>OZ022216.1:10484788-19733556 GCA_963978815.1 Aleochara curtula | reverse complement strand
AACCTAACCTAACCTAACCTAACCTAACCTAACCTAACCTAACCTAACCTAACCTAACCTAACCTAACCTAACCTAACCTAACCTAACCTAACCTAACCTAACCTAACCTAACCTAACCTAACCTAACCTAACCTAACCTAACCTAACCTAACCTAACCTAACCTAACCTAACCTAACCTAACCTAACCTAACCTAACCTAACCTAACCTAACCTAACCTAACCTAACCTAACCTAACCTAACCTAACCTAACCTAACCTAACCTAACCTAACCTAACCTAACCTAACCTAACCTAACCTAACCTAACCTAACCTAACCTAACCTAACCTAACCTAACCTAACCTAACCTAACCTAACCTAACCTAACCTAACCTAACCTAACCTAACCTAACCTAACCTAACCTAACCTAACCTAACCTAACCTAACCTAACCTAACCTAACCTAACCTAACCTAACCTAACCTAACCTAACCTAACCTAACCTAACCTAACCTAACCTAACCTAACCTAACCTAACCTAACCTAACCTAACCTAACCTAACCTAACCTAACCTAACCTAACCTAACCTAACCTAACCTAACCTAACCTAACCTAACCTAACCTAACCTAACCTAACCTAACCTAACCTAACCTAACCTAACCTAACCTAACCTAACCTAACCTAACCTAACCTAACCTAACCTAACCTAACCTAACCTAACCTAACCTAACCTAACCTAACCTAACCTAACCTAACCTAACCTAACCTAACCTAACCTAACCTAACCTAACCTAACCTAACCTAACCTAACCTAACCTAACCTAACCTAACCTAACCTAACCTAACCTAACCTAACCTAACCTAACCTAACCTAACCTAACCTAACCTAACCTAACCTAACCTAACCTAACCTAACCTAACCTAACCTAACCTAACCTAACCTAACCTAACCTAACCTAACCTAACCTAACCTAACCTAACCTAACCTAACCTAACCTAACCTAACCTAACCTAACCTAACCTAACCTAACCTAACCTAACCTAACCTAACCTAACCTAACCTAACCTAACCTAACCTAACCTAACCTAACCTAACCTAACCTAACCTAACCTAACCTAACCTAACCTAACCTAACCTAACCTAACCTAACCTAACCTAACCTAACCTAACCTAACCTAACCTAACCTAACCTAACCTAACCTAACCTAACCTAACCTAACCTAACCTAACCTAACCTAACCTAACCTAACCTAACCTAACCTAACCTAACCTAACCTAACCTAACCTAACCTAACCTAACCTAACCTAACCTAACCTAACCTAACCTAACCTAACCTAACCTAACCTAACCTAACCTAACCTAACCTAACCTAACCTAACCTAACCTAACCTAACCTAACCTAACCTAACCTAACCTAACCTAACCTAACCTAACCTAACCTAACCTAACCTAACCTAACCTAACCTAACCTAACCTAACCTAACCTAACCTAACCTAACCTAACCTAACCTAACCTAACCTAACCTAACCTAACCTAACCTAACCTAACCTAACCTAACCTAACCTAACCTAACCTAACCTAACCTAACCTAACCTAACCTAACCTAACCTAACCTAACCTAACCTAACCTAACCTAACCTAACCTAACCTAACCTAACCTAACCTAACCTAACCTAACCTAACCTAACCTAACCTAACCTAACCTAACCTAACCTAACCTAACCTAACCTAACCTAACCTAACCTAACCTAACCTAACCTAACCTAACCTAACCTAACCTAACCTAACCTAACCTAACCTAACCTAACCTAACCTAACCTAACCTAACCTAACCTAACCTAACCTAACCTAACCTAACCTAACCTAACCTAACCTAACCTAACCTAACCTAACCTAACCTAACCTAACCTAACCTAACCTAACCTAACCTAACCTAACCTAACCTAACCTAACCTAACCTAACCTAACCTAACCTAACCTAACCTAACCTAACCTAACCTAACCTAACCTAACCTAACCTAACCTAACCTAACCTAACCTAACCTAACCTAACCTAACCTAACCTAACCTAACCTAACCTAACCTAACCTAACCTAACCTAACCTAACCTAACCTAACCTAACCTAACCTAACCTAACCTAACCTAACCTAACCTAACCTAACCTAACCTAACCTAACCTAACCTAACCTAACCTAACCTAACCTAACCTAACCTAACCTAACCTAACCTAACCTAACCTAACCTAACCTAACCTAACCTAACCTAGCTTTTGGACCTGTATTTCGATAAGTTACCGCCCCATTTGGTTCAAACTGGGCAGGCTGGTGGCTGAGATGTGGGCGGTTCGAATGATGTATGTGCCGCCTCCGTAGCTCCATTGGTTCCCAGGTAATTACCAAAATACTACACCTAAAAAGGAATTTGCTTAGTTTAGAAATATAACTATTTCGACCATCGAAGCTGCAAGGTGGTACCCCCAAATTGCCGGACCTCGTACTCGATAAGTTACCGCCCCATTTGGTTCAAACTTTGTAGGCAGGTGGCCGGGACGACGGCCGTTCGAACGATATCTCTGCCGCCCCCGTACCTCGATTGGTTCCCGAGTTATTAACAAAAAACCGTACCTAAAAAAGTTACCGTCCGATGTAGTTCAAACTAGGTGGCCATGTGGGCGTGGTCAAACCTGTTCCTGTGATATAGATGGCGCCACCGTACCACTAACTGTTCCTAAATTTTTAACAAAAAACCATAACATCGAAACTTACCGTTCGATTTGGTTCAAACTTGGTAGGCAGGTAACGGCCGCCAAGGCGATTAGAACAATATAGGTGGCGCCACCGTAGCACCCATGGTTCCCTAAATATTAAGAAAAAACGTAATTACTCGAAAAGTTACAGTCCGATATTATTCAGATTTGGTACACAGATGAAGGCGGCGAAGGCGGTTCGAATGACATCTCTGCCGCCCACCTGCGATGTCTGGTTCCGGAGATATTCAAGTTTGAAAATTCTACAAAAATTCAAAAAATGCAAAAAATTAAAAGTCCTCGGAATGAGCTGAAACTTGGTATACGTGTAGAGGGCGCCACGCTGATTACAATGACATACGACACGACCCCCTAGCACGCTTAGTTTAGAAGTTATTTTTTAAAACTCGACCTTGGAACCTTATCTATAAATCGCAATAACTCGGAAAGTTGCCGCCCCATCTGGCCCAAACTTCATAGGCCAGGTGTCTCGAATGACGGCGGTTCGAATGATATACGTGCCGTTCCTGTACCTCAATTGGTTCCCGAATTATTAACAAAATACTATACCTAAAAATCAACGTGCCTAGCTGAGAACTATAACTATTTTAAACTGCCTAGCTTTTGGACCTGTATTTCGATAAGTTACCGCCCCATTTGGTTCAAACTGGGCAGGCTGGTGGCTGAGATGTGGGCGGTTCGAATGATGTATGTGCTGCCTCCGTAGCTCCATTGGTTCCCAGGTAATTACCAAAATACTACACCTAAAAAGGAATTTGCTTAGTTTAGAAATATAACTATTTCGAGCATCGAAGCTGCAAGGTGGTACCCCCAAATTGCCGGACCTCGTACTCGATAAGTTACCGCCCCATTTGGTTCCAACTTTGTAGGCAGGTGGCCGGGACGACGGCCGTTCGAACGATATCTCTGCCGCCCCCGTACCTCGATTGGTTCCAGAGTTATTAACAAAAAACCGTACCTAAAAAAGTTACCGTCCGATGTAGTTCAAACTAGGTGGCCATGTGGGCGTGGTCAAACCTGTTCCTGTGATATAGATGGCGCCACCGTACCACTAACTGTTCCTAAATTTTTAACAAAAAACCATAACATCGAAACTTACCGTTCGATTTGGTTCAAACTTGGTAGGCAGGTAACGGCCGCCAAGGCGATTAGAACAATATAGGTGGCGCCACCGTAGCACCCATGGTTCCCTAAATATTAAGAAAAAACGTAATTACTCGAAAAGTTACAGTCCGATATTATTCAGATTTGGTACACAGATGAAGGCGGCGAAGGCGGTTCGAATGACATCTCTGCCGCCCACCTGCGATGTCTGGTTCCGGAGATATTCAAGTTTGAAAATTCTACAAAAATTCAAAAAATGCAAAAAATTAAAAGTCCTCGGAATGAGCTGAAACTTGGTATACGTGTAGAGGGCGCCACGCTGATTACAATGACATACGACACGACCCCCTAGCACGCTTAGTTTAAAAGTTATTTTTTAAAACTCGGCCTTGGAACCTTATCTATAAATCGCAATAACTCGGAAAGTTGCCGCCCCATCTGGCCCAAACTTCATAGGCCAGGTGTCCCGAATGACGGCGGTTCGAATGATATACGTGCCGTTCCTGTACCTCAATTGGTTCCCGAATTATTAACAAAATACTATACCTAAAAATCAACGTGCCTAGCTGAGAACTATAACTATTTTAAACTGCCTAGCTTTTGGACCTGTATTTCGATAAGTTACCGCCCCATTTGGTTCAAACTGGGCAGGCTTGTGGCTGAGATGTGGGCGGTTCGAATGATGTATGTGCCGCCTCCGTAGCTCCATTGGTTCCCAGGTAATTACCAAAATACTACACCTAAAAAGGAATTTGCTTAGTTTAGAAATATAACTATTTCGAGCATCGAAGCTGCAAGGTGGTACCCCCAAATTGCCGGACCTCGTACTCGATAAGTTACCGCCCCATTTGGTTCAAACTTTGTAGGCAGGTGGCCGGGACGACGGCCGTTCGAACGATATCTCTGCCGCCCCCGTACCTCGATTGGTTCCCGAGTTATTAACAAAATACTATACCTAAAAATCAACGTGCCGAGCTGAGAACTATAACTATTTCAAACTGCCTAGCTTTTGGACCTGTATTTCGATAAGTTACCGCCCCATTTGGTTCAAACTGGGTAGGCTGGTGGCTGAGATGTGGGCGGTTCGAATGATGTATGTGCCGCCTCCGTAGCTCCATTGGTTCTCAGGTAATTACCAAAATACTACACCTAAAAAGGAATTTGCTTAGTTTAGAAATATAACTATTTCGAGCATCGAAGCTGCAAGGTGGTACCCCCAAATTGCCGGACCTCGTACTCGATAAGTTACCGCCCCATTTGGAACTATAACTATTTCAAACTGCCTAGCTTTTGGACCTGTATTTCGATAAGTTACCGCCCCATTTGGTTCAAACTGGGCAGGCTGGTGGCTGAGATGTGGGCGGTTCGAATGATGTATGTGCCGCCTCCGTAGCTCCATTGGTTCCCAGGTAATTACCAAAATACTACACCTAAAAAGGAATTTGCTTAGTTTAGAAATATAACTATTTCGAGCATCGAAGCTGCAAGGTGGTACCCCCAAATTGCCGGACCTCGTACTCGATAAGTTACCGCCCCATTTGGTTCAAACTTTGTAGGCAGGTGGCCGGGACGACGGCCGTTCGAACGATATCTCTGCCGCCCCCGTACCTCGATTGGTTCCCGAGTTATTAACAAAATACTATACCTAAAAATCAACGTGCCGAGCTGAGAACTATAACTATTTCAAACTGCCTAGCTTTTGGACCTGTATTTCGATAAGTTACCGCCCCATTTGGTTCAAACTGGGCAGGCTGGTGGCTGAGATGTGGGCGGTTCGAATGATGTATGTGCCGCCTCCGTAGCTCCATTGGTTCTCAGGTAATTACCAAAATACTACACCTAAAAAGGAATTTGCTTAGTTTAGAAATATAACTATTTCGAGCATCGAAGCTGCAAGGTGGTACCCCCAAATTGCCGGACCTCGTACTCGATAAGTTACCGCCCCATTTGGTTCAAACTTTGTAGGCAGGTGGCCGGGACGACGGCCGTTCGAACGATATCTCTGCCGCCCCCGTACCTCGATTGGTTCCCGAGTTATTAACAAAATACTATACCTAAAAAAGTTACCGTCCGATGTAGTTCAAACTAGGTGGCCATGTGGGCGTGGTCAAACCTGTTCCTGTGATATAGATGGCGCCACCGTACCACTAACTGTTCCTAAATTTTTAACAAAAAACCATAACATCGAAACTTACCGTTCGATTTGGTTCAAACTTGGTAGGCAGGTAACGGCCGCCAAGGCGATTAGAACAATATAGGTGGCGCCACCGTAGCACCCATGGTTCCCTAAATATTAAGAAAAAACGTAATTACTCGAAAAGTTACAGTCCGATATTATTCAGATTTGGTACACAGATGAAGGCGGCGAAGGCGGTTCGAATGACATCTCTGCCGCCCACCTGCGATGTCTGGTTCCGGAGATATTCAAGTTTGAAAATGCAAAAAATTAAAAGTCCTCGGAATGAGCTGAAACTTGGTATACGTGTAGAGGGCGCCACGCTGATTACAATGACATACGACACGACCCCCTAGCACGCTTAGTTTAAAAGTTATTTTTTAAAACTCGGCCTTGGAACCTTATCTATAAATCGCAATAACTCGGAAAGTTGCCGCCCCATCTGGCCCAAACTTCATAGGCCAGGTGTCCCGAATGACGGCGGTTCGAATGATATACGTGCCGTTCCTGTACCTCAATTGGTTCCCGAATTATTAACAAAATACTATACCTAAAAATCAACGTGCCTAGCTGAGAACTATAACTATTTTAAACTGCCTAGCTTTTGGACCTGTATTTCGATAAGTTACCGCCCCATTTGGTTCAAACTGGGCAGGCTTGTGGCTGAGATGTGGGCGGTTCGAATGATGTATGTGCCGCCTCCGTAGCTCCATTGGTTCCCAGGTAATTACCAAAATACTACACCTAAAAAGGAATTTGCTTAGTTTAGAAATATAACTATTTCGAGCATCGAAGCTGCAAGGTGGTACCCCCAAATTGCCGGACCTCGTACTCGATAAGTTACCGCCCCATTTGGTTCAAACTTTGTAGGCAGGTGGCCGGGACGACGGCCGTTCGAACGATATCTCTGCCGCCCCCGTACCTCGATTGGTTCCCGAGTTATTAACAAAATACTATACCTAAAAATCAACGTGCCGAGCTGAGAACTATAACTATTTCAAACTGCCTAGCTTTTGGACCTGTATTTCGATAAGTTACCGCCCCATTTGGTTCAAACTGGGTAGGCTGGTGGCTGAGATGTGGGCGGTTCGAATGATGTATGTGCCGCCTCCGTAGCTCCATTGGTTCTCAGGTAATTACCAAAATACTACACCTAAAAAGGAATTTGCTTAGTTTAGAAATATAACTATTTCGAGCATCGAAGCTGCAAGGTGGTACCCCCAAATTGCCGGACCTCGTACTCGATAAGTTACCGCCCCATTTGGAACTATAACTATTTCAAACTGCCTAGCTTTTGGACCTGTATTTCGATAAGTTACCGCCCCATTTGGTTCAAACTGGGCAGGCTGGTGGCTGAGATGTGGGCGGTTCGAATGATGTATGTGCCGCCTCCGTAGCTCCATTGGTTCCCAGGTAATTACCAAAATACTACACCTAAAAAGGAATTTGCTTAGTTTAGAAATATAACTATTTCGAGCATCGAAGCTGCAAGGTGGTACCCCCAAATTGCCGGACCTCGTACTCGATAAGTTACCGCCCCATTTGGTTCAAACTTTGTAGGCAGGTGGCCGGGACGACGGCCGTTCGAACGATATCTCTGCCGCCCCCGTACCTCGATTGGTTCCCGAGTTATTAACAAAATACTATACCTAAAAATCAACGTGCCGAGCTGAGAACTATAACTATTTCAAACTGCCTAGCTTTTGGACCTGTATTTCGATAAGTTACCGCCCCATTTGGTTCAAACTGGGCAGGCTGGTGGCTGAGATGTGGGCGGTTCGAATGATGTATGTGCCGCCTCCGTAGCTCCATTGGTTCCCAAGTAATTACCAAAATACTACACCTAAAAAGGAATTTGCTTAGTTTAGAAATATAACTATTTCGAGCATCGAAGCTGCAAGGTGGTACCCCCAAATTGCCGGACCTCGTACTCGATAAGTTACCGCCCCATTTGGTTCAAACTTTGTAGGCAGGTGGCCGGGACGACGGCCGTTCGAACGATATCTCTGCCGCCCCCGTACCTCGATTGGTTCCCGAGTTATTAACAAAATACTATACCTAAAAATCAACGTGCCGAGCTGAGAACTATAACTATTTCAAACTGCCTAGCTTTTGGACCTGTATTTCGATAAGTTACCGCCCCATTTGGTTCAAACTGGGCAGGCTGGTGGCTGAGATGTGGGCGGTTCGAATGATGTATGTGCCGCCTCCGTAGCTCCATTGGTTCTCAGGTAATTACCAAAATACTACACCTAAAAAGGAATTTGCTTAGTTTAGAAATATAACTATTTCGAGCATCGAAGCTGCAAGGTGGTACCCCCAAATTGCCGGACCTCGTACTCGATAAGTTACCGCCCCATTTGGTTCAAACTTTGTAGGCAGGTGGCCGGGACGACGGCCGTTCGAACGATATCTCTGCCGCCCCCGTACCTCGATTGGTTCCCGAGTTATTAACAAAATACTATACCTAAAAAAGTTACCGTCCGATGTAGTTCAAACTAGGTGGCCATGTGGGCGTGGTCAAACCTGTTCCTGTGATATAGATGGCGCCACCGTACCACTAACTGTTCCTAAATTTTTAACAAAAAACCATAACATCGAAACTTACCGTTCGATTTGGTTCAAACTTGGTAGGCAGGTAACGGCCGCCAAGGCGATTAGAACAATATAGGTGGCGCCACCGTAGCACCCATGGTTCCCTAAATATTAAGAAAAAACGTAATTACTCGAAAAGTTACAGTCCGATATTATTCAGATTTGGTACACAGATGAAGGCGGCGAAGGCGGTTCGAATGACATCTCTGCCGCCCACCTGCGATGTCTGGTTCCGGAGATATTCAAGTTTGAAAATGCAAAAAATTAAAAGTCCTCGGAATGAGCTGAAACTTGGTATACGTGTAGAGGGCGCCACGCTGATTACAATGACATACGACACGACCCCCTAGCACGCTTAGTTTAAAAGTTATTTTTTAAAACTCGACCTTGGAACCTTATCTATAAATCGCAATAACTCGGAAAGTTGCCGCCCCATCTGGCCCAAACTTCATAGGCCAGGTGTCCCGAATGACGGCGGTTCGAATGTTATACGTGCCGTTCCTGTACCTCAATTAGTTCCCGAATTATTAACAAAATACTATACCTAAAAATCAACGTGCCTAGCTGAGAACTATAACTATTTTAAACTGCCTAGCTTTTGGACCTGTATTTCGATAAGTTACCGCCCCATTTGGTTCAAACTGGGCAGGCTGGTGGCTGAGATGTGGGCGGTTCGAATGATGTATGTGCCGCCTCCGTAGCTCCATTGGTTCCCAGGTAATTACCAAAATACTACACCTAAAAAGGAATTTGCTTAGTTTAGAAATATAACTATTTCGAGCATCGAAGCTGCAAGGTGGTACCCCCAAATTGCCGGACCTCGTACTCGATAAGTTACCGCCCCATTTGGTTCAAACTTTGTAGGCAGGTGGCCGGGACGACGGCCGTTCGAACGATATCTCTGCCGCCCCCGTACCTCGATTGGTTCCCGAGTTATTAACAAAATACTATACCTAAAAATCAACGTGCCGAGCTGAGAACTATAACTATTTCAAACTGCCTAGCTTTTGGACCTGTATTTCGATAAGTTACCGCCCCATTTGGTTCAAACTGGGTAGGCTGGTGGCTGAGATGTGGGCGGTTCGAATGATGTATGTGCCGCCTCCGTAGCTCCATTGGTTCTCAGGTAATTACCAAAATACTACACCTAAAAAGGAATTTGCTTAGTTTAGAAATATAACTATTTCGAGCATCGAAGCTGCAAGGTGGTACCCCCAAATTGCCGGACCTCGTACTCGATAAGTTACCGCCCCATTTGGTTCAAACTTTGTAGGCAGGTGGCCGGGACGACGGCCGTTCGAACGATATCTCTGCCGCCCCCGTACCTCGATTGGTTCCCGAGTTATTAACAAAATACTATACCTAAAAATCAACGTGCCGAGCTGAGAACTATAACTATTTCAAACTGCCTAGCTTTTGGACCTGTATTTCGATAAGTTACCGCCCCATTTGGTTCAAACTGGGTAGGCTGGTGGCTGAGATGTGGGCGGTTCGAATGATGTATGTGCCGCCTCCGTAGCTCCATTGGTTCCCAGGTAATTACCAAAATACTACACCTAAAAAGGAATTTGCTTAGTTTAGAAATATAACTATTTCGAGCATCGAAGCTGCAAGGTGGTACCCCCAAATTGCCGGACCTCGTACTCGATAAGTTACCGCCCCATTTGGTTCAAACTTTGTAGGCAGGTGGCCGGGACGACGGCCGTTCGAACGATATCTCTGCCGCCCCCGTACCTCGATTGGTTCCCGAGTTATTAACAAAAAACCGTACCTAAAAAAGTTACCGTCCGATGTAGTTCAAACTAGGTGGCCATGTGGGCGTGGTCAAACCTGTTCCTGTGATATAGATGGCGCCACCGTACCACTAACTGTTCCTAAATTTTTAACAAAAAACCATAACATCGAAACTTACCGTTCGATTTGGTTCAAACTTGGTAGGCAGGTAACGGCCGCCAAGGCGATTAGAACAATATAGGTGGCGCCACCGTAGCACCCATGGTTCCCTAAATATTAAGAAAAAACGTAATTACTCGAAAAGTTACAGTCCGATATTATTCAGATTTGGTACACAGATGAAGGCGGCGAAGGCGGTTCGAATGACATCTCTGCCGCCCACCTGCGATGTCTGGTTCCGGAGATATTCAAGTTTGAAAATTCTACAAAAATTCAAAAAATGCAAAAAATTAAAAGTCCTCGGAATGAGCTGAAACTTGGTATACGTGTAGAGGGCGCCACGCTGATTACAATGACATACGACACGACCCCCTAGCACGCTTAGTTTAAAAGTTATTTTTTAAAACTCGACCTTGGAACCTTATCTATAAATCGCAATAACTCGGAAAGTTGCCGCCCCATCTGGCCCAAACTTCATAGGCCAGGTGTCCCGAATGACGGCGGTTCGAATGATATACGTGCCGTTCCTGTACCTCAATTGGTTCCCGAATTATTAACAAAATACTATACCTAAAAATCAACGTGCCTAGCTGAGAACTATAACTATTTTAAACTGCCTAGCTTTTGGACCTGTATTTCGATAAGTTACCGCCCCATTTGGTTCAAACTGGGCAGGCTGGTGGCTGAGATGTGGGCGGTTCGAATGATGTATGTGCCGCCTCCGTAGCTCCATTGGTTCCCAGGTAATTACCAAAATACTACACCTAAAAAGGAATTTGCTTAGTTTAGAAATATAACTATTTCGAGCATCGAAGCTGCAAGGTGGTACCCCCAAATTGCCGGACCTCGTACTCGATAAGTTACCGCCCCATTTGGTTCAAACTTTGTAGGCAGGTGGCCGGGACGACGGCCGTTCGAACGATATCTCTGCCGCCCCCGTACCTCGATTGGTTCCCGAGTTATTAACAAAATACTATACCTAAAAATCAACGTGCCTAGCTGAGAACTATAACTATTTCAAACTGCCTAGCTTTTGGACCTGTATTTCGATAAGTTACCGCCCCATTTGGTTCAAACTGGGTAGGCTGGTGGCTGAGATGTGGGCGGTTCGAAAGATGTATGTGCCGCCTCCGTAGCTCCATTGGTTCCCAGGTAATTACCAAAATACTACACCTAAAAAGGAATTTGCTTAGTTTAGAAATATAACTATTTCGAGCATCGAAGCTGCAAGGTGGTACCCCCAAATTGCCGGACCTCGTACTCGATAAGTTACCGCCCCATTTAGTTCAAACTTTGTAGGCAGGTGGCCGGGACGACGGCCGTTCGAACGATATCTCTGCCGCCCCCGTACCTCGATTGGTTCCAGAGTTATTAACAAAAAACCGTACCTAAAAAAGTTACCGTCCGATGTAGTTCAAACTAGGTGGCCATGTGGGCGTGGTCAAACCTGTTCCTGTGATATAGATGGCGCCACCGTACCACTAACTGTTCCTAAATTTTTAACAAAAAACCATAACATCGAAACTTACCGTTCGATTTGGTTCAAACTTGGTAGGCAGGTAACGGCCGCCAAGGCGATTAGAACAATATAGGTGGCGCCACCGTAGCACCCATGGTTCCCTAAATATTAAGAAAAAACGTAATTACTCGAAAAGTTACAGTCCGATATTATTCAGATTTGGTACACAGATGAAGGCGGCGAAGGCGGTTCGAATGACATCTCTGCCGCCCACCTGCGATGTCTGGTTCCGGAGATATTCAAGTTTGAAAATTCTACAAAAATTCAAAAAATGCAAAAAATTAAAAGTCCTCGGAATGAGCTGAAACTTGGTATACGTGTAGAGGGCGCCACGCTGATTACAATGACATACGACACGACCCCCTAGCACGCTTAGTTTAAAAGTTATTTTTTAAAACTCGACCTTGGAACCTTATCTATAAATCGCAATAACTCGGAAAGTTGCCGCCCCATCTGGCCCAAACTTCATAGGCCAGGTGTCCCGAATGACGGCGGTTCGAATGTTATACGTGCCGTTCCTGTACCTCAATTAGTTCCCGAATTATTAACAAAATACTATACCTAAAAATCAACGTGCCTAGCTGAGAACTATAACTATTTTAAACTGCCTAGCTTTTGGACCTGTATTTCGATAAGTTACCGCCCCATTTGGTTCAAACTGGGCAGGCTGGTGGCTGAGATGTGGGCGGTTCGAATGATGTATGTGCCGCCTCCGTAGCTCCATTGGTTCCCAGGTAATTACCAAAATACTACACCTAAAAAGGAATTTGCTTAGTTTAGAAATATAACTATTTCGAGCATCGAAGCTGCAAGGTGGTACCCCCAAATTGCCGGACCTCGTACTCGATAAGTTACCGCCCCATTTGGTTCAAACTTTGTAGGCAGGTGGCCGGGACGACGGCCGTTCGAACGATATCTCTGCCGCCCCCGTACCTCGATTGGTTCCCGAGTTATTAACAAAATACTATACCTAAAAATCAACGTGCCGAGCTGAGAACTATAACTATTTCAAACTGCCTAGCTTTTGGACCTGTATTTCGATAAGTTACCGCCCCATTTGGTTCAAACTGGGTAGGCTGGTGGCTGAGATGTGGGCGGTTCGAATGATGTATGTGCCGCCTCCGTAGCTCCATTGGTTCCCAGGTAATTACCAAAATACTACACCTCAAAAGGAATTTGCTTAGTTTAGAAATATAACTATTTCGAGCATCGAAGCTGCAAGGTGGTACCCCCAAATTGCCGGACCTCGTACTCGATAAGTTACCGCCCCATTTGGTTCAAACTTTGTAGGCAGGTGGCCGGGACGACGGCCGTTCGAACGATATCTCTGCCGCCCCCGTACCTCGATTGGTTCCCGAGTTATTAACAAAAAACCGTACCTAAAAAAGTTACCGTCCGATGTAGTTCAAACTAGGTGGCCATGTGGGCGTGGTCAAACCTGTTCCTGTGATATAGATGGCGCCACCGTACCACTAACTGTTCCTAAATTTTTAACAAAAAACCATAACATCGAAACTTACCGTTCGATTTGGTTCAAACTTGGTAGGCAGGTAACGGCCGCCAAGGCGATTAGAACAATATAGGTGGCGCCACCGTAGCACCCATGGTTCCCTAAATATTAAGAAAAAACGTAATTACTCGAAAAGTTACAGTCCGATATTATTCAGATTTGGTACACAGATGAAGGCGGCGAAGGCGGTTCGAATGACATCTCTGCCGCCCACCTGCGATGTCTGGTTCCGGAGATATTCAAGTTTGAAAATTCTACAAAAATTCAAAAAATGCAAAAAATTAAAAGTCCTCGGAATGAGCTGAAACTTGGTATACGTGTAGAGGGCGCCACGCTGATTACAATGACATACGACACGACCCCCTAGCACGCTTAGTTTAAAAGTTATTTTTTAAAACTCGACCTTGGAACCTTATCTATAAATCGCAATAACTCGGAAAGTTGCCGCCCCATCTGGCCCAAACTTCATAGGCCAGGTGTCCCGAATGACGGCGGTTCGAATGATATACGTGCCGTTCCTGTACCTCAATTGGTTCCCGAATTATTAACAAAATACTATACCTAAAAATCAACGTGCCTAGCTGAGAACTATAACTATTTTAAACTGCCTAGCTTTTGGACCTGTATTTCGATAAGTTACCGCCCCATTTGGTTCAAACTGGGCAGGCTGGTGGCTGAGATGTGGGCGGTTCGAATGATGTATGTGCCGCCTCCGTAGCTCCATTGGTTCCCAGGTAATTACCAAAATACTACACCTAAAAAGGAATTTGCTTAGTTTAGAAATATAACTATTTCGAGCATCGAAGCTGCAAGGTGGTACCCCCAAATTGCCGGACCTCGTACTCGATAAGTTACCGCCCCATTTGGTTCAAACTTTGTAGGCAGGTGGCCGGGACGACGGCCGTTCGAACGATATCTCTGCCGCCCCCGTACCTCGATTGGTTCCAGAGTTATTAACAAAAAACCGTACCTAAAAAAGTTACCGTCCGATGTAGTTCAAACTAGGTGGCCATGTGGGCGTGGTCAAACCTGTTCCTGTGATATAGATGGCGCCACCGTACCACTAACTGTTCCTAAATTTTTAACAAAAAACCATAACATCGAAACTTACCGTTCGATTTGGTTCAAACTTGGTAGGCAGGTAACGGCCGCCAAGGCGATTAGAACAATATAGGTGGCGCCACCGTAGCACCCATGGTTCCCTAAATATTAAGAAAAAACGTAATTACTCGAAAAGTTACAGTCCGATATTATTCAGATTTGGTACACAGATGAAGGCGGCGAAGGCGGTTCGAATGACATCTCTGCCGCCCACCTGCGATGTCTGGTTCCGGAGATATTCAAGTTTGAAAATTCTACAAAAATTCAAAAAATGCAAAAAATTAAAAGTCCTCGGAATGAGCTGAAACTTGGTATACGTGTAGAGGGCGCCACGCTGATTACAATGACATACGACACGACCCCCTAGCACGCTTAGTTTAAAAGTTATTTTTTAAAACTCGACCTTGGAACCTTATCTATAAATCGCAATAACTCGGAAAGTTGCCGCCCCATCTGGCCCAAACTTCATAGGCCAGGTGTCCCGAATGACGGCGGTTCGAATGATATACGTGCCGTTCCTGTACCTCAATTGGTTCCCGAATTATTAACAAAATACTATACCTAAAAATCAACGTGCCTAGCTGAGAACTATAACTATTTTAAACTGCCTAGCTTTTGGACCTGTATTTCGATAAGTTACCGCCCCATTTGGTTCAAACTGGGCAGGCTGGTGGCTGAGATGTGGGCGGTTCGAATGATGTATGTGCCGCCTCCGTAGCTCCATTGGTTCCCAGGTAATTACCAAAATACTACACCTAAAAAGGAATTTGCTTAGTTTAGAAATATAACTATTTCGAGCATCGAAGCTGCAAGGTGGTACCCCCAAATTGCCGGACCTCGTACTCGATAAGTTACCGCCCCATTTGGTTCAAACTTTGTAGGCAGGTGGCCGGGACGACGGCCGTTCGAACGATATCTCTGCCGCCCCCGTACCTCGATTGGTTCCAGAGTTATTAACAAAAAACCGTACCTAAAAAAGTTACCGTCCGATGTAGTTCAAACTAGGTGGCCATGTGGGCGTGGTCAAACCTGTTCCTGTGATATAGATGGCGCCACCGTACCACTAACTGTTCCTAAATTTTTAACAAAAAACCATAACATCGAAACTTACCGTTCGATTTGGTTCAAACTTGGTAGGCAGGTAACGGCCGCCAAGGCGATTAGAACAATATAGGTGGCGCCACCGTAGCACCCATGGTTCCCTAAATATTAAGAAAAAACGTAATTACTCGAAAAGTTACAGTCCGATATTATTCAGATTTGGTACACAGATGAAGGCGGCGAAGGCGGTTCGAATGACATCTCTGCCGCCCACCTGCGATGTCTGGTTCCGGAGATATTCAAGTTTGAAAATTCTACAAAAATTCAAAAAATGCAAAAAATTAAAAGTCCTCGGAATGAGCTGAAACTTGGTATACGTGTAGAGGGCGCCACGCTGATTACAATGACATACGACACGACCCCCTAGCACGCTTAGTTTAAAAGTTATTTTTTAAAACTCGACCTTGGAACCTTATCTATAAATCGCAATAACTCGGAAAGTTGCCGCCCCATCTGGCCCAAACTTCATAGGCCAGGTGTCCCGAATGACGGCGGTTCGAATGATATACGTGCCGTTCCTGTACCTCAATTGGTTCCCGAATTATTAACAAAATACTATACCTAAAAATCAACGTGCCTAGCTGAGAACTATAACTATTTTAAACTGCCTAGCTTTTGGACCTGTATTTCGATAAGTTACCGCCCCATTTGGTTCAAACTGGGCAGGCTGGTGGCTGAGATGTGGGCGGTTCGAATGATGTATGTGCCGCCTCCGTAGCTCCATTGGTTCCCAGGTAATTACCAAAATACTACACCTAAAAAGGAATTTGCTTAGTTTAGAAATATAACTATTTCGAGCATCGAAGCTGCAAGGTGGTACCCCCAAATTGCCGGACCTCGTACTCGATAAGTTACCGCCCCATTTGGTTCAAACTTTGTAGGCAGGTGGCCGGGACGACGGCCGTTCGAACGATATCTCTGCCGCCCCCGTACCTCGATTGGTTCCAGAGTTATTAACAAAAAACCGTACCTAAAAAAGTTACCGTCCGATGTAGTTCAAACTAGGTGGCCATGTGGGCGTGGTCAAACCTGTTCCTGTGATATAGATGGCGCCACCGTACCACTAACTGTTCCTAAATTTTTAACAAAAAACCATAACATCGAAACTTACCGTTCGATTTGGTTCAAACTTGGTAGGCAGGTAACGGCCGCCAAGGCGATTAGAACAATATAGGTGGCGCCACCGTAGCACCCATGGTTCCCTAAATATTAAGAAAAAACGTAATTACTCGAAAAGTTACAGTCCGATATTATTCAGATTTGGTACACAGATGAAGGCGGCGAAGGCGGTTCGAATGACATCTCTGCCGCCCACCTGCGATGTCTGGTTCCGGAGATATTCAAGTTTGAAAATTCTACAAAAATTCAAAAAATGCAAAAAATTAAAAGTCCTCGGAATGAGCTGAAACTTGGTATACGTGTAGAGGGCGCCACGCTGATTACAATGACATACGTCACGACCCCCTAGCACGCTTAGTTTAAAAGTTATTTTTTAAAACTCGACCTTGGAACCTTATCTATAAATCGCAATAACTCGGAAAGTTGCCGCCCCATCTGGCCCAAACTTCATAGGCCAGGTGTCCCGAATGACGGCGGTTCGAATGATATACGTGCCGTTCCTGTACCTCAATTGGTTCCCGAATTATTAACAAAATACTATACCTAAAAATCAACGTGCCTAGCTGAGAACTATAACTATTTTAAACTGCCTAGCTTTTGGACCTGTATTTCGATAAGTTACCGCCCCATTTGGTTCAAACTGGGCAGGCTGGTGGCTGAGATGTGGGCGGTTCGAATGATGTATGTGCCGCCTCCGTAGCTCCATTGGTTCCCAGGTAATTACCAAAATACTACACCTAAAAAGGAATTTGCTTAGTTTAGAAATATAACTATTTCGAGCATCGAAGCTGCAAGGTGGTACCCCCAAATTGCCGGACCTCGTACTCGATAAGTTACCGCCCCATTTGGTTCAAACTTTGTAGGCAGGTGGCCGGGACGACGGCCGTTCGAACGATATCTCTGCCGCCCCCGTACCTCGATTGGTTCCCGAGTTATTAACAAAATACTATACCTAAAAATCAACGTGCCTAGCTGAGAACTATAACTATTTCAAACTGCCTAGCTTTTGGACCTGTATTTCGATAAGTTACCGCCCCATTTGGTTCAAACTGGGTAGGCTGGTGGCTGAGATGTGGGCGGTTCGAAAGATGTATGTGCCGCCTCCGTAGCTCCATTGGTTCCCAGGTAATTACCAAAATACTACACCTAAAAAGGAATTTGCTTAGTTTAGAAATATAACTATTTCGAGCATCGAAGCTGCAAGGTGGTACCCCCAAATTGCCGGACCTCGTACTCGATAAGTTACCGCCCCATTTGGTTCAAACTTTGTAGGCAGGTGGCCGGGACGACGGCCGTTCGAACGATATCTCTGCCGCCCCCGTACCTCGATTGGTTCCAGAGTTATTAACAAAAAACCGTACCTAAAAAAGTTACCGTCCGATGTAGTTCAAACTAGGTGGCCATGTGGGCGTGGTCAAACCTGTTCCTGTGATATAGATGGCGCCACCGTACCACTAACTGTTCCTAAATTTTTAACAAAAAACCATAACATCGAAACTTACCGTTCGATTTGGTTCAAACTTGGTAGGCAGGTAACGGCCGCCAAGGCGATTAGAACAATATAGGTGGCGCCACCGTAGCACCCATGGTTCCCTAAATATTAAGAAAAAACGTAATTACTCGAAAAGTTACAGTCCGATATTATTCAGATTTGGTACACAGATGAAGGCGGCGAAGGCGGTTCGAATGACATCTCTGCCGCCCACCTGCGATGTCTGGTTCCGGAGATATTCAAGTTTGAAAATTCTACAAAAATTCAAAAAATGCAAAAAATTAAAAGTCCTCGGAATGAGCTGAAACTTGGTATACGTGTAGAGGGCGCCACGCTGATTACAATGACATACGACACGACCCCCTAGCACGCTTAGTTTAGAAGTTATTTTTTAAAACTCGACCTTGGAACCTTATCTATAAATCGCAATAACTCGGAAAGTTGCCGCCCCATCTGGCCCAAACTTCATAGGCCAGGTGTCTCGAATGACGGCGGTTCGAATGATATACGTGCCGTTCCTGTACCTCAATTGGTTCCCGAATTATTAACAAAATACTATACCTAAAAATCAACGTGCCTAGCTGAGAACTATAACTATTTTAAACTGCCTAGCTTTTGGACCTGTATTTCGATAAGTTACCGCCCCATTTGGTTCAAACTGGGCAGGCTGGTGGCTGAGATGTGGGCGGTTCGAATGATGTATGTGCCGCCTCCGTAGCTCCATTGGTTCCCAGGTAATTACCAAAATACTACACCTAAAAAGGAATTTGCTTAGTTTAGAAATATAACTATTTCGAGCATCGAAGCTGCAAGGTGGTACCCCCAAATTGCCGGACCTCGTACTCGATAAGTTACCGCCCCATTTGGTTCAAACTTTGTAGGCAGGTGGCCGGGACGACGGCCGTTCGAACGATATCTCTGCCGCCCCCGTACCTCGATTGGTTCCAGAGTTATTAACAAAAAACCGTACCTAAAAAAGTTACCGTCCGATGTAGTTCAAACTAGGTGGCCATGTGGGCGTGGTCAAACCTGTTCCTGTGATATAGATGGCGCCACCGTACCACTAACTGTTCCTAAATTTTTAACAAAAAACCATAACATCGAAACTTACCGTTCGATTTGGTTCAAACTTGGTAGGCAGGTAACGGCCGCCAAGGCGATTAGAACAATATAGGTGGCGCCACCGTAGCACCCATGGTTCCCTAAAAATTAAGAAAAAACGTAATTACTCGAAAAGTTACAGTCCGATATTATTCAGATTTGGTACACAGATGAAGGCGGCGAAGGCGGTTCGAATGACATCTCTGCCGCCCACCTGCGATGTCTGGTTCCGGAGATATTCAAGTTTGAAAATTCTACAAAAATTCAAAAAATGCAAAAAATTAAAAGTCCTCGGAATGAGCTGAAACTTGGTATACGTGTAGAGGGCGCCACGCTGATTACAATGACATACGTCACGACCCCCTAGCACGCTTAGTTTAAAAGTTATTTTTTAAAACTCGACCTTGGAACCTTATCTATAAATCGCAATAACTCGGAAAGTTGCCGCCCCATCTGGCCCAAACTTCATAGGCCAGGTGTCCCGAATGACGGCGGTTCGAATGATATACGTGCCGTTCCTGTACCTCAATTGGTTCCCGAATTATTAACAAAATACTATACCTAAAAATCAACGTGCCTAGCTGAGAACTATAACTATTTTAAACTGCCTAGCTTTTGGACCTGTATTTCGATAAGTTACCGCCCCATTTGGTTCAAACTGGGCAGGCTGGTGGCTGAGATGTGGGCGGTTCGAATGATGTATGTGCCGCCTCCGTAGCTCCATTGGTTCCCAGGTAATTACCAAAATACTACACCTAAAAAGGAATTTGCTTAGTTTAGAAATATAACTATTTCGAGCATCGAAGCTGCAAGGTGGTACCCCCAAATTGCCGGACCTCGTACTCGATAAGTTACCGCCCCATTTGGTTCAAACTTTGTAGGCAGGTGGCCGGGACGACGGCCGTTCGAACGATATCTCTGCCGCCCCCGTACCTCGATTGGTTCCCGAGTTATTAACAAAATACTATACCTAAAAATCAACGTGCCTAGCTGAGAACTATAACTATTTCAAACTGCCTAGCTTTTGGACCTGTATTTCGATAAGTTACCGCCCCATTTGGTTCAAACTGGGTAGGCTGGTGGCTGAGATGTGGGCGGTTCGAAAGATGTATGTGCCGCCTCCGTAGCTCCATTGGTTCCCAGGTAATTACCAAAATTCTACACCTAAAAAGGAATTTGCTTAGTTTAGAAATATAACTATTTCGAGCATCGAAGCTGCAAGGTGGTACCCCCAAATTGCCGGACCTCGTACTCGATAAGTTACCGCCCCATTTGGTTCAAACTTTGTAGGCAGGTGGCCGGGACGACGGCCGTTCGAACGATATCTCTGCCGCCCCCGTACCTCGATTGGTTCCCGAGTTATTAACAAAAAACCGTACCTAAAAAAGTTACCGTCCGATGTAGTTCAAACTAGGTGGCCATGTGGGCGTGGTCAAACCTGTTCCTGTGATATAGATGGCGCCACCGTACCACTAACTGTTCCTAAATTTTTAACAAAAAACCATAACATCGAAACTTACCGTTCGATTTGGTTCAAACTTGGTAGGCAGGTAACGGCCGCCAAGGCGATTAGAACAATATAGGTGGCGCCACCGTAGCACCCATGGTTCCCTAAATATTAAGAAAAAACGTAATTACTCGAAAAGTTACAGTCCGATATTATTCAGATTTGGTACACAGATGAAGGCGGCGAAGGCGGTTCGAATGACATCTCTGCCGCCCACCTGCGATGTCTGGTTCCGGAGATATTCAAGTTTGAAAATTCTACAAAAATTCAAAAAATGCAAAAAATTAAAAGTCCTCGGAATGAGCTGAAACTTGGTATACGTGTAGAGGGCGCCACGCTGATTACAATGACATACGACACGACCCCCTAGCACGCTTAGTTTAGAAGTTATTTTTTAAAACTCGACCTTGGAACCTTATCTATAAATCGCAATAACTCGGAAAGTTGCCGCCCCATCTGGCCCAAACTTCATAGGCCAGGTGTCTCGAATGACGGCGGTTCGAATGATATACGTGCCGTTCCTGTACCTCAATTGGTTCCCGAATTATTAACAAAATACTATACCTAAAAATCAACGTGCCTAGCTGAGAACTATAACTATTTTAAACTGCCTAGCTTTTGGACCTGTATTTCGATAAGTTACCGCCCCATTTGGTTCAAACTGGGCAGGCTGGTGGCTGAGATGTGGGCGGTTCGAATGATGTATGTGCCGCCTCCGTAGCTCCATTGGTTCCCAGGTAATTACCAAAATACTACACCTAAAAAGGAATTTGCTTAGTTTAGAAATATAACTATTTCGAGCATCGAAGCTGCAAGGTGGTACCCCCAAATTGCCGGACCTCGTACTCGATAAGTTACCGCCCCATTTGGTTCAAACTTTGTAGGCAGGTGGCCGGGACGACGGCCGTTCGAACGATATCTCTGCCGCCCCCGTACCTCGATTGGTTCCAGAGTTATTAACAAAAAACCGTACCTAAAAAAGTTACCGTCCGATGTAGTTCAAACTAGGTGGCCATGTGGGCGTGGTCAAACCTGTTCCTGTGATATAGATGGCGCCACCGTACCACTAACTGTTCCTAAATTTTTAACAAAAAACCATAACATCGAAACTTACCGTTCGATTTGGTTCAAACTTGGTAGGCAGGTAACGGCCGCCAAGGCGATTAGAACAATATAGGTGGCGCCACCGTAGCACCCATGGTTCCCTAAATATTAAGAAAAAACGTAATTACTCGAAAAGTTACAGTCCGATATTATTCAGATTTGGTACACAGATGAAGGCGGCGAAGGCGGTTCGAATGACATCTCTGCCGCCCACCTGCGATGTCTGGTTCCGGAGATATTCAAGTTTGAAAATTCTACAAAAATTCAAAAAATGCAAAAAATTAAAAGTCCTCGGAATGAGCTGAAACTTGGTATACGTGTAGAGGGCGCCACGCTGATTACAATGACATACGACACGACCCCCTAGCACGCTTAGTTTAAAAGTTATTTTTTAAAACTCGACCTTGGAACCTTATCTATAAATCGCAATAACTCGGAAAGTTGCCGCCCCATCTGGCCCAAACTTCATAGGCCAGGTGTCCCGAATGACGGCGGTTCGAATGATATACGTGCCGTTCCTGTACCTCAATTGGTTCCCGAATTATTAACAAAATACTATACCTAAAAATCAACGTGCCTAGCTGAGAACTATAACTATTTTAAACTGCCTAGCTTTTGGACCTGTATTTCGATAAGTTACCGCCCCATTTGGTTCAAACTGGGCAGGCTGGTGGCTGAGATGTGGGCGGTTCGAATGATGTATGTGCCGCCTCCGTAGCTCCATTGGTTCCCAGGTAATTACCAAAATACTACACCTAAAAAGGAATTTGCTTAGTTTAGAAATATAACTATTTCGAGCATCGAAGCTGCAAGGTGGTACCCCCAAATTGCCGGACCTCGTACTCGATAAGTTACCGCCCCATTTGGTTCAAACTTTGTAGGCAGGTGGCCGGGACGACGGCCGTTCGAACGATATCTCTGCCGCCCCCGTACCTCGATTGGTTCCCGAGTTATTAACAAAATACTATACCTAAAAATCAACGTGCCTAGCTGAGAACTATAACTATTTCAAACTGCCTAGCTTTTGGACCTGTATTTCGATAAGTTACCGCCCCATTTGGTTCAAACTGGGTAGGCTGGTGGCTGAGATGTGGGCGGTTCGAAAGATGTATGTGCCGCCTCCGTAGCTCCATTGGTTCCCAGGTAATTACCAAAATACTACACCTAAAAAGGAATTTGCTTAGTTTAGAAATATAACTATTTCGAGCATCGAAGCTGCAAGGTGGTACCCCCAAATTGCCGGACCTCGTACTCGATAAGTTACCGCCCCATTTGGTTCAAACTTTGTAGGCAGGTGGCCGGGACGACGGCCGTTCGAACGATATCTCTGCCGCCCCCGTACCTCGATTGGTTCCCGAGTTATTAACAAAAAACCGTACCTAAAAAAGTTACCGTCCGATGTAGTTCAAACTAGGTGGCCATGTGGGCGTGGTCAAACCTGTTCCTGTGATATAGATGGCGCCACCGTACCACTAACTGTTCCTAAATTTTTAACAAAAAACCATAACATCGAAACTTACCGTTCGATTTGGTTCAAACTTGGTAGGCAGGTAACGGCCGCCAAGGCGATTAGAACAATATAGGTGGCGCCACCGTAGCACCCATGGTTCCCTAAATATTAAGAAAAAACGTAATTACTCGAAAAGTTACAGTCCGATATTATTCAGATTTGGTACACAGATGAAGGCGGCGAAGGCGGTTCGAATGACATCTCTGCCGCCCACCTGCGATGTCTGGTTCCGGAGATATTCAAGTTTGAAAATTCTACAAAAATTCAAAAAATGCAAAAAATTAAAAGTCCTCGGAATGAGCTGAAACTTGGTATACGTGTAGAGGGCGCCACGCTGATTACAATGACATACGACACGACCCCCTAGCACGCTTAGTTTAGAAGTTATTTTTTAAAACTCGACCTTGGAACCTTATCTATAAATCGCAATAACTCGGAAAGTTGCCGCCCCATCTGGCCCAAACTTCATAGGCCAGGTGTCTCGAATGACGGCGGTTCGAATGATATACGTGCCGTTCCTGTACCTCAATTGGTTCCCGAATTATTAACAAAATACTATACCTAAAAATCAACGTGCCTAGCTGAGAACTATAACTATTTTAAACTGCCTAGCTTTTGGACCTGTATTTCGATAAGTTACCGCCCCATTTGGTTCAAACTGGGCAGGCTGGTGGCTGAGATGTGGGCGGTTCGAATGATGTATGTGCCGCCTCCGTAGCTCCATTGGTTCCCAGGTAATTACCAAAATACTACACCTAAAAAGGAATTTGCTTAGTTTAGAAATATAACTATTTCGAGCATCGAAGCTGCAAGGTGGTACCCCCAAATTGCCGGACCTCGTACTCGATAAGTTACCGCCCCATTTGGTTCAAACTTTGTAGGCAGGTGGCCGGGACGACGGCCGTTCGAACGATATCTCTGCCGCCCCCGTACCTCGATTGGTTCCAGAGTTATTAACAAAAAACCGTACCTAAAAAAGTTACCGTCCGATGTAGTTCAAACTAGGTGGCCATGTGGGCGTGGTCAAACCTGTTCCTGTGATATAGATGGCGCCACCGTACCACTAACTGTTCCTAAATTTTTAACAAAAAACCATAACATCGAAACTTACCGTTCGATTTGGTTCAAACTTGGTAGGCAGGTAACGGCCGCCAAGGCGATTAGAACAATATAGGTGGCGCCACCGTAGCACCCATGGTTCCCTAAATATTAAGAAAAAACGTAATTACTCGAAAAGTTACAGTCCGATATTATTCAGATTTGGTACACAGATGAAGGCGGCGAAGGCGGTTCGAATGACATCTCTGCCGCCCACCTGCGATGTCTGGTTCCGGAGATATTCAAGTTTGAAAATTCTACAAAAATTCAAAAAATGCAAAAAATTAAAAGTCCTCGGAATGAGCTGAAACTTGGTATACGTGTAGAGGGCGCCACGCTGATTACAATGACATACGACACGACCCCCTAGCACGCTTAGTTTAGAAGTTATTTTTTAAAACTCGACCTTGGAACCTTATCTATAAATCGCAATAACTCGGAAAGTTGCCGCCCCATCTGGCCCAAACTTCATAGGCCAGGTGTCTCGAATGACGGCGGTTCGAATGATATACGTGCCGTTCCTGTACCTCAATTGGTTCCCGAATTATTAACAAAATACTATACCTAAAAATCAACGTGCCTAGCTGAGAACTATAACTATTTCAAACTGCCTAGCTTTTGGACCTGTATTTCGATAAGTTACCGCCCCATTTGGTTCAAACTGGGTAGGCTGGTGGCTGAGATGTGGGCGGTTCGAAAGATGTATGTGCCGCCTCCGTAGCTCCATTGGTTCCCAGGTAATTACCAAAATACTACACCTAAAAAGGAATTTGCTTAGTTTAGAAATATAACTATTTCGAGCATCGAAGCTGCAAGGTGGTACCCCCAAATTGCCGGACCTCGTACTCGATAAGTTACCGCCCCATTTGGTTCAAACTTTGTAGGCAGGTGGCCGGGACGACGGCCGTTCGAACGATATCTCTGCCGCCCCCGTACCTCGATTGGTTCCAGAGTTATTAACAAAAAACCGTACCTAAAAAAGTTACCGTCCGATGTAGTTCAAACTAGGTGGCCATGTGGGCGTGGTCAAACCTGTTCCTGTGATATAGATGGCGCCACCGTACCACTAACTGTTCCTAAATTTTTAACAAAAAACCATAACATCGAAACTTACCGTTCGATTTGGTTCAAACTTGGTAGGCAGGTAACGGCCGCCAAGGCGATTAGAACAATATAGGTGGCGCCACCGTAGCACCCATGGTTCCCTAAATATTAAGAAAAAACGTAATTACTCGAAAAGTTACAGTCCGATATTATTCAGATTTGGTACACAGATGAAGGCGGCGAAGGCGGTTCGAATGACATCTCTGCCGCCCACCTGCGATGTCTGGTTCCGGAGATATTCAAGTTTGAAAATTCTACAAAAATTCAAAAAATGCAAAAAATTAAAAGTCCTCGGAATGAGCTGAAACTTGGTATACGTGTAGAGGGCGCCACGCTGATTACAATGACATACGACACGACCCCCTAGCACGCTTAGTTTAAAAGTTATTTTTTAAAACTCGACCTTGGAACCTTATCTATAAATCGCAATAACTCGGAAAGTTGCCGCCCCATCTGGCCCAAACTTCATAGGCCAGGTGTCCCGAATGACGGCGGTTCGAATGATATACGTGCCGTTCCTGTACCTCAATTGGTTCCCGAATTATTAACAAAATACTATACCTAAAAATCAACGTGCCTAGCTGAGAACTATAACTATTTTAAACTGCCTAGCTTTTGGACCTGTATTTCGATAAGTTACCGCCCCATTTGGTTCAAACTGGGCAGGCTGGTGGCTGAGATGTGGGCGGTTCGAATGATGTATGTGCCGCCTCCGTAG
This sequence comes from Aleochara curtula, assembly GCA_963978815.1. Taxonomy (NCBI): domain Eukaryota; kingdom Metazoa; phylum Arthropoda; class Insecta; order Coleoptera; family Staphylinidae; genus Aleochara; species Aleochara curtula. The sequence continues at coordinate 19,707,051 of OZ022216.1, read as the reverse complement.
CTCCATTGGTTCCCAGGTAATTACCAAAATACTACACCTAAAAAGGAATTTGCTTAGTTTAGAAATATAACTATTTCGAGCATCGAAGCTGCAAGGTGGTACCCCCAAATTGCCGGACCTCGTACTCGATAAGTTACCGCCCCATTTGGTTCAAACTTTGTAGGCAGGTGGCCGGGACGACGGCCGTTCGAACGATATCTCTGCCGCCCCCGTACCTCGATTGGTTCCCGAGTTATTAACAAAATACTATACCTAAAAATCAACGTGCCTAGCTGAGAACTATAACTATTTCAAACTGCCTAGCTTTTGGACCTGTATTTCGATAAGTTACCGCCCCATTTGGTTCAAACTGGGTAGGCTGGTGGCTGAGATGTGGGCGGTTCGAAAGATGTATGTGCCGCCTCCGTAGCTCCATTGGTTCCCAGGTAATTACCAAAATACTACACCTAAAAAGGAATTTGCTTAGTTTAGAAATATAACTATTTCGAGCATCGAAGCTGCAAGGTGGTACCCCCAAATTGCCGGACCTCGTACTCGATAAGTTACCGCCCCATTTGGTTCAAACTTTGTAGGCAGGTGGCCGGGACGACGGCCGTTCGAACGATATCTCTGCCGCCCCCGTACCTCGATTGGTTCCCGAGTTATTAACAAAAAACCGTACCTAAAAAAGTTACCGTCCGATGTAGTTCAAACTAGGTGGCCATGTGGGCGTGGTCAAACCTGTTCCTGTGATATAGATGGCGCCACCGTACCACTAACTGTTCCTAAATTTTTAACAAAAAACCATAACATCGAAACTTACCGTTCGATTTGGTTCAAACTTGGTAGGCAGGTAACGGCCGCCAAGGCGATTAGAACAATATAGGTGGCGCCACCGTAGCACCCATGGTTCCCTAAATATTAAGAAAAAACGTAATTACTCGAAAAGTTACAGTCCGATATTATTCAGATTTGGTACACAGATGAAGGCGGCGAAGGCGGTTCGAATGACATCTCTGCCGCCCACCTGCGATGTCTGGTTCCGGAGATATTCAAGTTTGAAAATTCTACAAAATTTCAAAAAATGCAAAAAATTAAAAGTCCTCGGAATGAGCTGAAACTTGGTATACGTGTAGAGGGCGCCACGCTGATTACAATGACATACGACACGACCCCCTAGCACGCTTAGTTTAAAAGTTATTTTTTAAAACTCGACCTTGGAACCTTATCTATAAATCGCAATAACTCGGAAAGTTGCCGCCCCATCTGGCCCAAACTTCATAGGCCAGGTGTCCCGAATGACGGCGGTTCGAATGATATACGTGCCGTTCCTGTACCTCAATTGGTTCCCGAATTATTAACAAAATACTATACCTAAAAATCAACGTGCCTAGCTGAGAACTATAACTATTTTAAACTGCCTAGCTTTTGGACCTGTATTTCGATAAGTTACCGCCCCATTTGGTTCAAACTGGGCAGGCTGGTGGCTGAGATGTGGGCGGTTCGAATGATGTATGTGCCGCCTCCGTAGCTCCATTGGTTCCCAGGTAATTACCAAAATACTACACCTAAAAAGGAATTTGCTTAGTTTAGAAATATAACTATTTCGAGCATCGAAGCTGCAAGGTGGTACCCCCAAATTGCCGGACCTCGTACTCGATAAGTTACCGCCCCATTTGGTTCAAACTTTGTAGGCAGGTGGCCGGGACGACGGCCGTTCGAACGATATCTCTGCCGCCCCCGTACCTCTATTGGTTCCCGAGTTATTAACAAAAAACCGTACCTAAAAAAGTTACCGTCCGATGTAGTTCAAACTAGGTGGCCATGTGGGCGTGGTCAAACCTGTTCCTGTGATATAGATGGCGCCACCGTACCACTAACTGTTCCTAAATTTTTAACAAAAAACCATAACATCGAAACTTACCGTTCGATTTGGTTCAAACTTGGTAGGCAGGTAACGGCCGCCAAGGCGATTAGAACAATATAGGTGGCGCCACCGTAGCACCCATGGTTCCCTAAATATTAAGAAAAAACGTAATTACTCGAAAAGTTACAGTCCGATATTATTCAGATTTGGTACACAGATGAAGGCGGCGAAGGCGGTTCGAATGACATCTCTGCCGCCCACCTGCGATGTCTGGTTCCGGAGATATTCAAGTTTGAAAATTCTACAAAAATTCAAAAAATGCAAAAAATTAAAAGTCCTCGGAATGAGCTGAAACTTGGTATACGTGTAGAGGGCGCCACGCTGATTACAATGACATACGACACGACCCCCTAGCACGCTTAGTTTAGAAGTTATTTTTTAAAACTCGACCTTGGAACCTTATCTATAAATCGCAATAACTCGGAAAGTTGCCGCCCCATCTGGCCCAAACTTCATAGGCCAGGTGTCCCGAATGACGGCGGTTCGAATGATATACGTGCCGTTCCTGTACCTCAATTGGTTCCCGAATTATTAACAAAATACTATACCTAAAAATCAACGTGCCTAGCTGAGAACTATAACTATTTCAAACTGCCTAGCTTTTGGACCTGTATTTCGATAAGTTACCGCCCCATTTGGTTCAAACTGGGCAGGCTGGTGGCTGAGATGTGGGCGGTTCGAATGATGTATGTGCCGCTTCCGTAGCTCCATTGGTTCCCAGGTAATTACCAAAATACTACACCTAAAAAGGAATTTGCTTAGTTTAGAAATATAACTATTTCGAGCATCGAAGCTGCAAGGTGGTACCCCCAAATTGCCGGACCTCGTACTCGATAAGTTACCGCCCCATTTGGTTCAAACTTTGTAGGCAGGTGGCCGGGACGACGGCCGTTCGAACGATATCTCTGCCGCCCCCGTACCTCGATTGGTTCCCGAGTTATTAACAAAATACTATACCTAAAAATCAACGTGCCTAGCTGAGAACTATAACTATTTCAAACTGCCTAGCTTTTGGACCTGTATTTCGATAAGTTACCGCCCCATTTGGTTCAAACTGGGTAGGCTGGTGGCTGAGATGTGGGCGGTTCGAATGATGTATGTGCCGCCTCCGTAGCTCCATTGGTTCCCAGGTAATTACCAAAATACTACACCTCAAAAGGAATTTGCTTAGTTTAGAAATATAACTATTTCGAGCATCGAAGCTGCAAGGTGGTACCCCCAAATTGCCGGACCTCGTACTCGATAAGTTACCGCCCCATTTGGTTCAAACTTTGTAGGCAGGTGGCCGGGACGACGGCCGTTCGAACGATATCTCTGCCGCCCCCGTACCTCGATTGGTTCCCGAGTTATTAACAAAAAACCGTACCTAAAAAAGTTACCGTCCGATGTAGTTCAAACTAGGTGGCCATGTGGGCGTGGTCAAACCTGTTCCTGTGATATAGATGGCGCCACCGTACCACTAACTGTTCCTAAATTTTTAACAAAAAACCATAACATCGAAACTTACCGTTCGATTTGGTTCAAACTTGGTAGGCAGGTAACAGCCGCCAAGGCGATTAGAACAATATAGGTGGCGCCACCGTAGCACCCATGGTTCCCTAAATATTAAGAAAAAACGTAATTACTCGAAAAGTTACAGTCCGATATTATTCAGATTTGGTACACAGATGAAGGCGGCGAAGGCGGTTCGAATGACATCTCTGCCGCCCACCTGCGATGTCTGGTTCCGGAGATATTCAAGTTTGAAAATTCTACAAAAATTCAAAAAATGCAAAAAATTAAAAGTCCTCGGAATGAGCTGAAACTTGGTATACGTGTAGAGGGCGCCACGCTGATTACAATGACATACGACACGACCCCCTAGCACGCTTAGTTTAGAAGTTATTTTTTAAAACTCGACCTTGGAACCTTATCTATAAATCGCAATAACTCGGAAAGTTGCCGCCCCATCTGGCCCAAACTTCATAGGCCAGGTGTCCCGAATGACGGCGGTTCGAATGATATACGTGCCGTTCCTGTACCTCAATTGGTTCCCGAATTATTAACAAAATACTATACCTAAAAATCAACGTGCCTAGCTGAGAACTATAACTATTTCAAACTGCCTAGCTTTTGGACCTGTATTTCGATAAGTTACCGCCCCATTTGGTTCAAACTGGGCAGGCTGGTGGCTGAGATGTGGGCGGTTCGAATGATGTATGTGCCGCTTCCGTAGCTCCATTGGTTCCCAGGTAATTACCAAAATACTACACCTAAAAAGGAATTTGCTTAGTTTAGAAATATAACTATTTCGAGCATCGAAGCTGCAAGGTGGTACCCCCAAATTGCCGGACCTCGTACTCGATAAGTTACCGCCCCATTTGGTTCAAACTTTGTAGGCAGGTGGCCGGGACGACGGCCGTTCGAACGATATCTCTGCCGCCCCCGTACCTCGATTGGTTCCCGAGTTATTAACAAAATACTATACCTAAAAATCAACGTGCCTAGCTGAGAACTATAACTATTTCAAACTGCCTAGCTTTTGGACCTGTATTTCGATAAGTTACCGCCCCATTTGGTTCAAACTGGGTAGGCTGGTGGCTGAGATGTGGGCGGTTCGAATGATGTATGTGCCGCCTCCGTAGCTCCATTGGTTCCCAGGTAATTACCAAAATACTACACCTCAAAAGGAATTTGCTTAGTTTAGAAATATAACTATTTCGAGCATCGAAGCTGCAAGGTGGTACCCCCAAATTGCCGGACCTCGTACTCGATAAGTTACCGCCCCATTTGGTTCAAACTTTGTAGGCAGGTGGCCGGGACGACGGCCGTTCGAACGATATCTCTGCCGCCCCCGTACCTCGATTGGTTCCCGAGTTATTAACAAAAAACCGTACCTAAAAAAGTTACCGTCCGATGTAGTTCAAACTAGGTGGCCATGTGGGCGTGGTCAAACCTGTTCCTGTGATATAGATGGCGCCACCGTACCACTAACTGTTCCTAAATTTTTAACAAAAAACCATAACATCGAAACTTACCGTTCGATTTGGTTCAAACTTGGTAGGCAGGTAACGGCCGCCAAGGCGATTAGAACAATATAGGTGGCGCCACCGTAGCACCCATGGTTCCCTAAATATTAAGAAAAAACGTAATTACTCGAAAAGTTACAGTCCGATATTATTCAGATTTGGTACACAGATGAAGGCGGCGAAGGCGGTTCGAATGACATCTCTGCCGCCCACCTGCGATGTCTGGTTCCGGAGATATTCAAGTTTGAAAATTCTACAAAAATTCAAAAAATGCAAAAAATTAAAAGTCCTCGGAATGAGCTGAAACTTGGTATACGTGTAGAGGGCGCCACGCTGATTACAATGACATACGACACGACCCCCTAGCACGCTTAGTTTAGAAGTTATTTTTTAAAACTCGACCTTGGAACCTTATCTATAAATCGCAATAACTCGGAAAGTTGCCGCCCCATCTGGCCCAAACTTCATAGGCCAGGTGTCCCGAATGACGGCGGTTTGAATGATATACGTGCCGTTCCTGTACCTCAATTGGTTCCCGAATTATTAACAAAATACTATACCTAAAAATCAACGTGCCTAGCTGAGAACTATAACTATTTCAAACTGCCTAGCTTTTGGACCTGTATTTCGATAAGTTACCGCCCCATTTGGTTCAAACTGGGCAGGCTGGTGGCTGAGATGTGGGCGGTTCGAATGATGTATGTGCCGCCTCCGTAGCTCCATTGGTTCCCAGGTAATTACCAAAATACTACACCTAAAAAGGAATTTGCTTAGTTTAGAAATATAACTATTTCGAGCATCGAAGCTGCAAGGTGGTACCCCCAAATTGCCGGACCTCGTACTCGATAAGTTACCGCCCCATTTGGTTCAAACTTTGTAGGCAGGTGGCCGGGACGACGGCCGTTCGAACGATATCTCTGCCGCCCCCGTACCTCGATTGGTTCCCGAGTTATTAACAAAAAACCGTACCTAAAAAAGTTACCGTCCGATGTAGTTCAAACTAGGTGGCCATGTGGGCGTGGTCAAACCTGTTCCTGTGATATAGATGGCGCCACCGTACCACTAACTGTTCCTAAATTTTTAACAAAAAACCATAACATCGAAACTTACCGTTCGATTTGGTTCAAACTTGGTAGGCAGGTAACGGCCGCCAAGGCGATTAGAACAATATAGGTGGCGCCACCGTAGCACCCATGGTTCCCTAAATATTAAGAAAAAACGTAATTACTCGAAAAGTTACAGTCCGATATTATTCAGATTTGGTACACAGATGAAGGCGGCGAAGGCGGTTCGAATGACATCTCTGCCGCCCACCTGCGATGTCTGGTTCCGGAGATATTCAAGTTTGAAAATTCTACAAAAATTCAAAAAATGCAAAAAATTAAAAGTCCTCGGAATGAGCTGAAACTTGGTATACGTGTAGAGGGCGCCACGCTGATTACAATGACATACGACACGACCCCCTAGCACGCTTAGTTTAGAAGTTATTTTTTAAAACTCGACCTTGGAACCTTATCTATAAATCGCAATAACTCGGAAAGTTGCCGCCCCATCTGGCCCAAACTTCATAGGCCAGGTGTCCCGAATGACGGCGGTTCGAATGATATACGTGCCGTTCCCGTACCTCAATTGGTTCCCGAATTATTAACAAAATACTATACCTAAAAATCAACGTGCCGAGCTGAGAACTATAACTATTTCAAACTGCCTAGCTTTTGGACCTGTATTTCGATAAGTTACCGCCCCATTTGGTTCAAACTGGGTAGGCAGGTGGCTGAGATGTGGGCGGTTAGAATGATGTATGTGCCGCCTCCGTAGCTCCATTGGTTCCCAGGTAATTACCAAAATACTACACCTAAAAAGGAATTTGCTTAGTTTAGAAATATAACTATTTCGAGCATCGAAGCTGCAAGGTGGTACCCCCAAATTGCCGGACCTCGTACTCGATAAGTTACCGCCCCATTTGGTTCAAACTTTGTAGGCAGGTGGCCGGGACGACGGCCGTTCGAACGATATCTCTGCCGCCCCCGTACCTCGATTGGTTCCCGAGTTATTAACAAAAAACCGTACCTAAAAAAGTTACCGTCCGATGTAGTTCAAACTAGGTGGCCATGTGGGCGTGGTCAAACCTGTTCCTGTGATATAGATGGCGCCACCGTACCACTAACTGTTCCTAAATTTTTAACAAAAAACCATAACATCGAAACTTACCGTTCGATTTGGTTCAAACTTGGTAGGCAGGTAACGGCCGCCAAGGCGATTAGAACAATATAGGTGGCGCCACCGTAGCACCCATGGTTCCCTAAATATTAAGAAAAAACGTAATTACTCGAAAAGTTACAGTCCGATATTATTCAGATTTGGTACACAGATGAAGGCGGCGAAGGCGGTTCGAATGACATCTCTACCGCCCACCTGCAATGTCTGGTTCCGGAGATATTAAAGTTTGAAAATTCTACAAAAATTCAAAAAATGCAAAAAATTAAAAGTCCTCGGAATGAGCTGAAACTTGGTATACATGTAGAGGGCGCCACGCTGATTACAATGACATACGACACGACCCCCTAGCACGCTTAGTTTAGAAGTTATTTTTTAAAACTCGACCTTGGAACCTTATCTATAAATCGCAATAACTCGGAAAGTTGCCGCCCCATCTGGCCCAAACTTCATAGGCCAGGTGTCCCGAATGACGGCGGTTCGAATGATATACGTGCCGTTCCTGTACCTCAATTGGTTCCCGAATTATTAACAAAATACTATACCTAAAAATCAACGTGCCTAGCTGAGAACTATAACTATTTCAAACTGCCTAGCTTTTGGACCTGTATTTCGCTAAGTTACCGCCCCATTTGGTTCAAACTGGGCAGGCTGGTGGCTGAGATGTGGGCGGTTCGAATGATGTATGTGCCGCTTCCGTAGCTCCATTGGTTCCCAGGTAATTACCAAAATACTACACCTAAAAAGGAATTTGCTTAGTTTAGAAATATAACTATTTCGAGCATCGAAGCTGCAAGGTGGTACCCCCAAATTGCCGGACCTCGTACTCGATAAGTTACCGCCCCATTTGGTTCAAACTTTGTAGGCAGGTGGCCGGGACGACGGCCGTTCGAACGATATCTCTGCCGCCCCCGTACCTCGATTGGTTCCCAAGTTATTAACAAAAAACCGTACCTAAAAAAGTTACCGTCCGATGTAGTTCAAACTAGGTGACCATGTGGGCGTGGTCAAACCTGTTCCTGTGATATAGATGGCGCCACCGTACCACTAACTGTTCCTAAATTTTTAACAAAAAACCATAACATCGAAACTTACCGTTCGATTTGGTTCAAACTTGGTAGGCAGGTAACGGCCGCCAAGGCGATTAGAACAATATAGGTGGCGCCACCGTAGCACCCATGGTTCCCTAAATATTAAGAAAAAACGTAATTACTCGAAAAGTTACAGTCCGATATTATTCAGATTTGGTACACAGATGAAGGCGGCGAAGGCGGTTCGAATGACATCTCTGCCGCCCACCTGCGATGTCTGGTTCCGGAGATATTCAAGTTTGAAAATTCTACAAAAATTCAAAAAATGCAAAAAATTAAAAGTCCTCGGAATGAGCTGAAACTTGGTATACATGTAGAGGGCGCCACGCTGATTACAATGACATACGACACGACCCCCTAGCACGCTTAGTTTAGAAGTTATTTTTTAAAACTCGACCTTGGAACCTTATCTATAAATCGCAATAACTCGGAAAGTTGCCGCCCCATCTGGCCCAAACTTCATAGGCCAGGTGTCCCGAATGACGGCGGTTCGAATGATATACGTGCCGTTCCTGTACCTCAATTGGTTCCCGAATTATTAACAAAATACTATACCTAAAAATCAACGTGCCGAGCTGAGAACTATAACTATTTCAAACTGCCTAGCTTTTGGACCTGTATTTCGATAAGTTACCGCCCCATTTGGTTCAAACTGGGCAGGCTGGTGGCTGAGATGTGGGCGGTTCGAATGATGTATGTGCCGCCTCCGTAGCTCCATTGGTTCCCAGGTAATTACCAAAATACTACACCTAAAAAGGAATTTGCTTAGTTTAGAAATATAACTATTTCGAGCATCGAAGCTGCAAGGTGGTACCCCCAAATTGCCGGACCTCGTACTCGATAAGTTACCGCCCCATTTGGTTCAAACTTTGTAGGCAGGTGGCCGGGACGACGGCCGTTCGAACGATATCTCTGCCGCCCCCGTACCTCGATTGGTTCCCGAGTTATTAACAAAATACTATACCTAAAAATCAACGTGCCGAGCTGAGAACTATAACTATTTCAAACTGCCTAGCTTTTGGACCTGTATTTCGATAAGTTACCGCCCCATTTGGTTCAAGCTGGGTAGGCTGGTGGCTGAGATGTGGGCGGTTCGAATGATGTATGTGCCGCCTCCGTAGCTCCATTGGTTCCCAGGTAATTACCAAAATACTACACCTAAAAAGGAATTTGCTTAGTTTAGAAATATAACTATTTCGAGCATCGAAGCTGCAAGGTGGTACCCCCAAATTGCCGGACCTCGTACTCGATAAGTTACCGCCCCATTTGGTTCAAACTTTGTAGGCAGGTGGCCGGGACGACGGCCGTTCGAACGATATCTCTGCCGCCCCCGTACCTCGATTGGTTCCCGAGTTATTAACAAAATACTATACCTAAAAATCAACGTGCCGAGCTGAGAACTATAACTATTTCAAACTGCCTAGCTTTTGGACCTGTATTTCGATAAGTTACCGCCCCATTTGGTTCAAGCTGGGTAGGCTGGTGGCTGAGATGTGGGCGGTTCGAATGATGTATGTGCCGCCTCCGTAGCTCCATTGGTTCCCAGGTAATTACCAAAATACTACACCTAAAAAGGAATTTGCTTAGTTTAGAAATATAACTATTTCGAGCATCGAAGCTGCAAGGTGGTACCCCCAAATTGCCGGACCTCGTACTCGATAAGTTACCGCCCCATTTGGTTCAAACTTTGTAGGCAGGTGGCCGGGACGACGGCCGTTCGAACGATATCTCTGCCGCCCCCCATACCTCGATTGGTTCCCGAGTTATTAACAAAAAACCGTACCTAAAAAAGTTACCGTCCGATGTAGTTCAAACTAGGTGGCCATGTGGGCGTGGTCAAACCTGTTCCTGTGATATAGATGGCGCCACCGTACCACTAACTGTTCCTAAATTTTTAACAAAAAACCATAACATCGAAACTTACCGTTCGATTTGGTTCAAACTTGGTAGGCAGGTAACGGCCGCCAAGGCGATTAGAACAATATAGGTGGCGCCACCGTAGCACCCATGGTTCCCTAAATATTAAGAAAAAACGTAATTACTCGAAAAGTTACAGTCCGATATTATTCAGATTTGGTACACAGATGAAGGCGGCGAAGGCGGTTCGAATGACATCTCTGCCGCCCACCTGCGATGTCTGGTTCCGGAGATATTCAAGTTTGAAAATTCTACAAAAATTCAAAAAATGCAAAAAATTAAAAGTCCTCGGAATGAGCTGAAACTTGGTATACGTGTAGAGGGCGCCACGCTGATTACAATGACATACGACACGACCCCCTAGCACGCTTAGTTTAGAAGTTATTTTTTAAAACTCGACCTTGGAACCTTATCTATAAATCGCAATAACTCGGAAAGTTGCCGCCCCATCTGGCCCAGACTTCATAGGCCAGGTGTCCCGAATGACGGCGGTTCGAATGATATACGTGCCGTTCCTGTACCTCAATTGGTTCCCGAATTATTAACAAAATACTATACCTAAAAATCAACGTGCCTAGCTGAGAACTATAACTATTTCAAACTGCCTAGCTTTTGGACCTGTATTTCGATAAGTTACCGCCCCATTTGGTTCAAACTGGGCAGGCTGGTGGCTGAGATGTGGGCGGTTCGAATGATGTATGTGCCGCCTCCGTAGCTCCATTGGTTCCCAGGTAATTACCAAAATACTACACCTAAAAAGGAATTTGCTTAGTTTAGAAATATAACTATTTCGAGCATCGAAGCTGCAAGGTGGTACCCCCAAATTGCCGGACCTCGTACTCGATAAGTTACCGCCCCATTTGGTTCAAACTTTGTAGGCAGGTGGCCGGGACGACGGCCGTTCGAACGATATCTCTGCCGCCCCCGTACCTCGATTGGTTCCCGAGTTATTAACAAAATACTATACCTAAAAATCAACGTGCCGAGCTGAGAACTATAACTATTTCAAACTGCCTAGCTTTTGGACCTGTATTTCGATAAGTTACCGCCCCATTTGGTTCAAACTGGGTAGGCAGGTGGCTGAGATGTGGGCGGTTAGAATGATGTATGTGCCGCCTCCGTAGCTCCATTGGTTCCCAGGTAATTACCAAAATACTACACCTAAAAAGGAATTTGCTTAGTTTAGAAATATAACTATTTCGAGCATCGAAGCTGCAAGGTGGTACCCCCAAATTGCCGGACCTCGTACTCGATAAGTTACCGCCCCATTTGGTTCAAACTTTGTAGGCAGGTGGCCGGGACGACGGCCGTTCGAACGATATCTCTGCCGCCCCCGTACCTCGATTGGTTCCCAAGTTATTAACAAAAAACCGTACCTAAAAAAGTTACCGTCCGATGTAGTTCAAACTAGGTGACCATGTGGGCGTGGTCAAACCTGTTCCTGTGATATAGATGGCGCCACCGTACCACTAACTGTTCCTAAATTTTTAACAAAAAACCATAACATCGAAACTTACCGTTCGATTTGGTTCAAACTTGGTAGGCAGGTAACGGCCGCCAAGGCGATTAGAACAATATAGGTGGCGCCACCGTAGCACCCATGGTTCCCTAAATATTAAGAAAAAACGTAATTACTCGAAAAGTTACAGTCCGATATTATTCAGATTTGGTACACAGATGAAGGCGGCGAAGGTGGTTCGAATGACATCTCTGCCGCCCACCTGCGATGTCTGGTTCCGGAGATATTCAAGTTTGAAAATTCTACAAAAATTCAAAAAATGCAAAAAATTAAAAGTCCTCGGAATGAGCTGAAACTTGGTATACGTGTAGAGGGCGCCACGCTGATTACAATGACATACGACACGACCCCCTAGCACGCTTAGTTTAGAAGTTATTTTTTAAAACTCGACCTTGGAACCTTATCTATAAATCGCAATAACTCGGAAAGTTGCCGCCCCATCTGGCCCAAACTTCATAGGCTAGGTGTCCCGAATGACGGCGGTTCGAATGATATACGTGCCGAATGATGTATGTGCCGCCTCCGTAGCTCCATTGGTTCCCAGGTAATTACCAAAATACTACACCTAAAAAGGAATTTGCTTAGTTTAGAAATATAACTATTTCGAGCATCGAAGCTGCAAGGTGGTACCCCCAAATTGCCGGACCTCGTACTCGATAAGTTACCGCCCCATTTGGTTCAAACTTTGTAGGCAGGTGGCCGGGACGACGGCCGTTCGAACGATATCTCTGCCGCCCCCGTACCTCGATTGGTTCCCGAGTTATTAACAAAAAACCGTACCTAAAAAAGTTACCGTCCGATGTAGTTCAAACTAGGTGGCCATGTGGGCGTGGTCAAACCTGTTCCTGTGATATAGATGGCGCCACCGTACCACTAACTGTTCCTAAATTTTTAACAAAAAACCATAACATCGAAACTTACCGTTCGATTTGGTTCAAACTTGGTAGGCAGGTAACGGCCGCCAAGGCGATTAGAACAATATAGGTGGCGCCACCGTAGCACCCATGGTTCCCTAAATATTAAGAAAAAACGTAATTACTCGAAAAGTTACAGTCCGATATTATTCAGATTTGGTACACAGATGAAGGCGGCGAAGGCGGTTCGAATGACATCTCTGCCGCCCACCTGCGATGTCTGGTTCCGGAGATATTCAAGTTTGAAAATTCTACAAAAATTCAAAAAATGCAAAAAATTAAAAGTCCTCGGAATGAGCTGAAACTTGGTATACGTGTAGAGGGCGCCACGCTGATTACAATGACATACGACACGACCCCCTAGCACGCTTAGTTTAGAAGTTATTTTTTAAAACTCGACCTTGGAACCTTATCTATAAATCGCAATAACTCGGAAAGTTGCCGCCCCATCTGGCCCAAACTTCATAGGCCAGGTGTCCCGAATGACGGCGGTTCGAATGATATACGTGCCGTTCCTGTACCTCAATTGGTTCCCGAATTATTAACAAAATACTATACCTAAAAATCAACGTGCCTAGCTGAGAACTATAACTATTTCAAACTGCCTAGCTTTTGGACCTGTATTTCGATAAGTTACCGCCCCATTTGGTTCAAACTGGGCAGGCTGGTGGCTGAGATGTGGGCGGTTCGAATGATGTATGTGCCGCCTCCGTAGCTCCATTGGTTCCCAGGTAATTACCAAAATACTACACCTAAAAAGGAATTTGCTTAGTTTAGAAATATAACTATTTCGAGCATCGAAGCTGCAAGGTGGTACCCCCAAATTGCCGGACCTCGTACTCGATAAGTTACCGCCCCATTTGGTTCAAACTTTGTAGGCAGGTGGCCGGGACGACGGCCGTTCGAACGATATCTCTGCCGCCCCCGTACCTCGATTGGTTCCCGAGTTATTAACAAAATACTATACCTAAAAATCAACGTGCCGAGCTGAGAACTATAACTATTTCAAACTGCCTAGCTTTTGGACCTGTATTTCGATAAGTTACCGCCCCATTTGGTTCAAACTGGGTAGGCAGGTGGCTGAGATGTGGGCGGTTAGAATGATGTATGTGCCGCCTCCGTAGCTCCATTGGTTCCCAGGTAATTACCAAAATACTACACCTAAAAAGGAATTTGCTTAGTTTAGAAATATAACTATTTCGAGCATCGAAGCTGCAAGGTGGTACCCCCAAATTGCCGGACCTCGTACTCGATAAGTTACCGCCCCATTTGGTTCAAACTTTGTAGGCAGGTGGCCGGGACGACGGCCGTTCGAACGATATCTCTGCCGCCCCCGTACCTCGATTGGTTCCCAAGTTATTAACAAAAAACCGTACCTAAAAAAGTTACCGTCCGATGTAGTTCAAACTAGGTGACCATGTGGGCGTGGTCAAACCTGTTCCTGTGATATAGATGGCGCCACCGTACCACTAACTGTTCCTAAATTTTTAACAAAAAACCATAACATCGAAACTTACCGTTCGATTTGGTTCAAACTTGGTAGGCAGGTAACGGCCGCCAAGGCGATTAGAACAATATAGGTGGCGCCACCGTAGCACCCATGGTTCCCTAAATATTAAGAAAAAACGTAATTACTCGAAAAGTTACAGTCCGATATTATTCAGATTTGGTACACAGATGAAGGCGGCGAAGGTGGTTCGAATGACATCTCTGCCGCCCACCTGCGATGTCTGGTTCCGGAGATATTCAAGTTTGAAAATTCTACAAAAATTCAAAAAATGCAAAAAATTAAAAGTCCTCGGAATGAGCTGAAACTTGGTATACGTGTAGAGGGCGCCACGCTGATTACAATGACATACGACACGACCCCCTAGCACGCTTAGTTTAGAAGTTATTTTTTAAAACTCGACCTTGGAACCTTATCTATAAATCGCAATAACTCGGAAAGTTGCCGCCCCATCTGGCCCAAACTTCATAGGCTAGGTGTCCCGAATGACGGCGGTTCGAATGATATACGTGCCGAATGATGTATGTGCCGCCTCCGTAGCTCCATTGGTTCCCAGGTAATTACCAAAATACTACACCTAAAAAGGAATTTGCTTAGTTTAGAAATATAACTATTTCGAGCATCGAAGCTGCAAGGTGGTACCCCCAAATTGCCGGACCTCGTACTCGATAAGTTACCGCCCCATTTGGTTCAAACTTTGTAGGCAGGTGGCCGGGACGACGGCCGTTCGAACGATATCTCTGCCGCCCCCGTACCTCGATTGGTTCCCGAGTTATTAACAAAAAACCGTACCTAAAAAAGTTACCGTCCGATGTAGTTCAAACTAGGTGGCCATGTGGGCGTGGTCAAACCTGTTCCTGTGATATAGATGGCGCCACCGTACCACTAACTGTTCCTAAATTTTTAACAAAAAACCATAACATCGAAACTTACCGTTCGATTTGGTTCAAACTTGGTAGGCAGGTAACGGCCGCCAAGGCGATTAGAACAATATAGGTGGCGCCACCGTAGCACCCATGGTTCCCTAAATATTAAGAAAAAACGTAATTACTCGAAAAGTTACAGTCCGATATTATTCAGATTTGGTACACAGATGAAGGCGGCGAAGGCGGTTCGAATGACATCTCTGCCGCCCACCTGCGATGTCTGGTTCCGGAGATATTCAAGTTTGAAAATTCTACAAAAATTCAAAAAATGCAAAAAATTAAAAGTCCTCGGAATGAGCTGAAACTTGGTATACGTGTAGAGGGCGCCACGCTGATTACAATGACATACGACACGACCCCCTAGCACGCTTAGTTTAGAAGTTATTTTTTAAAACTCGACCTTGGAACCTTATCTATAAATCGCAATAACTCGGAAAGTTGCCGCCCCATCTGGCCCAAACTTCATAGGCCAGGTGTCCCGAATGACGGCGGTTCGAATGATATACGTGCCGTTCCTGTACCTCAATTGGTTCCCGAATTATTAACAAAATACTATACCTAAAAATCAACGTGCCTAGCTGAGAACTATAACTATTTCAAACTGCCTAGCTTTTGGACCTGTATTTCGATAAGTTACCGCCCCATTTGGTTCAAACTGGGCAGGCTGGTGGCTGAGATGTGGGCGGTTCGAATGATGTATGTGCCGCCTCCGTAGCTCCATTGGTTCCCAGGTAATTACCAAAATACTACACCTAAAAAGGAATTTGCTTAGTTTAGAAATATAACTATTTCGAGCATCGAAGCTGCAAGGTGGTACCCCCAAATTGCCGGACCTCGTACTCGATAAGTTACCGCCCCATTTGGTTCAAACTTTGTAGGCAGGTGGCCGGGACGACGGCCGTTCGAACGATATCTCTGCCGCCCCCGTACCTCGATTGGTTCCCGAGTTATTAACAAAATACTATACCTAAAAATCAACGTGCCGAGCTGAGAACTATAACTATTTCAAACTGCCTAGCTTTTGGACCTGTATTTCGATAAGTTACCGCCCCATTTGGTTCAAACTGGGTAGGCAGGTGGCTGAGATGTGGGCGGTTAGAATGATGTATGTGCCGCCTCCGTAGCTCCATTGGTTCCCAGGTAATTACCAAAATACTACACCTAAAAAGGAATTTGCTTAGTTTAGAAATATAACTATTTCGAGCATCGAAGCTGCAAGGTGGTACCCCCAAATTGCCGGACCTCGTACTCGATAAGTTACCGCCCCATTTGGTTCAAACTTTGTACGATATCTCTGCCGCCCGAACGATATCTCTGCCGCCCCCGTACCTCGATTGGTTCCCGAGTTATTAACAAAATACTATACCTAAAAATCAACGTGCCGAGCTGAGAACTATAACTATTTCAAACTGCCTAGCTTTTGGACCTGTATTTCGATAAGTTACCGCCCCATTTGGTTCAAGCTGGGTAGGCTGGTGGCTGAGATGTGGGCGGTTCGAATGATGTATGTGCCGCCTCCGTAGCTCCATTGGTTCCCAGGTAATTACCAAAATACTACACCTAAAAAGGAATTTGCTTAGTTTAGAAATATAACTATTTCGAGCATCGAAGCTGCAAGGTGGTACCCCCAAATTGCCGGACCTCGTACTCGATAAGTTACCGCCCCATTTGGTTCAAACTTTGTAGGCAGGTGGCCGGGACGACGGCCGTTCGAACGATATCTCTGCCGCCCCCGTACCTCGATTGGTTCCCGAGTTATTAACAAAAAACCGTACCTAAAAAAGTTACCGTCCGATGTAGTTCAAACTAGGTGGCCATGTGGGCGTGGTCAAACCTGTTCCTGTGATATAGATGGCGCCACCGTACCACTAACTGTTCCTAAATTTTTAACAAAAAACCATAACATCGAAACTTACCGTTCGATTTGGTTCAAACTTGGTAGGCAGGTAACGGCCGCCAAGGCGATTAGAACAATATAGGTGGCGCCACCGTAGCACCCATGGTTCCCTAAATATTAAGAAAAAACGTAATTACTCGAAAAGTTACAGTCCGATATTATTCAGATTTGGTACACAGATGAAGGCGGCGAAGGCGGTTCGAATGACATCTCTGCCGCCCACCTGCGATGTCTGGTTCCGGAGATATTCAAGTTTGAAAATTCTACAAAAATTCAAAAAATGCAAAAAATTAAAAGTCCTCGGAATGAGCTGAAACTTGGTATACATGTAGAGGGCGCCACGCTGATTACAATGACATACGACACGACCCCCTAGCACGCTTAGTTTAGAAGTTATTTTTTAAAACTCGACCTTGGAACCTTATCTATAAATCGCAATAACTCGGAAAGTTGCCGCCCCATCTGGCCCAAACTTCATAGGCCAGGTGTCCCGAATGACGGCGGTTCGAATGATATACGTGCCGTTCCTGTACCTCAATTGGTTCCCGAATTATTAACAAAATACTATACCTAAAAATCAACGTGCCTAGCTGAGAACTATAACTATTTCAAACTGCCTAGCTTTTGGACCTGTATTTCGATAAGTTACCGCCCCATTTGGTTCAAACTGGGCAGGCTGGTGGCTGAGATGTGGGCGGTTCGAATGATGTATGTGCCGCTTCCGTAGCTCCATTGGTTCCCAGGTAATTACCAAAATACTACACCTAAAAAGGAATTTGCTTAGTTTAGAAATATAACTATTTCGAGCATCGAAGCTGCAAGGTGGTACCCCCAAATTGCCGGACCTCGTACTCGATAAGTTACCGCCCCATTTGGTTCAAACTTTGTAGGCAGGTGGCCGGGACGACGGCCGTTCGAACGATATCTCTGCCGCCCCCGTACCTCGATTGGTTCCCGAGTTATTAACAAAATACTATACCTAAAAATCAACGTGCCTAGCTGAGAACTATAACTATTTCAAACTGCCTAGCTTTTGGACCTGTATTTCGATAAGTTACCGCCCCATTTGGTTCAAACTGGGTAGGCTGGTGGCTGAGATGTGGGCGGTTCGAATGATGTATGTGCCGCCTCCGTAGCTCCATTGGTTCCCAGGTAATTACCAAAATACTACACCTAAAAAGGAATTTGCTTAGTTTAGAAATATAACTATTTCGAGCATCGAAGCTGCAAGGTGGTACCCCCAAATTGCCGGACCTCGTACTCGATAAGTTACCGCCCCATTTGGTTCAAACTTTGTAGGCAGGTGGCCGGGACGACGGCCGTTCGAACGATATCTCTGCCGCCCCCGTACCTCGATTGGTTCCCGAGTTATTAACAAAAAACCGTACCTAAAAAAGTTACCGTCCGATGTAGTTCAAACTAGGTGGCCATGTGGGCGTGGTCAAACCTGTTCCTGTGATATAGATGGCGCCACCGTACCACTAACTGTTCCTAAATTTTTAACAAAAAACCATAACATCGAAACTTACCGTTCGATTTGGTTCAAACTTGGTAGGCAGATAACGGCCGCCAAGGCGATTAGAACAATATAGGTGGCGCCACCGTAGCTCCCATGGTTCCCTAAATATTAAGAAAAAACGTAATTACTCGAAAAGTTACAGTCCGATATTATTTAGATTTGGTACACAGATGAAGGCGGCGAAGGCGGTTCGAATGACATCTCTGCCGCCCACCTGCGATGTCTGGTTCCGGAGATATTCAAGTTTGAAAATTCTACAAAAATTCAAAAAATGCAAAAAATTAAAAGTCCTCGGAATGAGCTGAAACTTGGTATACGTGTAGAGGGCGCCACGCTGATTACAATGACATACGACACGACCCCCTAGCACGCTTAGTTTAGAAGTTATTTTTTAAAACTCGACCTTGGAACCTTATCTATAAATCGCAATAACTCGGAAAGTTGCCGCCCCATCTGGCCCAAGCTTCATAGGCCAGGTGTCCCGAATGACGGCGGTTCGAATGATATACGTGCCGTTCCTGTACCTCAATTGGTTCCCGAATTATTAACAAAATACTATACCTAAAAATCAACGTGCCTAGCTGAGAACTATAACTATTTCAAACTGCCTAGCTTTTGGACCTGTATTTCGATAAGTTACCGCCCCATTTGGTTC
Organism: Aleochara curtula; assembly: GCA_963978815.1. Taxonomy (NCBI): domain Eukaryota; kingdom Metazoa; phylum Arthropoda; class Insecta; order Coleoptera; family Staphylinidae; genus Aleochara; species Aleochara curtula. The sequence goes on along the minus strand of OZ022216.1, from coordinate 19,687,975 downwards.
AAACTGGGTAGGCTGGTGGCTGAGATGTGGGCGGTTCGAATGATGTATGTGCCGCCTCCGTAGCTCCATTGGTTCCCAGGTAATTACCAAAATACTACACCTAAAAAGGAATTTGCTTAGTTTAGAAATATAACTATTTCGAGCATCGAAGCTGCAAGGTGGTACCCCCAAATTCCCGGACCTCGTACTCGATAAGTTACCGCCCCATTTGGTTCAAAATTTGTAGGCAGGTGGCCGGGACGACGGCCGTTCGAACGATATCTCTGCCGCCCCCGTACCTCGATTGGTTCCCGAGTTATTAACAAAAAACCGTACCTAAAAAAGTTACCGTTCGATGTAGTTCAAACTAGGTGGCCATGTGGGCGTGGTCAAACCTGTTCCTGTGATATAGATGGCGCCACCGTACCACTAACTGTTCCTAAATTTTTAACAAAAAACCATAACATCGAAACTTACCGTTCGATTTGGTTCAAACTTGGTAGGCAGGTAACGGCCGCCAAGGCGATTAGAACAATATAGGTGGCGCCACCGTAGCACCCATGGTTCCCTAAATATTAAGAAAAAACGTAATTACTCGAAAAGTTACAGTCCGATATTATTCAGATTTGGTACACAGATGAAGGCGGCGAAGGCGGTTCGAATGACATCTCTGCCGCCCACCTGCGATGTCTGGTTCCGGAGATATTCAAGTTTGAAAATTCTACAAAAATTCAAAAAATGCAAAAAATTAAAAGTCCTCGGAATGAGCTGAAACTTGGTATACGTGTAGAGGGCGCCACGCTGATTACAATGACATACGACACGACCCCCTAGCACGCTTAGTTTAGAAGTTATTTTTTAAAACTCGACCTTGGAACCTTATCTATAAATCGCAATAACTCGGAAAGTTGCCGCCCCATCTGGCCCAAACTTCATAGGCCAGGTGTCGCGAATGACGGCGGTTCGAATGATATACGTGCCGTTCCTGTACCTCAATTGGTTCCCGAATTATTAACAAAATACTATACCTAAAAATCAACGTGCCTAGCTGAGAACTATAACTATTTCAAACTGCCTAGCTTTTGGACCTGTATTTCGATAAGTTACCGCCCCATTTGGTTCAAACTGGGCAGGCTGGTGGCTGAGATGTGGGCGGTTCGAATGATGTATGTGCCGCTTCCGTAGCTCCATTGGTTCCCAGGTAATTACCAAAATACTACACCTAAAAAGGAATTTGCTTAGTTTAGAAATATAACTATTTCGAGCATCGAAGCTGCAAGGTGGTACCCCCAAATTGCCGGACCTCGTACTCGATAAGTTACCGCCCCATTTGGTTCAAACTTTGTAGGCAGGTGGCCGGGACGACGGCCGTTCGAACGATATCTCTGCCGCCCCCGTACCTCGATTGGTTCCCGAGTTATTAACAAAATACTATACCTAAAAATCAACGTGCCTAGCTGAGAACTATAACTATTTCAAACTGCCTAGCTTTTGGACCTGTATTTCGATAAGTTACCGCCCCATTTGGTTCAAACTGGGTAGGCTGGTGGCTGAGATGTGGGCGCTTCGAATGATGTATGTGCCGCCTCCGTAGCTCCATTGGTTCCCAGGTAATTACCAAAATACTACACCTAAAAAGGAATTTGCTTAGTTTAGAAATATAACTATTTCGAGCATCGAAGCTGCAAGGTGGTACCCCCAAATTGCCGGACCTCGTACTCGATAAGTTACCGCCCCATTTGGTTCAAACTTTGTAGGCAGGTGGCCGGGACGACGGCCGTTCGAACGATATCTCTGCCGCCCCCGTACCTCGATTGGTTCCCGAGTTATTAACAAAAAACCGTACCTAAAAAAGTTACCGTCCGATGTAGTTCAAACTAGGTGGCCATGTGGGCGTGGTCAAACCTGTTCCTGTGATATAGATGGCGCCACCGTACCACTAACTGTTCCTAAATTTTTAACAAAAAACCATAACATCGAAACTTACCGTTCGATTTGGTTCAAACTTGGTAGGCAGATAACGGCCGCCAAGGCGATTAGAACAATATAGGTGGCGCCACCGTAGCTCCCATGGTTCCCTAAATATTAAGAAAAAACGTAATTACTCGAAAAGTTACAGTCCGATATTATTTAGATTTGGTACACAGATGAAGGCGGCGAAGGCGGTTCGAATGACATCTCTGCCGCCCACCTGCGATGTCTGGTTCCGGAGATATTCAAGTTTGAAAATTCTACAAAAATTCAAAAAATGCAAAAAATTAAAAGTCCTCGGAATGAGCTGAAACTTGGTATACGTGTAGAGGGCGCCACGCTGATTACAATGACATACGACACGACCCCCTAGCACGCTTAGTTTAGAAGTTATTTTTTAAAACTCGACCTTGGAACCTTATCTATAAATCGCAATAACTCGGAAAGTTGCCGCCCCATCTGGCCCAAGCTTCATAGGCCAGGTGTCCCGAATGACGGCGGTTCGAATGATATACGTGCCGTTCCTGTACCTCAATTGGTTCCCGAATTATTAACAAAATACTATACCTAAAAATCAACGTGCCTAGCTGAGAACTATAACTATTTCAAACTGCCTAGCTTTTGGACCTGTATTTCGATAAGTTACCGCCCCATTTGGTTCAAACTGGGTAGGCTGGTGGCTGAGATGTGGGCGGTTCGAATGATGTATGTGCCGCCTCCGTAGCTCCATTGGTTCCCAGGTAATTACCAAAATACTACACCTAAAAAGGAATTTGCTTAGTTTAGAAATATAACTATTTCGAGCATCGAAGCTGCAAGGTGGTACCCCCAAATTCCCGGACCTCGTACTCGATAAGTTACCGCCCCATTTGGTTCAAAATTTGTAGGCAGGTGGCCGGGACGACGGCCGTTCGAACGATATCTCTGCCGCCCCCGTACCTCGATTGGTTCCCGAGTTATTAACAAAAAACCGTACCTAAAAAAGTTACCGTTCGATGTAGTTCAAACTAGGTGGCCATGTGGGCGTGGTCAAACCTGTTCCTGTGATATAGATGGCGCCACCGTACCACTAACTGTTCCTAAATTTTTAACAAAAAACCATAACATCGAAACTTACCGTTCGATTTGGTTCAAACTTGGTAGGCAGGTAACGGCCGCCAAGGCGATTAGAACAATATAGGTGGCGCCACCGTAGCACCCATGGTTCCCTAAATATTAAGAAAAAACGTAATTACTCGAAAAGTTACAGTCCGATATTATTCAGATTTGGTACACAGATGAAGGCGGCGAAGGCGGTTCGAATGACATCTCTGCCGCCCACCTGCGATGTCTGGTTCCGGAGATATTCAAGTTTGAAAATTCTACAAAAATTCAAAAAATGCAAAAAATTAAAAGTCCTCGGAATGAGCTGAAACTTGGTATACGTGTAGAGGGCGCCACGCTGATTACAATGACATACGACACGACCCCCTAGCACGCTTAGTTTAGAAGTTATTTTTTAAAACTCGACCTTGGAACCTTATCTATAAATCGCAATAACTCGGAAAGTTGCCGCCCCATCTGGCCCAAACTTCATAGGCCAGGTGTCGCGAATGACGGCGGTTCGAATGATATACGTGCCGTTCCTGTACCTCAATTGGTTCCCGAATTATTAACAAAATACTATACCTAAAAATCAACGTGCCTAGCTGAGAACTATAACTATTTCAAACTGCCTAGCTTTTGGACCTGTATTTCGATAAGTTACCGCCCCATTTGGTTCAAACTGGGCAGGCTGGTGGCTGAGATGTGGGCGGTTCGAATGATGTATGTGCCGCTTCCGTAGCTCCATTGGTTCCCAGGTAATTACCAAAATACTACACCTAAAAAGGAATTTGCTTAGTTTAGAAATATAACTATTTCGAGCATCGAAGCTGCAAGGTGGTACCCCCAAATTGCCGGACCTCGTACTCGATAAGTTACCGCCCCATTTGGTTCAAACTTTGTAGGCAGGTGGCCGGGACGACGGCCGTTCGAACGATATCTCTGCCGCCCCCGTACCTCAATTGGTTCCCGAATTATTAACAAAATACTATACCTAAAAATCAACGTGCCTAGCTGAGAACTATAACTATTTCAAACTGCCTAGCTTTTGGACCTGTATTTCGATAAGTTACCGCCCCATTTGGTTCAAACTGGGTAGGCTGGTGGCTGAGATGTGGGCGGTTCGAATGATGTATGTGCCGCCTCCGTAGCTCCATTGGTTCCCAGGTAATTACCAAAATACTACACCTAAAAAGGAATTTGCTTAGTTTAGAAATATAACTATTTCGAGCATCGAAGCTGCAAGGTGGTACCCCCAAATTGCCGGACCTCGTACTCGATAAGTTACCGCCCCATTTGGTTCAAACTTTGTAGGCAGGTGGCCGGGACGACGGCCGTTCGAACGATATCTCTGCCGCCCCCGTACCTCGATTGGTTCCCGAGTTATTAACAAAATACTATACCTAAAAATCAACGTGCCTAGCTGAGAACTATAACTATTTCAAACTGCCTAGCTTTTGGACCTGTATTTCGATAAGTTACCGCCCCATTTGGTTCAAACTGGGTAGGCTGGTGGCTGAGATGTGGGCGGTTCGAATGATGTATGTGCCGCCTCCGTAGCTCCATTGGTTCCCAGGTAATTACCAAAATACTACACCTAAAAAGGAATTTGCTTAGTTTAGAAATATAACTATTTCGAGCATCGAAGCTGCAAGGTGGTACCCCCAAATTGCCGGACCTCGTACTCGATAAGTTACCGCCCCATTTGGTTCAAACTTTGTAGGCAGGTGGCCGGGACGACGGCCGTTCGAACGATATCTCTGCCGCCCCCGTACCTCGATTGGTTCCCGAGTTATTAACAAAAAACCGTACCTAAAAAAGTTACCGTCCGATGTAGTTCAAACTAGGTGGCCATGTGGGCGTGGTCAAACCTGTTCCTGTGATATAGATGGCGCCACCGTACCACTAACTGTTCCTAAATTTTTAACAAAAAACCATAACATCGAAACTAACCGTTCGATTTGGTTCAAACTTGGTAGGCAGGTAACGGCCGCCAAGGCGATTAGAACAATATAGGTGGCGCCACCGTAGCTCCCATGGTTCCCTAAATATTAAGAAAAAACGTAATTACTCGAAAAGTTACAGTCCGATATTATTTAGATTTGGTACACAGATGAAGGCGGCGAAGGCGGTTCGAATGACATCTCTGCCGCCCACCTGCGATGTCTGGTTCCGGAGATATTCAAGTTTGAAAATTCTACAAAAATTCAAAAAATGCAAAAAATTAAAAGTCCTCGGAATGAGCTGAAACTTGGTATACGTGTAGAGGGCGCCACGCTGATTACAATGACATACGACACGACCCCCTAGCACGCTTAGTTTAGAAGTTATTTTTTAAAACTCGACCTTGGAACCTTATCTATAAATCGCAATAACTCGGAAAGTTGCCGCCCCATCTGGCCCAAACTTCATAGGCCAGGTGTCGCGAATGACGGCGGTTCGAATGATATACGTGCCGTTCCTGTACCTCAATTGGTTCCCGAATTATTAACAAAATACTATACCTAAAAATCAACGTGCCTAGCTGAGAACTATAACTATTTCAAACTGCCTAGCTTTTGGACCTGTATTTCGATAAGTTACCGCCCCATTTGGTTCAAACTGGGCAGGCTGGTGGCTGAGATGTGGGCGGTTCGAATGATGTATGTGCCGCTTCCGTAGCTCCATTGGTTCCCAGGTAATTACCAAAATACTACACCTAAAAAGGAATTTGCTTAGTTTAGAAATATAACTATTTCGAGCATCGAAGCTGCAAGGTGGTACCCCCAAATTGCCGGACCTCGTACTCGATAAGTTACCGCCCCATTTGGTTCAAACTTTGTAGGCAGGTGGCCGGGACGACGGCCGTTCGAACGATATCTCTGCCGCCCCCGTACCTCGATTGGTTCCCGAGTTATTAACAAAATACTATACCTAAAAATCAACGTGCCTAGCTGAGAACTATAACTATTTCAAACTGCCTAGCTTTTGGACCTGTATTTCGATAAGTTACCGCCCCATTTGGTTCAAACTGGGTAGGCTGGTGGCTGAGATGTGGGCGGTTCGAATGATGTATGTGCCGCCTCCGTAGCTCCATTGGTTCCCAGGTAATTACCAAAATACTACACCTAAAAAGGAATTTGCTTAGTTTAGAAATATAACTATTTCGAGCATCGAAGCTGCAAGGTGGTACCCCCAAATTGCCGGACCTCGTACTCGATAAGTTACCGCCCCATTTGGTTCAAACTTTGTAGGCAGGTGGCCGGGACGACGGCCGTTCGAACGATATCTCTGCCGCCCCCGTACCTCGATTGGTTCCCGAGTTATTAACAAAAAACCGTACCTAAAAAAGTTACCGTCCGATGTAGTTCAAACTAGGTGGCCATGTGGGCGTGGTCAAACCTGTTCCTGTGATATAGATGGCGCCACCGTACCACTAACTGTTCCTAAATTTTTAACAAAAAACCATAACATCGAAACTAACCGTTCGATTTGGTTCAAACTTGGTAGGCAGGTAACGGCCGCCAAGGCGATTAGAACAATATAGGTGGCGCCACCGTAGCTCCCATGGTTCCCTAAATATTAAGAAAAAACGTAATTACTCGAAAAGTTACAGTCCGATATTATTTAGATTTGGTACACAGATGAAGGCGGCGAAGGCGGTTCGAATGACATCTCTGCCGCCCACCTGCGATGTCTGGTTCCGGAGATATTCAAGTTTGAAAATTCTACAAAAATTCAAAAAATGCAAAAAATTAAAAGTCCTCGGAATGAGCTGAAACTTGGTATACGTGTAGAGGGCGCCACGCTGATTACAATGACATACGACACGACCCCCTAGCACGCTTAGTTTAGAAGTTATTTTTTAAAACTCGACCTTGGAACCTTATCTATAAATCGCAATAACTCGGAAAGTTGCCGCCCCATCTGGCCCAAACTTCATAGGCCAGGTGTCGCGAATGACGGCGGTTCGAATGATATACGTGCCGTTCCTGTACCTCAATTGGTTCCCGAATTATTAACAAAATACTATACCTAAAAATCAACGTGCCTAGCTGAGAACTATAACTATTTCAAACTGCCTAGCTTTTGGACCTGTATTTCGATAAGTTACCGCCCCATTTGGTTCAAACTGGGCAGGCTGGTGGCTGAGATGTGGGCGGTTCGAATGATGTATGTGCCGCTTCCGTAGCTCCATTGGTTCCCAGGTAATTACCAAAATACTACACCTAAAAAGGAATTTGCTTAGTTTAGAAATATAACTATTTCGAGCATCGAAGCTGCAAGGTGGTACCCCCAAATTGCCGGACCTCGTACTCGATAAGTTACCGCCCCATTTGGTTCAAACTTTGTAGGCAGGTGGCCGGGACGACGGCCGTTCGAACGATATCTCTGCCGCCCCCGTACCTCGATTGGTTCCCGAGTTATTAACAAAATACTATACCTAAAAATCAACGTGCCTAGCTGAGAACTATAACTATTTCAAACTGCCTAGCTTTTGGACCTGTATTTCGATAAGTTACCGCCCCATTTGGTTCAAACTGGGTAGGCTGGTGGCTGAGATGTGGGCGGTTCGAATGATGTATGTGCCGCCTCCGTAGCTCCATTGGTTCCCAGGTAATTACCAAAATACTACACCTAAAAAGGAATTTGCTTAGTTTAGAAATATAACTATTTCGAGCATCGAAGCTGCAAGGTGGTACCCCCAAATTGCCGGACCTCGTACTCGATAAGTTACCGCCCCATTTGGTTCAAACTTTGTAGGCAGGTGGCCGGGACGACGGCCGTTCGAACGATATCTCTGCCGCCCCCGTACCTCGATTGGTTCCCGAGTTATTAACAAAAAACCGTACCTAAAAAAGTTACCGTCCGATGTAGTTCAAACTAGGTGGCCATGTGGGCGTGGTCAAACCTGTTCCTGTGATATAGATGGCGCCACCGTACCACTAACTGTTCCTAAATTTTTAACAAAAAACCATAACATCGAAACTTACCGTTCGATTTGGTTCAAACTTGGTAGGCAGATAACGGCCGCCAAGGCGATTAGAACAATATAGGTGGCGCCACCGTAGCTCCCATGGTTCCCTAAATATTAAGAAAAAACGTAATTACTCGAAAAGTTACAGTCCGATATTATTTAGATTTGGTACACAGATGAAGGCGGCGAAGGCGGTTCGAATGACATCTCTGCCGCCCACCTGCGATGTCTGGTTCCGGAGATATTCAAGTTTGAAAATTCTACAAAAATTCAAAAAATGCAAAAAATTAAAAGTCCTCGGAATGAGCTGAAACTTGGTATACGTGTAGAGGGCGCCACGCTGATTACAATGACATACGACACGACCCCCTAGCACGCTTAGTTTAGAAGTTATTTTTTAAAACTCGACCTTGGAACCTTATCTATAAATCGCAATAACTCGGAAAGTTGCCGCCCCATCTGGCCCAAGCTTCATAGGCCAGGTGTCCCGAATGACGGCGGTTCGAATGATATACGTGCCGTTCCTGTACCTCAATTGGTTCCCGAATTATTAACAAAATACTATACCTAAAAATCAACGTGCCTAGCTGAGAACTATAACTATTTCAAACTGCCTAGCTTTTGGACCTGTATTTCGATAAGTTACCGCCCCATTTGGTTCAAACTGGGCAGGCTGGTGGCTGAGATGTGGGCGGTTCGAATGATGTATGTGCCGCTTCCGTAGCTCCATTGGTTCCCAGGTAATTACCAAAATACTACACCTAAAAAGGAATTTGCTTAGTTTAGAAATATAACTATTTCGAGCATCGAAGCTGCAAGGTGGTACCCCCAAATTGCCGGACCTCGTACTCGATAAGTTACCGCCCCATTTGGTTCAAACTTTGTAGGCAGGTGGCCGGGACGACGGCCGTTCGAACGATATCTCTGCCGCCCCCGTACCTCGATTGGTTCCCGAGTTATTAACAAAATACTATACCTAAAAATCAACGTGCCTAGCTGAGAACTATAACTATTTCAAACTGCCTAGCTTTTGGACCTGTATTTCGATAAGTTACCGCCCCATTTGGTTCAAACTGGGTAGGCTGGTGGCTGAGATGTGGGCGCTTCGAATGATGTATGTGCCGCCTCCGTAGCTCCATTGGTTCCCAGGTAATTACCAAAATACTACACCTAAAAAGGAATTTGCTTAGTTTAGAAATATAACTATTTCGAGCATCGAAGCTGCAAGGTGGTACCCCCAAATTGCCGGACCTCGTACTCGATAAGTTACCGCCCCATTTGGTTCAAACTTTGTAGGCAGGTGGCCGGGACGACGGCCGTTCGAACGATATCTCTGCCGCCCCCGTACCTCGATTGGTTCCCGAGTTATTAACAAAAAACCGTACCTAAAAAAGTTACCGTCCGATGTAGTTCAAACTAGGTGGCCATGTGGGCGTGGTCAAACCTGTTCCTGTGATATAGATGGCGCCACCGTACCACTAACTGTTCCTAAATTTTTAACAAAAAACCATAACATCGAAACTTACCGTTCGATTTGGTTCAAACTTGGTAGGCAGATAACGGCCGCCAAGGCGATTAGAACAATATAGGTGGCGCCACCGTAGCTCCCATGGTTCCCTAAATATTAAGAAAAAACGTAATTACTCGAAAAGTTACAGTCCGATATTATTTAGATTTGGTACACAGATGAAGGCGGCGAAGGCGGTTCGAATGACATCTCTGCCGCCCACCTGCGATGTCTGGTTCCGGAGATATTCAAGTTTGAAAATTCTACAAAAATTCAAAAAATGCAAAAAATTAAAAGTCCTCGGAATGAGCTGAAACTTGGTATACGTGTAGAGGGCGCCACGCTGATTACAATGACATACGACACGACCCCCTAGCACGCTTAGTTTAGAAGTTATTTTTTAAAACTCGACCTTGGAACCTTATCTATAAATCGCAATAACTCGGAAAGTTGCCGCCCCATCTGGCCCAAGCTTCATAGGCCAGGTGTCCCGAATGACGGCGGTTCGAATGATATACGTGCCGTTCCTGTACCTCAATTGGTTCCCGAATTATTAACAAAATACTATACCTAAAAATCAACGTGCCTAGCTGAGAACTATAACTATTTCAAACTGCCTAGCTTTTGGACCTGTATTTCGATAAGTTACCGCCCCATTTGGTTCAAACTGGGCAGGCTGGTGGCTGAGATGTGGGCGGTTCGAATGATGTATGTGCCGCTTCCGTAGCTCCATTGGTTCCCAGGTAATTACCAAAATACTACACCTAAAAAGGAATTTGCTTAGTTTAGAAATATAACTATTTCGAGCATCGAAGCTGCAAGGTGGTACCCCCAAATTGCCGGACCTCGTACTCGATAAGTTACCGCCCCATTTGGTTCAAACTTTGTAGGCAGGTGGCCGGGACGACGGCCGTTCGAACGATATCTCTGCCGCCCCCGTACCTCGATTGGTTCCCGAGTTATTAACAAAATACTATACCTAAAAATCAACGTGCCTAGCTGAGAACTATAACTATTTCAAACTGCCTAGCTTTTGGACCTGTATTTCGATAAGTTACCGCCCCATTTGGTTCAAACTGGGTAGGCTGGTGGCTGAGATGTGGGCGCTTCGAATGATGTATGTGCCGCCTCCGTAGCTCCATTGGTTCCCAGGTAATTACCAAAATACTACACCTAAAAAGGAATTTGCTTAGTTTAGAAATATAACTATTTCGAGCATCGAAGCTGCAAGGTGGTACCCCCAAATTGCCGGACCTCGTACTCGATAAGTTACCGCCCCATTTGGTTCAAACTTTGTAGGCAGGTGGCCGGGACGACGGCCGTTCGAACGATATCTCTGCCGCCCCCGTACCTCGATTGGTTCCCGAGTTATTAACAAAAAACCGTACCTAAAAAAGTTACCGTCCGATGTAGTTCAAACTAGGTGGCCATGTGGGCGTGGTCAAACCTGTTCCTGTGATATAGATGGCGCCACCGTACCACTAACTGTTCCTAAATTTTTAACAAAAAACCATAACATCGAAACTTACCGTTCGATTTGGTTCAAACTTGGTAGGCAGATAACGGCCGCCAAGGCGATTAGAACAATATAGGTGGCGCCACCGTAGCTCCCATGGTTCCCTAAATATTAAGAAAAAACGTAATTACTCGAAAAGTTACAGTCCGATATTATTTAGATTTGGTACACAGATGAAGGCGGCGAAGGCGGTTCGAATGACATCTCTGCCGCCCACCTGCGATGTCTGGTTCCGGAGATATTCAAGTTTGAAAATTCTACAAAAATTCAAAAAATGCAAAAAATTAAAAGTCCTCGGAATGAGCTGAAACTTGGTATACGTGTAGAGGGCGCCACGCTGATTACAATGACATACGACACGACCCCCTAGCACGCTTAGTTTAGAAGTTATTTTTTAAAACTCGACCTTGGAACCTTATCTATAAATCGCAATAACTCGGAAAGTTGCCGCCCCATCTGGCCCAAGCTTCATAGGCCAGGTGTCCCGAATGACGGCGGTTCGAATGATATACGTGCCGTTCCTGTACCTCAATTGGTTCCCGAATTATTAACAAAATACTATACCTAAAAATCAACGTGCCTAGCTGAGAACTATAACTATTTCAAACTGCCTAGCTTTTGGACCTGTATTTCGATAAGTTACCGCCCCATTTGGTTCAAACTGGGCAGGCTGGTGGCTGAGATGTGGGCGGTTCGAATGATGTATGTGCCGCTTCCGTAGCTCCATTGGTTCCCAGGTAATTACCAAAATACTACACCTAAAAAGGAATTTGCTTAGTTTAGAAATATAACTATTTCGAGCATCGAAGCTGCAAGGTGGTACCCCCAAATTGCCGGACCTCGTACTCGATAAGTTACCGCCCCATTTGGTTCAAACTTTGTAGGCAGGTGGCCGGGACGACGGCCGTTCGAACGATATCTCTGCCGCCCCCGTACCTCGATTGGTTCCCGAGTTATTAACAAAATACTATACCTAAAAATCAACGTGCCTAGCTGAGAACTATAACTATTTCAAACTGCCTAGCTTTTGGACCTGTATTTCGATAAGTTACCGCCCCATTTGGTTCAAACTGGGTAGGCTGGTGGCTGAGATGTGGGCGCTTCGAATGATGTATGTGCCGCCTCCGTAGCTCCATTGGTTCCCAGGTAATTACCAAAATACTACACCTAAAAAGGAATTTGCTTAGTTTAGAAATATAACTATTTCGAGCATCGAAGCTGCAAGGTGGTACCCCCAAATTGCCGGACCTCGTACTCGATAAGTTACCGCCCCATTTGGTTCAAACTTTGTAGGCAGGTGGCCGGGACGACGGCCGTTCGAACGATATCTCTGCCGCCCCCGTACCTCGATTGGTTCCCGAGTTATTAACAAAAAACCGTACCTAAAAAAGTTACCGTCCGATGTAGTTCAAACTAGGTGGCCATGTGGGCGTGGTCAAACCTGTTCCTGTGATATAGATGGCGCCACCGTACCACTAACTGTTCCTAAATTTTTAACAAAAAACCATAACATCGAAACTTACCGTTCGATTTGGTTCAAACTTGGTAGGCAGATAACGGCCGCCAAGGCGATTAGAACAATATAGGTGGCGCCACCGTAGCTCCCATGGTTCCCTAAATATTAAGAAAAAACGTAATTACTCGAAAAGTTACAGTCCGATATTATTTAGATTTGGTACACAGATGAAGGCGGCGAAGGCGGTTCGAATGACATCTCTGCCGCCCACCTGCGATGTCTGGTTCCGGAGATATTCAAGTTTGAAAATTCTACAAAAATTCAAAAAATGCAAAAAATTAAAAGTCCTCGGAATGAGCTGAAACTTGGTATACGTGTAGAGGGCGCCACGCTGATTACAATGACATACGACACGACCCCCTAGCACGCTTAGTTTAGAAGTTATTTTTTAAAACTCGACCTTGGAACCTTATCTATAAATCGCAATAACTCGGAAAGTTGCCGCCCCATCTGGCCCAAGCTTCATAGGCCAGGTGTCCCGAATGACGGCGGTTCGAATGATATACGTGCCGTTCCTGTACCTCAATTGGTTCCCGAATTATTAACAAAATACTATACCTAAAAATCAACGTGCCTAGCTGAGAACTATAACTATTTCAAACTGCCTAGCTTTTGGACCTGTATTTCGATAAGTTACCGCCCCATTTGGTTCAAACTGGGTAGGCTGGTGGCTGAGATGTGGGCGGTTCGAATGATGTATGTGCCGCCTCCGTAGCTCCATTGGTTCCCAGGTAATTACCAAAATACTACACCTAAAAAGGAATTTGCTTAGTTTAGAAATATAACTATTTCGAGCATCGAAGCTGCAAGGTGGTACCCCCAAATTGCCGGACCTCGTACTCGATAAGTTACCGCCCCATTTGGTTCAAACTTTGTAGGCAGGTGGCCGGGACGACGGCCGTTCGAACGATATCTCTGCCGCCCCCGTACCTCGATTGGTTCCCGAGTTATTAACAAAAAACCGTACCTAAAAAAGTTACCGTCCGATGTAGTTCAAACTAGGTGGCCATGTGGGCGTGGTCAAACCTGTTCCTGTGATATAGATGGCGCCACCGTACCACTAACTGTTCCTAAATTTTTAACAAAAAACCATAACATCGAAACTTACCGTTCGATTTGGTTCAAACTTGGTAGGCAGATAACGGCCGCCAAGGCGATTAGAACAATATAGGTGGCGCCACCGTAGCTCCCATGGTTCCCTAAATATTAAGAAAAAACGTAATTACTCGAAAAGTTACAGTCCGATATTATTTAGATTTGGTACACAGATGAAGGCGGCGAAGGCGGTTCGAATGACATCTCTGCCGCCCACCTGCGATGTCTGGTTCCGGAGATATTCAAGTTTGAAAATTCTACAAAAATTCAAAAAATGCAAAAAATTAAAAGTCCTCGGAATGAGCTGAAACTTGGTATACGTGTAGAGGGCGCCACGCTGATTACAATGACATACGACACGACCCCCTAGCACGCTTAGTTTAGAAGTTATTTTTTAAAACTCGACCTTGGAACCTTATCTATAAATCGCAATAACTCGGAAAGTTGCCGCCCCATCTGGCCCAAGCTTCATAGGCCAGGTGTCCCGAATGACGGCGGTTCGAATGATATACGTGCCGTTCCTGTACCTCAATTGGTTCCCGAATTATTAACAAAATACTATACCTAAAAATCAACGTGCCTAGCTGAGAACTATAACTATTTCAAACTGCCTAGCTTTTGGACCTGTATTTCGATAAGTTACCGCCCCATTTGGTTCAAACTGGGTAGGCTGGTGGCTGAGATGTGGGCGGTTCGAATGATGTATGTGCCGCCTCCGTAGCTCCATTGGTTCCCAGGTAATTACCAAAATACTACACCTAAAAAGGAATTTGCTTAGTTTAGAAATATAACTATTTCGAGCATCGAAGCTGCAAGGTGGTACCCCCAAATTCCCGGACCTCGTACTCGATAAGTTACCGCCCCATTTGGTTCAAAATTTGTAGGCAGGTGGCCGGGACGACGGCCGTTCGAACGATATCTCTGCCGCCCCCGTACCTCGATTGGTTCCCGAGTTATTAACAAAAAACCGTACCTAAAAAAGTTACCGTTCGATGTAGTTCAAACTAGGTGGCCATGTGGGCGTGGTCAAACCTGTTCCTGTGATATAGATGGCGCCACCGTACCACTAACTGTTCCTAAATTTTTAACAAAAAACCATAACATCGAAACTTACCGTTCGATTTGGTTCAAACTTGGTAGGCAGGTAACGGCCGCCAAGGCGATTAGAACAATATAGGTGGCGCCACCGTAGCACCCATGGTTCCCTAAATATTAAGAAAAAACGTAATTACTCGAAAAGTTACAGTCCGATATTATTCAGATTTGGTACACAGATGAAGGCGGCGAAGGCGGTTCGAATGACATCTCTGCCGCCCACCTGCGATGTCTGGTTCCGGAGATATTCAAGTTTGAAAATTCTACAAAAATTCAAAAAATGCAAAAAATTAAAAGTCCTCGGAATGAGCTGAAACTTGGTATACGTGTAGAGGGCGCCACGCTGATTACAATGACATACGACACGACCCCCTAGCACGCTTAGTTTAGAAGTTATTTTTTAAAACTCGACCTTGGAACCTTATCTATAAATCGCAATAACTCGGAAAGTTGCCGCCCCATCTGGCCCAAACTTCATAGGCCAGGTGTCGCGAATGACGGCCGTTCGAACGATATCTCTGCCGCCCCCGTACCTCGATTGGTTCCCGAGTTATTAACAAAATACTATACCTAAAAATCAACGTGCCTAGCTGAGAACTATAACTATTTTAAACTGCCTAGCTTTTGGACCTGTATTTCGATAAGTTACCGCCCCATTTGGTTCAAACTGGGCAGGCTGGTGGCTGAGATGTGGGCGGTTCGAATGATGTATGTGCCGCTTCCGTAGCTCCATTGGTTCCCAGGTAATTACCAAAATACTACACCTAAAAAGGAATTTGCTTAGTTTAGAAATATAACTATTTCGAGCATCGAAGCTGCAAGGTGGTACCCCCAAATTGCCGGACCTCGTACTCGATAAGTTACCGCCCCATTTGGTTCAAACTTTGTAGGCAGGTGGCCGGGACGACGGCCGTTCGAACGATATCTCTGCCGCCCCCGTACCTCGATTGGTTCCCGAGTTATTAACAAAATACTATACCTAAAAATCAACGTGCCTAGCTGAGAACTATAACTATTTCAAACTGCCTAGCTTTTGGACCTGTATTTCGATAAGTTACCGCCCCATTTGGTTCAAACTGGGTAGGCTGGTGGCTGAGATGTGGGCGGTTCGAATGATGTATGTGCCGCCTCCGTAGCTCCATTGGTTCCCAGGTAATTACCAAAATACTACACCTAAAAAGGAATTTGCTTAGTTTAGAAATATAACTATTTCGAGCATCGAAGCTGCAAGGTGGTACCCCCAAATTGCCGGACCTCGTACTCGATAAGTTACCGCCCCATTTGGTTCAAACTTTGTAGGCAGGTGGCCGGAACGACGGCCGTTCGAACGATATCTCTGCCGCCCACCTGCGATGTCTGGTTCCGGAGATATTCAAGTTTGAAAATTCTACAAAAATTCAAAAAATGCAAAAAATTAAAAGTCCTCGGAATGAGCTGAAACTTGGTATACGTGTAGAGGGCGCCACGCTGATTACAATGACATACGACACGACCCCCTAGCACGCTTAGTTTAGAAGTTATTTTTTAAAACTCGACCTTGGAACCTTATCTATAAATCGCAATAACTCGGAAAGTTGCCGCCCCATCTGGCCCAAACTTCATAGGCCAGGTGTCTCGCATGACGGCGGTTCGAATGATATACGTGCCGTTCCTGTACCTCAATTGGTTCCCGAATTATTAACAAAATACTATACCTAAAAATCAACGTGCCTAGCTGAGAACTATAACTATTTTAAACTGCCTAGCTTTTGGACCTGTATTTCGATAAGTTACCGCCCCATTTAGTTCACACTGGGCAGGCTGGTGGCTGAGATGTGGGCGGTTCGAATGATGTATGTGCCGCCTCCGTAGCTCCATTGGTTCCCAGGTAATTACCAAAATACTACACCTAAAAAGGAATTTGCTTAGTTTAGAAATATAACTATTTCGAGCATCGAAGCTGCAAGGTGGTACCCCCAAATTGCCGGACCTCGTACTCGATAAGTTACCGCCCCATTTGGTTCAAACTTTGTAGGCAGGTGGCCGGAACGACGGCCGTTCGAACGATATCTCTGCCGCCCCCGTACCTCGATTGGTTCACGAGTTATTAACAAAATACTATACCTAAAAATCAACGTGCCTAGCTGAGAACTATAACTATTTCAAACTGCCTAGCTTTTGGACCTGTATTTCGATAAGTTACCGCCCCATTTGGTTCAAACTGGGTAGGCTGGTGGCTGAGATGTGGGCGGTTCGAATGATGTATGTGCCGCCTCCGTAGCTCCATTGGTTCCCAGGTAATTACCAAAATACTACACCTAAAAAGGAATTTGCTTAGTTTAGAAATATAACTATTTCGAGCATCGAAGCTGCAAGGTGGTACCCCCAAATTGCCGGACCTCGTACTCGATAAGTTACCGCCCCATTTGGTTCAAACTTTGTAGGCAGGTGGCCGGGACGACGGCCGTTCGAACGATATCTCTGCCGCCCCCGTACCTCGATTGGTTCCCGAGTTATTAACAAAAAACCGTACCTAAAAAAGTTACCGTCCGATGTAGTTCAAACTAGGTGGCCATGTGGGCGTGGTCAAACCTGTTCCTGTGATATAGATGGCGCCACCGTACCACTAACTGTTCCTAAATTTTTAACAAAAAACCATAACATCGAAACTTACCGTTCGATTTGGTTCAAACTTGGTAGGCAGGTAACGGCCGCCAAGGCGATTAGAACAATATAGGTGGCGCCACCGTAGCTCCCATGGTTCCCTAAATATTAAGAAAAAACGTAATTACTCGAAAAGTTACAGTCCGATATTATTTAGATTTGGTACACAGATGAAGGCGGCGAAGGCGGTTCGAATGACATCTCTGCCGCCCACCTGCGATGTCTGGTTCCGGAGATATTCAAGTTTGAAAATTCTACAAAAATTCAAAAAATGCAAAAAATTAAAAGTCCTCGGAATGAGCTGAAACTTGGTATACGTGTAGAGGGCGCCACGCTGATTACAATGACATACGACACGACCCCCTAGCACGCTTAGTTTAGAAGTTATTTTTTAAAACTCGACCTTGGAACCTTATCTATAAATCGCAATAACTCGGAAAGTTGCCGCCCCATCTGGCCCAAGCTTCATAGGCCAGGTGTCCCGAATGACGGCGGTTCGAATGATATACGTGCCGTTCCTGTACCTCAATTGGTTCCCGAATTATTAACAAAATACTATACCTAAAAATCAACGTGCCTAGCTGAGAACTATAACTATTTCAAACTGCCTAGCTTTTGGACCTGTATTTCGATAAGTTACCGCCCCATTTGGTTCAAACTGGGTAGGCTGGTGGCTGAGATGTGGGCGGTTCGAATGATGTATGTGCCGCCTCCGTAGCTCCATTGGTTCCCAGGTAATCACCAAAATACTACACCTAAAAAGGAATTTGCTTAGTTTAGAAATATAACTATTTCGAGCATCGAAGCTGCAAGGTGGTACCCCCAAATTCCCGGACCTCGTACTCGATAAGTTACCGCCCCATTTGGTTCAAAATTTGTAGGCAGGTGGCCGGGACGACGGCCGTTCGAACGATATCTCTGCCGCCCCCGTACCTCGATTGGTTCCCGAGTTATTAACAAAAAACCGTACCTAAAAAAGTTACCGTTCGATGTAGTTCAAACTAGGTGGCCATGTGGGCGTGGTCAAACCTGTTCCTGTGATATAGATGGCGCCACCGTACCACTAACTGTTCCTAAATTTTTAACAAAAAACCATAACATCGAAACTTACCGTTCGATTTGGTTCAAACTTGGTAGGCAGGTAACGGCCGCCAAGGCGATTAGAACAATATAGGTGGCGCCACCGTAGCACCCATGGTTCCCTAAATATTAAGAAAAAACGTAATTACTCGAAAAGTTACAGTCCGATATTATTCAGATTTGGTACACAGATGAAGGCGGCGAAGGCGGTTCGAATGACATCTCTGCCGCCCACCTGCGATGTCTGGTTCCGGAGATATTCAAGTTTGAAAATTCTACAAAAATTCAAAAAATGCAAAAAATTAAAAGTCCTCGGAATGAGCTGAAACTTGGTATACGTGTAGAGGGCGCCACGCTGATTACAATGACATACGACACGACCCCCTAGCACGCTTAGTTTAGAAGTTATTTTTTAAAACTCGACCTTGGAACCTTATCTATAAATCGCAATAACTCGGAAAGTTGCCGCCCCATCTGGCCCAAACTTCATAGGCCAGGTGTCGCGAATGACGGCCGTTCGAACGATATCTCTGCCGCCCCCGTACCTCGATTGGTTCCCGAGTTATTAACAAAATACTATACCTAAAAATCAACGTGCCTAGCTGAGAACTATAACTATTTTAAACTGCCTAGCTTTTGGACCTGTATTTCGATAAGTTACCGCCCCATTTGGTTCAAACTGGGCAGGCTGGTGGCTGAGATGTGGGCGGTTCGAATGATGTATGTGCCGCTTCCGTAGCTCCATTGGTTCCCAGGTAATTACCAAAATACTACACCTAAAAAGGAATTTGCTTAGTTTAGAAATATAACTATTTCGAGCATCGAAGCTGCAAGGTGGTACCCCCAAATTGCCGGACCTCGTACTCGATAAGTTACCGCCCCATTTGGTTCAAACTTTGTAGGCAGGTGGCCGGAACGACGGCCGTTCGAACGATATCTCTGCCGCCCCCGTACCTCGATTGGTTCCCGAGTTATTAACAAAATACTATACCTAAAAATCAACGTGCCTAGCTGAGAACTATAACTATTTCAAACTGCCTAGCTTTTGGACCTGTATTTCGATAAGTTACCGCCCCATTTGGTTCAAACTGGGTAGGCTGGTGGCTGAGATGTGGGCGGTTCGAATGATGTATGTGCCGCCTCCGTAGCTCCATTGGTTCCCAGGTAATTACCAAAATACTACACCTAAAAAGGAATTTGCTTAGTTTAGAAATATAACTATTTCGAGCATCGAAGCTGCAAGGTGGTACCCCCAAATTGCCGGACCTCGTACTCGATAAGTTACCGCCCCATTTGGTTCAAACTTTGTAGGCAGGTGGCCGGAACGACGGCCGTTCGAACGATATCTCTGCCGCCCCCGTACCTCGATTGGTTCACGAGTTATTAACAAAATACTATACCTAAAAATCAACGTGCCTAGCTGAGAACTATAACTATTTCAAACTGCCTAGCTTTTGGACCTGTATTTCGATAAGTTACCGCCCCATTTGGTTCAAACTGGGTAGGCTGGTGGCTGAGATGTGGGCGGTTCGAATGATGTATGTGCCGCCTCCGTAGCTCCATTGGTTCCCAGGTAATTACCAAAATACTACACCTAAAAAGGAATTTGCTTAGTTTAGAAATATAACTATTTCGAGCATCGAAGCTGCAAGGTGGTACCCCCAAATTGCCGGACCTCGTACTCGATAAGTTACCGCCCCATTTGGTTCAAACTTTGTAGGCAGGTGGCCGGGACGACGGCCGTTCGAACGATATCTCTGCCGCCCCCGTACCTCGATTGGTTCCCGAGTTATTAACAAAAAACCGTACCTAAAAAAGTTACCGTCCGATGTAGTTCAAACTAGGTGGCCATGTGGGCGTGGTCAAACCTGTTCCTGTGATATAGATGGCGCCACCGTACCACTAACTGTTCCTAAATTTTTAACAAAAAACCATAACATCGAAACTTACCGTTCGATTTGGTTCAAACTTGGTAGGCAGGTAACGGCCGCCAAGGCGATTAGAACAATATAGGTGGCGCCACCGTAGCACCCATGGTTCCCTAAATATTAAGAAAAAACGTAATTACTCGAAAAGTTACAGTCCGATATTATTCGGATTTGGTACACAGATGAAGGCGGCGAAGGCGGTTCGAATGACATCTCTGCCGCCTACCTGCGATGTCTGGTTCCGGAGATATTCAAGTTTGAAAATTCTACAAAAATTCAAAAAATGCAAAAAATTAAAAGTCCTCGGAATGAGCTGAAACTTGGTATACGTGTAGAGGGCGCCACGCTGATTACAATGACATACCACACGACCCCCTAGCACGCTTAGTTTAGAAGTTATTTTTTAAAACTCGACCTTGGAACCTTATCTATAAATCGCAATAACTCGGAAAGTTGCCGCCCCATCTGGCCCAAACTTCATAGGCCAGGTGTCCCGAATGACGGCGGTTCGAATGATATACGTGCCGTTCCTGTACCTCAATTGGTTCCCGAATTATTAACAAAATACTATACCTAAAAATCAACGTGCCTAGCTGAGAACTATAACTATTTCAAACTGCCTAGCTTTTGGACCTGTATTTCGATAAGTTACCGCCCCATTTGGTTCAAACTGGGTAGGCTGGTGGCTGAGATGTGGGCGGTTCGAATGATGTATGTGCCGCCTCCGTAGCTCCATTGGTTCCCAGGTAATTACCAAAATACTACACCTAAAAAGGAATTTGCTTAGTTTAGAAATATAACTATTTCGAGCATCGAAGCTGCAAGGTGGTACCCCCAAATTGCCGGACCTCGTACTCGATAAGTTACCGCCCCATTTGGTTCAAACTTTGTAGGCAGGTGGCCGGGACGACGGCCGTTCGAACGATATCTCTGCCGCCCCCGTACCTCGATTGGTTCCCGAGTTATTAACAAAAAACCGTACCTAAAAAAGTTACCGTCCGATGTAGTTCAAACTAGGTGGCCATGTGGGCGTGGTCAAACCTGTTCCTGTGATATAGATGGCGCCACCGTACCACTAACTGTTCCTAAATTTTTAACAAAAAACCATAACATCGAAACTAACCGTTCGATTTGGTTCAAACTTGGTAGGCAGGTAACGGCCGCCAAGGCGATTAGAACAATATAGGTGGCGCCACCGTAGCTCCCATGGTTCCCTAAATATTAAGAAAAAACGTAATTACTCGAAAAGTTACAGTCCGATATTATTTAGATTTGGTACACAGATGAAGGCGGCGAAGGCGGTTCGAATGACATCTCTGCCGCCCACCTGCGATGTCTGGTTCCGGAGATATTCAAGTTTGAAAATTCTACAAAAATTCAAAAAATGCAAAAAATTAAAAGTCCTCGGAATGAGCTGAAACTTGGTATACGTGTAGAGGGCGCCACGCTGATTACAATGACATACGACACGACCCCCTAGCACGCTTAGTTTAGAAGTTATTTTTTAAAACTCGACCTTGGAACCTTATCTATAAATCGCAATAACTCGGAAAGTTGCCGCCCCATCTGGCCCAAACTTCATAGGCCAGGTGTCGCGAATGACGGCGGTTCGAATGATATACGTGCCGTTCCTGTACCTCAATTGGTTCCCGAATTATTAACAAAATACTATACCTAAAAATCAACGTGCCTAGCTGAGAACTATAACTATTTCAAACTGCCTAGCTTTTGGACCTGTATTTCGATAAGTTACCGCCCCATTTGGTTCAAACTGGGCAGGCTGGTGGCTGAGATGTGGGCGGTTCGAATGATGTATGTGCCGCTTCCGTAGCTCCATTGGTTCCCAGGTAATTACCAAAATACTACACCTAAAAAGGAATTTGCTTAGTTTAGAAATATAACTATTTCGAGCATCGAAGCTGCAAGGTGGTACCCCCAAATTGCCGGACCTCGTACTCGATAAGTTACCGCCCCATTTGGTTCAAACTTTGTAGGCAGGTGGCCGGGACGACGGCCGTTCGAACGATATCTCTGCCGCCCCCGTACCTCGATTGGTTCCCGAGTTATTAACAAAATACTATACCTAAAAATCAACGTGCCTAGCTGAGAACTATAACTATTTCAAACTGCCTAGCTTTTGGACCTGTATTTCGATAAGTTACCGCCCCATTTGGTTCAAACTGGGTAGGCTGGTGGCTGAGATGTGGGCGGTTCGAATGATGTATGTGCCGCCTCCGTAGCTCCATTGGTTCCCAGGTAATTACCAAAATACTACACCTAAAAAGGAATTTGCTTAGTTTAGAAATATAACTATTTCGAGCATCGAAGCTGCAAGGTGGTACCCCCAAATTGCCGGACCTCGTACTCGATAAGTTACCGCCCCATTTGGTTCAAACTTTGTAGGCAGGTGGCCGGGACGACGGCCGTTCGAACGATATCTCTGCCGCCCCCGTACCTCGATTGGTTCCCGAGTTATTAACAAAAAACCGTACCTAAAAAAGTTACCGTCCGATGTAGTTCAAACTAGGTGGCCATGTGGGCGTGGTCAAACCTGTTCCTGTGATATAGATGGCGCCACCGTACCACTAACTGTTCCTAAATTTTTAACAAAAAACCATAACATCGAAACTTACCGTTCGATTTGGTTCAAACTTGGTAGGCAGATAACGGCCGCCAAGGCGATTAGAACAATATAGGTGGCGCCACCGTAGCTCCCATGGTTCCCTAAATATTAAGAAAAAACGTAATTACTCGAAAAGTTACAGTCCGATATTATTTAGATTTGGTACACAGATGAAGGCGGCGAAGGCGGTTCGAATGACATCTCTGCCGCCCACCTGCGATGTCTGGTTCCGGAGATATTCAAGTTTGAAAATTCTACAAAAATTCAAAAAATGCAAAAAATTAAAAGTCCTCGGAATGAGCTGAAACTTGGTATACGTGTAGAGGGCGCCACGCTGATTACAATGACATACGACACGACCCCCTAGCACGCTTAGTTTAGAAGTTATTTTTTAAAACTCGACCTTGGAACCTTATCTATAAATCGCAATAACTCGGAAAGTTGCCGCCCCATCTGGCCCAAGCTTCATAGGCCAGGTGTCCCGAATGACGGCGGTTCGAATGATATACGTGCCGTTCCTGTACCTCAATTGGTTCCCGAATTATTAACAAAATACTATACCTAAAAATCAACGTGCCTAGCTGAGAACTATAACTATTTCAAACTGCCTAGCTTTTGGACCTGTATTTCGATAAGTTACCGCCCCATTTGGTTCAAACTGGGCAGGCTGGTGGCTGAGATGTGGGCGGTTCGAATGATGTATGTGCCGCTTCCGTAGCTCCATTGGTTCCCAGGTAATTACCAAAATACTACACCTAAAAAGGAATTTGCTTAGTTTAGAAATATAACTATTTCGAGCATCGAAGCTGCAAGGTGGTACCCCCAAATTGCCGGACCTCGTACTCGATAAGTTACCGCCCCATTTGGTTCAAACTTTGTAGGCAGGTGGCCGGGACGACGGCCGTTCGAACGATATCTCTGCCGCCCCCGTACCTCGATTGGTTCCCGAGTTATTAACAAAATACTATACCTAAAAATCAACGTGCCTAGCTGAGAACTATAACTATTTCAAACTGCCTAGCTTTTGGACCTGTATTTCGATAAGTTACCGCCCCATTTGGTTCAAACTGGGTAGGCTGGTGGCTGAGATGTGGGCGCTTCGAATGATGTATGTGCCGCCTCCGTAGCTCCATTGGTTCCCAGGTAATTACCAAAATACTACACCTAAAAAGGAATTTGCTTAGTTTAGAAATATAACTATTTCGAGCATCGAAGCTGCAAGGTGGTACCCCCAAATTGCCGGACCTCGTACTCGATAAGTTACCGCCCCATTTGGTTCAAACTTTGTAGGCAGGTGGCCGGGACGACGGCCGTTCGAACGATATCTCTGCCGCCCCCGTACCTCGATTGGTTCCCGAGTTATTAACAAAAAACCGTACCTAAAAAAGTTACCGTCCGATGTAGTTCAAACTAGGTGGCCATGTGGGCGTGGTCAAACCTGTTCCTGTGATATAGATGGCGCCACCGTACCACTAACTGTTCCTAAATTTTTAACAAAAAACCATAACATCGAAACTTACCGTTCGATTTGGTTCAAACTTGGTAGGCAGATAACGGCCGCCAAGGCGATTAGAACAATATAGGTGGCGCCACCGTAGCTCCCATGGTTCCCTAAATATTAAGAAAAAACGTAATTACTCGAAAAGTTACAGTCCGATATTATTTAGATTTGGTACACAGATGAAGGCGGCGAAGGCGGTTCGAATGACATCTCTGCCGCCCACCTGCGATGTCTGGTTCCGGAGATATTCAAGTTTGAAAATTCTACAAAAATTCAAAAAATGCAAAAAATTAAAAGTCCTCGGAATGAGCTGAAACTTGGTATACGTGTAGAGGGCGCCACGCTGATTACAATGACATACGACACGACCCCCTAGCACGCTTAGTTTAGAAGTTATTTTTTAAAACTCGACCTTGGAACCTTATCTATAAATCGCAATAACTCGGAAAGTTGCCGCCCCATCTGGCCCAAGCTTCATAGGCCAGGTGTCCCGAATGACGGCGGTTCGAATGATATACGTGCCGTTCCTGTACCTCAATTGGTTCCCGAATTATTAACAAAATACTATACCTAAAAATCAACGTGCCTAGCTGAGAACTATAACTATTTCAAACTGCCTAGCTTTTGGACCTGTATTTCGATAAGTTACCGCCCCATTTGGTTCAAACTGGGTAGGCTGGTGGCTGAGATGTGGGCGGTTCGAATGATGTATGTGCCGCCTCCGTAGCTCCATTGGTTCCCAGGTAATTACCAAAATACTACACCTAAAAAGGAATTTGCTTAGTTTAGAAATATAACTATTTCGAGCATCGAAGCTGCAAGGTGGTACCCCCAAATTCCCGGACCTCGTACTCGATAAGTTACCGCCCCATTTGGTTCAAAATTTGTAGGCAGGTGGCCGGGACGACGGCCGTTCGAACGATATCTCTGCCGCCCCCGTACCTCGATTGGTTCCCGAGTTATTAACAAAAAACCGTACCTAAAAAAGTTACCGTTCGATGTAGTTCAAACTAGGTGGCCATGTGGGCGTGGTCAAACCTGTTCCTGTGATATAGATGGCGCCACCGTACCACTAACTGTTCCTAAATTTTTAACAAAAAACCATAACATCGAAACTTACCGTTCGATTTGGTTCAAACTTGGTAGGCAGGTAACGGCCGCCAAGGCGATTAGAACAATATAGGTGGCGCCACCGTAGCACCCATGGTTCCCTAAATATTAAGAAAAAACGTAATTACTCGAAAAGTTACAGTCCGATATTATTCAGATTTGGTACACAGATGAAGGCGGCGAAGGCGGTTCGAATGACATCTCTGCCGCCCACCTGCGATGTCTGGTTCCGGAGATATTCAAGTTTGAAAATTCTACAAAAATTCAAAAAATGCAAAAAATTAAAAGTCCTCGGAATGAGCTGAAACTTGGTATACGTGTAGAGGGCGCCACGCTGATTACAATGACATACGACACGACCCCCTAGCACGCTTAGTTTAGAAGTTATTTTTTAAAACTCGACCTTGGAACCTTATCTATAAATCGCAATAACTCGGAAAGTTGCCGCCCCATCTGGCCCAAACTTCATAGGCCAGGTGTCGCGAATGACGGCCGTTCGAACGATATCTCTGCCGCCCCCGTACCTCGATTGGTTCCCGAGTTATTAACAAAATACTATACCTAAAAATCAACGTGCCTAGCTGAGAACTATAACTATTTTAAACTGCCTAGCTTTTGGACCTGTATTTCGATAAGTTACCGCCCCATTTGGTTCAAACTGGGCAGGCTGGTGGCTGAGATGTGGGCGGTTCGAATGATGTATGTGCCGCTTCCGTAGCTCCATTGGTTCCCAGGTAATTACCAAAATACTACACCTAAAAAGGAATTTGCTTAGTTTAGAAATATAACTATTTCGAGCATCGAAGCTGCAAGGTGGTACCCCCAAATTGCCGGACCTCGTACTCGATAAGTTACCGCCCCATTTGGTTCAAACTTTGTAGGCAGGTGGCCGGGACGACGGCCGTTCGAACGATATCTCTGCCGCCCCCGTACCTCGATTGGTTCCCGAGTTATTAACAAAATACTATACCTAAAAATCAACGTGCCTAGCTGAGAACTATAACTATTTCAAACTGCCTAGCTTTTGGACCTGTATTTCGATAAGTTACCGCCCCATTTGGTTCAAACTGGGTAGGCTGGTGGCTGAGATGTGGGCGGTTCGAATGATGTATGTGCCGCCTCCGTAGCTCCATTGGTTCCCAGGTAATTACCAAAATACTACACCTAAAAAGGAATTTGCTTAGTTTAGAAATATAACTATTTCGAGCATCGAAGCTGCAAGGTGGTACCCCCAAATTGCCGGACCTCGTACTCGATAAGTTACCGCCCCATTTGGTTCAAACTTTGTAGGCAGGTGGCCGGAACGACGGCCGTTCGAACGATATCTCTGCCGCCCACCTGCGATGTCTGGTTCCGGAGATATTCAAGTTTGAAAATTCTACAAAAATTCAAAAAATGCAAAAAATTAAAAGTCCTCGGAATGAGCTGAAACTTGGTATACGTGTAGAGGGCGCCACGCTGATTACAATGACATACGACACGACCCCCTAGCACGCTTAGTTTAGAAGTTATTTTTTAAAACTCGACCTTGGAACCTTATCTATAAATCGCAATAACTCGGAAAGTTGCCGCCCCATCTGGCCCAAACTTCATAGGCCAGGTGTCTCGCATGACGGCGGTTCGAATGATATACGTGCCGTTCCTGTACCTCAATTGGTTCCCGAATTATTAACAAAATACTATACCTAAAAATCAACGTGCCTAGCTGAGAACTATAACTATTTTAAACTGCCTAGCTTTTGGACCTGTATTTCGATAAGTTACCGCCCCATTTAGTTCACACTGGGCAGGCTGGTGGCTGAGATGTGGGCGGTTCGAATGATGTATGTGCCGCCTCCGTAGCTCCATTGGTTCCCAGGTAATTACCAAAATACTACACCTAAAAAGGAATTTGCTTAGTTTAGAAATATAACTATTTCGAGCATCGAAGCTGCAAGGTGGTACCCCCAAATTGCCGGACCTCGTACTCGATAAGTTACCGCCCCATTTGGTTCAAACTTTGTAGGCAGGTGGCCGGAACGACGGCCGTTCGAACGATATCTCTGCCGCCCCCGTACCTCGATTGGTTCACGAGTTATTAACAAAATACTATACCTAAAAATCAACGTGCCTAGCTGAGAACTATAACTATTTCAAACTGCCTAGCTTTTGGACCTGTATTTCGATAAGTTACCGCCCCATTTGGTTCAAACTGGGTAGGCTGGTGGCTGAGATGTGGGCGGTTCGAATGATGTATGTGCCGCCTCCGTAGCTCCATTGGTTCCCAGGTAATTACCAAAATACTACACCTAAAAAGGAATTTGCTTAGTTTAGAAATATAACTATTTCGAGCATCGAAGCTGCAAGGTGGTACCCCCAAATTGCCGGACCTCGTACTCGATAAGTTACCGCCCCATTTGGTTCAAACTTTGTAGGCAGGTGGCCGGGACGACGGCCGTTCGAACGATATCTCTGCCGCCCCCGTACCTCGATTGGTTCCCGAGTTATTAACAAAAAACCGTACCTAAAAAAGTTACCGTCCGATGTAGTTCAAACTAGGTGGCCATGTGGGCGTGGTCAAACCTGTTCCTGTGATATAGATGGCGCCACCGTACCACTAACTGTTCCTAAATTTTTAACAAAAAACCATAACATCGAAACTTACCGTTCGATTTGGTTCAAACTTGGTAGGCAGATAACGGCCGCCAAGGCGATTAGAACAATATAGGTGGCGCCACCGTAGCTCCCATGGTTCCCTAAATATTAAGAAAAAACGTAATTACTCGAAAAGTTACAGTCCGATATTATTTAGATTTGGTACACAGATGAAGGCGGCGAAGGCGGTTCGAATGACATCTCTGCCGCCCACCTGCGATGTCTGGTTCCGGAGATATTCAAGTTTGAAAATTCTACAAAAATTCAAAAAATGCAAAAAATTAAAAGTCCTCGGAATGAGCTGAAACTTGGTATACGTGTAGAGGGCGCCACGCTGATTACAATGACATACGACACGACCCCCTAGCACGCTTAGTTTAGAAGTTATTTTTTAAAACTCGACCTTGGAACCTTATCTATAAATCGCAATAACTCGGAAAGTTGCCGCCCCATCTGGCCCAAGCTTCATAGGCCAGGTGTCCCGAATGACGGCGGTTCGAATGATATACGTGCCGTTCCTGTACCTCAATTGGTTCCCGAATTATTAACAAAATACTATACCTAAAAATCAACGTGCCTAGCTGAGAACTATAACTATTTCAAACTGCCTAGCTTTTGGACCTGTATTTCGATAAGTTACCGCCCCATTTGGTTCAAACTGGGTAGGCTGGTGGCTGAGATGTGGGCGGTTCGAATGATGTATGTGCCGCCTCCGTAGCTCCATTGGTTCCCAGGTAATCACCAAAATACTACACCTAAAAAGGAATTTGCTTAGTTTAGAAATATAACTATTTCGAGCATCGAAGCTGCAAGGTGGTACCCCCAAATTCCCGGACCTCGTACTCGATAAGTTACCGCCCCATTTGGTTCAAAATTTGTAGGCAGGTGGCCGGGACGACGGCCGTTCGAACGATATCTCTGCCGCCCCCGTACCTCGATTGGTTCCCGAGTTATTAACAAAAAACCGTACCTAAAAAAGTTACCGTTCGATGTAGTTCAAACTAGGTGGCCATGTGGGCGTGGTCAAACCTGTTCCTGTGATATAGATGGCGCCACCGTACCACTAACTGTTCCTAAATTTTTAACAAAAAACCATAACATCGAAACTTACCGTTCGATTTGGTTCAAACTTGGTAGGCAGGTAACGGCCGCCAAGGCGATTAGAACAATATAGGTGGCGCCACCGTAGCACCCATGGTTCCCTAAATATTAAGAAAAAACGTAATTACTCGAAAAGTTACAGTCCGATATTATTCAGATTTGGTACACAGATGAAGGCGGCGAAGGCGGTTCGAATGACATCTCTGCCGCCCACCTGCGATGTCTGGTTCCGGAGATATTCAAGTTTGAAAATTCTACAAAAATTCAAAAAATGCAAAAAATTAAAAGTCCTCGGAATGAGCTGAAACTTGGTATACGTGTAGAGGGCGCCACGCTGATTACAATGACATACGACACGACCCCCTAGCACGCTTAGTTTAGAAGTTATTTTTTAAAACTCGACCTTGGAACCTTATCTATAAATCGCAATAACTCGGAAAGTTGCCGCCCCATCTGGCCCAAACTTCATAGGCCAGGTGTCGCGAATGACGGCCGTTCGAACGATATCTCTGCCGCCCCCGTACCTCGATTGGTTCCCGAGTTATTAACAAAATACTATACCTAAAAATCAACGTGCCTAGCTGAGAACTATAACTATTTTAAACTGCCTAGCTTTTGGACCTGTATTTCGATAAGTTACCGCCCCATTTGGTTCAAACTGGGCAGGCTGGTGGCTGAGATGTGGGCGGTTCGAATGATGTATGTGCCGCTTCCGTAGCTCCATTGGTTCCCAGGTAATTACCAAAATACTACACCTAAAAAGGAATTTGCTTAGTTTAGAAATATAACTATTTCGAGCATCGAAGCTGCAAGGTGGTACCCCCAAATTGCCGGACCTCGTACTCGATAAGTTACCGCCCCATTTGGTTCAAACTTTGTAGGCAGGTGGCCGGAACGACGGCCGTTCGAACGATATCTCTGCCGCCCCCGTACCTCGATTGGTTCCCGAGTTATTAACAAAATACTATACCTAAAAATCAACGTGCCTAGCTGAGAACTATAACTATTTCAAACTGCCTAGCTTTTGGACCTGTATTTCGATAAGTTACCGCCCCATTTGGTTCAAACTGGGTAGGCTGGTGGCTGAGATGTGGGCGGTTCGAATGATGTATGTGCCGCCTCCGTAGCTCCATTGGTTCCCAGGTAATTACCAAAATACTACACCTAAAAAGGAATTTGCTTAGTTTAGAAATATAACTATTTCGAGCATCGAAGCTGCAAGGTGGTACCCCCAAATTGCCGGACCTCGTACTCGATAAGTTACCGCCCCATTTGGTTCAAACTTTGTAGGCAGGTGGCCGGAACGACGGCCGTTCGAACGATATCTCTGCCGCCCCCGTACCTCGATTGGTTCACGAGTTATTAACAAAATACTATACCTAAAAATCAACGTGCCTAGCTGAGAACTATAACTATTTCAAACTGCCTAGCTTTTGGACCTGTATTTCGATAAGTTACCGCCCCATTTGGTTCAAACTGGGTAGGCTGGTGGCTGAGATGTGGGCGGTTCGAATGATGTATGTGCCGCCTCCGTAGCTCCATTGGTTCCCAGGTAATTACCAAAATACTACACCTAAAAAGGAATTTGCTTAGTTTAGAAATATAACTATTTCGAGCATCGAAGCTGCAAGGTGGTACCCCCAAATTGCCGGACCTCGTACTCGATAAGTTACCGCCCCATTTGGTTCAAACTTTGTAGGCAGGTGGCCGGGACGACGGCCGTTCGAACGATATCTCTGCCGCCCCCGTACCTCGATTGGTTCCCGAGTTATTAACAAAAAACCGTACCTAAAAAAGTTACCGTCCGATGTAGTTCAAACTAGGTGGCCATGTGGGCGTGGTCAAACCTGTTCCTGTGATATAGATGGCGCCACCGTACCACTAACTGTTCCTAAATTTTTAACAAAAAACCATAACATCGAAACTTACCGTTCGATTTGGTTCAAACTTGGTAGGCAGGTAACGGCCGCCAAGGCGATTAGAACAATATAGGTGGCGCCACCGTAGCACCCATGGTTCCCTAAATATTAAGAAAAAACGTAATTACTCGAAAAGTTACAGTCCGATATTATTCGGATTTGGTACACAGATGAAGGCGGCGAAGGCGGTTCGAATGACATCTCTGCCGCCTACCTGCGATGTCTGGTTCCGGAGATATTCAAGTTTGAAAATTCTACAAAAATTCAAAAAATGCAAAAAATTAAAAGTCCTCGGAATGAGCTGAAACTTGGTATACGTGTAGAGGGCGCCACGCTGATTACAATGACATACCACACGACCCCCTAGCACGCTTAGTTTAGAAGTTATTTTTTAAAACTCGACCTTGGAACCTTATCTATAAATCGCAATAACTCGGAAAGTTGCCGCCCCATCTGGCCCAAACTTCATAGGCCAGGTGTCCCGAATGACGGCGGTTCGAATGATATACGTGCCGTTCCTGTACCTCAATTGGTTCCCGAATTATTAACAAAATACTATACCTAAAAATCAACGTGCCTAGCTGAGAACTATAACTATTTCAAACTGCCTAGCTTTTGGACCTGTATTTCGATAAGTTACCGCCCCATTTGGTTCAAACTGGGTAGGCTGGTGGCTGAGATGTGGGCGGTTCGAATGATGTATGTGCCGCCTCCGTAGCTCCATTGGTTCCCAGGTAATTACCAAAATACTACACCTAAAAAGGAATTTGCTTAGTTTAGAAATATAACTATTTCGAGCATCGAAGCTGCAAGGTGGTACCCCCAAATTGCCGGACCTCGTACTCGATAAGTTACCGCCCCATTTGGTTCAAACTTTGTAGGCAGGTGGCCGGGACGACGGCCGTTCGAACGATATCTCTGCCGCCCCCGTACCTCGATTGGTTCCCGAGTTATTAACAAAATACTATACCTAAAAATCAACGTGCCTAGCTGAGAACTATAACTATTTTAAACTGCCTAGCTTTTGGACCTGTATGTCGATAAGTTACCGCCCCATTTGGTTCAAACTGGGCAGGCTGGTGGCTGAGATGTGGGCGGTTCGAATGATGTATGTGCCGCCTCCGTAGCTCCATTGGTTCCCAGGTAATTACCAAAATACTACACCTAAAAAGGAATTTGCTTAGTTTAGAAATATAACTATTTCGAGCATCGAAGCTGCAAGGTGGTACCCCCAAATTGCCGGACCTCGTACTCGATAAGTTACCGCCCCATTTGGTTCAAACTTTGTAGGCAGGTGGCCGGGACGACGGCCGTTCGAACGATATCTCTGCCGCCCCCGTACCTCGATTGGTTCCCGAGTTATTAACAAAATACTATACCTAAAAATCAACGTGCCTAGCTGAGAACTATAACTATTTTAAACTGCCTAGCTTTTGGACCTGTATGTCGATAAGTTACCGCCCCATTTGGTTCAAACTGGGCAGGCTGGTGGCTGAGATGTGGGCGGTTCGAATGATGTATGTGCCGCCTCCGTAGCTCCATTGGTTCCCAGGTAATTACCAAAATACTACACCTAAAAAGGAATTTGCTTAGTTTAGAAATATAACTATTTCGAGCATCGAAGCTGCAAGGTGGTACCCCCAAATTGCCGGACCTCGTACTCGATAAGTTACCGCCCCATTTGGTTCAAAATTTGTAGGCAGGTGGCCGGAACGATGGCCGTTCGAACGATATCTCTGCCGCCCCCGTACCTCGATTGGTTCCCGAATTATTAACAAAATACTATACCTAAAAATCAACGTGCCTAGCTGAGAACTATAACTATTTTAAACTGCCTAGCTTTTGGACCTGTATGTCGATAAGTTACCGCCCCATTTGGTTCAAACTGGGCAGGCTGGTGGCTGAGATGTGGGCGGTTCGAATGATGTATGTGCCGCCTCCGTAGCTCCATTGGTTCCCAGGTAATTAACAAAATACTACACCTAAAAAGGAATTTGCTTAGTTTAGAAATATAACTATTTCGAGCATCGAAGCTGCAAGGTGGTACCCCCAAATTGCCGGACCTCGTACTCGATAAGTTACCGCCCCATTTGGTTCAAACTTTGTAGGCAGGTGGCCGGGACGACGGCCGTTCGAACGATATCTCTGCCGCCCCCGTACCTCGATTGGTTCCCGAGTTAATAACAAAAAACCGTACCTAAAAAAGTTACCGTCCGATGTAGTTTAAACTAGGTGGCCATGTGGGCGTGGTCAAACCTGTTCCTGTGATATAGATGGCGCCACCGTACCACTAACTGTTCCTAAATTTTTAACAAAAAACCATAACATCGAAACTTACCGTTCGATTTGGTTCAAACTTGGTAGGCAGGTAACGGCCGCCAAGGCGATTAGAACAATATAGGTGGCGCCACCGTAGCACCCATGGTTCCCTAAATATTAAGAAAAAACGTAATTACTCGAAAAGTTACAGTCCGATATTATTCAGATTTGGTACACAGATGAAGGCGGCGAAGGCGGTTCGAATGACATCTCTGCCGCCCACCTGCGATGTCTGGTTCCGGAGATATTCAAGTTTGAAAATTCTACAAAAATTCAAAAAATGCAAAAAATTAAAAGTCCTCGGAATGAGCTGAAACTTGGTATACGTGTAGAGGGCGCCACGCTGATTACAATGACATACGACACGACCCCCTAGCACGCTTAGTTTAGAAGTTATTTTTTAAAACTCGACCTTGGAACCTTATCTATAAATCGCAATAACTCGGAAAGTTGCCGCCCCATCTGGCCCAAACTTCATAGGCCAGGTGTCCCGAATGACGGCGGTTCGAATGATATACGTGCCGTTCCTGTACCTCAATTGGTTCCCGAATTATTAACAAAATACTATACCTAAAAATCAACGTGCCTAGCTGAGAACTATAACTATTTCAAACTGCCTAGCTTTTGGACCTGTATTTCGATAAGTTACCGCCCCATTTGGTTCAAACTGGGCAGGCTGGTGGCTGAGATGTGGGCGGTTCGAATGATGTATGTGCCGCCTCCGTAGCTCCATTGGTTCCCAGGTAATTACCAAAATACTACACCTAAAAAGGAATTTGCTTAGTTTAGAAATATAACTATTTCGAGCATCGAAGCTGCAAGGTGGTACCCCCAAATTGCCGGACCTCGTACTCGATAAGTTACCGCCCCATTTGGTTCAAAATTTGTAGGCAGGTGGCCGGAACGATGGCCGTTCGAACGATATCTCTGCCGCCCCCGTACCTCGATTGGTTCCCGAATTATTAACAAAATACTATACCTAAAAATCAACGTGCCTAGCTGAGAACTATAACTATTTTAAACTGCCTAGCTTTTGGACCTGTATGTCGATAAGTTACCGCCCCATTTGGTTCAAACTGGGCAGGCTGGTGGCTGAGATGTGGGCGGTTCGAATGATGTATGTGCCGCCTCCGTAGCTCCATTGGTTCCCAGGTAATTACCAAAATACTACACTTAAAAAAGAATTGGCTTAGTTTAGAAATATAACTATTTCGAGCATCGAAGCTGCAAGGTGGTACCCCCAAATTGCCGGACCTCGTACTCGATAAGTTACCGCCCCATTTGGTTCAAACTTTGTAGGCAGGTGGCCGGGACGACGGCCGTTCGAACGATATCTCTGCCGCCCCCGTACCTCGATTGGTTCCCGAGTTATTAACAAAAAACCGTACCTAAAAAAGTTACCGTCCGATGTAGTTCAAACTAGGTGGCCATGTGGGCGTGGTCAAACCTGTTCCTGTGATATAGATGGCGCCACTGTACCACTAACTGTTCCTAAATTTTTAACAAAAAACCATAACATCGAAACTTACCGTTCGATTTGGTTCAAACTTGGTAGGCAGGTAACGGCCGCCAAGGCGATTAGAACAATATAGGTGGCGCCACCGTAGCACCCATGGTTCCCTAAATATTAAGAAAAAACGTAATTACTCGAAAAGTTACAGTCCGATATTATTCAGATTTGGTACACAGATGAAGGCGGCGAAGGCGGTTCGAATGACATCTCTGCCGCCCACCTGCGATGTCTGGTTCCGGAGATATTCAAGTTTGAAAATTCTACAAAAATTCAAAAAATGCAAAAAATTAAAAGTCCTCGGAATGAGCTGAAACTTGGTATACGTGTAGAGGGCGCCACGCTGATTACAATGACATACGACACGACCCCCTAGCACGCTTAGTTTAGAAGTTATTTTTTAAAACTCGACCTTGGAACCTTATCTATAAATCGCAATAACTCGGAAAGTTGCCGCCCCATCTGGCCCAAGCTTCATAGGCCAGGTGTCTCGCATGACGGCGGTTCGAATGATATACGTGCCGTTCCTGTACCTCAATTGGTTCCCGAATTATTAACAAAATACTATACCTAAAAATCAACGTGCCTAGCTGAGAACTATAACTATTTTAAACTGCCTAGCTTTTGGACCTGTATTTCGATAAGTTACCGCCCCATTTAGTTCACACTGGGCAGGCTGGTGGCTGAGATGTGGGCGGTTCGAATGATGTATGTGCCGCTTCCGTAGCTCCATTGGTTCCCAGGTAATTACCAAAATACTACACCTAAAAAGGAATTTGCTTAGTTTAGAAATATAACTATTTCGAGCATCGAAGCTGCAAGGTGGTACCCCCAAATTGCCGGACCTCGTACTCGATAAGTTACCGCCCCATTTGGTTCAAACTTTGTAGGCAGGTGGCCGGAACGACGGCCGTTCGAACGATATCTCTGCCGCCCCCGTACCTCGATTGGTTCCCGAGTTATTAACAAAATACTATACCTAAAAATCAACGTGCCTAGCTGAGAACTATAACTATTTCAAACTGCCTAGCTTTTGGACCTGTATTTCGATAAGTTACCGCCCCATTTGGTTCAAACTGGGTAGGCTGGTGGCTGAGATGTGGGCGGTTCGAATGATGTATGTGCCGCCTCCGTAGCTCCATTGGTTCCCAGGTAATTACCAAAATACTACACCTAAAAAGGAATTTGCTTAGTTTAGAAATATAACTATTTCGAGCATCGAAGCTGCAAGGTGGTACCCCCAAATTGCCGGACCTCGTACTCGATAAGTTACCGCCCCATTTGGTTCAAACTTTGTAGGCAGGTGGCCGGAACGACGGCCGTTCGAACGATATCTCTGCCGCCCCCGTACCTCGATTGGTTCACGAGTTATTAACAAAATACTATACCTAAAAATCAACGTGCCTAGCTGAGAACTATAACTATTTCAAACTGCCTAGCTTTTGGACCTGTATTTCGATAAGTTACCGCCCCATTTGGTTCAAACTGGGTAGGCTGGTGGCTGAGATGTGGGCGGTTCGAATGATGTATGTGCCGCCTCCGTAGCTCCATTGGTTCCCAGGTAATTACCAAAATACTACACCTAAAAAGGAATTTGCTTAGTTTAGAAATATAACTATTTCGAGCATCGAAGCTGCAAGGTGGTACCCCCAAATTGCCGGACCTCGTACTCGATAAGTTACCGCCCCATTTGGTTCAAACTTTGTAGGCAGGTGGCCGGGACGACGGCCGTTCGAACGATATCTCTGCCGCCCCCGTACCTCGATTGGTTCCCGAGTTATTAACAAAAAACCGTACCTAAAAAAGTTACCGTCCGATGTAGTTCAAACTAGGTGGCCATGTGGGCGTGGTCAAACCTGTTCCTGTGATATAGATGGCGCCACCGTACCACTAACTGTTCCTAAATTTTTAACAAAAAACCATAACATCGAAACTTACCGTTCGATTTGGTTCAAACTTGGTAGGCAGGTAACGGCCGCCAAGGCGATTAGAACAATATAGGTGGCGCCACCGTAGCACCCATGGTTCCCTAAATATTAAGAAAAAACGTAATTACTCGAAAAGTTACAGTCCGATATTATTCGGATTTGGTACACAGATGAAGGCGGCGAAGGCGGTTCGAATGACATCTCTGCCGCCTACCTGCGATGTCTGGTTCCGGAGATATTCAAGTTTGAAAATTCTACAAAAATTCAAAAAATGCAAAAAATTAAAAGTCCTCGGAATGAGCTGAAACTTGGTATACGTGTAGAGGGCGCCACGCTGATTACAATGACATACCACACGACCCCCTAGCACGCTTAGTTTAGAAGTTATTTTTTAAAACTCGACCTTGGAACCTTATCTATAAATCGCAATAACTCGGAAAGTTGCCGCCCCATCTGGCCCAAACTTCATAGGCCAGGTGTCCCGAATGACGGCGGTTCGAATGATATACGTGCCGTTCCTGTACCTCAATTGGTTCCCGAATTATTAACAAAATACTATACCTAAAAATCAACGTGCCTAGCTGAGAACTATAACTATTTCAAACTGCCTAGCTTTTGGACCTGTATTTCGATAAGTTACCGCCCCATTTGGTTCAAACTGGGTAGGCTGGTGGCTGAGATGTGGGCGGTTCGAATGATGTATGTGCCGCCTCCGTAGCTCCATTGGTTCCCAGGTAATTACCAAAATACTACACCTAAAAAGGAATTTGCTTAGTTTAGAAATATAACTATTTCGAGCATCGAAGCTGCAAGGTGGTACCCCCAAATTGCCGGACCTCGTACTCGATAAGTTACCGCCCCATTTGGTTCAAACTTTGTAGGCAGGTGGCCGGGACGACGGCCGTTCGAACGATATCTCTGCCGCCCCCGTACCTCGATTGGTTCCCGAGTTATTAACAAAATACTATACCTAAAAATCAACGTGCCTAGCTGAGAACTATAACTATTTTAAACTGCCTAGCTTTTGGACCTGTATGTCGATAAGTTACCGCCCCATTTGGTTCAAACTGGGCAGGCTGGTGGCTGAGATGTGGGCGGTTCGAATGATGTATGTGCCGCCTCCGTAGCTCCATTGGTTCCCAGGTAATTACCAAAATACTACACCTAAAAAGGAATTTGCTTAGTTTAGAAATATAACTATTTCGAGCATCGAAGCTGCAAGGTGGTACCCCCAAATTGCCGGACCTCGTACTCGATAAGTTACCGCCCCATTTGGTTCAAAATTTGTAGGCAGGTGGCCGGAACGATGGCCGTTCGAACGATATCTCTGCCGCCCCCGTACCTCGATTGGTTCCCGAATTATTAACAAAATACTATACCTAAAAATCAACGTGCCTAGCTGAGAACTATAACTATTTTAAACTGCCTAGCTTTTGGACCTGTATGTCGATAAGTTACCGCCCCATTTGGTTCAAACTGGGCAGGCTGGTGGCTGAGATGTGGGCGGTTCGAATGATGTATGTGCCGCCTCCGTAGCTCCATTGGTTCCCAGGTAATTAACAAAATACTACACCTAAAAAGGAATTTGCTTAGTTTAGAAATATAACTATTTCGAGCATCGAAGCTGCAAGGTGGTACCCCCAAATTGCCGGACCTCGTACTCGATAAGTTACCGCCCCATTTGGTTCAAACTTTGTAGGCAGGTGGCCGGGACGACGGCCGTTCGAACGATATCTCTGCCGCCCCCGTACCTCGATTGGTTCCCGAGTTAATAACAAAAAACCGTACCTAAAAAAGTTACCGTCCGATGTAGTTTAAACTAGGTGGCCATGTGGGCGTGGTCAAACCTGTTCCTGTGATATAGATGGCGCCACCGTACCACTAACTGTTCCTAAATTTTTAACAAAAAACCATAACATCGAAACTTACCGTTCGATTTGGTTCAAACTTGGTAGGCAGGTAACGGCCGCCAAGGCGATTAGAACAATATAGGTGGCGCCACCGTAGCACCCATGGTTCCCTAAATATTAAGAAAAAACGTAATTACTCGAAAAGTTACAGTCCGATATTATTCAGATTTGGTACACAGATGAAGGCGGCGAAGGCGGTTCGAATGACATCTCTGCCGCCCACCTGCGATGTCTGGTTCCGGAGATATTCAAGTTTGAAAATTCTACAAAAATTCAAAAAATGCAAAAAATTAAAAGTCCTCGGAATGAGCTGAAACTTGGTATACGTGTAGAGGGCGCCACGCTGATTACAATGACATACGACACGACCCCCTAGCACGCTTAGTTTAGAAGTTATTTTTTAAAACTCGACCTTGGAACCTTATCTATAAATCGCAATAACTCGGAAAGTTGCCGCCCCATCTGGCCCAAACTTCATAGGCCAGGTGTCCCGAATGACGGCGGTTCGAATGATATACGTGCCGTTCCTGTACCTCAATTGGTTCCCGAATTATTAACAAAATACTATACCTAAAAATCAACGTGCCTAGCTGAGAACTATAACTATTTCAAACTGCCTAGCTTTTGGACCTGTATTTCGATAAGTTACCGCCCCATTTGGTTCAAACTGGGCAGGCTGGTGGCTGAGATGTGGGCGGTTCGAATGATGTATGTGCCGCCTCCGTAGCTCCATTGGTTCCCAGGTAATTACCAAAATACTACACCTAAAAAGGAATTTGCTTAGTTTAGAAATATAACTATTTCGAGCATCGAAGCTGCAAGGTGGTACCCCCAAATTGCCGGACCTCGTACTCGATAAGTTACCGCCCCATTTGGTTCAAAATTTGTAGGCAGGTGGCCGGAACGATGGCCGTTCGAACGATATCTCTGCCGCCCCCGTACCTCGATTGGTTCCCGAATTATTAACAAAATACTATACCTAAAAATCAACGTGCCTAGCTGAGAACTATAACTATTTTAAACTGCCTAGCTTTTGGACCTGTATGTCGATAAGTTACCGCCCCATTTGGTTCAAACTGGGCAGGCTGGTGGCTGAGATGTGGGCGGTTCGAATGATGTATGTGCCGCCTCCGTAGCTCCATTGGTTCCCAGGTAATTACCAAAATACTACACTTAAAAAAGAATTGGCTTAGTTTAGAAATATAACTATTTCGAGCATCGAAGCTGCAAGGTGGTACCCCCAAATTGCCGGACCTCGTACTCGATAAGTTACCGCCCCATTTGGTTCAAACTTTGTAGGCAGGTGGCCGGGACGACGGCCGTTCGAACGATATCTCTGCCGCCCCCGTACCTCGATTGGTTCCCGAGTTATTAACAAAAAACCGTACCTAAAAAAGTTACCGTCCGATGTAGTTCAAACTAGGTGGCCATGTGGGCGTGGTCAAACCTGTTCCTGTGATATAGATGGCGCCACTGTACCACTAACTGTTCCTAAATTTTTAACAAAAAACCATAACATCGAAACTTACCGTTCGATTTGGTTCAAACTTGGTAGGCAGGTAACGGCCGCCAAGGCGATTAGAACAATATAGGTGGCGCCACCGTAGCACCCATGGTTCCCTAAATATTAAGAAAAAACGTAATTACTCGAAAAGTTACAGTCCGATATTATTCAGATTTGGTACACAGATGAAGGCGGCGAAGGCGGTTCGAATGACATCTCTGCCGCCCACCTGCGATGTCTGGTTCCGGAGATATTCAAGTTTGAAAATTCTACAAAAATTCAAAAAATGCAAAAAATTAAAAGTCCTCGGAATGAGCTGAAACTTGGTATACGTGTAGAGGGCGCCACGCTGATTACAATGACATACGACACGACCCCCTAGCACGCTTAGTTTAGAAGTTATTTTTTAAAACTCGACCTTGGAACCTTATCTATAAATCGCAATAACTCGGAAAGTTGCCGCCCCATCTGGCCCAAGCTTCATAGGCCAGGTGTCTCGCATGACGGCGGTTCGAATGATATACGTGCCGTTCCTGTACCTCAATTGGTTCCCGAATTATTAACAAAATACTATACCTAAAAATCAACGTGCCTAGCTGAGAACTATAACTATTTTAAACTGCCTAGCTTTTGGACCTGTATTTCGATAAGTTACCGCCCCATTTAGTTCACACTGGGCAGGCTGGTGGCTGAGATGTGGGCGGTTCGAATGATGTATGTGCCGCTTCCGTAGCTCCATTGGTTCCCAGGTAATTACCAAAATACTACACCTAAAAAGGAATTTGCTTAGTTTAGAAATATAACTATTTCGAGCATCGAAGCTGCAAGGTGGTACCCCCAAATTGCCGGACCTCGTACTCGATAAGTTACCGCCCCATTTGGTTCAAACTTTGTAGGCAGGTGGCCGGAACGACGGCCGTTCGAACGATATCTCTGCCGCCCCCGTACCTCGATTGGTTCCCGAGTTATTAACAAAATACTATACCTAAAAATCAACGTGCCTAGCTGAGAACTATAACTATTTCAAACTGCCTAGCTTTTGGACCTGTATTTCGATAAGTTACCGCCCCATTTGGTTCAAACTGGGTAGGCTGGTGGCTGAGATGTGGGCGGTTCGAATGATGTATGTGCCGCCTCCGTAGCTCCATTGGTTCCCAGGTAATTACCAAAATACTACACCTAAAAAGGAATTTGCTTAGTTTAGAAATATAACTATTTCGAGCATCGAAGCTGCAAGGTGGTACCCCCAAATTGCCGGACCTCGTACTCGATAAGTTACCGCCCCATTTGGTTCAAACTTTGTAGGCAGGTGGCCGGAACGACGGCCGTTCGAACGATATCTCTGCCGCCCCCGTACCTCGATTGGTTCACGAGTTATTAACAAAATACTATACCTAAAAATCAACGTGCCTAGCTGAGAACTATAACTATTTCAAACTGCCTAGCTTTTGGACCTGTATTTCGATAAGTTACCGCCCCATTTGGTTCAAACTGGGTAGGCTGGTGGCTGAGATGTGGGCGGTTCGAATGATGTATGTGCCGCCTCCGTAGCTCCATTGGTTCCCAGGTAATTACCAAAATACTACACCTAAAAAGGAATTTGCTTAGTTTAGAAATATAACTATTTCGAGCATCGAAGCTGCAAGGTGGTACCCCCAAATTGCCGGACCTCGTACTCGATAAGTTACCGCCCCATTTGGTTCAAACTTTGTAGGCAGGTGGCCGGGACGACGGCCGTTCGAACGATATCTCTGCCGCCCCCGTACCTCGATTGGTTCCCGAGTTATTAACAAAAAACCGTACCTAAAAAAGTTACCGTCCGATGTAGTTCAAACTAGGTGGCCATGTGGGCGTGGTCAAACCTGTTCCTGTGATATAGATGGCGCCACCGTACCACTAACTGTTCCTAAATTTTTAACAAAAAACCATAACATCGAAACTTACCGTTCGATTTGGTTCAAACTTGGTAGGCAGGTAACGGCCGCCAAGGCGATTAGAACAATATAGGTGGCGCCACCGTAGCACCCATGGTTCCCTAAATATTAAGAAAAAACGTAATTACTCGAAAAGTTACAGTCCGATATTATTCGGATTTGGTACACAGATGAAGGCGGCGAAGGCGGTTCGAATGACATCTCTGCCGCCTACCTGCGATGTCTGGTTCCGGAGATATTCAAGTTTGAAAATTCTACAAAAATTCAAAAAATGCAAAAAATTAAAAGTCCTCGGAATGAGCTGAAACTTGGTATACGTGTAGAGGGCGCCACGCTGATTACAATGACATACCACACGACCCCCTAGCACGCTTAGTTTAGAAGTTATTTTTTAAAACTCGACCTTGGAACCTTATCTATAAATCGCAATAACTCGGAAAGTTGCCGCCCCATCTGGCCCAAACTTCATAGGCCAGGTGTCCCGAATGACGGCGGTTCGAATGATATACGTGCCGTTCCTGTACCTCAATTGGTTCCCGAATTATTAACAAAATACTATACCTAAAAATCAACGTGCCTAGCTGAGAACTATAACTATTTCAAACTGCCTAGCTTTTGGACCTGTATTTCGATAAGTTACCGCCCCATTTGGTTCAAACTGGGTAGGCTGGTGGCTGAGATGTGGGCGGTTCGAATGATGTATGTGCCGCCTCCGTAGCTCCATTGGTTCCCAGGTAATTACCAAAATACTACACCTAAAAAGGAATTTGCTTAGTTTAGAAATATAACTATTTCGAGCATCGAAGCTGCAAGGTGGTACCCCCAAATTGCCGGACCTCGTACTCGATAAGTTACCGCCCCATTTGGTTCAAACTTTGTAGGCAGGTGGCCGGGACGACGGCCGTTCGAACGATATCTCTGCCGCCCCCGTACCTCGATTGGTTCCCGAGTTATTAACAAAATACTATACCTAAAAATCAACGTGCCTAGCTGAGAACTATAACTATTTCAAACTGCCTAGCTTTTGGACCTGTATTTCGATAAGTTACCGCCCCATTTGGTTCAAACTGGGTAGGCTGGTGGCTGAGATGTGGGCGGTTCGAATGATGTATGTGCCGCCTCCGTAGCTCCATTGGTTCCCAGGTAATTACCAAAACACTACACCTAAAAAGGAATTTGCTTAGTTTAGAAATATAACTATTTCGAGCATCGAAGCTGCAAGGTGGTACCCCCAAATTGCCGGACC
Organism: Aleochara curtula; assembly: GCA_963978815.1. NCBI lineage: Eukaryota > Metazoa > Arthropoda > Insecta > Coleoptera > Staphylinidae > Aleochara > Aleochara curtula. Next base: position 19,644,366 of record OZ022216.1, on the reverse strand, counting down.
TCGTACTCGATAAGTTACCGCCCCATTTGGTTCAAACTTTGTAGGCAGGTGGCCGGGACGACGGCCGTTCGAACGATATCTCTGCCGCCCCCGTACCTCGATTGGTTCCCGAGTTATTAACAAAATACTATACCTAAAAATCAACGTGCCTAGCTGAGAACTATAACTATTTCAAACTGCCTAGCTTTTGGACCTGTATTTCGATAAGTTACCGCCCCATTTGGTTCAAACTGGGTAGGCTGGTGGCTGAGATGTGGGCGGTTCGAATGATGTATGTGCCGCCTCCGTAGCTCCATTGGTTCCCAGGTAATTACCAAAATACTACACCTAAAAAGGAATTTGCTTAGTTTAGAAATATAACTATTTCGAGCATCGAAGCTGCAAGGTGGTACCCCCAAATTGCCGGACCTCGTACTCGATAAGTTACCGCCCCATTTGGTTCAAACTTTATAGGCAGGTGGCCGGGACGACGGCCGTTCGAACGATATCTCTGCCGCCCCCGTACCTCGATTGGTTCCCGAGTTATTAACAAAAAACCGTACCTAAAAAAGTTACCGTCCGATGTAGTTCAAACTAGGTGGCCATGTGGGCGTGGTCAAACCTGTTCCTGCGATATAGATGGCGCCACCGTACCACTAACTGTTCCTAAATTTTTAACAAAAAACCATAACATCGAAACTTACCGTTCGATTTGGTTCAAACTTGGTAGGCAGGTAACGGCCGCCAAGGCGATTCGAACAATATAGGTGGCGCCACCGTAGCACCCATGGTTCCCTAAATATTAAGAAAAAACGTAATTACTCGAAAAGTTACAGTCCGATATTATTCGGATTTGGTACACAGATGAAGGCGGCGAAGGCGGTTCGAATGACATCTCTGCCGCCCACCTGCGATGTCTGGTTCCGGAGATATTCAAGTTTGAAAATTCTACAAAAATTCAAAAAATGCAAAAAATTAAAAGTCCTCGGAATGAGCTGAAACTTGGTATACGTGTAGAGGGCGCCACGCTGATTACAATGACATACGACACGACCCCCTAGCACGCTTAGTTTAGAAGTTATTTTTTAAAACTCGACCTTGGAACCTTATCTATAAATCGCAATAACTCGGAAAGTTGCCGCCCCATCTGGCCCAAACTTCATAGGCCAGGTGTCCCGAATGACGGCGGTTCGAATGATATACGTGCCGTTCCTGTACCTCAATTGGTTCCCGAATTATTAATAAAATACTATACCTAAAAATCAACGTGCCTAGCTGAGAACTATAACTATTTCAAACTGCCTAGCTTTTGGACCTGTATTTCGATAAGTTACCGCCCCATTTGGTTCAAACTGGGTAGGCTGGTGGCTGAGATGTGGGCGGTTCGAATGATGTATGTGCCGCCTCCGTAGCTCCATTGGTTCCCAGGTAATTACCAAAATACTACACCTAAAAAGGAATTTGCTTAGTTTAGAAATATAACTATTTCGAGCATCGAAGCTGCAAGGTGGTACCCCCAAATTGCCGGACCTCGTACTCGATAAGTTACCGCCCCATTTGGTTCAAACTTTATAGGCAGGTGGCCGGGACGACGGCCGTTCGAACGATATCTCTGCCGCCCCCGTACCTCGATTGGTTCCCGAGTTATTAACAAAAAACCGTACCTAAAAAAGTTACCGTCCGATGTAGTTCAAACTAGGTGGCCATGTGGGCGTGGTCAAACCTGTTCCTGTGATATAGATGGCGCCACCGTACCACTAACTGTTCCTAAATTTTTAACAAAAAACCATAACATCGAAACTTACCGTTCGATTTGGTTCAAACTTGGTAGGCAGGTAACGGCCGCCAAGGCGATTCGAACAATATAGGTGGCGCCACCGTAGCACCCATGGTTCCCTAAATATTAAGAAAAAACGTAATTACTCGAAAAGTTACAGTCCGATATTATTCGGATTTGGTACACAGATGAAGGCGGCGAAGGCGGTTCGAATGACATCTCTGCCGCCCACCTGCGATGTCTGGTTCCGGAGATATTCAAGTTTGAAAATTCTACAAAAATTCAAAAAATGCAAAAAATTAAAAGTCCTCGGAATGAGCTGAAACTTGGTATACGTGTAGAGGGCGCCACGCTGATTACAATGACATACGACACGACCCCCTAGCACGCTTAGTTTAGAAGTTATTTTTTAAAACTCGACCTTGGAACCTTATCTATAAATCGCAATAACTCGGAAAGTTGCCGCCCCATCTGGCCCAAACTTCATAGGCCAGGTGTCCCGAATGACGGCGGTTCGAATGATATACGTGCCGTTCCTGTACCTCAATTGGTTCCCGAATTATTAATAAAATACTATACCTAAAAATCAACGTGCCTAGCTGAGAACTATAACTATTTCAAACTGCCTAGCTTTTGGACCTGTATTTCGATAAGTTACCGCCCCATTTGGTTCAAACTGGGTAGGCTGGTGGCTGAGATGTGGGCGGTTCGAATGATGTATGTGCCGCCTCCGTAGCTCCATTGGTTCCCAGGTAATTACCAAAATACTACACCTAAAAAGGAATTTGCTTAGTTTAGAAATATAACTATTTCGAGCATCGAAGCTGCAAGGTGGTACCCCCAAATTGCCGGACCTCGTACTCGATAAGTTACCGCCCCATTTGGTTCAAACTTTGTAGGCAGGTGGCCGGGACGACGGCCGTTCGAACGATATCTCTGCCGCCCCCGTACCTCGATTGGTTCCCGAGTTATTAACAAAATACTATACCTAAAAATCAACGTGCCTAGCTGAGAACTATAACTATTTCAAACTGCCTAGCTTTTGGACCTGTATTTCGATAAGTTACCGCCCCATTTGGTTCAAACTGGGTAGGCTGGTGGCTGAGATGTGGGCGGTTCGAATGATGTATGTGCCGCCTCCGTAGCTCCATTGGTTCCCAGGTAATTACCAAAATACTACACCTAAAAAGGAATTTGCTTAGTTTAGAAATATAACTATTTCGAGCATCGAAGCTGCAAGGTGGTACCCCCAAATTGCCGGACCTCGTACTCGATAAGTTACCGCCCCATTTGGTTCAAACTTTGTAGGCAGGTGGCCGGGACGACGGCCGTTCGAACGATATCTCTGCCGCCCCCGTACCTCGATTGGTTCCCGAGTTATTAACAAAAAACCGTACCTAAAAAAGTTACCGTCCGATGTAGTTCAAACTAGGTGGCCATGTGGGCGTGGTCAAACCTGTTCCTGTGATATAGATGGCGCCACCGTACCACTAACTGTTCCTAAATTTTTAACAAAAAACCATAACATCGAAACTTACCGTTCGATTTGGTTCAAACTTGGTAGGCAGGTAACGGCCGCCAAGGCGATTAGAACAATATAGGTGGCGCCACCGTAGCACCCATGGTTCCCTAAATATTAAGAAAAAACGTAATTACTCGAAAAGTTACAGTCCGATATTATTCGGATTTGGTACACAGATGAAGGCGGCGAAGGCGGTTCGAATGACATCTCTGCCGCCCACCTGCGATGTCTGGTTCCGGAGATATTCAAGTTTGAAAATTCTACAAAAATTCAAAAAATGCAAAAAATTAAAAGTCCTCGGAATGAGCTGAAACTTGGTATACGTGTAGAGGGCGCCACGCTGATTACAATGACATACGACACGACCCCCTAGCACGCTTAGTTTAGAAGTTATTTTTTAAAACTCGACCTTGGAACCTTATCTATAAATCGCAATAACTCGGAAAGTTGCCGCCCCATCTGGCCCAAACTTCATAGGCCAGGTGTCCCGAATGACGGCGGTTCGAATGATATACGTGCCGTTCCTGTACCTCAATTGGTTCCCGAATTATTAACAAAATACTATACCTAAAAATCAACGTGCCTAGCTGAGAACTATAACTATTTCAAACTGCCTAGCTTTTGGACCTGTATTTCGATAAGTTACCGCCCCATTTGGTTCAAACTGGGTAGGCTGGTGGCTGAGATGTGGGCGGTTCGAATGATGTATGTGCCGCCTCCGTAGCTCCATTGGTTCCCAGGTAATTACCAAAATACTACACCTAAAAAGGAATTTGCTTAGTTTAGAAATATAACTATTTCGAGCATCGAAGCTGCAAGGTGGTACCCCCAAATTGCCGGACCTCGTACTCGATAAGTTACCGCCCCATTTGGTTCAAACTTTGTAGGCAGGTGGCCGGGACGACGGCCGTTCGAACGATATCTCTGCCGCCCCCGTACCTCGATTGGTTCCCGAGTTATTAACAAAATACTATACCTAAAAATCAACGTGCCTAGCTGAGAACTATAACTATTTCAAACTGCCTAGCTTTTGGACCTGTATTTCGATAAGTTACCGCCCCATTTGGTTCAAACTGGGTAGGCTGGTGGCTGAGATGTGGGCGGTTCGAATGATGTATGTGCCGCCTCCGTAGCTCCATTGGTTCCCAGGTAATTACCAAAATACTACACCTAAAAAGGAATTTGCTTAGTTTAGAAATATAACTATTTCGAGCATCGAAGCTGCAAGGTGGTACCCCCAAATTGCCGGACCTCGTACTCGATAAGTTACCGCCCCATTTGGTTCAAACTTTGTAGGCAGGTGGCCGGGACGACGGCCGTTCGAACGATATCTCTGCCGCCCCCGTACCTCGATTGGTTTCCGAGTTATTAACAAAATACTATACCTAAAAATCAACGTGCCTAGCTGAGAACTATAACTATTTCAAACTGCCTAGCTTTTGGACCTGTATTTCGATAAGTTACCGCCCCATTTGGTTCAAACTGGGCAGGCTGGTGGCTGAGATGTGGGCGGTTCGAATGATGTATGTGCCGCCTCCGTAGCTCCATTGGTTCCCGAGTTATTAACAAAATACTACACCTAAAAAGGAATTTGCTTAGTTTAGAAATATAACTATTTCGAGCATCGAAGCTGCAAGGTGGTACCCCCAAATTGCCGGACCTCGTACTCGATAAGTTACCGCCCCATTTGGTTCAAACTTTGTAGGCAGGTGGCCGGGACGACGGCCGTTCGAACGATATCTCTGCCGCCCCCGTACCTCGATTGGTTCCCGAGTTATTAACAAAAAACCGTACCTAAAAAAGTTACCGTCCGATGTAGTTCAAACTAGGTGGCCATGTGGGCGTGGTCAAACCTGTTCCTGTGATATAGATGGCGCCACTGTACCACTAACTGTTCCTAAATTTTTAACAAAAAACCATAACATCGAAACTTACCGTTCGATTTGGTTCAAACTTGGTAGGCAGGTAAAGGCCGCCAAGGCGATTAGAACAATATAGATGGCGCCACCGTAGCACCCATGGTTCCCTAAATATTAAGAAAAAACGTAATTACTCGAAAAGTTACAGTCAGATATTATTCAGATTTGGTACACAGATGAAGGCGGCGAAGGCGGTTCGAATGACATCTCTGCCGCCCACCTGCGATGTCTGGTTCCGGAGATATTCAAGTTTGAAAATTCTACAAAAATTCAAAAAATGCAAAAAATTAAGAGTCCTCGGAATGAGCTGAAACTTGGTATACGTGTAGAGGGCGCCACGCTGATTACAATGACATACGACACGACCCCCTAGCACGCTTAGTTTAGAAGTTATTTTTTAAAACTCGACCTTGGAACCTTATCTATAAATCGCAATAACTCGGAAAGTTGCCGCCCCATCTGGCCCAAACTTCATAGGCCAGGTGTCTCGCATGACGGCGGTTCGAATGATATACGTGCCGTTCCTGTACCTCAATTGGTTCCCGAATTATTAACAAAATACTATACCTAAAAATCAACGTGCCTAGCTGAGAACTATAACTATTTTAAACTGCCTAGCTTTTGGACCTGTATTTCGATAAGTTACCGCCCCATTTAGTTCACACTGGGCAGGCTGGTGGCTGAGATGTGGGCGGTTCGAATGATGTATGTGCCGCCTCCGTAGCTCCATTGGTTCCCAGGTAATTACCAAAATACTACACCTAAAAAGGAATTTGCTTAGTTTAGAAATATAACTATTTCGAGCATCGAAGCTGCAAGGTGGTACCCCCAAATTGCCGGACCTCGTACTCGATAAGTTACCGCCCCATTTGGTTCAAACTTTGTAGGCAGGTGGCCGGGACGACGGCCGTTCGAACGATATCTCTGCCGCCCCCGTACCTCGATTGGTTCCCGAGTTATTAACAAAATACTATACCTAAAAATCAACGTGCCTAGCTGAGAACTATAACTATTTTAAACTGCCTAGCTTTTGGACCTGTATTTCGATAAGTTACCGCCCCATTTGGTTCAAACTGGGCAGGCTGGTGGCTGAGATGTGGGCGGTTCGAATGATGTATGTGCCGCCTCCGTAGCTCCATTGGTTCCCAGGTAATTACCAAAATACTACACCTAAAAAGGAATTTGCTTAGTTTAGAAATATAACTATTTCGAGCATCGAAGCTGCAAGGTGGTACCCCCAAATTGCCGGACCTCGTACTCGATAAGTTACCGCCCCATTTGGTTCAAACTTTGTAGGCAGGTGGCCGGGACGACGGCCGTTCGAACGATATCTCTGCCGCCCCCGTACCTCGATTGGTTCCCGAGTTATTAACAAAATACTATACCTAAAAATCAACGTGCCTAGCTGAGAACTATAACTATTTTAAACTGCCTAGCTTTTGGACCTGTATTTCGATAAGTTACCGCCCCATTTAGTTCACACTGGGCAGGCTGGTGGCTGAGATGTGGGCGGTTCGAATGATGTATGTGCCGCCTCCGTAGCTCCATTGGTTCCCAGGTAATTACCAAAATACTACACCTAAAAAGGAATTTGCTTAGTTTAGAAATATAACTATTTCAAGCAACGAAGCGGCAAGGTGGTACCCCCAAATTGCAGGATCTCCTACTCGATAAGTTACCGCCCCATTTTGTTCAAACTTCGTAGGCGGGTGTCCAGGACGACGGCGGTTCGAATGATATACGTGCCGTCCTCGTAGCTCAATTGGTTCCCGAGTTATTATCAAAATACAATACCTAAAAATAAGCATACTTATTTTGTAACTATAACTATTTCAATCTGCAAAGCTTTCGGTCCTATAACTCGATAAGTTACCGCCCTATTTGGTTCCAACTTTGCCCGCACGTGGCCAGTTAGAGGGCGGTTCGAATAATGTATGTACCGCCTCCGTAGCTCCATTGGTTCCCAGGTAATTACCAAAATACTACACCTAAAAAGGAATTTGCTTAGTTTAGAAATATAACTATTTCAAGCAACGAAGCGGCAAAGTGGTACCCCCAAATTGCAGGATCTCCTACTCGATAAGTTACCGTTTTGTTCAAACTTCGTAGGCGGGTGTCAAGGACGACGGCGGTTCGAATGATATACGTGCCGTCCTCGTAGCTCAATTGGTTCCCGAGTTATTAACAAAATACTATACCTAAAAATCAACGTGCCTAGCTGAGAACTATAACTATTTCAAACTGCCTAGCTTTTGGACCTGTATTTCGATAAGTTACCGCCCCATTTGGTTCAAACTTGGCAGGCTGGTGGCTGAGAAGTGGGCGGTTCGAATGATGTTTGTGCCGCCTCCGTAGCTCCATTGGTTCCCAGGTAATTACCAAAATACTACACCTAAAAAGGAATTTGCTTAGTTTAGAAATATAACTATTTCAAGCAACGAAGCGGCAAGGTGGTACCCCCAAATTGCAGGATCTCCTACTCGATAAGTTACCGCCCCATCTGGCCCAAACTTCATGGGCCAGGTGTCCAGGACGACGGCGGTTCGAATGATATACGTGCCGTCCTCGTAGCTCAATTGGTTCCCGAGTTATTAACAAAATACTATACCTAAAAATCAACGTGCCTAGCTGAGAACTATAACTATTTCAAACTGCCTAGCTTTTGGACCTGTATTTCGATAAGTTACCGCCCCATTTGGTTCAAACTGGGTAGGCTGGTGGCTGAGATGTGGGCGGTTCGAATGATGTATGTGCCGCCTCCGTAGCTCCATTGGTTCCCAGGTAATTACCAAAATACTACACCTAAAAAGGAATTTGCTTAGTTTAGAAATATAACTATTTCAAGTCGAAAAACAAGTCAAAATTTTCGTTTGCTTATAATTCAGTTGCTAATTAATATATCGTAACCAACTAAAAGCAGTTTTATAGACTGTCTAATTATGCACAATACTGGAAAGTTTGAATAATATTTCACTTATAGTTTAGAAGCTATGGTTATTTAAAAATTGAAAGAGCACAATGTCGACGACGTGACCAGCTTGTCGCACCTTATGACAAGTCAACTTTAAACATTAGTAGCATCTAACGCAAAAGAGATATTCGAATACGGTTTTCACAGTTTTAAAGAAAATTAAACGCTTCATCTGAAAATATAACTTTTACTTACGTAGACTAAAGATAAGTATTAATAATTAACCTTTGAATGTGGGTAACATTTTAACATTTGTTACCTTCGATTTTCAAATTTCAAAAAAATAACTATTCTAGAGAACATTTAGAACGCAATGCTGGTTAAATAATTAAAATCGCTTGATAAATAAGGAAGTTATTAACAATTAAATTTTCATATTTTTTCCCGCCTTGGTCGCTCGAACGAGTGTGAGCTTAGAGCCTCTGTGCAGTATACGTATACCGCGGGGCATTGACCGGTGTTCTTGATATCTTGAAACGCAGGGCGCACGTCAAGTGGTGTTCCAATGTTTAAATAGTCATAGCTGCTAAACTATACGAACGATTTTATTTAAACTTACCAGAATTATACACAATTAGACATTCTATCAAATAGTTTTTAGGCGGTTACGATATATTAATTAGTCTTGGAGTTATATGCCAACAAATATGCTGACTTGTTTTTCGACTTGTTTACTTTAAAAATTAATAACAAATAGACGCAATAAGCTATAAACATATTGTCTTCAGAATTAGAAACTAGAATTAACACCTTATCAACCGCGCTTATTTGTTTTCACGTGCGTTTAAAGGAAATGGAAAATTTATGCACTTGAAAATGTATGATTTTCTATTAGAAGAGTTTATAAATTTCAACTTTCAGAATTTTTTGCCGTAAAACTATTTAATACAGTAACTTGCTTTGAATTACATTTGTTCCAGCATCTAATTGTGTATGGTACAAAAAATTCTCTGCGCTATAGTTAAAGCAAAAACCTTTTAAAAAATTTTTTGAAAAAAAATGGAAGATTTTAAAATTTTTAATTTCAAAAATTTTTCTCGGGAAATGTGTTAGAGATAGAAAAACTTTCTTATCGCCAAATGATGCGCAATGAGCCCATGCATGACTGTGATTTTTTGCATTAAATTTAATTGGGTAGTTTCCGCGGAAAATGCAAAAAAGTGAAATTTCTATTTTAGCTAAAATCTCAAAAAGTATTTGAGCTAGAATTTTTTTACTATTTTTCCGGTCAATAGTTATGCCGTCTTAACAATATAAATTAAGATTTTTATAAATTTTTGAAAATTTCAAATTTTGAAAATTTTGAAATTTTTCCTTTTTTTAAATGTCCATAACTCTGCAACCCGACGATTTACAGAAATGTGTGATAGTTTATATTGATTGGTATATTATAAACTTTCCGCGTGCCAAATTTCAGGCCAATCGAGCTGTTAATTTCGGAGATATTAATTTTAAAAAAAAATTACAGATAATTCAGGCATAGAGTGATTACGCCTCGTTTTCTTTGGAAAAAACACGAATATCTCGGAAAGTAATCATCGTAGCGTTAAAATTTCAACGGATTCTGAATTAACATTAAATGATTTACCAGTATATCGATTTTGAGCCTAATCGGACAAGGTAAAGCAATTAGGCAAAATTGAAAAAAATCGAAAGGGGTTAACCTTCCTCGATTTTTAACAAAAATCATCAAAATCACCCGATTGAGCTGAAATTTGGTACATGTATAGATATGAAGGCGAGAAATACGAATCAGTTGGAATTTTTGCGCTACGACAATTACTTACCAAGTTATGAGCATTTGTTTATTCGATTTTTGCAAAAAATAAAATGTTAAAAATTTATTAATTTAATAGTTGATTACTATATGGGACATACGTTATTCAACGGGAAAAATAATAAAAAAATTCTATCTCAAATACTTTTTGAGATTTTAGGTAAAACAGAAATTTGACTTTTTTGCACTTTTAGCGGGAACCGCTAAACGAAAATTAACAGAAAAAATCACAATAATGCCCCAACTAATTGCGCATCATTTGGTGTTAAAAGAATTGTTTAATCTGTGATAGCTTTCTTTAAAAAAATATTTAAATTTGAAAAGTTTATAATCTTCCATTTTTTTTCAAAAATTATTTTTAATGCCTTCTAACTCCACAATAACGCTCATTATTTATTACATGATAAACAATTAGATGCTGCATATGATGTACTTTATAAGAAGTTAATATATGCAGCAGTTTTCCAGCAAAAAATTGTCAAACTTGAAATTTATAAACTCGTCCAATATAAAAACATACATTTTCAAATGCATAAATTTCCCATTTTCATTAAAGGTACGTAAAAATTAAAGGGCGCGTTTGATAGAGTGTTAATTCTAGTTTCTAATTCTGAAAACAAAATGTTTATAGCTTATCGCGTCTATTTGTTATTAATTTTTAAAGTAAACAAGTCAAAAAACAAGTCAAAATCTTCGTTTGCTTATAATTCAGTTGCTAATTAATATATCGTAACCAACTAAAACCAGTTTTATAGACTGTCTAATTATGCACAATACTGGAAAGTTTGAATAATATTTCACTTATAGTTTAGAAGCTATGGTTATTTAAAAATTGAAAGAGCACAATGTCGACGACGTGACCAGCTTGTCGCACCTTATGACAAGTCAACTTTAAACATTAGTAGCATCTAACGCAAAAGAGATATTCGAATACGGTTTTCACAGTTTTAAAGAAAATTAAACGCTTCATCTGAAACTTTAACTTTTACTTACGTATACTAAAGATAAGTATTAATAATTAACCTTTGAATGTGGGTAACATTTTAACATTTGTTACCTTCGATTTTCAAATTTTAAAAAAATAACTATTTTAGAGCACATTTAGAACGCAATGCTGGTTAAATAATTAAAATCGCTTGATAAATAAGGAAGTTATTAACAATTAAATTTTCATATTTTTTCCCGCCTTGGTCGCTCGAACGAGTGTGAGCTTAGAGCCTCTGTGCAGTATACGTATACCGCGGGGCATTGACCGGTGTTCTTGATATCTTGAAACGCAGGGCGCACGTCAAGTGGTGTTCCAATGTTTAAATAGTCATAGCTGCTAAACTATACGTACGATTTTATTTAAACTTACCAGAATTATACACAATTAGACATTCTATCAAATAGTTTTTAGACGGTTACGATATATTAATTAGTCTTGGAGTTATATGCCAACAAATATGCTGACTTGTTTTTCGACTTGTTTACTTTAAAAATTAATAACAAATAGACGCAATAAGCTATAAACATATTGTCTTCAGAATTAGAAACTAGAATTAACACCTTATCAAACGCGCTTATTTGTTTTCACGTGCGTTTAAAGGAAATGGAAAATTTATGCACTTGAAAATGTATGATTTTCTATTAGAAGAGTTTATAAATTTCAACTTTCAGAATTTTTTGCCGTAAAACTATTTAATACAGTAACTTGCTTTAAATTACATTTGTTGCAGCATCTAATTGTGTATTGTACAAAAAATTCTCTGCGCTATAGTTAAAGCAGAAACCTTTTAAAAAAATTTTTGAAAAAAAATGGAAGATTTTAAAATTTTTAATTTCAAAAATTTTTCTAGGGAAATCTGTTAGAGATAGAAAAACTTTCTTATCGCCAAATGATGCGCAATGAGCCCATGCATGACTGTGATTTTTTGCATTAAATTTGATTGGGTAGTTTCCGCGGAAAATACAAAAAAGTGAAATTTCTATTTTAGCTAAAATCTCAAAAAGTATTTGAGCTAGAATTTTTTTACTATTTTTCCGGTCAATAGTTATGCTGTCTTAACAATATAAATTAAGTTTTTTATAAATTTTTTAGAATTTCAAATTTTCAAAATTTTGAAATTTTTCCTTTTTTTAAATGTCCATAACTCTGCAACCCGACGATTTACAGAAATGTGTGATAGCTTATATTGATTGGTATATTATAAACTTTCCGCGTGCCAAATTTCAGGCCAATCGAGCTGTTAATTTCGGAGATATTAATTTTTAAAAAAATTTACAGATAATTCAGGCATAGAGTGACTACGCCTCGTTTTCTTTGGAAAAAACACGAATATCTCGGAAAGTAATCATCGTAGCGGTAAAATTTCAACGGATTCTGAATTAACATTAAATGATTTACCAGTATATCGATTTTGAGCCTAATCGGACAAGATAAAACAATTAGGCAAAATTGAAAAAAATCGAAAGGGGTTAACCTTCCTCGATTTTTAACAAAAATCATCAAAATCACCCGATTGAGCTGAAATTTGGTACACGTATAGATATGAAGGCGAGAAATACGAATCCGTTGGAATTTTTGCGCTACGACAATTACTTTCCAAGTTATGAGCATTTGTTTATTCGATTTTTGCAAAAAATAAAATGTTAAAAATTCATTAATTTAATAGTTGATTACTATATGGGACATACGTTATTCAACGGGAAAAATAATAAAAAAATTCTATCTCAAATACTTTTTGAGATTTTAGGTAAAACAGAAATTTGACTTTTTTGCACTTTTAGCGGGAACCGCTAAACGAAAATTAACAAAAAAAATCACAATAATGCCCCAACTAATTGCGCATCATTTGGTGTTAAAAGAATTGTTTAATCTGTGATAGCTTTCTTTAAAAAAATATTTAAATTTGAAAAGTTTATAATCTTCCATTTTTTTTCAAAAATTATTTTTAATGCCTTCTAACTCCACAATAACGCTCATTATTTATTACATGATAAACAATTAGATGCTGCATTTGATGTACTTTATAAGAAGTTAATATATGCAGTAGTTTTCCAGCAAAAAATTGTCAAAATTGAAATTTATAAACTCGTCCAATATAAAAACATACATTTTCAAATGCATAAATTTCTCATTTTCATTAAAGGTACGTAAAAATTAAAGGGCGCGTTTGATAGAGTGTTAATTCTAGTTTCTAATTCTGAAAACAAAATGTTTATAGCTTATCGCGTCTATTTGTTATTAATTTTTAAAGTAAACAAGTCGAAAAACAGGTCAGTATATTTGTTGGCATATAACGGATAATGTATCTAATGAAATTTAATGATTGCACGGTATATGATCAGAAATTTAATTGGCTTTCTAAGAGTGAAAGAATTATGGCGATATCTCTTATAGTTCCTGAGATGTTAATTAAAATGTGGGACGCTAATTGTTGGTAATTACGCTACTGGTGCGGGCCGTGCATGCTCTACGAGCGCGCGGACACCACGAGGATTCGCGAAGTAGGCAGTTCGGCTGCCACCTCAATTCTGCTGCCTGGAGTCTACGTGCAGACTGCGGTTTTTTCGCCGCGGCGCACGGGAATTTTTCAAATCGCTATAACTTCTAAACCACCCTATCGATTTTAATGATTTAAAAAGTATTATCACCACCATTAAATGCCCTATCACACTATGACTTCATACTTATCAAAATATCATTATTACTTGGTGAAATTGTTGCTTTTTCACTGAAAACCTCCTAAAACTCCTTCAGATATTAATAAATCGTCAATTTCTATTAATAGTTTATTATAAAAACTTTAAATCTATATCATCAAGCATTATTATTTTAATTTCACCTTAATTCTTGTGCGCTATTTAATTATTTATCATTTAAAAACGGAAAATGTTTATATAGTAATCAACTATTAAATTATTAAATTTTGAACATTTTATTTTTTGCAAAAATCTAATAAACCAATGCCATAACTTGGAAAGTAATTGTCGCAGCGCAAAAATTTTAACGGATTCGTATTTCTTGCCTTCATATCTATACGTGTACCAAACTTCAGCTCAATGGGGCGATTTTGATGATTTTTTGTCAAAAATCGAGGATGGGTACCCCCTTTCAATTTTTTCAATTTTGCATCTTTGTTTCTACTTGTCTGATTAGGCTCAAAATCGGTATACGGGTAAATATTTCAATACTGATTCAGAATCCTTTGAAATTTTACCGCTACGATAATTACTTTCCGAGATATTCGTGTTTTTTCCGAAGAAAAAAACACGAGGCCTGAATTGTGCATGTGCCAATTATTGAAACATTAATATCTCCGAAACTAACAGTTGGATTGGCCTGAAATTTGGCACCCAAAAAGCACAAAGTAAAACAATTAAAATAAGCTGTCAAATATTGGTGCAGGTCATCGGGTTGCAGAGTTATAGACAAAAGAAAATTTTCAAAATTCAAAAATTCAAAATTCTCAAAAATTTATATAAAACCTAATTTATATTGTTAAGACGGCATAACTATTGACCGGAAAAATAGTAAAAAAATTCTAGCTCAAATACTTTTTGAGATTTTAGGTAAAACAGAAATTTCACTTTTTTGCATTTTCCGCGGAAACTACCTAATAAAATTTAATTGAAAAAATCACAGTTGTGCATGGGCTCATTGCGCATCATTTGGCTGTAAGAAAATTTTTCTATCTCTAACAGATTTCCCTAGAAAAATTTTTGAAATTAAAAATTTTAAAATCTTCCATTTTTTTTCAAAAATTTTTTTAAAAGCTTTCTAGTTTAACGTTAGCGCTGACAATTTTTTGTAAAATACACAATTACATACTGCAACAAACGTAATTTAAAGCAAGTTAATATATTAAATAGTTTTACGGCAAAAAATTCTCAAAGTTGAAATTTATAAACTCTTCCAATAGAAAATTATACACTTTCAAATGCATAAATTTCCCATTTCCATTAAAGATACGTAAAAATTAAAAGGCGCATTTGATAGAATGTTAATTCTAGTTTCTAATTCTGAAAACGAGATGTTTATATCTTATCGCGTCTATTTGTTATTAATTTTTAAAGTAAACAAGTCGAAAAACAAGTCAAAATCTTCGTTTGCTTATAATTCAGTTGCTAATTAATATATCGTAACCAACTAAAAGCAGTTTTATAGACTGTCTAATTATGCACAATACTGGAAAGTTTGAATAATATTTCACTTATAGTTTAGAAGCTATGGTTATTTAAAAATTGAAAGGGCATAATGTCGACGACGTGACCAGCTTGTCGCACCTTATGACAAGTCAACTTTAAACATTAGTAGCATCTAACGCAAAAGAGATATTCGAATACGGTTTTCACAGTTTTAAAGAAAATTAAACGCTTCATCTGAAACTTTAACTTTTACTTACGTATACTAAAGATAAGTATTAATAATTAACCTTTGAATGTGGGTAACATTTTAACATTTGTTACCTTCGATTTTCAAATTTTAAAAAAATAACTATTTTAGAGCACATTTAGAACGCAATGCTGGTTAAATAATTAAAATCGCTTGATAAATAAGGAAGTTATTAACAATTAAATTTTCATATTTTTTCCCGCCTTGGTCGCTCGAACGAGTGTGAGCTTAGAGCCTCTGTGCAGTATACGTATACCGCGGGGCATTGACCGGTGTTCTTGATATCTTGAAACGCAGGGCGCACGTCAAGTGGTGTTCCAATGTTTAAATAGTCATAGCTGCTAAACTATACGTACGATTGTATTTAAACTTACCAGAATTATACACAATTAGACATTCTATCAAATAGTTTTTAGACGGTTACGATATATTAATTAGTCTTGGAGTTATATGCCAACAAATATGCTGACTTGTTTTTCGACTTGTTTACTTTAAAAATTAATAACAAATAGACGCAATAAGCTATAAACATATTGTCTTCAGAATTAGAAACTAGAATTAACACCTTATCAAACGCGCTTATTTGTTTTCACGTGCGTTTAAAGGAAATGGGAAATTTATGCACTTGAATATGTATGATTTTCTATTAGAAGAGTTTATAAATTTCAACTTTCAGAATTTTTTGCCGTAAAACTATTTAATACAGTAACTTGCTTTAAATTACATTTGTTCCAGCATCTAATTGTGTATGGTACAAAAAATTCTCTGCGCTATAGTTAAAGCAGAAACCTTTTAAAAAAAATTTTGAAAAAAAATGGAAGATTTTAAAATTTTTAATTTCAAAAATTTTTCTAGGGAAATCTGTTAGAGATAGAAAAACTTTCTTATCGTCAAATGATGCGCAATGAGCCCATGCATGACTGTGATTTTTTGCATTAAATTTGATTGGGTAGTTTCCGCGGAAAATGCAAAAAAGTGAAATTTCTATTTTAGCTAAAATCTCAAAAAGTATTTGAGCTAGAATTTTTTTACTATTTTTCCGGTCAATAGTTATGCCGTCTTAACAATATAAATTAAGATTTTTATAAATTTTTGAAAATTTCAAATTTTGAAAATTTTGAAATTTTTCCTTTTTTTAAATGTCCATAACTCTGCAACCCGACAATTTACAGAAATGTGTGATAGCTTATATTGATTGGTATATTATAAACTTTCCGCGTGCCAAATTTCAGGCCAATCGAGCTGTTAATTTCGGAGATATTAATTTTTTAAAAAATTTACAGATAATTCAGGCATAGAGTGACTACGCCTCGTTTTCTTTGGAAAAAACACGAATATCTCGGAAAGTAATCATCGTAGCGGTAAAATTTCAACGGATTCTGAATTAACATTAAATGATTTACCAGTATATCGATTTTGAGCCTAATCGGACAAGATAAAACAATTAGGCAAAATTGAAAAAAATCGAAAGGGGTTAACCTTCCTCGATTTTTAACAAAAATCATCAAAATCACCCGATTGAGCTGAAATTTGGTACACGTATAGATATGAAGGCGAGAAATACGAATCCGTTGGAATTTTTGCGCTACGACAATTACTTTCCAAGTTATGAGCATTTGTTTATTCGATTTTTGCAAAAAATAAAATGTTAAAAATTTATTAATTTAATAGTTGATTACTATATGGGACATACGTTATTCAACGGGAAAAATAATAAAAAAATTCTATCTCAAATACTTTTTGAGATTTTAGGTAAAACAGAAATTTGACTTTTTTGCACTTTTAGCGGGAACGGCTAAACGAAAATTAACAAAAAAAATCACAATAATGCCCCAACTAATTGCGCATCATTTGGTGTTAAAAGAATTGTTTAATCTGTGATAGCTTTCTTTAAAAAAATATTTAAATTTGAAAAGTTTATAATCTTCCATTTTTTTTCAAAAATTATTTTTAATGCCTTTTAACTCCACAATAACGCTCATTATTTATTACATGATAAACAATTAGATGCTGCATGTGATGTACTTTATAAGAAGTTAATATATGCAGTAGTTTTCCAGCAAAAAATTGTCAAAGTTGAAATTTATAAACTCGTCCAATATAAAAACATACATTTTCAAATGCATAAATT
Source organism: Aleochara curtula (assembly GCA_963978815.1). Taxonomy (NCBI): domain Eukaryota; kingdom Metazoa; phylum Arthropoda; class Insecta; order Coleoptera; family Staphylinidae; genus Aleochara; species Aleochara curtula. Next base: position 19,626,913 of record OZ022216.1, on the reverse strand, counting down.
TCCCATTTTCATTAAAGGTACGTAAAAATTAAAGGGCGCGTTTGATAGAGTGTTAATTCTAGTTTCTAATTCTGAAAACAAAATGTTTATAGCTTATCGCGTCTATTTGTTATTAATTTTTAAAGTAAACAAGTCGAAAAACAGGTCAGCATATTTGTTGGCATATAACGGATAATCTATCGAATGAAATTTAATGATTGCACGGTATATGATCAGAAATTTAATTGGCTTTCTAAGAGTGAAAGAATTATGGCGATATCTCTTATAGTTCCTGAGATGTTAATTAAAATGTGGGACGCTAATTGTTGGTAATTACGCTACTGGTGCGGGCCGTGCATGCTCTACGAGCGCGCGGACACCACGAGGATTCGCGAAGTAGGCAGTTCGGCTGCCACCTCAATTCTGCTGCCTGGAGTCTACGTGCAGACTGCGGTTTTTTCGCCGCGGCGCACGGGAATTTTTCAAATCGCTATAACTTCTAAACCACCCTATCGATTTTAATGATTTAAAAAGTATTATCACCACCATTAAATGCCCTATCACACTATGACTTCATACTTATCAAAATATCATTATTACTTGGTGAAATTGTTGCTTTTTCACTGAAAACCTCCTAAAACTCCTTCAGATATTAATAAATCGTCAATTTCTATTAATAGTTTATTATAAAAACTTTAAATCTATATCATCAAGCATTATTATTTTAATTTCACCTTAATTCTTGTGCGCTATTTAATTATTTATCATTTAAAAACGGAAAATGTTTATATAGTAATCAACTATTAAATTATTAAATTTTGAACATTTTATTTTTTGCAAAAATCTAATAAACCAATGCCATAACTTGGAAAGTAATTGTCGCAGCGCAAAAATTTTAACGGATTCGTATTTCTTGCCTTCATATCTATACGTGTACCAAACTTCAGCTCAATGGGGCGATTTTGATGATTTTTTGTCAAAAATCGAGGAAGGGTACCCCCTTTCAATTTTTTCAATTTTGCATCTTTGTTTCTACTTGTCCGATTAGGCTCAAAATCGGTATACGGGTAAATATTTCAATACTGATTCAGAATCCTTTGAAATTTTACCGCTACGATAATTACTTTCCGAGATATTCGTGTTTTTTCCGAAGAAAAAAACACGAGGCCTGAATTGTGCATGTGCCAATTATTGAAACATTAATATCTCCGAAACTAACAGTTGGATTGGCCTGAAATTTGGCACCCAAAAAGCACAAAGTAAAACAATTAAAATAAGCTGTCAAATATTGGTGCAGGTCATCGGGTTGCAGAGTTATAGACAAAAGAAAATTTTCAAAATTCAAAAATTTAAAATTCTCAAAAATTTATATAAAACCTAATTTATATTGTTAAGACGGCATAACTATTGACCGGAAAAATAGTAAAAAAATTCTAGCTCAAATACTTTTTGAGATTTTAGGTAAAACAGAAATTTCACTTTTTTGCATTTTCCGCGGAAACTACCCAATAAAATTTAATTCAAAAAATCACAGTTGTGCATGGGCTCATTGCGCATAATTTGGCTGTAAGAAAATTTTTCTATCTCTAACAGATTTCCCTAGAAAAATTTTTGAAATTAAAAATTTTAAAATCTTCCATTTTTTTTCAAAAATTTTTTTAAAAGCTTTCTAGTTTAACGTTAGCGCTGAGAATTTTTTGTAAAATACACAATTACATACTGCAACAAACGAAATTTAAAGCAAGTTAATATATTAAATAGTTTTACGGCAAAAAATTCTCAAAGTTGAAATTTATAAACTCTTCCAATAGAAAATTATACACTTTCAAATGCATAAATTTCCCATTTCCATTAAAGATACGTAAAAATTAAAAGGCGCATTTGATAGAATGTTAATTCTAGTTTCTAATTCTGAAAACGAGATGTTTATATCTTATCGCGTCTATTTGTTATTAATTTTTAAAGTAAACAAGTCGAAAAACAAGTCAAAATTTTCGTTTGCTTATAATTCAGTTGCTAATTAATATATCGTAACCAACTAAAAGCAGTTTTATAGACTGTCTAATTATGCACAATACTGGAAAGTTTGAATAATATTTCACTTATAGTTTAGAAGCTATGGTTATTTAAAAATTGAAAGGGCACAATGTCGACGACGTGACCAGCTTGTCGCACCTTATGACAAGTCAACTTTAAACATTAGTAGCATCTAACGCAAAAGAGATATTCGAATACGGTTTTCACAGTTTTAAAGAAAATTAAACGCTTCATCTGAAACTATAACTTTTACTTACGTATACTAAAGATAAGTATTAATAATTAACCTTTGAATGTGGGTAACATTTTAACATTTGTTACCTTCGATTTTCAAATTTCAAAAAAATAACTATTCTAGAGAACATTTAGAACGCAATGCTGGTTAAATAATTAAAATCGCTTGATAAATAAAGAAGTTATTAACAATTAAATTTTCATATTTTTTCCCGCCTTGGTCGCTCGAACGAGTGTGAGCTTAGAGCCTCTGTGCAGTATACGTATACCGCGGGGCATTGACCGGTGTTCTTGATATCTTGAAACGCAGGGCGCACGTCAAGTGGTGTTCCAATGTTTAAATAGTCATAGCTGCTAAACTATACGTACGATTGTATTTAAACTTACCAGAATTATACACAATTAGACATTCTATCAAATAGTTTTTAGACGGTTACGATATATTAATTAGTCTTGGAGTTATATGCCAACAAATATGCTGACTTGTTTTTCGACTTGTTTACTTTAAAAATTAATAACAAATAGACGCAATAAGCTATAAACATATTGTCTTCAGAATTAGAAACTAGAATTAACACCTTATGAAACGCGCTTATTTGCTTTCACGTGCGGTTAAAGGAAATGGGAAATTTATGCACTTGAAAATGTATGATTTTCTATTAGAAGAGTTTATAAATTTCAACTTTCAGAATTTTTTGCCGTAAAACTATTTAATACAGTAACTTGCTTTAAATTACATTTGTTGCAGCATCTAATTGTGTATTGTACAAAAAATTCTCTGCGCTATAGTTAAAGCAGAAACCTTTTAAAAAAATTTTTGAAAAAAAATGGAAGATTTTAAAATTTTTAATTTCAAAAATTTTTCTAGGGAAATCTGTTAGAGATAGAAAAACTTTCTTATCGCCAAATGATGCGCAATGAGCCCATGCATGACTGTGATTTTTTGCATTAAATTTGATTGGGTAGTTTCCGCGGAAAATGCAAAAAAGTGAAATTTCTATTTTAGCTAAAATCTCAAAAAGTATTTGAGCTAGAATTTTTTTACTATTTTTCCGGTCAATAGTTATGCCGTCTTAACAATATAAATTAAGTTTTTTATAAATTTTTGAGAATTTCAAATTTTGAAAATTTTGAAATTTTTCCTTTTTTTAAATGTCCATAACTCTGCAACCCGACGATTTACAGAAATGTGTGATAGCTTATATTGATTGGTATATTATAAACTTTCCGCGTGCCAAATTTCAGGCCAATCGAGCTGTTAATTTCGGAGATATTAATTTTTAAAAAAATTTACAGATAATTCAGGCATAGAGTGACTACGCCTCGTTTTCTTTGGAAAAAACACGAATATCTCGGAAAGTAATCATCGTAGCGGTAAAATTTCAACGGATTCTGAATTAACATTAAATGATTTACCAGTATATCGATTTTGAGCCTAATCGGACAAGATAAAACAATTAGGCAAAATTGAAAAAAATCGAAAGGGGTTAACCTTCCTCGATTTTTAACAAAAATCATCAAAATCACCCGATTGAGCTGAAATTTGGTACACGTATAGATATGAAGGCGAGAAATACGAATCCGTTGGAATTTTTGCGCTACGACAATTACTTTCCAAGTTATGAGCATTTGTTTATTCGATTTTTGCAAAAAATAAAATGTTAAAAATTTATTAATTTAATAGTTGATTACTATATGGGACATACGTTATTCAACGGGAAAAATAATAAAAAAATTCTATCTCAAATACTTTTTGAGATTTTAGGTAAAACAGAAATTTGACTTTTTTGCACTTTTAGCGGGAACGGCTAAACGAAAATTAACAAAAAAAATCACAATAATGCCCCAACTAATTGCGCATCATTTGGTGTTAAAAGAATTGTTTAATCTGTGATAGCTTTCTTTAAACAAATATTTAAATTTGAAAAGTTTATAATCTTCCATTTTTTTTCAAAAATTATTTTTAATGCCTTCTAACTCTACAATAACGCTCATTATTTATTACATGATAAACAATTAGATGCTGCATGTGATGTACTTTATAAGAAGTTAATATATGCAGTAGTTTTCCAGCAAAAAATTGTCAAAGTTGAAATTTATAAACTCGTCCAATATAAAAACATACATTTTCAAATGCATAAATTTCCCATTTTCATTAAAGGTACGTAAAAATTAAAGGGCGCGTTTGATAGAGTGTTAATTCTAGTTTCTAATTCTGAAAACAAAATGTTTATAGCTTATCGCGTCTATTTGTTATTAATTTTTAAAGTAAACAAGTCGAAAAACAGGTCAGCATATTTGTTGGCATATAACGGATAATCTATCGAATGAAATTTAATGATTGCACGGTATATGATCAGAAATTTAATTGGCTTTCTAAGAGTGAAAGAATTATGGCGATATCTCTTATAGTTCCTGAGATGTTAATTAAAATGTGGGACGCTAATTGTTGGTAATTACGCTACTGGTGCGGGCCGTGCATGCTCTACGAGCGCGCGGACACCACGAGGATTCGCGAAGTAGGCAGTTCGGCTGCCACCTCAATTCTGCTGCCTGGAGTCTACGTGCAGACTGCGGTTTTTTCGCCGCGGCGCACGGGAATTTTTCAAATCGCTATAACTTCTAAACCACCCTATCGATTTTAATGATTTAAAAAGTATTATCACCACCATTAAATGCCCTATCACACTATGACTTCATACTTATCAAAATATCATTATTACTTGGTGAAATTGTTGCTTTTTCACTGAAAACCTCCTAAAACTCCTTCAGATATTAATAAATCGTCAATTTCTATTAATAGTTTATTATAAAAACTTTAAATCTATATCATCAAGCATTATTATTTTAATTTCACCTTAATTCTTGTGCGCTATATATATATTCGATTTATGAAAACATGAACATCACATACGATGTTCGTGTTCGGCCATCGACCAGCGGTCCTTCAGCCTTTATGTTTATAATTTATAATATATAATATATAATATATAATTTATAATACTTCTTATACGCTATTTATATTTTTCAGGTAGTTGGTGAGGTTTGGGGTGCTATTGTTAACTGGTGGTTCGCAGAAAATTTCTAGGGATTGAATAAAATTGGTGTTTTTGTTAATGTATTTGTTGATCAGTTCCGGGTGTCTTGCTGTTATTTGGAGAATGCCTGTGAGATGATATAGTTGTTCGTTTGCGATGTTGTGTAGGGGGTTTTGTGGGTGTCTTATTTTTGTGATGATTCTCAGGGCTGATCGTTCGGCTATTTCCAGGTTTCTCTTGGCTGTGGTTGATGCGAGTGCTAGACATATACAGGCGTAGTCGAGGATTGGGCGACAAATTGCTTTGTATATGCGTATAGCACATTTGGTTGGTATTCCCTCGTTCTTGTATGTTAAACTTCGGAAATACATTGCTCGGTTTTTGATGTTTGTTTTATTTTGATTTGTATGCTGTTTGAAATTCAGTTTGGTATCCAACAAGACGCCCAGGTATTTCACGGTTTGGCATGGCTGAAGGTTGTGTTGGTGCAGATTCAATTTCAGATTTAGAGATGCTTTGTTGGGATAAAAGACCATAAATTTAGATTTTCCCGGATTTGGTAACAGTCGCCATTTGTTGAACCATTTTGCTATTTTATCCGTACTTGTTTGCAGTGTTTCGATTGTTTCCCTGAAGTTTGAGCCGTGCGCCACCAAAACTGTGTCATCTGCATATTGTAATGTGTATGATGATTTGTTTAGGTACCCCGCATCGTTGTTGTAAATATCGTAGCAGTATGCGTTGTACAGCAGTGGTGAGAGTGGTGACCCTTGCGGTACGCCTTGTTCCGCTTGAAATATTTTGCTTGTGTTGTCGCCGTGTCGGATTTGGAGTTGTCGGTTGCTTATGAAACTTGCAATCATGTTTAGAAGATTTCTAGGGGTTTTTAACAGCCATAGTTTGTACAGTAAACCACGGTGCCAGATCGAGTCGAAAGCTTTGTTGATGTCCATCAATAGTATGCATGTTTTCCTCTTCGAGGCCTTTGCGGATTGCACATTATTTATCAATGTCGATCTTGTGCGCTATTTAATTATTTATCATTTAAAAACGGAAAATGTTTATATAGTAATCAACTATTAAATTATTAAATTTTGAACATTTTATTTTTTGCAAAAATCTAATAAACCAATGCCATAACTTGGAAAGTAATTGTCGCAGCGCAAAAATTTTAACGGATTCGTATTTCTTGCCTTCATATCTATACGTGTACCAAACTTCAGCTCAATGGGGCGATTTTGATGATTTTTTGTCAAAAATCGAGGAAGGGTACCCCCTTTCAATTTTTTCAATTTTGCATCTTTGTTTCTACTTGTCCGATTAGGCTCAAAATCGGTATACGGGTAAATATTTCAATACTGATTCAGAATCCTTTGAAATTTTACCGCTACGATAATTACTTTCCGAGATATTCGTGTTTTTTCCGAAGAAAAAAACACGAGGCCTGAATTGTGCATGTGCCAATTATTGAAACATTAATATCTCCGAAACTAACAGTTGGATTGGCCTGAAATTTGGCACCCAAAAAGCACAAAGTAAAACAATTAAAATAAGCTGTCAAATATTGGTGCAGGTCATCGGGTTGCAGAGTTATAGACAAAAGAAAATTTTCAAAATTCAAAAATTTAAAATTCTCAAAAATTTATATAAAACCTAATTTATATTGTTAAGACGGCATAACTATTGACCGGAAAAATAGTAAAAAAATTCTAGCTCAAACACTTTTTGAGATTTTAGGTAAAACAGAAATTTCACTTTTTTGCATTTTCCGCGGAAACTACCCAATAAAATTTAATTCAAAAAATCACAGTTATGCATGGGCTCATTGCGCATCATTTGGCTGTAAGAAAATTTTTCTATCTCTAACAGATTTCCCTAGAAAAATTTTTGAAATTAAAAATTTTAAAATCTTCTATTTTTTTTCAAAAATTTTTTTAAAAGCTTTCTAGTTTAACGTTAGCGCTGAGAATTTTTTGTAAAATACACAATTACATACTGCAACAAACGTAATTTAAAGCAAGTTAATATATTAAATAGTTTTACGGCAAAAAATTCTCAAAGTTGAAATTTATAAACTCTTCCAATAGAAAATTATACACTTTCAAATGCATAAATTTCCCATTTCCATTAAAGATACGTAAAAATTAAAAGGCGCATTTGATAGAATGTTAATTCTAGTTTCTAATTCTGAAAACGAGATGTTTATATCTTATCGCGTCTATTTGTTATTAATTTTTAAAGTAAACAAGTCGAAAAACAAGTCAAAATTTTCGTTTGCTTATAATTCAGTTGCTAATTAATATATCGTAACCAACTAAAAGCAGTTTTATAGACTGTCTAATTATGCACAATACTGGAAAGTTTGAATAATATTTCACTTATAGTTTAGAAGCTATGGTTATTTAAAAATTGAAAGGGCACAATGTCGACGACGTGACCAGCTTGTCGCACCTTATGACAAGTCAACTTTAAACATTAGTAGCATCTAACGCAAAAGAGATATTCGAATACGGTTTTCACAGTTTTAAAGAAAATTAAACGCTTCATCTGAAACTATAACTTTTACTTACGTATACTAAAGATAAGTATTAATAATTAACCTTTGAATGTGGGTAACATTTTAACATTTGTTACCTTCGATTTTCAAATTTCAAAAAAATAACTATTCTAGAGAACATTTAGAACGCAATGCTGGTTAAATAATTAAAATCGCTTGATAAATAAAGAAGTTATTAACAATTAAATTTTCATATTTTTTCCCGCCTTGGTCGCTCGAACGAGTGTGAGCTTAGAGCCTCTGTGCAGTATACGTATACCGCGGGGCATTGACCGGTGTTCTTGATATCTTGAAACGCAGGGCGCACGTCAAGTGGTGTTCCAATGTTTAAATAGTCATAGCTGCTAAACTATACGTACGATTGTATTTAAACTTACCAGAATTATACACAATTAGACATTCTATCAAATAGTTTTTAGACGGTTACGATATATTAATTAGTCTTGGAGTTATATGCCAACAAATATGCTGACTTGTTTTTCGACTTGTTTACTTTAAAAATTAATAACAAATAGACGCAATAAGCTATAAACATATTGTCTTCAGAATTAGAAACTAGAATTAACACCTTATGAAACGCGCTTATTTGCTTTCACGTGCGGTTAAAGGAAATGGGAAATTTATGCACTTGAAAATGTATGATTTTCTATTAGAAGAGTTTATAAATTTCAACTTTCAGAATTTTTTGCCGTAAAACTATTTAATACAGTAACTTGCTTTAAATTACATTTGTTGCAGCATCTAATTGTGTATTGTACAAAAAATTCTCTGCGCTATAGTTAAAGCAGAAACCTTTTAAAAAAATTTTTGAAAAAAAATGGAAGATTTTAAAATTTTTAATTTCAAAAATTTTTCTAGGGAAATCTGTTAGAGATAGAAAAACTTTCTTATCGCCAAATGATGCGCAATGAGCCCATGCATGACTGTGATTTTTTGCATTAAATTTGATTGGGTAGTTTCCGCGGAAAATGCAAAAAAGTGAAATTTCTATTTTAGCTAAAATCTCAAAAAGTATTTGAGCTAGAATTTTTTTACTATTTTTCCGGTCAATAGTTATGCCGTCTTAACAATATAAATTAAGTTTTTTATAAATTTTTGAGAATTTCAAATTTTGAAAATTTTGAAATTTTTCCTTTTTTTAAATGTCCATAACTCTGCAACCCGACGATTTACAGAAATGTGTGATAGCTTATATTGATTGGTATATTATAAACTTTCCGCGTGCCAAATTTCAGGCCAATCGAGCTGTTAATTTCGGAGATATTAATTTTTAAAAAAATTTACAGATAATTCAGGCATAGAGTGACTACGCCTCGTTTTCTTTGGAAAAAACACGAATATCTCGGAAAGTAATCATCGTAGCGGTAAAATTTCAACGGATTCTGAATTAACATTAAATGATTTACCAGTATATCGATTTTGAGCCTAATCGGACAAGATAAAACAATTAGGCAAAATTGAAAAAAATCGAAAGGGGTTAACCTTCCTCGATTTTTAACAAAAATCATCAAAATCACCCGATTGAGCTGAAATTTGGTACACGTATAGATATGAAGGCGAGAAATACGAATCCGTTGGAATTTTTGCGCTACGACAATTACTTTCCAAGTTATGAGCATTTGTTTATTCGATTTTTGCAAAAAATAAAATGTTAAAAATTTATTAATTTAATAGTTGATTACTATATGGGACATACGTTATTCAACGGGAAAAATAATAAAAAAATTCTATCTCAAATACTTTTTGAGATTTTAGGTAAAACAGAAATTTGACTTTTTTGCACTTTTAGCGGGAACGGCTAAACGAAAATTAACAAAAAAAATCACAATAATGCCCCAACTAATTGCGCATCATTTGGTGTTAAAAGAATTGTTTAATCTGTGATAGCTTTCTTTAAACAAATATTTAAATTTGAAAAGTTTATAATCTTCCATTTTTTTTCAAAAATTATTTTTAATGCCTTCTAACTCTACAATAACGCTCATTATTTATTACATGATAAACAATTAGATGCTGCATGTGATGTACTTTATAAGAAGTTAATATATGCAGTAGTTTTCCAGCAAAAAATTGTCAAAGTTGAAATTTATAAACTCGTCCAATATAAAAACATACATTTTCAAATGCATAAATTTCCCATTTTCATTAAAGGTACGTAAAAATTAAAGGGCGCGTTTGATAGAGTGTTAATTCTAGTTTCTAATTCTGAAAACAAAATGTTTATAGCTTATCGCGTCTATTTGTTATTAATTTTTAAAGTAAACAAGTCGAAAAACAGGTCAGCATATTTGTTGGCATATAACGGATAATCTATCGAATGAAATTTAATGATTGCACGGTATATGATCAGAAATTTAATTGGCTTTCTAAGAGTGAAAGAATTATGGCGATATCTCTTATAGTTCCTGAGATGTTAATTAAAATGTGGGACGCTAATTGTTGGTAATTACGCTACTGGTGCGGGCCGTGCATGCTCTACGAGCGCGCGGACACCACGAGGATTCGCGAAGTAGGCAGTTCGGCTGCCACCTCAATTCTGCTGCCTGGAGTCTACGTGCAGACTGCGGTTTTTTCGCCGCGGCGCACGGGAATTTTTCAAATCGCTATAACTTCTAAACCACCCTATCGATTTTAATGATTTAAAAAGTATTATCACCACCATTAAATGCCCTATCACACTATGACTTCATACTTATCAAAATATCATTATTACTTGGTGAAATTGTTGCTTTTTCACTGAAAACCTCCTAAAACTCCTTCAGATATTAATAAATCGTCAATTTCTATTAATAGTTTATTATAAAAACTTTAAATCTATATCATCAAGCATTATTATTTTAATTTCACCTTAATTCTTGTGCGCTATATATATATTCGATTTATGAAAACATGAACATCACATACGATGTTCGTGTTCGGCCATCGACCAGCGGTCCTTCAGCCTTTATGTTTATAATTTATAATATATAATATATAATATATAATTTATAATACTTCTTATACGCTATTTATATTTTTCAGGTAGTTGGTGAGGTTTGGGGTGCTATTGTTAACTGGTGGTTCGCAGAAAATTTCTAGGGATTGAATAAAATTGGTGTTTTTGTTAATGTATTTGTTGATCAGTTCCGGGTGTCTTGCTGTTATTTGGAGAATGCCTGTGAGATGATATAGTTGTTCGTTTGCGATGTTGTGTAGGGGGTTTTGTGGGTGTCTTATTTTTGTGATGATTCTCAGGGCTGATCGTTCGGCTATTTCCAGGTTTCTCTTGGCTGTGGTTGATGCGAGTGCTAGACATATACAGGCGTAGTCGAGGATTGGGCGACAAATTGCTTTGTATATGCGTATAGCACATTTGGTTGGTATTCCCTCGTTCTTGTATGTTAAACTTCGGAAATACATTGCTCGGTTTTTGATGTTTGTTTTATTTTGATTTGTATGCTGTTTGAAATTCAGTTTGGTATCCAACAAGACGCCCAGGTATTTCACGGTTTGGCATGGCTGAAGGTTGTGTTGGTGCAGATTCAATTTCAGATTTAGAGATGCTTTGTTGGGATAAAAGACCATAAATTTAGATTTTCCCGGATTTGGTAACAGTCGCCATTTGTTGAACCATTTTGCTATTTTATCCGTACTTGTTTGCAGTGTTTCGATTGTTTCCCTGAAGTTTGAGCCGTGCGCCACCAAAACTGTGTCATCTGCATATTGTAATGTGTATGATGATTTGTTTAGGTACCCCGCATCGTTGTTGTAAATATCGTAGCAGTATGCGTTGTACAGCAGTGGTGAGAGTGGTGACCCTTGCGGTACGCCTTGTTCCGCTTGAAATATTTTGCTTGTGTTGTCGCCGTGTCGGATTTGGAGTTGTCGGTTGCTTATGAAACTTGCAATCATGTTTAGAAGATTTCTAGGGGTTTTTAACAGCCATAGTTTGTACAGTAAACCACGGTGCCAGATCGAGTCGAAAGCTTTGTTGATGTCCATCAATAGTATGCATGTTTTCCTCTTCGAGGCCTTTGCGGATTGCACATTATTTATCAATGTCGATCTTGTGCGCTATTTAATTATTTATCATTTAAAAACGGAAAATGTTTATATAGTAATCAACTATTAAATTATTAAATTTTGAACATTTTATTTTTTGCAAAAATCTAATAAACCAATGCCATAACTTGGAAAGTAATTGTCGCAGCGCAAAAATTTTAACGGATTCGTATTTCTTGCCTTCATATCTATACGTGTACCAAACTTCAGCTCAATGGGGCGATTTTGATGATTTTTTGTCAAAAATCGAGGAAGGGTACCCCCTTTCAATTTTTTCAATTTTGCATCTTTGTTTCTACTTGTCCGATTAGGCTCAAAATCGGTATACGGGTAAATATTTCAATACTGATTCAGAATCCTTTGAAATTTTACCGCTACGATAATTACTTTCCGAGATATTCGTGTTTTTTCCGAAGAAAAAAACACGAGGCCTGAATTGTGCATGTGCCAATTATTGAAACATTAATATCTCCGAAACTAACAGTTGGATTGGCCTGAAATTTGGCACCCAAAAAGCACAAAGTAAAACAATTAAAATAAGCTGTCAAATATTGGTGCAGGTCATCGGGTTGCAGAGTTATAGACAAAAGAAAATTTTCAAAATTCAAAAATTTAAAATTCTCAAAAATTTATATAAAACCTAATTTATATTGTTAAGACGGCATAACTATTGACCGGAAAAATAGTAAAAAAATTCTAGCTCAAACACTTTTTGAGATTTTAGGTAAAACAGAAATTTCACTTTTTTGCATTTTCCGCGGAAACTACCCAATAAAATTTAATTCAAAAAATCACAGTTATGCATGGGCTCATTGCGCATCATTTGGCTGTAAGAAAATTTTTCTATCTCTAACAGATTTCCCTAGAAAAATTTTTGAAATTAAAAATTTTAAAATCTTCTATTTTTTTTCAAAAATTTTTTTAAAAGCTTTCTAGTTTAACGTTAGCGCTGAGAATTTTTTGTAAAATACACAATTACATACTGCAACAAACGTAATTTAAAGCAAGTTAATATATTAAATAGTTTTACGGCAAAAAATTCTCAAAGTTGAAATTTATAAACTCTTCCAATAGAAAATTATACACTTTCAAATGCATAAATTTCCCATTTCCATTAAAGATACGTAAAAATTAAAAGGCGCATTTGATAGAATGTTAATTCTAGTTTCTAATTCTGAAAACGAGATGTTTATATCTTATCGCGTCTATTTGTTATTAATTTTTAAAGTAAACAAGTCGAAAAACAAGTCAAAATTTTCGTTTGCTTATAATTCAGTTGCTAATTAATATATCGTAACCAACTAAAAGCAGTTTTATAGACTGTCTAATTATGCACAATACTGGAAAGTTTGAATAATATTTCACTTATAGTTTAGAAGCTATGGTTATTTAAAAATTGAAAGGGCACAATGTCGACGACGTGACCAGCTTGTCGCACCTTATGACAAGTCAACTTTAAACATTAGTAGCATCTAACGCAAAAGAGATATTCGAATACGGTTTTCACAGTTTTAAAGAAAATTAAACGCTTCATCTGAAACTATAACTTTTACTTACGTATACTAAAGATAAGTATTAATAATTAACCTTTGAATGTGGGTAACATTTTAACATTTGTTACCTTCGATTTTCAAATTTCAAAAAAATAACTATTCTAGAGAACATTTAGAACGCAATGCTGGTTAAATAATTAAAATCGCTTGATAAATAAAGAAGTTATTAACAATTAAATTTTCATATTTTTTCCCGCCTTGGTCGCTCGAACGAGTGTGAGCTTAGAGCCTCTGTGCAGTATACGTATACCGCGGGGCATTGACCGGTGTTCTTGATATCTTGAAACGCAGGGCGCACGTCAAGTGGTGTTCCAATGTTTAAATAGTCATAGCTGCTAAACTATACGTACGATTGTATTTAAACTTACCAGAATTATACACAATTAGACATTCTATCAAATAGTTTTTAGACGGTTACGATATATTAATTAGTCTTGGAGTTATATGCCAACAAATATGCTGACTTGTTTTTCGACTTGTTTACTTTAAAAATTAATAACAAATAGACGCAATAAGCTATAAACATATTGTCTTCAGAATTAGAAACTAGAATTAACACCTTATGAAACGCGCTTATTTGCTTTCACGTGCGGTTAAAGGAAATGGGAAATTTATGCACTTGAAAATGTATGATTTTCTATTAGAAGAGTTTATAAATTTCAACTTTCAGAATTTTTTGCCGTAAAACTATTTAATACAGTAACTTGCTTTAAATTACATTTGTTGCAGCATCTAATTGTGTATTGTACAAAAAATTCTCTGCGCTATAGTTAAAGCAGAAACCTTTTAAAAAAATTTTTGAAAAAAAATGGAAGATTTTAAAATTTTTAATTTCAAAAATTTTTCTAGGGAAATCTGTTAGAGATAGAAAAACTTTCTTATCGCCAAATGATGCGCAATGAGCCCATGCATGACTGTGATTTTTTGCATTAAATTTGATTGGGTAGTTTCCGCGGAAAATGCAAAAAAGTGAAATTTCTATTTTAGCTAAAATCTCAAAAAGTATTTGAGCTAGAATTTTTTTACTATTTTTCCGGTCAATAGTTATGCCGTCTTAACAATATAAATTAAGTTTTTTATAAATTTTTGAGAATTTCAAATTTTGAAAATTTTGAAATTTTTCCTTTTTTTAAATGTCCATAACTCTGCAACCCGACGATTTACAGAAATGTGTGATAGCTTATATTGATTGGTATATTATAAACTTTCCGCGTGCCAAATTTCAGGCCAATCGAGCTGTTAATTTCGGAGATATTAATTTTTAAAAAAATTTACAGATAATTCAGGCATAGAGTGACTACGCCTCGTTTTCTTTGGAAAAAACACGAATATCTCGGAAAGTAATCATCGTAGCGGTAAAATTTCAACGGATTCTGAATTAGCATTAAATGATTTACCAGTATATCGATTTTGAGCCTAATCGGACAAGATAAAACAATTAGGCAAAATTGAAAAAAATCGAAAGGGGTTAACCTTCCTCGATTTTTAACAAAAATCATCAAAATCACCCGATTGAGCTGAAATTTGGTACACGTATTGATATGAAGGCGAGAAATACGAATCCGTTGGAATTTTTGCGCTACGACAATTACTTTCCAAGTTATGAGCATTTGTTTATTCGATTTTTGCAAAAAATAAAATGTTAAAAATTTATTAATTTAATAGTTGATTACTATATGGGACATACGTTATTCAACGGGAAAAATAATAAAAAAATTCTATCTCAAATACTTTTTGAGATTTTAGGTAAAACAGAAATTTGACTTTTTTGCACTTTTAGCGGGAACGGCTAAACGAAAATTAACAAAAAAAATCACAATAATGCCCCAACTAATTGCGCATCATTTGGTGTTAAAAGAATTGTTTAATCTGTGATAGCTTTCTTTAAACAAATATTTAAATTTGAAAAGTTTATAATCTTCCATTTTTTTTCAAAAATTATTTTTAATGCCTTCTAACTCTACAATAACGCTCATTATTTATTACATGATAAACAATTAGATGCTGCATGTGATGTACTTTATAAGAAGTTAATATATGCAGTAGTTTTCCAGCAAAAAATTGTCAAAGTTGAAATTTATAAACTCGTCCAATATAAAAACATACATTTTCAAATGCATAAATTTCCCATTTTCATTAAAGGTACGTAAAAATTAAAGGGCGCGTTTGATAGAGTGTTAATTCTAGTTTCTAATTCTGAAAACAAAATGTTTATAGCTTATCGCGTCTATTTGTTATTAATTTTTAAAGTAAACAAGTCGAAAAACAGGTCAGCATATTTGTTGGCATATAACGGATAATCTATCGAATGAAATTTAATGATTGCACGGTATATGATCAGAAATTTAATTGGCTTTCTAAGAGTGAAAGAATTATGGCGATATCTCTTATAGTTCCTGAGATGTTAATTAAAATGTGGGACGCTAATTGTTGGTAATTACGCTACTGGTGCGGGCCGTGCATGCTCTACGAGCGCGCGGACACCACGAGGATTCGCGAAGTAGGCAGTTCGGCTGCCACCTCAATTCTGCTGCCTGGAGTCTACGTGCAGACTGCGGTTTTTTCGCCGCGGCGCACGGGAATTTTTCAAATCGCTATAACTTCTAAACCACCCTATCGATTTTAATGATTTAAAAAGTATTATCACCACCATTAAATGCCCTATCACACTATGACTTCATACTTATCAAAATATCATTATTACTTGGTGAAATTGTTGCTTTTTCACTGAAAACCTCCTAAAACTCCTTCAGATATTAATAAATCGTCAATTTCTATTAATAGTTTATTATAAAAACTTTAAATCTATATCATCAAGCATTATTATTTTAATTTCACCTTAATTCTTGTGCGCTATTTAATTATTTATCATTTAAAAACGGAAAATGTTTATATAGTAATCAACTATTAAATTATTAAATTTTGAACATTTTATTTTTTGCAAAAATCTAATAAACCAATGCCATAACTTGGAAAGTAATTGTCGCAGCGCAAAAATTTTAACGGATTCGTATTTCTTGCCTTCATATCTATACGTGTACCAAACTTCAGCTCAATGGGGCGATTTTGATGATTTTTTGTCAAAAATCGAGGAAGGGTACCCCCTTTCAATTTTTTCAATTTTGCATCTTTGTTTCTACTTGTCCGATTAGGCTCAAAATCGGTATACGGGTAAATATTTCAATACTGATTCAGAATCCTTTGAAATTTTACCGCTACGATAATTACTTTCCGAGATATTCGTGTTTTTTCCGAAGAAAAAAACACGAGGCCTGAATTGTGCATGTGCCAATTATTGAAACATTAATATCTCCGAAACTAACAGTTGGATTGGCCTGAAATTTGGCACCCAAAAAGCACAAAGTAAAACAATTAAAATAAGCTGTCAAATATTGGTGCAGGTCATCGGGTTGCAGAGTTATAGACAAAAGAAAATTTTCAAAATTCAAAAATTTAAAATTCTCAAAAATTTATATAAAACCTAATTTATATTGTTAAGACGGCATAACTATTGACCGGAAAAATAGTAAAAAAATTCTAGCTCAAACACTTTTTGAGATTTTAGGTAAAACAGAAATTTCACTTTTTTGCATTTTCCGCGGAAACTACCCAATAAAATTTAATTCAAAAAATCACAGTTATGCATGGGCTCATTGCGCATCATTTGGCTGTAAGAAAATTTTTCTATCTCTAACAGATTTCCCTAGAAAAATTTTTGAAATTAAAAATTTTAAAATCTTCTATTTTTTTTCAAAAATTTTTTTAAAAGCTTTCTAGTTTAACGTTAGCGCTGAGAATTTTTTGTAAAATACACAATTACATACTGCAACAAACGTAATTTAAAGCAAGTTAATATATTAAATAGTTTTACGGCAAAAAATTCTCAAAGTTGAAATTTATAAACTCTTCCAATAGAAAATTATACACTTTCAAATGCATAAATTTCCCATTTCCATTAAAGATACGTAAAAATTAAAAGGCGCATTTGATAGAATGTTAATTCTAGTTTCTAATTCTGAAAACGAGATGTTTATATCTTATCGCGTCTATTTGTTATTAATTTTTAAAGTAAACAAGTCGAAAAACAAGTCAAAATTTTCGTTTGCTTATAATTCAGTTGCTAATTAATATATCGTAACCAACTAAAAGCAGTTTTATAGACTGTCTAATTATGCACAATACTGGAAAGTTTGAATAATATTTCACTTATAGTTTAGAAGCTATGGTTATTTAAAAATTGAAAGGGCACAATGTCGACGACGTGACCAGCTTGTCGCACCTTATGACAAGTCAACTTTAAACATTAGTAGCATCTAACGCAAAAGAGATATTCGAATACGGTTTTCACAGTTTTAAAGAAAATTAAACGCTTCATCTGAAACTATAACTTTTACTTACGTATACTAAAGATAAGTATTAATAATTAACCTTTGAATGTGGGTAACATTTTAACATTTGTTACCTTCGATTTTCAAATTTCAAAAAAATAACTATTCTAGAGAACATTTAGAACGCAATGCTGGTTAAATAATTAAAATCGCTTGATAAATAAAGAAGTTATTAACAATTAAATTTTCATATTTTTTCCCGCCTTGGTCGCTCGAACGAGTGTGAGCTTAGAGCCTCTGTGCAGTATACGTATACCGCGGGGCATTGACCGGTGTTCTTGATATCTTGAAACGCAGGGCGCACGTCAAGTGGTGTTCCAATGTTTAAATAGTCATAGCTGCTAAACTATACGTACGATTGTATTTAAACTTACCAGAATTATACACAATTAGACATTCTATCAAATAGTTTTTAGACGGTTACGATATATTAATTAGTCTTGGAGTTATATGCCAACAAATATGCTGACTTGTTTTTCGACTTGTTTACTTTAAAAATTAATAACAAATAGACGCAATAAGCTATAAACATATTGTCTTCAGAATTAGAAACTAGAATTAACACCTTATGAAACGCGCTTATTTGCTTTCACGTGCGGTTAAAGGAAATGGGAAATTTATGCACTTGAAAATGTATGATTTTCTATTAGAAGAGTTTATAAATTTCAACTTTCAGAATTTTTTGCCGTAAAACTATTTAATACAGTAACTTGCTTTAAATTACATTTGTTGCAGCATCTAATTGTGTATTGTACAAAAAATTCTCTGCGCTATAGTTAAAGCAGAAACCTTTTAAAAAAATTTTTGAAAAAAAATGGAAGATTTTAAAATTTTTAATTTCAAAAATTTTTCTAGGGAAATCTGTTAGAGATAGAAAAACTTTCTTATCGCCAAATGATGCGCAATGAGCCCATGCATGACTGTGATTTTTTGCATTAAATTTGATTGGGTAGTTTCCGCGGAAAATGCAAAAAAGTGAAATTTCTATTTTAGCTAAAATCTCAAAAAGTATTTGAGCTAGAATTTTTTTACTATTTTTCCGGTCAATAGTTATGCCGTCTTAACAATATAAATTAAGTTTTTTATAAATTTTTGAGAATTTCAAATTTTGAAAATTTTGAAATTTTTCCTTTTTTTAAATGTCCATAACTCTGCAACCCGACGATTTACAGAAATGTGTGATAGCTTATATTGATTGGTATATTATAAACTTTCCGCGTGCCAAATTTCAGGCCAATCGAGCTGTTAATTTCGGAGATATTAATTTTTAAAAAAATTTACAGATAATTCAGGCATAGAGTGACTACGCCTCGTTTTCTTTGGAAAAAACACGAATATCTCGGAAAGTAATCATCGTAGCGGTAAAATTTCAACGGATTCTGAATTAACATTAAATGATTTACCAGTATATCGATTTTGAGCCTAATCGGACAAGATAAAACAATTAGGCAAAATTGAAAAAAATCGAAAGGGGTTAACCTTCCTCGATATATATATTCGATTTATGAAAACATGAACATCACATACGATGTTCGTGTTCGGCCATCGACCAGCGGTCCTTCAGCCTTTATGTTTATAGTTTATAATATATAATATATAATTTATAATACTTCTTATACGCTATTTATATTTTTCAGGTAGTTGGTGAGGTTTGGGGTGCTATTGTTAACTGGTGGTTCGCAGAAAATTTCTAGGGATTGAATAAAATTGGTGTTTTTGTTAATGTATTTGTTGATCAGTTCCGGGTGTCTTGCTGTTATTTGGAGAATGCCTGTGAGATGATATAGTTGTTCGTTTGCGATGTTGTGTAGGGGGTTTTGTGGGTGTCTTATTTTTGTGATGATTCTCAGGGCTGATCGTTCGGCTATTTCCAGGTTTCTCTTGGCTGTGGTTGATGCGAGTGCTAGACATATACAGGCATAGTCGAGGATTGGGCGACAAATTGCTTTGTATATGCGTATAGCACATTTGGTTGGTATTCCCTCGTTCTTGTATGTTAAACTTCGGAAATACATTGCTCGGTTTTTGATGTTTGTTTTATTTTGATTTGTATGCTGTTTGAAATTCAGTTTGGTATCCAACAAGACGCCCAGGTATTTCACGGTTTGGCATGGCTGAAGGTTGTGTTGGTACAGATTCAATTTCAGATTTAGAGATGCTTTGTTGGGATAAAAGACCATAAATTTAGATTTTCCCGGATTTGGTAACAGTCGCCATTTGTTGAACCATTTTGCTATTTTATCCGTACTTGTTTGCAGTGTTTCGATTGTTTCCCTGAAGTTTGAGCCGTGCGCCACCAAAACTGTGTCATCTGCATATTGTAATGTGTATGATGATTTGTTTAGGTACCCCGCATCGTTGTTGTAAATATCGTAGCAGTATGCGTTGTACAGCAGTGGTGAGAGTGGTGACCCTTGCGGTACGCCTTGTTCCGCTTGAAATATTTTGCTTGTGTTGTCGCCGTGTCGGATTTGGAGTTGTCGGTTGCTTATGAAACTTGCAATCATGTTTAGAAGATTTCTAGGGGTTTTTAACAGCCATAGTTTGTACAGTAAACCACGGTGCCAGATCGAGTCGAAAGCTTTGTTGATGTCCATCAATAGTATGCATGTTTTCCTCTTCGAGGCCTTTGCGGATTGCACATTATTTATCAATGTCGATATTGCGTTGATAGTTGACTTCTTCGCCCTGAAGCCGAACTGATAATGTGGGATGTAACTAGTAATGTAATCTTCGAGAGACGATTTAATGATGTTGTCCAGGATTCTACCCAGAATCGGTATTAACGTGATTGGTCTAAAGTCGGATGGGTGATTACTTTCTTTTTTAGGGAAAGTTATTATGATGCCTTTCTTCCAGATATCTGGATATATGCCGAATTGCAGGCAGTGGTTCATAGCTTTGCATATATATTCATGCACGTTTGCGTCAAGTTGCTTCAATATTTTTATTGTTAAAAAGTCGTATCCTGGTGCAGTGTTTTTCATTCTGTTGACGTGTTGCCAGTAAAGTTTCTTTGTGTTATCCAGATCAGTATTATGGCGGGTGGAGGTATTTTTAAAATATGTGTTAAACCAATGGTTTACCGTATTTTGAGTGTTTGTATCGAATTGACTGTGGTTTGTGAATGAGAATGCTTCTTTAAAGTGATCGGCGAATATGTTGGCAATTTTGTCGGATTCCGTATGAACAACGCCTGTTGATGGATCTTTCAGGTTTAAGCAGAGATTTGATTTTTTATATGACGTTAGTTTGTTGACTTTTTGCCAAAATTGTTTCCCGTGGGATTTTTCAATTTCTTTGCATGCGTCTAACCAACGACTCATCCTGTATTGTCTCACTAGATTATGTATGTTTTTTGTGAGTGTATTAATAGTTTTCTTGAGATTTTGGTTATTGTGTTTTTGAAATTCCCTGACATATTTCCTTTTCTGTTTGATTAATACTATTATGTATTTAGGTAGTGGGTAATTGAAGTATGTTGTTTTTTTCAGTTGGCTTGTGTTTTGTATGTTTTCATGTATCGCGTTTTGGAATGCTGTTATGGTGGGAATATTTACATTTGAGTTTTCGTTAATGAAGTTGACAAGTTTATGACTTAATAGTTCTGTATCGCATTTGTTTATGTTGGGAGTTTTATGTTTGCTAGTTGGCGGATGATGTATCGCTGAGTCTATTTCAAATGAGATGCCTAAGTGGTCTGACCCGATGTCACCACTGAGTGTGACGTTTTGAATTTTGTCGGCAAGATTTACGGTGCAAAGTAATGCGTCTGGTGTCGTATTGCATGATAAGAACGTGGGTGGAGTGGCTATTCTCTGGAAGTTGCTGTGTTTTAGGAACGTGTTTGTTTGTTTTGTTTTGCGGCTGTTAAAGTTGAAATCTCCGATTATTATGCAATGATCGTAGAGTGATGCTTTGATGAAGATGCTGTTATCAATATTTGAGTGTGGATGGATGTAGACTACAAAAATGTGTAGGTTTGTGTTTTCAAATGGCACCTGATAGTGTAGACATTCGTTTTTGTTGTAATTTATAACTGGGCTATTTTGTTTTTTGGGATTCAGATCTTTCTTACATGTTATGAGTGCTCCACCTGATGGGTGAGTGTTAGCGTAGGTACATCTTTTGGTGATTGAAAACCAATCCTTGAATGCTATTGATTTCTGCGATTTGGTTTCAACCAGGAAAACCATATCATACTTTTCCCGATTTATTTTATTCCACAAAAGGTGTTTTTTGCTCTCGTATCCGTTGATGTTGTTGTAGAAGCATTTTATTTTACTAACCATTATTGATTACGATAGTTGCTTGAGTTCCGTTTTTCGGTTCAGTTGGTGATTCTGGTTCTGGATTGTTCATGTCCATCATTATGACGTACATGTATTTGTTATTGATGAAATTCAGGGACGTATCAATATTGTATGTTTCCTGGAATCTCTTTCTGAGTTTCTTTATGAGTTCTTCTCGGTTTGCTGTTTTGCTCGAGTTGATCTTGTGTTGATAAGTGTTTATAATATGGTCGTGGATTGTGATTGGTTCGTGAATTCTGTTTTTTTGTTTCGTGGATGCTTTAATTTCAGCTGACATTTTGTTGGCTACTTTGATTTTAATATTAGGTAGCCCCTCCACTGTTGTTTTCGGGTGTTTCGGGCATTTTTGAGACCATGCTTCGTGGTCCGTTGCTTTGCACGCCAAGCATTTAATTGGTTCTGCCGATGTGCATGTTCCAGTCAAGTGCGTGTTGTGACATTTTTTGCATAGTATTATATTACAGCTTTCCGTAGTATGTGTAAACTGGTGGCATTTAGCGCACGGAGTTGCAACAGCTGGCGGAGGAGAACTTTCTATCACGGGATAGTGTTTGTGTTTGTAGAAGAACCCATGTTGCACCAGATTGTGTAATGATGTCGCACATGACGTGATGATACGAATCATATACGTGGGTTGATTGCGTGCGCGAGAGATGATTCTTTTGCAGAATCTGTGCGTGATGTTTTGAGCAGTTAGTTGCTGACTTATGTCAGTATCGGTGACTTCTAGTTCCATTGAACGTATGATAGCGCTAAATGAAACTTGTGCTGGTTGCTTTGAATGATTGTTGAGATGGGTTTTGGTTTGTTGTTGTGCTGAGATAACTATGCTTCTCGTCTTCAAGGTGTTTATGGCAGCTTCAATCGCCGTTGTAATAGTGTCGCTTTTCAGCAGCATACCTGTTGTTGTTTTTATAATTACATCTCTAGGATTTGTGCACACTGTTGACCAAGCGTTGGCGAAGGCAACACGGCTCATCCCCATTGTTGTTTTGATATGGAAAATTTTTTTTGTTTCCGATGTTGTGGAGTTGTTATCCGATGGTTGGTTAATTGTTGGTTGTTGCGAACTTGAATCCGTGGCCGCGCACGTGTTTATTGTCACATTGTTTATTTTTCTCGGCCTGCCGCGTTTCTTTTTTTCCGCGACTTCGTGTTCAAGGTCCGACCCGTCCGTGAGGGCCGCATACCTGCCCTGATACGGGGCTTGATCACTCATTGTTCACTGTTTAAATAGTTCACTAGTTCACCAATAGCTTAAACAAACCTCGCGCAGCCGAATGGGTGCGTGCGCGACGAGCCGTACACGTCCGTACTCGACGAGTGTCGAGGGTCGAATCCCTTCCTCGATTTTTAACAAAAATCATCAAAATCACCCGATTGAGCTGAAATTTGGTACACGTATAGATATGAAGGCGAGAAATACGAATCCGTTGGAATTTTTGCGCTACGACAATTACTTTCCAAGTTATGAGCATTTGTTTATTCGATTTTTGCAAAAAATAAAATGTTAAAAATTTATTAATTTAATAGTTGATTACTATATGGGACATACGTTATTCAACGGGAAAAATAATAAAAAAATTCTATCTCAAATACTTTTTGAGATTTTAGGTAAAACAGAAATTTGACTTTTTTGCACTTTTAGCGGGAACGGCTAAACGAAAATTAACAAAAAAAATCACAATAATGCCCCAACTAATTGCGCATCATTTGGTGTTAAAAGAATTGTTTAATCTGTGATAGCTTTCTTTAAACAAATATTTAAATTTGAAAAGTTTATAATCTTCCATTTTTTTTCAAAAATTATTTTTAATGCCTTCTAACTCTACAATAACGCTCATTATTTATTACATGATAAACAATTAGATGCTGCATGTGATGTACTTTATAAGAAGTTAATATATGCAGTAGTTTTCCAGCAAAAAATTGTCAAAGTTGAAATTTATAAACTCGTCCAATATAAAAACATACATTTTCAAATGCATAAATTTCCCATTTTCATTAAAGGCACGTAAAAATTAAAGGGCGCGTTTGATAGAGTGTTAATTCTAGTTTCTAATTCTGAAAACAAAATGTTTATAGCTTATCGCGTCTATTTGTTATTAATTTTTAAAGTAAACAAGTCGAAAAACAGGTCAGCATATTTGTTGGCATATAACGGATAATCTATCGAATGAAATTTAATGATTGCACGGTATATGATCAGAAATTTAATTGGCTTTCTAAGAGTGAAAGAATTATGGCGATATCTCTTATAGTTCCTGAGATGTTAATTAAAATGTGGGACGCTAATTGTTGGTAATTACGCTACTGGTGCGGGCCGTGCATGCTCTACGAGCGCGCGGACACCACGAGGATTCGCGAAGTAGGCAGTTCGGCTGCCACCTCAATTCTGCTGCCTGGAGTCTACGTGCAGACTGCGGTTTTTTCGCCGCGGCGCACGGGAATTTTTCAAATCGCTATAACTTCTAAACCACCCTATCGATTTTAATGATTTAAAAAGTATTATCACCACCATTAAATGCCCTATCACACTATGACTTCATACTTATCAAAATATCATTATTACTTGGTGAAATTGTTGCTTTTTCACTGAAAACCTCCTAAAACTCCTTCAGATATTAATAAATCGTCAATTTCTATTAATAGTTTATTATAAAAACTTTAAATCTATATCATCAAGCATTATTATTTTAATTTCACCTTAATTCTTGTGCGCTATATATATATTCGATTTATGAAAACATGAACATCACATACGATGTTCGTGTTCGGCCATCGACCAGCGGTCCTTCAGCCTTTATGTTTATAATTTATAATATATAATATATAATATATAATTTATAATACTTCTTATACGCTATTTATATTTTTCAGGTAGTTGGTGAGGTTTGGGGTGCTATTGTTAACTGGTGGTTCGCAGAAAATTTCTAGGGATTGAATAAAATTGGTGTTTTTGTTAATGTATTTGTTGATCAGTTCCGGGTGTCTTGCTGTTATTTGGAGAATGCCTGTGAGATGATATAGTTGTTCGTTTGCGATGTTGTGTAGGGGGTTTTGTGGGTGTCTTATTTTTGTGATGATTCTCAGGGCTGATCGTTCGGCTATTTCCAGGTTTCTCTTGGCTGTGGTTGATGCGAGTGCTAGACATATACAGGCGTAGTCGAGGATTGGGCGACAAATTGCTTTGTATATGCGTATAGCACATTTGGTTGGTATTCCCTCGTTCTTGTATGTTAAACTTCGGAAATACATTGCTCGGTTTTTGATGTTTGTTTTATTTTGATTTGTATGCTGTTTGAAATTCAGTTTGGTATCCAACAAGACGCCCAGGTATTTCACGGTTTGGCATGGCTGAAGGTTGTGTTGGTGCAGATTCAATTTCAGATTTAGAGATGCTTTGTTGGGATAAAAGACCATAAATTTAGATTTTCCCGGATTTGGTAACAGTCGCCATTTGTTGAACCATTTTGCTATTTTATCCGTACTTGTTTGCAGTGTTTCGATTGTTTCCCTGAAGTTTGAGCCGTGCGCCACCAAAACTGTGTCATCTGCATATTGTAATGTGTATGATGATTTGTTTAGGTACCCCGCATCGTTGTTGTAAATATCGTAGCAGTATGCGTTGTACAGCAGTGGTGAGAGTGGTGACCCTTGCGGTACGCCTTGTTCCGCTTGAAATATTTTGCTTGTGTTGTCGCCGTGTCGGATTTGGAGTTGTCGGTTGCTTATGAAACTTGCAATCATGTTTAGAAGATTTCTAGGGGTTTTTAACAGCCATAGTTTGTACAGTAAACCACGGTGCCAGATCGAGTCGAAAGCTTTGTTGATGTCCATCAATAGTATGCATGTTTTCCTCTTCGAGGCCTTTGCGGATTGCACATTATTTATCAATGTCGATCTTGTGCGCTATTTAATTATTTATCATTTAAAAACGGAAAATGTTTATATAGTAATCAACTATTAAATTATTAAATTTTGAACATTTTATTTTTTGCAAAAATCTAATAAACCAATGCCATAACTTGGAAAGTAATTGTCGCAGCGCAAAAATTTTAACGGATTCGTATTTCTTGCCTTCATATCTATACGTGTACCAAACTTCAGCTCAATGGGGCGATTTTGATGATTTTTTGTCAAAAATCGAGGAAGGGTACCCCCTTTCAATTTTTTCAATTTTGCATCTTTGTTTCTACTTGTCCGATTAGGCTCAAAATCGGTATACGGGTAAATATTTCAATACTGATTCAGAATCCTTTGAAATTTTACCGCTACGATAATTACTTTCCGAGATATTCGTGTTTTTTCCGAAGAAAAAAACACGAGGCCTGAATTGTGCATGTGCCAATTATTGAAACATTAATATCTCCGAAACTAACAGTTGGATTGGCCTGAAATTTGGCACCCAAAAAGCACAAAGTAAAACAATTAAAATAAGCTGTCAAATATTGGTGCAGGTCATCGGGTTGCAGAGTTATAGACAAAAGAAAATTTTCAAAATTCAAAAATTTAAAATTCTCAAAAATTTATATAAAACCTAATTTATATTGTTAAGACGGCATAACTATTGACCGGAAAAATAGTAAAAAAATTCTAGCTCAAACACTTTTTGAGATTTTAGGTAAAACAGAAATTTCACTTTTTTGCATTTTCCGCGGAAACTACCCAATAAAATTTAATTCAAAAAATCACAGTTATGCATGGGCTCATTGCGCATCATTTGGCTGTAAGAAAATTTTTCTATCTCTAACAGATTTCCCTAGAAAAATTTTTGAAATTAAAAATTTTAAAATCTTCTATTTTTTTTCAAAAATTTTTTTAAAAGCTTTCTAGTTTAACGTTAGCGCTGAGAATTTTTTGTAAAATACACAATTACATACTGCAACAAACGTAATTTAAAGCAAGTTAATATATTAAATAGTTTTACGGCAAAAAATTCTCAAAGTTGAAATTTATAAACTCTTCCAATAGAAAATTATACACTTTCAAATGCATAAATTTCCCATTTCCATTAAAGATACGTAAAAATTAAAAGGCGCATTTGATAGAATGTTAATTCTAGTTTCTAATTCTGAAAACGAGATGTTTATATCTTATCGCGTCTATTTGTTATTAATTTTTAAAGTAAACAAGTCGAAAAACAAGTCAAAATTTTCGTTTGCTTATAATTCAGTTGCTAATTAATATATCGTAACCAACTAAAAGCAGTTTTATAGACTGTCTAATTATGCACAATACTGGAAAGTTTGAATAATATTTCACTTATAGTTTAGAAGCTATGGTTATTTAAAAATTGAAAGGGCACAATGTCGACGACGTGACCAGCTTGTCGCACCTTATGACAAGTCAACTTTAAACATTAGTAGCATCTAACGCAAAAGAGATATTCGAATACGGTTTTCACAGTTTTAAAGAAAATTAAACGCTTCATCTGAAACTATAACTTTTACTTACGTATACTAAAGATAAGTATTAATAATTAACCTTTGAATGTGGGTAACATTTTAACATTTGTTACCTTCGATTTTCAAATTTCAAAAAAATAACTATTCTAGAGAACATTTAGAACGCAATGCTGGTTAAATAATTAAAATCGCTTGATAAATAAAGAAGTTATTAACAATTAAATTTTCATATTTTTTCCCGCCTTGGTCGCTCGAACGAGTGTGAGCTTAGAGCCTCTGTGCAGTATACGTATACCGCGGGGCATTGACCGGTGTTCTTGATATCTTGAAACGCAGGGCGCACGTCAAGTGGTGTTCCAATGTTTAAATAGTCATAGCTGCTAAACTATACGTACGATTGTATTTAAACTTACCAGAATTATACACAATTAGACATTCTATCAAATAGTTTTTAGACGGTTACGATATATTAATTAGTCTTGGAGTTATATGCCAACAAATATGCTGACTTGTTTTTCGACTTGTTTACTTTAAAAATTAATAACAAATAGACGCAATAAGCTATAAACATATTGTCTTCAGAATTAGAAACTAGAATTAACACCTTATGAAACGCGCTTATTTGCTTTCACGTGCGGTTAAAGGAAATGGGAAATTTATGCACTTGAAAATGTATGATTTTCTATTAGAAGAGTTTATAAATTTCAACTTTCAGAATTTTTTGCCGTAAAACTATTTAATACAGTAACTTGCTTTAAATTACATTTGTTGCAGCATCTAATTGTGTATTGTACAAAAAATTCTCTGCGCTATAGTTAAAGCAGAAACCTTTTAAAAAAATTTTTGAAAAAAAATGGAAGATTTTAAAATTTTTAATTTCAAAAATTTTTCTAGGGAAATCTGTTAGAGATAGAAAAACTTTCTTATCGCCAAATGATGCGCAATGAGCCCATGCATGACTGTGATTTTTTGCATTAAATTTGATTGGGTAGTTTCCGCGGAAAATGCAAAAAAGTGAAATTTCTATTTTAGCTAAAATCTCAAAAAGTATTTGAGCTAGAATTTTTTTACTATTTTTCCGGTCAATAGTTATGCCGTCTTAACAATATAAATTAAGTTTTTTATAAATTTTTGAGAATTTCAAATTTTCAAAATTTTGAAATTTTTCCTTTTTTTAAATGTCCATAACTCTGCAACCCGACGATTTACAGAAATGTGTGATAGCTTATATTGATTGGTATATTATAAACTTTCCGCGTGCCAAATTTCAGGCCAATCGAGCTGTTAATTTCGGAGATATTAATTTTTAAAAAAATTTACAGATAATTCAGGCATAGAGTGACTACGCCTCGTTTTCTTTGGAAAAAACACGAATATCTCGGAAAGTAATCATCGTAGCGGTAAAATTTCAACGGATTCTGAATTAACATTAAATGATTTATCAGTATATCGATTTTGAGCCTAATCGGACAAGATAAAACAATTAGGCAAAATTGAAAAAAATCGAAAGGGGTTAACCTTCCTCGATTTTTAACAAAAATCATCAAAATCACCCGATTGAGCTGAAATTTGGTACACGTATAGATATGAAGGCGAGAAATACGAATCCGTTGGAATTTTTGCGCTACGACAATTACTTTCCAAGTTATGAGCATTTGTTTATTCGATTTTTGCAAAAAATAAAATGTTAAAAATTTATTAATTTAATAGTTGATTACTATATGGGACATACGTTATTCAACGGGAAAAATAATAAAAAAATTCTATCTCAAATACTTTTTGAGATTTTAGGTAAAACAGAAATTTGACTTTTTTGCACTTTTAGCGGGAACGGCTAAACGAAAATTAACAAAAAAAATCACAATAATGCCCCAACTAATTGCGCATCATTTGGTGTTAAAAGAATTGTTTAATCTGTGATAGCTTTCTTTAAACAAATATTTAAATTTGAAAAGTTTATAATCTTCCATTTTTTTTCAAAAATTATTTTTAATGCCTTCTAACTCTACAATAACGCTCATTATTTATTACATGATAAACAATTAGATGCTGCATGTGATGTACTTTATAAGAAGTTAATATATGCAGTAGTTTTCCAGCAAAAAATTGTCAAAGTTGAAATTTATAAACTCGTCCAATATAAAAACATACATTTTCAAATGCATAAATTTCCCATTTTCATTAAAGGTACGTAAAAATTAAAGGGCGCGTTTGATAGAGTGTTAATTCTAGTTTCTAATTCTGAAAACAAAATGTTTATAGCTTATCGCGTCTATTTGTTATTAATTTTTAAAGTAAACAAGTCGAAAAACAGGTCAGCATATTTGTTGGCATATAACGGATAATCTATCGAATGAAATTTAATGATTGCACGGTATATGATCAGAAATTTAATTGGCTTTCTAAGAGTGAAAGAATTATGGCGATATCTCTTATAGTTCCTGAGATGTTAATTAAAATGTGGGACGCTAATTGTTGGTAATTACGCTACTGGTGCGGGCCGTGCATGCTCTACGAGCGCGCGGACACCACGAGGATTCGCGAAGTAGGCAGTTCGGCTGCCACCTCAATTCTGCTGCCTGGAGTCTACGTGCAGACTGCGGTTTTTTCGCCGCGGCGCACGGGAATTTTTCAAATCGCTATAACTTCTAAACCACCCTATCGATTTTAATGATTTAAAAAGTATTATCACCACCATTAAATGCCCTATCACACTATGACTTCATACTTATCAAAATATCATTATTACTTGGTGAAATTGTTGCTTTTTCACTGAAAACCTCCTAAAACTCCTTCAGATATTAATAAATCGTCAATTTCTATTAATAGTTTATTATAAAAACTTTAAATCTATATCATCAAGCATTATTATTTTAATTTCACCTTAATTCTTGTGCGCTATTTAATTATTTATCATTTAAAAACGGAAAATGTTTATATAGTAATCAACTATTAAATTATTAAATTTTGAACATTTTATTTTTTGCAAAAATCTAATAAACCAATGCCATAACTTGGAAAGTAATTGTCGCAGCGCAAAAATTTTAACGGATTCGTATTTCTTGCCTTCATATCTATACGTGTACCAAACTTCAGCTCAATGGGGCGATTTTGATGATTTTTTGTCAAAAATCGAGGAAGGGTACCCCCTTTCAATTTTTTCAATTTTGCATCTTTGTTTCTACTTGTCCGATTAGGCTCAAAATCGGTATACGGGTAAATATTTCAATACTGATTCAGAATCCTTTGAAATTTTACCGCTACGATAATTACTTTCCGAGATATTCGTGTTTTTTCCGAAGAAAAAAACACGAGGCCTGAATTGTGCATGTGCCAATTATTGAAACATTAATATCTCCGAAACTAACAGTTGGATTGGCCTGAAATTTGGCACCCAAAAAGCACAAAGTAAAACAATTAAAATAAGCTGTCAAATATTGGTGCAGGTCATCGGGTTGCAGAGTTATAGACAAAAGAAAATTTTCAAAATTCAAAAATTTAAAATTCTCAAAAATTTATATAAAACCTAATTTATATTGTTAAGACGGCATAACTATTGACCGGAAAAATAGTAAAAAAATTCTAGCTCAAACACTTTTTGAGATTTTAGGTAAAACAGAAATTTCACTTTTTTGCATTTTCCGCGGAAACTACCCAATAAAATTTAATTCAAAAAATCACAGTTGTGCATGGGCTCATTGCGCATCATTTGGCTGTAAGAAAATTTTTCTATCTCTAACAGATTTCCCTAGAAAAATTTTTGAAATTAAAAATTTTAAAATCTTCTATTTTTTTTCAAAAATTTTTTTAAAAGCTTTCTAGTTTAACGTTAGCGCTGAGAATTTTTTGTAAAATACACAATTACATACTGCAACAAACGTAATTTAAAGCAAGTTAATATATTAAATAGTTTTACGGCAAAAAATTCTCAAAGTTGAAATTTATAAACTCTTCCAATAGAAAATTATACACTTTCAAATGCATAAATTTCCCATTTCCATTAAAGATACGTAAAAATTAAAAGGCGCATTTGATAGAATGTTAATTCTAGTTTCTAATTCTGAAAACGAGATGTTTATATCTTATCGCGTCTATTTGTTATTAATTTTTAAAGTAAACAAGTCGAAAAACAAGTCAAAATTTTCGTTTGCTTATAATTCAGTTGCTAATTAATATATCGTAACCAACTAAAAGCAGTTTTATAGACTGTCTAATTATGCACAATACTGGAAAGTTTGAATAATATTTCACTTATAGTTTAGAAGCTATGGTTATTTAAAAATTGAAAGGGCACAATGTCGACGACGTGACCAGCTTGTCGCACCTTATGACAAGTCAACTTTAAACATTAGTAGCATCTAACGCAAAAGAGATATTCGAATACGGTTTTCACAGTTTTAAAGAAAATTAAACGCTTCATCTGAAACTATAACTTTTACTTACGTATACTAAAGATAAGTATTAATAATTAACCTTTGAATGTGGGTAACATTTTAACATTTGTTACCTTCGATTTTCAAATTTCAAAAAAATAACTATTCTAGAGAACATTTAGAACGCAATGCTGGTTAAATAATTAAAATCGCTTGATAAATAAAGAAGTTATTAACAATTAAATTTTCATATTTTTTCCCGCCTTGGTCGCTCGAACGAGTGTGAGCTTAGAGCCTCTGTGCAGTATACGTATACCGCGGGGCATTGACCGGTGTTCTTGATATCTTGAAACGCAGGGCGCACGTCAAGTGGTGTTCCAATGTTTAAATAGTCATAGCTGCTAAACTATACGTACGATTGTATTTAAACTTACCAGAATTATACACAATTAGACATTCTATCAAATAGTTTTTAGACGGTTACGATATATTAATTAGTCTTGGAGTTATATGCCAACAAATATGCTGACTTGTTTTTCGACTTGTTTACTTTAAAAATTAATAACAAATAGACGCAATAAGCTATAAACATATTGTCTTCAGAATTAGAAACTAGAATTAACGCCTTATGAAACGCGCTTATTTGCTTTCACGTGCGGTTAAAGGAAATGGGAAATTTATGCACTTGAAAATGTATGATTTTCTATTAGAAGAGTTTATAAATTTCAACTTTCAGAATTTTTTGCCGTAAAACTATTTAATACAGTAACTTGCTTTAAATTACATTTGTTGCAGCATCTAATTGTGTATTGTACAAAAAATTCTCTGCGCTATAGTTAAAGCAGAAACCTTTTAAAAAAATTTTTGAAAAAAAATGGAAGATTTTAAAATTTTTAATTTCAAAAATTTTTCTAGGGAAATCTGTTAGAGATAGAAAAACTTTCTTATCGCCAAATGATGCGCAATGAGCCCATGCATGACTGTGATTTTTTGCATTAAATTTGATTGGGTAGTTTCCGCGGAAAATGCAAAAAAGTGAAATTTCTATTTTAGCTAAAATCTCAAAAAGTATTTGAGCTAGAATTTTTTTACTATTTTTCCGGTCAATAGTTATGCCGTCTTAACAATATAAATTAAGTTTTTTATAAATTTTTGAGAATTTCAAATTTTGAAAATTTTGAAATTTTTCCTTTTTTTAAATGTCCATAACTCTGCAACCCGACGATTTACAGAAATGTGTGATAGCTTATATTGATTGGTATATTATAAACTTTCCGCGTGCCAAATTTCAGGCCAATCGAGCTGTTAATTTCGGAGATATTAATTTTTAAAAAAATTTACAGATAATTCAGGCATAGAGTGACTACGCCTCGTTTTCTTTGGAAAAAGCACGAATATCTCGGAAAGTAATCATCGTAGCGGTAAAATTTCAACGGATTCTGAATTAACATTAAATGATTTACCAGTATATCGATTTTGAGCCTAATCGGACAAGATAAAACAATTAGGCAAAATTGAAAAAAATCGAAAGGGGTTAACCTTCCTCGATTTTTAACAAAAATCATCAAAATCACCCGATTAAGCTGAAATTTGGTACACGTATAGATATGAAGGCGAGAAATACGAATCCGTTGGAATTTTTGCGCTACGACAATTACTTTCCAAGTTATGAGCATTTGTTTATTCGATTTTTGCAAAAAATAAAATGTTAAAAATTTATTAATTTAATAGTTGATTACTATATGGGACATACGTTATTCAACGGGAAAAATAATAAAAAAATTCTATCTCAAATACTTTTTGAGATTTTAGGTAAAACAGAAATTTGACTTTTTTGCACTTTTAGCGGGAACCGCTAAACGAAAATTAACAGAAAAAATCACAATAATGCCCCAACTAATTGCGCATCATTTGGTGTTAAAAGAATTGTTTAATCTGTGATAGCTTTCTTTAAAAAAATATTTAAATTTGAAAAGTTTATAATCTTCCATTTTTTTTCAAAAATTATTTTTAATGCCTTCTAACTCCACAATAACGCTCATTATTTATTACATGATAAACAATTAGATGCTGCATATGATGTACTTTATAAGAAGTTAATATATGCAGTAGTTTTCCAGCAAAAAATTGTCAAAGTTGAAATTTATAAACTCGTCCAATATAAAAACATACATTTTCAAATGCATAAATTTCCCATTTTCATTAAAGGTACGTAAAAATTAAAGGGCGCGTTTGATAGAGTGTTAATTCTAGTTTCTAATTCTGAAAACAAAATGTTTATAGCTTATCGCGTCTATTTGTTATTAATTTTTAAAGTAAACAAGTCGAAAAACAGGTCAGCATATTTGTTGGCATATAACGGATAATCTATCGAATGAAATTTAATGATTGCACGGTATATGATCAGAAATTTAATTGGCTTTCTAAGAGTGAAAGAATTATGGCGATATCTCTTATAGTTCCTGAGATGTTAATTAAAATGTGGGACGCTAATTGTTGGTAATTACGCTACTGATGCGGGCCGTGCATGCTCTACGAGCGCGCGGACACCACGAGGATTCGCGAAGTAGGCAGTTCGGCTGCCACCTCAATTCTGCTGCCTGGAGTCTACGTGCAGACTGCGGTTTTTTCGCCGCGGCGCACGGGAATTTTTCAAATCGCTATAACTTCTAAACCACCCTATCGATTTTAATGATTTAAAAAGTATTATCACCACCATTAAATGCCCTATCACACTATGACTTCATACTTATCAAAATATCATTATTACTTGGTGAAATTGTTGCTTTTTCACTGAAAACCTCCTAAAACTCCTTCAGATATTAATAAATCGTCAATTTCTATTAATAGTTTATTATAAAAACTTTAAATCTATATCATCAAGCATTATTATTTTAATTTCACCTTAATTCTTGTGCGCTATTTAATTATTTATCATTTAAAAACGGAAAATGTTTATATAGTAATCAACTATTAAATTATTAAATTTTGAACATTTTATTTTTTGCAAAAATCTAATAAACCAATGCCATAACTTGGAAAGTAATTGTCGCAGCGCAAAAATTTTAACGGATTCGTATTTCTTGCCTTCATATCTATACGTGTACCAAACTTCAGCTCAATGGGGCGATTTTGATGATTTTTTGTCAAAAATCGAGGAAGGGTACCCCCTTTCAATTTTTTCAATTTTGCATCTTTGTTTCTACTTGTCCGATTAGGCTCAAAATCGGTATACGTGTAAATATTTCAATACTGATTCAGAATCCTTTGAAATTTTACCGCTACGATAATTACTTTCCGAGATATTCGTGTTTTTTCCGAAGAAAAAAACACGAGGCCTGAATTGTGCATGTGCCAATTATTGAAACATTAATATCTCCGAAACTAACAGTTGGATTGGCCTGAAATTTGGCACCCAAAAAGCACAAAGTAAAACAATTAAAATAAGCTGTCAAATATTGGTGCAGGTCATCGGGTTGCAGAGTTATAGACAAAAGAAAATTTTCAAAATTCAAAAATTTAAAATTCTCAAAAATTTATATAAAACCTAATTTATATTGTTAAGACGGCATAACTATTGACCGGAAAAATAGTAAAAAAATTCTAGCTCAAATACTTTTTGAGATTTTAGGTAAAACAGAAATTTCACTTTTTTGCATTTTCCGCGGAAACTACCCAATAAAATTTAATTCAAAAAATCACAGTTGTGCATGGGCTCATTGCGCATCATTTGGCTGTAAGAAAATTTTTCTATCTCTAACAGATTTCCCTAGAAAAATTTTTGAAATTAAAAATTTTAAAATCTTCCATTTTTTTTCAAAAATTTTTTTAAAAGCTTTCTAGTTTAACGTTAGCGCTGAGAATTTTTTGTAAAATACACAATTACATACTGCAACAAACGTAATTTAAAGCAAGTTAATATATTAAATAGTTTTACGGCAAAAAATTCTCAAAGTTGAAATTTATAAACTCTTCCAATAGAAAATTATACACTTTCAAATGCATAAATTTCCCATTTCCATTAAAGATACGTAAAAATTAAAAGGCGCATTTGATAGAATGTTAATTCTAGTTTCTAATTCTGAAAACGAGATGTTTATATCTTATCGCGTCTATTTGTTATTAATTTTTAAAGTAAACAAGTCGAAAAACAAGTCAAAATTTTCGTTTGCTTATAATTCAGTTGCTAATTAATATATCGTAACCAACTAAAAGCAGTTTTATAGACTGTCTAATTATGCACAATACTGGAAAGTTTGAATAATATTTCACTTATAGTTTAGAAGCTATGGTTATTTAAAAATTGAAAGGGCACAATGTCGACGACGTGACCAGCTTGTCGAACCTTATGACAAGTCAACTTTAAACATTAGTAGCATCTAACGCAAAAGAGATATTCGAATACGGTTTTCACAGTTTTAAAGAAAATTAAACGCTTCATCTGAAACTATAACTTTTACTTACGTATACTAAAGATAAGTATTAATAATTAACCTTTGAATGTGGGTAACATTTTAACATTTGTTACCTTCGATTTTCAAATTTCAAAAAAATAACTATTCTAGAGAACATTTAGAACGCAATGCTGGTTAAATAATTAAAATCGCTTGATAAATAAAGAAGTTATTAACAATTAAATTTTCATATTTTTTCCCGCCTTGGTCGCTCGAACGAGTGTGAGCTTAGAGCCTCTGTGCAGTATACGTATACCGCGGGGCATTGACCGGTGTTCTTGATATCTTGAAACGCAGGGCGCACGTCAAGTGGTGTTCCAATGTTTAAATAGTCATAGCTGCTAAACTATACGTACGATTGTATTTAAACTTACCAGAATTATACACAATTAGACATTCTATCAAATAGTTTTTAGACGGTTACGATATATTAATTAGTCTTGGAGTTATATGCCAACAAATATGCTGACTTGTTTTTCGACTTGTTTACTTTAAAAATTAATAACAAATAGACGCAATAAGCTATAAACATATTGTCTTCAGAATTAGAAACTAGAATTAACACCTTATGAAACGCGCTTATTTGCTTTCACGTGCGGTTAAAGGAAATGGGAAATTTATGCACTTGAAAATGTATGATTTTCTATTAGAAGAGTTTATAAATTTCAACTTTCAGAATTTTTTGCCGTAAAACTATTTAATACAGTAACTTGCTTTAAATTACATTTGTTGCAGCATCTAATTGTGTATTGTACAAAAAATTCTCTGCGCTATAGTTAAAGCAGAAACCTTTTAAAAAAATTTTTGAAAAAAAATGGAAGATTTTAAAATTTTTAATTTCAAAAATTTTTCTAGGGAAATCTGTTAGAGATAGAAAAACTTTCTTATCGCCAAATGATGCGCAATGAGCCCATGCATGACTGTGATTTTTTGCATTAAATTTGATTGGGTAGTTTCCGCGGAAAATGCAAAAAAGTGAAATTTCTATTTTAGCTAAAATCTCAAAAAGTATTTGAGCTAGAATTTTTTTACTATTTTTCCGGTCAATAGTTATGCCGTCTTAACAATATAAATTAAGTTTTTTATAAATTTTTGAGAATTTCAAATTTTGAAAATTTTGAAATTTTTCCTTTTTTTAAATGTCCATAACTCTGCAACCCGACGATTTACAGAAATGTGTGATAGCTTATATTGATTGGTATATTATAAACTTTCCGCGTGCCAAATTTCAGGCCAATCGAGCTGTTAATTTCGGAGATATTAATTTTTAAAAAAATTTACAGATAATTCAGGCATAGAGTGACTACGCCTCGTTTTCTTTGGAAAAAACACGAATATCTCGGAAAGTAATCATCGTAGCGGTAAAATTTCAACGGATTCTGAATTAACATTAAATGATTTACCAGTATATCGATTTTGAGCCTAATCGGACAAGATAAAACAATTAGGCAAAATTGAAAAAAATCGAAAGGGGTTAACCTTCCTCGATTTTTAACAAAAATCATCAAAATCACCCGATTGAGCTGAAATTTGGTACACGTATAGATATGAAGGCGAGAAATACGAATCCGTTGGAATTTTTGCGCTACGACAATTACTTTCCAAGTTATGAGCATTTGTTTATTCGATTTTTGCAAAAAATAAAATGTAAAAAATTTATTAATTTAATAGTTGATTACTATATGGGACATACGTTATTCAACGGGAAAAATAATAAAAAAATTCTATCTCAAATACTTTTTGAGATTTTAGGTAAAACAGAAATTTGACTTTTTTGCACTTTTAGCGGGAACGGCTAAACGAAAATTAACAAAAAAAATCACAATAATGCCCCAACTAATTGCGCATCATTTGGTGTTAAAAGAATTGTTTAATCTGTGATAGCTTTCTTTAAACAAATATTTAAATTTGAAAAGTTTATAATCTTCCATTTTTTTTCAAAAATTATTTTTAATGCCTTCTAACTCTACAATAACGCTCATTATTTATTTCATGATAAACAATTAGATGCTGCATGTGATGTACTTTATAAGAAGTTAATATATGCAGTAGTTTTCCAGCAAAAAATTGTCAAAGTTGAAATTTATAAACTCGTCCAATATAAAAACATACATTTTCAAATGCATAAATTTCCCATTTTCATTAAAGGTACGTAAAAATTAAAGGGCGCGTTTGATAGAGTGTTAATTCTAGTTTCTAATTCTGAAAACAAAATGTTTATAGCTTATCGCGTCTATTTGTTATTAATTTTTAAAGTAAACAAGTCGAAAAACAGGTCAGCATATTTGTTGGCATATAACGGATAATCTATCGAATGAAATTTAATGATTGCACGGTATATGATCAGAAATTTAATTGGCTTTCTAAGAGTGAAAGAATTATGGCGATATCTCTTATAGTTCCTGAGATGTTAATTAAAATGTGGGACGCTAATTGTTGGTAATTACGCTACTGGTGCGGGCCGTGCATGCTCTACGAGCGCGCGGACACCACGAGGATTCGCGAAGTAGGCAGTTCGGCTGCCACCTCAATTCTGCTGCCTGGAGTCTACGTGCAGACTGCGGTTTTTTCGCCGCGGCGCACGGGAATTTTTCAAATCGCTATAACTTCTAAACCACCCTATCGATTTTAATGATTTAAAAAGTATTATCACCACCATTAAATGCCCTATCACACTATGACTTCATACTTATCAAAATATCATTATTACTTGGTGAAATTGTTGCTTTTTCACTGAAAACCTCCTAAAACTCCTTCAGATATTAATAAATCGTCAATTTCTATTAATAGTTTATTATAAAAACTTTAAATCTATATCATCAAGCATTATTATTTTAATTTCACCTTAATTCTTGTGCGCTATTTAATTATTTATCATTTAAAAACGGAAAATGTTTATATAGTAATCAACTATTAAATTATTAAATTTTGAACATTTTATTTTTTGCAAAAATCTAATAAACCAATGCCATAACTTGGAAAGTAATTGTCGCAGCGCAAAAATTTTAACGGATTCGTATTTCTTGCCTTCATATCTATACGTGTACCAAACTTCAGCTCAATGGGGCGATTTTGATGATTTTTTGTCAAAAATCGAGGAAGGGTACCCCCTTTCAATTTTTTCAATTTTGCATCTTTGTTTCTACTTGTCCGATTAGGCTCAAAATCGGTATACGGGTAAATATTTCAATACTGATTCAGAATCCTTTGAAATTTTACCGCTACGATAATTACTTTCCGAGATATTCGTGTTTTTTCCGAAGAAAAAAACACGAGGCCTGAATTGTGCATGTGCCAATTATTGAAACATTAATATCTCCGAAACTAACAGTTGGATTGGCCTGAAATTTGGCACCCAAAAAGCACAAAGTAAAACAATTAAAATAAGCTGTCAAATATTGGTGCAGGTCATCGGGTTGCAGAGTTATAGACAAAAGAAAATTTTCAAAATTCAAAAATTTAAAATTCTCAAAAATTTATATAAAACCTAATTTATATTGTTAAGACGGCATAACTATTGACCGGAAAAATAGTAAAAAAATTCTAGCTCAAATACTTTTTGAGATTTTAGGTAAAACAGAAATTTCACTTTTTTGCATTTTCCGCGGAAACTACCCAATAAAATTTAATTCAAAAAATCACAGTTGTGCATGGGCTCATTGCGCATCATTTGGCTGTAAGAAAATTTTTCTATCTCTAACAGATTTCCCTAGAAAAATTTTTGAAATTAAAAATTTTAAAATCTTCCATTTTTTTTCAAAAATTTTTTTAAAAGCTTTCTAGTTTAACGTTAGCGCTGAGAATTTTTTGTAAAATACACAATTACATACTGCAACAAACGTAATTTAAAGCAAGTTAATATATTAAATAGTTTTACGGCAAAAAATTCTCAAAGTTGAAATTTATAAACTCTTCCAATAGAAAATTATACACTTTCAAATGCATAAATTTCCCATTTCCATTAAAGATACGTAAAAATTAAAAGGCGCATTTGATAGAATGTTAATTCTAGTTTCTAATTCTGAAAACGAGATGTTTATATCTTATCGCGTCTATTTGTTATTAATTTTTAAAGTAAACAAGTCGAAAAACAAGTCAAAATTTTCGTTTGCTTATAATTCAGTTGCTAATTAATATATCGTAACCAACTAAAAGCAGTTTTATAGACTGTCTAATTATGCACAATACTGGAAAGTTTGAATAATATTTCACTTATAGTTTAGAAGCTATGGTTATTTAAAAATTGAAAGGGCACAATGTCGACGACGTGACCAGCTTGTCGCACCTTATGACAAGTCAACTTTAAACATTAGTAGCATCTAACGCAAAAGAGATATTCGAATACGGTTTTCACAGTTTTAAAGAAAATTAAACGCTTCATCTGAAACTATAACTTTTACTTACGTATACTAAAGATAAGTATTAATAATTAACCTTTGAATGTGGGTAACATTTTAACATTTGTTACCTTCGATTTTCAAATTTCAAAAAAATAACTATTCTAGAGAACATTTAGAACGCAATGCTGGTTAAATAATTAAAATCGCTTGATAAATAAAGAAGTTATTAACAATTAAATTTTCATATTTTTTCCCGCCTTGGTCGCTCGAACGAGTGTGAGCTTAGAGCCTCTGTGCAGTATACGTATACCGCGGGGCATTGACCGGTGTTCTTGATATCTTGAAACGCAGGGCGCACGTCAAGTGGTGTTCCAATGTTTAAATAGTCATAGCTGCTAAACTATACGTACGATTGTATTTAAACTTACCAGAATTATACACAATTAGACATTCTATCAAATAGTTTTTAGACGGTTACGATATATTAATTAGTCTTGGAGTTATATGCCAACAAATATGCTGACTTGTTTTTCGACTTGTTTACTTTAAAAATTAATAACAAATAGACGCAATAAGCTATAAACATATTGTCTTCAGAATTAGAAACTAGAATTAACACCTTATGAAACGCGCTTATTTGCTTTCACGTGCGGTTAAAGGAAATGGGAAATTTATGCACTTGAAAATGTATGATTTTCTATTAGAAGAGTTTATAAATTTCAACTTTCAGAATTTTTTGCCGTAAAACTATTTAATACAGTAACTTGCTTTAAATTACATTTGTTGCAGCATCTAATTGTGTATTGTACAAAAAATTCTCTGCGCTATAGTTAAAGCAGAAACCTTTTAAAAAAATTTTTGAAAAAAAATGGAAGATTTTAAAATTTTTAATTTCAAAAATTTTTCTAGGGAAATCTGTTAGAGATAGAAAAACTTTCTTATCGCCAAATGATGCGCAATGAGCCCATGCATGACTGTGATTTTTTGCATTAAATTTGATTGGGTAGTTTCCGCGGAAAATGCAAAAAAGTGAAATTTCTATTTTAGCTAAAATCTCAAAAAGTATTTGAGCTAGAATTTTTTTACTATTTTTCCGGTCAATAGTTATGCCGTCTTAACAATATAAATTAAGTTTTTTATAAATTTTTTAGAATTTCAAATTTTGAAAATTTTGAAATTTTTCCTTTTTTTAAATGTCCATAACTCTGCAACCCGACGATTTACAGAAATGTGTGATAGCTTATATTGATTGGTATATTATAAACTTTCCGCGTGCCAAATTTCAGGCCAATCGAGCTGTTAATTTCGGAGATATTAATTTTTAAAAAAATTTACAGATAATTCAGGCATAGAGTGACTACGCCTCGTTTTCTTTGGAAAAAACACGAATATCTCGGAAAGTAATCATCGTAGCGGTAAAATTTCAACGGATTCTGAATTAACATTAAATGATTTACCAGTATATCGATTTTGAGCCTAATCGGACAAGATAAAACAATTAGGCAAAATTGAAAAAAATCGAAAGGGGTTAACCTTCCTCGATTTTTAACAAAAATCATCAAAATCACCCGATTGAGCTGAAATTTGGTGCACGTATAGATATGAAGGCGAGAAATACGAATCCGTTGGAATTTTTGCGCTACGACAATTACTTTCCAAGTTATGAGCATTTGTTTATTCGATTTTTGCAAAAAATAAAATGTTAAAAATTTATTAATTTAATAGTTGATTACTATATGGGACATACGTTATTCAACGGGAAAAATAATAAAAAAATTCTATCTCAAATACTTTTTGAGATTTTAGGTAAAACAGAAATTTGACTTTTTGGCACTTTTAGCGGGAACCGCTAAACGAAAATTAACAGAAAAAATCACAATAATGCCCCAACTAATTGCGCATCATTTGGTGTTAAAAGAATTGTTTAATCTGTGATAGCTTTCTTAAAAAAAATATTTAAATTTGAAAAGTTTATAATCTTCCATTTTTTTTCAAAAATTATTTTTAATGCCTTCTAACTCCACAATAACGCTCATTATTTATTACATGATAAACAATTAGATGCTGCATATGATGTACTTTATAAGAAGTTAATATATGCAGTAGTTTTCCAGCAAAAAATTGTCAAAGTTGAAATTTATAAACTCGTCCAATATAAAAACATACATTTTCAAATGCAT
The DNA here is from genome assembly GCA_963978815.1 of Aleochara curtula. Lineage (NCBI taxonomy): Eukaryota > Metazoa > Arthropoda > Insecta > Coleoptera > Staphylinidae > Aleochara > Aleochara curtula. The sequence continues at coordinate 19,584,018 of OZ022216.1, read as the reverse complement.
AAATTTCCCATTTTCATTAAAGGTACGTAAAAACTAAAGGGCGCGTTTGATAGAGTGTTAATTCTAGTTTCTAATTCTGAAAACAGAATGTTTATAGCTTATCGCGTCTATTTGTTATTAATTTTTAAAGTAAACAAGTCGAAAAACAGGTCAGCATATTTGTTGGCATATAACGGATAATCTATCGAATGAAATTTAATGATTGCACGGTATATGATCAGAAATTTAATTGGCTTTCTAAGAGTGAAAGAATTATGGCGATATCTCTTATAGTTCCTGAGATGTTAATTAAAATGTGGGACGCTAATTGTTGGTAATTACGCTACTGGTGCGGGCCGTGCATGCTCTACGAGCGCGCGGACACCACGAGGATTCGCGAAGTAGGCAGTTCGGCTGCCACCTCAATTCTGCTGCCTGGAGTCTACGTGCAGACTGCGGTTTTTTCGCCGCGGCGCACGGGAATTTTTCAAATCGCTATAACTTCTAAACCACCCTATCGATTTTAATGATTTAAAAAGTATTATCACCACCATTAAATGCCCTATCACACTATAACTTCATACTTATCAAAATATCATTATTACTTGGTGAAATTGTTGCTTTTTCACTGAAAACCTCCTAAAACTCCTTCAGATATTAATAAATCGTCAATTTCTATTAATAGTTTATTATAAAAACTTTAAATCTATATCATCAAGCATTATTATTTTAATTTCACCTTAATTCTTGTGCGCTATTTAATTATTTATCATTTAAAAACGGAAAATGTTTATATAGTAATCAACTATTAAATTATTAAATTTTGAACATTTTATTTTTTGCAAAAATCTAATAAACCAATGCCATAACTTGGAAAGTAATTGTCGCAGCGCAAAAATTTTAACGGATTCGTATTTCTTGCCTTCATATCTATACGTGTACCAAACTTCAGCTCAATGGGGCGATTTTGATGATTTTTTGTCAAAAATCGAGGAAGGGTACCCCCTTTCAATTTTTTCAATTTTGCATCTTTGTTTCTACTTGTCCGATTAGGCTCAAAATCGGTATACGGGTAAATATTTCAAAACTGATTCAGAATCCTTTGAAATTTTACCGCTACGATAATTACTTTCCGAGATATTCGTGTTTTTTCCGAAGAAAAAAACACGAGGCCTGAATTGTGCATGTGCCAATTATTGAAACATTAATATCTCCGAAACTAACAGTTGGATTGGCCTGAAATTTGGCACCCAAAAAGCACAAAGTAAAACAATTAAAATAAGCTGTCAAATATTGGTGCAGGTCATCGGGTTGCAGAGTTATAGACAAAAGAAAATTTTCAAAATTCAAAAATTTAAAATTCTCAAAAATTTATATAAAACCTAATTTATATTGTTAAGACGGCATAACTATTGACCGGAAAAATAGTAAAAAAATTCTAGCTCAAATACATTTTGAGATTTTAGGTAAAACAGAAATTTCACTTTTTTGCATTTTCCGCGGAAACTACCCAATAAAATTTAATTCAAAAAATCACAGTTGTGCATGGGCTCATTGCGCATAATTTGGCTGTAAGAAAATTTTTCTATCTCTAACAGATTTCCCTAGAAAAATTTTTGAAATTAAAAATTTTAAAATCTTCCATTTTTTTTCAAAAATTTTTTTAAAAGCTTTCTAGTTTAACGTTAGCGCTGAGAATTTTTTGTAAAATACACAATTACATACTGCAACAAACGTAATTTAAAGCAAGTTAATATATTAAATAGTTTTACGGCAAAAAATTCTCAAAGTTGAAATTTATAAACTCTTCCAATAGAAAATTATACACTTTCAAATGCATAAATTTCCCATTTCCATTAAAGATACGTAAAAATTAAAAGGCGCATTTGATAGAATGTTAATTCTAGTTTCTAATTCTGAAAACGAGATGTTTATATCTTATCGCGTCTATTTGTTATTAATTTTTAAAGTAAACAAGTCGAAAAACAAGTCAAAATTTTCGTTTGCTTATAATTCAGTTGCTAATTAATATATCGTAACCAACTAAAAGCAGTTTTATAGACTGTCTAATTATGCACAATACTGGAAAGTTTGAATAATATTTCACTTATAGTTTAGAAGCTATGGTTATTTAAAAATTGAAAGGGCACAATGTCGACGACGTGACCAGCTTGTCGAACCTTATGACAAGTCAACTTTAAACATTAGTAGCATCTAACGCAAAAGAGATATTCGAATACGGTTTTCACAGTTTTAAAGAAAATTAAACGCTTCATCTGAAACTATAACTTTTACTTACGTATACTAAAGATAAGTATTAATAATTAACCTTTGAATGTGGGTAACATTTTAACATTTGTTACCTTCGATTTTCAAATTTCAAAAAAATAACTATTCTAGAGAACATTTAGAACGCAATGCTGGTTAAATAATTAAAATCGCTTGATAAATAAAGAAGTTATTAACAATTAAATTTTCATATTTTTTCCCGCCTTGGTCGCTCGAACGAGTGTGAGCTTAGAGCCTCTGTGCAGTATACGTATACCGCGGGGCATTGACCGGTGTTCTTGATATCTTGAAACGCAGGGCGCACGTCAAGTGGTGTTCCAATGTTTAAATAGTCATAGCTGCTAAACTATACGTACGATTGTATTTAAACTTACCAGAATTATACACAATTAGACATTCTATCAAATAGTTTTTAGACGGTTACGATATATTAATTAGTCTTGGAGTTATATGCCAACAAATATGCTGACTTGTTTTTCGACTTGTTTACTTTAAAAATTAATAACAAATAGACGCAATAAGCTATAAACATATTGTCTTCAGAATTAGAAACTAGAATTAACACCTTATGAAACGCGCTTATTTGCTTTCACGTGCGGTTAAAGGAAATGGGAAATTTATGCACTTGAAAATGTATGATTTTCTATTAGAAGAGTTTATAAATTTCAACTTTCAGAATTTTTTGCCGTAAAACTATTTAATACAGTAACTTGCTTTAAATTACATTTGTTGCAGCATCTAATTGTGTATTGTACAAAAAATTCTCTGCGCTATAGTTAAAGCAGAAACCTTTTAAAAAAATTTTTGAAAAAAAATGGAAGATTTTAAAATTTTTAATTTCAAAAATTTTTCTAGGGAAATCTGTTAGAGATAGAAAAACTTTCTTATCGCCAAATGATGCGCAATGAGCCCATGCATGACTGTGATTTTTTGCATTAAATTTGATTGGGTAGTTTCCGCGGAAAATGCAAAAAAGTGAAATTTCTATTTTAGCTAAAATCTCAAAAAGTATTTGAGCTAGAATTTTTTTACTATTTTTCCGGTCAATAGTTATGCCGTCTTAACAATATAAATTAAGTTTTTTATAAATTTTTGAGAATTTCAAATTTTGAAAATTTTGAAATTTTTCCTTTTTTTAAATGTCCATAACTCTGCAACCCGACGATTTACAGAAATGTGTGATAGCTTATATTGATTGGTATATTATAAACTTTCCGCGTGCCAAATTTCAGGCCAATCGAGCTGTTAATTTCGGAGATATTAATTTTTAAAAAAATTTACAGATAATTCAGGCATAGAGTGACTACGCCTCGTTTTCTTTGGAAAAAACACGAATATCTCGGAAAGTAATCATCGTAGCGGTAAAATTTCAACGGATTCTGAATTAACATTAAATGATTTACCAGTATATCGATTTTGAGCCTAATCGGACAAGATAAAACAATTAGGCAAAATTGAAAAAAATCGAAAGGGGTTAACCTTCCTCGATTTTTAACAAAAATCATCAAAATCACCCGATTCAGCTGAAATTTGGTACACGTATAGATATGAAGGCGAGAAATACGAATCCGTTGGAATTTTTGCGCTACGACAATTACTTTCCAAGTTATGAGCATTTGTTTATTCGATTTTTGCAAAAAATAAAATGTAAAAAATTTATTAATTTAATAGTTGATTACTATATGGGACATACGTTATTCAACGGGAAAAATAATAAAAAAATTCTATCTCAAATACTTTTTGAGATTTTAGGTAAAACAGAAATTTGACTTTTTTGCACTTTTAGCGGGAACGGCTAAACGAAAATTAACAAAAAAAATCACAATAATGCCCCAACTAATTGCGCATCATTTGGTGTTAAAAGAATTGTTTAATCTGTGATAGCTTTCTTTAAACAAATATTTAAATTTGAAAAGTTTATAATCTTCCATTTTTTTTCAAAAATTATTTTTAATGCCTTCTAACTCTACAATAACGCTCATTATTTATTACATGATAAACAATTAGATGCTGCATGTGATGTACTTTATAAGAAGTTAATATATGCAGTAGTTTTCCAGCAAAAAATTGTCAAAGTTGAAATTTATAAACTCGTCCAATATAAAAACATACATTTTCAAATGCATAAATTTCCCATTTTCATTAAAGGTACGTAAAAATTAAAGGGCGCGTTTGATAGAGTGTTAATTCTAGTTTCTAATTCTGAAAACAAAATGTTTATAGCTTATCGCGTCTATTTGTTATTAATTTTTAAAGTAAACAAGTCGAAAAACAGGTCAGCATATTTGTTGGCATATAACGGATAATCTATCGAATGAAATTTAATGATTGCACGGTATATGATCAGAAATTTAATTGGCTTTCTAAGAGTGAAAGAATTATGGCGATATCTCTTATAGTTCCTGAGATGTTAATTAAAATGTGGGACGCTAATTGTTGGTAATTACGCTACTGGTGCGGGCCGTGCATGCTCTACGAGCGCGCGGACACCACGAGGATTCGCGAAGTAGGCAGTTCGGCTGCCACCTCAATTCTGCTGCCTGGAGTCTACGTGCAGACTGCGGTTTTTTCGCCGCGGCGCACGGGAATTTTTCAAATCGCTATAACTTCTAAACCACCCTATCGATTTTAATGATTTAAAAAGTATTATCACCACCATTAAATGCCCTATCACACTATGACTTCATACTTATCAAAATATCATTATTACTTGGTGAAATTGTTGCTTTTTCACTGAAAACCTCCTAAAACTCCTTCAGATATTAATAAATCGTCAATTTCTATTAATAGTTTATTATAAAAACTTTAAATCTATATCATCAAGCATTATTATTTTAATTTCACCTTAATTCTTGTGCGCTATTTAATTATTTATCATTTAAAAACGGAAAATGTTTATATAGTAATCAACTATTAAATTATTAAATTTTGAACATTTTATTTTTTGCAAAAATCTAATAAACCAATGCCATAACTTGGAAAGTAATTGTCGCAGCGCAAAAATTTTAACGGATTCGTATTTCTTGCCTTCATATCTATACGTGTACCAAACTTCAGCTCAATGGGGCGATTTTGATGATTTTTTGTCAAAAATCGAGGAAGGGTACCCCCTTTCAATTTTTTCAATTTTGCATCTTTGTTTCTACTTGTCCGATTAGGCTCAAAATCGGTATACGGGTAAATATTTCAATACTGATTCAGAATCCTTTGAAATTTTACCGCTACGATAATTACTTTCCGAGATATTCGTGTTTTTTCCGAAGAAAAAAACACGAGGCCTGAATTGTGCATGTGCCAATTATTGAAACATTAATATCTCCGAAACTAACAGTTGGATTGGCCTGAAATTTGGCACCCAAAAAGCACAAAGTAAAACAATTAAAATAAGCTGTCAAATATTGGTGCAGGTCATCGGGTTGCAGAGTTATAGACAAAAGAAAATTTTCAAAATTCAAAAATTTAAAATTCTCAAAAATTTATATAAAACCTAATTTATATTGTTAAGACGGCATAACTATTGACCGGAAAAATAGTAAAAAAATTCTAGCTCAAATACTTTTTGAGATTTTAGGTAAAACAGAAATTTCACTTTTTTGCATTTTCCGCGGAAACTACCCAATAAAATTTAATTCAAAAAATCACAGTTGTGCATGGGCTCATTGCGCATAATTTGGCTGTAAGAAAATTTTTCTATCTCTAACAGATTTCCCTAGAAAAATTTTTGAAATTAAAAATTTTAAAATCTTCCATTTTTTTTCAAAAATTTTTTTAAAAGCTTTCTAGTTTAACGTTAGCGCTGAGAATTTTTTGTAAAATACACAATTACATACTGCAACAAACGTAATTTAAAGCAAGTTAATATATTAAATAGTTTTACGGCAAAAAATTCTCAAAGTTGAAATTTATAAACTCTTCCAATAGAAAATTATACACTTTCAAATGCATAAATTTCCCATTTCCATTAAAGATACGTAAAAATTAAAAGGCGCATTTGATAGAATGTTAATTCTAGTTTCTAATTCTGAAAACGAGATGTTTATATCTTATCGCGTCTATTTGTTATTAATTTTTAAAGTAAACAAGTCGAAAAACAAGTCAAAATTTTCGTTTGCTTATAATTCAGTTGCTAATTAATATATCGTAACCAACTAAAAGCAGTTTTATAGACTGTCTAATTATGCACAATACTGGAAAGTTTGAATAATATTTCACTTATAGTTTAGAAGCTATGGTTATTTAAAAATTGAAAGGGCACAATGTCGACGACGTGACCAGCTTGTCGCACCTTATGACAAGTCAACTTTAAACATTAGTAGCATCTAACGCAAAAGAGATATTCGAATACGGTTTTCACAGTTTTAAAGAAAATTAAACGCTTCATCTGAAACTATAACTTTTACTTACGTATACTAAAGATAAGTATTAATAATTAACCTTTGAATGTGGGTAACATTTTAACATTTGTTACCTTCGATTTTCAAATTTCAAAAAAATAACTATTCTAGAGAACATTTAGAACGCAATGCTGGTTAAATAATTAAAATCGCTTGATAAATAAAGAAGTTATTAACAATTAAATTTTCATATTTTTTCCCGCCTTGGTCGCTCGAACGAGTGTGAGCTTAGAGCCTCTGTGCAGTATACGTATACCGCGGGGCATTGACCGGTGTTCTTGATATCTTGAAACGCAGGGCGCACGTCAAGTGGTGTTCCAATGTTTAAATAGTCATAGCTGCTAAACTATACGTACGATTGTATTTAAACTTACCAGAATTATACACAATTAGACATTCTATCAAATAGTTTTTAGACGGTTACGATATATTAATTAGTCTTGGAGTTATATGCCAACAAATATGCTGACTTGTTTTTCGACTTGTTTACTTTAAAAATTAATAACAAATAGACGCAATAAGCTATAAACATATTGTCTTCAGAATTAGAAACTAGAATTAACACCTTATGAAACGCGCTTATTTGCTTTCACGTGCGGTTAAAGGAAATGGGAAATTTATGCACTTGAAAATGTATGATTTTCTATTAGAAGAGTTTATAAATTTCAACTTTCAGAATTTTTTGCCGTAAAACTATTTAATACAGTAACTTGCTTTAAATTACATTTGTTGCAGCATCTAATTGTGTATTGTACAAAAAATTCTCTGCGCTATAGTTAAAGCAGAAACCTTTTAAAAAAATTTTTGAAAAAAAATGGAAGATTTTAAAATTTTTAATTTCAAAAATTTTTCTAGGGAAATCTGTTAGAGATAGAAAAACTTTCTTATCGCCAAATGATGCGCAATGAGCCCATGCATGACTGTGATTTTTTGCATTAAATTTGATTGGGTAGTTTCCGCGGAAAATGCAAAAAAGTGAAATTTCTATTTTAGCTAAAATCTCAAAAAGTATTTGAGCTAGAATTTTTTTACTATTTTTCCGGTCAATAGTTATGCCGTCTTAACAATATAAATTAAGTTTTTTATAAATTTTTGAGAATTTCAAATTTTGAAAATTTTGAAATTTTTCCTTTTTTTAAATGTCCATAACTCTGCAACCCGACGATTTACAGAAATGTGTGATAGCTTATATTGATTGGTATATTATAAACTTTCCGCGTGCCAAATTTCAGGCCAATCGAGCTGTTAATTTCGGAGATATTAATTTTTAAAAAAATTTACAGATAATTCAGGCATAGAGTGACTACGCCTCGTTTTCTTTGGAAAAAACACGAATATCTCGGAAAGTAATCATCGTAGCGGTAAAATTTCAACGGATTCTGAATTAGCATTAAATGATTTACCAGTATATCGATTTTGAGCCTAATCGGACAAGATAAAACAATTAGGCAAAATTGAAAAAAATCGAAAGGGGTTAACCTTCCTCGATTTTTAACAAAAATCATCAAAATCACCCGATTGAGCTGAAATTTGGTACACGTATTGATATGAAGGCGAGAAATACGAATCCGTTGGAATTTTTGCGCTACGACAATTACTTTCCAAGTTATGAGCATTTGTTTATTCGATTTTTGCAAAAAATAAAATGTTAAAAATTTATTAATTTAATAGTTGATTACTATATGGGACATACGTTATTCAACGGGAAAAATAATAAAAAAATTCTATCTCAAATACTTTTTGAGATTTTAGGTAAAACAGAAATTTGACTTTTTTGCACTTTTAGCGGGAACGGCTAAACGAAAATTAACAAAAAAAATCACAATAATGCCCCAACTAATTGCGCATCATTTGGTGTTAAAAGAATTGTTTAATCTGTGATAGCTTTCTTTAAACAAATATTTAAATTTGAAAAGTTTATAATCTTCCATTTTTTTTCAAAAATTATTTTTAATGCCTTCTAACTCTACAATAACGCTCATTATTTATTACATGATAAACAATTAGATGCTGCATGTGATGTACTTTATAAGAAGTTAATATATGCAGTAGTTTTCCAGCAAAAAATTGTCAAAGTTGAAATTTATAAACTCGTCCAATATAAAAACATACATTTTCAAATGCATAAATTTCCCATTTTCATTAAAGGTACGTAAAAATTAAAGGGCGCGTTTGATAGAGTGTTAATTCTAGTTTCTAATTCTGAAAACAAAATGTTTATAGCTTATCGCGTCTATTTGTTATTAATTTTTAAAGTAAACAAGTCGAAAAACAGGTCAGCATATTTGTTGGCATATAACGGATAATCTATCGAATGAAATTTAATGATTGCACGGTATATGATCAGAAATTTAATTGGCTTTCTAAGAGTGAAAGAATTATGGCGATATCTCTTATAGTTCCTGAGATGTTAATTAAAATGTGGGACGCTAATTGTTGGTAATTACGCTACTGGTGCGGGCCGTGCATGCTCTACGAGCGCGCGGACACCACGAGGATTCGCGAAGTAGGCAGTTCGGCTGCCACCTCAATTCTGCTGCCTGGAGTCTACGTGCAGACTGCGGTTTTTTCGCCGCGGCGCACGGGAATTTTTCAAATCGCTATAACTTCTAAACCACCCTATCGATTTTAATGATTTAAAAAGTATTATCACCACCATTAAATGCCCTATCACACTATGACTTCATACTTATCAAAATATCATTATTACTTGGTGAAATTGTTGCTTTTTCACTGAAAACCTCCTAAAACTCCTTCAGATATTAATAAATCGTCAATTTCTATTAATAGTTTATTATAAAAACTTTAAATCTATATCATCAAGCATTATTATTTTAATTTCACCTTAATTCTTGTGCGCTATTTAATTATTTATCATTTAAAAACGGAAAATGTTTATATAGTAATCAACTATTAAATTATTAAATTTTGAACATTTTATTTTTTGCAAAAATCTAATAAACCAATGCCATAACTTGGAAAGTAATTGTCGCAGCGCAAAAATTTTAACGGATTCGTATTTCTTGCCTTCATATCTATACGTGTACCAAACTTCAGCTCAATGGGGCGATTTTGATGATTTTTTGTCAAAAATCGAGGAAGGGTACCCCCTTTCAATTTTTTCAATTTTGCATCTTTGTTTCTACTTGTCCGATTAGGCTCAAAATCGGTATACGGGTAAATATTTCAATACTGATTCAGAATCCTTTGAAATTTTACCGCTACGATAATTACTTTCCGAGATATTCGTGTTTTTTCCGAAGAAAAAAACACGAGGCCTGAATTGTGCATGTGCCAATTATTGAAACATTAATATCTCCGAAACTAACAGTTGGATTGGCCTGAAATTTGGCACCCAAAAAGCACAAAGTAAAACAATTAAAATAAGCTGTCAAATATTGGTGCAGGTCATCGGGTTGCAGAGTTATAGACAAAAGAAAATTTTCAAAATTCAAAAATTTAAAATTCTCAAAAATTTATATAAAACCTAATTTATATTGTTAAGACGGCATAACTATTGACCGGAAAAATAGTAAAAAAATTCTAGCTCAAATACTTTTTGAGATTTTAGGTAAAACAGAAATTTCACTTTTTTGCATTTTCCGCGGAAACTACCCAATAAAATTTAATTCAAAAAATCACAGTTGTGCATGGGCTCATTGCGCATCATTTGGCTGTAAGAAAATTTTTCTATCTCTAACAGATTTCCCTAGAAAAATTTTTGAAATTAAAAATTTTAAAATCTTCCATTTTTTTTCAAAAATTTTTTTAAAAGCTTTCTAGTTTAACGTTAGCGCTGAGAATTTTTTGTAAAATACACAATTACATACTGCAACAAACGTAATTTAAAGCAAGTTAATATATTAAATAGTTTTACGGCAAAAAATTCTCAAAGTTGAAATTTATAAACTCTTCCAATAGAAAATTATACACTTTCAAATGCATAAATTTCCCATTTCCATTAAAGATACGTAAAAATTAAAAGGCGCATTTGATAGAATGTTAATTCTAGTTTCTAATTCTGAAAACGAGATGTTTATATCTTATCGCGTCTATTTGTTATTAATTTTTAAAGTAAACAAGTCGAAAAACAAGTCAAAATTTTCGTTTGCTTATAATTCAGTTGCTAATTAATATATCGTAACCAACTAAAAGCAGTTTTATAGACTGTCTAATTATGCACAATACTGGAAAGTTTGAATAATATTTCACTTATAGTTTAGAAGCTATGGTTATTTAAAAATTGAAAAGGCACAATGTCGACGACGTGACCAGCTTGTCGCACCTTATGACAAGTCAACTTTAAACATTAGTAGCATCTAACGCAAAAGAGATATTCGAATACGGTTTTCACAGTTTTAAAGAAAATTAAACGCTTCATCTGAAACTATAACTTTTACTTACGTATACTAAAGATAAGTATTAATAATTAACCTTTGAATGTGGGTAACATTTTAACATTTGTTACCTTCGATTTTCAAATTTCAAAAAAATAACTATTCTAGAGAACATTTAGAACGCAATGCTGGTTAAATAATTAAAATCGCTTGATAAATAAAGAAGTTATTAACAATTAAATTTTCATATTTTTTCCCGCCTTGGTCGCTCGAACGAGTGTGAGCTTAGAGCCTCTGTGCAGTATACGTATACCGCGGGGCATTGACCGGTGTTCTTGATATCTTGAAACGCAGGGCGCACGTCAAGTGGTGTTCCAATGTTTAAATAGTCATAGCTGCTAAACTATACGTACGATTGTATTTAAACTTACCAGAATTATACACAATTAGACATTCTATCAAATAGTTTTTAGACGGTTACGATATATTAATTAGTCTTGGAGTTATATGCCAACAAATATGCTGACTTGTTTTTCGACTTGTTTACTTTAAAAATTAATAACAAATAGACGCAATAAGCTATAAACATATTGTCTTCAGAATTAGAAACTAGAATTAACACCTTATGAAACGCGCTTATTTGCTTTCACGTGCGGTTAAAGGAAATGGGAAATTTATGCACTTGAAAATGTATGATTTTCTATTAGAAGAGTTTATAAATTTCAACTTTCAGAATTTTTTGCCGTAAAACTATTTAATACAGTAACTTGCTTTAAATTACATTTGTTGCAGCATCTAATTGTGTATTGTACAAAAAATTCTCTGCGCTATAGTTAAAGCAGAAACCTTTTAAAAAAATTTTTGAAAAAAAATGGAAGATTTTAAAATTTTTAATTTCAAAAATTTTTCTAGGGAAATCTGTTAGAGATAGAAAAACTTTCTTATCGCCAAATGATGCGCAATGAGCCCATGCATGACTGTGATTTTTTGCATTAAATTTGATTGGGTAGTTTCCGCGGAAAATGCAAAAAAGTGAAATTTCTATTTTAGCTAAAATCTCAAAAAGTATTTGAGCTAGAATTTTTTTACTATTTTTCCGGTCAATAGTTATGCCGTCTTAACAATATAAATTAAGTTTTTTATAAATTTTTGAGAATTTCAAATTTTGAAAATTTTGAAATTTTTCCTTTTTTTAAATGTCCATAACTCTGCAACCCGACGATTTACAGAAATGTGTGATAGCTTATATTGATTGGTATATTATAAACTTTCCGCGTGCCAAATTTCAGGCCAATCGAGCTGTTAATTTCGGAGATATTAATTTTTAAAAAAATTTACAGATAATTCAGGCATAGAGTGACTACGCCTCGTTTTCTTTGGAAAAAACACGAATATCTCGGAAAGTAATCATCGTAGCGGTAAAATTTCAACGGATTCTGAATTAACATTAAATGATTTACCAGTATATCGATTTTGAGCCTAATCGGACAAGATAAAACAATTAGGCAAAATTGAAAAAAATCGAAAGGGGTTAACCTTCCTCGATTTTTAACAAAAATCATCAAAATCACCCGATTGAGCTGAAATTTGGTACACGTATAGATATGAAGGCGAGAAATACGAATCCGTTGGAATTTTTGCGCTACGACAATTACTTTCCAAGTTATGAGCATTTGTTTATTCGATTTTTGCAAAAAATAAAATGTTAAAAATTTATTAATTTAATAGTTGATTACTATATGGGACATACGTTATTCAACGGGAAAAATAATAAAAAAATTCTATCTCAAATACTTTTTGAGATTTTAGGTAAAACAGAAATTTGACTTTTTTGCACTTTTAGCGGGAACGGCTAAACGAAAATTAACAAAAAAAATCACAATAATGCCCCAACTAATTGCGCATCATTTGGTGTTAAAAGAATTGTTTAATCTGTGATAGCTTTCTTTAAACAAATATTTAAATTTGAAAAGTTTATAATCTTCCATTTTTTTTCAAAAATTATTTTTAATGCCTTCTAACTCTACAATAACGCTCATTATTTATTACATGATAAACAATTAGATGCTGCATGTGATGTACTTTATAAGAAGTTAATATATGCAGTAGTTTTCCAGCAAAAAATTGTCAAAGTTGAAATTTATAAACTCGTCCAATATAAAAACATACATTTTCAAATGCATAAATTTCCCATTTTCATTAAAGGTACGTAAAAATTAAAGGGCGCGTTTGATAGAGTGTTAATTCTAGTTTCTAATTCTGAAAACAAAATGTTTATAGCTTATCGCGTCTATTTGTTATTAATTTTTAAAGTAAACAAGTCGAAAAACAGGTCAGCATATTTGTTGGCATATAACGGATAATCTATCGAATGAAATTTAATGATTGCACGGTATATGATCAGAAATTTAATTGGCTTTCTAAGAGTGAAAGAATTATGGCGATATCTCTTATAGTTCCTGAGATGTTAATTAAAATGTGGGACGCTAATTGTTGGTAATTACGCTACTGGTGCGGGCCGTGCATGCTCTACGAGCGCGCGGACACCACGAGGATTCGCGAAGTAGGCAGTTCGGCTGCCACCTCAATTCTGCTGCCTGGAGTCTACGTGCAGACTGCGGTTTTTTCGCCGCGGCGCACGGGAATTTTTCAAATCGCTATAACTTCTAAACCACCCTATCGATTTTAATGATTTAAAAAGTATTATCACCACCATTAAATGCCCTATCACACTATGACTTCATACTTATCAAAATATCATTATTACTTGGTGAAATTGTTGCTTTTTCACTGAAAACCTCCTAAAACTCCTTCAGATATTAATAAATCGTCAATTTCTATTAATAGTTTATTATAAAAACTTTAAATCTATATCATCAAGCATTATTATTTTAATTTCACCTTAATTCTTGTGCGCTATTTAATTATTTATCATTTAAAAACGGAAAATGTTTATATAGTAATCAACTATTAAATTATTAAATTTTGAACATTTTATTTTTTGCAAAAATCTAATAAACCAATGCCATAACTTGGAAAGTAATTGTCGCAGCGCAAAAATTTTAACGGATTCGTATTTCTTGCCTTCATATCTATACGTGTACCAAACTTCAGCTCAATGGGGCGATTTTGATGATTTTTTGTCAAAAATCGAGGAAGGGTACCCCCTTTCAATTTTTTCAATTTTGCATCTTTGTTTCTACTTGTCCGATTAGGCTCAAAATCGGTATACGGGTAAATATTTCAATACTGATTCAGAATCCTTTGAAATTTTACCGCTACGATAATTACTTTCCGAGATATTCGTGTTTTTTCCGAAGAAAAAAACACGAGGCCTGAATTGTGCATGTGCCAATTATTGAAACATTAATATCTCCGAAACTAACAGTTGGATTGGCCTGAAATTTGGCACCCAAAAAGCACAAAGTAAAACAATTAAAATAAGCTGTCAAATATTGGTGCAGGTCATCGGGTTGCAGAGTTATAGACAAAAGAAAATTTTCAAAATTCAAAAATTTAAAATTCTCAAAAATTTATATAAAACCTAATTTATATTGTTAAGACGGCATAACTATTGACCGGAAAAATAGTAAAAAAATTCTAGCTCAAATACTTTTTGAGATTTTAGGTAAAACAGAAATTTCACTTTTTTGCATTTTCCGCGGAAACTACCCAATAAAATTTAATTCAAAAAATCACAGTTGTGCATGGGCTCATTGCGCATCATTTGGCTGTAAGAAAATTTTTCTATCTCTAACAGATTTCCCTAGAAAAATTTTTGAAATTAAAAATTTTAAAATCTTCCATTTTTTTTCAAAAATTTTTTTAAAAGCTTTCTAGTTTAACGTTAGCGCTGAGAATTTTTTGTAAAATACACAATTACATACTGCAACAAACGTAATTTAAAGCAAGTTAATATATTAAATAGTTTTACGGCAAAAAATTCTCAAAGTTGAAATTTATAAACTCTTCCAATAGAAAATTATACACTTTCAAATGCATAAATTTCCCATTTCCATTAAAGATACGTAAAAATTAAAAGGCGCATTTGATAGAATGTTAATTCTAGTTTCTAATTCTGAAAACGAGATGTTTATATCTTATCGCGTCTATTTGTTATTAATTTTTAAAGTAAACAAGTCGAAAAACAAGTCAAAATTTTCGTTTGCTTATAATTCAGTTGCTAATTAATATATCGTAACCAACTAAAAGCAGTTTTATAGACTGTCTAATTATGCACAATACTGGAAAGTTTGAATAATATTTCACTTATAGTTTAGAAGCTATGGTTATTTAAAAATTGAAAGGGCACAATGTCGACGACGTGACCAGCTTGTCGCACCTTATGACAAGTCAACTTTAAACATTAGTAGCATCTAACGCAAAAGAGATATTCGAATACGGTTTTCACAGTTTTAAAGAAAATTAAACGCTTCATCTGAAACTATAACTTTTACTTACGTATACTAAAGATAAGTATTAATAATTAACCTTTGAATGTGGGTAACATTTTAACATTTGTTACCTTCGATTTTCAAATTTCAAAAAAATAACTATTCTAGAGAACATTTAGAACGCAATGCTGGTTAAATAATTAAAATCGCTTGATAAATAAAGAAGTTATTAACAATTAAATTTTCATATTTTTTCCCGCCTTGGTCGCTCGAACGAGTGTGAGCTTAGAGCCTCTGTGCAGTATACGTATACCGCGGGGCATTGACCGGTGTTCTTGATATCTTGAAACGCAGGGCGCACGTCAAGTGGTGTTCCAATGTTTAAATAGTCATAGCTGCTAAACTATACGTACGATTGTATTTAAACTTACCAGAATTATACACAATTAGACATTCTATCAAATAGTTTTT
The DNA here is from genome assembly GCA_963978815.1 of Aleochara curtula. Lineage (NCBI taxonomy): Eukaryota > Metazoa > Arthropoda > Insecta > Coleoptera > Staphylinidae > Aleochara > Aleochara curtula. The sequence continues at coordinate 19,568,154 of OZ022216.1, read as the reverse complement.
AGACGGTTACGATATATTAATTAGTCTTGGAGTTATATGCCAACAAATATGCTGACTTGTTTTTCGACTTGTTTACTTTAAAAATTAATAACAAATAGACGCAATAAGCTATAAACATATTGTCTTCAGAATTAGAAACTAGAATTAACACCTTATGAAACGCGCTTATTTGCTTTCACGTGCGGTTAAAGGAAATGGGAAATTTATGCACTTGAAAATGTATGATTTTCTATTAGAAGAGTTTATAAATTTCAACTTTCAGAATTTTTTGCCGTAAAACTATTTAATACAGTAACTTGCTTTAAATTACATTTGTTGCAGCATCTAATTGTGTATTGTACAAAAAATTCTCTGCGCTATAGTTAAAGCAGAAACCTTTTAAAAAAATTTTTGAAAAAAAATGGAAGATTTTAAAATTTTTAATTTCAAAAATTTTTCTAGGGAAATCTGTTAGAGATAGAAAAACTTTCTTATCGCCAAATGATGCGCAATGAGCCCATGCATGACTGTGATTTTTTGCATTAAATTTGATTGGGTAGTTTCCGCGGAAAATGCAAAAAAGTGAAATTTCTATTTTAGCTAAAATCTCAAAAAGTATTTGAGCTAGAATTTTTTTACTATTTTTCCGGTCAATAGTTATGCCGTCTTAACAATATAAATTAAGTTTTTTATAAATTTTTGAGAATTTCAAATTTTCAAAATTTTGAAATTTTTCCTTTTTTTAAATGTCCATAACTCTGCAACCCGACGATTTACAGAAATGTGTGATAGCTTATATTGATTGGTATATTATAAACTTTCCGCGTGCCAAATTTCAGGCCAATCGAGCTGTTAATTTCGGAGATATTAATTTTTAAAAAAATTTACAGATAATTCAGGCATAGAGTGACTACGCCTCGTTTTCTTTGGAAAAAACACGAATATCTCGGAAAGTAATCATCGTAGCGGTAAAATTTCAACGGATTCTGAATTAACATTAAATGATTTATCAGTATATCGATTTTGAGCCTAATCGGACAAGATAAAACAATTAGGCAAAATTGAAAAAAATCGAAAGGGGTTAACCTTCCTCGATTTTTAACAAAAATCATCAAAATCACCCGATTGAGCTGAAATTTGGTACACGTATAGATATGAAGGCGAGAAATACGAATCCGTTGGAATTTTTGCGCTACGACAATTACTTTCCAAGTTATGAGCATTTGTTTATTCGATTTTTGCAAAAAATAAAATGTTAAAAATTTATTAATTTAATAGTTGATTACTATATGGGACATACGTTATTCAACGGGAAAAATAATAAAAAAATTCTATCTCAAATACTTTTTGAGATTTTAGGTAAAACAGAAATTTGACTTTTTGGCACTTTTAGCGGGAACCGCTAAACGAAAATTAACAGAAAAAATCACAATAATGCCCCAACTAATTGCGCATCATTTGGTGTTAAAAGAATTGTTTAATCTGTGATAGCTTTCTTAAAAAAAATATTTAAATTTGAAAAGTTTATAATCTTCCATTTTTTTTCAAAAATTATTTTTAATGCCTTCTAACTCCACAATAACGCTCATTATTTATTACATGATAAACAATTAGATGCTGCATATGATGTACTTTATAAGAAGTTAATATATGCAGTAGTTTTCCAGCAAAAAATTGTCAAAGTTGAAATTTATAAACTCGTCCAATATAAAAACATACATTTTCAAATGCATAAATTTCCCATTTTCATTAAAGGTACGTAAAAACTAAAGGGCGCGTTTGATAGAGTGTTAATTCTAGTTTCTAATTCTGAAAACAAAATGTTTATAGCTTATCGCGTCTATTTGTTATTAATTTTTAAAGTAAACAAGTCGAAAAACAGGTCAGCATATTTGTTGGCATATAACGGATAATCTATCGAATGAAATTTAATGATTGCACGGTATATGATCAGAAATTTAATTGGCTTTCTAAGAGTGAAAGAATTATGGCGATATCTCTTATAGTTCCTGAGATGTTAATTAAAATGTGGGACGCTAATTGTTGGTAATTACGCTACTGGTGCGGGCCGTGCATGCTCTACGAGCGCGCGGACACCACGAGGATTCGCGAAGTAGGCAGTTCGGCTGCCACCTCAATTCTGCTGCCTGGAGTCTACGTGCAGACTGCGGTTTTTTCGCCGCGGCGCACGGGAATTTTTCAAATCGCTATAACTTCTAAACCACCCTATCGATTTTAATGATTTAAAAAGTATTATCACCACCATTAAATGCCCTATCACACTATAACTTCATACTTATCAAAATATCATTATTACTTGGTGAAATTGTTGCTTTTTCACTGAAAACCTCCTAAAACTCCTTCAGATATTAATAAATCGTCAATTTCTATTAATAGTTTATTATAAAAACTTTAAATCTATATCATCAAGCATTATTATTTTAATTTCACCTTAATTCTTGTGCGCTATTTAATTATTTATCATTTAAAAACGGAAAATGTTTATATAGTAATCAACTATTAAATTATTAAATTTTGAACATTTTATTTTTTGCAAAAATCTAATAAACCAATGCCATAACTTGGAAAGTAATTGTCGCAGCGCAAAAATTTTAACGGATTCGTATTTCTTGCCTTCATATCTATACGTGTACCAAACTTCAGCTCAATGGGGCGATTTTGATGATTTTTTGTCAAAAATCGAGGAAGGGTACCCCCTTTCAATTTTTTCAATTTTGCATCTTTGTTTCTACTTGTCCGATTAGGCTCAAAATCGGTATACGGGTAAATATTTCAATACTGATTCAGAATCCTTTGAAATTTTACCGCTACGATAATTACTTTCCGAGATATTCGTGTTTTTTCCGAAGAAAAAAACACGAGGCCTGAATTGTGCATGTGCCAATTATTGAAACATTAATATCTCCGAAACTAACAGTTGGATTGGCCTGAAATTTGGCACCCAAAAAGCACAAAGTAAAACAATTAAAATAAGCTGTCAAATATTGGTGCAGGTCATCGGGTTGCAGAGTTATAGACAAAAGAAAATTTTCAAAATTCAAAAATTTAAAATTCTCAAAAATTTATATAAAACCTAATTTATATTGTTAAGACGGCATAACTATTGACCGGAAAAATAGTAAAAAAATTCTAGCTCAAATACTTTTTGAGATTTTAGGTAAAACAGAAATTTCACTTTTTTGCATTTTCCGCGGAAACTACCCAATAAAATTTAATTCAAAAAATCACAGTTGTGCATGGGCTCATTGCGCATAATTTGGCTGTAAGAAAATTTTTCTATCTCTAACAGATTTCCCTAGAAAAATTTTTGAAATTAAAAATTTTAAAATCTTCCATTTTTTTTCAAAAATTTTTTTAAAAGCTTTCTAGTTTAACGTTAGCGCTGAGAATTTTTTGTAAAATACACAATTACATACTGCAACAAACGTAATTTAAAGCAAGTTAATATATTAAATAGTTTTACGGCAAAAAATTCTCAAAGTTGAAATTTATAAACTCTTCCAATAGAAAATTATACACTTTCAAATGCATAAATTTCCCATTTCCATTAAAGATACGTAAAAATTAAAAGGCGCATTTGATAGAATGTTAATTCTAGTTTCTAATTCTGAAAACGAGATGTTTATATCTTATCGCGTCTATTTGTTATTAATTTTTAAAGTAAACAAGTCGAAAAACAAGTCAAAATTTTCGTTTGCTTATAATTCAGTTGCTAATTAATATATCGTAACCAACTAAAAGCAGTTTTATAGACTGTCTAATTATGCACAATACTGGAAAGTTTGAATAATATTTCACTTATAGTTTAGAAGCTATGGTTATTTAAAAATTGAAAGGGCACAATGTCGACGACGTGACCAGCTTGTCGCACCTTATGACAAGTCAACTTTAAACATTAGTAGCATCTAACGCAAAAGAGATATTCGAATACGGTTTTCACAGTTTTAAAGAAAATTAAACGCTTCATCTGAAACTATAACTTTTACTTACGTATACTAAAGATAAGTATTAATAATTAACCTTTGAATGTGGGTAACATTTTAACATTTGTTACCTTCGATTTTCAAATTTCAAAAAAATAACTATTCTAGAGAACATTTAGAACGCAATGCTGGTTAAATAATTAAAATCGCTTGATAAATAAAGAAGTTATTAACAATTAAATTTTCATATTTTTTCCCGCCTTGGTCGCTCGAACGAGTGTGAGCTTAGAGCCTCTGTGCAGTATACGTATACCGCGGGGCATTGACCGGTGTTCTTGATATCTTGAAACGCAGGGCGCACGTCAAGTGGTGTTCCAATGTTTAAATAGTCATAGCTGCTAAACTATACGTACGATTGTATTTAAACTTACCAGAATTATACACAATTAGACATTCTATCAAATAGTTTTTAGACGGTTACGATATATTAATTAGTCTTGGAGTTATATGCCAACAAATATGCTGACTTGTTTTTCGACTTGTTTACTTTAAAAATTAATAACAAATAGACGCAATAAGCTATAAACATATTGTCTTCAGAATTAGAAACTAGAATTAACACCTTATGAAACGCGCTTATTTGCTTTCACGTGCGGTTAAAGGAAATGGGAAATTTATGCACTTGAAAATGTATGATTTTCTATTAGAAGAGTTTATAAATTTCAACTTTCAGAATTTTTTGCCGTAAAACTATTTAATACAGTAACTTGCTTTAAATTACATTTGTTGCAGCATCTAATTGTGTATTGTACAAAAAATTCTCTGCGCTATAGTTAAAGCAGAAACCTTTTAAAAAAATTTTTGAAAAAAAATGGAAGATTTTAAAATTTTTAATTTCAAAAATTTTTCTAGGGAAATCTGTTAGAGATAGAAAAACTTTCTCATCGCCAAATGATGCGCAATGAGCCCATGCATGACTGTGATTTTTTGCATTAAATTTGATTGGGTAGTTTCCGCGGAAAATGCAAAAAAGTGAAATTTCTATTTTAGCTAAAATCTCAAAAAGTATTTGAGCTAGAATTTTTTTACTATTTTTCCGGTCAATAGTTATGCCGTCTTAACAATATAAATTAAGTTTTTTATAAATTTTTGAGAATTTCAAATTTTGAAAATTTTGAAATTTTTCCTTTTTTTAAATGTCCATAACTCTGCAACCCGACGATTTACAGAAATGTGTGATAGCTTATATTGATTGGTATATTATAAACTTTCCGCGTGCCAAATTTCAGGCCAATCGAGCTGTTAATTTCGGAGATATTAATTTTTAAAAAAATTTACAGATAATTCAGGCATAGAGTGACTACGCCTCGTTTTCTTTGGAAAAAACACGAATATCTCGGAAAGTAATCATCGTAGCGGTAAAATTTCAACGGATTCTGAATTAACATTAAATGATTTACCAGTATATCGATTTTGAGCCTAATCGGACAAGATAAAACAATTAGGCAAAATTGAAAAAAATCGAAAGGGGTTAACCTTCCTCGATTTTTAACAAAAATCATCAAAATCACCCGATTGAGCTGAAATTTGGTACACGTATAGATATGAAGGCGAGAAATACGAATCCGTTGGAATTTTTGCGCTACGACAATTACTTTCCAAGTTATGAGCATTTGTTTATTCGATTTTTGCAAAAAATAAAATGTTAAAAATTTATTAATTTAATAGTTGATTACTATATGGGACATACGTTATTCAACGGGAAAAATAATAAAAAAATTCTATCTCAAATACTTTTTGAGATTTTAGGTAAAACAGAAATTTGACTTTTTTACACTTTTAGCGGGAACGGCTAAACGAAAATTAACAAAAAAAATCACAATAATGCCCCAACTAATTGCGCATCATTTGGTGTTAAAAGAATTGTTTAATCTGTGATAGCTTTCTTTAAACAAATATTTAAATTTGAAAAGTTTATAATCTTCCATTTTTTTTCAAAAATTATTTTTAATGCCTTCTAACTCTACAATAACGCTCATTATTTATTACATGATAAACAATTAGATGCTGCATGTGATGTACTTTATAAGAAGTTAATATATGCAGTAGTTTTCCAGCAAAAAATTGTCAAAGTTGAAATTTATAAACTCGTCCAATATAAAAACATACATTTTCAAATGCATAAATTTCCCATTTTCATTAAAGGTACGTAAAAATTAAAGGGCGCGTTTGATAGAGTGTTAATTCTAGTTTCTAATTCTGAAAACAAAATGTTTATAGCTTATCGCGTCTATTTGTTATTAATTTTTAAAGTAAACAAGTCGAAAAACAGGTCAGCATATTTGTTGGCATATAACGGATAATCTATCGAATGAAATTTAATGATTGCACGGTATATGATCAGAAATTTAATTGGCTTTCTAAGAGTGAAAGAATTATGGCGATATCTCTTATAGTTCCTGAGATGTTAATTAAAATGTGGGACGCTAATTGTTGGTAATTACGCTACTGGTGCGGGCCGTGCATGCTCTACGAGCGCGCGGACACCACGAGGATTCGCGAAGTAGGCAGTTCGGCTGCCACCTCAATTCTGCTGCCTGGAGTCTACGTGCAGACTGCGGTTTTTTCGCCGCGGCGCACGGGAATTTTTCAAATCGCTATAACTTCTAAACCACCCTATCGATTTTAATGATTTAAAAAGTATTATCACCACCATTAAATGCCCTATCACACTATAACTTCATACTTATCAAAATATCATTATTACTTGGTGAAATTGTTGCTTTTTCACTGAAAACCTCCTAAAACTCCTTCAGATATTAATAAATCGTCAATTTCTATTAATAGTTTATTATAAAAACTTTAAATCTATATCATCAAGCATTATTATTTTAATTTCACCTTAATTCTTGTGCGCTATTTAATTATTTATCATTTAAAAACGGAAAATGTTTATATAGTAATCAACTATTAAATTATTAAATTTTGAACATTTTATTTTTTGCAAAAATCTAATAAACCAATGCCATAACTTGGAAAGTAATTGTCGCAGCGCAAAAATTTTAACGGATTCGTATTTCTTGCCTTCATATCTATACGTGTACCAAACTTCAGCTCAATGGGGCGATTTTGATGATTTTTTGTCAAAAATCGAGGAAGGGTACCCCCTTTCAATTTTTTCAATTTTGCATCTTTGTTTCTACTTGTCCGATTAGGCTCAAAATCGGTATACGGGTAAATATTTCAATACTGATTCAGAATCCTTTGAAATTTTACCGCTACGATAATTACTTTCCGAGATATTCGTGTTTTTTCCGAAGAAAAAAACACGAGGCCTGAATTGTGCATGTGCCAATTATTGAAACATTAATATCTCCGAAACTAACAGTTGGATTGGCCTGAAATTTGGCACCCAAAAAGCACAAAGTAAAACAATTAAAATAAGCTGTCAAATATTGGTGCAGGTCATCGGGTTGCAGAGTTATAGACAAAAGAAAATTTTCAAAATTCAAAAATTTAAAATTCTCAAAAATTTATATAAAACCTAATTTATATTGTTAAGACGGCATAACTATTGACCGGAAAAATAGTAAAAAAATTCTAGCTCAAATACTTTTTGAGATTTTAGGTAAAACAGAAATTTCACTTTTTTGCATTTTCCGCGGAAACTACCCAATAAAATTTAATTCAAAAAATCACAGTTGTGCATGGGCTCATTGCGCATAATTTGGCTGTAAGAAAATTTTTCTATCTCTAACAGATTTCCCTAGAAAAATTTTTGAAATTAAAAATTTTAAAATCTTCCATTTTTTTTCAAAAATTTTTTTAAAAGCTTTCTAGTTTAACGTTAGCGCTGAGAATTTTTTGTAAAATACACAATTACATACTGCAACAAACGAAATTTAAAGCAAGTTAATATATTAAATAGTTTTACGGCAAAAAATTCTCAAAGTTGAAATTTATAAACTCTTCCAATAGAAAATTATACACTTTCAAATGCATAAATTTCCCATTTCCATTAAAGATACGTAAAAATTAAAAGGCGCATTTGATAGAATGTTAATTCTAGTTTCTAATTCTGAAAACGAGATGTTTATATCTTATCGCGTCTATTTGTTATTAATTTTTAAAGTAAACAAGTCGAAAAACAAGTCAAAATTTTCGTTTGCTTATAATTCAGTTGCTAATTAATATATCGTAACCAACTAAAAGCAGTTTTATAGACTGTCTAATTATGCACAATACTGGAAAGTTTGAATAATATTTCACTTATAGTTTAGAAGCTATGGTTATTTAAAAATTGAAAGGGCACAATGTCGACGACGTGACCAGCTTGTCGCACCTTATGACAAGTCAACTTTAAACATTAGTAGCATCTAACGCAAAAGAGATATTCGAATACGGTTTTCACAGTTTTAAAGAAAATTAAACGCTTCATCTGAAACTATAACTTTTACTTACGTATACTAAAGATAAGTATTAATAATTAACCTTTGAATGTGGGTAACATTTTAACATTTGTTACCTTCGATTTTCAAATTTCAAAAAAATAACTATTCTAGAGAACATTTAGAACGCAATGCTGGTTAAATAATTAAAATCGCTTGATAAATAAAGAAGTTATTAACAATTAAATTTTCATATTTTTTCCCGCCTTGGTCGCTCGAACGAGTGTGAGCTTAGAGCCTCTGTGCAGTATACGTATACCGCGGGGCATTGACCGGTGTTCTTGATATCTTGAAACGCAGGGCGCACGTCAAGTGGTGTTCCAATGTTTAAATAGTCATAGCTGCTAAACTATACGTACGATTGTATTTAAACTTACCAGAATTATACACAATTAGACATTCTATCAAATAGTTTTTAGACGGTTACGATATATTAATTAGTCTTGGAGTTATATGCCAACAAATATGCTGACTTGTTTTTCGACTTGTTTACTTTAAAAATTAATAACAAATAGACGCAATAAGCTATAAACATATTGTCTTCAGAATTAGAAACTAGAATTAACACCTTATGAAACGCGCTTATTTGCTTTCACGTGCGGTTAAAGGAAATGGGAAATTTATGCACTTGAAAATGTATGATTTTCTATTAGAAGAGTTTATAAATTTCAACTTTCAGAATTTTTTGCCGTAAAACTATTTAATACAGTAACTTGCTTTAAATTACATTTGTTGCAGCATCTAATTGTGTATTGTACAAAAAATTCTCTGCGCTATAGTTAAAGCAGAAACCTTTTAAAAAAATTTTTGAAAAAAAATGGAAGATTTTAAAATTTTTAATTTCAAAAATTTTTCTAGGGAAATCTGTTAGAGATAGAAAAACTTTCTCATCGCCAAATGATGCGCAATGAGCCCATGCATGACTGTGATTTTTTGCATTAAATTTGATTGGGTAGTTTCCGCGGAAAATGCAAAAAAGTGAAATTTCTATTTTAGCTAAAATCTCAAAAAGTATTTGAGCTAGAATTTTTTTACTATTTTTCCGGTCAATAGTTATGCCGTCTTAACAATATAAATTAAGTTTTTTATAAATTTTTGAGAATTTCAAATTTTGAAAATTTTGAAATTTTTCCTTTTTTTAAATGTCCATAACTCTGCAACCCGACGATTTACAGAAATGTGTGATAGCTTATATTGATTGGTATATTATAAACTTTCCGCGTGCCAAATTTCAGGCCAATCGAGCTGTTAATTTCGGAGATATTAATTTTTAAAAAAATTTACAGATAATTCAGGCATAGAGTGACTACGCCTCGTTTTCTTTGGAAAAAACACGAATATCTCGGAAAGTAATCATCGTAGCGGTAAAATTTCAACGGATTCTGAATTAACATTAAATGATTTACCAGTATATCGATTTTGAGCCTAATCGGACAAGATAAAACAATTAGGCAAAATTGAAAAAAATCGAAAGGGGTTAACCTTCCTCGATTTTTAACAAAAATCATCAAAATCACCCGATTGAGCTGAAATTTGGTACACGTATAGATATGAAGGCGAGAAATACGAATCCGTTGGAATTTTTGCGCTACGACAATTACTTTCCAAGTTATGAGCATTTGTTTATTCGATTTTTGCAAAAAATAAAATGTTAAAAATTTATTAATTTAATAGTTGATTACTATATGGGACATACGTTATTCAACGGGAAAAATAATAAAAAAATTCTATCTCAAATACTTTTTGAGATTTTAGGTAAAACAGAAATTTGACTTTTTTACACTTTCAGCGGGAACGGCTAAACGAAAATTAACAAAAAAAATCACAATAATGCCCCAACTAATTGCGCATCATTTGGTGTTAAAAGAATTGTTTAATCTGTGATAGCTTTCTTTAAACAAATATTTAAATTTGAAAAGTTTATAATCTTCCATTTTTTTTCAAAAATTATTTTTAATGCCTTCTAACTCTACAATAACGCTCATTATTTATTACATGATAAACAATTAGATGCTGCATGTGATGTACTTTATAAGAAGTTAATATATGCAGTAGTTTTCCAGCAAAAAATTGTCAAAGTTGAAATTTATAAACTCGTCCAATATAAAAACATACATTTTCAAATGCATAAATTTCCCATTTTCATTAAAGGTACGTAAAAATTAAAGGGCGCGTTTGATAGAGTGTTAATTCTAGTTTCTAATTCTGAAAACAAAATGTTTATAGCTTATCGCGTCTATTTGTTATTAATTTTTAAAGTAAACAAGTCGAAAAACAGGTCAGCATATTTGTTGGCATATAACGGATAATCTATCGAATGAAATTTAATGATTGCACGGTATATGATCAGAAATTTAATTGGCTTTCTAAGAGTGAAAGAATTATGGCGATATCTCTTATAGTTCCTGAGATGTTAATTAAAATGTGGGACGCTAATTGTTGGTAATTACGCTACTGGTGCGGGCCGTGCATGCTCTACGAGCGCGCGGACACCACGAGGATTCGCGAAGTAGGCAGTTCGGCTGCCACCTCAATTCTGCTGCCTGGAGTCTACGTGCAGACTGCGGTTTTTTCGCCGCGGCGCACGGGAATTTTTCAAATCGCTATAACTTCTAAACCACCCTATCGATTTTAATGATTTAAAAAGTATTATCACCACCATTAAATGCCCTATCACACTATAACTTCATACTTATCAAAATATCATTATTACTTGGTGAAATTGTTGCTTTTTCACTGAAAACCTCCTAAAACTCCTTCAGATATTAATAAATCGTCAATTTCTATTAATAGTTTATTATAAAAACTTTAAATCTATATCATCAAGCATTATTATTTTAATTTCACCTTAATTCTTGTGCGCTATTTAATTATTTATCATTTAAAAACGGAAAATGTTTATATAGTAATCAACTATTAAATTATTAAATTTTGAACATTTTATTTTTTGCAAAAATCTAATAAACCAATGCCATAACTTGGAAAGTAATTGTCGCAGCGCAAAAATTTTAACGGATTCGTATTTCTTGCCTTCATATCTATACGTGTACCAAACTTCAGCTCAATGGGGCGATTTTGATGATTTTTTGTCAAAAATCGAGGAAGGGTACCCCCTTTCAATTTTTTCAATTTTGCATCTTTGTTTCTACTTGTCCGATTAGGCTCAAAATCGGTATACGGGTAAATATTTCAATACTGATTCAGAATCCTTTGAAATTTTACCGCTACGATAATTACTTTCCGAGATATTCGTGTTTTTTCCGAAGAAAAAAACACGAGGCCTGAATTGTGCATGTGCCAATTATTGAAACATTAATATCTCCGAAACTAACAGTTGGATTGGCCTGAAATTTGGCACCCAAAAAGCACAAAGTAAAACAATTAAAATAAGCTGTCAAATATTGGTGCAGGTCATCGGGTTGCAGAGTTATAGACAAAAGAAAATTTTCAAAATTCAAAAATTTAAAATTCTCAAAAATTTATATAAAACCTAATTTATATTGTTAAGACGGCATAACTATTGACCGGAAAAATAGTAAAAAAATTCTAGCTCAAATACTTTTTGAGATTTTAGGTAAAACAGAAATTTCACTTTTTTGCATTTTCCGCGGAAACTACCCAATAAAATTTAATTCAAAAAATCACAGTTGTGCATGGGCTCATTGCGCATAATTTGGCTGTAAGAAAATTTTTCTATCTCTAACAGATTTCCCTAGAAAAATTTTTGAAATTAAAAATTTTAAAATCTTCCATTTTTTTTCAAAAATTTTTTTAAAAGCTTTCTAGTTTAACGTTAGCGCTGAGAATTTTTTGTAAAATACACAATTACATACTGCAACAAACGAAATTTAAAGCAAGTTAATATATTAAATAGTTTTACGGCAAAAAATTCTCAAAGTTGAAATTTATAAACTCTTCCAATAGAAAATTATACACTTTCAAATGCATAAATTTCCCATTTCCATTAAAGATACGTAAAAATTAAAAGGCGCATTTGATAGAATGTTAATTCTAGTTTCTAATTCTGAAAACGAGATGTTTATATCTTATCGCGTCTATTTGTTATTAATTTTTAAAGTAAACAAGTCGAAAAACAAGTCAAAATTTTCGTTTGCTTATAATTCAGTTGCTAATTAATATATCGTAACCAACTAAAAGCAGTTTTATAGACTGTCTAATTATGCACAATACTGGAAAGTTTGAATAATATTTCACTTATAGTTTAGAAGCTATGGTTATTTAAAAATTGAAAGGGCACAATGTCGACGACGTGACCAGCTTGTCGCACCTTATGACAAGTCAACTTTAAACATTAGTAGCATCTAATGCAAAAGAGATATTCGAATACGGTTTTCACAGTTTTAAAGAAAATTAAACGCTTCATCTGAAACTATAACTTTTACTTACGTATACTAAAGATAAGTATTAATAATTAACCTTTGAATGTGGGTAACATTTTAACATTTGTTACCTTCGATTTTCAAATTTCAAAAAAATAACTATTCTAGAGAACATTTAGAACGCAATGCTGGTTAAATAATTAAAATCGCTTGATAAATAAAGAAGTTATTAACAATTAAATTTTCATATTTTTTCCCGCCTTGGTCGCTCGAACGAGTGTGAGCTTAGAGCCTCTGTGCAGTATACGTATACCGCGGGGCATTGACCGGTGTTCTTGATATCTTGAAACGCAGGGCGCACGTCAAGTGGTGTTCCAATGTTTAAATAGTCATAGCTGCTAAACTATACGTACGATTGTATTTAAACTTACCAGAATTATACACAATTAGACATTCTATCAAATAGTTTTTAGACGGTTACGATATATTAATTAGTCTTGGAGTTATATGCCAACAAATATGCTGACTTGTTTTTCGACTTGTTTACTTTAAAAATTAATAACAAATAGACGCAATAAGCTATAAACATATTGTCTTCAGAATTAGAAACTAGAATTAACACCTTATGAAACGCGCTTATTTGCTTTCACGTGCGGTTAAAGGAAATGGGAAATTTATGCACTTGAAAATGTATGATTTTCTATTAGAAGAGTTTATAAATTTCAACTTTCAGAATTTTTTGCCGTAAAACTATTTAATACAGTAACTTGCTTTAAATTACATTTGTTGCAGCATCTAATTGTGTATTGTACAAAAAATTCTCTGCGCTATAGTTAAAGCAGAAACCTTTTAAAAAAATTTTTGAAAAAAAATGGAAGATTTTAAAATTTTTAATTTCAAAAATTTTTCTAGGGAAATCTGTTAGAGATAGAAAAACTTTCTCATCGCCAAATGATGCGCAATGAGCCCATGCATGACTGTGATTTTTTGCATTAAATTTGATTGGGTAGTTTCCGCGGAAAATGCAAAAAAGTGAAATTTCTATTTTAGCTAAAATCTCAAAAAGTATTTGAGCTAGAATTTTTTTACTATTTTTCCGGTCAATAGTTATGCCGTCTTAACAATATAAATTAAGTTCTTTATAAATTTTTGAGAATTTCAAATTTTGAAAATTTTGAAATTTTTCCTTTTTTTAAATGTCCATAACTCTGCAACCCGACGATTTACAGAAATGTGTGATAGCTTATATTGATTGGTATATTATAAACTTTCCGCGTGCCAAATTTCAGGCCAATCGAGCTGTTAATTTCGGAGATATTAATTTTTAAAAAAATTTACAGATAATTCAGGCATAGAGTGACTACGCCTCGTTTTCTTTGGAAAAAACACGAATATCTCGGAAAGTAATCATCGTAGCGGTAAAATTTCAACGGATTCTGAATTAACATTAAATGATTTACCAGTATATCGATTTTGAGCCTAATCGGACAAGATAAAACAATTAGGCAAAATTGAAAAAAATCGAAAGGGGTTAACCTTCCTCGATTTTTAACAAAAATCATCAAAATCACCCGATTGAGCTGAAATTTGGTACACGTATAGATATGAAGGCGAGAAATACGAATCCGTTGGAATTTTTGCGCTACGACAATTACTTTCCAAGTTATGAGCATTTGTTTATTCGATTTTTGCAAAAAATAAAATGTTAAAAATTTATTAATTTAATAGTTGATTACTATATGGGACATACGTTATTCAACGGGAAAAATAATAAAAAAATTCTATCTCAAATACTTTTTGAGATTTTAGGTAAAACAGAAATTTGACTTTTTTGCACTTTTAGCGGGAACGGCTAAACGAAAATTAACAAAAAAAATCACAATAATGCCCCAACTAATTGCGCATCATTTGGTGTTAAAAGAATTGTTTAATCTGTGATAGCTTTCTTTAAACAAATATTTAAATTTGAAAAGTTTATAATCTTCCATTTTTTTTCAAAAATTATTTTTAATGCCTTCTAACTCTACAATAACGCTCATTATTTATTACATGATAAACAATTAGATGCTGCATGTGATGTACTTTATAAGAAGTTAATATATGCAGTAGTTTTCCAGCAAAAAATTGTCAAAGTTGAAATTTATAAACTCGTCCAATATAAAAACATACATTTTCAAATGCATAAATTTCCCATTTTCATTAAAGGTACGTAAAAATTAAAGGGCGCGTTTGATAGAGTGTTAATTCTAGTTTCTAATTCTGAAAACAAAATGTTTATAGCTTATCGCGTCTATTTGTTATTAATTTTTAAAGTAAACAAGTCGAAAAACAGGTCAGCATATTTGTTGGCATATAACGGATAATCTATCGAATGAAATTTAATGATTGCACGGTATATGATCAGAAATTTAATTGGCTTTCTAAGAGTGAAAGAATTATGGCGATATCTCTTATAGTTCCTGAGATGTTAATTAAAATGTGGGACGCTAATTGTTGGTAATTACGCTACTGGTGCGGGCCGTGCATGCTCTACGAGCGCGCGGACACCACGAGGATTCGCGAAGTAGGCAGTTCGGCTGCCACCTCAATTCTGCTGCCTGGAGTCTACGTGCAGACTGCGGTTTTTTCGCCGCGGCGCACGGGAATTTTTCAAATCGCTATAACTTCTAAACCACCCTATCGATTTTAATGATTTAAAAAGTATTATCACCACCATTAAATGCCCTATCACACTATGACTTCATACTTATCAAAATATCATTATTACTTGGTGAAATTGTTGCTTTTTCACTGAAAACCTCCTAAAACTCCTTCAGATATTAATAAATCGTCAATTTCTATTAATAGTTTATTATAAAAACTTTAAATCTATATCATCAAGCATTATTATTTTAATTTCACCTTAATTCTTGTGCGCTATTTAATTATTTATCATTTAAAAACGGAAAATGTTTATATAGTAATCAACTATTAAATTATTAAATTTTGAACATTTTATTTTTTGCAAAAATCTAATAAACCAATGCCATAACTTGGAAAGTAATTGTCGCAGCGCAAAAATTTTAACGGATTCGTATTTCTTGCCTTCATATCTATACGTGTACCAAACTTCAGCTCAATGGGGCGATTTTGATGATTTTTTGTCAAAAATCGAGGAAGGGTACCCCCTTTCAATTTTTTCAATTTTGCATCTTTGTTTCTACTTGTCCGATTAGGCTCAAAATCGGTATACGGGTAAATATTTCAATACTGATTCAGAATCCTTTGAAATTTTACCGCTACGATAATTACTTTCCGAGATATTCGTGTTTTTTCCGAAGAAAAAAACACGAGGCCTGAATTGTGCATGTGCCAATTATTGAAACATTAATATCTCCGAAACTAACAGTTGGATTGGCCTGAAATTTGGCACCCAAAAAGCACAAAGTAAAACAATTAAAATAAGCTGTCAAATATTGGTGCAGGTCATCGGGTTGCAGAGTTATAGACAAAAGAAAATTTTCAAAATTCAAAAATTTAAAATTCTCAAAAATTTATATAAAACCTAATTTATATTGTTAAGACGGCATAACTATTGACCGGAAAAATAGTAAAAAAATTCTAGCTCAAATACTTTTTGAGATTTTAGGTAAAACAGAAATTTCACTTTTTTGCATTTTCCGCGGAAACTACCCAATAAAATTTAATTCAAAAAATCACAGTTGTGCATGGGCTCATTGCGCATCATTTGGCTGTAAGAAAATTTTTCTATCTCTAACAGATTTCCCTAGAAAAATTTTTGAAATTAAAAATTTTAAAATCTTCCATTTTTTTTCAAAAATTTTTTTAAAAGCTTTCTAGTTTAACGTTAGCGCTGAGAATTTTTTGTAAAATACACAATTACATACTGCAACAAACGAAATTTAAAGCAAGTTAATATATTAAATAGTTTTACGGCAAAAAATTCTCAAAGTTGAAATTTATAAACTCTTCCAATAGAAAATTATACACTTTCAAATGCATAAATTTCCCATTTCCATTAAAGATACGTAAAAATTAAAAGGCGCATTTGATAGAATGTTAATTCTAGTTTCTAATTCTGAAAACGAGATGTTTATATCTTATCGCGTCTATTTGTTATTAATTTTTAAAGTAAACAAGTCGAAAAACAAGTCAAAATTTTCGTTTGCTTATAATTCAGTTGCTAATTAATATATCGTAACCAACTAAAAGCAGTTTTATAGACTGTCTAATTATGCACAATACTGGAAAGTTTGAATAATATTTCACTTATAGTTTAGAAGCTATGGTTATTTAAAAATTGAAAGGGCACAATGTCGACGACGTGACCAGCTTGTCGCACCTTATGACAAGTCAACTTTAAACATTAGTAGCATCTAACGCAAAAGAGATATTCGAATACGGTTTTCACAGTTTTAAAGAAAATTAAACGCTTCATCTGAAACTATAACTTTTACTTACGTATACTAAAGATAAGTATTAATAATTAACCTTTGAATGTGGGTAACATTTTAACATTTGTTACCTTCGATTTTCAAATTTCAAAAAAATAACTATTCTAGAGAACATTTAGAACGCAATGCTGGTTAAATAATTAAAATCGCTTGATAAATAAAGAAGTTATTAACAATTAAATTTTCATATTTTTTCCCGCCTTGGTCGCTCGAACGAGTGTGAGCTTAGAGCCTCTGTGCAGTATACGTATACCGCGGGGCATTGACCGGTGTTCTTGATATCTTGAAACGCAGGGCGCACGTCAAGTGGTGTTCCAATGTTTAAATAGTCATAGCTGCTAAACTATACGTACGATTGTATTTAAACTTACCAGAATTATACACAATTAGACATTCTATCAAATAGTTTTTAGACGGTTACGATATATTAATTAGTCTTGGAGTTATATGCCAACAAATATGCTGACTTGTTTTTCGACTTGTTTACTTTAAAAATTAATAACAAATAGACGCAATAAGCTATAAACATATTGTTTTCAGAATTAGAAACTAGAATTAACACCTTATGAAACGCGCTTATTTGCTTTCACGTGCGGTTAAAGGAAATGGGAAATTTATGCACTTGAAAATGTATGATTTTCTATTAGAAGAGTTTATAAATTTCAACTTTCAGAATTTTTTGCCGTAAAACTATTTAATACAGTAACTTGCTTTAAATTACATTTGTTGCAGCATCTAATTGTGTATTGTACAAAAAATTCTCTGCGCTATAGTTAAAGCAGAAACCTTTTAAAAAAATTTTTGAAAAAAAATGGAAGATTTTAAAATTTTTAATTTCAAAAATTTTTCTAGGGAAATCTGTTAGAGATAGAAAAACTTTCTTATCGCCAAATGATGCGCAATGAGCCCATGCATGACTGTGATTTTTTGCATTAAATTTGATTGGGTAGTTTCCGCGGAAAATGCAAAAAAGTGAAATTTCTATTTTAGCTAAAATCTCAAAAAGTATTTGAGCTAGAATTTTTTTACTATTTTTCCGGTCAATAGTTATGCCGTCTTAACAATATAAATTAAGTTTTTTATAAATTTTTTAGAATTTCAAATTTTGAAAATTTTGAAATTTTTCCTTTTTTTAAATGTCCATAACTCTGCAACCCGACGATTTACAGAAATGTGTGATAGCTTATATTGATTGGTATATTATAAACTTTCCGCGTGCCAAATTTCAGGCCAATCGAGCTGTTAATTTCGGAGATATTAATTTTTAAAAAAATTTACAGATAATTCAGGCATAGAGTGACTACGCCTCGTTTTCTTTGGAAAAAACACGAATATCTCGGAAAGTAATCATCGTAGCGGTAAAATTTCAACGGATTCTGAATTAACATTAAATGATTTACCAGTATATCGATTTTGAGCCTAATCGGACAAGATAAAACAATTAGGCAAAATTGAAAAAAATCGAAAGGGGTTAACCTTCCTCGATTTTTAACAAAAATCATCAAAATCACCCGATTGAGCTGAAATTTGGTACACGTATAGATATGAAGGCGAGAAATACGAATCCGTTGGAATTTTTGCGCTACGACAATTACTTTCCAAGTTATGAGCATTTGTTTATTCGATTTTTGCAAAAAATAAAATGTTAAAAATTTATTAATTTAATAGTTGATTACTATATGGGACATACGTTATTCAACGGGAAAAATAATAAAAAAATTCTATCTCAAATACTTTTTGAGATTTTAGGTAAAACAGAAATTTGACTTTTTTGCACTTTTAGCGGGAACCGCTAAACGAAAATTAACAGAAAAAATCACAATAATGCCCCAACTAATTGCGCATCATTTGGTGTTAAAAGAATTGTTTAATCTGTGATAGCTTTCTTTAAACAAATATTTAAATTTGAAAAGTTTATAATCTTCCATTTTTTTTCAAAAATTATTTTTAATGCCTTCTAACTCTACAATAACGCTCATTATTTATTACATGATAAACAATTAGATGCTGCATGTGATGTACTTTATAAGAAGTTAATATATGCAGTAGTTTTCCAGCAAAAAATTGTCAAAGTTGAAATTTATAAACTCGTCCAATATAAAAACATACATTTTCAAATGCATAAATTTCCCATTTTCATTAAAGGTACGTAAAAATTAAAGGGCGCGTTTGATAGAGTGTTAATTCTAGTTTCTAATTCTGAAAACAAAATGTTTATAGCTTATCGCGTCTATTTGTTATTAATTTTTAAAGTAAACAAGTCGAAAAACAGGTCAGCATATTTGTTGGCATATAACGGATAATCTATCGAATGAAATTTAATGATTGCACGGTATATGATCAGAAATTTAATTGGCTTTCTAAGAGTGAAAGAATTATGGCGATATCTCTTATAGTTCCTGAGATGTTAATTAAAATGTGGGACGCTAATTGTTGGTAATTACGCTACTGGTGCGGGCCGTGCATGCTCTACGAGCGCGCGGACACCACGAGGATTCGCGAAGTAGGCAGTTCGGCTGCCACCTCAATTCTGCTGCCTGGAGTCTACGTGCAGACTGCGGTTTTTTCGCCGCGGCGCACGGGAATTTTTCAAATCGCTATAACTTCTAAACCACCCTATCGATTTTAATGATTTAAAAAGTATTATCACCACCATTAAATGCCCTATCACACTATAACTTCATACTTATCAAAATATCATTATTACTTGGTGAAATTGTTGCTTTTTCACTGAAAACCTCCTAAAACTCCTTCAGATATTAATAAATCGTCAATTTCTATTAATAGTTTATTATAAAAACTTTAAATCTATATCATCAAGCATTATTATTTTAATTTCACCTTAATTCTTGTGCGCTATTTAATTATTTATCATTTAAAAACGGAAAATGTTTATATAGTAATCAACTATTAAATTATTAAATTTTGAACATTTTATTTTTTGCAAAAATCTAATAAACCAATGCCATAACTTGGAAAGTAATTGTCGCAGCGCAAAAATTTTAACGGATTCGTATTTCTTGCCTTCATATCTATACGTGTACCAAACTTCAGCTCAATGGGGCGATTTTGATGATTTTTTGTCAAAAATCGAGGAAGGGTACCCCCTTTCAATTTTTTCAATTTTGCATCTTTGTTTCTACTTGTCCGATTAGGCTCAAAATCGGTATACGGGTAAATATTTCAATACTGATTCAGAATCCTTTGAAATTTTACCGCTACGATAATTACTTTCCGAGATATTCGTGTTTTTTCCGAAGAAAAAAACACGAGGCCTGAATTGTGCATGTGCCAATTATTGAAACATTAATATCTCCGAAACTAACAGTTGGATTGGCCTGAAATTTGGCACCCAAAAAGCACAAAGTAAAACAATTAAAATAAGCTGTCAAATATTGGTGCAGGTCATTGGGTTGCAGAGTTATAGACAAAAGAAAATTTTCAAAATTCAAAAATTTAAAATTCTCAAAAATTTATATAAAACCTAATTTATATTGTTAAGACGGCATAACTATTGACCGGAAAAATAGTAAAAAAATTCTAGCTCAAATACTTTTTGAGATTTTAGGTAAAACAGAAATTTCACTTTTTTGCATTTTCCGCGGAAACTACCCAATAAAATTTAATTCAAAAAATCACAGTTGTGCATGGGCTCATTGCGCATCATTTGGCTGTAAGAAAATTTTTCTATCTCTAACAGATTTCCCTAGAAAAATTTTTGAAATTAAAAATTTTAAAATCTTCCATTTTTTTTCAAAAATTTTTTTAAAAGCTTTCTAGTTTAACGTTAGCGCTGAGAATTTTTTGTAAAATACACAATTACATACTGCAACAAACGAAATTTAAAGCAAGTTAATATATTAAATAGTTTTACGGCAAAAAATTCTCAAAGTTGAAATTTATAAACTCTTCCAATAGAAAATTATACACTTTCAAATGCATAAATTTCCCATTTCCATTAAAGATACGTAAAAATTAAAAGGCGCATTTGATAGAATGTTAATTCTAGTTTCTAATTCTGAAAACGAGATGTTTATATCTTATCGCGTCTATTTGTTATTAATTTTTAAAGTAAACAAGTCGAAAAACAAGAAAAAATTTTCGTTTGCTTATAATTCAGTTGCTAATTAATATATCGTAACCAACTAAAAGCAGTTTTATAGACTGTCTAATTATGCACAATACTGGAAAGTTTGAATAATATTTCACTTATAGTTTAGAAGCTATGGTTATTTAAAAATTGAAAGGGCACAATGTCGACGACGTGACCAGCTTGTCGCACCTTATGACAAGTCAACTTTAAACATTAGTAGCATCTAACGCAAAAGAGATATTCGAATACGGTTTTCACAGTTTTAAAGAAAATTAAACGCTTAATCTGAAACTATAACTTTTACTTACGTATACTAAAGATAAGTATTAATAATTAACCTTTGAATGTGGGTAACATTTTAACATTTGTTACCTTCGATTTTCAAATTTCAAAAAAATAACTATTCTAGAGAACATTTAGAACGCAATGCTGGTTAAATAATTAAAATCGCTTGATAAATAAAGAAGTTATTAACAATTAAATTTTCATATTTTTTCCCGCCTTGGTCGCTCGAACGAGTGTGAGCTTAGAGCCTCTGTGCAGTATACGTATACCGCGGGGCATTGACCGGTGTTCTTGATATCTTGAAACGCAGGGCGCACGTCAAGTGGTGTTCCAATGTTTAAATAGTCATAGCTGCTAAACTATACGTACGATTGTATTTAAACTTACCAGAATTATACACAATTAGACATTCTATCAAATAGTTTTTAGACGGTTACGATATATTAATTAGTCTTGGAGTTATATGCCAACAAATATGCTGACTTGTTTTTCGACTTGTTTACTTTAAAAATTAATAACAAATAGACGCAATAAGCTATAAACATATTGTCTTCAGAATTAGAAACTAGAATTAACACCTTATGAAACGCGCTTATTTGCTTTCACGTGCGGTTAAAGGAAATGGGAAATTTATGCACTTGAAAATGTATGATTTTCTATTAGAAGAGTTTATAAATTTCAACTTTCAGAATTTTTTGCCGTAAAACTATTTAATACAGTAACTTGCTTTAAATTACATTTGTTGCAGCATCTAATTGTGTATTGTACAAAAAATTCTCTGCGCTATAGTTAAAGCAGAAACCTTTTAAAAAAATTTTTGAAAAAAAATGGAAGATTTTAAAATTTTTAATTTCAAAAATTTTTCTAGGGAAATCTGTTAGAGATAGAAAAACTTTCTTATCGCCAAATGATGCGCAATGAGCCCATGCATGACTGTGATTTTTTGCATTAAATTTGATTGGGTAGTTTCCGCGGAAAATGCAAAAAAGTGAAATTTCTATTTTAGCTAAAATCTCAAAAAGTATTTGAGCTAGAATTTTTTTACTATTTTTCCGGTCAATAGTTATGCCGTCTTAACAATATAAATTAAGTTTTTTATAAATTTTTTAGAATTTCAAATTTTGAAAATTTTGAAATTTTTCCTTTTTTTAAATGTCCATAACTCTGCAACCCGACGATTTACAGAAATGTGTGATAGCTTATATTGATTGGTATATTATAAACTTTCCGCGTGCCAAATTTCAGGCCAATCGAGCTGTTAATTTCGGAGATATTAATTTTTAAAAAAATTTACAGATAATTCAGGCATAGAGTGACTACGCCTCGTTTTCTTTGGAAAAAACACGAATATCTCGGAAAGTAATCATCGTAGCGGTAAAATTTCAACGGATTCTGAATTAACATTAAATGATTTACCAGTATATCGATTTTGAGCCTAATCGGACAAGATAAAACAATTAGGCAAAATTGAAAAAAATCGAAAGGGGTTAACCTTCCTCGATTTTTAACAAAAATCATCAAAATCACCCGATTGAGCTGAAATTTGGTACACGTATAGATATGAAGGCGAGAAATACGAATCCGTTGGAATTTTTGCGCTACGACAATTACTTTCCAAGTTATGAGCATTTGTTTATTCGATTTTTGCAAAAAATAAAATGTTAAAAATTTATTAATTTAATAGTTGATTACTATATGGGACATACGTTATTCAACGGGAAAAATAATAAAAAAATTCTATCTCAAATACTTTTTGAGATTTTAGGTAAAACAGAAATTTGACTTTTTTGCACTTTTAGCGGGAACCGCTAAACGAAAATTAACAGAAAAAATCACAATAATGCCCCAACTAATTGCGCATCATTTGGTGTTAAAAGAATTGTTTAATCTGTGATAGCTTTCTTTAAACAAATATTTAAATTTGAAAAGTTTATAATCTTCCATTTTTTTTCAAAAATTATTTTTAATGCCTTCTAACTCTACAATAACGCTCATTATTTATTACATGATAAACAATTAGATGCTGCATGTGATGTACTTTATAAGAAGTTAATATATGCAGTAGTTTTCCAGCAAAAAATTGTCAAAGTTGAAATTTATAAACTCGTCCAATATAAAAACATACATTTTCAAATGCATAAATTTCCCATTTTCATTAAAGGTACGTAAAAATTAAAGGGCGCGTTTGATAGAGTGTTAATTCTAGTTTCTAATTCTGAAAACAAAATGTTTATAGCTTATCGCGTCTATTTGTTATTAATTTTTAAAGTAAACAAGTCGAAAAACAGGTCAGCATATTTGTTGGCATATAACGGATAATCTATCGAATGAAATTTAATGATTGCACGGTATATGATCAGAAATTTAATTGGCTTTCTAAGAGTGAAAGAATTATGGCGATATCTCTTATAGTTCCTGAGATGTTAATTAAAATGTGGGACGCTAATTGTTGGTAATTACGCTACTGGTGCGGGCCGTGCATGCTCTACGAGCGCGCGGACACCACGAGGATTCGCGAAGTAGGCAGTTCGGCTGCCACCTCAATTCTGCTGCCTGGAGTCTACGTGCAGACTGCGGTTTTTTCGCCGCGGCGCACGGGAATTTTTCAAATCGCTATAACTTCTAAACCACCCTATCGATTTTAATGATTTAAAAAGTATTATCACCACCATTAAATGCCCTATCACACTATAACTTCATACTTATCAAAATATCATTATTACTTGGTGAAATTGTTGCTTTTTCACTGAAAACCTCCTAAAACTCCTTCAGATATTAATAAATCGTCAATTTCTATTAATAGTTTATTATAAAAACTTTAAATCTATATCATCAAGCATTATTATTTTAATTTCACCTTAATTCTTGTGCGCTATTTAATTATTTATCATTTAAAAACGGAAAATGTTTATATAGTAATCAACTATTAAATTATTAAATTTTGAACATTTTATTTTTTGCAAAAATCTAATAAACCAATGCCATAACTTGGAAAGTAATTGTCGCAGCGCAAAAATTTTAACGGATTCGTATTTCTTGCCTTCATATCTATACGTGTACCAAACTTCAGCTCAATGGGGCGATTTTGATGATTTTTTGTCAAAAATCGAGGAAGGGTACCCCCTTTCAATTTTTTCAATTTTGCATCTTTGTTTCTACTTGTCCGATTAGGCTCAAAATCGGTATACGGGTAAATATTTCAATACTGATTCAGAATCCTTTGAAATTTTACCGCTACGATAATTACTTTCCGAGATATTCGTGTTTTTTCCGAAGAAAAAAACACGAGGCCTGAATTGTGCATGTGCCAATTATTGAAACATTAATATCTCCGAAACTAACAGTTGGATTGGCCTGAAATTTGGCACCCAAAAAGCACAAAGTAAAACAATTAAAATAAGCTGTCAAATATTGGTGCAGGTCATCGGGTTGCAGAGTTATAGACAAAAGAAAATTTTCAAAATTCAAAAATTTAAAATTCTCAAAAATTTATATAAAACCTAATTTATATTGTTAAGACGGCATAACTATTGACCGGAAAAATAGTAAAAAAATTCTAGCTCAAATACTTTTTGAGATTTTAGGTAAAACAGAAATTTCACTTTTTTGCATTTTCCGCGGAAACTACCCAATAAAATTTAATTCAAAAAATCACAGTTGTGCATGGGCTCATTGCGCATAATTTGGCTGTAAGAAAATTTTTCTATCTCTAACAGATTTCCCTAGAAAAATTTTTGAAATTAAAAATTTTAAAATCTTCCATTTTTTTTCAAAAATTTTTTTAAAAGCTTTCTAGTTTAACGTTAGCGCTGAGAATTTTTTGTAAAATACACAATTACATACTGCAACAAACGAAATTTAAAGCAAGTTAATATATTAAATAGTTTTACGGCAAAAAATTCTCAAAGTTGAAATTTATAAACTCTTCCAATAGAAAATTATACACTTTCAAATGCATAAATTTCCCATTTCCATTAAAGATACGTAAAAATTAAAAGGCGCATTTGATAGAATGTTAATTCTAGTTTCTAATTCTGAAAACGAGATGTTTATATCTTATCGCGTCTATTTGTTATTAATTTTTAAAGTAAACAAGTCGAAAAACAAGTCAAAATTTTCGTTTGCTTATAATTCAGTTGCTAATTAATATATCGTAACCAACTAAAAGCAGTTTTATAGACTGTCTAATTATGCACAATACTGGAAAGTTTGAATAATATTTCACTTATAGTTTAGAAGCTATGGTTATTTAAAAATTGAAAGGGCACAATGTCGACGACGTGACCAGCTTGTCGCACCTTATGACAAGTCAACTTTAAACATTAGTAGCATCTAACGCAAAAGAGATATTCGAATACGGTTTTCACAGTTTTAAAGAAAATTAAACGCTTCATCTGAAACTATAACTTTTACTTACGTATACTAAAGATAAGTATTAATAATTAACCTTTGAATGTGGGTAACATTTTAACATTTGTTACCTTCGATTTTCAAATTTCAAAAAAATAACTATTCTAGAGAACATTTAGAACGCAATGCTGGTTAAATAATTAAAATCGCTTGATAAATAAAGAAGTTATTAACAATTAAATTTTCATATTTTTTCCCGCCTTGGTCGCTCGAACGAGTGTGAGCTTAGAGCCTCTGTGCAGTATACGTATACCGCGGGGCATTGACCGGTGTTCTTGATATCTTGAAACGCAGGGCGCACGTCAAGTGGTGTTCCAATGTTTAAATAGTCATAGCTGCTAAACTATACGTACGATTGTATTTAAACTTACCAGAATTATACACAATTAGACATTCTATCAAATAGTTTTTAGACGGTTACGATATATTAATTAGTCTTGGAGTTATATGCCAACAAATATGCTGACTTGTTTTTCGACTTGTTTACTTTAAAAATTAATAACAAATAGACGCAATAAGCTATAAACATATTGTCTTCAGAATTAGAAACTAGAATTAACACCTTATGAAACGCGCTTATTTGCTTTCACGTGCGGTTAAAGGAAATGGGAAATTTATGCACTTGAAAATGTATGATTTTCTATTAGAAGAGTTTATAAATTTCAACTTTCAGAATTTTTTGCCGTAAAACTATTTAATACAGTAACTTGCTTTAAATTACATTTGTTGCAGCATCTAATTGTGTATTGTACAAAAAATTCTCTGCGCTATAGTTAAAGCAGAAACCTTTTAAAAAAATTTTTGAAAAAAAATGGAAGATTTTAAAATTTTTAATTTCAAAAATTTTTCTAGGGAAATCTGTTAGAGATAGAAAAACTTTCTCATCGCCAAATGATGCGCAATGAGCCCATGCATGACTGTGATTTTTTGCATTAAATTTGATTGGGTAGTTTCCGCGGAAAATGCAAAAAAGTGAAATTTCTATTTTAGCTAAAATCTCAAAAAGTATTTGAGCTAGAATTTTTTTACTATTTTTCCGGTCAATAGTTATGCCGTCTTAACAATATAAATTAAGTTTTTTATAAATTTTTGAGAATTTCAAATTTTGAAAATTTTGTAATTTTTCCTTTTTTTAAATGTCCATAACTCTGCAACCTGACGATTTACAGAAATGTGTGATAGCTTATATTGATTGGTATATTATAAACTTTCCGCGTGCCAAATTTCAGGCCAATCGAGCTGTTAATTTCGGAGATATTAATTTTTAAAAAAATTTACAGATAATTCAGGCATAGAGTGACTACGCCTCGTTTTCTTTGGAAAAAACACGAATATCTCGGAAAGTAATCATCGTAGCGGTAAAATTTCAACGGATTCTGAATTAACATTAAATGATTTACCAGTATATCGATTTTGAGCCTAATCGGACAAGGTAAAACAATTAGGCAAAATTGAAAAAAATCGAAAGGGGTTAACCTTCCTCGATTTTTAACAAAAATCATCAAAATCACCCGATTGAGCTGAAATTTGGTACACGTATAGATATGAAGGCGAGAAATACGAATCCGTTGGAATTTTTGCGCTACGACAATTACTTTCCAAGTTATGAGCATTTGTTTATTCGATTTTTGCAAAAAATAAAATGTTAAAAATTTATTAATTTAATAGTTGATTACTATATGGGACATACGTTATTCAACGGGAAAAATAATAAAAAAATTCTATCTCAAATACTTTTTGAGATTTTAGGTAAAACAGAAATTTGACTTTTTTGCACTTTTAGCGGGAACCGCTAAACGAAAATTAACAGAAAAAATCACAATAATGCCCCAACTAATTGCGCATCATTTGGTGTTAAAAGAATTGTTTAATCTGTGATAGCTTTCTTTAAAAAAATATTTAAATTTGAAAAGTTTATAATCTTCCATTTTTTTTCAAAAATTATTTTTAATGCCTTCTAACTCCACAATAACGCTCATTATTTATTACATGATAAACAATTAGATGCTGCATGTGATGTACTTTATAAGAAGTTAATATATGCAGTAGTTTTCCAGCAAAAAATTGTCAAAGTTGAAATTTATAAACTCGTCCAATATAAAAACATACATTTTCAAATGCATGAATTTCCCATTTTCATTAAAGGTACGTAAAAATTAAAGGGCGCGTTTGATAAAGTGTTAATTCTAGTTTCTAATTCTGAAAACAAAATGTTTATAGCTTATCGCGTCTATTTGTTATTAATTTTTAAAGTAAACAAGTCGAAAAACAGGTCAGCATATTTGTTGGCATATAACGGATAATCTATCGAATGAAATTTAATGATTGCACGGTATATGATCAGAAATTTAATTGGCTTTCTAAGAGTGAAAGAATTATGGCGATATCTCTTATAGTTCCTGAGATGTTAATTAAAATGTGGGACGCTAATTGTTGGTAATTACGCTACTGGTGCGGGCCGTGCATGCTCTACGAGCGCGCGGACACCACGAGGATTCGCGAAGTAGGCAGTTCGGCTGCCACCTCAATTCTGCTGCCTGGAGTCTACGTGCAGACTGCGGTTTTTTCGCCGCGGCGCACGGGAATTTTTCAAATCGCTATAACTTCTAAACCACCCTATCGATTTTAATGATTTAAAAAGTATTATCACCACCATTAAATGCCCTATCACACTATAACTTCATACTTATCAAAATATCATTATTACTTGGTGAAATTGTTGCTTTTTCACTGAAAACCTCCTAAAACTCCTTCAGATATTAATAAATCGTCAATTTCTATTAATAGTTTATTATAAAAACTTTAAATCTATATCATCAAGCATTATTATTTTAATTTCACCTTAATTCTTGTGCGCTATTTAATTATTTATCATTTAAAAACGGAAAATGTTTATATAGTAATCAACTATTAAATTATTAAATTTTGAACATTTTATTTTTTGCAAAAATCTAATAAACCAATGCCATAACTTGGAAAGTAATTGTCGCAGCGCAAAAATTTTAACGGATTCGTATTTCTTGCCTTCATATCTATACGTGTACCAAACTTCAGCTCAATGGGGCGATTTTGATGATTTTTTGTCAAAAATCGAGGAAGGGTACCCCCTTTCAATTTTTTCAATTTTGCATCTTTGTTTCTACTTGTCCGATTAGGCTCAAAATCGGTATACGGGTAAATATTTCAATACTGATTCAGAATCCTTTGAAATTTTACCGCTACGATAATTACTTTCCGAGATATTCGTGTTTTTTCCGAAGAAAAAAACACGAGGCCTGAATTGTGCATGTGCCAATTATTGAAACATTAATATCTCCGAAACTAACAGTTGGATTGGCCTGAAATTTGGCACCCAAAAAGCACAAAGTAAAACAATTAAAATAAGCTGTCAAATATTGGTGCAGGTCATCGGGTTGCAGAGTTATAGACAAAAGAAAATTTTCAAAATTCAAAAATTTAAAATTCTCAAAAATTTATATAAAACCTAATTTATATTGTTAAGACGGCATAACTATTGACCGGAAAAATAGTAAAAAAATTCTAGCTCAAATACTTTTTGAGATTTTAGGTAAAACAGAAATTTCACTTTTTTGCATTTTCCGCGGAAACTACCCAATAAAATTTAATTCAAAAAATCACAGTTGTGCATGGGCTCATTGCGCATAATTTGGCTGTAAGAAAATTTTTCTATCTCTAACAGATTTCCCTAGAAAAATTTTTGAAATTAAAAATTTTAAAATCTTCCATTTTTTTTCAAAAATTTTTTTAAAAGCTTTCTAGTTTAACGTTAGCGCTGAGAATTTTTTGTAAAATACACAATTACATACTGCAACAAACGTAATTTAAAGCAAGTTAATATATTAAATAGTTTTACGGCAAAAAATTCTCAAAGTTGAAATTTATAAACTCTTCCAATAGAAAATTATACACTTTCAAATGCATAAATTTCCCATTTCCATTAAAGATACGTAAAAATTAAAAGGCGCATTTGATAGAATGTTAATTCTAGTTTCTAATTCTGAAAACGAGATGTTTATATCTTATCGCGTCTATTTGTTATTAATTTTTAAAGTAAACAAGTCGAAAAACAAGTCAAAATTTTCGTTTGCTTATAATTCAGTTGCTAATTAATATATCGTAACCAACTAAAAGCAGTTTTATAGACTGTCTAATTATGCACAATACTGGAAAGTTTGAATAATATTTCACTTATAGTTTAGAAGCTATGGTTATTTAAAAATTGAAAGGGCACAATGTCGACGACGTGACCAGCTTGTCGCACCTTATGACAAGTCAACTTTAAACATTAGTAGCATCTAACGCAAAAGAGATATTCGAATACGGTTTTCACAGTTTTAAAGAAAATTAAACGCTTCATCTGAAACTATAACTTTTACTTACGTATACTAAAGATAAGTATTAATAATTAACCTTTGAATGTGGGTAACATTTTAACATTTGTTACCTTCGATTTTCAAATTTCAAAAAAATAACTATTCTAGAGAACATTTAGAACGCAATGCTGGTTAAATAATTAAAATCGCTTGATAAATAAAGAAGTTATTAACAATTAAATTTTCATATTTTTTCCCGCCTTGGTCGCTCGAACGAGTGTGAGCTTAGAGCCTCTGTGCAGTATACGTATACCGCGGGGCATTGACCGGTGTTCTTGATATCTTGAAACGCAGGGCGCACGTCAAGTGGTGTTCCAATGTTTAAATAGTCATAGCTGCTAAACTATACGTACGATTGTATTTAAACTTACCAGAATTATACACAATTAGACATTCTATCAAATAGTTTTTAGACGGTTACGATATATTAATTAGTCTTGGAGTTATATGCCAACAAATATGCTGACTTGTTTTTCGACTTGTTTACTTTAAAAATTAATAACAAATAGACGCAATAAGCTATAAACATATTGTCTTCAGAATTAGAAACTAGAATTAACACCTTATGAAACGCGCTTATTTGCTTTCACGTGCGGTTAAAGGAAATGGGAAATTTATGCACTTGAAAATGTATGATTTTCTATTAGAAGAGTTTATAAATTTCAACTTTCAGAATTTTTTGCCGTAAAACTATTTAATACAGTAACTTGCTTTAAATTACATTTGTTGCAGCATCTAATTGTGTATTGTACAAAAAATTCTCTGCGCTATAGTTAAAGCAGAAACCTTTTAAAAAAATTTTTGAAAAAAAATGGAAGATTTTAAAATTTTTAATTTCAAAAATTTTTCTAGGGAAATCTGTTAGAGATAGAAAAACTTTCTTATCGCCAAATGATGCGCAATGAGCCCATGCATGACTGTGATTTTTTGCATTAAATTTGATTGGGTAGTTTCCGCGGAAAATGCAAAAAAGTGAAATTTCTATTTTAGCTAAAATCTCAAAAAGTATTTGAGCTAGAATTTTTTTACTATTTTTCCGGTCAATAGTTATGCCGTCTTAACAATATAAATTAAGTTTTTTATAAATTTTTGAGAATTTCAAATTTTGAAAATTTTGTAATTTTTCCTTTTTTTAAATGTCCATAACTCTGCAACCTGACGATTTACAGAAATGTGTGATAGCTTATATTGATTGGTATATTATAAACTTTCCGCGTGCCAAATTTCAGGCCAATCGAGCTGTTGATTTCGGAGATATTAATTTTTAAAAAAATTTACAGATAATTCAGGCATAGAGTGACTACGCCTCGTTTTCTTTGGAAAAAACACGAATATCTCGGAAAGTAATCATCGTAGCGGTAAAATTTCAACGGATTCTGAATTAACATTAAATGATTTACCAGTATATCGATTTTGAGCCTAATCGGACAAGGTAAAACAATTAGGCAAAATTGAAAAAAATCGAAAGGGGTTAACCTTCCTCGATTTTTAACAAAAATCATCAAAATCACCCGATTGAGCTGAAATTTGGTACACGTATAGATATGAAGGCGAGAAATACGAATCCGTTGGAATTTTTGCGCTACGACAATTACTTTCCAAGTTATGAGCATTTGTTTATTCGATTTTTGCAAAAAATAAAATGTTAAAAATTTATTAATTTAATAGTTGATTACTATATGGGACATACGTTATTCAACGGGAAAAATAATAAAAAAATTCTATCTCAAATACTTTTTGAGATTTTAGGTAAAACAGAAATTTGACTTTTTTGCACTTTTAGCGGGAACCGCTAAACGAAAATTAACAGAAAAAATCACAATAATGCCCCAACTAATTGCGCATCATTTGGTGTTAAAAGAATTGTTTAATCTGTGATAGCTTTCTTTAAAAAAATATTTAAATTTGAAAAGTTTATAATCTTCCATTTTTTTTCAAAAATTATTTTTAATGCCTTCTAACTCTACAATAACGCTCATTATTTATTTCATGATAAACAATTAGATGCTGCATGTGATGTACTTTATAAGAAGTTAATATATGCAGTAGTTTTCCAGCAAAAAATTGTCAAAGTTGAAATTTATAAACTCGTCCAATATAAAAACATACATTTTCAAATGCATAAATTTCCCATTTTCATTAAAGGTACGTAAAAATTAAAGGGCGCGTTTGATAGAGTGTTAATTCTAGTTTCTAATTCTGAAAACAAAATGTTTATAGCTTATCGCGTCTATTTGTTATTAATTTTTAAAGTAAACAAGTCGAAAAACAGGTCAGCATATTTGTTGGCATATAACGGATAATCTATCGAATGAAATTTAATGATTGCACGGTATATGATCAGAAATTTAATTGGCTTTCTAAGAGTGAAAGAATTATGGCGATATCTCTTATAGTTCCTGAGATGTTAATTAAAATGTGGGACGCTAATTGTTGGTAATTACGCTACTGGTGCGGGCCGTGCATGCTCTACGAGCGCGCGGACACCACGAGGATTCGCGAAGTAGGCAGTTCGGCTGCCACCTCAATTCTGCTGCCTGGAGTCTACGTGCAGACTGCGGTTTTTTCGCCGCGGCGCACGGGAATTTTTCAAATCGCTATAACTTCTAAACCACCCTATCGATTTTAATGATTTAAAAAGTATTATCACCACCATTAAATGCCCTATCACACTATGACTTCATACTTATCAAAATATCATTATTACTTGGTGAAATTGTTGCTTTTTCACTGAAAACCTCCTAAAACTCCTTCAGATATTAATAAATCGTCAATTTCTATTAATAGTTTATTATAAAAACTTTAAATCTATATCATCAAGCATTATTATTTTAATTTCACCTTAATTCTTGTGCGCTATTTAATTATTTATCATTTAAAAACGGAAAATGTTTATATAGTAATCAACTATTAAATTATTAAATTTTGAACATTTTATTTTTTGCAAAAATCTAATAAACCAATGCCATAACTTGGAAAGTAATTGTCGCAGCGCAAAAATTTTAACGGATTCGTATTTCTTGCCTTCATATCTATACGTGTACCAAACTTCAGCTCAATGGGGCGATTTTGATGATTTTTTGTCAAAAATCGAGGAAGGGTACCCCCTTTCAATTTTTTCAATTTTGCATCTTTGTTTCTACTTGTCCGATTAGGCTCAAAATCGGTATACGGGTAAATATTTCAATACTGATTCAGAATCCTTTGAAATTTTACCGCTACGATAATTACTTTCCGAGATATTCGTGTTTTTTCCGAAGAAAAAAACACGAGGCCTGAATTGTGCATGTGCCAATTATTGAAACATTAATATCTCCGAAACTAACAGTTGGATTGGCCTGAAATTTGGCACCCAAAAAGCAAAAAGTAAAACAATTAAAATAAGCTGTCAAATATTGGTGCAGGTCATCGGGTTGCAGAGTTATAGACAAAAGAAAATTTTCAAAATTCATAAATTTAAAATTCTCAAAAATTTATATAAAACCTAATTTATATTGTTAAGACGGCATAACTATTGACCGGAAAAATAGTAAAAAAATTCTAGCTCAAATACTTTTTGAGATTTTAGGTAAAACAGAAATTTCACTTTTTTGTATTTTCCGCGGAAACTACCCAATAAAATTTAATTCAAAAAATCACAGTTGTGCATGGGCTCATTGCGCATCATTTGGCTGTAAGAAAATTTTTCTATCTCTAACAGATTTCCCTAGAAAAATTTCTGAAATTAAAAATTTTAAAATCTTCCATTTTTTTTCAAAAATTTTTTTAAAAGCTTTCTAGTTTAACGTTAGCGCTGAGAATTTTTTGTAAAATACACAATTACATACTGCAACAAACGTAATTTAAAGCAAGTTAATATATTAAATAGTTTTACGGCAAAAAATTCTCAAAGTTGAAATTTATAAACTCTTCCAATAGAAAATTATACACTTTCAAATGCATAAATTTCCCATTTCCATTAAAGATACGTAAACATTAAAAGGCGCATTTGATAGAATGTTAATTCTAGTTTCTAATTCTGAAAACGAGATGTTTATATCTTATCGCGTCTATTTGTTATTAATTTTTAAAGTAAACAAGTCGAAAAACAAGTCAAAATCTTCGTTTGCTTATAATTCAGTTGCTAATTAATATATCGTAACCAACTAAAAGCAGTTTTATAGACTGTCTAATTATGCACAATACTGGAAAGTTTGAATAATATTTCACTTATAGTTTAGAAGCTATGGTTATTTAAAAATTGAAAGGGCACAATGTCGACGACGTGACCAGCTTGTCGCACCTTATGACAAGTCAACTTTAAACATTAGTAGCATCTAACGCAAAAGAGATATTCGAATACGGTTTTCACAGTTTTAAAGAAAATTAAACGCTTCATCTGAAACTTTAACTTTTACTTACGTATACTAAAGATAAGTATTAATAATTAACCTTTGAATGTGGGTAACATTTTAACATTTGTTACCTTCGCTTTTCAAATTTTAAAAAAATAACTATTTTAGAGCACATTTAGAACGCAATGCTGGTTAAATAATTAAAATCGCTTGATAAATAAGGAAGTTATTAACAATTAAATTGTCATATTTTTTCCCGCCTTGGTCGCTCGAACGAGTGTGAGCTTAGAGCCTCTGTGCAGTATACGTATACCGCGGGGCATTGACCGGTGTTCTTGATATCTTGAAACGCAGGGCGCACGTCAAGTGGTGTTCCAATGTTTAAATAGTCATAGCTGCTAAACTATACGTACGATTGTTTTTAAACTTACCAGAATTATACACAATTAGACATTCTATCAAATAGTTTTTAGACGGTTACGATATATTAATTAGTCTTGGAGTTATATGCCAACAAATATGCTGACTTGTTTTTCGACTTGTTTACTTTAAAAATTAATAACAAATAGACGCAATAAGCTATAAACATATTGTCTTCAGAATTAGAAACTAGAATTAACACCTTATGAAACGCGCTTATTTGCTTTCACGTGCGGTTAAAGGAAATGGGAAATTTATGCACTTGAAAATGTATGATTTTCTATTAGAAGAGTTTATAAATTTCAACTTTCAGAATTTTTTGCCGTAAAACTATTTAATACAGTAACTTGCTTTAAATTACATTTGTTGCAGCATCTAATTGTGTATTGTACAAAAAATTCTCTGCGCTATAGTTAAAGCAGAAACCTTTTAAAAAAATTTTTGAAAAAAAATGGAAGATTTTAAAATTTTTAATTTCAAAAATTTTTCTAGGGAAATCTGTTAGAGATAGAAAAACTTTCTCATCGCCAAATGATGCGCAATGAGCCCATGCATGACTGTGATTTTTTGCATTAAATTTGATTGGGTAGTTTCCGCGGAAAATGCAAAAAAGTGAAATTTCTATTTTAGCTAAAATCTCAAAAAGTATTTGAGCTAGAATTTTTTTACTATTTTTCCGGTCAATAGTTATGCCGTCTTAACAATATAAATTAAGTTTTTTATAAATTTTTGAGAATTTCAAATTTTGAAAATTTTGTAATTTTTCCTTTTTTTAAATGTCCATAACTCTGCAACCTGACGATTTACAGAAATGTGTATTAGCTTATATTGATTGGTATATTATAAACTTTCCGCGTGCCAAATTTCAGGCCAATCGAGCTGTTGATTTCGGAGATATTAATTTTTAAAAAAATTTACAGATAATTCAGGCATAGAGTGACTACGCCTCGTTTTCTTTGGAAAAAACACGAATATCTCGGAAAGTAATCATCGTAGCGGTAAAATTTCAACGGATTCTGAATTAACATTAAATGATTTACCAGTATATCGATTTTGAGCCTAATCGGACAAGGTAAAACAATTAGGCAAAATTGAAAAAAATCGAAAGGGGTTAACCTTCCTCGATTTTTAACAAAAATCATCAAAATCACCCGATTGAGCTGAAATTTGGTACACGTATAGATATGAAGGCGAGAAATACGAATCCGTTGGAATTTTTGCGCTACGACAATTACTTTCCAAGTTATGAGCATTTGTTTATTCGATTTTTGCAAAAAATAAAATGTTAAAAATTTATTAATTTAATAGTTGATTACTATATGGGACATACGTTATTCAACGGGAAAAATAATAAAAAAATTCTATCTCAAATACTTTTTGAGATTTTAGGTAAAACAGAAATTTGACTTTTTTGCACTTTTAGCGGGAACCGCTAAACGAAAATTAACAGAAAAAATCACAATAATGCCCCAACTAATTGCGCATCATTTGGTGTTAAAAGAATTGTTTAATCTGTGATAGCTTTCTTTAAACAAATATTTAAATTTGAAAAGTTTATAATCTTCCATTTTTTTTCAAAAATTATTTTTAATGCCTTCTAACTCTACAATAACGCTCATTATTTATTACATGATAAACAATTAGATGCTGCATGTGATGTACTTTATAAGAAGTTAATATATGCAGTAGTTTTCCAGCAAAAAATTGTCAAAGTTGAAATTTATAAACTCGTCCAATATAAAAACATACATTTTCAAATGCATAAATTTCCCATTTTCATTAAAGGTACGTAAAAATTAAAGGGCGCGTTTGATAGAGTGTTAATTCTAGTTTCTAATTCTGAAAACAAAATGTTTATAGCTTATCGCGTCTATTTGTTATTAATTTTTAAAGTAAACAAGTCGAAAAACAGGTCAGCATATTTGTTGGCATATAACGGATAATCTATCGAATGAAATTTAATGATTGCACGGTATATGATCAGAAATTTAATTGGCTTTCTAAGAGTGAAAGAATTATGGCGATATCTCTTATAGTTCCTGAGATGTTAATTAAAATGTGGGACGCTAATTGTTGGTAATTACGCTACTGGTGCGGGCCGTGCATGCTCTACGAGCGCGCGGACACCACGAGGATTCGCGAAGTAGGCAGTTCGGCTGCCACCTCAATTCTGCTGCCTGGAGTCTACGTGCAGACTGCGGTTTTTTCGCCGCGGCGCACGGGAATTTTTCAAATCGCTATAACTTCTAAACCACCCTATCGATTTTAATGATTTAAAAAGTATTATCACCACCATTAAATGCCCTATCACACTATAACTTCATACTTATCAAAATATCATTATTACTTGGTGAAATTGTTGCTTTTTCACTGAAAACCTCCTAAAACTCCTTCAGATATTAATAAATCGTCAATTTCTATTAATAGTTTATTATAAAAACTTTAAATCTATATCATCAAGCATTATTATTTTAATTTCACCTTAATTCTTGTGCGCTATTTAATTATTTATCATTTAAAAACGGAAAATGTTTATATAGTAATCAACTATTAAATTATTAAATTTTGAACATTTTATTTTTTGCAAAAATCTAATAAACCAATGCCATAACTTGGAAAGTAATTGTCGCAGCGCAAAAATTTTAACGGATTCGTATTTCTTGCCTTCATATCTATACGTGTACCAAACTTCAGCTCAATGGGGCGATTTTGATGATTTTTTGTCAAAAATCGAGGAAGGGTACCCCCTTTCAATTTTTTCAATTTTGCATCTTTGTTTCTACTTGTCCGATTAGGCTCAAAATCGGTATACGGGTAAATATTTCAATACTGATTCAGAATCCTTTGAAATTTTACCGCTACGATAATTACTTTCCGAGATATTCGTGTTTTTTCCGAAGAAAAAAACACGAGGCCTGAATTGTGCATGTGCCAATTATTGAAACATTAATATCTCCGAAACTAACAGTTGGATTGGCCTGAAATTTGGCACCCAAAAAGCACAAAGTAAAACAATTAAAATAAGCTGTCAAATATTGGTGCAGGTCATCGGGTTGCAGAGTTATAGACAAAAGAAAATTTTCAAAATTCAAAAATTTAAAATTCTCAAAAATTTATATAAAACCTAATTTATATTGTTAAGACGGCATAACTATTGACCGGAAAAATAGTAAAAAAATTCTAGCTCAAATACTTTTTGAGATTTTAGGTAAAACAGAAATTTCACTTTTTTGCATTTTCCGCGGAAACTACCCAATAAAATTTAATTCAAAAAATCACAGTTGTGCATGGGCTCATTGCGCATAATTTGGCTGTAAGAAAATTTTTCTATCTCTAACAGATTTCCCTAGAAAAATTTTTGAAATTAAAAATTTTAAAATCTTCCATTTTTTTTCAAAAATTTTTTTAAAAGCTTTCTAGTTTAACGTTAGCGCTGAGAATTTTTTGTAAAATACACAATTA
Source organism: Aleochara curtula (assembly GCA_963978815.1). Taxonomy (NCBI): domain Eukaryota; kingdom Metazoa; phylum Arthropoda; class Insecta; order Coleoptera; family Staphylinidae; genus Aleochara; species Aleochara curtula. The sequence continues at coordinate 19,529,591 of OZ022216.1, read as the reverse complement.
CATACTGCAACAAACGTAATTTAAAGCAAGTTAATATATTAAATAGTTTTACGGCAAAAAATTCTCAAAGTTGAAATTTATAAACTCTTCCAATAGAAAATTATACACTTTCAAATGCATAAATTTCCCATTTCCATTAAAGATACGTAAAAATTAAAAGGCGCATTTGATAGAATGTTAATTCTAGTTTCTAATTCTGAAAACGAGATGTTTATATCTTATCGCGTCTATTTGTTATTAATTTTTAAAGTAAACAAGTCGAAAAACAAGTCAAAATTTTCGTTTGCTTATAATTCAGTTGCTAATTAATATATCGTAACCAACTAAAAGCAGTTTTATAGACTGTCTAATTATGCACAATACTGGAAAGTTTGAATAATATTTCACTTATAGTTTAGAAGCTATGGTTATTTAAAAATTGAAAGGGCACAATGTCGACGACGTGACCAGCTTGTCGCACCTTATGACAAGTCAACTTTAAACATTAGTAGCATCTAACGCAAAAGAGATATTCGAATACGGTTTTCACAGTTTTAAAGAAAATTAAACGCTTCATCTGAAACTATAACTTTTACTTACGTATACTAAAGATAAGTATTAATAATTAACCTTTGAATGTGGGTAACATTTTAACATTTGTTACCTTCGATTTTCAAATTTCAAAAAAATAACTATTCTAGAGAACATTTAGAACGCAATGCTGGTTAAATAATTAAAATCGCTTGATAAATAAAGAAGTTATTAACAATTAAATTTTCATATTTTTTCCCGCCTTGGTCGCTCGAACGAGTGTGAGCTTAGAGCCTCTGTGCAGTATACGTATACCGCGGGGCATTGACCGGTGTTCTTGATATCTTGAAACGCAGGGCGCACGTCAAGTGGTGTTCCAATGTTTAAATAGTCATAGCTGCTAAACTATACGTACGATTGTATTTAAACTTACCAGAATTATACACAATTAGACATTCTATCAAATAGTTTTTAGACGGTTACGATATATTAATTAGTCTTGGAGTTATATGCCAACAAATATGCTGACTTGTTTTTCGACTTGTTTACTTTAAAAATTAATAACAAATAGACGCAATAAGCTATAAACATATTGTCTTCAGAATTAGAAACTAGAATTAACACCTTATGAAACGCGCTTATTTGCTTTCACGTGCGGTTAAAGGAAATGGGAAATTTATGCACTTGAAAATGTATGATTTTCTATTAGAAGAGTTTATAAATTTCAACTTTCAGAATTTTTTGCCGTAAAACTATTTAATACAGTAACTTGCTTTAAATTACATTTGTTGCAGCATCTAATTGTGTATTGTACAAAAAATTCTCTGCGCTATAGTTAAAGCAGAAACCTTTTAAAAAAATTTTTGAAAAAAAATGGAAGATTTTAAAATTTTTAATTTCAAAAATTTTTCTAGGGAAATCTGTTAGAGATAGAAAAACTTTCTCATCGCCAAATGATGCGCAATGAGCCCATGCATGACTGTGATTTTTTGCATTAAATTTGATTGGGTAGTTTCCGCGGAAAATGCAAAAAAGTGAAATTTCTATTTTAGCTAAAATCTCAAAAAGTATTTGAGCTAGAATTTTTTTACTATTTTTCCGGTCAATAGTTATGCCGTCTTAACAATATAAATTAAGTTTTTTATAAATTTTTGAGAATTTCAAATTTTGAAAATTTTGTAATTTTTCCTTTTTTTAAATGTCCATAACTCTGCAACCTGACGATTTACAGAAATGTGTGATAGCTTATATTGATTGGTATATTATAAACTTTCCGCGTGCCAAATTTCAGGCCAATCGAGCTGTTGATTTCGGAGATATTAATTTTTAAAAAAATTTACAGATAATTCAGGCATAGAGTGACTACGCCTCGTTTTCTTTGGAAAAAACACGAATATCTCGGAAAGTAATCATCGTAGCGGTAAAATTTCAACGGATTCTGAATTAACATTAAATGATTTACCAGTATATCGATTTTGAGCCTAATCGGACAAGGTAAAACAATTAGGCAAAATTGAAAAAAATCGAAAGGGGTTAACCTTCCTCGATTTTTAACAAAAATCATCAAAATCACCCGATTGAGCTGAAATTTGGTACACGTATAGATATGAAGGCGAGAAATACGAATCCGTTGGAATTTTTGCGCTACGACAATTACTTTCCAAGTTATGAGCATTTGTTTATTCGATTTTTGCAAAAAATAAAATGTTAAAAATTTATTAATTTAATAGTTGATTACTATATGGGACATACGTTATTCAACGGGAAAAATAATAAAAAAATTCTATCTCAAATACTTTTTGAGATTTTAGGTAAAACAGAAATTTGACTTTTTTGCACTTTTAGCGGGAACCGCTAAACGAAAATTAACAGAAAAAATCACAATAATGCCCCAACTAATTGCGCATCATTTGGTGTTAAAAGAATTGTTTAATCTGTGATAGCTTTCTTTAAAAAAATATTTAAATTTGAAAAGTTTATAATCTTCCATTTTTTTTCAAAAATTATTTTTAATGCCTTCTAACTCCACAATAACGCTCATTATTTATTACATGATAAACAATTAGATGCTGCATGTGATGTACTTTATAAGAAGTTAATATATGCAGTAGTTTTCCAGCAAAAAATTGTCAAAGTTGAAATTTATAAACTCGTCCAATATAAAAACATACATTTTCAAATGCATGAATTTCCCATTTTCATTAAAGGTACGTAAAAATTAAAGGGCGCGTTTGATAAAGTGTTAATTCTAGTTTCTAATTCTGAAAACAAAATGTTTATAGCTTATCGCGTCTATTTGTTATTAATTTTTAAAGTAAACAAGTCGAAAAACAGGTCAGCATATTTGTTGGCATATAACGGATAATCTATCGAATGAAATTTAATGATTGCACGGTATATGATCAGAAATTTAATTGGCTTTCTAAGAGTGAAAGAATTATGGCGATATCTCTTATAGTTCCTGAGATGTTAATTAAAATGTGGGACGCTAATTGTTGGTAATTACGCTACTGGTGCGGGCCGTGCATGCTCTACGAGCGCGCGGACACCACGAGGATTCGCGAAGTAGGCAGTTCGGCTGCCACCTCAATTCTGCTGCCTGGAGTCTACGTGCAGACTGCGGTTTTTTCGCCGCGGCGCACGGGAATTTTTCAAATCGCTATAACTTCTAAACCACCCTATCGATTTTAATGATTTAAAAAGTATTATCACCACCATTAAATGCCCTATCACACTATGACTTCATACTTATCAAAATATCATTATTACTTGGTGAAATTGTTGCTTTTTCACTGAAAACCTCCTAAAACTCCTTCAGATATTAATAAATCGTCAATTTCTATTAATAGTTTATTATAAAAACTTTAAATCTATATCATCAAGCATTATTATTTTAATTTCACCTTAATTCTTGTGCGCTATTTAATTATTTATCATTTAAAAACGGAAAATGTTTATATAGTAATCAACTATTAAATTATTAAATTTTGAACATTTTATTTTTTGCAAAAATCTAATAAACCAATGCCATAACTTGGAAAGTAATTGTCGCAGCGCAAAAATTTTAACGGATTCGTATTTCTTGCCTTCATATCTATACGTGTACCAAACTTCAGCTCAATGGGGCGATTTTGATGATTTTTTGTCAAAAATCGAGGAAGGGTACCCCCTTTCAATTTTTTCAATTTTGCATCTTTGTTTCTACTTGTCCGATTAGGCTCAAAATCGGTATACGGGTAAATATTTCAATACTGATTCAGAATCCTTTGAAATTTTACCGCTACGATAATTACTTTCCGAGATATTCGTGTTTTTTCCGAAGAAAAAAACACGAGGCCTGAATTGTGCATGTGCCAATTATTGAAACATTAATATCTCCGAAACTAACAGTTGGATTGGCCTGAAATTTGGCACCCAAAAAGCAAAAAGTAAAACAATTAAAATAAGCTGTCAAATATTGGTGCAGGTCATCGGGTTGCAGAGTTATAGACAAAAGAAAATTTTCAAAATTCATAAATTTAAAATTCTCAAAAATTTATATAAAACCTAATTTATATTGTTAAGACGGCATAACTATTGACCGGAAAAATAGTAAAAAAATTCTAGCTCAAATACTTTTTGAGATTTTAGGTAAAACAGAAATTTCACTTTTTTGTATTTTCCGCGGAAACTACCCAATAAAATTTAATTCAAAAAATCACAGTTGTGCATGGGCTCATTGCGCATCATTTGGCTGTAAGAAAATTTTTCTATCTCTAACAGATTTCCCTAGAAAAATTTCTGAAATTAAAAATTTTAAAATCTTCCATTTTTTTTCAAAAATTTTTTTAAAAGCTTTCTAGTTTAACGTTAGCGCTGAGAATTTTTTGTAAAATACACAATTACATACTGCAACAAACGTAATTTAAAGCAAGTTAATATATTAAATAGTTTTACGGCAAAAAATTCTCAAAGTTGAAATTTATAAACTCTTCCAATAGAAAATTATACACTTTCAAATGCATAAATTTCCCATTTCCATTAAAGATACGTAAACATTAAAAGGCGCATTTGATAGAATGTTAATTCTAGTTTCTAATTCTGAAAACGAGATGTTTATATCTTATCGCGTCTATTTGTTATTAATTTTTAAAGTAAACAAGTCGAAAAACAAGTCAAAATCTTCGTTTGCTTATAATTCAGTTGCTAATTAATATATCGTAACCAACTAAAAGCAGTTTTATAGACTGTCTAATTATGCACAATACTGGAAAGTTTGAATAATATTTCACTTATAGTTTAGAAGCTATGGTTATTTAAAAATTGAAAGGGCACAATGTCGACGACGTGACCAGCTTGTCGCACCTTATGACAAGTCAACTTTAAACATTAGTAGCATCTAACGCAAAAGAGATATTCGAATACGGTTTTCACAGTTTTAAAGAAAATTAAACGCTTCATCTGAAACTTTAACTTTTACTTACGTATACTAAAGATAAGTATTAATAATTAACCTTTGAATGTGGGTAACATTTTAACATTTGTTACCTTCGCTTTTCAAATTTTAAAAAAATAACTATTTTAGAGCACATTTAGAACGCAATGCTGGTTAAATAATTAAAATCGCTTGATAAATAAGGAAGTTATTAACAATTAAATTGTCATATTTTTTCCCGCCTTGGTCGCTCGAACGAGTGTGAGCTTAGAGCCTCTGTGCAGTATACGTATACCGCGGGGCATTGACCGGTGTTCTTGATATCTTGAAACGCAGGGCGCACGTCAAGTGGTGTTCCAATGTTTAAATAGTCATAGCTGCTAAACTATACGTACGATTGTATTTAAACTTACCAGAATTATACACAATTAGACATTCTATCAAATAGTTTTTAGACGGTTACGATATATTAATTAGTCTTGGAGTTATATGCCAACAAATATGCTGACTTGTTTTTCGACTTGTTTACTTTAAAAATTAATAACAAATAGACGCAATAAGCTATAAACATATTGTCTTCAGAATTAGAAACTAGAATTAACACCTTATGAAACGCGCTTATTTGCTTTCACGTGCGGTTAAAGGAAATGGGAAATTTATGCACTTGAAAATGTATGATTTTCTATTAGAAGAGTTTATAAATTTCAACTTTCAGAATTTTTTGCCGTAAAACTATTTAATACAGTAACTTGCTTTAAATTACATTTGTTGCAGCATCTAATTGTGTATTGTACAAAAAATTCTCTGCGCTATAGTTAAAGCAGAAACCTTTTAAAAAAATTTTTGAAAAAAAATGGAAGATTTTAAAATTTTTAATTTCAAAAATTTTTCTAGGGAAATCTGTTAGAGATAGAAAAACTTTCTTATCGCCAAATGATGCGCAATGAGCCCATGCATGACTGTGATTTTTTGCATTAAATTTGATTGGGTAGTTTCCGCGGAAAATGCAAAAAAGTGAAATTTCTATTTTAGCTAAAATCTCAAAAAGTATTTGAGCTAGAATTTTTTTACTATTTTTCCGGTCAATAGTTATGCCGTCTTAACAATATAAATTAAGTTTTTTATAAATTTTTGAGAATTTCAAATTTTGAAAATTTTGAAATTTTTCCTTTTTTAAATGTCCATAACTCTGCAACCCGACGATTTACAGAAATGTGTGATAGCTTATATTGATTGGTATATTATAAACTTTCCGCGTGCCAAATTTCAGGCCAATCGAGCTGTTAATTTCGGAGATATTAATTTTTAAAAAAATTTACAGATAATTCAGGCATAGAGTGACTACGCCTCGTTTTCTTTGGAAAAAACACGAATATCTCGGAAAGTAATTATCGTAGCGGTAAAATTTCAACGGATTCTGAATTAACATTAAATGATTTACCAGTATATCGATTTTGAGCCTAATCGGACAAGGTAAAACAATTAGGCAAAATTGAAAAAAATCGAAAGGGGTTAACCTTCCTCGATTTTTAACAAAAATCATCAAAATCACCCGATTGAGCTGAAATTTGGTACACGTATAGATATGAAGGCGAGAAATACGAATCCGTTGGAATTTTTGCGCTACGACAATTACTTTCCAAGTTATGAGCATTTGTTTATTCGATTTTTGCAAAAAATAAAATGTTAAAAATTTATTAATTTAATAGTTGATTACTATATAAACATTTTCCGTTTTTAAATGATAAATAATTAAATAGCGCACAAGAATTAAGGTGAAATTAAAATAATAATGCTTGATAATATAGATTTAAAGTTTTTATAATAAACTATTAATAGAAATTGACGATTTATTAATATCTGAAGGAGTTTTAGGAGGTTTTCATTGAAAAAGTAACAATTTCACCAAGTAATAATGATATTTTGATAAGTATCATTATTATAGTGTGGCTTCATAAGTATGCCATTTAATGGTGGTAGGGCATTTAATGGTGGTGATAATACTTTTTAAATCATTAAAATCGATAGGGTGGTTTAGAAGTTATAGCGATTTGAAAAATTCCCGTGCGCCGCGGCGAAAAAACCGCAGTCTGCACGTAGACTCCAGGCAGCAGAATTGAGGTGGCAGCCGAACTGCCTACTTCGCGAATCCTCGTGGTGTCCGCGCGCTCGTAGAGCATGCACGGCCCGCACCAGTAGCGTAATTGCCAACAATTAGCGTCCCACATTTTAATTAACATCTCAGGAACTATAAGAGATATCGCCATAATTCTTTCACTGTTAGAAAGCCAATTAAATTTCTGATCACATACCGTGCAATCATTAAATTTCATTCGATAAATTATCCGTTATATGCCAACAAATATGCTGACGTGTTTTTCGACTTGTTTACTTTAAAAATTAATAACAAATAGACGCGACAAGCTATAAACATCTTGTTTTCAGAATTAGAAACTAGAATTAACACTCTATCAAACGCGCCCTTTAATTTTTACGTACCTTTAATGAAAATGGGAAATTTATGCATTTGAAAATGTATGTTTTTATATTGGACGAGTTTATAAATTTCAACTTTGACAATTTTTTGCTGGAAAACTACTGCATATATTAACTTCTTATAAAGTACATCATATGCAGCACCTAATTGTTTATCATGTAATAAATAATGAGCGTTATTGTGGAGTTAGAAAGTATTAAAAATAATTTTTGAAAAAAAATGGAAGATTATAAACTTTTCAAATTTAAATATTTTTTTAAAGGAAGCTATCACAGATTAAACAATTCTTTTAACACCAAATGATGCGCAATTAGTTGGGGCATTATTGTGATTTTTTCTGTTAATTTTCGTTTAGCGGTTCCCGCTAAAAGTGCAAAAAAGTCAAATTTCTGTTTTACCTAAAATCTCAAAAAGTATTTGAGATAGAATTTTTTTATTATTTTTCCCGTTGAATAACGTATGTCCCATATAGTAATCAACTATTAAATTAATAAATTTTTAACATTTTATTTTTTGCAAAAATCGAATAAACAAATGCTCATAACTTGGAAAGTAATTGCCGTAGCGCAAAAATTCCAACGGATTCGTATTTCTCGCCTTCATATCTATACGTGTACCAAATTTCAGCTCAATCGGGTGATTCTGATGATTTTTGTTAAAAATCGAGGAAGGTTAACCCCTTTCGATTTTTTTCAATTTTGCCTAATTGTTTTACCTTGTCCGATTAGGCTCAAAATCGATATACTGGTAAATCAGTTAATGTTAATTCAGAATCCGTTGAAATTTTACCGCTACGATGATTACTTTCCGAGATATTCGTGTTTTTTCCAAAGAAAACGAGGCGTAGTCACTCTATGCCTGAATTATCAGTAAATTTTTTTAAAAATTAATATCTCCGAAATTAACAACTCGATTGGCCTGAAATTTGGCACTCGGAAAGTTAATAATATACCAATCAATATAAGCTATCACACATTTCTGTAAGTCGTCGGGTTGCAGAGTTATGGACATTTAAAAAAAGAAAAATTTCAAAATTTTCAAAATTTGAAATTATCAAAAATTTAAAAAAAACTTAATTTATATTGTTAAGACGGCACAACTATTGACGGGAAAAATAGTAAAAAAATTCTAGCTCAAATACTTTTTGAGATTTTAGCTAAAATAGAAATTTCACTTTTTTGCATTTTCCGCGGAAACTACCCAATCATATTTAATGCAAAAAATCACAGTCATGCATGGGCTCATTGCGCATCATTTGGCGATAAGAAAGTTTTTCTATCTCTAACAGATTTCCCTAGAAAAATTCTTGAAATTAAAAATTTTAAAATCTTCCATTTTTTTTTCAAAAATTTTTTTAGAAGGTTTCTGCTTTAACTATAGCGCAGAGAATTTTTTGTACGATACACGATTAGATGCTGCAACAAATGTAATTTAAAGCAAGTTACTGTATTAAATAGTTTTACGGCAAAAAATTCTGAAAGTTGAAATTTATAAACTCTTTCAATAGAAAATCATACATTTTCAAGTGCATAAATTTCCCATTTGCATTAAAGGTACGTAAAAATTAAAGGGCGCGTTTAATAGAGTATTAATTCTAGTTTCTAATTCTGAAAATGAGATGATTATAGCTTATTGCGTCTATTTGTTATTAATTTTTAAAGTAAACAAGTCGACTAACAAGTCAAAATCTTCGTTTGATTTAATTCTGTTGCTAATTAATATATCGTAACTAACTAAAACTGCAACCCGATGACCTACAGAAATGTGTGATAGCTTCTAATAGAGCTAGAACATTCATTTTTGTTTTAGATAATTTTAGATTAGTTTATTTATCTTCGTAGTAAGTTTGAAGTCTGTCGCTTGATCGGATCTATTTCAAAATGATTAATTTATTCGGGAATTCACCTTCAACGTGCGATATTTTTGTAGTTTCAACTTTGAACATTATTTTTACAGAATTTGTCGCATCAATCATTTTTAAAAAAATACTGTATTATTGCACGTCTAATGGTTGATAATTTTGCATATTTTAGATTGTCAAAAGCTATTGCAAATATTAGAAATAAATTCTTGAAAATGTGCTCAAATTTGAGGGTCATTTCCTAAATTTTGACTTTCATAATTAATTGCAGCTAAACTACTTTGTATATTGCCCTAAATTAATTTTTTTTGATTTGATAATCTATCTGACAATAATAATTAGGAATTTCAAGTCTCTATATATACACGAAGTGGCAGAAAATAATTTTTTAAAAAAATTGGAATTTTTTCACTTATTTCAATTTTTACGAGAAACTATTAAAAATATCAAAATGCTGTTTACTCTGTACGATGCACCTTAAAAATGTCTATTATTAGTGAAAAGCGCATTGAAATTGCACTGCTAGAAACCGAGAAAAACGCAAAAAACTAAATTTAAACAAATGCAATATGCTCTGCAACCATAAGAGATAGATTTTTTTTAGTATTTTTTCCGTAATCAGTGGCTTAAATAACATTAGAATCAAAACGAATTTTAGCCGAATTATGAAAAAATCCAAATTTTTAAAATTTCCAACAGTCCGCATATTTGCCCTGTGTTTTCTATATGATGCGTGGGCATAGGCACAAGCAGTAGCAACAGGAGCTTCACGCACGTAGGTGACATGGTAGTAGTAGTGATTTAGGCACTGATCGATATCCCCGCTACTGTGTACTGCCGCACAGTGTACACTCAGTAACCTCAGTCGTTTCGCGCCACTTTTACTAAACGGTTGTACCAAGTGTTAATCGCTGTTTTAATTATTAATAATAAGTTATTAGCAAACGTACTAATACAGATTAATAAATAATATAATTTCGCTTCTCTGGAATAGAAAATTACATAAATCTGCCGTGAGTTAGGTGTGTTTCTTTGGCCTGCTAAAAGGGTGCTTCGGAATTTTTAAACATGAATAATTACTAAACTAATTATGCAAAATTAATGAATTTTGGTACAGTGATAAAGAACTTAATGCACTTTCAAAAGATAGTTATCGCGTTTCCGTGGTTTTATTACTTTCATAGTTATTGACCGGAACATAAAATAACCTCATTTTGGACAGTTTTGCTTTAAACATTAATAATTAATTAATAATTAGTGCGATTTGAATACGGTTTTTACTCAAACAAAGTATATTTAATGCCTCATCATGTGACATAAAAATAATTTGGGATATCTGCCAGGAAATAGTATATTTTCGACTCGGAAAGTAAGTCAAATTTTTACCAATTTTTTTGCAGGTTTGACTTTGATAATTTTTTCCGAGTAAACGGTTATAGATAATTGTTTTGGGTTAAGAGCAACTGTTAGAGTGTCTAATTGACCATGTTCTGCCAAAAAATAAATCTTAAATAATAATTAGAAGTGGGTCAAATGAATTTATGAAAATTTTTTATCAAATCCGGTGTTTTCAATTTCAAAATTTTTTTTCTGGAAACCATGAAAGATATTTAAATAATTCAAAGTGTGTATGATGAAGGATTAATTGATGTTTATCCAAAAAAATAATCAAGATGATATCTATAAGGAGTTCGAAGATTTTCACAAAAAAACAAAATTGATAAAACGTCAGATTGCGCATAAACCATAAATGATAGAATTTTTTTATTATTTTTCCGATAATTGTTGCGTCGTACGTATACGAATCAATAATTTTTTTATGCGAATTTTGAATATTTTAAAATTTTAAAAAATTGCTCCTCACTACTACTACTACAATTTAAACGTCGAGCATGTGTGAACATTTAAATGGCCGGCACGTCATTTAAAGGTAGCCGCATTCCATTGAGTATTACTCACCGCTACTCGTCTGCCGTTCGTCTGCCGATAACTGAACGCGCCCGATGATGCACGATGCACGTTTGAACTTTAAAATATGACATTTTAATGTTTACGTTTGAATTCCATAACCTGCTTAAATTACATGTGTTTTATTGTTAGTGTTAATTGTAAATTTAATACTTTAGTTAATAATTTTCTCATTTGTTGCAGTCCTTCGTGAATGCATTGAAGTCAATGGGCTTGGCGGGAGTCAGACAGTGCTCCACCTAACCAAACGAACGAAACAGGTGGTCAGCATTTTCAATGTTATTGTTCAACGTGGTGTTACTTTCAGTGGTTTAATAAGGAAAGTGAGTATTATTAAAGCTTGAAAATTGTGTTATTGGGCTGGCTTATAGTGCATTAGTGTTTCATGGGTGTTTTGTGCTTAGAAAAGTGTCAAATATGGAAGAACGCAGCAGTGATGAGGTACACAACTCACTTGAGGATCAAACGCTGATTGCAAAGCAAGATTGTGTTATTAATGAAGAAGAAATTGAAGGCGAGATCTCCTTTACCAGGAAGAAAAGACCAGTACTTATTACTTCCAATGATAGTGATGAAGAAATTGAGTGGAACTCTGTGATTACTTCTCAGGAAGATGATCAAGCAATTACACCCAATGAGACCACTGATCATGAAGATACTTCTACAAATCCTCCAGAAGTAAGTGAACACACCCATGTTGACTTGTTTGTAACCCATTGTCTTATAGGCCAATAGTGATGCAGAAGAATCACAAGTAGCACCTTTACAATACAAGAAGAAATCTCGCAAGAAAAACAACAACTCTGAAGTTGACAATGACACAAGGAGGATGTCAGCTAAGGAAGCACAAGAACAAAGGAAGGAAATTGACTCTGAATCACAACGTATGCTTCGTGAGTCCAACATCTCTCTGCCATACCACAGGCCCAAACAACAAACACTTTGTGACTTTCTAAGGATGCGTTCACGATTTGCTGAAGTGGTGCCAGAAAATATCCATTGATTGCCCACAGCATCTGCAATCAAGATGAGCAAAGAACACCTTGAGCTTGTCAGGTGAGTGAATTTTAATTGCCCTGTCAAGTTGTTATCAAAACTTTGTGATTTCCCAGCTTAAAACTCAAGGAGAAACAAAGGCATGTTGAAAGCTTTTACAAAAGTGACTCAGACAGTGATTTGGACAAAGAGGACAATGAAAATGAGAATTAGACGCCATTAATGTTTCACAATCTGGCCATATTCATAAGGAACGGGTAGCTCTCCAGACGAATAATCAGGAGGAACCGAAAATTGTTGAAACACCTGGTGTGAAATTCAAACAACTCCGGGAAAATCTACGAGAGCAAATCGCAAGGAAACGTAACGAGCAGTGGTTGGAAAAGCAGAGATTTCAAATCAAGAAACAAGATGAGGAGCAGGAAGAAGATAATGAGGAAGAGGAGAAAGAGTGTTGTGCTGATGATGAGGCAGAATTCACTGATAACGAAGAGGAATTTTCATCAAGTGATGAGGAGGGAGAGGAAGATGAGGTAGTTCAACAGGTTGAGAAGAAAACAAAGAAATTAAAGAGGATTATCAATCAATTGGATGATTCCAATGAGGAAGAACAGGAGAAGCCAGTGGAACAAAAGAATGTCAATACAGATTCAACAATTTCTTGTAAGTTTTCAACATTTTATATGTTCTGATTGTAATACAACTTTTGTGTTTAGGTTCTGATGATGATTTACCAGCTGGCGGGCAAACAAACACTTGTAATACACCCATAAAAACGATGGAATCTCGCTCGGAATTGGAATTTCTCTCTCCAGTGTTGCGATTGACTGGATTGCAAAGCTTTGACTGCACTTCCAAGTTCCTCCCGGGTTCTCCAGGTTCACCAGCAGTTAAGCTAAAACCCGTGGAGAAATCCTGGTCAAAGTCACTTTTCCAAAGTGCAGCAAGTGAACTCGGCACGCAGGAGATGTACGGGAACACTCAGGATTTGCTGGAATTGTGCTCTGGTGAATTCACCAACGCAACAACACAAGAAGCATGCGAAGACTCACAGGACTCACAGGAAGAACAAGAGAAAGAAGTTGCAATTGATGCAGTTGATGAGGATCTCATTACTCAACTTATTGATAAAGATGAGGCGGAAGAGGAAATTAGGCCAATGAAACGTAATAGAAATCAACAAATTTTTGACTCTGATGATGAAGATGATGGGGAGGAGGAGGAGGAGGAAGAGGGAGAAATTGAATTGAACTGAATGAAGATGTTGATGAAGTTGGTTACGACTCTGAAGAAAATGAAGTGCCTTTACACATTCTGGAGGCCAAAAAGAAAAAGCAGCAGGGCAAATTCCGGGTGGGAAATTTCGTGGAAAACGAAGCTGAATTAAGTGGCTCTGAATGGGGCAGTGAGGATGAAGATGAGCGAAATCTGGATGATTTGGAATTTGAACTTGGAGATGAGGAGAAATTCAATGAGAAGCAATTACGTAGAGATCTTGAACAAATTCATGTACGCCGGTTAATCGATGAGGATAAACGGGATATTAAGAAATTGCAGGAGCTGCTGTTGAATGAGGATGAAGAATTGCAAGGAGCTGGACGCCAAAGGCAATTCAAATGGAGAAATATCGGTTGGTTTATTACTCCCACTTTGGATCTTCTTTCTTAATAACTGAAATTCCTCAAATTTCAGATTCGGAAAATGTCAATGCTAATGGAGAACTGGCAGCTGAAGATGAACATAATCAATCAATCAATCAATGATGAGGAATGGCGCAGAAAACGATACGAACGTGAAGCTTTCCTGGAATCGGTGGGTGTAACTTAATTACGATGTGAATAATCATTAATTAATTGACGCAATTTTAGCAAAAAGAAAAGAATACATTGCCGCCTAGTCTTGAAACTAAAAGTCAGGTATTTCAATTAGGTCAACGTGCAATTATTCAAAGCAATAAGACATTGGTTAATCCGGAAGTAAAGCCAGTCTCAAAGCAAGCGTATGCAATTCAAGTAAGTCATTGGCTTATGAATCGGTTAATGAGCTAATTAACTCATGTTTTAGTCACTGCGTGGGTCATTTTTGTCCAGGAATGATCAAGAACTGGCCCGGGTTGCTGAATATACAAAAGTAAGCAACATTAAGATTGGAGGTGCTAAAAACTCCAAGAATTTCGTCTTTCAAAGTGTCACAAATCGCAATTATAATGAATTAGATGCAATTAATGCGGTAACACTTTATATTAATTCAACTGTAAACTTTATTAATACATTTCATCTTACAGAAGGAGAATAAAAAGCGAAAAGCCCATTAGCATTGAAGAAGTTAAGACTGAATGGCTTAAGTCCAGCTGGTAAGCCACATGTCAAATCAAAAGCTAGATTATTTTGATACAATTAAGGACTGATTGATTTTTAATATAAACAATGCTGAATGGTAATGATGTGATTTTTTTATTGCTCAGTTGGTTTGCGAAGGAGGTGATAACTTGGAAGGATCTTCTTCAATGTTTCAATTTGTCCTAAAAGGCCCTGTAAAATGGGATAATTTAAGCAGCTGATGATTTAGCTTTAAGTAAAGCTTACTGTTGGTTTATGTAGTGCTTCCCTTCGCATATTATTTGGCCCATATATCACATTGTTTATGTCGCCCATAATCGAGACTATGCCATACAGATATCCTAATGGTAATAGCTAAAATTAATGAAATGATTATTGATTTCGGTGCAACTTTTGACAAATACTTACTGGTAGGGTAATTATATTAATTAGAAAAATCATTAAAAAATGCTATCTTCAATAGTTTAGGAGTGAATCGAAAATTTAAAAAAATTATCAAGTTCTTTTAAAAAATTTAATTGGAGGACTTCTAATTGTTTTATAGCTTTGAAATTTTTCGTGGTTAAATGCTATATTTTATTCTGATTAAGGTAAATAAATTAATGCACATAAGTGTTTTCTTGGAAAAAATTCTCAAAATCAATATTTTATTATTTTGCATGTATAATAAAAAAATATAATATAATATATTTAATATATAAATATAATACTGCTATGATTCCCTAGGGATGTTATATCATATCTGCACAAGCAGAAGGTTGTAGAGTTCTTCATCAGCTAGGGTATTGTTTTCATCAGTTCTGAGTATGCATGGCTCATTCTTGTTCCCTCCTAAAAAGCAAATTATGTGATTATTAAATTTAATTGTGTTAAGGTAATAAATACTCACATGATTCCCTAGGGATGTTTTTTCATATTTGCGCAAGCAGAAGGCCGTACAGTTGTCCATGATCTAGGATACTGTTTTCATCAGTGTCAAGTAAGCATGGTTAATTCTTAGGCAGTACTAAACTGCAAATGATATGATTATTGAATATAAATTTGTCAATATAATACTTACATGATTCCCTAGGGATAATAATTCATAATTGCAGTTATATAGTGTACAGTTGTTCATTACTTTCAACTTCATGTTTGGTTAGTGCAGACCCCATAAGCACTAAGTATGTTAATATAATATCCTAGCCATCAATTTGTTCCTTAGATTTCTCGGGCGGATCAGACGGAACTTCCACAAGTTCACTGTCTTTGTCTGATATAGTAATAATACTGCCAATATCAGTAGTTTGAGATTCGTGGTAATCCTGCAATGCATTAGATCCATTTCCCAACCCTGAAGATAAGTCAATAAAATCAGTAATGTTTATTTCATTTGTAGCACTCTGTTTTTACCTGGGATGATTCATTTACATGCTTGTGTTATTGCTGATCCAATTGAGTCTTTTACTGAAGGCTGGAGAGGCAGGCATTCTATAAAGAGCCTTCAATGATAAATGCTGGCTCTTTTTCATAAATGTATAGAAGATGATCAATCAAACGATAAAGATCGTCGCAGATCAAATTACGCGGTTTCTTATATGTTTTGTTCAGTGTAGTGATTGTCAAAATACTCGTGATCAGGCTAAAAACATAATTGCAAATAGAGTAATTATATGAATTGCAATACAAATTTTGATACTTACTTAAGTTGCAGGACTAGTTGTGCTGTACTTTCACCAGTTTTTGACACTGCTACTAGTATTTGATGACTCTTCATAAGAAACATGAATTTTGTATTGCCTGCATCTACTGATTGGATGGTGTCACTCTGATCCTGGATGAAGCTTACTATTGCTTGCATTACTCCAAATAACATTGCCAATTTGTTCTCATTGCCATATCTAAAATACCAATATGTTTAAGTATGCTTGAAGCACAAATAGAAAGAGGAAAGCTATGTACCTGGAGTAGATTGATTTCCCAGCTAAGCTCTTTGTAAATATGTGTTTTTTGTAAATAATTCTCTGCTCATAAGTTCACACAGTCGGTATCCTCCATTGGTACTTATCGTCGATTGTGACATTCCTAATTAATACAAATCACTATTAATTTATTTATTAATAGAGAAAAACAAACGCAAACCACATACTTGAAATTTGTGGTTAAGTAGGAGGAGCTTATTGGTAAGGTTCCACACTTACCATCGGGGGCATGATGATCAATTGTTGTCAGACTTGAGGGTTGAATTAAATCAATTAAAATGAATTAATCAACATATTATAAACATTTAACAAGACTTATTTAGTAATAATAAAACATTTTACATGTATATTTTTTGAATTTATTCTGTTATACAGACTGCATTCCATCAGCTTACACTTGCACTAGTGACTCACGCACTCATGCATGTTTGACCTACTTATAAACAGCTGATCACCTGACTGCCGCATTCCAATGTAGACAGTAGCATTTAAACGGAATCCCCTGGAATTGCGCTTTAGTACATGTTTAATTATTTTTCAAATCGCTATAACTTTTAAAATTACCAACCGATTTATGTGATTTAAAAACGATGTTCATCGTTATTAGAGTCGCTTCAATACTGCGTAATCAGTTTTCCGATTATAACTCTATCTACCATTCAGGTAATGCGACAAAATAATTAAATGTTCAATTGCGACAGTTTTTATACCAATGTTCCACTAATGCTAAACATTTATACTTTGAACCATAAATTGGCAATAAATATTATATCAATGCACAATACGCATAAGACGTTAATTGAAATGTGCGCACTTTTCGCGCTCAAAGTCAGCTGGAATCAGCGGTGGCCAATGGCACAGGTGTTAAAGTTTTATCATGTGGAGCCAATCACGACTGACCGGCTAATCACTTGACGAATTTATTCACTTTACTTTAGCAGGTTATTTGGAGTTAGACACATTGCATTGTGTTTAACTTTGACTAACATTTTAATTAATAATTAGTTCATTTCAGTGCTACTTCAGCTTCCGTCGATCGAGGATTCGTGCCATGGACATCAACGGAACCTACCTATATCCTTTTTGTGGCATTGCTTTGAAGACACAATTTGTTTATTTCGAGAAGTGGACAGCGCGTACTCAGGTATTTGGTTAGATGGGAAATTATTGTATGGGGTAAAATAAACGATTTAAAGAGGGTTGTAGCATTTTTGAGCATGAATTACAGGTAGTGAAATAAACAATTGTTTTTCAAAGCAATGCCACGTGAGTGAAGCAACCAAACTAGTTAACTATTCATTCTCGATATTAAAATGTTTGTTTGTTTTAGCTAATGCCATCATCAACCAGGAAGGATGTCAATTTGAGGAATTGCAATTCGCTCGCTGTGCCACCCGGAATGAGGATCGATTGGAGAGCATCTTCGCTTCGGATGTGGTCATTTGCCCCGTTTTGCTGGCCAGGAGCTACACTGTGGTGAGTCGCATGCTTGTCCTGGTTGTTGATGCATGAATCGGTGGAGTGTTGGTGGAGGGCGAGTTGGGTTGGGTGAATTGCACGTTGAGAGAGAGAAGAATCCCTTGCACCATGGCATAGCACGGTGTCCATGGTGCTCTGCGTAGGGGTTGTCTATGATTTTAATATATCGCTCGGACGGCCTGGCTACTTCGGTAATTTGCAAAGCTGGGCTGTTCGGGCATTCACCGGTAAATTTCATTAAAACTGGTAAATGTCAATCAAAAATTGAATAACTGTAAAATTGCTTATGCAACTGCATCCCTGTGTTAATGGCAAGAGTGTCACTAGCGTCAGCTTAAAATAGTCTGAGCCAGACACTACAACCCTTTGGCAACAGTAAACTGTCAAGCTACGATCTTGGCTTATGGCTGGACCACCGCTAATTGAGGTTGATTTGCCAATTGCTGTGTCTACAAATTTAGCTTTGCGAAGTCTAAATAAGGCACGCAGCCCTTTAGCGACAGACTTATCAAGCTACGATCTTGGTTTAAGGCTGGACCACTGCTAATTGAGGTTTCAATTAATTATTACAGCAACTAAAAGCACAAGCAACAAATAGATATTCAATTCAATTCAATAATTAATCAATTATAATAAATCGCAAACAAATGAATTCTAAAGCGATAACTTCTCAAAATACTTCAAGTTTTAAAGCGGACAACCCCTTGCAGTATGTGAGAAGGGAGGCTTCTTTCTTTCGTTCTTGGCAATTCGGTCAGCTGGCCCTCCACCAATTATCTTCACCGTATTCATGCTCAACGATCAGGACTTGCTATGCGACTCGCCCGGTGGGTTTCCTGGTCACCAAAACCGTGGTGCAAATGTGCCGCATCCCGAGCTAAGTGCTCCCCAGTTGATTTTCATCCTGCTGGTTCACCGAAACTCTTGCAATTGCTCATTTGGTATTTATCCTAGCTGTTGATACATTAATTAAAATAAATATACATTCGCGTTTCATTTTCATTTAAATTGAGTCTTGATCAAGTTTGGTTGCTGTTTGAGTGCTGCTGAGAGAATAAGTGAAGGTGCCATTGCATGGGTGCTACTCACTCACTCTCTCAGCATGAATGCGCGTGTGTGAGTGCGGAAAAAACGGGTTTCGTCCTGCGTCCACGCCCGATTTTTCCAGGATTTCCGCCAGGGGGCGCCTCAAAATATAAATAAATAATTTAATAATAGTGGGGAATCTAACCCAAGATGCAGATGGCCTGAGAGCAGTCAGCTTCGACTTGTCGAGTTATTTAATGATAAATTCAATGATGCAAGCGTTATTATAATTTTTTGCCTTTATAGGTATAATCCTTAATATGATTAACAAATATTTCTGTAAAATTACACAGCATTTACTTAATAGATAATAACCCGCAACTAAACTAGAAGTTGCGCTTCAGTGAACCTCTGATTTTGATCTATTATATCTAGTAAACTAATTATGATATCTGGAAATCAGTTTTTTATATGAAAATACCGTATCTTTATTAATGTTTATGCCAGTTTTCAACGCGATCACTTCTGATTATTCCGCACAATCCTTTGCGAACTTTGAATAAATTTTGGAGCATAGTCAATAATATACCATTAAAAATGATAATGCATTCTGATAGTATAAGAAACGGACATTACATCAGTTTTTATATCATTAAAATCGGTTCAGAACTTTAATAGTTATAGCGAGTTGAAAACTTTCCGTGGGGCTGATTTAGTTGCGCATGAAGCGCGCACCTGATGTGTTAAATGGAAGCGCAACAGGTGGTTTCACCGCACTAGGGCAGTGGTGCATTCGTTCTAGGAAGGCGGTGCTTTGCGCAATACCCCTGTTGACAGCGGCCATTCCCCATTGCCAGGCCAGAATCACAAACAAGCAGCGCAACTGCTAGTGCGCCTGGTGTTGCCTGGTGCGGTAACAGTAGCTTAACTACGCGTGATTAGTAGGGGAGACCAATTTTTACTTAAATGAACATATCTCTGTCCAGAAACATACTACGTCTACGAATTATATGGCAAAGGGTAGCTCAATTTATACTCTTTAAGATACAATTATTTCCATTAACGAAAATATTATGATTTCGGAGAAAATCAAGAAAATGTGAAATTGCGTTTAGTGTACCAACTCTCCTAGTATCGAGGAGAGTTGGAACAGCTATGTTTTTGGATTATTTCGTCACTAACAAATTCCATTATACAGAATATCACATTAAGAAGTAAAGACGAACTCTAATAATTATTTGTTATACTTGTATGTATTGAAATAACATATAATATTCAGTCAAGAATCAATAATCAATTTTGATGAAAAATAAGAATATTGTGTAAGTAAAAATGATTAAATAACAAGTAACAAATAATGATTAGATTAACTACAATTTTAAATTATTAATTAATAAAACAATGTTAGGAGAGTTGGTACAAGCTGTTCCTCTCCTAGCTTGAAAAAATGGTGAACCGCTCAGAATAATAATTTGTAGCTTCGAAATTACAAGTCTTATAAAAAAACTAAAGTAACTACACGAAACTTGAATGACTAAAGTATACGGGAAAAAATATTAGTATGCAATATTAGTAATTTTTTGTATGCAAATGCTGCACAGTCAAAACCGCTTTCCACACACTTTCATCGCTTACTCCATCAAATAGTGAGTGTTAAAAACAACAAATGAGCGTTTATTCGAGCTCGCTAGTAATTATAGTTTCCGAGTTATCGACACTGTTCCAACTCTCCTCTGTTCCAACACTCCTCGGTCTCTCCTACTTCACATTTTAATTAATATCTCGTAAACTATGATAGGTATTTGAATAATTTCTTTACCACCCTGATTTTTGCGCACGGACCTCCTCCGAGAGTCGTTTCCAATCCAGGGGAGGTGCGTGGGCAAAAGTCGAGCCACCATATAATGTCTTGGTCATCATAAATTTGTTCCTTAGATTTCTCGGCCGGATCAGACAGAACTTCCACAAGTTCACTGTCTTTGTCTGATAGTGCCAATACCAGTAGTTTGAGATTCATTTCGAAATCATGATTTTCCCGACAGGAATTTCCAGCTGATTCTTTTGATTGGCATAACAACATCAGGATGATTAAGTTGCAGACTTAATAACTTATTATATTCGCAAATTGTTGACTCATCTCTGAGACGTTTCAATGTCTCGCCATGCATTCAACTCCTAAAATAGATATATCCATATCAGAGCAGAGATTCTATATGATATCTTGTGCATTAATAGTTACCGATTTGTATTGCTTCCATCGTTGGTTTATCGAATTTCTCTCGTTTCACTTCGTTTTACATTTGATTGTAACAAAGAGCTCTTTCCAAAACGAAGCATACGATTTGCATCACCTAAAATAGCGCTATACGTTAGTATGAATATTCTAATAGGATATCATGATAGTAGGTACTAATATATGATTAATTACCTGTCGTCTTGTAAAATCAGCGTTGTGAACATATGGCAGTCAAATAAAATGCAAATAAGCTGGTACCTCCACCAGCTGGTCTGGAGCTTGACACAAACAATTCACAAAAACTGCAACGATTGTTTCGATTCCGTGAATGCGTTGAGACACAAAAAACCAACCAGAGACAAATGCAAGTCTGTTCATTGCAATTGTCGTCTACAAACAACACAAACGTCTGGCTGAATCATTGGAACCCAAATTACTTCAAGCCACCACTTGGCTCCATGTGCATTACCCACCAATACGCCATAATCTCTCTCTGCAACTAGATCAATATTAATCATTATTTTACTCATATAGATAATGAATTAGATACCTGAATTGGTTTAAAAGCTGGAACTTGTATACACTTTCTTGATATCATTGGCGCAACATCCATCTTGGAAAATGGACAATCACACTGGCCCCAGCTGGAATAGCCAATTATTAATATGCATATTAGAATCCGATATTGAAATGAAACGAATGAATTACTAAATACCTGGCAAGCTGTGCATTAAATGTGTGTTGTTAAGCATGGACAGACAGACCATTCACAAGAACTGCACTGGATCTTTACTGTTCACTACCAAGAACCACACATTACTAACGTCTGGCGCATTTTTCAATGAGCATATCATGTTAAAACATGATTTGCACTATAAATCAGACATGGGAAAAATAAACAACCATATGAATTAACACGTGAACCATATTTCTATTGTTCACTGGCAAATGCATCTGACTGCAGAAATTCAAATGACAAATCATGAAACTACAACTAGTCAGGTGACCTTCACATATGAAATTTGAAAATTATGTATTGCTCTTTAGCTATAAACAATTACACTGATGATAATTTAAGATAATTGATCATTTAAGAGATTTTAATCATTCATATTAGACTCTAGGTACCTATATCCAATTGGACATCCATACTGTCAAAATAAAATGCTTGCCATATGATTACACTTGCATGTATGATTTTTTAAATTTTACAGTCTCTGGAATGAAATTGTTACTTGAAGCAGATTGTTTCAAGTACGGATGATTTTCCTAAAGGCTTGATTTTATCCATAAACTATTTTATTGTGTAAAAACATTTCAACAAAATATTCATATGGTGTGCATATTTTGCATCGTTGATATTTACTATTAGAGGGTCTTTTAGCATGGGGAAAGTGTCATTAGAGATGGGGCAATGCATATTCTTTATTGTATACGCAGTGAAATTCCATTTACAATAGTATTATTGCTTTAAAATAATTATGGAAAATTATCTTGGGGTGCACACACACACACACGCATAGCCATCACCGTCAAGTGTCATTCATATTTCCATTGGACATAACTTGAGAATTATCAATAATCATGCAGTCATATTTCGTACATCATTATTATATCGTATATGCAACGGATTTCAGTCAAAATATTAATTATTTATCGAAAAAATAAATATTAACCAAACGAAATCAGCTGGCAATTTCAAGCAGCGCCACCTGATATTAGTGCTAAAAAAACCATATGTGGTGATCTGAGGCGATTTGGGGTGATCTGCGCATGCGCAGACCAGGTGCGCAGGCCGAATTTGCTAGAAAACCGGCCTCGGACGGCCGTTTTGGCCAGTCTTCGGTCAACTTTCGTGGGTGGAACCTGCGTTTGTCTGTGCTCGGATTTAATTTCTTTGTCTTGCGGGTGTGCGCTGTTGCCATATGTTTAGTTCTTCCTGTTCGCGGTTTGAAGCGACTGAACTATTGGCGACAGTGCATTCGCCATTTCATGCATGCTATGTTTATGTTTGTTTCATGCATCGATCGTCATGCATGAATTTAATAATTGTTTAACTGTTTTTAACTGTTTTGTGTTCAATTTAAATTAATGTGTTTTTCTGTTGCAGGTGGATCAACTGCGGACCAACTACGTCGCGACGTAAGCAAAAAGTGGATGAATATTTAATTGATATGTGTTTCTTAGGTCACCATAGTCGTCTCCTGGAAAGTCCGGGCGCGTTTTCGTCGTGTGTTCTTCGTGTGTTCGTCGCGTGCCTAGTGCGGGAGGCAGTCGTTCGGTGCGTCGGACTCGAATCGGGAAGACCTGGAGAGGTCGGTAAACGAAAACTCATCGTGTTCGTGTCGCGTTACAAAATCGCGATTAGCTAACGAAAGTGGGTTGTGCCATGGCCCCTTTCACCTGTTAGGGCAGTTTCGCAAATTGATAAACGTAATACAGATCGTGTGCGGGAGTGCTCAGAGTGCGAATAACTGAGCATACCCTCAATGAAGGGTCGTGTGCGTTCGCGATATTGTGCCCGCAAGCCGCGTCTTGTACATCGTAACATTCATGGACAATTTTTGAAACTAGATTAGTGCCGTTTCGATGGAGTGCGCGTGCATGATCGTTTCCACCAGAGGGTCCACCAGGATGATGAGGGGACGGCAACGAGGGAACCCAGATAAGCCGTCCACCCTGAAGAGCGTGGTAAGTACCGAGAAGAGCCTGCTCTTACTGTTTATGGTGGCGATTGTTGCTTTGAGCTGGTGCGCCTTCAGCGCACTGCTCAGAGCAGCATTCAAAATCATACACTTTGGGAGTTCGGCTCTTATAGTTTTAATTCCGGTGCAAACAAACGTTTTGTACGTTGTTGGTCGCCTCTTCTCTTCTCGTTGTCTTTTGCCTTTGTTGTTGCCTCCTTCTCTATGCGACTAACGTTCGCATATCGTAGGACATTCTCGAGTTGCGGCGTGTTAAATCCCGTAAGGGACCCCAATTTGTATGCCGCTGGGATGCTGCAATTGGGGCACAGTATTAAACAACTATGTATCGGCAATCGTGCCACCCAAGGTCGCGAAGGCAACCGTGCCACCCCTGGTCGCGATGGCAATCGTGCCAAAATTGGTCGCGAATTTGGGCAATCGTGCCACCCTGGTCGCGAACTTGGGCAATCGTGCCACCAACAAACGCGATCGAACTTATTAAATATTGCGTGTGGCCCACTTAATAGTAGGTAATTTTATACACTTCACATACACTTCTCATCTTGTATTGCACTTGTATTATCACCATTATTTACATGTGTTACACTTGATTATTTCTCTCTCGATTCGCTTCTCATCCGCGTACAGCATAAACACACACCGTACACAACCCTTCCAACCATCCAATATGTACCCACAAGAAATACACACATATTTCTTAACATGCATTTGTCTCTTTCAGCGTAGTTTTAGTTATCTAACCCATTTCTTTCAGATGACTTTTGCTTTTCAGCTAGTTTTTAGTATTTTCTGCTTTCAGAGTAGTATTAGATCTTTTCTGCTTTTTTCAGCTTCAGGCGTGCTTTTCCATTCCATGGACTTAATCTAATTTCTTTCTTTCTTTAGCTATTAGACAAATTTGACTCTGAGATTTTGCTTATCTAATTTTTGATATGGCAATATTGGTTGCTTGATTGATTGATTGAAATTCGGAAAAACCAATATTGTGTAATCATAAATTAAAGTTCAATTTGATGTTTAAACATTCTCACGAGTCAAATTCTTTTTATTGCAACTGTCTATTTCTATTTATTTCCTCTACACATAAAACACATGAAACTTTCTTTCCAGGTGCGCCAATAATTTAGTTGCGTTTAGATTTGGCCATGCGCAATTTAATTCGCGATTTTATTAGGCGGTTCGCAAAATATTTAAGATATGTTTCATGCGTAAAGTTTCATAATAAATTCATGCGCCTTATTAATGCGGAAAATAATTAATATTTCTTTCTTTCCAGGAATAATTAATAATATCTCTTTTTTTAGCTCTAACTATTTTAGCTTTGACTAATATGTTTCTTTCTTTCAGCAATTACTAATCATTCTGATTGTTTTAGCAGTAACCAGTTGATATGTGAGAGTAATATTTATTTAGAAATTATTCAAATTTAAATTGAAAACTTTTTCTCTTGGCGCTAGCGTCGGATATTCCGTCAGATGCATGACATTCACAGTATGACTCGTGGTGACTCGGCTAAAATCCTAACCATTTGTAGTCTGTCGTAAAGCTGAATAACATTATTGTGTTTATAGGGTGCACGCAGTGAACAATTTAATTCTGATAATATGGCAAATTTGGAAGATAAAGTCTTGTGGGATGACAACGACGACACAATGGGCGAGGATATTGTGCGCATCGTGAGTCGTACACGCTTACTGGATAATGAAATTAAGATAATGAAGAGTGAGGTGATGCGTATCAACCATGAGCTACAAACACAAAGCGAGAAAATTAAGGAAAACACTGAAAAGATTAAGGTAAACAAAACGCTTCCCTATTTGGTGTCAAATGTGATTGAGTTGCTAGATGTTGATCCACAAGAAGAGGAAGAAGATGGTGCTGTTGTTGATTTAGATGCACAGAGAAAAGGCAAATGTGCCGTAGTAAAAACATCCACCAGGCAAACATACTTTCTGCCTGTTATTGGTCTTGTTGATGAAGAGAAGCTGAAGCCAGGTGATCTTGTTGGTGTTAACAAAGATTCATACTTGATTTTGGAGACACTTCCAGCTGAGTATGATGCTCGAGTAAAGGCCATGGAGGTGGATGAAAGGCCAACAGAACAGTATTCAGATATTGGTGGTTTAGATAAGCAAATTCAAGAGCTGATTGAAGCTGTAGTCCTGCCCATGACACACAAGGAGAAGTTTTTGAATTTAGGAATTCATCCACCCAAGGGTAAGCATTAAGATTCAGTGGGACTTCACTACTTTGTTTGTTAATGCATTTTAGGCGTTTTGCTTTATGGACCTCCTGGTACTGGAAAAACTCTCTTAGCACGTGCATGCGCCGCTCAAACCAAGTCCACGTTCCTAAAGCTTGCTGGACCTCAACTTGTTCAAATGTTCATTGGTGATGGAGCCAAACTTGTTAGAGATGCATTTGCGCTCGCCAAAGAGAAGTCACCTGCGATAATTTTCATCGATGAATTGGATGCAATTGGCACGAAGCGCTTTGATTCAGAGAAGGCAGGCGATCGTGAGGTGCAGCGCACCATGTTGGAACTGCTGAATCAATTGGACGGTTTCAGTTCCACATCTGATATTAAAGTAATTGCTGCCACAAATCGTGTTGATATTTTAGATCCGGCACTTTTGCGTTCAGGTCGTTTAGATCGAAAGATTGAATTTCCACATCCGAATGAAGAGGCCCGTGCACGCATCATGCAAATTCACTCTCGCAAAATGACCATCAATCCTGATGTCAACTTTGAGGAGTTAGCGCGCTCCACCGACGACTTTAATGGAGCGCAATGCAAAGCCGTCTGTGTCGAGGCTGGTATGATTGCGTTGCGAAGAAACGCAGCAGCAGTTACCCACGAAGACTATATGGATGCGATTATGGAGGTACAGGCAAAGAAAAAGGCTAATCTCAACTATTACGCCTAAACGATTCAATGCAGCAATCATTCGTTTATTGGATGTCAATCGTAATTATAAAGTGAATCAAACACATTTGTATTTCCTAACAATTTATTAATTATTAATATAAGAGCGACGACAAACAGTCTTGATAAAGTACGATCACATAGCAAAACTCGAACATACGCTTGCATATTTACGATGAATACGCGGTATAAGTAAATCTGCGCGCAATTGCTTCGCCCATTTTTGTCCTCTTGCGGAGTTGACTCTATGCTGGCGCCTGATGCGGTAGTTGCGGACGCCGAAAATATACAATTCCTGCGAGGAATCCGGAAAGCGTCATGATCAAGTACAAGTCCCAATTGTTGCCAACAAGTTCAGATACGTCATATAGCGCAGACAGCGGACTCTGGAAGAACAATCGTAATATTAGAGAGCGGCTTGTATGCGCGAGATAAATTACCTCCTGCAAATGTTGCATATTAAACACAAAGTTCAGTTTGAAGAGTGCTAATGCGACTGGCACTTTCGCGTCGGGCGAGCTCTCTGCAGCCAGATCGTAACAGCGTTTTGCCAAATGAATATCTTGCACCATTCCGAGGCCCTGCTCGTGCATGTAACCCAAATTGAACATAGCTTGCGCATTGTGCTGCTGCTCGGAGGCAAGTCGGTAATGCGAAGCAGCCACCTCGTAATCTACAGGCGTTCCAAGACCGTAATAATGATAATCGCCCACTTTTACCTGAGCGGCTGAATGG
This sequence comes from Aleochara curtula, assembly GCA_963978815.1. Classification (NCBI taxonomy): domain Eukaryota; kingdom Metazoa; phylum Arthropoda; class Insecta; order Coleoptera; family Staphylinidae; genus Aleochara; species Aleochara curtula. The sequence continues at coordinate 19,501,935 of OZ022216.1, read as the reverse complement.
CCCTGTGAAGCGGCTCTGCCCCAATAGAGAAGCGCACGTACCAAACTTTCTGATTGCGGGAAAATCGGAACTTCGTGTCGTTCCAGCATAAATGCTGCATTACTCTGAGCAACTTCATAGCCCAACTCAGCTAGTAGAGCATATTGGACGAATGCTTCATTTAAATTCTTATTCCGATAGTCAGCGTGGGCCTGCATTAGCAACTCGCCCCAGCGTCCGCGTTCGGCGACGTTCTTGAAGAACTCGACGGCAGTGGGACACGAACGCATCGTTCCTGTGCCTTGCGCGTGAATTTGCCCTAGGTTGTAATAAGCTAGAACATGTCCCGATTGCGAAGCTAACGTGAAATATTTATTTGCCATTTTGTAATCCTGCGATACGCCAATTCCATTCAGATACATATTGCCTAGTTGCAATTGGCCATCTACCCATCCTTGCTCAGCGGCAGCCAGGAAGTATTTCAAAGCTTTGGCAAAATCTTTCTCTACGCCTCGACCATAGAGGTACATCAGGCCGAGACCGCTTAGTCCAACTGGATTATTCAATTCTGACGCCTTCTTAAAATATTTGAATGCTGTATCGTTGTCCTGCTTAACTTCATCGCTGCCATCCAAGTAAATCTAAAATATTGATACAATTATTGTAGTTTCCTTACGTGCGATACGTACATACTTTTCCGAGGTAAGCCATCGCAATGGCATTTCCTGCATTGGCGGCTTGTGTGAAATAATGCATCGCCTTTTGATAGTCCAAATCTACGCCACGTCCACCCTGATAGTGCAGCTGGCCTAGGCCAACCTGTGCCTGGACATCGCCCTTGTCGGCGAGCAATTCGTAATATTCGATTAGATCATTGTCCAGAATGCCTGACGTATACCCATTTTCGTGCTCATCCAGGAGACGTACACGTTGGACGGCCACGCCGCCTCCAAACGATACGCCTTGGCTCACTCGTTCAGCAACAAGTCGATAATAATCAAGAGCCCGTTCACAGCTCGATGGCATCGTTACGCCACCCCAATAGCGATAGCCCATCACCATTTGCGCCCAAGTGCTCCCGCCAACCGCGGCCAAAGTGTAATGAACAAGAGCACGCGCTTGGCTTGCATTAGTTGCCAATCCAGTCGCATAGAGAAATCCTAAAACAAGAATTATCGTTGGTGCCGAAGCTGCGTGCAGCTTAATCTTGTCTTGTACTCACCTAAACCCATATGGCCCTCATGATGGCCTTTGGCTGCGAGCTCTTCAAATATCTCTTTAGCATCGTTGAAATCCTGCGGTAGCGGATTACCAAACAAATTCGACCAGGCGACTAGCGCCTTTGCTTCGTTGCTTCCCTTTTCTACTGCTTGAAGAAGCAGTTTGTAAGCTTCTGCTTTATTCGGCCGTGTTTTATTCAAAAGATGCATTGCAGATTCATGAAAAGCCTTTGCCTCTATTTCGGTAGGCGATAATTCGACGACTTCCGTTGTCGATTTTGGCATTTCGGGCAGCTCATCTTCCTCCTCGGTTAAATCACCGAGCGTACTAGCTGCGCCTTCAAGTATCATGTATCGCATTCGTCCGTCTTCATCTGTGATCACTTTGTAAGAAAATTTCTTATTAACTAGGGTATCTACCAAATAGTCTAAGACGGATCTAGCTAGAATTATAAAAATAATATCAAACTATAAGGCATGCGTCTACGTAGGGTGCTTGAGCACTAGAATAAGAACACATAAAACAAAATATTGTACCACTTATCACTTATTGTTAGTGCTTTCAAGCAAACATTCAGTATCAAGTCATCAGCTGTAAACTTACATTGATCTTTCTCTTTGCTAAGATCTGGAGCAGGAACTACTTTGAGAGCTGCCTGTCCATCATCTTGCTCATCTGTTGGGCTAAATTTCTCTTCATCTTCTCCTTTTGTATTGGCGTTTTCCTTTTTGTCATTGTCAGTCCCTGCAGTTCCTGGCGGTGCTTGCAAATCACACACAGCTAGTCTGCACACACATAATAGTCCTAAAATGGCTATTGTTGCCGTCGCCCAAGACGTCTTACACCGCATAGTGTCTTGACCTCTTTAAAGCCCTAAAATCATTCCAAGTTTGCTCTCGCCTGTTATCACTTACGTGTCCAATACGAACGTCACGACTCAACACGTTACAGTCACGTATTCCTCGAGAAACTGGCGTTTACACACAAATTTGATCGTTCATTTTGAATACACGTTCTTTAGCATTATCAGAATCGTTTCAGTAATAATGGCAGCTACATAGAATCGCAACAAATATTTTCAATAACAAGATGCGAGTAGGAAACAATCATAGACAGTAGCGAACTTGGATAACAAACTAGATAACTTACTGGAACTTGTGCAACGCTAAAGCGCCATCGGTTTTGGGTGACTGATTCGATTGACTCATGGGCGGCAAAATTCAAACTTTATTCTTAGAAAAATAATTAGAAATACATTATTAATGAGAATCCATAAATTGCACTTCAGAGAGAAGTAGAATGTTGTTAGGTAGAGGCTTAGGCTGTGGTGATAATACTGTTATCGTCTGTCGTTCAACATCAATTCCAGTCCTACAAATAGTACAATTATTGTAACAACAGCATTTCCATGTAATAGCAAATTTCAACTTACAAGCAAACAAATCCGTGACAATGGTGTTTTATCACATCATCGTCCTCTTTATCCGCGAAACTCACAGATAACAAATGATGTAACATTCCAACATTTGGTGTTAAAGCAACCAGTTTTGTAAGATGATCCTGAGCCTTCATTCCAAGCGGCAGACAAGAGTCTGGTAATGCTGGTGCGCCAATTTTAAGAATTTTAATATCAGACCATTTTAAATCAAATGAATGCGGATATAATGGATTCTTTAAAGTTCCATAAAAGTATTCCCTTATTCTTTGGTCTCTGAATTCACTTCTTGAAGTCTTAGAGCGTTCAACAACGCCGCCGCTTTTTGGCAAGAAAATTACTTTTACAAATCTTGGCATATCTCTCACTAGTTCATTGTAGAGACGTTCTTGATCCAGGACCAAAATTACATCAACTTGGAATGCTTTACCAGCATGCAAGATATTTCTATAGCCATCACCCTTAATCCAGCCACAGGTGTTGATGATGCATCCAGAAGTTTTAGCTAAAAGTATCAATAATACATTAACTACATGAAAAGATTCTTACATTGTGATTACTCTTTTTATTCACATTCATTCTCTCTTTGATTACGGATCCCAATTGGGTTAAAAGTAATTTGTACAAAGATCCATTCGCACTGGGTGAAATATGTCCATAGTGATAAACTAAAGGGGCTTCTTCAGAAAAGCCCTCATCAATTAGAGCAGGTCGTTCAACAAGTAGGGCGCCAACAGTGCCAGGAACTGAAATTCCTCCCTGGCCTAAGTCTAAATCTATATAGATTGGTCTGCGTCCGACACGGACGGCGTAATTTAATAAAAGTCGCGTTATTGTTGACTTGCCAACATCTGTTGGTCCAACAACCATGCATGTAGGACCAGTTTTGTTAGCCTTCTCAGCATTCAATCGCATCACCTCTAATGCTGCATGGCAATTTGTGTACATAATCATTGGCGTTTCTTTGGCCACGTAACTTGCGTCTGTGCGACCTTTTAGCTCTAGAGTGCATCCTTGCCACGTGAAGACTGCAATCTTTGCACCAGCAGTGAATTCATATGGTTTGCCTTTCACCAGTTCGGTTCCAAATACTTCAGCAGTTCCCGATTTGAGTGTGAGAACCACTTTCTCCTGCTTGCCTTCAATCTCAAAGCGCAGTTCGGCATCGCTATCGAGTTTAAAGTCCTGTACGGGCTGGCGTTTATCTTCGGTTGACATTTTAATTTAGCAACAATTTTCTATCGTTTTGTTATCAAGTTGATACAGTTGGCTATGTTTACATTTTGTTATTATGGTTATAGGTAGGCGCCGAATATTGAATCGTATACGATCGCGCGCATTCGTTTACTATAATTCTTCGTAACGTGACACGGCGGCGCTAGCAGTAGTTCAAATCGAAAAATCAATATCATAGTTATCGTGGGTTCACTTGGTGGCGCTAGCAGTAGTTTAAATCGAAAAATCAATATTATAGTTATCGTGGGTTGACTTGGCGGCGCTAGCAGTAGTTCACATCAGAAAATCAATATCATAGTTATCGTGGGTTCAGTTGGTGGCGCTAGCAGTAGTTCAAATCGAAAAATCAATATCATAGTTATCGTGGGTTCAGTTGGTGGCGCTAGCAGTAGTTCAAATCGAAAAATCAATATTATAGTTATCGTGGGTTGACTTGGCGGCGCTAGCAGTAGTTCACATCAGAAAATCAATATTATAGTTATCGTGGGTTCACTTGGCGGCGCTAGCAGTAGTTCACATCAGAAAATCAATATCATAGTTTTTCGTAAGTTTACTTGGTGGCGCTAGCAGTTTTGTTGCCTTATTAAAAATAGCATAAAATAATTTATTTACGGAAGCGGGGTTATCAGGTAGCAAATTTATTTTATTGGTCAATGTAACTCATAAAGCAAATAGACGACTGGTCAATGTAAAATAAAGTTTATATGGTGCAAGTATATTGCTAATAATAATAATTTAGCGATTTAATATTAAGTTCAAAATTTAAATTTAATTTAAAATTTGAACGATGCGCGCATTCCCCAGTTCTCATGCGGTTGTCCATTCTTTGGTCGGTCGAAATAGCCATTAAATTTGAAATTATCCGTGATGTGATTCACTTGCACCTTGTCTTTGGTCACAATCGTTTCCGGTTTGAGTCCGTTCTGCGGTGCGTAGCGTTGCTCATTATCGAAGAATTGCGCATTGCAGCCCCCTTGAAGTGCGGAAACGAAGAGTAATAGCAACAGTAGTAGCGGCAGCGAGGATGCGCTGCAAATTGCCGCCGGCGAACTGCAACAAAAAACGAACTGCGATTAACTCATATTCTGTAGCTGCCTGTTGGGAAAAATGTGCGCTTTTATTGAATGTTCCTTTCTTGCGCCAATGCTCGTATTCTTATATCACTTACTAGAACTTATTTGTTGTCATTGTTTGGTTTGAGATGAACGCGTGCTCGCAAGATAATAATTTGGTTTCGTGAAGCGCGTGCAATTTATATATGAATGATGTGTGAATCACATTTTACGTGCTCATCTCGTAAATGGAATTTGCAGTAGGTCGGTCGGTCGCTGCCGAGACGCGCGAGTTGTTTGTAGTTAATAATATTGCGAGGCCGGCAAACGTGATTTACATGCATGATGAGATGGTGTGCTTATCACTCGCAATCCGCTGATGACTGAGAATATTTAATGTCCCAAAAATTCCCACTGGGCGGCGGAGGCGACAACAACAACAACAACAACACAACACAACATTTTCAGGCGTAGAGTTGTCGGTCAACAAAAACCTACTTTTATAGCGTTAATTAACACGTGCATTATTAACGATTGCTGTATTTGTATTTGACGCGACGGCAGCGGCAGCGGCAGCGGTAGTGTCAGTGTTTCTTTTTGTTCTTTTTGCGAGCAGCGCGGGTACGCACAGGATGTGCAAATTGCTAAAGTTCTATTTGTCACGCGTCGCCATTACTTTTCTCCAATTAATACTAAATGTTGCTTTTCCTAGTTGATCCCCGATATTTTATCTATCTTACATTTTGCGAAATAGAGCAGAGTAAAATTTATATAAACATAGTGTGAGAGATAGGAAGATGGTTTAACTAGGCCTCAAGAGGACCATCCGTCCAAGTTGGAAATCTCTCATTAAATCCCTTAGTCGATCCGGCAGCGGCGGCGACTGCGGCTGTGTGGCTGAGGTGCTCAATGATAAATCTTGTAGGGTGCACTCACAAATTACGCGTACTTTTCAACTTTAAGATCACATTTGTCGCGTACTTGTTTGCTCAACATCTTCATCAGTAAGTTTGGTTAAAAGTTGGCGACCTTAATGAAATGCGAAGCACAATTTTGGTAGGCTCATTTTGAAGCATTTTAAATCGGGCTTTGGTTTAAAAAATGCATTATTGTTGGGCTGTTGGAGTCAAGATGGTTAAATCATTTTTAATATTGTATGCGCACCCTAATGGCTTGTGCAACATACACACAGTTTGGAAAACGCGTACGTTTTGCGAAAGATTCGAAGAGATTTATGTTATTGACTTGTTGGGCGCTGTTTGTGCGCATTTATTTCGCGTGCCTCGCGTATAAATTTCCACCGGATTTTCGAGTTGCTACATTTGTTCTGAGCTGCTCCTCGTGTTCACTGCCTCGCGAAATATACCCGCACTCCACACGAGTAATTGAAATGAATACCGTATATTAGTCGGTAAATGATCGCCTTTCGATGATGGTTTTTGAGCTTTTTAATATTTTGTGAATGCCGCTTTTTGGATCGAAGAAGCGATGTAAATAAATATTTTGCAAGCATGTCGAATACATACGAGTCTCCACGGAGTGCAAGTTTTATACACAATGTTGAGCGTGAAGGCGGTGAGTTTGATCGCACCTTGGGTGATATCTTTTTATGGCGTACGCCTTCAGGCCATTCTTTAATCGCATCACACTTTGTCGACGTCGACACGATATGATGTGTTGCTGCACTATGCTTTAGAGTTGGAAAAAAACGAGAAACTTTGATAACGTCATCTCGCAATAATATGATGAGCAAATATTTGATATCGCACGAGTCGAATTAGCCCGCTAATAATTGCGGCAAGTTAAATATGAATTAAAAATAATTAGACACCTGGAGAATAGAAAATTGTGGGCACGTTTACGACGATTATCTAATTATTCGCAAGAATGGCAAGTTTAAGAAATTATAACATAGACTGCAATGCAATGCAATGCAAATTTGCATAATTGAAGTGCCACTTAATTGGGTGCATGCTGCACACGGTAGTGCATCATCTATCCGAATAGCATAACACTTGGTTATTTACATCGTGCCTGAGTGGGACTTGATTCAATCTTATTTGCATAATAACGAAACCGTAATTGAACATAAACATTCCGGGCACCGAATGGGGCAACCCCGATCGAATTATTTCTTGTGCAAAGTGTTCAAACGCCTAATAGCGCGCGCCTAGCGATTCGAGTCATTAAAATTGACAGCGCAAATCCTGCTGCTGCTCGCCGCCGCACTGGCGCTGAAACGAAATGAACACGGAATGAGTATACATTATTAGGCATTACAATGACGTGGCGCGCGGCAGCAGCGAAGAGGAAAGACTTAATGAAGACGCATGGAACGGCACTTTACTACTTACTTACTACTTTTATTGACATGCTGCTGCTGCTGCTGCTGCTGCTGCTGCTGCCGCCGCCGTGATACGCAGGGGTGACGTTTAAATGAAATGTCGCGCAAAACACGAAATTAATCGAGTGTTAATTATGAATTCATATTAGCTAATAACTACGTTGGGGACTAATTGACCTATACGCGTGTCGAGAGTGTGAGATAAAGCAGATTATCCTCCATGCTGAGCAGCGACAACACGTAAGGGTGTGCGACATGATTTAATTATACGTAATTACACAACTTGCTCAAGTAGCTGATGAATAATAACAAACTAGTTGTGTTGTACCGGAAGATGTGCAATTGGAAGTCGAGGCGAGCATCGAAAGATGAGCGGTAGAATAGTGAGTGCTGGCTGACGCTGTCAGTTTGTGCTATTAGAGTTTTGCGTTTCCGGGAAGAGAGCTAGCTGGAAAATCGCAGCTGGGAAAACTTGAACGATCACGCGAACACAAACAAATTTACCACTGCCGCCGCTGGCCGTCGCATGCTGCATGTGTACGAAGACGGCAGCGGCGGCGCGGAGACGGGGCAGGCAGCAGGAGAAATGAATATTCAGTAGGTTTTTAATGCTATGCGCATTCAGACATAACACGTAGTGGTATGCCGCAGCGTAACTTTCGGCTTTTCGCGATGCGCACGCGGTTATCATAAAATATGAACAACTTGTTTATTTCTAGTCTTCGCATGGCTGTTAATTAATATGTGCAATTGCATTGCATTTGCATATTCATAAATGGCTAATGATCATTTGCTTGTTGTAATAACTATGCAAAAATTGAATAGCCGACAAACAACATTATTGCGATAGGTATGAAATCGGTGTTTGGGGCCAGGGATGTACCGACATGTTGTAACACGAATCAATCACAAACTAATTTCGGCAAACAAATAAATAATCGCTCGAGTTCGATATGCATGCGACACAAGTTGACAATGAATGCTTCGTGCTTGTGCGCTCAATGTTATTATTTATTGACACGTATTGCATTTTGTTAATTGTCGCGTTGTCGATGTTTATTGAAATTTATTGCCTTTTATTGGATTTTCTACTTTAGATTTTCATTTGGTTTTCACTATTAAATGGACATCTTATTTCGCCATGTTGACGAGGAATTCAATTAAGCCAAGATCAGACGTGAGAGATGATTACTCGTGAAATAATCATTTCCGCAAGGGTTGAGAGCGAACGAAGGCGGTGCTGGTTGGGGAAGTGATCACACATACGCTTTGCGCTCAGTGCACCTTTGATTTTAGTTTAATTGCGTTTGTGCTGCAACATGTCGCTAACATACGGCTCGTTTGTAATCTAGAGCAATTTTTAATGACTACTTAACGTGATCAGTTCCTCTTAAAGTAATGGATATGATTATACGAAAAGCAATATTTGGCGAGATGAACAAAAACATGAATTAATGCGCGGCACGTCTTTGTGTGGTGAACCATTGGAAGAGAAGCAGAAATAAATCATTTCGGTCAATTTCATTCGCACGTACCTAATTTACTTCTAACAGCCACCAAAAACAGCAAAGAAGTTGCACAAAACACGAACGTGATGAATGAAACAACGCTCATTCATTCTATTGTGAGGATGGGTAGCAAACATGAACAAACGTTTATTAATTGAACAACTATGAACAAAACCTTACAACGTCCGTACGGAAAATGTTTTGCTCATTACGGTGAGAGTTGGACGTTTATTATTTATTAGTACGCGTAGACGCTATGTCTCTATCTTTTAAAAATTAATCAACTTTAATTCCGAATTGAATTTTTTTATTTGAAGCAGATGAAAACGGAAATGATTTTCAGCGTGTAAAGGCACGAAGCACGAAAAGGGAAATAAAAGGTTGGCGTTTGTGTGCTCGCTCATTTTTCAAATGCAACATGCCCCAAAACAGATTAGATGACTGGGGATTAGCTCACAAAGTGCATGTATGTTCGTTAATCTAGAGAGGCAAAACCGATTGGCAACTGAATATTTTATTAATTAGACATTTATACCACGGAGGAAATGCTTGGGAAAATAACATTGTTATATTTGTTGGATCTCTGTTTTTGTGTTGTTCTCGTTTGTAGCTTCTCTTCCAAATACGTTCTCATTGCGTTGAGTGCTCGCTCGGATATTATTTATTTGTTTATGTTATTGTTTTAAATCGAGTTTGTGAGCGGTTCTGTTATTCTTTGTTTATTGATTGAGCAAATCAATTTATTTCTGCGGTGCGGTTGGTGGTCGGAAATGCGCAAAATGGCTAAACTTGGGAATTTATTACTGGGACAAATATTGGAACCAACTGGCAATCGTTGAATTTTTCTCAACTCTTTGAGCGCGAAACGTGGCACTTTTTCGTAAAATTCGTGCGATGGCGATGTCGATGAATGAGAAACCGAAGGGCGGCAACAACGGTCCGTCTACGATATTGAGTTAATTTCGTTCTACATAAAACATGAGCGCCATGCAGAGTTTTTGTTTGCCTCCTTTCGCACATTATTCACATCATGATGGATTTCGGTGGGGGCGGGCTGGGTGCGCTATCCGTAAACAGGCAGGCAGCAGGGCATACAAAAAAGTAGCAGAAGCGTCTGCAAATCATTCAATCTGCCTGCGCACGGTGTTCACGAGGTTGGCACAAGAAATCAGCTGCGTGCTACCTGTTTATCTTTTACCTTTGCGAGTACACAACACACAATGCCGCTCTCGAAAAAGTACATCAGCAACTAGGGGCGGCCGCCTGCAACTTAACGGTATGCGTTCTTTTGCTGGAATAGGAACTGTTCATTCAAATACTAATCGCAAAAAAAGATTGAAGGAAACTTGGACATTTTGGAATTAATTTTCATTTTTGCGGGTGTTAAGTGCGCATAAGAGAGTGCGAACATTTGTTACGGCAACCAATGAGGTGGTGATATACTATATTTCCCTCGGGCTTCCCTTTCATTACTATTGTATTGCGCAATCACGCGAAGCGTTGTTGTTAGGAAGCGCAGAGCAGGCAATTCCTTTCATCATTCCCCGCATGTGCCATATGCAGGACACGTTCGGATAATTATTAGATTAAGATTAGGATTACAAGGAAGTTCTTGTATTGAATACATTATTCAAAGAGCTCGTAATATCATCGTCACATATTTTCCAAATTCTTTATTACTACTTTCTTTATTACACAACACATTTGCATACATTAGGATGTCGCACAAATTAATTACTCGTCCTGTGGTGGCTTGCGTTGCGTTGGGTTGGGGATTGTTATTGAGCGTTGAATAACAGCGACCCAGGCTAAGAATTGATTATTCTAATGCGAGCGCCTGAGAGCTTAAGCTAAAAGCCGGAATCAAAGACCAGCGGGTGCAATGCTAAATTTAAATCTCTCAATCAAGAGCAACACGAGGGCGAAAGGCGGAGAAGGTGGCTGGTACACTGTAATCAACAATTGCTTCGCACTAGTGACAAATTTCGAATTAGGGCTCACGCGCTCCCATGCAAATTGCATTCGTATTCATTCGATGTACGCAAATATTGACAGTATATTGATGGCTCTAATCTTGCAATATTAATAAAAGACACGTAGATAAACATTGATTGCTGCAGAATTCAGACTCGATTAATAAGGATATTTACTTATTTTTAATCGATACAGCCTGCTAGAAGAGGCGACTGCTATTTAATAAAGAATCATAATAATATTTATGTACTTGCAGGATACAATGAAAGAAGTATACGAAAAGTAGGCTGTACTTCGAACATACTTTTGATGTGGCCGCTGGACGCGACATCGTATAGCGAATAAATTAATTAATTGGTTATTTAATAAGTGCGCAGGCGTTGAGTGCTGCTTAGCGCAGTCCTATCCTAGAACTGATTTAGTTGAGGCAGGCCGATACCTGTTGCGCTCTGTAAGTGGTCACCGGACGTCCGATATAGCTGTATTAATAGTAATTGATTTGCATTAAGGTGCTATTATTAATAGTTTTATATTAAAATAACACTCATGTAAGTATACTTTCAATTAGTATTAATAGTCTTTTCTTATTATGGGTGCTTCTGCGTTTCTACGTCTACTTTGATGTTGGGATTTTTAATGCACTCGATCTTTGAATTCCTGGCTCATCACGTAGCGAACTGCTTAGAAATCGGGTGTGTATTGTTGATGATGGCTCAGATATTCTTGGGTTTGATAAATTTTTTCATTTTTAGCATCGATGTTCCGAATTCCATGGCCGATGAATGTGAGTGCGACTTTTGTAAGTACACTTACAAACTTCTCAATCTCTTTGATGGTGGCTTTTTCAATGTTTCAATTATCTTCGAATTTCTGGTGCATCACGTTATGGAATAAGTAGAAATGGTGCGTGTATTATTGGTGATTGCTCAGATCACCTGCTGTAAGATATATTTATTGGATTTTAGCACCGATTGGCCAGATTGGATGGCCGATAAATAGGATGTCATGCTGGATTGCATGACTTTATCTTTGAATATCTCGTGCATCACTAAGCGAAATGCTTAGAAATCGGGTGTGTATTGTTGATGATGGCTCAGATATTCTTGGGTTTGATATATTTTTTCATTTTTAGCATCGATGTTCCGAATTCCATGGCCGATAAATAGGATGTCATGCTGGATTGCATGACTTTATCTTTGAATATCTCGTGCATCACTTAGCGAAATGCTTAGAAATCGGGTGTGTATTGTTGATGATGGCTCAGATATTCTTGGGTTTGATAAATTTTTTCATTTTTAGCATCGATGGGCCGAATTCCATGGCCGATGAATGTGAGTGCGACTTTTGTAAGTACACACATTGACATTGACACACACATGCCCATAGATGTGCACTTGCCGGACAGCGCTAGCTGACGTCACATGATTTCACACCTCCGCTTATCAATTGAAGTCGTCGATAGTTTGAAGCCTTTTGCGCATTATAAGAGCACTTAAAAATTAACATTGGTTGCACACACACACACACACACACACACACATGCATACATACATCATATGCGCGCAAATAGCACAAGAGACATCGTAGTCATGTGACCATACTTAGCTAAGCGCTCTTATCAGCACACTCTTTTCACACCTGCAGTTGACTTGAGGTACAGTATCTGGTCAGCGGAGTTTTAGTGCAGACGTATTGAGTGAGCAGTACCTGCTTTGCTGTAAGCTGGGATTATTAGAGATTATAAATTATAGCAATACTTTTGTAAGTACACTTTTGTTTATTAATAGTCTTTTCTAATTAAGGCTGCTGTTGGACTTCTCAATCTCTTTGATGGTGGCCTCTTCAATGGTTTTATTATCTTCGAATTTCTGATGCATCACGTAGGAGAATAATTAGAAATGGTCTGTGTATTATTGGTGACTACTCAGATCATCTGCTGCAAGTGATATTTTTTCATTTTCAGCACCGATTGACCAGATTGGATGGCCGATAAATAGGATGTCATGCTGGATTGCATGACTTTATCTTTGAATATCTCGTGCATCACTTAGCGAAATGCTTAGAAATCGGGTGTGTATTGTTGATGATGGCTCAGATATTTTTGAGTTTGATAAATTTTTTCATTTTTAGCATCGATGTTCCGAATTCCATGGCCGATGAATAGGATGTCATGCTGGATTGCATGACTTTATCTTTGAATATCTCGTGCATCACTTAGCGAAATGCTTAGAAATCGGGTGTGTATTGTTGATGATGGCTCAGATATTTTTGGGTTTGATAAATTTTTTCATTTTTAGCATCGATGTTCCGAATTCCATGGCCGATGAATAGGATGTCATGCTGGATTATATGACTTTATCTTTGAATATCTCGTGCATCACGTAGCGATATGCTTAGAAATCGGGTGTGTATTGTTGATGATGGCTCAGATATTCTTGGGTTTGATAAATTTTTTCATTTTTAGCATCGATGTTCCGAATTCCATGGCCGATGAATAGGATGTCATGCTGGATTATATGACTTTATCTTTGAATATCTCGTGCATCACGTAGCGATATGCTTAGAAATCGGGTGTGTATTGTTGATGATGGCTCAGATATTCTTGGGTTTGATATATTTTTTTATTTTTAGCACCGATTGACCAGATTGGATGGCCGATAAATAGGATGTCATGCTGGATTGCATGACTTTATCTTTGAATATCTCGTGCATCACTTAGCGAAATGCTTAGAAATCGGGTGTGTATTGTTGATGATGGCTCAGATATTTTTGAGTTTGATAAATTTTTTCATTTTTAGCATCGATGTTCCGAATTCCATGGCCGATGAATAGGATGTCATGCTGGATTATATGACTTTATCTTTGAATATCTCGTGCATCACGTAGCGATATGCTTAGAAATCGGGTGTGTATTGTTGATGATGGCTCAGATATTCTTGGGTTTGATAAATTTTTTCATTTTTAGCATCGATGTTCCGAATTCCATGGCCGATGAATAGGATGTCATGCTGGATTATATGACTTTATCTTTGAATATCTCGTGCATCACGTAGCGATATGCTTAGAAATCGGGTGTGTATTGTTGATGATGGCTCAGATATTCTTGGGTTTGATAAATTTTTTCATTTTTAGCATCGATGTTCCGAATTCCATGGCCGATGAATAGGATGTCATGCTGGATTGCATGACTTTATCTTTGAATATCTCGTGCATCACGTAGCGATATGCTTAGAAATCGGGTGTGTATTGTTGATGATGGCTCAGATATTCTTGGGTTTGATAAATTTTTTCATTTTTAGCATCGATGTTCCGAATTCCATGGCCGATGAATAGGATGTCATGCTGGATTATATGACTTTATCTTTGAATATCTCGTGCATCACGTAGCGATATGCTTAGAAATCGGGTGTGTATTGTTGATGATGGCTCAGATATTCTTGGGTTTGATAAATTTTTTCATTTTTAGCATCGATGTTCCGAATTCCATGGCCGATGAATAGGATGTCATGCTGGATTGCATGACTTTATCTTTGAATATCTCGTGCATCACGTAGCGATATGCTTAGAAATCGGGTGTGTATTGTTGATGATGGCTCAGATATTCTTGGGTTTGATATATTTTTTTATTTTTAGCACCGATTGACCAGATTGGATGGCCGATAAATAGGATGTCATGTTGGATTGCATGACTTTATCTTTGAATATCTCGTGCATCACTTAGCGAAATGCTTAGAAATCGGGTGTGTATTGTTGATGATGGCTCAGATATTCTTGGGTTTGATATATTTTTTTATTTTTAGCACCGATTGACCAGATTGGATGGCCGATAAATAGGATGTCATGTTGGATTGCATGACTTTATCTTTGAATATCTCGTGCATCACTTAGCGAAATGCTTAGAAATCGGGTGTGTATTGCTGATGATGGCTCAGATATTCTTGGGTTTGATAAATTTTTTCATTTTTAGCATCGATGTTCCGAATTCCATGGCCGATGAATAGGATGTCATGCTGGATTGCATGACTTTATCTTTGAATATCTCGTGCATCACTTAGCGAAATGCTTAGAAATCGGGTGTGTATTGTTGATGATGGCTCAGATATTCTTGGGTTTGATATATTTTTTTATTTTTAGCACCGATTGACCAGATTGGATGGCCGATAAATAGGATGTCATGTTGGATTGCATGACTTTATCTTTGAATATCTCGTGCATCACTTAGCGAAATGCTTAGAAATCGGGTGTGTATTGCTGATGATGGCTCAGATATTCTTGGGTTTGATAAATTTTTTCATTTTTAGCATCGATGTTCCGAATTCCATGGCCGATGAATAGGATGTCATGCTGGATTGCATGACTTTATCTTTGAATATCTCGTGCATCACTTAGCGAAATGCTTAGAAATCGGGTGTGTATTGTTGATGATGGCTCAGATATTCTTGGGTTTGATATATTTTTTTATTTTTAGCACCGATTGACCAGATTGGATGGCCGATAAATAGGATGTCATGTTGGATTGCATGACTTTATCTTTGAATATCTCGTGCATCACTTAGCGAAATGCTTAGAAATCGGGTGTGTATTGCTGATGATGGCTCAGATATTCTTGGGTTTGATAAATTTTTTCATTTTTAGCATCGATGTTCCGAATTCCATGGCCGATGAATAGGATGTCATGCTGGATTGCATGACTTTATCTTTGAATATCTCGTGCATCACTTAGCGAAATGCTTAGAAATCGGGTGTGTATTGTTGATGATGGCTCAGATATTCTTGGGTTTGATATATTTTTTTATTTTTAGCACCGATTGACCAGATTGGATGGCCGATAAATAGGATGTCATGCTGGATTGCATGACTTTATTTTTGAATATCTCGTGCATCACGTAGCGAAATGCTTAGAAATCGGGTGTGTATTGCTGATGATGGCTCAGATATTCTTGGGTTTGATAAATTTTTTCATTTTTAGCATCGATGTTCCGAATTCCATGGCCGATGAATAGGATGTCATGCTGGATTGCATGACTTTATCTTTGAATATCTCGTGCATCACGTAGCGATATGCTTAGAAATCGGGTGTGTATTGTTGATGATGGCTCAGATATTCTTGGGTTTGATATATTTTTTTATTTTTAGCACCGATTGACCAGATTGGATGGCCGATAAATAGGATGTCATGTTGGATTGCATGACTTTATCTTTGAATATCTCGTGCATCACTTAGCGAAATGCTTAGAAATCGGGTGTGTATTGTTGATGATGGCTCAGATATTCTTGGGTTTGATAAATTTTTTCATTTTTAGCATCGATGTTCCGAATTCCATGGCCGATGAATAGGATGTCATGCTGGATTGCATGACTTTATCTTTGAATATCTCGTGCATCACTTAGCGAAATGCTTAGAAATCGGGTGTGTATTGCTGATGATGGCTCAGATATTCTTGGGTTTGATAAATTTTTTCATTTTTAGCATCGATGTTCCGAATTCCATGGCCGATGAATAGGATGTCATGCTGGATTGCATGACTTTATCTTTGAATATCTCGTGCATCACTTAGCGAAATGCTTAGAAATCGGGTGTGTATTGTTGATGATGGCTCAGATATTCTTGGGTTTGATATATTTTTTTATTTTTAGCACCGATTGACCAGATTGGATGGCCGATAAATAGGATGTCATGCTGGATTGCATGACTTTATTTTTGAATATCTCGTGCATCACGTAGCGAAATGCTTAGAAATCGGGTGTGTATTGCTGATGATGGCTCAGATATTCTTGGGTTTGATAAATTTTTTCATTTTTAGCATCGATGTTCCGAATTCCATGGCCGATGAATAGGATGTCATGCTGGATTGCATGACTTTATCTTTGAATATCTCGTGCATCACTTAGCGAAATGCTTAGAAATCGGGTGTGTATTGTTGATGATGGCTCAGATATTCTTGGGTTTGATATATTTTTTTATTTTTAGCACCGATTGACCAGATTGGATGGCCGATAAATAGGATGTCATGCTGGATTGCATGACTTTATTTTTGAATATCTCGTGCATCACGTAGCGAAATGCTTAGAAATCGGGTGTGTATTGTTGATGATGGCTCAGATATTCTTGGGTTTGATATATTTTTTTATTTTTAGCACCGATTGACCAGATTGGATGGCCGATAAATAGGATGTCATGCTGGATTGCATGACTTTATTTTTGAATATCTCGTGCATCACGTAGCGAAATGCTTAGAAATCGGGTGTGTATTGCTGATGATGGCTCAGATATTCTTGGGTTTGATAAATTTTTTCATTTTTAGCATCGATGTTCCGAATTCCATGGCCGATGAATAGGATGTCATGCTGGATTGCATGACTTTATCTTTGAATATCTCGTGCATCACTTAGCGAAATGCTTAGAAATCGGGTGTGTATTGTTGATGATGGCTCAGATATTCTTGGGTTTGATATATTTTTTTATTTTTAGCACCGATTGACCAGATTGGATGGCCGATAAATAGGATGTCATGCTGGATTGCATGACTTTATTTTTGAATATCTCGTGCATCACGTAGCGAAATGCTTAGAAATCGGGTGTGTATTGCTGATGATGGCTCAGATATTCTTGGGTTTGATAAATTTTTTCATTTTTAGCATCGATGTTCCGAATTCCATGGCCGATGAATAGGATGTCATGCTGGATTGCATGACTTTATCTTTGAATATCTCGTGCATCACTTAGCGAAATGCTTAGAAATCGGGTGTGTATTTTTGATGATGGCTCAGATATTCTTGGGTTTGATATATTTTTTCATTTTTAGCATCGATGTTCCGAATTCCATGGCCGATGAATAGGATGTCATGCTGGATTGCATGACTTTATCTTTGAATATCTCGTGCATCACTTAGCGAAATGCTTAGAAATCGGGTGTGTATTGCTGATGATGGCTCAGATATTCTTGGGTTTGATATATTTTTTTATTTTTAGCACCGATTGACCAGATTGGATGGCCGATAAATAGGATGTCATGCTGGATTGCATGACTTTATCTTTGAATATCTCGTGCATCACGTAGTGGATCTCTAAGAAATGGTATGTCTATTAAAGATTATTGCTAAAATATTCAGTTGATTGATATATTTTTTGATTTTCAGCACAGGTTAAGCAGATAAAAGATGGCCAGTGAATATCCATAGATGACCGTATATCAAACGTTGTCAGAATAATTCTATCCAAGGAGGAGAAACCAAGGAGAACAGTTATCCAAGGAGGAGAATTCCATAAATCCCCTAGTTGGTGACGAGAACATAATCACAGTGAGTTTTTGAACAAATCTTTTACTTTTTATCTACGTTTGCGCTTATCATCAACTATATGCATGGATGCAACGCAGTACAACAGCAATAATCAACAAATAAAAAGCATTTTTGTATTTTAATTGCGGCTGGGTAACGAAGAAATATATTATAAGTAGTTAACATATGATGCGCCAAGGTATATAATACAGAAGAACAACAACAACAAGATGATCAGATATTATCATCATCAGAGATTAAGACACGGCCTCAATTAGCGTTCGATAGATTGATAATTATAATGAAGGTAACGTGATGTTTTCTACATGCAGACATATTGTACTGTTACTACTTACACACACATGCGCATGCATATACACGCGCAGTTACCGGCCAGCACGAGCTGACGTCATATGATTTCACACCTCGCCTTATCAGTTCGATAGTTTGAAGCCTTGTGTGGTTTAGGAGCTACTATAAATTAACATTGACTGCTTGTAATTTAAATACAACATTTGAACACACATATAAGGTACATATATCGGCAATGTACATACATGCATTGAGTACAATTGCATGATACAATATAATATGTTCATACGCACATGCACCGACTAGCGATGCTACCACATACGCCCACGCACACTTATCATGCAACACTTATCATGTCTTATCAGTTGTGCTGCGCGGTCGATATTCTGAAGACATTTGGTTGCATGTAAATTAAATACAAATATTGAACATATGTTAAATGCATATTGCGGCAACGTGTATTGAATGGAAATCTATGCGTTTTAAAGGCCCGTTTATACGACACAAGCACAATTTAAAGGCAATACAATTAATGGGACAATATTCATATTGCATTTAAAAGAGGGTAACTACCTTGGCAGCAAGCATAGCATTTGTTATCAATGAAACGTGCGATAGTCTAAGCTGCATTGCTCGCAGGAAGGAAAGAAACATCCATGTTCCACATTTCGCATCGTCGCGATGATTTTCGTACCCCTCTTGCAATTGTATCGCGCGCGTATGCATGTAGGTATGTGGGTAGGTGTAGGCGGACACTGCGAGCGTGCTCATGAGTGTCGCTCAAATTACACAGCGAGCAGGCGCGCACACACAGCGATAATAGCAACGTCGCGACGCTCGTTCGCGGTTCGGTTCTCCGTGTGTCTGCAGCGGCAGCACGCGCTCAAAATCCCAGGCAGTCGGCGGTAGCGGCGGCGGCAGCAGCAGGAGCGTCGCCAGTCCTGGACCAACTGTACGATCCGCCGGTTGGCATTATCTTGAGCTCGCTCTCGCGTATTGCTGGGAAACGTACGCGAACACATTTTTCTTCGGCATAAAGCGAAAGTCATTATTAAATGTTCGAGTGAGTTAAATCAAACGAGTGCACCAAATAGATACCTAGTAGCAATCAGTCGTAAAAATGTGAGTGCGATAGAATTAATGATCAAAACTATATTCAAACAAATTGCTGATGAGTTGCGCGGATACAACTTTAGACACTTGTGTCGGAGCACAAGGCAACCAAGTTAAACACTCAAAGGAGTGCGAAAGAAAGTCGAGAAAGTAGCCGAAGAAACTGTTGATTCTTTCTGTTCGATGTTTAATTACACGCGACACTGAATCGTGTGCGGCACGTGTATTGCTTTCTAAAGTTTCGGACGTTTGTTTATTCTTATTAAAAGTTTTGACGTACTTGCAGTAACTAAGTGCCGGTATTTCAAACGTTTTACTTTTGGCTGGTAAATAATGAGAGAATGCGTTTTTGGCATGCAAGTTTATATTCATGCGCGAACAACTCGGGCCGTTTCTGAAGACGAAGAAGCGGGATAGGGAAAAAAACTAGAAAATTTGACGAACACTTCGTCGCGATGTGCGTTTTATTATTTCGTATCGTGCAAAATTTTTGTAATATAAATCGTGCTCGGAATACATTAGGGCGCGTTTTCAGCTCGTTTGCGCCGTGTTGCGCAGTGTCATTCACGCGCCGCTCAAAACTTTTTAATTCGACGGCAATTTTCGCGAGCCAACTTCCGCCTCCTCCTGCCGGATGACAATAATGCTACAGCCATGCTTGTAGTTGGTATAGAATTTTTAAATTAAATCATTTCCAACTCACTTCAATCTTCTTCACATGAAGATATGTTTCTATTGTCGGTAATGGTTCATTTGAAATACAAGTAGGTACGGGACAATGCGTTTAATTATGAATGATTTGCATTCGATGAAACTGTTCGGACGCGTACTGCAGTTTATTGGCGATTATCGGAAAGCGTGCGTTATTTTGCATGTGTCGTACGCACATTGTACGGTTTGATTTATTATCGTTGGAGCAATAGGGCAAGAAAGCAGTGATTTGTGGATTGCGCCCGATGAGACTTTCGAACTATTCGCAACTCCTAAAATGCGCACAGGAGAGGAAATTGGTGCCTGCCCACGATTGTATCGAAAAGCAAGGTCCCCGAAGAACTTTGCAGCGAACACTCTGCGCGCTTTCAACCGGGTTTTTTGCGCGATCGTTGGTAACGCAAGAACATTGCGAAAAAACAACACTGTTCAGCGCAGTCGTAAACATTCCGCTGTAGTCGTCGTACTGTTTCTTGAGTTAACTTAAAGATCAAATGGTTAGGAAGACGTAGAAAAAAAATAATTAAATTGAAATACTTGCTTTTTATGTATTAATTTCGGCGGAAACATGCTTTTTTTGCCTAGTTTTTACGAATTTGGTAATTACGCTCCGAACAGAACTTGACGCGAATGAACGCATGAATGTTCGTTCATGTTTGTATTCGACATCACATCATTTATATTTTCATCCCTCTTCGTGCACGCGGAAAATGAAATCACAACGAGTGATTAAACAGTTGAAAGAACAGGCATGCAGAAAATTAATTTCATCTTCCAATTAATGTTATGTATTCGCGCTTATTGCGGTTAAAGTATATCAAGCTCATGTTCAGTATTGAAATCAATATGCACAGCAATATGATGATTCGCTTTCGGTTTTCTTCTTCGCTGCTGTTCTTTCGCGCAATATTGAGTTGGCGTGGTAATAAATTATATTTCGAAGCATGCAGCGGGAGCAGGATGGCAGGCGGCGCAATAAAATACAATAAAATGTTCCATGTAATTTTGGCATTCTACGTGGATTATTATTGAAATAAATGAGTTATTTATTGGCCCTGTTTGTTATGCGAAAGGGCGAGACCGAGACGCGCTTTTACGGTATTTGCGCCGCGCTCGCTGCAGCATCAAGAAAATTCCAAATCAATTATGTAAAATAACGGCACGACGAATAAACATGTGCTAATATAATCAAATGCTATACTCGAAAAGGGGAAATTACGCAGAGATTAATTTACTGAAACGCTACCTTCTTTGCTTGTTCATTCATTATGCGTCCTAATTAAATGCGCGTTTTTAATTAGTCGCGCGTGGAGACTGTAATGCCATTAATTGGCCAAAGACTTATTGATTTAATTGGCAAACAAACAACCAACTCAAATGCCGAACAACAACAACAACAACAATTTTTTGATATGCTCGTTCGGAAAATAGATACGGTAGGAATGTATTAAATGGTAGAAAATTCTAATCCCAGTGCAATTAAACCTGATGAGATTTTTTTTGCGTCGAGAGGAGAGTGAGCAGAAATAGCGGAAACACGTACGCCTACAAAATCGTTATCATCACTCATCCTTTTTAATTTGCATGCCATTGTTTTGGTTGTTGTTGTTTTTGCCGGCACGGAACGTGTAACTGTTGGGATTAAACATGCATAATTAGTGAGAATTTTGCGCACGCGGATTGAGAAGAATATTGCCTGGGATTTATATAATTATATTTGCGATTGTGAGCAAGGAGTGTGAGAGGTGTAGGATAAAATTTTAAACGAAAGCACAAACTTTATGCTCTTATTACACATGACATGCAGTGCGGCGCGCACGATGCTCGTCCACGTCATGCGAGAGGATAATACCGCGCACATGTACGTCATTTTCGTAATGGCAAAACAAGAGAAGATTGAATAGAAATGCGGAGATGATGCTTAGACGTGGCTTGCGCACGAATAACACTTTGCAAGGAAATCGCAGACAACACAACGTTCATGCAAAGTAGAAGAGCGCGGCGCACACATCAAAGACGTGCTTAATTTCATTCGCGCACGCATAGCACACGAAATTTTTTATTCTTTCGCGGATGTGTTTATAAAGATGACAAGGCAAGGCAGCAGACTAACGAATGACGAATTAATTAATTAGATTTTTTTGATGTTGCTTTAAATATCATCCAATTATATATGCGACGCATTGTTGGAGAAGTACACACCCTGTACGAAAAGGGTTTTTCTATTATTTGCGCTTTGCTGGCTGCTTGTCCTTCGCGCAGATGGCAGGCGACAAGGAAGGCTGGAAAGTCATCAAGCATTCTGCAGGTGAAATGCGCACCAGCGAGACGGCGCAAATAATTAATGAGGGATGCGCTTTGATGCATCTGAGCGGGCGAGTCTTGTGTGTGAATTTCGAATTGTAACAAAGACGTTAAAATTTTCGAAAAGCTTTGACTCTCACTGGCGGTGTTGTTTTCTATTTGGTACAATTTGATAGTGCTTTTTATGTGCACATAAATCGTAAACGAATTACCGACGCGATGATTGCGGATTTAAATGACAATATGCTTGAGGCGAGCAATAATGCGCGCTTAAGCCTAACACCAGCTGAAGTTTATGTTGGAAACATTTGGCACTCTCGCGTTGCGCACAGACTTTGCTTGGCCGCACTCCATGTGCATTACTGTCATCATTGCTGCCGCCGCTGCCGTCGCTGCCGTCGCTGCCGTCGCTGCCGTGCTGCCGCCGATTGCTCATTTCGTCGTCGTCGTGCATGCATATTGTGCTCAACTAAACGCTGCCTACGTACCTACGCGCAACCACATTTTGATTAATGAACCACCAAATCCGCATGCTTGGTGTGCACATGCGTGTTTGCTTTAATATATCTACTTGATGAATTTTCCAATATTGCGTATACGCATTATTTACATATTATTTGTTGCGTGCGTATCGTACTCTCGGGCGTTGCCCGTTATCGCGAGAGCGCCGACGTTTGCTGTGAGCTGCTCCTGTATATTTAGAGAGAACGCATTTCCCTTCAGATTCTATTAGCATCAGGCGGCACGTGAAGCGGTTTAAAACAGTTTAGAACATGATCAATGATATTTCACTCTAGTCTCCACTTTTTCGGTAGCCTGCTAGCCAGCCAGCAAGTCCGCAGCCACGCGCACTGGTGACAAATCTTTTTCACCTGTGCGCTGTGAAAATTAATGCCGACCTATTAATAAAGCCATAAGCTGTGCTTGCACCGCAGACGAATTATCTCATTCGGATTTTTCTTCGCATCTTGGCACATTGCTCTGGCCAACGCGGCGCGGCGCATGTTTTACTTGGGGGGCCTTGTAGATTATATTTATAAAGCTGCACTTGCTGCTGCCTCCCTATCTTTGTAGGTATCTCATCATCGTCACTTTTATAGTAGCATTTAGCGGAAAAGGCAAAACAAAAATTGTTTTCGTTGCGCTTGAATTGAATTTAAAGTTTTGCGAGTTAATCAAGGAAAGAGATGGGGATGGGGGGCGTCAAGTACGGGTAAACAAATGTAAATTTTATCCCATCGGGATTAAGCAGGAGCCGTGTGCCGTCAAATGGAATGTAAAACGACGAAGCGTTTTTCTCAGTCAGCTGCACTAGGTTTAAGTTGTTCAAATGACTTGAATTAACCGATTGTCAGCGTTTGCGCGACGCGCTCGTAAATATCCATCCGGCTTTTAGCGAAGACGACGGGTGCAGTAGGTACTAAAGGGGAGCGAGACAAGTAGCTAGGACTGCGCAGTTAGTAGAAAAGAATTTCTAATTTCAGGAATTGAGAGAAAAATTAATTCACTTGATCGAAATAGAGACGGTAACCGAATGGACGTTTATAGCGTAAATAAAATAAAATATTAAGCAGCGTACAAACATTAAAAATTCCATTACTATGCGAGTGAACGCCGGTGGGTTGTAAAATTAAAATTATACAAGTTTAAGGGGGAGCGCAACACAACAACGCTTTGCGGGAAAATGTGTAATGTCCGAGCAGCAGGACGACATGCGCTGTATGTGTTGTGTGTGTTGACTCGCAACATGACCAGCAGCAGCAGAGCAGTGCAGTGCAGGGCAGGACAGGGCTATAATCTTTTACTATTACGTTCAAAGATTTATTCTTTGACATATTTTATATGCGCGCATACATAGAGTACAACTGTAACTCACGTGCCACGCGACGACAACGTGAGTTTAATTGCGCGCCAGTAATTTTAATCTTGCGCGTAATTGCCGCAACTTTTTGTTACATTTTTGCTGGTATTGGCGACCGTGCATAATTCCATTTAAACTATAACTATACTATATTTAGAGGAATTCACTGGAAACATTTTAAAAATTTACCAACTTTCTTTCGAGACTCGAAACTTTGCGTACGACTTGAAAAAGTTGGCAAACTCATTCAACATTTTGTTGCATCCCGGAAACAATACAAGCGCACATGAGCTTAAGCTTATTGCTGTTATCACGTTGCATCGTTTCCATCATTCAGCACTTGTTTGCACAAATACGAAACTTTGCCAATTACATTGTAAATTTACACCGATGCAATTCAATTCGTTTTGCCGCTTTCCATTGTATTAACGCAATGATTCTATTTCAGATCCGTACAGAGTGAGATTCGGTGGTAAAAAAAAAGGATAAGTGAGGTAATAACTTTAGTATGGATTGCGAAAACGAGGTGGTAATGAAGTCGTCTGACGAGGAGATGATTCCCAGGGAAAAACAAACGGCTAGTGTAGCTACCACGACTATGTCGGGAGCGAATGTATACGTAACGAGTAAGTAGTGACCAATTTCTATTTATTGCGCTTTGAGACTCCTTGAAGTCTTGCAACATGCGATCATCATGCGAAACATCAACTTTATCATCAACTTCATCGAGACTTCATCGAGATATACATAAATACATCAAGGTATCACTGGTAAACTGGTGATTGGTTATTTGGCAGCTTTGCTGTTTGGTGAAATGGTATAATATTATTGGTATAATGGCATTTTGAAGAGCTGAAAAGCTGGTGTATTGGTAACATGGTATTATGTGGTACAATGATATTTTTAACATTTTGATGGTAAAAACTTAACGTATTCGACTAATTGCTCATCGAATTTGCACAACGCGAGACGGGAAAAGTTTAGTAGTCGTAGCTGCGCGCACGAATAATTCCTAATTCGATTATAAACTTGCTATGCACTATCCTCGTTTGTTTCAAACACACGTACAGCATGTATGAGCATCCGCGCGATGCAAAACCCATTTAAGCAGAATAATTTCAATACGATATTCGCGCCCTAATACGACGTAGAATATAAAGTTATAGTCATAATTTTATTGCGGTATAAACTCGAACAATGTTGTATTAATTTCACATTTATTTTGAATGTGCGCTGGATTTATACGACGTCAGACGGACGCGCCGCGAATACATCGTGGATGAATAGAAACGGCTGGTTTAAGTAAGGAATTAGTTACGAGGTGCGATCAAAGAAAGTCAAACATCAAATGTCTATATGATCCGAATGAATATATCAATAGAACGAACGGTTCATTAATTTGCGCAAACAAACGAATAACTCGGAACTGTTTTAACATTGCACACTATTTATTATTAGCATCATTCAGAGTCAAAGGAAAAGGTGAATAAATTTCACTCAGCTGTTTTATATTATTTGGAGCAATCGCAAATGAAATCGCGGGGAAGACGTAGGAGAATATATACATAATACGGGGACGGCACGGGGCGAATCGAATAAAATAGTTTTTCATTATTTACAATTCTCTTGTGCGCCTTTCTTCTACGCGTTCGGTTCGCGAATAATTTATTTTATTGAACGAGTTCAATCCAGCCCTGATAGATATCACACATTTTGTGAAAGGCATCGCGATGGAAAAGTAGTCGTAAAAGTTGAGGAAAGGAGAGAAAAAAACGCGTGCGTTTATAAAACGAAGTGGTTTATCGGCAAGTCGCAGGTATCTCTAATGATACATGGTTTTTATTATTGAAAGTTTTATGGCTTCCAAAAAAAAAAGGACAATTATGACGGACATATATATATATAAGATACATACGTACAGAAAACATTGATTGAATTAAATGAAGCATAGCAGTATACGCGCGCTAATTAAATGAAGTTTTGTCAGAGAATTGTTGGTGCATGATAGAAGTAGTAACAGTAGGAACAGTAACTAGAAATTGCAATAATTTTAATTAAATTTAGCGTATGCTTGGAGAGTGGTGTTGTGCGCTTTTATTATATTACGCTTGAAATAGTTTAACATGCGCTAAAACATAGTTATTCATATGCGCTTAAGAAATCTTAACGGGAATGAGCTTCCAATTTAATAACAAAAAAATGTTTTAAACATTTGCAGAGTTGATGACAATCCTTTTGGGTCGTAAGTAGTTGAAATAGTAGAGAGATTGGGCTTGGGCGGTAGTTTCATAGTAGTCATATTTTTGTGGCTTTATTCAGGCAACTTTTTAATTAAGTAACTTTAAATAGCGGAAATGGCATTGGGGTTTTCGGTTTTTTATTTTGTTGTTTTATTACTCTTGTTTGTTTTAGAATTCAAACTACGAGAATAATACTTAAAAGTCGAAATAATGACATGAATAAAAAAATATATTTTTATTTTTTTTTGCCTCCAATGCCTCTTTAATATTTGCGGTATTATTACAATATTTATTGCTATATAAATCTGCGACACACCAGTAAAATCAGAGATGTAGTCATAAATATGCGACGAATATGTTTATAAACATTTGAATTTTTGGCATTCGCTTTAACTTGGTTTAGTAGGTGATTTCCGCTGCGCATTGCCGCAGCCGTCGCTGCCGCCACCACCACCGCGGCTGTTGTTGTTGTTGGTCCACATTTTCTACGAACGGTGAAAATGCTGGTTACGTGCGCGAATTTTCTGCGGCTGCTTATCTTTCGACGCCACCGAATGCGAAACATATTTGAGAAATTGTACGAGACGCGACCGGATTGAAAATATTGCCCAATCGGTTGCACTCGTGTCACGCCAACTGCGCTCGCTGATTTTCTATACAGATGCATCAAATAAATATAGTTTTCCGCTTTATTCGCGTGAAATTTACGTGTTTTTCATGCTGGCGCTGACAAACAAATTCAGCTTTTCACAAAACGTTAGAGTCAAGCGCAGCGATAAAATGAAATAAGAGTTGTCGCTCGCAAAATTTGATGATGGCACACACAAGTGCAGGAAATTTGACAATAATTGAATTAACATCCAATAAACCCGTGGGGGGTCGTGTGTACAACGGCATTGATTCATGGTCCGCCCTATACGCGCAATAACGAGCGAGTGAAACGATCCATAAAACGCAGTAAAATAAATGATCAATTCCAAAGTAATTTGTGTTTCCCGGTACGCGGAGAATTGCTAATGAGAGTGCGCATACACACATATGAAAGGATATATACAATTACCAGTAATAGTAATAATAATTGAAATGCATCATCGATAATTTGCAATTAGATATACAAAGTCAATCGGTATTCGGAAACAACGAAAACTTCGTTTGGGGAACTTGGTACATTACGGGCAGGTCAACGTTAATTTAGAATTAATGTGTGCAATGCAATGCATCGAATCATTGCGCGCATTTGCCCTTTTGCCATCAGCGGCCAACCCCGCATTTGGTATTCGCGCTGTCGAACGTTGGTTATAAATACTACAAGATCAAAGTGGGCGCGCATTATTTAGGTCACCAAACATTTGTTTGCAAATAGTAGGTACCTACGATGTGAATAAATATTTAATAAGCAACTAGCAAAACATTTTGAGTCAATATCAATTATTTAATATAGTTACATGATATAATAGGTACGTGATTTAGTTGACAAGATTAATGCGCAAAGTGAAAACTCGCAGAAATGCTATCAAAATGTGGTTTAAGTCGCGCTTTTGGAATATGAGTACCTTCTGTACTACGGCTGAACCTATTTCGAGTTAATTGCTGGAGACGCACTTAATGAACGAACTGTGGCACCGCTATATATTTTCTAGCTCGTGCATTTTCGCTCCATTTCATTCCGTCTCGGGCGAGTCACATTTCGCGTTCTCTTCGTTTTTCACCGGTACGAGTTGAGTGAGTGTCGTGCCTTTGAGTTCGAAGTGCGCTAAAAGTAAGAAGGCGAAGAAGAGACCTCATTGAGCCTCGGCAAGATTTAATTAAAAATTCTTGATTTAAGAACAGGGAAGCGAAAGCTCCTTCCCAGCTAGGTAGCTAGCTACTTTCATTCATACTTTTGCGTGTAGTCGATATATCAAATACGGTTTTGAATTTAGGTCGATTAGACTTGATGGTAAGGCAATTTTACCTGCAGCTCATTTAAAATCGAAACATTTCCGCATCTTGAGAGAAAATACGAACGGTAGTTGCGCGAGTTAAGAATATAGAAATGTTCTTCGGATATCTCTCAATATTTATACAAATTCGAAACACGGTTGTTGCATTCACTGCCTGGAGCAGCAACCTCGGGATTTTCAAGTCGTTTATTCACTTGTTTGCAATTTTTACAATGCGTCATTTCATTGCGGGCGGTTCGGTTGCGTTTGCGCCTGAAATACGTTTCAATAAGAGTAACAACATGGAATGCGAAAGCTATAAACGGTAAATTGAATTCGTAATGGAAAATATATCATACGCTGTGGCCCCTTCAGGGTTGGCACTCAACTATTAGCGAAATTATTCCAACTTGGCGGAAATGATTAATATATTTATTTGCTATCATAAAGTTTTGATATTCATAGTTGGAAACAACGAATTTCATAGATTAGCACTGAAACTGGCGGCCGCACAAATATGTAGGGAACTTTGCGATAGATTCATGTCCGGTTGCTATTAGTGCCCAGAGTGCTTTGGCGTCTGGTTGAAATTATAGTCGGATAGTTGATAATCTCCCTGCATTAACTGGTGCAAATCCCAAGACTTAAGTTTCACTCCTAGGCATAGAAATCGCGTCCCTCCTTAGCCCTCAATTTGGGCGCTGAGGCCACCGCCGCCGCCACTGTTTGTTGTCTGCTCGTTGGCCTTGCCTTGGCATGCCTTTCAATTCTATTCAGTCCTTCATATAAGCCGTTTCTTGAATCGCCAAACGAGTCTCATTAGGACGACGACTACTTCATTGTGATGCAATGAATGTGTCAGGAGAAAGCATTAAATTCCCATTTATTTTCACAAGCAGTCAATTCAAATATTTGTTGAATGAATTTTCCAGGAAATATTAATATTAAATAGTCAGAGCACGAATGATAAGAGAAGCGGCGGCGAGCATAACAAGTTGTTTATCGCAATGCGAGGTCCACATTTAATCCATTTTCGCATGCGGTTAATGAACACAAACACGTCGATATTTCGACAGTAATTACTATTTACTAATAGCTGCATACGAGTGCATGTCGCTCGGCGCGAATTTAATGTCATTAGGGCATAGGTGCAAGTGTAAATTATACGCGTGGCAATACTAAAATGTTGATATAGTTGCATTACATTAAATACGCGATGCGTGCAATTCGTATCAATTGCATACGCAATAAAGACGACGAAATTATAACACTTGCGCGGGCGGACGAAACGGGCGGTTGGTTGGTAAAGTCGTGAGACGAGACGAGGCATAAATTTTTCGCGAACCGGAGCGCACACTATTTATTCGCAAGTTTATGCGAGACGTTTTAAGTAGTCGACCAGGTGAGCTGCGTCTGCACCGCAACAATGTAGCTAGCGAATGCAAAACTTTTGCAATATTCTTCAGCGTTATTAGTCTTTCTAAGTCCTGCGCTCGCAGTGATATAACAAACGCTTTTTACGCTCACCCGCCCGCTGCGCGCATTGCGCAGTTTGGCCAAGCAATTATGCTTAAAAGTTAAATTATTGTTTAGTTGCAAAGTTTGTTTGCAAACGGCAGAGCAATCAAAGATAAAGCTTGCTGCACTGAATGAATCATCGTTTTGAAATAGTCGCGAGCTTCCTTTTCGGTTATTGCAATGAGAGAGAAAAAACGGAAGAAAAAGTAGAGCACGTTTAAATTTCCGGAGTTGATATTGTATTGTACTAACAACATGTACAAGATAATGATATACAAATGGTAATATGTTGGGCGATAAAGTGAATGCAAGTTGCGAAAGGTTAGGTGCATTCGCCTGCATTATTTCCTGCGGCAGGGGTTTCGTTGGCGGCAACAGCATTTCCTCAAGCGAGGAAGCATGCTGTAATCTTATCCGGCGATCGCGTCGAACTGTTGAACTGAGCGTACGCGGGGCGGCGCATTTCGCGTTAAATACACATACTTGGACAGGTTTAGACAGGCAGCCAGCACACTGCCGTTGTTGTTGCAAGTTAACATCACATACGTATAGTTGCATTTCCTCTTAGATTACTCGCGATTCGAGTCATGTTAAATATTGCGATTGGTCGTGGAAAAGTTATTTAATATTACTTTGTGAAAAAATATTTATTGCAAACAAAGTTATCAAAGATAAACAAGCATCTTATATAGCCTGCATGCAAGCAGCAAACATCTAAATCTTCAATTCAGAGATGCAGTACAGAATTCAATTTCCTCTTGATTTCTTTTCGTTTCAGTGCTAGGCTCGGAAAAATAGCAAACTATATTATTACACAACTATATAGAAATATACGTACGGATGATACCGCAATGTACATCCTATTTTATAAGACGTATTAACATAAAATCGTAAAGTATTAAATAAAACATTTCTCTAGCGCCATGTTCGTGTTGATTACACATTTAACTTTTACGAGTTTTCATCATAACTTATAGAGAACGTCGCGTATTATTTGACACATAAGATGAGGAAATATATCGTCTAAGCCGCCTTTACTCCTGAAAGGAAGGAAAACACGCGCATATTTCGGGATAGTAAAATTTAATAATAATGAACGCGAATAAAGTCGATCCCGGGAGATGGATGATATTTTGAAGAGTGTGTTTGCTGCGAGTTGAATAGTCTAAAGCGCCCTTTGCCTAATCCAGAACTAAACATTTTTGAACGTCACGACCCTTGACACGTCGGGAGAAGTTTAGGAGCGTACTTGAACTAAATAATAATTCTTTTCTTCGGGCGGGCTAGTGACCTAAAATAATTTTTGTCTCTTTTATATGCGCATAAAAGTTGATTAATTTTGGCGAAGAGTGTATGGGAAGAATGGCATTGTATGTAGAGTAGATATATCAGTACAAAACGAGTTGCGCTGCTGCAAAATTACCAGCTATTTGCTCTTATAGTAAATAACCGTGCATTATCCATGCGCCTGCTTTTTAGAGACATTTCCTCCTTACGCGCGCGTTTGGGAGACGATGTGCTCTTTAGTCTTGAACACTTTTCCGCCCGCCATTAACCCCAACCAGGCATGCTAGTAACCCTGGAGTCAGCTTCGTCTTTCACCCCTACGTGGTGACACATTTGTGCGCTTATTAGTTTACTAAAATACGAAACGATCTTCATATATTATTATGTTGCCGCGCTTCCGGCCCGCGTTTGCGACTGTCGCATATTACCGCTTTGCTTATTGCTTCTGCCACGTTTACAAATGGCATAAAATGAAATAATTTTCATGATGAATTTGATAAACATTTGCCAAATAGCTACGTCGAAATTCGCGAATAATATTTTTTGAAATTGTAATAACGGGAAAAGGACTTACTTTTCTTCTTGGTCGATTATTTCACAGACAAACAAGAGTCACCCTTTGGGGAGCAGCTGCCAGGCGCGCTGTATCAGCCCTAGCGAATTACGTTTTGCATTATATTTTGCATTAAACTTGTGAGCATCCCGCGGCGCAGTTCTTGAGATGTAGAGGAAAGCATTTGCTACTACTACTATTCTCTTTTAATACGTTGGATACTTTATACAAAGCATGTCACCGAACGGAATGGGACATATAACTTGCACGTTTATTCATTTCGTATGCGAACGCAATACATATTTCCGTTTGTGCGTTTCGCTTCCAGGGCGAATCTTCAGGTAGAATGTCTATTTTTTGTCTAAGCGCCGCCCCATGCTCACATGTTTATTATTAAAATGCCTCGCGTCGTGGAAAGTCGACGCGGAAATCTTCTTCTCTTGTTCCACGCGGGAATACAACAGTTTTAATTAATTGAATTTGCACGGCATTAGTTGTTATGCGTGGAAATAACGAAAAGTTAATGGGAGCCGCTAAATTTTCAGCTCATTTCCCAACATGCGGCCGTAAAATAAAGCGAAATGATTTAAAACATAAACGAGACACGCGTTTCGGTTAGAAGCAAAACCAAAGGAAATAAAAGCTCTCTAGTAAAATAGGACGAAAACGTGAATAAGCTTGAGTTGAGATGTCAGACGTAGCAATGCGGAACGGAGATGGAATATTTATTTACGGCAGGAGCAAAAAAGGAAAAACGCGAAGAGTGGCGGTAGAATAGCGTGTAACAAGTATGCTAGTGCATTTGACGAGCTTTTCTCCTTCGTTTATTTCGCCGGAAACGCCGATAGAGTCGCCGCGCATTGTCAGTCCGCTGAGTGACATTCAGCAAGGACATTCTTCCTTCTTCGCTGCCGTTCGTTTCGTCCTTTTGCATGCGTCGTAAAGCAGCAGCAGCGACGCGTTCGGTTGTCCCTTCTTCGGGCGAAGGACCCGCGTATCCGGTAAAGTTGGTTCGTTCAAGAAATCAAGTAAAAATACCCAAAAGCAAGATGAGAAACGCAACCAACATTTTGTTGTAGTCGTAATAGAAAAATGCGCTCGAGAATAAACCATTTTAATATATTCAGGCGAAATATAAATTTAACTTGTAAATATTTATATTTGAAGATAAAATGCTTCGCGTAGGTGGAGGTATAACACATTGATATTGATATTCAAAACATGTACCACCGAATATTCATCGATAGCTTTGATGTTTTTGCGGTTGCTTAACTTTGCACATACTTAATATGCGCATCTGATCTCATCTTATATAACACTTTCTCTTCGTCTTACGTCGGCATGTTTTATACATGTAAACATAGAGCATTTTGCTATACTATTTTGCAAATCAAAGAAGTACACCTTCTTCGCCTTCGCCCTCGGTCTCGGTCTTTGCGATCTTGCGCGCTTTATATAGTTCAATGCATATAAAAATCATGTAAATGTAAACAAATGTATTCGTGAACAGGAATACGAACGAACACGGTATCAAGGGATGAAATTCAAAAATTCATATCATACAAACAAACAGCGTACAAAACGAGTCAACAACAACAACAACAACAACAACATCAATATTATTTGCAAACCAGTCTCATATAGTTTTGTTAAATTGTCATGCGTATTTTCAATGAACTACCTACTACTAGGTATTGAATCAGTTATTTCATTATAATCTGCAGGCAGGTAATAGCCGAAAGCGAGCAACGGGTTTTATTTAATTAATGAATTTAATAATGACTTTTGATATGATTCAATCTATTATTTTTGCGCATGGCGAACAAAAATGTTGAAATTATTATTAGGGCATTATTCTTTAGATTTTACGCGCATCATTATTGAATGAAATTAGTCATAAAACGGGCAAAATGTGCAGGTATTTTATAGTTCAAGTTCCCATATATTTTTTGCGAGCTAGCTTTATTCTCTCTGGCTGAGGTATTAAATTGATATTAATATTACGAATTTATATACCCACGTAGTGTGTATGCGTGAAAAATGCGTTTGATTACGTAGTATGCGGAAATATTATTTCGAATTTAATGCGGGCTTGTGTGCGCTTTATGCACCCGTCAAATGCAATAAATGTCAGTGAAATTCGCGTGATGCAATCGCGTATATCATGCGTTTGCTGAATCTCGATAAAAATTGCAGCAAATAATAGCAGGCATCGATTACAAGTGTGCGTGGAGCTTAGGAATGCATCCTTTGAATGCGCGTATTTGCGGCCGATACAACACACTTTGCCTGATTGATTTTAAATGATTCCCGACGTGGGAAAGGAGCAGCTTTTTATCATTTTTTTCCTATTCAACAGCCTCGAAAGCGTCATCACCTTTTGTGAGAGCTCAAAAGGCTTCTTTTGCTCGTACGCGCATTACTTATACAGATATGATTTTTCCTTCTTTGCTACTGTCCCCATTTTTTGGGTCCATTTTCTCTTCTTATCGAAGAAGACTGCTGTCGCAACGCGGAAAAGAGATATGCACGTTAGAGCCACTTGTTTATCTCTGGTTCGTCGGAGCTGTTTCTTTGTAGCAATAACAAACGTGATGATAAAAAGGGAAGCATACGACAAATATATTCATATTTTACGAAGCAAACATATTTATAAATAAAAGCAACGACAAACCACCCAACCAAGCGCAAAGTCAGCAAGCATGCAATGCCCCTTTGGCGAAATGTTTGGCATTTTTTACGCTCACGTGAATAACACATCAACTTTTTGAAATATTTAGATTGTCAAAACAATTAGGTATATTTCGTGCGGCGTGATAATTACTTTTTTAATGAATTAAACTTGGACGCCGAGTTTGACAAATTTTAATTTGCGCATAATTAGGAGAAAAAATCGCGTAGGACGCGCTCCGCATGAATCTCAAACTAATAATTCCTAAATAACGTTCAAAGTTTCAAATTTAATAAAAAATTCCTCGTCAACAGAACAGCCAGCATCGTTGGCATCGAAGTAAAAGTTGGGCGGTAAAGAAGGGTCGGAGGGAAATTGCAAATTTTTCGCTCTTAAAGCAGAAAACCGATGCGTAGTGATTGCCTGCCGCGTTTGGGCATCTCGTAGGTAAAGCATTTGAAAGCGTCGGCAGAAAAAATGAGTCCAAGTCCACATTCAATTAGATCTTTGTAGGGACTAAAGACTGTGCACGCACGAACGCGAACGCAAAATGGGGAGGAAAAAATTGAAAACTCTTCACTTACGAGAGGGTTAAGACTTTAAATTACTTTGCAAGTCTTCTAATTTAGCGAATTTCAACGTGACGCGCACGCACGTTTGCCATAATTTAAGACATAGCACAGCCAATTTTATAAATACTTTAGCAAGTCTGAAATGCCAATGTTGTTGTCGTGGTGATCGACGGCCTTTTTCATTTTGTACGCATTTTTCCAAAACGTTCAAAAGCCTTTTTGCCTGCCCTTTAGCGGCATGACTTGCATTCTTTCTAATTAGTAAATCCACTCAGTCGAGATGCTCAAGAGTTGTACGAAAATTAGCAACGCACTTTGCGGCTTTTTAGCGCAAATTGAAGAATAAATAATAAATGAGAGATGTTCATTCGCTGCATGCTTGTCGTCGTCTTGGTTCGTAGTCAGCTGTATTATTATGAACAACAAACAACAACAACAACAACAGCAACCACAAAAACGCGAGTAAATTCATATTTCAATTTTTCAATGCGGCGGGGCTCGCATGTGTACGTGATTAACTGAAGCGACAAGAAGAAAAATAATGAACAAAAGAATTTTGAGACATGGCAGGTGCGTTTGCTCATTACTAATTTAGATGCCGCTTTGCTCTTTATTTTGTTTCATTTATTATATAGCTCGCGAGAAAAAAGATCATTAATCAACTTGCGCAAAAAGCATTTTTATGAAATTCCAGCGCACTCACCAAGCATAAAAACAACATCAAAAAATTGAAGCGAAATCAATTTTATTGTAGAAACATGAGATTGTCATGTTCATGCGGACAATGTATTAGGATTTTATTTTTTTATTTTTGCAGAGAAGCGAAAACTCGTAAATGCCAGTGAATTTATTTGGAGTAGGTAATTGCAAATTGAACAATTCAATGAAAAATTGCACACTTGAAGTTAAATTAAAGCAATTTTTCGAACGTCCCGGAAAAATCAAGTAAATATTGCACGCTCAATCACCATTCGTTTTCAATTCAACGCGAACGTAAATTCGAACAGAGTTTGCCGCAGAATCTAGTCGTGTTGCACACTATCGATTATCATTTTTCATCGAATAATTCGAATCATCGCATTTTGCACTTTCTTTTACGCTTATTTATTACGTTTAAAAGCTGCTGATTAATTTAAAACCGTGGGAAATCCTTTTGTCGTACAAATGGGGAGGAGGGAGCACTTTCGTGTCTGATGGCTAAATTTTTAGAGTGGAAAGCTTACGAGACAGTAAAATAAAACGATTGTCAGAACGCATACACATTAATTTCCTTCAGCCGCACAAAAGAAGGATGACATTCACGGTTTGCGCGTACATTTGCTGTGCATGAAAATCGCGTACGCATAAAAACGTCCAGCATCGAATCGGTTTGCTGCTTTATTTCACTTCCAACGAACAAACGTCTCGTAAATTCAAGATATTGACATATAACAATAACGTTTCAATCAGTCTGTTTTTTATGTTTCTGTTTTGCCAGCGAAAACGACGACATTCTCTCTACTATTTCATCTCAATAATGTTTCATGTAAATTGCTTTCTGCACACACGATCAAGCATTTTGTTTTCCGTGATTGAAATACAGAAAAAAACGCGAAATAACGAATGCTAAGCAAGCGGCGGCTCTTTTATTGGTCGCGAGCGACGACCATTCGGATGAATTATACTACGAGTTAAGGCGTCGCGTCGCGTCGTCCTTTTGCGCATAACGCAGGAAAACAGATTTATTTTTTTTAGTTCTTGACCCTTATCTCCGGTGATGTCATTGTGCGCGCTCAGATCCGCCATCCGCACTCTTCTCTTCTTTCGACTGCTGATGAAGAATCGGGTTTTGCGCGCGCGTGTGCCACATTCGGGGTTTTGACAGTGGCCCTAAATTTAATGCACAATTAATTTTTCTCATCGCATTAAAACACGATGAATGTATTATTTAAGCAAATATTGTACGCGGTCGAAACGTGCAAAAAATTAGTTTTACGCAGGACATAAATTCATTTATATTTTGATTGCAATTTTTATGAGCAGCACAATTTCGCATGGTGCGAGAGAGTGTAATATTTTTGATTAAAATTTTGAGCTGCGCTACCAAAATAAAAACACGATAAAACGCGAATGCGCACGCGGTGGCGAGAAGGAAAAAGTGTCGTTTTGTTGGCGACTCCACAGTCGAATGTGAAGCACATTGTAAAAGGGTATTAAAAGCGTTGCGTTTGTTCCGTTCGCGTGCGATCCTTTGCTCTCTGTTTGGAAATGTCTATATTTTAGAAAATGCGACGGTCATAAATTTTCGTGACGTACTTGACGACAAACGAACTGCGAATGCATTTTATTCCCCGCTCAACGAGAGAGCACTCGAAAGAAGTTTCGCAAAAGTACATTGCATTGCGCATCATAATGCTGAGAAAAAAATTAGATATGGATTAATTCAACGGCAACGGACAGCGGCAAGAGCGAAAATAAACGGTCAAGTTGTTTGAGAAACAAGAGAAGGTTTGGAAAAATTAAATTTCGTGGCATTCAATATATAAGTACTTTGTACATAATTGAATGATAACACTCGTAGTATATGGAAAATTACGAGTGCATATTGAGTGCTTTTGGTAGTCATCCATCGTATATCATGCAAAATTAAATATTCTGCACTCACCCTCGTCATGTCATGCGCTATAACGTAGATACTTAATACGTATTACATATTAACTTGCTGCTAAACTAACTTGACAATTATTAATTCATAATTGAATTAGTGCAACTAGGAAAGCAAGTATTCCAAATTTGTTTCTACTTGTTTGCTTTTCTAATATTAGCGATTAGTTCATTAGACCAATGAAAACACAAAAAAAAACCGGTGCGAGCGTGTTTGGTTGGTTTTTGATGCCTTATCACGTCCTATTGCGTCTAATAAAAAGTTTGCACCCTTGAGGCGAGAGGCGAAAAAGTCTGGAGTAACACAAACAGACCGACGGGAAAAAAGAGGAAAAGCAGGCAAACGCGAGAAGAAGGCGCGCGCGGGCGGCTGGTCTGCTTCCTCTTTGCTGGCGCGATTTGTCGGGGTTGGGAATGAAAAATAGACAAAGCTAAAGCTACGGGATAAGAATGAGGATGAAAAGATGAGATAGATGTGTGGTTGAATGCTCAAAACAAAACAAAAAGACGATTGGTTGGGCGCGGAGGAGAAAAGAAATTTCCTCCGCACAACAGAGACTCAAAGTGTGGTGGCGGAGGATGTGCGGAAATGGCATCAAGCAAAGAAGCAATTTGATTAAGAGCAAGTTTAAAAGTGACTCAATCTTGTTCGGCAAGACATCACAATTTTATTCAATTCAATAATCGCATAAAAGAAGAGAAATAAAAATGAAACATTTTATTAATTTTGTTATATCGTTTGCATAGGTTTGTACCTGCGAGCGAATTTAAATATTGTTGCGTCGGAAAGTCACGCAACGTTCACACGTATGACAAAATAATATTGGACGCTAGTATGCCAACCGTCATCATTTGAATCACCAATGAATGTTAATTACAATTCAGAGCGTAACATTTCAAAGAGGGAATTATTAATTTAAATTACACATGGGTGTTTTGTTTACCGACTTATACACCATACACCTTCGAAGTATTTCTGAAGAGCTGTGGAATTTCAATTGAAATTGAATTGCGATATGGGAGAGATAGATAGCAATAAAGGCATTACAGTGTATTATACGCTGATGCCTTTCCTGTGGGGTAACAATAGCGAAAGCCACAAGCCGCAAAACATGCACTCCGGAAATGGGAACGAGAATGCAACGGAGCACTTCCTCTTTTATTTCGCGAGTCATAAAGCCGATCAAAACGCATTGAAATACTGATTGAATCTTGAAAGCGAGCAACAAATATTAATACGCCTCCTTCTGAACCGAGTCGATGAGGAATGTTTTTATATTTGACGGCGTATAACTCATTTCTGCTTCATTATATTCATTTGATATTATCTGCATGATTCTACATACATATAAAATGCAAATATAAATGCATTACTGCCGTACCGTACCGCTGATGCTGATATGCATGCTGCTTCTATAGTAAACTAACTAAACGTCAATCGCAAACCGTCCATACGATATAGACATGGAATTTAATACGATCGTTCGCATCTCATAACGTAATGATGACGTTATATTTTCCTTTAGCCGTCGTTTACGTTTACGAGTTTGACACTGTGCAAATATGCAAATGCGTGCATCATCTTATGGATTCAAGTAGGTGATGAGCGATGACAGCGCAATGCATTTGCGAGCGAAGGAATAAAAGTCCTTTTCGCATTTTATGATCTTCTGCGGAAATTTATCTGTCGCGTTTCGTCAGGATGTTCACGGACATTCTCATGAATAAATCGGATTCGCATAATGCAAGTACAATACAAAAATAGTATTTCTATTAGATGTTAAAATATACGTAATACGAAGAGAAAATCCTCATAGTAGGATCGCGCGCATACTGCTGCCTGCCTCGGCTTCGATTGCAATTCGCGCGCCGATTTATTGGATTTATAGGCAGCTGAGTGTAAAATAGGTCGTTGCCGACCACAAATCAGTTGTGCGCAAAGGTGGGCGGCGGAAACGGCAACAGGAATGGCAGCCCCCGTGTGTTGCCTATGCAACAAACAACACAACGTGTTGGCGCCGGTTGAGCACGTAATACTTATAGATTTATCAAATAGATAGATTTCGGCATTTAATTTTTACGGTGGTCTAACCAAAATTAGACGGGCGCGCGCACACACATTTTCGCAATTAATATTCATGCAGGCACGTAAAATACGATTTTAAACACTCTCTCGAAATGTAATTATCGCCGTCTCAAGTTTAACAAGCAAACTTTGCTGAAATCGGAAACGTATTCAAGTGTCAGAAAGTTTTTATTTTAGACAAAGCAAGTTTCAAAATTAATTTTATTATGTAGCGCGAGCGCAAATGAAACTCATCTTTGTATATCGTTTACTTTATTCTCGCATTCATTTTTTGCGCGGCTTGTTGCCTAAAATAATTTTGAATACATTTCATTAGGGAGTGCATAAACGTAAGGCACGTACGGTTTTATAAAGTATGAAATTTAATCAAATATTTTCCATTATACATAAAATTCATTTAGCTTGCACGGTTTTTGAATTTTTTTTCGGATGAAAGCTGAAAAAGTAATTCGAATATTTTAAATACGCGCTCATGCATAAAGATACACAAGTATAAATTTAGTTGAATTTGCCCGCTACTCACTTACGGCTTTGCGGAGAAAAATATGCGGGAATGCGGGAGGAGGGCTAAGAGTTTTAATACACTTTAATTTAATCAAATGCATTCAAACATTCAAAAATACATGCCAAAGACCTGCCTAACTTACGAAACTGACTCGCGAAGAGGAGAGGGTCGAGAAATAAAAGAAGAAGAAGAAGAAAAGGTCGTGACGGGAAGAGACAGGAAGAATATTCATCCTTTGTTCACATAAAAGAAACATTTTGAAGCGAATTTTATTATTTGACTATACGCGCGCCGCTTTATACGCTTATGCGACAACTGTAGAGAACGAGAACTCACCGCACTGCTCCACACACTACCTACGTACATCCAGCGCACTGACAAATTGTAAACAACACAAAATTTACCCGATCGAACTTGTCCGGATTTTGTACAGACGTTTGGCGCATTTGATCGTTTTTTCGTGGTCACTTTTACCTGGGTCGGGACCAGTACACGCGTAACTTTCGTACAGTTCAGAGCTAAAACGTGCAAGTAAATTTCGAAGTTAGAGTCAGTGTGTGGAGTGCAGTGCCTTTTAATTTGGATTAACGATGGGATTTATATATCAAGATTGGAGTATATAGAGAGATAACGGAATATGGGATTAGATAGGATTATAGCAAAAGAGTATACGAATAATCGGGTGAGTGTTTTACAATTCGCTTCTTATTTTAGTCACATTTTCTTCGGCGCCTGATAAAAACAACGTGGGACACTTTGACAATACGCGTGTTTAATTTATAATCATGCGTCTGTTCGCTTCTTCGCTTGCGCCTGTCACAAAAGTAATTTATTTCCATCGGAAGAAAAAACGTAACGTCGGATAATGAAGCATTATAAAGTCATTAATTACGTGTGATCGATCAAGCGATTTGTTGAATTCTTATTATGCGCAATTTACGTCATAAATTTAGGTTGGTGAGTGCGGCAAATGTGTTTTTAACATTTTAACGAGAATATTATTGAGTTCAGCCAACATCTGCATACGTACGTACATTCGCTGTAGGTCATCAGGTAATATTATTCGTGTAGCGTAATGAAACGAATTTGAATTGGAAGAATGTGCTCATTTAATTAATAATTGCGTCGTGAGAAGTGAGACGCTCGGCGAAACAAACTTTGCACTTAATTGTCGTCTCTTCGTTGCGGTCTGCCTCGCTTGGGCAGCACACTTTGCAAATCCATGCAATTAGATTTCATTTCAAACACGGATTTCGAGTGCTCTCGTGGGCGCAGAGAGATGTTCACAATTAGGCACGACAGCGGTAGGCAGGCAGGCAGGCAGTAGTAGACGCGTATAAAATATTTTAAATTTGATATAATAGCATTTATTTGATGGCAAATCCATGGACGGTAATGAAAATGTGCTTTATGAAAAAATTCATCCAGCCTGGATGGCATAGAAAGCAAGCAAGCAAGCAAGCAAGTTCGTTTATGCGTTCGTCCGATGTGTGTGCGCAAACGTTCAATAAACGCGTGTTTACTATGTATTTTATGTATCAAAGGCAAGCTCGCTCTCGTTTACGATATGCTTGCTCTTCTGGAGAGTACGTGAAATTGCTTCGTTTCGCTATTTTTATTACTTTAATTTACTTTGCTTTCTATGGTTGGCACTTTCTTTAATCGAAACATCATAAACGTGGAGCAGCGCAATGTGTAGAAAAACTAAATTAAAATTTGGTATCCCACAAACAAGTTAATTTTGAACGGCAAATAATAGACTACTAGCACACTTCTTGCTGTTGAAAACAGCGCTAGCAAATAAAGCATCAAACAATACGAGAGAGAACTGGGCTGGGGGGCAGCAGCAAGCAGCGGGCTGGTGGAGACTGGAGGCTGCTTAGACTAGACGCAAGTGCACATTACATACATTGCTATACAGAGTACCCATTGAATGTGCTCGTTCATTCGCATTCCTTGCATTCATTGTTTTCGATTCAGTCGCGTGTATCCGCGTACTCGACGCAATCCAGCTTCTATTCCTGCCCTGGATCGATCCAGGCAACGCGAGAACAAAGACGGCAGTTAAGTGAAAAAGCGCAAGAGCGATCGCGATGAATACGCTTAAGGCATATGCAAACAGAAGAGAGCTGTTGCAGCATTCACTGTGCGCCTTTCTTAAATCACTTGAATCAACCTGTTGTTTCTTACACGATCTGCTAACTGACAAACACATCCGGCAACCAGCGGATTGGAATTCACGATAGTGACGATAAAACACTTGAATAGTTTTGATATAATTTAGTAGACAGACGACGGTGTGGCATTGCCATAAATTGATAAGTAAAAGAACATTAAATTTCCTCGGGGAAACACCACACGCGCATACCGTAAGCTTTAATGCAATTTATATTTTCTTGCAACTTGTTGTCGGTGAAAAAGGGCAGCTGCGAAGAGTTTAAATCAAAGTTGTTGCGCATGCATGCCTACTACGCAAAATGGAAATATCCGAACATTTCCAGAGAGATTTCAATTTGGATACGATTCTGTTTAACTTACTTTCGCGTTTTCTCTGCACAATTCCCCCATTTGTATTCAATGTTATTCAATTCAGTTTGTTACGTTTCGCGCGACGATACAAACAATACCTATGTACTTTTCTAGCAATTGTTGCTGTTGTTCAACTGGAAAAGCGGAGCAATCAATTAATAATTTGTGAAACAAGCGTACAACAAGAAGCTATATTCTTAAGTGGTAATTAATACCAAAACTAAAACAAGTAAATAGTCGGTGGCATGAATTAATTTGCTGTAATTTGCTATGAAATCACTAATGGCCCAGTGGGCTTTAACGAAGCTTCGATGCGCGTAATAGCGAGCGGTGGTGCATTTCACGTAGGTAGATTGTTAATCAAGAGATTGCATTTTATACTTGAATTGAATGGAGTTGATTATGAATTATGATGATTTATATTACGCTATTTGGCGAGTCGGAAAAAGAAGCAGGCGGTAGTTGGTGCTGATGGAATGAATGATTTCCAATTGCGAAAACGAGCGCAAATTCAATTTTGTACCTACTTGTATCACACCTACGAGCGTTGACGAACAATCGCATGGCTAGAGCTGGGTGGGTGGGTGAGTGAGTGGCTTGTTGGCGGTGGCATTGCTAGAGCGGTGGCGGCTCACACACACACACTGTGCGTTTGAATCGACGTCGAACGAACAGGTAGACAGCTTAATTACTACGTGCGGAATTCGCGCAAATTCGAATTTAATCGAAATGCAAATGCACTGTGCAACGGCGGTCGCGCGCGCAATTTAATTGATTATTCGCGAGCAGTGCTGGCTCTCTGCTTTTTCTCGCTTTCTGTGCACTTGGGGCACATGTACGTTTAGTCGAAATTAATAACAAAAGCACACACAACATACATAAATTCAACATTTGCAGTAACAACTTTAGCCAACACATCGAGTGCTCCACCAGGCTATAAAGTTTAAGTTTAGTTTTATGATTATTTTCTTCATTTGAGCGTTCTTTATTCGCTCAAAACCTTTGTGCGCAATGCTTTCAGCTATTCGTTCAGTACGCGCGCGCGCAATTTTAGCATTTCATTTTATGCCAATAATATACTTAGCAGCTTATAGTGAGAGGAAAATGCACAACCTCTTGCGAATGTGGAAAAGGAATGAAGGAGGGAGGCGTAGGGGTTGAACCGCTATAAAAATGTATCATTAATTTGTGATTCTCTCAAAGCGCTTAGAATTTCCACAGTCCGGTTATTTATGTTGAATTTTATGAAAGATAAATTTTCATTTTATGTTTGGCGCGCTCTTAGCGTTTCCCTTTCGGGGAGCAGTCATGAATTTGCTTTTTTATTATCATCACTTCGGTACATAGTGCTATTTTTCGCGACTGAAATATTGTTAAACGCAAATGCACATTGAACATTGAGATTTATTCAAAAACGAAATAAGTACCTACAGAATTTAACCGGCTTCTTCTTCCTCCAACGCCGCCTGTTTACGAGCCGCAATGCTGGTGCCAGCATGTCCGGGTATTGCTATAATCATTGCGAATTCGGGACCCAGCATGGCGACGGTCAAAACGACAAAGAAGCCAATCTTCTTCGCGAGTCCAATACGGCGTGCTGGAGGAGCGGATAGAACGTGCACAGCTCGGCTATCAATTCGCGCAGTTCTTACGCTAACTTTTGCTCGAGGCGCAAGAAGTTGATGACTCGCCAACTTCCCGGATGCGCGCGTACAATTTCTTAGCAAGCACCCAATCATCTTGTAATTATTATCGCAGCTGAATGTGCTCGTGTAAATTTGCAGCTAAAAACACGACACGACGTGATTTAATCAAACATGTATGACACGCGTAATTATTTCACTATCGTAACCGCAGCGCCAAAGCACACTATATGCATAATTTCCATCGATAGCGAGGTCAGAGTAATATGTTGTGGCCATTATTGATAATAACCGGTCAGTTATGCG
Source organism: Aleochara curtula (assembly GCA_963978815.1). Lineage (NCBI taxonomy): Eukaryota > Metazoa > Arthropoda > Insecta > Coleoptera > Staphylinidae > Aleochara > Aleochara curtula. The sequence goes on along the minus strand of OZ022216.1, from coordinate 19,457,129 downwards.
ATAGCTAATGTGCAATTTATGCCATGTACTCGAATGGCACAAAGAACATTGATGAATTTATGATTGCGGAAATTGCATAGTAATCGATCATTTATATATAGATCGAGCCAGCGCAGAGCAGATTATTATAGGTAATTGAATAAAGCATCTCAGTGCTTGTTTATTTGTAGAAACGCAAATTTCAAAGTGCACTCTAACTAGTCGGCTAAGAGTTTTCGTCGTGCTCCACTTATTACAAGTTGGTCGCTTATCAGGTATAATTTGCTATCGAACGTATTAGCAAGTGGCGCGCAAGAGATGATTGAAGAGTCCTTTGACTATCAAAGATGATGTGCACATTGACCTAGCGATAATTCACAACAACCAACCAACCAACCAACCAACTCATCGTGGCATAAAGTCATCTATTCAGTCGACGACGTTAAGCCGGAATAATACCTATGCAGAAACAGCGTTAAACTCCTAAGATGCTAGTTAACGCGCAAACTTGAATAATACAAAAATATTACTCGCGGGAAATAAAACGTGGGGAAATTAACTAAATTGTGAGCTGCGAAAGTAACGCACTTAAACTTTTTCCATTTCCGGTTAACCGCACGCTCTTTCGTCGGGTCTCGCGAGACGTATAAACAAGCTTGCAACAATATCACGAGCAAAGGGTGAAAATGTAGGTAACTAACGTTCAAATGAATGTCTAATGACACATTCGCAAAGGGTATAAAGGTGGCTGGTACAAGTAGTGCTCGTAAAGTTTTAAGACCAACACAAACAATGTGCAATGTGTATAAACATTTCACTTTTTTTCTTTGAAATTAGACATAAACTCATTGCGCCTTCCAATAAATGGTATGTCAATAGATACCTGAACTTGGCAACTTGGATAAATAGAAAGCCAAATAGACATGACAGACATATGCATACGCTAATGTGACTAGCACTCTCATCATAAGAGCACAACTACGAAGTAGAATACACATACATCATCATCATCATCATCATCATCATCAGCAGCATGATCATAGTCATGATGAAAAGGGCACGATATGCTTTATTCACGATTTGCTCTCTGCTCAGCAGCAGTACGAATGTATGATGACGACAATTTGCAAGCCTATGGCGGGCGCACTTGCTCATGTTTTAAACATGCAGCCCGCTCCCGTACGAGCCGCTTTATAATAATATGAAAAGCAAACAAGTAGTAATACTACTACTACTACTACTACTACCTTGCCGTACTATTATTATTATCATTGCCATCAGTTTTACTCGCGTACACTTCGCAGAGTGCGGCGCACAAATGAGTCATTAACATATAAATTAAATTAGTTTAACTTGACAATTAGTTTTTCTTGTCGGGTCGTTGTAGGTATTACATCGCTCGTTAAAAATCGCACTGTAATTATCCGGAGAATTCTTAGTCTTAATTGGCTCTCGTGTTGTCGGTGCAATTGTCTAGCGGGAGCGGTGGTTCAATTGCATATGCTAATCGCCGCATAAATGCACTCATTGCAATTGAGAAACGAGAGTGAGTAGAGCACCAAGTATAATAGGAGGCTAAATGAGAAAAAGAGCGCGCGCGAGAATAAAGTGGCAAAAGTCGCGTTCGAATGGTGCTAATCCGGCGGCGAGCAATTTAACTAGGACGTAGAAGGAGGCGGCTGTGGGTGTGGGCGTGAGAGGGTGCGAATTGCTTCATGCATAAGAACGAGCAACAGTTTAAACGCATTACGAATGCGAAATTTGCTGGCATGCTGATGCCGTCACTGCCGCGGCGCAAGTTTCGATTAGTATAGGTACGATTTGGTATTCCTGCAAGCGACAACCATCAAGATGCAAGAAGTGGAGTAATAGTGCTCTTGCTGAGATGATGACGTGTTGTGCATACTCAATAATCGCGACGTACTAGATCAGGTTTTAAGAAGACTTTATGCATTCGCGCGCGATTTACAAAATACTATCAAATGTTAAAACTATTATTTCAAATATCAGCGCTTGATGGGTTTTAATATCATTGATAAAATGAATGGTAGAGAGAGGTTTAGTGTTAATATCGGAATTATTTTTTGAAATTGCATAGAAAGATGAAAGTTGAAAATGTACATATATAAAAAAAATATGCATTAGTAACCATTAGCTTTTTGCATCAGCCATACACACATTAGCCAACAGAAATGCCATTAAAAATTCACACTAGCAATTTGTCTTTGTTTGTAGAATCAAAACATTCCGAGTCCCGTCGGATGGTCGACATCACACGTGATAAGCCAATTAAAGTTGCCGTCAGAGTAGTGGTACCGGTGCGCGATCATCCCAAGGTAAGCTGATTATTTTCGTGCATTCCCCCTTTCTGGAATTTCACGCATATCAATAGAAAGGATAACGCAGCGGCGACGAACATAAGCGAGGACACAACTGGGATGCGCGCGCTAATATTTTTTACTCTCTTCCGATTCTCTATGCGTTGCGCGCTCACTTCACTCCTCGATTTTCCCTGATGGGAGAGCATAAGCGTAAAATCGATTACCTTTCATATTTTCTCTCCCTTGCTGGGAGTTGATTTGTTTGTTCCGCGCATTTTTCCGTTCGCGCTCCTCAACAAATGAATTCTCTTTGCGCAACTTGCGTTATTAATCGAACAACGAAATCCAATTTATTATGAAATTAAGTGCGCACGCTTCTTTCGAAAAAGATTTCGTAGTGCGCCACGCAAATTACATATTGATTCAGGACTAAATATTTAGTATTTCAAATGGGTATCGCAAACTTTCATTTAGTTATAAAGCAACTACAAACTTTAAGTTTATGACTTGCATCGAGTTGACTGAAAACTTTCGGTAAATGAAGTCTTTGCGCGTTGGGTTGGTAATACGAACGAAAGAGAGATGCGCAATTCGAGGCGGAATTTTAATCTTTTTGATGCAGTGATTGAGCGAAGGATCGATGATCAATTTTTAGAATTGGCGATTTGTTCCAACCGATTGCCTTGGCACAAAACGAGCACAATTCACGCGGAAGTTGAATTGATGACCACTTTCACTTCCATTGAGGGGGTGATGCGCCTGAACACTCACGCGTTACGAATAGATATTTTAAGCTGTCATCAAGGAACACGACTTTATCATCAGTTTAATTTTCGCCCGAAACTTTTACGCGCGTTCGTTGACTGAAGGAAGAGAGGAGATCGCGCGCGCGCACACCTGAAAAAAATCTTTCATGAACATTTCTATTCTTTATGGTACGAAATGAATGTCTGTCTAGCAATAAAACGCAATTTCATGGTTTATGTGTCGGGCGTTAATGTAGTAAAAAACAGAAGGCTCGTCGGTATTGCGGCTCGTTATTCTTAGTGTTCGCGGCACGACTCATTCGCCGGTATTTCGCGTGCTTTTTCCTATTCTTACAACGAGGTTGAATGCATATAATTGCGCGCACATGGGGAGCACACACACACACACACAGCGGACGCGAAAAAACAGTTAATGTTGTATTGAATAGACTTTTTGCGCTCACTTGCTTCGCACGACTCACACTCGTTTGATTATCATGTTGTTTTTTTGCACGTGTGCCCTAGAATAACTGCACAAGAATGCCACACTTTTATACAGAAGTTGCTGTATTGTATTATTAGTCAATGGTGTTGGAGGAGAGGCGGTGGGTGGGCTTGGATGGCGTGGAGTGGTAGGCAGCATTTTGTGCACAGCGTAAAAACGCAACCACCGCGAACCGAAAATGTTTTTCCGCGTTTTTACTTAGTTCACACGGCACACGCTCTTTCAACTCTTCACCCTAATTCACTTCTTTTGTATCACTCAACAGTGTGCATTTGCTTCAACATTCGTTAGCTTTCATTCATACATAACACAAAAGAAACACCGACGGCAGAAAATACTTTTATTGCACGTTTCGTTTTTTTTTCTTCGCGCACACTTCTTCTTTTCAGTTAAAGTCAATGATTAGTTAATAATTTCATTATTGCGATTAGTATTTGATTTAAATGCATTGTGATTGTGCATACACACGTAGACAAATTGTAATTTGCGTCGTTAAATTCTTCCAAGTTATTTGCGCGAATTGTGCACAAATCGTACAAGAAGAGTGAGAGCGGCGCGCGGCGGCACGTTCCGCAATTTACATTCGTTATTTCGCGTGTGCTCCCCAAGAGCAATTTTGCGGTTCTTCTGCTCCTTCAGTCAGTCAAGTCAGTCAGTCAGGTAATCTGTATTATCGGTGAGTTCACGTAACGTCTTTGAAAGCTTCTTGTTCCACCGCCCGCGCACCCGCCAGCCGTCTCCGGCGCGCACCGGAGCAACGTTTATCAATGTCCTGACAATGCTATTGAAACAATTTATCTGCGTCAACGTAGCGTTACAAACAAAATAGTGGAAACTCGTAATCGTTTGCTGCTTTTATTTCCTAGTTTCGAATTAAATCGCCTAATTGAGATGTTTAGTAATGCGCGAGCGGTATTTAAATTCAAATTTACAATATACCTACTGCGACAAAAGCAGCCAATTGTGCACCTCGCAAAATGTTTGGATTCGGGCCTTTAGTAAACGTGTCGGCGTGTTTTAATTAAACTCCCATTTGAATTCCGGGAGCGCTGCGTGTGCACTCCGCTCTTCCTGCTGCTGCTGCCCTTTGGTCTTGCGTAATTTTCCTGCGTTTCTGTTCAGTCGTCGACGATGCCGATTGCGGAGAAAATCATGGAAAATTCACCCCCCGTAGCGGGCCATCATTATTATTTTACACCGTTGCCGTTTCCTTTCAGGCGCAACCTTTTGCCATAAAACGTGCCCACCGTGTAATTAATGGGCGTATCATTCGCGGCACTAATTGTTCGCATACTCACGCAATCAATTCATAATATTCCATTATTTTTTATTCGATTCATTCAAGTAGTTAATTTGTAATTAAATTGGGGATTGTATCAAGACGTTAACGAAATTGTTTGCGCACTCAACGAAAAGTAAGTAAGATGTAGTGGCAACGAGCTAGTTTAAAACTGTTAAAGTTGCGCACACTTTATACACATTGCGACGGCGACGTGGTTGTAAAAGTTAGTTGGGTTTTGTCCGGGGTGAAAATGCTCGAAAACGGTGAAAAGTCGCGAAGAGATTTTGCATTCGCGCGACTTTGCGATTTATTACCGTTTAGCGTTGAACGTTCGCGCTAAAGTGAAAGACAAGGAAAAAGGGTTGGTGGACGGCGCGAACTGATTAACGCCAACTGGAGCAATAATTAAATTTCTCCTTCTGTCTTTAGAGCGAGCGGCTGGCTCACGCGCGAAGCGAGGCAAATCGAGTAAAACGACAAGTTGCGAGCGCAATATTTAATTGCTTTCCTTGAATTCTCTTAATTTAATGTAATATGCAAACATTCGATAGCGCTTTGAGAATTTCATATTTGACTAATGTTATTATTTCGAGTTGTTTTGCGCGCTACTAGTAGTAGGCAGTTAGAAGTGGTGCAAAAATTTCATAATTTAACATGAAACACGTAGAAATGAGCCCGTATAATGTTGGTCTGCAATTTACACAGCAAATATCATAATCGTAATCAAGGGGAGCAGAGTATTAATAATAATAATATAGAGTTATAAAATACATAATGCAAAATACGCGACCGCATTATAAACGCGCAAATTAATTAAGCGCAACCAGACGTTGTGCGCTCATTAACTGCAAATAGGGATTTGCTCACGGAACGCATAATATTTTGACAGACAAATTACAATTTTAATTTAAATTAACATAAAATTTATGCGCATGCAGTGGTCGCACGTGTAATTTAAAATAATTGCTAGAATTAATATGACATCTTTAATTAGCAGCCCACCATTGTGATTAGGTAATATTTTGAGTCGATAATTTTATTTCGGAGCGCGCAAGTATTTCGCCTTGTTTATTACACGCTGCTTGTCAAATGTCACGTCAAATAATCCTTTATTCTTCGGCCCGTTTTTCTTGCGAGACAGACAAGCAAAAAATAATTTGCTAATGCCTTTTCGTAATTTCACCCTTGTCATTCCATTGCAAATTTAATTTCGCATGATAACTTGAATTCTCTTCGCGTACGCTCAAGATTTTTTGTTATTCATTTCATGCGCGCGCGCAAGATTCATTTTTCCAATCATAGGAGCGTTGCAATAATGAAGGGAAATTTTTAATTAACCTCAAGCTAATGATGATAATGAAGACTAACTTGAGATGCATCTTCTCTTCTCTTCGCTTCTCTTCTTTTGTAATTCCTTAGCCTGTCATTGACGCAGAGAGTGCAGTTAATGAGCAAGCCGATTTAATCAATAACCAACTGTAATTTTTAGTTGGACAAAGTGTGCGCACTAGCTGGTACTTCATTACTTATTATTATTATGCAAATACGAGGGACAAGTTGGCAGGTTTGATCATTGTGTGCATAGGAATTCTCAATTTCATCGAGTCACAATCAATAAATGGTGATTCGCACAGCAGCGCAATTTGCGTTTCCTCTCTCTTCGCATTACTATTTGTATTTCTATGCCTGATTTTAATAACGACGAGCAAGGCAAAGTGTACAGTCACAGAGTACGCTACGACAGACTAACAGGGGCCGGAAAAGAAATAGGCATACTAGTCGAATGAGTCCTGGAGCGCGCTAACGAGACCGAATGCTTTTTAAGTAGGCAGAGCGCATTCCGTCCGCTCGTTTCCAGCATCTCCCTCTGGATTCTGCTTGTGCATTCTGTGCTCATTCATGACAAACTTAATTGAAACAAAAATGACTCTTTCCTCTTCATCTTTCTTCCTGCACGAGGAACACAAATAATTCGTTTATAGTTGTTCGCGATTTTTTCAAATTGATATTGAGTGCAAGTGGCATTTTGTATCAAATTGCCAACTTTTACTGAGAAGCTTAGCTTCTACTTTATAAACTAGCTCAATCTTTATGAGTGCGCCAAGCGCAAGCACATAATGATCGTCTATTGAAAACTAAATTTCCCTCATATTCTTGCTTTTGCGACGCTCAAAACTAGTTTTCTCACAGCATGCAATGCGAAAGTAAAATAGCGCATTTCGTAAAAATTGCAAGCGTTTGCTTTCCTAATATGTTCCGTATGTGTGTCCAGAAAGATATTCTTTAAATCTTTCGCCACGAATGCGAAATAAATTGAATTCAAGTGAACAAAGGACACGAACAAATTGAATTTCACTTAATGATAGATTATTAATAGTTCCATTAGTAATGCGTATAATGTTTTGAAATGTCGGCAGTTCAACTTTGTTGGAAAACTACTCGGGCCCAAAGGCAACTCATTGAAACGTCTTCAGGAAGATACAATGTGCAAGATGGCTGTACTCGGACGCGGTTCAATGAAGGATAGACATAAGGTAAAGTATTATCCTAATGCCAGAACCAGTTGAATAGATATTCGAAGCGAAGAATGGGGAAACACTTTGAAAATTGAAAATAACTCAAATATAAACACTCACTGTTTGCTGCACTAAAAAGGGAAGCCCGAAAAAAGGCAAAGTTTGGAGATTGAAGATGGTCGAAAGTAAGAAGGCGAAAAAAAAAGAGTTTGAAGAGTTGAAATGAATTTGTGTGTAACTTGAGAAAATGTTGAACCGCATGCGAAATGTAACGAACGAGCAGGCAAACATTCAACCACAGCAGGCAGGAAGAGGAAGGAGATCAGAGCAGAGTGGAGAGTGTATAGAGAGGGTGCACGGCGCAGGAAGAAACGACGAAACATCATCCCTCTTAAAGTTTCGATTCGCGCAACACATCCAACTGTTGTGTTTCGTATACGTGCAGCAGGACAACTTTGTACATTTGCAAGCAGCAGTACAGGAGTGCTGCCGCTGTTCCTGCTGCTCTGCCCGACGTGTATTTGTATAGGATGTACCTATATATACATATAGAGAGAAAAGAGGAACGAACAGGAGCAGATTATTTCGAGAGCGCAGCGATGTGCTTATCGATTTTCCCATTTGATTTTATTACTCGGCCTCTGCTCTGCTCTCCCTGTTTCGTTTCGTTTCGTTCATATTTCCCCTGCACAAATTCGCCGTTCAGCACCAGCAGCATCATCGTTTTACATTTTATTGTACCCATTAATTAATCGAATCACATAACATTGATCAATCTGATTTCGACATTGTCATCATGAGACGACCCAGCAGCCGGCTGATTATTATTTACTGGTGTTGTTTCAGGAGGAAGAACTACGCGCAAGTGGTGATCCAAAATTTCAACATCTCAGTGAAGAACTTCACGTGGAAATCAGTGCGTTTGCGACACCCGCCGAAGCACACGCACGTATTGCCTACGCATTGGCTGAAGTTAGACGGTTTCTTGTTCCGGTAAGCGTTTCCTGCTTTTCTTTACGCTTTCTCTTCAAGGTATCTGAAGGTATTCATTATTAATCTTATTTTTTGTATATTGCGCCAACATTATTTGCGATGCAAGTACGCCAAATAGAAATCTCTCTATCTTAAGTATCTCGCCAACTAAATGCATTTAAATTGAAAACTTATAAAGTGCGCTCGGACCAAGACTAGATGTATGGGATGGGTGGCTATACACACAAGGACGTATTTTAGTTGTCCTCTGACGCGTTCTATCTCTGCACATAATCCTCGCGGAGTTTGCGGCTTAACGTTTGCGATGAATCTCGCCAACAACTTTTGAGAAGTTGCTCTTTCTTATTCGCTCAGTTACATTTTCCAAACTAATTTCGCGTTTCATTCTGTCGCGGCGCGCTATTATGCGGTGAACGTAAGGCAAGTAAACAAGTCGAATTTTTTGTCGCGACTGCATTAGACGCATTAAACATGGAGCTGTAATGTTTCTGGAGCGCGTTGAACTAAAACTATTTTTATAACTCGGATGAGTTGAAAAGTTGGACAACTCTTTGATATAGTGGCTTTTGCGTTTGAAATAGAGCGGTATAAATAAAGTACTCAAGTCACATTGAGCACAATGAACACGCGCAAGAGATGCATAGATTATTAGTCTATAAATGCTTAATATTTGAATATTTGAATGGCGCTCAGAGCGCAGATTTGAATGCAAGCTGGCGAGCAGTCTTAATGCATTGCAATGGCATAGAATAGGATATATTTTGTGGGAGTGGAGCGAGCGAGAGAGTCTCAATAACGTACAAGTATAATCAGTCCCTTTTGACTTGTGCGAACAATCCAGCTAGCTATACAGAACGCAACATTACGAGGAGAGTACATTATATAGGTATATCACGTTTATGACCGCATACGCCACTAGGAAATGCATGCAATCTAATGGCAAACCGCACTCGGGTGCACGCTTTACGAATGCATTCGTGCGATTCCTTTCTCGCCACGCAACGTCTTCGTAATACTGCGACACTATCTGTAGCCGTGTATTCATCATCTTCATCATCACTAATCATAGAACACTATCAAATTCTATACATTTTATCACATGCTTTATGTGTGATGGTGATGACTAGCATGCATCAAATCAAATCAAAAAAATTCAATCGACACGTAGGTATTGTAAGATGAACATTTTTCTAGTCGCCACCGGAAATGAACAAAATGTTTTCACTTCATATCGGGCTGTAGTACCTAGTGCGCTGGTGTCATTTTGCGACTTTGCTTTATCCACCCCCGGATGGAGCACATTGTATTGCATTAGGAGACGGCAAGCTGAAGCTCACTCCTCGACAATATGCTTTCATTGTACGCGTTTCCTTTTCCCCTTGTTCGGGCAAACATTGCAAAGAATATGAACTAGCCATATAAAAAATATATCTATATATCAGGGAAGAAGCGGTGGTTCAGAGGAGCGATTGTAAACATCTTGTGGGCGGCGGCGGCAGCGGCAGCGGTAGTGGCGTCACATCACCTAGATAGAACCGGCTATAGATATATTATAGAAAATATTGACTTGACACGTTTCATGCGCAAGACACCATCGGCCGAGATGCGGCGGTCGTGATGAGCATTCAGGAAGACAATAGCTTCATATACAGTGAAAAGGAAGGAGTGAGCGGCGGTGAATGCGTGAGGAGAAATATAATAAGAAATCTCTCACATGCTTGAAATTGAGCAAGAAGGTGGTGGCTATGCTGTACGTGCAGCACTACCAGGTTTAAAGTATTTGCCACTCGCGTCAGATTAAATCCACTATATAAAGCTGTTCATTTGTTCAATTTCTTCTCATATTTCATCTTGCTATCAGAAATGTATTAGTTTTATTCCGTCGTAAATTGCAATTTTGATTCCCATTTGTTCAAACGCGATTACGCGTAAATTGAAAATCTATAAACGCAGTGAGTGGATTTGAATTTAGTTTGCGTTGCGCGATAAAATTACGAACGCGAAACAAAATTACTAACTCGGGACGACAATGTCTAATAATCACCACATACACCGCACGAGTTGTTCGAGTTAAAGACGGTACGGAATTGAAAGGAAATTAACAAAGTTAATGCGTATTCAAGTTGCACTAAACTCGGAAATCTGCACTTGCACATCAGGACAATTTTCACTTGACACTAACTTATTTCACAGCATCCTAAGTTCAAGTTTGACTGATTGATCATGCTCATTCGCCACGTACGTAGTGAGTAAGTTGTGTCGAGACGGGCATTGTTTCCAGGTTTAACACGCGCGACTAGTTCTTTTTGTTTTCGACAACTTATGTCTAGTTTAAATATGCGAATTCGAGCATAAACAAATATGCTTTATTGATATGCGCGTGCGGCTGACGCAAAGTTGACGGAAAGTGAAAGGCTGAATAGGGTGGATGGGAGGACGGGTGGGTAGCAAGGATGCAAGCAACGCGATTCGCATAGAGATTAAAAAACGGGATGATTGATGGCTGAATATATTTCGGTTTATTGATTATCGCTCGCGGTTACGGCAAGACAATATTATCGTGATATAATTATGCGTCGTTGGCATATATACGTTAAATGGGGGTTCAACTACCACCATCCTCATAATCATCATCATCATCAACTTGAACGTCAAATCATGACATGAACTCTTGCTTGTTTAATCGATAAAGTCATGCGTTAATTTGTTTGCTTAATAATATTTGTTTTGAGTTTCTTTGAAACAAGACTTGAACTTAGCCGCCGCCCCCCGTTGCCCTATCAAACATATTCGTTTTTATTCATTCGCCAAGTTTGCGTTTAATGAAAATTGAAAAGGTTGAAAGTGTAACGTAGGACGACTGAAGGAAGCAACGCGTAATTTATTAGTGCACTAACTTTATTTTGCGCCAAATGCCAACTCAATTACAACTTTTCGCTAATCTTTGCGCACTAGTTTCTTGCCGCGTCTTGGAATCACATAAATTTGAACATAATTTAATTGCGCCATTTATCCAATTGCATGTTTGCTGAATTTCGATTTGAATATCGCAGAAAAACATTCGGAAATTACGCATGCATAGAAACAAACATTCATGCGCTGCTGAAAGTGAAAAAGAAGAGTAAAAACTTTACGCGCGATATATGTATACGTCAATAACTTTTGGGGGTCGTTTGAATGGAAAAACACGCACATAAATTTCTTACGAGATGAATAATAGCGGTGGCGGTAGTTCGGTGCGCGGCGGCAACGTCACGTTAGGACGCAATTGGGAATATCTGACAATATCTCGCGCAATGTATGCAAAAGTGCGCTGCGCTCAACGCGAGAGGACACTTGTAAAGCCAAGTGTAAAAGGTGCTGGCTGCAACTGGCCAAAATGCATAAGAGGGGAATCGGGAAAAAACGGGAAGAGGAAAGGCGCACAAAAATCTGTAATAGGCTGTATCGGGAGGACATAAATTTTATCACCCGTTCGGAATGGTCCATAAAATAAAATAAGCCCTCTTGGTTGCATGCGCTTTGCACACGCATTCTTTTGGATTTTCCAATTTGTGGATTTCCTCATTTTCATACTGTTTAAACAATAGGCGCTCTACAATTTGACATCAGTGCTTTACTGCGGTTTTTATTATTTATTCGAAAATTATTTGAGGTTGTGCAGTGACAGTTAACACGCACAGTGAGAAATAATATTAATAATAGGACAAGTAAAAAGAAACCACAAGCCAAAGCACAAGTTGTGCATTTTTATAAAATGCAACACATTTTAAAGTTGTTTACTCAGCTGTTGAATTTTTGGCAAATGTTAACACATGCGCACGTTTTTGTTGTGATAGCGAAAAACTCCCAGGCGCGCACGGCGAGCAAATTCAAAAGACAATTTTATTGGTTCGGGGGGCAAACGTCCTGAGGGAAAATCCAATAACTGGCGTTCACGCGTTTTCACGACTTCATCCCGACGAATTTATACGATATGAAGACTCCATTCGGTGCTGCATTTTACGAATTTTCATGCTTGTTTTCCGCACTTGCGCCATCAAAAGAAAAGCCAATTGACTTGTTCCCTCTTTGCACGCACCGGCAATAAACAAAGACAGTCAAACCACTATATATTTATCGCTTTATTCAAGTGTTTGTTACATATTCGAATTAAAAACAAAATCGCGCGTAACTGAGTGACGTGCAACGTGCCAGCGCAGGAGGCCAGCCCTGCCCTTTTCGTGTATTATTTAGCGAGCGCAGAAATTCGAAATTTTGCTCCTGTAAAACGCACTCACGTTTGTCGTTGAAACGTGACAATTGTGACAAACACTCGTGGAGCGCGAATTGCAATTAGTTTGACATTAAAACATTTTCTAACGCGCGTGTTATCTATGGAGTTGAACGTAATTTTAATTTTTAAACGCTCGACAAAATACGGCTTGTCGCATATCGCGAAATGAATTTAATGAAATTAGCGCAAATGGCATTTCGTGTTGCTAAATAGTTAGCAAATGTGCATAGTAGATATATATACGCTGCTCTTGCTGATATCCTGAGGACATTCAGAATATGTCAGAGTGTCACTTATGTTTATCATGTTTGCTTGCCGCCTCCTTTATACACTCGAGTGCAAGACATTTGGGAACCGGACAAACTACGCTTTTCACTCATGCTGAGCGAAGAACAGGGGAGAAGAAATGAAATGTATGACACGTTGCGTTCGTTGACAGGCATATGTATAACTTGCGTGTTTAGAATATGGTCTATGCATCTTGCGAAATAAATGCGAATCTCAGCGCGAAACGTAATTAGAACTTGCGGCGCACCTGATAGGTATGCATTAAATTTTAGTTCAATCCAATTTAATACTTAATTGAAAACTTTTTCGTCCAGCTTTAATTTCAACGAATACGAATTATTTCTACTTGCAAAAAAGTGGAAATAAGACGCAGAGAAACTTTGCACTTAAAAATTAGCAACTGATGAAGACGAGCCTCGTAATGGCAAAGAAGAGCGAGAGTAATTGAATAATTTATGTGGCTCTTGCGGGAGGGTGCTGTGTGAAATCGTGCAAAATGTATAAGCAATCGTAAATTTATTATCGCGCTCTAAAACTCTTTTGCACGCGGATCGTATTACACGTTTATTACACTTAGTCTTGTGCTTCATCATCAAATGAAAGGAGGACACTTTGGGGGAAAGTCATTAAACACCCGCGACCGACTTGGTGGCTGTCACTCATTCGCTGTGAATTTGATATTTATGAAAATGCTTGAATTATTGCATTATTGTATTTACTCTGTTTTGCGCTTCCTCCTTTCAAGCCAACTCGCGTAAAATTACTTATGATTGCGCATTTACGATAACTTTATAGATAGATATATTCGGACGTCGTTATTATTTTATAGATGCGGCCAGCCTTTCCCGGCTATTCCCATGGAAATTTATTGGGTTATTAAAAGGTTTAAAGCACGAGCGCACGCGTACGCACAATAATATGCGAAACTCGAGCGGGAGAGTGCGATTCGCAGACTATAAACCTTTAAATTCACAATAATACCATCGTATTTGATACACCTACCTACCTACCTACCTACCAAGCATGTAGGTAATCAAATTGGTTTGTTGCTCTTTTTGCCTTATTACCAATTCAATTAGCATTCGCACACGTCCTGATTCGATTCGAACGCGCGAGCGATGAGTGCGTTTGCGTGTATCATATATCAATAGGCATTTTGATGATGAATGCATGCGACTCAACAGTTTGGCATTTCGCACAAACAATTCGCACAGTACATGCTGGGCTGAGAGCGGGTGGTTGAATAAGAGAGGCGAAGGGTTGGAGGAGTAACCGATAGCTCATGGTGGCATTCGAGACCGAACGCAAAACGCGCGACATTCAATAATACCTTTGCACAGTGCGCTGTAAATCATTTCACCGTAGAAACGAATGTCGAACTAACTCCCAACTAACGTTCGAACAACATTACGCTTAAAATGCATATCGCAGTAGACGAGACGAGAGCTCTCAATATCATCACACCCTCTGCACATTGAAATGCTGAGGGAGTTATAAATATTTCCGTGCTTGTACAGTTTATACACTCACAGGGCACTCTGGTTGGCTTGCTATGATGATAAATCAATGCGAATACTGCAAATGGCCTTTGCATTTATATTTCTTGCATATAAATACACATTTTATTTGACTCGCTCGTAGACAAAACAAACAACACATTTATTTACACAATATGTGTTTGTGTTATTGTTCAAGTTATACGAGCTTTTTATTATTTTCAACTTAATTCCGCCACAACATGTCGCTCGGTGCTCGTTAAAAATTTTAAGTATTTTTCGCTAACCACTATGCTGATTCGAGCAGTAGTATCAATATTAGCTATATTTTTCTATTGCGCCAGCAGCTATTTGAATAAATAGAAAACGCGCTAATAAAACGTAATTCGAAAGATGAACAATTATTACATGCTGGCAACATACATGAATATAATATGCGATGAATTCCAATTCATACTATGATATTTATTGTTTTTGCCATTTGTTTTATTGTCAGATTAATTAAACGGGATTGAATCGCAGAATTGTTATGTCGCAATTTCGGGAATAACTGGCATAATGCAATTGCATTTGACAATAATTTATTTACATGCATTTTGCACATAATCATTTCGACACCCGCGATAAGGTTTAATTCAGTTTTATTCGTCTTTTATTGCCAGGAAACTTTACTCAACTTTTATTTTTTAATCCAACGACAATGAACAGCCCTTCACTCATAAAGATTGAAGTTTATAACCCGGTTTTTTTAATAAATCGCATAAATCTCGTCGTGCTACGGGTGTGCGATACCCGTAGGAGCAACAATGTACGTACCTACACTTGGTACACAATGTATTTTATCGACTTTAAAGCGAAATACGTCGTAAAAGCGTAAAATAATAAGTGCAATCGAATTGCAGCGTGTATCAAATAGTTGCGAAACGGATAACAAATGATGAATTTGAAACGAGTGAAATATGCGCAAAGAATAGGAAATGATTCGCACCCTTGCTGTCGAGTGGAGAGTGAACAGAAGGCACACTTGTCTTATTCGTTTCGATTCAATTCTATTATTTTCTATTCCTTAGTGGATCAAGTTGTGCGCGCATAAATCATAAAAGAAGGCGGAAAAACATCTCTGTAGTACTTTGCATACGCGGCGTAAAGGATGCGATGGGTGGCTGTGGGTAACACACGAATGTGTTTGTTGAAAGAGTTGCCCTCGGGCATCGATCAAGTGTGCTTGCTGGCTGCTCGCGAGTGCTTCTTCTTTTTATATTACGTTTTGTTTTCGCTCAGCGTGCTAACGCTTCAAACATGCCACGCGCGGTGGAGGAGAACGGAAAAGTGCGCTGCCGCCCGCCGCCGCCTGCTCAAGGAGGCAAAAAAAATGTATGTGTGGTCAACGAGGCGCGCATAATTTCTCATCCGTTTGCATATTTGTGCTGCCTGCGTTTCAAACGTACCAAGCACATAACAAAGATGGACTTTGAATATTTTCAAACGCGCAAATCGCATACCGCAATCGCATACCGAAAAAAACATGAGTGGTTCAAAGATTAAGAAAAGAGTAGGCATTCTCATAGATAAAATTTAGTTGAAAAGTTTAATGTGCATTGCACATACAAACCAAGCAAAAACTACACGGTCAAAAACAGGATAAAAATAATTAAAATCGCAGTTGGCATTTCACGCAAACGGAATACAATAGAATGATTAAACGTCGTAAAACGGAATAAACGCGCTGCGAAGAAGAAAAGTCGGCGGCATTTCTCTATTCGTATTAGTAATATCATTGCATTTCTTCGTCACTCCTTCCTCGGGCTGTTTAATTCTTCTCGAGTTGTCAACGCATTTTTCATTCAAGTTTTTTTCGCAGTAAAACCGTGATGCGCATAAGTAATATTAGGACTTGTAACTTTACTTTTAAACACTGCCAACGAAAGATTTTTAATGGCATAAATTAAAATCTCGCACTTGCTTCGTGCGCGGCGGCAACCCTTGAGCGGAATGATAAATCATTCAAAGACGAAACTTGGCATTCGTTCGTATTTTATTTTATATCGTTCGGCAGTCAACGTTATTTTACAAATCGCTTTTCAATGAAATTGCCTCACATTTTAACGAAACTTTAATTGACTCGCGTTTCTTGTTGTGCTATTCATGCATTTGTTTCTCTTTGTTCGCGCTTGCCTCTTCTCGTATTCGCGAAGAGTTCTTTTTGTCTGCGCTTATGTTCTTTTAGCGTTAGCATCATTAATTTCACTAATCGTTGAGGCAAAGACTTAGACTTTCCCCAGAGAATCGGATGAAAGAAGAAGCGAGTGGAAGCGCTGAGGAAAATTCGATCGTTTTTGCGCGCTACGAACGGCTCAAAACATTTAAATTCGTTTAAGGCAAATGCCGCCCTATAAGCGCAAATTTAATCGTCGTCCAATTAATTTTCATAACAACCGCAATCCGCGTTTAATTATTATCTATTGTTTTCGTTTGCGCCAAGAGTGGAGGACGTCTCAAGATTTCCAGATAGTTTTTGCGCTCATTTATTTTCCATAAATTCCGACGGGTTTCACGATGAGATCAGCGGAGAATAGCGGTGCTATGATGATGTGCTTATCGTAGATTTTAATAAAAGAACGTTTAATGCGCATACGCTATTCTCATTTGAAGTAATTAGCGTTAAAGTACAAGAAATGCGCAATGGTATCATCCCCTCGCAAATGCAGTGTCAGCAAACAGTAAAAGCACGCATCACATTAACCAACACAAGTTGAAAGCAAAGTAAACACGAATGTAAGTGAACCATATGCGAATGTTGAACGCATTTCCGCTCTCAACAACGTCTAATTCATATTTATTAGCTACTGAGAAGTTTGACGTTCTCCTGCAATGCGCTGCATCCCAGGTTGAGTTGATTACGCCAAAGTCCTTGCGGTAGCAGGACTCGACTTAATACTATCCGTGATGCATCCAATTATTCTAGTTTCAAGTTGTTGTTGCTGTTGTTGAGCAAGAGTCAGTCAATTCACTTCTTTCGCATTTATTGGCTATGATTTAAACAATTCTCTTGCTGGCGCGGATTACGGTAATAATTTACGTGTTTAACATGCAGGATTACAACGACGACATTCGGCAGGAACAGATGTGGGAGATGCAGGTGTTGTCCAGCCAGCGAAACAACAATAACAAAGGAGATGAAGGTAGTGGTGGGTCGAGTTCGGGGGCAGACTATGCCAACGACGACCGCCTGAGCGCTGCGGATACCACTGATGGCGGCCCGGAGAGCCCTCAGGAGGAACATCCAGCGCTAAGAGGTTTACAACCTGGTGAGTGTACATAGTCGATGTGGGATAAATCCCAAAGAACTGCCACTAAATGGCTCCACACGGCGTGTAAATAAACATTGCGCCCCTCGCCTGGTTATCTTGGAATTTGTTTTCGTTCGTTGCTTTGTTTACAAACACGCATGTTGAATTCTTTTGTTGTAACAGTGCACATTATTAATACGTTCTTCAGTGATATGGAGAGTATTTCAGTAGGTACCTACGGGTAGGACAAGGGAAGAGCTGCAGATGCCAAGGGCCTAATGAATTATTCAATCGTTGACCTAGCAGCAGCTCGTGTTTGCTGCGATCCTTTTGCATTTCGCATGAAAACGAAGCCTATCATGAGTAATGACTCGCTCGGTTTTCATCTATGCGGAAAAGGGCGAAGAAGCGTTGTCACCGCAACCGCCTCCATTGTCATCATCAGGCCCCCTCGTATTGCAAAAGTGTATATACGCATGTATTATGGACAACGAGGAGAATCACGTTGTGATGAAGATGAATAAGGTGTTTTGTTGTCTGCAGGGGAGGAAATTCTTCAAAGTCCTGAGAGTAGCTAAATTTTTCACACGTGCCTTTCGCGTATCCACGTTTACACCGTCGCGCGTCGCCGCCGCATGCATTGCATTCTGCTCCAATAAACCCAATTACTCAACAATTTCTTCTCGCCGAACACCCGCGAACGTGCATTTTTCTCACACACGCAATTATATTAAATTCTCCACATTCTCAACGCACACTCGCGGACGCGAAATTACAAAATTTAATGATGCATGCCTACCCGACCCGACAACTAATTCAAATTTACTTAGCCGTCGAAACACATAAAATATTTGCTATATAATTAACTATCTCCTGCCGCAGTAAACGCGCTAACTTATCGCGAGCCATTTGTATTGTCAACGCGCTCCAAGACATTTGTCTGAGTCTTCTTTGCTAATTTATTCGCTTATTTATTCATCAGTTACCGCCAATTACACGCTCAAGGCACACTTGCATTATGCATTTCACAGCGCGACGCGTTTCGCAACTAATTTCAAGTTAATTACTGACCAACAACTTTCTGATACCGCACGTGCAATATGCGTCGTGGCATGCTAAGTACTACGAACACATTGTTTCAAAATTAATGATCGACAACTTTGCACAAGAATTCAAACTCCACGTACGATCTTCTTCTGAGACAACAACATCATAAATTACAGGAAGAACTGCGGCTAGAAATACAACTAGCAGCTGCCAACAAATAACAAGCACATACAATTTATCATATTCGGTTTGCTTTCGTCGTAAAAACTTGTTTGATTTACACATTTCTTTCAGGATTTTGTTTCAGTGAGTTCATATTAATTGGAATGACATGGATTGCGTATCGTGCCCAGCATTCCAAATGTAATCCATAAATTAAATTTGCAGTTACCGTTTCACCTGTGAGCACTGCCGAAGTGGCAGTGGCCGCCGCTGCCGCGATGGGCGCCAACAACAACGGCCTGAACAACGGGCAGATCTCTCCTAGCAACGGCGGCAGTGGCAGTAACACGATGGTGCCAACAGCCGCAGTGTCTTCGACAGCGGCAGTCGCCGCCGTGGCAGCAGGTGCTGGCGGCGGCGGTGGAGGAGGCGGTGGTCGTAAACGACCTTTGCTTGCCGGCGGGCCGCGCACCTCCATGACGCCCACGAAACGCACGGTTATGAGTCTTCTTGCACGGGCGCGCGCCGCTCAAGCCAAACAATTGCCGACCAGTTTTCCGCGCGGAACACCTGAGTAAGTTGCCTTCTTTTTATTAGCTTCATTATCATTCGCATGGTTTCTTGTTGTGCATCCTCCAACGCATTCGCATTTTATGCTCCTACTCGTAAAAATGCCAACTTGCGCCCCTCGCATGCACCCCTCCGCAAAATAGGTGAAATCCTTAAATCGCAGACTTACGCAGCCCCTTGCGGCCGGAAGGATGAGAGTATATATAAAATTAAGTTAAACGTCTATGCCGCGCATGCATTAAACGCTTATAAAACGCCACCCCGCAACGCAACGACTTCCTTATCCGCTAGGACATTTTATAGCGCTTTTCCGCATCTTAAACGCAAAACGCATAGGGTAACTTGCGCCTCTCATTATCATTTTATCATTTGTCCACTTATCAATTGCATTGCATACATTGCTTTTAACGCACTCGCATGATTATAGGCACATACAGTAGTAGCACGTTTCGTAGTAACACGCTTGAAAGTCTTTGGTAGCAGTAGAATAATAATCAAAATTGAATAATACAATATATTGTTATATTGTTTTGCAGACGTACAACGACACTGGTGCCGTTGTTACGAGAGGACTACCTAACGGGAGCGGTTAACTTAAACTTAATTTAAATTTAATTGCAAGGCCAGGCTTATTATCATTAAATCTGTGTACATTTATACTCGAAATAGGGAGAGATTTTGTGCGCTCAGCTAGCTGATGGTTTGCTTGACGGAATTGAATATGGTAAACAAAGAATGATAACAAGTTAAAGCGCCGAAAGACACAAGAACAAACAAATACTCAATTTACAATTATTGACAAATCTTCTTCGAAATCTTCTAATTACTGCGGAATTGATATTAATTAATAAACCAACGCCAGCAGTCCCTATGTACTACTTGAACAATCGCAATCGCAGTTGCAAATTGAATATAACTATTTAGTTCGTTTTAAGACGTCAAAGTAGCAACATAACTAAAAAGTTGGATGCCAACTACGCACGGACCAAAGAAAAATAAATAAATTTTAAATGCGCTTCTCAGAGATATGCGCACTATATGAATATTATTAATGCAATTAATTAACGTTAATCAAATCAAATACTATTAATTAACATGCACACTTTCGTGAGAGAAGACAAATTAATGATGCGCTAGTGCATTAGGAAATTTAATGAAATATCTTTATCATTCAATTAATCTAGTTAGTTGAACGTCGCGTCTCAAAGTAATAACGATATAAATGAATTAGTTAGTGCAAATTTCGTTGACTTCCTTCCTGTTATTGTTGGGTATATTATAAATTCTATAAACACACAACGAAGCCGTTCGTATGCGGAATTAACATTATACGCTAATTATTAGTTGCAAAGCAAATGCCCCGCAAAATTTTTGTATGTTTCGGACACGATTAGATTAGGCATAGAAAACATATCGGTAAAGTTGAACAAACAATACCTACCAACAAGTAGAGTATAAAGTATGTAGTCGTAATTATTATTTCGCAACTAAAGTCAAAGAGAAGACAACAAATTTGTAGGTCTAAATTGAAGATTTGAATTATATATCAAAATATAATACGGATAATAAATGAAGCTGCACACAAATATTGAAATGGTATGGCGCAAATAATTATATTTGATATTAAGGTAACATATAACAAACTAATCAACGTTTAATGAGAGAAAGTAATATTACATAATTAATAATAGGTAATGAATGATGCATGAGTTACCATATAGTACGGATATAAATTGCATTAAATTAGATCTAATTGCCCCAAAAATCAAAAACCAAATGCAAGCAAGTGCAATAGAATATGCGCCAATTAACATCGAAACTTCGACATTCGAACATTTGTTTAGCGGTACCCATTTAGCCATTAATTAATTCTGGCTAATTGCAGCGGTGGCACTAAATATGCTAAATTTTCGAAATGAAAAACCCAACTAGAGACAAACTTTATTGCAAATCTAAATGATTCACAAGTTAATAATAATTACTAATACAAAGTACATTAATTAATTAATAATAAAATATAATGATTATCTAAATAATAATACGCGTACGTGCGTACAGAAATGCGCGCGTACTACGGTTTAATTAATATCAATTATTAGAGCAACTTCAGTTACCTATTAATTATACATGAGAGTTTTATCAATCACTTTAACACTCCAAGTAGTCTAGACGAGTGTATAATAAATTGTTTGTTATACGTACAGTGCATGCTACATTTATACATAGAAAAAACTGTTTGCAAACTGTTTGCCCATTGTTATTCTACTCATCATTATTATATTATTATTATTAGCAACAAATACTTTTAGTTGCGTTTTTAAATGTGCGTCTATTACACTAAACAAACGTATTCAAATACGATATACTTAATTAATAATAATAATCTAAATGATGATGCAATTAAATAAGCGCAATCGCAATTTAATCCAACTATTTTAGCAGTGTTAACAAAATGTAATTTACAATTTACACGTAATTGCAACGCTAATTTGATTAAACAAATTGACTTGCGTCGAATTCTAATTCAAAACTAACACTAATATTGCGTTAATTAACAAGCAGATAATGCATTAATTGAATTGATGAATAATGCTAATGACGAACACGTTCAAAATGAAGGAATGATAGCGATGATAATGAGAGGAATCGCATAGAACAGATGCAATGCAATTGTATGTAGCCTATTATCCTATGATATATGATATGTGTATAAATCAATAAATCATATGGTAACTTTGTGTACGGGGTGGTGTTTTTCGCCAGTGGCGGCAGCAAAACGCGTTTGCTTTAATTTCATTTCATTTCATCAATGATTTTGTTCATTTAGTAGTTTGCAAAGACCCTCCGAAACTCTATTAATTAACTTGTTACACATTGTTGCTGTTTTGCACAGCAAAAGTGACAGTAAGAAAATTGTTTATAACTTTAAGGCACCCGCACCGCGGGCTTTTTGTTTGTAATCTAGCGCGAAAAAGTTGGCAAAAAGTTTTGAGCGCACTGCGAGGCATGCACAACAAGAACATCAACAACAACAACAACTCGAACGTTGAGCGCATTTTAATTTGCTGCGTGCTTTGGGCATTGAGACAAAGTGTGCTGCATCTCAATTAATACCAGTTTAATTAAAACAATTTTGAAATAGTTGCAGGCGCAATTCACTCACCTAAGCTGATCCGACGAATAGTTGAGCGTGTTGCCATCAAGCGCAGCGAGAGCGGTTAGTTAGTGAATGCAATTTTCTAATTAGTTTAGCCAATTTTCTTCGCCATTAATAGCCTTTCTTTAATTCGTAAGCTACTTTCTGGCAGCTCGTTAAACGCAACATTGCTCGTACTGAATTTCAAGCGGCTCACCATGTGTGACCCATATACGCATACCGTATCCGCAATGTTATCAAATTTTCGCTCATTACAAGCAACGTCACGTATTCATATTAAATTCCCCGCGAAGAAGCACGAAATGCCAAAAGCGACTTGAAATCAATTGCCTGCTCGCTATCGTCATCCCTGCGCCGCATTAGATCTGCAATCGTCTCACGCATTTCGGCAATATGTGCGTTTTCCATTCAAGACTTCCGCTTTTCGGTGGCGGCGATCAAATTTCGGTTACGTCGCGACGCGTCGTCCGACTCGACCCCTAATAGCCCATTCCTCAAAAGATATTAAATTTGATAGCGACTGATGAAATTGCATTCATGCCGAAAACTTATTCATGGCGAGCAGTAAAATATTTCAAGCAGAAATACAGCTGCGATAATATTTATTGTATTTACATAAATTAAATTTATAAAAAATACGCTTACGAAGATTTAAGTACCATAAAAAAAACTTAAGTACAATCACCTGCCAAATTGTTCAGTCGGCCAAAAATACATGTTTAAATTTAAAAACTAGGAATGTTCACATATCGGTTCGAATTAGATTTACGTATGCGGTTTATTACATCTTGCACCAATTGCATAATCAAAGGCTCTTCAAGCTTCGTCGTTTGAGCTGTTCTTTATGTTTTCGTCTGAAATATGCGATACGGTCGAGCAATGAATGCATAATACTGCCAGGCAATCGTTGATGTTTCATTATCAAATCGTTTAATGCGCACATCACCTAAAACGAGCCGAAATTAGACACGCTGATATATAGAATCCCATAGAATTGATTTTACTTTCACTTGCAAGTCTTCAGCTGTTATATTCGGATCATAGGGAATTGGCTTTCCTATGTGCGTTACTAATTTTACTGGAAATCCTCCATAGGTCCACGAACATGGGAATTTTGTCCAGGCGTATAATTTCAAATAGACTTTCTTCCCTATACTGCCAAATAAGGCGTTTCGAAATGCTTCCTTTATGTTTTCGGTAAATACTGGAATTATTGGCTACAAAAATAATTAATTGCATTACATAGATCAGCATGAGAAAAGATAATATCAATATTGCAAGACAGCGGCACTTACACACTTTGCCTCAATTGCTACTTTTGCAAATCCCAAACGTTTCTTCCATAAAATGTTGTAAGAACTGCTTGAACTAAATTGTGCTTCATATACACCTCCAGGAGCAATAGCCAACAAGTTATTGGTGTCTTTCAAAATCGCTGAACATGATTGAACAGTGCCTGGTATTACTTTGCAAGCATCTGCAATTATTGAGAACCCAGGTACCTTGAAGAGAAATCGATCAGCAACTGTGTGTATCATTCTATTATGATGCAATTGAGTTTTGGCTATCAAGTAATAAGTATCAATTGGAATGGATCCATGATAATAAATCATTAGAGCTGGAGAATTAGCTGGAATATTTTCGTAGCCATCAATTTCATATCCTTTAAAAGAGGAGTAAATATCAGACAATTGCATTTGGTAACTATAAATGTATCATACCATGCCATATCCATCCATGTGCATCCCAAATTGCAGAAACAACTTTCAATGCAGTGCCCCACGCATTATTTAAATCAATGTTTCTTTTAAGTGCTTTCCAATGTAGCTTGTAGATGTACAATATGAGTGCAGTCAGATACAACAGTAGTCCAATTAGCAAGGGCAGTAGTATTGTTATTATCAAAGGGGTTAGCAACCAAGTGAGCCATAGCGAGTAATCAATGTCAATATATTCAACTATAAGAGAACAATTGATGAGTGAATAATTAATTACTGGATCATCACAATACCGGCAAAGTTGTACACGTTGGTCTTGAAAATTTCGATGATATTCATTTCTACATTAACATCCAAAATATCACAAACTAATTAACGAACTGGAGTTTTGCGCCCAGGGTATGTTTACAACAACAGATGATTGCCAACGAGAAAAAGATAGATATTAGTAGCGATGAGATAGAAAACCACTATAGTATACGAACGAGTCACTGGGGGCAATAGTGAATCGATACACCCGTGTGAAAATCATGCGACTACTTACAGCATGCACGAGCATTAACGACGAAGCTGGCCCCCATTGACATTGAGGAGAACGAGGATGCACGACGTTAATGCCCACTAAGAAAATAGAGCAATTTACGTCAAATTAATTTACACAGGCTCTTACGGTGTTTCAGATTCAGTGTTCCGACTATATTTATCCCATCTTTATGGTTTGAACAAACGTCAGATAATGAAAAAGTATGGTTAGTAAGTAGTTTTGTATTGTAGTTTGTTGTGTTTTCAGAAGTATGTGGGTTATAAAAGTGTTGATGGTGATAAGAAACAACACGAAATGAGCACGCGTAACGCGCGCATATCCGTTCATTACTGATAAACAAATTTGCGTCAGAATCTCGTCGGTTACGATGTGCCACCACCTGTGATTACAGTGTTTTCTAACAATTGTTATAGAAAGTCAAATAGGATACAAATAGATAAGATGTACATGGACTTTTGCACGTGGTAATAAATTATCAAGCGATGCAAACATTCACGTAGTCAGTTGCGACGTCAAGAAAAAGGGTGAGTGTTATTTGCCATGTCATATGTTGCTACATATGCATTTAGCCACGTTTTGCTTAAAATTGCCAACATATACCATTAGTGAACAGACAGCATACGTTGTTTATAAACATGCATTACGCGAATTCGCTTCGCAATTCTCTCTTCACATGTGCTTGGTTGCATACACATTGCATGTACAAGCAATGGTCATCCACTGGTTGGTTGTGAAATGTACGAAAAGTGTTGACGTGACCAGTTTGCCGTTCAGCGGCACGTTGTTTACGTTGGCTTTTGATGGTAGTGGCAAATTGTGATCTCCTTACCTATTATTAACGATTCATTTATACACATGCAAAACGCGATAAGCATGATTTCGATAAAGAACGGTATTTATACGCTTGCATCCATCTACTATGTTATCATTCCGATAGGGTATATCTCAAAGTAAGGTACGTCGTTTGCAATGTTCGCCCGTGTTATTAATTAGTCTCTATGTTTGTACTCACAGGTGGTGGTTTCCAGAGAAGGAGATGGCAGGAAAAGGGATAGTATTGGTGACTGGGGGTGCAGGCTATGTGGGCTCACATACAATCATTGAGTTGGTCAACAACAACTATAGTGTCATAGCCATTGACAATCTTGTTAATTGCTATGCTGAGAAGAATCAGAAACCTGAATCACTTAAACGAGTGGAACAAATAACTGGCAAAAATATCATTTTTTACAATGTGGATATTATTGATAGACAGGCCCTTGAAAAGGTTTTCAAAATGGTATAACACTGCGCCTATTCAGCTGGGTGATTATTATTAAATCTATATTGTTGTAGCACAAGATTGATTTTGTCATACATTTTGCGGCATTGAAAGCTGTTGGGGAATCAGTCAAAATTCCATTGAGATATTATCAAAATAACATATCTGGTTCAAGCACTTTGTTTGAGGTACTTATGATAGCTGAGTGCTTATGATTCAAACTCATTGTATGCTATAATGCTTTAGGTGATGAGTGATTACAATGTTAAGAAAGTTGTTTTTTCATCATCTGCCACCGTCTATGGCATTCCACAATTTCTACCAATCACTGAGGAGCACACAACGGGTCAAGGTTGCACAAATCCCTATGGCAAAACAAAGTATTTTGTTGAAGAGATTTTGAAGGATGTTAGTGTGTCTGATGAGGTAATAGAATGATGCGCATTTAATAATGATAAACTACTTCTGTTCAATGCATTTGAGAAGATAACATGACAATGCCATTTTAGGAGTGGAAAGTGATTCTTTTACGGTATTTCAATCCGGTTGGCGCTCATGAATCAGGTTTAATTGGCGAGGATCCGTCTGGGATTCCCAATAATTTGATGCCGTACATTTCGCAGGTGTGTTATAACGAAGCGCATATGAATTGCAGCAGCAATTACTGAAGCTACAGTAATTTTACGTTCACTTGCAGGTGGCTGTGGGACGGCGGAGCTGTTTGAAAATATTCGGAGATGATTATGAAACGCCCGATGGTACAGGCGTGCGTGATTACATTCACATCACAGATTTAGCAGCGGGGCATTTGAAAGCCCTGCAGAAGCTACAAGATCCTGGATTTCTGGGCTGGAGAGCATACAACCTGGGCACGGGTAATGGTTACTCAGTGTTAGATATGGTGAATGCATTCCAGAAGGCATCAGGACGGAAAATTAAGTATGAAGTCATTGATAGGCGTGATGGCGACGTAGCAGCGACCTATGCAGATGCCTCACTAGCGAAATTAGAGCTGAATTGGGTAGCCAATAAGGGCATTAAAGAAATGTGCGAAGACACATGGAATTGGCAAATTAAGAATCCCAATGGGTTTGAGGACGTGCAAAATGGGCATTAACAATATGGATGTACTCTAATCGATTTTCAATGGATAATTAATGACTTAACCCTGTTTTTCAACATACACTAGCCTAGCTCAATAAGTTCCAAAGCAGGGTTGATTATACCTATACTGTATTTATGAAATATTTATTCGATACTCGTACGTAAATAAGTTACGTCTGGTTGTAAACACCAAGCTGCATTTGAAAATAATATTGCAATATTGAAATTCAACGGGAAAACATTAGGAAATGAGTTCCTGAGCAGGAGTAATATAGGCACTAGAATTTTATTCCACAATAAAACATTATTTTACCATTTTTGTTTTTAAATTAGTATACGACACTGAAGATAAAGTATTATTAGTCGCATGTGGAAAGATGCATGTAATTTAAGCCTAGTGCAGAAAATGATTTCCGTTATTCAGAAAGTTGAAGCAAAACTTTCACCTAATACCACAAAATCACAAGTTTTCGTGAATGAACGCATGATTGCGATTGCGAATCAAGCATGAAAGAAAGTCTTTTTTTGCTAGACTTGGCTTGAATATAAGATCGATCGCTCCTGAAGCGGGATTGTCATTCATTTAATCGCACATCAACTGACAATGTTGTTCAGATCAAGCGTAAGCCTCCAAGTTTGCCTCTTCGCCATTATTAGCTATCTATTATTGCAGATTGTTGTATTTGCCTTGTTGGCCTTCCTCGGAGTCTTGAGCCATGGACGCTCCCTGCACCAGGACTCTCAAGCAGCCGCGAGCGGAGATGGTAAGTGGCTGTGCAGCATGGAGCATATCTTAATTAGTGCCCTACGTTTGTTCTTAAACCATGTATGCCGTAGACCATCACGGACGCGTGCAAATAAAAGTGTATCGTGGCCCTGACGATCACGATCATGAACACCACGCACCATGGGGCTATTGGGTGAAACAGCCTGCCGACGACGATCACTAGCTAGAATAAACGCAACCATCATCAGCGTTCAAGTCAAACGTGCAAAATTTTATAACTGTTACAATAAAATATTCATTTATTTTAATAATAGCAATATAATAATCCGTATCTTACCTATCATTCAATCGAACAGATACAATATAACATATAAAATTGTATATTAAGTACATACGCGGGTATTAGAATAATATGTTTGAAGAGGGAAATTTAACGCGATAATCTATAAAATACAGACGAAACGTTGATGATGAGTTGAATGATGAGTGGTGAATTCGACAGAGAGGCACATGCGTTTAAGTAGAAGGCGTGTACAGAAGGCTTTCTTGCTAGCTGCTGCAGCTTATCTTCACTCACAGATGAAGAATGCCATCGTCGCGTGGCGCTGAAACAGAGGCGGACGCCACCGCCGAGGCGCCGCAATCATCCAGCGTCATGCCAGTAAGGTCGACGATTTCGTCTTCGTCCTTATCATCGTCAGCTGGATCGGAACCGGCCGTCGTATGGCTCTGGTGCGAGCCGCTCGACAGCTGAGAGTTGCGCCCGAAGCTGCCTCGCCGGACTGGGGCTACAGTTCTTTGATTCGCCGGTTTCACGGTGACAATAAGATTGCTGCTATTAGCGACCATCATATCCGTAACCTGGTCGAGAGTCTTGCCAAACACCTCGATGCCGTTCACCTCGATGACTTCATCGTTGACGGCCAGCAGTCCTGTCGATTCGGCGAGTCCACCAGGTACGAGGCGAGAGATGAAGATGCCAGGAATCTTTTCTAAGCCTGTCGGCGTCACTCGCACACTTGTGCCGTCGCGAATGTAAAAGCCCAAAGGCTTGTCGGAGCCATGCTTCAGCAGCTTAACGCGCCTACACGTGTCCGGAACAATATCCACATCGATGATAGCGGACACTTGGCGAAAATCGTGCGGATTTGAAATCGCCAACGTTTTATTTTTGCCCCATAGTGTTGATATCAAATTCTTTGGCTTAATTGTTCCATAGCCATTCAGTTCTTCCAAGCTGTCGCCTAAAATGTGTTGAGGTGAATTGAATGTACTTATTTAAGTAGGATTGCTCACCCTTTCGCTGGATAATCACACGTAGCAGCGGTTTGGCATTGCGAAGAGCACGTCGCAGATTGTCGTCATTATTAATTGGCAGGAGGTCCTGATCGCTAGGATCAATGTAAGACACCAGGAAGGCAGTATCTGTGAGCCGGTGCAAGCGCTCTAGGAGGCCATAGAATTCATCAAATTTTGCCTGAGCCTCACGCTCAACCGAAAATCGTCGAAATTCGGCATCAAACTGAACGCAATAACGAGAAAAGCATTAGCATCTGATGACAACTACTAAGTCAATCAATTACCTTGCTTTTCACCTCGATGAGATTTACATCGTGCACCTGTGAGTTGCTCTTCAACTCAATTTTGTTTTTAGACATGTTGGGCGCAATCCCACGCTTCGTAGGATGGTTTGCAAAGGGGATGCAGCCTATTGAGGCACACGAAAGGCACTTGCATTCAACCAGCACAAAACCAAAACATAAAAACAACACGTATAGCGAATAAAAGCACCCCTATTTACGTTTACATCTCATCCTGCAACTAGTCACTCATCTACACAGGTATGCATGGCCGACTGGGTTTACCTGCAACGAACTCTCGGCAACAGCGTGTTTTATCGGCAACGTTGTCTTTCTATTCAGGCGAGCACTCTGACAGTGTATATTATCCAACTGCCCCAAGATTTTGCTGGATTTTGCCTATGAGGGCAGCAGATTGTAACCAGAGTCAGCTGGAGAGCTAGAGTGCATTAACCATTACTGATGGGTCGAATTGAAAGTCCTAATCATGCTAAGCATAACCCATGCATTAAGGAACAAGAGTTGACCTACAAGTGTCTGAATGAAAACAATTATGATGCTGAGAAATGTTCAATAGCCATGGAAAACTACAATTACTGTAAAAGTTTTTGGGTAATTTCATTCCAACTCTTGGGAATTTGATAATCATGTTAAGTCTTTCAGGGATTTGTACAAACACAACGAAGACAGCAAGGCAAATATCCCTTATTACCACCAATTGAAGAACGAGAACAAGTTAAACAAGAATTTATTGAGCAGTACATTAGTAAGATGCAAAGTAAATAAATGCAAAGTAGTGTATTTTATATAACTATGAACTTTGCTGCCTAATGGGACACTGAAGAGCTGTCAGGAAGAGGTATGCCTTTTAAATTATAATAGGCACATGTTTACAATTTGTTTTAGGAAGTTGGTTGTTGTTATGAAGTGTTTGAAATCTATATCTATGGTTTGAAATAAATACAATTTATTGATGGACGTCTACAGTGAAATGTTTATGACAGTGGGATTTAGATTGAAATTTCAGACATACAATTTAAAATATTTTATTTAGTATTGAGAGAAGTACATGTTTCAACATCCTCTAAACAAACAGTTGGTGGCGCAGTGCTAGCGTGTTAGTACAGCAACCGACAAGTCCCGGGTTCGAATCCCGGACAGGGCTGCTTTAGAATAATTTTTCTGCTGAATTAATTCAAAGCATACTCCAATACATTACGAAGCACCATCTCACTTATATAGATGGCCATTTAAAGTCAGTTAAAGACTTGGAGGAATATTTCAAAGTTGTATCTATACAAATGGTATACTGAGAATAATTCCAAGTCCCCACTTCTCATAGGGTGGCGGCGCCCCAGTCTCAAATGACGTCAGAATACGCGGCCTGTTGGTAACGAAAATCGGGAATGGGGAGGCAGTCTACTGCCGGGGAGCGAAGCGGCGGGGTGGGCCGTCACAAGACAATCTTAACGTACGGACTTCAAAAATGAAAAATGGGGCTCTTGTATGCCCCCAGGGGCCCCGTTGAACGTATAACTAAGTCCATTGGGGCCCCCCAAGCATACAAGGAATTTAAAACTTTGAAATTCAAGTTGCCATTCTCAGGATTCGAACCTGAGACACACAGTCCACATTCACAGCCGTAACCACTAGGCTATGGAGTGTTGTTTCTACAGTTAAATTTTATCTTGCCTTTATGTGCTCAATTTGATTTGCAATTTTAAAAGTTAAACTCAAACTGGCTTTCTCAGGGATTGAACCTGAGACACTCGGATCACTTCCATAGCCCAAACCTCTAGGCTATCAAGTGTTGTTTCTATAGCCAAATTTGATCTTCCCCTTATAGACTGAAATGTGAATAAATTGAAAAATTAAAATTCCTACTGCTCTTCTCGGGGATCGAACTCTAGACACTCAGGCCGCAGGCATACACTGTAGCACTAGGCTATTGAGCATTGTTGCTACATCTAAATTTGATCTTGTCCATATAGACTCAAATCTGTTGCACATATTACCAGGGCAAGTTTGTAGGAACTATGTATATTATGTATAAACTTTATAACTTGCAATTCTTTCCCAGACTGGTATTCACACTCAACTCTGTTAGACTTACAAGTCTATGACCATATGTTCTACACCACCAGGATTGTGATGTCCGGATGAGTTAAAGAGGACCACCAAGGCATTCAAATACTTATGGATAATACGGAGCTCCTGTTTCCATTTGTTATTGTTGCATATTTGTATCACCCCTACTTTGTAATAAATTTTCTTACATTTAAATATATTGTATAATAATTCTTTGAACCTTTTACCCATTTCTCTGAGAATTTAAAATCATAATTACTCGCTAATCAGTCGCGCTGGAGCTATGAGCAATATGTCTTTATAATCAGCACGGTCTCTTTTATCGCTGTACCAAATTTCAACGCAATCGGCGCATTAGTTACGGAGTTAGCCCATTTCTATGAGAATTTAAAATCTTAATTACTCGCCAATCAATCGCGCTGGAGCTATGAGCAATATGTATTTATAATCAGCACGGCCTCTTCTATCGCTGTACCAAATTTCAGCGCAATCGGCGCATTAGTTACGGAGTTAGCCCATTTCGCTAAAAATTTAAAATCTTAATTACTCGCTAATCAGTCGCGCTGGAGCTATGAGCAATATGTATTTATAATCAGCACGGCCTCTTCTATCGCTGTACCAAATTTCAGCGCAATCGGCGCATTAGTTACGGAGTTAGCCCATTTCGCTAAAAATTTAAAATCTTTATTACTCGCTAATCAGTCGCGCTGGAGCTATGAGCAATATGTATTTATAATCAGCACGGTCTCTTCTATCGCTGTACCAAATTTCAGCGCAATCGGCGCATTAGTTACGGAGTTAGCCCATTTCTATGAGAATTTAAAATCTTAATTACTCGCTAATCAATCGCGCTGGAGCTATGAGCAATATGTATTTATAATCAGCACGGCCTCTTCTATCGCTGTACCAAATTTCAGCGCAATCGGCGCATTAGTTACGGAGTTAGCCCATTTCGCTAAAAATTTAAAATCTTAATTACTCGCTAATCAGTCGCGCTGGAGCTATGAGCAATATGTATTTATAATCAGCACGGCCTCTTCTATCGCTGTACCAAATTTCAGCGCAATCGGCGCATTAGTTACGGAGTTAGCCCATTTCGCTAAAAATTTAAAATCTTAATTACTCGCTAATCAGTCGCGCTGGAGCTATGAGCAATATGTATTTATAATCAGCACGGCCTCTTCTATCGCTGTACCAAATTTCAGCGCAATCGGCGCATTAGTTACGGAGTTAGCCCATTTCGCTAAAAATTTAAAATCTTAATTACTCGCTAATCAGTCGCGCTGGAGCTATGAGCAATATGTATTTATAATCAGCACGGCCTCTTCTATCGCTGTACCAAATTTCAGCGCAATCGGCGCATTAGTTACGGAGTTAGCCCATTTCGCTAAAAATTTAAAATCTTAATTACTCGCTAATCAGTCGCGCTGGAGCTATGAGCAATATGTATTTATAATCAGCACGGCCTCTTCTATCGCTGTACCAAATTTCAGCGCAATCGGCGCATTAGTTACGGAGTTAGCCCATTTCGCTAAAAATTTAAAATCTTAATTACTCGCTAATCAGTCGCGCTGGAGCTATGAGCAATATGTATTTATAATCAGCACGGCCTCTTCTATCGCTGTACCAAATTTCAGCGCAATCGGCGCATTAGTTACGGAGTTAGCCCATTTCTATGAGAATTTAAAATCTTAATTACTCGCTAATCAATCGCGCTGGAGCTATGAGCAATATGTATTTATAATCAGCACGGCCTCTTCTATCGCTGTACCAAATTTCAGCGCAATCGGCGCATTAGTTACGGAGTTAGCCCATTTCGCTAAAAATTTAAAATCTTAATTACTCGCTAATCAGTCGCGCTGGAGCTATGAGCAATATGTATTTATAATCAGCACGGCCTCTTCTATCGCTGTACCAAATTTCAGCGCAATCGGCGCATTAGTTACGGAGTTAGCCCATTTCGCTAAAAATTTAAAATCTTAATTACTCGCTAATCAGTCGCGCTGGAGCTATGAGCAATATGTATTTATAATCAGCACGGCCTCTTCTATCGCTGTACCAAATTTCAGCGCAATCGGCGCATTAGTTACGGAGTTAGCCCATTTCGCTAAAAATTTAAAATCTTAATTACTCGCTAATCAGTCGCGCTGGAGCTATGAGCAATATGTATTTATAATCAGCACGGCCTCTTCTATCGCTGTACCAAATTTCAGCGCAATCGGCGCATTAGTTACGGAGTTAGCCCATTTCGCTAAAAATTTAAAATCTTAATTACTCGCTAATCAGTCGCGCTGGAGCTATGAGCAATATGTATTTATAATCAGCACGGCCTCTTCTATCGCTGTACCAAATTTCAGCGCAATCGGCGCATTAGTTACGGAGTTAGCCCATTTCGCTAAAAATTTAAAATCTTTATTACTCGCTAATCAGTCGCGCTGGAGCTATGAGCAATATGTATTTATAATCAGCACGGTCTCTTCTATCGCTGTACCAAATTTCAGCGCAATCGGCGCATTAGTTACGGAGTTAGCCCATTTCTATGAGAATTTAAAATCTTAATTACTCGCTAATCAATCGCGCTGGAGCTATGAGCAATATGTATTTATAATCAGCACGGCCTCTTCTATCGCTGTACCAAATTTCAGCGCAATCGGCGCATTAGTTACGGAGTTAGCCCATTTCGCTAAAAATTTAAAATCTTAATTACTCGCTAATCAGTCGCGCTGGAGCTATGAGCAATATGTATTTATAATCAGCACGGCCTCTTCTATCGCTGTACCAAATTTCAGCGCAATCGGCGCATTAGTTACGGAGTTAGCCCATTTCGCTAAAAATTTAAAATCTTAATTACTCGCTAATCAGTCGCGCTGGAGCTATGAGCAATATGTATTTATAATCAGCACGGCCTCTTCTATCGCTGTACCAAATTTCAGCGCAATCGGCGCATTAGTTACGGAGTTAGCCCATTTCGCTAAAAATTTAAAATCTTAATTACTCGCTAATCAGTCGCGCTGGAGCTATGAGCAATATGTATTTATAATCAGCACGGCCTCTTCTATCGCTGTACCAAATTTCAGCGCAATCGGCGCATTAGTTACGGAGTTAGCCCATTTCGCTAAAAATTTAAAATCTTAATTACTCGCTAATCAGTCGCGCTGGAGCTATGAGCAATATGTATTTATAATCAGCACGGCCTCTTCTATCGCTGTACCAAATTTCAGCGCAATCGGCGCATTAGTTACGGAGTTAGCCCATTTCGCTAAAAATTTAAAATCTTAATTACTCGCTAATCAGTCGCGCTGGAGCTATGAGCAATATGTATTTATAATCAGCACGGCCTCTTCTATCGCTGTACCAAATTTCAGCGCAATCGGCGCATTAGTTACGGAGTTAGCCCATTTCGCTAAAAATTTAAAATCTTAATTACTCGCTAATCAGTCGCGCTGGAGCTATGAGCAATATGTATTTATAATCAGCACGGCCTCTTCTATCGCTGTACCAAATTTCAGCGCAATCGGCGCATTAGTTACGGAGTTAGCCCATTTCGCTAAAAATTTAAAATCTTTATTACTCGCTAATCAGTCGCGCTGGAGCTATGAGCAATATGTATTTATAATCAGCACGGTCTCTTCTATCGCTGTACCAAATTTCAGCGCAATCGGCGCATTAGTTACGGAGTTAGCCCATTTCGCTAAAAATTTAAAATCTTAATTACTCGCTAATCAGTCGCGCTGGAGCTATGAGCAATATGTATTTATAATCAGCACGGCCTCTTCTATCGCTGTACCAAATTTCAGCGCAATCGGCGCATTAGTTACGGAGTTAGCCCATTTCGCTAAAAATTTAAAATCTTAATTACTCGCTAATCAGTCGCGCTGGAGCTATGAGCAATATGTATTTATAATCAGCACGGTCTCTTCTATCGCTGTACCAAATTTCAGCGCAATCGGCGCATTAGTTACGGAGTTAGCCCATTTCTATGAGAATTTAAAATCTTAATTACTCGCTAATCAATCGCGCTGGAGCTATGAGCAATATGTATTTATAATCAGCACGGCCTCTTCTATCGCTGTACCAAATTTCAGCGCAATCGGCGCATTAGTTACGGAGTTAGCCCATTTCGCTAAAAATTTAAAATCTTAATTACTCGCTAATCAGTCGCGCTGGAGCTATGAGCAATATGTATTTATAATCAGCACGGCCTCTTCTATCGCTGTACCAAATTTCAGCGCAATCGGCGCATTAGTTACGGAGTTAGCCCATTTCGCTAAAAATTTAAAATCTTAATTACTCGCTAATCAGTCGCGCTGGAGCTATGAGCAATATGTATTTATAATCAGCACGGCCTCTTCTATCGCTGTACCAAATTTCAGCGCAATCGGCGCATTAGTTACGGAGTTAGCCCATTTCGCTAAAAATTTAAAATCTTAATTACTCGCTAATCAGTCGCGCTGGAGCTATGAGCAATATGTATTTATAATCAGCACGGTCTCTTCTATCGCTGTACCAAATTTCAGCGCAATCGGCGCATTAGTTACGGAGTTAGCCCATTTCTATGAGAATTTAAAATCTTAATTACTCGCTAATCAATCGCGCTGGAGCTATGAGCAATATGTATTTATAATCAGCACGGCCTCTTCTATCGCTGTACCAAATTTCAGCGCAATCGGCGCATTAGTTACGGAGTTAGCCCATTTCGCTAAAAATTTAAAATCTTAATTACTCGCTAATCAGTCGCGCTGGAGCTATGAGCAATATGTATTTATAATCAGCACGGCCTCTTCTATCGCTGTACCAAATTTCAGCGCAATCGGCGCATTAGTTACGGAGTTAGCCCATTTCGCTAAAAATTTAAAATCTTAATTACTCGCTAATCAGTCGCGCTGGAGCTATGAGCAATATGTATTTATAATCAGCACGGCCTCTTCTATCGCTGTACCAAATTTCAGCGCAATCGGCGCATTAGTTACGGAGTTAGCCCATTTCGCTAAAAATTAAAATTCTTAATTAATCGCTGGTCATGAGTTATATGTTGTTATAGTCAGGGCGGCTTCATCTATCATTTTACCGCATTTCAGTGCAATCGGCGCATTAATTATGGAGCTACCCAATTTCTTTGGGAATTTAAACTTTAAAAACTCAATATGTCTGTCCTTTAGTAGTCATTGTCCAACTTCTCAAAGTAATCTCCCGCAAAATAATTCGGCCTCTATATCAGCCATAAGAGGCCAATGTGTCCGAGAAGAACAGAAATACTACCATCACCATCGTTTGTCTCTTCGGGCCGACTCGGCAACCCGAACATAAGTAACTGACATCGTCTGTCCCTTTTCGATTGATACTAGATAAACTCCATCCTATGTTTATGATTAGCACATCAGCGGGAGCATAGATATGGAATTACTAGATGGAGCACGGCATTAGTACAGTACAGTCTCCTGTTGGTGTCTCAAGTGATGCGTTATTCATTTGTTTTTTATTGCATTAGATTTACAGGCTCCAGTGGTTCCCAAAGTGGGCCCTGTAGCTATCGCCTGGTATAGCCTATATTGGCCGAGACCAAGCAACAAGTTTGAGAAACACTGCTATAGACGAACGAAGTTGTACATCGTAGCCTTTCGGAAGCATTCGAGTAAATATAGGTAAATACTAGGGAGCAAAAACTGGCGCAAACAAGCGGCCAAAAATTTGCATTTAACACATGTAAATTTTGACAACACCGTTCCATCTAGTGATTCTATATCTATGAGCGGGAGCTTAAAGATTATTAACTCGGCAACCAGGCGTGCCGGAGACTTGAATAATGTTAATACAAATAGATTTTCCTCCTGTTTATATCAGATCTTAGCGTTATCGAGTTAAGAGGCTGAGATTTTTTAAAATCCATAACTCGGCCATCAGGCGTGCAGATGTTATGAGTGATATGCAGTCATAATGAATGCGTTCTCTTCTACGTTTATACCAAATTTATGCCTATTTGGTCTATTAGTTTAAGAGTTATAAAGCCCAACCAAGTAGGCTTCTTAAGAGACTATAAAAATGCACTCCTAAATGCTGTCGTACTGCTCGTCTATCTAGTGAATTAATGTCTCCACACTGAATTCATTTTCATGTTTATTTTCTATATGTTCATTGAACGAAGCCATCTAACTACTTTAGAGTCATAAAAAAGGTGTCGGCAGGTTTGAGCAGATTAATCTGAGAATAGCATATATGTTTAAAGTTTCCATCAGTAAAAATGTGCGCACTTGAAATCCTTTTAAATGCACATTTCTTGGGAATGGGCACTGATGGATTAAATACCATTTCAGACATGTCAAAATCGTTGAGCAGTTCCTCGGGCGAGCTTAAAGAGTTTAAATATTATAAATTTTCCACAAATCAAAAAGCTTTGCCTTACCATTTTCCATATTGCGCTGGAAGACTACCTTCACCTGTGGCTGGCACTCCTCTGGCTATATGATTGGCATATTTCGCGACAACTGGATGATAATGTCTCAATAACGGAATAAGTTCATACAACGCAGTACTGGATGCATGGCTATATTCAGGATCGTTCACGTCTGGATTATATTTGCCATCCCCTGAGTCATTATCCAAATCCAGCAAGATATCCACTGATTTACAAAGTTGCATAACTGTCTTAATAACAGCTAAACAACTTAGAGTGCCGTTATGAAGCAATTGTAAACTCAACGTAGCTAAGCGCTTTACAAATCCAATAATTCTGCAATGTGTTATCTTCTTACGACGTTGTAATATGGCAATAATTAACGTGTGCAATAGCACACTAAAATTCTCATAGTTTGTCGCAGCAGTTATATCAAGCATTCCGCTATACAAGTTTACGTAGAATCTAGTCGGATCCAAATTCAATGCTTCGCCTTGTCCACCAAGAATAGCAAAAACCGTTTGTATACAGTGCATCTTTTCTTTGTATCCCAGCCAGTCTTCAGCAAGGAGCTTGTCGAGAACGTTGACGATATCGACGTAGAACTCCAAGTTAATGCAGTGTGAAAACTTTGCAAGACCCTCCAGACAAATGCCCAATACCTTCGGGTTGGTAGAGGACTTTAGGATCCGGAAGTAAATCCCGAAGAGAATCTTCGTGATTTCGGTCAAGTTCTTCGCCTTTAATTGCTTATTTTCTTCGGCTTTCGTCTCAAGCATTTCTTGCTCAATTTCTTGCAAACGCTTCTTACGTTTTCTTTCTTTCTTTGAAAGTTTTACCATAACGTTCTGTTTGTACGAATTGAGTTTTTTATTTTTTATTTCTAGCGCTTTTTCCTGATCCAAGTTTACATCTTTAATTCGCAACGAGAGAAGAATTTCCAGCATATCAGTATTTACATTGTGCGAATGACTTTTTAAATAGTGATTAAGAACTCGTAGCACCTAAAAATGCAATGTTGATTAGGTACAATCGTTACAAAGCTGTTTAACTACCTTCAGAGTTACTTCCTCCCGTTTATCCTCTTTAAATAAGGTTTTCATTCCGTCTGCGACTACCTGACGAACATTCTTACTCCGGTTATTCAAATAAGGAACTAACGCTTGCGCTAAATTTTGTGCGAAATTAAAATAAGGATGAGTCACAAGCAAATCAACCATTGCCTGTACCGCTATCTCTCCAATGCTCAGATCAGCAGCCGAATGTCTGTGTGTTTGCCCCTGCCTTTTGTATAAAACTTGAGCAAACTTTTCAAGTTTCTGTAAATACTTTTTATAGTATTGCAATAAACCTTCTTCAAACTTGTGTAACTTCAATGTATCCTTCTTCACTTTTACTCCATCAATACTTTGTTGCTTGATCTGATAGGCAGGAAGCAAATCTTTAAACACTTCAAGAACAGCCATAATCACTAGCTTATGACTTGTGACATAAACTTCAGGTGTGGTTTCATCAAGCATTCTTATTAAAGTTTGCAAATTTGTGATATGTTCCTCCGGATT
This sequence comes from Aleochara curtula, assembly GCA_963978815.1. NCBI lineage: Eukaryota > Metazoa > Arthropoda > Insecta > Coleoptera > Staphylinidae > Aleochara > Aleochara curtula. Next base: position 19,417,526 of record OZ022216.1, on the reverse strand, counting down.
TTCTAACAACAGTGAGCATAAGCTACCTATTTGTACCTTTCTTTCATCAAGTACTTTCTTCCTTGCAAGTAGTAATTGTGCTGCAGTTATCGGTTCAGAAACATCTATTTGTGAACTTGTTTTTAACACATACTCTCCATCTTCATGGTTTGAGTCTGAATCACTTAGTTGTTGATCATGATCCTTCACTTCATCTTCACCAGGAGTTATTCTATCTATAGTTTCTATTTCATCAAGTTGTGCTTGCTCCACCACTTGCTGGACAATTCCATTTTTGGTCTTAATTGGCAATAGAGCTTTGAATTTTTTCTTAGGCACACACTCTGCTTTCTCTTCATATTCATTTTCTAATGCATCATCCTCACCACTCTTGTCCTTTACTTTTCGCTTTTTTGATTTCTTTGCTTTTGTTGCAAATTGAACTTGGCTAAACAAATTATAAGACTTACTATCAATAGCTTGTTTTAGATAAGCAAGATCCCCATCCTCAACCATACCAAGCATATCAACCCCATCATCAGACTCTGAATCTGCACTTTGCTCTTGCTGTTGTAATGAAAGATTTACTGACTTCTTGCTCACTTTTGTTCCAACACTCTTCTTCACTGGCGAACGCTTTTTCATTTTGGAGTCATACGATGTATGTTTCTATAATAAAGAACTAATTAACAAACTCAGCAGTGAATTTACCTCCACAATACCATTGCAAATACAAGATGCTAAGCGAGCGAGAACACAAAAACACCACTGAAGGTAACCACACTAAGCCACATGTGAACCGACTATTAGGTTAAATGCGTGTAAATGTCAAGTCAACCCTACCGTTTCCATCACCTCAGCACAAACAGCTGATTCTCAAATCCATGTTTACAAACCCTACAAGAAAAATAATTACTGTTGTGAATTGTAAATTAAAAAATGTTTTTCATGATACGTAGAACCCACAATTATGACCGCCTTATCTATATACGATTATTACATAATTATGGAAGCCAAAATTCATACATAAGTGCAAAGAAAGTGCGGCAATTGTTCCTTGACTTCTACATTAAAAGTAATAATTACAAGTTTGTTAAATCCAGTCCAGTAGTGCCCTTTCACGATGCCACCGTTCCATTCGTTAATGCTGGAATGAATCAGGTTAATTATAATTTATGTAGTATAGATACCTTAATTAAATATTAATTGCAGTTCAAGGGAATTTTTCTAAATACTCATTCACCACCAAATGATAAAGTGGCTAATTCCCAAAAATGTATACGAGTGGGGGGCAAACACAATGATTTGGATGCAGTTGGCCATGATGGTTATCATCATACATTTTTTGAAATGCTTGGAAATTGGACGTTCAAGCAATGCTCTAAGGCAGAACAATGTAATTTGGCTTGGAAATTGCTCACAGATGTCTACAAAATTAACAAAAATCAATTGTATGTCACTTACTTTGGAGGCAGTAAAACATACAATATTCCCCCTGACTTAGAATGTAGAGATATTTGGCGGCAGATAGGGTATAAATGCCTTCTTTTCATTAATAGTTTATAATGCTTACCAATAGTTTGACTGCAGATTGCCAAGTGACAGAATTTTACCATTTGATATGCAAGATAATTTTTGGGAAATGGGCACAACTGGCCCATGTGGTCCATGTACAGAGATTCATTATGATCACTACAATGGTCCTGACCGTTCCAGATTTGTCAATAAGGGACTGCATGAATTAATTGAGTTGTGGAATATTGTGTTCATTGAGTACAAGCGTGAGCAGAATGGAAGTATTGTGCCATTACCAGAGAAACATGTGGATACTGGAATGGGCTTTGAAAGACTAGTTGGTGTACTGCAACATAAAATAAGTAATTATGATACTGATGTCTTCCAGTATCTGTTTAAAGCAATCTTGAAGGTAGTCCAAATTTTTTAGTAGTATTGCAAATTCAATAAATTTGTTTAATTTTAGAACTGTCAAGGCATTCCAAAATATCAGAGTGTTTTTGGCGAACAAGATTGGAACTCATTAAATGCAAATTACCGAATCATAGCTGACCACATTCGAATGATTACTGTGAGCCTAGGAGATGGAATGATTCCAGAGCAAAAGTATGTGCAGAATGATTTCCTAATACGTATTTCTACTTCCTGAAATATGCTGTATGTAATTTTTAGCCAAAAACTTCGTAAAGTACTGAGGAAAGCGTTCTACGTGGGTGAAACTGTCTTCCGGAAGCAAAACGGTTTCATAAAAGAGCTTTCAAACTACGTTATTGACAACTTGGGTCAGACTTACTCTGAATTGGAGAAAAATTCTAAGCAAATTCAGCAAATAATCGACCACGAAGAAGTGGTTTATAAAGAATTGCGACAAAGCGTAACAATGGAATGGAATAAGATTACTTCGCAAGTACCGCAATTGCTGCAATTAGACGTGCTCGAATCACCCGGTCTTGTACAAGCTTACAAAGATTTAAAGGCTACAAATGTAAGCGAATTATCGCCGGCGGCAGCGTACCGATTGTACGATACGTTTGGTTTGGATGAGAATGCAATCGCGAGTTTATGTGACTGCTTGGCTATTAACTTTAACAAAGAAGATTTCTTCAAAGAATTTGACTCCGTGAAAAACCGCAGTCGGAGTTCGACTGTTTTAAATGTAATGAATTTACCAGACTTGTCGCCGGATAACATAAGAACGGAAGACGACTTTAAATACAGTTATGAGCGATTGGACAGTGGCTACTATTTTCACCCGCTCGAGGTCGAAATCTTGAAGATTCTAAAGAACAACATGCCAGTTGAATTGTTGGATGGTGGAGATACCAATTGCGCGTTAATACTGGACAAGACAAACTTGTATTATGATGCCGGCGGACAAATAAGCGATGAAGGCGTAATAAAATTTAACGTGGGCGATTTCCATGTCCGAGATTTGAAAAAGATCAATGATTGCATTTTGCATTTTGGCAAATGGACATCAGATTTACCACTGCGACCCTTTGTGAAAGGCGTTCTCACGTTAAACGAGAGCAAGCGTTTAGCAAATATGCAAAACCACACTGCCGTGCATTTATTAAATGCAGCTATAAAAAGAATTAAGGGAGCTACTTGCCAAAAATCAAGTAAAGTTACCGATACTTATTTAAATTTGGATGTTGGAGTGTTCTCCACAAAGCTCAGCCATAATGAGCTCGAAGAAATTGAAGAGTGGCTTAATAAAATCATTAATGAAGGCATTGATGTTAATGTTATTAAATCCGATTTTCAAGCGATATTGAATGAAGAAGTTACCCTGATTCCGGGTGAAATTTATCCCGATAAGAATATCAGATTGATTGAAATCAAATCGAATGATCTTCTGTCGCGGGAGCCTTGCTGCGGCACGCACTTATGGAACACGAAGGACATTCGTGCTTTTTGTTTCTTTAGTGCGAAATCACTGGGCAGAAGCACAACTTCTATTTATGCATTTACAGGCGATCGAGCTCTTAAAGCGCAAGAAATTGGGCAAAGTCTTATCGAGCAAGCAAATGCCATTCAAGAATTGTCAACGCGAAATACCGATAACAATTTGGTAGAGAAGATCGCGGCTCTCAGAAAGCAATTGAATACGAATATTATGGATAACAATAGTGTGCCATTGCTGGCAAAAATTAAGTGCGTAAAAGTTTTGGACAATGTCAGCCACAAGTTGAAAGAACGAGAGCGCAGTAAATGGCGTGAATTCATAGACATTGAAATGAAGAGCGCGGTTGAAACAAAAGTACTCAAAAGCGATTTAAATAACAAATATATTGTGCATTATTTGCACACTAGTCTCTTTGCAGATGGAGCGAATTTGCAAAGAGCAACAAATGCCGTGAGCGAAATGCCTGTTATGATTATCAGTTGTACGGACAATATCGTTAAAGCGCGATGCACCGTACCCGAGGTAATGGTGGTCAGCTTATTGTTTTGAATATTTGCTAAAACCCTTACTTGCGTTGCAGGATTATCTAACCGATCACTTCACTGCCGAGAAATGGATGCAAGTGGTCAGCAAAGTATTTCAATCTAGTCTGCAATTTCCAAAAGGACAGGACAAGAATTTCGTCTGCAATTTGAAAGGCAAAAAGATTAATGAAACCGAATGGCAGCCCTTGCTGCACAAGTCGCTTGAAGCTGCAGAACAGTACGCAAAGAAATATTTGTAATTCTCAATGGAGATACGAATTTAAAAATATATGTCCATCCCAGTTAAACGATTGGTTTATAACGAATTCCCTGCATAGACAATCACAACATACAAAATGTATTAAAAGATTATTTATTACCTCGCGCCGCCTTTCAGGAAGTCTCCAATCGGGTTCTAGTGTAATTACGCAAAACCCACCTCAACTGGATTAAATACTATTATTGCTTATTATTGCTCGAAGGCTGCATTTTCTCGCCCTTCTGACTTGCAGCTTGCGATTCAGCCGCTTGCTTAGTGGTGGCTTTTGGTGCCTGCGTTGAGGCAGGTTTTGTGGTTGCTTTGGCCTGAGGTGCAGATTTGGGTTTAGTCGCCTCTTGCTGCTTTGGAATGTCGCGCTTCTGTGCCGCTGCCGGCTTATTTGTTGCTGTTGTTGGGTTTGGAGTGCTTGTAGTTTTTTGTGTGGGCTGAGTAGTTTTTGGAGCTTGAGTTGTTGTTACTTTTGGAGCTGATGTAGTTGTTGTCGTCGGTGTACGGGTAGTCTGAACGGTTGGCGGCGGTTTCGTTGCTTGCGTTTTAGGCACAACCGGCAATGGTTTCAAATCCAATTCTTTCAACGAAATACGTCCAATGTATTCATTAAAAGGCGAACCCAACAATAGCTGGTCATTGAAAATGAACGCTTCGCTAATGGCATGCATCTTCCCACTCGTTGTATGCCACGAATTCAAAACGGCACCCTTTTCCGAGATGTGCAATATAGTTGTGCGCTTATTTAGTGGAATCATCTTTAATGGAACGCTAAAATGGCCCACCATGTACACGCCCATTTTGGCATAGTCATTAGGATATAAATTATCGACAATTTTAAAGCCTAATTCGGTTAAGCCCAATATCCTCGAGACGAGTTTGCGCATCCATGGAAAAGGCCCTAATATTTGGACAGGATTCGGATGGAGTTCGTCGTGACTGTGGATCAAGCCAACCAAAAACCCCCCATGGCCATCCGATTGAATATTGTCTGGACTTCCAGGGAGTCCCTCAATTAATACTTCGTGTTGTCCGGCTTTTGAGCCCTTCAAATGGTATTTGTACAGCAATGATCTGCTGGTCACACTAAATACTAAAGCATCTTCGCTATGCGTGAGTTGGACTCCATTCGGAAAATGCAAGTTGTCCACCAGCACCGTGTTACGATTTAATTTTGGATCGTATTTAATAAGGCTACAAAGACAATAAATAAAATGATTACAGATTATTGCGCGTTCAATTGTGTTCATAATGAACTGATAAACAAGAGCGAGCATTTTTATCAGGCATTAATGAGACTGCATAATTAAATATTTGCATACCGTCCGGAGCCATCGGCCAGCATATCGAAAACTCCGTCGCTGAGATCAAACTCCGTGCTGGAGTCCGTCCAATAAATTTCTCCGGTACTCCCGACTGCAATGCTGTTAAAAAGTTTTGGTTTCTTTCCATCAATCTCTACATTTGGCGATACCAATTGTTTCTTTTCGCCTAACAAAGGAAGATTATAATTGCGTATGCAGATCGCTTGTTTATTCCAAATTGAAATTGATTACCTGTTTTGACATCAACTTTGAAAATGCCGTAATAGGCGTCAGCTGCATATAGCGCTCCAGTTTTATCAAATGCAAGTCCTAGTGGACGACCACAAACCGCCTCCTCAAAATATTTGCACGCCTTGCCGAATTTAATAATCGGTGAAATATGTTGTTCACCGCTAAGTTTCACGATTTCTCCAGATTGCAGAGATGCATACAATTCGCCATTGTATGCTGCAAACGCTTCTGGTCCATGTATATTATTGAAGTGCCAAAATTTTACATTATCTAATTTTTCATTTAGCGCCAATTTTCCCTCCAATGGCAATGTTGGGCTTACTCTTAAAATGAAATATTTTAATATACCGCATGAACAAAGAATGAGACTATAAATAATATTCTAAGAAACTCACTTGTATGGTGATTGAAATTTACAATGCGGTGGAATATTTGGCAGGAAGAAGAGCACTAATAGTACAATTAAGCCTTCTACAGCTCGCATAGCGAAGAACTTCACTAGTCCTCCAACAGTTAATTTTCCGAAAAATCCCATTGTAATTCGGTATGTTCTACTAGCGCAATATTGTATTATTAATGGTCTAATAAGACTGCTAATGTAGCTATTGTTTACCTCGATTATTGCTGATGATGATGACACGTATTAACGCGATGAGTCGCTCAATGAATTGCCGCTCGCGGTCAAGTTGTACCGGTTTGTTAGCTGCGACACGGCATCAACATGCTATATAGAAGTGCGATAAGCACGTAGTAGCGAAGTACGGCGACTTGATACAACTTCGCAGTTCAATAGTTCACTTGCCCGTTGTTTGCTGCTCGTTTATTGAACGCCTTTCATCAAAGAGCATTAGAATTAAATAAGATAATAATATCGGGATCGGGTCACCATTATGGGCATGGGAGTGCTCCGTTATCCATTTTGCGCTGGATTTTTGATACAATATCAATTAAGACCCATAACAATGGTAATGTTGGATAGACCTGCACAGGTCATATTTATACAGATGGCGTTCGCCTAATCACCTCTCTGGAATTTTAAGTGATTACTCCTCCATCCTGCCCAGAATTACTTTTCAAATACTCTACTTGGGATCAAAATCTAAGGAGAATTATATGCTGGCACTTAGCAACTTAAATTTGTCTTGTTGATGCCAAATAACACACAATTTACATTGGAAACTGGCACAATGCTTGTATTTTGAATACATATTGCTGCCTCAAGTTTTCTTTCTTCATATATGCTCGCACATCATTCGTTATTTAATAAATATTTTGTCTATATATGTATATCATAGTTGTCTTTTCGATACGACATGAAAGCGCCTAAAACACGTTGGTAAAAATGGTAGTAGTAAGTAGTATCATGTAGCTGCTTAATACGGGAATAAATAAATGAGTAAAACCATATACTTGCTACTTACGCGAAAATGGTATCAAACAATAGTCGCGGTTGTTTGTACCGAAGAGGGATATGGGGGAGGCTTAGTTCTCCAAATCTGTGGGTGACTGCGGGGGAGTATTCGTGAGACTGGATGCTTTGGGAACAACTATATTGGACACGCCACGTACGTACGCTGGTGTTTGAACAAATGAACACGATACAGGCGGCGGCAATTTGGTTGCAAATTCGGAGGGATCCAGAGATGGATCACATTTTTGATGGTAGTCCGCGTGCGGCATGAAAGGATCGATGAGAGGATAACGTAAGCGGATTGCATCCACAACGTCAAGCAGGTTTTTCGAATCCATTGCAAGTACATGTGCTGCACTCAACATGCCCTTTCGGTATTCGGCGTCGAGGGTCGTGGTGCAATATTGCAGAGCTAGCTTCATAGCATTTACCAACTCGGCCATGTCTTTCGAAAGCACCTTGTGCGCCATTTCCACCTCCCGATGCACGCATGGTGGAAATTTCATTATAATGCCATCGACGCTCGCAAGCAATGCCCGCAAGTCTAGACCGACCTTCTTCACCAGGTCGAGGTATTGTTCGGCCTGTGCGTTCTGCACACCTTGCGACAGCAACATGACCGCTTTGACCACTTGCGTTGTGCAATCGTACACTGTATCATTTGCGCGATCCAGGTCAGCCGTTTTCATCGGCTTGCGTTCCGACATGCTGCTGCAGTCGTCGCGATCGGTGAGCGTCGAGGTCGACGTTGTGCTATTTGCCGGCGAAAGACTTTTTGGCCCGCTACCGTTCAACGTCATGTTTGCAAGACTAGAAGACAGATGCGATGAGTTTGAGTGACACATGGAGGACGGACTGTTCGGTACAGACGCCGTCAGGTATTGCGTTTCGTTCAAATGCTCAGCCGATTCAGGCGCAATGACGCTTAGGCGCTTTTTCTACAAAATAATACACGTTAAATCCACGAAGCCTCGAGTATAAATTGAGTGGCAAGCCAAGCAACTCACTAAACTGATTTCCGACTCCGCAAGCCAACGTGAATCTTCTTCAGATTCTCTTTGCTGCTGCAGCAGTTTTTGCTCCTGGCTCAATTGTGATTTATAATTGGCATCATGATTTATTGAACCATCAATCATACAAGTTGGTGTGTACTGCAAAATGAAAAACGTATTACAATCGATTCAATAAGTAATTTGCAGCAACTGTTGTGCACCATGAAAGGAGAAATAAAAGTTGTATTGCAGAATTGTAGAAAAACTCAAATGAAACAAAAATCCATGCCGCCAAACCATGCGAATACTAACAAAATCGAAGAAAATCAATGGCCAAAACAATACTTAACGTGCACATTGTAATTTCGAACCTGTGAGCGATTGTCAATCATTTTGTGCGCTTGCATTTGATCAATTTTCATATGCGACGACTGTGCCTGCAGCAGCTGCTGCTGTTGATAATAAGGCTGCTTATGCGCGCAGCTCTTAACGTCGACGCCGCCAAAATCATAAATCGATTCCTCTAGCACAGCACCCACATTCTGTGAGTCCAAACTCCGTTGTTGCGTCAAATTTGCATCACACATGTTCGACATGATGACACCCCTTTCAAGGGAACCCATCTTGGGCGAAGCGCGTCGCTCCAGCGAGCCAACTTTAGGACTGAACATGCCCGCCGTGGTAGTCGGAGGTAATGTGCACAACTTATCAATGCTACTGTGCGAGCTATTGATAAGACTCGCATTGCGCTCGAGCGAACTGTGCTTTTGCTTGCTGGCACCGCGCTCCAGCGAGCCCATCAGTGGTGTACCACTGCCAGCACTCGATCGCGAAGGCGTGCGTTCCAGCGTTCCGAATTTTTGTTTCATTTGAGCTTGCTCGGCCTGCTGTTGCTGCTGCTGTTCGGCAATTTCAGGGTCGAGCTTATGGAGTGTTTCAACCGGAATCGGAATGGTTTTGAGTATGGGAGCAGGTGCAGCAGGCTCCTGTTCAAAATCAACAGCGACTGTGTTAAATACCGAGGCAGGTGTGGTATATCCGGCCGGCGTCAATCCGCGCGCTTCGTTCTCCTTCATTAGATGTGCAAGCACTTCTGGATTTTGGGCGACAATGTACGTTTGCGGCCCAGAAATTGCATTGAATGAAGATAATGAATTTGCGTCAACTCCCTGCAGAGGATGGCGTGACGGCTTTGGTGGTGGCGCAATGTCATCAGTGTAACCCCACGACATGCCTGCAACGCGTCGTTGCTCTCTCTTGAGAGTCAGTTGGGCCGCCGATTTTTCTTCCAATAGTATTTCACTACAAGCGAACGAATAATCTATATAAATATTATCTTTATGTGTGAGGCAAGCAAAATTACTTTAAAATTTCCTTAATTTCTTTGAACGTGGGTCGCTTGCTCGGCTCATAGCTCCAGCACTGCGACATGAGCGAGTACAATCTAGGCGGACAACTAGGAGGAAGCGCTAAACGTTCACCATTCTCAATTTTGCTGATTACGTCGTTGTTCTTCACGTTTTGGAATGGTTTCACTCCAAGCATTAAAATTTCCCACATGCATACACCTAAATTGATTAATGTGAGTTAGATAGACGATTAGGCGTATTAAGAAACTGCTTACCAAACATCCAAACATCACTAGCAGTAGTAAATCGTCTAAAATTAATACTTTCGGGACTCATCCATTTTATTGGCAGCTTTCCCTTGCTTGCTTTGTAGTAACTTTGATCTTCGCCCATGGAACGCGAAAGCCCAAAGTCAGCAAGCTTCACGCATACCGGAGAGCTAACAAGCACGTTGCGCGCCGCAATATCGCGATGCACATACTTTTTTGACTCTAAGTAGCTTAGCGCCGTAGATAACTGGAATGTGTATAGGATTAACGTGTCCAATTCTAGCTTGTCTTTGTTATTCTGCAGATAAGCGCGCAATTCGCCAAGTTTCGCCAGCTCCATAACGATCCACACAGGCGATTCCGAGCAAACGCCAATTAGTTTAATAATGTGCTGATGATCAAACTTTTGCATTATATCTAGAAGAAAGAGGCCGCATTAGTGTTTACCGAACGCAATATGCTACACCGCATTCTTACAGGCTTCTTCAAGAAACTTTTCAGTCGTGTCAGCGTCCCCTTTGCAAGTCTTCACTGCCACCGGAATTTGCGTATCATCCTTGTGTTTGTACAGTCCTTTATGCACATCGCCAAACTGTCCTTCTCCCAATATATCAATGAATTCAATCTGACTGCGAACCAGCTCATAATCGCGAGCTAATAATGATTGCAAAGATTAACACGTTCAATCAATAGGATATGCTTCAAATAACATACTTGCTGGCGTTGAGTAATCGCCCTCCTCGTCTACGATTTCGGCGTAGTCTTCAGAAAGCATGGCTTTGCCACTACTGCGCCCAATATCTTTGCCGGCGTCTCGCTGCTTGTTACCCGAACGTTGCTTGTTGCTTGCGGATTGTGAGTCTGCCACAAATTAAATTGATGATTAACACCCGTACAATCAATGCCATAGGCAAACGCAGATTCAATTATCTACCATAGCAAGCAACCAACGAACCTTTACAGGAGCAAATCGAATGTTTTCCTATTGAACAACATTCGTCCATGGCGCAATGAATAATGACAAACAATGAATAAGTGGTTAGTAAAGGCATGTAAATTTATATCAATAACTTCGTTTTGAGATAAGATACGCCTGAGGAGTAATGTTTGTAATATATACCTCGCTTGTTCCAAATTGAGGAAGTGCGTCCAGTATGCAGACGGCAGTAGCCATCAATAAGATCCGCAATACTATCAGTCATCTCAACGCTAGGGCACGTTATCGTAAAGACTTCGTCGGCGCCATCCACCTTTAGCTGCAGAGTCGTCTTGTTGTGCTTATCACAATCACTGACTAGCGTTTCAATCGCGGCAATCGCATCAAAGTCCGCCACCTTGATCATATTGGAGTTGCCGTTCTGCACCACCGAATACGTAACGCCGCTATTTGGGCCGACAACCAGCTCGATGGGCACATGCCACTTATTCCCCATCTCGACGCTGAAGCGCTCATGATCAAAATCCATGTAGATGCGCAGCATATCGAAAAACTTGAACATGCAGTCAATGTCGCTCAGATGATTGAACTTCTTAAAGTTTGTCTGAATACATTTGCGCAGCACCTTGGGCTTCATTGTGTCGAGCACGTGGCGCGGTATAAATTTATTCATGCCCTCCTCGCGCTCGAGATACTCTAAGTTGGTTTTCTTGTCAAGAGCACCTGGCGCCATATCCTTATAAAAGTTACGAATTTGCAAACAGCACAGCTGAAGAGCAATGTCCTGCTCGACATTCAGATTCGAGTTGAGGTAGTCGCTGCGCACCTGGTCGAAGTAAAACGAGAAAGTGGTGCGATCCTTTTCGTAAAGCTGATGCAAATTATTGGGCAGATAGCGTAAACGCAATTCGAATCGCCACTCTGATGGCGGATGCTTCTTTAGGTGGCTTTCCTGGATTTCAAGCATTGTGGTGCTCTGATGCAGCCAGTACACGCTCCCCGAGACGACGTGACATAAACGCATACCATACAATCCCTTGTAGTAGCGCAAATCATTTGATAATCGATCCGTGCAGAGCGAGATAATGCCGCGGATATCAATGTTGTCGCCGTATTTGACGACATTGAAGCCACCGTTTGGTAAGTGCACCTAAAATGATCCAAGACTATATAAGGAGCCAAATCGATAAAGTATTTATTGCTTCATTAGCGCAACGAGTTGCAAGCTAGTTTGGCGTCTGGGCGTCTGCGTATTAAAACGAGAGCACATAAAGGCAATAAAATACCTTGAGGGTGGCCTTGTCGTTTGCCGTCACGCTGAGATGTTGCGGCGAGTCCCGCGCTCCGCCACCGCCGCCGTCCATCCTGCGTGCGAGCGGCGAGTAGCGCGTTGGTGAACCGCCGCTCACGGGGGACGTCGAAGAAACAACATCACTGCAGCAAAGAATATTCGGGCATTAACAAACATCTTCATCGACACACGTTGCATACAAGTCGCTTGTTTATACCAAAACCACATTGTGCGCTTGGAAGGTCAAATCATCTAATTTGTACATTAAAATACCTGAGAGATTTGGGACGCACACGCAAAAATTTCCAAGTATGACTAGCGCAAGCGACTGATGATTTACTGGCGGCATCGTGAAAACAACTACCATTATTGCTATTATTTTGATTATCACCGCGGCCGCGTTTTGGCAGCAAACTTCGCGGTCTCAGTTTAGCGCGCCCGCTATTGCTGCGCACCAGTTCCAGCATTCTGCCATATACGGCAAAGACAAAACAACGCACCGAGCAGGTGGTAGCGATTTGTCGCAATTATTATTACAGGTCCAACAACAACAGGCCTCACGCCTCTAGACGATAAGAAAATTACTTCTTTGCGATATGCGAGCGCGTTATCTTCGAGTTCATAATAGTCGCATCTACAAGACGAAATATGTTACGCGATTTAGGAGTGCTCGCACGAGAGCGTAGGCGTTCCGTGAACGGACGTTCAATTTTCTCTATGAAGAAAACAACATCGCACATTGCGAAACGTCTTGTTTAACACACCAGCGCGCTTATAATCCACGGTTGTTACACGCTTATATTGATAGGGCTTATTTCAACGTCTTCTTCTTCAGCGCCGTCATAATTGTCGGTCGCGACGATTGACAGGAAATCGCCTTCGATGAATTTTAATAAATTCCAAGAGACCTGCAGCCAACTAACAACTGGTTGATGCATACGAGTATTTCGGTTCACACAACCGATTGTTGGCGCGCAACAGTCCTGATGAAGAACTGTAAATAATTTGAAGAATTTCAAAAGTTAGGCGAGAGAGCGTGGCGGCAGCAACACAATTTCGGCACAATATAATACGATGCGATGATGATGTTGGGTTTGTTTGACTTTAGAGAATTATCTCCCATAGCAAGTAGCGTAATATAACGAAAGGTAAATGTCATGAGAGAGTGAACGAACGTTTCGCTTCACTGCTATTTTTTCTTCGCGCGCGTCACGACACGTTCGCTCAGCCAGTTGGCTAAACGGAGACTGATTCTGCGTCTGATTCATAAAACGAATTAATGTTTCGCGAGACACGGCGTGCAAACCAGAAGGAGAGTACGCTGAGAACTATTCATGAGCGACTAACTATGTTTGCCACTTGTTCTCATATTTCCTCGCACACTTCCGAATTGATGAAGATAACAAGTTTGTGCATTTGAAAGCGTGACAGTTGGACGGCACGCATGCATATCAAAAACCTCTTTGGTCTGGCGATGCGCGATGTTTGATGTTTATCGCGCCATTCGAGTGCCCACGTGGCGATAAAGTGCAAACAAATAATTTTCTAATTGACCAACGGTATGAACTTTTTCTAATCAAAAATGATTCGTGCTAACTAAAGAATCGGCATGTGACGCATTACTGACATCATCATTTATAATAATTTCAATTTACTTCTCTAATTGTATAAGATGCAATCATTTGCGCATTAAACAAATATAAAAGCATGAACTGCGGGCTTAATGAATTAGATTCGGACGCTTCCTGTGATTGATTAAAAAATGCGAGCATGTCAACGACCTATCGAAATACGTTTAAACACAAACGTTTGTTGGCACCAACTACTTTGTAAATTTTGTCTGGCTAAATTTTCATATTTAAGTTATGAATACAAATCCTAACAAATAAGGATAATGTTAAGCAACATACCATAAACTACGCTAATTGATTCAATCAATATTATTACAAAATTGTGTTTTCTGAGTGCGTATGCCTCAATTCCGCGAATATTTGTGATTGCATCGCGGAAATAAACAAACCTAAAAACTATAAGCAATGACGTGTTATGAAATATGAGAAACATTTATACACGTTTCATTGTCTCACATATCATTTTTGAAGTCGCGAATATTTTCATTTATATTGTGCCACTTCGAGTGCACTTATAATTACTGTATGCATACGCAACGCTTCGTGTTTGTTATGTAATAATTTTTAGAATGCCAATGATCGCCAGTAATGTTACTTATTTCTTTTAACAACCGCAATGCAACTTCAAAAGCTATCTATCTATAAACCGACTGATGACAAAAGAACTTCCTCTTTACGAACGTGCATCCTGTTGGCAGGACAAAGTGTTACAAGGAAACAACCGAAGAACATATGGAAATTGCGATAAGCTACTCTAACGCGATAAAAATAAAGTATCTATCAGTGTGGAAAAGAAATATTGATAACGATGGTGTGGTCAAATTGAGCACCCCTTATATAACGCGTAACACGACCGTATGAAGTTTAATAAACAGGCGCGATTGTATCCTATACGTTATGACCGTTTTTGCTGTGCGAGATAATGTCCTGTCATTCAAACCCGCGCTAAATTCATTGACTTTGTGTTATCTTTTCTAACAACACGCTGTGTGCGCAAATACCACACCCTTAGAGCTTTCCCGCTTGCTATCCTGAATGATATTGCAAAGTTGCATCTTGCATTTAGATGTCATGCCCACTGATAAACCAGGTGGTTACACGAGGGGAACATAACATGTTTTAAAAAACGTATTCATCTCCCATCATATTCCTAACGGAAGGAAGGAAGACACAGTGCCTCTGCGCTATCCAAGCATGTATCATGCTGTAGCTGAATGCGAAAATCGATAGTGGTCTAGGTTGCGGATACAGCTTGCTTGCTGTCTGCCTAAAATGCAAAGCACCACAGCGCCTACAATAATAAACGATAAGTCAACCCAATATCATCAAACCGATAAGCGCCAGATATTCAAAACTACACGAATATTCTTCTTCACTTACGCCCTATAGCTTGTGCGTTATGAGAGTGCAACAATTTGTGTGCAATATTATGACTTTGGCACTTACGTCTCTAAATACTGAAAAGTCCTGTACACCGGCTTCCTGTACATGAGCAACCCTTCTACTCGTTCCACCATAGCGTGCACGACGTCGGTTTTTTGCGAGGTAAAAAGTGGTCGTTAGGTGATTGCGTGTCAGCGAGAGCCGTTCGTTGTTGTTATTAATGCACGTTAGAAGGTCAAATGTTCGCCCCATGCGAAGAATCCAGCAAGCAACGGCCGCAATGTGGGAATAGACATTACATACATCAGATATTAATGCTCAATGACATCCCGCATCGTATGAATGAGGTGCACTTGATACGTACAAACTACATCTACGCGACTGAAAACCACTGAAAGAAACTGTGTCACACACCAACTATTATATTGTTATATTGCTACAAACCGCCTAATCAATCTACCACTCTACGAGTGGTTAGTGTTGTTGCTCTAGTACCAGCATGTGTGCAATAGCAGTGTGTGCCTAAACGCAACTAAATGATGTACGAACGATGCACATATGCATTCTGATGCTTGGGGCCGCGGCGTACTTGTACAACTTCCAAGTGCACACCCGAGTCGACTATAAATAAACAGATGTATCGCCGCAACGGTCCTCTTCAGCACGCGTTTTGTCTTACCCACTGCGAACGAATTACTGGCACGCAAACTTTCAATGTCGCAGTTCTATACACGACGGAAGTGTGGCCGGTAGCCGACGACGAACTAATGAGCACGATGTTGAAGACATGCACCGAATGCCCGCTCCCACCTGGAAGCAAGCGCAAGCGCCACCGAAACGGGTGCAATCATGCCGTAATCACCACCGCCTCCTCCTGACCCTGCTGTTTGTTTGCAATTATCTCATTTGCTAATGGACTGACATTGCTTAACCTTTGATTCACTGCAATATAGTTGTGAGGTTATGCAATACATTGTATAAACAATTTTGTTATACCCTACTATTGTAATGCAATTAATAATATTGCAATCATTTTACACGCCATTTTTATTGCTTGCGGCCGCTGGTGGCCCCGTTCGAGGGTCGTATGTTTGATTCGTGGGTCTCGGGGTCCAGTGGCCCATCAGATTCAATTAGCAATCATCTGCTTAGCTACTGGTGCACAAGTGGCAATGATTATCGCAATCAAGTGTCTAATAAAGGCGTAAGGAACTAATAGAGCGCAATTCATCCTATGTAGGATGGATATGATTGTACACAACTGGCCACGATGTTGCATGACTGGATCATACAACATCATGGAAACTTTACCTCATCGAACATCTTCTGGCGAACTACGTAATACCTAGCAATCAATGAACGCGAATCGTACTTAGATTTTAACAGCGCAATTAACGAACAATGTGATATGGCGGTTATAAGATAGCGTCTACTTACATGATCAATCATAGCCTAACAATTATGTATCCACAAATTTGGCTGCAATCCTCAGTGAAAAAGCTCGTTTTCTATTATTCACCTGGCCTATCGGTTGTTGAGAAGATTGATGAAGCACTACTACTTAATTCACCCGCGAATTTACTTAGATACTAAGCACGAGAAAACCTTTACTTGAGATAAACTGACTAGCACCGCCATACTGCCTGATGCTGCACGAATCCAACGAGACGTCAGATGTCAAATGTGCGGTTAGCTGAAAGTGGACTATGTGTGAAAGTGCAAGCACAACTCGCTAGGGGCGCGTAACTTACCGAGCTATACACAAGTAATGTTTTCTATGCTATGTTTTTAATCTTTAATTCTAATTCGCTATTTTACAATTTCCGCTGTTTTTGGCCACGAGGAGGGTTCCACGACACTCTAGTGTTATCTGTAATAGATATAATGTCCATTCCAGCCATTTGCAAGCCTTTTATTGAAGACTAAAAAGATTAGAAGACTAGAAATTACAAAAGCCGATATTATAAATCATACAAGTTTTACCATTCTTCCAGGGCCTAACCCACGTACGCGAACTCGTATTGTCTTTATACCTTTTTCCAGTGTCAACTAGAGTGTAAACATTTGAAGAAAATTAGATCAAATGAGTGAATCAAACAGCCTAACTTACTGATGCCAGACTGATGGCAGTAGCCTGAGCCGCAATGTTTGTTCCTTTCCTTGCATTTTTAAATCCCTCAATACCACAACTCCTGATGAGTTTAGGAGCACCCTTAGCATCAGTCAGAGTAAAGATAGTGTTATTTGATGAGACTCTAATATTGATAATTGGCAAATCCTTAAATTGAACCCCATTAAACAGTCTGTTTGGCAATGTCTCATCAGGGAAAATATCCATTTTCCTATAAAGTACGGTCTATAATCATAGCTCAACGCATTCCTATCCTATTTACTGATTGATAACCCTATCAATATCTATAGTTTTTTCACCAATTGTTCCCTCATCTTTAGTGGGCATTGATCGTAACATGTCTCGTCTATCAACAACTTCTCTCCATATTTGTGGTGTTGTGTGCACACATTTTGTAACTTTTGGCTCGTTGATTGATAAATGTTTAAGGCAATTCACAATACTTTTACCACTTGATCGAAGCATTACAAATTATGACAATCTTTTACACGGTACAAATAAGAAAAACCTATAAGGTTATATCAGACTGGCTGTCAATGCTTTGTAGCCGCGATCGCTCGGACTCGTTGTGGCGCATCGACAGCGCCACAATCTGGCACTAGCATTGGAATGCGGTAATAATTAGCTCTTTAATCCTTTTAAATCCAGTTAAATAGCATGCGCGCCTCCTACGCCAAAAGAAATGAATGAGATTGATTTGAAATACTTTGAAGTATTTAACTGCACGGAATCATTATTATATGTACCATTTAATATACAAGATAAATAATAATTTACGAAATAAAATTAAAAAAATAATAAAATAAAATAACCAAACATTGGCACAATTGAAACTATTCAAAGTAAAATTAAAAAGAAATGCAAAAACATAAAATACCTCGTTCTAATAAATATTTGTGAGAGTAAATTAAATTAATAATATGTATAATGCACAAAATTAGCAAATAAATAAAATCACTACTCATTTATATCGCTAAAAACTTAAAATATGCAGGATTAAATTAATTGAGGCGGTGAAGAGTAGAAATGAAAAGATAAAAGAGCGAAGAACCGAAAACGAAATAGAAAAATAAAATCTAGGGGAAAATTACTAATATACGTCTTGTAATAATCACGATGGGCGACGAGACGCTGAATGATGGTAATGATAACGGACGGTGCGCAGTTTAGTGGAAAGTTACCTGATTAGACACATATTTTATATGGCAAGACTAAAGTCGCACACAGGAAAGTTTTCATCTCATCTTGATCAATCGCTTTGCTTGCTGTGCTTTATTCATCGTCAGTTTAATAGAGGTAATTCTTGGGCACCTCGTTCAGCGGCTCAGCGCACGTCCCCATGTTCTTGAGCTGCACCAGCGAGCGCGACCTGCAATTTTCGATTTCCAAGAAGCAAGTGTTACTGTAGGTCATGTTATCCGTGCCGCAGACTGGATCGTAATAAGTGGGACAAATCTTCTGGCAGCCGCGAAACAGAAAACCAGACAAACACCGTTTCATTGGCACAACGAATATGTGCTTCCTACAACAACATGAAGACGAGATTTTGCTGTCATGTCATTATTATGAATAAGGCCGAGCTCACCCGCAATTAGTGCGCTTCATTTCGCATTCGCTGCGATAGATTTTGTTATCAGATCCGCAAACGTATTGCCGTTCGTTTTCATCGCATTGTTCGTTGCACGCCGCTGTTGTGCGGCAGTGATGAGCGGGAACTTGGACCACGAGCTGACCGCAAGTTTCTTTCTTCAGGTCGCAGACTGACCTGCAATTCGTGAATGTTAAGAGAGGCTGCGCGAGCGTAGTGATACTTTACTTGTAGACATTGCCATCCGAACCGCAAATTGGTTCACCGCTGGACGCTTCCTCGTCGTCGCATTGCGTGGGGCAGGGCTGCTCCTTTAAAATGGTGCAGTTGCCCAAGTGCGCTAATTGAATGCCCTTTAAGCAAGTTGCCATATTCATCGCACAGGGATTAGTGTACGTGCGCGCATCCGTTCCGCAAACCGGATCGGGATCATTCGTGCATTTCATTTTGAGGCATTTCGTCAATCTGTTTCTGCACTTTTCAATGTCCACTTTGTAGACCCTCTTGTTTGAGCTACAAAAAAACACAAGAAATCAGCACAGAGTTAAGGGAGAGGGTGGACGAGAACCGTACCCGCAAGTCAACAACTTCATCTCGCACTCATTCCGATACACTAATCCGTCCGAGCCGCAAGTGGGTTTCTCCTGTTCTTTAACGCAATCTGTCGGACACGCCACACTTGCCGGTGATCTTTCCTGACTTGTCATGCAGTATGCCATTGGCACTTCAAATACGTGCTTGCCACAATTCTTCGACTTCATGCGACAGACGTTTGCGTAAATTTTACCATCCGAACCGCATGTGGGGCGCGCATTACGCCAGCAGGATTCGCGGCAATGCCGTGTCGTTTGGCAGTATTTCTTATTTGTGCGTACGACTCCTTGTCTGCGAAATTATACATTTAATTTTTGTCAGCATTATTACTAAACCGCTACTAGGTACTGATAACCTACCCGCATGTGATCAATTTCATCTGGCATGTGTTTTTGTACACATTGCCATCGCTGCCGCAAATAGGCCCATCTTGGGGCGCCTGTTTACAGTCCACCGGACAGTTCTCCCGGTGTGCGCTAATGTTGTTGCAGGGGCCCAGATGACTGAGACCAATGCCCACCCTGCAAATTTCCACCTGCAGCATGCACCGATTCAAGTACGTGCGACTGTCCGTTCCGCACACCGGATCTTTTTCAGCGCCGCACTTATGCTCGCACTTTGAGCCCGCAGACCTTTTGCACAGTTCGTGCTCGTTGGAGATTTGGACGCCTTTGCCGCAAGTCTTTTTCTTCATTTCGCAAATGTTGGGATAGATGTAACCGTCTGTTCCGCACACCGGGTCACCGTAGCCTTGCGGTGAGCAAATGCGCGGACAGGACGAGTCTCTCACCGCCGAACAGCCTGCAAAAATCGAGCTGGTGCTATTATTCAGTATGTGCCACGCAACGCAACGCAACGCAACGCAAGAACACATATTTAGGTTGTTCACATGCGCTCGATTTTGCGCATTTTCTGCACGTTGCGTTGCAACTTATTTGACGACGCGACTTGAATAAATTGTCGCTGCAATTTATGAATTCTACAAAGCCAGAGGTCAAGTCGCAACAGCCCCACAACCACGTGAGTGCTTCTGCTAAAGTTTCAAGAGCGCACACCAATTGATGGAACACGTTCTGCGAAGGGTAGTAAAAGTTGATGAACGTCAAAAGCGTTCGCTTTATAGCTTTAAACTGTTTTGTTGGCTTTCCTCTTGCGTTTTTGCACACCTCTTCAACCTCTTGGCTGCCGAGTGACAATCATACCTGAATGCGTTTGAGTTTCAGCGAACGGGCTCTTAAAATATTTCGTGCCGGCCTTAAGTAATTTTTTCTTGTTGGTCACGTCGTCTTCTTTTTGCATTAGGTACGTAGCGCGTTCTTTCGTGACATCCATATTCATAATGGCTATAATATTATTTGGCATGTGAATCTGCTCTTCGTCTGGATGTGGACAAAAGTGCATGCAGGTTTAACGAACTTGCACAAAAGTGGAAGTTGCCAACTTGCAAATAACAAACGCCAGCCATTTATGCTTGAACAAGTTTCGAACAATTCAAATTACGTTTCTACGGAGTGCGCGCGCGAGAACACCGCAAGAAGAACGTGAAGAAGAAGTTTAGCGAGCTAGATCTACATAGTTGCTGATTGAATGCGCTCTGAACTGTGACCACGAAGAGCGCATTAATAAATAAATGATCCATACAACTAACCAGTAGCTTGACTTGTGCTAGAGAGCAAATGCTAAAAGAATACCTATTTCAAATTGTATTAGATAATTAATCTCAGCGATCTCAGCGGCTGCTGCAAAGGACGAGGCTTAAGAGTATTTGCTGATTGCGCTCGTCAATTTACGACGACGAAGGCGACGGCGACGTGTGAATTGTTTGAATTGTGTCTGAATGACGGGCACTAGGCTAATAAGTTTTTCAATGCGCTCGTAGAATAATGCGGTTTTTGTGCCATACACACACGTGAACTTTACCCATATTCACTTCCTCCACGCATGCCGACTTTTATTTCGAAATACACTGTTATACTCTTTCAAACTACGACGATCGCTACCTACTACTATTCTCTTTGGACACGCACTATTGCACGTTTTTTTTCGCTTTGTGTATTTTTTCATCATCTCACATCCTTAGCATTCGTTCATCTCTTCTGAATAGGTACTGTTATTACTAAAACGCTTTTTTATGTACTTAGACTACTTATCGAAGTAGACGTTTGTTAAATTTAATCGTAAAGGCTAACACATGTTTTGTATATTAAATTTCTAAACGAAGATTTTATCAGATAATTTTTATAATAGAGCAATTATTTCATCACATTTAATAATACTTTCATCAAGTTGTTACGAGTTGTTTGTTTATTTTTCAGCATGTTATTATTATATTTCGATTCACCATTAGATGAAGAGATTAACGTTTTCTCAGCTTAATTGTTTGTTTGGTTCGCATATGAATGTTATCATAACATTCAATGTGCAAAATAGCGATGATGTGCTTGGCATTATATGCGCGTAGAGAAGAGTGGCCAGCACAAGCAGCTAATAAATAATAATCCGAAGAATACATGTGATAAAAAAAGAGTTGAGTAATGAACGCGAACGCATTTAGATAATCGGAAGAAATTAGCCATTAAATGCATGCGTGGAAGCAGTGTCGCAACGCATTCGAAATGAGCTACGAACAAGTCGAAAACGCTCAAGAAAAGCATGATGAAGATGAAGAAGCGCGCACGCATCTCATGTTCGTGATAAAAGTTCAACTCTCTTCGTTGCTTTTAGTGTTGTTATTGATGTTGTACGCGTTATACCAAGAATTATTATTCGTATTTGTATCTACTAATGCTCCAACGAAATTTATATCTTTCTTGATGTCTTAATTCTATCATGAAGCAAATATTTATCTAAGTTTGTTTAAATTATCAAACGTACGCTGTCTTACAAGACTTTCAGACGTTGTACCTACTCCTTGGTTTATAGATCTCTATTATTAATGCTGAAATGAAGGTATTACGAGTTGAGAGTTAATTGTGCGTGTACTTGCTTAATACTCATTGCCTAATCTATAAAATAAAATGAGATAACGTTTGCGTTGCTTAAAGTCTAAAGATGAGCCGCCATCATAACTGCACTGCATTCGTACGCATATAAAATTCGATTCGAGCGCACTTAGATCAATTGCTCTTCAAGTTCAACGCCCAAAAGAAATGCATTCGCGTTTATCACTTACAATTCTTTTTTCTGATCCCGCATAGCTCAATAGCAGAATGAATAATTAATGAATAGAACTTTTGTCAAACAATAAACATAGTGAATAAAAAATACTCAAACACGCCTGGTTAGCGTATGGAATTTATGTAATGGGGAAACTGAGATTTTTAATTATTTTTCAACGTAGCTGGCATATGCAATAAATTTTGCGCTTGAAATTGCAAAGTTGGAAACGTCAAACGCGTGAAGAAATATGCGCAAAGAATGTGTGCGCGTTTGGTTATTGCTCTTTTTGTCTTTCTTGGCTTGATGGCACGGTGTGCGAGCGCCAGTTTGAGTAAAATATGAGGCGCTGATATGAAAAAGTGAGTTATAAAAGTGAGTAACCTGCTGCCGTTTCGAGGATCGAAAAAACTGCGAGTGATTTTTATATTTTTCGTGGGAACAGAATGTAACGGACGGCTTTTTCAATTTTTTCTTTTGCTTGCTCTATAACAGACTTGACTTGAGAGGATTTTCAATTAGAAGATTGAAAAATTTAAATGAATAAATATTTCCGGTATTAATTTTTTGATGAATTTTCAACTTTTTTAATTTGCTTCGTTAGGCACGAACAAGTTGAAGCAACGGAACCCCGTGAATGGAACGAGATAATTTCATTGATAATTGTCTTCTCGCGAACGACGAAAATTGGCGAATTTAATTGCTTTTAATATCGCCATCTCGCAAACGGAATATGATACGTCCAACAAACTAAAGAAGACGTTGTTGTTAATGATGATGAACATTATGATAGCGTGTAGACATTTTTAGTTGCTGGATGAAATTGCACGAATTCTTAACTGTTTTTGCGTTTCACGCGTAAGCCGTGTGTAAGTGAATGAATTCACTAGAGGTGTGTAGGTACTTATTTATGTTCCAATTATTTGGAAATGGATATAGTTTTGACTTGCTCCAGTTTTTTCTCTCGATTGAAGCGGTGAATTCGAAAAACAGCTGACTTTCCGAACAATTAATAACGGTGTTGGGATGACAAGGCGGTAACGTCATTACCAATATGTATTTGCTCTTACGGTGTGAGCAAGATGCGAGGAGGAATGCGCGATGGATGTTGTGGTACAACTACTTACTTGGCACCAGAAAAAGAGCGCCGATTGCACAAAATGCAAGAAGCGCGCCAAATACGAATCGGTCGTACATTTTTTTGTCTGGTTGTTATCAGTTGCTGGTGTCAATCACTTATTTCTGATGGGTCTGTCTCGAAAGACCTTTCCTCAACTTCCTAATCACTTCACCACGAACTCGCGGGCGTTCGTCTACTAGCTGGTTATTAATTGAATGTTTTTTGTTGTTGTTGTTTGATTGAGTTGGAATTGAGTACAAGAAGCGCGCATTCGTGTTGCCCGCGCGGCCGGCGAGAGGAGACTCTTGAGTACGCTGCGCGTGCGGGCTATATCATCGCCGTTTTGCTCTGGGTCTGGGTCTGGGTCGCACATCGGCGTTCGCTCGCGCTCAAGGAATGAAGGAAGGAAACGAACGAAATAACACGACGACGACGTCAAAGACTGGAGGCACTTTTGCATTCGCACCAACTGCAAAGAGCAAGAACAACAGGAATTGTAATAATAGCAGAGAGACGAACCGAACCAACAAACGACCACAGCCAGTGCAATGCGCGCAAATGCAGCAGCAGGAGCAAGCAAAGCAGCACACCAAGGAGCAGTGCAGTGTGTGTGTGTGTGTGTGCTTCGTATTTCATGCGTTTGCCTCGAGAATTATTCAAATTGCTAAATTATTACCTATTGACTCTATGTAATTTCAATATCGATAAACTCGCGACAAGAGAATCGAATTTGGGTTAACAGATCATGCTATTCCAAAAGACATCTTCACTCTTGAGAATTATATTTTCTTGACTCTATCCGCTTCAATTTAATATTTGTAATAAACGAAAGATATTAAATTTTATAACTTGGATCAGCAACCACTAAAGAAGCGCAAGCATCTTAAGATGGCGTAAGAATAACGAAGACGGCATCTCGATGTAATTATAGCAATCGAAGATGGTGCATGCGAAGACGAAGAAGAAGAAGAAGAAGAAGTAGAAGTGAATGGCGCGAATCCGCGTCCGGTTGCTCTTCTTCATCGAGTGCGATCGCCAATTGATTACAATTATAAATAACAATAAGCTCGGGACGTGAATAGCTGGCGATTGTGATGCGCAGTAAGTGGAAAATTCTTGCAAACAGATTTCAAAACGGAAAGTATTGATAACAACTTTTTGCCAATAATGTGGCAAAACGTACGAATATCGTAAGAGAAAGGATGATCTGCTTTTGCTAAAGAGCGAAATCGTCAAGTACATATATAACTTGCCAAAGACATTTTGCTAACGGTACCTACTCGATTTCAATTTACCTACGTATGAATCAATACGAAGAACTAGTTTTCACTTTTCATCCATGTATCTGGAGGAATAATTTATTTAATAAATGTACCTATTCCATATTTGCGAGTGATGTCTATGCATAAAAAAGTAATAGTGTGTCTGAACTTTATCCAGCGAGATGCAAGCAATTACGTTTCGCGCATTCCTCGCGTAGGCGGCTGTTAAATGTTTGTCCTCAAGTTCTTGGGCGCTTTGGCGCTTCGGCCTTCTTTGTCATTCGCAAAGACCGCGAGTGAACATGCGAACACCAGAGCAGAGAGCACCTAGCTTGGTGGCATTGGCACCGTTACAGTTAGCTTTCCGCGGACACAAATGCACACGCAAGAGAACGCGGTTTAACTGGACTGCGTGTACCACTCGCTCGCTTTGAGACGAAACAAACGAAGCGATGCTAACGAATAAACAAATGCGCTGTGTTTCATGCACGTGCACGACACGGAAAATACAGCAAAAACCAACCAGGAGACGAAGACGACATCGTTGTCATATTCGAATAGGTACGCTGAAAATGAGGAAGAAGACAATGATGCGCTGCTCGCTTCCGTCTTTGACACTCTACTCTTTTTCATTGGTTGACTGGCCCCGCAAGAAGAAAATTTACTGCCATTGGAATGGAAGTTTAATGGGCAAATGCAATTTATGATCAAATGTATTAATTAGCATTGATGCTTTCCTACGCAGGCAGGGGCAGTGTTTAAAAACAATTTGACTGTTGATTAAGCAAAACCAAATGAGTCGATGATACCTCTACAAATAAATTCATAGAAAATTTATTGCGCGAATTGCGTGCAATTTTCCATGAGCGCTCCAAGCGTTTCCTCCTTGCAAGGAGCAAACCTATTCGAACGTGACTAAATATATATTATTAAATACTAAGCAGTGTGTTAAATACAGCATTGATAAAATCTGTAGCGTCAATAAATTTTCTATTAAACCCCACTGCTTCTTATTCTCGTTCATCTTCGAGATTATTTGCCACTGATGCTGATTCACGCGGTGTGCAAATAATGCAAAAAGTCCAAAAATAAATTATTTATTATAAGCAAATGGCTCGAGGCGTTTGTTTAAGCTACCTAATTGATTGAAATATGAAGAGATGCCTGCTGATGATTAAATAAGAAAAATAAATCTAATTTATTGCATGTTCAACCAGAAAAAAGTTGAGAGTTTTTGTGCTGCGACAAAAAATAAATTAGTTTTTAATCTGCTCTTTGAACGCATGGAGAATTTCTTATGCTTCTCATGAATACCCCGCACAAAGATTTGAGCTGTTTAATAATAATATGAAACTTGATTAAAATGCACTAGTTACTAATTTAATTTGCCTAATTTAATAAATTAACGCCAGCAAACGCTAACGAGACTCGATTAACACGCGCAACGTTTTTTTTTAACTAGCTCTAATTTCCTTCGTGTTACTGTTATTACACGTATGATACGCTCTTGAGATTCATATTAACCGCACGCCAAGCAACAACCGAAGGGAAGGAACAGTTAGTTTGATTTTATTTTCGCGTATTACCAACAAGTTTGAGCATTAATTGCTATCGACTTAATAGGAGAGAAAATCGTTCATGTTTTCCCTTTTCGTATGCATGCGCATTAATTTACGAATGTGATTAAATACGAACGTAGTACATGTTTGCAAATGCATAAATTGATTCATGATTAATTTAATTGGAAATTAATTTGGGCTTCAATGTTTCGGTGCGGCTTGCGCGTTTTTCGACCTGCTTTATCGAGGATAATAACGATTGATGAATAATTAAGGTCACGCTCTTTTTTCTCTCGCTGCGATCAATAGCATTCAATTTTGATAATTGTGGACTTGGTTTCCTTTTCATTGCTAGATTACTTGATCAACGTTTTTTGAGCATTTCTTTCTTCTAGCGAGTAGCGCAGAGAAAATTAGCAGGTTGGCCTACTCTTTCCACGGAAACTTTCATCTCAGAGTTCAGGCGACGACTTACGACGTACAATGATGATATAAAGTTGTTTTGCCAAAGTAGGCCTCAAGAAGTGAGCGTGATAAATGCATTTTTCATTAGATAATCATCTATCATCAATAATTTTCTAATCAAAATTTATGATTAACATTTTTAAGCCTTTGAAATACAAAGGTAGCATCTCTATTGGCAGGATGTGTGTAGAAAAAGATGAGTTTGTTCATCTCAGGTATTTTGAGTACATAGCATACTTTTAAGACAGAAATGGGGCGTTCGCCGTTTTAAAGTAGGCAAAGTGCAGCTGGCGGGTCAATGCAGTGACCTCCTTCAAGGTCAGTACGCGGTTTCCTTTTGCCAACATGATCATCGTCATCATCAGCATCATCATCATCATCATCATGATCATCGTCATTATCATCTTGATGATGAACAACGGGCTTTCTTCCTTATTGCGCCGCTGTGGCTGGCAGGATTGTCAGATTTATTGGCGCATTTTTCCTCATCTTGCGTTTCAGCTGCTACCACCGCTGCTGCTGCTGCTACTGCTTGAGGACGTATCGTAACAATCAGTTTAATCACCTTACAATCGCCATTAGTTTGCGTACCGACATTTTGAGGTGCTTGTTGAACAGTTGGATTTGCATTTAGAAGGTCGTGAAAAGTAAATTTCTCCTTTCTCAAGTCGTGACTCTTTAACCGCGCATCGCATTGCAATTAAGAAAGTACATCAGCGCGAGAAGACATTTATTTAGCAGGAGCGCCTCCAACACACACTTAACACTCTATTCAAAGCGTTTTGCTATCTTATTGAATAAAAATAGATAGGTACATTCAGCACACGAATTGAGGCGTTGTTTAATTAGCACTTAATCAATTCGGTCAAAAAAGGGTCGTCGTTCATTTTCAATGTGTGAACGCGCGCGCGTTTAACTTGAATGTTTGTGGAGTATATAAACAGATGATCAACCAAGCAGCTTATTGTTTGGATATGCATTTTCTTTATACACGTCATTAAATCTCTTTTATTCTTCCGCCATCGATGCAAGAAGAAGAGAGTAAGACGACGAACGCAATGTGCAAATGAGGTTTATAGGCTGACTCAACATGACATGAGCGTGAGCGCTTAAATTCAATTTGTGCTTTTATAATATAAAAAAATTACTTTTCTCATTTAATGCTTAGTGGATTTGCGACCTTAATTAATAATTTAAAGTCTCTATTAAAGTAGATAGAGACATTTAAAATGTTAAATGCATCATTTCACTCAATTGTATTTCATTTGTGTGAGAAATGAAGAATGTTTTGGGAGTACCTAATGCGTGATGTTCTCAATGTAAATATAGTGCACTATCTCAAAGATAACAAGTTCATATCAAGTTGGCGCTCGTAACGCCGCCCATTACCAACAATATGAACTTAATACTCTAGCGTTCACCGTAGATCACCGTATGATAGCATTTGATTTTCAAAAGTTTGAAAACGTCTATTCAAGTTTTATTCTAATTGGATGCATTTAGCAATTAGGCAGAGCTGCTGTATGTGATGGATATTTTTGAATCGAGTTTATTCACAGAATACAGCAACGCAAAGAGTAGAGTGACCCAATTCCTTGGCAGTCTTCGCACTGGAATAATTCGAGTGGCGAGCGAGCAAGCGAGTAGTACACGCACGTACGCAGGCATCGCGGGGGCGGCAGGCACGCGGTACTCGTCCTTCCATAGACGGTGTGGCGAATTCGGACGAAACGAAGGATTGAGCGCAGCCGAGTCAAGCGACGTGAGCGGTGGCGAACAGTGTGCGGCAGTACGCGCGATTATCCGCGGTGCGCTTGGAGGCGAACGGATTGTGGCGTGAGTTTGCGTGAGCGTGGAGCGGCACGAACAACGGTTGGGGTGAGCTGCATTCAGCGGCAGCGGCAATGACGGCGACGGCAACTGGCGCAGCAGCAGCAGCAATGTCTAAACTTTAATTGCCTTCCGAATTTTGCAGGTGACCGTGGATCGCGAATCGCGAATCGCGAAATACGCGGATTGAATTGTACGGTGTGTGACGATGTCGTACGCGTCGTCGTTCGGTCGTCGCGTGTGATGCGCGCGCACGTTTACGCTAGCTACAACACCCGTTTGTTCATTGATCAGCACGAGCGGCGGCAGCAGCAGCAGCAGCAGCAGCGGCGGCAGCGGCAGCAGCAGTGGCAGTGGCAGCGGTGGCAGACATCTTCTTCCGTGCGGCCCATCCGAGTGAGTGTTGTCATGTCATGAGATGTCCCGGGACGCGTACGTGGGGGGCAGCCGGTCCCCGCGCGGCGTGAGACTGCCCACCGTGGACCGGTCCCCCAGCCGGGTGTATCCTGGTGGCAGTCCCGGCTGGCGCAAACCGCTCCGGCCGACGCGATCCGGCAACAACTCGCCGGACGCGCTGCTTGCGAGCGGCGCAGGCGGTGGCGGCGGTGCGTACCACTACTATCGCGACGACGAGCTCGCCAGCCCGACGGCGATGCTGGAGGAGCGCGGCAGGCCGCTGGCGGTCGGCCCCGGCCCCGGCCACCATCGTTCTCGAAGCGCGACGCGACCCACCAACCCAATGTCTGTGCGCTACACGTCGCTGGACCGCGGACCCACCGTCGACCATGAGCGCGAGTTTCTTCCGATACGCGACCGTCGTGATCGTTCCCTGGAACGCAGCCTCTACTTTGATGAAGACCCCTATCCGCGCTCGGCGCGTCAATCGCCCACGGCGCACCAGCCGTTCCTCGGCGAGCTGCAGCATCAGAACTCGGACCTGCAGCGCGAGCTCGGCAATCTCAAGAAGGAGCTGGAGCTCACCAACCAGAAACTCGGCTCCTCTATGCACTCCATCAAGACCTTCTGGAGTCCCGAGCTAAAGAAGGAGCGCGCTCTACGCAAGGAGGAGTCGGCCAAGTACAGCCTCATCAATGACCAGCTCAAGTTGCTCAGCAGCGAGAATCAGGTCAATATTTTGCATCTCGTTGTGCATTTTCACATCTCTCATCCCACAACACGTTACGTTTTTGCATTCGTATACGCACATTATCAAGATGAACAACATCGTCACGGTCATCATCTTCATCAGTCCACCAACCACCACTTACTCTACACACATGATGGCACTACAAATGACTCCGTGGTTCTACATACCTACATTCAATAATAAATACGCCTAATCCTACTCTTTCCCCTCGATACTATACTATGTAGATTGACACATGCATGCGATGTTGTTTTGTAAAATGCAACAGTTGCAAGAATTAAGTTCTGTCTTCATTGTAAGCAATGCGAGCAACACAAGAAATTTTCTCATCGTTAAGCCGAAGGGAATTTAATTAAATCACCCTAGGAACGTTCTCATTTTAAACTCAATTAATTAAGCGGTTAATTAAAGAGCAAAGCCCTGAACGCTGGTAGACTACACGAACTACCGCTAGTAACTCTGGTTGTACCCACTCTTTTCTATTCTTGCATAGTTTTTCTTGCCAGTTGGTCAATATAGTATGATGAAATGATAATGATGGGAATCAATAAAAGAGCATCATTTATAAGTCTACCCCCTCTGTCCACTTGGTAGGTATTTGATGCTTTGATAAATGCAAAGCCATTTCATGAAGCACCATCGGCAGCCACATCAAAATAAAAAGCGCACTGCGATGCAATTCGTAATAGGTTTACAATCAACTCGAACTAATCGGCTAAACACTTTGACGCGTAATCCGGGCTGAAAGAGCAAAACGAAACAACAATCCAATAGATAGAGGATTGCGTACGCCTTAAACGAATGCCATAATAACGCAAATGAAAGAAATAAAAATTAATAGCTCATTAATATCAATAGCATTATTCACCCCCTCTTGGTCATTCAAGTATTAATGGTTTTTCCAATTTCATCATACTACTACTACCTACGTAACGCATGGAAAATTATTTTGAACAGGAACAAAATGCGAAAAGGTAAAACATTGTCGTGCATGGTGAATAGCGCGTGAGTGGGTGTTGTTAAACCTGACGCCTGACGTACGCGACCAACGATGATGGCGGCAATGGAGGCGGCTGTACTATCGATTCTTTCTTTCTTTCTCGCACCGATGCGTCGTAGGTACTCAATGAATACGCATACGCAATATAACTTACTTTTTAAATGCGCTTCTCGGATTTTACTTAAACAATTTACATTAGCGCAGATGGTTCCTTTGGTTGCGCGCAAGTTTGGTAACAGACTTGCTTTATTTGGATTTCGAGTGGTTGAAATTTGATTAGCACCAGATGATAGTTGATTCATTCACTTGTTCATTCATTCGTTCTAATGCTAATGCTATTAGAACGTTGCGCATGCCGCTGCCACAAAATAGCAAATAGCAAACGGCATGAGTTGGCGAGTGGTAGACTCTGACTGTACACACTTGATAGGCAATTACACAAAGTTAAGCTTCCGTTCTGTTCGTTGTTACACACAAATCGCCATGAACTTCAAACTGGCGTGAACTACTACCTACTGTTGGCATACACACTGTTTATGAAAGATATTTTTAGATAGACACATGTCTGCGAATATGAATGAAACATTCATGCGTTTTCAAGATGCCGAGCAATACAAACATTCTATGATTGCATACACTGCGATACACTGCGTATGCATATGGTTTTCTTTCTCGAAAGTTAAGCGCATACTTGATAAATATTTGAGTTGCGCTTTTCGTGTCGTTTGCAATTAGATTTCTTATCCGTGTCGCGAGTTTTTCTACGTTTTTACGTAGGTAGGTAGGTACATAAAGCGCATTGGAAAAGTGATTAACCTGCATCAAGTTTCTTTTCTTTCGTCGTGCGTAGTTGAAAGGCAATTAACATTATTCTTGCGTTCAAAGAGACAAGAAGTTCTAGTTGTTGGGAAATTATTATACCCAGTTGAAAGTTCATTATTCATAATTCATTCGTTCTATACCCACGAATTGATAAAAGAGTTGAGATTATTTTTATTTAGTATTTGATTATTGTGTGTACAACGACCCGTACGCAATCGAATTGTGCATCGGGGGCAGTAGGTACGACGAGGAAGTGATGTAATGCGCGCGCGTATATATTCGTCGTCATCGTCCTCCTCGGAGGTTGTGGCAATGGCGAAGGCGCCTGCCAGTTGATCGTGGAAAATAGATTAGCGCGGACGGGGGTGGCGCGCGGTCGACGACCCTGCACTTTCCTATCGATCTCACTCTTGCGCTCAGGATGCGCGTTCTTCACCCCGAAAACGACTCCGATCCTACTGCTCCCTCTGCCACCACCATCCCCCTCATGTGCCATCGTCCTGTCAATGCTATCCCTGCTACTTCCGGTTACCAGCTACAAATCATCACACGAATGCGCGACTCATTTTACCTCATTTCAACAGAGATAATTTGTTGGAAAAATGCCGCCAACTCAAAGAGGTTAAAGGCTATTGCTACTAGTAGCAAGTTGAAAACATTTAACGTGAATCTTCGATTAAACTTTTCAGAAACAAGCAATGCTCGTGCGACAACTCGAAGAGGAATTGCGAATGCGAATGCGTGGACCGAGCATCGAGATTCAACAGCAGATGGAAGTTTTGTACTCGGAGAATGAACACTTGACGCGCGAGATTGCAATACTGAGAGACACAATCAAGGTACGTCTTGAAATAGAAAAATCCATATTGTCTGCAGCAGCAGTAGAGTGCGCTTGCAAGATGAGTGAATGTATGTACCTACATCTTGCGCAGGAGTTGGAGTTGCGAATCGAGACACAGAAGCAAACGCTGCAGGCGCGAGATGAAAGCATCAAGAAGCTCTTGGAGATGCTGCAGAATAAAGGCATGGGTGAGTCTTGCACACCTTCCTCACTCGCGTCATTTCAATTAGCGTACATGTGCAAGTGAATCGCAAGCGAATCGAGTGTAATGCTATGCTGCTACCTTACTTAAGCTACTCACGAAACAAGCATTTGATTGTTCTTCATTCACTTGATTTCATTGCATTTGGATTCTCATTGCAGAATGTCCTTAGTTAAGCCGGTTATTAATTGCAATAAAGAATAAGTTAGAATCGTGTGCTTATTTTTCTCGCCTTGTTAGTTGGCCTCGTTAGCGAATCAAAGATGTGAGTCTTGTTCCTCTTGTGTGTTGTAGGCAAAGAAGAAGAACGCGCCATGTTCCAGCAGATGCAGGCGATGGCTCAGAAACAGGTACACTTTACTTTACATACTATGCTATGACAATCAAATTCAAATATATACTCGATTCAAATTCCCAACGAGAACTGAACGGCAAGAAAAAAGACGCAAGCAGCAATTCAAGACTAGTCCTTGACTTGGTGCATTGCTGTGTGGCGAGTGGCAGGGCAGTTCTCGTATGACCGATTGGCCCAAGTGATTAATTTCTAAAACTCCTCTCTATATCCGCATTACCAAAATTGGCAAAGTTATTTATTATCGACGTTTGGTTTGCGATTATTTAAAGTTGAAGAAATGAAGAAGAAAAAAGAAGTGTGAGGTTGGTAAAGCGTAGACAAAGTCTGTCTTGAGATGCGTGTTCAGTAAAAGAGAGATAAGAGGGCAATGCAGTTGGCGCTATTGTGTGATAGGAATTGCGGCACGCCAACGAGACGTTGCGCACGCTGCAATCGCAATTGGAGCTGGTGCCGTCTCCGTCCAGTAGCACCGTCCGTGTGCTGCTGGACACGAAGGACGCTCGGATCGCGACGCTCGAGCGCGAAGTGCACTTGCTGGAGGACGAGGTGGAGCGTCTCGGCGGCGACTCCACCACGCCGTTCAAGCGACAAGTAAGTCTATCCCAGAACACACCATCACCTTCCAGAGAACCGTCCGCCTCCTCCATTCATTCTCATTTTCTCCCTGTCTAGCTATCTATCTATCTATCTATCTATCTATCTAACTGTCGCCAAACATTTACGATAAATTCAATATCCATTCAAAGAAATTGGAATGATCGCATTTTGTGATGATGACATTTCCTCCATCATCCCCGAAAAGGTTATACCGCCTTTGGTCGGTTGTGATATTATGTTCCAATCTCTTGCCGCTTTCTTTCTTCATGTAATCAAAACTAACTAGCGCTATTAGCTTGCAAACAACACTGTCGTCTTCTTCAGAAATCCTCCGCTACCCGCTAAACTTTCGTCTTCATCTCAACTCAGTTCACCATCTTTCACTCTCTCTGTCTCTCATTAATTACCCCCCAAGAACAAATATAAAATTAGGTTCGAAACACTACCAATGAAATTTTTGGTTGCTGCTGTATAAACACACTAGTTCTTGGACGTGCTCCTCCATGGCACTGTGGAGGATACGGGCGCGCGCGTATGGGTACGTTTTACCACCTCACTTTCTCGGCTGTCGGCACGAGACCGCATGCGTCTGTTCTCTTTTCCCCTTTAACCAATGTTGTGACAAACAACAATAACAACAACCTTGTTAATAATATTTGATGTGTACCTGTATACCTATATGTTAAATATTCTTTCTTGCTATATCTCTCTGGCCTTAATTTCTTTCTTTCTTTCACACACACTCTTCTTTCTCTCGATGTATTTCGTTTTTTGGTGGCATTTACTCTCTGCATGGTTAGCTATGCAATTGGTGCGTTTGTCTCTTTGTTTCATGCACTCCGTGCACGCACAGCTTGACGAATTTCGTGTTGAGATACAACGACGCGACCAAGAGATCCTCGCCATGAGCGCCAAGATGAAGACGTTGGAGGAGCAACATCAAGATTACCAACGCCATATTGCTGTGTTGAAGGAGTCCCTGTGCGCCAAGGAGGAGCATTACAACATGCTGCAGGGAGACGTTGAGGAGTTGCGTCAACGACTCGATGAAAAGAATCGACAGTTCGAGAAGAAGACCCAACAGCATCAGCAGGAGCGACAACGCGCAGGCTCCGAGATTGCAGAGTTGAGAGAACATATGGATATTAAGGATCGCAAAATAAATGTCCTTCAACGCAAGGTAATAATTGTGCAATTTACGTAAATGTTTCCGGTTTGGTGTTTCGACATAGTGATTGCGTTGCCGATTTAGAAGGATTTGTTGTTCTTTGTTAATGCTGCATTAATAAGGTGGAAAATCTCGAAGACTTGCTCAAGGAAAAAGACAACCAAGTGGATATGGCACGCGCACGCCTCAATGCAATGCAAGCACATCACTGCTCCTCGGAGGGAGCGTTATCCTCGCTGGAGGAGGCGATCGGCGACAAGGAGAAGCAAATGAATCAGCTGAGAGAGCAGCGAGATCGCGCCGAGCAGGAAAAGGCCGAGGAACGCGACCTGCACGAACGAGAGATCGCCGAGTACAAGATGAAGATTCACGGACTCAATAGCGAGGTGGAGAAGTTGACGGTGCGCCTGGAGCGAGCGCAGAGCGATCGAGATCGACTCGAGGCGAAGCTGGAGAGCTCGCAGTCCGAGTTGGGCAAGTCCAAGGCCGAACTGGACAAGTTCTCGATCGAAGTGGGCCGCAGTGGGTCCGAGTACGAGCAGACACGGCAGCGGTTAGCACGATTGGAGTTGGAAAACGAGCGGTTGCGCAACGATCTGGACCGGCAGGAGCGACAGCAGCAGCAGATGACGACGTCGCTCAGTCGCAGCGCGCTCAGCCGGTCGCAGGAGTTCGAGACGCTGTACGAGCGCGCGAGCAGCAGTGGACGAGACGCGGGCCTCAGCGAGAAGACTTCGGCGGATTTGCGACGGTGCCAGGCCGAGCTACGCGTTACGCAGGCGGACAACGAACGCGCCAAGTCGGAGGCCTCGGCGCTGCAGGAGAAACTAGAAAAGTCGCAGGGGGAAGTATACCGCCTCAAGGCACGCCTGGAGAATTCACATCAGGAGCAGAGCAGCCTGCGCGAGGAGCTGGAGCGGGCGCAGTCCGCTATGGCGCGTTTGCACGCCGACAAGGACCGTTCGGCGGGCGACCTCGACAAGGCCAGGGAGGAGCTGGAGCGCTCACAGGCGACCTTGGGAAAGGCCCAACTGCAACAAGACAAATTGCAGAATGCCTTGGACAAAGCGCAGACAGAAGTCGACAAATTGCAAGAAAAATTAGACAAGGCGCTGGCGGAGGCACGCAAGGTAAACGAATAATATAGGTAGTAGCACAGTCCTTGGTAGCACTAATGCTGATTTTCGTTCCTCGACAGATCCAGCTCGAAAAAGAAAAACAAGGGTACGATTTCGAGAGTGTCCAATCGCAATTGGACAAGGCTCTCGGCCAATCTGCTCGGCTACAGAAGGACAAGGATACCGCTCAGCTCGAAGCAGATCGTCTTAGAGACAAGTATGAAAAGTCTCAGGTAAGTTGATTCATCTTCCGCCGAATTTGAGGTACCTGCCTATGGTGCTAAACACTATCTATCACCCAACCTCTCTTGCAGATTGCCGTGACGAGATTGCAAAAGGAAAAAGAAAGCTTCCAGGAGGAATGCGACAAGTTGAAGGAACGTCTTGAACTGCAGTTGAATCAAGTTGGCAAACTTCAGCGCGAGCGCGCTGACATTGAGACGGAACTCGACATTCTGAAAGAGCGTTGGGACAAGGCACACATGCTCCAGCAGAAATTGCAAATTGAACGCGATGACGCCTATGGCGAGATTGAACTACTCAAGGAAAAGCTTGACAAGTCGATGTACTCATCGCAGAAGGTGCTCGACGAACGTGACCAACTCAACAAAGAGTTTGACAAGTTACTTGAAAAGTATGATAGGTACGTAGTTCATTCATATTTGTTGTCCGACATCAATGAGTAGGTAAATCAATTAATTATTTCATTTGTCTCGGGTAGATCGCAGAGCGAAATGTACAGATTACAAAATAAATTGGATACGGTCCAAGCGGAAAAGGATAGACTTGAAGTGGAAGTTGATAAGCAGCAAATGTTCCAAACGAAAACACGCGACGATCAACGCAAGCTGCAAGAGGAGCTGCAGCGTACGCAGGAAATGTATGACAGGGCGCAAATGCAACTGGCGCGCTCCAAGGAACTGGAAGAAAAGTCCAAGGAGGAACTCGGACGAATGGGACTAGATTTTGAGATGGTACGCGAACGCTACGACAAGGCGCAGCTGGATAGTCGACGGCTTCAGAGCGAAAAGGATAAACTCCAGTCGGAGGTGGAACGTTTGCAATACGAGCTCGAGAGGGCTCATGCTCAAGGCAGCAAGGCGCAGGCGAGTTACGAGAAGGCGCAAGAAGAGGCTACGCGACTTTCTATCGAAGTGGATAAGATTCGAGATAAGCACGATTGCCTTCAGAACGAATTTCGTAAGGTCGTTGGCGAATACGATTCGTTGCGCGAAACAACCGCAGGTTCCGCGAGCAGATACAGTAAATACGATCGCGAGGAGATGCGCACCAAGGAGGATAATGATCGCTTACGCGCCGAAGTGGAGCGGCTTCGCGAACGCCTAGAAAAAACACTCACCGATTTGGATCGCTCAAGAAAAGACTTGGCGTTGGCTGAGACGAGCCGCGGAAAGTATCAGTACGAAGAGAAGGAGCGCACGGCGGAAACCGAACGTCTTCGCGATGAAGTCCAGAGACTTACGAATACAAATCAGCAATTGGAGACTAAATTACACGAATTGAGTCTGCAGCTGGATTTGGCACGGCAGGAAGTGAATAAAGTTAGCGGAGGACAAGATAAGCAACGGCACGAATTGGAACGCGCTGTGATTGAGTGTGAAAAACTGCGTGATCGACATGAGAAACTCAAGATGCAGATGGAAAAGATTCAGAAGGAAAACGAAAAGTTGAGGGTTGAACTCGCGCAGACGGAGAGAAGACAAACGCTGGCTGCTGATAATGTGCGCACTGAGGAGCGACTGGAAGTCGAGCGTCTCAAGGAGAAGCTGGAGAAAGCCATTCAGGCACGCGACGCAACCGAATTGGAGGCAGGACGACTTGCGCAGGAACTGGAGAAATCGCAGATCCATCTGGCCAAGGCGCTAGAGACCAATGAAGCGACCAAGATTGAATTCGAACGCATGGCGAACGAACTGTCAAGAATGCACGAGCACATCGAGCGCGAAAAGATTGAATGGAAGACGATGGAACAAGAGAGGGACGTGTTGCGCGCGGAAGTGCAGCAGATTCGCAGCGGCATGGACACGCAGCGACGCACAATAGACCATCGTACGCAGGAGACGATTGTTAAACTGCAGCAGGAGCTGGCGCAGGCTTCGAGGGAGCGCGAAAAAATGGCGAGTATGCTGGACAAGCAGGGCAGACAGGGCGACTCGATTGAGAAGCAAATTGTCAAGTACGAAGCCGACATTAAGCAGCTGACGATGGAGCGCGATCAGCTTGTCATGCAACTGGAAAAGTCGCAGGATATGTTGATGAACTTCCAGCAGGAGCTCAATCAGTCGGAGACCGAGCTGGAAAAGCAAAAGGGCGAAGTAACAAGATTGAAGAACGAACAAAAACGCATGTCGCAAGACGTAGAGCGTGGTACTAAAGAAATGCTTGAGAATCGCGATAGAGAGATTCAAAAGTTGCAACAGCAACTCGCGAATATTCAGAAAGAGCGTGATGCGCATCGACAGCGCGCCGATAAGGCCGAGAAGAGGCTGCAGGAGACTGGGGCGCGAGGCGATAGTG
The DNA here is from genome assembly GCA_963978815.1 of Aleochara curtula. Classification (NCBI taxonomy): domain Eukaryota; kingdom Metazoa; phylum Arthropoda; class Insecta; order Coleoptera; family Staphylinidae; genus Aleochara; species Aleochara curtula. The sequence goes on along the minus strand of OZ022216.1, from coordinate 19,379,019 downwards.
AACTTGAGCAGTGGCGCAAAGTTGTCGAACAGGAAACTGCGCGCGCTGATCAAGCTGAGAAAACGGCGCAAGACCTCCAAAAACGCATTCAAGTCATGGAGAAACAACTTCAGCAACAGCTACAGCAAATGGCGCAATTCCAACAGCAAACTCAACAACAAATGCAGCAGCAGCAGCAGCAGCAGCAGCAGCAACAACAACAACAACAACAACAAAAGGGAGCTGCCGCGCAGCAGGACGATAAAGAAATGCAGCGATTACGCAAAGAGCTTGAGAAAGCACAAGGTGATCTTAAGAATTCCGCAACGGAAAAGGATCGTTTGCAGGCGCAACTAGAGATGCTCGTTCAGGAACTAGAACGCAATCAGGTATTTTTGTCATCATGTCTTGATCGTCATTTGATTCATGATTGTCCGTACAAAGTTGTTGGTTGGTAACTTGTTGTGCACTTTTTACAGATGGAATTGATGGAAACGTCCAAGCAAATGCACAACAACGTCGGCGCCGCCGGCAAACAAGCCGAAGAAGTTCAAGCACAAAGGAAACAGCTCGAGGAACAAAAGCGTGCCTTTGACGAACAGCGCAAGCAAGTGGAAGCAAAGCACAAGCAAATCCTGGAGAAGGAAAAGCAAATGGCCGCAATGGACCAGGACTTGAGAAACAGAAAAGAGCAAATGGATAAGCTGGAGCAGCAGCTTAAGAAGGCTGGCGGCGGTGCAGCCGCAGCCGGAGAGCTTAATAAGAAACTCGCCGAGGCTGAGGCAGCCTTGAAGAAAGCGCAAGAAGATGTTAAACAAAAGGAGGGCGAAATGGAGCGCCTCTTGCAATTGGTACAGATGAGTCAAGAGGAACAAAATACTAAAGAAAAGACCATCCTGGATTTGCAACAGTACGTAAACAATTTCATTGGTGCGCAAATTGCAGTCGTAAATATCGGTAATTATCTTTTTAGAGCATTGAAAGCAGCCCAAAGTAAACTCAAGTCTCAACAGCAAGTGAATGCACAATTAGAAGAACAGCGAAAGCAAGAGGTAACTGCTTCTTAATCATTCGACTAATAACTATACTAATCTTGAACGCATTTTTATGGCTAGGCCGGACCCGCAGGCTTCCTAAAGAGTTTCTTCTAAAGCCTTCCTATCCCCTCCAGTCACCCACAATTCTATACATACTTATACAAATTAATTAACTAATTAATGCTAAAACTAATATATGAAACACATACAACTATTACTACTACTACTACTACTACTACTACTACTACTTATCATTCACAATCACCATATCACTCTTTATTCGGACGTACATCTTGTATCTTTCAATTCCGCTTTATTTGTGTTATGTTTTGCTTTGTTTTCTCAATTTTATACACGTTTCGCAAAAGAGTCCCAATAGAGATAAACGATTGATGCGCATCCAAGAATTGGAAGTGGCACTTAAGACCAGCTATACTATTGCTGAAGAGCATGAGGAAGAATTGCACAAAGAGCGTGAAAATCGCAAGAGTATTATAGAAAAAGTGAGTTGAACAAACAGACTTGTTTAATAGTGAATAGTTTAGGATATTGTTTTCAGGTCGGTAAACTTGAGCAAAGACTTTTGTCGCTGCAATCAGCAGGCGCATTGCGTTGTCATGAATGTCATCCTCTCGTATTCAAATTAAATCTTCTTGAAGAGAAGTACACGAAACAAGTTAACAACTTGATTAATATGAAGTGAGTATTTGCTAGTTGTCAGAGTCAAAATAGTTATGCGATATTATTAGGAGAGAAGCTCTCGAAACGGCGATTAGTGAAAAAGATGCGCATTTGGCTCTTCTTGAGATAATTGGTATTAAAAACGCACAGCAAGATGAACAAGCCGAACGATTGAAGGCCGAAAGGAAAAGGCTCCTGAGCGAATTGAAAAGCGAAGTATATTATTGTGAATGGAAATGTAAAATGATTGAAATGTTTTCATTAATTTTTGTTTCTAGAGCTTGCGAATTTTAAGTGCTTCTTCATCAGATGAGCAAAGCAACCGAGAGATAAAAATAAAGCACTGCACTGCCTAAAAATTATTATTCATTGATTCAGGTAATCTCAATTGAGAGAAAGCAATCAAGTGTACGAAGATATAGGTGTGTTAGATAGTGTTTGCAAAGAGTAGGTAGTTAACTATCTCTCTATCTCTAAATTTGTTGAGAAATTCCCGGAAACCATACAAACAAGAAATTGACAATAAGATAAGCAAATATGCTACTTATTAAACCTTTGGGCGACAATTCTTCATTCTTATTAAGTGTATATGTATAAAGCGCGCGTTAATTAATATTAATAATTACTTAGTCAATACGTATTATTCATTATGATATTTGTTGAACACACATAATATGCAATGTTATACTACACGCGAAATCACACAATGAAATGAAGGTAACAATAAATAAATTAATAGATATTATTACCAAAATATTAAACAAAAAATTGTTAGCGCAAAAGGAGCAACTAATTTGTGTGTGTAAGTGTGGGTGTGTTACAATATAACGTTATTCATCAGTTATTCAAAATATATGCATATTTGTGTATAAATAAGATTAAGTACAAAACAATGTTGTATTTCAAAGAAAAACACTTTGATGCTAACCATGATATTGTACGACGCGGTGCGTAATAAATATAGAGATGTGTTAGTTGTGAGAATTTACGAAGAAAAGTGGTGATCTCCACCACACACACACACGCATTGCTGTGGTGAAACAAACATTAAATGTACATTAATCGTATCATCATATCGCGGATCGCATCGCAATGCATTATTACATATAATATACTATATGTTGTGCAGTTAATGAATTTCTAGTTTAAATAATGATGAAAAGAAAAAAGCAAAAGAAAAAGATAACTCGTTGATGCATATAAATGTGTAAGAATAATGCCTTTGTATCATATATAACTTAATTAATTAATGAATTAATTAATATCACACGAAGCATTTCATGGCAAGAAAAATATTGTACATTGTGAATGTCATTTGTACAAGAGAAATGTAATAGTCTCCCATTATAAAAACACCGCAGCAAGAACACAGCAAAACGCAGCATCATATCATTTTACGTAACAACATGAATTTAATTACCTTATTAATGTAATTCTAATTGCTGTATGATTAAGGGCCGAGCAACACTGCCATCCTCGTGCCATTTCGATTCGAAATAATCTATGTACTTATCTAATATACCTACAATTAATGATAATTACCCCGAGTGGAGAGGAACAGCAGCAAAACAGCAAGTGCAGTTAGAATGAAGGAAGGGGGCATTCGAACGAGCGAGTCCAACCAGAAATATCAAGTTGATCAAACGGAAAACAAGACCACCAGTAAGAGACCAAGACCAAATAATAGATAGTTTGAAGCAAATCTAAATAGCCGACGAGTGTATTATAGGAAATTCCCGAAACAACAGCACAAAAGTACATACCTACAACCCACGTGTAGTTAGCCGTATAAAACTTGTAGGTAATAATATAAAAAATATACAAACAAATATATTAATTATACCAATATTGGTGTAGGCTCTCCTCTTAGACACACGTTGTCCTTTTAACTCTATCTATCTTCTCTCTATAGTTCGAAATAATCTAGGACGCAAAACACTCTCTTTGTGCGATACGCGAATAGAAGCACTTTTTCAAACAATCATTCGTCTAGCACATACATGCACGTTGTAGTTTTTCTAAACCAACTAAACCAACTAAACGTATTTCAATCAATGCTTGAGAAAGTAGAGCGCATTATCTCATTATTTTTACAAATAAATAATACCTACCTAACTGATGAAAACTGGTTGGACTTTAAGATGCTAAATAAATTTAAAAATCAATGTAACTAATGAATTGAAATTCAGCAGCAAAAGAGCGAGAGCAAACAAAGAGGAAAATATTATACATACTATAAATAAAACAAACATAAACAAATTATAAATTGATAAGCATATTGAAGTAAATGTAAAACATTTGTTGATGGGGATGAAATACTGACGATTAATTGATTTTACGTTATCATATCAATTTTTGTGCCGATTGTGAGGCAAAGCCGTTGAGCAAGAAGAGAAGTGGAAATAATAGTAGGTATAATGAAATCTATGTAATGTTAATTCGCATCGATGGAAAATTGTAGTTTATCAATTATTATTATTATCACGCGTCACCCGGAGTTATGTTATAAGAGAAAAGTATAAATAATGAAGTAATACAGATAATTATTACTACCTAAACGAATGTAAGTTTGTCACGCTGTTGTATACATATTGTAATTATTAAATTGGAGATTAACTAATAATACCTAGAACTGAGAATTGTTTTGACTATTTGTCAATGATACCCATTTGAAGACGGGCGGGCAGGCGCAAGGCGAGAATTTGCACTCTCCAAAATAGATGCAGAAACAAGATTTGCAAGAAGCAACCAAACAAGAGAGCAGGATTATTTTTACTTCTAGTTTCTACAAGGTAGGTACGTAGGTACACTTTGCAGCAAGTGGTTCAACTTGGAATAATTGCAAAAATAATAAAAGACGAAACACTCTGCGCGCGCGAATAAAACTTGTTGCATTTATAAATACGAATGTAAAATTCGTTAAGGCTTTCAGTTGGTTGATTACGAGTTTCAGTGCACTTGTGGCTCAAGTCAGTCTTCACTTCATCATCTTCTTCAACAAGGACCAGCATGGCATTCAACAATTATTATACGCTTGAGAGATGCGCACCGGAAGCTGCTGATGGAAACAATAAAGTAAGTAGCAACTTTGCGCGCATGTTACGCAAATGCGGAAAGTATATTTCGGATGTGGTTTGGTTTTCTCTCATTTTGCGTACATTGATTAAGTGCGTATTGTGTGCTTTTTGTACCTACGTAGCTATTGTGTTGTGACGATTAAATGCATTTATTTGTTGCACTGCACTGCACTGCACTGCAACAAATGTTGATTGTTTTGTATCAAACTTTTAGCGAAAACACCGTCGCAGAGGAAAACGTATTTGTTATCAAAATAGACTACGTGTGCAAGCCGTGTTTGTCTCATGTTTTAATTGAATTATGGCTATGCCGCACATTAATATTATTGAAACCCTTAAAGTTTGACGACGAATGCGTGTTGTTCTCTTATCTAGCAGCATGCTAACATCACAATACTTATTTCATCAACTACTGCATGCGTATATGTACATTTAAGCTCTGTATGTACATAGGTACATATTGTATTATTACTCAAGCGTAACAACGCTCTAACGTAACGAATCAACGACTTATTGCATTAAGAGGCGTTTGACGTTCGAGTGAGCGCACGTTTTAGACTTAGTCGCTTTCGAGCAGCCTTGATGTTAAGGCAGCACCACCGAGAATGTCAAACTTTCTCACCAATATTGTTTTTCGTGTGTATTAAATCAACCGGTGCACAGCTTAGTTAAGTTAGACATGTTATTCATTTGAAACGTAACCGTTATTACTTAATAATTCAGTCAACAATATCAATAGAAATTGCACATCATTCATAATGATAGTGACATAGTGATCGTACGTGCAGTGTTTGCGTCAATTATGATGATCGTGATCAGACAACAGCATCAAACAATTAACAGTCAGTGAGTCATACGAAACGACGAATTAAACTGGCAAAGCCAACGATTCAAGCGAATATCCGCATTTTATAAAACACGCTCACTCCTCACTCTCTACCTTTATAAGTCAGGTGTACGTAGACAATTCGTGCATTCGATTTTCAAACAAGATTTCGAGTAACGTGAAATGAAATAAATTTAAAAGTGAGTTGATGTTTTCCATTTTCGTGGGGTATCTACACTTGAAATTCCGGAATGCGTTTAATATATTAAAGTGCAAAACTGGTCTTAGTTTTGATCTCACAAACTGTGTGAGCTACGCAAGGTAAAGTTGCTGCTGTGGCAACAGCATCATTAATAAATAAGTCGATGAATGTGTGTTGTTTTCATTTTGTGTAAAACTGAACTGTGCAAAGTTGGACACGACTCTGCTGAACTATAAAGTGACTTTTCATACAGCCTAAAATGGGCAAAGTTAAACTACGTCATGAACTTTTTACAAAGCAGCAGCAATAGTGTTTTACAATTCTTGACATAATTATTCAAGCGCGCCAACTTTGTTATCGAAATTAATTTGATAAGTGAATAAATCGACGAATTTACAAAATGTACAATAACCATCGACGACCAGACGTTTACACAATATCAAATCCAATGGCGTATTATGTAAGTATTTGTTTGATATTTTTACATTTTCACCGTTTGTATACATATGATTAGATATGAGGCGATTATTTACATCAAACGCGTTTCACATTTGCTTCTGAAGTAAATGTGCAACACGATTCATCCATCGTCATTCAATTCCAAGTAATACTTGCGCATAAACAACAGCTCCTTGTTTTGTATTTGCATTCGTATTTACCTGTTCGCATGCGGACGTAAAACTGAATAGAAGAATACGTTCACCTTGATGACTAATCAGCGCATTCCTCGGATGGCGCTTAGACTTAAATCGATGACTCACAGTGATGAATTGATGAAAATATTAGTTAACCAAAGTGAACAATGACAATATTTTTAATTAAAACTTAGAAAAAGTTACGTCTGTTGTTTAAATTTTATTACGATTATGAATAGGTACCATCAATAGGTAGGTACTCTTTACCTTCGTGTGCTGCACTTGCAAATTATAATGGTAATAAAAGCGTAGCTGATTAAAATCATCCTAAATAAAGGGTCTCCCCCGTTTATTCGTCAATAAGCTAGCGAGTGAGCAAGTAAGCCCTTTCATTGCCCGCATTTGGATTCGTTTGATTCGATTCATCCGGTTCGTAGCCGCGTACGAGGCGCATCGTATACGCATGTTCATCACGCGATAAACATATCTATGCCGAATCTGTAACAAGGCGCTATAAAAAGTGCTATATCGATGTTCAAAGTGATGATTTAGTGAGTTGCTATTTATACGTATCAGTGGTAATCTATGGAGATAAAGGATTCCCTTGCAAATTGCGACAAAAAGGTACAGCACGCCCGGAATTGACTCATTTTTTGTGTTCAACTTGAAGTCAATTTCCTAGTAGCTAATTCGCGCAAATTAACTGCTCATATTTCCAAATGTTAGGTATATTAATTTCACTTGGCGCACGCAACTAAGGTAGGTAATTGAAATACTTTGTGTGAGATTTGAATTGAGAGTTGAGCAATTAGAACAAAGCAATTATTGTGATTATATGCCATTTTGCCTTGAAGTAAACTGAATCAAACCAAAGCCAAGTGCATATCAAAGTGTCTCGCACACATTAATCTAGTGTTCAGAAAAGTGTTATTGTCTATAATTAGTCGGTCCGGTCCGGTCCGGTCCGCTGTGTTGTTGTTATCACCGCAAAGCAGTAGACGCGACAACACAACCTCAGAAGCTGAATAATGTTAATATTATACGCGTTATAGAAACAGCGCAGGCATCATGTCAAATTGGCATTTATTGTACGCCGCGGAGAGCTATGGATCAATAAGCAATTTGGCAAATGTTGTTGTGTCGCTTGACACCCGAATTTAATTACAATAAGTTGGCGTATTTACAGAGCAACCCTATGGGCAGCAAACCATCAACTCAGGCGAACGCACCGGGTGAGATATCGCATGAGTCTTGGCTGCAAATGAACGATTCGCCCATCTCGACCAGCGAGCGCAACAACTCGATGATGGATCGCAAAGAAGTGCAAGAGGTGCGTCAACGATCCAAGATCAAGTATCTAATCAACGGCCTCGTCCTTATCTTTGGTGAGTGTTTCGCGCGATTCAGCAAATTAATAAATCGTATTGAAATATGCGCTCCTCGCAATGTGTGTAGGTACTTGTTTGTTGATCGATCATCATTAGTCATGCATATTACAACGCTGATGACATGATTTACGTACGGTAAACTGCTACGATGCGCGCACTTTGGTGGAAAGCGGCGCCGCACACGTTAAAATTTAATTAATCTTCACTGCTTTGAGTTTGTTTTTGCCGCCCCGCTTGAAAGCATTGAGCTGCATTGAGCCTCCTCAAAGCTGCATGGCACACAGAGTGTAAAGAAGCAAGAATGTGCATTACTTAAGCTCACAGATTTTTAATTTTACAGCTTGCAAGTGACAATCATCCCACTTGGTTATTTTTAATAGCATTGAAAGTCACCAATAGGTGCATACGCTTCTCCCTAATTGGCGTTAATTGTCCGTTTAATTAATAGTCGAGCACGTCGTGTAAAGATGATATATGTACATTCATTATGTTTTACTGCAGCTGCTCCGTTAATGACTCATTCGTTGCGGCATTAATTATTCTCATTTCTCTTTCGATTTGTATTTCAGTTGCGGCTGTAATCTCGAGCGTAGAATTTGGTTTTCTTCCTCATACGCAACAATCGTTCCGCTGCAAGGACCCGCAACTTTCATATGCGTATACCGGAGATACAATACGGCCCGCAGTCCTTGGAGTGGTCTGCTTTATCCTTCCACTCGCCGCCTTCTTTGGCGTGGAATACGTGCGCACTCCGAATGACTGGCGCAAAATATCGGTGGTTATCTTTCGATGGGTCAAGCTTCTAGTTCTCGGCAATATTATAATCAACCTGTTCATTACGGAAGTGCTCAAGTCGGCATTTGGTGAGCATCGACCTCATTTTTTCGACACTTGCAATCCAACCGGTATGGACACCTGCACTGCCGGCGAGGTTATCTCAAGCTATCGCTGTACGAACAAGGAGTACAGTTTTACGGTGATTACCGATTCATCACGTTCATTCCCCAGCGGACATGCATCGTTATCGGTGTTTACATCCGTCTATTGTGCGGTAAGTTTTATCACTCTAATGACTAATGGTAATTTATTGTTGTTGCTGCTGTTGTGCAAAATTAGGCCTACATTCACTATCGGCTCACCACGCGCTCGTATGGCTCGGTGCTCAAACCCTTCCTCATTGCCATTGTCATGCTGTGGGGCCTCGGTTGCGGCTTGTCGCGCATCACCGACCACCGCCATCACTGGTGGGATGTGCTGAGCGGCTCTGCTCTTGGCGCAATTGCCGCTTTATTCACCGTTTACGGGATGGCCAACAAATTTCGCAGCAAGCCCACGGAACGAACGAGTATCTCATCGACCAAACTATGGGACGATAGGAGCAAAGAGGACGTTAGCGTTTAGCGTACCGACACATGAAAAAGCTTCCGAATATCATACTGCCGAAACGCCCTAGTATTATTTATTTATAGTCGCATCAACTAAGTTAAGCCCTGTTTAATTTTAAACATTTGTACATATCAATTACCTACTCGATTCGCAATTCGAAAAGTCTGCTCATTGATAGATTTAGCACATGAGTTTATCACTCTTGCTAAACTATTGTTTAATTATTGATATTCGGTCATTAAATGTACCGCCCCTAAGAATAAAAGTGTGTTTATGTTATTGCCAACTCACTCGCTCGCCCTCTATTAATTGCAATTGCATGTTAACTTAATTAATGACCTAAACAGACTCCCAATTAAAACAGCTAAATCAATATTCATGTCAAGCGATCGCGTACAGCCAATTAATTATCATTTTAGATGCTTCAATTCTTTCGACGTCTTTATTGTCTTTGTTATCTTTGAAACAAAGCGACGGCAGCTGCTACTCGTCGACTGTTTCAATACGAGGATGGCGCGTCGCGACGCATTCAACTACATAGGCTTAGCCGTGGGCGAGAGAGGGAGTTTTAAGCGTGCGCATTATTCGCGACGCGCAACCGGAAAGAACGAGGAAAATCGTAAAATATTACGTGCCATTTGCTGCCGTGTTCTTCCCGTTCCACGCACTGCAGCGCAGCAAAACTAATCAATGCGATGATGATGATGATATTTTACGGAATATTTCGTTCCTTGACGAGCGAAATAAAAAATTCGAAATTACCACCGTGCAACAAAACGAAAAATGATTAAATGTGTAAAAACAGCAAATACTGCTTGCGAATGTCACGTTTGGGTCTTATATTAAGCGAGTTGACAGAGTTATTTCCACGCTTCCCTTGTTTCCTGCTTGCTCCTAATTTCACTCTTTCACTCTGCGTCCTCATTTTTGCTGCGCTTCTCAAGTATTTAATTTCCTTCCCCATTACGTGTTCGACGCTTTTTCCTATTTGCTGATCGGATACGAAAGGAGCATATGTAGCAAAACATGCCAGGATCGATGAGCAAACACAAATGATGAAGATTGAAAGATGTTTTAAGTGATTGAAACACTCTGCGCCATAATTAAACAAGTGAATAACAATGCGATGTGCTTGTTGGTTCGTTCGTTGCTTTCCGGGTCGAGGAAACAATTTGCGTGCCGTTGCGCTATAGCCAAAAGCTAAAGTTTACGTTTACTCTGTACTACCGTAATGCTTTGAACGTGTTCCGAATCTGCTTTGATGCGGCGCGCGGCGCGCCGGCGATCCCCGCGCATGGGGATCTAAGCAAATATTGATAATGCAAGTGTTATCCTCGCATGCCAGCCGCGTGGCTGCCACCCCATAAGCACGCTGCGCTGCTGGAACAGCCTTGTCCCCCTAATTGTCGCATGTCAATAATATTTCTTTTTTGGGCGCAATGTGCATGAGCGCAGCCCAATCAAAACGCAATAATGAATTTGTTGTGGCATGGTCCGTCCGCAGAGACCGCAGAGCGTTGCGCCGGCCGCGTGAGTGAAGAAAAGCGCGTGCTGGCAATGCACGAGGTCGGAGAGGCGGTCGCGCTACTAAAAGAGGGAAACAAGGAAAACGGAAAAGCGGGTCGATACGCGCCCTGCGTTGCCGCCACAACCAAAGTGTATTTGTGTACGTTTGTATGTGCACCCCAACCATTCATCTGCGCGTAGGCCATGCGCCAAATTCGCTCGAGGAGCGCATCGAAAGTGCCAGCCCCCCAGTGTGCTGCCGCCGCTGCCTCCGTGATCGCAGCTACTGCTGCCAGCAAGTGGTGGCCACCAGCCACCAGCCACCAGCCACCAGCCACCGTCGCCGTGCCGTGGGTAAATAAATGTACGCGTCAACAACCGTCCAGCTTCGTACTTTGCATGGACTAGTAATAAACAAAACGCGAACGATCTTAGTACCTAACTACTACACCAGTCAATTAGTAATTATATGTACCTATATGTTTGGATCGTGCGTGAATGATATGTCGGCGGGCACACTGCACCAAGAGTGTCCTTGGCCAAAGACGGTACGAGAACGCAATAGTTACGCTGGAGATGTGGTTTGTTCGTGATGGCGCGTGAATTCTATACTCACCACACGGTAAGAATACCTATGAGAGATACTGAGAGATTGGCGAGAAACTTGAACGTTAACTGTCGCTAAAGGTGGCGGGACCAGGAGGACGACTACTGATAGCTGGTCGGCCGGAATACTACGGACAGGTGATGGCCGCGCTCGCCGTCTCGTTGGGGCCGTTTGCAGCCGGCCTGGGCAAAGGGTACAGTTCGCCGGCGATAGCATCTCTGCAACAACGTGACGCGGATGCGTTCCCGTTAAGCGGGCAGCAAGCCTCATGGCTGGCGAGTTCATCGCTACTGGGTGCCCTCTTCGGCGCACCGTTTGGCGGCGCGGCAATGCGCTGGGGCAGGCGCCGCACGCTCATTCTCGCTGGAGTGCCGCTGACCATCTGCTGGCTGATTACTGTGTTTGCGTTTAACGTGCAGGTGATTTGTTTCTCCGCATTCATGAGCGGTTTCCTCGTCGCGGTAGTTCAGCTCGCGTCGCAAGTGTATGTCAGTGAAATCGCGGCCCCCCACATACGCGGAGGCTTGTCTGCGCTCACCAAGGTCGCAGGACACGCGGGCATGCTGGTGGCGTTCGCTGCGGGCGCGTTTCTCGACTGGCGGCAGCTCGCCGGCCTCATCTCTCTCGTGCCGACGGCAATGTGTGTCGCCATGTGGCAGGTGCCCGAAAGCCCCGGGTGGCTGGTTCTGCGAGGCCGCGATCGGGAAGCCGAAGACGCCCTGCGCTGGTTGCGCGGCGGCAGCGCTGACCTTCGCCTCGAATTGGGCGCCTTGCACGCGCACGTCCTCTCACGCGCTGTGCCCGTCGACCCGCGAATTCTCTTCCGAACGTTACGCTCGCCCGCGCTGATTGCGTGCGGTCTCATGTTCTTCCAGCGCTTCTCCGGCGCCAACGCGTTCAACTTTTACGTGGTGAGCGTCTTCAGCGAAACGTTTGGTGGTACCAATCCGCATAGCGCCGCAGTCGCCGTTGCGCTGGTTCAACTGCTCTCCTCACTCCTCTCCGGACTTCTCGTGGACAAGGCCGGCAGGTTGCCGCTGCTCGTCGCATCCAGCGTGCTCATGATTCTCGCGCTCGCCTCCTTCGGCTCGTTTGCCTACTACGAGGACGCCAATCCGAATGCGCAGCCCCAGTTGGACTGGATTCCACTACTCTGCGTGCTCGTCTTCACCGTCGCTTTCTCCCTCGGCATCAGCCCCATTTCGTGGCTTCTCGTCAGCGAGCTCTTCAGTCTCGAGCACCGAGGCATTGGTACCGCACTCGCAACCGCTTTCAGCTATCTGTGCGCGTTCGTAGGCGTTAAAACGTTTATCGACTTCCAGCAGCTTCTTGGCCTCTACGGCACCTTCTGGCTGTACGCAGCCATTTCGATCTGCGGATTGGCATTCGTCATTTGCTGTGTACCCGAGACCAAGGGTCAAGATCTGCAGGATATCAATCCGGTTAGGTGATGGACGTACGAATACCGAAGTCCTAGCGCCCTTCTTGCTATTCGTAGCAACGCCAACACTACTATCAGCAACGAGGAGAGCTTTTGCTCACTGCAAAAGCGAGTCACGCATGACAATGGTATCGCTATCGTTTTAGTATAAGTAGTAGCTCGTCGGGAAGCTCACGCTCACAGAAGAACTAGGTACAATGCGATCTTTGACTAATTGCTAACGTCCGCACCATGAGTGCAAACACGATGAATCCAAATCGATAAGCTCGTACGACGAACAAGACGAAAACGTATCAAGTCGTGATGATTCTTATGCGTAGGTGGTCGGTGGTAGGTATGTAAAGTACATAGGGTATTACAAACAAAACGCTTCAACTTCCATGCGCTCCAATTACGTAGTTAGTGTGAGGTTAGCAACTAACTAATAGACAATTATCTAATATCCTACAAAGATAGCGTAGCTAGGGAATGAAAGCGACGATTCCTTTACCAATTTCGAGCTTTGCATAATTTGCCACGCAAATTTTATTTGCGATGGCGACCTTGCAGTGCCAGTGGTGGCGTAAACAAACGAAAACGCTTTAAGCGCGCTAATTTACTATGTAGTAGAGTTCCTAGCGCAATGCGTTATACAATACATTCCATTCGTTATGAGAAGAGCGTACAATCCTATTATACATGAATTTCAAACATTTTTCTATGGATTCCACACGAGCAAGTGAATATATCAATCTACCTATATAAATTATCTCCGCGACCAAATCATGCTCAAGAGGAAGTTAGCTGTTAGGAGAAACAAACTTTCAAAATTGGACAATAAAATCTAGCATAATTCAATTCAATATGAAGACAATAAAAGAGCAGATGTTTGATTAAGCGTTAGCGTTAATTAGGCGACTTTTTCAAATAGGTATGTAACGAGAGACAATAAAACGTAACCAAGCAAGATGTAGGTAGTGTAGATGGTTGTATGAGATGAAGACGAATAAATACATCTCTACATATAACAACTAAGCGTACCTATCGGTCGACACATACGCGTCCGATGGCGATTGTTTCAAGTAGTCAATTTTAGGTGCTAACACCATGAAAATAGATAATAAGTACCTACTTTTAGCGAATACAATTTATACATGCAGCAAGCTTTAGCCAAGAGATAAAGCCGAGATAAACAATCGTTGTTTGTACCTCCAATTACGCCAATTGAATTTTCAATGGCAATCAAATGTACCTAACCAATTCGAAGAAAAGAAAGAAACGTAATCAAATTTGTGCGTATGAAAACATGTATTTTGCGAATTTAAAGAGCAAACATTTATGGCCGGCGCCGGCGGCTGCCTATTTGTACTACATATCTCCTACTGTTTAACTGCAACTTGCAATCATATTGTCTGGAAATGACAAATCAATTAAATGAATTTCTAGAGCGCGCGGCAGTACTGGCAACGAATATTTACGATTATGCTACTTAATTTTTACACACTGAGTATGCAAATGAGTCCTGCATTTAGTGAAGGATCTAGTTTCATTAGATTTGAATGCAAATTTGTCCTGTCAAACGCGAATGGCACGCAAGGGAATACACGAATGATCAAATGAACATGGGACGAACGGAACGACATTCATCATGTAAGGGCTCTCTTCGTCGCCCGCGCGTTATGATTTATGACAGCACACACAACGCATTTCCGATTTGACACGTTACATTGCATGTGCTCGCAGCTCGCACTCGCATTGCAAATTGATATTAATTGCCGCACTTCTCTGCAAACATTTTATCATGTTGCCTAATTCCGATTGCATGCAGGCGATGAGCCAGACTTTGGTTCGCGATTGCAGTCTGTTCCAAAAGTACAACAATTCCAACTCTATTACTACAATATAGCGTCTGTAGTTGGCTGCCTTCCTTCCGCCTTATCCTTAATAATGCCGATGATAACGCAATTTCCGCATTCGTAGAAATTTATTCTAATCAGGTTTGTTGGCTAGTTGAATGGTTACAGCGAGTCTGGCAACCCGCTTTCATGTATAAACATTTCTAGCTTTTGCGCTTCGCCTACGTTTTCTGGCAAGAGATAAAATATGCCTACATTTGTGAATGACACTGCAATGCAGCCTTTCTGTGATTTATGTGAACAAAGCAAGGCCTATTTGTTCAATACAAATTACGGTTGCAATGATACAACTGCAATAGTATATTGTACTATCTAGTATAGATGATGTGCTTCGACAATAATTCTGTGAAGAGCAACACGAAATAATTATCGCTAAATTAGCAGATAAGGTTGTAAAGTTACCGATTAATTTTAAATAATGCTAAACACGCAAATCTCAAATTTTAATATGTAATTTATAGTGTGATCTTGATGAGCAGTTCATAAAAATAGCATATTAAATCTTTTTATAATAGTTTACTTTTTTATTAGATGGCAATTGAATAAAAATATTCCTATCTTCAATGCCTTTCAATTTCTTTATTAACTTGCTAATTTCCCCTATACTAAATCGAAATTTTCCATTTTGCTGGCACTGTACCTTAGGCAACCCATCATGTATATCAAGTGCGCCGCTGTTTCAATGTTTGCCTACATTACGAACTTGATGTTTTGTTTAATATCTTGTTGGAACATGTTATTGAATGTTATCAAAATCCAATCGCCTCTCTGCTCTGCAGAACGTTCAATGCAATGGACAAATCTAAAAACTAATCTGCGCTGGGCTGCGCGTTACGGCATGATTGTTACGTTCACGTGACTGACAGCAAAAGTAGACGTCCACCAACTCCACCAATAGTGAAACGCCAAATACAGCGTTTGATTGTTGATAAATAATGTGACTGAGGGGCCACCAGTATCCCAGGCAAAGGCAAACGGAGGCAACGAAAGCGCAAAGAAGCGCATTAATTGAATCGCCATCGTGTGGAGCGATTTCGAAAAGCGCTAACGCGAGTGAATAGTGTGCGCACGAATCGGACGAGTGATAAACACAGAGCAACCGAATCATTATACGGATAAATACGACATCATTGAGGTTTCACCTTGGCAACAAAAATCCTATAATAATACGCCTTATTTTGCGTTGACTGACTGTCGCATAGCGCAATCACACCATAACAAACAAACAATCAGTATGGTGCTACCAGTTACATTAATTGTCAAAGCGCCCAATCAGCAAATTGAGGATCAAACTGTTCAGTGCGAGCTGTCATGGACGATCAACAAACTCAAGCAACATTTATCTGAAGTGTATCCTAGTAAGCCTGTATGTATGAGAATACGTTGATATTCTCGCCGTTTCGTCCAATCTAACAAAATCTAAACGAACCTACTATTCAATTTTAGCCGAAGCATGAGCAAAAACTAATCTACTCAGGCAAGCTCCTAGGCGATTCAGTGATTCTTAAAGACATCCTGAGACAGTATGATGGACAAGATACACATACTGTGCATTTAGTCTGCACGCCAAAGTACTCGTCAAGGACCGAGAAAATGCATACGGAAACCGAAGCTACGGATATTGAGAATGTTGGCGGCACACAGCAGGCTGACGTGCCAGCGCAAAATACAACCATCACAGACCAGAGGGTCCCCAATATGCAGTGGTATCGTCAGTTCAGTGAGCAAACAATGCAAAACATGTCCAATGTCAATCCACAGCTGATGCAGATGATAATGATGCAACAAGCATTTATGCAGGCATACTATACACAGTATCAGTATATGAATATGTAAGTAAATTATTGCCTTATCAGTTGCAATATAGATAGCAAAACAATGCCAGTGCAATGGCACACCTTACACGATTGCCATTTCCACGCGGAAATACGTACATATACCAAAATCATTTATTCACTTCCTTCCTACCACATCTGTTGCATCATAATATGATTACTTTCATCTTAGATGCATGCATAGCTTTCACTTTTCACGAAAGTGGCCTACGTATTTAATGCAATTGCGCGTGTATTTTTGTTTTGTTGATGCAGGCAGCAAAACAACTCTGACCAAGGCGATCAACAACCGCTGACAACCACGGCGACGACAACAGCACCTCCGCAACCGCCGCCTCCTGGTCAACGCAACACCATACCGGCTGCTGGCGTAGCAGCTGCAGGAGTACAGCCGCAACCTGCAGTGCCAGCGCCTGCCAACAATGCCGCAAATATAGCGCGAGCGGACGACCGCGACATGCATCGCGACTGGCTGGACGTTTTCTACATGCTTAGCCGCTCAATGATCTTCATCAGCATCGTTTACTTTTATTCGTCGCCCGTGCGGTGCGTCGTCGTCATCGGTCTCGCACTGACGCTTTATCTTTATCAAGTGGGCTTCTTCCGTAACGCGAATATCAATAATAATAACATCGTTCAGGGCGAGACGGCGCAAGAAGTACAAGCGCCAACTCGCTTCATGTTGTTGTGGACTTTCTTCACTACGTTCTTTGCATCACTCCTGCCAGAAATACCAAACGTGGTGTAATGAATGCGCAAATACCAAAAGGACGGAGACATCCTCAGGCGTTGAATTATATATATCTATATATATGATTAAACTGCTGCTACTGTATCACACAAATCTTCGCAATGGCGCAATTAGCATGGCAGCAGCGGCAGTCATCGTATTTCCTGCTGCTTGAATCGCGTTCAACTGTTAGGAAACAATATAAACTCCACATATTATTATATGAGTATTGAAGAGTGCGCGATTTGTAAATTAACTATATTCATATTTATACCCTAGCCTTGTTGCGCAATTAGTTATCAAATAGTATATGATTTGTTAGTGAGACTCGTTGTAGTACGTTGTTGGTACCCATATTCTTTGGTTTGTTTACTTCTTCCTCTACTTGGATCTTACTGATTGTACGTAGTACCGCATTTTGACCGCCTAGTGGAACGGAAGTAATGCGAATAAATAAATATACATGCTAATGTTGAGACCACTAAATGCAAGTGGGGAAATGCACATGTAAAATAAACAAATTTAATTTAGAAGAATATTTTTCAACTGCTCCATTTGAATACCATGCCAATCATATGCTATCTATTCCATTAAAAATTCATCAGTCTCCGCAGTCTGCTCCAAATTTGATGAGTAATTGGCAATTGGGATTTGGACTAGCAATTTTTCTTGTGCCTGTTCTTGAATTAATTTCAGCTTCTCTCGTCGTATGTTCAAAGCGCGTTGCTTATTTTCTTCAGCCATCTGCTTTTGCTCTTCAGTTAAAATTGAATCAAATGTTTGGTTCATGTTCATCTGCTGTCTTTCTTGAACAGTTTGCTCAAATCTCTTTTCCACTAATGCAATGTGTACTTGCTGCTGTTCATAAGCAGGTGATGCATTTGTCTCATCTTCATCAATTGATAGCTCATTGATTTGTGGCTCGTTATCAAGAATGCCCATTCTGATTTGTTTTACAAATGTCTAAAATTATACAAATTTTACAATCTTCCATTGATATACATATGGAATTCTCATACCATAACAACTTTCTTGTGCCCCAATGCCTCAATTTTGTCAATACACTGATCAAACTGGTACTTTGGAAATAATCTGTGACACCAGTATTCATAGCTCTTAAGCAATACATTCAAGTCGATTTCCTCATGGTTGATGCCTTTAAACTGTTGCTTGGCAAATAATTCGGGAAGTGCTGGCAATCCCTTTGCTCCTCTTAGAGTGTCTGCATTAAGCTTTGGTAGTGGATTTCGAACAGCTCGTTTTGGTTTGATAATCTTGTGTTCATCTTCATACTCTGGGTCAGCTTGCACTTCAACAGTTTCACCCTCATCTACGTTCACTTTGTTGTCGTCGCCTACGACATTTTCGACTTCTTCTTCGCTCAGTAGCCTTTCAGCTTGTTCAATAATATCTAATTCACTATCTGAATCCATAGCGAGGGCTGAACGGTTGAAGGTTATGTAGGAAACGATGAAATGTGGCTGGTATCAATGAGAGCAGCGTTCCACAATGATTATTCAAAGTCTTCGTCTGTTTGGTGCGTAGCCTCTTCAATACGACCATTAGCCCCAGTACTAAGACTATTTAATTGCGCCAAAAATGATGTCATGAGACGTTTGTTAAGATGGTCAGTTTGCGTCGTTTCGCGAACGATTTGAGGCACTAAATCAGCTGGCGCACCATTATTGCTCACATCTGAAGGACTCAATTGTGACGATGTTATATTATTGACTTGGGAGCCGTTCTGCGGAAGAGATTGTTCCTCTTCTCGGTCTCCCGTATCTCCCAATTGTAAACTGGGCATTGTTATGAGTATCGTGTGCGAGCGGTCAAAATATCGTAGAGACTGAATGCGATTACGTTAAACGCCCAGTGACGTTTCTGGCTTCAAGTGGACTAAGTGTCCGCAAAAGCTAGAGAGCTTTTCGTGACTCATCACATCGTTAATGGATCTATCTGTCACATTGTTACTAATCATTAAATCGAAACAATTTGCAAAATTGTTTTAAAACGGTGATCAATCTTTCTTTGCTAAAAAACTAATTGTTGGTCATTTCCTGACTTTACCTTAGTAAACCATTAGTAAACCGCATACAAATAAAAATAGCAGCACAGAATATCTTGTTATTAATTACCAAGATTGACTGCAACTTGTCTAAAACAATAATTGCGCGTTAAATGTATTCGAAATCTTTACTCTTTAATTGGCTGAAAAAGAAGAAAATGATTAGGTCCTGGTAAATTGACTGAAACACAAAATGGTTATTAATTATGATTATTTTAATTGGCGCATTAAATGTATCCGAAAATCTATCCGCAAATATTGAGCGCATTACGAATCTCCGAAACCTATATAGGTAATAAGGGTATTCCGCAAAAAATCGCGTAATTAAGTTACGTGTGGCCATAGGTACTTACTACCTATAAACGCAACTAAATTATTGGCGCACCTGGAAAGAAAGTTTCATGTGTTTTATGTGTAGAGGAAATAAATAGAAATAGACAGTTGCAATAAAAAGAATTTGACTCGTGAGAATGTTTAAACATCAAATTGAACTTTAATTTATGATTACACAATATTGGTTTTTCCGAATTTCAATCAATCAATCAAGCAACCAATATTGCCATATCAAAAATTAGATAAGCAAAATCTCAGAGTCAAATTTGTCTAATAGCTAAAGAAAGAAAGAAATTAGATTAAGTCCATGGAATGGAAAAGCACGCCTGAAGCTGAAAAAAGCAGAAAAGATCTAATACTACTCTGAAAGCAGAAAATACTAAAAACTAGCTGAAAAGCAAAAGTCATCTGAAAGAAATGGGTTAGATAACTAAAACTACGCTGAAAGAGACAAATGCATGTTAAGAAATATGTGTGTATTTCTTGTGGGTACATATTGGATGGTTGGAAGGGTTGTGTACGGTGTGTGTTTATGCTGTACGCGGATGAGAAGCGAATCGAGAGAGAAATAATCAAGTGTAACACATGTAAATAATGGTGATAATACAAGTGCAATACAAGATGAGAAGTGTATGTGAAGTGTATAAAATTACCTACTATTAAGTGGGCCACACGCAATATTTAATAAGTTCGATCGCGTTTGTTGGTGGCACGATTGCCCAAGTTCGCGACCAGGGTGGCACGATTGCCCAAATTCGCGACCAATTTTGGCACGATTGCCATCGCGACCAGGGGTGGCACGGTTGCCTTCGCGACCTTGGGTGGCACGATTGCCGATACATAGTTGTTTAATACTGTGCCCCAATTGCAGCATCCCAGCGGCATACAAATTGGGGTCCCTTACGGGATTTAACACGCCGCAACTCGAGAATGTCCTACGATATGCGAACGTTAGTCGCATAGAGAAGGAGGCAACAACAAAGGCAAAAGACAACGAGAAGAGAAGAGGCGACCAACAACGTACAAAACGTTTGTTTGCACCGGAATTAAAACTATAAGAGCCGAACTCCCAAAGTGTATGATTTTGAATGCTGCTCTGAGCAGTGCGCTGAAGGCGCACCAGCTCAAAGCAACAATCGCCACCATAAACAGTAAGAGCAGGCTCTTCTCGGTACTTACCACGCTCTTCAGGGTGGACGGCTTATCTGGGTTCCCTCGTTGCCGTCCCCTCATCATCCTGGTGGACCCTCTGGTGGAAACGATCATGCACGCGCACTCCATCGAAACGGCACTAATCTAGTTTCAAAAATTGTCCATGAATGTTACGATGTACAAGACGCGGCTTGCGGGCACAATATCGCGAACGCACACGACCCTTCATTGAGGGTATGCTCAGTTATTCGCACTCTGAGCACTCCCGCACACGATCTGTATTACGTTTATCAATTTGCGAAACTGCCCTAACAGGTGAAAGGGGCCATGGCACAACCCACTTTCGTTAGCTAATCGCGATTTTGTAACGCGACACGAACACGATGAGTTTTCGTTTACCGACCTCTCCAGGTCTTCCCGATTCGAGTCCGACGCACCGAACGACTGCCTCCCGCACTAGGCACGCGACGAACACACGAAGAACACACGACGAAAACGCGCCCGGACTTTCCAGGAGACGACTATGGTGACCTAAGAAACACATATCAATTAAATATTCATCCACTTTTTGCTTACGTCGCGACGTAGTTGGTCCGCAGTTGATCCACCTGCAACAGAAAAACACATTAATTTAAATTGAACACAAAACAGTTAAAAACAGTTAAACAATTATTAAATTCATGCATGACGATCGATGCATGAAACAAACATAAACATAGCATGCATGAAATGGCGAATGCACTGTCGCCAATAGTTCAGTCGCTTCAAACCGCGAACAGGAAGAACTAAACATATGGCAACAGCGCACACCCGCAAGACAAAGAAATTAAATCCGAGCACAGACAAACGCAGGTTCCACCCACGAAAGTTGACCGAAGACTGGCCAAAACGGCCGTCCGAGGCCGGTTTTCTAGCAAATTCGGCCTGCGCACCTGGTCTGCGCATGCGCAGATCACCCCAAATCGCCTCAGATCACCACATATGGTTTTTTTAGCACTAATATCAGGTGGCGCTGCTTGAAATTGCCAGCTGATTTCGTTTGGTTAATATTTATTTTTTCGATAAATAATTAATATTTTGACTGAAATCCGTTGCATATACGATATAATAATGATGTACGAAATATGACTGCATGATTATTGATAATTCTCAAGTTATGTCCAATGGAAATATGAATGACACTTGACGGTGATGGCTATGCGTGTGTGTGTGTGTGCACCCCAAGATAATTTTCCATAATTATTTTAAAGCAATAATACTATTGTAAATGGAATTTCACTGCTTATACAATAAAGAATATGCATTGCCCCATCTCTAATGACACTTTCCCCATGCTAAAAGACCCTCTAATAGTAAATATCAACGATGCAAAATATGCACACCATATGAATATTTTGTTGAAATGTTTTTACACAATAAAATAGTTTATGGATAAAATCAAGCCTTTAGGAAAATCATCCGTACTTGAAACAATCTGCTTCAAGTAACAATTTCATTCCAGAGACTGTAAAATTTAAAAAATCATACATGCAAGTGTAATCATATGGCAAGCATTTTATTTTGACAGTATGGATGTCCAATTGGATATAGGTACCTAGAGTCTAATATGAATGATTAAAATCTCTTAAATGATCAATTATCTTAAATTATCATCAGTGTAATTGTTTATAGCTAAAGAGCAATACATAATTTTCAAATTTCATATGTGAAGGTCACCTGACTAGTTGTAGTCTCATGATTTGTCATTTGAATTTCTGCAGTCAGATGCATTTGCCAGTGAACAATAGAAATATGGTTCACGTGTTAATTCATATGGTTGTTTATTTTTCCCATGTCTGATTTATAGTGCAAATCATGTTTTAACATGATATGCTCATTGAAAAATGCGCCAGACGTTAGTAATGTGTGGTTCTTGGTAGTGAACAGTAAAGATCCAGTGCAGTTCTTGTGAATGGTCTGTCTGTCCATGCTTAACAACACACATTTAATGCACAGCTTGCCAGGTATTTAGTAATTCATTCGTTTCATTTCAATATCGGATTCTAATATGCATATTAATAATTGGCTATTCCAGCTGGGGCCAGTGTGATTGTCCATTTTCCAAGATGGATGTTGCGCCAATGATATCAAGAAAGTGTATACAAGTTCCAGCTTTTAAACCAATTCAGGTATCTAATTCATTATCTATATGAGTAAAATAATGATTAATATTGATCTAGTTGCAGAGAGAGATTATGGCGTATTGGTGGGTAATGCACATGGAGCCAAGTGGTGGCTTGAAGTAATTTGGGTTCCAATGATTCAGCCAGACGTTTGTGTTGTTTGTAGACGACAATTGCAATGAACAGACTTGCATTTGTCTCTGGTTGGTTTTTTGTGTCTCAACGCATTCACGGAATCGAAACAATCGTTGCAGTTTTTGTGAATTGTTTGTGTCAAGCTCCAGACCAGCTGGTGGAGGTACCAGCTTATTTGCATTTTATTTGACTGCCATATGTTCACAACGCTGATTTTACAAGACGACAGGTAATTAATCATATATTAGTACCTACTATCATGATATCCTATTAGAATATTCATACTAACGTATAGCGCTATTTTAGGTGATGCAAATCGTATGCTTCGTTTTGGAAAGAGCTCTTTGTTACAATCAAATGTAAAACGAAGTGAAACGAGAGAAATTCGATAAACCAACGATGGAAGCAATACAAATCGGTAACTATTAATGCACAAGATATCATATAGAATCTCTGCTCTGATATGGATATATCTATTTTAGGAGTTGAATGCATGGCGAGACATTGAAACGTCTCAGAGATGAGTCAACAATTTGCGAATATAATAAGTTATTAAGTCTGCAACTTAATCATCCTGATGTTGTTATGCCAATCAAAAGAATCAGCTGGAAATTCCTGTCGGGAAAATCATGATTTCGAAATGAATCTCAAACTACTGGTATTGGCACTATCAGACAAAGACAGTGAACTTGTGGAAGTTCTGTCTGATCCGGCCGAGAAATCTAAGGAACAAATTTATGATGACCAAGACATTATATGGTGGCGCGACTTTTGCCCACGCACCTCCCCTGGATTGGAAACGACTCTCGGAGGAGGTCCGTGCGCAAAAATCAGGGTGGTAAAGAAATTATTCAAATACCTATCATAGTTTACGAGATATTAATTAAAATGTGAAGTAGGAGAGACCGAGGAGTGTTGGAACAGAGGAGAGTTGGAACAGTGTCGATAACTCGGAAACTATAATTACTAGCGAGCTCGAATAAACGCTCATTTGTTGTTTTTAACACTCACTATTTGATGGAGTAAGCGATGAAAGTGTGTGGAAAGCGGTTTTGACTGTGCAGCATTTGCATACAAAAAATTACTAATATTGCATACTAATATTTTTTCCCGTATACTTTAGTCATTCAAGTTTCGTGTAGTTACTTTAGTTTTTTTATAAGACTTGTAATTTCGAAGCTACAAATTATTATTCTGAGCGGTTCACCATTTTTTCAAGCTAGGAGAGGAACAGCTTGTACCAACTCTCCTAACATTGTTTTATTAATTAATAATTTAAAATTGTAGTTAATCTAATCATTATTTGTTACTTGTTATTTAATCATTTTTACTTACACAATATTCTTATTTTTCATCAAAATTGATTATTGATTCTTGACTGAATATTATATGTTATTTCAATACATACAAGTATAACAAATAATTATTAGAGTTCGTCTTTACTTCTTAATGTGATATTCTGTATAATGGAATTTGTTAGTGACGAAATAATCCAAAAACATAGCTGTTCCAACTCTCCTCGATACTAGGAGAGTTGGTACACTAAACGCAATTTCACATTTTCTTGATTTTCTCCGAAATCATAATATTTTCGTTAATGGAAATAATTGTATCTTAAAGAGTATAAATTGAGCTACCCTTTGCCATATAATTCGTAGACGTAGTATGTTTCTGGACAGAGATATGTTCATTTAAGTAAAAATTGGTCTCCCCTACTAATCACGCGTAGTTAAGCTACTGTTACCGCACCAGGCAACACCAGGCGCACTAGCAGTTGCGCTGCTTGTTTGTGATTCTGGCCTGGCAATGGGGAATGGCCGCTGTCAACAGGGGTATTGCGCAAAGCACCGCCTTCCTAGAACGAATGCACCACTGCCCTAGTGCGGTGAAACCACCTGTTGCGCTTCCATTTAACACATCAGGTGCGCGCTTCATGCGCAACTAAATCAGCCCCACGGAAAGTTTTCAACTCGCTATAACTATTAAAGTTCTGAACCGATTTTAATGATATAAAAACTGATGTAATGTCCGTTTCTTATACTATCAGAATGCATTATCATTTTTAATGGTATATTATTGACTATGCTCCAAAATTTATTCAAAGTTCGCAAAGGATTGTGCGGAATAATCAGAAGTGATCGCGTTGAAAACTGGCATAAACATTAATAAAGATACGGTATTTTCATATAAAAAACTGATTTCCAGATATCATAATTAGTTTACTAGATATAATAGATCAAAATCAGAGGTTCACTGAAGCGCAACTTCTAGTTTAGTTGCGGGTTATTATCTATTAAGTAAATGCTGTGTAATTTTACAGAAATATTTGTTAATCATATTAAGGATTATACCTATAAAGGCAAAAAATTATAATAACGCTTGCATCATTGAATTTATCATTAAATAACTCGACAAGTCGAAGCTGACTGCTCTCAGGCCATCTGCATCTTGGGTTAGATTCCCCACTATTATTAAATTATTTATTTATATTTTGAGGCGCCCCCTGGCGGAAATCCTGGAAAAATCGGGCGTGGACGCAGGACGAAACCCGTTTTTTCCGCACTCACACACGCGCATTCATGCTGAGAGAGTGAGTGAGTAGCACCCATGCAATGGCACCTTCACTTATTCTCTCAGCAGCACTCAAACAGCAACCAAACTTGATCAAGACTCAATTTAAATGAAAATGAAACGCGAATGTATATTTATTTTAATTAATGTATCAACAGCTAGGATAAATACCAAATGAGCAATTGCAAGAGTTTCGGTGAACCAGCAGGATGAAAATCAACTGGGGAGCACTTAGCTCGGGATGCGGCACATTTGCACCACGGTTTTGGTGACCAGGAAACCCACCGGGCGAGTCGCATAGCAAGTCCTGATCGTTGAGCATGAATACGGTGAAGATAATTGGTGGAGGGCCAGCTGACCGAATTGCCAAGAACGAAAGAAAGAAGCCTCCCTTCTCACATACTGCAAGGGGTTGTCCGCTTTAAAACTTGAAGTATTTTGAGAAGTTATCGCTTTAGAATTCATTTGTTTGCGATTTATTATAATTGATTAATTATTGAATTGAATTGAATATCTATTTGTTGCTTGTGCTTTTAGTTGCTGTAATAATTAATTGAAACCTCAATTAGCAGTGGTCCAGCCTTAAACCAAGATCGTAGCTTGATAAGTCTGTCGCTAAAGGGCTGCGTGCCTTATTTAGACTTCGCAAAGCTAAATTTGTAGACACAGCAATTGGCAAATCAACCTCAATTAGCGGTGGTCCAGCCATAAGCCAAGATCGTAGCTTGACAGTTTACTGTTGCCAAAGGGTTGTAGTGTCTGGCTCAGACTATTTTAAGCTGACGCTAGTGACACTCTTGCCATTAACACAGGGATGCAGTTGCATAAGCAATTTTACAGTTATTCAATTTTTGATTGACATTTACCAGTTTTAATGAAATTTACCGGTGAATGCCCGAACAGCCCAGCTTTGCAAATTACCGAAGTAGCCAGGCCGTCCGAGCGATATATTAAAATCATAGACAACCCCTACGCAGAGCACCATGGACACCGTGCTATGCCATGGTGCAAGGGATTCTTCTCTCTCTCAACGTGCAATTCACCCAACCCAACTCGCCCTCCACCAACACTCCACCGATTCATGCATCAACAACCAGGACAAGCATGCGACTCACCACAGTGTAGCTCCTGGCCAGCAAAACGGGGCAAATGACCACATCCGAAGCGAAGATGCTCTCCAATCGATCCTCATTCCGGGTGGCACAGCGAGCGAATTGCAATTCCTCAAATTGACATCCTTCCTGGTTGATGATGGCATTAGCTAAAACAAACAAACATTTTAATATCGAGAATGAATAGTTAACTAGTTTGGTTGCTTCACTCACGTGGCATTGCTTTGAAAAACAATTGTTTATTTCACTACCTGTAATTCATGCTCAAAAATGCTACAACCCTCTTTAAATCGTTTATTTTACCCCATACAATAATTTCCCATCTAACCAAATACCTGAGTACGCGCTGTCCACTTCTCGAAATAAACAAATTGTGTCTTCAAAGCAATGCCACAAAAAGGATATAGGTAGGTTCCGTTGATGTCCATGGCACGAATCCTCGATCGACGGAAGCTGAAGTAGCACTGAAATGAACTAATTATTAATTAAAATGTTAGTCAAAGTTAAACACAATGCAATGTGTCTAACTCCAAATAACCTGCTAAAGTAAAGTGAATAAATTCGTCAAGTGATTAGCCGGTCAGTCGTGATTGGCTCCACATGATAAAATTTTAACACCTTTGCCGTTGGCCGAAGCCGATTTCATCTGACTTTGAGCGGAAGAAGCGCGCACATTTCGAATGCTTACTTATGCGTATTGTGCATTGATCCAATATTTATTACCAATTTATGGTTCAATGTATAAATGTTTAGCATCAGTGGAAGAATGGTATAAATGACAGATTCGGCTACGATATGCAATATAGCTCAATACTGGTATTGTCGCAATTGAACATTTAATTATTTTGTCGCATTACCTGAATGGCAGATAGCTATTCGTTGTATTGTATAATGTTGTACAACAGGTGTCAGTTCTATCTATCTATTTAAATCTTTGAATTATTTGGCGCGGTCCAAATGATAAACTACGTCACTAATACGCAGAGGCGTTGCTAACACATTCGCGCGAAAAGTTTGCTAGTACATTCAAATTTTAAATATGTACCTAATACATTTCCCGCGTTGCACGTCATAATTTAATGAGCACATTTATGTTTGCTTTTAATTACTTTTTTTTCATATTTTTTTACTTTGGATGCGTTCTGTAATTGATAAGGAAAAATAAGAGTACAATAAGTCTACATTTATTTAATAATACACAAATTATAATTGTATTGCTGGTTATACCCGTGCAATTAGCGGGTCCCTGGCAGAACTTTGCCATACTCCTGATTAATTAATTAGTCGCTCTTTAGCGGTGATCAGGAGTATGCCCACCCCCGCGACGTGGACGCGCCTGCCAGGTATTACCCAGGTGAAACTGAAGGTTTCCCTGGGCCGGGTTAATGAGCAGCCCTATTAGTAGTCAGCTTAATTAAGCGTCAGACCAATAGGGCTGCTCAAAGGCGACCTGAAACAAAAAAGAAAACACAAATATGATTAGTAAATAGCAGTACCTGGGCTACCGAAGTAGCCACAGCGAAAATCCCACGGTGATGATGATCCCGCGGCGGTTGTGGTTGGATTGTAGGCGGTTGGTGGGCGGTTCCCGGATTGGATTGGTTGGATTGATCCTGGCGTTGTCCTGGTTCGGTGCTGGCATTCCCCCACCCATTAGGGGAGTCCATATTAGGAGTGCTCACATAAAAAAGTGACCAGGCGCAATAAAAATTACTCCCGAAATTATTGCGCGAATTAATTCAAATAATTACAAAATGAAATTAATCAATTAACATTAAATTAATCAATGAACCTAATTAAAATTAATTAATTACCATAATCAAAAACTAATTAATAACCGAAATTAATTAATTATCTCAATCAAAATCTAATTAATATTTGCGCAGGCTGCCTTAGCAAAAAAAGTCGCTTAAATACAGCGAATGACACGCGAATATGAATTTGCAATGCTTAATTAATAATACAAGCCACACCATGCCATTTCACACCATGCCTCAACCCCTCACTTCATTCACAGTCGGGTGCGCACCCTTCACACACACAATACAAATATCTCACTGCTTGCATCATCAATTAAACAAAGCAAATTCATATATAAAACGAAAAATAAGTAATTAAGGCAACCCAAAACAAATATTATCGCAAAACTATCAAATGCGCAATTAAAATTGAAATTCCGAATCAAAATAAATCTAATAACCGATGAAATCAAATAATTACCACGCGCTAAATGCATCAAAAATTAATTAAACTAATATAACTTATTAAAATACAACCGATAACCGATCACACGCGATACTAAATGAAAATAATTAAATTATTCTATTCTAACCGAGCAAAAGCAATGCAAAAACGCGCAAAATTAAATTAATTAACTAATAAATCGCGTCTTCAAACCCGAGCTAAATGAGCAATACGCGAAATGAAATTACGCAATAATGAAGCTAGCATGCAGTAGAAAAGTTTTCCCTGACCTTTTATCCTGTCCGATGTCTGAATCCTCGTACCTCACGTCCTGAACCCTTTGACCTGGCGTCGTCACCGCTGCAACTTCGCGATCTAATCCTAGTATTGGTCACCTGAAACAATACAAAAATATTAATTAGGGGCCCATTTAAAATCAAAACAATTGAATAAATAACAAGAATAAGAAATTATATTCACCTTTAAATTGAGAGCACTCCGCGTTGATCCTTTATCGTCCCTCTGGAATCCCTCAAATGGGCTTCTCTCCATTATCATCCTTCTTTCCTCTTTGGTCCACTCCTAGAAACACGAAACAAAAAGGAATTAACATAAAATTATTACAACTGAATGTTTATGATGCTATAATTACCCTCTGCTTCGTCCTGGACTCTTTGGCTTCCTTCCTTCTTGGACCGAATCTGCGAACAGAAAAAGGAAAAGAATAAATCAACATCCTAGTTAATAATTACCGATACTTGTCCGTTATCCCTCTCATCCAGGTTCATGGCTTGATCGACTGGCTCCTGGCTTCCTTCTCAATTGAATCTGTGAACACAAAGAAAAACAATGAATCAACTTCCTAATTTATAATTACCGATACTTGTCCGTGATCCCCGGTGATGATCCCCTCATCCTGGTCCATGGCTTGATCGACTGGCTCCTGGCTTCCTTCTCAATCGAATCTGTGAACAGACAAGAAAAAAATAAATCAATTTTCTAATTTATAATTACCGATACTTGTCCGTCATCCATGGTGATGATTCCTCTCGTCCCGTCCCGTCCTGATATGGTTGGCTCCTGGCTTCCTTCTTGACTGAATCTGTAAACACACAAGAAAAACAATGAATCAACTTCCTAATTTATAATTACCGATACTTGTCCGTCATCCCCGATGATGATCCCCCTCATCCCTGGTCCATGGCTTGATCGACTGGCTCCTGTCTTCCTTCTCGGTTGAATCTGTGAACACAAAGAAAAACAATGAATCAAGATTCTAAGAAATAATTACCGATACTTGTCCGTGATGGTCTCATTGGCCAGGAATGGTCCCTAGTCCCTCCGTCCATGGATTGATCCTGCAAGTAAACAAAAACAAATTATAATTCACATATTAATCAAAACTTGCGATACCTTTACCGGCACCCTCCTCATCCACGGGCTAGCATCGTCCTTGATTGAACCTGCGAACAAACAAAGAAAACTAATTAGTTCCTGCTTGCCAATCTGCTCTTGCTGATACGTGTCCGGCGTGGGCGTCCTTCCATCCCTCGGATCCATTCCTGTGGACAGAAGGAAACAACAAATAAGTATGCTGAAATTGTTTGTTAACATTATCAAAACTTGCCTGGGCGTCCACATCTCCAGCCAGCGTTCTCCACCCTGTTGTCCAGTCGGTTCCAGCCCCTCGGTCCTTGAATCTCTCCATTCCTCACGCTCCATTCACCCTATATACAATGTAAATAAAGTACGTCTCTTTTTATATACGTTAATGCGCTCACCCCTGACTTTGTCCGGAATTGGCGATTGATTCCATTCACCATCCTCGTCGTCGTCGTCGTTGTCATCGTTGTCGTCCTCATCTCCAGTTGCCAAACCGTTATCTCTCCATTTCCGCGAACTACACGCGAATTCCCCACGATTTACCGATGCAGAATCTCAAGATTATAACGCGCGAAAATAAAAATAAATAATTTAAAAAAATGACGCAAAACGCGAGTCTCTAATTGAACGAGCATAAACTGCATTAATTATATAATCCTAACTGGCGCAATATACCTAATTCATGGTACAAAACCATTGGCGCAACATACTGCATAATCAGTATAAACACCCACTTTATCATCCATCATACTCATCAATCTCATCATACCATTCCCATCATTCAACTTACTACCTAAATATACCCAACACCATGCAAAATACCCATATCACCTTCTTACCCATCATACTAATCATCACCATACTCATCAAACCCATCACACCATGCTCATCATGCAACTTACTCAAAGAACCCAAACCCAAGAAAATCACCAATAATTCAATCACTCCTAGCATAACACATGCAAGACACACTGGCGGGTGCGCACCCTTTAGACAAAGGACAACTCATTTATTCGCATATCAATAGCATACCAAACCAATAATATTACATGCGCTAATATCATTACCCATTAAATCATACCATACTCCGCAACAATAGCTAAATTTCGCAGGAATATCCGAAAGGCGCATCAATCAGCAACCGGCAATCTATTATCTATCTCTATCTAACTAGGCGCATTAATTATGATTCATTAACTAAAAAACCGCATTACGAAATTATTTCAATTACGAACAATTGCAGCGAAAAATACTGTAAACAAACAAAACTAACCACGCTTGAGATTTGCCTGCCCCATGCAACGTTATCTACTACGTCATCCCAACATGTTCGGAACCTGCATAGAAACGTTACGTTGTGATCAGGTCGCTATAACCGCATGGTGAAAAATGTAAATGGTACTCACGGTTTTGGCGAAGGGGCTCATCAATCCATTGGGGCTGGTCATCGGGGCTCCTCATGGGCGTGGACCTCTTGTCAAAGGGTGATGCGTGGTAGTAATCCTTTGGCTGAAGCGGCGTAATCCTTTGGCACTAAATAACACACGAAACACTTTGTATTAGCGAACACGTTTTGATTTCTTAATTAGCACTAATCACAGAATTGGAAGGCGGGTGGTGTCCAAAATCTTCTTCGCTGGTTGGTGGCTGGCTGGCTGGCTGGTTTCGGCGATGATGGTGATGAATCCCTAGGGCACTATGAGCACACAATTAAACACTTGTATTAGAAATCACTTATCACTCAATAAATTATTGCACAAACAGTTTACGCGCACAAATTACACGATTATCGCGAATTAAACACCGATTTATTACCTTAAGAAAATGCGCCACGTGAGTGCGAACGCCACGAGGCGAGAGCGATCGCTGTACTGGCTTACTGATAACAAAAATTTGCTGGCCGGGTCAAAAGATCATTCTACCTGTGCGATGTTTATGCTGCAAAACTAACCCCATGCACATTTCTCATTCGTATGATCAACAACTGAGCCTGATGCAATTCTTCAAATACGTTGTTTTAAATACATCTATATATTGTTAATAATTGTTGCAATCGCTGATATATAAGTTCTAGTATTGCATAAAATAATAATTTCTACAAGTTTCGGCGAACTTTTATGACTTTTTACTAAATTAAACTTTAAATGCTATAATTCGAAGTTAAGAACAATTAAAATCGGAAAACTGATTAGAGTGTATTAAAGAGGCTCTAATTTTGATGAACATAGTTTTTAAATCACGTAAATCGGTTGGTAACTTTAAAAGTTATAGCAATTTGAAAAATAGTTAAAGGTGTTCAAAGATTAAAGCGCAATTTAAAGGGCCGCGCGCATGGGGATTCCAGGGGATTCCGTTTACATGCTACTGTCTGCATTGGAATGCGACAGTCAGGTGATCAGCTGCTCATAAGTAGGTCAATCGTGTATGAGTGCGTGAGTCACTAGTGCATGTGTAAGCAGATGGCATGCAGTCTGTAAAACAGATTAAATTCAAAAAATGTACATGTAAAATGTTTTATTATAACTAAATAAGTCCTGTTAAATGTTAATAATGTGATATTTAATTGATTTTAATTGATTTAAATCAACCTAAAAGTCTGACAACAATTGATCAGCATGCCCCCGATGGTAAGTGCGGAAACTTAATAAGCTCCTCCCACTTAAACATAGATTCCAAGTATGTGGGTTTGGGTTTGTTTTTCTCCATGAATAAATAAATTAATAGTGATTTGTGTTAATTAAGAATGTCACAATCGACGATAAGTACCAATGGGGATACACAGTGTGCGAACTTATCACTGGAGGATTCGTCTGATAATTTTGAAAGCCTCAACTCCTGCATAAGAGATGTGGATAACTTGAACATTACAAGCACTGATGAGGGTTCGGAAGAACTAAATGCGAATACAAACGAGGATAATGTTAGTATTCAATTGCAGGACAATCATTACACAAGAAACAAACTAAGAGAACCAGATATTTGTGTTGAACTCAGCAGAGAATCCAATCTACCCCAGGTACATAGCTTTCCTCTTTCTATTTGTGCTTAAAGCATACTTAAATGTATTGGTGTTTCAGATATGGCAATGAGAACAAATTGGCAACATTATTTGGAGTACAAATTGGCAACATTATTATGCAAGCCACAGTCAGCTTCATCCAGGATCAGAATGACACCACCCAAATAGATGCAGGCAATAAAAAATTTGTGTTATCTGTGAAGAGTCATAAAAAGAAAGTTATATTTCTTTGCTAAGTTGTGTGAAGATCATTAGATTAGTGATTAGTTATGTATTAAAATTTTAAATAAATAGGTAGCATTTAGTCAGAACATCTTGCATAAACTGAAGAATTGAAGGATACTCCAGATTTTCAAATAGGTGTTTTTCTCCTCAAATGAATGATCTAAAAGGATTATCAAATGATACAACTCATATGTTATCAATAATGCATTGTTTACTATGTTTATTAAATCCTTTTAATCCTTTTAAACAATTCAATATTAGTTCCTATAATGCCTGATGAGGACAGCACCTCCTAGGCTCTCTTTTCCAATTGTCAAGTTTAAGTATTATATGTAGTGTTCGGAATATTATTAAGTTGATATTACGCAAACTAAATAGTTTTTAAAGCTAGGTTCAGTGTCGTAGCTTGCCTGGCAATATATTGTTTAGAAAACACGAGCTCAGGTAACGTCAGTCACATGTTCAGAACAATCTGTACGCATTAGTGACCCGTGATAAAAATTCTATTTATGTGGATATTATTTATTGCAGTGTGTGTTACTGCCTTCAATCGTCTTGTTTAGTATTCTAAGGGTGTGTCTACATATATCTTAACAATGGCAATGTCAGTTTTACTTAGGAATGTAGCAAAGAGTTCAGGTGAGAATCACATAACCACAGAGTGTTACCTTGCTATTATATAATAATGTATTCATTACAGCTAATCCAAATCTATTGAAGGGTCAAACCGCAATTGTGCGACTTAGTGGACACTATTCCCCATTACAAAATGCCACCAGGAAACGAGCTGGTCTTGTACAAGGAGTCACAGAATCACTTGCCATTAAGTCAAGGCCATTACAAAGAAATATGGGTCTGATGTCACCAACTAAACATTGGACTGTGGAAAGACTTCTCAGTGTTTGTCTCTATGGAATGATTCCTGCTGCTGTTGCAATGCCAGGCAATGTAGCCTTTGATAATGCTGCAGTCATTGGCATGCTTTTACACTCGCATTGGTAATTCTCATTCCTGCATTAATGTAACTATAAATTTTATGAACAATTTTTATCATTTTGCTTCTAGGGGTTTGGAATCAATTGTTGTTGATTATGTCCGCCCTATCATATTTGGCAACACTATTCCAGGACTTGCAAAACTGCTTCTCAATCTGATTACCATTTGTGCAATGGGCAGTTTAATCTACTTCAACATGAATGATGTTGGTTTTGGGCAAGCTGTGCGCAATGTATGGTACTTGGAACCCAAAGGCAAGAAAGGATAGGGATAAAAGCTATAAATGAACTAAATTACAAATGTCACCAATAATAATATTTTATTTGTATTATTAGTAGTTCATTATTCATTGTCATGTAATCATTATTGTCCTGGAGTACTCTACGCTGGAAAATACTGACAATGAGCATTGTAATTTATTATTCAATTATTAAAAACGTATTAGAAAATTGTATGATATGAATATTATAATTCATGACCCTTAAACCACTACTGATTGGCCACCGCAAGGTTGAGCACTTGGGTAATCTCACTACGAGAGGATTCAATTATTGTCTCATCGTTGTAGGCTGGGCAAATTTAATTATCTAATTAATGCTTGCTAAAGTGTCGCTGTATCAACGTTCCGATGAAGTACATCAGTGTAAAACGATTTTAATGCATTCCACTGTGCGGTGTGCAATAAAATATGCGATCTCCGACTTTTCATATGTGCGACAGCTTCGTTGGGCGACCAACCATTTCGCTAAAAGTATATTTCAAATGAATGATGATATAATTTTTGAAACGATTTACAGTATCTACCATCATTAAATAGCATCCGACTAAAGTTGCACTGCGTGTACGCCCTGCCTTGCAGTGTACATAAACAGTATCTCCAATTTCTTTCTCATTGTTGTTGGACATTGATGGGTCAGGTGGCAAATATCCTTTGATGAATTCCACGCCTTCAATCAGCTTCTTTTGGCAAGGTGTTTCAAAAATGTCTGTTGTGGATAGCTGAAGGAAACGGACACCAACTTTATTCCATTGCTAAAACAGTAGTTGATGTGCTTTGAGGAATCAAAATCATAAGCTATTGAGATGCATACTTCTTTATTGTTGGCCAGCCATAATTCATAATCCTCATTCATTGAGACCACTGCCTTAACATTCTCTTTCTGAATTAGCTAAAAAAAGTTTAAAACAATTTAAACTCAAATCAGCTAAATCCTCAAGCATAACTCACCTCTTCAGTTAGAGATGGGAATGGGAGAGCGCCCAATATCACATTTTGGTCAATTCTATCATACCAACAGCGCTTGGTGAATCTCTCCATCAAGACGTTGTACATCAACGTGGGGTAGAATGTGATCCTTGCGAACATCGCGGGCCTAGATTATGGTGGTCGGTGAATTATTATCGATGCCCAACAAAACAACAGGCGGCAAGTCGGGGCCCACATAGAGCAAAAAATGTACCGATTACAAGCGTGCTCGTCTCTCACGTTTACCGCTATCCGTACTGAATACGCTTCATTTTGTCGTCAGCCAAGCACCCCACCGATTGACTCCTACGGACACTGGAAATTTCTAAGCGATGACGTTGAACACGTCTAGCGGAACTGGAACAGGTCGAACAGCTGATACGCTCTATACAGATGCTCGTGTGGAGTGGTGCGTCTGGCCGTCCCACTACGCCACACATGCACAAGGAGAAAGTAGGTCACCGCCTCTACCATGTGGGATTGCGTGCTCAATAAACTTTTCTATTGTCTTCCTAGATACTATTTACAAAATTATCTCTATGACAACCTAAAACAGTTATAATAAATCCTCATCCAGCATTATCCTACCAAACTCTAAACTACGAAACATTTTTATCATTATCTGAGAGGCTGAGTTGATATCAGGCCGAATTATATACGTTCCAGTTACGTCTCGTCGGCGCATCATTTTGTTTTGTGTTTTAGCAATATGCACCAAAATGTCAAGAATGTTATCTGTGGCTTCAGACATTCCCAAGCGTTTGACGTATTCAAAACGTTGATGTTTATTCAGCCAATATAATAAGTAATCAGCTATGATTTCAGTTCCCACCAAATGATCCTGAATTGTATTACACAGGGCAAGTTTAAGTCCAACTTCAATGCTTTCCACATTTGGAGTAAGAATTCCTGGAGTATCAAGCATGTAGAACAGGGGTTGCTCACACATTTTAATTTTAGTAAGCACACTGCGAGTTATACCAGGTGCTTTGCCAACTGCTGAAGCCCCTGCCTTATGCAGGTAGCGATTACGAAGACAATTGGTTAGAGATGATTTACCCACATTTGGGATTCCTATCAGCATGACACAATAGTCGTCCTCTGTATTGCGATTATAACGTTCAGACTTCTTAATTAGCTCCTGTGCTAGAGGAAATAGCTGCTTCAATCCCTTATCCTGATGATTCTTGCAATTTGTAAACACCACATTTGGATACTGGTTCTGGATCCTTTTTTGTATCACGGGGATGTACTTGCTGTCTATCATGTCAACTTTGTTCAGCACTAAAATATGTGGTTTTACACCTAGGATTTTATATTTGAACTCAATGTTTAGCCCTGATAATGGTATACGAGCATCATGCACCTCAATGATGCAGTCAACTGATCTGAGCTTCTGTTGCATTTGCTTCAATCCTTTATTCATGTGTCCAGGAAACCAGTGGAGAGCATCCTTGCTAATTGCATTAAACACAGAACGGAAATTAGGTGCAGACATTATTAAAACACTTGAACAAATTTTAACACCGGTTATATTGGGTTATGTACGTTTCTGAGGCGTCACGTATGAGCGCGAAACCAAATAACTGGTTAAAAAACGTCAAGTTTGCGAGATCATAACTCGTAATCCAACGAATGAATTTTATTCAAATTACTGAAGTCAATGAAGAATTTAACAATCTTTCCGTTAGTGAAAGAATTATTTGAATATCTATAATAGTTTGCAAGATATTGATAAAAATATACACGTAAAATTTCGAGTCAAATGATTTCAAATGTCTCCTAATTCTACCACCAGAGTACACCCACAGTACTGCCTATCGAATATCAGCGACTGTGCAGTAACACCAGGGCAAATACTCAGCTAGGCACTTCTCGTATGCAAATGCATACAAGCCTATCGTATAACTAGTAATAGACGCTACTGGTGAGAGAAAATATCCTCTGGTGTTCGGCGAAAGAATTCTTTGCCGCGATTACCGTAGACTCTTTAAATCTTTAAAGAGCGCAACTTTAAAAGAGTTATGACTTTATAAGTTCTCAACCAATTTGAATCATTTAAAAACCATTAACATGTACATTAAGCACACACTTCATCCGATGTACATTTAGATCAATATTTATATTATGTTCTTATCAATTAATATTTTTATTATCAACACTCTATCAATGATATAACTTGATAAGCAGCAATTGGGTTATACAGTATTATTATGTAATTTACGTTTAAATCCAATTAAATCTTTCCCTTTATAAAATTAATTTTTATTCATGTTTTAAATTCTAACTAGTATTTCGTAGCTATTAAAGGTCAATTCTTGTCCGCCGAATGGGATGTATAGACAATTATGCGATGGATGAACTTTACCAACAGTTTGCGATCCTTCGTGCCAAGTTCTGCCAATATACAATGGCTCTCCATCAGAGGTTCTGCCTCCAACTACCGCATTATAAGGGATGTTACCATCTGACGATGGAACCCATTCGAAACGTTGCTCGCATAGGACCTAATTAATTTACTTATAGTTACTTTTATCGGTTTGTTACCAAACTTACTTCAAAGGCATTAATGCAATGTTCTTCGCCACCAAAAGAGACATATGCTTGATGACGGTCTGGAACCACTTTGGCTGGTAACCAATCCCCTTGGTACATTGCACGACCTACATAGATTTCAGAACCATCTGCATCTGTTCCACCACGTACCGCATGTTGCGGCAGCGAGGAATAGTTGCTTGATGAAATCCAATAATAACCGCCTGTAAATGAACATTTATTAATTAACATAATAACACGCTGTTTAATACTAATGCAACCATGCTTCTCCACGGGGAAATGAGGCGGTTGTGGATGAGTAATAGGCGCCGAACACTCAAATTCATTTGGTGCGTAGGATAAGTCAACGGGATTGCCGCCCCAGCGAAAGCCATATGGATCTGGCGGCGGATCTAATTAAGAGGTTTATGCCATTTGTGAGTGAATAAACTATTTAGTTTCTACTTATAAATAGTTGAAGAACTAGTTGCACATGTATGATCTTATATGTTTTAAAAAATACAAAAGCAGAAATATTTCGGTCACTCACCAGACATTTTGTTACTTAACAAGTTTGTTAATCTATGCGAAGCACCTCGAAACGCACTTTTTACATTGTAGTAATGACTCTGTCGTGCTCTATTTATACCTAACTGATAAGATTATTTAAATCTACAAACGTGTTCGGAAAGTTTAACTTTGAGTGCTGTGTCAGAATAAAACACATAACGATTTGTCATCAATTGGGTGTGATGTTGATTATCTCACTCATGCTAAACATGTATAGGTACTTTGAACCATAATTTGGTAATTAATATTGGATCAATGCACAACACGCATAAGTAAGCAATCGAAATGTGCGCGCTTTTTCCGCTCAAAGTCAGATGAAATCGGCTTCGGCCAACGGCAAAGGTGTTAAAATTTTATCATGTGGAGCCAATCACGACTGACCGGCTAATCACTTGACGAATTTATTCACTTTACTTTAGCAGGTTATTTGGAGTTAGACACATTGCATTGTGTTTAACTTTGACTAACATTTTAATTAATAATTAGTTCATTTCAGTGCTACTTCAGCTTCCGTCGATCGAGGATTCGTGCCATGGACATCAACGGAACCTACCTATATCCTTTTTGTGGCATTGCTTTGAAGACACAATTTGTTTATTTCGAGAAGTGGACAGCGCGTACTCAGGTATTTGGTTAGATGGGAAATTATTGTATGGGGTAAAATAAACGATTTAAAGAGGGTTGTAGCATTTTTGAGCATGAATTACAGGTAGTGAAATAAACAATTGTTTTTCAAAGCAATGCCACGTGAGTGAAGCAACCAAACTAGTTAACTATTCATTCTCGATATTAAAATGTTTGTTTGTTTTAGCTAATGCCATCATCAACCAGGAAGGATGTCAATTTGAGGAATTGCAATTCGCTCGCTGTGCCACCCGGAATGAGGATCGATTGGAGAGCATCTTCGCTTCGGATGTGGTCATTTGCCCCGTTTTGCTGGCCAGGAGCTACACTGTGGTGAGTCGCATGCTTGTCCTGGTTGTTGATGCATGAATCGGTGGAGTGTTGGTGGAGGGCGAGTTGGGTTGGGTGAATTGCACGTTGAGAGAGAGAAGAATCCCTTGCACCATGGCATAGCACGGTGTCCATGGTGCTCTGCGTAGGGGTTGTCTATGATTTTAATATATCGCTCGGACGGCCTGGCTACTTCGGTAATTTGCAAAGCTGGGCTGTTCGGGCATTCACCGGTAAATTTCATTAAAACTGGTAAATGTCAATCAAAAATTGAATAACTGTAAAATTGCTTATGCAACTGCATCCCTGTGTTAATGGCAAGAGTGTCACTAGCGTCAGCTTAAAATAGTCTGAGCCAGACACTACAACCCTTTGGCAACAGTAAACTGTCAAGCTACGATCTTGGCTTATGGCTGGACCACCGCTAATTGAGGTTGATTTGCCAATTGCTGTGTCTACAAATTTAGCTTTGCGAAGTCTAAATAAGGCACGCAGCCCTTTAGCGACAGACTTATCAAGCTACGATCTTGGTTTAAGGCTGGACCACTGCTAATTGAGGTTTCAATTAATTATTACAGCAACTAAAAGCACAAGCAACAAATAGATATTCAATTCAATTCAATAATTAATCAATTATAATAAATCGCAAACAAATGAATTCTAAAGCGATAACTTCTCAAAATACTTCAAGTTTTAAAGCGGACAACCCCTTGCAGTATGTGAGAAGGGAGGCTTCTTTCTTTCGTTCTTGGCAATTCGGTCAGCTGGCCCTCCACCAATTATCTTCACCGTATTCATGCTCAACGATCAGGACTTGCTATGCGACTCGCCCGGTGGGTTTCCTGGTCACCAAAACCGTGGTGCAAATGTGCCGCATCCCGAGCTAAGTGCTCCCCAGTTGATTTTCATCCTGCTGGTTCACCGAAACTCTTGCAATTGCTCATTTGGTATTTATCCTAGCTGTTGATACATTAATTAAAATAAATATACATTCGCGTTTCATTTTCATTTAAATTGAGTCTTGATCAAGTTTGGTTGCTGTTTGAGTGCTGCTGAGAGAATAAGTGAAGGTGCCATTGCATGAGTGCTACTCACTCACTCTCTCAGCATGAATGCGCGTGTGTGAGTGCGGAAAAAACGGGTTTCGTCCTGCGTCCACGCCCGATTTTTCCAGGATTTCCGCCAGGGGGCGCCTCAAAATATAAATAAATAATTTAATAATAGTGGGGAATCTAACCCAAGATGCAGATGGCCTGAGAGCAGTCAGCTTCGACTTGTCGAGTTATTTAATGATAAATTCAATGATGCAAGCGTTATTATAATTTTTTGCCTTTATAGGTATAATCCTTAATATGATTAACAAATATTTCTGTAAAATTACACAGCATTTACTTAATAGATAATAACCCGCAACTAAACTAGAAGTTGCGCTTCAGTGAACCTCTGATTTTGATCTATTATATCTAGTAAACTAATTATGATATCTGGAAATCAGTTTTTTATATGAAAATACCGTATCTTTATTAATGTTTATGCCAGTTTTCAACGCGATCACTTCTGATTATTCCGCACAATCCTTTGCGAACTTTGAATAAATTTTGGAGCATAGTCAATAATATACCATTAAAAATGATAATGCATTCTGATAGTATAAGAAACGGACATTACATCAGTTTTTATATCATTAAAATCGGTTCAGAACTTTAATAGTTATAGCGAGTTGAAAACTTTCCGTGGGGCTGATTTAGTTGCGCATGAAGCGCGCACCTGATGTGTTAAATGGAAGCGCAACAGGTGGTTTCACCGCACTAGGGCAGTGGTGCATTCGTTCTAGGAAGGCGGTGCTTTGCGCAATACCCCTGTTGACAGCGGCCATTCCCCATTGCCAGGCCAGAATCACAAACAAGCAGCGCAACTGCTAGTGCGCCTGGTGTTGCCTGGTGCGGTAACAGTAGCTTAACTACGCGTGATTAGTAGGGGAGACCAATTTTTACTTAAATGAACATATCTCTGTCCAGAAACATACTACGTCTACGAATTATATGGCAAAGGGTAGCTCAATTTATACTCTTTAAGATACAATTATTTCCATTAACGAAAATATTATGATTTCGGAGAAAATCAAGAAAATGTGAAATTGCGTTTAGTGTACCAACTCTCCTAGTATCGAGGAGAGTTGGAACAGCTATGTTTTTGGATTATTTCGTCACTAACAAATTCCATTATACAGAATATCACATTAAGAAGTAAAGACGAACTCTAATAATTATTTGTTATACTTGTATGTATTGAAATAACATATAATATTCAGTCAAGAATCAATAATCAATTTTGATGAAAAATAAGAATATTGTGTAAGTAAAAATGATTAAATAACAAGTAACAAATAATGATTAGATTAACTACAATTTTAAATTATTAATTAATAAAACAATGTTAGGAGAGTTGGTACAAGCTGTTCCTCTCCTAGCTTGAAAAAATGGTGAACCGCTCAGAATAATAATTTGTAGCTTCGAAATTACAAGTCTTATAAAAAAACTAAAGTAACTACACGAAACTTGAATGACTAAAGTATACGGGAAAAAATATTAGTATGCAATATTAGTAATTTTTTGTATGCAAATGCTGCACAGTCAAAACCGCTTTCCACACACTTTCATCGCTTACTCCATCAAATAGTGAGTGTTAAAAACAACAAATGAGCGTTTATTCGAGCTCGCTAGTAATTATAGTTTCCGAGTTATCGACACTGTTCCAACTCTCCTCTGTTCCAACACTCCTCGGTCTCTCCTACTTCACATTTTAATTAATATCTCGTAAACTATGATAGGTATTTGAATAATTTCTTTACCACCCTGATTTTTGCGCACGGACCTCCTCCGAGAGTCGTTTCCAATCCAGGGGAGGTGCGTGGGCAAAAGTCGCGCCACCATATAATGTCTTGGTCATCATAAATTTGTTCCTTAGATTTCTCGGCCGGATCAGACAGAACTTCCACAAGTTCACTGTCTTTGTCTGATAGTGCCAATACCAGTAGTTTGAGATTCATTTCGAAATCATGATTTTCCCGACAGGAATTTCCAGCTGATTCTTTTGATTGGCATAACAACATCAGGATGATTAAGTTGCAGACTTAATAACTTATTATATTCGCAAATTGTTGACTCATCTCTGAGACGTTTCAATGTCTCGCCATGCATTCAACTCCTAAAATAGATATATCCATATCAGAGCAGAGATTCTATATGATATCTTGTGCATTAATAGTTACCGATTTGTATTGCTTCCATCGTTGGTTTATCGAATTTCTCTCGTTTCACTTCGTTTTACATTTGATTGTAACAAAGAGCTCTTTCCAAAACGAAGCATACGATTTGCATCACCTAAAATAGCGCTATACGTTAGTATGAATATTCTAATAGGATATCATGATAGTAGGTACTAATATATGATTAATTACCTGTCGTCTTGTAAAATCAGCGTTGTGAACATATGGCAGTCAAATAAAATGCAAATAAGCTGGTACCTCCACCAGCTGGTCTGGAGCTTGACACAAACAATTCACAAAAACTGCAACGATTGTTTCGATTCCGTGAATGCGTTGAGACACAAAAAACCAACCAGAGACAAATGCAAGTCTGTTCATTGCAATTGTCGTCTACAAACAACACAAACGTCTGGCTGAATCATTGGAACCCAAATTACTTCAAGCCACCACTTGGCTCCATGTGCATTACCCACCAATACGCCATAATCTCTCTCTGCAACTAGATCAATATTAATCATTATTTTACTCATATAGATAATGAATTAGATACCTGAATTGGTTTAAAAGCTGGAACTTGTATACACTTTCTTGATATCATTGGCGCAACATCCATCTTGGAAAATGGACAATCACACTGGCCCCAGCTGGAATAGCCAATTATTAATATGCATATTAGAATCCGATATTGAAATGAAACGAATGAATTACTAAATACCTGGCAAGCTGTGCATTAAATGTGTGTTGTTAAGCATGGACAGACAGACCATTCACAAGAACTGCACTGGATCTTTACTGTTCACTACCAAGAACCACACATTACTAACGTCTGGCGCATTTTTCAATGAGCATATCATGTTAAAACATGATTTGCACTATAAATCAGACATGGGAAAAATAAACAACCATATGAATTAACACGTGAACCATATTTCTATTGTTCACTGGCAAATGCATCTGACTGCAGAAATTCAAATGACAAATCATGAGACTACAACTAGTCAGGTGACCTTCACATATGAAATTTGAAAATTATGTATTGCTCTTTAGCTATAAACAATTACACTGATGATAATTTAAGATAATTGATCATTTAAGAGATTTTAATCATTCATATTAGACTCTAGGTACCTATATCCAATTGGACATCCATACTGTCAAAATAAAATGCTTGCCATATGATTACACTTGCATGTATGATTTTTTAAATTTTACAGTCTCTGGAATGAAATTGTTACTTGAAGCAGATTGTTTCAAGTACGGATGATTTTCCTAAAGGCTTGATTTTATCCATAAACTATTTTATTGTGTAAAAACATTTCAACAAAATATTCATATGGTGTGCATATTTTGCATCGTTGATATTTACTATTAGAGGGTCTTTTAGCATGGGGAAAGTGTCATTAGAGATGGGGCAATGCATATTCTTTATTGTATAAGCAGTGAAATTCCATTTACAATAGTATTATTGCTTTAAAATAATTATGGAAAATTATCTTGGGGTGCACACACACACACACGCATAGCCATCACCGTCAAGTGTCATTCATATTTCCATTGGACATAACTTGAGAATTATCAATAATCATGCAGTCATATTTCGTACATCATTATTATATCGTATATGCAACGGATTTCAGTCAAAATATTAATTATTTATCGAAAAAATAAATATTAACCAAACGAAATCAGCTGGCAATTTCAAGCAGCGCCACCTGATATTAGTGCTAAAAAAACCATATGTGGTGATCTGAGGCGATTTGGGGTGATCTGCGCATGCGCAGACCA
Source organism: Aleochara curtula (assembly GCA_963978815.1). NCBI lineage: Eukaryota > Metazoa > Arthropoda > Insecta > Coleoptera > Staphylinidae > Aleochara > Aleochara curtula. The sequence goes on along the minus strand of OZ022216.1, from coordinate 19,334,099 downwards.
GGTGCGCAGGCCGAATTTGCTAGAAAACCGGCCTCGGACGGCCGTTTTGGCCAGTCTTCGGTCAACTTTCGTGGGTGGAACCTGCGTTTGTCTGTGCTCGGATTTAATTTCTTTGTCTTGCGGGTGTGCGCTGTTGCCATATGTTTAGTTCTTCCTGTTCGCGGTTTGAAGCGACTGAACTATTGGCGACAGTGCATTCGCCATTTCATGCATGCTATGTTTATGTTTGTTTCATGCATCGATCGTCATGCATGAATTTAATAATTGTTTAACTGTTTTTAACTGTTTTGTGTTCAATTTAAATTAATGTGTTTTTCTGTTGCAGGTGGATCAACTGCGGACCAACTACGTCGCGACGTAAGCAAAAAGTGGATGAATATTTAATTGATATGTGTTTCTTAGGTCACCATAGTCGTCTCCTGGAAAGTCCGGGCGCGTTTTCGTCGTGTGTTCTTCGTGTGTTCGTCGCGTGCCTAGTGCGGGAGGCAGTCGTTCGGTGCGTCGGACTCGAATCGGGAAGACCTGGAGAGGTCGGTAAACGAAAACTCATCGTGTTCGTGTCGCGTTACAAAATCGCGATTAGCTAACGAAAGTGGGTTGTGCCATGGCCCCTTTCACCTGTTAGGGCAGTTTCGCAAATTGATAAACGTAATACAGATCGTGTGCGGGAGTGCTCAGAGTGCGAATAACTGAGCATACCCTCAATGAAGGGTCGTGTGCGTTCGCGATATTGTGCCCGCAAGCCGCGTCTTGTACATCGTAACATTCATGGACAATTTTTGAAACTAGATTAGTGCCGTTTCGATGGAGTGCGCGTGCATGATCGTTTCCACCAGAGGGTCCACCAGGATGATGAGGGGACGGCAACGAGGGAACCCAGATAAGCCGTCCACCCTGAAGAGCGTGGTAAGTACCGAGAAGAGCCTGCTCTTACTGTTTATGGTGGCGATTGTTGCTTTGAGCTGGTGCGCCTTCAGCGCACTGCTCAGAGCAGCATTCAAAATCATACACTTTGGGAGTTCGGCTCTTATAGTTTTAATTCCGGTGCAAACAAACGTTTTGTACGTTGTTGGTCGCCTCTTCTCTTCTCGTTGTCTTTTGCCTTTGTTGTTGCCTCCTTCTCTATGCGACTAACGTTCGCATATCGTAGGACATTCTCGAGTTGCGGCGTGTTAAATCCCGTAAGGGACCCCAATTTGTATGCCGCTGGGATGCTGCAATTGGGGCACAGTATTAAACAACTATGTATCGGCAATCGTGCCACCCAAGGTCGCGAAGGCAACCGTGCCACCCCTGGTCGCGATGGCAATCGTGCCAAAATTGGTCGCGAATTTGGGCAATCGTGCCACCCTGGTCGCGAACTTGGGCAATCGTGCCACCAACAAACGCGATCGAACTTATTAAATATTGCGTGTGGCCCACTTAATAGTAGGTAATTTTATACACTTCACATACACTTCTCATCTTGTATTGCACTTGTATTATCACCATTATTTACATGTGTTACACTTGATTATTTCTCTCTCGATTCGCTTCTCATCCGCGTACAGCATAAACACACACCGTACACAACCCTTCCAACCATCCAATATGTACCCACAAGAAATACACACATATTTCTTAACATGCATTTGTCTCTTTCAGCGTAGTTTTAGTTATCTAACCCATTTCTTTCAGATGACTTTTGCTTTTCAGCTAGTTTTTAGTATTTTCTGCTTTCAGAGTAGTATTAGATCTTTTCTGCTTTTTTCAGCTTCAGGCGTGCTTTTCCATTCCATGGACTTAATCTAATTTCTTTCTTTCTTTAGCTATTAGACAAATTTGACTCTGAGATTTTGCTTATCTAATTTTTGATATGGCAATATTGGTTGCTTGATTGATTGATTGAAATTCGGAAAAACCAATATTGTGTAATCATAAATTAAAGTTCAATTTGATGTTTAAACATTCTCACGAGTCAAATTCTTTTTATTGCAACTGTCTATTTCTATTTATTTCCTCTACACATAAAACACATGAAACTTTCTTTCCAGGTGCGCCAATAATTTAGTTGCGTTTAGATTTGGCCATGCGCAATTTAATTCGCGATTTTATTAGGCGGTTCGCAAAATATTTAAGATATGTTTCATGCGTAAAGTTTCATAATAAATTCATGCGCCTTATTAATGCGGAAAATAATTAATATTTCTTTCTTTCCAGGAATAATTAATAATATCTCTTTTTTTAGCTCTAACTATTAACTTTCTAACTATTTTAGCTTTGACTAATATGTTTCTTTCTTTCAGCAATTACTAATCATTCTGTGTGTTTTAGAGATAACCAGTTGGCTTATTAAAATAATATTTATTTTAAAAAATATCACATAAATAATTAACTTAACACTTTTAGGCTCATATTTCAAGCGTAGGTATAAACAACAAATAATGTACAATGGTTGTAAGCACAGCTTACATGCCAGAGATACGATTCTTTAGATTTTTTAGTTCAGCGTCAATTTGCAGTGGCAGATCGCTGCCAACCTGTTCCTTAAAGTACTTCTCGATCGCATACGTCTCTTCTTCCCAAAACGTTTTGGGAATGTCAAAGAGCTCTTCCATGTTCACTTCTTCGTCCATGCCCTCGAGATTGAGCGCATTCTCTTTGGGCACTAAGCCAATCGGTGTATCTTTGGCACCTTCCTCCCCGTCAATGCGTCGCAAGATCCAATCTAAAACTCGTGAATTCTCACCAAAACCGGGCCAGAGGAATTTGCCGTCACTGCCTTTGCGGAACCAATTGACATGGAAAATCTTGGGAGTGCGATCAGATCGCTGTTCCATGCTGAGCCAATGATTTAAATACTGACCAAAGTTGTAGCCGAAGAATGGGCGCATGGCAAATGGATCATGCATAATGACTTTGCCCTTATGTTCAGCAGCAGCAGTTGCTTCACTGCGCATTGCAGCACCCATAAATACTCCATGGCGCCAATTGCGTCCCTCGTACACGAGGGGAACGCCAGCAGGCCGTCGTCCGCCGAAGAGAATTGCCGAGATTGGCACTCCTTCGGGAGCTTCCCAGGCGGGATCGATAATGGGGCATTGCTCAGCCGGCGAGCAGAATCTGGAGTTGGGGTGAGCTGCAGGCGTTTTGCTCTCACCTTTCACCCAAGGGCGGCCCAACCAGTCGGTGATTTTGACGGTCGAGAAATCAATTTCTTTCTCCATGCCTTCCCAGAACACACCGCCATCGCTGGTTGAAGCGACATTGGTGAACATGGTGTTCTTGAAGATGGTTTTCATAGCATTGGGATTGCTAGCATAGGATGTACCTGGTGCGACACCGAAGAAGCCGTTCTCTGGATTGATCGCACGCAATTGTCCATTCTCGTCAAAGCGCATCCATGCGATATCATCGCCAACGCATTCAATCTTGTATCCTGGAAGCGTGGGATTCATCATTGCTAGATTGGTTTTGCCGCATGCTGATGGAAAAGCTGCTGCAATATACTTCTTCACGCCTTTGGGATTCGTAATGCCCAGAATGAGCATATGTTCAGCCAGCCAGCCTTCGCGCTTGGCGATGGTTGAGCCAATACGTAAAGCAAAACATTTCTTGCCCAAGAGGGAATTTCCACCGTAGCCGCTGCCGTACGAGACTATTTCATTCTTTTGCGGCTTATGCAAAATAATTGTGCGCTCTGGATCACACGGCCAGCTGGGCATCTCCACCTCACCGTTGGCTGGCGTGCCTACAGAATGTAGGCACTTGACGAAATCATCCTGCTTTGTCAACTCGTCGAGCACGGCTTTTCCCATGCGAGTCATGATACGCATTGATGATACAACGTATGGCGAATCAGTCAATTCAATGCCAATCTTGGAGAGAGGAGATCCAATTGGTCCCATTGAAAATGGCACGACATACATTGTTCTGCCACGCATGCAGCCGGTGAAACGTTCCAACACGGCCTTGTCCATATCTTGCGGCGACATCCAGTTGCCCAACGCGCCCTTCACTCCGTCTTTGGGAGTGGGTATCGTATCTTCCCTGCGTTCAGTGCAAATGAACGTTTTCGACTCGACACGTGCGGTATCAGCTGGGTTCGTGCGTGCCAGCCAGCTGCAATTACAGAACGAGGTTATTGCTGTTCAAGTCTAGTCGCCAAATACTAATGTAGTGAATGTGTTTTAGCAATCAACTTACCAGTTTTGATATTTTGGCAACGGTATAATGGTTCCCTGCTGCTGAAGAAGACTGAGCAAGTGCTTGTTCTCCGTATCACTTCCATCGCAAATGTGAATTCTCTCTGGTTGGCAAAGTTCAGCGTTCGTCTCAATGTATGCTTTCGCCTTGACGGTCAAGCGATTCAAGTCTCCGTGCACTACGCTAATTCCACGAAGATGATTGAAGAGACCCACATTTGGATGGGAGAGCTGCTTAGCAAAGCGCCCTAATTCACTGGAGCAACTGTAAATGTAACACAAGTGGATTAGCACATGGTATCAGCTAAAATTACTTGAGACAATTCAAAACAAAACCATAAATTACTTACGATTTGGACTTTTTATCAACGAAATCTGGCATTTTGTTTTAGGTGTATTCAAACACGAGTTATGCAAGTAAACGTAGAGCAAATAGTACTTGAGCAAACAAAAGCTACGTTGGCAACTTTTTTAGGTGTAACTCTTATGGTACATAGAATAAAAGCCGAAAATGAACTGCAAGTGGTACTGCTTAAAGTTGGACACGAAACAATTGCACCGATGAAACTTTGCGATCAATTTAAAGTGGGTATTCTGCGCCAGTTTAACTTTTAAAACCGATGATTTAGTCGTGAAAGTGTTGCCTTGGCTGATGAAATGTGTGTATTAGGGCACTTGCTGCTTCGGAGCAGATCCCGGAGCGAATTGATAGTTGATGGCAAAGTGATCAACTTTTATATGCGAGCGGCTGCCGGTCGAAGAAGTGGGGCAGCAGAGCGGCTGGGATTCCGGCTTGGCGTTATCGGAGTAACGTTGAAACTTATTATTATTGGTACGCCACACGATTTTTTTGCATCTGGGGATAAGTCAGAGTGCAATAGTTCAAAACGACATTCCTATTTATGTGAATGCCTTTTTCTAATTTTGAGCGCTGATGTTTGATTAATTATCAATGGAATTATCTAGATTGAACAAGTTTCAAGTCCTACGCCAAGCCATTTCAAAATACGACGTTTGAGCGCGCTTTATACAATTAGGAGAATTAGAGGCGCTTATGAGAAAGAAAACTACCTGTGCGGAATGCGCTTTAAGAGTCAGGTAGAAAGAGGCTTGAAAACCTTTGTCGATTATGCGCCCTTGAAATTTCTGAATGATCTCAAACTGAAATCAATTTCATAACTACATTGAATAGACATTTTATACATGATAGGTATAATCTGCGGTTGCGTTATATTTATGAATGATTTCATAATTTCTCAAACAAGGAATACTGCATTACATATTAGCAAAGTTCAATACGTGGAATCAAAACAAATGTACAAGTACAATTGTTTTATTGATCATAGATAATGCGCAATGTCGTTTACCGAACATGATACTTTATTTAGAACTTTGTATTCCTAACGCCACTTTTAGGAAATTGTCAGATAATAATGCGACTTCCTGTGCGTTGTTTAGATTACTTCGAAAGACATTGATGTCATAATCAAAACGGCCTATTATTAATTATTTTTTCTATACCAGTATGCGTTTAGAATGTGTTTACGCGTGAGTAAGAGAAAAGTTGACTTTGCGCGCGCTGACTATGTGCAATCAGATTTCGCAAGTAGGGCTCAACATATGAGCATGATCGTTTGTTTATCGAGAATGAATAACATAGTATGTCATTAGAGACTGAATCAGTTATAATCAGTCAGCAGTAAAATTCAACTTAGCAACTGCTTCAAGTGATTGCATCAGCATTGCTCGCTTCGCACACCCACTGTGCGAACCAATCAGAGAACGGCGAAGGCGACGAGCCCATAAACTGGTGATTATGAAATAATTAAACAGCAAAAAACAAGTTGAGAAATCGCTAACCAGGTATAGAAAACAAACGATACTTTGACCACACGTTTAACTGTATGTTATACCTCGATGGAAAGTTTTTCTTGAGCGCGCACGTTAAAGTTTTTATTTTGTTCGGCTTGCGAAGGTCAAGGATGCCTAACGTCTTAAATTACTAGAGAAACCTAATTTAAAAATAACTCAATGCTAAAGAACTAAATTAATATACAATTAATGCGGACAAATGCAGAAATAAACGTACAAGACGAAGAAGAGCGAAAACGCGTTGTAAAAGTTGTCATTGCCGTGTTTTGAATTCGATAACAAAAAAATGTTTGCTTTTTTTACACATGTATGATCTTTATACAAAGTTCATCAAACATTTTATAAATATTATTTCCTTATATCTTAAATAATGACAAATCAAATCAGTTGTGTCAAAACAAAGTACATTTGCGAAAATGTTTGTTAGCAACCATAATCATTGATGACTCTCCACATAAAATGTTGAGAGAGAGAGAGTGTTGAACTGAAATTGGCACAAAGAAAAGTTGTTTTGAGGTACGCGTCATTCGTCGTCACGAATCGTCACCAGTCGAATTTGCCATACGATAAAAAATATGCTGATAGTGAAATGTGTTTTTGTATCACTTTTTAGAAGGCGACGGTAATTGCCAAGCAAACGTCGGGACGAGCCCCTAAACAGGAGGCGATAGTTGTTTTCGTTTTTCGGCAATCGCGCAAACCATTAAAACACTCAATGATAAGAAGAGAGGCGCGAGCGATAAGGAAAAATCGGCTTAGTTACTTGTTATTTGTACAGTCATAACCGGTATTAAGATAAATTTGTTTTCAACTTTGGCAAATCTAGGAAATTATTACAGATCTTATAGAATTGCATCATTAACTTTTGTTCAAATGTTGATGTAATGAAAAAAATTATCGATAACTTCTAGGCATGCAGTAGGTACATAAAAATTAATTATTCATTAAACGCGTTATAATCGGGAAAAGTCATAAATTGAAAAGATATAGGAAATCATATTTATGAATTTATAAATATTAAACAGTCAATAGAAAAAATCTATTATTAATTTGCGATAAATCATAGTTCAATATTAATAGAGGAGACGAGCCCCTCTTTTACGTAACTTTTACGAGTTGTAATTTGCGCTATCGTAATTATTAATAATACGAAAACAAATTGGTAAAAACTGGAATCATATCGCTTAAATCTTGACACAGAAATCAGGAGAGAGATAAATGAAGAGTTTTATTCCTTAGTTACAGACTTATTTTCGAAAATACTTTGCAAGTCATATCATCCTATCAGATGCGATAACACACCAAGTGTTTAGTACAACTGACACTTTTCAATTGAATTAATAAACGAAATAAGTGGGAACATGCTGTGTATTATGCAATTGTGACGTCAATGCGTTAAAATATTCCATTAAATTTACGACAGCTGATTAGGAATTTGTCTGAAATCTGTTTTAAAAATTAACTTAACGTTTAATAACATTTTCCACGTCAATTTTATAGGCGTAATGTAATAATTTACGTGATTAACACTGTTAAAATGCGCAAAACCAAAACTTATTTAATTTGCATTTCAGCATCCGCTATAGGCAAACCGTTTTGCTTTTAATTCGAGCGGTTCAAATTTTACGCGCTTCGCACAAAATAAACCAATTAATTAATAACTGTCGGCAAAGATAGAACAGAAGAAGCCTTTGAATCGAGTTATTTATAGCAGAAGAAAAACGAATATGAGTTTATTGATTGATAGAATCAAATGTAATGAAATCATGTACGACTCGAGCGATGAAAGTTAACACGCTTAATATTCGATTACATCATATTGTAATTTAATGTGATAACACAGTAAGGCTATGTTTAATGCACATGCAATATTTTAACCAGAAGAAAATACTCACCGTTTCAAGAAGAAAATCATTTTTGGCTAATCTGCAAATGGCAAAATTATTGGCATTATTATTAACTGAGTTCTCAGAAGAACTAAAAAAAATTGACGAACACTTACATAATGAAGCGTTAATGAATAATTTGGCACACGTTTGTTTATTTGTTGCTTGTTACTGAAGTAAAATAGACCGGACGAGAATGTGTATTCGAATTGAGTGTCTCGCTCTGCTCTCGTAGTTTGTAACAATTGTTGTTGTTTGAGAAAAAGAGAAGAAAAAGCACAGTGGCGGTTGAGCGCAGATATAACGCGATGTGAGAGCGCGAAACCAATGCAGTCGCGCGTGTACAATCGAGCGAATAGAACGAAATAAAGATGATGATTGAGAGCAGCAAACAACAAACAACACACCGAATAATAAATTATAACTGGCCGCGCGCAACGAGTACGAATGAGAAATCGTGTACTTACATGCTGTACGTCGAGTGCGTTTGCTCTCCAAGCAACAAATGTGTTGAACGAAGGACCGCACAAATCAAATAATAAATAACGCCCGAACGCAACAAATAAATATCAGTGACCGCACCGCGCATACTTTGCACGATATCAATGGATGTGTATCGACAGTACACATAAATGCGTTAACATTTATCACATTTTATATAATATTCAAATGCGCATATTGTTATTCGACGATATGGCGGAGATGACGAGAAGACCAGCAATAAGCAAATAATCAACACATTTTAGCTGGTCTTTAAACGACAAGCCAAGAAGTATAACTATTTCACTGCGCAAAGTGAAAACTGAATCAACTCATTATGCATTTATAATTGCGCTGGATTTATTTGAGTAAAACTTTGAGCGAAAGTTGCGCACACAGGAAAGCGGTTATTAATTTTCATTTATTATTAATCGTGAAATTTTATGTAACTCTTTAGTCGATGCGTATAGTCAATAAGCATTTGTAATTCTTTATTCTCCATAAAATCATTGATGGCTTGCTTGAGTGGCTCCTCGTCAATTTTTATTTTATAATTCTCAGCGAAACTTTGAACGACTTTGGAGTACTTGTCAATATGTTGTTGATGAGCGAATTCATCTGAAAATATTAAGACAATTAATTTACAAACAAAATGGGATAAAAATAGAAACCAGAATAGATTACTGATGCGCTCAAAAATAGAAAGGCAGCACATAGAAATAACTTGAACATTATTTAAACAACGTTAAGTTATAAATGATCAACGATTAATGTTTACACAATTTGGCTCTGACGAACATTTTATCACAATAACTGCTATTATCAGTTTGTTATCTTATTAACGGATTAATTAATTTTAGGAATTGGCTGTGCAAATGAATCAATACAGTTGTGTGTACTTTGGCAATCAATAACGACGAAATCTGATGATTGGACAATTGAACGATATGAAAAGTTCTCTTCTTTTCATCATCACCAAGATGCCATTATACGATCAGGCATTGTTCATATGTCCAAACGTAAACGTATTTGCATTATTATTTGTTTTCTTGGCGAACAAAATAAATGTACCTAATTTCTTGTAATTATTTATGGCACGGCAATTGGTTTCAACTATGTTCATATACCATTCATGCACCAATTGAAAGATTGGTTCTTTGATCCTGATAGTATTCTGGTTCTGTGTCATCCGGTTTGATGTTTTAGCTAGCGCATCCCCATAATTCTACTCCTTAACATCATGTTGGTTTCAGTATTTAATCCAAGAGTAAAATTTTGTTTCTTATAGATAACTTAGAGTTGCGTTCCAGCAACCCGTTCATTTTCTTATATTTGACATTTTCTTATCTCATCAAATGTAATGTCATCTAATTTCATCAATATCTCGAAAAGTACTAGAGATATCATCAAAATTCTTGTATTTTTCACAAGTCTTACAAAGAAGGAAATTGGTCTATCGCACATTTGTTGGAAGCGTTCTTAACTTGAAGCGATCATGTTAATTCTTCAACTTTTAGTTTTACTAGAAAGTTCAAGTATTACATAAAACCTTAAAACTCTATCCATTAGAATATAGGAAGGTAATGAAATCTGGAGCTCTGTATCACTAATTTAAAAACACACTTTCTTTGATAAGAAATGTTATCTAATTTTATCAATATCTCGAAAAGTACTAAAGATATCATCAAAATTCTTGAATTTTTCACAAGTCTTACAAAGAAGTAAATTGGTTTATCGCAAATTTGTTCCACGCATTCCTAACTTGTTGTGATCATGCAGATTCTTCAAGTTTTAGTTTTACTAGAAAGTTTAAGTATTACATAAAAACGTAAATCTCTATCCATTAGAATATAGGATGGTAATAAAATCTGGAGCTCGGTCGGTATCGCTAATTTAAAAATATACTTTCTTTGATAAGAAATGTGATCTATCTTCATCAATATCTCGAAAAGTATTAAAGATATCATCAAAATTCTTGAATTTTTTACAAGTCTTACAAAGAAGTAAATTGATCTATCGCAAATTTGTTTGACGCATTCTTAAGGGAGTATCTTTACACAATTCGAGATGCGTACATCTAAATCTGTTGTCAATTGGAGAAATAATGGATTTCTCTTTACTTGACCATCATCACATATCATCATCACATATTTTACAAATTCCTTAATACTTAAGATATACAACATTTGCATACATTAGGTTGTCGTGCAAATTAATTGCTCGTCCTTTGATTACGTGCATTGGTTTGGGAATTGTTATTGAGCGTTGAATTGGGCCGCCTCTTAAGAATTGATTATTCTGATGCGAGACGTCTTAAGCTAAAAGCCGGAATCAAAGACCAGCAGGTGCATGCTAAATTTAAATCTCTCTATCAAGAGCAGCACGAGGGCGAAAGGTGGAGAAGGTGGTTGGTATACTGTAATCAATAATTGATTCGATATACGCAAATCATAGACAATATATTGATGGGTCTAATCTTCCAACATTAATAAAAGACGTAAATAAATATTGATTGCCGAATTCAGACTCGATTAATTAGGATATCTACTTATTATTAATCTATACAGCGTACTAGAAGAGATGGCTGATATTTAATAAATAATTCTAATAATGTTCATAGAGTAGCAGGTTACAATGGAAACATGCACAAAGTAGACTGTACTTTGTACATACTTTTGGTGTTGCCGTTAGTCGCGACATCGCATAGCGAATGAATTAATTATTTAGTTTTTAACAAATGCGCAGGCGTTGTTTAATGCAGTCCTATCCCACCAGCGATTTAGTTGAGGCAGGCCGATACCTGTTGCGCTTAGTAGGTGGTCACCGGACGTCCGATATGGCTGTGTGAATAGCAATTAATTTGCAAGAAGGTGATATATCATTAGTGATTATATATTAAAATAGCATTTATGTAAGTACACTTTTAATTAATATTAATAGTATTTTCTTATTACGAATGCTGCTGGACTTTTCCATCAACTTTGATACCGGAATTTTCAATGCATCTGCTGTGTTGCGCTCGTGTCCCATTACGCACAACTATCTTTGAATTCCTGGCTCATCCCATAACGAAATAATTAAAAATCGGGTGTGTATTATCGATGATGGCTCAGATATTCCAGTGTTTGATATATTTTATTATTTTTAGCATCGATTGACCCGATTCGCTGGCCATTTGCCTTCTCGTATTTTTACGTATTTTTACGAGAAGGCAACTTAATCCTTTGATAACTTGTGAATCAAATAGAGGTGCGTGTATTATTGATGATTTCTCAGATTATCTGCTGTAGGATATATTTTTTCAGCACCGATTTTTCAGATTCGGGGACCGGTCAGTGCGATGCCATTTTTGCGGAAAGGCAACTTTATCTTTAGATTTTTTGAGAATCAAGTGGAGGAGCGATTAGAAATGGTATTTACATTATTGATGATTGATCAGATATTCTGTTCTTTGATATATTTGTTGATTTTCAGCACCGATTGAAAATTTTTGATGAGGCGAAGACGTGTCTCCATTAGTCAAATATTGTGATCCCATTTCGGAAATATACATAAAGATGACTTCATTCGCGTTTTACGCGTTTTATGACTTCAATTAGCGTTTTTTCAGTTGATATTAATAATGAAGGTAACGTGACATTTTCTGCATACATACATTATATAGCGCTGTTATTGCACACATTGACATTGACACACACATGCCCATAGATGTGCACTTGCCGGACAGCGCTAGCTGACGTCACATGATTTCACACCTCCGCTTATCAATTGGAGCCGTCGATATTTTGAAGCCTTTTGCGCATTATAAGAGCACTTAAAAATTAACATTGGTTGCACACACACACACACACATACATACATACATCATATGCGCGCAAATAGCACAAGAGACATCGTAGTCATGTGACCATACTTAGCTAAGCGCTCTTATCAGCACACTCTTTTCACACCTGCAGTTGACTTGAGGTACAGTATCTGGTCAGCGGAGTTTTAGTGCAGACGTATTGAGTGAGCAGTACCTGCTTTGCTGTAAGCTGGGATTATTAGAGATTATAAATTATAGCAATACTTTTGTAAGTACACTTTTGTTTATTAATAGTCTTTTCTAATTAAGGCTGCTGTTGGACTTCTCAATCTCTTTGATGGTGGCCTCTTCAATGTTTCAATTATCTTCTAATTTCTGGTGCATCACGTAGGAGAATTATTAGCAATGGTCTGTGTATTATTGGTGACTACTCAGATCATCTGCTGCAAGTGATATTTTTTCATTTTTAGCATCGATGTTCAGAATTCCATGGCCGATGAATAGGATGTCATGCTGAATTGCATGAGTTTATCTTTGAATATCTCGTGCATCACTTAGCGAAATGCTTAGAAATCGGGTGTGTATTTTTGATGATGGCTCAGATATTCTTGGGTTTGATATATTTTTTCATTTTTAGCATCGATGTTCAGAATTCCATGGCCGATGAATAGGATGTCATGCTGAATTGCATGACTTTATCTTTGAATATCTCGGTCATCACTTAGCGAAATGCTTAGAAATCGGGTGTGTATTGTTGATGATGGCTCAGATATTCTTGGGCTTGATATATTTTTTCATTTTTAGCATCGATGTTCCGAATTCCATGGCCGATGAATAGGATGTCATGCTGGATTGCATGACTTTATCTTTGAATATCTCGTGCATCACTTAGCGAAATGCTTAGAAATCGGGTGTGTATTTTTGATGATGGCTCAGATATTCTTGGGCTTGATATATTTTTTCATTTTTAGCACCGATTGACCAGATTGGATGGCCGATAAATAGGATGTCATGCTGGACCGATTGACCAGATTGGATGGCCGATAAATAGGATGTCATGCTGGATTGCATGACTTTATCTTTGAATATCTCGGTCATCACTTAGCGAAATGCTTAGAAATCGGGTGTGTATTGTTGATGATGGCTCAGATATTCTTGGGCTTGATATATTTTTTCATTTTTAGCATCGCTGTTCCGAATTCCATGGCCGATGAAAATGATGTCATGCTGGATTATATGACTTTATCTTTGAATATCTCGTGCATCACTTAGCGAAATGCTTAGAAATCGGGTGTGTATTTTTGATGATGGCTCAGATATTCTTGGGCTTGATATATTTTTTCATTTTTAGCACCGATTGACCAGATTGGATGGCCGATAAATAGGATGTCATGCTGGACCGATTGACCAGATTGGATGGCCGATAAATAGGATGTCATGCTGGATTGCATGACTTTATCTTTGAATATCTCGGTCATCACTTAGCGAAATGCTTAGAAATCGGGTGTGTATTGTTGATGATGGCTCAGATATTCTTGGGTTTGATAAATTTTTTCATTTTTAGCATCGATGTTCCGAATTCCATGGCCGATGAAAATGATGTCATGCTGGATTATATGACTTTATCTTTGAATATCTCGTGCATCACGTAGCGATATGCTTAGAAATCGGGTGTGTATTGTTGATGATGGCTCAGATATTCTTGGGCTTGATATATTTTTTCATTTTTAGCACCGATTGACCAGATTGGATGGCCGATAAATAGGATGTCATGCTGGACCGATTGACCAGATTGGATGGCCGATAAATAGGATGTCATGCTGGATTGCATGACTTTATCTTTGAATATCTCGTGCATCACTTAGCGAAATGCTTAGAAATCGGGTGTGTATTTTTGATGATGGCTCAGATATTCTTGGGCTTGATATATTTTTTCATTTTTAGCACCGATTGACCAGATTGGATGGCCGATAAATAGGATGTCATGCTGGACCGATTGACCAGATTGGATGGCCGATGAATAGGATGTCATGCTGAATTGCATGACTTTATCTTTGAATATCTCGTGCATCACTTAGCGAAATGCTTACAAATCGGGTGTGTATTGTTGATGATGGCTCAGATATTCTTGGGTTTGATATATTTTTTCATTTTTAGCATCGATGTTCCGAATTCCATGGCCGATGAATAGGATGTCATGCTGGATTGCATGACTTTATCTTTGAATATCTCGTGCATCACTTAGCGAAATGCTTAGAAATCGGGTGTGTATTTTTGATGATGGCTCAGATATTCTTGGGCTTGATATATTTTTTCATTTTTAGCACCGATTGACCAGATTGGATGGCCGATAAATAGGATGTCATGCTGGACCGATTGACCAGATTGGATGGCCGATGAATAGGATGTCATGCTGAATTGCATGACTTTATCTTTGAATATCTCGTGCATCACTTAGCGAAATGCTTACAAATCGGGTGTGTATTGTTGATGATGGCTCAGATATTCTTGGGTTTGATATATTTTTTCATTTTTAGCATCGATGTTCCGAATTCCATGGCCGATGAATAGGATGTCATGCTGGATTGCATGACTTTATCTTTGAATATCTCGTGCATCACTTAGCGAAATGCTTAGAAATCGGGTGTGTATTTTTGATGATGGCTCAGATATTCTTGGGCTTGATATATTTTTTCATTTTTAGCACCGATTGACCAGATTGGATGGCCGATAAATAGGATGTCATGCTGGACCGATTGACCAGATTGGATGGCCGATGAATAGGATGTCATGCTGAATTGCATGACTTTATCTTTGAATATCTCGTGCATCACTTAGCGAAATGCTTACAAATCGGGTGTGTATTGTTGATGATGGCTCAGATATTCTTGGGTTTGATATATTTTTTCATTTTTAGCATCGATGTTCCGAATTCCATGGCCGATGAATAGGATGTCATGCTGGATTGCATGACTTTATCTTTGAATATCTCGTGCATCACTTAGCGAAATGCTTAGAAATCGGGTGTGTATTTTTGATGATGGCTCAGATATTCTTGGGCTTGATATATTTTTTCATTTTTAGCACCGATTGACCAGATTGGATGGCCGATAAATAGGATGTCATGCTGGACCGATTGACCAGATTGGATGGCCGATAAATAGGATGTCATGCTGGATTGCATGACTTTATCTTTGAATATCTCGTGCATCACTTAGCGAAATGCTTACAAATCGGGTGTGTATTGTTGATGATGGCTCAGATATTCTTGGGTTTGATATATTTTTTCATTTTTAGCATCGATGTTCCGAATTCCATGGCCGATGAATAGGATGTCATGCTGAATTGCATGACTTTATCTTTGAATATCTCGTGCATCACTTAGCGAAATGCTTAGAAATCGGGTGTGTATTTTTGATGATGGCTCAGATATTCTTGGGCTTGATATATTTTTTCATTTTTAGCACCGATTGACCAGATTGGATGGCCGATAAATAGGATGTCATGCTGGATTACATGACTTTATCTTTGAATATCTCGTGCATCACTTAGCGAAATGCTTAGAAATCGGGTGTGTATTTTTGATGATGGCTCAGATATTCTTGGGTTTGATAAATTTTTTCATTTTTAGCATCGATGTTCCGAATTCCATGGCCGATGAATAGGATGTCATGCTGGATTGCATGACTTTATCTTTGAATATCTTGTGCATCACGTAGCGAAATGCTTAGAAATCGGGTGTGTATTGCTGATGATGGCTCAGATATTCTTGGGTTTGATATATTTTTTTATTTTTAGCACCGATTGACCAGATTGGATGGCCGATAAATAGGATGTCATGCTGGATTGCATGACTTTATCTTTGAATATCTCGTGCATCACTTAGCGAAATGCTTAGAAATCGGGTGTGTATTGCTGATGATGGCTCAGATATTCTTGGGTTTGATATATTTTTTCATTTTTAGCATCGATGTTCCGAATTCCATGGCCGATGAATAGGATGTCATGCTGAATTGCATGACTTTATCTTTGAATATCTCGTGCATCACTTAGCGAAATGCTTAGAAATCGGGTGTGTATTTTTGATGATGGCTCAGATATTCTTGGGCTTGATATATTTTTTCATTTTTAGCACCGATTGACCAGATTGGATGGCCGATAAATAGGATGTCATGCTGGATTACATGACTTTATCTTTGAATATCTCGTGCATCACTTAGCGAAATGCTTAGAAATCGGGTGTGTATTTTTGATGATGGCTCAGATATTCTTGGGTTTGATAAATTTTTTCATTTTTAGCATCGATGTTCCGAATTCCATGGCCGATGAATAGGATGTCATGCTGGATTGCATGACTTTATCTTTGAATATCTTGTGCATCACGTAGCGAAATGCTTAGAAATCGGGTGTGTATTGCTGATGATGGCTCAGATATTCTTGGGTTTGATATATTTTTTTATTTTTAGCACCGATTGACCAGATTGGATGGCCGATAAATAGGATGTCATGCTGGATTGCATGACTTTATCTTTGAATATCTCGTGCATCACGTAGCGAAATGCTTAGAAATCGGGTGTGTATTGCTGATGATGGCTCAGATATTCTTGGGTTTGATATATTTTTTCATTTTTAGCATCGATGTTCCGAATTCCATGGCCGATGAATAGGATGTCATGCTGAATTGCATGACTTTATCTTTGAATATCTCGTGCATCACTTAGCGAAATGCTTAGAAATCGGGTGTGTATTTTTGATGATGGCTCAGATATTCTTGGGCTTGATATATTTTTTCATTTTTAGCACCGATTGACCAGATTGGATGGCCGATAAATAGGATGTCATGCTGGATTACATGACTTTATCTTTGAATATCTCGTGCATCACTTAGCGAAATGCTTAGAAATCGGGTGTGTATTTTTGATGATGGCTCAGATATTCTTGGGTTTGATAAATTTTTTCATTTTTAGCATCGATGTTCCGAATTCCATGGCCGATGAATAGGATGTCATGCTGGATTGCATGACTTTATCTTTGAATATCTTGTGCATCACGTAGCGAAATGCTTAGAAATCGGGTGTGTATTGCTGATGATGGCTCAGATATTCTTGGGTTTGATATATTTTTTTATTTTTAGCACCGACTGACCAGATTGGATGGCCGATAAATAGGATGTCATGCTGGATTGCATGACTTTATCTTTGAATATCTCGTGCATCACGTAGTGGATCGCTAAGAAATGGTATGTCTATTAAAGATTATTGCTAAAATATTCAGTTGATTGATATATTTTTTGATTTTCAGCACAGGTTAAGCAGATAAAAGATGGCCAGTGAATATCCATAGATGACCGTATATCAAACGTTGTCAGAATAATTCTATCCAAGGAGGAGAAACCAAGGAGAACAGTTATCCAAGGAGGAGAATTCCATAAATCCCCTAGTTGGTGACGAGAACATAATCACAGTGAGTTTTTGAACAAATCTTTTACTTTTTATCTACGTTTGCGCTTATCATCAACTATATGCATGGATGCAACGCAGTACAACAGCAATAATCAACAAATAAAAAGCATTTTCGTATTTTAATTGCGGCTTGGTAACGAAGAAATATATTATAAGTAGCTAACATATGATGCGCCAAGGTATATAATACCGTACAACAACAACAAGATGATCAGATATTATCATCATAAGAGATTAAGACACGGTCTCAATTAGCGTTCGATAGATTGATAATTATAACGAAGGTAACGTGATGTTTTCTACATGCAGACATATTGTACTGTTACTACTTACGCACACATGCACATGCATAAACAGGCGCACTTGCCGGCCAGCGCGAGCTGACGTCATATGATTTCACACCTCGCCTTATCAGTTCGATAGATTGCCTTGTGTGGTTTAGGAGCTACTATAAATTAACATTGACCGCTTGTAATTTAAATACAACATTTGAACACACCTTTAAGGTACATATATCGGCAATGTACATACATGCATTGAGTACAATGCTTAAACATTATTGAAGCACATTTACATGATATAATACATGTGGTGTCGTACACACATCCACCGACTAACGATGCTACCACATACTCCTACGCACACTTAGCGTGCAGCACAAGAAGATCATCAAGATTTCACACCTCGTCTGACACCCTGAAGGCATTTGAATATTTGAAGAGCAATTATAAATTAATATTCAACACACAATTAGGAGAATTGCTTATGAGAAAGAAAAATACCTGTGCAGAATGCGCTTTAAGAGTCAGGTAGAAAGAGGATGAAAAACTTTTGCCGATTAAGAGGCCATCGAATTTCTTAATGATCTAGAAATTTTTACCAAAATAGAAATTTTATACATGATAGTTATGATCTGCGGTTGCGTTATAATTATGAATGATATTTCTTTAATACGAAATACTGGAATATATATTAGCAAAGTTTGATACGTGGAATCAAAACTAACGTTCAAGTACAATTGTTTTATTGATCATAGATAATGCGCAATGTCAGTTACAGAACATGCTACTGAATACTTTGTATTTCTGACGCCACTTTTAGGAAATTGTCAGATATTAATGCGATTTCCTGGGCCACGTTCAGATTATTACGAAAAACATTGATGTCATAATTAAAACGGTCTATTATTAATTACGTTTTCAATAACAATACACGTTTAGAAGTTGTTTACGCGAGTAAGAGAAAAGTTGATAGATTTCGCTAATACGGCTCAACACATGAGTGTGAGCGTTTATTTATTGAGAATATCGTAGCATAGTCTTTAGAGACTAAATCAGTTATAATCAGTCATCAGGAAATTTCAACTTAGCAACTACTGCTTTAAGTGATTGCATCAGCATTACTCGCTTCGCACACCCACTGTGCGCACCAATCAGAGAACGGCAAAAGCGACGAGCCCATAAACTGGTGATTATGACATAGCCGAACAGTAAAAAATAAGTTCAGAACCTGGTATAAAAAACAAACGATACTTTTGACCACACGTTTAAATGTTTGTTATACCGCGATGGAAAGTTTGTCTTGAGCGCGCACGGTAAAAATTGTTTTGTTAGCTGACAATACTTTGCAAGTCACATCTTGTTATCAGACGCGATGAAATGAAATCAATATAAACACACCAAGTGTTTCAGATAATTAGGAATTTGTCTGAATTTTTTTTGAAAAAATTAACTTAACGTTCAATAACATTTTCCACAAACATCAATTATCTAGGCGCAATGTAATTATTTACGGGATTAAGGCTGTTTAGATGTGCAAAACCAAAAGCCAAAATTTATTAAATCTGCGTTTCAGCATCCACTATATGCAAACCGTTTTGCTTTTAATTCAAGCGGTTCAAATTTTACGCGCTTTGCATAAAATAAATCAATTAATTAATAACTGCGGGCAAAGATAAAACAGACGAAGGCTTTGAATCGATTGCAAGAAAGAACGAGTATGCGCTTACTTGAGAAATATCATTCATAAATATCACGTAAACTCAGAATATATCTATCAACATTAAAAGTATACTGATTAGAATCAATTTTTCTGTTATGAAATCATGTACTACTAGAACAATGAAAGTTAATACGCTTAATATTCGATTACATCATATAATGTGATAACTACTAGTTCTCAACAATTGTAATTGTTTGAGAAAAAGAGAAGAAAAATCACAGTGGCGATTGAGCACAGATATAACACGATGCAAGAGCGCGAAATCAATGCAGTCGCACGTGTACAATCGAGCGAATAGAATGAAATCAAGATGATGATTGAGAGCAGCAGATAACAAACAACACACGGAATAATAAATTATAACTGGCTGCGCGCAACGAATACGATTGAGAAATCATATACTTACATACTGCACGTCGAGTGCGTTTGCTCTCCAAGAAATAAATGTGTGAAAGAAGGACCGAACAAATCAAATAATAAATAACGCCAAAACGCAACACAAACAAATATCATTGACCGCACTACGCACACTTTGCACGATACCAATGGATATGTATCAATTACGTGTTGACAGATTATTTGTAAGCCAATAATCAACACATTTTAAACTTGTCTTTAAACTGCAAGCCAACAAGTATAACTAATTCACTACGAAAAGTGAAAAGTGAATCAACTCAGTATGCATTTATAATTGCACTGGATTTATTTGAGTAAAACTTTGAGCGAAAGTTGCGCATATAAGACAGCGGTTATTAATTTTTATTTATTATTATTCGCCAAATTTTATATAACTCTTTACTCGATTCGTATACTCGATAAGCATTTGCCATTTTTTATTCTCCATAAAATCATTGATAGTTTGCTTGAGTGGCTCCTCGTGAATTTTTATTTTATAATTCTCAGCGAACGACTTTGGAGTACTTGTCAACATGTTGATGATCAGCGAATTCATCTGAAAATATTATAACAATTAATTTACAAACAAAATAAGATAAAAATAGAAACCAGAATAGATTACTGATGCGCTCAAAAATAGAAAGGCAACGCATAGAAATAACTTGAACATTATTTAAACAACTTTTAGTTACAAATGCTGAGTTGGCTTTGCAAACGAATCAATAGAGTTGTGTGTTACTTTGACAATCAATGACGACGAAATCTGATGAGATATTGCGCTATTGAACGATCTTCTTCTCATCATCATCATCAAGATGTCATTATACGATCAAGCATTGTTCATCTGTCCATACGTATTTGCATTATCATTTGTCTTCTTGGCGGACAAGATACATATACCTAGTCAACTTCTTGCAATGATTTATGGCACAGCAATTGGTTTTAGCTATGTGTATATACCACTGATGCACCAATTGGAAGATTGGTTCTTTGATCCAGATAGTATTCTGGTATTGTGTCATCCGATTATGATATCGAAAGTGGCATATACACTGGATGTGTACATTTTTATTCAATCCATCATGCAAATTTTACTCATTTCCACTGCTGGCACGGGAATGTTTATTCTCACATTCGGTTTCGTCCTGATTATCATCACCGAACGACAGGTGAATTTGGTGAATATTGTTGCAGCTGGCACAACACTCGCTGCGATTGATGTGGCTGAAGTATTGATGGAATTGAATACGATTAAGAACTTGGAAGTATTAATGGACGGAGAGTCCGTAATGGGAACTGGAATATGTTTTATATTATTCACAATTTGCATGGGAGTTTATGATGGATTCATTTACGAATGGTATCAAGTATTGGCAACATTTGTACGATATATTGTATTGGCAATACTCCTTGGAGTTATATTTGGAAGAATTATATCTGTGGTATTCCGAATGTTTTATCACGATTCATACAACGCGGTTACCACCGTCGTGTCAACAGCATACGCATCGTATTTCATTTGTAATGAGTTTTTTAGCTGCTCAGGAACAATTTGCACATTCACAATTGGTCTATTTATTGCCAAAGAACGAAATCGCTTAGCCAGCGAGGTAGATAAGAAGGTGCAATTGGTGCTTGATAATGCGTACAATTCAGTAGAATTGCTCAATTGCATTGTGCTCTCTGCGTATGTAACATGTAAAATGGTAAAAATGTACAAAGGATTCGACGTGGCTGTTTCTGTCAGCGTATATATTGTGGGCAATGTACTAAGAGTGTTAATTCTCCTGTTGATTTCACCGTTTTTAAGTCGACTTGGACTGGGAATTAATTTTACGTCACTCTTCACCATCTTTTGGGGTGCAAAGCGAGGCTCTCTACAACTGTTACAAGTGATATACATTGCTCACTTTAAACTCACTGAAATTTTAGGCACTGAACTATTATGCTTTACTCTGGTCTATTTGATTCTATCATTTTTGATCAATATGACTTCATTGCGTTACATTCTTCGATACTTTGGACTGATCGAATTCACAATGGCTCGCAAGTACAACATTACCGAATGCATTTCGACTTTGTTAAAAACCAGACATAAAGTACTTTTTGTCTTTAAAATGGATCGTCATTTCTCGGATGTGAATTGGAAAGTTGTAGATAACGTAACAACCATACTTAATGTGTATGAAAATGTTAATGCAATTCGAAGAAGCGACAGTGAAGAGTTTGAAACTTATTGCCCACTTTGCTATAAGGCAATTCCATATGTAAATTCAGTCAAGAAAATTCAAGCACTATTGAGGTATGCCACGGAATAATTTATATAACAATTTCATGTTCATATTTAATTTTTAAGCAATGCAAAAATGAAAGTTCTCAAGGGCCAGAGAATTTCGTTAGTGCGCCAATATGAGATGGGTATGTTGAGTCACAGTAATCTCGAGTCTCTCCTTCAAGATATTGAAACTGCGCTGATAACAGGAGATATCAATTTAAGTGTGGAGCGATGCAAAGCGATGTTTCAAAAAGTCGTACGTATTGTACATTCTCTTATCAATCAATCAACTCTACGAATAATTTTTCAGCCGTCTATTATGAAATGGAAAACTTTGCTAAGCAAATACAAATTGGATGATATTGCTTTAGAATTACGACACTTCAGAGTATTAACATTCTTTAAATTTCTCACCAAACCATGGATGGTTTATATAAAATTGATTACTGTATTTATTCAAATAGCCACAATTATCACTTGGTTAATTTTTCGTCGTTATCAATTTGCTAGTGCTCGCAACATACTTTTGGCGGGTTATGGAATTAACGTGGTATTTGTTCTTGAGATTCTCTGCAAATTTTTGGCATTTAGCAATAATTCTCTACTCACACTATACTTGTGGTAAGTTTATCAAGTGATGATGAGACAAGTCGCTGCTTATAATTTCTTTTGTAGGGGATCATTTTATAGAAAGATTTGGTCAATCTTGGACATATTTTTTCTCACACTCGATATATCTGCATTCGTATTCTCAATTGGCGGCAGCAATAGACTGAGACCAATTTGTTTACTGCGTCTGATCTACTTAATTAAGATATTTTTTGTGACAACACCGTTGGTCATTCGATATGTGGATGATCAAATTGACAAAAAAGTATTTCAAGCGTATTCATATGGTTTGGCAATTGTACTGAGTTTTGAAGATGTTCAAATGAAGCTGTATTCATTTTGTAAATATCACAATGTTATTGAATTAATTGGACATCAGCTGCAAATCAGCAAATTGCAAATTGTTGAACAACTTGCAATTGTTCAGCAATCACGACCCTGGATACCATTAAGAATCGGTACAAATCAAGCAAAGAATGCGATTTTGATTGCCATGGAAAATGCAGCCCTGGAACTGCAGGAAAGTGGATTGCTCGAGGAGTTTGAATACAAAAACATTGTACGCATTTTAGAGACAAATAAGAAAAAAACGACAAACGTCAACATGGTGACCAAAAATTCTGTAAGAGTTATGCTTCGTGAAATTTCATGGATGGGCAGCGATGATGAAATGTTGGAATTCATCTATATGAATGCTGTGATGCGTGTTTGGGAGCCTGGTGATGTGCTCTGCACGCCAGGCGAGAAATTGGATGGAGTATTTCTCATTCTCGATGGTCTTTTTAAGATCACATACGAACCTGATGAGTCTATGCTGAAAAATCTCAAAGAGCATGGCATGATGCCAATTAAAGATTTAATGACGAATACGGTTCTATCTGAAAGCGAAGTGGATTATCTATTCGTAGGAAACACATTAGGAGAGCTCTCCTTCTTGACTAATCGTCCTAATAGTTGTCGCATTGAAGTCCTAAGAAATAGCACAGGATTGGTAATTTGCAATCCAGTTCTTGAGCAGGCAACTAAGTTTAACACTGATCCAATCACTGGGTAAATTTGAATTTTTCTCTTTAAAGTCTATGATATTCTCATTGAATGTTATTTGCAGATTGAAATGTCGAATGTGGAAGAGCGCAGTCAATAGTATGATATTTCAACTGATGTTAAAGAACGCCTATTATTTCAGCGTTGGCATCAATGAACAACTATCGCTTTTGAATCGCGCGTTCATACCAGATATCGAAAATTATGCGGTATTCCATGTAACTAATGCTATCGACGATATATTCTTGATAGACGGAATGTTGATTGATGATAAAACAAAGGATATTTATACAGCTCCTTGTTGTATTCCTCGTTCAATCCGTTCGCTGCTCATACCGAAGAAAGATGAAAATGAGGTAGCACCAAAGATTGCGATAATTCCGCATGTTGGCATTGATAATTTCGCAGTAATGCAAGTGACTGAAGGATTATCAGTACTTGTGGATGATCTAGTCGACAAGAGCTTGATAAACAATACGCAATTGCGACAAAAGATTCGTGATAAAGCAAAAAACACACTCTTGCCAGAGAAAACTAAGAGCGAAGAAGATAAATTGATTGAAGAGGCGAAAAGTAAATTGGAACGCTCATCACGCTTAACAATGTGGGAATTTATAGAGCATGCGTCCGTTAAAGACGTTCATCAGAAATCCTAAATGCCTTAATTCCAGTATGCTTTGACTTTAAGCCACAACAAATTTTAAACAAAAGCAACAATTTCATAATTTGACATTTTAGACTTAAACTAAAGATCATGTTTAATCAATCTGTATTTGCGCCCTCGGCGTATAATTACTACGATCACATCTCACTGTATGGCTTCATTTGTTTGGCACTAGTTGGAGTTATCATTGCAGCCCTATCAAAACTGATATCAGTGCCATATCAAATTCCATCTATTGTAGGCGGAATTGGTTTAGGAGGACTTGCATACTTGACTAATTCCGATTTCGAGCACTTGGAATTTAAATCTAATCTTATGCTTTCAATCTATTTGCCAATCGTAGTTATTAAAGTCACATATAAAATTGAGAGCTACTTGCTAGTGAAATCTCTGCCGCAAATTGCACTGATATCCACTGTTGGCTATGTGATGTACATAATAACATTGTCCTTGCTCATAAGGATTCTGCAGACAACAATAACAAGAAACTTAAAGATTGTCATACTGACTGTAATTATGACACCGTTAGAATGTCCAGATATGTTGGACTTTGATGGAATTAAGAATCTGGAAACAATTATGCGAGGCGAAGCAATTTTTGGAATATCATTATGCCGAATTATCTATTTGATATGTGTTGGGATAGACAGTGGCTTTGTAGTCAAATGGTATCAGATGATATCAATTTTTATTCGTTACACGGCATTTGCATTACCCATTGGATTTATTTGTGGAGCAATTGGTGCGATGGGATTTCGATACACATATAATGATTCCAGGAATGCAACATGCATGCTCTTTTCCGTTTGCTACTTTGTTTATAGTTTATGCGAACATATATGCTTTTGCAGTGGTCCATTGGCTTCTTTTATAGCTCTGTATTAC
Organism: Aleochara curtula; assembly: GCA_963978815.1. NCBI lineage: Eukaryota > Metazoa > Arthropoda > Insecta > Coleoptera > Staphylinidae > Aleochara > Aleochara curtula. Next base: position 19,308,536 of record OZ022216.1, on the reverse strand, counting down.
ATAACGAAACAACGCAGCCGTTTGCTGACGAAAGTTGATCACGATGTGATACAATGTATTAACGTAGTTTACTACTTTCTTCATATTCTACTGATCATCATCTACTCGATGTTCATTGTGCATACATGGATAGAAATGTTTGAACCTTCAGATTTGGTGGAATCAACCGCAGCTTATATTGTTGCAAATGTTGTGAGGCTAGTGGTATTTCTAGCACTCTCGCCGCTATTGAGTCGAATCGGATACGGATTTGACTTTACCAGTTTGGTAACAATTTTCTGGGCGGTGGAAAAAGGACCAATTCAACTTATACAAGTTGTAACGCTCATGGAGAATTTGTACATTGATCGCTCATCAGTCAATATTGAAATCATGTCATACACATTGGTTTTTGTGTTCTTTACATATGTTATCAATATGACGACTCTAAAGATTTTCCTGAAGAGATTTGGACTCGTGCAGTTGTCCGCGAGAAGAAAGAATAACGTGAATATTGCCATAAATGCAATGGACGAAACACGAACGCGAGTGTTGACAATGCTTAAGATGAATCGATTTTATTCAGATGCAAATTGGGCAATTATTTATGAGCATACCAAGTTGGAGACTCCTTTCGGAAATTTACAGGAGAATCATAATAATTGGCAGAAAGATTCTGTCATTTGCAAAACTTGCAATGCAGTTGTTCCATTGGAAACTAATCCCGATCAATACAATGAACAATTTAAGTATGAAACTTTGTAAGTACAACTTATGATTCACTTCTAATTTCTTTGCCAACGCAGGGATCTGACATTGAGAGTACTTAAAGCACAACGAATATCATTTGTTAAGCAACATGAGACTGGATTCCTCACCAAGATGGATGTACGAATTCTTTTGCAAGCAATTGAAGTTGCTATGGATAATGTTGAATTGAATATCAAATTGGATCGTTTATTTATATGCATTGATAATGGATTTAAAACAGCGGTATGAAGCGAATTACAATTTTGGATATCATATATTAATTGGCTTTATTTTTAGAAATCAATGCATATGCTGAAAAAGATTGCTAAAATTTTTTTACTCAGCATCAAAATGAATATTCCAAAATTAAGATCATTGAAGAAACTATACTTTATAGTAAATTCCATGTGGTTTGAAGTGATTAATGTCGTTATGACCATCACGTCAATTACAGTTATTTCAATACTACTCAGCAACGTACTAGATGAATGTCATTATTTATGGCATGGATTGGACGCATTGTGTTATGCCTTTTTCTTGTTTGAAATCTCCGTGAAAATGGCAATCAATTGGGATACAACTGTTAAAAGGACGCTAAAAGCCTATTTCAAGTATGCTATACATATTTTTAATCAACACTACTTAATGATTTAACTTTTGTAGGGGTTTTTGGAACAAAATTGATACGTTCTGCTTTATAATTTTTGCCGTGGACATTGCATTTGCTATTAGTCATCATAGTGGAATGCCCGGATTTGATTACTTACGTTGGATTCGTATGCTATCGCTCTTAAAAGTGCTCAGAGTATTCTGCGCACTTTGTCCTGTAATCCTGGCTTTCGTTGAGAGAAACAAGGATGTTAAACTCATGACTGCATTTGTGCTTGCCACGGTACTTGTGATTTTTTTCGTGAGAAAACTGTATTAATAATTTATTTGTTCAGGCTGTTGTTATTAGTTGTGAGGAAGTTATAGATATTTTACCAACGTTTACAGAAAATGCGAGCATGCAAGAGATTGTTAAAGTCAGTTTATTAAAAACACGATCAGCGCTCACGCAAAAACTTGGTCTCGTTGAAAAAGAACGTCCAGCACTAACAACAACCGTGAAAACAATTCAAGCTCTTCGTGCAATACTCAAATACATCCGAAGGGGAATGTCTGAACTACAAGCTTCTAGTCTTATTGACACGTTTGAATATAACAAACTGAGTGCGGTGGTCAACATGAAACAAAAGTACTTGGATAATTTGAGACTTATGGAAGTGATACAGCCAAAGTCCATTTTCGATGAGATTCCATGGTTGTATACGGATAACGACTTATTGAATTTTGTCTACAATAATGTTAAGACAAAAATATTTACCGCAGGCGATGTCTTATGTAAACAAGGCGATATTCCAGACGGAGTGTACATTATTGTTGCTGGATACTTTAAAGTTACTTACTACCCGTCCGACGAACAAATTCGGAGCCTGGCCGTAAATGGTGAATTGCCCATTAAGGAGTTCTTGGAGTATATGCGTTTTGCAGAGATACAAGAAGATTATTTATCCTGTGGAAATCGCATGGGCGAATTGGCAGTGCTTACGAATCGTCCATACAGTTGTTCAATAGTTGCAGAAGCTCCAAGTCAAGCTTTTATTATACCAAGGGATATTTTACAACAAGCAATGGAATTAAGCCCCGATCCTGTGCTTGGGTAAATGAAACACCAGATTGTGTTTAATAATTTTTATTCATTTCATTTTTAACAACATGTCAACTAGGCTCAGTGCTAAAATCTGGAAGAGCATTCTGATTAGTCTTGGAAAACGAATTCTACAAGCAACTCCAGCATATCAATCAGTGCCTGTTGACCAAGTGGACACTGCAATGAATCGTGCAATTGTTCCGAATTTGTCTTACTACAGCGTTGTTGTCCTTTCACAAGTGATTGAAGATGTACTCCTGCTTGAAGGCGTTGCTATTGATTATAACACTCGTGAACAATTTACGGCTCCATGTGCAATTCCTAGACATGTTACAAAATTGATAATGCCTCATAGCAGCCTGGTCGCCTTAAAACACATAAGGACAAAGTTGATGATTATCCCACCAACAAATACGGACGAATATGAAATGATGCAAACGATTGAACGCAATTCAGAATTGGTATGAAATATCAGATGAAATCTGAGATTTAAATATTAATTAACTTCTATATTTGCAGCTTCCAGAACACAACTTTCCCATGCTTAGTTCAGATATACCACGACGTGAAAGCAGGAAATCACATTTACATAATATATTTAGTGTGCAAAAATTAGTTTCTTCAAGTGCAAATATCACACAGAAAGTCTTGTTGGGTAGAACAGGTCAATCACGAGAAAGAAGAATTAGTCGACATTAACATTTTTTAACAAATTATTTTTTATTAATTTAATGCTTTTTTTGCAGCTGCAATTATTGTTTGCTTCCATACATTATAGTCTTCAATTGCAACAGACTGGCTTTCATTGTTGCATGACTGTAAATCGAGATTTGGATCTAAAAAACAAAATTAACGGAGATGTGGGATTAGACTTTTAAAATAGTTACCCATTTGAGTAGCAGTAACATAATTTTCAAGGAATTCATGTAATTCATTTTTGGCAGTCTTCTTTTTTGGTGCATTGAGTTTCAAGCCTAAACCATCAACGAATTTTGTAAACTCATTTTCTAGTTCTTTCCATTGCATTTGTTTTAGATGACTGAGAGTGATGAAATTTGATTTGACCACTTTTATGGATTTGAGCCTAAGGCAAATAGAGATAGAATTGTCAATTTTCAATTGAACATTCAAATTTATTGCAGTCACTTACTTGCAAGCTGAATAAACTGAGACTGCAATATATTGAGGATGAGATATATCAACAAGTTTGTTATGCTTAGAATAGGCGTTTAGAATTTGCTGAGCAAGATCATTTATGATTGTGCAACTCATTTGAACACAAACTTCTTGGATAGTTAAGGGTTTGTCCATCTCTAATAGCTTCTCAATCATGTTGAGATTCTTTTGATATGCAGGCTTCTTTAGTCCAGACAATCTTATAGAGAGTTCCTGAAAGGAAAATAAGTTAAATGGGATATAGTTCATGAAGTAGGACATACTTTATCAAATCCAATTCCGAGGAAACTTGTAGCCAGGTCAAGACATATTGCTACTCTGGCAAAATTGCCTAGGCTCTTCACAGTAGTTTTGGTATTAAGCATTCGTAATAATTCTTCAGTCTTTCTGAAAAATGATCAAGCATCAGAAATCAGTTTGATTGTTAACATGTAGTCTCGTAACGGGATCATACTTAATCACTGAAACTTCTTCATGTAGACCAAGACGACTTGCAACATTGATTAGGAATGTATTTTCACTCATCGCTGACATAGGAGTTTATACTAGATTCATCAATTAATGCGAAAATGCCGAAATAATCACTTTTTCAATAATTGTAAACAAATACACCATAAGTGTTGGTTAAGTTCCAAACAACGAGGAATTATGGTATGGCCCGTAAGTTACCGACTGATCCCGAACGTGGGAGTACGAGACAGATATATGCGCACTCATCGTGTCTTTGTCATACACATTAGTGCTATACTAAGTGGTCAATTAACTCACAGGTAATACTTGGAGTAAGTATTAGATGGCGCCAAGAGTTTTAAAAGTGTATAAAATTATGCAAATATTCGTTTCCAGGCGAATAACAATAATGAATTGAAAGTAATCGTTTGCATTTGCACGCATAATAATTACAAGCGTATTAATGATCAAAGAGCGATAATTTAAATTAATTAATACGCTTATTACGAATGAAGCTAATTTTATTACGCTTAGCAAATTTCTGCATATGCTCCAGAAAAATTTGCATCCTTGAAACACATTGAGCCAGCGCTAATAATTGGAATTTTAACAGCGATAAACGATTCCATTTGCGCGTACTACGTTTATTATTGTTATTCTTGGCCTAGATACATATGCACAATATTAGTTGATTTGCTAATTAATCAATCGATAATCTTTCAATGCCTCTACAGCCGTTTTATACAGACAAGTGCAGGTTGCTTTGAATGCAGAGAAAAGTAGAATAAAACGATGATCATTAATGCCATGAGAACCATGGTAGTTCTTGTGCTCAAAGAGTTGATGGGCAAAGAGAGGCCATCACCATTGGACTGTAACGAAATGAGGCGTGGCTGCTGAAGAGATTTCTCCGATGGCCATGGTGTCGTGGGCCAGCCCGTTCTGCTTCTCCAAATTCGGTTACGTGACGCATTAGAGCGTAATTAATAAATATCCGCATTATGCATAATGACTCGGCGAGTGCTGTGCCTTGGCGAATCTGTGCTCGACGATTATGTAGATTTACAGATAAATCTATTAAGGGGCAGCCAAATGTATGCAGTCTGATTACGCCGACCAGAGAAATATGCTCTCTAATCGGATGTATTTCTCGACAGGTATCATCTTCCGATTCTAGTGGGTTTCCTCCCTTAAAGCAAACTTTTATGGGTTCTCTGCAAACACGACACATGAGATGATGCATTTTATCTACGACAAATTCAATAAGCTGTCTTTTAAACGAGAATGGATGAGACGAATTCCAGACGCAAATAAATCGATCTAGGAATCATATTGCTCATAGGAGTCTTCAATATCAATTCTCAAATAGCGATTGATTTGAGTTATTCTGTTTTAGCCGAATCAAAACAATAGCCACAGGTTAAGTTATCTCAGCGGAACTAGCTTTGGACCAGTGTACGCAGGTAGAGAGATAGCCAAAAATTTCAGCTCGGTCAAAGGTTAATATCAAAATATCCCAGTCGTAACCTGCATACGTAAAGTGAGTGTTGACATGTGGTGTAGTGCTGACAAATCTGCTAATAATTTGGTAATTAGGTGGAATCCATCCCAGTATTATTGGTAACCATAACTTCCTGGTTGGTGACGACGATGGAGCAGCGATTCGCGCGATGTATCCCCTCTGGTGAGTACGAAAATATCATATTAGTTGTAGATTGATGTTGGTGCATGGCGCGTGCCGAATTATAAGGTAGGTGTCCACTGGACCCATGCAAGCGGTACGGTACTCTTCGAGTGGATGCAAATACCAGCAATTATCGAATACGGTATGTCATCGGCGGCGACGATCTGTTTCGATAAACACACGTCCTGACTTGTCGGTTACTCCAATTGTGTATACATGCAACCTAAAGATTAACTAACGTAGACTCTCCGAGCTCTCTTCGTCTAGCAATAAATAATAGTCCAATACGCTTGGACGATTTCGTCCGCATAGATTTCAAGGAACCGAACCACGCAGCCAACGATGAGCGAAAAATTCGCAGCACTCGTTTAGAAACTTTAGCTACTGAAGGAGTTCGTGTAATGATCAGGTTTCACTCCGTTTCGTAACGATATACACGCATGCATACTAGCTATATTCGTACATAAATTCATTTTGCGTGGCGTTTCCTACACGGATTGCAATAGAGAGTTGAAGCTATGAGCAAACACCTAGCAGGAAGGTGCTGCATGCTCTTGCCTCATGATTGAGCTTCTAAAATCGTTAATTGTTTAAGGGAAAATTTTGCCATCCATTTATCATGAGCGCTTAATGCTTACTTAATGAATCGCTCTATAACAATCAGTCAGTCGATTAAGAAAAGTCAGGTTAATATCAGAATGCACTTCGTGAGTCTAACCTTGCAATCGAATCGTCATGCAAGCGGAAGACTTGACTTGCCAAATTATTGCAATGCATCAGAGAGCTTTTATGATGTTCTTTCCAATCTAATAATCCAGCGAGCCGCCCAAAATAATTGGACAAGGCTATATACGACCAACTAAAGCGTTGTTTAAGAAGCAGTTTCACATTGAATTAAATTCCACATCGTGTGTAACAAACGTTTACTTAACGCCTTAATGTTTTTTTTTTTGTGAAATAACTTGAAATAATTCATATGCGCGCGCGTTTAGTCTATATTTTGATTTAATTGTTTATGCTTTTCTGGCGCTCTGTAATTAGGCAATATCTTTGATTTCTTGAGCATTCACTGCTATTAGAAAGTTATGACGATACCGACGACCAAGAAGTCTCATTGACATCAATTGAGGGTGGAAAGAATGCAAATTTAATGGTTCACAACAAACTACCTGCGTTTCGTTGCATTATTAGAGAGATCTTTTTTTGACGTTTTATTGCTGTTTACGACTATCTAATGACTCGTTCTAATACTATTTTCTTTTGATTTTATATCCGACCGATGAAAGTTTGGCTATTTGACTTTTAATGAAGGGGGCCGGAGAGTATTTTCAAGAGGAGGAACAGGAAGAGTAAAATGCTTAAGTATAACTACGTATTGTCGAATAGATAACAACATAATAGCTAATAAGTAGCTGCGCTTTATTGGTATGTGATGTAGGCTCATGCATTATGCAAATCGGTTTAAACTTTTGCGTTCTGTTGACAAACGTATCATTAGGGAGAGATGTGCAACAACGAAATGCCATTCGATCATTCAAGGTCAAAGTCGATGTAAACAAATGCAGATCAGATGGATTTAATACAATAAGATGTCGTATTTCGCATCGATCTTTCACACACCGAGTACATACATTTAATGCTGAACCAACGCTGATTCATCGTCTCAACAATCTGACTCATCGCAATACTTCTTGTCGTTTGGTTATTTGCCTGGCGCATATGAATTTCCATCTAATCATTTCACCGATTTTCTAATCTACGTATACCCAGTACGTATTACATGAATGGCTTACTCATTACTATTTCATCTGGAGATAAACAACAAACAATAACTTTGAAGTTATTTTGATCAATTACACATCTAATTGCTATGAGTAGGCAGGCAGACTGGACTGGTGTATGCATCATGGACCACTCCTTGAGAAACATGAGAGAAACATGATCATCTCTCCTTAAATGATCATAGAACATTATTACGTGGAAAGTATTCTAGCGACTTGATCAATACTGATCGTATTTAATGAATATGCATTCATCTTCGTCTTATTGTTTTAACTGCGGCGGACATTCATTCTCATATGCCATACAAAGTCATCGAATTAATTTGTATGTACGGCATACACCTTATCGTGGCGTGTCTCTTATTGAGATGAAGCAACACGAACGCGCAGAGTGGGACACTTATGAGGTCTTGACTTCCTCTCTCCGAACGCGCAAGAAACGCGCAGCCATTTGCTGGAGAAGCAATAGATGGTCAATGAGCACACGCATGGAGTCAATGACAATTGATGTGTTATTCTCTTCTGTAAAAAGCATGCGAGCAAAGCAGCAGCGCTGAGGACGTGAGTCAGTTGACAAATCGAAACGACACAAGATTCCCATCTTGACGACGACTACGACTGCATGCGCGTATCAATTGTCTGTATGGCAAAGCAATTGTGATTTGGGCATGTACGAAGAGTACGAAGACAATCGCAAGCGAGCAACATTTACAGTTAAATGCGCCTGCTTATGCGTTTTGGTTATCAAATTAGCGAGCACCAAACGATCACATTGTCTCCAGGTGTTGTTTGAGTATTTAATTAGATTTTGCTATTGTTTTTTGCTTAGCACTTTTAGGTTTCTGTAGATTTGGCAAATAGGAAATGGATCCTAAACTAAACCGCAGCGTTTTCTAGCGAATACGGCGTACGGCGCGGCGTGTTAATTAATATGAAATCTTTCCGGACACATGAGCAGCGCCTTTATTAATTATATTAAATCCATACGAAATCAGATTTTATTGTGCATAAAACGAAAACGTGCAGAAGAGAAAACGGTCGAGCTTATATTATAGCTTTGGTAGGTTCGCTTGATGAATTTGTTAATTATTAAAGTGCTGTCCACTTGAGAGCATCTCAACTTGCTCTTAATTAGCTCGAATGTTCTGCTTTTTCAGTTGTGGATATCTCCCGAGTATCTCAGCGAGGCGCCGAAATGCTTGCGCATTGGATGAACCAATTACGCGGTGTACTGGAGTAAATCGGATCTGGTTTCGTTTTGGCTGGAAGAACTTTTGTCTGCGTCATCTTCTTTTCCTGCTGGTAGCTGCTGTTTTAAGATGAGTATATTTCATTTGGTAAAATAGGTAATATTTCTTTGCGGTTCGGTATAAGTAAACGTCGCGTATGAATATTGAGCGTTATTCGAGGCACGTATGCAAATGGTAATAAAGTTCGAAAGCGTCTTCTTCCTCGGAATGCAACGCTTCGCCAGAGATGCTTTTGGCATACGCATGTGGATCGCGCGAGCACGAAGAGGAAGGCTCGCGCGCGCAACAAACCCATCCGCGTTTCTTCATTGCGCCTAACGGAGAAATGTCTTGAGCTCGCGCGCGGATCGAAGGAGTCAATATGGAAGAGGCTTTCAGCGGTTGGCGTGCGCCGAATGCTAATCAAGTCCTCGATTGTATTCGCTTGCGTTTATGTCTTCTCAATCGAACACCTCGAACGCACGATTCTCGCCACTTGATCACCAATCGCTCAATACATCACCTCGTCCAATGGCAACCGATTGTTATTGAGGTCTCTTCGATTCTTTGAACTGCCAAGGAGTGACTCAAATTATTAGAAGACATTTATTATGAGAAGAGAATTTTTGATTGAACGTCAGAATGCAGAAAGATTCCCAATTTAGTTGAGAAGTAATTGGATTGATAGAAAAGCATAAAAGGCAGAAGAGCGATAAACGAACGAAGAAAAGAGAAAAACGTGTAATGCGAGGTGAGGAAGACTTTAAAAGATCGGAAGTCATGTGTAAGGAAGTGATGTCTAACGGACACCGGGATAGCTCAGGTGTGTCAAGCGAGCGCGCATCGAGCGGCTAGCGACCAAACGCACATTACGTTTGTTAATGCCTGAAAATGCGCACGGTAACTGACGAGTCAGCACATAGGGGAAGCGATGATGATGATGATACTCACCGGCGTGTCACGTGTATATGCGAGGCGCGCGCGCGACCGCTATTTTATCAACGTACGCACCGCATCGCACAAGAAAATAGAGGAAAAAAGGCATGTGCACTGCCCGTTTGGCGCCCTTATTACGCGCTCTCCGCCGACGTAATTGCGCTCTCGATAATGACGTGGAAAAGCGCGCCAACAAACAGGAAAACGTTCCCTGCTCTCGCACGCCAGCAACCAACAACGTCGTATTGCAGTACGCATCACAACCAAAATAATTTATGAAAAGAAAGGGGGAAAATATAGATGGATATCTGAAATGCGCTTGCAAATATTGGCAATATTGACTTAATCTCGAGCCGCATTTCCGCCCAAGCAAATATTTAAAGCATCATCCTCTCGCTCCGCTAATGGTTCAATAATCAATCAAGCCCAAGCACCAAGATGCTTCTTATCTAATCGCCAAGCGCAACCGGGAAATTCCAAGCACGAGATAAAGTTTGGCTAGCTTTCGCAGCATACAGCACCGCAATGCAATGCAATGCAAATGCATGCAGCGAATAAGAATCAATCGCTGCAATTGAGCATTTTGCAAGGCAATCAATGTGTGACGTCGGTGAAATTTAATAGCGCGCGCGCATTTTTTGCGTAAGGTCGATTGAATTGAATTAATCCCAAAGTGCGTCGGAAGCATATTCAACACAATGCGCGCGGCCTGACCAGCATCCGGTAAGACGAGGCGCAATGCAATAATAAGACGAATGCTTGCGCAAGCAATGCATGCACACACATGCGGATGACGAATGATTATTGCGGATCGATGCGCGGAGAGAGCGCATGCAAATTATTGCTGCGGTGCTGCGGTGCTGCGGTGCTGGTGCCAGGACACACCTAGGAGCCATCTCGTCGCGTACCGCGCAGCGCACTGTCCCAGGTAGACGTGCATCGAATTGGGAAGAGAGCAAAGATTATTGTATTCGAAAATTTGGTATTCAGCGGTGACCAGCGAGGAGAGCATCTTTCCCTCGAACGCGAACGAATAGAAACAGAAACGTCAACGGCGCACACGCACTTTGAATCCGCAATGATGTTCGTCGCTCTCATCTGGCATTCTTTCATTCACATACATCAGCGTACACATGCCTGTGTACATAATGCGTGGTGTTCGAAAGTTTAATTAGCGACGCGTTTTGTTTAACTAATTGCACACCATCCAAGACGAACGCGAGCGCGCGCCACGCAACTAGCGAATCCGTTACGATAACCTACTAATCGATGAATCAAATTATTCAATAAGCGTTGTAGGTGCTTTTAACGAAAACGCTGAATGTGCAAGGGGGTGACCGACTAATTTATAGATACAATATCAATGCAATTATCTGTGGAGAGAATACCAACTGAATATTTTTTTATATTCCAACGCGTAGGTACTACATGTGAAACAAAGCAATTGTCGGAGGTGCTTTAGGGTGGTTCCGGTCCACTGCGATCAACCGTCAGACACTTTTCCGGTTTACACGCGTGCACCTTGTTTTCAACTTTTTCGTCTCGCTGTATTATCTCAAATTCTAATTTTACGTAAAGTTTTTTTCGTGGTTTAGACGAGATGTTGTTTGCTCTTTTGGCAACTCCCTGAAGAGCAAGTGCGCCGAGTTGGTTTAATAGCACAGCGAAAATGTCAAGCGTGAATGTCACGCAGCTTCCCTCCCCCTTGTGCTATTATCTTTTGATCATCTCGTATTTCATCGCAAACACATACTGCACGCGCACACGCGAGTATACAAACGCGGATAGAAATTACATTTAGGAAATTGTTACCCGTGGGACGTGTAAATATCAGCCAAAGCATATTCATTGATTAATTTCATTGCTTCAATTGCAGGCGAACGAGATGCGCATATAAAAATGATCAAGTCAACTAGCGCACAAACCAACGTAATACCCATAATGAGCGATAGCAAGCAGCCAAGTGTGAAGAAAAGAAAATCAAAACAACATACAAGAATATCATTCGGTTCTGATTGATATGATTAATACTTTTCATTTGGTATTCGAGTACCATTTTATTTTCTCTTCTTCTTTGCCAACGGTTGTTGCTGTTGCTTGCTGACGAGTTTGTCATACTTAGTTAAAACTACTCGCTAGATTTAATTGTGTCAAAGTAAAAACACTTAACAAGTGGTTATTTTGAGAAACGTACGCCGAGCTGAGCGATGGGAATCTTTGCTCGTTTATATTCTCTGCTTTTTCATTGCATTTCATCATTTTTCTCTCGAATGCTTTTTGTAGTTTCATCGCAGTCGTCGTCATCGTTGCCGCGCTCAGCAATGCGCGAGTATATTATTATTATTCTGTGGATGATGGCCAGCAGCATCCGCTGTTTGTCTGTTAGCGAGCTCAAGAAGCAAACGCGCCAGAAGAAGAATAATGCATTTTCTTAGGATGTACATACACACACACACACACACGGCATATGGACATATTTAAACAGTTTATTATAACACTGGGAGTGATTTAAAGATCTTGATCTCACTGCTGCTGCTGCTGCTTCTGCCGCCGCGGCGCGCCGTTTTATACGACTGGTTGGTTTCCTAATATTCATATAATTCTCGTTTTTTAGGTCGTGCTGCGGTGACAATATTGTAATCGACCTGAGAAGGGCATTCTCATGCCTTGTGCGAACGTCTAAGGATAATAAAGCGTACGATGTGTAGCTGGGATATTTCCGAGTTTTTGAAAAGGCGTTGTGTAGCGCGAAACCGAGAGCAGGGTGGGTCCTGCCCTCCGGACAGGTGCGGTCGATACACCCGCATCGTGGCGGCTCATCAGAAAAGCGAAAGCATCGTTCACGGGCCGTCATGGCAACGAGGCCAAAATGGGGGCGGTTGGCGGCTGTAGCCTTGCGTGTGCGTAGGTAGGTACATGTGTATTCGTGTGTTTGTACTACACCATCGCCGATGGGGCTGGTCATTCGCAGCAGGCAGGTGTAGCGGTTTATTATCTCAGGATGGAATGTTTTGCCACCCTTGCCTTGCTTTGCTGCTCACCAGCCAACAACCACCCGCAATTGCATGCGCGTACGCATTGCATTCAAATTGTTATCATTAGTCAATTTCATCAGGGCGAGCTTCCGTTCTTCGACGGTTGGGGAAATATGAAATGTAACGTGTTTTTTCTTTTTTTGGCAGATATCACCACCTTAAAAAGGTAAAGAGTTAATGGGAAACGAAGAGGAGCGATAAATTATAAGATGGTGAAGGTCAAAAGCAAAGCGCTAAACACATTCGCGTAATCCGTAACGCAAACATTGCATTGTATTTGTAACAATAGCCTTGAATGATGACTTGGAGAGCAGCACACGAGTTAACGTGGTCAGCGGTAGACAATGCTGCGCAATGAAATGCACGAGACGCCGACGAAGAGAAGAATTCCTCTTCTTCTCCCATACGAATGCGTCGTGTCTCGTCTCGTCTCGTCGCGTTTTGGCTTCTTCACATCCCAGAGCACCACACATGCTCCCAACGTTCATATGCGCATCGCTGCCGTGCATGCAACGGAAGTCACTTTCGATTTCCGGTAAGTGAGACCTGAAAACCGGTTGCAGGTACGACACGACAAGAACAATACAAGAGATGGAACGGACCCTCGTTACTACCACTGCAACTCTCCTGTTCAAATTGCAATGCATATGATACTCACACTTTATCGCGGTGGAGATGCTTCACTTGCACAAGAATGCGCAAAGAAGCTGCACAAGTGCCGTACGCACACCACTTTGGGGAGAGTTTCCCCGTTGACTCGTGCGTTCAATGGGCATTTCACCAATATATCATTTAAGGTGTCGCCGCATAATAGGATCGTCTTACTTTTACCTGAAAGGCACAATGGGTACAATGCCCGAATAGAAGGATAAAAACAATAAACGTGTTATGATGGCATGATATAAGAAAAAACGAGAATCGTTTACCAAGAAATTAATTTTGAAATGATTCGAAATGAAACTGCCTGCTAAGTAATAACATTCATTAGTGCTTATTATCGATGTATCATTTCGCAGAGGGAGTTTGAATCGAGAGTGGTTATTACGATGATTCTCTCCGAGTGTTATTTGCGTGGACGAGCCAGAGACGAGTGAAGCAGATGTTCATTTCATCTGCACGCAATTTCATCACGAATGTAATAAATATTATTGAATACTACTGCGTCGTGAGTTTATAGCAAAGTCGGAATGCAAACGAATGCAAAGAGACAAGAGTTAAAAGCATTGCGACAAGAGAATTGTAATAGTTTAAGTGCGATTAGCATGATGATGAGTACCAGCGACGCATGACAAGCAAGAAGGGCCAGGAGTGTGCTGGTTGTGTGTGCGCTCTGTGTGCTCTTAAGACATTGCTGCGGCGCGCATTGTTCTGCATGCGTACATGAGAAGTGCCTTCAAGGTGTGCATGTACGTAGCACGCATAATTGTGATACCGCGCGCACTCGCTGGCCGCCCGCCTGCATCTCGAAACATGGATGAGCACTAAGTCACTTCCGTTCCGGCGAAACCGTACCAATGATGGTTCGTGTGTTCTCATCGCCGAGGATCACACATCCGGTCACTGACAAACTTCTCCTGCTCATTGCTATCGTCATTGTGTCTCCTCTTACCACGCCGTATTTTATCATTTCGCGCAAATGTCTTTTCGCTCCACCTCACCTCACCTCAACGACGTTTTACTTCTCTAACGTATTTCACGACAGCAACGGAATGAAATGATGAGTCTATTAAGTTAAACGTCGATTCAGCAAACCCTCATGGTATGTGCAGAAAAAAAACTGTTTGAAATTAATAACTAGCAATTTTCATTTCTTTTCCATAGCTTAGCTCGCCATTGTGCCATCAAAGAGCATAACTAATGAATCGTCTTTAATCATCATTCTTCTCAGTTTCTTCAGCATTACGATTACAATAGAGCCGGAGTGCACGAAAACAAACACGTACGAGTTTCGTGTGTTTTAATATCGCGTTTTTTCGTATAGTCTCATCACTTGGCTATCTCAATTTCTCCGCACGGTTACTTGATACAATGGGATGAGAGGCATTCATGCTGAAGACGAACGTGTCCGCAATGCGGATGAGAGTCATGACCTGTTGGTCCATTATGAACAGGAGATCCAGGTAACCGTTTGACCTGCGCTCGTTCAGCCCTTTCTTCCGTTATGGGCAATGGTCTTCCTGTTTGCACACCAACATTGATTCAACCGGGAAGTATTTTAAATACCCTCTGGTCACACGGTCCACACGGACAGATGCTGGGCGTCGAGTAATGATGATTTATTACATTTTTACCCTTTTTGGGCCAAAGACAGAAGAGGCCAATAAGTGCTATGTGCAAAGAAAGCGTCTCTAAATTTTGATGACAATAATGTGAATGCACCCAGCAAGTTGCAGACGTTTGCGCAAAATGGATACACATCCGATCGATAGGAAACGCGTGCGTGGCCATTAATTGTTGCTTATGATGTACAAAACGATTGTACACAGAGATGCGCAATGCTCGCAATTATTTCAGCCGCGCGCGACGCGTCAATTGCCACATCGATCTCAAAAACGAACGCATGTGCGCATCCAACACATGTATTTATTTGTTGAAAGTAGAACGCACAAATGCGCACTCATCAGCAGATCAAATTCGAATTGCAATCGGCCGGTAGCTCGCGTTAGCAAGCCAGTCAGCGGAGAGACAGAATTGACTCATTGAATGCACCTCAGCAGCAATTATGAGTCGGCATTATACCCACCTACCACCGGCACCGGGGTGATTTGTTCCATCAAGGTGCATCAGGAAAGACGGAAGCGGCATTGCCGAATGGGGAGCGGGTGTAATGGGGTGGCAAGCACGAGAAGGGACGTTAAAATGATTGCGGTCACGCGTCACCAAATTCGATTTCTCATTATTTCTCTTCAATTTTATTTAAACAAACTGTAGGTATTTCCAGAGACGAAAAAAGTTGAGAATTAATCTTGAAAATGTTAAAGTTTAAGATGCATATCGTAACGGCCGCTGCTTGTTCGGCACGCGTCACGAACGAGTGATTATATTATAAAGCCTTGCACCGCGTCGCGCAGCAGAGTAACAAACCGAGCGAGCAGACGGTGCGGTGGAAGAAAGTAAAACGCAATGCAAAGAAGAAGAAGAAGAAGAAGTTAATATGAAATAATCACGAGCACCAGCAGCAGCAGCAGCAGCAGGAGTAGTAGAGTAGAGTAGTACATGGCTTGGCTCTCTGTATAAAAAAGGGCGCGTGCCGTCTGTCCGTCTGTCTTCTTGTTGCGAGCTGCTGTTGCAAGTAAAACATCTGCTGGCCGTTACACATTTATCCATCGATGATGATGATGATGATGGTGCGCGCCGCGCCGCGAAGACGTTGTTGTCATGGCTAAGAGGAGATGCACCGGTGCAAGAGGAATCATCAGCTGGCCGCTCGCGCCTGCCTGCTTTATGGCCAAGCAGAGCTATCCCGGAGCACATGCTCCACAAAACAACAATTTTGCTTTTTTCAATTACGCTCATTTATCCAACGCGGGAGATTTAACACTTGGAGGAGGAGTGCGTTCACGCAGTAGAGAGTTACCTGCAGGCAAATAAGGGAGAAAGCTGATTAAATACGACTGATAACAGCTATTGATAAGGTGAGAGTGCGCGCATATTGTCTCTCACCCCCACGAGTATGTAGCTAGGTACATAAAGTAATAATTACACGCAGGGAGCGTGTCCGTCCGTCTGGTGGTGCTGGTCATTTTTATTTCGCCACGAAACGCGATTTGGAACGCGGCGCATTGTCATTAGGCGCTTGTATGATGCGCAAGCACCATTGCTGCCCCCGTTGCGCGGCAACGACGTCGATGCGGTGGTGGCGGCGCGCTGGCGTCACTCTGGCTGGAGAGCAGACGCGATCTGCGATTGGCTGTGCTCTCCGCATTTGGCGTGTGATGCGTCGACTGCCCCCGCTCTGCTGCTGACGTGAGGGCGGCGGCTGCGGCACCGGCAGCGGCAGCGGCAACAACGGTAACGGGTGCGGATGAATTGGTGGAGTGAATAATGAACGGGCGCGGGCGCACCTCTCACTCGCGCCGTGCGCGCCGTGACTCATCTCAGGTAAACAGATGGGGTAAAAAACTTTGCAGCTTTTTCGCTTTTCTAGCGCTTCGTTCCACCCCCGCAGTGAGGCGCCTTTTTGGTGCATGATTTAAGAAGAATATCGATCGCGCACCCTACGCCAACAGCAGGAAAGCCTTCAATAAAACGCGACATTGCCCACGACCAAGGGAAGTTTTCAACTTTTCTATTTCAACTACTAATCCGTGAAATGTGCTTGCTTTTTTTCAGGTGATCACCAGCAAGAACGAACGCGCGACACGAATAGGTAATAAGCAAAACCCGCATCGTTTTTGTCTCCTCAAAATGTACAAATGATAGATACGCACGTTTATCACCTGTAACGAACGAGTAGGTACGACTGATAATATGCGCGCTCTGCTCGTATTTCGATGAGTGATAATTACAAACGATAGCTATTCATCGAAGTCAACGCATCATTGAGCGCATCAAGAATTATTAGCATCTTAATTAGTAACTCATTAGACATTAGACTATTTCAAATGAAAATTCGCATATGCATCGCGATAACGCAACCGCGGCGCGCGGCGTAAGCGTCGTATGTGTGTGCACAGCATTGATTGGCACTCGATCGTCATTTCGTCGTCGTCGTCGTCGTCGTCGTCGACATACCTATCTGTTTACTCGTCCAGTCGGACATATCTGCGCGAATAATTATACGCGTTCCACCTTTGCAGCACATAAGCGCGCAGATAAATAAACGCGAAACAATGATAGCTGATAGCATTGAAACTTAATCTACAACACGGCTGCGCGCTATGACTGACTTGACTGACTGAATACTTTTCCTTGATATGTAAAGCAAGCAACAACACACATGAATGCGCGCAGGCAGGCCGGGCAGGTTCGATAGATATTTTGTCGTCGCGGGATTAATATGTAAATGATGTGTGCTCAAAAGTGAATGACTCTTAATAAGCCGAAACTGATATCACCTTTGTCGCTGCGCCTGAGTACACGACTCTAGGTGCATGCATGTAGTTGTGTTGTAGTCGAAAGCGGACGTCCTCTGTGATAAGAGGCAAAATAGGTATAGCCGAATAATTAATGCGCTCGTGATAAGCGGCTTGCTCTTTATGTGCGTTTAAGTGAAGCACGACAATAAGTTGCTTCGCAATAAGCAATCGCTGACTTTTTTAACGCGACCGGTGCGCACCGAGAAAACATGACGAATTTTCTGTTATCAGTCGTCGAATGAATGAGCCTTGAAAAACAAGACGCGCAAAATTAATGCATAGTTATTAAAAATTGCTGTCATAAGAAAATACGTCATCGGAAAACATATTTCAACAAACGTTAATAACAATATGCATATTTTCAAGAGACATAACAACTAACTAAATTAATGCTTTTCTCAGACGCAAAATGACGAGACAGACTTCTTAATGAATATTTATTCACTTTACTCAAATTATGCACAGGCGAGCATTGCATTGTCAAAGACTAATTTGATAAAACTGATAACATTTTCCCAATAATTTAAAGGTAGAGTTGGAGGTAGAGCACACACATACGATACGCGATACGGATGAAAACAATAAACAAAATTCCGCATATATTTAAAAAAAAACTATGTGACGATTGCATCTGTTGATATTGATCTCGTATTAAGCATTCAAACGTTTTCGGTTCGCTGTGTTATTTTATCGATTCGAGAGTAAAGGAAATTCACATAGCGCGTATGGGTCAAAAGATTAAAGATCAACTTTGCTCGGGAGTAGTCGCAGCAACATTGGAAGACATATGACAACGGCTGATGATTACTTATTAGCATTATCTGCTCGCGCGCAAATGATTTCAATTTATAATGAGCGGTAGAACAATGGAACAGTGCGATGGAAGCAGAGTGAATCGATGAATAATTAATTAATAAGCGGCCCGGCCCGTACCTGATAGGCGCTATTTTTTATTTTCACATCATTTTTAGAAATCCGAGGAAAATGTCAACTTTTCCACAAATTAGTCGTCGATTGGATTGCACTGATAAAAGAGGATGTGAGACATGGCTGCTATGGAAATGTGAATTAATAATGGTTTGACTCATTCTATAGAGTAATAGGAGTAATCACACTCAAATATCTTTATTTTATAGCACTTTGATTAATCAAGCTAAGAAAAGGAACAATGCCAACAACATTTTCAGTAATCGTGTAACTTTAGGATAAACACATACCATCGCTGTCAGCTGATATCTGCAACGACACATTACCAACAATTATTATGACTAACCAACTAGGATGGATTCGAGTATCTATCTAATATCTCTACGCACACATTTATAACATTCGTGTTTATACGCGTAAAACACCATGAAATCGATCCGTTTACCTCACACGCATTCATTTCTCATTCTGCTTGCTGCGTATTTATTAATGCATTCATGCTAAAGCGTGATAGCAAATAATATTTAGTAATTGCATATTAATGCATTCTTGCAAAAATTACTAAATTTATTTTGTTTAGTTATTTGTTATAAATGTGTGCGTGGAATAATTTTCAACATTGTCTGGGAACTTTAAGTTATATAATACTTTGTTTCTTATCCTGCTAGGTCCAAGAAGAAGGAGAAGGCAGCAAGGCCAACGGCCAACTCTTGAAATATTTTCTCATGATGGCCAAATGCAAATATCGGTCACTCATTATCATCGTACGTGACCCAATTTTTTGTCGCGACCGCGTTAACGGTCACGAAACGGTCAAAAACGAATGTGGATGGTCCAAGAAGAATGGAAAACTGACCTGGAAGCGATCTATGCGCTATGGATAAACTAGGCTATTTTTGACCATCGGTCGTCAACGCTAAAGGGTGCGCACGGTTGAATTGCCTGGAATATTTAAATTGGGTCAGCGCCGGCTCCCGAAAGGTCATACGTGTGTGGGCAGGTAGAGGTCTTCCTTCTTCATCAGCGAAAGGGTCATCGGGCACATGCACTCTACCTGAGTAAGTTCACTTGGCTATCGCCTCCATTGACCATTTGCCTGCGCTTTTTGCATTTGGTTTTATTTTACTCTAGTTATTCAATTACGAGACGTTCCGTACAATTGGGTCATCTTTACCTTCGTGAGAATCGCCGCTACTTTCTGCGCGCGGACCTTACGAAAGGATTCGGCGACGGTTTTTCGCAGGTAATGAATGTTTCTTGGCCGGTGGTCATTGAATTAAACAAATGGTAACGCGAAACGTACAAAGTATTAAGCTACCTGCAAAATTCGTGAGAAATTTCTACCAAGAATTGAACTAATTTCTATAATCCAACGGTTAAAGAAAATCCATCTAAGTACACAAATATCATCTTAAGTTCACCACGTTTGCGGTCAAGACTTGGCAGATAGGTGAATTACAAATGAAGTGAAAAACGGGTGACATCCCTCCGTTACCATTTGTTTAAAAATTTTATTAATAATTTTCAACTATCACGCAAGATATAAAAACTTTAGGGGGTGACTATTCTAGCTGACCCATATTTTTTTAGCATAGCAATTTAACTCTTCCCACCACTCTTTCTACTCGAAAGGGTTGGGATTCTTCTAGGTATCTCTCTTTATCAATTCAACTAGCAAACTAATTTTAATCATTTCTTTCTCTCTACACAATATGCAAATCACCCGTTAAGGGATGTTCCCTGGCCAGTGCCAAAGATTTTGAAAACTGGCCCAAGGATGCTCAGAAGCTCCTATCGTCAGTCTGATTCTGACTAACAAACGAAACACATCTCAAACTTGCATAAATTTTAAGATAAACTTCTTAAAAGTTTTATTATCTTGCTTTAATTTTTATTTTTATTTAGAGTTTTTATTTTATTGATTAATCAAATTTTTATTTCTTGTTAAAACATATTTATCTCGTTAGGTTTTTATCATTCAGTTTATAGATCGTGGAATTGAACAAGTGGTGAATAATGGATAGAGGAAGAATGTCTTCGTCCATGTTTTGCGATTACGCGTCGTGGCACGCGCCGTCTCCGCGGCTGTCGCCAGTGCAATCACGAAGGATGATGCGTCGCGTCCGAGGAAGCGAACAACACCAAGAAGGAACACATCTTTCGTTTGGAATTTCTGGTAGTGGTGAGTGAACAACAAACAACTAATATCATAATTCGACTCAAGTCTGGTAGCAGCGCGCGTGTGCATCTCTCGTAGTACAAATTGTTTTAAAACGAGCGCCCAGCAGAGGAGATAAGAAAAGAGTCTCGCCAGACTCGTTTTGATGAGCGCTATTTCTTCTTCTGCTTCGACTAAATGCGATGACACGAGACACGATAATTACGCTGTTCGGATAGATTAAGCGCACATTAGGAGTACACTCCGTGTCGTAATGTGGAGATTTCCACCTCTTTTAAGCAACAACAACTCGCGCGCGCACGCACATATTTGAAAGTTGGTGCATATTAATGATACTCGAACAATTAGCAAGTGAGCAAGTGTGTGCAATGCACGTTTTCGTACCGGTTTTCCCATTTGAACATTAGGATGACTTTTCACCCAAGAGTGTGGCGAAACTGGTTTCAAAATAATAAGTCCCTCTCGTGCAAATGCAATCTCGTATTAATTACCAGTCGAAATTAAGAAAACATCAATTAACTGAGATTAAGTCTAAATTTACGCTTATCAAAGACATACAGTCATTAAATACGTAATCAATATATACTTCGCTGTTATCACACAAACCGAAAATTGAACATTTAGACACACGCGATTCGAAGAAGTGGTGTTGCTGACGCGTGAGATATGATATCATGAGAATATCCCATCTTGCACTCAAGACATTCCTCAACATCGCATCCCAAGAACAAGAAATGTTCATGTTTTTTAAAAGGCGCTAGTTATTTAACTGTATCATCTTGTCGGGCAACACGATAATAAAACGAGCGCGCGTTCCTCTTGTGCTTCTTCTGCTATTGCTGCTGTAGATGCGCACTTTGCTCCAGAAAGCATTAAAACATCAGTTACACGACTGAATTCACGCAATTGACAGAACATTATTTCGCTTAAGACCAGTTTATTGTCGTGATATTTACATAAGTGACGCAAAACTCAACCTGTCAAGAAGAATTCTCTCACAGTACCACTTCATTTAAAACAATTAACAACTTGAAATTGCAAATTTAGCGAAAAGTCGAGATTCGACAAAAAGCCAAACCGAGTCCAAGAGAGCCGTTAAGAAATAATAAAACTACGATTAAAAGCTATTACAATTATTTTGACAAGCAAGAAAGGGTTAGTGCAATGTAAATTCGTAATTTATACTCGTGTAGAAAAAGGTATTATCGTGTAGTTTAAGGGTCGTACGCGTCTAGTGTGACCCTTGACCGAAACTGGTCACAGCGGTCAAAAGGTCCAAGAGTGGCCAGGACGTGTCTCAAAACCCTCTTCAACCCTCTTGACAATTAGAATCATTTTTTGCATCCGCGATGTTTCAATTTAGTTTGTGACTATAAACACTTCATAACATAAATAATGTTTTAATTACATGCTCATTTCAAAAAGGGGGGTTGGTTGGTTAGTGAAAATACGTTAGACATAAATCTTGAAAAAAATAAGTACAATCAAAATATGACTCGTTTGAAACGATTGAAGGAATGTTTAAACGCTTAAAGTGATTACGCCCGTACCGTGCGCATTTAAACGATAGTTAAATGATAGTAACTGCAACCGGGCAGACGCCTCTCGCTAGTTAATGACTTCTTCGATTATCGATCTCATGTCGCGCGGAATGTCCTCTTTCTCGTTAACGAATCGGTGAAAACGCAGTGAAACAGAGAGAGAGTGAGAGTTTCGAAATATTATTATTTGAAAACCTAAAAGTCGAAGAAGTAGGTGCACACGTTTTCCTTGAAATAATACGAATAAGCAGGCAAAAGAAGTAATGGAGGAACGCGCAACAAGTGCCGTGCAATTAGTGCACTACTTAATTCAATTCACTAAACGCACGAATCAAGAATTTTTCCATGTTTCATGTTCGGAGGAATGTGACATTGAAGGAATACAATCGTTATGGTATTGTGTGCTGGCAATTGAATGCGAATTGTTTGCGAGCGTTATGCATCTAGTAGTAGTTAGCCCTCTCTCAATAGTCAGATAAATATTTTGAGTGCACTCAATTCACTCGATTAAGTTGATACGTTGCGTTAATCCCTTGCGCAGACCGATTTAGCAAAGGGGAGATTGAGTTCTAAATAGCTTTGCGGGTGGCTAAGTAACAAGGGGATTTCCAGAGCACCACCGATTCACAGTGTGTGACGCGAATAATTAGATAAAAGTAACTTTTCTCAGAAGCAGCGCGCACCTATCGCCCAGAGTCGCATATAATTAGCAAAATAGATTAAAGCATTTTTCGTACTAGTTTTGTAAGACTTGTTATGGTTTCGTAAAAACACGTTCGCAATTGACACACACACGGAGTATCCAAGGCGCTTTAAACATGACAATAACAGCGAAACGAAAAAAATCCGGCGAGGCGAATGATGATAAGTAAATGAGGCTACTCACAACGACGTGAGGCTAGTTTTTTCGTTCGCTTATGCGTTCGGGAAAACGTCAATATCTATCTACTTTATGCGCTTTCCACGAGCGCCTACAAACATCACTCGACTCGTGCAATAATAACTAATATGATGGCATTCTATGCGTCGTTGCTTCGAAGAATTTTTCGCGAGCGATTGATGATAAATCATTACAACTATTCGCGTACGCCGCGCCATGAAAAACATGTACTTGTTGAGCAATGCATACGACAACGGCAAAAGGGGAAAACTGCTCATTTCTTGATTGAAAAAATCGATTCGAATACCTGCGATACACTTGTAAAGTAATTTACAGCAAAGCGTAAACTAGAAATGGGGAATATCTAATCGAATGCCATTTTATCATCATAAAAGTATTCTTTATGTTCTCCACCATCAAATTACGGTTTACGTACAGAGAAATAAGAACAACATCGAACGAACGTGGCGGGCGGCTATTTCATTGTCACATTGAATGCTCATCCATCAATTGCTCAACTCGACCAACCGAGAGCGAGCAAGCAAGCAAGCAATTCAAATTCAATCCAACAAGTAATAGGTACAAGCACAATCGATTTTGTGATCATTATTAGGTGAATGCTAGCAGCGCGATGCGTGTAAGCTTAGCCGGCAGAAGAAAGTACCTAAGCAGGTAGAAATTTGAGATGATAACGCAGCGCATAATTTGTGAATAATGCTCGCAGTTGAAGAAATGTTTGAGTAATTACTCAGGTTAATCGTAATTATTCGGCAATAAGTACACGTAGCAGACGATAGCCTGGTGCGGCACAGCAAGCAGCAAGCAGCAAGCAGAGGCAGCAGGCAGCAGGCAGCAGGCAGTACAGTAGCTCGGTGGCACAAGTTGAAAGATAACACAGGATCTATCTACCTGGTGCGGCGCGCCTGACGATCGCACGTATCCTGCACTCGCATTCGTATCCCTACTCTGCGCACTGCGCCAATCGTATTCGTGTCTCGGACGCGTAGTCCTGCTCTCTCGCCTGCAGAGCGCAGACACACAACCAGATCATCTCTAGGTGCAGCCGCGTACGCAGCGACAACAACAACAACAACATCAGCGCCCAAAGTCTAATTATCATACTCCTGCGCGGCGCGCGTGTGCTCTCTACCTTTACACTATTATAGCGGGGTAGCCATCTCTCGCCCTTCAGATGTTCTCTGGCGCTCAACGAGAGCACACACCTCTGGCGAGAAGCTACGAACACGAGCCAACCAGTTGCAGTGTTGTTATCAACAACTTTCAAAGTGTTTCACATAGTTTGTGCGCGCATTTATAGTCGGATAACTATTCAAATTTCAACGATACAACCGTACCAAATCACCAGCCACCTCATTGCGTGCTTGGCATGGATTATCAAGTGTAGATTCAATAGCTGAAAGGGTGAGTTTCTTTTCGCTGAAGATGGCAAATAAGTGAAATCTTATTTGTCAATAATTTATTAAGTATTTACAATCATGAAAGGCTAACTCATAAATCGCGCGTGCTATATCACTAATACATAAGAAAACTTTCCTTTTCTTTGCACGCACTTGATTTCTTAAAGTCTATTAAACATTGCGTTGCGTTTAAAATATGGAGAAATAAGAACGATACACATGCGAGCATGTGCAACCACATATAGTACATTTCGTGATTTGCAATCATATACTCACTCTTCTTCAAAGATGCAAAGAGCGAGCATCAATTAGTAGAGCGCAACACTGAGATCTTGCCGACAAATTAGAATGCGACGAGGCGTTAATGGAGCTTTAATTAATTTCCAGAATGAGAATTGACGCGTGCGCGCAATTTATTCTATTGACATCCGTCTTTTTCTTAGCAGCGCACATTGCGGTGGTATTGTTGTTGTTGAAGGGTGCAATCTCTCACCTTGTCACGTCAGTCAATTTTATTCGCTGCTTTTATCGCGTTCTTCGTACTCTTCGTCATCATCCTGAATTGTGTGTAATGTGCCATTACCATGGCAACGCCTGACACTTTCGTTTTTATCTCTCAACATTTATTAATCGCTCGCCGGAGTACGTTCGTTCAAGTTAGGATAATAAGAAAATAAAGTAGGTGCACAATTTTCATCTGTTTGTCGCGCGTTTGTTGTCCACACAACAAACAAATGAACCAACACACCGCAACTATAGCGGAGAGACAAATAACTAAAAAGTATAAAAGTCAAAAGCATTGTTTATGAAAGCACAAGGTAAACACGCATCTGCACTTTATTTAATTACGCATTTAAATAATAGCCCATCGAGCCACATAGTCTTTTGTTAGTTTTAAACATCAGTAGTAGTAGTTGTAGCAGCTAGTAGTATTTTTTTCTACGACCAGATAGCTGATGATCATCATCATTATTATCATGATCTTGTCTCGTGCATGTATGCAATGGCTGGTGACATGCGTTACGTTAGTTACTCAAGCAAGTAGCAGTAGGTATTAGACGCGGATTGAGCAAAACGCACATGCGACAGAAAAACAAAAATGCAATCCGCAGTGAACCGTTTCATCGTTTAGGTCCGCGAACAAAACACTTCGGAGAAGTCGGTTGATGAGAGCGGCGCGCTCGCGGAGACACTTCAATGACATGAGCGAGAATCACTGGCAAATTATAGAGATTTATTTGCGAGCACGCAAAACGAAAATGCGCAAGCTAGAGAAATCAAACAAATGATTGCGCAGGTGTCTTGTACGATGCGATATTGTTAGTTGGCTGTGTTCATTAATAAAATTATCAGAACGGCACAAGTCTTAATTGGGTGCGCGGAGAACATACAAGCAAGAACAACAACAACAACACATCTCTTTGCTAATATGCGCGCAATATGGAAATATCATCATCATAAGCAACGAAAAAAGAATTGGGCAATTGTGCTGTTTTTCGAAACAGTCTTCGACTAGTAGTAGGCGAATAATAAGAGCATTATGTCGCGCTTTTTATTTTAGTCATGTTCGAGCGAAATTGAATTTTAGCGCCAGCCAATGAAGAGCACAATCAGTACCACCCTTGCCTATTGTACCAAAAATCCTCTGCAAGGGTGAAGAACGCACTAGCAGAGCTAGCTAGCTGCTTTTCATTGGATTGAACAAGTGCTGCGGTGTTCACCCCTTGCGGATGGATGGTGGAGATATCTGGGTAGATCATTTATTATCTGTGCGCGTTGTCGTGGGGGTGGATGAGATTTAGCGTGCAGCAGGGCGTGCTAGCCGCCTCCACCCCGGTGCGGTGGTAACGCCGACAGCGATGTGATGTATACGGGGTTGGCATGGCGACATGGCGTAAAAGATGTGTTTGTATGCGGGCGAGCCAGCAGAGATCAATACCGACACCACACGCAGCAGGGCCGCCATCTTGGCCCGCCTGCTCTCGCGAGAGACGCATTAGCTGCACATTACTTCTTCGGCCAATCCGAGAGCACTCTCCACCAGATCGATCTTTATAGCAGGCTTCTTAGACCGCGCGCGCACCTGCAAGAGGACCTGTCCGCCGCTGCTGTTGGCTGACCTTAGCGGCAGGACTGCGAGCAAGCAAAGATGTTGCAAAATTTGATGCGGCTTTGAATACTTCTCTTATCACGTATATTCATTCCTACGTTTATTCGATCTTATCGCCGCGCGCGTTTCGCTGAAATCCGATCGATCGATGCGTTTGTTTATGCAAATGTGCGCGCTACTCGCACTTGCGTTTCGATTGCGGAACTGAATCCCATTGTGGATAAATACGAGATGCTTAGCTAACATTCGTTCGAAGGATGTAAATAATCTCGTGCTTGGCACTTTTGAGAAGAGTGAATCATGTATTGATATACGAAAGACAATGCGTTTCCGTTCAAGTTGAAGCGCGCGCGCCAGCAATGTGGGCACGAGCACTTCTTCATCGGCAGTCGCGCGTGACCAGCAGCCCAAGACCAAGACGAAGACGAAGAAGCAGCAGCAGCAGAAAAAAGTGCGCTCTAATGAAATCTCGGAGCGCGCTCTCGGAAAGCATCCTGACCACGGACCGGAACGAGGCGATCTCATTATTCCTGCCAACCAGACTCAACTAAACCAAACCAAACCGAACCGAACCGAACCGACCGACCCGCGCTGTCACTATATTTCATTTTCGTCTTTTATGCCTCAAGAATAAATTGGCCAAAGAGTTGTTGTGTGCGTGGCTAAGCTTATCGCGCAAAAACTATTCAATTGAATGAATCAGTGAAAACAAGTTGTCGGTCGATCGGTCGGATGCAGATAAGAGATGATGAAAATTTGGCAAACCTAAAATAAATACAACACGATTTCAGTTAGGGCAGCCAGCAGCAATGCACATAGTTTTCGTATTTACTTAGATTACCAAACGCAACGTTGATAAAACATTCTCGAAATGTGTGCAACGCGCGCGCACACAAATCAATTTTGAAATTGTGCACGCGCTTTGTTAGCAAGCGGCGAACGGAATGAAATTATCATAAACATTCAACTCGGTGGTTGCATGATGATGATTAAGAAGCGCAGCTTGTTTGCGCTTGTCGGCCACGCTTTCTTCCTTCGAGATGATACACGCTGGAGATCCGCTGCGCGCCGAAGCGCAGCGCACAGCCATAATACGCGCATAAGCACCAAGTAAAAGCAGCTAATTTATTGATAATTAACGAAATCTTGTGCGCCGCGCGCATACAAATATTACATTACACATGTGCACACATAAGTTCGTCATAATCAATGCGCGCTGAACAATTAATTAACGTCATAATTAAACGGGTTATTCGGCACTTTATTTGGTTACAAACTTTAACTTTTCAATTTGGAGCAACAATGATTAAGAATGGATGGCAAATATATCGCACTGTTTAAACATTTAATTCATTGAGAGAGCACATTACAAAAATATTTATCTACTACCAATTACTACAACTCGCGGAAGAACAACAAGAAGAAGAAGAGCTCTTCAAGTTTAAGAATTGAGCAAATAAATGCGCGCGCTTTTTTTGTGAAAGTTATCATTATTATTGTGTCGCGGAGTTGTGCACAAAAGATTTGATTAACTAAGCATGATACGCAATCATATTCCACATTGTCGTTTTTGTCAAATATGCATTGTGAAAATAGTTGATGTGTGGCTGATTATTCAAGCATTTGACTAGGCGCGTACAATCACTCATTAAACGCGCATTCGGTGACCATTTGCATAGAGTGATTCATTTGAATTTCTCCGCTGATAAGAAGAGACGCAGCGCGCGAAACGCATTGATTTAGGTACTTGAATGTACATAAAAACGGAGTACAACACACTCGATTTTTTTATTGACTTGCAACGAGGCGCGCAGAGTAATTGTTGCACACGCGCCAAACAGTTAGAGCAGGTGCTTGCTGGTTTGTTCGTTCGTTCCTCTTCTTCAGTTTGCCCTTCGAACAAACGACAACCAGCATTATACGCAATGTTCGGCTATAAAGCCGTTTACATCTCTTTGGGCAGGTGAAACTACCATATGCCTCACTCAACCACGCGCGCGTCGAATATTTCTCTGTTTGTATTCGACTTTACCAATATGTGCGCGCGTATTAATTCGAATATGCATACAGATAGGACGTATGTGGGCGATTTTTATTCGAATCTATCTATTTGTTTTGCATTGTTGCAATAGGCCGTTTAAAATTTGTTGCGCGCATCCAGCTGATGAACCAAGCGCAGTAAATGCATCTGCAGATGATAATTATCTCTCGAACGAGCGTCTTATTCGGTCTTTTACACGCGCTGCAGCAAGATCTCTCGATCATCTCGAGAGAGCAGATGCGTTCGTACTAATTACGGATTGAACGCGCGCGCACGTGCCAGGCGAAAAACACGCAACTAACTAACTCTTCCTCTCTTCTGTTACTTTCAGACAATAGTTGTTGCCGCAGCGACGAGAAGATGCAAGGTGTACTCTGCCTGCCGCCAGGACAATTGGATCGCAGCATGCCAAATAAAATCGATGGTATGTATGCGTACGTGCAACGTAACGTAATGTTGCTAGTTTAATCAGTAAATTGCGCGCTTCAAAGCAAACCAAATCAACAAGTTTGAATGGAAAACCGCGGTTTCCGAAACTTGGCACTATCTCGCCGATTTGTGGTCCATTCGTTCAAGTCAAGTTTATAATCTTGATATGCTTTCCGGTTGTGATACGCTTTCTTTCAACTCACAACTTGTTTTGTCGTTCGACTGATTTAGATTTTGTGGTCTTGTTTTTAGAGATGGAAATAACAACCGAAACGCGAAAAGACATGCAAAATCAATCGGATTCTTCGGGCGTCTTCTCCGCAACGGGTAACTCCACCACGTCGACTCTGGACGATAATCGTACGCAATTGTCTGAGGGCGAACACTCGGACAATCGATCCGAATGCAGCACGCCGGACAGGAAATCCGTATGTCCCATCTGCAATCAAATATTAAGTTCGCGACATGAATTCACCGTGCATATACGGCTGCACAATAACGATGCGGAGGCGCCACAAGACCCGGAAAAAGGCTATACGTGCCGCATTTGCTCCAAGGTGTTGTCCTCCAGCTCGAGCCTCGACCGCCACGTTCTAGTCCATACGGGTGAGCGGCCCTTTACGTGCAAATATTGCGGTGATACGTTTACGACAAATGGCAATATGCATCGACACATGCGAACGCACAAAATAGACAACAATTACGAATCGGATGGCAGTGTCGATAGCAATGCCAGCAGTGGAGTTACAACGCCTCGCGGGGGTGGCAGCGGGCGCAGTATTGAATTTAACAATAATAAAGTCGATTACTACAGCAATAATAGCAAGAGAAAATTTGCGGAAAATGATAATGACGACGACGATCACGGAGATGTTGATCACGAAGATGATGAAGACGCTGCCAATGACGAAGAGTTCGATAATGAACCATTAGAGCATCGTCGAAAACGACCGCATCTCGAACCATGCTTCAAATGCCCTGTGTGCAACCGCAGTGATTTCGGAAGTCGAAGATCGCTTGAGGTCCACGTGGAAGATAATCATCCGGATTATCCGGCCAAGTGCCATCAGTGTAATCAAATCTTCAACAACCAAAAGCGACTTAATTATCATAAGTTGACTGTTCATGCGGACGATTCTGCGAACGGCAAGCCAAATAACAAGCAGGTTGTTATTGGGTTTAAAGACCTTGACTATGTTGACTTTAGCAGCGATAAATTTCCGACGATAGCGCGCAATGAATGCGAATTGGTTTTCCATCGAGCGCAGCCTGCCACTGGACCAAAATACGTGTGCGATAAATGTTCGCGCGCTTTTCCATGCGATAAAAGTTTGGAAATTCATGCGCGCGAATGTGGAACTCCATTTGAGCAACAGCAGCAACAACAACGTCTGCTCGATGTCGGTCGTGTGTCTGAGAGCGTAAAACGAGATGAATTCTTTCATCGCCTAGATCTCGAAGATAACAATGCGGAAAAGTTGGCACGCAATACTGCGCGATTGCCCAGCATGCTCGAAGATTCGCTCAAGATGGATTGTACGAAAGACTTGGCCGATATTCAATCAATTATTTCGCTCACCAACGGCAGTTTCTTGCAACAACTCCACGGCTCGAAATCCTCCGATATGTCGACATCGCTAGAGCAGGAGAAAACCGAAGAGGAAGAATCGCAAGATCAATTTGCGCAAGAGTTCCGCAAAATGAAGTTGCGCGGTGAGTTTCCGTGCAGACTTTGCACCAGCGTGTTTCCAAATCTACGTGCGCTCAAAGGACACAACCGTACGCATTTGAATAGCGCAACAAATGGCACATACAGGTGTAATATGTGTCCTTATTTCTCTCTCGACAAAGCGGCTCTCATCAGACACATGCGTACACATAATGGTGACCGGCCATATGAGTGTTCGCTATGCAATTATGCATTTACAACAAAAGCAAACTGCGAGCGACACTTGCGTAACAGGCACTCGAAGAATACGCGCGAAGAAGTTAAAAGGTCGATAATTTATCATCCTTCGGAAGATCCAACCAATGATGAGATGTCTCGCTCTCTCGACTCGAAGAAGCTCAATACTAGCACCGATTCAGCCGCAGGATTGTCTGATTCAGGTGGCGGTCGTAGTTCAACGCCAAAGAGTGTGCCTCCGGCATTCCCCGATCTATTTCCGATCTCGACAAAAATGTCTAGTGTCAACGAATTAATTTTGAATGAGAATTTGAAAGCTCTTGCCGCCGCTGAGACACCTGCACGCGAGAATGACTGGCGAGACACTCAGTTTGCGACTTCGACGCCGCACAAAGTTACTCCCAATATTAGGGTGAAGGATGTGAGCGCATTGAAGGAAATTCCTGAAACCTCAACGTTTTCTGATAATGAAGAAAGCGTACCGATGGATTTGAGCAAAAAGCCATCTCGCGAAACGCCCGAACAGGATGCTGCTCAAGGATTTGCCAAAGGCCCAGAAGTTGGACAATTTCCAATGGTCGATATTCTCAGTCAACAACTTCTCAAGACATCTCCGACTGCTGATCCTGCGTTATCTGCATTTTTCGCTGCTCAAATGGCCTTTTTCAGAAGCGGCATGTCAAATATTTTTCCAGGATTTGCTATCAATCCGCTGTTGATGCCTCCAGTCATGCCTGAGACAGCAATGACCCAAGAAATGAAAGAGAGAATTCAGCGACAATTAAGCAATAACAGCGCGTTAAAGAATATGATGTATTCGCCAGCCACCGCATATCCTACAGCATTATTTAGTGATATCAAAGCGAGCGCTACAGGTACAGAGAGCAAAGCCGAAGAGATGAAACCATTATCATTAAATGTGGATGTCAATTACAATGATGGCAATAATTATAATATGCAAATGAAGGGAAGCGCTAGTCCTATCCTATCATCAAAGACCAACGAACTCCAATCGCCAAACTCGGTCAAAATGGTCATAAAGAATGGCGTTCTTATGCCGAAGCAAAAACAAAGGCGTTATCGCACTGAGCGGCCGTTTTCATGTGAACATTGTGCGGCAAGATTTACTCTTCGCTCAAACATGGAAAGACACATTAAACAACAGCATCCGCAGTTTTGGTCTCAGAGGCAGCGCTCTTCGGGAATGAACACTCCCGGTCGCAAACCACTACTGCAAACTGCGCAACAACCTACGAAGAATAACGCACTGCCCATGTGTGAATTAAGCATTCCGATGTATGAAGCAAAGAGTCAAAACGGAGATGATAATAAGACTGCAGTAAGTGAAAAATTGCGTTATGCCATTTTGTCGCAACATTTACGAAGTGCTGCCGCGCAAGATGTGCCGCAGCCAGAATCAGATGCGATTAAGATAAAGAAGGAAGAAATAGCGCACGATGACGATGGCGACTCGCTAGTTATTGATGAGGAGGATCAAGAGCCAGAAAAAGAAGTAGAACGTGAGCGAACTTTGAATCATCCAAAGACGCGCATACTTGAAGAAAAGTTGAAAGAGTTGCGCGAACGTCAGCTTTCCAAAGAGAATTCCAAAAAGTCCGATGAAGTTCCCGATTTGGTACCTGTCTCGCGATTATTGAACAACGCCTCGCAACCTTTGAATGAATTCAGAGAGTACTTCCGTCCAGACCAAGACGATCACGAGGGAGTTAGTGAGGAAGATGAGGAAGGTTTGGTCGCAAGTGGTAGCACTAGCGATGGCAATTCGGGAACAGATGAAAACCGGTATGTGAATACTACATGCAAACTTACTACTAATTATATGAGCATGGAATATTTTAATAACATGTTTATTTTTAGATCGGAAAATGATAATGCTGCAAATCCGCCAGAGAAAAAGAAATCAGCTTATTCTTTAGCGCCGAATCGCGTGAGTTGTCCGTATTGCAGTCGCAAATTTCCTTGGACTTCTTCATTGCGTCGTCACGTTTTAACTCATACAGGTCAAAAGCCCTTCAAATGCAGTCACTGCCCACTGCTTTTTACAACGAAATCGAATTGTGATCGGCATTTACTTCGTAAACACGGCAATTCCGCAACAACCATTAGCAATGAAACGTCCGCGAATAACAACTTTATGTTGCGAAACGTGCCCGAGCGGCCCTTCAAGTGCGCCAACTGTCCATCGAGCACATTCTCAACGTATTCGAATCTTAAGAAGCATATGTTTGCAAAGCACGGAGTGCAGGATGATCGCCAAGGATACGAAGCGGGCAGCTCGGAGGACGAGAAGAACAATAGCGATTCGGCTATTTCGAATAATAAATGTGATTGGGAGGCACCCGCAATGAAACTGTTGCCAATTCCATCTGAAAGCAGCCAGAATGCGCTCGCATCAAATTCGGATTTGCCGTTCAAGTGCCACTTGTGCGATAGCTCCTTCGGAGAGCGCCAAGAATGCCTGGAGCACATTCGCGATAGACATGTCTCCGAATATGAAGTTTTAATGAGTAAGAATGCTCTTGATCCAAACGCATCGACACCCGATGAGGGTAATCAACACGATGACGATGATGGCGAAACGATTCGCGGAAAATTTCCTGATTACTCAAACCGCAAGGTGATTTGCGCGTTTTGCATGCGGCGTTTTTGGTCAGCGGAGGACCTTCGCCGCCACATGCGCACCCATACGGGCGAGC
Organism: Aleochara curtula; assembly: GCA_963978815.1. Lineage (NCBI taxonomy): Eukaryota > Metazoa > Arthropoda > Insecta > Coleoptera > Staphylinidae > Aleochara > Aleochara curtula. Next base: position 19,274,597 of record OZ022216.1, on the reverse strand, counting down.
GCCCTTTTAGCTGCGATGTCTGCCGGCGGCGGTTCACGCTCAAACATAGCATGCTGCGCCATCGCAAAAAGCACACCGCATCAATATTTCCTCGACCGTGCGATCGAGAGAGCAATCATAGTGAAGAGGAGATTGAGCAAAAGCCCCTCATTGTTCGAGATAATGAAAATGAACGTATGCAATTAGCAGATAAAGAGAAAGACGACTCATCAGATGCGAATGAGAGTGGTGATCTTATTAGCAATTTACTCGGTATCCGAGACAGTTCCCTTATCGACCAAGCGCTCACTGCTACCGCCGACCACGCCGCCAAACTTTTAGGCGTCAACGCAGGCGAATAATAAGTGATCGTAGGAGATGAAATGTTTAAGACGTTTAGGTAGTATATTGTACTTGTCCATATATGTAATTAATCTAAACCATATTAACTTTTAAGAAATTTTATGCAGCAAACTTGAGTGGAATGATTAGTCTTGAAATTATTGAAATGCAATCAGCGCAATGTGCTTCAATAATTTTGTATATATATATCTAGCAAGTTCTAGTCAGGTCTTTGCAACGATAAACGCGTATGATTTTTATTTTTACAAAGTATGGAAGTATAGATAGATAGAGCTCGAAGCCTACTTAGGTAGGAGGCGTTAGGTAGTTAGGTTCGCGAAACATGGGCGTAAATCAAACCAACACAAAGCAAGAAAGCAAACCAAAAAACATAAATACTAAAAGTATATAACAAATATAGATTATTTATCGTAGAGTTGCGTGTATTTAGTAGAGTCGTAGCGTGGGAATATTAAGTCAGTTTAAATAAGAGAGTCACTATAATTGATATATAAGCGTTCCAAATATTAAACCAAAGTGCTGTACGTATTAGAAAACAAAAACACTTCTCGTATATAATAATTATTTATATTTTTGTAAATATGCAGCCACTCGTTTGATTAAATACGGTCTAGAATACCAAATACTAACGAAAAAGTTGCCGAATGCGCTTTGTATAAACGCACAAACTGATAACGCAATGCGCAACTTTTTCAATTTAGTTTATTCGCGTTTCTTCGGAGGTCTAACAATTTAGAGTAATTGCAAACAATTGAAGAATCTGCATTTTACTTATAATATACATAAAAGCAATAAGCCAAAATTATATCTGCTATCATGATATTCTTGTATAAAACAATATTCTTAATTAGTCGGCAAACAGCACCAAGCAAAAAAGCGTTATTTGTTCTCAATAAGTGCACTTCTAATCTAAGCATATCCTAGATGTATGTATGTATGATTGATGATCAACAACACATTCACGCAGTGTCTTAAAAACGTAAAATTGCTAACGCCAGCGAAGGAAGCGAAATGCTATTGTCATCAATCTGTTCATTACGAATCCAACGAGCAGCGCATCGAACAGACTGATGTCAATACGTTTCAAGCGCATATATAAAACAAAGGCTTCTTTCCTTGCAGCACATAAAATTAAATGATATAGCGTTTTAATTAATACTATGAATAATAATCGATTCAATTCGTTGCTACAAAACGAATGTAGATGTGTTTTCCAGAATATGAAGCAACTCATATTATGCAGCCAGTATTCTTCGAATTTTTACTATCTCATGTTTTAGGAGTGCGCATTTCGTACACATCAAAAATGATATTACAATATAACTTAAAACAATATTTTCTTCGTGGTTGTCACGCCATATTTGATAACGATGATGCTTGATGGCATAATAGATTTATCTCAATGAGTATTAAATAAATTATACGCTCACATATGTTGTGGACAACGTAGAGGAAATATTCAATTTTTTTTTGGATTAACAACAAAGTAGTTGCGGTGTACTTCGGGCACAATGTCGCATGCTAATGAGAGCAAATCTAGAATCACCTACAATTTAAAACTTATGTCATACTCATGCAGGAAAATACTATCACTCAATTACCTCTTCCTTATTCTTAGCAAGATCATGCAGCATTTTCTCCATATGCATTTCAGTATCCTCATCAATTCTGTGGGCTACATCCTCTCTTGAGCCCAAGTGTTTTGTTTCAAACTCTTTGAAAACTCTCTCCCTTTCCTGTCTATACTTTTCAATATCTGCTTGAGCTTCTTGCCTCGCTTGTTTAATACGGCAGGCCTTACCTATTAATGAACAATAATTAATACCTTTTTATCTGCACACTTTCCATATATATAGAGTGATACGTTTTCTTGCTTCAGAAACTTTCTCGGCAGCGCGTTTTTCAGCGACAAGCAACTGTTGTATTCCTTGCGTTTGACTCGCCATGCTTTGTAGTACTGCGACTATCAATTGTACCAATTTTCTTTATGATCTCGGATGCTGCGCGTTTATTAAATAAGTGCGTCCACAATGAATTGAGCTATTTGTGGATGCATCACATCCACCTAATAACTTTGAAAACAATTTGGTAAAAATAGCACATTGCATAAGCATTCAACATATAGGAGCATTCCATACAAAATAGAAGCATATTTAAAGCACTTAAACAAATTTATTGAAGCACATTAATGTACATATATGAATGAATAATCACATTTAGGTATTTTGAATCATTTATTCAAGTTCATGCTGCAATTAGACTAATTTAACACTATCATTTGTGGAATCTAAAACAAGCACATGATTAATATTTCTTAATTTCAGTATTTGTTTAAGGAATACATACATTTAACATACATTTTACTTCTTCAGGAGCTGATGTCTTAAAACCATGAATGGAGCTGCCAAACCAGAGCCAAAGAACACTATGAACATTGCTGTCATTTTATATCTATTCCCCAAGGAGAATGGCAAATTCTGAAACATAAAATACGAGGAATTAACATAGTTATAAAATAATAAGCACTACATGTGGTAGTACATCAATTATGTAACTTTAGAGCAAGAATTAGGGCATGCTTACTTCACCAGGAATGCCGCCGTGACCGCCACTATTCCTCACGAATTGTGTAATTGCATTTCTTGCGAAAAGGGCACTTCTTCCAATCATCTTTAAAGATTAATTACAAGCAAACTTATTAGACTTGTTACGTAGTACACGAGTATAATATTGTGAGCGCACTCGATTGGGTGTCGTTGTTTTGAGAATTCATAGAAATGGAATGGAGTTTAACTGGTACCCATTGAACAGCGACAAGCGATGTCAATTACCGACGTTCGGGTCGTCGAGTCGGCCCGAAGAAACAGCGCTAAGGGTAGACGAAGGTAATAGGAGGATCTCTGTTCTTGTCACGCACATTAACTGCTTATGGTGGATATAATTTCCAAATTATTTTGCGTGATAGTGTCTTGACAACTCGGACACTGACTTCTAAAGGACAGATACATTGAGATTTTACATGTTTATTTGTCAGAATTTTCTAAACATTTTGAAGAGTGTTGAATAATTTGGTTGGGAATACTTTGCTTAAGTGTTTACAAGTGGTGAGTTTTCCAAAACATACTCGTAGTATCGATAAGCTTAATAATTAATTTAACTTCTAGGTTGTGTATTATCGTGCATTGTAGATTAGTGATTATCAGTGAGGTGATCCAAAAAAGATGATGCCAGGCAGACTTGGTCTTGGCTCAGGGCTTCCTGATAATCCATTGAGCCTTTCTTGGCATGACTCTGCATGGATCCCCATACTGAATACTTCAAATGTATTAGAATACTTCTCAGAGAGATCAAATCCATTCTTTGATCGAACTTGCAATAATGAAATAGTGAAGATGCAGCGGTTAAATGCAGATCAACTTCAAAACATGACTGGAATTGAATATGTTTTGCTTCATGTTCAGGAACCAATTTTATATGTCATCCGAAAACAGCATAGGCATTCACCACATCAAGTAACACCTTTGGCTGATTACTATATCATTGCTGGTGTGATATATCAAGCACCTGACTTGGCTAGTGTATTGAACTCACGACTGGTAAATTTTCATTGTAGAAATCTTAATGAACATTTATTTGCATTCTTGGTTTTAGTTATCTTTTGTGCATCATGTCCAGGCCTCATTTGATGAAGCCCTAAGTTTCTCAAGGTATCATCCAAGCAAAGGATATTCCTGGGATTTTAAATCACAGCGATTGAATGTGGAGAAGGCCAAGAAGAATGAAAAGCCTAGGGAGGAACCAAGTTCTCTTTTTCAACGTCAACGTGTTGATATGCTTCTTGTTGAATTAAGCAAAAAGTTTCCATTGCCAACGCCACAGCAAACAAAGGCACAATCACAAACTAATTCAACTGCCAATTTAAAGACTGAGCCAGAGGATAGTAGTGGTGAAAATAAGGATAATAAGGCAGACAAACAAGACAAAATTAAACCACCTCCAGAGAAGAAACAAAGATTGAATTAAGTTTATTGGTTTTCACCAGAAGTCAGTGAGCCAAGTCATTCTACAGAATTGATCATTGCAGCGTGATTTTTGATAAGTTGATTATATAGAATGTGTCCACTGTTTCTTTGAGTGATTTAGATAATAATCAATATTTTGTTGGACTGAACTCTCAACTTATTTCAGTTTGTGCTTTGTGATAAAAGCAATATAATGCTATGCAGAATGCAGTAGGAGGAATTCTGAAAATGGTCAGTAGGGTTTAATTCTTGACCAGGTGATAGAATATAAATTAATAAGTATGAGAGATTAACATAAATGTTTATTGAAAGTCTAACGCCTAAAGTTAATTCTACAACCAGGCAACATTTGCTTCATTGCTTCAAAAGCCATCTACAGCAACAGTCTTCAGTACCCTAGTTGTTTGGTGCAGTGGTAGAAGAGGCTGCCCTAATTATAACGATATATTATTACTCATAACTCCAGCAGGGCTTATTAGCGAGTAATTCGCTAATAATAATAAGCAAATTTTAAATTCTCAGAGAAATGGGCTAACTCCGTAACTAATGCGCCAATTGCGCTAAAACAGTGATAGAAGAATAATTAATTTTTTTAATTCTCAGAGAAATTGGCTAACTCCAAAATTAATGCGCCGATTGCGCTGAAATTCGGTACAATGATAGATGAAGCCGCACTTATTATAACAACATGTAACTCACAGCTCCAGCACGGCTGATTAGCGAGTAATTAAGTTTTTAAATTTTTAGCGAAATGGGCTAACTCCGTAACTAATGCGCCGATTACGCTGAAATTTGGTATAGTGATAGAAGATAATTCATCTTTTAAATTCTTGGAGAAATAGGCTAACTCGGAAATGAATGCGCCGGTTGCCCTTAGATTTGGTATAAACGTAGAAGAGGCCACCGAAATTATAACAACATATCATTAAAGATACCAGCACGCTTGGTTGCCTAGTTATGAGTAATAGGTTCCCGCTGTTTTGAAAAATCATAGACATGAGATGGAGTTAACGAGTATCAATTCAGCACGGACAGACGATGTTAATTACTTACGTTCGGGCTGCCGAGTCGGCCCGAAGCGACAAACGATGGTAATTGGAGTATTTCTCTTCTTGTCGTACACATTGACTTCTTATGGGTGATTTAGAGACCGAATTATTTTGCGGGATAATACTTTGAGAACTTGAACACTGACAACTAAAGGACGGACATATTGAGTTTTTAAAGTTTAAATTCTCAGAGAAATTGGCTAACTCCATAATTAATGCGCCGATTGCGCTGAAATTCGGTACAATGATAGATGAAGCCGCACTGATTATAACAACATATAACTCATGACTCCAGCACGGCTGACTAGCTAGTAATTAAGATTTTAAATTTTTAGCGAAATGGGCTAACTCCGTAACTAATGCGCCGATTGCGTTGAAATGTGCTACAGCGATAGAAGAGGCCGTGCTGATTATAAAGACATATTACGTATAGCTCCAGTGCGGCTGATTAGCGAGCAATTAAGATTTTAAATTCTCAGAGAAATGGGCTAACTCCGTATCTAATGCGCCGATTGCGCTGAAATTTGGTACAGCGATAGAAGAGGCCGTGCTGATTATACAGACATATTACTCATAGCGCCAGCGTGACTGATTAGCGAGTAATTAAGATTTTAAATTCTCAGAGAAACGGGCTAACTCCGTAACTAATGCGCCGATTGCGCTGAAATTCGGTACAGCAATAGAAGAGGCCGTGCTGATTATACAGACATATTACTCATAGCTCCAGTGCGGCTGATTAGCGAGTAATTAAGATTTTAAATTTTTAGCGAAATGGGCTAACTCCGTAACTAATGCGCCGATTGCGCTGAAATTCGGTACAGCAATAGAAGAGGCCGTGCTGATTATACAGACATATTACTCATAGCTCCAGTGCGGCTGATTAGCGAGTAATTAAGATTTTAAATTTTTAGCGAAATGGGCTAATTCCGTAACTAATGCGCCGATTGCGCTGAAATTTGGTACAGCAATAGAAGAGGCCGTGCTGATTATACAGACATATTACTCATAGCTCAAGTGCGGCTGATTAGCGAGTAATTAAGATTTTAAATTCTCAGAGAAACGGGCTAACTCCGTAACTAATGCGCCGATTGCGCTGAAATTTGGTACAGCAATAGAAGAGGCCGTGCTGATTATACAGACATATTACTCATAGCTCCAGTGCGGCTGATTAGCGAGTAATTAAGATTTTAAATTTTTAGCGAAATGGGCTAACTCCGTAACTAATGCGCCGATTGCGCTGAAATTTGGTACAGCAATAGAAGAGGCCGTGCTGATTATACAGACATATTACTCATAGCTCCAGTGCGGCTGATTAGCGAGTAATTAAGATTTTAAATTTTTAGCGAAATGGGCTAACTCCGTAACTAATGCGCCGATTGCGCTGAAATTTGGTACAGCAATAGAAGAGGCCGTGCTGATTATACAGACATATTACTCATAGCTCCAGTGCGGCTGATTAGCGAGTAATTAAGATTTTAAATTTTTAGCGAAATGGGCTAACTCCGTAACTAATTCGCCGATTGCGCTGAAATTCGGTACAGCAATAGAAGAGGCCGTGCTGATTATACAGACATATTACTCATAGCTCCAGTGCGGCTGATTAGCGAGTAATTAAGATTTTAAATTTTTAGCGAAATGGGCTAACTCCGTAACTAATGCGCCGATTGCGCTGAAATTTGGTACAGCAATAGAAGAGGCCGTGCTGATTATACAGACATATTACTCATAGCTCCAGTGCGGCTGATTAGCGAGTAATTAAGATTTTAAATTTTTAGCGAAATGGGCTAACTCCGTAACTAATGCGCCGATTGCGCTGAAATTCGGTACAGCAATAGAAGAGGCCGTGCTGATTATACAGACATATTACTCATAGCTCCAGTGCGGCTGATTAGCGAGTAATTAAGATTTTAAATTTTTAGCGAAATGGGCTAACTCCGTAACTAATGCGCCGATTGCGCTGAAATTCGGTACAGCAATAGAAGAGGCCGTGCTGATTATACAGACATATTACTCATAGCTCCAGTGCGGCTGATTAGCGAGTAATTAAGATTTTAAATTTTTAGCGAAATGGGCTAACTCCGTAACTAATGCGCCGATTGCGCTGAAATTCGGTACAGCAATAGAAGAGGCCGTGCTGATTATACAGACATATTACTCATAGCTCCAGTGCGGCTGATTAGCGAGTAATTAAGATTTTAAATTTTTAGCGAAATGGGCTAACTCCGTAACTAATGCGCCGATTGCGCTGAAATTCGGTACAGCAATAGAAGAGGCCGTGCTGATTATACAGACATATTACTCATAGCTCCAGTGCGGCTGATTAGCGAGTAATTAAGATTTTAAATTTTTAGCGAAATGGGCTAACTCCGTAACTAATGCGCCGATTGCGCTGAAATTCGGTACAGCAATAGAAGAGGCCGTGCTGATTATACAGACATATTACTCATAGCTCCAGTGCGGCTGATTAGCGAGTAATTAAGATTTTAAATTTTTAGCGAAATGGGCTAACTCCGTAACTAATGCGCCGATTGCGCTGAAATTCGGTACAGCAATAGAAGAGGCCGTGCTGATTATACAGACATATTACTCATAGCTCCAGTGCGGCTGATTAGCGAGTAATTAAGATTTTAAATTTTTAGCGAAATGGGCTAACTCCGTAACTAATGCGCCGATTGCGCTGAAATTCGGTACAGCAATAGAAGAGGCCGTGCTGATTATACAGACATATTACTCATAGCTCCAGTGCGGCTGATTAGCGAGTAATTAAGATTTTAAATTTTTAGCGAAATGGGCTAACTCCGTAACTAATGCGCCGATTGCGCTGAAATTCGGTACAGCAATAGAAGAGGCCGTGCTGATTATACAGACATATTACTCATAGCTCCAGTGCGGCTGATTAGCGAGTAATTAAGATTTTAAATTTTTAGCGAAATGGGCTAACTCCGTAACTAATGCGCCGATTGCGCTGAAATTTGGTACAGCAATAGAAGAGGCCGTGCTGATTATACAGACATATTACTCATAGCTCCAGTGCGGCTGATTAGCGAGTAATTAAGATTTTAAATTTTTAGCGAAATGGGCTAACTCCGTAACTAATGCGCCGATTGCGCTGAAATTCGGTACAGCAATAGAAGAGGCCGTGCTGATTATACAGACATATTACTCATAGCTCCAGTGCGGCTGATTAGCGAGTAATTAAGATTTTAAATTTTTAGCGAAATGGGCTAACTCCGTAATTAATGCGCCGATTGCGCTGAAATTTGGTACAGCAATAGAAGAGGCCGTGCTGATTATACAGACATATTACTCATAGCTCCAGTGCGGCTGATTAGCGAGTAATTAAGATTTTAAATTTTTAGCGAAATGGGCTAACTCCGTAACTAATGCGCCGATTGCGCTGAAATTCGGTACAGCAATAGAAGAGGCCGTGCTGATTATACAGACATATTACTCATAGCTCCAGTGCGGCTGATTAGCGAGTAATTAAGATTTTAAATTTTTAGCGAAATGGGCTAACTCCGTAACTAATGCGCCGATTGCGCTGAAATTTGGTACAGCAATAGAAGAGGCCGTGCTGATTATACAGACATATTACTCATAGCTCCAGTGCGGCTGATTAGCGAGTAATTAAGATTTTAAATTTTTAGCGAAATGGGCTAACTCCGTAACTAATGCGCCGATTGCGCTGAAATTCGGTACAGCAATAGAAGAGGCCGTGCTGATTATACAGACATATTACTCATAGCTCCAGTGCGGCTGATTAGCGAGTAATTAAGATTTTAAATTTTTAGCGAAATGGGCTAACTCCGTAACTAATGCGCCGATTGCGCTGAAATTCGGTACAGCAATAGAAGAGGCCGTGCTGATTATACAGACATATTACTCATAGCTCCAGTGCGGCTGATTAGCGAGTAATTAAGATTTTAAATTTTTAGCGAAATGGGCTAATTCCGTAATTAATGCGCCGATTGCGCTGAAATTTGGTACAGCAATAGAAGAGGCCGTGCTGATTATACAGACATATTACTCATAGCTCAAGTGCGGCTGATTAGCGAGTAATTAAGATTTTAAATTCTCAGAGAAACGGGCTAACTCCGTAACTAATGCGCCGATTGCGCTGAAATTCGGTACAGCAATAGAAGAGGCCGTGCTGATTATACAGACATATTACTCATAGCTCCAGTGCGGCTGATTAGCGAGTAATTAAGATTTTAAATTTTTAGCGAAATGGGCTAACTCCGTAACTAATGCGCCGATTGCGCTGAAATTTGGTACAGCAATAGAAGAGGCCGTGCTGATTATACAGACATATTACTCATAGCTCCAGTGCGGCTGATTAGCGAGTAATTAAGATTTTAAATTTTTAGCGAAATGGGTAAAAGGTTAAAAGAATTATTATACAATATAATTAAATGTAAGAAAATTTATTACAAAGTAGGGGTGATACAAATATGCAACAATATCCAAATGGAAACAGGAGCTCCGTATTATCCATAAGTATTTGAATGCCTTGGTGGTCTTCTTTAACTCATCCGGACATCACAATCCTGGTGGTGTAGAACATATGGCCATAATAGACTTGTAAGTCTAACAGAGTTGAGTGTGAATACCAGTCTGGGAAAGAATTGCAAGTTATAAAGTTTATACATAATATACCTACAAACTTACCCTGGCAATATGTGCAACAGATTTGAATCTATATAGGCAAGATCAAATTTAGATGTAGCAACAATGCTCAATAGCCTAGTGCTACAGTGTATGCCTGTGGCCTGAGTGTCTAGAGTTCGATCCCCGAAAAGAGCAGTAGGAATTTGAATTTTAACTTTTCAATTTATTCAAATTTCAGTCTATAAGGGAAGATCAAATTTGGCTATAGAAACAACGCTTGATAGCCTAGAGGTTTGGGCTATGGAAGTGATTCGAGTGTCTCAGGTTCAATCCCTGAGAAAGCCAGTTTGAGTTTAACTTTTAAAATTGCAAATCAAATTGAGCACATAAGGGCAAGATCAAATTTAACTGTAGAAACAACACTCCATAGCCTAGTGGTTACGGCTATGAATGTGGACTGTGTGTCTCAGGTTCGAATCCTGAGAACGACAACTCGAATTTCGAAGTTTTAAATTCCTTGTATGCTCGGCGGGCCCCAATGGACTTAGTAATACGTTCAACGGGGCCCCTGGGGGCATACAAGAGCCCCATTTTTCATTTTTGAAGCCCGTACGTTATTAAGATCGTTCCAGGTAAGCCCACCCCGGCTTCGCTCCCCGGCAGGTTGCTTGTCGACTAGCTCAGTCGCTGTCTGACTAGCAACTGCCTCCCCATTCCCGATTTTCGTTACCAACAGACCGCGTATTCTGACGTCATTTGAGACTGGGGCGCCGCCACCTTATGAGAAGTGGGGACGGGGACTTTGAAATATTCCTCAAAGTCTTGAACTGACTTTAAATGGCCATCTATATAAGTGAGATGGTGCTTCGTAGTGTATTGGGGTATGCTTTGAATTAATTCAGCAGAAAAATTATTCTCAAGCAGCCCTGTCCGGGATTCGAACCCGGGACTTGTCGGTTGCCGTACTAACACACTAGCACTGCGCCACCGACTGTTTGTTTATAGGATGTTGAAACTTCGCCTTCACTCTACAATAATAAATACAATTTAAGCAGCGCTCTTAGGATTTGTACTTGGATTGTTCTTGCATTTGTTTGCTGTCCTCAAGAACGTTAACCAGCCTGATTGTCTGCAATTTCAGTCAGATTACTGAGCGTTGGTGCTATAGTATTTTAAGAGGCACACTGAAACAAATATTTATTGGGATTTAAAACTGAGTAAGTGAAGTAACGGTTGTCTCCATCTTACCTATCATATATTTTTGATGTTTAATTTAAGAAGTCATTCAAACTCCTTCTTAGCTGATTGCTGCCTATACTTCTCTTTTATTGTCAAGTCTTTTCATCTTGAACTTGATTTGTTTAATATAATTTGAATTTATAGCAAATCTCCTGTTATTCAAATACTAATGCGTGAATGTGGTTGCATTCACTAATTCAAATTGGTTACAGATCCCTACGTCGGAATTCAGAGACTATATTAGCCTTGAACAGCAAGTTACTGGAGGTGTATGTGGACATGCAATTTTTAATAATCGTGTGTTTAACAGGGCGCAGTGTCTCGTAAATACTGCTTGCAATTGATCGTCCTTACCACGTTTCAGCTGGTATAATTATCGTTCTCTGATTACGCTGACTATTTTATCGAGTGAAGCCCAATGACTGTCAATTAAATGTTCAATACATGCCAGTAACAAATGGAAAACATAACTGTAAGTGCCTCTATTAATTTGTTTTTATAGCATAATTCCAAATTTTCTATCACATCATTGACCACCAGATATCAAGACAATTTTGAGATACAAATGCAGTCCTCAAATGAAGTCAATCCCATGACTTAGGATTCATACTTTAACTAATGGTTATATGAGGTTTTAATAGAGATTTGCTTTGTTTTAGCAATTGTGATGTCTTGTACCCAATGTAGTCATACTACAGCCAATAACTTTGATAATCCAAATATAAATTTAGTCATTGCCAAAGAGGTGAGTTAGCATAATACTTACTAACATCTGAGAGTTGTGTGCATTGAATGACATAGCTTGTTTATAAATTATGCACATGTGATTAATGATTAATTTGTTTTAGTGTAAATCATGTGTGGAGTGTGGCTCATATGGCCCTCATCTTTGTTATTGTTTATTTAAGGGATGTAAGTTGATTGGATGTCTTCGTAATGGAATTAATCACATATCTTACCATTTAGAAGTATGTATCATTTGTGCAGTATGTATCAATTGTGGTTACTCTTTTTTAAAATAATTTTCTGTTTGACAGGAACATCCATTGCATTGTCTGTTTCTAAATTTATCAACCCTTCAAATTTTCTGCGCCTGGTGTCAAAGGCAACCTGAAATGGATGTGTTGTGTCAGAACGAGCTGGAGAGTGATGGTGAAGTAAATGGGGGGCGTCCAGCCCAGAACGATTCTGGCCATGGAAGTTTCAATGCAATACCACACAACACACCAGAGAGAAATCATATTGTGAAAAATGTGAGGGCCGACATTCCATATGTATTACTTGTCAATTCAAAGTTGTTCTAATTTGTAGATTGGTATTGGCTCCATGATGGGAGGAGATACAACCGATTCTAGTGATGATGAAAATGAATTAAGCAATAATGAGAGAATGATGGGTCTTGTGGGCCTGCAAAACATAGGCAACACATGCTATATGAACGCAGCTCTGCAGGCGCTGAGCAATACGTATCCATTGCGACATTTCTTCATGCAATGTCCGATCACTGTACAGATTCTCTCTGAGGGTCGGAAGCCCGGCCTAAGTCGACAGTATCAGTCGCTGGTTCGGGATATGTGGACGAAACGTAATGGCAGCTATGTGACCCCATCGGGAATACTGTATGGCATTCGCAACGTACATGCCATGTTTCGTGGCTATCATCAGCATGATACCCAGGAATTCTTGCGAAATTTCATGGACCAGCTACACGAAGAGCTGAAGCAAGTGAGTCCGCCGGAGTGCACGATTAATGACGTTGAAAACGTGTGCATATCTGCTGTCGATGATCCAGCTATCAGTTCTAGCTACGACTCAAGCGAAGGGGAGTATGAGACATGTGATTCGGGAGTCAGTGAACGATCCAGCCTGAGCGATGATACTGAGCGATCGCACACTACCAAGAGGCGGTTGAGCCGCAGCAGCAGTCCTGGCAGGCGGTTGCGCGCTCGAATACACACCAATTCGGTGATTGATTCACAACCGGGCACGTCAAATGTGAACACGATGGCGAACAAGAAGACTGTGAAGCACCGTTCGATTATCTCAGATATCTTCGATGGCAAGCTGCTATCGTCCGTGCAATGTTTGACTTGCGATCGAGTTAGTAGCCGCATTGAAACTTTCCAAGATTTATCGCTACCCATTCCAAGCAGGGATCATTTGGTTGTGCTGCATGGTAGGAACACCGCACCAGGAGCGACATGTAGCGATGCCCTGCTGCCCGTGCAGGATGGTTGGTTCACATGGATATTCTCCTGGTTGAAGTCTTGGTTTTATGGACCGACTGTTACGCTGCACGATTGCCTTGCCGCCTTTTTTAGTACGGATGAATTAAAAGGGGATAATATGTATAGTTGCGAGCGTTGTAATAAATTACGAAACGGGCTCAAGTATAGCAAGGTTGGTAAACAATCGTAATTCAATTTCAATGTTTGTCATTTCGAATGCTTTTCCAGGTGTTGCAATTGCCCGAAGTGCTGTGCATTCATCTGAAACGTTTTAGGCACGAGTTGATGTTTAGTAGCAAAATATCCGTAGTGGTCAGCTTTCCGCTAAAGGGCTTAGACATGCGTCCGTATCTTCATAATGAATGCATCTCGGAGGTGAGCAGCTATGAGCTGTTTTCTGTGATATGCCACCACGGCACGGCTGGCGGCGGTCACTATACTTGCTACGCGCTGAACAATGAGCAATGGTACGAATTCGACGACCAATGCGTAACACGAGTGAGCGCAGATACCGTACAGAATTGCGAGGCATACGTTCTGTTTTATCGCAAGGTATTCTCGGATAATAACAGGACTCGTACAAAGGCCAGTGAGCTTGCACTACTGGCAAAAGGATCGGAGGATATCGCCTATGTGAGCAAGCAGTGGTTGAGCAGGTTCTCCACCTGTACAGAGCCAGGTCCTATTGACAATTCCGATTTTCTCTGTGCGCATAATGGGGTGAACCCGAAGCGCCTAAGCGCCTTGGATAGCTTGTCGGTGCCCGTGGCGAAGATGTTGTACGAATATCTCTACGTGAAATTTGGTGGCTGTCCCACCATCACGTCGTTGGACGTTTGTGCCACTTGTCAGTCGCTCTACACGCGAATTGCTGATGAGTCGGAACGTTTAACGCAATTGAACTCCGACTTTGAGTATCGCAATGAGGCGCCAACGCATTTACTTTCGAGCACATGGTACGGCCAGTGGAAAGTGTTTATTGAGGGCAAGATACTGGAGCCGCCTGGTCCAATTGACAATACCCGCTCGAATGCAGCAGAAGGTGGCAATGAAGACTATATCGACATCAACCAGGAGATATGGGAGTTTTTCCATGGCCTGTACGGCGGCGGGCCGGAGTTGCGTATACCGCGTGTTGAAGAACTTGCGATAGCATCATACGCGCAACACAGCGAAGAGGCGCGCTCTGAAGTACGCGACGAACTAGCTAGAGGCGAGCCCATGGATAATGATGAGAATAACGATGGCACCGACAGCAAAGAGGATATGCTGCCGCTGTCGCAAGATACCACGAATCATTCCACGAACTCCAGTAGTTCCATGCTCATGAGTGTCATGACCATTGATGACGAAGTTGCGAGCGACATTCTCGCTAACGACTTGAATCCTCCTATTGTGAATTGTAATGCAAACAATGAGCACGCACCGTTGGCGTCGACAACGCCGAATACAAACACAATTCCAGCTAGCAGCAATAAAAATCGAAGTATAAGCGTTCGACAACGACGGAAGAAAGAATTGAAAATGTAATAAATTGATTTTATGACTATTGTTGCGTTCGGTAATTAATTATAATTTTGGTCGGTATTTTATTAGGTGGTCCATTTCTGAGTTTTAGCAAATTAATGTTAAAGAAATACAAATTTAACTACGAAGTTATTTCCTCACTTGTTGGTGTAAATTTCCTAATATCCAAATAAATGAAATGGGTAATTAATTAAGATCGCTGGTATATTGTTCGTGTACCGAGGCGACGATTTTTGAACGGGTCCTCGTGCGGCTCGCTTATTCGGCCGTGGCACAACGGCGTCGCGACGCTTTTGCCTATATCTATCCACCCACTGACGTCACTACGCGCGCGAGGACGTCGAGCGCCTGCTCGCAGGATCGCCGCCAGCATCGATTATTGCCCGCCGTCGCTGAATAGCACAGACATGCATCGTTGTCCTCGCGGGCTGCGAGCAGCAGATTCGTGTGCGCGTTCTAAAGTCGCAGCGATGCTTTAAAAAGTCGGGGGCCGAAACGCAACACGAGTGTGAACACTGCAAGTAGTGTGCGGTGGTGCGTACGAATATCAAAACAAGTGCGGCGCACAAGGAAACAGCGAGAAGCACAACAACGCGCTATAAATATCCATCTGCCGGCGGCGGTGTCTCGTCCTTAAAGGATAACAACATCTTCAACGCGCAACAACGCCAAAAGTTGCAGCAATGACATAATGATGCAAAGGGAGGGAAGCGCAGTCGTCGTTGTTGTTTAATTAGTGGGGCTGCTGGTTGATTGATGTAAAGAGAGTGCGCGCGTTCACAAGAGAAGACATCATCATGGGGAACTCCTGCAGCAGCGGGCAGGGGCACAAGGATAAGGACAACATGTCGCAGCGCTCCGAGGAGTAAGTGCTGCCTGATTTTTGTTGTTGTCTGCGGGTGCGCGCAACAAATGTATAAATATAGGGGGACGCACTTTAGAAAACTAATTATAAACCAGAGAGTGCCGAATAACGCAAACACGTGAAGAGGAGGCGCGCGCGCCGTGCGATGATCAAATTAGAGAAGAGCGAAGTGCATTATTTATAGAGCGTTGCTCGAATCTCGGAGCACGAGATGATGCGTGCGTGTAAAACTTGCGAGCGATTTTATCCAATTCAATGTGCTGCGCTGATGCGCGCTTTCTGCCTCTCAATCTTGTTTCAATGAAATAATGAGCGCGACTTAATAATCAGGCAGGCAGGATACGAGTTTGGCGTCGTGCGGAGAGCGCGTACGACCAACTTTACACACATGCATTTTACACTCCTGTTTCTATTGCCGCCCCGCTTCTGTTGACGCCGCAATCCCCGAATACATGTACGCACCACGTCCGTACGTCATACGACGCTCCTGATGACGTCATTTTGCGAACCTGCGTTGACCCAATTCGAAACGCGTGCTATGTAGGTCATTCCGTAGTAACCCATTTTTATTTTACAAGAAACACCGACACGCAAAGTGCACTTCAGGGGCGTTTGTACAAACAACAACCGGCCCGCTCCCCCATAAATTTTCTCATCATTTTTTATTACTTCCCCGTTAATCGCCGAAGCGCGCTCTTTTCAACAATGCCTGTCGCTTTTATTTGTATCACATTGTAATGCGACAATATTTCTCACCAGATCTGGAAGTTATCAAATTCGAACGAGCTTGCCGACAGAAAAGAAAAAAGTTCTTATGAACCACGTCTCTGAGGCCGGAGGTGGTCATACAGGTGTCCTGCTGGAACCAGCAACAGCTGGTCAACCGGCAATTGCAGCCACTGGTTCTTCGGGTATTACGTCGAAGCAACCCGAAAATAAAACTCTTCGTGGGGTCGCCGTAACGAGTATTTCGGATTCGATGTCGTTAAGTTCACCTCCAGGAATGCATAGCCCGAAGGACTTTGATAAGACTACAGATACTAGTCATCTTCCTCCGGAGATTGCCAGTCT
This sequence comes from Aleochara curtula, assembly GCA_963978815.1. NCBI lineage: Eukaryota > Metazoa > Arthropoda > Insecta > Coleoptera > Staphylinidae > Aleochara > Aleochara curtula. The sequence continues at coordinate 19,257,646 of OZ022216.1, read as the reverse complement.
CTCGGAACAGTTGCAAAATCTTATCATGGGAAAAGTTGCGCACTGCAAAACCGTTGGAAAGACCAAAAAGATTGTTATTTATATTTGCGCTGCGGATTCGCAAGATTGTTGCGTCGAGAAAGGAAACTTGCATAATGAAATCTATCCCGAGTTGCGTATGCATTGCAGACTAAAAGGATATGAATTGCATATTGTAGATCTGCACTGGCGTTCGGTGCTGGAGAAGCAACAAGACCACGAATTTCCGGAGTTGTGCATTGGAGAATTGCAACGGCAAATGGAAGTTGCGTACGTTATTCCGGTGCTCTTTCTGAACAACTCTTTAGGAACACCGCTCTTGCCGATTTCTATCGAACAATCTGATTTTCAAATGGCGCTGGATAGCGTTGAAGATGATGCGCGAAAGAATGCGTTGTGTAAGTGGTATCAGTTGGATAGCGCAGCGCAACCACCGTGTTATCGGCTGCAACCGACTTCCTCGCACATCCCAGGCTTCAAAGAAACGTCGGCTGAAGATCGCGAGAAGGCCCTGGAGGAATGGCGCAGTGAAATTGAGAAGATGCTCTCGATACTTATCGGAGTGTTTAGCCAGGAATTGCGCGACACTTATCTAACTACCGTGGTTGAGCAGGAAGTTCACAATACGGTGTTTATGAGCCAAGAACTTGCCAAGCGATGTATTTGGATCAACAGGGTTTATACGCCGACTGAGAAAACGCCGGATAATTTAAATCCAGTCGAGGCAGAGCTTCATCGACGTTTGCATACGATGCAAAGAGATTTACGGGTGCGCTAATCGAAGATTAATTATGAATTGCCCAAATTAATTGTGCTTTTTATAGAACCAACTGGCCGAGAAACATATTGTACGCCTGCCCGTTAAGTACATTGAAGGAGGTTTAAACGTGGACATTCCAGAACACGAAGAATACATCGAATCAGTCCAGATGTATTTAAGCAAGCACCTTACTGAGATGGTGGATAGCATCATCGAGGAGCATCAGAGCAAGGCGATGCTCAAGCCAAGCTACGGCATCGATGCTTCCATCTTCGAAGAATTGAACCAGCAGACCACTTTCTGCCAAAAAGCTGCCCAATGTAGTGTCAATCGCGAAAAGACGATTAATGATATCAAAGCCTATGTGACAACAGAAAATCATTCGCCGCTTGTGATTCATGGACCTGGAGGCTGCGGCAAGACTACGCTTCTTGCGCGCTTGGCTCAATGTTGCCTTCAGTGGCAGCCGGAAGCTTTCCTCATCTTCCGATTTGTAGGCATTAGCGCGCAATCTAGCACCATCGAGCAGTTGCTCTGTTCAATCGTCCATCAATGTTCCATCCTTACGTACGGATATAAATCTTCAACTGCACATGTAAGGTTCTTCGACCCATAATTGTTGTCTTTAAATCAATCTTTGCGTACTTGTAGACCATCGAGAGTTATTCAAAAGCCTTGCCAAGTCTGTTAGCAGCTACGTGCCTGCAAAGACCACTCATCATCCTTCTCGATGGCATCGATCAGCACAAGTCCTTCAGCTCGAAAACCCTTGAATGGTTGCCCACGAAGCTACCAGACAATATCAAAATTCTGCTGTCGGTAACGGAGCGCAGCGAGATGCATCAACAAATGGAGCGCATACTGCCGCAGAGCGCGTTTATCAAGATGCCTGTGCTTGGAGAGAACGAAGCCAAAGGAATTCTAATGTCTAGCGTTGTGCAGTACAACCACAGCGTAAACTCTAAGATCCAAGACTGCGTATTGAAATCTGTGCAGGAATGCACTTTGCCACTGTATTCTAAAGTTTTAGCTTGGCAAACATCGTGGTGGGCCGACGGCGAGCATGATATTGTACCAAAAGGTGATGTCCACAATCAGTTGCGGTTGATGCTGGAAGAACTGGAAACGATTTTGGGCGGCACGCAGGTCCAGCATGCCCTCGCGTTGCTCACGTTTACCAAGCAAGGAATCACTGACTCGGAAATGATTGACTTGTTATCGTTTGACGACACGTTCCATACGAATACCACGTATGGTGAGTGAAGAAGCCATCCGCTGGAAAATTGCAATTTCATTGATTTTCTCGCTTGTTGCAGTGAATTGGGCGCCGGCGTGTCTCATGTGGTCCCGACTGAATAAACATTTGGCACCCTTTCTACAGTGGCAGCTCGTGGGGACGGTGCTGGGCGTGCAATGGCGCGACAATCTTTTGTACAACGCGGTGAAAGAGCGCTACAAAGAGAATGAGACGTGGGCGCATCAAATGCTTTTCGATTATTACAATGTAAGAGACTTGCTTCTGTTGATTTGAAAGTAGTTGCTAGAATATGTATTTGCTTTAAGGGTAAATGGTGGTCCGAAAAACCGCAAAATTTGGTCGCTAGACTAGTTTCCCATCAAACTATTTTAGGCAAATGGTAATCCGTGGCGCAAGTTTAAACTATTCGCTAAACATAAATATTTTCCAGTTATAATCGTCGAAAACTGGATGAGTTGCCCTACCAGTACTTTTACTTGAAATGGGATAAGTTACCAAGCTCTGAATATCTGAATGATATGACTTGGATCTACGACAAAGTATGCGGCTCGAATTGCTTTCAAATATTGGAAGACATTTACATGTGCTTCAAAGAAGAAACTCCTGATAGCAAGTTCATCGAACTTCTTCGAGATTTTTTGCAAATCAACGTGAACATCTTAAACTATGATGGGCGGCAATTTTTTTCGCAATTTTGCACATATCTTGGAGAGAAAATGAAGGCCGATGAAGAATACAATATTGATCCGCAACTTAAGCAAGTCTTTGAGCAATGCAAGAATCCGCCAGTGCGATCACTGATTCCGTTCAATTACCAAAATCGTCTTAGACCTTCGGATATTAACGATACTAATGCTGTGTTCAAACCGTTTGATTTGATTGTTCGTTTGCCTGGCACGGATCAATTTGTGGTGACTGTGTCCACGGACAAAGAAGAGATTAGCGTGTGGAATATTAAGAAGTAAGTTATGCTTTTCCAAATGCTGCCTGATAATAATTGGCTGTGCTTTCTAGCAATCAACGAGTGAGAAGACTAAAAAAAGTTCCGCACCCCACATATCTCATTCCGATTGATCAAAATCGTTGTATAGTTTTGTGCAGACGTGAGCTGCGCGTTTACAACCTCGATGAGGGCACGTTTATGACGAAACTTAAGGGCGTTATGAATCAGAAGATGCCCTATTTCGGTTTACACGATAGCACGCATCTCATAGCATTGAGTAGGAACCGCATGTATGTGAATCTTATGAACTTGGAGACTGGTGACTGCGTTACGACGTTCAAAGCGGGCGAGGATCGCTTCTTGAATTCCCTGCTGGTTTCGGGGGATGGAAGGTACAATTACTATCGCATCATGAATCCTGTGTTCATTAATCGTGCGTTTTAGAGTCCTTGTTTGCGGCGACGAAACGCAGAAGCCATTTCCACTGCTCGTATGGAACTTACAATCGCGCAAATTACTCTATGATCTGCGCATTCCTCATCACGACTTTATAACATCTCTATCAGCAATCACTCACGAAGGTAAAACTATTCATAGTATAACCTTGAGTCCGCTATTAATTAAGTTTTCTCATTAGGCAACTATGTCTGTTGCGTGTGCCATGAAATCGACGAACCCAATCCAAACTTTATCGTAGTGTATGACCTGCAAAGCGGTACTTTGTTCAAGAAGTGGAAGCCGTCTTGCGATACGGTCTCTTTAGAAATAAGCTCACAGGGAGGTTGTGTAATCTCAGGCTTAGAGGACGCACGCATTCTCGTCTGGGATTTGATAACAGGCAATTGCAGATGGTCTCTGCAAGGACACACGGCGCCTGTGAATATGCTCAAGCTCGATCCGATCGGGGCGCTCTGCTTGTCAACCGATATCAACGGCAGGGATAAATCAATACGCGTTTGGGACCTAGATAAAGGTACTTCCGCCCGGCGAACATTAAAATCTAATTTGCAGTAACGAAAAAAATAAACTCATGTCGAAATAAATTTGCAGGAAGCATGGTCGCAGTCTACACGACAAACAAGAAGATCGTCTCATGCGAGATTAATTCGAACGGATTATACGTTATCCTCGCGGTTGAGGGGCATGAAGAGCTTATCGTCTTAAAGTTACACGGGCCGGAGGTGCAGCACGATGATAACGCCGATACGCATTATGGAGATGCATCCCGTGAAGGCGCAGAGTTTGAAATGACGGAAGAAAATTGCTGATCACCCTAGCAGGATGGGTGTGGCATATATGATTGGAATTTAATGACCTAACTATTTGATGTTGGTTTCCTTCTTGATGCAAGAATTTATGTGCGTAGCATGCAAATTAATTCCCAAAATCAAAGAAATAAAAAGGGCCAAGCATGCCAGCCGGAAAGATAAGTTTGTTGGGCGAAAACAAGGCATTGGTACCACCAGGCAAAATGGAACAGTTAGACACTTAGTCCATATTAGATTTATACGAATATGATTTGAAGATCTTTTAGCGCATAAAAAGCAGAAAGCCCACCACTCAAAAGGGTAATGAAACTTATTTAAACTTTGGGCTACGAATTTGACAATTTTAGTGAATGGATTTCTCAAGTTGCATCATTTTAAACGCATACTAAAATATTTACGCATTAACTTCATCTATAACTAATATAAAACCAATGAAACAAAACGATAGTCGTGTAATTATTAATTAATTGTAATCCGTAAGTAAACGAGTCGCCGCGCTGGTTGTGGATGGACTCTAGTCGTTAGTGATTAATTAATTAAAACTGATAACATTGATGAACATATTAGGCGTTAAGAACATTTTCTCTCACGTTTCCCGCACGTGGAAGCAAATACACACTAAGTGTAACTCGTATCTCACTCTCATTCTTATCGCATACCCACCCGCACACAATTCGGTAAAGAGATTAAAAAGCAAAGCAAGTATTTTAGTTTAATTACTACTATAATTTAAATAATGCTCACTATACCTAAGTTTTTCATTAAGTACCTAAGTTATTGTACTTGCTTTGCTTTAATTTAATTCTTGCATTATGATGTAATATATGTACAATAAAGTATGCAATTGCCGTTAGAGATATTAGAGACGACTTAATTAAATAAGTTGCAACTTTTAATTGATTGTAATTCACGGGTGTGTCCTCAAGTTCTTAAATGCGCGAAAGTCTCATGCCAAAAAAGCGTTGAACTAAAAGAAGAAGCAACGAAAGTTGACGCATATGAATGAATATTAATTATTTAATTAGCGCAAAATTGAAACCGCCGGTTCTTATCGGTTTAAGCCCGAATTAGTTTAAATAGTTCGCGTTGATTTTCTATACAATTGTCATGTAAAATATGCAAATCGAATGAACGCGCAAACGTAACATATTCATTATTAACTCATTAGCAATGTGTCAAGTGTTTGATTTGCGCTATGCGCGACCGAATTTGGACCAACCAACTAGGCAACAAAGAGCGCGACCAAATAATTTGCGATTAGTTCGTTCATGCAAGGACCAAATAATTCCACAATACACTTGCATTCATTTCATTTAGTTAATTAAATTCGATTCAATGCGTTCAATGCAAACAAACACCACTCATTCAATTGATTGTAGATTTAACTAGAACCGAAAAGTGGAACAACTAAACTAAAACAAATGCATTGTGGAAATAAGTAACAAAGTTCTAAAAAAAAGCAACACAATTCAAAAGAATTACGCTATTGAGTCTTTGCTCTCCTTGCTCTCTTCGTAACAGTTCATCAACTATATATTCTATCGCAATATTGGAGAAAAGACGATGAGACGCAAAATTTAGCAAATTATTATCACTGATTGTTACTCCCCAAGCGAGTAATATTTATATAATTACTCTAGCGGGCGAAGGAAGGCGAGTATTTTAAGGGTGCGCACCGGAAAAACACTTTTCTTGTTCATCTCTCGTTCGCCACGCAAAGATTAATAGATGATCAAATTGAGTCGGACGTTATGAATGCGAAAAGTAATCAATTACGTGCGCTGCGGAAGATGTAATTAACTAAAGTAAAAGAAGTAAAATTAAAATGAATGTACCAAGCAAAAGAAATCACTTATGACAAACTAAATTATGATTAAATTAATTAAGGCAACCAATATACAAAACACACCACCGATCATAAAATATGAAAAATGATGATGATGCTGATCGTGATGATGAAATAATAAAGTTATTTTAAAAATACAATTTGCTTGCTTTGCATTGAAATTTCGACCTCTTCTCTCTTATTACTTTAGTTAATATAGCCGACCAATGCATGGTAGAGTTGCTTGTTTTATTTTATTGCCCAATAATTAATTAGGTGCGTTGTTTCTGCGTCTCTACAAGGCATGAAAAGTTATTAAACTAAGTTTATCGCGTTGAAAATTAATTAAATGTAATTATCACGTGTATTGTTTCGCTACGTTATCTGTAATGTGGTAATTACTATCAGATGTTGCATGAAATCTATTTTCATCGTATATGTTCGCGTACTTATTGTATATTTTCTAAACCAATTAATTTAATTGTTATTTGAAACCCATTTCACCAGGTCATTTGCGGGGCTGTCAATTCAGCAGCTATATTTTGCCAGCATTTGATTGCTGGTAAATATCTTCAAAAGAGAGTCAGTGAGTGAGTGAGTGAGTGAGTATGAATATAAAAAAGATATTTTATAGTTGGATTTAAAACATTTTGCATGAAATCAGCAAACTATAGATTGACTTAATGGGAGCAAAGACCCACCGCAAACCCGTGCTCTCCGGCATTTCCTCGCGGTTCGCCCTTAATTTACATGTACTTGTCAGAGCGCGTAACTTTTCCCTCGAGTCTCATTCGGCGTTTTTACGATTTGCATATTTTTTATTTTCATAGCCGTGATACGCGACGAAGTTGGCATTGTGCGGCTGCGGCTTCAACGCGCGGACAAAAGGAATTTTGCATGCAGCGAGCATCGCACAAAATATTGAGTTTCTTTTGGAAAATTCGCACGTTATTGTTGACGCTCGTGGCGACAATGTCTCTCGCAAATTGTATCATCAACTCATCGTACGCGCGACGCGCAATCTTTGCCTGAATGACTTAACAAGAGTATATGCTAAACAAACGCGACGTGCGCGACATAAAAATGGTATAAAAGTGTAAGCGCGCGCGCTCGCGAACCCCACGATCTTTATTCATGCCTTCAGAAATATAACGGCGGCGTTTGTACGTATTACGCGAAAATTGGTTATACGATACGATCCAATTGAAATATTTCAATCTAGCAATAATATTTCAATATTCCTCTTTCAATACCGGTAGCAAGATCCGTCCGTCCGTCCGTCCATCCGACTTGTTCGAGTAAATAATTTTATTGGATACGATTTTTAACTCTTCGCCGCCGCTCGCGATAGTAAATTACCAGATTTATGCGTCGAGTTTGCTCAACTTCGACCCGAAGCACTTTTAAATCATTTGCGTTTCGAATTATAAATGTTAAGTTTGCAACTTTTCAACCAGAATCCAAGCACTTCTTCCTCCTCTACTTCTGCTTCTCCTTCGTGTTCCGGGTTCGCGTACTTATTCCACAAAAGCCGCAAAAACGAGCTCAGCTCAGCTCGGCTCGGCTCATACAATTCGGGAAATTAAGTCGTAACTCTCCAATTTTACTTTTATCACTCAAAGTTTTCTTTTCATAATAGCGCTGACCTCAGAGTAATCGATATAACTTGATAACGAGTGAATTGATAATGCAATTAATTAAAAACCTCGTGAATATTTATGTCGCTGAAATCACGCTCAAATTAATTCATAACATTTTAATGCAACGTTTTACGGCTTCCAGTTTTTCCGCAATAATAATTGTAAGCCCCCAAATTACCCTCTCGTACCTATTATGAAAACCTATAATCTTCAAGGAAAATACAAATACGCCGAGATTTATACGGAATTAAATCCTTTATCGTAAAAGGGCTAAATGAGTCATAAACATGACGGCATATTTTCGCATATCGCGCATTAATTAAAATGATAAATCAAACTTTACACGCGTTTAATATACCCGAACATTAAATTACTGCACACAAAACTATTAAAAAGACGTTAACTAATTGCGCTTATAAATCATTTATACAATTTACCTTCCAGTCGCAGTAACCAACTAACAACCAAACACAACTGAGTAATAATTTAATTGTTAGCAACTTCGTTAATTAATTAAAATGCGTTTTAAAATAAACGTTATTTCATTTTATTAAACCGGCGTACGAATGAATGCAAGCACTGCGATATATTAATTAGCGCGCTAATTAATTAATGAAATAAATTATTTTATGCTCAATGATCGGATATTTTATGCTGTTCCGTGAAAGCCTCGCGCGCATTGGACATGTTCAAAGAGTATTTGGACAAATACATCATAAACTATAAAATAAAATGCAACTAAAATATCAAAAATAAGAATGAGCAATTTAAAAATGAATGAATAAAATGTACGCGAGCCCCACGATTTTTTTGTTGTTAACTAACTGAAATGCACAAAGTTTCCAAGCTGTGCAAACATAAAATCGGGAGCAATCACAATGCGTGAAACGATTATCGCGCTGCTGATTCACGCGAGTCGGCGGACGAAAATGTTATTTTTTCATTTATGTTATTATTTGCTACCGTGTTTGTTGTTTGCGCTTTTTCGTTTTCATTGCGATGCCATTTGCGTGCGCATTTTCTCTATTCATATGCGCCAAAACTATCTGTGCAGTTGAAAATATTAAATGTCAAAAATCTACTATACGCGCAATATTAAAAGTTATTTTTTCCTCTAGGTCGACGCCGGAATTTACTAGATATGTGATTATTACCGCAGATACGTTTCAAATAAATTTTTCCAACTATTAAAAATTTATAGCGGCACACGATTGTTCGCCATCGACTTGGAGACCGTGCTAAAAAATTTAAAGACATTAAAATTGAGTTGAATAAATTATATTTCCGCGAGTTGAAAAAAGTTTTTAGGCAATTAGGCAATTAAATTGCAAAAAACTTTATTTTCGAGCTGAAGGGAAAATAATGGATTGAAATTTAATTACGATAAAAAGCAAGAGTGATTGACAGCTGGCAGAATTTCAATCGCGATTCGAATGCGCGGAATGAGAAGTAAATGAAAAGAAGTGCACGGAACGTAAAAAGCGCAAAATGTTGCAGAAAAAAAAGAGAATCAAATGAAACGCGATGATCGTTTTTTAATTACGTGATTGATCACGAAACTCTCTATGAAGTGCACTATGTGTGCTTATGACTCATTTGTACACCTTGGAGCGCAGCTAGTAGTTTACCAGCACTAAATATTAACTCATGCATTGCTTGCCAATTGCTTTTCGATGAAACGAGCGCGCGAAGCGAGCTACGGTAAGAAATTTCTTGTATTTATTTAGAAATAAAAATAATAAGCTAAGTGTAATCGTCGCACGCTATTCTAATCCGGCCAGAAACCCAGAGAAAACTTAATCGTAATTAGTGATGAAATGCGAAATGATCGAAAGGCAACAAAAAGACGACGGACGCGTATGGAGCGCGCAAACTTTCACTGCCATTTAACTTGTTCAATTCAACAGGATGTGACAAATGATATATCGACGTGTTGAAATTGTGAATTACCTATTACAATTACCCTAGCGCGAAGAACAAGAAGCAGCAGCAGAAGAAATGAGCACTTGTGAAATTTAAAATAATTTAAAACTACTTAGTGCAAGATTGCATCTTCTCGTCTTGAATTGAATGCACAACAACTTTTGCTATTACCGCGTCGTGAAGTTAAAGTCGCAAGTTTGTGAGTGGATGGCATTCTTGTCATTGACATTAATCGTTAAAAAATTGTCAAAAATTACCATTGTTCTTTTATGTGTCGTTTTTGAGGGCGTAATTCAATTGCAAAATGCTTCAGCGCGCGCTGCTGAAAATTTCCGAATTCGTTGCGTGCCGTCAAAGTTTTCTTTGTCGCCGCATTAAAGAGCAATAAATAACTTTTTAATCTTTTTAATGGAAACAAAAGAAGTCGCAAAGTTTTAATGTCGTTTTTCGCACTGGGAGCAAAATGTATTGCACTTTCTCAAAATAAATACGGCGCAATCAATACACATATATATTCCGCAAAAGTTGCTCAAGTTTTTTTTCTTGTTGTTCCGCAAAGTTATTTTAAAGTTTCGCTGAATTTATTTCACGTCAGTGCCAAAATATATATTAAAATTTGGCATGCCTAAATGGCTATTACTTAATCGTTAAGGGAAAACGGCCCGAAATCATTAAGCAAAGTGATAAATTACCAATTATTCCTAATGCAAATTTAATGAATTGAATGCGGACCTTTCATAAATTTCAATAATTTTTCGCGATATCTTAATCAATATCATTTTCGAACCAATAAACGTATGTTAATTATTCAATAACCGGGTTAAACAATATGAACTTGTTCAAATATTTGTCGCATTAAAATTGATTGAATAAAAAATTAATTGTACCGCTCAAAAAATATGTAACATCCTTATTTTCATCATATACCCAATGACAATAATTGATTTTGTGTAGTGCGTAACAACAAAGCGCAAAAGAAGTCGCGATGAACGAAAGAAAGCGCGTCAATTGTGACATGTGAATCGCGATGGCATTGCCGTTTTTTGTGCGTTGTGCTTCGTGAGTACCTACAACAAACAATATTTTTCATTGGGCATCATGTAGCGTTATACCGTATGGCGTAGTGTAGTATCATCATCATCGTATGGTATGCAATGATGGCAAGCAGCGAGCCAGCGAGCGAACGAACGAGCAGTTAAGTAGGTTAGGGAAAGTTTACGTTTCACGAAGACGTGCCGTTGAGGATTAGTACAACTTTGGCAACTGTACTGGACACAACAACATCACGTCCAACAAATTCCTGCTCTATACGTTTATCGAGCAATAAAATAAAATTTGTTCAATCGTCGACGCGAAAATTGGCTTTAAGTTTATAAAAGTGCGCAAACCGACGACGAAACTTTGTGCCCTTTTTTCTAGTTGCATTTTGTTGGTTCCACGTTGACTATTTCATCTGGTGAGTGCCTGATAATATTCAATCGATTTTTGATTACTTTAAAATTAACTTTGTAATTGGCTTTATCATTTCAATCAACTGCGTTTTGATTGCAATTTTGCGATACGAAGCTAATCATTGCGCTATAGGATGAAGGTTAATTAAACGCGGACTACGCTGATTCAAATTTCACTAGCAATTGCCGCGCTATGATTATCATTAAAAATGTTGATCTAGTTGCGCATAAACATTTTTGGTAAAAAGCGATTAGTTCCATTGAAAAAATAGAGGTCACCGTTATGTTGCGCGTTGCGGTGCGCAATCAGGTTGAAGAAGAAAGCATTTCACTTTTGTATAGCATTGAAAACGCGTACGCGTAGCGCCGAAGACATCGAGGACTGCGCAAAACTCGTTCAGAGAGATGGAAACGAAGAGAATAAAACACATGGAATATGCATGAACGCGCGGCGCAAACACTTTCACAATGTTTTTCCAACTTATCTCTCATTGCTCTCTTCGCGCTCTCATCTCATAATAAATTAACTCACTCACCGGCCGAACAACTCCAAGATATTAGCAATTTTACTTTTCGCATATAAATATACATGCGTTCGCCTCTGTCTCTGTCTCCGTCTCCGTCTCCGTCTCCGTCTCGGCCGCCCCGTGTGTCCCCAAATTATTTCGAAATGATACACAATTCATTTCGTCCTGTCAGTCAAATAAGTTTTTCAATTTGCATTTAAATATTTTTGTCATTCCCTCATAAATAAATTATTTTATCCCGTAAACAAAGAATAATTTAAAAATGAAATACCCACTAATAACCCACGCCCGTGAATGAAACTTTCCTAAAGATAAATAATTATTTTATATATGTATCATTCAAATCTAAAGACTACGCGCGTTGATTAGTCGCGTTTCAATTAATTGTTTAACTTTTCACTAATTATTCCAGTTCGCAAGTACATTGTAACTCTAGAGGCAACCCTAAAATACTTGTTCACATTCCCTGAATTACTCAAATTTTCCAATTGAATCTCCATATTTTATATATCCTTTCGCCGCATTACATATTGAGTTTAAGAGGATTTTCAATGAAAATAAGCGCGCAGGTAACTGCCGTACGCCGCACGCGTTTAATTGCGCATTAAACTGCTCGTTGAAATCGCAAAACTTTTCATACATGTAGTGAGTTTATAATTAAAATGCGTCTTGCTTAATGAATCGAGAAAGTAAGTCTAGTCTCTCCTGCTGCTGCTGCTGCTGCTGCTGCTACTACTACTTCTTGTTCTTGTTGCGTTGTATGCGCAGCAAGTAAAAGTTTAAATTGTTTGAATGCTCTTTCAGATCTTTAAGAAACAATATATAACTTTCCCTCGCCGTTCTATATTTACAAACATAAAATATTTACGAGTTTTGAGCATTTCCGCGAGCTTTTTCAATGTTTTTAATTAATTAACGATGAATGCAAACGCGCCTCATGTTTTATCAGATATATTATGTACGCAGCCGAGTGAAAATGGGCTTGGGCGGGCAAGACGGATCTGTGCAGGCGTATGTTTGCCCGTTACCGGAGGACGTGCGGAAACTGGCACAAGAAGAGCTCCGCGAGGACGACAACTGCCGCGAGCAGTCTCTGCAGCAGATGCGCGATTGGATTAACAAGCATCCGAATATTAAAAAGTGTCGCACTGGTACGTGAATCGCGCACACGATATACGCCATTCGCGGGCCGATTAATAAATTATCCTTTTTGCAGATGCACCATTTTTACTACGGTTCCTTCGCACCAAGAAATTCAGCGTGCCGCAGGCGTGCGAAATGGTCGAGCGCTACCTGATAATTCGACAGCTGTACCCGCAGTGGTTCCAGCAGCTCGACCCGAACGACAAGGAGCTCAGCGAGATCATTGAGAGCGGTTACTTGGTGCCGCTGATCGAACGGCACGAAGGGAAGTTGGTCCTGTTTAGCAATGCGGGCAAATTCGATCCGCACAAATACAGCGCGGCTCATATGGTGCGCGTGCACAGCCTGATCACCGAAGCGCTCATGGACGATGAGATCAACCAGGTCAACGGGTACACGTACGTAAACGATGAAGCCGGCTTCACCATGGCGCATATTTCGCTCTGGTCGCTCACCGACATTCGCAATATTTTGCGCTGCATCCAGGTACGTTGATAATGAATGATTACAATCATTTTCTAATGCTCGCGCGCGCGATATTCTTCATTACAGAATTCCACACCGATGCGGCATAAACACAACCACTTTTTGAATATTTCATCGAACGCGGTGAAACTCATCGAATTCGCCGTCTCTCTTCTCAGCGAGAAGCTCAAAGCGCGCATTCAGGTACGATAAATATCTAATCGATTAATTTCTAGCGCTTGATTTAATATTGATTGCCTCCCGTATGATGCGCAGATTCATAAATCTCTCGACGAATTACACAAACATATCGATCCTAAGCTGCTCCCGAAGGAGTACGGGGGTGTTACACCGATGAGCGAAATGGTCGCCAAGCTTAAAGCGCGCCTCGCCGAAAAACGCGACCAGCTGCTGGCGCTGGATGAGATGCATATTGAAATCGATGAAAAGTCGTGCCCGTTAGTATCCGAAATGAACGAGGAGCTCGGCCTCGGCCTGGAAGGCAGCTTCAAAAAGCTACAAGTTGATTAAATCGCACGCACAATTTAAATGTCTAGTCCTTGTATGCACCCTAATAATTAATGTCAAGTGTTGTTTTGTTAATGTGCACCAACTACTTACTACAACTTTTACTCATAGTTATTTTGTTAGTTGTTATTATTTATGGCTTATCAAGCACGCTTCCAATATTATTCGCTATCTAGTTTTAAACACACTCGTAATAGTGTGTCTTATTATGTTTTTGCAAAATGTTATACTCGATAAGATAAACTAAATTTAAATCATCTGTGAGATGATCCAGAAGGTGGAATTGCGTTACCAATTTGTTTGTTTCTAATTCTAATAAGTTGCATTTCTCGTGTTAAGTTTATATTAGGTAATTGCTCCTAAAATATTCTAAGTTTATAATCGCTAGTTGTGTTTGTTCTTTGTTTGATTCTATACTGTGTTAATATGTTTAATTAATTCTTAATTGTGTTGAATTAAAATCTTGGTACACAAAAATTGCGTGCGTGTGTCTAATTTTTGACTGGCGACTTATTTCGTAATTAATTATCAATTCATTTTGTTCAATTTCGCGAGTTGTATGGCTAATAAGATTAATTGCGGTCGCTGGAAGCGATTGAAATCAAAGCCAAGAGCTGAATTACGCTAATTAGATAATAATTAGATTAACTTTGAGTAATTTTAGGCCACTTAAGCCGCAACAAGAGGTATCAAAGGCGCGTCGCAAGATTCAACTTGAGTACAAATGGCATGAGGCTTTCATTCGATTGAATTTCCTCCCGTAGTCCTTCAGGCTTATCATATATATAATTAACGTAATATACGTACTCACAAGTGAAACTCAACACAATTATGTTTCATCTGACGTATTTTTGACGGCGTTTATGTTGTAATTTTTTAATTATAAAAAGATCAGGTATAAATTAATGCGCAAGATAAATTCTTTGTCTTTAACCGAATATCGCGAAAAGAATTAATAATTTCATTTTGATAAATTTACCAAGTATTAAATTAACTGAAAAAAAGCCGTGTAAGTAAATTCCCTAACAGCAAATAGGAGTTGTTTTTGCGTGACGTGCATTTTCATGGCGGTTTATCTGGCGGTATTTTGGAAAAGCATTTTTCCAGAGAGCGAGTCATACACGATTTGGGAAATTTTCCATCAGAAGCATGAAACAAAAAGCGCGCGCGCTAATTTCCGCATACAAACAGAGAAAGGCAATTTTCGATTTAAAACGGCGCAAAAATGATCATTGTCTAGCCAAACTCTGTATCGCGACTGTTGCGCTTTGCATATTCGAGGATTCGAATCCGCGCTGCAATTCTAGGTGGTGTTTAAATACAAATTGAAACTGTCATTGGTGCGCATCATGCATGTAGGTACTACCTATGTGTCGTCGTATATCAGACAAAATTGACAAGCGAGGAATATAAAAGAATAACGAGCAAAAAGAATGTAAATTTCAATTCCAACTCGTAAAAGTATACGATTTCTATGCGCGACTTCATCAAACGAGATCGCGTTGAATATTCGATGAGCTTGCGAATGAATTACGAGTTTTTCCTTTATGCGTTTCGCGTTTTTTTTGCTTCGCACGACGTATAAATAAGTTTTGTATTGTACAGCGCGCGGCCACGTTACACCGAACCGAGCCCGATAACAATTGTTTATTATTAGACTACAATGGACGGCGCGTGCTTCCCTTACGATAATAATTAATGACGACTAATCCGATTATTATTAATGAGCGTCAATTCATTACCGGTATGGAGCGCACGCAGAGGAGGCTAATCGATTACTCTATTGGCGAATGCCCTTTACCAATTCATTTCGTAAACACACAGATTACTGGTGCGCATTGTCCGTTCTTGCGCAAGTGCGCAATCGGTTCTCAGCCCTTATACAAAGTCTTGAAACACCCGCGCGCATATGGTGGTGACATTGATCGCGCAATTTGCACAATTGAGATGCTGCGATACAAACAGGCGCACTATTGTTCGAGTGTTATCGCGAATTGTACATGCGTTAGCTCCCATTCCCAGTGTCTCTCGCTCCGACTCGCGATTGCACTCTCCAGTCAAGATATCTATCATCCGCGAATAATTATTGCTGATGCAAATCATCTGATCAATTTCGTATTCGTCGATTCGAATGTTTGTTGAGCCACCCTTTAGCGGTGGTAATCTATTTGTGCAAACATGTTATGAGTATAACTTGCGGATTGCGAATTAGATTTAGTCTAAATATTAAATTATCGCGTGTTTAGCGCGCGTCAATATTGTTAAGCTAATTTTACGAAGCAAGATGTTTCCGTCAGTCGTTAAACATTTACGAAGCTATAACTTAAAAATCTCTTACAAAGATCAACTTGACGTTGATCGCGCACAGAACTATGATCGCAGGTAATTCGAAAAATTTTAATACTATAATTTAATGTCCGCACTGCATTACGACTTTACGATTTATGACATTTCCTTAAAAGCGCTCCCCTGCTTATCCTACTTGGAAATTCAAAATTGCGTATGCGCATTCTTTTTCCGCGCAATTTAATAATACGTTTTTTTTGTATACGCGTGTGCGCATTTGTGAATGAAATATTGTGCAAATCTTTATTTTTATATATTTGATCTAATCTACTTGTGCACATTTCCTGTGTTACGCTCCCACTTTCCCTGCGCGCTATTTCGCCTTCTCGTTTCTCTTTTTTGTCTGCATGTTGTTGCTTTTTGCGTCGCGTTAGTGTTGCTGGTGTGGCAATGTTCGCCATGCGAATCCGTTTTCCATTAGAATTCGGAATCAAAACACGCGCCGAATTCAATTGTGTATTTCCACGTTTTCCCGTTTCGCCATTCGCCCGACACACACGCCACTCAATTTTCGCTCGTTCTCCCTCCGCATATATGTATTGCGAGAGGATTTTGTATCGCGAGAGTCTATTTTATATCTGCCCTAGTTATCCACGCACTGCACGAGGAAAACAACAAAAAAAAACAAGTGTGTGGCGCCGTCGACAAAGAAGTTCGGAGGCCAACAAAAAACCCTCAGTCTGAATCGAATTCCTATGCGAGGAGCGCATAAACTAATATCGCAGAAATATATCTATAATCAAATAGAATAAATAAATATCAAACATATCGATGTTGAAAAAAAACCATACTGTCAGGTGAACAAATCGCTGAAAATATTAGTAAAAATTAAAATATAAATAGGATTAAAAGAAATAAAGAAAAATCATGCAGTGTTTTCTTGCGACGAAAGATTAATATAAATCTGAATCTATCACGAGCAAAAACGCCTTCTTCCACCCCTTTAAGCTTTCCCGCTTTGGTTGTTCGAACTTTCGTCGGAAGTAAATGGAGTGTTTGGACAAAAGCAAATTTCCCTCTATGCTGTTAGCATTTTTCTATATTTTGCGCGTTTGTATATAAATGCGGATAGAAGATCAATGTAATGCCTTTGCGTTTCGTTTGCATTTGGTTTCGCATGCGATCACCACCGTAAGACAATAAGACGAGCAGTAATGGCACAATGGCCAGTGAACGGAAAAATTTCAATGGCTTCCCAGACTCGAAATGTATCGCCTCTCGAATACCGCATATATATTTCTGATAGAATATGAAAACGCGCCCGCGCAAAATATACGACGGATATAAAAAAACACAAAACCGTATACGCGCGCGCGTGCCTGTGTATGGCAAAATAAGAAAAAATACGAGTATGAAAAAAATAAATAAAACACAAATATGTGGACGACAAGAGTTACTTGCTCCAAAGGCGAAAGCAAACACGGCCCTTTTTCCACGAGAGAAGAGAAGAAAAATGTCATTGCGGTATAATAATAAATTACCCATCAGTGCAAACGCGCCTGCGAAATGTATTCTGTTCGATTGGTATTTATAACAGCTGAGAAATATGTATTTGAAAATTGTTCTCCTCTAATAAATCTGCCACTGTATCCTTTTTTACTAATAAGTTTACGCTTTAATATTTGTCAAAATCCGCGCTAAGAATTCTCGATTAAGTTTTTCTAACGCGATGGTGCTATTGTTTTTTAAACGCGTGACCGTATGACACCCTATAGAAAACGCACGATTGTATATATTGGCATAAGCAGAAACATAAAGCGTTTTGTTAGTTTTTCCGAACATCTCCTAACGCAATACCCGAGTTCGCGCGCGAACCGCGTTTATCTCCATTATTTATGTGTGTTTTAAAGTTGTGAGAACCAAGATTTATTCGTCGGAATGCACGTACCAAGAACGGATTGTATTCTGGATGCGTTTAATATTGTTTAAGCAGTTGTCATAAAATTCAAATGGTTGACGGCGGGCAAATAACGTACGTGCGTACGAATGAACGCTCCACTGCAAATCTAAATCAAGTTTTTCCACATTTTGCGTGCGTGATAAACTCAGTTTATGTTAAATAAAAAATAAATTAATCATTAAGTAAACCAAGTGTATAATATGAGTTGCTTTTTAAAAGTAAATAAAGAAAATAATAAAACCGAAATGTTTGTTAGTACTACTTGCGAAATAAAATTGGAAGGTCTTTTGATACCTCAATTCAACCTTAAAGATTTACCTCTCCACGAATGCCTCATACTCGCAACAACCGGCCATTTCCGGGTAGTTGCACTCCTTGGTCCTGTTATCAAAGAGCAAGTAACTGGAGCATGCCGAGATGTACGTCTGACCGTACCAGCAGTTTAGGAATTTTCGGCAATTCATCGAGTAGGGCAGCAAGCCGCTGAAATCTGGCGGGCAAACATCGGCGAGGATGTCGCTGAAGTCGGCGGATTTGGTGCATTTCATTTGTGTGGCGTCGAAAACGTACGACTCCGGACAGGCGAACTCTTTCATTCTACTGGCGCTGTCACCGCTGCCGCCATCCGCGCGCACAAAGTGCGTCGGCCGCCTCCAACCGCTGGCGAACTGACGTGGAAAATTCACATCGCCGAACTTTCCATACTCGAGCGTGTACGCTCCTGCGCTATTTTCAGACGCAATCGAAACGACCAGCACGAAGAGTACAACTACATACAACAAAAACTTTCATGTTATCCTCGCTGCGCGCGACTTTTAAACGGAAAAGAGTGAAGAACAAGTCAGCCAAAAAAATATCCTAAAAAGGGGATCTAAAATACTTTTTTAAAAATACCTGCCAAGTTGTTGCGAACCATCATGCTGTTGCCTGCTCTGAATATCTATTGCGACTATTTCGCGATCAACTAAACTAACAGCTAAACAATGAGATTTTTCTATTTCCGCCGTGGCTGATAAAATGAGATTATTAAAAGTAATTAGGTATATGCAACGTGCGTCGGAATGCGCGGTAGTTTACCGACGCGATGATAATAACGCGAGTGCTTACGATAAGATAATTATCAATTGATACTCCCGATATCGCACGTCCCGCGTATTGAAGTGCGGTAATATTATGTTTATTGTTCGCCCGCCGAAATATGCGTTAAAATAGCGCGCGCGCGATTCGCCGGAGTGGAAATCAAATTTCCGTTTCATCTTCACGCGGCGTGTGCGGTATGATAATAGACACACATGCGCCGCATTGATAGTGAAGTATAATAAACATAAGGGAATTTCCCCGACCGCAATGAAATCGAAACGAGGCGTCGTTAACGAACTTCACCAAGCGCCCCCAACGAGCATCATCAGCATCACGAGCCGCCACCACCACCATCACCACTACCACCAACATCGCCGCCGCTGCCACCGCGAACGTTAAGCAAAAGTGCGTCGTCGTCAATTCGCATCGCAATTTTGCGCTCTCCGAACCGAGCGGGGAGCAGCAAAAAACGCGCAAGGGAACCAAGTGGGAATTATCTGTAAACCGTTCCGGATATTTATGGAACGCCGGCTACAATCCCGCCACCGCTACCGCCGCTGATGCGCCTGCCGCCATACCGCAAGTACGTACATCACTCTTCAACCGATGTGGAATTTATATGCGGTTTTTACATAAAAATTGAAAATTAAAATATCTATCTCCCCAAAGTAATTGTCGCATTAAGTATTTAAAAATTACTTGAGCAATTTATTTACTTGTTCTCTTGATTACTCCGCTCACGGTTTTTTGTTGCAGGTCCGCAGTCAACTTTAAATTACTTTTAATTTCGGCCGGAAATCAACGCTGGTTCAACTCTCAGCAGTGAGCAATTTCACGTCTATTTAGCGAATGCGCAAATGGCATTATTCTCTATGTAGTGCGCGCGCGGTCGTGTTAACGAGAAGGACGCGAGCTACTGCGATGCTGTTAAGAAGAATAAAGACGTGAAGAAGGTCGACGTCGTGTTAAAGTACAATTGCGGTACATAAATTATACATGTTTAAGGCATGTCGCAACGACGCGTCGTAAATTTCGAAACGCGATGGTGGTGGTGGTGGTGCTACCGCTGCTGGCGGCGGAGGCAGCGTCGGTATTCGCGACGCAGACGGCGGCGGCAGCAAATGCTACGAGTAACTAAGAGCGTTCGTCCGATTGTTAGTTGCTGCGTTCGTGCGCATTTCGCGTTCGCACAACAGGTTTAAAGTGGTTATTGTCCTAACGCCAAGTCGGGAGGCGACCGGATGCGCACCGCGCACGTAATAAACAAACGCCGCCGACGCATTAAATAATAAACGCTGCGGATGAAATTCATTTCTTTCGGCTGGTTACACGTCCTTTCGGGAAATAAACAATTCATTCGTTATTTTTATGCCACGTGCAGATAATGCGCAATTTCAAATTTTATGAACTCAACCCCCGCGCGGTGCCTAATGCCTAATACGTCTCTGAATGGAATCCTCTCTCGCGCGCGCGTTGGGATCATGCGAAATTGCCACGGATGCGGCACTTGTTTTTGTCCGCCGCGATGGCGATAAATCCATTTGGCTGCCTTCCGCCTATATTTTATCAATTACATTCCCGCATTCCCGTTCCATTCAAAACACAAAAGGTTGTTAGCATTGAACGCTAGTCGACCAACTTGTAGAACAAGTGAGCGACGATCTGCATGTAGTATGGAGCGCGCACAAGTGCTGCGGTCTGGGAGTCTCCGACGAGATTGAATTTCTAATCGTCCATCAGCCCAACTTTGCAGAGGGGTTCTCTCGTTTCGCTATCTATCGAAATTTGCATCCTGAAATTCAAACCAACTACAAATATAAATACTAATACTAAATACCGTACCATCCTGTATGATTTATTGCCGGGCATTAGTTATGCGGAGATCCCTGGATTGCGGCGAAGAGGAAATGAAACTGAAAGCGAAAAAGGGACAACAACAATACCGCGCTCCATCTTGATATATCTCGTCTGATCCGATAAGTGCAAGACCAAGTGTTGCCGCAAACCTGCGAGAAAACAAGAAGAATACCTATCAAAGAATAATATTTAAAAATCCGACGTCCGTCGAAAGGCAGCCCTCGCTATGTAATCCAAACGTCAAGTCGGATCGCAAGATATGAGAATCACGAATATCAAAAGTAAAGAAGAAAAAAAGCGAAGGAAGTCTATTTCCATGCGCTTCGTGCAGAGTTAGATGACCTATGGGCATCCAGGATGTCTAACATAAACGCAGCACTGGGATAATATCAAGCAATATGCACCAATCCACTAGGTCTAGGCAGCTCTGACACTTTACTGACAACCACTTTCCTTTCCATTCCATTCCTTCGTCTCTCGCCTACGATTTCTTCGTAGTCCTATATCCTCTCGCTGGTTTTACATCCAGTACATTCAGTAAATCTACACAGCGTGATATACGTTATCTTAGAAAGGAAATCTTCTTCCACCCTCCGCCGAATGTGGTCACGGCGATCACGATCTCATAGCACTTTTAGTCGAAATTATTTTTCTTCATTTTCGAATGGATTCTCCGTAAACGAAATACGTCCATCTCGCCACTGCAGCTGAGTGTATATATTTAATGTTGTGAGTGACCATCGTCCATCCGTGCGTTTTCCATCCATCAATCTAAATACGTCCTTCTCGTGAAGGAAGAAGGAGTGAAGGAGCGTTTGCTCGTAACTCAATGTCTGTCGTTTGTACGTACGGAAAAGTGCACCCAGCCTGCCCCTGCCTGCCTGCTGGACGCATTCGCGCATTTCGTATACGTGTAATGGAATGAGATAAGGTGAAGAAACGACAAGTGAAGTGAGAAGAGCACAGAGCCCCATGCTATCCTCCAGAGGTGACACGAACAATTCCACCGTCACTTTCTTTTATTCGCCGCCTGCTGCTTTTGCTCGTGCGTTTTTTCGAGAGTGTTGTTTTCCCAATGGTTGTTTTTCTTCATGTTCTTTTTGTTTGGCGGTGTGCTTCGCAAACGCTTTGCTCCCTTTTGTGCATGTCTCTAGTGGCTCAAGGATACTAAGCGACTTCGGTGACCAAACGTATTCAATTTCGATTCGACATAATTAGAAAATAACTAAATAGCGCAAAGATGTACTTAAATGAAGTTGGACGCGTAGTGAATTACTTAAATTAAACTCGTTGAAGAAGCGCGCGCGCGCCCGCAAGAAAAGGACGAGCAAACAGCGTTCATAGGGTCAGAAAAAAATCTAGAATAATTGCGTGTCGGATTGTTTGTCTTCCGACGGTTAAGTACACACGCCCCATTGTTATCCTTGAAGGATAACCTCGCCCTAAATCCCTTTAAATTACCGATTATTAGGACGGCCATGAATGCGCCGAGCATTAACAGCACACGACTTCTTTTCTTTCTCAAAGCTTTTTTGTATCCCCTTTTGTACTTTCAATGCTTGTTTTTCCTTTACTTCAATTAGTTAAATATTCTTTGTCCTTTCACCCGAAAATAATCATTAAATAAATATTTTTTATTAAAATAAAGCGTCGTAATTGAATCATTCATTATCCGCATTACGCACCGATTTTTAAACAACTGCGGAGTAAGACAAAAGTAGCCGAAAAATAAAAATAAAAATTTTAATTACGCGCTGTTAACTATGCTCGAGTGCGCTCGCAATAATCTTAGTGTTCGTTAAGTCGGCTTGCAATTAAAATCCCGTAAAGCTAATCCTCGTAAAGCGCCTCGTAAATTGCAATGCTATATCAACAACTCTAAAACAAAATATGATACGAATCAAATAATGACGTTATATCGAAATCCCCGGTTTGCGTATACTTCAAAATTTCAGTTTTTCTATCCGCCAAGTCAAAACATCGCGTGTAACATCGCGCAAAGTTATTCCGTCGAAACTTCATTGTGCGGCCGAAAGATATTTACGCCATTTGACTTATCGGGCAAGGACATTAAATCAATCTTGTGGACGACGCATGAATTGCGCTATCTTGACGGCTGCGAGAGTGAACAATTTAAGAAGAATTCTGTGATAATTACCCCGCTTCTCAGTGGCCCGCCACGATGGGTGACTTTTCTGTCAAATCGAAGTTTCTTCTATATGCCATCATTGTCGCGTGCAGCGCATATGCTTGGAATACGTTTGGTACCTCATCAAGTGTCTAACTGGAATGCGAATGCCATGCAAGTGCATTATACGCGGCAATACATCGAACGCGAAAGCGATCTCGTCCTGACACAATCCAGAAAGCACAACATCCTCAAGCCCTTCTACGAAAAGTGTCACGTTCCGCTCTTTAACACCAGCAGTTGTCGATGCTCTATGGTCAACGTGTTCAATGATCTCTACACATTTTACCTGCACTTTGGCCGTATATGCGATTTAAACTTGTTGTGGATTGGCAATCCGTGCAGTCTGATCAACACTTACATTCCGATAATCCACGCTCTCGGCATCAACGTACGTTATCAATTGCATCATCAAACACCTTCCGTCCTCAAGGACACTCTTCAAGAAGAACTATTCAAATCGAAGAAGATTTGCGAGTTCAATGCGGAAAAGGATAAGAACTATTGTGTAGACGTTCTTGTCGTCACGGAATCATTGCCAGATGTAAAAGAAACTCAACTAATGAATCATCATTTCAGCGACAACTATCTCGTCATTCAAGAACTTCCCAAGTGCAATACGGGTCTTGATAAACTATCGAAGAATGGCCCAATTTCTGAACACACCAAGCATGCTGACCGAATTAGCAGTATTAAATATGTGCTGGCAGCTATCATGTTGCGATTGCTAGTTGACTATGAACATCTCACTGAAATGCCCAAGTTTTAAAACAACAAAATAAACAAAAATGGAAAAATATATTGAAAAAAAATCAAGTTAAATTATTGTTGATTGCGCTTCCTTTTCGTCCTTTGTAGGTACTCCCTGGCTTTGGTCGGTGCGAAGTAGCAAAACTAAACAGAAAGAGCAAATTACATTTAAGTCGTGCGTTGATGCAGTGTTGAATTAATAATTGTTTCGCAATTGTGGCGCAAAGCAGGAAAATCATTCGAAATTAAAGCAACTTGTTTGTTTTGACAGGGCGAAAGATTGAGCGCACCGAGGGTGGAATAACAAAGAAGCAAAGAGCGAATCGAAGCAGGAATCAAAGACGTACAAACGCAACAGCACGTCAACACAATTCAGTGAGTTCTTATCGGTGCGCGGCCAAATAAAACCCAGAGCGCGCGTATACTCGTTCGTTTCGCAATGGGTTAAACGAGGGGAAAATCGCGGAAGCGTAGAAATTCCCGTGTAGTTCGCGCCGTGTGCCTGCTTGCTTGCTTGCCTCCTTGCTTTTAACGTATTAATGTTGCTCGCTGCTGCTGTTGTTCGCGTACGCACGCAAAGTCAGACGTTAATGTACTGTTATAAAATATCTCTGTTACGAAGACGCGATAGGCATCTGCGCGCGTTTTGTGTGTTGCGGCAAATTGTGCTCAATGCGGCATACACACATTGCTGTTGTGATGCGAGGGCGTGAGACGGGGCCGACGGTGTTGGTGGTGGTGGCGGCGGCAATGGCGGTTCCGTTCGTTCCGTTCACCGTATTGTAATTTCCGGGTGACGAATTTATCAGTGGCGCGATTACACGTTACACGTGCGTGCCGTACAATCGCGCATTATGCACGCAGTTTTGGATCTTTCCGCAATGAGTGAAGAGTTACTTCATACAACAAAGTATGCGCTTTGCATTCCACAGTTTATGGCGTTCCGAGTGAACATACAAAGTGCTCACTTGAAATTCCACGAGAATTTTGTGTAAATTTCATCAAATAGCGAGCGAGGGTCGACGCGCCAAACTAAAATGCGCATTAAGAAGAGAATAAGCTGTGCACACGCTACGTATGATTAATAATTAGTGCGCTTCCTCTTAATTGGTAAAATATTAATTGAATTCAAAGTTGCGCGCAGGTGGTCCTCCTCGTTCGCAAACTTTCGCGCTCATTCCTTCGGTTCGTTTCTATCATGGAAATTCTATGCATTCAACGAGAGCATAGGAAAAACTAAGTTTCGTCAAAGTTCAATCGTTATTCCAGTTTAATAAGTTAACAAAAGTTTCGATAAGCAACTATGGAAAAGTTGGCTAAACAAATTAATTACGGTGTGATGTCTTTGTGCCCGCCGCATTCTCGCATACGCATTATGCAAATGGTTAAATAATTTAATCGAATAGAATAACATTTTTGCACGCTAAATGCGAAATTAATTAATTAATTAGAAATTCCGCTATCGTTTCCGCATTTGTTCATTGTGCACTATTTCTAAATTGAAATATAGGGTACCTACGCTGTGCACACGGCAGCAGCAGCAGCAATTTATAACAAGCGCTAATGAATTAATTTTGCTGCTGTTTTCGCTCAAATTAAAATCGAACCGCGATAATTATTTCAGGAAGTATTTCGATTAAACCGGCAAATACAGACACTCTGTAAAAATATGCGTTATTTTAAAAATCCATTACGGTAAATTAAAATTTTTCTCTTGCCACTTTTCCAATTAAAATGGAAATATCCTCGTGTGCCGCAACACAAGCAGCAGTAGCGCGGGCGGCGGGTGCGCTGTGCGAACGCAAATAAAATCACAAAGAATAAACGCGGTCATCGTTGAGGGGACAACGCGGACGTGATTGCTGCGACGCGCACGTAGTTTTAATAAATAGGCCCTTGACGGTTATGTAAATGCACTCAAAGAATCCACAATTTTCCCTTCGCACTACAGCGACGCGAGCACTACGCGAATCTAGGACTCTAGGTCGCATGTACTATTATATTGAAGTGAAGAGACCTTGTTTCCCGCATAGTTCTTCGACTCTTCGTAAGAGAAAAGACCCGACCCGCACCCGACCGACGCGGGAAGGAAGAAAGAGTCATTGAATGTGCTGCTACATGCTGTTGAAATGCCTAAGACGAAAGGGGAATGACGAAGAATGACGCAATTTGACTATCTGGATGAGCAGCGAATGTAATTTTACTTTTAAATTTAAATTTGCCCAAATTTCCCTCCTTTTCTTCGTTTATTTCGCTTTTCCTGCGCATCGCTTTCATGGCTCACTAGTTGAGAGCCTCATTTTCATTAAGATCTATGTTTCCTTCCTCGCGCTTTCACCGAGTGTTTTAAATAAATTAATAAACACACGCAAACGATAAATTTTTTTTGCAATACTTCCCGAATATTTTCACAAATAACTTTTGCGCGCGCGCGCGAGCATAATAAATTAAGAAATAATGACCGAGTTAATAGCTGGTATTTATGATGTGATATTTCTAGTCTTATGTGAAATAATAATGTATAAAGGGTTGGAAACTGTGCTACCCGGCGACGTGATGCGAGTGGAGCAAAAGTCGGGGGATGGTCCGATAAAGCGTCTGCGAGATAAGATAAGCGAAAGAAATGTTTACGACTGCGAGCGCGACGCGTTGACGGTCTTAGTCCCGGTTTTCCCGTTCCCTACATTGAATTTTTCTCCATTTTTTCCGTGTGCATTTCCAACCCAGCTTGCTGTTCTTTTTTGCGTGCATCATTCGCCCGGTCCGAGAAAAAAGCAAAAGTTTGGGTCTTAATTAAATTGGCAGCAACCGCGACCCTCGAGCGCAATTTAGCTAGTTTAGTTTAGAATTTCGTTTGTTGTGTCCCTCCCATATGCATACATCGGGGAAATAGGCGAAAAGTGTATGTGCAAATTGTGCTCCACTTTTCGTACACTACGCACGCACCACCAGTATGCGCCCTTGACGTCTATCGCGGCCCGCTCGCACTTAGCCCGCAGTGTGTTTGTGCAGGAAGCGCGCACGAAGATTTGTCGTCGTCGTCGTAGTCGTCGTTGCCGCCGCCGTCGCCGCCAACGTTGAAGCTCGTGTGACACGCACAGACTTTTATATTAGAATAAATACGGCGACTTCAATCTCGGTGATAAATCGAGCCAATTAAGATGCAAAATGGCCACTTAAGTGTATAGTACGAGCGCACACGCCTGCTCTACGCGTATTGCTTTCTTGCTCCCATCGCCCGAGCGGGCGCCTGCTGAAGACGTCGCACTCGTTTAAATGTCACCCATTTTTCTCCAGCGTCTTGCTTGACTTGTTCGGCTTACATTTGCGCACCCGCATGTGCAGGCAACACTAACGAATAACAAATTACGAATTTGGTTCTTTTTCTCCACCCGAAATGTTTCTTCCGTTTTGATCCTCTATCATTCGCGTCAATGGAACTCTCCGAGAAAAAATTGCTTGACAACTGTTACGTGGGCTTGAGACGCGATCGGAAAGAAACAAAAAAAGAATCTTTTTATAAAATGTCAATATCAGCTGGTTTTAAATTTATCACAACTTTTCCGAGTTC
Source organism: Aleochara curtula (assembly GCA_963978815.1). NCBI lineage: Eukaryota > Metazoa > Arthropoda > Insecta > Coleoptera > Staphylinidae > Aleochara > Aleochara curtula. Next base: position 19,230,205 of record OZ022216.1, on the reverse strand, counting down.
GCGCGCCCGTTTGATCTCGTTGTACTGGTGCGCGCTGTCGCTGAACTTTTTCAATGTCCATGCTACAGCAACTTCTTTGATTGCAAACGATGTTCATTTCATATTTTCATTTATTCCCGGCTTGTTCGCAATACCGTGTGTGGCGTTACAAGTTGCGCGCTCGTTCGTGCTCTTTACACTTTTTCCGTTGATTTCCCTTTGCCCTATTTGCTTTTCACTCGCAGAGGTTCTATTGCCATGGAACTGCACTATGCTCTCTAGACTAGAGCTAGCTAGCTAGCTAGTTTACTACGTGTACACCCGACTTGACAGTTACTCCGACCGAACGCCATGTCCGCGAACGAAATGCGTTTTGCTATGAATTTCACGTGCATCGCGAGCATGCACCACCCCCTATGATATTAGCTTCAAGCATGCGAACGCATTATTCACGGCTGCACACTACCATCGCATGCATTTCTGCATTTCGCAAGTTCCTCAAACCGTTCCACTTCTTCGCGTTTTGTATTACATAAAAATGAAATACGCAGATCCGCACTTTTCATTCTTCCTCAACAATACTACTGATAACACTACTCAAAATACGCGCCCCATTAATGCATGCCCGCGAAATTTGAAAAATATTTCAAAACTTTATTGTCCCCCCTGTATGACGCTCTTTGATAATAAAATTTAAATGAAATACTTCCTGCATATTTTAAATGCAAAGCAGAATATTAAATTAATACTTTCATACTTGCTGTAGCCATAAAATTGAATCGCGTTCTTTAATTATTTTTTTGCAATTTAAATTCGTCACTGCTCTGCAGGTGATATTCGTTCCATTCAAGCATTTCTTGTTTGGCGCAAGTAATTTCGTTTTTCCTCGTCCTGCTTCAGCCAATAGATTTAATAGAACCCGAATAAGAAGTGCGCAACGAATCTAATCTTGTTGTCACTAGGAAATTGCAACTATTTGCAATTGTTCAGCAGCATGGAGTAGTCCGTGGCATGCAAGAGTACAATGCGCGATACGCAAGGAATGTCCAACCCCCCTAACCTCCGCTATACATTTATTCATACATTGTTTGCGAAAAATCCAATTTTAATGCGAAACGAAAAAGTGTACGCCGCGCTGCGCCATGTACTACCTACTTATAGAGTTGCAACTTGAATAAGAATATTTTATAGCAAATGCATTGGATGTAATGGGCCGCCCTCCCGGCTTCTAATGTATTCGTATTGTTCTCAACTGGCACACGCTCGTTGCACTTTTTGATTGATTTGACATTTTTATAGGTACTTTATAACTTACATACCCAGCCAGAGAGATATTTATCATGTGTGTAATTTAAACTTTTTGAATTTCCCTTCGTCGATAAAGTTACAAATACCTACGTAGCCGCTTGCTTATGATACGAGTTTAGGTTCTACCATCGCTTATTTATACGGTTGCATTACTGCAATGTCGATTGATTTGTTTACTGGGCGAAAACACGTGCTTTGTTTATGAGGATCCGCAAAACGCAAAACTTGTCCAGTTCCGACGAAAAATATCCTGTCGCAGACGTATAGCAGTTACACAAACGCAAGTTACCTTTTCCTGTATGCTTTATACTGTGCGATACGTAATATTTCTCAGCGCAAATATCCGTGGTGCGATACCGTCCATGTAAAAATTGTTGGTCACGCAATGTTGTTCCGCTCCGTATACACTTTCTCTACCTGCCCTGTCAACCTAACCACACTACCACCAACGAAACGTGGTTACACCGAAACGAATTATTGCTAATATTATACGTTAATTATTGCCTACTTACTCAGATAATTGGCGAGATGATATATTATGTTGAATGCCGTATCCATGCCTATTCCAAATCCTATCGTTATATTGGTCCAAACCTCGTGATAATCCAAGCAACACTGGAAAATAGAAGTTGATAGTCGTTGCACTGAAGTTACGTCGAAGACTTGGAGAAACTGTAAACACTGCACTAAAAACACGTATGATTATTAAATATAACACGTTAATTAACGAATTGAAAAGCACTAAATGGTTACGCAAACTGTATATGTAGTATATCCACGTCGAGTCGAAGCTGTACTGACTGATAAGAGACGAAACTCGCAACGCGACCAAAGTGACTTTGCGCCGAGCGAGCTGAGAATATAACGAAGCTAGCCGAATCTTTGAATTTTAAATCAAATTTTTCCTTTAATAAATAAAATTGGATTAAATAATTTAGTTATGTGCTCTGACAGTTGTCCGAGATCAGATATCATTGATTCCATTCTAAGTATATTTTAATGCTGTCTGAATACAAATAAATCCATTGAGTTCTCGTAGTGTTTCACCTGAAACAGATTAAAAATGAGCATATTATTAAAATAGGAATTGAAATAGCTAGTTAACAAGTGCGCTATTTCGTTTCAATTCCGCAATTTGAATCCGAATGGCAATCATTATCGAAAATCCGTGTAATGGAATAAAAAAGAAATGCAAGTAAAAAAGACGACGACGGATCGCGATGCAAATTGATCCGGGGCGCGCGCGCGTTTGCGGTTTGTTTTGCCACTTATTTGGCGGCGGTGCAGCGCACGCGGCTAATTGCCATCAGCGCGCGCTGTGGTGCTAGTAGCAGCAGCGGTGGCGGCGGGGGCGACGAAACAAGTGGAAAACTTTGCGCATTAAGTTAAAATTCGCCCAACCACCCTCCAAGTAATGCTGGCGAACGATCGACACGTACCAGTCGTGGAGGCAATTCCGAAACGAGTAAACTAACTGGAACTTACTCATCGAAAACTCGCACTTTAAGCTTAACGCCACCTAAACCGTGGAATTGCAACGCAACTATGGCAAATAAAAAACCGCTAATAAATTCAGTCATGAATTGAATGTAAATAGTTAACAACAATATTACTAAATTTTCTAATTTCACCTCTTGTTTGCTTTAGCGCTCAAGTAGGTATTTCGAGTGAATATTTTCCTCCTCGTCGAAATATAAATATAAAACTTTTATGTACTTTGTACTCTTCCCGTTCCGTTTCTTTAAAATGAAAGACAAACAAAACTTGCGCATTGTAAATGTAAATAATCATTTTTACCCTTTCGCAATTCTATTTTAATTTTAATTAAACCAACTCCAAGTATTGAACAATAAAAGCAATTCAAATTTTTGCGCCTTCAATTGATGAAAATAAAATCCGAATAAACTGCGGAGAGAGAATACATTCGCAGGCACCGAGAGCACGCACAAAAATGAATTAAAATCTTTGGAGGAAATAGAATACAATAATGCGAAGGCGAGCGCGCGCGCGCTTGAATAATACAAAATGGGAAAAACGCCGGCCAAGAAAACGCGAGTCCTGACTAAAAAGAAGCGCTCGACGAAAGAAAAAGACGGTGTGCTGGAAGGTAACGTACGCGAAATGAAACACACAATGGATGAAATTGAGTGTTTATGGTCTTATTGTAAGCACGAATTGCACATATTTCACCTTTCCGCGTGCTTGTGCATTTCTTCCTTTTTCTCTAAACTCTCTTCGCGAGCCGGATGCGCGCGTTAGCCGTGTATCACGGGAGGCTGGCTGGCGCGTGCTTTCATTTTTCGCAATATGCGAACAAAAGTGCCGAGCGCAAAACAAGTAAAAGTTAAAGAATTGAAACGATTTCATTTCGGATGGTTTAGTAATTGCGAAACGAGGCAATACGGCGCACTAGTTATAGATACACTCGGTATGCAAGCGAGCGAAGAAGAAACAAGAGATAAAAGTAAAAGCAATGCGTCAGTTGGTTTCGTTGCAATGCGTTTCGCGTCTAGTTTGGCATGAATTGCTTGAATTGTTACGGCGCAGGCAGCAGGAGCGTCGGTCGGTGGCGGCAGCAATAGCGGCCGGCCGCCTCTACTTTTGTTATATTTCTGCACTCGATTGCATGTACAATATAATGCTATCTTTTTGCATATTCGTCCCAGTTGCCCAATAAAAACGTGTTTCCACTGCGATCTGATGCCAAGCGCCCGTCGCTTAATATTTCAAGAAATTTTACATTTTGTTCGCCGCCACCGCCGCTACTTATGCTACTAGCGCATCAGCCGCCAGCCGCCTTCCGCTCCCGTTACGTGCGTGCACGTACTATAGCCGGACTATAAAGAAACGCAAAATGTGCTTTTGCAACAACAATGTTATCAACAATTTTCATCAGCTAGTCGTGTTGTTGCTTTTTTCTCTTTACGCGCAGTAGGTACAACTAAATAAACTGATGTTTAAACAACTACTATTTATCGTAAACGTTAAATTTCTACTTTAGTGGCAAATAATAAAGTGGCGCGAATAATGATAGAGAACACTTTAATTCACCATTAAGCCATCCAAGACGCTAAACGAACACGTCGCAAAAGCAGGTAGGTAATAATGCAATACACGTTATTGCCGCGCCGAATACACCAAAAGAATAAGTATTACACGTGAGCGCGCAGTAAGAAAGATTAAGTGGTGAAACAATACGAGTTCATTCCGGGCCGCGCGTGGCATTAAGACGTCTTCGCGCGTCGCTGAAGAAGCAATAGAGAAGCGCGCAGCTGCCATAAGAGCTAAGTTATAGGTGTTGAGAAGAGTTCTTCTTCATGGCGCGGCTCCGGAGCCCAAACGCAAGAAAGAAGCGGCAAAAGTCGAAGAATTACGCTCTAGTATATTTTATTAGACGGCGGCGGAGGCGGAGGCGGCAGCAGGACCCGAATATGCTGGTAAGTAAGTGTGTAACCGTTTCAAGCGGTGGCGGCATCAAGAGTTCGCGTGCGAGCTATTTTAACGCGCGAGCACTCTTAAACTTAAAACTTTATTACCAAGAAAAAGCTGCTCCTTCTCGGCCTTCGCTATTGTTCTTCTTCGTCTTCTTCTTCTATTTTTATCCTGCTTCTCTTTATCCCTCCCGTTTATCCCCGGTATCTTCAATCGGTCGGTACCAACCACCTCGCGCAGGCACAATGAATTTAAAGTAAGTGTTTTGCTAAACACGCGCGTTGTTTATAAATATGTTTTGAATTGGCGGTCAACTCAATTAAGTCCGAGTGCGAGCGCAGACCGTTAGGGCAAATAACTTTTTGCGGCTTAATTTTGACGTTTCGTTAATTCGAAAGGTCCTTTTTACGAGCGTGCTTGCATGGGAGCGGCGCGCGCGTGCGAGCGAGGCACGAAACACGAAATAATATTTTAACTTGATTAGTGCTGCGGCAATTTGGTTAATTGCTGAATAAATATCCGTTGATGATGTCCCATCTGCGAATATGCGGCAAGGGGTGCGCGCTGATTGTATGGATGTATGTATTTTTACAGGGCGCGCGACATGTGCAAGATTACACCCGTTAGTGCCATATAAAGTCAAGCTAATGACCTAAGTTGACGGTAATCCGGCGGAAACAGCGTAACGACTCGCAGCGAGAGCGCAGGACGAACGAAATGCGAATTCAGCCAGAGCAGCAGCTCCTCGCGCTAAACGACTGGCGGCGGGCGCGGGTAGCGCACAAACAAGCGACATTCCTTCCTCTTGCTCGCTATTTTGGGTTAGCTCTTTTGCTTGCTCAGTACACCCCCACGCATCGCACACACGCGATCATAATGTACGAATGCTAAATGTATGCGAGCGAGCTCGTCTCTAAAATGTATGTGATGAACAATGCCAAATACGCAAACGAATGTGATGACAAAAGGACGGAGGCGGCAGCGGCAGCAGCAGCATCAGCGACGACGGTGGCGGTGGTTCTGATTTTGCATGACTCAACAATTTGCCCCGGTTTTTCCTCGGTTGCGATCCCTTTTGTTTTTAATACCGTCAGAAGGACAGCAGGCGAAAGTAAGTCACTTATGCGTCGTCGCGTTGCGAGCAAAAAACCGCTGACCCGGATCAAATTTTCCACTTTAAAAACCATACGGCTTATATCAAACTCTATCAAATGAAACACGACTGAAGGCAATTGATTTTCAAACGCATTAGAGTCTAACGCAAAAGTTCGCGGAACGCACTATACACTTAGTTGAGCAATTTCGCGATGGCCAAAAGGGATGAAGAGATGACGATGGTGCGCGCATCGTAAACGCTCAGCTCCGGTTAAATGTAGAGATATATACAACGGCGTCGCCGCTGCCGCCACCGCCGCCGAAAATCCATTCGGGCGCTCTCACAATGCACTTACTTACAGATATAATTCAGCTACATACGGACGCGCATAAAGTATTAGCGCACATCAAGTCGGAATATTTTACTTATTCATGGCGCGCCCTAAATTTCCTCCACTTCCGCGCTCGCGTTCATGAAAGCCACACTCAAGTTAAATATCGCCCGACGCTTTGAATAACATTTGTTCGAGCAATTAGCATACTTTCCGACGTCTTTATAAACAGCGAACAACACATAATAATAATAGAAGCCCGTTTTATCGTTAGTTCCGCCAGAGTTTTTGTCAATTAACAGCTTTGCAAATAGAACAGACTGAGCTATGTGTTTGATTGCGTTGAATCTGAATAATAAATATATGCGCGCGCGTGCGCTCGCTCGCTCGTTTTTGTTGTTAAATCGAGTAAACGCGATAGCATTGCGAAAAACACAGTAGTTGCCTGATTTAATCCGGTTATCGCGTTTGAGGTTTACGACCTGCCCGACGTCGCCGCCGCCAGCTTGTTGTTGTTGTGCGCGCGCGTTTTTCCCATTTTCCGGCCGCATGCTGTCATCATTTTTCTCCGGCGCGCTCGCGCTCCACTCTCAAAGCCGAAATTTGCATACGCAATCTATACACATCAACGTCCGTGTGCATATTTTAAGCAATTACTTTTCCATGTTTGCCATACGTTACAAGAATTATAAACATTCTATACTAAACTCACTAACTCTTTGATTCGTTGCAATCCTGCGAGATAATTGGAAAAATTTGAAAGGCCACCCCTCATCTACTTTGCTTTCCTAATCGAAACATGCTTCAGGGACTGCAACTGGATCGGAAGCACTTGGTTCAGAAAAAAAATTAAAATAACAGAATCTGAAAATGCAGAATTAGTAAAGCGAATACACAAAGTTAAACCTGTAGAAATTAAGTGCGCTAAACGTTTGATGCAAAATAAAATTAGTTGTTTAAATGATAAAAAAAAAGCTAAAACTTTGAAAAGTATCTCCGCGAACGCTGTTTAAACTCAAACTCACTTTGGCTAAGGACTAAGTGAAACCAGCTACAACTCAAGAAAAAGATGTACTGGTTGAGCAAGTGCTTTGCGAATGAAAAACACCGCTTTGGAGAAGACGCAGCAGCGGTAGCAGCACAGCTGGAATAAAAGCAAAAAGGACGCTAGCTTAATAGACGAAAGAGGAGGCGGCGAACACTCATTGTCGTTCGAAAATGGGAAGAGAAAAGGCGAGTCATTAAGTTGGGAAAATGCGAGCGAGCGAGTCGCTTTCGGTTGCATCACGCGAAGAAGACGAAGAGTTTGGCATTTCGACGAGTGTTACTATGAAAGAGGAGCCACTAGCAGCCGCGCAAAATTGAAACGAATGTTTTTCGAGATTTTCATTGCACTATCATACCCGCCCGCGTGTACAAAACGAGATTTTTTTTCTTATGACGATAATGTTGAGCCAAGTTTTAGAGTAACACCAAGTGTGCCTGCTGCGCAGCTTCACTCCCTGACGAAATGCGTCAACGCTATTTAGTGTTTGCACACTTACCGCCCCGCATTAATGGAATCGGAATCTTCTAATGGATTTATAGTCAAACCCATCGCACCTTATTATACCGCGCGCGCGCGCTCCGCTATAATAACATCCGCCGAAAATGTGCGGGCTTTACGTTCGCGCAACTCAAATTTATACGCCCGAATAAAAATAAAATAAAACTTTTGCCCCAACATAGTCCAGCGCTAGTCTTCCTGCTTATAATTGGATTTAACTGTTGGATTTTTCGTCGGATCCAGCACGTGTGCGAGTGAGCGCGTCCGCCGCCACCGCCCGAGTTCATGAGTTGTAACTTTTCCCACTTTGCCCACATTTTTCACTAAGTGTACCAACGCCGCCGCGCGCTGTTATAATAAGATTGCCCATTTCTCTTTCGGTAGCGCTTTTCTCTTCCCCCCTTCGTTCGCGCATTACGCGTTTCTGAAGAACGCAAGATCTATTAACTATTCATGATTGATTATTTACATAATAATGATTGGGTAAATCCGTCGAAAATTAAACACACGTTGTACGCCCCCCCGCCCAGCACTATTATGGAAATTGATAATAGGCTTGCCATTCACGCACTCGATTCATTCTCTTTACATTGTTACAACAACAGCTTGTTTGCTGCTTCGCTCGCGAGTGCTCGCTCTATACGAATTGAACACGCGTACGTACAGGAAATTCGCATTATAAAGTACTCTCTAATGATATGAAAACTGAAAACGGTAATTAAGTTAATGCTGAAGGCGTTTTGTTTGTATACACCGTGCACAACGACGACGTCGACGAACGACGATGCTGCTACTACTATTAGCAGCGCTCAATACAAATGCAAAACACGCCACCGCCCCCCGCCGCAAATATGTATACAGAGAGTGCTCATTTGCCATTTACTCGCTTTCAGCAAACAACATCCTACAAGTTTTGTAAACAATCCGTTCATTAAAAATTTATACGCGACTCTTCCACGGCAATTTTTACATTGTTTTCTTTCGCTCTTTCGCGAAGTGAGCTGGATAATTAAGGCTGCTCGTGAACCTCTCAACTTTATACTCTTATCACTAAGACTTTTGGGTGTAACTGTACACGTCTCGTAAGTAACTCCCGAAAAGTAGATAACGTCATCGCAACGCGTACCTTCTTTAACTTTGCTTGTTTCGCGAGAGATACGCAGATAAGTGCATTACTTTTTGCATGTGTGCTTCGTCTTCGCGTCGTCGTCTTGCTTCGGTATTAAGTGAACTACTCTATGTGTATGCGGAAAGAGTGTCAAGTTTGGCGAATTAAAATTTAGTTATTTATAAAGTTCCTTAAGTTAATTTCTCGGTAATTGCATTCAGGCTCGTGCACGCAAATTCAATTAAGTGTTCATTAATTATACATGCATTGAAATGTGCGCACCGCTATTGATATTTTTTACTTCATGTGTGCATTCAACTTTAAATTGTATTTACTTTCTAATGCAAAGTTTTAATTCCGAATCATTTTTTCCACGCGATGATAAATTATCATTAATTACACGCGCAATCAAAACCAACGAGACTTGTGAAGCAATAATTTATATTTTTCTCATTCAAATGCAACTTTTTGGAATTTAAATTAGTTTTCATCCCGGTTTATTTGAACAGTCGCCGCGCCGCGTACACATGTGGTGTATTTTAATAACATGCAAGTTAAGTGCAAACAACCCGTGCGCGCATTTCAATTCCGATGGGAGATTTTAATTATTGCGGGCGTAGACGTGGAAACGATCGGATAAGAAAATTATTGCCCGCGCGGTCGCTTACGTTTACTACACATTGTGCATGTTTTGCGTTTGAAAAATGTTGAAATGCTTGGGCTACACGGGCACTAGGTTGCCGCCTCACTTCACCGGTACGCGTTTGGTATGGTAGCGCGCGCTGCCTGCATACAAGCCCGGAGTACAGCTGAGACGAATGAGCGCAAACGCGCGAAAACTTTATTACGATCCTGTCGGGAGCGATAATTTATAACGGATTCGTGCGATAGTCGTCGTCGTCGTTGTTGGCGGCGGCGGCGAAAGTCCGCGGTGTGTGCCCAGCGAGGAAGAAAATCGCGCACGTCCCGCACGCCCATGGGCAATGAGCACACAAAGGCGAAACGAAAAACTAACGAGCAAACTGCCATAGCATAATAAAGCACACACACGAGTAGTAAAAACGAGGCGCGCGCACGAAGGTGGCGATCAAGCAAACGATGGGGGAAAAAAGAAGAAAACTCTAAGGAGATACATACGTGTTCACACACTCCGAACAAGAAGAAAAAGGGGAAGAAATGTGTCTTCCGCATGAGTTCCTCGCGGCCCTTTCACTCTTCATCGGTGCGGCGGCGGGGTGTCGAAGATATTAGAACATTGGAAAATGACTACTCCTTTGCTTCTTTCTCCATTTCCTCTATTTTCCTGGCGTCTCCTTGTACGTGCCTCAAAAGCGCCTCACGCGCGTGTCACCTAAACACAAAAGGTATACGAAAAGGGTCAAGACGCGCACGCGACGTGACAACCAAGGTCATTTGTCATAATGTCATACCGTTGACAATACGGGACACGTCCTGGCAAATTCCCCATTTCTATCCATCCGTCCTTCTGGTCGTCGCGACGTCGTCCTAAAGCGCATTTTATTTGGTGTTTATAGTGGTGGCTGTTTTTCCATTCATTCTATTGGGATCATATTCTCAGTGCGGAATGTGTGCTCCATTTGGAGGAATTTAAACGGATTTAATCGCGTTTTGCGTTCTGCTCTACCCTCCTGCACACTGCCGAATTTCATTTCGGACCATATTGCTAATTTGTTTGTTTACTATCGCTGCTATCGCTCGCTCGCGCCTGCAGCCGCGGAGCGCGCTCAATCCAATTTTGATATCATATGATACCCGAGCATATCTGAATAACTGCGCGCCAAATAGCCTCTCGCATATAGTGAAGTGAAAGCTTTGCTCCGCTCCGCTCTGCTGCTGCTGGACGATGAACAAAAGCCACATGCGCGCACGCATGGTCCAGGTCCGGTTTATCGCCTGGTGGACATCGCACTCTGCCTCTACCACTGCCGCCACCGCTGCCACCACGAGCGTGGGCCACAATTTAGGTCATCTAATATGATATCGAACCATTACCAATTTTGGAGCCGTCCCCTTCACATCGCGTCTGTTATTATCACAGCGGCAACGCAATGTTGTAAACTTTCACAGTGCCCTGATTGCGTTATGTTGTTATCTAATAGTTTCGCTCGCCCGTTGATTAACAAATCAACAATATGTAAATGTTGCTAATTTCATTTTACTCGAATACTACCTACTCCCACGCTCAATGTTGCTACCATTCCTTTGACAAACTGCCTACGTAAAATTGCTAAATAATTAAAATAAAAGTTTTTGCAATATTAATTCAGCCCACGCATCCAATGATTTCGCCTAATGCGCTCTCGCTCCACTAGATAAATATTCTATTAACTTTTTTGTGACCCCCAGTTTAGCAACCGCGAAAAATAAATAAAAAAAGTGAACGTCGAAATATTTAATAAATGCGCAAATTCCACGAATGCCGCCGTTTCACGTATAATTGTTTACTGCGCAATGAATAATTTTATTTGATTTTTTCCCTTCGGCCACAACCCACAAATGCGTAGCGTGTCTTCTTTTGCTCAAGAGTGTTCTATAAAAACGAATTCATGCATTTCGTTGAGGTAAAAACATGATGATGCCCAGAAAGAGTTAACACGCCGCGTGCGCCTTTTTGATGATAACGCTCGACTTGTGCGGGTAGCGCGCTCACGTTTCGTTTCGTTTCGTTTTTTGCGCACTCCTTCATTCAGCCACCGAGGACGACGACGAAGGGTGGTTATAAATTAGCCCCGGTGCCTTAATTCATCATTCGCCATTTAATTCCGATTTCTAATTAAATGAGAATACACACGCGCGCGCGTACCACCGCGTTGAAAGAAACGCAAGCGGGTAGAAAAATGGCAATGAGTGAGCAGAAAAAGAATGACCCCCACGGGCAGTAAGAAAAAGTAAACGCGCAACAGCAGTAGCAGCAGCAGATGGAATCCGTGCCTAATATTATTGATTTTAAATCTCCATTGAATATTTAACGAAAAAGGAAAAGTAAATTTAATTACTTGCATTAATTCATTAGAGATTCATGCTCTTCGTTTATTTTCTTTTTCTTTGCCTTGACGTTTCGCGAATGCAATGAACTGGAAATGAGTTTTTTGACTCGAGTGCGGGTGCGCGTTGGATATTAATTAGCAAAAATGGCCCACGCCTAAGAGCATGATGAATTTGCGCAATTTGCGTGGCGTGCGAACAAATGCTCGACGCGAAGGAAAAAAGACCGGTGGCGGCGGCGGCGGCGCGCATTATCACAACAAGCAGATGTAAGCCTCTTGCTTCTTAGCGTTATTGCTCCGGTCTACTCCCTGTACTCGAGCCGCACGCGCGCGGCTGTAAATTAATAGAATAGCAAAACCGTAAATGAAGCGCATAAAAAATGTATTCGCGAGTGCGCGTACGCGGCATACACCAACTTATTTCTCAACTTTCATTAAGTTTATTTCCTGCGGCGGCGGCGACGACGTAAGCGTTTTAGTGAGTGCGCTGCCCTCCGGTATTTACACAAGAAGAACTCGACTAGTTAGCTTAGCTGCATCCGTTAATGGAACAGAAAACGAATTAAATATAACTGTTTGACTTTATGCGATACGTTCTTATACGTTGTCACATCTCTCTCAGGATAAAAAGAAAATGATTCGGTCACGTTGATCCCTCAATAGACGAGCTATATCGCGTAATAAAATTGTGCGCGTATGAAATAAGAAATAATCAAGACGTCGTCATCGTCATCTTCCTCACTCTCGTCATTCATGCTTTATAGAAAAGTACGTAAAGCGTATTGATGCGCACACGGCCGACGCGAATGAGAGATAAAGTCGCGCAAAATACGCGGAATGATGATGGAATCATGGCTGGTTGATGTGTGTGCGCGCACAAGGTGCCAGCGGCGGCGGCGGCGGCGGCGGCGGCCGTGGCGACAGCAGCAATGATGGTAACATTCGTGGCGTGCTTGCGGATTGTGTCACGGCGCGTCTCCAATCTATAGAATAGCAACGACGAACGATGAGCAGCATCAGCAAGGATGCAGCCTGCAAGACGCGCGCGCACGTTGTCGTCTTAACGAACGCTGGGGAAATTGCTGTCATCAATATCTAATATCCCGTCAGCTATATTGAAACTAACTTTAATTGACACACACGCAAACTTCCATTATACTTCCCGTATCAATCTCGCCCGTGATGACACCCACGTGCGCGCCATTCTATGAATATTGTCAACAATTGTTATTACCGCGCGTTACCGAAATAAGCGTTCTAATTTCCCAATCCTTACACGGCGCAGCGCAACATCAATAATCCAAATCGACGGCGTGTTTGACGAATAAATCGTGTAAATTTTGACACTTTTATATGGCTAATACACGACAAACGAATATGTGCGCAATCCCGATGGGGCCGATTTATAACCGCATTGCAATGACGTTGCGGCGCGTTTATTGCTATGAAATTTGCATCATCCCGCTCTGAGATGAACGGTCAACATGCTTCAAATACTTTGCGCAAATACATTCAATTGAGACACGCTGTCATGAGAGCCGGCTGCGAACCACACCAGATCAATTTATCTCGGCATTGCAACATGCGCCCGAGCGCGGTGATCCATTAGGTAAATATACCAACTGCCGCTGCCGCTGCCGCTCGCGCTGCCGCTGCTACTGTTGCCATTTGACTGACCGATCGAAGGCGGCGTATCATCAACTCATATGTGTGTTGTAATACGATAAAAGCCGTCAAAGGGAATCCGCTCACACGTATTTAGATAACGCTTTTCCATCCCCGCGCGCGTGCAATGAGGACCATGTACGGAACGAATATGTGTTGTTTGCGCAAATGCCGTCTGTCATCCTGCCTACTTGCCTGCCCGCCTCCGCAATGATCATGATGAATGTATGTTGTGTTATATGTATTTGTATTTGCTGACCATTGAATCCACTCGACACGGAGAGTGCGCGAGCGAGAGTGGCAAATGAAGTGTCATCGATGATACGCACGCGATGCCTACAAGTGCATACTAAAATTTGCCAATACCGGCCGCCCTATATTCCTCTATTCAGAAATGTTAGCGTCATCATAATTAATTATGTATGCTCTATGACTGCAAAATGCAGGCGATGAATGCGCAAACCTACTTGGTTAAAAGTGTCGCAACCGCTGCTGCTACTTGCCCCGCCACTCCACCGTGAACCCGCCCTTCCCTACGTGAAATGTGTTCGCCGATGAACAGGTAGTGATAAGGATAATTTGACAAAATGACATTCATTGTGCTCTCCAACCCATACCCCGACACTGCGTTTTCATCCTGCTGTGAATGCGGTGTGATGTGTCACCGCTGTTGCCGCCAGTCGCAGTACTAGCACCACCACCCCCGTTGGAGATTCAGCAAACAATCATATTATGCATATTGACAGCGTGCGACAATGACAATGAACTAACGCTTGTCAATTTGAACAGCAAACGAGTGCTCCGAATTGCATCCTACTCACGCGCGCGTAGTCCTACTCTACTCCCTTGCCGCCGACAGTGAATGCGCTTTTGTGCGCGCTCCTACATTATTTGTGCAAATGTCAGCAAATGCATTTTATCGAACTAATTTAATCCGTCCTGAATTGTGCGCGTCTACAAAATGGCAAATTTTCGAACACAGTGGCAAGAAGTTGCGCGTGCATTAAATGCATACCTACTAGTAAAAACTAATTTTAACTATTTTTCAAGCCGGCATATAAAAGTTTTGCTTCTTTCGCAGCGCTTGCAAGTAGGTAAGTACGTAAACGAGGCCAATTTCGCTATTACAATCTCATAACCATACGCTTCCTTCGTTCTAATAACCGGATAATACCGTTAGCCAATTAACGAATATTAACGAATATGGTGGGGGCGCAATTACCGTTATATTATATTCTTAATTAATTACCGCCAACGCGTCCGCTACTGCTGCTACTGCCGCCGCGACTGGTGGTGGTGGTGGTGCTCAAGCTTATACTCGTAGGCTTCGTTTACTTCGTTAGCAACGTAGTCACCACGATTGTCGTCGTCTCTTACTTACTCTGGTTCCAAAGATGGTAAAAGTGGTGAAGTTGTCGTGTCGCACTGGGGGGGACTTGAATTTTCACCATCGTACTCGTAGTTAACTCTCTTCCGCTCCTTGGTTTTGTAGGTTCCACACACTTCCAAATACCTAAATTACTTCAACTTATGCACGCCAAAATGAAAATTTACGCAACGCTTCCCTTTCTAACAGGACTCTACTGCATATTTCTCATGGACAATCTACTCATTACTACTACTCATTCAAAGTACATAAAACCCATCATCATCTTACACTGTACGATAAATATTTGTTTCAAATATTTATTCTTCATTTACAGTAATAATAATTATAAGTTAATAATTTTAACATCTTTGCCATCAGTACAATAATATTTGTTTGTTTGTCTGTTTTGTTTGCATGGGTACATTTTATCTTATCTGTATGACATTCATGTTGTCTGTCTGCAAACTTAAAGTCTTTATAACCCATTATTCATCCGCTTCTTGTACCATAAAAAATGATTAACTGTCACACTTTAATTGGCATTTCCACTTCATTTAAAACTTTTCCCTTCGTGTCGCTTTTAACGTTCACGTTCTTTCTCTCTTATTATCCCTCAGCATTCTACGCTTTAAACTGGGAAGTTTGCCAGTAGTGCGGTTTGTTGTCTTTTAAATATTTTATAAGTATTTTTTTAGGAAAGTCCTTAGTTGTTAACTTTCTTTTTATATTTCGTAGAAACCACATCAAAGTTGTCAAGTTTTCTTGCTCTTTTTTTTTAAATTTTGTTTTAGTGATATTTAAACGTAGATTTTTTTTCTTGCAGTATGTACAAATTTCTTAATTCCTTAATGCTCTGTGTTTTAAACGTTAATGCTTCATTAGTGTACTTTAATGAGTTAATGTTTCGCGTAATTGAATTAAACGATGATGAAGAATAAAAATGAATGCAGATGCGTAAAATAATTGCGCAGGGAATTGCGTGGGATTTAGCTATAAAAGCGTGCGAAAATTTTCATTTAGCGTGCATAGTTATGCGGAAAAATTCCTATAAACTACTGGAAAATAAAAGTGCTATTATAAAATAAATAAGTGTATGGTTAGTGCAGCAACGTAAGTAACGAACCCAGTGAGAGGAAAAAATATACCTATAAAATGTGTTAAGGATTATTAAATAGAAATCGTGCAAAGTGCTTGAATGAAAAATATGTCGAAAGTAATTTCAGAATGTGTGCGGCATGCTCTTGAAAATGAAATAAAGTAAAAAAGCTATGAGCGAGTTGGAAAAGCGAAAAACAAAGATCAAAAAGCAGTAGCGATTATGTTACACGGAATAATTAAAAATAATTAAAGTGACACGATGAGTGATAACGCGAATGACACGATGACATCGCGCGTTCGCAGTCATTAGTTTAGTTACGCATTCGCGAACCGCCTCCGGATTTTTTGTCGCGGGCTATATATATTAATAGTTGTCATCATCCTGCGAGCGAACGACGCACGCACGACTGTTGTTGTTGTTAGAGACCCGATGATATGCTGGTATGCATGTCGCATGCAGCAGTATAGTGCTACCGAAATATTTCACCGAAAAACCGCCCGAAAAAATATACGCCCAACCTGATGACATATTCTCACACTCATTAATTACATCGGGCGTGCGCGCGCGCCCCGCTGAAATTTATTATGCTATGAAAAAGTTTGCACCACATTGCATTATTCGCGCCGCGTTGATTTTAGATGTTTGTTTGATTTTCATTGTCAGTTTTCAAGCAGCACACAAAAGTAGTTGGAGGAGTGTAAAGTTCACGTTTATTTACTTTTTCATTCTTCGACGCGACGTGTAAATTTCAGACGCACAGACGAGTTAGTCCAAAGAGAGAAGTAGAAGAAAACTTACTTAATTCCATCACGTCCACTATTTACAAACGCTTCCTCGTCCCTCTCGTCCTGCGCCGCCGTCTTTTCCGGTTCCTGTTCGTCGTCGCACTAAAAGACTTCTTCTTTCATTGGAACTCGATTCACTCATTGGCAGCAGGTCTCATCATACTTTTTTCATTTGTTTCGCTAGCTTGGGAAATCGTTTGGTGACTGCTGCGCTAAATGGTTCTGTCGTCTCATCCGTCCCGCTCTTCGCGTCCTTCCCTCGAGTACTTTTCTCCGGATAATGATGGTAAACTCAAAAAATCGATTTGCTCCATATGTACATCGGACTGACGAGAATGACAAAAGAAAACACGCATACGTCTTCTTTAGATTGTGGAATATTGCACTAGCCATTAGTCGTCCTGATCCTTGGTCCATCGACGCTTATTTCCATATGTCGCCGCTCTTTCTGAACGGAATTACAAGTTAAAATTAGCTCATTCTCCGCGTTTTTTCAGCCGCTTCTTTGCGCAGAAACCTTATATATCCTTGATTACGAACGGCGCGCACGCTGCTGCACTGCTATATTTATAAAGTTAAAGACCAATAAGGACGACAAACACGCTGAGGAGGCAGGCGGTTAATGGATATTCGAGACGCAGCTGGCCGCCATGCTGCATCGCCGCCGGATGTTCGCCTAGAAGCATATAAGAAAAAGAAATGCATTACAAATTTATAATATCGCCTTCAGAGATGCGCTGCGGTGGTTTTCTACTTGACATCCTGACTGCCTGCATGCCTGCCTGACTGCTGCCTACACTTCGATATTAATTTGTGCGTTGGGTCTCGACTAAAATTTTATCGATATTAAAATAGTTTGTTGGACAATTTCGTGCATCGGTATAGATAGTGCACAAGCGCTATAAAAATTGATGTATCGTTAAACTGCATTCGTTGGCATGTTTCTCCTGTTCATTATAAGATTGCATTCGCTACTAACAGAGATTACGATTCGTATTAAGTCGTGCAAGGAGCGCACCACCGCCGACGGCGCTTCTGTGTGTAAACTGAAAACTGCGACAGGATTTTCTAATAATAAAAGTTTATCCTTGAAGATGCAGCGCATAATAAGCAGTTGCTGTTTTACATTACGCGCGCGCTCCGAGGGCAGCAATATGCATGGTGTTACTCTTGCTCTTTGCGAAGTTGTTAAAATCTTGAAATTGTTTATTAACAAGTTTCACGCTTCCTCCTTCGTCTGCTTCCTGTCTCTGGTTATTTCTTACCATGAGTTGGTATTTCATCTTTCTAGTTTCTTGTAACAACGACGCTGAAATGAATAGCTGATGTTTGATATTAATTTAGTCGCCGGAGGAAGCGGCAACTCAATCAAAGCATCGTTTGCTCAATCTCCTCCTCATTCTCGTGCTCATAAAACCGGCGACGGCGGCGACAACGACGGCGATGATATAATAAATGATTGGCCAGAAAGTTTGAGCGCGGTGGTGTTTTTCGCTTTGCGTCGTGTCCTCGAAGGATATTCGCCGCCTATCTGAATGCGTGTTCCAGCAAAAGCCCAATGCGCAAAAACGGAAGAATCAATAAAACAATGGGCATATCGATAAGATCACGGGTTAATACAGGATAACGACATACATTGGTGGTCCATGACTTACGACCCGTGCGCATACTGCTGTGCCCGCGAAGACGACGCCGCCGTCGAGGACGGGAGAAAACATGCCGAACACGAAGAAGCACTCGGCGCAGCTACATCAATGCCGATATTAAATCAAGACGAAGCGAGAGAAAAACTCTCGAAGCAAGCGCGCGGAACTAAGTAAGTAGCGCTCCCCCGGGATATGCTTGTGCACTTTTCTAACATTTATAATAACACATATGCTTTGCCATGAGCGCGTGGGCGTTAAAACACATTTGCGTTGTTCCTTGCTCGTAACGTCACTTGCTACCAGACTACCATGAGCGATGAAGGAATGTACGATGCGAATGAATAATATTGACATGCGGCGCGCACGAAATCTAAAATTCCACGCAATCAAATCATGATGAATAACACAAATTACTCCGGTTAGCAAAGAGTTGAAAGTGCCTCAAGCGTATTTCCGATTTGACAATAAGTCTCGTGTTTTTCCCGACCGAAAACTCATTCATTATAACTACTAGTACTTGCGAAAAAGTAAATCTAAATTAAATTGACTTTTGAAGATATTCCCGTACTCTCAAAATCTATAAACATTCTCTAGCTCGAGTTGCGATTGTCTTCATCATGTAAACCCTACCGAATCGAAATTGCGTCCCAATGAAATGATGATGAATAACAGAAATGACTTCCGCGGCATCTTCGTCGTCGTCGACGTCGTCTAGTCAAGAGTTGCCGAGTTCGTCGCAAGAATTGCATCGACATGCGAAGCACGCGCGCGCTCAAAAGGTGAAACGGTTGTAGTAAATGTCAACGGCAATGCGCACACGAATATTTGCACTATAAAGTTAATAAATGCAGAATAATTAATGACTTCTCGAATTAATTAATTCGTGTTTCTAACGGCAATTAACCACGGTCTACGGTCTATTTAATAAATGTTCGTTCCGGCCACCCTTGCCTGCCTTGGCTGGCGTGTCACATCCTCCCCGGGGGTGCGAAATGAAATTCAAGGCGTCAGTCAGCCAGTCAGCCCCCCAACTCTATAAACGATCTCTTTCGTGATCCATCTTCCAGCGCGCGCGTTGTATTCGGTCGCCTCGTCCTCTCAACTACTACTTCATCCTTTCGCGCGAATGCGTTTCAAAAAAGGGTGAACGCTTGTATATCACTACAACGCTGACCTACATCCTGAATATTTCACTATCCTAGTCATGAGAGTGCTGCGCGCTCGCGTGCGACGACAAATGTGGGCGAGAGAGAATTTCGAGAAATATTTCAATTATTTGAATAATTCACCGTGGAACTTTGGTTAATTGATAAACAGCGTGGAATGTTTTACGGTGGTGCGCGACGACACTTTTCCGAAATGAAAGCACAGGTGCAACTTGCGCTTGCTCGGAATGATACAAATTTCAATGAAATTAAATCCAATTCGGTGAATTCATTAAAGACTAATATCCAAAACCCGCCGTTCAGTCGCGTTCTACCGCTCACCCGCACCCCCTTGATAAACAAACTTTCAACTATAATTGGATTAAGCAACAACCATCCAGGCGCCAGGTGTTATTTGTCGTTCACCTTTCGTAAATTTAGAACCAGCCTAACAAATGTTATAGATGCTCGCGTCTGACTCGAAGTACAAAGTGCGAATTAAAATATACATTTTTGATACGTGTTCGAACAGGTCGTGTCGCGCTCTCGGTCATCCCGGATGAAATATTAGATAAATGGCGCATATTATAAATGTAATTTTCATTTTCATTTTTCTTCTGCGCACCACGTACGTTTTTTCATGTTCATTTTTGCCGGTTCGCGCGTTTGCCCGCCTTCCTTGCTTTGCTCCACACATACCTCGCGCATGATGATGAATTGCAGCGCTCGTTGCATTTATTTTTCCATTGGGCTTTCCCTTAACGCGCACCCATACGAAGCGTGCCAAACTTGCAATAATCCGCGCAGCAACGTTGAATGGCGCACTTAAACAATTGGCAGAACGCGCAACACCCAGTTATTGAACGCGTTGTGTTCTCTTCCTGCTCGCCCACGTAAAGTAATAAATATCAGGAAGGAACAAACGGTTGCCGCACGCGCGCTTAGCTTCTTCTTCCTCCCCGCTCTTCGACAAAGTCGAAGCCGACATCCGACTGGAGAAAAGAGGTGAATACCTTGTGTATGTACCCGTGGTGTCTGTGGTTGTATGGTGTTTAAGGTGTGAGATGAAACGAAGATCCAAGATCCAAGTGCCAAGGTGAAGACGAAAAATAGCGAGCACCGCAATAGAAATCGAAATGGTGCCGATGTTATGTGCGCTCTTCCTTCAAGAAACTGCGCTTCTACGTAAGAGAACAAAAACGATTTAGATGCGTTATTAATTTTGCGTCAGGCAAAAGCCCTTCTTCCTTTATTCTTGTGTACTTCTTCACCTCATGCTGCTACCGTTCGCTCTTCTTTTGCAACTTTCCGACCAATTTCAACGCCTTATTCCATTCCCTTAACGTCGCGCCCATAATACTTTACAATATCCAGTCACTGCTGGCTAGGCGCTACTAGCACTTATTCTTTTTTTGGCTAAGTGGAACACTGCTCGCGATGGTGTTGTTGCAAAAGAGGGGGCGCGGCGGCGGCAGTCGAACTGCTTTTTTCAGTTCCTTAATATTCCCGGACCGTCGTCGCCAATTTGTAAGTGAACATCTTGGAATCGCTGTTATTGGTTGTGCATTCGCTTTCGTTCGCTCGACTGCTGCTTGTCGTCGTTTTTGTAGTTTGCACAGATAAATAAAATTTTATGACTTTTTTGCTTGCTTTCATCTTCCATATCGTTCCAAATTCTTCGTTCCCTTCGATGGTATATTATATTGGATTGGATTATGTATCTCCTCCTCTCCTGCACCGTACGCATTCCGCTCTTTTGGCAATAATAAGATTCCTCTCTTAGCCGAATCGAAGAAATTTGTTGCTAAACGAAATACGTGCCCGTTCATCTCCCACCCCCTATTCGGTGCTCGTTTTATTGACGAAGAGCGAGCATGTTTAAATTATACGAATTCAGTTTATGCGAAGCGATGTGCTTTAGTTGAAATTTCTATGGCAACGACACGAAGAACGTCTTCATCGTTGGCGCTCAAGGCACAACAAATGTTCTATTTGTTTGTGCAAAATGCAGTAGCATTTTACTGCACTTTTATTCTCTCGATTTGTCGTCATCCGCACACGGTCTCGTGCTTTTCTTTTTCAATGGAATTGAAAGACATCGAAGATGACATGTCCGCTAACCGGAAGAAGTGTATGTAGTGCAAGCTTCAGACACTGGTAACTGTAAAAAGACGTGTTTTGTTTGTAGTGCGGCGTGTTTCAGTAAAGTGAAGTGAAGCGTGTTCCTTCCTGGTAAACGTTAAAAGAATTATTCCGACCTATAAGCGCCGAACGTGATCGAGGCGCACAATTGGTGAACTGATCGAAACAACGTTGCTGTGTGCATTTGATACGGGTGCGGCAGCGGTAGCGGCGGCGAAGAGGTCCCAGCGGGACAGTTGAGGAATTGTTGTAGACGTACATGAAATAGGAATGAAAAAATAAGCAACTTTCCAAACGGTGGGTCGCCACGGCCGTCGCTACTCTAAGGAAATCCTATCGTGCAAAAGACCACCATCTAATTCAAATTCCCTTCGTGCTACAAATTCGGGTCCCGATGCAATAGAAAAATAAAACTAAGAGGAGAACAAATGTACAATAAAAGTTCATTCTTTCGCAACCGTGTGTACAATTTCACCGCCGCCGCCGCCGAGGCGAAGATGAAGCAGAAAGCAAAATATGAATCTGAGACCTGCCGAGAATAATGAGTGCGCGCCTCTCGGCATATTTCTTAATTAAGTTAAACTTTTTCGCTGCCTTGCCATTGAAGATTCCCTTCCAGTACATCGGCTCCACGCGTCTCAACTCTCTTGGGAGTTTGTCCAGAAGGCAGTCGCTGCCGCTGCGAAGAAGAAACGGCAAAGCAAGATATTTCAAGTGTACGTGCGCTCCCGCTCTCGCTCCGCTCGTATGAAGACGAGTGCCAAACTCCCGAAAAAGAAATTGCGGAAAATGCGACATAAAAGCAATGCAAGTAAACGAATTGGAATCTTTCCTGATTGAGAATATCAACGAGCCTTTGCCGAGGCGTTGAAAGGCGCGAGGAGTAGCGCGTTCGCCGGGCGGAAGTACGAATGGCAAGAGCGTTCGCCGGCGCGCTCAAGAAAGAAGATGTAAGGGTCTGGATTTCGTTGCGGCGAAGCGCAGACGACACTTCCATTATTCAAGCGGGAGGCAGAGGACGAGGACCGCGCGCGCGCGACACTCGAGCGAAGTATTAGTTTTCTTTTCTCATTTTTCAGTGTCTGACGTTTTGGAAAACCACCACACCGCACCGCACCGCTCCACACCACCTCGCGTATGGGATGAGCGCAAATACCGAGTGTTTCTACACATCCTCCGCTACGCCGCCGTTCATCCGTGCGGCTGTAAAACTCCAAGTAGAGCAATAAGAAAATGCGCGCGACTCTTTCCGAACGATTTTTCACGTAAAGGCGCGACGTAAAGTTGTGCTTGAACGTAATGACAATATTGAATAAAACAGTCTGCCTTGCTGAACGCGAACAAGAAAGGGCGAGACGTGCGCACGTATGTGACTTTAAAGCCAAACGAGCTGGAGAAAAAACAGGAACGCGAGACGCGTACGTGTGTTGTGTTCGTATATTCAGCGTGCTGAAGAAATTCGGCGCGCGCGGAATGAAATTACCAAAGCCTTCGCTCGCGATAGATTTCCATAAGAATGCGGGCGGCGCGCTCGCTTAAACGAATGAAGAAATCAACGTTGCAAATCGTATGGCGGCGCGATGCAGGAATTAGAAGACTGCCGCCGCCAACATCGCCGACGCCGTTGCTTTTGCTGTCGCTAGTAAACCGCGTCGCGGCGCGGCATTTACGGGGTTGGGTGCGCCGGCAGTGCGTCAGCAATGCCAAAAACGAAAGGAAGGCGCGAGTTAGTTGAAATAAGAAGGGTGTATGTGCGTTGCCACAGCCGCCGACGACGACGCCGTCGCCGGAAAGGAAATTCGGGCATAAAGCGACCGTAAATCAGGATGACGTTCTGGCCTGTCGGATTTATAAACCTGTTATCAACGGTTATCACACGCCGTGACGCTTTGACGTCGCAATTTATGGTCGGTTTCCTAACTAGACGCTACGCGTAAGAAGTAAATAGTCTCATATTCCATACTGGTACACGACGCCGAAAAAATTCTTCACGATTTTCTTCGCGAACGCATTACAAACTCATTACACTCCCCATCATCATTTGAATATTATATAATTCATTCGAGTACTATTTATATTGAGCTAAAATTAACCACCGCAAATATTTAACAGAGCGCACGTCCAATTTATTTACAAATTCTTTAAAACATGAATCTCATTGCGCACCGAGCGCGCAAGCATGCGAGTGAGCGTCTTATGATTAATTAATTAATTAAAAAATGCAGAAATTCCTCGTATTCTCAGCGACGGAAAAAGCATCAAGAGACCGAGAAGCGCTGAGAGCATTTGCACAAAAATAATAAAAATTAAAAATATACGCGCTCGGTGCTCGCGAGGGCGGTATCTCAGCGACCTTGGAAGTCATCTCTTTGCTGTGGTGGCGGCGGCAGCAGCCGTGTGGCGCACGGTGAAAAGTTGCGAACGGCTTGAGCACCTCGGGCGTTAATTATGCTCGTAAATGCTAATTATGATCTGTGCGCACAGGTCGCGTGCAAAGTTATACAATACAAAAATATTCGTGCTACGCTAGCAGCAGCATATGCCACATCTCGCAATACAATTTTACAGTTTGCATTCCAATGTGCATTGAAATGAATCCACAAATATGAGCGGTGCGACGGTATATTATGTTCCGTTGCGCGATATCGACAGATGATGAATGCATTTGAAACCCGATCGTTAATTAACATTATAGTGGACGGTTTTGTGTTTGCCACATTGCGCGCATTTTTCATTCCTCACTTGCTTCATTTTCCCCGTCGGCAAGAGAAGCATCCAACACACATCTGCACATTTTCAATATTCTCCTCAATTTTTCTTCTCGGCATTCGCGTTCGGCCCAGTCGGCCGTCCGCTGATGCTTCCTCGAATATCAAATTGCGTTTATGAGAGTTTTAATCATTTCGTTCACAATGTTCAGGTTAGCGCCACGCTGCGCTGCGCTGCGCGAAAAAATAACGCCCACGAAGTTGAAAGTTAGCAGAAACATTATATTGGAATTTACTTGGTGAGGCGGTGTGCTCGCACTCATGTTAAGCCGCGCGCGTGCTAAGAAAAAGGGTTCAATGCAAAATCCGGATGGAAACTTTAATAAATGACCCGACGAACGCGCGCGCGTACGCGGATAACAAAAACTGATAACGTTCTCCTTGAATGCTCCCTCAACTCTCCCTTGCCCAACACACGCGCAGTGTTTGTACTACGACGGGGTGCGTGCGTATATTCCACCCGTAAGCGATAGGCATTTTATATTAAACAGGCATCGCGTCCCACAAACACACCAAGTGGCTCGGCGTGCGGCAACGGCGGCGGCAGTAGTGGTGATGGTAGCAGTGGTTCGCCGTATCATATTGCCACCCTCCCATCCTCCTCCAGCTCTTGAGCGCTCACGTACTGCTTGCTTGAATATGCAACCTTTCAACTCAACCGCCCCCCTGGCCAGTGCGCTAGGCCACCATCGTCGGCGTCG
Source organism: Aleochara curtula (assembly GCA_963978815.1). Taxonomy (NCBI): domain Eukaryota; kingdom Metazoa; phylum Arthropoda; class Insecta; order Coleoptera; family Staphylinidae; genus Aleochara; species Aleochara curtula. The sequence goes on along the minus strand of OZ022216.1, from coordinate 19,205,077 downwards.
CCCCCCATCACGGCTGCCGCTACCGTTGTCGCGCACTAATACACGTAACTTTTTATTAGGCAGGAAATTTGCGTAGCGCGTTTTGTCAGTGCGTACGTCATTATTAAATGAACTTCGCAAGTGTTTCCGATCTCATCGCGTAAATATATTACTTTCGTATGCGCATATTTTATCCGAATAATGAGTAGGTATTTTTTTTGTTTTCCAATAAATGCCCTCCCTCCCACCGACCATTGCCAATATTTAAAATTGAATGCCTATTTATAGATATTTTTGGCAACCAATAAAGAGCACGATTACTAAAATAAATATTATATTTCAACATTTTATCAATGCCCGACGATAATTCATTAAAACTATTCCGAGCACACAGCAGCACGTTCCTGGCTTTCTATCGGCTCTGACTATTATTGATTGATAACGCACCGCGACTCTCGCTCTTCGGGGTTTTTGTGTACATTCCATTATGAATTATTGATTACCGCGTTAAATCAAGAGCCGCGAAGAGGCGCATACCACCCTCGCACGCGCACCGCACGATTCGACTTCAATTATTAATCACGAAAAATCAAATGTACACTCACTGCGATGAGCACGACAAATTATTCGACCGCTGCGACATTATTACGAGGGCAATAAATCTATGAAATGAAATTATTAATAAAATACACGTTTCCCATTCGTGTTGTGTGCATACAGCCTACTCGCGATCATGCATTACTCCACCGCATAAGCAAAACATAGAGACGACGCATAATATAAATTGATAAAGTGTATACACGCGTACGCTAATCAAATATGTAAATTGCACTATTGCTTCTGCTCAATCATATTAGGTATGTTCTATTCCGCGCCTCGCGATCAAATTGATATTTTTACTAATAATTTACTATTTCCGCTATGCGTCGCTCTATTAGTTAAAGTAGCACGATGCAAAATCAATATCAAAGTCGTTATGTCATCCTAATTGATACGAAATGCTCGTCTGTATGACGAGCAAATAAGAACAAAGGCAAAGAGGAAATAATAATACACGCTGGAATTGCGCGGCTAATAATAAAACGGCTTGTTACTCAGATGCGGTTCAATGCAATGCCGTTGCAATGGATACCGTGATGATGTTTACGTTTGTTGCAAATTGCGCAACTTAAAATGCATTCCTTTTGCTAAGCGCATATACGCGGTATCAGCAGACCGAGCTGGAACGGCGGCAACGGCGGCAGCGGGTGTGTAATTAACAAGTCAGGCAAATGGATCAAACTGCTGCAAGGCAAGAATGGAATATAATGCGAACGCGAGCCCGGCATATTGCACCTCGCCGTGATAAATAATGGAGCAGCAACATTGTGCTATGATGGTGGGCGGCGGCGGCGGCGGCGGCGGCGGCAGCGGCAGTATGGTATTGCCTATGAGTCTCTTTCTCCATGTGTTTATTATACGTCAGTCGCTCTACGCGCACAACACACGTTTACGTTTATTCAACGTTCGCAATATACGTCGAGTATGCATATGCAAAAGCAGACAAGCGGCGAGATCATTTTATGTATCATTGCGTATATTATGCTAGTGTGGCATAGCCATGACTATGACGCTGGTGATGGTGGTTGGCGCGGTGATGGTGGTGGTTGTTGTTGTCCGCTGGCGGCCTGGATGGCGGCTGGTTGCTGATGCAATAACGCGATTTTCCAGTTGTATGCTGCTAATTCCTCTCCCATATCTTTCGCATCATAACCGTAAATAACGCAAATTGCAATGAATGTCGTTCGGGTCCGCATTATACCTTTCTCTATATTATATCGTATTCGCATATTTCTCTTGTCTTCTTCAAAATAGGCGCACCGCAGGCTTGTCTTGTCAGTTGGTGGAATGGTAATTAATTTTTCATATCCGCAAGCGCATTTTTCAATTTCTTTATAGCGATACGTAAACAAGAGAATTCTTCTCACTTCGATGACGCGTTAAATTATCCCCCGAATGGAATTTTATTTATACTAAAACCGGCAATGAACGTGAACAACGCAGCGCAGAAAAGTGATAAAGCTCACTCATGTCCGGGTCGTCGTGTGCGCAAGCAACACTCTTGCCATGGTCGATGAAGCGATGAAAACAAGAGCTGCTTCCCGCTTGTCCTTCGCCGAACGCGAGGAAAATAACATCTAAGCGGACGACGATCGCACAAAATAGGGCAACGACTAAATGAGTCTAGCACCAGCAGCCACCCTCGATGGGCTGCTGCTTGGTATAAGAGATGAGAATCTAATTAGAAAAAGATGCGCTCCCTCGGGACTCCACTTGTTAGCTAAGACTATTACGCCTTCTCCGTTTCCCTTCGACGTATTCGAAATTGTTGCGTAGGCGCACCCCTTTTATTCTATTATTGCAATACGCTTTGCGACCAATGCAATAAATAATATCGCTGACTAATAATTCTAGACGTTTTGGCGCACAATTCTATTTTTTTTTTCCAACTTACGCATCAAAATTCACAGATCAGAACTCACCGTTAAGAACGTGGACAATCACTGACTTTGGATTGGCATTCGACGGATTGCACGTGTACTTTCCGCTATCAGAATCTCGTGCGCGCTGCACCAGGAGGGAGCTGACGGTGATCTCGCCCTTCTCGGTTATCACGCTGACGCCGCCACGTGGCGAATCGTAATTGATTTCCTGTAATTAAAAAGCCATCATAAAGTCGCCGCAACCGCCGCTTTTGTATCAAAAGCAAAAAAAAATATTCCTACTCCGAAAACAAACAAGCAATTAAAAAATAATCATAACGCACAACAACAACAACGAAAAATAAAGGAAACTCTGCTTGCTTATCGACCGACCTACCAACCAACCAACCAACTAACCAATGCTGTAGAAAAAGCTATTACTTGAGGAAAGAGTTAGTTATAAAACTCTTTAATGAACGAGTCGCCAAGTTGGACAGCAACTTTAATTAATCACGACTGCTATAAATGATAAAGGGCGCAAGAAGAGAGCTGATTACGTATGTAGAATGTGGCGTTTTGGCTCCAACTGTGTACAACATGCACCTTCATCATCATCGTCATCGTCGTCATTGCACTCCCTTTTCTTTACGATTGAGTGCGCGCCAAAGTACATAGTTTCGTACCTTCGTTGAACATGCCAACACACGACAGCCCAAGTGTGACAACATCCTATTCCAGCGAGCGGGAGCGCCAAGTTTAGTGCGGCACCTCAAGTGAATTTTGTTAATTCGCACCGCCTCCTCTCTGTCCCTGGCGCAGAGAGGATCTACGCACCGGAAAGTAAACTCAAAGAAAATTACAGGAATTATAGCAAAGGGTTCAAGCATCCTTCTCCGCTCCTTTTTCTCTCCGTGCCATCCACTCCTAAATTAATAATACGTTGCCTCGTTCTTCGGCAACCAACCAACAAACAAAAACAAACAAACAAACGCTCGAAAAAGTGTCGGTTACAAAGTTTGCATGTTTTAAGCCAAGTTTGCATAGACAGAACACCTGGTATTTTGGTTGGTTGGTTCGTTGCTTGCTTGCTTGCTTGCTTGCTTTCAGCGCAAAACCTCAAGCTCTTCTCCTTCGCGCACAGGTTGCGGTAATTACGAGGGCAAAAGTTTATTTTCGCGATTGAATGAGTGACGACGCATCCATCGCACACGGTGGTGCATGTCATAGGCGCGTACGCGCACAGAAGCACTTGAGGGGTTTGTTCCACATGGGAGCAGCGTAAAGATTTCCCAAAGTTTTGCCATCGTCGTGTGTCGCAAGTGGATTTCGTGCCCCTAGAGTTTCCATCCAGCCGCCTCAAGCAGCAGCACAGCAAAGCAAAGCAGCGAAAAAATAAAATGTACCTGTTTGTTCAAAACTAAACCCCTGATGGAAATGACACTACGAAGGTCGTAGTGGAATGCGCGCGCGCAACAACTTTTCAGTTTTCCTACGTAATTTATGACTCGGTTCAATCGCTTCATTCATTCCCATTCCTACTTTTCGTATATTCGACTGCACAAACAAGTCCCTTTAAATTTCGTGAAATCGCTCATTCACTTCCCCCCAAAAAAAGAATGAGAAATAAAAAGAGGCTAAAAGAAGATGTACCGGAATAAAAATAAGAAAAGAAAAATAAAATTCTCGGCTTGCTACAGCAGAGATATTTTATTTTACATTCGAAAGCGAAATTATATCATAATAGAATTGCGCATAAAAAGCAAATCAACGTTGTCTTAAAGATGACAAACGCACGTCCGCTATCAATGTACACAGCGTGGAGCGCGTCTCGCTGGTGGCCGACCGGAAGCCAAGGAAAACAGGGAAGCAAAATACAGCGGCAGGAAAATGGAAGCGCAAATAAATGAGACACGAACGACAAGGACATGAAAACGACGAGTTGGAAAAATGAGAAGACGCGATAGTTGTTGGCTTTTCTCTCTCGTGTCTTTTCACTGACAACGACGACGATCAGTGATACTGGTGGTGGTGGCGGCAGCGGCAGCGGCAGCAGCATCGGTGGCAGTAGGACCGCGCGCGCGTCCTTGTTATTTCTGGGCCGGCGATCGGGCCAAGTAATGGTTGCCTTATATTGGATTAGAGCGATACGGCGCGAGCAAATGAAGTTTGCTATTTATTAAGGATAAATGAGAAGGATTGCTTTTTCCGCGCACCCGCCGCTCGTCCACGATGCGAAACATGAATCCAATACTTGTTCATTTATCTGGAAAGCGACAGGCCACCCCCGACATCCCGTCCCATCCCATTCTATCCCGTACACAAAGCAACAAACAACGCTAGCGAGCCAAAGTATGAGCGAGTGACAAGCGTACGACGGCAAGTAAGACGAATGGAAAAAGTTGCAAAAAAATTGTTGGTTCAACAACGTCTGCGCTAATATTACGGCCGTGGCTTTACATTATGATTCATTGCACTTAGTGTGCTGCTGTTGCTGCTACTTCTGGTGCTTCACTACTCTCTATTCCGCTATTCCAACATCGCGAACGAGTGCTTTATCCAAACACGTTTAATGGATTTTTAATAAATTCATTTTTAAAGTGCATAAACATTTGCGCATTGTACGACTACCGCTGTTGTTGCATTCTAGTACTCGACTGCATGTAAAAGTAAACTCAATGCGTAGTATAATAATACATTTTGTGATTGTGCAAGTTATTTTTAATTTTTTCGCTGCAGCACGCCGCCTGAATTGAATTTAATTTCCAACTTGTTTTCCTGCTTTTACTCCTGCTGCCACCGCTCAACGAGGACATTCAAGTGCACTAAATACACACGCGCGCGCGATACAAAAAAAAGAAAAGTCTATAACTAAAGCGCTCGCTCACGCCGGTTTCGCATAGCATTATCCCATGGTGTGTTTGAATGGGGTCTCAGTGGATTATGAACGGCGCCGCGGCTCGCATTGGTTCGTTGTTACGCGGCGGCGTTGGCGGCAACGGCAGCGGTGTTGTTCCTGGTATTGCTGCGGCAGCAGCGGCAGCAGCAGCAGCAGCGGCAGCAGCAGCAGCAGCGGCAACGGCAGCATTATTCTTCATCACAATTCGTTTTATTTCATGCGAGTGGTGCGCGCACCGAGGAAACAAATGATCGTATTTCGCTGCGTGCGCGAATTAGCACATTCAAAATTGGAGACATGCCGCTGCCGCCACTGCCAGCGCTACTGCGGAATTATATTTTTTTAATAAAGTGCACTAATTGCTCTCGTCCTTTGTGTCGAATTAAAAAACCTAATTGCAAACGCTGTTCCCCGGGGTTAACGTTTTGTTGCACTTTCAAAGTGCCTCTTTCACACGAAATCTCAATAATAATGCTGCAGTAGCGCAGTTGACGTTTTTCCGCTATCGAAAGAAAAATGTTTTTAAACGTTTGAATAGAACGTGAGCGCTCGCTCTTCTTCGCTTGTAAATGTAGTACTATGAATCAAACCGGCAGAAAAACGCTCCTCGGGGGCTTCCCGCAAGACGCAAATAGTGTGCAAACAAGCTGCGCGCGTGCGATTCGATTACGTTTTAATAGAAGTTACTTTTCGCCAGGACTTGTGTGCATGTCCCACCAGCCAACCACCACCATCACCGCGACGACGCCACGAATGCCGACGCCGGCGAAAAACTTTTGGCGACGACGCTGAAACGCTTTCTTCTTTCTTACACGCGCGACGCGGCAACCACCCACCCCGTAGTAAGTAAGCAAGCTCTTAAGGCTTTTTTCTTCGCGTCGTTGTCGTCGTCGTCCTCCTCGTCGCATGCGGGCTACTTGCTTAATACCACTCTCGCAGGACGGACACCGCCGGAAAAGTGCGCAGTTAAAATTTTTAATGAGAAACGTCGCATCCGATTCGTGCAAACCCCGGCCGCTTAACGCTGCAAAGAGTGCGTTCGTTCGTGTGCCTTTGCACATAGCCCGCCGCGATCCATTAAGTCCAATCGCATCCGAGAACGCCTCATTAATTCCCCTTCGCGGATGCCGCATCTCGCGCACACAAAGTTGCCATCGTCGTCGACGTCCTCGTCGTTGGCCAACAATGATATTCTCGTCCTTGTAGTCGTCGGCCTATTCTTTAAACGACTTCTTCGCATTTGCGCATTTTTCTCTGCTTTTATGCAGACGAGTAGACAATGAGCCAATCTAGCAGGCCGTTTTAATAATGCAACTAATTCCAAAGCGCGCAGCACGCGGCCGACGATGCGCTCGTCATTCTAATATAAGTAACTAACTAATTTCCCTTCCGGCAGTTCGCGGCGCGCCCAGTATAAAAATATTTATGAAAAAGCAAATAAAATGGAAATGCAGGCGCGAGCGCGGAACAATTAAGCCAACGACGGCGAGCGCGCTTAGCGTTTGCGTAAAATGCTCATTCATTTAACAAAACAATGGCGAGATAAAGAGCCAGGCCGGGCGCACTCGAAGACTTTTTGCGCTCATCCCAAATTTCCACGCTGCGAATCGAACGAACAAAGCCCACGCGAAATTACAACTGCCATGCCCGTCCGTGGGGAATCGATTGCGTTTTAATTATTTGCAATCACGTGTTAATCACGTTCAGCGGGCGCGCGAGTGCTTCAAGTAATCGTTACGTTCGCGCCGCGCCAATACAATTAGTTCGAGCGCTATTAAAATTAAAGGCCCGACCGTCTCCTCTTCTTTTTCGGATGGATGATGATGCAACCGGCTCTCCTGCCGCTCGCGCGTGAATCATAATTTTCATTAATATTTCGCTCATTCCCGTAAAACGCGCCGCTTGATGCTACCAGTCTTCCTCCGCCTGTGCCTGCCGCCTTCTCCTTCTTCTGCTCCGCACTCACCCACCACGCACCACCACCCCCACCGACGTCGTGTATCAATTAAGCCAAATGCGCGCTCATTCGCGTTAAAATCCTTTTTGCATCCTTGAATTTTCCGCTCAACTTCTTCATGCTCGACACGCTGTTCCGCTAATTCCCTTGCGACGATGACGATGATGGAATGCCATAATAGGCAGCGTAATAATTAATGTAATGCGACATTCCGCAAGAAGCGAGCCTTAGCCGATATAAATCTCAAAAAATGTGCGCCTCCTCTTTTGGGACGTAGTAACATTATATTCGCAAATTACAAAAGCAGAAATTTGCTGTGATTCAAACAAACCAACTGTGTGTCTCCGAATCATTCACGCTCAGTCTCGTATACCACCAATATAAAAAGTTGTTTGTGCGACGTCGAAAAGTAGGTAAAAACACAAAAAGCGCAAAGCGATCCAACGAACGAATAATAATACTCACAGCTGAATTGTGCGTCCAATAAATACTTGGCGGCGGTTCAGGACTGTGTCGTACAATGCACGTTAAATTCATGGTGCTGCCCTTGTTGATGTACATCTCCGGCCCACCCAGCAGCGTCGTAACCGGCTCTGCAAACAAGAAAAACGTGTCAGTCCCAGTCCTGGGCGCGCAGGAAAAAAAAAGCGTTGGACGTATAAATTATGCTACTAGCACGCGAGAGCGCAACACCAGCACGAGCAGGAATGATTTAATAATGACTCTGTAAAATAATCATAAATTTCCAGACTCCTGGTTTACCGCCGAAAGCGCACATTTGCTACCTTCCTGTAATTATGAAACATTATTATATGAATATATATTCCGCCACCTCCGGAAACGTATTTCTTGTTGCCTTCTCTCCGTGCGACTTTAATTATCGATAATGTCACTTGTTCGCTTTCGCAGACAAAGCGAATCTTGCGCATGGTGTAGCGACGGCGGCGTTAAAGTAATTCTGAAATAATAATGCACAACGAGTCGCTTCGCATTTCCATGCATAATCTATCCCCGCCTCGTTCGTTCTCTCCCGTGTACACGAATTGAGCAAAACGCATTTGTACATGTCGCATATCGTTAATTGTTTCACCGCCCCTCGTGTGCTCCGCGCGCAACTCGCGTACACACAACCCCGCCAACGGCATTATAAATAATTCATCCAATCGATTAAGTGTGTCATTATCATTCAGACTGTAAATACACTTGCAAATCAAACATGTTGAGTCTCGGTCCAAGTCATTAAATGCATTTAATATTAATTCAGCGCGTCGTGATTCAACCGATTAATTTATCATCCATTATGTGAATTTTCATTTGCGTAAGTTAATCATAAACAAGCGTGTGGTTGTGTGTGCCTCTATGCGAATGTAATAAATTTTAGCAACCGCGCGCGGCAGCCGGAGTGTTTGGAATTAAACCGCGTAATAAATATTAAAATAAAAAATAGGTACACCGCACTCGTGTGCTAAATAAAAATCAGCAAAATCGTTCGCTGCGAGTGCTCCATAAAAAGCAAAGGCGCTTATAAACAAGCATATAGCAAGCGCATGATGTTATTCAATGTACATAGTTTATGATTGTCTCCCTCGAGTGCGCGCACACTGTGCGCTTAGATCGCAAAAGAAGTAGTGCAGTGCATTTGATAGATATTATGTATGTGGCACTTATGTCTTATGACTTGTACGCTGCTGTGCGCTCTAAACGCTGAAACGTATATTGAAAAGTGCTCCCGCAATAGAACTCGCATGTTAGGTTGTTGTTACATATACGAAGAGAGAAAAAATTCGCTATTACCCTATGCCAATTTAACATTTCCGCTTTTTAACAGGAGCGCCGTAATAATTTCAAGGCGCAATAAAACGCGATAAAGCAAGGCAATTAAGGAGCAAATCAATTGCAAATGCCATCTCCTCTCAGCTAGGTGCTACTCGCAGCCGGTGCTTGCACATTGTTTGTGTTCGGTCGTGAATTATTTTCGAGCGTGCCATTAAATAAAGTGGAAATAGTTGTGACGCGAACGTGCGCGTTTTTAGCGCGATTTACGACGCGCAGATTAACAAGACAGCGAGCTTATTCACTTCATTCATCCGTTAATACACCTGAGGGAGCAATTTCTTTTCCGCAATGCGAGCAAGCGACGAGCGCGCAAACAAGCGCACACGCCGAAAACAAGAATATAAACGTTCGCGAGTTGCGTTGCGTTGCGTTGCGCTGCGTCGAGTCGTTATTGCCCTAGCTCTGCGGATGATATGATATCGTGCTTTTCGTACATCGTTGGCTGGTTGGTCGGTCGGCTTGCGACGAGCTTTTTATAATGCGATTTCTGCTGATGATGCACTGTCTGCGCTGCTGCTGCTGCTAGCTATGTGAGTGAAAAACGCGTTGCGCCTTTGCAAAATGAAAAACCACCGTAGCCTGGCAGGGGTGGTGGTGGTGAGCGAGGTGCTATTACAGAATGAGCGACGCTTCACGCAAAGTGAAAAAGCTACGAGCACCTAGCGCACACACTGAGCGACGCTCTACAACTAATGATCGTACCATGTATAACATTGTTCGCGTGTTTTTCCAACCAAGTGTAAACATTACGCAAAATGAAAAATGTGCAACGCGCACCACTGCCATCCTAACAGGAGCATACACACGTTAGTGTAAATATGAAAAGTTTTACAATTTCAGCACTTACTTACTTTACTCAACGACTTTACTCTTTACTACTACTACTACTGGCTGCGCGCGTGCAAGTCATTAAATTCAGATTCGAGGCTTTTACGTCAAACGAAATTATTCCATTTAAGTTCGAGAGGGCTATAAGTCGGACAATTGCATTCGGCAGAGGTATAAATTTCCACGCCCGCGCGCGAGAACCTCTTGCATATTCGCTGTGGCGCTGCTCAACTCTTCTACCACCGCCCCCGCTCATTGAACACGAACCGCATTAGAAGGAAATCTATGTGCAAACGCGAAAATCCATTATAGTGTGCTTGCTTTTTTGGCACCCGCACGTTGTCGATTCCTGAGCTGCTGCTCGCTACGTACTCGTTTAGTTATTGCCCCAAAAAAGAAGCACCCAACTCTAAGCGTCGCGACGTTCCCCCGTTTTCCTTTCGCGCTCCAACTTTGCCAATTAATAGTGGTTATTGTTGCAGGTTAACCGATGACTAGCATGTCGCCCCCGCCCTTCTCAACCTTATAGATTATAGGTGTTTGTGCTATCGCGAGCAAACGTGGCGCGGCGCATCTCACTCTATTCCCGAGCGGTTTGGTTCGATTTCAATCGTCGAACGCGGAAGACAATCGCATTGCGCTGAATATCGTTACACTTTTCGATTATTGTTCTCCGCGTCGTATAATATATAATGGCTTTGGTGAATGTCGAGCGTGCGAAATTAATTTCAGAACTTTCGGGGGCCATCGCCATCGCCATCGTCGTCGTCGGCGTTGCTCCCATTGCGCGTTACGGCTGCCACCGACGGAGTGAAATTTAGTTCGAGCAATGAAATTATAATTGTTTTCTAACTATTCTCTAGGCGACTGTTCGCTTGGATATTAGATTAGTCTTATATACTCGTTGTATAGCAGAGAACGGCTGCTAACGCTCTTGGTTTCACTACTCCCGCTAAATACATGGACAATGGGCTAAATCCCTAAAGTTCTATGAGCGTAATTATTTGTTTTTCCCCGCTTTTACCTTTTACCCGCACGTAAATCTAATCGCGTCACAGATCAAGCGCAAATTTAGAAAAATGTATGAACATGTCGCTTGCAAAATCCAAACACTAATGAATACATTTTACAACCATCTTGCTCCCGAAGCAAGTGTACGTAAGACGCTTGTAGAAATAATAATCATAATAACTGCTAGTCATAATACGATGAAAACATTCATGCTCTCGCTTCCCTTCGCGTATTATTCCATTCCATTTACTCGCGGGCGCGCGAATGAAAAGGCGAACCACGCTGATGACTTTTTCATGCGTCGCGAATGCTGTTGTTATTATTGCGTTTGAATGTTTGCGATTATACAGTCGTCGTCGACGGCAGCGGCAGTGTCATTGTACGAGTATCACACGCGCGCGCACGCTGGCTTGCAATTCTCTGAAAGGGAATAGACTTTCCAAGGCAATGATACAAGAAAGTTGTCGCCCTGATTTACGTCCACAAGTCTCACATTTTGCGTTGCCACTGCCGCCTGTATTCGTTAGCTATGACGCGCGCTCGTCCCGAAACTTCTGCTGTTACAATATAAACAAATACATACACTAAGTAGTCATTTTTTGCTTATTTCGCGCCGCGACGAGAAAAACATTTTGATTTATATTACGACGCTACTCTCATATTTCGTATTGCATTTAATGTTTTTTTCCCTTCTTGTTGATGTTGGTTAAGCCAACTGCAACCTCTTTTTCTTTCTTTCGCGAAACTAAACTTGCTTTGTTTTCTCAACAAGCGCTCGCGCGCGTATTTGTATGAAATGTAAAAATATTTCGACCCCGGTGTTGACGTCGTTTGTGCCTCTGTTACTCGCGGACTTATAAATATTTATTTTTTGCGCGGCGTCGCCGACTTAAAGTTATTACAACAACGCCTTACACCGTCGTCCGTACGTAGACGCGAACCAACCGCACCCGAATAACGCCCAAATGCCGGTGCTGTTGCGGCTTTTTGCGCGAACGTCCCGCTTGTTGGTTTTAGCGCAAATGTAAAATTGCGAAGAGTTATCGCCGCAATATTAGTCTCCGCCAACGGTCCCGTGTCTTATTTCTTTCGCCGCGCTTCTGCGTTGCGCGCTCTTGTGCCATTCCATCCATTCGCAGTTTAATTTTGCATATACAAGTTTGTGCTCGACGCGCGTATTTTTCTAGCTCGCTGTTGCGCTACTCCTGGTGTCACGCTCGCTGCCAGCGAAATATTATTTGTTCTTATTCTTAAGCAATGCAAACACGCAAATAATCCGCGTAACAAAATGCAAGATGCTCTCATGTGCGCACGGTGTTTATTTAATTTCAGAGATTTCCTGCTACGTATTCTTAACCGGATTGTTGCACTAGCAACGGCGCAATAAGACGCAAAGCACACGTATGCGCAAGAAGACTACGTCGTGCATTATTAACGAGATGCGCTTGATGTGGTTTCCTTTAACGATGACGTGCAGGTCTCCCTCGTCGAGGTCCATCGGTGGTGCGTAGACGGGCGCGCACCCAACGCCTGCTCTGCTTGATGATGATGCGGTTCGTAGTGGTTGCGCGCCGGAGAATAATTGAAGAGCAGGAGCGCAAGGTGCTTTGTAGATTACGCATAAATGTTATACCAAAAATGGACAAGTCACAACTTGTAATGAGGCGCTCTCTCTTCATTGCAGAAACGTGAAAAATTATGCAAATTGTCATATCACCTTATTGTACGGCTTGCTATACGCGAATTCAACGATGAGTGATTGCGCCTGTTACGCAGCTGACGCACCGGTGTCACCGTTGTGTACGCATCCCACATAGGCTGTCACAATGCGCAACCAAGATTTATCGCAAACGATGCCCGCAGCGGTGGCGGCGGCAGCAGTGCGCGCAATATGCTGGCTGCTCTACGAGTTGTTTCTGTTTTGGAGATTGGGCGTCGGAGGCGGCGCCAGCGCCAATGCAAAATTTGCTATCTTCAACTAACGCAGCCGCATAGATAGCCTCGTCGTAATAGCAAGATGTATTTCAAAGCCATTTACCAACTCTGAACCACACAATGCGATTTCAGAGTTATATGAATCAATTACCAGACTCTCCCAGAGAATAATCTTTTGCAAAGTGTAACGCAATTGGACGACATCTCGTTGTTTCATAAGGCGCAATAAATTAAATAAAAAATGCATACCCAAACTCTATTAATGAAATTAATGGTTTTCACTGTCGCTGACTTGCTCTGCTCATCACGATCGCTCTTGAAATGGATCCCCCGAAAGACTACAGGAACAGCTTCGTCGCGATACAAAAATGTTGGATACGTCCCAGATAAAAAAAACTCTAAAAGTGTGAGATGAAAAAAAATATATATAATAAAAAAAAATTCCTGATAGTTTCAAAAAATTAAAAACCTACCCATAGCTTAATACGAATTATGAGTTAATTCAAGGGAATCTTCCTCACGTCGAATGCGAATGAACCTCATGACCATCATGTTGAATGTAGCGCAATATAAAAAAATACGTAAAAAGCCGATGTGTATATTGTTTAAAAAACCACTTTAGTTGAATTACCTATACGCAAGAAACGGCGGTTGAATCTTTTTCACACTGTGGTAAATAATGTGTCTGTAGAATTAGCTCTCCCAATCACACATATTTTGATGATAGCAAAATTTTCTCCAATTCCACCTCTAGATTTGATCGCACTCAGGGACATTCCAGGCCATCATGCCATTAAATCTACTAGGCATTCATGCCATTTAATCTGCCAGGCATTCATGCCATTTAATGCTTTCCAATCGCAGTTGAAAGTATTACTTCAGCGAAAGCACAGGTATCAAAATGTCTTGGAGAAGCCTTGTTGTATTGTGTCTTTACATGAAGCGCACTAGCGGGATGCAACTTTCCTAAGAGCAACTGTGCTTTTCAGAGTTCGTGAGTCCTCCTGAAGGAAAATCCAGACGACGTACCTCCAGATCATAGTAAACAAATTGTACGTTCGATGAGTAACTTTCCAAAACGAATCAAAAAAGAAAACCTACCAAGATGCGTAACAATCTCGATGTCTTCAGAATTAGCGTGCAAGGACAGTGCAGAGTGAAACGTTGAAAACTAAAGATGGATAAGTCCTCCAAGTAAGACCCGAAGCCCGAAAGATTCCTCCGAATAGGATGCCCAAACAAATTTCCATAAACAAGTGATGTGAATTATTTAACTATTGGAAGTAATAATACAAATAATAAAAAACCTACCAAAACTTCTAAATGTCCTATCGTACTTTAGGGTAACCGACAGCCATGGGAAACCGCAATCCTTTGAACGGGAAACCAACAAAATCCTCACGGTGTTATGCGGACTGTTGATTCTCTCAAAATATAGAACTCCGATTGCCAGGAACAATTACGACGATTGCAAGAAGACATCATAGTATTCCTTAGAAGTAACCATTTAAATAATTAAAAACCTACCAAATTTTCTAAAAGCCCGCCCTATCCTACTTCAGGCAACCAAAATCGATGGCTTTGCGATGTCATAAGATGCCAGGCGGATAATGATGACGATTGTTCCAGGTGGACTTCCAAGATGTAATACTCGTATTCATCAGAAGCGACAATTTAAATAATAATAAAATAATAACATACCAAAATCTCTAACAGTCCTGTTGTCGCACATAAGGTCAATCATTAGAAGATGAATCCTTCACGGAGTGGGCGATTATTCATCATACTGCAATCCGGGCTATTTTGATACCAGGCCCAGTAGAATCTCAGCCTAATCGGCGATTAGATGATGAATTAGAACTTCCTCTAAGACAACTTTCACAGTTGGAAATTATCTCATCTAGCGTTCAATGTTTCATGGTGTTATATTGACGATTCCTCCTCGTGTTATAACATGCGCGATAATAATACTTCAAGAAAATCACAAACTTAAAGGCAGTTAGGCACGAAACAGTCCAGTTCTTTCTGATACTAGCTGTAGATGAGTAATTGGTTCGCGACCAGTTCTTCCAACCCACGACATCATAGTCATTTGTGAGGCGTAACAATCAGGTACTTATCGGTTGACCATCATTTCTTCCGCGTTATATTTGCAGGATGAACTTTCTCCATAGTAAATGTGTCCAAGTCTGATACACCTCGTGTATCAGAGGCGAATGGCAATATGATCACCGTCAAAGGCAGAATGCAAATGTATGTTAAGTCGGTTGCTGATTCCAGGTACAACGATGGCGATTGCAGCTGGTAAACTTCCAAGATACCGGTCTACATCGGAGGCGGTAATTTAAATAATAATAAAAACATACCAAAATTTCTAACTGTTGCAGGTGATAACCAAGGATGATCTTCTTGGTAGGCCGATTGCTGATTCTCGCGAATAATTCCGATTGCCAGGAACAACGATGACAATTGCAGCAGGTGGATTAAGCCACAGTGTTTGTAAAAAGCATCGCTTTAAATAATAATGTTTAAAAAACCTACCAAAATTTATATCCATTAATACTTCAGGACAACCGTCAGAGTTGATACAGTGGTGTCGACCGGAGAAAAAGCGCGGAAGATCTTCTACGATGACTCCGAACGCCAGGAGTTATTATAAAGATTGCAGCAGGTGAATTGCCAAAATATAATACTAGCCTATTCATGGAAAACAGATTGGAAATCTCCATGCGAAAATAGAGGAATATCTTCTCCACGATGTAACATCAATCAGCTGTTTCTCTAGCTGGTTAGTGTTTTTCCATGAGCGTCCTACTTCATACGTATCATCCCGACTCGAGGTGCGAATGCATCTCATTGATAAAGTGACAAGAAATAAATTCTTGTTGCAGTTCATCCGGCAGCCGATTACAATTTCTGAACTCTGGCAGTCGAAGGATCCAATTCTTAAAGGCATGGCGCCAGGACAACTCCTCCTTCACTAAATGATACGTAATAAAAAATGCTAATTATGAAACCTACCCAAAACGAATGTTTCTGTAATGAACATTGCGAACCGTAATCGTCGAAAAGATGATAATGAAATTTAACTTCCCCTCGGGCAATCATTGGAACCGGTGAATTTTTCACGTAGTGAGGGATTATTCATCGTGTTACATTGACGACTCTTCTAGGATATCAAGCGCCAGAAAAATAAATTAAAAGAAAACTTACTCAAACGTTAAAACAAACGTCCACGAGATAACAAATTCTCTAGTTGACAAGTCCTCTTCCGGCCGTGTTATTTCAATACCAGGCCCAATTGAATCTCAGCATAATCAGCTGTTAGATGATGTATAAGAACTTGCTGGCGGACAACCATCCGAGTAAGGCAAATATTTCATGAAGAAGGCGATGTCTCATCATGTAATATTGACGATTCTTCGTCATCTTACAACATGCGGAATAATATTTCAAACTAAGCCATACTTAAAATCGCTTTGGCAAGTGGCGAGTCCTCTACAGTCCGTAGTTTTTCTGATACTTACCGAAATTGACTAATCAATGCGCGACCAACTCTTTCTCATCCAACCCACGAGATTATAATCATTTATGTGGCGTAGCATTCAGGTACTTATTGGATGGCCAATGTTTCTTCCGCGCTATTGAAATTGATCTTCGATTTCCCGGAACAACGGTGGCGATTGCAGCTAGTAAACTTCCAAGATACCGGTGTTCATCGGAGGCGATAATTTAAATAATAAGAAAAACATACCAAAATTTTCAACTGTTGCAGGTGATAACCTAGGATGATCTTCTTCACGTTGGTATGCTGATTGCTGATTCTAGCGAAATATACAACTCCGATTGCCAGGAACAACGATGACGATTGCAGCAGGTGGATTTGCAAGATACAGCCGTAGTGTTTCTAAGAAGTATCGCTTTAAATAATAATGTTTAAACACCTACCAAAATTTATATCCATTAATACTTCAGGGTAACCGTCAGAGATGATACAGTGATGTCCATCGGAGAAAAAGCGAGGAAAACCTTCTATAATAACTTCGAACGCCCGGAGTTATTATAACGAGGACAGCACGTGAATTGCCCAAATGTAAAGCTAGCCTATTAATGAGAAATGAAATGTTAAACAATAAAAAACATACCAAAATTTCTAGCAATCCTATCATCGTACGTAACGGTAACCGACAATAAAGACCGATTGGAAATCCCCAGGTGAAAATAGAGGAATATCTTCTCCACGATGTTACGTGAATCAGCTGTTTCTCCAGCTGGTCAGTGTTCTTCCATGACCGCTCTACTTCATACGTATCATCCCGACTCGAGGTGTGAATGCATCTTGTTGATAAGGTGAAAAAAAAAATTCTTGCTGCAGCCTATCCGGCATCCGTTTACAATTTTTGAACTCTGGCACTCGAAGGATCCAATTTTAAAAGGCATCTAATGATGCCTTAGCTAAATGATACGTAATAAATAATAATAATTATGAAACCTACCCAAAACGAAAGTTTCTTTGATGAACATTGCGAACCGTAATCGTCGAAAAGATGATAATGAAATTGAACTTCCTCTCCGGCAATCATTGGAACCGGGGAATCTCTCACGTAGTGAAGGATTCATTGTGTTACGTCGGCGACTCTTCTAGGATATCAAGCGCCAGAAAAATAAATTAAAAGAAAACTTACTCAAACGTTAAAACAAACGTCCACGAGAAATCAAATTCTCTAGTTGACAAGTCCTCGTTGAATTTAAGCATAATCAGCTGTTGGATGATGTATTAGAACTTGCTGGCGGACAACCTTCCGAGTAAGGCAAATATTTCATGAAGAAGGCGATGTTTCATCATATAATATTGACGATTCTTCGTCATCTTACAACATGCAGAATAATATTTCAAATTAAGCCATACTTAAAATCGCTTTGGCAAGTGGCGAGTCCTCTACAGTCCGTAGTTTTTCTGATACTAGCCGTAGTTGACTAATCAGTGCGCGACCAATTCTTTCTTATCCAACCCACGAGATTATAGTCATTTATGTCGCGTAGCATTCAGGTACTTATTGGATGGCCAATGTTTCTTCCGCGCTATGTATGCAGGATGAACTTTATCCAGAATGCATATTTCGATATATCACACATCAACACGTCGTGCACCGGAGACGAATGGCAGCATGATCAGCGTCAACGGAAACTTGAACTCCGATTTCCGGGAACAACGGTGGCGATTGCAGCTAGTAAACTTCCAAGATACCGATGTTCATCGGAGGCGATAATTTAAATAATAAGAAAAACATACCAAAGTTTTCAGCGGTTGCAGGTAATAATCTAGGATAATCTTCTTCACGATGGTATGCTTATTGCTGATTCTCGCAAAATATACAACTCCGATTGCCAGGAACAATGATGACGATTGCAGCAGGTGGATTTGCAAGATAAAACCGTAGTGTTTCTAAGAAGTATCGCTTTAAATAATAATGTTTAAAAAACCTACCAAAATTTATATCCATTAATACTTCAGGACAACCGTCAGAGATGATACAGTGGAGTCGGCCGGAAAAAAAGCGCAGAAGTTCTTCTACGATAACTCCGAACACCAAGAGTTATTATAACGATTGCAGCCGGTAAATTTCCAAAATGTAATACTAGCCTATTTATGGGAAACGAAATGTTAAACAATAAAAAAACATACCAAAATTTCTAACAATCCTATCATCGTACGTCACGGTAACCGACAGTGCAGGCAGATTGGAAGTCCCCATGCGAAAATAGAGGAATATCTTCTCCACGATATTACTTGAATCAGCTGTTTCTCTAGCTGGTTAGTGTTTTTCCATGAGCGATCTACTACATACGTATCATTCCGACTCGAGGCGCAAATGCACCTCATTGATAAGATGACAAGAAATAAATTTTTATTGCAGCTCATCCGGCAGCCGATTACAATTTCTGAACTCTGGCCGTCGAAGGATCCAATTCTTAAAGGCATGGCGCCAGGACAACTCCTCCTTAACTAAATGATACGTAATAAAAAATAATAATTATGAAACCTACCCTCAAAACGAGAGTTTCTTTGATGAACCTTGCGAATCGTCGAAAAGATGATGAAACTGAACTTCCTCTCGGGCAATCATTGGAACCGGTGAATCTTTCACATAGTGAGGGATTATTTATCGTGTTACTTTGGCGACTCTTCTAGGATATCAAACGCCAAAAAAAAAATAAGATAAAAGAAAACTTACTGAAACGTTAAACAAGCGTCCACGAGAAAACAAATTTTCTAGTTGACAAGTCATCTTCCGGCCGTGTTATTTCAATACCAGGCCCAGTTGAATCTCAGTATAATCAGCTGTTAGATGACGTATTAGAACTTGCTGCCGGACAACCATCCGATTAAGGCAAATATTTCATGAAGGAGGTGATGTTTCATCATGTTATATTGACGATTCTTCGTTTTCTTACAACATGCGGAATAATATTTCAAACTAAGCCATACTTAAAATCGCGTTGGCAAGTGGCGAGTCCTCTACAGTCCGTGATTTTTCTGATACTAGCCGTAGTTGACCAATCAGTGCGCGACCAACTCTTCCTCATCCAACCCACGAAATCATAGTCATTTATGTGGCGTAGCAATCAGGTACTTATTGGATGGCCAATGTTTCTGCCGCGCTATTGAAATTGATCTCCGATTTCCCGGAACAACGGTGGCGATTGCAGCTACTTAACTTCCAAGATACCGGTGTTCATCGGAGGCGATAATTTAAATAATAAGAAAAACATACCAAAATTTTCAACTGTTGCAGGTGATAACCTAGGATGATCTTCTTGGTAGGCTGATTGCTGATTCTCGCAAATAACTCCGATTGCCAGGAACAACGATGACGATTGCAGCAGGTGGATTTGCAAGATAAAGCCGTAGTGTTTGTAAGAAGCATCGCTTTAAATAATAATGTTAGAAAAACCTACCAAAATTTATATCCATTAATACTTCAGGACAACCGTCAGAGATGAGACAATGGTGTCGTCCGGAAAAAAAGCGCAGAAGATCTTCTACGATAACTCCGAACGCCAGGAGTTATTATAACGATTGCAGCAGGTGAATTGTCAAAATGTAATACTAGCCTATTTATGGGAAACGAAATGTTAAACAATAACAAAAACATACCAAAATTTCTAACAATCCTATCATCGTACGTCACGGTAACCGACAGTGCAGGCAGATTGGAAATCCCCATGCGAAAACAGAGGAATATCTTCTCCACGATGTTACGTGAATCAGCTGTTTCTCTAGCTGGTTAGTGTTTGTCCATGAGCGGTCTACTTCACACGTATCATCCAGACTCAATGTGCAAATGCATCTCATTGATAAGGTGACAAGAACTAAATTCTTGCTGCAGCTTCTCGGGCAGCCGATTACAAGTTTTGAACTCTGGCTGTCGAAGAATCCAATCCTAAAGGACATCACGCGAGGATGACTCTTCCTTAGCTAAATGATACGTAATAAAAAATGCTTCTTATAAAACCTACCCAAAACAAGAGTTTCTTTGATGAACATTGCGAATCGTAATCGTCGAAAAGATGATAATGAAGTTGAACTTCCTCTCGTGCAATCATTGGAACCGGTGAATCTTTCACGTAGATTATTCTCTTGTAGGATATCAAGCGCCAGAAAAATAAATTAAAAGAAAACTTACTCAAACGGTAAAACAAACGTCCATGAGAAAACAAATTCTCCAGTTAACAAGTCCTCTTCCGGCCGTGTTATTTCAATACCAGGCCCAGTTGAATCTCAGCATAATCAGCTGTTAGACGATGTAATAGAACTTGCTGCGGGACAACCATCCGAGTATATTGACGATTCTTCGTCATCTTACAACATGCGAAATAATATTTCAAACTGAGCCATACTCAGTTTACTTAAAATCGCTTTGGCAAGTGACGAGTCCTCTACAGTCCGTAGTTTTTGTGATACTAGCCGTAGATGACGAATCAATGCGCGACCACCTCTTCCTCATCCAACCCACGAGATCATAGTCCTTTGTGAGGCGTAGCAATCAGGTACTTATTTGATAGCCAATGTTTCTTCCGCGGTATGTATGCAGGAAGAACTTTATCCAGAATGCATATTTCGATATATCAGGCATCAACACGCATGATCAGCGTCAACGGAAAGTTGAACTCCGGTTTCCCGGAACAACGGTGGCGATTGCAGCTAGTAAACTTCCGATAATTTAAATAATAAGAAAAACATACCAAAATTTTCAACTGTTGCAGGTGATACCCTAGGATGATCTTCTTCGCGATGATATGCTGATTGCTGATTCTCGCAAAATAAACAACTCCGATTGCCAGGAAGAACGATAACAATTGCAGCAGGTGGATTTGCAAGATAAAGCTGCAGTGTTTGTAAGAAGCATCGCGCATCGCTTTAAATAATAATGTTTAAAAAAACCTACCAAAATTTATATCCATTAATACTCCATGGTAACGGTCAGAGATTGTACAGTGGTGTCTGCCGGAGAAAGAGCGAGGAACATCTTCTTCGTATAACTCTGAAGGCCATATAACAACTCTGTATAGATTGCAGCTGCTTAGAACAATTGAAGCGAAATTTTAAATAATAAAAAAAAAACATGCCAAATTTCGAACAATCCTATCATTATACGTTACGGTAATGGACAACAAAGGCAGATTGGAAATCCCCATGTGAAAATAGAGGAATATCTTCTCCATGATGTTACGTGAATCAGCTGTTTCTCTAGCTCGTTGATCAGTATGTTTTCATGAGCTCTCTACAGTACACGTATCATTCAGACTCGAGGTGTGAATTCATCTCATTGATAAGGCGACAAGAAACAAATTCTTGCTGTAGCTAATCCGGCAGATGATAACAATTTTTCTAATTGACGTGTCCTCTTCCGGCCGTGTTATTTCAATACCAGGCCCAGTTGAGTCTCAGCACAATCAGCTGTTTGATGACGTATAAGGCACATATTTCACGAAGAGGGCGATGTTTCATCTTGTTATATCGACGATTCTTCGTCATGTTACAGCATGCGCAATAATAATATTTTAAAACAAGACATACTTACAATCGGTTTGGCAAGTGACGACTTCTCCAAAGCCCTTTCTCTTCTCTGATACTCAACGCAGATGACCGATTAGCCCGCGACTCAGTGATTAATTTTTTCTGGTCCAGCTCACGACATCGTAGTCATTTGTGAGGCGTAGCGAGTAGGCATGTCTCGGAAGGGCGAGGTATCTTGCACGCATTATATTTATATGCAGGATGGATATATCCATGTGATATATTGGCGATTAAAATATGTTTAAACGAATTTTTCGGAGGACGTACCCTCCTGGGCGCAAATGGATGTCGCGGCGGATAAATCAAATCATATCCCAGATCGTGGTGGCAAAGACACAGCTTCCCATTGCGATTGGCAGCTTCAGCTAAATTTTAAGGATGCTGCGCGGCAGGAGCAGCATTTCAATGGTGTAGCTCAGCGTGGATAGACGAATCTATTTGCGCAAATAAAATGCAAAGAAAATGTTTAAAAAAAGCACCTACCCAACAAATAAATACTCAATTATTTATTTAGCTGATGGTTTTCTTCGCGATTGAGAATTTTCTTGATCGGAGACGAAGAGAGCCTATCGTAATCGGTGGCAATTTGATGACAAGAACGCTCCTCCCATAGAAAATAGAAATTTCACAGATGTAAGCGATTGTTCCACGTGCTGTACCTACTGACGATTTCTCAACGTGCTATATAATGCGCAATAAAAGGACACCTACCCATAACTTAATAGCAATCTTCTAATTCACAAGTCCTTCTTAGCCTCTCATATTCTCGAGCACGTACTGCACATGAACCGTCCCGTAATATGCACTTCGTGGCAGATTAATCGTCAGCAAATCGATGAAAATACAACTTCCTTGCTGGAGAATTCACCACGGTGTTGACGACTCTTCCATGTGATGATTCTTGTTGTTGTCAAATACCTAAACTTAAATAAATACTCAACTCATTACTTGGCGAGTCGTCCTCGCAGTCCATGATCTTCGCTGATGCAGGATGCAGGTGATTTGTATCACAATCGATACGAAAGCGCAATTGTGGTTGTCGTATTGTGTGAATCAATTATTGTCTTTCCATCCAGCGCAGGTGACGATATCATCAGGCGCAGGGGAATCACTCGTGCTCGTGGTGTATGGCGCGCAATAAAATAGCAAAAGAGTCACTTACCCACTACGCTGAGTGTCATGAGTATTCCAATCGGCGGCGTCGTTCCCACTTGGCATTCATACACGCCGCTGTCGCGACGCTGTGGATAACGAATCTGGAGCGTCCACTCCTCGGTCATCGGGTTGTGGATGCTCGTAAAGCGCTGGTCGGAGGTGTACGTGTGACGGTCGACCGTGAGCAGATGCAAATCGCGATGTCTGATCCATGTGACCTGCAAAAGCAGCAAGAAGAGCGCAACTGTAAAAAATTGTTTAAATTCATTAAGAATTAATGAAGGGTAGTGCGCTATGTGCGCCTGCTGCAGGCAGCATACAATGACGTGATGTAATAAAAAATGTAGGCCGCCGTTGCCGCCATCGCTATGGTCGCAAAAAGACGATGACCCACCATTGTGCAAATAGTTGTTGGTCGTGTCAGTTGATGGTGATGATGATGGCAGCGGTGGCACGGGCTTGTTCGTCGTGATGGCGGTGACAGAGGAGAGTATTCGAACTCTCCCTCGGCGTATGCATAATTTATCATCAGCGAAACAAGCGTGCACGATTTGTGCCCATGCTGGTGCGTTGTCGTCGGAGGCGAGTGAACAGCACAAGTCAGTGCAAACGAGGAAACATGCGAGACACCGCCGCTCCGGCTCTGCCGCCTTCATCGTTCCCGATATTATGCGGACGAAGCGTGTAAACATTATCGTCGGGCATTTGTCAAGGCCAAAAAGCAGCAACCGGCAGCAGGCAGTGCACTCTCCGAGCGATATTCATTTCCTCATCATAATATTTCAATTCAGAGACGGCATAAATTGTCGAAATGTAAGAGCGCCTCGCACACATCTATTTCAAGTGCGTGCACGAGTTGCAAATCTTCCTCACATTGTCAACCAGCTCTCGTACTCGCTGCTGGTTAAAACGTGCATTAAAAGCACACATAAAATTGTGGAAAAAGCGCTCGGACACAGAAAGGGCGGAGTCCATTTATGATCGGCTTCTACAGCTCTTCAGGCAGACTCCTCTGCTGCTGTTGCCCTGCCGCTGCCATCGCCGCCAGCGTCGTAGTCATTGTCGTTATAATGTTTTAAGTTATGTGAACGTCGATTGCTCCGCCAATTTCATTCAAAGTCGCAGCAAATGAACGATGAATTTGGCCTGTGCCAGTGCGCTCGTTTTTGTTGTATTGAGAATCGAAACTCGAACGGGCTATACGATCTTCATCTCTACATTGTCGTTCACCTCACGCGCGTTTCTGCGAATAGTCGATGACATCGTCAACTTTGATGACGGCTACGACGTCAACAACAACTCCATTCAGCGACTTCCGAAGCAGAGCAATTTTCTTAGTTGGTCGTGTGTGTGCTTTCTAGCTAGCCTGCTTGCTTGTCGCTCGCTGGCTGGCTGCTGCTCGTTTGTGCCGCCCCAGAGTAAATTGCATTTTGTTTGATTCGGCCAATATAATTGACGCTGACTTGCCGCAACTCCATCACGCAGTCTTCGGTGACAAGGAAATGGAAAATCAAACGTGCGCGTTCAAAATGTTTTCAATTAAATGCCGAATGCAGCCCGCCAGCACATATGGAGCAGCTTTTCATATTATGAGTGTTCACCCTGCTGCTATTTAATTATAAGTTTCAATGTTTATTTCGCGTTAATTAACTTGCATTCAACATACGCCACCAGCCGAAAAAAGCGCTATGAATTTCAACGCAGCAATTCCCATGAATTTCTCACAGGTGTTTCAATGTCCTCGCATTTCTCGCTTTGCGCTGCGAATGTCATCCGGCATTTGAATGCGTTATATTAATTAAGATAATTGCACATGTGCTCAATGGAAATCTTCAAGCACATTCGCTAATGAAGTTGCGTTTTTCTCCATTACGATCCGTTTAAAGCGGAGCAAAAGTAGAGCTGGAAATTGTGCTGATTACTCCCTGCATGAATGCAATAATGCACCACTCTCTTCTCTCGAGCGCACAAATGCAATGCAACTTTACTAATCGAGCACGTGTGTAACTACAGCCTGTACGTATGTATTTTGTCGGTCGAGCAACAGCAGTATGCATTTTCCCGTATGCTGCACACTTTACGAGCAAATTGTCTGCAGCTGCACAGACAATTCGCTCCTCCTTCTCTTCTGCCGCACACGTCGTGTGCCGCCTCATACATAAGGCTTGCTGTCCTCTTGAATCGGCCATGGTGCGCACAAAGCATCTCGAGTGCTTTCAACTGCAAATGCATGTTCTCCAGGACGCACCAGTAGTCGCTCATGCCATTCCTCCTCGCCAGCTTTCTGCTGTGTGTCTGTCTAGCGCAAAAATACATATTCTGGATGCGTGACATGTACTCGGCACGTCCATCCTTCGCTCGAAGTATTGAGACAAAATAAAAATGACGCACAACTTCCGAAAATTAAATGTGACAAGAGCGCAGTTGAAATATTCAATTTCGGTGCCAGAGTTGGCACTTGAGGAAAAGTTCGCATTGCAGCAAGAAGTTCTTTCTATTCGTTCCAGCGTCTTTATCAAACGTCGAGCACCATGCAATCGCTGCAGAAGCCAAAAAGGATGTTGTAACTAATGTTGGCGGCTGGAGAGTCATCGTTCAGTTGAATATACCGTCAATACGCAGGGAGCGCTTGCTCCAGATAAAGGAACGCATACAATTTTAACATACTCGAAGAAATACGCTGTTTTCGTAAATTTTATTGGGCGCTGATACAGACATTCACCTTGGCTTGGAATCTGTTGTCACACTCTGTAGATCGGCGATGAAAATACAGGCAAAGTAGTACTTGCTCGATTCTTTAAAGTTCCTTAATAAAATTTCGACTTTTAAATGAAATTGGAAACGAGCGCGCATTCGACGCAAATTTAGAGCCCCAAGTGCTTTGCATGCGGTCGTGCTTTTCTCTCGTCGCTACCGCTGTGTGCACGTCTCCGATTGTGTAATGGCGTTTTGTAGTTTCATTATTAAGTTAATTAAAAACTTAAGGCTATATTGGCTAACGAGCGCTTCGAACGGCGGGCGGGCGTGCGGCAAGCAGTGCGCTTGTAACCAGAGTTGCAATGACATCGCTTCAGTAATGGAATCATCATGGATTTGGATTAAGAGTTCTCTCTGCTCGACGTGGTCCATATGTACGTATAGTGCGCAGTGGTTTCGTTTCAGGCGTGTTCAAATGACATACATAAGAATAAAAAGGTACTCACAGTTCGATTTCCAACGTTGCGGATTTTGCAATTCAAATAGGACGTCTTGCCGACCAGGGCCGTCACGTTCTTCGACGAGGACTTATCGAAATATGGTCCACGATTGATGATCAATGGTTCCAGCTCGGCGCCGTCAGCCTCCAGCGTGCCGCCTCCACTGCTGCAGCCTAGAACAAGCAGAATATCACCAATTAATATCAGATGTAATGCAATAAATTGGCATGAGCAAAGAGAAAAACAAAACAATTTCCGATATCAATAAAAGATAAGCCGCTTATTCCCAATGTATTTACATTGTATGAATTTGCGCGCAATTTGGCGTTAAAATATCAAGGCTTATCTCTTGTTACACGGCAAACGACGAACAAACCCCGCTAAAATTAAGGTACAAATTCAATGAGTTAGACGAAGAAAAATCCTATGCGCGTTGGTTAGAGTGAGATATATCATGTTGATTTGCAACAAATAATTTTGGACCGGTCCAAACCTGTCGCTGATAAGGTGATGCCTGGTCACGCCACCAATGGCGTATGTGCTGAATATGAGATAAAATTTGACAAAATTTTTACCATGATGGACTCTCCATGGCTCTCAAACGACGATGCTAAACTAAATATAATGAATTATGCGTGGATTTTCTTAATCGCCGATTAGCAGTATGATCCTCGCCATAATGATTGAGCGTTGGCGTTGTTACACAGGACGAACGACATCGATGACGCCATATTGAAACTCTGAGGACGCTATCACAAATTCCGAAATATCTGAAGAATCCGTAGTCATCCGTCCACAGGGATAATTGTAATCGATTGCTATGTACATTAATTAAAGAAATACTTGTCGGCGTGCGGAATAACGGTTGATTGTTGTCGTAATTGCGCAAGAAAGAATAGCGTCGGTTCAGCCATGACGCGTCGGTCCAGCGAGTGGCGAAATTAGAGAAATATAAAGTAAAACACTTACCCCAAATCGTTAATAACAGGTACACACTATCAGTATGATGCCAGCAATAGATTAAACACGTTTTGAGAATAAATGCGATTAATTACACCATTAT
Organism: Aleochara curtula; assembly: GCA_963978815.1. Classification (NCBI taxonomy): domain Eukaryota; kingdom Metazoa; phylum Arthropoda; class Insecta; order Coleoptera; family Staphylinidae; genus Aleochara; species Aleochara curtula. The sequence continues at coordinate 19,177,676 of OZ022216.1, read as the reverse complement.
TAATTAGAAAAAACGCGGAGCAGCAATGGAGACAAACCAATATGGACGCTGGACGATGGACGACTACTCTAGAGTGTGTGGCCGCGGTTGGTAGGAGGGAGATGCATCTCAGCGCCATCATCCAGGTGAATTAATGCATGTTATTAAAGTTGCATATACTTAATTAATAAGCAAATTAAAAAACAAGAGATTAATTAATTAAACAATTTCCAAAAGTGCCTAATGTGTCATATTCGACACGGTGAATTAATAATTGAAAGTGCTTCAGATTGCATTATGCGTACGGCAGTCGGAACGTGCAAACTTAACCTCGGCAATTGTATGCATAAGGCACCTATGCAATGTGTTATGGCTGTGTTCAGGCCAGTGAAAAAGTTAATAAAACAATTGTTAGTGCAACAACAAAAGGGACGTGGAAGAAAAGCAATAAAGTGCAAATGCATTCTACATTAAGCAAGCTAATGGTGAAGGCCAGCAGACGAATGGGAAGACCAGGAGCAACATCCGATTCCATTCAAATACGCCAGAAGTAGTGCATTCAATGTGCAGGCAAGCAAGCAGAATTGTTATTTCTTTATAGCGAAAATGTGTATATTTATAGTTGCATTTTTAGATCAGCAAAGTTTGCGCAAGTTGCTCATCTGACTGGAAATGGTAATTGTTTGTTAAGTCAGGCGAAAGTTTCTTGGGCGAGTCGAGTCGTTTATTTCAATTTCCATGGAAGCGAAGCCAGTGCAAATAATAAGAAGGCCTGGAAGAAACGATGGATGATAAAAGAGCAATGTAAGCGGCCGCCGTTTTGCGATAAATGTTGTCTCCGCCACATCGATAACCGTGCTGCAAGACCAGGAACAGCACCAGCCGGAAATATATGCTGAATGTGCTCGGATTGCAAAAAACATCACATGCGAGCATCACAAAAGAGGCGAGAAAAAAGTACGACGGGTAATACAACACCAGCCAAGTCGATCGATCAATCTCCATTTACACGGCCAGCGATAAAGATACATGAAACAATATGTACGCGTCACAACGAATGCGTTCTGGCGCTGATAAACGAGGACGTGCTGGAGCACGGCTGTCCATGGAGGCGGCGATCATGCGGAAGCATCCCCCGCAAAATGTAAGTGAATGCATCGCAATTTGCATTGCTCCTCTATTGTAATTACACGCAAATAATTACCATATATTTAATTTTAGAGAGTGGCCAGATTGAATTCGGTGCTGTAAAACATCATCACAATTACACGACGAGAACCAATTAGTGCATGCTCGGAATCGCATTTGCAACGTTAAAGGACTGCACGATCTGATGTCCTGTCAAACCCGGAGCCTTTATTTGCCAAAAGGACAACACGCCACAAAGGACACATTACACACTCGGATGCTGCTGCCAGCGCATCTTGCTTCGCATGCTCGTCTCCCTGCCATTTCAATAAGCAATAATGCGCTTTGGTACTTATTGCAAGCGCATGTTTAAATTTAACACAGGAAACTAATACAATTTCATTTTAGGACAAGGGGACTCCAACATACAACGCGCAGGAATGCAACCATATGAAATTTGCAAATATAGCAAAATAGAACAAATGCATGTGCTGATGGAATGGAAACTATGTTTAAAACACAAAATAAACATCTATTAAAACTTTATATAGTTGATGAACATACAATGTTTGACGAATTAGATTGTGGAAGGAATAGCGTAATAGCCTCGAATGGGCAATAATAAAACATACGCAAAAATTGAGAGCAAACTTGACGTGGAATTTATCAAGTTAAACGGAGAATAATTAAAACTGAAAAGCGTTTGTTTGCACAAGCGCCTGCGAGGATTACATAAGTTTACACTTGCAATGAGAGGGCGGCGGCAACGGTAGCGGTGGCAGCTCTTTGTACCCGCGGTAAATCTGAAATCCGAAGCGCAATATATGCACTCGTGTAAAGATGACATAAGTGCACAAATAAGTGCAACAAGAACAAGCGCACTCCTTATGCGGAAGACACGCGCTGTTTGCCAAGCCTCGCAAAGAAACTCTTGGTCGCATATGAAGTGTCGAGCGGGCGGCGGTAGCGACGACGGGCGGCTACCTGCGTTCAGTAGGGCACTCGCACCTTAAGAGCAAGACGCCGCCGCCTCAGCTAACGATATAAGCAGCAACGCTATGAATGGCGTAATCTTTGCTTGAATTTTTATCGTCTTGTCATTTTTCATCCAACATGCTTTAAAGAACTTTAACGAAATTTTTATTATAAATAGCTATTGAAAACGCTACTCTTTTGAATATTATGCATCTGCATGCAGTACATGCTCTTTTCTGACATAAATTCACTCTTGATTAGAGACGCTCCATGCAATATGATAAATGTTAAAACTTTTTGCAATATTTGCATGACCTCAAATATGCGCCAACAACATGCAATGTGATGTTGAACTAAAACTAATTGCAACTCTAAGTAGCATACGCAATTGATTCCAAAATTAAATTCAACAAGCGCCAAACACCAACAACAATACTAGCAATATTGGTATTGTGAATCCAAACATATGCCATGTTATGAATATTATAATACCACATTATTTGGATAGCTTCTAACAGATTAACTCGGATATGGAATTGATTTGAAATTGCTACTCAAACTCGCAATAATTGTATATATTATATGACTATTATCCAAATCTAAACTAAATTATACGTTTCTAATTCGATCAATTCATAAATGTAACATAGAATTTCGCTTTAATTATTCCATAGACTTTTTAACATTGTTAATCAAATGGAGAGTCGTCAAAACTCAATTACAAATAGGTCAGAAAGTTTTGAACGGAACACTAATCACCTTTAGGATATTCTAAACAAAATATTCGCATCGCATCCACCAAGCAATGCAAAACTTTGACAGATAGACTAAAATATTATTACAAAACAAAAGAGAGTTCTACCTGCGTGCGCTACATACATAGTTGAATAGGGAATATGTTTAAAGTTTAGTGCGAGATTAGTCTCGACCTCTATGCACGTATAAAGGCGTGGATGTATCAGATCAGATCTCAAATTTTGTTATTGTTGCCGCGTTACGTGCGATCATAGACGACGCACACACAACACTAAATTAAATCCGTTTAATTAGCTGAGGACTCCATGAACATGAACAAATCCAAAATGCTTCACGTTCACGGATTAGTATTAATTAAATTCCAAATTTCAAACAGTATGCTCTCGTAATCTTATTGGTATAATCGTAAGGAAATTATACAAGTTCTTTAATCCAACAACATCAACGTACCTGACGATATGAACCCAAGAAGTAATAAAACTTGCAGTACAAACATCTCCAATGCGTGCATGTTCTTCCTTTCATTGCACCACCACACTATTCAAACGTTTTGCTGCTGCTGCTGCTGCTCCTGTGTTATCCATTATTGCAAGCAACTAGACACGTTTATCAAACATTTCTCACAGTGCGCATAAATCAAACGGAAAGTACGGCAAGTTTTATGCGCTGTTATTTAACGATTATTATCATCGTTTGAGCGCGCACAGAAAACAACAGCGCAACACAATGCGCGAAACAATAATTAATTAATTTTTATGATTAGCGTCCGATGTGAGCGACGGCGGCGGCGACACACGCGCGCACATATTTTGCTTTATTTTGGTTTATTAATGATTAGCTGAATAGCCACCGCACGAAATGTAATTTAGATTTAATTTACGGTCGCGTTATATGTGTAGACTGATGTAATAAATTTTAGGTAAATTTTGCAGGCGGCGGCGCGCGCTGCGTTCACGTCGTCGTCGTCGTCGTGAGCGGCGGCGGCACGGGCAAAGGGATGATAACCGTACGCGCGTCGTTGGCGTACTGAATCCCGGGTTAGCGGCGGGCGTCCCGACGCCACCCGGACCTGCGCTTCTAGTGCCAAACGCGGAACGCGCTCATCCTTTCCCCAAGGTTTGTTCGCACATACATGCCATATATGCGTGCAATTCTTCACTTTATTTTCAAGTTTATTTGTACTTTTAACAATACTTGGTATTGTTTCATTTTTCGGGTCAGCGATACATCGAGTTATTGCCAAGTTGGTAATTAGAAACTTTTGGAAAGCCGCAAGCACGCACGCACGCTCTGCTGATAATAATGTTAATATAATGGACGTGTTATTTTAAGTGTTGCAACAAGCGGCAATCTCGAGTGCCCCGCAAGAAGTTCCTTTGAGTAAGCGAGTTCCTAATAACGAGCGCGCGCTGGTCGTTGGGCTTGAAGGAAGAGGCGAAGAGTAAGTAGTAACTCTTGCCCAACTCGGGGGCTGTTGAGTTGAAAACACGAGTGGCATGGTGAACGAATCAACTACACAAGAAGGACTGCGTGCGAGCTCAGTAGCTAGCGAGCTCTTGACGATTGAGCCAAACGTGCAAAGGATCGTTTAGGGCAACAACGTCGCAAAGCAAGCCCAATATCCTTGCCGTTCTTTAGGGGTTGCGTTGACGCAGCACCAGCAAGGCGCGGCGGCGGCAGCAAGTGATTTGGACCGTTTTACGTCTGTCCTTTGTGATACTGCTGCCCCTGCTTCTGATGCTTAAAGAGCACCGCCACCGCCACCGCCACTACCGAAATCATCTCAAGAAAGCGCGCTCCAGATGAAGAAAGAAAGGGAGGAAGCAAGCAACAACTTGCGACGTCGCAACTGCTTAATCAATAAGGTATATAAATAGATAAATCCCCCGAACGCGGCGCAAATATTTACAAATATTTCGTACGAGTGCGGTCGGGATTTATGTGGCTCATCAATGTTGATGATGGTCTTCGGATACAGCGAATAAACATAAAATTTCCAAAGACTAAGAAGAACGTGCGTGCGCGCGTAATATTATTCGGCGCGCAGGAGGAAACGTGCCGCAAAAAAGCGCAAAAACTCGGAAGAAAAATGAGCCGACCACTAACGCAATCATTTATTATTCACTCATCGAACCAACCAACGAACGCATCAATCCTCGCAGCACTAAAAAGAACAATAATGAATCAGTAGACACCGTGCGCGCACGAAGAAGTGCGCGCACAAGGATTGCGATTAAGAAAGGAGCGCATTTTGAAAGCGGAGCGAAATCAGCGGCGTTTTGTTTATTTGGCAAAGTTTTGCCGCGCTAAAATTGAGCGAATATCGAAATTCCAGAAGTAGAAGGAGCCGCACACTTTGTGTGAACAAGAAATCGAATAAAGTGTGTGGTGTGTTGTGTTGAAAGCACACACAACACACAAATGTACAACCACATAACCCATTCATCGGTTTTATCGCAGTGTGCGCGAGCACAAGGATTGATGGTTCGTCTGCTAGCAGCTATCTGAAAGTTAATTCAATTAACAATCTCCTATTAGATTCCAGCGTGCGCGCTCGTCGTCCTCGCCGACGCCGTCGCCGCCGTCCGTTACTATGGTTTCTTATTGAATGTTGTGAGTGATGCGATGCGAAGACGCAGGCCGCTAAATCAACAACAAAGCGCGCAACGATGAAGAGCCAGAAAGACCAAAGCCAATTAAATTGTTCGCCGATTCGATGCAGATTAAGATAATAATGCTTTGCATGCTGTTGACAGTCAACACGAAGGCGAGCCATTCAAGTGGGAGAGCAAAGAAGGACGAAAGAAGAAAATCCTGCGGCACCTGGAAAAACATGTCATTAAATTCGCACTTTGCTCCCTTGCTTCCTGACGAAATAAATTTAATGAATTTCAATCTCTCTTCATTCATTCATTCTTTTTCATTTAATCAATAGACAGACAGCGCACATAAACAAAAAAGTAATTGGCATACGAGTGTCAGGTATGTGCAAATAAATTCAGCAATAAATGCCGAACGCGAAAGGCTAGAATAAACAGAACATCAATATGATGTAAAATATTGAAAGTTGCTGATGTTGGTGTTGGTGTTTCGAAAATATTGTTTTTGTTTTTCTTCCTCGCATGGTGTAGGTGAGCAACGCGTATGCATGTGATAAATGCTTGCCATCAAGTCTAATGATACGTATGAATCACTTAGAAGTCTTCGCGCAACCTTGGTGCGTGCGGCGGCGGTGGCGGCGAAGGCGAAATAAACCCCGAGGGATAATTTACAACGTGCAATATCATGAAGCGGATCTTTATGGTTTTGGAGAGTATCAGCTTGCGATTCGCATACACACACCGAAACCGCATGCGCTGCTGACAATGTTTGGCCAGAGAAATGCCTCCAGCGAAAGCAGCGCGCTCGCGACAAACACTGGATAATCATCATCTCTCGCCGTGATGATGATGATGACGACGAGGACGATGAGGAGCTGGATGTTCCAGCCGGAGGATGGGCGCGAGCACTAGGACGAGGACGAGGACGTGTGATGGCGAAGCACGAAGCTCGTCAGCAAGCCGAAACACGCTTATTGTCAATGTGTATCAAATCCTTCAGAAGGCTCTCCTAATGTGAGACTTGAAATTTAGGCCTCGGTCATCTCGAGGCCTTTTCGCCAGCCCTCCAGGACAATTTCCTAAATTTCGCCTGCTTTTCATCTCGTTACTACACAGTTAGACATCATTTTTTATTTCACATGTTTCAACCAAGTTTATACCTTCCAACAACAACATTTCTAGAAATGCGGATTTGAAATTGGATGATAATTTTACGAATTTATAACTGGTGAGAATCGAATATAATTTAAACATTTGATGATGTTATTATAATGCTAAAAACATAATGGAAATTCTATTATTTAAAATAGTGAAATACAATGCCATAAAATGCATTCAATTGTAATGCAACACAAAAGAATCTAATTGCGCGGTAGGTACATTATTCCACTTTTTTAAAGCGAACGATTTATTTGCAAACTATTAATTATTATGGATGAACTAGCTATAAGTATTATATTTGAATAATAATTGAAAAAGTTGGACATTCAAAGTAAATAAACACTCGAATGCAATAAATAATAATATTTACATACGTTCCACGTACGTACGTACGTACGAACGAACGTTCCATACTCAAATTACGAAATTATGCATTTTAAAGCATCTCGTATATTCGGTTATAATAATTAATTCAATTTTTGTGCAACGCTACGAGACAAGAGAACCTAATGTAGTTTATATAATGCAGGTATTCGAGTGGAAAATTTATACAAATTTAATTGTTCAATTTTAATTTCCTCATTTGAATTACGCTACATGCGATTCAACTGCATGCGCAAAACGAAATAAAATACTGCTTGCCGTACATCACGAACAAATTTAATTTTTTCGAGTAATTATACATTCAATTATTACATAAAATACTCAATTTGATCTATTGTTATGAAATGAAACAAATATTAATTTAAAATTGTTTCAGCAACTCGATCACAAGCAGATTTGAGTTGCGTAAAATTAATTTCTATAAGCCAACGCAAAGTTTTTTTATGTAAACCTAATTAATTAAATAAAATGTTTTAATAACATGTCATAATCGCGTAAATTACATTGGAACAAAAGGAAAACATGCCGAAGGCAGAAATATCATGTATTCAAAATATTTATGAACCAAACCAAAAAGCAAAATAATTTTCATCAAGCCAAATTGACTTTTTTCCGGATAAAACCAACCAACAAACAGACAAACAAACAACAGATTAAATGTGGAATAATTCAAACACTTGGATATTAAAAATAAAAATAGTAATAAACGTTAAAAAATTAAATAACATCGAAATGAAGAATATTAATATTTTATTATGCTGCAATCGTAAAATGAAATTTTACAATTTGCTATTGTTTTATTGTCCACGTTTTAACGGCACATCAGTAACATGCTGTGCTGTACTGCTAATTTTTATGTAGGTAGGTAGTGCAAAACAAAGATAAACAAAAGAGGTGCGAAACACGCAAGAGAATAAGAACACAAACAATATCTAATTGTACAAAGTGCAACAGGAGCAGACAGTCAAATTCTCAATGGCTTTAAATCATAATTGCCAGCACATTGAACAATCAATGTTGCTCGCACCAATTCGCAGCACTCCAAATAGGATCCAATATTTTCATGCAACTAAATTTTCATTTTCATTTTGGGCGTAGCTCCCTCAATGCTTCAGCCAACAACAAACACAACACCAACAACAACAACAACCAACAACAACGTCAGCCGAACGTACGTACAATGCAATTGCCGAAATATTGCGCACGCTTCGATTTATTTATTACTTAAATTTCCTAATTAAAACGTCAGCGCGTAAAATATCTCCCCGGCGGCGGCGCGGCGTGATTCCATTATTCATTTGTGTGCGCGCGGGCGGCGCGAGCGGCACGTTGTTAGATTTTGTTCTTCTTGTTGTTTTTGTTTGGCGGCGCAAAGCACACAGGTGCACACGCGAATGTGAGTGGTGAGCGGCGTATTTGTTCTTTGAATGCCATAATAAGTCGAGCGGCAGCAGCAGCAGCGGCGGCGGCACTCTGGCCGCATTTTCCTTTTGTAATTGCACTTCATTCCGTTTTATTCCCGGCCGCCACACGCACGAAAATATTTCTTCTTTCTTCATTATTCGCGGCGGCTGTTCATGCGTTTGATGAATTGGTTAACGCTGCCGCGCCGCTTCTCTAATTTAATTAAACGCCATTTCCTTCGGCACACTCGGAAAAAAGTAATTGTTCAAATTGTTTTATAAGTGTGCCAACACTTTACATTTTAAATTACATCTGTTGCAATTGATTGACAAACTTTATCAACTATTCCGCGTGAAAACGGCCGCATTTTCACGCGGTGCAAAAAGATAACAATTGAAAAAAGGTATAGGTAATTTATATGGTAATGACCAACGTCGCGTGTACCAAACGTATTTCGGGCGTAAAGTTTATCTTTGAATAAGTTTGGGCCCCGGGGGTGGCGTGCGCGCGTTCGGGTGCTAACTCATATTAAGGAGGACACGTCTAGCGGTGGCTGTCACCTCGCTCCGAATGGCCAAACGACGCCCAAATTGCTCACCTGTGCTGGCGGCGGCGCCAATATTGATTTCATATTATCATCATCATCAACATGTGCGTGCACTAAACCCGAAAAACAAAAAGTCGCTATCCACGAACAACGATGTAAAGTCTCGCAAGTTAAGCACGACTTAGTTAAAATAACGTGTGCTGTAGCAACAGCGACGGCGGCGGCGGTGGCATTATCATCACAATGTCTGACAAAATGCTCTCTGTACTTTTGATTGTTTGCTTCGTCTTCTCGCCCGTCCAAGGTGATTGCATGAGATGCAGTTAGGACGGGAGTTGTTTTGCCAGTTAAATTGTCTTGTTGCAAACAGTCGCGCGCCGCAAGAAAGTTACAACTCTGCGAAGAGCGAAGCGAATAAAAGCGAGTACAATGAGAATGCTGCCACTGAAACTGAGCTTGTCGCACAACTAACTTTCCTCGCTGGGTGGATGAATGAATGAATGAATATATTTGCGTCAGAACTATATGTACTTTGATATGTGTTTCTAATACACGTTCAACGCGCGCAAACTAACCCAGCAAAAATTGCCGAGAGCTCTGCGCAAAGTTCTACATCAAAACTTGTCATGCTTTTCAAATATTCTGCGTACCTTCAGCTAGGTATCTGACAACTTAACTTAAGGGGGTATTTTAGTCGTTAATCATTTATTCCTTATTTAAGAACACCTAATAAAAATATTTAAATTTCTAGACTAAAATTTTGTCATAGATCAATTTAGATCATTGTAAGACTTGCTCCACATTTCATTACCTTCCTATATTCTAACGAATAGAGATTTAAGTTTCTATGTAATAGTTGAACTTTCTAGTAAAACTAAAAGTTGATGAATCTGCATGATCACAAACAAGTTAGGAATGCGTCCAACAAATTTGCGATAGACCAATTTACTTCTTTGTAAGACTTGTGAAAAAATCAAGAATTTTGATGATATCTTTAGTACTTTTTGAGATATTAATGAAATTAGATCACATTTCCTATCAAAGAAGGTGTATTTTTAAATTAGCGATACCAAACTCCAGATTGTATTACCATCTTATATTCTAATGGATAGAGATTTATGTTTTTATGTAATACTTAAACTTTCTTGTAAAACTAAAACTTGAAGAATCTGCATGATCACGACAAGTTAGGAATGCTTCCAACAAATTTGCGATAGACCAATTTATTTCTTTGTAAGACTTGTGGAAAATTCAGGAATTTTTATGATATCTTTAGTACTTTTCGAGATATTGATGAAATTAGATCAGATTTATTCAAATTTCATAAAAACTAAACTTTTTTAATATATGAAAACATTTTTTTTTAAATGTATAGATTGGAATACCCCTCAATTCTGGTCAATTAATTTAATATCAAAAGTGCCCACTTATATCGAGAGTACGAAACGTCAGCAAATCAACGCACAAAAAGCGCGCAAGCGAGCAACCAAAGTAAAATTGCAGTTTTACGAAGACAATTTAGTCGCAAGTATCCACCTGGGAAATGATTCCCAAAACATCTACGATGTCTCTCCTGGTCTCTCCCTTTATTTCGCCGCTGGCTGCAGTCGCTTATGCCCGTTCCATTTGTATTGTTGTTGCTCTTCGATATGCAGTGCCATCCTGTCTGGATGGCTTCTTTTGTGCGCATTTCGGTCCATTGTGCGCCACGCGGCTATCTGCATATCACGCAATGAATGTGGATCCGAACAATCTTTTTGATTTTCCTCCCATCTTTTCGCCGCCTCCACGGGTATTAACAATGCACCGAGACCATTCGGCTGGCAATGCAATCGAGCCATTGCCAACACAACTCGTCGTTAGATTGGCGCCAAACTTTTAAGATATCTTTTGCTACCTTTTCCTCAATAATTGTGCGCTGCTCCAGCTGCATGCAATGCAACAAAGCGATACATAGATTGAATTTGTTGCGTTTGTTTACGAATGCAAAACATGCGCAAGGAAATTGACCACTCAGAGCGCAAGTGAGTTCAACTGGCAATTATTTGTTTGCTTTTGTTTTCGTCCTATCTTTGATCATTTCGCTCCAATCAACTATTACGCTACAGCATGACAACCAATAAATAAATTATAGTTTTATGGCATTCCAAACAATTCGCCACAAACAAAACAGCAGCGCATTGTCAAGAATATTCGTTCGCTGGCGAATATTTGTGTAGACTCTCGCCGACGTATTTTGGCACATTGTTATCAGATTTCCAGCATCAAGGGTTGACACAATGGACATTGTAGTTCGCTAGCCCCAATTGAATTAAATTGCATGGATTGAATGCGAGGGCGCGCATTGTTTGCCAATTTTTATTGCGCACTTTTGTGTCCATTCCATATACGCTCCATTGTGTCTCTCTGATAGTAACTTATTTGCTCTTATCTCCTCGCTGTATTCCTCCATTACGATGATTCCGCACGATTCTGCATGCTCGCAAAATAATACTAAATTTTACAAGCACTCATCTTGTTTACATCCTAAATCGCAAGTCTTTTACAATTACAATTCATGGAGAGTATTTTAACGTAAATTACAATTCACATAAAAACAGATTACTATTTTAAATATAATTTAAATTAAATGCAACATTAAATAATCATTCCATTACTTCACAATACAAGTTGCGCACTTTTAGTACTATACATGGCTAAACAATGTAAATGTAATAATTTTTTAAAATAGCATTTAGAATGGTAGTAATTACATTAAAATATTAGAAATAAAAATACCGTAATTTTCAGATAAGATAAATAGAGGTGCACCCAATATTTATGATAATATTAATGATGTTTAATTCTATTTATTTTGTGCTCAACGGACAGCACGCGCCACCATTAAGCAAACTTTGTAACTACTTGCGCCATAACCCAATGTATAAGAAGGATTTGTTTACAATGTGGTTTTAATTGGAAATAACAACTTATTAAGTGAATATCGTGTTGGTTTACGTGTAAAACGATGGCTAATAGGACTGTGAAAGATGCCAAGTCCGTACATGGCACCAATCCGCAGTATTTGATTGAGAAAATCATCAGAACCAGAATCTATGACTCAAAGTATTGGAAAGAGGAATGCTTTGCTCTTACTGCTGAATTGCTAGTTGATAAAGCAATGGAATTGCGTTTTATTGGTGGAGTTCACAGTGGCAATATCAAGCCAACACCATTCTTGTGTTTAACACTAAAAATGCTGCAAATCCAGCCAGAGAAAGACATTGTTGTGGAGTTCATCAAAAACGAAGAGTTCAAATACGTAAGAGCTCTGGGTGCCTTCTATATGCGTTTAACTGGCTCTTCTTTGGATTGTTATAAATATTTGGAGCCTTTATATAACGACAATCGCAAATTGCGCCGACAGAACCGACAAGCAGTCTTTGAAATTGTGCATATGGATGAGTTCATTGATGAGCTGCTCAGAGATGAGAGAGTAAGTAATGTCAAGTATTTGAACACATAATACGAATATTCAATTAGGTTGCAGACGTTATTCTACCACGTATTCAACATCGTCATATTCATGAGGAGAACAATGAAATTGATGCAAAGGTATCTGCACTGGAAGATGATCTTGATGATGAAATTGAATTTGAAGATGAAAAAGTCAAGACCGAGGAAAGCAAGCCTCATTACAAGGAGGAAAAGGAGCGGCATCGTAAACGTGATCGTTCACACTCGAGGGAGAGGAATCGCTCCAGGGATCGAAACGATAGGAACGAGAGGCATAAAGACCGTGGTCGTGATCGCCGAGATGTCCGGGAACGAGACAAAGATCGGGAGCGCGGCAGACGAGATGAGTATAAAAGAGATGAGAGGCGCAAAGACGACAGGAATCGAGATAGAGATCGCCGCAGGGATGACGACAGGGAACGCAGACGTGATCGTTAGCTTTGCATCGAATAAAGCATGTTTTATTTAATAATAAATAGAACTAATTTTATTTATAACACTTGTCGATACATACATATCACAGCCAAACATGACGCTCATTATTTTGCGCTTGCCTTGTTCGACTGGCTAGCATTGGGAGGAATTCCTCATTGTGACAGGATATCGTAAATACCCTAAAACTCGTTGATAAATCTGCATATCCTAGAAAACCTGTTGATTCAATTGAAACACCCTCTCTTCGCGTTTCTTCAACCAATTTAATAATTTCGAAACAGACATAATAGCACTGGAAGTCTCAGTTATCGGTTCGAATATCAAATAGAGTTCAAACTCTTTTGTATCCCACGCAAGTATCGCTTCTTCAGGTGTTTTCTCAAACACCAACTTCATAGGTCTACCAGGTGCATGCAAAAGTTGCTGAGTACGTCTGTAGAGCATCAGCATTCTTTCCGGATTGATAGTATACGGTGGACCAATTCGTGGTTGATAAAATTGTGAGCTGTTCTTTGATTTGTAAATGTAATGTCGAATCTCAGGAAATCCACATTCAATAGGCGTTTCAATTGTGGTTGCTAAAGACTCATTGATTGCTTCTAGACAGTTACCTCTTCGTAATTTCTCTACAATTTTTTGCTTTGCTTCACTAAGCGAAAAGAACACATCACGTTCAGTTGTAAGCAGCAATAAACATGCCTGGCAGTCCTCTGCCAAGTAGGATACATGACTGTACAAATATCCATCTTCGTTAAAATGTGGTAAACATAAAGGTGTCCAACTTTCAGCAGTCTTCAGCGATTCTGACGCATGCACTAGGTTCAGAATCAAATGCAAATCGAATGGATGGATGTAGTACTTTTTCATACGCACAATGGTAATGAGTTTGTCGTTGGCTAGCATTATAGCAAAGACCAAGTTCTGCAAATAAAAACATCAAATCAATAAAATTTAATTACACTAAACAATCACTAAAATATACACAATCAATAATTACTTTCCCCATCGACCACCACCTTCAATGTTCCCATTATCATTTTACAGTTCATTTAAAAGCGACATGAAGAATAAACATTTGCCCATGAAAGTATTCAAGAGCATATCTCAAATATGTGGAATATACGAATCAAAATACATAAAATCAGCTGCAGTTTTTATAAATTTTACTTGCATTTCATTAGCAACATTTGTCATCTACGAGAAATTAACGATTGCAAAAAGAGCTCTCAATGAAATTATATTTGTAATGTGTACTTCAATATTCTACATTACATTATTAAACGTTTATTATGCCTCAGTGCATAATGCAAAGATAATTTCTCAATTCTATGATTCTGCTACTAAATTAAAACATGATTGTTTTTTCGTGGCAAGTATATTCAATATCATCATCCTAGCAGGTACTTTTCTGTGGCTGAATATAATATACTATATGAATTATGATATTTTCCATGCCAGTCTATACATGTTTGGATTTAATACACCGAAATTAATATTGTTTCAAGCTACATTTCAATATGGATTAATTATTCAGATAATTCGTCAGAATATCTATGAGTTGATCAATCAGCTGGATTCATGTAATGTAAACAGAGGTATTCTCAAAATTCTTTGCATTTTAGATATTTAAAATTTGATATTTTCAGCTATTGAAATACTTGATGAATACGTAGATATTGTAAAATGTAATCGTCGTCTAAACAAAATTTACAACAGACAAAATTTCCTCATTATAGTAAACAATGCATTATGGATAACATATGAGTTGTATCATTTGATAATCCTTTTGGATCATTCATTTGAGGAGATAAACACTTATTTGAAAATCTATGCAAGTACTTGGAGTATCCTTCAATTCTTCAGTTTATGCAACATGTTCTGGCTATGTTCAAGCTGCACATCCAGAGGAAATGAATTTGTTACAAAATACGTTTCAACTTTGTTAAAAAGAAGTGAGCAAATAATGCCATTCAAGCTGTTGCAAATCAACATCAAAGTCACATTTGGTTGTATGACTGAAATGACTCTTAATCTCCTCTTCTCTGTAAGTGTTTGCAAACACTGCCTATGATATTTAAAATTTTTAATAGGTTTTAGGTGCAATAATAACTAATCTGGTGATCTTCACACAATTTAGCAAAGAAATATAACTTACTTTGATTTTACTACATGCTTGTGTTATTGCTGATCCAATTGAATCTCTCACTGAAGGCTGGAGAGACAGGCATTCCACAGCTCCAATGATAAATGCTGGCTCTTTTTCATAAAAGTCTAGAAGATGATCAATCAAACGCTCCACGCCTGATAAAGATCGTCGTAGATCAAAATTACGCCGTTTCTCATACGTTTTGTTCAGTGTAGTCATTGTCAAAATGCTTATGATCTGGTTAAAAACATAACTGCAAATAGAGTGATTAGATTAATTGCAATACAACGTTTGATGCTTACTTAAGTTGCAGGACTAGTTGTGCTGTACTTTCACCAGTTTTTGACACTGCTACTAGTATTAGATGACTCTTCACAATAAACACGAATTTTGTATTGCCTGCATCTACTGATTGGATGGTGTCATTCTGATCCTGGACGAAGCTGACTATTGCTTGCATTACTCCAAATAAAGTTGCCAATTTGTTCTCATTGCCATATCTAAAACACCAATATATTTAAGTATGGATCAAGTACAAATAGAAAGAGGAAAGCTATGTACCTGGAGTAGATTGGTTTCCCAGCTGAGCTCAACACAAATATGTGCTTCTTTTTGGCCAGCCACTCTTCATTTCTTGTGTAGTCATCATCCTGCGATTGTATACTAACATTATCCTCCTTTGTATTAGCATTTAGTTCTTCTGAACCCTCGTCAGTGCTTGTAATGTTCAAGTTATCCACATCTCTTATGCAGGAGTTGAGGCTTTCAAAATTATCAGACGAATCCTCCAGTGATAAGTTTGCACACTCTGTATCCCCATTGGTACTTATCGTCGATTGTGACATTCTTAATTAACACAAATCACTATTAATTTATTTATTCATGGAGAAAAACAAACCCAAACCCACATACTTGGAATCTGTGGTTAAGTAGGAGGAGCTTATTAAGTTTCCGCACTTACCATGGGGGGCATGCTGATCAATTGTTGTCAGACTTTTAGGTTGATTTAAATCAATTAAAATGAATTAAATATCACATTATTAACATTTAACAAGACTTATTTAGTTATAATAAAACATTTTACATGTACATTTTTTGAATTTAATCTGTTTTACAGACTGCATGCCATCTGCTTACACATGCACTAGTGACTCACGCACTCATACACGATTGACCTACTTATGAGCAGCTGATCACCTGACTGTCGCATTCCAATGCAGACAGTAGCATGTAAACGGAATCCCCTGGAATCCCCATGCGCGCGGCCCTTTAAATTGCGCTTTAATCTTTGAACACCTTTAACTATTTTTCAAATTGCTATAACTTTTAAAGTTACCAACCGATTTACGTGATTTAAAAACTATGTTCATCAAAATTAGAGCCTCTTTAATACACTCTAATCAGTTTTCCGATTTTAATTGTTCTTAACTTCGAATTATAGCATTTAAAGTTTAATTTAGTAAAAAGTCATAAAAGTTCGCCGAAACTTGTAGAAATTATTAGTTTATGCAATACTAGAACTTATATATCAGCGATTGCAACAATTATAAACAATATATAGATATATTTAAAACAACGTATTTGAAGAATTGCATCAGGCTCAGTTGTTGATCATACGAATGAGAAATGTGCATGGGGTTAGTTTTGCAGCATAAACATCGCACAGGTAGAATGATCTTTTGACCCGGCCAGCAAATTTTTGTTATCAATAAGCCAGTACAGCGATCGCTCTCGCCTCGTGGCGATCGCACTCACGTGGCGCATTTTCTTAAGGTAATAAATCGGTGTTTAATTCGCGATAATCGTGTAATTTGTGCGCGTAAACTGTTTGTGCAATAATTTATTGAGTGATAAGTGATTTCTAATACAAGTGTTTAATTGTGTGCTCATAGTGCCCCAGGGATTCATCACCATCATCGCCGAAACCAGCCAGCCAGCCACCAACCAGCGAAGAAGAGACACCACCCGCCTTCCAATTCTGTGATTAGTGCTAATTAAGAAATCAAAACGTGTTCGCTAATACAAAGTGTTTCGTGTGTTATTTAGTGCCAAAGGATTACGCCGCTTCAGCCAAAGGATTACTACCACGCATCACCCTTTGACAAGAGGTCCACGCCCATGAGGAGCCCCGATGACCAGCCCCAATGGATTGATGAGCCCCTTCGCCAAAACCGTGAGTACCATTTACATTTTTCACCATGCGGTTATAGCGACCTGATCACAACGTAACGTTTCTATGCAGGTTCCGAACATGTTGGGATGACGTAGTAGATAACGTTGCATGGGGCAGGCAAATCTCAAGCGTGGTTAGTTTTGTTTGTTTACAGTATTTTTCGCTGCAATTGTTCGTAATTGAAATAATTTCGTAATGCGGTTTTTTAGTTAATGAATCATAATTAATGCGCCTAGTTAGATAGAGATAGATAATAGATTGCCGGTTGCTGATTGATGCGCCTTTCGGATATTCCTGCGAAATTTAGCTATTGTTGCGGAGTATGGTATGATTTAATGGGTAATGATATTAGCGCATGTAATATTATTGGTTTGGTATGCTATTGATATGCGAATAAATGAGTTGTCCTTTGTCTAAAGGGTGCGCACCCGCCAGTGTGTCTTGCATGTGTTATGCTAGGAGTGATTGAATTATTGGTGATTTTCTTGGGTTTGGGTTCTTTGAGTAAGTTGCATGATGAGCATGGTGTGATGGGTTTGATGAGTATGGTGATGATTAGTATGATGGGTAAGAAGGTGATATGGGTATTTTGCATGGTGTTGGGTATATTTAGATAGTAAGTTGAATGATGGGAATGGTATGATGAGATTGATGAGTATGATGGATGATAAAGTGGGTGTTTATACTGATTATGCAGTATGTTGCGCCAATGGTTTTGTACCATGAATTAGGTATATTGCGCCAGTTAGGATTATATAATTAATGCAATTTATGCTCGTTCAATTAGAGACTCGCGTTTTGCGTCATTTTTTTAAATTATTTATTTTTATTTTCGCGCGTTATAATCTTGAGATTCTGCATCGGTAAATCGTGGGGAATTCGCGTGTAGTTCGCGGAAATGGAGAGATAACGGTTTGGCAACTGGAGATGAGGACGACAACGATGACGACGACGACGACGACGAGGATGGTGAATGGAATCAATCGCCAATTCCGGACAAAGTCAGGGGTGAGCGTATTAACGTATATAAAAAGAGACGTACTTTATTTACATTGTATATAGGGTGAATGGAGCGTGAGGAACGGAGAGATTCAAAGACCGAGGGGCTGGAACCGACTGGACAACAGGGTGGAGGACGCTGGCTGGAAATGTGGACGCCCAGGCAAGTTTTGATAATGTTAACAAACAATTTCAGCATACTTATTTGTTGTTTCCTTCTGTCCACAGGAATGGATCCGAGGGATGGAAGGACGCCCACGCCGGACACGTATCAGCAAGAGCAGATTGGCAAGCAGGAACTAATTAGTTTTCTTTGTTTGTTCGCAGGTTCAATCAAGGACGATGCTAGCCCGTGGATGAGGAGGGTGCCGGTAAAGGTATCGCAAGTTTTGATTAATATGTGAATTATAATTTGTTTTTGTTTACTTGCAGGATCAATCCATGGACGGAGGGACTAGGGACCATTCCTGGCCAATGAGACCATCACGGACAAGTATCGGTAATTATAAATTAGGAAGTTGATTTATTGTTTTTCTTGTGTGTTCACAGATTCAGTCGAGCAGGAAGCCAGGAGCCAGTCGATCAAGCCATGGACCAGGATGAGGGGATTATCACCGGGGATCACGGACAAGTATCGGTAATTATTTCTTAGAATCTTGATTCATTGTTTTTCTTTGTGTTCACAGATTCAACCGAGAAGGAAGACAGGAGCCAGTCGATCAAGCCATGGACCAGGGATGAGGGGGATCATCATCGGGGATGACGGACAAGTATCGGTAATTATAAATTAGGAAGTTGATTCATTGTTTTTCTTGTGTGTTTACAGATTCAGTCAAGAAGGAAGCCAGGAGCCAACCATACCAGGACGGGACGGGACGAGAGGAATCATCACCATGGATGACGGACAAGTATCGGTAATTATAAATTAGAAAATTGATTTATTTTTTTCTTGTCTGTTCACAGATTCGATTGAGAAGGAAGCCAGGAGCCAGTCGATCAAGCCATGGACCAGGATGAGGGGATCATCACCGGGGATCACGGACAAGTATCGGTAATTATAAATTAGGAAGTTGATTCATTGTTTTTCTTTGTGTTCACAG
This sequence comes from Aleochara curtula, assembly GCA_963978815.1. Lineage (NCBI taxonomy): Eukaryota > Metazoa > Arthropoda > Insecta > Coleoptera > Staphylinidae > Aleochara > Aleochara curtula. Next base: position 19,158,394 of record OZ022216.1, on the reverse strand, counting down.
ATTCAATTGAGAAGGAAGCCAGGAGCCAGTCGATCAAGCCATGAACCTGGATGAGAGGGATAACGGACAAGTATCGGTAATTATTAACTAGGATGTTGATTTATTCTTTTCCTTTTTCTGTTCGCAGATTCGGTCCAAGAAGGAAGGAAGCCAAGGAGTCCAGGACAAAGCAGAGGGTAATTATAGCATCATAAACATTCAGTTGTAATAATTTTATGTTAATTCCTTTTTGTTTCGTGTTTCTAGGAGTGGACCAAAGAGGAAAGAAGGATGATAATGGAGAGAAGCCAATTTGAGGGATTCCAGAGGGACGATAAAGGATCAACGCGGAGTGCTCTCAATTTAAAGGTGAATATAATTTCTTATTCTTGTTATTTATTCAATTGTTTTGATTTTAAATGGGCCCCTAATTAATATTTTTGTATTGTTTCAGGTGACCAATACTAGGATTAGATCGCGAAGTTGCAGCGGTGACGACGCCAGGTCAAAGGGTTCAGGACGTGAGGTACGAGGATTCAGACATCGGACAGGATAAAAGGTCAGGGAAAACTTTTCTACTGCATGCTAGCTTCATTATTGCGTAATTTCATTTCGCGTATTGCTCATTTAGCTCGGGTTTGAAGACGTGATTTATTAGTTAATTAATTTAATTTTGCGCGTTTTTGCATTGCTTTTGCTCGGTTAGAATAGAATAATTTAATTATTTTCATTTAGTATCGCGTGTGATCGGTTATCGGTTGTATTTTAATAAGTTATATTAGTTTAATTAATTTTTGATTCATTTAGCGCGTGGTAATTATTTGATTTCATCGGTTATTAGATTTATTTTGATTCGGAATTTCAATTTTAATTGCGCATTTGATAGTTTTGAAATAATATTTGTTTTGGGTTGCCTTAATTACTTATTTTTCGTTTTATATATGAATTTGCTTTGTTTAATTGATGATGCAAGCAGTGAGATATTTGTATTGTGTGTGTGAAGGGTGCGCACCCGACTGTGAATGAAGTGAGGGGTTGAGGCATGGTGTGAAATGGCATGGTGTGGCTTGTATTATTAATTAAGCATTGCAAATTCATATTCGCGTGTCATTCGCTGTATTTAAGCGACTTTTTTTGCTAAGGCAGCCTGCGCAAATATTAATTAGATTTTGATTGAGATAATTAATTAATTTCGGTTATTAATTAGTTTTTGATTATGATAATTAATTAATTTTAATTAGGTTCATTGATTAATTTAATGTTAATTGATTAATTTCATTTTGTAATTATTTGAATTAATTCGCGCAATAATTTCGGGAGTAATTTTTATTGCGCCTGGTCACTTTTTTATGTGAGCACTCCTAATATGGACTCCCCTAATGGGTGGGGGAATGCCAGCACCGAACCAGGACAACGCCAGGATCAATCCAACCAATCCAATCCGGGAACCGCCCACCAACCGCCTACAATCCAACCACAACCGCCGCGGGATCATCATCGCCGTGGGATTTTCGCTGTGGCTACTTCGGTAGCCCAGGTACTGCTATTTACTAATCATATTTGTGTTTTCTTTTTTGTTTCAGGTCGCCTTTGAGCAGCCCTATTGGTCTGACGCTTAATTAAGCTGACTACTAATAGGGCTGCTCATTAACCCGGCCCAGGGAAACCTTCAGTTTCACCTGGGTAATACCTGGCAGGCGCGTCCACGTCGCGGGGGTGGGCATACTCCTGATCACCGCTAAAGAGCGACTAATTAATTAATCAGGAGTATGGCAAAGTTCTGCCAGGGACCCGCTAATTGCACGGGTATAACCAGCAATACAATTATAATTTGTGTATTATTAAATAAATGTAGACTTATTGTACTCTTATTTTTCCTTATCAATTACAGAACGCATCCAAAGTAAAAAAATATGAAAAAAAAGTAATTAAAAGCAAACATAAATGTGCTCATTAAATTATGACGTGCAACGCGGGAAATGTATTAGGTACATATTTAAAATTTGAATGTACTAGCAAACTTTTCGCGCGAATGTGTTAGCAACGCCTCTGCGTATTAGTGACGTCGTTTATCATTTGGACCGCGCCAAATAATTCAAAGATTTAAATAGATAGATAGAACTGACACCTGTTGTACAACATTATACAATACAACGAATAGCTATCTGCCATTCAGGTAATGCGACAAAGTAATTAAATGTTCAATTGCGACAATACCAGTATTGAGCTATATTGCATATCGTAGCCGAATCTGTCATTTATGCCATTCTTCCACTAATGCTAAACATTTATACATTGAACCATAAATTGGTAATAAATATTGAATCAATGCGCAATATGCATAAAAAAAGTATTCGAATCCGGAGTAAGCATGGCTATTTCTTAGGTCGCACTAAAATACAAATTATTTAATTACTGAATATAATATGAGCAAAGTAATACTCACATGATGCCCTAGGGATATTCTTTCACATTTCCACAAGCAGAAGGCTGTAGAGTTGTTCATGAGCTTCGCTGCTGTTTTCATCAATATTGCGGTAGCATGGCTATTTCTTAGGTCCCACTAAAATACAAATTATTTAATTACTGCATATAATTTTAGTAAAGTAATACTCACATGATGCCCTAAGGATGTTCTTTCACATTTCCGCAAGCAGAAGACTGTAGAGTTGTTCGTGAGCTTGGCTGTTGTTTTCATCCATGTTGCATTTGCATGGCTAATTTTTAGGTCCCAATAAAATGCAAATTATTTAATTACTGCATATAATTTTAGTAAAGTAATACTCTCATGATGCCCTAGGGATGTTCTTTCACATTTCCACAAGCAGAAGGCTGTAGAGTTGTTCATGAGCTTCGCTGCTGTTTTCATCAATATTGCGGTGACATGGCTATTTCTTAGGTCCCACTAAAATACAAATTATTTAATTACTGCATCTAATTTTAGTAAAGTAATACTCTCATGATGCCCTAGGGATGTTCTTTGACATTTCCACAAGCAGAAGGCTGTAGAGTTGTTCATGAGCTTGGCTGCCGTTTTCATCAATATTGCGGTGGCATGGCTATTTCTTAGGTCCCACTAAAATACAAATTATTTAATTACTGCATATAATTTTAGTAAAGTAATACTCTCATGATGCCCTAGGGATGTTCTTTCACATTTCCACAAGCAGAAGGCTGTAGAGTTGTTCATGAGCTTGGCTGTTGTTTTCATCCATGTTGCATTTGCATGGCTAATTTTTAGGTCCCAATAAAATGCAAATTATTTAATTACTGCATATAATTTTAGTAAAGTAATACTCTCATGATGCCCTAGGGATGTTCTTTCACATTTCCACAAGCAGAAGGCTGTAGAGTTGTTCATGAGCTTGGCTGCCGTTTTCATCAATATTGCGGTGGCATGGCTATTTCTTAGGTCCCACTAAAATACAAATTATTTAATTACTGCATATAATTTTAGTAAAGTAATACTCTCATGATGCCCTAGGGATGTTCTTTCACATTTCCACAAGCAGAAGGCTGTAGAGTTGTTCATGAGCTTGGCTGCCGTTTTCATCAATATTGCGGTGGCATGGCTATTTCTTAGGTACCACTAAAATACAAATTATTTAATTACTGCATATAATTTTAGTAAAGTAATACTCTCATGATGCCCTAGGGATGTTCTTTCACATTTCCACAAGCAGAAGGCTGTAGAGTTGTTCATGAGCTTGGCTGCCGTTTTCATCAATATTGCGGTGGCATGGCTATTTCTTAGGTCCCACTAAAATACAAATTATTTAATTACTGCATATAATTTTAGTAAAGTAATACTCTCATGATGCCCTAGGGATGTTCTTTCACATTTCCACAAGCAGAAGGCTGTAGAGTTGTTCATGAGCTTGGCTGCCGTTTTCATCAATATTGCGGTGGCATGGCTATTTCTTAGGTACCACTAAAATACAAATTATTTAATTACTGCATATAATTTTAGTAAAGTAATACTCTCATGATGCCCTAGGGATGTTCTTTCACATTTCCACAAGCAGAAGGCTGTAGAGTTGTTCATTAGCTTGGCTGCCGTTTTCATCAATATTGCGGTGGCATGGCTATTTCTTAGGTCCCACTAAAATACAAATTATTTAATTACTGCATATAATTTTAGTAAAGTAATACTCTCATGATGCCCTAGGGATGTTCTTTCACATTTCCACAAGCAGAAGGCTGTAGAGTTGTTCATGAGCTTGGCTGTTGTTTTCATCCATGTTGCATTTGCATGGCTAATTTTTAGGTCCCAATAAAATGCAAATTATTTAATTACTGCATATAATTTTAGTAAAGTAATACTCTCATGATGCCCTAGGGATGTTCTTTCACATTTCCACAAGCAGAAGGCTGTAGAGTTGTTCATGAGCTTGGCTGCCGTTTTCATCAATATTGCGGTGGCATGGCTATTTCTTAGGTCCCACTAAAATACAAATTATTTAATTACTGCATATAATTTTAGTAAAGTAATACTCTCATGATGCCCTAGGGATGTTCTTTCACATTTCCACAAGCAGAAGGCTGTAGAGTTGTTCATGAGCTTGGCTGCCGTTTTCATCAATATTGCGGTGGCATGGCTATTTCTTAGGTACCACTAAAATACAAATTATTTAATTACTGCATATAATTTTAGTAAAGTAATACTCTCATGATGCCCTAGGGATGTTCTTTCACATTTCCACAAGCAGAAGGCTGTAGAGTTGTTCATGAGCTTGGCTGCCGTTTTCATCAATATTGCGGTGGCATGGCTATTTCTTAGGTCCCACTAAAATACAAATTATTTAATTACTGCATATAATTTTAGTAAAGTAATACTCTCATGATGCCCTAGGGATGTTCTTTCACATTTCCACAAGCAGAAGGCTGTAGAGTTGTTCATGAGCTTGGCTGCCGTTTTCATCAATATTGCGGTGGCATGGCTATTTCTTAGGTCCCACTAAAATACAAATTATTTAATTACTGCATATAATTTTAGTAAAGTAATACTCTCATGATGCCCTAGGGATGTTCTTTCACATTTCCACAAGCAGAAGGCTGTAGAGTTGTTCATGAGCTTGGCTGCCGTTTTCATCAATATTGCGGTGGCATGGCTATTTCTTAGGTCCCACTAAAATACAAATTATTTAATTACTGCATATAATTTTAGTAAAGTAATACTCTCATGATGCCCTAGGGATGTTCTTTCACATTTCCACAAGCAGAAGGCTGTAGAGTTGTTCATGAGCTTGGCTGCCGTTTTCATCAATATTGCGGTGGCATGGCTATTTCTTAGGTCCCACTAAAATACAAATTATTTAATTACTGCATATAATTTTAGTAAAGTAATACTCTCATGATGCCCTAGGGATGTTCTTTCACATTTCCACAAGCAGAAGGCTGTAGAGCTGTTCATGAGCTTGGCTGTTGTTTTCATCCATGTTGCATTTGCATGGCTAATTTTTAGGTCCCAATAAAGTGCAAATCATTTAATTACTGAATATATTTTTAGTAAAGTAATACTCATATGATGCCCTAGGGATGTTCTTTCACATTTCCACAAGCAGAAGACTGTAGAGTTGTTCATGAGCTTGGCTGCCGTTTTCATCAATATTGCGGTGGCATGGCTATTTCTTAGGTCCCACTAAAATACAAATTATTTAATTACTGCATATAATTTTAGTAAAGTAATACTCTCATGATGCCCTAGGGATGTTCTTTCACATTTCCACAAGCAGAAGGCTGTAGAGTTGTTCATGAGCTTGGCTGTTGTTTTCATCCATGTTGCATTTGCATGGCTAATTTTTAGGTCCCAATAAAGTGCAAATCATTTAATTACTGAATATATTTTTAGTAAAGTAATACTCATATGATGCCCTAGGGATGTTCTTTCACATTTCCACAAGCAGAAGACTGTAGAGTTGTTCATGAGCTTGGCTGCCGTTTTCATCAATATTGCGGTGGCATGGCTATTTCTTAGGTCCCACTAAAATACAAATTATTTAATTACTGCATATAATTTTAGTAAAGTAATACTCTCATGATGCCCTAGGGATGTTCTTTCACATTTCCACAAGCAGAAGGCTGTAGAGTTGTTCATGAGCTTGGCTGCCGTATTCATCAATATTGCGTTTGCATGGCTATTTCTTAGGTCCCACTAAAATACAAATTATTTAATTACTGAATATAATTTTAGTAAAGTAATACTCACATGATGCCCTAAGGATGTTCTTTCACATTTCCGCAAGTAGAAGACTGTAGAGTTGTTCGTGAGCTTGGCTGTTGTTTTCATCCATGTTGCATTTGCATGGCTAATTTTTAGGTCCCAATAAAATGCAAATCATTTAATTACTGAATATATTTTTAGTAAAGTAATACTCATATGATGCCCTAGGGATGTTCTTTCACATTTCCACAAGCAGAAGGCTGTAGAGTTGTTCATTAGCTTGGCTGTCGTTTTCATCAATATTGCGTTTGCATGGCTATTTCTTAGGTCCCACTAAAATACAAATTATTTAATTACTGAATATAATTTTAGTAAAATAATACTCACATGATGCCCTAGGGATGTTCTTTCACATTTCCACAAGCAGAAGGCTGTAGAGTTGTTCATGAGCCTGGCTGCTGTTTTTATTACTGTAGTGTATGCGTGGCTAATTGCTAGGCTCAACTAAAATGTAAATCATATATTTATAGACTATAATTAATAATTGATATACTCACTGTATTTCCAGGAATGCTAATTCATTGCAGTTAAATGATTCCCTTGTTTAGTAGATATTTGTAAGGTTTGTTGTTATACATATTTGGGTTATGACAAAAGGCTGGTGAGTCATGAGCTGGAAGCCCTATTTTAGTTTGGATGGTGCTGCCAAAAAGTGAGGAATTTATAAACTAACTTCTAGTGGCTTCAGCCAATCAGAAGGGAATTCCCTCGGCCTTTAAATCTTGAGCCTTTTAAATTTGATTGCGCATTAGCAGCGCAGTGTCGGAGCAAAGTGTTTGCTCTTGTAGATTTAAACATTGATATTTTTGCAAATTTCTTCTGTATAAAGGATTGTTTCAAGTCTTGAATTTGAAATAATCCTACAATTTAGCGCTAAATTTGAACAATTTTCGGGTTCAATGTTTTGAACATTGCAATGTATATTTTCAGCATGGAACTCATTATTGTATTTTACATGGGATTTATATGGAAAAATTGCTTCGCAAATCATTTAATAGCGACTCACACGAACAGGTAGGGAGTGCATAAGCGTCAGTTTTTGTTCACACAAATGAGGTTTAATATTAAATTTAACTAAAATATTTATTAAGGTTACAATAGTTTATAGATAAACTATATTATTATACAAAACAATAAAATTTGCAATTATCAGCTGCCTTCTATGACTCATTGATAAATTAAATTTTAAATGGGATAAATTGGAGTTTAAATAATTAAAATTATAGCATGCAATACCGAAGATTGAAGAGGCTCTAATGTAGATGATTATAGTTTTTAAATCATCAAAATCGGTTAATTACTCTACGAGTAATAGTGGTTTGAAAATCTCTCGCTGCACGGTGCATCTGCATCAGGCCGAGAATTCAGTAGGCCACTTGTTGCCTAGTGGAATGTGCGCCCTGGTGTGCCGCGTGCTGCTAGCACTAGGTCAGGAGTGTAATCGACCTACCACGCCCCACATACAACTGGCACACTGAAGACAGGGATGTTGACAGTGTTACTTACCAGTAGCGTAGTTACAAGAGTTTACGAATTTACATTATTATTAATATCTGAAAAACCATATACAATATATAATTAATTCTCTCATTCACAGAAAGAGTATGAATTTTTTTAAAACATGTCAGTTACCCAGTAATTTTCCAGCAATAATAAGTTATATTATAAGGCTGTAAGTTATACATGCAGAATATTGATATATCGACTTGGAGATTTTTTTCCAGGAAAACACTTATATATATTAATTTACCTGAAACATAATAAAATATAGCATCTAACTATGAATCACCACAAAATATTTCAAAGCTATAAAACAATTAAAAGTCTTTCAATTCATTTTTTTTAAATAATTTGGTAATTTTTTAAATTTTCAATTTACTTCTAAACTATTAAATATTTTTTATGATTTTTCTAATTAATATAATTACCCTATAAGTAAGTATCTGTCAAAATATACACCGAAATGAAAAATTATTTAATTAATTTTAGCTACTACCATTAGGGTATCCGTAATGCATTACGGCGTATGCATGTTCCGGTAGCTATGGTTGCCATGGCAACCATACATGTAATTGCCATAAGAGCGGCCATCATGGATTGGGCAACACGAGGGCAACCGAAGAATAGCCGAATTATTTTGCCTCTATGTTCCATCCGAGAAAACGGGAAATTTAAAAAAATTCATATCTTTGTTAGTTTTGCATATAATCTGTTTAAATTTGGAACATTGATAGAAGGATTATTGCCTTATATTTTGGCGTAATTTTTATAGTTGGGAAAAGCTTATTTCCTGAGTTATGTTAAGTTAAAAACACTGAAATTTCGATGCTAAACTTCCGTATCTTGATATGTACGAATCCTATAACAAAGTGTCCAAATTTAAAAAAATTCATATCTTTGTTGCATATGCATATATTTTGATGAAATTTGCAACATTTATTAAACGATTCATGCTTTATGTAATCCTTTAATTTTTATAACTGGTAAAAAGTTATTTTGGATGTTATGACTAATTGAAATGCAACAATTTTTACCGTTATTAGGTTTGGTACAATTGAACATTTCAAGCAGGCTAATGGCATGCTGCCTGCTGTGCATTTAATCGTGGACGAAAAACAATGTCATTAACCCAGCCCAGTGAAACAAAATTATTGTACTCAAGTTTCAACCTTTGTCGCGAGGACACGACATATGTTTAAAATCATTTGGCGTATGACTAAGTTTCCCCAGGCAAGTCTGGATAAAAAACAAGTCGTAAGGCTTATCCGCAAGCAGCAACCATTGGTATGGTGAACTGTATTAATTTAATAAGTTATTAATAATTTATTTATTTTATTATTAGTTTATTTAACTCGTAGCATTGTAGCACGCGGCATTAGAGGTGTGTTACATAGTACGCCCTCCTCATGTTTAAATGTCCGCGTGGGAGCGAACATTTAAACGGTGATTATCGGCGCTTAACTTGAGTGCACCTGTGCACACGCCTATGGGAGTAACGCACATAGCGCCATGCTGCGGAGTTAGTTTGCTTAAGCAGCATCTTAAGCAAGTCAGGTGGTACTCAAGCTACATCCCACGTGACTGAACTAGCTCGCCTTCGGTACGTATGCATGAGTGAATAAGAAATTGTTGCAATTCTACTTATCTCACTTACTCATACCGCGGCTATAGGAATATGTGCGCGCCACCAGCAAGTGCGGCAAGGTGTTTTCTTCACTCAGCGCCGCACTCACCGACGGACCGCCTGCATCAATTACGAATCTGCACATATTTCAGTGATCAAACTCTTAATCAAACGTAAGTATCAACTTCTTTTAACCAAAATAACGCTTCGTTTTAATCGTGGCAATATTTTAAGTATGCCATCACTAGAAATTCATAAAAATACAACTTCTTAATGTGTTCTCATGCGGTCCGTAGAAATTTCATCATCCATGGAAGATCCATCAAAGAATCACCGGATGACTTAAGAAAATACATAGAGAGATATCATATCATAGAGGATTGCTGCTGGGAAGAGATATATTCAATAAATCGTAAGTACCAAATCATTTTCTATCATAATGCATGCCTTATTCTTCATACATCGGTCCATCTTGGTATCACTAAGCAAATCGCCGATGCAGCGTATGTGTGCATGTATGCATGTGTGTGTGAGCCGCAAGAAGATAAGATGCCAAATACAGCGCTATTTAGACCGCTAAAATTTCACCATGTGTTGGAGAGAGATAAAAGTTTTGCAATTGTTTCTATTTCATTTGCTCATACAACAGCAATAGCACTACGTGAGCGCCACCAACAATTGTTGCAACATATATTATTTTATGTACGTACTGTACTTAGTCTTTTCGCTCGCCATCGAGTCGGCTGCTGCGCTGCGCATCTGCATAAACTTTAGTGATAAAATACTTAATAAAAAAGTAAGCAACTACTTCTTTAGGCTAAAATAAAGATTTTCTTTGCTTCTGCCAATGTCAGAATAGTGCTACCAGTTAAAATTCATCATAAATACAACTAATTGATGTGTTCTTTTGTGCTCCGTAGGAACTTCTTCGCTCAAGGAAGATCAATCAAATCAAGAATCATCCAAGGAGTTACGAGATATTATAACATAGAGGATTGCTACTGCGAAGAAATACATTCAGTAAATCGTAAGTACCTATGTATTTTCTACCGTAATGCATGCATAACTCTTCATACAATCAGTCCATCTTGGTATCACTAAGCAAATCGCCGATGCACCGTGTATGTGTGCATGTGTGTGAGTGTGCCGACAAGAGAAGATGCCATCTGCAGCGCTATTTAGACCGCTAAAATTTCACCATGTGTTGGAGAGAGATAAAAGTTTTGCAATTGTTTCTATTTCATTTGCTCATACAACAGCAATAGTACTACGTGCGCGCCACCAACATTGTTGCAAGATATATTGTTTTATGTACGTACTGTACTTGGTCTTTTCGCTCGCCATCGGGTCGGCTGCGCCGGTGCGCATCAGCATAAACTTTAGTAATAAAATACTTAATCAAAAGTAAGCAATGACTTCTTTTGACTAAAATAAAATTTTGATTTACTTGTGATAATGCCTCAATTGTGCTACTAGTTAAATTTCATCATAAATACAACTAATTATTGTGTTCTTCTGTGCTCCGCAGGAATCTCTTCAGCCAAAGAGGATCAATTAAATAATCAATGGATCAACCAAGCAGTTAGTCAGGAGATATTATTATATTAAGATTACTACTGAGGATGGATACATTCATCAAAAAGTAAGTACCTATTAATTTTCTATTGTAATGCATGCAAAGCAATTAGTGAATACATCGGACATATATCGGTCAGCATCGGGATGGCCGGTGATGATAAGATCTCGTACTCTCGACACCTAGCGCACTATTTCGAGCGCACAAATTTGGCAATGAGTGCGAGAGAGATGAAATTGTTACTGCACTTTATCTGAACGAAGTGGCAATTTGATTGCGTGTTTTTCACACCTTACTTGCTCAGTTGCTTCGTTGATTTTCATTGTGTTTCATTATGCATTTCGCAAGTAGTAAATTTTATTGTGATATTAAAAATTAAATAAAACTAAATAATCATATCATTTCCGCTAATAGTACGTAATGTTTTAATTGTATAATTGGTTTAATTATGTGACAAGTGATTAATATTTTATTGTGTTCTATAGAAAGTGTTCCGCTCAAAGAGGACTAACCATGAAATCAAGCAGTATCAATCGATGGATCAATCAGAGAATCAATCACACAATCAAAGAGCTACTTGACTACCAGAAGCAATTAGGAATAGATTCATCGATCAAACCGTAAGTACCCATTACTTTTCTAAGCATGCCTAACTGCGCCACTATCGTCGGACCTCGACACGTCTCGACAAGTAGCCCGCATATACAGTGCATGTTTGTTTATGCGGCTAGCGAACGGTGATAAGAGACAAATGTTGTCTACCTGGACCGCGATTTTGGACACTCAAAATTTTGTTCGGTTTGCAACCGGTGCGGGAGAGACAAATTTGTTGCAGTTGTGCCGCGCTCACTTTATCATATTACACAAATCAATGACACCAGATACTCAAAATTTCATTCATTTTGCAATGTGCGCGAGAGAGATAAATTTATTGCAGTTACAGCTGGCTCATTTCTTCACACTGCATATATGTTACTGCGTGCGCGCTCACTTAACCAATGCATTCCTTTACCTAATCCTTATATATTTTTGAAATAAATGCAATAATATTATAAAATAAATAAAAATAATTGCATTTAATGATATCACTTGAGATAATAATATGTTTACTTGTATTTGGCAATTGATAAAAAAGTTTTGCCATGCGCTACTTGTATTCTTAGGTCATCTTGGATCTTCAACTAATCAACAGCTGATCATCTTTTTTGATATAGTACTTTGCCTGCGAGATGCGCAATATAATAATAGCATACACCATCATTTACGCGTAGTTTGAAAGTTTTGAATACTTTGCAGCCGCGCCAGGAACAATTTGGATCAACTGGATTTTACGAGACAATGAATTCTATAAAAATTAGGGACTGCGGACTGCGGAACTATGATTAATCAATGATTTCAATTACAATAACAATTTGTAATCAATTTCTTTCATTCTCTTTTAGTTATTGAAACTGCGCAGACAGAACATCCAAACATATCATATGCCATTCGATTAGCATTTTTGAAATTAGCGTCCTAACTTATAACTAGCGAAGAATTAGGTACCAGTACAGAGGGTTAATTTATTTTTATAATTTTATTTATTTTCTTTAACTTATGATTTTACTGTATTTTAATTTATATCCTTTTAGTATGATTTTTTATTTTAATTTCTTTAGTATTCGGCAGCCAAAAAAAAAAAAGAAAATAATTAAAGTCGCGTCACAAAGGTTCATCTAAGTATTGTCTGAGATATTTATAAGCATGCTATTTATTTAAATATGAGATACGCCGAATAGTATGAGTGAGTGAGTGAAGGGTGGCCACCCGCAAAAGTGTGTTTGAGTTTGGGAATGGATGATCTTTGGCAATATAAAGTTGACCTTTAAAAAAATAATTGAATTGAGTCCGTAATAATTGCTGAGTTAATTTCTGCTGAATGCTAAACCCTTATTTTTTATTTAGTTATTTATAATTTTGTCACAAACTCCTACTATTTTTTCTTCGTGAATTATAAGCTTAGTTAAATCGCGTTTTATAAATGAATACTTATTTATAAGTATTCATATTTCGGCCGCTAATTCGAATGGTGTATTTGGTCCGTGAAGAAACAGCTCAAACTCTTAAGCAGAAGAATTGCAAAAGATGTGAGGAAATAGACATCGAGCTGATAAACAAATGGATGCGAAATCCATAAAACCTGATCATCCAGACCAAATCATCACAGGACCAAGCAAATGCAGAAGGCATGATTAGCACGATATGTAAGAAGAAAAAAGACTTTGGCTAGAACATCATAATATCAACGAAGAACCGCACCACACCGCACCACACCTTAGCGCAAATAGAAGTTTTGCCAAATGTAATGAATATTTCTAATTTCTAGTCAACTTTAATTAACTTTAAACCATGTTTCAGGCGAAGAATCAAACCACCCAAAGAGATGACGATTGAACAATTATAATTAATCGTTATTGAAGACCCACCAGGAATCAAAAATGAGTAGAAATTAAGCGACAAGATATATTAACATGTATTGGCTGGGATCTAAAAGACAATTCAGGTAGGTTCAATTATTATTGATTCAAAAATATTACTATTAATTGACTTTATTCTGTTTTAGCCAATAGCATCAACATAGCTCATAGGATGTTAAGATGCCCAGGGACTAAAGGCCAGAAGCCAAGGACCGAGGATCCAATTACCAAGGACTTCAAGAGAACCGTTAGTGTTAATATATTATTGCATGCTAATGGTTATGGGGATAAACATGCAAGTTGCTTTGGTTTGAATCGGTAGTAAATTCGCGTTATACTTTCAGACTACCAGGCGCAACATCTTCGAATAGCGCGCAATATTTTAATAATTTTCAAGTAGATTGAGTCATTTAGTCGGAAATGCGACTACATCAAATATGTAGCTTTTTCGGTGAAAGTTTGCTTAGTGTCAGGTTGCCTTTTTGTATCCGTCATTCGCGAAGGTCTAGTTTACAACTCACTGAGAATTCCGTAACATTTCATTTAGTTAGTTTCTACTTTTTATTTTATTTATCTTTAACTTTATTTTATTTTCATTTAATTTAAATCCCCCTTTTAACTTTTACTTTTTATTATTTTTTAAACATTTTTAGTTATTTAGTATTCTTGATAATGTGACTCAGAGCCAAGCACTAAATTTCAAGAGATCTTCTAAGATCTCTCACCCGATATGGCAATTCTGATTGCACACCCCAGTTGATTTTCACATGAATTTCTTTGCCACAATCAAACACGCGTCTATGGTGTTCGATTAAAAAAGTATTTCTGAATACTTCTACTAGGTCTTTCGAGACCTATTACTCGTATACGCAATTCTGCTTGCGTTTGTTGGGAATTTTCAAATGATCTCTTTGTCATAATCCAACACGTGCATAGCGTGTTGGATTAAAAAAGTATTTCTGAATACTTCTACTGGATCTTACGAGATTCATACCTCGAATACGCAATTCTGTTTGCGTCTCAATACATCAAAGTGAAAATCAACACATTATAATAACTCAGCACAGCTATCTGTGCACTCATCTTACTTGAAATACTAATCTAACACTTAGTGTTAGATTAAAGAGTCTATGGCCTGGGTCATGTTATTGAGGTGCTAAAATTTTCATTTAATTTATTATTTAATTCTCCCGGTTATTGAGTTCTTGGTGGATTGTAAGCTAGTTCATCGCCAGTGATGAGATACCGATGGGGAATGTGATGTTAAGTGACTTTTGCTTGCAAAAAGAAACATCGCGTAAGAACCTGCGATCCAGCACCTCTTGTGCCGAGATACTTATCCGCAAGAGGACTTAGAGCTGGGGAGGGTCTCTTGAGGGCCACTCACACTACCGACATATCGCTGATTCCATTCCAAATGTCTGGAAGTATGACGTCCATCAATATTTTAATAGTTAGAAGCGCTATTCGAATGATAGCAACATCCAGGGCATCGAGGCCAGTCCATCAGATCCAAAGGATTCGCGACAACAATTGGGCACCGTTTGTGTAGGTGTAATGTAAGTATTATTTGTTGAAATTTTACTTATCCTCTGAATGTATTTTCTAATGATGTTTTCTCTTTTTTCAGATCTATTGCGAATTTCAAATTTATTCGGAAATCATCGAAGCTGCATACGAATATACTTTAAGTGCAAAAATCTGCGCGCGCAATTTATTACATGATAAGGCAGCGCTGCTTTATCTTCTTTGCTCTGACCAGTTCTTTCGTCCCGCAGCTCGGCGTCGAGGCGCACGTCATATATTTGCAAACTATTTTGTAACTACTCAAAACTAATGTAAAAGTAAGTAATCAGCAATATTATTCGCAATAACGTTATATTAACTTATTACGAACAACTCAAGTGCTTGATTTGACCATATTAATTGAAATTATAAGTGATTAAAATGCTTTCGTGTACTTTGCAGGAATTCTTTCGCTCAAGCGGGATTCAATCGGGTAATCAAAGGACCAGTGAAATACATAGAAGCCAATTGTCGCAGAGTTCAAGCATTAAAACGTAAGTACTAATTACTTTTCTATATTTATTGCATGCATATTTATCGCGAAGTGCGATGATAAGATTCAACAAGTCAGGTGACGTCTTCGATTGGTCAGGTGACGATATTGCGCGGAAAGTTCCTCCGGCGCGCCGCGGCGCTCGCATCTGCAGGGAGCGAAGAGGATAGCGCCCGAAACTTCGCTCTCCAGATGGCTTTGCCGGCGTTCAAAAGTTTGGCTATCTCCGCACATGTGCGAGAGAGATAAATTTGTTGCAAATATACCTATGCTCTTTCTTCTCACTGCATTGATAAGCGCTGCCTGCGACTTCAGCGCTCTGCATTAGTTTGATAGCAATACTATCAATACTAACAATTAAATGTTAGTATTGGCTTCTATTCGTAATTTAATCATCATATATTAAATTTACAAGTGATTAACATAATCTACTGTGCTCTTCAGGTAATCACGCCTATGGGAGTAACGCACATAGCGCCATGCTGCGGAGTTAGTTTGCTTAAGCAGCATCTTAAGCAAGTCAGGTGGTACTCAAGCTACATCCCACGTGACTGAACTAGCTCGCCTTCGGTACGTATGCATGAGTGAATAAGAAATTGTTGCAATTCTACTTATCTCACTTACTCATACCGCGGCTATAGGAATATGTGCGCGCCACCAGCAAGTGCGGCAAGGTGTTTTCTTCACTCAGCGCCGCACTCACCGACGGACCGCCTGCATCAATTACGAATCTGCACATATTTCAGTGATCAAACTCTTAATCAAACGTAAGTATCAACTTCTTTTAAGCAAAATAACGCTTCGTTTTAATCGTGGCAATATTTTAAGTATGCCATCACTAGAAATTCATAAAAATACAACTTTTTAATGTGTTCTCATACGGTCCGTAGAAATTTCATCATCCAAGGAAGATCCAGCAAAGAATCACCGGATGACTTAAGAAAATACATAGAGAGATATCATATCATAGAGGATTGCTGCTGGGAAGAGATATATTCAATAAATCGTAAGTACCAAATCATTTTCTATCATAATGCGTGCCTTATTCTTCATACATCGGTCCATCTTGGTATCACTAAGCAAATCGCCGATGCAGCGTATGTGTGCATGTATGCATGTGTGTGTGAGCCGCAAGAAGATAAGATGCCAAATACAGCGCTATATTGTTTTATGTACGTACTGTACTTGGTCTTTTCGCTCGCCATCGGGTCGGCTGCGCCGGTGCGCATCAGCATAAACTTTAGTGATAAAATACTTTTAAAAAAAGTAAGCAATTACTTCTTTTGATTAAATAAAGATTTGCTTTGCTTGTGATAATTCCTCAATTGTGCTACTAGTTAAATTTCATCATAAATACAACTAATTATTGTGTTCTTCTGTGCTCCGCAGGAATCTCTTCAGCCAAAGAGGATCAATCAAATAATCAAAGGATCAAGCAAGCAGTTAGTCAGGAGATATTATTACATTAAGATTACTACTGAGGATGGATACATTCATCAAAAAGTAAGTACCTATTAATTTTCTATTGTAATGCATGCAAAGCAATTAGTGAATACATCGGACATGTATCGGTCAGCATCGGGATGGCCGATGACGATAAGATCTCGTACTTTCGACACCTAGCGCACTATTTCGAGCGCACAAATTTGGCAATGAGTGCGAGAGAGATGAAATTGTTACTGCACTTTATCTGAACGTAGTGGCAATTTGATTGCGTGTTTTTCACACCTTACTTGCTCAGTTGCTTCGTTGATTTTCATTGTGTTTCATTATGCATTTCGCAAGTAGTAAATTTTATTGTGATATTAAAAATTAAATAAAACTAAATAATCATATCATTTCCGCTAATAGTACGTAATGTTTTAATTGTATAATTGGTTTAATTATGTGACAAGTGATTAATATTTTATTGTGTTCTATAGAAAGTGTTCCGCTCAAAGAGGACTAACCATGAAATCAAGCAGTATCAATCGATGGATCAATCAGAGAATCAATCACACAATCAAAGAGCTACTTGACTACCAGAAGCAATTAGGAATAGATTCATCGATCAAACCGTAAGTACCCATTACTTTTCTAAGCATGCCTAACTGCGCCACTATCGTCGGACCTCGACACGTCTCGACAAGTAGCCCGCATATACAGTGCATGTTTGTTTATGCGGCTAGTGAACGGTGATAAGAGACAAATGTTGTCTACCTGGACAACAGTTGTGCCGCGCTCACTTTATCATATTACACAAATCTATGACACCAGATACTCAAAATTTCATTCATTTTGCAATGTGCGCGAGAGAGATAAATTTATTGCAGTTACAGCTGGCTCATTTCTTCACACTGCATATATGTTACTGCGTGCGCGCTCACTTAACCAATGCATTCCTTTACCTAATCCTTATATATTTTTGAAATAAATGCAATAATATTATAAAATAAATAAAAATAATTGCATTTAATGATATCACTTGAGATAATAATATGTTTACTTGTATTTGGCAATTGATAAAAAAGTTTTGCCATGCGCTACTTGTATTCTTAGGTCATCTTGGATCTTCAACTAATCAACAGCTGATCATCTTTTTTGATATAGTACTTTGCCTGCGAGATGCGCAATATAATAATAGCATACACCATCATTTACGCGTAGTTTGAAAGTTTTGAATACTTTGCAGCCGCGCCAGGAACAATTTGGATCAACTGGATTTTACGAGACAATGAATTCTATAAAAATTAGGGACTGCGGACTGCGGAACTATGATTAATCAATGATTTCAATTACAATAACAATTTGTAATCAATTTCTTTCATTCTCTTTTAGTTATTGAAACTGCGCAGACAGAACATCCAAACATATCATATGCCATTCGATTAGCATTTTTGAAATTAGCGTCCTAACTTATAACTAGCGAAGAATTAGGTACCAGTACAGAGGGTTAATTTATTTTTATAATTTTATTTATTTTCTTTAACTTATGATTTTACTGTATTTTAATTTATATCCTTTTAGTATGATTTTTTATTTTAATTTCTTTAGTATTCGGCAGCCAAAAAAAAAAAGAAAATAATTAAAGTCGCGTCACAAAGGTTCATCTAAGTATTGTCTGAGATATTTATAAGCATGCTATTTATTTAAATATGAGATACGCCGAATAGTATGAGTGAGTGAGTGAAGGGTGGCCACCCGCAAAAGTGTGTTGGAGTTTGGGAATGGATGATCTTTGGCAATATAAAGATGACCTTTAAAAAAAGAATTGAATTGAGTCCGTAATAATTGCTGAGTTAATTTCTGCTGAATACTAAACCCTTATTTTTTATTTAGTTATTTATAATTTTGTCACAAACTCCTACTATTTTTTCTTCGTGAATTATAAGCTTAGTTAAATCGCGTTTTATAAATGAATACTTATTTATAAGTATTCATATTTCGGCCGCTAATTCGAATGGTGTATTTGGTCCGTGAAGAAACAGCTCAAACTCTTAAGCAGAAGAATTGCAAAAGATGTGACATCGAGCTGATAGACATCGAGCTGATAAACAAATGGATGCGAAATTCATAAAACCTGATCATCCAGACCAAATCATCACAGGACCAAGCAAATGAAGAAGGCATGATTAGCACGAGATGTAAGAAGAAAAAAGACTTTGGCTAGAACATCATAATATCAACGAAGAACATCATAATATCAACGAAGAACATCATAATATCAACGAAGAACATCATAATATCAACGAAGAACATCATAATATCAACGAAGAACATCATAATATCAACGAAGAACATCATAATATCAACGCAGAACATCATAATATCAACGAAGAACATCATAATATCAACGAAGAACATCATAATATCAACGAAGAACATCATAATATCAACGAAGAACATCATAATATCAACGAAGAACATCATAATATCAACGAAGAACATCATAATATCAACGCAGAACATCATAATATCAACGAAGAACATCATAATATCAACGAAGAACATCATAATATCAACGAAGAACATCATAATATCAACGAAGAACATCATAATATCAACGCAGAACATCATAATATCAACGAAGAACATCATAATATCAACGAAGAACATCATAATATCAACGAAGAACATCATAATATCAACGAAGAACATCATAATATCAACGAAGAACATCATAATATCAACGAAGAACATCATAATATCAACGCAGAACATCATAATATCAACGAAGAACATCATAATATCAACGAAGAACATCATAATATCAACGCAGAACATCATAATATCAACGAAGAACATCATAATATCAACGAAGAACATCATAATATCAACGAAGAACATCATAATATCAACGAAGAACATCATAATATCAACGAAGAACATCATAATATCAACGAAGAACATCATAATATCAACGAAGAACATCATAATATCAACGAAGAACATCATAATATCAACGAAGAACATCATAATATCAACGAAGAACATCATAATATCAACGCAGAACATCATAATATCAACGAAGAACATCATAATATCAACGAAGAACATCATAATATCAACGAAGAACATCATAATATCAACGAAGAACATCATAATATCAACGAAGAACATCATAATATCAACGAAGAACATCATAATATCAACGAAGAACATCATAATATCAACGAAGAACATCATAATATCAACGAAGAACATCATAATATCAACGAAGAACATCATAATATCAACGAAGAACATCATAATATCAACGAAGAACATCATAATATCAACGCAGAACATCATAATATCAACGAAGAACATCATAATATCAACGAAGAACATCATAATATCAACGAAGAACATCATAATATCAACGAAGAACATCATAATATCAACGAAGAACATCATAATATCAACGAAGAACATCATAATATCAACGAAGAACATCATAATATCAACGAAGAACATCATAATATCAACGAAGAACATCATAATATCAACGAAGAACATCATAATATCAACGAAGAACATCATAATATCAACGAAGAACATCATAATATCAACGAAGAACATCATAATATCAACGAAGAACATCATAATATCAACGAAGAACATCATAATATCAACGCAGAACATCATAATATCAACGAAGAACATCATAATATCAACGAAGAACATCATAATATCAACGAAGAACATCATAATATCAACGAAGAACATCATAATATCAACGCAGAACATCATAATATCAACGAAGAACATCATAATATCAACGAAGAACATCATAATATCAACGAAGAACATCATAATATCAACGAAGAACATCATAATATCAACGAAGAACATCATAATATCAACGAAGAACATCATAATATCAACGCAGAACATCATAATATCAACGAAGAACATCATAATATCAACGAAGAACATCATAATATCAACGAAGAACATCATAATATCAACGAAGAACATCATAATATCAACGAAGAACATCATAATATCAACGAAGAACATCATAATATCAACGCAGAACATCATAATATCAACGAAGAACATCATAATATCAACGAAGAACATCATAATATCAACGAAGAACATCATAATATCAACGAAGAACATCATAATATCAACGAAGAACATCATAATATCAACGAAGAACATCATAATATCAACGCAGAACATCATAATATCAACGAAGAACATCATAATATCAACGAAGAACATCATAATATCAACGAAGAACATCATAATATCAACGAAGAACATCATAATATCAACGAAGAACATCATAATATCAACGAAGAACATCATAATATCAACGAAGAACATCATAATATCAACGAAGAACCGCACCACACCGCACCACACCTTAGCGCAAATAGAAGTTTTGTCAAATGTAATGAATATTTCTAATTTCTAGTCAACTTTAATTAACTTTAAACCATGTTTCAGGCGAAGAATCAAACCACCCAAAGAGATGACGATTGAATAATTATAATTAATCGTTATTGAAGACCCACCAGGAATCAAAAATGAGTAGAAATTAAGCGACAAGATATATTAACATGTATTGGCTGGGATCTAAAAGACAATTCAGGTAGGTTCAATTATTATTGATTCAAAAATATTACTATTAATTGACTTTATTCTGTTTTAGCCAATAGCATCAACATAGCTCATAGGATGTTAAGATGCCCAGGGACTAAAGGCCAGAAGCCAAGGACCGAGGATCCAATTACCAAGGACTTCAAGAGAACCGTTAGTGTTAATATATTATTGCATGCTAATGGTTATGGGGATAAACATGCAAGTTGCTTTGGTTTGAATCGGTAGTAAATTCGCGTTATACTTTCAGACTACCAGGTGCAACATCTTCGAATAGCGCGCAATATTTTAATAATTTTCAAGTAGATTGAGTCATTTAGTCGGAAATGCGACTACATCAAATATGTAGCTTTTTCGGTGAAAGTTTGCTTAGTGTCAGGTTGCCTTTTTGTATCCGTCATTCGCGAAGGTCTAGTTTACAACTCACTGAGAATTCCGTAACATTTCATTTAGTTAGTTTCTACTTTTTATTTTATTTATCTTTAACTTTATTTTATTTTCATTTAGTTTAAATCCCCTTTTTAACTTTTATTTTTATTATTTTTTTAAATTCTTTAGTTATTTAGTTTTCTTGATAATGTGACTCAGAGCCAAGGACTAAATTTCAAGAGATCTTCTAAGATCTCTCACCCGATATGGCAATTCTGATTGCACACCCCAGTTGATTTTCACATGAATTTCTTTGCCACAATCAAGCACGCGTCTATGGTGTTCGATTAAAAAAGTATTTCTGAATACTTCTACTAGGTCTTTCGAGACCTATTACTCGTATACGCAATTCTGCTTGCGTTTGTTGGGAATTTTCAAATGATCTCTTTGTCATAATCCAACACGTGCATAGCGTGTTGGATTAAAAAAGTATTTCTGAATACTTCTACTGGATCTTACGAGATCCATACCTCGAATACGCAATTCTGTTTGCGTCTCCATATATCAAAGTGAAAATCAACACATTATAATAACTCAGCACAGCTATCTGTGCACTCATCTTACTTGAAATACTAATCTAACACTTAGTGTTAGATTAAAGAGTCTATGGCCTGGGCATGTTATTGAGGTGCTAAAATTTTCATTTAATTTATTATTTAATTCTCCCGGTTATTGAGTTCTTGGTGGATTGTAAGCTAGTTCATCGCCAGTGATGAGATACCGATGGGGAATGTGATGTTAAGTGACTTTTGCTTGCAAAAAGAAACATCGCGTAAGAACCTGCGATCCAGCACCTCTTGTGCCGAGATACTTATCCGCAAGAGGACTTAGAGCTGGGGAGGGTCTCTTGAGGGCCACTCACACTACCGACATATCGCCGATTCCATTCCAAATGTCTGGGAGTGTGACGTCCATCAATATTTACATTGTTAGAAGCGCTATTCGAATGATGGCAACATCCAGGACATTGAGGCCAGTCCATCAATATCCAGAGGATTCCCGACAGCAATTGGGCACCGTTTGTGTAGGTTTTATGTAAGTATTATTTGTTGAGATTGTACTTATGCTCTGAATATATTTTCTAATGATGTTTTTTTCTTTTTTCAGATATATTGCTATTGTATTTTTGCAGTAGGAGCCCGCCCACCCAGACAGCAGTTGGGCGCCGGTCCGGACTCTTTCGAGTAAGTGCAAATCATGAAAAGTGATTGAATATTTCTAATGTATGTTTCTTTTGTTATAGGAGTTGTTCGCGAATCGGGAATGCGCGTTATGGGATATCGCTTACTTTCGCAATTCAAATCGAGTGCGCGTAGAGTATACCGAATTCGCGTATCGTATGTTTCACGGTCGAGTGTTTCGCGTAGGTATCGCAATCGTATATTTTCTCGCGTTCGCGCACCGTTCATCAGGAAGCCAAGGAGCCATGAGGGTGGGACCAAGGATCGTATATATTTTTTAATTTCGCGAGTGTAATAGACTTTATTTACATCATCCATCCATCCAATCCAGATGCGGCGAGGGCCAACGCAGGGACGCTCAGCGGGCAGCTTCTTGTGTGCACAACCCACTTGTAATGCTAGCCGAAGTGGAATCCCCTTCTATCTACAAACTGTAGTAGTTGGGGCAACTTTAACACTACCGATTACCACCACAAACTGTGGTGGTAATCATTTGATATATTTTTATGTGCATGAGAATAATTTGCTTGATTATAATTTGCATGAGCATAATTTGCATGATTTAGAAAGCATGATTAAATGTCCTTCTGACATCTGACGGGTCGAGAAAACTTTCGCGATCGCGGTTTTTAGGGAGTATGCTGTTGCTGTTCCGCTTACGATAGAAGAAGTCCAAAGTCCACGAAATGGAAAAAGAAGTCCAGGAAGCAGGAAACAGTAAACACAGCATACTGTAAACAATACTGGAAAACAACACTTTCCATTTTTTATGTCGCGGTTACAGGGAGGATCGTGCCGTTCTGAACTGTAACTGCCAATGCCTTTATTATATGCCTGTTATTATATCATGTATATCTTGTAATATTTGCGTGTTAAATCCCGGATGGGAGCCTGGGTGGATAGACGTATGTTTGGGTGTTGCTACCCCCAGGTCACAACCTATATTGGCACGTGCCAAAACTGCTCGTTTCGCGCGGATATAAACGAGCCCATCATTGGTTATGTGGTTAGGTAGGATAATCATCCCATGTTTTCCCCATATTTCGTTAGCTATTGTGTGTGAATGGAATGTATTGAGAAATATTGAGTGAGTGAATATTTATTAACATGTACTTTCTCTTACAGGATTAAATTAGATTTAAGTTAGTTCGCGTCGCGTTGCGCCAAAATCGTAGAAACTCGTATTAGGTAAACCGAATGTTCATACTGACTGTGAGTGTGCCAACCGACGTTCTCTTTCAGGAATTGTATATATTTTTAATATGTTTTCTCTTCACAGTGCTTCAAAAAACCGTAAGTTTTTAATGAAATACTTCATTAAAAAAACTAATAATGTGTGGTATGATGGTTGGGCACAGTCAGTATATCCCAATTCCTAAACCGGCACTTCCTTTTTAGGGCGCAATGGCTACTCGTGTAGCAGGAGTTGTTAATCGTATATTTGTGTCTTTCTTTTTTTTCAGGTCGCCTTTGACTTTGTTTCGCATTCAAGCGTGAATGAAAAGCATAGTCATTAACCCGGCCCAGGGAGACTATTTCATGATTATAGTTTCACCTGATAGTTTCACCTGGGTAAATCCTGGCAGACGCGTCCTAGTCGCGGGGGTGGGCATACAGTCAATTGCTTTTTCAATTTTTTAATTTCATTTATTAGTTTTGACGTATGGCTAAGTTCTGCCAGGGTCCCGATTTTTGCACGGGTAACAAGTTGCAAAAACACGGTAAAATCCGAAGAATAAAATAATTGATATTGATATGCACTTATGGGATAAATAATTCGCTAAACGTCATAATTATCATTTAGAAAACTTAATGCAAGAGACATAAATTTCATGACGTATACATTCGAAGCACATGAAATGACTTTAAAAGTATTTGCACTCGACAATATAAAGTCGTTAGGCATCTAGGCCAAGACATAATAAAAGTCATTTGGAACATGTCCAAGAAAAATATTTTCAAGTCAATTACGCCTTGAGATTTTAATGTTCAATTCCAGACGCAATCATACATTAATGTCCGATATAAAGTCGGATAGTTTTTTAGTTTCTCCAGAAAAATGCTTTAAACGCATGCGACCATAATTTATCCATATTTTTTCAAAAGTTTATTTAACATATTTGCAATGATTATGGAAGATTGAGCTTTTTTTCCAAGATACCCAGATAGTTGTTTTAACACACCGTATCAGAATAATACCAATTTCTTTGATAGTTTTCGAACAAAAAAATTTTAAAGTTGACTTTGCCAATTAACGTACAAATAAATTACTTACATTCAACGACGAAAAAATAATACTTCCGGATATAATAGAAACTTCATTCGTATACCAACATTATAAGCTGTTTAGTATACTTTCTCATGGTGAAAATGGCGTTGCAGTAGAGCAATTCACTAATTAAATATTCATTTTTTAAGTTGATGAGTCATGAATCGGGTTGTTGCACATTATGGTTAATATCAATAAAACCATTAAACCAATTTACACCGAATAACTGTCATTTTAAAGTGCGGTAATGTCTTTATGATTTTGCCAAGTTTAATTGACATCGCGTTATTAGTTTATGAAATATTAACATTTAAATAATTTTATGCCACTTCCTACCGGACGAAAAAAATGTTTGATTTTATCATTCACAGACGCGGCTTTTTATTTCGTACCAAAACACAATAATGAATAAATGTATTATTCATTATTAACAATCGAAACATTCCTTAACACTTAGCACAAGCTTATGCTAAAAGTGTCGCGAAACAACTGCCGCGACTGTACACGACACAGCAACAGGGGTTTAACTCACTACTACTGCCGCGTCACCTACGTGCATAAAACCCCTGCCGCTGCTTACGCCTGTGCGTCTGAATCGTATAGAAACCATAGGACGATAGTCGTATCGTACGAACCGCGGTCAATGCCCTGCAAATACGTACGCAGCACAGGGGTCAGAACTTGAAGTGCGTTCAAACTGAATGTGGCGCAAAAATAAGTCAAAACTTCAATGTCAATAAATTTTTTGTTTATGATGCGATTTTAATGGTTTAAAAAGTATTTGGTTCATTATTTAATCTATTATTCGTGAAGTTAAAATAAATAAAATATTTTATCTGTGGCATAGGATAGTGACTTTAGAAAGCCAGACTACATTTGTTTAGAAAAACATTATAAATAATCATTTTTCATTGAAAATTTTTATCAATAATTATTAAGCACGCCAGCTATGAACTTATAATATCTAAATATCATAAATATTAACTCCACAAACGAAGATATAAGGAATTATTGATATTGCGCTTTCAATTTTTTTAAGATACACTTCATTTATTTTAATTTTTTTAGCAATGTTATAATAACGCTAGCGCTTTCATTTTTTCAAAAAATAATTCTACATTAGTTTATATATCTTTGTAGTAAATTTCAAGTCTGTGGCTTAATCGGATATATTTTATAATAATTAATTTATTCGGGAAATTATCTCCAAAGTGCGGAATTTTTGCGGTTTCAACTTTGAAAACTATTATAATAGAATCTATTGCGGGTATTATTTTTAAAAAATTACCATATTATTGCACGTCTAATTACTGATATTTGTGCAAATTTTGGATTGCCAAATATAATTGGAAATAGTAGAAAATAATTCTTGAAAAAGTCCTCAAATTTGAGAGTCATTTAGTAAATTTTGACTTTGACAATTAATTGCGGCGAAACTACTGCATGAATCGCGCTTGATTAATTTTTCTTGTATAGATAAACTATTCGACAATAAGAATGTAGAATTTGAGTCTTCTATATATACAGGAAGTGGCAGAAAATAATTTTTGGAAAAATTTGGTACTTTTTCAAATTTTTCAATTTTGACGAGAAACTATTAATGATATGAAAACGTTCTCTACTTTGTATGATGCACCGTCAAAATGCCTATTATCAGTGAGAAGCGCATTAAAATAGCTCTGCTAGAAACCTTAAAAAACGCACAAAACTATATTTGAACAAATGCAATTATCTCAGCAACCATTAGAGATAGAATTTTTTTAGTATTTTTCCGGTAATCAGTTACCGAAATAACATCAGAATCGATGTATATTTTTCTCAAATTATGAAAAATCAAAATTTTTAACATTCGGTATATTTGCCCTGTGGTCTCCATATGATGTGAGTGCATAGGCGCAAACAGTAGCAACAGAGATTTCACGCACGTAGGTGAGGCGGTAGCAGTAGTAAGGTAGTTGCTGCGCGGTAGTCGTATCGTAGATACCGCGGTCAATGCGCAGCGCAATACGTACGCGGCACAGGGGCTTCGAACTTGAATTTCGGGCAGACCGAATGTGGCGCAAAAATAAGCCAAACTTTAAATGTCAATAACTTTTTTCTTTATGGTGCGATTTTAATGGTTTAAAATGTATTTGGTTCATTATTTAATCTATTATTCGTGAAGTTAAAATAAATAAAATATTTTATCTGTGGCATAGGATAGTGACGTTAGAAAGCCAGACTACATTTGTTTAGAAAAACATTATAAATAATCATTTTTCATTGAAAATTTTTATCAAAAGTTATTAAGCACACCAGCTGTGAACTTATAATATCTAAATATCATAAATATTAACTCCACAAACGAAGATATAAGGAATTATTTATATTGCGCTTTCAATTTTTTTAAGATACACTTCATTTATTTTAATTTTTTTAGCAATGTTATAATAACGCTAGCGCTTTCATTTTTTCAAAAAATAATTCTACATTAGTTTATATATCTTTGTAGTAAATTTCAAGTCTGTGGCTTAATCGGATATATTTTATAATAATTAATTTATTCGGGAAATTATCTCCAAAGTGCGGAATTTTTGCGGTTTCAACTTTGAAAACTATTTTAATAGAATCTATTGCGGGTATTATTTTTAAAAAATTACCATATTATTGCACGTCTAATTACTGATATTTGTGCAAATTTTGGATTGCCAAATATAATTGGAAATAGTAGAAAATAATTCTTGAAAAAGTCCTCAAATTTGAGAGTCATTTAGTAAATTTTGACTTTGACAATTAATTGCGGCGAAACTACTGCATGAATCGCGCTTGATTAATTTTTCTTGTATAGATAAACTATTTGACAATAAGAATGTAGAATTTGAGTCTTCTATATATACAGGAAGTGGCAGAAAATAATTTTTGGAAAAATTTGGTACTTTTTCAAATTTTTCAATTTTGACGAGAAACTATTAATGATATGAAAACGTTCTCTACTTTGTATGATGCACCGTCAAAATGCCTATTATCAGTGAGAAGCGCATTAAAATAGCTCTGCTAGAAACCTTAGAAAACGCACAAAACTATATTTGAACAAATGCAATTATCTCAGCAACCATTAGAGATAGAATTTTTTTAGTATTTTTCCGGTAATCAGTTGCCGAAATAACATCAGAATCGATGTATATTTTTCTCAAATTATGAAAAATCAAAATTTTTAACATTCGGTATATTTGCCCTGTGGTCTCCATATGATGTGAGTGCATAGGCGCAAACAGTAGCAACAGAGATTTCACGCACGTAGGTGAGGCGGTAGCAGTAGTAAGGTAGTTGCTGCGCGGTAGTCGTATCGTAGATACCGCGGTCAATGCGCAGCGCAATACGTACGCGGCACAGGGGCTTCGAACTTGAATTTCGGGCAGACCGAATGTGGCGCAAAAATAAGCCAAACTTTAAATGTCAATAACTTTTTTCTTTATGGTGCGATTTTAATGGTTTAAAAAGTATTTGGTTCATTATTTAATCTATTATTCGTGAAGTTAAAATAAATAAAATATTTTATCTGTGGCATAGGATAGTGACGTTAGAAAGCCAGACTACATTTGTTTAGAAAAACATTATAAATAATCATTTTTCATTGAAAATTTTTATCAAAAGTTATTAAGCACACCAGCTGCGAACTTATAATATCTAAATATCATAAATATTAACTCCACAAACGAAGGTATAAGGAATTATTGATATTGCGCTTTCAATTTTTTTAAGATACACTTCATTTATTTTAATTTTTTTAGCAATGTTATAATAACGCTAGCGCTTTCATTTTTTCAAAAAATAATTCTACATTAGTTTATATATCTTTGTAGTAAATTTCAAGTCTGTGGCTTAATCGGATATATTTTATAATAATTAATTTATTCGGGAAATTATCTCCAAAGTGCGGAATTTTTGCGGTTTCAACTTTGAAAACTATTTTAATAGAATCTATTGCGGGTATTATTTTTAAAAAATTACCATATTATTGCACGTCTAATTACTGATATTTGTGCAAATTTTGGATTGCCAAATATAATTGGAAATAGTAGAAAATAATTCTTGAAAAAGTCCTCAAATTTGAGAGTCATTTAGTAAATTTTGACTTTGACAATTAATTGCGGCGAAACTACTGCATGAATCGCGCTTGATTAATTTTTCTTGTATAGATAAACTATTTGACAATAAGAATGTAGAATTTGAGTCTTCTATATATACAGGAAGTGGCAGAAAATAATTTTTGGAAAAATTTGGTACTTTTTCAAATTTTTCAATTTTGACGAGAAACTATTAATGATATGAAAACGTTCTCTACTTTGTATGATGCACCGTCAAAATGCCTATTATCAGTGAGAAGCGCATTAAAATAGCTCTGCTAGAAACCTTAGAAAACGCACAAAACTATATTTGAACAAATGCAATTATCTCAGCAACCATTAGAGATAGAATTTTTTTAGTATTTTTCCGGTAATCAGTTGCCGAAATAACATCAGAATCGATGTATATTTTTCTCAAATTATGAAAAATCAAAATTTTTAACATTCGGTATATTTGCCCTGTGGTCTCCATATGATGTGAGTGCATAGGCGCAAACAGTAGCAACAGAGATTTCACGCACGTAGGTGAGGCGGTAGCAGTAGTAAGGTAGTTGCTGCGCGGTAGTCGTATCGTAGATACCGCGGTCAATGCGCAGCGCAATACGTACGCGGCACAGGGGCTTCGAACTTGAATTTCGGGCAGACCGAATGTGGCGCAAAAATAAGCCAAACTTTAAATGTCAATAACTTTTTTCTTTATGGTGCGATTTTAATGGTTTAAAAAGTATTTGGTTCATTATTTAATCTATTATTCGTGAAGTTAAAATAAATAAAATATTTTATCTGTGGCATAGGATAGTGACGTTAGAAAGCCAGACTACATTTGTTTAGAAAAACATTATAAATAATCATTTTTCATTGAAAATTTTTATCAAAAGTTATTAAGCACACCAGCTGCGAACTTATAATATCTAAATATCATAAATATTAACTCCACAAACGAAGATATAAGGAATTATTGATATTGCGCTTTCAATTTTTTTAAGATACACTTCATTTATTTTAATTTTTTTAGCAATGTTATAATAACGCTAGCGCTTTCATTTTTTCAAAAAATAATTCTACATTAGTTTATATATCTTTGTAGTAAGTTTCAAGTCTGTGGCTTAATCGCATATATTTTATAACAATTAATTTATTCGGGAAATTATCTCCAAAGTGTGGAATTTTTGCGGTTTCAACTTTGAAAACTATTTTAATAGAATCTATTGCGGGTATTATTTTTAAAAAATTACCATATTATTCCACGTCTAATTACTGATATTTGTGCAAATTTTGGATTGCCAAATATAATTGGAAATAGTAGAAAATAATTCTTGAAAAAGTCCTTCAATTTGAGAGTCATTTAGTAAATTTTGACTTTGACAATTAATTGCGGCGAAACTACTGCATGAATCGCGCTTGATTAATTTTTCTTGTATAGATAAACTATTTGACAATAAGAATGTAGAATTTGAGTCTTCTATATATACAGGAAGTGGCAGAAAATAATTGTTGGAAAAATTTGGTACTTTTTCAAATTTTTCAATTTTGACGAGAAACTATTAATGATATGAAAACGTTCTCTACTTTGTATGATGCACCGTCAAAATGCCTATTATCAGTGAGAAGCGCATTAAAATAGCTCTGCTAGAAACCTTAAAAAACGCACAAAACTATATTTGAACAAATGCAATTATCTCAGCAACCATTAGAGATAGAATTTTTTTAGTATTTTTTCGGTAATCAGTTGCCGAAATAACATCAGAATCGATGTATATTTTTCTCAAATTATAAAAAATCAAAATTTTTAACATTCGGTATATTTGCCCTGTGGTCTCCATATGATGTGAGTGCATAGGCGCAAACAGTAGCAACAGAGATTTCACGCACGTAGGTGAGGCGGTAGCAGTAGTAAGGTAGTTGCTGCGCGGTAGTCGTATCGTAGATACCGCGGTCAATGCGCAGCGCAATACGTACGCGGCACAGGGGCTTCGAACTTGAATTTCGGGCAGACCGAATGTGGCGCAAAAATAAGCCAAACTTTAAATGTCAATAACTTTTTTCTTTATGGTGCGATTTTAATGGTTTAAAAAGTATTTGGTTCATTATTTAATCTATTATTCGTGAAGTTAAAATAAATAAAATATTTTATCTGTGGCATAGGATAGTGACGTTAGAAAGCCAGACTACATTTGTTTAGAAAAACATTATAAATAATCATTTTTCATTGAAAATTTTTATCAAAAGTTATTAAGCACACCAGCTGTGAACTTATAATATCTAAATATCATAAATATTAACTCCACAAACGAAGATATAAGGAATTATTTATATTGCGCTTTCAATTTTTTTAAGATACACTTCATTTATTTTAATTTTTTTAGCAATGTTATAATAACGCTAGCGCTTTCATTTTTTCAAAAAATAATTCTACATTAGTTTATATATCTTTGTAGTAAATTTCAAGTCTGTGGCTTAATCGGATATATTTTATAATAATTAATTTATTCGGGAAATTATCTCCAAAGTGCGGAATTTTTGCGGTTTCAACTTTGAAAACTATTTTAATAGAATCTATTGCGGGTATTATTTTTAAAAAATTACCATATTATTGCACGTCTAATTACTGATATTTGTGCAAATTTTGGATTGCCAAATATAATTGGAAATAGTAGAAAATAATTCTTGAAAAAGTCCTCAAATTTGAGAGTCATTTAGTAAATTTTGACTTTGACAATTAATTGCGGCGAAACTACTGCATGAATCGCGCTTGATTAATTTTTCTTGTATAGATAAACTATTTGACAATAAGAATGTAGAATTTGAGTCTTCTATATATACAGGAAGTGGCAGAAAATAATTTTTGGAAAAATTTGGTACTTTTTCAAATTTTTCAATTTTGACGAGAAACTATTAATGATATGAAAACGTTCTCTACTTTGTATGATGCACCGTCAAAATGCCTATTATCAGTGAGAAGCGCATTAAAATAGCTCTGCTAGAAACCTTAGAAAACGCACAAAACTATATTTGAACAAATGCAATTATCTCAGCAACCATTAGAGATAGAATTTTTTTAGTATTTTTCCGGTAATCAGTTGCCGAAATAACATCAGAATCGATGTATATTTTTCTCAAATTATGAAAAATCAAAATTTTTAACATTCGGTATATTTGCCCTGTGGTCTCCATATGATGTGAGTGCATAGGCGCAAACAGTAGCAACAGAGATTTCACGCACGTAGGTGAGGCGGTAGCAGTAGTAAGGTAGTTGCTGCGCGGTAGTCGTATCGTAGATACCGCGGTCAATGCGCAGCGCAATACGTACGCGGCACAGGGGCTTCGAACTTGAATTTCGGGCAGACCGAATGTGGCGCAAAAATAAGCCAAACTTTAAATGTCAATAACTTTTTTCTTTATGGTGCGATTTTAATGGTTTAAAAAGTATTTGGTTCATTATTTAATCTATTATTCGTGAAGTTAAAATAAATAAAATATTTTATCTGTGGCATAGGATAGTGACGTTAGAAAGCCAGACTACATTTGTTTAGAAAAACATTATAAATAATCATTTTTCATTGAAAATTTTTATCAAAAGTTATTAAGCACACCAGCTGCGAACTTATAATATCTAAATATCATAAATATTAACTCCACAAACGAAGATATAAGGAATTATTGATATTGCGCTTTCAATTTTTTTAAGATACACTTCATTTATTTTAATTTTTTTAGCAATGTTATAATAACGCTAGCGCTTTCATTTTTTCAAAAAATAATTCTACATTAGTTTATATATCTTTGTAGTAAGTTTCAAGTCTGTGGCTTAATCGCATATATTTTATAACAATTAATTTATTCGGGAAATTATCTCCAAAGTGTGGAATTTTTGCGGTTTCAACTTTGAAAACTATTTTAATAGAATCTATTGCGGGTATTATTTTTAAAAAATTACCATATTATTCCACGTCTAATTACTGATATTTGTGCAAATTTTGGATTGCCAAATATAATTGGAAATAGTAGAAAATAATTCTTGAAAAAGTCCTCAAATTTGAGAGTCATTTAGTAAATTTTGACTTTGACAATTAATTACGGCAAAACTACTGCATGAATCGCGCTTGATTAATTTTTCTTGTATAGATAAACTATTTGACAATAACAGTGTAGAATTTGAGTCTTCTATATATACAGGAAGTGGCAGAAAATAATTTTTCAAAACAAATTGGTACTTTTTCAAATTTTTTAATTTTGACGAGAAACTATTAACGATATGAAAACGTTATCTACTTTGTATGATGCACCGTCAAAATGCCTATTATCAGTGAGAAGCGTATTAAAATAGCTCTGCTAGAAACCCTACAAAGCGCAAAAAACTAAAATTAAACAAATGCAATTATCTCGGTACCCATGAGTGATAGATTTTTTTAAATAATTTTCCTCTATTTAGTGGCCGGAAGACTATCGGACTTGGTATGCATTTTGCTAAAATTATAAAAAAAAACTTTCAAACAAAATTTCAAAATTTAGAGCATTCCGTATATTTACCATGTGTTTTCTATATGACGCGTGTCATAAGCGTAAACAGTGGCAACAGGGATTTCACGCACGTAGGTAACGCAGTAGTAGTAGTGAGTTATAGACTAGCATACGGTTTATGACGTGAGCACTGCTAAACGACGTTCGTTAAGTGAGTCATTATTTTATGATTTATGTTGTTCGTCAAGCGAATCACATGTAATGTGGGGCGTTTGTTAGCTGAGGTTCCACTGTAAATCTTCAAATTTTGTGTTGACATTCGATTTGATTTTAGTTCAAGTAGTGTTCTATTTCAGCAGCACTTTCTAGAGATAATAACATAACCCTGCACAAAACAATAATATTGGAACAGTTTGTTTTGATTATCATAGAGACCTGTTTCCAGCTAGTTGATGATATTCAGTAACGTATATTAGTGGATTAAAACGTTAAATAATGTTGATGCAACAGTATTTGAAAGAGCTCAGCCAGGTATATGAATAAATGTGGTTTTAATATCTTGTGATATGTGATTGGATTGATAGGAACTGTTTGAGCCTGAAGAATTTGTTGAAAGACTTGCCTGGAGGGTAACTGCAGAAAGC
This sequence comes from Aleochara curtula, assembly GCA_963978815.1. Taxonomy (NCBI): domain Eukaryota; kingdom Metazoa; phylum Arthropoda; class Insecta; order Coleoptera; family Staphylinidae; genus Aleochara; species Aleochara curtula. The sequence goes on along the minus strand of OZ022216.1, from coordinate 19,123,815 downwards.
AAAAGAGATGGTGATTATCAAGATAGTTTCAACCCAGATTTACTCTATGATGCATTCATAGATGCCATTAAGTATAATGATATTCTTTGCCCCTGATTGTCTACACACATTATTGTGATATATTTCAGAGATCTCACATTGCTTCAAGATAGACAACAGAAAAAATGTGAAGCTCTTGCTGCAGCTGTCCATGAGGATGAGACAGTTTTTCAGCGTCATGTTCATAAGCTGCAAAAAGATAATCTTTTGGCTGCCAAATCATTTCAAGAGTTGGATGAGAAAATCAACCATGTTGCCACTAAAGTATTACATCTTGGTGACCAATTGGATAGTGTCAATGGTCCACGGTCTCGTGTTGTGGAAGCACAACGACTAATGGCCCATTTAAATGAGTTCTTTACTTCTGATGCAAGCACACTGCCTCTATATTCTGATCCTAATCGAATTGATGAGGCTGCTGACATAATCCAAAAACTGTATATTATAGCTCAGGATCTACCAAAGCCCAAGTATCTTTTATGATCCTGAAATATACAGTTAATTCAGTAATTAAGTGTTTTAGATTTGATGCTATAAAAGCACGCATTGATAAGAAATATGATGAGATTGAGTGTGCACTCATTGATGAATTCTCTATCAAACAACGTCGTGACGACTTAAAACGAATGAAGGAAATTGCTGATATACTGTCACATTTTAAAACATACTCCCAATGCATGGATGCATATATTGATCAAAGTCAAGGAGTAAGAATGTTTTACTCTAAATAGTATTGATATTCCAAATGCTTATTGTAGAGTTGCTTATTAATCAAAGATGTCTTTGGATACTTGCTGCCCTTATGCAAGAGAAATCATCTTATCATCAAGGATGTTTTTAAGAATATGGATCAAGTGATGTCCAAGTTTATTCTAAATATTTATCATTTAAAACTCAATGATTACATTGTCACAAGACTATCGCAAAAGTTGGATACTTATAGTTATTTAACAACGTTATATGAGCTATATTCAAAGTACGTTTACACTTATAAAATGGAATTTTTATTAACATCTGGAAATTTTATAGGACCAATCAGTTATCATTTGATTTAGCTGATTTAAACATTGGCTATGATATTAACTTTATGAACAAGTTAACAGCTGGCATTTTCCATAAACATATTGAGCATTATATTCAGTCTGAACTTAATTGTCTCAAGGATCGCAATAGTAGCAATTTACAGCGCTACTATGAGAGTAAAAATCATCAGAAGAAACAATTTCAAACTGGTGGTTTTCAAGATTTGAAAAGAGACATTCAGGTCGTAATTGCAACAAGGGCGAATATAAACATTGGCCAATCGGAAAATTATGGCGCTGAAACTTTTCTTTCTGAGGAATTGGCTATTACTATTTTGCAAGATGCAAAAATGGCATTTCAGCGTTGTAATGTGGTACGAATAATTCTATTTCCAAATGAGTAAATTGAATTTACAAATTATTTACTGAAATATTCTTGTATTTTTCATAGCTTTCGAAGCCGGATGAACGTGCACATAATGCAATGCAAATATTAGATAGACTATTGAATTGCTTATTGTTGGAACACGTTGACTATGCAATTGATTTAGGATTACAAGCAATTCCAGTCGTTGAAGGCAGTAAGAGTATGCCTACTTTGCATTTTTTCACTGTCGTTCATCAATCAAATAATATAACTCATCTATTGGAAAAACAATTCTCTGATATCGTTGTCCCAATGGTTATGTGAGTGTTGATTAATCGCTTACGATCGCTACTTGAATATTTTTATTTTCTAGTAATACACCAAGGTATAATGATTGCGTGCATAAGAAAATGTTTGTCTTGGAGGATATTGAACGGAAATTAAACACCGGTATTGATCGTTGCTTGAATGCAATTGTTACCTGGGTTAAACTTTATTTACAAACCGAACAGAAGAAGACCGATTTCAAGCGCGAAACTGATGATTTTGCAACTGTAACTTCAATAGTAATTAAATTATTCATGTTACTTCCTGACCATCTAAATTATACTTATTCTAGGCCTGTAAAGTCGTTGTACAATACGTGAGCAGTATTATTAATCAAATCAAGGAAAGTCTGGATGGGAATAATGTTAGTGAGGTTCTTAAGGAATTGGGAATACGTTTACATCGTACAATTTATGAACATATGTTGCAATTTCAGTATAACACAGCTGGTATTTTATTATTCATTTAATTTATCAGCAGATACTTCAATTCTTTTTATTTTAATAGGTGCAATGATTGCAATTTGCGACTTGAACGAGTATCGCTCCTGCACGAAACCACTTGGACCACTGGTCAATAAATTATTTGAAACTTTACATGCATTATGTAATTTGTTGTTGGTTAAGCGTGAAAATTTACAACAAATTTGCTCAGAGGATTCTCTTGTGAGTATACGGATTTTCTCTAAAGCACATAAATCGAAAATGATTTTGGTAATACATATTTTAGGTTGATTTGGATCAATCTGTCGTACATAATTTTATTCAATTGCGAAGTGACTTTAAAAGTCAAAAGCAACCATTGTTGAAATTATAACAAGGCAATCACTTGAAGTGAGAAAGAGTTGGTTTCGGAGTATAGCTTATCGTTTATTTACTAATCATGGTATCCGTAATACATAGTTAATCATATCAAATATACTGTAAACAAATTAAGACTATTCCTAACACATCGCTTCACACGAGCTGAGATGAATAACAGCAAATCACGTCATTATATTTTTTACGCCTAACAAAGGTCCGCAGAACTAAATCATGGTATTTTGAATTGTATATAAAAAATTTTTAAAGCTAGGAAAATCAATGGTAGGGAGAACATAATTGAGATTAGCAATCTTAAGATTCTTACGACGCTTACATATTTAGTTTGTATACTAGTTTAATGGGGGGCATAATACATGTGACTGTAAAGTAAAAAGAACGCTTTCACACACAGCCAATTGTTGAAATGAGTGCGTTCGGCAATAAGTAGAAATGCGTTCATCCACCCTCAACTTTAGCCGAATGTGGTATCAACGCATTCTGTATCGGTTCAGCTCGTGTATATCGCCCAGCTCCCCATTAAAATCAATTTCGATAACAAAATCTAGATCGCGATTGTTACGTGGATTTGGACGCATTTCAAATCGACCGTACACCTCCTCGTTCTTCTTTACAGTCATGTAGTCTTCAAAGTAAAATATTGTCTGCTTCCAATGCGTGTAGGCTGCCTCCGGGGCGGTGCTGAACCCAACGCGTTTATGACATTTGGTGAATTCAACGTTAAAGAAAGTTACAAGCGCCTGGATGTAGTCGTTGCGGCGGACTTGCAATTGAAATGGTGCGGAAAACTCCAAGTCGCTTTTTTGTACAGTGTACAAGTCAACTTCTTTTACTAGGCAAGCATTTGTAACTACTTGTTTCGGGTCAACAACATCAACAAGTGGCTCACTGATTGCCACTTTTCTAATGGAACTCATGTCAAAGCCATATACATCATCCCACCAGGTGATTTTCTCATCCTTATATTGACGATCTTCAATGGCAGTTATAAAGAGAGAACATCTGTCAGGGAAGAGCAGTCCACCAGTCTGAAGCCACTTATCCCTGGCAAAGAGTACAGTGTCCAGCATACTCTCATAGAACAGACAGTAACCCATCCACTCAGAAATGATTATGTCCACTTTTTCAATGCCATCAGGCAGTGTGATCTCTTCCACCTTCCCCTTGATTATTGTAATAATATGGTCCAGCTTGTTAGCTTGGACAATTTTCTTGGCATAGTCCACAATATTGGAGCACTCAACTGCCAGCACCTTCTTTGCGCCCGCCTTAGCTGCAAACATACTAAGAATGCCAGTTCCACACCCAATATCCATGACAATTTTGCCAGAAAATAAGTGTTTATTGTGATACATTGAATTACGATATGTCATCGTCCGTACTTCATCTTTAAGCATCTCCTCGTGAATGCCGAAATGTGCGTAAGAGTCGAAATAATAATCTCTGGATGTCATTTCTTCTGGTGGTATGTCTTCTTTTGCATTTGTGATGCTTGAAACTACACTGTTAGTTTCCATTTTTTCCATATTTGGTTTGGATTATACTAAGTGTAATTGAAGCTGGAATTAAACACCAGAGCAAATTAATTTGATGTCGTACTTTGCGCAAATTTCAATCCTAACAATCGCCATACTTTATGCCACAGCACGTGTAATCTCGCAATTATTTTTCTGTCTGATTTTAATGCAAACTAATGGGGCAATGAAGGTTGAGATGCAAGCAAATTCTTGATTTTGGAATTATTCCACTGATATAACGCCGTAAATACATACCCTTTCAAGATGAACTACCCGGCTAGAGTTAGGAACTTCACCAAACCTAACGCAGAGAACACAAAACGATGCTACTTTTGTATAGAGGCTAAATTAAGCACCAAAATGCGGTATTTGACAGGCAGGTTTACCAATGAGCCAAGCGGCTTATAGACATGTGTAAAAGCGCTGGTGAAACAGGGTCCCACATATGATGCGACTACCTACGAGTTGCCCGATCCTTCACGATATAATTGACACTATTGATAATACATATAACGATAATTCCCGATCAAGCTGCCTCCGAAAAATATCCTATTTTCTGCGTCAATTTAATTTCAGTAATTTTTCTATACGTTCTTACGTGCTTTCAAATTTAACGCTCCGTTTATATTTATTCTACAGCTATGATGAGCTGCGCGAGCATTAATTTTAAATTTGGGGGATTTTAAAATATCTTAGAGTTTCGCCAATAATATTTTACTTTGCTGACTTACAGGTTGATTTTACATCCTCAAATGAATATCTGAATTCAAAGTAGGCATACAAACAATAATGTTTGATCAATTGTCAAGACCGACTTCTACGAAGAGTCGAGTGAAGACACTGAAGCAATAACTTCGGTTTTATATTTATTTCTAGCGTATTTAAAATCATATATTAGTCTACAACAATGGATCAGTTAGATATCCCACAGGATAATAATGAGGACGTGGTGGACTTGTTTGTTCCCGATATTAATTCTTCCGATCCAGAAGAAAGAAAACTAGCGAGAAAAATTCGCATTAAGAAACGCATAGATGCATTTGCTAGGTATATTTCAAAAGTTTGTGAAACTGTTAATTACATTTATATATTTATTTAATATAGGCAGAAAAAGGCAAAGGAGCAAATGACTTCAGTAAAGCCACAAGAAAAAGCCACTCTACTACAAATCCAACTTGAAAAAAGTAGTGAAATACTACAGCAATTGTTTCAAGAAGCTGAAGAGCAAGTCACCAATGTTCGCGTTGCAAATGATTGTCGTGAAGTTGATAGGCGCGATTTGGAGAGTGTAGGGCGCGATAAAATGTTTAAGCAATTGCAAGAAGATGCCAATCTATCGATTGAAATGTTTCAAGAAATTGCCTCAAAGTGGAAACCGATTTTATCATCTAACGATCCCTTAGATATATTTGAAAAACTAGAGGAGCAAAAGGAAAAGTGCGAGGAATTGATCCGACAAAAAGATTCTGTTATAGCAATGCTGCGTAATGAAATACGCGAGAGCGAAACAAAGTTTTATCTTGATCAACAGACACAGAATGAGGATATTCGAATGCTCGCAAATCGTGTAGAAAAGCAAGTGACCATTATGCGCGCTGCTCATGCAGTAGAGTTGCAAAATATTGAAGAAGTTATGATTCAGGAAAGGACCAACATGATGGAAAACAATGACATTCGTTGGAATGAACTCTACAAGCGGCGAGAAGAACAAGAATTGGCAATATCAAAAAACAAATTGAAGCAGCGTCAAGAATTTGAAGATGTTGTTGCTGAAGTGCGCACCAAACATTATGAAAACGTTCGAGAAGTGAAAATTTCACTTGAACGCGATTGCGATCGTCTTCAACAGGAATTCGAATATGTCAAGGCTTGCGCACTCACTAATAGTGAGAAAATGGATTATAATTATCAGATATTAAAGAAGCGCGAAGGAGAAAATATCATCATCAAGAGTAATCAGAAGCGAATGCTCAATAAGCTTCAAGATAATATAAATTTACTCAAGAAGAAGATTCGTAATTACGAGCAGTCATCGAATCAGCAAATTGCGAAACTCTGTGAAGAAATTCAAAGCCTACAAAAGTGCATCTCGAATGAGAAAACGAAAAGTAAAACAATCGCACAAATGAATGATAAAAAGTATTCTGAAGTCTGGGAGTTAAATAGACAAATAGCTACTAAATTATTGAATAAAATTCTTACGATTGATCGATTGCTCTCTGAGCAACAATTGGGCATAACGTGGGAAGAACCGCATATTAAACTACTAGTCAAAGAAAAGCTACCTTCATATAAAGCAGCTATGAAAATACTCCAAAAGCGTCAGGATAAAACTCTCCGCATTTCCAAATCTGAAATTAAAAAACGAAGTTTCAAGGAAACCGAAGATGAAGTTGATCATGAGGCAAATATTGGATATTGTCGTGTTTTAAAGAATGTGTTGCAATGTATTGCAGATAAAAGTGGTTTTCTTATCGAAGCGAGAATGGCTAAAATATTTGCTGATACTTCCACTGATGGAGGAGTTCTCATAAAAGTTGATAACGTTTTCGAAGCTCTCGGTATCGAAACACCAGAAGATATTAATATTATGCTACAGTTCTTTCGTCCTTACATTCATTGCCCAATTTGCACTGCAGTTAGTTCGGAAAATAATAGTCGTTCTGATTCAGTCATAACAATTTCCACAGCTTCAGTGCTTACGGGAACCGAAGGCATGCTTCATTTAGATACTGCTGCTGTCTCATATGTAGATTTTGATGCTAACACACTGGCATGTAGAGAAAGTGATAATGCTGTTGACAATATTGTTGCAAGTATTGTCGATCCGAAGAGGCTCAAAGACAGTTCCAGTGATTTGAATTTGGTGAAGATGGAAGGTGAATGTTTAGGTCCCATGAAAACAAATCAAGAGTTAGTTATTAATGTAAAGCAGCGAATACTATATAATAATTTATTATTTTGCAGGGTTGAAAAGAAAGTTGCGCAGGTTGATAACTTTGTAACAGTAATTGCTGACACTAGTGCAACAAATTGTTTGCAAAGTCACCCAATTTTTATGAATCCAGCATCGGTTTTAAGAGCACTAAGAGAATATGTCACAAAAGTGATGTGCAAAAATGCCGAAAAGTATGTTTAAGTTTATAAACAACTCCTGAAATTCTCATGCGGCAAATTCTGACTTTAGAGATTTTGTGGAATCCAGTTCAGACTTTTCGCAAATCACTCCAACTATATCCCGATTGCTTGATCAAAATGACGTTAAAGAATATTGGGATCGATACAAGGCAATCATTGCATCTAGAACTTCTGATTGGTGGAAGGCACTCTTTTATGGATTGAAGAAATATCATGCTATTCTTGAAGGTACCAAACGATTCTTGGTCATTGTGGACACTAACGAAAAATGAAATTATGTTACAGATAGGCATAAACTTAACAACGAATTGAAACGTCTTGATAGGCAAAATCGTGAATTGAACTATCTGTTAGCAAGAGTTAAACATGAGCAGAATGAAAGAAGATAAAGCAGAAGTTTTTGGCTCAAAATATTTATTAACTCTTTTCAAAAAATATTAAATTGCAACAGGTCATTTTCAATCAACCATTATTAATATTTTCGTAATTTAGTAGTGGAAACTAAATTTGAATTCAGCTGGTAACTCATTCTGAATCAGCATTGCTATTGGTTTCTAAAATATAAACAAAAATTAATTATGTAGTTAAAGGATTCCTTCGATGTACTTACTTAAAGCTACAATTTCACTTTTTAGGGCAATCACTTTTGATTGCAATTTTTTCATATGCTTTCTCATTGTGTGCATTCTGTTGTGGAACTTCCGAACAAGCAATTTTGGCTCATGACTGGGTTGCAGAATACCTTTGCCTATTCTTCGACGTCGCCGTTTAATTACGACTTTTCGTGCAGGTGGAGGTTCTACTGGTGTCTCAATTTCTTCTGTAATTGAAACAGCAGGATGAACTTCTTCTATGCATTCCACAATGCTTGCATTCTGGTTCTCATCACTCTCATAGCTCACGTTATTATCATCATACAGGTTCTCACTTGTTACAACTTCAACTGTAACTTCCTCAGTAATTGGAATCTTTGTAGGTTTTTCTTGTACTTTCTTCTTTTTTGGTGAGTTATGGACATCTGGTATATATGTCTCACTGACATCAAAGAAACCTGGCAATATTGTTGGGACTGCATACTTGATTAAGCGATTTCTCAGTGTGCTATTGAAGCAATGATCTTCAAAGTGTAAATCACATACTTTTGATGTTTTCGTGTAATGCAGTATACGCATATTTGCTATCCAAACACTCCTGATGTGTTCATCTTTAGGTATATTAAACAATTTCCTAGGATTTTCTCCCATGGTCATATAGAAACTATCGCAATTTGCCACCGCACAACGCCTGACAACGCGCGCGTTCTCATTAATAGTTCTCCTAGACATATTTACAAACAAACTATTGGCGATTTAAATTATTTTCAAGACTTAATAAACGTGAAAAGCAGTTAAGATGTCACGATACGGCCTCACGCGAAACGTCGACGACATCATAATATGATGAGTTTCATTATCAATGAATGGTAAAGAGAGAAGTAGCGGGCAAATCATTGACGTAAGAGAGATAGTCGAAATGTCACACACCATCATTGAGCGCTAGAATCGTGTCTTTATGGAATAAGATTGAGTATTTGTTTACAATCATAGAAAGTAAATTAGATCAATTTAATGGCTATAGAACAATACGCGTATATTGATTGAACATTTATCAATTCGGTGAATATTTAAAAAATCTCATTCCCATGAAGTAAATATTTTAGTTTAGCCATTTCTCGCAACCATTTACGATGTCGCTCGCTTCATTGTAGTGATATATCCCTTGAACTTATTTTATATTATTTAATAATCAGTAGCTGGAGCTACTAATCTATATTTTGTCACTGCTTGCAGTCAAAATAATTTTAGGGCTTTCTACATTGTTCTTATGGGCAATAAAATTCAAAGTTCCATCTATATTTTATGATCGTAAAAAGTTACTCACTCAATTAATTATTCAGTAATAATTGAGACAATCATTTATTTAAAGTTGCTATTACATTTTGTTTGTAACTTATAATATATATAGATAGAAGTGAAAGGATCTACTAACTTATAAACAATAGAAAAGTCTAAATAATGATGGTATTAACGTGATTTATGGATCTCGTATATAGTTTCCGCAAATCAGCAAGATATCTTATGGAATCACCTTGAAAACTTTGAAAGTTTTCATGCACATCTTTATATAAAAGCTGGACAAAAACTTACTTTTGTTATTAAGCAATTACGTTGCGGTATTTCCTCACATTACACGATGGTAATGTAGTTCAGATACAATAGTTATAATTAATTATTATTTGATTTCTTTTAGTGCACACGCGTCCAAATTATTTTCGCATTAATGTGCGCAATTTTATTATTGCAAGTTCAAGGAACAATCGTTGAAAACAAACATGAAAATTCCAAATTTGACCAGAAATCGTAAGTTATTTCTGAGAATATTACATTAATTCTCATATTTTCGATTTGTTTAAGTTTAAACGACGATTTGCAAACTAATGACATGGAGGAAGATATTAAGGGCGCTGAATCAGCTTATGCACCTGTTTATTATGGATATCCATTTTACAAACCACTTGTTTACAAGCCATACGTGCATTATCCGTATCATTATCCATATGTGGTTATCGGAAAATAAGTATTTCAAACATTTTTATTACAAGGTATAATGATTAAACATTAGATATTATTTATGCGGAAAATGTGGCTTCAAAGTACGTAGAAAGAATTGCAAAGTTGTTTTAATCTATTAAAACAATCTATTTGGTTTCTCCTTTGATTTCAATTTGTAAACAATTGGCCAATTCCTTTGAGAATTGACATCCGTCCTCATTATCTAAAAATTCTTGTTTTAAATAATCACAATTGTTGATTATTATACGATTATTTGCTCGTATTAATATCATGTGATTTCTCACCTGTTGTTGACAGTTTAGCAAAACACCTTCGTGCTAGTTTAATCAGCCTTGTTCGTTCATTAGTATTTGTTATTTTGTTGTAGAAGTATTTAATTACTTCCGTTTCAGCTGGTACTCGATTGTCATCCAACTGCATCACAAATTATAGTATTTAATTGCATTGTAATTTGGTTTAAATATTTAAATACTTCTACATACCATTTCTAAATAGCCAAACACACATTGGCTCATACATTGCTGTTCATCATATTGTCTCTTCTTTCGAGCTAGGGTTTCTTGACTTAGCGTGGTTAATCGACCACCATAAATTGCGTATCCTCTCGTACCCCATAAATCAGTATTTCCTCCATTGTAAATACTATAGGGATCACTGCTATATCCATAGCTACCATGAGTATTTCCCCAATAACCTGGGCTGCTTGTCCATTGATTATTTTTATTGTTGTTATTATGGGAAGAAGATCCTCTTCTCCCAGAGTTGCTACCACCTCGGCGGTCATCATCGCAATTGTCATGTTCACGAGAATCATCGTAATCATTGGATGGACGTTTCTTATTACCTTTGCGGTTTCCTTTTCTGTTATTTCTACAATAACAATATAAATAGAAGATAAATAATAATTAGTAGTTTACCCTTTGCGTCGGTTAGAGGAACCACGATAATCGTCATCACTTTCATCTTCTTCTTCATCAGACTCTTCATCACTGCGATTTCCACCCTTCTTCTTCCCATAGCGCGATGGATATGTTCCCTTGTTCTTTCTCTTGTTTTCATATGCCCAATTAGCACTTTTCTGTGCATTATTTGTTCGTTTACCTTTCGGTAATACTTCCTCAACTGATTCGTCTGTTTCTTCGCCACGATTTGCATCTTCTTCAGCATCTTCGCCTGATACATTGGCACCGCATTCTCTCAAATATCTTCGAATATCTTTTTTAAATGGATCCATATCTGTTTTACTCTTGGGCTTTGCGTTTTCAAGTTCTGTCATGTTTTTTATGCTGTTTTGCGGTTTCTCTAAGCATTTCACTGTTGCAAAGTTTAAAAGTAGTAGCAAAAGCACAATGCACAATAATTTATTAAACATGATGGTCTCTGAATACGTGGAATATAATGAAAAATGCAACGATTTAAAAGATTAACCAGTATTCTTTTCTATTTATATCCAAATTTTGCGCATTTGTATGATACGCAACCTAGAACATGATTGACGCGAGGATGAATCTTATTATCTTGTCAAATTAGCTGTTTATTAAAAGCATTGTACAAAATGCTGATGTATGAAGCACTTGTAATTTTAGTTGAAGAGGAAATGCATTGCGTGGATCACTAGTTAAATGTTAATTTACTAGTTGAATGACTCTCATGATTGCGTAATTTTTCTCATTTCATTTTCATAATTTTCTTCGTTTGCATTTGACTATTTTGAAGGTCGTTTACCTTCTTCTTTTCGTTTTCCTTCACGTCTTCCTTGATTTGAAGAACATTCTGTTGCTCATGGAATGAACTCTGAGTAATTGCTTAAAATCAACTGAGATTTATTGATAGTTGAAATTGTGCAAGAAGTACAACATTAAAGCAGTTAATCGTCTAGTTTTTCTCGAAATTTTTATTTATTGAACTAAACATATGTGTTTTTAAATGACCACTAATTATTTAATAGTTCATTATAAAAATTGAATAAATTATTAAAGAAATTGCTAGAAGACAAGCAATTTTAAGGCTTGAGCAATCCACTTAATGAACGCATAAACAATGAAAATATTTTCACAATTTTCATGGTCGTCTAATAATTCTCTGAGAAGTTGGAACTTTTTCAAGTTTTTATTTTCTGATAAAAATTCCAATCACATACATTTCTATTTCAGTTTATTTGTAATTGAAATGAACAAGTAGTTACTCAAAATCGTATTCATCATCATATTTGAACAAAATAATTTAATATGAACATGTTGAGTGTTCCATTTTGCTCAAATAATTAGTTCAAATCCTTGAATCTTTGAGTCACTCGACAAGAATCCAAAATAAATTATATTCATCATTGATTGAGCAATCTGTAATTCCCGTAGACAAATATAACACTTCATTCAGATTGACTGCACTTCTTAATATTTAAAGCAAACAATAAAATTAGCATTTGGTGATCATTTGCATTTGGAAAGAGATTGCACACAGAATGCGGAATTCCCCGCATCTAATTGACTATCATAAGAGCAATGTGTAATGTGTATTTGCATTGACGTTGCTGAAATAAATTTGTTTATGTTATTTACAATGTCTGTGAGGATTTTTTGTCGAGTTGCTGCTTCGTCACTCTCACACTCTTTGCGATTTAAACAAAATTATTGCATTGCGTCAGCCTTGACCGTCAAAGAACCGGTCATCAACCGATGGTTGCGCATCCTCCCAACTTGGTATAAAAAGGCATCAGCAACTTGGGATGTGCATCAGACTTCCAATAGTTTCAAACTTGCATAAACCATAAACACAATGAATTTACTTGTAAGTTGTTGCGGCAGTTTAAAACCTAAATAACGCGTCTTTGTTTTGCTGTTTTAGTTACTGGTAACGTCCTTAGCATTCATTTGCGCTGTAGTTGCATTTCCAGGACCTCAAACTGCAAATGGAAATACAGTTAAAGAATTGGATGATTTGGAAGGGGGTGACTTGAGCGATTCGGCTAATACCGAATCAGGAGGTGACTTGGAAACCGCAAATACATTGTGGGGTGGCTATGGCGGATATGGAGGATGGGGAGGTGGTTATTATAGACCGCATTATGGTGGTTGGGGATATGGCAGACGCTGGGGCGGAGGCGGCTGGGGAGGCGGATGGCGAGGTGGCTGCTGCGGTGGATATTACGGTGGTTACGGCCGTCGATATGGTGGCGGATGGAGATACTGGGGATAAATTACCATTTTACCACTGAAAAACTATCTAACTTCTAAATAATAATTAATGAAACATGTAATTGATAAGAATTAAATAAGACCCATAGCGAAATTAAAAAATGAGTGATTATATTAAAATAACAATCATAAATAATTTACTAACATAGTAAGTTTTAGTGTAATTCAGAAGACAATTCAGAGCGCTTGCGTTGTCTCATCCTGTAGTGAAATAAAGGCATAAATGGGATATCTTCGGCTGTCTGAAGATCTTCCTGATTCAAAGACCTGCGCTTTCTTCGAGTGATTTTCTCGCTGTTGAAAACGTGTTGATCACGATGTTTATGCATTTGTGGAAAGAATATTCTTTCAATGATTAATTCACCATCAGGAAGGTAAAATTCTCTACGGATTACTTGAGTATTGCGGCTGTCTTTCTTAATTGCAGATGAATGCTGTTCCGCTATTCCTGGTGGATGTTCAGTAATGTTTTCTTTTTTTGGATACTCCTTAACACTGGCCACAAAAGTGCACAGACACATAATAATAATGTAGTTTACTAACATTTTCGGTGAGATATTTGTAGGTTTGATTTGGTTGTTGCAACTTGAAATGCGTTTAGGTCTATAACATGAAAACATGCAAGTATAAACCATTTATAGCTTTGCGTTCATTTAAATAAAAATATATCAGGAGTGCGCTAATTGCCCGAGCAAACTTTGCCCAAGTTTCCTTACGCTGCAATCGCTCTACATGCGCCGCATTTTATGGTATTATTGTCGATGGCTTAACAGATCAATATACCGCATAGTTTTATTGTGAATTGCGGATAGCACTTGCATGATCAATAACAAAGGAAGCATGTTGCTCTTGTCAAATGTGGCTATATTTTCCATGGAAACTTTGCATTTTAGCTACTATCAATTTACAACCATTTAGCGCATTAGATGGTCTTTCTTAAGGCATTAGAACTAAGTTCACAAGTCACCAAATAAATTCCATTATTTACTCAATCATCTAAAGACATAAAAATATTAAACTCATGCTTCTATTTATTTATTTAGCAATGCAATGAATAATTCAACCTCTTAAAAAAAGGTGGCATGAATCACATGTAACAAGGAGCTAATTCATGTTGTAAATAATTACTTTGCAGTGTTTGTATATTTTTTTGTAGATGTTTAAACAACTATATGTTTAAAATCAAAATTGCACATGTATTATTCCACTAAATGGCTTAATAATACTCTGCAATTTCTACGAAAAAATATGCATTGCTGAACGTAATTCTAAATCAATTAAAAACCTGATGGAGAGTAAGATTAGTAGGATGAGGCACGTGCTAGGGCAAACAAACGTAACTTTGTAAAGTAATACTAATTAGCCTTGTACTAAACTATTATTTATTTAAACTAATAGTGTTCCAACAAATCAGGTCTTTAAATCTAATTTCAATTAAATCTTACGTTTTTTTGAGACCAAGTTAAGGCTCTTAGTATTGAAGAAGATTGAGTTTGATATTAAATTTGCAGTCGATTTAGAACTAAATTTCTATGCAGTATTTGAAAATATCTAGCCATCTATAACAGTATAGTATATTCTAGTCGCTTCCTTCAAATTGCTTTAATTCAATTAAATAAAATGCGTAAAGCTGATGAAAGTCACCGCTAGTATACGTGAAAACAAACAGTGTGCATTGTTTTTAGCAATTATCAGTTTGCGGTCGAGCGTCAATGGGCAATTAGTAAACTTCTTTAATTAACATCATTTCAAGCATATATAAGCACCTTGCACCATTTCGCAGGACACAGTTGAACAATCTAGAGCACAGCTCAATAGCCAATAAAAGTTACAATTCAATTTTCTGTTAATCAAAGCAAATATCGAGATGGTAAGAAGAACTTTTCAATCTTTTAATCAGTGCTACAATAATAACATTCTAATGTTTTAGGTGCAAGTACATTTTGGTCTAATGACCATTTTATTCCTTCTTCTCACGTTTGGAAAAATCAACGCTGGTATTACTCGACAATTGGATCAATTACTTCCAATGGCTGAGCGTATCACGCGCTCTATTCATGTCGAAGAAGAACCGCAAATCTTTGAATCTATACCGACTGAAAACACCTATGTTGATGTAAAACAACAGCGTTTAAATCGTCCAGTTCGTTCTGCTAATAATTATGATCAGTTTGATTTAAACACAGCCGAAAACAACATAGTCTTTAGGCCTCTTTTTCGCAAAAAGCCCAGCAGACGAGTTCGATCGGCGGCAAACGCAGATGATCTAGAACTAGCTGAGAATAATATTGTTTTTAAGCCTCTGTTCAGGAAACGTCAAAACTTTAGAAGATTCCGCCGTGATGTTGCTGAAGATCTTAATATTGATCACGAAAATAGCGAACATTTAGAGGCAGCGCATAATTTTGATGGTGATTCGACTGAAACTTCTGAAGACGAACTTGCGTTAGAAACACGATATAAACGCGAAGCAATTGAAGATAAAGCTAATGAATTGATGGAAACAGCTGCAAATACTATCGTCTTTAAGCCATTATTCAGAAATAGTCGCCGCAATTTATACAACAGGCGTAATTAAATTCCTGATAATATGCGATTTCAGCAGAATAATTTTAGGTTTCTATTAGGTAAATACTAACAAAGAATTTTATGTGATTTATGTAGGCTAGGCATACTTATTAAAAAGACTGTTATATTAAATTTGTATATAGATAACAACTTTAAAACTTTGAGGAATTTAAATTTTAGGAAAAATGTATATGTGATATAGGCAACTGCTTGAACACCAGAAAAATATATCATTCAGTCCACGGTACGGACGAACACGTATATATACCCAATATTTACTCAGTGGTTATGAAGTTATTAAGCGAATGATAAGGGGTTAGTGCTGTGGTTAAGATATAGTTTTTGGTGAAAACAATGTATATGAAATAAAGTATTCACCAAAAATTAGGTAGGACAATCATTTAATTGATTTTATTTCATTTCTAGTATATCCATACAAAAAATTAGGTTGTTCATGACTCTCAACTTTGACAAATTAACAATCCTATCTTCAACACCCATATTATCAAACCACAAAGAATATAATAAATAACAAGAGCAAGTATAATAGCATATGTCAATTTAGTTATGCCAAGTATCAGTGATAGTTTATAATCATCTCATTTGTAGAATGTTGGCTTCAAGACAGTTTGGCTTATCTTCAACAGGAGCCATAGCAAAGTTCTTAAGACATGTTTCATCTTCAGCAACCAAGCCCAAAACTGGTATCATTATGTTAAACATGGGAGGTCCACAGAAAGTAGATCAAGTACATGATTATTTACTGAGGATTATGACTGATAGAGATATGATTCAATTCCCAGTAATGCAAGATAGTTTAGGCCCTTGGATTGCAAAAAGGCGCACGCCAGAAGTGCAGAAGAAGTATCAAGAAATAGGCGGTGGCTCACCTATTTTAAAATGGACCAATAAGCAGGGTGAACTTCTTTGCAAACAATTAGATGAGCAGTGCCCAGAAAGTGCACCACATAAGCATTACGTTGCATTCCGCTATGTTGAGCCGTTTACGGACGACGCACTTCTTGCGATGGAAAATGATGGAATAAAACGTGCCGTAATTTTCTCACAGTATCCGCAATTTAGTTGCGCTACATCTGGTTCAAGTTTTAACGCGATTTACAAGTTTTACAAGCATCGCGATCTGCCCACGGATTTGAAACTTAGCATTGTGGATCGTTGGGCAACGCATCCCCTACTCGTCAAGACTTTTGCGGATTTAATCCGCAAGGAGCTGGCTAAAGTTCCAGAGGATCAACGCAATGAAGCAATTATTTTGTTTTCTGCTCATTCACTGCCGTTAAAGGCTGTTAATAGAGGCGATGCTTATCCTTCAGAAGTGGGAGCCACAGTAAATCTTGTCATGCAAGAGTTGAACTACTGCAATCCTTATCAATTGGTTTGGCAGTCAAAAGTGGGGCCACTGCCTTGGCTTGGACCATTTACTGATGATGCTATCAAAGGATATGTTAAGCAAGGCAAAAAAACATTCTTGTTGGTGCCAATTGCATTTGTTAATGATCATATTGAAACTTTACATGAGATGGATATTGAATATTGCAAGGAATTGGGAGAGGAATTGGGCATTAAGAACATGTATCGTGTCGGTGCACCTAACGATCATCCCTTGTTTATTGATGCATTGACTGATATCATTAAACAACATTTAAAGGATGGTGTTCCTGTAGGCACAAAATTTCTTAATCGCTGTCCACATTGTGTGAACGCGAATTGCCTTGCTGCCAAGAAATGGTTCTCTGATGTCTGTATGAAATAGAGAAACAGTGACTAGGTCTGTAAATTAATGTTCATTCCTCTGAGAGGACTATTTTCTCATTTTACAAAGTTATACTGGTGGTGTGGAAATTTTATATTTATTTGTTATTGGATTTTGCAGCAAAGCAATTTTATAAACAAAAAGCAAAGTTTATTTTAAATAAACAATAAATAATAATCTCTACTATTTTAGCTAGAATTCTGTAGATTTACATAGCACCTCCACTGTTGATTGCATCAATCTCCTGCTGATCAAGTGGCTTTCTGCGTAGTCTTTGAGGCAATTGGAAGTCATATAATACATTACTGGCAGAATGTTGCTTGTGCGTGGCTCCTGAATGTGTGGCAGCTGCTGAAGAGGCCTTATCCCGACCTGGTCCATATCGGAATTTAATCATAGGAGCACGAAACTTGGCAGAAATAGCCACATAACGTAATTGAGTAGTGGAAAACATTTTCGGGGGAGCCTAGCCTGCCAAGTAAAATACGCCTAAACCAAAGAATCAATGGTTATATACACGCAGCAAATAATGGAAATCAATATTATATAATGGTAATACTAATATGTATACTTACAATAAGATAATTACACTATGAACTCGTTATGTATGGATTTTATGTTATTTTAGGATCAGTATGGGTCAGCACGTATACCCTTCGTCTTACATCAGCAGGAGTTTCTGGTTGCCTAGAATTTACTTCAGTCTGTCAGAGTGTGGTGTTCAACATAACCATAGTTTTCTCGCGCGTTTTTTGTGCCGCTTGGTGAGTGTTGTTCGCTGGTAAAAGCTAAATAATTAGTGATTGATTATTAATTAAAAGTGAACCATGGGAATTTTGGGACTTTCGAAACTCATCGCTGATTTGGTACCAGCCGCTGTGAAGGAGAATGAAATCAAAAACTACTTTGGTAATATTACTCTTGTGGTTACGTTCTGTGAAATTAAGGTATTCTTTTATTAAATACAGGCAGAAAAATCGCGGTGGATGCTTCTATGTGTCTCTATCAATTTCTAATAGCTGTACGTTCAGAAGGGGCTCAATTAACATCTGTAGATGGTGAAACAACATCCCACTTGATGGGTACATTTTATAGAACTATAAGGTTAATTGAAAATGGGATAAAGCCAGTGTATGTTTTTGACGGTAAGCCACCAGACCTAAAAGGGGGTGAGCTTTCAAAACGTGCTGAGCGGCGTGAGGAAGCTCAGAAAGCTTTGGATAAAGCAACAGAAGCTGGAGATGCTGCTGAAATGGAGAAGTTCAACAGACGCCTTGTGAAAGTTACCAAACAGCATGTTGAAGACTGTAAGTCTTTACTAAAACTTATGGGTGTACCTTACATTGAAGCTCCTTGTGAGGCTGAAGCACAATGTGCAGCTTTGGTAAAATCAGGAAAAGTTTATGGGTCAGCAACTGAGGATATGGATGCTCTCACTTTTGGCACAAATGTACTTTTAAGGCATATGACTTTTAGTGAGGCAAGAAAAATGCCCATTCAAGAGTTCCATTATGATAAAGTAATTGAGGGATTGGGATTGAAAAAAGAGGAAGTATGTTTTCAATATCTTGAAGTTCAAATAACTATTTCCTTCTATATTTTCTTTCACACAGTTTATTGATCTTTGCATTCTTCTTGGCTGTGATTACACTGACAGCATAAGGGGAATTGGTCCCAAAAGAGCCATTGAATTGATAAAACAGCATAAATCAATTGAGGGAATTTTACAAAACATTGACACCAAGAAATATGTGCCACCTGAAGATTGGAATTACGAAGGTGCGCGTAAATTGTTTATCGAGCCAGAAATTACAGATCCAGAAACAATTGATGTAAGTATTCATGCACTCATTTACTTTGGCCTCATATTAGCCTCTTTCAATTGAACAATCTTCTCGCAGTTGAAGTGGTCGGATCCAGATGAAGATGGTCTCGTTGCATATTTGTGCGGCGATAAACAATTCAACGAAGAACGTGTTCGTAACGGTGCTAAAAAATTATCTAAAGCACGAGGAGGCAATACACAAGGAAGATTGGACGGTTTCTTCCAAGTGCTGGGAAGTACGCCTAAGCGAAAAGCTGAGCCAAAGAAATCTACTCCAAATAAACGCGGTAAAACGACAGGTGGAAGAGGTAGACCCAAATAATCAGTTTCGCTTATTTTGCATATCAATTTTATTTGCATACATAAACATTACAAATCAATTCATTACATATATCATTTATGCTGAATTCGTTCAAGATCTGCTCTAATATGACGATGTAACGACTTACGCGATATGGAATCTGCACTCTTCGAAGTTAAATTCCACAAATTTCCAAATAGTTCTGCTAACGTAGGTGACGATGCTACGTCACATCGAATCGAAATAGCGCACATGAATTGATAGGCAATATGTATTCGTCCAGTATTTGCCATTTCCGACTTGCTGGCTACAATCAGTTCATTTAGTACCAAAGTAGCGAGCTTGTTCAATTCACGTAGGAATTTTGGATCACAGCCATATAACGAGTCATTGCTTTCAACTGAAACAGAAAAATCCAATTATCTCGAGTTATTCGATATTTTCATAAATGGTAACATACCATTATCGACATGATAAGGATACGTTTCTTGCCCCATTGCATACAGCATTTCTAAAACATTAATACACAATTCGCCCAATACAATAATGTGTCGCCATTTATAGGTCTTTATAAAATTGAGCAAAATTCGTGTTAAATGCAAAACGCCTTTATCTGGACTATCAGGAACGACAATTAAAAGTGACAAGAATTTACGAATGTACCATCGCAAATATTCGTCATCTAATGTTTTTGCATCGTCATTATTTATTTCTTCCAAAATGCTTAATGCAGCTGTAAAGAACGCATCCGCCTGACCAAGGCAATTATTGAAGAGTGCCACTTGCCCGCTATGCAAGTACAATTCTAAGCGGTTACGAACTGAAGCAATCGACGGAATTGTTATAAAACAATAAGCAGCACATGCACGTACAAATGCGCCCGTTTTACGCGTGTGATGCCCATTAACAATCGAGCGCGTTTTTACTGATAATTCATTAACACAGTGCACGAGTTGCACGAGCACTGCATAGAGATTACTGTAGGACGCGCGCGACTCTACATAGAAAGTTAGTTGTTGCTCGAAATCGCGACCGTAATCAACTTTGCGAATGATTGAACTAATGAGTTCACTGATTTGTCGTACTTCATCGTCAATTGTTAATGCATTTACTGAGTCATGAAGAATTGCACAGAGATGTTGAATTGTATTGATAATTATCGGATCGGTGATCACTTGCTGTGCGTGCCAGGCGCCTAAAATAATTTTGCATATCTCCACTTTGAGGGTCGCTTGATGGAATAAATCGACAAGCGGCAGGAAATTATCCTAAAATATGTAGCAATTGAACGTAATTATTCATATTCATAAATAGATTTTTGTTACCATTGCCAATAACGCTTCAATATCGGAAACGCTATTTACAACGCGCTCAACAACGACCTTCAATTGATTGTAGTGTTTATCATCGGGCCGAAAAACGGGATTCGTCATGTGTTGTACGATATCACCTAATATCAGATTTACCTCGCCTTCGCGTCCCTAGAAATATATTTAAATCTAATTACAGAGCATGTATACGATAAATTAATGAATTACCATGAAATGCTGAATGGTGTATTGCGCCCACGGTTCAACACAATTTAAATATTCATCGGGTTTAGTTATTTGCGAAATTTGATTCCACACCTGTGCGAGCACGCGTTTGCGTTCCTCGGCTACTGGCGGATGTACAATTGTGCAAAGTCCCAGCGTTCGCAATAAGACATGTAAAGGAAACCCTTTACTCTCATCGTTTATCTTGAGAATCGTATTTAGAAAACGCAAACATCGTGATGAAATATAGTTTGGTTTGAAAACAGACATGACCGTGTTTAGTATCAATGAACTGAAATAACAATTTCATGTATTATTCAATGAGTTTTAATAACAACGTTATTACACTTTACCTGTTTGTAATATTATCGCATTTGTCGAGAATTTCTTGTAGTAATTTCTCACCCCCATTCGGCGCAATTTGCGATAGTATAAAATCAAGTCCTGGCGTGTATAGGGTCAAGTAAGACGGTATTTGCATTTTCTGCCGGGCTAAATCAACCATGACTGACCGGTTCAATAACTGAAATAATTTGATTATTAGATGATTTATAAGTAAGTCGATGGTGATTACGTACATGTTCGTGTAGATTTACAAAGTCGAAAAAGTTTTCCCATAGAAAACTCTTATCTTTGCTTGACGAAGTTACTGTTAATCCAACTCGGCACAAATAGCATCGCGCATATAAAGACACCAATGGATTGCCAATGCCTCTGATCATATGTGTAATTCGCATTAGAGCTGCTGAATATTCACTCGATGTGAGAAAGCTGTACGATTTTAAGATGGCCATTTCGACGTAAATGCGTGGTACCAATTCCCGAATCGATGCAATTTTATAAAACCAATTGCGGCATGTTTCCTTTGCAGTTTCATGTACCATATCAGGTGTAAAATTTGCCGGAAGGGCAGTGGGAGTTTTACTTCCAGGACTAGAAACGTTGTATTACATAAAAATGATTTATTTTATTGTTATTGCTATACCTGATATAGTAAGCTTTACTCCTAAGACGTTCATAAACCAATCGTCCAAAAACATCCAAAATATCTGTGATGAGCACAAATTTACTAGGATAGAATTGCATGACTTCAGTATCTGCTAACATTTTAGCACATTGAATGGCTATTTTTAATGATTTGACTCGCTGTTCAGTTGTCCATGCAGAAACAAGTTCTTTATTGAGCAAATCAATTCTTTTAATGTACTCTACTTGAGATAAATCAAATTTTTTCTGAGAGCCTTCCTCAAAGTAGTCCAATTGTTCAAGCTTGCTCTGGACTTTATCAATAGAGCTGGACTGAGTCTTGACTACAACTTGCTCATCATCATTAAGAAAACTTGTGACAATTGAAATCTTCTCTGATGTTGTGAATTGATTTAAGATTGCTACTTTTCGAGTCTCCCAGCTGTCCACATCTGTTGTTCTCTCATGTGTTTTGGCTGATATACCCATTGCTGCTTTTGCCAGCTATGAAATTATATACATTAGTGAGATATAATAATGAGTGAATTACTCACATTTTCATTGGCAATAGCCGTTAGAGGATCAACTTCTTCAATTGCAAATTTTGTTAAAGGATCAATTCCTTCAAGTGCTGCACTTATATCAATAATGCTTGAAGGTGTGGACACAATTGGAGTTGTCCGTCCGGTGCTGCATTGGGAACTTAATATTCGACGTGGTATACGCTCAGTTACCTAAATAATAAACCAATTACATAGTTAAATGGCAATTCTGTCGATGCAACATACTGTTATCGGTTTCAATGGGTGGTCCACAGCACATTTTGATTTGGACACTTTCCTACAAGAACTATGCTTTGGTTCACATGTCACCCTAAAATGAACCAGCTGGATAACTAATACTTCTCAGATAATTCATTAATAATCACCATTCAATTTCAGCTTTATCCATTTTTCCGGTTTGTTTACAATTTGCAATAATGACAGGGGCAGAATACAGTCAATGTGATTGCACAGAACACGTAGTTCAGGATATCGCCACTTCAAGCACTTCCAGTGTGAAAACATGTGTCAATTTGGCTTGTTTATTGCAAAAATAATGGACAACAAAGTATATTTTACGTGATTATTGCAAGTGCGTGGGCAAACAATGCATTATATGTTTGCGAGCGTGAAAACGATTTGCCTCCCACTGCGTGTTCAAAAGGATTACCTACTATCAAATCGGATTTACTAGCGGGTTGCCAGTTGTCAACCGGCTTCCTGGCCTTACGGGTGTTTTCGGTGCTTGATTACTGTTAGTGCAATGTTTATTTGATTAGCGTAAAAATACACGCGAAGATTTTATTAATGAATGTGCAATAATCATGGCAAGGCAACTTGCTGAATTTGTTGACATCCTGGAGGCGCGCCGCAATGAGTTCAGCAACTTTATGTGGGCTTCCAGGGAGCTGGACGTTTTATTGCCGAACCGTCAAATCAAAAGACCCTCTCCAGATTCGCATAAAGTTAACGTGTTCAAAAGTCCACGAATTCAATTATTAATTGAAAAGGTAATTGCCGCTGCGTCCTCAAGCACTTACTACTATCATTGTTATTTCAGATTGCTCAAGAACAAGGTGCTACAAAAGCTCAAATTGAAGAACAAGTACGCTTGATTCTGGATGAAATTGGGTTCAAGAAGAACCTGACATTGCTGCGATGGCTAGGTATTTTCTTGGCCAAGTTTACATGTCGTGCTTGCAGCAGTATTTACGTCAATCAGGAGAGTATCAATCGTGTAAGTTGAATGTCAACCCCATTAAGTAAACAGTCATCAAATAGATAAAGAAATTGAACAAACGTAGTTGGGCTTAGTTGAATGTGTAGATAGGATAATTAGCTACGTAATGAAATGCATTATTATCAGAGAAGTTGTATCAAAGTGCATACGCATTTTAAAGCGCTCGTAGAGAACCATCGCGTATTTGCTTTACTGTTTCTCCGTGGGAGACACGGTGGACAACAAGTAATTTCATTGATTTTCAACTATCAAATAATGTGACTTCTTGGGAATGCAGTCATCAGTTTTTCATTACACGTACTTCCTCATAATGAGATTCACCACCCTCTTTCATTTGCGACAGTTGTCGTTTTGTACACGTTGCATTATTAATTTTCATTTATGTACCTTATAATGGGGTCATGTTTTACTTGCATATGATATACAAGTTCATCATAAATTCTGAATTGTTTAAAGGTGTGAATACAAATTTAATTCATTTAAGTTGCATAATTTCAATAGAAAATAGACTTCATTATCTTTAGCATTAAGAGAATGCTATCTACTATGCATATTTATTTATTTAAAGATAGGAAAAGGAAATGACTCAGACCGTTTTTGCAAACAAAGATTTCCCAGTTAATGCGTCTATGCGAGTTGATATAATATATGTTGATTTCTTTATATGTTTTAGGTGAAATCACAATTAGGAAATACTCCGACAATTTATGTACCGAGCCATCGTAGTTACGCCGATTTTATCTTAATGTCGTATGTGTTGTTTACATTCGACATCGAAATACCAGCGATCGCTGCAGGAATGGGTAATTACGAGCATTATTATCATGATGCGATTTTTCATCAGTTTGCATAACAAACTTGGCAAGCAACTGAAGTCTTGCAACTTTGAAATTAAAGGATATTTTAAACGCACTTGTTGAGATTAATATTGCTTGTATAGCAGGGATAAATAATTAGTGTTTATGATGTAACGAGAGTAATCTAATACTTATACTTTTTCTCCTGTAGATTTTCATGGCATGCTCGGAATGGGAACTGTTTTGAGAAATACGGGAGCTTTCTTCATGCGACGTATCTATAATAATGACAATTTATATTGGGATACATTCCGGCAGTACGTGCACGAGCTCGTGACACAGGGTGATTCAGGAATTGAATTTTTCATTGAGGGCACAAGGAGTCGCAGCTGCAAGTCACTGTCTCCAAAATACGGTATGCATAAATTTTCTGATCACTCTCATTAGCACGTATTATCCATTTATAAAATACATTTGCATTTACATATCACAAAAACAATTAACTCTGTGAAAAGCTGATGCGCATTTGTTTAACAAAGCATCAACGCATAGATAATGAATGTTTTCGAAACGCGTAACTTTTTAAAACGCATTTCGAGATATTTACGCAACTTGCGCTAACTGAAATAATATTTGAATATGGTTTATTTACATACTGCTTGTAGGGCTTCTGTTTATGATCTTGCGTGCGTTTATCATCGGTGAAGTACCTGATATCCTCTTCGTACCGATTAACATCAGCTATGATCGTGTCATGGAGGAAAAATTGTTTGCTTTCGAGTTGCTCGGTGTGCCGAAACCGAAAGAGAGTACATCCGTGAGTAAACAAAACTTTCGGTTGCAATTGTTGCTGCAATATGTGCTATGACCGTTTAAATTGAAACGTGTAAATATTTTCAGGGTTTCTTTAAAGCCTTGACGATTGTTAATGAAAATTTTGGCAACATCTACTTTGAGTTTGGCGACCCAATCTCGGTGAAACAGTTTTTCGGCAGTAAGCTGAAACGACTACAACATGCAATGAAACCGCTCCATTCGCAGGAACTGTTGGATGAAGAGAAAGCAGAAATTACGCATCTCGCCGAGAATATCGTTCACAGCCAGCAGAAACTTGCTGTGATTACGACATTCAACGTTGTCGCAGTCGTGCTTACGAACAGTCTGATGATGAGGCAAAGCATTATGCGCTTTGAGCAACTGGTATTGGAGGCAATGTGGCTTCGTCCGTTTTTCGACATGTGCGGTGCACTTGTGGATTT
The DNA here is from genome assembly GCA_963978815.1 of Aleochara curtula. Classification (NCBI taxonomy): domain Eukaryota; kingdom Metazoa; phylum Arthropoda; class Insecta; order Coleoptera; family Staphylinidae; genus Aleochara; species Aleochara curtula. The sequence continues at coordinate 19,097,971 of OZ022216.1, read as the reverse complement.
TGAATATCCACGTAGAAATATACGAGCTGCACTTGACGTGCATAAGAATCTAGTTCATATGGATGCAGATCAGAATATCACACTCGTTCAGAATGCGATTGTTTTGGGCAACTATAAAGCATCCAAGCTGAAAGGTCACGCGCTCAGCGAAAGCACTATGAGTCTAGCTGTGCCGTATGTGATGCTGCAGATTTATGTCAATCCAACGCTGCATTATATTATTAATCACGCGATGGTTGTTGCGATTATTGCAAGTACTAATGAACCGGTGGTCGAAGGCCACTTGTACGATGATTTTAAATTTCTACGAAACGTGTTCGCGTACGAGTTTTTTAATTTAAAGGAACAATTACACATTGTAAGTAGCGTTTATGTTTGTGTTAAGTGCTCAATAGACTATGATTAACAATGCATTTTTTAGGATCTCTTGGGATGTCTGAAAGTATTGAAGGACTTAAAAGTGATAAAAGGAGAGACTGGAATTTATACATTGTACGAAAATGTGAAACTTCAGCAGTTACTGCGGAATATGCTGGAACCGTTCTTATATTCCTATTTTGTGATATGCAATATCTTAAATAATGTATCTGCGCATATCAACAGTATATATTTCGTTGTATACTAATTATATTATTTGTAGTTAGCTACCACAACGTTTGAGGAAAAAGCCATGCTTGCGAAAGTACAAGAAAAATTGGAAGAACTGATTAATACCAAACAGGAATTTATTCATCCGTGCGTCTTAAGTTTAGACACGATTACAATGTCTCTCTCCACTCTAGTCAATCTCTCTGTATTGAAGAGAAATCGCGTCGGTGGCGTGATGAAATACGAAATCAATTCAGACGCACTTTTTGAATTGACAACTAAACTTAGTAAGTTGTATGAGTAGTTGCGCTTGTTTTGGGAAACTAATTTTGTTGTTTGTTGCAGAGAAATTTGTGCAACATAAAAAGACGTTAAACGCGTTAGTAACGTCCGTACTAAAGAATAAATTATAATTATTTAGTCACTACGGTATTTTAATCAGTACTTATATTGTTCTAGTGTAACGAATTTCTAATTTAATTCAGTCTGGTCAAAGTTAGTCATCAATAATTATTGTGTTGTACTTGTACTTAAATACTAAGTAATTTTTATGTTAATATATTGTTAGATGTATTATGTGCTAATTTAACTTGGATTTAGTCATTTCACGTTGAAGTTCGTTTTGCCAGAACTTTTAATTATTTGAAAATTATTTCACTACTAGACACGCGGTTGCGCTACCGATTCAGGGTCATTTATGACTGAAGCTGTCTTTTCCAACGCGATTCAGCCATTTTCGATATACCGTCAGTTAAGTGTGGCCGCCGGTAAGCAATTATTTCAACGTGTTTAAACAAGAATTATTGTGCTATAATATTTGGTATTTATTCCAGGTTACTTGTGAGTACACTAAAAGAAAATGGGTGTCAAAATTGAGCAAATTTCCGACGGTGATGGTGAGTGTCTTATTATTGCTATTACTATATTAGTGCAGTAATTAGTTGTGTTGCAAACGACCATAATCAATTAGAGTGAATTTAAATAGCCGAGACGCATATATAGTCTATAAATATTTGCTGTCGACCTTGAGATGTGCGATTTAACCATATTGGGTATATTGTAGGATCCACCTACCCAAAGCCAGGGCAAATGGTTGTGGTTCATTACACTGGCACCTTAGAAAACGGTAACAAATTCGACTCATCGCGTGACCGTGGGGTGCCTTTTAAATTCCGCATTGGCAAAGGTGAAGTCATCAAGGGATGGGATGAAGGTGTCGCTAAGGTTGGTGTAATTTGCATTTGTTCTACAAGCACTGTACTAACTACTATAATGATGATTTTTATCCTTGCGCTCTGAATCTGGTTGATGAATCTATTACAGCAAACAGTGTTTGTGCAACCCTGATTGGTACTCTTATTCAATTTTGCTTACTAGATCAACTACCTTAAAGTTGACAATGATGACTAATTTGTTTGATTGTTGCAGTTGAGTGTTGGACAGAGAGCAAGACTTATCTGTTCACCAGATTATGCTTATGGTTCACGTGGCCATCCAGGTGTCATTCCTCCAAACGCCACCCTCATCTTTGATGTAGAACTTATAAAGATTGAGTAGAGGAAAGCATAGAAAAATTCAATCAACACTCTCAGCTTGATCATACCATGACATCATTCAACTCAGTTCAAGAATTTGTCTACGTTTCTGCATTTATTAGATGAGCATATTCATTATTGATTGATAAGCAATTTAACAATTAGTCGTCATATATATGCGCTAATCCAGTTTCTGATGAAGTGTTGAGCAACAGCAAAAATTAAGTCAGGGCAACATTTTGCATATTAATGAATAAACATTATAGAGTTAAGCAGTCAATAACAATCAAACATGGATTTTCTACAAAACACCTCTGCACAATGCTGCATTTCTTGCAGAACTACATACAACGTAAGGCAAAACACCAGTTAATCAAATTCTTTTTTACTTACAACATTTAGAAACTATCTGATAGACATCACAAACTAATGTTGTTGCATGTTTAGTGGTAGACCGCTTCATGTTTGATTTGAATTACTTGCAATCAGGTATATTTGTGTAATGTGAATGTCCCAAAAATGAAAAATAAATGAGCTAAATGTCGAAAGAAATCGAAAACGGATCGTACTTTCATTTTCAAGGACGAATTAGTAACGATCCAAGTACAGGTAGCTGGTACAAATCACATTTATTGATCATACACTTAATGCTAATTATTGAAGTTTCTTTTGTGAGCTGCTGGTCGATTTCAAACCGGGCGTGAACGTAACAAACCAGAAACATGACCATATCGGTAACATAATACTGCTAACAATTGAAAATAAACAATTGCCGTAAATAAGATAGTCTTCGAGGCTGAAACGCAACGCCTTGATTAACGATAGCTTCGAACGTTTCATGTTACTGGCAATGTCTTCGTTTGGGAATGATATGAATGTATAAATTGCGACGGTAATGAATGCTACGGAAATCGGATGCACGAGCAGCCACATGACTCGTTGGATTGTTGTGCATTTTTTGCAAATGCTTGGATTGATTAGCAATGCGAATGGTATATAAATAACAGCCAAAAACATTGCCAGCGAAATGTTAAACATGGCAATCCAATTGAGCGCTATTGCGAATTCCATTAGCAATACAATATTGAGAAAGGACATGCTGATTCGATGCGGTTTCTGTATGACGAATGGTAGTCCAATTGTTAGCAACAGAATGGCGATGAGCATGAAAGATATTGATTCATCGATGATATAGCCACTAGCCGATCCCTTGTTTATTACAATTTGAAATATTGATGGGATGAAGAAACCCACGCCGTGTAATGATAGAAAAATGATCCACATTTTCCCATAGCCGTGACGCTTATCGTTTTCGGTACGGGCGCATTCAATCTCGAAGGCCTTTTGCCATTCGGTCAAACTTCGCCTTTCCAATTGCTGCAGATTTTTGGTGGACATATCGACTTTTCCATCTCCAGTCTCATTATCTAAACGTAATAGATAAATGATACAAATGACTATAATAATGAGTGTATTATACATACCCAGAGAAAAGTTTTCATGAAGCTGGCACCATTTAGCATATCCTTTCACGTATAATGTTGCAATGAGAAGAGCTAACGCCGGAATATATAGACCAATTGAAATATAACGATGATTATCGGGCAGCAAGTAGAAGAAGAACGATTGATGAAAGCGCTCCAGTAAGTTATTTAAACTTCTGAAGGTGCCCTCAAGAAATCTGCCCATAGTATAAAATGTTCCACGAGGTTGTTTCATACTTGTGGGTCCAAAGCCTTCAAGAGTTAAAGCTTGAATTGCGAAACGGTAAAATAACCCATGATTTCCATTGGGGGTCTACAATTGAATTAATATTGTATTGAGTTTGATGCATGTTAAAAGAGACACGTACGCCAGTCGCTTGCGTTGAAACCATGTTCATCAATGTGACAAAAGAATATTTCCATTCCTTATAAAAAATGCGTAACTTCTTGGGAAGATTTGTGAGGTAACTCCATGAGAAATGCCAGTCTTTGAATGGTGTGCGCATTTTTTTAGACGCGCGGTTTTTAAAAGTGACTTCTAGCCCTTCTTTAATACACATTTTATTGGCTAAATTAAAGAGATCAAGATTTGGCAGTTGTCCATTTAAGCCTTCAATTTTAATATCAACTTTACCTACAAGAATAGGCGATGATTGGTGAGTTACTAAAAAAAAATTAAGTATATAATGTACTTATTTCAACATCATGAAATTCTAGATTGATTGCTGCTTGAATTGCTCCTGCTCTGCCCCTCATATCACCAGAGTTTAAAACATTTTTGCTGCCACAGGACACACCATGATATGCTTCAAGCCAAGCTTGCATTCCGAGTTGTTCATGTTCAGTAATTAAAAAGATAAGATCTTTTGCCCAATATTTCTCTTCTACAATAATAATAGTCCAATTAATAACAATCATATTCGCCATTGTTGTTACATACTGATGGCAAACTTTGCAAATGCTAACATAATAGCAACTGAAGGAGCTGTGGTGGAATGTACACTTGATGGAGGCCTATACGGAATACATAAAACTAGTGCCTCTGTGCTTGCAGCACGTGGAGCTCTAATAATTCCATAAATATTTCTGCCAGTAAATTTCTAAAAAGTCATAAGTAAGGACTTTGATTGTATAATGGTAATTAAACATACCTGGCCTTTTCCAAGTGGATAATTAAGGGTAAAATTATGTGTATATGTGTCTAAGCCAATTTGTTGAAATTTTGCTAGAAGCCATGAATATGGAATGGAATCATCATACTTCTTCGTTTCATCAAGCAGCTCAGTGTGATAATGTTTTGCTGCATTTTCGTCAACAAACTCCGACTTAACCAGGCCTGGTAAAAGAGCATTTTCAGAGAAATATGTAGCTCCATTAAAGTGAGGAAGAGCTAACAGACAGAAGTACACTATTCCCACAACATACAACAAAATACACAATTTTGGGTAGTATTTAAGAAGTAACTTAATTAACTTTCCATGACCAGTACTGGGATCAGTTAATAGACCCATTGTAATAACTTTATTTAAGACTGTCGCGTAATTTAATTGTAAATTTATTCCGACATATATGATTAATTACAAACATTTGTCAACAGACCGTGGTAGAAGTCACGACATGAAAACTACTATAGGGCACGCTCTAATCCATGAGGACTGCAACCAGTCAAACCAAGAATTTAGTCTACGGTACGGACGTTTGATATACCCAGAAAAAAATTCAGTCTACAGTACGGACGTTTCATATAGGTAGAAATTCAGACTACGGTACGGATGTTTGCATCCAACTTTCAAACATTACTACTAAATTGATATTAAGTAATAACAAATGTTGGTTGATTTTCATTGCAGCATTAATACTTGTTGCTATGATCAAATCAGATTTAATTAATTTAATTTTTTGCCAAACCATAAGGCCTGCAACCCGTCGCACCGAAAATTCAGTCTTCGGTACGGACGTTTGATATACCCAGAAAGAAATTCAGTCTACGGTACGGACATTTGATATAGGCAGAAATTCAGTCTATAGTACGGATGTTTGTATCTAACTTTCAAACATTAATACTAAATTGATATTAAGTAATAACAAATGTTGGTTGATATTTATTGCAACATTAATACTTGAGACTATGATCAAATCAGATTTAATTAATTTAATTTTTGCTAATCCATAAGGTCTGCAACCCGTCAAGCCGAAAATTCAGTCTACGGTACGGACGTTTGATATACGGAAAAAGATATTCAGTCTACGGTACGGACATTTGATATAGGCCCAAATTCAGTCTACGGTACGGACGTTTGATATACCTAGAATGAAATTTAGTCTACCGCAGGGACATTAGATATAGGCATAAAGAAATTCAGTCTACGGTACGGACATTTGATATACCTAGACATCAAATTAATCAGCATAATGTCTTCTATCTGCGTGCCAGATTAGAGCTCGATCGGGGTAAGACCGGATTAGGAGAAATTAAAAAAATTAATATCTCGGTAATGAGAGGAGCTATAGCGACGATTTATACATGAAATGAATCAGCATAAAGTCTTCTATGTACCAAATTAGAGCTCAATCGGACCCTTACAAATCTATTTGTTTCCAACTTCTTACATCCCAAGTTCTGTCGGTGTTTGGTGCATAAGTCTTCCTCCTCTTTCTTCTCTATAGGCCAGTAGCCTGTTTCTTTGAGTTTATCAGTTGCCCTTTCTATAGATATGGATGACCAGGAGTCCGTCCATATTTTTAGGAGTCTACCTAGGGGACGTGTCGTGTTAGGTCTGTAGTTCTTTGCCCAATAATTAGTATAGGAGTACTGAGAAAGTCTTGAAACATCGATATTTTAAATATGTTTGCAGGGAATTGAGCCGAGAAATGTAAGTTCCAATTCACGTGGGGTATGTTACTTAGTGGCTCAGTTGGTGCAACGCTTGCATCCGGTTGGGGAGTCCTGCGCTCGAATCCGAGCACGGGGCTGGACTTTTTATTCAAATAATTCAAATAATTCAAATAATTCAAAAGAATAATAAGCTTATACTATATTCTAAGCTATACCAGCATGACCATTCAAATAACATAGGCGATTGAATTCAATTCAAGCACTTAGAAAATAATTCAAAGTCCCCACTTCTCAAAGGGTGGCGGCGCCCCAGTCTCAAATGACGTCACAATACGCGGTCTGTTGGTAACGAAAATCGGGAATGGGGAGGCAGTTGCTAGTCGGACAGCGACCTAGCTGGTCGACAAGCAAGCTGCCGGGGAGCGAAGCTTGGGGTGGGCCATCTGAAGACGATCTTAATACGTACGGGCTTCAAAACTTAAAAATGGGGTCCTTGTACGCCCCTGGGGGCCCCATTGGACATACAGCTAAGTCCAATGGGCCCCCCCAAGCGTACAAGGAAATTAAAACTTAGAAATTCGAGTTGCCGTTCTCAGGATTCGAACCTGAGACACACAGTCCACATTCATAGCCGTAACCACTAGGCTATGGAGTGTTGTTTCTACAGTTAAATTTGATCTTGCCCTTATGTGCTCAATTTGATTTGAAATTTTAAAAGTTAAACTGGCTTTCTCAGGGATTGAACCTGAGACACTCGGACCACTTCCATAGCGCAAACCTCTAGGCCATCAAGTGTTGTTTCTATAGCCAAATTTGATCTTCCCCTTATAGACTGAAATTTGAATAAATTGAAAAGTTAAAATTCGAATTCCTACTGCTCTTCTCGTGGATCGAACTCGAGACACTCGGATCACTCTCATGGATCCTACCACTAGGCCACGAAGTATTGTTGCTATAGTCAAGTTTGATCTTCCCGTTACAGATTCAAACTGATTTGAAAATTAAAACCCAAATCGAATTGGCTTTCTCTGCCACGACGCATTGTTGATGCGGTCAAATTTGATCTTCCTGTTATATACACAAATTGATTTGATTAGAAAATTTAATAGTTAAATTCTCTGCAGTTAGAATCGGAGACTCTTGACCCAATTTCCAATGCCAGCCCATCTAGGCTGCGGGATTCAGTTGCTAGTGGCGGATTTTAGGAAACATATATATTATACGTTCAATTTTATACATGGAAATATTTGCCCATGCTCAGATTGGTATATTTTGGTAAATCAATGAACAGCTAAGTAAAAATATTATAATTTATTATATCTGAGTACTAGCATATAAAAATATTTATGTAAATAGAATATTTGCAATGATGCATGGCTAACAGATTACTTGTGTCAATGTTTATTCTTTTTTCAATCATCTCTTAAAATTTCTTGACAATTTTAGAAATATTTATTGTTTCCATATCAGGTCATACTTTTTGTTGTTCCGCGTTTACAAATCTATCAAACGTTAATCCATTCTTAAACACTATGACTAGCTGTATTTCCAGCATGATTGTTTCAAACATTTTATAATTTATGAGGTAGATAAAATAACTATCATTGATAATTATTGAACATCACGTAAACATGTTTTATTTACACAAAAACGGAATGCGCTTCTTATATATGACCGCTCTCTTGTTTTCAAACTTCCTGCTTGATTTAAATATTCTGATATTGCGTACCTTCTGGTAACTAATTAAAATAGTTCTTGCTTTGTACTATAACATATTTAAGTAAACATTTTTATTGGCGGCAAAACAGAAATAAATGTGTTAACTTTTGTTATCATATAACATTATATACAACTCTATATCAGTAGCAAAATAGTAATTTGCAGCTATTATTCAATCGAATAATATTTGTTTTCAACAAGATTTATTATCATCAGATCATACTGTCATTGTTTCAAGTATAGGCTCCCAATTCTATTCATCATCATTTCGCATCACATCGCAATCACGATGAATTATTTCCAGGCAGTGGCAACTAATGTTGTTTTAAACAATAATTTCTGTTGCGGTCAGCTATGAATTAAATGCGTCGAGTTTAACTAAATTCGTGTCAATTACTGATCATTCTTAATTGAGAGGTAACATGAGTAACGATATTACAAAATAAATATGCAATAAATTATCAAACTTAAAAGTAGCTTATACAAATTTACCAACGATCAACAAACAACATACAGAAGCAGTAAACTCTCTCAACTAAAGCAATTGGTGATAATGTTTGCATCGTGAAACAAAAACAAAACAGATTGAAACATTACATATACCGCTCGCTACCACAAAACAATCGCAATGTGCAAACCATTCATTTACTTGGTTTGTTTTTAACATGAACCTCGGAACACTTATTTTACTAAACATCTAAAGAACAAAAACTAAGCACGGTCCGTCTCCGCAGTGCCAAAATAATAATTCCCATTCTCATCGCTCTTAATATACAATTTTAAACGGTTCATTATAGAATTTTGTGCTTAATTTATACACAAATAGAACTTTCTTCACTTTCTTACGGTTACTACTAGAATATATAGTCATAGAAGTTATATAAAAAAACAAAAAATATAATAAATATATATATATAGATATAAAATTCTTTATCGGTATAAAAATATAATGACTAACGATTTTTAGCTTTCATTATTATCTTTGGACTTGTGTTTCTCCGAATTTCGTAGGCGTACTTTGACTGCAAGTATTTCAAATTTAAATTGCACTTTAAGCGGTCTTGAGAGATTCGTTCAACTCTGGCTATAAACTATGAAATTATACACGTATCCAGCATGTCCATTTCTCTTTTGCCTTCATCTCGTAACATTTGATTGGATGTGCAATTTTTATGTGAAATTCTCGGCCAAAACGCGCGTTTCTTTCTTACCTTGGCGATTGCGGGGGATGAGGTTGAGTTGGTTGTGGTTGCTGTTGCGGTTGGAATATCTGACTGAACGCCGGCAGAGGAGCGTTCTCCCTGATGCTATCCTCGGCGAGATAGTTTAATACATTTTCCGGCAGCATTATGTTGCTTTCGAAGAACTCTTCGGTGGGATCCGATACGCTAGGATCTGGAATAACATCTAATACTTCGCATCCAAGATCGGTCAACTCCTCAGGCGCGTGCGAGGGCTGCGCGAGCAGATTCTCCAACGGCAGCAGCGTTTCCAAGTCGAGATTGGTCGTAAAGCTTTCAGCATTTGATAAGTTGGAGGTGTCTTCCACCTCCGACTTGATCACCATCCTGGACGTGACCGTGCTCGTTGCGTCCGGCGTTTCTGTCTTAACGCCTACGGCCGCTCCCGTTTCTGGCGACGTGTGAGACTTTTTGATATGTCGCACCAGATGATCTTTGCGCCCAAATCGCTGTGGGCAAAACTGACAAAGAAAATCACGTTTCCCCGTATGTACGACCATATGGCGACGCACGTCTTTTCGCGTAAAAAACTTACGTTCGCAGTGATCGCATGAATATTTTTTCTCGTCTGGATTCTTCACCGTGCGACTGCCTGCATGTACTTTCAAATGGTAGAAAATCTCCTCTTTCGTCTTGAACGACTTTTCGCATATCAGACAGTCGAGCGCGCCGTCTTCAGCTGCATGGTATGCTAAATGCTTTTTATAGCTAATCAACGAAGTGTACTCCTTCTTGCATGAGGGCTTATCGCAAACGTGAACCTTCTTGCACGGACTGTGCACCTTCACGTGATTTTTCAGATGGTCTTTGCGATGAAAGGTGCGCTCGCATATCGTACAACTGAAGGGTCTTCGATCCGAATGGATCAATACGTGTCGAACTAACTTAAATTTAGACGTGAATGCTTTCTTACAGTGCTCGCATTTAAAAGGCGAGCTGTTACCGTGGATCTGCTGGTGCTTTGCCAACTTGTTGGGGTTCTGGAAACACTTCTGGCATACACCGCAAGTGTATTGTTTCTTCATTGACTTTTTCGTCCTTTTGGTCGTCACATCGCTGGCCTTCGTTTGGCCATCAGTACTTTTCGGCGTCTGGAGGCCTGATGGGCCTGCTGCCTCCAGATCGGTCAATTGCTCGCTTTCCTGTTTGATTTCGTATTTCGATTCAGTGAAGTAGCTTTCATCTGGTGGCTCTGTCTTGAGTGTTATGCTGGTTGGCGTGCTGAAGTGCGTGAATGAACTGTTGAAGTGTGGCAATTGTGTAATGACTGTCATACTGGTGGCTGTTGCTATTGTTGTTATTGGTGTGATGGCTGTGGCTGAATCTGTGTGGTCATCTCCTCGATTGTCCTCCTCCAGTGGTAATGCGTTCGATTCAATTAAGTTTTCAAATCCTCTGCGATCGCCAGGTGTTCCCATGGCGATATCAATGAGGCCAACATCATCTACAATCAGCAATAACTTAGCGCAAGTATTCCAAGAGTCCAGAGAGACAATATGGTTGAATTAAATTCCAGAGATTAGTTTACCTTGGCAACGCACACACAACTAGATATTGTATGAACGAAGCATGATTCGAAATGCGATAAATACACACGATGAGAAATTTGATAAGCGTTAGAGCTGCGGAGCGTACGCGTGCACATACGATCGACTTCCTCGAGTGAGCAGGACGTTCTTAAAACTCGCCAAGATCACTTTTACTTTCCACAAAGGCATTTTAATGACCTAGAAATTGCTTTGTTTGTTTACATTTTTCGTGCAATGTTACGCGCTTATTAGGTCACTGGAAGCGGATGCAAATAACTTTCTATTGAGTGATTGGGACCTATAAGAAGATCTGTGTCTGCTAGCTGTGATGCAAATGACAAGAAAAAGCCCACACAAAGCAAAACAAAGAACTACTTACAATATCGTTTTTATGAAGTTGACGTTCTCAAGCGCAAACGTTTCGTGTTTGTAACATCTTATTGGCGACGGGAATCGGTGTGCCTCGTTTAGTATGTTAATAATTGCGGGCCCCTATTGTATTTGAGGGACAATTAGATGACGGTCAACGACGATATCCAAATTTATCTATCTATTGTGAATAATTGTTTTTCAGTTCAGGTGTAAAGTTGAATGTATGCACAAAGCCAGAGTAGCGTATCATTCACTTCACAATCGATTTATTTCGCGACGATAACGATTAGTCCTTTCTATTGTTGCTACGAATATCGTACGAGTGATTAATTACAAATATATTTATTGTTCCTCCAATGACAAATAATTAATGTAGCTCAATTATGTAAACACACATAAAACACTAATAACCAACCATCCAGCCAGCCAAACGTCACGTTGACACTGACAACCTTGAGGCTACTATGAATGTTACTAGAAATCCCCAGCCAAATTTAGTTTGGTATTTCGCAAGGTATTTAAATTTTTAAAGAGCTGGTATTTAAATTTTTAATAGGCTTACTTGCGATCATGGCAACTGAAAAATGATAACACAAAATTAATTATTACTTTTTATCTTCACTATTATACTCCACATGTGTATAAATATGATTCAAGAATTAATATTATTTTATAATAAATATACTCACTTGTGTAATTTCATCCTATAGATTATAATGTTATTAAAATCCACGTACACTTTCAATAACTAAATCTTCATTAAACGCGTCCACTTTTCTATATTCTAAGAATTCCATGCTAAAGATCCCTGTGCCAGATGTAATTGTACGTATTGTTGTTGAAAAACCCATTAATCCAGACAAAGGTGTTTCTGCGATGATTATTTTATTATCCCCTTTTAGTGAAATATTTTGAATAGTCGCACGTTTCCGATTCAAGTCAGCCAACACACTTGATGCAAATATATCTGATGTGCTTATCTCAATTGACATAATAGGTTCCATAATATATGTTCCTATTTTCGCCAAAAGCTAAATTAAACAATTAAAAATGACAATATTTTGATCAAAATCGTTTATCGTCTCATTTACCTTGCGTACACACTGTGTACTTGCTGCTGCAATCATGGACTCTGTGGTTCCTCGACCAAGCATGAAACTATGAAGAATGAACTGGGCATTTATTAAAGGAGCTCCAATCTTAGGCCCATGCATTAGACTGACTTGAATGCCTTGTTTGATTGCATTGAAATGCTTGATATTGAGATGTGCCAAATTGCTAGCTGCATCTGCTGACTTATCAAGTATTAATAAATCCTTTTTGGTACGTTTATTGAGGGTCTGATCCACACATTCCAATGTCAAATTAATTGAAACGAACTGTTTACTTGTGCCAACCTTTGTTTCATAAGTCAAATGCTCGTTGGCACTAGTAATGGGCATTTCTCGATATGATATTTGAAGAGGTCCGAGATCAGCATCAATCTTATACTCCTTTAAGATACGATCTTTTATGATTTCAATATGTAGCTCTCCCATGCCTAACAAATTCATAATACATATAAAGTCCGTTGGAAAGAATTTAATTACATACCAGCAAGTACAGTTTGGCCAGTGTCTTCAGCATGAGAAATTCGAATACTGGGGTCTTCACGTTGCAGCTCCTGTAATGCTAGCTCAAGACCCTGCTGATAAGCCAAACTGGGTGGTTCAATTGAACAAAAGAAGACTGGATCAGGTACTGAAATATTTAGCATCGTTTCGTTTAATCCAGCCTCTAATAAGGTATTGGAATTACTCGCCGAAGTTGTAAGAAAATCTCCAGTTACTGCATGCTACAAAAAAAATGAATAAGTTAATCATGGTTTAAATGTGAAAATCTACTCTTACTTTCAATCCTGTTATTACAGCAATATTTCCAGTTCCAATTGAACTTATTTCTTCTAAATCATTGGCATGGGCAATGAGTAGTTTATTTCCCTGTTCAACGATTTCTTGGCTAATGTTATAAAATCTCTGGCCTTTGCTAAGGGCACCATTATACAGTCGTAGGAAAACAAGTGGTCCTCGTTGCTTATCATGAATTATTTTGAATGCTTTGGCAGCCAAAATATTCTTTGATTTGGCAAAGATATTATTGCCATCCAATGGACTTGGCAAATATAAGGCAACACTATCCATTAATGGTTGAATAGCAATATTTTTATATGCACTACCACACAAAACTGGAAGCAAAGTCTATGAACGATACAATAGCTGCACATTGGATTATAAATTTACTTGAGCAATGGTTACACGTCGAATCGCCTTCACCAGATCGTTGGTGCTAATACTATCTAGAGATTCAGACTCTATTATGATATTAGCTAACTTGTCATCATACTCTGATAATTTGTCAATCAATGCAGTCCTTTGCTTTTGCACGTCTTCATACAAATGCCCATCTTGTAGTGACAACTGTGATTTTTTCAAGTTCATACTTTTGCTGCCATCCCAAAATAACTTTTCATGGGTCAGCACATCAATTATTCCTTGAAGTATTCAAATGATTATTAATATCATGATTAAATTCTTAAGATATAACATACCCTGAAATTTGGAGTTCTGATAAAAGGGTATTTGAAGGGGCAGTGGCTCAACATCCAACTTCTTCAAAATAGACTTGCAAGACACATCAAAATTAGCATCAGGTCTATCCATCTTATTCACAAATGCAATTCGTGGGATTTCATACTTATTTGCTTGTCTCCAGACTGTGAGGGATTGTGCCTCAACTCCTAAATACATGGAACCATTTTCTTATTAATAAAACAGAAAGAAAACTAGAATAGCTCTACCTGCAGAACCATCAAGGACTAGAATAGCTCCATCTAAAACACTTAATGTCTGTTCAACTTCCATTGTAAAATCAATGTGTCCTGGTGTGTCTATCAAATTAAATTGATACTTTTTCCAAGGAAATGTAACTGCTGCTGACTTTATTGTTATACCACGATTTCTCTCTTGCTCCATGTAATCAGTTACTGTGTTACCATGATGAACTTCACCCATTTGGTTGATGGATCCGGAGAAGTATAGCATTCTTTCTGTCGTCGTGGTTTTGCCTGGAAGGATTTGATTCACCTTAATAAGCATGTTTACAATTGAAACATGAGTACCTGCATCAATATGAGCCATGATTCCAATATTTCTGATGAGGCTAACGTCATCCTGTAGAAATACGTTGGAATAACATCTGCACAAACACGTCTTATTTATAACTAATCGTTTTGTGAATCTATTCGATTTATAAACCACGTTAAACATTATTTAAGAACAACTTGACCACACCGACCACACAACTCATAACCCTATTATATCGACTGTTACATACGTGCATGATAGATTGCATATTGTCTAGTCCATAGATATATAATTTAATTTCATAAATCTACAAAATGGAATATTACAACTATCTAGACGTTCTTAAATAACGTTATTTATGCAGATAAAAATGTTATGTTTATAGTTCCTTTTATTTATTAGAACTAGACATAAAACTATGCATATATTATATACTTATTAGTAATAAAACGGTGAGAAAAATAGATAAAAAATAGATATTATCGTTAAAGATTATCAAAATTAGGGGCTAGACGTGCCAATGATATAACTTTAAGCCCGTTTAAACTCGAATTGCTGCTTATTTTCAAATGCTTGGACGAGCTATAATGCGCCCGAATTGTTTGTCGTTGTGCAGACTCTGCTTTGAGCAATAGCGATGCAAATGCGTTCACAATTGGCTTAATTTGCAAAAATTTATGTTGAGAATACTGCACCATAAGTGCAGTCCATCCTTGCTCTACATTATTCAATTTCTTGTTGAATATGTAATGAGATAAGAGGCATGCAGCTGCCGCCTGAATCGACGGACGAATGGGCGAGAATTGGTGTTCCATTAACGCCAATTCCAGAATATATTTGCCCGATTCATGCATAATTGGTGAAGCTTCCATTACTTTATTGTATCTGCGAAGGAATACAATGGCAGTAGGCCGTCCCAAATTAAACTCCAACTGCTTAAGCATATCACGTTCTAATTGAAGCAGTTCTTCCTTGGTGAAACAATGATCAGAAAGGTAAACCCATTCTTTGAGTTCAGGTATCAGGATCTCTTCATATTTGGTTGCAATGAGCATTGCAACTACGCCAACAAGTTGGAAATTCTTCTTCTTTATTTTTAAATTGAGTGGCAAGTAACGGTCCATTAAATTCACGCTGAGATGAAACGTTTCTTTCGTGAATTTGTAATTGCTGCAGACGTCAGCCATCCAGTCAACAAGAATATTGCGCATATTAGCATTCACTGAACTCTTCTCAATAAAATCCTTTGGAATTGCATAGCGCTTCTCAAGCGTCATCAAATATGATATTATCTCAACAACATATTCATTCACTAATTGAGGATCATCCTCACAGTCAACTGTCTTCAGTACAAACTTGGGTAACAAGTCTATTGTCTTTGGTAGTAATATTTCAGTCTTGGCATCCTTCTTAACTGGTAGCTTACAATTAATTTTGCTCTTGGGAATTAAGGGTTTTTGGGTATCTTGCTGATTGCCCACATCTGTAAATGCAGAACGTACAACTGCATTCTTCTTCTCAACAATTGGAGCTAATCCAGGCACTTCCTTCCTCATAGGATCTATAAAATCACAGCAATTTACACCCCATTATAAACTACAATTAATGGGCTTGTAGTGAACTTGAACTTACAGTTTAATTTACTCTTTGCAAAAAGCGGCTTTGGGCCTGGTTTTTGAGCACATGGTGCAAATGCACGTGTTTCTTTCCTCGATAAGCCTTAAAATAATGATAATGATTATTATTGACCATAAGAAAGAAAGAATTATTGTCAGTAATTGTTTAGCTGCACTAGGTTGTATCTCACCCTTGTCCATTTCGTGCTACTGTCTCGGCAGGCTTAAAAGGCCTAAAATATAGTTGAAGACAGTATGAAGCGCGTAAAAATTTTTTTAACACTGATAACGGTCCCACTGTTGATTACAACCATATACAACACAACCGAACACAAGAACTAAAGCAAATGGTAACGGTCGAAATTTTGAGTCGACATGTGTTAAGCCTCGTATAGACACGACTCTCACCGAATGACACGCGATTGCACGTGGCGCGAACTTTAAAATGTAAATACCTTGAAATAATTATATTATTCCCCAATAAGTAGGAATAGCATTGTGACTATGTAATATCAATTAGCAATAGATAAATATCAAATGGACAATATGTCAAAACAAAACAATGGTTACCATTTAAATCAGCTCTTGTTTATGTTTACCTCATGCAAATTATAAATTGAGCCTACTAACTTTCTACATTAATATATACAATATATTAAATTAAATTCATTTATCATCATTGGCAGAAGCCCAAGAGATAGTTAGCCAGTTCTGAGCATTTTGGCTTCCTTCTTTTCTTGCAACTCTTTCTTTTGTTGTTCAACAATTTCTACTCTCCCCTTAAGAAACTCTCCATACTCAGCAGGATCCAAATCTCTCACTACTTTAATTCCACAGGATCTTGCTGTACCAATTATCATTCTGCATATTCTCTCTAAAGATAGTACTTGCATATAGGGATCTTGTTGTTTTAAAACAGCAATTTCATAGACATGTTTAAGTGTAACTCTTCCACATTCCTCAGTGCCTTGAAAATTAGCATTATATCAATAAATTTCCATGGTATTTACTAGGGGCATACCTGGATTCATAGCAGCCCTTTGAATTCCTGCTGCTTGCTTTAGAAAGTAGGTAACTGGGGGCTGATTTACAGTAATTTCATAGCTTCTGTCAGGATTCACCAGCACTCTACAAGGCATTGGAATTCCTTCTTTCACATCTTTGGTCCTTTCATTGAAATCCTTGCAAAAAGCTGCAATGTTGATGCCTCGTTGACCTAACATTGGTCCCAGTGGTGGACCAGCAGCAGCCATACCTGCCGGAATGTTTGTGATTAGTTTTCCATGATTAATTTTCTCCACAACTTTTTTTAGCGTTTTTAATTTAGCTGCAGCCTTTGACATGATTGCTGACACAATATTGATATTGTAAATAAACTTAACACCCGCAGAAAGCACAGAAAAATGTGTGGTTAAATCGCTCGTGCTCGCATTCCTGCGATCTGCTTTCGGAACACGAGGACACACGATCGATGATTAAAGAGCGCGAAGTTTTTTAAATTCAAGAGTTGCAAAGTTATTTTGTTAATTAACGGAATTTAGCGATTAAAAAATGCAAGACCCGCACATTTAAGTACAAAACATATTACTCGTCCTAATTTGAAAATTAATACTTCGCCAACTATGCGGGGAGCAAGTAGCATTTTTATAAAGACATAATTTATTTAACAGTCTTTAGAAGAAATCAATAACGCAAACAGTAATTGTAACACTACGCAAATATTGTTTGTATAGCGTTAGTTAAAGTATTCTTAATATATATTTAGTGAATAATTAATTTTTCATTTGTTTGTTACATTAACTTTCATACAAAACAGCCATTAGAGAACAAACGTAATTCTTATTCGAGAACAGTTTGTTTAATAATTTATATTTATATATAAATGTATATCAAATATGTCGAGAGACTGATGAAAGTGCGGTGCCTGAGCCCCGAATAATAAACTCGCACACGCCGAGTCCACCCAAATGTACATTTAGCAAATGGAAAAAACCTATCAACTACTCGTGAAAGAAACTAATAATTCGTTTGCAACAAACAGACGATTGAGAGCAACGAAGCATGGGTCTACTTATGGTAAATTGAATTTGCTTGCCTTCAAGCGTTATTCAATTCTTTACATTAATATAAAAACGATGCAACCCTCTTATTCCGTGTGTATTATTTAAATCAAAATTAAGTATGCAACTCTTATCGAAACCGTAGCAGAATAGAATGAAGTAACAAAGCAATCAATGTCAAATTAAATGCGATCAAAACGTTGAATATTAATCATGACGAATCAAGTGTTTAACCATACCAAGTGTTTACCTGCAAGTCTTTGAATCGAATACTACTGCTCGCCAGAACGTCACACTTGTTCTTTGACGATTACGAGTAGCTGCGTAATTGTTTCGTCCAGCAATTTCAAATTACTTAGCGATTCATCAACTGGTAGCTTTTCTTCCGGTTTGCTTTGCAAACAGTACGATTCCGTTTGTGCGTCAGACGAGTCCGATTCGTTCTTTTCCTTCTCTGGCGAAGATTTCGATGTGCTTGGCCGTGACTGTGCATCGTCATTCTGGGCTTTTGTATCATCTTTTAAATAAAATGATTAGTATTAACAATACAGGTCTCAATATTTACTAATTTAACTCACCACTTTGCGGAGCCTTGGCTATTTCTGTTTTGATTGTTGTTTGTAGTTGATTTAACGTACCGACTAGAAGATTAGGTGGAATAGCCTCAGGGCTTTTGTACACCAGAATTAGCGCTCGCAGGTCACTCGCTAGAGCTTTAGCCTTTTTTCGCACATCGACACCGCTTACTTGCTCGCTCAAAGAAACGACTGTGTTGTCAATCATCGTCAGCGTTTGTTCAGAGAGCACAAGAGCCGATACCTGAAAAAAAGATGCGTTAATTCGCGACTCGACGGGGTAGTTATTCAATTACCTTGGGGAAAAATGTTGTAAGAAATTCATAGATCACATCAACAGTGAGCGCAATTCGTTCGTCCAGGAGAACAGCGTCAATATAATCCACTAAATAATTGCATGATGTTAACATGTTTATGTATTTGCGATCAACGTGCGGGACGCGCAAAACGTCCAGCCATAACTTGGGGAAGTAGGTAGAGTGTAGCGGCACAGCCTCGAAACCAACCATCGCGCTCAACGTAACCATCACCTCGGACAAACTCTCAGAGTTCACAGCCAATCTGCAAAGCATATCAATAAATTCATGATATGGCGTGTAGAATTTGTCCAGGGCATCGTCGTATTCGGGATCGAGTCCACGCGCGCACTCCAATTGACTTTGCGGTACCGTCATCTGCACCATTGGCCGTAACGGACGCGCAACACCTTTGCCGCCAACTGTAGGTAATGTGTGGCCCCGACGTGGAAAGTATGGTCCAAGTGGTACAGCATCTTGACTGTCCTGAAATGCCGAGTGGCAATGCGATAGCAGCGGTACCAATATCTGCATTGCTTCATTAGGTAGAATCAGCACGAATTCTTTCAGAATTTCGATACAGAAGAGTCGCATATCCGGCGGATTGTAGGTGTTCAATAGAGATGCTAGTTTACGAATTACTTCCACCCAGTCTTTGCATGCGAGCAGAATTCCACGCGAATCTTTAGAATCGCGATAATGTCGAATACATCGTACCATTTCCATCATGATCGCAAGCACTTCCAACAATTCCCCGGAGACATGGCATGCTGTCGCTTCGTGCAGCATAACATGGAGATTTTGAAACGCCTAAAAATTAATTTTATGAGCAACGACTGCCGCAAATAACAGAAATTCATACATCAAACACTATCTGTAATCCACCATTGTAGACAACGTAAAGTTTGTCATCGTTAGACTCAACAAGTATCCGAAACGCCGATATTAACGTCGTCCACGACGTGCGCCCGTCCAAACATTGCAAATACGTTGTCAACGTCGTTCTTCTAAAGCTGGAGATTTCCCGTTGGTCCGCTTCAGTGCAATCTGGACTCTTCATCACCATAAGTTGCATCAATTTGAATAATTCTTCCACGGCGAGCGGATATTGCGATGGATGCGGCGTGATGTTCTTGAATGCCCATTGTAAATTTTGATGTTGCGCTAATTGCCTCGTAAATACGCGCGAAAGCTGGCACATCATGCGAAGAAGGCCGTAATATGCAGGCAGCATAGCTCGATTATAAACAACAATATCCTGATCTTCATGATCAGCGCTAAAACAAATGAATGAACAAATGAATACGGTATTTAGGTGAAAACTTCAGGCGCTTACAGTATGTAGTTGAATGCAATGTTTTTCGTGACATGTGCGTTTTGCAGCATTTGTTGAACATTTTCCGGACAGTCGGTACACACATGATTCCAAAATGCGAGCACCGCTTGTTTATTGTGATGCGCGGGTATTGAAGGCTCCGATAACTTTGGATGAAACAAATGCCAAAGATGTAGAAAGTACTGTCCGAAGAGTAGCTTTTCGGTGCGTGATATGCAGCAGTACATTAATAGCGCAAAATAAGTTGTGAGTTTCATTGTTCCGTGTTGTGGCATATCCGTATAGTGTTTGGCTGGTGTGAGAAGACGAAGAAGTGCGGTGTAAATTTGATGAAGAATATTTAACGCTTCGCTATTTAATTGCGGCTCGCGATGCAACCGATGAGTGGCCCGAAAGCCCTGTCGGAATTGCGCGCTTGGTACGAGTGAAACTACTAAAAATCCTGCAGCTACAAGAAAATATGAACAACGTTTATTATAAGGAAATCTTAAAGAACGGATTTCGAAAGAGTACCATTTCGCACACGTTGATTTCCATGCGCTATGAGGAAGTGTTCCAGCCAAGAGTCAAGTGAAGAAAGCACCCATTGATGTACAAGTCGACTGCGGGTTACTTGCAACGCCAACCAGTCAAGCGCTGGACACGGGCAACATTCAGCCGCCTCCCAAACGCGCTGAAGAACTAATTGCGTAAAACAAGGTAAGCCAGATGGTCCGGCGGAGCTTTGGCTTCCACTTTCGGTGAGTAGAGTCAACAATTTGAAAAAAGGCTGACACGACTGATACAAATAATTAAATATTGTTAATCCAACTCAATACAATATAAAAAATGCTTACATCGGAATTTCGATTAATTGCTTGGGAGAGCATGCCAATTATTGAGGTAGCCAAGCGCTCGTTACCCCGGCAAATCGAATGTATCAGATTTTTAGTCTGCTGCAAGTTGATGTTATCCTTAATTTGCTGATATAAGAAAGGAAAGCCTTTGCCACCAGCAACCGCATTGTAGTCTTTAATACTGAGCTTCAGTCTTAAGTCTGTATCTCTACTCTTTTCCACGAGCGAAGCTACGAGTGTAATCATTTTGTCGAGGGATGCTGGCTTATATTTGTCCGTCGGTAAAGCAATTACTTCCTCCTCCTCTTCACCCTCGCTGACATCGACGAAGTCGTGCACCTTGTGCCCCAAATAGAAATCAATCATGGTATGGACAGCACCAACAGTGAGCAGAAACTTCGATTCATCATCGCCCATCCGACTGAACTCGTACAGAAAACCAAAATATTCAGTCAAGTGTTTTAAATGAGCTTTAGCACCATGTTCCATCTAAAATGAAAATTATGGCTTAAGAAATAAAGTTCACCCAGTTTACTGCAACTTACCAAAGATAACAATTTCTTAACAAACTTTGTCACGCATGATGCATTTCCTATTTTCGCAGGATCAATGTTGACAATCTCGTCACTATCATTCGATGTGGAAGCTTTTGAGACGGGATCAACGCCATCATCCACGACCAGGTACAGGGGCGCGTGAGTTTGTTTCAATCGCTGAACTACGTGAATACAAAGACGTTGGAACATTTGACGCACCATTTGATTTGGGCACTTCAATAATACTTGAACTGGCCACCAAGTATTATTAGCCATATGCTCTAAGAACCATGTACACGCTTCTTGGCAGGCATTGAATTGTTTAGTTACCAATTCTACCCATTGCACCATTGTCGGTTTTTCTTTAGCATGTATGAATGTTTCAATAAAGAACGATGTCGATAGTTGAGCTGCATTCTGCGTTATATCCGGACGTATTTGCATTAATGTTTTCGGTATATATCCGCAAATTTGCCACATGAAACTACAAACAATTTAAGTTAGTTAAACGACAAAAACTTTTACGTACAACGTACTTAAAATAGGTATGTTCAAAAATGTTTTTATCCTGAATAAAATGCATATTGTCTTGCCAGATCCAATCTTCGAGTTCTTTGCTTAATTCGAATGTGGCTGAGGGTGGTGGTGAATGTGGAGAAGATAGTTGTATGTTTCCAGTCTCCAAAGTAGTTGAAGCGCATTCGTTTCCAATAGGCATGGGACAACGCTCATAGAAGAGCATATAAGCGCTGTTTGTCTTCTCAAAACTAAAGTCCATAAATTTATCCGTAACACTGTCATATGTTTTACTCTAAAGCAAAAAGAGAGGTAATATCGTTACAAATTTGAAAGTCTTGCGAAGATTCAATACTAACGGTCATTTCTCCACCAAAACATTCTGCAGCGATTTGATTCGGATCAAATGGCTTAACTTCTGCATCATTAAAGAGGAACCACTTATCTCGCGCTCCTGCTGTTCGATCCTTGATGAAGCTGTAATAATGTCCACCGTCCGCAGTACCCGTATGGACGGTCACACCGATTAAATCATACTCGTATTGTTCCAGCTCTGGTTGATTCTTCTGCTTATCCTGCCGGTCGTCCTGATAATGTTGCGGCATCAATTGCTTCTCCACATATCCAGCCATATTGAGACGCAACGGAAATGAAAAATGTGTATTCACTTTTTCTTTAAGCATAGTCAACATGTTAAAAGTATATCGCATCGTATTGAAGCAGAGAATATGTGGAAGCTTCTTAAAGCATGCTCGCTTTTCAGCTCGAACTTTTTTCCCACATTGCGAGCATGTGTACATATTATCCCCTTCGAGAGTATCTTTCACGGTGACTTCATCCAGCGATTCGTATAGATTTCGCATGTCTGCAACTTGGCATCGCACCGTATAGAATTCTTCAACAGTTCGGCTGACATGGTCGCAATCAAGCGACACCACATTATTGCTCAAAACTCCGCAAAATAAATCTTTGACCACCGTTTTCAAGGCCGGAGTCATTTCCTCTAATTTGCTAACCAAGTCAATAAAGAACTCAGCCATATCTTTCTGCTCAGCCGTATTTAGCGGCTGATGGTCCATTGTATATACTTTGCAGAAACTTCGCGGATTGTAAGCTTTGCGTTCGCTTTCCAATAAATAAGCAAACATGCGTTGCAATTCTTTTAATGTCGATTCATGTTTGGAATTAAACGTATCCGCTGCCAGAATTGAGGCACGTGCTTGCGGCATCATATACAAGTGTTGCATACATGATGCCATATAACAAGTTGCTCCTAAATTGGTAAGGCCCACATAGCCGCAATCAGAGCGCCCATCTTCGTGTGGCCAATAATCCCACGGATATGGAGAATGCGGACCTGGTTGATGTTGTTTCAACAGTTTATCATGCAGCATATCGTAGTTTTCAGGAGCGCCTTTCACAAGATCGACAAGCAGATCAAATGCAGCAGTTCTTGAGCGCGCCGACTTGCATTTTGGTACATGTCTTAACTTTGGATTAGGCAATGCGAAGAGGAAATTGAAAACTTCTATTAGCAAGTTTTGGCCCTGTTTGCTGGTTTGGTAGGGCGGTTTGTGTTTGATCAGATTCGTGAGCAAATTTAGCAATCCAACAAGACCATCGTCATCAATTGTTTGGTGTCGTGCCTCAAGATATTCACGGTTCAACACAGAATGTGCAATTTTCTCAGTCAGGCCGTTAATGTCAATAACGCAATTTAACGGATCTTCCAGACTCTCACGGATCAAGTCGCTTGGCAGCGAATCAACCAGTCGTGAAACTAGCCAAAAGTAATCACGGCATGCCGGCCCGTACGGCTCCTTTCCTTCTTCGGGTGCTTGTATCACTTCCATCTTCTGCGGACGCATTTCTTCCGCTTTATTCATGTACGTCAAAAGTTGAGCAAGCATTGGCGCAACCAAAGTATTGTCGTGCATGTCAGGGCTGCTAGCAGGAATTCCAAGGCATAGTCGGTACAGTGCTGAGCACACTTCCCGTCTCACTGAGGGCTCGGGATCTTCAAGAACAAGCCGCTGTAGCCACGTTGAGAAATCGGGTGTCAAAAAGAGCGCTTGCCGAGCTTCTTCACTGCAATGCAACCACGACACGAGAAGGGCCATTGCATAATGAACAACCTAGCAGCAAATAGAATTAAGATAAAATTATTACATTAATTCAGACATACTTGAGCGCGCCCCCAAAAGCCAGTCTTATAATGATTCGGATCCCTAGGCATTGAAGCTTCTTGCAAAATACTTGTCAATTGCGGCATTGATGTCTTAACATCTAGCATCCCAAGCATTGTATCATTCAACAACGGTATTATTATTTTATCCGTTCGATTCATGCGTGAGTCTGGTAACGGCTCGACTCCAAGCTGGCAAAGCAGTTTCAACAGGGAGGCCAGACAATCCTGCTGCCACTCGCTTCCATCGCCGCCGGACCGTTGCAAGACTCCTTAAAGACAAAAATTCCAAATGTCACCAAATTCTGTTCAAATCAAAATAAATATAAACTAACCAGACATAAAAATATCGAATAAGTGCCGCAAACCACCTTGTTGTATAAAGAAACGATTCCAGGGCTCTTCATCGCCCTTTCTGCAAGACTTTACGCTGAGCGATTCCACTATATACAAAGAGTACATTAATTTTTGCGCGCTTGATGGATCCAGAAGTTCAGCCAGCGGCGTATCCAGTTTCTGAAAACCCCGCAACAAAGTGGGATTTGTCGGCAGTAAACTTAAAATGTCCCAGACGCGTCGACTCAATACTTGTGCCTTCGTATGGGGAATATGATGACCACCCTTAACAGGTGTCCGCATACTGCTCAATGTATGCATGAGTGAAAACAATTGCTCAAAGTACTTTGTCTTCAACAGGAGCAGTGTCGGAATGCATTCGCGTGGCGGTGAGGGCTGCAATGAGGGGGAATCCATGCAATCGCGCTTCTTCATATTGCGAGAAACACCCATCGAGATATAGACCATCTGATTTTCTTTAAATCCCATCTCGAGCAATGTTTTCTCATCGGAATCGGTCATTAATTCCTGGCCTTGGGTAATAATTCGTATCGGACTTTCACTTAGTGGCGTCGCTGTTGTACTTTCTGCATTTTTTAAATGGCAGAGATCTTCCCACCACTTTGCAATTTCTGCACGCAAATCGGCCACGTAATCTGTGCTCAGCAAATCCAGCATACATCTCTCAGACATTCCTGCTGGTTGAACAATGAGTCTAATCGGCGTGCAATTGCGATCGCCTAATGCAGCGGCATGACTACCAATGCCTTTACCCTCCAAAGCCCATCTACGTAAATGATAAGCGTACCGTCTGCGAAATGTTTCCATATGAGTTTTTAATAAAAGCAGCGCACGTTGAATGCATAGCAAAGGAGCTTCCTCTGAACCAAGAGTGCAAGCTTTGGACAAATCCTCAGTGGCATCGCCCAGATTAGACATGCATTGAGACACAAACTGGCCTTCATGTTGTAAATTTTGGCCCATGTAATATCCATTTAAGTACTGAATAGCTGCCATGCTGACATCAGTATTATTTGCTCGTAGAGCAATTTTCCACATATGATCCATGCCCAGAATGTAGCCATCCTGACTGGCACTGTCCATATTCGCAGTGGCAATTCTTGCAAGATTACAAAGTTGTTGAAAAAGACTTAGACATGTCATGCTAAACGTTTCCGGTGATAAACTAGGCAAATGCACCAGGTACAGTCGTTTCAAAGCCTCAATTCCAAGTGCGTGGAGTTCAGTACTCTTCGCTTGTGACAATAGCCAGCTGAAGAGCTCATCGCAGCATTCTGGATCGCGTGCCACACACTCCCAGAGGGTGTCAAGTTGTTCAATGCATAGTTTAAAATTGCTGGGTGAAACCAGCGGTGAGAAGACAGCCGATAGAAAATGCAACCGCACTTGTATCTCCATTTGATGCGTGTATAATTTCGAGCCGCGCTCCCTGCTGTACGTCTTCAGATTGTTGAAAAAATGTGCCATCATACCGTGCTGTTTTTCAGCCCAATGCGTTACGTGATGCATGTCGGAATTACGAAATTGCTGAAATGACGTTAGCAACTTAGGCAGCAGGCGTAGCGAGACTATCACAGACGTATTATTCGCCAAGTTGTGCAAACAGCCCTCTATGAATTTCATTCTTATGATGCGGTCAGTGTTGTAGCAAAGCAGATTACATAACGTCTTCTCCGCTTCAAGAGCGAGCCCCTCGCCCAATTGGCCAATTTTGTTATCTTGCAGGAGATCCCATAGCAGAGTTTTTCCCGGCTGGCAGACATTCTCCACTTTGAAGCAGGCCGAGAGACGAGGATCCAATCGTAGCGGAGATTTCTCTGGCGATGATTGATTCGCCAAAGCATCTAAATTCATCTGTGCATGTTCAGCCAACTGAGCGAGCTCCTCTTCGCATACAGAGTCCTCCCCATCAAAATCAGCCATGTTCTTCTCTGACTTGTTGCTCATTCTGGATGAATAACTACCATCTGCATCGCCTTCAACTTCTGCCTCCTCGCCACTCAGCAGCTCAAGCATGTGGTTCGTATTTCGCGGATGCATTGCAAGAAAAGTTGCTGTATTATGTTCAAGATTGGGAGTATCTTTACCCAGTTCACTGCATGACGAACTTTCCTCCAAGTAGCCCTGCTTCAGGCCAGCCTCTACTAAACTGTCAATTTGTGCAGGTAGCATTAAATTTGCAGCCTCTTTCAACGCAGCCCTCTTAATTTCCTGATCACTGTCCGCTTCAACATCGGACAAGTCAATATCATCGCGTCGAGGACGCTTATCGCGCATCTTAATCTTAGTTCGATTCTTTCTCAACAATTTTCGGCGTTTCCGATACTGTTTCGTCGCATCTTCACTCTCCTCCTCGTCTTGTGAGCTGCTAAACGCGACCGGATCGATCGCATCCGTATCACTGGCGCTCAAGAGCTTCTTACGCGCCGAACATGAGAGCTTTTGCATTTTCAGTTTTGCCTTGATGCGGGCATCGTTGTCACCGCTCGCTGAAATGTCATTACATCCCTGTTTTCGCAACTTACATGGAGTCGGCCCTTCCGAATCCATAATATTAATATCTTCTTCGATTTCGACACCTTCCAGATCGCTCTCTGACTTGTGACTGTATTGGCTGCTATCTCGATGCTCTTCCTCGGAATTACTTTGATCTAAACTAACGCTATTCTCAGATGATGTTGCGCATTTATGCAATGCTATACCTGCAGCTGAAGCAGCTAAACTGATTAAACCAGTCTCGCCACTGGCACCACCCCTCGTCCATATGAATTTGATAAGTGCTGAGGCAAGATACAATGTTTGTTCCGTATGGTCTTTCGGTTCCAGTTTCACCAACAGACTGTACAGATGCAGTGCAGGTGGAGCAGACAAATGCTTGACGAGACCCGGAAGTAAATCGTGTACCGGTTTCGCACAATGCTTCAGTTGTGCCGCAGCCCAAATATTATCCATATTTTCGCATGTAATACGGCCTTCCATTGCTAGGAAGTTTAAAATAATATGGCTTTGTTTAATCACCTCAACGTGCAAATTGGGACCAAAAATGTGCGAGATGATATTGTTGTTTATCAGCCAGTCGGCCATAAGTCGGGGAGCCGCCTCCGCCTCGGGCAGTGCCTCGCCCACGCAAAGTTCTGCGAGCACTCCAATTTGATTGTTAATCTGTGTTATACCAGCTAAACGCATAGTCAACGTCGTGGAAGTGAAGTACTTGAAGGCGAGGTCAAGCCCATCCAAGTCGAATGCCATGGGCGTATCCAAAGGATCTTTGATAGCATTCCACATGAAATCTGCCATACTCTTGATGGTTGGTGTACGAAGGTCTTGATCAGACAACTTGCACATATAGCGTAATACACAAGAACGCAATGGAACCAGTAATGAGACCATACTTTTGAAGTTCATCCATAGTTTCAGATTGCACACTAGTGAACAAATTCAATGTTTATAATTTGATAATCACAATATTTACAGGTGTCACATACCAACTGATATCATAGCATGTGCAGTCGATACAGGCAAGGCCTCAGGTGTTAGCTGTGTGAAACAAGCAGTCATCGCATGCAATCCTCCTGTTTTACAAAAGAGACTAACGTTTCGCAGCAAAAAGATGGGAATTTCTGAATCATGAAGATCACAGAACATATTGAGGGACTGAATCTCCTGCTGGGTGAGATCCTCCAACTTGGCTTGAATCGTATGCTTGAAAGCAACATATAGGGGAAAGTTAAGCAGAAATATTTTGGAGACAAGTATGAGGAGCTTATCACGCTCCTGAATCGCCTCCTCTGACTTGGTCTCATCTTTGTTGTCATCCTCACTGAGTGCCTTAAGCTGACACACTGCATAGTAGATTATACCCTGCGTAATGATACTGAATTTCTCAAAGTTCTTGGGGTCGCGATAACAGCACATGCACTGTCTTGCAGGCCAAGTCTGCACATACAGCAGCAAGGCACTAACATCCTGCTTTGTGAGGATGGGTAGCTCATTGGATTCACGAAGCACCTTCGTTTCATCTACAACGAAATAAACAGAAATGAGTGCTCACATTACCTTTGTACCATGGAACAAATGAACTGTTAGGGTAGGTCGATTACATATGTGGCGGGCAATTGTCGAGCTGCCTGCTTCCGCAAACTGCACGTGTCGTACTCACATGAGAGCAATAGCTGGAGGAAATCCGAGCACGCATCGCACATTTTTCTCGTCACCGGCACACGCACAATAAGAGGAACTTACTGATCACCTGCGTTTACTTCGGCACCATAACTCGATGGCAATAAATAGTTTATCGATGCCGCTCGCCGCAACCAGCGACTCACTCTGCTGGCCAGCTTGTCGGCAATCAACCAACACTCATTGAAGTTCAATTCACTCGCAACGAACTTCGCACTCACATAAAAATTAATTACAAACAGCCACCATCTTTAATAGGGAACGCACACACAATACCTAACCAGCTGTCATCGCCGCTGCCATGAATAAGTTATAGTTGCATCGTGCACGGAAATGGGCCAGATGCACCGTACACTAGCGCTAATAGCGACAATAGCGCATACTCTTCGTTGCCTCGTACCAGGTATCACCAGGCCTTCTGCCGAATGCTGTGACACGAACGCCTCTTACGACAATCGGCCTGGTAGCATCGGCTCCAAATCCTATAACGAAGTTGGTACACCACGAAACGCGTTATACGAGTTACATTGTTTCTCCATAGGGCGCGCTAGGAGTATGAGCACTTGAATAAAATGGAATATTTGAATTTCCATATCATATCTCTGCATTCAATACTATTCAAAGCAATTAAGGAACAGAAAATTAGACAAAATGTTCTATTCTCTATAAGCGTGTCACAACCCTGTTATATATCATGGTTTTATTAAATTATTTAATTCATTAATACAATTGTTTGTCCATTAACTATATTCAACCATACAAATTATCTCGTCTATCTATAATATATTACTAATGAATTAAAATAATTAGTCACAGATTTGTTGTTTCTCAACACGATTTGAAATATCTGTGTTTTCTACTTCATTCATGTCTTTTTGATCAATTTCATGATCTTTTTCTTGCGCAGCATCCTCCATATATTCTGGGCTTGGTTCGCCACTCAGACGAGGGTTATTAAACTGGGCAAGTTCCTAAAAGTGATTAAAAATATAATTTATCTACTAGTTATAAACTTCATCATTTAAAAACGGCATTAGATCTAAAGATATCCGCGTTGGACGCAATCTAAAATAACACCGCGTATTCTTTCCCTATATCTGCCTTCATTTTTGCTAACATAATTGAACGAGTTTATCGTCTCTTCCATATCATCTTCCACCTTAATATTTTGAAAATCAGGAATCTCTTCCTGATCACTCAGCATAAGATGCGTTACTGCAATGGACAAATTAATGCCAAACATTGCAAAGTTTTTCATTTGTTCGTCCAGTTCCTTCATGGTCAAAAAGTTATCAACATCCAGCGAGAACTGTTCAAGAATCTCCTTCATTGAATTGTGATACAAGTCCAGCATTTCGTCAAAATATTTCAGCCGTAATTTATCGTCCGTACACGTAAAGAGGAAATAGGATAAATCAAATGCAGGTGAACCATGACGTGATAGTTGAAAATCCAGGAGACAGAGATCAGTTGGAATACCTGATTCCTGAAATTCGTAGTTAGAAATACACGTGATAAAGTAACTTAACGCGTGGGTACCTTATCATTATAACGAAATAGCATATTGTTCACCCAACTATCACCATGATTGATAACAGCAAAACGTCCCGAAGCACCAGGTTCCACCAATTTAAGAATTTTATTCATCGTATCCTTATTGTATTCCTCAAAGTGTTTGCGCGCTTCTTGATCTTCAGGCAGCAAAGCCTTCAGTGCTTTCTCATTCGTCAATTTCATATTCTGTTCGGACGCTACACGATTATAATCCATCTTCCTGAAGAAGGATTCTTCCATTTCATTTACAAACTTCTTTGCCACATTCGGACGTTTTTCTTGCAATGCATAAAACAGTCCATGAAGTAATCCATACTCGCGCATCACCATACGAACATGTTCCACATCCAGAGGTTCCGTGCGATTCTTCATCACAAATCCCTCGGCTTTCTTATCATTCATGATGAGTACTTCAGGCAATTGTTGCACATCATGCGCGAGTAACGCTGGCATTGCTTTCAACTCGGGAAGATCGTAATCCCTCAGCAGTTGATTATACGCAGTTATCACGTCCGTATAGAAATAAATTTCGCGGCTAAATGCTTCAGGAATTGGTATGATTTTGCGAAAGTCTTGACTGCACGATGCAGTCTTCATTATCAAATCAATTGAGTGTTTTGTCTTCGCATCAGTTACTTTCACTTTCGTAATGTTCCCCAAGTAATTATCACCTTTGGCGCTGCCGCGTTCTGTGTCAATCGTAAAATCAATCATACCCTCATCCCTTGCAATGCTCTCAATCAAACCACGCAAACGGTCATCAAGTTCAACATCCATATTTAATTCGTTTCTTGTTCGGATCACAACACCCAAAGTTTGTAAAGTTTTACACCGTAATACGTTACGTTATGCTAAGTTTTGGCGCGTGAATAAATTGCACGTAAACTAAACGAGAATGGGACAATCGGACAGATCATCAAACCATATTCGTCCTCTATTTATACAAACACTGCGCACCGCTCGTATCATGATTGTCTCCCACCAAGTGGAGCAAAACTTGTAACTGGTTCACCAGTGGTTTGTCTGACTGATGATTCTATTGCATTCCTGTTGTTAATGCGCGCTTTTATTTCGCAAAATCTATTAACTATTATCAATCATACTTCACGCGTGCAGACGACACACCAAGAATAAAACAATCGCTCAACATACTCAAGTAATTCCAACTATCTTATCAGTGTGCCTAATGAAGAAGAAAACTGGATCATGGCATTGAAATTACATATCAGAGTAAAAGAAGATCTATTGTTCTTCAAATCAACTGGCTGTCAGTTATCATTCATTCATTTATTCGCAAAGTTTCTTGGCAAGTAGCGAATGCGCTAGTTTAAAACTAAGTACGGTTGCGATGCGTATGGCGATGAATTTAGCGTAAAGAGCGCATTATCCTTAAATGGCTATTTATATAAACAAACAAACAAACAGACGAATGAACCAACCGTTGGTTGTTGTTGTTGTGTTCAAGGACGCATCTATTAAATTCAACACACAACGCAATCACGCGCGCATCCTATCACCGGCGGGCAACAAACGAGCGCAAAAAAAGAAACGCAAAATACATATAATTATCCGCACGACGTAATTTATGTTTTGATGCAAAATTAATTATCGTGGAACCATTCCACAAATGACTCGGCATTTATGTAATCGTCATGCTGCGTGCATTCACAAATTAAATTGCTCATCGCATGTGCTCGAATTTCGTGATTATTTGAACTGCTGCTTTAAAATTTCAGTTTTGTGGGGTCGTTGATAAAGTCACCATGCGAAGTATCTATATTGTTTGTTTATAGTTTAATAAATAGTAATAAATAGTTAAATTCTATTTACCGGACGCAAAACCGCAAAATATCGAGTTACGTGACTTTTTAATGTACCTTTACTAATTACTATACAATGTAACGCCTTCATTGGAAAAGATAAATTGCAAGTTCATTGCAAGTGTTATTAAATTTCCTATTTACAATTAACCACACATAATGACGATGCAATTTAGCAATTGTCATTATGCAGCAAGAAAATTAATCCGCCCAAATGTTATCAGGAAAATACCGGCATTTCAAAATATTGCAACTATTCAAAAGCTTAAGTAAATAATAATGCTTGGCATTTATAAAACTTACCATTTGCATTTTTTCCTGTTCAAGTAACAGTTTCCTCTTGCGCGCAAAGAATCCAAATCGAAACATCAGGTAAATGAGCAGGAGCAATAGTAAAATTCCACCAAGTACAGCGAGTAAAATCCACCATAAAGGAATATACATTTCATGCTCTTCCTTGAAGAAACTTGTTATCGTAGCAATATTATTACTTCTGCAAAAACCAATCAATCAATTAATACAAGCTTTAAACTAATCGTAATTTACGTACATGTCTGTTTCAAACTTTGCTCTAACTCTTCCATAACCCTTCAGGACAATTTCATCGTTAATTTTGAAATACTTCCGGAGTAATTCAGCTTCTAAAAGAGCTTTAACTCTAACCACACCAACATGTTCTTCATTATGAATTAAACCAATATCACACGTAATTATTGAACAAACCACCGGACTATTTGGATCTTCACAGTCGAGAATAACAGCACGTTTTTCAAATTCCATTGCTCGTGCTTCCCTTTCAGTTTCATTAATATCATTAACATTACTAGCAATAGTTGTAAATTCATTTAAATTATTGCTATAAACAATTTCAGAATCCACATCTCGTCGTTTAAGCAATCGAAGTTCATCTGATGGATCATCATCAACTTCAAGAAAACTTTGATCGTTCTTATCCTGAGTATCACCAATTAAATCAATATAAGTTTGATTTTTACACACAATTGGCATTCCAAACAAGAGTCCAACAATTGAGAATATTCGTACGAACGTTTGCGGTACGTTATTAACAATTATTCGCGTTGGAATGTGTAATGTAATTTGTGCTTGTTCCACAGCACTTTTCCCCACCTTTTGTATCTAATTAAATGCATGAATTTTAATGCAGTCATTTACATAGTTTATAATTAATTATTACCTCATAAACATGCGCAAAAGTTGCATTCTTCTTGTATAATTGAAGTGCAGGAATTGGTTTCCCTGAAACGACAAGATCTACTTCTTTCTTTAGTCGAATAATAAAACTTTTCGTCCTTTCAGGATTCGTATTCTCACTGCTTGTTGTGATATTAACCAAAAAGCGCAAAGTTGGCATTACATCCTGTTGTACATCTTTCACGTTCAAAAACAACGATACATATTCCTGCTCAATAAAAATAATTCAATATTATAATCAAATAGATAATTTTATTCTCATTCTTACCAAATTACTTTTGAGTGGATTACCAACTAAACACTCAATTATTGCTTCACCTTGTTCAATACATTTTCTTGGCCCCGTATGAAAATAAACAAACGGTGGTAGCATTACATGAATTTGTGTTAAATATGCTGGATCACCATCATTTCGTATTTGAATATCCATGCGAATTACGTCAGTTGTACCAGTAACAAACCAATTTCCGTCACTGCAAGAAAATTAACAAATAAAACACTTTAAAGTATTTGGGATAAAGGTGAAAAATAATTACGTTGTATGTGAGAAAATTGCATCAAAATGTAATTTACTATTACAAATATTTCCCCCACAATCCAAAGCAAACGAAAATTCAAATTCACGCTGATGAGGTGCAGAAAGAATAGGACATGTATTGCAAAAAGTATCTGAATTATTTCTTCCCACATAATACATGCTTTTTTCTGGTGCTTCCTGAACAAGTTCATAGCCGACCGTAATTTTTACAGGTGCAACTAAATTTTGCAATTTCTCCTATTAATATAAAATTTCGTTTTTAGTTTAATAGCAAAATATTTGAATTTATAGAATCAAACCTTTGAAGTAATAACAAATGTTTCACAGTCATTTTTAAGCATAAATTCCTTAGTTAAATTGTATCCTGATGCGAGTGATACTCGTCTATGATGTTCATCAATGATTAGAACTCTACGCACGTCTAAAAATGAATGAAGCAATAAATAATTAATTTCCGTTCCACTCGCTGAACGTTGAATTCACTTACTAATATATTTCGCAGCATACTCATTACCATTGTACGTATAACAATGTTGTATCGTTGTGTTACCAACATTTATATCATTTCCATGCTCAAGACTAATTGATGAAATTATTCCAATAATTGGATTTGAACGAATTATTATCGAATGTCCAGAAACATGTGCACCAATTGCAATATCTATAAAACGCATTCAAAATATCCAATAATAATAAAACAAACCAATAATTTAAATACCAATAAATCCATTACGATCAATATCAACACCATTTGATATACTAACACCAAATCCACGTAATTTGAAATCAATTTCTTGCGCTCGTAAAATTTGCGATGGTGTTGTAATTACACCACCACGACTTCCATGATAAATATAAACTTCTCCCCTTCCATTATTGCTAAATGGTGCACCAACAGCAATATCCCCATATCCATCTTGATTTAAATCACCTAAATATGAAATCGCAGTGCCAAAACACCCTCTTGCATTATTAATTGTAAGATGAACTGGTTCATTTAAACGCATCGCTTCCAAATTTTTACTACCATAGAAAATATGCACTCTGCCATCATTAAATCCACTTTTTCCATAAAATGGTGCACCAACAAATAAATCATCATAACCATCATCATTTACATCGCCAGCAGCCAAAGCAAAGCCGAAGTATTCGCCCATTTGACTTCCTTTTAATGATGTTTTTAAATGAATTGATCTATCGGTTCTCTCCGAGAATTTATAGATGAATACAACACCCATATAAAATCGTCCTAGAGGAGCTGCACTCACATAAAGTAAATTATTATCACTTGAAAATCGTCCTGATGTGGATGAATATCCTAATTAAACGACAATTTATTAACCAAGCTTCAATTTAATTAATTAAACACTCACCAAATAAACTAAATTTATTGAAATCCTGTAGAGTTACCAGAGGATTAAAGCGATGATATTCAGAATTTAAATTATTATAAAGCACGCCCTGTCCAGCCCAATTATATACTCCTGGTGCTCCAAGCAATAATTGCGGATTTGGCTTTAAAAAAATAATTATATCAAAACAATTACTTGAAACCATTGACTATTGATAATTACCTTTGAATTTATAATATGTGAGGAGAAACCTGCTTGGCCCAAAAAATAAAAATAAATACTTTTTCCATGATTAACAACTATCGAAGATTTGCCATAATCCAATAACGGAATTAATTTCTCAATGTTCGTTGTGTTTGTATTTAGACGAGATAAATAACACATTCCCAACATACCACACTGCATGTTCTTATTAATTAATACATTACACCATCGAAATCCACAAACCACCATTAAATTTGCATCAATATTAATATCCATTGAACCACCAATCCATGCATCATCTTTTCCATCAACATAATGTGATTGCCCATAGTTTTGATTTCCAGTTCCTATCAATTTGAAAAAATAACCAACCCTTTAATAATTCTCATTAGAACTATAAACTTACTGGTATCAAGAGTTAAAATTTCACAGGATTGTTTTATTCCACATTTGAATACAACGCCTGGATTTTTTACTGGAATATTTAAATCTATTCCTTTCGGTGCACCAATTGCAATCCTAAATAACACATTACTCCAATAAGCAAATAAATAATTACTAAACAATAATTTACCATGGTTTAGAAAATTCATCTCCAGGATATAGCAGTGTTCTATACCCAAAAAGACTTTTTGTTTCCATTACAATGCCCATCTGTTTATGCGCATCTTCATAAATAATCGCATGATTTGTATTCAAATTAAAACAACAATAATATTTCGCATTTAAAATAAGTAGAAATAACACTAAATAATTATCAAATAATTTATACATTTTTTAAGCTGCTCTTGCTTGAGCATAAATGAAACTTCTTTACTGAATCATTACAAATGCAGTTGGTTAGTTAGTTTGATTATTTCTTATCATTTGACCGCTTCCTTTTCGGCTTCCCCAAAACTAAATTAAATTATTAGAAAGTATGCAATAATTTTCATCATATTTAACTGCAAAATTCTCTCTAAATTTGCACGTAAATTAATAGCTCAAAACTTTTTAAAACAATAAATTCATTCTGCTTTTTCTTCTTCTCTCTACATCTATTGTTAAGTCATTGTTATTACGTAGTTAAATAGTGTATGACATCACTGCATTCATCATTAAATTATTAAGAGTAAGTGATCAATAAAGTATTCGCCTTCTACGAATTCTTTGGAATTAATGTAGCCTTCGTAATACAACGGAATATGCACGAATATTCCAACACGTTATTTATAAATTTGATGTAATCCTTTGCGTAAAAACAACATACACATGAAAATTATTACAGTTGTGTGTGCCGCGGCGCCTTAGCTATATGAAGGCCACGTAGAGTGGGGAATAGATATATGTTATTTGCATCAATAGAATACGAACGCGTAGTGGAATTGAGGTAAACATTTCGGTACGCGTATACAGCTGACGTGCTGAATATGAGCGCATCGCCCAATTATACCATAATACTTCTTTAAGTGCGCGTTTCATCCAAATTCAGTCTTAAAACAATAGTAGACGATGTCGTCTCCAATCACAAATCCTGTAAGTTTATTCCTGCATTTGTAAATGATCAAATTTATAATTAATTCGTGCGACATCCTTAGGAGGTGCCTTATGTAGGTCGCATTCCTGATGGCTTTGATGATGGTCGAATGGTGCGCATTCAAGGCTATACTGCTCCAGTTGCGCAGCGATTTAATATAAATCTGCAGTGTGATAATTCGGATGATGCTGATATTGCAGTGCATATCTCGGTGCGTTTAGAGGAAGGATACGTTGCGCGCAATTCCTTCCAGAATGGTGAATGGGGGGAGGAAAAGGACGATGGCGCATTGACCATCGGAGTTGGACAAAAGTTTGAGATAATTATATTGAGTGCAGCTAATGACTATAAGGTTACTTGGTTTATTTTTATTAATTAGTTGATTTATTAGTGAATAATTAATTTATAGGTTGCTATTAATGGTCAACACTTTTGCGAATTTCCTCATCGTGTTGCACCAAGCAAAGTTTCGCATTTGAAAATCGACGGAGATGTTTCGTTGTCTGTTATCTCATTCGAAGGAGGAGACATGTCCAAAACAAGTTCTTCTCAACAGAATACTGCTTATGGTCCTCCTCAGCAAGGATATGGAGGATATGGCGCGCCGCAAGGGTATGGCCCACCGCCGCAGCAAGGATATGGCGGCTATGGCCCTCCACCGCAAGGCTATGGACCGCCACCTCAAGGTGGCTATCAGCCTTATGGAGCACAGGGTGGTCAAATTCCACCTCCGCCTGGACACCAGCCTGTAAGTCAAAAAACTATTAATTATTTCTTTAATTTATAATACGATTATTTATATACAATTAAGGAACAAGAATCGGGTTTCGGCGATATACTCGGCACTGCAAGTGAAGTTATTGCAGGCGCTATTAAATCGGGAATGGCTGAAAAGTTACTCAGTTCGTTGACTGGCGGGAATCAAGTGAGTTTTAATTAATTATTTGTGCATGCTGTTGGTGTTATTGATTTACGTCTTGGCTCCAAGGACAAAATTCTTCAGATAAGCATACTTCAAATACCATCGCGTTAATTAAACACGCAACTAATAAGTATTTAATTAATTAATAGCAACATGGTCCTGGACATGATCAACATCAACCACAACAGGGTTATCCTTATCCGCAAGGAGCACAACAAGCGCCTCCACCCCAACAACCGGCATTCCAATTGCCGCAAATGGGCGGTCAAGGCTCAATTGGGGGTCTTGGATCGATGGGCTCATTATTGAGCGGTTTCGCCGAATCACTCTTACATCCGAAAAGGGTAGAAAATTATGTTCCTCTGAGTAATGAATCGTGAATTAATTTTTTCATTGTATTTCAGGACGATGGACGTGGTGGTCAAGGGCACCATTAATGTATTGTATTACTACTTCCACTCTTGGCTTCTTAAATGCGTAAACGCAACAAAATATGCAATTACAATAGTGCCTTACATTAATTTATTGGGAAGGTCGAATCTCATGTCAGTTTATGTCAGCTTTAATTGGGTGCTATTAGTCATAATACTCATTAGAAACAGCGTGCTGTTTACGTGATTCGTAATTTGTTTTTAAATATTTAAATCCATGACTGTAGCACGGATAATTGTATATTAGATATTTATTCTTACTTTATATACTTATATATTTTTTTGCAAATTGATGTCAAAGTTCAACACTTATGATAATGGAAAGATAATTTAAATATCCATCAATTTGACTTACTTTCTTGCACTTTTCCTTTCTCCTGATAAACTTTGAAAGTTTTAAAAACAATAGGAAATTACGTAATGTTTAATTTTTTCAGATACCAGGCGAACCAGCACAGGCTGGAATTAATTTACCATCAGCTCCTAGTGCCCCATCTGCTCCACCAGCTGGTGACGACGATAGAACAACAAGCATTTATCCTCGAATAGGACCATCGCCCTATCCGCCTGGAGCTCCAGCACCTGGAATAACAATTCCTTCATATCCAACCATACCTGGAGGTAATGGCCCACCATCGTCCTTTCCACCTGCTGCTCCTTATCCTGGTTTCAATCCACAAACACCTACACCACCTGGTATGAGAAATCCTTATCCGCCAATGCAAAATATTGGTCATTATCCAAAAAGCCCGGCTCCTGGTTATCCAGGCAACACGCCAGGATATCCACGTAGTCCATATCCAGGCCAGAATTACTACCAACACAATCCGTCTTATCCCAGTTATCCTCCTAATGCAGGATATCAAATGGGTGGCACAACACCAGGAGTTCCTCCAGGCTACACCGTCTTTAAACCGCCAGAGAATGATTCTTCATCAACAATGGATAAAGTAAAACGCTATGGTTTACCCATATTAGGTGCAGGAGTTGCTACATATGCATTATCAAAAATCCTGGATCATTCCGATTCAGATTCGGATTAAATTACCAAAATTAAATCCATGCTCATCATACATTGCTTCGCGCGCAAAATTCGCCAAAGTGAATACTTGATAGCAAATAGTGTTAAACATTGTTTACTTTGGCAGCTTACGGGTATTTGATCATTCCTAGAGACACAAAAGTACAAAATATAAATATTACCTGTTGGCAAAATATATCAAGCGATTAATTGGTCTTCTTTTACTATTAGAATTAGTTTGAAAAGTTTGAATTATGCGCGCTTCCGACAATTCAAACTTCGCGCGTGATCGTCACCCTTCGTGTAGTTTGCTTACATTCCGAACAGCTGATTTCACTCATATGTGTACTACGGGAGTTTCGTTGTGTTGATTGTGTGTACGAGGTGCAGCTTCAAGGTTTAAAGTATTAGCTACAATTCCATTGAGTGAGCATCCATGTTCGATTGGGCCTGGTGCCCAAGAAAGGCCTTGGTTATAAAGTGTGTGCTGTGAACGGGTTGGCGAGTGCCGCAAAGGGTGGAAAATGATTCCACGACGAAATCAGCTGGCCATAGAGAGGTCAGAGCGTGGAAGTGCTTTGGAGACGGCAATGTCCGGGGTGGTTACACCGATTACGTTCCTCAATCATAGACAGCTGACTGGTGCTCGTATTAGAAATACCCTATTCAGCCAGCGTCTAAGTGTCGCCAAGAACTTGTACAAGAAGGACCTGTTTGCCCACTATGGCTGTGTGAATGCCATCGAGTTTTCCGCCGAAGGAGAGCTTCTCGTCTCAGGTATCTAATGCCCGTATTGTCAATGTTTCCTTCCTTATATTCTGCTCGCTTGTAAGGTGGAGATGACCGTCGAGTACTCCTCTGGTCAGTGCCAGAAGCAATTCATGGCACGTCGAATCGCTACCCTATTTCGATGGCGACCAATCATGATAGCAACATTTTTTGTTTATCGTTTGATTCGCGCAATGCTCGTATATTTTCTGGGGGCAACGATGATCAGGTGCTCGTCCATGAAGTACAAACGTAAGTCACTTGTCACAAAGTGAAATCAGACACTCATTCTTATCGTATTGAAATAGACAAAGACTGCTGCTAAAACTGCCGCACAAGAAGCCTGTCTACGGTCTTTCAGTATCCCCGATGAATGACAGCATCATAGCAACTGCTGGAGACGATGGCCGTCTCATCATATACGATATTCGTGACCCAGGTACCGCAATACTTGATTCGTTTTTTGGTGATATACGTTTTCTTGCATTTCAGTTGAGCAATGCCTTGCCAAACATAAGGCTGGCTTCCATTCAGTCATGTACAATCCGTTGAATGCCTCTCTCTTAGTGGCAGCTAATTCAGATGACGGAATTCTCCTATTCGATGCACGCCAGCCAAAAGAGTAAATGCATAATCAAGACATTTAATACGTGCTTATCTTATCAATGTTATAGCTGTTTAATTCATTACGATAAAGAAGCTGGCCATATCAGTGGCATAAGTGCCTGCTTTAACGCTGCAGGCGTTCGAGTCCTCGCCCTTCGTCGCCGCTTGCCGCCAGTCTTGTACGCAACGAATCAATCGAATGCACTTTGCCAATTTTACCACCCAGCATATTATAATTCCTGCACAATGAAGACGTGCTCATTTGCTGGTGAAGATGATGAATACGTGCTGAGTGGCTCTGATGATTTCAATCTCTATATGTGGCATGTACCACCTGATGGCTGCGAATGGGGACAATCGCACTTGGTGCTCAATGGGCATCGTAGTATAGTTAATCAGGTGCGATACAATCGCCAAAACAACCTTATCGCCTCGTCTGGCGTTGAGAAAATGATCAAGCTGTGGAGCAGTATGCCAATTGGCAATTGGAATGGTGGTCTCACTAGGGAATCGAGTGAAACTCAGCGAATTGTCTATTCGCATGAAGAATACATGAGTCTTATTGGACCTGGAGGACAGCGGATTTCTCATGATTACAGTGATCATTCGATAACTGAAGATGCACGAATGATGGCATTCTTTGACTCCCTTATCCAGAGAGAAATTGAAGGTTGGCAGTCCATGTCAGAGGCGACGTTTACATCTGACAGTGATAGTGACACGCACACCCAGGAACGCATTCGATTATCCTGGCAATCACTCTCTCGCTGCCGGAAACAAGCAGACGAGCAGACCAAGAAATTACGTCCAAACCGAATTTCGCAGTTGATTGCGCACAAAAGAAATAGGCTTGCAAAAATGGCCCTCTGGAAGTCTTCCACTCTAGTGCAAAGGTACGGAATGTATCTGATTTGCTCAATATTAATGCATATTTTTTTGTAGAAATTTTAACAGGGAAAAGCACAAAAAGCGTAAAGTTGCTTTGAAATCTTTATGCAAGTGGAGTTCGCGTAAGAGCAGCAAACGTGTTAGAGAGGCATCACCAACGACAACGAACAATTCGGAAAAGGAGAATCTCACGCGCAATAAGCGCGCTCGCCATAAAAAGACTTCAAAGAATTTTCGAGCGACAAGGAGTGATCATCATCACGATTTGCATTCGATTGACGTGCCCAGCACGAGCACTGGAATAACAGCAGCCACTTCGTCTGCTAGTGCGGTATTTCGCCTAGTCGAGCAGGACTCTGACGAGGAGCCAATGCAGCAACAGGTGCATTGCGATTCAGCACGTGTTCTACCCCCAGTCGAGAATCTTGTCAGCATTGTCCCAACACCATTGAACGGTTCGCAGGACATGTATATAAACGTTCTTGAAGTCACCAATACGAATGTGACACCAAATGTTGTTACTTCCACGTCCAGCTCACTTAGCGAGAGTGATTACGAAATGATGGTAACGCCCGCAAAGAAGCGTCATCGTAATGAAGTCGAAATTGATAGTGGATTTGGCACTGCACCAGGCTCATCTGCCGGCTCCAAACAGCGTTATCGCCGCCACCAATGTGATAGCTCTGATGATGAATACAATTACGAAAAGTTTCGCAAACGC
Source organism: Aleochara curtula (assembly GCA_963978815.1). Classification (NCBI taxonomy): domain Eukaryota; kingdom Metazoa; phylum Arthropoda; class Insecta; order Coleoptera; family Staphylinidae; genus Aleochara; species Aleochara curtula. The sequence goes on along the minus strand of OZ022216.1, from coordinate 19,055,500 downwards.
GTCAAGAAGGCACGTGTCAATCTGCGCAAACAAATTGGTGCCGATTCCGATTCGAATTAAGTAGATATGTAAGATTTCCACTTTCCTTGTGTGATATTACACAAGGGACATCGTAGAGGAACTAATCATTTATGAACATTCAATGTGATAATTAAAAACTTCTGGTACTGACACAGCGTTTAATCGTAGAACTTGGCTTCATATTTAATTGGCGTGATTCGTGCGTTGGCACCGCAGAAGTGGTTTCGTAATGCATTAGATTTATGATTATTTTATTATTCAATGTTACTCCCAAACTTGTAGTGTTTATATTTTCGGATATACCTTATTATATAGAAATCATGGCGAGTTCGATAACGAGTTGTAAATAAATTATTCCATCAGAATACAAATGCAATTTAGTACATTGATTCTTCAACTTTGATCTTAGTACTTTTTGAGCTTTTGAAGTGTTCCAAAGGGGAATAATAATCTTTCTTAGATTTGCACTGGAGGCAACAAATCAAATAATACGTAATAGGTAATGTATAATTTGTAAAGGCATGCATTTTAATTAGTTAATATTTAGATAATAAGAAGTTAGTTATAAAATGCATTCATATTGCAGAGTATTTGCTTGCGCGCTAATTCTGTTGAAGAATATAATATGAAATGATTTAATTAAATCATTATAAAGTGGTTGAATTCAATTAATGATGGCAGTACGGTGCTCCCTATTTACATTTCGAACTATACCTCTTCGGTTTTAGTATTTATAAATAGAATAGAATCTCCCCTATTTTAAATCATCACAATAGACATATTTTGAATTACGCGCCATCTTCGGGAACGTTCGGCGCGCTGCCTGCTGAGCATCAAGTGCGCACGTCGCGACGCATCGGTCCTTGCTGTGCCCGGTGTGGCCCCCTCTCATCCTTTCCCACTCCGACCGTCATGGCTACAGCAGTGTTTCGAGTGTTACCGGCAAATATTTGAAAACATCAACGGTATCCAAGGCCGTAAATTAATAAAACTAGTATAACAAATAGTAATAACCATACTTTACGCGAATACAATAATATTTATTACGAAAAATCAATGATTCAAAAGTTATTCGAGATTTTCGGCAAGACGCTGGCTGAACCAACATGGAGCACCGCTATAAAATCAAGGTATGTCTTTCAATTCTTTTCTTCATCCTAGGCTATGCGCAAACAATTCATCAATTAGTTTATTAAATAGACTCAGTGCGGGAAAGAGTCTTTTGCATAAATATTTAATCCAACGAATCTATTACTGCGATGCGATTGCGTTACGGATGGGCACATCAAACTACTTTTCAACTATACAACTGCTTAAAATATATGAATAAATCATCAAATCGGATCGTTTCTATGCGTTATAATTGACGGTAATCGCTGAAGAATGGCTAAAAATCTCTGAAAATTTCATTAGCGAATAGGTAAATTGCTGCAGGAACTATAGTTGCGTTTGTGCGTCTCACTTCTTCATCTTGTGCTAGACAAGAGGCATTCAACAAATTACCGGAAGTAAGCTACTGAAATTTTGCATATGGCGGTGTATATTGCACTATTTCTATTGAATCAAACACCTCATTCGCTCTTTTCAACTTCGACCACCATAGCGGCATCACCATAAGATCTTAAAATTTTTAAAATCCTAAAATATCCGAAGCCATCCTTTCAAAATTGCATAACCATTAGTGCTAGAAGTTATTATATCGCGAGTGCAAGAAAGTTTAGTAAAATATTTCCATATTTTCGATGATATTTAAAGATGTGCATTTGTTCACAAGCATCGGTCTAGTAGCCATAATGAAGACGCGGCAATACATATAAAAAGGTACAGTCCACTTGATTTTTGCAAGCTTAGCGCCCGAATTAATCAATTAAATGCATAGATAATTAGTGTTAATGCGGTAAAGAGAGCCTCTTCAGCGAAATGTTAATACAACGATACGCAGCTAAATTTCGATAAGCGTTGTCCATAATTCGTCAGTACGTTAATTTCTTGAATACAAAATTGGCAATTACTTGAAGTGATAATGATCATTTAATCCGAAGAAAAATCAATTGAGTTTGGCGCGATTAAATTCTTGAAGTTAACAAAATCGATTATCTTGATAACAAAATTTGCGGCTGCAGATGACATGTTCCACCATGTTGATTCGTTGCACTTGCCTGTGCGCAAAACAGCATACAAAAATATTAGAGGTGTGAAATCTGTTATCTCAGATAACACGCGGAAGTTGAAGCCAAAATTCACTTTCCAGCATTGCCTATTTTTAACATTGCAATTCAAGTGCGCCTTTATCATTGAATTTATTTAAATATATTCTATGCGTGTCCATCTGTGAACTTTTGCAATAACTTATTTTGAATCATTTACTATCTTATACATTGCATACAATTTTAATTAAATGCTTGTGATTTACTTTAATGAACAACAATTGTTTCTAACAATTCATAGCTTCATATCTTGCAAGCATAATCGATTACTGATCCGACTATTGGAACGAATCTGTTAAATTAAAATCGCCAAACGCATCAACTCACATGTTTCCTTAGTTTGAATTGTTCTAATTGCCGTTTCTTTTACACAGCCGCTTATTATATTTAAACGAGGAATCCATCGAGTTACCCATCGCAGAACAAGCAGTCGATTTGTATTCATACAATATGAGCAACGACGAAGAGACCCAAAAAGTATGAACACTCGTAAATATCATCAATGAAGTTTGTCATTAATGCGCTTTACTCGCTTTTAGGTAAATTAACGAATCAGTCTATGATGTAACAAGTCACAATAATACTTCATTAGACTTGATGGCTCTTCAATAAGGTGCCGGTGATGCATCATAATGGTAGGTCACTAAAAATTGAAAAACATTAAAAACATGTACTGATTGAATTGCTCTCTATGCAGATGCTCACCGTTAAGGCATAGGTGTTGCAGTCAATCACACACCACTTCTGCTTGTACTGATTTGAGAGATGAAATTGAGAAAGTACATATGACTACAGGAAGATCCAAGCCATGATGCCATTTTTTTCACACAGCCGCTTACTATATTTAAACGAGGCATCCATCGAGGGACCCATCGCAGAACAAGCAGTCGATTTGTATTCATACAATATGAGCAACGACGAAGAGACCCAAAAAGTATGAACGCTCGTAAATATCATCAATGAAGTTGGTCATTAATGCGCTTTACTCTCATTTAGGTAAATTAACGAATCAGTCAATGATGTAACAAGTCACAATAATACTTCATTAGACTTGATGGCTCTTCGATAAGGTGCCGGTGATGCATCATAATGGTAGGTCACTAAAAATTGAAAAACATTAAAAACATGTACTGATTGAATTGCTCTCTATGCAGATGCTCACCGTTAAGGCATAGGTGTTGCAGTCAATCACACACCACTTCTGCTTGTACTGATTTGAGAGATGAAATTGGGAAAGTTCATACGACTACAAGAAGATCCAATCCATGATGAAAGAGGAGGGCCTGGTGCCGTGCGATAAAAAAGTATGTTAAGTCTTTCGCACTTCTTGAAAATTGAACTAATTGCCTTTTCGTATGATTTCTAGGTGCCGTTATGAATTCGCGAATTCGCGAAATCGTGCCGTACGCGGAATGTATTAAAGGTAGGCAATTTAAAATTGCTCAGTTGAGGGAATCACCGATGATTGTTGTCTTTGCAAATATAGTTTTCATAATAATGATAAAGCATGAATTCACACTGCGTCAGAGTACACTCACCTAAACGATAAAACTTTTCTACCATACTTAAAGATTTCAACATATGATCATAATATCAACAATAACAATAACGTTAATTAATATTGTCACCTAATGTGCTTCTTTCATATCGTACGATTGGGACTCTATGGGGTTTTTTTATTTTTTTTTGCACCTTTTTATTTTTTTTTTCCGCACTGTTTTGTTTTTAATAGATGCCTCATTTGTACGATCTTTCTGTAAGCATATTAAGACACTTTGTAGTTTGACTCGCGATGAATGTGATGAATAATTAATTCAATAATTTATTATTTGAATTTGAATTCAAATAATCCTTGCATAATAATGCAATATAAGATAAAAAAAAGATAAGCTGCAGATTCTGACTGCATTATAACGCTGTGTGAATTTAATTTTCTTGTAACTCTTTTCAATAATTAGGCAAAGACAACATGATTTGAATGACGATCTCAAAAATTGTAAGTGTGCGATCACCTTACGATCGTTCGGGTCCTAGCTTTCGCGCGGATGGCTCGCGAAGCGTCGTTATCGGGATTGGTCGCGAATCGTTAAGAAATGATGAAATGTTTTGAAGTAGTAAATTCACGGGTATCGCTCGAAAAGAGCGCGTTATCATTGTTGTGTTTATGCTCCTCGCTGGGAGCCAACGATGGACATATTCATTCCATCCATGAGGGGTCACGATGCAGCGATGGACGACGGTGGGACACTCAGCGGGGCGACTGCTCGGTGTGTCTGGTTACCCCCTTGCAACGCTCGCCGAAGTGGAGGCTGGGTTCAACAAACTGTTGAACTCAGCAAGTACCCTCGTTTACAACAAACTGTTGACTCGAGTGATAATTGGGTTTATGTTTCAAACTGAAACATAAACATTTACGAACGAACTCAACCGCGAATTTTTATCAAACTGATATTTGAATTATTAAAGTCTTAAACTCAACAACGAATCTACAATTTTGACAACTGCAACGCGAATTATTCAAGTCTTATACTGCTGCATGAAATAGTAAAGTTTAACTGATACGCGAATCATTCAAGTTCTATACTGCTGCATGAAATAGTAAAGTCTAACTGATGATATATTAAAGTCTTTCATTGATATGCCAATTATTAAGTCTTAAAGTACAGCATGTAGTATTGAAGTCTTTTATTGAGATATTGCACTCATGCATGAATCATCGATGACTTTACTTCAACCGCGAGTCTTAACAAATATTCATTATAATTGCAACTGATATTCAATTCTACAACAACAAAGTAATAGTTGCAATGAACCATCATCGCGGCATCGCATAGCATGGCATGATTTGAGAATTATCTTCACGCGTCGCGATGTATTTTGCTAACTTTTTAATAACAATTGTCACCGCAAGTTGTGGGTTGCGTCACCTGCAGCTTGCGGCCTTAACACCATTTCCGTTACCGTTTGCACGATAGTTTTAAACTAACCCTTTATTGTATTTCATTTGTGTACGTGTTAAAGTCCGGATGGACGCCTGTAGTGGGTAGACATATGTCTGGGTGTAGCTACCCCCAGGTCACACTGTTGTAGCACCGTGCTACACCTGATTCGCCTCGCGTTGCGCCCGGGCAATAGGCCCACTATAATTAGGGTTTGGCGAATCTTTAGGCGCATTCACACACTGATAGGTAGAAGCAGGCTAATCAAAACTTTCCTCCTCTATCCACTCTCTCTTCTTTCTTTATTGTCGCCAATTTATGTGTCACACTTGCTATATCTAACCTTTTGCTTTCAGGAAAAACACAAAAACACACAACTAATTATTTCTTTCAGTGCGCTATAAAAATTCCAAGCACCAACCGTTGGTCTTTGTATAGGATGTATAATTTTCTCTCAACAGGTGAAATCAAATTTTCTTTCAGGTGTGTAAACGCGTAAGTTTTTGAACTTTTTATTAATGAGGTAATTAGTAATTTCAAATGTTTTTGACCACGGTTGGTGTACCCTTTCCTATCCTAGCCCTTTGACGCATTCCTCCTCTTTCAGGTGCCATTGATTGAAACAATATCATTAACCCGGCCCAGGGAGATTAATAATTTGTATTAATTTCATTTAAGGATAATTTCACCTGGGTAAATCCTGGCCGGCGCGTCCACGTCGCGGGGGTGGGCACACCCATGATGGTGTGATAAGTAGTTATCGCGATCATATTTACAAATCACATAAATAACCCGTATTAATTGACCCACATCATGGGTGTGGCAAAGTTCGGCCAGGGACCCCTACGGCCGGGTATAAATGCCAATGTATAAATTTTGATAATCTTGCAATACACATGCAAATAATGTTTAATTCATTGGTACTTAATTAGCGAAACGTCAAGTGTTTTGAACACTGAATGAATCTTAGCGCAATTGAATTCAACGAGGTCATAATGGCATTAACACTTGGAAAAATAATTTGCGCTATGTTCTCGTATAGAACAAATTGTACATCATCACACGTACCACGGACAAGTTTTCGTAAATCTTTGCAAATAGAATAATTGTTGATTTCAGCGCAATATCACTAAATGGTTATCACTTAATCGCAACAATAATACATTATGAAAATGAGATAAAAGTTTATATTGCAATGGTTGCCAATTAGCTTCACCGGTGTCGCAGGAAAACGTATACGATAATTGCATTCACTCACCAAAAACGTAAGAATGCTGCGGTAAATATTGACAACACAATCGACAAGATTTCTAGTAAAAAAAAACTTTGCATCACTTGCGATTATATTGAATGGAGACATTGCTGTACATTAGCGACCGGTATTGCAGTTACAATGTCTCGATTATTGAAGTAAACGCTGACTGAACGTCGTCTCTGAGCTGGTAAACATCCGTCGCGTTCGGTCGACGGCGGCGTGGTTGTTTTCCTCCACCTTCAGTGGCTAAAGTTGTAACGGCCGTCAGTGACATAGACTAGTTGAACGTGAGCCGTGCCGCAATCGCGATCGAGGGCAAGAAATATATACTATACCTTATTGAAACAGATAAGAAATCGGTGCTCGCGATTGAAAATGTTCACTAGTTACTGAAAATGTTTCAACTTGAGAAAAGTACGCGAATCGTAAATATTGCAAGAACATATAAAATTTTTGCTTAAAATACTAATTGCCGGACGTTCTGCATGTGTTGAAACACATGTTATTTATTCAGGAAGTTTAAACTTCCAATCGGTGTGTTTTAACATAATTGTGAATTAGGTGAGCCGTAATTGCGAGTTTCATAAAACTATTCTCACTCATCATTTCGTAATAACCAAATTAATTTAGTAATTTTTCAAGAAAAAGTATTATCACTCATGAATTTATAGGCTACGAACTAATAAATTATTCAAAACAACTATTTAAAGTGCATAATACTTGCGTGTTGGAGCTGATTATTTATTACAACAAATGAAAATAGAACAACAACAAAACTATCATTACAATATCCGTATTTTAAAATCTGCGTTTACGTCAAGATATAAATAAATGTAGTACGTTCCAAAATAATTCGTGCAATTCACAAAAATACGAATAATTCATTAACAATCTGCGGTTAACAAATGAGTGATTCTAAAACGCGTGACAAAAAAGACTTAATTTATTTTGTGATTGTTTCAAAACGTAAACCTTGAGATAAACAACACCAAAACGCACCCAATTAATTGAAAAGTTTTAGAGTCAAACTGAACTAAATAAACACAATACGTGTTAAGTAATAGTATGAACTATATATAGAAAATCGTACGAAATTTATCAATCAATATCATGATGATAGTAATAAGTGCATATCACAAATATATACATTTCTTGTTATTCAGATCGTTGGTGGAAAACCTGGAAAACACCAAATGCGTTACGCGTTCTTGCAACACTTTTATTGTGCGTTTACGTTATCAAAGAGCAAATATTATTTTACGCTATTGATTTCCACATAAGCACTTCACGTTATATAGTTTTTTTTTTCTCGGTGACATTTGTTTTCACGTTTGAGTGTCGCATAATAATCTATGATAACATATTGAGTGATACATACTCTCGTAAAATAAATGCGTAAACAATAAAGTAGAACTGCACTAACTCACTCAATAAAGGAAAATGTTTTTACTCATTTTAAAGTCGATTTACGAAGAAAGAAAATCAAGCCTGGGAAAACTTATTTTCCAAAACAGCAGAAAAATAATTTATAATAAGCAACGACATGAAATGCAATGCGTCTTTTTACAACTAAATAGATAACCAAACTGATTATAACAATTAGTATTTCCGTATTGAATTTATTCATTACATTTCATCACGAAACTTTTGCATGACATCGTTACCGTGCACGTGGCTGTGTTTTATGCTCTTGAACCCTTTATGAGGGGTTATAACGACTTCAATTTGTCAATAAATTTGATGGACACAAGACAGTTGCCTCAAAACAAAAAAAAGCAGAAACTAGTATTCAATGATTGCAGTTAAAGAAATATTTAAACTAAAATTGAGCGCACTTATAAATAGTTCAGTTCAAAACAAAAATCAACACATACGGTTGTGGGCGCACTGAATTCCTCCTGCATTTGTTGTTTATTAATGCAACCGACATTGAAATGAATTTATTGCATATTACAATCATCATCGATAGAAACAGGCAAGAAAGATGCGCTGAATTCATTCAAATATGTGCTGTAAATAAATTCAAACATTCCGTGCAATTTTAATTCAATCGACTTTAATTCTCCAACGCTTTGCATGACTTCATAACGCAACGAATTTGTTTACTACAAGCGCACGTGTAAAAGTTACACTTTTTTAACAAGCGTACATCGGTGGAAATCCATGTTTCTCTTGATATTCGCGCAATCGATTGATTCATTCTATTGAATCAACATGTTATATCATATAATATAATTGATAAGATGAGCACTCATCCGAGATAAGTTACGTGCACATTATTTAAAGCGGTCATAATTCGTAATATACTTTCAGCATGAACCATTATCATATTTAATTCGAGCGCATGCCACTCTTTCGGGTGCTAATTGAAGTTTTTTAGCCGTTTTCAAATTTCTCGAGGGGGCACAATGGATGAGTTTACAGTAAAATGCTTCAAAAATAAGTACGATATTGGTGAATTTCTCAAGTACCATCCTGGTGGGTTGAATTACGTAAAGAACTTTCGTGGTAAAGATGTACAACAACGTATGGTACAAACAGAACATTCTAGGACGGCTTACTATCTCCTCAGGGAATATAATATTGAAGGGAGGGATACCAAAATGCATGAGCATGATGAAGATTTAGAAGTGAGTTATCTAATATAGGTATTAATAAATGAGCAATACATACGAAAGAGTTCTCTCTCGTAATATTAATCGCGTTTAACAATAAGTCATCGTAAATAGTTTTACCGTTGATAGTAAATTGTTAAATTATAAATACATAGTATTAAATGCTACTTCAAGAAAATCGAGAAAGTTCTGACGACAAATGACGCAATTAATATCGAACGCTTCTTTCGAATAAATCACATTATCGTGCGGTGGACATATTAGTGATGTACTTAGTATAATGAGACAAGCGAAACACTCATTGCAGCGGTAATAACTCCCCGAACTAATTGAAAGCTCGCATTAATGATAAAACTAGCTAGCTATACGGTTAATAGGAATAGTAATTCAACATACAGTATAGGAGTAGCCAATTTATTTCCACCTGCACTTTACATAATGCAGCAGTAGGTTCATTTACACAGAACGCACTTTAATTACATTCCAATACATTCTGAAGAACTTAGTAATTATTAACTATGCCATCAATACGTTGCCGCGTGCCAACCGAGATAATTATCACGTTCGAATTATTATAGGATTTTTGTATTGATCGCGACAAACTTTGCAAAACTACAACTTTATTATTTTATGAGAAACTATGAGAAAGCGTGACCAAGTGTAAGCATCCAATACCATGTATGATAATCTAATAAATTACAATCCATATTCTAATGAATAATAGACGATGCGATGAGTTGTTTGTGCTGAATAATATATTAATACTTGTCAGGATTTAGTAGATTGGAGCAAGCCGATGCTCTCTCAAGTGAGTAATCTGGGACCAAAATATGCTGAATGGGTGACGATGCCAGTCGACCGCGAATTGCGATTATTTGGCAATCCATTGCTGGAAAGTTTAACAAAAACGCCTTGGTACTTGGTGCCATTGATTTGGCTGCCTATTAATGCGCTCTTTCTCTATTTGGGTTTCGAACAATACCTGCAAAGTACAAGTAATATTAATTCATAAGTTGTATGTATGAGCTAAATATACTGTGGATTATTTATAGATAAATCAACGCCAAGTGCAATATTCAGTGCCATTTTTCACGTTGGCATTGGCATCACAATCTGGACAATTCTCGAGTACGCAATACATCGTTGGGTTTTCCATCGAATGCCATCGGGGAAATTTAAAGCGCTTGTTATATTTCATTTTATTACGCATGGTTTACATCACAAGGTGAGACACTTGCGTGATATGACAATGTTTATTGATGCGATTCGTTATCTCATTAAAGTGATTTGGGCTTGGTGCGATTGATGAATCAGTTTAGGAAACATGCGACTAGAAAACTGCGTAGAAATACCTAAATCAAAATCTACTCTTTAATATTTGTACAACTCTTTGCGTGTACTTAAACAAACATAAACAAGTTGATTGATTTACTCGCGAGATTGTCACTCCGTTCAAGCAAGAAAGTAAACGAACAAAGGAAGACCGATTAATTCACGGTATTAGGTTCTGGAGCGATCCATCAATTATTAATTTGTTGTACACGAAGCTGACATATCATTGTTCATTACAACTTCCTTATCTGCACAAAAACACACCAATTACAACTTTGTTTTTACTTACATGGCAAGTGCATTTACACCGCTGTAATTATACGAATAGGCCAGCTTTTGAACGTACCATTAACTTTGTCATGTTTTGTTGGTCAAGGAAAAATAGCCCTTTAGCGGTATAATTACGTTAAATAATATGAACAAAAGACTCTTCGTTCGCCGACCGCGTTAATAGTAAATGACAATAAAAGACATCAACGGAATCAATAATGCTGTTCGTCTGATTGTAGTAAAGCTTCTCTCGCATGCATCGAAAATCGAAAAACACTGGGTAACAACTTGCGCGCTGCATATCGATTTGCCAATAAATAACGGAAGTACAATAGACGTTCAGTACCGCGTAATTAGAGTAAAGAAGGCGGATTTTTGGCGCCGCAACATAGTAACTCTGTTTATTATCATTGCCTTAGCTCGCGCTTTCGTGCATCTAATGATTACACCACGCAATTCAACTAATTAATAATTAAGTAATTGAGTCTAGGAGCGCACCCCTACATGTCCTAGATTTGTTTCCGTCGCTTTCAAAAAACACTTCGTATTAAAGATTTATGCTGGGTTGGGTTGTGAAAGTACAACACCTATTAAGTGAACTGATTCACAATGGTATCAAGCCCAAAATTACGCTCCAATAAATTATGCACACACGCAGCAAATTATTGTCTATTATGTCAGGTGCCATTTGACCATCATCGACTAGTTTTTCCACCGTTTCCTGCAGCAATTGTTGCTTGCTTAGTATACAGTATATACGCAAAACTATTGCCGGATTCTCTAAAGTTTCTTATCGCCAGCGGGACGCTCCTAGGTGCGTGGCAAATTCAACAAGTGTGACAACGATATTTATATATAATTCCGTTTGTTCTTTTCCTTCAAGGATACGTGACGTACGACATGATCCATTTTTATTTACATTATGGCTCACCGCAGGAAAATTCATACTTGTATAACATGAAGCGATATCATAATCAACATCACTTTGTTCATCAGGAAACAGGTGCGCTAATTGTACAATTTTCCAAACGACATGTTAATCTCGTTATTGTAGGTTTTGGAATAAGTAATAAATCCTGGGATTACTTCTTCGGAACACTGATAAAACTGAAAAACCTTGCAAAACCGATCAAATGGTCATAGTCGATTGTGTTCAAAAACACTGCGAAAACGTATTACATACATACGCACTACGAAACCAATTGTGCATTTAAATCCCTTTCAACGTGGTGTACATAATTTTACAACTGTTATTTATATTTACGTGATAATTTTAGGGAGTCTAACAACACAGTTTGCTTGTTAATAAATTTATACAACTATTCAACAATTCCAGCGACGAGTATTTCACACGCTGTTTGAAGTAGTAGATTGCAATAGATATTCAATAATAGATATTTCACGCTCGTCCTTGCACTGCAGTCGAAACATCTTCAAATGGTCAATCTCAGTTTTGCTTAAATTGGGCAAATAGTAGAACAGGCATAGAATTTTCAATTTCGCAATAGATTCTTCCTGCTGATGATTCGTAATACGAATAGTATGGTAATTATCTGCAAAGATATTAGATTAATCAAACAACAGGCTAGAAGATGTGCTATGAACATTGCTACCTAAGATTTGTTTCATTCTATGTCGTAGGCCAATTAAAAACTTGACGTTCATTTGCTTTCCAACAACCAGAAGTGCATCAACCACATTTTCACTCACTTCCAGGGCACTTAGAGAAGCTGAAACGTTCCCTAGCCATGTTTGATAGGTGGAATTCCTGTCGAAAGAATGCATTATATCATTGAATTGATTTTAGCTTAGGAGAATTAATACCTGCTCAGGTGCGATAATTGTGAAACGTCACAGAGCAAGTCAAGCATTTCATTAGACTCTTTCTTGTTGCTTCCAGAAGCAGAAGTTTTTTGGTTCTGTTGTTCATAGAAATTGGTAAAGCGTACCAAAATATTCGACACATCCATTTTACGATGCCATTCAATATTTTCAAATAATATAGTTTTTGTTACCAATAATAAGCAATCGATATTCGAGCTATTGATCGATCCACGTGTAACCAAGCAATCTATACAAATAATTATTTGAATTCCATTACAAAGACGTTCTTGATGAAGATAACTTACGGTTAATGTAATTGAGTACGCGTTCAGCATCCTTTATAGTTGTTTCTCGCACTAGTCGGGTATTCAAATGACAAAAGAAATAACAAATCAGTAAATTCTCACGTACAAACTTCACGTCAGCGCTCAGATATTGTCCAAGAAGTTTCTCAACGTTAGAGTTCTTTTTTGATCTCTCATTGGGTTTGCCATAAGGAAATCCAAATAGTACATTATGCAAAAGATTTTTACAATTAGTCGTAAAAAATGCATCACGCTAAAAAATTGAACATAACGCGTTTATAATTTACTTTAGAAAGTTCTTACCCAACGGTTCGTCTCTTCAACTTCGTTGTTTCTTTTGACTCGGGTGAATAATAAATGCATTACATTTAAAATGCAACTTAGAATAGCTGATGCATCATTTCCTAATGTCGTAGAATTTTCCAATTCGCGAATATCTTTATCAGGAGCAACCTCCATCCAAATCTCATACAGTAAAGTCATCAAAGTTTCCATATTTGAGTCAATTACATCATTAGAATCAACAACGTCCACCTGTTGATTATTAAATGCAAGTGTACTCTGCAGATAGGAATTATAAATCAGTGGAACATGTTTAGCTGCTGTTTTATATGCAGACATATTAGTCAAGCTGAAATTTAATGAATTATTAGTTATTAAAAGTGAGAAGTACTTTCTCAATTCACCTCATAGATTTCTTGGTTTCATGTGTATTCTCAATAGCTTTGAGAAATCCATAAATACCACTCAGGACTTGGATGTGCCATTTGACTCTAGTCAATTTTGTATTTAAATTAACAGAAAGAGTTCTAGTTGGCTTGGCTTCTGATTTCAATTTAGAAATCAATGCAAATAAGTTCAAAAGTAGTTTGTGCTTTTCATCAGCAATCATCTGAGGAGTATGTTGCAACAGGATTGCTAGTAAATTTAGAGAATCTTCCTGAATTGCTCTGTTGATGTTTGACATGCAACATCTTAGATAAGATGAAAGCAAACCAAAGAATGGTTCAATCTTTGCTTCATCCACCTGTTCAAGAATTTTTTGTAAAGTGGACATGACTGTTTGTCTGACTCCTTTGTCTTCATCAAGCAGAAGCGGTGGCAAGGCTTGCATTATTTGAGATAAGTAGACAGTTGATAATTCTTCAATGTAGTCACTAGCTAATTGTTTTAATTCATTCAGGGAATCATGTCTTACAGTTGTATTATGATGCCTCAGACGTGAGAAAATATCCTACAATAATGGTACATATAGGACAGAATTTAGGATAATTTATTAATCTACTCACCTTAACATTTAGCTTGCGATTACTGAGTAAATCCAAAGAGCTCTTTTGCTTAAATTGTTCAGGTAAAATAATAGGTTTGATTTTAAAATCGGTTTTAGTTTCATTCAAACCCTTTGGGAGGAACTTGGTCTTATCACTTTTGACTTTCAGTTTGATTTTAGCCTTTTCAGACTTGAGCATTTTCTTATGCCGATGATTCTTGCCCATGTTTAATACACACTTATTATTAACTGCAAAGAACGATGGATAATAACGTTGGACGTCAAAAATATATCAAAACACACAACTGCACACAACATCAAAATAACATGAGAGGTTAAACCCATGTTGTCAAACGCACGTGGATTGCAATTTTATAGGTGGCTATACCAGTACATATTAATTTTACATTTAAAAGGAAATACAACACATTTAATGCATTTAGAAATTAATTTTAGGTTCGGTAGAACTTCATTCTATACATGATGGGAGATTTTCCATAATAGAAAACATTTTTAATTTGGCGAATACCTCAAATCTTGATACTAATTAGGCGTAATTAAATTCACTAATAATAGGTCACCAATAGTGATTTGCTCATACATTACTAATTATTTTATAGTCATGTTCTTCATTAATAGGCAATATTCAGACGAAGACATCATACCCTGGACGTTAAATTATTACCTGTCGGCACATATCAAATATATCGCATTTAAATATTTCATGATAATCATAATTGGCTTTACAAACAAAGCTCTTTAATTATCTTGTCACTGGACGCATAAATACAATCAGCCAACATATAATCTTATATTAAAGTAAATCATCTCAATCAACTATCACCTAATCAATATGGGTAACGCGTGGAAAGCATTCGGAAATCCTAAATTGCCTGAAAACTATTTTCGCGTTGAGGCACTAAGCGTGCAAACTTGTTATTACTTGTTCTAAATGGTTCAATTTTAGGTGAATATTTTGAGAGCAATGGGTATTGAGTTAATTAAAGAAGAAACATTAACGTACGCAGTTCTATCGAAATTATTTCTATTTTACACAGTCATTATATATACTGCGGTTGAAATTTACGAAGTTTATGCACAATGGGGTAATCTTACAGCAATTATCGGAGTTTTAAATTATTTAATCACACATTTAATGGGTAAAGCTTCAAAGGTGTTTTACGTTATTGTAAAATTTGACTTGTTTTAGGCGTTGTTAAAACTGGTATATTATACAAAAACCGTAAAAAAATAGGTGATATAATAACTGCTTTGCATCAATCACCATTTAAGCCATGCAAAAGACGTGGAGGAAAAGAAGAATCGCAGCTTATTCGCAGTGCAATTAAGAAAACCGAAATTCAACTTATCGTTTATTTCTTGGTAGTGAGCGGTACGATCTTCTCTGGCGTCTATAATGCCATTATTTATCGAATTCAAAATCCAAATGAACTTTGGCATTTTCCATACGCGCCAACAATGTCTTTTGGTAGTTTTATGTTGCGCAGTCCTTTTTTTGAATTTGGAGTACTATATCAGTTTTGGGGAGTCTTATCATACGCAATTATTATAGCAACAACTTATGTATTGCTCTCAACTATCATGGCTCATATCAGCGTACAAATGAAAATCGTAGGAAATGAATTCAGGTTGTGTTTCATAACATTAGTGATTCTATTTAATATGAGACTGTTTTAGAACAATAAGAGAAAGAGCAAAAGTAATGGCAGGCGCAAATAATACAGATGACGATGTAGTTCGTAAATTGATGGAAAAATTAATGGGAGACGCAGTTGAACATCATTTGCGCTCTTTGGACTTGGCAAAAGAAATGGAAAACCTATGTAGTTTGATGATTCTATCAATTTTCGTAGCGAGTGTTATACTCATGTGTTTCCTCTTATATTTCGCGTCATTGGTAGGGTAATTTTAAATGTATTTACTTGCTGACTCAACTTCTTGTAGTATTCGTTAGCAAGCATGGAATTTTTTCAAAACTTCTGCTACTGGTGGATTATCGTATGCCAAGTTGGAATGTATTGCTATTGGGGAAATGAAGTAAGCTTAGAAAGCGATAACATTGCAAGAGAAGTAGCATTCCTGAAATGGCCAGGCTCATCAAAAGCAATTACACATGCTGTTGTCATGGTGATTCAGAGATCTCAGAAACCACTTTATATTACAGCGGGAAAATTTGTCCCTTTAAGTATGGAGGTGTTCATGAAAGTAATTCAATTTAAATCAACGCAGCATAAATTTTAAATTCGTAATTTATTTTGTAGATTATTAAAGGCTCATTTTCATATTTCATGGTTCTTCGGCAAACGCAAGATCCAGATGCCTAGTTCTATGCACAGTTACTGTAGTTGCTTAGTGATTTAGAAGTATTTAAATAGTCAGCAATTCACATTTGAAATTTAAATGTAGTTTAAGCACATAGTAGATGTCAGTAGAAACACGTGACTGCCCCCTACAGCTATACACTCAACTAATCGATCATATGACTGCATTGTGATCTTGACAGCCTAGTCAGTCGTTCGTGTTGCTATTGGGTTCATTCTGCTACAAAGATACAAGAAAAGTAAAGTGTAAATTGAATAATGGCAAGCCAAACACAAGGTATTCAACAGCTCTTGGCCGCTGAAAAACGTGCAGCTGAAAAAGTGTCTGAAGCACGTAAACGTGAGTAAAATATCAGCCGACAATAATTTGGGTGTTACCATTGATGTAATAAGTCACAAGATCACCTCAGGTTTTTCAATTCCGTTTCGTGTGTAATATATAGGTAAGGCAAGGCGACTAAAGCAGGCTAAGGAAGAGGCTCAAGATGAGATCGAGAAATATCGTCATGAACGTGAACGTCAATTTCGTGAGTTCGAAGCCAAACACATGGGCTCCAGGGAGGATGTTGCTGCTAAAATTGAACAGGATACTAAGCAGCGCATTGATGACATGAACCGGGCCATTATGAGCCAAAAGCAACCAGTGAGTTGTTGTATTTTTGTTGGGTAGTAAGTTTTTACATATGACCTTCAATTTGTTTACATATAGGTCATGAGAGAGGTTCTTCAGTTGGTCTATGATATCAGACCAGAAATGCACAAGAACTACCGCCACTAAGCTTCTTACGCCAGGAAATCTGTTCTAACTTAATGAAATGTTCAAAATGTACTCAAATGTTCGTTGTTATATCTATAACTAGTGCAAAAGATATCTATCATTCCAGATCACATTATTAGTGTTATAAAATAGGCAATATTATTAAATGCCTTCACTAAAAAGCTATAAGCTGCATGGTAACTACAACAGTGTTGTAATTAGGTAAAAGTTTCAGGTAGTAATAAACAAAATAATGAAAACTTCGATGTATTCAGCAATTTAAGATGGGATTGAAGTTTATCATTAGTTAATGAGAATAATTGATGAGGTACCTAAAATTGGGTTTATAAGTGATAGACAAGTATTTGAATGCAGTTCTAGATATATTTCTTTACATTTCTACAAAATAATCATTTGGCAATACATGATGAATCATGACCCAGAGTTGTTAGGCTTGGCTATCTGTAAGCAGAAAGATCAAAACAGTTGCCAAATATTCTATCAATGATTGCTAGACTTACTGCTACCGCTAGATTCCTCACTAGTGCAACGTCTAGCCCTTGGTAAAGCAATATGCTTGGAATGATCTTCTTCAGAACTATCAGAAGTAGAGCGAGTTTTGCGTGGTTCAAAGTCAGCATGCTCCTCGGAGGATGAGGTACTTGCAGTATTTTTAGTCAAGTCATGCTGTTGATTTGACTTTGGTGCGCAGAATGCGCTTGCAATAATGCTCGACAAAAGAAGAAGGGTGAAAACCTGCAGCATATAATAAGACATGAAATAGTTAACATTTTATTCACTTACTTTTTTCGATTCCATTTCGGTTGATTGTAGGTGCAGACAATAGCTATTGAATGATACAGTTGCAGCAAAAGGCATATTTATATCCCACGAATTATTATGCGTGTTTTTCAAATCAATTTCAAGGAAACGCGTAATTGCTTTTACAAGAAAACCACGCGATAATTTAGGTAAATATTTAAGTAGTTTGATTGATCTGATTGGGTTCCAGGTATATAAAATAGTTTTACGCAGTAATCATTTCATAACATTATTGTATTTTAGCAACAGTTATGTAAGTTTCAACCAATTTCAACAAATTAGTGAGACTTACAGCAAGTATTCTCCAATACTTGTGAAGTATACTTAAACATTTCAGATTGGTTAGTTTCAAACAATTTTATTTACATATATAGCATTTGCATAATAGGTTTAGATTAGATTTCTACTGAGTTTTCGCGACAGCATATTTCTTGGCCTGTTTCACTTTCTCAGCTTCTACTCGCTCCTTGAGCTCTGCCAGAGCTGCCTCATATTGCTGGCCAAGTGGTTCTAAAGTTTCTTCAGCTATAACAATTTCATCAATTAGCTCCTTATCACCTCGCTTGAGCATAGCTTTGAATTTTGGCAAGTAATCCTTGCTCATTAATGTAACAGCAAGGCCTTGCTCTCCAGCACGTGCTGTTCGTCCACAACGATGGATGTATGTTTCAATGAATTTTGGTGCATCATACGAAATTACACATTTGACTCCAGGTAAATCAATACCTCGCGCTAGCGAATCAGTACTAATTAATCTGCAAGAATACAAGTTTAGTAAATAATTAAGTACCAAATTAAATTACTTACATATCAACTTCTCCAGTAACAAAACGATCGATCAAATTATTACGATGAGCTTTACTCAATTTTGCACTAATTTGCTCAACTCTATTCTCATTGTTAAAGAGCACTTGGAGCAGAACTTTTAGTCTGTGAACTGTTGCTTCATTATGCGCAAATATTAATATTCGGTTCAAGTTTTCATTTTTAATGAACTGGTAGAGAACCAAAGGTTTTAAGTTGATTGAAGAAATAATGTATTTCTCGCTCAATTCCATTGGTGTAGTATATTTGCCAATGAACTGATTTACATGTTCTTCATTAGTTTTAGCCCCTTCAACGACAGACGTGAATAATTTCGGTTGAAACAATCCAAGCTTATGAAGTTTCTCAGGATCTTGGGATAACGTTGCGGAAAATAACAATTTTTGTGGTCCACGTCGAGTACGATAATTAGTCAAGTTTAACACATTAACGTCATGCGTTTCATTTTTGTAGATATGTCGCTCCAAATGGTACAACCAGTCATGCTGAATTTTCTCCAGCACATGATCTGCTTCATCAATTACAAGAAATTGTAAATGTTCCAGATTGAAACCAGGTGTTTCTTTCATGTGATCTACCAATCGTCCAGCTGTACATACAATGATATCCGCTTTAACTAGATATCCAAATGCAAAATCTATCAACATAAAAGCAAATTAATCACTCAATTTCTTCTAGATATAACAAATAAATTCATACTTTGCTCAACTATGAGGTTCTGCTCTTGTTCCAAACGATTAACGCCAGTAACTAAAACAACATTCAAATTTGTGCCAGCTGCATATTTCTGAAAAGCAGCAAATACTTGAGCAGCCAAATCCTGTGTCGGTAGAATAACTAAAGCGCGAATTTGTTTCATAATATAGTTCTCCAGAGCTTGTACAATAGGCAAGACAAAAGTTAGAGTTTTACCACTGCCTGTTGGAGCAGACACACAAATGTCATGTGGTGATATACAATCTCTCAGCCTATTCATTTTTAGCAAATATGGAATTACTTCTGATTGCACAGGGAACATGTACTTGATATTATCCAACTTTAACTTTTTGCGCAAATGTTTAGACAACTCTGGAATGCTATCAACTTTAGTGCTAAGCTCATGCAGATTTGTTGATATCACTGTAGGTTTTGATAGCCAGTCAGGTAACACTTCTCTAACTCTTTGCTTCTTCTTGAACTTTTCAGAGCCTAGCACAGTGAAGTTATTTAAATTTGGTACTTGCACAGCAGTTTTTACTTGTACAACATCAATTTCATCAATAACTGATTCTTCTACATTAGGAGTTTCTTCATTGTAAACTTCATTTAATTCTTTTTGGAGGCGAGTCTCAAATCTGGCCTCTTGTGTCTTTCTTATTTTAGCATCTTTTGTCAATTTTTGTTCTTTTCTTAATTGTTTTCTTTTTAGAGCTCTTGCTAAAGTTTTCTTAAGTTTAGCTTCATTGATTTTAGCAGTTTCATCTGGCTTTACTTGGACGTCTCCTAAATGTCTACAAAATTTAATATTCAACACATTGTTTAACTTATTTTGCAGATATTATTACCTGTTGATCACGAACAAATCCATTTTAAAGCCAGCAAAAGAGTGAAACTTGCACAGACAAGAAACACAACAATATCAACATAGGTTACGAACACAACACGTGTGTTTTGCAGGACGATAAAGCATATGTGTATGACAAAGACAATCAAGGCGTATGAGCGCGCGCGCCACTACTATACTAACAAAATATTGAATGTGACAGTAAATTAAATGGCCGTTGCTTCGACGTTTGTTTTGACGATTTGATAGTTAATATTTATGAATTTTTCGAGGGTTTAGTGAACGGGAATAAATTAATTACGTGTGCAATACAGTTATTATGGAGGCTGAAATTTACAACTGTGACAATGAAGAAGATAGCTACAGGAAATGCACAATAGATTTGGATATTAAAGACTTGGTATTAACACCGTTTGCATGCTCAACTATTGTAACCGAAATATTGAAAACGGTGCTTTATCAAAAGTTGCAAATACCGTATCCTTACAATTGGTTAAAGAACGCTTTGGGAAAACGAAAAGCCGAGCCAAACATTCATTCACATAACGTTTCAATCATCGTAAATAAGTACTTTAATCTAGCTTCAAATGTATATCAATGCATTGAAAACATATCCTTCAATTTAAACATACTATTTAGCAATGTACTTTATCCTGTGCAAGAATTAGTGATATTATTTGGATCTACACCGTACACACCTAAAGAAGTGTTGAGCATACGCTTTCCAAATATTGCACGCGGACATAGTGAGAATGTACATCGGATGATGTTACAGAAGAAATTGCATACAGTTTTGAGGTGATAAGAATTAAATCAACTTAATTCAAATTCTGTAACTTCTTTTATGTTCAAGAAAAATATTCTTCGCTGACGAATGGCTTGCCGCGATGCAGAATCAAATTGCAGTAACAAACACGTTTGTTTTTATTAAGAAACTTGGAGTTTTGCGCCATGAAGAAGATTACTTTGAGCACTACAATAACTTCGTGATACCCCCACATATTAAGCAAACGACCATAACTTTGAATTATGATAAGAGTGATGAGAACTGCTGTGAGCATCTACAAGTTTACGGGGACCAAAGTGTTAGATCATTGCCGGAATTCAACATTCCGCTGCATTCCAAAAATGTTGATTGGTATCAAGCGAAGGACGTCATCAAGGGCTTTCATGACTTTTTTATTGAAAAAGTATCGGTTTCTGAACTCTGGTAGAACAATAATGAATGCATCATAAAATTACGCTTAAATAAATTCAAGAACAAATTGGAACAGAATCTTGATACCTACAGTGAAGTGAATTCTGTAAAGGTGTGAGATGCATGTTTTCAAGCACGTTATAACAAGTCGAACTGCATTGGGGCGAGTGTATGCACGAGCGTGGATTATACTGAGCATTGCATAAAATACAGCCAGAGCAATCTGAAACCAAGAAATGTTGTTTTATCATTGTAGTTTGAAGTAGCGTATGAGATTACCTTGTAGATTTTGGCGATGACATTGCCGCCAAGGAAAATATGGGGATGTATAACAAATTATGCGTCGCTCCTGCTCATGAGCGACTTGCTGATTATGACATGAATAGTCAATGATGAAGGGAATTCTGGTTCCTTGAAATTGAAAACTATCTTGAATATTTCCACACGTTGGATACTGATAGCCATTCCATATCATAAGAGGGCATGCATTTTGATACCTTTGAATTGTATGCCTAAATGGAGCAAATACGGGACTTAGTGTAGGTTGATTAGGCATTTCGATAGGGTGCTGCACCAGGAAAGGTGATACGCAAATTTTACCACACATTTTCCGAGGTTCTTGCTTGCAAATCATGCGATTGTTGTAGCCAAAGTAGCATTGAATCGGAGGCACAACAATACAACATGTTGTATTTGTTTCACTATATTTTTCTTTAATTTTAGGCATAGTAGTAGTAACATTTTCTGGTTGCAGAGTTACGGTCTCGACTTCCTTTTTCTCGACAATTGTGTTAGAGTTACAACTGCTTGTAATGTTGATATTCACAATTGGTGCACTTGGTGGTATAATATGAACTCTATTCTCAGTTTGACTACTGTAGGTGACTGGTATGTGGATGGTGTTATTATTATGTACCACTGAATTCATATTGAAGATGGTTGTAACATTATTCGTTACATTGTGATGATTTGCAACTGGGTTTGTTATATGGATGTTGTTTTCTTTTTGAGCTTCTTCAATTTTCTCAGGTTCCTTCTTACATGGTTTATCACAGTTGTCACATGGTCTTGTGCATTTCGCATGGCACACAATATTTGAAGAAGGGCAACAACAACAATTTCCATGATCACAAATTGTGTTAACTACGTTTGTTGTTGTTTTATTATCAACTTCATCACCGTGCACTACCAGCACGACAAATATTAACGCGCAAACTGCAACAAAGAACTTCATTGCAACAGTAACTAATTCTTTCTACGCTTCTTTTGAGATTTATATGCTACAATCTTGCTGATAATGTGCATGGGGCCTTGACCCTTTGTTATTTTGGCACACTTTTGCAAGTTATGACTGAAATTTAACTCAATCTCAAGTAACTGAAAACAAACAGCAATGCAGAGCAAAATTCAGAAATTTATTTACATTTTCAAGTATGTGCTACATTCAAATAAGTTTGTTCCATTGATTTATCGGATACTGCTGCTGTTGTGGTTGTTGGTGCGTTCGAAGTGGGTTGATGTAATATCCAGGATTCTTGTTGTAATATCCATTTCCAGGCCCGGCGGGGTAGTTATAAATTAAGGGATATGGCGATGGAGCATACGCATATCCGGGATTAGAGTAGGGAATACCTGTAAAATACGTTGTAAGTTTAATTAATTCGGAATGAGTTGTAGGTACCATTATATGCTGAAGCACATGGCGGTTCTTGCGGTAAAAGAACACAATAATTTGGCTTTCCAGAAGAGAGAGCAATACTGGCGAAGAAAAGTACAGCGATAAACAACTTCATTTTTGTTTCTGATATTATAGGCTGGTTCTGCAAGACTCTTTATAGATGCTGTTATGGGTTGTATTCGTTTCAACAACGCATTGATAACGATAAAGGTTATCGAAAATTAAAAATTGAACGTTAGGATTTAAGGAAAGTATCGAAAAAATATTTTATTTGATCAAATATTAATAACGTGCATTTTAGGATCGCTAATATTAATACGATTTCATTTATCTTATGAACAAGTAAAGCGAATAATTTAAAGGTCAATTGAATAAATTAATTTGTTCAATTGATAAACAGACTTCGAATATTCAAGGATTAAGCTAATCGTAATTATTAGGTTCTTATCGCTGTTTTAAGAATTACTCTTGTCTGCTTTTATAGGAAATTCTTCAACGCTATAATTTTCTTCATTGACGGCTGCTTCATGTGCTTTCTCATCATCGGAGCTTCTTTTGCTCTTCATGAATTCATGATCGTGCATCGCATCCATCGTATGCTGCTCTTCGTTTATGATGTTATGTCCACTATATTGGAAATGTGGGCCAATTGATTGAATTGCTCCTGTATCGTATGGATTTACGGCCATGCCGGCGCCCATTGCCATCGGGAAATCCATTCCCATAGGCATGCCCATTTCAGCACCATTGAATGCATATGAACCGGCTAATAATTCATTTGGTACTCCACCTGCACCACCGGGAGGACCTCGGCATCCTGGCATGCCACACGACATTCTGGATGTTCCTTGAGGTATTGCCTGATTTTGTAAATAGGGCGGATAAAATGGACCAACGTTGATGCCATTATCATAACATGAACTCGAACAGTGTTGTGGACTGCTTCCGCCATGGACTAAATGCGAATAGCACCCGGTACAGGAGGGTCTCGCAACTGAACAGGACACGTAGGGCCATGACGATGTTGACATACATCTGGGTTGCGGCTGCGGAATGTATGAGACTTGATCGTGACAATTCTGGCCATGCTCATTACACACCGGGTGAGGTTCAGCGTGCATTATTGCTGATTGACATACATCATTACAGAGTCTCTTCTTCGTATGGAAACATCGAATGTACGGCTCCGTCGTAGTGGGAACGCATTGTCTAGGTGAAATAACCACGCAGCATCTGCCGGAATCTTCCTTGTGCTCCGACGTATGGTGTTCCGTCGTATGTTCATGCGTGTGCTCAGTATGGTGTTCATGGGTATGCGCCATATGCACATTAATAGGCGACTGTTCCGGAGTTTGCAGGGTAATGTTATTATGATTCGTATTGTTTACTGTTACAGGCATATCTACAATATTTGTATTATTGACCACATTATGCAAATTTATAACCGTGGTGATATTGTGCTTTGCCGAAGTGCGTGAGTCCAGCTTGTTATCTATTGATACTTTACTAGAACCCGAAGAAATACTGGTAGTATGTTTATCAACAGTTTTATGGCAACGTGAGCGGCAGCTTCGTCGGCAGTGCGACGTCTTGCAAGACATGTGGCAAGTAGCTTGGCAGCATGTTCTCGTCTTACATGGTGGTTGGTAATTTTCGCAGCAAGAACTACACTCGCTGCTACAATCGTTATAACTGCAATAATTGCAGTCACATTGACCGCAATCATCATCTCCACAGTCATCACCACTGCAGCCAGAGTCGCAATCCGTGTGGCGTTTTGACCGTTTCCGAATACAGTCCACATACGTACTATAATGTTCCGTCTCGGTGCATTCTTGATCCGCGGGAAGGGTTGAGCATTCCTTGCTTTCTGCGAATGCGCCAATCAGCAGAAGAAGGAAGGCGAGCAACTTCTATAGAAGTGAATGAGTAAGTTATTAACTTTGAAACTTTTCAAAATTGAAAAACGTGTTCAATGACGAAAGCACTTACCGCGGCCAACATTGCAAGAAACAAACTCAAAAGATCGCGCGTCGTTTGCTTCGCAAACGTGTCACCTGAATGAAGATGAATCGGTGATAATAGATGTACTTATTTGAGATTTATCCGGTGTTCCTTCCCACCAAGCATGCAAACAATTGAGTGCCATATTCAGTTAAATATTGTGCAAGATAATAGCGCACATCGAATGGGCACGCATAAAAATATTGGAAAAAAGTTTTCGAGAAAGCGTTCACAGATAATATATTTGCGTGGCCTAGTTCTGTAATTTAATCTTCTATGCGATTAATATCGCATAGAAGATTCTATATCGCATAGAAGATGATACTTGACTATATTTGCTATGTATAAGCAAATATAGTCAAGTATTCGTATGTCGATTGCGCGCCGTTCGACATATTTGCCCCAAATTGAAGAGTATTTGCACATGTAATCAGACAAGAATTCGTTATAATTGATTAATTTTCCAGTTCTTTCAATTCGCACATGGTACCGCGTTTTATACATAAGCGCGTATAGACAAACATTTGAGTTTGTTATCTGAGCGATCAGGTCATTGAACACGATCATTCACGTTAGATTCAGTTATAAATAAGTACGCATTTAGATAGATATTAATGCATGTATTTATCATCCGCTTCGCATGAAAGCAATCAATCGTGATATCAAACACCAATTTTTAATAATTGTTTCATGTTCATTTCTTCGGGGCATTCGATGGCAAACATGTTTGATTTGAGGTGAATTTCCTCTTATCCTCTTCGTCGCTGAAGTATTCATCCAGATACGCGTTTGCTGGTTTTGGAGGCATGATCTCCGTTTTGATAGCAGATGCATTCAATTTATCGGAAGGAACAACCGTCGAAGATTGAGTCATTGGAGCAACTTTGCCATAGATTGCCATCGCCTACACAAATGTAAAATTCAATAAATGCATTGCTCGCTAACATTATGCAATGTTCTATTTACTTGCGCGACAAGATGTGAAATATCGCCAGCATTCGCAGGTAAAATGAGGGTATTTGTAGACTTTGCCAATTTGTTAAAGGCGCTCACATACTGCTCGGCGATGCTCAAGGATGCCGCATTTGAACCAAGTTTTTCACCTAGTGCTTTAGCTACTAGTTTCAGACCTCCAGCTCGGGCATCAGCAACAGCCAGCATTGCCGCTGCTTCACCAGCTGCCTTATTAATTTGCTCCTGCTTCTCAGCCTCCGAAGCAAGGATGCGAGCTTGTCGCTTGCCCTCTGCAACATTGATGTCAGCTTCGCGAACACCTTCGGATTCCAGGATAGCCGCGCGTTTCTTACGCTCAGCCTCGACTTGCATCTGCATCGCTTCTTGGACACGCGATGGAAGTTTAATATCACGAATCTCGTAGCGCAAACATGTTATGCCCCATGCTTCACTTGCCTTGTTGATTGAATCTACAATAGACACATTTAAATTTTCGCGTTCTCTAAAAACTTTGTCCAGAGAGATTTTGCCCAGTTCAGAGCGCATTGTTGTTTGTGCTAGCTGTGTGATGGCAAACTCTGGATCTTCAACACCATAGCTTGCACGGTATGGATCAAGAATTCTTAAGTATAAAACACCATCAATATTCAATGTCACATTGTCTGATGTGATTGCACTTTGCTTGGGCACATCTATTGCAATTTCTTTAAGACTTTGAACATATTTGACTCTGTCTATGACAGGAATTAATATATTTAGACCAGGGTCAAGCATTCTATGAAACTTGCCCATTCTTTCTACAATCCATGCCTAGAACGGGTACATCGTAAGAGACGACTTAAACTTCATTATTATAACATACCTCCTGTTGAGGAACAAACATTATTATTGTATTAATTGGTGTTGAAGATCGTTGCCGACATTGCTGGATCAGATGCTTGCACTGAAGAATTTGAAAATTAATATCAAGGCGTGTGAAAGCAAGCTAAAGACTTACCGCGCTGGAACGCGTAATTTTTGCTAACGAACGTACAGAGGATGCGGAAAACATGTTGTGTATTGCGAGTTTCGGGATAAATTGCCGGAACTTTATTTAATTTAACCTATGATAATAAATGTTTATTCACAGGTTATCGAAGCACGAGTTGCCTATGGAATCGGAGCTGGTCTAGTTGCATAGGATCAAGTCCATCATTCCCGCCAATTATTTTTAGGATCAAGTAACATGTGAATTGTCAATCGCTGACACTGAGGTCATTTAGAATGGCGTAATCGGCGAGTGCGTTTCGCTGCTGCCGGAACGATTTACAAGTGAAAAAAAAAACATCGTCGGTGTACAGTTAGCTTGTGAGTAATTTAGAAATCGTAGTCGTAGAATCGGTGTATTGAATAGACGATTGTGAGTATCGCGTGGAAAACGGCGTGTATAAATCGAGCCCAGCGACGAGCACATGAACATAACCCATGTATGTATCGTGAGCTTTTGATAAGGAGAAACAACCTCGTGTATTATGTACGCACTCATCGAATTATTGGAGAGATTAATTGATATGTTATACTGCATTACATTCTTATTATGTGCGCTTCACGCAGTGTCGATTCGTTTGCGCGAACCGGATGTCGCCGGCGTCAATTTGAGTCGTGGTTGAGCTCATTTTATTACACGGTGTTTTAGTTTATTGGTTGATTGTGCGAATGAACAATTAATGATTGGGTGCTGTGAGGATATTCAATTTAATTGTGTTCCTTGTGTTCTCAGCTAATGACAGGAAGCATTTTGACAAGCTGCACACCTAAACAGAGCAGTTAACTTTCACTAGGCAATTAGTCAATCTACCCAAATATTTACAATGAAGAATTATTTAACCAAAGACCACCTCGTCGGATTCGACAATTACAAGGTAAATAAATAGGGATGTACTGACAGTTTTGCTCTAGATTCGTATTGAAGACACCAGCATAATGCGGTTGACGACTGACCCCATGAACTATTTGCTATGCTTTATCAGCTGCTGCCCATTTCATATCTTCAAATCCGGAATTGAATCACGCCAGTGTCTTATCGTATTCTCCGATAGATTTGTTTCGTTTATGCACATGTTAAATATACTCTCAATTCTGAAATCTAGATGCAGTATATTTACATGTGTTATAAATCAATTCCAAACATTACGGCCTAGGCCAAACTAACATAATGTGACACTAAATATTTGTATGTCAACTTCTTTTATCCACAGTACAGCTGCAAAGATACTAGTCCCTTGAGCAAATATGTGATGCACCCATTTTGGAACAAAGTGATATTGGTAATATTGGGAATTGGGATATATATTCGCGGAAGATTATTCTTGACAATATTTACTTGCAGATATGCCCGAAATGGATTGCGCCCAATCTTCTCACGTTTGTCGGCTTCCTCTTTACTCTCGGAATGCTCGGCCTGCTCGCAGTCTACGACTACGAGTTTTATGCGAATGCTCCGGACCATCCGGATGCGGCGCCATTGCCAAATTGGGTATTTATGGTCAGTTCAATATTCCTATTTCTTGCATATACTCTAGATGGGATCGACGGGAAGCAAGCTCGCCGTACAGGGACAAGTGGTCCTCTTGGTGAACTCTTCGACCATGGCCTGGATTCGCTTACAGCTGCGATCATCCCAATAGCTTGGTTTTCCGTGTTTGGACGCAGTGATGATTATAGTATCAATGCCCATCGTATGTTCTTTGTGGTATGGAATGTGCTCATTCATTTCTATCTTACACATTGGGAGAAATACAACACTGGTTTGTTGTTCCTGCCTTGGGGATACGATTTTTCCATGTGGTGCACCATTATCACCTTCTTTGCAGCAGGGGTGAGTTTGACTACTTTTAGGTCACTGAGAACGGAATCAATTATTGGGAAACGTTTTGCAGTTGTTTGGAAATTCGCTCTTCGAGTTTACCATATACGGTATGCATGCAGGTGTTTGCTTCGAGATCCTGCTATACGTTTCGTCCTGCTCGGCTAATTTGCCCATGATCGGCTGGAACATGTACTTGTCGTACAAAAATAAGACGGGATACATGCGCTCGTTTGCGGAGGTGATGCGCCCGCTCATATCAATGACGGCGTTCTTCATTATGACCACTTTATGGGTGTTGTTGTCGCCGTATGTCCTGAACGAAGATCCTCGTGTGGTATTCATTATTATTGGAACTGTATTCTCCAACATATGCGTGAGTCTTGAATATTTCGTTAATTAACTAAAGATGATATGTATTTTTCGCTTAATTATTAATTGTATTTTCTTCAATGCCGGAACGAAACAGTGTCGCCTGATTGTCGCGCAAATGAGCAACACGCGGGCTGATCTCTACAACTGGCTGCTGACGCCGAGCGGCATTGCTATTGCAATTTGCTTACTCGTAGAAAATGAGATTGTTCAACTGACGACCACCTACGTTTGGTGTGTGATCGTATTGATTACACATGTTCATTATGGGACATCTGTGGTATTTATTTGTTTTATTTAGGGGAATCGCAATTAAGTTCTTGTCTTAAAATATCGATTGTTTTGCAGGTACAGGAAATGTGTAAACATTTCCACATCAAGTGCTTCAAGATTCCCGCCGCCGAGCCGCCGCATTCCGATTGACTTGCTGCCGACAACGCATAAAGTGCTGCAACGTTAAACATCTTCACCCCCGTTTTCGTTTCAGTTCTGTGCGTTGTCCCTCGGACGCCACTTTTATGTTTTGTGTATTTGTATTCGTCCAAAACATTTGTGTTTGTCCCACCGCTTGGATCACTACGATGATGGTGATTTTGTATCTGGAGATGCAAAGCAACAGCTCGAACTGAATTCAAGCAACCAAATTATCTTATTGCAGGTGTAACATTCCCATCAAACACCAATAAATTTCATATGGCGTCCGCAGACGAGTCTCAACATGCGTTCATTGTCTTGTTTGAGTGTGCGGGCTGCGTATCAGTTATGGTGGCAATATGATATGATATGATGATGATTATAGGTGAATGTTCCACGCGCACTACGAACTAATCAATGCCGTTGTGTGCTTGATGTGCTCTCAAATACTCTAGACTAATTTATTTACTATTAGGAGGACACCGACCCTAGTTAGCATAAAAGACACTACTGATTGTAGCCGGGTCATTTTATTGGGTTTTACTTTATTTCTTTTGCTATGTTTATATATGTTTTTTAGAAATGTTTTGTTCGAGGGGTAGTTTTTTTCGAATTTGTTTTATTTATTTTTACGTGCCATGATTTGCGCATTATCGAATAACGTTGAACAACAAACTCAGTCTAAATGAACAAATAATAATTATTCAGCAACATTCCAGTGGAGCTGAAGAGCCTGTTTGTATTGTTTAGGAACTATATATTATATTGTGGAGCTCTTTTTGAGAAGGGATTTAATGATGTGTAAAAGGATCAATTAAGAGATGTGATAGTAGTTTCACACTGACAAAATTTGAGTAGCAGAACATGACATTAGTGTTTGTATGCGGATATCAGCAAAATTAATAACAATAAAAAAGAATGACAAAAGCCTAGTTCCATTAATGATAACTAGCTTGTAAGTGCATGGTTCCAGCACGATTTGCACGAAATTTTTCGCATGAAGACTAGGAAATCACGTAGTTATTCTCAACAAGCAATAACGGGCTGGGTAAATGGAGGAATCGAAAAAATATATTTGCTTGATATGAGAATAATTACAATAAAAACAATAAATTTGAATTGAGTACCTTATGTAACAAAGTATATCAATATATATCTACAAGTCAATATACATATATATATTTCATATATATATATATTTATATTCATTTATTCAGCACATCACGGATAAATGGCTGGGTGGATCTGTAATAAGTATGTATAATTTGAACACAACACTTATGTCACTTGTTCATGCGCCTCATCAACTATTTATACGAATAATTGATCACACAAACACATACAAAATCGGCTGATGATGATTGATAATTTCGCGAAATGTTAATAATTAATTTAGTTATATTAATTACAGGTGCGAAGGAGAGAATTAATTTACACAATACATAATAATCGTACATAATATTATGGCTAAGATCACTTTTTGTCGTCCAGTTTGCCCTTGTCGAGCGACGACGTGACGAGCATCGGCTGGCCCTGGCCCTGATTCGGGTACACTTTGTCCAGGTGCTTGAGCGACTCGCTGAGAAAGTTCTGAATGGCGGTGAGCGCGGCGACAATGGCTGGACTGCCGAAGCCGTGTGATATGAGCGAGAAGTGCGTGAGGTGGCGTTGAATTGAGGGATCGAGCAGAATCTGCGGTCGCGTGTTGCACAACGGCGATCGGTCTTGATTGAGCAGGTCCATGAGTTCCTTGGTCACCTGCTTTGTCGCCTGCAGCAGTTCCTTGCGGCGCATGGATTCTCCGTGCTGACGCAGCAGGTATTCGGCTACTTGACGCGCTGGGAATTCCGTCTCGCAGACGTATCCAAAATCGCGTGCTAGATGTATGGCTTCGCCCTCAACGAGGGATGTCAGCAGCGTTACATTGGCGGCTTTCCGCCGTCCGGCAGGTAAATTCAAACCAATCTTTTCAAGTTTTTCCCTCAGGATGCGTCCGCCGTTCTTGCTTTTTGCCCGTCGTAATACTCCGCCCAGAAGAGATGCATTGAGACATTCCGGCGGTGATAACCGTCGTTGCACTTCGCCCACGGTTACTTTGTACTTGGAGGTGGAGGACAGCAGCGACAGTCGACCGGGCACCGAGCAAAATACGTCGCTCGGTGACACCATTGAGCCGCCCCCATGGTCCTTGCCTTTTATACCTAAAAACAGGCGAGTGTCATAACATTGTTTCGCACTAATTTCGCGTTTCTTCTTACTTTTGAGCAGAGGTAGATCGGATATGAAACCGGTGTTGTCATCAATGCCGCCCTGAGCTTCTTCAACCGCCTGCCCGAGCGCTTGGTGGAGGGACAGTGGGTCATCGTGGCCGACGCGCTGAGGAATGCCGTAATCGGGGCGGCCACCCGGCGCACTGCTGTAGGGGAAACTTGCCCCGTGACTGAGCTGGCTCTGTAATCATAGCGCATCTATGAACTATAAGATTTTCGGGAATAGTTTGGTAAGAAGAGTGAGTAATTTCTCCCATGTTATAGCAATGGCAAAGACTTGAGATGTTCGCATAGTTGAGTGCGCGCTTTCCTCGCATGGGAATCTCAGCTATGCGGTTATTTCTCCCCCTTTACTGCTTATCGCCGCCCGGCTTCGTCTGAGATAAGCTATGCGCGTATATCGCGTTATTGAATTTTATTGAAAACCCACAGGGACGAAAAATTGTCTATCTCTCAACAGATGAAAACTTACAACATGTGTGTGATTCGGATCCGCTTCGCGCCGCAGTCCCAATTGGTTGTAGTGGTGGAGGCCGGAGAGTCCGCCGTACGGGTCTGTGAGGTACTCGAGATGCTGTTGCGGCGGCGGACTGGGCGGATGGTGAAACGGCGGCGGAAAGTACGGTGGCTGGAAGTCCGGCTGAGGCAGCTGGTGCTGCATGGCCGCGCTGCCGTGGTGGAGCGTCGAGGCGGTACCGCCGCCGCCGGCGCGATGATGATGTCCAGCCGAGCCGCCGGCACCGTAGCCGGGCGAGCTGCCGCTCAACGCCAGCGAGCCGTGCCCGCCTGCTGTCAGACGTTCCTGGAGGACACAACAAGAGGCACCACTTAGTTAAACATCAATCAAGCACAATACACTTCAACACTTTGAAAGTTGTTCGCAAAACGGTAATATGCAAATACTCGTTAACAATCTCTCTAGCAGGTCGCGTATCGAGGAAGGAGCGTTTGGACTAGCATCGCGCGAGGTGATGATGGTGACTGTTGACGCCAAGTCAAAGTTTGAGCGCGTTGCCGCTGCTCTGCACCAACAATGCCCAAGGGCTGTAAACACACGTGTACCGCGTCCTCCCATGTTTCAGATTCGGGATCCCCTTCCTCTGGTCCGCGCGTACTACAAATTCATACACGATTCGCGCAAGTAACGTCTTCATCGACTACTTTCTGCACGTTTGTCAACGAGTTAATTAATCACTTCCTTCATAGGTATTGCAAATCGTAATCAATGGGCGATTTAATTTCTTCTGTTTCCAGTTAGTTTGCAATCATTTCTCCAAGTCCATCGAGCGACGAGGACAATTTCAAAAATGTTGATCAACTGATGATTATCATAATTTGTATTTCCTCCGCCGATAATGTGAACATGATTTAAGCCGAAGAACAAGTCGTAATAAGACGTCAAAATAATAATTAATTAATCGTAGCAGTCGACTCGTTTCCGCTCGTAGCTGTGCGATTAGTTTGAAAATACTTTTCAAACCTTTGGGCACGTGTACCCATTCGTTCACTATCCGTGTGTTCATCGCGTAATTACATCCAGCCGAAGCCGCATACGAAACGCAAGCAATTATTTGTCAACACAAACGAATCAAGAAAACTTTCTAAAAATTCTAATTACACCTGCCGTAAATTTCATTTCTCGGTTCGACATGCCAAAAGTTGCCATACAATAATCGATAGATTTGTCTAAAATACAAATAATTACAGTAATTATCAACGCGCGATCCTTTCACCTTAAAAAGACGTTAGTAACAACACTTTTATCGGAAAAGTGGATATTATGCATGAACGAGTAAGGATGTAATCTTGAGCAATTGTAATTTACAAATAATATCAATGAACGTGTGCGCGGTACAGCCATTAGAAGCAATTATCTCGTGGATTGTTATCGGCGGAGTGAAGAGCAGCAGCGGAATAAGAAAATAAGAAGTCGACTTGATGATCCTGCTAATGATAAACTGGACGCACGAGTCGGGGCGGCAAGTGATTGATGATCCACCAGCAGAAGAGTAAAAGGGACAGAAGAGCAGCAACGAAACGCATGCCATCAGCCACGGCGAAGACGAAGTGCGTGCGGAAATGACGCAACTTGTTTGCATCTCTTGTTGCAGCAACAATTACCAGGCGGTGAGCATATTGTAATGTTTTATTTCAGAATTGGTGGAAATAACGTTTCGCGTGACGTTTTGATGTGAAGCCGAGATGCACAGTGTGCAAAATTTTGGAGTGCAACGACGACGACAACAACGTGTCCACGGTGGCCGCGATTCACAAACGAATCGCGACGAGGAAGTGGGGCCTCCGCATGGGTATATTCCATCCAGCACACGCGGACCGCGATCGCCGCTAGCGCAGGAATGCCGTCAGGCTGGTGCACGCCCTGCCGACGGCCACACTGATGCTGCTGCTTCTGATCACTGCCGATGCTGCCGATGACGACACACATCGACTCGTTAATCACGCGAATGAGCACTTAGGTAACATGCATCTTCTTAAACATTGACGAAATCCTCTTCTTCACGCAAGAAGCTCACGAGCGCGCGCGCCATACAACTTCCTTCCTGTTGCTCGCGTGCGTAGCGTAACCCTTCGGCCTCCGAGGGCCAATCATCGTCTGCCACGTGCCCATGAATTACATGCATCGATGCGCAAATTTACACACATTTCGTACGTATAAACACGGAAAAATGAAGCGCATCATCGACGGATAAAGTAGGTTCATGCGTGCATCTTTTGACCTGGAGCGCAAGTCACGCATTTACAACTTGCGATCGCGCGCGCGCGCGCTCCTGCCCCGAAGGCATTTCCGCTAGCTGATACATAAAATTGCAAAATATTTAGCCCAACAATTAAACATTTATGCGGCATAACTGTTTAAATAATTCACGAACAAAAATTGGTAGTTGATGATAGTAAAATCCGCAGAGTAATAAATAATCAAACTACGCAGCGAATCAAGTATAATAAAAGCCGGCACACCTTCGAGATTTATCTCTTCGGGGTAAATATTTTCGAAAGTAATAAAAGTTTAACGCACGCATCGCTTGCGTAATTGTTACCAATGATAGAGAGAGGGAAGAAGACTTCTTCTTCTTCTTCTTCTTCTTCTTCTTCTTTAATTATTAGTGCGCGTGCACGTATCAAGAGTGTGCGGTATATAAAATAATGTAATGACACATCAAATATTTAATGATCATCTCCAAGTTGTTCTTCATGCGGTGCAAATTCTTCTAGGCTTATTGCGGATACGCGTACGTAAAATTAAATTGTTTGAGTAAATTGCAAAATATCAACAGCGCAAACATGTTTGATTCGAGATACAAAATGAGTTGTTAAAGTCAATTGCGCTTGTGCGCGACCGAGCGAGCGAGTTAAGTAAGC
This sequence comes from Aleochara curtula, assembly GCA_963978815.1. NCBI lineage: Eukaryota > Metazoa > Arthropoda > Insecta > Coleoptera > Staphylinidae > Aleochara > Aleochara curtula. The sequence goes on along the minus strand of OZ022216.1, from coordinate 19,020,057 downwards.
GAGGAATGCGAATGGCCTGCGGGAGGCTTCCCTAGTTACCCTCGGGCGCACAACGTGCGCGCACCTTACTCAACGTTGTTAACGTAATGCGTTAATTTATCGCTATAAATCAGAAAACAGCTGACTAGCTTACACTAACGTCTTCCTCAGTTTCGTCGCCGTTTTCGAGCGCATCGTGCTGCTCGTTCGGCTCTTGCTCATCTGCCGCCTGCTGATGCGGCTGCTGCTGCTGCTGCTGCTGCTGTTGTTGCTGCATCAGAACGAACGCGACGTCATTGTTTTTGCCGTTTATCTCGTCGTTATTCGCACTCGCATTGCTATTGCTATTCGCGGCGGGTGGCAATAGTCTTCGGCGCTTAGTATTGTTGAGCACGATGTTGTTATTATTATTATTATTATTGTGGTTGGAGGTGGCGGTGCGCGACGGTGGCGAGGACGACGAGGACGCACTTAATAGATCGACCGCACTTAGCGACGACTCCCCCGGCGAATGCGTGCGCGACTCCATGGCAACGATAATATGAATAACAAATAAGTTAAATAAATAATATATCATGGAGGAAAACAATGTAATAAAATCTGAAACGGTTTAGAACTAGAAAAACAACACACGGCACTTGATAGATATTAATATGAGCACATTTTCGTGGGTTTATACGGGGGATTTTTATACGTCTATAAAAACAATAATAGTAATGGCAAGCAAATGACTAGTTTCGTGCGGCGTGCCCGTCTCTCGTCGTCTTCTTCGTCGCGTTGTAGAAAGCTCGAGGCGACCGCGCCGACTGAAGGCGCCTTACGCCGCAAGGCAGTGCCGATGGTGACCAATGCATTGGTTTTGCCGTCAAGGTGTGCTTGAGGATTCAACAACATGACTTTGCGCGCGCGGTACACCTGTGCACCTCGCGGTCCCCACTTAAGACACTCGCGCGCGCACATTGCTTACTCTCCACTGTCTGTCCGTCTCTCAGTGGTTAGCGAGCGAACGAGCGCATTATCATTATGCGTCATTTGAGATGTTTTATTAGCGCTTTATTAGCGTACGCGCATTTTTCTATCAATCGCGATCATATTTGAACTTGGCCTAACGAGATCGAGAAATTGATCCGGCAGCAGTAGCAACAAAAGACGAGCGAATGCGGATGCTCGCACGCGCGCACCTTCTTCGCCTTAAATTGCTGAATTGTACGCGCGCACACACAGCATGCATGCATGCGATTGAGATAAACCGTTATTAATGCATTTTAATAGCAACTTTAAGGTTTGGACTCCCTGATAAAAAGTTGTTTGCTCCGTAGAGCGAGATGCGAGTAAAACAAGTCGCGCCTTTCTCTTCTCGCCTTCGCGGCCAAAGCGCGAAGAGTCTCGTATGCGCTCAATGGTCAGCTACCTTAAAACACATTCACTCAGCAGATATCATCTGCACAATAATTGTCGGTTATTCGCGCATAGCGCAATGAGGAAACTGCGTGCGATAAATAAACACATTGGCTAAATGACAAACGACCAGCGAACATGTGTTTAACTAACTCAAGGAGTAAATAGTTTGATACCGAGCGGGGCAGAGAGCAGAGCTACTGGAGAAAGAAAGGTTTGCGGAATTTCAAGGTTCTGCGGAAAAATTAACTTCAAATAGTCGGTGCTGTAATTACAGCCGGTTGAAGCGTTTTGACGTCGCGACGTTGTCATCCGAATATTATTAATTGCGGCTCACTTTGAGGCACCATTTGAAGATCAGGCGGTATTATTAATTTTTTTGCTAGTAAACGTTTGCGGTCCGCGCGCAAGAGTCGAGAGATGCAGAAAGAGAAACATTAAGAGGTGTGTCAATCGATTGTAAGTGCTATTTATCATCTGCTTTACGTTGGACGTGCAAGTACAGTTAGTTCACAAGTGACATACAAGAAGTCGATGGTGTACGCGCGCACCGTGCGCATTCGAATGAATGACTCAAAAAATACTCACAATTCATAAGATTTTTTTCTCAAGAGTTTAGTCTTTCATTAACACATTTATACGCGCTTTATTCGAACGCCGGCATAAATTAAGATTCCTTTCTTTAGATTATCTTATCAAATATATATATGGAAATTGATTTTTCCATGTCCGGCAAACAACAAGACAAGACAAGACAAGACAACACGCGCGCTGCTTATGATGAGCTTTGTGTTTTACTTCAAGTACAAGTACAAGAACAAGTTAGATGCGCCCCGCGGATTTTCAACTAAATGACTTTATTCCGTTTCAATATTCATTCAGCTAATTTATTGAGAAACGAATATAAATTCATCGCAGCAACGTTATGACCATGTGTCAGTTAATTAACTAACCATATATTCAATAATTGTTGAGATATCTGTAAATCATAATTGATTAATTTAAATTTCATAACTCAACTTTGTCGTTGACTTGTTTCGGGATGAATTATGATATTCACACCTTATGATTTTCATTCGGTGTGGTGTGCACTTTACTCGGCAAGAGAAGCCCACGCGTTTCGCGCACACATAAAACACGAAACTCGCGGCGTACAAAGGCCATAAATTAAATGTGTGAAAACATCAAGCGAAATAGGAGGAATTTGTCGTAACAATAACTTGTTCAATTTTCGGCCTTATTAAGCAACAACAAAACACCGGCGGTGCGATTAAGTTAATAATTCGAAATGGGATTTGATTGATAGTTCAAGGAAACGACAACGCAATGAAGCTAATTTCAAACTAAATTTCATGATTTACAATGAGTCAACTCAACGTCACTCAAAGCACGCGCACACCACACGGCTGAAGACGGCGCAGAGGAGAAGATAAAAAAAATTAATTAGTTTATAATTTACGTACGAAATTGAAATTGACTTATATTCAAATCGGGCAGCTTCGTTGACTGGAAATCGAGCGTTAAATTTTCAAAAGTCGCTTGCATCGTGTGCTTCGGCTGTGGGCAAGAGCTGTATTTTTTTAATAATCTAATCATTTCGTTAATCGAGATTAAAATGCTAATCATGTTTCAGTTGCGAGATGGACGGAGATAAACTGAAATTTCAGATGTACAGTTAAAATACAAACTACGTACAAGAACAAATAATGTCCATCAAGCACCATCAACAACAAGAGTACATTAACAAGTACAAGAAGAGCGCGCGTATGCAAAATGAAATCAATTTGAAGCGGTGAGATGTTCGACGAGATGAACGAACAACGCATAAATAATGTTCGAAGCGAAATGAGTTATTACGTTTACATCTCTTTGATTCGTGCAATAAGAAATTATTCGGAACAAAAAAAGCGGACAGATTTTGACTCTAGTTGTAGTAGGTAATCAAAGAGTTTTAGATTTTCTCATCTATTCTTTTCTCGCAAGGTATGCGCCACACCGCACATGGGTATATGTGTGATTAAAGCAAATTGTACGCTTAGGAAAACGCTTAGAGTAATAATTTGAAAAAGAATCGAATGATTAGCATGATACGTGATAAGATGTGATGAATATGGACACGGGTCGTATTTGTGTTTAATATGTAGCAAACGCTCGCCTGCTCTCGCTACACATTCGATTTATCTTAAGGAGTAGAAGATATTGCGCTTCTTTTTCAGCTCTTGAGAGGAGCAAGTGCGGCGGTCAACAACCGGCCAAATCGCCAGCCACTCTTCGTTTGCAACACACACGTAAAAGAAGAAGAAGAAGAGAAGAAGAAGGCAAACTTATTATACACAATCAACGCAAACATTTTTGAATCGCCAGGCAAGAAATAATTTTGCAGTACATGTTTAGAATGCACTTCAGTTTTTATGTCTAATCGAAATTTCGCGAAGCAAAAAGCAAGAAATTCGCTCGGTGAATAAGTGTTAAAATCTAACGGGCCGCGACTGTATTCTTATAAGCGCGTTGGTGTTCTTCGCGGACGCGCGCGCGGGTTCCTCATTCTCTTCTTTTCTTCTGCGTCTTCTTGTGCACTTGATGACCTACATACATACCTGCTCACCGTACATTGCTGGACACACATGCGGAATATTTCGACAATGCTTCACATCGTTTTCGGTCATTTAAATGCGTTTAAGATGCGCGCGCGTACGCAAAAAATCCATTTTTTTTTCGCACATGACAATTCACCGCGAAATAAATGAGTTTAACGAAATAATTGACGGTGTAAAAAGTAGTGGATAAATTAATTAAGTGAATAACTACGCTAAGCAAAACAATTATAAACTCGTAAAATTTATACGCAGTAAATAAGTGGATTTGTAATTAAATGATATTATAGCAGAATGAAATTCACACTGGAGTAATATTAAGATTACGATTGAGATTCAACTCAACTTTTTCTGTAGGTACATGCGCGCGCGAGTACGTACTCGGTTTGCTTCTTCTTCATCTTCTCTTTATCATTATTCAAAGTAATTATAAAATAATTGCGCGCGAGATGGACGCCGCGAATAGTCCTCATTGCGAACGCCAAGATTACGTTCGCTCGTAATATTCAAATAATGCGAGTAATTTACAAATGATTGATTATTATGTCCAACTAATGGCTATTACTGCTCCTGTGCGGCTGAGCATAAGACTTGAAACGTACGCTGAAATTATTATCTTCTCGAAAATGCAATAAAAGCCTAAATTACGCACTGGAATTGAAAGAAACTACGCCACCAAGTTGAAATTTAATGAATTTACCAACATTTGATACGATACGATGCGGAATGCCCATTTCAAAATCATTGAAATATTTTTTTTGGAGAAACGTTATTCGAGTCGATTCGAGCTTGTTTATTGAGGCGTTACCTTGACTAATAATATTGTTAATAAAACGTCCCTTCCAGAGAGGTGTGCACGAAAAAGGGGTGATTCAATGATTAGGCCGCGTCTGGACCGTGCTGCGATAATTACACGTCGGAAATTCGAGTAAAATCACTTACGTGAACATTTATGGGAATGCCGGGACTCCCCGCGTTCGTTGTACCCGCAGGGCAAACAAGGGTTGCGTCCCCCAAAACCTCGTACGCATTCCCAATTAGGCTAGCACCATATTGAGTTATTGAATTTGTTTTTTTATGCGAGCATTCAACAAATTTCCAAAAGTATAGTGTTAATTTTCATAAAGTACAAAGTCATAAAGTTTGTTTCACATGATTAACCTACTCGCACTCGCACGTGAGGAGAGGGTATAAAGTTATTTCGTGCAGAAAAAGAGTAACAAGAAGCGTTTTCTTAAATAGCAACATATAGTGAGTGATAAAATGTTGAATAGGATGATGGCACCTTTTGAATGCGTAGTCTTATCTTTTACGAACAAGAAAAAATATGCAAGGACATATCACATATGAGATTTTGCACGTTTTGTGCGCGGCACGCAGATGAAATATGTATTTTTGGGGGGATGAAGAGCCAAGCATTCAAGTCGTGATAGCGCACAGTGTGTAGCACTTCCTGTTCGAGGAGCATTATATGGTCAGAACTATTTTTTTTGCAAAAATAAATATCAAAATCAATACTTTATATTAAACTCAACTCATCATCAAAAGCGGTATAACTTAAAGATTTCTGATTGAGGAAATACCATAAATAATCAAATATTAGTTTAGTTGAATAGAGTATTAAAGGGTGGTAGCAAGAAGAGTACGAAAAAATGAAGAGAAAAAAACTTGAAGGTTTTCACGGCTGTTATTAAAGTAACGCAAACCATTTTGACACGGCACTCAAAACCTCGAACGAAATGTGATTAACTGTTGTTCAATCATTCGATATTTTAGTTTGCGTGCTATAAATATTGCTAATATTATTAATGACTCTGCAGATTTAATTTGAAATTAACATACGTACTTATGAGAGATAATGATGCTCGCTGGGTGTGCTAGGCGCTTTTTTAAATATCTACGATCACTCGCGTAGTAGTTCTTGAGCGAAGAAACATGTTGCACAACAAATGAATTTGAATTAACAACAATACTTAATTACCTAGCTCTCTGTACCTATGCTGCTGATGAACAATTATTTATGCTTTGCGCGTATAGAAAACCAGTTTTTAATAATGGTGATTGAAATATTTGCTCTGATTTAATTCAATTTGCTAAACTACGAAAATGTGTGTAATTAACATCTGATTGATTTCTATCGAAATCTTCGGCTTCTTGGAATTGCTATTCACTGGAAATCGAATCAATTCGATTATTAATAATTTTCGTACAAGCGAATGGCAGTGAATCGCCCTCTACAGAAGACTAGCCAACTAAAAGCGGTCCATCCACAGCATCCAAACATTCTCTGCAAGAGAATCACGCTTGATACCATATAGAGGGGGCTTGGAGGACTTGAAAGTCCCGCGGGACGCGCGCACAATTTATCGGGATGGCATATTTGTAATGCGTAAGCCTGCAAACAAAACTCACCCATGAGTTATTGTAGTCGGCGACACTCGACTGTAACGTGGTGACTCCTCGATAGGACATTTTGTAAAATTGTTGATGCGTTCGTTCGTTCGTTCGTTCGTTTTGCGCAAATTTCGACACAACGCGCTTTTTTCAGCTCAAGCGCGCAGACGCCCACGGAATGTGTTAATGTACCTGTTCACTTACCTGAAACAAAATATGAGTTAAAGCGAAAAAAATGAAACGATGGAATTTGTCGGAATTTGTGTGTGTGCTGCGCGCGCTGTAATTATACGTTCGGGGCCGCAAAATGCACACACATCGTTGGCGCTTTTCGGACGGTGAAATACACCTTGTAATAAAGCGCCTTCTTTTTATCTGATGCGTTCTTCTTCGGCGATGATGGCACGAGCGTCACGAAGAGTCCAACTTGAAGGCGAACACGCTTCGTCGTATTTTTGTTTTCAAAGAGTTTTAAGCAAGCAGCAATTGAAGACGCCAAGCACGTTCCATCTAAGTACATAAATTAAGAGCGCGCGCGCCAATGCAACGACGATAACCAGCGGAAAAACAACGTACAAGACGTGCGTAAATTTCATTTGCAAAGCATAATTATGTTATTATTCAATGCTATCCCTCATTTGCTTTACAATTCTCATTTCGGGTGATTAGATTTGTTCGGAGGCTGAACGCGAGAAGCGTGAAAAACACGCAGCAATTTTTCGGGTGCTGATGATTTGTGAGTACGCGAGCGCGCGCGTCGTGCGTCCGCCGGTAGTAAGTTTTAAATTGGTTCTTCTTCAGCTCGCGCGCGCACTCATGCTGGGCAACAAGAAGCTTCTGGTATTTATTAATAACACCCCACGATGCGTGCGTGCATCATCTTCTTGAGACGTGAACCATCATGAAATCAACAGAGCGCAATACACAAATTCTTCAGCAACGAAACCATTCATTAACTCGCGACTAATTTCAATCGCTTGCTCCACATTTGTTGCGCTTATTGACGTAATGCGAGCCGGTGATAACCGATGATTAACTTGCCAGCAAATGTTACAATTTAACTAAGCAGCAGCATTTTTAAACTTGCGCGACACAAAATCTTTTGCCGCAAAAAAATTAAGTGCTTCTCACAGAGGTATATTATAATGGAATTTTAATTTCTCTGCAGCTGCTTCATCAAAATTGAAAACGTATTAACGGTAGATTATTTGGTCTGTACTTCAGCATCATACTTACTTCATATTGTTGATAGTTAGCTAACGATGCATTAGAATTCAAGTAAAATCTCGACATCATTCCATTATTTGCGGCGTGAAAATTGCTCGTTGGGCTTCTTTGCTGCACGGCGGCCGTCCTGCGGCTTCTTCCTTGAAAATTCGCAATCGGCGCAATTTTGAAACTTTGCGGCTTAAATGAATAACAAATTCACCACTTGGCGCACTTCTTCCCTTTTTATACTTCTAATAGTTTGCTTTGTATCACAACTGTTTCACTTTTGTCACTTTTTAGAGGATTTTTACGTGCTCATTAATGAATTAATTAATATTTCGTATTTTCTGACGATTGTTTAGAGTCACGCACAAATATCACAGGCAATGGAATGAATAGTTAGTTCTTTTCGATGGATTTCAATTTGAACACCAAATGCAGCACTTGTTTAGGTAATAGGTAGTTTGCAAAGAACTAATCAGGCACTAATTGTAACATTTGAATAATTTAATTTGTTTGCGGGTGAGAATTGGCACTGATAGGGGGTGCGAATCGAATCGAATCGAGTCGGTTGAGCGACGGACTGCAGTGCTGCTACTCGCGCACGCACCACTGCTATGAGCTGATTGCCTACGAGCGAAGCGCACCGGAGCTCTGAGCGATTTTCACGGAAGAGACGAGAAGAGATCACGCGCGCGGGCGTAGTGTGCGGCGCGCTGAAGAGACAAGCGACTGGTAGTCGTTGCGCGCCGCGCGGTGGTAGGCAAGACCGGGCGGTCTGGGGCTCGTGCGCTGGTGCTGGTGCTGGTGGAGAGACCCAGAGGAATGTGTATGCGGCTGCCGCTGCCGCTGCTGCTGTTGCTGCTCACTCCCTCGAGCTAGACACCGCTCGCTAGCGTGCGCACTGCACTGGCGGCCATTGGCCAGAGTCCTTCTTCGCTCCCAGAGCGCGCATTGGCTAACCGAGTTAGCAGCCGCCGGCGATGCAATTGCCGCTCCGTAACAGACACACACATACGATGAGGCGAGATGAGATGAGATGCGATGCGATACGATGCGATCCGCGCACAATATTGTTATTCCACTTTACTTCACAACTACACCGAGAGAATTGCCATAATGTCTCCCGCATTGGCAAAACTTCTTATTTTGTTGGTCCAGCCAGTCAGCCAGCTATAAAAGTTTATATATTGTAATTGATGTAATTTGCGCACTTGTATTACAACGCATTACCCGAGCAAGAGCCAGAGATTTCACGCTCAAATTTTATGGCTATTAAATATACAGCCGCACGACGAACAACAAAACGAGCGAACAAAAGCAAATGGAAGAGATTAAAGACAATAAAGCATGTAACATAAGGTCATCCTCATCGTGCACGGCCATATTGACGACGACTACGACGACGACGATGACGACGACGGCGACTACTCAAGAAGCCATATTTAGTCCTCGGGCGAACCGAGTTTTCAAAGAGTGCGCACAGCGCACTGCACAAGAACGAATGTCTTCCCCGACTGAATTTATGATATTCTCATATCGGCCGCGGCATGCCAATGAACGCCCACGAACTCAAACGCAACGCAACGCAACGCAATACTGGGGAGCATCAACTATAATTTTATGTGCTTCTCTTTGCTTGTACTCCACCAACAATCCTGGACGGACTTGTTTATCCCTCGAGGTGCCGCCGGTGCTATACAAGTGCGCATAAAAAGAGCGCACTCTCCATTGGAAAAATGAAGTAATGAATACTTTTAAACTGAGTAAAACGTCAGAGAGACGTCAAAATTACTGATAGATTTTACGAAATTCCAAGTTTGCGAAATTTTAATTGTGAAAATGTCGACGAAATCATATGAAAAATGGTGGATTGTCACCAGGAAGAACTTGGCCAAAGTGCAGGCTTTCGACGAAGCCGTAATGGCTCTGAAAGCTACCCGAGAACGTTCACTGGCGAATAAACTCCTCGGAGGATTGTACTGTCGATATGCATTGGTCGTCCAGGACATGGACGTGATCCTAGACCAAATGCTTCAGGTGCAAAAGAGTTTCACTGCACGAAAAATTATGGAAGCAGCTACCACACGACTTCTTGAGTTGAAGAATGAACTGATCAAGTTAGAAATTTCAGAATATCAGTACATTGATGGGGCACTCATCGAGTTGAAGTTACTTCCGTACAGTATTGAATTTTTAAATCCAATGCTGGTGTATCCACGACCATATGAATATGAAGAGTTTTGGACACGGTTAAAAGTTGGACAGTGTTTACGAATTTTCGATTAGTAACTGCATTGTATATTTCTTTTCTTTCAGAATGGTGAGACCATCTACGAAGAGGAGACTGGGATCGGTGAAGACGATGAGCTTGGTGATCGGAAGAAAAAAAAGAAGAAGGTAAAAGTTGATCCTTTAGCTTTGTTGAATAAGGCACCAGACGCTGATGGGGCTGCTGAAGACGACGACAAACCTCCCGAGGAAGAGGAAGAAGCTGCAGTGGCACAGGCTGAAAGTGAGCATGCTAGAGATTCAGGAGATCGTGTAGGAGAACGTAAATTACATAGAAAACGGCGGAGATCACGTCCGAAATTTGTGTTTCCTGTTGAACCTGAAATGACACCAGAAGAGCGCGAAATTGTAGATCGCCGACGACGGTTTCTAAATGCGATCGAACTAATTCAAGCACATGAACGTGCACGACAAGCGCGTTTATATTATCATGACTCTATGAAGTTTCGGATGTCTGGTGCGGGCACTGGAAAAGTTGAATCGGCTTCTAAATTTACCCCTGAAGAATTAAATCAAGCTGCCATCGTTATACAGAGTTGGTGGCGTGGAGTTCTTGCAAGAGAATTGCTAAGACAACGTGAAACCAAACGTAGAATTATTATCGGAATGGTAATGGGCAGCAGCCGATGCATGGACGAATTTGATAAGGTGCGAAAAGGTCTTGAGCGTCGTAGATTAATGCGTGATCAGGCAATTAAAGAATACTACCAAACGATTGTTGATGAAAACGCGCGAGTTCTTCGGGTAATTGCTCCGGGCTTGTTTGAAGATATAAGTGATGAACTTCGACAGTGGTTCAAAGATTGGTATTATACTTGTAAGGTATTCAAAGAAATACCCTCGATCGCTGAAGGTGGCTCGATTTTAATTGTACGCGGTGATATTGAAACTCCCGAAGAACATTTTGCTGAAATGCTCAAAAATACAAAGTCAAAAGGCAATGCGCAGGCGGCCGCAGCAAAGAAAGCTGCCGAAGAAAAGAAAAAGGCCGAAGAGAAGAAGAAACAGGAGCAGAAAGCCAAGGAAGAAGCGCAAAATAAGCCGAAACCAGGTCCTGAAGAGTATGAGTATAAGAATGAACCAACGCCTGCTTTCCAAAATATGTCAGACGGTCTGGAAGAGTACGAAACTCGCTGGCGAGCGTACAGTATTCAAGAAAACATGCTGAATAAACCTTACATGGACATCATCACTGACCAGGCTTGCTATGAAATGCAATTGGCAATACGGCCGCAAGTTGATGAGTTGATGCGAATTGAACTCGAACTTCTGCAACAAGCTGTGGAGAAGGACAAGTGGATGTCCAAGAAGAAAAAGGGCGCATTCAAACCAAAGAAAAAGAAGAAGCAGAAAGGCGCGAAAGAAAAGAAAGGCAAGAAGAAGAAAGATCCTCTCGGAAATCGCAAGATTGCGGATGTATTTCAAGAGTTGTATCAAAATGGCATTATTCGCACGTATCCCGAAACTCAGATGGCTGATTATTTTGGCGACTTTTCTTACAGCAATTGGGAAATGCGTGAAAATATGTTTGATCCTCCTGCCACCTTAGGGGACGTTCGGCATGCGATTATCATGAGTTGTATCATTCCTTTGGGCATTCAGCAACTACAGCGGTCGAAAAGCGTACTTATTGTTGGTCCACGCGAGAGTGGGCTGGAAACATTAGCGAATGCAATTTTCACAGCAACTCGCTGCGTCCTTTTTGATCTGTCTGTGAAGAATCTGATTGACAAATATCCTGGGAAAAAGGGGAATAAGGATCTCATCACATTTGTGACGAATTTATCAAAGATTCTTGCACCTTCGATTATTTATCTCAAAGATGTCGAGAAGACGTTCTATAAAAAAGTGCCCAAAGACGAGAGAGATGACAACCCGAAACGGGTTGGGAAATTTCTGGCGAAGAAAATAATCAAGACGATTAAACCAGAAGATAGAGTTCTCGTATTGGGCACCACGTACGCACCGTGGTTGTCACAGGCTGCCAAGTTAAAGAAGGCATTCCCTAGGGTTATTCTTGTCCCTCGACCAGATTATGGATCCACGTATTTGTTCTGGTATGAAACGCTGATGCGTTACCATCATGTCGATCGCAATTTCAATGTTAGTGCCATAGCTACAGTTACAAAATATTATCCTTTAGCTCAAATCAAGGAAGCAGTAGAAAGAGTACTTCATACTAAACGTCGCATTCAATTGCGATATAAACCATTGACACATATCGAACTGCTGCATGCAATTCGCCAAGGTGAGCCACCGATTGATGACAAAGAGTGGGACAAATACGTCAAGTTCTACAAGAGTACGAAACTTGGCAAAGAACGTAAACGCTTGATGGCGATATTCGAAGAACAACGCGCCAAACTAGAGAAGGCGGCAAACGCAGAGAAGAAATAGAAGTTGGACGATGGTGATGATGATGATGATGGTGGTTGGTTGGCTCGCAACAAATATGAAGTGTTTGCTTGCCGAGTACACAAGAAATCAATCAAGGCTTCTAAAGTGCACTGTAATGTTAGCCCTTTTCGTTGAATTTTTTCCTCGGCTCACTGGATCCAACGTGAGCGAGACGACACACTCACAAATCTCTCTTTGCACGCACACGTTGATCGATTTTGCTGTTGATTTCGCATGGTGTCGAGAGTTTAAAGTTTGCCAAATGTGCATGATGCGAATCGGCGGCTGCATTCCGTCGTTGTGCAAATAGCCCCCAGGACACAATAACACAACTCAACCGATCCCGGACTCTCCGGACTCGTGAGCGCGCGTTCCGCGTCGCGCCACTCAACTTTTACTCCACAGCATTTTAGTTCAACTTATTTGCTGTAGCCAACGATCCGGGACTAAAAGGAATAAGATTTTTCATTCACATCCATTTTACGTAAGTCGTCTGCTTATTGGGACTTTTAACGTTTTAATAATCAATTGTATTTGAGTCTTATATTGGGTGAATTCCATTTGGTCGGATTCGATGCGAGGACGAAGGGATGGGATCGAGCAAGGAGTAAGGGGTAAAATTGATTAATGCATAAATTTATCGTGCAGACAAACGAGCGAGCGCCTCGTGCGAACCCACCGTGCGGTACATACATATTTCGGGATGCATCCCTCGGAACGCCTCTAGCGATGCGCGCCCCTCGCGGTCACCACCGCCAATTTCATCCGGCAACGACGACGCCGCCGCCGTCGACTAGCATTAACCCCTTTAACCATTGAAATGCACCCCTTGTGGCAACATTTATCAGTTCCACCATTGGCGAAACTCTTTGTCCGCGCGAGACGCCGATGGCAAATTTCATTCGAGCCGAAACCAAAACCGGAAAACCAGTTGTCGAACGCGCATCCCGTTTGTTTACCGTTTACGACTGATTAGCATAAATTATCATTTATTCGAATGCCCCAATGCGCCAATCGCGATGGTAGCAAAGCGTCTGGAATGCAATAGGAATGCGTACAATGCGGCTGGTGGTATTTGTTGATCCTCGGCGATCCTCTTGAGCGGCGAAGAAGTGCGTCTGTTGTCGTGAGGCTTGGGCGTGGAACGTCGGCCACGACGCCCTCCACCACGCCTGCACGACGTCATCGTAGTGCGCTTAAGAATACTTCTCGTAAGCCGACTTTGCGGACGCACACACGCACCCTGTGATTAGCCTAATAAATCGACGAAAATAATCGCGGTTTGGTTTAACCCTATAAACGATGCCGGCGCCTCGCGCACCATATATATTTCATTCTTGTTGGGGGTGTTCGTGCTCGTCAAGTCTTCACTCATAGCGCACAAACGTCATAATTAACCCTGTTTAGTGGGTTTTGCTTTTGTTTTAACGTCGTCTGCGATCCCCCCGTAATTATTTTATAATTTTATATTTGGCAGAAATCTTCGAGGAGTGCGCACGATTTCTTGAAAACGGCATGAAATTTACTCGGAATTTAATGATAGGTCCTCTCGTTTTTCGGCGTGCATATATTTCGGGCGAAGCACACGCGGCGCGCTATCGCTTGAGAAACTTGTAGGTGGAGTGCAAATGACCCCTCGAGTTATGAGAGACTAAGACTTTTCCCTCTATAATAACGAAACGAAACGAAACGAAACGAAATCATCATTATCATCTTACGTATTAATGTAATGCGCCGCATTAACATATAACGTAGCGTAACGCACTTTGGTAATTTATTCGTTCGACTTTGAATAAGTTTAGTCAGAGGACTTAACGATTGCGTTCGGTACGAAGCGATTGTGAGACAATAGCGAAAAAGTCAATTAGTTTAACAAATAGTCTGTGATTTATTTAAACGTCAGGCGCGTTTCGTTGGCCCATCGCGCTGCGTGCGGGTTAGTTAAATGAGTTCAACTTTTTGTCTTCTTTGACTTCTTAAATTCGATATTGCCATATCGGCGCGTTCGAATCGACGGACAGCGCGGTTGTATTTTAAAATTCCGGTCTGCGCCGCGCTCTTCTGATGTCTGATGGCATTTAACTGCGTTATTATGTAAATGTTTCTTGTACATTGCAAGCTGCACACAGATATTTGCGTTAATATCGTACATTATCGCCGCTCGACATTCTTACTCAACGCACTCGCACGCTTAATAATTGTTATTATTCATTTTATGACGAACAAGTTTTGCGCCGTTTTATGACTAATCGCAATCGACATTTGATGAATCATCGATTATTTTACCGAGAGCGCACAATATGCATCGCGTATCGGGGCATGCAATGCATCCCAATAAGGATGAAATAAATTATTACGAGGATATTTGTTCAACTTTTTGAATGTCTTGTTGCGCGCACCGTCTTGATTGCCATTACAATTTACCATTGGCAATGGAATGGAATGGAGCGGAGTGGAGTGGAGACACGGTATATACGCGTTGGCTCATCTCTTCGTCGCGTCCGCGATGGCCTGGCATGCACCAGCAGCCAAAGAACAGATCGCGTGCGTGCACGGTACGCCCGAGGCGCTCTTCTTCGCTAGCGCGCGCGCGCGCGCGCGCAAGACCAATGCTTATTACATGCAGCTCGCATTCAAGATCAACGCCAAGTTGTGTGCTGTTGCTTTTTTAATGCGCGTTTGCTCATCATTTTTCCGCCGCCGCAAATCTTTGTTCTTCATTACTCGCGCGCTGCTTCTTAGATACCAATTTAATTGATAATGAACTCGCGGCTTGCGACTCGCTTGGCGATCGGACAGAAATGCTGAGGTGGATAAAGAAATAAGAATAAGATTAAGAGGAAAAATTGTCATTCTTGCAGAAATAAAGTTAGGGATGAATAACGTTATTGCGTCAACGCCCACGACCACCGCAAAATGCGGAAATGCAAGCGGCGGAAATTCCATAAGCACGAGACCGCTCGTCGGTGCGCCCCAAGAAGAAACTAATATACTCTTCAACCCTCTGCGGAGCACTAGATTATAACGACGTTTGCCACCCTCGTCGCCGGGATGGCTAGTGGTCACTTTGTGTGACAATAACTTCTTGATGCAGTCAGGGCGGTGGGAAAAGCGGGCATTTCCTTATAATATTCTCGCGCGTTTTCCTAATACCTACGTTGCGTGTCGTAAAATCGGGGCCGAATTTAAACGAATGCGTCGCGTAAAAAGCGTACAAGTTGTGCGCATTTCCATTTAATTTAGCTGTAAGTGAATATAGTTGTCGGAACGAAATGTGCGGCGGGTCTGCTTCTGCCGCCGGCGGCGACGATCGATGACGCGTTCACGAGGAGCGCTGCAGGGGTGCGCCACTGTCGCAGTGGGATGCCGCACTCGGCGCACAGCTTCTTCGTCTTCCTCGGCGGCAATAACATCAACAACACCTTGCGCCAAGCATAAATAATCACAGGAGAGAGATATTCTTCTATACTTATGCATTCTTGACCGTGTCAACATTCGAATGATACGTGTAATTACACCCCTCATCAAATGTAATTGAAACACCCTTTTGCGATGCGGCTAATATGACATGGGTGATGCGATGGGCGCGCGCACAAAGGGCTTTTGTAATCGACCCGAATGAAGAACGATGGATGATATATCCAAATCGAAAATGCCACCCCAGCTTCTCGTGGTCTCTCGATTTGCGGTGTGTTTTTTTGTATGCATATGTGCATGTGACAAGCTGTGATTGCGAAGGGGTGCATGCGCGCAGCACATATTCTGAGTTAATAAGAAACAAGTTCAAACAGAGAGATGCATTCGCTACAAAGCGCTTTAAAAGAATTTAAATCATGCATTAATGCACTGCGCTATAAGTAATTAACCCCGTACAGCCCTTATCGCTACAAATCGGTAAATAAGCCGCCGACGTTCAACAACCGATTGCTGTTTGATCTGCCAAATGTCACTGAATTGCAAAGCAATTCAATTGCGCTATTTGAATTGAAATTTTACTACTTTCCAATCGAGAAGAGAAAGAACTAGGCTGGGCGGTGCATTGAGTGCGCGGATTGAAATTCGGATGAGAAATGAGTTGAAAATATGTGGAAAGAAATTCCCAGGCGTTGTAAAACAGGTCGTGATTGAATTATTCAAATTTCGAATGCACGGTTTGCGCATTCCTTGGCTACCAGAATTCTTCGATTCGCAAATGACGGGGTAATTACCAAAAGCGCTCAAACACACACGGAAGCCGTTTTCTCACATGCTGGTAATGTGAGAACTAATTTAGCGGGTGAAATAATATGAAATTTTGAAACGCAATTTCAAGACCAAGAATTTAACGTGCGTACAACTAAGTATTTTAAGATTGACGCTCTGAAATTGATAATAATGCGTATGATTGACACTTTTATGGTTTTCACGCAAATGTTTTAAGATAGAAATGCGAAAAAGCCGCAATTACGTAAACCGCAGTTAAACGATTTTACCTACTTAATAAATTTGAAATTATAAGGCGAGGTTATTTCGAAATGTACCTACGCAAGCAGAGGAAAAAAGGTAGAAAAACACCATTAAATAATTAGCCTAACGGTTTGTTTTCGGTTATTCGTCGTGCTTTATTTCTTCATCTTCTTTGGGGATTTTTAATTTGGAAAAGGAAAAAGGAAATATGAATTATAAATGTGACACAATTTAATTTGAAATGCGGCGCTTTATTAAAAGCTAATAAAAACAGTTGATGAAAAGCAGCTTGCTTCGGGATTAAGCAATGCGCGCCCAGCGAAGACGATGAAGAAAATCACAATACATGCATGCGCGGCGCATATGATGAAAAAAAGTTGAAAAGGGTCATCTAATATTGTTCGGCTCTTGCAGGTAGAGCGCGCGCGTATTTGAGGAGAAGAACAAGAAGAAGATGAACTGTAAATTAACATTGAGGAATTGCGTGCGGTGGAGGAGAAGAAGAGATGTTAACAGGATGAACCTCAAGCGCCTGTGCAGTACAAAAGGTAATTTTACGCCTTTTGTAGATTCGTTAATTTCGCTTTTTTGATTTATAAGTGCATCGCGCGCTCGTACAATACGCTTAGCGGTGTTTAATGATTCTCTATCGATTTATTTTCTAGCGCAAGAACCAACAAAATAATGTAACATAACACATAACTTTATTTACAATCAGCCACTCGGCCGCAGCACACCATTTGGAGACCATAAGTCTCAGCAAACCCACCTCGTCTCGCTTTTTAATATATCTCACGAAAAATTAGTAATTGTTTTTTCAAGGTGCAGGAGAAACTTTTAATGCGTATGTCATCAAGTTAATTGCACTTTAATGAAACACTTGGTATACGCTTTGTCTTCTTCGGCGTTGTTGTTACGAGTGTTGGCATTTAATTTCATCCGGATGACAGATCCAACGTTGCGCTCCTCATCAAAGAGAAGACGACGACGATGAGGACCACGAGAAAAAAAGGACGAATAGATATCCAGACAAATTAAACGCCAAAAGAGCAAAACGCACAAACGAACCATATGAAGAATAACCGAGGCGCGCACTAATTCATTTTTAATTACAACTAAATCAAAAATAATTTTAGGATTTCACTCGCCACTCGTTCAATAAACTTTGAAAGCATATAGAGACAGATTTCGCGCAGACGAACGCATTCAATTACTCGGAACATGCGCATTTTTGTGGTCTCATTGATAAAGCGTATTAATTTGTCTTCGTACGCGCATCGGGCTACCGGATAATTAAGGGTTTTAGCGCGCAAAGAAGGCGTTACGCACCATCAACACGTGTGTGTATTTCATCAACGAAAGAACAAGCAACTTCTCCACCTCCTCGGGTTTGTTTCGTACACTTTAACAACTTAACACTATTTTGTCAAAAAGGGAGGCAATCACGCTTTAAATTCTTGCGCCTGCTTGTAAGTAAAACGAACTGACAATTTGTGCAAATATTCGTAATGGATATCAAAAGAGAGAATGTTAATTCAATTACGTATCGAGAGTTAATTGAGTAATGGACATTTGCGTTTGCGAAATGCATGCATGTGACATGTGCGCAAATTGATTAACCGTCAGAAGGTAATAAACACATTGGTAATGTCATTGGAATATGTAGCGATTGAAGCAGTAATCAGTTATTCAGCTTGAAGGAATTGTAATCATGGTATTGGCGCATTCGGTTAATTACTTTCTTCTAATTCAGCACGCGAATGTCACTTGCATTAATTGGTTTTTTGTTTGTCGCGCGCAAAAACGGCGGAAATCTATTTTTCAACAAAAATGATTGAACATATTCGCGCGCTCAATGATAAATAACTGCGAATGACAGGTGATTTTCATCAAGAGCACCGAGCTGCTGAATTGGATAAAAAATAATTAAAATATAAAATCGCATTGCGATGGTGTGGTGTGGGGCGAATTTGATTTATGATCGCGCGCGCGCGCGCGCGAAATACACAAGATTTTTTAATTCGACTCTTTCTCAAGATGCCCTTTTCGAGTTGGTCGTGAGTGAGGAGTGCAGTCCAATTTACGAGCGATTAAACTGTCAGAGAACGCGACCCTTAGAGTTTTTCTTGAAAAGTTTACCGGATCGCGCCCGATTGTGATTTACTTGATCGAGCAAAAGGCAACGCAATTATGTGTTATTAAATTAGAAACTTTAAAAGTATAAACGAGACTTGAGCTTAAGTTCGCATGAAGATTGTTCAAGTGATAGGCAGCGATGCGCGATGATACATATCTAAACTAAATTGCGATGTAATTGTCAGCGCGCGAGCGTTCGGTGGTTAAAAGAGCTTGAAATTGCTTGCTCCCCAGACGCCAACGACGACGAGCACGACTGTACGACAATTTTGCATACTCAGTACTCAGCGGCGGCTGGCCCCCCTTCATTTGCGTACCGACGAGTCGAGGGTGCGCATATGCCGAATGCGTCGCTACGCATTTACCTAATTACGCATGAAAATGAAGCATTGCGCGCGCGGCGTTCGATATCAGTTAATCTCATAGACAAATCATAAATATTCAAATGCGCATTGAGATTCGCCGCTCATATTTCATGTGCGATGCGCTCGCACTCGCCTGCGTCTGTTTCGAGCAAGTTCAATTAGTCTTCAGTGCGGACGCACAACACTCAGGCACGTGCAGTTCATTAGTTAGCATCACGAAAATTATGCTATCAAAAAGCATAAAACCATTTTCACTACTTGAAGACTAACGTGGCGCACGTGTCCTCTTTATTAACAATAACAACAGTAACTAAACATGACACAAGCGCGAGAGGCTTTACTTTACGTATTATCTAAACGTAAAAAAGGACACGTGCCTTATTTTAATGGATAGGTGTACACTTGAGTATCAAATGTACTTCAGTTAGGAAATTCAGTTAGGTAACCAGCGCGCTTCGTACTTACTTTAAATATTTTAAATAAGTTTAAAAGTTAAATTATTTCTTCGTTGTTTTTATTGCGTACATCGCGCCGAGACAAGAAGAATAACGTTGAGTTGAGCAGTTAAGTGAGGTAAATCATGTAAAATTTGAACGATTAGAGAATATTATCAAGTTAAAATTTTTGAATAATTGCCGCCATCAATCATTCAACAGTATTCTTCATCATTCTTTCTTTCTCGCGTTCTTGCACTCTTCATGACGCCCGTTCATGAATTTAAATTCCTTCTTAAACAATGAGCTAAAAAATCTCCTTTAGGAATTAAGTACCCAGCCAACAAACGACGAAAAAAAGCAAATCAATTCATAAACTATTCTCTGCTCGTATGTAATTATAGAAAATGAGGAAACGTACTTAATTTTTGTTTAACGCAAAGAAACGTTAAGTTATTGCAAAAACAAGATGAACATTTCCGTGACTCGAAGACATATTTGTTTGTTTGTGAAATGCATGAACAAAGCGCATCAGAAATCACAATGAAATGCAATGCACAGTTGCTGCCGCTCGCTGCTCGAAGAGTTGGCAACCGCATCATCATCAGCATAAGCGCAAGAATAAAGCAAGTGCTAGAGGGTAAAATGCGCGCATCGCTGAAGAAGTCGAGGAGTCGTATTCGACCGCCTACGCCTAGCATGGCTCTCTTCGGCTGCCTCGCGTTTTGTTCGGAGAGTATTCATTCTTTCACATCTTTTAATCATTGCTTTGCGTACAGAATGCACCTGCTCAATAGTAATTTATTGTCTCGTACGCATGCAACGCGCAAGAACGCTGCAGACATATTGTAAGCGTGTGTCATTTAAATGCTTCTCATTTTTTGTGTCTTCTTCTCGGCTGCGCTTGTCGAATAATAAGGCGACAGAAAGCATGCACGACACGCACGCGAAACAAACGCATTCTTTGCACCAATCATACAAGCGTAATTACACTTTGTCTAATTGCTCGCGTTTTTTCTCCAAACTATTTCAAGTATCACTTCACCAACAATGTCAAATAAAACGATAAAACTACCTCTTTAGTTCTCAGAGCAAAGACGAGCGCAGCGCGTAAGAAGTCAAAGTTGGGAGCGCTTTATATTCGCCAAGAAGATGAACGTCATTAATGTTGAGTAACTCAATTTCTCGTCGAGTTTCCCCATTTCATTTTCTTCATAAATACATTTCTCTCGCGTTTTCCCTCTTGCGGCTTTCGCATTTAAGACGTACAAATAGCGCGAATATAAATTGTTTTCGTTTGTCAACTCCACAAAAGTGAAACGATAATGAAACACGCGTGGAACTCTTTGTGCGCTTATTGCAATATCAATTTCAGGCGCGCTCTTATTGATTTACCAACTGCACGTGTCGCTTTGCACACATAATAACCGCATCAGTGTTGCCCTAAATGAATAGCATCAGTCTCTCTCTAAAAACGTTTTCGTGAATTCATTTAATTCTCGGGAAACTCATGACGCTTAGAATAAAAGAAAATGGAGTTTAAGGGGTTACTTCTCATCCAACATGGATTTTACTTATTGTTAGTTATGAACACTTTCAGTGGATACACAAAATCTTTGTAGTAGTTAGAATTGGAACAGTCGGGAAGAAATTATTCATTTTTTATTCATTGCTTTGCGCCCTGCATGAATATTGCACTAACATTTTCTGCGCGTGCATCATAATATGTGAAGGGCACTTGTTACACATAGTTGCTCAATGGAGAAACGAGGGTGGCCTCGTCAAGTGGTGGAAGCTCGTTAAGCAACACAAACATTGCATATAATCAACCATCAGCCTATCATAAACATAGTCGCGCGCGCATTTTCAAATATTCATATCCGGCCTGTTCGCGACTTAGTTTCTTTGGTGCTTCCTTCTTCAAAACGCTTCTTGCACGCTCAACGGCGCGTATCATTGCGGGAATAAAATGTTTGTTAATTTAATAATGCGGTGCTCTAAACGGACGTTAATTAAATGCGGTAAACAGCCGAAAATAACACACACGGCCGGATTATAATTGCATGCCATTAAGTGCAATCAACTCGCAACTCTGCGCTCGCGCAAAGCCACTATCATCAACCAATCATGATACTATCAAATTACCAGATAATTGATTCATACACTTGATGCGCTCTTATACAGCGCGTGATTGCGCTCCTTGAATCAATACAACATCAACATCAATTTCGTATTAGTCATGTATGCTCTCGAGGATTTAAGTACAATTTCAGAGAGAATCGTGAGAGTTAAGGGAGGTAGAAAGAAAAATAAATACTGACCTGCCACGTGTTGCTGCTGTCCAGCGTTGAAAGAAAGGACATGTCACAATGTCCACGCGGTGTTCGCGCGTTATTAATGACCAACGCGTCCCGCTTTGAGAAGAGGTGACGACGCGCAACTTCTTGTGATGACTTAAGTAAGTGATGATCCACGAATGCTTACGCGCGGTTCGCGACGGGACGTCCAACAGCGCGGTGACACCCGCTGCGCGTGTTTTCGATTGAGTTATCTGAAAATAATTAAATTTGCATGGGTCATCATCGCCATCAAGTCATCTTGTTCGTGTTCGGCGTGCGTTCATGCATTTTAAATCGGGCGACTGAGTGCACATGCGTGCCAAACAATTCGTCATCAATCATCACCCATTTTCGCAATTTCGCGCGGCGCAAAGAAAATCGTAGCAAAGTAATGAATAACAATACGCGTTGCGCGCATCCTCGGGCTGAGTAAACTAAGCAAACAATAATGGAAAGCTAAATGAAAACTACGGGTGGTCGTCCTAGTTGTTGTCGAGTGGCTGACTGACTGCTTGCTAGCGAACCAAGAAGTCCAATCAATAAATTTAAATAAAAGATGCAAACTTACATATCAGGCAGGATATTGCGAGTGTTTGTTCGCGGGCGGTGCGCGCGATCGGCAGGATCAGGCGTCAGTCAGTGGTGGTGTATGTCTGCG
The DNA here is from genome assembly GCA_963978815.1 of Aleochara curtula. NCBI lineage: Eukaryota > Metazoa > Arthropoda > Insecta > Coleoptera > Staphylinidae > Aleochara > Aleochara curtula. Next base: position 18,997,416 of record OZ022216.1, on the reverse strand, counting down.
GGGTGACTGGCCTGCCTGCAGGAGGGCCCCGCAGCAGTCCTCGGAGGCGAACGCGGGAGCGCTGGAGTCGTTTGCCTTGCCTTGCAGGCAGCAGGCAGCAAGCAGGAAAACGAGACTCCACCTATCGTCGCGCGTATTCCTGCGACCAATCGGGGCCGCAGGAAACGCCCAGCCCCGGGCAATTTTCCAGGATCAACAAGGATAGTCGGGAGAACGCTTTCCTGCCGCCGTCGATGCGACGCTCCCGTGCGCGAGCGCTGCCTACTAATGCGAAACTCAAATTAGAAATGTGTAATTTTCTTGTCGAAATATTTTCGTGCGCTGTAATTACAATAATCCTGCAAAGAAGTGGGTACTTTCCGACGCCTCGAGAAAAGTATAAGATCTTAAGTACATAGCAGCAGGGAGGGAAATCGTGATGTGACAATGCAATTATAAAAATGGAGTAGTGCGCGGCAGGCAGAGAAGGCAGACGTAAAATTAGGGAAAATCATGCGAAATCAACATTCTGTTTGTTCATAAATAATTGACGACGATATTCACAAATGTGAAATTCACAAGCGCACAACCCCCGAAGGCTTGTTCATTGCTCCACTTGTTGTTGTTGCTGCTGCGGCTGCTGCTGCCGCTGCTATTGCTGCAATGCGACTTTGTTCACCTGGACGAAGAAGAAGTAGTACGCTGGAATGAGGAGAATTTCGAGTATTTTTTTACGTCGACGCAAATTGCAGGCTGCACGATGGACGGACAGACAGCAAAGTGCAAGAAAATTGCTTCAACCCTTTAGGGTCTTTTCGGCTCATGTTGTGTGTGCGCGCGCGTGGTCCACACCCCCACACGACTTTGCGTGCTGCGTGCAATCATCAGCAGCAGGTTCGCGCAAAAATGCGTTTCGCATTTCTTTGGGCAAACCGCCTCCAGCCCGTCGTTTTCTTCTTCTCGACGCGACTCGACTCAACTCTTCTTCTGCGCATCGTCGAATTGCAACTGCACAAGACAACAAAGTCAAAGCCAAAGCGCGCTCGCAAGAGCAAGGAGCATATCTCGGGATGTAACAAATAGCGATAAATAACGCGGCTATTATATGCGAGTAAGTACGAATGCGCTGCGTTTGTTGGAATTCTGTTAGAGAAGAGAGTATGCATGCATGAATGTATGGATGCAATTGGCTTCGGGGGACAAAATCGTTTCGGACCCAGCCCATTCCACTGGCGCACAATGCGCCCAACTTTAATGTTTGGACACACACAACAACAGTTGTTGCTGCTCCCGCTCTTGTTGTTGTTGTTGCTGTTGCTGTTGCTGTTGTTCATCGTCGTCTTCTTCTTCTTGCTGTTGTTATTGCGCTAGTTGGTGCACGGTTAATTGTTGATGCTGAGCTAGCTAATAATAATGGGAGTTCTTTGCTTCGATTGCACGAACACTCGGTGTGTGTGCGTTTGGCTTTCGAGCGCGGCTCGCGCGCGCATGGGTCACGATGGCCGGCGGCGGCTCATGACCATTGCTGATGCGGCGCGCTCTTGTTCTCTTCAGCGGGCGCGCGCGCGCGTATGCGTCCTTTCAGTACGAGTGTGGTTGGTGTGCATGCAAAGAGATTGTCAGAACGCAGAAGAGCAGAAGAACGCAACACGCGACCGGCCGCCGCGGGGGTGGTAGCCCGACATTATGCATCGTACGTGCACAGCAGGCGCGCATGAAATATCGGGCTGCTGCGGCACCCACGGGCCAATTCGTGTCCGACGCATAAAACGCGCACGGCCACGTCTTCCACTTCTTCATTCCGCCACATGCGACTGCCTCTTTTCTTATTTTTATTAACAAATTGCGGAACACCGTGTTGCCGTCGCACGTTGCTATCCCTTGATATCTATTTAATTGACAACTGCATTTATTGTGATTACTTTCGAGTGTTTGATCATTCGAGCGAAAGAGCGAAATGTGTGCGAATGAAGTTCGCGTTCGGAGGGGGTGTGCATGCGGCGCTCATCTCACTAAGTCCCAACAAACACCAAAAGGTAAATCCCCTGCTCGGCGCGCACCTTGCTTTTTCGGTATGTATCTGGAAGGTGGCTCGCTGTTGAAATTATTCAATTAGCAAATTGCTCGTCTCTTACACGCGCTCGAGCTGCGTCTTATTGTAATCCCCGCACCGTGCAAATGATATTAAAGTATATAAAAAATGCGCTAAGCAATTAGAAATTTGATTAACACGCGCCGTATAAATAATGCGTACATTAAAATAATTGATTTATACTCGTTACGAGCAAAAAAGAGGCGCTGATTATGATGTCAGAACACTTGTTTTAATGACACGCACGCACCGCGAATTACAAGCGCACCGTCGAAGAGCAGAATATTTACGAGTTCGCATTAATATAATTCATGTATGTATGCAAGCGAGCGCGAGTGTTTGATTTTATTTAATGCAAATGCGAAATTCAAATTGCGAAAATGCAAATAAATAAAGCGCGTGCACGGCCAATGTAAACACAAATAATAAAAGCAATCCGCGCCCGAACGGCCGAGGCAAAATGAACTGTAAGAATAGAAAACAAGCAAGCTCATATATGAACTCATCAAATCAGTTTATGATCTTTAAAAACTCGACTGCGCATCCCCGTTTGCCAATTAGAGCAAAAACGTTTGTATGCAATAAATTATCTTCTTAATGATCTTTCTTTAACTTTTTTGCTAAGCGCTTTTTGCATTCGCAATATTTTATAATCATAATATCTACACTGGAACTTTACTGCGACTTATTATTACTGCATTTCAGCATCATTTATTTAAAGCCACTTTTACTTCTACGCACAAGTTTAGTGCATATATGCTTAGAATTGATGGATAGCGATTTTAGAAATAATTTAAGGTCTTAGTGACTATAATTACAAAATATAAGTTTGGATTGTAATTGTTGTTTGTCAAGTGTTATATGCAAACAGCTGTTGGTGTCATCAGTTAATAGCGCGTGCGTGTGCGGTTGAAAAATTAAGCGCCTCTTCAGATAGCGAGTGTCACCCCCGTCGCAAGGACATTATGCGTCCGCATGCGTCCGTTCAGTCGAATGATTGCGCTCTTCGTGTGTGCGTTTTATTCCGGTGCAATCGAACGAAAAATTGCACGCGCATCGTCGTGTACGAATGTGTACACCACCGCTTTTAGCTGATAATAGAGTGGATGAATCCAACTGGAGCAGAGAGAACTTTATAAACGCGCAGCGCGCTTAGCTCACAAACAAATTGAGTTATATTGGCTATAAACAAGCCCATGGATTCTCTTCATCTCTGAGGCCCTCTTTGGTGCATGTCCATCCAGTTTGGGGATGTAAGAAATAAAGTAAACAACACTTGTCGCCGCCGGGCAAACGCATAGTAAAGAGCGACCCCCCTTTCGCCCTTTCTGCTTCGGCCGTGTACAATTCCATCTGCATGTATCATCATCTTTTTGCATCAACTGCGCTTTTATGAACTTAGTGAGCGCAGTGGATAAGGAGAGAATAAACATTAACAACAACGATTCTCATTCTACGAGAATAATACGCAATGGGCATGATAACAATGCGCGCAAAGAAGACACTCTTAACTCGTTGCTGCCTATTGAATATGTCTTACTGCGCGCGAAGCTTGCAGAATGGCAGACAATGCGGGAACGCTTGAAGAAAAATGGGAACGCAAGGAGAATGAACTCACCCTCTCGGTGCCGGAGCAAGACGCCTCCGGGCGGGACGCGTGCGGCGTTCGATACGTGCAGATTCTGCGCCGTCGGCCACCGGAGCTGTGTGCTACCATAGCCCCCAGCCGCCACGGCCGCCGCCGCCGCCGCCGCTGCTACCACTGCGAACTTGCAGCCGCCATTTGTGTTTGTCGCTTCCTCGGTACTCAGTCTGGGCTGGCAACAATTTTGGGGAACACGATGCTCCCAAGCAATGTCACAAACATACGCACGCTTTTTCCGCTGGAAATGCAAAAAGCACTTGAAAAACAGCCGAATAAAACAAAAGGAAATTCGAAACCAAACGCCGCGAATGGCAAAGAAGGAAAAGCGAGCAGGAGGGCACACAAAAAACAACAGCCCAAGAAAAAAGAGAAACAAACTTGGTGAATCTAATTGAAAATCTGAGAGATATAAATATGTAATGAGGAAAACACCCTCTTTGAGAAAATGAAAATACGAAGGGGAATGATACAGAAATGTTTTTTCTTATTTAGAGATTTGCAAATATTTTCATTCCCACCCACTTGAGTAAGCAAAGCGAAATGAAATCAGGGAAACCAAGTATAATCAAAAACATTAGCACGCTTTCGCAAACTCCCGCGCAAACACAGCGCAAGCAGCAAGCAGCAGCAGCAGCAGCATTTATTAAAGACTTAAAGAAAACTATTTATGAATTATGATCATCCTCATCGGTATTGAGTGGAAGGTTGATGAGCAGTTAACTTGAGCAACTGAACATCATCGACCCATTGCCCGTAGTCATCAAGGCGAGATGAAGTGAGTGACAGGTCGAAGACTAATAATGATTGAACTTTTCAAATATTTATAAAGGGCGTTCGCGACCGAACAGCCGTGACATGGTAATTAACCCGTTGGTAAATTGATGAACATACTGAAGAATTTCATGGTTCAAGAACTACTTGCGCGAGCTGAGGAAAAATGAAACGACAAAACGATGTAATGAACGCAAAAGAAGTTGGTGGTGATATTGCGGAAAAGTGGGAAACAACAAAGCGTGCGATAGGGATGCGAAAGGGAGAACGCGCGGGCGCGTACGTACGCCGAGTCCTAATTGGAATATCCTGCGGCGATGCTGCGTTGTGCGCCGCCGCCGGGATGTTCATCACGTACACACCCTTAAACATATTCGCGTATACAATCGATAGAAGACTCTTTGCGTCCGTCTGCTGCCACGAATCCGCAAATGAATTTTCATAATTCCATCATTTGAATCTTTATGCGCCTGACACATTTATAGTAGTTGCTCGCGTTGCCCTTATAAGTAGTTTAAATTAACTTTGAAGTTGTTGAATGAGAGTTGAATGAATGAAGGAACGAAGGCGAAACGCACTTGATCGCTCGGAAGAAGAGCGCATTTGTATTTACAATAAATTTTCGTATGGCGCGCTCATTAAGTGGCGGCCGCGCAGACGATGAAGAAGAATTTCATCATTGGCTTGTGCGCGCACCGAAGAACACAAGAAGACAACGCTGATGATGAGCGTTCGCTTCGTCGCGTTGGTCGGTCGGTCGGTTGGTTGGTTGGTACGCGCGCGCCGAGATTAACTGGAAACGGATCATCAAAAATGAACTATTTTAATATGCTCGCGCCGCGCTTTCCTTATATTCTTCTTCTTCGGCGATGTGGAGCAGCAATGCGCCGTCGAAATATGGCACACATACGCGAGATTTATGGACGTGTAATAAATTAAAAGCGCAAAATAAAACGACGCACTCCGCGCGCGCAGGTAAAATCATCATCAACCGCGCTCGCTGCGTCCTCCGCTCGTCCTCATCATCAGCGTTCGCGAGGACGACAAACGCATTGCTTTTGGAGGAAGTAATAACTTTCAGACGCATAAATCATCTAATTGATAATTATTGCTGCTCATTAGCATTAACTTAGTACAAGTTTAATAACAGTAATGCGTCAACGAGACCGAGCACGGCGAACGAGAGAAAAGGAATTAGGTAAATTTAATTATAAATTGTGGGTGATTGTTGTTGCGCTCGTGGCGATTTTGCTGGTTTTGTTTGTTACCAAAAAACTACGGGAACATGACGGCGATTATGTGTACGAATATAAATCACTTGAAAAACGTACGGTTTCAACAAACTCAAACAACTAAACAGTGTTATTATTGCATCAAAAATATCTCGGAAAAAATATTATAATTACATATTATAAATGTGCATAAAGCGCATCATTTTTTATCTCACACGTTTTTTTGCTTTTCTACATCTCGAGCGACGAACGGAAATTTAGAACATGAAGAAGGAACAAGCAAAAATAAAGGAGAGCAAGCAAGAAGAACACTTTGTATGAAGATGAATTTATTATATATTAGTTGAAATCATAGTAATTTTCGTTTGGCTTTAGGGTTCGCTCAATTTCAGAAAATTTTTGATTTATCATCTCCTCAAGATCTCTTCAAGGCTCGATCCCTTAGCGCGGACGAACAAGAAACAAATGAAGCCAATGAAGTAGATATAACTCTTTTAACAATTGCTTGCAACAATTTGCAACCAGCAAAAAAGACATATTTATTTAGGATAGACGATGGACTGTGAATAGAGTTGAGTAGAAAATTCAAGGAAGAGTGAGTGATTGATCGCGAAAGAATAGTAATAATAGTTTGCAGTAAAAGCGCACAAAAAAACGAAGCCTAAATGTACACATGAATCGATTTTGTTTCGTGAATTTTTTCATCCTTTTTGTCAGAGAAAAGCAACAGCTCATATCACATGCGTGTGCAATACGTGCGCGTCGGTTTAATATCGGTTGCGGTACCGATTTGCGCCCAAAGGCAAATCCGTTTTCACCCTCAACCCTCGAACGTTTCCATGCGCTCTTCTCGGGCATTGCACGACTGAGGAACATATGCAGAGTGCGCATTTCATGTAGCAACGCGTTCCAAGACGAAGAAAACGAACGAGGAAGAAAATCAGGGAACGAAATTAAAACAATGCACGAATATAACGCGGTGGATTTTCATGCGGATGGAAAGTGTATGAACATGTGGTTCATTTAATTTTTGGGTGATTTTTTCACCCAGCGCTACACATATATTATGTAAATGAGCAAACGTCCGAGTGCGTTTTAGACACCGTAAATTAGTCTCGAGCCGATATATTCATATTTCCTTATCAATATTCATTGGGGGCGTGACGCATCTGTCCCGTAAAAAACGACTGCGCGGCCCATTGTACTTCCAAATGAAAAAATACAAAAAACACGATTACAAATTCAACCACGGCAGGAGCAACGGCGGCGCAGCAGCACTTCCGAAATTTTGATAGGATTTGTTGTAAAAATAAGACGGAGTAATTAGCTAACAAGATGGTAGTACATGAAGCTCGCGCAGAATTAGGAAGCATAAAGAAGCAGCATGCATGCAGAAGGCGTTCTTATTCATTAGCGAAGGCGTACGCGTTCCTCCTGTATCGACGGATTATCGACGAGTGAAGCGCGCATGAAGCACTTAGACACTCATTACGAGCTTGTAAATTCCTACACGTCTTCGGCGCACGCTTTGTTGGCACGCGTGATTATATCATTTTATTCAATTTGCACTCGTAACATATTCAAACTTTCATTCGCTCCCATTAGGCTGCTGCTTCTAAACTTTACATTTTACGCTCAAACATTAGCGCAACTAACATCTGAGATATTGCAACAGTATTATTCGGTTAAACTGTTAAAGTAAAGAATAAGAAAAGCAAGATTTAAATTATAGTGCGCGACCGAATATTTATGGATGCCTTTTTATTTTCAAGCACGGTGCACCATGAAGAAATCTTAAGATGCAAACGTTAAGATAACATGCGCGCGCTCTCTGCAATTAGATATTAGAGAAAGACCGATCAAAAATTCAAATCTCGATCCGCATTTCGCTCAATAAATTACGAAATTTGAATAGATAAGAAATTACAAAAAATGTTGATGCGTGCTCCATATTCTAAGAAGTCCACCAGTCTAATGCTTATTAGCGCAAGATAATAATTATGAAATTATAGATATCATTCGCAGATGAACGAAACGATTTCTGATCATTTGCTACCTACCTACCATTGTTTTGGCCCAACGCTACACCTATAATAAGACAATTATTGGTCGTGTATTGGTATCCGAAATAATAATACAATTGCTACCTAAAATACAGCAAACGGAATGCCATGGAATTGCTCTTCGCTTATTAGTTTGTATTTCGGTCCCCTGCATTTTTTCAATTTCGAAATGACAGTGATTCAAGTTATCATTTTATAAAAATTAGATAACGAGCGCGTTTCCCACCAGCGCACGAACCGAAAAACAAGATACTCTTGCGGGAGATGAATAAATTTGTCCCTGAATCTTTTTTCGTTGACGCACCGCGACCGGAGCAAACCCTTCATTATTCTTCGCCTTTTCATTATTCAAACGCACCAAAAATATAAGAAACACACGAACGCGCCTGACTAATGTAGGTACACTCAGTGACATTCAAATATGCACTTAAGACACTGAGCATTAAAGCAATTTCGTATGTCTTGATAACTTTTTAATTGGATTTTCATTACGCTCGGATTTAACTCCAACTTCTTACATTACGTGGTGCGTGGTGACACAAGTGGAGACGAATAAGAAGAGAGTTGTGATTGAATTAATTCATGTCATTACCGCACTTGGAATGCGGCATCGGCAACTTCATGACGCGCGTGTAATAGTAGTGATAATGAAATTAGGCGGGCGCGTTTTATTGCGAATGCATATAGTAGGTATACGAATATCGCGGAAAACGTGAGAAAATAAAGCAGGGCAGAAGCCCACGCGCAAGCCAAAGCTTCGCTGCTCATCTCTTCATACAATATTCATGAGCTGTTGTGTTAACGTACGCGTATTTTGATTTGCTTCCAATATTCTCTCTCGTGCGAGCCGAATTTGTTTTCGGGAAAGCGCCGCGCACCGCTGCTCTCGTCGTCGTCGCTCACAAAAACAACACAACGCGTGTTTGCCCACAATTATCGTGGCATGCGTGGTATGTGTGAGGGGTGCTGTCGATCCCACTCGATCAGCAATCGAACAAGAAAGTGAAGACTCTCGTTTCTCGTCTTCAAGAGACAATAATTAGGCTGGCGTTAAGCTTACGAGGAGGTTCACATGGACGAGAGATGTGAAAAGGGTACATCACGAAATCGCCGTGAGCTTTTTAGGTCGGGAATTTTGGTGTGTGGGAGATAAAGTTACAATTACCAGCACGCGATGCTTATTTTTGGCTCGAATCGCTGCATATTACTCAAAAATTCCGCGTGATTACGAGCGTCTCCTAATTCGACAGGTAATAATCCCCTAATCTCGTGTTTGTTTAGAATCAGCATCTAACTAACGTTCTATTGCAAGAGAGGAAAAGTTTTATCAAGTTGCAATAAATATAATAAACAGCGGTCGCATTGTGGTACTTTAGTAAGTTATGCCGTGCGCTCTGTTATTATCGCGTTAGGGCACGCCGCTCAAGGGTAGGATATGTTGAAAACATCCCTTGGGGCCTCGATGGAGCCCGCGTTTAAACGCTGCGCACTCGAACGAATTCATATAATAACACATGCATACGCTCGTCGTGTGATGGATGCGCTGATGATGAATTTGTGCGGCTGGTGCTGCTCTGCGCGCTCCGTATTATTATATAATTACCATATCAAGCGCTCAACTTTTCCGAAGACGACGAAGCGATATCGATGCGCGATATTCAAATGGGCATTCAAATCGTCCGGCGCGCTCATTACGGGGGTGATACTAATCCGGTTAAGGGAAGTGAGCAGTCTCGCATGTGTCATGTTTGTTGGCCGATCTTTCGTCATGCGTTTTGCTGAATTTGCGCAGCATGTAAATGCACTTTGCGGATTATCGAAATTACTTGAGCAAACAGATTACGTCTTAAACTGACGGACGAATGACAAGTACTCGCAGGACTTATCATAAATTCGGATGCCAAATGATATTATTGGATATGTGCGTACACTTATTGACCGCTGAATTATTTGGGCATACATACAACAGCAGCATAATGCGCGCGTTCTAATTTGTCAAACATGAAGTGAAGAGAAAAGCCACCTACGATATTCTTTCTCGCAGATGTGCGATGATCACGTCTGTCAGGAGCGGTTCGCAAGCAATCATTCACTGGGCGCACAATTAAAACGAAAACACGCATGCACATTTTCTTCTATTATTATACTTTCGCCGCTTTTATGCGTGTGGTAACCTGCTCGGCGTGCTTGTGGGAAAATACTCGCTAAGTAAATATTGCTTTTGACCACAATAAGGTTTTCCATCAGCAAATTGGATTATCCAACTTTAAGAAGCGGGCAAAAAAGAGAATCAAGTGCTGTCACAACATTTGCAAAAGTATTTCGTTTCGCACATCACGTATAAAACCTTTGGTCTTTTAACAAGTAGAAATAGTCCTGTTATTGCATTAATTGTGCGGCGGAAAGAAGTAGCAGCATTGTGAGGTCATTTCATGATAGCTTTTCAATTGCGGAGTATATTTTAAGTTTGTAAAGGATGATAATGAGGATGATAAAGCGAGGGTGACTGCGTGCGTGAGGTTTTCGCCAACTTAACTTGACTTAACGAGCCCCCCATTGACGATGAGGGCGCATAACAAGCGGCCGACCGCTGCGTACACGCATGTCGCGCAACAATACGATTGTCGAGTGCGCTGCCGCCCCTTTACGCTCAACACTCGTTAGACTCGCGTAACAAAAGCACGAAAACAATGCGTCTTCATTCAAATATTTCTCGAATAATAACTCTTTCATAAACATTATATTATTATTATTAATCGCGTTAGTTTTATAGTTTGCAATATTGACGCCTGACGGGAGTTGTTAAATTTGTTTTATAATCAATCTCTTCTATTCAGTTACTGAATTTTAAATTATTTCAAGGTACAAGTTACTTTAACTATAGGCAACTCATAACTATTAACAAAGCCCATTATTCAAACTAAATCACGCAGAAGTCGGGGTGTATAATCCTGGGTGTGGAAATTACTCAAGAAACAATTAATAATGAGCGCCTTCAAATAATGATTGATAGCAAACCTCTAATTAGTATAGGAACACTGAGAAAGTCTTGAAACGTCGATATTTTAAACATTTGATCGGCGATTTGAGCGGTGAAATCTAAGTTTCAATTTACAAAGAGTATGTTACTTAGTAGCCCAGTTGGTGCAATGCTTGCATCCGACTAGAGAGTCCTGGGTTCGAGTCCCAGCACTGGGCTGAATTCTTTTTCAAATAATTGAGAAGAATAATAGGTATTGCTTCAGTAGAATGGTCATTCAATGGGCCATAGGCGCTTGAATTCAATTCAAGCACTTAGAAAATAATTCTAAGTCGCCACTTCTCATAGGGTGGCGGCGCACCAGTCTCAAATGACGTCACAAACCGAGGTCTGTTGGTAACGAAAATCGGGAATGGGGAGGCAGTTGCTAGTCGGACGGCAACCGAGCTGGTCGACAAGCAACCTGCCGGGGAGCGAAGCCGGGGTGGGCTGTCTTAAGTCGATCTTAATTAACGTACGGGCTTCAAAAAATAAAAATGGGGCCTTTGTACGCCCGGGGACCCCATAGGACTTAAGAGTTAAGTCCACAGGGGCCCACAGAACGTACAAAGCATTAAATAATTGTAAATTCGGATTACCTTTCTCGGGGATCGAACCTGAGACAGTCGGATCACATTCATAGCCTTAACCACTAGGCTACGAAGTGTTATTGCAAAATCTAAATTTGATCTTCCCCTTATAGACTCCCTTATATTGATTTGAATTGAAATTTAAAATTTGAACTGGTTGTCTCTGGGATCGAACCTGAGACGCCCGGGTCACTCTCATAGCCTAAACCGCTAGGCTATGAAGCGTTGTTGGTACCAACGATTTTGATCTTCCCCTTATATACTCAAATTGACTTGAAATTTTAAAACTTAAATTGGTTTTCTCAGGGATCGAACCTAAGACGCGCGGATAACTTCCACAGCTTAGAGCCGCTAGGCTATGAAGTGTTCTTGGTACAGCCAAATTTGATCTTCCGCATTAAACTCAAATTGAATTGAATTGAAAATTTAAAACCTAAGTTTGGACAGGCTTTCTCGGGGATCAAACTTAAGACTCTTGATCCAATATTTAATATCATACCACCTAGGCTACTAAATGTTGTTACTCCGGCGAGTTAACAGGAAGCATATATCGTTCAAACACTTTATGACTTATGAATTTATGCCTAGGATATTATTCAAACACAAGAACATAGAACTCTGTTGTAATTATAATATACTTATAGATTTGCTTCGAAGGGAATTTCTGGAAAGAAACATAAGGTAAAACAAACATAAACACATAGACTTTGTATAATCATCTTTATTTAGTCCAAAGTTTTTAAAACTTTATAATTTATTAATCAGGAGTATTGAAGTGATAAGTCATGTATCATTCTAATTCATAAAGCAATTGGGAAGTTGGTTTCCCAGTTCCACGGCCCTTGGCAATACATTCCAATCGTAAGTAATCTTTTATAATCTTATCCTGCTGTTATTTTACTTAATTGCTACGAGCAAACCAAATTCTTGACAACTAACCTATTTACAGGCACATTTATGGTTATCAAAGTCCATGTTCATCCAAAATATTTGCGTTTGTGGTTTCCTGCTAAGCTACAATATAAATTATACGGTGATTTTCCAGCAGCAGATCTTATACCATACAAAATGTCTTTACAAAAAGTTGCCATAGTTAGTCCTCTCAATGAATCAATGATTCAATCAAATTTATACTAAAATACTTCTTACAGGTAACTGGAGCCAATAAGGGCATTGGCTTTGCCATTGTGAAAGGTCTTTGCCAAAACTTTAATGGCATAGTATATCTCACTTCAAGAAATGAGGTGAGAGGTAAAGAAGCTACTAAATCTCTAAAAGATATTGGATTGAATCCCCAGTATTATCAATTGGACATTGATAATGATGAAAGTGTTAATAAGTTTCATGACCACATTAAAGAGAAGCATGGTGGAATAGATTTGTTGATTAATAATGCAGCAATTGCATTCAGCGTAAGTCCATAAAATATTAATTTAATTTTGACTGATATTAATGCTAATTAATCATAGCAAGCTACCACACAAACCTTTGGCTATCAAGCAGAACACACTGTGAAAACAAACTACTTTGGAACACTTAGAGTGTGTTTATCACTGTTTCCACTGTTAAGGCCATCTTCCAGAGTTGTCAATGTATCCAGTTCATCTGGACACTTATCACGGATTCCATCTCATGAATTAAGAAGTAAATTCAGCAGTGAAACTCTGGATATAATTAAATTAAATGGCTTGATGAATGAATTTGTGGAGTAAGGCCTTCAATATGCTGATTATCTTAATCCATATCTAAAATAAATTTCTTTATAGAGATGCAAAAAAGAATATCAACTTGGACAAATGGGGAAACAATACCTATGTTGTATCTAAAGTGGGAGTAACTGCCCTAACAAGAGTTCAGCAACAAAACTTTAACATTGAAACACCTAACAGAAACATATCTGTCAATGCTGTTCATCCAGGATTTGTTGACACAGATATGACTAATCATAAAGGTGTTCTAACTATTGAAGAAGGTGCTAAATCAACATTATATTTAGCATTAAATGACCATAATTTAAAAGGGCAATATGTTTGGAGTGATAATCAAGTTATTGATTGGTTAGCACCTACTGCTCCAGCTAATCCAACTAAAAAAAACTAATTTGAAATATAATTAGTGAAGAACAGAAGTATGCATTGCTTTTGTAGTAGTTGTTGTAGTCCATCATCAATTTAAATAGTCCATAATCATCCATTATTTACATCATCAGCTGTCATTCAATGTTTACATATTGCCCTTTGAATGGACATTTAATTTTACATAACCTGAAAGGTAAGAAGTTCAGATCATGCATTTTACAAATATTTTAAAGAAATTAGTAAGATTTAAACGTGTTGCCAAGTGTTACTCAACTAGCCCTGAAAATACTGCGCCATATAATTACTTGCAGCACCTAGAAGCAAGAAAACTTCTGGTTCTTGAAGGTAAAGATGCTGCTTCATTACTACAAGCCCTAATAACAAATGATGTCTATCAAATTCCACAAAATAAATTGTACAGCATGTACACAATGTTCTTGAACTCAAAAGGCCGTGTGATATGTGATGCCATCATATATTCAATGGGCAATGAAAACACATACTTATTAGAATGTGATGCAGCAGTGCAAGACAAATTATTGAAGCATTTGAAGATCTACAAGCTCAGAAAAACAGTGAGCATAAATATTATGGAGTCTAAAGTATTTGCTTTATATAATCCTGCTGAAGCATTAGAGGAACAAATGCAAGATGCAAAGGCCCTATCATATCTTGAACAACCACTAGAGAATGGTGCAGGGACAGTAATAAATAATCTATCACTATTTTCTGACCCAAGAACTAGATGCTTAGGGTACAGAGTTATTGGCAATGAAATCCTAACTACTCCAAAAGAATTACAAGTCGCAAAAATAAATCCACAAGCAAATGAGCTTAATTATCGTTGCTTCAGATATAGTTTAGGCATAGGCGAAGGTGTAAATGATATACCGCCCAACAACGCATTTCCTTTCGAACATAACTGCGATTATCTAAACGGAATTAATTTTCATAAGGGCTGTTATTTGGGACAAGAATTGACGGCGCGCACACATCACACTGGTGTTACCCGCAAAAGACTTATGCCAGTAGCACTAGAGAATGAGCTAGATAAATTTCCAGACGAAATAAATCTACAAAATGAACAACAAAAACCAATCGGAAAATTACGTGGCATCGAACAGAAAATTGCATTAGCTTTGCTACGAATGCAGCTGGTTGCAAACCATAAAATTAAAATTGGGACGACTACTGGAATTGCTAAAGTTCCTCATTGGTGGCCAAAAGAAACGTCCAATGCAACAGACGTTCATATAAAAACCACAACACGTTTATAGAAACACCAGCATTAATTATTAGTAGTATATCCATGGTTTCAGATAATGGACAATGCGAACGATAATACAGAAGCAGGCGCTAATCCACAGACAACATCCAACGATGATACAGCAATAGTCGAAAAGAAATATTTCGAATGCACATGCTGCGGGCTGCGTGAGAAATATGAATACTATGGTCAAGAACCACCCTACAATAAGCGATACAAGTTAAACGAGCCCTCGTTCGTCATTGAAGATCCATTTCAACCACCAAGGCTTGGCGAATTTCTTATATTGGGCACTCACTGCAATGAATGTAAGAAACCTATCTGCAAAAATCCACAATGCAGCTTCTACTATGAACACACTTTCTGTGTGCCATGCGCTCGACATAACAAGTTCGCATTTCCATCTGCAATTCAAGATAAATTGAATAAAGTTCCCTATTAGCGAATTAAATTGTTACTTTATGTCTCCCTGAGCATCTTACAATTGCTGCATGTTATGTGAATCTTCACGTTTTATTCTTAATTTTCCCAAAAACTTTTTACTGCAGATAGTATCAATTTATCGATTTTGTATGCACTATGCGCTCTCTTACAAGAGCCAATTCAAAAATGACTTCGTAATGAATCAATTGAAACTAATAACTTATACGAATATAAAAGTAAGTTAGAAAATCGTTACCGCCGTACGCAATCGTACGTTTAGCTGTAGAGATCGTCCTCAGGATCTTCCTGGAAGTTCCCTTGGTCGCCCCCAGTACCTGCTCCCGGTTGCGACGCAGTACCAGTCTGATTCGGGAAGCGGAAATTCGTACCGAATCCACGAGACTGCTGCAATGTTTGTGCGAACATTTCGTATTTGCGAATATCATTGTCTGAGACAGAGCGACGAGCAAAGCGCATCGCTTCTTCAAAGTGAGCACGTGTGATTTCAGGCACAGGATCCTCATCGTCCAACTAGAAGATTACATGTTATAATAATAGTTTGGAAATTTCATCTCTATTGCAATGACATACCTCCATAGCGCAGTTGGGATTCGCAGCTCGATCACGTTCCCTTCTGATCTCATTCTCAATCGACTGTCGAATTGCCAACTTGCAAGCACGTTGACAAATTTCAGTGATATCAGCACCAGAGAAACCGTGCGTTACTTTCGAGATATAATTCATATCTACATCACGTGCTACTGGAGATTTGCGCAAATTCGCCTTGAAGATGGCTTCGCGAGATTTCTCATCAGGCAGCGGAATGTAGATCAATTGATCGAGACGACCAGGACGCAAAATTGCAGGATCAATAATATCTGCGATCAAACGACAATTAAGAAAATTGTATTAATGATGTCACTCTGATGAGCATACCTGGCCTATTGGTAGCGCCAATAATAAACACATTCTTCTTCGCACCCATACCATCCATTTCAGTAAGAATTTGATTGATAACGCGATCAGCTGCACCGCCAGCATCACCCACATTACCACCACGAGACTTTGCAATTGAATCCAATTCATCGAAGAAGAGAACACATGGGCTTGCTGACCGAGCCTGTATTACAATAAATATTAGCAAAAAGAATGTTTACAGTGGTTAACAAATCCATACCTTATCAAAGATGTCTCTAACATTAGCTTCTGACTCACCAAACCACATAGTAAGTAATTCAGGACCTTTCACCGAAATGAAATTGGCCTGGCATTCGTTGGCGATTGCCTTGGCCAACAAAGTCTTGCCGCATCCAGGCGGACCGTAGAACAAGACACCACGCGAAGGTTGCATGCCAAACTTCAAGAACTTGTCTGGATGCTCGACCGGATACTGTACCAATTCCTGCAGTTCTCTCTTAACACCCTCCAAGCCACCAACGTCGTTCCAGGAAACATTCGGCACCTCGACAACAGTCTCACGCAACGCACTTGGCGAGCTCTTCGTCATTGCGTATCTAAAGTTCTCCATTGTAACAGCCAACGAAGACAAAACCTCTGCATCAATTTGATCATCTTCCAAATCAATCAGATCCATTTTCTCGCGAATTTGTTGCAATGCAGCCTCAGAGCAGAGCGAGGCCAAATCAGCACCCACATGACCGTGAGTTTCAGCAGCAATTTGCTCCAAATCAACATCATCATGGAGTTTCATATTCTTCGTATGAATCCGCAATACTTCCAAGCGGCCAGTGGCATCAGGGATGCCGATATCAATTTCCCTATCAAAACGGCCGAAACGTCTGAGAGCCGGATCGATTGAGTTGGGACGGTTTGTAGCCGCCATCACAATTACATGTGAACTCTTCTTCATGCCATCCATAAGAGTGAGCAATTGCGAGACAATACGACGTTCAACCTCGCCGTGAGTCTTCTCACGTTTCGGTGCAATAGCGTCCAACTCGTCGATGAAGATGATAGCAGGGCTATTCTTATCTGCTTCCTCAAATGCTTTGCGCAAGTTACTTTCACTCTCGCCGGCCAATTTGCTCATGATTTCAGGCCCATTGATCAAGAAGAAGAATGCGCCAGTTTCGTTTGCAACTGCACGAGCAATTAAAGTCTTACCAGTACCGGGGGGACCATACAGCAAAATACCCCTTGGCGGCTTCACGCCAATTGCCTTGAAGAGAGATGGATGGCGCAAGGGCAATTCTACCATCTCCTTAATCTGAGCGAGTTGCTTTCTGCAACCGCCGATATCATCATAACCAACTGCGTTCAGAGAATCTTCCTCCTCTTCACGTTTGATGGGATCACCATCACAATGGATGACAGTGTCTGGCGCAACTATACAAAAGGGCTCAGGATCGGTGCCCACAACTTTAAATTCAACGGCACGCATGCCACCTCTGATCATGAAAACATCGTCGGTGTGAATTGGTCTATAAGCCTCCAAGAAGTAGGGCTTGATATAAACTTCAAATAAGTTTCTAAAAAAAAGTGCCGCATTTAATAAGAGAGCTCTGCCGTAAAAAACTAAGATTGCTTAATATACATTAGTGACTAATAATGGGCACAGTTCCAAGATATAATAAAAATTATTATTGCCACATTGCCCAAAGCCAATATTATCCATGTTAAACTACTGCTGTAGTAATCAAGCATAAACATGCACTCACCCTGTAAGTCCTTCAACAGTATCATCAATTGGCAGAACATGGATGCGTTTGCCATACTTAATTCCTGGACATGGTTGAATTGAAACCACATCAGAAAGACGTACACGAAGATTGTTTCGTACAATGCGATTCATACGAATCTTCTCATCTGGACAAGTGTCATCAGCAAGAACAATTGCAACCGTTTCCTTGCGACGTTTGCCCTTCAAGAGCACCGTGTCGCCTCTGAAGAGCTGAAGTTCATCCATCTTAGCTTGAGATAAGGCAACCACAGAATTATCATCATTCACAGCTTCCTCCACTAACAATCTGTTTGGACGATCCTTCTTGCGTAAGATTGCAGTTGCGAGATCATCGGGGCTAAAGGAAGAAAGCAATTATTCATAACAATCGCCAAACGCAGCACACATGGATATACAATAAGGCGTCATTCATAATGATGCTATGAATGCCACTGTTTGGTATCACCACGTATTTTAAAATGATGGAAATCACAGTTCTTTTGTTAAGACTGCACCCGGACAATGGAAGAATTCTAACGACGACTGTTAACAAAAATATATAAATCACGTTTTCTATGTGGCTTGACTATACACAGAATCATCATTCTACAAAATATTCGGATCAAGGCTCAGCACAAATCCGTAAATAAAATGTTTGTCCGTCCTCCATGATGACAAGTTGAAATGCACAGGCAATCTATGTAAGCAATACGTAAAATGTCGTGTGGTGTGCCGGGTGATACCACACAGTAACTATTTACTAACTAACAAAATGCTCACCTTTTTCCATCGGTCATCTTGTTGGCTATTTGATTCTATACGTTATTTAACTAGTAGAACTGATACGGAATATTTTCACAAATAACTAATAACGTAAAGCGCCCAAATGTCCACAACAGAAGCACCTCGAACGACGATCGTTAGTGAATGACGTTGCCTTTTGGATATATTTGACACTATTCAGCATCGGTTCGGCGATTGTCGTGAATCTACTGTTATGAAGGAAAATTCCCCAGATGTCTAGATTCATACCCAATATCCAAATGATTATATGGCAAAATATCGAAATATTCCTGCGACTATAATGAAAAGATACTGAGTAACGATGATGGCCATGATAACGTACAACAGTATTTTCATCGGCTGCATTAATTTCATTCACAGACCAATGTCTATCTCTTTGCAAACACGCTGTATTTCTATGGCTATAAAAGTGAAATGTTGTCCTTTTAATCTGACGTTTCAGATCGCCAAGTCTACAAAATTCCAGTGATAATTTAAGTAATTGTAATATCAAGTACTTAAGATCCGGATATAATTTAAATCAGTTTAAGCCACATAACATGTCGCGCGAAGATTCAAACAGCGACACGTTCGAGATTATTGACAAAAAAATTGATGAATTGTCAACAGCAGGTATATTGTTTGTTTGTTAAATGGATAACACTGATAGCATATTGCCAAACGGTGCACTAAGGAAAATGTTCAATGCTGTTGTATCCTCAGACTCGCTCAGCAGCATGTCATCGTCCGCATCTTTGCTGACGTCCTCAAGTTTATCTACAATAAGTGTGCCATCACCAGGAAATGTCCTCTCCAATGTGCAACCACCAACTGGTCTGCCAAGTTTTGTCATGCAGACACCAATCACATCACCGATTCAAATAGTTGCACCACCTGCAATGATTACTAAGCCTCCACAGCAAACTGCAATCAAATCTCCAATTGAAATACCCACTCCCACAACTGAGACTTTTTATCCTACAAAGTTCAGGTGCTTTAAAGACAATAATAGTATCTGATTAGTCAAACTAATTGTCAATTAATTGCAGTGCTGCAATTCCACCTAGCAAAGGTATCAGACATGGCATGGAGTCAGTCTCACTTGAACCAGCATCCCCTGTGGGTGATAACAGTGGGTTCTTGGACTGGATGCGCGGCGCAGTTGGAAGCAGCGGCGAAATACTATCGAAAGTGGCAGAAAAGGCCAAAAACTCTGTTGACTCTGTGATAACCACTTTGGATCCTCAAATGAGAGAAATAATTTGTAGAAACTGCGTATTATATGACTGCCAACAAACTTACACTAATATTATTTTAAGATTCTGGTGGAAACATTGAAGTTCTTGTTGCCTCAATGCAGGAAGTTAAAGTGAGCGCTATTAGAGAAGCATTCCAATCAGTATTTGGCAAAGCAACCATTGAGTAAGCAACAGCTTAATAATTAGCTTATTGCGTTTCTATATGCTACTAATTTATTGCGCAGAGGTATTGAAGCACAAGCTACGAGCATAGCAGCTCAACCCGTTGGATTTGCATCAGCTGAAAAAGCAGCGCAAGAAAGAATTCAATCGGTTTTATCTAATCCAAAATTACCGAAGCCTTTCCCAGTCATTGCAATTGAAAGTTTTATATTAGAAGTCGGGCAGGATAAGTATGCAAGAAACTTTTGTTTGTGCCTCTATACTCGTGCTAAATTCATAGGTGGTATGACCTGGCAATCATCGTACTAAGCGACCCAATCAAACAAGTATCGCTTCAAACATTTACGCAAATGACTCCAGTGCCATCAGAAATTGTGGCTCTTGCCCAAGAAGATACACCAGCAGACTACTCATTAAAATCTTCAGGATTAAAAGTTACAATTGGAAGTCTCATGGGCAGCAATCTACATGTAAGCATCTAAGTTATAACTCGCGAATACCTAACATTTTATTCTGTTTCAGGTATCGCATAAGGAGTGGCACGCTGCACTTACTGGAGTATCTCGCCGTCAAACTATCTTGCAAGCTGCAAAAGTTCTGGCAACACTCTACAAGAACAGTATAAGCTCTATTCAATAATCTATTATATTCTACTTAAACTGAATTAAATTGTGTTTTCATCTTTAATATTTTATTCTCAATATATTTTTCTTATACGCATTGCTGCATTATCCCCCAAAGGTGCCATAAACCTAAAATAAAATTTTACTAGCTGGTCAAGTCTTTCAGTAACTCCAGTCGACCATGAGCGCCTGTTTTGTGGATTGCAGATTGTCAAATTTTTCCTTAAAAGAACCACAATGTTAGACACATGGAATAATTTTTCTTTGACAAATTAATTAAATTATTAATTTAATCAGGATTGAGAATTTTATATCTCCAAAGTTTTGTTTGCAGTACAGGTCTGTGTTTTGTCATCATGTTAATGTTGTTATTGCAACAGTAGTAGTAATAAAAGCAAACATACTTATGACTTTCCATCGTCGAAAACTGTTTCTGATGGTTAGATAAACGACAACCAGTGAATACTGGAAGAAACCTGAAAGAAAATGAGAACTCATTATTTGTGTATAAATTGATAGTTGATAGAATATTTGAAGTATACGTCAGTCCTGTTGAGCTTTGACATCCAACAAAGTATTTATGGAGAAAGATTTTATCATCAGTTAATTTAAGTAGTATTATAATAATAATCATCGCAACCCACCTATTAAATATGTATCGTATTGGTCGGAAGAACTTCTCACTGTTATGGAAGACGCCTAAAAAGGTTTGTGTATCAGTATTGTTCATTAATTTTTTTGTTAAAACTCACCATTTGTATTTAGTTTATGTGCTCGTGTACTTTGCATATTTTCATCTTATGTAATATAACTTTATTGAGTATGCGAAAATGATTAAAAATAAACAATAAAACCTGAATTTATTGCCTTAAAACAAAGTAACATAAATGTCCTTTTAATTTGTATTTTTTCTCTAAATAAATTAATATTTATTTAAGCAAATATTAACTTGCTCCAGTTTCTATCACTTTGTGCCAGGCTTATTTTAATATTTTGCAATTGAAATATGAAAATATAAATTTGACCTATGCATTTTGAGAACAGACTTCACTACCGAAGACCAGACCTCACTGAATGAACCTACTCTGTATTTACTTAATCCCGATTTAAGTTTAAACGTTAAAAAGATAATTAAAATCAATTATGACCCCGATTCCGGTGTTTTGCTCGGTCGCAGATTCATGCTTATTTTAATGAAGTGTTCGTTTCTTGTTTGCTTTTTACTTAATAGTTATTTAACTTGGAACTGAAATAATTGTTATAGTTTATTTCAAACCTTTCAAACTGTACAGATCCTAACACCCTGACGTTTACAATTTGTCCAAGTATTGGGCAAGGTCTGGAAGACCTTCTTTGAGACCCTTCCTTTTACGCGTGTCCTGAAAAAAAATAACATTAGCTTCCATGCTCAACCGTAGCGAGGTTTGAAAATGTTTGTCTTCCTATTCATGATGTGAAGAAATGGATTCTTCAAACCCAAACTTAAAAGACTTATAATATTCCACCTAATAAACAATAGCTGCACAGAGCAACTACCGTCATCTGAAGGTGGTTCGAATGCTATCGATCGCCAATCAATTTAAATTACTATGCTCATACCTGCACGATCTGGTATGGCCTGGATCCAGCTTCCTGTGGGTTGCCTGGGAGAATTTGCCAGTGATCAAACACACACTGTGGGAAAGCTTGGCCACCAGTGTTGGAACGAAGATCGGCGGTGAAACCGAACGATTCATTGACAGGCAAGTAAGCCTTGACAACGAACATAGGCGTGCCAGCAACTTGCATTTCTTCGAAGACATGACCACGTCTTCTATTCAAGACACCGTAGATGCCACCAACAGCAACTTCAGGACACTATTGAAATTGCAACAAATAATACCATAAGTAAAAATAGTTCGAAAATTGAGTAAATGTATCTGATATTCCTTTGGTTATCATCTATAGATAAGATGTAACCATACACATAAAAAGAGTTAATGTTCCCAGAAATAGCACACCGCGCCTACTCTAAGATGCAGACACAGCCGGCTTTGTGGGGTATAAGAAAATATGAATGAATAACTCACTTGAATTTCACATTGATATACTGGCTCCATGAGTCTTGGTTGAGCAGTAAGCAAGCAAGCGTAGAGACAACGACGAGTCGTAGGAATGATTTGACCACCACCACGATGGATAGCATCAGCGTGAAGGGTGACGTCGTAGATGTTGAAACGAACGCCACGCAAGTTCTCTTCGGAGAGGACACCTTCCTTAGCTGCCCACTGGAAGCCAGCAACGACAGAGTCTTTGATCTCGTTAAGATATTGCACACCCTTGGTACAATCGACAAGAATGTTCGGGCCAGTGCCATCAGGGCCGAAGCACCAGATCTTACGGGCTTCAGTGACATCATAGTCGTATTTCTCTCCCAAATAACGGGCACGACTCTTAAAGTCATCGCGTGGGTTGACATCACCGTTATCGATATCTTCAGCCAAACCATCTGGCATTGGCACGGCCTTCATGAACAATCTGTTGTGCTTGTTTGGCGATTTCGACAAGCACATCTGGTCAGACTCTTCGCTGACGGTCTCACGGTATGATACGACTGGATCTGATTTCTTAATTGGAATGCAAGCGTGATCCTCTTCCAAATCCTTCAAGCAAATTTCCAAATGCAATTCACCGGCACCAGCGATGATGTGCTCGCCGGACTCTTCAATGATACATTGCACCATAGGATCAGACTTGGCCAAACGCTTAAGACCTTCTACGAGCTTGGGCAAATCAGCGGCGTTCTTGGGTTCAACAGCAACGCGCACGACAGGCGATACAGAGAACTTCATAACTTTCATGTTGTGAGCATCTTTGAAGGTGGAGATGGTACCAGTCTTGACCAAGAACTGATCAACACCGACCAAACCGCAAATGTTACCGCATGGCACATCTTCGATGGCTTCAACATATCTGCCCATCATAAGAATGGTACGTTGGATAGCCTTCTCGTACAAATCCTCCTTCTTGCCTGGGACGTAGTTGGGGCCCATGATACGTGCCTTCTGGCCGGTAGCAACCTTACCAGAGAACACACGACCAAAAGCATAGAAACGACCCTTGTCAGAGGTCGGTACCATCTTAGAAACGTACATCATAAGTGGACCATTTGGATCACAAGTCTTCACACCAATAGCAGCCTCATCATCATGTGGGCCTTCATACAACATCTCCATACGGTATTTTTGTGCAACGACAGGTGATGGCAAATGGATAGCAATCATCTGAAGCAAAGCTTCACCAGCTGGCAACCAAGTTCTCATAACAACCTTCAACAATTGCTTGCCATCCTTATCCTTGTCTTCATGTTTCAAAGTGATGCCCAATTTTGGCAACAATGCTTCGTATTCTTCTTTTCTAAATATAACGACCGCGATAATTAATACAACATTTGGCACAACGTTCATTTGCGAGGAAGGTTTATTAATTTAATCAGGATTGAGATTATTTTTATCTTCAAATGGAGTCAGTACAGGTCTGTTTTTGTCATCATCTAAACTATCATAAGCGCAAAGGGAATTTGTAAAAAACTTACTTGTAGTTCATGATGGAAGCGAACACCTTGTAGATGGGGTCCAAGATGTACATACAGAAGGAGCGCTTGTTATCGTTTTCCTTTTGCTTGGCCCACTTCTTGGTCTTGGGGTTGAAGAAGTTCTCTCCCCACAGACGGTTCATTAGCTTGGCAACGTCGATCTTGAATTTCTCGGCGTACATTTCAGCGAATTGTTTAAGGGTGAAAGCCCAGCCGTGAAGACCGGATCCGAAACCGACAGAGCCCTTGCTTGGATCAACCTGAATATTCATTAAAAGTTAGCAACGCAAAGAAAAATAATTTTGAAAGATATTATTGTCTTCACATTTGGAAGCTGCATTGAACATGAAGGCGCAACGCAGGGCAATAGTGAACGGTATAATCTCCGAGCTGTTTTTTTATTATTGAAAGATGGAATCAAATCAATATGCGTTAAGCAACTCGGGCTGAAATTGAGTGTTTTCAATTCACTTACACGAACTTCTCCCATGGGACCACTATCGTCCGAATAAGTTGCGATGATTACGTTCACGTTTTCGACAATACGTTGGAAAGTTTGGTACAATTCTTCGGAATCCAATTGCAATTCCAAAAGAGCACGGTCCATCTTGTTCATGAATAAAATTGGCTTAATACGTTCAGCAATGGCCTGACGTAAGACAGTCTCAGTTTGTACGCACACGCCTAGTAAAAGAAGATAAAAACATGATCAATTTATTGCATTTGCAAACTTAATAGTGTTGCAACTGTGCCGTAGCAAAGTGCCCCAAACGAACATAAAGATAGAGGTCCTGTGGCAGCGTTTAAGCACAATTGTTGCATGCTATGTGCCCATTAATGCACTGCCTTTCTATCACGGCAAACGCAGTGTACAAATAAATTTGCATCCTGACGTTAGCTATAGAGAAACTCATATGTGCTGGGCGGTTTTGTACATAATTGAAAAGCATTTTCTGCTTACCGGAAACGCAATCAACGACAACCAAAGCACCGTCAGTTACACGCAACGCAGCTGTTACTTCCGACGAGAAATCAACGTGTCCAGGCGAATCAATCAAGTTGATCAAGAAACCTTTTACTTCCTTTTCACGCTGATCGGGATTGGTGATGAAGACCAAATCCTTGTCTTCCAATTCAAAGTACATTGAGATGGCACTGTAAAGATAATTATCTCATCAGATCCATATGGAAAATTTAATCTAACTATATACAAGTTTTTTTTTCAATCAGATGGCCGTTCTATAATTTCTTCAATATTTGTCAGAAAGGTGGTAAAGAAAATCATCATTTGAACTTATTGATAATGAAGACATAGCTTTAATAAAACTTACGTTGATTTAATGGTGATACAACGTTCCTGCTCATCTTTGCGAGTGTCTGTGAATCTTGTCTCTCCAGCTTTGGCTCCAGCAATGATACCAGCCTTTGAGACGAGGGAGTCAGTCAAAGTGGATTTTCCATGATCGACGTGAGCAATGACGGACATGTTACGAATATTCTTCTTCTTGTCCATCATGCCACGGATCTCCTCTACTGTAAAGTTAACCTACAAGGCGAAAAACAACATGAGTTTGAGCTCACCACATTTTATTAAAATAAGCAATAACTGTGGCCACATAATGCAAGTTATCGACGTCTTTTATGATTGCTTTCTTCTCCCATATGCTCAATGCAGATGCACTGCAATGAAGGCCCACTCACCATATTTTATGCAAGTGAAAACACGACCAAAATAAAGAAATTAACGGCTATTTGCACAGCCTAAACAAATGTCACGAACTGACTGTTGCACGAATAGATGGTAAGTAACAAACAATCGACGTCGTCTTGCATTATAAGGGGTCAAACGAGGAATTTCGTAGTCTTGTGCAACACTTTCCATCGAAGCAAGTTTTTCACAAATCTCACATATTCAGCTCGTAATACATATATCGTTGGATTCACCGTCGTCCATAGTACCCAAATACACAGTTAAATAATATTATAAATGCTTACCATCTTGGATGTTTCTTGATTCAGTTAGCACAACCTCAAAAACACAAACGCCAGTTATGGCGCACTCCCCGTAAAAGGATGAGGCAACGTACTGCTCTTGCCACGAAGTAGTCGAAGTAGGTGATGTCGCTACTAGTTTCACTTGGGCAGCCAATGAGCGTTCGACTTACTGGGCACGTTGCATCTCTGAATAGAAAAATTATTATAATGCGCCTAAGCACCAGTACAATGCAATTAGGAAAAAAATATTCCACTGCAACCAGATGCTATTCTCCCTTCTTATACTCTTCAGGCCGACGAAATCGGAAGCCTAAAATGAATTGTTAAATTAGGATTTACATGAGCGCAAAGCAACTGAAATATGTTGCAATATGTTGTAAAAACTTGCAATTTTAATGCATTTTCACAGTAACTATTAAAGTTTACTGCAGGATTCACGAATACCTAATATCCTTGAAAGTTACATAATGATAATACTATGAAATTCCTACTTAATGATTTCTTATCACCTCGGATAGTTTTTAAACAAAACTACTAAAAAATTGGTTTAAAATCTTAAGCTTTAAATTACTGATTTAATTAAAGTTCAAACTAATAAACTTTGCGTTCGTATTTTAAAATATTTCAAAATTTTAGTAACTCAATTACTGTACGACTAGTTGCCGAATGAATAAGTAATGAATATGTTTCAAATGTTTAATTTGCATGTGAATGATATAAAAAAGTAGGAATCATATAATATTTTTCATCAATTTCTATTTTAATTTACTAGCAAGTATATTATTAAATTTTATAAATATAATAAATATATGAAGAAGGACCAAATCTACCACTTGAAACTACCACGAATGCCATAGTTGGGCTTGGCCCTTCCTGGACCACGAACATTCTTGTTCCAATGTCCAGTCACTTCATGATTATCTCCTTTGTGGGTGATTGATCCACCGGCATTGGTGGTTCCATCCTGCTTGGTGATCTGAGGATCGATAGAAATTTCACGACGAGTGCGCACCAAATAGACTGGTTCGTATTCCTCGATGTCAACCATAGGATAATATTCAGACAAGCTTTCTTGGTCTAATGGTTCAGCCTCATAAAGAGGAGATGCAAGAGCAAGGGCGACGAAAGCCAAGAGCAAACCAGTTTTGAAGAACATTTCTATTAAAGAACAATTGATATTTTAATTCAATATTTAATTAAAGTAGTTTAAAGCTTACTGGTTTTGAATTGTTGTTGAAGAGTTGGTTGAATTTGCAAGTGTACTTTGCTTGGAGAGCAGTGAACGATTGATAACATTTGAGCGCTTCACGCTCATTATATACAAATCCGCAACTCAACGATTTGCAGTTGTTTAAATCCGGTACTTTGGAAAGTACGCTAATTGATACTGTACTTTACTTTTACTATTAATCGCGAAAAATATGAAATAAAATATTCGATAAAGCAGATCGGGGGATTGTGCTTTTCTGACTGTTTATAAACAAGCGGGGATTTTTGATGCTGTAATTCCCAGTGTACATCTTAGCTGCTGCTGTTAAGTTAATTCGCGTTATCTGTTGAGCGGTAATCTGTTAAAGTCGCGAACGCGTATATAAACAGTCTGAGATTGAATTGAAGGCATCAGTTGCAAATAGCAATCAATACAAAGCACAATTAAGAAAGCTTCTCAAGTTTTTCAAAACTTCAACAACTCCTCAACATACAGTAAGTAATAATTTCTAAGTCTTTCTTAAGCGCCTACTAATCTTTTAAATTATTTATAGAAATGTTCTTCAAATGTGGATTACTTTTGGCTTTTGCCGCTATCGCCCTGGCTTCACCCGTTTACCAAGACGCAGCTTTTGACGACCAAGAATTGTCTCAATACTACCCCATGGTAGAAATTGAAGAATACGAGCCTATCTACTTAGTGCGCACTCGCCGTGATGTTTCCTTCGACCCACATATCAACAAACAGGATGGCACTACCAATGCCGGCGCATCAATCACCCACTCAGGAGATAATCATGAAGTGACTGGACACTGGAACAAGAATGTCCAGGGTCCAGGCAGGGCCAAGCCAAACTACGGAATCCGCGGCAGCTTCAAGTGGTAGATTCGTCTTCCGCATTGATATTTATTATATTTATAACATTGACTTATATTTTGATAATAAAAAAAATTAATTGTATATTTTGTTTTAATTGTTTGAAATTGAAAACGTCAGAATTGTCGAATTTAAATGTACCGCTAATAAATTTTAAGTAAAAGTATTAATTACCTCTCCATTAAAAATGAATATACGAGACGTGTGCATCACGGGCATCATCATGCTCATTGTTTATAATGTAAGCACTCTATATTGGAACTCCAAGAAAAAATAGGTCTAACTCTTCTATTTTTTCTTTTGCCTTTTATCGACAATCAACGTTTATTCCAAAGGTTGTTTCAGTACTTCGAGGCAACCGATGACTAATCTACCAAGGGCAGTGTTGTAGGATAAATTGAAGAATATAATAATGAAGTCGACAGATTCAAATCGAAGTAATGAAGTATCCGTAATTAATCATTTAAATTAATATATTTTTTGTTAATTATTACTATATGTGTTGTAACCATTCTGGTACTAACTCGAGCTCTTGCTCGTTGTACTAATACTACTCTTATTAGTTTTCGACCTTATCCTGCTATCAAAGTAATGTCTTCTGGTAAACTTCCAATTATTCTGCATATCATATTTATCTGTTCTTCGTATACTATTCGTTGTCAAAGTTCCTATGATCGCTTTACTTTCAATGAAGCTAACAATGTTGCAAGCAAAGAGAATTAGGATAATGTCTAATAATAATTGAAACACCTAAAAGATAATAATATAAGTATAAAATGAACCAAATATAAAATCATCTTACTTTCATATTGAAATGTGAGTAGCAATGAATAATATCTCGAAGCAAAGCAAACTGTTGGAATACCTCATGAAACGTTCGTGTTTTGTATTTATACGAAATATAATCGCAAAGTGTGATTCCCTTTCTTTATACGAGAAAACACAGGTAACTCGCATTCAATTATGCTTAATTAAAGCACAGAACGTGCGACGTGACTCATAAAATTCCAACAAAATCTAAAAAATTAATTAACTCATCAGGAAACAGACGACCACAATACGAGACACCATTGTTGCTGTTAATAGTAACGATTCGCCTCAGCTGTGCAAATATACTAAGAGTTAAACGACCTGTGTTTAAATTGCAACCATTTAAATGTCAAATAATTTAATTAATTGCAAATTGACTAATTTTATAGCTCAGGAAAAAACAAATTAAATTCATTTCAATCAAGTAAAGGCAAAAGTTTCTTCCTCCAAATTGCTACCTATTAATTTTTTCCCAACTTCAAATTGCGCTGTGAAATAAGCCTGATCTTTTTCTGGCAACAACTTTTTCTGGCTACATGCAAAATCTCATATTTCCTAACACTAGGAAGGAAAAGGACTTTACATGATTAGAACAGATCACATAGGTAATCAATCAGTCACACAAAATAATGTCAATCATTCTCCCTTTTTTCTTTTATTTAAAATATTTCTTTACCTATTTATATTTACCTCTCGCATAATATTTATGCGAACATACTTACTCCTCGATTATTTGAATTGCTTCAAATGTATATATAAATCTGCAACGTAAGAAAAGAAATTCTCCCTCCAATTTCTTACTCAATGAACACATCAAACGGGATACACCGCAAACTCGAAAGTTTCAGCGTCTAGAAGGCCAACCTCTTCATGAGCAAGTACATTTGTTGGTCCACCTCAAACCCATGCAGATTGTTGGCATCACCTTGTAATCGCATTAACAGGCCGCCAAATGACACGTATGCCGCTCTAAAACAAAAATCCTTCAATCAGTCAAGTTGTACGCACTGCAAGAAAAAATAATCAACAACAACACCAAAATCAATCAAAGAGGTATAATAGTTGATTGGAGCGACAATGTGCAGAATACAAAGGAAGCGTGGATAGTGGTCGTGGTTCGCTAAATCACAACCAGCTAACCACACTGCCACCGTGTCCCGCACAACATTTGCCGTCCGAATGCGCTGAGGTTGCCGCCGCCACCCATCCAAAGTCGTTTTTGTTGTGTTCAAACTTCTGCCAACATCGCACAGCTGTCCGACCGCATCTCAGTCGTTGCAAATTCATGTCCAAAAGTCGTGACACGTGCGCGCATATTTTCCGCCAGCCCATCCCAATCATCACGTCATAACAATAAATGCAACGCCTGTTAGTACATAACGGTACTCGCAATGTAAAATTGATTGCTAAAATTAATAAACATCAAATGTAATAGAATTAACAGTACCCGAATGCGCACCTGAACAAATTGCTTAGAAATACCTCGCGATGATCTAAGAAAATGCACAGCAATATGTCTGTTATGTAAATATAAAAAGAACGCATGTCTATTTTGTTGCCCGCACGAATTTGGCACATCATTGCATCTTGCGAGGCGGAATTTTTGGGGCGCTGAGCAACGATAATAACTATGTGCTCCTCGTCGTTCATGAAGCGCTGATCGCTCACTCGGCACACGAAAAAAAAAAACGCGAAATTTCATTTCAGTGCTTATTGCGTATGCACACACATGTCGTAATTTTATGACGTGCCAAAAACTTGAAAATTATGTGTTTGGCTTCATAAATAATTATAGAGTTGTTGAGTGGTGGCTGCACCTGAGTTTTTGCATTGAGGAAATTTACTCGGGAATTGTTAACGCCTGTAAATAACTTCCAAGTCGCTCTTGGTTCGTGCATTTCACTGCGATTCCGTGCTAATTAGTAAAACGTTGTTGTTATTTTGTAATCAAGGAAAGGAATTCGCATCTTTCAACTAAAATTTATTACTTTCCCTGAAAGTACGCAAACTTGTTCTATTTGTCACTATAATAAATAGACATACAGAGTAACTAATTCTATACTCTTATAACGCTATAATTAAGTAAAGCACAACAACAACAACAATAATAAGATAGTTCGCAATTAATTATAGAGCGGCGCAAGACGCATGAATTTAAATTGAACGACGTGCTGCGTAACTGTGATCAATAAACTAATTATTAACGCGAGCGAATAAAATTGCTGTTGCGCGAGAAGGATCGATCGCACCTAGGAAGTAGTAGTAGTACAGTACAATAATGTTTGTGAGCTGTCCGTCTTACATTACTGCCTCGTCCTCCATGCTATTATTTATAGCGAGCGCGCGCATTACGAGCGAACGAGCAACTTGCTAAAGCTCATTACATAGTCCTTGACTCGATTAAATTGTCGTTTTATCAACAAGGTCACATTGAATTCAATCCCTTTTTGCTGGACGCGTCCTAGAAGAGAGCGAATCAAACCGCGGCGCAGTTTCCCTAATTGCGATTGCGACAATGACAGAGTGACGGATGAATGGGGAGAAGATTCATCCTCACACTGGCGGCAGGCGCAGCACACGTCCGTCGCACATTCGGTTTTACATAATGTGTTTGTTTGGCTCTCGGTGGCGGCGAGTTGATGGCACAAATTTAAATGCGAGCGCGCGCGTCGCGCCTGCGCCCGCAAGGATAATTATAGATTTTTGAAACTCGATGATGTTGCGATGCGCTAGCTCGCTCGCTTCGTTTGGGACACCTTATTTTGACCGCGCACCACATTACATTACTGCTGCATTCTTATACAACAACCGCACACGCGCGCTCTTTCTCTCGGTATCGCAAATATGCGCAATCCTTGCTGGCGGGTGAGATTTGCTTGCTGCTATGGCCGGGAAAGTAATTTCTGTGGGGGGCAGTTTACATCATCCTGGAGTGTCGTACCAGATAGTGCATTTACAAACGCAAGAATGAAAGTGTAAACGCGCTTCTGGCACGCAGCCCAGGACTCTCTCTTTCTCTGTATCGCTATACACCTTCATCAGCTTGCTTCGCATCGCGTCGTGACACCCTACAAATAAATCAATCTAAGTCGAGTGTGCAGGATAATTGCACGCCGCGCTCGGTTATTGTACGGCAAAGGAGCTGAGTTAATGATTATATCGTTAGAACGCCAAATTCAATCTTTAGTAGCTGAGAATTAATCAATTAATTAAATTAATGAGAGGGGAGCTAATCTTGCAAAACGTTACCATAGCAGCAAACAAATCTCGCTCTCTGATTAGTGATATTAGCAAAACTTGGGTATGATGTAAGAGAGTTGCGAAAAATGGAATAATATTAAATCAATTCAAATCAAATCAAATCAAATACGGCGACACTACAAGAACAACAACACTATTTGCTAAAATACTTCCACTGCGCGTGATTGTGAAGAATGAAAGAAGAAGAATTTGCGGCAAGCAAAGCGCTAATAATCCATTATCCTTTCAACTTTGCGCGCTGCAAAGTAATAATCCGAGGCGCTTTTCAGTCGCTATTCCTTCTTTGACTGACTACTTGACTTAAAGTTTGCGGTTCGTGCGTTTGGTGCGAACAGCTGAGCTGCAACTACTAACTACACCACTTGGTCAACTCGCCGCCGTCAGCGTCGAAACGTAAACGCTGTCCGGCCCACACGAGCGCGTCTCTAAATAACTACAAAATCTGCATTATGCAACAAGCGGGCAGAGAGCACGGCGCATGCATGCGCTCGCTGAACTTCGATGATCATGACGACAACAGCAGCGGCGGCGGCGGCGATGCCGGAGATCAGGAGCGCGCGCGCGCACGTAATGTGCAAGAGGAAAAAATCGATTATCGCCTGTTTCACTTGCTCCGCTCCGTGTTTATTACTTGTTGTTACGTCAATGTAAATTGCAAATTGCGAAATGTCTGCCAACAAACCGACCCACCAACAAGTGTGCTCCCTACGCAGGGACGAAGCACGGCACCGGGCATTTCTTATGCGCGCTAGTTGGCAGGACGCGAGGCGAGCGTGGCAAGCCGCAAGGACACCAGCAAGTCTATCCTGGTCGCGGCGTTGTTGCGCTGCGTGCATTTTTCGGGTGCACAAGGCGGACACCCGAATTAGATCAGAATTCGTTAATGTGGGCCAAAACGCAAGCTTACACCAACATGGCCCTCATCCTCCGCATTCGTCATTATCGTCAACGTCTCGTGAAGGTGGTGTAAATATAGCGCAAATATTAATTGCCATTTTCCGTGTTCCTGTGCGCGAACACCAAGAGCATGTCAACCAAACAACAAACAATGATTATCCGTATGATATATTCACACATGACGCTTATGTTTCATTCTTGACAAAGTGCGCTATTATTACGAGACTTGTGTGTGCATAATAATAATTTAATTTTCATTTGTGCAATTTGTGAATTATGTAAGCGCTCGCCGAGGAAATTGAATCACGCGTATTATGCAATATGCGCTCGCTATATTTACGACGACGAGAATGACGGGCCGGTGCACCGCGGTGAGTCTGACTGGCCGGTGGGGCGGTCAATTGGAGATTTTCCACGATGGACACTGCAGGCGGCGCACCGCCTGGCCGCTCGATCGCAGATGTCAGCACGTCGCGTGCGCACCTACAGCGGAAAATGCTGGAAATTGTGGAAATCCACTGAGATACCACCAGCTGTGTTCACTCGTCTCGAACACACAGTCAACACAGGGAGGATCCCAGCAGCTTGCCACCATCTACATGAATTTCGTCAATTTTCATTACCTTACTTAGTGTTACCCAAACGCTTTTCTTTTTTCTATTCGCAAACCATCAATTAACGTTT
The DNA here is from genome assembly GCA_963978815.1 of Aleochara curtula. Classification (NCBI taxonomy): domain Eukaryota; kingdom Metazoa; phylum Arthropoda; class Insecta; order Coleoptera; family Staphylinidae; genus Aleochara; species Aleochara curtula. Next base: position 18,963,443 of record OZ022216.1, on the reverse strand, counting down.
ACTTACAATCGACTTGAAGGTTCGTTGGCCGCCTCATCGCCTTCAATCCGGTACACTTTTCCGGCCATTACGTATTCAAAACTGTCCGCGCGCGAGCCCTCATTGTCCAGGCCCAAGGGATTCCAGTCGGCGCCATCCGGATATCCATCTTCTCGCAGGGTTGTTGCTAATACCAATCGGAATTTATCACCTAAACAAAATTACCGAAATGTTAGCAAATGGCTATTTTATGTAAATGTGCGCAGTAAAAATTATGTAAACGACGTTTACGAGAACAGACAAGTTCATCCTGAAGTAGCGCGTGTTCAAAGAATAGTTTAAATCCTGCGCGAGTTTTTGCCGATCACTTTAATTGCGCTCGCAATGAATGAGTTAATTTTTACGATTGTTAGTTGGCGATCGCTAATAGCAAACGATTAATGTTGAATTATTAAATTACATGACCTGAATGTAATAATTGCAGACGAGGCACGCGGAATACACAATCGCGCATTCTTTCGCGAAACTGCGCGCGCGTTTCGCGGTCTGAAGAACTGCTCGCTCGATTCGCACGATCGTCGAATAAATATGATTAGCACACGGCGGCGAGCAGGAAAGCGAAGGAGCGCGCATGATGATGGCTCGTTCATTCTTCGCGTGCTTCGGTCACGTCGTTCTCAAGTCGCTCGTTCGTTCACAATGCGCACTTCAAGTGCACCGGTAAATAAGGTTGAAACCGGTGCTAAACTAGCACAAAAGTTTCTTGCACTTGTTACAATTAAAGGAAGGATATCGACTAATTTTATCGACTAATTTTAAGTTTATTGCTACGACTCGACGCCGTCTGCGCAGATTAAGAGATGAATAAATCTTGAATGGCGTAGTACCATCATCAATGATGGCTTAATGATAGTAATGACCACATCATCAACAACGTCCGCGTTTGATTGTTGCCTGCAATAGGTGTGGATGGCGGATGTGAAGCGCAAAAATAAACCAAGCACGCAAGCAACCTTTGCTTTGCAATCTGTCTATGAGCGAATAGAACAAAACACACTTTTATTCACCACGCAGCCGGCGCGAGTCGACGCTGACCTTGACTGAAAACGCCGCGAATCGTTATATAACTCGGCAAGTTCACGCGGCGAATCCTGCTGCCGCTGCCGTTGGTGATGGCGAGACGAAGAAGTTAAGAGTTGTTGCTGCCGCCACGGCCGCACTTCGTATGCGCGCACACACACCACATATACGCCGTCGTTCGACTGACAATTTCAATGATGGCGCGTAAACCGCGGCCGCATCAAGATTGATGTCTTCGCGCTTGGATGAACGAACTGACTGCTGACTTGACTTGACTGACTGACTAACTAACTAACGAAAGAAGCAGAGAACCACGAGGCGGTGAGCGCAACAACACGCAGCAATGAACTTGTGAGCGCAATTTGCATTCGCAATCGCAATTTGTTTCTTCATAAATGTCGCAATATTTCATTCAATTTCAACATAGCACAACGACGCTCGTAAAAGTTACACATCGATAATAGAATTAACCAAACCAAACAAAAACACACACATCTTGCGGACTCGAAACCACGACATTATTTCAATTGAATCGAGTCGTTCGCAGCGCTAAACTTGTTTCTTTGCATATGAAATGAGCGCTATAAACACGATTATTATTAGTAGATTGCCGCAGGTGTTGGACAACAACACACACCAAATAAAAAAAATATGACTGGCACGTTTTGAACGTAGTACTTCGCTTCTTAATTCAAGTGAGTTTCTTGACTCACTAGATCCGAATTTGCACTTGACCAGATCGTGTTTTTGCGCGCTGACATTTAAACGAGTTTCGAATACTGCGCGAAATCAAAACGTAATAAACGCACGTACGCGAGCGGCAACCGCTGCCGCCCCCGTTGGCCGCCAAAAATCAATGCGCTTGCTGCGATGTGGCAGTCGGCGGTGGATGCAGGCGCAGGCTTGCCGCATGCACATGTGCATAGCGCGCGCGTGTCCTTGTCCTTGAGCGTCCTTAACATTGAGGTCGGCATCTGTGCCAATGTTAGCCGGCCTGCCGCACCCTTTTGCCGGCACCGGCATCAACGTCGCTGCCGCCGCCTGCCACACACACAGCTGATGATATGCCGCTACCGCTGCCGGCACCCCCACCACCCATCCTCCACCTGCACACATAAACTTGTGCGCCCGCTCGCGCTGCATTCGCTTTCCGCCAACATCCATCCGACTGCAAAATCAATAAACTGTGTATGCGCGCTGCAACACGGGGGCGGCTCTCCGTGCACCACCGTATCTCTGCTGCCACCCGCACATTTAGGATTTACGTTATTCGCGCGGCGCGCAGGACGTTCCAGGACTAGGCCAATGCGACTACGCAAATCGATAGCATGCTGTATGCCCCACACACACACACGCCAACCACGCACCGTACCCAAAGAGCGTCGCATTGAAATTATTTTATCTCGGGTAATTAATTAATTAATGCGCATGCCATCCAAGTGCGCGCACTTTAAATGCACAACAAAAGAATGGCTTTAATCATTTCTCGAATGAGCGAGCGAGTGCACAATGTGGAAATGTTTTCATCTAGAAAACAATGCGACATGCATGCATGTCGTTGCCGTATTTAATTTTATGATAAGATAATGAATGGAATACGTTGTTATTGTTGTTGCAGTGCGCGCCACTCAGCTAGCCAGCCAGCCAGCTAGCGCAATACGATTGGAATGCAATTTAATCGATCGAATGATGTTTTCTCGTTGCTGTAAGCTCGCAAAACATTCGCTGGTGCTGATGATGTTGGCTGAGCGCGCGTAAGTAATAATTATGATTTTAATGGTGCGTCAAATGCGGCGCAAACATTTGAATATGCATGTTGCTTGGTGTTTTCGTTGTCTGCCTATGCGTAAAACACGTTTCGTTTTCTCCGCTCTTGTCTGCTCCTTCGCTCGCTTTCTTCGCATGACATTTGCGTGTACGCAAATTGAAAAGAAAAACTATTGATTTTGCATGTATTTATACATTCCGCCGTGAATGCGAATGACGCACAAATGCAAATGATTTTCCACCACCCGAAATAGCGCATGATAGACTCTAGCTGGCCAATTTTTCAATGTGAAAGGAGGCGCGCAAACACAACCATGCGAAAAAAGCACCTAAGTATAATATACAATTATTTTAAGCGCGATCATCGTGACGATAAAACAACAGCAACAATAACAAGCGCCCGAGTGCAATTATTGTTGTGTGCGCGCATCGCTCCTCGTAATGCGATTGTTGCCCGATCAACGGTTTCGCGTGCCATTTTCGACCCGCACGAATGCAATGCAAAAAGAAAGAACCAAACGCGCGCGTATAAAACAAAAATTGGCCGAATCAATCGTTTGCTAGATTGCGCACAGCAATAGCAACCAACAACAACAAAAACTCACGCGAAATGAAGAGAAAAGCGAATTTGCAAACGGCGAGTGAGTAATCACATAGGAAACGCGCAAGTTGGGTTCGCTCGGTCGTGCCAATAAAATCGCGCTGTATAATTTACCGGTTACTGTTAGTTAGTTAGCTAAGCTAGACTTTTGATGAGTTGGATGGATGCGCAGAGCAGGAGGCAACACGCGTGCAAACCGACGACCGAACTCGAGCCAGCAATCAAATGCTGCATGCGCGACGAAAGAGGAAAACTGAAACGGTAATTGCATTATTGCGCTCTAATTATTAATTGCAATTTTGCCCAAAGCAATTTATCAAACTTTTGTAAACGTCGTTTTTTTCTACATTCCTCAAATGCGTGTGTTTAATTTCATTTCATTTTTTTGGTGATAGTTTAAAACCAACGAAATAGTTGAGTAACTTTACGTCGAAATAATTACATTGGAACGCAAGTCGAAACTATATCTGGGAAACTATTGATTCCAACCTTGAATTAAACCCAAACGAGCAAAATCGAAATTAGAACTTGTGCGAAGCGCACATACACAAATTATTCAATTATGAACGCGCGCCAAGTGCGCTGGCATTATCTTCGAATACGGTTATTAATTCGGCACGCAGAGTAACTCATTCACTTTACATGTTGTTGTTGCTGCTGTTGTGCTATTGCACATTTTGTGCAACGCGCAATTTGCTTGCAGGTTTTTCGGCCTGTTGGTTGGTTGGTTGGCTGGCTATGGCACTGCTATTGCTCCTGCTCCTGCTGTTGCCAGGCAAGCGCATCGCGCAAATCGCCGCGACTTTAACTCTCGCGCCTCAACTTGGTTGCGTTTTATGAATTCGTTGCGCTTATTATTATTGCGCGCCGCTCAACGTTTTCCGTATGGTGCTCTCTCGTCGAGCGTTTGCTATTGTTACCTCAACATTGAACTATTATTCCCAACATGGAGCGCGAGCGTGTGTGTCGATTGCGTTTAATTACGTACGAGTTCTTCTTCGTCTTCTTCCTCGCCATCATCACCACGACCATCGTCTTAGTCGACGACAGCAGCACCTGATTTCTCAAGAAATTCACAACCGCAGCGAGTCATGCTATCAAACGTCGGCGAGCAATTATTCGAATAGCGCACTAATTACATACATTTCATATATTGTTTATCGCTGCGCGCAATTTCGACATTTTCGATGTCGGCGGCGCGGAGCGGTGCGCGCGCTGTTGTAACATTTGAAAATAAAATAAAAAATATGACCTTGGCCTGCGTTACAGTGTTACGTGCGCGAGACACTGCCAAGCACAAAATTTAACAACTATCATACAAACAAATATTATGTGTGCTATACTCGCATCATGATTAATATACATACTTGCAAACAATATGATATTTGTCGCAAAACGACTAGATAGCATGAAAATTCAAGCGGAATACATACATAATATTTGCTGTTGCAATTCAGCCTCCAACGCATTCTTGTCGTTGTTGCTGCTGCTGGTTCTGCGTACTCAAAGGGAGGCAATTAATAATGAGTTGATGTGATTCTCCCAAGTTTTCCAACTCGTCCGCGGAAAAGCGCTCGATCGCGTCAACATGCGCCAACACTTGTTTTTTTTCGTTCCGCATTTCGATACACAGCCGCCGCCATCCGCAATATGGTAAATACAAAAAAAGTTTATGTGTCACACTTGCGCGATGCGTGTTTTTGTTATGAGTGCGCGCTGCTTTCCCATATTCTCCAGCACCGCGTTTCGCGCACCGAATAAACAGCGGCGACAGGTATTGCGCACGATTGCCAAAAAAATGAGTATTACCAACAAACCGCAAACGATCCAACAGCCGACTGCCGCTAATACGCTATACGCGGACAACAAATAACAAACTTGTGTGCCTGCTGCTAGCTACTGCTGACTTGGTGGTGTTGCGCTCGATGTTGTTACTCGAGTGTGGTGTGTGTAGCTCTTCTTCAGCAGGCGGGCGGGCGGCTGGCTGATGCGGTGCAGACGTGGCGGCGGATACTGGCGGTGTGTTACGCAATGTGTCCAGGAGGCCCCGGTAAGGCGGCTGTATGCTATGCCGTGCAGGCGAATGCAGCAGGACAAACGCGCGCCTGCGCTCGCCCCAACCTTGGCATTGAACTTGGATGCGTCACAAGCATCAGGCAGCGGCAGCAGCAGCAGCAGTTGCGCGCAAATTACAACAACACCAAAGTTTGCGAATATTGCGGTTGCATCTCGATTGATGATGCTCAGCCATCCGTGTACTCGCGATAAACATCTCGCAGCAATTTTAATAATTTTCTAAACAACCCTGCCAGCCGGCCGGCCGGCTAATCTTTTATATCAGTTTAATGAAGCGGCCACGAAGACCACTTGTTCGATGGTCGATGCGTTCGTCGCTTGTGCACCAAAACCGAATCGATACTCGACATGAGCAGCGCGCGTGCCTCAATTGCAGTCGTAGTCTCGTTCGATCCTTACTTTTAAGGACGACAAGTATTTCATTTTATCAAGATATCGAGACAGACATGCCGTGCCTGCCGCCTGCGTTGGCATATGAAATTCTTGATTCAACATCCAGAATTACTGGCCGATGCGTGCTCGTTCATTCGTTCGTGCATTGCATTTAGTTATAGGAAGCGCCAAGACGCGAGAGGAGAACGAGAATTTATGTAAAGTGTTGTCAAGGCAACGAACGACTTGCATGCCATACCCGGCAGTCGTCCTGGCGTGTGCGCGCTCGTCCATCGCTCGTCACGTCACTGACCTAGATTACAGTAACGACGTTGAGGCCCTTTTCGGTTCGGCTCTCGCTCTGCCTCCACTACCACTGCCGCCACCGTCACGTCAAATATGTAGGTGTTTATCGCTGAGGACTACGTAATAAAAACGAGTTTTGTACTGGACGCTATTTCCTTCTTGGTCAAAAGTTAATGTCAATTTTACGACTTGGGAATGTATCAGTATGAAACGCAAAAAATGATTTGTTTGTCTCTTGCAAAATAGTTTTCCTAATTTTCCTGATATCAAGCTAAAGCACTCAAGCTAAAAATTGATTAGTAGAATATGCCGGAAATTGCGTTAATCTGGGTAATGCGCTTATCCCTCGTGTCGTAATGAAGCGTAACTATGGCTACCCACTTGTTATTATTGCAAATCAAAGCGCAAATTGAATTCGTGGTAATTCTACGAAACCTATCAGGAGCGGCTGACGGAAAATCGTGGCTGCTCGTTGCGCTTCCAGGTGACCTAAATATCCTTGTACGACCCTTGGCATTTTACGCGCACCGCTGCCATCGCCGAGTGGCGTGAACACTGAATCTTTCTTTGAAAATGCCACAACCAGAAGGATATTTTACGCGCTATGCTATTCCAATCCATAAATAAACTTTTTCGCAATTATATACAACGAGGCTAGGCTAAACCAACAATGTTTATGTCTCGCGGCTAATTACTGCATTTATAATTATAACAAAATGAAAACTAGAAAATTAACTTCACGATTGAAATATTAATTTATGATCAATATCAAAATAATAGCGACTATCTTTGGGAAGTTTTTCTATACAAATTTCGCGATTCCATGGAGTTCTTTATATTTACGACAGACGCGACGTTGAAAACTAATTTTATCTGTGTAATTTAAGGCCGTGGTGTGCTCAAATCACCTTTCAAATATTCTTTAGTATGATTTACTAAACATTAAAATGCTCTCACGAAATTACGAGTTATGTTAATATCCGTAAATTCACCTAGAATTTATCTCAATTCCGATTATTCAAAATGCGAAGAATATCTTACTTAATTCAACGTATTATTATCAAATTGCTTTCATCCTCAGTGGTGACATTGCTAATAAAAACTCTGGATGATTGCAACTGTCAGGCGTTATTCATTGTCAACTCGCAATATTATTTAATAGTTTGCGCGCAAGACGTTTCGGATGGCGTGCGTATTTATCTCTTTTTCATTGCATTCATCATGCACTCAACACATTGCGCATGGATTTTTATGGGTTCATTGGTACGGAAAGGTTTCCGTTAATTAAACTAATTACCGCATTATGCAAATATATGTGCTGCGTGCTGACGTTGCTCTCCAGTTGCATCATTGCGCGGCCGGAGACTGGAGTGGTAGTGGTGACATTGCCATTGACTTCGCTTGTAGTCCATGAACTGCGTGTATCATCATCAGCATCGGCGGCAGCAACAGCGACAGCAGCAGGATCTCGCTCTATTGCCGCAAAATAATGGGTGCGCAAATGTGAAAACGAACGAGCGAGGCAGCCAGTCAGGCGGGCGGAGTAATTAGATTTGCGGCTTTCTAAATCGAATTTATCGTAAACGCATTACCTCTCTATCGCCAGCGACACGATGCGCGCTTGTGCGCGACTTTCTAATCGCGTGTTCGCGTCGTACCATCATCGCACCGCATACCTACTTGCCAATGGAAAGCTAATTTTAGTAGTGCGCGTCGTCGTCGAGCTCTCCTTATTCTGCATAAATCTGCATCAAGGTCGTGCAGTTTCCGTGTTTCGACGAATCAAATTAACTCATTTCATTTTTCGTCATTTTCAAATACCTCTATTTTCATCACACATTACCATGCAAATCATTGCAAATTCTTACCATTCCGCAATTAGCGGACTTTTCTGTTACACAAAGCGCAAAAATACCTCAGGTTTTACCTAACCGTCTTTTTCGCGCTCACCTAAGTCCATTGGATATAGCCATGAATTGATGTCCAGGATAAGGTCCATCTTGAACGACTCGGACTCGCAGTGAAGTCGACTGACTGAAATGAACGACACTAATTAGTCAAAATATCAGCTATAAAATCATTTCATTTGCTTAATTAAAATCATCTCCGCAAAACATAAATATAAAGTACGAGTGCGCGCGTTCTGTTTGCGGTTTCATTCATTCTGCGGTCGCTCGAAACCTGTCGCTGTCGCCGTCCCCGTCCATCCGCGTTTGACAACTTGAACAAATATAAATACAAATACAAACGACCTTGCGAATGCGTATCATCTCCAGCTGAACAAAGCCACTTTGTAAAATTATTTCTTGCCAGCGCAGAAACTCTTAAGTGGTCCACCGCAACAAATAAAGTCCTTCAAAAAATACGTTTCTGAGAAAATTCGCCATGGCAGTGCCGTACATTAAATTCGTTAGCAAATATTGCCATTTGTGATATTTTTACGTAACACCACCATTATTATTATAGCTGCGACTAATGTCATAATGAAATTAAAATTCAACAAATCGACAATGGCCTTGGCGAACAATATTACTACCGCTTGGTGAACAAATATATCGCGCATCGATAAATCAAACAATATAAAAGTAGTACTTTTCAACTTTTACAGCTTGGTAACAATTCACCTACTGATGACTCTACTTGGCGTAATGAAAATCCCATAGTTGGATGAAAATAATTCTGGAGCAAAGCTAACCAACTAACTATAAATTACATTCGCAGTATGCCAAGCACGCGCACTTGCCCGAAGTGAATATTTGTACATATTCGACGATTTTTGCGCCAAAAAGCAAGCACCAAATTGCATGCATGTCGTAAAACTTATTAATAGCCAGCCTGCCACGTTTTGCCGCCGAAAACATTCATCCAGCCTATTTATATGCGCCTTTCAAACAAATTCTTTCCCTAAATATCCTTAGATCTTTTGTGAACAGGATTCAGCTCCATTCGCCCCGCAAACTCTTGATGAACCTGTTCCGCTGTGATAATAATGAACGTATTGGCTTAAAGTTTGTATTTGTCCAACAACTCTCCATAGATTAATAGAGATACAATTGATTATCCCGAATGCGAACAAGGCGTGCGAGCGTGGGATGGAAATCCAACTGCGCAATAAAGGAAACTCACATCTCGGGTGCGGGCATTTCTCGCGGCGCACTTCCGCGATGGAATATTGATCGTGTTCAGCCGCGACGTGGCGCCTTCCCTTCCGCAATACAATGCGCGCTGAGTACGGCCAGGGATGAAGGAAGGGAGCAGTGTGTGTGTGCTCACTGCCACCACCACTGCTGCTGCTGCTGTTGGCAAAGCACATGAGCGGAGGCGGCAACAATCGGAAAATAACATATGTGCATTGAGCAAATATCCAGCAACGGGCCGTTATTGTCACTACCGACAAAAAGCAACACGCGACATAGTACACCGCATTGCGCAAGATTGCGAAATAAATTTAAATACCTAGCTACATTTATTTCTCGATCTCGCTGCTCTCGTCCAAGCAGCAACAGTCGCAATGGCCATACTGTAATTACACTTGACAATTGTCCTTCAGCGATGCTATCGGATAGCAACAACAATATCGTTTTACCAGTTTTCAAAGGTCTAAATTATCTCCACCTGCATATTCGTGCTACTGCTGATTTTACTGTAGGTAATTACGTGTTTGTGAGCCGCACAAATTTTTACAAAAACCGGAAAAAATATTACTGTTTGTTTACTTTTCAGTGATGTAATAGCCGACCAGCAGCAGTTGTCATGCGCGTACCTACTAATTATTATCGATGTTTTGCATATTATTAATGCCTCACGAATAAATAATCCCGTAAACCGCCTACGCCAACTCCCAGGACAATCAGTCCAGCCTGCCGACTCGTCCACCTGGAAAACTACCCGGACATATCGTCACACTGCTACCGCTTTCTGCATCTAAATCCGCGCACAGTTGCTCTTTTGTATCTTTTTCTTTCGTTGAAATAATAAACAGCAATCTCAATGCCGGATTCTACTTTATACAGCACCGAAAATATTTGCCAACGTTTTCGTCACTCGCTTGTGACTCACGCGCATTGCGCTTTTTTATGACAACAAAACAAACACAAATTACTTTGTGTATCTCAACCGTAAACGGGTATGCAAACATACATATGAAGCGTATGCTTTAATTACACGATCGAAATGATTGAGAAAATTATGTCAAGGATGCACTTTGGGCATACAAAAAAAAAATATTCAACTGCTTTTTTTTAAGTTGTCGCCCGTGTATTCGATACCAAGGTAAACCATAATTAAATCGCTCGTATTATCCTCAAACACGTGTAATAAGCATTGAAACAAATCATTACGAAGTTGTATAATAATAATAATAATTCTAAAAACGCGGAATAATCAGGTAGATTCAGCGTCCAAAACTAATTGTGATCACGTATAAGCAAAGAATAGACGATGCGAGTATATTTTTATCGCGATTGCTCGTCAAACAATAAACGATAATGGGCGCTCACCGATGATAAGATAAGACACATGCGAGTGTATTTACAACCGGGCAATAAACGGCGACAACAATTCTCAAAGGCGCGAAGGCGGGTTCGCTATATTTCGAGGCAGCCCACGGAGTAAGACTCACCATAGATTTATTGATCTCGCCTATAAATATCATCCGATTATTGATGTGCGCTCCGTTATCAATCACTACAAAGAAAGCCACGTATGTCAGTCGTCCTTCTTCTTATAAGCCAAGCTAAATGTCTCTCGTTATTTATTCGCCTCGCATGCCTAATAATGTAAACGATGGCAATGGCTTCAATTGAACGAGCAACCAACTAACAGTAAACAAACGAACGGCACTAGCCGTGAAAACAAAAGGCAATAAAAAGCAAGCAAGTAAGTAAGCAAACTCACCAGCTGTTCGCAGCGCGCGACGTCATCTCGATTGCGAAGAAGTTTTTGCGCTCGATTTCGGCGGCGACGCGAATTTCGGTGATCAACGGCGGCAACAATAAAACGCTTTCGTGTGTGTTGGATGAATGATGACGCTCGCGATCGAATACGTGATTGAATGGTGCGCATGTTGTGTTGGGTTGTGTTGCGCTGAGAATCGCGAACAGCCGCGAACTGCGAGGCGCACGCAGCACGGCGACGCACTTTGGAGGCCGCGATGGCAGGGTGCGCGCCGCCAATGCTTGATCTGCCCGTGTTTTTGCAACTTTGACACTCGCCAAGGTGTTTCACGTAATCAATTTACTCATCACATGAAAAGAGTGGACAAGACATTGTCGTGACATGCTACATTTTAATTAGATTTCCGATGACCCAATTCAACGCCAGCAGCACCAGCATAAAATGTCATGACGTGCGATTCTAACGCATCCCCGAGTGTAAATTGAATGTCATTAGCAATTAATTGAAGCCAATTACTGCCTAGTCAAACACACGATATGCATGTGTTTGATAATTTGTACTTTGCCTTCCTCGCTTTGCCCATACGCGCGTTCGCGCCCCGATGCGCGGAGAACTCCACCTTCGCTAATCATCAAGTGCAATTTTGTGCATACAACAATGCGCTACGAGCGCGGACGATTAAATCATTGAATGAAAATAGATTCGCTACTGCTGTTGCTGCCGCATCAATGGCCACGCCAAACAAATATGCGCAAGCGATAAATAAAAAGCTGCTGCTGCTGCTACTGTTGCACTCCTCCAGCAGACGTAATTTGCGAATGTGCATCGTTTCGCATTCAGTTACTATGACGACAGAGCGCACTCACTCGTGTTATTGTTGTTGTTGGGGGCCCCGAGGTTGAAAACCGTGCACGCAATCTACACTTACATCTCGCCCAAAAACTCGCCGATTACAGTAAAGTACGAACGCAATTCGCAATGCATTTTGTTTACACATTTATCACCTGTGTGCAGATTGTTATCTTGTTAAGAACGTCAGCAATTTCAAGTACAAGTGCAATTTTGGCGCGCTCCTAATGCGGGTGACTAATGCTCACAATTTCGGTGCCAGAGGGATGAAGGTTAAATGCGGCGAAGGGAAAATAGAGCGAAAAAAACTATCGGGAAGCTGGGCACTCGGCGTTCGGTTGTTTTGTGTTGTGTGTGCGCGCATGTTCCAGCATATTCCATTCCACAACGACCTAGACCCGGTGCCCTTGACCGTCATCAAGAACGCACGAGCTGGATCGATCTGTTTTAGAGCTTCTCTCCTCGAGCGCAGCGGCGGCGGCAGCAGCGGTGGGCACGACGCAATTGCACTTTCGCGGGCGCCTCTCATCATACCCTCTACTCTACCGCTTTCTCCATCTCTATTTAACGCTGCCGCCCCCTCAACAACTAACAGCCACATTGTCCCATTATGAAATCCTTTCGGAATGTACCCGCTAATGCATTATTCAGTGTTAATCTCTTCAAAGCACGCATGCTCATTTCAATGTTATTTTTCAATTTCAACAATGATCAAATGTATAATATACTAATGTCAACGATTTGTAAACTCGGAGATCAGTGCTTTATCCTTGTACATGGTATTAGAATGACATTCAAAACCTTCATCAAGGGTGTGAAATAACGAGTCACCTAAATGGAGCCCCCCTTAGCACGAGTTATTGGAAATTTCCTTCGTTCACCCAATTTCGCTTCATCCAGCTTCACAACATTGGTTCTCATATACGATCTTCGTCCTTGTTCCACTTGCCCAAGTGTCTTACCCTGTCGTGTCGTTTCGTGCTATTTATGCAAGTCTCAACCCTCTGACAATCGTTATTTCAATCCTTTCTTCCCCTTGATCTACTTGCAAGTCTTTAGAGTGTATGATGCATTGTTTGTGGTCAGAAATAAACGTGTGATTGATCAGGTATTCATGAAGAGTGCATGAACACACATGGCTTATCAGATGACATTCTATTTTGCCTTGGAGATACAACCGCAAGCAAGTTTATAAATAATTATCCGCAACCCGGGGCCGCTTGATACGTTATTATTTGTAACACTTACACCTTACATCGGCTACGATGTCTACTTGTACAAACGCAAAGGGAATAAGCCGGCATGGCGACCATATACATGGCAATCTGAACCTATGTTTTAGACAACGCAATACTATCGGGCGACCTACGCAATACGTCTTACCGCAATCCGCAATACCGCTAGTGTACATTTCGGCGTACAATGATGATTATTAGCAACAAATACGCGAATGATGTGTAGAAAATTGTTGGCGCTAACACTTAACCCTAAAAACGCACGTCGTGATACGTAGAGTTGAGTACTCACCGCGATCAAACTTTTTACCCTCCGGATCGATGTCCTTGACGTTGAAGATATCTTCGAATAACACTCCGGCCATAATTTTGAACTAATCAATAAACTAATAACTATTAATATTTAACAATTTTGATCGGCACTGACAATTGTAGATAAGCACTGGCTGACACTCGCTAAATATTTTTACAGCAGTGCTGCCACGACAAATTGTGGCGTCGCAGAATGAGCAAATGACTAACTAGAAACTCCCTAACGACAACTTTTGGTTCCTATTTATATTAATTACAAAACAAATGATTTCGCAGGATCTCTATCAATAATTTGATTTTGATAAACTACCCTATAAATAAAAAGTTGCTGACCGGAAAATTCCTTAATTCATGCCGATAACGCCGTGAGGTTATGAATGTCAAACAATATTGTCAGCTCTAGCCACAACATAAACATTGTGTTTATAGTATGCGTAAATGAAAGATTTGGATAATTAATTGTGTGAAAGTTCCTCCTGTTCTCATATAATTAATAAGTGCTTGAAATGGCTACGCTGCCGCCTAGACGTAATCCAACGCCAACAAAAATATCCAAGCAACATTTAACGCCTTTGCAAATACTTCTACAAATGGGCTTTCCCAAGCATAGAGCGTAAGTTTTCTTACGTTGTTTGAGCGCTAATTAAATGCATATTATCTTAGGGAAAAGGCTTTGGCAGCTACAGGAAATAGAGGAGTGCAACTTGCATCAGACTGGCTATTAGCTCATGTTAATGATCCACTTCTTGATGACACAGCACCAAGAGAATATATATTATATGCTTGTCCAGTGGGTGCATTTCTTGATGAGTTGCAAAACTTTTGGGAGACTTCTCTGAACCATTGTGGTTGGAATGGGGCACATAATTTCACGCCTCATATAACTCTGGTCTCATTCTTCAAGGTACTCACTTAGTCTTTTGTTTTCCCTTCTGGTAATTATATTTCTTTGCTGCATTGCAGACGCCTGATGAAGATTCTCTTCATTTAGCACAAATGCTAAAGACTGTGATGGAGAAGCAAGGTGCAACAATAAATGAGCCACTCAAACTTGAGACTTATACTTCTCCCAATTTTATGGGATTCTTTGTGTCTGAGGAGCATGCCGATTATTTGAAACGCATTGCAATGCAATATGTGAAAGAAGTATCCAATGCCAGTAAGAGAACCACCTAGCAATGTTGCATTACACCCTCCAAACAGCCCATGCACCCCATGGTTTTAATTTCTTAACTTGGTTTTGTTACGTTACACCTCTCAACACCAACCCAGTAGTGTTTTTGCATATGTAGTTGGTTTCAATGGTCCGCCACTTTCTCTGGGCGACACTCTGACTAAGGTGTTGGTTCTTTCAGTTATTAGTGAAACGTACGAGCACTTTGACGCTTTAACTGCTTGTTTTCCATGGTGCTCGACCACCACGGCTAGATGCATTCCACGGGGCAGCAGATGTATTTATAAATTCATCGTCACGATATGTACAATATGATAATTCGTGTATCTTGCCTTTTTAGCCATCAGTTTGGAACCGCATGTGAAGTCTCTGCATTTAACGCTCGCTTATCAATTTCAAGCGAATCAATTTACAAGTCTGAAGAATATGGTAGATTTACTTGATCCAACGTTAAGTTCCACATGGGAATTGCGACTGTATTCTCGCGATCCGCGAGTTAATGGCAAACAAGTCAATAAAGTATTGAGATATAAGTAATAATTCGATTAAGGCGTAAGATGATTACATTTACAGGTCGTGCACGCGTATACACCTATTGAAAACGACGAGTTGGAATTGCATACTGGCGATTACGTTTATATTAACAGCGACGCTTTGGTTACCACACCCGACGGATGGGTGGAGGGTACTTCTTGGCTGACAGGACAAACAGGACTACTGCCAGCTAGTTATACGCAAAGGACAGCCGAATCGGACGCATGGACGCTTCATAAAAAAGTACCGCTGACGCTGATTGCGAATGATGATTCATTGGGAAGGACAGCGTCGGTGAAATCGAGCCAGAGCAGTTCAGATGATGATGATAAACCATCAACTTTAGACCAGCAGGCACAACAGCCGTTTGAAACATTTGATCCTACATTTAGCGTTGATGAAACAGTAACGACTAGAGACAGTGTAAGTGAAATTACTAGGTACTGATCTCAACCAATTATAATTAGAATTTGCCGCAGATTGAGGACGGTGATCGTCAGAAGTTGTTTTTTATGCGACATGGCGAACGGATCGATTTCACTTTCGGCTCATGGATTCCCTTTTGCTTTGATTCGGCTGGGCAATATGTACGCAAAGATCTCAATATGCCAACGTCTGTCCCTTTGCGTTCGGACGGACCGAAGGGCTATCTCAAAGACTGTCCGCTGACGAATGTTGGCATTCTGCAAGCTCGTCTTGTGGGCGAAGCGCTACTTGACGCTGAGGTGTCTATTATGTATGCGTATTCCTCACCTTCCCTACGTTGTATACAAACTTGCGACGCGGTTTTGAATGGATTGGGAATTAAGAATAAAGTGAGCATAAGAGTGGAACCGGGGCTTTTTGAATGGCTAGTTTGGTATCAGGATTCAACGCCTAGTTGGATTCCTCCTGCTGAACTGAAAACAGCTGGCTATAACATTGACACAGATTATGAGCCATCAGTGACACGAGACGATTTGTTCAAACAGCGTGAAAACTGTTTGCAATTTTATGAAAGAAGTCACAACGTGACTGATATGATTGTGAAGCAGCACACAGCTGGCAATGTTTTAATGGTCGGGCATGCAGCTACAGTTGAAGTCTGTACACGGCAATTACTAGGAGCAAATCCGCGATCACCAACGGAAATGTCAAAAGTTATTCAGAAAGTTCCCTATTGCAGTTTAGTATCTGTTGAGCGACTTGAGACTGGTCGCTGGGCATTATGTGAAACACCATGCCCGCCTATAACGCATTCCGGAAATAATCGATTTGACTGGATGGTACTGTTATAATCAATTCGTAAACTAAAATATAGACGTAAATAGTTATTAAGCGTCTAAGTCATTTTTATCCACTCGACAGAGAATCAAAGTATTGCTCAAACTATTTGGAAATCTTAAAACTTTTGAAATGGTCTGCTGCTAGTAATCACTGAATGATAAAATGAATCTGTTGACTGTTATTCCACTACTTTATGTTATCGGTTTAGTGAAAAATTAGTGCAAAGTAAACTAGATATTAATGTTGTTGCATTTCTAGGCATTTGAGTTCAGGACTATCTCATAATTAGTATAGAGTATTAGAAAATGCATTAATCTGCTGCAAAAAGAGGCGTAAACTAACTCTGATTATTATCAAACTCGTATGAAGAACTTCTATGACTATGAACCACTATTAAACTTTTGGACTGATATAATTGTTATCTATTTTACCTATTTATTGTTTAAGAGCTTACTGTTCTTTGTGATTGATGTACTATATTCCACTCTCTAAATTGACCTACGAGTTGACTTTGTACTTTAACGTAGGAAGATAGGAGGAATACGCGAGATGTTTGGAGTGTCGATTGATTCGTAACCTGGCAACTTTACCATAGGCGAAACACATTGTAAACAATTGTATGTGTCTTCCATATTGTGCCAATATATGCGATTGTAATCAATTAATGCCTTTACGTACAGACATGATTTATTTTTGATAGTAACGGTAAAAAAGACTCGCTGCAGACGTGTTTAAAAGTCAAGACACTCACCACTCAACTCAAATATGTCCACCTTCCTTTAGCTTCCCAACTAAAGCATCCACATCCGGAAGAATTGAACCTGCTTGGCGCACTGGTGGATCTTCAACGCTGACAACTTTGATGCGTGGTGAGACATCGACACCCAAATCTTTGGGAGTCATCTTGGCAATGGGTTTCTTCTTGGCTTTCTGAAACAAATGAACATCCATGTTGTCAAGATATTGATGAGCCCTGAAATAAAAGATGTACCATGATATTTGGCAAGGTCGCGTAGCGTGGTTCATTAAGGCGCAAATCAGCGCTAATCACAGCAGGAATCTTGCACTTGATAGTTTCCATACCACCATCAACTTCCCGTTTGACAGTCAGCTCCTTATCACCTTTCTCAATCTGAAATATTTGCACAAGTTAGGTAAATATGCATTCAACAAATAATGTTGTAATTAAGTTTAGAAGTGATATGCACCTGAGAGGCAAAAGTGGCTTGAGGCCAATCTAAAACAGCAGCAGTCATCTGAGCTGTCTGATTGGAATCATCATCAATAGCTTGTTTGCCAACAATAATTAAGTCAGCTTTCTCTTTCTTTGCAATCTCAGCCAGGATCTTAGATACATGAATTGGCTGTAGAGTTTCATAGTCTTTGCCACTGACTTCCACATGAATGCCCTTATCTACACCCATTGCAAGTGCAGTCCTTAAAACTTCCTGACTTTGTGTTGGACCACATGACACAGCAATGATCTCTGAAGCAATTTTCTTCTCCTTCATTCGCACTGCCTCTTCCACAGCAATTTCATCAAAGGGGTTCATAGAGTGTTTGATGCCATCAGTGACCACTCCAGTTTTATCAGGCTTGACTCGAATCTAAGCAGTTAAACAAATAATTGTACTCCACATTCAACAGGTTAACGAGTCTAGTAGCATGACCATGGACGCATATATTTATTTAATGTTAAGTTTGAATAATATTAATAAAACTAATTACCTTAACTGCATAGTCAATTACTCGTTTAACTCCAACAAGGACACGTGCCATTTTGACCTAGTAAACTCGACTGGGAAGAAGCTCTTGGCCTGGATCAACTGGAAGAGAAGGCACGATGATATTATGTAAATTTCAATAAGTATGAATGCATGTAACACTGATTAAAAGTTGAACCATGGACTTTGGATTATCAACTGATCGTATTGAATACACTACATGTATGCAATGCATGATACACCAAAAAGTTGAAAACTACTAGCGCCACCTCGACGCAATGTTTTCGCAGTTTCTGCATTCCGATGTAATTAGGCCATTTAATTGTCCCTTTAAAAATTTCAAGCGCTAGAACAGGTGTTGCGCATTCCAACGCGTGGCGCCACCTTGGGATACAAATTGAACATTTCTATATTGTTTTTTATTGGGCCTTTTAAATATTTAAAAGTCCAATAACATATTTCTGGATCATGCAAGAACTGAAAAATAATTTTTCTCAGTGGTAAAATTGATATTAAATAATCTATCTAGATAGATGTCAGGATTTGTTCACATATCGACAAGAGGCGTCTTTTTTTTCAGTCAGCAAGTTGAATTCGTCGCGTTTGGTCGGCGTTTCGTTGTTGTGTTGTTTGTGAGCAATTACCTACAAACCGTATTGGTGCTGATCCAATTAAGGTAAACCGTAAACAGCTAATTAATCTGCACATTAAATCATGCTTTACTCCTACTAACTGCTATTCTACTCCGCCTAATTAGATGATGATTCACATAAACATAACCCTAGAAAACCAAGTATTCCTTGCCCCGGCGATGGCAGGTGTTTAATCAATAATCCAGTCTAGTGATAAGCGTGCGGAAGGCTTCTCGAAGGGGTGTGTGTCTGGCTTTAAATTTGCAATTCATCCTTGTATGGTATACAAATATTGTAAGCATAATAAAAGGCCATTTAGCATTGCACAATGTTATGTTTGTTGTCTAGTTAGTTGTGCATGTTTCTAATTATTTTTTGCTTTGTAGAGCTTATAAGAAAGATTAATAGCTGCAATTATTAATCATGTATAGATGAGGTAAAAGTAGCAATAGTAAGAAAATCAATTCGGAATTCAACACAAAACTTGTGGAAATTTCCAACGCGTGACAAAAGGGGCTGACTTCTTTGTTATGTTATCTATTGTAAGAGTTATGCGTGATTGCTTTGTTTAGCATGTTGCGACATGGACAAGATAAAAGTTGTTTCCAAAAAAAGGAATTTATCAGCACCGAGCTGATGTTACATAAAAGTCTGCCTGCCTGCTTTGCACATTGCATTTATGAGTCATTGGAGTAATACACAAAAAGTTATCAGGGAAATTTTCATCGCAGTGTGGAATCAAATATAAGCGCTATATTTGGAGTGCAATTAATTGAATTGCATTTTAATGACTTAAAAATAATTTCTTTCCATTCAAACAATTCAATAGCGCATTATTAGTATTGTTAAATATTAATTAAAAATCGTCTCAATTCAATAACTTTTCCATTCGCAATCGTTGAGTATGGTTGTTAGTTCAAGGTTGCTTTGAGTTCATAGAATGTTTAAACCGATTGTTGTGTTTTGCAACTGTATGAAATAAGAGTTTGAATATTATTTACTCGACTGTTGTTCAATTACATAGTCGGCTTTAAATCGTCTCGCAAAAAAATTGGCAATCCAAGTCGGCCACATCTTTATTCTATGCGTGAGAAAACAGACTCATGTAATTTTTTGGGCAAACTTCCGTTTTGGATCATGGCCAGATGGCAAAAGCACGCGCTATCTCAGCGAGTCACCAACGAGCTGAATTGTATCTATCTCAACGTAATGACGATGCCAACAAAGAGAAACGAAAAGTTGGCCCTCAAAAGAATGCACTTGACTTGCAATGTTTGCTGTGTACGACTCCTACTTGCATTGAAATTAAAGTGAATAACAAAACGCATGTGATTGTTTTTCGTGTATGATTGCGCTTCGAAATTATTTAGCATTATTTATTTCATTTAATGTCACGACCAAGGTAACTTCACTTTGCAAACCAACCGGTTGTCTGTTATTATTTCATAGGAAATACATACGAAACGCGACGAGTCGGTGAATGTTTGTTCACCAGTATTATTAATTTATGCGTCGCATATAATTTACCTTTTGCGCGAAATATAAACAAGATTATTCGTTGCATTGAACTGGAAATTACTAAAGTATTTTTTAGACAAACAAACGCACTGCAGTAATTACTTGGATTCTGTGCGCATCATGTAAATTGTTATTGCGTTTGCCATGTCACTGTTTTTGTTATTTTAATGTTGTTTTTGTAACTTTCAATTTTCATTTACTTTGAAACATAAACACCTATAGGTAATAAGTTGATATTGAGATATGTAATGTAAATATTGTTATTTTATACTTGAAAAGGGAATTAACGCCTAACACGTGATGATAAATCACATAACTTATTGATTAGCAGCAAGTAAAATGCATAATTTCGACAAATACGCTTTCTTTCAAAGTTTTAACTTGACATGAAAAAATACTTGGCTGACTGTGCCAAAAAACGAGCAAGCTTCTGCGTTGTGCAGCTGGTTTACGGTTTTGCAATTTGGTCAAAGCTAAGCTAATTTTTAAAATAAGTTGAAAGTTTAGGAAATTCTAGTCTAGACTCTAAAAGACGTTTTAATGCTTAGTCAGACTTTGAAATTATATAACTGGACTTTTAAGTGCTTTTACAGTTCGCATATTATAATTAGGATAAAAAACTAAATGAATTTAGCAGATAATTATACTTTTTTCAGCCTAGAAATGTCTTAAAAATTTACAGCCAACGTGAATGTCTTTGACCGCGAGAACTACAAACAAAATGCAAATGTTGTTTGTTTTGTTCAAATTCACAAATCGCGAACGTGACTTTTCGCATGTGAGACCATTTCATTAATAGATCTCTATGAATATTTACAACAATTTAAGAAATAGTATACTACACACAACTATTTTATATGTACATTTTTACACCTTGTCAAAGTGGCCTTGATGTTGTTTTGATTACAAAAATTACAAGGTACTGATAAAGACACTCTATTTGCGAACGCATTTATGGATTTTTATCCGCTTGTTGTTATCAGTTAATTGATCGTTTGCTGCTCTGCTCAGACGAGCTAATTAAAAAATCCGGCCTACTTGTCATGTCAATTGATCGCGAATATTATGATGAGTAATTTGCAAAAGTTTAGGTGACATTTTCGAGAATTGGAGCATGACTAGATTTCATTTGCGCGTTTTATAGTCTTGTAGCGTTCGCAAAGATGTAGCAAATACTGGAAGTTCTTGTTGATAAAGTAGCAAAACCTGTTGTTTGAATTTTTTCGCAGTTGAATTCAAGACTTGCGATTCGAAACGCGCCAATCATACGCACGAATGAGGAACATGCCGCTTTTTTAAACCAATTGAAAGCCATCTATCTAGCTGGCGTTTGCATTAAAGGTGCGGAATTGCGTTTAGTTTCTAAATTCAGTAGCTGTTGCGCCTCGTTGTGCATAAATTATATTCCGCTTGTTTATATTCTGCAATACGTCGCAAATATTTGCATTTCATTTGATCCTTCAAATTATTTCAATTAAGCGTTTTTAATTAAAGATTTATTATTACAGTCATTTCGTGAATGACTATGCAATTACTCCGCATTCACAAAGTAGTTTATATTAATTTGGATTATCAAATATTTTGTTTTGCGGTCAGAGGAGAATTTACATTATCAGTGCATGAAAATAGATAATGGACACTAATCCGTAAAGGATATGCGTCATTCAGCCACACGAAACTTGCGCTGCTAAAAGTTCAATAACAATTCGTTTGCTCAGCTGATGCGCGTGTGTTTGGAATGAATGTATATAAAGAAAGTTAACGTCATAGCAATATGTAAATAGCCAACATTAACACAACAGTCGATTGTTTTTTACGCGTTCAGCTATAATGCACTCAGAGCAAAACAATGAACATCAAAATAATCTTATGTAACCGAGCATTATATAATTTTTAACCGATCGTTGAGCAAAATATGATAAAGTTTGAAAATAAACATAAATATTATGAATTTAACGAATATTTTGAACTGTGTTTACCTAAATTTAGATATCTTTTAATGATGTTCCATCAGAATTTTGTTAAATAAAAATTGCATATTACTTCAAGTTTGGTAATGAATCTGATCGGAAATACTGTAGACGTTTATTTGCACCTATCAAAATAATTGTTTTCTCACTGATCAATCTTTCTAATGACTTCATACCTTATAATTCCTAATTATAAAGTTCAATTGCGTTGAAATTACATACTTATAATTATTTGACGTGACGAATAAAATAAATGACTTTGTTATGAATGAGTGTTAAGTTAATTTCGATTTTCTATTATTCCTACAGTTCAAAAAACTTTGATCTTGATTAAGACATAAAAAAAGTTCCGGTTGTGAAGTGACACGCAGTTTAGTGCACAAACAACATAACACGTGCTGTTTTGCACTTGCATCGCAATTGAATAATGCGTCTTAGTTTTTTGCGCATTCTTTACGAGAGTTCATTAAACGTCTATAAACGGCAATGGTTGTTTAATAAATTAAATATGTAATATAGAAATGGAACTTGTTTTAAAGTGTTTCGTTGTTAGGAACTTATGCAATTTAACTACTATGTATTCTGAGGCGGTTGAAATGCACTTAATCCAGTTTTCCATTTGCGAGTTACTTCCTCGTCGTTAATCGCTCATTTAAAATATTTCCTTGTTTATTGTACAATGCCTGCTTTCGTATAAAACAAGATTCCCCTTCTTCATCTAGCGCACATCGTACGATGCATGATGTGATTCACCAAGTAGCGAATCGAATACAACTGACTTAAATAAACAGATATGCACCTCCGAGCGTTTACGTATTATTAATCAAATTGTTATTTCACGCGACGTAAATTGCATTCGTAAATATTGTTTGCCTAAATTTTTGTTTGTTTCGCGTGCGCATCGCAACTATTTCAATTTCGGCCAAATTATTGTGCGATATCGCCAGTTCGTCGACGAATCGAGCCTTGATGTGCTCGAGAATTTTACATGCGTTATAAATGCGGTGCGCGCAGCGAAAGTAAACTCAGTCTATATCCAGCACTCGTAAAACGCGCACGGAACGCGATTTAAACAATTGACAATTACTCGCTAGTCAAAGTGACACAAACTATAAGCGAATCGCAGGCTGTTTGCTATATTTTAGTGCAGGTTGATTAAACAATAGACAGAGAGGCCGGCCAGGCCAATTGGTGAACCGTTTAAGAAACCGTGATTTGTGTGTATGAGCTTGACCCGAACGGATTTTGTGCTTGAGAATAAATAGTTGCTTCAAGTGTTTGCGTGTTTTGTAACTTGCGTTTCGTAATCCTTAAACACTACACGGCCAGTTAATTAACTTGAAAGTCGTTAAAGTGCAACCAATCACTTTTAAACTTATTCATTGATTGATTATTTAATGCATTTGTAGCAGCTTGTCCATTTGGAATTGTTTCTTGCGATTTTCTATAAGCAGAAAGTAAGTAATTCTTGTTGCGCATTGTTTAGAGTTTTTCATTGTTCTTCCAAGTGATGAATGAACTTTCTCCATATGATAAACCGAACAATTATTGCGAATTTTGCAATATACTACGAGATTATAGCCAAACTGCGATAATTGCGATAAAATGCGATATTTTATAATAATATTCGATCGAACAATGTAACTCTCATCATGATGCACTATCAGCTCATGTCGCATTTAGTACAGATGAAAGGTCAACGCTTGCCTTATTATTATTGTAAGTTAACAACATTATGTGCTAAAGTTGCGCGCGCAAAACGTCACAATGAGTTTTTGTTGTTATTTTTATAACGGTTGAAAAACGTCACTTTTATTCAGCCGGCCCTATTTTACTATAAGTCACATACGCAATTAAATCTACAATAGTGTAAAAAGTTATGTTTATTTCAGACGCGCGTTTCAAACGTGATAAACTCCTGGAGGAAGTAATTAGAATGCGTTCATGCGTCTAAATTTGTTCTGACCGCCTCCACCAGCCACCATCCAGCCAAAATGTCTATGAACTACATTGGGCGTGTGCTCAACAACTTTAAGGAATTTTACAATGAAATTAACGGCGCAACACTCACGGGAGCAATTGATGTCGTTGTTGTTGAACAACCGGACGGCAGTTATAATTGCTCACCATTTCACGTGCGATTTGGAAAAATTAGCGTACTACGTAGTCGAGAAAAAGTGGTAAGTTTTAACAAGTTTCAACGTGTAGTAGATAATTAATAATTAATGCCTGCGCTTGCTTATCAGGTTGATATTGAAATAAATGGAGAACCATTAGATCTTCATATGAAACTCGGAGAAAGTGGGGAAGCATTCTTTGTTGAAGAGGTCATCGATGCTGATAGCGAAGAAATACCGGAGCATCTCGCAACTTCGCCAATTCCGGTATCGCATTTTGAGGAATTATATAATTCACAGGTACAATTGCTCCGTGTATTAAAAATCTTCATTCAAGTGATTTGCTTTTTAGGGACGAAGACGCAATAGTTTTGATCTCGGCGATAAGAAGCCCACGCAAAAAAATATAATCATTGAGAATGAGGTAAACGATTATTCGAAACGTCGCAACACGACTGATAACATTGACAACGAGCAGCGGCGTGGACGCGAATTCATCAAACGCCAACTCGGTCTTGGGAATCTGGAATGGGCTGAGACATCAGTCGAAGATTTAACACTGTCTCTCCAGAGTAACACAAAGAGTGCAGAGGATCTCACGCAGAAGGATGAAGTGTCCGATACAATTTTCAAGATGGACAGTTTGGATGGCGATAAATCTGTGCCATCAACACCGCCTAAAGGGGAAACGCCTGCTCCTAAATTGGTAACTCCAGTGGTAGTGCCTTCGCTGCCAAAGGTGGAGAGTACTCCATCTGAGACTAAGAGCGGCGGCAAGAAGAAGCGCCGCAGGAAAAGTGTTATGAAGCGCAAGAATTCCCAGCGCAAAGTATCAAACATTGAACAACCGAATTTGGAATCGCCGGAAGCGGAATCGGCAAGTGATGTTAAAGGAAGCGATTCAAACACTGATCGTAGTTCAATGGAAGGAACTCCTTCCGAAGCGGAAGCCAAAGAGCCAAGTATGGCTAAAGTGGAAGAAAACACGCCATCAAGTGCTAGTCGTAAAGTTCCTATGGATCCCGATTTTCACTTTTTCAGCGATACCGAGCTTACTACCAATCCTGCCGATTCCCGGCCCAATACTCCTATCCATGTTGAAACCGTACAGTCCGATACTGAATTTGAAGTGCAGAAAAGTAAAGGTAACTTTGAGTTAATCGCAGACGGAGCGAACTAAAGAGCTGATTGTGTTTCATTTACTAGAAGACGGAAAGACGCCTGTTGTGAATCCGGGCCGCAGTTGGGCTTGGGGCGAGTTTCCAAAGAACGTGACCCAGCAAGGATCACCCACAGCGGAAAATAAGAATGAAGACGAGCAGAACCAGGAGCAGCATAATTCTATGCTCAGTCATGTGTTTTCGTTCATGAAACAAAACAAGCATCGTCGACGCAATAGCAAGACGGATGGGGTTTACTTGGCTGATATCAGTTCGGGCGCAATTGACCCGGAAATCGCATCGCTGTATTTTACCACCGGCTATAAACCGAATACAGGTGAGTCGCACGCTTTCTTTTGCTTGCTGTAGAAACATAGGAATTAATTATTCTCACTTTCGAATCTCTCGTTGCGCGCCGTTTCGCATTTGCTGTTTTGCTTGTGTTTTGGTGAATGTTTTGTAATATCGATGTGTTATGTGGCGGTTACCGCTCAGATGCAGACATGGATTGTGAATCAGGAAATGGTCCATCCCTGACGCAGAGCCCGAACAGCGCTGAGGGATCTAAATCAATCGATTCGGATTTCGATGAACAGAACAAACTGTAAGTCAATGAATTGACAAAAACGACCAACTGGGCAAGAAAATAATTGATAATTAATTTTAGCGCTCAGTCATACATGAACGACATTTCAATTTCGCTCTGCGGTTGGACTCCCGAGCCTTCAGAAGATGTGTTTATTCGCCACGTGGTTGCTTTCAGCGATTTGTGTAATAATCCATCATTACTCGAGTCTGAAAATCTGGTGGTGCGCATTAAGAAGAAGTATTATTCATGGAAGGTGGCTGCACCAATTATTTCTAGTCTACTTATTTACCAAAGACCCCTACCGCAAGTAAGAAACTTAGTTTTTGTGGTGACGAATATCGAATGACTTTGAAATTTCTAGTCGACTGTTGAACAATTGATTGGTATTCATATGCCATCAACTCTAGAAAATAGTATTGCGAACCCAACTCCTGAGAAGGAAGAGCAAAAGACAGAACAACGTTCGTACTGGTGGAATTGGAGACGCGGACGTAGTTCACGAGAAACTACTCCGGCGACTGAAACTCCGGCCGAAATTAAATTAGAAATTCCGCAAGCACAGGAAGGTGTGCCCAAAGCATCACAAACTGTTGGTGTTGATATGGAAACCATGACAACTGAAGAGCAAGTCGAACTTGATCCTGGCAAAGATTCCGGATGTGAGGAGAAAGCACCAGATTCACCTGGTTCGAATAAATCATCTACGAACGGTGAAAAGTGTCGTAAAACTCTAAGACTCAGCTCTGATCAAATTGTGAGTTCTACTATTGATAACTGCGACAATCGAAATTTATATTCGACATAATTGCAGGAGAAACTAAAATTGCGCCCTGGAATGAACGAAGTAGAATTCAGCGTAACCACTGCTTATCAGGGAACTACGCGTTGCAAATGCCATCTTTACAAGTGGAAGTGGGATGACAAAATTGTCATCTCAGATATCGATGGAACAATCACAAAGTACGTGTAGATAATTCGAACTAAATTGATAAATTATAATACATTTCTCTTATAGGTCTGATGTGCTTGGGCATATTCTTCCGATTGTGGGAGCCGACTGGGCGCAAACTGGCGTTGCGCAGTTATTTAATAAAATTAAGGACAACGGCTACAAATTGTTGTATTTGAGTGCTCGTGCCATTGGCCAAGCGCGCACTACACGCGAATATTTGAAATCAATCAAGCAGGACGATTTGTACATGCCTGATGGGCCCGTGTTGCTTAATCCAACTTCGTTGATTACTGCATTTCATCGGGAAGTGATTGAAAAGAAGCCGGAGCAATTTAAAATCTCTTGCATGAGTGATATTAAAGCACTCTTTCCACCGGACTCTGATCCTTTCTATGCTGGTTATGGCAACCGTATCAACGTAAATATTAATTGCCATTTACTTCAAACTTGTTATAAACTTATTCTCGCTTTTAGGACGTTTGGGCCTATACAGCAGTCGGCATTCCAATTGTGCGCATTTTCACAATTAATCCCAAGGGGGAATTGAAACATGAATTGACAC
This sequence comes from Aleochara curtula, assembly GCA_963978815.1. Classification (NCBI taxonomy): domain Eukaryota; kingdom Metazoa; phylum Arthropoda; class Insecta; order Coleoptera; family Staphylinidae; genus Aleochara; species Aleochara curtula. Next base: position 18,935,772 of record OZ022216.1, on the reverse strand, counting down.
AAACGTTCCAATCAAGGTAGGTTTAATTTGTACGCCTATTTTTCAACTATTTGTTGGAGGGTAAATTGTCATGGTATTTCGAATGAAAGTACATTATATGAATGTTTTCATCCCCGTTTGTTATTTTACATAGCGTTTTTGCACGTCTTGTTATCTTGATTTGAATTGTGTACACTGTAGGTAGATGTGTTTCCAACTATATTAAGTTGTTCTATGTTTAATTTTACAGTTATTCTGGCCAATCGCTGGTTGTCAATGACGTTTTCCCACCAATTATTAGCAAAATTTATTCTAAAGATATTGACGACGACTATGTCGATGATTCCGACTCGTCGTACGAGTAATCTATTTCAATTTCCGTACTGATTAGAATTAGCCGTACAAATCTTATTGACCCCGCAAAGCTGTGATTTCAGATATTTTTATTTAATTGATATTTAAATATTCAAAATTCTTCCAGTGCGCTTAAAGTGAGCGCACCAAATATTGTTATTTTTTGATTAATAGGATAGTAATCACTTTTAGATATTTTCTACTTTAGAATGAGATATAAAGGAACATTTGCAATACGTAGTGAGCCATAATATTGTGCATGAGTGCGATGCCATTAATAACTAATTATTATTTTGCTGTGTTTTTTCTAAGAATGGCTTTGGATAATAATTTGCTTTATAGATTGAAGTTGAACGCATGACCTCTACGTAACTTTTACTAACTTTTGGGTTCTTTTCTCTATTATTTCTTACAACTTTCGTGTGGTCTCTTTAGTAATAGTATGACACAAATGTTCCTTTTAAAGTAACATTAGTAGAATATGAGAACTGAGCAAAATTTAGCCTAGTAGTGAACAAAGCAATCAATGCAATTTTTAATTATAAATCATCGATGTATATTATTCAACTGCAATGCAATATCAACGATGAACCAACAATACTCAAATATTGTGGTAAGCATTGCAAGTGCTTTCAAGATGACTTTTTAAACTATACTTTCTTATACGCGTATAGAGTGTACTTATTCATTGTTTTTTTTAAATGTTTCAGCTATTCGAACATGAGCGTAATTGTTGATCAACTCTTCCCGCATGTGCGCGACGCCGCCAACGAATACTCGTCATTTATGTACTGGCGTGATCCCGTTATCCCTGTGGATGATCTACCCGCATTATAAATGTCTTAATCACCAACGTGTCACGCATTTATATCTTCAGCTCCAGCGCGAACTTTACAGCGACATTCAATAATATGCTTACTAGCAATTTAGCGTCTTCTGTCTCTCCTTGAAAGCACATAATAATAGACTACACGTACTCTACGCAAAGGTTACCCACATATGATAATAATATACTAGGCAAAAAAAGCAGTAAACGTATTGGTGTTTGCTATGGTTAAATAAGCTTATTCATACATTTATAATAATATAACCAACCGTTTTGTAGCTTGAGCGCGCGCGGAAAAGTTCACGGCATTTTGTTGCTAAACTGAAAACGTAGCAACTGCCTAACATACATTTACTTGTGATTTATTTTGTGTACCACAAATATCTCTGTTGATTTCTCATCATAAATATCTAAGTATTTAATTTAATTCGTAGAATTTGAGTTAATTATTATTATTTTTCGTAAGAAGGCTGTTGGTATTTTGTGATACAAGAATGAAATGATACGAAAAGCTACCAATTCCAATCTACCGCATTAAATTGTTCGTTTATATATGTAGTTTCGTTAAATTGATAACAATTATTTAATGTGATATTCAAATAGATTTCTAACGTTTTGTTTGAAAAACAATTCATACGCTAAGTAAAATATTATATGAGTAGTATTTATAGTCGTAATATGCTTACCAATATTATGTATTTTTAATATATGGAAATTGCAGCAACTTTAAACCAGTTTTTTTTCATTTCTACCCCTAATCACTACATGACATGTTCGTGGTGCACGTGCACGTCGCTTATCAGTCGATTCAACTAGGGTATTTCGTTCCTTATTACACGCATAAATGTGGTATAAGTATTTCTCGAGAATGAAATTGGCATTTTGCGCATGGGGATTTCATACATGTCTAGTCGCATTGTTGTTCAGCCGGGGGGCGACTGTGGAGCGCGGCGCGATGATGATAAATTGAATAAATAGTGCAATAAACTACAATTCATCGGCGAAGCAATTATTTAATTTAGGAAAAGTTGTGCGACCAAGTCGAGTGTGGACGCACGCTGTTGCGTTGCTCGAGTGGATTAGATCCAACCACATTGATTGTGATGCGCGCATTTGATATCAGTATCGCAAGCGATTGATGATAAACTTTGTTGTGATGGAGGATGCGTTCTGAGAGTACACAATGAGCAGGCATAACTACGTATTATTGCGGCGAACTCTATTGCTTTTTATCCTGCTTGCCACAAGAAGTGCTGCTGCTGTTAATACTGAGACTGGTAAATAATCCATACTTTCTCTAGTTATTCATAACTATTCATGTTGTTGTTATTTGTAGGTAAAAGATGTACTATTTCATCACTCTCTGAAGGTGCATGTAATGAAAATGAGACATGTAGTGTGGCGGCAAATGCTGATGAAGGCTACTGTGAATGTATTCCTGGTTTTGTAAGGAAGGGCGACTTGTGTGAGAAGAGTTTGCCTATCATTTCTAAACCAGAGGATAAACCCTCCGGTTACCCTGTGAACCCCTCAGGGGATCATCCAATAATTTGGACGCTTTTTGCACTGATATCCATTGGCGCTGTGATAGTAGGTATTTATATGAGCTACAAGCTGAAGCTGGTCAGTTGGCTCAAGTACAAAGTGAACCAAAGATACAACCGCAACTACGACGATGTTATGATTGGGCAGGATGACGAATGAGAGCAAGCTTTGCCTATGTGATTAGAATTAGGTCCCTACAGATGCTAACTATATTGTGCTACCACAGCAATTCCTATCACAACATAATATTTATTGATGTATTAAATATTCTCTGTAATTGTCTATGAAGTATGTCTTTCTAATGTTTTGCATTAAATAACACATTATGAATGTGGTGTTGATAAATGCAAGAAATGAATGTGCTTTTTGCTATATTGACCTCTTAATTAATATATTGAATAAATAAAACGTTCAAAATGATTTGTGTACTTTTAGAAGGATCTTGGACGTGATTTCGACTGTTGCTCACTTGATTCTGCTGGGCCCGAAGGCATTTCTTGAGAACTTTTCTGAGCTATCACCGCAGCTACTTCTTCTAGCAAAGGATGTACCTCACGCGTGATATTAGCTGAGCTTATAGTAGCGAGTGTACTTGAAGTCGGAATTGAGGATCTCGACTCTGTCGAGAGCGCGATAGAAGTTTTCGAAGAACCGCGCGGAAATATTGAAGGAGATTCGCTCCTTATAGTCGACTTATGCTCGGTTGTGGCTGAATCATCATAGGAGTCTTCGGTAGCTGAAGACTGGCACTTTTTTCTTGAACGTAAATTGAAATTTGATGCGTACGCTTTTGGTATTCTACTCTCGGTTTCTTGCGGGGGTCTAATATTTTCAGAGCATGAATAATTTGTAGTGATTTCACTAAGTGTGCTTAATTCAATATCTTGCATTCGAGCCGCTTCTCTTCGACGCATTGTTGAACCTTTACTATCCGAAGTAGCTGGTTCAGAGGTCATTAACAATTGCAAACTTGAAGTTTTCGTGGGCATGCTAAATGAAAATGATTCATATGAAATTTAAATACTATATAGACTGGTCATAAATACGCACTCGTTAAGATCGGAATCAAACACGGGAAAAGCGGGCATTCTAAATTTCGACATGGTGTAACCAACAGTGAGAGTTTCTCGCTTTTTCTTGTTGTAATTTACTTTGGATGTGTCATCCGAGGTAGCTGTAAATACCGCTGCGTCTTCAGTCTTACTCTTCCGCTTCGTTTTCTTCTTAGTCTTATTTTTATCATCTTTAGACTCACTGTCATCTTTTGATTTCTTTTTGGGCTTTGGTCTACCAGGCTTATTGCAAACTTTACCAACAGGACCATTCATAGGACATTTATCGTCAAGCGGGCATTCCTCATTCAAGCACGTTTTAGTCTGATACGGACAGAAAAGTCTTCGGAATATAATTACGGTGCACGCGAGTGGATAAGTAAAGAAGAAAACAACATTCGAGCAAAACTCGGTGGGAATTCCTATATTTCTTGTGCGTTCTTGCGTATCAGGATCAACCGGCCAACCTTGTTCGTCATAGACGACTCTCTCCTTTCGCAAACGTGATTCGTAATATTTAGACATTGGTTTCGGCAGATCTAGTACCACAGGCAATCCCCACAATCCAAGTGGCGGGCAACACAAGCCGAGAACCGCTTTGAAAATACCAAGGATGAGCAATACGCACAAAAGGAATAAAACAAAGTAAAACGCGACTGAAAGGAGGTCATCCAAAAGAGTAAAATGCACTAAATATGTCACAATTGGCAACGAGCCTTCAAAACCAGCTGCATGATAATGCTCCAAAGACATGGGATTGCAATTTAAACCGGTAACGGAAGCAACACACGCGCATAAACAATACCAAGCGCAAATGCACCTATCATACTTTTGAATTCTTACCCTGCGTAATGATACAAGTTCTTTCTTGACATTCAATACTTCTACGGAGCAATACATTAGAACACTTGGCAGTTCAGTGCGGATTTCTAAATTGAAGATGTGCAATGCCTGCGGGGCAATCAACGCCTGTCGAGAGCGAATCTTATTAAATTTCTCAGGAAGCTCAACGGGAAAGTCTGCTAGTTGAACGGAAAACTTGGAAGAGATAAGGCCAGTGTTGATAATCTTAATAATTAACGTTGTGTACTTTCCACAAGTACCGTCAACATATACTTCAGTTATGGCCGCATTTGAAAGACCTCGAATTACTGAATTCATATCAGCTTTAATCTCGATATCAATATTACTTGTGTGCTTCCCGGTATACTGAACATACAAAAATTTCTCTCCGTTTGACGCATTCACATATAAAGGATTCGCGGTGATATTTGCGTGGTATTTCAGAAAATAGCAACCGCGTTTATGTTTCTGCTCTAAACTCTTATCATTTCGCCATAGGTGTTTCGGCTGATTATGCAGACACGTGCCACGAGGCAATGAGCATCTTTGTGGTTGTTTGTAAAACCCCTCAAAACCAACCCCAATGCGATCGCACTGATCGCCTTCAAGCGCAATCCGCGTTGCGGATACAACAAGGTATTCATCAGGACCTCCGCGCATTTCAGGGTACTTTTTAACTTCGCATTCGCGTACACCTTCTGGAATGAGAATTCTCTTCGTCTCCCAACTCTCATATTTTTCAGGATCGCTCAGCGCTCTAGACGAATAAGTCACTGAAATCGTGGGTGTTTCGTCTTCGTAATGAGGAAATCTATCACTCAGACGAATCGTGTCATTGGTAATTTCACGCCAGCGATCCGCCTTGGTCATTGTTTCAAAACGTTCGTAAATATTCAGGCTCAGACTCTGTTCGATGGTTGGCTCGCCCAATTTGTAAATGCCATACCAAACGTCGGAAAACCGTAGACAATGAGCGCTCTCGTGATAATGTTCGGGATCCATATTGGGAGGTGTAAATCTATCAGCGCAATTTTGTCCACCACGACGTTGCACGCCGCTTGGAAATGTCTGGCGCATTTTGCGAGCCAATCGCTGAATAAACATATCTCGTGTTTCATCCAGCGGATCTAATCGCAATGCTCGCTCGTGCATCTTCTTTGCATCCTTCAAGGATACTCGACGCATACCGCTTCCACGCGACAAGCTACGTAAATACTCTTCAGGACGTCTCTCCTCAGAGTTCATGCGCTTCAAATATGAGGGACGATAAGTTGTTGTCCCCATTTGATCATGTGAACCGCCTGAATACGTTGTGTATTTCCATCTTTGCTTTCGCCTGACCGCAAATTGTTCGCTTGAGTCCTCATTACGAAACATATCGTCGCCTGGCTTATAGATTGTGTCAATTCGGCGCTGACTAACAGTTTTATTCTCTATTTCTTTTGGCTCAGACTGCTCGACCATATCATCAGATTGTAAGCCACTTCGAGGGCATGCAACTCTATCTAAGAGATACCCAGGATCGCTATAACTGATAATCTCTTCATTGCGCTCATTGTAGCTATCAGGCTGCCGTTCTTTGTTCTTCTTTGAATCGCACGAGCAGCAAAATCCCTCGCTGTAAGGGATGACTCGTCCATCAACCTTTACTTGACCGCAAGTTGAGTGATATTTAGACACGTAACAGCCCGTGTAATTCGCTTCCTGCTTATTGTGTACTTCTTCACGCGCTTCAGAATTAACGTAATCAATGAATTTCAGGTGGAACGACTTGGAGACAGGTTCTTGTTTCAAACGAATTACGTAAGGGTTTAAGAGGCGCACAGGTTTTTCAGTGACAGGATCGTAAACGTGATCGACTACGATATACTGTGTGCTACAATCGATCGTACCTTTATGATTTAACCGTAAGCTAATAACGACTTTGTTGCGACAATCTGTTACACGCGATTGAACTAAAGGTTCATCTTCGTCAAAGCCCTGAAAGCTTTTTAAACTGAACGCATTCGCAGCCATCAGTGGTTTGTTTATATTCCGCGAGACCGTACCGCGCATAGCCGCATTTGTGCTTAAATTGGGACAGCGTAAAATTACCGCACGTATTTCAATGGGCGGTGGCATTTTCTTAATGCAGCAACGCATATTCTTCTTGCAACATTCGTCATTCCGATGCGCTTTATCAAGACGGTCTTGCTCTTGGGTACTTACTGACCGCATGCGTCGACCTTCAGCGCTAATAACCAATAATAAATATACAAATACTGTAAAATATCTCCACATTGTAAAACTGCCACAACCTAATGTGACACACTACCAGATTGTTTACCCATGACATTTGAAGTTTTGTCTTTTTTTTATTTTATAAATGTAACGCATACATTATTAATATACCTATGCTGATTGGTCATTTGCCTTTGTAGTTCTTGTGTAAATAAGTTGCGCACGATGTTGGACAACTTGCTTAATTAATCCTAAAAGTATTCATTTTCATTAGCAAACTCTAAGCTACTTATATTTCAATGAAATGAAGATGAAAAGGAGATCTAGTAAAGTTAGATTAAATAAACGTTTAGTCTTCTAATGAAGGAACACTACCAAGGCATTAGAGATAAAATGTTAAAGAGTTGCTTTCAGGATCATTCAAGCAGAGGTTTGTCAGCACATATGAGAAGAAAAATGAAATGAATAAAGTGCACTACCTTTTTGTTGCAATTCAATCAATGCTCTCCTGGCGAGGGATCCTCGGACCTTGAGACGTTCAGACACTACTGATGGAGTGATTAAACTGTATAGTGGAACATCCTTGTACAGCTTCTCATAGGTTGCCTTGTCAAACAACACCTGATTGTTCAACTTATCACGAACTTTGCCTTTTGACCACTTCTTCTTCTTGGCTTTGCCGCCACCAGATCCTTCTTTCTTCTTTTGGGTCTTCTGCGGCTGTTTGGCCGACGACTTAGAATCTTTCTTTGGAGGCTACACAGAAAACAAAATACATTAGAACTACTCACCAAAATACCACGGCAACATAATCGTTAGTGTTAAGTGTGATCAGTCTCATTAAATCAGTTTCATTTACTACCACGAAGATAGTCTAGATCTAATGTTATCATCATCAAAACGTCAAGTGCGCCATGAGGCACGCACACATATAGGTTATACATGTATGAAATTGAATCAATAGAATCTGCCCGAATTCAGTACCGTGCAATTAAAATAATACGCACTATCGGTTAATCTACTAATAATGATTGATTTTATCGCGAAATAGTGTATTACAGCTGTGTTTTAATTAATATTTTCACAAAATAAAGAGACGCAGACACGACACTTACCATGATGGCGCACGAAAGAACGAAGCGGGAAATGAACGTGTCAACGAAGAAGACGATACGATGGTCGCGCCACTTCCGCTAGTGTTCGGGAGTGCTCGTGTTGTTTAACTTTTTAAAGGGAATTGCAGTCCCTTTAAATTACTATAATGCATAAATGATACAGAATTTATTAAATAATTTTCAAATAGCACGTTAAGCCCCGTTTATTATGAATCAAGGCGTTAATGATGTTTTTAGAAAGTGGAGGAAAAATTCCTGAAACGTGTCAATCGCATGTACGTCAAAATAAAAAACATGAGTACCGTTCGGCAGGCTCAGTAGTTGTAAAAGCTTGTCAGCCGGTGTGGGCTTCTTGCAAATTTGTATACATTTTTTCTACTTATCACTGACGACGTTATCAAGTGTTTTCTAGCCCACATTGGCATTCTGCAAGTCCTCATCGTTTTCCCACAGCAGTTCGACTGCATGTCGCGTAGCTAGTGTACCTCAAATGCAGTCCAATGGATCGGTAAGCGGAAAACATACACGTCAACAACATTATAATATCAGTGAATGAAAATGCAAGAACATCCAGGTGCTACGTAATAAATTGCTAGTGCCATCACTAAAAACAGCCAATGTACATGTATAGACTTTACTAGTTCAAATCGCTTACATACAATGTTACCATTATCAAACAAGGATAACTTGAAACATGTTGGCTTCGGTACGCGCATCAAAGAAAAACTTCTCAACTGGCTGCGGCTCATCTTTTCCGACAAGAACTCTCGGAATCTCTTCCTCTTCCTGCTGCTCAATTTGTCCTTCGCATTCGTCGAGCTAAGTTACGGAATATGGACAAACAGCTTAGGTATTTGTTTACACTCCTGCAAACTAGGACAGCAATTACGACAGTATTAATGAGGCAATTATATTTACATGCTCATTATGATTCTAGGCTTAATATCCGATTCATTCCATATGTTCTTTGATTGCACTGGTTTGCTGGCTGGCCTGGCAGCATCAGTTATCACCAAATGGAAGGCAAATGACAAGTATTCTTATGGCTATGTTAGAGCTGAAGTGATAGCAGGATTTGTAAATGGTTTATTCCTGTTGTTCATTGCCTTCTTCATTATGTCCGAGGCGGTGGAGCGGGCCATTGAGCCGCCTGAAGTATGTAGTATCAAGTAAAATATGAAGCTGTTTATCACAAACAAGTTTTGTTTGTAGGTGAAACATGAACGTTTGTTCGTAGTCTCAGTTCTGGGCCTTTTAGTCAATTTAGTAGGCATTTATGCTTTCCAACATGGTCACTCGCATGGGGGCTCATCGCATGGGCATTCCCACGGCGGTGGAGGACATAATCATGCACATAATTCGCATGGTCACAGCCACGACGACATGGATTTGTCCGGCAGCAACTCGCAAATCATGAAGGGCGTCTTCCTTCACATTCTCGCCGACACGCTGGGAAGTGTCGGTGTTATCCTTTCAGCAATTCTTATGCAGATGTTTGGCTGGATGATCGCCGATCCAATTTGCTCCATGTTCATCGCGCTTCTCATCATTCTCAGCGTGCTGGCGCTCATAAAGGACTCTGTGCTAATTCTGATGCAACGACAGCCTCATGCACTGGACAATATTTTGCCGCAGTGTTATCAGAAAGTCGTGAGCCTCGCAGGCGTCTATTCCGTACAAGAGCCCCATTTCTGGACACTGTGCAGCGATGTCTACGTGGGGGCACTCAAGCTCGAAGTATCTAAGAATGTGGATCCAAAATATGTCGTCTCGCATACGCAGATGATCTTTGCCTCAGCCGGGGTGCGACAACTGTTCGTGCAATTGGATTACACGCCCATGTGATAATCATAGAGAAATTATGCACATTTTATATAAAATTGTTCAACTCCGGTATCCTTGTGCTATTGGTGATCATGACATATACGGTAAAGCATCTAGTATTAGTCGCATACAAAGCAAAAACCTATTAAAATACAAACATTGGCAATGAAAACGTGTTGATCATATTTTTCTTTATAATTCATATACATTTTGTGGGCAGCAGTAACGCGTTTTGTCTTCGTAACGAGTCTTCACGTAATATCCCAATAAGTACTGAACATTCCACAAACCATGAAGGAAAAAAGCGCATTTGTTTGTACATTAAAATTTCAGAATTATTAAAGTTTCATAAACGCAAAATTGGATTTGATGTCTACAACCTTATCACAATGACGATGATTAAGTTTTATTTTCGATAAGCGATTATCGCACGAAAGATTTACTATGTGGCAGTTTATTACTACATCGATTCAACCTTTACTACGTTTGTCACGCTTAAATAAAATGAAATCCAGGATGTAATTGTCACAAGTGAAAAAGATTCTCATATCCGCTTTGATTTTTTGTTCGTTATATTTAATATTCAATTACATATTTCAACTAAAAAAGTAAAGCATTTTCTTCTCTCGTACGTGACTCCCTTAATAATATTTGTTACAAATTAGTTTTCTCTTTATATTTCGCATGTACTTAATATTCGCGCATCGTGCAGGAACGTGTATGATCCATAAACGGTTAACGGGCCGAACCTAGTGGAGTTGAATAAATTTGAAAACGTAATTTGCAAATTTCATCCATTACCAGTTGGTTTGTCGTTCGTTTTAATGGAGACTCTTGATATATTTATGTACAGAACAGTGTTATTTCACTTGTAAAAAAGAACATCAATTACGTAATTCTATGTATTCCTTTTATACTCGCTCGTTTTTATAAAGTTTCGTGTATTCTATGCTTATAGAATTTGAACAAGAGAATATAGTTTATCAATTTGTCACAGGCATTGTAGCAATACCTCAATTAGCTAAAAGCATCGTTATTGCACACATGGAATGATCTTGAATGATTAAGTATACGGATGATCAGCAAATCTATTGTTTGCATGGCGTACTGCCTCACACCTCATTTGATCGTAAATCTGCCTCTTGTTTATCAAGCTTATTGTTCGTTATCATATAATTTGCAGCCGCAGCAATCAATTTTTATGACGAACGCATTTCAACTGCCGTACATATTCATTACGAAAATAATACGTGATTATTACAAATAAATAAATGTAATGTATTTGAAATATAAGTTTGCGATAAGTAATTAATTAATAGGAATATAATAATCGTTGGATAAGTAATTAAATCGCGAAACGATTTGTGTTTGTTGCTCTTGCATGCGTTGATTTGTGACGATAATTTGCATTCAGAGTGTACGTCGTTTTGTATTTCAGTCGGTGAGTGTATCAATGTTGAATTGTGGAGGTTTCCTTATTCTTCTGCAACAATGATGCCAGTTTAATTTCTTCAATATTAATTATCAGACAGAAAAACGTGGAAATGTGTTAATAGTGCTTAGCGATGCGGTGTTAATAATCGTACAATACCTTCTTCTTTTTCTTCTTGCTTTTTTTCTCACTACAATCAGCTACGGACGAAGCGGCACTTGATTCTGTCGATGGTTCGATTTTGGTGACACACTAGTGATGCAGCAAGCAGATAAAATAGCAAAAGAATGATTGTAATTAGCCCATGTCAAACGACCCAGTGAAAGACAACGAGACAAACACTCACCCTTAATATAGGACCATTAGTTGTACATGTGGTTTTAGTAATCGCCTACAAGAATGAGTTGTTAGTGAAGCAACACAAACAGTCACTCAATGAGAAAACAAACAATGATAACAATTAATTTATTCGTACCTCCTTCACCGCTGAATAAATGAGTTGATCTTCTTTCATCTAGAATGTTGCCAAGCGATTAAGCATATAAACCCCGTGAGAAATGAATTCATGAATGACTTACTTGTAATTGTTCATTAAGTGACGCGATTGAGTCTTCTTTGCTCTTCAGCTCTCGACGCCAACGCGTTTGCTCTTCTTCAACATGCGTTTGCAATTTGAACAAAATTCCCTCAGTCTCCCCGATAATTTTCTCGTAATCCGCGACTTTTGTGCGCAGCCTTACAAGTTCGGTATCATCCACAGGTGCTTGCACCTCTACCTCTACCGTTTGAATTATAGGCGGAGGTGTGTTTTGCTTAATATGCGTTTGCACTGCTTCCTCGATAGCATCCTCCCAATCCTTCCCGCTAAGAGTCGATGCGACTTCTATGCTGGGGAACAATCGCTTGATGAACTTTGTACGTACATCTCGCGCCTCGGTGCGGATTTGCGTCACCAATTTCTGCCAATCATACAGTATTAAAATCAATCAAACGCGAACAATTGCAATGATCGCTAAGTAATGGAAAGTGATGCGAGTGCTTACTTCGTTGTCAACAACCGGACTTGGTTTTACTCTCGCTTCAGCGGCATTTAACGCTTCCATCACTTTCCAGTTCTTTTTGCGCAATTCCTAAAGGGGGCCGCCAAATTAGTGCAATTAATCAACACAAATAAAAAGCATGCATGTTAAATACTACGAAAATACTCAAAGCTTGATAGAATTCTTTGAAATACCACTCACGTTATTTTTATTCCTCAACTCTTCCATTTCCACATCGCATTGCTTTTTAAGTGCATCGTACTTGGTCTTGTGACCCTCATCGTTCTGGTCCAATTGATTTCGCATGTTTTTAATTTCCGTGTTCAATTGATTGATGAGTACTTGATGTTGTTTATCCATCTCAATTGATCCGTTCGTCTTGGAATCTTGCAATTTCTGGAACTCTTCCTGCAACTTGTGCTTCTCTTGCAACGTCATACTATGCATATTATTCAGCTTGGCGCATTCTTCCTGTAGCTTTGCGTTTTCTTCATAATAACGTGAAAGTTGCTCTTGAAGAACATGCGCATCATTTCGCACTTGCCTCAATTCGTTCTTGCTCTAGAAATGCCAGTTAATGAATGAATTATACTTAATTAACAGTTGTTAAACACAGTTACCTTTGTTACTTCTTTGCTTGCCTCTTCGACCTGCTTCTGTAATCCCTGATTGTTCATTTCGCTCCCACGCATTTTCTCATGAAGAATCTTCAGTTCCATTCCCATTTTCTCGTTGTCCATTGTTATGTTCTTCATTTGCCCTTCGAGGCTGTTTTTCATCGTGACCACATCTCGAATATAAATATCTTTCTTATCGCTCTCCTCCTTGAACTTCGTCGAGTGTGCAATGTACGCTTGCTGGTCGTGATTGCGTTGTTCAGAAATACTAGCCAATTGTTCCTTTAAACTTTCCATAGCCATTTCAGCATCGGCCAATTTACTCATGGTTACATCCATCTGATTACGTTGCAGGCATAAATGCTGATATTCATCGAGAATCTGACGAGTTTTTGAAGCCTCCTCGTTGAGCGATTCTTCCAGCTGATGACACTTGGCAGCCATGGTGCGCTTATGCTGTTCCAGAGCGGTCTTTTCCATCATCATCGCGTTGACGCGTTCTTGATATTCGCGCAAATTATGCATAAGTTGCGAACGCTCAGCGAGATGATCAGCGCGAACATCTTTCAGCTTGTTTTGGACGCCAGTAAGAGTATCTTGCAGCTCGGTTGCAATTTGCGTCTTTTCGGCAAGCTGCTTCTTGAGCTTTTGCATCGGATCACCTTTACCTTCACTCCATTCGTTGATGAACGTAGGGGCATCATGCTGCTTGTTCAGAAGGACATCAATGAGCGTTTGAACATCCTGTTTAGACATGTCAGTTTTGCGAATGAGTGTTATCAATTGAGCGAGATTAATGCCCAGTTTATCGCTGTTTTGTGTCAGGGCATTCAACTCGCTCTTCTTCTTTTTCTTATCCTTAACGGGCACGGCGCTGAGCCCGTTTTGAACGGGAGCAACCACTTCTTTAATCTCTTTCACCTCCTCAACAGGTTTCTCTTCGACCACCTTGGCGGGTTTGATTTGCGCCTTCTGCGCTGGCTTCTCAACCGCTTTCTCCACCGGCTTCTCATTCTTCGAGATGATCTCATTCGCCTGGTGTTTGCTCTTCTTGTCCGCAACTTGTTGCTTCTTCTTCTTCTCGTTCTTCAGCTCCTCTTTCTGTTGGGGAAGCAAAGTATGCATCAGCTTATTGTCATATGTATATTATACAAGAGGGAAATCTAAGAGAGGCGCATCTATCTACATTCTAATGGAATTACGAAATGGAAATCGTGCGAACGTTTCCAGGGGTGGTTCACTTACTACTTGGTGAGAATGCGCATTTTGCGCACTCTGCAACTCAAATTCGTCCTTCGGATGCGATTCTTCGAAGTGATTCGCCAATGGCACTTCGATCACGTCTTTTATAAGCTCCGAGGACGAGTCTCTGTTCACCAAGATTGGTTTCATCGACTCGCGCCTTTGCTTGCGCTGTATGCGTTCAACAAATAAAATATTTGGTTAGTTAAGCCCCCATTATTATTCAAATTGTATAATCGATAACTAAACTATAAGAAATTAATTGTAAAATCAACATTCGTAGAAAGACGAGCGCCAGGCATGAACGATCGAGGCATGCAATGGTTAATCAGCACATTGTTAGTAATTAAGTTATGTGTTTAAAAGTTTACTAACGGTTTATGTACGCGACTCTTATCAACGACTCCTTAGCGTCGGTGGCAAATGAAGCTAATTTTATCGATGACATTGAATTATGTGTAAAATGAGCAACTCAGTAACGTGGAGAGATAATTAAGCTAAATAAGCCAAGCGTGTTTCCAAATGAAAATTACAACGATTAAGGCTACAACAAAGTTAAACAATTGTGTTGTTAAACGACTGTTTAAACATAACTTGAGATACCATTTTTTGGCAAAGTTAAAGCTGTTAGCTATCAAGCATAAAATTTACATAAATGTAACTCAATGAAAACAGAGAGCTGTTGATGTTCATCGTGATAACAAAACGCATCGCATTATATATTCCTGCACAAATATTTGACAAACGAGAGGCGCTAATAAACAAGAAAACAAACTACAAACAATAGTGATTCCCAAATACCTTCGTTTCCTTGATGGGCTCCTCAATTACAGTGGTTGCTTCCTGAAACTCCACGTGAGCATGAGGCTTTTGAACCTCGGACGCAGTTATGGGCGCCTCTAGCTTCGGAGGAGGACTCTCTTCTTCAGGGATCTCAGGTTGCTCGCTGGAGTCAACGGCACTTTCGGATTCATCCTGAGTCTTCTTCTCTTTACTCTAAACAATGCAAATAACCAATGTACCAAAGTGTTTTGAGTAGAGTAATGAAACTCACCTTCTTCAGGGCTTTTTTCTGCTTCTTGTCTTTCACTTTGGGCTTCTGCTGATTACCATAAAGGGCATGGTTCTGCTGGCGGTGTTCAGCAACCACTTCTTCGTAGCTCTTGTTCTTGAAGAGTCGTTGAAGCACAAGGAGCATCGCCGCAGAAAGGACAAACACTCCGAGGAATAAATAAACAGTTTCGATGTCCATTATAAACTGAAACAAACGACTCATTGTAGGCTGCATGTAGGACGCAGCGATGTGCTTCGAGTCACGTTTCGCTTATGGGCAAGCTCTTAATTAAGAAGATGTAAGTTCCCGAAGAGCAGTTATTGCAATTGAGAAGAATGCACGTCCGCCAAGGCCACGTTGCAGTTTCATGGTGGTTGCGTACGAGATGTACGAGTATAACATTTCGCCGGTATGGTTCTCGTGGGCGTTTTACGGATGCTCTTCGGGATTAGCAAACAAGCACGCTATTGGGATACTTACATGTATAATGGGACGGTTCGACCGGCTGAAAAATACGCGAAAACAACGTGTACGTGAATTAGAAGAAGCGCAAGTAAACGTGAAGCACACGACACACAAGAACGCCGCGCTACTGCACCGATCACACTACACGCTACTGAGTTACACACGTCCAAGAGACACACGGCGTGTTATTGAAAAACTATACGAAATCGCGGACACGCATTAAACGGCGCGGTATACAGAGGCCGAATGCGCTTTTCGTACAACTCAACAACACTTCCTATACAACTAATGAAACGTATACAAGCGCATGTTAAACAATAAGAGCCCTGTTGGCGACCTTGATATCCTCGAGATGCACGATTTTTACCGACGAATATTCATGGTCGAGATGGCGTGTTCCACACGAAGAATTTACAATATTTACAATTAAACATAACATTAATGAGTTGTTAAACAAGCAAATGTAATGACAATTGTAAATAGGAAATCTTTACCTCGTCTGAAGTTTGAACCAAGTATTATGCACAATGAAATCATGGAATTGCTATTTGTTCCGATGCACTGATTAGAATACTGATACACTATCAAATTTGATAATCTCGAAATAAATAGTATCCGCCGTCCCGATAATTATTTATACCATTTAAACTATTTAAACTCATACTGACTGATACCGACTTCAGAACAGAGGCCGCATCAATCGTATGAGAACTGTCAGTGTCAAAATTGGTTGTACAATTTCGCTTCTCTCTCTCTCACTCTCATTCTTATGCTAAGAGTGTTTCATCGCCAATTGGCGGAGGACTGGTGTGGCGAAGTGCCGTTGAGTCCTCAATAATAGTGTCCAGTTTACGTAAACACATTTTTCTAACTTAGATTCGATAAATAATGGCCGGAATACTCACGGTGACCACCAGAGTCTTACCGCGGCGGGTTATACTGCGAGTGATCAAGAGCAGCGTCGAGAAGAACTTGTGCGAGGTACGTAGTGCACCAGCCACTCGAAGATGCTAAATTCAGCCCAATATGTTGGACGGGAATATTATGTAATTCGGTCAGCATGTGGTTTCCCTAAACGGTGGAAAAACAGCGGTCACTATGAGACGGGCTACCGTTCGATTATGTAACTCACGCGCGAAGTGTTGCAATATATTTTTATGTAACAATCTTTGCAAATTGTACCTTCAAGTCCTTTTGTAGGCGCCCATCAACCAAAGAGCAATTCGTCAAGCAAGCACAGCTCTCAGCCAGGTATTCACTGGAGATGGCAATACATTTTTACATAAGTAAGGCATATAGTTTAGGTAAAAGCACAAAATATATGCTGTAATTTACTGGTGCATCTTTGCTGTTGCAGACCTTTAAATGTACAACTTGGTGGAATAAGATTCTTAAGGATAAGCCCTGCTTTGTTTGAAGTCAAGACTGTGAATGTGCCGCCTTTTGCTGATTCAGTTTCTGAAGGAGATGTCAGGTCAGTTGATGAACACTCAATGAAGGCATAAGCTTAGTCAGGATGATTTTAGGTGGCAAAAGAAGAAAGGAGATCATGTAGCTGAAGATGAGGTTGTCCTGGAAATTGAAACAGATAAGACATCAATGCCTGTTCCATCACCAGGACATGGTATCATTGAGGAATTACTTGCAAAGGATGGAGACACAGTGAAAGCTGGACAACCACTCTTTAAAATCAACATCACCGGTCAGGCTCCAGCAGGTGGTGCACCAGCAGCAGCCAAACCAGCTGAAGCGCCCGCAGCCGCTCCACCGCCACCACCTAAAAAAGATGCACCTGCTGCCGCACCGCCACCACCAAAACCTAGTGCACCCGCAGCAGGTGCGCCTCCACCACCACCACCTCCAAGGGCACCGGCCAGTTCAATTCCAGTTGCTGCAATTCGACATGCGCAAGCTATTGATTCAGCAACAGTTAAAGTAATTCATCTTCACTGCTTTATCTGTTATCAAATTCTAATTTGTCTCATTAATAGATGCCTCCTGCGGATCCAACTAAAGAAATTTCTGGCACACGATCAGAACATCGTGTGAAGATGAATCGCATGCGCTTGAAGATCGCTGAGCGATTGAAGAGCGCGCAGAACGAAAACGCAATGTTGACCACATTTAACGAAATCGACATGAGGTACTAAGCCAGTCCTTTAAGTCATGCATTTGCTAATGATTATTGTTATAGTTCAATTATGGAATTCCGAAAAGCAAATCTGGAAGCATTCCAGAAGAAGTACGGCATGAAATTCGGTTTCATGTCGGCATTCGCCAAAGCTTCTGCCTATGCCTTGCAAGATCAACCGACGGTAAATGCGGTCATTGATGGTACAGATATTGTCTATCGTGACTTCGTTGATATTTCCGTGGCGGTTGCGACACCGAAAGGTCTTGTCGTACCAGTTATTCGTAACGTGGAACGAATGAACTACGCGGATATTGAGTTGGCCATCAACCAGTTGGGCGAAAAGGCACGCACTGGCAAATTGGCTGTAGAAGATATGGATGGTGGAACTTTCACCATCAGTAATGGTGGCGTATTTGGTTCCTTATTGGGCACGCCAATTATTAATCCACCACAATCTGCTATTCTTGGCATGCATGGTATCTTTGAGCGACCAATTGCAGTCAAAGGACAAGTTAGTATTCAACAATCTTTTCCTATATGCTTTATGCTAACGCTTGTTTAAATTTCAGGTGGTAATTAGACCAATGATGTACGTTGCTTTGACCTACGATCACCGGCTGATTGATGGTCGTGAAGCTGTATTATTCTTGCGCAAAATCAAGGCTGCCGTTGAAGATCCACGCATCATTATCACCGGTTTATAAGCGGACGACAAGCACGGGATGTCATCATCGATAGCATATGTATTAAATGAAATACGCATACCATGTGTACACACAATATGGAAACTTAAGCCACAACAACCATTCACACCCGTTAGCGTATTGTATTGATTATGTTTATGGTGCCTCCGCCGTCATTGAATTTTGTCGATATCTATTACGACTCCTTATTAATTATTTTCTTTCTTTTTATTGTATATTTTGTTGTACATGTACGAAAATGTAAAACTTTTTAGAAAGATAGAAAAATGTTACATAAACGTCTTCTGATTTCATATATTCGAGCGGCGATGTATTAAGTTGTTGACGATTTACATCTCAACGTAATCAATTTATTTATTTTTTAATTACGCAACGTTTAAATACATCAATTAATGAAGCGAGTATGGAACCACTACTAATCTTAAATGAGCATACCTAATAAGTGAGAGAAAACTATTTATTATTTGTTTTTCTGTGCGTTGGAACAAAAATTGTGAAAAGAACTTGTTTTGTTGTTATTTCAACCCCGTCTCTATGGTAACAATACAGTCAATACAAATAACACGTTGTTTTGTCAACGTGGATTCAGGTTGAATGCGGTTTAAGAGGCGAGAAAATGGGCGAAGAAATCAGCCCGGAAGTGATTCAGAGCACACAGAAATTGCTTGGTAAACATTTTACGAAACCGCAACTCACCGAGAAATTACTTAAAAAGCCACCGTTTCGATTTTTGCATGATATTGTTAATGTCGTGGTCCGCGATGGATTTCTCAAAGGTTTATATAGCGAAAGCGAGCTAAATTCAGAGAACGTAAAGGATCGTGACGCTAAAATAGCTTTTTTGAACAAACTCATCACTGCCGTTAGTGAGTAAATAATTATTATTAGTTTATTGCTGCATAATCGTATTGAATAAATATTTTTCAGAAACGTTAAGTGGTAAAGACTTGAAAGTAAAAGCAAGTAAAGTAGTTGCTGGACTTGATGCGAATGAAACAAATCGTTTACTCCAAACAATTGGGAAACTGATCACCGATAAAGTTGATACTAAAGAGTATGTGAAAGAATTTAAAAAGCAAGCTAAAGATGACAAAGAACCAGAAACTAAGAAAAAAGTTGAAAAAGTAGCAAAGGATAAACCTTCTACGCAAAAACTAGATTCTTCTCGTAAGAAAGAAGCGGACGTAAAAGTTAAAAAGAAAAATGATACGCCTAGAGTTAAAGAGAAAGATGCGCCTTCAAAGACCGGTAGTAAAGTTGATTCATCTCGAAGGCGTTTAAGTCAAGTTGATAAGCTGTCTACTAAATCAAGTAAAACGTCAAAAGAATCTACCACAAAGCCAGTAAAAGCTGAGCCGAAAAAAGAAAAAGTTGGAAAAGTAGTTGCGCCATCAAAAATATCAACGCCTCATGAAGAAGCAAGTACTTCAAGAGATATATCAATTAAGGAATCGCCTAAGAATGAAGAAATTATTCAAGAATCAACTGATACTACACCAAGGGAAATTGATTCTTGGAAACCGCAAGTTCTCGATCAAGAATTACCCTCCATGGCAGAGAAAGGCGAAGAGGACAAAACAGTCCAAGAAACATCTATTAAAGAAACAAAGAAAGAAGTTATACCTGATACTCCACCTGCAGAACCGATAAGACAAATATCAGCAAGACCAAAATCTGCGCGTCCGCGAAGTGGTAATAATGGTAACGGCGGCATGGGAGATGCGCCACGAGCGCAAAAACCACGTCCTGAAAGCAAAAAAGCGCAACCTATAAAAGCAATGGATTTCTCATTGAATAACTCAAATGCTGACGCAACAATTAATGATATAGCAAAAGAAATGGCAGAAACCGTTAAGAAACCACCAGCTAGACCTAAAAGTTCCTTGTTGCGTCCTCCGAGTGTGCGTCCCAATAGCGCACGTCCTGGCGCACCGCGTCTTCGCCCAGATACTTCTATTCCAATGAAGGAAATTGTTCCCCTTGGAAAAATAAATGTTATTATTGAAAACTATGATAATATTGAAGGTGCTAAAGATGTAGATGATGAAGAAACTGTTGTTATAGAAAATGTACCGGAGAGCGCACCGCAGGAGACCGTTTTTCTTGAGAAAAAGTTGGATATTCCTGCGGATAAAGGGCATTTAGTAGAACAGATCCTAGAACAGATGCAGGGATCTGACGCACCTGTTGAAGATGCTAAAGGACAAATTGAATGGGACCATGAAAGTAATTAAATTAAACATGCGTAAAATAAATTTAAATAATTAATTTCGCTTTGTAGATTCCAAGGAAAAGGACGCAACTGTTAAAGAAATTAATGCATTAAGAAATTCAATTCAAACTTTAACAAGGACAGCAAATCCATTAGGAAAGCTCACCAGTTATTTACACGAAGACGTTGAAGCCATGCATTCTGAACTTGAGACGTGGGTTAATATGAAAAAACAATACATACAAGAAATTATCAAGCAAAAAAGGTACAAAATCTAATTGATACATAATAAACTATTAGTAAAATATGCACATGCTTCTTCCAGGTTAAACGATGAAAGTAATCAACCCCTTTTAAAACAATTACAAAACTTGGAAGAAAACATTCGCAAAGAGCGCGAAGAAATCATGACAGTTAAATTTAACATTATGAAGAACGAAGAGCGCATTCGGCAACTAGTGAAGAAACAAATTGTTATTGATTAAATGATTAGTAAAATAGTCATTTTAGTTATTATATAAAATAGATTTCACATACAATAATAATTATGGTTAATAATTAATACATTGAGAAGAACCTTGTTTAATATACGTATTATTCAGACACTTGCGGAGTAGTAGTAGTTGTTGCGCTATGTTTTAATTCGCATGTTAAACGCAGTTAAATGCATTTAGCGTTTAACGTGCGCTTTCGTAATAGACGAATGCGCAAATTAACATAAAAATAAAAAAATATTCACCAGTAGCGTTAACTCTAAACGTTTCACATCGTAAATAACAAATCCTCCTATAACTAATTTTTCTATCTAGCCATTTTCAGAGTATAACAATAAACAAAACAATCAATTACGTTATATCTATTTGAATAATAGAAGATATGTAAGTTTATCCATAGTATCCATCATATTCTTTAATATAAAACATATATATATATATCTCCATTTTTCACCTGGAAAAAATTCATTCGGAGTCTCACCAAACAGTCGTATTATCTCATTCGGCTTTTCATTTATCATTCTTAATTTATGGTATAGTGTAGTGAATTAGTCGCTATCTTATTGTTTGTTCAAATAGTTTTCTAGTTACATTATGTGCAATTTACAATATTCGCTATAATACAGAGCACGTGAATATCCATGACGCCAGCGTTACGTAAAAATTTTTCATTGCACGCCGGATATTTCGATTATTTACAACATCAAATGTTTAGTTAGGTCGCCAACGCGATAAACTTTCGAATGTTCAAACAAACGTCTATTTGTGATCGAATTATGACAAGCGCATTAACTAAATTACTCTTAAATCCATGTTAACACGCCAAAACAAATATTTGCTCTGTATATGTACAGCTTTATTCGATTGATTATATTTTGCAACAGACATTAAAGCCGAACGCGTGCAATTTCCTTCTAATTTCCTCGCCGCCAAGGTTGGGCCAATTTTTACCGTCAACTCAATATGACCAATGATTCATTGTAATTCGGCGCTAACAAGATTTCAAAGATAATTTCGTAAAAGCGTCGTAGTATTAACTACTCTATTATTGCAAGTTGGACTTTGATCTGTGTAAATAAATTTTTATCACTTTAAGAGAACATGTAAACTGTATGTATATATGCATCATGTGTGCGAATGCATAAAATCTTCCAATCGTATATTTCTTGACAACGTGATTTTACGGATAATTCCCGAATACTAATAATTTCCATGTGATTAACATCGCTGTGCTCCTCTATTGTTATGCTGCTTCAATGTACAAAGCGCGCGTGCACGGACAATTGCGTTATAGATTTTGTTCACCTAGACTCAAATCCTATGGAATTCATGTACACATTTACACTATATACATTAAATTTCGTTGGAGTAGCATACACATTACCGCATTAGTACATTTGTTCATTTGTTTAGCTCGTTTAGCTCTCAATTATGTATAAGTATGTAAAATGTAGTATTCAGTGCGTTAGTAATTATTGTGCAGCTCGAAAACAATCCAAATGTAGCCTCTAATTCGAATTATTGTCTATGTTCATTCACTACGTCGGACTTCTTCAGATACTCGAGCATAAACGAGCATTTTTGATAATGTGATCGCAATTTAAAGCAAGAATTTAGCCAATCTACGAATAAATTTTAAGGGCCAGCGCGCATCTTATCAAACTCGAACGCCGTACGAACGATTTACATATACGATCGTCACCTTCTGCTACAATTCGAATAGCTCATCTTGTTGCTGCTGATACCTACAAATAGATCATAATTAATTAAACGATTTACGTCAATGAACCTGCCTGTCGTATAAATATTTCACAGGAAATGATAGAATCGATGAAATACATTCACGAGGTTGTTCAACTGCTCGACAAGAGCAAAATATTCCGTCTTTGAGTCGCAAATATTTGGCTTTCACATTATGCAGTACTCATCTCTCAAATAAATAACAATAAGAATTCGGGAAAGTAGAGCATTCCAAACAAGTCGAACGTAAACGCTTCAAGTACGCTAATTAATTTTAAACGATAAGTGCTCTCCACTTGATGTATCTCATTCTATTGAATTTGTTTGTAATAAAATATACGGTAGTGAATTGAGGAGTTTAGAGATATGCTAAAACATACCTTTGCATTGATGTTTTGATCTTATTCCCTTGTGTCATGACCACTGTCTGGGGCATTTTTACAATATCACATGTGCCATTGTTGTTGACCATCTGCCGCATTCGACTCACTGCAGGTCTTTTGCGTTCCGCGGCAAATTCAGCATATTCACTGTTTTTGTGAATCTTTCTAACGTCTGCCTTGGTGCTAGCAATAGACGCATCTATTTTGCCCAGGAAATCATTTGCATCTTCGTCTTCATCATAGCTTGGAGAAGTTACTCGCGAACTATGTGCCTCTGAGTCGCTCTCTTGTGGTGAAGTTGCTGCCTCTGGTGATGTGGGTTCATTAGATGGGATTAGCAAATGCTCTCTCAAGAATAAACTATCGCTTGCAAATAATCGGTTAGCGCGACGTATTTGCTCCATCTACAACAAGTAATAATCAAAAACAACTGATCAACATGATGACCTGAATAATACAAACTGTAACTCCATATTTCAATGCAATTCCTTGCAGTGTATCAGTCTGGCTCACTTGATGCTTAATGTATGATTCATTTCTTGTGTTATTCCTGCTGCTTGTGCTACCATACTTCTTGGAGAACCTGGCCGAGTCCCTGATGGACAGCTTCTCATAGGCATGTCTGTCATCCATGATTGGAGCTGTGATGTATTTGAGTATTGGAGACACTATGCACAACATGATTGCATTAATTGAGTCAAGTTCTTTGCAACGCTATTCAACTAATGAGTGTAACACAACAAGTCATTCTCTATTGATGCATGCCAATGACTGACTTACAGTTTTTATGTGAGACCAGAGATAAGCAGGCCTCTCGAACGTCTGGAGTGAGCGAGCAGTGCGATGAACGTGACGAGTATTTCCACGGCTGTTTACTCTTTACATAATTGTCGACGGCGCTAGATTGATAACGCAAATATTAGCTGGTAGTATTCACAACGATGACAAGCCGCCAGTGTACACTCAACTCGACTGGTGTAACAGGCGATTACTTACGATTGTTTAGCTAGTTCACTGGTATTTTAGGATGCATAGAAACGTTGCAAACTTGTCTAAACGCTAAATAAACGATTGAAAACACTACTGAACTGATTGAATAGACGTCGTAAACTGCATACACAACATCTGTGCAGCTGTGACTTGACAGCGGTCACGCTAGATTATTTTGCCATCTAATTACCACTTACCGTAACTAACTGGTAATTGTTCACTAGGAAGAAGCACCACAATCACTATGATAATTATTAAACCATCACTAAATCACTATTAAGTTAGTTTCGCGTAGACCTTCACCTAAGGTTATGTTGATTCACCATAGGCCATCTATGCTAAACGGATATACTAAAGTATTGATTTTCTCATATGTTCCTGACTTGCACGCGGCCACAGAGTGGTGGCCAAAATGTGAACTAGGATAAGCAAAAACGCGGTAGCCAAACTCGTCATAGGATTTACGGAAGCATAGACTCTTCATACCAGGAGGAATGTTCAGAAGCGCTCTCGCGGCTCAGCGTTTGAGAAAGCATCAAGGCGCATATACTTCTTATGTACCGTGAAATTTTATGAATTTTTACAATAGGATATTGAGAATAATAAATCATTAAAAATTAAAATTAAAAGTTAAAAAAAGTAAAAAATTAAATATAAACATTTTTCCAATTTTCTTATTGCGAGTTGATAAAGAAATAACTGAATTTTATTTAAGAGAAAATATGATGTAGATAGCAACAATTTAACGTTGGATTTGAATAATTATTTGGTCATTGTTGAAACAAAAACCATTCAAAAAGTGCGGAGCCATAAGAAAACGGTTTTTAACTGTAATAAGAAGAACTCTTGTCGAATAACGTGTGGGTAAAATTATTATGTCTTTTAATTAAATGCAAAATTAAATTTTTCTCTTTTTTGCCAAAATAAATATTTTCCTAAAGAGCGGAAGAAAACAAATTCCTTAATAGTATTTATGAAAATCAAGTTTTGTTAATAATTAGTGTTGAAAATTATTTCAATTTATATTATGCATTTTCGCGCGCTCGCTGTTGCAAGACGATGCAGCGCACTTTCGCACAGATGTTTTTTTTTTTTTAGTTTTGCTGGTAGAGTTAAACACATTGCACCGCGTGTAACTCTGACTAACAATACTTAATAATTAATTTATTTTAGCGCTTCTTCAGCTTCCGTCTACCGAGGGTTCCATGGAGAGAAGATCAACGGAGATTATATCCTTTTAGTGGCATTGCTTTGGAGACACAATTTGTTTATTTCAAGAAGTGGACAGCGCGTATTCAGGTATTTCGTTAGATGGGAAATTATTGTATGGGGTAAAATAAACGATTTAAAGAGGGTTGTAGCATTTTTGAGCATGAATTTCAGGTAGTGAAATAAACAGTTGTTTTTCAAAGCAATGCCATGTGAGTGAAGCAACCAAACTATTTAACTATTCATTCTCGGTATTAAAATGTTTGTTTGTTTTAGCTAATGCCATCATCAACCAGAATGGATATCAATTTGAGGAGTTGCAATTCGTTCGCTGTACCACCAGAGTGAGGGTCAATTGGAGAGCATCTTCGTTTCGGATGTGGTCATTTGCCCCGTTTTGCTGGCCAGGAGCTACACTGTGGTGAGTCGCATGCTTGTCCTGGTTGTTGATGCATGAATCGGTGGAGTGTTGGTGGAGGGCGAGTTGGGTGAATTGCACGTTGAGAGAGAGGAGAATCCCTTGCACCATGGCATAGCACGGTGTCCATGGTGCTCTGCGTAGGGGTTGTCTATGATTTTAATATATCGCTCGGACGGCCTGGCTACTTCGGTAATTTGCAAAGCTGGGCTGTTCGGGCATTCACCTGTAAATTTCATTAAAACTGGTAAATGTCAATCAAAAATTGAATAACTGTAAAATTGCTTATGCAACTGCATCCCTGTGTTAATGGCAAGAGTGTCACTAGCGTCAGCTTAAAATAGTCTGAGCCAGACACTACAACCCTTTAGCAACAGTAAACTGTCAAGCTACGATCTTGGCTTATGGCTGGACCACCGCTAATTGAGGTTGATTTGCCAATTGCTGTGTCTACAAATTTAGCTTTGCGAAGTCTAAATAAGGCACGCAGCCCTTTAGCGACAGACTTATCAAGCTACGATCTTGGTTTAAGGCTGGACCACTGCTAATTGAGGTTTCAATTAATTATTACAGCAACTAAAAGCACAAGCAACAAATAGATATTCAATTCAATTCAATAATTAATCAATTATAATAAATCGCAAACAAATGAATTCTAAAGCGATAACTCTAACGAGATCAAGTTTTAAAGCGGACAACCCCTTGCAGTATGTGAGAAGGGAGGCTTCTTTCTTTCGTCCTTGGCAATTCGGTCAGCTCGCCCTTCACCAATTATCTTCACCGTATTCGTGCTCAACGATCAGGACTTGCTATGCGACTCGCCCGGTGGGTTTCCTGGTCACCAAAACCGTGGTGCAAATGTGTCACATCCCGAGCTAAGTGCTCCCTAGTTGATTTTCATCCTGCTGGTCCAGCGAAAGTCTTGCAATTGCTCATTTGGTATTTATCCTAGCTGTTGATACATTAATTAAAATAAATATACATTCGCGTTTCATTTTCATTTAAATTAAGCTTTTAAATTGAGTCTTGATCAAGTTTGGTTGCTGTATGAGTGCTGCTGAGAGAATAAGTGAAGGTGCCATTGCATGGGTGCTACTCACTCGCTCTCTCAGCATGAATGCGCGTGTGTGAGTGCGGAAAAAACGGGTTTCATCCTGCGTCCACGCCCGATTTTTTCAGAAATTCCGCCAGGGGGCGCTTCAAAATTAAAATTATTTAATTAATAAAGGTGGGGGATCTAACCAAAGATGCAGATGGCCTCAGAGTAGTCAGCTTAGCCATCTAGAGAAGTTTTCATGATCATCCGCGCCTTTCACGTGCGCTTCTGCCCAATTATCTCATTTCTCCAACTATTACAATACCTATTTAATTAATTTTTATACTCGCGCAAAGCTGATTAAATTTGAAGTAATTTAATAAGTATTTGATGAAATGATAACAAATAAGTTTGTCAATTTGGGCCCAAACGAGGAGAATGTCTGTCTTTATGTTATTAAATATCATTAAATACGTACAGATTAGGACTACCTGTTTGATTATAATGTATTTTTATCAGGTCTAAATAGAATTAGATCACATAGATATTTCTGTAGAAAGCGCATTATAAGAAAGGAAAACCACATACCACCGAAACATAAATGCTTATTATCAAAATTCATTCTAGCGAATACAGTTGAATGATGATTATGTCTACATTGCTACACCTACTTTACACTTGAAAAATCAAATTAGATCGGATAGGTTGGTTGAATGCGTTTAGTGAATTGTAAAATATTACTATACGCATAGTTGTTTAATAGGGCTAAAAATGAACTCGACAATTATTACAGCTAGGAGAGCAAGGAAACTTTCGATCATATTAAAGTGGGAAAATCAATGAGAGTGAATGTATAAATTTTCAATTAGATTCAAATTTAGGGCGTTGGATATTTAATCACGATTATGCTTCGTGTGTTGTTAAGCGAGAAAGCGGTCTCCCGTTCCGCTTGCCACCAATGCCGCCGCCGTCGCTGCCTCATCTGTATATTTACAGAGCACTTGGCTCTGTTTTAGATGCTTTATTGCGAATCTCTAAGTCAATATTAGGGGGAGGCTTTCTAACCGGCAAGCCAACTTTCCGACATCAGTGTTGACTCCCCATTTGCCAACTGCCGCAGGAGCAGGAGTTGGAAATTGTTTTTAGATTAAATTTACCTGCCGCCGCACTGATGCTTCGATATTGGTTCATTTTTATGCCAATACAAGTGCCTTAATTCGAGATGTAAATACCCATAAATCCTATTTGATGTAATAATGCTAATTCCATTATGTTACGCACAAGTGCCTAGTTCAGCGCGAAAAATACGGGCTATCATCAACATTGCAATTATCGGATTGCGTTTGTTGCATAATGGCTTACAGGTAATGCTATTCAATGTGTTGTAGTTGTACCATGTTGAATAACAATGACGTAAATACGTTTATTTACAAAACATTAACTTTAGTTTCCGGTTGGCTATTGGCAAGCGATATTCTTCAGCTCGGCCGCATTGAAGAGACGAGAGTGTGGCCGATGATGTCCTTTGTGTAAGGGAGAAGCTTAAAAAGAGTGGAAATCCGCTTTTCTAATTGATGCATTCAACGCACAAGAGATTCAACAGCGGCTAAGAAGATCCATTGTGCTCGCGCTAACAACTTCAAACAGCATCCACTTGTTCACAAGTAAATACTTTTATTTCGCTTCGCAAATTCCTTACGTTTTACTTACTGAAAATACTGGAAGTAAGTAAAACTCGGCATATAAAATCATGAAACGTGTGAAAAATGTAATTTGTGAGAAAACAAACAACAACGTTACAATAACTGGAAGTACAACCCTTCTTTTGTAGATCTAGGGTTAAACAAACTACTTGGCACTGAGCGACAAAGCAAATTTGTATCGACTTGGTCATCATCATCGTTTGTCTGTCCGTCAGTCACTCTTGACGGCAGTGCATACGATTGTGAATCGTTTAGCATGAAGTATCATCCAGGGCTCTCTTCAGCGAGGTGTTGAGTTTACAAATGCAAGTGGCCGTAATAGTGGTAAAGCGCGGTCGTCGTTACGTGGAGGGCAAGTTGTAGTATTAGCCACTACGCGTAAAACTACATGCGCACCGTGTGCATAATACGCTGAGAGTTTTTCTTTTGCTCTCTTCAAATTGAAAGGTGCTGCCTGGCATGGCGCTTGCGTTTGTTTTGATTTAATATACGGATGATGATGGCACAGCATACGACGATGATCATCAAAATGTACACGTGCACGACGTTGACGTTCTTCGTCCTGTTGACGACGTCGCGACGAAAGAGAGAGCAAATGGGTCCATCATCATCACCACCAGCACCAGCACCAGCAGCAGCAGCAGCATCATCATCATATCAGGTCTCGACTAAGTGGAGCACCTCTCTACTTCTCATCATCTCGCTGAAGCACCCTTTTCGACTAACAACCTTTCATAGACCTGCTGATTGCTGCTGACCGACAGCTTATATAACCCTTTAGAGTCCTTCGAGTATGTCACGAGTGGACTTGGCCGAGAGGTGTGCTGCTGTTGATAGCAGCGAGACTATGCGCACTCTTTTTGCCGCCCTCGAACACCCCGAGAAAACGCGCGCGCACACTAATTGAATCGATATGTCTCTTCGATCAAGTCCAATGTCATCCCCGAGTGCAAGCAGCACCCTGTACCTGAAGCACCCTAGTGGTATCACTTCCACTAGGATTTATTGAATCAATCAATAGAGACGTCGCAGTCATATTCGTTCGTCCAGCATACATATACCTCCTAGTAGATAAACATACAAAACGATTGTTGAAATTGTTTCCATTGTATACTCCCTACCCATCATTTTTTGCGCGCGCGCGCCAACACTCGCAGATAGGACGACGCGCCGTGGCGGCGGCAAGAGTGACCGGAGTGGTAAGATGCTACGCTCCACGAGGACCAAACGCAGCGGCTCCAAGACGCGCAAATGGTGTCGAATGGTATCAGCAACCGGTTCGCCGTCATACGCAATTCCCGCCTCAACGCCATAGGTGATTATGGATTGTTGTTCCCCCCGGTGATAACAGGAAGTGGAGGAACCGAACGCAAGAACCGCCTTTGCGTGCGAAAGCCAGTCGGCGCATTGGACGAGCGCGCGGGGCGATCACTCCCCGACGGTTGGAATCGAGTGCCCAGAATGCAGTGGGTCCTAGAGTGGAAGTGCCATGTACACTTTGAGGGCACTCTAAGAGTACGCTTAGGCAAGTTAAGCGCTCTTTGCAGCTAAAGAGTCTTACATCAAGAGTCCTTTAAAGTGTGCTATAGCTCGCGCTCGATCACTGATTTATTTATATAGTTAGTCAGTTTGTTTATTGAATTCGGATATCGAATCAACCGGAAGAACGCGGGCGGCGGCGGCCACTTGTACCTACTTCTTGAGCGCGCGATAACAAGATTGCGATCGCGGAAAAAAGTGGCGGCGGCGACGACGACGACAACAACACCAATCAAAAAAGAGCCGTACGAAGAGAGTGCTTCGCTTAAACATTTCATTCACAAGTAATCAGTGTAAAGTGTCCGAGAAGTGCGCGTTTGTGTTTGAATCGAATTCAGTTCTGGTGCGCAAAGACGAAAGTATTAAGAAACTTGTTCAACAGTGAAAGAAAAGTGATTAGTGCTGAAGAAGAATAAGTAATTAATAAGTAAGTGCACACTGCTGCAGTGAACGACCCAAAAGCGGTCCTGGAGTCCATGTCTGGCGGTGGCAACTACGGGGAAGGTCCCGTGGTGCAGGACCGATCTGACTTGCATGGCCTCCTGCCTGAACTCAATGGAGTCGAACTGGCTATGAGCCTCAGCCCAAAGCACCATCATCATCACAATCAAGGAGGTCCTCTCAGCCATCTTCAGCAGTTGCATCATTCGACGCCGTTCAGCGTCACCGATATTCTAAGTCCCATCGAGGAAAGTTATCGCAAATTGGAATTAGCCGCGAATCCGCCATCACCTTACAGGTATTTTCAGCCGTAAACTCTGGAAGAAATCGTCGTAATATTTAGTCCTTGCATGTTGCTGCAGATCCACTTCCAGCGGCAGCAGTATTAACTCACCGGGTGCTAGTGCTATTCCTTCTTCAAGCACAACAAGCACTTGCGGCATGAACGGTGGATATCCAGTAATGGGCCAGTTTGGCAGCGGCCAATACTGCCCATCAGTCTCTGAAAATCTGGGACTAGCGCCGCATTACTCTTCAGGATGGTATCAAACGTCAGCGACGGATCCACGCTTTGCGAGTAAGTTTCTCATTATCCCAGCACAATAATACCTATTGCCGTACAATGAGCGCAGAAACACATGCATTATTGCTTTCGTTAGATTAACGCTGAATGTGCATTAGGGGTAAAAGCGCGCACACTGCGTTGCACTTCCGCGCTCAGGGCTACCGTATTGTCATCATATTGGTTCTGAAGTGGTGAGCAAACACATCTAACGCCGTATATTTACCAACTGTCAGTTACGACTTTTAAACAGCGCACGCACTCTCGAAAAACGGTAAATAATTTGCGCGTCCATCATCCATCTATTTACGCGCCATTTATTTATATAATGAACAAACGATGCAATGCAAGAGTTAGCGCCAGCGTTATAATAAATAATTGAAGTGACAGGCGCCGTGCGTGCGGTGTACACGAAGAACCAGTTTAATTTCGAGCACAACACCAGCAAAACGCCCAATGAATAAACTCCATTGTGTTACGTGATGAGAGATGCACGCAAGACGACGCGCTTTCTTCAAGATCACTCCTTTCCGCTGATGATGCTGACAGCCGCCCTCGAGATTCCCATGACGCTGCGAAAAATTTTAAACGTTATTTAATTTATGCTGCAGCTCTTCAAATAGACGAGCGAAAAATGCGTAGAATGCAGAAATTGATTCGCGAGCGTTTCGAGCGTCTTCGGTGATAAAATGGCAATCTAAATAAACATGAAATTATTTGTTATTAATCGGATTATAGCTAGCAAATCGATTCGTACGCATGACGGGTCGCTATTCAGTGTTGGAGCTGAAGTGAAGGAAGCAAAATGCATACGCACACGCTGAAAAACTCGTAGAATGCCGGCAAAATAAATATTTATTTTCGAAATGTCCCTTTTCTCCAGCCAGCACTGCGGCCATGGCGCATTGACAATGTCCATTCCATTTTCCTCCGAATGCATGCGTTCGTATTGATTCCTCGGAGCCGGCGAAGGAGCTTGAATAAACATTATACGAACGCGTCGAACGCGAGCTTTACACCAACTCAAAACGCAATGCATGATGCATAAAATATGAATGCATCGTATTTTCCTTCTGACAAGCAAAATGCAATTGCACCTGAAATAATATTACTTTTTGATTTCATTCTATTCCGGATTCGTTAGTAGATTAAATGGAATAACAAATCAAAATTCTACTCTTGAACAATTTTATTATCGCACCTGTTTTCGATACACACCCCTGGAAAGCAGGAAATAATATGCTTGAACACGTTCATAAATAATATTACACGCAGATAAGACGACGGATATGCAAACAGGGAATGATTGATTGCTGTTAAATCGTCTCCGGCGGCAATGGTGCTAGCGACGGCGGCGGTTACAGCACAAGGGTGGATTGCCATCGCAGCATCACCCCCGCAGGCGATGTGCTTTAACATCCTAACAGAATTACGATGACAATACCTCCAAAACTCCGGAGGGATGCGCCAACACGCTGCGAGGTGTCAAAACCGCATGAAAATGCAAGTGAAATTGTGCGTACGCTTACATCGTTTAATTGTACAGTTTTCATTACATAATTGGGGGGTGGCGCATGTAATTTGACTTCTTTACACTATCCACGAACGTGTTGCAATCTTGGGCGGAGAAGATGATGATATCACGTTACGTATGGTATCACACATCAGAAGGACAAGTATGCTGCTTGCATTGAAACAGATCTGGGTAGTTCTCGCTTAGGGATGGAAGGATACTGATGATGCACGCGAATAGTTCTCACGATAAACGTATCGTATTTCGAGGATTTACCAAACAATGCCAAAAAGTACCACAATACAAGAGCTACGCATACTTTTTCAGCATCAAATTGTTGAGTAAACTATGCGCGATGAAGAGGCAAGAAAGTTGCGTGAAATTGATACAGATCTAATGTTAATAATTTGTGTGGAACAATCGTATTTTGAAATCAGTATTAAATTTATAATGGACATGGCTACAAAATATTTGCGAATGCAAATAAATAATTTAAATGAATAGGTTGAACAAAACATCAATAAACAAATCCCCGTGAAATAGTGCTGTTGCGCGCACTCTAACCGAATCGAATATTAAATCCGCGCGATTAGGGAATAACCAAACACGAGTGCGTTTTGTAATCAAAAATTGCAATAATGGATGGAGTATATTTTACATGGAATAATTTTGTAACAAACACGTTCGCAGCGCAAAACGTACGTGTGATGGTGATATCCTGATGGCGATGGCGGTGGCGGCGGCAGTGGCGGAGAAATCTATAAATTTGCAATTGCATTGTTTCAGTATCGCGCCTAATGGGCAGCACAGCCGCCGGCGGCAACATGGGACATGCGGGGATGCCCGGCCTGGGAGCGTGCGCCGTTCCCGATTCGAAACCGATGCAATTTCCCCTGGCGCAACGCCGGAAAAGGCGGGTGCTTTTCACGCAAGCTCAGGTAAGACTGGAAGAGGGAAGTTTAACGCCACGCCTAAAATTTTCATCTGCCCCCGACGGTGGCATCACCACTATATTGCCTACATCTTCATGCCGTCGCTAAATGATTTTTCCACTGCTTCCTAGTCATTTCACATATTTTCTTTTAAACATTTCTAAACACTTTAAATCCTTACAAAATCTTTACACAACCCATTTCTGCCTTAATTGCAAAACATTCTCAATAGTAATTTATTTAATTTGTCTAGGTATACGAGTTAGAACGTCGTTTTAAGCAGCAAAAATATTTATCAGCACCCGAACGTGAACACCTAGCATCCTTAATTCATCTAACGCCAACGCAGGTGAGTGGCAATTGCTAATCGTACAGTTAAACACATAATCCTGATGATCCTGATGTTGAATTCGCGTCCATTTTGTATGTGTAACATTTCGAAAGAAGCAAACGCGCATGATCCTTGATGCTTACCCTGTATGCATGTAACAACGATCCATCCGTCGATTAATTTCGAACAATGCAACGCAGAGAGCACACACCCCACACCGCAAATTAAAGCATAACAATTTAGGGAAGAGAATGGCACCCATGCGGTGTTGCGATCTATTGCCTTCGCGCCCGTACGCTCACGTAGTCCTAGTCTCAACCCCTGAACCACCACGACGACAAAACGGCCAGGATGAATGTTAGCACAGCCAACAACTAATACTAAAGCATGCCTTGCAGTGCATCCCCGTTGATGCTGATGATGATGATGTACGGATGATAAGATACATAGGGTGCACACCCCGGGGCCGACCCGACACTCTAGCCAGTTATACAAAGTAAATTACGGGGTTGATGGTTGTTGCAATGCGACAATTTTATTTCTTTCTTAACCATAGTTGATTCCAATTACTTATTCAATAATTTCTCGTATTTTACTGCTACAAATTGCTTTCTTTTGAGGCAGTTAAACTTGCAGCAGGAAATATGACGATTTTGAATTGATATTTGAATTTTTCAAATGGAATAATCATTAACTTGCCAAGCAAAGAAAGAGGCATATGCGAAAATAGGAATAAAGCGAAGCATATACCTACAACAAGGAGGAAAAAGGAAAGGCAAAAAAAAAACGTAATGCAAGAAGAGATCGACGGGTTTGCATTGCGTGCAAATACGAGGAGAACATGCATTGAAAAAGGGCTTGTGCTGAACGTGGTTCTTGTGTGTGCATTCGCTCTCTTCTTCGACGAACGCGCTTCGGTTCGATCCTGCAGGATCTCAAGTGGCTGAGCGCATTGTGTACTCGTTGCTGCTGTACGCGTTCCTATCCAAACTGGAGCTGCTGCTGCTGCTGCTGCTGCTGGTGGTATAAACCAGCTGTCGTCATCATCGTCGTTCTTTACTGTCGTATTGCGTTTGCAACATGATCAAAATCATCATACTTTATTCCTAACAATTAATATTCTTGCACGAGTAAAGTTGCTGATCATAAATTGCGAGACGTCTTATGAATTAAAATTAAAATTCATAGAGCCATCAGCTACCAATTAGCTAATGAATTAAACAAGTGGTTTAAACGACCGGAGATTGTTGTTAATTCGTTAAACATTTGAGTATAGCTATGCGCGCGCGCTCACACAAAGTAGGTAGTCATTGTCAAACGGCCACTTAACATTTTATCCACACTGCGCACATTTGCGCATCATAGCTATTTGCATTAACTGTGTATTAGCGAATTGTTTAATTAACTGCTGTTGCATTTTCTACAAACACAAGACGTGGGTTGCTGCACTCATCAGTGCTCACTAACTGCTGTTTGCATTGTTAAAATGCTAGGAAATATTGAAATCTCTATTTGATTTGCTAACTCACTGTCTGTCTGCCTGTCGTCTCAAATCAAATAATTTTCTTGTGTTTAAGAAGATTTTAAATCTTTAAAGCTGAAATATATATATTTTTTGCGTAATATTTTGATGAGAAAACTGCAGTTAAAAATCATTCAAGTATAAACCTAATTATTGGTGAGGAAATGGTGAAAAAATTTGGCATTATTAAAAAATTATAACCGCAACTGAAAAGAAATCGTATCGTAGATGGTGTGTTGTTGTTGTAGTGGCGCATGAAAGAAATGGTGAATGAATGCAATCCGTGGTTGCGATAACGTGAAATGTTCTTCTTCTAACGAGTTGACTGGTCGAGGATGTGTGTGCTCGATACGGCATTTTTGTATTGTGCAATGCGGTGGAGCACGCGGCGAACGCTCCTGAAAGGATGCATTGAAGTGAATAAACATCGCACCCACTCGCGCACCCATTCATCCGTCTTCGAATCTTTGGGGTTCCCGCGTCGCTGCCGCCCTAACGCAGCATCCGTACCCGTTCATATCTCGATTTGATTTCCAACATTTATATCGTCTTTTAATTATGTGCGAGGCGAGCCTAATAAAGCCGCATTGTGTGCGAGCGCTCAAAACGTGCGTAATCTCCAAACTGTTCAACCTGCCTCCTTCTTCTGCTACCTAAAGATCTAAATCATTATTACGAATCAATAGACAGACTAAACTTTTTTCCAACTATGAATGAATCATTCAAAAACGTGTTCTATTCTGTTCTATTAACGTCTAGAATTTTTACACTTGTCTAGAATATGTCTTAATTAATAAATTCACTCGATAAAGGGGTAACAGCAAGGGTGGTAAATCAAATATTAATACAACGTGTGAACTTGCGAACTCTTAATAATAATGTTGATCCGAAGGATTATATTTCCCACTGTATTGAACACAACACCCATCGGGTATGAAAGACTGCTGGTCAATTAGCATAATCCTCATTTAATACGCTCTTTTCATGCAATGCGCAATTGCAAAATGATTATGCGCGATTATCCCGCATGATAAGCAAACAAAAATATTTGTTTAATAAAAACACCAACGCTAGAACATAATTCATATTTTTCAGGGGAATGGGGATGTTTGCGTTGTTGTTATTATTAAATACGATTTAATTTTAAGCGCACGTGCAGCGCAACACAATTAAGGACGTCAGGATAATTGGAAATTAATTGCGAAATTAATTTAAATCGATGATCATCGAGAGAATGCGCGCCAGCCGTCGCTTCAGAATTTAATGAAATTACTAGTAGTACGCACGCACATTGCGAGAAGATGTCAAACGCGAAACGCAATTATTTAATTGCGCGGGCGTGCGCGATTTAATTACGTGCGTTAATTGAATTTCGGGCGTTCGTTGCAAATTATTTTGCGGTCGAATGATGCGTAGTTCACTACTGCCTATTCGAGTGATAGAGTAATTGCAAAATATTTTCATAAAAAATTATCTAAAGAGAAAACGACAACGACAATGAGGACCAAGTGAAAATATTATTTTAATGTCAACATAATCTAGTTAAAGAGATTAGGATATGCTTGAAAAATAGTGTGGAAAAATAATATTTGCTGAAGAGATTATTGTGGCTTTCAATCGTATTGAATTTAATCTTTGTTACAGGTAAAAATCTGGTTTCAAAATCATCGATACAAATGCAAGCGTCAAGCGAAAGAGAAAGCAATGGCTGAACAAAATCAACATAATCAAGTAAGTTACTAAAAAGTGATAAGAAATAATTGAGAGAAGCTATCCGACGGAATTTGAAAATAATTATTATTCAATTCTCAATTAAAATATTATTGCAACTTTCTTATCGCAGTAATACAAAAATAATTGAGAAATTTAAACACTTAATAATTGAATGTAAGTCAACTTCAGACAACAACTTCCTCCACTTATATTGCTTAGATGTGCGTACGCGTATGAAATTAAATCAGAGTTGGTTAACTCACTGCGGAGTTAATAAGTAGAACATGCGTACACTTAATTGATATTTTAATATTCAACTCTAAATTAAATATGTCATAAGAAACGAAATTCATCAGTCAAGCGCGCAAGAACTCGATGGCAAAGTGTTGATTGTCCAAACAATCATTTTGACACATTTTTAATTGGGCGCGCACAATACACGCATTGTTAATCAAAGTGTATCAATAGATTTATTGAACATGCGAGTTCATTGTGTTGACAGATCATGTCAATAAAATACCTGCAGCGAGCCACGCAGCTTTCGAATGTCTATTCATCTCTACGTCCATCTCTAATTGCATGTGTATTTAGTAAAGTGCAATGCGTTGTTGTTCTTATTTCATTCACTGTACAGATTGTACGGATTTTACAAAATTTGAATAAATGTAATCTAATTTCTTCAATATCTCGAAAAGTACTAAAGATATTATAAAAATTCCTGAATTTTTCACAAGTCTTACAAAGAAGTAAATTAGTCTATCGCAAATTTGTTGGACGCAAAGTTATTGAACGCAGGCGAGCTGTTGGAGCAACATGAAAACTTCAAACACGTTTTGGTCGAAACTACTTTTTTCGCAACGTTTATCATAAAATCTCAAGTTCTAATCGGCCGATTCTCATGAAATTTGGCTTGAATATTCTTCATACCTATATCTCCCTATGATATAATTTTTATTGTTTGATTTACAGTCCTCTAGTTCACCACGTCGCGTCGCTGTGCCGGTGCTCGTCAAAGACGGCAAACCATGCTCGGGTGGCGGTTCATCAAGCGGCGGCAATCAGTCTTCGGGAACGAGTGTTCCCTCATCCGATGTGATCGGCCGCAGTCAGCAATCCTCCTCGTCCGTCGTCTGCCCCTCGCAGCAGCAGGCGCAATGCATGGCCAACGGCGGCTTAGCAATGGCTTATCGGCAGCAAGCCGGCAATTATCAGCAGCAATGCGGCACGTATTTGCCGCTGCAAGCAAGAGCCTGGTAGTGAAAGTAAAACGAATACGTTTTCTTTTTATTTCACATTGCTTGTACATACATTACAAATTCAAATTAAGGAAAGAAACCAACCAACTAACGGTTGATTTGCAAGTTGTATTGCAAACTATACCCAGATATAACTTCTAGCTTTATAAATTATTATTATAAATCAAATTTACGTAATGATAAAGTGAATTCAAAAAGCAATGCGAGTACAAAAAGAAGAACGAAGAAGAATTCTTTACAAAACGTGCAAAAGGCGCACACGCTGTACATAAATTAAATTAAATTAATTAAATGCTAGGTAAGCCACGCGTTTATTAAATACATAATATAATAATTATTATTATTGCTAAGTGAGTGACACTTTTGTGTCACGTGTAAATATTACTAATTAATTAATTAATTAATTGATGATAGTCACCGTTGAATTGAATCTGAATTGAAACGAAAGTGTTGTTAGAAAAAGAATTAAGTGTGATGATAATATTTACTGAACATTCCATCATTGAAACGTACACGCGCATTATTTATAAACAAAGAAAGAAATGAATAAATCAAAAAATTACATTACCTACATTAATAACAAATAAACACATAAACACTAACTAACTATATCTACAAAACAAATAAGTATACCTACTATCTATTAAAATGAAAAGAACAATTAGTTGATGAAGTACTTTGTAATCGAATTGTGTGTATAGAGGCAGAAGCAAAACAATTTTTAACTTTAAGGCGATTATATGCAAAATAATCATGTAATGTAATAAACAATTGGGCAAAGGAAAGCATAAGAATGTTAAAACGAATTTTCTGTGATTTTATTTCAATATCCTGTGAATCCTTTTTAGAAATTAACTGGTTTTGTGCTGCAAAAGTGATCGATAGATTGAATCTTGTGTGAAAATCGTTCGGTCAGTTTGAAAATTGGACATAAGGCTTAGTGTCACCAACAGTACCACAGTCTACTTTGATATCGCGCCCTAGTAAAATAGACGACGACAATACCCTCGCACATTGGCATAATGTGTGAGATGTTTGCCTGCCACCGACAACTGTGAAATCTTCTATTATGCGTGCGTTTGCCTTGCATTATCCTTGACGCGTTTTTGCATATTTTGCAACGTGACTAAAAATTATTCTCAGGTCAGTTTTAATCGAATAACATTCCAAAATGACAGAGAGGGAATTGATAAAAAAAAATTAGCATCGTTAAGAAAACAGACAGACAAAATCTTGAGAGGCTGGCGTCTTCGTATTTGTTGACAGAGTACTAAACGCCAAACGAAACATTACTGAGCATATTGTTACTGGCGGAATATCTACGAATGCCACCCAAATGGGTGTAGATAAGTGAGCCACCCACAATGTGATGAGAAGAAGAAGTGTCGTGTCATCGAAATGGCAGAAGGATTCATGTGAAAATGTCGAATGTATTAAATCCTTGAATTCTAGACTTTTGCGTTATAAAATTTGTCATTATGCCAACAAAATGACCATCAAAGATTATGTAATTAAATTGAGCGATACATAATCGCAATTTTATGGACATTAAAGTTGAGCGAGAGTTTTTTAGATCTTAAAAAGATGAGCAACCAAAAATTGAATAATGAGGCAAGTATCTATGATTTCTTTTTGATTTTTCTTGTGATTCTTATTATCGGACAACGCGTGGCACATTTGGACATCTCTCAGTCAGCTATAATATTATAATTCGTTCGTCGACAATAGTTGTCAACAGTGCTGACAGGTCTTGAGATGAGCGCACGACGTGTTTGTATTCGGATGCCCGCTTATTAGACGAGACGACGCACTTTATTAAAAGCTTCCCATTGTTCGAATCGTCCGTCGAATAATACAATGAACGAGGAATACGTGTGCTGCGCATTCAAGGAATTGATTTTGAGTGAAAGTTTTGATTAGAACCATTTCAACAACTAATCCTTATTTAATTATTAACCTGAATATACCTATTGCCTGCCGTACTTTGAGTTGGCTTAACAATTGAATAAAATCAATAAATATTGGCAAATTATGATAACCATTCAATTTGTCACTTGTAAAATGTCAATTAGTATCTAGGTACCTATTGCAAAAGAAAGTAGGTATGGTGCTGAAATGACTTTCAATCTTTTTCAATCAAACAGCGAGTAACAAAGCTAAAGTAAAGAGAATTTACATGATGTAGCAATAATAGATATGAACGACTATTTCAACACTTTAAAAGGTAAATATTTATTTAATTAATTGTCAAGCAAGTTTACAAATTCTTAACGCTACGAACATTTCGCGCAATAAATGAAAATGACTAATAACTGAAAGTTTGGTCGTTTGATTGTCTAGTACTTAGTAAAATCGCTAGCAATTGTTTCATAAACCTTTTCGCCCAAGTGAAATTCATCACTAATCTGTTTTTATTGCATTTCACGAGAGTTGCCCTCTGATACATCGTATTCCCCTCATTTTATAAGCATCAGGTAACAGCACACAATGCATCAGTAGTTGATGAAAGAATTGTGCATAAACTGCTATTATATTGTTACGGGATTATCGACGGTGCGCGCATCCCTCTTAGTTACGCATGCAGGTTGTAACAACCCCCCTTGGAAAACAACACGAATTGTTTCAATTGACTGTAATACTTTGAAAGTCACGTATATGAATGATTTTTTGGCTGATTGAACAAATCCTCAAAAGTCATGCAAATATCTATAATAAATATCATTTCCGGCTTATCAAATATCAACTGGGAAGAAGTTGGTGGGAAGAACAAAGACATTATACGCTTATAAAATGATTATATCCTTTTCGTGGCGCATCCATATCAGGTTATAATATCCTCGGCTGTAAGCCGACGCTAACGATAGAATGTGATTAATAGTTGCTAAGTAACCGTCATCAGTGCCACCCTTAGCCGGGGTCAAGTGGCGCGTTCGCCTGCTACCGATTATTACATTCCATTCCTGCACGCACCCGATTTTGGCAGGTGGTACTCAAGTGAGTTGCCTTGACTATTTTCTATTTTTCGCTGCCAAAATAACGCAAAAAAAATCCGGGCAATGCATATACTTGAGAGTTGAACGGGAACGTGAGCGTGCGCTCGTGCGACATTAGAAATGCTCGAATTTAATATTCATGGGAGACACCCTCAGCGTGCAAACACAGGAGATGCAGGAAGAAGAAGAAGATGCTGTAGTCGTCGTTTGCGTTTTGTCAACGAAGAAGGGGTGCACACTATGAATACACCCTCACTTTACAAATAAACCACTTCTATTGTTGCATGCTTCCCGGCCTGTTCCTGCTGCTGGTGGTGGCGCGTACGACAACGTGCCGGTTCACTTCCTATTAGCATTGAATTTCCGGAATTTCTTCCCGTGTGCGCCGTCAGCAACTTTTTTTTGTTTGCGCGTAATTGCAATATAATAAAGCGTTTCAGAATCACAACAATGACTTGCATTGCTAGTTTAACTAAATGTCAATCAAAAAGTAGGTAAATTTCTTTTGACAATGAAGAAAAGTATCAATTTTGTATGTTGAACTGGTAACGACAGTGTGTGTCGGATGTATATTGATAGCGCAACATATAAAACGCTGTCCAGCCGACGACGACGCATTTCGGGATAACTGCTGGTGACAGTGGCGGAGATTTATCCCGATTTTATATATGGTGCCAACACATTGAACGCGTACGCCCACAAAAACACGACACACGAGCACGTGCAATATATTAGCAAGCGTTGCAGTGT
Source organism: Aleochara curtula (assembly GCA_963978815.1). Classification (NCBI taxonomy): domain Eukaryota; kingdom Metazoa; phylum Arthropoda; class Insecta; order Coleoptera; family Staphylinidae; genus Aleochara; species Aleochara curtula. The sequence goes on along the minus strand of OZ022216.1, from coordinate 18,893,589 downwards.
GACACGAGACGCACACACGCATTGTATCCGTTTTGGCGATCAGGAACAGTAGCAAATGTCCTGCAAGTGCCATGCAGCAGTGCGTCCCGAATTTATAAAAGGCGTACAACAACAACAAGGAGGGTCCTTTGCGCACACAAAATGACAATCGAAATTGCCGAGAATGAGCCCATAATTTACAATATACTCGCTCCTAATAATAGTGCGCGCTTCATGCACACCACTCGCATGCATCGCGTAATAATGCAAGGACAAAACGTCAAATTTTGATTTCTCAAGCATCATCCTTTTTTGCTTTTCCTTCTTCTTCGTCGTCATCGTCGTCGCCAAGTGCATGTCGTGCTTGGCCACTCGACATACAACGCCCGTGGCTCGGTCTTTGCGCGAACGTGCAATAATACGCTTTTTGCGTTGTGCGCGCAAAGAACCGCTAAGCTGCACACATTATACATGTACGCGGGGTCGCGCCGCCACCGTTTTTTTTAGGGAGAGACGAGAGGAGACTGTTAGACAATGGGGAACCTCCATCCACCATACGCTCGCTAGGCACGATCCATAGAGTGCCCATAATGCTGCGCTGATGCAAAGGTGTGCGCCGCAAATGCATGAGGGTTTTCGGGATACGCTGCATTGCGAGTCACAATGCCCACTTGAGCAGTCGCTACCTAAGGCCGTGTGTGCCACTTGAACATTTTCCATTGTGCCCCGACTTGGTGCCTGCTAACCAGCGACATCTGCACAGACTGCAACCCCGATTGTTACTCCTTCGTCCTGCGAGCTGCTGCTGCTACCAGGCATTGTTCGTTCTTGCGTCAGTAGCGCGACGCGATAATGCAAAAACCCAATGCTACTTAGACCAAATGGACCGTGATTTTATTTCGAATCTCAAGTGCATTTGCACTTTGTGGACAATGCAATGCGTGTAGGGCTGTTACCCATATGGATGCAGTCGTCCGTTTCATGTTCATGATGATGATGATGATGATGGGTGATATGTTTATACGATAATACCATGGGCAATTACACATAATGTACCTATTTGATTTTAATGCTAGTAAAATTAAATTTAATTTTAAAAATATTTACTTTATCACCTACGAGTTTATATGAAGCACACATTTTATTTCACCCGGAACCGCTTGATTTGAAGCGATAAAACCAAACAAAATACGAAGAGATTGAGATTGGCTTTGTTAAAAGTTGAAAATGCTGCGCGCGATTCTCCCCTTCGGGATTTGCAAGGAGGAAGTTGCCCATTTGTGATGACTTTCGATCAAAATCACCAACGGTCGCGTCCGTGCATTTCAATTCCTGGGCAGGGTGCGCACACGCCAGGCAATTGGCAATTTGTCAGCAATTAAAACAAGACATCATTAAATCAGAAGCAGCAGCAGGCAACGCGAGGTCTTGCAGTTGGCCTTTGTTAGGTCACGTATGGCAGCCGCCCTTTGCGCGCTTGCCAACCACTTGACGCGCTCCTTTCGACATCGGCGGCGGCAACGACGGCCATCCCCTGCAAACTCTACCCTCAACGCGCTATTGCAGACGTCACCAGCAAACCGAACAAACAGAGAAATTTTGGCCAAAACAAAATTTCCCCATGATTATAATTTTTCTACAACAACAACAACAAAAACCAGCCCACGCAGTCCCTTTGTGTCGTATGTTTATCGTTAATTTTCCAGGATGCAATTAAAATTTGCCAAATATCCAGCAAGCAACCAACACACACACCCATGATCCTGGTGCTTTTGCTCGTTAAATGCGATGGCGAAAAAAACCGCTAACACATTCGTCGAATGCGCTCCAACGGTTCGGCGAGCGAACGAGCGAGGAGTTAATTTGTGAATTCTGGAGTGGCTCCTCGTCAAAGTCAGCATCGCCTGGCAACCGCGGGCGCTCCGCTCGATTTTCGCAACTTGTGTGTGCAACGATGAAAATTGGTTGCCCTCCGAATGCATATCAGCGCACATGTCAGCGATTTCGAATGAAAAACTGCGCGCCGCGTACACTTGACGAATTAATGTGTGAAACGATTTCCAGGCGCTCAGCATCCTTTTGCGTTCCTGTGCACTCCCTGTCATCGTCATAGGTAGCTCGTACCTCCATGCGTCTGTGCAGTTGATTGCTTCGTGTGGGAGCCGCGGACCACATAAGTCAACGCGGCCGGCGCGCCCGGAGCGGTCGAGGGGGCCACACCGGGATGACTGCGGGTGTTCCTTGTGCATGCTCATCCAGCATGTGTGTTCCCCGGGTGCGATCAACGCATATACGTGACATTCCTATACACCGATTCTTTCGCATCACTAGTCTGATTGCATTTCGTTGACTTTCGGAACTTTCTCATGAGATTTGCGCACTTTTCTTCCACCAACAGCAACATTTACATAACTGATCAACCAAGTGAAATGACGGAATAATTTCCGTAATGCGACAAATTACTTAAAATGTTACTTTCCCATACATTACATACATATTTCTATGAGAAAAAAAGGATAATACGCAACTTATAAGTTAGTGCGCAACTTAGCGCGGGAAACGCGCAACTTGCGCGTCTGCTCGTAAGCGCGCAAAGAATTAACCGAACTATTCAATTTGTTAATGATTGACTTTAACACGCATTGTTGAAAATGCAATCATAGAAAAGTAAATGAAGCGCAAAGTACGTAGTGTAAATAAACACGGCTATGAATTAGTGAATAGTAATAATGCGCGCTTGATGCATTCCATCTTGAGCAAATAATACGAATATTTCAACGACGCTAGTAATCCTTCTGTTGCGCCGTGGAGCCGTTCAAATATAATGTAACTAGAGACAAGGAATTCCTGAAAATATTTATGTCAATGCAGCGTGACAGGTGAACGCGGTGGGTCCTAAATAAACAAAATTGATTGAGGAATTGTTAGCATAACGTCAGCGCCATGTCCATTCGTACGGGTAACGCACCTCGCTCAAGAAGACAATATTCCTTCATAAGTACTTCAAATCTATACAGGTAGTTCTCATTCCGGTCTCTGTTTATGCCTTTTAACTTGTATCAATTCGTTAGACACGTACCTGTATGCGATGCGCCATCATAATTCAACGCTCATTATGCTGCCCGGGATGGCAGTGAAGTACTGAAGGATGTGTTCGCATAAGGTATTCATAACTAAACTACACACTTGGATGAAGCACCAATAAATACAAATAAATAATTATCAGCAAACATAATTGTTGAATTCCATCTTCTTTATTTTCACCACTTCTTCTTCCATTCACTGGATCAATATAAAGTCTATGTAATTAAATATGTAGCAAATGTAAAATTAATAAGTTTATTACCAATGCAATCGCATTCTCTGAAAATCCTCTAAGTGAATAAATTCTGCACGCAATGCAAATATGCGTGTGTTATATTGTAATATATATATAATGTAATTTGTACCTAAAACATATCTCTGCAAAGCACTCTACACCTTTGCATATTGCTTTTGTAGAACAAGATTTAATGTTTCGGCTATGTACAAATCATTTAATATCGCCTGGAATGGTGATTGTTGTAGCCACTGCCACCGCTGTTTTGGCTACCGCCTTCGTTGAAAGTGCGATAGCCACCGCGACCCGGATGATAAGGACCACGACGCTGAGCGTTATATTGATGATACATGGCTCCACCACCGCCGCCTCCGCGCCCACCTTGTTGATGATCATTTCGTTGATAATTTTGCTGATAACCGCGACCGCCACCACCGCCGCTTGTGTGGTAACCACCACCCGAAGAATAATTGTTTCCGCCGCCCGAATTCCTGTTGTTGTAGTTGCGATTGCCACTGTTGTATTGGTTGCCTGTGGAAAAGAAATTCAACATTGCAAAAACAAAGTTCAAAACGAGAAGCGCGGAGAATTACGCGGATTACGCACGCCATTCTTATTTAAAGCCCAACAACAAATGACTACGCATTTCAATTGAGAAAGTTCAAGTTGGGAAACAACTCTTGACGAACAAGCCAAGGGAGGCACAATGCTGCTACTGAAAGGAACGATTTGCGTCTCGAGTGGGTGAATGTGCATGCGAAACAATGAATTCGTTAGAGACCCGCGCGCGGGGCAGGAAAAAATGAAGGAGAATTACAAGTAAATGCTCGTTGCAAATGCTTAAGAGGTCTTAACGGCTCGTCGAAATGGCGTCGGCCTTATTGAATTTCGTGGTGTAATTAACAATTAAATATACCACGCGATCGTGATAATATAATCGTCGCAACTTTGATTGCTTCCATTAGAAAACATAAATTGCGCGCAGTGTGATTTGCCGCGTGTCCAATTAAAATAAACAATCCCATGCGCCCGATCATTGTCTGTCAATCACGAATAATATACTCGCGCAACTGGTAATCCGCCTCCCCCTAATAATAAATACATTCCCAATTAAACAGTTCCCTAATAACTATGTAAAGGAGACCCTCCTCCCCCATTCCTTTGAATCGGCTCTCGCATTCCCAGCACGTAAAGAAGCGCTCGTGCGCTCTTCTCGGACAAAATTCAATTTCAAATAGCCATTGGTCGTCCTGCTAATAAACCAAGAGTGCACCGACGCATGAAACCGGACGAAATTTCATTGCTAATTTTCAGCGCGGCACGAGAGGTGCCACACTAAGCAAATTTACGCAATAGGATAAGAGTTCCTGTTCCCGTATGCGCACACGCGCAACTTCTAGACGCGCACTTCCTTAATAGAATAATGAATAGGAAAAGGGCGATGCGGTGTGGCTATATCAACACGCCGGATCCTATTGTTGAAATGTCGCGATGCGCGCTCGTGTGATGCTGACGCCCGGGGCATAGGCGGCGACGAGGCGCGTAATTGCCTTGCTTTGTGCATCCGTCACAAGCACTCACACGCCTAATTTCACAATCACATCTCGCTTGCCAACAATTGCCAACGCTTGCTTCCTTATCAATCCACCCCCTCGAATTCAAATGCGTTTATTTGCTGCATATGCTTCCAAACTACCAAACAATGAACATGCGCGCCAACGATTTCGCGCAGTGGGGAGTCGAAAGAAAATATTGACACTCACCTGAATTGTTGTACTTTCCCTGGGAGTGATGGTCATCTCGAGGCACGTAGTGATTGACAAAGCGATGACTTGCGTCCGGAAGAAATGCTCTATGGATAAAACAGTCAATTACTATACTGCGCCGAAAGGGATAAAGACGTTAAACGTACCTTTGAGTGGCAGGTGCCATACCGAGCTGAGGCCGCCAATTGCGATTCTCTGACTCGCTCAAATTCTGCGGCTTCAAACAAGTTGGAGGTGTCTTTGCGCCCTTTAAACGTCGTGCTGGAAACACAAAACCCCTACGATATGTTGGATCCCTGAAGCGCACGCAAACGGCATCATTCTGTGTAATCGCCGGCAGTGCACTAATAGGTGATGCGAGCTCCTCGCCTATCTCGACACTATCTTCAGCGGGCAATATCGTACCCTTCATGCCCTCAATGCATATGACAATTTCCATCTCAGACTCCTGTCCGTAAAGAGCTTGCAACTGCTCAACGAATTTATGCGCGCTCGCCACATATATCCTGTCGTCGCCTCGAATATTTCTCTTAATTTCTGCGGTAGTCAACTTTTTGTAATACGGCTTCAAGGCGCTGAATAGCCGGTCTTCATCAACAAAAGGTAATAGTGCTACACCTTGCCAGGCGTATTTCTTTCCATTGAGATCGATTTTAAAATCTTCGGGATAGAAGTCGATAATTGTTGAATCCGGATCACTCATAAGTTCAGCCCATGGCTCCGGAACATGTTTGCTACTTGCTGCCGGAAATACACCCATAAGTTGTTCGAGTGGTTTAAATGGCTCAGTGTCCATCTCAAATTCTGTGCTCAGTCCAGCAATATTTACGAAATCAGAAGCAAATGGTGCATAGTGATACGGAAAATACCATTTCCATGAAGCACAGCCTTGATAATAATATCGCAGCACCCAGCAAAGGCCGCGCACATAGTGCAAAGCGACATTATAACGAAACTCTAAGTTATCAGCTGCTACGTCAAATTTACTTTCGTAATACCGTTCCTTGAAGCCATCCTCCCACAATCGTACTTCATCATGTGCCTGATCGTCGTCTGATTCTTCTTGTTCGTCAGGATGTGCTCGTTTGGTGCCCCTCTGCGTCGATTCATCTTTTTCAGATGCACCACTTTCGACTAGCATTGCTTTCAGCCCAGCACTGGAATCATTCTTGCCACTAGCTCTGCTATCTGTATGCATTCCAGCCTTACGTGTCTGATAAGCTTCTTGTCGAGGATTTACTATAGCTTTTTGTGCACCTATAGCCTGTATAACAAACGTATTAATAATACTTATATGGCAGTGTTTGTTTCAACTTACAGCTGGAGCAAATTGTGAATTCTTGATCAACGACCAATTAGGACGATTTGCATTGAATCCTGGACCATCATTTCTGCGCTTCTTTGACTTTAATCTTGCTTTAAAGTTGAGCTCATTTTGCTGACGACGCTTGAATATCTGATCTTCTGCTTTGCCCAACTCGGTCATAATCAGTTGAACACGTTCTAAGTTAACATCTCCACTGTCAGTTAACCAACCCTATTGAAAACATAAGAATTAATATCGTATTAACATGATCATTAATAAGAAGACATACCCCAGTCTTATAGACTGCATCCTTGTACAATTTTATAAGGCGATCAATTGCGCCTTCACGAATTTCCAAACTTGGTAAATGTGGTAAAAAGTCGTTGCCAACGAAGAAACACATAAACACCCAGTCATCCACTGCACGTTCAAAGTCATAAGGGAATGGTAAATTAGTCATAACTAATTCACGTTCCAAGTATTCTCTCAAAACGCTCAAACGAACGAATATAAATTCGGTCTCAGATCCGTATATAACTGGTGAATCAGGTGGAGGAGCTTCCATCCCCATGCAATCCTTCATTTCATGCCCTTTAATAAAGAAATAGTATTAATACATCTTCTTTTCTTCATTCTAATTATTATGTTACCTAGTTGACCACATAGATCACATGGCCTTGGTTGATTCATTTTTAAATCTTCGCGAATAATTACAAAATTAGGTTCATGTGTGGCAAGTCCCAACATAATTAAATCAGCATCAGCTCCACATAAACAATGCACTGTGTTTGGGTCATGATCTGGTTGAGCTCTTTGCTTACGAATGTAATTCATAATTTTGTGCTCTCCCTCACCAGGTACATTGGCATCTGATAGAATAACTTTAACATTCTTCCAGCCAGGATCATTATTTAGCCTATCATGAATGTAATAATGTAAGCATTGTGATAAACGCATCATGAATGGAGTACCAGGTGTGATACAATTGGAGTCAAAGTGTTCACCCTTGGGCTTAGCTGGTGGCAGAGAGCCTCCTCTGAGTATAATTTCATCTCTGAGCCTGTCCATTTCTGTCATCTTTTCCACTGACTCCTTAGCAGCGCGGAAACGTCGGGATCTTTGCTGATTCATTTTTGCTCTTGGTGCAACACCATCAATAGCCATGTACAGCACTTTCCTTGGCCTTACAATTCTACAAATGCAGGACATGATAACAACTGCATACAAGTAATTCTAGTGGTCAGCTTACCTGAACAGTCTGTCAATGCATTCAAAAATAGCAATCATCATCTCATCTTCATTGCGTGGTGCTGGTTTATCTTCTGGATGGGTACAAGGATGAATGATGCCATTCATATCCAGATATAAATTATCAAACTCCACACCGTTTGGATTCGCTTCTGATGCATCGATAGGGATCGTAGTCCCGTCCACAGTAACATTCTACAACGAAACACAGCACAAATTATATATTGTTTATATTAAACACGTGAAAATAACCATACTTTCTGTTCAACACAATGCACAATCACTGATGGATATTTACGTGTCAACCACCTAAAGAATGCTGGCACTCCCATTGTGAAATGATTTTATGAAAGTATACTTAAAATAACACTAACAGAACGTCGTATCAAGAGATATTAAGTGATATTATGTTAAACGATAATGCACATGATGAAGCGATGGCGCCTATCTGATTAGCCCGGAAGAATGGCTGACTTATGTACAACACAGCTGTAGACTTCTACTTATAATTTGTATTTTATATATCAGGGGGCGCAGTGGAATTATAATTCAAATTTTAAACTAAGTATTAATTACTATAATCTATACACAAAATCATTAGCGATTAATTATGTCCTGCGTTTGTTGAAAAACTTCGTAAAAACCACAGCTACTCTGTGGTTTTCTGACTGATTGACTCTGAACATTCATATCTGAGTAGAAGCGCATTTACGTTACAATTTAATTATTGAAATAAAATTATAGAGTCATATAATTGTAAATTTACACTAATTATAATTTGTACAACTGCTATTATTTTCAAAATTATTAAAAAATGAATTATGCGTCATAAAAGAGCTAATAGTTATGTATCATACTTTCTGTTAATTATGTATCAATTGAAGCTATGAATATGAATAACTTATTACTTGCGCGCATAAAGAGGATACTGAAAACAAATATCGATAGCAAGCATGAAAGGAACGAAAAGATATTGAAAATACATTAAGAAATAAAACCACAGCATTGAATAATCTACAAAGAGTAAAAAAACATTCTCTACATCAACTTATTCTCGTTCATTTCAGGCGCGCGCTTTCACAACATTGAAACGTAATAGCATTCCACGAGTTCCACTTTTTATAACTCCAAATTCATGAGGCAGAGTTATTGTAAATATAAAAACCGGCTTGCCACCCTCTTGCAGTAAATTTCACCATGACGAGCTGAAAGCCCCGCCTTGCAGCGGACAGGACATGCGTCCCAGAATTGATTTTCCAAGGGTAGCACCCCTCCAACGGGTCCTGCAGCACGCTATGATTACCAGATTCACCAGCTTAAACCAATTTTATTCTGAATACACCTGCATCAAAATTATGAACTTATAAATAAACGCGCACAAATACTTTTTCAGAATTTATTTTTATTTCGCTTGCCATCTCCAACAACAAGATCTCCTAGTCATTACCATTATGTAAAAATGCCTTGCGTGTTTCATATGTCCAAGGATAATTCCGAAACTAGTAAATATGATAATGACGTGTCATTAGTCATACTATTCCACGTCAATGCATTCTAATGATACCATGCGTTGGTTTTCTATAAGTTAGAAAGTTTGCTTCCGTTAGATGACTGCTGAGCCCGCTGTAGATATCTATTAGCATTACAATTGTATATGACCGACCACTAATCCACAACCTAATCATAATTATGCTGTTGTTGCACATGACGAATGCCTGAGAGTGGGTTTGGGTGCGCCGAACTGTATAGAAACCGGTTCTACAATTCCATGTACCCATTGCTCGCAAACAAAGCGATGAAAAACTACCAATGCGAGTTGGTGGGGGATTGCAATGTTGACTTGACTGTTTAGTGAGCAAACTGTGGTCCCCCCTTCAATGCGCCTCGTCCTACATTCATCGACCATGGTTCTGCTACGTCGTTAAATACAGCTGCCGTTTACCACACATCCATGCGCTCTTTGTGTTTGTACAAGCGCGCCTTTATATAAACAGATATCATGGATGTGAGTGCGCACTGCGCAAATTGTTTCGTCCTTCAAATGACCTACAGACGCTCATATTAATTAAGTATCATTCTATAAAGCTTTCGTGATTTACAAAGCTATCATAACAACGATGAATAATTGCTATTTCGGTATTGTTTGCGCTCGTTAACTTGTTTTTCCACGCATCTTTTAGCGATTGCGGTAGTTGCGCAAACACAGATAAGAAGATAATTATACTCTTATCATACGCGATAAGATAAAAATACGATCCTTAAACGCAAATGATACCTTTCGAGAAATCAACCAGTAGATAGATATGCGAAAAATGCGCAGAGGTATCCAAATGATATTAATTAGTTATGCAATCATAATATGCGCGCAGTGGGGGGCAGCTCTAAATTGTATTATTTAAATTGTCCTGGCTGGCAACCCATGCGCTCACTTTCCCCCACTGCGTTATCGCAATTTGGATATCTCGACAAAAATATCGTGTACAGCTGCATCAAATGTTTTGCCACGTTTCCGCTACGAACGTAACGCAAGTTGTTGACCTGGCACTTTCGAACCTCATGCTCGGCTGTATGTGTGCTGTTAGGAATCCATTTGGGATTGTGGGCTTAATGCCAGGCCCCATATCCTTCAGACCGCGTTGCTAAGCGACGCAGGCGAGCGAGTTGGAAATAGATTAGAAGTTGTTTCGGAATTGCTATTGCGCTCCTTGTGCGTTCAATTGAACGGACAGAGACGAAATATTACCGGCTTGGCGAAAGCTATGTCTCCGCTCCCACCACTTTTTGGTTCCAATGGTTCGAGCTTGTCGGAGGCGAATCGAGCCTGGTTTCAATCCCGTCTGCCTCTTCGACCCCCGCAAATATTCACCGCCAGTGTTGGCTCCGGCATGACGCATTCGAAACGCGCGCTCAGTGCGTTCGAACGTATGTGCGGTTTCACGGTAACGACGCCAAGATTTAAATTACACGAAATCAGCGTTTCCTTCTTGTTGTCATTGTCGTGCACGTTACTTTCGTGAGCGCATTTAACATGCATGTAAGTAACGGCTCAATCACAATGAATCACAATTAGTATAAAAAAAAATACTTTTCAGACCCATAATGGTCGATTCCGCAAGCGCTGATAGTTCTTCCAGTTTAAGTGACGATGACAGTAAGTACGTTTGTAGTTGAAATGTGTGCCGTTTTGTTTTTAAAAAAGTTGTAGCGCGCGCATTTATCGCTTGCCCTTCAACAATTCAATACGTACGCAATCTGCGTGTTTGTAACAGATAGATACGCGCTCAGTTTTGTATTCTTAGTCGGCGCACATGCATACAAAGCACCATGATGCGAGACGAAACGCGATTTGAAACAAACTCTTTTTCGTGTGCAGCCAATAGGCATTTTGAGTGCCTTGAATGTGGGGTGAGATTTAAGTCACGGCGCTACCTACACAACCATCTCCTGCACCACATCAAGCAGCCCTCCGTCGTCCTTCAACGCCTTGCTGCATTACCTCCCATCAAGCTCACGATCAAAGCGGGTAAAGATAACAGTTTCGCTATTGTCACCTCGAAAACTGAAACTCCGTCAATGGGGACGATAACGGAAGAAACTTCGGAATCGTTAACTACGCCGGTGGAGGAGACTGTGGTTCAAAGCCCAGAGACGGTTGAACCCCCCGATACAGCCGATACGCCTGTTGATGATACTTCTCAGACCAATGAAACTTGTAATGGTTATGATGAGGAGATGACCGATAATTTAAATTTGGCAGTTAGCGATGATAGTACCGAAACTAATGAATTGTTAGCTGGTGAAATGGAAATCGAACAAGACCAACTTGTGAATGAGATCATACCGGGGGGTGAACCAACACCACCTCCGGAAACAACAGACTTTCCTAAACTAAGGGTTAAAACTGGCTTATGCTCGATTACTCCTCCTAATGATAATACCGCAAATATATTTGAGGAAATTCGAACGCCTGGCGCTGGAGAATCAGAGAGTAATATATTAACCACCTTAATGATCACAAATAATGATCGAGCAAAAGATTTCGGCTTTACCACAATAGATCCCGACTTCTCGTTTGTTCAAGAAGCACCTGCTTCAAATGTGTGCACAACAGTACGTCTTTTCATGCGGTAACTTATAACACGTAAGGTGTTAATTTTGAATTTTGTTCCAGCAGCCTTATTCGACTGCGGTTAATTCTGCGATAACACCAAGTACCACATTATCCACCCTTGGAAATTTACCAGTTCAGAAATTGGCTGAACAAGTTTCGCGTTTGCAGACTACTCAGCCTAACGGTCTGCATCAACAGAATGTATTGATCAATATTCAACAATTTCAACAACCTCCTGCAGTGCACCATGGTTACCCCAACGTAATGTATCCACAGCAGGTTCCACCACCACAGCCAATGGTATACCAACATCAACCTCATACTATGCAAGCAGCACCACCGCCAGGATATTCGTACCAGTAAGTTTCGTATGATTTTATGATTCTTCAGGTATTAATTATTCTTTCTCTTTTTAGTCCGCCTAATCAGCAATATTATCAACCTCCCCCGCCAAGGCAACCACCCCCACAGTACAATATAGCGACCAGACCGCATGCTCCTCATATTCAACCACCGATGCGCGCACCACCGCCACCACAACCACCAGCCAATCATCATATGAAACGACCTCCACCAAATTACACCATACTTCCGCACGGTCAGCCACCAAGATTGCAACGAATGCCGCGTCCGGTTATTTTACCACAGCCGCGCAATCCTGGCTGTAATATTCCAAGGATTGGACGACCACGCGGTCCTGCGCCCACTCCGATGGTACCAAGAGGTGCGCGTGGTCCTGCGCCTAATGTGCCAATTAAACGGGGGATGGATAACGGGCCTATTGCGACGAATTATATGAAGCGTACTCGTATGGAGCCTGCTAAAACTCATAAGAAAGTCGACGATGCTGATTGTCAACTTATAATGATAAGTAAGCAGACAAGTGGGCCTCAAATACAAAGCGTTCAAGTAAGAATATTAACATTAATCTATTAACGACTTTGTAACAATACCATTTTTAAGGGTAATGTCACGGAACCAAACAATTTGGCGAATCTTCCCGAGCCACGAACAAATACAATAAAGAGTCCACCTCCACTTTCAAAGATCTCAACGGCCGCTGAGGCGGATAAAGTGGCGGATGTGCTTGCCTCCCGTGGAATCACAATCACCACCACACCGAAGCAGAAAGAAGGCAGTTGTTCGCCTACTTCTTCTCCAAGGAGCACAAACAGTGAACCAGTTTCTATTAATTTAAATAGCCACGTGAGCATTATTCCCCGCAAGAAAGATACAAGAGAAAACGTATCAACCGTGGACTTGACCGACGAACCTGAACCGCTACCGGAGAAAGCGCCGATGAAACCTCCACCGCCTCCGTTACTGCCCGCTACAAGTGGTCCCTTCGATTGTCACCTGTGCCCAAATAAATTCCAAAATACAACGCAACTTATGCGTCACCGCAAAACGTATCACCGCACTACGAGCGCGCCTGAGTTCGGTATACCTTTAATAGACTTAAAGTCGCCGGGAATAACACAGCGCTTATCCAATTTGGGAATCTTTCATTATATTCCTATACCGAACAGTGCGAATGCGGATGGAATGTTTGCGCTGCCCATTTTAAGTCCTGCAAATGTGAACTTTAATAAAACGCCTAACGCGAGTGAGCTCATGGACTCTATCCTTACGTTAGGTCCAATCAAGCCAATTACAAGGTCTGCAACATAGAGATATTTTTCTGTTTTTTTAAAAGACTGATCCATTTTACTACTTAACCATTTACTACTGGAGTAGTATTTACTTAAAGTGTATATAAGATCTTTGATTATTGCAAAGAATATTTATTACGTTAAGTTTGAAGAATAAACTTTGTTTCCTAAGCAATATGCTATAAAAAGATGTAGAAAAGTGATCTATTTTATAAATTCAATGAAGTAGCAATGCATTCGCAAAATATAACTTTCAATTGTAATTGCTTATGTTCTTTTAGCGCGTCCTCTACCACGTCCTCGTCCACGGAGCGCTGGTTTTTTTTGAGGAGGCTCATCATCACTCTCTTCGCTCGATATATTCATTGGCAGAGCAGTCACTGTAGCAGGAGCATCTGCTGCAGAAGGCTTTGAGTTCCTCTTGGGATCTGCCAGCAAATTTTTGACGATTGAAGTTTCATCGACTGATGGCCCATCATTAATCTTATCATAGAGTTGCTCTTCATCTTCGGATGATTCGTAATTCATCATTAGCTTATCCTCACAGATTTTTTCACGGTATCTGCAATTCTTCTAATTGATTAATAGCCAATAAATTAACATAATTTACTAACGCAAAGTAATCGCTGAACGCATTTGTATCACCACAATCTATTATGCGATTCAATGTCTCCACAAAACCAGAGGATGTTAATACTGATAGACGTACTTTTTCAAAAGCCTTTTTCATATATTCGCTGAGTGGCGGTAACTCATCTCCCTATAAACAAATAAATACCAATTTAAAGTATCCGGAAAGAATATTATAGATTAAATTACTTCAATTTCTATATCATCATCATTAAGTCCTCTAACTCGACGATATCGTTCTGTTTTCTGAGATGTTAATTTTTGTAAGACCACCTCTTTTGGATTTGCAATTTTTCCATCGAGCATAAAAGTAAAGTTGCGGTCATTTACTCTCTGTGCTTCATCCTGCAAAAAGTACACAACTCTGACTAATGGTTCTTTATCATTCGTACGTTCAGGATCAAGTTGAATCTCCTCCAAAATACTTTCTATCTCTTTGTATAAATGCTTCTCAGCTTCTTCCTTATATAGTGTTTCGCCTATGCCACGCTCTAGCAACTCGGCAACAGGCTCGGCAGTTACTTGCCTGAAGATAAAAGGACGTACAGTACGCAATCTAATTGGATCTAAATGAAAATTCTTTTCATTTACGTATAATATGCCAACATGTTTTGGTATCGCTTCTCCTTCGCTAAGAGACGTTGCAACTGAGCTGCCTGGCTGACAATAATAAACATCGTTTTGGCACTCTGGTACAATATAGCAGTCATGTTCATGGCCCCAAATTACGAGATCCATAGTGGTTGGAATGCATGTATATGGAAGATAATTTAAAGTACCTCGATTTGCACGATTTTGATGCAAGACAAGCAATTGGAATGCATCATCTGGTTCAACCAAATTGAATGATACTTTCTTTTCACGAAACAGTCGTGCAAGACGTTTATCTGCATAGTGACCTAATCCATAAATAACTAATTGCGTTTCCCCTTTGGATAATAAAAGTGGCTTTACTTTAAGTTTATCCACATTGTCTGTTCGTCCAATGTAATTTACCAATCCCATTGAGGCCAATGTATCCAGTGAAGATACAGACTTCATACCAGTTGGATCATCATGATTGCCATGAATTGAGAAAACTGGCATAGCAATATTAAGATTTTCATCATAGAAGTTGATCTTTGCATTGTCCAGTTCCTCACTTGAATTTTCACAATCTTCAAGTGAGTCAATCACATGGAAATTAATTTGCTCATTGCCCAGCGTATATCTGTATTAGATAATAGGTATAATTGATGCATATTTGATTATAATGATAAACCTACTTTCTGAGTATTTCCACACACCTTTGCCAACAATAAGCAGATGGTTTGTTTTGGTCAAACAAATCACCTCCTAACAGAACAAAATCTACTTTATGCTTATGTGCAAGCTGCATAATCTCCTCAAATGATTCAAATGAGTCGTTCCCTAAGTTAGGATGAGATTAACACAATGGTTTATGAACACTAGTAAAAACTTACCGGTAATAGGATCCCTCTCATTGTAGCCTAAATGAATATCTGTTGCTACAAGTATTTTAAATGTGTCAGCTGGATCACACGACTTCACGTCACTATTCATCATTTTTCCAAATTAATAACAGCAAGTTAATTACACAAACACAACACTAGACAGCAAAAATAACGGCTTTAAAAATGTGCTTTGCTCGCGAACGTACACTACAATGTATGGTTATGTTCTTAAACACCTGTCACCTGCGTGAAAACATTGAAACTATATCATTGATTTTTTTATACATTAAATTTGTCTTCATAATAATGCAGCATAGAGTTATGTATTAAATGAATGAATTAACTTAAAGACATAGAAGATTAAGAAAATCATTTAGAGATTCAATGAAAATACATTATTTTAAAATTTGGTATATGACTATGTTTTGGCTTGGTGGTTGCATATAGAGCATGCTGTATTTTATTGCTGAGCCCCTCCTACGCATTTTATAACAGTTTCAATGCAGCAAATTGTTCGTTCGGTAGTGCAAACGGTTCTTGTTGTGTATTGCGGTGGATGGGGACAGTGTGGAAGCAGCAAATTCGACAATACACACGCAAAGTGAAGATGCGTATGGGCCCGACACGCAATCAGCTGGCCTGAATGTAAAATGGCCGTGCAGTACTGTCAGTTGGTCAGTAGTGTTTACCAAATTAGTGTGTCGCCAACCACCCTTGTTCCGTTTGCTACAGTCGCCGCAAGTATCATCGCCATGTGATAGCCGTGTTGGCACGCAATCGATGCACGAAGAAGAAGCCCACAGACACTCTGCCTGCGAAAAATTCGCATCATTTGTACCCCAATTAAGAAGTTGAATGGGTAAGTGCTTTATGTTTGTATTGAGTGCACCGCGAAACGTTTTAGCAACTATCTAGCTATTGTTTATTTACGCCACATCCATCGACAGCCTCTCTGCTTTCTGCACGACGTGTGGCTTTCTATAAAATTGCGATTTTAAACTTCCTGTTGCGGTTCGTTCTTGCAAGTGTATACATGCTTATGCTGTGTGATTGTTTATTGTTATGGCTCCATAATTACAATACAATTGTTTGATGAAACGTCTTGCTACAAATATGCACGCAATTGCATTCAATTCGCATTAGCCTGTGTTGTGATTGCCAACGGTGGTGATGGCGAGACACTAATGGTGTTTTAATGTTTGCAGAAGGTGGCCTGGAGGAGGTCTGACGCCACGAACCCAAGCCATGCACAATCCACTTTGAGTAACGATATACTGCCTATTTTATTAAATGTAAGTTGCCTGGTATCCTCTGGACACGACGATGGCTACCATGATGTACCCCACGCTCACTAAGTCGCAGAGCATGCGGTCCAAACGCAAATCGGCCGTGGAGCTCCTCGCCGAGAGCAAATCCTTCTATGTCAAGTCGGAGGTGGTGCGTGATAATACTCAAGTGCTTCCTGTACGGCCAGCTCCTAACTTTGCTGCCGGCTATGGAACCTACACCCGAAGCAAATCCGTTAATGTGACAGGACATAATACAAACTATCGACCTACAACACTACCACAATGTAAGCTGATTTGTTCTTATCCATTGCTCATCTTCTATTTTCTTTACTAATCACCGTTACATGCGTTTCGAGTTTGTTTGTTTACATTTTAGTGTTGTCGTTGTGACGTGGTTATGACAGGAAAAATCGCGTTTGTCGCCTGTTTGGATATTGAAATCAAAAGCAATTCAGTTCAATTGTGATGTTCCACTAATGGAGATTCAATGAACAAACGCATTTGAAACTAGATTTATGAAAGTGATCATTATCTCTTTATAGTATAAAGACGGTTTATGCAATCGCTGCTAGTTTCATAATAATATGAACATCATATGAGCGCTTCCTTTATAGTTATAATATACAGAAGCGTTTGATAATTACATTCATTCATTCGCGCGTATTGAAGAGGCTACGCTTGCTTATCAACAACTTTCTACATGCAAGCACAGTACACAACAACAGGCGAACGCTGATAGAAACAAGCGAAGAGCAATATCTTATCAATTCAAGTATTGAATGGCGTATGGGAGTAACGGAAGCGCGCGCGCGTTTACTGTTTTTGGTTCGATTAAGCGAACTCTTTGGCCTGTTAGCAGGATGCTAATGTTTGTTTTTGCTTTGTTGTCCTTGCAGATATGGCTGTATCACCATCGAGATCCTTACCGCCGCTCTCGCACCGTCGCTCGGTGCACTCGGGCAGCAGTGACCTGCTGCAGAATAAGCTGCGGCAACTATTGGTGTGCGACAGTGCGGAAGAGTTGAGCGTGGAGCAATTAGGGCCGCTCAGTCCGCCCGCCGAATACGCGCAGCGGTGCCACAAGAGCCTACCGGACCTGCATTGTCGCGCCGAACCGAGCTCGTCGAATAAGAGCAGCAACAAGAGCCTTTCGAATCGGGACAGCGGCGGCTCCAGCGGCCACTACACGCAGCGCAGCGAGCCGGCGCCGCCGCCGCGACAAGTAAACACCTCGCGCCTAATTGATATGCGCTTCCAATCGATTAAGCACATTATGTTCGCTAACGCGCGCCATTGTTGCTTGCAGTTCCAGGAGGTGCGCCGCGACTCCGGGTCTAGTACGCAGCACAGCGGCGGCTCGTCCTACTACTGCTGCCAGGAGAGCGATTGTCGCGTGCGGCATGTGGGGTATCCACCGCCGCCGCAGCAACCGCAGGCGACGACGCACCAGCCGCAGACGACTTTCAAGCGACAGAAGTGCCTGCGTTACAAACGAGACCGGCCCATTCTGCGCTCCAAGTCAGATATTAGCGATCGCTACTGGCGTCCGCCGGAGCCGCCCGTCAGTCACCTGGAGCAATTCTTTGAGCATCTGGGCCTCACCAGTGACTCGTACGAGGACATGCTGAGCAATAGTCGCTCGTCGGAGAGTCCGGTGTTCTTCTCGGACGTGTCCACAATCGATTCGAGTCGACCTATTGATAACGTCGATTATTGCCCGCCGGCAACGTACCGACCCAGCGAGCCGCCCTCGATTGTTGAGCGCAACGCGCGCATTATCAAATGGCTGTGCAACTGTCGCAAGTCGCAGATGCTGTGAACATTATACAACTAATAAGTCCGATAGCACACAAACAAAACTAAACGTTTCATTCCATGATCACTTAATGCACTCCCCCTATGCATTATTGTTCAACCAGTCGAATCAAAATATCAATCAAAGAAGACGAGACACCGAACGGAGAGAGAGAGAATCATTGACATTACTTTCAAACGCGCAGCATTTAACACATGACAAAAACAAAGAAACGGGAACAATAATTAAAATAGCTTGCCACTAACAATTTGTTTGTTAACTAATTCAACTGATATTATATATACTTCATTTCAGTTCAATCGAAAACTAAACGAATAAGACTTACGTTTGAGCGATAGTTTATCAACTCGAATACATCTTAAACTCATTCCAATCACATGATGATAAGCTGATATTTATAATGATTTATTATGCAAAGTATTTATTTATTATTTATTCCCAAAAAAGATGATTAGTTGTTGATACATTTAGATACTCAAAATTATTCTGTTATTGCGGAGATTTAAATTTGTTTCGATGCGAAATTGTTGTTGAAAGTTTATGCGGAATTATTATTATTACCAGATGTGTGTATTTATTGAATCGCCAGAATTACGTGCGGATCGCCGAATATTCCATATTATTGTTGTTATATGTAATAATCCAACGACAAGTAATTCCAATTTAGTTTAGCGATGAGTGCTTTTCACCTGTGTGTTGGTTTTTTATATATTATATATATGAGCGTTTAGTATGTAAGAAAATTATTAAAGTTTTTGTGATAATTTCGAATAGTTTTACAATGGTATTATTGGTCAAACCGTGCAGAGCTGCATACAATAATAGTAATCAATCAAAACAAGCATACGAATATAATTGCAATGCAATCAAAATTAATAAGTAATTGCTTGCCATTTTTTTGATTTTGCTTACCAGTGCCAAGCAAATCAAATCAGTTTGCATCTATGATGAGCAGAAACAAACGAAACAATAATCTTCTACTTCCGAAGTAAATGACATTACTGGCAATTTCCATATTTGATAGACAGAAACATAGAAATGCGTGTAATCAGCATAAAATCAATGAAGACAGTAATGTGACGATAACTACGAATAATAATTAACTAATAAGCTAATATAAAATGAATCATTGTACTCTTATGGGATATTTTAGTAATGATTGCAAGATAATGATAAAGATGATGAAATTGCGCAACAAGTTCGAAAACTAATAATAATAGAATATCGGTATATATTCATAGTTAGCGTATATTAAGAGATTAGTATGTTATTATACGAATGTCTACGATTATGATTTTGTACATAGCGTTTTGCCACTTGCTGCTCATAGAGCAACAAAAACGGCGTTCTTTTTCGTCAAGGGAGTATCTCGCCCGCCCATGTAATGGACTCGCTGTTTCTGTTAGTTTTACTATTTGGATGCCATGCGGTTACTATATCTAGTCTGTACTTAAATTTTCATTGTTTACACTAGCATAATAATCGAAGATGTCGATGAAGGGATGAAAGCATAGCTAATAACACTCGTTCTAAAATATATTCTGCATAAAACTTATAACGAATGTTTTTGTGTTTTTTAGCAAAAAAGTTTGAAAGTTTTTGCGAACAAGATTTCATACTTAAACGATTAGTTATTGATTAACAGGCGATTTCAATTTGCCTTAAGTAACGTGTAAATCACATAGGAACAGCTGAGTTGATCATGAGATTAGCGTTTAGCGTTAATTTTAGCGCATAATCAAAAACAGCGCACTTTTGCTATTTATATAAGTGCGTACGCGCTCTATCGGAAGCGCAGCGGCACTCGCATTACGAGTGTAGGAGAAAATGCGAATTTTTGCACACGCTTCATGTGTAATTAGATTATTATACAACCGAAACATGCATTTGCGCGAAATGCGCTTATTTGTTTGCTTGCCTTGTGGGCGTCGCGCGTTTTGTGTTGTTGCTATTTTAAAATGATTGCATGCTGCAATTTGCGCTACATGTTTCCAGAGACGGCAAAGTGCTGCCAATAAATGTAGCGCGCTTCTTCTGCTTCGGCGGCAGCGGAGGCGGCGGGCGTGCAGCCGCACAGCATTGTTCGCGTATGCACCGGAATGCATTTGTGTGCGACGATGAAAATTGGGAAAATCTTTACGCGCGCCGCGCGCATTAGTTACACGCTTTTCCCGCACGAAGCGAGAACGTCGCACGGACGAGGCGCACCGACGACGGACGATCGAGGCCAGTCGGGTCGGACATGTTTAATTCACCTGTCCGCTGTCAGCAGGGGGGTTCGATATAATTGCGTTTAATGCCTCCGCGAAGAGTGCTTTTCGGCTAACGAGGACGCCGTTCTGCACGCGAACAAGTGCCCCGTGTGGTTGTCGTCTCGCGGATCATCTCCATCGTGTCGCGAGGCGCGCCGTGCCTTCGGCGGATTCTCCCATCGCTCAGGGTGTATCAACGTAGTGTATCGCAGCACCGATAGAGCGAACGGCACCGACCGCACTACGAACGATCCACAGCATACCTAGCAGGCAGCAGCAGTAGCGGCAGGAGCAGGAGCAGTGTGAAAAGGGAAAAACGCAGCAGCAGTAGCATCGGCGAAGGCGAAGGAAAAATCGGCCGTCGTCTATTTATAAATGGACTCTGGTGTGTTGTGTCGGAGTAATGCATATCTGCCTGCGCGCTCGTCTACGCTATTTCCACCGATCGTAAAGTATAAATATCCCGCAAGTGATTCGCTTCTCTAATCTAAACATAGCAAATAGTGGAGCCATTTTTATGCGTTTTCGCCACGATCCACAGCACCAGCAGCTGAACTCCCTTCCGAGATCTCCGATGCGGCGGCGATCACCAGCCGTGCACAGCCCCTGTTCAATGCACGTCGACCGATTCAGCTGAGTTGGTAATTCGGACGACGACGAGGACGAGGAAGCCGAGGATAACAACGCGAGTGACGAAACAATCTTTGCCGCGGGCGGCCAGCATTGCACCACCTCCGGACCGAGTTCAGTCTGAGCTAACCTTAATAGTGCCGCCAAGTGGGCCTCTTCGTCGAGAGAGCGCGAGAGCAAGATTTATCAACAGGCTGTGCACGCCGGGTGTGAGCGCGCGTGTGTACGTGTGCGCGCTGTGGCGGCGGCTGATCGGGGGCCCCATCGTCGTCGTACGCTCCCCTTCGGCGCCCGATTCGCGCAATTGTGCAGCACGAGCAGCAGCCGCCCGCGTGTAATGAGAGACGTTCGCCTGTGAGTGGTGAGTGCACGACGACAGCCACGGTGGCGACGGGCCCAGAGTGCGGCCCTGGGGCCGCCGAGAAGGGCGCCGGTTGCTGGTGGTCTTCCCTGGCGGCCATGGGCTGCTTCGGTAACAGAGACTCGCAGCAGGCCGCGGGCGGCGCCGACGATAGTCGCTCGCAGAAGCGCATCAGCGATCAGATCAACAAGCAGTTGAAGATGGACAAGCAAGTGTATCGCGCCACGCACCGGCTCCTTCTGCTCGGCGCCGGCGAGTCCGGCAAGTCGACGATCGTCAAGCAAATGCGCATCCTGCACGTCGACGGCGGCTTCTCCGATCGGGAGAAGCAACAGAAGATTGATGACATCAAGAAGAACATTCGCGATGCCATAATTGTCAGTAGCACTCTCCACCTGCTGATTCATCCGCCTTGTTTACTCATCTGATTGTTGCTTTGTGTTTTAGACAATATCGGGAGCAATGTCTACATTATCTCCTCCCGTCCAATTAGAACATCCGGAGAACCAGGCGCGCGTCGACTGGATTCAGGATTGCGCCACCGGCCCCGGTTTCGAGTATCCGCCAGAGTTCTATGAGCACACGGAGGTGCTGTGGAACGATCGCGGTATTCGGCAGACGTTCGAGCGGAGTAATGAGTATCAGCTGATAGATTGCGCAGAGTACTTCTTGAATAAGGTCAGCGAAATCAAGCAGCCCGACTATAAACCTTCGGAGCAGGACATTCTGCGATGTCGTGTTCTCACCAGTGGCATTTTCGAGACGCGCTTCCAGGTCGACAAAATAAACTTCCAGTATGTACCTTGCCTAATAGCATCGTTTTAAAAACCGTTGCACACGTGCGCTAAAAATCTGATTCTTGTCATTCATTCCACTTTCAGCATGTTTGATGTGGGCGGCCAGAGAGATGAAAGACGTAAATGGATTCAATGCTTTAATGACGTAACAGCAATTATCTTCGTAACGGCGTGTAGTTCGTACAACATGGTGCTGCGAGAGGATCCCTCACAGAATCGACTGCGGGAGAGTCTCGATCTGTTTAAGTCCATCTGGAATAACAGGTGGCTGCGTACTATATCCGTTATACTCTTCCTCAACAAACAGGATCTGCTGGCCGTGAAGATTGTAGCCGGTACGAATGAATGCACATAGCGCACATCTTGTTGTTTTGCATGTTTCAATTGCGTTATTTATGTACCGCAAGCCGTAGCCGTAGACGTCGTCGAGAGAGAGTAAAAAAATAAAACAGGAGCATAAACGCTGTAAATTGACGCCATTTTTTCTTGGTGACACGCCAGAAAACGCAACGCCTACGAATTTTCTTTGCAATGCTTTATTGCACAAGGTTATCACATTTTTATTATAGCATTAGGAGCAGGAGGAGGAGATGACGTGATCGACGTCTCTTTGCTGCTGCTACTGCTGTTGTTGTTGTTCGAATGAGGCTCGCTTATTATTTGCATCTCCTGTTTTATTTGCTCGTTTTGTTTTTATTCTTATAATCTGTGTTATAATTTTCTACTTTTATGAACTCTCCTTTTAATGCCGCTCTGGACGTTATGGCTTTGCAGGCAAAAGCAAATTAGAAGAATACTTCTCCGACTTCAGAGGGTATCAGACGCCCGGAGATGCTTCGAATGAAGCCAATGAGCCTCCAGAGGTAGTGAGAGCCAAGTACTTCATAAGGGATGAGTTCCTAGTAAGTGTTGCGCCTCAACAGCTTCCTTGCGATGTACTGATGGCCTTTTGTTTATAGCGTATAAGTACGGCGACCGGAGAGGGTAAGCACTACTGCTATCCGCACTTCACGTGTGCCGTCGATACGGAAAATATAAGACGTGTGTTCAATGATTGTCGAGACATCATCCAGCGTATGCACCTGCGTCAATACGAACTGTTATAACCGCCCTTTCTTCTATTTCAACTGAAACAACAACAACAGCAGCAACAAAAACCAATAGCAACCAAGTATGAGCGAAACGCATAACATGAATTATTATCTAATGAAATCGTACGATAATATGGTAAACAAAAAAATCTCTAGTTGCTTCTGTCTATAAAACGCCGTATATTTCACCATAATTATAAATTGCATTATTATTCAGCCGAGGAAGTCGACACGACTGAAAACACGCAGTCAAGCGCACTTTTGCGAAGCAAAGAAACTATCTATCCAGAGTAGAATACGAGAAGGGTTTTCAGTGGTGATACGAGCCAACCGTATAATATACACACGCATCAATCTTTATCAACAAAAAAGGCAAAACAAATGGTCAGAGGACTGGAAACGAAATGTAATTTCTCTCAAATGTAGTTGATCTCCAATTCTCCATTACATACATACAAGTGTTGTTTAAATGTCTAAAACTATATAAGTTTAAGTGAAATTTGTTTTGGTTTCGTTGTCCGGAAGACGCATGCATCATATACAGACAAACGCCATAATTGACTCGTTTCGTAATGCATCCATTCTAGCATATTTTCAATCAGTTATTATAGCGCGAAAATTTGTAGACCAGGCTGTTGTCAAAGTGTTACCAAGTAGCATCTTTATTGATGTATGTATTCGAATATTATGATCTGCACACTTTGCAATTAATTTATGATCGTTTTGACAACAGCCAGTAACACATAACAAATGCTGTAATAAAAAGTATAGGACCAAGAGACAAGACAACGCGTTAGCAAATTACCTCAAAGTTTTATTAGTGTCCATACGAATGCGAACAATTTGTGTTTGTTATCAATTCGCTGCGTTATGAAACGAATCCGAGTAATGCGCTTTTAAAAAAATCATTTTCTCCGTTGATGGTGCCGTTGTAGTATGGATCGCAAGTAATTGTTACTCGCAAGCCAGTAATAATTAATTGTGTAAATTCGATTGTTTTCTGCCTTTTCTTCTATTAATGAATATACATACAGTACCTGCCAATATATGAGTGTACGTCGAGTGATGAGAACAACCAAACACAGGCAATTATTGCGGAAACATTATTAGGCCAAGCAATTAGCGAAAAACCAAACGAGAGAGTAAAATACGGCAAAGAAAATACCAATTCTCTGTGAGCGAAAAGCAACTTTTCGTCCAAACTATATTAATAACTAAAGAAAATCAAGCAAAAGTAAAACAAGTCTTAATGCGCGTTTTGTTCAAAATTTTGATCTTAATCTATATAAATATACATATTGAAGGATGGTGGTGAATGAGAGAAGTGAAACCAAATTAAAAAATACTATAATATTGTGTTTAGAATATAATGTATACATGTGCAATGAAAACCTCCTTGAGAAGAAGAAATAACTACCAACTATTATATATATATGATATATATGAAACTATTGTGATTTTCTGTAAACAAACATTTTAAATGTTCGTTCTGTTTTAATCAATTTCAGTGAAATGCAATGATATATTTATATATAAATATCTTTAATACTATCTAATTGGAACGCTGTTATTCAAAAAGTAAACTATGAAAGCAATGCAACTACAAACAATTCAAGTTTGGCTCTTAATCTCGAAAATACGTTTGTAGAATGCGAATAAGCAACAAGAGAGCGAAGAAGAAAAAAGTATGCAAAAATTA
The DNA here is from genome assembly GCA_963978815.1 of Aleochara curtula. Lineage (NCBI taxonomy): Eukaryota > Metazoa > Arthropoda > Insecta > Coleoptera > Staphylinidae > Aleochara > Aleochara curtula. Next base: position 18,868,189 of record OZ022216.1, on the reverse strand, counting down.
TTACTGTATGTTGAACGTTAAATGGATTTTATGATTACTTATAGATGATGAATATTATTTAATTTCTATATATGTTAATTTATAAATGGGAAGCAACAACAACCAAAATCAAACATTGCTGAAATGAGCAGATAATAATGATTTGTCGCATGCGACAACAAAGTTGGTAAAGTTTGTGGTGTTGCTGCATGCGACGAATTCGCGTAACGCAAAAAGAGCGCAACTTAATAGCAAAAGTACATTATGTATATTATTCGAATATGCATGCTCGAGAAAGAATCATTTGCAAGTATTTATTACTTTTTATGTTTAAAACATATGCGTAAAATGTTATATAGAGCAAAACAAACATGAAATTGATAACAAGAAACCTACCTACCTACTACTATGCATAAATTATATAGCACAAATAATTACAAAAGAAAAACCATGAAACGTGTAACTTTGTATTATTCTTTTTGTATATTTGTTGAAACAAATGCGGCAGCGGTAGAGGGTGGAGGAGAGAGCGAAGAAAGGATGTGAGGAATGTGTGGATATAGAAGAATGTCTATTTTTACTATTATCACTTCCAGTCCATGGCGGATGGCATTGCGAGGAGAGTACATGAAAATATTGCACAAAACAAACGGTGAATAATGTGTTTTGGGTGCTAAAATGAAATGGCCGGCGTTGGTTGCCATGGTGACAGAATGCAAACAAAATGCATGCACCAAACAAACACAAAACGTACATCACTAATTTAGGTCAATGTGATTTATCAAATGAATCTTTAGCATTATAACTTAGTGCATTTCGTCGAACGTGCAAGAACGTCCTCATTACAATATCCATTCTCACGCGCGCATCATTCATTCATTGCCATTTGCGCACTTTCATTCCATTCACAAACTAACAAACATTTTTTGACGCTCGCCATCGTTTTAGATCAAAGAGTCACAAACATTTTTCGACTTGCGCGCTATCCAGCTATAGAAACTTCACACACGCATATTATAAATATTGAGAGCTCATTAAACTAAACGAACAAGTAATTAAACAAAAAAGAGTTGAAACAAAAAGCAGCATAGCGAATGCGAAGAAGCATTAACAACATCAACCACATTGCATAGATCTTTGTTACCAGTTTATTATTATTATATTTTGTGTGTAACATGTACCTATATTATAGATGCATACGTAATAAACATTACTACTCTAAGAGACAAGCAAAGAGAGCGATAATATAAATATATTATACATACATGAATATAAATATTATAAATATAAAGCAAATAAAATAATAATGATACCATTAATGAGAGCGAGATGTACAATATGATCAAGATGAAGAAGAAAGCAAAACAAGAAACAATTGTATCATCATTCAGGTGGAGTGCAAGTCGAATTTTTACAGCGCCATTATTAGGGTTGCTAGCGCAACACGCATCTCGCGCCGCCCCCGAGAGCACAAGAGCGATCGATCTCGTCTATTTCATGCTTTTATTAGTTCGGTAGTGTAATTAACAAACAAGAAAAACAAATGAAGAATTAAGATATATATAAATATATGTGCCGCTAGTCTATTAATATAAATAAAATATATATATATATATTAAATGAATAAATAAATAACGGAACAAAGTGGGGACGAGAAACTCTTGATCAGACAGAGTTTCAACAAGTTCCGAACTTCCTCAAACTTTACTGAATGTTATATTTGTTAATGCAAACTCAAAGTGAAGAGATAACGAACCAAGAAATGAAGAAGTAGCACTTCCGGTTTATCAAACGGCTTCAAACAAGAAGCGCAAGAAAACAACTCTCAGCACAACTCAAAACGTAGAGGTGATAATATATAAATCGGACTTGCGGTATGGCGCATCCTCCGACTTAGAGAATTCTTTTTAAAATTAATTGCCGCACACGGCGCAAAACGAAAGCAATTTTTCAACTACAAAACAAACAAAACTTTAATGGAAACGTGCGGACGGTTAGAGCAACCACAAGTGTGCGAGATGTGTGTGAATGATGACTTTTTCATTTGACAAAAATATATAAACAATATTTTTCATTTGGTTGCTGTGATAGCAACAAACGATAAAATAACAGCAGCAAGAGAAATGGGATAATAATAATAATATTACCAGTTTCACTATTTAAACGCATAACAAATAATTAAAAGAAAATGCAAAAGAAAACTTTTATTATTCCGTTATTTTCGTAATGTATTATTATTACACTAAATATAATGAACTGCCTGATAAATGAATCGCCTCTGTCTACTACAAAACAAAAAGAAAACCACGCAAAAAACACTTTAAAACTATTATAAACAAAAATGAAATTAACATACATGCTAAAACATGTTTGGCGAGTGAGAGTAACTGCAACAAACCAAAACCAAAAATCATTCGATGAAATTATAAGAGAATGGACATGTAAAGAATGATCTGTAATAAATATGTCTTATTTAAATGCTTGCTCAAAGTTTATGTGCTATGATGGTTCATTTGTTTTTTGGGCTCGGCTTTTTCGAACTTTATACATTTATAGAAAATTAAGAGAGTTACAACATTAGCGTTGATATAAATCAATAAGGAAACGCGCATTACAGGAGGCGAAAATGATTGGGTGGGCAAGTTTTCGAATACGACGAGTGCACGTGGAGGACGATCAGCCCCCCGACGAAGAGCGTGCAACGGACGCGCACGCTATTATTCGGGGGGCGGCAGCAGTTTTCCGGATTGCCATCGTACTGCTCCTCGGCCTGCCGTTCAATTTCGCTGAAGAACATATCGTTGGAGGACGAATGGTACTCGCGGAGCGCAATCTTCTCAAGTTCTTCAGATGCGCAACAGCTCACCGGATACAACATTTCCGCGTTATCAAGTTTTGCGCACGCGGCTTCTCCCGCATCCTGTCGCTGCATTATGCGATAATCGGAATTGGGCTTGGTGAGGATTTTATTCGGGATACCACTCGTCCATGAGGGTTTCTTGTTGAATGCCTTGCTCTTTGAAGTTGAGGCGGTGGACATGTTGTCGGGAGTCTTGCTGCGCCCGAATTTGCTATTGATCGGAGTCAGCAAGGGCGGCTTGCGCTTAGCTTTGGACATGTCGTACACGCCGCTTCCATTGTAGCAGTTCACCTGCTGGTTGGAGCTGCTGCGATTCACGCTGGTGCCGTTGGAGGCTTGTTGGCGGCCTTGCGTTGAAGCGCCGGCGGCGCTGAAGACTGGCTGGCTGGACCAGCGATGTTTGTTGGCTAATTGGGGCAGCAGGAGGACACCGTACGGAGTGGGTCGATACGGTGTGACGAACCAGGGCGCCTGTTGCTGCTGCTGCTGGCAGCTGTTCGGGTTAACGCTAGGCGTGCGATGCAGCGGTGGCACTTGTTGATGGGGCGGCGGCGCTGGAGCTGCGTACGGTGCCGCGTTATTTGGATACGACGTAAGCCGATAGTTTGGATTCGCAAACAACGGATTGGTAACAAATTGCACCGGATTGAAGAGGTTTTGATAACTTGAAGTATTGCTGGGCGCGTTTATATTTGTTGCAGTTGAACTGCTCGGCGGCGACGAATGAACAGAGTTGTCGCTCGCAGGATTATCGCTGGTGAATGGCATATTAAAGTGGTTGATCGGGAAGCAACCGCCACTGCTCAGTACGTCCGAGTAAGAGAATTTAGTTCCGCTAACTTTTGAAGTACTTGGATTCGCAGGCAAATCGGCAAAGCTAGGACTGGCCGACGGCGACGAGAGATCAATATTCACAGGATCAAACTCTGGAGACGATAGCACATCGTCTATTTTCAGCATAGTTGAACTAGGGGTAGCCGTCTTTGGTGTTTCATCCAAATTTGGTTCTGATTGCGGACTTGCTTGTTTCGAACTTCTGTCCGTTCCTTTATGACCCTGCACCACATCAGAATACAGTCGTCTATGAGGTGTGCAAGTGACTTCCGCACTTTTTGCGCACTCAGCCACTTTCGCTTCCTTTACTTGCATTTGCGTCGGTATTTTTGGAATTTTGCTATTTAAATTAATGATTGAAGAGACCAACTTCTGAAACGCGCAAGTTATTAAAAGTTTGTAGTGATAATTGTCGAGTTGCTATTACTTGAAGACCAGTATCATCATTCATTTTCGGGCTGTTAACAAAACCATATTCGTCCTCGAGAAAAAAAATATTATCTAGTAATGATTTATATACTTCTAATAAACGATCCTTAGTAACTAATTTCGGTTTGGTCCAGAATTTTCTAACATCATCTTGAATATAAATTAATTAGTCAAATCAAACAACTACTTTCAAACTACTATAAAATACCACAAAGAATGCGCGTCTTGAGCTCAACTGCTTCCTGCTCAATTGCATTAAAGTAATGCGGCAAATCTTTATCTGATTTCAAATTTTTTTCCTTGTCTTCCACCATTGTATCACCCATATTAATTCGCGACGATTGTCTCGGCGATTGTTCATAAAAGTGCTCCATAGAACAAGTGGCAGACTTATAGAATTCCCCCATACAACAAAACGGATAAACTCCAAACATGCCATCATCATTAAACGCATCAATCTTCTCTAATTTCTCCAGCTCTGATTCATATAAATTGAAATTGAAGGAGGACGAATACACGGTGTGAATGAAGACTTGTTCCACCTCAGGCAGCATCCAGGGTTCTCGCTCCGTATCGCTCTTGTACAGATAAGAATAATGAAAAGGTGTAACGTTGGCGGATGGGGTGTAAGAGCGTTCCCGATTTTCATTGTACTGGAAGCGCCCATACTTCGCCAGATTACTGTTAGGGATAACATCTGTCACAAATTTTGGTCCTTCATAGTCGTCTTCTTCTTCGAGCTTCTTGATTTTTGCGTGCAGAACCTTATCAAACGCATTTAACCAACACTATCAGCGAATTTAAATTGAAATGGTTACACATTGACATCTCACCTGATGACACCGTCTGTAGCTTATATCCTGCGCGAAATCATTATCGGAGAGCAATAAGATGGTATTGAGTGCCTCACGCAGTCTATTTTTAATTATAAGCGATTCATTTAAAATGCAGTTACTGCTCATTTTCGCGCCATTGTTTCAAAAAGATCAACATTGATAGTGTAAACGTCAGGTGCAGGTGGCGCGTTATGCGCCGACTGTCACATGACCTCCGTCAACCACTGTCAGTTACGTTGAGTTACGTTAGTAATCAACAATTGTGTTATTATCGCTTTCATCAAAATGTAAATGTTATTAGTGCACAGTGCGTGTGATGCGAGTGCATCATTTTGTTTTCGTTTTTGTTACGGCTTAGTTCAGTCACAGTGACAGCGGTAATGGAGATGTTAAGTAGTTTACGTGGTTTTCTCAATGGTAAGAATGTACCTATTATCAGTGGTGATCAAGTACCAGGCGATACCCAAGTTAATTTCAATGCATCTGCTGAACTCTTGGCTCATTTCCATAAACAATGGGAAGAGCTGCACAAAAACAATGAGACTAACGCGAATTTGGCCAGCAAAACAGCTGAGACCATAAAGAGTATTCACGAGTATATCAAACAACAGAATGAGGCTATTGTTAAAATGAATCAGCTGATGGCTAATGTACCAAGCCTTCAGAACACAATTGCCACATGCAATCACCAAATACAACGATTGTACAAGTCTTTTGAACAAGTTGAACATGATTTAGTTTTGTTTGAGGATCTTGTTGAAGAGCAGACATTGGACCTGAAGAAAAACAATCATAAACAGCAGCTCATACTATATGAGCAGAGGAAAATAGGTAAACGTTTAACGTTGCTTGTGTTACTATGTTATCAATCATGACTTGTTGTATTTATAGTTGGTCTTGAAAGTCTTGTTGATGAGTTAGATAAGAAACATGCACAAGCTGTTCTTGCTGCTGAAGTCAAGAAAAAGCAGGCAATGTTAGAACGCCAAGAAGTGTTCCAGGATGCATTCAAGAATGACATGGAAACATATAAAACGTTTGGAACCATTCCAAGTAAGTTAATGTCAGCTGTGTTTATGCAATGTTGTGGTTATGTGTTTATCGTAGAGATTCAGGTGAAGAATCAACCAAGTGCCTTATTAGAGGAAATACAATTAGATATTGATGATAAAGAGTTAATGGACTTTCTGGAGGAGAAATAATTATGTGGACCATGTAAGTACAGTATTTTTACTATTTGAATTGTTATGTTTGGAGGAAATATAAATAATTTATATACTGATGTTGAAATCCAGTATTGGTCAAGTACTCAAACTGATTTCCTCAATCTATTGTTTATGGCGCTGAACCTTATCATGACATCCATTTAACCAATTAATTTATTTATGGTTTGCTCATAAATTATTAGTATTCCTTCAATTCTATGAAAATTATGCTTTGTCTATTCTGATGCAAAGTTGTTGGCTGTTGTGCAATGGGAGTTATCTTGAGTGGACAATTGAAAATCAAGTTGAGTAATTTAAATATGCGATTTATTGTTAATTTCACTGCACTTTCTAAAATAATTGAAAGTACATTGAAGAAAATAATGCTAACAATTACCGTTACATAATGTATGTATGTAAGTAAAATGTGTGATTCTCTACACTTTTACAATATGTAAACTCTATGAATATGATAAGAGATACAAGATATTGTTTCATTAACATGTTCAGGTTTACATATTACAATACGGGTACATTCTGCACATTTTAACTACTATTGAATTGGTATAGCAGCTTCACCACAGTATGTTTTAAAAATTATTAGAGCAATCAATTTGATCATTATTTTAGATAGAGTGATTGTTGTTTTCATAAATAACTAAATCATTACGTCCAGTTTCGGTAATAAACCTAAATATATTTACAACGTACAATGGCGAAAAAAATAATGAGAATTACCATTCTGTTTTTCTCGGTACAGTTTAATTTTTTATAGAAACAACAATGAGAAGCATTTGAAGTTATGGCAGTATTTTGTCATATTCATTTTTTTTCATCAACATCTAACAATATTAATTCGCGTTTTGCGGTATTTTATCGCTTGCCCCCTTTTACTTTGTTAATATTACAATCATCACATCATTCTGGATTCTTTCTCATTTTTCTTGTATAAAATATATATTTTTCTTTCGATGGAAACTTATAAATAGATCTAATATAACATGATATCATCAGCACTAATTAAATAATGTGAATGCAAACTATATGCACATTTTCCATTTGCGATTATTATTATGATTCATCATTGAATCTTCTCAGATTCGGTAGAAATCAGTAGAAATAGAATTCTTCCAAACATAAGAAATTTACCTTCATCATCACTGTAGTAGTATCATTATTATTATTATTATTATTTCTTGTATCGCGTCAAACAAACTAAAAGATCACAATGATTATATATACATTCTGTCAGTATTTCCCTGTTTTCTCTTTAGAGTTTGAAATTTCTCGTCGCGTTTAGCGTTCAGTTTTTTGGTAATGCAATTATTATCTTGTATTATGCGGGTTTCGTGTAACAAATGTGTGCCCCCTTATGCATTGATAAACTTATACGATTAATGCCATTATAAGATTATATAAGTAAATGTTTACGATAGATATACATAGCACGCCCTTATAAACGTGGAGAATGCAGCATTATTCAATTTGAAACACACTTGACACTATAGCTAGTGTAGTAGGCAATCCTATTAAACATTCTCGGCAAATTTTGAATTAATCAATCAATCAATCAATTTTTTTCACATGTTTTTCGAAATATTTTATGTTTTTTTTGTGGGTGTAGATTTGTATTTTATCTAAATACTAATTTCATTTGTTCTCACTACCAGGAGAATGATAAGTACATCCAATCAATCAAACAAACATATTAATAATGCAATATTCAGAAAAATGAACAAATTTCATAGGTAGTACTACGTTTTTATTATGATTACGTGCGCGTATGACCGGTTTGTGGCGATTAGATACTAATTGCAAGTAATGCATTAAGAATTAAACTTAAATATGGTAAATACTACCCAATGCTGCTTACGATAAGCACCCTACGTTTATAGAACAAGTAACATAACATAAACAACTAACATTAGCAATACTTCTTTTTGGTTTTTCTAAGTGATTTTTAACTTTTTTTGTTGTCGTTTGTCTTCACAGCTTATATTTTGAGATTTGCGATTGGTTATTCCTTAGTTCTTGCTTTGTTTGAGTAAATCAACTAAATACGTACACTGAGATATCCAACGCCTGATATCAATCAGTTTATTTTAGTATATTTCTTGCTGTTTCCGAATTAAATTAAATATTAATAATTGACCTAACTTAATACTAAATATCTGACCATCAAAAAAATAGTAGGTAATGTCGCGCCCCTGGTAGCACATTATTGACAATCCGAATTAAACTTAATCATATGGCTAATTGTTTCAGTTTTGTCGTGTTTAGTTTACTTCATTTTTTTGTTATTTTTTGTGCTGTATTTGTTTATGGTTGCCAGTACCTGTTAGCAAGAATGAGGTAGGTGGCAGAGAGCCTCTGTCACGCTTGCTCGCCTTCCCCACCGGAAGGTTTTCCATCGCCATATATGCTCATTGAGGCGATATAGTTGTTCGGCATTATCTGCAAATGAAAACGTTTAAGTACATATGCGTACATCTTGTTATGAGCTAGAAGTACCTCAAAAATCATGTCTTGATAACCATAACAAAACGTACTGCCAAACGGATTTGTCGTGTTCGTAGAGCTGGCACGATTCAAGACAACTGGCCGTTCGCTCGGTGTCAGCTTCTTGCACAACGTATCCCATCGGCAATATGCTGTCACCTCAATACCATTCAACGGGGCGGTAAATTCACAGCGTTGATACATGTTGAAATTGTAATGACCCGGGTAATTGGTGTGCAGCACCAATTTCTTGACGAGGTGCGTTCGCGCATCGAATAGCACATCGAGACCAAGCGTGAAATAATTGAAGAAGTAATCGCTTCGAGAGGCAGACACACGACGGTGTGCATTTGGGCTGTGAATGCGCATTTTGTCCTCGCTCTTATAGAACACTTTCGAAGGCGCTCCCAATGCGGATGCCACATCTTGCGCTGAATTCCCCAAAAGAACTTCGCGCTCCAGCTGCACCTTGGACAGGTCTATCCTGCGGCTATTGCCACTGGTCATCAGTGTTAGCTTGATGCCTTTCGTGTAGCTTTCGCCTCGCAGGATTTCTGCCTTGCAGAGGTAGAGCTGGCCATGGTAGCATGATAAAGGTAGCTCGGGGGCGGTGGCCACTTCGACGCTAGCACCGTAATAGACGGCCATGCGTGATACCAGGGGCGATGAGCCGGCTGCGAAGTGCAGAGATCCTAGATTGTGCGTGCTGCTCGTTTGATACTTAGACTCGACGGGGAAATAGAACGACAGCCCACGAAAGTTTAAGACAAACAATTGCTTTTCGGAGTCGTATACGCCGGGATGTGTAGCGCCGAATGAATGCTCGATCTGTTCGATCGATGGTAGCACTTCAGGGGAATTGAAATGAAGACCACTGAAACATATTGGCGATTAGATTGATTTGAATTAATATGATTAGCCTTGATTCCTCATAGGCAACCGCGAATACTTTCAAGTGCTATTGCAATAACAATCGTTTGAATGTTTTTTAAGGCGCACTAACGTGAAATTAATACGCACCAGTATTTGAGTTTCACCAACTTCATATTGCAAATCTCAATAATTTTAAGTCTTTGGACAATTGGATCAAAAAATAATCTGATTCCATCTTGAGGTAAATTAATAATTATGTCTATTTCTAAAGGATTCTGAAAAACAATTGAAGTTAGCTGAGGTACTCGATGCAGAGGAACAAAGTACTTACACTATCATTATACAGTACTTGGACACCCTTAATTAAACCAACTTGTGATTGAATTATAGCCACAGCTTGGGAAAAATGCATTCCTACAAAGGAACAAAATTATTGCACAATTTGCAAGAGCATATCATCATTATTTATTATTTGTTTGCTTAATTTAAATTTTGCATTCACTCTGTTCGCATGGTTTACAGACAATTGGGTTTCATTGCGAAGACACTCATTTGCAACCTGTTTTCAAAACATACGCTCCTATGTCGTAGAAACAAACTTATAATACGCATTAAACAAAAATAGTTTGCTACTTGCTAGATAGCAACTACCCACCTAGAATAAACTCCCATTGTTCACAGCCTAAAGAACGTTCGGGTACGATTTCGAGGTCCAGCATCTTATCGATCACAATCAAGTGTTGCAATGTCTTGCGATTTCAACAATAATCACTTTAATTTGCACTTTTTATCGCGGAATATTTACAAACGTTTCTTTGTCTAATTTCAGACGGACGCCATCTTAGTATTCAACTGTCATTGGAAAACAGCTGATTGCATGATGTAATGCTCACACGAAAAGCACCCGTATGCTCCGCGCACATTGGGCGCCTATTGAGAATTGCGCCGCAGCAATGGGGGAAAGGATGGAAGATACGTGCGTGGTGTAATCAAAACAAAGGATTTGTTATTGTACACTGCAAATGCTCGCTCGCATCGACTTACTGTGTAAGTATAATAACTGTTTGTTTATGTTATGACTCGTTTAGGCGTTTCATTACGAGTGCGTCGTAATGACCTCAGCTTGCGTTCCCCTCTTAATAAGTAGTTAATTACTAATTGAACGCAATGTTCATGCAGTTGGGAGCGAAATTCAGACAGGCCAAAAGTATAAATAACGCTTAGGTTTATTAAAATCTAAATAAATATCTTAATGTCACATGAATAAAACACGATTATCAGTGTTGCTGGTCAGGCGGTGGAGCCATGCAGTTGCCATCCGGATAGCGCTTCTTAAAACTTTCAATTAGTTCAGGGTCAATCAGCCGAATGCCTTCCACTTGATTACCCAAGGTAATCCAATTCGGTTGAATATTATGCGGCCTGCCAAACAGTTCGATCTTTCGCGTTCCAGGCGATAATCGCTCAATCATCCCATAAATTTCATCTGGTTTATGACTGGTAGCTCTCACTTCAGCAACGATAACGTCGGCATCCAAACCGCGATTTAAATTCTGCGGGCTGCCCTTCATGCCCACGAGACAATGCTCTTTACCATGATTCAGCCAATGACCCGTTCGTCCTGTACGAATAATTCGCTGCAATTGATTGGTCTTGACCCAAATTATTTCATCTACTCGCTCATAGCCCCATAACTTCAGGCATTCTCTGCCTAATTCCATCGCACGCCCTGTAACCCATAGAAATATGAGTCCTTCGTCCTGCAGTTGAGGAATACCAAGCTGTCTCATTTCATCATCAGACATTGTACCATATGGCAGCTCCATGTGAATATCCCAAGGCGGATCAGCCATTATAACAGCGAATTTGCCCAATACTGTCATGTCCAAATAACGCAAATCACATTGCACCCACTGTGCAGGGTAGAGTGTTGTACTCTCAGTTGAGATCATAGGTTTAGGGGCCATAGGAGCCTCCCTGCTCTGACCAGCACGATCCACTTCGTAGTGGACGTACTTGCAAGTGTCCATATGAAAGCACGTATTCAAAAATGAACAATCCCCCAGAGTTTCGTCAGTATGCTTTTGAATTATTTTCTTAAAATGCAGCTTTTTGCATTGCACATTCCCAGCGTTGCGTTGGCATTCGCCTTTTGTCCCATACGGACAAAATTCCATTACTTGAGCTCCCCCATGTGAACGGAAACGTTCTGCTAAACTTTTCTCTTTTGCTGTGGGTTTATTCAATAGATCTAAAATTTCTTCCCCAATCTTTTTGCTTTCTTTCTCTTTTGTTGAAGGCATTAATAACAGTGACTAGAAAGACAATCAATGTTAAGATATTATTTTTACACACAATAATTTATTAGAATCAATAATCATTTACCATTATATCAGCAGCTTTTGTATCAGATTTCTCCTTTTTCTTCTTGTCTTCTTCCTCAACCATGGCCTTCTCTGGAGACTTTTCTCTTCTCCTTTTGGCTGGAGGCTTTGTAGAATCTTGCTCATCATCTTCAACAAGTGCATTTAATTTTGTATGCTCTATAAATACTATTTCAAGTTCAGCTTGGCCCTCTTTTATTGTTTCTTTTACTGTTATTATTTTTTGTGTAGCAAATTTTTGAAGCAGATTACAGATAGATTTATGTGAAGCACTAGGACTATCCTTTAACAGCTCTAGCAACTCATTTGAACTAACTGGTATTTGTAGAGTCACCTCATTCAGTTTACGTAACAAGCTCTTTTCAAGCTCATGGTCTACTTTTATTAGATCTTCCTCATCAGTGGGCTCATGTTTTATTTTGGATTCCTCACTCGTATGTGCCGTGGCAATAGATGAATTGCTTTCAGATTGTGTGCTGAGTAATTGTGAAGAACTACTTCCTAAACTCGATCCAAGAATATCTTGGCGCTCCTTTTTGCGCTTTTCTAAGCGCTCTCGGAGACTGTTGCGCTTACTTTTCACTGCCTGAATTTCCTCCCATGCATCGGACATTGTAGAATAGTACCCCAAGTGGTTAAATGCAGAAAGTAATAACAATATTTAAATGGGGAATGTTTTGATTTTATTCCATGGGTTATGTTTACAATGTCTAATAAGTTTGTTAATTTTGTTACAGTGGGCAGCACCGTCAACGATAGTAGCCGGCTGTCAAAGTCCGCCATGCCGCTTCGTTAGCGTTAGTCTTTCGTGATGTGCCGCGTTTTTCTTGTGGAATTATCAGTATTTATTAAGTGAAAGTCCGTGATATTGAGTGATAACGAAGGATTAAATAATCATGGAGGTGGATACGCCAGTGAAAGTGGTTGCTCCCACTGTTGAGCAGTTAAATGCAGATCATATTACTCAGGTAAATTTTACGTGTGAAACCTAACCTTGTATAACATTTTTTTTTACTTTATCACTTAGTTAGCTGATAAATATTGGGCACCAAATACATCCGAGCAGCATGCAGAGTTCGAGTCCAATGTCATCGAAGATATATACGTCGAGGATATCAAAGGTAGCAAGTAAGTCAGTCTAGTTTGTTTACATTCGAGTGGTTTTTGTAACGAGTTTTCCATTTTGGTATAGCTTCTCAATCAGGAGAATCATGGTGTTGGAGTTCAGCCAATACCTTGAGAACTACTTATGGCCAAACTACAGGCCAGGTGCATCAATTGCCCATGTCTTGTCAATTGTCATCATGATAAATGAAAAATTTCGAGAGCGAGTGCAAGTCTGGCAAGCATTCAGCAGTAAAAGTGAACATTTTGGCGCATTTTTTGAACAAGTTCTTTCACTCTGCTTTGAAGAGGATACTAGCAAATTGTCAATAAAAGAGCAAACTGCATTGATTGTTTTTATCAATCGGTGCTTTAATAGCATGGAAGAACCAATCTGTAGAAATCAGGTAAAACGTTTGGTATCACTTTCTATGTGGGTATCACTACAAGAAGCGCGTCGAGATTTCGAATTCAAACGTTATCCACGCTGGAAAAAGTATTGGAAAGCAATCCAGAAGAAAGACAAGCAAGAAAATGTAGAGAAACTGAACTGGGAGAGAAAATTTCTCTATAACATCATGCTCAAGTTTATGACAATCTTGGACAGCATACCAGCTGAAGGAGAGATTAACAAAGACACTCTGCAGTTCTGTGAAAGATTCCTGGAGCTCGTCACTGACCTTGAAGCTCTGCTACCAACTAGGAGATTCTTCAACACCGTGTTGGACGATTGCCACTTGGTCGTGAGATGTCAGCTATCCAATTTGGTCAAACGCGAGGAAGGACACTTATTTAGACAGGTTAGTGATTTTTTTATTTTTTTATTCATCACAATTTGCGCACATACATCGATTAGAGTGAAACATTATAAATATCGATTATTACTATATCTAAGTAAGTACACGCACAAGTAAGGTAATTTACAAAGGTAATAAGAAAAATAATAAGTACGCGTTACTGTTGGACGGTCAATCATCGAGTTGTGGCACAGCGCATTAATAAATGCCATTATTCATTGCGGTCATCTCGTCGCCCCATTCCATCTCCGGTTCGGGCCGGCAGCACATGCACACGCAATTCGTGTAACAGCAGGTTTTTCGCAATAGGAATGCGACATGGCGCTGATTTATCAAACAGATGTACAAAATAACTGGCGCCTGAAATGCGTTGACTATAATATAGGCGTACACGAGCCCATCGAACTTCGAGAACGACATCAGGAAGAATATCCACGTTAGAGCCATTATTAGAAATAATAGCAAAAACATGCGGAAGCTGAAACAAATTGCGATTAGGCTATTAGAACGTTTCAAATGCGGTTGTTTTTAACATTACCTGTGCTTAAGCTTGTAATGAATTCGTCCATACGTATGCATACGCCCGAGCACTTTTAAAGTGGTTGCAAAGAAGAACACGTCGATGAGGATGGTGAAGGCAACCGGCATAAAGAAGATGATTATACCTAGTGAACCTATGTGTTCCTGCTCGTCCGCGCTCATATAGCTGCGCATATTCGTATCGTAGCCCATTGTGTAATGGGCAAAGATGGCAAGACCACCTAAAACGAGGGTACAACTCCACGCATATGCCGAGTAATAGCAGAATTTTTTACTGTCCGTGATGCGCAGGTAGACATTACGTGATCTGCAATTTAACTTCATCTTTATCCAATTCATGCGCCTGTTGCGGATTAATTGACATACTTGAACGTTTTCCAAATGTAATAAGCGAGACTGTTGAGCCAGAAGAAGGCGGCGAGTAAACTGATATAACAAATAGCCTCTGAAATAACAACGCAGCGATTAAAATCCAATTTGGCAGGGTGGTTGGTTGCAGGAATTTCTACCTGTTATAAGTAGACTCAGATGGTTATTTAAGATAGACAAGAGTCTTATCAAATCGGCCGCTTGACTGACAATCATGCATAGGCACAAGGTCGTTACGATATTACCCACGAGGTCTTTCAGCGTGGGCATTACGAAATAAACGATTGCGATGGTGAGAAAGCATGCGATGGCGATTAGGTGCGATATCGGGTTGATGATGTTGCGCATCATGAAGTCGGTGGCGGTCCAATCGGTTTCCTTTTCCGGTGCGCAAACGAGCGCGTACTCTTTCGTCTTGCCATCGTCAACGCGCTGTAACCATTTGACATTTACTATCAGTATCTGAACATGCACATGGGATGGATGCACGAGCGAACGAACGCCCAAGCAAAGCATCATACTTTATCTAAACAGTATTTCCCCTGATCGTAGTCGTGATAGAAAAGCTTTTTCTTGTTAAAGTCAAATTCGGTGGCGTACTCATCGTCGGGGAGTGGTCGTTGAATGTAATGTCGTAGTTTTCCATTTGGTAACAAGCGCAAAACATCGGATGAATTTGCGTAATGATAAATAGGCCAGTGTTGATGCGACCCGCAAGCCGGTGTACCCGTAACGAATCTAGAGTTAGTAAACAAGTCGCATGTAAAACAAAATGATAGAGTAGTTTGATTGATAATACGTACTTGTAATTAACTTCAATTTGCTTCCCTCCGTACTCGGTGGTGAAAATCGGCACCCAGCCCGTTTCCTCGGTCGCCGCAATTAGAACACACGATCCGGACACAAACAATTCATTTTCGGCGCAGCATTTGTTGATTTTGATTTGATCACCAATTACCACTTGCGGTAATGACGCGTACGATGATTTAACACAATGCAGCAGTAGCGCGAGCACAATGCGCAGCCTAAGCGAATTGCGTCTCATGATGATGGTGATGAATCAGCGCGCACCACTCTTAATTCACATTATCGTCTGAAAGTCTTTTCGTTTATGATTTATCTTGCGCGCTTAAAGTCTGCAAGCTTTATTATGCCATATGCGCGCAGGTATTTTTAGCTGCGTGTTTTACGACCTCAAACGGGTGTGCGTTGGATTACAACATGCACCATCGCGGCGCGTTTCCTGTCTCCTTTATGTACGATGGCGCGCTCACAACTGCTTCGCCTTTTGCGTTCTTTCTCTCGAAGCGCACGATGCAGCTTACGGGCTTGGAGTGTCCATTTCAAGGTAAACTGTACTCTGAACTCGTGTCCGTACCATATGCCGATGGTAGGCACTTGGGCTTACCTTTTCGCGTCGATGCCGCACGATGGACGGTCGACCGGTAGCGCGTGGTGGCGGTGGGGAAATGATTAGCATTTGGCGACGTGAACTAGGTATAAAGTCGCGACAAATTGTAATATCGAGTACATTTTTGCTACGACTCGGCTTTCGTCAAGCGTGCTTTTGAGATTACGATATTAGGACGGGATAATGCGGTATTAATTAAGATATTTGCTGATTATCTGATAAGAATATCAATGATATGTAAATTGCACTTTGCACTCGCCAGACAAGTGCATTTCAGAATAATCGAGTTTGTTTCTGTGGTCGGTTTAAATATTGAATACGTTGTTTATCTGATTAATTAGCTGATTGAATTTCCGCATCTAATTTACTTGTTTTTATAGCTCGCGATAGAATATTGTCGAACAACTTTATTTTATTAGGTCGCTATTTGAATTTTTACTGTGAGGCGGATGTCACAATGTTTTGATCATGTTTTACAAGAAAAACCTTTCTTGTTGAACAGTTAGTTGCACAACAGTTTGCTTGAATTTTCCACAGATTGATGAATTGCGGTTACTGAAGCAGCGAACGTAACGCATTGTAAATTTCGTTTACGCTACCAAAATTTCTGTTTATTCACCTGTAGTTAAAACGAATTCACCTGTAGTTATAACGCGCATTGACGCATATTTAATGTGTGACACGCGAATTATTCATAACATATTTGCCAAGTCAGAAAACGCATGCTGGTTTTCACTGAATAATAATTAGAACTATACGTTAGTCATAATATTACTACAACAATTGTTTCTGATAGACAGATAGTAAAATTTCAAAAAAAGTAACGCAATTCATGGGAATAATGTATAGTGCGTCATGCGATTGTATTACTAACTTTTGACTGTTTTTTTTTTGGAGTCATCGGTGCGGGCGTAAAATGAAAACACAGATAGATTGTTTAACTATTTAGATTTATTATTATTATACAATAACTTTAGAGATTGCGATTGAATGCAATCATAAATAGTATATTAACAAATGTGCACTACACAAGTGTGCGCGTTAAGATAATTAAAAAGTTTCATTGCTATGAATAAGTACATAGTAGTTATAATTTGAGATTCAATGGCACGATGTCATCAGCAACAATGCGGACGAGCAGGGAACGAAAGTGAGACACTGTCATTATTTGCCTCTAAATGTTGCGCGGATAATTTGTCGTCGAGACGCGCTCGAAAGTCATTAAATGTCGATTAGCAAAGATGTTGATCGCCGTCCACTTCACGAGTGCACGTTAACCGTTTGATCGCCCTCCTCGTGGACGCTCTCCTCGTCCTCGAAGTTCTTCCATGTGCTCGGGAACGTAATGCAGCATAATCCGCGACTAGATAGGCCGCGAAGCGCGCGTTTACGAAGTACGACGAGCAGGAGAAAGATTAAAGCACCTTGCAGCACGTTGACGTAGTCGGTGACGATCCTAGAAATGATTAATTCGCCAAGGTAAATATTGACTGGGTTGACTAAATTTTATGAGCGTGCTCGGGCTTACCACACGTAGTCGAGGAATGCGTTGACGTTCTCAAGAACCGACGAGATTATTTCAAAAACCCACATGATGCCCATTATCACAAATAACTTGATGTACAATCGCACTCTGTTGGCAAACAATCATCATTACCGTCACGTTGGAAATTTGAGCTTCGGCGTGTAAAACGCAGCGCCACCGCTAAAAAAATTGCATTCGCGTTACTCACTTGTACTTCAGCGACTTGGTGCGCAGATCGTTTGTTGTTTTGCGCTCGATCCATAGTTTGGTCACGCACCACACGAACATGACCATATTGGCAAGCAGGAGGATGGCGATGGGTCCGTAGAAGTACGCCCATGACTCGGTGATGCCTGCAACCGAAACGCGCGCGGTTTAATCGAACACGTATTGAGAAAGGGCAGCAAGCAACAGCGGCGTATTGATTTTGCGCGAATCGTACCTCGGAACCAGCATGCTGATATGCCCAAGCCGGGTTTGAGGTGACTGCCGGGCAGGTGATGTGCTACCAACAGGAGGAGCAGAAATAGCACAGGCATGCCGTGCCCGTAGCAGAGATACATGAAATACCATTGACGATCGGTGCCCAGCATATTCGGATAGCTGAAATTTTAGTCAATTTATTATTAATCAGTCTGAGGGTACGACGGGTTTGATATCGGTAAAACGTACACGACGGTGCGCCAAATTTGAAACGAGGTCACATTCAGCCAAAAGAAGGCCGTCATGAACGTGAAGTAGCTGAAGAAGGCGAAGAACAAGCAGGCACCGTCCTCAAACTCGCCCAGCTGGACGATGCTCAGATTAAGCATCGCGATTGCGAGCGCACTGATGTTGTGCATTATGCAAATGCCCTGCAGGTCACGAAGACCGGGCACGAGACAGTACACAGCAAGTGTCGCCAGCAGAAAGACGACGGAGATGATACCGCAAATCGCGCGCAATCCGTACCATTTTTCGCCCTCGCTGCCCATCATTGCTTCGAAGCAGATGATTGCAGATAAGCTGCGATTTGGTGAATTCAGCCGTGATAAACAGTACCTGTAATTGGCAAATTATTAATTGCTTTCCTGCGCTAAACTTTTGATTTTTTACGTACTCGTCATATTCAATCAAATTCTCTTGAAGCATTGGTCCCGGGTAGACTAAAAAACCTTCGGCGTTGACCGTAAACGTTTCTTCATAGTCGGCATCAGGATCAAGTAGCGTTCGCGTTGGGCATTTTAGAGAGATCGGTTGACCGTTTCGGCACTTGGACTTTTCCAAGACGTTTTCGCCCTCGCAGCAGAGATGCGCTTTGGAGAAGTCGGCTTGCGCGTAGTTGGCAGCCACGACGAGAAAGATTATAACCCGCAGAATCATCTTGACACTGAAATGTGTTGATTACGAATCGCACCGATTTAAAAACACGTTCTATATTTAGCGACCTATGTAAAATTTGTCATCGGCCAAGTGGACATAAATAATTCATTACAAGCAGTCAGAATAAGCGCGCTGTAAATTCGTCTTGAAAGAATGCAATCTTGATCGCTTTTATGTCATTCGAGCGTGTCCGAAGAGAGAGTACCATTGATATCTTCTCCCGTGCTGCTCAATTAGTTAGTTTAACGCGGTAATTAACAACACATACATCATACCATCGCAGACAATGAACTACCGTGTATTGAAATGAAAGTTTATAAGCAATTGAATTATAATTGATATTAAAAAGCGTACGGCAGCGTATGGCTTTCGCACGCGCAATTTTCACGTAATGAAGCGAATGCGGCTGCGGATGATGATGATGATGTTTGTAATATAGCCGTCTCATCAGGCTCATCACCTTTTAAAGAAAGTAAGAACAACAATTGTTACTTCGTGCAGATTCTGCGCTTCCTAGTTGCTCGCTGCTCTGTGAGAATGATCGTAACAATTTCACTTCTTGAACTATTCCTTCGCGCTCATAATGTTATGCTAAACGCTGGCTGTGTTATTTGCAGTCATGTGAATACGAAATATTTTTATACGCATTCCTCGGATTTAAATGAATGAAAACATATACTTTTATATGTTTTCAACAGCAGCCAGCCCGCTGTTTACGATTATTGGAAAGATTTACGCTTTGAAGCACGATTGATGTGCGCGTTTAAAACGAGAATAAAATATTGAATGAGTAGCCAGCCATTGTCGCGCGCGTGCTTTTTCGCGCTACTTGTGAATTAATATGAATGATTTTATGTCTTGGCATACCAATCGTAGGGTATTTAAATATTTTGGCGTGTGCGCTCAAGTGATCAATCGCAACAGATTAATTTTTTCGATGAAGGCTTAGTGAATTTTTGCTAACAAGCTATTGTTCGATTTAATTCATACCAAAAATTGTGGAGGAACTCGTTAGCTCTATTGTCAGGTATTTTATTAAGTGGCTGACCCGTGTTGAAAACAAATACGAATTGGGATGCATAATCGGTTCATTAATGATATTTTGTTTTAGTCGCGCATGGTTTGATTTGATAGAAATTCAAGGACTATTTTTCCCTGATAACTCCTTACATGGTCGCGTGATAAAACGCTTAATAACATTAAGATAATAGGACCAGATTTATTGCGCTAATTATCAATTAATAATGTGCTAATTGTAACCACTTGTGCGGTACTTACATTTTAAGTTGCTGGCTATTGTTTTTCTATATTAGAAATTAGCAAACGGCGGTGTGCAATAGAAACTTGTAGCACATGCGAAGTTGTTGCAGTTGTTGCGAACTAGGTGAGTGAGTGCAGATTGCGTTTAGTATCAAAAGTCCACATGAACTGCTCGCGATCATTTGAATTCACTGTCGACGACGATGCGCTCCCTCATTCACGGCGGACACCATACTGATGACTGAACGTACTGGCTAAAGTTCCCGTACTAAAGTTATTGACTGTCGAATGAATGCCTCGGTGGGAGGCATTTTGGAGCATATTCGGCGCCTGTGCTGCGCCTTCTGCATTTTACCAAATATCGAATCCGCACGCGCAGCGACAATTATTATTGCAAATCATTGCTAGCACTTTTCCCCTTTTTCTTTACTTTTGGGCCATTTGTTTACGCTTTCGTTTCGGAACTTTCCCTTGCGGAAAAAAAAGTTTCATTACAGTTGCGCCAATTCAATTCGCGTCAAGCCGCAAAACGAAAAATAAACAACGGCGCCTCGGTCTCATTATTTGTGATAATAGATTGCCATTGATTAATTACTCGCAAGTGTATGATTTTTGAACTTATGTCAGCTGATAACATTTATTAATTCATTAAGTTTATAGGCGCTCGATTTTAATTTTTGTTTAAAGGATAACGCAAGAGCCCAGACATTTGTTATTTTTCAGCAATAGAGCGTGTGGACATATGATTAATGATAGCGTTGATTGATGTAATGTTATAAGCAAACTGATGATAGCAGAACGAATTCATGAATTGCATTTTCCATCAGCGCTAGTTAATTGACCGCTGCTTAGGTAATTGGTCTGAGAAGAGGATGTAGTCGTGAATTTCCCAGGATATCAGTGCTGTTTATGTTCTCGTTTGATTTTCTAAAATGAAATAATTTAATTATTCGTTCGCAATTAGCGCGATACGTGCTGAGTCGTTTGTGACGCAAACCTGTTACGAGTAGGTTCGTAATTTATCAAGGCAATTTGCCCCGGTGTTCATAGAAATGAGTACCACTTGCTAATTGATGTTTACTTACTTGCATTGTTTTGCAGCTACTTGATATGCTCAAGTTTTATGCGCGCTTCGAGATCAATGATGAAACCGGTGACCCTCTCACGGATCACGACATGACGGAAATTCATTACTCGCGCATTACGTCGCTACAGGTCAGAATAATGGTCATTCGAATGACTTCATTTCTTAGATTGCATGTGCTCTATTTTTAAACTATATCGTTGTTTTTGTTTATTGTATTTTCGACAGACGGCAGCTTTTAGCAATTTTCCCGAACTTCGCAATTTCGCCCTTGCAAACGTGGCGAGTGTGGATACTCGAGCAGCGCTTGAAAAGCATTTTAGGAATTTGAGGTAAATGAAGCAGTTTTGGGGCGGTAGAATCATTTGTCAGTGCAACTGTTTAATTGTTTCAGCACTGACAACTTGAGGGCAATTGCCGTACATTTGCATTTAATACCATCCGCGACGGACGATAAGGAGAGCACATGGTGCCGGTTCGACGATGAATTCCTGCGTGAATTATTGGTATGAAATCGCGTTGTATTTCATATTTAACATGTTTCGTGTTATGTGTCGCTGTAATTAATGTTCGCATATATTTAGATCTCCAGGCACGAGCGGCGCATTTCGCAATTGGACTCGCTGAATGAGATGCCGCTGTATCCGACCGAAGACGTGATCTGGGATGAGAACGTGGTGCCCACAGCGTATTTCTCGGGCGATGGATGTCTGTCGCTGCCGAAATTGAATTTGCAGTTCCTTACGCTTCACGATTATTTATTGCGCAACTTTAATCTGTTTCGCTTGGAGTCCACTTGTAAGTGCTCATGTGTTTTCGACGCAGAAGATAAATAAATCTATTTCCATCATGTTTTCAGATGAAATTAGGCAAGATATTGAAGATGCTGTTAGCAGACTGTGCCCGCTGTAAGTAATTGCGCTTTTATTGGATTTTCAACAATGTTTGACTAATAAATCACGTTTTTTCGCGGTCTCTTCTCTGACAGGCGCTCGGAAGATGGATCCGTGTATTGGGGCGGCTGGGCGCGCATGGCTCAGCCCATTATGAATTTCGCCGTCGTCGAAGTGTCGAAACCAAATATTGGTATGTACTGAACTTCATGTTGAGCTGCAGACACGTAAATGTGGCAATCGTTTATCATCCTGTGTGTTCTTAGGCGAAAAACGACCGAGCCGTGTTCGCGCTGATGTTACGGTGAACTTGTCCGTGCGCCCGGAAATTAAAGCGGAATGGGAGAATTTACGAAAACATGATGTATGCTTCCTCATTAGCGTTCGTCCAACGCAACCGATAGGCACCAAATATGACTACAAACAGCCATTCATTCCACAAGTTGGGCTGCACTGTGTGCGCGGTTGCGAGGTGGAGGGCATGCTTGATAGCAACGGTCGTGTTATTGAAGATGGGCCCGAGCCGAAACCACACATTCCTGGGGATAAGAGGACGTATCGAGTATGGCTCGATTGCAATCAGTATCGGGATGATATGAACCTGACCAACGAGGGTGCCGACGATGTTTATGAGAGTGAGTAGCAGAATGCCTGAACTTATGACGGTGTGTTTTATGCTTGTACTCTATTTTAGCATTTAATATTTTAATGCGTCGTAAACCGAAGGAGAATAACTTTAAAGCGGTTTTGGAGACTATTCGAGAACTAATGAATACAACATGCGTTGTTCCCGACTGGCTGCATGACATCATTTTGGGATATGGAGATCCGGGTGCTGCGCATTATTCGCATATGCCGAACAAAATTGCAACAATGGACTTTAACGACACATTTATCGATGTGGACCATTTGAAGTTATGCTTTCCAAACTACGATGAAATTGAAGTAAATTGTGATGACTCCAGTAAACTTACACGTCCATTTAAATTAACATTTGAAGATTTCATTCCCGAAAATAGTGGTAAGAAAAAAATAATTGTGGAGCCCCACGTTGTACCGCGGCGTGGTCCATACACGTTTAATGAACCAAAGAGGTAAATAACAAAATTTAAAGTGCGATTGAAACTGAATTTCGTGTATTTTTAGGAATACAATTGCTTTTACACCAACTCAAGTAGAAGCAATTCGTGCAGGAATGCAACCTGGCCTGACGTTAGTTGTTGGTCCACCCGGTACTGGCAAAACTGACGTAGCTGTTCAGATAATTTCGAATCTCTATCACAACTTTCCCCATCAGCGTACCTTGATTGTAACACATTCAAATCAAGCTCTCAACCAGCTCTTTGAAAAAATTGCTGCTCTCGATATAGACGAACGCCATTTACTACGTCTCGGTCATGGTGAGGAAGCGCTCGAAACTGAAAAAGATTTCAGCCGCTATGGACGTGTAAATTACGTGCTGGCAAAGCGTTTAGATCTTCTCGCTGATGTACAGCGATTGCAAGAATCGCTCAATGTGAAGGGAGACGTGGCATACACTTGCGAAACTGCCGGACACTTCTATTTATATCAAGTGTTATCACGCTGGGAACAATATCAAAGCGTTGTGCGCCCGAAAGGAGGACAAGTTACAAACGTCGAAATTATACATAACGAGTTCCCGTTTACAAAGTTTTTTGAGAACGCGCCGCAACCTCTATTTAAAGGACAGAGTGTAGCTGAGGACTTGGATGTGGCGGAGAGCTGCTTCCGCTATATCCAGCACATCTTTGATGAACTTGAAGAATTTCGTGCATTTGAATTATTACGTTCTGGCTTGGACCGGTCGAAATATCTTCTTGTTAAAGAAGCAAAGATCATTGCAATGACTTGTACGCACGCTGCTTTAAAACGAAAGGAACTGGTGGAAATGGGTTTTAAATATGATAACATTTTGATGGAAGAAGCTGCACAAATTTTGGAGATTGAAACATTTATACCTCTGTTACTGCAAAATCCTCAAGACGGCTATAATAGACTGAAACGTTGGATTATGATTGGCGATCATCATCAGTTACCACCTGTAATTAAAAACATGGCATTTCAGAAATATTCCAATATGGAGCAAAGTTTATTTACTCGCTTGGTGCGGCTGGGTGTTCCCACAGTTGACTTGGATGCCCAGGGCAGGTCTCGAACCACAATTTGCCAACTGTATAATTGGAGATACAAGAATTTGGGCAACATGAATCATGTAAGTGAATGGGATGAGTATAAGGGATCCAATGCTGGATTAGAATTTGATTATCAACTTATTGACGTCGATGATTTTAATGGAATTGGAGAGTCTGAACCAAGTCCATTCTTTTACCAAAATTTATCGGAGGCGGAGTATTGTGTGGCGTTGTTCATGTACATGAGGCTGCTTGGATATCCTGCAAATAAAATATCCATATTAACCACTTATAATGGACAGAAGCATTTGATACGAGATGTTATAAACACAAGATGTGCAACAAATCAGCTTATTGGTCGACCACATAAGGTTTCTTCCTGAAACTATGGTACTTCTTGAATATAGTTTTCTAAGTAGTTTTTTTTAGGTAACAACAGTGGACAAATATCAAGGTCAGCAGAATGATTATATTATTTTATCTTTGGTTCGGACCAAAGCAGTAGGCCACATTAGAGATGTACGTCGTTTGGTGGTTGCAATGTCTCGTGCTCGATTAGGGCTGTATGTCTTTGCAAGAGTGGCTCTGTTTCAAAATTGCTTTGAACTTACACCTGCATTTCATCAAGTAATGTCTAATTTATATTCCAATTAACTATGGTTATATTATCTATATATATTTTCAGTTAATGCAGAGGCCCACCAAATTGCATTTGATTATGAATGAATTATACCCATGTCAGCGAAAATCTTCAGATGTTATTGATGAAAACAACAGAGCAGTAATGGATGATATGGTTCAAATGGCTAATTTTGTGTATTCATACTACATGGAACGTGTAAAGGCATTGAAGAGTTATTATGAAGTTAGTAATTGTTGCTGTAAGTGATGAGTTAGGTCTAATTCAATTTAATTTCAGACGCAACAGGGTTGGGATAAACCTGGCAATTGTAAAGTTAGCAAGTACGATGGGTTGGTTTCATCACATCCTGGAGAAGATCGAGATACAGATAGTGAAGATGAAGAAGCTAATGTACAAACTCCAGTACCTATTTTGGATGAACCAATAGAAGATTCTGTAATGGAATCAGTGGTTGATGACCATGGTGATGTTGATGAAGTTCAAGAACCAATGGATAATGAAGATGTTGATACTGGAGAGGTAGAAAATGAAATATAATGTTTAAATTATTAATTTACCCATTATAGAATTCAGCATAAAATTAGCAATGGTCAATGTAATGTTCTTCATTTTTTTTTCTTCACAGTACTTCATGTTAATTTTGATAGCTAGAAACTATTTTTGCTTAATGCTGAAACATTTTCAATTGCAAGTGGATATGATTATATGATTGCAACAGGAGTTACAATTAACTCCATTGAAACTCCATGGAAGTTTAAGTACCTAGGTTTAAACTATTAGGCATAGTTTAAAAGCTATGTTGTACATAGGTAGTGTATAAGAATAAATCAATTAAATATATACCTGTTTTGCTTGATTCCGCTGAGTAGTAGTAGTACCCGGAAATAATTTAAATTGTCGGCAGTGAGGTCAGAAAATAAGAATTTAAATTACCGGCAAACCAAAAAGGCTGGCAAGTGGCCCTGCAGAGTAAATTTTATGTTGGAAGAGTATGATTTGAGTATATAAGGGGATTATCAAATTTGTATGTACTAACAACGCTTCATAGCCTAGCGGTTTAGACTACGAATGTGATCCAAGAGTCTCAGGTTCGATCCCTGAGAAAACTAAGTTTTAAATTTTCAAATCAAATTGAGCATATAAGGGGAAGATCAAATTTGACTGTAGGAACAACACTCCATAGCCTAGTGGTTACGGCTGTGGAAGTGATCTGTGTGTCTCAGGTTCAAATCCTGAGACAACCAGTTCATATTTAACTTTTAACTTCAATTCAAACCAAAGTGTGTCTATAAGGGGAAGATCAAAATTGCCCATAGCAACAACACTCCATAGCATAGTGGTTACGGCTATGGAAGTGATCTGTGTGTCTCAGGTTCGAATCCTGACAATAGCAATTCGAATTTCCAAGTTTTAAATTCCTTGTATGCTTGGGGGGCCCCATTGGACTTAGCTGTATGTCCAATGGGGCTCCCAGGAGCGTACAAGGGCCCCATTTTTAATTTTTGAAGCCCGTACGTATTAAGATCGTCTTCAGATGGCCCACCCCAAGCTTCGCTCCCCGGCAGGTTGCTTGTCGACCAGCTCAGTCGCCGTCCGACTAGCAACTGCCTCCCCATTCCCGATTTTCGTTACCAACAGACCTCGGTTTGTGACGTCATTTGAGACTGGTGCGCCGCCACCCTGCTGGAAGGGACTTAGAATTATTTTCTTAGAGGTTGATTTGAAACTACACTTATGTTCTTCTCAATTATTAGAAAAAAATTCGCCCGGTGCTGGGATTTGAACCAACAATTCCCCAGCCGTATGCAGGCATTGCACCAACTGGGCTACTAAGTAACATATCTTCTGAGAATTGAAACTTATATTTCTCTGCTTCATTCGCCGATCAAATAGCTATCTACTGACGTTTCAGGACCTAGAATTATTTTCAAAGTGCTCCTATAGTAATTAGGGGTTTGTTCACCATACTATAGAATATGGGCTTTATTAAATGCATTATGCACCTGAGATTAGACACCGATTTCATCTCAATATACCCCCAGCCACTATGTTATTAAAAGACTTATAATGCAGACTTTGAAACTAATATTTACGTAACAACAAGATGCTTCTAAATATTTTTGAGCTATAATTTGTTGCTAATGCCATAGCAACCCCTAAATTAATCTTATGATTTGTAATTTCAAGTAAGCGGTCGGAAAATTGTTTTATGCATTGTCATTTTTCTGTCACAAAGGTCAAAAAATTTCGTGGTTGCATTAAAATTTTTGTAGGATAATAGTATTACATCATCAATTAGTTCCAAATTACTTACTTCCAGATCACCGGCGTTCTTTATTGATGGAGATCAGCAGAATAGAATGATAAATTGCAGATTTACACAAAAACCCAATTTCTTCTGTTATGGCTAACTCAAAATTGAGCCCGCGAAATTCCGAAGTCAATGCATTGGAACAACGTGGTTACTTGATTGGGAAAAAAATTGGGCAAGGATCATATGCTACTGTTCATCTAGCTGAATATGTCGACGGGACAGGCGGGAAGAAGATGAAATTGGCTTGTAAGATCTTTGATAAAGAGCGTGCGCCGAAAGATTTCCTCGAGAAATTTTTTCCACGGGAACTGGACATTCTTACAAAGATAGAGAACGCTCATCTCATACAAGTTCATAGCATTCTTCAGCGAGGGCCGCGGGTTTTTATTTTCATGCGGTAACTAGGCGCCGACCGTTTAAATGTTTGCTAAGTTGACTCGATCGTTTTTAGGTACGCGGACAACGGTGATCTGTTAGACTTTATCAAAAGAAATGGAGTCGTACCGGAACAACAGGCAAAATTATGGTTTCGACAAATGGCTAGCGGACTCCAGTATCTGCACAACAAGAACATTGCGCACAGAGATTTGAAATGCGAAAACATTCTGTTATCGCGCCGCTTCAATGTGAAGCTGGCTGACTTTGGATTTGCGCGCTTCTGTGTTGACGAGGAGGGCCGGCGAGTACTCAGTCAGACGTACTGCGGCTCGGCGGCGTATGCTGCCCCTGAAGTAGTAAATGGAACTCCCTACAATCCAAAATTGTCCGACATATGGTCTTTGGGCATCATACTGTTCATTATGCTGAACGCATCAATGCCATTCGACGATTCAAATCTACGCAAATTATTGAAAGATCAAATGACACGCAACTGGGTATTTCGATCGCGCGTACGGGATACGATTTCATCAGCTGCCAAATCAATAGTGAGACACATTCTCGAGCCGGACATCACGCTTCGGCTGACATTAGATAGGGTTATTGCGCACGACTGGGTAAGGGCGAGAAAGGAGCGTGCGAGCACGTTGATCGGCCGCCTCGTCCATCCGCACCAGGAGTCCTCGACGTCCAGCGGACGGCAATACGATGAGGGCCAGGTCATAACGGGCGATCACAAGAAGCCCGAGATGAAGAAGAGCAACACGCTGATCAATATGCAAAAGGACTAAATGCTCTAAGCTCAGCTTATTACAAATAAATTCTAATACAGAAATTTAGCAACTATTCGCCGCCTTTTACTTAGGTCAAATTATCAATTGGAAATTCGTATGTCCTAGCAGATGCTGCAAATTATGATAAATGATACAAGTTAATATTTAGAATACACTCATGAAAATTTGATACAGAAACGTAGCAAGGTTCAAAACATTTTGTAGTTAGGAACAGCGCAATGATAATAAACCAGTTTCGGTTGTGTGTGGTAAAAAAAATTGTACAGGTCTAAATATATTTAATTTTCATAAACGTATTTATATTATCTACTTTAATCTTAATTAACGCAATACTATCAAGTCAAATTGGTATTTAGTAAAACTGGAAATTCTAACTACAAAGTGTGTAAGAAAGGTGCTATCATATTTCTGTGTCCTTGCAAAATTATCGCAGTGTTCGAATGCAATCATCATTCTAACAATAAGTCTGCCTCTTCATTTTTTGAGTAGAGAGTTTGCATAAGAGCAAAATATGAGTAAGCTGACTTTAAGATCTGCAGCAAGTCATTAAGTAAGTATTTAACGAGATGCTAATGACGCGCGACTAATAAATGTATTGAAAAATACTTACAGATTTGTACGAATCCAACGACAAATTAGCAAATTTTCCCGCAGTTAAGTAAACTGGTCGCTTAGACCTTTCCATTATGATGAATAATGTCTTCCTCACGCTGTCGTCAAAGTCAACCCATTCGCTTAAATAGCATGAATCACGTAAGTATTCGCTCTGAAAAGAATCAGCCGCAGTTACGCCTTCTTAATGTTTCAATTTGGAAACAAATTTACTTACATTTAACATCAATTCATTTCCGAACCAACAATACAACGCAAGTTGAGTTAGCATAGCTACAAGATAAATAAACATAGCGACGAATTGTAGCATGATGGTAGTCTGAAATAATTTAAATGATTAATTACGCGATCTCTACGTGGACGACTGATCTCACATGGACAAGCTGAAAACCTATGTTACAAATGACTATAACACTTGCTAAACATTGAATGAGATATCCAATATTAAATGTGTCTTCGATAAACTCCACCAGCCTAAAAAAGTTAGATTCATAAATTATTAAACTATAATATAAGATTACGCGATACATTAATATTGCTGTGTGATGTTGAACACATTGTTTCAGCCATGCATTCACGCCTTTATTTATGTTTTTGCATTTGGGCTCTTTAAGTTCGACGTATTTTTTGCACTCTTTAATTTTTCTATTAAGAATTCTAAAATGCGTTGCTGCAATTGTTATTAAACCGCCGGACACAGTGTCCAAACAAGAGTTGTTTCCGACCGCGCAAAGAAAAGAAAATGTCTCGAACGCGTGAAGATAGTATTGCTGTTGATTAGTCAAATGAAGAAAAGTTATTTCGTACATTGGTTTAAAGACATGCGTTTGCTGCAGCATGATGAAAGGCTTGGTAACCAGTATAAACATTGCAGAGTAACAAAATGATTGATATACCATATTGATTCGCGAAACCAATGTAGCTTCATCCCTCATAATGTAATCTAAATCATCGGGATACTCGAAGAAGATATCGGTCTTTAAGTAATTAATTATCTTTCCAAATGATTTGATTTTTGCCTGGTAGATACTATGCTTAACTACGTAGCATAAAACAGACATCATTATTGTTAACATGTCGTTAAAGACTTCCATATTATCAATCTGCACCGATATTTCGACGAACAATATGAGCGTGATTATGGCGACGCATGCTAAAATAAAATAATTCCATAGTTTGTACTTCAAAGTGGCATTATCAAGAGGCCACATTGCGGTTAGTATCATAAACCATTTTTGGTATTTAATGGCTAGAAAGCTGTCGGTCTTATTTGCACGATTAGTATTCATTTTTTGGACTGACCAACAAATTAGTTTACGGGGGGATTTATATATCCTATGGAAACAAACGTGATTAATATTCTGTCTGTATTTAAATGGAACTAATTATTAATTGAATATCAAAGAAACGGAAAATTTATGGCACAAGATGATATAATTTGAGCTAATTAAACATTCAAATTTCATCCTTATTAATATTGCAAAGTCGGTAAAACTATAACGAATATTTTTAATTTAATTACTATCGCGCTCTATTATTTCGCCTGGTGTCTCAAGTATATTAGCCAATTGTTATTTCAAAGTATCAATAATTAATTTTCTCGCTGCTTTATAAATCTAAAAGTAATTATGTCTGAATATTTAACGTAATAAAAACTTTATACCACTAAATGAAGGTGAGTGAATTAATTTGCAAGTACATTTATACCGTACACGAATAAATGTGCATTCGTGAAATGCAAATATTAAAAACTATACAATGTAAATGCGATGTATGTTTCGCATTAATCAATGTGATATTAATTACCGCATGAAATAATTGCAGTAGCGCAACAATTGCAATTTATTATGAGTCAGGAAATACCTTTTTCTTCGGCAATCCATGAGGCGCGTGGTGTGAATATAACGCAAATCCTTGAACTGTAAATGTTAATTTTAAATTAGACCGAGTCGCAAATAAACAAATAAAATGATGTCAATTGTAAACTGGTTTTACCAGTAGTTCTTTTATCTTAAGCACTTAAATAAGTGCATTTTGCCATAGATTTGCCCATTTGAACGTCTTTGCGGTGTGCTGGTAACGCGGAATTACGTAGATATGCAAACGTTTTTTTAACAACAAAGACGCTCCTCAGACTTTGGTGATTTGGGTTTCCCAAGGCAAGTCAGACAACAAATACATACATGCTCGCCAAACACTCATAGTGACGAGTTTTAGTTTATCGTGGTCATAACATCATTGCCGCGCGCGTTTTGCTTGACCGGCGTATTGTAGTTTGATCAGTCTTGTTTTAGTGCTTGTCGTGTGTGAAGGATGAGCAAGTTTTGCTAGCGCGGTAATTAGTTATAGCTTAATAATAGCAGCCGATAAACCGGACGAGTATTCTGTATTGACCGTATTGTTGCTACAACTTTAAACAACATGACAACTTTTGCTTGCCCTCGTCTTTCAAGTGCCGCACTCGTTTTTGTGCTAATTTATTTTACGCAGTTTGCATGTAAGTGAAACCGCAACGAAATGTGTTTTTATGATTTGTTTACGCAATTAAAATTGAATTGATAATCGTACTTACAAGTTAGAAGATCATCTTATAAGTTAGAGGTCAAGGTTCAATAAATATTGAACTCAGATTTTGCTTTGGCCAAGTTTGCACTTTGCGAACGCTGCACAATATTTGCATTTAGTTTGTTGAACTTGTAAAGTATAATTATAGCAATTAGCAACATGCATTAATTTTTCTAGACACTCATGGTTGCACTACGCCTAGAAATCAACCAGGGAATTGCATACCGATTCGCAGTTGCGATTCACTTGTAGACATTCTAAAAAAGAGACCAATTTCGGCCGCGGACGCTGATTACTTGCGTCGTTCGCAATGTGGATTCTTCGGAAACGATCCGAAAGTTTGTTGCCCAACAAGTGGAAGTGTTCAGCCCGTTCAACCTGACGAGGACGTTATTAGTAAGAGACCTGTCGGTCAAGGTAAGCTTCGTGCTAATATTTTACGCAATGCAAATAAAATTACTCATGCTCTTTTAGATATTAACTCAAATTTACTTCCCTCTTCAAACGAGTGCGGTGTCAGTACTGAGAATCGTATTGTCGGCGGTGAAATAACTGAAATTGACGAATTCCCATGGATGGTACTTGTGGAATATCAAAAACGTAACTTACTACTCAATTACTTTTATCAGATAATTAATATGTAAACTTCCAGCGAATGGTCGTGGATTTTATTGCGGGGGAGTTTTAATTAGCAAAAGATATGTACTGACTGCTGCTCATTGCATGAAGGGCAAAGATTTACCACGTAGTTGGAAACTGTATGAAAGAAACTTGCCTTAAGTTTGCGCCCTATAATAATGGTTTGCTTTTAGCGTGAGTATCCGTTTGGGCGAGTATAATACAGACACTGATCGCGATTGTGTCGATAATGGTATTGGAGGAAAAGATTGTGCAGATGATCCTATCGATATCAGAGTGGAAGAGCAAATTGCGCACGAACGTTATGATCCGTTAGATATTAAGCAACACCACGATATTGCGCTACTTAGATTAGACCGCGATGTTCCAAAATACACAGGTAATTGACGCGCGCATTTAAACAAATAATTATACCTACAGTCTTCTAGATTTCATTCGTCCTATTTGCCTACCAAGAACTGCTACTGATCTAGCTAAGGACTACACCGGCAGCAACTTATTTGTTGCGGGATGGGGAAAAACCGAGAGCAAATCTGAAAGCAACATTAAATTGAAGTTACAAGTAATAATTGAAGCGTTACACTTAGAACCGGACGACTCACAAGATACTTCCTTTTTCAGATGCCGGTGAAGAGCAACTCGGAATGCAATTCCGTTTACAGTCGCGTTGGTGTTAACTTGGGCAATGGACAATTATGCGCCGGCGGTTTAAGAGGCAAAGATTCCTGCCGTGGTGATAGCGGTGGTCCTTTGATGGCTCTTAATACAAATGCAAAAGGCGATACATATTGGACAGTTGCTGGTATCGTATCATTTGGTCCATCACCTTGTGGTATGCAAGGATGGCCAGGCGTATATACAAGAGTCACCGAGTACATGGATTGGATCGTTGGCAAATTACGGCCATAATATCGTGAGGCGATGCGCAATGTATAATTCAGCTCTGTATTAATTTAATTGTGCACATTTAACTTAGCGCCAATAAATTTATATCTTTTTTAATAAAATTTAGTTTATTATTAAATAACAATCTTAGTTAAATAGTTCAAGCAAAATCAATTTAATATACTTGATTGAAATTTCTTAAATGACTTATGGATGTGGCGCGTTTGCAACTGGCGATTTGCAAACGCGCTCAATCGCATGTACATAATATTGAAAATTATCTAAATATTGTATATATTACAATGCGCAATTGTTTCTTTGAATATTCATCAATCAATTAATTATTTATCTTTCGTGCGACAATACAATTAGAGCATATTATAGGCGCGCACATTTAAAGAAAAATTAAAGGAAAACTTGGCATTTGTTGCGCGTTGACTTCAAAGCTGAATTGTTTCTGAACAATTTCGATCCTCCTATACAATTCTTTTTTCAACACAATCGTGATTATTCTTAGAAATAAAATAGTAGTATCATAAATAAATTAAATTAACCCATAATTAATTAAATAAAAAAACATAAATCGACTTTGTTAAATATGGCAACTATAACAACACATTACGTACGTAGACAAGAAAACCAAATTGCAATTGTAGACGATGTGTTCGAATTTCGTGCGTTAGATTTCCTGCTTACCTTCGCGTGCAAATTGAAATGGAATTAAATATTCGCAGAAAGACCGCAACACTAAACTGGCGATTTTAGCGCTGCGGAATTCCCTGATTCATGTTATTTCCCTTTCAATTGTAGTGGTAAATGAAAGCAAAATTGGTTCTTAAAAATTAATCCTTACACATTTACAAATAGAAAAATATGCGTAATAATAATCCTAAAGTGTCAGTCAGTTAGAATGGAATTGTTAGTGTGTAACAAAAGTTGTTGTTTCGCATATTATAGCCACGCTGGTCTTGACGCAGTAGACGATTTCTTTTGTTGCGCTGTTGATGTATCGCCAGCGCCGGAAGGCCTCCGAAGAAGTCTTGATGTGGCAGTCGTAACACCAGCCGGAACTGGCGTATTAGATCCGGATGGCGTTCGGGTTCTATATACAGAGAACAAAAATAAATTCAATATATTCTTTCCTCGAAAAATCGCTAATATATCGAGTTATTTCTTGAGTTATTACCTAGATGCTGTTCGCAAATTTGGAGCGTTAGAAGTAGATATATTCCTTGTTTTGGTAGTGGGCCTATAGTTAAAAGCACAACATGCCAGTTAAATGTTAATTCACACGAAATCAATTCAAAACATGTTCATCATTCTTCGAAAAATTAATCATGCACAATTCAAAAGAATTACTTTGAAAATAATTCAATAACTCAAGCTCACCTATTCGGTATAGGTATTTTCGAAGACTTCGAACTTCGTTAGCAGAAAATACAAAGAACAATTTGTTAGTTTATCATATCGGAAAATTAGTAGTAAATCCTATGATTCACAAGTACACACTACGCATTCGATCAAAACCACATCAATCTCAACATGCAATCAAAGTTAAGCGTTAATTTACCCAGAAGATAAAGATATAGAACATGAACTTGACGTTGATGGTGACTCCAAATCAAAGTCACCACTATTTCCTTTAAATATTGGAATGCGAGACCTGAACATAAATGATGACCGATTGTTATTTTCGCTGCCTATTATTTCCACATAATTTACGCATTAATTTGTTGATTTTAATTTATGTTTCCGATGAATCGTTTAATCATTTTTTATTTGCATGTTACTCTTATTGTTGTAGATTAATAATTTACGTTGGTTATGAATAAAAGTTGGTTTTTTATTCGAAACAAACCTCGTTTGAATTTAGAAATCATCGTCACCGCTATAGCGCCACGTTTCTTTTTTTCTGTAAAAACGAATAACAAAAAGAACAGTGAGAAATATTTCTAAGAAGTATTATCTTGATCCAGTAAGCCCGCAACCTCTACGCCGAAACGAAATCTAATAGCCAATTAGTTCGAAATTATTTATAATACGCTTGGTGTATTATACATACGTAGTAATTTGGTGCAACGATAAAATTTTATGTTGCATTATTAATTTACCTTGGCGTTAATAATGTAGTTAATGCTGGTATGCTGGATGCTCTTGGTATTCCGGATGATCTAGATAATTAATGTTATTGTTCGAATTAGTCCTACTCATAATTACTCGTTACCGTTAACTTGAAAGTTTTAAACAATTTCCTAATGCAATTTTTGATGCTTTTTTAAAACAAAAACGAATGCAATTGATGCTTTATATGTAAGTGATGTGATTGTTAATGTCTTTTGATTATCCTTTATCTAAATTACCTTGCCGATGGACTACCCGGAGAGGCTAATCCAGTGGGTGTCCGTGGTCGTGATAAAGAAGTACCGTTGGTTACATTTAAGCGTCTTGCTGAAGTGGACGCTGTGGTCGCCGTGCGGCCAGACACAGGAGTCCTGCGCGGAATGCGCGATGGTGTATCATCTATATATAAATTGCAATGAAGTATTTCCTAAAGTATCAGAAAATTATAAATTACCAGTACTATCCAAAGACAGATTAGAACCGTGACGACTTGGCGGTTTGCTTCCTGGGCGACTGCCAGTGCGTGAAGCCGGTCTGGAATTAGACCTGGAGTCGCCTGGCGTAAGAGTTGACCTATACGAAGACTTTCTTGGTGTCCTGTATGATGGTCCTTCAGTGTCCGACAAAGAATCCGGTGTTCCAGCGGACAAGTTTGACTTTGACGATCTCGGAAAACTGCTTCCGGACATCGGTACTGACTTTGCCGATCTTTCCCGCACCTGTTGCAAAAACCGCATCTTTAATATGCCGTCCGGCGAATCGTATTTATCATTTTTAATTGGGAAACTATATAAAAACTTACCAACGAGAAATTAAATGGACACACAATATATACTTGCATACGTTACCGTTTACTTTGGGCTGATTTTTAAGCAATACATACCAATGGAACTTGGGAAAGATATAATAATCTGTGGTGATCTTTTTCTGGACCATACATGGCAACTGCACAATCAATCAATGAAAAATAGTACCATCAACATACTCAATTAATGCATTAGAGAAAGTGTGTGTTGCTTGAGTATCTTTAGGTAATACGGACGATCATTCATTCCAAAATAAAAACAGGCATTGTAATATTAGGACTAAATAACGGAAAAAACACGTTCAGAAAAAATGTACGGCGATCGCGATTTGATTCAAATTCGCGCCTCCCAACGTCTTTCGTATGTGGATCTCGACATCCTATTTTGGAGAGAAATACAGGATTTGTGCAGTCACACTTACATGCATACACTACTGTATACTATCTTAAGCCACCACCCCAATAAATAACAAATACAATAAATAAGAGAAATAAAAACAATGGAAAAATAATAAACCCCAAATCAAACGAAAATAAACTTCATAAAATAATAGAGTTAGTCATGTTGTTCAGTGTATATTACCCAGTGACAAGAATAAGGATTCATGTGCGCCGTGTGCACCGTGGGACTCGAGGTGGACCCGACATGCATCGGATATGCATTGCCCACCTCTCCTCGGGCCCGTAGTTGTTCGAAAATGGGCATCAACTCCGCCAAGTGCTCTTCAGCTGTATACACACAATATAATCCCCAAAATTTACGATTAACTTATGCACCATCAATAATCAATTCAATTTTTTGTCAAAGAAAACAAATAAACAAATAAATTTGTGGTACACGTAGGTAGTGTTTGATTGTGTTTGTTAGTGTGGTCTCCGCAATATAATAATTTGTATTAAACAAATCAAGAAGTCTAATCAATCGAGATGGACTGATCGTCTAGAAAAGATAATAACCAAGAAGAAACAACGAAACTCTTAATAAGTTGAAGCGTTTCTATGATTGTGTTTTGCGCCCACTATTTTCAAATTATACCGCTTGGTTTTTTGTGCGTAACATGGCTGGCGATGATTGAGGCGCATATTGGAATGAAACGCATGCAATTTGCTATTGCAACATGAAAAGCTAGCGCAAATTGAAGCTCTTAAATGGTAATTTTTATATGTAAAGGACGAATACACATAATGGCTAGAGAGGAGAAATTGACACAAATTGTAACACTTTTAGTGCAACGAACTATTTAGTCTTTGCTTGTACTTGGTATACCATACCTTGCGATCACTTGGAAATGTGCGGATATCAGCAGCTGGCCACCCCGCCCGAAAAGAACTACTACTAAGTATACTGAGCATGCAACTCTTCAGTCTTAACTTAACTATATTTACCGTGCCCCCAGATCATAACAGAGTAAAACAAGCCCAAGATGCAAGGGGGAGGAACTCGCATTCGATACCAAAACTAATTAAATGCAAAAACATGGTGCAGCAAATTATACCTTGGTGATTGGTCCTTGCGAGGTACGCAAAGAGGTGGCGGACGAGCCGGAGGCGGGTGAAGAAGCCGATGTCTTTGGCTTGAATGCGGTCATAGATTGCGAGACCCCATCGGCCAGGATGAATTGTTCACGGAGCTCAATGTTGGTGCGGCCCTTAGCTATATATGTGTGCGTTTCGGGAAACGAGGGAAAACGTAACAAATTCGACCAGGATGGAGCGTCCAAGTCGATGTGGGGTTTGATTAAATCGGATAAAAATAATTTACGATTAGTATTTTCGAAACAACGTAATTAAATTTGTGAATCGGCAATAAAGGAGAAAAAAAAAAACAAAAAAAAATATAAGCGAAACTCTTGAAATACCTTGATCCGCGCAAATGATTGCAAAGTAGCGAC
Source organism: Aleochara curtula (assembly GCA_963978815.1). Taxonomy (NCBI): domain Eukaryota; kingdom Metazoa; phylum Arthropoda; class Insecta; order Coleoptera; family Staphylinidae; genus Aleochara; species Aleochara curtula. Next base: position 18,830,144 of record OZ022216.1, on the reverse strand, counting down.
ATTTGCGTAATGATTTTTTTATCCAAAATAAATGAAGTAATGTGTGAATGTTTTAATGATAATGAAACTTCTACCACTTATGCACTTGCAATGTTTAAATAAAGCCACAACAAGTGAATAAGGCGAAATATACACTACATACACAGCTACCGAAACAAAAACAAAGTTTATGTGTATATTTTATGTGTTGATAAACCAAAAAAATAATATCATGCCAAACCAAACCAAAGATAAACAATGTTAATCACAACTTCCATCAAACGCAACATTATTAGTCGATAAAATTAGAATAATTGGTGATTTACTAAATACAAATGAGTTACACTCAATTTATGTAACACCCATGCAAAGGCTTACCAAGTGGGCACCAAGGCTCGTGCTGTTCAGGTTTTTCTGGGTGAGGTATAGGTAATACTAACATAACTTTTTATGTTTATGATTAAACCAAGAATTAAACATGTATCATTTGCCGTAATCGAACGTAATTGAAGTTGTTAAACGAAAACAAAACATTGAAATTAATAAACCGGGATTATTTGTGGGTTCGTTCGTAATTAAAACAAAAAGAGAAACAATTCGATAATTAGTATCAATGATAACTACTTTAAGCATGTGATATTCATAGCCGACCGTTGTATCTTGATCGGATACGAATGTGTAGTTTTACTATTTGGGGGGCTGACCATTACATTAAAATTAATCATTCAATTAATCGATTTGCTAATATGGTGAGAGAAAATGGAAGATTAAAAGTGTTACAATTCTCTGGGATAAATAGTTAAGTATTATTTCGATGATAATCTTATCCGAAGAGTTATTCATTATTGCTCCATTTGTTATTCACTTGGTATTTGTTAAGTGTTTGTTATCTTATCCCCTTTGATATCATTTTTGAGCAGATATTGTTTTCTTCAATTTGGCGTTTCTTTTTGTTTGTTTGTTTTGTTTCTGTTGTTTTGCGCTTGTGTGTATGTGTGTCGTGTAAGTGATTTGAAAATGTTCTGAGTGAAATATAAAGAAAAACACATACCTCTGCACGGATCGTTCTTCAGCAAGAATTCGTCGAGGGCAATCCAACCACCACCGACGCGAACCATAACGGTACTACGCAAAATGCGCACCAGACGCAACTTTTGACTGTCGCCAAACTGTAAAAAACAAATAAAATATTTCGTTTGTATTTTTCCTTGCCATCATTAATAATTAATTATTACCCTATATTTTCCTTCGCCCACTTGGAATACGCGGAATTTCTGTCGGCAAGTACAAAGCATGACGAGTCGTTTGACCTCATCATGAATCTTTTGCGCATCCGCATCCGGTTTCTTTTCTTCCCAATCGGGTCTCAATGCGGCAATGAATTCCTTCCAGTCAATCAATCCGCGGTTATTCCTATCGAACATGTCCGCAACTTCTTTCATTTCCAAGCGATTGGTATCAAACTCTGCGATTTCAAAAATATTAATATCCGAAACGTGATTGATAGCAGTATATTTCCTACTGGTATTAATGATGCCATTAATGAAATCATCTCTTGGAATAAGATTATCATTGTTCTTATCCATCTTGCGGAACAAATCTGTGAGCCTGGACTTCTTATGATTCATGAACTTCAAGAAGCGCTTCCTCCATTCGTCCCACGAGAAGTTATCCGCGCGCTCTTTTTCTCTTAGATACGCAAGATGATTGTGCAAGTCGCGCTGACGCTCCCAAGAAAGCATCCAAACGTGTCTCCATTTGTCCCAAAGAAGTTTTACCCTTGGGCTCTTGAACTCTGGCTCCGTGCTATAAATATTCATTTTATGAAGATTTTTTATATTTCCGAGAGAATTATTTTAATTTAATGCATTTGTGATAAAATAATGTGTTAATGCTATAAATTAAAATAAAACTCCATTGCGTCAACGTATATCATATATCCACAAAAGCAATTAATGTAGACATTTGATTTTTAATACTGATACAACTACTTTTGTGTAGTGATCAGTACGATGATAATTCTATCCCACAGTTGGATTAAATATTCATGCAATTTCCACACGCTCTACCAAATTGTTTAAAATTTAGCAAGACATTACTAAGTACTGTTTGTGCGTAATATCTAACCTGGGGAACCGTGGACCATAATGCGGTAATTGTGGGTCGGGGCTGAATTCCCTTCCTGGACTGGTCCTGCTACAGAAAATACCACCATGCAACACACAACGTAAAACTTTAGAGAACGAACTAAGAGCAATGCGCATGTTACGAGATTTAGTGAGGCTGATTGCTAAAATCTTTTTTTTAAGTTAGTTACGTTTGAAAACAAAAACTTTTGAAATTAATATATCTAGAAAATGCAAACCTGCGTCCGGTGTATAAGTCGCGCGATCCTTTGAAGCTATAAATAACAAGAGAAAAACCAAGTCAGGCAAATTGTTAAGCATTCCGCATATCAAATCAATCACAACAACAATACTAATAGACATAACACAGAGTGAAAACGTGCAAAGAAAGAATGATGCGCATGACATACCTTTGCTTGCGGCCAAGATTGCCGTAATCAGGTGAGGTTTCACGAATGTCATGCTGTGATCCTCTACTGCAATGAAGGAGTAAAAGCACACATAAATGACTTATGTAAAAACAACACAAGCGTACGAAGGGTGATACTATGAAAAGTGTCTAGCGGAGAAAAATGTGTACTGGTGTCAATCACAAATGAAGTGCTAAACTAAGTGTAACTAGTATAGCAAGAACTTTAAGTTTATGTACAGTACTGTGTAAAATTGTTTACGAAGTAATTAAAAAGTTTGATTTGCTTACATTGGGAGCTTTCCTTTAATGTACTTCTTGGAATCTTTTGTTTGAACCTTAATTTGTCTTGCCTTACATACTCTATCGACTTCGATCTGGCGTTTTTGCGTATTTTCCATCAATTCTTTATGGTCGGCAATCAAACGTTCGGTAGCGGGAATATCCATGGGTAGTTCTTCCTGTTTCAACGAGAGTAATGTACTCTCAAGGCTAAGCAACCAGGCGATAAGTTCTTCAAGGCATTCATCCAAGTCCTTGAGTGATTGCATATGACCTGAAAGTTTGTCGTATCTCTGCTTGGCCCATTGCGAAACTTCGTCCCATCGCGATTGAATGATGGTAATCCATTGTTTGATAACATGAACCGCATCCGGATGTGCCTTGGCTAAAACGGAGTGCGCTAATTCAAGAGTCATATCCTTATCAACTTCCTTCTCCATTAATTCATGGCGGAATTTCTCAAGAACCTGTAGTTGTTCATAGGCCGCTGCTTCATCTTCAGGCGTGTTACCAGCGAAGCGCAACTTCATTTCCGCATTGGTGAGCCAATCAAGAAGCATATGCACCGATTTATGAAGTTTTTCGGCTTCCTTGAGCGCATCTTCTAATCTGCTTGACTTTCTGTTAGTAAGTCTAGTAACTGAATCCCACAATTGGGTCAGTTCAGTCAATTGCGCTTTAATCGCACTTGCGTCAGATGCGCTGGCTTTCATTTGCAATTCGTTGCCAGTACGGATAACTGATTCCATCTGCACATTGCGCGCTTCAAGATCTTGTTCAAATCTGCGATGCTGATCAATCAAATGATTCACGGTATCTAAATCACCATGAACGGGACGGTCCTCAGACAAGTCCTTCTCGACTTTTTGAAGCCAATGTAGCAAAGCGGCAATAGCCTCTTTGAATTGTCCGGAATACAAGAGCGCTTCTTCTAACTTGCGCTGTCTGTCAACACTCTTACCGCATACTGATGTCCACTTATTCTTCAGCTCAATTAACATTTGTTTCAGTGTTGGTTCATCGTTCTTCGGTGCCTTGTCCTTCAGTGACTTACCCATCTTCATTGTATTATCATAAGTAGATTGTTTCGCAGAGAGTGCGCGCTGGAATTCTTGATGCTTGGCAAGGCGACTCTTAATGACATCGGGATTGTTGCCGATGGAATCTTTAAGTTCATCAAGATTTGCTTCAGTCTCATCCAACCAGTTCATCAAACCTGACCAAGAGTCATGGAATTCCTTGGCTTCTTTGTAGCCCAAGTCAAGAGCGCGAGTGCGCTCAGCAGATTTGGACGCAACGCGCTCCCATCTGTGTTGCACACTGATGAGCAAGTTTTTAATAAGGATAACGTCTTGTTTCTGGCTGAAGTATTTTAGATGAGTACCCTTCTTGTCTAGATTCAACATAATTTCTCTATGCGCATTAACATCCTTCTGGAATAGCTTGTGTTCTTCGATTTGATTCTGGATAGTCTCCAAGACACGCGATACCGGTTTTAAATTCGTCAAATGCTTTTCCGCATTTGTCAGCCAATCCACAAACGCTTGAAGCGCTTCATGGAATTCAGTTGCTTCTTTGAGAGCAATCTCAAGTTTGATTTTCTTATCGTTGGCACGAGCCGTTACCGAATCCCATCGTTGTTTCAATGTGCGCAAGTTGTGTTGTAAATTGGATGCGGCATTTGAACCGCGCTTCAAGTATTCTTGGCCTTGCGCTAAAACAGTTTCCACTTTCGGCCTGTTATCCTCGAGTTCGTTGTAAATTTCCATGAATCTCTCTAATTGTTCGCTAGCCGTTTCTGGAAGTCCACCAACCGGCTTGCTGGCTGCGATAATTCCATCAATATCGCCCAACCAACTGAGAAGATCTTGTATCTCAGCATTAAAGTGATGTGCTTCCGTTAGCGCATCTTCTAATTCGCGCTGCCTGTCTGCCGCCTTCTGCATCAGGTTCCTCCATTGAGAATTCAATGTATTCAATTTATCTTGGGTGACCGAAGCTTCGTCTTCACCGCTTTCGATTATTTGGCGGCCAGCATCGTTCAATGTATCGACGCTTGTTTGATGTGCTTGAATATCATTGATCAGGACCTTTAATTTGGCCAATTCTACTTCGAGAATTTGCGGATCCCCGGCAACAGGCTTTAGCTCATCTAAAGTCTTATCAGTCTTGCTAATCCAGACTAATAATTCATTCAGCGCATGTTGGAATTGGCCAAGACGCAAAAGCGCATTTTCCAGTTGGCGTTGGCGCTCAACGATGCCGCGCAATAAGTCGTCCCATCGTCTGTTTACTGCTAAGAGCGGTTCTTTGATGGAAGCTGCTTGATCAGCAGAAGTGCGCTCTGTTAATTCTTGAGCTTGCCTATAAAACAGAAAACCAAATGAATACGTATTGCAATTAGGCGCCAAAATAAAATTTATAGCTCAAGCTATGCACACATAATTCGCAGACTTTCAATATCATGCATTCAAAATTTGATTAATTGAACAAAAGCAAAACTTAAGAATGAACAATCATTTTAGTATAATTGTTGCACAATCTTAAGCATAAAAAATACATAAAGCAAGCGACTGTTTGCATTAGCACTATTGGCGTAACGCAGTTAAACACATAACGTATAATTTTAAGTCTTGCCTTATGAGACTCCTGTTTTGCCATGGAATATAGAAAAAAACAATTAAGTTAGTAAACCATCCACAACAAAAGAGATAATTATTTTGTTTCATTAGCAAAAACTAATATTGCATACCTATTCAGCGCTTCTACTTTCACCATGTGTGGATCAACTTCGGACTTGAACTTCTTGAGTTGGTCGATTTGTTTCTTGACCGCATCGATGTCGGTGCCCAAAGGACCCATGCCAGCAAACTTTTGTTCTGCCTTCTCGAGGAATGCAAGCAGATTCTGAAATTGCAATTACAAAACATGAAATATCAAGAAAACAAACTTTTAATAAGTTTTAAATCGCACCTGTAAAGTTTCATGGAATTCCATTGCTTTCTCCATGGCGTCGATAAGATTTTCTTCACGTTTTGCGTAAAGTGCCGTGATATTATCCCAAGCATTATCAAGATCTTCAATATGTTTCTTGACTTCTGGTTTATCGGGTTCACCAACGAGTTGCATTAATTTTGCACCCGAAGAGCGCACTTGTTCCACTTGCGGTTTGGTGTGGTCAATTTCGTGCCTGATTTCTTGCAGGGCTACCTGTTGTTTCTGAATAGCCTTTGGCTCAACTGCAGGTGGTTCTTGTGTCTGCAAAGATTCCTCAAGATCCTTTAATTGGACCATAACTGCCTGTAATTCCTTCCAGAATTTCTCGGCAGCGCGCAACGCATCGTCAAGTGAACGGCCACGAGTATTGGTTGCCTTCTGGACATCATCCCACAAATTCTTCAATTTATCCAGTTTGCGCTTGATGTCCTTAATTGCTGGATCAGACCTATTGGCGGCCTTGTTGATAACATCATCCGCGGCACGTTTAACAGCAGCATACGCTTCTTTGCGCTTGTCTAAATCGCCAATGAGCGCATCGTTGTCTTCGATTTGATCGATAATTTTGGGTGGATGCGCTGAAATTGGTTCCAAATTGTTAACTTGGTCCGCAGTGTTGGACAGAGCACGGAGCATTCCCTCGAGCTTATCAGAGAATTGCGAGCTCTCCTGGAGAGCCTGTTCAAGGGCTTGTTGGCGTTCGCGCAATTCTAGGCGAAGAGCAGCGTAACGTGCGTTGTCGCTGTCGATAAGATCTTGCACTTTGCTGCCATCGTCGTCCGTGCATAATTTGATTAGAGCTTCGCCAGTCTTGTTCAATTTGTCGACAAGCGGCTTATGTTCATTGATCGACTGCAGGAACATTTCGTTGCGATCTTGTTGTTGCGCGATAAGGTCGGGACGTAACGCGGGCATAGATAACATGGCAACTTGTTCTTCCATGTCGGTGAGCCAATTGGCCAAAACGGCATGAGTATCGTGGAAATGTTCAGCCAAAGGTAAAGCTTGTTCCAAAATACCGAGGCGATCACTGCTCAAGAGCGATACCGTATCCATGGTTTCGCGCAAATCTTCCATCTTTTCGCGTATAACGGTCATATCTTCGCTTGGCGGAGATTCTCTAAGAACTTTCTTGGCGGTAGAAATAACATCTCGCACTCTGCCCTTCTGGCTGGAAATGTCATCGTTAAGTGCTTTATGTTCTTTCAATTGAACGCGAATAACATCCGGATCGGCTGACGGTTTATCCGCTTCGCGGATTTGATTCTCAACATCGCGGAACCACTCAAGAAGTTCATCAATGTCTGAAGTAACTTCCAAGGCGCGTTGTTTGCCCAAATGGATTCTTTCAGCGCGACGTTGAATTTGTTCGGCAATTGCGTCAAAGCGACGATTATCTCTGGTAACCAGTCCTTCGATGGTGGATGCGCCTTCGCCAGGACTTGCTTGGCAAAGTTGCGGTCCTACTAAATTGATCGTCTCCAATACAGGTCGTAATTCCTAAAGAAAAAGAAAAATAATTGTCAAATTTGATTGCAATCTAAGAAATAATTATAAAACACTCACTTGTAAATCAACTTCAAGACGCACAATATCTCCTTCGTTAGAATCGCCTGATTGCAGAATGGCTTCAGCGTCTTGCATCCAATCGACAAGCCTATTATGGTTGTTATGGAATTGTTGAACCAACGGTAACATGTCTTGAGCATGCTTCAATAAATCAGCACCGCGCGTAGTAAGATCGTTGTAACGACGCTGCAATGAGTCTAATTTGTCTTTAAGTTGAATGGCTTCATCCGCAGAAATATGTTTCATGAGCTCAACACCCGCATCAACGGTGCCATCCACATCGTTTTGTCTGCTAGCGATTTCTTCAGTTAGGCCCGTAAGGTCATCCATTTGTTCCAACAATTTATCTTTATGTACTGCAAGAATTTTGTATCTGCCCAAACGCTGCTGCATAACGTCCATCCAGCCAGCAAGGTCTTGATAAGTAAGAACCAAATGTCTTAAACCTTCGCGAGACGACTTCAATAAGCGTCCCACTTCTTCGCTAGCTTCGACTAAATTGCCGTATCTATCAGTGACTTCAGACAATTTTTCAGCGACAGTTGTAGCTTCATCTTCGCTGACAAGAGCCATTAAATTGGCAGCAACATCGGCCAATTCGGAAAAGTCGTTGCGCTTTCTCAAGATATCTTTATGTAAATTCTCATGCTCGCGAATACGTTGTTGTATTTTTTCTTCGTCTGTTGGAATAAGTTCCATGTCTTTAACTTTCTTCTCACTGCGATCCAACCAATCTTGCAGTGGTGTAAGCTTATCTTGGAACTCTTTAGCGACTTTCATGGCTTGCTCAAGATCGAGCGTGCGTCTTTGCGCGCCTTCCGTTAGTGCGTCAAAGCGGCCCATCAAATCTTTAAGTTGTTTCTCAATTGCTCTTCGTTCTGCTGGATCTGCGTCCTTGGCAATTTCATTACCCATGTTGAATAATCCAGACATGGAATTCTGACGGTCTAGCAACATTTTCTTCAAGAATTTCTGTTCTTGCAATTGCGCTTTCACAACTTTATAGTCGGCGCTTGGTGGTTTTTGATTCGCGACAAGTTCTTCAGTATCGGTGAGCCATTTGGCTAAGCCGTCAAGAGCTTCCTGGAATTTACCTGATTGCAATAAAGCAACATCCAGACGACGTTCGCGCTCATTCATGCGCTCCTTCAAGTTATTCCAGAGTTCATTCATCTTTTCAAGTTCTTTTTCTAATGTCGCGGTATTTACGCCAGGAGCAGCCGACTGTATAAGTCCTTGACCGAGACGATTGCATTCGTCGACATCCTTTCCGAGGACGTCAATAGTTTTTGCGCGAATTCTCTTCATTTCTTGTTGTTGCGCGCGAATCGTATCAACATCGGTGCCAATTGGTTTTAGTTTGCGCAACTCTTCAGACGCGTCTTGAATATTATCAATCACATTCGAGTGGACCATGAAGAAGTTTTCTAGTTTTTTCAGCACGTTATCGAGTTTTTGTTCGCGTGTTTTTAGCCTGTCGTCTAATTTTGCGAGTTGGCGTTTTAGTCCGTCAACTTGATGGCGTGTTTGAGCGGTGTCTGGCGCAAATCCGCTGTCGACCAATCTTTCTCCTGCCGCAATTGCAATATTAACATCGTCAGACGCTTTACCGAGTTTATGGCCGAATCTCTCAACTTCATCAATCTGCCCGTGCACGACTTTAATATCTCTCGCAGGTGGTTTCATTCCATCTAACTCAGCTTCCAAACCGGACAAGTCCTGAGACAGATTCTTTACTTTATCATTAAACTGCGTAACTGCGGTGGCGGCAGACTGCAAATCGGAGCAGCGGTCATCTAATTTACTCTGCAATTCATTAATACGATCACCAAGTCCATCAACTTCATCAATCAAGTGATGACCATCGATGCCATTCTCTTTGGCTTCATGATATAAATCGTTGGCTTGCTGCTTGCTGGTCTGCAATGGTTTCTGCAAATTATTTACATCTTCGCGCAATGACTTAATTCTATCCAATAATTTTGGATCTCTCGCAGCACCACCGAGGGAGTCGTGCGACGCTAGTTTATCTTCACAGCGTTCAAGACCGTGTTGTAAATCGCGAATGTTTTCATTAAAGTCTTGCAACTTGCGCGCTTGGTCTTCAAGCGCTTGTGTGCGCAGCAAAAGATCGTTATTCAATCTGTCCCAACGCTCTTTCAGCGTGGCCATTTCGTTGTTAACGACTTCCTTATCAATATCGCAGGCTGTCAGGAATGTGTCGCCCAACGTGCGCGTATTTTCAAATTCACCAGACTTCTTCCACAAATCATTTCTGAATGCTTGAAGTTCTTTAAGTTGTTTCTCAATATGTTTGCGCTGGAAGGATGTTGGTCTCAAACTATCCAGTTTATCTTCAGCCTGTCGCAACCATGGAAGGAAGGAATCGAGAGCGCGATAATATTTCTTGCAGTGTTCCATACAAGTTTGAAGTCTCGTATGGCGATCGACGGTTTCTTTGCGCAATTTATCCCAGTGTTGTTGGATTTTGTCAAGATCGCGTTGCAAATTTCTGGTATCAGATTTATTGTTCTTGTGCAAAAGATCGCGACCCTTATTCAATAGCATGATAACTTCATGCTCTCTGGACATAACTTCCCTATAGAAAGGTTCGTGTTGAGCGGCTTGTTGCTCTAAAATATCGCGATCTGCCGAGACCAAAAGGCGTTCTGATAAGCCTCCAAGTTCATCTGATAACCAACCCAAAGTTTTCGCGCACGATTCTTCAAATTGTCTGCCATCGCGCAATGAGTTTTCTATTTCCGCTTTACGATGATCTAATTTCTTTTGCAATGCGTTGTATTGGCGGCCAATTGCTGCCAATTTGGCTTGGATATCAGCTCTGGAAGCAGGATCGCTTAAAACATCGCACAATTGTGCGCCAGCAGCTTCTAAGTCGGCCAATAATGGTCGTTGACCTTCAAGCTGACGCTCCAGATTTTCAATTTTGCGCAATTGTTCTTCTGGATCTTTATCTAATGGCAGTTCATCCAGGGAGTCGGAGATGCCTTGAAGCGCATCGCGCAGGCGAGTTAATTGTGCATCGAATTCGCGACTCGTATCGGCGGCTGCACCGAGTGAATCAGCGCGCTCTTCTAATTTGGCAAGAAGATCGGCCCAACGTTTTTGAATCGTTGCCATTTTTTCATTGATTTTACGCCCATCAGGCGAATTTGGATTTGCAACAGCGAGGATATTATCGCCGACATCGATAAAGTGTTGTAATTGTGGCTGTTGAGTGCGGAACTCTTCGCGCAAAACTTGTACTTGTTGCACTTGCGATTGAACCATTCGCGGGTCGCTGGAAATTGGTCCAAGTACGGTAAACATGCGATCCTTTGAGCTCAACCAAGAAGCCAAAGAGTCGTGGGTTTCAAGGAATTCTTTAAGATCTTCCATGAATTGAATGCGCTCTTTACATAAGTCGTACAAGTTTTTCCATCGCGCAATTATTTCATCAACCGCATCATTCAAATTATCAGAACCGACAGCACCAGGCTTCCTACGAACTAATTCTTTTACCTGTGTTTTGGTAGAATCGACCAGTGATTGTTTTTCGTACATCTCTTCTAGGATTTGTTTTAATTGGCGGTTCAATTTATCAGCTTCGTCGCGCGTCGATGGTACCACATCTTTAGGCAATTGACGCTGAATCTTATCGAGGAAGGCATTCAAAGTTTTAATGTTATCAAGTTGCCTTTTAACTTCATCGCGAGTCGTATCAATTTCGTTTTGGCGATCGTTAATCTTGACGCCAATCAAATTATAGCGATTATTAATTTCCGCCAATTGCTGTTGAACGGGAGAGAGTTCTTCCAGGTGGAAACCGTCTTGGCTTGACCTACGCGATGAAAAACCGCTTGAGCCACTTGGTGACAATGGACTTAGGCCCTTGGTTGGTGACGGTGATCGTGCGTCATGCGAAGAACGACGTAGCGGACTAGTGCGCTTAATTGGACTGTACCGTTGACCAGTGCGTTCACCGCGCATTAAACTGTCATACATATTGCCGATATCATTAATCTTATCAATCGTGCCAACATAGTCCCGATATTCCTTCGATATTGGTTTTAATTCATCGCTTTGTATTTGTAGGACTTGAATATCTACTGCGACAACTTCAAGACCGGCAACGCGTCTCTCCATGCGGCTTAGCCAATCATTAATTTGATTGCGAAGTCCTTCGTAATTTTGCAATTGTTCTGCACGTAGTTTCGACAACTTGTGTTTCTCATCTAATAAGTTATTAAGGTCTCTCCAGTGATTTTCCATGGACTTGACGCGATCTCTAACGGGCGCGGTATCAGTAACATCGCGCTTGTTCACTAAATCTTTGCCGCCTTGAATCGACGATTCAACAATCGGTCGCTTGCTATCGCGGTTCACTGCAATTTCTTGTATTTTAATATTGGACTCTTCGATTGGTAACTTGGCGAATTCACGCGATTCAATAAAGTCCACAATGCTGGAGTACCATTTCTCAAACTGATCAGATTGACCAGTGAACTGCACCAAAGAATCGAGTACTTCATGAAGGAATTCACCGCGTTTTTGCGCTTTTTCAAGCAACTTATCAAATCGGTTCTTGGCATCTTTAAGTTTATCTTCGATCTTTTTAGCCGCGCGCGCATTGCTTGAGTTGGAAACTAATTCGCTGGCTGATAAATAAATCGAATCAATAGACGATACGTGTGTTTCAATATCAGTTTGATACACTTGATGTTCGCGAATTTGTTCCTCCAGGCGCTCTTTAATAAGTGATGCTGGACGCTGTATATTCTTGAATTCGCTTTCTGCGCCATTCAACCACGAAACTATGTTGTCCAACGCATCTTGCACGCCCTGCGATTGAACTAATGCCGTCTCAAGCTCTTGACATCTTTCGCTCAAAGCATTCTTAAGCTGATTGTATTTCCTGTCCAAGTCAATGACTGGTTCTTCAATGCGCGACATATCAGCGGGCGACAATTGTCCTTCAAGCGATTGCAATAACATCGATGTCATTTGTTTAGCATTATCAATCAAACGCCCATTGGCAACGAAATCGTTGTACAACGATTTGGATCTGTTAAGTTGTTCTTCAACAGTTCGTGGATCGCCACCGATCGGCTCGTTAAGTACCTTCGTTGCGCGCGGTTCAGCTTCGCGCATCCATGCACGCGCCTTATCAAGAGCATCATTATAATCGCGTTGACGTCCGCCAACTCCCGATAATCTATCAGAGAGCATATTGGCTCTGTTCAATAAATCGCGATATTGCTGGTCAACCAATGACACTTCACTGCGCACTGCAGATTCATGCGCAGGCACCGGCTCAATATGTCTCAATCGTGATGGTAACGTCGTGCGGAATTCATTCAGCAATTCCAAGTAGCGCTTCGAATCGTCGAGGAATGTCTGCGCAGATAAGTTGATAAAGCGCAGATCACCTTGATGTGCCATAACATCAGCGACAAATTCTTTAATGTTATCGCCGCTTGCGTTCAAACGCTGCAGATCGCCTAAGGCGCGCTCCTTCTCTTCCAGGATTCGACGCGCCTTGCTCAACCAACTCGAGAAGTTGGTGAGTTCGCCATTCAACTTATGCAACTCATCGCGAGCAGCCAACATACGTTTCAGTAGTTGATCAGTGCGGTCGTGCGCTTTTTCGTAGCGCGTTTTCAAATTTTTACCGTTGCGCTCCAAAGTTGAAACTTCGCTCTTGGATAGTATTTCGCCGGCAGTCAAAACCAATTGGCGGATTTGATCTAAGCAATGCGAAACCGTACCGGAATGCTGATCTAAATCGTCCTTTATTTGCTTAGTGTTATTGATTTGATTGCGGAGATCGTCCACAACTTCTTTCAGGACATCCAATGAGGCGATCTTGTTCTCTACCGAGTCGATCCATTGCAGTAGCTTCGTGAGGGTTTCGTCGCACAGCTTATAGCGTTCTTCAACTGCTTGCTGTAATATCATTTGCAATTAGGATTACGGGCACATACCAAATGCATTATTTTAATTGCTAGGAAATAGAGCGAACACATGCAATATTTTTACCTGAAGCGCTGCGCCATAACAAATATGCACATACAAATGCAGCAGAGCATTCTTGGATGTATGAACGAAATGCGGAATGCGACTTACCTCCACTTCGAAAAAATGCCAACTTACATACTAAATACGAGAATGACAATTGATATTTCGATAGTGAAGCGATACAGAAACTATGAATTTAAATAAATACCGCAACCTACATATCATCAACATCATGCAAATCAAACTCATGCCAAACACGCAAAACACATTTTCAATGTTAGTGGTTTGAAGGTAGAGAATAGTTAAAAGTCATAAAATATCGATAAATAGTAAACAAGTAAACCTGCAAACAGATATAAAATATTTAAAACAACAAAAAACAAATAAAGAGGAGCAATAAAATCACAAACAAATAATGAATAATGTTACCTGGTGAGTGGCAGCCGCAGTCAGCGTTTCTTTGCCGACTGCGGCACGAAAATATGAGTTGATTAAATTTAAGTATACTTAATAAATTATTGTATGGTGCAGATGATGATGGAAAACAAAATTTGGTCATTTGATTATTATGTTCTGTAGGCGATTTTTATGTTAAAGCAACGTCAAAGCTATGAGGTGTCTTCGAGTGGGGAAGGTGTTTGTGTTTTATCATTGTTTTATGCGCATAGCGATTGTTTTTTGTTTGGGTAAAAATAAGTTTATAAGTAGAGCGAGCGCCACAAATGAAAGACAAGTGTCCAGCGGGAGTAGTGATCGAGCTGCAAAAAATTATTTAAATCAATTACGATGCCATGTTTAATAAATGAGAGAGAATATTCGTCAAATCAAATATTAAAGAGTGCTAGCAAAATTAATTGAGAGTTACGTTCAAACGAAATCTTAATCGTGATTAATGCGTAATTAATTGATAATTGTAACAAACAAATAATGAAATATGAGAATGTGATATTGGTTTTTTGCTTGTACTGATAATTTTCGTACGGCATGCCGGAAGCATACTGGAGCCAAACACATAAGCACATCACCAAAAAGCTGCGGCTTTGAGACAATTCATTCAAATAGTAGAAGAAGTAATCAAATTGACCACTTACCCTTTCTTCCGCTGGCAGAATAATGGCGCGTTCGAGCGCCTTGTTGAAATCAATCATCTTGTCTTCATTCTTATCAAAGATGCGACCTCCCACTGCATCCACAAGCTTAGTATCAATCGCTTGCAATAACGACTGCACGTTACCACTTTCCGGATCTTTAATCACCGAACTCGTCGGATCAATCAAATTCTCATCGATTGCTTCGATCAATGTCAATCGCTTCTTATCAATCACAGACGCCGTTTCAAACGGATTTGTGAATCCGCCCGTCGTCGGATTGTACATGCAATATTCAATTGCTTCAATAAAGCTAAAACTTCGACTCGGTGTTCTCAAGATACCATTGTCGAGAGCTGCTGGTAACGTGCAGACTTTTTTCGTGGCGGGATCAACCACATATCCCTTATCAAGTATGAGACCTTTACGGAAGCCGTCTGGTAGTTTAACGAGCTTCTTCTTATCGCTGTCTTTCACTAGAGCAGTGTCCGGATCAAGATAACCAAATGTTAACGATTCTTTCAGCGTAATTTCGTCACTGGTTTGTGGAATCTTAAATTTACCGGTGTTTTTATCAAGTAGCGCTTTCGCAATCGCGTTCTCAAACGTAACTGGCTCCGATTTATAAATAGGAATACTTTGATTGTAAATAACCAATTGTGATTTTATATTTTCCTTGTTTGGTTCGAAAACGACTAGTTTGTCAACGTCCAAAATTGCTTTTGGAATTGCATCGTTAACCGTAATAAATTTGCCTGTTTGTGGACTTTTGAGTACCGCTTCATCCGGTTTGATTAACTCGTATTGAATCGCATCTTGCAATGTACATTCGCGAATTTGCGTAAGTTGCGCGGGTTGTTCAATTTCCGCAACGACTTTCTGCGTAAGCTCATCACCTATAGGTACGTGCAACGTAACTAATAATCCTTTTTCTAAAGCTTTATCAAAGTTGTACGACTTCTTTGATTTAGGATCAAGCACGCGACCTTTTTCAACGTCAATATTACCTTTTGTAATCGCTAATGGTAACGATTTAATCTCATTTGTAGTCAAGTCTTTAACACCTGTTGTTGTCGGATCAATTAAGCCCTTGTTAATAGCCTGATTCAAGTCGTAGAATTCATTATTTGAAGGATCCGCAAATTTACCCGAATCCGCACGATATAAATCGTTCTTAATTGCTTCTTCGATCGTAAGAAGCCTGTGAATTGTTACAACAAAACCGCGATTCTTAGCTTCAACCAAATTAATTTTCACTTTACCTAGAGTGTATTCATTCAGCTCTTCATTAATTATACCACTCTTGATTGCATCCGGCAATCGCATATATTTATTTTGTTTCGCGTCCTTAACAAGTGACAAATTCGGATTAATCAGTTCGATTTCAATTGCTTCCTTTAGAGGCGCATGTTTAGACGTGCTTGGATGCACGAATAAATTATCTTTCGTATCATACATGCCCATGTCTAACGCTTCGTACAATCCGAAATTACACGTTTCAATATCAACAATTAAACCCAAACCCATCGCCTCATTGAGTGGTAATGCTTTAGCACCGTGCGGCTCCTTGAATTGTCCGCTGCGCTTATCAATAATGCCATGATTACATGCATCCTTCAATGACAATAACTGCCCGGTTGGTTTATCGAAATAGCACGGCAGCAGTGGATTCACAATGAATTTACGAATTGCTTCGTGCAGAGTAATTTTGCGATTTGATGCTGGATCAATGATTTTGCAGCTTTCCGTTTCATAAAGTCCTTGATGAATTGCGCGTTGCAATGACACAGCAGCTTTGTTATCAATTAAAATGCCATCATTAAACGCCTGACGCAATGGGATTTCGTATTTCTCACCCTTGCTAAAATCTCTCACCAGTCCTGTATTTCCGTCAATGTATCCGCTGTGAATTGCGTCCACAATTGGCATTTGTCGCCAAGCGCCTGGTTTCGTGTCTTTCACCGAGACCGAATCAGGATCAACCAACGTTGTTTCCAAAGCTTCTGATAAATTCAAATAGCCACCCGTATGTGGATCAAGGAATGTTTGATTATCCGGATCAAATATGCTAGTATTGATTGCCTCCGCGAGTGACATTGGTGTTGCAATTTCAACAAGAACGCCGCGTTCGTATCCTTGCTCATAGCTAAGTGGCTGTGAATTGCCTATTGTGATAACACCTTGCTCTGGATTAACAATACCGTCATCAATTGCCTGTTTAAATGTGCGCAATTCTTCTTCAATCGTAACAAGTGTTGTTGACGTATCCAAATAGTCGCGATCAATAGATGATTGCATCGACAACTTTTCTTTATTTTGCGTATTCGTGAATGTTTGCGATTTCGGATCGTAATAACCTTTCGCCAATGCTTCAGAAAGAGTAACAGATTTTTTATATGGTAGAATAATACCTTTTTCTTGCGCGTCGATTAAATTCAATTCAGCGTTATCAACTTTAGCGGTGCCTTTAACCGGATTAATTATTTTATGCGTAATTGCACTTTCAAGTGTTAAAAGTTCTTTCGACACTGGTTCGCAAACACTTACTTGTTGCGGATCAATAATATCTTTCGAAATTGCATCTTGCAAAGTCATTGTCGCGTTGCCAATAGTAAATTGTCCATCTTCGGGATTGTAAACTTTTTGCGCTAGCGTTTCTTGCAGGGACCAAGGCAAAATTGAACTAAGAATATAGCCCTTCAAATACGCTTGCTCCAAAGTCAATTTAGGATAATTGAGCACACCCTGTTCAGCGTCTAATAAATTCGTTTGAATGGCTTCATGTATTTCAACAATCTTGTTTTGCTTATCGTCCTTAATTTTCGCGCTCGTCGCATCGATCAATTTATCTTCCAAGGCTTTCAATACAGTCACTTCGTTGCCTGTCAAAGGATTCAATATCCGGCCAGACTTTGCGTTGTAATAGTTGAGCAAAATAGCTTGAAGCAGATTAAATGTCACTGTTTCATTGTGAATTAGATTTTGTTGTACGGCTTGTTTATAAGGCACCAAAGCACCAGTCTTTGAATTAAGAACACAACCATCTCTCACCAAGTCTTTCTTCAACGCTTCACCAAGCGGTATTGATGTTTTCGTAGCCGTATCGTTAATTTTCGTCAATTGATCATGAATAATATTACGCCGAATTGCATCTTCAATCGGTAAAAGTTGTTTCGTTAAAGGATCAATAATTTTCCCGCTTTTCTCTTCAATCATTCCCTTTTCAATGCAAGCTTTTAAAGTGATCGGCCTTGTTATATTTAAAATATATCCATCGATAAAGGCCTTCGGGAATTCGATACTCTCCTTTGATTTTGTATTGATAACTAATCCGCGTTTAGGATCGACAATTTTATGATCAATCGCCTGATAATATGGAACGATTTGCATATTTTTAGGATCGCGAATCGTCACCGATTTCGGATCGATTATTTTCATAGCTAAAGCGTCTTTCAATGAAACAACATCTCCAGTTTTAGGATCTTTCACTTCTACTTTTTCCGCATTGAAATTTTCCGTATCTACAATTTCCTCAAGCGTTAGAGGCTCGTATTGTTCTTCCGGTAAATCATCAATGTGAATAATCCAGCGCATTTTAATCGCCTCAAAGAACGGCACGCGTCTTCCTGTTTTCCTGTCAACCATGTGCCCGGAATTTTTATCGATCAGCGGTCGTTCAAGCGCGGCATGCAAAGGTAAATAAGTTGTCTTTTTCTTTGCCAAATCTTTGATCATTATCGTTTCAGGATCGAGAACTTGCAACGCAAATAAATCAACAAACGATATTTTTTCGCCCGTGTTCGGATCGATGAAATACATCCGTCTCAAATCATAATAACCCAATTGATTCATTACTTCCGCGGTTAAATTGCGATCTAAACGTATTTTATATTGTGGCGTTTCATCTAAAAGAATGATATTATTCTTATCAATTACCGCAACGACATCTTCGTTTGTAAGTTCTTGCTGATCTAAGCCATCCTGAACCGTGTATGGTAGCATGCTATTCCCGTAAGTTATTCTGCAAACTTGCGGCGATATTAATTTATCCTGAATTGCATCTCCAAGTAATATTTTATCATGCGCTAATTCCAAAGATAATGTCTTGGGTGGTTGTGGTTGTAAAACTTTCGATTCATTTTCAATAAACTCACTAATCATATCCTTCATTTCAGGTTTATTTGTCGCAGGATAATTCATAATTTGTTCGGGTTCTTCGTGAACGTTATAACTTGTTGCAGTTGTTAATTGCGCACCATCTTCAACCGATTTTATTTGAGTGACTGTTGTAGTAACTGTCACAGTCTCAGTTGTACTCATTGAAACAGTTTCTTCAGACGCTTTAGCTTTCTTCTTTCTTTCAGGTGCTTTTGGTTTCTCTTCATTTTGTGCACTTATTTTCTCTCGTGGTTTCGCTTGTTCTTTTTGCATGCTACTAACATTAACATTATCAATTTCATCTGATCGTGTTGGTATTTCTTTATCAGGCGATTTTCCCTTCTTTTTGCCCACTTTATTCTTAATCGCATTAACGGCCGCTGCACCCGCAACAACTGGTGCCACAATCGGCGCCGCCAAACCGCCAATCACCGCAATAAGACCCATCTTGGCCGCCTTCTTAAAATCAATACTCTTCCCCGTTTTCGCATCGGTTACTTTTCCAGTCTTTGGATCAATTAATCCCTTATCTACAGCTTGCTGTAAAGTCACAGGTTTTTGCGCGTTAACATCGTAAATTAGTGAGGACGGATCAATAATTGAATTATCTAGCGCTTCAGTAAATGTAACCAATTCTTTCGTATTTGGATCTTGGAATTTACTCGTATTCGGATCGTAGATTTGATCAAAGGCTTCAGAAATATTCAGTTCTGTTTTGTTTGCGTCAGTTTCGTCAGTTGGTTGTTGCGCGATAGGAGCAGCATCCAGAATGCCTTCTTGTATCGCAGTACCAATTGGCATTTGCGTTCCGCTAACAGCATCTGTATAAGTTCCGGAATTCATATCAACAAGACCGCGTTGCAAGGCATCAGCAAATGAAATTTTAACATCACGCAAAGTGGTTGTGTTTTGTGTTTCTTTAACGTCAGTTATAATTCCGCGCGCTTTCGCTTCTTCAATCGGAATAATTTCACCAGTTTGCATATTCTGCACTTCATGGCTATTGGGCATTGAATACCCAGCTAGGATATCCATTGATGTTGTAGTGACAATATGAATTGAAGTATCAAGAGAGGTTTCCGAAACTAACGTAACAGGATTATCAATATAACTAGCTATTGGTTTAATTGCAAGCAAACCTGACTTAACCGCGTCTTCGACTGGAATGCTATTTTTACTGTTTGGATGCGTAAAAGTGCAACTATCAGAATTAATTAATTTTTCATTAAGCGCGTCTTTTAATTCAACTACTTCGGGATGCGGTTGGAATGGTAATACCATAATTAAATTATCCTCAACTGCTTTCGTGATTGGTATATCAGATTTCGTTATAGGATGATGGAAAATTTGCTTATCAACATCAATGAATCCTAGCTTAAGTGCAACTGGGAATGTTAAACCTGCGGGCGGAATTGTACTCTTATGCTTTTCAGGCACAAATACTTTCTGGTGGCTTGCTGTTTTAAAATCAATAGGCCCTTTTAGAGTCTTCACCAACATTTTATCTCCATCAATTTGCCCCCTGTTAATCGCCTCTTCAATTGTCACATTACCACCAGGCGCTTTCACCTTACTTAATGGATCAACAATATCACAAGTAATTGCCTGCTTTAATGTAAGTGCGCTTCCAGTCTCAGGATGAATGACTCTGGCTGTGGGCTCATCAATTAACGCCTGCGTAAACAATTCCGGCACCGATAAACTCTTGTTAAGCGGCACCAATATGCCACTTTGCGCCGCGGATGGGTCAATAATTCCGCGTGCTATTGCTTGATTAATGTTCACTACATCACCGCGCTGACAGTCTTTAATCTTGCCCTTATCTCCGTCAATATGCTTTGTGGCTATTGCCTTCTGTAAATCACCATTCGATGGTACACTTTCTAGCGTTTCAGCTGTTTCTTCATCAATTATTCCCTTCTCCATGGCGTCTTTAATATTTAATACTTGTTTACGTAATTTGTAAAGATTAACTTTATGTGGTGCATGCTCAGGCGTTAGAATTGCTTTGCCAATAGTAACTTGGAATTTCGGTTCCATGGTAATACGCGCTCTTGTTTTTGCTCCTTCAGACATGTTATCATATTCTTTAGAATCTAATTGTGGCTTTAGCTGATTAAATTGTTCCTGAGATAAAATACCCTTAGCTAGCGCATCTTCAATCGGAAGTGATTCCCCTGTGTGCGGATCTTTCACTAAAATTGTTCTTTGCACTTCAGGGCGCGAACCTTGCACTAATTCATTATACCGTTCGGGCGTGATTAAATTTTGTTTGAGTGCTTCTTCAGCAGGTAGAGTGGTCCCTGTATTTTCGTCGGTTATCAATATCTGCGTGACTGAACTTATTTGTGTGACTGGTCCAGTAGACGTGCTTAAATTTTGATAATCTTCCGGTGTAATAATGCCCAAAGTTAACGCTTCTTCTGGTGTTATTTGTTCACCCGTTTGCGGATTTTTAATCATTAATCTACTAACCGAAACCGTATAATTCTTCTTCGGCGATTTCGATAAATCGTCCTTCATTCTTTCGTAAATTTCGTTACTCAAAATGCCGAGTTCAAGTGCTTTACTTGCAGGCATTTCTTCACCGGTTACTGGATGTTTAACAATAATTTCTGTAGTAGTTGTCTTCATTTCACTATCAGGTAAATGTATTCTATTAATTGAGAATGTTTTAGTATCTGCCGGTTGTGCCTTAAGGGCTTTAAATTCTTCCGGTGTTATAATATCTTTCGCTAACGCTTCTTCAGCCGGAATATGTTCACCTGTTTGAGGATTAGTTATCATAATTTGCACGATAGAAAGCGGTTTATTATCTTGCGCCTGACTCATTAATTGTTCATATTGTGGTCGGTCGATTAGGCCTTTAGATAAAGCTTCTTCGGCCGGAATATTTTCACCGGTTTGCGGATTAGTTATCATTATTTTGACTATAGAAAGCGGTTTATTTTCTTGCGCTTGAATGATTAATTGTTCATATTGTTGTAGATTAATTACACCTTTAGTTAAAGCTTCTTCAGCTGGAATATTTTCCCCGGTTTTTGGATTTGTTATCATAATCTTCGACGTTGAAATTTGTTGCTTTTCTTGCGGTTGATTTATCAATTGTTCATATTGCGGTTTATTAATTAAACCCTTTGCTAAAGCTTCTTCAGCATCCATTGTCACGCCACTCTTCGGATCTGTGACTTTAATTCTTGGCGCTTGATTTGCCAATTTAGCTAATTCGTGTGGAGTAATTAAACCCTTTGCTAGCGCATCTTCTGGTGTTAGTGTTTCCCCAGTTCGAGGATCAGTTATCAAAATGCTTGTTGTGCTCATTTGTTGTGTAAATACTGTTTCAACGCGATCGGGCGTTTGAGGTAGATCTTTCTTCATGTGCTCTAACTGCTCATTGCTGATTAAACCGATCTTTACTGCATTCTCTGCCGAATGCGTTTCGCCAGTCTTTGGATCCGTTATCATAATCTTGGCAACTGAGGAATGTATTGGTGATTTCTCACTATTAATCAACGCTTGCGTTTGGTACTTTTCGTAGCTTGGCTTATCGATAATACCGCGATGCAACGCATCATCTATTGGCACTTGTTCTCCCGTCTTCGGGTCTATAATGATGGATTTCTTTACGATTTTAATTATTGACTGTGTCGCTGCAAGTGGCGCACCAGCAATTGCAAGCAGCCCAAATTTAGCTGCGTCCGTAAAATTAATTCGTCTTCCAGACGTATCTACATAATCACCCGTTTTACTATCAATCACATTACGGCGCACTGCATCACTATATGTCAACTCACTTCCTGTTGCAGGATCTTTGACTTTGACTAAATTTGGCGCTATTGTATTATCCTGAATTGCTTCAAGAAGCGTCTTAGACTCATTCCGTCTAGCATTAATAATCATGGCATTAGAGGGTTCGTAAATAATACCATTATCTAATTGTACCGGTTCTAAATTCCCTTCAGACGCTTGAATTTCAGTGTAAATTGGTGGATGCGTTTCCTGCACGTGCGCAACTTCAACCTTATCTGGCCTTCCCGGTTGCTTCGTCACTTGCAATAATCGCTGACTAGACTGATGCTCAGTGATGCGTTGTTCGAAAATAACTAAATTCTTAGCGATTGCGTCTTTCATTGTGATGCGCGAATTGTTCAAATTATAGCGACCTAAATTATCCAAAACTTTCTTACTTAAACTGCGCTGCAAAGAAATATGCGCTTTTGTCACCGGATCGACAACTAATGCTGATTTGGCGTGAATAATTTTCAACATAATACACTCTTCAAAACTAACTAAACGATCCGTGCCCGGAATCGTGAACAAACCCGTAACTGGATCAAACAAATTTTGCCTAATTGCATCCCCAAGCATCCATCCTTCATCGGGCAACTCATACAATTGCTTTTCTTCGCGACGACTACTACTCGTATCTAATGTGACCACCTTAATCGTCGTTTTCGTAGGCGAAGTTGCTGCCGCCGTTTTAGGATACGCACCCGTAGTTTTAGCCAGACGTTCGGTATCGGGCGCAAGCTTACCTTCGCAAATCGCGGTCGCAATCGGCAGTACACGACGCGATTCTGGATCCCTAAACGTTTGATTGTCGTTGTCAATAAGGCCTTGTTGGAGGGCTTCGGTATAGGTAATAATACTTTGTTCAATTGGCAAACTAGCTGTCACCACCGAGGCGTATCGGCGTATGGCCATTGCCGTCGTACGGCTATTTACATAGATGGTGAGCAGCGAATTCAACAGCGCTGCCCCCTCGGAGGTGATTAAATTCTCAGCGATTGCTTGATTCAAAGGCACAACTTGATTTCTATGAATATCTATAAAGTTGCCAGTCTTTGGATGAATATAGCCGCGGAACACAGCCTCTAACACGTTCAATTCCCTACCGTTCTCAAATATACCAATCTTGCGCGTGAGCATTTCGTACACGTCCGGTTTTACTTCGCCAGTCGTAACACCGTCCGCGAACGACACAAGTTTACCGCTCTTTAAATTAACAACAAGACTACCCGCATTCTTTTTACTAATGTACCCCTTCGAATCCGCCGAATTGTAACTAATATAACCGACCGTATTTTTCTCGGGCGATCGAAAGCCGTCGATATCAAAAATTGATTTCTGCGTCACCGTCGAAATATACCCGCGTTTAATTGCGTCTGGAATGCTAATAATTTCAGAGGTGGCATTATTCACGTAGCTGCCTTGCACCGGCCGTATAATATCCGTTGCGATAGCATCTCTCAACGTCAAGAGCTCATCGGTGAGCACATTGTAAATCGAATGTATAGTATGCGCATCTAAAACACCGCGATCAATCGCCTCGTTTATATTTAACTTGACATTATGCGCCGGCGACCAAACCAACGCATTCGAATCCAGCAAACGCAAATCGTACGCGTCCATCAGCGTCAGTGGCTTAATAATGAGCTGACGACGTTTTGCTTCTGCAAACGACAATTTCTCGTGATTGAATACGAATTTACCTAGCTTAGGATTCACTAGACCCTTTTCAATCGCTTGCGATAGCGTAATTTTAGTATCGTGTTTCGTATCGACAATTTCGCGCGTTTCGCCGTCGAGTACACCCGTTTTGATTGCAGCGTCTACTTGATATTTATTGCCGGTGAGGCGATCCACCACCCAGCCGGTCTTATCATCAACCAAACCGCGATTAAGCATTTCGTACAAAGGCACTGCTCCAGCTTCCAGCTTCGTCGTTATGTGGGAGGTCAAGTAGCCGCGTTGGAATGCTTGCTTTGACGTGATAACTTCACCCGTATTCAACTTATAATTGCCCGTCTCCAAATCAATGTTACCATCATCATCCGTCACCTCCATAGAGGGAGTGTGATAGATTACCTTAACGCGTTTCTCGTTCGATTCGTGCGATCCGTGCTCCGCATCGTAGATCTTCTTCTGGATGGCCTCCAGCAATGTCATGTTGTTCTGACCGTCGCCCTTGATTCCACAAGGACTATTCAGGCGTTCTCCAATCAGTGGGGTAATCATACCCGCCTTGGTCGCCTCATCGATCGTCATTTGTGTGCCATCGGGCTGCACGACCACCTTGCCCGTGCGCACATCAAGGATACGCAAAGCGATCGCTTCGTTGATACTAATCAACTCACCGGTCACCGGATGTTTGATGCCCGGCGTGTGAATAATAGGATCTGAGCTAATTTCTTCCGTTTGCTGGAAGGTGCGTTTTGACGACTGTATTGTTTCACTGGTCGTTGTAGTCGTATAGTCCATTGGAATTTCTTGCGTAATGTGCGTAGTCGACGTGTATTTATCGGGCGGTCGACCGTTCGTTATATTATCGCGCAAGTACATTATTGAAGTACCGTTGTTTTCGCTTTTAGTCGTTTTCGTATATCTGTAATTATTGCCGCATTTTGTTTGTTTCTTGCTTTCATAGTACAGTAAATCATATCGTTCAATATGAAATAGGCGTTTATTGCGAGAACCACCTAATGGCTAAGAAAAAGGATTGGCTTTTTTACTCACTGCGTGGTTGTTGTATAAGTGGAGGTCTGCTCGGTGCTTCCCGTGATGTGGAATTCCGATTTGAAAGTCCTGAAGGGTTGCGGTTGCATGCTTTCGACGAGTCTCTGTAAAATAATAAAATGCCTTTCATTAAAACACAAATAAAATTAAATCGATTGATGTACACCTTACTTAGACTACAAGGGCTTATAATCTACATATCAAAAGTTTTTAAATTTTTAAAATCGCTTCATAACTTTCAAAGTTATAGGTCTTTGAAGTTTTGTTAAGGCAGGTGCAGCAAAAACATCAATTCATAATGTAACAGGCCTATTTACAAGCATGTTTACAAGACTAATTATCAACCCCCAAGGGATTAAAAAAAACTTTTTTATGCCAAGGCATTTAAAATTCCTGTTGTAACATGAATGAAAACAAATTGGCTAATATTCCACCTGACTTCATGTCCGTATTGTACAAGGCCTTTAAGTGCTGCTTGTAATCTACATGTAAATAGTTTTTAAATGCTTGTAATTGCTTCAAAACATTTAAAGTTATGGCCAATATAAGCATTGTTAAGAAATGCAGGGCAAAAACATTAACTTATAATGTAATTGCCTTATTTACAAGTATGTTTACATAGTCTGCAAATACTAATTGCTAAACAGCAAGGGAGATTCAAAGAACCCCTTAATGTCTGGTGAATTAGCCAAACAAATTGGCTAATTCTCCACCTGACTTCATGTTTGGCTTGTCTTACATGATCCAAAAAAATCATGTTGAACACAACATGTGTTCTTTAAATGTTGCATTCTTAATTGAATGTAATAGCCCTAATTTGTATTTGTAAATGGATTGCGCATCGCTGCGCAATTTTTCCCGGCTGTACCGCACAGTAGCTACGATTTGATGGCGTATAAAACCGAAGAGCTACACGCATGGCGTACTCTCGTGTCGATCTCTAAAATAGTTGCCCTCCATCTTACCACCTCTTTAGGGTTGGTTAGCGCAGTTGTATATTCACGCATTGCCTACAGCTGCAGTTAGTTGCATACATTCGAGGATATCTCGCAAACCACGAATGCGATTTCAATCATTCTTTCGCTGATAGAAATATGATTAAATCCTTTAATATTATTAATTCTATTATCAACTTCCTATAAAATTGAGTATTTATTTCCTGCCATAAAGTGGATTTCGCATTAATAATATCAGGCTCCAAAATAACTAGTTGAAAATGTACGAATCAGCTACTAAATGATTAAATTTGCATACTGAAGTAGGTCTCCTATCTAATTTAATGTACTATTTAAACTTCACCGACTCATTGAAAAATATCAGGTTGTTTAATTTATGCGCATAGGATTAGAGGTTGAACTTCACTTCAAGGTGTATTTTGTTGTGAAACAAACTTGTGTATAATAAAATTGATGATCCAATCCAAAGTGACACGGGGAAAAAACTGCCAAATACTTTTCGCATCGTAATAGAGAAGAATAATAAACTTGAATAAAAATCCAGTTTATAAATGTTTACAAAAATTCATATTTTTACCAACTTTTCCTCTCTCTATTGTTTAGTTATTTACATGTAGGAAGCATCGCGTGGGTATAAAGAATAAATTAATTCCAATGCAATATCCATATTAAACTCATTAAGAGCGCGTTTAATAATAGAACATTGCATATTACGGATGTGCGGTTATGGTATTTCATAAAAATACCAAAAGTACATACACTTCGCGCCACTTATATTTAGTAAAATCTATAAGTGATTTATGTGTAACTCGAAAACAACCGCATATAACGAACGTTAGAGTTGCGCGCTCTTCAAAGAGTAAAAATAACGCAGCGTTCCCTTTTTCACTTAGGAGATTTTCAAAACAGAAAACATCCGCGCCTTTTATACAAATTCAGCTTGCTTAATATCACTGCTATCTCCTTTATATTTGTTATCTACTTAAAATCATAGTATTAAAATAACTCAGATCAAATAATCCCGGTCTAACCGGTGCGCGATAATTGGCAATGAGAAAATGCAACAAATTAATGCCGCGCTAATTGCAAACCGACGTGAAATGCTAGTGCAAATTGATTTACCCATGGTATATTTGCTAATTCGTTCCGAAAGCTGTATCTATGCAGATTTTCCTTAACTTTCCTACGATCCATCTTGTAAGGCCACTATTCAAATCACAATCGTCTCTATCACAACAACTCTGACGTGGTCTCGTCACACGTTATTACTCATGTGAATTCGTTTGATTACAGCACACACGCGACGAGTGGGTTAATCGAAATACAAATGTATTTGCTATTGAAAATTATATATACGCCTTGAGAACTTCGATCGTGTCGCGTTGCGCCGAGTGCGCGGCTGTTGGCAAACTGAGCGAGCGCAGGAGTACGCAGGACTATGCGGCGAAAATCATATGGCGGGCGGCGCTGCGCTTGATGAGGACGTCGCCATGCGGCCGGCGTTATTTTCAAAATTGTTATTATCGTCTTCAGCTAGACAAACTACCTACTGCCGCTGTCAGGAACAAACACTTGTAAGCTGTCGCATCACACGGCGGAACATACTCCAAGCTTAGCTCTTGTAGCTATACTAAAATAGACGCAAATAAACTGTGTCTCTACTTCCTCGTTGTTAATCTGTCATTCGTTTGATGTTCTCAGAATAAATTAACACAATTTTAAAAAAGGTATAAAATAGCTTCACCTCTATATCAACCAAAGTTTTACGCCAAAATGCAAAGTCTAAATGAATTTAGTTTAGGCAAATTGCCATTGAACGTGTGAATATTCAAAATGTAAATAAGTCGCATCGAATAAATGAGGTGAATTAAAGCAATACACAAAACGTCTTTGTAATTGCATACCGGAACGCGCAAACCTTGACATGATTCTTGAGCAAACAGCAAACAAGATCCCGATAATACTTATTAGTTAATAAAGTTCGCACGACGCGTTGTAGACAAATTCGCGCATAATAATCGTAATCCTTGTCCTGATATGAATGCCAATGTATTCACTCATTCATTCAACTAGTTAACAATTTCGTTAATCTACGATTTGAATATCGAAAGTGCGCGCGAGATGATTAATAAACATTTCTCGAAAGACCGCCAAAAGTGTGGTCATCGATAAATATCTCATTTGCAAGTAAATAAATTGGTTGAGCAAGCAGGCAATAATAATAATCATACACACATGTGGCGCTTATGTTTAGTTACCACGAAAAATTAATTATGTAAATGAATTTATCTCTCGTTCTACATTCGCGTACGTTCGAAATGTTTAACTAGTAGGTCCCCCCTAGTTGCGATATAAATAGAACTGATCTTATGTTATGCGTGTACTATAATAAATTTCCGTTTGTAAAGTTCAATATCGTTGTCATTGTAAATAATAATAAAATGCTTGTTCGCTTTTTATAACATTGACGGGCATTTGCTTTTGTGATTAAGTAGCCTCCAACACAGTAAAGAGTAATTGAAAGCCTGTGCAAATAATAAATGATAAATAACAACCCGACGCGCAACTCAACTCTTGTCATGTGCATAAAAAGCGCGCGCGCTGCCGCCGCCGTGAAGCATTAACGAATTCCCAGTAAATTGTTTGTAAGCAATGTGGATGATGTCATGTACCTGACAACCACTGACGTAACCTGCAGTCATAATTTAATGACCGATTTACAATGCAAATCATGCGCACTTGTTATGGCTAAATTAATGCGACTGTTACTTGGAAAAAATGCGTTCGGTCTGGATTGTTTCTTATCGCAACTTCATTATAACGAGTTATTGTCTCATTCGCAACTTTTGTTGTTGTTATCGTCATTAACAATCCATTGCAAATTTCTATATATAATTTATGACGACTGCAAAAAACTTGCGCACTGGCGCATAGCTGTAGGTAAATTTTATAACGATTTCGTAGTTAGCGCAACACTTAATAGGCCAGTTAATTTTAAAGATGTTGAAATTCTTTGAGCGCCGCCCAAGTTGCGACACCGACGAAGCAATTAATTACGAACGAAAATAGAAAAAGTCTCAAAAAGACTCAAACTACTCACCAATGTTACTATATCGCCGGGGCATTTCGCCGCAATCTCCTGCAGTCTTCCATAAAGCGCATCCACGACGAATTGGTATTTGGCATTAAAGTCTTCCAACTCGTTGACCACCGCATCGGCGCCCGTTGGAATGTTGCTGCGCTGCGAGGTTGATAGCAGCTCAGCGTCCATCGAGGGTTGATGTTCGAGCATTTGCTCCCGGAAACGCTGCAGCGCTTTGCTCCAGATCTAATGTTAAGGGTTAGATAGTTGGTTAAGCCAAGGTTAGTGCTTTGAGTACGAAAGCTGTGATGTGATCTGTGTTTCTCGTTTTAAGTTGGTTGTGATCGAAAAAGAACAGTGTTGAAAATTAAGAAGGAGGATACGATACGTTGTGATCGATGGGCTAAGACTACATGATTTTGTTTAATTTTGTCAGAGTTTCCATTAAATCAATCAATTTCTAATCATTTATAAGTAAAATCAAATTATTGATGATTTTGTTGCTGTATCTACAGATGAAATAGAGTAATAGTAGTCCTGCGCCACCCAAAAAAAGATTCCCCGAAAGTATTAAAAAATATACAGAAAAACTTATTAGCTAGCAAGAAGAACTGCTAAAGGGGGAAGACAGTTTAGTGGTTGTTGGTTTTGCGCCCGTTGGTTGAAAATGTAAATTGTGTACAAGTTTAAGACGCACGCTCTCATTCATACTCAATATAGTTTCTGTTGCTAGACATCTACTTAACGGTTGATCTCAAGATCCGCCAAGTTCTTATCCTGGCAAATTTATCAACTTTGTTCGCTTTTGGCCGCATATCTTACACATTACAAACCTCTCTGTTGTGTACAATGTAAACACGAATGAACATGTTCGAAATGTATTCTGCCCCTATGTGAGACGAACGTAATATTTACCTTGCCCTCGCGGATGAATCGGCCGCCCTTGTCGTTCACGTTCTCAATGTTAGGTGCACGTTCAACTACAGTGTTTAGAAGATTCTGCAAATAAGAATTTAGTGATATTAGGAGATTAGTTATTAGTAACCATTCTGTGCGCCATCCGTGATAATCTACCCTTCGTCTTGAATAATTCAATCCGTGCCCAAAATACCCTCCCACGAATCAAAACTAATTGTGATTTCAATCATTTTTGCATAACGTGATTTCATAACACCAAACTACTCGGTGCGAGTTGAATTTTTAGTCATTATTCATTACTTGATCGCGTGCTTCCTTCAATCTACCATCTTGATTACCCTTATATTTAACTTCAGACCCCGTAATCAATCCCATCCGCTAACATTAGTAAACTTACTCGTGTCGCTTCCAAGTTATCCTTTGGCTTGTGCATGATCGGTTGTAACGTCTCCAACCTGCTGTATTGCTCATCAATCCAATCGTCTTCAACTTCCTTCGCTTTTTTATAGTTTTTCAACAAATTATACGCATTCTCCACAGCCTTCAATGACTTGGCTAATTGCATGCATACATTGCTCCAGCGATTGTTCAATTTCTGAATATCGTCATCAAGACGTTTAATATCGCTATGCGGGCCACGCTGATTCGGCCTAGATTTTTCTGTCAGGCGACGGGTGTTATCAAAATCGTCATTCAATTGATCCATAGCAATTTGCTGCTGACCAACAGCTGATTGCAATTTGAGAAGATCATCATGAACCATCTCAAGTGCTTTTTGCGAATTGGGAAGTTCTTGGAAGAGAGCTAACTTGCGTTCAAAGTCGCTGATTACTTGCGACGCATCCTCCATGCCAGTGAGTACAATCTCAACGCACTTAAGGCGTTCAATATATAAACTGCTAATATTACAAATATTCTGCCATTTATTCAACACCTTCTCAAGATCTTTCTTATGCTGTGGTGTTTTCAAAGTGATACTTCTAAACGTGTCTTTGACTTGTTCAATATCAGCTTCAATGTTTTGTAAACGCGATTCAAACTCTTTGTGCTCCAGCACTAAGTGTTGCAAAGAGTCGATGTCTCTTGGCAGTGGTGACAATACACGTTGTGTAATTACGCGTTCAGCTTCTTCAAGCGATTGCAACAAAGTACTAATTTGACTATTAAAGATGCGCGTTTGATTGCGGCTTTCTTCCTCGGCTCGAGCACGACGCTCTAGCTCATCGAAGAGGCGATTCACCTCATCAATTTCTCTCCGAAGGCGGCGCAATTGTGGATCGGATGGATCTCCTTCCGCAAATAACTTATCAGCATCATCGTTGAGTGCGCGACGGATTGCGTTACGTTGTTCAGCGCCAATTGCAATAAATTGAGGAAGATCCCAACTTTTAACTACCTTTATCGTCGCAAAAATCATATTTTGGCGCATACGCAATTGTTTCTTTTGCCACAACTGCATAATCAAATCATACTGCCTACGAAGGCGGTCAGCAGCATCCAGAGCCTCCTTGTCTAGAGGAGGAATCACAAAGCAAACGCTGGGAACTTGGCACTCGACTCCTTTGTCATTATGTACGCGCCACTTGATACGGCCAGAGTTGTCCGTTAAAGTGCACTCCTTGTTCTTTTCCATGGCGAACTAAAAAGGAAATAGTAAACAAATCGATTCCATGTAATATGCGCATCACATTAGAATAATTACGTTATTTTGCTTGTAGCTGCAAAGCGCTTTCACCGTTATGGGCCTGGTGACAGGTTGACGGCGTAATTTTAATGGTACAACTTCTTCGGCGCGTGCACCCAGTTGTTGAACGGATACACTAAATTCGTTGAGCTCATCGCGCAATTGCTGCATTCCTTGAAGAAGGCGTTCACCTTGGTCCAGTGTGAATTCGCTTTGACTAAATTCACTGTTGAGCACATCGTTTTTCCTGTTTAAATTAAAAAAATTAACGTAATAAACCCAGGAAACATAAACATTAGTAAACATACTCTTTAAGCCATTTCTCCGCGTTCGACACGGCCTTGTAAAAGTCTTGGTAATTGTGCGCATTTCTAAGATGTTCCTCCAAGCAGTGCGTCAACTGGAGAATCCATGCCCATTGGGCTTGCATGGATGACATATGCGCTTCGATGGCTTTGCTCGCCGGATGGTTTTGGATGATTAGACTTTCGCCACGGTCTTGAACGGAGCCAAATTGGATTTCGCGTTTCTCCAATTCACTCATCAGCGACTGTAAATGACACGCAAAATTTATACACACCGTATTTTACTTTCCAACTATTAGTTTTGCCATTTTGCCTACCTCTCCGCCTCCGACAAATTCATGCTGCATGTTATTAAATACAGAAAAGCGTAATAAATCATCATTTTAGCGCAACATCAAAAGTAAACGTACCTCGTAATATTTTTCCACTGCCTTTAAATTCATTTGGGTATCAGACCAATCGCGCATGACCTCGACTTCTTCCTTCTCGTTCAAATAGTGCAATTCGTTCGTGGCGGATTTGATAAAATCGAGTAAACTTTCCAAATCGCTAGTGCGATTGTTGGAAAAGCTCACGAGCTCAGTGTACACTTTTTGCAAAGTGCTCAAATGCTGGTTGTAGAGATTGAGCTCTTCACCGCCAAAATATTGACGTCCCTTGATGCAGACGTCAACCTTTGCATGGAAATTGTGAACCTGCTTATCTTCACGGTATTGTACATCCATCTCATGCTGAACGCTTGCCAAATCAGAACCGTATTCTGCTTCTTGCAATTGTTTCAATTTCATTTTGCACCATTCGATCGCTTCTTGCAATCCACGGAAGTGTGTATTCGTATCAACGTTGCGCGTTTCTTGCACGGTACGAATATGCTTGGTAACCGTGCGCTCTTCAATCGGGAAGCTAATATTCGCCAACGGTTCGACGAGTTTGCGAATCATGAAATGTTTCATGGACACCCAACGTTCGTGTAGTTTCTTAACGCGCTTGTCAAGGTCCGGTGCTTGCGGATACCTACCATTAATGAGCGTATGCACATCGGTCGTAAGAGAATTAATGGTCTTCTCAATGGTGGTCAAATCGGCATCGACTTGATCAGCAACACGTTTCGCCTCCAACGGATGCATGCGATCAATACGACGGGACTCCTCATCAATGTGTTGTTCGATAACGTCTAGATTCGCGTCCGTCTGCTTAATTTCGCGGTGCACTTTTTCGGCAAGTCGTTGCAGACGGTCTAGCCGCTTGATTTCTTCATTCACGAAGCGCTCACGCTCCTGGTACGCGACCATCAACCGCGTCCAGTTGCGCTCGATCGTGTCGATTTGCAATTCGGGTTCGATGTCGATCTCGCCTACAGTTTTAAAGTACTTGTCCAGCTCGCGATAGAGCTGATTCAAGTGATGCTTGTCGCGTTGTCTTGGTGGCATTTCTTCGCTGCGGAATCGTGACAATTCCGAGGCGAGCTTTTTCATCTCAATCAAGGTGTTCGGGTACGAACGATCCTAAAAGTAGCACGAAGCCAATATCATCGTGGCGCTCAACTTATACTTATATCACATACCTGCATTAGCGTAGTCTTTTCCCTCATCCACAGGTGCAAACTAGACGCGAGTTCTTTGTAGTCCTGCGTCTTCTGCTGGGCCATTGCATCGTACAATGGATGGATAGCTGGCGGCTCCGGGAACACCTCGTGCAGCGATGAGATGTACGTAATGAGGGATTTCTCATCTGGTTCGTGAGTATCCACATCTAGGCGCAAAACACACACATTCATTCAATCCGTTATCACATGCATTCACACTTCTTGTACTAACCTTCAGGATCAAGCAATCTGGTAACTCCGTACTCCTTTTCGGCAATGTAAAAGGCAGTTTCCATACGTTGACGGGCATGTTGCTGGCGTGCTTGCCGCCAGTCAATCAAATCCGGCCGATTGCGATGGATGATAGCGGTGAAGGCAAGTCCGTCCTGCCACGACTTGGTGAAGTCGGTTACACGTACACCAGGATACTTATGAGTCGTCTTCTTTGCCCAGCGCAGCAAGTAATCCCTCGCTGAAATGTTCTGCTCGTTGCCGACGACAATATCGGATATCTGCACAAACACCACAAAGCAATTAAGTTAATTATTCTTAAATAAACGCACTATTTCACTGCACTAAAATCTAAACACCCGTACTGACCGACCACGTTTATAAAACTAGTCCGCTCCAGGCATTCGACCCGTTGCAACCTGTCCGTGAAATCGCGATTTTGTTCCGATTTTTATCATTCATCACGTGCACACACATACTGCTTGCAATAGGTATATAGTGGTTTAGTAACACCACCACTAGCCGAGAGCGCGCGTATTATTTAAATTCAAAGATTCAAATTTCAAAGTACATTTTAATTATCCCAATCCCAACCGCGGCATGGACCGATTTTCTTCGCCTTAATTGATATTGTGGGATATAATTGCAAACTATATTACACTTTTCTAGCAATGAGAACAAGTGTGAGAAAAGCATTCTTAATAAATCGCCGTGTTGTTGTTCATAGCCACATGCGTTTGCTGTACTTTTAATATTCTTTTATCAGGTTAATAGCTATAATCACGATGTAATTGGTCTTTCAATTTTGGTTACAAGACATTTACACAGCGCATCAATAAAACGAAATAATAAATTGCACCTTTCAACTCATATACGCTATAATTTTCCACTCATTTGTGCGCGTTCAATTAAATCATAATTAAACAAGTTGAAATATACAAAACCAGATCAGGCTTTCAATCATCTAATCCTATCCCACAATATAAAAGTCCCATTCATTTGATGAGTAACTAATTTCATGGATTAACAATCGTTTACTTGTCTCCATCAAGTAATTAATAAACTGCCAGCCCCCAGCTGATAAATGCGCAATGAATAAGTACATGCATCAATTTATCAATCATTGCTTTTGCCTGCATGCCATTGTTTATTCAGCACCATTCAGTGGTGTCGTGAGTTATGCTGCCAATCAACTAGATAAGATCCAAAATGCGCACAAAATATTATTGAAATTGTTGGAAATAAAGAATGAGGTGAATATTCCTAGTCACGAATTGTAACGAGCGATTTCACGCGTGCCCCGCATCCACGTCTACATCTCACGAGGACGTGATTCTAAAAAACGAAGAAGAGCGTTTTAATTAAGTGCATCGCATTGATTTCTATCGTTGAGCACCGCACGTAGCAATCTCTTGCTGGGAAGTTTTATTTAAACTAAACGCATTGGTATGTTGATCACAAGTCTCGATGCAAACGCATTATAAATATTAAAAACCGCGCACAGTCGACCAAAGTTTGCATGCAATCCCTTTCGAGCGATTAACCGAAATCTACTGTAATCTAATTCTTCATTAGTATTCCAATCTAATTTATATCGTCTCTATAAATACGAATACGGCATAATAAAATCAAGAAGATATTGTAAAATATTCAGGCGAGTGCGATGATGTCATTCATCACCTGTCTCAATGGCACATGCTATTGTTATTCGTATCTGTTTACAGTGCTCATTTAGTTCGAGCGCATAATTTAAAATTGCGAAAAATGTACACGTACAATACGCGAGCAGCGCATTACTCCATTGCCAATTTCATGATTATCATAAGCGCAAACACAGGTTGAAATTAAATTCGCAAACTCCACCTTAAAAAGAATCCGCCGCAGCAACACGCTGACATTTGATTATAATAATAGCGAGAGTTCCGCTCTCGGGCGGCTATATTATTCACGATAAACAAATTATAAAATCGCATCGCCATATATGGCGCGCGAGAAAAAAGGTGTAATGTGTAGCATAATGCAATTAATAATGTTTCACGTTTTGAATCCCGTACGCACATATGTAAATTGACATTGACATAGTTTTCGTAAACAATTTTAAAAGAGCACATATGTGCGCTCTCCGCTGCTCTGTACGCATTTAATTACACCTACGATGAGCGTATTGTCATTGCACCTACACATGCTGTTTCACTCTTCATTTAGCAATAACGCATTCGAACCAATTGCCTGATAAATATCGTAAACGAACCTTAACTTTTTTCGGCCGTGCCATACCCAAATCCTCCACATCGACTGTGTATTCGATGCTTTTCGTTTGCGCGCGATTATTCAACCCCTGCGTATGGCTCTTCTCCTCGCCGCGAGTGAGAGTGGTCACTTTGCGCACAATTCGGGTGGTTATTCGTTTCGTGCCATCTTCGCGTGGTCGTCGTGTCTGCATCGATTCGATCGAGCTGCCCAGCACTTCGGTGCTGAGTTTCTTATTCGTAAACTTTGCCTCGAGATTGACATTTTCCGTGATGTTGGTGACAATCGGT
The DNA here is from genome assembly GCA_963978815.1 of Aleochara curtula. Taxonomy (NCBI): domain Eukaryota; kingdom Metazoa; phylum Arthropoda; class Insecta; order Coleoptera; family Staphylinidae; genus Aleochara; species Aleochara curtula. The sequence continues at coordinate 18,793,701 of OZ022216.1, read as the reverse complement.
GGACCAGTTGCACCGTGCGTGCCCTGCACGTACAACCGATTTGATCCAGAGGACGTATCCTTGCTGAACTTGTACATTGACATCTCGTCAACGATTCAACTTTGCGCTCAAATAAATAAAACTAATCGCCAGTTTCGCGTTTTGTTTATATGCACCGCGTTGCCACGGTGACCGCAATGGGGTGGTGGTCACCCACAATCGATGATTGCACTCGCAGGATAACGCTTGTCAGATAGTTCGGACTTGTGTGTTGTTATTGTTTACGTTTCGGGACACGGCGCGACACACGCGCAGCGCAGTATGGATATTTACAGGTGGTTTGCCAGGTGAGCACTGACTCGTTGTCAGCCGGCGGAGAGGCACGCACCTCGTTCCCCGTCACTTCCACGCTTCGCAAACAGCAAAGCGCTCAACGAAACCGACGACTCAGTAGGATCAACTCCAGGGCCGTACGGAGGCGGCATTTATGCAGCTCGTAAATAAGTATCTTGTCTCTTTGTCAGCTGCGACCGAATCGCTAAATATGGTCAGCGCGATCGATTTATCGGCTGTGTCGTCATCGCTAACAACATAACTCAAAATTTCGAATAACAATTCATAAATTGAGATTAATATGGCTCTGTTTGATCGGCGCACACTGCCGCCGTATTTAACACATGTAGCACCGTTTCCGGTTAGTTGCCCATGGCGTTTCCGCTCGACGGCCGCCACACTCAACGCACTGCGGCGCATCGCAGGTGAATCTCTCACAAATTTACCGTATGCAGCTTAACTCAAACTATCCGCCGCCGATTAAATATGAATTCATATCATGTCGCGTTCCGAAGCTCACTTATTACGGCGCATCGGGCGAAAACAGTTAGCTATGCACGCATAAATAACTGATAAGTACGCGCCTGTTTAATAAGCACTTTGCGATGTGAGGAAGAGCGCATTACAGACACAGCCAGAATAATAGCTACCAGATAGTTCGATATCGGGGAGTGTGCACTTTGCTTTAGAAAGTGAAATTGCATTTGACTTTTTATTGCTTTTTGCATTATGTTCGCGGCACACCAAAAGGCCATTTCAATACGGTGTGCTCACGTCTCTTGTAAGTTGACGCACAGTTGGCTTTGAAGAATTAAACAATTTTCGCATTCATTGTTGCAAAAGGCAATCATAATAATTACTTTAATTGCCGTTTATCCTTTCAGTTATTTAGTATTAAAACGTTATCTTACTTTTTTGCAATTTAAAATATATATATTTTCCGACTACTTGATTTGCACGCTACCTTATTTGTATAGTTATTAAAATGCACTATTTAAGAAGTTTCTACAACTATTTTTTTAAATTTCACTTGCTTCGCGCTCTTATTTCAAGTAATTGCATATTACCCTACTTGATAGTTTTGGCGGTAAACTATTTTTGTAGTTTAAAATTAAGTAAAGAAATTATTTCCGCAATAATGACCTTTACATAACGCATAAGTAATTTAATAAATTAAATTGTCAATTATACGTATAAAGCAAGACAAGTGCAGAGAACCTATAATTTCATTATTATTGCTCTTGTTATTTAATAATAGCATACAGAACAACGATTGACACGTGCTCCTTATGCGTGGGGCGGCTTAATTTATGGTGTGGTTCATTCATAATATTTGATTCATTAATAAAATCAGTACAGCAAAACAAATTACGTAAAAAACGCCAAGCGAGAAGCAAAGAAAGAAAAAAAATACGCTCAGCCTTGCCGCACGAAAGTTTCATTTATGATCAACCCACCAACAAAACGTTTTTTGTCATTGGAATAATTCATATTCCAACATTAAAGTGCAATTTGTTTTCTGTGTTTTACTTTCCTAATGTCTTTGCCTTTCAGCAATTTGGAATTTTTGAAGATTTTGAATCTTTTTGTGCCATAAATTTTTATTACAATGTTGTCTGTCTATTCTTTTGTTAACAACTCTTATGTATGTCATGTCTGTCTTGTCTCCGTATTTTGTATTCCTTGTAAATGTTAAAATACATGAGCATTGTTTATTTTCATTTGGTGAAGACGCAAAAAAGAACACGAAAATACCATTAACGTCTACGATGAAAAAAGTTGATGAAATTTAAAATGCAAGTAAATGAATTGAATCATAAAAAAACTATCATCGGCATGAATTAATCTCAACATTGGAAGACTCAATTTTTTGCTTGGCTTCTGTTCACGAATGAGTTCATATAATAATTGATTACAATGGCCTCTTGTGTAAAACAATACAGCATGTTTTTTAATGCATTCTTTTTTTGGATTGTTCCAAAGAATGAGAATGTTTTTCTGCATTCAGGTATTGTTTTCGAGCGCAATAATAAAGGCTTGTTTAGTGAAATATTTATAAACTGCATTCTTAAAGTGTTCTTTGTTTCCATATTGTATGAATATTATGTAATCAAAGTATTCAAAATATTTTTGTCGTACGGAATATAATGAATAATAAATCACTTAATAAACCACTTTCGCGCTTTAATATTTCACGTCTCCAAAGTGCGTGAAACGCCGTTAATTTCCACCCATTGACAAATAGTAAATTCCTCACAGGAAGCGCAATTTTTAACATCGGTGTGCTTGAAAAATTATCTATTCATATTGAAAAATAACTTCAACTCTAACTGGCAAAGAGTAATAGCAAAATTCTTAATAAGTGATGTAATTTCCTGTCTAAAGAAACGATGACTTAGAGTTGCTATAATTTTAAGGTAGATTACTTTTCGCGACCGCAATGATGCAATAGTAATAAGAATAAAATCCGCAAATATTTTTGTTCTATGCTATGAATTCCGCAAAATAAAATTTGCAACTATGAAATGTATATTAATCATGCATACCGTTTTAAAAAATAATATTAGCACAGCAAACGAATAAATATTTTGAAAAATTCTACTGAATAAATACCAATCCTAAATCAATACGTGTGGCATAAAGCGACCATATGGTCGTAATCGTGGGAAGCTTCGCACGAATAATATCAGAATCAATAAGTCCATTCGACCAATCGACCGAATTTATTCGCTAATACCGGACCACAGCAAGCAAGCAAGCATTTATTTAATTGCGTGTGTGTGTGCGCGCACCGCGAATCGTGAATTGTCAGTGCGCTCTCAATGAAAAGAAAAGTCTAGACGTAGCCGCACAACATATAGAAAAACGCGTCTTGTCGTCGGCATTACCAAATTTAAAAGCTGCCCCCTCGCTTTTTCGCAACAACAATTAACATCTCTCTCGAACGCCTACTGTTCATACGCTTACGTAACGCAAACAGAAATATGCGCGGAGACACACGAGTCCGACAATCAACAACCAATATATAACAAACAACGACGTAATTGTTTGCTTCTTCTCGCATTACTTTTCATTCACTTTTTGTTTCAATTTTATTTTCCTGATATTAATGTAGGTTTTATTCGAATTCCACTCTCAAGCACGCTTTAAAACTCATCTCTACATCTTCCAAAATATCATTATCATTTAAATCCGCAATCAGAAAATTGTTGCTCTATTATTTACTGAATACAACTTTCAACAAACTACATCCGAGCGCCAACTAGCATCAAAACGTTAAACCAAAGCGCGACTCAACTCAACTTATTCAACTTGAGAAACTAACTACACGAAACGGCGCAAGAACAAAGAACTGCTGCGCACAAGTCAGAGCTGAACTCTTGTTGAAGAAGCCTTTTCTGACTTACCTTCAGTCCATTCTTGCATACCATCCACAAAGCGCATTGCATTAAGATTAAGAAAATATATACACATGTACAAATATTTATTGTTTTTTGTTTTCGATTTTTTTTATGTGATAAATGAATATGCAAGGGTATGAATTCAAAAATGTCAAATTTCAAATCTTCAATTTCTCCACGAAGTCTTCGTTTTTCGTCATTTTTTCTTTACAAAACAAATGAGCGTGCGCTGCGGACCATTTTTGCATCTTTGTCCGTTTGAATCGCAATACATTTATTGGACTGGCAATAACTTTTGCTATCGTCCTCCACCATAAACAAATTCCAATCTTGTGCATCGCCCACGCAATTCGCCAATAATAATTGTTGGAAAAATACCGCCTTCTTAAAAATCATAGAGTTTTCGTCAATTCAATAATTTACGAATACCGCACAACGAGCTACCGAGCAACGCGAAACGCAAGAGTGAGGAATAAGCATAAGACACTTACCTGGAAGTGCAGAATTATCGTCCAGATGAGTCCCAGGGTGAGCTTGGGATTACCATCGACGATATCCTCCGAGCGAATGTTCACCAACTTGATGCGTTTGCAATAGAGGAAGTGCAACACCGTTTCGCAATTCTGCAGCATGTGGAAGCGCATCACACCTTTCTCGCGTGGCTGGAAGCAAACAAAAATTCAGTATCCAGGACAACACAAATAGATAAATTGCATTCACTCGCTGTGAAGTTGCTGAGCAACAAGCAAGAGAGAAAATTGAAATGTACACTTGCGCGTGTGCCTCTTAAACTTTATTGCTAATCGTTTAATGCATTTTGCGCGCGCTCTTAATGAATCGATGAAACAAATTTCTAATGCTTCAAACAGTACTTACAAGTTGTTCGCCAGTTAGAACCTCCAGCAGCGAGATAAGATTGTGCCCATCCCGCAAATCCTCGAACAAGTCGCTGATTTGCCTGCGTGCCTGTAATTAAACAAAATACGAGACGTTAGACAATAATTTCAAACAGTACTTTAACACGCTTCAATTCAAATGCACTATAAATACGCGTGCAGCAAAAGCTAGAAAAGGCAAAATCATTCAAAACATGCCAATTGAACCAATAGCTAAATTAATCGCAATTTCTACCAAAAACATAAAACGAAAATCCACACACGACAAAACGACAAGCCAATTCATTTTTCATCACTTACAGAAGGTGGACAGCACGGGGAGTTGTTCACAACGACACACACATGAAGACATGTGTAGTTCTGGAAAATGTTTAAGAGTGAACAGCGCCTCAATTCAAATGCCAAGATCATCATGGATGAAGGAGCGCAAAGAGTAACAGCAGCAGTACGCGTGTGAGCAGCAACAACAATTGATCATTTTCACTAATTAAGCAGCCGCACAGCCGCCGCAGTACAGCGGCCGAAAGACGTCCGCAAACAAATTAAATGAGCAGAGTGACAGCTCGCAACACGATTATACTACAAGACGCTTACTTACTAATTACATTCCGTATGCAAAGAAGAACGCGAAGAAGACGCACTCTTCTTGTATTTATAACGACAACATTATTTTTAACGCAACGCATTCACGTTGCGCGTGAAGAATAATGAAGTAAGTGATGACATTAAGTATTTCAACAACTATTACATTCTTCTTGAATAATTTCAATTACGAGACCAGTAACTAGACAAAGAAGTAAGATATGAAATTGTTGAAAACATGTGTGTAAATGTTACAAATTTAGGTGGATAGATAATGATGACAACACACGTAATGACAACGCATGAACGCGTATTGAATATCTGTAACCTGATTGTACAAAAATGGATATGAAATAATTCAGATGGTAGACGACAAACGCTAATACGCGGAGACGAATGGATAAACTTCATTCGATTTGCACGTAACATTTCATTGTATCGCACGAGTTAGGAAAGTTCGCTGCGGCTTTCTGCGAATAATGACGGCCACGCGAGAATGATGACTAAGTGTATCCGATACACGGTTGGCATACTCAATGTGTCAGCTTGACACAAGTGGAAGAAGTCATTTACAGTTTCAATCCTGCAGATGAAACATATCCGAAACTAATTAAGATTATGGAGGAGAACCTAGAGTTTTGTGTTTTGAAAAAATTAGCATCGCGGTTTTCATATTTAATCCGTGCACGCGTTGTGTAATTGCTCATTGAATATCCGTTGACCTTTGGATCGCCACTGGCATCCGAGTGTAATAATAGACAAAGTAAAAGTATTAATAATTAGACAAATATTAAATATGTTCATCACGAATAAGTAAACGACTTGAATATTAAGTTGCAGTCTTCAACTCGTTATTATTGTTGTTGTGTTGCTCACATTTAAATTAGTTTCAGATGATATTCAACAATTTTCAAGCAAAATTGTAACCCCGAAAAGCAAGTACAAGTACAGTCATCTACGACTTTGTACAAATAAACTGACCGACTAAATAGATGATGTCAGTAGAAACTCCTAGTGTTTCAAGTTTATAAATGTTGTAAGTTATTGTTAGTTACCTTCATGTATTTCCAATGCTGTTCATTAAATTGAACAGAAAATAAACGTGAGCATGAAAATCAAGTAAATAATTTATCAGCATATAAAATATCGTTGATAATAAAATACGAATAAATTTTTTAGCCGATGGCAAATCGCCAGAAAATAATTGATATTTTGCTTCATTCCTGAATTTTTATCCTGGCGCTCTCAAAGTTTGCCGCACTAATGATTCAATTAAAAATTCACCAATTTTAATTCACTCAACCAGCCAAAAAGCACTTTAAATTGTGTAACGAATAAATTGATAGATAAAGCTCAAAGTGATACCGAAAACCTACATTTACGACAAAATTATGCATCAAGTGAAATTATGTAACGATTCGTTGGCGAGCCAAGTGGGCGAACATTCAAAAAATTCTTCGTGAACAATAGCAATAGTTGTGAATTTATTGCATTGCAAACACACTGCTTGTTCAATCAGATATCTAACAGAAAGCAGTTGAAAACTACAATAATACTAAAGAAATACCGAAAAACAAAAAGCGTTCTCCAAAATCATTGAAGCATTTCGCCCGCCATCGTTGGCCTTGAGCCATATCACATTTTCATAAATAAATTCGGAACGCATTTTCTGGCGGCATTGCACCCACTTCCAATGGCCACACGGCGGCTATCTTTATTCGATGGCAATAACAGTTGAAGCGAATGTTTCAACAAAAAAAAAGAGAGAAGCAAAAGGCGCCTTCGTATAAAACAAGTGGGTGCACAATAACACGTCAATAATCGTATTATGCAATTTGTTCTCTTCATGTTATTCACGATTCGTATTTGTCACCAAACTGATTCATTCATTCATTCAATTTGCGTGCGTTCTCATTCATTCCGAAGTTGCTTACAGCAAAGGTAAACTTGTTGCGAATTTATGAATTGAATGCAAATGTTAAAAGTGTATCATTTCGAAATTAAGATCGAATTTTGCATTTTTATACGAATGGCATTCATACTCTCACTTGAGCATCATGTGGGATGCATGCGTATTTAGCATAAACAATTAACCTCACCAATTTATAATTCTGATTTACATTAAGGACAATCGCCAAATGCGACTGATTTAAATCTGTACGTGCCTGGTTGGTCTTCATTCAAGTAGCAAATGCAATTAATTCATTCGCATTATTTCCAAAATATTTACATATTCGACTTCTTCGAATCGAATCGAAACGCTAGAAAACCGTATTAATCAAAAGAGAAAGTTAATTAAAACAAATGCCAACACCACTGCCACGCATTCACGATTTTTTCTCGTCTTCGCTAAATGTGTCACCGAAATAGCAATGATCATAATAATTATTTTCAGATTCTAATTACGCATTAGCTAATCATCATATGTAGATGCAAAAAAGATTCTTTCCTTCATAATTCCAGCGAACGCAGCCAAGCACGAATTGCATCCATAATTTATGAGTAGTTTATGCGCTGCACACGTGAAAAGTTTAATTGAATGTATAAATAATTAATCAAGTTAAGAAACTCTTTTTTTATTCACCCATAAGAACCGTTAGTTAATTAAATTGCCGTAATAATGTTATTTTTATTTCCATAAAAGAACCAAGGAGAATTACTCACTAATCAGTCACATAAATCGACGGATGAATAATAAATTCCGCAAATAATATGTCTACTTATTGATGACAATATTATCTCATCCCAACCAAGGCCAACAATTCATTCATTCGTTCTTTATCATCACCGCATTATTGCCAAACACGGATGAAGCAAAATATCAATTTTTCCGATAAGCACTTCATCTCCCGCGAGATGATCTAAGCGCATATTTAAGAGGAAATGAAGATGACTCAATAAATTTCACTTGAAATAGCGCAAACAGAGAATAAATATTATACAATTTGCATACCTTTTTCAGATGTTTGTTGACCCATTTCGTAAACGTCTTCTTCTGGATCGCATCTCGTTCGTCTGAAATCATCAAAAAGACAGCAATGCATTAAATCAATGCGTACGCAGTAAAATGACATCAGAATGGTGACAAATTCTTTCGTTGCACATCATAAAATTACGCTTAATTACTGATTGCATATGTTTAGATTATACAACAGTAATTATTCAGCGAAACAAATTAAACTTTTCGTATTAATTAAGCGCTTACAGCAACGGCAATTCAAGGTATTTTTGCATTCACAACTATTTATAGCAAAGTATTTTGTTCGTCTATGATGTATAAATATTGTTTTGATCACCGCCAAAGAATGAACATAAATTCATCCAATTTACGCAAGTCAAGCGAGACATTCGTCTTAATTAAATGGCAGCATTGCAAACAAAACGCGCATGCTAAGCAGCATTAAATTAATCGTGACACATTCAAGTGAAATTGGATTTGCATACACACTACTTGGACATATAAACAACTACTTAGTCAAGCGCAAGTACATCATCCTTGTTCTCGTCTTCTTCGTCTGCATGCGCTCAGTGCGATTTGAAATTACAAAGCGTGAGAAAGGGAGCACGAGAGAAAAATCAATTGAAATGCACTTCTCGACCCAAGTGCAATAATTCGAGTCAATTGACGGCGAATACTTCTCTTCCAAAGAGTTAAAAAATCTCGAAGGACGTGATTAAACTATAATGATTTAATTGCAGTTCATTAAACTGCGCAGCGAGTGCAGCGAATGATGTCAGTATTTAAACTAGACATTTGCACACAAACGGAATAAATAAATAATGGACAAATAACGACTAACAAATAGGCAGTCGGTGGACATCGATAGATAAATAATCTGGTTGCACACACGTAACAATGTGTCACCGGCTAAATATATCCCGGTGGATAAAGCTAATTGACGAGTGCAACTCGCGCCAAAGTTAAAAAGGTGCAAAAAGTCCATAAACATTCATTGTCAATATAGGTATTTGCGCGCAGTTGTGTTTCATTGGATGCGACGACACTGATTGCACATCCATCGTACAATTAGCATCTTTGCAACCATGCGCATCGCATCGATTTCGAACAGAAGCAGGCAAACGCTAACTAGAATAAATAATAACTAAGTACTTATCAAATATGGCAACCGAACAACGCGCGCAGAAGGTGTGCTCAATGCGCGCATACGCTTTTGTTATCGACGACAAACTCACTTTTATTTTACGTTATTGCTAGTTTGTGTTTGCGCAAACAATTAGCGAACCAATAAGTGTGTTGTGTACACGTTGCATTCGCATATCATTGTCAATAACAACTGTGATGATTTTTTGTCCAAAGTAATAGCAAGTTTTTTGAACTAGGATGACATCTAACTATTGAAATTTAAAATTCAAAATCTAATAATTAATCGCATTTTATCCGATAAGATCTCAAATTATTCAAATATATATTTTTTTATGAATTTAGTAATAAATTATTATCTCAAAACGATTTTGCAACTTCATCAAGTTAATTGCTATTCCTTTTTTCTAATAGGTTTTTTGAATCGAATATTTGAAATGAATTATTGTCTAAGGCTGAATTTGTTGTATAATTGTAATCCAAAAATATTATTATGAATCCAACACGTAATTCAAGGCCGCGTTAAAAACATGTGCCGACTCATAACACATGAACACGTATTGTTACATCATGGGAACTCCGTTCAAATTCACCTCGTTTCAAATGTAACACAAGATCCTATCATCAAACCAGAATAATACTACCCAAGGGTGAATATATTAAGTTTGAATTTCGCATTCAAGACTAAGCAAAAGGTCGTACTTGTGAACCAGAAACATCTTGAAAATACCCGACAAAACATCTGATTCGTTGTACAGATTGTACGAAAAAAATCGTTAAAGTTGTTCTGCTACTACTTGGCAAACTTCCGCTTTTGATACGAATTTAGAATAAATGTGATAAAACGCAGAAAAGTGAGTAATGCATAAACCCACAACGTAATGCAAATTTCAAGTTTGCACAATCTCAACGCAGCTTAACCAACGTCAAATAATAATAAAAACAAATAAATGCAAATTTCTAAAAAGTGAATGCAAAATTCTTGTTAATTTTTTTCATACGCTTCCTATTTGTTTTAATGCGTTTCGTTGCCGGCCAAATAAAAAATGTTAGATTGCTTTTTATACAAACCACAATAGCGCAAAGTGAGCAAACTCCTCAATACCACTTGGGTTTATTTGCAATTAATTGCAACACGAAAATCAAAAGCCGCCACGCAAGCATAGATAACCCACCACCGTACCTTTAGACTGAATAAAAAATTCCCATATTGTTGTACCTTTAAACCTCGTAAGATTTTGTTCGTAACCATCCTGCACATCACCGCCACCGCTGTTACCACCGCCATGCGACTGGTACAACTTTTGCGAGTGATGCTCCTGTTGTTGATATTGATGATGGTATTCCTTATGGCGTTGTTGCTGCTCTTGATGGTACGAATGCGTTTCGGTTTTGCGATATTTTTGACTTGGTCCCTGATACGCATCCTCTTTCGGATCAAAGCCGAGGCGATCCTTGTAGTAAGCTTGCGTCGATGACATTTTTCGTTATGCTTTACTTATGATAATATTAACAGTAGTAGCACCATAGAATTATCACTTGTTGAAAATTATTATGCGTAGATTAACGCGTATTAATAATAAATTACTTTTTGCAATAGAATAAATATACTATATCAAGATTTTATGATTTTCGCCAGATAATCACAAAACGTAGGTATTAAATTAATTTTTAGTACTAAGTGCTTGAAATTATTTGATTAAAATTGAGCTTAATTTTTTTCGGAATGTATTCGTTGCTTGTTATCTCGTTCGTTTAGCCCTTATTTACGAAGACCGGGGTGGGCGGCGATTGGATCACATTGAATTACATATATGGCGCTGTTGAAGACATACACAAATCAATTAGTATTTTAACTTTGACGCAAACGTTTCGTATCAGTGGTTCGTTCGTTCGTTTAAAACACAGTTGGCATGGAATGGCACACAAGAATTTCGCACAGGATTCTTCGTCAATTGTCGTTCATAATTCGATCGCGAACGCGCGCGCGACTGACTCTCTTCGTCGGCAAGTCGCAAACAACTACGAAACTCGCGGTGCGCACATTTCAGTCAATGAGTCAATGAGTGGAACGTGTGTGCTGTGTGTGTGAGTTGGCTGCATGTGGGTATCTGGGGGACTCGCTAATCATTACTCACTCACTCTTTCGTACCAAGTGCTCTCGAAAGAGACCAACACGCGTCATGCCGCCACACAACAACAACAACAACAGCGCAAGCAACAAATATGGGAAATCTTACATTTCTTGCGATTCGCAACAGTGTGCTTCGTGTACGTGCACGTAGAGAGCAAGATGATGATGCGCAAGTGTGTTGTGTGCATGCCATACCATGACTTACCATACCACATGGTCAGTCAGCGGGCGCGCAAGTTAAAAAGGTAGGTAGGTAGGTCGCGACTGCAAAATCTGTAGGTGCAAATTTTTCCTAAGCGTAAAAATGTTCCAGAATAATATTATGTACAAATTTGGCTAGAAAAATTAACTAAATGACCAAGATCTTAAATCAGAATCTATTATTCTGGAGTACCAAAAATATTTAGTTCATTATTACTCAGGCAGTGCCGCTAAATTATTTGAAATTTAAAATGACTAATAATTAATTGTTCTCCACGATTACTAAACAATGAGTGAATAGCACAATAGATTTGCAAGGCGTGAAAATGCATAACTTTGTTATACAATCAAATATACAAAGTGCTCTTAAATATTCTTGCAAAACACCATTCATCAATACGCGAGAATCTAAATTAAGACAATAGCAATTCCAAACGATAAAACACTTTATCCTAAACGTTTAATCTGAATAGCGAATAATAATCCCGCTGATGATAGTGGTGATCGATGAGAAAGTGAATTACACACCGTGCATCGCGATGACTAAAAATCCTACGCGAGACATTCTTCCATATTCTTCCATCTGGTACAACACGCCATAGCATGTCATACCAAACTAACCCATGTATCACACATGTCCTTCTTGAGCGCATTCGTCTCATTACGTTTTGCAATACGCGTGTGTAGTGTGCATACGCATCATTTGTAGCTACATGCGAACAATACTCTAACGAGCAGTGCGCTAGAAGAGAGTTTCGACGAATACCGTATACTGAATTAAATCAACTCGAACAGCAACTAATAATGACAAAAAAATCGCACGTCCAACGACATTTCATTAAATGCATTGTATAATATACCTACTGTTGCATTCTCAGAGCGAATCTAAATTGTCTAAAAACAGTCAACCAAGTCGCGAGAGCAACACTTGAGCAGTAAAACTAATTGATAATTATTAATATGCAAATGTAATTGCACAATCAACGTTTATACATTTACGCTTGCGAGTTATTAAACAATTAGACTCTGTTGGGTATAACTGTTGATTAGTTATAAATAGATAAATTAATATTCGGTCGCAGACATGGTTATAAATTATAATCAAAGTAATAGCCTGCTGCGCTACGTACGAATACAACAGCTAAGGCATTATTTAATATGTGTGCATAGAGAGACACACAATTTATTCGCCGATTGTGCAATTTTCATTGTGTTTTGATCTGGTGCTCGCTTTATGGCAATCACAATTATTAATTTACGAGGAATAGTCTCGCCATGAAAAATACGTCGCAGAATGGCACGTTCGCTTTATTGATAGCGACACCCACGTCTTGACTTTTTGATATTTAAAAGTCCCGAGCGCAAAAAATTAATTCAGAGTGAAAAATTGGCAATTGGCGAATCTGCACATTTGGTCATTTACCAATTCTTCTCGTGGGTTGCAAAATTCGTCATCGCGCATTAATCGAATGAGTTAAATACCTGTGTGTTTCGCCAGTGAAAACTCCATTCGTTTCTTCAATTTAAATGCAAATTGTGTAGGAGTGTACAATACGCGTGAAAAATGCCACCGCGTTTTCATTGTAACAAAACACATTCAGCAAGAAGTCAAAGAACATGCCTCAATCATCATAATAATGTGCTGCACATGCGTTCAATGTTAATGCGCAAATACACTGCATGAATATATTATTAAAAGTTTCTGCTCGTGGAAGAAAGTTGCTATTATTCGCGCTATCACGTGCTGATGAATGTGTGTTTACATTTAAATTGTATTCAATTCCCAATCATTATTTATCGAACGTCACATTCGGGCAAGCAGACAAATTGCCTATTTTTGGTTGAATATTGTCATCTTTTAAGCCAATCAAAGTGTCACTCAAGGTGTCACATAATACAACACTTAATAATATTGTACTTCCCACCTGCTAAACTCATATGTGCGCGTGAATTGCTACAACCAAACCATTTACGGAAGTTCTCAAGTCAGAAATGACGCCGACGCTCTTCATACGTCATAATATCAATGACTTATAAGTCACACCAAAAGAAGAATTTATCTCCTTATTCATTTATGACTAGTTGGGCTTATTAGGAATATCAAGACAGATTTAAATTATCTAAATACAGTAGTTTTATCACTTTGCTCCATATCTATCAAATTTTATCAATTTTACTGCATTGCACTGAAAGTTATATCAATCGTGGATTTCCTTCATTAACATTTAAATTTTCCCCTATCAGCGTAATGTGAAACGAACGATAAACGTGTGAATGCAAGCCTTTGATGAATTTAGCAGGAAATTGCTTTGGTTTAAAGAGAAGACTTCAAAGATAGGCCTGATTTGAAGCATAAGTGAATGATTGAGTATGCAATGTGCTAACTGAACTTTAACTTTAACGGCTGACCGAACCGACACGAGAGATGGCTTTTCATTATACGTGATATTAGGTCGATTCGTGGCCATTTAATCATAGAAGCTGCACCTAAATAGTTCACTTCCCCATCGCGCCATTAATCATCAACGCTTACAACCGCCGCCTATGCCTAACTGGAACGCATATAAAAAATGTACATACATCTTATACATATTTTATAAAGGTAAACAACAGCAGTGAATATTCATCATAAATGGAGATGTAACACACTCTCTCGAATCATTCACAAACGCACGCAGCACCAGCAGCAGCAGCAATGAGATCAAGGCACTTCCTCATTTCTATCTCGCATTAAACACTCTCATTGTTATTCATTCCTTCTCTTCAATACTTTATGACAACTGTCGATAACTTTTACTGCCACAATGCAGTTGAATACTAATCCGAAATAATACGAATAACAATAATAGTACACTTGCTTTCCTACTTACATTTATTAATGCACGCATTTGCATCCTCATTAATCGCATTCGTTTCGTTCGCTATCAAAACCTGTGAGAAGTCGTCTTGAACATGCTGCGTCTTCCGTATTTTCGCTTTTAGTTTCGCCAGCATTATTATTATTACTATTTTAAACCGGTGAATAAATCAGCTCTCTTCTCTTTCTCAATTATTTCGAAAGTGCACTTTAATTTTACGACACTTGTCACTCGGGGTTTCAAATGTAAAATAATGAAAAGTTATGAGAATACTTTACGTAACGTCAAGACATTTGATGATGATCAAATGCAACGATCAACTGCTAACCAAATACTTTTTCCAAATGTCATCTTCGCAATGCTGCTTGCTGCTAATAAAATGTGTAATTACGCCCAACCCATAGATAAAACAATTTGATGCCTTAAATAATGCGTGCGCAATTAAACTATTAGACGCTAAAGCTAATCACTTAATTGTGCCTTCGTCAAATGAATAGACGATGCGACGTAGGCACATTTGCCATATTTGTTCTGCCAAAATGCATTCGGTGGAGTCGGCGAGCACGCACGCAATGCGTTACGAATAAGGTGAAAGAAGTGAAGCTATGCCTATTATTGTCATTCATTGTTACGACAATAATTGTTCTAACCGTTGACTATTATGCAATTATCTGTCATCTGACAACAAATCTAATTACGCATGTTTATTGCAATTATTTTCTAATTATTCTCTTATACGTCGCAGTCCTTCAGGAAAATTGAATAATTCTGCGAGCAAGTTGAGAGTTGAAAATTAATTTTAAATTAGAAATGATGCCAAGTCATAAATCCCCGTGAGAGTTTTAAATTCTTCTTATTCTACGCCAACTAAATCCAAATCCGCAGTCCGTGCACTTGCTACAGCAGAGAATAGTTTTATACGCATGTATGTATTCAATGACTATGCAAAGCAAGGTAAGGCAAAGGCGTACGCGTATCCTAATCTTACCTACATTTACAAGAAATGCACTCGCTAAGCACACACGTTCCTTAGACTCGAAAATACTTTACGGTAATACTCTCTCCACATAGCACACGAGCTAACATCTTTATTGCATGCTATAACTGTTTCGTTCATCGAATCAGCATACATTCGAAACATTCATCTTCGTTTGCATTGAGAAAAAATGTGGGTAATCATGTTTATCAGATGTCTTCTGATACCTTTCTACAAACCGCTTTAAAATTGCTTACGAGTAATAAACCCTGTATACATTTGGAAATTATTTAATCGTGCTGGTGATTATTAAAGATTACTCTATCAACGTCATAAAACAGATAAAAAATGCATCGTAATATGAGGCAGCGGAAGGTGCTTTTTAATTAGACGCATACCTAATTAAACCTGGTTGTATTTTCGACCATGAAAACACGAATTTAGAGTGGCGTCATGTTGTTGGCGTTGTTAGACAATAAGCACACTTTAAGGAATGCGGACCGCGCGAGTCTAAGGATTCTCTCACAATCAAACAAGACACAATTGAAATTATTCAATGGCTCCGCATGCCCCTCTTGCCGCGTGCGCGTCTGGTTCACATAATTCTCAGGCGCGCATTGCATTCTCTTCTCATTTGCATCACGCTCAAAATCTACGCGAAGAGCACGTTGCTAAACATGTCCCGACGAAATCGGTGTCTAGGTGAAGCCTCTGTGCTTTTGTTCGCTAATTAAAAATAATGGACGGCCATGCGTCGTCGTCAGACTGCTGAATGGCACGAATTTCCGGAATACAACCAATTCAATAACGTAATCAGGTCGAACGCAGCGTCTCGCATACTTTTCTTACTTTCCAAATAATTTTGTGCACAAAATTATTAGTTTCTAACCAAACGTGGCGCATTACATCATTGTCGCTTACTTTTATGATGCTAGAAAACAAATAACTCATTGATAATGTAAAGCAATTGTGCTAAATTAAAGTTACCAAATACGCTTAGTTGAAATTGTTTTATCTCAAGTAAAATGAAAATTCTCACGAAATTTAATGAGCTATAATTGCCAGCCTATTATGAAACGAAAAGTTAATTAGATTGTTTTCAATTAAGTTTCAGTGAACATTATAAATAGTGCGATTTTGAGTGGATTTGAGTTGAATTATGATTTGCTTCTCAATAATTCCAGCGGGCAAAAAACACATCAATAAATTAAAATTTACATACAAATCGAGTGAGTATTTATCTCATTGCGTCATCGCGAGACGCCGCACGCAATTAGCTGATCGATATGCACAATAAAATTAATTAAAATTGAAAGCGAACCGAATGCTTGCTGGCGCATGCCTGCTGTATGATGCAGTGCATAAATGCGCAGGCGGATAATCTGGTTGAATATGCATTTTCCTCGTTTGGGCGTCGTTTACGTAATGGCTTTTTAATCACGTCAAATCCCCATCCACCTGAATGCTACATGCGCACGTTGTAAACGTTTAGCGCTGCTTAAACGTCCCAAAGAAAAGCGGCTGCTTGTTTCATTAGCAAATCAATGGAGCTATTAAAATACACATCGTTTCTATGAATATTTCATTTTCGTATTTGCTTATCTTCCTCCCAGCATGTCGGGACGCAACTACGCGACCACATTCAAGAAATATTATGTTTTTATAATTGTAGTTTCTAGCATTTTAACGACGATGAATATTAAAATTAATGAAAGAGACAAACAGAAGGCTAAAATCCTCATGTAAGCAAATGAATAATTAATATATGTTAAGTATTCGTTTTGTTAGCTTGTAAAATCATCTTCAATAACACCGTACAAATTATTCAAATATCTAACCAAAGCAAAAGCAGTCTTATGAAAACGTTTAATTTAAAAGTTTATCTCATAACTAAATAATTATTACCGCGTATTTGTATTCGCTGCCAGTTCAACAACTTTGCTCATTCTCGTGAACAGAATAATTTGTATGCAATATGTAATTACACGTAAGCAAAAATAGATAACCCAATTAATTTGAGAAGTAGACTAGAAATTTATGATTAAACGAAAAATATTTAAATAATCCACTTAACAACCGGTATTTAATTAATTAAAATTTCCCAAAAACACGTTTAAAGCGTATTTATATTTCTTAGGCGCATTAATCAAATTTGTAATTTTAATAAACCAATAGTCAACTATACAATGTATATATAAAGTGTACGTCATTCAGGTAACTGTACCAAGCAAAGTAATAACAACAGAAAAAGCCATAACTCTATACCGTTCGCGCTAAAATACAAGAAATGTTTCTCGAAACACATTTACTACTCCTTCCTCAATTCAAAATACAGCGAATGTGAATGGAAGGAATTCCAACTTCATTCACCTATCCAATATGTATGTAATCGTTCGTTCAACCGACTGCCAACAACTCGGTTGCAGCACGAGAAAAATCAGGAAACAAACTCAATCTAAAATTACATGTGTTCACGCATCCTCAACTAGGTTTCGTCGTTTGATTTCGTCATTTGTAACACCGTGGAAAATAGGGTCGCGTATTTAGATTAAGAGGAGATGCGAAGATTCGCAAAATATTGAATGCGAAAACGTTTTCGCTAGGAATTTGTTTGTTCTTGGATTCGCTATTTATTCGTACGAAATGGAATGCGGTCTTCTCGCGGCACATTCGAAAATAGCACGCGTTGCCGGACACACCGACTGACCGACCGGTCGGCGGCGCGCACGCTTTTTCAATTTCGATTGTAAACTGGTTGCTTATAACAGCATCACCAGCTAGCCAGCTAGCCAGCTAGCCAGCCAGCCAGCCAGCAGCAGAATGTGCTATTTCCTTCAT
This sequence comes from Aleochara curtula, assembly GCA_963978815.1. Lineage (NCBI taxonomy): Eukaryota > Metazoa > Arthropoda > Insecta > Coleoptera > Staphylinidae > Aleochara > Aleochara curtula. The sequence continues at coordinate 18,775,401 of OZ022216.1, read as the reverse complement.
TCGCAATATGGGCGCGAGTGGCACGAGAGCACCAAGTGAATTACATGCGATTATCTGGGCCAGCTCAACGATACAATGCATTTTTGACACTCAATTCGCCCCGGCTGGCTGCACTTTTCTCTAACGCTTTTGTTATACCTTCTGCTTCAGAATTAATCTCATCTCGACTCTTTTCTCTCTTATATTTCCTGATGAAAAATGGGTCAGGTGTTTAAATTTCACGTCTCGCATTAATATTGCTTAACTTGGAATAAATTATGAATGCCACATTCACAGGATAATTAATTTTGAAAACTATTTCTTAGAGAAAAAATTCATTAATTTTTACCATTTCCTTTCACGTAATAAATAAGATTTTTACCGAAATTTAATCATCTCCCAATTCAACGCAAATATTTAAGTTGAACATTTAAGTTGAAAACATCAAGGCGACGAACGAACATCTCGCAACCATCAATAAACAAATATTTTCAAAACCATTGACATTTCAAGTCAAATTTACTCTTCGATAGCGCACATTTTTCAATTCTTCAAATATCAATTCCGACATGCAGTAAATCACTGTCTAGTTATTCACTTTCAAAAATTTCTTCAATATAATTTGACAAGAAATTCAACCGACCGAAAAATACGCAATTTAAATAATGCTCACAGCCAGCAAAAGTCGTCGCCGATCGAATTGCATACGGCGCGCATCTTTTAACATCAATTTTCTAATTTAGTCCAACTATCTATAGTTGTGCGCACTCATTCGTTTGCCGTTTACTGTTTTTGCCTCAATGAAAGGAAGGAAGAGCGGCAGCAGGCGGCGTCCGGGGGCCGTAATGCGCAAGTAAACTAAAGTACCTACTCCAAAGTGAATATGCTCCTCTCGCTGCGTTAGTGAAGCGCTAAAATTAATATTTAAAAATGTTCCGGCTAATCGTCTAGACGTTTATTAATACACAAAGTGCGCATATAATTGACCGTGAATCCTCAATATTATTATTATCTCTCTGCATCTCCGCATGCATCTCATCACTCTTCTTGATGTGTGGCATTGTATCACCCACAATCATCTATTTTTAGGACTACCGCCTTACTGTTTGCCGTCCGCGAACAAAACGCACATTGTCATGACTTTAAATTGCCAACGTGTTTCAATCGACAACCACTGATACGAAACTTTTGCGCGTTTCTTCTTCAAACATGCCGCGCTTCAAGTGCGTTACATGCGCACTTACCTTGAACTACCCTATTAACCACCTAATCATCGCTATTATCGCATACGTTTTTGATTGCACCTTCTTATCATAATATTTATTTGATACATCCAAATAGTATCCTCCGAGCAGATGATACGCAATGCTAGGTGAGTGCACACTGCGTACATTCGCATTCAAACACAACTCGAACAAGGTCACTATCAATTTACAATAACTAGCAGTAGTATTCCTCGCACATTACATATTATTACACCGTTTTCGGTGTATACACTCTCAATACGCTCTTCGCGGACGTTTACTCATAATTCGCAAATTGCGGATACGTGCTGCTCAATAAATTGTCAATCGCAAAACGTGTTTGTGCACGACCAAGGCAAACTTTTGTCGAGTTGATATTCAGTAACAACAAGCGCACAATATCTATCGAAAACGTAACACGACGCAATCAATGTTTTCCTGTTCTCGCTCGTGTTTCAACTACGAGGTGAGCGTTCACTTCACCAGTCGATGAAATGGACGAAGAACGTTCCAACCGAGTATGCTAAGCGCGCACTTCTTCCGCGCCGTGGACGTCTTCTTCGGAGGCTTAAGTCGTCTACGTATACGAACTACGGATAGATACGTCTTTAAAACGCGCACGTCGGCGGCGACCACGACGACGACGACGACGACGACGACGACGATGGCAACGTCGAGGACGGGCCAAACATGTTTTCATGGGACAGCTCCCCGGCGAGTACTGCCGGCTCAGGTGTTTCGTCAGCACGTTGCGCATGCGCTTCCATCTTAACTCACTTCGTTCATTTGTACGCCCGTTCGTTTGCTCGGCTCTAAAGTCATTACGCGTCTATGTAAACCAAGATTCTCTATGCATGTATTCGCTTTCTCGCTCAATAGCCCGATTCTATGTTGATGTATAAACAAATCGAAACTGTACTTTAATAATTAGTCTTAATAAGTTTGAGTGTGGCGTAGCAAGCAACCGAAATTAAGTGTGAAATTAAGTTGTAAATTCCAACGTCGGAAATCACTTGTGGGTAGTTGAAGCTGAAGAAGCTCATAAGTTGGTTAATGAAATAATGAAGCATTAATATGTCTTGCTGTACGGCGCACCCATTGTTTAAATATTGTGCCTCAGGCGGTAAAGTTCAAAAATAACTATTGTTATCGAAAACAAAACAATATCTCGAAGTGTAATTAACTCATACTTATCAATTACCGATTATGAATTGACAATTGAAACAATTATTTTTAATATATCGGTTAAATTTCAATTGCATTCTTAGTCATCACTGTGGTCAAAATTCAATACACCAGTCAATATTTACCAATAACTTAATACCGTTCTCCTACTAACTTGTAAGTAAGTAATTTTAGTTTGCAAACTACACGAATGCGCCACCTCTCTAGAAACTCAACAACTTTAGTGCCGCACCGCAATTCAAAGCAAGATTATCAAATCGCGTTCAAAAAACTATTCAAATACCTGTTAATTTCGTAAGCGAATGCAAAAACACGTTATATAATAGATTATTTCCCATTAATCTAATCGATCCAGCTGCTCACACGTTAAATATAACTAGGATTTATCTTTTTTTCTACCTAAACCAAATTTGATAAAGCTAATCCGCGATAATACTCGATATTTACTACTCGCATAGTCACCTTCAATGCAATAAACATTAAATGTGTGTATGGAATCACACATAACACCAAACAAAGGCATTTAAAAATAAATTAAATCAATGAATTTAACAGTAAAACCTAACGGCATCGAATCCAACTGCCAACATCGTCAAAAGTACTAATTCATTCCCAAGACTCTTTCTACATGTGTGTAAGGTTCAATTGAAACGATGATGATGAGCAACAACGTAATGTTAAATAAACCTGATGCCAAAAAATGGCATTCTTAAGATCACCGTACATTTGTTCATTGCTAAAGAGTCTTCAGAAAAAATAATACACGCACAGAGACGATGTTGCCGCTAAGAAACGAGAGAAAAAAACTCATCAACGAAGAGATCAAAACGCGGACCGCGAAACGCATGTGTGTATGACCGACAGAAAGAAAAGGCGCTCATCGATTGCACCAGGGGGCAAAGGAATGATGTTGATGATCGGCCGTATCGGTTCATCGAAGACACACTCCGCATGTACATGAAAGGAATTATTTATATATCGACTTGCAATAGCAATAGCAACAACTGCCGCATGGTTCCTTGTCCGCAAGAAGTGTGTGCGTGTATATAAATGAACTTGACGCTTCTTTATCGACTCATTTCGCCGGTTGTTGTCATCCAGTTTAAAACGCGCTTTTTAAGTTTATAACTTAAACATTTTCAAGTTCTATCCGAAATTTATCATTTAATCCCAGTACTCATCAGTGCTCAACTATTTCAACTACAAATTAATCAGCCATCAAATCAAAGTGCATTCAGCCTTCATTACGTAGTACTGATAAGAATATTCGCATTTTCATTCAAAGGTAAGTCACCTATTCATTAAATAATGTTTCAACCGCAGAATGAATTTAATTCAATCATGATGAATTCTTTATACCGCATGAAGAACTGTTGATCGTCCATGTGGTTGCATACAACCAACGCTTGTACTGAGAGAAAATATACCGCAGTTACTTTTGAAAATTAAAGAGCCGCAACATTTCGTTCGTATTACTTTGCTATAAATAGAGACAATGCAATTTTACCTTGGTCTATCCCAGATTAACACACCCGTTTGCCGCCCTTGTTATGAAAAATGTGTTGTCACTTACCTAAAACAAAAAGAAAGCAAAAACATTAGCAATACGTTTAAAACAACCTTCAAACATGATGTATAATGTTGGATGGTATCATATTAAGGGAGTATTCTAGTTTACACACCCGAATTTCCGCCGTTTTTCTACGATCGATAAAAGCAGAACTATTGATATTTTGCTTGATATAAGAAAAATTGAACAATTATCATGATCTCTTCAAGTTAAGAATGCATGTAACAAATTTGCGATAGGTCAATTTACTTCTTTGTAAGACTTGTGAAAAATTCAAGAATTTTGATGATATCTTTAGTATTTTTCGAGATATTGATGAAATTAGATCACATTTCCTATCAAAGAACTTGTATTTTTAAATTACTGATAAGAGCTCCAGATTTCATTACCTTCCTATATTCTAACGGATAGAATTTTAGTATTTATGTCATACTTGAACTTTCAACAAAAACTAAAAGTTGAAAAATTAACATGATCGCTTCAAGTTAAGAATGCGTCCAACAAATTTGCGATAGGTTAATTTACTTCTTTGTAAGACTTGTGAAAAATTCAAGAATTTTCATGATATCTTTAGTACCTTTCGAGATATTGAACAAATTAGATCACATTTCTTATGACAGAAGTTGTATTTCTAAATTAGTCACGATTCCGGCCTTTGGAAAAAAGCCCGGGTAGATTATTGTTTAGTACAAATCTTGCAAAACTAAAATACTCCCTTAAAGTGATAAATTGCATTAGAACTTTGTAATTGTTTGCGTCACGCAAAAATTTTCAGGAAATTCCTATATTATCAAAAATGGATTCCCAACCAAATACGTCAAAACCCACTAGTTTTAATTGCTTTAAAGCAATATCTGTTTATGAAAAAACACATCAAGAGTGATTTTTAAATGTATATGAATGCAGCAGTTTGAATCAACAACATGAATCTGTATGTATTATTAGTTTGCGATTGTTTGCATCACGTGAAAATTGGCATGAAAATTCCTAGATTATCAAAACGCTTTTCCTTGTTTCCTTGTAATATGCGCGTTATTTGTTACTGAAAACTTTCAAGGCTACTGATACTCCCGTCTCATAGCTTTACTTCTTACAATATGTGCGCTGCCGCTTCTTCCTCGCCGAGTGAGAGTGAATGCTGCCTGTTCTAGTCTACTATTATATTATTTTGCATGTACAATATATAATAATAATTCACGGCTGAGCATATTAAAGTTTAACGACCTCCAAAGAGGTTTACTCCATACGCACGCACACAATACTTGCGCATTTCACTCGGGCCGCATACAAAAAATTATTATTTACTTCCATGCAGCTCTCGCTAAACCAACGAATATCCTGCTGGTTAGAGTTAGTCATATACCAGCGTGCATTTTCCCTAGATACAATGCGTTCGTTATTTCCTCATTTTCACTAATAAAATCCCAAGTTCTTTTTTGTGAAAGTGTCTCGTATGTCGTTAGTGTGAACCGACAACGCATACTGTATGTGAATAATTATAAAAATTAATGTAGTAATATACCAGAAAGGAACGCATTATTTTCCTACTTTTTCTTCTTCGTATAGATCGTGTACACAGTTCATAAACTCTTCATTCAATATTCATGTAGTAAACTGAATTACGATTTAGTATTAGCTCGGAATATATTATTAAGTAAATTCATTGGCAAGGTCAGGCACGTATCGCATACAACTCAACTTCATCAGCATACAAATATGTACGTAACAATAATCATAGTACGACTAGTGCTATAATAAATTACAAACGGAAACACTTCGCCTGCTTAGAAGTTAATTCGCGTGATCAAAGAAGTACATTCACTCGTCAAAAGTCATTCATTAAGTCATAGCATCTATAAGCATTTCGCAATAATTATTTGATGATTACTGAAATCAATAAATGATTTAGATATCTATTATTTTCATCCGGAGAAATAATAATAGTAATTGTATGTGTTTTCCATCGTAATCATTGCGCGCGCTAGCAATTCGATTGATTGCTATGAATATTATTCTGCTTACACTGTCTGCCCGCAATTAGTTCTAATCCGCTAATTATTTATCGCGCAATTATACGCAAAAACGTCAGATTTAATTAATCAATGCTTCGATAAATCAAACTCAATTTTCCATGGGCGCATTAATATCGAGAACGCTTGCGACGAATCGCATCCAAGAGAAGTGGAATCTTCTTAGCAAATTGCTATCGACCGACAATTAAGTTATTATCAATAATTGTTCGTTTGGCTATAATTAAACATGCCTTTTAAACAACTACTTGCAAGCAGGTGAAATGCATTTAGTTCAAGTTGTGCACTCGTTGAAAAATGGGTCAAACGCATTGCGCGCATAATTTGGCAAAGAATGAGAATGAGTACTTGGTACTTAACATAATTAAAAGCTAAAAAATCGGGTCATTCCAAAGATAAATCTTGCCAAAATTTCATCATTTCATGATTAATATCTGCAATTCATTTTACTTTGACATTTTTCAAATTACGAAACTTCCACATCAAAAAATAAATGCCTAACATGCATATCATTCAATAATTTCCGTAATAGCCATAGCTATTTTAATTTCTAATCACCTTTTATCGCATTATTAATTAATTCTTGTACACTGCATATAAAATGCAGTTGAAATACATGTCCTGCTCGCATAATCACGCGATTGCCATCTAATATTACATTTATAATTATAATTATTGCAATGCGTGTAAATTCTCGACACTCTTCTCTTTGCAAACGGATGCAAATGACATTCAGCCTAAAGATAGATCGACTCTGAGCTACACTTTTTAAACATGCGAAGAGCGTGCTCGTGTTTTAATTAGAACTAAATGTCAAACGAACAAATATCTCCCAACTCTCCATTTCAACCGCATATATTCGATCGTCATCACTCATATCCGTCATTAGATTAATTTAATTAATCAAATCAGCACGATAGGATTAATCAAGTCGAATATTAAAAATTAATCAAAGCCAATAAATAACTAGGAAAGAGGAAAATGATTACTTGATTTTATCAAATAACATGCCATTTCCTGTAATCCAACATGACAACTCATTCAGCGACCAGAAGATTTTACATAATAATTTTATGCAACGAACGACACTAGCTATTTTTTTTCTTGTAATTAAGCAATTAATTAAGTGATAGACGTGCGAATAAATAGGAAATTCAATTGACCAAATTGAATAGTCTGAGAGTGTAAATGCTAGATGATTTTCTCATAATTTAAAAATATATTGTTGCAGTCATAACGTCAATTCAAACCACATCATCATAATTCGCATTCAAGTCATAACAGTGTAACCAATTTTATTGCTGCTTGCTGTGCGCTTGTTTATTATGTGCAAAGCTTGATTGCTAGCCAAGGATTTACTACTGATTGCAAAAAAAAAGGAAGAGACATACATAAACCGAGTGTCTCTCCAAAACATAGTTTTTTTTTTGCATCAACTATCAATTCCGCCCACAAAGTTTCGTCAATTGTCCGACGCAAAGAATTGCGTAGCATTATTTCTTCGTTAAATCGAAAAACACGAAACGACTTTTTATTCGCGGTGGTAAGACAATAGAAACGTGGTCGTAGCATTCGGCTCTTTCATTGTCTTTGCGTGCAAAACTCCTAGGCAATTGCCCGGTTGTTGTATTAACGGTTCTATTATTCTCTAGCAAACAGCAGCACCAGCAACAGCAACAGCAGCCTGATGAGCTGGTAGGCAATACAACAAAGCGAGAGACAATCGATGTGCCTTATCATGCGGTGCGCAACTTCCGCACGTTGACAATTACGATGCACACACGTAATGAGTGCATGTGACACTGATACGTGCACGTACGGCGAATGCAATGCAATGCAAAGTGCAATCGAAAGAAAGGAAGCAAGTGTAAAAAGAAGGCGGTAAATGCACAGTTACCGTAATAGTACCCTAGCACTAATAGCAAATACCTAATAGGTAATAATAATTACATGTGAATTAAAAACCAAACACCTTCGTGCGTTTTGCAATTGATTGCAATGAAATACACGTTTTTATCTCTTCGATTGCCTCGCTTCATCAATTTATGACTTCCACCCAGCTCGACGTATATTAGAGATTACTGCTTTTCGAATGACGAATAAAATCATTATCATTCGTAAAATATTTATCACGGCGGCAGTAATTGAAACTTTAATTACCATGATAGTTATAAATTTGATTATGACGATTGATATGCAGAGGTCACGTTTTCAAACTGATTACATATGTTATTCATTAAAGTGTTGCATCGACTCATTAACCATGTCAAATAATATCAATTAATTTCGCATAACTCATTTTTCTTGCAAGATTTATTCAAAAAATCTCAACGGAAGAGGCGTCAATTGGATAAACGTAGCAAAGCATAATTAAAGACGTGAAAAGTACTTCAACTTGCAATCTGGGTAATTCATAGTAGCGTAACTATTGAAGAAATAAATAGAGAGCTAGGCTCAAAGCACCTAGAAGTTGTAATAATATATGATGGCTATAGGAAGAAGAAAGAATAATGAAGTAGTGCGCACGGCACCTGCAGCCATCATCATCATCATCCGGCCAGCCGGACATGTTTCATTGCATAGAACAATAGACTACTTGAGCACATAATACTCTACGTAATAGAATCGAATAAACAAAGTGTCCGCGAAAAATACTCCACGAATAAATAATACACCTAGTGATCATCAGCTTAGTATAAAAATGGCAATAACACTCAGTGCTGTTTAGTCTTTCATGTACCAGCTTCTTCTTCATCTTCAGCAAGTTGAAAGAGAAACGTAAAACCAAAGAAATACTATTAATACTCATGCTGGCGCACTGTCAATAAGTTTTCTATTGACTGCAAAAAGCTTTAGAAAATCAAATCAAAATTTCGTTCATCCACAGTGTGTCTGGTTTAATTTCTAATATCCGATAACAAATGCCCACATAATGTATTCATGTGCACCTCTAGTAAAAAGAATCGCGATATAATCTTGGAATAAATAAATAAATAATGAATGATTGAATGAGCGAGCAGCAAAGGTGGGTTGGTTTTCAATTACATTGTTAAATCAAGTGACAAGTGCCATTCGTTGCGCTTGAATCGCGAGCAATTGAGTGCTCGTACAAGTGGAAAAATCAATCATGCATCAATTTCTTAATTGACATCTTGCATACAAGTCTTTATCATTTTAATTAATATCACATCCACTTCGGCTATTCTACCATTTTGCAAGCAAAATTGCAAGTTGAAGAAACAAAGCAAGAACGGTCAAGTCTTTTGCGTGTCTATGTTATTTCTAAATTCTTTGATGTTAATTAGAAAACGTAATTAATTTCACCGCAAAGAAAAAGATGATTATTCAAACGGGTGGTCCAACTACCGTCTGGTCATTCATAGTGATTAAACTATCGAAACAAGTCCCAGAGTTCACGCGAGAATCGTACACTACTCAAAACAAATTCTGTTCTCATCCTTAGCATTGCAAGAGACAACAAACCGTCAACCTCTTCCTTCTAATTATATTCAAAGAGACCTCTCGGCTGCATGCATGCTGCGTATTTATATCACTCGCCGCCATTCAATCTCTTAATACATTTGTTTATATATAGCACGCCTCAACTTCTCATTGACATTCACAATTTGTAAATGCGTTCGAAAGCAAATTTTCGCTTTCTCCCAAATAATGTGTGATATCAGCAAATCAATAATTTTCGCTAGTCGGTAATTATATTACGGAAACTTTCGTACCATGGCACTCACCATCAAAGTTCAACCAAATCGTTAACAATCAAAATTTCTCCAAATTACAAACACCTCTGCCTTGCGCGCGCTCGTGTGATGATTATCAAATGTAAATGTGCCTGCAATAATTACCAATCAAAAGTGGTCTGATTGTACTGCCAAATAACACGCCATGTTCCTGTGCAAATATTTCAATAGTACTCAAAATCTAATTGATTGCCAATTGAACGCAGCGCCAGTCGAAGGAGCTGTGGCACGAGTAATAATAATAAAATAAATAAATGTTAAATGAATAGTGAGCAAACGCAGTGCTGTGGAGCGGCGGCAGTGTGCGCACTCGACCGCCGAGAATAGATGTTAGTGAACTTGAAAGTCAACAGACTATAAGCCGTAGTCCGCGCGCGCAAACTCAACTCAAAACCACGTGCATTTGTTCTTCTTCCTTTGGTGCAATCGCGAGCAAAAGCAAGAACCAAGAGAAGACGAGAGCTTGCTAGACATGCGAGCAGACAAAGGAAACAACGGACTCAGCTGGGAACAACAGACCAGCAACAGCAGTTTATGCTCTTGTTTTTAAAAAGGGTTACACCGCACAATTTTCAAACAAATCGTTAAAACGCCTTCTCTTCCAAATTTGATTTAGCAAAACCACACAACGCATTACTCGAATGCATGAAAAAGTATTCCTTCAACTTCATTATTAACGTGTTATTCCATTAAACTAATCGTAAACATTCAAATTTGATATTGAACTAGATAATTTGGAATTTTTTGAGCAATTCCAAATTTGAATACGGTATTTAGCAACCAAATTTATACGAGCTCTGGGTACTTTTCTAATTAAAACGAAAATGCTAATTCGACGCAATAAATCACTAAACACGAAATTCTAATTTCGTCCAGCTACGGACAAAAGTCCAGTTAACAGCAATTCTGAAGGCTACTATCATAAACCGCACCGAATGGAAACATTGATAATTAATAACTGGTTTACGACATTTTGATTTAAGTCACCTACAACTGCTTACTATTCATGTGACATCATCACGAGCCACAACAAGCAGTAGCAATAAGACGCTAATAATAAATGTGACATGAAATTTTCATTTGTTCATTACATAATTGCTCGCTACTGCGTATTTATCCACTCAGTGTAGACTTGTTCAATGTTGCTTTGTATGCTAATGAATAACTTTAATGAGCGAGAGAACAACAAATCCCCTTGATTCCCGATTGACTATTCGTTGACGGCATTTGGCCTAATTCTTGCGTGTGCGAAAAATAGCGTAACATAAACACGATTGAGCTCAATTTGTTCAGAAATCAAACTTTAAATAAACACTTTAGCAAGCATGCAATTGCAAGTGCATTTCTTGCTTGCGGAATGAATATTTCTAGTCTACACTTATGTAAACGTTGTGCATTTTACTTATTTATGCTGATTGAGACAGTTCTGCAACTTCTGCGAATGTTTAAAGTGCGCAGCATTCAAATTACGTCGTCGATGTGATGGAATATGATAATTATTATTACTCATTTCCTATCATGTTATTACATGTCAACATTTCATTAAATTCTTATAAAATCCTGCTACTCTATGCACCTTTTTTCAAGTAGATAAAACTTCTAGCTAGCTAGACAAACTTCATGGGGTGAATAATAAATTAACAGTGACAGCAAACAATGCGCGCAAATAACTTATTATCCAAACTGCATTCGAGTCTATAAATCCAACTATGCACTCCAACTCGACGCAACCCTGCATTGCCAACAATGGGAAAACAGCTGTTCGCATGACGTGCGTACCACGCAATGATTTATGCATCACTTTAGGGTGCGCGTACAACCCTTCCATGATCAATGTTACAAAAACCGAGGGATGCCAGCCGGAAGATAAAGATTGCGCAGTAAACCAATGATACCTATAGCGATGTTCGCATAATCCCCTAGCGAATGCGCCGTGATTACATCAAATTAGGGTAACGTGTCGAAAACTTGCAGATAACAAAAAGCCGCAGAGAACGCAAAAACGAGAGAAAAAAGCAAAAACTCACCAGCAATACGAAGAACAGCTCGATCGGCACTCGCTAGCGCCAGCACAGCCAGTGGTTGGTCTTTGGTCCATTGCTGTAGTTTAGGGTCATTATCGAAATCCATGCTTCATCATCTCATCTGCAATAGACATTGAAAACATTTGAGTATAAAACAAACAATTATACCATCATCTTATATAAGAGCACAATAAATAAACCATAGCGCAGCGAATACCATAAACGCCATCATAGTCCATTTATAGACGTAAATGCAAACGCTTAAAAAACAAATAAATATCTCTAAATATCACGGACAAATTTATAAATAAATATACCATACAAATGCTTCGCATTCCAAGCCGCCGTAAGCCATACGAATGAATTGTTTTATTCTCCAAGCAGACAAATTAAATTAAATATGTACCAAACAACAACCACACTCATTCTTCGTTCGCTGCGTATCAGAAAAGTTGAACAGTCTCAGGACGAATCAGTGCAAAGAAGAAATTCAACATTCAAATCGATGCAATTTATTACATTAACCCACATGTTCAATGTGCACTTATTAATTGCACGCGCGCAGAATTACGACCGAGATTTATGCATGCGATAGATAATTCGATGATATCATGCTCTAAACGCATTCATTACTGGCATAGCTATAAATACGAACGCAAAAACAATTAGTGTTATTAGGTTTTCCATATGCTGGAGACCAACTACAACAGTCTACTATCAAGGGCCAAACAATTGTCAAAAAATTGAATCCTTCCTAAAAGCAAGCAATAATTCATAATTTATCTCAATGAGTTCACTCCTAATGATACTAAAACGTGGTGAATTAGTTTCAATTGCAATTTACGCTAAGGTTAACTGCGTATGATAAACTTCCTCATCATAAGCTGGCATCATAAGAAGTACTTTCACTCATCATACTCATCACTCACAGCAAAAAAGGTAAACGAGTGAATTACATGCAAGTGCTTGCCACTACTTAGTCGTCAATGTCTCAGAAAGCAAGGTTATTCAACGTGAACCATGAACATGAACTCTACCGTCTCTTCGTGCATTCGTTTGTTTGCAATGACTAAAGCTACTCCAAAAAAAAAAAAAAAACAACAAGGCACACACCTTTCATTGGTTCCTTAAACGTGCTACAAAATTCACCTCACAGCCAAACATACAGCGGAACTGACAAATTAATGCATTCCTTGACTGATTCTCACAACGCTGAAGGAAAATTATTACCATGTTCAGATTGGTAATGAAAATTCAACTCCGGTTAGAAATCAATAGGCGAATCATAATGCAAAACTCGGAAATGAACCTGTCATATTAATTTGCAAGGCACCTTACGCCATTTTAATTCTATTTATGTCGAGTCGAAAAGGTGCTAACTTAAATGGATTTCGGTATGTTCTTTTCACTTTCGCAGGTAGTGCATCTTCAAAAGAACATGTGATATTATCAAAAGCTAGCAAGAACAGGTGCTATTGTAAAGGTACCAGCATTACTTCTGAAAACGTCAAAAATATTGGCCAAGTGCAAATATAGGTTACACACTTGTTTGCTATTTGTACAACTCGTTGATAATGATTGCAGTCCTATGCAAATCCGCAAACAACTCGCAAATATGTGTACACAAAAACGCAACGGCGACAACTTATCAAAACAGATCAAAGGCGGTTTTATAGACTATCAACGCAATTAAAATGACTTGGAAGCAAATGAAACTCACCCAAAATGTTCCAGTGTGAAATAATCCGTTCCAGACGTTGTGCTTACTCGCAGTACATTTTCGCAATTCGCCAATCCAATTTCACAGCCACTTTCTTCCCAATTACTCCTCGATCAACAATAATAAACGATAGAGACACGACCGGTGGACTCACGGCTCACTCTGTCAATAACAAACGATGAGTTGTGCTATTTTTTGCGTTCGATGCATTAATTACCACTGTGTGCGTTGATGCGCTCGTCAGCATAGACACTCTATAGTACAATGGGGGCCCCAATGGCAATGTTATTTAACCGCGCATAGCGCCAACGCCGACCAATATGGCATTTGTAGGTTAAGATGATGTCCGAAAAATCAATAATCCAACGCCGCCGGAGACAAACAAACGATGCGTTCGCAGGGTAGATGGACGACACGTTACACTGTAATGTGACTTACTTGCGTTGTTTTGATTCACGAAAATCAATTCGCAATTGCTTCAATACACGTTTTTAACAACAACACCGGCCAACTGTGTGCTACGCACTGTACACTCGTTCGACGTTTGGGCCCGATGATAATTTTGCACCGCTCTCAGCCCGTTGCGCTGCTGTGCACGACGCCGCACGAACTGCGGGGATCTCCTCCTCGACGCTGCTAGTGCATTAACATTGTCGACAAACTTTACAGTCATTTACATGACTCACGAATATTTCAAGAACTCGTGAACGCAATACTAACGAAGACAATAAATGCTGACATGAATTATTTCTCGTCCAATTTCATCTAAAATGCAAACTTTAATTAACAACATCTTGCATTATGTTCCTCAATGTTTCTCACCATTTTAAAGTGAAATGACTATAATACCCCCTTGATTATTAATGATTGACGAGTTGAATAATAGATTATCTTGCTGAATTACATCACCAATAGTCATTCTATAAAATGCTCTATTATTAATAGAGATTTAAAGATTAAATTGATCCAATCAACTGATCATATGCTGACAACTCATAATCATATTTTTGCCTAAGGCGACAAGCAAGTTACTTTCGCTTTCTGTACGTTTTTAACTTTTTTTTGCTTAGCAGCTAGGAAATTAATTCAATAATACAGAAGTCAGATAGGCAACTGCTATAGCCATATTCGCTTTAAACATTCCTTAAAGATATTTCATTCAGAACAGGATACTCGTCAATGAATCGAAATTTCCTAAACCACTCATTAGTAAATATTGAAATTACTCACATCTACTGTTAGTCGCAAAATCAGCTAATATTTGCTATCATCGACACTACCGATATAAATCAGTATTGCAAATATTGCAATCTCATTAAACAAACTTAGAAGTTGTTTGGAAGTGGAACGATTATAAATCGAGAATCTACCAAACCTTGAACTGAATATGATGTAGGTTACTATTACATTATTAAATTAGACATACAGACAACAAGAAAATAAGGAAGTTCCAATAGCACATCTATCATAATTCAATCTATCTAGTAGTCCAAACAAGCGATAAGAGAATGCGAATTAATGTCACCTACAAATTGAAAATTGTTTACTTCCATCTCAGATTATTAAATCCACTTACATAATAGTGGCTATAAGTGGACCCATCAATTATTAATCTGGCCATTTCAATAACGTCGCTGGCCACGTTCTAAACCTTTACAAACTTTATTTATTCAAAAAAATTTAACACGAAATTAATCAGCTAAAACGAGTAAGTTCAAAATAAATATATCAAGAATAGTTAAAATGGGGAATGAATCGATATTTAGGCATTTAAAAATAGAACAATTGGACAATGATCTGATCCAAGAACTGAGGATCGCATAATGTTGTCACAAATCTTCTTGACAAATCTCTCAGATGCCAAAAAGTAGTCTAAACGCCAGCCCACATTCTTAGCTCTAGCATTACTCATATAGGTCCAGAAAGTGTATTTTCCAGTTTCATCTGGATGGAAATGTCTGAATGTATCAACATATCCTTCAGCAAGGAAATTAGTCATTCCATCACGTTCTTCCTGTGTAAAGCCAGCGTTTTTCTGATTGGTTTTTGGATTTGCCAAATCAATCTCTTTGTGAGACACGTTCATATCGCCAGCAATAATGACTGGTTTCTTCTTATCCAATTGTTTTATATACTTGAGGAATGATTCATTCCATTCCAATCTCTTTGGCAGTGTGACTAACTTGCGACCAGCGTTTGGTACGTAAGTGGAAACCACATAAAAGTCTTTAAATTCGGCAGTGATTGCACGTCCTTCCTCATCTTGGACGCTGTCGTTGATACCATAGGTGATATTTTCAGGTTCTTTCTTGCACCAAATGGCGCAGCCAGCATAGCCCTTCTTGGACTTGGAGTCAAGATAATAAGTGTGATAGCCATCAATTGACTTTAGATTTTCAGTCAAATCAGAGTCTTTGCAACGAATTTCTTGTAAACATACAATGTCAGCATCTTCTTGCTTGATATAGTCCAAACCATTCTTCTTGCTGGCAGCACGAAGGCCACCAACATTCCAAGCCATGATCTTGAAATTTGCTGGCTGCCCGAGAGCATTATTTTTAGTGCAGTTTGTAATGGTGATTGGCATTTCTGCTGGAGGAGTTGTTTCCTTTTCATCTTTGCTTTCAATCTTCTCAACTTTGTCCTCTTTGGCTTTAGTTGCTGCCACCTTGGTTGGCTTGCCTTTGGGCCTACCTTTCTTAGCTGGCTTTTCTTCAACTGGAGGAGCATCATCTTCCTCATCATGCTTTTCTTCAGCTTGAGGAATATCATCATCCTCATCCTGCTTTTTCTCAGTCTTCTTCTTTTCCTTCTTAGGTTTAGAAACCTTTTCTTTTTCCTGCTTCTTTGCCTTGGTTTGTTTCTTGGGCTTGGCAGATTCTTTGGGCTTCTCAGCATGCATATCAGAGTCTTCATTTTCCTCCCCCAACTTCTCAAGCACTTCATCTTCTTCTTCCTCTTCCTGTTTTTCTGGCTCTTTGTTCTCTACATCTGCTTCTTCATCAATCTGCAATTCAGGAACCACCTTCTTCCTACCTCGTTTGCCTGGCTTTTTGGCAGACTTCTCATCCATATCAATGTCAGTAAATTGTTTCTCTTCCATATAATTCACCGTAGATTCCTTAAATTGACTGCGTAAACGACGTGGTTCAGCTGGAGGCTCCATTGTCCGCTTTGTCTTTTTTGGCGGCGTTGCGCCATTCTGCTTGGATATGGCCTCATCAGAAGCAGCTTGATTCTTGGAAATTTCAATGAGTTTATGGACAAGCCGTTATACAGAGTATGTAGATTGAATGGTACTTACTTTGGGAGCACGCTTTGGTGGCATTTTATCGTTCTTTACACAATCACGTTCTTCTAACAGATAACGGCTAACACCACACACTAACCTATCGAATGCCCAACGAGAAATGCCAAAAACGCGCCAAACCAAACATGTTTTACCGCGAAGACGTGGTGGCGTGTTGCATATTCAACATGTGCATGTAGGTGGCACTACGTTCAAAACTTTTAAACTTTGCGCACAATTCAAATATCATTATTAGATTAATTAAACAATCTGACAACTAAAGTTAAAATATGACTGAAACCTCAAAATACTACAGGATATATTATCTTGTATGTATTAATCATGGTATTATCTTGGTTACCATAGTAAAAAGAATACAAACACAAAACGCGCTCCGTGTTATAAACTTGCAATCAACTACAAAGAGTGATTATTAATATTTACAAATAATCATTGTGTTCAACGTGCCAGAAATGAAGTGTTTATAAGTCTAGTGCGGATTTTTGCAGTTGCTTAGAAATCATATCGATTTTACAAAATATGTTAAGTCAATAATCATCCTCATCGCAATTAGGTGAGTGTGTTAGGTGTTAACAAAGTAACTACCACTTTGTTAGTGTTTTCTTTTGCTAGTGCTGTACGCATAATCACGAAAGTATGATCCATTCATATTGCAACGAAAACAATGCTTCCGTACTTCAAAATCGTCGAAGAGAGAAACACACAGCATAGTATTGAGGACCAAATGCAGGGGCCAATTAAACCCCGACGTAATAAACGAAACGCAGTACCTGTTCATCATAGTAGAACGAAACCGGAAACCGTAGAATTAAAAGCTGCGGATAAACAACCGAATCGTAAGAACTTTTCAGCAAACTTTAATGGTGCCAATCACGAACCAATACCCGAAGACATTGAGAAGCGTCTCAGTCGTCGTTATCTGCTTAGAGAACTTGAAAAGTACAAGCAACAAAATGACGAATTGCTCAGCACGCAAGAACATCTCACAAAGAAGAATAGTAAGCTGAAAGAGAAACTTACACAAGTGACAGATTCGCATCAAGAAATTTACGAGGAAAACACCGCATTGAAGCAACAATATCAAGAATTATATGACCAATATATTTTAATCAAAACTGAATTAGAAGAACCGAAAGTATGTCAAACATGCATAGAAATGGACCAGCACATTGAGACAATGAAAAAAGAATATTCATATCTTAGAAAAACAAACACAGAGTGTTTAGAAGATTGCAACATGCTCAAGAATGTTGTGTACAGATTAAATGTACAGTTGGAAAAGTATCAGGAAAAATTACGAAGCCAAGGCTTACCATTAAAGGAATTACCCAAAGTTCAGAAGGATTATGATGAGCGGAATACAGCGCCTGCAGATGCTGTGCGACTTGGGGATAAACATTTAGGACATAATCATACACCTGTCCAATGGGGAAGAGTAAATACGCATACATTAGCCCCTCTTTTAAATGCCTATCAAGAAACCATTCAGGAAAAGGAAGAGATAATTGAAGGATATGAAACAGAAATGGCCAATTTCACAGGCAAACTGAAAGAAATCCTGAAAGAAAATGAGGAGTTGCATTACAAACTCAATGAAGATGACGAATGCAGTAAAGTTCTTAGAGAACATTTAGACATAGTCAAACAGGATTTGAAAATAGCAAAAGATCAAAATGATATATTAATTAAAAAGTGCGCATTGAAACAGGACAAGATTGAAGAGATTTTGAAATGTTATGAGACGAAAAGTGAGTTGATTGAATCAGTAATTATCGTGTAATGAAAATGATTGTTTTACAGTTGAATCATTAAAACGTGATTACTCCGTATTGCACGAAACGTATATGAAATCACGATCAGAGATAGCGGCACTTAAAGAAAAGATAAAGGCATTGACTGATGCAAGAGATGAATTTAAAACGGAACGATCACAATTTATTCCCATTTCAGTTCATACATCCAGCGTTAATGAGTGCAAGAAGTAATTTAACTATTGCAATTATTTCGCGGTTATTTAAATCTATGTATTTTAGATGGTATGAAGAATTGAAATTGCAATATGAAAGTGAGAAATCCAAATTGGAGTTGACAATCGAAGATGTGCGCATGCAAATGAAAGAATTGAATGCCAAATTGGCCGATGCCAATTCCGAACGACAAGTGCTGGAAGCCAAGTTGAAAACAGCTGATAAGCATTTAAAGTGCGTGAGGAATTGTGTGTTTGAATAGGGAAATTCATATAGATATTGCTTGTAGGCGTTCGGAGACGAAACACCTTGAGCTGGAGCACAATTTGCATGAGGTTCAATTATCGCGGAGCGCGTGCCGTAAGCAATTGCACAAGGCGATGAGCTTCGCCAAGGACTTGGTGAACGAGCAGGAGACGCTCTTGAAGGCTCTCAATCAGCGTCAGATGGAAAACAAGGCCGTAAAACGCATTGGCACTGATATTGCTAGCCGGATGGATTTATTGCGCAATCAACTTAAGGTACCTTATTCGTCATGTTTGTCCTGCATGCGTGCGTTGTTGTTCACACGCCAATAACCTTATGAGGAGATGCGTGCGTGTTGCGATTAGGTTTTATCCAAATTTACCCAAAGTATGGACGTTGACTGATTAGAAACGAAATTGCGTTTTCGCTTATTGCTACCATTTAAATAATAATCGGATATGCTTTGTTTGAAAATGTCGATTATTTACATAAATTAGTATTTTGCCAGTATCATTAACGTATGGAAAAACGTCAAGGCATGTGTATTTATCAATTTCCAAAGATAATAATGATTTATTATGCGCATGTTATTTATTTTCTATTTTCTAGACGGTGCAAAAGGAAGCCTGGCAGGAATTGTCAACTGTCGAGGAACGCATTCAAGAACAGGATTCAATTATCCTGTCGATGAAGGAAGAGCATGAGCAAGAAATTGAACGATTGAGAAATATGATTAAGGAGAAGGAGAATTGAAACATTTGATTTGTTTATACGTAGAAGACGCTTCTTTACTTATTCAAGTTTTAAGTTGAATCGCAATAAAACTGATATAAAGTTTATGAATTATTTCATCCCGCTGCGCATATTGTAAAACTATTGCAACTAATACGCGGTTGTAAACTGAATTATTATCGTTATTTGATCAGATGAATTATGCATAAAGGCGGCACATCACAAATTCTCGTTATTGTCCAATAAAGCAATTATATGAATTTCAAAATTGTCGCATCGAAAATACATTGTGATAAGAGAGTATGTTGAGACTATATATACGACTGTGGACTATTAACTATTTTCATTTGACTTGTGCGTCGTGGCTCATTTTTATGTGCTGCTCGCATTTGAACAAATAATTGTGTTTGTTGTTTTATGAGAAGGTGTTAAAAGTGCATCGCCACCATGAAAGGTAGTAAAATTTGTTATAACACGAAAATGATCGAGAATAGAAACATTGTCGCAATAACAGACAACTGAATTATTTTAATGAATTGCGATATTGCTGTGAATGTTATCAGGAAATGTGCAATTCGTGTTAGGACTATTCGAAGAACTTGAAACAATTACTGAACGAAATATTTGTATTATTCGTTTACGCAAATATTTTTGAATGAAAACAACAACACTTGAAACATGAAGTATTAATTGGCTTTTAAGTCATATTTAGCATATACCTACGTGTAACAGCAAAACGACTTGTTTATTGAGCAGCGTTGAGTAAAATGTTATTCGCAAATGAATGTGTTGCAGCCATCCGAGGAAACGTCCTTTTGATGGGATTCATTTGGAGTTACATTTCAACATGGATTGGATGGATTTATGTACTTGCTCAAGTTGATCGTAATTGCGATTTCCGGTATCAATTGCAATATGGCCAACAACAAATTCTGCAAAGTCCATATTTTGATCAGGGTGGAGTTTACGGATCGGGATTGCGTTGTCGATGGTATTATGAAAGTCCACCAGGCACTGTATTTGATATTAATTGTGATCGAATTAAAATACCTCCTGTAAGAATTATTATCGCATTATTTGCTTTTGGTTTATATTAACAAATGATTGTTTTTTGCAGTCCAATCAATGCTCTCAAGATAGACTCATGGTTAGCCTATCAGGTAGTCTAACATTTGCAGATGCTGAGAACTATTGCGGAGATGGAAATGTGCGTTTGACATCACGCACGAATGCGTTAACAATGGGTCTGGTTACTTCTCCGTATTCAAGAGGTGGTAGTTATCGTTGTTATATCACTCCTGTTGTTGCTGGAGGAGGACAAACAACACCTAAGCCAAATACGTGCGATTGTGGTTGGAGACAACAGGCATATATTATTTAACTGCTGATTATAAGCGACTAATTATGAAAATTGTTTACAGAAAAGGATTATCGGAGGAGTTGAAGCAGAAGTCAACGAATTTCCATTCATGGCTTCGTTAGTTTCAGTTGATCGACGTGCACATCTTTGTGGCGCGTCAATAATCTCCGATCGTTATGCAATAACAGCTGCTCATTGTGTAAATATACCAAATTTGATTAATTTTGCATTGCTAGTTGGAGATCATAATTTGGCCCGTAAGAAATGAATTTCAATAATTCGATTGTCGAATTATTTATGTCTTTGCTTTATAGTTGGAAATGATACGAATTCAGCTGTGCTTTATCCAGTCGAAGATTTCCTTAAGCATCAATTATATAATCCAACCACCAATGAAAATGATATTGCAATCCTCCGAACAACACGTCAAATTGCTTTCAGTTTAAATGTTGGACCAATTTGTTTACCATATCGTTATACTGATTTGGATTTCACTGGCGCTCCAGTGATTGCTTTAGGTGAATTTAATTTGCTAAAAATTACTTAGTTGCAGTAATTTAATGAATATTCAATTGCAGGATGGGGAGTGACAGAATTTTCAGGACCATTGTCAGATTACCTACAAAAAGTGAACTTGACTGTGGTATCTCAAGCGACATGCCAAGCAAGTTATACCGATGGTATAATTTACAATACTAATATATGCACTTACGCCCCAAAAAAAGACTCGTGCAGTTTTGATTCTGGTGGTCCTATTGTTTGGTTTGATGACTTTAATACGCAGAGATATCAATTATTAGGCGCAATTTCATATGGTCGATTTTGCGCAACATCTGCGCCTGGTGTAAATACCCGAGTACCCAGTTATGTTTCATGGATTATTAATTCAACCCCAGGTAAAATGATTATTTACAATATTTTTTAAAAGTCTAGGAGACTAAGGATTCTATTATTTCAGATGCTGAATACTGCTTCAAATAAACTATACTAGTTTTTCTCAATAAAAACCAAGCACTTTAAAATGTCGTTTTTCTATTTCGTCCTTTATGAAGATGGGATTTAAGCCTTTGCGTTTTTATATTCTTTACATGAAAATGCCATCTCTAAAACGACGCGCCCATTTGAGGGAAAATCAATACAGTGTGCGAATTGCGCTCCTTGTGAGCCACATCGAGATGGTGCAACATGCGCCAATACCCAAGTCCTGTGGAATTTTCCACTCCAGTCGTCCTTTGTTGGCGGATGGAATTTTCCACAGGGACACCTTTTTCACGTGCGTCCTCTTCACTTCCATGGATGATACTTTTTAATCTTTTAAAACTGCAATAAGGACAAAGACGTCACGCAAAAGGCAACGCGCACTTGGCCGGATGCCAAAACATTATTGTTCCTCATTTTTCATCAGGACTTTCGGGCAAGCAGAGACGACAATTAATACTGAAGGACCTGCACGTGGGTGCCATTAAATCGTGTATTTACTTTAATTTCATTACACAGAACAAATTTGACTTTTCTTACATTTTCTTTATACTTTGATGATTTATAGTGCTACTGTGCGCTCATTTCAGATTTTAATTGATTGGATTATAGACAAAATGCTTTGCGCTGCGAATGCAAATTGACCTCAATCAAAGCAATCATAATCAATACGCGATTCGTATACACGACGCGTAGCAATTGCAAAGCTTCATTTCAACAATGCCCACTTTAATCAAACAACAATGTGGCTTATTTATTTGTCAGCTCATCAATTGTTTCTTCATAAATAACAAGTTTCTCAAGTAATTGCGATATTGCAAAATTACAAACAAATACCCAGTAGGAAAATTTAGATATTATTAAACTATTATTGATGGTGATAAGAATGCAAATGATACGTAGAAACTGCATTTGATTCGAGTAATACCTACGTCATTGACATGCGCGCATATCGAGTTGCAATTAATATTAATTAAGGCTGACTTAATATGGGACATGTATATTGAAGTGATTGCGTTCATGTTCATGTTCAAATTCGTTGATTTTTCAATTGGACGCAACGAATGTTCCAGGGCTTGGCGGGATCGTCACAATGACGTCATCGCACGCCTCCTCCGCGTTTTCGGCGCTGTTCGCTCGTCCTGCTCGGCGGATCAATAAACTACGCAACAATTTCGCGTGTGCGGTGTGTTTCCCCCCTTTTCGGAGCGGCACGTACAGGATGCGGTGCGACAAGGATACGCGATGCGCAGCGAACGTCCAGCTTTTCAGCGTCATCGTCGTCGTCGTCGTCTCGCCCGCTGCTCCCGTTTGGGACCACGTACAACGTATCCAAGATTACGAAGAGCACCTTGCTTGCCATGTTGAGTTAAGGTGGTCGGTTCTGTTTGCCGTAAAATGCTGACTACTTACTGGGTGTTTATTTGTTTCACTTTGCTTTTGCCATTTGATTTATGCGGGCGAAAAGAATATTTGGCAAGTCACCCCAAGGTCTAGCAATTGAATGGAATATTCCCAAAACGAATGTGAGTGAACCATGTTAGGGTTGAATGGAAGTTTCATTCAATACAAAAAACACACACGGCATATTCGGGAGACGTGTTTTTCCACACGAGCGACATTTGCATACGCTCTTTACTAACTACTGAATAGTTCTATTCATCCAATTCATCCAGCACTCATAAAAGAATATAATAATTCCGTCCCCCTTTATTTCTCAGGTGATGCTATAAATTAATATTCCGTTGAAGTAAATAAAGATAAAATATAGCAATTTACCATGGTATGACACGATAAAGAATAGTCAAATAACCAAGGACAATTAATCATTCTTCTTGTGAAAAGTGTGTTGGAATTCTAGAACATGCAGAATGAAATAAACAATATCAGCAAAGTTCATATTGAGGTAGATCGCAAACGAAGTAAAATTGATAAATCAATCGACGATTCTATGGAGCAGAAGGCACGTTCGTGTAAATATAAACGGCGCATTCCTCGCGTGCTTGTAATGCATCGACGTATTAATTGTTTATGTTTATGCATTACGAATGCACGTTGCGATGGTTAAGTCACCGCCGCTCGTCGTGGAAAATTCCTAGCGTACTCGTTCATTCGCTTTTCGCGTGCCACCCCTTGCGGCGCAAGCGCTGCGGTGTAGTCCGGGTCCGGGGTGAATATGGAGCGTTTCCAACACGCGCTCCTGCTTCGCTATTCCTTAATTCAACCCCGATCGATATTCATTGTCACACTCGCATCTTGAAAACTACGCTCTTTAATTATCTTTCATTATCCTTATCAAGATTTAATTATCATCAAGGAATTTTAAATGGGGCTAAAAATACTTTCAATATAGATTATGTTTTTTTTAAACTTTCCACTCATAATCCTGCATTAAATTTGATGCATTTTTTTGAATCAAGTGTATTTTTCCACGAGACTTTTTGTTGCACTATCGTCGTTGGCGTCTTTAAGGGGTGTTTTTGTGGCGTGCGGCGACACGTGTGGGTGCACACAAGCATGCATAAGGATCACGTCGTCCTGCTCGCACTCTCTGCCGCCGTCAGGAGCGTACGCAGGCGCACGCGCGCTCACATACACATTCAATTGAAAAGGTGTGCATTTTCAGACGGCGACAACGCCGAGCTTTCAGTATTGAGACGTACGCGCTGGGAGCAAGTTCCTGAATTTCGCTCGCGTTCCCGTAATTCCCTAAAACATACATTTACACCGTCTCTCACTGTGCGCATAATTGCTGCCCACCTCGATAACAAGCGCGATTGTTCTGCAACGCACGCCAACAACAACAACAAATTGTTTGTTTGTGTTGTTCAAAAGAATAATGGGTTAACGTTTTCAAGTGCTGCGAACTGAGAATTGTAACACTTGAATTTCAATCAAGAAGGAAGTTGTGCTGGTCAAACATTTCTCTCTTGAGCGTAATTCTTCGAAGACGGACGTAATTTGATAGGACAGGCGAGCGCAGCAGAGGAGGCGGCAGGATGTCGATCAAGTCAACGGAGATACGTAACGGGCATGAGTTGGCCCCGTTGAATAATCGGCCGGAGGGAAGGCCCAACGTGAAGATCGTCCTTCAGGGACCGCGTGGTTCGATTATTTCGCGAGGATCACGCTCCAGTGGATTGGAACCCGAATCCGATCGTGCCGCGTGGTCTGGCAAGATGCAATTCTTCCTCTCGATTATCGGATACTCAGTGGGACTTGGCAATATCTGGCGATTTCCTTATTTGTGTCAACAGAATGGTGGAGGTGAGTTTCAAACGTAAAACTTGAGCAAAAGATGAACATTTATTAGCGATCAAAGGACCCTTGAAAGTTTTTTCAAGACCAGCAGCAACCAACTCATTAGCACGCCGCTAAAAATAGTTTGCTATTAAGTAGGCCGTTCGTAATTCGAGGAAAGTGTGAATTTTCAGCATTGAAATAACAACCAATTGATTTTTCAGCTTCTAGAAAAACTTTACCTAAACAAAACAGACTGACGAAATGCCATTTAGAAATTATACAGGATAATAAATCCTGAACCACAAAAAATCATCGTTTCATAGCTTTAGTAATAAAATATACATTTCATCAATTATGACCAAAAACCAACACGTAATAAAATGGTAGTTTATTGCTAAGAGTGGTATGTTAATAGCTTCAGAGATTATTTTCGTTGTCAGTGGTTCTCAAGTGAATTTCATGACGCATATTTGCAATTTCCGAATGGTACATTTTTTCGCGCGCGCACGCGTTGCGTCCAAAATTAAATTGACGAAGGTTGAATTTCGCTACATGACGCGCTTCTCGCGATTGCGCTGGTTTTATTTTCGACGCCGGCGGCTGCGACAACGTCGACGGCGCTTCGTTTCGTAATATGCGCCGCCGCCAATTTGTGCATGCATAACATGTGTGCACATGCTGATAACATACAGGGCAATTCAATAACAATACCAACATTTCTGCATCGCGTAAAAGCGTGTCTTCTATAAATAGATATTTAACCGATGGTTACCACTGCTTACGAATGGTTACCAGTGATATTTGTGTAACCATAGTAACCGACATGTATTTCCTAATACTGGTTGTCTAGTTAAATAGTTGTTGAAGCGTCTTAGGGTAGAATAAGACTAGAAACAATTGCGATGCAACACTCGCGTACGCTTAAAAATTAGTCTGGAATTACGCGTCTGGAAATTGACGCGCCGTTATTGCAAAATGGCAAATTATGCACTTTGTTAATCAACGCTGCCCGCCGTACTCGCCGCTTTTTGCTATTTCAATTGCATTTTGGTACGTGCTTAATGTCAATGTTTACATTCAATTGTCCTGCCCATGAATTTTCCAATTTCCAGAGACCTTTTAGTGGTACATAAGATTTCCACAATTCCTCGTTCGATACGATTCGCAAAGTCAATACGGCTAAACAGTTTAGTTAATGCGATAATATCAATAGCTGATAAGATAATTAAGTACGTAATGAAACGAGTGAACAATATGCTTATACTCATTACAGAGGCTCATTGAATATTGATACAGTGACCATTAATAGGTAACATAATATTCGTGATAATAGGAAACGCCAACTAATAGCTTCCAAAAATATTTATATGTAAAATGAATCGTTTGTTTCTTTTATTCTTGCATTACAATTAGTTGGTACTTTTCCTAAAGTCAATTCAACTACCTCAAGTAGTTAGATTAACAAAAAAGTATGCTGTATAATTTATTAAGCAAGCACACTTTGGCAATTGAAAAAAAAAAGAAACAACCATTTATGAATGGCACGTGCTTTCATTTAAATTAAATCAATGTCAAGTCGTTAATGAAGCGACCAATTCAATGAACGTAATTGTTCCGCTTCCCCTGTACGAAATGCACTATTATGTTGTACTCTGTACTCTCGTATTATCATTGTATGATTTATTGTTTGCAAAGCATTATTGAGCTACCAAAAGAATTATTAATTTTGCTGCTTTGATTTGAACGGTTAAACAACTATTTTAAGATGAATTATTTAAGTAAACTATGCATAATATGCATCAAGTTAATACCGCCAACGTATTTAACATTTCTCTCATCGTCATCGTAGCCGCCGCCAGCTAGAAATTTATTCCTGGCGAGAAAAGACATCCTTGACACTGACGCACTTTAATATTCAGCGCAATTTGACGATTTTCCCATATAAATAAACTAAACTTTGTCAACTCTAACAAATATAGCCAGAAAAAATAATCCATAATTATTTAAATTGCAAATCAGTTTACGATGAATGTCTCGCGAAAGTGCACTTAAAGTGCGCTTGAATAAACCGATCTAAATCCTATTTTTAAAAGTAAATATTTACGTTTCCCGATAGAATTTTGGCAGGTTATATTATTGCAGTTTAAGATTTGTTTATGAGGCTAAGTAGGAAGTATTTACTTGTTGATTTTCCACCTGAAATAACAAAAATGTTTTAAACTTTTACGAGTCAACTCTTTATCGTTAAACTCAGTTCAATATTCAAATTACCGTCTAAAAATTATTGATTAACCATTATATTCAAGGACAATTAAGTACACATCATAATTTAAATATTTATTAAATCAATACTGAAACAATCGTATCATCCTCATTCATATAAGGATAATGCTATAAGCGCAATCGCAATGAACTTCTATTTTTAACTAAATCGTATAATTTACTTCAGTACTGAGTTGAATTTAATTAATTTATCTAAAAATACGACAAACATGTTTTCAACCAGTTTTTCATGTTTTCCAGCACATAGCTTATGGCTGTTTGTGTGATGATAAACACAGAGCGTGGTCCTATCGATTGCATGAATCAATATCCTATTAAAAAACAATTATTCGGTATGCGTTTGGTGTTTATGCATCGCGCAGGACTTGTTTTCACTGAGATGAATCCTGGCAGCGCGCAGGCTGTGCGTTGAAAGAATCAATAAATGCGCGGGCGCAAATGTGTACAACCGGAGTAGGTCAAACCAACCGCCGCTCGATGGTTTGTTAGCCCGTTCTGCTTCCTACACTTGAACTGAAAACTTATTTCAACCAAATGGAAAAAACGTGTGCACAACTGCTACTGCTGCGACGACGTCTTTTACCGCCCTCGACGAGGGTGGATGATGGATGTCCTGCTTCATCATGCGACGCGGTCGACAGCAGTTGTTGATTGTGAACACGCGCACCACACTCGCAATTCGATATTATTGCGCATTACTATCCTGCTGGGCAAATATTACAACCCTATGTAATGAGCAAATATTCAGAGTTATTTTCAGTGCAGAGATAAAATGTGTTTTTCAGCTTTCAGTTTGACAGATTTACGTGTAGTATTCAATAAAACTGTTTTTTGCAAACACATAAAATATGTCAGTACAATTTCTTTTTAAAAATGTTGTTTTTCGTAGTTTTAGTTAATTTTATTAATGATTCTTTATTCTGACAAGTGTTACAAACACTTTCTAGTAAATAAGCAATTCCTGAAATATTGAAACGAACGAAAAACAACACAAAATTAGTTTGAAACTGATCCAAAAGTATTTTTAATGTTAAACATCATGTGATACAGCACATTCTTGAACTACTGCATATCTCTATTAAAAATCAATAAATCAAAGAGCAATCAGCAATCTGTGATGACGATTTGAATACGATAATTAACTTGTTGGTTTACAATTTGTGTTTTGATTTCAACACGGACGTAGATGACGTTTAAACGCCGTGTTTTATTATGCAGATATTTGTTGAATCAATAACCACATGACTATGACGCACAGCACCGTCTGATTCTACGAAAAACTTTTGGCATGCTATGCTCATTACATGTTTCTTCATTTTCTGTACTTTTCCCTTCAATATTTGCAATATTTGATTGTGCTTTACGTCTACTGTGCGCAATTTGTAAGTTAATAATAAAATGAAAGAATGCAGCAAGACACGACGCGAGTGCAAACGATGAGAAAATCGATATGCGTCTCAATTACAATAACAGCCAACGGCAAACAGCCACCGGCAAGGCAAATGTGTAAAGGATAATGTTGTCTCCCTTGTTGGGTCTTAAATTGAACTCCCTGTTCATTGTGCTTACTGCACTCTAACAACAAACATGTTGGTTACATATGCGTCGAAAATCAATATCCAATTAATTCTCGTTTCAACGCAATCGATTTGAATACGCGCTCTATTTATACCACGTATAAAGTGATGCAACTTGTTATATTCTATGTACATACAATTATTGTTTATTAATAGCAATGCTTATTTCAGACTATTTTTACAAGTAATTTATATCACTTTTAGGTGCATTTCTGATACCATTCTTCATAATGTTGATATTGGAAGGAATACCACTGTTCCTGATAGAATTGGGCATTGGTCAGAAGATGCGATTAGGATCATTGGGTGTTTGGAATACAATACATCCATGGTTAGGCGGTATTGGGATTTCATCGTGTATTGTCACGTTCTTCGTCGCACTCTATTATAATGTCATTATCACTTGGTGTTTTTACTACTTGTTCAACAGTTTTCGGGTAAATAAAGATAATAAGATTGAAGAGAAGGATTGTGTGCATTGAGATGATTGTTTAAATGGTTGTAGAACCCATTACCATGGTCGGAATGCCCGAAAATTAATGGCACCGAAGTGCTGGAATGCGCCAAGTCATCAGAGACTGCATACTTTTGGTACAGGACTACGCTGGATGCGGCACCATCCATTGAGGATCCAGGAGCACCACGTTGGTGGATCGTATTGTGTTTATTATTGTCCTGGATCATTGTGTTTTTCATCGTTATGAAGGGTATTCAAAGCTCAGGAAAGGTATGATAATTTATTGATTGGGAATCAATAAAAGTAATTAGTTAGACTAATCAATTAATTGTCTAATGCATTCTAGGTTGTGTACTTTACGTCGATGTTTCCCTACTTAGTTTTAACGATTTTCTTCGTACGGAGCATTTCCCTCGAAGGAGCAAGTGCAGGTTTAGCGCATATGTACACTCCAAAGGTAAAGTTTTTGAGAAATAGTGGTGCTGAAAATGTTTATGGGGGTTTCTTTCTCAGGTGGAAAAACTACTCGATCCAACAGTATGGCTGGACGCAGCCACGCAAGTGTTTTATTCGTTTGGACTTGCGTTCGGATCATTGATTGCTTTTGGTTCATATAATCAACCGAAAAACAACTGCGTACGTGATGTAATCCTTGTATCGTGCTGTAATGCCATCACTGCCATCTACGCAAGTGTAGTAATTTTTGCGATTCTGGGTTTTAAAGCTATGAAGAATGTGGAAAAATGTGTTATGGGGTAAATATATTTAAATACGAATAGAACTATTTTATAATTATGCGGATTTCTTTACAGAAATAAAGCAATAATGACTGCTCATGGACTCCTCTCAAACTCGTCGATTACTGATGAAATGTACAATTCAGCTTTTAGTAATATTGCCGCAGAACGCAAAATCGCTTTGGGTTTGGATGAATGTCTATTAGAAGATCAACTTAATGAAGTAAGTGCCAAAGTTTGTTTATGGAAATTGTTATGTTAATTAATTAATTGGTTTTCAGGCGGCTGAAGGTACAGGATTGGCATTTATTGTTTTTACACAGGCGATTGTTGAATTGCCCGGAGCGCCTTTCTGGGCTGTAATTTTCTTCCTCATGTTGCTTTCGTTGGGTTTGGGATCGCAGATTGGCATCTTGGAAGGAATGCTCTGTACTATTTTTGATATTGAGATATTCAAACGTATTCGTAAACAATACATTACTGGTGAGTGTTTCTCACATCCAATATTTGCTAGTTGTATACTAGTTGTATAATAATTATTTTAGGTGCGGTATGCATAATATGCTTCTGCGTTGGTTTAATATTTACGACCGGAGCTGGCGAATATTGGCTGAAAATGTTTGATTCGTTTGCTGGCACTATTGGATTGGTTGTGGTCGCTTTAATGGAGATGATTTCAGTCATTTACATTTACGGTCATGAGAAATTCACAGAGGACATTTACGAGATGACTGGCTACCGGCCCGGATTATTCTGGCAAGTCACTTGGCGTTTCCTGGCGCCGCTAATTATGGCTGTTATTCTAATATCGTCCATTGTCTTTATGGTAATCAATAATCCTTCATACTCGGCATGGATTGCTGAAAAGGTTTGTGCATTAATCAATAACAGGATGTCACATTATTCTAATTCTTGGCTGTAATCTAGGGCAATGTCGTTCCAATGGAGTATCCAAGCTGGGTAATGACAATTGCAGTTTGTATGATCGCTGCTGGCGTATTACCCATACCAATAGTCTTCTTACTGCGAAGATATCAATGTTTGAAGATGGATATCAATATTCATGAGGGCTCAATTCGTCGTATTGATACCACTGTTTCAACTAAAGAGATGATTACCGATGTCGACGTAAGTTTAATTAATTTCTCTTTTAGCCAATTAAAATCACACTTAACATAATTGTATTAACACATAATGCTTAATTATTTATTGTTACTTGTGACTAACGTAGCTGTGCTAATCAATCCTTGTTGACTAATCTAGGAGCAATTAACAAGTCCCGATGGGTCCTGTCTCACTGCTAGCAACACACGCAAAAATAAATTCACAATTGGCGACTTTGAAGTCTAATTCGATGTAAGTACTGCTTGGTAGCAAAAAAGGATATAAATCAATAAATCATTTACTCATTAATTACTCGCTGAAAACTTTACAAGAAATTGTTATCAAGCAGTCAAAATCACCAGCTTGATGCATGATTAATCACTAAATAATGTCTTAAAACAATTCACCATAAATTATTTCATAATGTTGCTATATTTCTAGCTGGATGAAGACTCAGATGACAGTCCTCTTCGCAATTATCCTGACGAAGACAACGATAATAGTGATGATGACGGTCCAAAGATCAACATGAAGCTCCTGCGCAAAACGTTCCGAATGGAAGTCATGGACGACTATTGAAGAGATGTCTCTATTTTTTTAACTAGCTGATAATAAACCAAACTACAAAACAAACATTTGATTGATGAATGGATGGGATGAGGAGACAGAGTTGTGTGAGTTCAACCGCTGAATTACGAATGGAGAATTGATGATGGCAATCAGCGTTTAAGTTTCAAAGATGATGATGATGTTCTTCCTGTCAATAGTTAAATTGTTAATTCCTTTAATAATATGTAAATGCAACAACAACACAATTGTCGCATTTATACAAATGTCATAATAATGTTAGCAAAACGTAAACGTGAAGAATGATGTGATACTTGATCAAATAGTTTATATCTTAATTAATTATTTACGTACCGACTAATATTACATTATTTTTCATCAAGCATTCAGCTATTTGATAAGCAGCTACTAAATAATTATAATTTTTATTTTTATTTTATTTACTTTGTTATTTAGTCTTATACGCTCGAATTAATTAAAGATTAATTAAGTACGTTTTTGAATTTCTTCGAAAGTATTATGATTGACGCAAGTGCGATGGACTTTTTAAAAGTATTTCGATATTTTATTGTACATAGTGATTCCTATCGTAGTTTTAATCAAATAATAATTATGATGATGGAGGAATGCAAATCAAATATTTTTTAAATGTGCCACAAGACTCAATACATACTTGCTAAATGATGCTGATGAATACACGACGAAAGCAACCACTCAATCTTTTTTAATGGATATTCCAAACTCATTTTGAAAAATAATTAAAACCTACTTGTGGGATGATGTATGAAATAACAAACGCTTATTACGCTTTAATGTAAGTGATTTATTATGATAGGTGAGAAATATACCTAGGTATAAAGATGGCAAGCAATTTGTTAAATTATTTTTCAAAGCAAATCCACTACGAGGAAGAATAAGAGCATCTCTTTCAATATTTAAAAAAACTAATTAAAAGTAAAGTAAAGTAAAGTAACTAACTGTTATTATAGTAATAATACCTGATTTAGAAATGTGATTTATGCATGAAATCAATAGCCAAATAAGTGATAACCAAATAAACAATAATTTGGAATTGTATGTAAAATTGTTTACTCTTGCGTTTTGTGTTCTCAAGACATCTCTTTAAATATTTGTTCACAATTAGTTGAACGCCGTAACGTTGACGAATAGACAAGCAGATTCGTAGAATTTCTTGTTGTTGAATAATAATAATAATAATAATATATTATTGTAATAAGTAAGAAGAAAAACTAAACGATATTATAAATATGTTATGCACACACATAATAAATATTTATAAGTGTATGAGATGAGATGAGAAGAAATTATCTAATGAAATTATAAGTAAATGGTTTGACGAACGTGGGGCACTTGTGAAATGCAAAAAATGATAGCGCAAGGAAGAAATTATTTATAATTGTTGTAAACAATTTGATGTAATATTTACTAATTGTAAATAGTGTACATAATAATTTTACTAGTGTCACTGATATTATTACGTGTATTATCGAGAGAAGAACAACACAAAACAAAAGAATGAAATACAATAGAAAGTTCAATTAACAAATAGATTTAAAAACAGAACAAGACGAAATCAATTGTTAATTAACTAGCTACGTTTAGTTTTAGTTGTGTTTAGTTTAGTCAAAGCGCTTGAATATTACGTATAACAAGAAAACTAATTATAAATCGTCAAAGTATGAACAATTATTACGATTTGAACGTTAGCACACGACTCTAACATTATTATTACTTACTAACTAGTAAGTTTTTAGAACAATTACTATACTGACTTAATAGATGAGAAACATATGTTAAGTAATACAGTGTTTTCAAAGTTGAATTCTAAATGGATTAGATGAGGTGGCATTTTCATTTTGTTACATTTTGTATTCGGAATTAGTTGACAATTACATATAGGCCAAAATAATTAAACAACAAACAAGGGTAAACGAGTAACTGATATTATTCATAAGTAGCAAACAAGATGAACAAACAATTATACAATAAATAATTGTTTACTGACTAATTATTCATAAGAGTATCACATTTAATATAGTATATTAAAAGAGACAAAGTACTTGTTGGTCATTTTCTCAAAGTATTATTTGTGAAATTTTACTGATGAAATATTGACTTGTAATAAATTTTATCGAAAGAAAAAGACGAAACGAAATCAAGATGAGGCGATGTGTTTAATGGTAGGACTTTAAAAAAAATAGACTCGAAATGTTTAATGTGATAATATTAATTCATAATATAAATCACTTGTGTGTTAAATTAACAAGAATTCAATGTATTTTGATTTTAAAACGTTTCTCACTAATTTTTAAAATTTTGGAAATATATAATTGAATTTCAAATGAATTTCTTATGTTATTACGAAACGTTTAGTTGTAATCATCATTTCAAAAGACAATAAACTTAATCATTTAAGTAAGAAACTTAGAACTAAAAATAAAAGCATAAAATGATAAAGAACATTAGAAAGAAAGAAGAAAACACAGATGACTAAATTAAAATTAAACATAAATTGAAGGATCAATGCCTAAATAGTTAACTAATGAATGCAGCAGTCTGTGTAGAGTTAATAGTTGGCTAATTGATAAGACGTGATAAGAATGAAAAGCACCCAATTTATAAAGCAAACACACAGAAATGTCTTTTGATAATTTTGATAATTTTTGTATGTATTCTAATGCGTATTTTCTTCGGTTTGAATAATTCCTACATGACAAACGTAATTGTACCTTAAAGCAATTAACTATTAGGATGTTATAAGAGATGCAAATCTATAAAATAACAAAGCAAATTAATAATTAAATGTAATAGACGACTCCTAATGCAACGAGAAGTGTCAAACACTTTTTGGATAAACAACAAACAAAAAAATAGATTTTAGAGGCCTATATTGTAACAGAGACAAAATATATTTGATGAAATGCAAGAAATGATGTATTGAGTTGAGAATTATGTTGTCAGACTTTTATTCAGCAAACAAAAGCTCTATGAATAAAGTACTAATAGTAATAATGTAATAAATATTGAGGAAGATGAAGAGAAAAATGCTCAGTATCACAATAATGTGCATCTTTGATTGTGATTTATTTTGTGGTAGGTGAAACCAAATAATAAGAAAATTATATTATATATTAATGAAGTGTAGATGTAAAATTATAAATATTGATTAATAAAAACATGCAACTGAAATTATTCATAGCTAATCTCGAACAAGAAGAGCATAAATGATAAACAGGAATATTCATTCAAAATCACCATCTGAATGTATTGTTAATGTTATTTTCAATTGTAATTTCTTTGTTGAAATGGTCAGTGATTACCTTATAAGTGTGGATTATTTATGGTTTATTAGTGAGTAAATGGTACATATCTTAGAGATACTTGTAACAAACAAAATATGGAAAAACAGTCAATAATTTACAGGTAATAAATTTTTGACGATATATTTATTCGTAGTTTTCAACTATTTGATTTCGGCATGATATACCTAGGTATTTATTATTTTGTTTATTGCATTGGGTATTCCTTCTTATATTTGATTTTATTAAATACATTACATTCAGGTACATCTATTACGTTTTGCGCAAATTAAAATTATATTATGGCTTATCGAAGATTAAAGGGGCTCTAATGTAGATGAATTTAGTTTTTAAATCATTAAAATCGGTTGATTACTTTACGAGTTACAGCGGTTTGATTATTTCCCGCTGGAAGAGTGTACCTCTACTAGCATTGGAATGCGGAATGCCACCTGTTGCTTCTTGGAATCCCCTTCGTGGAAGCGCTCACTAGGTGAGTAGGTCAGTAGACTAATCGGTACGCACACATATGCACCTGGTGTGCTGCTACCAGGAGAGTTGGGTAGGGGTGCACATTTTCATTAATATCTCGAAAACTATAAGAGATATTTAACTAATTCTTTTACTGGCATAAAGGGTATTAAATGCTTTATCACATATTAATTAGCCAACAAATTTCCATCATAATTTCCATTCATAAGAAATCGATATATTCAATATACTTCTAGCGAATGCTCTTTAAGTTAGTGATACCCCAAGTTTATGAGTAATATTTTCAAAACTAAATGAGATATCCGGACAATTTAAACACCAATTGAAAGCTGATTAAATTCTGCACCATGCACTTAAGTTTGAACAAAATCTTACAAGCCAATAATTATTTATAGAATATTTAATACACACTAATCCTAGGTTTCAGTTCAACCCAATCAAACTACAACTCCCGAATATATTATCTCAAAAACTAGTTGTGATATCATTATGGTTTATACGCTAAATGAAACATGAGTAAATTCTTTATGATTTTACAAAATTTGAGAAAAATCGGTAGAGTCAATTTGTTTTAATTGAGTATCCTATGAAAGTGCAACACCATGCTTCTCAAAACACCTACCAGCTTTAAATTTCTGATTAATACTGCTAAACTTTATCCTTATAGCTTTAGAAATGTATTATTTTATAAATATTTCTATTTTAGAAATGAATTATGCATATTTAAATATTTGAATTTTTAGGTACCCCCGTCAGCCTTCAATGTCCACATAAAGTGTAATGGTAAATCGCGTGCACGCGCTCCGCGTGCTCCCGACGGGGCGTGGAGTACTGGTCCGGTCAATTCAATGGGGGCGGCAAATTTTAACTACCCCCATTTCCTCCAGATGGCGATGGTTCTAGTTCCCTCAAGATTATTGTTGCTAACTCTAGTCAATAGTAAGGCAGTTGCGGCCAAAATCTGACTTTTCCCGACTCGTTCGGGAAGACGATCTGAGACGGTTGGGTCGCTAGGCTTCTGTGCCTTTGGTGCTCTCCCCCTAATTCCTAAACCGTGGGGGAAAAGTAAGGTACCAAGTTCAGTTGTGGTTCTTTTTCAATCTTTGGTGGTATTCAAAGATCTACAAGTTAAAATCTTCTCTTGACCGTCGAAGTTCTGAGCTCAGTTTCTTCCTAAAAGCCAGGTGGCTTCGTCCACCACTGCCTAAAGGAGTAACCGCTTGATCGTCTTCAAGGGACTCCATCTTTGATACAAGACAATTAAACTTAATACATATACCATTCCCGCAAGGGATTAAAGGAGTACCCTCTTGATCGTTTTCAATGGTCTCCAAATAATAAACAATAAAACTTAAACATAAAGGAGTACAAATCTCCAAACTTAATAATTAAAACCATAGTGATTTCTCTTTCAGGATATTTTATTATGTGTTAATATTATAATTATTTTTTTGTTTTTCAGCTTGCTAATCTCCTTTTTTTCAGAAAGGACTGCCAATCACTGCGCGTAAGGTTCAAGTGCGGGAGTGTTAGATGTTCCATCCAAGATGTGACCAGGAGGTCTTCGTCCAACAGTGTTTAAAGGAGTAACAACTTGATCGATTTCAAGGGACTCCACCTTAAATACAAAACAATTAAACCTAATACATATACCATTCCCGCAAGGGATTAAAGGAGTACCCTCTTGATCGTTTTCAATGGTCTCCAACGAATAAACAACAAATCTTAAATATAAAGTATTCCATAAGACAGCAGTTGGGCACTCAACGATGGACTTTCAAGTAAGTTTGATCTTAAAAATGTATGAATTTTATGTTGTGTAACATTATATACTGACAAGGAGTTTTAATTCCAGTGAGGAACGTCTTCTTTAAGAGGGAGGCATCCATTCCATGACACAGCAGTTGGGCACTCAACGATGGACTTTCAAGTAAGTTTGACTATGAAAATATATAAATGTTATGTTGTGCATTATTATATACTAACAAGAAATTCTTATTACAGTGAGGGACGTCTTCTTCAAGAGGGAGGAATCCATTCCAAGAGACAGCAGTTGGGCACTCAACGATGGACTTTCAAGTAAGTTTGACTATGAAAATATATAAATGTTATGTTGTGCATTATTATATACTAACAAGAAATTCTTATTACAGTGAGGGACGTCTTCTTCAAGAGGGAGGAATCCATTCCAAGAGACAGCAGTTGGGCACTCAACGATGGAGCTTCAAGTAAGTTCGGCATTGAACATTTTAATATAGCTAGCTATATTTATTTATGTTATAGGTCCAATGGATAAACAGTGAAACAAATTACCGAGTGCGGGTACGGTAAAGTGCGCGTAAAAAGTTATCGAGTGCGTGTAGAGTCCGAATGCGGGTCGCGTAGAATTCGAGTGCGGGTTCCGTTCCGGCAGTTTTTGTAATTTTCGCGAGTGCCGTGAGAGACTGAATATCATAAAAAGGCGGCCGTATATCCGTCCAACGATCCATCCAGAGGGTTTGAGATGAGGCCGACATCCATCCATCCAGAGGGTTCCAGATGACTTCAACATCCATCCATCCAGAGGGTTCCAGATGCGGCGAGGGCCAACGGTGGGACGCTCAGCGGTGCGACTGCTTGTGTGCCGACCCACAAGTAATGCTCGCCGAAGAGGAATCTCCATTATTACAAACTGTAATAGTGGAGCAACTTTAGAAAATTTATTGTGTCACAAATTGTGAACAATAATTAGTGAGTATCACCTTACGCAAGAGTCCTTCTGACTCAACAGACGTTCAAAGTCCTTCTGACTTTTACGCGGGTCCTTAAGACCAACTTAGTAGTAGTTTTTCGCGGTCGGGTGTTTTTAGCAGGCCAGTTGCTGTTGCTGCTCAGAAGGAGGGAAGATGCCACCAAAAAGAGATGTGCGAAGAGAAGCAAAGAAGTCCAGGAATCCAAAAATCCGTTCCAATATCACCAACATGCAGCAGCAACCACAATATTATTATGTCGTGGCTACAGAAAGGATAGTGCCGTTCTGGACTGTAGCCACTCGTTATTTATCGTTCGCTAAGTCGTCGGGCGCGTTATCGTTTTATCGTTATTATTTATTCAACCGCGAGTAAAGGACGATTTAAATTCAAGGAGGAGAACCTCCAGAAATGATATTATTGGTGTTGTATTTATTTTTGGTGTTAAATCTCGGATGAGAGCCTGTGGTGGGTAGACATATGTTTGGACGTAGCTACCCTCAGGTCACAACTGATCGGCACGTGCCAAACTGCTCGTCTCGCGCGGAATAGACGATGCCCATCATTGGATATGTACTTAGGTAGGCTAATTATCCCCATGTCTCCCTCTCGTTAGCTATTTTTGTATGAATGGAATGTGTGCAGAAAGAAAAGCATGAGAAAGAGTGACTGATTAATAACCATATCTTTTTCCACAGGATTAGATTTCAATTAGCTCCGCGTCCCCTCTCATTCGTATTAGGCTGTTCCTTTATCCTTGCTGACTGTGAGTGTGCCAATCGACGTTCTCTTTCAGGCATTTATTGTTTATAATTTGTACTTTCTCTCCACAGGGCTTCAGTAAACCGTGAGTTTTTAATGAAATATTTAAAGAAATTTGCATATTTATAATGTGTGTGTGATGGTTGGGCACAGTCGGCATATCCTTATCCATAAATCGGCACTTCCTTTTTAGGGCGGCATGGCTACTCGTGTAGCGGGTGTGTTATTAATCAAATATTTGTGTTTTTCTTTTTGTTTCAGGTTGCCTTTGACTTTGTTTCGCATTTAATCGTGAATGAAAAACAACGTCATTAACCCGGCCCAGGGAAACTTAATTATTGTACTAAAGTTTCACCTGGGTAATTCCTGGCAGGCGCGTCCTTGTCGCGGGGGTGGGCATACAGCCAATATTTTAATTACTATTAAAGTCAGTTGGCGTATGGCGAAGTTCTGCCAGGGACCCGCAATTTGCACGGGTATAAATAGCAAATATATTGTCTTTTTCATTTGTAACACATAATTTCTATAATGTATAATTTCCATTTCTAGACGTGTTAAAAAGCAAGAATTTGTATGGTAAACTGTGCTAATTTAATAAGTTATTAATAATTTATTTAGTTTATTTTTTAGTTTATTAAATTCGTAGCATTGTAGCATGCGGTATTAGAGGTGTGTCACATGGTGTGCATGCCTCATGTTTAAATGTACGCGTGGTCGCGCACGGGTGCAACAGTAGCCGCGCTACTGATAATCGGCGCTTAACTTAAGTGCACCTGCGCACATACCAATGGGAGTAGCGCACAGAGCGCCATGCTGCGGAATTAGTTTGCTTAAGCAGCACCTTGCGCAAATCACGTGGTACGCAAGCCACTTCCCCACATGACTGCACTACTTCGCCTTCGGTACGTATGTGTGAGCGAATAAGAAATTGTTGCAATTCTATCTATCTCACTTACTCATACTGCGGCTATAGGAATACGTGCGCGCCACCAGCAAGTGCGGCAAGGTGTTTTGCTTTACTCAGCGCCGCACTCACCGACAGACCGCCTGCATCAATTACGAATCTGCATATATCTCAGTGATCAAACTCTTAATCAAACGTAAGTATCAACTTCTTTTAAGCAAAATAACGCTTCGTTTTAATCGTGGCAATATTTTAAGTATGCCATCGTTAGAAATTCATAAAAATACAACTTTTTAATGTGTTCTCATACGGTCCGTAGAAATTTCATCATCCATGGAAGATCCATCAAAGAATCACCGGATGACTTAAGAAAATACATAGAGAGATATCATATCATAGAGGATTGCTGCTGGGAAGAGATATATTCAATAAATCGTAAGTACCAAATCATTTTCTATCATAATGCATGCCTTATTCTTCATACATCGGTCCATCTTGGTATCACTAAGCAAATCGCCGATGCAGCGTATGTGTGCATGTATGCTAAAATTTCACCATGTGTTGGAGAGAGATAAAAGTTTTGCAATTGTTTCTATTTCATTTGCTCATACAACAGCAATAGCCCTACGTGCGCGCCACCAACATTGTTGCAAGATATATTGTTTTATGTACGTACTGTACTTGGTCTTTTCGCTCGCCATCGGGTCGGCTGCGCCGGTGCGCATCAGCATAAACTTTAGTAATAAAATACTTAATCAAAAGTAAGCAATTACTTCTTTTGATTAAATAAAGATTTGCTTTGCTTGTGATAATTCCTCAATTGTGCTACTAGTTAAATTTCATCATAAATACAACTAATTATTGTGTTCTTTTCTGTGCTCCGCAGGAATCTCTTCAGCCAAAGAGGATCAATCAAATAATCAAAGGATCAAGCAAGCAGTTAGTCAGGAGATATTATTACATTAAGATTACTACTGAGGATGGATACATTCATCAAAAAGTAAGTACCTATTAATTTTCTATTGTAATGCATGCAAAGCAATTAGTGAATACATCGGACATGTATCGGTCAGCATCGGGATGGCCGGTGATGATAAGATCTCGTACTCTCGACACCTAGCGCACTATTTCGAGCGCACAAATTTGGCAATGAGTGCGAGAGAGATGAAATTGTTACTGCACTTTATCTGAACGAAGTGGCAATTTGATTGCGTGTTTTTCACACCTTACTTGCTCAGTTGCTTCGTTGATTTTCATTGTGTTTCATTGTGCATTTCGCAAGTAGTAAATTTTATTGTGATATTAAAAAATAAATAAAACTAAATAATCATATCATTTCCGCTAATAGTACGTAATGTTTTAATTGTATAATTGGTTTAATTATGTGACAAGTGATTAATATTTTATTGTGTTCTATAGAAAGTGTTCCGCTCAAAGAGGACTAACCATGAAATCAAGCAGTATCAATCGATGGATCAATCAGAGAATCAATCACACAATCAAAGAGCTACTTGACTACCAGAAGCAATTAGGAATAGATTCATCGATCAAACCGTAAGTACCCATTACTTTTCTAAGCATGCCTAACTGCGCCACTATCGTCGGACCTCGACACGTCTCGACAAGTAGCCCGCATATACAGTGCATGTTTGTTTATGCGGCTAGCGAACGGTGATAAGAGACAAATGTTGTCTACCTGGACCGCGATTTTGGACACTCAAAATTTTGTTCGGTTTGCAACCGGTGCAGGAGAGACAAATTTGTTGCAGTTGTGCCGCGCTCACTTTATCATATTACACAAATCTATGACACCAGATACTCAAAATTTCATTCATTTTGCAATGTGCGCGAGAGAGATAAATTTATTGCAGTTACAGCTGGCTCATTTCTTCACACTGCATATATGTTACTGCGTGCGCGCTCACTTAACCAATGCATTCCTTTACCTAATCCTTATATATTTTTGAAATAAATGCAATAATATTATAAAATAAATAAAAATAATTGCATATAATGATATCACTTGAGATAATAATATGTTTACTTGTATTTGGCAATTGATAAAAAAGTTTTGCCATGCGTTACTTGTATTCTTAGCTCAACTTGGAAGATCATCTTTTTTGATATAGTACTTTGCCTGCGAGATGCGCAATATAATAATAGCATACACCATCATTTACGCGTAGTTTGAAAGTTTTGAATACTTTGCAGCCGCGCCAGGAACAATTTGGATCAACTGGATTTTACGAGACAATGAATTCTATAAAAATTAGGGACTGCGGACTGCGGAACTATGATTAATCAATGATTTCAATTACAATAACAATTTGTAATCAATTTCTTTCATTCTCTTTTAGTTATTGAAACTGCGCAGACAGAACATCCAAACATATCATATGCCATTCGATTAGCATTTTTGAAATTAGCGTCCTAACTTATAACTAGCGAAGAATTAGGTACCAGTACAGAGGGTTAATTTATTTTTATAATTTTATTTATTTTCTTTAACTTATGATTTTACTGTATTTTAATTTATATCCTTTTAGTATGATTTTTTATTTTAATTTCTTTAGTATTCGGCAGCCAAAAAAAAAAAAGAAAATAATTAAAGTCGCGTCACAAAGGTTCATCTAAGTATTGTCTGAGATATTTATAAGCATGCTATTTATTTAAATATGAGATACGCCGAATAGTATGAGTGAGTGAGTGAAGGGTGGCCACCCGCAAAAGTGTGTTTGAGTTTGGGAATGGATGATCTTTGGCAATATAAAGTTGACCTTTAAAAAAATAATTGAATTGAGTCCGTAATAATTGCTGAGTTAATTTCTGCTGAATACTAAACCCTTATTTTTTATTTAGTTATTTATGATTTCGTCACAAACTCCTACTATTTTTTCTTCGTGAATTATAAGCTTAGTTAAATCGCGTTTTATAAATGAATACTTATTTATAAGTATTCATATTTCGGCCGCTAATTCGAATGGTGTATTTGGTCCGTGAAGAAACAGCTCAAACTCTCAAGCAGAAGAATTGCAAAAGATGTGAGGAAATAGACATCGAGCTGATAAACAAATGGATGCGAAATCCATAAAACCTGATCATCCAGACCAAATCATCACAGGACCAAGCAAATGAAGAAGGCATGATTAGCACGAGATGTAAGAAGAAAAAAGACTTTAGCTAGAACATCATAATATCAACGAAGATTGTAATTAGTGGCTTGGTAAATATGAAGATACTGCTATTCAATGTAGGTATTTTAATTGTCATAGTTTTGTTCATATTTTTCTAACTTTTTATATTTTTAGACGAAGTATCATCGCTACTACAACTGCAGTGGCACTAGAGTAACAAACCAAAAACGTGCGGAGCTACATGCCAACCAAGCTTTGTTTGGAGAGAAACACTTGAAATCATCAAGCAATCGACGGTGATTTCAACAACCGATTATTTGACGGCGCACCGCACCGCACTACACCGCACCACACCTTAGCGCAAATAGAAGTTTTGTCAAATGTAATGAATATTTCTAATTTCTAGTCAACTTTAATTAACTTTAAACCATGTTTCAGGTGAAGAATCAAACCACCCAAAGAGATGACGATTGAAAAATTATAAGTAATCGTTGTTGAAGACCCACCAGGAATCAAAAATGAGTAGAAATTAAGCGACAAGATATACTAACATGTAGTGGCTGGGATCTAAAAGACAATTCAGGTAGGTTCAATTATTATTGATTCAAAAATATTACTATTAATTGACTCTTTTTTAGCCAAAAGCCATTCGTGCAGTAATAGCAGTTGTGGCATTACTTAAGGCATCAACAACATAGCTCATAGGATGTTAAGATGCCCAGGGACTAAAAGCCAGAAGCCAAGGACCGAGGATCCAATTACCAAGGACTTCAAGAGAACCGTTAGTGTTAATATATTATTGCATGCTAATGGTTA
The DNA here is from genome assembly GCA_963978815.1 of Aleochara curtula. NCBI lineage: Eukaryota > Metazoa > Arthropoda > Insecta > Coleoptera > Staphylinidae > Aleochara > Aleochara curtula. The sequence goes on along the minus strand of OZ022216.1, from coordinate 18,731,176 downwards.
TGGGGATAAACATGCAAGTTGCTTTGGTTTGAATCGGTAGTAAATTCGCGTTATACTTCCAGACTACCAGGCGCAACATCTTCGAATAGCGCGCAATATTTTAATAATTTTCAAGTAGATTGAGTCATTTAGTCGGAAATGCGACTACATCAAATATGTAGCTTTTTCGGTGAAAGTTTGCTTAGTGTCAGGTTGCCTTTTTGTATCCGTCATTCGCGAAGGTCTAGTTTACAACTCACTGAGAATTCCGTAACATTTCATTTAGTTAGTTTCTACTTTTTATTTTATTTATCTTTAACTTTATTTTATTTTCATTTAATTTAAATCCCCCTTTTAACTTTTACTTTTTATTATTTTTTAAACATTTTTAGTTATTTAGTATTCTTGATAATGTGACTCAGAGCCAAGCACTAAATTTCAAGAGATCTTCTAAGATCTCTCACCCGATATGGCAATTCTGATTGCACACCCCAGTTGATTTTCACATGAATTTCTTTGCCACAATCAAACACGCGTCTATGGTGTTCGATTAAAAAAGTATTTCTGAATACTTCTACTAGGTCTTTCGAGACCTATTACTCGTATACGCAATTCTGCTTGCGTTTGTTGGGAATTTTCAAATGATCTCTTCGTCATAATCCAACACGTGCATAGCGTGTTGGATTAAAAAAGTATTTCTGAATACTTCTACTGGATCTTACGAGATCCATACCTCGAATACGCAATTCTGTTTGCGTCTCCATATATCAAAGTGAAAATCAACACATTATAATAACTCAGCACAGCTATCTGTGCACTCATCTTACTTGAAATACTAATCTAACACTTAGTGTTAGATTAAAGAGTCTATGGCCTGGGCATGTTATTGAGGTGCTAAAATTTTCATTTAATTTATTATTTAATTCTCCCGGTTATTGAGTTCTTGGTGGATTGTAAGCTAGTTCATCGCCAGTGATGAGATACCGATGGGGAATGTGATGTTAAGTGACTTTTGCTTGCAAAAAGAAACATCGCGTAAGAACCTGCGATCCAGCACCTCTTGTGCCGAGATACTTATCCGCAAGAGGACTTAGAGCTGGGGAGGGTCTCTTGAGGGCCACTCACACTACCGACATATCGCCGATTCCATTCCAAATGTCTGGGAGTGTGACGTCCATCAATATTTACATTGTTAGAAGCGCTATTCGAATGATGGCAACATCCAGGACATTGAGGCCAGTCCATCAATATCCAGAGGATTCCCGACAGCAATTGGGCACCGTTTGTGTAGGTTTTATGTAAGTATTATTTGTTGAGATTGTACTTATGCTCTGAATATATTTTCTAATGATGTTTTTTTCTTTTTTCAGATATATTGCTATTGTATTTTTGCAGTAGGAGCCCGCCCACCCAGACAGCAGTTGGGCGCCGGTCCGGACTCTTTCGAGTAAGTACAAATCATGAAAAGTGATTGAATATTTCTAATGTATGTTTCTTTTGTTATAGGAGTTGTTCGCGAATCGGGAATGCGCGTTATGGGATATCGCTTACTTTCGCAATTCAAATCGAGTGCGCGTAGAGTATACCGAATTCGCGTATCGTATGTTTCACGGTCGAGTGTTTCGCGTAGGTACCGCAATCGTATATTTTCTCGCGTTCGCGCACCGTTCATCAGGAAGCCAAGGAGCCATGAGGGAGGGACCAAGGATCGTATATATTTTTTAATTTCGCGAGTGTAATAGACTTTATTTACTTCATCCATCCATCCAATCCAGATGCGGCGAGGGCCAACGCAGGGACGCTCAGCGGGCAGCTTCTTGTGTGCACAACCCACTTGTAATGCTAGCCGAAGTGGAATCCCCTTCTATCTACAAACTGTAGTAGTTGGGGCAACTTTAACACTACCGATTACCACCACAAACTGTGGTGGTAATCATTTGATATATTTTTATGTGCATGAGAATAATTTGCTTGATTATAATTTGCATGAGCATAATTTGCATGATTTAGAAAGCATGATTAAATGTCCTTCTGACATCTGACGGGTCGAGAAAACTTTCGCGATCGCGGTTTTTAGGGAGTATGCTGTTGCTGTTCCGCTTACGATAGAAGAAGTCCAAAGTCCACGAAATGGAAAAAGAAGTCCAGGAAGCAGGAAACAGTAAACACAGCATACTGTAAACAATACTGGAAAACAACACTTTCCATTTTTTATGTCGCGGTTACAGGGAGGATCGTGCCGTTCTGAACTGTAACTGCCAATGCCTTTATTATATGCCTGTTATTATATCATGTATATCTTGTAATATTTGCGTGTTAAATCCCGGATGGGAGCCTGGGTGGATAGACGTATGTTTGGGTGTTGCTACCCCCAGGTCACAACCTATATTGGCACGTGCCAAAACTGCTCGTTTCGCGCGGATATAAACGAGCCCATCATTGGTTATGTGGTTAGGTAGGATAATCATCCCATGTTTTCCCCATATTTCGTTAGCTATTGTGTGTGAATGGAATGTATTGATATTGAGTGTGTGAATATTTATTAACATGTACTTTCTCTTACAGGATTAAATTAGATTTAAGTTAGTTCGCGTCGCGTTGCGCCAAAATCGTAGAAACTCGTATTAGGTAAACCGAATGTTCATACTGACTGTGAGTGTGCCAACCGACGTTCTCTTTCAGGAATTGTATATATTTTTAATATGTTTTCTCTTCACAGTGCTTCAAAAAACCGTAAGTTTTTAATGAAATACTTCATTAAAAAAACTAATAATGTGTGGTATGATGGTTGGGCACAGTCAGTATATCCCAATTCCTAAACCGGCACTTCCTTTTTAGGGCGCAATGGCTACTCGTGTAGCAGGAGTTGTTAATCGTATATTTGTGTCTTTCTTTTTTTTCAGGTCGCCTTTGACTTTGTTTCGCATTCAAGCGTGAATGAAAAGCATAGTCATTAACCCGGCCCAGGGAGACTATTTCATGATTATAGTTTCACCTGATAGTTTCACCTGGGTAAATCCTGGCAGACGCGTCCTAGTCGCGGGGGTGGGCATACAGTCAATTGCTTTTTCAATTTTTTAATTTCATTTATTAGTTTTGACGTATGGCTAAGTTCTGCCAGGGTCCCGACTTTTGCACGGGTAACAAGTTGCAAAAACACGGTAAAATCCGAAGAATAAAATAATTGATATTGATATGCACTTATGGGATAAATAATTCGCTAAACGTCATAATTATCATTTAGAAAACTTAATGCAAGAGACATAAATTTCATGACGTATACATTCGAAGCACATGAAATGACTTTAAAAGTATTTGCACTCGACAATATAAAGTCGTTAGGCATCTAGGCCAAGACATAATAAAAGTCATTTGGAACATGTCCAAGAAAAATATTTTCAAGTCAATTACGCCTTGAGATTTTAATGTTCAATTCCAGACGCAATCATACATTAAAATCCGATATAAAGTCGGATAAAATAGAAAAACGCCACGATTTTTATTAGCTATCGGAATGCTGTTGCAACAAAGCATGGAAATGTGTACGCAAACTTAATCATCATATAGATGAATCATTAAAACTATCGGCTTGATTCAAACTGAATTAAACTATGCAACAACAAACGTGTAAATACACGAAATGAAATCATGAATATGTTTGTGGTTAATGCGTTGCGCGCTATTAGAGTCAATGCGTAATAATCAGTAATTTAACGCGCTGAAGCTAATCCTATAAAACCGATGAAATTTAATCAGCTTTCCAGCGTTTGTGCCATTTTAGCTTTACGCTCATCCGCGATTTTCGTTTATTCGTGATATTCGCAGAGAGCGCAGAGATATTCAATTTATCTCTCCGTCATACGCTGATTACATTCTTACTAATTATTTGACCGCCAATTAATTTTATTAATGGCTTTAGCCTACAAGACCTCGGTCTAATTAATAATGTATTGTGATACAAAATTGTTTTTTGCTCAATCTTATTATCACAACTTTTTGCGCGCCCGGTTCGGTACGAGTACAGAATTTACATTTGTATTCCGTTTGGACGAAACTTTATTGTCCTTCGGGGCAACCCAAACGCAAGACGTGTTTCAGCAGTTCGTGCATCCTTCAGGATAATGACGCCTTTATTTCCTGGCTTTCCGTATTTCGCGTCTAATTACAATAGCTTTAAAATTCTGCGTGACGCGTAAAGTTTGCACGAGGGCTTTTACTTAAAATTCATTGTTGCATTGGCATTCGCCAGACCTTGGTAACTTCTCTTGTTTTAAGCGCTGTGTTTGCTGTGCAAACAAATAATAATTTATTAAACTAACATTGAACATTGGCGGAAATAGATATGTTTGTTTAATAAATGTAGAAGCAAACGGCAACTTGGAAATTGCAAATTTAATTTACTTTAACTATTTGAATTTTTGCACTGCTTGATAAATTCAACTCTTCAATTATGCGCATGCTTGAGATATTTCTCAAAACGAAATAGACATATAAAGTTTACGATAACTTTGATCATTTTCAAGTTAATATTAAGAATATGCGATTAAACCATATTACATTTAAGGCTTTATAATGGACTTCTTCATGCGCAATTTCTTACGCTTTTATTTCGTTCTTACGGTAATTTCAATAAAAAGCCAACAGATGCTGGTTTGTGTTTGGTCCATTTGCTGACTCACTTCAATTTCATTGCGGGAGCTGAAAAGGCGCTAAACGAAAACGAGGATGCAGAATGCGGAAAAACTAAAAGGAGAGAAAACGCGAAGAGAAGGTGAATGTGCAACGGGTCGTTAAGAGCAGTCCTGCGACGCGCTGATAAAAAGTGTAATAAATTCTCCCACATTTGACAGTGAGTTTAGCATTGAATATGCCCGCACGTTTTATGACTTTTCCGGATGCTCTTCGCGTTGGTAATTTTCGGTAATGTATCTCGAAATAGTGTGAGAAACATGCATTCAGTCTCTTATCCTTAATACGTTTTACATGTTGTTAAACAGCATGATGATAAAAAGCATAATTGAGTGAAAAAAGATGATTTATTAAAGAATGCAATATCTTCAAAAAGCGTAATGATACAAGCCAAGAAAGTGGTATACTGCCTTGCTATTTTACAGTTGTAGTTATTCAAAATGAAAATTTTCTATTTCCCTATTTATTATTTCGGGATATGAGGCTATTCCCCATGACGCAGGTTGTATGCATCTATTCGATCTAGCGTATTGCGAGGCAATCTTTGTTTGCAATTTCCATGCGACATGCGGTCTCCATGGGAACGACCGCAGGATGCGTCGTAACCCGAGTTCGCGGCAGGACGAGTCCTGGCAGCGCTATCAACTAATGGCTGTTGAAGTCAGGACGCCAGCGCAGCAACAGGATATTCGCACGCGCCTTGAACTTGTATTCGTAAATTTAAGAAGCACGGCGCGAAGGACAAGCGCGCGATAAAACGGCAGAAGACCGGAAACGGCCAAAGAATAGCGGGGTGGGATAAGAGTTGGGACAGATGGGAGACTGAGATATGCGGTTGACGTTCAACCCCTTGACGTTTGTAGAGATATAAATAAATCCCGCTGAAATAAAATACGAAACTGCTCGTGAATATGCGCACTTGCTTATATGGCTCAGTATGAGTTGATGAAGTTTCAGTGATCCTGCGGGATTTGCCTCTATCGTGCATGCTAAGAAGGTGCTTGTGATAGCACCCATAGAAATTATGATACTGCCTCAAAACTAGTTTAATATTTCAAGCGGAATTATTGCGAAATTTATTAATAAGTTTCTTTGAAATGTTGTCAAATTGCGTAAGATAAAAACAGAATGAAAATCATGTGATTTCAAGTACTGTCTCGAAAAGTAACTACTCGTGACAAGTGATATTTTATTAAAACATCTTAGCAGTCAAATTTTTATATAACAAGGGGCGACAGTAAGGGAACGTAAGGACTATCGGTTGAAAATGTCCGGAGGCTGAGTGTCAAATATACGAATGGCTTAGTCGAAGGTGAAACCAGTATAAGATAAGGCAATTGCTAGGATATTGTACGCACATCACGCTTCACACAAATGGGAAAACTCTTTGACTTGGATTTCCTTCATTTCGTTCGTGAATCTTTTATATTATATGCGATTTTCTAGTATTTCATTTTCAAGCATCACTAAAGTTAATCTCAAATGATATTTTCCGTAAGACTATATCATATTTGAATTAGTGTACAATCAGCTGTGCACATAAAGTTTGTGTAGTGTTTAATTAAAAAACACGAAGAACACTTGTTGTGTAACATTATTCGAGATGGTTACTTGAGAGGCAAAGAAACGGGCAGAGAATAGCACTGAATGCGGATATTGCGGGTGGTCCACGGGGAAGTAAAATATATAGCATACACATTCGCAAACAGTACAACTTTTCCGGACTCGCGCTGCAGCGATGCGCGGCGGGCACGCGGCACTGGCGGTGGCGGTGGCGCCGTCCTCGCCTCTTAGTCGCGGCTATCGCGTTGCCAGGGTATCATCATGACGAGCGCCGCCGCCGCCGACGACGCGTAGCAGTTATAATACTCGCGAATTGTACTCACCTGTTACACCCATCTACAGTGCGTTCGTTTGTGTGCCAATATCTAAAGTTGGAACAATTGAACAGCCGCCACCATGCAGACAAATGTTCATATTGATACGAAAAACTATAAATCCTCGCCGGATCATCGCATCAAAGGTGCCGGTGGTTACACGCAGCGTGCGCTTGAGGTGAGAGTTTCAATTGTTTCATTGTTTGCTCTTCCACGATTTCACTTCTGAATATTGCCAATTAATTAAATAATTACCATCCAAACGCATTCAATTGGCACAGTTAATTAATAATTTAATTATAACCAGCGGCTGATAAACAATATAGAATTTGAGGAAATTTCGAAGAGGTTGCTGTCGGTTGATTTGTTTTTATAGTTGGTGACAGATTCACGCTCTGCATTTTGCGCATCACCAATAACAACAACCTCTCGGTAGGTTGTCCGTTTCGATTTTGTTTTGATTCAATTGTGCTCTGCTCATCCCGATTCGCAATTCAACGACACACTCGACGCGACGCTAAACAAACCAACACCCAAAGTCTGCACAGTGTTTTCGTAACGATGGCAACGCCATGCCGTCGTCCGCTCTTTGATTTTATTCGGTATTTGCATAGATATCTTTTGCCTTTGCTACTAGAGTTCATGCACATAGACACATAAAAAGTGAAAGATGGTAGATGCGCAATAGGCGAAGCAAACAACAACCACATTAAGCATACAATATATGTACGAAGAAACTTTGCAGTCGGTCAAAAAACCTATTTTCATAATGCGGCGAGTGCCCTCCTCATATTTTTATTTTAAGAGGATTAAGTCGCGAGGATTTTCATTTTCTGATGTTGTTCATTTATTTCAAGAAACATGCTTAACATGTAAAATAAATGGGCACAAAAAAGATTTAATGTTCGCTTTGAAATAAGTAGCATTTGAAATAATTAGTGGCATTGCTCTACTTGATATTTATAAGTAAATTAATTGATTTATTCGCGTGATTTGAACGGTAACTTGATAAGAAATAATTGATATATCCGTCGAGATATTTAACTTGTTTATTTTATTTTGATATCGCGCAAGCAGAACGGAACGAAAGTAGAAGTGAAGTGATAATAAATATGTCGCGCAGATTTTGCAATCGCAACAGTTGTGAAAGAAGTCGGGTTATGAATGCACTTGTGCGACGTGATAAAAATACATTCCTGTTGAATGGGAATGGAAAGCGTACGGGAATTCACGGTAAATCTGTTGATGAACTATTTACTTATTTAAAACGCAACTTTTTATGTCTATTTCAACGCGCATTATCTATTTTTAATGCATTTCTTCAGCGCTATAAATTCACGTGGTTTTTGACTATGGTGCAAGCAGAAAATAGGAAAGCATGAAAGTGTTTTGCATATGACAAAGAGGAAATGCACTTTAATCTGCATTTTCGACGTACCACATTTTACGCATCTTTGCTTAATTAAGTGAGGCTTGAATCTCTACGTCGCGCTTTATACAGAGTGTCATTCATTCGCGTTTAGATTTTGTGGAATATTTCATTGAAAAATTAATGCGTTGCTCAAGTCGGATACGGCCAGTATATAAGTGAGAAGAGTACGTATAAGGCAATAGGCCATCAAGTCCAAGGAGGGCGTCGTTAATTAGTTTTCTTGCCGCCGTCAACGGCAGCAGCAATGTCGTTCTTCCTGAATTTCTTCCCTGCTCTTGTCGTCATTGCTTCCGTTCTCCCAGTTTTCTTGCTTGCTCTTTCGTCGCAAGAGGCGACCGCACTTATTGGCATTTCCATCGCATTTATATGTATGACTCATTAAAACGCGTTCGCGCCCTGTTCTCGCGTTAATAATAATAGTAATCAAGCGGAAAATTTGCATAAGCCAAGAAGTGAGCACTAATTTGCATAGCACAGAATTTAAAAAAAAATGAAATTCTGTTGAAGATTATTTAGTTTCCAGATAAATGTAATAAATTAATATAGGAAATTTCCACGCTTCCACGTGGATTTTCTACGTGATATTTGAACAGTGTTGATATTCTGAAGACGTTTTTGCTTGGCAAGTAAGGATTACGGGTTCGCCTCAATATTTCCAAAGATATTAATAGTACATCCTTGTTTTTTCGGGCGTCTGAGCTTGGAGGCTGAGATACTCCTTCGATAATTCCCGAAGGACTTTTTCATGTTTTAATATCGAAGGGAAATTTCGGATTCAACACGTGTTGCAATTTAATACACAAGCGTAGAAGAAATTCTCGCGTAAATTCACACGAATTACCAAAGTTTTTACAATCATAAAGAGAATTCAATAACTTTAGTAAAACTTGCTAAATATTGTTTATTGTGAGACATTTATAAAGACTCAATTAAGTAGAGAGAAAATGCGGCAGTGTAGATAAAATTTAGAAAGAGTTCAATCATGATTAAATCCCTGAACGAAATGAGAGTTTGTTAGCAAACAGAGTGTTGAACTCAACTCGACGAAGGATTAGCAGGAGATTGAAGCGTTTTGTCATTACGTTTCGCTGAAGAAGGAAAATGCGGAAAATCGGAAAATCCAATGGACTGCTCGGTGCGCAATTACTAATTAGCAATTACTCGAAGCCGGTACAATCAACATTTATCTTTATTCTCTTCTTCTACCCTTGCGCGCGCCCGCTCTCTATTTCTGTGTGGTTAAGTGCCTCACAGTATGTCATTCCGGAAGTACTTGCAGGACTTGCATGCCGTGCTCACAGGAGAGAGATTCATCTATCAGTAAACCGCCCTTTTGGTGTCCTTTACGCCACAGATAAATACAAGTAGCTCCCAAATGTGTTTAGTTTACTAAACTAAACCAAAGTAAAATGCAAATGCAAACATAAAAGTTACTCAAATATTTAACGCGTAAAAACAAACATGCTATAAAAATGATGGAACGTGGAAACGAGAAAAATGTTTGATAATTTTTCGTAGCCAATTAGTGAATGAAAAATCACGCGATCAAGATGATATATTACAATGCCAATTATAAAGCACTGTTACGCACGTTGCTAACATTGTCATACTTGAAAAAAGTGACAAAAATACCAAGAGAATTAACGACATTTAAAACTTTTCTTTGCAAACTCTATTGATCAATTAATTACAAGAAAGGATGAGTTTTTTATTACATCAATTTATTCATGATGTTTTGCATCTTAAAGGAGTGTAATTAACTTCCGAATTTTGCGATTAACTTCCATCGTTAAAACGCACGCGACTTAATTCGTTTGCTTGATTAATATGCATGAACACATGATGAATGTGTATTCAGGACTTTGTAGCAGCGGTAGGTGAATGTAATATACAAACATTTTAGGAGGAAGTGTCGCATGCTTTTCTAAGGCTCACTTATATTATATACGAAGGTGACGCAGCACCAACAGCAAGCAACACCAAAAGCATTTGAATTTTAAATAGGAAAACTTTATTTATTCATTCAAAGCTAAAGCTTTCTTTGGCTAGCAAAAGCTGAAAGTCAAAACCACCCCACCGATGCGTGGTTGAATAAAAAGAGAAAAGCCAAAGCAAAATAAACAACGTGGTATACAATATGTAAAATAAAAATTTAAAATGCAAATAGGCTGGGTGACAAAAGATATTTCGGGATAAATTTAATACAAGAAAAAAGAAGGGAGATAGATAAATATAAAAAAGAAAGTTGAGCAATTGCACGTACAGACAATTATTACAATCGTTCCCAGTAAAGGGTGGCGGTGCTGGAATAAATGTAATATCAGTTATCCTGGTAAAAGTTTTAGCAAAGGACGTGACAGACGTACTTGAACGATTCATTTAAAAGTTTTAATGTCTTTTGCAATTTTCCAATTGCTTCCAATTTCCCCTTTTCATTTGCGCACTGGCCGGAATTCACTTAAGAAGGCGAATATTTGTATTGCGTGCGGGATTGTGTTTTTAATTTAATTTTCAAAAGTAATTAATTCTTTGAAGATTTATACGTCTTGATTATATTCGAATTATAATTCAATTTACTTGGCAGATCGATTTGAACTTTTAATTATTTTTAATCATATTTTTGTTTTCTTTTTATTACGGTATTTAAAATTTATTAGCTAGCATATTATTTTCATAAAGTACATTGTTGTTTTTTATTAGCTTACTCGTGTTGAAAATAAACAGGAGACAAAAAAGAAAGTGTGATATTAAAGCGGCGCATATAACGCAAGAAAAAACAAAACAGGAAATCAGGATGAAAGCCAGATATCATGAAAAAAAGACGAAACAGAGACATTCAATTCACATGCTCATTTTGGCTCATATTATCTTCGTCTATTTCTATATTCTTTGCCCCTTTTGTACGGTTTCATCCCGGTTTTATGCTAGCAAACGACGAAACGTAAACGGGAACGACAACGACGACGACACGTTTTTACGACGCATACCCAAATCGCACGATTCCGCACCAAAGCCGGAAATGAACCTGCAGAGAACGCGTGGGAAAACGAGTAAATTCGCGAGATAACAGCATACGTTGCACGTGCAATATGCCGAATTTTAAAAGTATGAGGGACCCAGCCTGTTTCATTTGTTTTATGCCTGAATAACGATTAGATCTACAAAGATGAGTACTCCTTTATTCCATTCGGTTTCGGGTTTATCCGGTAAGGGATATCAGAAACATTTCTAGTACACATAGGTATTTTACCTTGCACGTGTCGTATGATTTAGGATTAGCTCAGTGAGATTAAACATCCCGGACAATGACAAGCGGCAGGCAGATAGGTCATGTAATTTGTGCACAATTTGCAGGATAAACCACATGATCAAATGACTAACGGGAATTACAATCCGGGAGTATTATGTTTCCTGAATAATAGTTGCAACTGTACAAACGTACATGCCAATTAAATAATTCGCAATTATGAAATCATTATTCAGTCGTAAAACACAAATTTAGTAGACAACTTAATTCTAAATTACGCTGAAATAAGTTACGTGTACAGGAAAAAGATAAAAGTAATTTTATAAGAAGGGAATACGGGAAAAAAGCAAAGAACGTGGACATAAAAGACGTAATAAATGTCAGTGTCAAAAAGAACCCTATATAAAAATTTAATAGCGCTACAATTAAGTGACACTCAAACGTTTTATACAGGTGATAAAAAAGTAAAGCACGTCGAAAACAAGCGAAAAGGGAAAATCGGTGAAAGGATAAAAGGTTTGGCGAAAAGTCAAACTTAACAAGGTTGACATTTGATCTTTTTTGAAACGATTTTTGCGCTAATGTTATTTCTATGTAGCGCGTGGAAGATTTAAAATCATTAAGTCAAAAATGAGAAAAATCACAAACGGTTCGTTTTTAAATACACAAAAAATGATTGATTAAATGATCGATCCGATTAAATTGATTGCTATGATTGGCTGCGAACTTATTGGATGTAATTTGATTGATTGATAGACATTGAAGCGGGATGATCTGCTCTTCTTTTTATTCAAGCAGAATAAAACAAACGTGTTGCTTGTTTGTTAGATATTGGTAAACAATGATAAAAAAGGAAGTAAATCTGAATCATGCCTTAAAGGGATGGGATCTTAAGATAAATAGATTGACAAGATCAATAAGATAAGAAAAATGGATAGCAAATAATTGAATAAATTAATGCGCTGTATAAATAGAAAAACTCTATAAAACACGAGAATAACTTAACAGGATAACAATGCATTTCCTGAATTTACGAATTCGCATTTGGCATGCACAAATAAACGTCAAATGCAATGCAGTCGAATGTAATTAATCATTCTTGAATTATTTCGGCAATGCAATGAAATACGAGAGTGAATGATTGACGTGTTAGTGAGAAATGGACACGTGTCCTATTGCATTATCGTATTATCATTCATTATGCTGTACTATCCGGTTTTATGCAAGAATAATTCTACAAATTTATTTGGATACAGTTGAATTTCTATAATAATTCATCAAAATACTGTCAATAATTAGTTTAACGTGCCATAACTCGGAATAGTATATGACGTGTATAATAAAATTTACATCGTAGTAAAGAGAGATTAATTATTAAGTAACTGTGAAAATTTCATTTAAATAACTTGAAAAACAAGAAAGTTATGAGGGTTTAAAAATTCTAATTAATTTAATTCTTGGGGCTCAGCGCATCGTAGCAGGTGTGCTAGATGCACCTGCACTCTCTCGCTCAGTGCCTTGCCCTGATTAGCTAATAATCCATGATGGCCGCCCCTATGGTATTTGCATGCTTGGTAACTAAGGTGATTATTAGCGTCCCTAGCAACCGCGACTTGAATATATATCGCGCTCTTTTCATCGAAATTTTCTGCGTCCAATATCATGCACTCATTTTCTACCAATTAACAGTCAATTAAAAGCTTGTAACTTTTAAACGGAACAAGGTAATTTAAAAATTTAAAAAGCATATGAAACTAGAATTAATGATTTATCATATACGAGAATAATTTGTTTTGAATATTTTATATAATACATATATTGCAATGCGCAAAGAGAAAAAACAAGAAAGGACGAATTAAATAAAACTCACTTGAGAGTAGACCTAGATAAAGAAAGATGTACTAATGCTAGGACACAGAGAGTAAGTAAAGCATAAAGACTAGCACAACAAGTGCAAACAAACGCAGAAAATCCTTAGAGAATGGTTTGTATTAGTTTGGTGGGTGGATATTTTTTGCCCTTCGCTTGCACACAAATACATTCTTGGTAAATCCAACACTTGTCCTATACACGAACACATAGTCTATGCATGCGTATGTGTTCACTCGATGTGTATAGCTAAAGAAATAAAGAACAACAAACGAGGTTGCAAAGGATAACACGAGAAAAAGAATAGGCGCATGAAGTGGCAAAGTGGAGCAGTAATATGTGACATTTTGCACCCTTAGGGTCTACTTAGCTGTGGATATTCTTGGCTCTTTTGAGAAATACTACAGCCTTCTTTACTTTCTTCTTTCACTGCTATATTTTTTCTTTTTAACTTTATTATATTTTTAATATTTAATGAAATTTTATAATTATAAAGTCGCTGTTGTTGAACGACTCTCGGGAGTTGTAATTATAATTATTACATCGGCATGACAAGCGGCAAAAAACAAATGCGAATGCCAAGAAACATTAACAAGGATCGATTAGCGCGAAACAAAGAAAAACAGGGTGTAATGGGGGACATGCATTGGAATGAATGATTTTAACACAATGTCCTTTTTGGGGTTGCATCCACTCACATAAAAACAGTCATAAACTGTTTAAAAGCATGTAAAACCACAACGAAGTTGCACGAACATAAAATACCAATTGACGCATTTGCTTTACATTGTGTTTCCCTTTGCGGGCTTTGCAAATTATGAAATTTTCTCAGCGCGTATTTTAAGGTTGACAAATGGTGATGTATGATGAATGAGTTGGAAATTACTTTTGGCGGTCAAAAGAAAAATAAATAATGCGTAGAAACATATATTCTGAACGATAATAACAAATATTTTAACAGAGCAGGGTAAAAGTATTTTTGATTTCATATTAGTCAATTTAAATGAAGTTAATCAATTCATTAGTTGCTCGGAAAAAAATCATTTTAGCATAAGTATAATTTTGTTTGTGCGAATATCCTGATCATTAATCATTCTTGGTACAATGAATACATGTAATAATGTGTTTCGATGTATCATAACATTATTATTATTATTCTTATTTACATTCGTCCTTGTCATCAACTCACACAGAATGCAGAGCGTATATAGAACATAATAAAATGTGAGATATAAAATATATTCGAGTGAAACGCAAAGTACAAAATATAATACAGTATAACATATAAAAATATAAAATAGAAAGCGTAAAATATGATGCGAAGGAAGCAGAGTGATGATGATATTCTCTCTTTAGTGCGCTTGTCTTAAGCTGAAATGTACTTTAGATATCGCAACCTCGTTAATTTTACAATCAAAACTAAATGCGTTTATTTATCTGGAATTTGCACGCGTAGCAGGACTTTAACAAGCAGTAAATTTAAATCAGTCATTAAAATTTATTGGCATATAAACATGTAGTACTAAACATGTGTTTTGATGTAGCTATTTATTTTAATATTTGTTTGAAAATTTTATACTACCTTCATCATTACTTGCGGATATAAATTTTGCGCATTGTTTAATATTCACTTTACTAGCACCGTGGCAATTATTCAACTGTAGCATCTGCTATAACATGACAAATGACAATTTGTTCCGCAATTACGCATATGTTTCATGGCTGAAAGTTGTCAGCTGAAATGAAATATTAATGTTAATAGTTATTTAAAATTTTCGTACGTTTGCGTAATTTACCTAAACAATTATAAAGTTGAACACAATTATGTTTAATAATCTCTAAAGAGAAAAAGTCATAAAGAACGCAGTATTATAATTTAGATGGCACAACTCTCAAAGAGTGAACGGGACAAAGGACAAAGTTCTTATAATAGATGAATATTCCTACTACGCAAAACCTTAAAAAAATCTAATCAGCATTTTATTATACAAGTTTTCTTATAACAAAGAAGGAAAACTTTCAAGTTCAGAGTTGGTCCTTGAGTAAACGAAAAAAATTGAAAATAGAATGGAGTGGAGTTCAACAGTTGAACTTCAAGGTCGGAAAGTAGTCAATATTTTAGATGACTGAATGAAAATAGAACTTAATTAAAATAATTAGCACTATTCTGCATTTGAAAGTTTAACTTATTTATAGTTTAAGTGCGCCGTGCACTACCGTAATTCATTTAGTCCTTTATCGTCTTCGTATAGACCGGTCGGTTCTTGAGAATAGTTGATTAAAGGCGTAAAAGCGAATCAAAGGACGTATGAGGGAAATTTCATTATTGCTTCATTTCATCGGCCTTTTAGCCCTCGGTGCATATATCGGCAAATTGCTTTAAGGGCTTTCAGCCATCGTCTCCAACAGGAGCAAGGAGGAAGCAAGCGTTTCTCGGGTAATTGCGCAACAGGAGTAGTCGTAATGGAGCAAGTCGTGTTGCTTGTTGGTTGCCTTTCTCACGTAGAGAAGTGTGTGAATTATGCGGAATGCGTAATCAAGTTAAATTATTACTCAATTGGTTCGCATCTGCCACGTATGCGTCACGTGCAATATGCGTTAAATTCACAATACAAATACCGCCCCTGCACGCGTGTCGGTAACTTTATAGCAGAAGCTACGCTTCCTTGAATAATTTACATAAACTAATAACAAACAGCAAGTTCTGGCGTTTCCCAAATTGCACGAAATACCATCTTAAGTGAGATCTTGCGCTAACAACCACAATAATACTTAAGATGATTATAAATCAAATATTATTACATTAAATACAGTGTGATTAAACAAGAGATCCTCCAAGTTGGAAATCATAATTTAAAAGTTTATTTCACTTAGGAAAATTTAACATTTCAAGTTCTTTAATTCAAGTAGGAAGACGCTTGCGAAATTTGTCCACTGAAAACATGGGACAATTGTGATTTAGCATTGTACAAGTATCGCAATTGCGAAAGAGGCGTTGCGAGTGCAAAACTTTACTTGGGTGGAAGCGATTCAAAAGTTTAATAATAAAAGCAACTAGAGTGCCAACCACCAACTATCAACAAGCTACCCTATTACTCTTTCTCGTTTTCTGTACTTCGCCTTTTACATCTATCTGGTTCTAACGCAGTTTATACAGAAATTTGTCTTGCTCTCTTCATTTAAGTTTACTATGCGTAACGTATACTCATGCGCTCAACTTGGAACTTAATAAACTTTAGCAACTCTTAAAGTGCTGACTGACTAAGTAAGTGAATGAATAGGTTGTTACTACAAATTTTGGTTTCAACTATTACATAGTTTGCAAGAAGTAAGATTAAAGAAAAAAGAGGAACAGATAAAAAAAGAAAATTCATGGATGAATTCTGCGCACATTTGAGGGGAAATAATAGCCAGCACTCAAAATCTCATTAAGTTAAACTCCCTACAGTAAAATTAAGTCATCGTTTAGTGAACGAAACAAACGCACCCGGACTTAATGCGCAGACCGCTAAACGCAAACGTAAAACTCATTACCTGATTACCCCATTGTGGGAATAGAACAGCAACCCTATTGCGACTAAGGGTTAATTATTCCAAGTGTTTCGTTTTATTTCAATTAGGATTCAGCCCTGTATCTTCTTCTCATTGACCATTTACGCCTTTTTTTCTCTTCTTTGCGAATTATTTTCAAATTTTTATCTCATTTTCTTATCTTCGTGGGAGGTGTTTAAATAATAAACCGCAACACCGCAAAGTAAAGATAAAGTCATGATTTTCTTGCGCTTTTGGGACTTTATTCTCCCTTCTCAAGATGTAAACGTTCCGAGCGGTGAACAAATGGCGAAAGATATGAATGATAAGAAAGGAAAAGGGATGGAAATGTGTACAGATGATATAAATTTTCGATGAAACGCGCTCACATAATTCATTGACACTCTAATTCGCATCCCGCCCGCGGCGTATGCGCATTTCCTTTGGTCTTTTTGCCACGGGGTGCAATTCAGTGCTAACACACTGTGGGTGATAACTTGGCCACGAAAAGAAAAAAAAAGAAGAAAAAAATGGAAGAACAAGGAGCGAATTGCCCTACGTTTTTCATTTTCGCGCTTGCCTGATTTCACTTGAACTATCAACCCCCTCATAACTCAACAGAAATGTTTGCTTCGTTGTAATATTTTATCAGCTGTGATACGCAGCTTTCATATTTCAAATTAAACCATGTGCAAACTATTTGCAATTTTCATTTCTTAACTGGGGTTATACGAAAGGATGTAGTCATCCATGAGTTCAATAAATTCTGAAAGTAAATCGAGTAATTGGAGATAGGAAATTAGTTCGTGACAGTTTTTAATCATTTTTATCGTTGTCCATCGCACTTTTACTGGGATCGCAGTACACGTTTCAATTTAATTACGCACGTCCGTGATTTAAATCTACATACTGATCAATTGCACATGCAAATTCGATTTTTTATTCGCTGATATTTAAATTAGGTACAGAACAAAAAATGCAAGGAAGAGTATATTAAAATTGACACAAATATTTTTTATTTCATAGTAAATAGAAATGGTATATTGGTTCATCAGAACTGTTAGAGTAGGACACCCTGTAATGGGTAAATACTACGTGAATGAGATATACGCTGAAACTAGAAATAAATTAAAAAATAGTACAATCCACATTCCACTCTCAGTACAATGGATATATTCGGAGAAGATTGAGCTGGCAGAATAGCCGGGATAAAATTCTAAAATGTATACGAGACATTCGCACAATTCGCACGATATGCGAACGTGCATCGAATAAATGCGTTTGCGGACAGCTAGCAGGCAATATGCCGTATGCCGCCCCCGTTTCGACGTCCGTGCGTTCTCTCGGGAATTATTATTTACTCCATTTCGTGCCGTTGATAATGTGCATACTAATGCATACGTTCTTCTACGTGTTCCTGCTAGTTATTTCTATGCAAATAGTATATCTAATCATTTTTAATTTTCGGGGTCCCAGTTCCGCAGAAAATAATTATTACATGTAATTAGGAGCGCTGAAAGAATTT
This sequence comes from Aleochara curtula, assembly GCA_963978815.1. Lineage (NCBI taxonomy): Eukaryota > Metazoa > Arthropoda > Insecta > Coleoptera > Staphylinidae > Aleochara > Aleochara curtula. The sequence continues at coordinate 18,713,027 of OZ022216.1, read as the reverse complement.
TAACTCAATTCTTGTCAAAGAAACATGAAAAGTTTTAAGACTACTGAGGTAAAGTTTATAAATTTAAAATGCAAAAGACTTCAAAGAAAAGTTTAGTTAAAATGAGATTTTAACTATGAATATTTTAAAATATCCAGGAAACATTTTCAATCAAATATTCGCTGCGGACGTGAAAAATTGCTGAGAAATATTTGCATCTATGAAGTAAAGAGAAAAATAGAGAGATAAAAAGATATCCATATTCATAAACATAGTTTGCGTTTCTTATTTACTGCGCTCACCGGATGTCGAAGATGCGAAGTTGACGGGTTTCAGGGGGTGGCATTTGCATTCGCTCAACAGTGATTTTAGTCCACTGCGTCGCAGATTATGTTATATATGCTTTTTTTAGTCATTGCTATGTGCACATTTCACTAGCAGCTGTTGCTAACAAAATACGCAAACGAATGCATATCACGTTCAGAAAGTGGAAAACAAAATAGTTAAAAAACAAGAAATGTGGGAAAAGTTGTTGAATTCTCATGGGGGAAACGCACATTTGACAAATATACATATTTATGGTGGTTGACATATGTTTTTTTTCTTGCTTTTGTGCGAAATATAAATTTATATTCGTTTTTTATTTTGATACATACATAAATCACAAATGACGTAGGCGTAAAATAAAAATATATTTGGGGAAGTAACAAATATATATTTTGTAATATTAGGTCCACAAAATCGCAAAATTGTGTATTACAAATCATTAGTAATTCGCTACAATTTTGATAAAATTAAAATAAATAGCATTCAAAATTGGATAGAACTAAATAAATTCACAAAATAATACTTACAGAGACATCTGGAAATTCGTGTTGTTGTTAATGCATTAAAATGTTTTCGCACATTCACGGCTTGCCCAATAGAGTTCGCTTCCTGTACGAAAAATTTGAAAATTACAATTCCGCAGTACAAATATTGTACACTTAACTTTTCCAACTGGTATAGGATATAATTAGTTAAACAATACGATAAAGTTTACGGGCGTTTAGCTATGTCACAAACTTTATGACATGTGGTACAGTTTAAGAAATAATTCAGTCTACTTTCGCATATTACGCGTACGAAATGTTAAATCAAATAATAGCAGGATGAATGAAATTTTGCACCGGAAATCAATGAACTAATGAACAAATAAAACGGGAAGTCAGTTCCGCGAAGATAGAAACGCAACGGATGCGTAGAATAAGATGACGGGGCGTAGCCGCCATTCGATGTCGCCACCGTATGCACGGCGGGGGTTGTATGCCGGCTATGTGTGGTGGCAACGGCGGCGACGGCGGCAACAGAGCGGCGTGGAACACTTGCAGCCGAACGCTCTCCTCGGCCGCATCTCTCTATCTCTCTATACATTATTGGGGCGGGCGGCGGCAATCGCGTGCGTTCGCGAGCGCTCTTATGCGTTATTCTTTTATCTTCCGCTTCACCAACAAATACGCGATAACGTTGCAAATAGAAAAGTAAATAATTGTTTGCCAATTTGAATAACGAGAGAACAACAAACCACACAAAATAAGATTCACTAAAAAAAATAATCAAGTAAACAAATAACAGGTGCGCGCACTAATGAAATAAATTTAACTGCAAGTTAAAACAAATGGAACAAGTTGTTGATGGACGAAAAACAAATGCGAGAATTTAATAAACCAAAAAAGAATTGAGTAAATTCCAGTGCTGCAATTAAAAATTGAGTTTTTTAATTTGACAACATATCAAAAGAAATTAAGTGACAAAGTACACTAAATTTAAGAATGATAGCGAAAAGATAAACAAAACAAATCAATGGGGGCCATAGTAACAACCACAACAAACTGACCACAGAATAAGCAAACAAACAAACAAGAACCAAAAATTTATCAAACCATAAAACAAAATCTATTTTCATAAGGATTTTCAAGCAAACAATAACAAAACAATACACATTTTTACAATTCAACTCTTCCACCACGTGCGGTATCGAAATATAGCGAAACGGAAAGCAAAGAACAAAAGACAGGGTGAGATTTTCCACTTGAACAAATTTTATCCTTTAGATTTTATCGTTGAGTGCGCATGAAGAAGAAGTGAAGAAGTTACACTTCATTAGGACTCAATGTCACATTAGCCGAGTTTAATGGACCCATAAAATTGCCAAAAATATATCAAAAACTACACTTAGATAACTGAAAAACTATTTGGCAATTTTCACAACCGAATTATTGACACTTTGCCAATACTTGAACACTCATTGAACAAAGCATACTTTGAACCAACTTCCATTAAAGTTGATATCCAACTTATTCTTAGTCAACTGAATGTACTGAATGTGCTCAATTAGCTGTTTAGGATTTGTATTTAAAAACAAACAAGAAACAAAAAACAAAAAATAATTGTTACACGTAAACAATTGAATGTTAATATTTTTCACATTTGGGGCCATCACATTTTAAAAATTATCAAGAAATGATTTAAACATAGGCAAAAGTACAAATAGACGGAATGATTTCTTATGAATAATAACGCGAGAAAGACAGAAAGACAGAAATTCATTCATACACTAGAAATTAAATAAGAAAACGTACTGTAATTTATTAAACTTAGACTGTCAATTGAATGTGATGTTATTACTAAATGTTTAAATGTCTCCCATCGAAACAAACCCAGTGCCATAAAGTCAAAGAAAAAACCAAACAAAAAAATAGTTATTTAGCATTATTATACATGTTGATTGTTTGTTGTTATAGTGACAAACAAATAGAGAAAACGAGCAAACAGATAGATAGATATAGATAGATGCAAATATATTTAGTATACCGAATTAAATATTTACAAATATACAAAGTTTAAATACACAACATTCATAAAGTGCGAGCAGTAAAAATTTGAGGGATTATATAGGATAATAAAAGGGATAACGTATGCAAAGTCGTGTCAAACAATTTAGAGGAAAGGTTATTAAGAGAATGGATTAAAACCATCATCAAACTAATTTAAAATAACACATGAACAGACAAATTTATAGAAAATATTTTTACACGTATAAAAAAAGCAGCACAATAAAAATATAACTTAAATTAACGACGGCACAAAACGTATAAGATTTGACTCACTGAAATATCGCAAAATAATAAGAATACTTATCGGGCCAATTGATTGATTGATTGATTGATTGATCGGTGGGATTTTGAGTGCATGGTGTATTGTGGTGCACGTGCTTAGAGTGCACGTGTACGCATATCTATCGCGTTAAATGGCGCAAGTCATCACCGACTCCTCGAAACCGGTGATTGCGACGGTCAGCGGCGCGCATCCGAATCCCGAAGGAGAAATGGACGCACTCCTGCTCGGCAGGACAAGGGTGAGTTTTATGGCTGCTCCTCCCGCCTTATTCCCTCTCTCATAGTGACGATGCTTGTACGTCTTGTGAGCATTGCAAACGCGATCAAACGAAAGGGATAAACTAAGAAAATTGCTCGCTGCGGCGTCCAAAGAACACTCAACTCATTTCAACTCCTAAATAGCTTTCACTCAAACTCTCTCGCCAGCGCGTAGAAACACAGAAAAAGGACGAGAGAACAAAAGCAGGATAAATATATAATAGCATTCTGCACACGTACGATAAGAATACGTCTTTTGCGATGGCGCTATCAAGTTAAACAAATACATTAAGGAAATAAACGAATTTATATACCAGCATAAATAAATATACGTAAAACATTTTAGGCCATGTATTGACAAGCAATTTCACAAATTGCACGAGTTATTTCTTTATTTCATGCGTACGTGTGGCTCTTATATTTTCTCTTCTTTTCTTCTGAAAGGTTTTTAATGATATCATTAAATTTGCAATGACAGTAGAAATAACAGAAGTAATGAAAGGCATAAGGGGATTCTTTTTGAAGAAGATAAAAAATTAGCATTCATATATAAAAATATAAAAAATCTAAATGAATTTTCAACGTACAAAGCAAAAAGAAGGGATGAAGAGAAAGGGACGTGCGGTAATGTGGAATCAGCGTGAATGAATGGCATTCCAAAAAGGGGGAATGTGTACGTTCGGGAATGCTGTTGTAACGCGTTGAGAAACAATTTTTATTTATTTTCGTAAGTGCAGCAGGATACAAGAAATAAGAAACAAAGAAAAGACATGAACACATAAAGAGGAAAACATGTTATTGTTATGGTAACGATTTGTTTTCGAAGTGGACAATGACGTAACATCATATTTTCACATTATCACTAAATAAATGACATGAAAAATTGATATACAGGATGCTCCTGCTGCTGTTTGTACGGTGAATAATATTTCACCAAATGGAAACTTTTTTTATGGTTTTATTCTGACAGCGCTAAAGAACATGAAAAAGTTTTTAAATAATGCACAAAGAGAAGGAAAAACAAATGTTTTTAGAAAAGGTATATAAAAAGTAAAAGAAAAAATTGTGTTAAAGAACAGAGAGAAAATGCAGTCACTAGTTTTAATCAATTTAAAGTTTAATCTTATTTACGGTGTGAATCTATTTATTTTCATTTGATCCTTTTAAAGGATAATGCTTCACATACCTGGCTATAATTCAGAGACTTTACGTGGAAATCCTATAAAGGACTCGTTGACTTCTCTAAACTTTGGCCGGTGCTATCAATTTTAGCTGGAATTTATTAATTAACTTTCTGCGAAATGTGAAATCATGAATGGCAGACTGCAGAAAGTCGCATTCATCCGAATTTCAACGGAATGCATGCATTATGTTTATTATGATGATCGCAAGGGAAATTAATAGTTCGTCAAATGTTCACAATCCTATTATTCCCAAATGAATTTGGTTTAATTAACAAAAGCGGCTCATAGTAATACTCATAATAATTTACTTTTCCCAATTTTCAAACAGAATGCATCATATTCAAATTATTATTACTCGAGCGGATGCGTTTGCAATTTTTCATTTTGATTGCTTGTCGAACAATTTTTTATTGGCGAACCCTTAACTTTGATATTCACCGCATCATATCGTGTGTGGAATTTGAGGGATGACCATATTTATTCATCCTCTGGGAAAAAGGGTCTTGTCATTGCTTCGACACTTTTCCAAACATCCCTCGCATACCTCTCTCTTCAATTATCACATGTACTCTCTCTGCCTGCTTATGATAGCGGCCGCACCACCATTTGGGCATTGAGTTTGACAGCTCGGTGGGACGCAGTCAAATTCTTTGTCATCCCTTGTCGTCCACTCTCATCTACGGCACTTGAGCTGCAAGTTCTTTGTCCACTCTCTCTCCTTGCATGCACACATTCGCACAAAATGCCCTTTATCAAAAACATCAGCCCACTGCTGCTTAATAATACCTGTCAAATGCATTCGTTCCCCAAATATTCCCGATTATTAACACCTGTTCGACCTCTGAGCGAGTTGCTGGGTTTATCAACAAATCAAAAACGGGGATAGCTTTGTCAAAGTCAAAGCCAAAGGGTAAAAAAATATTGAACCGTCAAAAATGCAATTTCAACGTAAATAATCAAATACCAAAATGACATGGAAAACAACTAAATATTTGAGGAATTTGCACATAATTCTCAATTTATAATGCTGAAGCAATTTCAGAAATATTTAAGACGTGGCGTTTCTGGAAAGCCAAAAGCAACAGGAACATTGAAAATGCGTGGCGTACGTCCAGACCATACATGTACACAAAACGCGGTACACGCACACACATTTAGCTTTAGGGAGAGAAAACAGGAATGAAATATTATATTATAAAGCGCAGAGCAGCCTTTTGCCTGCTATTCGCCTCCCATATCTCTTTTGCTCTTCTCGTGATAACGCGGCATTTATCCCGTTTCATCCCAATACAAAACGTTCAATATAATTAAAGCGCAGCAAGCGGGATAATTGGATTTGTTCGGGTGGAATCGATAAATAAATACGCGACGGCGCGCTGTCCTTAAAATAACAGCAAATAATTCTGAAAATTCTTGAAATAATTTCAGCGTATTAATATTATCATCTGCGATGTGTCAACATTGTATTAATGCGCACAGATGTACTTGCGTGAGTAATCGCACAAGATGCGAGGACGCGTTATGATAATGGTGAGATGGGACGCATTTAATTATCACGCTTCAATTAGCGTAGCTGCGTGCGGATGACATAGGAACGAACACATCAGGACTATTTTGTATGCCTCTCTGGGCATAGTACCACCAGGAATTGCAGGATAAGCGTAAAGATAATGTGTATTGTCATGGTAACCGTATTGAGTTTTCTCATCATCAGCAGAAATTCTTTTATTTTTATGAATTTTAATATTCCAACTTAGCCAAGTCAATACCATAGAAATGACAAAGATAACTTAGATATTCATAATTACCGGGAATACATTTATTATTCTGCAATTTAAATATTAAATGTCATATTATTTTAAGAGATACTAAAAGATCATTTAGATAATAATTAAAAGCATTTTAATTGCTATCAAACCGGATTAAAACGGAAAATTAACAAGTTAATAACAGAGAGTCTTCTCGCCAATATAATAACACATAATAATAATATTCATGGCTCGTCCTTCGTTCGTACTCGCTGGCTTTCAGGCGCAAATATAAATCAAGTACGTGAACGACAAGAATACTAAATGCATGCGCCATAATGCGAAGAAAGAAAGACATGAATAGCTCGCTTAATACTTGCTTGCAAAGAAAATCAAGACCAAGGCGAGCGGTGCGAGAGCTGCCGTTGGTTGAAGAAGTGAAACTCTCAAATACGACACGAAAATGAAATAAAGAGGAAGAAAATTGTAACTTTATTACGTCGCGCGAACGAGGAGTAATTTTCATTTTCATACAATTTCCACGACGCCTACGACCAAGCCAAGTGGAGCTCGCTCATAAATGACGTCACAGGGTGTACAAACTTGTGAGTTGACATTGTTTTATCTACAAATTTCAAAGTTGTGAGAGAGGAACAAAAATATTATCGAAAAGTTCCAAATACTTTTATGTGACACGATAGAATTTGCAAATTGTTTGTGAATTTCGTAAATTTCTAGTATTGACAGCGGAATTAAAATACCAGCAAAATTCGAGAAATTTTCAAGCTTTGCCAAGATTTACTTTGACGGAAAATACAGTAAAAGACGATGGGAAAAACAACAAAATCAAATAAAAAATGATAGAGCGGCAGAAATTCGGCTGAGTTGATTTCGTTACGATTATTTCGTTAGAGGGCAATTTTTCTCATCGCGTTTATCAGATTATTGCTAAATTTCATTATCGTTTCTTTCGATATCCGTGTTTCTTATACGCCAAGCGTAATTAATTATGCGCTGATAATCAATTAGTCCATGAAACAAAGGAGACCCCGTCTTGCTTGTTCTTTCATGTTTGCGCGTATTTTCGCTAAATATTTATTCGCGTCTGTGTGCTTAATTTGTTAGAGTATGCGAGTTATTTGCACGCGAAACATGCGATCAAACGGGACCGACGAAATTTAATTTCCTAATCGTTAATTTCTGCGGAATGGTTGTCGGCATGAAAAATCAATTTCCCAAAACGGAAGGTAAAAAAACAAAGTAGGTACATATTGAAAAACGACGAGGCGGTTGTGAAATGAAACAAGCAAACAAAAACAAAACGCAAACGGTGCAGAAAAGAATAAAAAAGACGCGGCGGATGGAAAAAAGGGGCAAGATGCAAGAAAAAAGTAAACGAAAGTGGGTGGAAATGGGAAAAAGAGGGAACTAGAAAAAGATCGCAATTCCTGGAGGACAGGTGAGTCCTCCCATTCGTCACTCGCACACAAGTGCACGAGGTAAAGCACGTGCCAAATCCTTGTTAAGCGTGTGATAAGAGTGTATCCAAAAATATTTTCGAGGATATCCATTAAATATTTATTATTATTATAAAATATACCACAGAACCTAATGCTACGACCATGACAAAATATCAAAATATACGCGTACATTAAATTTGCGAATGATATAATGAAATTTGAATTCAAATTGGATAAAATGTTGCTCAGCAACGGCCAATATATGAAAGCAATAAATTGTAATCCTTTTTAGCGAAACCGCACTCGCGCCTTTCTTGGTTAAAAAGCCGAAGACTAAAAGCAGAACGTCTTTCACTCAGCGCGCTTGCTCCTTAAGGATTTCATTTCGTTTTGGTCCTTTATGAGATATTTTCATGGTGAAAGGACAAGAACAATGACATAATATAAAATTATGGCAAAACATGTTGTCAAACATCCAAATATTACGAGTGAAAAAATCATAATTGAGTTTATTTTAAAATTTATCACCGTATGGAAATCTGAATTTGGAAATCATATTGACCTTATGCCAAATTCGTAGTTGTAATTACTAGTGAGACCACAAACTAATAGCAATAATCACAACGAACAGAAGCAATATCACTGCAACTACATACTCTATGCATTAATTCAACCCCAATGATCAGTGGTAACATATTACTAAACCAAAACAACTACAAACAGGGTCATCACAACACAAATAATTTTAACTCAATTCTAGTCAAAGCGCCACAAGAAAACTCTTGATAACGAGGGTGTGATAGTGATGGAAATTTTGAATTTCTTTCAAAACATACACTCTGTATAAAGTAACATAATATTACAACCACAACACGGTAATAATTCATCAAATTAATGCATGTTTCAGAGCGGTTTAACTATTGATCACTTTGGCCATTTCACGATCATAATTAATTCAGAAATTAAAACGAAATATTTTGCGTGCTGCACTTGTTATTCACCAATTATTATCCAGGCAAATTCTCGTTAAACTAAAATCTCTCTATTCTCATTTTTCTCTCTATACTTCAGCTATTACAAATCAATAACGAATGCGTCGTTAATTACTGGATTGCTCAGTAAATTGCAATCGTATTCAACATAATGAATAATTAAACGCATCACGCGCAATTTGAAATTACGTATTTTCTCACAATTCATTATTCATAGGTACCTACATCATCTAATACGTTATTATAATCAACAGTATGCAAATTTAATTAGTACCTCGATTAATCAGTATTAATTAAAATTTTAATTAATTTCTCTCCACAAATCATAATGGAATCGTTTACAACACTTCGTCTTTTAATGGCACTTGCATGCGGAGCAGTAACAACACTTTTGTTATAATTATATTCTATTGCGAAACGTTTGAGAAGTGTGTTGCTTGCTTGTTGTTTAACTTTTCTTTGCTGGCGTCAAGCGCTCTCTTGCACTCCTGATGTAATTTCGCAAACTATTAGTACGCTTACCACTTTAATCAATGTGCAATTTCGTCCGTAACATTGCTTTAATTGCAAAGAAAATTACATGCTTCATGATTTAATATTTCATTTTGCTCTAGGCAAACTTTGAGCGCTCCTAGTTTCACAACTTTGAGTGCTATTTAGACGCAAGTTGCGCAAGTGATAAGAAAATTTATGATCAAATTTCATAAATTAGTCATTGTAAAGTATTTAGCGGTCGGGTTGATGGAGTAATTTACATTTTACACTTGTTATTCAATTAAATTGCAAGTTGACGCCGATTGGAAGTGAAAACCAATTTTAATAGATGCTCTCTTCTCGAATATCCTGATGCTCAAGCCTCGATTTCGAGGGTTTTATGAAACACAAGAGGGTACTAAATTTTACTCCTCGCACGATGGGGGTTTGCGGTTTTATTACACTCGCAGCGCGTTCGTTCAATCAAATGCACGTCTTTGGGTCTCGAGTCTTATCAACAACTTGGCGTAACTCGGAGCAGAATTGCGTTTGTTCGATAAGAAAAGAAACATACGTTATTCCTTAACATTTAAAAGTCTTGCAAGCTCTGTAAAATCAGAAGAAAAGTTCTTTTCATTGATCTCTCCGCTTACGCGAAAAAATTCATAGGAATTTAAATTGCTTACGAATAATCTGAGGAAAAATCTTATACTTTTTCTTTCACTCGGAGAAATCTACTTACGAAATGCGCGGAATAAAAATAAATTGATATGAATAAAAAATGCGCCACATTTAAATAGAACCTTGAGCAAAGAGCAAACATTTGCATTTGATTCAAACGTGGTGGATTCATTGAAAGTCTGGTCATATTAAAAATTATATGTTTGAATGCATTTAGCAAAGTTTGTGTCGGTTACATCCAGCTGAAAAAGGTTTAACAAAGTTAGTAAAGTCGCCATAAAGAAAGTTGATGAAGAAAACGAGCAAACTACAAAACCGAGAGCAATATGCACAAGCGCACCATAAAATATGTGCGCAGAACAAAAGAACGAAAGAAAGTTTCATCTTGTTAACTGATTTATGTTTTATTTCATAAGAACGACGCAGATTGAACAGGCGAAGAAACATACACTGAAACGCTGAGTGAAGATGATTGAGATAATGGTGAAAAACTGAAAGCTGTTAGAGGAGTAAAAGTAAAATAAAATGTTATTATCAAAGTTAACTCTATAGATAGCTGGAGCGTGATTAAATGAATTGAAGTGAAAATACAAGTAACGGGAAAGTTATAAAGTTTCCTAATTAGTTGATAATTGATTGAAGTAATTTGAAGCAATAAGGTAGAACATCACGTGGAAAAGAAGCGCATTTTGCTTGCAGAAAGTTTTCTTATAAAAATTTATTTGAATTCTTGCAAGTTATTAAATTTTCATTGATTGCGTCATTTTCATTGACGTTGAGCTCTTTGCTTTCATCTATCTTCACATATAATATCGTGGCAATGCAATGAAACCGTTAATGCGTCACTGTTGAAGATTTATATGCTCTGCACTATTTTGTGCTTTTCCACAATTCGAGATTTATTGTAGGAAAACTTCATTTTTAACCTATCTGTTTTAAAATGTTACAGATAAGCCCACATGATTTGCTGTTCAGACGTGACAAACAAATAAGAGTAGGTTATTAGGTAATAATAACGATATCAAAACTGAACAACTTGTATAAAAATATTGCGTTAAGGCGATTAAGTTTTCTATGCTAGGATTGCGTATAATCGATAAGGATAAATTAATATTCTGAATAGTTGAATGCTAAGAGTATTGCTATATAATCTCCTGATTTAACGTTTGGCATCTAGCTGAAAAGCTTTATCTCTGCTATTTGTTTGAACAACCCCAGTAATGGGTATTTTGTTGCAAAACAACAAAACACTTTAAATACGTAGAACTGAACGGTAATCGCCTGCATAACGTGCTCATTATCCTGCTCTAAATCGTTGTTCTTTAAGAGTAAATCCAAATCGTGCAGCACGAAATCGTAGACATGAAATCATTAAAACCGGATGAATCCTTAAAAACGTTTTAAGGATATGTCGTTGGGTCAAATGTCCCAGAATTACAAGCAATAAATAAGGAAAACTAGCAATTATATAAAATCCTTGCTAATACAAGAAGAATTTGGTTCTTCCGGTCGAAAAGGGCAGTTCACCTTCAGGCAAATTTAAAAAGCGGGCTCCCCCTGGACTAGGATATGAAGTTATAATTCCATCAGACACTAACCAGCTGCATGCAGCATCACACTGTGTGCTTTCCCACGTTAACGATGAATCTCTCCTAACTACATCAGACACCGTGCGGTATATGTGGGAGTTATACTCTCGGCAGTTGGTAACCAGAGAAGCATATGCGCTGATTGCAAGCATACCCAACAAAATCCGCATTAGCAATCTAATATCTTGCTCGTTACCTGCTGCCCGGCACATTTTAGCGTCTCATCAGCCATATGCAATCATCGCGGAAGCAGCAGTTTTGACTCTAATGCCATTAGACTCAGTGGCTGTACGCTTGGCTGAATGCGAACAAAGGATGTACGTACACATCCTTTAGGCTTAATTAAAGCGACCGCATTTAGGTCAAAATGAGTAAATAGCGAATAGCGAATAGATAGGCATGAATGACATATTGGTGTACGCATTAATTCGAATACATACTTTATTAACTCGTCCGTAATTAAATTCGCCACTCTAGAGAGGGCAAGATAGGGCAAAGTATTAATTGTCATAGCGTCAAATAAATTGCGCTAACCGCAAACGCGAGAAATTACGAAATATTAATTGAAAGTAATTAGAAAGCGCATATGCGGTTACCGTTAAGGAAATTTAATTAAATTTTACATTCAAATACCTGCCGACTGACTGCACAATGTGCAAGCGAACAAAATGTAATTTTATGATGGAATGAGAGCCCGGGAATTATTTGAACGCGTAAACAAGAACGAGCGCTGAAAGGACTAGACGGGAAAAATCAAGACGTAGCGGCGAGTATTTCATAAAAATTGTAATAAAATTGGATGATGCGCACAAAGTGCACACACAATAACCAATATACAATGGAAGGTCCTTTGCAATTTGCATAGAAATTCACTTAAATTTGCATTTCAATGCAGCGCCAAGTTTTAATGAATTTTGTATCTTTTATTGAATGTGACACTTTGAGTGTCATTTGCGGTGTTCTATCGGGTTAAAGTTGATTTCAAGTTGCAGGACCTCGCATGATTATTTGAACGGCAACTTGCCGTGTGGCATGCCGGAAGCATGACCTACACGTTTCCGGTGTGACTTGCAATTCCCGTGCGGAGAGTGAAACACCGTCTAAATATGGACGTGAAATACAAACTTGTGCGAATGAAGCATTTCATTATTCATGCAATTTTCCGATGGCTGTCTGATAAACGTTTTGCTTTGAGTTTGAGTGCGCTGAATATTAAACAAGAGAGAGCGCTATGCTCCTGAAAGCATTCACTCCTAATTGCTTAACAGAAGCCTTTATTATAAATGCAAGCAAGTCACTTGCATAATTCCGACTTGAATTTCATAATTAAAAAGACATTAAGCTAATCATCATAGAACCTACATACAAAATGAAATGTTTGAAACAAATATTTGCAAGTTGAAAATTTGTTATGATATTATAATAGTGAAATTACATTGCGAGACTTGTTTGTGTTTCGCTTGTGATCTCAAGTTGTAACTTGCTATCTTTATTGAGCCGAGCAACATGCGGCCAAACACATGCAAAATGTAGCGATAGGGTTGCGTTCCAGCACCGTCGCCTAGAACACGGTGTAATAAAACTTGTAACACACCAGTCTATGGCAAACAGGCAAACGAATTGCCTCCACGCGCAAGCATCGAAAGCACTTTATAACTCAATATATTCGCGCATAAACTACGAATTATTACACAGCCAACTCAACTAATATATTAAATGAAGCACGCATCGTATATTCAATGAACATGGAGACGTACTAATTGGGAATTTGAATGGAACGTGCAAAATATGCGATGCATGGATGAGTTTAGCTGTTCGTGGCAATAGTGTCAGGGCGAAAACGTGAAAAATCGCCGGGCGCACTGAATTAACGCATGATTTAATGCAGTGGCACGAATGGAATATTGATGCGTGGTGGATGTGCAATTGCACACGCGTTCTGTCGTCCGTCGGTGGGTGAGCCGCCTCTCGTTCGCGTTCGTTTGGCAAATAACATCAAGTTTAACAATGTAATCGATATCCATCGCACGCGCGTGGAAAACGAAGCGCAAACAAGCCGGCGATCCACGTTTCGTCTATGCATGCATCGCGCATTCGTTCGTTTCAGGGGTTTATTCCATTTCCGACACCCCCCGGTTTTTTTTCGCACATGTGCCGGCTTGACGTGACGTGCGGTGGCAGATGATGTAAGAAAATAGACGCGAAGAACTGCGAACGTTCACTTCAAATCAATATGTAGGGAAATTCAACGGATTCCAAGAATTCAACAAATTCCCAATACTCAAACTAAAAGTCATTTATTTCCTGGGATCAAAATGGAATTTTCAGAATGCGATTGCCAATTATATGGCATTTTTATTGAAATTATAGCCCATTTATATTTTGACTATGAGCCAAAGGGAAATCTATTAAATTATAGAAAATCCAATAAATGTAATGGAATGTGGGGTACGATGATGAAAAATTAAAAGTGAAAATGCGTATCATTTTAATGGAAAACCATCTATGAACATAAAAGCTTTTCGCGGTATTTCAAACGAGGCTTCGGTGAACATCTCTGAGGAGTTGCCTGCTGATGACAAATGTAATGCGTGAAAAGCCTCGTGAGGCACGAAAATATCAAAAGCATAATCTAATTTCCAATATGGTGTTGCTCCTGTCTCATCCTTGCGGCGCGCAATGCATTCATTCACGCGAAATGTCGTCTCGTATCAGCGTAACATAAACCGCGGCGTTCGCCGACGGTGGCAGAGTCGTACCTACTTCTTTGGCGGCAGCCGTCAAAACACGTATGCAAAGGGCGTCGTCGCCAACGCGATTACCATGTTGTCGCCTCAGCAACAGGTCTTTACTTGATGCCGCCCGCGCTTTATATTCAAAAAGCGCTCAGAACACCGAGTGGCATCTGGATGAAAAAGAAGCAAGTATCAAATTCGTGCGCGTCCTTGCCACCCCCGCAGGACGAGCGAAGAAAATCAATAAACGCGTGGTAGTTGGTCTATTCGCCGCCCCAGGGTGTTATTGCAACCTTGCGTCCTGCGTTGCCAGGACGACGAATGCGGCAGAACGCGCCCATCAACAGGCGGCTGATTTGCTTACAATCAAGTACCTATGTACTTTTGAGAACGTTCTCGTGGCAACGGCGAAGCGAACTCATTGAAATTCGGTATTAAAACGCAAAAAATATTACGGCGCGCTTTGGTATAGGTACGAGGCAAAAAAAGCAATTTGATAAAAGAGGACGTGCGAGCAATTTGAATTTATTTTTTGCGTGCGTTAATTTCATCGAATTTGGTTCGTTAGTTTATTTTTTTCTGCTTGGCGCTTGCGGATGTAGCGGAAAATTGCGCTCGTTCTTTGAAGTGCGCTCCACACCGCTGAAAGCGGTTCATTATCGTCTCTCGCGCTTTTCAACTCTATTTTATTTTGCGTGTTCGCGGTTTGCCTTACGACTTTTACGGCCGCGTTCGTGGTGGACATGCACATTTGAATTTATGACATTTAATATGCGACTTTTACTTGTGGTATAAACAACATAAGCGGCAGGCGCCAGTGCACAGTACATCAATATTCAGCTGAAACGCGGACCGGAAATACGCTTTTTTGATACTGCAATAATTTCGGGGGCGACCTTCTTGCGTTTTTTACTCGTTCGCGCGTATTCCGAGGGTTTATGAGGTGCTCGCACGCATTCACAAATTACGCATTTAATTACGTGGTAAATTGCAACATTTTTCGTCCTCTTTTATCCCTGAAACTCTAGAAATTCTTTTAATTTTGGCAAAAGGGTGCCATTATCATATTTCAAAAGCAGCAATAACATAATATTTGAAATAAAAGAGGGTTAATTCATATTAAATTATAAAGTAGCGAAAGCACTTATGAGATGAGGAATTTGGGGATAAAATTAGCGTAAGTAATTATGTTTGGCTGATGAATTTTTCAATTTGCAAAAATTCATGGAAAAATTCATTAAATTTTCATGACTTGCATTTTCGACGCTGAATGATAAAAATAATTTTTTATTAAAATTTTAAATTTAATTAAACGTAATAGAACTGCCAGTTAAACGTTGATTGGATTTTTACTTGTGAATTTAGTTCGTAAATAATTTTACAGAGTTACGTAGAATGAGCGCGTTGAATAGCTAAAACTAATTAAACATTTAATTGAAGCTCTTGGATTAAAGTAAATTAAACAATACATCAGGCAAAATCAACCGAAAACTCGAATGCCCTAAATTTCCACCTACCTTCAAACAGCAGCATGTGCAGTCGGTTTTAGTAAGTGAATTCGCAGTTGCTCTTGTTTCGTGCGCGCAGATTGATTCAATTTCATCAGAGACGAAACTCCTCTACGTATATCAAACAAAATATTACGCTGGTTAAAGGTAGCGAAGACAAACTAGAACAAAAAAAGAAACGTAAGACATGAGACAGCGTGATTTCTTTCACCCTGGAGGCAGGCAAAAATAGAAAAAGTAAAGAAAGAAACACTAAAAGGATAGCAACTTGATTGAGATTAGTTTTGGGCTGTTACGTCATTATGATGAGCAATATTTAATAGAGTTGCGAATACGACTGTGTAATAAACCGGTACTCAATTACTTAAAACAGTGATTCTCAAAATTATCACGAGGCGCCAATTTTGCTTCATTATCCTTGAATTCCCTCTGGTTATATTTATTAATATCTCGGAAAGTTTTAAATATATTTCAATGATTCTTTCAATAACGAGTAGGTTATTAAATTATTTATAAACAGTATTCATATAATTAATTTTGCACTAGTAGATTAAGAGCTATGAGCTCAAAGAATTAACGTACTCTTTCAATAATTGAAGTCCAATTTCAGAGAGCCATTAAATGATTATAACTCAGTTTAATATAATTTTTCTAAGCTCAAGAGACATAGAAAATGTTGTGTCACTATTTTTAATTAAATATCCGCCTCAATATCATAATTCGGCGCGCCTTAAAAGACATTATCGTCCCTCTGAATAGTCGAAGCTGCCCCATATCGCTCAGTTGGAAATCACTGTTTTAATGCCTCATTTGCGGGTTATTCAATCATAATACGGTGAAACAAATCACCCAACTTTAGCAATAAATTGACGCGTTATTGCTTCATAAATTTGTCATTGTTCGTATTCATATCTCATTAAAATTAAAGAGCGTTGCAATTAATACACCGACAAATGGAGCAGTCGTCACATGCATTAAAGTTTTGACTTTCTATTACTACCTATCCAAATCGGTGATAAAATAAATATAATACAGTGGATAACAAAGTTTTTTAGATGAAATATAAAATACGTAAAGCAATTGGAAATAAAACTCATTTTTTATTTGTTTACTTAGACAACAAACAAATAGAAAAACTTTTATAACATTTTATTTTTTGCGGGTGAATCCATACGAAAAGTATTTTATTTTATACGCAGATCTGTGGAAAAGAAAATTGGATTATTATCCTTTAGTCATTGTTATTGTGTCATTAAGGATGAGTTGTCATTGTCTTTGACAATCATTACGAATGTATCTCAACAACGGAAGAGCAAACGAAAACAGAAACAACAAAAAATGAGATGTATAAGAGAAATACTCCCACACGTTTTGATGGAGTTCATTTGAGATATGAACAGCGATCAAATAAAATATATATGATAAATATAAATATTTGTGGATAATCCACTTTCAAGTTGTGAAGCCACTGAAGAGCTGTGACCGAATGCTCAGTAACGGATGAAAAGATGCTGTCACTCATTTCTGTTCATTTTATTGCAATGCCAACCCCGAAAATGTCCTGCTGTCAAATGCAAATATACACGAATACGAAATGGCAAATATCACATGCAACGTGCACTTGAAATTCAATTCAATTCCAATTTTTCGGGGGGCTGTGCAAGCGTCATATTTACAATTTGCAATTTTGCAATTTTCCAATTGGCAATTCATTCATTTCGTATGTAAAATAATATTCGCGTTCTCAGCTTTCGCCGTAAAAATATTGAAATATTTTTAGTTGATTATTCATTTATATAAATTTGAATATTTTATCATACAGCGACGAGGTAAAACCGAAACAATGAAATAATGTTTAATTTAGTAAAATGTTTATGCTGGTGGAAAAAGTTAAGCCCGAATGCATTTGTTTCGTGAAACTAAACAAATCCAGCCGTAATCTCATTCGTATTATGGTGTGTTTTTGGTATCTACGCAAACACACATTTTAACCCTTTTTCGCGCTCGCCATTTACGCACATGCATGCGAAATTAGATGGATTTTGTTGTCACGTATTCTCTCTCGTGTCTGGTGGCGCATATGGAAAAAGTTTATCAAACCGTGAGCAGAGTCGAAGCATATTAAAAACTCGCATGCGAATGCGCCACGCCTCACTTTTGGTGCTCGTATTTGAAAGATACGCAGCGCCGAGGATGCTCTCCGCCACCGCGTCGCGCGCGCGTTTTCCCGCAGTATGCGCTGAAGGGGGCAGCGCCACCGCCGACGTCCACCGGCATTCAGTAGGCAGCGCGCGAACTCGTCGGAAGCGCGCCGCGTGCCAATTTTCCGCGACTTGTTGTCCTCTCTCGCGTTCTCTTATCTTGTAGTTGCGCCTCATCTATCTCTGTGTTTTGTGCTTTTTAATTAGTCAATCTTTAAAATTCAATAACTCAATTCAATCCGTAGATTTTCTATTAAAAAAACTAACGCTAAAAGTACAAAACTCAAATTATAAATTAAATAAAAAAATTAGTGATTTTGTATTGTCGTCTAGTGTTTGAACGCGTGTTATACGACTTGACAAACACGAACAAACGAGCAGCGAAAAGTTTACAAAGAAGGCCTCGCTTCCTTCTTGATCCTTTTTCCGCCTTCGCGAAAAGGAAGAAGGACACCAAAGTTTGCGCATTGTTTCACATCCGGCTGGCTGCTTTGGCGTATGTAAGAAAGAACTTTGGGCCCGCTCTTCGCCACCCCGCCGTCAAAACCAAATACTTTCCATCGTTGTTTGCGGACTTGTAAACGTTCGGAATTCAATTGGAACGGAGCGAAACGAAACGAAACTGAAATCCAATTGTTACACATTATTCGAAGCGTATTTAATCATATATTCCATTGATATATTTGCCATTTGTATCAATTTGTTTGCAATTTATTTACAAACAAGCGAAATCAATAGCAACATAAACAAACATTGAATGTAATGACGAGTGTCATTAAAATTAATTGAATTCTATTCAAGCCAAGTATCAACAGGAACAAGGGGACAAATAAACAAAATATTTTGATTTCGCAGCGAATAAACAAATGTTTACAAGCATTCACGCTCGCGCTTAATTGGAAAATTATTAGAGACGTAAATTAAGATCAAAAAAGAGGGTTGTAAGCTTGCTTGCTGCGATGAGAGAAGGGTTGATAAGTGCGTTAAGCGTTTTCAAGTGTTTCCTCTCGGGAAATTGATAATATTTAGAGTTGCAAAGAGATTTTCAACCCGTTGCAAATTAAATTATGCTGCGTAGAATATTAATTTAATTTTAAAGAATTCCAGATAAATATTTTTAGAATTGCAACGTCTAAATTAAAAGGAAAGTTTATTTAGCAATATTTTTCTGACGACTAAGGAAAAGTGCAATATTGATAAGAATTTTATTACACGTATATTTTTCTTTTATTCTCGAATAAAGAAAAAACCCCGCTGTCAATACGCATTTGCAGTGAGCGAACGGGACCGCTGTTCGAGGCGAAGAAATAAGTAGATAACAATAATTTTTGTTATTTTAGTATCAAACGCCAGGAGCGTGTTTTCAGCAAGAGATAACAAATTCTTCTATTTCTATGGCTAGCCATGTACACAATACATTCATATTGCCATTTCGAAGCACCACAACTATCTCATAAAATTGTTATATAAATTTATATTTTCGTGTGCGCATCATTGCGACTAAAAATTATTTTATGATTAGTATCTATGGATATCTTTCGTATTTGTATTCCGTAAAGTGTTGTTGGATGACAGCTGCGTGCGCTGCGAATCAAGAATAGTAATGGTAGTAATAGGGTTGGAAATGTATAATTTATATTCTGCGACAATCGCAAATACAGCAAGCAGCTGTTCGCCTTCTTCATGACCAAAAACGACCTAGAAAAATAAGGTGTTTGTGCGCGGAAAAGACGTATAGCCATCTATGGCTTAAGACTCGTCAACGTTTTATGGCTCCCGATGGCTTTAATACTTCAAGAGTCTGGCGACTTGATATTTTTGCTTTCCGGGCACGGCGCGCTTGTTTCTTTCTTCCTTCGCGATACTCTCGGGGACGGCAAGTGAAGCAGGAAAGTCGGTATTTTGTCAATTCTCTTGATACACAAGAATACGGAAGTGCGGTTGGACTTTATTGGAAATATTTAATAATGTTTATACATATTACACAAGCATTTTCGCAATTTTCTTTAAACTCGTGGAAAATTCTAAAGTTTATAGGCCAACAAACTAGACAAACGCTCAAGTCAGCAAGAGATTAAAGTTTCTCTTCAATAAGCTTAAGTTGTATGCGCTATAACGATGGCGACGCACAGTGGTCAATCCGTGAAAAGTCAGCGACACACGTCTGCAACTTTTGAACGGATCATCCGATTTCAAATATTGTTTAAGTTATAGATACTAGATTAAATGAGCTTTCAGCTGATATAAACAAAAAAGTTGAAATTTGGTTATAAATATTTGAAATCATTATTCAAACATGGAAATCAAACTTTGCTTGCCTCAATTTAGCTAAAACTACCTGCTCCGTCCCTTTTTCTTGCATTCTGCTTTCACACTTTCGTTAAAATCGGAAACATCTGTAAGGGCTCTTTAACTGTTTTTTTTTTTTGATGAAGGAGAAATCCGTCATGGATGCCAAATACTAAATTTGGTTATGTGAGACTCTTACTCACTAAAACTCCTTGTTAATTTGTTAAATGTTAAATACAGGCACCATGCACCATGCAATGTAAAAAAAAGAATAACTAATAATCTCAAATTTACAATAATTCATGCAAGTAAATGTCGCGCGTCTTCATCAAGTTCACGAGAACTCACAGTAAATTTACGCGATCGAAAACTATTTATAACCGGGTCTGAAGAAATTAATAACATGTTGAAAATGTCTTCATTCGTCGCCAAATGAGAACATTTTCGGGTATTGTCCCTTCGAAATCTTTTAAAATCCTTATTTCTACTCTCTTGGGCTTCTTCAGACATAAATCCAATTGGTAGAAAACTGGATTTTATAAGATCTTTACCATGCACTAATAACTTGTGAACAGAAGTTGGCATGTAAAACCAACTATAATTGTTCACATAACATAAGAGTTATAAACAATCAAAGATGAACACTATAGCACAATTACGGACGGAAACGTACTTAATCGCAAATAAAGCGCTTGGAGCAAAAATCTGAATATAGATGCTTATACCACAAGATAGTAGACATTCTACCCGATATCATGATATAAGTTTAAATCTGTTGCGACAATTGGTATAAGAGTTATAAACAATCAAAGATGAACACTATAGCCCAATTACGGACGGAAACGTACTTAATCGCAAATAAAGCGCTTGGAGCAAAAATCTGAATATAGATGCTTATATCACAAGATAGTAGACATTCTACCCGATATCATGATATAAGTTTAAATCTGTTGCGACAATTGGTATAAGAGTTATAAACAATCAAAGATGAACACTATAGCCCAATTACGGACGGAAACGTACTTAATCGCAAATAAAGCGCTTGGAGCAAAAATCTGAATATAGATGCTTATATCACAAGATAGTAGACATTCTACCCGATATCATGATATAAGTTTAAATCTGTTGCGACAATTGGTATAAGAGTTATAAACAATCAAAAATGAAGATTTTGGTGACCGAAAGCACGCCACGGTGTCTGTCCTTCTCTCACATGTACGGCAGGCACACCCTTGCAAGGCCCTGCATCGGTTTACCTCACGCACTCTTGCGAGTCGGTCGCTCGAAGCAAGCAAATGAATTAGGAATATTTTAACTTTAAGGCTCATTTAAAGGCTTGGAGCAAAATTCGAGCAAAATGTTTTTATATGAATCAAATCCTGACATTGTCCTCTTTAATACTGTATAAGTTTAAATCTGTTGCGGACCGTCGCTCACATACTTATTGCTAGTTTTATGCAGAAAATATGAGTAAAATTTGTTACTGAGAATAGTGAAAATATGATCCAAAATATTCAATTATGTAAAATTAAATGTATAACATTTTATTCTATATGAATTACTGAACAGAATGATAGTAAAACATAAACTATTCTTTGGGTAGAACACTGCAAAAACAGCCCTCAATGTTGAACTATCAATGAAGCAACATTAACCGGCAGACAATAGTTCAACTTTGATATCAAATAATAGCTAAACTATTAGAGATATCAAACTTTTGTTTTTACATTTATACGCAGCAACTAATTGACTATAGATTTGTGAAAAAAAAATTTTCGAATTGCAAAATTTTTAAAAAGGTTGGATGGCGGTCGCAGGTAGAAATTAGACCACTGTGCGACGGGAGGTTGAAGGCTATCATATTCACCCCCGTATCGCCACATCACATAATAATGCGCTGTACTGTAATACGTTTTACAACATCCAACTTTTCTGCAGCTGAAAGCCATAGGTGCTTTTCAGTTTCTTTAAAATTGTACGAACTTAAGATAAATTTCAGTCTTTCAACTACATCATTGACAAGTCAATCCCAGTTTCACAAATTACATTGGGACAAAAGGACAAAAACGGCAAAAGAACGCGCCACCATAGCAAATGAGTAAAAGCGCCTCACTGACATCAATTCCCCAATCTAGCCGGAACGCGAACGCAAATACGGGAGATACGTGCAGTGGCAGTGAAGTAAAACCAAAAAGAAATGCCAAAAACCTATTGGACTGGCGGAGTGAGTGGTTGTAATACGCAATGATAAGAACATACGCGATGCTCGATGTAATCCAAGGGACGAGTATCGAGGCCGTATAGATAGAGCGATGCTATTGATTCCTGATGGCTTTTTTAGCTTGGCACGTGCGCGCGCGTTGCACGTCTTCACTTAAGAAGTAATATCACTAAGCACTCGTTACTCGCCGACGGCGGCAGCGGCGGTGGCGGTAGCTGTCGTATCGTCGATTCGTGTTCTATCTCGATTTCACCTTAATTACTCAACGGGAAATTCATGTTACGTCTTTTGTTCCTCGCGCTGCACGTCCAATAAAGTATAAAAAGATAAATTCGCCGGCTTAGCCTACAATTTTTATAGCGTTGTTCAACGACGTGTATCTGGTAACAAAAGCGATTTTCCGCTGACTCTGTACAATCGTTAATTTTAATTAGCGTAATTATTTTCATAGAAAAACGCCGCGGAAGAAAATGCGTAAAGGGAATTGTTCGAATTCTTATCATTTTTCAAAAGAAAACACACATAATAAATTACCACCTTCTTGACAGTAATTTCGACTAATTTCGAGCATTTTACCCTCAGTAAAACTCAACGTCAAGCGCCATAAAGCGACCGACATGTACGGCTTAAATTTTTATGAAGGTACATACTCATCCCCGCACGCCAGGGGCGGTTGAAACTCGCGCAGTCCGAAAGCGCAATGCACGCTTACTCAGCATCATTCAATTTACGCTCGGCGTGATATTTCGCACTCTTATCCCTCAGCCACTATTGTGCAACAATGCAGCACGCGGCAATAAACGAAATTGTCGTCCGGTCGCTCGTAATTCGCGACCGGAAGTGCAACTTTGTCACTGCACTTTGCAATTTTTCAGCAACACGCTGTTCCCTTTTGTGAATCATTTTACAAGCATTTATCATTCGAGCTTTTCCATCATCGTCAACACGAGATTTTTTGGAATTTCTTTGAAGAGAAATCTATGCAAAGTGAAAATATTTGAGGAATATTTTGAACAAAGCATTCCAGGTATTTCCTGAAAAGTAGAAGCAAAGAAGTGATTGAAGCCAAGAATACGTTTCTTGATGGAAAGTGCAGATACATGGCGAACTGCTTCTGCTTGCAAGCAGTTGATAACTTATTTCATATTCTGGCCGCGCAAAGGTTTCATGCATACAAATGCATGATTTGCAATAAAAGCGTTATTTCCGCACGTTTTTATGCATGTGCATATTACAAGCACAAGAAAATTTACACGCGTCTCGGCGAAATATTACCAGGCAGCAAGAAAATTCCTTGCGAAAGTTTTTTAAACTTTTAGTTTCATAAACTTTTTTAACTCGCAAATAAATCGTGTTAGGAAAACTGTCACAGTGGCAATTACCATAAAAAAACAGAAATTTATCAAGCTATCTCAACTCTTACCTCTTCAAAAACAGAATTTCTTTTGCTATCAATGAATGAATAGTTAATTACGCGTGCATAATTAAATTTGAATATTAAAAAAGGCAGCCAGCAGCTGTTTTTAGTAGCAGATGATTATTACGTTTGGGAAGGTTGTTTACTTGGGTGCATTGCTAAATTATGCGGATAACCAGATATCCGGAGGCAATTTAGCTTCACAGCGAGCACAGGAGCAAACTCACAATTTTGCAAATGTTTGCGAAATACTCGTTCTATACACTGCTGCTCCATGTCTTGTATAATTTACATAGATTAGGATCAAACAATATTACAAGAGAGCTCACTTGAGCATTCGCTCAGCCGATGTAACAACGTTACACTGAATTTAATATGCATATAGTGAGAATGACTGGGATGTGCAAATTTTGGTAACATTTATTACCAACCTAGTCAAAGATACAAGGTGTTACTTTCATTAATCAAAAATACACCGATATTATCATTTGTTTAAAATGAATCTTTACATGCAGGAATTTACTTGCTTGCTTGGCATTATTCTTGTACATTAGAGCTGAAGAAACTCTAGCGGAAAACTCAATTACACATCTGCTACTCTGCGTATTATTGCATTAAACACAAGCAGAAATGTGCCACATAAAGAAGAATTGTAACCGTAATAATTGCCTGGTTTCATCCACTATTGCATTGCTGCATAGTTCTCTACTCTACGTTTCCCAGAGAGAAATAATTGTATTTGCATACAAGACGCATCTGTTATATTTAACTTTAAAATAACAGCAAATAATTTTAAAAGTTTCTAAAAAAAGAAATCGTTTCACTTTCAAGATCATTACCATCATCACAGCTTTAGTTTTAAAAGTAAGTCGTTATTAAACAATGCAGCCTTAATGAAAATGAGAAAAGTTTTGTTCACATTTCTACAAAAAGATATTTTGTATCTTTCTTCATACTTTTCTAGCCGGAAGAGCAGTTATCTCAAATTAAGTTGTGCATTATTTTTAATTAAAACTCAACTCTAAAACGTGCGCCTGCGGAAATGAGAAATAATATATAAATAAAATAACTGGAAAACTTTTTTTTCCCTGAACTGGTAAAAATGCGGAAAGTGTAGACAAAAGTTAAATTGAATGCTGAAAGTTTTAATTATGAACGCAAATGCAGCGGCGTTGAGTTAATTGTCACACACAGAGAGAAAATAATGAGTATTTTTCTTGTTAATTGGCTGCGCGCTCAATGATGATAAACTAAACGTTTGATAAACTTCGGAGGGAGGGTGGCAAATTATTATTATCGCAATGGACTGTGTGTCGCTCCAGGGAGACTAATTGTTCCCTTCAGTTGCATACAGTTGTAATTTATTGCAATTCCAATGAAGTTTCCAACAACTGTGTTGTGTTATTGCATTTACAGAGTTTTAGTTTCGGATGAAATTATTTATAGTTGTTTGTATGTAAATTCATTCCCGTCAGTTGGGCATTAATTAATTAATTTATTATTCGTTATGAATTTACCCAAACACTACTCTCGTGAAAACTTAAGTAACACAAGTTTTAATCAACTATTACGAATTTATAATTGACTTAATAAACGTCGGAAGAAAATTAATATTTGGATCTCAGCAAAAATTTTGGCAAAAGTCGATCACGCATAAAATTCATAACATTCATAAAATTTGAATATCATAAGCGAACATCGCTAGAGATCATTATTACAACACTCGGAGTAAGATGACTGACTGTGAGAGCATTGCGAAGGAAAAGCAATGAATAATGCATGCTGTATTAATTTTCCTCTCGTTTTTCACAGCATAGCGAAATGTTGGCGGCTGGCTGAATAATGCGCTCGCGATCATTAGACGCTGTTTTATAAAGCAAAGACGCGCGCTCGTACGGGTACTTTGTCGTGAATTAATATTTAATGCGTGTTACTAATACGCCAATTATTTAACGCATTAATAATATCCCAACGAACAAATTATTCTTTTCCATGCATATGAAATTTTATGATTTTTTGCTCACTCTAGAGCAAATTTAATGAACGCAATGAATGGATAAATAATTTATGATTATGGTATTGTCGAAATTATTTGGAAAATTCACTGAATGCAATAATTTATATTACCTGTTTAATTATGGCGTTTCCTGTTTATTGAAATAATTAATAATTGATATTTCCAATTATTTTCATATGAGATGAAATGCATTCCGGAAGTGAATGAATATAAATTTTAATTAATAATACCACATAAATTAGATTAAAAACTATTTAAGAGCTGACAGATTATTAAATGTACTAACATGCATTTAATTAACAGCAAAATGCAATTTCCATTTCTACACGTCGCATTTGAATAACAAGAAGTAGAAGGAGCTTATTGAGCTTGAATTGACTGTCTTTGAATTACGCGCGGCTGTAGTACTTGCAGGTAGTTAGCGTTCTCGAATATATTGGGATGCGAATTGTTTTGCATTGCATTCATGCATAATTTAATCAAAGCTCGCTTACTGCGCGCCGAAAGCGAGCGATGCGGAATCGATACGTACACTGTCCCGAAATAGGCGAGTTGTAGATAGACAATTGATGTCAATTCCATCGCAAATTTGCCATCGTCAAAGACATGGAGGCGCGGTAATCGCAAGAAAGGCGTCGCATGGCAAAAACAGGAACATGTCATGTACTTGATATACGGGCGCCGCACAAGCGACGTCATTTATTATACGCAAAACTGACATGGTGTAAGGAAACTATGAACTATAAGGGTTGCCACGTTTTAGTCAATAGGGTTTTAGTCACATTCATTATGCTCACGCGCTGATAAGAGATAAAGAAATTGGGCGTTGTCACCATAACTTGCGTCGATCCTAAGTGCCAATCCCTTGATTAAGTATTAATAAATTTGATAGAGTTATTTAAATTTTATTCCAATAATTTATGAGTAATTTAAAATATTTCATGAGGCGTGAAAATTATAACGTTATTATTACAAGAATTTCGCGAAGAGAAGACTATTATTATTTAATTTCTCTCTTCACTCTTGTATTTATTTACGTGGTGCCATAATAAACACTCTATTGTTTGTTTATTTATGCAAATTTCAGCCTACTTTACTATTCGGGGTAAATTTCGACGCGTTTATCGAGGCACACTAACTGTATGTGAAACACGAAAAACTCAAACTAAAGCTCTTTTGAATACGCGAATGACGCAGCTGAAAAGAGGCGAAAAAACTAAATGATTGATCGCGGCTCGAAGAATTCGAGGACGGAAACGAACAACCGAGCAAATCACGCCACGTGGACCAAAAATACATTTGCAATCCGTTTCTGCGGTCCGGTATTTCTTCTTGTTGTGCAATTGCATGGCGATCGTTTGATCAAAACGAACAATTACCTGCAAATTGACCTGTCAACGAAGTGCAATTTGCTTTAAATGGCTTGAAAAGTTTATTCTGATTTTTTTAAAACTCCACTCTCTCTATTAAACATTCAGAATCTAATAATATAGAATATTTGCATAATAATAATAATAGGAAAATAAATCTTCTCTCGTCTATGCCAAGTCATAAAGCTGAGTTTATATGGATCAGTATAATACTACACGTACTTAATATTTTATTAGATAAAACGCCAAATTACAATTAAATTTTAGTACCACCTCGTTATTATTCATTGCACGTCATGTATGATCTTATTACTTATAAATATTCAAAGGTAAATTACCAAACTCCACCACAAGAGCTTTGGGCATATCAAAATTAATTAATAATCAACGTACACCTGTATGTATTTTGGATATAAAATTGGATTGCATAGGACAATTCGAATTCAAAATTTGGGTAAAAATTTCCATTTAATTTACTTCCGCCGGAAGCGTATTGAATTCATGCTTCATTAATCACGCGGAAAACATCAAAAGGAATAAAACAATACCCGATCGACGATAAGGGAGGGAAATATTAATGAAAATCGTATAGCAACCAGCATGCTGTAATTATACGTTCCGTATTTCTATTTTTAAAATCAAGGTGCTCGGTTCGTTCGTCCATCAGCGTACACCTGAACCTGAATAAAATAATCGCGACCGGAAAGACATGGAAGAATGTCGCATCATCTGCATTTTATGAATATTTATGCTTCGTTGGCGGTGGCGGTGGCGGTAACGGTGTTCGTCGTGTGACAGTTTGTGCGATTTATTTTACGCTCGCAAATTTTATTATGACAAACTTCTATCAATATTTCTGAACGGCTACGGCTACGCGTGATTTTATAAATAGCGGTTATATTTCAAAAAATTGCAAAAGTTTTGCGCCTCATAAATTTCACTTTTAAGCGAATTTCACGCATGACTTAAAGTTGGGATCGACACTGTTCTCATTAATGAATTAGCATGTTAATTACGCGCCTCGTTATGACTCATTGTTTCGCGCTCGAATATCATTTAATTAACTTGCTCCGAAATTACTTAGGGTAATTTCTACGGGTTACGCATATTGTTTTCGTAAGCGTGTCAAAGTTATAAATAATAAATAAACTTGCGCCCGAAATTTGAATACGTAATTGCAAAATTCAGAATTAATTAATGCGCTAAAAATATCAAGTATAAATAGGTCTTACATTTAAAATTTGCATTCGTAAAACGCAGAAGAAACCCCTAAAAGTTTTTTTATGGTTTCCCTGTGATGGAACTGAGAATTTCCTGTGGTGCTTCCATTTCCATTAGGTTTTCTTGGTGTTGCATGCTGATGGCGGTGGTCGCAGAGGCGTTGTTGTTGTTGTTATTCGAGTGAAACAAAAGAAAAGTGGCTTTCGCCTTTCAGTACTGTACGAGTGACATTTGTTTTTCATTTGCGTGTAAAAGGCACGTGCGCAGCAAAGGCAAAAAACAGAAATTTATGTATCTCAAGAACGAACATGTACCCTCGAGGGCGATTTATGCGCGTGATAAGAATAAAGGACCAGCGCCAGCAAAACAGGACAAAACTCGCATTTATTAAGTAATAATTACGACGGCGAGAGTCAATAAACAAACGCATCGCGTGGATTAGCATACGTTTCGCCTAATAACATTGTATTTTATTAATTATTTACAAGACGCATTTGCATTTTTATTCACTTTGTTGCTGCGCCACTAAACGAAGCCGTCGTAAACTAGAAAAGTGGATGGATTTAATTTCAAGTTAGTTAAATTTAGCTCGGTAATGTTCGCAAGCATTAATATGCACGTTTATAGGATATTTATTTAAAATTACCACACCGCATCGCATTATTATCCTAGATACTTCGTGAATAGGGAAATGGAGAATTTCATGTTATTCTCTCGGTTTTTAGTTGCAAGGATAATAAAGAAGTAAAGTGGGCTTAATGTGCAAATGTAGTTTCGAAACTCTCTCTCTTGCCGGATTTGCAATTTCGCATTTTCTTTATTTCTTGCTCGTTTTCGTTCACGTTTCGTTTTGGCTTCCTTGGGAATATCGGAACTTCCGGTTTGAGCAAGCAGCATATCTGCCACTGACTTGTGCAATTTATTAAAGATTTATGTGCGCACAATATTTTTTTCTTGCATTATTTTTTCGCTTGGCAATTTTATCGAAAGAAGAAATATGCTAAAAATTATTTAACGAGGTAATCAGGGTGTGAAAGGATGTAAACACCTTTCTGAAGGATGTAATTTACAGCTGGTTGAGTTGTTGTGCTTTGCGAAAGGATCAGATTGCTTGTATTGGTAATAGATAGGTAGGTGTTACCAAGATTGTAGGAAATTGGTGTAGAGTTCTGAATGAGTACAAGGATAAATGTTTTTTGGCAGCACTTGAGTGAAAGTGTTACACAAGTTGTACTTACGCACGAAGGATTCACATATATATTTTTAAGGATTTGGCAAAGCGCCTGGAAGGATGCTTTCAACTTTTTCTCCTCCGATTTTGCGTGCATCTGGAAAAAGCATTGATAAGATGTGGTAGTAGTATATTGTATCGGGTGAAAATGTTTTAAGTTTTTCGTGGTGCGAAATGGACTTGAATTTATGGTCCGATTCTATTCTTAGTAAGCTTCTATTCTTACTGCAATAAATCGATGCAGTGTGCAACTAGGGCTTTGAATTTCAAGAATAATATTTTTCAAAATTCATCATAAATTCAACTTTATCTCATTGGTAGAGTCTATTCCATTTGAGAATTGAATTTTTCAAACAACGGTCGCATTTTTGCAATTCAGATTATATGCAAAGAACGTACTTGCGTTTGGCAAACGATTAGGTTTGAGGTCAAGTTGATAGCTTAATTGAAATTCACGATTGTGGTGGTGGTGGTGCTGGTGGCTGCATTTGCCAATGCCAGATGTCTTCATACCACCGTACATTTTCCTCCCTAGTAGAAATGCACACATATGCTGTGAAATACTCTGACATGAGTGCGAATTACACGGCCGTGCGCGAATACGATTGCCATTCGGGTGCGGTACACCCCAATGTTTAATATTTACCGTCCTCGACGACCGCAAGCACTCACTCGGCATTCAATATGCGTTCGCAACTCAGCACGCTTCGAACGAATGTAAACACTTTGCGATTACGTGATTTTCCTTCGGACTCTGCTTCGATTTCTTCGCAAAAAACGCTCAGGATTTCATCCACTGCGATCCCATGAATTCCTCTTCGTTTTTATCTAATACACGGGTGGATATGTGGTATTAATAACAAAATAAACACTCACTATTTATGCACAGCACGTACTTAGTGATTATATCTTATACAAGGATCAATCCTAATTGAAATTGCAGACTATCGATCACCATACGAAATAATAGAGTAATAATAATACTTGATTGACTGCGCCTTGATACGTCCGGCTCTTGTTCATCATCAAACGTGTCATTTAGTTATGAATGAGATTCATAATGAGATTTTGCATAATTCCTAAAACTAATTTTACACATAATTAATTATCGCTGCATAATGTGTATCTTCAATATGGATTTCAGTTTCGTAATTGAAATAATTTACGTAACAATATAGAAATCAAAATTTTATAGATAAGGATTAAAAGACATTACTTATACTCTAACAAGCTTAATGGTATTAGCACGATAACCGAGTGTAGTACACAACGAGACAATTTGTATTAATGAACCTATGGTCCGAGTGGCGGAAAGTATTCCAGAATGAATACGGTCCAGAGTACTGGAACTGGTCACGGATGCGGTAAAAAGGATGGTCAGGAGGTAGCGTGTCATTATTTACTAACGAATTGCACTAGCACTTTATTCACGCAAATACATTATACATTTTTAAATAATGAACGGTCGATTACAAACAAACACAATCAATTCTTTATGCTATTGTTTTCCGATACATTTCAATTTGCAAATAGGTTGCAATAAAAATAACTATTAACACTAGACGCGTATAAAATTTGTTTTCGTTTCATGCGGCATAGATAACACAGATAAAATGAAATGAAAAATGCCCTAGTGTAATTAAATTTGCAATAGGTGCGCGTTTATCGATTTCCACTAAAATCTACATTTTCATCAAAATTTCCTGCGTTTATTTTGTAAAGCGCAAAGTGCTATTTTATGTTATGTTTAATTAAATGCGCTCAAACTGTTAATGATAGAAATTCAACTAAATTCCATTAAATTTTTAATCATTTTTTTGGTTGCATATTTAACACTTGCGCTTCATTAAGACGAATGAATGAATAATGCTAATAATTGTTTTATTTTGTTCTAGGTGAGTGATTGTTCAACAAGAAGAGATGAACTGGTAAGATTGTTCAAGTGTTTTATCAACTCAAGAACAATGTATCTCATCCGCTCGGTGATTATGATATTAATCTCAGAATTTGTGTTTTATGATCCTATTTAGTGACACACTTGCTGTGTATGATTAACGTAACTTCTATTATTTTATGACAAGAGTAATGTTCTGCCCATTCCCTAATGGATCGTCGCACTCTTTTTCTGCACCCGGCCTGCAACTCTCATTTCTTGCCATAGACTTTTCCCTGCTTTAGCGTAATCACTTTTTGCACTTCTTTAATGTTTTTCCCACGAAGTACATCTTCTACTTTTTCTCAGTTCTCGCTAGTAATTTTCTTAAAGATGCACCAATCCTTTAAAAGTTTTAAAATTCCATTTAAGTAATGGCTACATTTTATAGTATTTTCTTATGCTTTTCAAGTTTCCACCTATTCTATTTATCTTGCAGCTACTTTTATTTTTCGAATAGCCTAGTAACTGAACATTCAAGGAACACAATCCTTCAGCGTAGCGCCCTCTCTCATGAAAAAGCACGCGTTAGCAATAGGAATTTCAAGGATAAAAGTCCTTTAGAAGAAAGTCGATATATCAAGGAGTCTCACAGAGGGAGCTCTGGTAAAACAGGAAACAAAAGAGCTTTCCTTCTTTGCTTCAGCCTTTGGCAGATGGCGTTTTGTGTTCAGTTATCCTTGAAGGATAAGCTGCGCGCATATTTAAAGAAAGCATAATCAGCAATCGCGTGCAACGTTCGCATCCATCATGTTCATAATTCGAACAACCCACAGTCAACCCTGATTAAATTGCGTCCGAATCAACAGCTTAATATACCTAATGGAACTTGATGATAACGCTGATAATTCGGTTTACTCAACTACTACTGCACTCGGAAAATGTATGTGTATCAGCGCTAATGCATATCGTTCCGAAATTAATTGAAACACGTGTTTTGCGCTACGCAAAATATTATTAATTCACGAAATGACATCGGCAATTAGAACTTAATTTTGTGCGGGATTGCCGAAATTTCGGGGTGCGTACGGTCCGCAAATATGAAAATCAAGTCGATTGGAAAATTCGCAAGTGCGCTCGCTGTGGTGGTGGGCAAGATAGGAAAATTGTGCGGTTTGGGGAAACACGGGCGCAAATAGGCAATACACAGCAGGATCTCACCACTTGCTTGCACTCTATGTGTTTACCGCTCGCGATTACCACCCCCTCCTGTGAGCCCCGACGTCGGCGGCGGCGGCATCGCGGCGCTCCTGCCGCCAGTCGCTCGAAATGCTTTGATTCGATCGCACGCATTTTGCCGTTTTACGCGCGCTCCCTGACACATTTTCCGTTGTTTGTATACAAATATTGCATTCATTCGCGGCACTCCGATACGCTTTTAATTCGTATACTCA
Source organism: Aleochara curtula (assembly GCA_963978815.1). NCBI lineage: Eukaryota > Metazoa > Arthropoda > Insecta > Coleoptera > Staphylinidae > Aleochara > Aleochara curtula. The sequence continues at coordinate 18,679,967 of OZ022216.1, read as the reverse complement.
TTAAAACACGCGCGACAAACGTCCAAGCAAAATTAAACAATTAGTATTCAAGACTAACGAGAAAAACTTTAATTCAAAAAAAAATCAAAAACAGCTTCTAAAGTAATTTAAGTGTAATTGCTCAATGTTAGATATAAAGTAAAAAACAAGTATCGCAAACTAATAAGTCGTAAAAACTCGATGTCCATTTATCGATAGTTGAGTAGGTGATAAAAATTAATAGCTAGGTATATATAAATGTTATAAACATAAAAAAATAGAAATATTTGTGGAATAGTTATATGAATGTTGCTATCACGTATTAAAAATATATTTATAGACGAAGAAGCATAGAAAATCTATATATATTTAGCTACACGTTAGTTCGTACGACGAGAGATATAAACAAATTGTATATTTTGGATAAAAGTTTATATTTTTATTGGGAAGAAGCTGCTGCTTTGCGAATATTTGACGCAAACGAAACTTTGCGAGTAACGCGTTCCGCTAAAGCAACATAGTTGTTACACACTAAAATATGGTTTATACAAAGACCGACCGTGCACATGCTTGTAATGAACACGCGTAAATAAATTTGCGATCGCAATTGATTCGGCCAGCGGTGCGGTACGGTACGGTGAGTGCGCATAATTCGCGTATAGTTTGCTTACGAGCGCGTCCACAAATATTTATCTGTTATTCGTCGAATACAAACTATGACAGCTGCCGATCAGCATAGCAAGCAGCAGGAGGCAGTGGCGGCGGCGAACAATTCTTCAAATAATACTGGTAACGCCGGTGGTGGTGGTGGCGGTGGAGGAGGCAATTTAAAGAATGCAAATTCAACGCCGAAGAGCACTCCGCAACGTGTTACCATCAATGCACCTCCCTACGCTTACGAGGTAATCATCATCATTTTTCTCTTTGCATCGCATTTAATTAATGTAAAACAAGACAACGTAATTTAATGGTCTGTTAGCATCATTAAAGCAAGATTTACGGTCTAATTAGCGTTGGCACTTCATAAACTCGATCTTGTTTCTCGCGCGATTGAAATACAACTCATTATTCGCCTCCTCTTTTTTTTTATTTGCTTGGCGGGCGGGCGTTGGGTACTTTGGCAAAAAGAACATGATTGAAGAGGTTTTTCAATCAACTCGACTACGTTGTAGAAATATGCAAATGACGCGCTTTCACTTTTCCATCACGTTTGGCAGGCCCGCACGTTTCTTTCGCGCTGAACTTGGCCAAGAATTGTATCATCGCTCGCTTCTTGATGCTTCACTTTTTCTCGATTAGAGCCAAAGTGTGTTGATAATAAATGCTCCTTCGTCAATCCATCGCTCGAATGAATAGCGAAACATGCTGATGATGCGTTGTAGAAAAACTATGAAAAAGTTATGAAGGAAATTATTATTATGTAGGGCACGCTCACACACATGAGAAATACACGTGGTAAATAGCGAATTCAGCATTCGCGATATGATAATAGAAGTTGATGTTACGCATGATCAGTAAACGTGAACGTCGCTTATGTTAATTTTTATGCTGATTTTATGGCTCGGTGACGTTTAATTTCCCCTCGCATTGGAGGCGGCATGCAGCACATAAAAGGCCGACTTGTCGTTTGCGTTATCACAAGAGCGATGTGTGTAGTTTACATACGTTCATGAATTGAGTGTGTTTTCCGCTTAATGACGTTTGAATTTCCCATTCATTTTGTGTATGCCATGTGAAGCTTAACGCAGCATTACAGCGAATGAATGAAAGGCATAGAATACGTGTAATTTCAAATTCAGTTTAATCCCAAATTAACAAAAGTGTAATTAGCAAATTTTGTTATTATTTGATAATTACGGACTAATTTACAAAATGATTTAATAATTCAGCCAATTGAATTAAAAGAGGATAACTAATTCAGACTTTTGCGATTTGACATATAAATGAAAAATTAAATATGAAATTTCAGAGTACGTACTTAAAAAAATTCATTGAGCGAAACTCATTTCTTGCTTCAAAAAAGTAGCGGTTTCATGAATATTTGTATAATTCCGACCATCAAGGAGCAGTTAAGCAAGGACTAAGTCTTTTTCTGTCTAGGTATAAAGCGGACTTTAAATTTACGTCATATTCTTTATTACACGAGCATTTAATATTGATATTCAAAGCAAACTAGAACAATACAAGTTAGTTTATACAACACCTGCTATAATTCTCCACGCTGCGCTGCAGATATTTAATAAAAATAATATAGCCGTATATTGAAGTAGCTTCGTACATTCATTAAAGAATGCAATATTAATTCAACTAAACGCCGCCATAAAGACGCGACTCGTGATATCATAAAACTTGCATAAACAAAATGAATATTCACGTTTATAACGCACGCAGCCGCAGTAATAAATACTAAAACTTAATATTTAGTTATAAGCCAAGGTGTGCTTTTTATAGCTCTTAAGTTATAATCCATTTTTGCAAACTTTCCCCCGAGAAAAACAAGCGCATCTCAAGGAGAATCCCGGCGAAAAACTAACTGAACACCGAAAGCAATCAACTTTTTTCTAATCTTTTTCTTCCTGGACTCGTTCGTTAGTACACTCTACGTATTTTTGCTGTCCTTATTTCGCACTCATCGTGTTTTTTCTACAGGATTGTGCAAATAATAAAGTTTTTCCGGGTTGGTATAACCACGAACAGCACTATCATAAATAAACACCCCTGCTCACTATATACAAGGGCAACGTTTCAATAGAATTAGACATAATTTATTTGTGAATAATTAATCATCGGCTCAAACATTTATACGGATGCTTTCGTTAGTTGCAAAAAGGATGAGAACTATTGATGCATTCTATGGGTTTATGGGAGGTATTAAGTTCATTACATACTCGCATTTGTGTTCTATCAAAATAGGCCAAACAATGTGAAGCACAATAGAATGAAAAATTGATGATCATATTTGATTTAATGCATCACTATCATAATAATGCGTTTTTTCATTCCACGTCAGTCATTTGATATGCATGCAGAACATTTATTATTAAAGCTGCAGAAAATTAAAGGTTATTACTGGTATTAAATATACAATTTCTTTGATAAGAAATGTGATCTAATTTCATCAATATCTCGAAAAGTACTAAAGATATCATCAAAATTCCTGGATTTTTCACAAGTCTTACAAAGAAGCAAATTGACCTATCGCAAATTTGTTGGATGCATTCTTAACTTGAAGCGATCATGTTAATTCTTCAACTTTTAGTTTTTGTTGAAAGTTCAAGTATTACATAAAAACTAAAATTCTATCCGTTAGAATGTAGGAAGGTAATGAAATCTGGAGCTCTGTACGTTCACTAATTTAAAAATTCAATTTCTTGCATAAGAATTGTGATCTAATTTCTTCAATATCTCGAAAAGTACTAAAGATATCATAAAAATTCCTGAATTTTTCACAAGTCTTACAAAGAAGTAAATTGATCTATCGCAAATTTGTTTTACGCATTCTTAACTTGAAGCGATCATGTTAATTCATCAACTTTAATTATTAGTTGAAAAGATTAGTTTTTTTTTCAACTAATAAATAAAGACTGGAATACCCCCTTAAATATTTCAGTGATCAATTTTTATTATGCAAGTATATTTGAGTTATTTGTTAAATATATTCACAGTAAACATGGCCAGGGCTTTCCATTTTATTGCGCGTTTTATTCATTATTTCAGAAGGACTTTTATGATATGAATATAAAAATGTTATTTACTTGCGCAAACATAATTTTTCGCATCGCGTCGTGTCTACGATATTTTCGCATTTTTCATACTAATACGAGCAAATTTGTTATCTCGGAAAATAGCTAAATACATTTACCGATACATTCATACAAAAATGCGCAAACCATGTCGCGCGTTTGTTATACTCGTGGGCGAAACGTGGAAGTAATCAATGTAATTTATCAACGCCATTGAACCAACTAAACACTCGATATTAATTAGCCATATCATAAAAGTACTGATTTCCGCGTAGTTCCGCGTAATAATTATGAAGAATTATAGTTTCAAAACTACCAGTGGAAAAATATCTAAATCTAAACATACACAATTCATAATTCATTAGTTGATTTATCAATTTATTGACAAGTTAATTTATTAATAAATTTCTCTATTTTTTATCTAGGTTATTGGTATATTTTGCCATGGTAGCATTTGTCATTTTTCTTCAGATTATTCAGGTGTTTTTTTGGCTGACTTATACGATTCGCCAATACAAATATGCGCAAAAGTCGTTGTAATCTTTGAAACCTTTCACTGCCAATGATGCGTTGAAGAACCGAAGGACAACTTTTCGTATTTGCTTCTAGTAAACACAATAAAACATGAAACTCTTATATATTAATATATATTGCGATCGAGGCTGTAAGCAAGAAACATGAAACATGAAAGCCCGACTATTTATTGATAAGTGTTTGCGCGCATTATTTGAACATGTTGTGGGGGTGAGCGTTAAAACGCCGCCAGCTTTACCCGGATTCCGGATTCAAATTCAAATGCGCCTGCGGCAGGTTGAGATAAGAAGTGGAATACGCGAAGAGCATTCTTCAAATACTGCCTTTGGGCTACAGAATCACATGATAAATGTGATAAATCCGCGAATAAAGGAAATAAATTACCGAAATACTTGCCTTGCAAAAAAACAGCAACCTGACGAGAGAGCATACAGCCCTTTCTTTATTTTGCGTCGCGCATGCTACCCTTACGACTTTGTCGACCCCCCGCTGAAGACACTACTTCACTGTCAATGTGTGTACAACGCCCTTAGAAACACAACATTTCTTCCGGGTTTCTTCGCGTAGCGCAACGAAGAAAAACAATATGAAATAAATTGCTATATAAGGTAAAGAAAGCAATTCGTCCTCCTCCTTTGACAAATATTTGATACAAATACATTTTCACTTTGGTAAACAACAATGTGTTTTTTCGTAATGGCCAAGACGATTCAATGATATGAAGAAGAAATAATTAATTAACCTAATTACTCTTGGTACTTAGTTGATTGGCAGGCAGCTGGCAAGACAAATATTTATTTGATTGTTCTTTTGTTTACGTTCGCATGGCTCCTTTTACGATTGCGGCTGATTCGTAAAAATGAAATAAAACGTATCCGTAATAAAAATAAATGCCGGATGTGATTGATATTGACACAGGACATATATAATCCCCCACTTAATACGCTACGACATATTGACAGTCAGGCTCTCAACTTCCGGCGGAAGTACCTCAAAATGGTGCTCGTAAAGTGTGAAAGCTGGCGGCGGGCAGGATCATAATAAACTCGTTTTCGTAATGCCGCAAGTGCATTCAAGTTTAATAGGTACAACTTTGCGGTTTTGGCCCAAAGGCGTTTTGAGACTTTGGAGCAGTCGAAAAGTTTTCCAATCATGTTTTTAATTTCTTCCACTTAGCGACTTTAATTCTGACAAATCACTTTTCAAATTTGCATGCTATAATAATATTTAATAAGAAGGGTCTCCACCCTTATTACTGTGTTTATCAAGATATATCATATCGCAAAAGCTTTTAAGCGTACATAACTTGCAAAAATAGAATTTTATTATCAATAAGCACGACGTGAGCACCGAAAAGCCATTCGAGCTTGCTGCTAGTTCTAATAAAAAAGATTTAAAATATAATATCAGTCGCGAAAAGCAGCCCATGTACAACAAAGTGCAGACGAAACGAAAAACCATTGGGCTTTCAACGTGCGATACGAGACGATAACACAAGACGAAAGCTTTTACGTTGTTGCAATTTGAACCGTTTAGGCTAAGGCTCCTTTGACATTCCCTAAATGATATATGAACACACACCCGCACTTTGGCGAAACGCTAAACGGTTTTTGCCGCGCGCAGCAATTGCATGCCAGCCCGAATTGTACAATCAGCAAGCGAATACATGCGCACCACCCACAAATTGAACGCGTGATGAGCAAGCTTCTGACTGAGAAGTGCGCACTTAAACCTGCAAATCGTCCAAGGATTACCACGTAAATGCAAGACAACAAAGCTATAAAAATATTTTATTCTATTGCTACTGCGTTAAGCTTTGCGATTTTTCACGTGCGAATAATATATTCAGACATATCGAGGTTAAAAATCATTTTTAAGGGCATGCTTCATAAAAACAATTTATCTCGAAAAAAAACATATTTACAGTAGGCAAATTTGATATTTATTAATCTGAATATGTAGATGGCACGTTTAGGATTATCCTGAGAAAATTGAAATTCTCCAGGCTGCTCGCGTATGTTGCTCGTGTGGTTTGTGTGGTTCTTGAACCCTGAAAGTTTCCACTGAGAGCAGGAACACATGTCGCGACGAAATAAATTAAGGACGATGATGTCCTTTTTACACCACCCGTCTACTACATCCCTGTGTCTGTTTTTATAATCCTTCCCCTTTGCGTTTACACTAAAAGGTTTGACTTAAAAACTTAACAACTCAAAGAGGAAAAAATATGAGTGGGCAAGCGAAATAAAAGCATGTGATGTGTTTGTTTATTTTATAGGAGTTGGCTGTGAGTTCACCAAGCGAACGAAACTGGCGTGGGATCTTCATTGCACTCCTGGTGATTGTCGCTGTATTGGGCCTGATCGTCTTCAGCATAGTGCTGGTGGCACCGCCAGAAGAAGGATCGCGCGTCAACGGACGCAAGCCGAGTCTTAAGGACATCTTCCTGAAGTTGCCGCCGCCGGCGCGCTTCAACGGCACGTGGGTCTCAGGTTAGTGGTAATTTCTAATTTCACAGCGGGCAACAAGCACGCAACAACATGCTTAATCCTTCCTCACGGTGAGGCGGTGTGTGGGTTTTCGGCGTGGCACGTTTCTCATTTGCCAGGTGAACAAGATTTACGTTTCGCACGCATTGCATTGCATTGCTTTGCGCGCTTGTTAAGCCGCCCCACGCGTAATCAACTTGGACATTCTTTACGTTGGCCCTTTAATGGCCACATAAATAACACGCACGTGCAGAAACGTAAACGAAAAATCACAATTTGCAATATTTTCTGCGCCCTGAATAATTTCTCATAATTGAGAATGTACTTCCCTTGGGATTGGCAACGGGTTAAATTGGATACAACATAATTCTTTCGTGGAGATCTCTTGATAAAATTCAACTCAAATAAAACTTAAACTCGGATCACAAAAGTTGAAACCGTCGTGACGCGTTTGTCTTCTTTACGTAGAGTTTTTCTTGCTTTGCCAAAGCGAAAGTTTTCAATACCTAGCTATTTTTGTTATAGGTTTCGTTCGTTCGCTTCACTTCACTGCTTTGGCGCACATCTTGCAAACACACGTTTCATACTTTACCCTCAAAAGTTTTGCTTTACAATCAATATATTTTCGCGACGCGACGTGGCAAACTTTATTTAAAGCTACTTTTCACGTATGCAAGAAAAACTTTTCTTTTTCTTCTCGTCTTCCTTTTCTTTTGTATTAACCCATAGTTATTGGGCCTCTTAATTTAAACTCGAAGACGAAACGGGATCTGCGAATTTGCATTTCATGTCACGTTTCTGTTTATACGAATATAAATGTATCAAGAGAGGATAAATGCCAAGACGTGCGCCGTTGTGCTCAGCATTTTCTTAGAGATTTTCCTATATCGTACAGTAGTAGATTTTCGATGGATTTCGTTTAGTGTTTTTTACGTTTTATTATCAGCAATCAATTTCTATCAATGGATATAATAATCTATCGTATTTCGCTCTTGCAGAATATTTTTCATTTTATATTGGTTAGAATATAATCCATTTAATTTGTTATTTTTAATATCCAATGCCATCATTGCAAGGATTTATTGACTCTTGTTATCCCGAGAAAGGAAGATTCAATTATTCCCCAATAAATTGAGTTCGTACTTCATTTTGCCGGTTTATCAATCTAATAATACATGGGGAGATACAATACGCGCTCGCCCGGAAAAGGGATTAGATTAGAGCGAGATAATTGGAAGGTTCGAAAGAGGTTGAGAACTTGAGAAAAATGACTGATTTCCATTTAACGAAATAAATCCCCAACTCTGAAAATACGCAATTTTACTTTGCGGCAATCTCACGACAAATAAAGAAACCGAAAAGTCAATTTGTCTTGTGCAATGACAATGATAATTATGATAGCGGAAAATATAGTAAAGGAGAACATACGACCTTAAATTGTAATTGAAATCGATAGAATTTCAATTCTATTTTATACTAGATATTGGCGATAAATTCGCGAACGCAATTAATGCGAAAAGGTGTTAACCATGCACGAATAACACTTGCAAATGGCATATTATTTGATAAACGACACGCGATCACCATCGACTCGGCGCAATTAAATTTAATGAAATTACATTGCGCTCGTAATCAAATTACATAACTTTTACTCTGCCCCACCGACTCTGAAAAGATTAAACGCGTTCTAATAAAATACGAAACTTTATGGTAGCGATACTTTTTCGGTAAAGTTTTAATAAAACATGGTGCCAATCATACCGGAAGTAGAACATTGATAAACTTGCTTTCATAAATCACAAGCAGCGCGGTGCAGTCTCCTTTGTCCTGGTTTCGCTGAAGAAAAAATAAGAATAGTTCAGTTAGAAAAGTAAAGCGAGCGCACTTGCCAAAAAATATTTCGCAAAAGGTAGTCGAATCAATATAGATTTTCCCGGATATCAATCACGCGGCTTTCGTAGAAAATAAGATAAGTTCATTGCGTTGCATTTGTAATTTAGCATTCTGCTAAGCGCAGCGGGCGCAAGGACCAAGTGGAAAAATTGAAATGTATGCAGATGTGCGAGCTATAAATTTTACGCGGCGTTATGTGTCACCGGTGTGGAAAAACTATTTCAAATAAGAGGAAAACGTCCGGCGGCAAAAAGCAAGCAGCAGCGTTTCACGTTTGTGCATTGCAAATATGCATACGACGTGTAGGGGGATGAGCGCAAAAACAGGAACAGCAGAGTTATTGGCGCGTTGAATTGGGATCGCGTCCAAGACGAGACGGCGAAGAAGAAGAAGAACGCGAGGAGGCGCACATACGCGATAACAACACACGATAAGTAATCGATGCAGTTACTATGGCTACCTCGCGGTGCTGTCTCTCGAGCTGGCCAGCAAGCCGAACGCAAACGCACGATTGCCACCCAATAAATGCGTGTGAGAATTTACAAGAAGTGTTTTCCAGCCGAACATCTGAAGAGCATGATCAAAACCAGCTATCAGGATAATAAGTTGTAAACTAAATTCTCCAGCAGTCGCAGCCCATTCTCTCAAGTTCTTTCTCCCTGTACTGGCGCAAACTTGAACGATTACTGAACAAATTAATTATTTTCTTTTTGCGCTCTTTTAACGCACACTTGATAACAGACGCAGAAACTCAGAAAGGTCATTACGTGGAAGCAAGTGACAAAGGACGAGATGTAATAACAATAAAAGAAATGAAACGAAATGAGCACATTATATACACTGCGAACGATAACTGCCGAGTTCGCAGAACATTTTCCTTCATGGATGGTGGTAAAACTCTCTTGATTAGTTCGCTCACACGCGGTGCGCGAATCAAGCGCGTTTGCCTTTTGCGTGAGATGAAATTGGATATTTTAAGCAAAGTTATGATTAACTTCCAACGCAAAAATGAATAATTAGTCTGCGTTAGATCGTACAATTCGCTACGCGATCGTGTTATAAATAGCACATTATTACCAATTTCAATCACGACGCCCGAATGGAAATTTCAATAAGCGTAACGCGAAATATGCTACGTTTCCAACACGGTGCCACTAACAACAACAACAAGAACAACAAGAACAACGCATTGAAGAATAATGCATGCACGACTGAAGTGATTAATCATTTAGCGTACTTTCTCGCGGCCTAATGAATTAGTACGCAATATCGATTATTGACAGGCGAGGGTGTTGCGTGTGTGTGTATGTGTGAAACAAACTTTCGGTACAGAGTTTACTTTTCTTATTATAGTGTAATCGCTTAGATTGTTTGATTATTTCGACGCAATACGAAAGGTGTTTATTTGATTGGCAGTTTGAAGGGTGGCTGATGATATTTTAATTTCCTGGCATTTTCATCACTCTTCGACAAATTACAAACACGCTCATTGTGCGAGCAATTTGCAAATTACAAGGCAAGCACGCGGAGGATGAAGATAATAAATATGGCGAGGAATAGAACACGAATATTCGAATTGCACGCGCGCACTTAGCGTTTTTCCCGCCCGCCACCGTGAAAAATAAACTCGGGGGCGGCGTTGGAGCAATTGGTTCATTCATTCCACGCTCGCCCACGATCATTAGCTGCGCAATAACATGACCGAGATGGTATAAATTGTTCGGGATCACACTCCAAGTCCGTGTCTAGCACTCCTCGAGCGGAAGGCAGGAAAAAAGGCTTCCATCAAATTTCCAGCAAGTAATTTGCCGGCACGAACGCGTCGCATTTTCCAGCGAAAAGAATTCCTTGCGAAAATCATACGTGCGATGTTGATGGAGACAAAAAGGCGCGGTCCGAGAAGTGACTACCATGTGAACAATGAAATTCTATCAGCGCGCCGGCAGCGTGCGTAATTGAATGGCTTTTGTTAAGTCATTTCTCATTTAAAGCAGTTGCACTTTATTCCCATTTTATCTGCACGCGCGTATTTCGTACAATTCCTGCGAATACAGTTGCTGAATTTGTTATCGGGGATCAGTGAGACGCACATGAAATGAGCCGGAACAAATACGTACGAAATGCAAAGTGCGCACGCTTTCTTGAATGGCAAAAGAGGAAAAAATTAATAAAACACGACGCCGCCTCACCACCACCGCGCACCGTGCCGGATTCGTGTATTTTGCAAACGCGCGACTGTAACAGGATGCAAATAGCACTTTTTTTCATTGTCGTCCTGTTTTCTTCCTTCTTTCCAGACACAGCCTTCGTATACCAGGATCGTTACGGTGGAATCACGTTATACAATGCCGAAAATCAAACGACAGAGGTGCTCGTTACAAATGTCACATTTGTAAGTGATTAATATTACTTCTTCGTCTTCTCCTTCCTACTTCTCCCCGAGTTATCAAATTTCCCACAAAGTTTAATCCACGTAGAAACTCACCTGAACATTTCAAATTACAAATTGGTTGATGTAATCATAATTCGTATTATTATTGCGCTTCTTTCAGCGACAGTATAACGCCGTCGAGTTTAAAATATCCAAGGATTTAAAACACGTTCTGTTCATAACGGATGTTATCAAGCAGTTTGAACACAGTCGACTAGCTCGCTACTACATCTACGATCGAGTCACTGGGTATGCAATAAACTAGAAACTAATCCCCTTAGTGTTGCACGCGCACACACTTCTTATCATTCATATCGTTCTTGGTTTGTGCGCGAACAGCTTAAACAAACCACTCTCGCCGAATGGGACAGACGACAGCGGACCACATTTGCAGTACGCGACTTGGTCGCCCAATGGATCGGCAATCGCATTCGTCCACGCGAACGATGTCTATTACAAGCCGCACATGTGGAAGGATCGGGTATGTCGGATTACGAACAACGGACGCGCGAACGCCATTTACAGCGGTGTGCCCGACTGGCTGTACGAAAGCGAAATCCTTCGCACTGATCACGCCGTGTGGTTCTCCGAGGATGGTTCACGTCTTCTGTACTTGAGTTTCAACGACACGGCAGTGGAGGATTACAAATACCCGTGGTACGATAGTGGAAACCTCTACGCAAAGTATCCGGAGATTAAGTCGGTTAAATATCCCAAGGTGAGTAATTTTTGGTCAAACTCTTCACGCATGGATTTCGCAAAGTAAAGCAAAGCAAAGTAGGCAGGTAATTGATGACACTCACATATTGATGCTTATAGGTGGAAACACATAATCCGGTGGCGTCCGTTTGGGTAGCAAACTTGAAAAATGTTAGCGACGCGCACGGATATATTTCAGCGGTGGAGATAAAACCGACAAACAGCGTCGAGACGGGCAGCTATATAACGAGCGCGCGCTTCTACAACGAGAACGACGTTTCGGTCGTTTGGCTCAACCGGCGGCAGAACAAGTCCGTTATCCTGAACTGCCGCGCGCGGGATAATTACAACTGCACTACAGTAATTATTTCAGCGCGACATACACATAATCTCGAAATTAATTTCGTTTGCATTCTCGCAGTTTCACGTTAAAAAAGCGAGCTGTGATCTGAGCGTCAACAAGGACGACTGCGGATGGACAGAGCCCATCTTCCATCCGCTTTTTACGCGCACCGGCCGGCAGGCGCTCATCCGTTGTCCTGTCAAGGATGGCAATAATGGGGATTTCATGCACGTCTGCCAGCTGCAGTCGAAACAAGTGATTCCACTCACACGCGGCGCATTCGAAGTGACAAGGATACTCGCCTGGGATGAAGAGAACCACTTGATGTGAGTCCAAGTTGACTAAGCGAAATACTTAATTACAATACTCGTTTATCTTTTTGCTCTCTTGCTGCCCGTTTGGACAGCTATGCGATAGCGACCAATGAAGACCAGCCGGGCGTGCGGCACTTGTTCAAAATCGGCGACATGAACTCAACCCAAGCGTGGACGTGCATGACGTGCCTCGACTTGAGCATGAATATTACAAACTTGGACGGTGACCTACTCAATGAAACTCTGGCGAATGACTCGATGCTCCTCTCGTACAAGTGCGACTACAACAACGTCGTGTTCAGCAAAAACTATCGCTACTACGTGCAGGAATGCCTCGGTCCGGATATTCCCGTACTCTTTCTGGTCGAGACTGCGACCAACTTTCGAATCGCCATCCTGGATGCATCCACGTCCCTGCGTAATAAAGTGAAGGACCTATCGAAGCCGCGCATTAAGAAGTTCCACGTCAAGATTGACGACGGCGATGAAATGTACAACGCACAAGTGATGCTTCACTTGCCGCCCGTCCTGCGGGAATATGAAGAAGTGGCATTTCCTCTCATACTCATCGTGTAAGTGTTTCGCGATGACCTCAAAAGCAAATGCAATAACCTTTCACCCCTCAGCGACTCAACGCCTGGTTCGCAAACAGTTTCCGAGAAGTGGGAATTGTCCTGGCCGTGGTTTTTGGCAAGCACCCGGAGCTACGTCGTCGCGCATATTGATGTGCGAGGATCCGGCTATCAAGGCGAGAAGATGCGCCGCGAGATATACAAGAAGTGAGTGCATCCGTTGATTTCTTTTTGTTTAATTTTACACTTGACTGACTGCTGACTCCTTTATTGCCTTCTTGCGCAGAATTGGCTCCGTTGAAGTGCAGGACCAACTCGCCGTGCTGACGTATCTGAGGAACGAGTTTCGCAACTTTATTGACAGGGAGAAGATTTGTGTGGTTGGTAGCGGTTACGGTGGCTATGTAGCTGCCATGCTTCTCCTGCAAGACCTCCAGCAAGTTATCAATTGCTCAGTTAGCATATCGCCAATCACTAATTGGTTTTATTATAGTAAGTATTCCGCGTGCACAGAGATAAAGCACAGATGAAAGAAATTAAATTGCGCGCATTTTAGATTCGTTCTTTACGGAGAAGTATTTGAGTCTGCCGTCTGAGCAATTTATTCAATATCAGCGCGCCGATCTCACAAAGCTTGCGGGAAATTTAAATGAGCGCAACTACTTGCTCATACACGGAAGCGCCGACATAAAAGTGAATCCACAACATTCCATGATGTTTGCCAAATCGATGATCGAGCAAGGAGTGCTCTTCCAACAAGTTGTAAGTATCCTTTAAGCACAAATGCATATTTCCTGCAATTGCAAACTTTGCACAAACATTTACTAAACACTAACAAACACTCGACATATTTCTTGCATTGGACACGCTATTTTTAAAATTCATCACATTCTTATTCACAGAGTAACATTTGACAAGTGTGTATAGGCTGTGGAGTTAATGTACTAGGACGAGAGTCCTTTTGCGTCGCGTCGTCTGATAAAAAAAAGTATTAAGGCATTGTCTTTTTATCTGCGCGTGTTCTACATTTATCTGAAGTAGACGTCTCTCATGCGAGTCATAAAAGATATATTACTCCATCGCCATCGCTAGGATTCCCATGCAGGCCACAACGCGCTGCGCTGCTGCTCGCTCCTTCTGAAAATAGGCAAACGACGGTAGCAAAGCCGAATCACATTTTGGCGCAAATCTAAAATCCATCCGAACATCTGCACGCCGTTTGCGGGCTATTAAAATGCTTCTGCAAGTCAATTCACCAAATCGCTATTATCTTCCAAGCATTAGCTTATCTCGATGACTCACGCGCGCCCACAAAGAAAAGCTTTTCCAATTTTTCCATCCACATTCGCGCAAGTACTTACAACGCTCCCTTGCATATTCTTACGTTTTTGCCAACTCGGCAAATCTAATTCACATTTTTATTCCTCTCTCTTTGCCTTGCATATATTCTTCGCCAACTATGCGACATTAACTGCAAGCAGACTTCACAAATAACTAATGCTCAGACTAACCACTCCAAACAATGTCATGTTTTCGTTCATCCAAAAACAGCAGCGCGCTGTTTGTTTTTCTTTCGCAAATTATTATTAGTAACTCAATCCTATTATTTGAAGGTGTACCCAGACGAGAGTGGACCATTCGACCCAAAAACACAATTCCACCTCCATACGTACATTGATCAATTTTTTAATGAGAGTTTCGGCGCTAATAGGGACGAATGGGATATCTTTTTAGCCTGAATTCATGTACATACGATACAGAGTGAATTGCCCTTTGATATTAGTTGAGCCCCAACCAAGACATTATCCTGCAAATACTACTTATGAAAGCGCCCACTAAACTTTGACATTTTAGGTATATCCGGACGAAAATCATACGTTTGGTAAAAAATCACTGATTCATCTGTACAAACAGATTGATCAGTTCTTTAACGAAAGCTTTGGGCCACCGATGGACGAATGGCACGACGAAACCAGCGACTTTTTCATGCAAACAACGCAACGATAGGTATCACATCCCATTGCTCCTTGCGTCCAGGACGCATTTACTCATTTCTTGCATACATGCAAAGCGAGGCACTAATATCCAGGATAACGAATGTGTGCAACGCACATTTAGCATACGAGTGCGTATATTTTTCATATCATTTGTTTCGTGAACGAAAGGAACAGAAATGATCATCAAAATTGGTAACTATATTGCGTCAAATGAAAATTAAAATACTGCAAAGCCTACTTATTCCATAGACCAATTAAATTTAATTACACAAACTTAAAATACATACATAAAATAATTGCATATGTGATAGCTTAGTGAATTTACAAGCAAGGTAAATGAATTAGTTATTATTCCAAAAGAAAAAAGAAAACAAGACGGTTATAAATATTGAATATTTTATATTGACGAGAGAAACAGTATCGAGTTCAATTGAATTAATATGTATAATATGAATTTAAATGATACAAAATCAACAACAACTTCCAAACGCATACAGTTGTTCGCAATGTGTAGGTTGTCCATAATTTTATAACTATTACTGATATGAGAATGGGACAATAATACTGAAGTTATTTGTTTGAAATGTCTATTTTTATCGTGAAAAGCGTACTGCATAATAGAGTAACATCTCAAATATTAATTTTAACGGCACAATTACTATCGATCTCTTCTGAATTATTATGATATTGTTGCTTCACAGCATGATCAATAAAGTATGGACATCCTGCACTAAATTTGTACATAAAGAATCTTCCAATTCTATAGTAGCTTACGAGATAACAAAATGTATTTCTAATAATACTTGCTTGAAGATGAAATGTTTCATGAGAACGCGCGCGCTGATAAACTACACTAGACTTTCATCGAAATACTTTTTCAATATTTGAATTGAAAGAAAATTACCTAATCTATCAAACGTAGCTGTAGCAACTACCGATTATATCCTGTGATAGTCTTGAGTTTATGAGAGCGATCCAAACAGAGTCGAAAACCAACCGGATATTTTTATAGTCAAAAGAAAATTCTTATTTAAAACTTAAAGCGTAGGCCAGCACTATTCGAAGATAATGACGTTTTGGTTTTGTAAATATGTTGGTTCGATTATGAAGAAGAACAATTCAAAGAAACGTCCATGATGCTGCAAATCTATTATAAATTCGCATTTGAACTTGAGGATTTCAGGATGTTTCTTCTAGCACATAGTTAAAACATTCGATTCAATAATATTCATTTAATTTCGATTTACTGATGACGACTTTTATATATGTGCCTGATTATACTATTATTATAGTTGAATTCATTTAAAAAAGAAGAAGTCTAGGCTTGATTGAAACGATTTGTCATTTAAATTATAAAAATATCTTAGATTTAAAATTTATGAAGAAAATGTTGTTAAACCATGTTATATTTATATAAAATATTATTATGTACTGATATTTAAATGTGACACCAACCGCCAAAGTAAATGTTAATTTATGCGAGTATTTTACATGCTGTTTATTCGCAGCCTTGTAATATACTTTTGTTCACAGGAATAAGAAGTTACCCTTCAAATATAAGTTCCAATCCACAATGCATAAGTCAGTTGGTGACACAGTTGTTAGGTGTTTGCTTAACAACCGAGAAGTTCCTGGTTCGAATCCAGGCCGGGGTAACTCAAAATTCAATTTTAAATAAAATAAATTGAGTGGAGTTTCTTCCATAAACAATTATAGATCGGGTATTTCCGTCCAAGACATGGAGGGAGTTAAGCGGCCTGCTGGTAACGAAAATCGGGAATGGGGAGGCAGTATACTGCCGGGGAGCGAAGCGGCGGGGTGGGCCGTCACTAGACAATCTTAACGTACAGGCTTCAAAAATTAAAAATGGGGCCCTTGTACGCCTCCGGGGGCCCCATTGGACAGACACACAAGTCCATTGGGGCCCCCGAAACGTACAAGGAATTGAAAACTTATAAATTCGGACTGCCTTGCCCAGGGATCGAACCTGAGATACACAGATCACATTCACAGACTTAACCACTAGGCTATGAAGTGTTGTTGCTTTGGCTAAATTTGATCTTGCCCTTCTAGACTTGTTTGATTTAAATTGAAATTTTAAAAGTTGAATTTGGTGAGGCCTTCTCTGGGATCGAACCAGAGACACCCGAACCACATCCGTAGACTCTACCACTAGGCTACAGAGCGTTGTTGCTATAGCCAAATTTGATCTTCCCCTTATAGCCTCTCATTGAATTGAAATCTTAAAACTAAAGTGAAATTCTCAGGTATTGAACCTGAGACACCCAGCTCACATTCATAGCCTTTACCACTAGGCTACGGAGTGTTGTTGCTCTGGCTAAATTTGATCTTCCCTTTATACTCACAAATTGAATTGAAATCTTAAAATTAAAGTAAAATTCTTAGGTATCGAACCTGAGGCACCCAGCTCGCTTCTATAGCCTTTACCACCAGGCTACAGAGTGTTGTTGCTTTGGCTAAATTTGATCTGCCCCTTGTAGACTCAAATAGGATTCAATTGAAAACTGAAAATTTGAATCTAAGCAAGTTTCCGCATGGATCGCACCTGAGACGCTCGGATCACTCTCAAAGGCTCTACCACTAGGCTATGGAATATTAACACTACAGGTAAATTTGATCTTGCTCTTCCGTCTCAAATTGATTCAAATTAAAAACTTAAAACTTGAATTCGACTTACTTTTCAAGAGAATCAAACCGGGGCCGTTCCCACTACGCCATTGGATTTTACTGCTACGGTGAGTTTCTAGGAACCCAATATAATGTAGATATATTATAAAACTTAAAATTTTTTCCCTTGGCTGGAATTCGAGCTCAAATCTCTAGCTACACAAGTCTATGGCGATATACACTACACCCTGATGACTAGGATGTTAATCTTCATATTAAGAAGAACTGCTAGGACATCCACGCACGCTGGAGTGATAGGTGACACATCGTCGTAATCAACGGAGCTATGTTTCTGCCAAATTTCAAAACAATAGGCCCGTTAATTTCCGAGTAATGCCATTTTCATGCCCAACTTTGAAACATTTCTAACTCGACCGCCACCCACACTATAGTAATAAATGAGATACATCAACATAATCAGCGTAGCATCTTCTATGTTTCTGCCGAATTTCAAAATAATCGACCCGTTAGTTTCCGAGCAATGCCCTTATCAGGCCCAATTTTGAAAAATTCATAACTCGACAACCACCAATGCTGAAGTGATAAATGACACATCATTGTAATCAGCGTATTGTGTTCTACGTGTGTGCCAAATTTCAAGACAATCGGTCTAATAGTCGCCGAGTTCGACCGTTTTAACTATCATACTTGAATGCAGAAATAATATTATAATAGAAAAATAACTATAATTAATATTAATATCATATTATTATTAATAATGGTATAATTAATTTGTTTCGTTTGCATTAGAAACAAATCGTCTCACTGTGATGCGCCTTTATTGAAAAAAGCTTCACAACAAGTGCTCTCCTCCTAATTCAAAATTTCGCCTGGTGTGAAGAGTCTATGCGAACGCGAATTGTGTGACGAGTTTGGTACCCAGATTTTTGCTTATGCGAGTTGACAGTTTTCTCCACAGAGTGCGCTAAGGCGCAAACCATACCATCTGATATCTATTATAACGTAAATTGTATTATTCTAATCAAATTAAGTGTTATTTAATCGAATAGCGCAGTTGATATATTCTTTAAGAATGGCTCATTATAAAGGAGCTGCCAGTGATGCTGGCCGTGCCATGCAATTGATGAAAAAGCGTGAACAACAATTGCAGGACATTGAGTTACGAAAGAAGAGAATTGAGGAAGATCTGAAAGTAAACAGCATTGATAATAAATTTGCTACTCATTATGATGCTGTGGAACAACAACTTAAGGTAATATTTGTAAATTTTTAAGATATAAATTGATACACTATACTTGTAGAGTTCAACGATTGGGTTGGTTACTCTTAATGAAATGAAAGCCAAACAAGAAAATATTGTCAAAGAACGTGAAAAGAAATTAGCACAAAAACAAGCTGAGAAAGAACAGGAGAAACAACGGGAAATGGAAGCAAAGCAGGCGGAAAAATCTAAACAAAAGAGGCAGATTCATAGTCTTTCATTTAACATGAATGATGATGATGAGGAAGCAAATGAAGAAGAGGATGAGGAGTCATGGCAGTGTATAGTAAAGAATACTATCCCATCAAAGAAAATCAAAAAAGATCCAACAGTTGATACAAGTTTCTTGCCTGATAGAGAGCGTGAAGAGGAGGAGCATAAGCTTCGAGAGGAGCTCAGACAAGAGTGGGCTGAGCAACAGAAGAAATTAAAAGAGGAAGAAATTGATATCACATTTAGTTATTGGGATGGCTCTGGACACAGGCGTACTGTTCGTGTTAAGAAGGGAAATTCCGTCTATCAATTTTTGCAGAAAGTGCTGGAACTGCTAAGAAAGGAGTTCTCTGAGTTGAAGACAGTCATGGCTGATCAGCTAATGTATGTCAAAGAAGATCTAATTGTTCCTCATCATTATACATTCTATGATTTCATTGTGACAAAAGCAAGAGGAAAAAGTGGACCATTGTTTCAATTTGATGTGCATGACGATATTCGTCTTGTTAGCGATGCAACCGTTGAAAAAGAAGAATCACATGCTGGCAAAGTCTTGATGAGAAGCTGGTACGAACGCAACAAGCATATATTTCCTGCTAGTCGCTGGGAGCCTTATGATCCAACCAAAACTTATGACAAGTATACAATCAATGATAAAACTTCGAAGCATTCATGACAGGAACAAATTGCTGAACTTCCTTCTACAGTACAAATTTTACCTAGCAGTATATTAAACAAGAACTACTTGCATTAATAGTTTATTCAGCATGTACTGGAAGTCCTTGCACTGATGGCAATGAAGCTAATATTTCAGCATCTTCTGAAAATATTGGAGGGTTACGTCGTTTAAAGTGATTGTGTTCATGAGGCACTCTTTCCAAGACATCAGTTGCCCAATGATGCAAAATACAACGTACATTTACTTTCTCCAAGTTGTTCACCTAAAAGTTTTTCATTGAATCAACAATCATACCATTTGAGACTATGCTTACTGTCACTGTGATGTAGAATTCCTTTCCTTCATAATCCATATTTGGTCCTTTAATTGGTTTACTTGGCAATGTAATTGCTTCATCTGGTACATGATAGCCACATCTTCTAAAGCAATTTCTCAGATGCCATGGTTCTAACACCCATGGATTTTCCTTATTCATGCAAACATTTAGTGATAATCTTGATAAGACATTCACAGTCTAAAATGAATGAGATATTAAGAGATGCATGCACCAAGTGAAAACATATTACCCTTTGTGAAGTTGGTGAACTATGTTCGGTATCCGCTTCTACATTTGCATAGTCCTTGTATTTCTCCTGCATTTCAGGTGTAGCATATACTGCAAGCCCAGGCAAAAGTAGGTAATTGTATGCATAATGTGGTTTCAATGATAACTTCTGCCCAAGTTTCCCAACTCCATCAACGTACTGAGTCAGAATGACTTCAATCTCTGTCTGTCGTCTAATGCTAGTATCCTCAACCAAATCATAAATGTAGTTCTTGTTTCTTAGCCGTTTCGGATGGGCGCCTATTCGATGTAGCATAGGTGGATATCTTCTTTTTAATATATACGTTGTCTACAATAAAAATAATGAGCTTGTTGTTTACAAGTTTACGAAGACTATACTACTTACTCTGAGTTGTTGTTGCAGCACTGACTCGGGCGTTAACGTGTTGATAACAACTTTACTTAATGATTTCCACATTATTTCGTTTAATTCACTAGTTAATTAATAACAAACAAATCGCGAAACTGTTACACACTGAAGGTATCACTTAACCAACATACATTGCCGACATATAGGACACCGTGGTTAAATGTCTCATAGTTCTTAATGTCTGCAATAGGCGTCGCTGCAATGCAGTTTTTTAAATTTATTTAAATGCCGAGCGCAACTCTTGGCGGGAGTAAATATGCAATAATAAATTCAAATTAATTAAATCGCCATAAATCTATTTAATTACGTTCAACGAGCGTAAATTATGCAATTTAGTTTAAACGCGCTCGCACGCGCGCATTTGCTGGCTTGTTGGCTGCGCTAGTCGAGCGAATCAATTGATATTAATTCGTTATTTGTATTTTATGGACGGCTTTAACATTGCGCGCGCGATACGTCCGGCGATTTTATTGAATCGACGACGTTTAATCGGCGCTCGAGCCGCCACCAGCCAATAATAATAAACTCCGCGCCTATTTATTTATTAGAAAAATGCACGCACGCCGCAGCGCATGCATTTGCAAACACGTTTGCGCTGCAAGAAAGAGCCATCAAGCGTAAAACACTTGAGAGCCATTCCAAGTGCGCGCACTCTCCATGCCAAATATGAACGGGCTCCATCCACTCTTCAGCGCGAGTAATTGCAGCAATTAGTGTATGGCCGATTAAATAACACTCTGGTTGTTTGTTTGCACTTGTTTCTTAGACGTTTGCAAGTAATTTCGGTACTCGCGTTGTTTGCGCTCGCGCGCTAGCCGTACAAGATTTTAATTAAAGCCGCATGAGATAACGAAAATCGAGATCGACTTGCGCTCGTTTCGAAATTGATGCAACAATGCGGGCAAAACAAATCGCGATTAACGAGCGCGCCTGCGCCTGCTTGTTGCGAGTTAATTAATGATTGATAAGGAAAAAAGGCAGTTTCAATTAACGAATACACGTGTTCGTAGTCGAAGAGACGGAGCGAGCGAGGAGCGCCTGCTTGACAAAGCAATTTGGAGCGCCGAATAACGCTGGAAGAAATTCGAGGCTAATGCGCTGCCATTAATTAAAAGTGCGTTATGTAATGTTCGATTGATTGCATTGCGACTTCATTAGTGCGTGCGCGCGCTCGCATTTTATGCGCGCTCATAACGAATTCGGTTCAAGTGTTTAATTGAAATGGACGTGCGTTTGTAATAAATTTGCATTCGGACAGAGACGATGGACGCTGCACTACCTACCGCTTGTTGTACAATAAACACTTTGCCAAGTAGTAAAACTTGTTAAATTGTGTACAATTTTTGAACGTAAAATGCACAAAATGTGTGCGCGCAAAGTACGCAGATTGCAGTGCTGCGATTGGTGGAAGTCGAACGGGGAATATAATACGACGTTGGCATCGCGCTAAGCATAGTAATTAAACGTGCGCGTCTCGTTTCTGCTTTTTCCGTAATTATACGTCACGCCGGAGTTGATAATTATAGTTTTCGGTGGAGAGTTACTCACTCGTTCCACTCGCTCGTCGTTTCTTCCTTCCATCCACCACGCTGCATGTGCAATGGCGTTCAACTCACTTACTTTGTTTACCCCTTTAATTCTCTCTCCGTACGCGCACTCGAAACTTTTCGAAATGCTGTGTAAAAAGTTGAAATCTTTGTGTGCGATTGCACGTTTTGTTTCAGTACAGTTCAATGCGTTTCGTCTGAATTTCAATGCGTCGAGAAACACAAGACGAGACGAGCGATGAGACGAACGCGCCTGATCGGATTTGATGATAGTGAGTGCTATCCTGCAATATCCAACCACACCCAGCGTTTATCAAAATTACATATTACGCTTTTTAGCCTATACGTACTCATCACACTGGATGGAGTCCGGCATCATCATCATCATCATCTGTTGTTTTTATGCTACGATTGGGAACTCTATACCAATGAAACTGAATTCGTTAACAATGAAAAAAATAAAGAGTAAAACGTAATAATGATGGACGAATATGTATGGAGGGCTACTTTAACGGGCACCGAAGAGTGCAACCAATTTTAATTATGGCCGAGCGTCTATTGCATTACGGTTACGACAGGTTTATTCATATTTATGATGTTGTTCGTTAATAATTCAAACGACTGGAGCTTTGATTTCTAATAGATTGATCAATTCGTCATCGCAGCGGGAGTCAACTTAAGATGTAATGACTTAACAAACTTAACAAGATGCAGCACTCATCTTGGTTACTTATACTACGGCAGATAGATAGCTTTTCCTCTCCCTTCACGTCAGTATAAAAATACGTAGTAGTGAGTATAGAATTGTTTTTGTTGTTTGAAGAGACGAGTAATGACATCCGATTAGCTTCTAGTCTTATTGTCTTTATGTTTATTGCTCTACTATAGTTGTTGCTGTTGTTGTATTATTGCGTTATTGTTGTATGATTGTTCGAATCTCATTAGAGTGCGTCTCGGTCGCTGGAACAGAGCAAAAAAGGACGACATGCGCAAGTAATAAAGCAGTAACTAATGTGATATCTCATTGAGCAAGTTATGGTAAGGTAGGTGTACCAGTCGCGCGCGCAATTGATGTGCGCCTTCGCCTCGTATTGCATTGTACTTCTTCGGCCGGCATTGCGCACAATGCTTGCTGCTGCTGCTGCTGCTGTCTCGTAATCTACGTTAAGTAATTTAGTAGCCGGAATAGCGGCGGCAGAAGGAAGTCAATTTATAATGATTGATACATCCTTTCGTGCGCGCACTGTTACGATCGCAGTCATCAACGCGCTTGTTTTCGCTTTCAATCGCGTCGTCGTTGGTGTTGTCTTTGCTGCCCCGCACGCACGCAATTCGAGTGAGTACACACCCGAAGAAAATGAATGCATTTTGCATTATTTCGGAGCGCGAGTGCGGCTGACAAAGAGTGCTCGTATTGCGCGCGTTCGCCTTTTCGGCCGCGGCCCAAAATAACATTCGATAAGTGGATGGAATGCGCGTCTCGTTAAAACGATGAGAAGGAGATTAGGAGAAAAGATATTCATTACCGAAAAGACGCTGCTGCTGCTGCTGCTGCGATGCCATTCGAACTTCTTTAAGGTCCAAGCGCATTGCTGCTTCTTCTTCTCGTTCGGCGGGCGAACAACGCGCGGTGTTATGGTAATAAATCGTGGAGGCTTTTTCAGAAGAGCGACGAATCCCATCGCACTGAAATTCCCTTCGTTCAAAACCTGAAATAAAAAAATACAAATATCAAGTAAAAAAAATATTCAAGCTCAATATTCTCGTTTGAATTTAAGTATACAAAGTGATTTAAATTTTATACGCGAGCGCGCGACTTGATGAAATTATTTGCGACTTCTTAGTGCGCGCATTTCGTATAAAAATGATGCTTGCAAACTGCGTGCGTCGAAGAGTTACAAAGTGCTTGAAGACAAATGCATTTCCATTTTGCTCTTTAGCATAAGTTGGATTTTTTCTTGTTGGTCCTTCTTCTCATCGTGGTCGTCGTCGTCGTCGTCGTCGTCCTCGCGCGTCTTCCACATCAACATCATGCATATCGGCATCGCCAATACCGACGACTCCTTTGTACCTCGACAACATTGCGCACTCGCGAAGAAGTGGAAGACCGGTCCGCATATATAACATTCTTACATATATGACCAACTCTTTGAATACTTTCTTGGGCGCAAACTGCACCGCGCTGCACCGGGAGCAGAATGCAAATGTGACCTTCGCATTCAATTGGTTGACGCGCGCGCACTTTGCTCAAAATATTGCATTCGCAATTTGCATACGCACAAAACAAAAACGCAATGCAATTTGTTTTTAATTAATTGGCACGCTGATTGCGCAGATTAATCTTGAGCGCGTAAATACTTTCGTCGTTGCTCGCTATCGCGCGGAATGAGTGACATTCGAGTAAAGTTTTTCCTCTTAGATTTCGCGTGAGTGACGGGGAAAACAATGCGCATTACAAGCCGGGAGTGGCAAACGCTGAACGCTACTCCATAACCGTTCATTATCGGCGGGCCGCGCACCGAGCGCATTCGCCGTTGTTGTTGTTGTTGTCGGCGAGATGGCCGGCTTCGTGCGCGCCGTCCGTACCTGTCCGTAATGGCTTGTCGGCTAATGACTATTGGTCTAGTCCGAGGCGAATAGCACGATATTCCGTGATCGGAAATAATTATATTCACATCTAAAATGGATGAAACAAGCGCACCGTACGCGTGTACATGCCGTATCGTGGATGGTACCGCGCAATGGAGAGAAAATGCTCTCCTCGGCTCGCCAGCGCCAGGCAAAAGGGGAATTAAGCGAACGAGCGCGCAAGAAATGCCCGCCGAGTTATTTTCGACTCGGCGCTCTTGTTGGAAAATACGGAATGTTTAATTTAATGCCTCAGCGCGGCAGCGCACCAGCCAAACACAAAACAGCAGCAAGCGACTGCTTCAACTCTCCTGCTTTTGCCCTGCTGCAAAGCGAGCAACAAAGTTCAAAAGTTAGCAATCACGAATGGGCAAATTGCGCAATTGCGGCAATTTATCGTTATTATTAAAATTATTCAATTACCCCATTTGCGTAATGTATACACGCCTGAAATTAGTTCGTTCGCATCAAACTATAAATATTTATGCCACGCGTATACCAATTTCCTTCTGAACCATTTCAGGCACTTATTTTTTTAAATTTCTTTTCCATACTCATTGCGCATTTTGACTTGGCCATTTTCTCTTCAATACAATGCAATTTTCCCTCGTGCGCTGCCCGAATTTCCATTGGCGCAAAATTGCGTTTCGTTGGCGCGCAGGACTTTTTTTTTCTGCTGGCGCGCGCAAGAACTGAATAATACTAGAACGCGCGCAATACACGTACCTACTACACTTCTATATATTTGCAATATACAGATATAGTCGTCTAAGGTCTTCTAGGAACGGTCACGACATCGATTTTTATCCACCGACAACATTATATTGCAGCCAACGAACGAACGCTGGAAAAAGAGACGTTTGCGCGAAAACGCCATGAAAGCAGCCTTGGCTGAACGAAAATGAAGGAACGAAATGCACCGCGCGCTTTGCGCTCAAGAAGAAACGCCATCGCATACGTGCAGCAAGCAGCAGCCAAAGGCGAAGGAGGGTTGCTAAAATATTACTTTCTATAATTGAACATAAATTTCATATTTTATAAAAGCCACCTATTTTTATCAGAACCGATTCGCAACGCTTCGTCCAACTTTCAAACGCACAAAAACTCTGTTCTCAATAACTGGACGTAATTCGCATACGTACTTCCATGTTTATTTAATTATCCTTTTCATGATCCTATTTCCATGCACCCTCGAGAGTGTGCCAGTTTCCTAAAAGAGGGCGCTTGTTGTTGTAATCCTTGAATTTTTCGCCCTTTCGCTATCAAGGCTGTAAACGATGAACGATCAAACTCAACGAGCAGATGGATACGTCGGATGCTCGCACGCATCAAGAGGGCATAGCATACATGTCGCGTTCCAGCCGCCAATGTGCAGGACACGTTTATGCTCTCCATAAAATATTTAATAACCCACTTTTGACGGCCGTTATTCGGCCGTAAAAACGTCGCGCGCCGAAACACTTATCTAACGCGCAAGAGTGTTGCGTATAAAAAAGCGCGCAAGAGTAGCTCTCCACAGCAGATAAGAGTGGTAATTGTATTGCCGCATAAAAGACATCGAGGAGAGTCAATGCGTACGTGCGCATTCATTCAATAATGCAGTAATACGGTATTGTGTAATCGGCTGTAAGTATCAAACTTTATTCGCTCATATGTTGCGTGCTGTCGAATTTTTAGGCGTGCGCACATAATATTTATTTGTAAGTTCCTTTTGCACGTGAAGCACGACGACGACGACGACGACGACGATGATGATGTTGTGCAAACGTCTGATAGTTGATGGCTGACATGCCTAACGGTGCTCCTGCGCGTTTGCAAACTCTCTCGCCAAAGATGAGGCAGAAGAAGAAGAAGTCTGCGTCTGAACGTGAACGCGTTGAGTTAGACATCTCCAGCGAGCTAACGGGCAAGAAGAGAAGAGTTTGCGGCGGTCGAACCGCAGCGGCAGTAACGAGTCGAGATTTAGATTTATGGTACGTTTCAACTTTTATATACACCATTAGTGTTGGTTGCCCCAGTCAGCCATGACGAGGGAACGCGTCGCGCATTTTTCTTCGGAGCCCAAACGGCGGCGGACGGGGGTGGTAGTTGATCCGCACTGTAAAAATCAATAGCACACCCACTAATTGATTCGTTAAGAGGCGGTCGCCGATCGAGAGCAGCAAATGAACAAAAATATTTACAAACACGTATAATTTATGAGCGCGAAATTAATTAGCGCTTAATGAGCGTACGACGGAAACGCTGCGAAGTCAATACGATTGATAAGGCTCTGGGTGCTGCGATTGTTTTGCAACGGATGATTTATAAGGGCATAAAGCAATCTGCGTGCTTTCACAACTCATAAGTCAATCACATTAAGCAAATCCAATTTGCGTGCCGTGTGCGCTCGCTTGCGCGCAATCATTCCGCGTTTAATCAAATTTCTCATTTTCTTTGCGTCTTTGGCCCGCTTTAAAATCGATCGATTATTATAAACAATCCAGCGATAAGGGCGCTTAATCATAATCCAATTATTGCAAAAATTTAAATTATATTAATAAATCACTCGCAAATAGTGTAATTTTCCGCTATTAATATTGCACGCCGTCAATGAGGAAGTGAATGACAATAAAAAGACGGCGGCAAGCGAGCGTAATACGCAACGACAAGTACAAGCCAAAGACGAGCTTCTGATGGCCGATAAAGCGCAGATATGAGGGCAAAAGCTGTAAAATTTATTCCGTCATTTATGTTTTATATCCGTGCTTCTCGCGGCGCGCGCGCGCGCGCAGATTGATTCCGAAGAGCGCACGCGGCGTAATGATCGCCGATTCGAGACGGACACACGAGTATTATGATAGTAGTAACTCAATAGCCGGGCGAGTGTCGTCTCTTGACTGTATCAAAATACGAGACGAGCGCGTGAAATGAAATGCTATGAAAAGAGGAAACGCCATCGTAAAAGTTCACCTCATCGAGTCGCTTCCTTCGTCCTCGTCACAGTGTCACACGATGTCGCGCTGCTGCCGTCAAACGCCATCAAACTGTTTGACGTAGGTCAGGGTGGATTTTATTATATTTTTATGCGCACACCATGCAGCAGCAGCGGAGAACGTAATCGTAAAAATTTACATAAAACAACATGCTTCGCAATATTTTGTTGCACTCGTTTCGTTTTCTTCGCGTTCATAAAACGCATTCGGCTACTTTTCAATTAATTTTACAACTCTTCGTTTTGCTTCTTGCGCGCCCGCCGCGTGTTTTATTCGCCATTTCAAAATTAATACTTTCCCGAAGAATTTTTACGTTCACGCTGAAAACAAATCCACGTACGAATCGCAAATATTTTGCGCACAACGCTCGCAGAAAGTTAGTTGATAATGCGCGCGCGTAACCCAGAAAAGCACGGCGAGTTGGTCTCCGGCAAAGTCGTTACCATGGTATCAGAGCCGCCCCCGGACAGTGACAAATGACAGACAAAGGGTGACTGGGATGCTCGTTTTACATATGCAGCGACACCCATTTGTCTGCCGTCACGGTGGTGGAGGCACCCCTTATATCTCTGCCCCAGCAGCGCCAGCAACAGCACTCGTGTTTGCTGTTCCTGTACGCGCGTGTCCTGCTCTTCCTGCCGCCTCTGTCGGCATGCAGATACGTCGATGAGTACACAATGAATGCCAGCATAGATCAAGCGCAAAAAAATGCGCGTATATGAAGCATCCAAGTCCGTCGCGAATCTTTGTTTGTCGGCACGCTTATAAAACTTGTACGAATTCGGGTTTCGCTACTGTTTGACATTTGGGAGCGCGATTAATTATTGGTGCGCAACATCGGTACGGCCGTTAATTATGAAGCGAGCACGGTGTGCTCATGCGAATGATGGAAAAAGGAACAAGTTTGACGCTTTCCCGTTGCATTATCCATACGCGAGCATCGAACACAAAGAGAGTGCGCGCGCTCCCGCCCGCGTTCGGGAGGATGACATTAGGTGGAAAGCGAACGATCGGGCAAGCGGCGAAAAGGGCATCGAATGGAAAACGCGGAAAGCTGTTCGACCGGAAACTTAATTATATTGGATATTTCCAAGTCGCTCCAAACTGTGAGAGAGAGCGTATCGACACGTTCATTCGCAATTTGTGCAGAGGGCTGCTCTGCTCTACTCTGCTCTGCGCTGCCGCCGCCACCGCCGCTGCTACCGTCGTTCAACGGCGAGGGATTTACAATCGCATCCCATGGATGGAGCCCTTCCTGATCGATGGCCGCCGGCCCGCCATCTCATTACTTCGCTCTCGCGAATAAATCAATTTATTGCGCCCAGCTTTGCAAACTCGAAATAGACTTTTACCATGTATTTGCGAATATTTTTCGCTCCTTCAAAGGATGCGTCCTTGCGCCCCTGCGCTGTGCTTTCGTTGTTTGTTGCGTATCGCCAACATGTCTGATCGTAATTTTCATTAAACAATAATAACAGTCATTAGGAAAGTATGCATAATGAAACTAATTAGTTTATGGTTGACGTTACGTTCGGTCGACGGGGGTGGCTGGCTGGCAAGAGCGGCAGGCAACACGTACGCGTAGTATCGCAATGCGGCGCGCATGGGGGCGGCGTGCGTGTGCTGTTTATGTAATAGTTGCTGCAGTTGTTTGGTGTAATATTGTATAAAAGCAATTACGCGTCCCCCTAAATCTTCGCTCGTTCGCTCTCCATGCTCCGGCGGTAGCAAGCATCCACCCACACCCTCTCTTACAGCAGCCCGACACACATACGTTCGGTGGCGGTTCTTCATCAACACTGCCAACTACTCACGTTTATTGCACTTGCGTACTTAGGGCGCATACAGCTCAAGCACCAACAAAGTTATTAGCTAATCAAAAATAATATTTGCCAATTATCATCACCAGGGATTTTCAATCAGTGCTACTACCACTATGATTACTCAATACCGTACCCACCAACTTATTTTTTGTGTTTTCCTCTCAAACTGATAACACACGAGTGAATGGAGGGTGTGTTTGCATTCATGCGTGATAGCACAACAGGAAAGATGCGCGTGATTACGCACACACTTAGAAAATTTGAAAATATTGCGTGTACACATCATAACACAACCGCCGCCACCCTCTCAGTTGTGATGACAACTGTGACGTACACGCATGCATGTCATGTGCCATGTTCCGTGTCGCACTTGAGTTGTGCTATCGCGTAAAAGTTCATCAGCATTCATTGTGTTTATCTAATGCGTCGCTAATGAGTTTTAATGACTTTCTAATAACTTTATCACTCTTCGTCTTTTACATATTCATTTGGCATGTTTACTAACATTACCAACACTCGCTTATCGCGCCATTCTCGGCGCTCGCTTTTTAAATAACTCTGCAATTTGCATTCAATCTATTTAAAAGTGTAATGTATCAAAGCACAGTCTGAAAATAGTTTTCAGTTCGTAGTTGCACTTGCGTACGAATTGAAATATATGCAAATGAATGGATAATTTCAATTCAAATCCGAATTAGCAATTGCGTTTTCTTGTGCGTTCCTTGCGCCGTTTTCCGCACAGTTAGTTTTATTAAAACGTAAGTGAATAAAATTGCGCTCGCGCGATAAGCGCATGCAGGTTTATCTGATCAATAAATAACGCAATTAAAAATGTAAATGCAACCATGAAATTCCCTGAATATAATTAAAGTGCGCCAGTCGGCGGCAGGCGCAGGCGTGCGCACGTCAAACGCCATCCACGTGTGTGCTGTTTTTCTCTCTGCCGAATACACAATTTCACTCGTTTCTGAGTTGCAAAAATTGCGAGGGAGCTGGCTGGATGAAAATGTACAAAAAAGGTGCTGAATGTGCGCGAAATAATGGCAGTGCTAATCAACGAGCGCAATAATAAAAATGCGCGAGCGCACGTCGGGCGCACTCATTGCTAGCAATAAACCACCAGCGCGCTGCTCGTTTTCATAATTCTTGCGCCTTAATTACGCGCGGAAACTGCGCCTCGTCGGCCCCCACGACTTTAACATGACATGCACTTTTCCGGAGAGTTCATACCTCTTCCTCCTTCGGCTCCATCGCACCGCACGGCGCCGCTATTTCTTACCAACAAATTATTTGCGCATCGAGCAACTCGTTGCGTTGAAAATTCCAGAGTGGCCTGCAAAACTAGGAAAACGTGTTAGATTTTTCCAAAAATAAAGTCATTAGCTAATCGCTCCTCCTCGATCAGGCGCACCCCCAAAGTGATAAATATGACAGACAGGCTGGAAGCTAATACCCGAAAAGACCTCAAACAACGGCGCAAAATAACTTTGCGCCAAAGTGCGCAACACGGAAACACGGAGCGTGGCGGCAGTGGTGGCCGGAGAAGAAAAACGCAGCAACATACACATCGTACGCGAGACAAGCGTGCACGATGCCGGAACACTGCTCAAATATTGATAACATTGAGAAGTGGAAATGTTCCTCGGGGTTGTTCAATGCCCGCGAGACTTTTAATAAAATAAAATGCGTTAGACAAGTGAAATATACGAACATGCTGGGCGGCAAGGGCGCCGGCTCGTTTCGTTTACCGTGGGGGTGGTGGTAGCAGCAGCAGCAACAGCAGCAGCAGCAGTAGCCGTGCTCGAATTGGCAGCGACGCTGGTGGCGCAGGAGGAAAATGGGACAGAGCGCTAGCGCATCACTGGTGGCGGCAGCAAGTGCTCCCGTATAGTGCTGCTGCCTGCCACACGACAAGAATGACGGGCGATTGTATATTTTAAGACATTGTTAACCTTTACGGTTGTCGTTGAATTATTAATTGGGCAGTCAACTTGTTCGACGTTCGCAATTGATTGAATTGCTTAACGTACCTCACTCAAATCCAACAATTTCATAGATTCCATTTCGATTCGACTAGCTGGAACATGAGCGTACCTATCGCATAAATAATTAATATAAAAAGTATGCTAAAGAGCGGTGAATGGTGGCACAACGCTCATTGATAATCGCATAATGAATGCACGTTTCGCCATTACCGAATGCAAATATCCTAACTTATCGGAGCGCGCACAGCGAGGCGGCAGTCGCGGCGGCGGATGCCCTGAACAAACGAACGTGCGCAAATCTGCGAATGGTTAATATTCCGAGGCCCGGTATATCTAATTGTCTCTCACGTTGATGTAAGTGCCCGTCTGTGCAGGCACACACATACTGCCGCCGCCGTTCGCGAGATGTGAATGTGAATGCATGAGGGCCGACACTGTGCTGTTGCTGCTGCTGCTGCTGCTGCCTCTGCTATCGCATCGCATCGCTTAAATAAAGCGTCCCAATCCGAGCTAATCAGATTACTGGGGATTAAAGATAGGGAATGTGCTGCTGCCACCCCTCTATGACCGCCGCCTATGATTAATGTGCGGACATTAAAGTAAATCCAAAATATTCGGGCTTGTTTCGTGCGTTTGATTGTTTAAACGCTTGTTACGTACGTACGCGCTGCTGTAAGGGTGGCTGCGATTTGGTGCGAAATGTAAAAGGGTGCATGCGATAAAAACTTAAATGAAGGTTAGTTGCGCTTAAGCGGACAAAGTCACTGGCTGCGCTGATGCTGGTCACTCTTCTTGGTGGGAACAAGTCCATTAATGGATTTGCCGATTATTGCATGCAAATGGCGCAGCGTCAAGCGGGGGTGGTGCTGGCTGCGATGCTGATGGCGGCAGCAGCGGTGAGCGGAAGCCCGACGAGGGGGCATTTCGCACGAAATCCAATTTAAATTGGAAAATTTCACATTCAGCATGTCGTTGCGGCGATTCCGCGCTAAAGATCGCTCCTGCCACGCTCAGGGGAGGGTCATTACGGCGTGCGGCGTGCTTTTTTGCCGCCTCCACTCCGACGACTGCTATCGGCGGTTAACGACGTTTTGAGCCGCCCGTAATTTATTATAATAAGACGACTCGCGTCCGTGTAATTGCGCATTAAAGTGAAGAAAAGCCACCCTTCATAACGACCAAACGTGTTGTTAATTAGTAAAAAATCTCATTAAGTCGCGCGCGCCGCCCTTCCGCGAAAAAATGTTATTCAACTATGCGTAATTAGTTGAAACCGAATTTTTGGTTTAATTCTCTCCACCGAAATGAAATGAAAATAAGCGCGCGCAAGGAGAAGAACTTGACGAATAAGAAAGAAGTGGAGCCGAGGAGCGAAGAAAAGGACGACGACGATGAGGAGAAAAAGCCGGTTCCATGTCTTTTCCGCTATGAGCTCTTGTGGAGCGTGCAAATTTTATAGTTTTTCGCCCCAGGGTATCGAGTAGCTATTAAGATTTATTACTTTCCCCCAATTTGACTAGGAGCATAGGAGGTGTTTAAAGTTTACAAACGTTTTTGCATCCACCAATGAAATCAATTCCCATTTTAGGCACGAAATCAGTGACACACCATATGGTAGCCTTAAGATGTTATTATAAATTTACGCATTTTTACGAAAATGTTTATATTTTTCCTCAAATTATGAATTTCTTTCTAGCCAGTTGAATTAGAGAACTTGATTTTTTAAAATCGGTTAATTAGACGTTGAGCTATAGTAATTGAACTTTACTCGAATTAAACCAATATAGAACGATATTGTAAGCAAAAATAAACAGATTTTTACCATTCAAATCAACTTTAAAATGAAAAATACATTCCTTTAATAATATATTAAGATATTAACGTTTTTCTTAAATAAATTGCAATAATTTCTTTTCAATTTTATGACAAACATTCTTTTGTTCCATTCAAAATGCACATGTTTCAAGCTCGCTTGGGTTTTTTCCGAATTGTCGCTTTTGTGCCTCAGTTTCTTGATTCTATTTAAGGCAAACTGTATTTGGAATCAATTGAATATAACTATAACGATAAATAGGCAAGATTAACGTATTACCACACTATTTATTTAAATAGTATCTTCAATTGTTTATTTTTCTTTTTTTTTTAAATAATTTCTTTTTCAAATTTGAGTGTGTGCATTATTACGAAACTATTTAATATCGCAGATATACTTAAACAATTACGTTATTTACAAATTTACAGTGAATATTTAGTCAGAATAAGATTGAATTCATGCGAAATAGCACTCATTTAACGGGACGCAAGAAGCTGAAGCAAGAAAGCAGGTAGTTTTGGAGAAAACCCAATGCGACCATGAAGCATGCACACATTTGCAACAGAAACATAAACGCATGTTTATGATACAAAAGAAAATGTTTTAGTTTTTTTAATATAAATGTTCATGTTGTGAAATATGTATTATAAAAGCCATGAAGTTTAGATCTACGCGCAAATTTGAATGGAAAACATCGAACTATTCTTTCCTATAATATTATCAATTGAATTTTCTCTTAACACTAAATACATTCTTAATATCTCAATCTCTAGTTAACCGATTTTAAAAATTCAAACTTGTTAATTCCAGTCAAAAGCTAATAAAACATATTATTTATAAATCAATTATTATTTGCACAAAAATGCATTAATTTGTAACAATTTTAACACGACACCACATGGCTTGCTCGATCGACCGTGTTTACAATTCTTAAGAAGTACCCTCTTCTTGAATAGATATTGTTTCTTCACAGGTTCCGTCAAAACTGAATCCTATTGGTGGAGACAAATTTTTAACTGCTCACGAATACGCCTTAGCGCTAAAATTTTAATTTATGTCCCCTGTCACCGCTTGTCAAACATGCTGTGCCGCTAGCGTTTCCCAAACCTTCATAGCGGAAAAATCAAGTTACCGAAAAAGCCAAGCTCTCGTTGTCTTTCTGCGAAACGCTCGAGGAAAAAATGCAGACGCGTTGGCGAGGGCGGCGGCCAAATGAATGCGACGCTGCTGATAAAAAAGGAATTAAAGAAAGAATACGAAAAAATGAATTTTTCTGTTTTTGACAGGCCCTTAATCGCGCCCAAGCCGGCTGACTGCGCCGCACACACTCGCAGCAGGCGGCGGCAATGGCGGCAGCAGCAGCAGCAGCAGCCACGCAGATATTGCATTAAAGGGGAGCACAGTTTGTAATTATTTTATTCCTTCGTTTCTTCTCCCAAAGATAGAAGATATGCGCGCGTATGCGTTTTGTGCGTGCGGTGGCTGCTGCGTGCGTATCTTCCTTGGCAATGACAGTTGCGACGTGATGATTGAAACGATACAAATTGTATCACGCTGAAAAAAGAAATGCAATGTCACATTGGCTCATTCATTAATTACGAAAGAAATTAAGATGTTAGATATTGTTAACTCCGTTGCAAGTTTAATTAAACTGATGCAGGAAAGATTTCCACTGATTGATGGCGAACGCGTTGGATAAACACTAAAAGTTATTATGAGCAATTGCGATAAATCTAGCAACAACAAAAGGAAATGCTACGTGATTGAAATGGATATTTTTCCGAGTGTGTTTTTGAAAATTA
This sequence comes from Aleochara curtula, assembly GCA_963978815.1. Lineage (NCBI taxonomy): Eukaryota > Metazoa > Arthropoda > Insecta > Coleoptera > Staphylinidae > Aleochara > Aleochara curtula. The sequence goes on along the minus strand of OZ022216.1, from coordinate 18,644,624 downwards.
CTTATTCTCGAGCGTGAGAAATATGAAAAGCCATATTAAAATTGCTTGGCTACAAATATGATTGAAATTGTTTGTATTTTATTTGCGCGCGAGCCATATTTCAGCGCGTGTTTTCGTTCGCTGGCGGTGGTTGGCAACGCTACGCGGGGGCGGCGGTAGGGGGCGCATCGACGTTTTCCTCCTCCAACATCAATTTGCGGTATGGCTTATTCCGAACAAGACGGCACTCTTGCATGTAAGTGCAAGATGTTGTTCCATTGGGCGCGCTCGCCAGTAAATAAACTACACTCGGGTGCTGCCCGCCCGACGCTCGGCGGCAACGGCAACGGCAGCAGCGGCCGGAAGAAAACAGCGGAACGCAGAGAGCGGAAAAGCCGCCACCGCACACACTGCTGGCAGGCAGCCGCGGCGCGCACAGGAGATGAAAAAAGTGCACACACATGTGCAACGGCAGCGGCAGCGGCAGTGGCGGCGCGGCGACCGGCAGAAAAGAGACGAGGCGGCACTCTGCGAATACAAATCAATGGATGGAAGTTTTCCAATCCATTTCGCCGGTCCCGGAGGAGCGTAGCGCTCGCTTCGGTATTAACCGAGCGCGCCACCAGGGGACTCACTTCTTCCTTTGGGCGCGCACACACATTCGATCTACTCGCGAAGGTGGTTGGCGGTGCTGGTGTGGTGGTTGCTGAACCACCCCGATGAAGACGACGATGAGGCGGAAGGCAAAGATGAAGAAAAAGGAGGACGGTAAAAAAGTACAACTTATCCATCCGCATCCCGTATTGGGAAAATACCTTATACCTTATTGCCGCGCACGCATCGCTCCTGCGTGGGGAAACTACACAACAACATGAGGAACGAAGCTCGCTGCTTGCTGGCGGCTGCCGGCTCGCAATGGTAAGCCAAGCATGATGGCACACGGCCAACCATGCGAACCAAGAACCAACCGAGTGGGAAACGTACGAATGCACGCACTCTAAATTATATCCTTCGAGCTCGAGCGAAAAGCGTTCGCTCGTCTTGTGTTTCTTTCGTACGCCAGCCCCAAACGCAACCGTAATGGAAATTTATTATTTTATCAGGCCGCGCAAGCAATACTCACAGCAGCGGCGCACAATTCGTACATTTGCGGTTTTGTTGTTCAACCGCCGCCGATGCCAACCTAGAGGCTACCTATTCATGACTCGTTGATAGCGCGCGGCACAAGATTTAATTATTTAGTTAGTTTTTCAAGTACACCAACGTTTTTCTTTCATCACAAACTTTTCAACGCGACCGCAATGTTAACCGCCTTCCCTTCTTCGTCTATTATCGACTCAAATCCATCGACTTAATACCGCAAAATACAAATAAATAAATATAACAAGGGTGAAACAGCGCAAGAACGGGGAACCTTTCAATTTAGCCCTCATCATCAAATTATCAAAGGTAACACAACATGCGCACCATATTCTTATTTATGCACAACACGCTTGTGGTTTTGCTTTTAACATCAATTGACATGAAATAACTCTTCAATTACATATTACGTGTAGTAATTCCGGAAAATAACATTACGTCCGCTTAAATTATAAATTAAGTACGTCTCTGTCGTAGCGAGCATCTTATGCGACAATTACGTACGAACCGCAATTTTATTAATTATTCATGTATTCCTGCATTGCAATTATGCAACACTAAGCACTCAACACGAGTCGTACATCAGCGGAAATTCGCGCATGTGTGTGCAACGTTAATTGAATTGATTCCACCGAAAATTTATTGCACGATTGCAATTTATTGCATGCGTTTATTGAATATTTATTCGCCGTTATTAATAAGTAAATGAATAACGCAATAATAACTCTTACATGGCGCTGCGGCAAAAAAAGAGAGAAGATGTTGAATTCAATTGCACATAATTGCCTATTTATTTTTGACTGTGGCTTGTTTAAATTTCACGTCACGCTTAAATTTATTCATAAGATATTATCACAACGCGTCTTGTTTTTGTGCGAGCGACGAACGACTGTTAGAGAGCATCATAGAGAACTCATCATTAGCATTAATGAATCCGTTTTGGCCGCCCGTCGCGAACGCGCTTGAGAGTTCCTCCTTCAGCGCGTGAATTCTTCAAGAGCAACAAATTCAAAGCGCGTGTTGATGAATTCGAGAAAACTGCGGTACGCACTTCAAGGCTGCTTGCTGCTGCTGCTGGTGCTGTTGTTGTTGCTCAGCTAATTAAAAAAGAAAAAGTAATTAGACGCTCGCGCGCGCGCGCTCATACTTTGAGTGTTTTTGATTCTCGCGCGCAGCTTGACGCTCACGAAACTTATGACGACGCGCCCGAAATTAAAAAGCAAATTGCGAGTGAACAGCCCGGATAATTAATAAACGCAATTAAGCAGCTATGCAACAATTTCGGATAAGGTGCGCATTTCATTTTTTCCTTAGACGCGGAACGTCACTTAGTTTATTAATTTTCATGTTTATGATCGCTTTGAAGTAGGCAGTATGTACTCTGTTGCAGCAAACGTAAAAGTGTCACAATAATAAAGTTGTTGATTTACAAACGGCATTCGCATTTTTGCGGAAATTTTCCTGTCTGCCTGCTGCTGCTGCTGTTGGTGATGCTGGCGTAGAATAATTCGCGAAATTGTACGCAACTTGCAACTATTTTTGCGTGAGCGTATAAACAATTCGCAATTGAAGATATATTAATGTAATTGGCGCTTTACGCATATTTATGTACTCTTACATTCGGCGTCAAGTAGGGGAATGCGCGATGCGTGTGTTTATTTGAAAAGTGCACTGCACGTATTTTTATTGTTCGAGTTTATTGCAAACGAACGCATGTTTGTGTATAATACGGAGCGCACTTAGCGCAGCAGCAAGCACGTGCTGCGAACGAGGAGAGAAAAATGAGCATAAACTCGTAAATTTTCCATCTTCATGAGCGTCGTACGTTCGCGCAATTTACGTTTCGGCCGCGCCGGCCTAACAAGCACAATAAAGTGTCCTGTTAATTATTAACAGGTTAGAGAGAGCCGCGAGCATCTTTGCATCCCAGCATCACATATGCACCGCACACGCTTTTCTTGGAAAACGCACTAGAATACACACTTACTAAGTTGTGCGCGCAAACAAGAAAGAAGCAAACTAAACGAAGAATAAGGCAAGTGCGTTAGATGCATGCCCAACAACAACAACAACAACAAGCACCATCGAAAAAAGGTCCTGGCCGGAATGCATAATTAAAACGGAAGGAATTCGCCAAACGACGGCACACTCATAATCATTTATTAAACGGGCGCGTTCAATTATTAATTTCCCTGTGCGGTGTTATTTACTTCTTGCTGCTGCTGCTGCGATGCGATTAATTATTTAAAATTAACATTTTTCATATTAACACAAAGTATGTAGTGCGCTGTGCACAGTTAGTTAGCAGTTGATGTAGTGTCCGCAACGTTTTGATAAATTCAGCAATTTCATTTATAGTAACGTGACGAAATTAGCAAATATCCAGCCACTCTCAACATGTGGCTGGCTGGCGGCTGGCGGCTGATGCTGTTGGCTTGATATGTTGTTGTCCTTAAGCCCCACCGAGCGTGTACGCGAGCGACTTCATTTCGCGCAAGCGTGTTATATAAATAATGTTAAGTAGTTTAAAGGTTTAGCCGTGCGTGATTGATGCTGGCGCAAAGCGAGGTGCTTTTCAGCGCGCGTTTTGCAAATAGAGGAAGAAGGATCCGCGCACCATCCGGGGAATGTTAATTTATCTGGCCCGAGCCGACATGAATCACCCGGCTAAATGATTATGGCATTTATCAATGCGCGCGCGCAAAAGCTATTAAATAATTAGCATGCGTTTTTGAGTGATCGGCAAATATAGCGGCGGCGTCAAAACAGGCAAATTCATTATCGATTAAGAAAATAGTTCAATTGTGACATGTCACAAATGCCAAATTTATTGCCACTCGAGACGAATCCTTTAATGAAACGTGTAATTAAATTATTGTACGCGCATTATTGCTCTTTAATTGCAATATTTACAACGGTCTCGTGCACGATTCCGATACACAAAGGTGGAGGATAATTTCCATGCAGCCAAGCTGAAAAATTTGTTATTGATTACAAGATGATTGCATGATTACATCGAGTGTAATTTTTCGTCGATCGCCATCCCAGAGCGAGCGAGCGTACGTATTGTACGTAATAATACGCAATTTGCTTATTATTATCGTGCGTTCGCATGCTGAACGAACGCAAGAGTGGCTGGTGCGGAGCAGAGCAAAACAAAACGAGATGCATTATGTAAAAAAAGCAAGAGAGCGCCTTCGCACGACTCGTTTATCTAGCCGATTATCGCATGCCATGAAGGCGCATCACACACCAAAAACACGCTGTGCCGTCTAATTTTATTTATGACTGCGGGCGACGCAATTTCGGATATTGAAATGAGCCATTGCGCATGCTGGGACCGCGACATCATCGTGTTGAAAATTACTGCCCTTAGCACATGTAGGTATGGCTGGCGAATTCAAATTCGCAAACTGATACGAGACTTCCTGCTCAATGTTGTTGCTATCGCTGTTGTTGTTGCTGTTCTTGCTCACCTCACGCAGGTGCGTATTCATCTTCCTCTTTGTGTACATGTTTACGCTCATAAAAAAGCAATAAATCAAACGCTTTAAAATATGAAAATTCGTTAAGTGCCCCTCGCACCGGCCATTTGCACAGCTCTAGTTTTTATTTGCAATTATAATTAATTAAACTTGCCGAGCTAATTTTATGCTACCTGCATATCGCATCAAGTACCTACTTTCTGTATGCATGACGTTGTTGTTCAGTAAATAGTAAATGCATTGGACCAATCGCTTGACTGCTCTTCGCTTCTCTCCCAGAGAGAGCCATGCCATACATGCAGTTTGCGTTTCGCGAATACAATACAGATGAAATTAGATCGATATCGGCATTGGCACAATTCACAATTATAATTATCAATTTCAATCTATCGCTACGTATTACACGTTTCATTTAATATCCGGACAACGGCTGTATTGACAGTTTGCTGATTGTGCGCGGACGGAGCCTGCAGGACATGCCCGACTGTTATGTCTCACTATTTTTAGTCAATAATGTTTTCTTATCGATTATTTTGCATTATGCATATGAGCCACTGATATTTTATGATTTGCACTTTTGAACGACTTGAAAACAGAAACAAAGTTTCTCATTTGCCTTATTGCCTATGAAACGCCTCATAAAATATTGTTGATGTTTTTAAGAACATGACAAGAATTATGATAATTCAAACATTACAAGAATAATAAAGCTGATAACTGTTAGTTGCCTTAATGATTCTATAAATTACGGCAAATATATGGGAAATGCTATGCCGCTAAATCCACTATTTGAAAAAGGCAGCCATTGAGTTAATGAGCATGCAATGCAAATCCAATTGCAACAATGAACACTTCAACAAAGTATTTAAGTAATAACGTTGTGCTTCACCTCTTTACTCTTTGGCCTTTGCCTTTCCGAATAACACCCTTACTTTTCGCACAAGTAAATGTTTAAAAGAACATTTTATAATGAAGCTAGTTTAGCAACATGCTCCTGCACTATCTTTCTGTTTCAGTGTTCAAACTATAGAACAGTACGCAGAGCGAAGAGCGAGTTAACGCCTTGTTGAATTAACAGGAATTGAAATAGATGCAGGAATACATTATGGAAGCGTGCTATGTTCCTGCAAATTCCGAACATCAGTAACACAATATCGCTTCTTGCCGGTCGACACTGAATCTCTCTCTCCGCATGGCATTGCGAACAATACACGCGCAGCTTTGTATCGGCCTCGTATCGGGCAGGAATTGGCGGAACACTTGCTGGATTCAATGGGGAAACTTGCTAAGAAGATATCAAGTGCGGAAGACACGGCTGAACAATAGTTCGAGTAGCACACCATTGGCAAGTGCTTGAAACGCGCTGATGTGCGTTTAATAAACGAACGCGAAATGTAATTAGAGAACTGCTGCTGGAATTCGTTGCGGAATTTATTCTGGAATAAGTTATAACATGCGCGCCTGCAATTTGGATAATTGAAAAGCGTGGAGACACGTTGTTGCAATTTACTGGTTATCAGGAAGCAGAACGCTACGCCGATATCAAATGTTCCTCGTGGCGCAAGGTGCGATCGTTCGTGCTGGTGAATTTATTAATTAAAATTCCAAGACTTACTTCAGGTTAATCTCGTCTGCCCGCCCTGCTATCAACCGCCGCCAAACAGCCAGAAAACTGCCGAATATCATCAGGGAGATACATTTTTTGTCGTCACACTTTGCTCGCCGTGTTCGCTCGACTGGGATTCATTTTCCTGAGTGTTTCCAATGCACTTTCAACCCCCCAGCAACTTGTATTAGTTGATAGAAGCCAAACCCCAAGAGTAAACCGATTAAAATTCGTTTGCGCTCCCGCCATCATCAGGTGGATGTTCTCAAAAAGAAATATAATTTCTGTTAAATATCCTTCGGTCCAAACGGAGCGCAATAAATATGGATTTAAATGTGATTGGATTGAGTTGTAAGCGAATGCCAAACATTTATAGCGAAAATATTTAAATAAACGTTGTAATGCGTAGGATGGAAACGCATTACAAGGCATACGCTCAGGAAAAAAAACGAAAGAAACAACATGTCAATCCGAGTGTAGTCAAGGCTCATGAATTTTTCAAGCTATTTTGACTTAGAGCACGATTTACGACGATGAAGATCAAAATTTCTCAAGTTTACTAAGTTAAATAGCAAAACACTTTGAACAATGAGCGACTGATAAAAAGCGGCCGTTTCGTTTTTAGGCTTGAATTTCGAATGGTGAATGAATTGAGAAGAGAAGCATATATGAGGCGTATTAGCATATTACTTTGTATTATTTTGCATAAATCACGATTTTATAGCTTCATTCAAAGCGCTTCCTCCACCTTCACATTATGCACGCGAAGAACACACCGCCGAATGTGCGCATGCTGCGAAGAGAAAACGCATTGTTGCAGAGATGCAGTGCGCGCGAGCAAAAGAAGTGGAGCCACACTAGAAATGGATACATTATATTTGTAAGTTTAATGCTTATGCCGTTCGCTCGTAATTTTGAATTATTAATATTTGCATTACCGCGCTCGACGCGTCCTATTACTTGAGACTCTCTGCACCGAAGCTGAGATTGCCAACCGGCTATATTATTTCATGCTTCTTCCACGAAATGCTCTCCTCTTCATATTGTTGCAGCCAATCTCGCCAATGGTTATTTACTTTTATAACTTTACATTAAATAAATCAAGCGAACGAGAATGTTCGCGTATAAAAATCCATACATAATGGAATGTGTGCATTGTGAGCTGTTGTTGCTGTTGCTGCTGCTGCTGCTGCTGCTGCAAGCATGCAACACGAATTAAAAATATTGTTGTTAAACGACGAACGACACGACGACGAGCACCGCGAATAATCAACTACAATGTTTATTACATAAATGCTAATATGCTTACAAATGACGCGACACACGCAATCCTTTTGTTTACAACTAATTATCATCTATTGTCTTCAATTTCGGCGGCTGTCACTTTTGATTTTTATCACTCGACGCGACTACTACAAAGTAGTTGAAGATGCGTACGTTATGTTTAGTGGTGACAGTTGGAATTGAAAGCCTAACGGTTCAAAATCAAGAAGTTATCTAGTACATGGTTATTACGTCAATAATAACAGTACACGCGCAAAAGATATGTTTGCAATGCTAATCGGCTGGCTAAAGCGCATTACCAATACGAAGATGTATTCAATCTGATGTTCTCGACATTAATAAACAACAACGTTCGACGGCTGTTCGCATACAAAGGGATAATAAATTCCGAGTGGTCACAATGCGCAATGTTCGATCGCTGCTGATGCTGCTGCTGCTGCTGCTGCTGCCGTTGGTTTTGATGATGATGGTGATCATATTACGTCAACGCATTGAATTAGAAGACTGACTGTTTATGCGCATTGAAAGATGCTCCTCAGTGGCTAATTCCATCGCATCGAGTTATGTAACTAGACATTATGCTACGCTTTCGTTTGCTTTGCATCTTGCGCGTGTATTTGGAAATGAGCTAAATTTAAAACGAAGGTGTTTGTTTGGTCAGACGAACGGTGAGCGGTAGATGCGCATGTTTAAAATCCGATTTGAAATAAACACGCAGCGGGCGTACTACCTCCCAAAAACCACCAAATATACACAATGGACAAATAAAAGTGCGAAGTGACGCGTTGCGGTTTTCGGCGTGTGCGTTTGCTCAATGCGTATCAACACCCGCAATCGATGTTGTATAAAATTCGGGCAAATCGTGTAAATAAAATGAATGAAATACACGAACAATTTCAACGCACTTCCACTCACTCGTATGCGTTTTATTATTTACACAGGCAACGCGAAACTACGATAAATTGTCTATTAATGACGCACATTTCAACTATTCAAGAGTTGTACAAACTAAACTTCTTTTCTTTCTTCAATACCAACTCCCAAGTGAATTTTCGTGATAGGTACGTTTGAAAAGTGGAGAGAATCTTATTTATAAAAGGATAAACTAAACATTTGCGCGCACTATGATGATTAATCGCATATTGATATAATTGCTTTACAAGTTCATCATTATTATGATGATTATTATTAAACTTGTTATTCGAGAGATTCAGCCGGTTGATGGATCTTAATGACGAGGACCCAACACGTTAATAAACACATCAGACATGCGGCACGGCGCGGATGTGCGATTAGCAAAATTTGTCATCAATCACTAGCGATAAATCAAGCATTGAATAATTATTGTTTACAATGCGCAGCGTGTTTTTCATCACGGGCGGGCCGAATTTTTGCTTTCTCAATGGCCAGCGAGCATGCTGACCATGATCATCATCATCACCATCGTCGTCGTCGTATGCAGCACAAACTGCCAATGCCGCAATGAAATTGTTTCATCCGTGCGAAACGAAACATTCGTTTGACGTGACGTGACGAATAACAAACGTGCATCTCGTCCTGGCACGACACACCGCCTACACATCTTTTCGAATATGTGTGTAGAACGCGCTTTTCGTTTCTGCAATGCACTTTCATCTCTCGGTACGCGCGCGCTCGCCGCCCGTTTGAAGTCTGTCCGTAGACAACAAAACGCCAATCAAGAGCGAACGCAACAACTATACAAAGATAAATGAGGCAGACATGCATGTCTAGCATGACTGCCGACTGTATTAGATAAACTCGTCTATGCGTTTGATGATAACCCAAATTTCATCCAAGTGTGTACCGAACGCGAGCTACTAGAGAGAAGTCTAGACTAATTAAAAATCCGCTTGGAAATGGTTCAAGTTTTGCTACTTTGAATTTTGCGCAAAATAAAATGTGTGCGCTCTATAACTTCTGAACGCTATCAAAGTAATAAGATAATAAATCATACATCAAATTGTTACGCTCTTAATCGCTCTAATTCAATAGTAATTTTTCCTAAGTTATTGGTAAAATCAAGATACGTAAAGTACTTACTTTGTTTAACATGCATTCGAGTTGAATCTAATTCGTCTGGGTATTGTTTTGCAATTATTCGAATGCATTTATATTCATGCGGTGTTCGCTCGTTGGAAGGATAACAATAATGATTCCGGCGCAATCCGTGGGATAATTTTAACGACGCCTTAATTGTTGTCTAACAATCAAATGGGATGTGTGCGCGCGTTCGAGTGTTGTCCCAAATCTGATTTCCATTGCAATTCCAGCGCCATTAGCGCACGTCGTATGTGTGAGCGAAATTCATGTCGGCAGACACCGAAAAGCACGCCGTTAAACAACACCGATGGGGGAGGTGGCGGTGGCGGCGGCGGTGGCAGGAGGTGTTTGCGCATTGCCGCCACGTACGCAAAGGTGAGGTGTAATTATACGCGCGTCTCGTACGAAATGGGGGGACGGCAAACGTAGCCGAGGACGAGCGAACGGCCGCACAAACAGATAGTGTGTGCAATGAGTCCCAACGAATGGGCAAGGCGCCGGAAGAGGAAGCGAGGAATGGCAGTGGACACAATTTCCGGAGGTCCACGCGCACTGCCGAAGAGAGGAGATGTATATCTGCAATTCGCTCCCCTTGCTGGGTTTTAAGTCGGTAATAACGCGAGTTTTGCTCGGAGGCGCGCAATCTAGGATGACCAATGGCCAGCAGATCCGGCCTAATGTGTCTCCAGACCGGCATTCATCACCCGAGCGCGCATGAGGGCCGCAGGGGGATGAAAGCGCCATGCTCATGCACGTGCGCGAGATAAAGATGCAACAGACCTGTATAAAGCTCAAAGAGCAGGAGGGATACGTCCACCAAACTTCGGGAACGGTGGCGGTCAACGTCGACATCGTCGTCGCCGTCGTCGTCATCCTCGTTTCCTTCATCAACTGCACACACGCACACATGCTATTTGCAGGAACCCCTTTCTCATAAACCTGGGACACTCTTCGGCAAATGTCACCCCTCTCCAAAAGTAAATCTTTAATATTAAATCCTGGTTCACTTTTAACTTCTTCTCGACCACATTCTGGGATAAAGGACACCTCAACTCCTGGACGAAGGCATCAAAAGACATTAGATTTAAGTACACAAGATGTAGGCATTTAATGCTCACGTTTTATACAGAGGACACACCGCGGTTTATTTTTGGCTACCTAAACACATCAAATAAAAAAGTTGTCTGCAGATGGAAAGTTGCAGCTCTGAAAGTAATCTCTCTCTTTGCTTGGCGCCTCGTTTATTATAATTGAATAAAGAGGAAACCAATAGAGAGGATCCGATCCATCGACCATTTTGTTCAACATTCATGCAAACATTCCAAAATTTATACATTCACTTACATTCGCTCCTCGATCGGGAAAAATTTGAATAGGAATCGCAGCCAATCATTCATAAAACAACTTACATCCCCTGAAGTCGGCGGTGGCGGCAGCAGCAGCAGTGGCAGCAGCGGTCGTATAATAATTTGTATATATAATAATTTCTTGTTTTAAATCTCATCTTATTAAAAAGCGGAACACAATAAAGTCCTCTCGAAAAGATTTTCATTTACCATTTTCATTTTTAATAATTTTACATAAACATATAGAGGTACGATATTTTTTGTTTCTTATCAATCTCGCATCGTAACGAGAGTGAAATTTGCGTCATCTTTCACTTGGCGTTACGAAGAAGAGTGTATGGTTTGCTTTTTTTTACTCTCTTAGTTTTAGTTTTCTTGATCTGTGTATTGATTTAGTCGTATACATTGGATAAGGCGAACAATGATTCATGATGGAAATCACTTAAAAACGAACAGCCAACATTTTCTTCTTCTTCTTATTTGTGAGTGTGTATAGAGTGTTTGTTGTTTTGTATGTTTGCTTCATCTGTTTCTTCATTTTGCACAATTCTTGTTGTTGTTAATATGTTTGCTTCATCAATATTCTTTTATATAATTCATAGTATTTCAAATATTGGAGGTATTAGATTTTTATGTACAGATATATCGTATTTATACATAGATTAGATTATAGAGAGAGTGTTGAGACTGAGTGCGGATTGCTTAGCGATTGTTTTCTCTTCAGATATTTGTCAAATTGTTGTGCATCTTCTTCTTCTTCTTCGAGTTTCATCGAGTGTGTGAGTCAAGCAAGCACCGGACAAACATACATTTACAATATTATTACAAAAAGCTCTTCACAATTCACATTCTTGTGACGTTCTTCTTCTTCTTCTTCTTCTTTTTTTACACTATCTAGCAATAATATACTTTATAATAATTATACAATAATAAGTAACAGATCAATCGACGTGATCTTCGTTATCACGAAATTCCACATTTTCATATATTACAATAGTTAACCCAAACAAAAAAAGAAGAAAACCACCTTACTTCACTCATCATTATCTATACAACAAACATTATTAGTTTTCCTTCTTCCCTCAGGTTCATTCTCTTATTCACTATAGATCATCATCATCATCATCATCATCATGGTATACACATCTTCAGCTTAACATTACAATTTTTAGTTGCGTTCTTTGTGCGACGACAAAACATGCACAAATAATCTCAAAACTTGAATGATTTTCTATCGATCTTTCACTCAGTTCTTAATTTACAAATTAGTGGTAAATAACAAGAAGATTGCACGAAACCGTACGGTGCTTGATGAGTTTACACTTGTGTCCGCATTAATAAAAATTTACTTAATTCATTTTACTCAGTCATTTTCTCCATTTCGTTATTACTTCTTCATCGTAAGTTTCTATTCTTTTTTGAGAAATGTTTCTAATTGTTGAAACCGGAGAAAACAATCACTTTGCAATAAACCCTGCTGAAGCAGGCCGGCCGCCGGTATACAAATGTCTTCTTCTCTTATTTTCTTGTACTAGTTGTAGTTGTAGTTTTTGTGTATATAAGCAAACAACTGCTCAGCAAACTTGATTAGCAACAAACTCTTTGCTTGTTGTATGTATCCTTCAAACTCTTTGCATATATTTTACAATGTACAAATATTATTTATATATTTTATATATTTATAATATACATAAATATCAGGGAAGGGCGGTAGCCGAATAAAGTCAAAAACTATACGCGTATTCAAACTTTGTATCATTCTCTCTCGCGCGCTTCCGTTCTCTCTGCAACAATTTCTTATTTATTGTAAGATGCGCGCTGAACTGGAATCCGACGCACATTTTTGGTATACTTTGTCTCAGTATCAATTGGTATACATTATCGTTTTGTTTTGTTTTGTTTTATTTATTAATAATATAAGGCAGCCGACCACTTCTCCCTTTTAGTTTTGTTTTGTGTGTTTTTTCTTTTCTTATGTATTATTTATTTGCCATTGTTTTATACGCTTGATAAAACAATAGTTTATAATGCCTGCCTTTAATTATTGGTGGGTTTATTTACTTCTTTGTGTATGTATGTATGTATGTATGTGTGTGTGTATGTAGCTTTGTTATTAATTTATATATTATTCGTAGATAAAACAAAAAGAGGTTGTGCAAAAAGATATAAATCGTGAGTATGTCGTCGTCAACTTTCCAGGTAACAAACATATAAACAATAAGCGAAAGTTGACGACTTTGTAGTCAAAACAAAAATTTGTTTCCAATAAATGTGTGCAACCTCCAATTATTTATCATGTTTTGTGTTGTCAATTTTACTTTGAAATTTGTTTGAATCATTTTCTTTGATGCACGTATTAACATAAATAGTATTCGGTTGTGCTGGGTTTCCCCCCTGTTAAGTAACCAACGAGAAACGAATTGCAAACAAATAAAAATAATATAGTTTGTTGAATGACTAAAAACATCATCACCTATGTTTAGTGTTAAGTGGTTCACTTGTTTCGCTTTACAATAATATTATCATTATTATTATTAATAATAACATCGAGGATCACCAATAAATTCGTATACACTGTGTTTTATCTTTTATCATTATTTGTTAATTAATAATAAGTTAGGATTTCTCTCTTTCGTCGTTCATTATCTATCTGTCGTCGTCTGAACAAATGCAATCTGGCAAGAACGCGTTCGAAATTAAATTAATAATCAGACCTAATTGTGAGGTGTGTGAAATTTGAGAAAATAATTAATTACTCGCGTATATAAATAGATAATTAAGCGGTTAGGTAATAGTAATTGTTCTTAACCAGATGGCACCTCAAAGGCAAGATTTGTTACTCCTCTAACAATAAATAATTTATTTATGTTTGCTTATTTCGCGATTTGCTTTGTGATAGTTATTAATAATAAATTAATAATCGTATAGACTTCTTCGTGAGACGCGCGGCCATTAGAATTAATTAATTAATAATTTAATAAATAAATTTTTATCTCTCTCTTTGTGTATGTTTAAATTTCATCTGCTTCTCCTCTCCCTACCTACTTTATGATCGGATATTCAGCCTGCGTTTTGCACCTGAGACTTGCGACATTCGGTATACTTGTGTATCATTTGATTAATTAAGAAAATTGCGCTAATTTTTTGTATGTAGATAGATAATTATTGTTTTTGCTTGCATTCGCATCGAATCGTAAAAATCCTGATTGTTTTTCTCTTTAATTAGATAGTTAAGTAGTTCATAATAATCAATCTAGAAAAATAGTGTTGTTTGCCTTTTTTTTTGCACACTATTTCATTTTCAATTTCATTTAACGTTTGCTTTAAATTTTTTTATAGGTTTCGTACTTACGTATATCGTGTATATAATTGTTGCATTTTTCTTATGTTTCTTCTCCTTCGTATATAACGAGCTCATCTTTTTCTGCATGAGATAAAATCTTAAAATATTATTGGTTGCGATACGATGAGAATTTATATTATATTCTTCGTCGTGCGGTTGTTGTTCTTGTTGTTCAATTGTTGAAAAATTATTAAAGTTGCTTTTGAGATGCTGAATAAAGATGTTAAAGTTGAGGGAGCTCTTCTTCTTCTCATTGTTGTTGTTCTTCGTGTTGTTTGGTATTCTTCTTCTCTTGCTGTTGTTTGGTTTGTTGAAGAACTCTTTATCACTTCACTTTAATTATTAAAACTTTTTTGCTCGCGAATGTTTGTTTGTTTGTTTTTCTTGGTTCTCTTAAATAGTTCGTTCATTTTCGCAAATTATTTGTATTCGTATATCTTCATTATTATTATTATTAATTATTATTTAAAAAGCTCTTGTGTTGTTGTTGCTGACGTAGTTGTTGCTTATCTCGTGATGTTCTTATTCAGTTGTTTGTTGTTGTTGTCTGTTAGCTGTTTGTTCGAAGTTCTAGTTGTACTTCTTGCGATTCGTTTTCAAGCGATTCGCGCGGGCTGCCGGGCTCTCTACGCACTCGTTCTATATTTTCCTTGTTAATTATCATTATTAATCATTATTAATTATTAATATTATTTATAATTATTATTTATATATAATTAATAGTTATGTACAAACTCGCACTTTGCTTATTATTAATTAATTTCTTCTTCACATTTATTTATATATATAATACGAGCGTTCTAATACTTATTTGTACAAGTCCATCCCGTTTTCTTTTTTACTCGGTTTCCTTCTTCGCAATCTATTTCATTATCGTGCGATTTTCATCGTTTCCCTCATTCATCTCTCGATGCGCAGCAAATCGAAGGCATTCACGCCTGCATTCAATCATTTGCTTTGCCCGTTTCTTGCGTTTCTCTCGCTTCGTATCAATCCAGTTTTTTGTTGTGTTTAAATTAATTTAATTTAATTTAAATTTCTTAAGCTTGCCGTATGTGTTGTTGTTGTTGTTGTTATTGATGTTGCTGTTGTTCATCGTGATAAAATTTGATGCAAATTTCATTATCCTTCACAACGTATTCGAATTGTATTGCATATTCGCTCTTCGCCGTTTCTCTTTCGCTATTACTTGTGTTTAATCTTAAACCAACCTTCATTTCACTAAAACACTGGGGCACTACATTTACACTTTGTACAAAGAATAATCACATTTAAGAGTTGCATATTTGAATGTCCGTTATCGTTGTATGCGTGAGACCTGGAATCACACAAGGAAACGAAGACGTTTTAGCTCATGTTCTCTTGATGGTTTGCTTGGTTGGTTGGTTGGTTGGTTGGGTCACCTCAAGACTTACCTCACAGATGATGTCCGTAATACTCGGCGGGATAGTGCGCGTACTGATTGTGGAAGGCTGGATCGCCGGGCGGTCGATGCATCATCTGCTGCCCGTCCATCATGTAGCCCATGGTGCCGTCAGGACTGTACGCTCCACTGGGACCTGCGTGCGGAGAGAAAACTGCATCAGCAGGATAAATAGCTGTCCGTCGATTCATAGCGTAACAATTTGCAACTAATAATTCATACGTTCTATTTGTATTTCAGTGTTTGCGTGTGGATTAGTCTGTTACCACTAAAAGGAATAAAACATTAGCGCATACAAGACACATTCATCCATGTACTCCTCCGCAGTGAGCGACAAACAAGAAGAAGAGTGAAAATAGTGGTGGTGACACAATGGAAAAGGGCGAAATTCATTTGTACCATTTCAATTTCCAGGACGAGCCATTATACGCAAACTGCTGGAAGTTGAAGAAGTGAAGAAGAAGAAGCAGCAGCAGCAGCAGGAGCAGTAGCAAGAGGAGGAGAAGGAGGAGAAGGAAGAAGGAGACTTATTGGGAAGAAAGCCCCACGCGCGCATTTCCATTCGGAGCGTCGTCGTCCTCGTCCTCGTCGCCGTCGTTAGTTTTTGCGCCCTCCCGCTCTTTGGCTCGATTGCGAACGGGCTGTGTCAGTGATGGATCGCCGTGCGTAGGTCAATGGCTTCCGCTATTTCTCTTCGACGCACACATCCCACTTTTCCAGGCTTTCTTCTTCTTATTCTTCTTCATTTGCGCAAGACGTCGAAAAAAAGATTCAATACAATTCATCCAGCATTCGCACCATTCACACACCAAACAATGTACCAGTGAAATGTCTCTGGCGTTGTCTCCACACAAAAATTAAAACAGGATAATTCTCCAACATTTTAATACGCGCGCTTTTTAGCCTTCTTTCAACAAGGCAAACAACACGAATCAATACTGCGCTTACAACACACATTCGAACGAGCGTAATTGTTCATTGACTGCGCCATTCAAATCGCGCGCGTGTCTGTGCATTTTCTTCTACGTACACTCGATCGGCGAGTGCGTGTGCGTTGGGAAACAAGCCGGACAATGGCTAATGCGCTTACGATATCTGACAGCGCGGCGTGATTAATGCGCGATCCAGCGCGCCATCGACGACAACATCCATCGGCGACAATGATGACAACAAAGAAGGACAAACGGATAAACGGCATCGACTTACCAGCGACAAAGCAAGACTTTGAAGCTTTACGAATATAATTCCAAGTTTTCACCAAACGCAATGATCTCGATATTTTACGAAAATTCAGCGTATGAAAGTGTTGCTTGTTTCGTATAAATATAAAAATCTTGTGTGCATTCATTCTTCGTTATTTTCGCTCCTTGATAAAAGCACGAACGTTACACGACTTTCCACTTACAACTCATATCGGACAACAACGGCGAATGCGCGGTAGAGACGAACATCACCAGCGAACCAACCAACCAACTCTACCTGAGAGAGCTTTTCGGTTGTTGCAGGCGCGCGCGCGATCGAGAAATAAAGCTCGAAGCGCGAAACAAAACAACGACTAATGAAAAGTGGAAAGAATACGCGCACACTCGCAGAGAGGTTAAAGTATACGCAAAGCCAGTGGAGGAAAAGAGTAAAATGAGAAAAACACAAACACGTTGTTGGTGCTGGGTCCCGGAGTATTATTATTGGCATGATGGCAAACCGGCAGAGGACGATGTATATCGATAATACACATACATGCATTCCTTTTGTTGCTTGCATCTCTCTTATATTCCGTCTTTCATTCCTTCCTTCATTCAATCCTCTCTTGTGCGTTTTGTTTTTCGTCGTCCTCGTTTTTTGCTTCGTATTGGATGGCTGGCACCGAAGAGAAAAACAACGCGAGCAAGAGAAGCAAAGAAACACGTTCGGTTGCATTCCCATTGCGCGCAATTACATCCAAATTGGAATTATGTGTAACGGCGTTAAGCTTTAATGGAAAATTACAATTCCGCTGATAACGTATGCGTTCTTAATGCGGACGCGAGATAAAAACCTCCACAATTGATCCCGTCCAACGACGATGATGTTTTAGTCATTCAGATGGCGCTTGTTAACGTATGAATTGATTAATTGCAAATTCATTAATTACGAAATTCATCAAGGATAATCATTTAGCATGCACACGTTCCGAGAATGTCTAACTCACCTGCTCGATTCGACTGGTCAATCATTGGTTGAACTATCCTTCGTCTCGCATTAATAAACCTGAAACAAGGAATCCATTATTATTTCAGGATGTACTTGTCTGGATGCAAACTGATCCTTAATCTAGTAGTTGGGGACATTGTGTGCACATGTGCGCAGGACATAAACAAAAAAGAGTAATTGCACACTTAAACCGCTCTCAAAATCGGGCGAGTTTCCCGAATTGAAGCGAGTAATAAAAATCGTAAACTTCTTCGCAAGCAGTGGTGGTCACTGCAATAAATTTGGCGTTTAATATCTCTCTCCATAAATGAGGTGCAAGCTGACGCACATCGAATGACCCTTTGCCCTTTTCCTCATCGCAGGATCCGTGTACACCGGAAGGCAACATCTGCCTGCGCAAGTAGTATCCTTGTCGCGCGATCGCCGTGTCAAGAGCGAAAGAGAGATATAAAATCAGGGACAATTACCCGCCGCGACGATGTTGTTATTGTTGCACGACATAATTCAAGGAGCATGTGTCGCCGCATGCCCTTTGGCCCCTGACGTGCTCCTTCGGGGGTGGCAGCGGCGGCCGTGGTGGTGGTGATTATGAGCAACAGCACATGCCGATTCGCAAATTATGACGCGCTCGCCGAAATTCCTGCCAAGGATTTACTCGGCGCCCCCGCGTCTCGCTCACTCTTGTGCTCACTTACAGCGCGCGCTCCCGAAAGGGTGGGCTAAAACGTAATTAGCCTCCCTTGATCTGGAACATATTGATTTGTGCCGGCAAGTGCCAAAACAGAAACGACGTGACGCCGTCTCGCCCCTTGTCGCGCACGTGCGCCGCCACCGCGCCCGTCCCGTCATTTGTTGTTGTAACGTCTATTATTGTTGTTCACCCCTTTGCGTTCCTCATCTATTATTACAGAGTAATCCAGCCTAATGATCGTGTGCGCGCGCGCGTCGAACGAATCGAACCCTTTCGCCTTCTTTCTTCGATCAATTCCCAAGCGCCGAATGAAAATACGATCAACCCTTTCGCCTTCGCCTTCTCCGCGCAAACAAGACGAGAGGAGCGAGGCGAGTGCATCAAGCAATGACGATTACAAATAAACGAGTGTTATTTCCATTTCTGCTTCTTGCAATTATCGTTTCCGGTCGCCGAAAGGAAATGTATTTAGAGCTCACCCCTTTCGACGAAATGAAATTCGCTCGCTTACATTTCGCGATGATGATAGATGCTGCTGCTGCTGCTCCTGCTACCCCTCAAGTTCCAACGCAAAAGGGTGGGATTTCATTCGAAACAATTTAAGGGCTCTACCGCTCTCCATTATTATTCTGCGTGTTGTCTTGTCTCTGCTCTTCAGCATCGTGTTGATGTTGTTCTTGCGGCTCAATCGTTTTGTGTACATGCACTTAACACGTGCCCAAATATTTTCCAGGATAATCATCACAACTATCATAACAAATAGTAGCATGATTTATGGCGGCGAAATATTTGAAATATTTTTCTACCGAAGGAATTTTTAAAGGGGTTGATTGTGTCACGTACGTGTGCGTTAATTTGAATCGACGAGATTACGCACGTTTCGTGTACGCTTCATCGGAATCCTCGTGGTCTTCGCTTTTGGCAGGGTTTGTTCATTCGGGAGGCGGCGAGTGTAGGGGACTACCGACGGGTATGGAAATGTTGGTCAAATATATCATTCCGGCTTGACAGTGCAATTCTCTTATCTGCGCGCCGCCGGCTCTCGCATCCCCGGGCATGTGCGGTTCGCGTTCCTTCTCCTTTACCCACATGCACCTACTTTATCCCTTGCACTCCCGATTTTGATGTTTCCTCATGCACACACGCGAGCAAACGCGAAAGAGAATGAGGAATAATACTTTGAAAACAACGCAACCTGAATGAAGATTCAAGAATGAGGAATGAACAGGCAAAATTCAATATGAACGAAAACAAAA
This sequence comes from Aleochara curtula, assembly GCA_963978815.1. Classification (NCBI taxonomy): domain Eukaryota; kingdom Metazoa; phylum Arthropoda; class Insecta; order Coleoptera; family Staphylinidae; genus Aleochara; species Aleochara curtula. The sequence continues at coordinate 18,624,820 of OZ022216.1, read as the reverse complement.
GCGTTGTTGTTGTTGTTGTTGTTGCTGCTGTTGTTTTGTGGTGTTGTGTTGTTGTCGCTGCATAGAAACGTATATTGGGAATATTTCCAGAGTATCGATTCGTACATTGAATAACAAAACAGGCAGCGCAGCGGCAACGGTAGCGGCGGCGGCGGCGGCGGCGGCCAGCAACAACAAGTACAAAACCATATTGTTTAATTTGTAAAAATCGATGATGGTGCTTTTGTAGATACGTGCCAGGCACCTGAAGAAAGCCACTCGCTCACTCATTGAATTTTGTATAGATAATGCGCAGGCAGGCAGCGAGCGAGCCAGCAACAGATTTCTGTATTGTTGAGTGGCGAATGCTTGGTGCATTTCGTGTTAAATCAATTTCGGCTTTTGCATACACGCGCATAGATGGATTTCGCAATGTGACAAAAACGAATTTAATCGAAATCGGCACCGCATCGCGGGCACTGAACGAACAAAGAAAAAGGGCTTTGTTAGCGGCAAATAAAGTGTGAGCGTGCGCACCAAATTGCATCGGAGCCGGGCGGCTGGTGCTGGTGTTAATGGCCCTGTCGGAATAATGGATGGAATTGCATTAAAATGTGATCTGCATGGAGCTAGCGCAAACGCGAGCGAACGAACGAGGCGCGCATACATTCCGCGGGCAAATGTAATTACCGGGTGGCGGCAGGCAGTACTGGTACTGGTGCTGCTGCTGCTGCCGCCGCCAGTATACGCTTCGTACTCCTCTTCTCTGCTAGCTACTACCACCATTCCATCCGCAGCATGCACTTCAATTCGACAGCAACAGCAGCATGCGCAGCTAATGCCATTTGTACGAATGCCAAAGCGTTCTGCGCGAAAAACTTTTCTGATAACGCTGCATGTGTTCAGCGGGTAGGCCAAAGTCATCTTGCTCGTTTTGTATTCATTTGCGCTTTAGTTTAGTGCCAAAAATGCGCAAAACTATTTCGTTTCTGTTGTTCAGCGGCGATGCGACGAGCGGCAACAGTGGGGAAAAGTGCGAAAGGGCGGCTGGATGGCAGGCAGCGTTTATTTATTGCGCGAAGCACTCGCTGCCGGTTTTTCCCCATATTTCGACACGACGACGACTTGCGCAGTGTGCGCGCAGGTTGAGCATTATTTATTGCGCTTTTCCCACTTGGCGTTGCGTATCATGCTGGATGGAGCCGGTAATCCCGAAGCCGTGCGCGTTCCGCGTGTGATGTATTGATGCTGCTACTGCTGCGTCTGCTCCTGCTTCTTCCTTCTTTTCAATTTCGCTAGACTTGCCTTGCCTTGCCTTGCCTTGCAGCAGGTAGCAAGCAGTATCCAATCTTCCTTCACATGAGTATGCACGTCGGCGAGCCGCATCGTGTGGAGGAAACTCGCTCTCGCGGTTTGCACGCGCAGCTCTAAATCAAAATCCAAATGAATTTCCCATGATTTCCTCGGAGACCTCAAAGAAGTTCGCGCGCGCGGAAGAACGCGCACACACGTTCGATATTGAATCTTTAAACTTGAGCGTTTTGCACAAGTCGCATCTAGTTTTAGTTAAGTTGTGCGTACTTAGTTAATGGATCACAAATGTATAATTACACGAGTTGAGCACACGCATGGGAGCCGATGGCAAATAGGCAGGAAGGGTTAGTTACACTCCGCACGCGTGTAATGATAAATCCATTGAATTTCAGAAGATGATGCCGCGCGCGGTGCGCACATTCCCCTATTTTCATTTCCTCCCAACAATAGTTCATTAAAAAGGTGTTTCAGAGGCTATTTGGTAAGCTATTAGGTGGCCTGATATTACTCCTCCGAGAGCCATTCGCCCGCCAGCGGCATCCGACGACAATGAAGCGCACTCGTAAATTGCTTCTTGCTGCTACTGCTGCTGCTGTTGCCGCCGCCTTCGTATTACTTCTTAGTCTGCAAGTTTTCGATTCGAGGATCTCTTCTAGTCATTCAATTCAACCAACATACATATTCGATTGCTGCTGCTGCTGCTACAGCTACTGCTGGGTTTTGTCAATGTGACGTTGTCGCACCTACCTACGGAATTAAGAAATTCGATGGTGCGAGCGGCGGCGGCAAGCGTCAATGCGGACTTGATAAGGGCTCCCCTCGCGAACCGAGAACGATTTATCACCGGCCCGCATTAACCCAGGTGAACCTCTCCTTCCCTCCCCCGAAGCGCACGCAGTACAGCATCCCGAAAATGGGCAAACGTTGCTCCTGCTGCTGGTGGTGTGACACACATACGAACGCGAACGCGCAGAGAGCCGTCAGACCGAGACAATGTCCCAAAGCGGTAATGGCACTATGCGCCCCCGGACTATGAAAAATGATGATGACATGGACTTGTGAAAAACGGAACTCCCGCGGGATGCTGGCACTTTTCTCTCTTCATTTCAAATTCGCTCGCAGCAGCGGCAGCATCACCACTGCGCCGCGCCAGCTTTTCTTCGTGTTTTTTCCGCTTTCCACTTTTCGCTCTCATTCACTCCCTCGGAAAGTTGCTTTCCGTTATTTTGCTGATTACTTTTATACCGAAAAAAAATATATATTCGCCATTTCAAAATTACGTTTAAAATCATTTCTAAAATTCGAAACCATTTGGCAACGTTTCGCAAGGCGAGTGGAGTTGAGTTGGTGAGTGCGATTTGAATTGAGTGTGAATGGACACGTTAGAACTGAAATTGCAGTTGGCATGTGTGTCTTTGACCGGATGGGCGAGTGGGCAACTGGGCAGTAACGAACCGAACGAATGAAGAAGCGGGCAGCGGTCGTAACAATGGCATCAAGCGAGCGTAACGAGCGCGCAAGCAGCACAACGCAACGTACATATCCACGTGGTGGCTTCCTAGCGCATGGCGGCAAACGGCAGGAGCAGGAGTAGCAGCAGCAGCGGCACGTATGCGGCGGCCATTTCCGCGACGAGTAGACAGTAATCGCCCTCTTCAGGCTCGTAAACAGGCTAAAATGACCGGCCGAGACGCTGCGGGATGGCTCTTAATGGATTTCGGACTTTCGCCACAATACACACATGCGCGCACACACTTGAATCAAGTGTGTGGACATGCAACATACGTTTTGATGCCTGCAACAACAACAACAACAAAAGCCGCCCTCCCTGCTTGCGCTTTGCAATGTGCATAATGGATGAGACAATTACAAAGAGCAATTAACGCATTCAGGCGCTCGCAACTTGAGTAAGAAGGAGTACGAACTCTGTGCACACGAAAAAACCCGGAGTATTTTTCCTGAATTCCAATAGCACGCGCATTAGATAAAGAAGATAAATTTATGCACGTAAACTGCGAAAGTGAGAAAGAACATCATGTGATAAACTGTTTGCCGGAAGGCTAATGGCATTAGAATAAAAATCAATGGCAATTAACGCGTACGCTTCGCCTGCCATTTTCATCTGTAATCGCATTTTGCTGCTAAAACTCACACAGCCTCGTCGTTTGATATGCGTACCACGCTACGTGTGTGCGTAAATTGCGTACGTGGTATGTATTATTGGGGGAGTTCTGCGAGGATCAAATCTAATTAGCGCCACCCTTACCGCCCCCGTCGAAATGCTGCTTTAGCCATATCGCGATTGATTTATACAATACGGAAATTGAGAAAATTTAAGTAAGTACAGTTATCCATTATTTTTTTACGCCCATCTTTTACCAAAATTACAGTCAAGGAAAACTCACCAGTTGTTGACTTGAAGTATCGTCAGGCCCGTATCTTGTGCTAACTGTTTCTTCTGGTCTTCCGATGGGTACGGATGCTGCAAATAAAAAAATAACAATTAGAACAAGTGTAAGGAATCGTACTCCTAATGAAAATTGCATTTCAATCCTAAGAAATTTATAGTTAAACGAATAAAAAGACCCGCTCTGTTGAGTGATTACTAAGAAAAACATCTCGGACATAAAATTGTGAGAGTATGATCATCAGCAATGTGATTATATTTTGCGAAATGGGCGGCATGCTCAATGATCCTTGGAGCATTTGACTTGCACACACCCACGCACGTGCACGCACGAAACAGGGAAATCACTGGCACTGACTCATTTTCGCAATAGCACAAAGGGGGCGGCAGCAACGTCGGCGCGTGGCCCACACGAAAAATTTGCGCGTCGAGGTGAATTACACACGTTTTGAGTGCCATTCGTTCCCCATCGGACGACCCCGGTGAGAGCCATAACCCCATCGCGCGCGCGATAACCCTTAGAAAACACGCATGTAAGCATCCGCTCCTTGAACGAAGGAGGCGGCAGCGTCGGAGGGAAAGATGCATAGTGATTTTTATGATTATGTTGGGACCACGCTCAACGGCCGTCTCGTGCCTGCCTCCTCGGCGAGCGAGGAAGAAAATGTGGTTCCTACGCAAATAGGAAAAAACCCATTGCCGGTTGCAAAATGGGGATATCGCTAAAAAATGCAAACAAAAACGATTTCAATATTCCCCAAGCGCTCGCAAATTTTGCCGAATCATTCTCGACGACCGCGAAAGTAAAATGATTTCGACTCATTTAAATAATACATAAATTCCCCATAAATCAATTGCCCAAAAATGTTTTAAAAGATTTCAAATTAAAAGCAGGTTGCGTTCCGTAAACCACGACGAAAATATAAGAACGACACATGTCGACGGTTGAAATCTCCCGACGGATAAACCAGGATAAGAGAGCGAATCGAGGAAGCAAATACATACACGCTCCGTATACGCATGACCGGAAATATAGCCCTGGCCAGGAAATGGAAGCTCGTACCCGGAAAGCGGTTTTTTGCTCACTGCACGACGTTTTTTTCATGCTTCTTCCTTTAAGCGCACAAGGACGACAAGAAGAGAAGAAGCAACCCCCCATGTCGTCTTTCATTTTGCACGATTGACTGGCCAGGAATGCATTCTCAGCCCTTATTTCTTCATTCCTTCATTTCTGGTTTATATACATCCTCCCTTCATATATTCACCCGAAGAAAAAAAAAATACGAAGAATATTTCTTTGAAAATATTTTGTCATTACCAGTCTTAAACAGTTTGATTCACAATTGCAATAGCACTTTCCGTATTCCCGCGATGGTTAATATAGACATAAAAAGGAGATCATGTGGATATTGATTGCATGTTTAAAACACGTTTAGCAAATGCAGGATGTTTGCATTACAAAACGAGAAAAGAAATGGCAAAACGTAATGAGAGTACACGAAGGAGGAACAAGTTGTTTTTGCTCCTCGGTGAGTATGCGTGTGGCTCGGAATATGAATGCGCCGTGTGTGCCTAATGAAAATGCTAATTACAAGCGATATTTTTTGCGTCCGGGTTGTAAATAATGCAGAGAAGCAGCAGCACCAGCAAACGTGTGTGTGTGTGCGCGCGAGAGTTCGCGAGCTTGGGCTGTGATTTATGGATGCGAGCCAAGCCAGCAAGCAGTACGTAGAGTCGATGTTGTTACTGTTGCTGGCTGTTGTTGCGTCCGGTCCGTAATGAAATTGCAACCGAAAAAGAAGCACACCAGCGCAACACCTTCAAATATGCTAAATGCAATTACAATACGCGACGGGCCAACGTGTAGAGTGAGGCTTTAATTAATATTTTTATCGTGTTACCGAAAATCGATTTGCAAACGTCTGGAATCGTCCTTAAAATAGTCAAACCCCCCACAATGCGCAATTCCAGGGGACGCGCGACCAAACATATCCGATAGTGGGATTAACGTAGAGTTAATGAGTCGTGCAACTAAGCCGGGATCAGTGGTATGATATCCTCTCTCCCTCCCACCCCCTCTCGTTTGAATAGGGACCACAGCAGACGGGATGGCTACTCAAGCGAGACACTTGCCTGAAGGGTGCAGTCGTTGCTTTCGGGTGATACATCGCTCAAATATTCATGCACTAAGTGCTTGGTCAGTGAGTGCAAGAAGCAAAAGGAAAAGAAGAACGAACGGAGGGTGGGTGGGTTGCATGGGGGTGATGACTCGTTCGTGGTCATAGTCGCACTTGTCCATTTTCAGGAGAAAAGGTGGAATTTGTGCAATTTGTTCGTTTGCGACCGCAAACGAAAAATGTATGCTGGCTGCTGTGATGGATATCTCCTTTTAGGGCTTTAATGCATGCTGACAGGTGCTTGCTCCCCGGAAATGCAAACGAAATGTGATGGTCTACTACTTACTACTTTAGGGAAACTATCGAAGAGGAGAAGGAGGAATTGAAAGCACTCTTGAATGAAGGACAAGGATTGAGTAATAATGACACCCAACGTTTGTGCGCTCGTCCCGGATTTAAGCTTGTAACCGGAATGTAACGAGATGTTTACAACAATGGCGCATCGTTTCAACGATCCTGTTGGGAATCAAACAAACTCCTTGCGTCGCGTCGCTCTCCGCAAATGGTGCAAATCCCTACAAAGTGCATTTTATTTGGCAATTCCCCACTTTTTCTGCTCTCCAACTCCAACTCGAACTCTTAGAAAAGACCACAAGAAGTACTCGTGAAGCAGCCGTAACAATTCGTGGGATTCCGATGGCGATCTAAACGATTTTTATTTTTATCTTCGCGTTGCGATGGCGTAATGTGTGCCATTTGCATAAATTTGTGCGCGGAAGGAAATGGTACGCTTAAGATAAACCTTTTGTCTACTCGAGTGAAAAAGAGAAAAGAGAGAGTGTGGCGCGTTGGAAAACTTACCGTCAGATGCTGAAAGAGCCACGCTCGCAGAATATTCGTAGCAACTTTGGGAAAGATGCCTCGCTTTTTTTGGTTCTTCTTGCCGTTCGGATCGTCGTCCTCTTCGCCCGTGCCCTCGCCGCTCCCGATGCTCGCATTGCTTGCGTCACCTTCAACAATTAAAATATACACACAAATAAATATACGAAATTGAAAAGCCAGCCAATCTACTCTACTGCAGTGCGCAAGGAGGAAGAATAATGCCACGTGGCATGCGTGCGTATGACGTGCATACCGGATTTAAGGGTTGTTGGTCGGCGCGTGCACGCATTGAACAAAAGAATACGCACGCATGATCAACACACCAACAGCATCAACAACAACAATAACCGCACACGACTGGCGAAAGAAGAGAGGCGAATTCATACAACAGCCAGCCAGCCAGCCAGTCAGCCGCACGCATTGTTGACGGCGGCGATTAGTCGCGCACACGACGATGAAAAGCACATGCGAAGAATGGTGTCGAATGTCGTGTCGTGGGAGAGCCATCAGCATCATCATCATCATCATCATCATCATGGTCGTGATGACGACGACGACGACGACGACGAGCAGAGTTCTTTTGCGGGCTGCGCGCGTGGTGCTCTTTATGCGCGCATAAAAGGTTTAGCTTGATTGTCGCTATCTCTTAATAATTAGGGTGTTTGCCGCCCCTGCTCCTCTAAAAAGCGTACTTCTTCTTCCCGTTTGCATGAAGGAGACAAAAGCGTTTTACGACGCGTGCCCGAACTCGTCAAATGCGTCGTAAAACGAAGGAATAAGGAGCGCGGCGCAAATAGATTCCAACAGGTTACCACCAGTATCACATCTCCTCCTCGTCGTCTCCTTAACCTTGGTATGTTCGAAACTATTTTTTTCCAAAGACAGCACATGGCATATTTGGAATTTCATTCTCGCGCGTTCCGGCATTGTTCCTCGCTCGAGGTGCACACCACGAACATAATGCGCATCATAATCATCATGCGCGCGCGAGTATCATCATCATCATCATCGATGGATGGATGGATGCATGCCTGGTCGGCGAAGAACAAGCACTAAATGAAAAACAAAAGCTGGAGAACAAGAAGAAGAAGAACACAACGCGCGCATACATATATCACGAGCGGATGGACTAATGACGGGTCACGTCACTCATCCAATCGCTGCGAGCCGGCTCATAAAAATATTACAAGTGCACCTCTCTCGCGCGCGCCCAACCTGACATGGGAGAAGAACGTGCAGCACACACACACTCTGCGGGCTGCTTCTCGATTTCTGGACCAACGATGGACGAAGACTTTGTGGGATTCCAATCATTGACGTCTACATTCCGTAAACCGCAAACGAGAGGAAAAAAGGTAAACGTCCGAAAACGTGAAAAAACGCCATCGGCCGAATAAAATCATGATGATCAGAGGATAATGGGCGCGCTTACCATATTTACATAAATTATAATAATTTAGGCGGACATTATATATTATTGTAAAATAATATTTAGAAAATGCACTATAATTTGGAGGAAACTTTCAAATCGGATTTAAGCATTCACTCGCCACGAATTGTGCATGTTCTCGATGCGCGCACGCACAACAAACAACGCAGAGACGAAACAATGCATTTCAAAATGATTTTCACTAATGACTGCTCAAGCGCAACTCACGCGCATTACAACAATGAAACGTATGTAATTCACCATAATTGCAGTGCGCAAATAATCCTCCTGCACTTTCAACTTTTCTTGCAGAAAAAAAGAAGAAGCAATGACTACGTGGAAGCAGCAGCAGCACCAGCACCAGCACCAGCCAAAGAAGAAGAAGAAGAAGCAGCTTGTTCTCACACATTGTCTTGTGGTGTCTTTTTGCTTCTTTCGCGCGAATACGCGTCGTAGAGGACGAGGAAGAACAACAATGACCAAAAGCGTAAATTAACGAGCTTTTGTTGCACATGTCATGATAAATGTCTTTTTCCACTTGGGATATTTTTAGGATTTATCAAACGCGAGTGAGGCAGGCGCATTGACCCGTTATAAGCATTCGCCAAATTTATTCGAAGGAAGACAACAAGCGCGCGCGCAAGCGGGAAAAAATATAAATAGGCGGCAAATCCGCGTAGACATAACACGCTGAGGAAGAGGCAGAGCCGGCAGAAAGAAGAAGGCGCCGAGTGTGTCGTTTCGACACCTGCCGTCGACTCGTCAAATTCACTTGCGAACGCCGCCATGGCTTTTCGGGATGCGCGTCGCATAATATACGAGTGGTTCGTCACGTGCATCTAATTATACAGCGAAACAGAGACATTGCTTGCGCGTACGTACGCAATTAAACGTACGACTCCTTCTCCTCCTTCACACCGCTAACGAACGCATAAATTCAACCGGAATCACCATACGCACCGCGCGCCGCCTTAATGATGCGTTTTATGTTTTTGCACGACGGACATTATTTTCAGAATCGGAGAAATTCAAGAAAATGTCCACGTTCCCTTGGCATTCTTCCAGCCATTCACTTCGCGCAGGACATGTGTATATTTTTCACTAACATGTGTTTGTCGTTTAAAGCTGCTCACTTATTTCGGCGTAATTAATAATCCGAAATTTGAAATAATATCAGGTATCATACCTATAGTTAAAAAAATACCGAGTGGTGGCGCACCCTAGACGCAGGCGACGTACTCGATCGAAGGAGAAAAGCAGTCGCTTGTGGTAGGTCTGTTTGAATTGGAATGAAGGGCCTGTCATATGCACGCGTACTCGCAGCAGGAGAGCATTAGCTGCACATGCAGTGAAGATATTTATTTATTCTCTCGCCCTGCTGGCTGGCTGGCTGGCTGACTGCAGCACACACACTAACTGTGGCTGTTGTTGTTGTTCTCTGGTGCAGCATTGCGTTCCGTGTCTGCGCGGCGCGAAAGAGCACGAAGCAAATGATGATCATGATGAGGATGAGTGTCCCGCCGAAGGAGAGGAGATCATGAACATCATGAAGATGATGATGAGACCTCGCATCAAGTTTCTCTCGACTCGGCTCGCTGGTGTAGTAACCAAAGAAGAAGTCAACGACGAACGAGGCGAAGGAGAAGAGAACAAGTGAAGAACAAGAATGTACCATACCGGCCACCGAACAAGGTAACAATTACGGGTCCATGGGAACCAATTACGGATGGCTTGATGGATGACCCAATCAGAGACGCGAGTGAGCGCGCGTACAAGAGGTCAAACCGGAATATGCACACACGCATGAAATCTATGCATGAAGAAATGCGACAATAACCAGAAGAAGAAGCACAAGAACGAGAGAAGAGGAAGAAAATAAAGCAGCAAATGTGGAAAATTGTATCGAACGGCAGTCAGTGCTCCTGCTACCGCCGCCGCCACCAGCGTTGCCGCCGCCGTCGGTTGCAGTAATACGCGCACGCGCAATGGGTTACCATGGCCGCCCGTTCGTCGTCGTGGCAACGCGCGCCCCACCACCCGCCAACATCCTTCCTGCAGGCGCGGCACAACCGGAATTGTTTGTTTTATGTCCACTCCGCGGTGCACACCGTGCACTTCTTCTTCTTCAGCGCACTTTTCGGACAATTGCTTAATTTAGGTACTCACCGGGACTGCCGAGGAAGACGGAGGAGTACAAGACGCCTCTTCTGGCCGCGTCGCTCGCCGCTCGTGCGTCTTGCGGTGACGACCATTCTCTTCGCTGACACCATTTACCTAAAACGGAATTATCACACAATTACTTGCTTGCAAATCTCAAACATTTTCAATTAGTAACAGGTGTGTCTATGTGAAATTGCATTCAGTATGTGATTGTATTAGGAACTAAGTCAACTTCTTTCGCAAAGAATACGAAAATGGTTCCGCATTTTGCACACAATGAAATCCAACATCTCTTTTTTGCGGCTCCGACTCTCCCGTCCGCACACACTGTGTGTGCTAGTGTGTGTGTGTGTGTGCGTGCGTGTGTACCCGGAATATTGCGTTTACCGACCACCCGTTGAGCGGGAATAACATAATCCGGCGGAACGATAATGAAACTGCGCCGTCAAATTGAACGGCACTGTTATTGCACTCTCTCGCTTCCCTCTTTACTCTTGCGCATTTTCAGCGCACGGCCAGCTCACCTTTCCGAAGCTCTGCTAGGCGTATAATAACAACAAATATTGCACGAGCTATAAAACAAAATCAGAAATACTTTTGTTTTCTTTATTTGGCTTTTGTTTGTTTCGAAATAAAGCCAACAACGTATTTGCGGCTACTGCTGCTAGTGCTTGCCTTGCGCCGCATTCATTGTGTATTGCGGCGGGTGCTATACATGCATGTATTGCCTGCCTGCCTGCCTGCCTGCCTGCCTTCCCTTCTAATAGATTCCCTTCGTTCGTTCTCCTAATAATAATAGCGCACGTTCGATAAATATAGAATGTATGTGCGGCGCACTCGTGTTTTGTTCATTCGCGTAACGGCGTCATCTGTTTAGCATCGATTAGCAGTCGCCACCAGTCAACGAACGAACGAGCCAACGAACGAACACACTCGTTGTTGTCGAGAGGGTGACTATTCATTCAGGGGGGTAAACTATTCTTTACGCTGCCATCCACCCACGCATAATGATAATAAGCAAATATTCAAAATTGTATGTTCTAATCCATTAATGAATTTCGGATAAAATACGTAAATTTAAAGCAAGTATCTCATCTACTAATCTTAGAACGGGGTGGTTTTATGACAGATGCAGCTGGCGGCGGCAACGACGGCAACTGAGATGTGCGCAGCAGCGCACAGCTGGGGGCGGCTTGGAGGGTGGCAAGCGTCGTTGTGCGATTGGCTCCGTGGAGCGCCCTTCAGCACTGCAGCGCGCTGTCGAATGCGATTCGTAAATCAAAATTTCTCTTTTCCTGACAGCTCTCGCGCCGTCTCCGCTGACCTGCGAGATGACGCGCCGCCCAAGCAAATTCCCCATGGATCATCGCATCGCGCTCCGATTTGTCCACGAGCGACCAACCACTCATTGATGACATCTGCGGTTGTCACTTGCAACAATTTCACTTTCTCATACAATTTTCGTACTTTCCGCGCAACGAGAGCAGCATAATTGAAATAAATTTCAAATAGACAATAACAACAACTCTCTATTCGTCATTCGTCATTGTCCATCTACAGCAAACACTTGATGCGCGTGCATGCGTGTGCGAGTGTTTGTCACTCGTTTGATTTGTTTGATTTGGTCGAGTCAAACATGTTTTGGGTGGCCTAAAGAGTAAAACTCCTAACGTTGCGCGCGCGTTTGTACTGGCAATGAATGACCACAAGCGAATGTCATCCGACGCGCTATAAATCACGCGGGCGGCCCCGTCATGTATTTATTAGCCACTACTTTACACTCTCATCTACACATGTCTATACTTTCAATTTATATAGCTAGCTAGCTAGCTACGTCTGCGTATGTGTAACTGACCAACCAATATGACAATAATATGCATTTCGCCCACAAGTGTTGTCCTCTCGTCGTCTATTCTTTTAAAAGTCTGTGCGAGGAACACAATTAGGAAGAGATTGCACGAACATCATCTATTAACTCGTTCGTTCATATGGGTGGATTTAATCAACGCATCTCTCGAAATAGACAAACACCAAGTGTGTTAGTTTGGACCACCCACCCACTCACCGCGTTGGATCAGCCATCTGGCTCGTACGAATCACATTTTCGACTATTTATTAATAGTGGTCAACGCTACGCGCGCGCTCTTGCGTTTAATAATACGAGAACTGGAAAAAATGTAGCTAAGAGTTGAAAAAGAAGCAAGCGAAGCAAAACAAAAAGGGGAGTCTGGTGCATTGACGACGACGTCTCGCCATCCATAACTTTGCGCTGGACGTCTTTATACATCGCGAGCTGGTCGCTCATATTTATGGCAGCGATTGAATCGCCATCGGCGGGCCGCGCGCGCGATTGCTCTATTTATACGCTCGAAGAGAGGCAGAGCTGAAGAAGAAGAAGAAGTAGAAGAAGAAGAACAAGTAGAGGAAAGGTGGACTCGCCCAAGAGTTTGATTGCACCGCACGCTGTTTGTTGTTTCGCGTCGAGACCCATCTCGCTCGTACATTATAATTGCTAATCGCCCATCATGGTACAATGCGCCAATTCCCCGTGCGTGGTATACACGAGCAAGCAAGCAAGCAAGCGAGCGAACGAACGAGCGCAGCAAGACCAAGAAGTTTATGACCACGCGTCGTAATTGCACATACGTACGCACTGCAACTAGAGGAGAAGAGAGAGCTATTACGATGATGGGTAATAGGTCATGGCGTTTTAATGCCCCGCCAAGCTAAATGCTAACAATAAGTATTTAGCTCAATTTATATAGCAATTTTTGAGCGAATAAAACTAAATTAGCGACTGATTTTTAATATACTAAAGTTGGCGTTTTATTGCAGCCAAGGTGCGATTTGTTGGCGGTAACGAGGGCGCGGTCGTTCGCAATGTCCATCAAAATCGAGCGAAAGAGCGAAAGAGAGACAGCGAGGTGGGTGCTAACGCGCTGCCGTCGGGGGTGGCGGCTGCCTGCTAGCGGCGGCGTGCGCAAGCACCATCGAGCGTCGCGACGCCTCAGCGCTCAGCCGTCGCTCTATATACGCCGCAATATATACACGGCTGCCGCCGCCAGTTGCTATATACCTACAACCATCGTGCGTCTCGTTCGCGGACGCGCAATTCGCGAACGCGACGTCTTTGTCTTTGGCGGCTGTGCCGGGTGGCGGCGCGCCATCTTGCTCGCAATCTCCCAAATGGCCACGGCGATAAGCGAAACGGTAATTGTAAAATGCACATCCGTGAAATTGGGTGACTGACGTTGAACTCTCAAACTTGAATTGCGCGCACCGAAAAACTACAACAGCAATAAAAGAATACCTCAGCGAGACGTGATTTAAAAGGATTAAAATACCCGAAAACCCTAATAATGAACGCGGAAGATATGAAGACGGCGAGCGGGGCGGTATGATAACACGTCGCTCGTAAAAATCAGCTGAGTGTCGAGTGAAGGCAACACTGGCAACATTGGCGGCAATGCCAGACGGGGGCGGCTGGCATGACACGCGTATAAAAAACATCCCCATACAGCCCGAGACTATTCCAATACATATTTATCAACGTGCGTGTGTGCGTTTAGGGGGCACATGTACAAGACAGGGCATACATCTCATAATAAAGTGACGTTTTCCGTGATGGGCCCGGACGGGAAAATCGATAGCTACGTCACGGGCGGCACCACCGCCGTCGCTGCCGCCCGTCGGCGCACATGCCACTGACAGCCAACAACAAACGCGTCCTCGTTTTTCCGTAACTAAAAAGTATTTCCCAAAAATTGCACGCATTCATTATGGCATTTTCTCAATCGTAATTATTCGTTATTTCCGGATATAACTACTATACGAGATCAGCTGTTACCAATTTACCATCATCATTATTTTCAAGATGTTGAAGCATTTCTTAAGCGTGCGAATGCGAAATAACACTGCGATCCAACTAACTAGCAAGCACATACTCGCCTTCGTTGCGAACGTAATAAAGTAGCAAACTTATGATCAATCGTAAAAACAAACTCTTCGCGGTTTTGACTCGCCATCAACTCGTGCGCTGTGCACGCATACAAAACAACCACTTTAGTGAATATTTTAAGTTTATAAATGCGATTTAGTGCAAGTTTATCGCGCGCATAACAACACTGAAATGTGCATTACGAAATTGCTTTAAATGAAAAAGTGACATTCAATGTACACGTGTGTGTGATTCAACTGTATTGAAGTGAAATTAGTTTAAGAGGAAATATTATGCTAATAGTCGCCAGGCAATAGATAATTATCTCACAAGCTCGTTCGATACATCTGCGCAACTATGTGCTAGACTTCCTGTTAGTGTTGAAATTTGCAGTTGATGTGTGTGCGAGCGCGCGAGCAAAGTGTGTTTAGGCGCCTCTTATTTAGCCATTTGGCTAATGCTTTAACTACGCATTATAGCGCATCGTGTAATTAAAGTTAATGCGTTCAGGAGATGGAAATGACGCGAATGCCGCGTCGTGCGCTAATTAATTATTCAATAAAATGAATTGCAATTGCGATGCGATTGCGAATGCCACTTTCGTAAAACGTGAGGGTGGATGATAGAGGTGACTGGCTGGCACACCAGACTCCCGCCGTCGCGTCATTCATCAAATCATTATCGTCATTATCAATTGAAAGCACTAATACACCATTAATAATAATGCGAGCAAATCGACTGATGACTTTCTCTATTTGGCATAAACAAAATTTCAAAATCATATTTTTATGCAAATTACCTACTGCTCAGCTGTTCAACACCTGTATTTTTTTTATCCGCTGTTATTTGATCTAGAATTTCGGTTGTACTTTTTCTTTTTCAAAAACATTTTTGACTTCATTTCGCATTTGCAATCCAATCACGCGAAATGATCATTAGTCGGCTATCACGTTATATCAAAAAATGAAGTAAAAAAAAAAGACGGAAATCACGCGATTAATAATCATGTTTAATCGTACTTCCGCTTACGTTTTTATTCTTCGCTCATTATTTCTTTGGCGTTTATCTGCTAATGCTATCGCCTCCCCGAAGAAACGACTTGAAAAAACCGTTTGGCCAAGAATGATGTACTTAACTTAAGTCGTTTCAGTTTCAAAAGTTGCCTACAGTAAGCGACCGGTCGCTCTTAATTCACATGAAATTAACGTGAACACGCGTTGAAAAGTTTACGCTTGAATTTATTTATTACTAAATAAACTTTCATTAAATTTAAATTCAACACTTAGTTAAAATACGCGTGGTAATTGTATAAACACGTGTAATGTATGCATACATTGCGCGAGCGCGCGCACGCGTGTGATATATAGGTGGATACCGTTCCGTACGTGAGCGATTATCATAATTAATAAATAATAAATTATTTGGCGTTTGTAATTAATATCTGTGCGCCGGCTGACGCGTGTGCAACTAAACTATGCACTAAGTACACATTTCTTCCTACTCTTTCCACATCATTTGAATATCCAGCGAGCGAGAGTAGCATGAAGAGAGAGATGAGAAAATTCTTGCTTAAATTAATGATAGATGCGACCGCGCGTAGATTATTTATGGGCGTGTGTAAAGACTTCTTCCAACTTACTGTATTTTACATCATTCCTACGTGAATCGAGTAAACCAATTTGATTTGTTTAAAAATTTACATTGTAATTAAACAGTAGTCTGTTTAACAATCAAATTCAACACCCATAATAAATCACCGCTATCTATGAATTAAATGTATGACAACTAAATGCAAATAACTTGATCAACAATAAAACTCGCAAATTTATGATTTTGAATTATTAGCAAATCCCACCCAATTCTTGATTTAGCAAATACTGTGTACGTACAGTATGAAGACGCAAATAATTCGTGTAAAAATCAAAATCAACCAAGCGTAACGCAGGAACTAAAAGACAATTTGTATTACACTCTGTTTCACGTGTATGCATTGTCTGGCGTTCGGTCGGTGTGCACTCTAATTATAATTAATTCAATTCAATTTCACAACGTTGTGTCCGTCACGTCGTGCATGCCCTAAACTCGCGCACACAATCCAATTGTGTTTGCCGTCTCTCAACACACACTCCCAGAACGCGCGCAGGATATTGTCAGGATATTGTTATACCAGCTCCTCGTCTCTCCCGAATACACCTATCTGATGGAGAATCTACATACATGTGTTCAATTGTTTTCCGAATTCTATTGTTTCTGTTCTTAAATAAAAATAATTTCTCCTCTTCTTCGATTCGAATTGTCTGCACATGATGATCATTAAGCATTAAGCTCTATTAAGTTTTCGTTAGGCAAACGCAACACACGTAGGTACAACAAAATATCCCTCTTTGTTCGCTGACTATTAAATTGCGCGACATGCGATTCACCTGTTAGCGCAATTCCCATGCGAGTCTTATAAAAACGCGAGCGGCACGCGGTGGTTGGTGGTGCTCACCCTTAAACAGATTTTAATGCGCGCCGTCGAGCCCCGAGTGCGTCGTTGAAAACAATGTGTTGTGTGGTAGGTGCCTTGGCGTATAATAAAACAACAGCCAACTGGAAAATAAAAAAAGCGCATCACGTAACGATGATGTTTTATGTGTTCGCACAGTGTGTCGATTCTTTACCAATTTGATGTGCGATCCAAGTGCGCGTATTTGCTGCTGGTGCAACGCACACACAAGACAAGAAGACATTCGCGTCCGCTCTCTTCGTATACAAGGTGAGCTCGCAACTTTTTAATCTCTCGCTCGTATCGTCATCATAAAAACGGCCGCTTTACGACCGTCATCTCGCGCACGTTACGACCCTTATCGACGAAGATCGGCTATAAAGTCGTTTAAATAAACGAAACGCGCATCCACGCGAACGGAAAAACAACGCGCAAGACAAGACAGCACACTATGACGATGATGTGCACAATAAAAGCGTGTTTTACTGCTTCCTCAAGACGAAGGACTTTATAATACGTTATGTTTTTCTAATATTTCATCGTCAATCTCTCATTCCTCTTCGCATTCACCCTACGCGTATGTCTCACTCCGTTTCAACGCGTCGCTGTTTAAATTCGTGCAAAAATTTAATTTGTTAACCACCTTTTCGCGTCGCTTCGTTTACGTATTGGTCATGCATCGAGTCATAAAATTGGTTCGGTTAACCACGAATATTTGTTTTTACCCTTTCAATTCTTCACACGTACGTATGTGCCTATACGTCCGTGTCTGTCTCGGTTGTATTTTGTTTTGTTGATGTTATTATTTCATATTCGCATTTCGTATTCGTATTTAGTGATTTATGGCTCTTGCTTCATTATGTGCATTACACAACTCAATACACGCTTGAATTCAAGTTGACACTTATAAATGTGTGCGGCCCTTTTTCGGCATTTAATTTCATGTTGCACACTGCGTCGCGGCGAGCGCGTTTTACGATGCGTTTTTATTTCGAGAAACAAAAGTGAATTCAAGTCAAGAGTGAAATTTCACGGGAGGCCCTTATAAAATTAAAATGTCGCGCTGATGTTGTTGTTGTTGGTGGTCGTCGTTCGTTGCTAAATACAAAACGACTTCAAGGTGTGTTTGTCGTTTGTTTTGCACGTGCAGTCACGGGTGTGTTCGCATTACACGCATATTTCATTTAATTAAAAATCTCAACACGCATTATCTATCTAAATATTTCAATTTGCTCCAGCCACCGAAAGGCGGCAGACCGCCAACAAATTGCAAACGAATAAAATCGACAGTGTCAATCGCATACAAATGCGAAATCGCGTTGGGCGAAAGCAGAACGGAAATGTCCTCTGAAGGAATACATGAAACTATAAGTACTGCACATTTTGGGGTTCAAGGCACGTCAGCAATGTTGATGGTGGCGTTCCCGGCGACCGCAAATAGATTACGTGCCGCCGGAATATCTCGCGGTGCATGCACTCGGGGGTGGCTGCAGCCAGCCGAACGCAACCCCTCATCTTCGTACTCCGCTCAAGCCACATGCAACAGAATTCAATCGTGAATGCGACGCACATATTTATTATTTCATTATCGTTCCGACGCGTTCTCGTCTTGTGTTTCACGTCGCTAATATATTTAATGCTTCAACCCCTAACGCACGTACTAGTACATACACTATACTATGTAGCTACCCCATCGGAAAAAGTGAACCCTAAGCTATCTTAATGTGTTTATCTTTACTTAGTGTAAAAATTCAATCATCTACTACTACTTGTAATGGAACAAAAAAAAATTAAAATTTTAATTTACCATCCGCTGAATTCATCAACGACCAAATTTATTCGCAAAAAAACAGAACTTGACGCTTAAACCAAAAATAAATGAACTAAAAAATAAATTAAACTAATTACGTATTTGACGCAAATCCCCCAATAAATAAATTAGACAAAATACTTCTCACCTCATTCCGTTGTATCAGAGTTTAGTGTAAATTGTGTATGAGAGTAGTTGGATGGATTTGATTATAAGTAGAGGTCATAAACCACTTACCCATGGCATCTGCAACAAAACGAAATCAATTAATAAATCATAATTGTACTTGTACAAGTTCAAAAAGGGTTCAAAACACTTGGAAATTGCTCATTTTTAATACGGTTAAGCCTAATTTAATTTAACAACGCGTACGCCAAAAAAGAAGCCCCCTTAATATTATAATATTTAACAACCTGCAAAAGAACTGAGACATAAGTGTGCAAGAAGTGCGCGCACTCGGTAGACTGATCGGCAATATGCACATGTGCTTCATTTTAATAGCCACGAAGCGGGCGAGTTGCGCACTCCCACTTTTGGCACGGTCGAACGCGGCGAACTCATTTATTTTTTTACCCGCACCTTCGCACTACCAACAACAACAATAACAAGTCTTCTGCTGCTGCTGCTGCTGCTTGCTTGCTGCTGATGAACGAAACAAATAACCAATATATGCATTCATCATCAAAACAATGATCTCAACTCTGCTGCTGCTGCTGCTGCTACTGCTGTGCGGCTGCTGCTGAATAAATGAATGAAGAACACCAGCGCGCTTTGCCCGGTAGCTGAGTGACTTTTTAACGCCACTCCGTTTAATTAGATGCGCATTTTTTCCAGCGGTTGCTGCTCAACGCGAACGCAACGTTTTGCATTTTACAATTAGGAATCTGTCCCATTACGTCTTCGCGCTTCCTCTGATGCTCCAGCGCAAGGAAGCAGACGGAGAGAAAGAAGTGTGCGCTCCGCAGAGAGAATTGCGCTTTTCATACATAACAAATGAAGTTTCAAGTTATTAACTTCTTTTAAATATGTAGTTAGTATACGAACATCTTCGGCGCGTGCGTTTTATAACCTTAAAGTGTGCAACTTGGTACCACACGTGTGATTGCAAGTTGCGCCCTTGAAATGTGCAACAACAGCAAAAAATAGCCACAACCTACGCGTTTAAAACATCTCTCCGCGCCGTTCATTCATTCATGGCTTTAATAATTTTTCTTCTTCGGTTGCATTGTTTGTGAGCGAGCGAGAGTTGAAACAATTAAATAAATCACGATTAAAGTGCAAGT
The DNA here is from genome assembly GCA_963978815.1 of Aleochara curtula. Classification (NCBI taxonomy): domain Eukaryota; kingdom Metazoa; phylum Arthropoda; class Insecta; order Coleoptera; family Staphylinidae; genus Aleochara; species Aleochara curtula. The sequence goes on along the minus strand of OZ022216.1, from coordinate 18,605,014 downwards.
TTACAATGCGCGCAATTCTCAGCAATAACACTAAAGCTTAGATTTAACTCGGAAACTAAAACTCGAAACTCAAATCCGAGCGAGCGTATGTTGCAATTTATTATTTTTGCGCAATCGTCCACTACACGATGTCGCGTAAATGGCGCGTGAATTAATTACCAAAAATAGACAAGCCGCGCAATTAAGCGACGCGTTCCGAAACATTTATTTACACATTCCTCGCATGTGCGAGCGTGCTGCACATTTTCTATTATTATTCTAATCGAATCGAAATTCGCAAAGTGCAATGTCACGTGATATTTTATTAGCGAGGCGGTGGCTGTGGCGCTGGCGGTGGCGGCAATTACGCGTTGCGCCCACAAAAGTGCACCATTTGCACGAGGGGGTGATAACGACACACAATATAAAAAAGCGGCGCGTTCTGTTGCCGCCGTTCTCAAGATGTTAAGATACACCTTTTATAAGCTTTTTTTCGCGTCGGGGGGTTGCTTGCTTGCTTGCTTGCTGATGCCACTATCACCGCCGCCCCTATCATCATTGAAGTGACTCGTCGATGTCTTTTAGGTGCGCAATGTGTATGCGAGGGGTGCAACTCATCATTAAATTCGTGTATGAAATTTGCCAATCATGATTATCGCACGCAATTATTCCACGCGCTTGAATGCATTTCTCGAGATTTCTCTCGCCTCTCGTCCGCCGGCCATCCATCAATTCCACAGCAATAATTGCGATTGTTTTGTTTCATCCCTTCGTGCGCGATGGCAGACAGACAGATGGCCAGGTGTTGGTTTCCCGTGGCATGTCCGAACCGCATTTGACAGCCCCAGCCACCCCCAGCGCCGCCTTCGCGCTAAACGCTCTGGATGCGCATCACACCTTCATGGGTCACGCGATCTTTACGCGAGCGCGCGTGAAAGATTAATAACCACCACGGTGCACCGTCTACAACTGCTTTTCTTTTCTCCTTCTCTCACACTCAGCGCGCTGCCGCTATTATTTTCAAAACTAAACGAATAATGCAATTTCCAGCAAACGCAACAATTCTATTAGCTTATTATCGCGTTTATTGAGTATCCACCCCCTCGTGTCGCTACTCCGCAACACCCACACACAAATTGAATTCATAATTAATCAGTTTTCCGCACGGCAAAAGAAATATCAAATATTTTACAGCTACTTGATGTTCCTCTAAATTTTATTTCGCTCCAACTAAACGCAAACTCAAACAAAAGTGCAATAAAATTCATTGAAGTTTCGGCCATTAAATTAAAATAACAAATAATTTTCAAAGACATTTCTGCGTTACTATAAAACATTAAAATTATTTGTTTATCGCGCGTTTCACATGTGTTTCGCGTTGCCGTTCGCGTAAAATCGTTCTCTCCGCTGCGTTCGCGGCGAACGAACGAGGGGCGGGTGCGCGGTGGTTCCGTATTCGGTTATTTAAAACTCAGCTACTGATAAGGGACGCTCCGCTTCTGGAAGGAGGGCGCTTGTTATCTTTAGCCAATTTAAAATGTTCATTAGCGCGATAGCGGAGGAGGCATGGAATGGAAAAAGGAGTCGCGACATGATGAATCGCCCTGGAGCACGCCGCTGCCGCCACCGCCGCCGTCGAGTAACCGAACGCGCGATGAAACAAAAGAATAGCATGCGCACGAACGCGAGCAGCATCGTCCAATATCTTAATTAAACTTGCCAATTTATTCCCTCAAGCGTTCACTCTCCGCTCTCCACCATCACTCCTTATTTTTTTGCAGCGACACAAGAATATTCCATTTCATTTCTTTCCATTAGATTACGTTCTCATTCCATTCCGTTTTAATTTCGTACAGCGCGATACGCGCGACAAAAAATGATTGCAGTGTTGATGAAAAGAACACGAAGAATAAGTGACAACTATATACCTTCAGCGGCGAAAAAGGACGACAATAAGAAATTGCTATCTAAATTGGGCGATTTAAAAAATAACGCGCATCGTGTACGCGCTATGAATGAATAAATTATTAAGGCAGGCAATAAGAGAATGTTCCCGGTTGGGGAATACTTGACTCTCAACAAAACCAACAAAAAAAAACTAGGAGCTCCCCTTGTTTTTTTCACCTCTCTGGCAAGGACAATTTGTTCTTATCAAAGTGACAAGACACTAAATGAAACTTTTCTTCTTTTCTTCACTATCGTCCACGAATTTCTCTTAAAATTCATCATCATCTTAAGACGTTGAACGTGTGATGCAAAGAAGCTCTAATCAAGATATCAAACCGCTGATAACAAGTAAGCAATAAGACATTGGAGGCGTCAGTGCGTATTTCATTCAACCCCTTCGCGTAGTTATCATCGTTTAGGGTGAATTTCTTCTTATCAATGAATGACTAACTTTGAATCTCTCAATGAGAAAAAATCGTTGAATTTGAAATGGTTAAAGCTCGTTATCGAAAGTGAAAGTGTTCCTCATCTCTCTTTCACTATTTTTATGTTGTACGTTCGTATCGCAAATGCGATTAATCAAAGTCACAATGTCGATGTCAATGTCAATGGCACCGAATGCACTAATGGTCTTTGCGCTTCATGTTTCACCATCCATCTATCCATCCATCCATGGGTGCTGCACATGGATGAATGAAATGCGCACGAAGGGGAAGAACGGAGAGAGAGTCCAATTTCTTCATCGCTTGCTTTGAATTTCAAATCGGGATGATGGTGTTGCGCGCCCCCCTTATTTTTTTTTCTAATTCAAATGTTTAAAAAAAAGTAAAACTTTCTAGCGTCTAAAAATACTTTGGAATAATTGAACCGAATTGGCAATTGAGTGTATGGGGGATGAAGATAGCTACTTGAAGTGTTGTTCAACATTCGATACGTACTCAGCAAGAGCTCTTTGGTTATTCTTTCAGCGTGCTTCAAAAGTGTAATGAGCACTCGTTAGTTAACCGCAAATAAACGTCATTTACGAAGGGTTAGCACTCGACGAAAACAATTGCTGCATAAATCAAATAATTTTGTGGTTTTCTTATTGTTCCCCGGCTTCAAAGTAAAGAAACACACGCAGTAGTATGTGGAGCATGAACAACCGCAAATTGTGCAAATCGCTTGTTGCGTTTTCTCAAAAACTTATTAAACGAAGGGCTTTGGGGGTTGCGCATTAAATAACAACAGCAGTAGCAGCAGTAGCAGCAGCAACAACAACAGCATGTGCGCGTGTCGTGCCAAAATGTGGCGGATTTTCTTCGTCTTGCGGTTTCCTCCCTCGGCAGACAAATAAACGCGCAGATGCGAACGAAGGCACCGAACGTGAACGCGAACCGACGTGTTTCCTTATTCCGCTTTCCGGCTCGTCAACTCGACTTATACAACAACGAGTTACATGCGCTCCGCAGGAAATGCCCGCGCGCGCGCCCGTGCCACCCTTTTCGTTCACTTCTTCGGCCAAGCTAGCGAAATAATATTACTACCCTCCTTTTGCGGAATGAGTGGCTGCAAGTGACGAAAATAATCTCCATGCATAATGAGTTAAGAAACTTTCCGCTTCTTTGCGTGCATTTTGCTTTCAAAACTGATTTGATACGAAGCGAAGTCGCGAATCATGTGTTTTCGCAAAGCTCTCCAAGCGACTCTCCAAAAATGTTTTTGCGCAAAAACAGGGTGCTTTAACCATTTATCCGATTATCTCGTATAGTTTTAGTATTGTAATTAATGCCCTTATCGCACATTGGGTAATTTAACGTCACCCTTACGCACTATGCGTTATTCACACGAATCAAATCATAGACGGAACGACATTGACGACAAGTTCGAGACAAAGAAGCGAAGCACATGAGATCAATTCCGCATCGAATCGCAACGGCAGGCAGCACGCTTTTAGGCAGCAGCCAGCCAGCCCTCCTTCGCAAGGGTGATTTTACACTGTTATCAATAGACACCCTCGCCCGCGCAAAACGCATTGCGTATGGTGAAAAGCATCCAAACACATTTAGTTATTCATGCAGATTGATGCATTCGCATCATGCGTGGGATGCTTGAGTGGATTACGCTATTGACATTCAACCCCAGTTTGTCACACACTCCCAGCCAAACCGCCACCAACCCCCCATCCACAAATAATGAATCTAATTTTGCATATGAATTTAGCACACGTATTATTAACAAGTTTAACCTATTATCAAAATGCTGCGATAATTTTTAACCGAAATCAAAGAACGAACTAACTTTCTTCTATTTTCCTACCCTATTTTTTCGTGATTCACTGAAGCATTCAGCAAAAAACGGGAAATATGAATGTAATACATCATTCGTCACATTTGATTTGAATAAAAGACGAATAAAGCAGCGCGCAAGAATATGAATTTTTCAAGGGTGGCAAAATATTGTGGAATGTACGTGAATGTTTGGTATAGAAATACGTTGGCTTGTCATCAAAAAAATCCATTATGGCATTAAACAAGAAAAATTTGAAGAGAGAGATCACTTGCCCGATTAGAAATTCACTTATTGCTTTCATTAAGTGCACTCACTCACTAGCAATAATCATAATCATCATGAAACGGTGTATTACATTTTTTTCGAGTGTTACTACATACGGCAAAGAGTACGTACCTACGTACGTACGAACGCATGCATTAAATTCCCACCGCACCGGTGCGCGGATGATGTAATCGACGAAATGGTGAGTTAATGCGCCTCAGCACATTATTTAGTCAGCGGTAATTAGACAGCAGTAGCAGCGCACTAAGCAATAAGCAGTGGCGTGCTACTCGCGCGTTGTATTTGTGTGATCGATGTAATAAGTAAATGCGTATTAAGCGGGCCGCCAAACGAATTTGTACCTACGCTGTGTGTGTGCGTGCGGCTCTTACTCGTTGTTGTCGATTTGTTATTCTTTTCCCTTAGCTGCTTTCGCGTATATATGATGATAATACGTACGTACATTCAGGTGAATGAGTGAGCGAGCAAGTGAGTAAACGAAGGGTAATTGAAAACGTATCGTCGATGCGCTCCGCAGCGCACTAATGAAGAGTTCGCGCGCTTCTTCAGATTCACTCCGGCCGATAACACTAATGGTTAAATCGATACGCGTTGCGCGACTGACTGTTTTTTCGCTTCCCTTTACCTTAATGCGCGAGCGCCGAGCACTTAATACGTATTAATGCAATTTTACACCAAGTGTTATCACAAGCTAAATGTAGATGCGCAAATGCACACAAAAAAATCATCATCATCTCGACACTCACCTGGATCCTGGTCGATGGACTGTTGTGAGGCGGGGGGCTGCGAGAGGGGGCCCGGCGTGCCCGGTGATCGGACGTCGTCGTTCACCGGACCCCCGTACGACAGCGACGAAGAGGGCGGCCGCTGCAATCAGAAGAAACACTGATGACAAATAGTCTCATCTAGACAATGCGCGTGCCTAGCCTACATGTTCACTAACTTAATCTACAAAAGCGTGACAACTCATGAAAAACAAGGGCACAGGACGCGCAGAGCACCGAAAGGATATGGGAAACTGTTACTACTCGTAGTTTATTTTTTTCTGAGGTTACGCACCGTACCTTGGCGTACACTTAAGGGAATACATTCATAGACGCATATTCGCGCTCTCAAAGGGCAAAAATGCATTTTGAATGAGCAGATGCGCTCCCCAGTGAATGCGCGCGCACTTTTTCGAACATGACACTCCACTTTCAACCCCCGAAAAAGTTTTATATATTCATAAAGTTGCGGTTCTTCTAAGTGTAGCGTAAATTGAAACTTTATATTCAAAAAGTGAACTGCAAACTGTGTATATCTATCTATCGTCCTTGGAGTTTGCACTTTGCATGCATTTTGAATTCAATGTAAAATTTCATATAATAGTGCTCGATAAATTATAATTTTTGAAAGGTGCAAATAAAGAATATGATTATAATTATCAGCACGATCATAACTTTTGAACGAAAAAAAAAATTATGAGGATGCATTATAACACCGAGTAATAATACGAGAACAAGAAGAAGAGTGAAGCACCTGTCAGCACACATTGCCTGCTGTTGTATTATATTATATTACGTTATGCCATGTTAAATTGCGAGCTATTGAAGAGCAGATAAGACGCTAAACGCAAATAGATTTTTATGATGTGATACAAGTGACTAAGTGCGTGAAGAACGAGACGCGAAGCGCAAGGAAAAAATACGTAAACGTGAACCCGATGCACCGATGCGCATTCATTGCATTACGCTAATGGCAAAATGTTCGCAAACAATAAAAAAATGGCATGCGCGTAACGTGCACAAATCGTTATTTAATTTGTTGCATTAAACGTCGTTCAGCCTGCTTCGCTTCTTCTTCCCAGCCGCTTCCTGCTTCAGCAAGATTAATTATGAATTAATTCAATTATTCTTCGCACGAGATTAATCAACTCAAATATTGTCCTGAGTATTTTTGATTTATGAACAAATTAATTTATGAATACCATCGACTATTAAATCAATCTATTGACTTATGACGAGACGCAGAATTAAGTGAAATATTATGATTTATGAACAACAACTTAATTTATGAGAAACAAAAGGGGATATTCGAAATGTCAACTGACAATTAGTGAACGCTATTTAAAAATTGGGAATTCGAGGCGAAGCAACAAAAAAAAACAGAAACGAAGCAGGAATAATTATGTAATATGTTGTGTTGTTGTATGCATAACGAAGCGAGACGATTGCACGCATGATTACCGCGTGCCTGACTGCTTTTGCTTTTACCAATTATTACCTCGAACTTGTTACGCGCGCGCGTTACAACAAACAAAAAATACGAGTGCCATTTGGCAGTTGCGTTTTACGGCCGTACGAAATGCGGAATTGTTCGGGCCGTTCGTCGCCGTCGTGTGTGTCATTAAGGCGTGAAAAAAGGGCCGAATAAATATACCTATAAAGGACGCGTCGTCGTGCATAAACAGTTATATACGTACGTATGTGTGTTTTATTAAATGCGTTCGCGCGCGCCCTCGATAAGTGGATAAAAAGTGCGAATAAGCGCGGTGCGCACCCCTTGAATGCACTTCCGGTTCGAATACGTATAGTCATTGATGTCATTTCCATGTTGTACAAATCGAACAAGCATCTGTTTATGTTATGCATACGTAATTATGTTTGTTTTTTCAGAGTTTTGCCTTGAAAAATATTGATTATTGAATATTTTTTTGCTTTTGAGAAAAAGTACGTGCAGATGTTTGGAGTACAACATGTGTAACAGTTAGTTAGTAATAATATAAGGGATGCCATGCTATACTGCATGTGTATTTCGATGCATGTAATTTCATTCGAGGCTTTTCACACAACCCGCATCATCATCATCCTCATCGTACGCAATGCGCACTCTTCACTAAAACTAAATTCACTTACGAGTGAATGCAGTTAGCACTAATCTACTATTAGAGCAGTGTGTGAATTAAGTAAGTGTACGAGTGCTAAACGAGATGAGTCAATTAGATTTAACACGCAACCGGCAACGGCAAATGCCGAGATTGACAAGCAACAACCAGCAACTCCTCCACCTTCTCCGCTTCCTCTCACTCTCACTCTGATTCTCGTTATTTATTACTCGCTGCTTTTTTCGATATGATATTCGGCACACGAGCTGAGATTGTGTGGGCAGCGCACCGCACACACGCATAAATTCAAAGAGTTCTTGACAGGAAATTGAATCAAGCAGCCGAACGAGCACACAGGGCACACTCTCCATCTATCTATCTATCTATCGTTTCTAGTTCGCTGGCTGTAATTTTTGATCGGCCGCCAAAAATCAAATCACTGTGCATAAATTTACGCCGAGTGGAATGGCACGCAATCTGTTTGCATCATGCATCGCATTACTTCGCGTCGTTCATCAGTCAAGTGGCCAATTTGGCAAAAAACCCTTTTTGTCAAATGCGAATGACTGAAGTGTATTCCCAAGTGGTCAAATTGCATTAGAGACGGAGAAAAAGGGCGAGGGCGGCAATAGCAACAGCAACAGCGACGGCGACGGCAGTGGAGGTGGCTAATTCATTTATTTGGCCGACACGACTTATCCATTTTGAAGCATTTGCGCCAACATCACCAAGTCAATTACTTGCTGCTTGCTCGGATGGCAATGTCAAGACGCATCGCAATGATGATAAAGTTAGCAAGGGTTGGCGCGCGCGCGCACACCAACTGCGCGTTGTATGCAAAGTGCAAATGTTGCAAATGCATTACGCTTGCTAATTTGCAACGTTGAATACTAAAACGTGGAAAAGTTTAAATACTACTGTTTAGTTGTCCGCTTTAAAAAATGCATCACAAACGCTTGCAATTCATAATTCCTGGCATGCGCGCACATTGGCAATTTACAAATAGCCTCATAATCGTGCCAGGAATACTCAATTGCCCGTCCATCAATTGTGCGCTTGTTTGTCGCGCACAAACTCCACGCATTTTTTCGCCCAGACATTTTCTCCTTTGTCCGCAAAACGGTCAGCGAGAAAATGGCAATTTTGAAAAAGGACCTTAACGAATTCGTGGGCTACCCTAAGGGGCGTAACGAATTTCTTCGTTGAAATTTCAAATTTTCCCGCAGTGTCCACTACCACCTGGTGTGCCATGAGAAGAAAATACAGAAAACGTTTAACCCTCAAAAAGGAAAGCAATTATCAAAGAGAGAGCCTTTTAGCAGCAGCAGCAGCAGCAATGTCTGCAAGTGATGTGTGCGTGCGTGCGTATGGCATTAATACGCCGACGGGCAATAGAATTGTTTGCTTGGTTTACATTTGCACTTTACTTTTAAACTTTGATTTCGGTTTTTGGTTAGCCCACAAAATCCACGATTATCCTTGCGCCCGAAAACGTGTCCCGAATTCAGACGACACTCATCATCATCATCATCCGGATGGTGGATGCACACGCACAGGCTGAGTTTTAATCGCGTGCATCCCCTTTGCGCGCGCTCAGAGAGGGTGCATGCATGCAAACACATACGCGCGCGGGTTGTTGGTCCCACGCTTGCCTGCCTGCTTGCCGGCTGCTTATCCGTTTCGGTCGCGCGCTGCTCCTGCTGCTGTGTCGCGTCTTATCGCAGACAGCAGGATAATTAAATTTGTCCCGGTGATTTATCGCGACGCGCGCGCACGCCGCCGCCGCCAAGTGATGTATGCGTCCCCGAGGCCTCTCCCCGTTGTTATCGCCATCTCGCTCACGCCGCCTCCGCGCGCGCACAAAAGCCTCGCGATAACGTGCAACGACAATTACACATTCATCACACCTGCAGCACCAGCACCAGCAGCAAACAGCCTTGCCGCCGTCGGCAGAATATTAAAATCGATACAATGTGCCGCCTCCGCGCGTCGACTGTGGGAAAATTGCTGTTTGCATATGGGCGCACACGTGTTAACATGAATGAAATGTGTGAAAAACTTCCGCTTTTCCCCCCTCGAAGCTCATCGTATGTCTTCCACAAAAAATTCGCGCGCCAAGAAAATGTTGTTGAAAATTCTTTCTATTCATAGCGTATATATCGGTTGCGGTGCTTGTTGACTCGGTGGCGAGGTTAGGAAATGACAGAAACATTCGTCATTACGGTCCATTACCATTCGGCCGATGTATGCGTATGTGTGCTTTGGTAATGGAGCGACGACCATCCGTCCTGCTTAGTGAGATTGATTCGAAGCGAGCAAGAGACGCGCAAGCAAGCGAATCAAAAGAGCGAGCGCCTTCGGAGGTGGACGCGCCGTCGGTCACTATTTCATTTTAATGGTCCCCGCGGTCTCCGGATTCCATTAAACTGTTTTCTTGGCGAAAGCATAGCAAACGCCAACTTTACTTTTGCGCACTGGACGAACGAAGAAAAGAAGCGAGCGAGCGTACGTACGCCATTAGTTGCAAAATGCACGAGGAGCAAGCAAAGACTGCAAGAAGCAGTTTTCTGCCCAACTCAGCACTCTCCTCCTAAATCCCGGAAACAATCCGTCCGACGATTGATGGCTTTCTTTTGTGCGCACTCAGCGCACACACGACTCCCGACGAGATCCCGAGAATAATTTTGCAAAAATACGCTGGCGAATAAAAGTTGAGAGTGATGCGAAAATTGATCTAAGTAATAAAAACGCAAGTCCCATTTCAAGGACAAATCCACCTGTTTGCCCGCTTTTTGGTGAAGGAGTCGAGATGACGGCGATTACAAGCCATCAGTGTCTCCTGAATTAGGCCGTTTCGCCGAAGCGAATGGCTTCCCGGGACGACACATTTACGTTTTCGGGAGGGTTTGCACCGCCGTTGCCGCAGTTGCCGCCGTCGCCGCCGACGCCCATTCAGTGCGGCGGGAAAGCGTTTTCCGCTTAGCGCAAGAGCGTGCGCCGTTGCCGCCGCGTTTTACAAGCTATTTGAAGTCAATAAAATGATAATGCCCCAATAAAAGCGGCTGGGGACGTCTTCGCCGCCGCCGCGTTGCCTAAGTGATTCCGAGACGATGCAAATTGTATCAGGAAGGAACCCCCAGCCGTATTCATCCCTAACCCAATGGCTTTTGACTTTCCTTGATTTCTTTTCTTTCCCTTCGCGCGCGCACACACCACACCACACCAAACAATTTTGTTTTCATGCTAAATTTAAGCTTGGAAAAAGCGTCGCGGCGTCGTCTTGATCGTGACAATATGTGCGTGTTTAAGTGTCATCACGTTCGCGTGCACCAGTGCCGCCTTCCTCGTCGTCGTCTTCTCGTGTGCATGACGACAATACCATTGTCATCATCATCATGATCAAAGACATTAAGATTTCGAAATCGAGGGATTTTGTCGCGAGCGCGCAAGCACGCGTGTGTGTTGCTTCTTTTTTGTTTTATTTCGTTGGTAACATTTGCATTGCCCTTGCCACTCCACTATAAATACGCATATACGCGCGTTCGGTTAATTATACTCAAAGCAGATGCGATGGATTGGCAGCGGTGAGCAATGAGTAGACACCCGCCGCTGCTGCCGCTGCCGCCGCCGACGATGACATCGCACGAGGTGCATCGTCTCAAGTCATCATTCCCAATGCGTGCTGCATGCGTGCGCGCGTGTTGGTGTTTTGTGTCTTGCGTTGCATTCAAGTATGCGGTCGCTTTTTGAGCGCCGTCCAAAAGGCGCAACCCGGGGCTTCACTCAACTCGCCGCATACCGCTGTCGGCGTTATCTATTTTTACAACGGCGCGCCGCATTCCGTCAACGGACACACACTCGCGCGCAAATTCATATCTATATTTTATGTGCATGCCGACACACACATTCACACTCCGACGTCTACGCCTGATAATCCTGCCCCGCGCGCGCGAGCCTTCGACGAAACGAACGCGAAGAAAACGCGACTAAAAGTCGATACACGTGAGCGCCCTCTGCGTGTTTATAAATAACAACAACCAACCAACCAACCAACCACCACCCCCGGTGCGCGATCACTAATCTGTGCGCGGCGAGGGAAAAGTAGGTACAAGTATTAGGAAGTGGATCTCGTCTCGGCGAGCAATCGGGAAATCCACAAACATACAATGGGATTTCAATGCGCATTCTCCCCTTTTGTGCAAACGCCAACAAATCGCCGGAAAAACAAGAAGCGGGGAGCTAAATCTCGCGAATCTCGCAAAGCCAAGAGGAAAATGATTAAGCAGCAACTTTTTCGGCATCACGTCATAATTGAAACTTACTATCATTAATGGTTATTATTGTTTGTTTCTTTTCGCCCAAACCCACCAACTTTCCAGCGTATTCATCGGCAGCAAACAAAGACGCAGGAAGGCTGCAAGCAAAATTGCAAATTCGAGAGGCTAAACGAAAAATGCCAAACGCAGGCGTCGCGAAATGCAAACGCGTCAAAAACAGGGCTCGCAGGATGTCTGCATTCCTTGCACATACAGGACGAATCGTTTGAATGTGCGCGTGGGTTCGAGTTTGTGCGGCGGCAGAGCCACTCCACGAAGGGTGTAACTCAATCCCTCGGCGCGCAGCAGCAGCTCGCATGAGCGATGCGTCAGACTAAATTGACACCAATTACCAGTAAAACTCCCTGCTTGCGGCCCCCCCCCGGGCGCGGCTCCCCCAGGGCGTTTAGAGCTTTTCGGCTAATACACTACACAGAACTGGCGGCAGCAGCAGGTTTTCGGGAGGGCAGAGGCGGGCGGCGTTTCACTGCTGCCGCCAATACCATTACCACCCCGGACCATATTCCTTCATCATCATTTCTTTGCTTGCAGCGCACGCCGACATCGTTGCCGCCACAAGCGCTTGTTATAAGCGAATATAAACCACCCCCATAGATCGAATATGAATATGAATGCAACCGCAACGCGCTGTGGTTATTTCTTTTATAACAAGACGAACGAAAACCGAAGCAAGTGGAAAAACTAATTAATAATCGATTTACCCTCGAACGGATGGTAACCTCTGGTTGATAACCGCAACGATAAGTTGTACGCTTATGGCGGGGGCCAAGGAGGATTGTAAAAAAGTGCAGCCAACTATTCGAGTAAAACGAAAAACGTCTATCACTTTGCAATGTACTTACAACATCCGGCGTGCTCGCTCCGTCCGTATGCGATGTCGAATCGGCGTTGCTGCGGGTGCCGCCGTCGCCGTTCGTCGAGCCGCCCAATTCCGGCGGCTTCGTGCTGTCCCGTTCGTCTATCACGAGGTCGATTGGCATCTTGCCCTTCAGACAGCTGATATATCGATGACAGAAGTTGTCACACAATTCGTGCACCTACAGGGGCAGAGGAAAGAAGAGCACATTTAATAAATAATTTATATTATTTGCTATGCAAAGATTGTGCACGTGCATTGCGAATGCAAGATGGCGCATGCAAACACTTCTTGCATACAATGCCAATGCCAATGCAATGATGATGACGATGGTGATGATCGCTTTGCGCGGTCATCCTAACCGGTTATGGTGTGCCAACTTTACCAAAAGGACCCGACCTCAGCGTTTTTGTTTTGCAATTTAAATTTGGCGCACGCAGATAGCCAAAATTGCATACAATAAATAATTTACATAATTTTGGTAAACTACTCCTTCTGCAACTCACCTTTTCTAATTCGAGGAGATGAAACCGAAGTACTTGTATCGCTTGCACCATCTGAAAAACGAAAAGGAAACATGGTATGAGTAAAGTTTTCTCTTCTTCATTTTCACGCTGGAAAAAAAAAACACGAGCAGTAGATTGCGTACATTGCGCACACGCGATAAATTTCGGGAGTGTTCATGCATTGCGTATCGAGTAAAATAATGTGAAAGCACCCTGCTTGCTGGTTTTATATGACATGTCACGACACACAGAGCGCGCGGAAGAGTTTCGCAATGTTGGCTGGCTGGCTTGGTGCGGTGCTCATGGCGTGTGCTCAGTTCTGCAAACATTACGTGTCCATGAATGAACAACGACCTTTATCGGAGGCAGGCAGGCAGGCAGGCTGGCAGGCAAACGAAGGAAGACTCCCGTGTTTGTTGTTGGGTCAGCAAACAAGTTCAGATGACGTAGCATGAACTATGTTGACTTCTTGCATAAGCCAAACAACAACAACATAAAAAATTCCAGAGTCCACACGCAGGCCGGAGCGCAAGGAGAAGAAGGACGATGGGAAATGGGTTGGCTGAGATAAGACAAAAGTAGGGAACGAGGTCGACAAACATGCCCATTGTCCGAGTTTTCCCCTCAATTACCAAACGATGCTTTCCGTGCTTTTTGTGCGAATGCGATGAGCGGTCGCGCACAATGCACGAATGAGTGTATTGTCTAAGCACAAAAGTCGGGAGACCCCCCAAAAAGTCCTCTTCATTCCCGACAGGTATAAAAGCGCAGATCGCCAATTTCACAGATATCACGTTGTCGTCAGCTCTCGACAACTGAGACGACAACAACCGCGACGAAGAGTGCGCACTTGAAAATCACGCGCGCGCGCCTCGAGATTTCTCTCTTCTCTTCCTCCTTGCCATATTGGCTTACGTGCAAAATGCGCGCACTCCGGCGCGCAGGAGACGAGAAGACGCGAAGAACATATTTACCGGATCATGTAACCGACCAACATAGCACTAGTGCAAAACACAAATGCAATTCGACACACTCCTAGAAAACGACCACCCATTGATATGTTCATTTTACAGCGAGAATCACAACCGAATCGCGTAATTTAATTGAGAAATTTTGATTCTGATTCGCGATTAGAGATAATAGACGCCGAAGGAAGGGGGAGGCGAGTAGTTAGTGACCAGAATAAAAATGAAATTACAACACCCCAAACTGTGCGGCGGTTAAAACTGCGAGAAAGAAAAACACGACTTGAATCAAAGGGTGCGTAAAAGAGACACGATAATAAAATGGTACGTCGCGCATAGGGACAGGACAAAACGAACGCACAGAGCCGATTAATCCCCAAACGCGTTGATGATGATCACAATCATTCCTGCTCATTCCCTGCCGCCTGCCGCCTGCTGCATAAATGCATTAGCTTGCCTGCCTGCTTACTCTACTCCTGCAATACAAACATGTGCGTTGATTGTGTTGTGTTAGCTTTTTGGCTAACGTCGCCTAATGACTCCCAAAGATGTTCCCGAGGGAGCTATAAATCAACACATTTTGTTTTTGTAATTATTCAACTATTACCTACATCCCTTTGGAAAATGAGCGAAATATAGAGAAGAAAAATAAAACGGAATTACGTGTACTATTTGTAGAAGAAGTGAAATACGTATAATATTTTAATTATTCGTCGAGTGGTATTTAAATAGAGTTGGAAGTTTGAATGAATTGTGAGGGTTGGAAAAAAAACATAAAATCACGATGTCCGGTGTTGATGCACGCCAGCAGCGTTCCAAGCACTGCCATTGCCGCCGCCGCCGCCGCTGCCGCTTAATAAAAATGTTAATGCGAATGATTTCTAACGTGAGTGAAAATTTTCATTACGTGCTAGCCATTGCCGCCAACGCACACGTATGGGAGGCAGTAATACAAAAAGCGGCGGCCCTCGTTGCTTTGTACCTATATATCTTGATGCAAATAGAAATAACAAAAGAGCACCCCCAACCCGCACTCACTCCGCCTGCATGCGTGTCCAACGTGGAAATATTTTTCCAAGTGAGAAAACAAAACACTAATGAAGTAACACACTTTGCTGAACTAAACTTTGAGAAAAACGAAGGAAAAATGTATAAAACAGAATACGAAAATAGGAGGAATGCATGATTAGATTTATACCATGTTCAAGCAGCAAATCTGGAAACGCGAAAGTAATTAGAAATTCCTATCAACAAAAACCCCAAAGGGGTGGGAAAAGTTGAAACAACTTAATCACAAACGAAGAAAAGTCAGAATGTCCAACCAACGATAAGAATTATTTACCAACAACCAATCCTTGTACTTTAGCAAAAAAAAAGTAAATAAATAAATAAATAAAGATTTTCGTAACTTACCAGTGAATCGACTTCGGGATCGGCAATGTAGTAGGGCTTCTCTTGTCTGATCTGCAAAAGAGAGTATAAAGTAGTAGCATGATTATTACGTGAAGCGCACAACTAAACTAAAAAAAAAATTATGAAAAAAGGACGAGTGTAGTAAAAAAATGAACGCATTGAAGCAACATGAGCATTAATATTAATATCGTCTTTGTGCTCTGCTTGCGCGCATCATCTGCGTGGTGGTGGTGGTGGTGGCTTGCGTAAGCCAAGCCGAAAAGAAGAGAAAAACAAGTCAAGTATCGTCTCATCGAGAGTATCATCATCATTCACTCGATTGAATGAATGAGAGGAGCGCGCAAGCATCATGCTCTTTAAAAATTCTCCGTTGCAACAAACTCCTCTCTTCGGCCGGAAAAAAATCGCAAATCGATTGCGCGCGGAAAAAATGAAGAAATGAAGATCGCATCATAACAACAATCGCAAAATCAAAACGTTTTTTTCCTGCGCCGCAAAGATGATTTCATTGTCTTGCTTTATTTCAATTGCCGCACTCCAAAAAGAAAAAACTATTAAGTCTTCATTGTCCATATCATAACAACAAATAAGTTTTTGCATTGAAATTGAATTTGAAACTTTTTCCAACGGCAGCGGACGGACGGCAGCCACTACCTGAAAATCTGGCGTGCGGTAAGTGAGCAATAGAACAACAGATAAGCGACTACTAAATGCATTCTTTATACTAAAATAATGAGTGCTGCTATCTTATTGCTTTTTATAATATGTACTTTGGTTTATAATAGAGATACGTGTATTGCGCATACGTCGAGTACTTTAATTTAATTGAGCAAACAACAAAAATGAAATAAAAAACACACCATCGACAACGATGAAGCCAATGCACCGAAGAAGATGCGCCGCGCTCGCAACAAAACTAATTGTGAATGCACGACGTGATGCGTTCAAACGACAAGACAACGAAACGATCTTTGAATGGAATTTTTATGATCATCTTCGTCTCATCGTCATCATACTTCATAATTTCACTCAAATTCGATATTTTCCTGAGCCGAATTAAATAAATACCGTCCACCTTCTCGTCCTTTTCTATTTAATTGACACGCAGACCTTACGTTTGGTCGAAAAGTGAAGAGTCATTAATATTAATGAGCCGTTCAACTTACAACCGCAATAAATAACATGTTTGCATATTTTTGCTTCATTCGGCCGCTTGTCAAATTCTTCAAAGGTCAAGAATTCGCATTTTGCGTATAAATTCGTAAATTTCGAATCAATAAAAACATCAGCTGAACGAGAAAAAGACGAGGAGCAAGCAGCACACCCGCCCGCCCTATGGTGGCTTGTCCTACCGGTTGATGATCATGATCATCGTAATGATTACGAGGAGATGATGATGGCGATATGAAAATGAAAAATATGCAAGAGGAACAAGACGAGAACAAAGTCGCCTCGGTTGGAAGATGCACACTCACTCACTGCTGATGTGCTATGGTAGTATGGTGTGGTTGATGATGATGATGATGGTGCGCTGATAAAAGTGTGCTATGCGCGTAACGAGAGAACGGCAGCTCTCGCGCGCACGCCGCGCAACGTGTAATTACACAGTAAGTCCTCCCGCCCGCTTTGCGAGCTGATGGCCCACGTGCCCACCATCAACCATTCCGCAGCACACACTCTTCTAATATAATTATAGACATTTATGTCCGGTGACCCTCTAATCTCGCTGCGTTTAAGAAGTTAACGCTTCCTTCAAAGTGCCACAAAAATTGTGCGAATCTCGAATAGTTTTCGGGGGAAAGCATGCACACACCAGCAACTAACTGATGGTGATGGTATGCCGCTATGCGTCGTGATATGCACATGTGGAGTTTGTCTTCTTCCTCTGAAAAGGAGAACCACCAGGCGCATACTGAAAGCTGCAGCAAGCAGCGCCATTGTGAGCATAATGCATGTGTGTGGTGCAGCGAACCGTTGCGAGGTCGCATTGTGAACCGCTGCTGTGCGCGATGTTCTCTTCGTGGTGTAGTGTACGTACGTAGTTGATGCTCTTTTTCCACATGTACAACAACAACACAACAGTTCCTCACTCTATGCGCATTCAACGAGTGTGATGCGTTTAGTTAAAGTTAGACTCATACACAGCGGGGGGCTTTACAACAACCCATGTCGACCATTGCTTTTTTTACGCAAATGTCTATCAAAACTATTTAATCCCTCTTCCTTCCCTCATGAAGATGACTTAGCTACCATTCACATATTTTGTGAAATTTGTGTACTTTACGTATGAATAATTTCCAAGTACCTATCCTTACTCACGTTTATTCATAATTTAATTTAATTTTGCATTCGCATTTTGTGAAATTGAACATACAAAGCGGGTATTTTTTGTTCCCAAACGAAACGCATCCTGTTTCTGTTGGTTCTCTTTGCCCAACTGACTGAAAACGCATTCATCGCGTTTGTATTCGAAACTTTTATATTCAGCAATTCGAGGCATTATATTATTTATTCTCAGCGCAGAGTTAAATCCATTTCGGCTTTATTTCCACGGCCGTTTTGGCCACCAGACGCACTCGCTACGCTCAGGTAAAATAATATTCGGTCTTCACCAAAAACGAGATGAAGACCAGAAGAAAGATTCAACATTTAAGCAGCAAGCAAGCAAGCAAGCAAGACGAAGAAAATGTTCAGGTGAGACCGGAATGAATAGAATGCAACGAACAACTAACTAAAAACGAACGAACCCAAAAATGCTTTCAAAAGTATTCAATTTCTTACCGAGTGTTTCAATAATTAACATTCATCAATCCCTCCTCATCATCAACACCTTAAACCCCTCAAATATACTGCTCTTAAGCCAAATCTCTAATAATAAAATAATTCAAATGAGCATCTAACTTTCGATCATGGCTCTATTAATTTTTTTAATAATTTCGTGAATGTACTGTAAATAAATTCGACAATCAAAAAGGGCTTCTTCTTCATCCATGCTGAAGAAGAAGTTCTTGTACATGCACAGCTTTGGGGTCTTGTTCTTCTTCTTCTTGTCCCTTTGTTAGTGAGGCCTGTTAAACGCGTCTAAACTGGATCAAGAAGAAGAAGCAGCACAACATAACACAACCCAAGAGCAAACTTCTTCCTCTTTGAGTTATATTTCTGCACACACCAGTCAGCCATACGAATAACAAACAACCAGCAGCAGCAGCAGCATCAAGCAGAAGCACACAGCACACGCTGAGCACAAAAAGCAAACGCATCGAATGCAAAAACCACCCGAAAATAACGAAAGCGAACCAAACAACAATCGCACCAAGAAGCGAAACAGCAATCAAAAAAGAAACGCATAACATTCTGTATTTCAATGCCCAGATTATTTTCTTATTTTGGGTGATTCTGTCGTCTGTTGCTGAACGTTATTTTTAGCTTGAATAAAAGAAAAATTCAATTGAATTCCAACTGAAAGAAAATTCAGCCAGATGTAGGCAAAGTCAATTTTTTGTATGCGTATAGTCCAAAGGGTTGAATAGACGTCTAGCTCTGCAGGAGAGAGTAACTTTTTCACCTGCTTTTTCTATCTCTATTTCTCGCATCTTCACAAACTGCCTTCATAATTTATGATATCCTAATTTATGGCGGTCGGTTGTAAAACGATTTAAAAGTTGCACTTGTAAATCTTTAAATTTCACTTGAACGTCGTAAAAAAAATCGAAGCAATTGAAATCAATATTTCAATTACATAATTTTAAAGCAGAACGCTAATTACGCTCATTAAAGCGTTGACGTGTTGTTATGTTTCTTGCACTGACACGAAGCGGCGCAAAAAATGCGATTGCCGGCAATTAATCACGCAATAATTGAGTCATAAATGCATTTGCATTTGTACTTTTCTAAGTGCTTAATTATTATGTATTTTCATGCTTGTACAAATTTCTAAACGAAAAATTTTTCTCTCCGCTCTCGTCTTTTCCGAATTATGTATGCATTTCCACACGCTGCGAGTTGCATTTATTTTGTTTGTTATATTTTTGTTCATTCACATTTTGTTTGGCTTCGCTGCTTCCATATTCTTTCTTTGTTAGCGCAGTTTTGTTTTTGATTTTTTATTTGTGTCTGTTGCAGCACTCCTCTCTCTGCCTGCCATTTCGTCTGTACGTTTCGTTTGTATACAAAGCGCATTAGTTGTGCTTGTTTTGTTTTATAGTTTTGTCTATCTTTTTAAAATGCAAATATCAAGTTTTATAAAATTTGCAAATGCTACTTGTTCTTATAATCTTTTTTAAATGTAATCATTACAACAGTTAACGTAATAAACAGGAACCGTATTAATTTCATTGTTATTTTATCAACTCGTAAAGTTAGCCCGACATGAAATAAAATGAAAAAAGTGATTTTTGTTGATTGTTATTCATCGCTCTGTTACATTTTGTTTATTTTTCACATCACCGAGAAATTCTTCAATTATTTGATGGTCTTATTCAATTACCGTTTGTTGTTGTAGTAATAGTAGATGAAATTTCATTGTAATTTTATCCGCTTGCAAATTTAAAAGTTTTATATCCTTTTTTCCGCGTATGTGTTGTTGTTGTGCCGAGTGGATTTAAATGTATATCGTTCCATTATTCATTTCACGCGTTCGCATTTTGCTGACTTTTGCTTTCGTTCGATGGCCGGTGCATTTGTGCGCGAATACTAATAGGAAACTTGGATACGTGCGCGATGCCCAAGCGTAGAAAACGTCACGAGCACGATGACGATGATGAAGAAGCAAAATTCCAAGTAAAGCACCGCGTTTTCCAAGAAACTCGCGATCATCACGCAGAAGAAGCTGTCTCACCGCATTGCATCAAGTGGCGAGGAGTTGAAGAAACGACTTTGAAGTGTTTTTCTGACCATAATAATAATAACAACAACAACAACAGTAACCACGATGCGATTCTCTTCTTCTGACCTTCTCACAACTCTCATCACTTTACTTTACTTAGCTTTGCGAAAAAAAACGACTCGATTATTGCGATAATTTTTCAACTATTTTAATTACTATGATCGGCCTCAAACCGCAAGGGAATAAAAATGATTAAAAGCATAATAACGTAATGACATTTGTCCCATCACTTAGCCGAACAACACACTTATCCCACATGATGATTACGGACGGACGTGTGTGTTTAACCGAAAATTACTATCATTTGAAAAAACAGCATGACATGGTATGGCGTTGCGTTCACCTCGGCGTTTAACACCCAGTATAATAACGTGTATTTCAAGGAGGTACTACCACCAACTACCGGCATTTCATTGCATTGCATTGCATTGCATTGCTGCTTTTGCTCTCTTCAGGTAGGCCACGAAAACGAAACGCAATGAAATGGAACGAAACAGCTAGCTAGTCAGCAAGCACACCACATATTCGTTCGTTTTGCCGCGCGTTCGTTGTCTATTTCTTGAGGTATGCGATGCATGCATGCGAGCGAATGCAATGCTCTTTTGCTTGAAGCGTGCTGGCAATAAAACGTGCCCAGAGGGTCGTTTCGTATTTCATTTCGTGTGTGTGCACGCACATAACCGATATGAGGAGCTGTGCGCCCTTTTGCCTCAGGCTCTAAACGAATCAAATCGAATCGGAATTTAAAATGCTCTTAATTTAACTATATTCGCTCTCGCAACACACCACCAAAAAGAAAAAAGAAGAAGCATTACGATGTAAACCTTTCAAAATTTACCAACGTTCTTGGTAAACGTGGTGGTCGGTCACAGTGCAGAGTGATTGTAAAAACCCTTTGCCTTCTTTTGGAAAGTCAACTGCAATTAACATTTTATAACATTTTACAGTTAGTGTAAGGAGTCCCGCGAACGAGCGCGCGCGTACTCGCTGAGCGTTGATAGCGTACTGGTGGGTTTACCAGCCGGCTCGACAAAATCATAAACGAGAAGAAGTAGAAGGCTTACAGCTTTTATTGCTCACGTGTTTGGCTTTTGAGGCATGAAGTCATTTCCACTGATATTTTGCATTTTGTTGCTGCCGTTGTGTTGCGACCTTCAAGGGCAATAAACGTCCGGAGAGCAACTCTTGAGAAGAGATTCGCTCGAAGACCCTTCTTGCAATTCGGTACGCACCCCCTGCGGAGGGACTTTGAATGTGCATTGCTCATTTTGCGGATTTGCGCAGCGGGTTGCAATCCGTACGTCATGTCAGTCATGATGTCATGGATCATATTTCGCTATGCGCATTTACCGGGAAAAATGTCCAAAATGAAAAAAAAACTAAAATTCCCCATAGTTTTATGCGTAATAAAAACGAAATGTTTACACGCGTTCTTTGCCCGTGTTTTTCCAAATTTTATTGTCATTTTACGAGGATGAAAATGAAAAAATACTTGTCACAAGAATTTCCGTTTTGGTTCGAACGGATTGGAAAATAGTTGCGCGAGTCGCTCGCATGTAAAGTGCAAGTTGGTTTTGCAATAATGAAATTGTTTGGTTGACTTTTCGCATTGGCAATGCATTGAAAACCAATCGGCGAAGCGCGCGCCGCGATTGAACATTGCGCAGCGAGCGAACGAACGAATGAGCAAAGCCATAAATTCACTGCAACAAGTAAATTACTACTTTTATGGCGAATTATTACGAAAGGCTAATATTACAGAGAGCGGGCGCGCGCTCGCGCTTATGGAGTTGAACGCATTTCCATTATTATTATATCTGTATCTCGATATCGTTCGCAGTTCGCGGTTCGCGCGCGCAAAGATGAGGAGTACCCGGAGTACAACACACGACTCGAAATGGAGATGTGCAAATGAAGCGACAGACAGCAAACTTGAAACCATAAAAAGCGGAGCGCAAGAAGAGCACAACACGCGCGCGCGCGCGCTTGACTATCAACGATTGTGATCGATAACATAATTTAAGTTTAAGTTTCTCGCTTGCATTCTCCACCAACATTTCATATTTATTTGTGTATTTCTTCTGTCAGCTTTTGCACCGAGCTGAGAAACGAAGGGAACGAAAGAGAGTATGAGAACTAAAAATATTTTGAGAGATTCTCCTAGGTAAAATTTAAGCTTTTGAGTGATTCCAAGAAGTCTACAAGAAGCGAGGACGAACATCTGCACACGCCTCAACTTTTGACTTTTCTTACGAACCCACAAACGCGGAGGGTTGAAGCGAAAAAGGTCTAAAAATATAACGAGATACGAAATTACAGCTGAAAGCGAAAATGTGCCGTTATTTTTATTTAACAGCCCTCAAATCTTTCATCCCTTGTTTTAATTAAGTTTTAAATATAGATTTCGAAGAATTTCAAATATTTCTCAGCTTTTTCACCACTCGTCAAACGCAAAAATATTATCACTCATCGACGAATGCACACTTGAATGCCAAAACCGCAATAATAACACTGGTGAGAGGGCGCAATTGATTCGCAGAGATTGGATGATCGCGGACAGCTGCTCCCCGTCTCATCTCTCGTACGCATAGGGGATGCACATCATTGTGCCGCTTAAACAAAATCACATTTGCCCCCTTTTTCATTCACTCGCTCTTCATTTACAGTTTTCGTCGGCTATCGCGCTTGACTTGACAACGAAATTCAAATGTATGCAAAACTTGCAATGGAGGGAAGCAACAGCAACGTGTAAATTCACTTAAATCGGCTATTTACTTATGCGTCGATTATAAGGGTACCATTTATAAATATTCATTCGACTCATGCACGCACCACCGAGATTGAATAATCATAATAATAATAACATGATCGAAATGCTCTCAACCCTTATTCGGTGATGTAATATTTTTATACATGCATTCAGCCATTTTGTACGTGTAATTATAAAGTCAAAAACACCGCATCGAGTCGAAAGGGTTTGTTATACGCGCACCCCTTTCGCACACGAACAAAGCGTACAATTTCATTTCCAAGGTGCCTACCACCGCTGCTGCCGCTGCCGCCACCGCGCTGCGTGAATGTACCTAACGGAAGGGATGATTCGATAATAACTTATTGCGGAAACGCCGCCAATGAGATGTAATGCCGCCCTTTATGCAACACGCACATCTCCCTTGTGTCTCGTCGTTGCAACCCCTCCCGCCTCTCCTTCAGCTGGATAATTTTGATAGAATTGAATTTATATGCAAAGGAAAACTTGTATAATTGCTCCTCTCAACTTTTTGTTTCAAATGATCTGCACTTCCCGACTTCCGTTTTCTCTCTATTCACTCATCCTCATGAATTTTAAGTACTCTTTGTCAAACGCAAATAGCATTATTGTAATTATTATGATTAAGTATAGAAAATCGTTATCTCCACATTTCTGATGCAATACGCAAGTCACTACTCCATTTTTTTTTCAATGCCTAAGCAAATACAATAAAAAGAAGACGAAATTACGTTGAGCACAACTTAATTAGTAAAACGGATAAATACGAAACAAAAAACCCGCTTTGTTGACAACGCGCAAACACGAAACGCATTACCGTGCGCAGCAGCTACTGATAACAGCCAAGACATGATCATAACAAATGCGTTTAGCACATTGTTAAAACGTACGCGCACTTCTTGTATTTGTGATGATGATAAGAAGTAGCGCAGCGCGCAGCACAAGTAGTAGTAGCGCAATCATAAAAAAAAACGCATGTGTACAATTGTAACGAACAATGCCATAAAAGTTATGATTACTTGTTAGTTTTTTGCTTAAGTCAGAACGACTACCAGCACACCGTATAAATGATCAAAGTGCGCTTGCTTCGGCTGGTGCTGTTTGGAAAAATGTTTAATTAATTATTAAACGCTATAACAAATTTTTAATTGCACGCCGGGCGCGTATAATTAATCGCGGATTAGAATAACGTAACAATGGAAATTTAATTCGACTTAAACATCCATCGCGGTTCAAGAGTGCATGCGCATAACTTATGAACACGCTTGAACAATTTTTATTGCTCTAACGCTATTATAAAGTATGATACAGCGGCCATTAATGTTTAATAAAATAGATAAGCGCATTACTTCATGCATTTTTCATTACGACTTAAGTCTTCTGCTCTGCGCATTTCCCTATTCCTCGCTCCTGCCTAGCCTATTGCTATATTAAATTAAATAATGATTTTTCCGAAAAAATTATTTAACTACACACATGTTGTACCCATCGTTATTGTTTGTCTGTGTGCACTTCGATAAGGAGCGAATGTGCATCGCAGATGTATGTAAATAGAGATTATTCATAGAAAAAACGTTGTGGTCGTTTACCCTCCCGAAAAAACATGTGTTACGAGGCGTTTGTGCAAACAAAATACATAGTAGGTACATACATACGGTTCCATGTCTTTTCCGCTATGAGCTCTTGTGGAGCGTGCAAATTTTATAGTTTTTCGCCCCAGGGTATCGAGTAGCTATGAAGATTTATTACTTTCCCCCAATTTGACTAGGAGCGTAGGAGGTGTTTAAAGTTTACAAACGTTTTCGAATCCACCAATGAAATCAATTCCCATTTTAGGCACGAAATCAGTGACACACCATATGGCAGCCTAAAGATGTTATTATAAATTTATGCATTTTTACGAAAATGTTTATATTTTTCCTCAAATTATGAATTTCTTTCTAGCCAGTTGAATTAGAGAACTTGACTTTTTAAAATCGGTTAATTAGACGTTGAGCTGCAGTAATTGAACTTTACTCAAATTAAACCAATATAGAACGATATTGTAAGCAAAAATAAACCGATTTTTACCATTCAAATCAACTTTAAAATGAAAAATACATTCCTTCAATAATATATTAAAATATTAACGTTTTTCTTAAACAAATTGCAATAATTTCTTTTCAATTTTATGACAAACATTCTTTTGTTCCATTCAAAATGCACATGTTTCAAGCTCGCTTGGGTTTTTTCCGAATTGTCGTTTTTGTGCTTCAGTTTCTTGATTCTATTTAAGGCAAACTGTATTTGGAATCAATTGAATATAACTATAACGATAAATAGGCAAGATTAACGTATTACCACACTATTTATTTAAATAGTATCTTCAATTGTTTATTTTTCTTTTTTTTAAAATAATTTCTTTTTCAAATTTGAGTGTGTGCATTATTAAGAAACTATTTAATATCGCAGATATACTTAAACAATTACGTTATTTACAAATTTACAGTGAATATTTAGTCAGAATAAGATTGAATTCATGCGAAATACCACTCATTTAACGGGACGCAAGAAGCTGAAGCAAGAAAGCAGGTAGTTTTGGGAGAAAACCCAATGCGACCATGAAGCATGCACACATTTGCAATGGAAACATAAAAGCATGTTTATGATAACGTACAAAAGAAAATGTTTTAGTTTTTTAAATATAAATGTTCATGTGGTGAAATATGTATTATAAAAGCCATAAAATTTAGATCTACGCGCTAATTTGAATGGAAAACATCGAACTATTCTTTCCTATAATATTATCAATTGAATTTTCTCTTAACACTAAATACATTCTTAATATCTCAATCTCTAGTTAACCGATTTTAAAAATTCAAACTTGTTAATTCCAGTCAAAAGCTAATAAAACATATTTTTTATAAATCAATTAATATTTGCACAAAAATGCATTAATTTGTAACAATTTTAACACGACACCACATGGCTTGCTCGATCGACCGTGTTTACAATTCTTAAGAAGTACCCTCTTCTTGAATAGATATTGTTTCTTCACAGGTTCCGTCAAAACTGAATCCTATTGGTGGAGACAAATTTTTAACTGCTCACGAATACGCCTTAGCGCTAAAATTTTAATTTATGTCCCCTGTCACCGCTTGTCAAACATGCTGTGCGGCTGGCGTTTCCCAAACCTTCATAGCGGAAAAATCAAGTTACCCATACATACAGATTCGTATCTATAAGTTCACCGACGACGATGTGTGCTCCAACGCTGGAGGATTGTTGAAAAATTCATTGTAAATTTTACAATGTGAGTACTACACACACTCTAGATGTCAAATTAACTCAAATTGCCACTTGACGCGCGACTCTTTGCTAATCAATTGTTTGTCGCGGCAAAGTTCAATCGATAAATCGATTTCTAATCGATTGCTCATGTTGCGAATTACGTACGGGTACTTTACACTCATTTTTGGGGGTGGGGCGTTGGTGGTGGTGTATGTAAATTGAGTATGATGATTGCTTACCTGTTTGGAGAATACGGCAATATCTTCGTTGAACGACTCCGAGGAGCAGACGTCGCCGCCGGCCACTCCTGGTTCACGTGGCGTGCACGTCGCCAACTCGCACTTTTCGAAAATTAGTGCTAGGAGTGGAAATAATGGATGCCTGTAATTTAATTAAATCAATTAATTAATATTGTTATGTTGCTGATTGCTGCTTGCTGCTGCTACTACTACTAGGAGTAATAATAAAATATAAAATCTTAGCAACATGCAAAGCATAATAATTAATAATTAATGCAGCTTTTGATTTACGAGCGCGAAATAAATGTCACGAAAATACCGCACATTAAATGTAAATATAATTGTCATCATTTATAAATTTGTAACGCGACATGCGCGTATTTTGGGCAATTACGATTGACATGTGCGGCATGCGGCATGCCACTCACTACTCGTGTTGTTGTTTATGTTCTGTTTGACTCGACATGTCATCTTCAGTTATTATCTATCAGTTCGGTTTGTTTTTGTAATTGTGTCGATTGCGATTAATTACGATCATGCTCATCATCATCTTGCCCTATACAGAGTAATTTAAATCACTTCTAACCATCCTCATATCACACGCTTTGCCACATGGCACATGCCCTGTATAGCCGTAGAAGCAAATGGACACAATTGATAGACGAAAGCGCGGCAGACGGAGAGGGCAATGCGAATGAGTGTTTGGTGAATGAAATGCAAAACGCAAAAAGACGAGATTGAAAAAGCGCCTGTTGTTGGATATGTACAGATGGAGAGTTGGTGTCCGTTAATGGCCGGACGATCGCGACCTATCGACCCGTGAATTACATCGACGGCACGCCATAAATAAATCGAATCGATCCCCGACGTCTCTGTCAATGTGTGCTTGTGTTTCATCTTCACAAATGTAATTTGTTCGCTTGCAATGAACTTCACGAGTGATAATCCTTTTGCTGCTGCTGCTGCTGCTGCAGTTGCAGCAAGCAAAGATGTAAAAAATAAACAAAGCGAATCACCATTAAGCGTGTTCAACAAACTAACAATTAATGAATTCATCCACTCATTGTTATCACTGCATTTTTATATCGTTATAAATATAACTATGAAAGCGAGATAATACGCCAACAGACTTTTAGCGTTTTGCTCTTTAATAGTGCTGCGTTTCACTTTTATTTTTATTATGTACTAAAAAAAAATTCAAATAAAATGAATGGTGAGTTAATTCGCACTTGCATTCAATATTCTAGTCTTGCGGCACGGCGCGCGCGCACACAGTGTTTAGATTAATAGAGTAAAAAGTAATAAATTTAAAAAGCGAAATAAAAACAAAAGATAAACCCGCGCATGCTGACCACCACTGTCCGCGCGCACACATGCAGGCTGTATATATGTCAGTCAATGACGATGACGACGATGATGAGTTGCGCGTCGTAAATAAAATTAATTATGGCATATTTAATGAGGACAATTAAAAACACATAAAACGCTCGAAACCAAATAAAACCTTACAAAAATCGCTAATTATAAATAATTGTTATTACAGTTATTAAACTATATACGAATCGAAATATTATTATGTATTTGAACAATTTGTTGATTGCATTGTTTCCGATTTTTAATTTATTTATTTCCGGTATTAGCGCATTTAGTTTAGCTGCGCGTTTTTCATCATCATCAATCGCATTAATTATGCGCTGCATTTATTTATTATTATGATTATTGCCAGTTGAGTGTATGTTCGTTTATTTGAATCAATTGAAAAGTGTTGCTCACTGCTAGTGGCGGTGGCAGCGGTGGTGGTGGCGGCATGCGCACAATTTGTTGCGTGCAATAAAAGCTCATTTAAGTCGTCAACCGACCAGCTGGCGAAATAATTAAAACAATGTGCCGTGCGCGCATCGCCCAATTGCATAAAACTTTTCAAACGCGCTCGCAGTGAATGAAAGTTTAATTAAAATCAAAGCAGCACACACAACAAACAATTTCCTCTCTTTTATTCGATTAGTACCTAAATATCGTATTTCTTATTGTTTCATTGTTCTATTGTTTTAATCCTTTCTTTTTTTCTTCACCACCCTCTCCGTGTCTAACCAACCAAATTAAGTACTCCCCCGCTGCAAGTAATTTGCGGTATGCTTGGCACATTTATTCATTTCAATAATGATAGACTCATTGAAGGAGATAAGTTTGCGAGTCATTAAGAAAAAAGGCAGAACGTAATTAAATTTTATGTGTGCGTTTTAGTACCGCGTAAAGCACACACCGAACAAATGAGCAGAGTTCAATAATTAGTAAATATTTTATACTTGGTGTTTGATAAATGTTGATTTAGTTCATTGAGAATTATTTCATTATTGTATGCCATTCGCCAATTTTTGGGTGGTAATTTGTTGGTTTTCAGAGTGATTCGAATAAATTTCCGAGTATAGTGTGGTCAGTGATTTTTGTTACACGTGGCTTTTGTTGACTTAAGCGCCTGTGCTGAACGTGCGCGTGATGCATTGTTTGGTCTTGGGCTCGCGCACCATGTGCTAAGTAATTAAGCGACACCTTCGGCGAGCTTAACAAACATTCAATATTTTTTCATGATAATGACCTGCATTCTTAAACTCGTTCGTTTTTTTTTATAATCACTCCATTTTCTTTTTGTTTCGCCTCAATATATTTTAATTAATTTAATTCATTGATTATTTATGACGGTCGGAAATTCAGAATTTCAGATGAAGAAAAATCTTTGCGGAGAGTTATGAACGTGGAATGCGAATGAAAAAAGACGAAGCACGAAGAAGGATGACGATGCAAGCAGACGACGACTTCTTATGGAGGAAAAGAGGAGCCGGCTTGCGAGACGATAATAAATTTGAATTAATTTATGCATTAATGGCAGCGAATTTCATTGAATTTTTTCGCGAATTTTGAATTTGAATTTTTCTTGCAGCTTTGCACAAGCGTTGCGTTGGGAGGACGAGAGGAGGGCATTAATGCGATGGACGTAATAATAAAGGAAATCGAACGCAATTCGATTTCGATTCGATTCAATTCGACGCGTTGGTTTGCGCCGACTGCGCAATGGTTGGTTAATGTTTAATTGATTATTGTTCGATCGGTCATGCGCGCGCGCGCGAGCCGGCTTTTTATCGATTCGCGACGGCGATACGCGGCGCACTTGATTGGGCCCTCTGTGCGTGCATTTATTTATTGCAATGGCCGCAGCAATGATGATGATGATTATGACGACGACGACGACGACGACTACTACTCGAGGATATTGTTTCGCAAAGCGCGGGCGCAGACGCAAGCTACTCACCCATAAATGGCGTCTTTGTCCCGTTTGCCGACGTCGGGCACGGCGCCCATGACGTGGTTCGCGGCCGGCGCGACATGGTTCGCATGGTACTGGTGCATCGCATGGTTCAGATGCGGTGAATGGTGAATGGATGGCCGATGTGCGACGTGCGGTTCATACAATCCGCCGCCGCCAGCCCCACCGTCCATATAGCCCGGGTGGATGCCATCGTCATACTAGAAACGAAGAACAACACCCATTAGAATTCACATTAACATGCCCTCCAAATTCATCAACTCATTGATTTTTTTCAACTAAATGCATATGCATGTGGTGGCCCTCCCCCCTTCTCCCCCTTCGACCAAAAATGTAAACAAGCGCTAATTGCATACACTACAACTAACTTTATAATCCCACACATGCGATTATTTTTTGGGGGTCCCTTCGATTACTCGACACTATTTTCAAATAGTTAACATACTCCCCCATGAATTCTTGCTACTGCAATATCACCATCAAAAGCTACAAGTCATGTTCTTTTATCAACATTTTCATCTAGTGAAAAAATCAATGAGTTGTTCTTTCATATTGTCATTATTATTAATATTGTTGTTGCTAATATTATGGATGCACAAACCCAACGAGTTGCAATTTAAATTTGTTTCACGCAGCTGTAAAGAAAAACATTTTGATTAATTACACACGAGTGAAAGAAATGCAAAGAAATAATTCGAAAATGAAATTTTACGAAGCGAATTTTACGAGCGCATAATACATTCAGGAGATGGGCATTACCCTATTACCCACGAGATAAACGCATGTCATGTGCGCGTTTCCTCGCGCATAGTTTTACGACACTCTTCTTCGCCTTCCTCAGCACGCCGATCTCTTTTTCGGCATCGCGCATCTCGCGCACCATCAACAAGTTACACATTGCATTACAGCATCTTAAAAAGATGGGCGTCGCGTCGTTTGCGCAGTAAGTTGTGATTTTTCCGGCGTTCGTGCGCACGCACAGCTTTAATAAATAATTAATAACGCCGATTACGACGACGATATTATTAATTATTATAAATAATTCAAATGTCGCGATTTATTAGCGCATAAAAGCGTCGTAAATATATTAATTAATAATCCATCAAAGCGGCGATCGAGTGCGTTTTTGCCTGTCAATCCTTGTCACACTTCTTTGCGTTCGCTGGTTTTTTGTTCGTTTGTAATTAAAGCGACGTTGAGTTGATTGAAATAACAGTTAGAGGCTCAATAAATGCGTGTTCGACGCGCACTGTGTGCACCAGCAATAGCAACAAAACGTTGCCTGCACTCGTGCTGGCGCTGGTACTGGTGCTGGTGTGCTGGCTGCATGCACACGAGTGTGAGACGCGACTGACTTTTAATCGGGGCCGGAGCTTTTATAGTTGAATTATCTTTATACCCTAATAAATTTCCAACCATAACTTGTGTTGAACGCTCTATGCGCAATTAATTTTTGATATCCCAATAAAATATATTTTCATTTAATAATAATAAACGAGATTTTATCAAAAATTTTATATTTTCCAAAGAAAATCCACGACCTGTACGCGCAAGCATTAAATAATAATTAAATTACGCGGAGCGCATCATTTGCATAAATAATCAACAACACACTACCTACAATTATTACAACTCCTTTGCATCTTTCTCATCATCACTCAGTCCCCCCCCTCCCCGTCTTTGTTCTTGGCTATCAACAACGCGGTGGCCAAACGAACGATTGTGTAATATGTTTTATTGCGCCATTTAATTAATTCATTCACTTTTTCTTCTTTACTATAATTGTTGCATTTTATATTATAAATGCCATGTCTATTTTGTACTTGACTTGTTTAACTCATTTTATGACATTCCATCATATTTTATTCCTCTCCTGTTGTTTAACAACAGCGCTAACAGCAACAATGTTAATAAACACTCTGTGTAAATTCATCCTCTTTTTTTCTATTTCAAGTGCAGAATGCACTAAATAATATTCACACTACATTTGCATTTGCGTTTTGCTCGTTTACGCACTTTATTCGCAGCGTGCGCAGCAATTGAGAGATTTATTTCTTTCCGCAATAAATTTCATTTTCACTTAGTTGCATAATAAATACACATAGAGTGCACACGAGATTTAATTTATTATTATGCATTTTACGCCAACAGCATTTTTCAATGAATTCAAATCATCTTCTTTCGCAGTATTTAAACGTGCGGTTTAAAAATTCTCAAAGAGCACTAAACGGCAACCTCAACGTTTAGCCACATCAAAAACGCGCATCGTCATGATGAAGAAGATGCTGAGATGTTTGCGTTTGAGAAATTATATCGGGAGCAGCTAACAGCCAGCAGCAAGCAGCAGATCTTAGTTTCACTCTACGAGATGCGGGTAGAAAATAGAGTTTGAAGACACTTTAGACTCTTTTAAAAATAGATTTCCCGCTGGTGAGAGTCACGAGCGATACGAGTTTGAAATGAGAAAAAATGTGCACTGCACTGCTGTTTTTCACACTCGCAACAACGCAGAGTTATTTCATTTTCTCACAATAATATTCATTCAACCAATTTTAGGTGAATTTTCCTCGACACGCTGGCCGTTTGATGTAAAATTCAAATATTAATTTTCCATTTTACTTTGATGTAAAACGCATCTTTGCAGCACAAATTCTATTAATACACGGGCCAACTCGTCCACGATGAACTTGCATTCTTTTTTGTTTCGCGTTTGATAAAATTGAAAAATTCGTTAATTTCTTGATGAATTTATGTGATGCTCATTACGCATGGAATGAAAGCGTTTAGTCATTTTCGAAAAACATGAAAAATCGTTCTCAACAACTCGCCGCTGATAAATAGCGCATCGTTTTGGCGTCCGGCTAGACGCTCTCGTGGTGATTTTTAAGTTGGAATAGCAAAAATCGCAAAACTAGATTCATATCACACACGTCTTTGGAATTAAATTGAGCGCGACGCGGAATTAAATTACACAGCGAGCATAATAAATTACTCAGAAACTGGAATCAAAAAAATTCGTTCATAAATAATAAATTAATTAGCATACCGAACCAAGATACATTTCTGCGCTAAAAATTCGAAATTATTTTTCACGTTTGGCATTTAAACATTTTTTCTTTTCTTCAAAATTTAAGAACAACTCGAGCACAACTCTGCATAGCGCAGCCAGAGTTTTAAGCATTCATCCAAGCAAGCAACACGAGCGTTTATAATGTGTAGTAAGTAAATTTATATTACAAGTCGTAAAGCTGCGACCCACATGTGTCACCCATGGCGTTATACGCGTTCATTTTATGGGGTTGTGTGCATCTTAAGATTTTTTTACTTTCTTCACTTGAAGGAAAAACGACAATCTGCTTGCTTCGCGAGTGCAAGAACAACATTTTTCCAGTCAAGATGCCAACCTAAACAAATCCAACGAAAAAGTGAAAGCTACATTATTTTCTCTTCTTCTTTTTTCAGGCACAATTCGTCAAATTTAAATATTTATATCAAACGCACAAATTGCATTATAATTGCATTTAATTATTTAAATTATTATTATCGTGTGCCGCATTTACGATTAATGATTATTCATGAATTAATTTAAATTTAAATGTAAAATATTCCTGTTTACTTCTGCACTTATTCCTCAACGTGTTCATAAAGTAGTTGTAATAATTTTCATATTACATTCGAATTTTCGCAGTTTTTAAGACAAACAGTTGCATAGACTGCTAGATGCTTAATCTTTATAGCACTGCAACTTTACGACTAGCTCCTCAAATTATTATTGTATTATGTTATAGTAGTGCGCATAATAGTAAAACATATTTTATGTGCGCGTGTGCAATAATTATATTAATAATAAAATGTACCTACTGCGGCACTTGTTTTAGCTCCACGGCTTAATAAAGCGTCATTCGGAAAAATTCATTTTCCACTGTTAACAAAACAGCTACTGTTACTGTCGCTTTGCCTTAGCTCCTTTAGCTTCTAGCCTGTCTGCTGCTTGCTTACTCGCCCGCTTACCGTATGCAAATAATCAAAAAACGGCTTGTGCGTCTATTTTTATCAGGCGCGAGCGATTTTAATTTGGGTTATTAAAACAAATCTGGGCGCAGGAAAGAAATTTCACAGCACATTACGGATCGGCGCGCGTATTGTTATCAAAAAGGCGGAGTACATTTGCCAATTTCATGGAGTTGTTGCAGCGCCAACTTCATTATTGTATCGCAATCGGCATAATGCAAAAAACAACATTACAGCAGCAGCAGCAGCAGCAGCAGCAACAACAATGATTTCCGTATACGTGGAGGTGCTGCTGTTTGTGCTCTTCTCATTAAGTCAACTCCCAAGCATAGTCAGCAAGCATACACAATTAATTCCGCGCATGCAGCATTCCCAAAACGACAAGCGCGCGACTTGCTGCTGATAGCAGTAAATGCCGGTAGCTGGTTGAAATAATTGCACTTTGCTTAGTGGATGATGCGCTTAAGGTGCTCATCTCGCCTTGAGGAGCGACTTCGTTGCGAATGCAGGCTGTAAACGCGATTCGTAACGCCAACTGTGTGAGGTACGAACGAGCACATTCGCTACTTGAAGAATAGCGGGCGCGCGCGCGCGCGCGAAGAAGGAAAAAGGCCTATAAAAATCCCCGAATGATTATTTTACACTTGATTATATCACCGAGAGACGCGATGCGACGCGTCAGACACGTCGGAACGAGAGAGGGTGTCCGCGCTGCGCGTCCAAATTGAAAAAGAGCGCGCCGTGCAAAAATCGGCGGACGAGTCGTAAAATCTTCGCTCGCTTTGGACGCGAGACCGTGCGGCGGCGGCAACAGCAACAGCAGCAGCAGCGTGCGGAACGCGCGCGCGTAGATCAGATGTTCATTCGCTTTTTACGGCTGCTTCTGCACCCAACTTGTTGGAATTGGGGGGCGGCGGTTTGATCGTAAAATTTCATGGTGTACTAAATGCCGCCGCCGCACTTGCCACCGCCGGCAGTGGCAAATGTTGTTGCTGCTTTCCGCCGCATCTCTATTTTATGCGTCTCTGCGCACAAATGGTTCACACACAACCGTTTATAATTTGCCAATATTTATTATTAATTCATCTATCCCGTCTTTACCCCAAAATGGATACGAAAAATCCCAACCAACTCGCATCGCTTATCCGACGGTAAACGGATTTGCTTTCAAAGTCATCAACAATTTTCAACTCATTGAAAATAAGTGCACGAAAAAGAGCAAAAGTTTATCTTGCGTTTCCCGAACTTGATTTCCCCGCAATTTGCATGCGTTTCACCGAATTTGATTGAAACTTTTCCTGTTACTTCTTTGCCGCAACGACAACACTCAATTCGTTTGGCCGCGTAATGCGCTGAATCAAAATGCACAATGCGCCCGCCGTCGGAGACACGTTCTTCGCCGTTCCCCACGGTTGCCGCCGCTCGAATAGAGCAATTCGCTTTCCGGATGTTGTTTCGCAACGTTTTACTCCCCTTCGTGCGCGTACGACCCTTAACTCGCATTCTATCAATGCGATCCGCAGCCGCAGCGGTAGCAAAATGCTGATGTATCAAACAATTTCACTTATTTTCCCTAGCCAAACAAACAGTTTAAATGTTACCAGCAATTTTCCTTTGCTTATTCAAGATTCGTATTTCTTCTCCGCATTTCGTCCGTCGGACTGGCGCACTCAACATTTAACAGCACAAACTTTTCATCCTGCACTGCACATTTATTTAGTTGCAATGTTGACCACCACAAGCGGTGAAATACCGCGCATTCCACGATGATATGCAGATTTTCCTCTCACACGCTCACAGCGCATGCACATCACGCATGATGATGATGATGAGCTTATCCGTTCTTCGCTCTTTGTTGCCTGCTGATGCTGCTTGCTTGCTTGCTTGCTTGCTTACTATCATTCCTCGGAATCGAACAAAAGCACACGAATCAAACGCCAAAAACTGCTGCTGCTGCTGCCGCTGCCGGCATCGTGGCCGTCGTCAAAGAGGTCCACATGCATTATGACGCGCGCATTTTTGGTGCGTGCGCCGCGCAAACTGCCAATTCATCGAATTTAAAAGATTCTAAAAGATGTTAAACCTATGCGCACTCACAAAAAAAGACAAGTCAAGACCGACCCGACCGACCAAAGACTTGATGGAAAACCACTAAGTGTAATTATTACGTTACACATTCAACGTTTTGTGTATGTCCATGCCGCGCGCGCTTTTTTCTCTAATCTTTTTAAGTAGCATTATCACACCGCATCCCGACGGATTCACTCTCCGAATCTATGCTTATCAGTCAAACGAATAAACGCTATGAGAAGCAGCCAA
The DNA here is from genome assembly GCA_963978815.1 of Aleochara curtula. Taxonomy (NCBI): domain Eukaryota; kingdom Metazoa; phylum Arthropoda; class Insecta; order Coleoptera; family Staphylinidae; genus Aleochara; species Aleochara curtula. The sequence goes on along the minus strand of OZ022216.1, from coordinate 18,568,776 downwards.
AGTCTGCGCGCTCTTACCTAAATAATTTCGAAATTGACACCAACGCTAAAAGTTAAATTGCTAAAGCTAGAACACGAACGAAACCACATTCGGATGGCATTTAACGTTGTACCAAATGTATGTATCAAGATGAAAAAACCGTTCGTCTACTAGGTGATTATCTCGCTAAAAATACCGCGCGCGCTTTTCAAAGTCGCGTAGATGATGCGTGCGCTGTTTGATTTTTTGAGTAGTGTCTGCACATAAATTTCGCATCGCGTTAATCCATCGTTCAAATGATAACAAGATGTCGCCCGCGTGCGATTCCAATTATTGTCTCTCCCGCATCGTCATCGTCATCACGCGCGGCCGGGCCCGCTGATTAATCTCTTTCTTCGCGCGCGCATTGACTTATTGCGCGCCGCGCGCCGGGATCGTTAAGTCAATTCCGGGCGTCCGCCGGCCCGCTTGGCCCCCAGTCCCGTCGTCGTGTTGGTATGCTGATCGACGGGCGCGCAATTAACGCTATCAAGATTTCGACTCGGAAAATGCAATCGAGATTTATGTGCATTCTATTGATGATGCACACGCACGCGTGCGCGCACCGCCAAGCCAAGCCAAGCCAAGCCAAACCAAGCCAGCTCTCCCGCGCGGATGCTATTGTATTCGAAGACGAGACGCATCTTTTTGTCGCATCATCATCGCCCGATGACTTGTTGCAAAACAACAGGAGCTTCAATGATGAGCTGCTTGCTGCTGCTGCTGCTGCGTGTCCTTCTAAGAACTACTCTCACTTTGAGTCGCCTCACTCTCCATGGCCGGTTTTCGCGCACACACGAGTGTGATTCCGACTTAAGTAATAATATGCGTTGTGTGATTTCGTGCCGTCGACGTTTTTGTGGTTTTTTCCTTTTGCTCAAATTCCTATGCGACCGCAATGCGTGAGCGAAACCTAAAAATGATGTCCGTCTACACAGGGTGCTTAATCTGCCCCCCAATACGATGCATTCCCAAGCAGCTGTGCCGTGTGGTAGCAGTAACAATCACACCAAAAACTCATCACTGTTATCCTGCATTACAGCCAGACGGGCGCGCAATTGTTGTTATCTTTTTGCGCTTGTTGACGACGCGTTGTTGTGATTGCTGGGTATATAAATAAATTGCAACTCGTTGGCGGGTTTTGCGCGTGCAGAACGAATGGGGACCATCTGCATGCGGGGCAACTGGTGCCCCAGGTGGCGTATTGATGCGAACGAAAGCGTACCCGTGGCTGAGCCATGAAAGCCCTGGCCGCCGCCGCGCTGGGGTACTCTGAAGCTTGGGCCACCGTGTCTTCCTTGTATGGATCACTTCACTGCACACACTCGCCGGGCCCGGGCCCCGCGTATACTTCGCACACTGCAGTCCACACTCACACGCGCGCGCGGAGGGGGCGCCTGTCACATATCACACACACGCGTCGGGTCGTCCACGTGCGCGCGCGCGGGGCTCTCAACGTACACCTGGTGCTCACCGCCGCCGAGGCCTCTCAATTCACTCACAGAGTATGCGTGCGGAGATCCTGCGCGCTCCGCAGTCGTCTGCCAACTGTCAATCACTGCCGGTCGCGGGGGCAGAGTGGGGCCTCGGATGAATGATCTGTCAGACGGGGGATCCACCTTTCATCCAATGGCCGGCGCGCGGCGGGCACATGCGTACTATGCGCGCACCCAGCGCACTAGCGGCGTCTCGCTTGCGCACGGCACTCCGGGTCCGTCCCCCCGTGTGCGCTGGGTCGGGTCGGAGGCTTATACATGGTGCACGCGGCGCGGCAGCACCGACTCCAACTTCGCCACCAGCTCCCCGGCTGCGAGTAACCGAACAGCCCAGCGTGCGCGCTCTTCTCCACCATTGCGACGCGCGCGGCCACGGCGTTGACAACTTGTCAGTGCCAATCAACGGCAGCAGCGTCTCGGCGGCGGCTGCGGCGGCAGCATGGCCCATATTCCGTCGTACAGCAATGAAAAATGATTGCGAGCGCGCGGGCGTCGAGCCGCCGGATAAATCTTTCAAACACGCCGGCACATGACGTAAACAAGTGATACACCTCTGCTTCTGACATCCACAACATGCCGCCGCCGCCGTCGTAGCCGTCGCTACCAGTACCAGTCCGCCTGCCTTCTCACACGTACTTCCAATGAAAATTCCATCGTACATCAGCTGATGACTATTTTTACAAATGCCGCATATACAACTTTCACTGCATAGTTTTTGCGCCTAAAATGTACTTCGCTTAAACGTAACGCATCAGAAGACTGATAGGGAAAACGGGGCTGGCAACTCGCTCCCTCCTTTCAATTCGCCGTATTGATAAATCGCAATCGCCAAACGTTTCAATTACCTATGTATCAGTTCGCACGTTTGGAACTTTAGCGCAAATGACTCACGTATACCAACATTCCGCATTTGATGATAAGCAAATACCCATAATTGCATCATAACATTACCAACAACAATCGCATAATAATCATCAGAATATATCATTCCCTACTAGAAGCATAGAAATTGTGCACACATACCTGACAAACCATATCTTCTTCCCTTCCATCGAAAATGTTCATCCACCATTGTCATCACAAGTCCATTGTTGCTGTTGGCCAAGTTCAAAAGTCGTTTTTCCAGGTATGTATTCATATTCGGCCGTGCATCCCTCAAGTATTTCTCAAGACGTATCGAAGCATCCAAAGTCACTTATCCAGTTCACACATCGGTCAGTATAATATAATGTCTCTGCAACAAGCATGATTATCAATTAGTTTTTCACATTTTATAACAAGAAAACAAAGTGCAATGACAATTCGTATATGAGGCTAGTTGCGATTGTGCTTGTGTGCATGTACACGTTGTGCGAGTTCATGCGATATGATTTATGATGTTCAAACACTTGTAGGAACAAATTTACTATTACGTTTGGCCACATTTCAATCATGCCGAGCACAATTTTTGCCCGGCATTCCTCCACCGCAGCCTTGCGTTGTTATTCACATGGATTTTGTTTAAATATTTTCCCATTTTCTGGCCGCATATTTGCATAGCTCACATAATACGCGCCAGCCACGTCGAAATGCGTGACGTTCCCATTGATATTTCGAGAATGCCTCAGCTATTTGTGTTTTGTTTCATCGTTTCAACATACTCGTATCTTTCACATTTTATATCATGACCAACTTTCGCTACAAAGTGTACAAGCTTTAACAACGATGACAAACGCAGAGAGACATCCGCAGAGAACGAGAGAGAGACTCGATGATAATTGCTCAGTGCGTGTAGTACCTAATAATAATAAAGAAAATAATAATATGATAATTCGGTGGTGGTGTTGCGTTTGTTGCGCTAATAAAATTAATGAAACTGGTGTAATGTTTCGCCCTCGTAATGAGCTCCACGTTGATGTGACAGACGCATTACTCATCGTTAATTAATGAACGTGTAAAATGCAAATGAAACACTCCATTCAAACAATTATGTTAACAATAAATAAATAGCTCAGGCACACACAAATTTCTGCTGCACCATCTCACCTGAGCAATCTGTTGCATAATGCATGGTTTTTCTAATTCATCATAACTCTCTGAATTCCCAAATTCGTATCCGAAAATTTGTTGTTATAATAAGTGCTTAGTACGGTTTAAGCTGGCGCATTAACTATTTCAATATTTGCGTTGACATTAAATGGGAAAGAATCTTAATCCGTTTGCCAAATTTCCAAACATTTGAGCGCATAAGCATGTGCTTCTCATTAGATTTAAATTTCGTTGCATTGTCCGCGTTGAGAAAGTCACCTCAGCCAACTTGCAAGTCTCTCTTCTCTGCTTCGTCTTCTCTCTATCTGCATCTTTGTGCCGTGCGCATGCAAAAGCTCAATTCAATTCAATGCAATGTACAATTTCAATGCGTGTATACCTGGCAAAATGGGCATAAATCATTTGTGGCCGTTAGTTGTGTCACATTTCGTTTGACTGCGCAATCTACGTATCTAAATACATTGCTTGGCTCTCTTCTCTCCACTTCTCTCGCTCATTGACTTACAATAAAAAATGACAATCTCCCAAGCATGAGTGTAAATATCTTATTTCGTTATTATCAAGAAAAAGAAAATGATTGAATTGCTATTATTCCAAACTTAGACTAACCAATATTATGAGTGAACCACATACATGAGCATCTGAGTAGCATGAATGTGAACAACTCATTCAATTTGAACATGATCTCTACCAGCATGTTAAGCTGCATCTGATTGATTTCGATAATTAAGAGAGCGCAATGTACACCGATTAAATTAATATCCTGCGTTTAACGGACACATCTCCAATGTCAGCTTGAATGTGTGTGGTGTGATGTGGTTGTATTGAACTTACATTGCATAAAGTGCAATTGCAGAAAAAGACTCCACTTTGTTAAGAGCCTCAATTCCATCTCGGTGCATCTTCATTTCCATTCGCAATTTGCATTCGTGGTGCGTCTAACGTGCTCGCATTGACGAAACGCAGATAAGATTGGTCGCACTAAAGCTGCACAGCCTAAAAAACGGTATGCTTAATTTGCATTCTTAATAGCTTGCACATGCATTTGCAATGTGATACGTTAATGAATGTTTGATGTGTGTGCACGTGTTGTGTTCAGCACTTTGATCTACCTGCATTCGCTTCTTTCGCCGTCTTCATGATACTGATAACAGTGTGTGAGCTTGCCCGATTTGCCAATCACGCCATCATGAATCCACTGCAGTACGAGGTTCACTACAAGTGGCTTTGGTTATATGTTGTTTTACAATTGAAATACGCTATGCCTAGTCCTACCTTCATGTGTACAACGTCCCTGCATCTTCCTTGATCGATTGCAATCGCTCACAGAGTTTAACTCAACAAATTTCTCAATAAATTAATGTAAAACACACAAGCCAAAATCAGCATCACCGATTCCAACCGCACTATGCCACTCACGTAAACGAGCGCGAAACGCGAAGAAGCAGTGCACCAATAGAATTGCAGTACGTGGTATGCATGACTGGAAGACTTCAAAAATTTCGCGCTTCTCTTTTTGTCATCAATGATATTATTACTAATACTCAATGTCATTTGGCCATATTGGTATCAAATTAATCAGCGTTTAACACAGAATCTACCTGTATAGATTGTCATACAATTCAATTAATTTTATGTTATTTCATTACTGCCAACCTGTTACTATGCGTGCGCCACCATGCAATTGCTGAAGTAGGCTCTTCCGCGACAAGCACGACGCAGACAGCGTCCTAGTGTGTGTCATTCAGCATCAGTACGTACAAAATGATTCATAATTAGTTTAAACAAAGTGTAAATATCAAAAATCAATGTGCATTGGCTTTATAATCGATCAGCCAAAAGGGTAACGATGGTTGAGAGCGTTACAAGGTCGTCTGGTATTTGTCTCGTTGCACACTGTTCGTCCCGTGTGAAGGCCGTGTAGAATGCACAATATGGCGAAGCGTCATTCTTCACTGCATATTGTGAAATTCATATCATCCACACTGTAAATTCATCTAAACTCATATGTAAGTACCTAGTTGATCGTATAAAAATTGTCTATGCCTATTATTTGCACATAACCTCCCAAGCAATTCACGTTGGTTAGTATTAAACGCTAGTTTAGTGAGCAGCAAACACAATGCAGGCCAATTAAGCGTATAGCAATGGATCGAAGCTTCTTCTTGGTCGTGGAGTAAATAAGACGAATACAAATCATCGAAACGTGACTGTTCACTTTTTCGATTGACGCTTGTGCCGTATTTGCGCTTTTCATTGGACGTACGCTCTGCGCCGTGCAGATTTATAATTAATGCATTTATAAATAGACGTCTAGCAGTTTGGAATTCATCGCCAATTGTGCTCCGAATACAACAGGTACACACAAATCTGTATTTAATTACATGGCGCTGTAAATAAGGATTGCATCCACTTGATTTTTACATACATCATTTGATGAATTCATCAGTGGACAGCGGCGGCACGCAGTCGAATGTGAAACAGTAAGAATCACTTAGCTGCTGGGCATTAGTGTGCTGTGCTGTGTTGTGCCTGCTGGCTGTACAACAGGGCCCTGAGCGTAATAAATCACTTTCCTGTGTGAGCTGCTTGGAGCTTTATGGTTTTACGAGCGACATAATTGCGATTGCAATTAATACGTTTCCATTTTTATTGCAGCACGATGACAATGCTGAGACGCAACAATACCGAACAATAACACGAGCTGTATGATGATGCATCAAGATTCGTTCAGGGAATAATCCGGTGGCGCAGTCAGTAACGAGGGAGTGAATGTACGTACACAAACAATGAGTATAAACTAAGACTTACCATTCTTATTTGCACTAAATCACTTAATATCACACTTCACTTACACTCACTATCACTGATCAGCTGATACTAACACATGTTCTGTTGCAGGTTATACACTAGTGTGACGTTAGTGTGACGTCGTCAATCCAGACATTGTGGTTAGTGAATAGCGAGTGGTGATAGTCCATGAAGTATTCGATCAATTCAAGGGATTCTTTTTACACTCCAGAACCAGGAAACCCAGAAAGACGAGAGCAGGAAATCAACAACATCAGCAAGAGTCAAGGTTAGTGAAAACTTTTCTTTTGTTTACATTATTCATTTGACATCTGAGATTCGCTTCACATCCATGGTAACCAAAGTAAACGTATAGGGAATAAGCTAAACACAAGCAAGGTAGCAAGCAAGCAAGCAAGCAGGGAAGGCAAGTAAGACTCCTAAGGGAGAGATAATTTCAATAGAAATTATTCGGTGGATGGTCGCTGCTATTTTTCAGTTGGGTTTTGACTTTGCAGTCGTCAATTATGCCGCTTGTCCGCATGTCAATGCGTTTTTTTCACATTACGATTATTATTATTAAAATGGACGCACACTCCAGTAAACAGATTGACACCCATGGCCAGGTAGCAAGCGCTATAAAGAGCGGAGAGCCCTAGGGCGAATAATTTTCAATGCAATTGTTCACTTCGTCAGGTATGCCATCCGTGCTAACCTTTATATAAATTGAGCATTGTTCATGTTACGTCCATGCTGAAGCCAGCATCATACGTCACAAACGCATCATCAACAACAGCTGTTTATTGTATACGTACTTTTGCAAGCGCTATGTAGACCACCATCCATACTGTATCAATTTCACCACGACTTTTCACTCTGAGATTTGGTTTAGCCAATGAGTATTTAGTACACATGCGGGGAACAAGCAACAACTGACAGAATGAGTGCGTTATGCATTATGAGACGAGCCAAGAGCTGTCAGTGGACTTCCCTTTAGCCACACATTGAAAAACTGGCAAAATGCGATTGCCTGTTTCATATGCATGATGATTTGATGATTTTCGTAAAATATCTTGTTACATCATCTGGCCATAATGAATACGTTCAAACATTTGAACATTGATGCGAGTGCGAATGTAAGACACCATTGTAAATTAATTAAAAGTGTGCGTTGTACTGCACGCTTCATAACTGTGGCACGTAATGCGCTCGTAACTCGTAAAACAAATCGATTTACATAAAATTACACCAACCGAAATCGTCCAATAAACGATATCCAGCCAATAAAATCGGAGCGCGCTCGTAAATTCACGCGCGTTCGTTTGTTCGCAGCCTCCCGATGGCGAATTCTTTGCTCGTCTTACATATTTTTTGTGCGCTTGCTTTGAATTCGTTTGAAATGTGCAATCCATTCGCATTGGGTGATAAATACAACCAGCATACACACACGTACAGCGAAGAGGAGAGCAGCAAGCGCATCGTTAAATATTTATGCGCCGTGTCAGTTCGAGTGTAACGAGCCATCGATGATGCCGTCAATGATCACGCGTCGTGTTTTGCATCAAAATATATACACAAATGCTTCTCACACACCTTCGCCTTCAATAAAGTCGTACGTACTGCTCGAATGGACGTAAAGTTATCATTAAAAACGCCATAACAAATCAATAAATTTCACATAAACTTTGACGATTTCGCTCTAGTCGCTGTATCATAAAAAAAGCGTAGTAATTTTATACAGATTGTCGACGATCAATATGCAATTAAGATATAATTTTATGATTTTTATTTCTCTTCGTTTGTAGCAAAATTTAAGTTTTAAATTGTGAAATCTGAACGTATACAACATTCTGACTTAGGAGCTGTTATTTGAAACACGTAGTCTATCGGCTGCGATGTCCGAGTGGTTAAGGAGTTTGACTCGAAATCAAATGGGCTTTGCCCGCACAGGTTCGAATCCTGTTCGCAGCGTTCTTTTTCCTCAATTTCTTCTCAATTTTTATCACTTTTCAATTTGCAATGCCATTTAAGCAACGTACAACTCAACTTATTGAACTTTCTAGCATTATTTCTAAAATTTACACGGCAGTATTTCATTTCATAGAGTATGCATGTAAAAAAGGTGGAACATACGTTAATTACACAGTTGAAGTATTACGCGAAATGTAAACGGCTTATTAACGCATATAAAATATGTTACTATGTTAAACGTGTAAGCATTCAGCATTATTATTAAATATTTAACGTCGTGTTAGATATCGTTGAATCGCAAACGCAAAGCGTCTGCATCGTTTTAATTGCATCGTTAATTGAATAGCAAGCGTATCTATTTTATGATTCTTCTATTGCATTTATTCGTCGAAGTCGTCGACGTCGCGTGCGTTTTGTTTTGTGCAAATACAATAATTATGCGGTTGCAAATGTGTGGGCCGGACGCGCGCCGTTTGCTAATAAATTATCTCTTGTTAAGTAGACGTGCAAGGTACGCACGTAATAAATAAAACGAATAGAAAAACGACTTTGTAATAATAGGCGAAGATCGTGGAATATTAAAAAATATGCACAATATGAGTGCGAGCCGTGAGAGATGGAGTGAGATGCTTTATGTGAATTGAGTCAGCTGTTTCTGACGCGTTTATTCGCTGCAATATTTTTCATATTTATGCCATGCGTTTATATTAAATTCAGCCAATAATATGATATTCTCTTTATCGTATTATTGTGATTTTTAATGGTTTGACATAATTTTTGGAATTTTAAGATTATTTCATTTCACAATTAAATTATACGGTATGAGCACGAACAGTCTACAATCAGATACTTGCTTATGTAATTGCATACGGAATAATTTTTCTATTTAAACTAAACAAAGTAAGCACTCATTAGGCGCAGAAATCAAGCGCAATTTACATTAAGTTGCACTAGTGCATTAGGTATATTTATTTGCCATGGCGAGTGAGCGTTGATCGCGTACGTTTTGCAAAATAATGAACTTCTTTCGCTCTATCTGCATTTATCAGTCGGCTGTGTTGAGTGTGTGTTGTTGTTATTCGTGCGGCGTGAGTTGATTGCATCCACTGGTCGGTTGCGCGGCTGTTTGCTCACTTCGGCATGTATAACACATGGCTCATTATTGCATCGATTTGAGTGAGTGTATCATAGCTCGCTGGCGCGCGCGTAAATGTCGCACTTATATGGAAAATGCAAACGGGTCAAGGATTCCAGCGTCTTAGAAAACAAGGATCTCTTGCGGACGGACGCGTAATAAACACGAGCACCGCTGCACGAATTTCAATCGATGCACCAATGCGCATTATTGCATACGATGCAGCTACGTACCTACTTTCGACTGTGCACTTAGTCCTACATCTTGCGCAGAAATCCTCCACGCGTAATGCATAAACAATTGGTGTTTCTAGCGTAGCTAGAACTTGAAGAAGGCGAAAAAATTGTCTTCTTGATGGTCGCTTGGCTATTAGCATACTTTAGCCGTTAAGTTACGATGTAATTCATTCGGACGTTTAGTATTTTAAACGGTTACTTTGCTATTTTTCTTAATTGGATGCATTTGTTATTTACGTAGCATTGACATCTATTCGCGATCTAGCTATGAATTTTTGAGCATTTAACGAAATATTTCTGAACTGTCAACGCGTCAATTAGAAGACAGCATGTGACGCACGGCGCGCAGCGCTAACGAAGGCTAATCTAAGAAGACATCCCCTCGCGTTGTTTATTCGCCTGTCAAACTCTCACTTTTCACTTTGCGCGTGCATATTTGTGCATAAGAATTATTACTATTTTAAACGCTCGCTTCGGCCCTGCCTGCGTCGTATTTCGGTGCGCTGCTGCGAGTGAGAGGATTTTCGAAGCGTGCATGCGGAAAGGCGTCTTCGCGCCCGGGAAGAATAGCGGAAAGGTGCAGACATGTAATAAATAGTCGCATAATCCGTGGATGCCAAGGGATGAAGCGGATCTAGCAACACCCTCTAAGACGGCTACGTCTTAACGTCTTGATGCATTGCTTGAGCCACATGTACGCTTATTGTATTGATTGCTAAAGCAGATTTATAATCATTTAAAATTCGAATACATTTTGCAAATTATTGAAAATAACAACTGTAGGTATTTAAAAATGTAATCGAGAAAAAAGGAGGCGGCAAATAGATGTATTAGTGCACTTGGCGTCAAGTTAAACATTTATGCGGTGCAAGAGACGCGTCCTCTGGTGTTGGCGGTGAGGGCGGTAGTAGCGACGGCTACGATCGAGTTTGATTTTTAAGACACTTTACAACTCATTCACGCTGACGTGGAGTGACGTGCGCAAATTGAGCAAATCACCAGTGGCAGGGCTGAAGCAGCGCAAGACGCGCGAGTAAAGAGAGCAACAATCGCGCACTGCGCCAGCCGCAAGAGCACTTGAAGCGTCGCGACGCATGTCGATCACGTTTCCATATTTTAATACATTTTAATATTCATGCGCGCTGCGGCGGGCGGCAGCAGCGCAGCTCTCGGTGAAGATGAAAAATTTCAGTGTGGGAAAAACGCAGGAAAAACCAACAAACGCAGTCGCTCGGCGCGCTTGGGAATTACGGAAATTTAGTGCGCGCAACACTAGGAGCTGTGTTTGCTGCGTCTTACGTCGCTTCGTAATCATTATGCTGTTTGCACACGCTGATTACAGCCATCTTTTATTAGCAGATATTTAAGTATCCCACATATGCTGCACCGGCACCGGCACCGCACCGCGCCGAAAAACGCCAACGAGCGCACGAATCGTTAAATATTTGGTGTTGCACGGCCATAAACCGGCTTATCATTCGTGTTATTACGACGACGGCCATTTGGAATTATTCTCCCACTGCTAATTGTTCATCGCGTTCCTGTTTTATCTCATTAAATTCATTTTTCACGCCGTAAAGAGCCTTGAGTATAATTCAATCTGATGTTAAACACTTGATGCTTCAAAATGTGTTTATTGTGCATTTTTTCACGTCTTGATCGATTAATTTCCGCTAATGCTAAAGAGGTTCAAAATTTAATCAAGCATCCAGCGAGCAGTAATGCTAAACATGTTTGTAACTCAAAGCTTTTCGATGAATGAAGAAAAGTTGTAAGAAAATTGATTTATTGATGCGCGTGTATGTAAGAGGTCTCTATTGATATGTCGATGTCAAACTGCGAATTGTTTGGTGTCCTGAGCGATTAGTCTCTGGATGCGAGAGATGTTGATGGACGGGACGGATGGCTGGATGGATTGCTGGCCGTCATCGTCAAGCATATATCAGAAGAAGACGATGAAGAAGATGTGCTGTTTTTGGGTGCACACGCGCCACTCGCAACTTGTGTGAAAATTAATGATTGTTGAGCGGGACGCGCGCGAGTGCACGCCGCGCACCGCACGCGACCTACCTCAACACCCAAAGAGATAAATGTATATTTGATAGTCCAGCATGACTTGAACTTTTCGACGTTATGAAGTCGTTACACACTCGTATAATAAATGACAATTGGCGCGCTAAGTGTGCGATTAATTCTGGTCACAATCGCGAGAGATAGATACCTAATCATTTAATCGCATTGAATGTAAATTTACCAACGAATGAATGCCTGCTCGTACGTACTTGTGTGTCAATCTCATGCAGCGTGCACGCTTTGATTTTCGAACAGAACAGACTTTTGAACGTGTCAGAAATTAACAGCATCATGGGGAGTCGTTCAGGTGGAATTTGGTGTGGTGTTATCCTTGTATCTCATACATCAATCACACATCACATATCGCACTCTTTCATCTCTTCTCATTTGAAAATAATTCGATGATAATCATCACCATCGCCATTGTCGCAATAATAGTAATAACAATCATCATCATAACATGTTTAAGTAATGGCGAACAGGTGAGAGAGAGCTAACTGTAATCAGCAACAAATAAAAATAACAATGCAAACAAGCTGAAAGTCTCTGGTAACGCAGCAAGGCAGCACACCATGATTATTTATTATTTGGTGTGTAAAATAAGCAGCAAATGCACCTTACAGCTAGCTAGCTGGCTGGCGTACTCGCTTAGCACTTTATTCGCCATCCTCTCGACGAGGTGAGGCGGCCGCGGCGGCGCGACGTGCATGTGTTTTGTGTGAAAACGTAACGAAATTATATAACGACGCAGCACAATAAAATGTTTACGACCCAATAAAACGGCCGCAAGACAAATACACAAATGCACACGATAATACTGCAAACAATGACTTGTTCCTCTCTTTCTCGCATTGCTGCCGCCTCGCAACGTGCACGCATGCCGTGGATTAATGCGCGAAAAAGTGCAGTAAGGCTAAAAATTTTCAATTTTCAATGGAAATCTAATTACACGTTGATAATTTCGTAGAACAAATAATTGAATTCTTATTCTTATTTCACGCATATTATGCGTCGAATTACATAGGTCATGATTAACTGTTCGCTTCATTGCATTCAATCGTAATTGATATTGATACGAACGCAAATTGCAAATCACAATTGTACTTACTTCCAATCATTTTTGTCATTAGTGATTAAGTAATTTATCACTAATAACTGAGTGGAAATGCAATGCAATGCAATGCAATTTCTATTTTTCAATCATTCAATTGCCAGCGATGCCATGGGTGGGTTGTATGCATTTTAATTATTGTAACGCCCATCAACATATTATTCGTTAATATCAAAATTGTATTTATAAACATATAATATTCATAAAACAGTCAGTCAAGTGTCGGACGTACGAACCAAGCAGCGCTGCAAGTTTTAGAAATAATGGACTGAGCACGCGCTGTTGTTGATGATGATGATTAATAATAATGCGCGGCGTGAAAAATTAATGGCGAATATATGCACACCTTTAATCTATCAATTAAAGTATCAATTAACATTATGAGTGAGACACAACACAGTCGTCAGTCAGTCGGTACGTCTAATAGAAAATCAAATACGCGCATAAATAATTCACGCTCTGTCTGTCGCATTGAAAATTTCATCAACACTTTGAGTGGCGCCACTCTCCAGCGTTATTATTTGGTTATTTAATAAATCTATCAAATGCATTATTCGCTTTTTCGATTCAATTAGCCAAAATGTTATAAATGTTATATTATCATATTCACTGAAATTTTGACGCGCTTTTAATATGCATTGATTGATTATTATTTATTATTTAATGTAGGTACCAACATATAAGTTCATACAAACAAATATAATAAATTATTTCTCGAAAGGGTACAGAGTGATGATAAACTATGATGGCGATTGATGACGAAAGAGATTGAACACTCGGTGTATTATTAACAAGCAGTCGCAATTAAATTACACTATAAATATTAAAATATAAATAAAAGCAATTAAATTCATTATGGAATAATAAATATTAAACGCGAGCGCCAGCAGAGTTGGCGAAGAGTGCAGCAGCATTTGTGCAGACTTGATTTCAATGTCTGTTTCACTCGTACCAATGGGTGGAAAACGTTTTGGTGCATTGCATCGCATTCGAATCGTTCGCTTGATTGGAACTAATCGACGTTTCATGAATGTTTAATTTCTTAAAAGCGAAACCTTTTTACATATTTAATGCACACACCGCGATGAACACACGTCGAATAATTTTTAATAATAATAAGCATACAGAAATTGAAGAATTCGGTGGAGGGTATACAGGTGAAAATTAATTAATCAAAATTTGCGTGCTTAATTTAAAGTGTAATTCAAATTTTTTATTCGTACCGCGAAGTTTTCGAGATTTATTTTTTATTTTTCTATTTTTCGTCAACGGACCGGCAGCAGCGAGCACATTTTCCTTATTGGGGTTGTTTGCGAAGCAGGAGAAAAAAATTCGAGCGCTTCGCACCTTAGATGAAATTCTATGTGTAAGGCATAAAAGCCTTCGCGAAGAGGGGAAGTAATAGGGAAAACCGCACCATCACCCGGTTGCTTGAATTGGCGAACGTATCAGTGGCGTATGAACGTAACGAAAATTGCACATTAAATTGCTTTATGAATTGGAAGAGCGCGCAACTTTTACATTCGCTTCGGCCGCCCCCGACTACGATGCCTGTGCATACTCGAGCGTTCGTTACTTTTACTTACATTTCGCTCGCGTACGAGCAAAAAGGGGAGTACGGCTGGCTTAAGCATGAAATAGCGTCCCGACGGGAATTTCGCGTGCCGATATTGCCAAACTTTTTCCCGTACTTTTACTCTCGCGTCAAGGGCGCGCGCGCGCGGCACAATGAAGCAAAAATTCATTGTTGCATAAACACGTACCTTATGAGATTGGAAAGATAGATAGATGGAAGCGGCAAAGTCAAAATGCATCAGCGCCAATGCGATATTATTATGCAGCGATAATATATTTGTGGAGGTTAAATGATTTTTAACGAGTTGGAAAATTTCGGCGCGTTTCATCATTATGCGTTCGCAACAATGCGCATTATCATTTCGGCGGTGCGGAATAAATGTGAATGTGTCATCATCATATGTGAAAGACACATTCATGCATTAAGAAACGCGTTCAAGGGGGAGGAAAATGCGAAAAGAGGTTACGTTATGGCCGCCATGGGTAATGCCACAATGTAAGGTGCATATCACGTTCTAATAACTGATATGACTTTTTACGCATGCAACGCTGGCGGTGGAGCAATGCGTAGCATACCTTGGGGAAAATATTATTAGTCATTGCATCGTAAAACAGTGACATTTTTGCCATCTTGCCGAATTTCGCACAAGATTGAAGATGTTTTTAAATATTTAATGCACTCTGCGTACTTTGCATATCCTGATGGGGAATATAGCATTTCCTGTTTTGTACTTATCCTAGAGGTAGGCGTGAGGGGCTGGTGGGGAATTTGTTTTGGGAAGCTAGTAGTTAGTCGTTGACCTGCATGGAAACGAGCGAATTTGCGCTCATTTGGTAGTTTTTGGGGAAAATCTCGCCAATTGGGATAAACACGAGCAAAAATGAGTTTTATTATCATATCCGAAATTTCGATAGCAATCTTGTGTTTTTTCTTCGCGCGCAAGAGAAAAAATAGGAAAAGGTGAATGCTGGTGTGTGTGCTTCCCCTTTGAGAGCCAATCAATCGCGCGAGCGCGCTGTTCATCGGGGAACCGAACCGGTGCGGTAATGTGTTCCTTAATGAACCGGCCCGAGTCGGCCATAAATAAGCGAACGCGTACGTACGTGGAAGAAGAAGAAGAACAAGTCGAAGACGACGAGTCCGCGGCCCCGATATGGCCAAAAGATAAGCGCGACGCGACGGGGGGCTCGCATCCCGCTGACCGACTGCGCGCGTTCTCGCCGTAATCAACTTTAAAACCGAATAAAATATGTATTATGAACAACAGCGTGCGCGGCCGTTGCTTCTTTCTCGTTCAATGCGGTTTCGCTCCATGGTATGACCGATGCGATGCGTTACTCTATTGAATTTCACATATGTATTTACCAAGAAGAAGACAAACTTTTTTCTCCTCGTATTATAATACAACACTTTACGTATGAATATTCGTTCTCACACTACATTTTCAATACGAATACCATTTATTCCTCGATTTCTCAAAAATCCAATAAATTGAAAGTACATATCATATTCAGCGTAACATCGTTAAAAAGTTAATGGTTAACTGGTATTTAAAAAACGTCACTTTTCTTACTTTTGTTTTCAAATATTAAACTTATCAACTGCCGATTAGGTACGTACAAAGTAATAATATCATTAGCATTCGAGTTATGTGGAATAACAAAAAAGTAAACAATTTTTTGCAAATATTTTACATACAGCATGATTTATTATGGTTGAATCTCTTGAAAAAAAGAGTAACAATTCAAAGTTAATTAACATAGCAAGATGACATAAATTATGAATTAAATATATAACGCATGCACACACGTATTGCACATGCGTTTTCCGTCGGACTTGTGCGCGTCCGTGCATAAATTAATGAAGCCGTTATGAATCTTGAGCCAGTTAAGCGCAAGACGTGTTCATTTTCCGTGTCATTCCGCTTTATATCAAATCCGTAACGCATCATTCTTTAACGCCGCACTGCACTATACTCGCTCATTTTTCACTTCTAATTTTGCTCCACTCAGCGAGCAACTTTTCAGGTTCTCTCGCCGCCTCGCCTCGCCGCGAACGCGAACGAAATTGATATCTTTATTTCGATACGAGAAATGGGTAAAAATTTGTCCCGAATTAATTTGAAATGCTGAAAAGTGATTTACACATTATTTACAAGTTTTTGTCTCGTCGGAAATTAATGGCGGTAATTAAGCTGTAAATATTTCTTCCGGGGTAAGCGGCAAACACGGGCAGCCGTCTAATTAGTGCGCACACGAATTTCGAAAGACGAAATGACATTTTTACTGCGTTTTTATATCTCGCGAGCGATAAATACCCTGCATATTCAATGAATGTGTATTTTCCTCTTGCGCAGAGTGAAAAATAGGAGAGGAACTCGCGCGCGAGCACGCGTAAAAAAGAAGTCGGTGGCAAAGCAACAGCACTTGTGTTTACAATTGATGCGTTTATACAGTGTGCGGCTGGGCGAGAGTGAGTCGTAAATTAAGAGATAATCACAAAGTGTGTTATTTGTTTGAGGTTAGGATGTGCGGAGCTGGCTGCGGTTCACCAATGCGTTTTATGCGTCTTTACGTTTAGTCTATCGAATCTCGTGTATTGCCTACTACTACTCCTTTCGCTATCGATGCATTGGCTGTAAATCAATTGACACTTAATACGTGTAATTAACTGCATTAACAAATTATCAATTTACTGCGTGTTTTTGGTTATAAATTAAATCGATTTATTCCTCATTAATTCACTTACCTACCTTTCAGTGCTTTTTCGGAAAAGTAGCTGAAATTTGAGAAGGACGTAAATATTGCGTTTATTGCTTGCCGAATAATTAATCGTTGTTAATATGCCAATAACGCTGTCAGTTTAAAAATGCTAATAAGCCGTCTGCATTAATTAATTATTTATTAATTCACCACATTTATTCTCAAAATTGCATTCCTTTCTAATAAGACACGAGACGCGATTTGAAGAAATCACACTTTAATCATACAAATTAGTTTTTTGCTGCCTTTTTGTTGGAGGTGCGGTTTTTGGAAGCAATTTGTGATGTGAATGAAATTCACAGAAATATTCGGATAAAACTTTTATGTGATTTGCTTTAGTTTTTTTTTCTTCTTTGGATGCTGCTTTCGCTGCGTTTGAAAGAAGTTGACTTATGGGGTGCGCATCATCGAAGCGAAGAAAATAAAAGACATGTGAAAAGATGATGGAATGCATCCAATCCGTATCGAAAAGGAAACGAAACGACGT
Source organism: Aleochara curtula (assembly GCA_963978815.1). NCBI lineage: Eukaryota > Metazoa > Arthropoda > Insecta > Coleoptera > Staphylinidae > Aleochara > Aleochara curtula. Next base: position 18,551,093 of record OZ022216.1, on the reverse strand, counting down.
GTTTTCATGGTTGTTAGTATTTCTTCTCGGTTTTGATTATGCGCGTTTTCTTTTTCCAAGGGCGAAACCGTCTCCACCTTCAACTGTTGACTAACGCTTGAGAACTTCTGTTTTTCTGCTATGCTTTGCTCAATTTTTTTTCTTTTCTTTGCTGTCTGAGACGCGTCGCGCAAGCATTTTTCCAAATGAAATAAACGTCAGAGGGACAAGGGTATCGCCTGACAAGGGTAGTGAACGCAATCGCTCAGATTAGGGGTGTTGCACTTGCATTTGTTTTAAATTTTTTATTTAAATTTCAATACCATCCAACCTCCTGCTCCCCCCCGTGATGTTCGGGGGCCAAGGAGGTGAGAAAATGGCAGGTAGAATTTACTGAGAAATTATTGAGCTACGTTGAAAGTTAATTCCTTTTAATCATCAGTGAATGGCTAATGCTATTATTGTAATTTCTTACAAGTTATTTTCATAACAAAAACGCGGGAATTCCTTCCTCCTGCCAGCGGTTTGCGTTGTGCATGAATGAATTTTAAGCGGATTAGGTGTAGTGCGCATAAGTTGCTTAAGCGATTTGCGTTTGAATTTTAATTTTCATCCTGCAAACAAAATTTTTAAGTCGTGGTGAAAAATTGAATTATTATGCGATTAGAAAAAAGACCATGGACGGGTCATAAATTACATCATCGAAGGATGATGATATTTTACTTGCTCAAAATAGCTCAACAACAGGTTTTCAAATAATTCATTCGAAAGGCATCAATCAAACTATTGCTTAATATTGGGTTGCTTTCTAAAGTGACTTAACTTCTTGCGTTCTGCTTGCTACCCTATAATAACGTCAAACTACCATTTGGCTGGCGAGCTTTATCCTCCCCTTTTTGGCCTTTTTGTTTTATTGCGGTTGCGCACTGAATAATTGACTTAAACTATTTTCTAAACACTTAAATACATAATGCTACGTTTACATCACGTTTACCAAAAAATTATCAAAATTACACATTGTCAGCGAGGGTAATTTAGAATGAAAGATTTATGAACAAGTGCGTTCTACTGTGCTTGAATTAATTTTATTTATTTTTTGCATATTAATTCGAAAACGTTAATTACTCCATGTGCTATTGGTTTAATGAATGCTAATTGTTAATTTATGATTATAAATTGGCGCAAACCGAAATTAAGATGTTTGAGGTCTGACCGCGCCAACGAGAAATTAACATAAATTAACAATAAAGCGAATTTCAGCTCATTTCCTAGGCTTGTTAATAACTAATTTTGATTTTTATTTGTTGCAGGTGAGTGTCGTGGAATTTTCCATCCGTTTTTGACTTTCGTATCGGTAAGAATGCTCTGAACTGTTTTATTATTCAAATTTCGTATCAATCGAGCGCTTAGCTTCCTAATGAGGCGTATTAGTAAATCGCAAAATGCGCAGATAATTGCTAAGTATTATAACAAGCTGCGAATGACAATGACAATGATGGCGGGGCCATTCCTGCTGATGATGAGAAACGTGGGGGAGGAGAAGGAATTGTGCTGCGAGTGTAACAAAGTTAATTACGATATTCGCGTGCGCAATCAAATATCATAGAACACGTTCAACTCGCGTCGCGTCGCTTTTCGTCTGCGTAGTAGTTAAATTCGGCAAACGAATGCATTTCAGCCATTGTCTATCCATACGTCTGAGTAGTGCTAGTGCAACAACAACAACAACAACAACGGCAACTCTTGAGAGAGGCGTTACGGGCACGGCCCGAACGCGCGCACTGCCGGCTGCTTGCTACTCTAATTATAAACTGCTAGCGCATGCATTCGTTTTTGATTCGAACACGTCTCGCACGTTTGATTTGACGTTCGAACCTATAATTATGAAAGCGAACAAAACGGCCTTTGCTTTTTCAGTTAGGAGCGATTGCTTTCAAATATTCTCTTGGCGAGCAGCGCTAAATGTTGCCAAGTGAAGAAAAACAATTTTTTGTGTATAAATTTTACTCGCGTGAATAATTTAGCATTTTGATTGCTCATTAAGGAGCACAGAAGAAGGAATACACTCGCATAAATTATGCATAAAACTTAATTAGTAGACGACGATTGAGTTTCCAGCGCATTTAACACTTCCGCGCCCAAACTTTATGGTCATTGACATTTATTGATTGGACATTTTTCGGGCGCGCTCCGAATTTGTGTTTGCTTGCCGCCGCACGCATTGTGGGCTGCATAACTTTGGCGGCGGCAACGCCAGCGCCCAGGCGGGCAGAGAGAGCGTAAGTCTAGGGTGAAATATGAAGGCACCCCTCGCGTTACATTGTTCCTCTTGGCTGATTTTTAACTTAATGTCACACTGCCGAAGGAAATTTGAAAATTGATGAACGCGCATCCTGGACACTCGGGGGGATTGTAACTGGTCAACTTACAAATAGGGGTGTTGTTCAAAATTATTCTTACGTACCCTCATGTAATTACGAATGAGGATGAGGGGATAAATTGAACATTTTAATATCGTGGATATTTTCATTTAGTAGTTTCTTGCAGTTGATTGTTTATTGTTGGAATATGTTTGGAAAGAAGGAGAAACAAGGAAGTGAAATGTTGTTGTGGTGTTTGCGGTGCCATTACTTGACTAAACATCCCTTACGCCGAGGGCCAACGTCAATCACACGTCAAACAACTGATTGCTTATTTACTCCCAGATAATCCGCGCAGCTTTGCACGCCAACAGCACGAGAGGGTGGTATTGTTATTAGTGCTTTCAGAGGCGGCGGTAATGCGCAATGATAGTTTACTTATTTGGACAATTGCGCTAAATCAATAGAAGCTCTGCTGCTGCATATTGAACAGCACCAGGAGCATGGGAATGATATGAAAGTTACGTTGTTGCGTTGGTCAAGTGAAGGTTAGGAAAAACGTCGTGTTTCGTATGAATAAATAACGTAGTGGCAACGCATAAATAATTCGCGGGCGTAATGTATGCAAGCGTGCAGCGCACACTTGACGATTGATAGATATCATTAGAGCTCACAATAAATAACGTTTATTGGTACATGAATCGCGTTATTGCGTTCGCGTTGTCGATGTCGTTTCTTGCATTCATTCGTGCGTACACACAGAGTGCAAACGTTTTCCCAGTGCTGCTGCTGCTGCTGCTGCTGCGAATTTATTATTCTCTCCACACATTCGACGACAACGGCAGCGACAACGAGGACGCGATCGAATGCAATTGCAACCGTACACACCGCCATCGTCAGCGCCAGCGCCAACTGCAAATATAATTGACACACGTTGAAATCTTGTTAATGAAGTCGTGACTGTTCACATTTTCCATGCAATTATTTTTATGCGCTTTTTTGCCGTTTCGATTATCATTAATGTTTCGTTTAATTGAATTTACGAAGCGTACGCACTGTTGTAATATCTATCAAATTGATAATTGCACGATTCCATCGCACACACAGGATGCTTATTGCTCGCTGCTTAAATGATTCAAAGGTGTTTTATGAATTACTTGTCACTCATACGAAGACAACAACAGCGGAGCGCATCACCGCGTTGTAATCGTAAGAAAAAAGTGGAGATCGCAGGAAAACGATAAGCACGTTATCCGAGAAGGCAATGCGAAAGAAGAAACGCACACAAGCCGTATCGGCGCGCAACGATCTCAAACGAGAGCATTAAATCACCATTTACAGTTTGTTTATACATGTAATTTTTCGCGAGTCCGGCTCTGACAAATTGGCAAATTCAATTTTCATAAATTTTACCCACGCGTAAATTTTCTTACTCCCTTTTGCCGATATGCGCGTATTAAATCATAAAATTCCACAATCTTTGGACGCGACGAGGTCGCAGACGAAGCGGAGGAAGAAAATAACAAAGCCGGCGAACAAGAAGAAAAAGTCAAATGACAATTTCATTGGCTGTTAACTCGTCAGCGTCAAGGCTCGTTGCGCATCTAACAAAGAATGAAGAGACAATGCATTGGGAAGAATTCCGGTAATTTTTGTAATTTCGATGTCATTTTTAATTCGAAATTAAGCTCAATTTGCTCGTTGTTCTAACGTGCGCGCACCTCGGCGACAACGAGCGAGCATGAATGCGAAGGTGAATTGTTAATAGGCGGATGTGTAATGTCACGTTGCGTATTTGTTCAGCGAATTAGCCGGGTTTCTTCGTTTCAAGAATGCGTACAAAACGTTTCCACTGTCAAGTAGTTTTTCAATTCATTCCTCTATTATTCGAAGTCATAGCAAAAATTAGACGGATAATAACGAATAATATGCATTAGACAATAGCGGAATAACAACAATAAAAAATGATATGATAATAGTTGACTTCATGCACATGCACAATGTAATGATGATAATTATTATCATGATTATTCAACTTTTCAAAGTTCAGCAGTGCTTAGTTTGTAATGGGACGAGGCGAAAAAGAGAGATAATAAAAAATGGAAAGGAAAATAACCTGGCGCAGGATGAAAATACAGGAAACGAAATAAAACCGGGGTGAATATAATAGAGGGTGAAAATGCATCAAGCGCATGTCTGACGTTTTTCGGATATTCCTGCAGGATCGATGACGCAGCAAGCAGCAAGCAGCGAGAGCATTGGAATTGCGGACGTGTGTGTTCGCGCACACCACGTGCGTCCTGCTGGCGCTCGTTCCGCCGCCCCCCCACTACTACTCCTGCGGCGTGTGCGCGCGCTCTCGCTGCTATTTGAAAATTTTTCCCGCTCCCCGTTTGCCTCCTGCTCCTGCTGCTGTCGAGCGCACACTTGTGCACCGAGGCATGCACGTGCACACGGACACATTTACGCCGCAGGAAACACCACGCCTTCGTCGCAATATGGCCGATAATGGTATTGGTAGACCTGCTACGCCTTCCTGCCGTGCGCGTTCCCTGACAGATTGACGTTACGAGTACGCCTTTCGCACCAGTTGCGCCGATTCGTGCACTCTATTCCTGCAGCGTCGGCGACGGTGGCGCTCCACCACGTGCTCCACGTGTTTCGAGCACGACTATAAATAATAATCAAAAATTACCGAGCGCACAATGCTACGCACAATTTTTTTCATTCTGGTGCAAACACCTGATTTATAGTTTATGAACGAATTTGATGACAGTTTCAAGATGAGTATCGGAAGGGATGGAGAATGACTTTAATCTGCTCAGCATCATTCCCCCCTTGAGGGAAATCGTTTGCGACGTTTGATTTATCGACAATAATAACATAAATTTAGAGTGCAGTTGGCCCAGAATTTAAAGATCTGACCCACTGGCTTAAATTTGAAATACACTCAGCACAAACACATTTATAATTTATGAAGACAAGTGCAATATGCGAGTATACATTCTGTCAAAACATGAGACATAATTGCAAGTCATTGCGATCATTAATTTCCCATCAGGAGTTATCACGTCCTAATCAAGTGATCTCCCTGGAAGGTAGTTTGACAAATGACATGCGAGCACGTGGCGCACGCTCCTTGGGTGGGTGGCTACGCACACCTACAAATCATTCATATTTATTTATTTGCATCACCACTCATTATCACTAGCGCCACCGCACCACTTGACTCGTATATTGGGGGGGTAATAAATTATTCAATTTGCAAGCGACTTAAAAGTCTCTTTAGAATTTTGAGAAATTCCCGGAGAATTTCATCTGATTTATGGCTGCTTTGACTCGTAACGTCAACGAAGTGGCCAACCCTCTTAGGCCTTTTCGGGCGACCTTCAAGCGGGCTCGTTGAATATGAATATTTTGCACAAGAGGAAATGGTAATAGTTTTCTACTTGACGAAGCATGATGCGTGTGGAGAGAAATCGGCGTGCGGCAAGCGGGAGAAAAGAAAAGATGCGTACGTTTTTCATTCTTCGGCTTTTCGAAAATGTGTTACGGCCACCCAGCGGTTAATTGGAAAGACTTTTGAAATGAACATGTTTTTGACTTTTGGGTTTTTTCGTTTCAAGGCTCAAGACGGACGAGCGACTGCTTCGCTCATTTATGCGCACTGCGGGGTGTCGAACAACAACTGTTAGATTCTTGTTCTTTGACTCGTAAGCAGGCAAGCAGCCGAGCAAACGTATTTTTCATGCAGCTGATAATCTAATTTTTGATACTGAATAAATAATTCATTCAGAGGTCCATCGTTCAAATAGGTGCGAATGTAAAAAAATAACTTCAACTTTTCCACATTTTTCTCTTTTCTTAATGAGCAAATGCAATGAACATGTGAGGAAAACAAGCGCAACGAACAAAGTATACCTACGCGGCTGTGTGTGCGATTGTGTTGCGGGAGCCAGCGGCGGTGGCGTTCGGGGGGGCAGTCGTGATTAATGACTACTAGAAGATTGGAAGTAATTAAAGCGGGGCCCGGGATAAATGGCAGCGGCGCGTTCCGTTCCGTTCGGTCGCTGCGGTTCCGGTAACAATGCAACCCGCTGAGCGCGAGGCGCATATTCCCCTTTTGCCAAACAACGCAACATGGAGAACTCACCTACGACATATTCAAATGTGCATGCGTAAAACTAAATAAATGTTTATGCACTTTATCCACATACGAGCATACAGTCGATTGTGCGCTGAAATCGCACGCGAAAATCGGCGAATGACGACGTTAGTTGTGCACAACTGTATAAGCTGGATGTAATTTATATATTGTTGATTCGATGAGTGCGCACTGATAAATTTTTGATGCCGTTTTGTGCATCAGCAAAAGGTTGCTTGATTGCAACCACTGCATTGTTTTGCGCGTGTGCTCGCGACCGCTTATTTATGGCCTCGCAAGATTTTCGAATTAAGATCGCCGATGTTGATAGATGTGTGAGTGTATGGTATGCACCTATGGCATGAGGGTGTGTGTGTGTGCGTGCGTTGTGAGTGGACGACGTACGTAATAAATCCGCGGATGTCATGATCGAAGGCAGTTAGCCGTGGACGCCCAGTGCGAGGCGAAATAGTCAAACAAATTATGCGCGTGCCTTGCCTCTCTTCGTGCATTTGCATTCTGCTTACGTAATAATAGCGCACTCGACGCCATATCCGATAATGACAACAACAACAACAACCACCACCACAACTGCGGTTATCGGTGGTCATAGCAGTAGCAAGATGACCACCCCCTTTCAATTCAATTTATTTACTTTGTTTACTTTTAAAAGTTTCAGCTCAGTAGTCGCTTGGCGAAATTATAACGCGCAAGGTTAATTAACGATTATTAAGTGAAATATAAATTAGCATTGTGACTACTTATTCGAAGAGCTTTACTTCTTTCGTGCGCCTCTGCTTCTTCTCGTACTTGTTTTAATGCGTTCGCCCGCGCGATAATTAAAAAAGTTTAAAGCTTGCAGGTGGCGCGCACTTTGCAAGGGGATGGCAGGAAATCGCGCGTCGCAACACAACGTTCATTTACGCATTACATCCGAATTTGCGTGCATTGCGAATGCAAAGTAGGCGGTGGAGAGGGATGACTTTACTTATGGGGATGCTTTAAATTAATTTCAAAGATTTTAAGCACCAACACAAACTTTTTTTTTGTAGCGCGCGAAAAAAATATTTTACTGAGGCGAAACACAAATAGGAGTAATAAATTTGGAAGTTGCCATTGCCAAAGACGGTAAAACAGTAGTCGTAAATCTTGTGCGTTAATTGGCGGCGTGCGTATGTGATATTTGCGAAAATAGAGTAGGTATTATTGAGTTTAGCCATTTCATAAATTGTAGTTTAATTTCAAGACTGAATCGTATGGTAATTTGACGGTTTGAACAATGGGGTAAGACATGGCGGGAGTGCGAATGCAGCAACATGTTGTCGGCCGGTGTTGTTTTATGGCTACCTTTGGTGCGCGGTGACGAGGAAGCGTCCATCGTTTGGTACGCGCGAGACACTGCCCCTGCGCTTAAGCAGTTGCAGCCGCGCTTGTTGTTTGCTTTTATATCTGCGGTCGCCATCGTTTATAATACGCGCACAGGCGCTGACTGCGGGGCGGACTCCACTCTAGATATTCATAATTGATATTTCATATTTATTGCTGATTGCAGATAGCGCGAACGCGCGCGCGCGACCGTGCTCTGTTCGCCGCCACTCGCCGTATGATTCATGCCGGAGCGACGTGCTCGACCGTGCACATTGCGCGTTTCGTTCTTTTGCTTGCATTCCTTCTTCGCGTCGTTTTGACGCTCTCGGAAATGATTTCGAAATTTCAAACTTGCGCACGAATGAAGTATATGGCAAGAAAAGTAATTTTATTGATTTTCCATTATCATCTCCATCCCCAGTGGAGATGCGGGAGCGTCATAATTGAGTTAAATGCGCGTTACTCTCTCGACGTGCGCGTTTTGCTACTTTCACGAATATGCAACATTGCGGGCGGACTGGCGCAGAGAGCGGATAGGGATGGAAGGATGGCAAAGTGAGGTATATATGCGAACGTGGCGTATTTGTTGCACTTGCTGCAGCAGCAGGTCGCATATCAAATCAAATATACACGCATAGAGTAGCACGACACGTGCACACACGCGTACAATTGCGAATCGCCGATATACTGATAATGCTTGGCGGCAACAAGAGAGTGAGCGGTGCATGTAGTGCAAAATGCACATTCAGCATCTAGGGAATCACTAAACTCATTCCCGACGCATCCCATTACGAAATAACACATCAGACAAAGCGTGATATCGTTTATTTTGTGGGAGGATGAGAAATGAATAAATAACAAAAATAATTATTATATAATTTCATGGAAAGTTTAGATGAGACAAAATTTGCGCAAATTGCTTTCATAATTTTAAATATGAAATGAGAAATAGCTTGGTATAGGTAAAATATTTGAAAAGAGAATGAATATTGCATAAAATGAAGGAATATGCGTATTCGGACGTGGAGCGGTGCGCTTACACTTATCGCTCGCAGGTGAGAGCATTGTCTCTAATCAAAGGTGACACGTTCAATAAAGTATGAAAATGTATTCTATGAAATATTCATATCTGGTTGCCTGGGCTACGCGTGATTTTGCAAGAGGGTGCATGTGCAATCATGTACAGTACGTACATTTCATACACATACAGCGAATTTGTGCCGCAGCGGTGGCGGCAGCGATGCGCGCGCGTTCGCGACGTAGCGTGACAGTTATTGCATTTTCGTTGACGTTAGCACCGCGCACAACCAACCAACCAGCCCCCTCACACCAGCGCACGATGAGAATGATGCGAATGACGGCAGCGCAACGGGCATGATGATGATGCGGATGGCACATGGAGTTTTGAGGGTGGTTTGCTACTCCTGCTCATGTCGCTCCTGCTGGTGCCGGTGCTGGTGCTCGCGCTCGTGGTGGTTGTATCGACGATATACGCGTTCCAGCCAAAGACACGACCCGCGACGGCAAGAGTTTCCTCGTTTCCGGTTGTGCGCTTTTCCGTTCGTACGTGTCAGCGTGCAACGTGCGCGCGACGTCTTTCGTGTCACTAAAATATAATAATATGAACAAAACGCGAGCAACAAAAACGATGCACACGCTGTAATGACGGATGCGACACTGAACGCATTGTCACTTATTACTATTATTATTATTATTGCATTTAGATATTTGATGTGCGCATTATTAACTATTCGTATTACTATCAGTGATATTGTACGCCAAGTATAACAACTTGCAAAACACCATTCGTTTTTGACACGGTACAAGAATTGAATATTACATTATTTCGCGTTGTATTTTCACTTTTGTTTTACACGTCAAAATATTTAAGATGTTCAATTATTCATTCCGAGCGAATGTGGGTAATGTTGGCAGTCGTGCGATTCATAAACGATAGCAAGTCAATAAATATCAACATTATTTACACGTTCGATTGGTGCGCGTACAATAAAAACGAAAATTACGAGCGGCTGGCTGTGTTTCGAATGGTTTATGTAAATTTTTGTTGCACCTGCTTTTTTCTTTTTAAAATATTCATTTTGCAAAAAAGCCAGAAATCAAAAAGCATCCAGAATGAGTGAGTTGTTACGGGGCGAAGGAGTTGTCGTGTCTATTATTAATTAATAATGCGAACAATTAGCATAATTAAAGTATTCGGTATCGTGCTGATAGAGTAACTGATGGCTGCGCCCGATGGTTTATGATACGCGCGTGGAGCGAGCACCAGGTTCCTTGCATTTGTTTGCCAAGTGAAGAAGAGACCCACGCAAATTCAACTTTGCGTTTTGTACATACGAAATACACAATGCGAACCACCAAGTACAGACAGCAAAATTCATGCTAAATGCGTTCGAACATGAACACGAACATGAACTTGTTGTTCGTCTCTTCACTTCTCCGCCGTTTGCATTATTTTATTAACATTCGCATTTGCATACATATTTTATTTACTTACTTATAAATATGCAACTTAAGGATGCCTTCATTAAACACGTATTATTCATGCGTCGATTACAAATCGAGTATGAATAAGTAACATCACTTTTACCGGCTGCGATCTTAGCATATTTTGATTTTATGACGTGAATTCCTGAAAAATTCCAAAGAAAAATGAATTTATTAAATTTCAGAATACGGTAATAAATTTTATTGTACGCTTGACATAATTTACGAGCGAGTAAAGTCGTTTGTATTACGATTGTTAATTAACAAATAAATGCTTATGCGCGTTGTCATCATTTAATAAAGACATTTGTTTATATTTGACTTGTGTAATATATGCTCTTATTATCGTATATGAAAATTATTAATAACTTAATTTTCTTTTATACAATGTTTAGTTTTGAATTTAATTGCGGTGTAATTGTTTTTTATTTAGGTGGGCAATAATATCGAATCATGATAGTACGTGTAAAATGATATAAAATATGTGGGTTTCATTTAAATATCCATTCATGTATGTTAATAATCGTGATAATTACGGCGTATGTGCAATAATAATTTACATCGCAATTAAAAAATGGCGACCGCACGCCGCGAATTATGGTATTACGCTGTCATGCAATGAAATTCCCATATAGGAAATGATCATTTGCGTTGGAATTTCAAAATATTAATCGCGTTGTTAATATGCTCAGGCGACATTTGGATTTCTTCAGTACGCAGTATATGGCGAAAAAAGAAAATAATTTTGCAGTATCACGCGCGCAATGGTTTGAATTCAATTCCTTTTTGGTTATAAATCGCATTTTATCTACGCTACTTGCGCGGTAAAGTTAACCAACAAACCGCCGACTGGACCACCGTTACCGCTGCCGCCTCCGACAAGGCTGCCGTCGCCGCGGACGAAAGTTTATGAATGAAAAGTTCGAATTAAGCGTGCAATTTATGCGCATGCTGTGCGCATTTTGCAAATTGAACTTACAAACTCGTTGCTTGACCAGAAAATCTTTTGTATCTTTTGTAAATAATTGCGCAGGACTTTTTTTCAAGGAAAATTTATAATGGAAAAATAATTTTAAGCCAATTGAATTTCTAGAAAAACACCAAATTCTCCAAGTATGAAACGCGAAGCAATATTCAAATTTTATTAATCATCAATCACAATTATGGACGTTTAAAATAATTAGCAAAGTTTTTTTGCAAACGTAAAATATTTGTTAGTTTAACAGGACATTACGTCGCCTAATTAAACGGTAGTTGATGTTACAGATTGGCATTAAACAAATATAAAAACGTGATTAATTACCAATAAGTCATTAGTCATTAGTTACACTAATTAATTTATTACTAATAAACATGCTCGTGATTTTATTACCGAATTTAAGCATTAAATCAAACGCCGTTTACGGATTGATATCATAGGCAGCAGTATAACGTATTATTGATATTTATGAATAAATTATTCATGCGCATTTATGGAACAAAAAAGTCCGTATGGTTTATGACGCATTTTGTTTAATTGCTCGTAACGTACGATTGCTTCATTACGTGCAAACGACTTATTTGTCTAATTAATTGCGAATTAATTATATACACTCATCTACTGCATGTTGTACGCACTCTACGTACTTACGTTTTAATACCAAATATTAATGTTGCCATTGACTTTGTATATCGCGAAATGCCAATTGCTCATTAATATTTAATGAAAGTTAATTTGCAATGCAATTTATTAAAGATGAAATTACTTGGCAAAAATAGTCAAGCGTAATTAAAGTGTAAATTATTTTTAATGAATATTTTGCACACCTGAATTTATTGATCATCAATTTTCGGATATGCAAGTCATTATTTCGAGGTGTTCATCGTCGCTAAAGCCGAAACTCGGGATAAGAATAAGGATGTTGCACGTGCACATTCGTTGTCGATTTGGTAAATTAGTTTGTTTATGTTTGTCGGGCGGCGTGCTTGCGTTTGCATTGTGTGTGAAAGTCAGGCGAATATGGGGCGCATGCGGCGAGGGATGGGTTTTTCGAGTCAGTCTCCCCAGGGAGCGGACGGGACGCGCACACGGCTATCCCTTTTGTAATGCGGATCCATCCATCTCTCATGCCTCTCGAGCTCTCTTGTGCGTGTGCATGCTGATGAAATTTTTGGGAATTGACGCACACGTGTGTAATTCGACGACCGCTGCATCGTGCTGCTGCCTCCTCTGCCGCCTCCCCAGCTCTCTAATCGTCTCCTAATTATTTACCGCGTGCGCTCACACGGATATCGCATTACGACTAATTTACCACCAGTCAGTCAGCAGCGAGAGAAATGTTCAAGAACGAGAAACACGCACGAAATGTAAATTTATTCAATCAAATTAAAACGGATTGAAACAAAACAAGCAACGGATAAAAATCAATGTAATTGGATATTCTTAAATGTGATTTGCAATGTTGAGCCAAAGTTTTTCGTCGAAATTTATCGGTTAGTTGGGAATGCAACGAGAGTCTATTTACGCTTGTAGGAAATAGCACACAAGCGTGGAGAGCTATTGCTTAATGGGTGACTCGCCCATAAATTTCCCTTAATCCTTCGCCCGGAATGAAATAATTAGTTCACACATTAAAACGCGCTAATTAATTTCAACTTAATGCGCGCAGATAGTGAATTTGTGTCTTGACAAAACAACGCATAGATTATTCACATACCTACATGGCATTAATTTTATTTACTTTTTCTATTTTTAACGCTCATTCGAAAGTCTTATAGTTCGGTGATTTAATTGAATGAATTATTTGGTAAAATATAGGCATTAATTCATTGTATTATTGAATGAGTGACTTGTACGTGCAAAGAGCGCACTTGCAATGTGGTGGATGATGATGTTTGAAGGGTGTACGAATTTGATTGCCTGTCTGTCAATAGCGTACGTGCGATTCAAATGCGCAAACGCGCAAGAGGGATGAATATGTGCTCTATTTTATCCCACGATATCAGCTTCCGCATCGCAGCAGCAATTACGCGCAATTATTCGCGCGCTGTCGCCTCCTTTTTATCGCTCGACAAACTGTAACAACTCTCGACTATCGCCCAAACAATGCGCGTGCGGCGCACCACTCTATCCAAACATAATAAAATCGCATCGTGTCAGATTTATTAAAACGAGCGAAAAATGACGGCGGCAAACAGTGGACGTATAATGAAACTTGGATTGAATGCAAGGGGCCGGAGAGGCGCGCGAGCGGCAAATAGAACAAACCGTATTGTTGAATCAACGCGCGCGGTGCGTGGATTTTGTTTTGCGATGCGCGAAATGTATTGATGGCTGATGGAGGAAGAGCCGCATTGTTGGCATGGCCGCCGCCGCCACCACCGCTGCCTGCCGCTGCCGCCGCCACGCGATAAATCTGCGTGACATGTGACAGAAGCGACGCCGCATGTAATTGCCATCATCGCCTTCGCGTAGATCGATTCGCAGCAATGCGCGTAAATTTATTGAAACAAACACAGCGAGCTGTCAATCGTATTTCGCTCTCTCTCGGTGGCTATTTATTTAAATGTCTTGAAGTGCATTTTGGGGTTGAAACTAAAATGAGATTTGGTAATTAAAATTAGCATTTCGCGGGTTCAGTGAAAAGTTGGTCGACTCGTTAAATTATGCGCGCCAGGAAAACCGCATTTATACTTTAAGAGACTCGAAAAGTTGGCGAGCGAGCAACGAGCAAGAAGAAGAAGCAGTAGGGCCAAAAGGGCGTTAGAAACAATTAAGTAAATTAAGGCATTAAATAAATATATTGGCGAAACTTGAGCTGCAAGAGGCGGACGTTGCATTGTTGCCAAAAATGTGCACAGCAGCAGCAGCACAGCACCCCTTTCGCTGCGAAATGAACAACCTGCGTCCTCTTAAGAAACGTACAAGAAAAAGCACCAAAAGGGTGCATATATTAGATAAATATCCCAACTACGTAAAGTGCCTTCTTCATTTTCATATTTTTCAATTAGTACATGAATTATTATTACGACTAAGTCGATTTTATACTCAGTTTTACTTAAGATTCAATTTTATTTCGCGTTTTTTGGAGGAACCTAATGGAATTATTAAAGTACAATTGCGATGCGTAATGACTTTATGACTATGAGCAAATGACGCATAGATGAATAATAAGAGCAAAGTGCGCGCATCCCCAATTTCAATTACGTATGCACCCGCTACACAGTTACAAACTTAATTATGATCTACAGTCGCTCAGCGCCAATGCGAAATGTTATTAAAATGACATTGAAATAATTATTTTTCACTTCAAGTATTATTTGCACCACCACTCGATTTGCGATTATTCAATGCGGAATCTACCCTTTCACAATTCAATTTTGAACGTGACATGTATGCTGGTGGTTTGTATAATTGAATCAACTCCCCTTAAGTTGTTGTGCATTTTTAATTTTTGCCAAGGAATATTCTCATAGATTTCGCAAAATAGTTGCGAGGCGTGAATAGTTGGTTGGCTGGTTGGTTGGTGTAATGCGTATAATAAGAGGTAAGCTGCTTATTTGGTGTGCTAGTTTACACCATTCGAATAGTTGGGAGGCGGTTGTTGTGCGAGAGGGTTTTCGGTTATAATTCCAAAGAGCAATGCCTAGAGAGTGTCGGATTACTTGCGGCAATTACGCTGGAAGCGTGTCGGGAATTAGCGCCCTTCGCATGCGTATTTCTCTAACATGATATAGGACTATTTCGCCAAAAGTGATTGACATGTCCTTTTCATCTTAATTTATAAATTTCTACAATTTCATATCAATTATCAAGTTCACACGTTAAGTAAATTCTCCTTTGGGAAGACATTTCTCGTTTTAATTTAAATTCAAATATTTTTCTAAAAAATTATACGAGAGTTGTGCATACGTAGTCGCAGTCGCGCGTGTGGATATTTATGGTGACAAATTCTCACATATTATACACGCAAACGGCAGCAAGCCGAGTAGACAGTAGGCAGCAGGGAGCTACTTCTCTTTGGCTGGTAGAATATGTGCGCATCCTGCCGGGTGCTGCATCACCATCAACCCGCGAGAGCAGCAGGACAGCACACAGCAGCAGCAGCAGCAGCATCAGCAGGCGTAGTCGACGTGACGTTTCTGTGTACACGTCTCTCCCTTGCTTATATTTTTTTGTTTTATTTGCGTCCTTCGTGTACACTGGAGATAGTTGTACAACTACCTGGTGCGCGTTACATGCGGTTCTTGTCCACCTACACCTTTCGTTTCTAATGCCACCCATTATAACTTACTAACTGCCGGTTGCAGCTATCGCGTTTAGTTTTTATGCGTCGGATTGGCCGAGCAGCATTCGAGTAAAAATGAGAAACGCAATCAAACAAAATATATAATAAAATTAACTATTACAAGGAATTTGACCAATAAAAACGTCCACGAACGGCGCTGCGGCGTTGTGAGCAGTATTTATAACTTGTTTGAAATGTTAGCATGCACTTAATGAGTTTTTATTTTGTTTAATTAATTATCAAAGTGATAAACTCGCGTTTTTATTACGTACGAGAATAATTTACACATTTCCTCAGTGTCGGCTGCTGTTGACGATGTATTATTGCATGTGGAATTAGATTCGAAATGGGAAATTCCAATTTTAATTTAATTAAATCCCAATGTTAATATTTGCGATTACATTCGCATTCGCATTGGTGCGCAACCAAACATACGCATACCTCAGGCACTACGTCTAAATCTAATGGCAAAATTCTATTCGAATTTCTTGCTCGCTTGCCTTGGCTTAGCTAGCGCTGCGTTGCCGAATCCGACACGAATTTATGCATTTACCTTTCGCGAACGAGCGCGTTTCCCGTCGCTTGGTACACATTTCACTTGTCGGGTTAAATAGGGAAACGTCGCTCTCGATGCTTGTTGCAATAATTCTTGTAGTCACCGCGCGCAACTCGCTTTAATATCGCGAAAAAGGGGAAACGCAAAGAGTACGTGGAAATTTATAATTATTTAAAGAAATTATCTGAATTTAAGAGGCAATAAATAAAATCGCATTTTCATCGGTTGTTATGCGAGATTACACGCTAGAAATCCATATCGAATATTATCATGATGCATATTCCTCGAGCGATTCTTCACACAATGCGCAAAGCCTTTGTCTATGTCCATCGCATTTTTTTTTGTTCTGCATGGAACGCAACGCATCTTCTTCCGTGTGAGAAACGCTTGCGCTTTTCGCTTTTCTTTCATTCGGGGCCGCGTCGTCGTCTTTTATCTCTCGAAGGGCCTTTGGCTTTGGCGCGTTTGATTCCTGCGCGCTGGACTTTGATACGGCCGAAAGATGACATAAATCTGAAAGGCATTCATTCCGCCATTATGCTCGGATGATGGAGATGCACTTTAGGAGTGCGCGAGTGCGCGCGTCCTTTATTACTCGAACCGGCCATAAATCTGCTTCCCGGCTCAATGCTTCGTGCTCTCCACACGCGCTCTCTTCGTAGGCCGCCAATAACAAAAAAGAAAAAGGAAAAAACTGCATGAGCATGAGCGTGCTGCATGCGTGTGTGATATTCTCAATTTTCTACAATAGGTGTCAATAATAGAAAGAGTCGAATGTGTGGTGCGGAGGTTAGGCTTGAGGACGAGAGGGTT
Source organism: Aleochara curtula (assembly GCA_963978815.1). Classification (NCBI taxonomy): domain Eukaryota; kingdom Metazoa; phylum Arthropoda; class Insecta; order Coleoptera; family Staphylinidae; genus Aleochara; species Aleochara curtula. Next base: position 18,534,101 of record OZ022216.1, on the reverse strand, counting down.
TTCGAGAGTTTGCTCTGGCGTGAAGCGAAAGACGGGGAAAGCTGAGCGCTAATTTATAGCGTCACGCTCGGTAAGAAACTACCCGACTTGCTGGCACTTAATTACACGCAAAATTATCTCAGTTACAAATTTGTTAATTTCACATTGATTGCGCGCGCCGATGAGAAACGGTGCGTTTATTTACTGAATCAATATTAACGATCATGTTATCGACTAGAGCGGAAGTTAATAAAGAAGTGCGTATTGCAGTTGTTGGAGAGAGCAGCCGTAAACAATTTTCCGGCGTAGTTATTCAATGGTTTTACGTGCGTTTTACGGCCGTAAAGTAAAATCGGAAACCTGTAGAGCCTGCTGGGGATGAGAGAATAAAAAAGTGCTAGTCGTAGCGCGTATACATACAATGGGATGAGCCGCAGCCGCCCCCGGTATTCAGTTGGCCGTGTAATTCTCCGTCGTCGCCGGCGCTGCCACCGCCATCGTCAAGACATGCGAATGTGTCATACGACATTTCAGTGCCGTTTGTCTTTATTTTTATGCGCGGCGTAAAAAGTGCGTGTGACTGCAGCGGCAGAGAGGGAGGGTGGGATGCACGCGTGCGAATTTGTACCATTGCGTAAGATAAGATGAAAGAAACGGGAAAGCGGGAAGAGATGGGCGAGGACGAAACGACTTTTTTACGAGATCATCAAGCGCACGCTCGATACGCTCATTTTTATAACACCTTATTATTACTATTACGACAACTAGACTACCCCCGGGGTGCCGCCTTCGGTGTCGACGAAACACCACTTTATTGCTCGTATTCTCTCTATAATAGAAAGACAAAATGGGAGATTGATTTAACTAGGGCTAATATTTGAATTTAGAAAATGAAACGAACAATATTATCATGAGTCGGGCAGATCTAATAAGAAGCAATATAATGTTGTTTTTCTTCATTTTTTCTTCATTCAGACTTAACTAAAATATGTCAAAAGTTTAGGGCGCGTGAGTCCACAACTTCTACTCAACTCGAGCGCGCGCACACCGGCTCAATGGAAAAGTTGAGCGCAACTTTTCCGCAAATCCAGAAAAGTACTTTGCGCCATCCAGCGCTCGCCGGCAACAAAGGTGTTGTTATCGCAGTCGTCTGGCGGTCGAGGGCGGTGGTGGAATGCATAAAATGTTGTTAGTCGCACACTCGGTATATGCGCTCACGGATAGTTTTTCTAATGCAAAGATTGGTTTGCTTGATTTCGCTTTTTTCCTTTTCGTCGCAGACCTCAGCGTTTGATGGGGGGCAGGGTGATATTAAGACTCCTCGACGGTATTAAGTGTCGGCGGGCGGTGGTGGTGGCAGTAGCAGCAGCGGCAGCGTTCGCGACTCTTGGAATAAACGATAAGTGAAATAAATTTAAAAGTTTCCCTTCGACCCGGCCGCGCGATAACGGATTTAATGAAGCCTATCGTGGCGCGTTCGGCGCACACCGAAAAGCCGCCGAATTGTTCGCGCCCAAGCTAACAACCGACACAATGGAACGGACGTTATTTATGGCGATGCGATGTGATTGTTGCATGTTACTTACTTAGCAGCCAGCCAGCCAGCCAATCTTAAGGGCGGTTTTGCTTGAGCTCGTTATGTGCATGTTTATGTACTGCTTGCACAAAGCAATGAATTGATAATAAACAACATAGGTGTACCTAGGGCCAAGAACAACAAAATAGTAAAGCAAAATGCTTATTGTGAAACGTGTACGTCTGCCTTTTCGTGATGCGAGGGGCGGCCGAAACGGACAACGTAATATTGCAATGAAATGGATGACGGCAATGAAGAAGGACCCGAATGTCCGGTGACGGGCGATTGTCTAAACATTACGATTTATATGCGGCGGCAAACAAACGAGCCGGCCTGCCCGGTGGCCACGCGGCAAGAATACGTGACGGTGACACACGGACGACCACTCACTCGAAAAACACGTTGGGGGCTTAAATGCTTTGCTTGCTGCTGCTGCTGCTGCTGCTGCTCCTGCCACTGGTCGTGTGTGAAATGTCGCCGAATTGTTTGCACTTTGTTTATAGTCGTTCTCGTGAAATGGACGCCTAAACATACTTGTTTGCTGCGTTCTATTAGTTCAGTCAAGTGTCCCTCGTCCCTGCTCGCTGCCTGTCCCCAACGTGCAAGCAGCATCGCGAATGAATTATTACATACGGTTGAGATGTCCTTTCAGTTTTGCTGCCTTTTTTATTCGGTTGTCAAGAAAGCATTTGCGCAATTTAAAATGGCTGGCAAAAAAAGCATAAAAATGTAAATGTAATGGTGTCAATAATGAGTAAAACAAGAAGGCGAAATTTAAATTGGAAGCCAAAGTTGCAATACCGGCATATCTCCGGGAATATGCGTGGAAACAATTTCCATCCTGCTGGAACGCTATCAGCGTGTGCGGGTAGCGAAAAGGGGAGCCGACTGGCTGGGTTGCAAGTGTAGCCAGGGCTGAACGTAGCAATATCCGCATTCCTTCTGCGCTGCTGTGGAATCCGGCTCGAAGCCCTTTTCGCTGACAGCCAGAACGACGACGAAAGGGGATGATGATGGTGGCGGTGGCGGCAACGGCAGCGGCAGCGGCGGCAGGCAACGGTGCGGTGGTTGCATGCGATAGGCGCCCCTCTCGCTCGCGGCGCGCGACGCGCTGATATTGCTCGCTGTCTGATAACGACTGGAATGTCGTTAGCTTCCCAAAACTAACGGTTTTAGACGCCCGGTTATTTATGGCCGTCACAAGCGCTGATATTAAATCGGCTGGGAGATTGCCTTTTATTGGACCCTCACCTCATTGTTTGCCCATACGTATGCGTGCTCGTCGCGACGTACGCAAACGCGTTCAGCGCGCTCAATCTGAATCGCGTATGCTCACGTTCAATAACTAATTAGAAATTGCGTCAATATTTGAAGGATGCATAAAGTATTCAGTTGTCGCATTGGTGGTTAATCTTTTTGCACTTTTTACGCTTTGTGAGCGTCCCCGCTGCTGCTATTGCTGGTTATGAGGGTGGAAGTCTTGGCGGCGGCAACGGTGGCAGCAGCACACGAAGAAGAGACACATCCTGACAAATTATTGCGCGGAAAGAATTGCGCTCGTTGGTGATATATTGCGACAATCTACTGCTTCCACCCGAAATAATTCATCTCCCTTTTACTATACGGCCACTATTCTTACTTCAACGAGGAGGAGAAGAGTGCATTCGCTCTTTTTACTTGGCTGCTGCTGCCGTCGCCGCCGCCGCCGCCGCCGCATTTCACGAATTGTGCGCTGTGCTTTCTCGCACGCGATACAGCATTGCATTGTATCAGAAATAGCAAGCGGATAAAATCAAGAAAAATCCAAAGAGTCGAACAAAAGCGCGGAAAAGTGCACGATAAGCCAATGTCTTCTTCTTCTTCTCTATCGCATAAAACTATTGAGCAGCAAATACAATAAGTAAACTAAATTCCCAACGCAATAATACCACATGTATTAATAAAAAATTGACAAACCATTTTTACTAACGTGTTCTTTCGTTTTGTTTCAGATGTGTTGGCATTCTGCCGCGACCACAACCAAAAATGGTGAGTAATGATGATTTTCTTCTTTTCGCACACATTTCTTGCGTTCTTTTGAGTAAGTAACAATGACACGACCCCGAATTTTTTAGTGTATCAATTCACCCCTTACTTGGTATATTTTATATTGAAAGATCTCGTAGCGTTTTAACTTCCCCGATAGTTTCGTATGCTTTGCACGCGCTCTACTCTGAAGGGTGAATTGTGCGGCAGCGCCGGCAACGGGGGCCAGCAATGGTGCCCAACGCTAACGAATTATTCAGCAGCCGCTCCAAAAACAATTATGGCTAAATTTCACTCGGCAAATACACTGTTGCTACGTGCCGCTAAACGAAACAGTTATTGCAAGTTGGCAATTCGGTTTGTGCTCGCCGCCGTTTTGAAGAAGATGAAACGGCCCGTACGCGTCTTGAATAATTCTCTCGCGCTGTCGGTTTTATGATAATGAATGCGCACAAATTGTGATCAAATTCGAAACACTATTGACCAACCGCATCTGTTCTTCGCCTTATCATTCTTCGAGAGTCCAAAAAAAATGGAAAATGTGAAATTAAAAATTGAACAAGTCACAAGACGAAGGGAGAGATAGAGAGGAAGCGAAACGTTTAGACTAAATTGTAATTTATTGCTTTGAATAGCGAGTATGAATGCGCATGAGATGAGAACACGTTGCATTGTGCAGGTAATCAAATATGATAATTTCAACGTGCAACGTTTTTTTCCGGTTCAAAGGTCCCAACAATACCCATCGCGGCGATACACAGAATGCCCATTCATATCGTCATTTCTTCTTTTTGTTGTTGTTGTGATTATTATTTCTCCGCGCGCAGGTACCTCAAGAGAGGTAAATCATCTTCATCGACCGAATGTGAGTCTATCGAATGGTGTTATGTACAAGAAGTGTACTTGTGCATCAAGTGATGCATTTTCATTCATCTGAATGTAAAGATGTCGTCTGTAAATTACGTTCATTTATGCATCAGCATATACACCATTTCAATTCATTTTTAATACATTTAATATGCGCTTAGGGCGATTATAAGAAGCAAGTGGAAATTTGTTTAGCAGTCACACATTTAACACTTTGATAGAAAAGGCAATAATGAAAGGCTGTATTATGCATTGATGATACACAAGGCGTTTAATTTTTCAAGTTGTACGCTTCAATTTTTTTCTTTTTGGTTGGTCGCTTTATGAAAGGCAATAGATGTGTATAGTCATAGATCATTTATGCAAAATGCTGGCGCGAAGAGTGCCTCAAGCGTCACTAATCCAATTAAAAGTAACACCATGTAAAAGTACTCCATATAGACAAGACAAGAAAAAGGTGATAATTTCCCATCGCAACCCATCGCAAGCCCGCTGTATTTATTCATCCCGGTTTCGCGAATAGGTGGTGTATTTTTCGGAGAGGGTTTTGCAGCGTGTCGCCGAAAAGGGCAAGAGCAGTAACAATAATAACAGCACGCTCAGCGCGGCGTAAATCAGTCGGACTTCATAAATCTGTCTTCTCGCAGCAACGACGACTTTACACCTTATTTCTCGCGAGCGCGAATACGAGCGAAAGAAGTATTTCGTCCTTGTCTTGATTTTCCCGAAACGTATTTGCACATCTGGGAAGACGGCGCGACGCGACGCGATGGCCCTCGGGAACTTTGCGCTGCTTCATCTGGTGGTACGCGTCGATTTACGACGTGCCATGCTGCTGTCGACGACGACGACTTCTATCCCTTTAATCCGTAAAACCGTGCGGCCACATCGGGAATAGCACGACACACTCGTACGCGCCCCCGAAAAACTAAATGCGTCCAAACAAATATCGCATAAATAGCGAATGCTCACTGCATTCAGACTTATAACTTGGAAGCAGATTCAGTTTTTTACGTTTATTTGCCAACTAGATTTATTAAAACTATGTCTTGCTTGGCCAAGACTTGAATATCTTCATTTTCTCTTTATTCATGAATAAATACAAGAAAGTTGAATCAAATATGCATGTCGCAAATAAATTTTATAAACAGCATGAGGTGTCATGGTCAGAGAACTCGTAAAACTATAACAAGGAACGAACATATGATCTATGAAGTGAAATGAGAGTGAAAGTAGGTAGTACTTTCACATGCACAGAGAAGCAAACATATAATTTATCATTCATTTTTATTTATTATTTTCTTTTGGCATTTTGCAAATAGATTTTTATACAAAACAAACAAAAAGATCAACAATTATTAACAACGATAGCAGAGCTAGGAAATGAAACGGGGAAGAGTCAAGTGAAAGATGTTAGAACAGAGAGAAAGCATTTTAAAATCAACAATTAAATAAAATAAAATTCCTAGCGGCTTAATAACAAACGTACAAAAATACAAATATTATAACAATAACAAAAAAATCATTATTTGGTTAATAGAATTGATTGCTTAGCCTTGTGTGTTGGCGATGCTAACGACTGCTCCTGCGGATTGAAATTGCTGTTCGTGCGCGCGCCTCGCACACCAGAAGAGCTTAATGATAATGATGATAATGATAGCGGTGCGGATGATGATCACAGTGATTGCTGCCGATTACTTTGATGACAATGAATCGTGACTCGCTTTCTTACTTTTCAAACAAGTTGTTCATCAGTAATTCTTTGGTCTTCATCAAAATGTAGGTATTAAGCTGGCCGTTTCTGATGTGCAAAGTCAAGAAAACCCAATTTCGCGTATTTTTGGCATCGTTATTGTTCCAATTTTTTTTGATATTTGGATATTTACGTGGCGCGTGGAAATTTAATGCCATCCACCATGACCGCCCCCATGACCACCGCTGCTGTGCTTTGGCACGTGATGGTAGACGTGCTTGTACACGGGTACATGAACTGGGTATGGTTTTGGCACATGGACTGGATGATGCTTTTCGATTTCGATCTTGTACGGTTTCTCAACGTGCACTGGAACGGGCTTTTCAACGGTGATGGGCACCTTCTTTTCGATTTCTTGCGGCACCAATTTGTAGATTGGGACGGCGATGGGCTGCGGGACGGGAATGTGAACGGGGTAGGGTTGCGGAACGGGTACTTTGATAACTTGCGGTACGGGTACGCCAACCGGGTGCGGAACGGGAATGCCGACTTTTTTGATCACTGGCACGTGAACGGGTTTCGTGATTTCGACCGTTTTCGTTGGTATATCGTGATGCTCCTCGGAGTGTGAGCCTTCGAATTGTGAAAAGTCAAAGTGACCGCCGCCACCGCCGCCGTGCTCGCCGCCATCGTGGCCGCTAGACGAAAAGCCCGCGTTGCTGGAGCCCACTAGCATCGCTACTAATCCAACGACCTATTAATTACAAAACAACAAGTTATTAATTCGAATGAGTAATTGTTGAGAGCACTTACTAAATAGTTCATTTTCGTTTGATTTGTTTGCGAATGTCAGAACGAAACTGATGACTTCTGGATGGTCGCAGCACGCTTTTATACTCCGTTCAGGTGGGGCCGGCGAGTGAAAGGCTTTCATAATCTAGTCTATATTTTATTATAATAAATTCGCGTGTCGTTCTCTTCTTAAAAGCGTCAAATTCGCGATCGATGAACTCGATTCCCAACATTGATGCAACAAAATTGCATTGCCATTATGAATTTACATTCTAACATTCATTCTTATATAAAAATACTACTTGGATATTTCTAATTCATGCTTCTCAAAACCAAGTAAATTTCGGAGATTTTAAGTTAATTGGGTTTTGAGATCAAATTGAATATCGATACAAATTCATTAAATAAAAATAATTTGGTCATTTGGTATGCAAATATGCGATTAAAATGCAAGTAAAAAGTTAATTACCAAATTCGAAACCAGTATTTGAAGTCATGTTAAAGCATAGGAATTAAAAACGGTTTATTCAAGAAATCCTCCACGGTATGTTATAGAAAGTCATCTCAGATGCACAATGCATGTGAAAAAAAGTAATTGCAAATTTCTCTTCGTAGCATAGTTAAGACCCGAAGCAATTTTAATCTATCGACTGCACGAATCGAGCAAACCTCAAATTTTGATCTAGTTCTTAACCATGAAAAAACTTTCATTCATTTTCCACAGCTTTAAACAACCATAATTACACGTTTGCCTAATAACTTAATTTATCCGAGTGCTAAGTAGTAATCATTATAAATTATTCGGAAATTGATTATTGACACACAAAATCAATTTCACTTTCTTTACTTACTCACTTATTTGGTTGACTGCATTCACCTCTTGTCCGCTCATTAATTATCATACAAAACATTTGAATGAGAAAGTAATTTATGTGTTTCAATCATAATTAAATGCAATATATTCATCATTAAGTATTTTATCAAAAATACATTAAAATTGCGACGTTTGAGGAACACATTGGTTTTAGCATGATTATGGCAAATGATTTAATAACAAATAAGGCAAAAGTCGATTAATTCATTGCTGAGTAATTGCAAGCAATAAAGTACTGCTTGTAATATCGCAAAGCAGGATGGAGGAAGTTAAGAGAAAGGTGGTTTAAGAAATGTTAAATTTCTTGCTTAGTTTACTACTTACTTATTAATTATAAATAGTTATTTCTAAAGTAGAAATAGCGGGCTAAAAAAATTCGCAAAATTAACGGGCCGTTTTATTAAGCGGCAGATATAAAAATGTGGTGTAAATGTTAAATAAATGCAATTGCCTGATGCAGTTTGACATGTGCGGTTTGATCCATTAACTCGTGAGTGTTTTACTCGAGCGTGCAAGAAGCAAAGAGCGCAACGACGTCGACGGTGAAGGTCGAAATCAATTACAGTCCGGCTATAATAATAATTTCTAATTCGTTTCTATCTATTTCTTGACTTAGCCAACGCAGAACGCAGCTCAAAACCTCTCGTTCGTAGCGTGTTTATCTCGCTGATCGAATGTCATTGCCTGTTGTTATTTATGAGCGTCTTTACTTTCATTATTAAGTAGTTTAACATTACGCGAGGTTTTGCTTCTTCCACGTTGATTCATTCGATTGTAAGTAGTCGTCAGCTATACATTATGACTTTTACTTTGCTCGTTATTTTTGCATTTTGCAATGCGATAATTTACGATTTATTATCTTAATCATATACAAAACAAAAAAGGTTAACTACTTCAAATTTCTCTAATTGTTCTCTAAGCGAGCAAGCACCGAATATATTATATCGCGTGGTTTACGAGTTGGTGAAATTAATAAATTACACTACATGGAATATTTTTCCGAATAACAATTGTAATTCCATAATTTGCGTTATAAGATTGCGTGCGCAATTGGAATTGTTATATTGTCGAGTGTGGTATGGAATTTCTTTCATTATGCAATACTCGTTTGCCTTCTTGCGCGCTGGCTGGCGTGCTGCAGATATTTATGCCTATTCGAATGCGTTTTCGTGTTTTTGTTGGTCGAATAGTCAAGAGTATTGTTCGCATTCTAGGCGAGCGCACGAGTTATAATGTAATGTACGCAATGTATGCGAATATACATCGAATAACACAACAAACAAACAAACACTCACTCGATGTGAAGCGCGCGTGGTGGTGGCGGCGGCAAAGTAAGCGATTCTTATCACAACGGTTCGCGTACAAATTGGGTTTACTTGTCGTACAAATACCAGAAGGGCACGAGCCGGAAATCGGACAAATTTACTATTCAAATTTTTGATAAGTAATCATTTCCTCTTTTAGTTGAGTATTGTATCAAAGATTCAAAAATTGTTAAGTTTGCTTTTCCATTGGCATGAGGGTAGGTTTCTTATAACACGTGAACAAGTTGATTGTATGATGCGCGCGCGCGCGCGCGCGAGAAAGTTATAATTAGTAAAGTTACACAAAATTCAAATTACAAGTACATGATATCTATCTATCTGTATGTTGAGGAGAGGCTATGAGTGTAACAGGAGCTGGTGGAGGATGAGAAGGAACAATTACACGAATTACGCGAATGCATGAAAATCTCTTCGACTCGTAGATGCGGGCCGCGTTCTAATTTTAATTAATTTCATATCATTTCACGTACAAGATATTTTATCTTGCTGCACGTTTTGTAGACGCGCATTTATAATGTGTGCGCGCATGCACAGACAAAACTATGCAGAGCAATGCTAGAGCGATATCAGCAAGTATGTTGCATATACTTTGTATTTACAGCCATTCAACTATTTTCTACAGGGTGTGCATTATCATTAAGTAATCGTGCTGTATCTCTCGTGATAATCAATAAGGGCTTGTATTGATATCGCGAATATCTTTTGCTTTTATGCGTGTTATGAATACACTTTGTATTTGAGTATGAGTAGTAGCACGAAGTTTCTTCATGCTTGAATATTATAAGCGAGGTATTTCTGTGATGAGCACAGACAGACAGGATGTCTGGAATTCCATGCTGGCTTCTATTTTACGTTGTTCAGCATTTCTTCTTCATTTCATCATTTTTTACTTCTTTTTGCTTCATTTACTTGACAACTTTTTGATTTTTATTTGATACATCTTTCACCATAAACTGCTGCTTGCTGTTGAGCGTATTTTCGATGAAATGACAATTTGAGCGTTTTAAAATGCAATTATTTATTTATTTATTTGATTTTCAAACACATTTCAGCACATGTAATTGCATTCGCGTCAAGTGTGTACGCTTGCTGCAAGACACGACGTTTTGCTCCTGCTGGCTTGTTGGTTAGTGTGGTAGCAATGGTGAGTGCGGTTGCGCAGACGGTTACTATTAATTAAAATTAGATTGCGCGATAAGATATCTCGCGCACCATTCAAATGCCTTCTTCGTCGTCTTATTTTTGCTTCTTTTACATTTGATTCGCAATTGCAGCCGAGCAGCAAGTGAACGTGCGCGCACAGAACGAATATCTTTACTCATCTCCATCTAGGAGCAGTGCTCAAGCGCGCACTCGCGCATACACGTATCATTTCCCTATTGTCTAACGACCTTCTCATTAAGAGCTTTCCTTCATTAAAACCATTAGAGCCGTCTAATTGCAAGCGTGATGAAGAAAATGCCTCAGCGTTTCATCATTTCGTCATTTCGTTACTCACTCACTAACAGTCGTTTAATTCACTCCAAGAAACTCGGCTTGCCGACAAAGATGAACTACTCGCGCAGGTAGATAAATTTAATTAAGTTTAGTCAGCATGCTCACGAATTTTTTGTGACAATTTGCTTCGTAGCGATGAGGATTTAATAGGAAAGACTATTGAGGCAATGAGTAAAATTAAAAATTTTTCGAGAATTTTGTATTTCGGCTGAGTTGGTGTTAAGTCTTCACACATTCAAGAGTATGAAACAAACAAAGATAAATTTAGCCGAGCTCTAAATGCGCGCCAACAGCTTTGACTGACTGACTCTCTTCCATTTTCATCTGCGGCTCACTCATCCCGTCCGACTGCATGTGTGCTGATATGTGTACAATCATCAACCCCAAAAATATATCCCGTATTTACTCATTTCATTCCAGACTGGCGCACACCGAAAAACGCAAAACAAAAACACGTATTTAAGCCTCTTTATTTTCGTTTGTCATTCCCATCTTGACATTATTGCGTTTGCACAACGAACGTGCGCGTTAAAACTAAAAGTAATTTAATTAATTCCAAAAGCAACTTTAACGCTATCCTGATTAGTACACAAAAATTGTTAGATATTGATGATTTTGAAGGAATATTAATGCGTTTGCACTTTGATGGAAAAGCTGTTTGCCTTGCTATAAATAAGTTTAGTTTGTTGGCGCAGTATGAAAATCTTACTAATTTCAGACACGCGTCTGTCTCTTGAGAATGCATTCTTTTCTTTCGTATTTTTTCTTCTCCTGTGAGTAAACAGCAATATAAATAGCACATTGACTAAAATAAAAATGCGAGATAAAAGACTCGCAGGGCACACTCGCTCACTTAGTTATTATAAATAATGCACGTTTGGAGTAAGTAAGTAGGTGTCTCAAATAAATTTCAGTGTATGCGAAGCTAGTTAAACACGAGTGATGATTAAGTTTCACCGGATTGATATCTTAGAATGATTGAGTGCTCGAGATGCCTTTACGCCACGCACATCAAAAACGGCTCATTAATTACCACCGAAATGCTTCAAACTTAAAAATACAACACTCGCGTGCACTATTCATTTCGTGAAATTATGACACACACTGCACGTTGGCAGTTTTCATTTTTGTTTGGTGGAATACGCTGAAATGCCGTAAAAATTTCCGAGATATTAAAATTGCAAATTTCATGTAAATTAGTTTTGAGTTGTTTGCTGATTGGCCGGTTGCCTGTTGGTTCGTTTAAATTTCGTTTAGCTCTGAAGAGTGGTAGTAGTAGGGCAATACGGACGAGTCGCGTGTGAAGATTTACGAGCGACGTGTCTTGTTTTATTGTTTCGCAAGCGGCCATCAAACGCGACCGTCGATGGCCGCTGCGACGAAGAAGCGGAACGCGCGCGCACGTTATCAGCCAAGAAACAAAAAAGGGGTTGAACGTGTATCGTACGAATGCGTTTACGTTGCGTTCGCGCTCAGTTCCATTGCGCTCACTCGCGGAACGAATGAATCGTTGAAATTCAAATGCAAATCTGTGAAGCATGCAGTTAGGAAAAAGGGGTTGTGCGAGGGTGGGCACTCGCTTGATTACTGATAGCACGATTGAGGCGCGGCAACGTCATGCATCATGCTACCTACCAAACAACATGACACGAATGCATTTAAATAAAACAATTTCAAATATTTGTTTGTTGAATTTTCAATGCATTAACAAATTAAATGTAATTTTAGATAATTCTTTACATGTGTATTGGATGGTAAGCTTTGTGAAGATGAAGGAAGGTAAAGCACAAGCAAGTTTGGCGGCAAGACGTAAGCCATGAAGAAGTGTCATTTGATTGACAGCTTCCGTCCACAATCGCGGAAAATCTCTTGTAATACTCGTCGTCTTAAGCGCCTTTCCATTTTGTGACCCTTACAATGGGCTGCGCTATAAATGGAACAAATCGTCGAGTTGAATATTTGCAGATATTCAGTAACCAGCTGTATATTGCATTAAAACGTCACAATAAAATCTATTTCTACGGGTCTCGCCGCGCGTATTTGAAATTATATTCTATTTCTATATTACGCGAGTCGCTCGCTGAGGAATTTTCAATTTAGAGAACATGTCACACACGCGCTCTTTTCTCCCGGGTTGGCTTTGCCCTCATCTCTCGTCTCGCACATGTGTGTATATCAATGCGCGTTTCAAATGCTGCTGGAAGTTTCACTCGACGCTCGACGCGCTTTTATTTTATTCCATTTTATTTCATTTCATTCGACTGAGCGACGCAGGAATAGATAAAAACTTTTTGCGAGGAACACGCAGTATTATAAAATCTATTTGTTATTGTTATTGCACTTTATTTCTGATAAGATATTAAACGCAACGCGCGACCGCCCTTTGCGAATAAAATAATGCGAGATATGAAATAGGAAGAAGCGGTAAGAAAATGGGGGCGGCGGCGGATAGCAATGCTTGTTTCGCATCTGAATTGGAGCGAGCGCAGGCAGCGCAGAGGCGGCTATCATGACAGTTTGGGTTTAAGGTGCGCGTATTGCGCCACTGCTTATTTTTTCCTCCTGCCGGACAGCTTTTCCTTTTAGTATTATTATGATATTTTGTTCCGGCGTGTTTTGTTCTTGCGAGCGTAAAGGATAAGCGGGGGGCGGCTTGTATTATTTAGCGCTCGTAAACTGTACACTTAACGGTGCCTTTGGGGGTGGCACGTTCCGTGAGACTCACTCACTCACTCCCGCCTCTCTCCGCGTTTCGAATGTCTTGAGCGTTTTGATCCTTTCGCATTCGGCTGCGTTGCGATGCGGTCTAAGGAAGAGAAGCAAGGGGTTTGCAATAGACGATAAGGCCGTAATGAATGGTCGTATGCGGGATTGAGATTTTTGGCCGCCAATTCGGAAACGCACGAAATAGCACACCGCAATTTTCTTCGTTCTCAAGATACGCGATGCAAATACGCGATGTACCTACCTACGCCCGCCCTTTGTTGCTCCTTTGAAAATATCAAGTCATAAGTTTTAAGGTGCAATGAATCAGTAGCAAATACAAAACAAATAGCAGATTGAGGCACGCATAAAAATGTCATGAATTTGCAATAAACTCGTATCAAAAAGCATGAAAGTGATGTTGATGAAATGACAAGTCGCTCGTCAGCACCCAGAAGAAGACGAAGAACGACGCGAAGAATGACTATAAAATGTTTAACGATTGTCGTTTTGTGTCTCGTTGTCTCTTGTTGCGTTTGGAGCAAATTTTATGATCGAATATGCAAATCCGTTCGTGACACCTAATACACCTTGCTTTTTGATTTTGATGACGTCGTAAAAACGTGTAAAATTCATTCTTTCATTCGGAGAGACCACAGACGAAAACAAACAATAATAAACTAGATGCTATCAGATAATGAATTAGTTTGTACAAAAATTAGTGATAGTTTTTGAGCAACAAATAATTTTAAATTAAAAATCAGATAAAGATGAATTATGAACAATTTATACACGTTATAATTATGAGGCTAAATATGTTAATTAAATCATCTTTTTTAAAGAGACTTAAATCACTTCTGTGCATTTCGTGTAGATATTTATTTAATATAATTGCGTTAAACGAGGAATTTCAGTGGTAATAAAAGTTTTTGTGCTATTACTCGGGGCAATTTATCTGCACGGCCGCTGTCAGTTGTAATCTTGATATAGGTGTAGTTTTCACATAATTAGCATGCTTTACGCAAACGATAAAAATATTTGAAGCAAACGAAACAATTAGTTCGTTAAAATTTAAATGAAGCGCACCGTGTGCAACTTGTAATTAATTAGTACGCGCGCTCTTGTTTGCTCCATTTTTTCCTTTCGGTAGAGAATCATCATCAAGCTTTCAGAGAAACTCGGGTGAAATTATAATAAATAAGCACTAACAAGAAGTTTTGCTAAGTAATGTCTCACGTTAAGTTGATTTAATTGAACCTTGAACTGGCGTTGCAGTTGTGATTGAATAATTTCATATGCGGGAAATTTAATGAGAAATTATTAACGTTATTTATGAAAGTTGCGTTGCAAGCGCAAGAATTTCATAATTTTTAATTAATTAGAAAATTAGACGCGACGACAGAGTCGCCGTGTGTTGTCAGGTGCATTAACATAATCTCGCGTCGTGTTATGCAATATTCATCACGTTGATGAGGAGAGCTTTTCGACGAAAGAGTTGAAGAGAAAATTCTTTTGCGCTCCGCGGACGATTATAACTGTAATTATTCATGTGCTCTTGCGCGCATACTTATGATATCCGTTTCATAATTTGCATTTTAATTCCCACCGGCAAAACTAAAACATTTTTAGTTTAATTGAGGATTAGGCAAGCAAGCAAGCAGCACGACACAATTTATTCACGGTGGATTAAGTAAAAATTGACCCTATTTCGAAAATATGCCAATATTATTTTTATTCGTCTTCAATTCCTTGAAAACTTATTTTTGAACGCACACAGCAAATAAGTTTAGGAAAACATTAATAAAGTTTGATGTTTATGAGAGATTTCCTCGTCCAGAATGTGGGTGGCTTTTATTTTCGTATTAAAGTAGCAAGAAAAATACGCATAAAGCAATCGACAACTAAAATTAAATTTTTATAGTAGGTAAGCGACGAGCGGACTGAGATTCTTTTCAAATGAATACGCAATGAGGCGAGAAAATGTTAAGACATTGGACTAATGATGTTGTAGAAAACATATTTAAATTTATTTTAATTCGCTCCGCTGCGAATTTTTGTTCGTAATGCATGATTCAATTAAAACAAGTTCAATTTAATTACATATTCCGATTGCGTCGCATTAATTATGTCGCCGAAATAAATAATGGCGCAAAATAAAAAATCACTCTTGTTAAGGACGACCTGCGCTTTGCGATAAGTCCAATTTAATGCAATACACACTCGCTGACAAGCGCGTTCAACGATTCGATAAAATTATTCTGCATATTCCAGTGTTGTCTTAATGCGTTTAATGCAAATCGTATCAAAATAAACAAAAATAATTGCCAATTTAAATAATTATCAAGTGGGTACAACAAAAATAAATACGCTCCTTTAATGGTACTGGATGACACAATTAGTCTGCAATAAAAACAATCCTGATGAGAGAACAAGCATAAATCAGGTGTGATGATTATTTACATATTTAATTTGGGTATTTGATTCATTGATTTATTCTATACAACTTATTTTGAATGGTAGAATAACCAGATAAAAGTAATTTTTCTTGTTGAAAGACTTTTGAAAAGGTATCAAGTTTAAATGAGTATTGCATGTAGATAATTAGATTGAGTGCATCTTAATCCAACACTGATTAAGTGTATGCGAAGGTAAAGTGAGTCTGAAAGACTGTTTAGTAATTCGTAAGGTTTGAATGCTCGTCTTCTTCGTCGTGGTCGTCGTTGCCCGTATAAATATCGTTTATCGACGAGTGTACCTTAATGACATTATTTGTTCGCGTTCAGCTGGCTCATTTTTTACTTCTCTTCGACTCAATCGCACACGCGCGTCCGTGTAATATTTAAATGATCTCTCGAATTAAATAAACGACTTCGTAATTAGAGCCTAAATGCTTTTATTTCGCATCTTATTTATCATTTGTTTATTTAATTTGCTCGTTCGCTTCGCGCCATTTGATCTTCTCAAGCAAGTGCATTTAATTTAAATTTTCGCGGTTTTTCGCATGCCAATGCCATTTCAGTCGTCAATGCACGTCCAGTGTTTCGGAAACATTCGCCTTATGAGCAAAGGTGACTGGTACTCTCTCTATTGCTGTGTACAATGCGTTGCAACAAGTTTAGTCAGGTTGCGGATTGTATTGTTGACAGTAGATACAGTCTTTTCAAAATTGGTGCATATTAAATGGTTATTATATTTGCATACTGCAAGCACGGTATACATAGTCATCATATAGATTAATTAATCCCAGGATTCAGGTAATTTAAGATTTTAAGAGTATTTAATAACTTTGAGGTGTATTGATAAGGTAACGACAGACCGATACTGGTTATGTGTTGAACTCGCTTTGTTTACATTTATATTTGCTGTAATTTTATAACGCAAGCGGTATTCATAACCTTTCCAGAGATTTTAGAGCATTTATCTTTTGTTACAGATGTCGATTCAACTTCAACTTCAGCCATAGGAACAAATAAGAGGATGGATTCTGAAGGTTCAGTCAATGTACTCAATGGGCAACGTTGGATAGAAGCCACTGTAAGTTTTTAAACATTTTCTCTTTATATCTATTGTTCATCTGATGTATGCGCCTGATAATCAATGCGTCCATGATAACAAGTATGTATTGCGGCAAATATCTTCGAGCGATTATTCAACAATATCAACACCTTCAAGAAAGCTGCGGTTGTCACAGAGGTTAACAAATCGTCAAATAATATTATGAAACGTATCGATTGAATTCAATATCAATTAGCAAGTAGCGTTTTCTTCGACTCATTACTCTTCATTAAAATGCTGGAAACACTTGCAGCCAAGCGCTCTGCTATCTATTTCGAGATTACGCCCATATAATAAACGTCAATTATGCAATTGCAGTGCGATAATGTTTTTTTGAATAACGTCATGTTTGCAAGATTAGGTAAAGTGTACTATTGAGTAAAGTGTCTTGCGAATCAAGACACGACGAAGAGGTGAAACAAGCAGTCGTATATCGGAGCGTTGACACTGCGGTTCTTCTTCTTCTTCTGTTTCATCCCTGCGCTCCCAATCGGTTCGTTTCGTATGCGATGCACGTACGCAGAAACAGGCAAATCCATCGCGATAGATATCTTCATTCCGTTTTATACGCTAATTAGGTGTAGTTCTTCGTTCTCCTGTGCACTTGCCGAGAGATTTATCAATTTATGCAATTATTTTGCACTCTCCTTCGTTCGCAAACCAATTCTTAAAGAAGTTTTCAATTTGCGCAGAGGATAAAACATACAAGCGGATCATATTTTTGTATCAAGCGCAAGTGTATATTGAAAACGCATAAGATAGCATAATGATAATGCAATGTAATGCGGTATGAAATACGCATGAAGGGGATATAGCCGAAAATTATGACACGATATAATCACATGCTTTATGCACGCGCATGCTTTGCATGAGAGTGAAGCAGGTACATGGCGTACGTCTCAGTAAGTAAGCACACGGAGAAGCATGTGTGTGAAAACGACGACGACAACGCATCGTTGAGGATGCGTCGCGACGAAGAATACTGAATGAAACTTTTGCGTTGAGTTATCACCAAAATAATTTCGTGTATTATACTCGCTCGCGCTTCATCCGTACGTACGTACGTGTAGTGTGGAAGATTTAAGTCGGCTGGCAAGCAAACTGAAAAGCCAGCACGCACGTAAACTTTAACTCGAAATCTCGAAATAATTGCGTCTATATATCGCGTTTAATATCCGCGCGGCTGCTGCCGAGATTATCATAAAACTTATTTATATGTAAATACAAGATATCTGAAAAATATTAACACATCTTTGCGCGCCGCACTTGAGGAAATTCCCGTCGCAATTTCAAATGAAATTAAATAATTTTCAACACTTGCAGAAATTTAATAATGGCCGAATATGATGCCCATACGACGTGATTTACATAACTATATATGCGTTTATTAATTATTTATTATAATAATTGCAATTATTCGATGGTATAATATTAATAAATTAGGTCTAAATATGCACTAATGGCCATACGCTTATAGCACTCGTTTGTTGCTATTTGCATTTGAACAAATTATTATAATATAATACGTATTTTATGCAATAATTAATGCGTATAAATGCATAATTTAGGTGCATTTACCGCAATCAATTTAATATACGCGACGTATAAATGCGCATAATAAAATCGCAGCCAAAGCTACGCACATATTGTAAACAAATAAAATTGCAGCCTACAAAGTATTTCAATTCTAATAGTTGCAATAAATTTCGCTATGCTAGATTTATGCACTACACAATGCATTTAATAATTTTGCGTTCTTGAAGCGAATGGATTAAGATAACAAACAAGTCGTCATTTCGTGCGTACGCGAATCGTAAGCTAAGCTGCAAAATTTCGGTCGAGTTTTAATCGTAATTTATCGGCGCGTATAAATATTCTACGCGAATATATTTAAAATCATTAACGACTCGCATAAATAACATTGGTGCACGCGTGTTGCGCATGTGGAGCTAAACGCACCCAAATTGGTATAAATATTGATTGCGATAAGAGCGATGATGGTACCGAAAAAAGAATAAGAAGCACAACTACGACTGAACGGAAAACGTGAAAAGGTGTCGTTTTGATCGTTCGCTGCTATTAAAGTTTATAAAGACTACGCGAACGCGACTTATTGCGCTCGTTAATTTACTCTTTGCGTTTTTTTGCATGCGCGCGCGCGAGCAAGCGATCTGCTTTGCTTTTTTCCTCTCTTTCGTCGTCGTCGTCGTCGTCGTTCAAGATTCATTCCAATCATTCCTCCGTATTCCGAGTGCGTTTGCACAGCAGCATGGTACTTTTTAAGAAGTAAGTAAGCGACGATCAAAGCGATAAAAAGCTGCATAAAAATATAAATGCAAACGGACGCATGCTGTGCGCTCTGACATTAAAAACATTACATTGAAATGACGCTGGGAATAACTTTAGCTTTAAAATAAGAAGACGACAAACACGAGTGGAGATAGAGGAGAGTGGAGAGCAAGAGGCGCAGGAACATTTTACACATCTTTACACTCGGTTAATTAACATCTTAATATTCATAACTTATTGGAAAATAATGCGCGGCCGTCGTTAAGGCGTAATTAATTAATACAAATATAAATATTGCGGGAAATCACAAGATGCTCGTTATTGCATAAAACATGGCGCGAATATTATATGAAAATTATACGCGTAATGAATAAAGTAAATTCGCTCGCGAAATGAATTCGTTCGGTGCGCTTTCGTCTTGTGGAACACAGAAAGCGTGCTCGCGCGCTTGTTCAACTTTTATAACGCGCTGCGTTCGACTTTTACGAGCGGCAATTAAAATTTTATAATGCGAATGACCACTTTTATTATCAATATCGTTTGGCGCCCGAGTTAATGCGCGGATTATTCCTATTAAAATCACTTTTATTTTACGATCGGGCGTGCAATGCACATTCAAGACGAAATCATCGGCGTCGTTTTCTTTAACGTTGTTGTTATTCTTCGCGCGCATCATTATCGTCTAATCGCCGCCCGCCGACCGCCGACCGCCAACATCGCTGGCGAATGACATTTATATTTAGCGCGTTCGCCGCGTTTATTGTTTTATTGAAAGCCGATTGCGATTTATTGAATGAACGCCGGTGGTGTTCGAGTAAGTGTTTAAAAAGTTAATGCGTTCGTATTACATGCCACAGATGTGTCTCGCGCGTTCATTCATAGCGGGCATATGTTCCTAGAGGACGCCGAATAAAACAAAGCAAACAAATGCATACGCAACGCTCGGGGCGCTACCGAAAAAAGAATACGTAAACATTTTCGTAGGGTGATCATCAAAACTTACACCAGCACCAGCACCAGCACGAGAATGACTTTGAAACTCATGCGTAGCGAGTTTTCGTGAATAATTTGAATAATTCCAAATTAGGGTTTGTTTCAATCGCGCTGCATTGCATTAAGGGGTGGATTACAATTATACTATTTTCGTTTGCACAGTAATACCTCATCGCCGAGTTGAATTAATAAGGGTACAACTGTACGAGATGTACAAAGTCTTGAGTGGAGAGCGAGCTGGTGTGGTGCTCATGTTGTAATAGCAATCCAAATGTTTGCGTTCGGTGATGGATACGTGTTTAGTTGGCGATGCCCTTTTCGGGAACGAAAACGATGTGCTCCTGAACGGCAGCTCCTATGCTCCTGCTCCTGCTCCTGCTGGTGCGATGGACGGGTAACTAGATGAATAAATAGAGTGTGTGTTGTAAGGAAGGGACGACGCGCGTGATGGGGAATGCTTTATAGACTTAGTTGGCATAGTTGGCGGCAGCGCGCGACGCCGAGGAAGAAAGGGTTGTGTTTGCGTTTAGAGATTTAGGCGCGCGCGTTCGCTGAGTGATAGCGCAGAAGGGGCACTTGGAATAATATCCGATTAGATAATGAGCGAAACAAGGGCGACGCGTCAAACCGCGCAAAGTGCGGTGCGGTGCGGCGTGCTGCGGCGTTTCATCCCTTTCGCCCATGTGCGAGAAGTGTCGGCGCTTATTTGAGTGTGAGTTATGGACAAATCGTATTGCACGTTGTGTAATCGTATTACACAGGGTTGTGCGCAACATTTGTAATCGGAATGAGATGAATAGCAAAAGTAGAAAATGAGGACATTTCAGGAAGGGGTTGAAAAAGTTTAGCGCGGAGTTTATTTATTGGGGAAACACTTTGTATAAAGGAAGTATGAAAGGATATATTGTGACGTGCACCGGGTTGTTGTGTTGTTGGTGCTGCTGCTGCTCCAAATGTTGTGTTGTTCCTTGAGCGCTCGTTCGTTCGTGCGATGAGGACGACTCAAAACTGGGAAGACCCGAGCCTCAGGCGGCGGCTGCAGGCAGCGAGCTTAAGTTAGTAATTAGTCCCAGCTGGCGGCGGCGCCGGCCCAGCGCTCCGTAATCGACGAATTGCGCCCACACACATGCGGCCCCCCGAAACGCTGCCGCCGTCTGTCGCGCGCAACTGCATATTATTCCTTTATTCGTTTCGAGCAGCATCTCATTCATTGAATATCGTTGCGATCATTTATTGTTCAAGCGGCCCCCCTTTGCACCCTTTGAACACGTATTGCCAAACACACAACACGCGCGAGAATCATTTCTCATGCAAAGTGCGCATTTCGCAAGTTGAATTTGAATTAAAATTTTTGCACTCTAGCCAGCCAACTCTCTTTCTCATTAAGCGTGTCCTGCTGTGCTCTCGGACTTCATAAGTGTCATTAGACCTAAGCGGGCTTTAGAGTGAGCGTGTTGCATCACTCTGCGAGTTTCAACGGCGGCGGTGGCGGCTGCCGCAGAGCACGAGATTGGCAAATGGCCGAGAGAGGAGCAGTCAGTCCGTGCGTCCGCTCGTCCGGTCGGCGTGCGCGGGTCCTGGCTTTAAAACTTAAGCTCTTTAGTATAAAGCTTTGTTTAATCGCGCGAAACTCGTCATGAATAAAACGTTATTAAACGGATACGCGATTTAAACCCCATAATTCCCCCTCTTAATACCTTCTATATTACGTGCTTAAATAATCTACGCCCAGCACGACCACCTCACGTTGCCAACTATGATGATGATGGTGATGAGGATGGCTATTACAAAACAATTTTATTCAAAAATTTATTTTATTTTCGCCAAAGTAAATTACATACGCGACGTAAATGGACGCGCAGAAAAGTAGTTTTTCAAGTAGTAGGCGTCCAACAACAAATCAGCAATAGTTGCACGTAATTATCAAGCACGTTAGGAGGAACACGTTAATGCTGTGTTTAGCGCTAATAGCAACAACGGCAACAACAACCAGTAACATGCTGTTTAACATTGTGCACGTTTAGCTAGCGAGTGCACTTTTCAAGCGGTGTGCGTGCGCGTATCTCGTATCGCTGACTCGTGTGAATTTCAAATTTGCATCAAGTATATCAGCCTAATTGTTGTAATTACGACTGGATGTTCAAACAGCGGGCGCTACACGTTGATTAATTTAAAGCTGTAATTAGCGAGCAAGGAGCTATGTTGCGCGCACATGTAATATATACGTATTTGCTGCAGTAATTATTACTCTTTGCTTAATGACATTTGCGTTCGTGAGGTATGAGAAATATTATGTTGCCTATTCGTCAAACACACTTCAGTTAATCAACATAACTAATAAGTGTTATTAGGTGATTTCAATCAAGCTCTGAAGTGGTGTTAAAGAAAAAATCGCATACATTTTAAATGCGATGGATTTTAGTTTTGAATTTTTCATTTGTAGTTTTTTCTTTGGTGCACGTAGATTTGAGTGGCGGAAAGAACAAAAACAATTGCGAGCATGGCTGGTGCGGCATGGTATTAAAGAAAGGCAGTCATTAGGGGCGAGGCAGAACAGATTGGAAACAAAACAATTTCAATTTGGAATTGCGTTGCGCGAGGCACATGCCTCTACACATGCGATGCAAAAATACAATCCCTTTTGTGATCGCGCGCGGGCGCTGAGGGTTTTATGAAATAGCAGCGATACCAACTGCGACTCGTATGTGTTGGCTGTCTCTTCTCTCGTGCTGCGAAATCTCCCTTTTGCGTTTTTCGGGAGGCGGCAGCAGAGCAGCAGCAGCGGTAGCAGCAGCAGCAGCGGTGGCAGCGGGCGAGAGACTCGTCGGTGATTTATGTTCGCGCAAGTTGCGCGCGTTGAATGGGGTTTGCGAACGCGAGAGACATTGCCTTATATCAAATGCATTACGAATGCGAGCATACACAGTATTCGGTTCCGTTTGGGGACATTAGAATTCGTTAGAATTATCATTTACAAGCGTGTGCGCGCGTGCTTGCTGGCTCGCAAGAATGACAATAGCGATACAAAATGCGACAATAACAAAGGAAATCACGCAACAAAACATGCGTACGAAATTGTAATAAGCCAAACGCGAATAATATTTGAATTAAAAATGAGAGGGACTTGAGAAGAGCACTTGAGATTAATATATTACGAAGCGTATTATGCATATCGCATGCAGTGCGATAATTAAGTTCACAAAACATTAAACACATAAAGATGACTAGTGGGAAATATGAAATGCGCAAAGGGCAGATCATCTTGTTCTGTAGATTCGTTGATCTTGTTGCTCGTGTTCCTCGTCTTACCGGGGATCGTTCAAGTCAGTCAGCATTAAATGCGCGTGCATCGTGTCCTGTCAATCACTTGATCGCTGCCGGGAGCGGCGCGCGGCGTTACCACGTTGCCTTCATCATCAGCAACGCATCTCTTCGTCGGTCATAGTCATCATCATCTTCATCTCGTCGCCGGCGTCTCGCCGTCACTTGCCCAATCGTCTTTTATAACTGCACATTGCTTTTTATTATTAGAGTCTGTCGTCTTTTTTAATTCCTTCAGCTACTACGAGTGTTACTTTATGTTTCTTACACGCTCAGGTGCACCTCAGCTTGATGGACGATCCCCGATGCGAGTGACTGATTTGTGTATGGGCTACGTAGAGACAAACGATTCGCGAATGAACATGTTTCGAAATTTCCTAGTTGAATTTTTCGCCTTTTGTTGGCCCGAATAAACAATTGGTTATGCGATACTTGTGGTAACGATTGTAGGTACAATGTACGCAGCAAGGTAGTGAAATTAATTATTTATAATAAGGCTGAAAATGCACTCTTGCTCGTCGGGCGCGCTTTTACTTGCTGCGCGGCGCACCGACAATTGAAAAGAGAAACGAATAAGAAGCACGATAATGAGGTGCTTTTGTTGGGACGCGAACAATGGGCAAGCGCGTGATTACGAGGCTCCTCTTGATGAACGCCTAGTGGAACCAACCACCTTGCTCGCTGCCTTGCTTGCCGCTCACGAAACAAAGACGTGAATGAAGAAGCAAACTAACTAAAGGGAAAAAAGAACGACGACGATGAGTGCCAAGCAAGCAAGCAAGCAAGCAAGCAAACCAAGAAGTCTTGTGTAGAAATAAAGGAGAGCTACTAAGCTGAACCAATGAATTGAGGGGCGCAAACGTGCGGTAATATTAATTCAATTATAATTAGTCGTGTACTACAATCGTGCGCCGTCTAATCTATTAGCACATAAAAGTCATTAAAGGCAGGTGTAATTAACAAAAAATTAGCAGCAGCAAGCAAGCCTTTTCGAGTGTCACATTGTAATAAAATTATAGCAATATAGCTACACGTAGAATAATTGAGAGTGGTTGGGTGTAGGTACTACGTACGTCGTGCACGTGCAAATTACGTAAAGGCCAAACATATTTAACGGCACGTGTAGAGTGCCGTTGAACGCCGCGCGCAATTAAGAAGGTGTCGTCGTCGTTGTCGTCGTCGTAGTCGTCGACGGTCGCGCAATATCGTCCAATCTTTGCAGCTAATTGAAGGTCCGTTTTAATTAGCCGCGTGCGCGCATATAACACACGAAGAACCGTTTGTTGCATTTTCAATCACATTCGTGTGACGGTGGCGGCAGTGGCGCACATATTTTTTACGGTATTCTTCATCACTCCGGTAGATACATGCGTGTGTACACAGTCGAAAAATGTCTTTGGTGAATTGTGTGTGACTGACATCGTTTTGTTTTCCTCATTCGCATCTCTTCATCTTCATACGCGTACGAATGTGAATGTGAATGCGTCGCCTCATATCGCAACACATAAAGAAGAGACGGCTGGCTGGCTGGCTGGCTGGATGGCTAGCTCGCTGGCGGGCGTACGAGGAACACACATGAAAATGCATTTTACATTCGCGCTCGCGCTAGAAAGAATGATGGCGGCGGCAGCGCGCTTGCGATCATCACTTTTCACGTTTCACACGCGGCGCGCATCCAACATCTTTGTTTCGCGCTGCTCGCCGTCGTCGTTGTCGTCGGGGACAGGCCAGAAAATAAAATGTTTAATATGCAATGCGCGAGAGGCTGCCGTTCGTTCGTTTCGTTCCTTGGTGAACAACATGACAGGGGACGCGTTTTGATATTTACAACAGCAGCGACTACCGTAAACTTGTCACCTCTCGCGAACGCTCGCGCTCGTGCGTCCACCGCCCTACGTGTGGATAAACAAAACGCACGAGGACGACGACGACGACGATGAGGAAATCTACATTTGCTCGACACGCATAAACACATCCTCGCGTATGCCATATTTCTAATGCGAAACACACAAAAGTATTTCTTCTCGGCGAACGCAGGCAGGAATAACAAATAAAAGCGCCTTATAAAAATATAACACGCGCCGCTCGCGTATTAATTATTCACGAATTAAATAACTAATGAGCAGGTACACCACCGCCAGCCACCGCTCCCATCGGTGCGCGATTTGAAATTCAAATATGCTGAATTTATTTATAGATTTTTCCTGGTAAATTTCAAAGTTGCGCGCGTACGGCGCATGTATGAGTTTCGCCTTTTTTTCTTCTCTCGTGTTGTTATTGCTCGGTGTGTGCTCGCGCGAATTTTTTACCAAGTGTGTTAACGTTCGAGTGGACAAACACGGACCGGTCGTAAATACCCGCTGAGATAGTATTTAAAGTATGTTTCGTTATAATACATGCATATTATTGCGCTCGCAATGCGATACCGGACGCGATATAACGCGCCGGGGAACGCCAACCATAACAGCGCGCGCGCGCGTTATGCGCACAAACTGCATGCGAAATATGCACATGCAGAGCAGTCCAGTGCACCACACACACGTACCGTACGGGATGGACATTTTACACACGACAACAGCGAAAAAAATCCATATGATCTCCTCTCGTGTCGCTCGCACACACCATGCAGCTTCCCATACTGGGCGGCTCTCGGCTGGAAATGAAAAAAATTCGAAAACGAGAAATCTCCAGCCGGGCGCGACACACACTAATCCGCGCAATATAAGATGCGTGTGTACCGAATAGAATTCTGCCGCTTGCGAGGCGGTCGTCTTTTTCGTTGATTTCGTTTCGCAGGCGCGTCTCGGGCGCAGCATAAAAAATTAAAATAAAGCCGGCGGAGAGAAGAGACGCGGAATGTCGCGGCGCGCACTACGGATAGTTGTTAAGAGCGAAATAAAATCGAACGAAATGGCACTTTATAAAGTGTTCCTCTAGTGTCCTCAATAATAACAGATAATAAAAGTTGTTTCAGCGCAGGGACGCGACGCGACGCGCAGCAAACTGATAAACGAAAACGCTCTTGTTCGAGATTAAACACAAACTCAAATTGCAAGTGTTCTTTTTGCAGCGTCAAGGCGAACAAAGAGCAAAGCGCAGCGCAAGAAGAAGAAGAAGTGCATGATAATGAAATATAAGAAATGCCAGACCATTATTTGCGATAGCACAAATAGCACAAATAATCCAAACGACTATTTATTTTACATTTAATTAGCCCGCCGTTTTACTCGGCAACTTTACGACTTTTTGCGCGCTCTGCAACAAACATTATTTCTGCTTCTAGCCCGCCTCACGCTTACGTCTCACTCGCCGTATGTAGTCGCGTCAATAATTTTAAATAAATAAAGGACGGTGGCGATTGAAAAAATGAAAATTTCTTAATTTGCGCCAACAGAAGCACTTTATCATTCGGCGTCTCGCGAGCGCGCGCGCGTTGCGTTGTGTCGTGTCGTGTGTCGTGATAGTTTGCAATTTTCGTCGTGTGGTGCACACACATAGAATAAAAACGGGCGGGCGGCGGCGGCAGCAGCAGAATGAATGCGTGTGGATGTGGCTGCGTGCCCGTGTGTTTGTGTACGATGCGTGTCGATAGCATCTCTCGTTCGCGGATGGTCCGCTGATTTATGGCGGCCAAATATGGTGCACACTGTATCTAATTACCGACGATTTATGGCCGGTCGCAATCCGACCGAAAAACTCGTCGACTTTTCACGTGTGTGCGCGCGCGCGCGATCCCATTCGCTCCCTTTTATAAATTGGCATTTTGTTTGTTGTTCGCTGCTGCGCGGCGAAACGCTACGCAGAAAAACAATGCGAATATGTAGCTAATTAAAATCGTTAATTGCAAACTGCTTCTTCTTTGTGCGCATACTTGAAATGCCGCCGCGTTCCGCGCATGGTGACATTTGATTGACATTGCAACACCACACATGAAGACGTTTACATGTCAATAAGCTTTTTGCGCCAATGACAAATTTGAACTTGAAAAAGTTGGTATTTTTGTTAATTTTTATCGAGAGAGATATTTCACATGGTGCGTCCACCATTAAGTAGGGTTTGCATTTCACTCGACGGCGGGCCGTGTCCAGCCAGTAGTCGCGTTCGTTAGCAGTTGGCGTATGGTGGACGCGACGCGACGCTCGGTGCATATTCATGAAGGGGGTGGCTACTCATGCAACCTGCACATTAATTATCATACTACCTCTACGAATATGCTTTTACTCGTCGTCGACGTCGGTGGGTTTCCCTTACACTGCACGTACGAATATTCCAGTTGATACGGCCGACGGAATGGAATAATATGAGACGGGAAAGAGCGCTCCGGGTCGCGAGTGCGCCGCCACGGTCGGCTATTGCTATTCGCTGATATGAGCGCGCGTTCTACGTGCATGAAGGTACTTTGTAAGTAAGTACGACGTCCCGCTGATTCCCACCCGGTGTTCGGCTATAGGAAATTACTTTGTTAAAAAATGGGTGGCCGCATTTAGATACCCACAATGCGACTTTTACGTGTTTTATACGGTGCGCGCGGCACTACACACTGCACGCCAAGTGAAACAAAACGCAACAAAAAACAGCCTTCCTTGGCTTGCTTGCTTGCTTGCTGGCCTGTTGTTTTCTCTCGGCGCAATTAATGAGCAAATTGCATTTCGGGTTGCGTTCCACGACTGATCGTTAACTAAATGATTTCAATTATATCACGATATTAGTGCGGCACATATAAAATATATTAATAATATCAAATATACAAACAAGAGAGACGAGGAAGAAAAACTCAGAGGGCAAACATGAAGAAAGCACACCACTAGTCGAGTTTATAAATTATTGCGGCGCTGTTAATGATTTATTACTTTTATCCTAATTACATTTTCATATGCGTTTCATTCGCTCACTTGCGGCAAAGACTGGCGAGCGGGTGGACGACGCAAAGTGTGCTTATGAAAGTTGTGTCAGCAGGTGCTTGGTGAGAGTTTTTCAACTGGCTGCTCGTGTTTTCCACATTTTATTTTCATGCGTATAAGCTCCGAAAGCAACGGTGAAAAAAAACCAATACAATGAAGTGATTTATGCACTCGAATCTGTTTCGCATTTTCACAATTTCTCGTATTTTACGTTTGTGCAGCAAGCCGTAAGTGGGTTGAGTATTTTCACATATTTTCACACGCGCTCGTTCGCATTTTCGATTCTTCCCGTCGCGTTGCGTCGCGTCGGTTTTGCTACCGCCGCCACCGTCGCCGCCCTCTTGTTCCAAGGCAAGGCACACATCTTACACAAATTCGCCTGTTCGTTCGTTCGTTCGTTCGTTCGTTGCCTCCACACTCCCTGTGATACGACATGGCACGTGTATGCATGCATGCATGCATGCCGGAGTGAATCTAATACTTTTCCCCGGCTTCCTCTTCGCTCTCCTGCGAGAAGGACGCGTCGGCGGGCGCGTGATATGTGATATAGCGCGGAGGTGTTCGTTCGTGTATTGAAATTGGGTCTGAAATGGGAAATCGGCCATAAATCTGACGGGCGGCAGCGTGCGCACGTTCGTTCTCTTTTCCAAGCAATACGTTGCTGCCGCCCTAGCCGCTACCGCTGCCGCCAACGATACGTTTATATATTGCGCGAAAGATGTGCACCGAAATAGTATTTCACATTTGATTTCTTCGTTTACATACGATTTCATTTCTTTAAATATTTTCCCAATGCTGCAACAGCCCGAGTTTAAAAATATTTTATCTATTGGTGTTTAATTCGTTTCGGGGACCAGCTAGAAATCCATTTTCTCGCGCGTAGAAAACGCATTAGGCGCCCGACGTGAAACCGATATGGAAGTGCGAGTCCACGCGTCCATAACTCACCGGGACACCTCGTTACGCAAACCCTTCGATTCCCACACACATACGCTCCTTGCTACCTCCCGAAATGTATATTACACCTTTCTGCTGCCGCCCCCGCAGCACTTGGGGACATTCCGCATTGCGTGCTGCTGCTGGTAGTGACGATGCCTTGTTATTTACTATCGTCCACCTTGTCGTATCAACTTCTTCTTGCATCTCGGCTGCTGCTCCTGCGGCTTATCCTTCTGGATGACCGAACCTTCTCTGCCATCAGCGCATTTTCTCGTCGAATTCCCAAAGTTTCACCACAATTTCACTTCTGGACACGCGTCGTGTGATGAATGCCGGCCAAAGAAGATTAATCTTTATCGCGCGCGTTTGACGTCCGCTCGTATTTTAAAACATTTTACATTGACAACTCGCAGCTTCTTGAAGGTGTCGCACAATAAATAAACAAATAATAAAATAGTGGACCAAGAGATACTAAATGACAAATTGATGAGGTCATTAAATGTCCGTTCGGATTGTTTATTGAAACAAAACGACATGCGTTTAATTTATATCAATTTATTACTCGCGCGTACGGGAATGATACACATTTTTGAT
Organism: Aleochara curtula; assembly: GCA_963978815.1. Lineage (NCBI taxonomy): Eukaryota > Metazoa > Arthropoda > Insecta > Coleoptera > Staphylinidae > Aleochara > Aleochara curtula. The sequence goes on along the minus strand of OZ022216.1, from coordinate 18,504,178 downwards.
GGTTTAATGTTAGACGCTTCTTTTCTTTTTCGTTTGCTTCCATTACGGTAGCACAACGAATGGTTTTACGAGTATTTTATTATGTTTTTAAGTAATCATCGTGTAAACGCAATTCGGGTATCTACTACGCGAAGAAGTGTTTCTAAATCAACGAGAGTCGCGTGCGCGAGACTTAGCACTTTTTATAGGAGGAATAAAAGTGTCGAATTTGAAATTTACATGTTCGTAAATCATTGTCAGAGACATTTGCATGCTGCTGCGAGCTGTCGCCTTTTACGTCTGCTGCTTTTATTAATATCGCGCTTCGGCGGATCGTGCCAGAGGATATGCGTTCATTAGGTAATTAAATAAATCACAGCCAGTGCATGTAATTAATTTATCAGCGCTTGCACTGCAAAATTGCATCGTCTTTAATTGTCAAACAAGCCAAATGCATAAAATTCTCCTCGTCGTATGGCAATGGCATTTATCATATCGAAACTATAACAGTCGTAATATCAAGCGATAAAGCGTGCAATAAAACTTTAAACGACACTTTAAAAAGCACTTGGACGTTCTTAAAAAGCGTAAAGCCGTATTTAAAATCGAGTGAAAGAGGAGAACAGCCCCGCACGCCGAGATCGTGGCCGAGTCTGAAGAAAATATATTTATGTGACTTTAATTCGTTATAATGTCGAAAAAAATGACAGTGCGTGATAGGACTTTCAAATAATTTGGAATTACGACGAGATGCGGGACACGCATTCCTCAAATAAATATTCAGCATTGTCGTCGTGGTGTCTGTCTGTCGCACACAACTCACGAGATAAAACTAGGATAGCAGCGAATGCGTGGCGATAACGAAAGAAGCGAAGAAAGTAGGTACCCGCCAACATAATGAAGAAGGCGCGCGCGGTGAAGAGATACAGTCACCGAGCGAACGAGTTGACCGCGTAATGATTTGTTTTGAGCGCACATCGAGAGGGATGAACGCGCGTGGTTCTCGCGCGCGAGCCTCATCTTCTGCGCCGCGTTGGGTGACTTGGGAACAACGGGTGCGCGCTATCTGATGTCGTGTCGCGTTCGCCCAGCGCTCATCGTCGTCGTCGTCGCTGTTGTTGTCGTCGTCCACTTCTTTGCTTCTTTGCATTCATGCAAGTTTGATGCTCATAGCAGAAGCATTTCGGGTCTTGTTCGGTCTCATCTGGCGTGTCCGTGATCGTTGTACGCGCGTCCTCCTCATCCTCGGTCTCGTCCTCGCCGCCGCCGTCGTCGTCTGTGACGAGACCGAAAAGATCTGATCTACGACCGTTGTCGCAACGCTGACAGCGGATGCTGGGAATGAAAAATCGAACGGCCCTCGCCTGAAATGCAACCAAAATAAAACACACGAAGAGTCGCGCGCTTCGGACGTAAAAAACGAAAGAAAAAAGCCAAATAACACAAGTGGAAATATTCAGAACTGACTATCTTGATCGAACTTAGTCAAACGACTCAAAAGTTCACGTCGACCTATACAAAATGTTGCGTTCACACATCGCCCGAAGATATTTGTTGGCCTACAAACCAACTACCCTTTAAGCTTTTCACAAACGGTTCATTTCAAATTAATTACTTTGTAAGGTATCGGTAGGTGCACTGACAGTCAATGCACTGATTATTTCTATTAAAGGAGTAACCGCTTTTGTGGAAACATCCTGTCAAAGCGTACATTCAAAATCGGTGGAAGATGATACCCTGAGTGTTTTAAGATACTTGCGACAAGAGCCGACATTTACAAATCTTCCCAACGACACTACGATATCAAATAAATTTTCACGAGTGGGTTTCTGATTGAGATAAAATGTTTAACGTGCTTTTAATTTATCAACGCGCTGATCGTGTTGATAAATATCATTTTTCTGATTATTGTTGCTGCAATTTAATATAAAGTAATTCTTTAAACACTAAATCGATCACCTTGCGACAGGAATATCTATAGAACCCAATAATATCGTAGCTTCTATATATTGTAAACTTTCTTTAATCATTGTTAATAATTTACACTATTTATTTATTTCTTACAGTTTATTCGGAAGGACTTCAGTGGAATTGGATATCCTCTCAACCAATACTTACGGACATATTAGCAACAATTTAAGGTATTGATATTTAGCAATTTTATTGTAAATAGCGTTCGAGAAGTATAAGTTTCAATATTCAACGAGTATGTTACATAGTGGCTCAGTTGGTAGAGCACATGCTTGTGGCTTGGGCAACCCAGGTTCGATGCTCGATGCGGGCTCGTTCTTTTTGTAAATTAAGTAAAGTAGTGACGAGTACCACTATGATTTCATTGGTCAGCCATTTCATTGGCAACAAATAACCCCTGTATTCACTTCAAGCACTTAGAAAATAATTCCAAGTCTCCACTTCTCATAAGGTGGCGGCGCCCCAGTCTCAAATGACGTCACAAACCGAGGTCTGTTGGTAACGAAAATCGGGAATGGGGAGGCAGTTGCTAGTCGGACAGCGACCGAGCTGGTCGACAAGCAACCTGCCGGGGAGCGAAGCTGGGGTGGGTTTTCAGACAACGATCTTAATACGTACGGGCTTCAAAAATTAAAAATGGGGCCCCTTGTACGCCCCGGGGGCCCTATAGGACTTAGAGTTAAGTCTATAGGAGCTCCCCGAACGTACAAGGAACTAAACAGTTACAAATTCGGATTGCCGTTGTCGGGGCTCGAACCCGAGAAACTCAGACCACATTCAAAGCCTGAACCACTAGGCTATGAAGTGTTGTTGTTACGGCTGAATTTGATCTTCCCCTTATAGACTCATTTTGAATTGCACTGAAAATTTAAAACTTAAACTCACTGGCCTTTTCAGGGATCGAACCTGAGACACTTGGCTCACTTTCACAGCCTTAACCACTAGGCTATGAAGTGTTGTTGCTGTAGTCAAATTTGATCTTCCCCTTATATACTCAAGTAAATTTGAAATTAAAATTTAAAACTTAAATTTGAACAGACTTTGCCATGGATCGAACCTGACGCACGCAGCCCACATCCACAGGCCTTACCACTAGGCTATGGAGCATTGTTGATGTAACAAAATTTTATCTAACGCTTATATTCTCGTGTTCTTATAGTATTTTAGAGTCGCCCCGTTGGGAATCGAAGCGAAAGGATAATACCAAAGGGATTTTCATCAATAACTCGCCTTGAATAGTTACCAGAAGTTTCAAACATGGTGATTCCTCAGATGGTGGAGCCTTGATGTATATTTACACATTATTTCAACGCCAATTTTTATGATTTGCTAATTATTTAAAAATTCTTCTAGATTTTTGTCGTAACTCCTCTTCTAGGGCTACTATTTATTTCAAACTACGGATATAAATAGTCGTAGGTAACGAATCATATTACAGATGCATTTTTATTTCATCTCTTACAGTTTTAATTTTATTTTAAATTCAGTATATTTCTGATATAAAATCAGTAACTAATGTAATAACTAATGTAATATTTCTCTGATTGAATAATAAATTTATTGAAAATAAATTATATGTACTCAAAAGTCATTGACCTCAAGTTTTTTTATAATATTTTTTTTAAATCAAATTTATTTATCCAAAGGTCATTGACCTTATATAAATATTTAAAGATCCAGCGTTGCTTCATCTATTAGTTCACGACTTAAGCGGTAAAAATCCATTCCAATTAGATTCCAATAAGAGTCTAATAAAAATCCAATATGATTCTAATTGGGTTCCAATAAGATTCTAATAAGATTCCAATAAGATTCTTATTTGACTCCAGTTCAATTCCATCCACTGTTAAAGAATATATTGAGAGAACGGTAAATAAGACAATGAAAACTTCATTAATGATTTTATTCTGAAAATTGGCACACCAACGAACATACAGAGGTAAATACATACAAAACCATTTAATTATTCTAGCCTACAGACTCCTAGAGGAATAGACAAGGCTGGAGATAGAAATATACAGACCGAACTGAAGAAATGACACCCTGAAGAAGAGGATACATCATCAAATAACTGAAAAAATACATTAAATTACAAACAATTCCTAAATTATAAATAAAGGAGTGTGACTGGCCACATAATTTCAATTAGGGTTTAAATACCCATGTACTGACCCAATTTAATCGTGGTACCTTCATGGAAAATGGAATTATCATCAAATAGAATACAATTATGATCAATGCATAAACTATAAGAGTCGGAAGGACATTGAATTTATAATATGATTTAAGGTTTAAATACCCATGTGCTCACCGTATTTCACGCTGCTAGGCCCATTGAGACGAAAGTTATCATCAAATACCTAGAAATATACATTAAAATTAGGTACAAATCATAAACTATAAAAGTTTCGATGACATTCCATATATAATACGAATTGGGGTTTAAATACCCACGTACTCACCGATTTTCAGCTTACTAGCCCCATTCCCACCGGAGTTATCATCAAATACCTGAAATAATATATTAAAATCAGAATTAATGTGATATGTACAATCGGTAAATAAAACAAGAAATAGATATAAAACGAATTCGAAGCACCTAAACGAAAAGCATATTCATCGTGTACTTAGAGATCTCTGCATAGGCAAACATTCCCAGGCATACGCTTATAGCAAACTCCAAATAATGACAACATCCAACAAACAACAACAACAACGCGGACAACGATGGCGAAAGCAGCAACGAGCAGCAGACAGCAACAGAGGCAGCCAGGACGATGCTCTAATCGGAAATGCTAATGAATGCGCTCGGATTAATTGATGGCCGTGTTTATTCTGTAAATGCTAATTCTGGCTTTATGTAAATACGCTTAATGAATACGTTTTCATAGTAGCGCCGGCAGTCCGCCGGCAGTATCAATCCTTTAACGTATTGCGCTCTACACATTCTGTGCTGTGGCGCTCCGTAGCGTGCGCGCAACGAAAAGTAGTGGTTGTTGCATCGAGCCACTCTTTGCATTCGTCTGCAGATAAACATTGCCATGCGAAACCGATTTGCTTTGCAAAATCTACACAATGCCATCGTCGACTACGACGATTCGTGCGAACGCTTCACCGACATTTCAAAACTCCCCGCCCGCCCCGAGAACACATCCACTGTGCTCGCCGAACCATTTGAATAATGGAATAATTTTATCGTTATTCGTCTGGCCTGGAATGTGTACACGATGCTCTCCTGTTTCCCGAATCTGTACGTCCCCAGCGCAGCGCACTACCGCGTGTGTGCGCTATCTGAAAGTCAAATGCATGTGCGCCCCGGCAAAGGGATGATAAAAAATGGTAGTGCATGTCTTGATTCCAGGGACATGCATCCCGTGCGGAAGGCGCAGAAGACAAAGTTGAAAAAAAGGAGTAGCCCAAACCAGCACAGTGAATCAATGATGTTCGAGATATAACTGACGAGAGACACGACGCGATTCGGAAATGTGAAATTTGCATTTTGCACGCATTTCATACCCGCCCGCGCCCGGCCAGCCAAATCTCGGCGTATGCAAATGCGAAGGAGATGAAGCCTTGAGCCGTCGATGGCGCAAAAAATCTCCCTTTTATTGGTTTTCTATAAACACGAATTGCTTGATGTGCTTGATATGCCCGCTGCATGGTTTCCTTACAGTTGGGCTGCTTCCTCGCCGGAAGCTGGAAATGTTCGGCGAATGAACAGCGCAGCTTTGCCAGGACAAATATTATCGTCGCCGAACAAAAGACAGAAACGTCCCATTTCAGATTATGCTAATGCACGTTTTTCTCTACGCTCTCGTGCTCCTTACTCGCCATTTCCTCTTCCCGTTACACATACTTACTCGCACATCATGCGCGAGGAACGGGCGCGCCCGCCGAAGACGACGACGACTTCGACGACGAAAAAACTCGCGAAATCCCCCTTCGTTTGACGCTCGTACAAATTCAAATGTCGCATACGACTTGTTTTCCACTATTCTTTCGCATTTCGCATTCACATGCCTCCTCAATTCGTCGAAAACATAAGATTTTATGCTACGTTCATTTCTTAATTCGCCTCGATGGCAAAGAGGGTTGTTTTGGTAGTTGCCATTTGAAAATCGCCGGAAACTATTGTGCTAGTCAAAATATTATGCTTGAATAAAATCTCGCACAGAAAGACGCATTCCTCCTGAGCGGATTACCACCGAACGGAAGGAAAATAAATAGGAGCTCTCAAAGCAGCATGCAGATTGCTCGTCTTGTGGTGGACGCGCGCTCGCTTTCGCGCAATAAGCGCTCAAGTGGATTGTTCGCTTTAATGCAAAGAATTCAAAGCGTTCGAAGGATGTCCAGCATAAGTTGTGCGCGCACAAGTTATTCTGACGCGTTTCGTCGACAACGACGCGCAGCACAAAGAATGGCCCGCCGGACAAAGCGCCATTGTCCCATCGCGCATCGGGCGATTTTTAATGGACGCGTCGTCCACGAGAGATGTTGAGAGATGTCGGACGGGCGTTCCGCATCCACACAATTTGAGGAATTATTCGACATGCAAAGCAGCGCACAAAGAAGATGCGCGCGCGAACGCACGAAAGAGACGCGAAATAAATGACCATTTGCATGATACCTGGAAAAGTAAAATGTGATACCGCGCCGCATTCGTCGCATGCGAAACAGCGCACGTGTGTGTAACGCAATACTCAAAAAACGCGCTTCAAATGTACTTTATAAGATTTTTGAAACAATGCTGGGAGCAGCAACAGCCGCACCAGCGAGAAGGAATGAGCGAAGACGGAGCGGAGCCTTCTTTGCATTTCAGTTCGACAACGCGCATGCAAGTCAATCGGGTGGCGGCGCGCGGCGTGTTGTGCGTCCTCATATAATTCGCGCAGACAGCTTCTCACAAATGCTATCCGCTTACAAATGCGCGTGGTTACCAAAACGAAGAGCCAAAGCAAACGAGCGCGCGGCGTTGATTTGTATTTCGTAGACCTGACGGCGACCACTAAACGGATTATGTACCTTAAAAGGATTACAATATAACTCTACCTGGAAACGACGTGCTGCATCCCTTGCCAACCAAAAACGACGAGCGAGGACGATCCAAGAACAAAAAGAAGATCACGAAGAAGCAGCCGACTTTTGTGCGCAGCGCTCAAGAAGAAATCTCAACCCATGTACATTTCTTACAGCATTCTCTCATAATCTTTGCAATCACAAGGCGCAATGCGCGAACAGTACACATTCAACGAATGCAATGTAATTATTAAGTTGTTAATTGGCACATGCAATATTTCTTCGTACACGCAGAGGCCTTCGTTGTCCTTAATGCCATTATAAAGCCGCGAGACCCTTTTCGAAATTGTGCGCGCACAATGGCTGCTGTATCATCGCATACCATCGTTGGCTTTGGCTTTAACAAGACCAGTGATTAACTCAAAATTGGTTATTCACTCATGAATACACGCCAGCTACTCCACAGCGGCGGAGAAAGGACTATGCAATATGAGAAAGCAAGCAGCAGAGAAAAACCATTTTGAAAAAAATTGTTGGAAAAATGATAATATTTCGAAAAGTTGTTTTATCGCCGCGGGCTGATCGAATGCAACGCGTCGCGATGATTCTGAGCCGTTGTTTAATATTAATAAATGTTAATATCAAAATCTAATCGCCGCGAGAGGAAAAGAAGAAGACGCGAACAAAAACAAGACGAATAATAAATACGAAGAAGCAGCAGTAGCTGAGTTGAGCAGATGTCTTCGTGAAACTTGCAGTCACCTTTTTAACCAGACATCATCAATCTTGGGGGGCGCACTTTATATATTCTTAAGTCTTAGTAGCTGCTAGTGCTGCTAGTGCTGCTGCTGCTGTGGTCTTCGTGGTGTAGAGCTTGATGTTTTGTATAATATACATAGTTGATGTTACTTTGTAAATTCAACGGCGCGAGCGGATAGTTGCAGATGCGCGTTTGGCTAACTTTGCTCGCTTGTTCAATCTCGAGCGCGCGTTGCGTTGCGCTATGCGCGTTGGTGATGCATCTGCAAGACCTCAAAGGCATAATAGTACAGCCACTTTGGCCAAGAAAACCGTGCGAGACGCGAAAGAACGGCAGCCGAGTGTGTCGTAATAGATGATACCGCCCGGCAATATTAAACTTGTCTTTTGTGTGCCATCCGCTAATAGGATTTTAATTATTCATGCATACCGAATTATTCATCAACCTGCTAGCGCGTACACTTTCGAGCCGCATCCGAAATAAATCAATAACGCTGTCAGATTCGAATTGAGAGCCAGCAAAGCACTTAATACTTCCGTGAATTTTCATATTTCGGGCAAAGGTGCTAACAACATTAAGAGATTACTCACAACTAATCTGCATAATCCTTCGACGTTTGGCTGCACAAGTGAGTGTACACTATGCAGCTGTCAATATGCTTTGACATTTTTATGGGGATGCGTTGCGTGCGTAAAAAGATTTAAGCCTACTCGTGCATTCCGATCTATCAAATATTGATGGCCCTTGAGAGATACCTTTCTTGCTCGGAGCGGGCAGGCAGGAGAGAAGAATGTCCAATTTTGACTTGCTCATGCTGCGGGATGAAGCTAATCTCATTTGTTACCAACGTGTAAATCTCTTCTGCCTGCCGTGAAGCATTCAATGGCCATCCGCTTCTCGGAATCGCGCCCGGTTATCTTGAAGAAGTGATCATCCCGAGTGTAAATTGATTCCGATTTTATGAAAATTACAGAGACGTTTTGGTCAAACGTGGCCAACGTTTAAATCTAACACGATTGACAAATTTATACGTGCATACGTTATGTACGCTTGTTACCTACTCGCCACAAAAAGAACATGCTCAATGACTAAACGCTTTCTATTGAAGACTTAATCTGATAAATGTTGCTCTGTTCCTTTACAGGTGTGAGCAATCCATGATATTCGTAAACGGTAACTCGATCAACGTCAATGATTTTAACAAGAATGGATATTTTTAAAACACTTTGTTGCTTCGTAAGTTAAACTAAATTGTTTTGGATTCGTTAACCAACTTCTTGGCTCCGTAAACATACAATACGTATTGCAAATTATTTTCGAATCAAGCACGTCATTATCATGGGCGTGTGTCGTTCATTCGCGCAATATCCATTCGATCCATCTTAAGATTAAATGCGGCCTCTTATTATAAGAGTGGCTATATCAAATTCTTATGAATTACACACACAATAAATAAAGTGCTCTTGTCGCTCAAGGAGTGTAATTAAAAATAAATTACCACTATCCATAAAGAAACTCTTAAAATTGATTTATCAAATATCGTAATAAAAGTGCGAAGCAAACATTGCACATAAAATATGTTTGCGCATCCCGGAAGTTTTATCATTACTTCGCACTATCGCTTCCTGGAGAATGCAAACGGAAAGGAGGCGGCGAGAACGAAATGACATCAATACGCGGGTAGTAAATGCCTTTTTAATTGCGCAAGCAGCGCACAATCGCCGACAGAATCGTAATTAGAAAAGATTAATTAACCTGATGGTTTTAATGACAATCGCGCGAATGAACACGTTGCCTTCCGTAAATGTTGGACAATTATTAAACAACAAAAATGCTGGCGCGCATCGCCTCTCGAGGCTTAGTTATGGTTATTTATAAATCGGGCGCAAACTTTGGCACGCGGGCGAACAAATCGTGTGCGTATTAGAAGACGTGTAATGTGCCAACACGCCAATCTGCATCCGTCACGTCCACGTCTGGCTGCTTAATATCAATACAAGTGCGAAGGCAAGGAGGATTTTGAACCAACAGTCATTTATTTGACACGTCTCGACTTGGCTGGCATGCTGCAGATTGGCCGTGTGGCTTGCTTGCCTGCTTGCTGCTGCATGCCACTCTCGTGTTCCACAATTTCTTATTCATCTGCGTGTATTTATATAAACAGAAGTGTTAATATGTCCTTGTCGCATTTACGCACTTGGTGTTTATCCTGCGTACGGCAGAGGCGAGAATTAATGGGTGCGCGCCTACTCATTTGTCAAATCATCAAGTCTCAGTTTAGTAGTGGAGTTGAATTTACTTGCACTATATTAATACATGGCGTGCACGCGCGCTGTTTTCTGCTAGCTCGTCTGTTTGTATTGTTATGAGATGCATAACGAAGAAGCGCGATAAAGCACATTAAGACGCTGCGAAGAGCGGCGGGATGCCGTCGATCATGACAATTGCATGAATGCAGAGCGCACCACCGCGTGCTCTCCGGATGAGTGACATCTCGACGAGGCGCGCTTGAGAGATTGATAGACGCAGCGACCGCTGGTGCTGCGCGAGACGCGCGGTGGCCCTGCGTGCGCGCTCTAATTGAGTGCTGAACTGCCTCGCTTGATTGATGTAAAAATAATATGTGAAAATCATGGTGACTGAGGCGAACAAATTGCAGTGTTTTGACTACCTGTAGAGGATTTATGTTCGCGCCGCGGGCCATAAACCATTCACTCGTCAGATAGATAGCACGGACTGAGCGAACGAACGATCGCGACCCGGAACACCAGTTATCACCTAATCGTTTAAATGTTTAAACGTCTCATTTGATAGCGCCGTATAAAAATTTCAATTTGCGCTATCGCAGAATAGAATGAATATTTAAGAGCGGACGATGCGTCGTCTTTTTTGTCTCGTTGCGTAGCGTTGCGCTTCCGAAACGAGCAGCAAACACGAGTATAGTTCAAATTCTGACACGTGCAACTTGTGCACCACGTAAATTTTAAATGCAATCGCTAAATTCCATGCGTTTCCAGCGCGCGTTGGCGAATCGAAAGTCAAGTGAATTAATCCGCGTGCAAATGATAGTGGGCTAGAGTATACGCTCGTACTTTTTTTTTCCAGCAGCGAGCCCAAGTGTGCAAAGTCGAGCGAGGGTGTGTGTTTGAATTGCGAGCGTGGTAGCGGCGTTTGCGTTGGCGGCGGCTGCTGCTGTTGCTGGTGTAAAGCACGCCAGGCAGGTGACATGACAGGCGAGTGATGGCTGGAGTGACGTCTGACAGGCCCTCTCCGCTCTAATCGGCCCGATCTGTCCGTCAATTGTGTTCTCGGCGCGGCACTCTCCACTCGGCTCGCTCTCACTCGTACATAAATCGGCCGATTGCCGCCGCCTCCGCCTCCGCACACTGCGGTATCACATTCTACAGCGCATAACACAATGAGCAGCAAATTCAATGAAATATTTTCGACTCGAAGCTATTTCTAACGTGCCGCATTCTATTCAATTCAAAGCAAAAAGTAACCTCCCGAGAATATGCGTTAGATGTAATGTAATCAAATATAAAATTAATTTCCATTTTAACCGTACGCACGCGAAAAATAAATACGATAATAAATGAGATTTCGTTTTAATCAAATTAAAATTAAAATAAAACCCAACCACCCCAGCCGCCACGAAAGAGACGCGGAAGCGCTAGCTTAAAATAGTAATTAAAATAATAATTAAAATTAGTCCATCAATGCGTAGTACGAATCGGAAAATTATAGAAAAACTAATTAAATTTCGTAAATGACGGCGCATTGAATAATTGAGTAATATTTTATAATATTTCTACATTTCGCGAGCGCGTCCTGCGAACCAAGTAGGCATTATGCAAATGAAAATAATTTATTATTAAAATCATAATTAATTACGACGGATGCGCCGCTCGCTGCTTGCTCTTTTTGCAATTGAAAACTGCCACTGCATTTCACTGTTGCAGTTTTTCGTGCCCGTGTTCATTCGTTGTTATTATGATGGCTGTTTATTCATTTACATTTGAATGCAGATATTAAAATGGGAAAAATACGTGAAATTATATACGATGTATTTTGTTTTTCATGTTACCGAGTGTAAAGTAAATTTCACTTGACAGCATCAAATTAAACTAATCGAAAACTATCTAATTTTGTGCTTCATCTAAAATTTGATTGAACCTCGATGTAGTTAAATTGCATAAAAGTGTTGAAAGAATGAAATTTTCTACCCTGTAGCTATGAAATGCAATAAATTGAATTTCATCCTAGCAAAACAAACTGATAGGAAAGCACAATAAACGCAACAAAAACAGGAACAAAATTATATATAAAATATTAATATGAAAGAGCTAGTAGCCTTACTGCATGCCAACTATGGATGCGAGACTAGGGTTGGTAACGTAGTACTAGTAGTAGTAGTGTGTGCATATTCATAAATTTCGCTCCAATTAGTGCGCGGACTTGTACCGTGCAACGAGCGCTAAATAATTAATTAGTTTAATTCCGGACACGTTCGTATATAAACATCGCAAAAGTACGCAGCATGCTGGCGCTGTATGGAATTGCATCAAGTCTGCATTTTATCTCCAGCAACTGGACGCGCGACTGTTGAATTATCTCTGCAATGTATAAATTTCATTGGAAAACTTTTCGAATTCTAGCCAGCATGCGAATGCTTTTTATACGGCGACAGAGTGCGTAATCTCGAATTGAAGCAGCCATTTGATTAGTACCAGATTTAGATACGAATCACCAGAGTGGAATTGGTAGTTTTCGGTACGTGTGCAACGCGCGTAATCACTCGAAGAGATCTGTGAAGAAGTGCTCGTTTTCGAATCGACAACGAAATCTAAAAATGCACTGTGCGCTGTAATTGCACTTTCTCTCTTCCTTAATGTCTTTCGCATGTGCATTAAGAATTTTTCTCCGCGCCGTGAAATGCTCGTGGCGCTGCAACCCGCAAATGCATAGCGAAGTGAAGTGAACATAAACAATTTTTCATGGCTGCGCTTAGTTTATTTATCACTGTGCGCCAACCGCTGTTATTGCTCTTTATTCGTTTAATGGGTGATAAAACTACCCGCCAAACATACTGCTGCTGCTGCTCCCGGTTCTTCTTCACGCGCGTATAAACATTGCACTTTAATTTTAATTTAACAATTAATAAGTCACCCGCTTGCGAATATTATATTTAATCAAATGATATGCAAACTTTATTTTTATTCATAGCGTTCGCACGCAGCGCGGAATAGTGTTGGCTATTGTTATGTGGCTCGTTTCGCAGATGGGGTGAATGTGTGGTGAATGGCCATTCCGGGTGTATTTTGCGCAATTTACAACTGGTGTTTATGCTACAATAAAATGGACTATCCCGCGACGTGCGCGCATGTGTGCGCTTTTTTATTGCGCGGTTGGCGGACTTTAGGAGCCCATTTCATCCATCCAGCCACCAGCAGACAGCAGCAGCAACAACAACAAGCGCACCCAATAACACATTTAACCGCATCGCGAGCTGCTCTCGCTTTTTATGCCGTTTGCTTGCTTGCTTGCTTACTTGCGAACCGCACATTTCTTCAACGAGCGAGTGGCTATCAACTCTGACCAACTACCGACTAATGTTCCGAGAACCGCAATTGCGCCATATCCTCCTCTTCAGTGATTGTGATTTTCTTCATGCCGGACGCATGTATGGCTGCCTGCTATTTGCCGTTAGATATTGAAATAAATGTCTAATTCGCAATTTCGGTTTTGCAACGCAAAGTGGTAAAAACTCAGCGTTTGCATTTAAACGCATCGTAAATAACGTGAGACCGCGAGAGATGCAGATGAGTCGATGATAGGGCAGTCGCAGTCGCTTGTAGGTATGTGCGCGCACTTATTCCATTTATGCAGATCGACGGACGAACGGACGAATGCAGATGCGACGTTTCGATTTGGCGACGACGACGAGGACGACGACGAAACGTTTTTTGCATTTGTTTGTCGCTGGCGGTGCGCCTTGTTCGGCATTGCCTTGGCGGCGCGCGGCGGTCTTCCCTTGATAATTGTCAGCGTGTATCAGTCGATCTCTTGCGTCGCTTGTATGCTCATTGCCGTATCCGCCAACTATGCGATACCGATACGCTGATAGTGTACACCAGCCCAACGTATACCAGGTGTTTCTATCAATCCGCAACTCTAGTCTCTCCGCCACCCCCCAAGCGCATTTCACGACCGGCAACGAGTTGAGAGTGAGCGCTTTCGCAAATTAGAAACTAAGTATTGTTTACTGTTTGAATGCGCTCGTTAATTTAAATAGACAATTACAAAGTGCCTGCATTATTTTTACGCGAGTGCATATGCAAAGATGCACTTTATAAGGCACACAATACGATTTACATACAATGTGTTGTGTGTCGGCAATCTGTGCGCTCTTCATACGCGCAATGCTTTACGGTGGCGGCAGCGGCGGCATGCGTTCGCGCTGCGCCGCGCTCCAGTTTATAACATCTTATGATAATAACATGATAATGCGCAGCTACCGAATTTGCGCAGCACGCCGCGGAGAAACAATGCGCGCAGCGGGACGCAACCAACATATAGCAACGACAACGAGACAATCGGGTTGTTGCGTTGACTAATTTCGTATGCATCTGCATGCAATGTATTCAAATCGTGTACGAACACACGTTGTTTTTGTGTTCTGCTTCGCGTACGCCCGGAATTGATGATCAATACGAATGAATAATAAAGCCTAATTTTATGGAGAGCTAATGGCCAGATTCGGAGATAGAATCGAAAAGGAGTGCAAAGCTCACCAGCGGGAAATAAATCTTAATGTGTGAAAGACACTTTTCCTCGCTTCCATTAGCGCAGAAGATGAAATGTATTGTAAGTAGCGAGGAGCGAGCGTCGTTCGTTGCTGCCTCCACGACCACCACCGCTTTGGTCATCCGCACAATCAGAACGCGCGCGCGAGCACAATGGTCTATCTGGGATCTGTTTCCATCTTATTCTGATATCGTCGGGTGACGTTTCGCTCCTCTGCACACTCAAAGGATTTCTCATACGCACAAGGATAATGTGCGCATGTATTGCATAACCAACTAAGACGCCAAAGCGGCGCAAGGCACTATCGAGATATTGCGGTGGACGTAATTCGTCAATATGAACGCGCAGCATGTACGCCGGGCCCCCGGACCTAATCTGTTCAATCGGGCTTTTCGGTAATTTATAGGCATCCGTGGCCCGCGCAAAGGGAGCGCACCGCCACCGCACCGCACGTCGTATTAGAGCAATCCGTGAGCGAGCGAGTCCTATGATTTCGCAAAGGAACGTTCCACGTTGCACATACTAAGTAATAAGTGAACGAGAGGGCTACATACGAAGCCATAAAGACGAATTAACTTTTTATCCCGCCCTGTACGCTGGACATTCTGATAATAAGTATACCGAATACACATACAGTAGATTTCACTTAAAATGACTCTTGCTGCAACTACATATTTTTCTGGTTATAACGGCATATTATGCTATTTTGACCGTTTCCAGTCCAAACTATTTTACCTCGTTACAAAATTTAATCGTCGTTATAATTCTAATGTATGTATTTGATACCGTTTTTACTCTATAATCAAGTGCAAGTAAGTAAAAGGTAAAAACGTAAAAAGGGTTTGTCCGCGTTTCCCATAGGCCGAAACTGTAGGATATAATAATTGCGCTTCCCTATAATGAAAGGTTTAGTGATGTGTGCCTGATGGTGGAGCTCGCAAGTCGATTTTGAAGGATCACGCAAAGCATTCTGATTATAATAACACGCGTCGCGCAAAGACGAATGGTGCGCGCTGCGTTGGCAGCTCACTCACTACTCTCTGATTCGTGTGGCTACCTTAATAATGATAGGGTAGTGAACGAAATTATACGCCATTTTCACCGGTACGGCAGCCAGCTTTAATTCGCTTCATAAATCATGATTAATTCCTTAAACTCGGCTCAGTTGCTGTGTGCTCTCTTCGATTTCCATTTTTACACGACGCGCAACTCTCCACTTTAAGCACTCTGCACTTGCGCGCGCTGCCATTACGCCGCACACATTTACAGTACGTTAATGATAGCGTAATAATACCACGACGAGCATGGAACTGAAGGAAAAAATGAGCGAGAGACGAGTGCCGTATGTGTACAGCACACAGTTTCTTACACACGACGCGATGCAATGAAGCAAAGGATATTAACTTACTTGCCGGGATTACGATACCGACACTTATGCGATTATATTGCTCGCCATGCTCGTTTTTGGATTGTCGTCTACGTCCACGTTAAGATTCTTAGCCGACCAATGAATCATGCATTCTCGCGCTCAAGAACCTGTATTGCTTCACTCGCTAATAATCTCTTGCGCTGAGTGTATATTAATTTCGCATTTTGTGTTCTCGCAATATTTTTGCTGCTTTTTGTTTGCCTGCCAATATCGCATCGTCAACTAGACCTAACGCATTACATAGTTGTGCTATTGAAACGCGAATAGTAAATAGATATCTAATGACCCTGTATACATTAATTTCTGTTTTTTTTCCCGTACGCGAATGGCAATTCCAATGGGGTAAGCTACACCACACATGGATGTGTATTCTCTACTCGCTCTCTTTCTCTCCGCACTGTTATAATTGCAATGCGAGCGCATGTGGGCCATTAATCACCGGCCTCAAAAAGTAATTAAGCTATTCATTCCATCGGCGCTCCGGGCCTTGCAGATGCAATAACACGAACGTCCGCGCGACGCACAAAAGAACACCACTTTCCATCCATGATTTTGCTTTAAAACACACCGCGCGTGGAGTGTTATTAAAAATGTGCACCTAATGCGCTAAATGTGCAAAATTAAATTAAAATTAGCCATTAGCAATCGTGGATGCTTAAATAAGCAGTGTGCGTTAACAAAATTTATCATGTGGGAAAAGATGGTAACCTTTTGACTCGATGTGTATTTTTGGTGCTCGCGGGTCGGTGAAGTATTCACGGAATGCGCGTGCCGTTGATGGCTGATTGACAACAGTGACATATCATGTGATAGACGAATAAAGGCCGGCCATAAATTATGAACAAACTCGTGCTTCGCTCGCCCGCACACACAAAAATGCATTTCATTGCGTTGCACATTGCAAGCGCAACGCGTTTCCCACATGCATCTCACGCGAACAATCGCATAATAATAATAATAATGGTACAACTTATTCGATGAACTCTATTATCGTGGATGCGAGTAGGTGATGCGCATCAATATTTTATTAGATATTGACGCTCGTCACTTGTAATTTATTGCTATTTATTCATTTATTTACATGTGCTTGCTTTTATTGTTCGTTGTTTCGCACATGATATTCTCATAGGTGGAGAATGTACTCGGCGTGTACAGTCAATAAATGACAATGCTATAAAATGATTGTGGGATAACTTTCGTGTCATTCGACATCATATTTGCGTCGTCGTCTTCTTTCGCGATTTGGCCAAGTACATTAAGTAACCGTTAGTGCCTAATGATTTTATCACATTGATAAATGTCTTGCATTAATTACAACTTTAGTTGCGCAGAAATTGCCGTCATCACATTTTCAATTTTTAGCGCTCATTCAAAAAGTAAAGGTGGATGCGTTTAATTTATGCGTTTGCCAACAGTGCGAACAAAACGAAATAAAACGCATTTCAATTTCGCGCGTTTGTCCCGAAACACGGCGCGACGCGCACACTGGCTGTCTGTTATTGTGTTTAATTACGGGAGGGCAGTGGGCAGCGCGGCACGCCGAACAACCCGTCTCATAACATGCAAAGTTTATGAGCCAAAAGCGTTCGCCATTCGAGCAGCAGCAGCAGCAGCAGCAGCAGCCGCATGCAGATAAACGCTTTTCCTGCATTCGCCATTATTACTTCTTGTGCGCGTCCGTACGCTCTGCTCGCAGCTAAATAATACGCCGCGGCGTGTAACACAACAATACCAGACGATACGCAGAAATTGCGCACACGGCTGATTGGTTGTGGGCCCTTTTAATGCCCGCGAAAGCGTCACTCTGCAAACTCCAGCACGGAATGTGGTAGTGAAGACACGACGGCGACCACGAGGAGAAGCCGAGGAGAAGAAGAAGACGCGCGACTCTCTCATTATACGCATACACGGACAAACACTCTCTGCAGAAGAGAGCTCGAGGACATCCGCGAGCCTTCGCCATAAATTTCAACCATTAAGAAGAATGGAAAAATGAGATAAAAAGAAATCTGCACATGCGTCGATTTTCCATTAATTTTTCGTCTTCTTTTTCTCCGCGTCGCGAATATTTTTATTTCTAACTTTTAACGAAAGAAATAAGACAAGCACTTATTAGTATGCTCGTTGTAATATTTTTGAAACACGCGCGCTCGCGCGAAATGAACCAATCAAGTGCGCGCCGAGTTAATCAATAATTTTAATTAAAATTCTCATTTTATCGGGCGCATCATTTAATTTCGTCAATAATAATAAACGCGATTCATTCGGCGCGCACAATCTCAATCTGCCTTCCTCTTTTTCTCGTCGTTCGTGATACGAGACAACATGCATTCATTTTATATTGACCCAGAGCGCGCGCAAGTGATTGCGAAAAAAAACAAACTATAATCGCAACGCGGGGAGACCAATCAAACGCAGCCAAGAATAATTTAAATGCTGTAGGCTTGCGATGCGATGATGAGTAAAATAATTATAAAATAATTACACGCAGAATGGATAAACAATAATTAAATAAAGCGATAATCAAAAGTTATGTGCGTATTTTAATTGCGTTCGACTTGCGTGTGCTGGACGCACTAATTAATAACGACTTGTTTTAAATTTTCGCGAGACTCATAAATAATTCAATTAAAATTTCGCCATTTTTCTTCGCATGTAAATCGACGAAAAGCACACCAGGAAATTAAAGTTACGTATAAAGATGTGTTTACAATCCGGCTCTCTTGCTACGATAAATTTTTTTCATTCGTAAGCGAACACAGATCGCAGAGAACTTTAACGCCGGATTTAATACGACAGGCGTTGCAAATCGTAATAAATTACAAGCTCGACGTTTGATGCGACGAACAGTGTGAGCATCCTGGATTAATATAGAAATACCAATGAATATATCGAAATATTCAAACGTCGAAATAAACTTTACAATAAATTCATTTCACGATTGCCTACTTCCTATGTTTTTCTGGAAATATTGAAATCCCGCATAACGCCAATGAAAACATCAAAATAATCCGCCTCAGCAAATTTATTGAATTCTTGAAGGTGTTTAATGTTGTTGCGACAAATATTTGTGTCATTGCTTTTTCAATTTGCTTCCTATTTTTATGCTGCCTCGGAAAATAAATGTGATAAATAATTTGTTGGCAAAAAAATTGGGATTAGAATCAAAATAAACTGACCATGACCTTAACACCCATGCCCGCGTTGAAGCTCAATTAAAATAAGTCGACAGTCAGTAGCGAGCTGTTTTGGCAGTAAAGAATAGTTTTATAACGTTTTAGGAATCTCATACGTTTGTGCGTGGCGTGTAAATGTTGTTTAAATATGGTTTTGGTACACTTTAGTAGTCTCTTACATAAAATTATATGAGTGGCTACGGCATCAAATCGCGACGTTTATTGCCCACTAAAAACAGATAAAACTACACTCAACTTTTTCCACGCACGCTCGTTTTCCATTCAACCATTTCCCACCTTTTTCATCTTTTTATCATCATCATTACACGCGCTTGTGTATTCTATTCTATGAAGTGCTGCTGCTGTTGGCTCAGTACTTACAAAGTATAACAAAATGTTTTACGCTAAGATTTGTTCAAATAAAATAAAACTGTCTCCGCGAGAATTTTTAATATCTTCATCTCGTTCGTTTTGTCACCGCTTTTTTTATATACGGGGCGCGGCGCGGCGCGGCCCGACGTGCATTTCTTCTATGCAAAAATAAATGAAGAAATAAAAAGTGCAATAAAGCGAAATAATTCCTAGTGTGTCTTTTTTGATGTTTGCATTTTTCACGTCTCACGGTTTCGTCTTTCATTTGAGCGGCTCGATAACGAGGAGCGCAAGAAACGCATCGCTTGTACGCGTCCACTATAAAAAGTGATTTATCTGGACGGCAGTTTTATTGATGCCATTAACCGGGCGCATCATCACTCGTAAATATCTGCGTGCGCGCTCGCAGGCGCTGAGGAGACTCTATGGATCGAGATGGAGACTCTTTTGCCCCATTGAAATTGAGTTCTTGCGGTTTTATTCGCGTTTTATGCCGTCCTCCGTCTTTATGAATCGACAAAACGGATGATTTCGTCGTCGCATCGCGCGAACCAAACACTCGAATACTTATGCTCTTCGTTACGATTAGGATATTTTCCGCAAATTTTTATTGCGGATTCAATTCATTTAAAAATTCATTTCTTAAATTGCTTCTTAATACACCGCAAAATACTGAAGGGCCTTTTTCCATTGTCTATATTAAATTTAGCCAATCAGCTGTTGCGAGCGCGCCGCAGAGAAAAAGAATGAATGAAGACATAAAGTATCTTCCGCGAAGGCGTTTTTTATTCAAAGAATGCAATTTTAGCATTTCAATGCGTATTTTTCAATGATCAATGATACATCTCGCTGAACAAAGACATTTTTATGAAGAGCAGATGGCCGTGTGTGGTCTTTCTTTAATTTTGATTTGTGAACGCTGAATGCCGTTCTGTTCTCGGTTGCTTAATGCATATTAAATTCAATTTCCGTTTTTCGTTCGATGCGTTTACGAAACGGCTTCATTATAATGTACAGTTGGAAACCGCCGAAAGTTTCTGGCTAAAATATTCAATTAATTTCGAAAAAATATGCCATGTTATATTTAGTCGTATTACACATGTAGCATTTTGAATAAACGCTCTGCAGCAATAATTTACAATCACCGAAAATGTAAATTGTGACGCATGTGTTTTGTTTATTTTTGTTATTATTATTATTATTGCGTTGGCTCGTTATGAGCTGGCCGAATACGAATTCGGCAAATTTAAATTTGGAATGCGTGTTTTTTGAGTTATGCAGCGAGCGCCAAAAATGCGATGAAGGAATACACTTCGGACGGATGCGAAATTGTATTCATAACGAAGGATAACGCATAAATTTCTATTTGCCCTGCGCGCCAACTACATACGTACAGATTGTTAGCATAAAGCTGTCAATGGTTAAAATCGCATTAATTATAATTGGCTCATACGCATATTCCAAACAAACAAGCGACCATCACAAATATATTTTTACTCGACGCGCTTGTGCAGAAACATCCCCCCTTCGTGAAGAGATATGATATTTTTAAATATAATATTAGCTTGATTAATTAGTCTATTCCATTCGCTAATTTGTGGCGTGTGAGAGTAAATTAGTGAAACAACACGGCGAGAGCACTATGTACAGAGTAGTCGCAACCCAAAGCGAAGTGAAACTAATGCTAATAGTTTGAATGTGTTTCTCATGTTGTGCAATGTATACCAGCACTATATTATCGGGCGCGGACTGATATAAAACTAATGGTGCATTATTAGCAGCAAGCAGCACCAAACAGCAATTCGGTGAGTAAAGTGTACGCTGGAATAGCACAGACAATAACAGGTGACACGTTTTGGTTCAATGATTTATTGTGCACGCGTAATTGAACCGCGAGAATATTTCATATTTCTGCACGACTGCGAATTTCGGCACTAATTGATATATGCATATTTTACAAGAAGTACCAGCAAACACCATTCTCTCAATTCAACAGACCGTACGTAGTAATGCATTTGATCATCTTTTTTGTTTCATTATGGCGCAAGTTAAATTATAATTGTTGAAACTACATATTTACATACATACAGTGTGCATGGCATGGCGAGAGCGGATATTTGAACAACCCCTTGATAAGTAATGAGGGTGACTTGATTTTATTGAGGAAATATATAATAACGCGAGATACCCGTCGACACACATCTTTTTTTCCGCATTTTTCTTGCGCTCGAATTTTCGGCGGAGGGTGTATGCATGTGAGTGCATGTATTTTCCACTTTATGCGTAAACACACACCAAACACACGCAGTGCGCGGCGTGAGCAAACAGATAACGATGGGAAAACCGGCTGTAGTTTTTCGACAAGCATGTATGCCAACCACCATGATCATATTCATGAATCTCTGCCTATCGTTGAAACCGGAAAACGCAATACGAAATGTACCAAAAAACCACGTCCAAGAATTAAATTATTACTCTAAATAAATGCTAAACTACTTTAAACAAATTTTCATCAGTTTCCATTACACTCTCCCGTGGTTTTACTCTAAAAGGAAAAGATTCTAATACATTTCCTTAAATGATTTATGGTTTATTGATTACGTGCTCGAATATAGCAGGAGCAGGTCGCGTATGGTTAGGGCATATCGAGAAAATAGAGTCTTTGCTCGAATAAATGAAAAAGTGCACTCTCCCCTTAGATGCATCGCGCTCAAAGCATTAAACATGATCCCTACGAATGCCATTACAGTTGCGCGTACTCCTGCCTTCCCTCTCCGCCGTTTTCTTGTTACATTTTTTGGTATTTCCTTTGGCAAACACGTAGGAAAACAGATCGAAGAAAGCAAAACCGACTATGACTATAAATATCATTCATGCGTGTGCAGCAGGGAAAAGGAACGCAAGCAAGAACTGAAATCGGCCGGAAATAGTTTTCGAAATGAATTCGCCTTTTATGAACTCGACCGCAAGACGAGGGAGGAATTCGACAAGCACCCTGCTTCGTAGGGTTGTCATCATCGCTGCGCTGAAAATTGGTTGCTTGTTATATTCCCGAATATGATCCCCGCCAATTTGAAAGGTATATCCTTATTTATTGTTTTTCCCCCATCCGCACGCCCCCTTTTATATTATTTTAATGCGCGTACCATTTAACTACTTGCCAACTTAGTGAAATTGAGGAAATGACCAATTGGTCTCAGTTATCCTTTGCGCAAAGGGTGGGTGCCTGCCATTTCGAATCCCATCCTTTTGATAGCATCACGCATTGTCAAGTTTCGCGCGCGCGTCGAGTTGAAATCGCTTCCCTAAACCGAGTCTAAGCACATTGCCAGCTGCTCGCGATGCGATTTTGTAATACATGCGCAAACAATACACAAGTCGCAAATGGTAGAAACAAGGAGCACAGCGCAAACGTGCGCGCGAGCCAGGACATAATATTAAAACATTCGGTGTCGTGAGTAATGCCTTCTGGAAGTTTCCCGCTTTGCGCGTGCTACTACAGCACAACGGCTGGTCCTGCCGCCGCTGTTCTCTCTTCATCAAGGACCATTTGCACCCGCGCTACTCTCGCCGGCTGTGCGCAAAGGCATGCATCATCCCGGCATGCAGCTGTTATCAGAGTTATTACACCTTAATATAGTCCCACCCAAGCGCGCTACACTTGTGTGCTGACAATTGCAGCACATGATACCCTGCTGCCCCTCCAACTCCTTCAACCCTTTCCGCGCCGTATTACCTATTAGAATATTACAATATTAACATTACACACCGATTATTAATTACACCGTGAATACCGAAATGGCAATGGCAATGGCGCAAGCAAATCTTACGTTTCAGTTATTTTAATAGCATTTCCACGCTGCAACTTGCACTTGCACTGGGCAAAATTATAGTTATGACTATTGTTTGAAAAAGTTGTAATCGCGTGTGTTACGTTACGTGTGCAATAATAACTTAATCTGTTTACGGTTTCATTTATTGTTGTTTATTTATGGATATTGCACGACTGATTTTAGGGTGTGTGTACGTGTAATATGCATTGTGTTTACGGCCGCGGCGCGCAACTAAAATGATTATTTCCACGTCGAAAATCCGGGGAACAGCAAAGAAGAAAAATCGTGCGCGTACATGCAATGATTTTCTCATTACGAATAGTGTGTTTTGAGTTCATCAACAACCACTCTTTCAATATATACACAGTGTTTAAATGTAATGCGACTTTAGAGCGAATAAATCTCCGGCGGCAATTTGCAATTAAAAAACGACGAGGCGACGTAAAAATAAAACCAAGAGGGTGACGTATGAATATAAACTATGGCTATTTATAGCGAATACGCGCGTTCAAGTGTAATTCGACGCCTATTAGTAGGTATATCGCATAGGCGGTGTGGTTTAATAGGCTGCGGCTATTTTTCCTGATTTCCATATCGTAATTGCGCTCGGTGGCAGTGGCGATTTCCGAAGGAGTCGAATGCAAGGCGTGGGTGGCAACGCGACACCAATCACACGCGGTTGTATTACGCAAAGAAGCAGCTAAGCAAGAGGGTGGTACACATACGCGAGTTTCAAATAAGCAGGCGCATGCATGCATTGTCGTTTTGTTCAACTTCTTGCAGTTGCTGCTATTATTATTATTATGGTCGTCATCGGTTATGCCTCGCAGGAGGGCATAAAAACGTCATCGTAGGGTGTACCTCACGTAAAATATACTGCATATATGCATAATAATTTTACGCGAAATATTTTTTCTCTCTGTATAGCAGAAAAATGTGTATATCGGTTGCATGCACATACAGTGATAATAGGCGATTGTAATGCATAGCTGAACCGAAAACGATGTCATCGCACACACGTTGCGGCCCGCGTACAACTTGAAATAAGAATTTCGTTCATGCGTTGCATGATGGCAGGCGAGTTATGCAAATGCCGGAGGCGGTTTGCCCTCGTCTGCCGCCAATGCCTTCGTTGCGAGCGCTTGTCGCGACAGTGACGGATGTGCGGCGGGTAGGGGCTGCACACTGCTCAAATTGGCTAAGGAAATGAAAATGCTAATACCGAAAACGCGGCGATCCAATTCGCGTACGTGTTTTTCTTATTAAATAAATACTCTAATTTCATTTATAATAAACTATCAGCTATAACGACGTGGCACCGCAGTGTTGCGTAGATAACGCATATTTTTGCGAACTATTAAATCTACGGTAATATAAAAAACTAGAAAAGTTATTGTGATAAAAGTAATGAAATGTATAATAGCAACAACACCCACTTGCGTGTTAATAAACAAGCAATTACGAAATGCTTTAAATTCTATTACAGAAATCATCAATGTTCATCTCTTTTTGCGCTGTGCTATGTGTGTTTCGGTGGGGCATAAATTACGCGGCGAGCAAGCGAGCGAGCAGCGCATGATGGAAGCGCGCACGTTTATTCGCCCGT
Organism: Aleochara curtula; assembly: GCA_963978815.1. Lineage (NCBI taxonomy): Eukaryota > Metazoa > Arthropoda > Insecta > Coleoptera > Staphylinidae > Aleochara > Aleochara curtula. Next base: position 18,479,229 of record OZ022216.1, on the reverse strand, counting down.
AGTGGTTCGCGTATGAGCTGCATGTAATAAACGATAATTTTCATTTTTAATTGCTTTCCACGATGCGGACGACGATAGGAGGACGGACTCGCTCAGCGCATGGGCGGCGTTCATTTGCATTTTTATAAGCGATGCAACTCAAAATCAAAATGCAATTCACAATGCACTCGTGCGCGCTGCGTCTTCGTCGTTTCTATTGTTACCGATGCGCTTTGCGGCGAAATTAATTAATGCAATTGCGAAAATTGTTAAACCCATTTAGCATTACAAAACCACGAATTGAATATCAAATGAGCATCTCCGCGAGCTTGAAATATTTTCCATGCATTTCGCGCAATTCGATGGAGATGTTAATGATCGTAATTAGAAGTGAATGAAGAAGAGCGCGAAGAAGACGAAGATGCAATGTGTGTAATTAACTAAACTCAATTAGAAGGCATTGCCAATTAATCATAATAAATTAATACATCCGGATGGTGCATACGCTTCAGCCGTCAGCGCAGCACCACACCACGCACACCTACGACACATTTCAGCTCGCTGCTGGCTCTTGCTTCTTGCGGCACGCGCACAAGAGCTATGAATATTGCGCGTATCCGAATGGGTTGGCGGCGGAAATCTAATATCCATCTGCAATTACACTCCTCGTACTTACTGTACGTGAGTTCGAATGAATGATTTCGCATGTGTAATTATTACTATTACATTGCCCAGTTTACGGTCGATGAAATTAATTTAATACGAGCCTTCGAATGGCTTCCTAAATTGACGAATGACTAAAACACAAAATCTGTAAATTTACGAGCGAAACAAGTCAATTTCGTAGCAATTTCCACACTCGACGTCGAGTAATAACATTCACCGCCGCTTGCAGCCCCCCCGTGCTATTGCAATCGCAATTAGCGCGCTATCGTATGAGTTACCTCCTTCCCATCTAATATTAACTAATATATAAACGGCGTACGCTGCAGCCGCCGCTGCCGCTGCCGCCGCCGCCCCCACCGACGCTTGCATCTCGAACGAACGTATGAATTTAATAATTTAATAGTCCATGGGTAGGAAAATTAGCGTTGTACTCGCGTTGCGCTTAAAAGGAGGGTAAGTCTGCGCACGCCAACACCACCTCCACGTGAATGGTGGCGGTTGGCTGTCTGGCTATGTAGCGATGCGGCGTATGTGTGTGTGCGCGAGCGTTATTACACCGTTCGTCCATTTTTCGGGGGTTCACGCGAGTGCAGTTCCAGTACTTAACTTGTAACTAATTAAAACTAGCAAAAGAGAAAGAGAAAAGCAAGCAAGCAAGCGCGCGCGTGCACGTAACGAAAGTGTGTGTATGCGCCGCGCACAGCGGATTGGATTTATGGTGCAATTAGCACCCCCCGAGTGGTAATTTATACATGCAATAACCCCCATGGCTCGTTCCACACATTTCGCGCCATGTTAGTGCGCGTATTTGTATAACAAACAATTATTTGCACTATGTCAATAAAAATCATAACAAACTTACCAAGCGCTTAAATGATACGGAATTTTTGAGAAATTCTTTGCCCTGTAAAGAACTCTGGTTTGTGGTGGTTTCTCGAATTAAAGAGGAACGCGGAGAAGCAAAGCCGCTATTGACGTTGATCTATTTCTGGGCGCATTTTGAAAAATGACTTTGGCCCAAAAGGGCCAGCCAAGTAAGAGCTCGAGGGTAGATTACACACTCAACGAAATAGATAGACTCGAACGCGTGTTTCATTTCGCTTGATTTCATTTCGAAAACAATAGCCGTGCTCGCTGCCAGCTCACACCCGAAAAAACTAATTAGTAAATTAGATACGTTCGAAGATCTATATCAATCAAGTAAATCACTTTGTATTGAAAAATTGGTGTGTACGATTTGAAAATACAATGAACACTCCCTTTGTTCATTACCTATTTATTTTTTTTCGTTTAATGCGGAGGAGCGAGATTCAAATTGAAACTTTTACTTTCATCAAGCAAATGACACGTTGAATTGATAGGAGTGTGTTCGATACACATCATAAAAAAGACGTAAAAATCAAAGGAGGCTGCGGCAATGCACTAATAACGTCACCGTGGTCTTCCTTGGTGTCTCACGCGTTGAGTGTGGTCAGTGCCACGCTTTGGCTGGACGTGCGCTGCTTTTTGTTCTTTTTCAAATTAATGATCTCGCGGTCGCCGCACGCTGTCACACTGAATGCGCTCCGTAACAAATGTCTTCGAAAAACACTGTGGCGAATCATTCACTTAAACCGCATTTCGCATTAAACTATCGCGAGAGGTAAAAAACGCGCCATAATAAAAATACAGTTTTCATTTCGTTGTAACGACCACGATTGTAACAAATTCATTTAAACCAAGTGCTTCCATTGCAACCCGAAAACCGTAATAACTCCTTATCAAAGTACTACAATGAAACGTTTAGTATTATCAATTGGCGCTAAGTACTCCCACTTTGCGAATGCTTGAATTTGTAACAGGCGATATTGTAGCACTTGTAGCACTAATGGTTTAAATTATGTTCACTCCAGAGAAAGAGTAATAGTAATTAATAAAAAAAACATATACGTAATTAAATCTCACCTGGATTCCAATTATAGTGCGACGAATTTCGCTTTATGCATTCATGTATTAAAACCTTGACAAGTTTCAATTGCAACTCGGAATCGAGTTTCGTGTTTTAATTGAACAAATTCATGTACGGTTGTGGCGCATTATTGTCCTTATCGTTATGATTATTATTTGTTTCTTGTACTTAAAAAGAGCAAATTGCTTTTGTGATTATAGCACGGATTACTTGTCTTACTTACTTACTTACTTACTTGCATAGCGTGAATGAAACTTTTTTCATTTGAGCTTGTAAGTTAAACATCTGAAACTTCAAATGCAATAAAGAAGAGTTGGCCGTTTTAAAATTGACGCAAACGATGCGCACGTAGTCGTATTCGTAGCCGAAATGCTAATAAATTTCAAAAAAATATTTCAGCTTATTCATAAGCGACGAGGAATTTGAATTGAAAAACAAGCTCGATGTTCGAACATAACGCAAACGCGTTCGTTCGTTCGTTCGTTCGTTGTTACATGCTATACACAAAGAGCGAGTTCCAAAAAGATGAGGAGCAGAATCGTTTCGATGGGCCCACAACACACAATTCTATAAGTCATAAATTCACTACCTACACGCGTGATATTCAGATGCGTATTATATGTACATTTTCAATGATTTTTATACAAATCATAAAAGTAAGTAGGTATAAAGTTTATAAAATGAAAAAATATGAGTGGTACGAAAAACAGAAAGGCAAAGCCACCCCAAAAAAATTAATTAACTCGGCCAACTCACTGTAATTAAAAGACAACAACTTATAGAATTGTGTGCGCTGGGTGCCTTTGGTAGGCGTTCGTTTGTTGGTATCTTTTTTCCTCATATTTATTACTCGAAACGCGCATTTCTTTTTATTTTTTGTTCTAGCTAACCTTCGCCTATCTGCCCGCAGTCATTATGATTATCGGCATTCAAAAGCGGCAGCGAACGATGCTGTCGTCCGCCATCCATCCGTCTCGTGCAGAGCGCAAGATGAAGAAAATGACTACGAGCGAGAGTTTTGTTCACAACAACGCAAGTCTTTCGTTATTCTTCCTTTAGATGCTTTTTTTTCTTCATCGGCCGTACGAGCGCGTTCTTTGCCTTTTTGGCTCTCGCGCGCGCGAAGAGTTATAATAACAGGTTTGGGCATCCTGCGCCTATCAGGCCGTTCGTCCAATGGGGAGCTTACATGCTTAATATCTTTAATAATCTCTCTCCTCAGCGGCCGGCCGAAGAGCCACCAGCCGTATAAATTAACTTTATGGCTGGAAATTTAATGCGATACATAATGAGATTTTGGAAATTTTCACATTCCACCGGATGGTAACAATGTCGCTGTCAATTATGTATGATGCTCATTCGTATTTAACATGCAGCATTTAGAGATTCTCCGCTTTACGCACAAAAAAATTAAATCTTTTCAATAATACAAATAGCGAGTAGTGCAATCGGATATCACATCGTAAATAACATTACAGCACCGTATTTTAAGTGCGCAAACTTGTACCAGCCGTCTGCGTCGAGTGCTGATAATCGCGAACGCAATTTCAACGCAACGCGAAAGGGATATTCAATCCTTATGATTGTTTCGCCGCCCAATATGGAATGATTACTCATTCTTCCTTTGCACCTTTTGATTCGTACTCTCAACAAATCGTGAATCTTTCTCTTCTCCTATTAGGTATTGTATGTATGCACAGGCATGCATGCATGCAACTAAATGAATAAATATGAAATTAGTTCAATTAGTACTTCAAAAACTCTTCGAGCATCTGTCTTTAGTTGTTTCAAAAATAAAATTATGTATAAAAGAGTTGGCTTTAAAGTGCTTTTAAGATAGTGCTCATTTTCGTATTTTCAACCATATGATATCACAATTTAAGAGGATGATTATGCATATTTAACGTTTTTTTCTCCTCTTAACTTTTGTATACAAAATCCCAATTATATTTTTTATATCAAGAATTACTACTATTAATAAAAGGAGATATTAAATTTTAAATATTTCCTATCACCGATTCATTTCGGTAATTAATAAATCAAGAAATCTCTGAACGTATTCCACCTCAGTGCAAAGAATGCACTCGTAAAAATAGAGATTATCCGAAATTATTTTGTAAAGTGACTAAGCATGTAAAGGGATGTTGTATACGACATGACATAACATATTCTGTATCTAGTGTATGACTTTGATATTCTTGCCAACGAATATTATTATTAAACATGACAGGAAGTCGTACGTAACTGTGCATGTAATTTCATCGTGATGCATCACACAATTGCATTGCAATGTACGTACATACACTCGATGTTCATAATGCATGCGTGTATGTTGAACAGGTGCATATATGTCATGTCTGGAAATGGCGCAGTCGATATGTGTTTGTGTGTTGTTGCTGAAATTGAATAAATAGGTAACTCGCAAACGCAACGCAACAACATTACGAGCTAATGTAAACGAATACAAAACCAAAATATGCGCGCTGCATAATCATTTTCATAATTTTCGAATTAGCCGCTGATGATGATAATGAAGCGTTATTTCAATATGCTAATATACGGGCAGCGGAAAGTCTTCGTCTTACGTCTGACTACCAACACGTTACGCTACGTAATTAATTGCGACGATTAATTATAATTTAGCTGCTTATTAAAATATCCACACTACTGCTGCATACGTCTTGCAAAAACTGATTTGCGTCGCGTGATTTTCTTAATCTGACAGTAAGAGTTTTACTATCATAATATCGCCTAAGGCGGCCGAAGAACAAGGAGACTTCTTAATCGGCTTTTGACGTAATCTCCGATTGTTTCATGTTGTCTGTTTGTTCAAAGATTAGTTAGTAAATACTAAACGTTTTTTCCTGCGCCATACAGTGTCCCGCTTGGAATTTATGTAATTTTTGTGCGAAAGTGAACATTCAATAAGTGTTCAATGTAATGTTGAATGCGTTCATGCGCGATAGATCAGAAAATGTATGGAAGAAGAGCGTTGTTCGTTGTTGCTCATCATTTCAGTGTTTCCCACTTTGGTGCGCGTATGCATGACCGATCCGAATGCACATTGGAGCGACAGGCGCGTCGCTAGCCAACTCGACCGAAAAATAAGAGCAATGGAATCGATGAAAATACATAATGCATATTTATGAAGACGAGTCTCGCTCCATTCTATGCCATCCTTCGATTACATTTGTACTGCGCGGCATTTATAGATGATGAGTAGTGCGTACAAAAAGCGCGTGAAGTGTGTACCACCACGCGAGCACTCACTTTGCGTTTATAGTTTATTCATAACTAGAGGAGAGGTACTTTAATTGGTTTCTGGGTAATGAACGCAGCGAACGGCCCATCACCGACGAGTAGCAATTAGGGAACACACGAAACGCGCCGTGAATTGGTTTTTCGAACATTACATTAGCGCATAACTACACCGCGTGCGCCTTTTTTTTTTTGCTTTGTTTCACTTCATTTCCACGCGCGCACAACAACAACACAGCCAACCATTGGCCAAGAGCTCACGCCGCTCGTGAGCATTTTTTATGTGTAATTTATGCATGCATGTCGCTTTACCGGTTGACCATTTTGTTTTCGTCACAATTGCACAAACATGTCTCGTGCACGCTGTTCTGTTTTTATTTTACTTTCGTTTTTTTCCATGCGCGAACCCAATGAAACAACACAACTACTACTACCTAGCTAGTAGTCAGCATTGAGGTATTATCAAATATGCACGTGCACTCTGTAATTTGTAATTAGCGCGGACGTAAATTATCCCGATCGGGCTGTTAATAATAAAATTAATTGCTCGTTATAAACGTCGTCGGCCGTCTAGTTATTTATTGACTTTGTATGCTTTTACGGCTTCTGCTTATGTAAACACTGCATCACTTAAGAGATTTCTCATTTCTCATTCTTCTTCCGACGGTAACTAGTAAATTGACCGCAAATTCACCTAGCCACATTTTAATCGAATAAAATGATTTCAAATTTTCAGGCATTATGTTAAAATAGTGGCGTGTTGATAAAAAGAAGAAATACGATTCATTCAAAAAGAAATAAAACGTATACGACGTGTATGCCGCCTATAAAACGTGTGCGTTTTATTCATTTAACAAATGACGCTTACGCCGTTAACAGTTGTTCAACTTTCCTCTCCAGAGCTCTGGAAACGAACATTAATTTCTATCGAAAACACAATGACAAAACGGCTCGCCATCGATACTCAAACAAACAACACACACAACATGCATGTTGTTTTTATTCTTTTCTCTTCATTCGCTCCGCGTTTCAGTATATTTTATTTTTTCGCTGTACGCTGCTGCACGTTTGTTGTGCATTTAATATATGATTGCAGGTACACTGCGTGGATCTCCATGTAAATGATCCGAGGCAATAAATAAACATGAGATGGTGAGATCGCGTCCAGCCAATAAATTAATTTGTTAAGAGTGCGCATTTCTTTCTTGCGCCTCGTTCAACTTGCTCGACGCACGCATCATTTCTCGTCCTGCAGCAGGTGGAGGACGCATTGTTGGTTATCAGCGGAAATCGGAAACACAGCAACAACGAGGAGGGCTGCGGCTGTGTGCATTGCTGCGTCTTGTAAACGCCAGAAAAAAGGTGTACAAATACTAATTTTCCAAATGAGTGTTGCGCCTCTAAGCGAACGCATTTTATCATTCCGCTTATCGCGGAAGAGCGGCCCGGCCGACTGTTAATATCCTCCGGAAGAGCGCACATATGCTTATTGCGTACGCGAGCTATAAAAATTTTACGGCGCCATGCGACAACGTATTAACTTAATCAATTTTTCTTTTGGCTCGTGCGCATTCGCTTTTCCCAGCCCAGCCATGTTATGTCAATTCGAATTAACTATACGAGAATTTATAAATTTCCTGCGTGTATGTTTCCGACCGATATTTATGTAAATTAATTAATTCCCTAATTGTGAGTACCGTATTAATAAAAATAATCATTTTATATCGGAATTTTATCATTTTTTCAATCGTAAATGTTCTATTTCGTGAAATACATTTAGGAATCCTGCATCACTCATGTTTCTCAGCAGCATTTTCACGCTTACTGAAAGTCTCTTAATCGTAAGAGAATGACGTACGAATTTAGTTTTCGCGCAATGCGTCCCGTTGAAATATCCGGGTGTATTCGATATGGGTGGATGGCGTGTCATGTGTCCCGAAACACAGACAACGCAACAACAATAACAACGGCGCGTAATGGTGACGTTTATGACGCGCGCAACAGTTTATGAGAGCATAAACATTTACATGCATAACGGTGCAGTGGTCTTCTCTTTGCGTACTCGCCCGTTTTGCATTTATTCGACGCACAACTTCTCCCGAAAGAATTTCGCACGACGCGACCGTAAAAATGTACAAAATATGAATGTGTGTTGTGTATGGCAAGAAAAATAAAAGAAATTGCAAGTGAATGAGTTGAAATACTTCTTATTAACCGCATGCATTTGTAAATAGATTATGCATGCATAAAATTTGTTAAATAAGGAAGGCAATAGCATAATGAATATGTTATTCATGCATAAAACTTGTTAAATAATATCAGGCATGATAAATATGAGTGAGTAGCAAAAATATCCAAAAAGATATAGGTGTAGTGTGGTTAGTGTATTAGATCGCTAAATAATTAATGATCATTTAAAAGAATATTCTAGCGGTAAATTATATTAAATGAAACCCACATATTTTGCCTGTTTTATAATAATTATATCAGCGCATGAATGAAATTATAAATTAATTTGCGCACAGCGGTGTAGTACATGAAAAATTAATTATCCTTTGATAGGAAGAAAACGAAACTAAAATGCGGAGCAGGCGAAGAAACAGAAATTGATCGTAAAACAGTTGGTTGGGCATTTATGCTCGTACGACATGGCAGCTGTGCAATCATTTAGCACCTTTGCATTTTGCCTTTAAGACGCGAGACGCACGAAGACAAGACGTTTCACGCAAACATGCCGCATAAGGGTAGATTATTAATTGATAAATAGCCATTTCATAAACGGCAATTGCAATTTGGTACTTTTGCATCATCATACTTTCGACCAGCATAAATTATGTTCATGTAATTGCGGGCAATATGTAATATAATTTTTTAATTTTACCTAACTATTACTTGCCATTTTCCATATTTATAATCACTTTGTTTATCCCGTATTACTGATTATTAAAATAAACTATATCCATTAATAACTCAACTCTAATAACTTAATTAAACTTGAGTAAACATTTACGCATTCAGCTGTTTTGCATTGTGTTGTTAAAAATAACTATTCAAAATATTTGCAGCATTCTAATGAGTAATGCGATTAGATCGTCCTCGAGGTCGATTGACCTTGGCGTGTAAAATGCACTAAAATGCAATTGCAAGATACATATTTATAATTTTTCGCGAGGTATCTTGCGCGCCTTTAATATGAACGCAAGAGAGTTCTCTTACTCTGCGCTGCCGCCGCTGCCGTTGCCGTTGCTTTTGCTGCAGTTAACTGATAAGCGTGCCCGGTACGTAATGCTAAAAGTTTCCACTATTTGCATATCAAGATGCATTAAGGCAGCGCACACGGCCAATATGAAAATGCATTAATGCATCGGAGGAGCGTCGTGCGCTCGTTAAAATATTTTTGCCAACTTTGCGTTGCAGCAACTTTCAACTGGCGCATTTTTGATTTAAGCTAAATTTCAAATTAATTAAATATATTTATAGCGCTGCGCGAGCAATAAAAACGTATTTTGCATTTAAATGCCCACCGAGTTTCTACGAAGCGCGCAGCATAATAAACCGACGCTGAACTTTAATAGTTCTTAATTGCAAATGATCGATTGGCGTTTTGTTCGTCAGCGCTGTGGGTCAGACAAAGTCACCGTGAGAGTGGCGTTAATGGTGCGCATCTTGAATGGACCCCGATTGTGTCTTGTTATTGCATCGATAACGAGCGCATCATGTTGCTCATAAAAATAAGTTGCCGTCTCATTCGGCGCTGATTAAATTATTTTCGCAATCGTAAAATATTTTTTGCATCGCTCGAAAAATAATTTTTCAAATTACTTTCGAAACGGAGCAAGTCCGCACGGTGCAAATATTTACAACACATAAAATTTCGTTTCAAAGAGTGATAAACATCAAATGATTTCACCCTGTTATCGCGATAGCTCTACGAAATGCGCGGAGGGTAGTCTGGAAGACGTCGTAACAATAATATTCGTTTAAACATCTGTTAGAATTTTTATTTCGGCCTTAAAAAACCAATAAAATCCGTTTTTAACGCTCCCGAATGCGTTTCTCGTGCTACTTGCATGTACTATCAGAGAGCGCACACGTTAATTTTACGAGGGTATTACTTTCATTATGTCGTTCGTTCAAGATGTCATTTGTTTTTCACTTTGCGCCATCGACATCGCCATTGCGTCCGCGCTGCTTCGCCGCACTAAAAACGTTACCTATTTGTTGTATTCAACGAATTTCATCACCTCTATTATCCGCCACCGGATGAAATGCACAATGCTAATAATGGCGTAATGAGACCGCAGCGAGCAATTTGTGGTCTACTTGCGCTTGATGAGTGTTGACATGCCGCGTGCGCTTTTCTATTCTTCAACGCACAATCGACACGCGATCGATTCGAATCAATAACTGGCAAATTATTCGGGCTGTGTCTTGCGGCAGGTAGGTAGTAATTTCTCGTTTATTCGGAGGAGCCGCTCCGCTCGCGAGCCTCCAGCGACAAGAAAACTATCTATTTGCGAAGCACCTGTATTTCTCTTTAATGCGCGCCTCGGCTTCTTCGTTCCACATTATCATCCTCCCGATGAACAGCCACATTCGTTATATTTAAGTCATCGCCCGTCTCTTGTAGATTATAATGACAAGCGAACGCGATTTTTTCCTCGCTATGCGAATCGACAATTTATAGCGTATAAGATGCATCGTCTTATGCCGCATATGCATAATATAAATGCTCAGTAACAACGTCTTTTCATATGTCGTTGCAGTTGAAACATTTTCTGTTCGTTCATTGCATGTGCCAAATGCAAAATAAACCATTTATCTTTCATACAAGGTAAATTCAAAACCGCAATTCAAGTTGAACTCGTCAAAAATCAAACAGCAAACTGAACTTTAATACAACTCCGAGTTGAGTAGAAATTTAAAGAAATAATTAGTATCAAATATTCATAAGAGATTTTCAAATGGATAATGTGATTGCTGCATTATCCTGTATAATATTCGTAAATGTGATTGTGGGTAGTAAAAGATGCAGCAATGCTTGAGATCAAAGATATATAATCTCTGTAAACAAGCTATATATTCCGCAAACGCATTCAATTTCTTCGATGGCATCGATGGCTCTTCACTCGGTCCGGTGTGCGAGTTTCATAAAAGCCGCGCGCTTATTTATTTCGTTTGCGTTTCCGAAAAATGCGCGCATTTAAATAATCAATTACGTCGCGGGAGCAATTCGCAGGCTCGTAATCGCCGTCGTCGATGTATTTATGTTATTCGAAGGCGTGAGCGCGCACTCGCGCACTTTTCCACCGGATTTCTATAATTGCGCGGCACGCTCGCGCGCGAGGGTGCAAAAATCCGGCGCGCTGCGATATTTAAGATATGCCCAAATTGCCGCCCGAACGGTGCTTGCATTTGCATAAAGCAGTCGTTACGTATTCCCGTCCCGCGAGGAGATTTAATTGCCTAAGAGACTGCGCGCAAACGCACAGCGTTTCATGTACGCGAAGAACTAATTAAATAAAGCGCGGAAACAATTTTCGGTTCGCAGCGCAACACATAATGATGCACGAACGAAGAAATTACACACCCCTTTTCCCGAATACACATCTTTTCGGCGTTGCGCCCCCGCAACGAATGCACTCATCGTGACGCACTTCCGAGAAGCAAAAGCACGACGACAAACATCAAATAATTGAGTGCTAAGAATGGAACCACGACAAAAAAATGCCATTTTTGATTAACCTCTGCCTAATCGTCTTTTTCCTCTCATTTTTTACCCGAATGTCTTTGCGACTTTGACAGGTAGACGGTTTTTCCTGCACGCCCAGACGGACAGCGAGACAGCGAATTCACAAGAAGTCGAGGAACCGTATCGAATTAATTTCGTTGCAACCGCTATTGTCTTGCATGCGTTGCTCACACATGTGAGCTATTTTTATACAATAAACAACGCCAGGCCGAAACGTTGGTTTTCGTTGCCAGAGCAACTCATAAATTCAATTGGACTTGTTCTGTGTTTACGTATAATAGGAAATTAAACTAGCCTTTAGATGCAGATAAGCGAGGAGCTATCTCTTAATGTTCTATACCGGGATTGAATTGTTCGCGTTGCTCGTTTTTCTCGTTGAGATCCCCTTCGCCCGTCCCGGTTAATTTTTAATTCGATCTATCAATCTTTGACTGAACAATTTCAAAATGAGCAGTTAGCAGTCGGCGTGTAAATGCATTTAATTGTGGCGATAGCAGAAGGGCGCGTACGGAATTAAGCCTTAAAGTATATGCTGCGTTGAGCCACTTTTCCAACTGCCACTTATCGTCATTATGCGCTGTGTAATTGTGGCTAAACCTCAAATTATACATCTAAATTGTGGCTGCACCAGCATGATTCTTATTATTGTTATTATTAAATTCCATTGGTGTTACTGCTATTGCTGCCGTTGCAGCTCGGGGTGCTGGTTGCGCTTTTGTGCGCACGATTGATGCCCATCTGTGTTCTCTGGCTGCTGCTCGTGCACCACTGACAACTTGTCATTATGTGCTTTCGAATGGATTGGTTTCCAACTGCGAGAGCAGACCAATCTTACCTCTATACGCATTCGTATGTGGAAGCTACAATACCCGACGTTTAATTTTCAATACGATGATACATGTTACGCGTTTATAATTTGCACGAAGGTAAACAATTCAGCGAATATGCGAAGAATAGTGGATAATCGTATACAACTACCTGGTGATACCTGATGATTTCTGATGATGATATTCTTACCAATTATAACTAATATAGGCGCATATGATATACGTTGAATGTTGGATGTTGAATATTGGCGCAATACATAGATAAATAGTATAAGCGAAACACATGCGAATAAGCAAAGTAAAGAAATTTGGTCAAAAACTCACCGGAGTTGCGTTGTAAATATTGCATGTCCTTCACAATGTCATCTCTCAGTAGCAGCCAACACGATCACGATCTGGGATGCCCACAGGAATCGACATCTGATGATCTTATTACGACTTGCACAAACACCACGGCTGATCATCGTAGTGGACATAATATGAAACAAATAAAAAATTATGAATTTCACTTTCACTATGGACCTATGATATCGATAAATACAACGATCTGATAATTGATATTTTCGAAGTTCATGTAGAAATAGCACAACCGATATGCGTACTATTAAGTAAAGTAAAGATATTTGTTTAAACACTCACCATAACTCCGATGATTATAGATATTCTTCGCCATGTCATCTCTCACGACTGAAAGTGATGATCACTCTATAGAATGTCCTGAGGGCATTCGTCACAGGATATGACAAAGATCTTTAGGTATGCCCCTCAAAATCACCAAGTGCATCCATTATAGCCAAATTCATCTGAAACAAATAAAATAATATATTAATAAACAGCACACATAACCACTAAACACATACATCCTAATATTATTATTAACATAGCAGAATTAATGTCTATTGTTCGACTGGTAACTATTAAATTGCGGGTTTTAAGGATTAGCAATCATACCTTTTTGTAATCTTCACTAATTAATGCACTATAACACTGAATCTAAACGAGATATAACTCTACCGCATGCACTAACACCTGACTGACTGAATAGGCTATTGCAAAAATTCGTCATTGTACAATGTCAAGAGCGCTGGCTGTATGTAAACAAATCAGCTGGTTCAATGCATACTAATAACAATACCAAAATGCATGTAATTTTAGATCCAAATTATAGCTATGGAAAGAATTGTTTTGTTTTTTGCATGTAGGAAGAAAAGTTAAGGATTGAATTGAATTTGTTTGTTCTCAAGCGAATGCGATGATGCGCTTCGAATAAATTACGTATAAAAATGAAGGCGAACGTGAGTTATGAAGACGCTGTGTGCGCTCTGCAATGCCTTCGTCGGCTTAATGTTAATGACCATCGTCTACATGGTCTAATTACCGTATAAATATGCAGAGTTCGGCCCCTTTGGCCAGCCGAGAGCGTGGGTTACCCTGCGCGTTCGTCTTCTTCTTCTTGTTCTACGTCTTCGCCGCCGTGTGCCAGCTTTATTTTCTCGTGCTGGCCGTGCTGTGCGGCATTATGTTATTATTGTGCGGCATGGCGTTTTCTTCAACTTATCAGCCTGCCAGCCTCCACACATATATACGTATACTCATGCTAATGTCGAGTGTGCACCTTTTCATCCCGCGCCATCCGCACCGCAACCGAGCCGTTCGTTCGTGTTTCGTCCATTACGGCCTTATTGTGTTCTCTGCCAATAAATAATATTCTTTATATGACGCGAACGGCGAGCGCCGTGTGTGCAACGTGATGCTCACCAGCCTGAATATAGCTAGCTAGCAAGCATCTTCTATGCCTCACTCGCAAGACTTCTAATTAAGTCTCCCCGACCAGCCTTTCTTACATGCCACATGCATACGGGTGAATTTCAATTGTTATTCTAAATTGTCATATTCAACGAATATAAACGCTATACGATAAGATCTCTTTCAAGTACTTTGCTCCAATAATTATGTATTGATAGATCTACAGCATGTATTGAATGTAAATTAGTATGAATTTACTTTATAATTTTCGCATATCAATTAGGCTTAATTTCCCGACATCTCAATTTTCTATACGTCTCTGATTAGTTAATAAATGTCTGATACTTCTGGCGTTCTGAGTATTATTGGCAGTAAAATTTCAGCTTCAAAAAATCAGATTTTAGTCCTTGCAGCGCCATCAAGGGTTTACACATAAAATTCTCATAACTAATAATTAGTATTTAACTGCTATGAAATTCAATGTGTTCAATTAAATTTCAATCATTATACAGACTCAAATCATTTATTCATCATCATCTATGAAATAATCGTCATAGCGTGGTGTCATGACATCAACATAATAATCGAAAATAGCTTCACATGCCGATTGGCAAAGATGTACTGCTTCCTCATATTGCTCCACAGAAAAGCTACCTGTTGTATGTGAAGCAATAATTGTTGCATCTACATTGCTAAATACAAGAACAAAAGTAGCCTTTAATTTGTTTGCCTCAATTTCATCTAAATCAAGAGTTAGTCTACTGTCTGTGTCCAAATAACAAGCAACAGCCCCAACCAGGAAATTCATATCAACACCACAATCTAAAAGTGCTAGACAAGATGCATTAACTGCAGCAGCAATTAATTCTGCTTCTCCACTTTTTTGCATTTCTTGAACAATGATTACAATTGATGTTCTTGGATAGAGCGCAGTGAGGAGTGCCGATTCACATGTGGTTTTGAGTATTGTTTCATATAAACGATCACCAACATTAGGCAAGCCAGACTTGGGCCTGTAGTGCATTTCAATCTGAGCTTTGTCAATCAGTATTTTATTCTGGCGACATTCAATAGGGCCATAACAACCTGCCACAACAGTGGTTCTGCCTAAAAGTAAGTTCTTGATTTGAAACAATGTTTGCACACAATAATGCACTAACCTTGCGTATAATATGCAGAACCATCAGGTCTACTTAATGAACGAATAGTTGCTTTAGGTTGTTCCATACTTTAATTTACTTTAACTACCGAATTTATCAGACGAACCAAACTACAAGAGTATTGTGAAGTATTGTTTTGATAGCGAGGTTATAACTCGTGTTGGCAACACGTACGCCGCCTCAAGTGCACGTAGCTAACTAATATCTAACCACAGTATTGCTAATAATAATAATAATCGCCTTTTTTAACTTATCGTGGAAAGTGCACAAAGTTTCATTGTCCATATGGCTGGCGAAGAGTTAAATAAAATGGAAGAATTGAAATTAAACAATGGTGATGTATCTACTGAGGAGGATATTGTGGATCCATGGAATGTTGTTGGCTCTTCCGAGACAGGAGTGGATTATGAAAAGCTTATTAGTGAGTTAATTCCCTTTATGCAAATTTAATTTAACCATGTGGCAATATTTTAGAACGTTTTGGCAGCTCTAAGATAGATCAGGAATTGATAGAACGTTTTGAGAAAGTGACTGGACAGCCTGCTCATCATTTCCTACGAAGAGGATTGTTTTTCTCTCATCGAGATATGCATTCCATACTAAATCAATTTGAAGCCAAGAAGCCTTTTTACTTATATACTGGCAGAGGGCCCTCTTCCAGCTCTATGCATGTGGGGCATTTAATTCCATTCATTTTTTGCAAATGGTTGCAGGATGTCTTTGATGTTCCACTTGTGATTCAATTGACTGATGATGAAAAGACTTTATGGAAAGATTTAAAAGTTGAGGATGCAATTAAAATGGCACATGAAAATGCCAAGGACATTATTGCAATTGGTTTTGATGTGAAGAAAACTTTCATTTTTTCTGACCTTACTTACATTGGGTAAATGTGCAATGCTGTTGAGAAATTACTTATTACATTGTATCTTTGCAGGCAATGTCCGGAATTTTACCGGAACATGATACGTATTCAGAAATGTGTTACTTTTAATCAAGTAAAAGGCATTTTTGGTTTTGGAGATAGTGATGTCATAGGCAAAATTGCATTTCCTGCAGTGCAGGCAACACCTTGCTTATCAACAAGTTTCCCGGAAACATTTGGTGCTAAGAAACTGCCCTGCTTAATTCCATGTGCAATTGATCAAGATCCCTATTTTCGGATGACTCGTGATGTGGCACCCCGCCTTGGATATCAGAAACCAGCATTAATGCATTCCGTTTTCTTCCCTGCTTTGCAAGGAGCAAAAACGAAAATGTCAGCATCCGATCCGAATTCAACAATCTACCTCACTGATACAGCGAAGCAACTAAAGAATAAAGTGAATAAACACGCATTCTCTGGTGGACAAACAAGCGTCGAGGAGCACCGAAAACTAGGTGGAAATTGTGAAGTTGATATTTCATATCAGTATTTGCGATTTTTCCTGGAAGATGATGCAAAGCTTGAGGAAATTCGTAAAAGCTATAGCAGTGGGGAATTATTAACTGGTGAACTGAAGAAGATGTTAATTGATACGCTGAGTCCAATTATCACAGGACATCAAGAACGGCGGAGTAAAATCACGGACGAAGAATTGAAATTATTTATGACACCACGCAAGCTGAATTTTGAATACTAATATTTGAAATTGTTATCACCAATATGTAAATCTATTTATTGATAATACTATCGAATGCGAAATTATTTATACTTTTGCAAATTTTAATACATTATGCACGATTGTCTCAAAGCTCACTGTCTATCAGTGACGTTTACTATCAATTTCTGACGCAGGACTTCAAAATTTTAGTTGAAAATGAGCGCATGTACGTTGGTAAAATTAGCGGGGGCTTGCAGTTCGGACGATAACAGCAGCCGTAGCGAAGTAATCATAGGCATTGGCTCGCGCCGTTCGGGGTTGGCTTTTGAGACTCCACCGCGAATGAATAAAATTTTATTGGACTTGAATCATTTACCTGATGAATCAGAATGCCTAAGTGGATGCAAGCTGGATGTCTATTGCATGGTACGACATCGTGCTGGATGTCCCCATCGTAAACTTCGAGAATTTGAATTAGGAACTCGTACTTTTGATTATATTGGCAAAGCAACTTATCCCTTTCAACAGGAAGGCACCGATGATGATTTTGCATGCGATCAACGATGCGAAGACTTTACACAGCGATGCGACAAATTACTTAATGAAATTCGCAGTAAATCTGCCATGCGTAGAAGCAAACACCTTTCTCAAGATGGTCCTTTTTACCAAATCATTGATGAGGTAACCACACCCGCAGTTCAAACGAAAGTTAGCAGCCGATTTTGCCATGTGAAATTAAGAGAGAGTGAATTGGACTTGTACGATTTGAAATTTCTCGAAGAGGAGCGCTAGTAAATTTGTAGTGATTATGCAAATCCTTCAATAAAGTATTTTTGCATTAAAAACACAAAGTTACTGTTTTTCTTGAACTATTATGCATGTGTGAATTATGGAAACTCTTATGGGACGTCACGTTTTAACATTACGCTCTTGTTATGTAAGAGCACGCGTTATCGGCAGTTAATAAACAGATTATGAATAAAATATAAACAAATCATGTATGTTGCGCGTGCCGGGTGACTTTATCTTCAGCTAAAATTAATTATTATCACTTGTTATTGAGTTCAGCTGCTTTGATGCGCATCTCTAGTAGTCACTCGATTAATTTAAGTGCAAGATGACAGATACTTGAAATAAATTATAAACTTCAAAGATATAATACTCAACAAGTAACTCATTTTCTAAAGTAGAATTCTGTCAATTGCTCGAACAAAATGTTACTGCTAATAACGATAATTGCTGTGCTCTGTGCATTATTATACTTTTATATAAAGTACAATTATACTTATTGGCAACGTAGAGGAATACCTCAAGCGGATCTTTTCACGGTGTTACAAGATGTAACAAAACCGTTTATAGGATTAGAAACGTTTATGGAAAATTCACGAGCCATCTATAAAAGATGCAAAGACCACAGGTAAATTATAAATAGCTTAATGTCCTGCAATTCTTACTTTATAATATTGTATAGAGTTTATGGAAGTTATCAAATCAATGCACCCGTTTTGATTCTTCGCGATCAAGAAGTAATCAAGACTATAACCGTTAAAGATTTTGATCACTTTACTGACCATCGCGATTTGGCTGCTAAAGGATCAGATCCGATTTGGGCAAAGAACTTATTCGCATTAAAAGGCGAAAAATGGCGAGTGATGCGAACCACGATGAGTCCAACTTTCACAGGTGCAAAGATGCGAGCCATGTTTGGATTAATAGACGAAGTCGCGCAGAAATTTGTCGAGTACTACAAGAATGGCCCGAAACAATTTACTCTAGAGTTTAAAGACGCCTTCACTCGACTTTCGAATGATGTGATTGCGAGCACGGCATTTGGACTCGAGTGCAACTCATTAAAAGAGCGTGATAATCAATTTTACTTAATGGGCAAAGAAGCTACGAATTTTCAATCAGTCGCACGATCCACGCAACTTATATTAGCACAAACTATACCAAAATTGGCAGAGGTATTTCAATAATAAAATTACTTATTTTTTAAATGAAATCCAATAATTTGTTGCAGATAATGAATGTCCAGTTTTTCTCAGCTAATGTGAGGAAATTCTTTGGTGATCTTGTACCACGTACAATACAAATGCGCGAAGAGCAAAATATTCAACGTCCTGATCTTATCAATATTATGATGGAAGCTCGCAAAGGTGTTTTAAAGTTTGAAGAAGACCAGCAACTGAATGAATCTAGTTTTACCAAGAGCGATGCATTACGCTTAAAAGAACTTAGCGATGAAGATATAACTGCCCAAGCAGTCATTTTTGTAACCGGGGGTTTTGATACAATTGCAACAGCACTGACTTTCTGCGCTTACGAATTAGCTGTTAATCCCGAAGTTCAAGATAAACTTAGGCGAGAAATTGAAGAAACTCTTGAGAAATCAGATGGGAAATTGACTTATGAAAACGTTACCAAAATGAAGTACATGGAAATGGTAGTTTCGGAGACGTTGAGGAAGTGGCCACCAGCTTCTATCACCGATCGTGTATGCACGAAAACTTATACAATTCCTGGAAGTAAACCAGGAGAAAGTGATATTACCTTACAACCTGGAGAGATTGCCGTGTTGCCCATTGGAGCTATACACAGGGATCCGGATATATATCCGGAACCAGATGTCTTTAAACCGGAGCGCTTTAGTGATGAGAACAAGCATTTAATAACACCTTACAATTATATGCCATTCGGCGTGGGCCCGAGAATTTGTATTGCTATTCGGTTTGCGTTGATGGAGGTCAAGACTGTTCTTTCAAGATTGCTTGTAGATTTCGAAATAATACCGGTGGAACGCACACAAATTCCTTTGAAATTGAAGAAGGGGGTGTTTACCTTAACTTCCGAAAATGGATTCTGGTTTGGCCTTAAGCGCCTTAATAAATAATGTAAATGTGCACTTGTTATTATGATTGCGTATTGTGATTGCTTTGGGCAAAGTACGTAATTATTACATTAAGTAATAGAAAAAAAATTATTTACCGAAATTATGTTGACGTGTTTATGAATAAAAACTTGTTTTTAAATATATTTGCAATTACAATTCAAGTACATATATAATTAATTTTGTTTGTGTTAGATAATTGTAAATAGAGAAAAAGTTCGTGATCAATGACAGATACGTGTATCGTAAAACTATGTTCATTGCTATCATTTGTACTCTATAACGCAGTTAGTTTGATATCCACTTCTAAACGATGCTATTCGTAGCTCTAATAATTTTGTGCGTTGCGCTTGCAGCGTATAAATTTGTACGTGGTTTTCAATATTGGGAAAGACAAGGCATTAAACAGGGCACGCAATGGGAATGCCTAACCGACGATTTAAAAACCACAATGAAATTGATGTCGTTCAAAGATCTACACATGACAAACTTTGCAAAATATCCAAAGTCTCGGTAATTATCATATTAAATTCCTAAATACATTTTCCTATTGATTAATTTACAGTTATCTTGGATTTTACCAATTTGGACAGCCGATGTTAATGTTGAGAGATGCGGACTTGATCAAAGAAGTAACAGTGAAAAATATTGAATCTTTTGCCAATCGACGAATTTTTATTCCAACAGGAATTGATAAATATTGGGATAGCAATCTCTTTGCACTTAAAGGAGATGCTTGGCGTATTATGCGATCAACATTAAGTCCAGCATTTACCGCTAATAAAATGAAATCAATGTTTGTACTTATGAACGAAACGGCTGAAAATTTCACTGATTATTTCGCAAAAAATGCGAAATCTGGCAAAAGCAATCATGGATTAGTAATGAAAGATTGCTATCGAAGATATGCGAGTGACGTGATTGCAAATTGTGCATTTGGTTATAAATGTGACTCGCTAACTGAACGTAATAATGAATTTTACGTTAATGGTATTCGTTTATCTACATTTGGAAGTTTACTTAACAGCCTAAAAATTGCTCTCGTACAACTTTCTTCTACACTGACTCCGTATATTGGCTTGAAAGCTTTTGACGCAACAGCTAGCGAATTCTTCCTTGGAATCACCAAAGGACAACTTAAAGTGCGCCAGGAGCAAAATATTGTGCGTCCCGATATGATTCATTTGCTGATGGAAGCGCGAAAAGGGAAATTACAGCATGAAAATACTCAAGAAACTAATACTGAGACTGGATTCGCAACTGTTCAGGAATCTGAACACGGAAAGAGTAGTCAGACGAAAGTTGATTTTTCGGATGTTGATATCACCGCTCAAGGATTATTCTTTTTCATTGCGGGATTTGATACAGTTTCAACGGCTTTGTCATTTATTTCTTATGAGCTGGCATTAAATCCAGAAATGCAAGAAAGACTTCGAAGAGAAATTGATGAGACTTTACTCAAATGCGGCGGAAAATTAACTTATGAAGCGCTCTTTGGAATGAAATACATGGATATGTTCATTTGCGGTTCGTAATTTATATTTTCCACTTAATTCATATTAAAATTTCTTTTAAATATTTCAGAATCACTGAGGAAATGGCCACCTATTTTGTTTGTCGATAGACAAGTTGTAAAACCGTACACGATTAATAAACAATCTGGTTACGATGACGAACCCAACGAAGTGAAATTGCAACCTGGCAATGCAATTATCCTGCCTATTTTCGCAATGCATCACGACCCGAAATATTATCCAGAGCCTGAAGTATTCAACCCCGAGAGATTTAGCGATGAAAATAAGAAAAATATCAATCCGTACGCTTATATGCCTTTTGGTTCTGGAGGCCGCAATTGCATTGGATCGCGCTTTGCGCTAATGGAAATTAAAATGTTATTCTTTCACTTGTTATCAAAGTTTGAAATTGCAGTGAACGCAAAAACGCAAGTGCCTGTTCAAATTAGTAGAGCGCTTTTTAATTTGGAGTCCAATGATGGTATATTCTTAGATTATAAAGAAAGAACATTACTATAATAAAATACGATACTTGCAATTCTTTATCCTGTAAATTATTTTAATCATGTTATTAAAAAGTGCGTTCAAAACTGTTTGTCAAAGATTTGTTTGCGTTTTTAAAAGAAGTGACGGTCATGACCATAATAATCCGGATTGTGCTCATGCTGATAGCCTCCATGATGATGATCATGGCCATATCCATGACCGTAACCATGGTCATGCTCATGAGTACCATAATGGTAATTATGATGATCATGATCATCATGATCATCATGATCGTGGTGGTTATGGTGGTGGTGTTTGCCATGGTGGTGGTGGTGGTGATGGTGGCGGCGTTGGCCAAAGCGGCCTTCCAAATCAGGAGTTCCAACACCAGCAATACCAACAACACCAGCCGCAGAAGCCGCAACAGTATCACATTTTACATAAGCTGCCAGAGCAACTAAGCAAATGCCAAGTACCAATGACTAAAATTGCAAATGTTACATAATCTAAATACCGTAATTTTATACCAAGTAATAATAACTTACGAATTTCATTATGACTTAATATTTTTTAATAATAGAGAACTACTGAATAGGTCTTCAAGGTTTTGAATAACAACCAGAAACTGATGTCCTTGCTTGCAAGGCGAAACTTTTTATACTCAAAGATCAAAACTAGAAAAGCAATAGAAGTTGATGAATTCACGTTTATTATCTTATCAGTCTTAACGACGCAGGTAGTGAACGTTGAGGAAACACCAATTATATGGGGAATTGTTAATTACTTTAAACATTTTAAGAATTGCAAGTTACGTAAAACAAGTTTTCGCTTTAGAAATTTAATTGCGCCCTTTAATAACCAATGCCGAAATACAGTCCGTGATTATAGTGACCATATCCGTGGTGACCACCATAGTGATGGTGGTGATGATGATGGTACGGGTGGTAGTAGTGACCATATCCATGATGGTAATAACCATATGGATAACAATGTGCAATTGCCAATAGGCAAGAAATCAAAAGTACCAAAAATATCTAGCCGAAAATAATCATATAAAACTTCACATCAAATTTGAATAAAATATAACTCACCGAATTCATCATCTCAATAACCGAATTTAAAAATTCTAATAATGTTTAACGTTCAATCACCTGTTATGATTATACAAAAACCCACTTGGTAATATTGAAAATCCGAAAAAGTGTGAGTATTTATAGGAACACACGCCTGATACAAAAGTCCTAATAATTGTCAATTAGTGTGAAAACCAATGCGATTGTTCTGCATTTTATCAAAACGTATCAAAAAGCTATTAACTTAATTCATTAGTATCTTATGTAAATAATGTGGTAAAAGAAGTCAGTGTGAGAAGCGTATCATATTTTTATCAGACTATTGACAATAATACTTGTTGCTACTAATTTTACATTACAAGAAAGCATACGCATGTTTAAAAATAAGATCATTTCGTGAATGGAATTGCTTTGTCCATTATATGTACTTGTTTGTGGCCGAGTCTTCAAGTTTTTGCGCTTTTAATTTATCGTCCTTATTTTCGTTTGCATCATCAGTGCAAACCTGATGCAGATTTACAACCACCGTAACCAAAATAGTTGCAACAGCAAGAGCTAAGTAGCAAAAGACTACATAACACACGTTTATGATTACGAAGACAGTATTCCAAAATAATTTACTTGTTAGTACCATGAATGCAATACTGATTAGTTCGCTCAACCACTAAAAGAAATGATAATGAAATGTATTCCCTACTTTGAAATTGTATAAAAATAATACGTAAGCAAGGATGAAGAGACATTTGTAAAACATCCACTGATAACTAAGAACAGTGGACTTCCGATCGGCTTTTTTCAAATAATGACCAACCAGTTGTTGGGTTTTAGAATTATTCCCTTCGTTTTCTGGAAATTCATCCAATTTCTTATCTGAGTAAATTATTCTCGTAAAGGGCGCATTATTATCTGATAATTCAATCTACCTGTGTTAAATTGAGTTCCAAAATCACCTTCGCTTTTATTGGTTGCAAAAGCAGCATCACCAAGCTCTTCAATGTGATGTAAAATGTCTAATTGTGGATCGTTTTCAGCCATTATCAAGTAATAAAAAAACCTAAGTTGAACAATTTCTTAACTGGGAAATGAATGCATATGCTGTTTAATTTTGGATTTACTTGCCTTGTCAATGTCAATCCTACATTTATATTTTACTACTGTCTGCATCAAATAATTAAATGTTGTTATGGCAATTCATAAATTGGATTGTATGATTCGAAATGCAAAAAAGTTTGTTTAGAGTGACTAAAAAGAGAGTGAAACTAGTATGAACTACAAATAAGAGTGATGAATCAAAACACTCTTGACGAGTAGTAAATATTTATCGAATAGTCGAAAGGTTATCTTATCAAATTTTCGGAATGAAATACACGCATAAATATGACGTTATCTCTGAATACTTCGTATAACTAAATTGCACTAATTGCAAATACAAACATGACTTTGGCCAGAAAGATACCAGATTGTTTTTAACCTCTTGAATGTGTCCGGAATTGTTTGCTCATCTGAAATTCTTTATTTTTATTCGCATCTTATAAAAAGCATAATGACGCCGCAAAGAGTTTAGTTAAAGTTCACGCTTCCATTTTGAAAGTCATACTTAATGAGTCTGCAAGTCATTATTAAATCATAATGCGATTTTTAATTGTAAGTGATAATTAAATACCAAAATACCCAATACGCATTAGACATCTACTTTTAGTTTACGTTGTTATGCATTAAATGCTATCAACTTAGCGCACATCCGCTAGAACACTCAACGCAAGTGAATAAAATTTACGTGTTGTCTCCGCTTGAGCAACATGAAGAAATAAAATCCGCAAACGCATTTGAAATACAGCCTGAGGAGAAGCATTCAGATATTCCGGAAGATCACGTATTGCGAAAGAAATTAATTGCTGTACCTCTAAATGAAGTAAAAGCGGACACGAAAATATTAACAAATGCAGAAGGACATGCAGTATTAGCGCATACGAGTGATGAAGATATGATGACCGCCGAGAATATAGTTTTTCGACCATTGTTCACTTACCGTCGACAACAGGCGCAAAGGAAACGCATTTATGTACCCTCAACTCTCCAGCGCAAAGATTGTGATGAGAAAATAAGACCGTATCCTAATTATTACTCATCAAATTATCAGAATAGCCACGTGCCTTCATGGCCAGCATTTACTTAGTTCGTGAAAAGTTCTTAGAATAGATGTTCTCGAATAGCAACAGTGCGTCTTCGCCATGTAAATATTAATTTATGTTTTGTACTTTTTCAAATAAATGCGCAAACACTTTATAAAAGTGTGAATTGCGATAATATTTTGCGCAAGATTCAACGGAAACGTAGTTGACTATTAAAAATCCTACCTTATGTTGACTTTGCAAAACTTCCACGGCTTATGTCCACTTCCAAAGAATCGAAAATCTTCCAAAGTAATCGACACTAAAACAAGAAAATGCATTGGTTAATAAACAAACTTAATAAATGAAAAAATAATAAATGAATAATTAAAATTACAATAGAAATTGGAATAAGGTCAACATTGCTTAACAATGACAATTTACGATTTAACACCATACGCTATCAATAATTTTAAATGTAAACTAAGCTCTGACACGTTAATAAATACATGTCAATATTATTATGAATTCGCCTATGTTGCAAGTGCAATAAATGCATTTCGAGTGCATCAAATTGGCACCTTTAACAAGGGAATAAAAATTAATTAATGTCCAAATAAACCGGGTGAAATGGCCAAATAAACAGAGCAAAAGTAACCATTGTTACTATTTTTAACTCGTTACACATGCTGAATGTGATAATTAGTGAGACATTTTTCCAAGTGCGTACTGTGACCAGAGTCAACAAAATATTCATATATATTTAGAGTTTAAATGTAGCGCAATCAGTTTTTAAATAACTTTCAAACAAGATATCCTAAACTACTTCTTAAACTTTGCAAATATTTGAAGCCAAACAAATAATAACGATGGTGAGCTCGAACTTCTGATAGACTCTAAACAATATAAATTAATTTGGTATTTCAATTGTCGCAGATTGCCTTTACGCTTTTATTGGCCACTTCAACGATTATTTCAATGCAATGTAATGCATTGCCAGTAATTGAATCTTCACGGAACAGCAAAGAATTATATTTGATAACACCATTGAAGGGCGTCAGTGAAAAAGAAATAGAACTTATCAAACGATTTGAAGGAGATTCAAATGAAAGTATTCCAAATATTTTCAACACAGATGGGTCAGAAGTTGTGAGAATTTCAAGAAATACTAACGCTGGTGAAGATAAACCCCGTCGCCGAAATGAATACAGATCGTTTTACCCCAAATATTATGAGGAAGCTGAATTTCCAGCATTTACAAGATAATTTTTTCCGATTAAGTTAAGATTTGTATATAATTTAAATTATTAATAAATTATTTATGTTTTACTTTTGCTGCAACTAATTTCTTGTTTTATATTATTGGTTCATTATTTGTTAACGATTGAATTGATGCTCATCAATTAATAATACATGTTTTCAAACATTTCCACGTTAAATGCAAGACCGCTCAAGAGTTCAATTGCGTCTTACGCTTAACTTTACTTCTTCTTTATTAAGAAGAACTTGATAAAGTTGGAAGAATTAAAATAAAAAGACATATTTGTTTTTCAATAAGATAATAAATAATTTTCTTTACATAAACACCTAAGACATAATATACTGTGGTCTAAATTTCCTTCTTGGCTGTTGTTTTTTTTCAGACTGTTTACCATTGTAATACAATGGATCTTGCCTCTTAGTAACCTTTACAACTGGAGTATTAGGCACCTGAAAATATTGTGGTGTTTTATAAACAGGTCTTCCAGTATATCTTTGCAAGTTGTTGTCTAATTCAGTTCTCTTTCTGAGATAATTTTGTGAATTCCCATAAAAATTACTTGTCTGATAAGGCATGGGATAATACAGCTGCTGTTCAACAGGCTGAGCATCCCGTTTCTCACGTTCTTGTGCTCTATTCCTCAAGAAATACTTGCCCATGACACCAAACATGGGATTATGAGAATGCATCATTCTGTAATACCGTCGACGAAATGATGCATCAGTTGGAGCAATCTCCTCCTCATCATGTCTCTCAAGTTTGCCTACAGCCAAACTTGTGAATCCCAGCAGCAGTAGAATCACAAGATGTTTCATCTAGCAGAAGATTAAATTAGTTAAGGCTTCACAAGAGTTCAGAGGCTTACCTTTTCAGAGTTTTTTGTGTTGTGTCTGGCAATTCAGTAATGTATTGCACGTAGCTAACAAATGTGAATAATTCCATTTGTTGCTCTGGCTTTTTATACACACTTGCAATGCTTGGATATTCATAATTCAGAGAAACGCTGTGCAGTACTAAAATCAGTATTAAAAATTCGTTGCGTCTATATTTGCCTAGAAAGACATGATAATTTGCAAGTTTTTATTTAATTATTTGCACCAATCTTTATCGCCACAATGGAGCTCGATTCCTGTGGACAGATTCACTTAGCTAAGAAGCATTGTAATGAGTGATGCATTTCACACTAATGACAATGAGCAATGCTGTGTAATTAGTAGACATGTTAATTGATTAATGTGAATTGGAAATTGCCAATGAGAAATTAGCTAATGTACAACACTTACCGCTACAGTCAAATCTACACCTACCATGCAGATAAAGCAAAACACTCTGAATATAAGCGAAGAACAAGATGAGTACACAAATACGCTTAGCACTTTACAAGTTCATTGTATTGCCAAAAATTAAGACTAATTAGTATGAATAACATTGAACTAAAGAATCAGTGCACTCTTAACCTTAATACCAAAGTATGTATATGGAAACCGCAATCTAGTCATGCAAGCAATATACATGCCAAATAAATTCATAAGATGTTCTAATAGTACTTACCACTATTATTATACGTTTCTTCAAGGTTTCATCGATATTTATCACACTTAAAACTTAATATAAAACACAAACACTGGAATCCCAACCAACGCTATGGACGCCGAACCAGAAAGGGCAAACGGCGGGTAAAAAGATGACAGGTACAAAGCCGCGCATGCGTTGATGACCTTGCGTCTTCTTTACATTGGTAGCAACTATTCTATTAAGAAATTTTTAGTTTTACATTATTATGAATAAAATATAAATAATTTATCGCTTACAATTGATACATCCATATAAAACACGATCAGATTACTTAATTTTTCTTTGCCTTCTTCAATTGTTTCTGGCGGAAGCTTTCTTCAAGTACATCTTTTTGTAATTCTTTGCAAATATCTTCATACATTTGTCCTTAAATATTAATTAATTAAAGAAAATAAACACCATACGTAGACCGTACTTACTTGCTTTTTTATATTTATCTTTAATCGTATCTGGTAATTGTTGAAAATGCTGTAACTCATCTTCATGGACTAGTTTAAGATTTTTTAATTCTGCTAAAATATGGGCCATCCTGCATTGCTAAACAAGCACGTTAAAAACTGATAGCTTATCATTTACAATAGTCACATGTTACAGTGTTATTTATTTTAATATAATTTGAATTTTGGCGCTGAATATAGACGTCGAGCGCCATCACCGGAAACTTTCTGGCTCTCTCCACTAAACTTGCCTCTTTTCAATCAGTCTTTCCAAGCTGTCAACATGGCCGATCAAGTAAGTTTAGTGAATTTCTGCTGGAAAATGTAGAAAAACGTGGATATATATTGTGTTTATATGAATAAAACAACGTCTGAGATGTGAAGTATCAATGGTTAATCAGCGTGCTTGTGTTTTAAACCAAGAAAATTTGCAATTTTCATGAGTGTGCTTTAGGGTTATACACACGTGGTATAGACTTTAAATCGCATGTAAATATGTTAAAATTAGTGTATCTTCGTTGAGACGTTGTTTTATTTAGGTCTATAGCATTGTTGTTATTTTCAGTGACTTGTAGCTGCTCTTAATCATGTATATGCAGTGTATTTAAGCGTTGTTTGTATTGTAGAATGAGAGATCATTCCAAAAACAACCAACAATTTTTCTGAACCGAAAGAAAGGTATCGGTGGCAAGAGACGCAAATCTCTGCGTTATCACCGTGAAGTCGGTTTAGGCTTCAAAACACCGCGAGAGGTTAGTGTTTGACTAATTATATCTTTGTTTTCCACAACCCTCAGACAGAAAAAGCCTTCCAAAAGCAACAGATTGTATTCTTAAACCATAAGTCCGCCGCCAAAAGGAAAAATTTACGCCACCACCGTAGTGTAGGTCTAGGTTTCAAGACCCCACGTGAGGTAAACAAACACAAATTACAAAATTACTGGGTTTATTGGTGGAATCATGGTTTTTGCAAATTGGCACAGACAATTGGCAAACTGCTTCTCTCTTAACATCATCCTTCATTCATTAATTAAGCATGCTTAGAATTGTTTGACTGCAAGCATTAACAGAATCATAACAAAGGAGTCACTTGGAAAGCAGTCAAGCAATTCAAAATCATTCAAGTTGTGAGCCGTTAAACTTATTATATCTGTGTTATCTAGGCCATTGATGGACACTACATTGATAAGAAATGCCCATTCACTGGTAATGTGTCCATCCGTGGACGTATCTTGACTGGCGTTGTACAAAAGATGAAGATGCAACGTACCATCGTCATCAGACGCGATTACCTTCACTACATTAGGAAGTACAATCGTTTTGAGAAGCGTCATCGTAACATGTCTGTGCATTTGTCGCCATGCTTCAGGTATTGTTATCCACTTACAATTTATGACTTTAAATACTAATATTCTTTGCTTTTGTTTTAGGGATGTTGAGATTGGAGATGTTGTCACGATCGGCGAGTGCAGGCCGCTCTCAAAGACAGTCAGATTTAATGTACTCAAAGTTACAAAGGGTACTGGATCCAAGAAGAGTTTTAATAAATTCTAAATAATGTCTCTTGTTTAACTAATAATCATAATTTAATAAAGTGTAACGCTTTATAAGATGTATGCTGTATTATTTGTACACCCTTGATGATGTATAAGAATATTAGGATTTGAGTACATAGTAAAAGTAAATTTATTTTTAAAGTATGTACAAAATTATCTAAATTAACTTGTCCTCATAATAAATATTTTGCATTTAAAGAGATCATGATAGGGATGGTTGATTAATGATATTGTTTTGGGAATTGTGAATTTGTTCTTGTCTAGAAGAGCTGTGTGCAGATCTTGGCTGTGTGTTTGATATTCTATTATTTATAGGTCTTGATGTGGAAGCATTACCATCATGTGCTAATGGAGATCTTGTACGTGGCATCTGGACAGCTGAATTAATTATGCCAGGGAGTCTTTGAAATTCTTGGATATACTCATACTGGCAAGTTAATTTGGTAGCACAGCTTTTGCAAATAGTCTTTGGCAACTTGTCATACTTTTTAATCTAGAAAATAGTAATTGTTATAGATTGAATTAATACAGTTTCATCAACGTACCTTAATTGGAAGTATTTTTATTTTCATCAAGAGTTTAAGTTCTTTTCCCTTATTGCTATACAGGTGTATAACTTCATCTTTATAAGTGGCACATAACCTGCATAGGAACCCACACATCATTGCCCTGCGATAGCTACCCATTCTTCACCTGTGATACTGATATCAGTAAATCACACCACAAATAATCACCAAGCAGCTTGGGCGAATTATGAGATTGGAGTATTTCAATGTTATGAAAACAATTTTCCCAATGTATAGCAATAACAATGCAACATGTGCGAAACTAGTGGCTACTTTGACAACCACGATAAATAGGAAGCGGCGAACCCACGAACTATTACTATGGGCGATAGATTTAATTTGAAAACTTTAAAAAGTTTTAAAGTTGTTGTTAATCTGATATTATGAGTATAGTATATAAGAAAACTTATGGAATGTCAACATGAATAACCAATTAATTAAGAAATACTAAAGCGATACTCTGAAAATCTCAATAAATACCAAAATTTGTAATTAAATAAACTCTATGGTTGAAAATGTAATTCTTATAAATTTGATATTTAATTATAATCGTGATTCTTCGGGAAATATTAAAATTTAAATCTAGCAAAGTTGATAAAATAATATTTAACTCAGTATTTGTTTGTCTTAAACCTTTGAATGTTTTCCCTAGTTTTTCTAAATCCGAAGGATTTGTAAATTCCCTCATGAATATGTTAGCGCAGAATTGGAGATTTGGATTTGCGCAATATGGAAAGGATATTTTTCTGCAAGTTAAACAGTAATGCTATGAATGACTATGAATACAATAGGGATAGACAGTGCGTAGGACGTGCAACAATAATTTGAATCAATATAGCGTCGCGCGGATGAATGCAAATGCTTGCTCTCGTCAAACACGCATTAATGAGTTGGGCAAACAATCGAAAAATTGTGCGACGTACGTAATCGCAGCGCAGCGGTGCACGCGCCGGCGGCGAAAATCGATGGCAGCTATGACGTCGGTCCACCGTACGTGGGAGCGTGCGCCGAGGCGCAATGCCGCCGCCGCCACCGCCGTCGTCGTCGTTCATTTGTTGTGCGACGATGCCCGCGCGCTGGAGTCCACCTCTGCTGGGGCTCATCCTGCTGATTGCCGTCGTCGCTGTGCAACGCGGCATCGCCGGCGATGTCTTCAGCAATTCTTTTCTGGTGCGCTTCCGGCGCGCCGTCCACCCCGAAGAGGCGCACCGAATCGCCAGCCGCCACGGCTTTGTCAACATGGGACCGGTTAGTTCTGTTGTTCCCATACCCATACACTCATGACCATATGCATTGTTCATATGTCCGCAAATAATTCGCACTATACGCGGGTTGTTGCTCTATGCTATGCAAATAATGAAAATTATCAACGTTGTCGTTCATTACACACAGCTGGCGCGTGTTTGGCATATGTTTACGTGAACTGTATAATAAACTCATTGCTCATTGCTCACTGCTGGTGAAAGTAGCAATAAATCCCTAATAAGACAATTAAGATGACTTGACTGTTCTCGATCAACATGATTAGAAATTCACTGAAGCCCCTTCAAAAAGATAATCCCGCGCGTTGTTTGCTGTAATAAATAACAAGGCAATTAATCATATTTTACAGCTGTTGGATTCCCGCACCGAATATCACTTTGTGAATCACGCAATACCTTCAGCGCGCTCCAAACGCTCAATTCCGCACGTGCGAAAACTCAAAGTGGATCCATTGGTAAGTTAAATGTAATCCTCAACTTTCATTCACTCCCAGACTATGATGAAATAATTAGCATTGGGTAACAAGTGATATTCAATATCCAATTAAATGAATAAATTTGAAACATGTCCCATGCTTCACTCTTGCTCAACGTGCGTGGGACGCGTGACTCCAATTTCCAGATTGCACGTGCTGCGACAGTAAAAAAGGGCAGCGCGCCCTTAATCCTCTTAATCCAGAATTCGCGTCTCGCACGAAGGACGAACGCGTATGTGACACGAACGTAATTTTGTTTTCAGATTCATTCTGCAATCCAGCAGCCGGGATTTCAGCGCGTTAAACGCGGTTATAAACCACTGCGCGTCGAGAATCTGGTGAGGAATATTCAACCGCATAAAGATCCCACCGATCCGTACTTCGCATTCCAATGGTACCTGAAGAACACCGGCCAGAATGGCGGCAAGGCTAAACTCGATCTCAACGTGGAGGCGGCTTGGGCGCAAGGCGTCACCGGTAAAAACATCACCACCGCAATTATGGACGATGGTAATTGACACACCTAATCAATTTATTTATGTAATTACTTGTTGTTTATTTGCACTCGTTATATTTCCACTTTATTACTTTGACGCGTAAACAACCAGCAGCGCAGAATTTATTTCGCAGTTAATTTCCGTTTCTAAAAGGTTAAAAGTCATAAACATTCGCATTCAAGGGTGGTTTTTTCCTCGCATTAAATGCAATTCATCTCGATTTAAACGACGACAAGCACATATGCTTTGTTTGTTCTGCACATCTATCAGTGATTGACGTTGATAAATGACGTTTATTGGATGTTTTCCTCGTTTTCAGGAGTTGACTACATGCATCCCGATTTGAAATTCAATTACGTGAGTATTCATCTCTGTTTTTATTGGTGTTATGTGCAGTACGCTAACGTTTTGCCTTAAAATTAAGTCAATTTCGAAAAGCAAACAAGACGTTAGCGTTGTCGTATTTTGTTTCTCACGCGAGAGTAATCGGTTTATTGTCATTCGTTGTTTGTCGAACGTGCATCGACTGAACAATATTCAATTCCTGCTCTGCTTTCCATCCACAGAATGCCGAAGCCAGCTATGACTTTAGCAGCAATGATCCATTTCCGTATCCGCGCTACACGGACGATTGGTTCAACAGGTGAGCTTTTTTCAATCTGATTAGAATATGATTATCCCAGCTTTTTCTCATTTTACGTACCGAATTATAAACGAAAAAATAAAGCAGGTCAGCGCATAAAACAATAAAAATTCATCTTTAATGAACGATCGACAAAACAAGAAAGTAAAAAAAGAACACGAGCACTCTAACTAATTGAGCTTAATCTACGCACGTTTAACACAGTACTTACAAACTAATATAACGGTAATTTTTTGTTCGTCTAGTAAAAAGCAAGGTACATAAAACTATACAATAAATAATGAAGGCGTTTGTTGCTCGAGCAACTTTAGAAACTTTACAAGACGCGTAAAAAACAATGCTGACATTTTCGCATGAATTGTGCGCGCAACAGTTTGATCTCTCCGTACTATTGATTGTTAATTATTGGTGTCCAGCCATTCGCTGTCATACTTTCCTGCTTCACAACTGAGGCGGCTGCAACAGGAGCGATTTCTTCTTGTGTTTTAACAACTTGAGGTTTTGGTTGTTCCTGGTGTGGTTGCGGTATTAGTTTACTAATTTGCGGACGGGATTCTTGCGCGTAAGTTTGCGATGGCGTTGTAGCTGCATGAGTTGTGGGTGGTTGATATCCCCAAGGATGCGATGCATGCGCACTTAGACCAGCAGTCTTTGTATAGGTCACTTCCTTGCTGGGCGTGAATTGCATTGGCTTTCGGACGTAATTTAATTCGTGCGTTCCTTGCTGGTACGAAGCACTCGCTGGGGCGGCATCGTGCGTATGGAAATTCCCACCGCGTGCGTCCTCGAACGCTTGTTGCTTTGCGTAACTTTGTTGATAGCGTTCAAACGAATTGCCTTCGTACGCATTACCCCCAATCGCGTCTAATCCCTCGGGATGAGATTCCTGCGTGTGTACTTGCGGACTCGACGCAAATCCATCCTCAGGACTAAACGAAGGATTATACGTATTGTAATGCGCTGGTTCATCATGCGAATGAACATCTTCATGAGAATGTTCATCGAATGAACTTATTGGTACCACGCTGTTTGAATGCGTTTTCTTACTAGTTTTATATCCACCATAACGATAATAATAATGTGGATGACCGTGAGGTATAACCAGTGGTAATCCAGCTGGATGTTCATGATATTCTTGATAGTGTGGCTGTTCTTGAGGAATCACTTGTTGCAATCCATGCTGAAGTCCTTGATTTACTTCATGCTGAATTTCATGTGGAACCTCCTGTGGTATTTCATGAACAATTGGTAGCTTTACTTTGGCTAAATTCGGATGCGTTTGAGTAATATGTCCGGTTTTATAGCTAGAATAACTTTGCCCGTGTGGATTCTGAAGGGTGATTGCTGACGTCCATTTCACAGGAGCTGGTCCTCCGTGATTATCAACAAGGGGCACAACTGGCAAATACACTTTGCCTCCTTTTTTCTTATGCGGTTTAATATATAACTTGACCGGTAATGCGCTTCTTTGATATACGGGAACGATAACCATTCTGTGGTCCGCGTGATGATTAGGGATGTATGCAGTACGTCTTATCACTTTATACAAAGCCGAAGGTGGCGGTCTCGGTCCATAAATTGGCTTCCTGTAATACTTGTTAGCATATCTAACTTTTGATTGCGCGATTAAAGGTCCTGAATATCCTGTTCTTGCGCTCATTGAAACGGGCTTTTCATTTACAGTAACGTTCATTGTCGTCGCGGTTATCCTCTCGGTTGTCACTTCCGGTTTCATTAGCTGCTCCTCTGTTTGTTTATTTACCGGAATCGTGATGCTTTTCGGAGTTTGTTTCTCGACTTCTGCGAAGCATAATTGCGCTACAGTGAGCAATATCTAAAAATACGTAAAACTTATAATTTCTATAAATATTAAAATATGTTTGTTTAATATTAATAAGGTTCACAAACTCACAGTTAGCTGCTTGATCTTCATCGTGCGATCGCTGTAGTTTTATTAAACTTTTTTCGGTCGCGTTCTGCTTTTATACGCGCTGAGAAATTTGGAGCGCGCTCGCAAGAAACGCGCAAGAAGTCGAAATGCGTTTCAAAGTGTTATTTCATTGGGCTCATAAACGATTATAACCTTTGCAGTTGCTTTTTGCACTTCTTCTTGCTTTCCACGAAGTATTTGTGGATTACGGATGCAAATTTACTTCCGAGAAATCATCCAGAAAAAGAATCAAAAACTTTGAAATTAGATAAGGTTTGGTTTTATAATGATAAAAGAGTTGTCATGTAATTAACGCGGAAATTCATCCAATGTCTCATTTCCTCATCTCTCACAAAACAAAAATCAAAACGAAAGTTTTTTATTTACATTAATTGTATTTTCATCATGGATTGGATGGCTAATTCCAGAATAAGTAAAAGTTTTAACGAGTCTAAACACACACGCGATTCGTACAAAAAGCGATAGGTATGACAGAATAATTTTTAGTCAAACTTTACACGCATCAAGCACATCATTCATATGTGCTTTGGTAAAAAGACACATTACACGCTCCAAATAATAGAATTTATAAATTCGAGTAGAAAACGAACAACATTGCGTTGCTTTTTGTCAAATTAGGATAAGCAACGCAAAGCAATGGCAAACAAAGTAAAATTAAAACACGCGCAAAGCAAAAGGACATTTCAAGCCTGTCGCGTCGTTCCTATGATAATTTACAGCCTGTTTAAGCAACATTTGTATGCCTTGTTTACAGCCATGGCACACGTTGTGCGGGGGAAGTTGCCGCCGCCCGTGATAATGGAATTTGTGGCGTTGGTGTTGCTTACGATTCCAAAATCGCTGGTAAGAGACACACGAATTGAATCAAACCTGCATTCGCCCTGTATTATGATTACTTAGGTATTCGAATGTTGGATCAACCCTATATGACGGATTTGATTGAGGCGAACAGCATGGGGCATGAACCAAACTTGATCGACATTTATAGTGCGTCCTGGGGTCCTACGGACGATGGAAAAACAGTGGATGGACCACGTAATGCAACAATGCGCGCAATCGTTCGAGGGGTGAATGATGGACGTGCTGGCCTTGGAAATATTTATGTTTGGGCAAGCGGGGACGGCGGCGAGGACGATGATTGCAACTGTGATGGTTATGCGGCTAGCATGTGGACGATCAGTATCAATAGTGCCATAAACGACGGCCAAAATGCGCATTACGACGAAAGTTGCTCTAGTACGCTGGCATCAACATTCAGCAATGGCGCCAAGGATCCCAACACTGGAGTGGTAACTTTTACAACTTTTAATAGCATTCTTCAACTTTAAATTGTGTTTCCGTCCAGGCCACCACAGACCTATATGGTAAATGCACGACAACGCATTCGGGAACTTCGGCTGCAGCACCGGAAGCTGCTGGAGTATTTGCTCTCGCGTTGGAAGCCAAGTGAGTAAAACGCCATCGCTTTTTGCAAGTGATTAAACGCGTTGTTTGCAGCAATAATTTAACTTGGCGTGATATTCAACATCTTACTGTGCTAACTTCCAAGCGGAATTCACTATTTGATGCCAAGGGAAGATTTCATTGGACAATGAATGGCGTTGGATTGGAGTTTAATCATCTCTTTGGATTCGGTGTCCTTGATGCTGGCGCAATGGTTGCCTTGGCAAAACAGTGGAAAACCGTTCCACCACGTTATCATTGTGAAGGCGGCAGTGTTAAAGAAATCCAGTAAGTTATCCTTATTTTCCAACCGAATAAAAATTAATTTCATCGTACTTTAGTCGAATACCGTCGAGTAAATCTCTGATCCTTAAAATAACAACAGACGCGTGTGAAGGAAGCAATACGGAAGTAAAGTACTTGGAGCACGTGCAAGCTGTACTTACAGTAAATGCCTCTCGACGTGGTGATTTAGAACTGTTCCTTACTTCACCCATGGGCACGCGTTCAATGATCCTGTCGAAGCGTGTCAATGATGATGACGCTCGTGACGGATTCACAAAATGGCCATTTATGACAACGCACACATGGGGCGAATATCCACAAGGCACTTGGCTCCTTGAAGTAATAACCGCATATAATATGAAAAATACATAAACTTTATGGCGAATTTTTATAGGCGAATTTTAATTCTGACACGCCACAAACAGGATTCGTCAAGGAATTCTCGCTCATGCTGCATGGTACAAAGGATTCACCGTATACAGACCTGAACGTCCTGGATCCGCATTCAAAGTTGGCGATCGTAAAGAAGGCGCACGAAGGACGCATGAAGATGTAAGAAAAATGCAACGCAAATGGATGCTGAAATGATAAACAAAATTGCGCATTAATATTAACCAGCTAAGCACATAGAATAAGATCAAATAAACACAAAAAGAAGATGAGAAAAAAGGAGCAAAAATAATATAAAATAATCAAAGAAAACTACAAAAATAATACCATCATTAGGAGCATATAACAAATGAGTGAAAACATTGGAGGTCAACAAAATTATTATAAGAAATAACATAGCGAATTAGCCTAGAAATTATTCATCAAATCTAACATCATATAGAGAAAACCTTAAGGAAATGAAAGTTCAACAAGTACAACTAATCTTCCAATGATAGAATGATTGCCAACTAAAGTAAGAGAAGAATAGCGCGTTATACACTATCAGAAAAATTGCACAAAATTCTAGAGATGACAAACGTATGATAATCTACGAGATCAGTCAGTAATCAACCGAGCAAATTTTACAACAACAACAACAACAAAAGAAAAGCTTTAATACAAGAGTGATTCCGTTATTAAAAATCAATGCATTTGTTTTTAATGATAAGATTCATGATTTAATATCATTGAAAAGAGGTAAAAAATGGTCATGTCAATGATCAATAGTAATATCTTATAGAATTCACGTTTCTGTAAAATAAACTATAAACATTCTATACAAGTAAATTATATGAATCATTATACAACTATACTACAAACAAAAACAAACTATTTAAACATCCTTGCATTAATCATGATTTGCTATATTTGCGAGCTTAATAAAATTGATATACTTCTTGAAAATTGATACAAGAATGGAACAACTAGAAATTGTAACTCATCAACTAATAATCTCTGTTTCTAAGAAAATCTATCTATATACACATATACATATACAGACATATATCTATTGTAAAATATTTAAAGTATATATTATTATAATTAATGTGAAACCATATAATAAGATGTAATTTCTTGATTCTTGGCAAAATTTTATGGGGGAAAGAGTATTTAAGTTGACAAAAATATCTACATATATTGAGAGACTAGTAAATAAATTAATATTTGTTTTTCCGCATTGTTTCATTGAACTTCCATTGATAACTATATTGATAAATAAGGTATTCCCTGGCATGAATTAATAAACTATTAATTTTCTTGAATGGGATCAACAGGATAAAATGTAAAACTGCTCACTGCTTTGATTTGTTCATAGGCGCTAGTTTCGAAGTGGTGTCTTGTCTGCTACCGCGACATCGACGTCTGTAGTGGCGCACCAGGAGCTTTATTTGATGAGGCAACACAAAGACGTTTCTCAAAATTTGCCTTGGAAAATTGAAATGCCAATAACTCTTAAATGAAAGAAGCATTTTGAATAATTTAAAAAGTATGTTCATATACTTAAATATTGCTATCATCTGACGAATCGATTTAATTATTCGGCGCAAACTAATATAGTTTTATTCAAATTTAAAGTTGACAACATGTTGCTCCATCACGCGCTTTTAAATGTAAGCAAACTTTGAGGCGATCATAGAAGCAAGCTGGATCTTTAATAGACTTATTTAATTAAATGAATTAAATACGCTGATCTTATTTTCTCTAATAATTAAATGTTTAAGCGATTTGATACTCATAATATAAACTACAATATTAGTAGTTTTAATAATTGATTTCAACGAGTGTGTCTGGTGTGTGACAGTGTGTGGCAACGGTGCTTATATCAGATACATGCAAAATGGCTGCTTCGAGATACATAAATTGTTTAATAATATTACTATTAATAACAATATGTGCAGGTATGCAGCAACAGTGTTCCAAGTTTATTAAATTTGAGTGTTTGTTGAATTTGTTAAAAACATATAATTTATATGGAGTGCTTGAATAAGAATGCGTGAAGCCTATGTGTTTGCTTGGTGTGTTTGTTTATTTATGTTCAATCTCTGGTTTTAGGGGAAGTTGCAAATCATTTAAATTTGCAAGAGGATCTTGATGATGACGATACTAATAATGATAATGAGCCTGGAGAACCACCACCGCTATCGCATGACTATAAACACCACTATGATTCTCGCAACCACAACCAATTGTTGGGTGCTCAAGCATCAGTGAATGCCCGAATTAAGTGTTATACATGTGAGCCACCTCATTGTACAAATCTAACAACGTGCTACAATGCCGTCAAGTGCTGGAAATCGCGTGTGCGGGAAAATAATGGTGTTGAGAAGGTGCAAAGAGGCTGCACTACTGAGTCAGAACAAGCACCATTCTATTGTCATCCACCAACATTTGATGGTCCTAAGAAACGTGATTCACCTGTACATGTTAATATTGTCTGCTGTGATGCAGATCTATGCAATTCAGGAGAGTTTCCAGCATTATTAGTGGATATGATACCCTATTCAGATTCACTCAATTATGCTTTGAAATTAACTGGGGCTGTTCTTGTACCAGTCCTTACCATTGGCATAATAGGCAGTTTAATACTGTATTTCATGAGGAAAATGCATAGACATAGGTTGAGAAATCAGAGCAAGCATGATCCAGATACTTATTATGCTTGTGATGACCTATTGAGAGCTACTGCAGCAGGTGATAGTACACTGCGAGTGTATTTGGAGAAAACAATGACCTCTGGAAGTGGCTCTGGGCTTCCACTGCTGGTTCAGAGAACTCTAGCTAAACAAATCTCTCTTGCTGAATGCATAGGGAAAGGAAGGTATGGTGAAGTCTGGCGCGGCATTTGCCATGGTGAAAATGTTGCTGTAAAGATTTTCTTCTCAAGAGACGAAGCTAGTTGGAACCGAGAGACCGAAATCTATAGCACGATTTTGTTACGGCACGATAATATTTTGGGCTATATTGGATCTGATATGACGTCGCGAAATTCCTGTACACAATTGTGGTTGGTCACACATTATCATCCATTGGGCAGTTTGTACGATTATTTGAATCAGACCACGTTGACGCATCAGCAAATGCTCTTGATTTGCATATCCATTGCTAATGGCTTAGTTCATTTGCATACAGAAATATTTGGTACAGAGGTAAATCTTGGTTTTCCGTTCCAAACAACAGTATACTGACTTATTGCTTTTTTCAGGGTAAACCTGCAATTGCTCACAGAGACATTAAAAGTAAAAACATATTAGTTAAGAAGAATGGAACTTGTGTTATTGCTGATTTCGGATTAGCTGTTACGCATACGCAACAAAATGATTTATTGGATATTGGTACAAATCCGAGGGTGGGAACTAAAAGATATATGAGTCCAGAAGTACTCAACGAAACGTATGACTTCACAATAGTGTTATAATGGCTTTAAACTAACGACAAATAAATGTTTGCAGGATACGAATGGACTATATCGATTCATTTAGACGCGCAGATATCTATGCGCTAGCGCTTGTCTACTGGGAGATAGCTAGGCGTACGATAAGCAACGGTATCGCCGAAGAGTACAAACCTCCATTCTTCGACGTCGTGCCCAGTGATCCCAGTTTTGAAGACATGCGGAAAGTAGTCTGCATCGATCAACAACGGCCCAATATACC
Organism: Aleochara curtula; assembly: GCA_963978815.1. Taxonomy (NCBI): domain Eukaryota; kingdom Metazoa; phylum Arthropoda; class Insecta; order Coleoptera; family Staphylinidae; genus Aleochara; species Aleochara curtula. The sequence continues at coordinate 18,438,203 of OZ022216.1, read as the reverse complement.
CAATCGATGGGCTAGTGATGAGGTGATTGTATTCTCAAATATAAAATATAGCATTTGCTAATTGAAATCTATCTTGTTGCAGACGTTAAGTGGATTAGTGAAAATAATGAAAGAGTGCTGGCATCAGAATCCGTACGTGCGGCTGCCGGCACTGCGCATAAAGAAAACTCTACTCAAGTTAGTAAATAAGGACTGTGCTATTAATATGGACGATTTGCCAGTGTGCGTATGAGTGAATGGGCGACTAATCAAACTGATTGCAACATTGTTGAATAATAAACATTGCGAATCAACACAAATATGCATCGTTCGATCATATAAGAGATGATAGAAGCCAAGTGAATGCAAATCATATGTGCCAAACTATATTTAGTATATGTATGCAAGTTTTATTGGAATTCAATTCGGTGTTCGATTCACGCGAGTTTCAATGTTTCGGTGTTTCAATATTGCAAACGCATTGCATATATATCTATATCGTTAACGATTCTTTTACAATCCTAGAAACACATTTCTATTAATACGCATTAAAGTTAGTTTGTTAACAGTATTACGTTGAATTTGAATTTATCAAAGAATTATTATCATTGATGATTAGCGCTGTACAGCAATATATAACGGTGCCATCGTTTTGCAAATTTGAATTATTTTAGTACGCGTTTATATATCGTATAAGTAATATACCTTTATATTTTTTAACAAACATTTAATTATTGTACTTTTAATTAGCATCTCGCTTAAGTTGAAACGACTGGTTGATTATTCTAGGCGCGTTTTTTGAACGCAGAAAGAAGAAATCTTATATAAATATTATTAGCACACAATAAGTTCGCGTCAATTTCTATCGATATCAGAGATTACGTTTTCGGTCGGAAACTAATACGCAATTCTTTTTCATATCCAGTAACTGTGTAGTGATAATTGCTCCAGCACCCACCCCGGTTAAGTTGATTGTACATAGACGATTTCTTTGTAGATAAGATATCTTTAAACCATATCTTTTAATCGTAATTGAAGTTGGAGAAAAATAACACGAATTAATTTAGGTACACGCATACTCAATGATACACAGAATATTGACAATATCGATAATAAAATGAAACAAACAAACAAACAAGTAATTAAACATTTAGGCATATGAATAATATGACAAGTGAGTGCAAAATCACTTTTAAGAGAAATAATAACAGATTATTTATTTAATAGACGATGAGAAGAAAACGAGAAAGAAGTTGAAAATTGACTCAAAATCAGTGGTAACAGATTCATATCAAATTTATTTATCAATTGATATCTATGATGAGGAGGCTCACACACAATCATTTTTTACTCATCACTAATAATTATTACTGAATATATCTATACATATTTGTGTCTAATAACTTATATTATCAACTAAGAAGACATATGTAACTCCGGTATGAATGATGTCGCGTTTCAATGTAATTGTTGATTCGATCAGAATTGCAACTAGAGTTTGATGGAAATGTGAACGACAATTAATTGTGTACATATTACAAAACAAAAACGGTCTCATTAACATATTATGTTCATTAAGTTAATGTTTATCATCATTTTTATTGGTATCATTATTAAGCAATATATACTTTAATTCAAAGTTGAATTTCTATTTCCCCGAGTTACCCCTTTCCTACTTCGTTTACGGGTATCAAAGGACCACAGTATTTTGATTAAGTATTCCAAGTACAAATCTAATGCGTCTTTAGAGAATGGTCAAGGTTAATGGAATGAAAAATGCCCAGGATTTCACTGGTTGAGCGGACGCGCGTCATTACAATTACGATCAATCAAGCGCGCTGGTTTTGATATGTCTTTTCAAATCGGCAAATTGCTCAAATTGTAATTGCGCACGACCTATATGATAGATCCGCATGTCCGCATTAGATGTGTTTTTCGACCTAAGCGACACATTTACGAGATCATTGTTATTGTTGATAGACATAAACACCGATTGCACAACTTTTTCGCGCAGAAAAATGAATTTGCGGAAGTGCGCTCAACTTTTCTTATTTGCCCTCTTCACTACGCACGCACATAGTGAGTTGCTCGCTCATTGTTTATGTGATTGTATCATTAGTTGTAATTGCAGGCAAGAAGGGGGTTGGTCCTAGTGAACAAGATTGGGGATATGTTACGGTGCGTCCTGATGCGCACATGTTTTGGTGGCTGCATTATACAACTGCAAATGTTTCCCATTACAGGGATCGCCCATTAATTATTTGGCTGCAAGGTAATGCAAATTGATCCTTTTATTCGTATTTGAATCCTCAAGTGATTCTTAAACCTAGGTGGACCAGGAATGGCTTCGAGCGGTTACGGAAACTTTTTTGAAATTGGCCCGTTAACGATGGAAATGGAAGCGCGCCCGTATACTTGGGTCAAAGACTTTAACATTTTATTCCTTGACAACCCTGTTGGTGTTGGCTTTAGCTACTTTTCAAACTCAAATTGCTCGTGCGATTACAAAGACAAACTTGTAAAGAACCAGCAAGAAATTGGTTACGACTTGGTACAGTTTCTCAAACAATATTTAATAACTTTTTCAGAGTTTCAAACTATTCCGCTTTATATATTTGGCGAATCGTACGGTGGTAAAATGGCTGTGGAATTTGCAATTCAAGTCCATAAAGTAATCTAGAAATCATCGCAATGCAAATCATCTAAAGTTATTAACTTTTAGGAACTTGAAAGTGGTAATATGAAAGTAAATATCAAAGGAATAGGTCTTGGTGATTCGTATATTTCTCCAATGGATTATATCGATAATTATGGACCATTTGCGCTAAATTTAGGCCTAACTGATAAGCACGGATATAAGCGCATATGCGACTATGCTGATAAGATAAAAACCGCTGTAGAAACGGGAAACTACGAAGAAGCTTCCGTTTTAGAAGCCAACATAACGGATGCGATTTTCGAAGCTACTCATGGAATAGATATATATAATATTTTACTTACTTCAAATTCTACGCTAATGCCTGTTTTTCTAAACTATCAGGAACCATGCAATGACTTTATGAACAGTGCAATGATCAAAGAAACCCTCAATTTAAAGGGCGATATTCGATGGAGCTACATTAATGATGCAATCTACATCGCACTTATGAAAGACCTCATTCGACCTGTCACAGACACAAGTGTGATTTACCATTACAATAATACATAAACACGCTTTAAACTTTTAATTTTAGTTGAAGAACTTCTGAACAAAACAGATATAAAAATAATTGTTTATAATGGCGTATTCGACTTCATTGTGAATACTCCTGGAACGGTAAATTGGCTGGATAATCTAAAATGGCCTGGAAGATCTGAATGGGCAGAAGAAGCGCAAGAAGCGCTCGAAATTAATTTGATTAATGAAGGATACGTGAAAAAAGTGGGAAACCTTGTATTCTACACAGTTCTTCGTGCTGGGCACAGCGTGAGTATTTAATTATTTACTTAAAAACTAACTGCTCATCAAATTCAATGTTTGTAGATACCAATTGATAATCCTATTGCGATGGAGGAAATTCTGCATCGCGAATTACTCCACGAGGATAGCGCAGGATCGACTTGACGCTAAATTTTCCTCTTATTATACGGTCATAGAGAGCAGTATATCTCAGCACACGGTGATCCAAACAACAATAAAACAATTAGAGAAGAATAATAGTTCAAGGACTCGCGTTTAATGCCTGCGCAATATTAACAAATAAACGGTCTCGATGATTGACAAAAGGGAAGCGCCGATAAACAGACCGGCTGTTCCACCAATGGATACTGTGTATGTGCAGAGCAGATAAGTGATAATTATTTGTTAGAATCAATATAAATAAATCAATTTTCGTTTAATCTTACCAACAAGATCCAATGTTGTGCGAACCACATTGCGTTTGAAGCGCAATGTTGGTAACATTTTCATTCGAACTATTACTTCGCCCTTTGTCGCTTTAATACTAAAAACAATAAGACACCAGCAATAAAATACTATTAACAATTAGATACTTACTTGCGTGCATCAGAAACAATTTTATATTCTGGTTCAACGCATGAAGGAAGGCATTCACAAACTAATCCTGGCTTATCAAATCCTTTCGCGTGTAATCGATTCACAGTTTCTGAAACAAGCAATAATTATTAAAAGTGCAGTGCGCATCTGTAACCAATTAACATACCAAAATATTCGGTCAAGCATAGTAATCCTCGTATATCGCAATATCGTTTTACTCCTAGCACAGGCATGAAATGATGCGTGCAATTACATAGTCGATAATGCGCGTCTGCATGACATTGCACAACGCATGTTGAATAACTATAAAGTTTATGAACTATTAACTCTGGATAAGTTTCATCTGGATAACGGCATGCACGTTTTTCCACGTCAATATTTCGAACGGTTTCATCGTTTGCAATTTCAATTACCTAAAAATAAAAGTATTAATCCAAAGCCGCAAATCAAGAACAATTAATACATTAAAATCAATTTCCGCATTTTCTCCCATCAGAATCTCCTTTCTCAGTTCTGTGTCTGAATTGATAAATGGAACATCTTCAGGCGCATGAATATACAACTAATATAACAATATATTAATTAAATTAATTAAGATTAAGGATTTAATTTACTAACGCGCATATCATCCGTTGTTCCTATTACCAACTGGCCCGCACCAGTTTTTCGGTTGGAGAACATATTCAACGGTTTCGTGCCATTTGTATAACTATGAAACAATTACACGTGAGTGTAAATATTGATTTAGCATTGTTATTACCTCGTGTGCATTGAATTAATCACGTAACATACGCCGTACTCCGTGTTAAGTGGCAGAAAATGGTCGCAACAGTTAAACTCTTGATTGTTCCACTTACACTTGTTTATCAGAGCGTTGCACTTTTTGCGATACTGTAAAACAACATGATTGCATTCAAACAATATCATGTAATAATAATAAATGTGTTTCTTAAAATATAACACAATAATTGTATCAATTACATACACGTGTTGCCATTTGGCGCACGTTAATTTTAAAGCATTCTTCGCAGGATGGACTGCATGCGTAACAACTACCAGTGAAAAATATAATATCAGCTAGATATTGTTGCACCGGTGAAAATGCATTTCCTGGATCACTAAAAGCATAAATAATTTACTCGATTTCCAATTACCAATTGCTAAACGTACGCAGTCACAAATGATGCAGTATTTGGCATTTCGCAAATGGATATTGCGGGAAATGTTGTATTCCAATCCAAATAAGTTGTTTCAGTCGCAAAACTAATTGCATTTTTCTGATAAGATTCGTAGGAACCCCGAAATATACGAAGCATGCCAATCGTAGATAAAATAATGATTAAAAGCCATACAAGTCTGTATACAACATTCTTCGTTTCATCGCCAATGTGGTGCAAGCCATGCAGATTACTATTTAACAAATAAAACTTTATAATTTGCTTAAGACCCATAGTCTTGTAATAGTTTCAACCGAATGATTGGAATAACATGTAAATGTATCATTCATACCTTACGTAGATTAAACTTAGTGATAGTACTAATGTAAGTTAATGCGTTGCAAATGAAATATAATCGAACTTTTTGATTGTTTGATATACATATTTTTGTCCATTACCCAAACATTTGTATAGCATACGATAATGGAAACAGATAGGCCCTGAAGAAAAAGCTTCACTCCATAAAGACATTCAGTTGTATTAAGTAAGTGCATTTAATATTTAAAATTTACTACTTAAACAACTACATCATCTTCTTATTCCATATGATAACCTATAGCATTATTAAATATTTAAATGGGCATTACAAATTCGTCTATGTAAATCTTTTTCACGCAGAACCAATGCAATAGTTGAAAGCATATCAAAAAACGTTTTGCATTTCACATTTTCATTTCGGCTCTCGCATTCTTTTTTATTTATATATCAATATCAGTCGTACTTGTCTCAGTATTTGTTTATTTTGAAATTAGTACCCAAAACACGGTGAGTTCTAAATCGATGAAGAATGTGAAACTTAATTTAATAAAAGACAAAAACAAAATAGAACAAATGCAAAACTAAGCCTACCAAATACGATTTAGATATCAATATACAATTGGCATGTTTGTTGAACTTTAAAAAACTTGCGTATGTTTCTGTTATTGATTTATAATACATTTATTTGGTAATTGATTCGGCTGATATTGTTAGTTCCATCGGCAGAATTGCATGCATTCTGAATAATATAAACAAAAATGTACGCTGCGTTTATTTCCCCCCTTTATCCTTTCCTGGGAGAATTATCAAAAATTATAAAACGAAACCAAAAACCCATAGGTATGTACCATATTTTAATTGTTTCTATGTCCACTGAACGCAATTTTATAATATATCATCTATGTATATATAAGCAGTGTGTATTTACATATTATTACTGTTCCTTTCTTCTGTTAATAATCACTCACTTGAATTTATGCTCCTCTCTGTCCCTTGTTCTATAACTGGGTCGCTTACAACATAATTCGCCATGTAACACATTGATTCTTAAATAAGGACACCATATTATCGCTTAATACCCAATAATAATTATATTATTTTTCCGTTTTTCATTCATTATATGCAATAAATAACTAAGCCTGGCTGAGAGTTTCTATGCGTTTGTTTTTATGAAGTTCCACACCAACGAAATTCCTAAGTGTTTTGTCTATTACTTCCATTTTCAGAGTAGAGCGTATGATCAATATTCGCAATGCAGAAATCATAAATTGCGATTTCCAATAAACATCCGAAATCGTTCTTTGTAAAAGGCTACTTAATAAGAATAATAATAAATCTGATGAAAACTGTTTTAAACGAATATTATACATACAGACAAGGTTACTATTATATTAGATTATATTAATAATTAGGTATAATGGTAGTGGCCCTTGTTGCTTGATTTCCAAAGGAGCTACTACTTTGAAATATAAAATTAAAGTCCGTGCCTTTATGCTCGTAACCGCACCGTAAACCTGTAAAACGATTGCAAGATCAGTACAGAACAGAATGGAGAAGAGAACGTGGTAAAAAACGAGACAAACACTTTAATCTGGAAATAGTGCTTTAATGATTTATCGGTATTGGACAACAATGCAGCAGAAGGGAATAACACATGGAGCACCTACCTTCTTACAGGACGTGGAATTGTACGTTGGCAGAATGCGATTTCAGCAACAGCCAGATTTGGTCGATTCAATGGGACGGCCTTGGTCGATCTTCACCTTGCTGGCCTGGTCAGCAGCAGATGACGGTGGCCCAACTCGGTTCTTGATCTCTGCGGCCATCGTCATGAATGCCTGTTCGACGTTCGTCGCATTCTTGGCAGACGTCTCCAAGAATGGAATATTTAACTGTTCGGCGTATTCCTAAAATATAACCACCACATGTCACATGTGAGTTCAATGCCTGTTTATCGTGAATTCTTACTTTTGCTGTTGCATAGTCAACAACCTTCTTGGTGGTCAGATCACTCTTATTGCCAACGAGGAGTTTGTTAACGTTATCACAAGCGTAGCGATCAATTTCTTCCAGCCATTGTTTGACATTATTGAACGAATCCTGATCCGTGCAATCGTACACGACGATGATGCCGTGTGCACCTCTGTAATAACTCGATGTGATCGTTCGGAACCGTTCCTGGCCAGCCGTGTCCCACTGAAAACACCATTCAATTATCGCTCAAATCAATCCTCATTAGACCCAAGTGAACTTACAATTTGCAGTTTTATTGTTTTGCCATCTAAATCAATGGTTCTAATTTTCTGTAAACAAACGTGAACATTCTAAGTACGTGGATTATAAACACATTGTGTATGAGATTATTTGCTGACTATTAATTACAAATGCTTAAATACTTCAAGGCCAACATGACTCAATGCACAAACAGGTGCTTGAGTGTCACAATGTTATCCAATCAGTGAATCAAAGAATGCACTTACAAAATCTACCCCAATGGTACTAATGTAACTCTCAGTGTAGGTATCATCCTGGAAACAAAAGAATCATGTTGAGAGAAGACCAGATGAGTGGCCAGACTATAAATACTTACTGCAAATCGAAGAAGTAAACATGACTTTCCAACGCCTGAATCGCCGATCAGAAGGAGTTTAAATAAATAGTCGCTGCAATAAACAAGCAAACATCTCGTTAATTGATGATTAGATCTAATTCAAAACAAGCACATACAGGAAAAATGCAAGACATAATGGTTGTTCATCATAAACAAACTGCGCAATAAAGCTACGGAAACGATTTGTGCAATAACAACGCAATCACCATGTGAAGAACAAGTCTCTCTTTCAGTGGCAAGATAAACATGTTCATTTTTTCGTTTGCAACCCATTGTGTACAGGTTGATGATATTACGGTTGAGTCATGACGTTGACACCCAGTTGTATATCGTTTCAGTAACGATATCCAATTTGTGGGAGTAAAATGCATTGTGCTTGCAATGGACGGCATGAGAATACAAGATGGTTGCATGAGAAAGGTGATGGTTTGATAAGAAACAGGTGATAATTTCGAGTCGAGACGACGTGTAGGTTCAATCAAGTTGTTGAAACAAGTCAATCGTCATTGTCAAAAAAGATACACACGTACGGAAAACCAGCAACGAAATCAATACTCACTATTCGGGATTCATTATTGGTTATCGCTAGTAGCTCGCTGATACTCTTGTTGATGAACTGGGCAAACGTATGGTGGCTGTAGACACTGGGCACTTCTTGTTTTACCGAAAAATCTGATTGTTTCGCGTACACAAACTAAGCAAATTTAGGACAATGGCTACCACAGACAGATCACTTTTAACATTGACGTAACGCTGCCAAAGTGGCAAACGCGCTTAGTTGCATGCATTCGGCCACCGTCGGCTTGATTCGCTCTAGGGAGATTTCTGGTTACTTTGCCATCTGTAATACTACTGTGGTATTTAAATATTTAAAGTTCTTTAAACTATTAAAAAACTCACATGCTTAGATCCAAGATGCTATGCCCTATATGCCTTGAGTACCTGAAGACACAAATGCTACTCGCTCAAACAGATAATAGTCTGTAATAACATATTAGCCCAAAAATTTATTAGTAACAATAACTTTAATCACAGATTCAACAAAGACTATTAATTTTATACATGTGAAATATATAGAAATGTTGCATTCGCAGCAGAAGAGCAATAATGCGTTACAATTTAAATTGTACACCTCTCAGCATATAATAAATTATTTGATTGATTTATTATTCTTAACTATCGCACGGCAAGCGCTAAATAAATAATAAAAAATCAATCACCACATCGCTTTGTATGTAAATATATGCGTATAAAGTTGATGATTGACTGTCCTGTTATATAGTTGTTGAGAAGGAAAGTTGCTAAATACCATAATGCTTAAGCAAATTAATGTTTCGAAATTGTGTGAGCGAAATTCAAGAGTGCTACAGGTACACAGACATTAATTCAACCGTATAGTATAACAAGGGCGGTTTTTTGTCAGTTATAGGTTTTAGTTTGTTTTTACTTCTCTGTAATCACTTCATCCTTCAATTAGTTAATTACCTAACTCTTACGCTTTAATAATATATATTTATATAATAGTCGGACAAAATACTTTTCTAATATTGACTCCAAAGTTGGTGTAGTACCAATTCGCATATTACAATTAAATTTACAAGTTATCCAAATCAGAATTTGTTTCATGGAGTTCTCCGTTTATTTGCATTTCTTTGTTGCGTAGGCCGCTAGACTGATACTTCTTTTACTCTCTACCAAGAGAGCAAAAGGCCCATTGTAGTTCAAGAAGTAATATCCATCAACATCACTTTGTAGATAGTGTGTAAATGAGGCCACTTATTACGAGTTTCAGCGTGACAAACACGATAAAGCAATTCGTCTGTTTAAAGCGCGTATATTTTATATGACATAATTGCATATTTGCTTCTCGATTTGTAGTTTGCTTTGTTCACTACTTGCACGTAGCCCCTTATATAAATATCTCCACACATGCCCGTGTCTCTTTCAATCCTAATCATCATGTAAACCCATCATAATCGAGATTATCAATGCGAATACAATGGCTTGCTTTCTTTCTCATTTCTTTAATCTAACTGTTGTTCTAGTATCCTATGAATAACATCATAGAGATGATTGCGGTTCTCTTCGTTTCTTTACTTGTTTTGCTTGTCTATCTGACAACAATCCAGTTGATGCTTATTTTGTTGCACATTAAACATCGTTTATCAGCATTAGTAGGACGCATCAATATATATATATATATATATTATCATATTGGCTAGCGTCCATAATAAAATACTATCTATATATAATAATAAATTCTTGCATGTATATAGAAATAATGAATTATAATACAAATATAAAATAACTTATTCTCAGCATAGCTACCCGTGTTGTTTATATACAAACAATTGTCGCTTCAATAGTGTTTTTGTTACTTTTAGTTTAGTTTCAATAAATATCGCGAATCATCATGTAGATTTTTTAAATCTATTTTGTCATACCTACATTTTCATACTGTTTGCCGCTTAAATTACGTATTTTCCCGTCGCGTTTCTACTGAGTGGGAAAATGGAAAGATAGTTCAGCATCCAAGCGTGTATTTAGTTGATTGCATAAATTGCCATATTTTTTAAATATCGATACCACCGTTACCACAGTTTCGGAAATGTGATTGTCGTGAATCCGTTGTTTTTACGCGTTTCCCAATACTTACCATTGTACTCCCAGACGTCTTCCTTATCGTCTATTCGATGGGAAAACCAAAGCGGATCATGCTTTTCTTTCGTCTCTTCCCTAAACTTTCTTCGTTCGCGCTGTGCCGACTCCAACTGCAGCTTAAGATTTTCCGCCGCATTGAGGTCACCCTCCTCAAGCGCGCGCTGGTCGGGTCGCAACCGCGTATCTGTTGGCGGCAACATGCCCGCATCAGGACCCAACTCGTTCAGCTCCATTGCAAAACGGGTAAAGCCATAATAGCGCTCATGATCGGGCGGCATTGTGCCAGCACGCCATATGCATCGAGCCGAAGGCGCCACACCGCAGTAGAGTGCCTCCGACCACTTTCCAAACAAATTGCATACGATTTTCCCAGCCTCGTTATAAACTGCGCCAACAATCTAAAATAATCATAAGTTAGGAATGCCATGAAAACGCGAAAATCATGTTTACCTCGTGCTTCTTGGCTGACCAATAGCTCGCCTTGGCGAACGTCAGCTTGCAGCTGATGCGGCCGTTCGTAATACGCAGCTCTCCATACTGGTCAACCCACCGCTGACCGCTGAATAAGTTGTGCACGCACGTGGTGACCTTGTTCCACGTATAGAGATCGCCGCTGCGTGGTAGTAACACATGCACCTGGCCCATCGGCTGAAACTCCATGCTCTTGCCCCAGAACTTCGTCTTGATTCTGGCCTCCTGCCAAAACGTAAAGTTGCGGCTGTCAGCATGGCACGCCGAAATAGGTGGATGATGCGACACCTGCTCAGCGATGAATTTAAAGCCCTTGTCCTCGCGAATGCATTCGTACGTCTCTCCCAAAAGCGGATTGAATGGCTTATTGCCAGCGCGACTATATGAACTCGCATAGCTGCTTACTGCGAACGCAGCAACATGCACCATTCGTTCGTATGGATCGTCCAGCTCGGCCGCCTTATCAAGCAGCTCCGAGTATTCGAGTTCTTCGCATAACCGTTGTAGCATGTTTAGCGGTTCATTGAGCGCTACTGGCATGCTAATCTGCGACAGATCTTTACCTATATTTTTACACAAAAGATTCCAGAGTGAAAGACCTTCTGTGTTCGGACGTGCAGTTGGTAACGTTGTCCTCCTTCCGGTCAAACCGCTATTGCTTTCATTCACGACGAGATTGTTGCTTTGACTAAAATCACCGCCCAATTCACTTTCCGAGCTAATGCTTCCTTCGCCACTAGAAAGTGAACCAGCCTCTGAGCTGCTATCACTGCCTCTCGTGCGTATCTCAGCTTCGAGGTCTATGTGCGCCTCTTCTGACGGTTTCTCATTGCCCAGTTCTTCCGCATCGAAAAACTCACTACCACTGACGCAGGAACTGCTATAGCTTAACGAGTTATTAAATGGGCGATGCTGTAATCACATTTCAATATAACCATTTGCCATTTTGAAATAAACGAAATAAACATACAGTTTCTGAGATTGGATCGACTGATGACAGATCGCCAAGATCCGCAAGCTCGTGGACTTTGTTCAAACGCGCTTTCAGCTCCGTATTCTGTTGCAGTGCTTGATTCAATGAGGATTTCAACGCAGAGACATAATTACTACTTGTTGGTGCAATTGACATATTCTGGACGTTGGCTTCAGACTCTAAGGCGGCTCTCAATCGATCCCGTTCGGTCGACATTGTGATTGCTACCGATTTTAAATTACTCAAGACTGGAATGCAACACAAAAACATTAGTTGAATGGAGTCAACGAAGCGTGATGAATACAATACCATTCTTGGCAAGAAATACAAAATCTTCGCGAGCTTGATTGTCCGGTGCAGAATACGAATGACGATCCGCATTATGGTCGGACGTGGGCAGACTTTGTGGGCCTACTGGATAGATAGGCGCTAATGTGATACCATTACCTGTGGCACCTGGCGACACGGAGATTGCTGAATTATTCGAAAGTGGTGATGTATTATCTGGGTCCAAAATAGCTGCACGATTAAACGACATTGTCAGATCGACGCTGCCACCTTTTGTTGATTTCTTCTTTTTCAATCCAAACTTTTTACCCTTTTTCACATTTGGCGAAAGACCTTCTCCCAATGACTACAAATCCCACAATAATTAACACCACGTTTTCAAATGCTTTTAAACTTTACCTCTGTTTCTCCAAAGACAAAATTCGGACATCCTTGCGACTCGATCGCATTCAGCAATCGAGCCAGTTGCGTTAAATTGAGCTCAATGAGTGTTGCATCCTTTTGCACTTGGTCAATCGATGAGGCAGCATCAACAACCCAAGTAGCTAATCTTCCACCGCCTCCAGTGCCCAACTTAAGACCGCGTGTCAAGCTACCATCACGACTCACAATTTCAGGTGTCAATGGCAATTCTATTACAATTAGAATTTTAACATCTTACCCAATTATGAAATAAGACTGAAACTTACTGCGCTCTTCGCTGTTTGTTGTTAATAACGTGCCCACCTTGGTACCATACGTCAAAATATGCTGTCTGTAGAGTCGATGGACCGTGAGTTGATGTACCCAATTCTTGAATGTGTCCTCCGTCTTCGCCTTGAGATGGTATATGAATTCCTCGGCGTCGATGTCGATCCGGCGACGTGTCGCCTTGCTGGAGATGACCGACAGACCAATATCGAGTGACCCATGCAGCTTGCCCTTGTTGATCTCGTTCGGCCCCTTGCCGTAGATGAGAATGCCTTTATCCAATAAGAAATAACGCTAGAACGGTTTAGAATGGATAAGTCACACACGGCAAACCGATATTTACATGGGCAACATGTTACTTTATGCCATCCTTTAAGCGGCCACTTCCGCTTCTTGTGCAGATAGCCGTTGAACGCATTGGGCTTCTTCTCAAACTTTTGTCCATCCTTCAATCCTTCCATGATTTCCCAGTCGGATCCTTTCCGGCGGCCTTTCTTTCGTGCCGGCGGCTTTGGAGGATTATTCGCCTGTTGCTGATCACCAACGCTTTCTGCGCTCAAACTATTCGTCTCACCACTTGCCTCACTGTCGCTTGTACCATGACTTTGCTTCACCTTAAAACTCATCTTCGAGGGCATGGGACTTCGCTTCTTTTCCATTATACGTAAATCCTATAGGTCGCTAATAAACTTTGCGTTTCCGCTTAAACTTGTTCGTTTTGTACTTTAGTTCCACTCTTGTCTCTTCATAGATAAATATTTTGTTTGTGAGTCCTTATTGTCATTTTGATGAGAATTGTACGCAGCAATACGAAGCCAATCAAGTGAACAACGTCTAAAACAGATATCATTTGTTATTCAAGTACGACCCATCAAATTCGTAAAGTACATGTGCAATTTACGCGGAATTGACACCGAAATGCGTCGAATACTCGCAGGTAGTATGGTAGCCTTGAAGGAGCATCGAAATTATATACTATTAGGTGTTTTAATCACAATAAAAAAGCATAAAGCACCATATAGTAGCGCGCATAATGAACGAGACTGAAAAACAAACGAGTCATCACATCCTTTTCGGTACGATGAATATTTCATTGATTACACGGAATATTATAAGCAAAACAGGTCTTGCTGGACATAGTTTTGCCCCTGCATGGAAAAACAAATTGGGTCAACACACACGCGCGCAGGAAGCCTTGGGAGCTCCTCAATGAAGGCGCAACACATATTTTCAATGGACGTTGTTGGTGCACACACAGCGCTCGTGCATGATTGAAATATAAACAGACAATGAGCGGTCGTGATTCGTCGATAATGACAATGATTGCGCGTTTATTTACTCTTAACACTTACGTAATTCTTCAATGCAAACACGGCTCACACGCAGCCCTAAATATTCTATGCCATCCCGGGGAAGAGGAAGATCGTAGTCGACAGTTGCACATACACAGAGAGCCTCCGGGCTTAGCGAATTCTAGCTGTTGAAGGCTTCTCCATCACTGAGCAACAGCGAATCACTGAGCTATTAGTTGGCCGCGATTGCAGACACTTAACTCGGAAATAAGTATAAATACTTCATTGCGTCATTTTGGTGACATCGTAAACTGCACTCGCGAGGCACAAATACAACTGTCAAATTCTTCACAAGGGCACCAAACATGCGCTGCGTGCGCCAGCACTAGAAATCAGAATGATTCAATTGCCTTTCAACCTCCAGAGGGCTATAGTTGTTTTAAAACTTGGCTAAAGTTATTGCAATTTCAATTAAAACAATTCTAGAGGACGCAAACAGCTTTGAAACTAATTTAATAACAAATGCTATTACAATAGATTAATGCCTATTAATATGGGGCAGCAAAAAAGTAACAAAGGAGAAACTTTTTCAACTTTCATCCCGCATGGAAATCAATGCCACGACATTCTTTTTATCTTATAGATCATAATAAAAAAGTGATTCTTCATTGTTAAACTATTGTTCCTTCATAATTAAAAATTTGCAAGCTCTCTAAAAGTGCATATTGCACTTGCGCTATTGTTTAATTCTTCTCCACTGATTTTTATTATCTGATCTTTTAATTGATAAACTGTGATTGAAAAGTTTAGAACATATTAAATCTTTTCCTAAATTACCAAAAAGGAAGTCGCATGTTACCTGAATGCGGTAACCATTAAATTCTAATAGAACATAAAACGCACTATCAGCTTAAAGTTGTGCCTTGGTGTTCGTTCTTCTTCCATCTTCAGCGCTCATGATGGTACCTCAAACACGTAAAAGAAGAGGTCCGTTATTCGGCTCCCACCCAGGTGCAAAACCTGTCCGATCCAACTCGACGAAGTCGCTCAGTCATCACGAAGACTTCTTATGTTGTGTTACGGGGTCCAATGTTTAATCAAGTGCTACGACAATTAAACTGATCACAGAACAATTAAATCACCGTTGATAAATTACTTGAACCCAATAAATTAATAAATTACCTGGTGTTACCATCTAGTCCTCCATTGATTGATTGAATATTGGCTTATTTAAAAAAATAATCCAGAGATCCATCAAGTTTCTAATCAACTCATTAATAATGGAATTATTTGGCTAATTGTTCAATGATGATAATGCTGTGAAGGAAGTGTGCTAAAAGTGGTTTTAATTGAATTCAAAGAATCGAGCTTGTTCTTCAGTTCTTCGGCCTTCTGGTAATCGTGACCCAATTATACGTTTCGTATGAACATCCGCCACTCACGAAGAGCGCGCGCGCATAAACGAACAACTCTTTCTTGGAAGCAGGAATTATTTATTCTTCAATCTTTGTGATTAACGTGCTGCGAATCTATTTGGTGTCTATTGGTGAATAGTTGAGCAAGTTGCAATCAAGCAAAGGATATCGAAGTTGAAGGATACGATGTGATTGACCTTCTCGTGTAAGAGTGCGACAGCGAGCACCAACTGCGATCGAGATGGCAAATATTCGAACAACGCCTCGAACATCTTTAAGATACTTTCAAGCTGTTCTAATCATTCTTCTATTGAATGCGCAATCGAATAGAGGTAAATACAATTTATTCATAATTTATGCGCATTCTGCGCATTCCAATGTTAGTATGTTAAATAATTTCAAATTACTGCACGGATGCTGGCAATGAAGGAAGTAAATATTTTAGTTGTTAAATAATCCTTTGAGTAACCAATTCATATTAATATTTATGTCATGCTCTCATTATTCCTGCTAATTATCACTCCTTAAATATTTCAAATATTTCAGCCTTTCTTTGCTTGGCATAATTTTGAAGTGATTCGCTCTAAAACTTGGAAATTTTATTGCCAATTATACGATAATTATACAAAAAAGCTTGCAATAATTATGCTTAATAGAAACACTCATTAAAACATGCTTAAACTTTCTACAAGAAATTTTTACTTACCTTGAATTTCACTTTATATGATTACCACTTAAATTAAATTTGATTCACCTAAATTTCAAAAAATCATGTCAGTCATCATAAATAATTAAGTTAAAGCAAGTATTAACAAATCAAGATTGAATGTAAAGCTGAAGAAGGAAAGAACGGAGGGCGGCTTAAAGAAAGAGAAACGTAGTGAAAAGAAAGTTTGCAATATCCGTGTTTAGCAAACACACAATGCAACACTCGGCAAACTAATAAAAAAACTATCCAACTTTAAAGAATCGAAAAAACACACAAAAGCGCAAAAACTTGGCCGAGTGAATACAAACGTAATAACAAGAAAATTACAAAACGTTTGCCCAAAGGATTTCCTTCTTGTTGTCGTACTTTTTGTGAATTTGCTATGTTAAGCTTAATTATAAATTTAAAATGATGATGATTCATTACGCCGCATATCCTCAATGAGGCAAAACGTCAATTTTGTCATTTTTTATACGCGTAAAAATGTGAAAAGGAAGAGAGGTAAAAGTGTACAAAGTGGATATGAAAGCAGCAAATGAAACGTGAAATAAAAAATAATGAAAAGACCACAACACGTGTAAAACGTCACACAAAAACATGCGATTACTCATTGAATTGTATCCTGTTTAGTTTAGCAATATTACATGTTGAATAACGAAGCAAATGTGTATATCCGTTTAGTCATTTTTTGGGTTTATTGAAAGAGAAATTTTGATTCACACATGTGCATATGTTGTTCATATTATCAAATAATAAAAACATTATATATACTTTCAAAGTAATGCAGTGAATAATGCAGTGAATGAAAGAGTATCAATTTGTGATAGAAATATTATGTATTTAGTCAAGTAGACATTAAACACGTAGTTTAATAGAAAACTTGTTGGCGCAATGCGTGTGGGTGTTAATTGCGAAAAGACTGCTTTCATTTCATTTACCATACAACACTTTGTATTCGAAATTGTGAAAGTCAATTGCAAACGTGATCGCCTTTTATCGCCAACAATTGTTTAATTCTATACCACTATATCATGGTAGTTTTCATTATAAATCATTCAAGTTTTTCCTATTTTACCAACCGTAAAATATCAATTATTGCACTACAAATAATACATACGTTATGGCAAATAACTATGAAATAAACAATGCACTTGTCCGTCTTTTAATTAGTTGTTTGTTTAGTTATATAAAGCAATTGAAAATATACATAAATAAGTAGGTAATAAATAAATTATAATGGAAAAATTATCCTTGTATAAAAGAAGTATTTTACATCTCTACGTGCAATGCACATGTCGATTCTATAAAATCCGTAATATAACCGACTTTCTTCCAATCTTCGAACGAAACCATGCATTGTAGGGGAGACCTAGGAGAGTTGGAACAATTTTTACTTAAATGAACATATCTCTGTCCAGAAACATACTACGTCTACGAATTATATGGCAAACGGTAGCTCAATTTATACTCTTTAAAATACAATTATTTCCATTAACGAAAATATTATGATTTCGGAGAAAATCAAGAAAATGTGAAATTGCGTTTAGTGTACCAACTCTCCTAGTATCGAGGCGAGTTGGAACAGACATCTAGGAGAGTTGGAACAGCTATGTTTTTGAATTATTTCGTCACTAACAAATTCCATTATACAGAAAATCACATTAAGAACTAAAGACGAACTCTAATAATTATTTGTTATACTTGTATGTATTGAAATAACATATAATATTCAGTCAAGAATCAATAATTAATTTTGATGAAAAATAAGAATATTGTTTAAGTAAAAATGATTAAATAACAAGGAACAAATAATGATTAGATTAACTACAATTTTAAATTATTAATCAATATTAATTAACTTATTATTACTAGTGTTTTATATTCAATATTGCCTTTCATAAACAATATTTTCTTCCTCTTTTGTAAAATCATCGAGCTAACATAAGCAAGTGATAGACATTAGCAAGTGCCTTTTTGTTCGATTAGCTTGATATGTCATTTTTTTCTTAATATTTCTGTACAAGAACATATAGTTGAGATTGTAAGAAGATCCGGTATTTCTAAGATCTTTACTTCTTAATGTGATTTCTTCAAAGAACAGTTCATAAATTTCAACATTACTTATGTCCCTAGCAGTCTTTCGTTAATATTTGGTTAATATTTATTTGGCAATCTAAACTAAAAAATAGCAATTTACCATGCCATATAATATTACAACCCAAAGAAAATGATTTTGCCAGAGATACAAACAATAATTGGAACAGCTAGGAGAGTTGGAACAGCTTGTACCAACTCTCCTAGCTGCAACAAATGGTGAACCGGTCAGAATAAAAATTTGTAGCTTCGAAATTAGTTGTCTTATAAAAAAAATAAAGCTACTACACGAAACTTGAAAGACTGAAGTATACGGGAAAAAATATTAGAACAATACAAACATAATATATGTTGATATATATGGAATCAAAATTTTGGTTAAAAAGTTACTTTTCGCAATTTTTTGTGTGCAAATTTCGCACAATCAAAACCGCTTATCACACACTTTCATCGCTTACTCCATCAAATAGTGAGTGTTAAACAGAACAAATGACCGTTTTTCCGAGCTCGCTAGTAATTATAGTTTCCGAGATATCGACACTGTTCCAACTCTCCTCTGTTCCAACTCTCCTCGGTCTCCCCTAACAATGCATGCATTCATTTTAATATAGCTTCGTGCAGATAAAAAAGAAAATACCGAATGCAATTTATAAGAGCAGATAAAAGAAAAATGAAATATTTAAAGTGCTATTAATCAACATTACAAACAAATATCTATCATAATTTTGATATTTTATTAATTATCTCAAAATAGCTTAAAGAGTCATAGTTTTCACTCTATCCAAAGAAATTAATATGAAAGAATAGAAAACTTGAGCTACTTTTCTATTTTGCATATGCACAATGCACAATTCACCATATTCATCGAAATTTTCTCTTTGTTTGTTTTCACTATGTGCAACATGTTCGCTTCTTGTTGAATATCAACAGCTTGGAATTTGTCATGCATTTCTAAACCGTGTTGTTCAAATAATATTACCTGGATTTACACTTATCATAATTCCAGGACATTTAATAATTTCACTAGTTTTCCAACCATATCTAAGCAAATCTTTAAATCATGATTAATCATAGCAATATATGGTTTAAATATTATAATGAGTAGAAAATGTAAAAAATACCACGTACTTAGACTTGTATGAAAATCCTAATTAATCGTGACTTGATGAATAGACGAGTAAAAGTAATTAAAATTATTTTCTAGCGTGCTCAACGAAGCAATCAATGAAAGAACCCGAGCAAAACCGCGTTTGCCATAAAGCACTCGCATTAAACGAATTAAATCGAATTGAATGAATTTCAACGTCAAAGAGGCAAACAAGTGCACCTCAATAATTGGCCAGCAATATAACAATCAAAAGAAAAACCGCACAACACTTGAATAAAAACCGAATAAAAAAAATTGACAAACATGAATAACGAATCAAAACAAACGCAATTTATTCATTCAGGAAACTTAATTAGCGCTGTTAATGTTGATGAAAGATAGCCCAAGAAAAAAGTTCATGCTCATAAACTAACAGAGATGGAATATTTCTTCTATCACGAGCAGAATAAGAAAAAGTGCAGCGCGGTAAATGTTTATGGTCGGATAAGTTTATTAATCTAAGTTTTAACGGTGCTCGTTGATGAACAGCAAGAATAGTTTTTCTTTTTATTCAACGTTAGAATATTCCCCACACTTCTTGAATATCTCAAATCACATCACAACATGAAAACAATTCAACTCATCAAACTTAAAGACAGATTAACAGCAACGAGCTGCAAAAAAAAATAAAACAATGATGATGCATTTGTGAACTATTGTGAATATTATACGTACTGAACAATTTTGCACGTTAGCTCTTTTTTCTTCACCAACTTCCATCTCTCCATCATCATTTTCCGCCTTTCTTATTACTCTCCTTGGTCGCACAATCGCATTACATTCTTTTATATTCTTCACCTGTTGCTATCCCGTTTCATTCGGTTCGCGCGCGTATTAATTACACATGCTGTATACACGAACATGAATAATGCATCAGCATCATCAGCATTTCACTCCATCTGCGCGAAAGAAAGAAGTTGAAGAGTGCGAAGAAATTCGATGAGTAAACATTGCTCCGCATTTTATACCGTTCGTAATTGTTTAATGCGAAACGCTGCTTTGCAAATTGCACATTTGCCAAGCAGCATATTGATTAAAACCATGGAAAATTGGATGAAATTGTTTTACACTTCACGGTGATAAACTATTGTGCAATTTTTGCAATTACAACACGTACAAAATGTAACTCGGATACGAGACAATCAACTTTCAACAAACGCTTGACGAACGACAAGCGAAATTGTTTATTATCTTGCTCGACAACAATGCACGACTTGCAGCAATAAAACGCACAAGAAATACAAGAAATTCAAGAAAGACGAGCAACGATTACAAGACCAAGAAAAAGGAAATTGCGCATGCGAAATTATATTTGTTTCATACTTACTTATTGTCTCGCGTTCATGTAAACCAGAAGTGCAACAACTTTTAAACTACTTACGCGTGTTGTATTCGTCATTTGGACATTGTGGAAAATGTCAAAGGATTTTGTAATGATTTGTCAAATAGCGAGTTGCAATTTCATCAAGACCTGCATGTTTAAAATTGTTATTTTAGACCAGTAACTCGGTAACCTTTTGACATAATTAATTTCGTTGCGGATTGCTGGATGCAACGATACGGGCTGCACGCTACCAGCAAATTCCTGAAGAACAACAAGACTTTGCCGTGGTGATGATGATGATGAAGACGAAGAAGAAGAAGGAACGCAAACGAATGACCCAGAAACGCGCATGTAAGCGGGCCTTTTCATCTCGCGTGAAAATTTCACACCGAATGGGCATTGTGCTTATATTTTATGACCGGCGTTGAAGACCTAGAAGGCCTCACCTAACAAAAACAGGTTGTTGTTGTTATTGTTGATGTTCAGCAAGAAATTTTTACGAAAAGTTAATTTTACTCAAATTTATAGCAATATAGCAATGTCTTGTGTTTTGATTGATTGTTGGGTGTTGGTTACCAGTGTAAAAAGGCGTAGAGCGAAGAAAAGAGTTGATGAACTTTTTGGTTGTAACGTTGCGCGGTACGTGGAATAGAAAAATAGCGTTTGGAAAGGAGGCGACGATATGACGATGAACCGTTATTATGTGTGCGCGTCTTACATTCACGTAATAAGCGCGTGCTTGCGCGTTCTTGCGTGTCGCACCGTGTATGTGTCCGTTATGTTTCGTGGCCGCAAGGCTGCCCACCTTGATCGCGCCCGTTTCAATGACTGACAATAGCCAAAAATGCGCACTTCTTTTTCTTGGGCTTGCGACTGCCACTGCTAAACGCGTAAAAGTTGTAAAACTTTCCGTCAACCTGTCTTGATGAAGTTCTTAGTATTCCTGATGGCATCGCGCTTGCTTGCAGTTTATGTTTAAATTATTTATGACGTGGGATTGGAAATTCTAAACGAGGAATTTTACAGGTTTGGAGGATTTGTATTCCAATTCGTACATTTCACCACACTCTGCCAAAGATGACCAACCCTTGGAGTACGCGGAGGAGACTGGAGGAAGTACCTCAGCACCGGAAATACTTTCAACTACAAGAAGACAGGTGGAGGATGAGACTAGACGAGTGGTTCGATCGGCTGATCCAATTATCGTAAGGAGTTATGATGATTTGAGTCATTATAAGAATTTAGCGGAAGCGATTGAATCGAATGATGTTGATTTGATGCGTGGGGCTAAATTTATACAGCCATCGAGGACTTTGAAGGAGCCAGGCTTGGTGAGTTTTACGCAAATGAGGAATAAGCTGTCGGGGGAAGGGTTTGGGGCTCCACAGGCGAGACAACTGCTGGAGCCCCATCTCATCGAGCCGAGTGCGACGAGGCCGGCGAATATTGCTACCGCTTCGAATCCACCGCCGCCGTCCACGATCTTCAAGAACCGTCCACGACAATCCAACCCTGATATTCAAGATATTATCACTGGTATTGTCAAGTTGCTCAATGGTAACGTCAATGTTCAAGCGAATACTTCACCTTCGAATGGTGCGAGGCCTTTACGTCCTTTAAGTACTCGAATTAATAATCGTGGACCACCAAGAATTACGGATCTTCCTGCTTTGCCTCCCGATTTTGATGTACCCTCGCAACCATTGCCTCCAGCACATATGAATCATCAGAAACTCCCTCCACCTCCAGTCACAAATATTCCTGTGCGTATGCCAACGCCTTATCCTTTCGATTTACCTCCTCCACCACCTGGAAGTCCAGGCAACACGTCGCCTGTCAGACCTATAATGGGACTACAAAGCACAAAACGGCCTGGATTATATAGGCCTGTTACAATTCCACCATGGAGTAGGCCACCACCACCTTACAGGCGTCCTCTTCCTGGACGACGTCCTACACCAATTCCACCCTATCAACCAAAACCTGAGGATACTATCAGTATAACAAGTGAACGTCCTGAGCATGGAGAAGATATTCTTACTTTAGACCTTGGCTCTCAGATGATTTCATCCTTTGAAGATCAACAAAATCATAATCAACATGAAGAAAAAGATCAAATAATTAAGGATAATGACAATGAAGCATTATCATCGCCAATGCCAATTGATACAACTACTTTACAAAACATAAATAATAAAAATATTAAAGATATGTTGGAAGTAGAGAAAGATTTTGAAAAGCATAAAGAAAAATCATCATCAAAAATGGAAAAACATAGTTTAACACACTCAAGCAGTCTTTCCACCGACTTACAATCAAGTACTTTAATTGAAACAAATGATAAATCATTATCTAGTATTACAACGTCAATTTCATCAATTGTTAATGAAGAAACGAAAATATCTGTTGAGCCATCTTCAGTCTTATCAAATGAAGTATTTTCAACTGAATCTTCCATGGACAATATTTTGAAATATAATGCAACAAATAATAGCATGGAATTAGGTATTCTTGAATCATCTTTCGAAGAAACAACAACAAAAGAAATTGCTGTTATTAGCGGTGTACCAACGGAAGAATTACCAACATCTATAATTGGATCAACTGCTAGTCCAATTATCTCTCTTCAGAGTACAAGCACTCAGAATTTTACAAGTCATGTTAATACAATTCTAAACGGTATATTACTCACAAAAAAAACTTATAAGTTAAATATTATCACGTAAATAATATTTCCAGAGTCAACCGCTAGTGGAAATGCTGAAAATCAAAGTTTTCCTTATTATCCATACCGACCAAGACCAGGAATCGTCCTGGACGATACTGAATACAAACCAGGCGGTGTTAATCGTCCTCCAATCCTTACTGCACGCCCACCCATTGGCCAACTAGCAGAAATTTTCGACGTAACTGTGAGCGCAATTCAAGGTCCTGGTGGATCAAGCGGAAGTGGTGGTAGCGGACATGGAAAACCTTACGTTATACCAGGTAATAAAATTATTTCGATAAGTAGAATAATCAAGTGCATTAAGCAAATACTTGCATATTATTAATAGACCATTCACTAAACGGTTCTTTTGCAGTTGACATAGAAAACATCCATGGACGACCAGTTCATCATCACCATCACCATCACGGGCATGGTCATGCGGATGTAATTACTTCACCAGTGGGTGACGAAGGTTTCGTATCGATTGACGGAAAGCGCACTTACCTCAACCTCTTCGGTGAGCAGACACCAACGCAAATCGCACCGACTGCCACTGTTAGCAAGCCGCCGATTAAAGCCACTGGCTATGCGGAAGTGGAAAAGACCAAAGTGGACGGCCCGAACGGCCTGAAACCGACACCGCGACGACCGTTATATGGCGGCAAGCGACCAACCCAGCCACCAGTCCGTATCGATACTTGTATTGTGGGTGATGATAGCACATGCGACGCATCCCAGTACGAATTCTGCATGACTGAAGCTGGCGTCAGTTCATGTCATTGTCGGCCAGGACACGCGCGCCGAAAACATCGCGAGCCTTGCAGGAAAGTGGTTTCCCTATTAATATCACTAAGAGTTGATCGTCTTTACGACCATCGTGTCGCATGGTCGAATGAATTCGTTAATAGGAATGGCGATTTATATCAGCAGCTATCCTTTGAAGCCGAACGTGCTGTAAATATTCAACAAATAAATTTCACAAACAATTTACTCATGCCTTGAAATATTTTAGTTGGATTCAGCAATGTCAATGACGCCATTTAGTGATGAATTCTTAGGTGCAAAAGTGAATAATATTTATGAAGGCAACAGATCGCAAGGACAAGCAGGAGTTTTCGTTAATCTCACTTTACAAGTTGAAGAAAATGCGGAAACGTCAAGGATTAATGTGAAAGGAGATATCCAAAGACATCTTCTAGGGGTTATTCAGCGAAGAAGTAATAATATTGGAAATAGTGCCTTGTGGGTTGATAGTCCTCCAGGTTCCGTGTCAAATCTGCAAGGTAATTACAAATTAAACATGCGCGTAATTTAATTACAATAAATTATTTATTAGATATGGATGAATGCTCTTCAAAAGAATTAAATGATTGTCATATTTTGGCTCATTGTATAAATACTTTTGGTGGATTCAAATGTACATGTAATGAAGGATATCGTGATCCTTGGTCAGATAATAAACATCGCGCAGGACGACAATGCGAGCAATGTTCTCCTCAACATTGCAATAATCGAGGTGAATGTAAATATGAGCATGGACAGGAAGTATGCATGTAAGTAATTTAATTAGTCCATCAATAATTTTGTTTATAAATTATTTGATTATTTTTATAGTTGCACTGGTAATTACTATGGTAACCAATGCGAATTGGATGGGGAAGTTTTAGGGGTAGCAATTGGTGCTAGTGTTGCAGCTGTTATTATCATTGGATTGACTTTAGTATGTCTAGTCATGTGGAGGTAAACAAATTCTGCTTCTTATTCTTGTTGATTTTGTATTAAAATATTTTTTGTGCGTTTAGTCGTAGATGGAATCGTGAACAAAAAGCAGCAATGGGCAGTCCTGTATTTGGATACATGGCAACTGCAAGTAATTCAGTAAAAACTCCTGCTATTGGTGGTCCACCTTATCAAATGACCCTTGAGGACCGCCTGCGATGGGCACAGATTGCAGATGCAATGGCGCAAACTAACCATTATGCGGTAAGTTGAGTTCAACTCGATGGTTTAGGATTGTTGATATTTTTTTTCTTACTTGCGTCGGCAGCCCGAACCAGTCACAGCCACCCGGCCCTCGTCGGCCATGTTCGGCTATCCCAGCCTGTCGATGGCAGGCACACTGCCCCACGGCGGTGGCGGAATGCATGGCACGCTGCCGCCTATTCCCCTGCCGCGGCTGAGCATTCCAGCGACGTTGGCGGGGCGCGCCACCAGCGTCCACGGTATGCGTCCGCTGGACAACTCCAGCTCCAGCGAAGAGGAGGATAAGGCTGATCTTCTCGGAAGGAACTTCCATGTGCCACGTCCCAAGAGTCGCAGTAATGCTTCAATAGCTGTAAGTAATTCAAAAAAACAATGCATGAATAAAATGAACTGAATTGTTCTTGTGCTTTAAAAATAATTGCATCTCAATTAAGCGGAACGAGTTAATTATTGTGGTGCAGTTGATTGAATCTCAAACATGCGGCTTTGTTGGTGTTGCAGAATCAGAGTGGAATCTATTACGATGTTGATTACGAGCAAAACGAAATCTACAAGCATCCGTCCGGAAACATACCGATGAGCACCTATACGGCAGGAAGGCATCCGTTCTATCGCAATTAATACGGAATTTACACGCAAACACACAAACATTCGTACGTATAAATGATTTGCCAAAATGCGACGACGCTAATACCTAATTAACGGCGCAATTGACTGATGAAATTGACATGTCATTCACACACAAGCGGAAAATTTACGCACATTTATACCTCTACTCCACACACATTCATAGCTAATCCAGGAAACACGAGTGTATGAAGTGTATTAATGTAATAGTATTATAATTATTGACATCCTGACAATGTCAGTTATGCAAATGATACTTGAATTATTCCCACTTAGAGAGTGTACATATAATCAATTCGTATATAAGGTGTTTCAAAATGTAACTCTATAAAATTCCAATCTAATTTATATCATCATCCCTTTATGGAATAAATTTAATATTTTCATTTGATGCTAATGCTACTCATGTTTGAAACACCTTATATAGTTAAGAAGACTTTAACAAGTGTATGCAAATTTAAGTAGCTATTTATATTAAGCATAACGCAAATCACCAAAGTTCACTCACTCTGCTTGACTGTAGATACTTTAACAGATTACACTGTATAATAATAACAAATAGAATCACATCGCAAGAATATTTAAATAGGCAAAAGGATTATACATAACTATGAATAATAATAATATTAAAATACTAAAATGTTATGTTTAATTTAAATAGTTTTGTTGTTTATGAAATACTTGAATGTTTTTTTACGTAATAAACACAAAAAGCTCAATTCATCATTCATTCTTGAAAGTGATGAGACCTAGAAATATTTTTGGAAATTGAATAAAAATGAAAAGGAATATCTGAAATGTTTTCTGATATATAAATTATTATTGTAGGCTAAGTGTATTTTGTTATATCTTATGCTTTAGTCTTAAGTGTATGTACTAAGTAATAAGTAATAATAAATATGTGCTGTTGAATAATTATTTCGTCAATTTATTGTTTGCACATAACGGTTTATTAACATTGAACATGGAAGAAATTCGACGAAAAATGCTGTTAAATAAATAGACAAATTGTTGAATCAATATTCTCTTAGCCCACTTCATTTTTTATTCGTATGAATTTCTGCTAGTGAATAATTCTTTCAGCTTAAACTATACATCAATTAAAATATTAAAAAACTGCTTGATTAGGCCTTAATGCGAAGTTCTTTTATTTCTTGGAGAATCATCATTTATTTAACACGCTTATAATGAACTTGAACAGCGTCAAGAACAATTGAAAAGTCGTAATTTATTTGTTCATCTATTAAGACAAACCGTTAAAGGGACACGAGACAAACAATCATCAAATGGCTATCTCATTGTTTGCGCACTTGCTCTCGGCATGCTTTTTAACTGAGAATTATTTACGTTAAATATTACAGCGTAATTGTTGTCTTTTCACTCTAAGCGCGTCCGGTACAGTTATATTATTTGAACAACTTCTTTGTCACTATCACCACTATTTTCATTCACTCCTCTCTCCCTGCCACCAACCCATCGAAGCTATAAAAGTAAAGGATGAACACTTACTAATTTTAGTTCTTCTCCTTTAACTAGAATTTAAGAAGATCCAGAAACTCAAAACTAGAAAAAATGTGGCGAATTTATAAAACTCTTTTGTTATTTGCTTTGTCAAATGTCGTGTTCGGTCAGGATTTGTTTGATTACAGTGAAGTGAGTCCTGATAATTATTTAGCATACGTCTGGAATAATAAAAGTATGTATCAAACATAACACACAATTTAAATTAATTCATAATCATTTTTGTTTTAGATAGTTTAGTACAGGATAAAAGCGCTCCTTGTACTGTTCCGCAAGGAGCAAATAGTGCGCAAGTACGCGAAGGAACATGCATGAATGCAGCACAATGTCGATTCAGTCGTGGAAGAAGTGGTGGACGTGGATCATGTAGTTTCTGGAATACTTGCTGCGTCTGTAAGTTTAAATCAATATAATAAATAAATAAATAAATAATAAACAATAAATTAACTTATTCAACAGTTGAGAAAACATCAAATCAGACAAGTGATGCACGTGTAACTTATTTCGTAAATCCACAAAATGCACGTACCTTACCGCAAGCACAACGATTATACATTCGTATTGCGAATCGTAATGTCTGTCAAATGCGAATTGATATCAATTCAATGCAACTGGCACCCTCAACCATCCAACAATTAGGAACAACAATGCGTACACGTACCTGCGCATTAGATAATTTCTTCATTGAGCCTTTCGCCAGAGAGAATCGGATTCCGGAAATTTGTGGAACCAATAATAATCAACACTGTAATCAACCACATAGCTTATTGCATCTAATCGTAATTTATGAATAACTTGTTGTTGTAATTTTTAGTATATGTGCATCTGACACCTAATCAAATCCTGAATAACGCAATCATATTGAACGTGCGTTTGGATACGATGACTCAAAACTTGCCCGAACCAAGATGGGATATTAAAATAACCCAATTGGAATGCCCCACACGTCAGCGTCCTTTTGATGTTCAATCCAAAGGCAATCCGAACCAAGCTGCTGATGATTTCAATCGACTAGCACCTGCTGGATGTCTGCAGTACTTTACGCAACCGTCGGGCATTATCAAGAATTTCGGATTTGATTCGCCCACAGCAACATTTTTGAATACCGATCAGGATTATGCCATGTGCTTCAAGCGATTGCCAAATTCATGTGGCGTTGAGTAAGATTATTAACAAGCTCCTCTAACAATCCCTTAATTAATTAATTAATTAATCTTCTAGTCTTACTGCAACTGCATTGACTTTACACGGTACAGACTGTATGAATGAATTTATTGAGGTACCAAGCTATGCTCAAGCAGGTGGTACTGGGGGTGGTACGCCACCAGCAAATGGAAGAACTTGTACCATGATGCAATATCCAGCAAGAAGTAAATTATTTCATTTTAAACATTCTATTCTCTTATTAATTGCTCTATTTTTAGGTGTTCATCCTGGCCCACTTTATATACGTTTCTTTAGCAATCAATTCCTGACAGCTGATGAAACAGCAAACACGTTTTATGGATTTTCTTTAACGTACAGAAACAATGTGGCTTGCTCGTAAATTCCACGCGAGAAGAATTGTTTAAATTTCACTATTATTTATTGGCCTTATTTATTACATTTCATCTGGATCAATTCTAGATTAACAAGTGTTTAAAATAAAATTTATTTGCAATAAGAAAAATGTTTTACTTCTTTACACAATGAGCTTTTTGAAAAGCGACCCGAATTGACAGATAGGATATTAGAATTCCAACCAGTGAAACGAATCAACTAACAAAACGTGCGATATGCGCGCCTAGTTGAATCAAGCACACATACACGCGCAACTATCCTTGTAAACTAACACTCACCCTCTATACCTACACCTTGATGGCGAATAAGTGTGTGGGTGCATTGGCTAGCCACTTCCTGCTGTCAATCAGCACATGAACATGTGACAAGTACAATTCAATCGTACGTTGTTCGGTTATAATCAACAAAATGCCATCGAATCTCTAGCAGTTTATTCACTCGTCCTCATTTACTCATTCAATCACTCACTCATATCTATATTCATATGATAATTGAATTTCCCACTGTATATTTTTTTATTTTAAATCCAACCCTGCGCGATAATATTCCGCAGTTATTGCTTCAATTATTATAACATAAGCAACGAGCACCGCAGATTGAGAGCAATTAATTTCACCCTTGTTTTATATAATTTAAACTCGTGCACGATTATATTCCTTATATTTCACATTCATTTGCGGGAAATTCCTTCGCGCTCGGAAAATAACTGAACAAAGGTAGCTTTCCCTCTATTGTACTCCAACGCATTCCTTCGCACAAAACAAGGCAAAACAAAACACATCAAGAAATATGAATTAATAAAATAAATGCTCAGTCAAACTATGAAAAAAATAACGCAACAATCTCATTCAGTTTATTTTTAAAACTTTTCATGGTAGATAAGTAGTACTTGCGCATTGGTCCAGAAATTGGATGAATGTATTAGGAAAACATATAAAACGGTTAACGCAATATAATATTGAGGTTTTAAGCGATTAGTGTTCACGACTTTACGCCGCTTTGCAATTTTCCATCCACTTCTTATGCATCTTGAAATTTTCATTCCTGCTCTCTTTAGCGCAGTGTACGTATGGTCGTTTTTGGGGGGGTGAGTGTAAAGGATGTACCTGAGAGTGTGGCGGTTCGTTGTCATGACGACCTACGTGCCTCTCTGTGCTGCCCCTATCGGTATTCACTGCACTTGCGCGCACACTGTCGATAGAGCAACAATGGTAATAGAACAACCACCGACACGACTATTATCGTCTAGTGATACAAGATATCATTATGTCATCTAACCGCCCCCCCAATCTTGAACCACTTTTCTCCTATCATTCAATAACTTGAAGATTTCCCATGAAGGTTTTTGTTGGTGATGTGTTTGATTTGTTTGTTTAATTTTTAGTTGAGAACAAGGCACATTTCATATAAAATGAGGACAGGTGGTGGAGGGGTGACGAGGAATGTAGAGAGTAGTACTGTGGGGGCGGCGGATGGCGGGTGTCGTTACGTGCATCTCGCCGTTTTTCCGGCGCGCTCTTTCGACATATTGATTTTCGGCCGTTAAATAATGATAGTCGACGCCGAGCGCGCGCTTCATGCTACTAAATAATTCCCTCATTCGGCTAAAACTCACCACCCCCGGCAGGTAAGATGCACAATATTTACCAATTGAATTTCCGTACAAATGTGAACAAATTCGAATATCTGGTAAACAATTGAAAAAAGCTGATGATTAACCGAGTTAAATCTATTGTAAAGATGTGAGTGGAATAAAGAAAGAAAGCATTCGAGTAGCAAGTGAAAACAGACGAAATTAATACTTTTTTATTCGGCTCGATTCCTTTCATCATTCTTCACTATCAGAATCACGAGTGTATAAATCAAATAAGGGTCTGGGCACAAGCCACTCTCCGCTCGATTGGACTGCCGCCTTCTGCTCCCTGCTCTCTGCTGCCAAACGAATTCTCCATCTTCAAAAATAGTATCAGCAATGATTTTTACAAAATCACTTTGGATTCGCCAATTCTGCAACGAAAAAAACGAATAAAATTAGAATTATTATCCTGCTACATTATCATCGCCTTTTTATTAGGTTAATTTATGAGCGTGATAAATGATGATAAATCATTTTTGAAGATTTAATTAGTTTTCTATTACATTTTTGCCTTCTTCGCGTATTGTTGCGCGGCCATAGAAAACGAAGAAAAAGGGAAAAAAGAGGGAATAATTCTTGATTTCCATTAATTTCATTCACTTAATGCAATTTCATCTCATTCTTATCATAAACGCGTTAAACAGAAAGCAATATGATGAAATCATAAATGAAAAGAAAAGAAGAGAAAAGAATGAGGGCAAATTCAAACACACGAAAAACATTCTTCCTTTTTACGAGAGTCAAGGAAGAATTAAGGACGAAAACGTGTAAAGGAAATTATAATTATAATTCAGAATTTTCATTGTTCAAGTTTTTATTCTACCCTCGAAAAGGAGAAAATCTTTTTTCCTAGCAATCTGTCTAAAACAAAAAAGCTATCAAACTGATTTCTTTAAGAAGGAAATTAATTCCTAAGCCATAAGCCGATCAGCTAAAAAAAGATTTAGATTTTCTTCCTTGATAGATAAAATAATTGCTTAAATTTACTCTTTTCACTTGTTATAGATGGACTAGCAACAAAGCACTTCATCGATATCGCAATTCAAATGTTTCATTAGAATAATCCGGGCAATAAAAGTGACTTTCGGGCTTCTCTCGATCCGTACGAAATTGGAGGGTGGTTTGTTCGATAGACTATCCACTTATACATTCAACAACACAACCACATATTTTCAAGCAACCCTTGCGAATCCAGGACATATGTGAGTTGTGCTTGTGTTTTGCGCATTTGAAAAAGGTGTGCGGTTCGTGTCCATGAATTTTAAACGCGCATTAATTCAATGTGCGCTCACCTTGCGCCGAGCACACCGCACGTTGCCCTCTGATAGACGGCACATCGACGCGATAAGCCGCCGCCACAGCCGCCGCAGCCCGCAAAAAAACCCACCACGCATACAAACGCATGCGTGCAAAAATGGGAAAACAAACAAAAACGGCCAATTGTGATTTTATCATCTGCTTAGATAAATAATGAAAAGGTCACGAGTTTAATTAATTATCTAGGTAACTCTCAACCTGAGTTATTAATTAATCATTTAAATGCACATCAAGTGCTTGTTTGTAAAATCAAAATTTGTTTGTCATTTAACAAAGGAGCACAAAATATTCCAGTGCCAGTGCATGGGAGTAGATGTACTACATACACAAAGATGTAATAATGTTATATGTATTCGTATACACTCATACCTCGCTATTCGGCCTAGATACGTTCCACGAAACATGACCGCAAAGCGAAAAGCCATATAAAGAATCAATTATTCTAATACAAATTCATACAAATTCCATGGGATCGGTTCCAAATTTGGTAAATATGTATAGGTACACGGTTTATCATTCAAATTGCATTTTATCTTTTTATCTCATTTAAATCAAAAATGTATAATAACAAGCACATTGGAAATTTCAACAATTTTCTCCCCAGCTTCTATACGATGTAATACTTCTAGATTAGTTTCTAGGGTGACTGATTTTCAGCATCTCTTTTCATCAATCTCCAAAATTGATAATCGTTTCGGTGGTATTTTGTCCAGGTTTAATAAAATAATATTTATCACAAAGCAAGTCCAAATCAGCCGGTTTTTGAGCACAGACTGAACAATACTCGTAAACAAGAGGAAATACAAAAGAGTATGTATCGAGATTGCTTACACAAGATTAGCAACGTAAACGAAAAAAAGTATATCGACATTGAGAAAAGTTTTTTGTCGTTATAGCAAAACATTTTAGGCCATAAATCGAAAACGTGCCTTAATTGATGATGGCTGTTGTAGCGAAATGCCGTATAAAGAGCGGCCGAATAGCGAGGTATGAGTGTATTACAAAATCCAATTTGGCGTCGCCTTTTAATAATAAATTTTAATGCTCGGCAATTTTGTTGACGCGCTTCATTACGATTCCGAGAATGATGGGGAACGACGTATCCCATTCCCGTTTTACTCCCTCATGCACATTCGGTGCGTGCGCTGCCGACAACGAGGAATGGGAATACAACATCCGAATGAGTGTCGAGATGAATTGTATTTATCTACGCGAAGCATGTCAAACATGGATTGTAAACTGCAAACGTATTATTACTTTAGGTGATAATGTGGACATTATCCTATCATTGCGCCAAAACTAAAACAGGTACACAAAATATTTAAATGGATGTAGCCCGATTTTGTATCGAAGGAAAAGATTTACGCAATCAGCAGTTTGTGTTTACATTTTTTCTAGTTGACCAAAAAATTAATTAGTTAAAAAAATATCCTATTCCATTGTTTCCCTATCAGTCATCTTCTTCTTCCTGAAGTACCCGATTCAGGACGTAGGCGACCCTCGCTTGCCTACGGTGAGCGATGTAAGTTCTACGTAGATATAAGGGACATTTCAGCCGACTAATTTTTCAATTAATTGTACCGGTTCCGAACGGTCACACCGGGAATCGAACCCGGGTCGGCTGAGTGGCAGCCAACACACTTAACCACTAGCCCACGACCGCCACACGCCAAGGACCAAGACAAATCCACCTGCGCTGTGTGCTGGGGGGCGTGTCGTGTAGTATCGTTGTTTGATGCTGACTGCGGGCGGGTAATTGTTACTTCCCCCTTCTTTCCAAGATGGCGGTTTTGATAGTTCTCTCACGATTATTGTTGCTAAGGCAGGACATAAGAGAGGCAGTTGAGCCAGATATTTGACGCTTCCTGATCCGCTCGGGAGGCCGATATGAGAGGCAGGGGCTCTTGGGGCTACTCCACCTGCATTTCACGGTGTGATTTATATATCTCCGTGTAATGTATTTGGCCAACCTGCATTTCGCGGAGTGATTTGTATATCTCCGTGTGATGTAGTTGACCCATATGGTGGTTGTATTTCTGTATGTATTTCTGTATGTATTTCTTTCAGGGAGTTCGCGTAAAGTTCGAGTGCGGGTCGCGGAAAAGTTAGTAATATCGAGTGCGCGTAAAGTCCGAGTTCGTGTAGAGTCCGAGTGCGCGTAAAGTTCGAGTGCGGGTCGCGGAAAAGTAAGTAATACCGAGTGCGCGTAGAGTCCGAGTGCGGGTCGCAGAAAAGTAACCCCGAGTGCGCGTAAAGTCCGAGTGCGTGTTGAGTCCGAGTGCGCGTAAAGTCCGAGTGCCGTCCCGACTTCCGAGGGAATGCCTCCCACTTGTGGGTGGTACCGGGGAAATGAAATACCCGGGGCCCAACGAAATTAGTG
This sequence comes from Aleochara curtula, assembly GCA_963978815.1. Lineage (NCBI taxonomy): Eukaryota > Metazoa > Arthropoda > Insecta > Coleoptera > Staphylinidae > Aleochara > Aleochara curtula. The sequence goes on along the minus strand of OZ022216.1, from coordinate 18,403,304 downwards.
CCGGTTGGGAATATTGGGTCTCTGCTATTGTACTTCCATGCCCATCCGATCCTTTGGCATGATGAGATGCGGGCCCCCCTAGTAACAAAGGAGTTATCGGAATGCCGATTTCCTTCAGCTTACGGGCGAGAGGCTAGCATCTCCCGTTGCTGGCGTACTGCAGTATTCGGCGATGCCGTTGCTCGCACAGCTAAGTGACAATTCATGTCATCCTTTCGCAATAGCAATTGCATTCATAAGTTTTTTTCCTAAAAAAATATTGACAGTACCTGATGTTTCTGACTTAAATGAGTAATCTTGATCGTTTTCAAGAGCCCTCCACCTATAAAACGCGAATAAACCTAAAAAAGAGTCTACCCAGGAGTAAAGGAGTCCTCTTGATCGTATTCAAGAGTCTCCAACTAATTAAATCGCGTTTAAATCTAAATGAGCAAAGTGTCCAGTGAAATATAACTTTACTCGGGGTTACATAAAGTGTCTTTCAAGAGGGTGCCATCCGTTCCATGAGACAGCAGTTGGGCATTCAGCGATGAACTTTTAAGTAAGTTTCGCTTTAATAATATATGAATTTTAATGTACCCAATTTGTATCTTTCTTATTTTCTTGTTGTTTATTCTTTTGTACTAACGAAGTATTCTTATTGCAGTAATTAACGTCTTCTACAAGAGGGTGGAATCCGTTTCATGAGGCAGCAGTTGGGCACTCGACGATGGACTTTCAAGTAAGTTTGACTTTGAAAATGCATGAATTTTAATACATGTAGCTATTTTTATATGTGTTACAGATGATGAGAATGAACAATTAATAAATTACCGAGTGCGGGTACGGTAAAGAATTAGTAGTGCGCGTATAGTTCGAGTGCGGTATCGCGGAAAAGTATCACCGAGTGCGTGTAGAGTCCGAGTGCGCGTAAAGTTCGAGTGCGGGTCGCGAAAAGTATTATCGAGTGCGCGTAAAGTTCTAGTGCCGTCCCGACTTCCGAGGGAATGCCTCCCACTTGTGGGTGGTACCGGGGAAATGAAATACCCGGGGCCCAACGATATTAGTGCCGGTTGGGAGTATCGGGTTCTCTGCTGCTCTAATTCCCTACCCATCCGATCCTTTGGCATGATGAGATGCAGGTCCCCCCAGTGACAAAGGAGTTATCGGAATACCGATTTCCTTCAGCTCACGGGCGAGAGATTAGCATCTCCCGTTGCTGGCGTACTGCAGTATTCGGCGATGCCGTTGCTCGCACAGCTAAGTGACAATTCATGTCATCCTTTCGCAATAGCAATTGCATTTATAAGTTTTTTTCCTAAAAAAATATTGGCAGTACCTGATGTTCCTGACTTAAAGGAGTAATCTTGATCGTCTTCAAGAGTCTCCACTTATAAATCGCGTATAAACCTAAAAAAGAGTAGATCCAGGAGTAAAGGAGTCCTCTTGATCGTATTCAAGAGTCTCCAACAATATAAAACGTGTTTAAAGTTAAAGGAGCAGAGTCTCCAATATAAGTGCGCGAAAAAGTTACCGAGTGCGAGGGCAGTAAACGAGTGCGCGATAAAGTGTTATATACTGCAGGAAAAAACAATAAACAATTGAAAATGAGTGAATCCTGGAAGAAAATAATCCGAAGCCACCAATCCAACCACCGGGGACAGAAGTTATTTGCCAAGAAATTCCATCAACAAAACCGTGAGTACCTTTTAATTTTCTATACTAGTGCATGAAAAGATTTGCCTGCCTTTTTTCATTTGAAAAGATGTAATTCCTTACGAGTTACTACAACAGACCGTACTTTCAGATTGGTCCCATAAACAACCTAAAAATAAATAATAGATTAGCTAATTGTAGTCAAAAAATGCATCACCTTATAATGAATCTTTTTCGGTTATAGTTAATTTGTATTCAAGTCCCTATTCACACTATCTATTAATTGCGAACGCCTAGCTTACAATCAATCGAGAATTGAGTACCTAACACCTTTTTTACATTTTATTTTATTTATCTTTTGATTTCTTTTATTTTGCTTAATTTAATTCTTTTGGTTTGACCTCAATTTTACTTATTAGTTCTTATTTTTAGTTATTTAATATTCTTTATATTATGATATATAACTGTTTTTTAAAAGAGACAATTAAGTCCAATGTGATCATCACCTTATTGTTGCAAACACTGATAATTATATTTCTCTTTGTAGCACTTGAACAGTGCTTGATAAAAATAGTACTTTATGTACTATTCTTCTAAGTCTTTCGAGACTTACGAAATCGAGAGAAAACTCTCTTATTTCAATTCACAGTTCGCTGTGTACAAATTTCTCTTGCAGCAAATCTAGCACTTGAATAGTGCTAGATCAAAATAGTATTTTACATACTATTCTTCTAAGTCTTTCGAGACTTACGAAATCGAGAGCAATCTCTGATTTCATTTCACAGTTTGCTGTGATCAAATTTCTCTTGAAACAAATCTAGCACTTTAATAGTGCAAGATAAAAATAGTACTTCATGTACTATTCTTCTAAGTCTTTCGAGACTTACGAAATCGAGAGCAATCTCTGATTTCATTTCACAGTTTGCTGTGATCAAATTTCTCTTGAAACAAATCTAGCACTTTAATAGTGCAAGATAAAAATAGTACTTCATGTACTATTCTTCTAAGTCTTTCGAGACTTACGAAATCGAGAGCAATCTCTGATTTCATTTCACAGTTTGCTGTGATCAAATTTCTCTTGAAACAAATCTAGCACTTTAATAGTGCAAGATAAAAATAGTACTTCATGTACTATTCTTCTAAGTCTTTCGAGACTTACGAAATCGAGAGCAATCTCTGATTTCATTTCACAGTTTGCTGTGATCAAATTTCTCTTGAAACAAATCTAGCACTTTAATAGTGCAAGATAAAAATAGTACTTCATGTACTATTCTTCTAAGTCTTTCGAGACTTACGAAATCGAGAGCAATCTCTGATTTCATTTCACAGTTTGCTGTGATCAAATTTCTCTTGAAACAAATCTAGCACTTTAATAGTGCAAGATAAAAATAGTACTTCATGTACTATTCTTCTAAGTCTTTCGAGACTTACGAAATCGAGAGCAATCTCTGATTTCATTTCACAGTTTGCTGTGATCAAATTTCTCTTGAAACAAATCTAGCACTTTAATAGTGCAAGATAAAAATAGTACTTCATGTACTATTCTTCTAAGTCTTTCGAGACTTACGAAATCGAGAGCAATCTCTGATTTCATTTCACAGTTTGCTGTGATCAAATTTCTCTTGAAGCAAATCTAGCACTTTAATAGTGCAAGATAAAACTAGTACTTCATGTACTATTCTTCTAAGTCTTTCGAGACTTACGAAATCGAGAGCAATCTCTGATTTCATTTCACAGTTTGCTGTGATCAAATTTCTCTTGAAACAAATCTAGCACTTTAATAGTGCAAGATAAAAATAGTACTTCATGTACTATTCTTCTAAGTCTTTCGAGACTTACGAAATCGAGAGCAATCTCTGATTTCATTTCACAGTTTGCTGTGATCAAATTTCTCTTGAAACAAATCTAGCACTTTAATAGTGCAAGATAAAAATAGTACTTCATGTACTATTCTTCTAAGTCTTTCGAGACTTACGAAATCGAGAGCAATCTCTGATTTCATTTCACAGTTTGCTGTGATCAAATTTCTCTTGAAGCAAATCTAGCACTTTAATAGTGCAAGATAAAACTAGTACTTCATGTACTATTCTTCTAAGTCTTTCGAGACTTACGAAATCGAGAGCAATCTCTGATTTCATTTCACAGTTTGCTGTGATCAAATTTCTCTTGAAACAAATCTAGCACTTTAATAGTGCAAGATAAAAATAGTACTTCATGTACTATTCTTCTAAGTCTTTCGAGACTTACGAAATCGAGAGCAATCTCTGATTTCATTTCACAGTTTGCTGTGATCAAATTTCTCTTGAAACAAATCTAGCACTTTAATAGTGCAAGATAAAAATAGTACTTCATGTACTATTCTTCTAAGTCTTTCGAGACTTACGAAATCGAGAGCAATCTCTGATTTCATTTCACAGTTTGCTGTGATCAAATTTCTCTTGAAACAAATCTAGCACTTTAATAGTGCAAGATAAAAATAGTACTTCATGTACTATTCTTCTAAGTCTTTCGAGACTTACGAAATCGAGAGCAATCTCTGATTTCATTTCACAGTTTGCTGTGATCAAATTTCTCTTGAAACAAATCTAGCACTTTAATAGTGCAAGATAAAAATAGTACTTCATGTACTATTCTTCTAAGTCTTTCGAGACTTACGAAATCGAGAGCAATCTCTGATTTCATTTCACAGTTTGCTGTGATCAAATTTCTCTTGAAACAAATCTAGCACTTTAATAGTGCAAGATAAAAATAGTACTTCATGTACTATTCTTCTAAGTCTTTCGAGACTTACGAAATCGAGAGCAATCTCTGATTTCATTTCACAGTTTGCTGTGATCAAATTTCTCTTGAAGCAAATCTAGCACTTTAATAGTGCAAGATAAAACTAGTACTTCATGTACTATTCTTCTAAGTCTTTCGAGACTTACGAAATCGAGAGCAATCTCTGATTTCATTTCACAGTTTGCTGTGATCAAATTTCTCTTGAAACAAATCTAGCACTTTAATAGTGCAAGATAAAAATAGTACTTCATGTACTATTCTTCTAAGTCTTTCGAGACTTACGAAATCGAGAGCAATCTCTGATTTCATTTCACAGTTTGCTGTGATCAAATTTCTCTTGAAACAAATCTAGCACTTTAATAGTGCAAGATAAAAATAGTACTTCATGTACTATTCTTCTAAGTCTTTCGAGACTTACGAAATCGAGAGCAATCTCTGATTTCATTTCACAGTTTGCTGTGATCAAATTTCTCTTGAAGCAAATCTAGCACTTTAATAGTGCAAGATAAAACTAGTACTTCATGTACTATTCTTCTAAGTCTTTCGAGACTTACGAAATCGAGAGCAATCTCTGATTTCATTTCACAGTTTGCTGTGATCAAATTTCTCTTGAAACAAATCTAGCACTTTAATAGTGCAAGATAAAAATAGTACTTCATGTACTATTCTTCTAAGTCTTTCGAGACTTACGAAATCGAGAGCAATCTCTGATTTCATTTCACAGTTTGCTGTGATCAAATTTCTCTTGAAACAAATCTAGCACTTTAATAGTGCAAGATAAAAATAGTACTTCATGTACTATTCTTCTAAGTCTTTCGAGACTTACGAAATCGAGAGCAATCTCTGATTTCATTTCACAGTTTGCTGTGATCAAATTTCTCTTGAAACAAATCTAGCACTTTAATAGTGCAAGATAAAAATAGTACTTCATGTACTATTCTTCTAAGTCTTTCGAGACTTAAGAAATCGAGAGTAATCTCTCTGATTTCATTTCACAGTTTGCTGTGATCAAGTTTCTCCTGAAGCAAATCTAGCACTTAAACAGTGCTAGTTAAAAATAGTATTTCATATACTATTCTTCTGGGTCTTTCGAGACCTATTAAATCGAGAGGAAACTCTCCGATTTAATAATAAGTATGTCAGATGTACGTATGAATTTGATTGACTGAGAGAATGGTCTGCAACAATTAGGTGATGTACCAATATAAAGTAAAATTGAGCAAATGTATATTATTTGCAAAAAGTCATAATATAATTGAATATTAAAACCTTAATTTTATTTATAATTTTTTGATTTACTTTTCACATAACTTTCATTCTTCGTAGATTGTAAGCTTGGTAATCGCTAACGATTAGATACTGTTGTGGGATAGGATATTAAGTTGTCTTGCTCTGATTATGTTCATTTAGGGTATATGCATATTTTGACGAAGTTTTGGTAGTACCGGGTGAGAACCAACGATCCAGCACCTTCTTGTGCCGAGATACCAATCAGTGGTTCCGCAAGAGGGTTTAGAGCTGGGGAGGGTGTCTTGAGGGCCACTCACACTACCGACATGCAGTATTGCCGATTCTATTCCAAATGTCTGGGAGTGCGACGTCCATCATAACATAAAAATAAAATGATAATGAGCTGTTCCTATCTGGATGGAAGCAATCTCACGGAGTCCCGATACAAATTAAAGTCACCACCGAGGAGGAGGTAAGATATAAACTGCTTCAGAATAATTTATATGTCAATTAATTGATTTATTTCTTTTTTTCAAGTACCGATGAGGAAGTTCCATCAAGATTCGATAAGGCCAAGAGGGTCCATTCCAAGTTTCCACAGTCATTATAAGCACAGTCCGCATATCCTTTCCCTTAAAGCACTTTCCTATTTCAGGCCGCAGGACTACTCGTGAAACAGGAGTGTTACTAATCATAAATTTGTGTTTTCTTTTTGTCAGGTTGCCTTTGATTTTGTTTCGTATTTAAACATGAATGTATAGCAAAGTCATTAACCCAGCCCAGGATGACTGAAGTTGATAATACTTTCTCCTGCGTAATTCCTGGCAGACGCATCCTTGTCGCGGGGGTGGGCATACAACCAATATTAAATTCATATTTGCATTATTTCTACTCCAATATGGATTCGAGCGTTTATATAACGCACTAATTCATTTTCAATTTATTCGTTGAGACCTGCCAATGATTTGCATAATTATATTTTAATTATTAGTTAATTTACTGCAGCCATCACAAATATTCTCTCCACTTATCAGTTATCTAGAACGGATATTTGATAATCCTCTCGTTAATTGCTAAATAATATCCAAAATAAACATCCCATTTCTATTGCTATCAAAACACTTTATTAATCACCTAAACTAAATTCAAATTAATTAAATCGATGGCCATCATTAAAAATAACTCGCACGATTTTGTACAAATTCATAAATTCTCTGTTTATAATGCCATTAAACAATTCACGAAATATTTGCAGAGCTATTCACCAAATAATTCTATTCTTACCGACAAGAGAAATAATTGTTTAGCAATTATTTGAGTAACTCGCACGTGAAACAAGCGAATAATTTGTATTGTTTACACGTGAATTGTTGGAAAATTATTTAGTCCCTTTTATTATTTTACTTTATATATTTTATTCATTTTTATAGTCATTTATTTGTCATATATTGTATACATGTCGAAATAATCAAAACATTAATTTTAATCATCAAATTTTGATATACTTGTATGAGAAATTAAATAAATAAAGAAATTTAAAAAAAATTGCATTGAAATATTTATATTTGCACCTTGCGCATTTGAAAGACGAAGAACACATGCGTTTCGAGATAAATAAAAATTCCATCAAATCCAGTAGCAAATTGCAGTAGTAATTGATAATAATTGTTGCTTATTATATATATTTAAAGGTGACTTATCTTTTCACACCTAGGTGTGAAAAAATACAATTCCATCAAATACAGTAGCTAATTACAGTAGTAATTGATAATAATGGTTACTTATTATGTACATTTAAATGCAACTTATCTTTTCACACCTAGGTGTGAAAAAAGATCACTCACACACCTACACACATTTCTATTGTATGTGAAAACGAATATTGCAATTAACTTGTTAGATGGCAGCAGCGATATTAAAATGCAATTTTATTCATTGCACATTGAATAAAATAAATTTAAATACGCGAATTTAAAACTTCCACTAACTTTGCTTATAAATGTTTAATTATTTGATTATTACACTTTGAAAAAATCATTAAAAACCATCATACTTTACCGACAAAACCATCATCTTTAAAATTTGCCGAAACACTAGCATTAAATAAATCTTTAAATGTAAAATCATTTATCATTTTTTGCATGTTGTGCACTTTTACTCACGCCGCTTAGGTTTAATATTTTCGCCCCTGCAATATTTTTTACCTGCGCATATGAAATAAAAAAATATCAAAAGCTAACAATATGTTTAATGTTTCATTTATTTTCACCACTCTCACAGGATGTTTCATTTACCTACCTTTTAGAGATATTAAAAAAATGCAGTTATTTGTCTAAAAGCCATAAGTATAATGTGAAATCACATTTATTTTTTAGGGTATGTGCTTAATGAAACACCTTGTGTGTAATTAATAGACCATAAACATTTCATTCACCCTTTAGGTGATGCATTTAAATGTGCGTGGAAAAAATATGCCGAATGGTTGAAAAAATGTATGAAAATATATTAAAAGTTGCATTCCTCTAAAGTAGAAATGCAGAAAATACAAAATAAAATAAATAACAACTGGCATCTGTTCAAACACAATCTAACAGTTTTATTACACAAATGAATACAAAAACAATTTATATCTGACAAAATGAAAAATTCCAGTTTACGCATGATTAACGAAAATATAAAATAATAAAATATATGTGTCTCATGTATTTATATTCACAGGTGAAGTTCAAGTTAAATCACACGCTACGACCAGTCTACACCGAACAAACATAGGTTTGTTTACTTTGTTCGGTTATCAACAAAACCGTAGTCTATACCTGCTTTCCAGGCAGTAAAACTGATGTAACGAAATAGTGCATAGTCGCTAAAAATATTTCTCCTGCTTAGAAATATTCTCAACGTCATCTCTCATGGTATCAAAAATTGCACTGTAAGTACTGTACATTTTAATTAATACCTCGAGAACTATAAAAGATATCAAAATAATTCTTTCACTATCTAAAAGCTTATTAAATTTTCGATTTCATACCATTCAATCATTAAATTTCGTTGGCCAAATTACGAGTATTAACTTTCCAAAAATTAATGTTCCTCTGCATGACTTCAGGTTGTAATAAGCTGTTTTTGACATATGATTGCTTGTTTACACCTGAAGATTTAAATAATTTTCTCATTTAACGACAACATCATTAAATAAGCTTATACCTAATTATAATAGAAAAAGAATTATTTTGATATTGCAACTAGATTCATAGTTATGAGCTGTTTTGTATGAAGAAAACTTTTCTATTTTGTCTCAATCAATTGCAAGCGAACATTTTTCCTTTTCCCCATTCCCGAGTAATTGCCATTATTAGTCTATTGATATTTGTACTTCTATTTATATTTGCGGCTATATTTCTATTTGTATTTGTGTTTATACACAGCTACCACCACCAATGCACGAACCGGAGGCGGCGCTCGTGAACTACTAGTATTAACGAATCGTTTGATTCCAAACTTTGTTTCTCTTTCTTCTTTTCTCTTCATATTTTTTCCGTTTATTTCTTGTGTTATTTTACAGTTTGCTAGCCATACAAAAAATGTTCAATATTTCTCCAAATTCCCCAGTGATATACTTATACTGAATGTTGCAAAATTTATATTATTCCTAACACTCCCACGTATGAAACCCCCAAATTAATCATTAACAACATCTCACAGCACATTTCCAATATTCTATGAAAATATTCTTGATATGTAATTTATTTATAATATTAGAAAGTTATATAGCAACCTAGATTCAACACACTTTATGTGTTTTTGTTCAGGAGTGGAAATCATTCGTAGATTCCCAGTTTTCTCATAGTTTTTCCTCACTTTTACCAGGATTTCCAACGCAATAGATGTCGTCGGACGCTTTATTGGATTTGTATCAATATAACAAACTGAAACAAATACAAAACAAACATGAAAGCAAAAGATGAATCAATATTCGAGGACAATCATCACGAAAAACTTGTAACGCCAATAAAATGCATCCCCTATGACGAGCAAATATTTTTTTGTAATAGTAAATAAGAAAAATACTATGAAATGAGGAAATAATGTGGCATCTTGTAGATAGTGCTTATCAGCAATCCTTCAGGATTTCAGGACGTGCATTGTTCGTTCATCTCGTTGATTTCATTTCATTTGATTGTGCGCTTTCCCCAAATTTCCCGAATGTATTGAGCGCAGTAACCTACACCGCAATTGTTTTCATGCCTCTTCCTGACTGCTCCCTTTCCCTCCCCCGCCCTCCAAACCCAATCCCTGGCATTTCATCTCTCATTCTACCCCTCATACATTAACGCATATTTTGTTTCTTCATCTCCCTCTCTTTAGCAAATGCCATTCCCGCAACATTTCCACGTGAGTTGCAATCCGATTTGAATTGCTATTCGGTTATCCGTTCCTCGTTCCTCTCTTGTTCACACCGTTTCTCCGTCCATTTCCCTTGTTCGTCCTTTTCTTTATCGGATCGCTTCGTGTCCTGCACTCGAAAATACAAATGCGTTTTCATTTTTCTTTTCGTCGATTTCCTTTTCTCTCTATGCTGCGTCGTATTTGTTTGCTTTTTGTTTCGTGTTTTTTTTTTTCGAGAGAATAGAGTTTGCGAATAAAAGCAACAAATCCAACCCTGGGTACGATGCATCACCGGAATAAATACCCATTCATTCCCATTCATTGACCAACTAACTGGACGCAGGAAAATTGGACATTTCGCCCAGAAAAAAATTCGCGGAACAATTGGGCAAACGGGCAAAGAATACAAGTGCTAGCAATTTACAACCCTGCTTTAATTGTTTTGCTATTTATTGTTAGTTCAAACAATAAAAGTAGTTCTTTAATCATTCAACAGCATTTGCTGCAAAATCCAATACGTTGCAATAGATTGACATTTAATATAAGAAAATGGACGACATTTCCAGCAATTCCAGTGATACAAGAATGGAAAATTAATATTGTTTGTCATCTCTGGACCAAAGTGAATAAAGAGCAAACCGCACAGAGAGAAAATGAAATGTCATACAAACTAACATGATGATACAAATTTTATATGTGTAATTAAATAATGTGAAACTCTTTTTTCGTGCAATAATGCACCAGAATAAATCTTTTCTTTATTATTACATCAGCCGTACAATAAAATAACACGTGACACTATTTTTGGCGAGGTGTTTGCGAATGCTTGCCAAAAAGCTTCCGGTTTCCGGCAGGGAAAGAAAGGCGCAATGTACGTTTAAAAATTTAATTAAAACATTCTTTCGCGAATTACATTGCGCCATAATACGCTTGGCGCACGCGTCCCGATGCGGAGGCGGCAACGGCAGCAGCAGCATTGCGCGTATGAATCCCAACCACTATTACCGTCACTAATGTACATGCATTACGCGCATAAACGGCACATTCAGATTGCAAACATCCACCAAAATAGCATTTTCGGGATGACGCATAAAACAGGAACAACACACGCAACATTCCCCAAAAACAGGAACAAAGCCGAGTGGGATGATTCATTTCAAATGTTTTAATCATGTCAAATAATTGATACAATTCAAAAACATTCACGAATTTTAAATTTTTCAGCTTGCCCTGGCACTCTGATAAATTCTAAATATAATACAACAATCCCTTTATTATTTATTTATTTTACCCTTAAATTTTAATCAATACAATTAAACTTCATAAAATATCTAGCTTTAAAAGTTATATTTATATTTTATATTCAACTTCTCGTAACACTTTAAAACGACGAACGACTTTTTCATTAAGCGTTTTGAATATTTGAATATTCAAGAGTTTTGCCGCCCCCCTTCCCATCGTGCAAGTGTAATCCGTGCTCATGCAGAAGCGGAAATGGGTGGAAAATCGCTCGAAACAATATGCTCGCGAGTTAAACTCGTCGCAAGCGTTGTAAGCGCCTTACGAATGCTAAAAAATCGCTGGAAATCCCTGAAAAAATATAACATTTTTAAAGTACACTTTAGTTGGGTGGCGATTCTTTAATTATTATCAGTTTTTTGGATTTTTATTGTTCACCGTGGCAGCAACAGCAATAAAACATCGGTTTTGTCCACTGTAAAAATGCGCGGGCGGAATTCTATTTTCGAGTGAAATTTTAATGAAAAGCAAACTGTTTTGTTGAAGTAAACAGCGCGCGTTCGGTGGTAATTGTGGATTTTCATTGAAAATTGCGCAAACCGCCGCGTTCACCGCCGCCACCACTGCCGGCGTTGGTGGTGTTAGCAGTGCTGCCGCAGCTCGCTTGATCATTTTATCGGGGATGGTCGGGAGGACGACATTTATCAGGATTTCGGTCGACGCGATTTTAATAGCCATTTCGCGTTCGACATAGTGTTTTCAAGCGCGAGAGGGCGGCTAAATGCGGTGGCATCGCCTCACTTTTTGCTCCAGCTGAAGGTGTGAGAGGCGGCAATGTGTGCTGTATCTATCTATTTATCATCAATACATCGTTATCCTCTATTCATCATTCATTTTCGCCGCCTCCTCCACCTCATTGCCGCCTGCTGGCTGCTGCCTCTATCCACTCATCATCATCATTTCACACCCGGTCGCCTAAATGTTTCCCATACTTCCCTATTTCGTTTTGCATTTCCCTTTTTGTCCATAACGGGTGTAGTTTAAACATTCTGCTGTCTGCATCCTGAAGGATAACTAACCCGCGTTAATTTTAAAATTATTTCTAATGCTAATCAACTAAAATTACCCTTTTTGTATCCTGTGAGAATTCAAGAGACATTGTGTCGTTGAACTTATTGTCATCCAGGCAGAAAGCAAACCTGCTAATTGTTCATAATGTGCAATCGTCGATGTCGGCGTTGTTAGTCCCATAGGAACCTAAACCAATTCTTGCAGGACATCCGCAACGGATCAGAGAGAGACGGAAACGGGAACAGATATAACAAGCAGTGTAACCTGCGCAAAGCAAAACCCTCAGGACTTGGGACCTCGCGGCGTGACACATTCAATGCAAAGTTACGACTGCAATTCTGCAATATTAACGCATTCGTCCTTCCTGCTCTCCTCCCTTTGGACCTAATGCACAGGGATCAATAGGTAGCATTGGAATACAAAGAGAAATAACTTTTAAAACTCACAGAAATTCGAATTTCAATCAATTTATTGAATCAACAATACAAAAATCAATTAACAATAAAAGTTTTTGGCAATTTAGAAGTTAATATCAATGCTGCTTTGTGCATTCACACTTAACAACCATCTATTCCTTGATATCCGACGCCATTGCCGCCTCCATCGACATTCGAAGGCAGATCGTTTCGTTTTAGCGCCGTTAACGAACTAACTACACACTTGCAATCACAATTACTCTTCCAGGGGGGCGGCCGTACCTACATGCACGTGCCGCACATCACGCGGCACAAACACACAAATCGGAGCATTTCTGCGAAATTACTATGTATGCGCCAAGTGAGCAACGGAGGCGGCGGCGGCAATGGCAACGATGTCGTAAGTCAATCTTAACATTTAATTTAACTCCGTAATAACAATAGCGTCTCGTTCGCCGCCGTCGTTGTCGAAATTTCCCAATTTAATTGACGGGCCTCTAATACGTTGACAACGCTGCCGTCGCCGCCGCCCCTGCTGCTGCCGGAGATGACGACGTCACATATTAGTTTTGCAGCCGCCCCATTTAATTAATACGATCAGCGTTTGCGTAAAACGTCGCTTCCTGCGAATACAACAAATATTTCATTAGTGTGGTTGAATTTAATATGCACTACTTTTCTACTAATCAGTGTGCTCTACGTTAATTTAATCATAAGTAATTTCAGTATTAAGCGTGCGTAATTTTTTGCCTCCAACTTGAAATAGGCGCTAAAAGTTTTGTTGACGTCACACCTTGAGTTGGTGGCACTGGGGCTGCGCGACAAGGACACGCGCGCGCAGCTTATGCAGCAAGGTCGCGTGTGCAGTGTTGGTGTGCAGGTGTCTGGTGCGTTGCTGGTGAGTTTTCTATACATTTTCAACATTTAAATCGCATAGATTGTCAATTACTAACGCGCAATCGATTCTCTAGCCAGCAAGCGTCATGGATTGCTATGGTAAACCCTTTGGCTTTGGTTGTAATCACAGTAAAACACATCAGAAGTCTGACCATGAAGCGTCATATAACCGCCATTTTGTGCGCATCCGCTAAAAGGGCTTGGGGACGCTAAGCTTGTAAGTTGACTAAATCAGCTACTAAACCATTAACACGGCACGACTCAATCGAAATACTTTATAGGTTAACCAGTGTATTATCAGTGAATTCTTGTGTTATCATCCAGAGAGGAGAGGGCCCTTTGTGTATCAAGACGTGTGTGCTGCATCGACTCCTGGAGATTGCTTCGGACGCCGGCCCCATATGTAAGTAAAGCAGTAAATAACCACACAAAAAGCACGAGCTGGAACTGTATAGAATACAAGTGATGAATGCAGGCCAGGCAGTCAGCTGCAGTGAATGCAATGCAGTGAAATAAACTAACACTTGCTGCTTTTCAGGGTAATCATGTTGGTGGGGTGGAGAAGCAGAGAACTTCGATGTTTTAACGAGGTAGGCGAACCCAAACTATGCGCTTGTATTGCAACCTTTTTTACGCGACTTCAAGTCAGCTGTTGAAAGAAAAACGTAAGGTGAATCAGGTTTGAAAGATCTACAACGCCAAGCGAATTATACAGGAAATACGTACAAAGAACGTTGAGAGGAATGAATTACAATAGCGCCAGATTACGAAATACGTCAATCATAAATTCACGACCATTTAAAACCGAAATTATTATACATGAAGCGACAAAAGTCAATTGCAATTCACTGAAAGTACACAGCGAGCGTAGAGCATAAGCTGAAGTTTGTTAAAATTCAGGAAATTTGTCAAACTTGGAAAGGCAAGTCCGGAATTCGTATTGGAGAAAAAGAGGAACGTTTCGTACGCCCCCCCCGCTAGCGTTAATTAAGTGTTACTCTGCGTGTCAATAACTGGTAAGGGCTGTGAACGAATGTCGCAGGAATCCTTTAAGAGCTGCAAACTCCTTCCGCTTGCTTAATTCTTTCGCCTGACGCAAGGCCATCACACTTTTCCCCGTTTATTTACTTTATTAAATGCTCGTCTCCCAAGCAGCAATGCCTTGCTGCTCCCCTTTATTGGCTCGACAAGCCATTGCGTCCAACAGGGCGCCATGCATCCCCGCTGCTTCTGCCCCACTTTCTCTCAAAGATTTATATATTACAATTTCACATTTTAGCAAAACTGTAAAGCCTCATGAACTATTGACAGAGTGTCATCGATTTTTGATTTATTAACGCGCTTTCCCTCCGATTGGAATGGCCAGACAATTCATTAAACCAGGCGAAATGACGATGGCATTTTATTTACTCCCCTGACGAAAGCGACCTGAATTAGCCGGGAAGGCAATGCCCCCCGCAATGTGGAACTGGCTAGAGTGTGCAGAGTGCACACACAGCAGTTGGGCGGTTCGGGAACCTGCTGTTTTTCCGGTGTGCTTTCCATTATCATCTGCACAGCCACCACCTATGTGGTATCGGCATGAGAGCATCAGCACACATCTGCCATCCGTCTTCACCCATATACAAATTTAATCATGCCACCTCCGGATGGGTCGTAGCTGGTTTTGGCTAACGCATTACCGCGTACTCAACTAATTGAATATTCTCCTTAGCCCATTCGCTTCATTATTATTTACATCCGAGTAACCTTTAAGATGTTTACCAATGTTTACAAACGTGTTGCATTCAATGCATCACAGGGGGCAGAGGCATTCAATTTTTCTCATTTCGCCACCACGAAATTCATGCGGTTTTCGCTATTCACGAACGGATATGACCAACCCTTTTGCAAGATTATTAACGTCAACGCAGAAACGTGGAGAGAGGCATACGATTGGCTTATTGCCTTAACTCTGCTCCCTTCTCGACAGAGTGAAACAATTCGCACGAAGACATGAGGCAGTTTAGCGAAACGCAATACGCTGAAGTAATCTAGGCGAATGCGGGATGAAGAAGGAAGGAAAGGGTTGCGCTTGTTACGTGTTAATTAATCATTAAATTGAAACAACCCTTCTTAACGAACAAACGCGCGTATTGCACGTTTCTCGTGACGTGACGTAACCGGGACGCACTTGCCAAACACAGAGGGTAATCTTTGAGGAATTATTTCTATTGTTCAATGTCATTCGCGCATCAACCCTTTTAAAAATTAACTAAAGCGTGGAGGGTAAAAAAGAAGAAAAACAAATTGGTTCTTGTTCGACATACCTGTGTTTAATTGAATATTGAGAGGAACGGTGGAATTTCCAAAGTTTTTCATTTTACGCATTTTCATTCGAAGAAAATACAAGAGACTCATTTTATATTTCATAACAGCATCGAAATTCGTTCGCATCGCATTTTTCGCTTTCGGCATTATTTCACCCTCACTTTTTCATCGGTCGTACTGCGTTCGTATACCTTGCTTACACTAAATGCATTTTCCGTTCCTCTTGTCGACGTCTTCGACGTGAATAGTTGTTATCAATTTCCGCATTTTCGCGACGCGCACACTTTTTTCCTACCTTCCGCCCTCACATCTCTCGCTTCTCCCCGTGTTATTTCGAGAGCACACCGCCACCCCCGGTCTCTCGCGTCATAACAATGCGTTCGAAAATATCGAGCGTAAACTTATTAAACGTGCGCGAACAGAGTGGAAAAAATAAGCGAGAAAAATTCGACGCGGCTTTTCATGTCAAATCGCGCACCATAGATTTGCATATCAAATTCAATTAAAACTTTGCTTATATGATGTGCTGCGCTCCTGCCTCTGTTGAGTTGAAATTTGCAACACGTTTATGAATAAAGATTTTGTCGAATTGAATGCGAGCGTAATGAAAAAAGTTTGTCGAATGCACTTTTAAATTCATAATAATTATTGCGCAAAGTGAGTGAACGAACGGACTTGCCGACAAACGCATTGAAGTGGCGCGCGGTGGGCAGCTCCTCAAGCACACAAGATGCGCCAAAGTTGTTCTGTTTGAAGCAAATATTTCCAAGGCGAGTTAATAGTTTGCGCGACAAACCAAAGGCAGAGCCAAGATTATGCATCGAATACTTGCCAATAGGGTTGAGAGCGGGTAGTAGTCGTGTTGGCAAACTTCACCTATTCAAAGGCGACCGCCACCGGTGGCAAGACAAACTGGAAATGCAATAAGAGCACTGTTAGGACTTTCGGTAATCTCTCCCCGCAAACACAATCGGTTTGGCAACTTTGTTGTTCTTATTAAGTAATAAACTAAATTGAAGTTTAACGAACATTTATAAAGATACCGCTGGCTATCAACTGACAATCAATCCAATAAGGGGCAAAACGAAATAAAACTTGTAAGAAAATTGATCGGGCAAAACACGTAGTGAAATTACATCGAGTTGAGAATAAGAGTCGTCGTCGTGCACGTGCAACCAGGAGACTAATTGATTAATGCCGGAGATCGATTAACGACCGCATCGTTTCGAAGTTCAATCAATAACCAAAGTCTGCGCGCAAACGCCTGGCATTTAGTTCGTGCGTTCGTTCATTCTCCTCATCGGTAACCTTCCCCTCAGACGGTATGGTGCTTGATGCATCATTGCACTTTAGCCACCCCCAAAGGAAGCAATCCTGGAATGTGCAAAACGCTCATTTAACATTTTCTCTCCCTTCTCCCTTTCTCTCCCTACGTCACCTTTCGTTTTATTTATTAAATTTCTCGTTTCGTCAAAGGACACGCCAAATAGGTATTATGATAACATTATTGAAAGGTTAAAGTATTTGGCGAATTTTCGCATTTTCTCGATGAGCAAACAAGACGCGCTTGAATTACGATAATCGCATTAATTGTTAATCAATGTAAATGATCAATCATCAATCAATCAACGTTGTGCCAATTAGCCGTCGAACGGCGATGGCATCATATTGCATCATCATATCGGTGCCACCACTGCCGCCGTCGTCGTCGCTGCCCCCCGTTGAAGGTTCATGTTACATGCGCCAGTGCCGGCTGTTGCGCTAACTACAACTGATTGCAATTTGCATCAATTCGCCGTTAATTCAAATCAATAATTTCCATTCGATTAGCCATTCTTTCGCGTGAACGTAAAGTTAAAAAAAAGCAAAAGCAACAGCAAGAAAGCAGAAGAGTAATGGAGAATAAATTAGTTTAACCAATAGCCAACACATTGCTAATTTGAAAAAGCACACCTGATGTTGTTCACCGTCAGTTAACACATTCGGGGGTGGAAAAAAGTTGAACGCTAACGAAATTAAAAGTAAAGTTTAAAAGCAGCAAGAGTAGCAAGCAAGCAGCGGCAGCGCAGCGCTTTAACGTGTTTTGCACCTGCAGGAATAGATGGGAAATTTCAATTGCTTTTCGCGAAGCGCTCGGGATAATTGAAACTAACGTTTATTGCCAATGTTGTTAACTTTCCATGTTCACCGCCGCCGGTGGCACATGTGCGCGCCGCCATCCGCACTTTACAAATACGTGTGTGGAAATAATTTGCTAGCAAGCGAGCGTTGCTTGACTTCCAAGTGCAACCACCGTCATTCTAAGCACTCGAAATGTGCAACAACATTATTCTTGTTAAATTGCACGTTTCCTCAATGATTTAACACTAACAATTTTTTGACCAGGCAATTGCTGTCGACCTTAACAACAGGAGAATATCAAATTCACTCCTGCGTGATCATACGTGCTTTCCTCTGTGCACTCCTTGAGGATAATTCGAGATGTAATTTTTATCATAAAAAATTTCGTTGTATTTTGTGCACAAAGAGAGCAAACGCATGATCAAGAAAGGCTAACAGATACCTACATCTTATCTCTCTACGAAAGCGTAAAAATATTTGAAATAAATGCGCTTGATATTCATGCACTGATAACACAAATGAAGCGGACATAATACGAATGATAGATGTTGATAATGAGCCTCAAAGAAAGTATGTGTTGAGAAAGTGGTGGTGGTGATGGTGGTTGCCTGCATTTGGCAACAATTGGCCGTATGTCTCCCTCTTCTTCCTCTCCAGGACGTGTCGTCTCGTTGATGATGATTATTTAAGGAAAGCATATTTTCCCATTCATTCCCCGCTCATTATCACGTGCCTTGTGCGCATCTGCGCGCACGTTTTGTTTCCTCTCGCGCCGCCTTCATCACCGCATTTCATCATCTCTTCCTTCTTCTTGCATCGCAGCCACGCGCCGAATGAAGAGCCGAAGCGAATATAGGTTGATATTGATAATGTCTCGTTGCTTTTGACTGTATGTATGCGGCATGGATGGCATTTTCGCATTTCTATAGCGCCACCGCAGCGCGCTTTATCAGTTGCAAACACTCATTGTCACCGCCAGCCGAGCGAGCGACCGGCGCTTCCTCCTTCGCCTTCAGAAACAAATCTATACTGCGGTCTGTGTCTCTTCTCCATTTTCTCATTCGCGCAGAGCTCAAGGAAGCTCCCGTTTTGCCTTCGAGGCACACACACGTTGTCTCCCATTGTCAGCCGCACGAAGAAAGGAATTCATCCTTCTGGATGGCGAAAAAGAATACCACAACATTCGTTCGTGGACGCGTACTCCTCCGCTTATATAATTTGGTTGCGATAAATTATTTAGTTTGCTGATTTTGGTTTCCCACAAGCCCTTATCAGTTCTCCGTCCAGTCGCGTAAAGTAAACACCGGGCGAGAGAATGACAAGGGACTGGAAGAAATCACATACGTAATCTACTATACTCGTTCTAAAAAAAGGGACATTACTTAAGTATTCATTTAATGCATTCAGGATGATTGTCCTGCGAGTAGTGAGTGAGGGTGATACATTACAAAAGGGCTTTGTAGTCGTGCAAAACCAATTTGCACAAAAGGGACAAACGCAAACACACACACAAAAGTGCGTAATCTTTGACCGTTTGTTTTTTCCACGCGTGCGATGAATGTGTGTGTTTTTGCAAACATTACTTCGTTAAAGACAAGACTAGACGAGAGACTAGAGAAAATTTAGCACTATGTTGTGTGTACATCTCATCAACGCAACAAACAAAACGACACAGAGAAGGGATGTGTTGATAAAAAGCGGGTGAGAGAGAAAGATGAGCAATCGCTGTGGACAATGCCGCCGTCTATGATCATCTTTGTGCCGTCGCCGCCTCCGAGAGGCGAGAGGCCGAGAGAGAGTTAATATCAAAGCGTCCGTTGTGACATAAAATAATTTGCTCGTGACCCTCGTTTGTGTGATTATCATCTGCTTTTTCCAACGAAAAGAAATCTTGGAAATTTTGCAAAATATTTATTAAACCGGGAATGTAGATAGATATAGTGCAAAAATAAAATAACAGACGTCGCGTAGTCGTTCGCTAGAGTGAATTCGCTATGAAAATTTATAAAACACGGAAAGACTTTTAGTATTTCAATTTCAATGCCGGGAGTAAATTGTATCGCTGCATTGCGCCCGTCAAAATATGCAATAGCAGTGAGAGAAAATGTGAAAAACGAATAAATACGCGAACACTGCCACAATTCACATGTGAATCATAGAGACATTTCTATTGTGTTAATGCTAACTAACCAAGTAAGTAACAACAGTATTGCTGGTCCTGGTGCGCAATTGAATTTATTGCCAGTCGTACAGTATGCTCGAGTGCGCGACTCAATCAATTAGCTGGCAGTTGTTTCGAGTGTCCCGACGAAACGAATGGACGAGCGCACAAACAAATAATCATGCACTCTCATCGTTGAAAGAACTATTTCAGTAAATAAATGTGCGCTTTCTTGATTGATGACTAATAAGCCTAAATTAAGGCTAGATTATTAAACGGTTAGTTACTCACTTGATTAGTAAATTGAAATTTACAAGTACGTTGGAAAGTAAATGGATAAAGTTGTCATCGACAGCTGACTTTTGCAAATTTAGTTCTTATTTTTTTAAAATTTCATTGCGAAGTTTTTGCTATCAAGAAATATAAAGAGCAAAGAGAAGTAATAATATAATTATAATTGCAATAAAAAATGTCATGTCGTTCGTGTCACTTTTCAGCATTAGTTGCAGTACGCGCACGTAGCAAGCAGAGCGAGAAAAAATGTTGATGCATTTACCATTTGTCCGCGAGCATGCATTTTGCGCTTTTACGGAGAGCGCAGTGCCATGATTAATGGAGAAAGAGAGTTAGAGTTGGTAGCAGCCCAGAGTAGTGTGCAACGTTTTTTCTCATTACGCGCGAGCTCTTTTTTATTGATGATGATGATGATGATGCACACCACACATGTGCACTATGCGACAATCCAACGGCCAACCATGTGTGGCGTTGAAATTTTTCGAAATTTTCCCATCGCCAAACTAAACGTCATACATCATCGTGCCGTGCACATATACGAAGAGTACGCAGCAATACCACGTATATGTATTCGTGATTAATTGTAACTGTCACTGTTTTAACACATTGTTAATAGTTAATGGGGCGCTAGCAAAGAAGGGTAACTAAAAACACTATATCTAGTGCGGAAAGAGTAAACTAAGCAAGTTAATGAACTATTAAATTGTCGATTAATACTTCATATTGCGTGTTAACCATTGAAATATTGAGCGAAGAATTTAATTATTCGGATGCTGCGTGTTGGAATTTAGTATTAGCGGTGGTCAGTTAGACAGCCAGCTTCCAGGAAGTTGTGCATTGTGCGCTCGAGATTACAAAGCGTTGTTAGATCAAGTGACGAGCAGTGGCGGGTAATCGTCGATTGTGATTAGCACAATCAACCACATTCTGGCGTTTGAACATTTACTACAATTTCAAAAACACTAGGAAAATAATGATGAAAAACTTACACTTGAAGCACTACTGATGCTGAGTGAAAATTTGCGTGAAGAACGTTTGGCGAACTATGAGCGACTAACCCATGTTAAACATTTGGACTTTTACCTAGGACTCACTCACTAAATTCGGCTTAAAATCCAATCCGCAAGCGCAATAATAGTAAAACTGTGTGCACACACATTTGCCTGCAAAAGCAGCCGTACAATACGCATTTCTATTAGTCATTCATTGAAATTCCATTTCGAGACTCATATTTCATTCCATGCTATAAACGTGCCCCGCACACATTTATTTCGGTTGAAAGCATGGCGCAGTGCATTCAACTTTTTGGAAAAGCCAAAAAAGCAATTTTGAGAGTTCATAAAACGCGGCGTGATAAAAATCTGCGAAACAAACAGAAATTAATTAAAACCAACTTTTAAGCGCCCGTGCCAATTTAAATATTAAAGCGGCCGCACCTTTTTTAAGGGCAAAAGCGAAGAAATTGAATCAGCAATTTTCTTAATCCTAAAAAAATGTCGAATGCAACATAGAAATTTTGCTTATTCAGTGTGTACCATCGCACAATAAATGAATATTCACTACACACAGAGACGAGGCTTCAGTCCGGGTATATTTTGGGGTGTCTTGCCTGATTCTTCAGCTTGCCTCATCTTTATAAAATAACAAGCAACTGAGGCACCGGAAAGGGGCTCTTGCAAACTTTGCATCGGGCACACGTGCGACCTAAAAGTGCTTCGTAAGGCACAAAAGCCTACGAAATAAAAGATGGACCAAAAAGCAATTCAAACCGACCTACAACCTCGACCTTTCGTTCTCGTCCCAATCGCTCGGCTATACGAATGCAAATGTGAATCCTTCAAAAAAATATTTCACGTTTAACCTACCTGCATATGCAAATTAATTCAATGGAAATGTCACAAATTTACGAGCGTTTATTGATTTTCTTACTAATTTATCCCAAGCCGAGCGGACAAGAAGAAATATTAAAAGTAGTACAGTTCATTATTATTTAATAGCAGAGGAAAAAGATAAGAAATTCAAATTACTCTCGTATTACTCATTGTCCTCATTATTATGCTACTCATTTCTACGCTCCTTTTATTTGATAAGACAACACAAAGCTTTCAAGTATTTAATTTAATCATTACGATGATAAACTTGATAAAAAGTAATGGACGTACAAAAACTTGCTAATACAATAAACATTGATGATGAGGTTAAATATTTCATCAGCTCATTTGACGTAGAAGCCATGAATGATGCTATTTTTAAACATTTAAAAGTTCCAAGAAAAAATCAAACAAAAACGACGAATCCTTGTCACATTCGCTGGCCGAGAAGCTGCTTTAACACTTAACGCAAGTTACCAACAGATGTTGAACACATTTCGATATTTTTTCCGAGTATTTCCTTCATATTTACTCATCTAGCATATTTAACAATAATTTCTGGAAATTGTCCTTGAATGTGCCTAAGAATTTGTTCGATTTCGACCCGCATTTAATGCTCCTTTGTGCATCAAAGTACATGGCAATAATCCCTCACTGCAATGCGTATGCACGTGCATTACACGAGTGAAGAAAACGTGAACGTGAGCGCATAAACGGCTTCATTGTCAAAAGAATATAAACCCTTAGAAAACGCAACCAGTGTGAATAAGAGAGGGAAAAATGTATGCGCTGTCAAGAGATGGCAAAAAGAAAAATAGACGAAAAAGAGACAAATTCAAAACTCGGTAAACATGTGTTTTCCAGTTGAGTTGCACTGAATTCGCAGTTAATCATTTATTCTTTACAAAATTCACCAAAAATTTCCACATTCGCTTCGAAATGAATAATAATAAAAGACTTTATGATAAGAAAAAAGAAGAAAGCAAGCAAGCATATCGATAAAACGCAAAACGAACACGAAAGCAGCAAATACAAGAGTCTTCTTTTCGCGTCATGAGTACGAGAGTAAAGTGCACCCATCAAGAGTACCGCGCGCAACGCTCCATCAAAACTCTCGATACTTCTTGCCCCTGCCTGCCCTGCTTGCCGCCCTCCTCCGAACTGCTTCTGTTCTTTGAACACTATAGCGCACTTGGACACAACAAGAGTCTACGTACATATTGTGAACGTCCCGACTTACTACACGTAGTTCGAAAAATAAAACCAGCAAAAAACACATACGCGCTCCTCGACATCTTCATCCCGATTTTTTTTTCATCGTCTTTGGAGTAAAGTTTCCCCTCATCGTTCACTTCTCATTTTATACGTCTTTTTTTTATTGCATTTTATATAATGTAATGTGCTATCCAAGTTTCATTTTCAACAGTATGATTTTTAAAAATATTGCAAAACCCGGAAATATCTTGATGTCTAGTGGTTAACATACATTTTCTCCAGTTGCGTTCTCCTCACTTCTTGTTATCAGACACGAACCCTCTTCTCATCCATCAACCACACTTCTCGCGCTGCAAGTGCAAATAAGTCAAGGCCGTCAATATAGCAAAATAACCCCGAAATATCATCTTGGGCTGGCTGCCCTCCACTCGGAACGCGCACTCGTCTTTGTCAACTCGATTCCCGGCGATGTCGTTGATGATGATTGGGGAGGGTTAATAATAATAACAAGAGGGGTGGACAGGAAATAAGAGAATAACCGACTTGTCCGGATGTTGGAAGTCCAATCTAAGTGATGTTCTTGTACATATTCCAATCTCGCAAAGGGATGAACACGCTGAATTTCCCTCATCTTTTTCCCGGAGGGTTGATTGGACAAAGGTGCATAAGTGACACGGAAAAATGTTTAATTAAGAATATTCGAAATCTGAAATTGCGAAAAGGAGTAAATTTAAAAATAAATGTCTCCCTCAAGGGTGTTCCGCAATAACGATATAAAAGAATAATAACATCACATTGAATACGCGAGAGATACGTTTGAACAAGTCAAATAGCAATATGAAATATGCCCTTTTGCTTTTGAGGGTGCCCTTTGGGTGAACGCTTCCCGTATTCGCTTCCGTCTCTTCGTTTTTGCATTGCGCCGCGGGTGTTTACTCTTTACAGCGACAAAGTGAAAAAAAAAAGAAGGAATAAAATGATAACGCGTCGCATCTTCAAAGAAATGCAACGAAATCATCATAATAATAAGAGTAATACGACGAATAATAATGCATAGATAAAAAGGGATGCAAACTTTGCTTTCGCTACTTTTCCGAAAATTCTCAATACGAGCGCTTCTCTCTAGTCATAAAAAATCATCATCATCGTCATTTCGTATGCAAAAAGTGATACAACTTAAATTAATATAAAAAACGTGCAAAAAAGAATACGACGTGAAGAAGACACTCTTCTTCGTCTTCTTCCCATTTCTTATTTCAAAGCGAGCAAATACAAAAGGGCAGCACCCGGAACGGAAATACGCGCTGCGCCGCGCCAGAAAGCAACAAAGAAGGTTATAACTAAAAAGGAAATAATAATGGCGTATAATACGTAAAGAGCGCGCAAGGGGCACATACAGCGCAAATGTCAAGCAATGCCAGCACAAAAATGATTTGAATATGAATAACGAGGAGCTGAGAGGAGCGCGCGCTTGCACGTTTATTCGAATGCAAACCTTTTCGTAAAACCTATGATGGATTCGTACACGAATAACGCATTGTCGACGGACGAGAAAAAAGATATCACAATGTAATACAAATAAGCCGAACAACAAAACTAAACCAAACTATATTTTTATTATTACGATTTTTCCTTTCTCATCGCACAGCTTTTGAAGCTTTGGTATTTTCAATACAGGAAGTGATTACGTACTAGGTACTGAAAATAAATATTCGTTGGAATTAGTTTTCAGGCATGCAGTGCACGAAGACAACTCGTTGGTAAAGTGTTAATCAGAAAATTTAACCACTTCCTCGTTATGGAGTGAGAGCTCATTTAATTAAAAGAAATTAAGATTCGTTTATTATCTGGGTCTCTTGCGTACGCAGCTAGTTAAATCTGACGGGCGAGTGTTTGTTAATTGTTAATCAACCGCCTCGTATCACCCGAGCGGCAGCGGAACAACTGCCAATATGCGCGTTGATAAAATGTGGGGAAACAGGAAGTGATAATTCCGGTTGTTATTTCCTCGAGATTTTCTTGCTAACGAAGAATGAATGAATTAAATTACGAGATTTACGTGCATCGCGAAGAAATTCATTCGCTAAAGCAAATTTAAGGGAGATGTATTAAAACTAAAATTCTCATCTAATTTCCCATCTGTACACATACTGGTTGGTTTGGTCTGGTGGTCAAGTTAGTTAATGCGCGCACACATGTGGCGGCGGACGGCGGTAGGTTATTTACTCAAGAAGTAGACAAGTCGTAGAGGACACTTCCGGTCCGAGCCGCGATGCTCAACTAATATTATCTTAGTTCGACGCATGTTCTCTTCTGATAATAAAGATTCGCCAATTCGAGGATTCGAGATCCTGTTCTGTTAATACACTTAACAAAGTTTGTTCAATAGTCGGGGCGGTTCTTATGTTGATATTTCATTCTCAACCGTAGTAGTACATTTCGTAAATTATTATTGCATAGATTAATTAATTTTTATTTGATGCTGAAATGGCTGTGAAGGGTAGTTTTCAGCTGGTATGGAACGCTGGTAATCCGGAGGCGGCGAAATGAGTACACACGAACACATTACATTACGTATGTTGACTGCAATTTCAATTAAAGCAGGAACTAACCAATTATGAAATGTCCTCGTTTTTGGACTTAATCAACTCAATAACGTCTTCCTCGCATTTGAATGAAACACGGAAAGGAACGTAAAAATTCAAATACGTACTGAAAAGTTCTGCGAGAGTTATTTCAATAAAATGCGTGCGTTGCATATGCGATATCTATGCGAAACATTCATTTATCGTTTATATGACTCGTTCATTACACACACCAGTTTCTTGGTTCTGTTGTGCAGCACACACATTCGAATATTTATTCATCAACGCGCGCACATTTATAGCCAGCCGAGAGCTGGAGCTGGAGCATCACTGCGCGTCATTTGATATCTTCCGCAATTGTATTGCTGCATATTGTTTAGTGCGGCATTTAAGCAAACGCTATTGTTTTGCATCGACGTTGTTGTCGCACCCGTTGCGCATATCTACAAATACTTGTTTTATTATTTGCGGTGCAGCTAACCTATTTTATCACATGCGAAACAACCAAAAAAAAACAAGACAAGAACAATTACGATTCCGGTGATGAATTTATTACGGCGATTAATCATAAATTAGTTTATCATTTTGAACATTTCGTTCATTCCGGTCTAGCGCAACAACAAGTTTAATTGGTAAGCCAGCAAAGGAGTAATTTGTATTTATTATTTATCGTTGAAAAGTTGAATATGTGCAGCATGCGCAGAGTGATTATGCCTATGTAGTCCGCAACGAACGAACAACAAACAAACAAACAAATAAACAACGCCTGAAACTCTGTGCGAAACTAAACGAAATTAAGTGAAGTAGTAGTACTAGCACACACAGTCCACAGTCCAATGAAACTCCGGAGTTGAACAATACTTTGGCCATTCTCTCAACGCACAACAACACAACAGCTAAGCAGAATTAATATTCCATTCGTACTGCTGCTAGTGGTCTACTGTTTGTTAATTTGAATATATTAAGCACTTAATATCTATTTTCATGCATGCATATCGTCATGTTTAGTCCAACTTTTGCCTGCTGGTCACTTACCATCCGAAGAGGAAATCACTTTCACTGTCATGCTATGCCACACGTCACATTTAATTAATTGTTTGATCATTTTATTATCCTCAAGACGAGTAAATCTGACGCTGGACGAATGGAATTATTTGTCGAATATTCAGATACGGAATGTAAAATTCTATAAATACGCGGGATGAGACATCGCAATATATAAACTAAGTTAAGCGCGCGCGGCACACACAAAATATCGTTCAACTTTATGGCCTTCCGTTCGTGATACTTTTTGGACTCGATTTTATTTTATTGCTTGCGCTCTTTTTGCGCGCGCGCTGAAGCAATTGAATGACGAAAAATAGGAGGAACGACGACGATGATGATGATCATCACTCGTTTGAAAATCAAACGCAGCGTTTGGGAAGTGAATCGTTATCACGTGCTCGCCGGGCGTAATCAGAGCAAACATTTTTATCTCCACTCTTGGCGTACACGCGTTGACTTGGCTTAACTTGAATCACTTTATGAGTCGACTTACTGTTTGCGATATTCGTGTGTAATCTATGAGAATTTACACAGTTTGTTTACTTTGCACTAAATGAACACATTGTGTGATGCAAACGCCGCGTTTGTTTATTGGCAGAGAGCACATTTGAATCGCGACCGCCGAACCATCCGTCCTCCACCGAGGACGAACGAAAACTGAATACGGCGAACGTGAGCGCGCTATTCGGATCAAAAAGTAAGAGACCCTCCCGAGGCGAAATCCACGAAGCACGCTTGGGTCGGGTCTCCCTTCAGGCTCAGGCCGAGTGCCGCATGTGGCTTTCCTTCGGTGTCCCCCTCGTGCACCTCATGGGCCAACAATGTGATTCCCGGGCGCAATGTGTGTACTTTACGTAGGTACGGCACAAATACAAAACGCGAAACGAGTCCAAATACATTATTCCATTACGCGTGATTCAAATGTGTGAGTGGTAGCAATTGAATTCATATAGCACTTCCTCGGCGAGAGAGGGGGCCGAGGAGAGGGCATTTCATTTCGGCCGAATGGATTATCAAGATTGGCATGCGTGTACATTGTACAAATTATTGAATGAATAAGTTGGTACACTCTGTTGACCTCCTGACTTATTTATCATCAGACGCGATTTGTTTCCTTCGCGGATTTGCATTCGTGGATGGCGGTAACATCGGCGGCGGCAGCGGTTGAATGAAATATGTAATAAGTTCATTCGCGGTCTGATGTGTCAGGCGTACGTACATATGTATTCTATTTTTGGCCTTGTTCATGCCGGTGCGCTTTGTACGCGCTCAACCTTCGGATAATACGGATTGTTCGTCGTATTACGAATGCGTGAACTTTGCGACCTGAATTTTCATGTTTTTTCATTTGACCCATATATTTGTTTAATGCTAATGGCATAAAACATTGTTAGAACTTTGAGCGAGTTTGCGAGTTATTCCATTATTTTTAATTTTTGAAACGCGTGCGAGGTAAATAATTTCATTTTGACATAGGTGTATAGCGAGGATTAGCAAAAAGACCCGCCCAACGTGGGGCTCGAACCCACGACCCTGAGATTAAGAGTCTCATGCTCTACCGACTGAGCTAGCCGGGCGATGAGCTTCGTCTGAAACTATTTTCAGAGCAAGGAATTCTTTTCCTACGTCTTGTTTTCCTTGAGGAAGTGAAACGTATTGTAATTTAGTTTTTTTGAAATTCATGGAACGCGCAACACACTAAGATTTCCAGCAAGTGTGTGGTAAAAACACACTTGAGGGGTGAGTTTGCACACGTAGGGGAGACCGAGGAGAGTTGGAACAGAGGAGAGTTGGAACAGTGTCGATATCTCGAAAACTATAATTACTAGCGAGCTCGGAAAAACGGTCATTTGTTCTGTTTAACACTCACTATTTGATGGAGTAAGCGATGAAAGTGTGTGATAAGCGGTTTTGACTGTGCGAAATTTGCACACAAAAAATTGCGAAAAGTAACTTTTTAACCAAAATTTTGATTCCATATATATCAACATATATTATGTTTGTATTATTCTAATATTTTTTCCCGTATACTTCAGTCTTTCAAGTTTCGTGTAGTAGCTTTATTTTTTTTATAAGACAACTAATTTCGAAGCTACAAATTTTTATTCTGACCGGTTCACCATTTGTTGCAGCTAGGAGAGTTGGTACAAGCTGTTCCAACTCTCCTAGCTGTTCCAATTATTGTTTGTATCTCTGGCAAAATCATTTTCTTTGGGTTGTAATATTATATGGCATGGTAAATTGCTATTTTTTAGTTTAGATTGCCAAATAAATATTAACCAAATATTAACGAAAGACTGCTAGGGACATAAGTAATGTTGAAATTTATGAACTGTTCTTTGAAGAAATCACATTAAGAAGTAAAGATCTTGGAAATACCGGATCTTCTTACTGTATGTTCTTGTACAGAAATATTAAGAAAAAAATGACATATCAAGCTAATCGAACAAAAAGGCACTTGCTAATGTCTATCACTTGCTTATGTTAGCTCGATGATTTTACAAAAGAGGAAGAAAATATTGCTTATGAAAGGCAATATTGAATATAAAACACTAGTAATAATAAGTTAATTAATATTGATTAATAATTTAAAATTGTAGTTAATCTAATCATTATTTGTTCCTTGTTATTTAATCATTTTTACTTAAACAATATTCTTATTTTTCATCAAAATTAATTATTGATTCTTGACTGAATATTATATGTTATTTCAATACATACAAGTATAACAAATAATTATTAGAGTTCGTCTTTAGTTCTTAATGTGATTTTCTGTATAATGGAATTTGTTAGTGACGAAATAATTCAAAAACATAGCTGTTCCAACTCTCCTAGATGTCTGTTCCAACTCACCTCGATACTAGGAGAGTTGGTACACTAAACGCAATTTCACATTTTCTTGATTTTCTCCGAAATCATAATATTTTCGTTAATGGAAATAATTGTATTTTAAAGAGTATAAATTGAGCTACCGTTTGCCATATAATTCGTAGACGTAGTATGTTTCTGGACAGAGATATGTTCATTTAAGTAAAAATTGTTCCAACTCTCCTAGGTCTCCCCTACGTCAAGTCGTTTCGCATTGCGCACATCCACCTCACGCGCCTGTTAACTCTATTTACCCTTCGTGGCATGCACGTCGCGTCAGATTTGCCTTGGCGGTGGCGGCGAAAAACATTGCATTGCCTTGCGACACTTTCCTCGTTGGCGGCGCCAGCGTTCCCTGGAACTGCAAGCCTCGACGAAGGCATACACCCTCGCACACATGCGGAGATGCTTGAAAGAGCGAGCGGATTAAGCGCGGAATCTGACAGGGATTATTTCATACTCGCGCGCGCGCATACAAAAACGAAGTGCCAAGTCACTGCTTAAGCTCTTGAAAATGTATCCATGTCTACGCGATGCTGTGAGATATGAAGAAGCGGCAGCGGGCGGAGGGGGTGGTGGGTGATGCGGGGAGCCGGAAATGCGGAAATAGGGAAATATCAGGCGTATTCAAAAACGCCTTTCTATGCGCCGCGCCGCAGCCACTTGAACAAAATCCCGAAGCTTTTCTCGCTGCAGCGTTCTGTTGAAGAACTTAATTAAATTTTGCGACCGCAAGCGATCAATACGTTAAGCATTCGGGAAATACGCGCTTGTAAATTATGTTGTAGTTTTATAATTGCAAGCAAAAAAAAAATACGAAGAAATTATTTCTCAGTCGGTTATTCTTTAATTAAAGAGAATTTCAAGTTACATTCGTCCATCGTTCGAACGACGCTGACTATCTTGCTAGAAATTGTTGCAATTCTCAAACGATTAAATACTAGACAAGTCGTTATCCTATTCCTCATTAACCACGAATGCGATGAGAGAATTCGTTGCTTGAAAATTTAGAAAGATAAGGAAAAAACAATAGTAGCAAAAGTCCCAAAGCAATTAGGAATCCTGCAAGGATTTAACCCACATATAGACCTTTAATGACGCAGCCGGAACAAACCGCCGCCACCCGCTTCATCTTCTCGGGTCGACCTCAATATTCGACATTTGCAAACCTCCGCCGCCGTCCAATCGCACAATGAAACATGCATTCGTTACGTCATTTGGGATCGCGCGTGCTGCATGCCCTTCCTGCGTCTTTCGTCCACACCGCACCACCCTCCATCATCGTCATGTTAGACTCAAATAAATGTGTCTTTGCTCGAAGATGGAGCGAAGGCGGCAGTTGTTGGAATTGTAAATGGGAAAATAGGCGAAGACTGTTGAAGTGAGATGGAGCGTAAGCAAGCAAGCAAGCCAGCAGGCACACTAATACTCGTACATTTCTGCCGCCCCCCGCCTCAGCACGCGCAGTTGACATGGCAACACGTAATCGTGTTCGTGGACTTGTCCGTGCGCTTCAACTGCTTCAGCTAATGTCGCCTCATCCTGCGTGTGAGTCCTGCGTGTGTGCGGAGGATATCGACATGCGGCGACCTCTCGCACGACTGCCGTGAGTCACTCGAAACTTAACTTGATTACTATGCCGATTTTGCATTCGAGCTTCCAAACACGTTCAGCCAATTGGTTTCTCATATTTTTTGATTTGTCCACTCAGTCTTTTTTGCCATCCCAGGGATGGATTGCAAAAATAACTCTTTACATCGTATATGGAGAGATGAGATCGTTATAGTTGGAGTAATTCCAAAAGAGGAAAATCCGAGAAAAACGCGTTATCCGCGTTAGATGGAGCATGTAATGGAAATAAGCTGTAACTGGTCGTTACAGCGAACGTATGTCTTTTAGTGCTTAATTGGAAGTGAACCGCGCCGAACCGGGAACCGGGAACTACTATAGCCCCTTACACCATCGACAATTCTCGCCCTTTGCGCCCCTTTGCGTCTTTCGCTTGTTCTTGCGCGACACATTTCTCCCTTCGTGTTCCCACGTCCGTGCTGCTGGGATTTCTTCTCTTCTAACCCTCTAAATTCAACTGCAATCGAAATAAAACCGCAAGCAGCAGTTGTACATTTTACCACTTGCAGTTCCCTGGAAAATAATTATAGTACCTACTTCTTCGACTCGACTCGAGTCTGCGTTGCTTGCCACTCTTTTTATTCGAGTTGGAGTTTTAAGGAAGTGCAAACTTTTCCTCGATGGCGAAAAGTATTCGTGTTTAACTTTGGCGCCGGAATGAAATAGATAAAATAGATCCTGCTAATATTGATGGGGGAATTCTATTAAGTGCTGTTTATTAGCAATCTATTGTTAATATGTCGCGTTTATTGTCAGTGAGACGTGTTCTTTTTGCGCTAGTTTTTCGTTTGTGGAACGCGCACGCTTCCTTCTAGCTGGCTGAAGTCCTCATCAATTTTCTTATCGTCGCTGAACACTCGTCTCTTTCAAGCCGATAAACAACACGACGCGCTCGCGCTCGCGAACGCTGCTGCTGCAGCAGAATTCAATTTTCCACGGGGCTTTTTTCTTTTTTTGGTTTTGCCGTATTTCTCATCATCGTTCGTGATGTAGCTATTGTTCTCCTTGTTTGATCACAAGGTGCGCTAAGCCTATATTTCTTAATAATTTTTCACAGAGCGAATAATTCCATGATTGAATAAACACGACAAAGAAGCGCATGTTTGTGACGCATTCAATTAGTAAATAAAGTAAGGGTGGATGTGGATCATTAAGTGAATCAGTCATGAACCGAACGGGGGCGGTAAATATGGATATGTAAGCTGTACGTTTATGAAGATCGATTGCAAATCATTCAGTCTTATTTTCAGCTATGGAATTTTCTAACATTTTTCTTTTACGCCTCTATTAAACTAAGTCTAAGTTCGCGTCCTCTCTCACTCTAAGTTTTAGTTTACGAGCTGATAAGAAGTAAAATAGTATGAAAAATAACTAAAAGGAAAATGAGGTTGTAGGTCGGTCGTAGAAGCGCGAAGTTAGGCGAAGTGCACGAAACTTCCCTTCGGGAACTAACAACATCCGACTGCTTTTATCTACTTAGCACTTTATAACCTGTTCATTCACGATTATTGATTCTAGTGCTTTATTTTTGCCCGTTTCCGGTTTTAGTATAAATAAAACTTTTTTATTTTTCTATTGTAATATCGTGTGAAAATTGTGCTGGAATTGATTTAGTTGGCTAGCTAGTACTTACAATTCTTTTTTTGGCAATGTCCTTTTGATCGTCGTGGAAACGAGCGGTGAATGATCGTCAACTTCATCTGAAACAAGAGGGAAAAAAGTGGTACTGAATGCGAAATATGAGAGCACAGTTGATGAGAGATTGTTGTTTAGTTAGTAATTAATCCTGAAAGGAGGCGAAGTCAAAGGGGTGCGCGTGCCACTTTATCATAATGCGTTTACATTTATTAAACTCATAGAACGCGACGCGCATGCACGTCAGGAAGGAAGGAAGGAAGAATGGACGAAAAAAGCAAAAGCTAATATTTTTTTGTCTGTATGCACGCGCGTAATAATACGCACGAGTATGACCGTTATTTTCATACAAGGATAAAAGTAGGCAAAAACAAGTGCATCGTGCTGCTGTCAGCACGTGACTTTAATAAAAGCGCCCTTATTTTTCGTTTTTATTGCGGTGTTTTTCTAATTAAGTATTAGCTTTACGTTTTTTACGGGTAATAACTTGAAATCTATTAAGGTCGCATGATATGATAAAAATATATTAAACTTTTTACAAACGACACGACATTATTAGTTTAGGTATGCGATGGATATTTTTAAAAGGATTTTTGAACTAACATTATTAGTATGGTAGGTAATTTCTAACTCACTCCCATTTGGCAACGCATACGTAACGTAACATTTACGCGCCCTTTTTTATTTTGCACCCTTTCACTCGTTTCGGTGCGTCTCGCTTTTTTGACGTCCTTCTCCTTTAATGAAAAAGGTCACAAAGGGCATATGCAGGTACTCATCCCTGCCATATCCACCTACAGTGCGCGAGCGTCGTTTGCAACCCCTTTTTGGTTTAGCCGTCAATTACGTAAAAACACATCTATCCGTCCATTTAGCATATTTAGCGCTTTATGCGTTTGGGCGTTTTTCGAATACGTGGAGCGTGTGTGTACTCTAGAAATTACCCTCTTGATGTATGAAAACGTACAGGTTATGTCAACCCTCACCAGCTCGAAATGCGTATAAAACCGCATCAAGTCAACGTAACGCATTAATCGAACCCTTCTTTTTAAAAGAAAAAAAAAAACAACTCTTGCGTTAAGTTAAGTAATTTATTAATTCAGATGTTTCGTATCCCGTTTGAACTGCTGGAAATTGAATAAACCGGGCGGATATGAAAATATGGGCTGAATTGCGGAAATGTTGGAAAAGATATGATATTTAGTAGCTGTGAGTTAATAATTTGTGCACTTATTGAAATGTGTAATTTATCGAAAATTGTGACGGCGCGCTCCTTCTTGGAATAACTGTAAAAAAGAGGGAGTCTAAACCTCAGCACGTTTGATCGGGATCAGAGGGAAGGCAGGGGATTTAAGGGAGGAGGAAATATGGAAATGCGAAAGGATAAAATATAGCGCATGGGGTCGGATCCATAGCCATATCTCATATTTTGCTCAGGACGCGTGTGCACGTGCACTGCACATATGCCAGTTACGTGTGCGTTCACGTGCGGGTACTTTTTAGTCCTTTGCGTCAGGATACGCGAGTGTGAGTATATTCGGCGACCGGATATGTTCGAACGTTTCGCGCATACCGCATACGCGTCCTGTTTGGACGCACGGATATGTTAGTAAGATTAATAACTCTCTCTGCTGCTGCACGAGTAGCTGGCGCAGGAGTATGAAAAAGCTATTCGTTTCCTGCGACTTCTTTTTATGAGCTAACCTCGAATATAAATTGTTTCGCCGTATAAAATTATTTGCGATTGAGAGGGTGACTGCGGCGGCGACGGCAGGCAGTTGAATAATTCGTTAATTACACTAAATTTACATCAACTTTGACGAATGAATGAATCAACGTACGTCTTAATAAACACTTTGGATTCGCGTATGCAATTTGTTGATGAGTGCGTGTTTGCTTGCTCTCTATTATTATCCTAACGAATGCCAATGGCAGATTCATAGAATGTGAAATGCTTCGTTAGAAATGCGCGTACGATCGCAATTTGCACTTCACATTTGCATTTGTTTCAGTAACATGCATGAGCATGCTTGAAGATGTTCAGAAGAACTTGAAAGGCAACAACTCGACTCTTGAAACTCTACTCTCTAATTAGGTTTGAAATTTGCAATTTACGCAATTTATGTTCTGCGCGTATTAGTCAATTGCGTTCGGAGAATATTTTCTATTTATGCATTAGATAATCGGATTAATTATTAAACATGTTAATAATTGAATACATGATCGAACAGTATGCACAAAGCACGAATCGATTGTGAATGGATGATTGTGAAATTTGGCAAATTGAATCCAAGGATTATTCAATTAATCCCTGCTAATGGCACCAAATGGTCAGGATGCACATTAACTCAACTGCTGAATAACTCAATACGACGAGTGAGCGAGACGCATGAAACGTCAGAGTGCACATCAATGACGTATTGATTTCATTGCAAACTGATATTAATTATTTAGATTATTTGCAATCACACAATACATGAATAAATTACGCGATAATTGTTAATTAACTCTTCGTTTCGTAGACGTGCGTTTATGAATTTTGCGTTTTGCATTTAAATCAGAATCGGTATTAGATATCAATATTTTTCACGATATTCACTTGGACGCACTTATTGGCAGCACTCCGAATTTCGGGCATCTTAAAATGGGGAAGCTTAGAGGAATAAACGTGGGAAAATCTTTACATAAACGATTTGTGCGATCCGCTGTCGTTTTCAATCGGGGACTACTCGATTTGAAAAGCACGATGCGCTTTATAACGTCTTATCCCTCATTCCTGCGTCTGGTTTCTGCGCGCGAGTTACAATTTCCGCATCGTCAACGTCTTTCGGCGAAGGCTGGAGGAGGATGAAAGAGCGAGTGGCTGGAGGAGAGAATCGGAGACGGGGACGGCAGGCAGTGAACGAAAATCTTTACGCATCCGTTCGACTTGTGTTCATTCCGGGACTAAGCCGCCGCCGCCGTGAATGCGAGTAGGTAAATCTGGGTGATTTGACGGCGGCGGTAGGTAGGCGCACATAGATGGCGGCTATAAAGGCGGCGAGAAAAACACGCATCAAATGGGGATTTTACGCCCATTTCATACGTGCGCGCACCGCACCACGTGAGCGGATATGACTTTCGGTTTTAAGCGAATGCGTTTTTATAGGTGCGCAAAGCTGTTGAAATGTTTTGTGCGAATGAGTGAAATGTTACTTTATTTGCATACACAATAATAATATTGATTATCCGGAAGAAGGGCATAAATAAATAAATAGCAGCAACAGCAGTAGCTATTTCGTGGTGGTAATTTCGTTTTGGCATTGGCGCACGTGCGGAAACACTGAATAAACACTTTGAGGCGTAATGAAGCAGCGACGCGAAAATGCTTTTAAGCGCGCGACCGCCCCACGCGCCCTCTGTGTCCCTCTGTGCGTTGTCGCCATAGCAACAACAATTGCCCCCGTTCTTCTTAAGTCATCATCTCATTATAGCACCTTTTACACGAGTCATAATAATTGGTAATTTATATCGGTTGTCAAAACGCGTCATCATCAGTGCCGGGGGCGGCGCGACTCGAACGACTTGAACAATAAGGATATTCGGCGCGTCTCACGTGCAGGCGTGTATTGTGCGTAATGTTCTCGGTCTTGGTACATTGATTAGGTGGGTACGCTGCTGCCATCACAAACGACCACCATCGCCTCTGCCGCTGCAGCCACCGACGCCACACGGCTGCTGCTGTTGCCGCCACATGCAGCCCGCAGTGATACCTGCAAATTTATGGCGCTGCATGACCGCGTTCGTGTTTTCATGCCGGCAGATTCGCCCGTATTGAGCGAATGCGTGTTTATGCAATCTACCATATTGTCGGTCGCCATATTTATTTCATACAGCTAGAGGGTGTTGTTTATAAATTGGGGGAGTCATTAATGCGAGAGGACTCCGTGTAATATAATTTAAAATGAATACTATGCATAGTTAGTGAGTGTAGAGTCACTTGCTTGTTTTGGATTTTGTACGTTTATTGTATTCGTAGACTCTTCCCTGTTTTCCCATTTCGCACTCTGGTTCCCGAGCTTCGTGCATATTCGCGTTATTTGCGTGTTTGCGTTTGCATTTTCTAGTATTGCAATTTGCCAGTATGCAATTCTGTGCAACACGTTCATAAACATAACTATACCGAGAGTTGCATTTTGGGTCTAGGCGCGCAAGGGGTAAAATGTTGTTATGGAATTTTGGAGCATCGTGTAGATAAAGTGTTGAACGTACTGACTAAATAAAGATAATTAATTTGGTCCAGTTTTATGCACAGTACGAGTGCGCGCACACACAAAGTACATAATAAAATAAACTCTTGCGAAGAATAATAATATTATGTCGTCGTATTTAACGCGCTTGTTCTCGCTGTGCGATTCGGTAAAAACCACAAATTTTCAATTTGCCAAGAGCGAAAAACACAAAAGTGAATGAATGAAACAAAGCGGTGAATACTAAAAGGGCGCTTTATATTATCATTCGCGGCGGCCGTGGCGGCGGTAAATGCGCGAACGTTGCGCGTTGGCTTTTTAATAAAATGGCAAGCGGAAAAGTGCATTCGGCGAATGGCAAGCCACTATAAATCCAAATTAGCTTTCGATTTATTACGGCGGGCACGAGGACGACTGCAGGTATTTTTCAATTAGGCAACAAACGCGATGCGAGCTTTCATTGCGAATGGCCCGCCATTTCCGTCGATAACGGCCTCGCACGTCGATGGCTGTAGATCACTCTCGCGGTGCACCACCAAACGACCCAAGAGGGGTGCTGAATGTTTATGCCGGACGCGAATGTGCGCTAAGACATTGCCGAATGGAGCATTCAACTCATTGAATTGCCAAACGAATTGCTTTCACGGTAAATATTACATGTTTTAATATCGTAATGCTCTTTTTGCGCGGTATTTCCCGCGTTTGACTAGAATTTTCATTTGGCAAGAATGCCAAAAATCCGCAGGTTCAAAAATTCGGTTTAATTTAAACATGCCGCAAATATTACGAGCGAATAAAGAGAAATGCGATGTAATCCGATTGATAAAACTAGCCGAACAAGTGTTGTAATCGTACAAATGGCAAATGTTGATTTGATTCGAAAGGTTACAGCTATAAGCGAGAGAGAAACCCGGAAAAACGATTGCGAACACGGCAGAACGGGAAGGTGGTGGCATTAACATAAACGCTATCCGCTTTCGCATTCAGTAAAGTGGATTAACACGATTATTAAATGAAATTGCATTTTCAAATTGATTTTTGCCAGGATAATAACATACACGGAAATTTCATATTTTTAATGCGAGGAAAACTTTAGAAATGAATATTAATTAGCGCTAAATATAAATCATGAAGGTTGAACACATTAAACGAAAGTTTTAAGTTTTCCTAACGGTTTTATCATTACGTAATTAGCATTTTCATACCTTTTATTTTTTGGATGTTTTTTTGTTCGTTTTGTTCATCTTTGATTCTATTCATAACTTGAACTGCGTTCTTCTTGTTTGACTTAATTTCATTCCCACCGAGCGCAATCATCATCAAGTTAAGAGAGTGCTTCTTCATCTTTATAAAGCTTTCTTTATCAGTTTTTTCCCATCAATTTTCTTTGCTTCATTCATGAGTTTTTGTTGTCGATGGAGCCATGTTCGGAATGGCCTGGGAGATTTTTGTGATTTTTCTATATATTTTTTTGTGCATTTTCTGGATTTTTATCCCTTCCGTTTTTCCACCCTTAATATCAAATTGAACATTCTTCACCTCGCTTGCTTCCGGACGGCAATTTCGGCAACGCGTAATGACATCGCATTAGCAGGTCATAAATTAAATGTCACATCATATTAAATACCATGGAGTCCTTTTAACCTTAGGCGATTTTTCGTAAAAAAAATTAGGAATTAAAAATTTCTGATTCAAATTTACAATTTTTTATAATAAGTTATCTAAATAATGTTTGTTAAAATTCATCAAGCATACTTTGTTTTCGGGTTGGAGGGAAACTTGAACTAAAAGGAACGGTTGAGTGTTTCTCATCGGAGGCGGCTCACGAACGACTCACATTAAGCAAACTGACATTTTGCGCGTACGCTGCTATTATTAAAAAGAAGCAGCGCTGCTTGTATTGCCGCCGCCACGAGCCGAGTAAACTGCTGCTGTTCTTTGTTCATCCGCCCTATAATTCACGACGTGCAACAAAGACGCGCGCGAGAAGTTTGATCTTTCGTTGTTCTTGAAATGTTAGGATTCTAATAAAATGAAATTAAAATATCACATCAACAATGGAATTGCAAAATCCATTTTGGAAATTTAATATTACAACGCGTATTTATGAATGTGAATTGATGAAGTAGTCGTTAATTGAAAGTCATAATGTAATTTTTCGAAAGTCACCTGAAATTAGTGCGCGAAGGCGGCTGTAATAACAATTGACTTTCATGTCAAGTTAAACTTAAAACTTGAATCCGGCTTCGCACGTTGTGTGCATTCACTGAGGGCGGCGATGCGCTATTTTACACGTACATTTCGAGGGATTGCGCGCTGCACTGCAGCAGCAGCCGCCGCCGCTCAACTATGAAACGCTATTCGACTTTTATTATCCTCAAATCGCCGCCTCCGTTTCGTCAATCTTTCTCCAAGTCTAGCGCGAGCATGAAAGCAGCAAGTGTATAAAGTCTCGTCGACTTACAAATTAGTCTTTTGGATGTTCTACAAATTTTTGTTAGCGTGGAAAATCGGAGCTTCTTAAATCTCATGTTTATTTACTCAAGAATTGCAAAGGAATTCGGTTCACATTATTTTTCTATTTGTAATCGTATAAGTAATAGTTTAATGTCATCTCAAAACTTTTTTGTTGATCCTGCTCTCTCTTCAAGCGCACGATTCCTGTTTGCAGTGAAGAACACTAAAACTAATAAGTCTTTCTATCGTAAGAAAATGGAAAGCTCGCGTTTTCTTCGTCGCCAACGTCACAGTGACGTCTTTTATATTGAAAGTTTGTTTGACACGAAATTAATTAAAAGCCCAAGGACTTACTTGTCGTCGCCGCATCCTCTGCCGCCATTTTGTGTGTGCATCTTGCATTTTTCGTCCTTTTAGTTCTTGCTTGCACTCAAATATTCTCTCCAAGTTTATTTAATCCGCCTCCTCCCGCGAATGCATCTTTTATTCAAATTCTTTCATTTATGAATATTTGATTTTTAATATCCCGAGTTGCAATTGAATATTCTTCCTTAAATACATTTAACAGCAAAACGCAATTACAGTTACATATTTTATAAATGCAATTAACTCATTAAAATTGAATTCAATTTTGCGTGGAAATTTAATAAAGTTTATAGAGGAAATTGATTTATTCCGCAATTATAAATAAATCAAATTGAATTAATTTCATCTTGTTCAATCAAAACAGAGTATTTTTTGAAAAAATATGCAGAAGAATTATTTTAGTAAACTAGAATAAGAATTCTTGTTGGTTTAAAGGAATAGACAATTTGAATTTAAATTTAGAATGAAAATCATTCCGGAAATTGATAGATAATCAAATAATAACAACCAAAGGGGTTGTTATTTTGCGCGTTTGGTAAATAGAATAATAAATTGGCATTTGAATAGGGTTATAATTAAAATGAAATTGTTATTATTTTGTGAATTTACTGCATTTGAGGAAAAATATGAATTTGGGTATAAAAGTGCGCTCAGTATTGGGGGTTTGTATGCGAAGGGGAAATTGACTGCTCAATACTCGTAGAAGCGCGTCATATTAGTGCGCTGATCGAGGAAATGTGTATGGAGGCAGCAACGGCAGTGTCGAGGTGGCGGTGGAGGGAAGAGTGGCAGGTGGTGGCGGCAATGACGCTGACGGCAGAAGAGGATTGAACAGATGCTTTTTTCGTAGCTGTGCTCGAACGCACAGGCAAAAAGTGAACGAACTGGACGAAGTGGTGGACTTTTTGCTTTTATTCTTTTGTTTGCTTGCTTAAAAATACACACAACGCGAACGCGTGCTTTGATGCAAATTGCACGATATTCGATTACGAAATGCAAATGCAAATTGCTTATTGGATAAAGTGTATTTTAATACACCAACTATTTTTATTATTTTGTATGCTTTCTTCTTCCTAATACGCATTGATTTAATCTCAGTTGGAATTAATTAATTAATAGATTAATCTATAATTTCATAAGTATTATTTTGAGATTACGAACGCATTAATCTAATTAATCGTAATTTATTCGTCGTTTGCTTGCTTCCAGTATTTTTCCAAGTAATTTTTTTGCATTTAGCAAGCGTTTTAATTGAATTTAGCCCGCTCTAGCTTTGCATACGCAATTAAGAGCGGAAATTACGTGGAATATGAGCGGAGGCGGTCATCTCTCGCTCGCGCGACGACCGATTAGATCATGTCCGGCCGCCCGTCGCTGCCCTCAGTCGCCGCCGTCTGAGAAGAGGACGTGCGAGCGAGAGCACAAGCAATTTACGGGCCGAAATGTTTTTCTCGCCATTTTTCTCGCGTTTATCGATTGCGAGTCGAGTCGCAGCAGCCGCCGACGCCGCCACCGCTGCCACCACCACTACCACTACTGCCTCAGTCGTCTCACTCTTTCGTACTCACCGCATATACAAGTATAAAAATAAATACGCGTACGTTATATTTTCATCATTTTTCCGTGTTGCATTTGTTTCAATTGCTCAGAGCAGCAACGCAATACAACGCAAGTTTTCATTTCAAATCTAAATTCCGATTCCGGAAAAGCTCTTGTAACTTTTACGTTATTCCTATAATTTTAATTGAATTCCGCTTTTATGCTATTTCAAATACTTCTACGCAAATGGCAATTTAAATTATTACTAAAATTTCGCGAATGTAATAAATTCACAATTAATTTTAATTGACACAAATGAAGAAATATACATGAACTCTCTTTGTCTGATCTGATAATAATTTCGTAATTTTTGCTAATTAATGACGAATAATAATGAAGTATTTAAGAAACTTACCTTATGATGAGTTTTCTAGTTATGTTGGAATAACATCTTGATGGTGGGTGAACTTGAAGTTGAATCACTTGATTTATTATTACAAAACAATTTTGTTTAATTTCTCTTGCTTTTCTGTCTTTGGATCTTTCATCAGCTTATAGTTTGTCCTCAAGAGAGCAATATTTTTAATTTTCGCGATGATTTTCTGAAGCAACAAGAGTCTCTTCATTGTGTCGATTGTTACAAACAATTTTTTAACATTCTCATACTGCAAATCGCGTTATAATTTTATTGATTTTCGCGCACTATTTTTGCACACGTCACAAATATGCATCTCTTCATCATCGTCGTCGGTGTCAGTCAATTGTTATCTTCGGGGTTGAATTGAACAATGGGCACTGGGTATTTGTTGTTCGTAGAGTGGTTTTGCGGTGATCAAATGCAGAATTGCTCGATGACGAACGTGACGAGACGTAGGCACACGACGAGAACTGGGCGCGCCGCCGAAACGCCGAATGCGTGCATCCCCCGAGCGGCGGCGCGCTTTTATATCACCCCCGATGCGAGTGGAGCGCGCGGGCGCGGTGGTGGGAGACGGCGCGCGCGGATGCTGCGCGTTTGCCGCCGCCGAGCATCATAATCGTATCTTGCGGACATTCTCCGACTGATGCTTTCGCGCTCTTGTGCATCCTCTAATCATTCGTTGTTTCGCTCTTTTGCTGCCCCCCGTCATGCGGCCCCCACTCTCCCAAGGGTTACTCACAGCGTCGGCTGGTTGCATATATACAACTGCGGTTTAGAACGCGTTTCTTCAGTTGTTTGCAAGGAAGCGTGTGGGATGTTGTTTTATTTTCTTCATCCCGATAAGAAATTTTTACGTAAAATCACAAAATTTTCAAAGCGTAGTTTATTTCGCCAAATTGCTGATACATTCGGTATAAATCAACTCAAAATGGGAATGATTTGAATTGTAAGACATTTACAAGAAGTATGAAAGGGTTGAGGGGCGTTGATAACACTATCATTAGCATTAATATCGCATAATAGAATAACATAATATGACACGGAACGTGCGCAGGCGTTGCCCACGTGGCAACGAACGTCAACGATTATCATCATGATTATCATTCATATTACGATTGTGTGCCGTTTTCTCCCTTTGCTCCTTAAGGATCGTGCCTGCTTGCTTCGCTCGAACACCTTGCATTTCTTCCTTTTCTTCTCTTGACATTCTCATTCTCGAGGTGAACACGCAATGAGCATTATCGTTATACAAATTGTTTGAA
This sequence comes from Aleochara curtula, assembly GCA_963978815.1. Taxonomy (NCBI): domain Eukaryota; kingdom Metazoa; phylum Arthropoda; class Insecta; order Coleoptera; family Staphylinidae; genus Aleochara; species Aleochara curtula. The sequence goes on along the minus strand of OZ022216.1, from coordinate 18,359,639 downwards.
AATTATTCTTGCTTTTATTTCGCAAAATTCCCACGTAAATTTATAAATAGATATTAAAAATAATTTTGCACCAAGCGAGTGGTGGTAGAACGGGCATTATTTAATGAAAAGTTTTTGATTGTCGTGTTTGACTTTTGTTGTTTCGCACCTCGCGAAACTTTTTCGGCGGCGGCAGCGGCAGCGTATGCGCAAAACAACAACTTTCGATGAATGCGCGCGTATTGAAAGCACTTCAACTCCGACTCGAACAATACTTGTTGTATGCGCAATTCGCGGAAAAAGACGGAGATTATAACTTTTCCATCATAGAAAACATGCGCGCATACACAATATACATGTACGCATCTAAACAATACGCGTTCTACGAGATAACATTGAAATTTAGTTTTCCAACCGAGCCGCCTACTTTCAATCGCTATCCATCCGTTTATCACTCACTTTGTTCAAAGGGGTTGAGTGCTGAGAATGTTGGACTTTTTATCAGCTTTACAATTGCTGTTTAGTGGCAATATACACAAATTGTACTCCACGTATCAAATCACATATTTCTCGTCATAGTGGAAAAAGAAAATATTTTCCTCGTACTAAATTTTTCCGACATCAGCCGCCCTCTACGATTGATTCTCTCAACTCTCCCCTATTCTTTTTCTTCGACCAGGAAGTTGATATCAGGAGATGGAGAATTAAATTTATTTGAAAATCATTTTGGATGTAATAATTAACAAAAACACATTTATCAAATGATCCAAAAATGTCACTAAAGCACATTCCGCAAAAGTTGTAGAAATATTTCACAGTTATAGCTCTTTGTGAGGACGTACGAATGGAATTAAATGCAAAGATTTGAGCGAAACTGCGCGAGTTATTCGCAAGTTATTTGACAATAATGCATAACAGAGGCTTTGCGAGGGGGTAGGTTGACACGAGTCATACGCGGAGAGAGCACTACTTGTGACAAGTTGCGCTAACGTGTGTATTGCACAAAAACAAACCAAAACGTATTATGATAGAGTGTCGCAATACAAACAGCAATACATTTACAGCGCGCCCTTCGTTCGTCTCTCGGTGCTTTCGCCGCAAATGCCATCACCAATCGCGCACGCGAAACAAAACAACAAACGTTCTGAACTTCACTAAAAACAAATCATATTTCGCGCTCGCTGCATTTAAGTCCTACGAGCATGCATGAATGCGAGCCAACTTTGATTTATCCTTATGACTTTACGCCATCAAGTTTTCCTCCTCTTCAACGTGATTCACCGCGATTGCGGTTCGCATTGCCATGAATTGAATTAAATTCATACCGATTTTTTACTTGCGCGCGAAAAGAAGGTGGATATTGATAAAATTATTTGGAAATCGTCGCTGAGAAAGCAAAATCAAAGAGGTTGAGTGTCGGAGGGGTGGCGAGCCGTATTGCCGATAGGGTTACATGGGGTTGTTGGACTAATATGTGTGTAGTATGCGAATGGAATGCGGGATAATCTGGTTATGTTGCTGGCAATGATAATGTTTGACCCAGGGGCGGTGGGACCAGCCTAGCATAGTGAACTGCATTCCAGCTGATGATCGTGCGCCGCCGAGGCCGCCGCCACTGCCGCTGCCGACGTTGCTTCAGTCGCGCTAACACAAACTGCCAATTTGCACACAAAGCGTGCGATCAGCGCCAGGGGGTGCCCATTCTGCACCCCGTATGCATGCATGTGTATTGACAATATATTTATCCATAGCGCTCTCTCGCGGTCGCGCTCAATAATGTGACAAATTTCATTTCGCCAATGATGCCGCCCCCTTGAACACATTCCACAGCATGAGCGAACGCAAACGACAAAGACTTTGCAATAACTTTACACGCTTTGTACACACATTTCAACGGCATTATTAATTAATTAATTAATGCGCACATTTAATTTACAATTAATTATTTAATCTCATAATAGATGAAAATGTTTGCCAACAGAGAGGTGAGCAAGGGGGATCAAAATGAAACAAAGACATTTTTTAATTTGATGGACATTTTTGAAAAAGTGTAACAACAATCCAGGCAAAAGGATTGTGAGATTGCAATTTAGGCAATGCGATGCATGCAAGGATTTAGAGGCGGGCAGGGTGGACGAACACACTCGTTGTTGAGGATTGCGGTCGGTTTAAAAGTGCAGTACGCGGCGTGCTGCCTGCCATCGGCAATGCAACGGCGGCGGCGGCGGCGAGTTTGTCGAGTTGAATGCGAATGCAAGTATGCAGCGTGCATCGCCGCCAACTCCTTGTTACCTCTCCGAAACGTATGAGGAACAATGCAGTAATTACCGCACATCGAAACATTACATTTCGTGTTGCAAACCACCGTCCATCGCTTGCCCCGCGGGCAAAATATCTCTCTCGATGCTCTCTTTATCTTCAATTAGTGATTTACCACAATTTTATCCAACGCTCATTTTTTCTCGCACAACTTTGCTGCTTTATTTGCGGCAGTTTGTAAATTGTAAATTGCGAATTTCGGTCGAATTTGTTATGTTTCAGTGGGTTTAATAAGTAGGTACGTAGGAAAAGTAAACATTGGAATTGTACTTAAGAGTTTTGCAAATTTTGCGCTTTGGGATGCTTGCCGCTGGCGTCGCCGCCTCCGCAACATACAAGTAGGCTTATAATATGCAAACGGGGCATATCGCATGCGGGGGCAGCGCAAATGCTTATCACAGCCAGATGTCGTATAAATCGTTTGGCATACCACTAGATGCCAGCGGCAGGCGAATATGCGACGACCATTTGCTTGGCCCATTTGTGCCACTGCCGCCGCCGCTGGACTTTGGTCGCGCTTTGCCCCCGAATCGGGCTTTGTTATGTCAACGACCAGCCAACATTTCGTACACTAATTCGATTCACGCGCTACTGAAACGCGCAATATCCATATTGTCATTTTCATGCAATCATCGCAGTGATTTTATTTATTTATTTCGGTTTTGATTAACAATTCAATAGTATCAAATTACTATTGCACTTCCAACAAAACTAAATGACACAGCGTGTAATAAATACGGGATGAATAGTGGTTGGAGAACAAGGACAAAAAAAAGGAATAATCAGTTGAATGCAGATTGTGATTGAGTTTTTGACATTATTGCGGCGCAGTTTAGCAACTGAGACGAGTATAAATCCATCCGCAATGTTTACTAATACACAAGACCGCTTGCTGCCGCCCCCGTATTGTTATTAAAGTATGTGCATGTTTGGCGGGCGACACACACAATGATAATTTCGCAGGATTTATGCGCGCAATTCATACGAGTGCATGAAGCGCTCTGCGCATGTATGAAATACTTCCTTCCATCAGCAATTCCATTGTGATGCCGATGCTAATTTAGGGTGACTTCTAACCCTCTCACTAATACGCCCGTTGTTTCAGCGCATATGTGCGTATAAACGCAACCCTTTCGTGTGCAAATAGTAATAACTTATACCTTTATAATATACAAATGGTTGAAACTGTATTTTTCAAACGGAAAACGGAGAAGCGCTTTTCAGATATTGTTCTATCATTTACGCGAAGCAAGCAGCATGCATTCATTTGGTTATCAGTGCGGTTTCGGTGTTTGGCAAAAAAATACAAAACGTGAAAATTGCTTGTTTACTTTGACACCCTCTAAAAATGTGCTACGTTTCGACGCATTAATGAACGATCACTGCTTATCTCAGTAACACATCATTAGCAAGCAAATAAACTTTACGTTTGTTAAAAACTTTAATGCATAAGCATACTAAGTACAGTGAATTACATTCTGATTCCGGTTTAGCAAATTCATGTCGTAGTAGTTCAACTGAAATTAGCATTTTTTGTTTACGATTTGTTATGAGTAAATCCTTAGAACTCAAGAGGAAAATATCGATTAGTATTCAGTTGCATGCATCGGTTGAATGGAATTGAAATGTGTTACAAATTCGATAATCCCCTGGACGCTTCCTATCAATAATTGAAGTTGCGTCCGCACGCATGCTGTGTGTGCTTTTTGCGCATTCTTCGCGTTTATGCATTTCGATGTTTTCCTGAACGCTCTCCGAATTGCAACAGATATGTGCTCGAGCACAATGCAATATACAAGAGGAGAGCAACACACCGCCGAACGCTGAACAGCCAAACGCATTTCCCACATGAGGGGGAAATTGAGTGATACAAAATTCAGTTATAAATATGATTTCGGCTTGATTGGTTTCGAGTTCCTGCTGTTTACTGCCTCCGCGCGCCCCGTACTGACCGCCGCTGTGTTTTAACGTTCACGAATTAATGGCGATGCCCAAAACAGCAAAAACGCGAATTACATTCTGCTGCCCTAAAAAATGTTTCGGCGAACAATTCAATTAGCAGAAACTTAAATTATTTACTCACAATACTTGCCAATCAAATTTATTTTATTCGCTGTATTTACTTAACAAAAATATTAAAATGTAGGCATTTCCATCAAATTAATTAATTGCAATCGTCTATTTGCATAATTCTATTCACACTAGATGAAATAAATTTCCACAAGAGAAAAATATAGTAAAATATTTCAAATTCAGGAAGCACTCAAGCGATTCGTAAACAAAATGCGCCCTATGTGATTTATTTGCAAGTGCAAAATGTCCGCACGTGAAACAGAACGTGAAATGAACGAGATGTGCATTGTCCATCATTAATTCACACTCTATTAACCGTGGTGTAGCAGATATCATAATGAACATATTAATATTTGATTAAATTTCACTCCCTGTTTCCACACGTTCTCGAATGCCACCGCCGGCCACCAACCAACAGAAACAGGCGGCAAGTCAGCCAATTCTCAGTCGACGCAAGTACAACACATTCATGCCGTAAATATATGACAATTTGTTTGAATAAATTTAAAAATGTTTATTAAATGCACTCGCATTGTATTTGCATTGCGATACAAAAAACAAAATGCAGTAAAATTATATTAAAATGCAATTTTGCTGTCTATTTGTGGAAACAACATTGTGCACTTATATTTCATGTATGCGATTGCAAATAATTTACAAAATAATGCGCTTTGTTTTCCAATCAGTCGATTGCAATATTATAATAATTCGCTGGATGCATTTATTTAATTATTTCATTGTGATGGGAAACATCAAGTGTTTGCTAATTAACCAATTGTGTAAATGCACTTGATTAAAACGCTTTTCAAATGCGCGCACTTTTTTTTTGCTTTTGTACATTAACGAACGTATCCATTATTTGCATATTTACAGCAGCAGTGAAATGTAACAAAACAAATTGATGCATTAATGCGATAATTTTTTATTGATCTGCACATCCATTTTGCTCTATTTAATTATTATTGCAGTGTGTATTGAAGATTATTGCACGTTATTGCATTTAATTAATATTTTATTACTCGCCAGCAATAATATATGTTGCAGTGCATGCTGCATAATCGTCAATTGCCTCATAAAGCAAACACGTTCAATAATTTCGCTCGTTGCCGGCTTCGGTGCGCTTTGGCTGACTTTATTTATTTATTCATTCCGAACGCTAAGTGTTGGTTGACGTGGGAAATTATACTTTATAGAATCGCCGCTCAGTAAATTAACAAGGGCGAAAACAGGTGTTGCAGCGCACACTTAGCTTTATTGTTTTATTCGGGCGCAAAGGGTTGGTGGGCTGACTGGTTGGTTGCTTGGTTTGGCAAACATATTGCCGAACACATACACCTCTGCGAAGACGTTCGCCTTGCTTGCTTAATGCATCGCAATAATTTCTTAGTAATGTGCTCTCTAAATATTCGCGACCGACGACTAATAATGCAGCAAGCCGTTTAGTGCGGGAACAACCCTCCAACACATCATGCCATAGTCGAGATCGTGTGATTGCGCCCTCGGTATAAATGTATTTCGTATAAATTTCAAATCACTTTGCGCAGGCAAGCGCCGCAGCGCGGGTGCTTATTGTACGTGTGCTTGTTGCTCGTAAATTACTCGCGTTGCAAATAAATTTCAATCAAAAGTCGAAATATTCATATGCTCTCCAATAGCTTCTCAATAGCAAGCAAACCTTTCGGTCGTGTGCAATTGGTGAGCAACGTTAAAATGGAATTGTAATTAAGATACAATGACGTCGATACATCAACGTTATTTCTCTGCAGCCTTGCAGAAGGCAATAAAATTGCAATGTCTTCACATATTGCATGTGGCAGTTGGCTAATTCATGCAATTGTATTTTATCATTCTCTTCCGCGTACTCTCATTCTATATGGGTTCATTGATATCATGCGCTTAATGACTGCATTACAATTAATTATCCTTTATTGGTAAAAAGTCAGTATCAAAGTTGCAGTCTAACATGCCTAATAATGAAGTAAATCATCTTTATGAATCTACAATTAAGCGTATATTAACTCAAGAAACTGTAATTATCGATGTACCTAATGTAATCTTAAGAAACACTTGGTGTTGAGAAGTTGATCTCGATGCCTACTCAAGATGGTCAATAATATCAATTCAAGAGCAAGTGCAGAGTGACCAAGTCATGACACCATTCACACTAAAGCCAATTATCTTATTGAATCTAAAATCAACATTGTATTAACATATGCAGCTTCAATTATTGCTATTTACCTAATGTTATAGTTGTTTAATTGAGTTGAACCTCGAGAATCACTTGGTGCCAATAGATCGGGCTCAGCTCCATGACTGATTTAGCCAATTTCAATAGCAAATGGTCCAAATACAATATATAGGTCGTGTCTATATATTCATTAATGCTTTTCAACTAGCACTATATGAGTTGTATGATATGACATTACTTATTAACTAATTAACAAGGTTCTTGTATAATTGATTGGTTTGTTTTGTTTTGATTCGTATGGTTATAATGGTTATAAGCAAGTATAACCAAGTAAATCAACAATATTATAATGTCATATGGCTCAAACTGATGTGAGCGCCACGATTGACTTTAGTTAACATATCGATTTTATTGTTGCAGATATTGGATTTGCTTGTGACTTACGTAGCAGCACCACATGACTTAAGCGCTCGATTGGGATATCCCTATTCTACTCAGTTGCCTCGCCGGCTCAGTCTACTAACCACAAAGCTGTATCAGCATAGTACTGTGTTCAATCTATAAATAATTAGTGTGTATGGCAAATCTAATCAGTGATATAACTTGGAATAAGAGCAAATAGTGATAATTACATTGCTAAATCATCGTACATCAATGGCAACAACTGGTAACTTTGGATTACTTTGGATATTCATTCGACGATTGCTGAGGCCATACATTACCATGGAGCACAAGCAATGGATTAATTTGCCACAAGGAGAGGACATCACGTTAATCATCTGACATTCCATGTAAGTTTTTGCATTATTTATTAATTGGCCGTTGCTAACTGTGTTTGCTCCTAATGGGCAATCTACTGAAATGCATTAGCCATATAGTGTCCGTGTGAGCTGAACACGTCAATGTGTCGGTGTGCGCGGTACCTGTTTCGGCAGGTTGATTTCTTTATCAGTTCTCGGCAATGTTATTGTAACATTTTGCACAGTTCCAGGCCGGTTTTAAAACTCTATAGAAAAAAAACCTTTAAGTTTTAACATTGAATTTCAGTCAAGTGCAAGGCAGTGAATATTTGTTTATAAATCGAAATGTATTTGGTTTGCAGTTGCTATAATCCGTGATGCAAATGGGTGATGTGTTCTACTGCTCTAATCGAATGTATACCGTGGTCAGTGATGGATGTTTCGTGGCCGAATTTGCATCTCATACAGTGAGTCGAGGGGATTGTAATAGGGCGAATCAAAGGATACAGCGAGGGTTGCAACGTTGGAGAGATCAATCGTGAGTACTATTTCAATCTTTCTTATTATTCTTGCTATTGTCATCTGCATATTTGTGTGCGCCGTTAACGAATACGTAAAATATCTTCAACGACACCGACGAAGATTGCGCATATATTTGGTAACATCGAGATCATCTGGACATCGACAGCGACTGCAAACTCAACAAAGAACTTCAAGCGAATTACGAAGTCGACAATATGCGTTAAATTGTTACTTGCGCTGGTATATTGTTTGGTAAGCTACGAGGTTTGATAATCAGGTTAAATATTGGTATTAATTGTAAATAACGGTAAGCCGAAAAGAGAAAAGACAAATAATGACAATTGCGAATTCAGCGAAGAACTTCATGCGTACATCCACAAATGTGAATTTTATTGTTGGTAAGATTTGCTTGCAATGAGCGTGCAGCATATCAAAAACGATTGGTAAGAGTTTGGTAAGAAACATGTATAATAATCATCGAAATCATCAGCGGCGACAGCAACGAAGCTACGACATTTTGCGCATGTAATTTATCACATCAATTGTTGAACTAGTTAATTAGTTCTTCGTCGAGAACGATGTCTATCATGGTATCTAGAAATTTCGGATTATTGGCATAGATGTGTCAATAATTCAACTGTGTATATTGATATTCAATGAGAGTTCACTCTTGATTAAGTATTATCGGTAAATGATGGTAGTAGTATTAACATATGATAATGAAATGAGTAGGAAGAGAGTTTAAAATAGATTGAAGTACGGTTAAGGCACGAAACGGAAGCATTTAAAACCGTAGTAAAATATTGATAGAAACTTTAAAATAGTTTTTCGAGCATTTTGAAGGATTTCCAAAACATGCACAAACCCACACGTAGATTTCGTATTCAATAAGTTTTCATACATTTTAGTCAGCTATCGAGCAAAGACGAGTTTTTGCGGCATGTACGTAGAGTCCATTGGGAAAACCAACAGCGCTGCCGGATGATTGGAACATATTCGTACATCTTATTCGCATTTTTCTTCCGTGCAGCAGCTGCCTCCCCCATTCGCGCCTGCGGTTGGCGCTTTTTTGTGCAATTTTCAACATTTTTCCGTCTTCGACGTGGACCACCCACCGCGCGCGTCTTGGGTGCCTGGCGTATGTCGGAGCAGTAGCGTCTTCTATCTATATGCCGCCGGCGGCGGCTGGTTGGCTGGTTTGCGCCCGGTGGCGGTGGCGTGTGTGTGCGATGTTGCTTAAAATGCAGTTAGCTGCTTACATATGTTGTGTGTTGCGGAGAAAAGGGTTGCGCGCCTGCTTTCTTTGTTCGTTCTTGCGCTGCCGCCACCGCTGCCGTCGTCGTCGTAGTCGACATCGTCTTGGTGGAGAGGAGATTGGCCGAATGCCGTCGCGGCAGAGCGTCTCGAGCAAAAAGAAGACGAAAAGTGGCGGCGGCAGCAGCGCCCCCGATGCACGCCCGATTGGCGGCCGGAACGGTCACGCACGTGTCGCGGCCCAATGCGTCCGCGCGAGTTGCCGCCCCAAAAAACCCAACCACCATACGTGCTCGCTCGCGTTTCTTCTGCCACTTCTTCGGAATTGAGTTCACCGCCGTTCGGATATCGGAGTTTATTATACACGAAAATATCGCATGGTTTAATATGATTAGGAAATATTTAACAAATTTTAGCGAATAATGAACGCATTTGTGTATTTTCGGTTAAACGAATGCATTTTTCACAATTTGAGGCGGCTGTAGCGGTTTGATATTTCCGAATGGTTGACACTCGCGTAGATAACTCGTTGATGTCATGCAATTCATTGCAATTGAAGTGTGCACGTGACACACAATTACGCTTTTCAAATTGTATCACTTTTTGTGATCAGTCTGCTTTATTAGTTTGTTTCCTTCGAAAATTTTCACGTGCACGTCAATTTATTCCAGCGCAATGTGTACGAAAGGATTTGTTATCCTTGGCGCTTATTGAAAAATATAAAAATATAATAGGAAACGTGCAATAGGCAATCGAGCGAAATACCATAGTCATATCGTGTAAACTGACGCAATGTGCAGTAAGAAGCAAAAGGGTAAGAAAACTCGTTCGAAAATGAAATTACGCTAATAAAATGGGATGTAGGCTCGTGCTCTCCCCTTTTTCGGTAACGCGCGCGCTCCACTCTAATCCCACTTATGCCACAACAACACATCGGGGGTGGTGCGCAATGCAATACTTTGCACGCGTACGTACAATTCAATACACTATCGGTAATCTTATCCATTGCGTTGCATTACGACATTTTCTTGTTTTTCTCGGCCGCCGCGCGAATACCAACACATGCGAATATATCCGGTAGGCTTACTTCTTAGCCAGCGCATTATTGAACGTATTGCCGCCGCCGCATTGGAATTGAAACGTAAGCGTACCTCTTAATGCCATGTGCATTACACCATAGTTTTGGAGCCTCGTAAACAGGTCATGTTATGTCTTATTCTATAATATAATACAGAGCTACACAGTCGAAAGTGTGTAGTAAAGACATGTTACAAGATCTAAGGACAATGAGACTTTATACTTCAATTTCATATCAACCGACGCGTTTTATTAGCTTCAAAAATATAAAAGATAATGTCAAAATAGGAAAGCAACTTTCTCATCAAAATATAAATATATTTCCAGAAATTAGAATTATTAATAGCCACCGAATAAACATGAAATCACAATAAATATAGGTATTGCCCTAAATGATAAACAACAAGTTTGATTGTATTTATTAAATTGCCAGGATAAATGGCATTCAAAATAGGGAGGAATTAAAATGAATTCAAAATAGCATCCCACGCGAATGGAATTAAAATATTATTTAAAAAAAGTCCCATTTCAAAAACCGTGTAAATCCGGGAATTTGCGTAGGTATACATTGTCAAGAGGAAAATATATTTTTCGCAGAAAATAACTGAATAAACTAGGCCGTTAATTGAATGATGAGAAAAGTAGTTTTGCAATCAAGTATTAAATTATATGAACATGTCAAGGCTAATGAAGCATCATCTGTACAATGCTTACGAGAGTGGAACAGCATAAGGCAAACATGACGGGCGCGAGCGTTGAGAGACTGCAAACATTCGTAATCAACCAATCAGTGCGTCACTTCGCATGTCACACATTGAATTGCATTTGCAGCACACATACGGTATTCGCAGGCGATGCATACACGCGCACTTGCTAGTTATTATAGTTGCGATAGTGATCTTGTCACCCTTTCAAAGTGTCTCTCCTCCGTGTTGAATGTCCGCCGCGACGCACTGAGTTCAGTTAAGTTCCTCTTCTATTGACACTGGACGTGTACCACAATTCGCAAACTATTATCATCTCAGCGTGTTGGCATAGCAACCCTAATATAATAATACTTTTCGCGTAATTACATCGTTTTGTGGCCGGGTGATTCAATAATGATGATACGGGTGAAAATTGCAAATTTAAATAATCAGGAGTTTAATCTAATTAAATTACGTACGTGGCTATTCGAATTAATTGAAGAGGAGCTAGCTATATTTATGAGAAGCATAAATAACATTCTGCTTGAATGTTTTATTACGCAAGTCGTAAACATATTACAATGATTGTAAATTCAAAATTATTTCCGAGTAATACACTTACGCGTAGATGTTTTATCATTTGTTTCGCGAAGGAGGGCGGACCGCAAAAACGCCGGAAATAAGAAAATAAATGACCGTGCTTTAAGATTTCTCGCGCCCGCCGCGCGTCATCCCTTTGGGGGGTGCGTTGTTCAAGGTTACGCGTGAAAGTACACCACTTCGCTCGAATATTATATGCGCAAACATTCTCTCCAAGAAGAGATTATTATTTATTGCTTGTAATAAATATCAATTTGCCAAGTGCTACTGCGCGGAATATCTAAATAGAGAATGGGGGGGAAGGCGCGAAACAAGAAATAAGGATAATCGGCGGAAAATTGAGGCAATCGCAATGCCAATGAAAAATAATTAGAAATTGAGTTGGAATTTGATGAATTATCGATATCGATAAAATTTAGTTTAATTTTAGTTCAATTCGAAAATTGTGGGAGTAGAATGAGTAGTGGTTCTTAGTTTGTTGTGCATCGGCACATATTGAGGCGGGGGCCGGTAATGCGGAGGCAGCAGGCGGTAAATGCTCGCTCCTCCATTCTTGGTCTCGGCCTCGGTCCATTTATCATCCGTCGCTGGAGGCGCACACCTGGGCCCTCCACTCTCCGCAAGTAATTAAACTTTAGATTGACAAATTCATTCTTCACTAATACGGACGGATGTTCGCCATGCTCCTCAATACGATACGATACGATACATTACGCGGCTTTTGCGATAGTAAAATTGCAATTGCATTGTAATCATTTCTTGCGATAGTAGAACGGAACATACAACGAATGGATTATTTATTGTTTTCTCATTTTTCACGCGTAAACGACAAATTCATGACAATCTCAAATGTTCACATCCTTCGTTTGTAATGCGTCTAATGCCGGCGCGACCACCGGCGCACCGCACACATGAAAAATGTCCCGGAAAAGTTAGAGACAAAGGGCCAACGTGCCCGGCATAACAGAGCAGCGGCGAGCGCGAAAATTGTTAGGGTCACTGTATCGTGGTCAGTGGGGAGATGCCGCATCGGATGGAATTGCCGTCCCCACGCAGCGCGCCGTGCGAGAAGCGATACGGCAATTAGGTATTCATTGGTTTTTCATCAGTTTGCCGCCCGCGTACTCAACGCATGAAATTCCACACTCATATTTTGCAAATATTTTATATAAATTTCGGTTTGCGTTTTGTTTGTCAAGCGTATTCACTTATCAAAGGAGAAAGTTATGAACAAAGCCCAAATTTTAAATTATTTCACACGAAAAAATGTTCAGGGGATTTAATTAATAATACCAAACATATTATTTAAAAACTCAATTGAAATAAGCTCAGAATTTTAATATGAATCATAATAAATCAATTTACAAGTATAAAAGTCAAAAGTGAAATAAAGAAATTTGCCTCTTAGGAGACGGGAACGAAATCAGAGCGCGCGAATATTCACCCTCTTGGTGCCGTTTTTTTTTATCGAAATTTATGAGCATACCCCATGAGAAATTACCTTCTTATTAGTCAGTCACACACAATGTTTTTACGATTGATAATTTTTATCATTCGTCAGCGGCCGGCAATTTCATAATTTTATTGCAAATTTTACACAGCAAGCGAGGAGAGGTACTAAAATTTAAAATTTATTTAAAAGTAATTGCAACACTGCACAGCAAACAAACGATAAAATACACAAGTTTATTACGTCCTATTTGCCGCAAAGGAAATGTTTAGATATGCGGAGCAATCGTAAAATAGTTTTCGTACATTTGCGTACAACAATCGAATAATAAAAGTCAGAATACGAAAGAATTGAAAATGTTTAGGAGTTGACAGAGAAACAGGTTTTGCGGTGCAGTGAGGGAGGAAATTAGGCTAGTTTCTTATCACAATTTGTGTGCAATTTAGTGCATAGTATAATAATATGAAAATGATAAGAGGAGGGTACTCGTGTGCTGCATTCGACGAATTGCCAGTCCGCGCTTATCGTAACGAAACGATCATAGCGCTCAATTGAATTGTTATTGTGCTTGTAAATTGCGCTTTTCTGCAGGCGACCTGCGATCTGATAACTGCCGAAGGGAAAATGTCAACAAGTCTAACGAAATGGCTATTGTGGGCAAACTGACGAAACATAAAAAACGAACAAGAGAAAATTTCAGTTGAGTGTTTTTAAAAAGGCATCAAGTTACAACTAATAGTAAATAATATTAGATTTTTTACGATTTGCAATAATGCATATTTTTTGCCTGTAAAACTTCTGCACTTGATTGCATATTGCTCGCGAACGAGCAAATTTTTTATTGACAATTGCGTTGCTCTCTCCTTGGTTAGGAGGGCTGGTGGTGGTGGCGGCGGCAGCGATGCATTGCGATGAAGTGCTTCGAACTTATATTTGTAATGGCATAACAACGATAGCATAATAATGGACATCAGGTTAATATTAAAACTCGTTCGAGCGAAAGCAAGATAAAGTATGAGTCATTTCTCTTCGCGAGTGCAAGCGCGCACAGGGAACGGGCGGCTTTTTGCCATTCTTCATCTGTGCGTTTCTTTCCATTCCACTCACTCGGTCGGGTTTTACGCATAGACGGGGCATACGCCAATATTATTTCCTTAAATAAATTCGCTACACATAAATGACATAAACGTACGCGAAGTGCGGGCGCGCGCGCGGCGGCGGCAGCGGCAGCAGCATGAGCGAAAAGGAGCAAGCATAAAATGCACGACTGCTGCAGAAGGGAAATTCGGACGCGAACGTCGAAAATCTGTTAAAATTTTGCCTTCGACGCGCCTAATGACGCGTGAAAACTGGAAAAAGGGTCCGTTCACCTCGTATAACTTTCCCCGGCTCTAGAAATTCACTCGCCTTTTTCACCATCGACTACACTAGCAACCGAAAAAAAGCAAAAATGCAATATTTTTTCGCTCTTCAACTGCGCGAGAGAGCGCAGAAAAAAACATGATGTAAAAAGCGTAATTAAATGTACATTTTAAATGAATATTCAATTGAAGCAAAAAGCCATACGCGTTTTATGAGCTATAATATTTCTGGATTAATCACATACCTACTCCTCGCGGAATTAAACATATGATACTCGTAGGGGATGAGTGCGCGCAAGCTTGGGAGTTAACATTTTATCAAATTAGTGCAGCAGTCGAATGTTTGTTTAAATAGAAAGAAAGACACCACCGCCACTGGACTCGATGAGGGGTTTATCGGGTTCGAATGAGCGAGCGAGAGTGTGTGCTGCGCGGACTGGCCGAACAAACAATTAAATCTTCTTCAAGCAGCAGCCCTTTACCCCCTGACTATGATGATATTTTTCATGACTTCTCATATCGTTGCAAGTGCGCGTGCATAATCCCCTCAGCGCGGATTATTCACGTAATGCCGTGTTGCATAACTGCATGTTTCACTTTACCAACAACTCTAATGCATATTTCGTGCTGCACGTATTTGCATACAATACGCTGCGCGGGCGGGATTACGAACGCATCGCAGACATTATTTCAATATGCGAACATCGTGTATGTTGCAATTGAAATCGGCATAAAATTGTAATTCGCTTCATATCTACTTCATCTATTTTACGAGAATTCCACATTATTGTCTGTTCGTTCGTTCGTACGCTGCTATTTAAATATTCAGTGCAATACAATTGCGGAAATAAAATTCGCTGTTTACATTACGTTTATGACATGGATTTTAAATTCATTTTTAATTACATACTATTTGTCTGTATTCGGTCAGTCCGACTCTTATCGTAAGAGGAACTTTAAACTTTACAAATAAGTATAGGAAATATTTAGAAAATTGATAAATTTCGAAAACAATCCGAAAAAGTCTTTAGTAAAATATTTATTAGATGTTGAAGTCGATTCGTTAAAGCAGCGACATGTTCATTGATTACGACGCATTTAGCAGACCTTTAGAATAATCGGGAAGTACGATAAGATGGGATAACGATAACATAGTTTGAAGGAGGCCAAAAGTCTTAGCGCTGAAAACGTAGGGCAAGAGTAAGTACGTTTGTCAATGACTCTCATTCTCCACCGCGGTGCTAGAGCTATACGAACAGCATACACATTCTGCTCTCGAGAAATTATCCTCCTTTCGGTGGATTCGAACGCAGCGTAACGGCGGCGCATAGTTTCAGTTTTGGCGACTACGACGACACCGCCATCCTCCTTGACTATTTGCACAACTGATACGTCTTGCGTCTTTAGCGATGCTACGCGGATGTAGGCTAAAGCCGCCACCGCGCCGCATAGTTTCGAGGCTGTTTGGTCGGTCGAAGTGTGTTCTTCCAATGGCACGCCATGCCGCTGCTGGCGGCTGGCTTTTGTTGCTTTTGTACCGAGGAATTGACGCGAAGCACGCTTGCTAGCTAGGTCGCCGCCACGAGGAAGGAAAACTGGTCGAGTGTAAATAAGCGGAACATTAGTTTGCTTTTGCGCGTGCCGACGACATGCCCGTAATTATCCTGTGAGCACATTGCGCATCACTCGATAATAATGCTCAGATTTTTTATATTTCGCGTTTCTTTGCCTGCTTTATTCTCTTGCTAATTATCTCGTAATTTAGGCATTGATATTGATTGCGTTCACATTTAGTTCACGCGGAAATATAAAGGACTAAAGTAGGACAAGATGTAACCCATTTTCAGTCGGGTTTTTCCTCCTAGTTATTTTGAATATCAAGCATTTATTTTGCACCAAGGACGATAGAGGACGAATAATGCGAATGCATGCAGAATAAACGTGCTGACAGTGAAATAAAATCAATTATGAATTTCAACAAGAGCGATAAATATTGATTGCGTGTTGCGTGGCGTGTACGCATAAAATGCGTGTTTAAATACACAGATATTTTGCGCTATGCGATGATGATATGAACGTGTTATAAATGCTTCGTTGCAAAATGGCTAAATGCATTTCAATGCAATATGAAGGGAGGTTCACTCGTTCGTTTCGTTCGCTTCGACGATGGCGATGGCGGTGATCAGTCGTGCGCGAGCCCGTGTCAAACGCAGCACTTATACAACGCATACACGTGCATGGAGCGGCGTACATTGAGGACGACGACGACGATGACGACAACGAGCTGTGCAGCAGCACGATAAACCATCCGCCCGGGCGGTGGCGGCAGGAGCTGGAGCAGCAGCAGCGGCGGCCCAACATAAACACAACGTTCTCTTGCCTGCTGTACTCCATGGTTGCCCTATGCATACGATACGCAAGTGTGCGTTGGTTCGTTCAGCGGCAGCAGCAGGATGGATGAATACGTTTGCGTTCATGCTTCACGAAAAGCTGCTCGAGAGTAGTGTACATTAGCGAAATGCAAACGCGAGAGCGCGCGCGTCCGCGCCGTGCCGCCCCACGCGTTCGCTGCATACCAAAAACGGCTGCGTGACTGACATTTCAAATGTGTATCTGAAATATCGCGTTCGAAATTGAGCCGCTGGCGCCCGCAAACTCAAACTGCGTGAGAGCGAACGAGGCCGACAGGGATGAAATGTCGGAGAAGGGAGATGTAACCATATATTTTGGTGGAGTGCGCTACAAATTATTATCAAAAATTATCATGAATTTCACTCGGTGGCAGGGCCCTCTCGTGCCGCGCCTGTAGGTCTCTCCTGCTTGTGCCTTATTTATATCGCGTTCGAAGAATTTAAACTTTTATAATACCGACTTTCATTTCGCCGGGTTGTTTCCAGATCGCGTATTTTGCGCTGCAATTGATTTCCGAATGTGCGCGACGAAATTGCGGCAAGTCACTATTTTGACATCGACATCACGTACGTGCAAGTGCGCGGGCGGATCACCTTGTCTTGAGTGTGCACGAGCAGGAAATTGCGTCGTCGTCCTTGCCTTGGGTCGCTTCGACGCCGTCCATGCATTATGTGGGCAAATGTATTCCGCAGTGTCCACTTTTTGCACTGCTATTCTTGCCGTCCAATGCATGTTTTATGAGATGCTCTCTGACCTCCAATATTTGTTCGTGCGTTTGGTCTCGGTTTTTCGTTTGTTCGTTGCTTGCACGCTCTTTACAAATAAATAAGCAACAACCACAGAAATATTTTTAAGCCATACTTTCTCGTAGACTTGTTCATTTGAATTTGCTTTGTCGATGGACGAATGTCAAGCGCAAGAAGCGGTTTCTGATGGGGTTGCAGCAGGTGAATTACCACCGCATTGGGACTGACCGTCCAAGACAAATGTCCATTTTGAGACCGCCCCAAGGATTTCACCACTTTCATCTTCTTTCGATGCCACCCTGTTACATGGTACTAGTCTGGATATTTCGTCTTGCAATATTCGTGTGCAGTACACGTTCGGTTCGGTTTTCTTTTCAATCTATTAGTAAATTTCATTTCGATTGCATTGCAATTTTCCCAGCATAGTGAATCCGACCGGTCTCAAAATCCCAGTGAGATATTTTTCAAGTTGCAATTGTATTTGAATAAATCGTTAAATTTAACATTTTAGAATGGGGATAATCGAGAAGGAGCAATGATATGATAATGTAACATTTCAAGTTGCAGCCAAAACCGAAATAATTGCAAAGCC
Source organism: Aleochara curtula (assembly GCA_963978815.1). NCBI lineage: Eukaryota > Metazoa > Arthropoda > Insecta > Coleoptera > Staphylinidae > Aleochara > Aleochara curtula. The sequence goes on along the minus strand of OZ022216.1, from coordinate 18,341,640 downwards.
ACTGACATTTTATTTTGCATCATCATGCGTGCGCTTTGCGAAGGAAGAACGAGAATGGAGCGTGCATGAGAGGACGGACGGACCTTTCGAGTTGATCCTTTTCGGAGCGAGCTTAACCCGCTTCGCCCAGGCGCGCGGCCGTGGCGGCTCGCGCACTTCATGTTACACGTTTACCACTTATTATTCGCGGCCGGCGTACATGCATCACACAGTCGGGCAGCTCACTTTATGCGTATAATCCGTGCTTTGTCTGACATTATATGTACATTCGCACGGCGCGTGCAAACGCCCGAAAACAACATAACAACATAAATTAAAACGCATTCCGAAATGCCTTCGCCGGTGAGTTTTCCGAGGCAAAAACGAAGCCGCGCTTCACTTTACTAACGCTTTATATTAAAAGGCACGCGCGTACACGGCTCTCTCGCCAAGTTTTGACTTTGCTCGACGCAAACCGACCAGATGAATGAGTGAATGGATAATGTGTTTGCAAAACGGGAAGAAAAAGCAGCCTTCGCATGGTCAAAATAAAAAATTAGACGTTTGCTCTTTGCCTCCTCAGCTCGCGAGGAGAAGAAGAGTCAGAGAGTCGTATATCTATTTTGCGTGATCCCTCGCAAAGTCCTCGCCGCCACGATATATCCACCCCTCGGGGTAATAAAATACGTTTTCGATATGTGCACGCGCCTGTCTTCGTGTCTTCTTCTTTGGCGTGGAAATAGTGTAAGCACGGGGTGGATGAGAGGAGTCGAGTAGGTAATATAATGTAACAAACTCACCTATAAAATCACCAACGACAAGCATATAACAACGCGCCTTTAGTGTTCTTTCGTGTGTCACGCGGAAATTGCGTCAGAGGGGTGTGCGCTCAAAATAGCAAAACGCAAACAAACAAACAGACAAACAAAACCACAAACCTGTATGGTGGACCCAAATATCTTTCAATACTTATTAGTTGCAAGCGTACTTAGCTTTTTTTTCTAGTAAAATAGAAAACAGTAACGTACCACAAACTAGCTGGAGTTGTTACCTTTTAGCTCTTTGCCATTTTAGAGAGGGGTTGCAAAAATAAGAACATACAAGGGTAGCGAAATAATAAAGATGCGCGTCTATAAAGAAACCGATGCATGTTTACGTCTGACAATAAAAATCTTTATCAAGCGCAGTCTACCACTAAATTTTTCAATTCTATAATAGATTTCAAAGTTTACTCCTCAAACATATTGTATTTTTGCGTAGATCTTTGATAGATAAACTTATAAAATAGTCATTAACAAATTAGTTTTGGATAAAGCTCTTAAGGAGAGTTGTTGAGAGGTGGAACGTTATTCGGATATTGGGATATTTGTCAATGTAATCGAAATTTTTATTTGCGCTTGTACGCAATGAAAATTTAGCCCATAAAGGGGCAGGTTCAATGCATGCGAACACGGATGACTGTGGATATAAAGTGTGCGAACGTGTAACGTAAAATGTAAAGGCTGCGGAGGAGAAGAGCGAACGATGATGATGATCATCCGCGCACGACAAGAGCAATACCTTTACGCCGTTCGTCGCCACCGCCCGCGCCGTCTCCTCCTTAGCTAATGCCAATGTACTGCGCGTTGGCATTTGCCAGTTTCGTGTTTTATTAGCTACAAAATAAACATCAACGTTTAATCGATTCGAGCGCGAATGATGTCACCTTTATTAAATATTTAGTCATGTTGTAGACACGCATCAAAACTAGAAGACGTGGAAGAAGACGATCACATTTCGATATAGTAGTGTCGTTTTTCATTCCTGTAATTGAAAACGCATTTCTAGCAAATATGAGCACGCATGCTTAAGGGTAGATTTGGTTCACACAGCAAAAATTTCGGTTAAAAGCAACTAAATGTTTTAATACTATTAGCGCGCCGCGCAACAGCGCAATAACATTTAAAAGGGCATAAGCGTGTTTTTAGTGCTCTTTCCAATTCGCGCAAACACGCGCATTACATGCGTTACATGTATGTTTTTCGGGGGTGGGCGCTAAATGTGCGTACAGGCACCGACGCGCGCATTGTGGTGCTGGCGTTGTCGCTGTCAGTTGTATATTAAAATTCGCATGCACTTCATATTCATATGCACCTCCCGCGAGAGAAGATCCAGCTGATAGAGCACATCCTGTTCTTGCACGCGCCTGTCATCGAATACACACATTTGTAAAGCGCGCAAGTGAAACGCATGCACGCCAGTATCGCATGCCGGCGCGGCGTAAGAGAGGCAGAAATAGCAAATGTTTGAAATGAATTTGATGTGTGTTTGCGCACGAATGCGAGCGTATCTATTGTGCATGTGTGTTGGGCTTTTATGAGCGTTAAATGCATGCAAAACACATCAGTGCTATAGGTGAATAACGCGCAATTCGCACGTACACACCGAATTTGGCCAGAGGAGAAAGAGGCGGCTGCGCCGGTTGTTACGGCGGTAACAACAGCTATCCTATTCAGCCCCCCTCACGCGCCACCAGCCCCTGGATGAGGTACGAGCGCTCTGGGCACACGCGTGTATATGTTTGGCTGTTATCAGTCGTCCGCGCGCGCGGGGGTCAAAATGTATGCGTTTGTCTAATGAGCATCGCGCAAAAACGCAGCCGCTCTGCATAGTTACCAAGTACTTCTTGCGGCATGTGTACAAATGCGGGTGCATCTGTTCTCCAAATAGGAATATGCACAATGGAGAATGGGGCACATTTAGTTTTTGGCGTAGCAACAATCGCTGTCGGACGAATGGGCACACTCGGTGGATGCAGCGCGTGGGCCACCAAGGATGTCGCACACAACACACAATGCAAACACTGGGGGCGGCGAACGTGCCGAAAATAATTAGCGCAAATGCATATTTTGCGTCGGCGGCAATCTTTCACGCGCCGCTCCACTACACTGCGCTCGTGTGGGTGAATGTAATAAAAATTTGAAACATTGTTATGATTTAGATTGCGGCTAATGACCGGTGCTTATTCATTTGAATATTCTATTTGCGCATATTCGCAATGTCATATTTGTCTTTTCTTATCGCCGTCCATGCACGAAAAACAAAATAGGACAATTAATTTTATCTTTCAGCAGTAGCGCCCTAATTGTTATCTTTGAATTTTTTTCTGGACGTGTTGGAATTAACATGTAATTTTATAAGTTGTTTTCTTGGTGTGTTTGCAGAAAAAGCTTTAAATCATCACAATACGAAAAGGAGCAGGACCATGGGGTGCGTTAAATTATAATAAGGACGAAGAGGCGACACGCAGTAAATCAATTTGATATCGACAAGAGGAGGCGACGCAACCGGAAAAAGCATGGTCGGAAACTTGTTTCATTGCAACGACAACGGACGGGACGGCAACGAAATGCAAATAGTCAAAGGTGCACGTTGCACAGGCATTGCATGTAAGTGTATAAAATGTTCAGTAGTAGGTATGCTGCGCTGCGCTGTTCTGGCCTGGTGGGCCCGAAGACAAATGCGCAGCCTTTTGGGATGCATAAAATGCGGTCCGGCAGAGAATGAGGAAGTGTGTCCTGGAGATGCTGGAACACGCACACTTCGCGCGCGCACTTTGCTAACCCTCTTGCATTATTTACAATCGAGAAGCAAGAGGATGCTGCTCGTGGTCGCCGCCGCCACGGTTATGTTTCGTGGCCGTGTCGTCTTCGTCTTCTCCTTGCCGCCCGCGCGCTCGTATAAAACAATTTGCGCCGCTCATTTTTATCAATAAAACACAAGCTCATTCCTGATACTTGAGAGTTGTTCTTGCATTTTGGAAATTTTTGTCGAGGGACTGGGAAAAGCGGAAAACTTATTTCGGAAAGTTAGTTTGTTGCACAAATGTTGCAATTCATCATTGAAATATGATTAGAACATATATCTTATCACACATATGAGTATCGCGTGGAGTCACGAAATTTGGAAATTTAATTAAATCGATGCCACCCCCGTCGGGAGGACGCGTGCGACACGAACACGCATCGCATGCGAAGAGATTGTATATCTCTTCAGAGCAGCAAGCAAGCAACCCGCATATGTGATGCATAAAACGATGTCTTTTCATTTACACGTCGCACGTGCAAATCGCATCCATAAACCGCGCATCGTGTCTGGTGGTAACGAAGCCCAAACATCATATGAAGCATACAGCGCGCGCCGCTCGTGTTTACGCCGATTGTGTTTGCTCCTTCGCGAGAGAAGAGCGATGCAATCAAGAGAATTGCATTGCTTCAATCGCACACGCATAGACGTTGCTTGCGCATAAAAAAGATTGAATTTCGCAACACTCCTTCGCGTCGTCGTCCTCCATCCATCGTTAATTAAGAGAACCGGAACGCGGAGCGCGCAGTCTTGATTAAAATCCATCCGCGACCGAAGAACAAATAGCAATCGTTAAACAATGCCAGTTGATATTTATAATTACCTAAGTATTATCTGAGGATTACATCATCATTGTGCGCGTGCTTCTTTCATTTCACTGTTGCGCCGCGTCCTATTATGTGCGCGTTGAATTCTTATTATTCGTTCGCTCTTTTTTACTATTTTTTTTTTCTCTTCTTCGCTATCATTATGATTATTATTATTTTGTGTGTGCTCGGAGCGTTTTGCGCGCGCGTCTTTCTTGGGCGCCTCGCATTTTTTGCGGTGCGGGGATTTTTATTTCCCTGCAGCCCCGCGCGCGCCTTACGCTGAGACAATGGAGTGTACTTCCCGCCGCCCCCTCATGCAGCAGCCGCAACGCGCGCACTCTCATTGTTCGTCAAGCAACTTGATGTGTATGAACATTCAAATAATTACTACACTCATACACGTATGCGATGTACGTGCTGCGCTGCAACCCTGCCAAATGTGCAATTGCAAGCCGATAGCAAGAAGAATACGCGCACCAAACCGCAGAAGAATTGCGCGCACGTTCGTTCGCGTTAGAAGAGAAATAAAATAGAATGGAAATGAATGAAATGCTATACGTAATACATATATATGTGCGACTAGAGCTACAGCTACGTTTTTTCCATGTACACAATTTCAGTTTTTTCAAAAATCGTTCACTTGTCAAAAGAGAACTGCAAGATGCAGTTTTAATTGATTAAGTAAATATTACACGGGGAAACTGGATGGAAATCTTGGTTGAATCATTCTACGCTTTTCATTACGGTTTAAAACTGGTTGTATTCAAGTGAAAAACACACGGGAAAAAGTAGCAAATGATATAGAAAAAGTTAGAAAAAAATATGGGGGGCTTGCACACGCTTACTGAAAGAATGAAAAGCAGCGAATGATGGAATTGGTGGAGAGAGAGTGTGCTGGAAAAGTGTAGAACTCATCAACTTCACGGCCGGCTACGGCTCGTAATTTACGCCACGAGCGCTTTTTTACAATGTTTTGTCGGTTTCGACGCGAACGTAAGACTTTGCCATTAATTGCACCCACCATACGGTCGGGAGACGAGTAAGCATTCATTGAAAAGCTGCAGTAATTTAATACGAGTTACGCGCGAGAAAAAATGCGAAGAATAGTTGTGCGTATAATTGGGCTTGAATGAAAAATTCAGACGAGTCAAGGACCGCAACGGCGACCTTCCTTTTCGGTTATTGCACTTATTGCATCAACAATTTATATCTTGCGGCGTACGCTCCTCGCGGTTGTAATGTTTTATACATACGGGGCATTCGAGCCCGCAAACATACGAAGTCGGGAGGACCTCGAGGAGGAAATACGTCCTGACGGCGTTATAGACAAGTCCTGGCGAGAGAGGAGAGAGAGGGTGGCTTCGTAATATATGTGCACGCGTCGCGGTCTAAGTTCACCCTTGGGATTTCCTAATCGGGCTCATTTTTAACCCACGTGGTAGGTAGTTCTTGCGTTTTTGGATTCTTAGAGGTGTCTCCTTCAGAGTTTAGCTCATTTTGAAATTTAGCAGGAAAGAAACGAAACCCAAAGCTAAAGAATACAGTTAAAGAACAACCCCACTCTATAATTTTAGGGATTTAAAAGTACTTATCGAAAATACCTGCGGAAACATGGGAAACCCCTAAAGAAAAACGGGAAGGCGCGTTTTTTATATAGACAAAAAAACCGGAGCTCGGTGAAAAATCGAAGGAATCACAACGCGGAGCAAATAGAGAAAAATCACCGAATTTAATTTTGGCGCCCGCAAAATTTATTTTTTATCGAATACATTTTTGCCGCATTTTCCGGTGTACAAATAGCTGCAGAGAAATAAATACAAATTGTTTTTGTATTTAAATACGCATAAACTAAGCGAAAAAGATACGCGCCGGAAAACGTCAGTGACGCGTCGCCGCATTGCAAAAAAAAGAGCGAGTTTGTTACTTATAAAGATGCAAATTTATGAAATCACTTTTCCTGCCTCTGACAACCTAATATCATACTTTTTCTTGTGTTTGCCAACGCGCTGATCGATCCCATTCGTTGCGCGTCTGCTTTTTCTCACTTGTGCATTGTTTCGCTCGAGATAGATAAACATTAATAGGGAAAATCAAGCAAACCACGCCAAAAAAAGATTTTCCCAGAAAAAACAAGGACTTGATGTAATTTTACGCGACAGTTTTTGATAGATTCGTGCTTAAAATAATATTGGGAAATAAAATAAGTGACCGTTTGCTTCCCCCTCAAAAAAAAAAAAACGAATTAATAATCATGCACAAAGTGTTTTAAGACGACCAGTGGGAGAAGAGGAGAGATGAATCGAATGAAAATTGCGTTTGTGTCCTAAATTATGTTGCCTTTTATTCGGTGTCAAAGCGTGACATTAATCCGGCGCGATGCAAGTGCGAATTTCGGGAGCGATTTGTAGTTCGACAGGGCGCGTCGTGTTGTTTAATCATCAACGTCTAAATCACTTAATGAACCCGGTACACGGTAGCAATTCGCACGTTCATTCGTTTTGGCTCGTTTTGTTTTTGGCCGGCGCCCGCCCGCCCTTTCGCTTTGTTGTTGTAGAAACAGGAAATCAGTCAGTTTGTATTTACGCATACTGCAGGCGCGCGGCTGGTGCAACAACCCAAAACGACTTAGCAAGCACTGCGTTGCTCTGCTCTGCTTTGCTCTGCCTCGCGCTCGCAGTTTAAAACGCACGGTTTAGTATGCCGAAGCGAGCGCGTTTCGTTCGCAATTAATTAAATCTGCTAAATTAATTTATCGTCCGCGCGCGCGCGCGCTGTTGTGTGTTCGTAAACGAGGCTCCCGTCATCATCGCCGCTTTGCACAATGCAGGCTTCATTTTCGACTCGTAAACATTTTTATTAGCGCGCTCTCGCACTGTGCGTCCCGGCCCGAAGGAAGAGGGAAACGAAGGAACGAACGAACGGTATTATGTATTTCCACCCGGTCGACGTCGTTGCCGCTCCACGGCATTAAGAAACACAAAACAGCACGCACCAGCGAAGAAGTAATTAACACCGAAAACCAAAGTTTATATTATGAGTGCACGCTCTGTTTCCCTTTGCTCTCAGTAATCACTCGCAATCTTATTCTTAATCTTTGCACTGATTTTATTCTCAGTCATTTTTCATTTAAGAACCAGCACACGCAAGCCGGACGAGCTATTATTTTTAAATAAATAAAAATACAATACTTCTATCCATAAACTGTGCATTTTACGAGACCGCAAAACAGAGTCGTGTGTCGTCGTAATACTGCTAAACCTTCGAAAATCAACCAAACTGCGGCGCGAGAATAACATTAAAGCGGCGGAACGATTTTAATTACCTCCGCGTGAATGAATAGCGCGATGAAGAGTGCACAGCCCGGGCGCGAAATAAGGATAAGCAGTGGCCATGGGGGCGGGCGGCATGCATGTGACCAGCGCGTTTCTGCTGTCAATAAGGCTGCGTCAACGGAATAAAGCCTTTTCATTGATCGCCTATTTGATTTTAATTACTTGCGGACATAAAATCATAATTAACTTCATGCGCACACATCGTTCAAACTACTTCGTTATATTAGCAGCGATGGGGATGAATTTATTAATTAGGTTTTATAATTTTTGGACAGCGAGAAAATTTAAATTTTGAACAATGCTGGAAACACAGGATAATGTAAATTTGCAATCATTATACATGTTTTACAAACATTGCGCTTGGTTGGCTCGTATAAGTGCAGCACATATCCTTTTGTATAATAGTGGAAGCAATAACCGTAAGGAGTAAGAAACGTAACGGCACATTTTGCGTATGTTGAGGAGCAGAGGAGAGCACTGCCACCACCAGCCACCACCACCATTGCTCGCCGACGCCGAAATATTCGTGGTGGCGGCAGTAGCAGTACTGGCGAATGCTTACTAAAATATTGAAGGGCGCCGTTATATATGCAACATAGGTACCGGATATAAAACTACCCGGTATTGGCCATATCTTAGTATTACGCAGCACGAGATGCTGGATGGCAGGCGGAGAGCGAGTGGTGGGCAATCCGCCTGGGGAAAAACAATTTATACGACTCGGCACCACCGAGCGCCGCGCACCTTCGCACATATAAATGCAGCGAGCGGGGGCATTGCCCAAAACAGTAATATTCTAAGAAGCCGCCACCCCCAACATCTACAAATGGACTTTATACGGCAGGGGGGCATGCATTGCACCGAAATGGAAAAACATTTCGCCTTTGCAATTTATATAAACTCAATCAAGCAACGTTTTCCTCGTTTTTTTTCATTCTTAATCGTAACCAAGTGGTGCGTGTTGCTCGAAACAATTGTACAAATATTCGCGTATTATTATAATGAAGCGTGCACACTCGCATAATTCTAACAAGCGAGTTATGATCCAACGCGGTCATAAAACGCAAGGATTAACGGGCAGGACACGTGCACCGATCGTTTCCACCCGACGGTTAATCATTTACAACCCGTCTTGTTAGAGAGCATGGCACATACATATTGTGCGCGCTTTATCCCTCTTTCCGTATTGTGCTAGTTTGCTCTCGAAACTCTTATTTCACTCACGGCCATGAAATACATGCGATTTAATTGAGTTCGCGCGAACGAATTACATTAACAAGTCACTTTATTATTATTACGTACAAACGTCTCGACACTCTCTCGACGCTCTCTCGTCGCTCGCTCGCTTATGGCGTGCAAACGAAATAAAACGAAATTTAAGGATTAATTAACTACCAACAATTAGTTTGTACATTTTGTTATGCAAATCTGTACATTTAAATTCGTATCGCTCGTGTAATAGCAATTGTTATTTTAATTAATCTGACATTAATGTTTCGTTGCAAGACGGCCGTAACTAACTAATAAGGACGCGAGGAAAGAATTCAATGTGGGTACTAAATTGAAAAAGTATCAAGTAAAATGGTAATGGGGAATGCAAGCCAAGGAACATTTGTAAATTATGGCAGGATTTCTTTTAGCCCGCTGCTGCCAAGAAAAAAGGCCGAGCTAGAGAGGGGTGAGTTTGAGCACGCGCGTGTGTTGCCTTCCGGTTCTCGTTGCGCGTAATTAAATATCGCTTAATTTAGATCAATTTACTACAATTACCAGGGCGCGCTGTGCGGCGGAGGCGGCGGTGGTGCACGCTGCTTTTTCCGGATTTCCCTTTGCGCGCCCGCCTTTGTTTCGCGATAATGTAGTGCGCTCCGCTTCCGGCTGCGCGCATGACCTAGAAATACTTTAATCGAAATTAAACTCCACCGCGTGCACGATTTGCGCCGGGCATGTTTATGATGCCTTTGCGCGTGTGTTCATAAATTGCAACAACATTTAATTTACTCATAGGTAGAATATAATTGTGCGCATTGCAAACTTACGCAGCAAACAAGTCAAAGTCAAACACGCACGGCGCGCCGCACTTGGGTGTAAAGTGAAATAAGTGATGCGCGATTTAAGTAAGTATAGGTACTAATTGGTCGCACAAAGTTGCACCGGGGGTTGGGGCGGAACAAAGAGAATTTGTACAAGTGTATGATGCTAAAGTTGGCTGCAGAGAGAAGACGTGTGCACGACGCCAAATAAACTAAAGCGCGATTATATGAACGCTCGCAGTAATAGGTTAAAGCAATAATTTTGTCGTTGCACGGGGGATGGCAAAGACGCCGCCGCCGCCGACGAGAGTACGCGGACGTGGAGGACGAAGTATTAGTGTTGTATTAATATTACAGGCGAACGCATAAACGAACACGAGCGCGCTTGTTCAATGAACGACGACGCATAAGCGACTTAAATATGTCAGGTGAAGGAAGCCTTTGCATACTTGTCAGCTATAGGGTGTTTGAAGCGAATGCTTCTCTGATGATAGCGCGTAAACATGTCTTATAAAGAAACACCAAGTATTTTAGTTTTACTAGAGCAAATAGCGCAAAGGTAGGGATGGGTAAGAGTGTCTCTTTTAATAATTAAAGCCTTCTAAATCTTTCGACGAAAAGATGCGCGCAAAAGACCAAGGCAAGCACTCAAAGACTTCCCACTTCCGGTTGCGTACGAGCAAGACGCAAACAAAGTGAGGATGCAAGAAATAATATCGTGAATGGAGAAGAAATAGTGTAATGACATGCAGAATATTAGTGTTCTGTCATTATGCGTCGCGGTCTTGACGCAGAGCAAAGATGAATGAGCACGGAATGAATGAGAATGAAAAGTAATCGCGCCGCCGAATTTCGCTTCCAGCAGTATTTTAGCAATGAATTTCGCGTTAAGTTTTATGCTGGATTTTCTCGAAACGTTTGATGTCTCATAGACTGCGCTTCTTGATACGATGAAGAGATCTAAACCACAACTCTTTTACATTTCTTAGACGAGCAGCGTCTTTTTGAAATTGTCACTGCATCAAAATTTGATAATAGAACATGTCAAATGTATGATGGCTAAACCTAGTGTCAAATTGTACAATTTTCTAACTGTCAGACGTGTATTTTATGCGCACCTTTTGCATAATTCCGTTGCATTGCAGTACGCGTAAACGTATTTTACAAGAAGATTCGCGTTCTTGTGTTTTGGTGCAACGGTGACAAAATCGACCTCATCTGAATAATTACATCTACTTATCTGTGGGCTAGAGGTAAATACCGCACAGCACACACAAGTATCGATTCAAATCACAAATACTAAACGTAACAACACTTCGTCTTCAATTCTATTTGATTCTATATTTTCTTACAGTACGTAACAAACGCGTTGTTTTGCGGTGTTTTCATCGTTGACAGATTTAAAAATAAAGAACGGTGCGCTTTTATAATCTCGTAAAGAACACGCCGAATGAAGATTAAAGGATAAAGCAGAACTGCAGAGGAAATCGAATGCACGAACGGGCGCGCGAGGCAAATAGAAAATGTTCGTCGTAGGACGATGCACACTTTTTGTCATTGCTTTACACTAAAAGGATAAGTGAAAGATGAGTTAAGAGAGCGAACAAGCGAGCATAAGCGAAAGTTTGCTTATACAAAGCGTAATACGGCGCGAGCGCCAACCAACCAACGAACCCCTTTTTACGTAGGATATGGGATAGGATAAAATCCTTACACTTATTATTTAAAGTGCTTTAACACGCCACATAAATCTCGTTTCTTCTTCGCGGCTTGCTCGCGCGCTCTCGGTCTCTCCGCCGCATTCGAAAGGCGTCCATCGATTTAATACGACAACGCATAATACGTAATAGCAAGACGTCTTCATTGCATCTTCTTCTTCCCATCTCCTTAGCATCGTCGCTGTCGTTGTCAATTTCGGTTGGGAGGCATCGGGAGAATCGCGCACCCCGAAAGCGGGATATACTAAATACGCATTATTCATACCGTTTATTCGTGTATTAAACGCAAAACATCTTCTCTTTTGTTGACGAATTCTCCAGCGCGTTTAAATAAGCGGAAGAAAAACTAATGCGATTTGTGGATTGCTTGAGTGATTTCTCCTTCTGGAAATAGTAGCAATAATACTTGAATAATTCTGATCCATCGAAAAATAATGCTGCTTTATAGAGTCGGGTGTTTTTTGATGAGTATATAGAGAGGGTTCAATATAGATTTAAAAATATAGGGTAGGAACATAGAAAAATTGTCCAGAGAGTGCTTGACCGCAAGCAGCTTGTATGTTAGTCATCGCTCCATTAAATCCTCAAGGGAGCGATCGGCTCTCCTTCGACATATCCCTTCGTCCGCGCATGGATCGAGGCAATCCATTCGGCTGCCGAAGAAGCACTCATTTGGCCGGCTGCAATGTGCTATAGTCGGCTAGATGGATAGTTTGAAAATTAGGCGAGGAAGAAATTGCGAAAAGCGCTCTCGTGCAAACGAACGTTCAAGCAGTGTTCCGGACGTTGACAACGACTTATCAATGAAGCGACGATTTTTCTCCGCGTTCTTCCTCGCGCGACAATTAGTCCTTGAGACTGGGCGAGCAACAGTGCTGAACTGTTGATTCGTACACGCAATTTATTCACCACATCTTCTTTCATCTCGCGCTGTGGGCTAATTGCATTTTTTCAAGTTGTTCATGACCACAACAATGACGAACGGTGGAATGTCTGCGCATATTTTTCGTGTCTTGAGTTGGATGAAGAGTAGTTTGGTGCTTATAAGAAGTGTGCTTGACAATTCGTCGGGTGATAACGCTGCAGGCGAAAGGCAGTGGCGCAGCGATCGTAAAATATGAGTGCTAAATTAATTCATTGCATTCATTGCAATTAAGCGAAAGAGGCGCGAGTTGGCCATCATCAACAGTAGAATGTCTTCTTGCGCTGAATGAAATGAATTGTGTGCATGTCGCGCGCGCACTGCTATGATATAAAAGGTATGCGCGCATCGTAATAGAATTTCGGGACGAAATGCAAATGAAAATAATGGGCTCGCCTCCGCGATAGGGTTTTAATAGGGCGCCGCCGTCGCCGCGCAATTAGCATTCGCGTTCGGTACAATAGAGTCGCGTAATTAAAATTCTAATATGCATTTTGATTTGATGTGTAGTGTCATTTTTCTTTTCATGCGCAAAAATGCTGCTTATTTAATTTTTTTTTAAAGGTCATTCGTTCGCAGACCACGAAATTAATTAGTTATTAATTAACATAATTACACGCACATGTTGTTAAATATTTAAATGGTATGGTAGCTTATCACCTGTTTCTTCTGGTGCTTTCTGTATTCATTCTCTTTTGTTTTTAATATTCATTCATGTGTGCGCTTTGCGCGTTTAAGTTGTGGTTCACCCACCTCCATTCGACTGTTTGTACATACATCAAATTACGCGCATGTATTTCGCGGCGCTTTGCGAATAGGAAAAAAAACAAGGGAAAAGGGTGTTTTGCACATGTTGGTGTTTGCATTGTCTTTATTTGTTCATCCCTTTTAATTCAAATCGCGTCTTCTTTTTCGTCCGCACACGCACACGAGGGTTGCTCGCAGCAAGCAGCACATGCGTTGTGCACGTCTTGCACTTGTTTTGATGTTTATTTTTGCGGTAGGGGTGGCTCATATTTTTTTCGCGTTTTCGGTGAGCATGAGGGTTGAGGATTCTGCATTCATACACACACGCGCGCGCGCGCGCACGGAACGCATCTTGTAGCGGCGGCGGCGCACTCAGAGAAAATGCGAGCCGTAAGTGGCCGAGCACTCTGAATAATTAAAAATAATTCTTTTCCTCTGCACATTCGCGCATATTTTCTCCATTTCGCGCGGGCACGCGGGCTTCTGACTCTTTCTTTTTCTCTGCGTCTCATGTATCTCTATCTGCACACTTGTACCACCAACCAGCCAGCAGCAGCAGCAGCAGCAACAATGCAAAATACAATGTGCAAAATGATACTCATACAAATAATGCGCAACACACATTTTCTATTGTATTGTTTCTTTATTTTTCAGCATGTTTTACTTTCATTTTGTTTGTATTTGTGTGGCAGGTTTATGGCTGGTGCATTCTGGCTTTCTAAAGTAGTTGTGGTCCTTGCATTGTTACTCCGAATTAACTGCCACGCTTATACCGACGACTTACTTGACGTGAGTATACCTACATTTTATAATAATATTTCTAACGTAATAACTAAGTTTAAATTGAATTTTGAAAAAAAGGCCAGTGAGGATACTGCATTAAAATAATATCACTTTACACAATTTATCATCGCGTGTAATCCATACGTTATCCATAAACGCGAATAATATAATACTTTGCGTGAAATGGTATCAATAAAATTTCGCTGTTGCTCCGGAACACACTAGAGATCTCTCGTAACAAAGAACTCGTAAAATTCGTCGGTTTTATTGTTAATTGAATATGTTTTCGTTTTTTTTTTTCCCCGGAACGCTAGTAGCCAGTCTGCATAATATGTACAAATTGTTCTAAGCGGACTGAATCCGAGGATAATAAATTATATTCGTGTGTATTTGTGGGCGAGCGGCGCACTGCAAGCCACCCAGTTCAAAACTATAAACAAGAAACAGCGCGTATAAGTTTGGCGTAGTTAAATTTTGTTCGGAGCGGCGTGGCTGGCGGCTCGTCATCAGCGGACGGCGGCGGTGGCGGTGTTATTTTCATAAACGCGTTGCTGCTGCGACTTTAAGTAACTTGAGCCGCCGCACACCACAACGCACCGCATTGCCGAAGAACAAGCAACAGCCGAAGCAGCAGCAGCAGCTGTACCGCCGACGATTTTCTTCGCTGAACGTGCGCGCGGGCGCGTGAGACCAACGTTTGCCGCTGCTTTTTATTTTCCTATTACCGGCGGTTAAATTATTGTTTTACTTAAAGCCTCTCGCCTGTTTAATAATTGATAAGATTATACCGCCGGGGTTTTGCCGCCGCATTGCCAACCAGTCGCCTCCCCTGTTCACCTCTGCCGCCGCCACCGCTCTCGGAACGCGGCTTGCTTGTTTGCTTGCTTACGACATAAACAACCGCTAACCTTCTCTACCACCAGCTTGTTTAGACTTACTTCTTCGTATTTTACGAACTTATTTTCTACATTAATATTTCAAAAATTACAGCAACAGTTAAATAATTGATTAAATATTTATTGCGGGCAAGTGAATGAATGAATTGAAAGTGATATTATTTTAAACGCTCGGTATATTTTGACTAATGTTAAATTGTAAACTACCAAGCAGGCTTCATGCTCATGATCACGGACGCTTTTAAGGGGAACGTCTTCTTTCCTTATATCGCGGGAAGAACTCTTTTGTATTTTATGACTATTAGAATCCATTACCACGGCAATTTTTGAATTATATATTAATTTATAGCTTCTTTGTTAAACACCCTATAGGTAGGATGAGCATCACAAGGAATTGCATCTTCGAATAATGAGTTTTCGCGCTTCTTTTCTATTCTGTTTTACGTTGGCGAGTGTTTGATTTCTACTTATTCGTTTGTATTTTTAATGCAGCGAGTGCGCGCAAGCAAAAGCAATGAGCCGGAAGTACGCGACTTTTTGCGCAGTGTCCTCCAGCATCGCAGCGACTTCAGATGGATTCACCACGCAGCGAATAAGGTGAATATGGACGCTGAGGCGCTGCTGCCGCCGCAACGCGATAGTCTGAGTGCGCGGGCGGCAGCGACGAAGAACAAGCGCTCATTTTATCTCTCCGAGCGGCAGCGGCAACGACAGCAACTCGAGCCGTCCGGATATCCGGTCAACTATGATACAGTGTATGGCGATGCGGGCGGCGAGCTGGACGAGCGGCGGAAGAACGCACGCGATGCGCAACGCACATCGTATCATCAGCATCGCCATCAACACAATCGTCAGCATCTGCATCAGCAGGACAACTATGCGGACGATGTTGACTTTGACGGGCCCGTCAACGACCTGTATCCATATCAGGACGATCTCAATGCGCCGCAGGTGCCTGACGACCAGCAGCAGCGCGTCGCGCGCGAATCCCCGCAGGAAGCGAACGTCATGTATGATGACGTCCAGCAGCACCACGAGGACAATGACAACGATGATTTTTTAGACGATTTCGTCGCCGGTAGCGAAACTGATGCAAAACCCGATCCCATTCTGAATATCAACGAAGAACTACTCAGCTTCGTATCCGACGCGGACGATTTTAACTACGATACGGACGCCAACGAGAACAAACGCTCGAGGCCCAAGTGGTTTAAGCGCGCGAACAGTGCGGAAGAATTGCTTAATGAAAAGTTGATGCTGCACAGCCTGTTGCGAAAGACCGCTGCCGAAAACCAGAATCAAAACAATAATAACAACAATAAAGATACAAATAGTGAAAATGTTTTCCAATCAAGAAACACGTTTAAGTTTGAAGGCGGTAAAGGCCGCAGAATGCTGATGAATTTACCGCTGCCTGGAAATCCCATTGAGGTGATACCAAACAGCGAAAAGGGGGTTCGCTTTGCGCCCGGACAAAAATATGAAAAATGTGCAGACATGGCGAAAACTGATCTAGAAAGTGAGCATTTAGAAGGACCTCCTTTAAAAGTCGTTCAGCGGAAATGTACCGACTCACTTCAAGAGCATGATTTTAGTGTTCCTGAAATGTTTTCGAATGGTACGCAATCGAAAGAATTCGAAACACCTCTCTCTGAATTTTACTATTCCCAACCACATGATGTGCTTGGCATAAATCAGGATGTACAGACAGAACTGCGACAAAGTATAAATACTAGTAAATTTAAACGTGCGCTGCGATGGGAAGACTTTAAGAGAGGCCGAGGCGATTCGTCTAAAAAGCAGAAATCTATCAATATTAAAATTTTTGATGATAATCAGTTAGTGAAAGATGTTGAGAAGGGCAATGGACAAAACTCCATTGTCCTCACAATTAAAAATGAGCGACATGCACCGATAATAGCTGTCGGTACAACGTCAACTGATAGTCCGCTCATTGTTAGAAAGTACTTAAATGATTTGCAATCGAATTTTCTTATGCGACGCGACGACGATAATACGTTACAGAAAATTGATAGAATTTTAAAGCATGATGAAGCGTCTTTAAAAATGCATTCGTTTGGTAATAGAAGAGGCATAACTCCAGGAATCGGTCTTGTACTCCGATCGGTTAATCCAATGGCCGGGATGAAAGTGACTAACAAAAAACTGTTGGTTTCAAAAACGGTACCGAAATCAATACGATATGTTACGCCAGCTTTTAAACAAAATCGACTTGAAGATCAAACAGAACCGACATCAGCGGCTGAGCAGCGTGAACTTGGTAAGATCAATAACAAATTAAATACGTTGCCGGGAACTGTGCAGTCTACGAGTGAAAAGACCTATATCATTCCGCTAAGAAAAAATAAGGAGAATTGGCTCTCGAATTTAGATCGCAATCAAATCGATTTAGTTCGATCGCCCGATGATCGAGAGATGGCAATTCGAGTGATGATTGATAACAAGCTGAAGGACTCTGAAGATGTTCTTGGTAAGTTGCGTAAAGAGTTGGAACAAAGTCTAATGCGCTCATTGACCACCGACGATTTACGCAAATCGCGGGAACTGCTTACGAACATGCAGAAATTCCGTTCAACAATGATAGATAATAAAGAGAAGCGCGCGATTGAGGCCGATCAAGATTGCAACAGTAATGGAATACGCGGAGCTGACGCGTTTCGAACGAGAAAGTTGTTTGAATTTAAGGGCACCACAAGAAATGATGAGGATGAGAAAATAGTTGAAGGCGCCGATTCTGAATTAACTGATCATTCGGATAATAAACAAAAGCTTGCTGAACAAAGTGAAGTTAAGCGAGATATACGCAAAATGCTTGGTATGCATCGAGATGAGGATTATGCGGAAGACAAAGCTGATATGTATAAAACTAAGAAAGTTCGTCACGCAAAAGGCTCAAAATCTGAAAAAGCTGCAACTCATACAACGCGAATGCACACAACCACCACAGCCACTGCGCTAATAAAGAGTCAACAAGAAAGAGTTGCATTAAAGTCGCGATTAGCGAGAACTCGACCTATCAAAGTAAAGAAGGAAATAAATTCTGCGAATGATGAAGCAGATGAAATTCTGGAGAAAATTGATCATGCTGAAGAACAAGACAAGCAGAAATCAATTAAAGAAGAATCACTACTACAAAATGAAGGAACAAATGATAAACTAAATAAACGCGCAAATCTTCAAGACTACTTTCTTAAGTATACGTTTGCGACTGATGCACATGATCAAGTAAATGATGATGGTTTAAAAATGACGGTAGTAACTCCACATAATGAAAGAAACGCTGCGGATCGCTGTTGTAATAATGAACCAGATGATAATTCCAATAATAAACAAGGGTCATGCAAATCAAACCAAGATGAATCAATGGGTAGCTTAAATAATAAAAATGAGGAACATTTCAAAAGTAATGAGAACGTTGAAGCAGAAGCTTCTAATAATGCTGGCGCTCAATCAAACGGCAATGAATTAGATATTATTGAGAAAACGCAAGCGATCCTTTTGCATCTTACAGCCACTACTCCACCCTTTAATGGCAAAGATGGCAGAGGAGATATCGATGAAAATGATGATCCTAGTTTAAAACGCACAGGCGAGAATCATAATGATAATATTGTTGTAAAGCATATAAATTCGTATAAAGTCACTGATGATACGCAGAGACCCTCGGACGATATGGTCGCTCAAATAATGGAGCTTGTACAAAATTATAAGAGTAAAATAGCGCAAAACAATCAGGCAAATAAGGGAGTTCCCCCGACCGAACAAAATGTACAAGCAGCCGAAAATTTAGACAAAAAAATGAAGACCCATCCAAAAGGCAATACAAAAGACAATAATCAGGATGACGATTTCATACCCATTGCGGACTTTGACGAGAATAATTTAACCGCGACTGAAACAAGTTTTGCGGACGATGAAACAGATAGCTCATTGCATGGACATGTGCTGGAACACGGTAAAAAGTTGCATCCGAAAGAGGAAAAGAAGTGCGACATGCCAGAAGGTACTGACAAAGAGGCCAATGAAAAATGCCGTCATTTCATGGACCACAACCAGGAAGAATTTATTATGCCAATTGCTGTAAAAGAAGGATACATAAAGCCTGAAGTGGTCGCTGATATAAGTGATGATCGACAAGGTACTGTAACCGAAGAGCCGCATGAGAAAATGATTAAGAAAACCAACAAGCGCGATACTCGAAGACAAGAAAATCCACTCGCGTTTACGCCAGATTCGATAGATAGTTTCAAAGAAGTGGTTGAAGCATCCAAGATAAATATCGAAAACGAAGATTCGGGAGTGGACTTGGCCCAATCAGAAGGGCAATCAGAACAACGATATAAGCGCGATATTGATAACAATGAATACTCAGAGGATGAGATTGAAAAGTTGTTGCAAGTGAATGATGATGCGGATGAAAATGATTTGGATAAGCGACGGTATAGAAGATACAATTATAGATCTAAGTCAAATTACTATAATCCATTTCGTCGATTTCCGAAACAAGTAACCGAAGCGCGTAAAATTGAAAAGAAGAAGACAAAAGACGAAAATGGAGCGTCAGTCGTTATTACCTCAAGGCCACAACGAACATGTGCACACGATATTGAAACTTTCAATCGCCCCACAACAGCCCAATCTGCCGCCAAAAAGAAAAAACAACGAAAGTCGCAAAATTGTCATTTATTTCATGAAGAAATCAAAGATGATAACACATTCTGTGGGAAGAAAGAACCTGATACCGATGCATCAGCGATAGACCCAAAGCTTCGAGAAAGGAATCGTGGAAAGATATATGTAAGTTACCAAAGATTTTATTGTTATACATTAACACATTATCGTAATCATTTTTTATAGCAACAATCTATGATGGAAAAAAGAATGGAACAAGAACGTATTAAAGACGTCCTCAATGGTCATCTTATGTTATCACTTATGGAGACCTTTCAAACAGTGCTTAAACATCATGCTCGAGTTCAATCTCGTTTCGGACATAAAATGTCCAACAAATGTATCGCTGAAGAAGTTGTAAGTTGATCGCATATATCAATTCTATTCGGTTTTGTACATTTCGTTTGATTTTACAGCATTTAATTGAACAAAATCGTGAAGATCAAACCAAAGCAGATGTTCGTCATGCGCAACTTATGCTTCATCAAGTCATTGTAATGCTGAATAAAATTGTCGCTGAACAAGTTCACCGTCGAACCTGTCTTACACTTTCTCCGACGTTAAAGGCATATATTAAACGTATGACGAATATGAAGAAGACAAGTACGAAGAGTAAGGCCGTTGCCGAAGGCTATCCATTGCCACCAGTGAAGGCTGGTGGTGATAAGGATGTGCCAATGAATGAGAAGCAGGGCGATTTCCTCTTCCAGGCCGACAAAGGTAATACACCGCAGTCTAAGAATGAACAAGAGGCGGCGATGCGACGAAGGATTGGTATGATTCGCTTGCTGCTGAAGAAGTATGATAATATGAGCCACAATTGCCAAGTGAAAGTTGACACGGTGCGCGACTATCTCGTGCAGAATCTCCGCACACTTCAGCAATTGTACAAGTCGAAGCATTTCGGGGAGGACGATCAATGTGGCGTTGCATGTCTACAACCGCCAACAGCTAGTACTGATCGTGGTAATCAGACCACAACTATGAAGCCCAAAGAGGGCGAAAGTACTGGACAGTCAGAGGGTACCACCGGAAGCGGTGGTACTACCAGCAGTGGGGGCAGCAGTGAAACTAGTAGCGAAAGCAGTGCAACCTCATCTCCTTCAGGAGAGGCCACCGCGTCAACTACAGAATCGGGTGCAAGTACAGCAGGGAGTACAGTTACAGCAAAAGCGGTCCGTTCAATATATGACGATGCAGGGAGATATAACAACGAGGCTGGCATGTTTGGGAGCAATGAGTATATACCGTACAAAATCGAAGAGCAGCCCAAAAGTGTCTCAGACTCGGAGAAATATAAGAAGCTCGTCGATGCTGCAGCTACTTATCGGCGGAAGAGACAAATTGAGCAACGACTGGCCAGGCTTTTTGGTCATGGGAAATATGTAACCGAGCTGACCACGCAGCATTCGGATAATTTCGATGTTGAAGAACTGAATAATATTGCGTACGAAGCTCCCTTGATTTATGCCATGCATTGAGCAGAATGATAAGAATCTGCATAAAAAAGAAAAGCATGATATTGCTATACTGATGATAGGTCACTTAGTTATACACTTCTTTTTTAACTAGCTATTATTTAATTTTTTTAAATTTATATAGCAATATATAAATTTATTTTATTCATTTTCGTTTTGTTTGTTTTTTTTTTACTTAAAAAATTTTAACATTTTTTTACAGCTAGCTAAGTTTAGACTATGCGCCCAGCTTACACACTTCTTGTGTAATTATGTCACGCACTCAATTCGAGTTGGGCTTTGGGGTCAAATCGAAATCTTTTGGCCATTTATCAAGGAACACGTCTGATTCCACAAATAGTTTTAATGCCCCCGAGTACGTAAACGTGTTAAAAATACGAGCAAAATAGGAAATTACCGAGCCTCACACAAACAATTACATTGCGGTCTCTTCTTAGTCATCATAAGACGACGAACGATAATAATTTATTGTTTTCTTGGCGGAGGGGTGGCAGCAAACAGGATAAATGCCGGATTTCTTACAAATACATAATAAGCCCTCCTCCTCAGCAAAGTAAGCGAGCACGAAAAGTTGGCGGTAAGTTTTGCACGCGTAGTGCCGCGCGTTTCCGGAAGGCCGCAGGTGTGAGATGCGGTGCCAGGGGTTGCGGGGCCCGGTCCGGAGAGAAATACGCGCCAGCATGCGGTATTATTTTTAAAAAGGGCGAATGAAGCGCGCCCGGCATACAGTAGATAAATCCAGAAAACGAACGCGCCAGCCGCGCCGCGCTCTGATCCTTCTCAATTGCGCGTTAGCGGAAGAACCCACCGAAACGACATTATATGCGGGCGGCGGTGGCAGTGGCGGTGGTCGCGTTGCATGTCCCAAACAATACATGCCCATTGCGCAACAGGAAAATGCCCATTAATTTCGCCCGAAACAACATAGCACCTGTACATAAATATTTCGGTTTAAAAGTGCTGTTAAAATTCACAATTTAGTCGTGCAACACGCTCAAAATTCTGCGCGCATTACTTTTCCGCGAACACCGTGTATTTGTGAGTATAAACTGTTTATAAGCAAATTTATTATACATTTGCTCGGTGGTAACTTTAAATTAGAAGATTTTCTTAACGCACATTTCACTGCAACAAGATAAAGCGTTTACCTATATAAAATGCGCCAAATAAAAGATATCTTCAGTAACTGGAGATTACATCGCAGAAATGCATAATCGGATTGCGCTTTATAAACCCCGTCCTACGAAACGCTTATTATTTATTAGACTTCTTCGTATTGTTCTGCGACATGTTCAATTCTGTTTGGTGAAGTAGCTCTAAGCGCACTTCAATTGTACTTTCAGTTACTTATTTACGCGTTACATCTGCGGATAATGCACTAAGACGAATAACATTTTCACAAACTCTTTTATTGCAATGCAGCCAAGCAGATTTTCCACTTTGCAAAGAATACTTAAAGCGATATAAAAAATTAGAGTGCCATAAAAATCGTCGTAAAATTATTGCGATAATTAATAAAGTACGGTGCGATATATTTCTTTTAAAAATTAATTTCTTACATAAGCGTTTTATAATTTTTACAGCGCGACATATTTTAGTTGATGCAAAACGGGGGCGAACGCTCTTCATGCTCAGGTGTCGTTGCGCGCACATTGATTACAAAAACTAATTAGGCAGTAAACTTAAAAGCTTGTTCGCTTGCCGTGTGCCAGACTCTTGCTCACTCTTTACTTGCGCAAAATAGAGCAAGGCGAAAAAGGGCATAAAGAACTTTATGAAAATTATAAAACGCCGAATGGTTATTGGCTACTTAATAAAAAATACTTAGATTTCTAATAGTTTTACAGCTCAAACGTGTAAAGATTTGTACGCATGTTTTCACATTTCGCTTGGTAAACGCGCGCACCCCACCGAGGAGGATATAAACGTGCGCTAAATACATTTTCATTACAACCTCTTTATAAATTATAATTAGACGTCGAGGATAATTTTTTCGACGTTCGCTCGCTCCCCTCGGCGCTTATGCGTGCGCGCAATTATCTTCCGGTGCGTATCGCATCTCTTTCGAATTTCGCGAAGCACGTTTAACCCACGAACAATTTTTACAGTCGGTATTTTCTGCAAAAAGGAGCGCGTAAATGCAGGTACGCAATGTTTACACGAGACATCATTTTTGCCGCGCGGAAAATGCTTTTAAAACGCTTTTGATGATGATGCGCCTTCTTCAGTTTTGGTGCATCCTGTATTCAGTTACACGGGAGCGCGCGCGCTTTGATTGATGGTCTTTATGCATAATTTTAATTGCATCCTCTTTCGGAATTGCTCAACATTATTTTTAATAGAAATTATTCTACGCGTTATTAATTTTCCATCTCGCCAGCGCGTATTCGCCATTACGGAATGAACATGTTTGTGTACTTTGTTGCTCCTGTTGTCGGTTGGGGGTGGTAAAATTCCTAGATTGGGATGGCTTGCGGGCAAATGAGCAAGGAAGGGGGGAGGGCGCACATTTGCGAAATTAGTAAGATTGAAATTTCGGGAGATTTTAAACGTGCGCAAATAGAAAAAGTAATCTACGAATGCGAATTCAATTATTACGCGCTCTTCAATAAATAATTGAATTCGATGTGGAGAAACTGTTTTTCAGTAGAGCGAGGAGTTACTCGTCGGTGTTATAATAGCTTAGTTTTGCTCGTTCACTGTGGTAATAATAGTACTATAGAGTTGGTGATGGACGCGCGCGATAAAACCGCAAAAGCGGAAAAGCGCCTTCGCGGCATACGCGCGAAAGTTCGAATGCATGGCCGTCGTTCAATTATTCTATGGAATATCTATACAAATATAGCCAAACAGGCGCACAAATGAAAACGGCCGCCGCAAAATAGTGGTGCTGGTGTGGTGGTGGTGGCGGCTGCGATGATGATGGGTTGTGTGTTGTGCAGAGAAGGGTAGAGTTGCACTGGCGGCGGTCGAGCGTGGCTTTGTTCTAAGCACGCGAGCGAAAATGGAGCATCTACACGCATACATTGAGCAACGGTAGCGACGGCGGCGGCAACAGCAGCAGCAGCGGCAGCAGAGCCGTCATTGCGCTCTAGCACGGGGACAATACGCTTCCTGCTGGATAGATACCGGGTGCTCGGCGCTCGCACGGCGTTCATTTCCCCGGCTATTGTCTTACTGTCAGATAGGAGGGCCTGCCGCGAATGCAAGGAATATGCATGCGACAAGACGCGCCGTCGATGACGGTGATGATGCTGTGGTGATGGCGCCTCATCAGCCGCCGCGAATAATAATATGGATGCCGTGATGGGCGAATTCAATTGAAATTTATACACACGCGCGCGCGTTGAGAGAGAGGCGCGAGCAAATGCCAAACGTGCCGCCGTCGCCGCCAAAGAGGCAGGCAGCCCCATGCATTCCCGGCCAGGAAGCGGCACGCTGCGTGCGCGGTAAATCTTAGCGTGAATTTTGAATTTCTCATTAAGGCGATATCATTCTTTGCCGTGCGCGCACACCTCCCGCACAACACCCGCTATTCATTCGCGCGCGCAATACGTATTTGCAACCGATATTAATGCCTCGAAATTTAATTACAACTTCGCCTGAAACGCATAAAGCAAACGCAAATGTTGATACAATTATATCGTGCGCGCCCGAAACTCGATATGTATTCCAATATCATTTCCATTCAATTAGCGCCGCCAACTTTAAATGCCAAAAAATTCGCGAATTATTGCATTCAGCTCGTAACGAAGTAAATTCCAAAAATTGCTTGATTATACCATTAAATATTTACTGCGTAATAAATTAATAAAAGCGTGCGCTATAAATTCATAAAATTATGTCAATATCGATTTGAAACTTGCACAAACATTGCGAATGTAATTAATTTTCGTTATTAAATTGCCAAATTTAAAGCCGAAAACTACAAATAAAACATTTTACGGCATTTCTCGGCTTCAGCAGCAGAAATATCATGCGATTCGCACGTAC
The DNA here is from genome assembly GCA_963978815.1 of Aleochara curtula. Classification (NCBI taxonomy): domain Eukaryota; kingdom Metazoa; phylum Arthropoda; class Insecta; order Coleoptera; family Staphylinidae; genus Aleochara; species Aleochara curtula. The sequence goes on along the minus strand of OZ022216.1, from coordinate 18,316,637 downwards.
GAAGCACACCAACTCGCCGGCGGTGATGGATCACACAATGAAAGCTTGACCGGTCCGCCACTTTGGAGGAGTTAATGGCACGATCTTTATCAAAACGAATCAGAGCACGGGCTCCCCGTTACTTCTTGTCGTTTCATCCATTTCGCCTGTGTCAGCGCGCTTCAACAAGGAGCGCGTAATTCGTTTCATTCCCCGAAAAGGGTAGCGTACCCAGTCAAAGATTAATTCAAATTTCATAACGATCAAAGAATTTCATTAAATATCGTTGATTGATTCGCGCTCATATAATTGAATCGGTGCAATTAATTAAATAGCGAATTGATGCTATTGCTTGGGCACTGCCCAATCAAACAGTTATAATAAGTTGGAAGCTATTAAATTTTCATTGCGTTATTGCGAAAGTATTTTTCATATTTCGGGAACAGGAGAAACACTTGTCGCATTTGTTTCGCGTACAATTGAAGTGTGAACGTACAAGTCGGGTGCAAACTATGCGAGAGCCCTTTGTCCGAAAATCGATTCGGCAAACAAGATTAATTGCAAATATGTACACGGTCTGGACGCCAACGGAGCTGTCAATCAGCCAGCCGCCCGCCGCCGTGCAACCTTTACGGCCCGTCGGCCGCGCTCACGAACGAAACGGCTATCATCGCCATCGGCAGACGAACAATGCCGCCGCCAGGCATCTTGCACATCATCCTGGCCCGCCTTCGGGCGCCGTTCGAGCGGAATGTTTGTTTGGCCGTGCGAATTTGCAAAATTGAAAAATTCACTCCCGCCAATGTTCCAAACCTTCGAAAAGTAATAACAAACTACAACACATTTTTGGATATTAATTTATTGTCCAAAATAAAGGCAATCACAATTACAAAACTTGTCATTTGATACAGTCAAAGCAAGCAGGCACTGGAAATTTAATGTGTCAGCCACTTTGTAAATTTACATAAGCAATACAAATTTAAGATAAATGGCTCATAGTGGAAATTCTGGGGTGGCGCACTATCCGCCCACGTTGGAGCCACCTTTCGTAACAGCACCCGCGCCGCTCAAGATCGGTTTGAAGAACGTGAACAATTTTGAGTATTTCAACAATTTTAAAAATGAATATCTCTCAAAGTTCCAAGTACCTCGCAACGCTTAAAATGTATATAAAACATATAAACCAATTAACTTCTAGATGGCCCCTTACGATTGGGGCTTCATAAACTCAATGTACATGCCAAAACCAAACAGTCGCCTGCAGAACGACTTGGAGAAGTACCTAAAGTTACCCACGCCCGCTTATACCATGTTGGATAGCGAACGCATGGCTGAAATCGATGCCTATTACAAAGTTTAGCCAGCTTTCATTCGCGTAATGTAATCGTGCATAATTCATAACCAGGTCGATTTTGTAGGTCGCTCAAATGCAAAGGGCGAAATTGCAGGATATTTCTGGCTCAGTTCATCCGATGAAATACTATAAACAGCGCGAGTATCCCTTCCAATGTCCACCCGACCCAACAAGGTACACATTCATATTATATACTAACCGAGTAGATCACATTCTCGTAGTTATTATTCGCGATCGCGCAACGAGAAGTAAAACATTAGCAGTTTATGAAACAATAGCTATATTTAATGAACATTGACAATATTTTCAATTTCAGCACATATTTCAAATTTCCACATTATTATACAAAATACCGAGACCCCATCGTCTATCCCCTAACGCTCGAGCGTACGAGTCGTGTACCAATGCTACCAATGCGCGCCCTTACTGGAAGATATTCTCCCCATAGCGATATAAGTTACAAGAAATAAATACAAGTCGCGCGCGTTGTACATTTCCAAATTTGACTAATTGATTAATTCATGAAGTAGCACAAGTAATAAGCCTAATAAATCTCAGTTAAAATTTAATTATCTTCTTAACGCGATCCACTTTACTTTCAATTTTTTTCTCAGGTACGGTACTCTTCTTTTCTGTGCTATGAACGACATTGGCACAATCTCTCAGTGCGCTGCTGCGTGCTGCTGAGACATCCGCGGCCACGTCCTCTTTGCGAATATATCCACTCGGCTTTTGTAGCTTCAATCGACTAGATTCATAGTTGCGAATAATTTCCTCCATTGTCATACCCTTTATCACAGAGTAAACGTGCTGCTTGGTGATGCGCAACATACGCTCACTGGTGCCCACCGCTGACGAAGCTACAGTTGGAAGAATACGTCGTGTAGCACGCGCTAGTACCGACGCATACTGTTTAAACTTTTCATGATCAACTCGAATGTTGGCACTTCGTAGCGCTTCATAAACAGCCCATTGCAATTTCTATAAAAAAAACATTTTATTAAGACAACATAATTACTTGGTGATGGAAATCTTACCTTTTTATGATGATCGCTTAATTCTACGACTTGCGCATGCAGTAATGATTCACTTCTGGGCTTTATTAGAGAATTTAAAGTCAATGCAGATGTTGTTGCAGGATTTTCTGATTGTTGCGAGATACTTCGTGCAAATTTACATCCTGTTTCGCTTTCACCAGCTTCAATACGTTTGCGCTTATTTCCCTGTGATGATTTCGATGGCGACATGAACAGAGCCCTCTTGGGCGTTGAGCGTTTCTTCCATGGGCTCAAACTTGAATTAGATGTACTTGGAACTACTTTGGAAACTCGCGTAACTGCTACATTTTTATCGGGACTCTGGAAGAGTGCGCGTTTGGTAGCACTCGCACGTGCCGACGTTGAAGGCTCCAGATTGACGTCTGCGAGCACTTTAAAAGCCATACGCTTCTTCGTCGAACTGCTTGGCGTACGTCCCGCTCTGCGCGGTGACTTCCCAGGAGTCTTACGCGGTGACTTCCCAGGAGTTTTACGCGGTGTTTTCCTGGGTGTTTTACTTTTACGTGGCGTCTTTCTAGGCGATTTACTTTTTCGCGGACTTACTCGTCGAGACAATAATTCAAAACGCCTAAAAGCAAAAACAATATTACAAAATTGCCAGCGCAGTGGGTTACTAGACGAGGTACATTCAATCGAAATTAGGACAATCATTATGTTTGCTTATTACAGCAACAATTTCGACTTAGATTGCATTTTTGCATAAGCTGTTATAATAATCACTTACTTAGCGTCTACCATAATCTGTCGGGAATGCGCGGAACCCCCTGCTTGTATATTAGCACTGGAGAAAGTAATTCGGCGCCTGGCTAAATGACTCAACCTTCGGCCTGGTGAATTGTTTACCCATCGCAAACGATTCGCCTTGCGTTTTGCAGGCGTACTGAGGCGCGTATCGAAAGTAGTGCAGCTGGACTGCGTTTCGGCCCCAATATAACGCTGCGAATATTTCATGAAGAGTGCTTCAGTATCCTCCGCATATTTGCTATGATTATAACTGTAAAAATAACAAACACAATCAGTCTAAATAGTAACATAACAAATGATATCTCTTACTTCAAACCGTGGTAACGATCGTTCAAGATTAGGGGCCAGCAACTGTTTTGGAATCGTTCCAAATCCGTATTGATAACCAATGACGATTTGCTATTATCACTTTTGTCTTGAATTGCATCTTTAGTCCAGTAATACATTTGATTTTCATCTGCGTTTAGCTTCTCTATCATTTGAGTAACTGTGATTTGAGTTGTAGTAACACTTGGAGGAGGCAATACACCAGACATGCAGGAATTTATGCTCTTCACAAGTAGCTTATCCATTTTCTGTATGTATTGCTCAGTGGCAACAATATTATCAGATTCATTGCACTCAGTGGATGATTGCAGACCACTATCATCAAATAAGTCTGGACTTTCTGGACATATGTTGTTTACATGTTGCTTTTTGGGCGTTGCAGACGTTGAAGAAGTAGATGAAAGTCTCCGTTTTTTCCCTACTTTCCTTGGTGTTACTTTAACTTTAAGCATCTTCTCATGGCTCTGTTGATTGAAGTCACAGTTCTCCTTATTGTTAGGATCAGATGATGCATCCTCCAAGGCAAATTCTACAACCATTGGCATTTTGTTTATCTCAATAATAGGAGAGAGCTCTTCATCAGTTTCAGGAACAATTGATTCATCAATTACAACTGAATCGTTAATAGCACTGAAATAGTTGAGATTTTGCTGATAAACATCCTGGTTAGGCTCTGATTTCTTAACGCTCGCTGGCTTCTCCAGCAAAGCATCCTCAGACATAAATGGCGGAGACTTGTTTATAAACATTGTAGCGTCCTTTTCTACGGTGGCCTCCAGAGGATTAGACAAGTAGCCACTATCTGAGTCTACATGCTGTAGTGGAACACCCGTAACATTTTCGTGGCACTTCAAAAACGACAAGTCCATCTTCTTAGCGGTGGTGTTCGGTGTACTTGTATGGATGTTAACACGTCGATTAACCTCTTTAAGCACCCGATTTACAGAATTCACTCGATTATTGGTATCGTCTGAATATTTTACACCACTCTCGGTACTAATACTCATTGTATATATACAATTCAGAGTAACATTATATACACACTTTCGACGCTAAGGAAAGCGCGGCATAATTGCAATTATATCTGGTAGCTGGCTAATTACAATTTCGTGAACACATGCACCACAGAAACGATTATGTTCACTAATCACGTTACTGTAATTTTGGCGCAATATCTTTCACGCTACAAGCACTTTTCTGACGTCCGCCCGTGGCACAGATGCATGTTTCAATGTTATTGGGAGCATCGCTCCCTCTACGAAAACAAGTGCATTATACAAACGTAACTGCGAGAAATAACGGTACGATTTCAAAATTTCTTGGAACAACCAATCTAATTTCATTTAATTAAAATGTGGTTATTCGCAAATACAATTTTATGCCCACATGAACTATTTAATATTAGTAATATGCTGCATAGTTCTAATTTCTATAAAAATATTATAGCCATATGCTAAATTATTACATTATGACAAATCATTAATTTCAATGCACCTGGAGACATGACTATTCAGTGCTCTGTAATTATAAAATCCAAAAGAGCAGATGGGGCACATATACTAAAACAAACAAGTAAAAGTGATTAGTAACATTTACGATCAAATGCTAAATGCATAGTATCTCTAATTTATAACACCACAACCCCAGCTTGTCAAAGTCAGGAAAAAAATCAGGAGCTTTTGTTAATCAGGGAGTATTGTTAATGCACATCTCAACGTGCTCTTCTACTGCATGTAAAGATCTAAATTTGCTCGAGCATAAAGGGCAGCTATAAGTTGACAGCGGGGGTGTCGGCGTCTAAAAATATTTCATTTTCAATATAATTTCAAAAACGTTGAAAATAATCTCACCCTTTGGGAGTTGGAAACTTCGACAAAATCAGCACTCCTCATAGTGCGCAAGCTTTCTATCTCCTCAATAAGTTCTCGATTACGTTGCTGTACTGTGGCTAAATCTTGTGAAACTGCGTTTAGCTCAGAGATGACATCATTCTTTAAACCACGCTCAGTATTCAAAGCCTGCTGATATAATTTCATCTGCTCTTCCATGGCAACTGACTTATCTCCGTCATGTGTCGCATTCTTTAATTTCTCATTTAACATATCAACAGATTTGCGATTTTCAGCAGCCTCCATGTCGGCAATCTTTTTACCTTCCTTCAAGCTCACAATAAGTGTCTGTGCTTCTTGCAATTGAAATCGCAATTGATGTACTTCATTCATACTTTCTTCTCGCTCAAATAGCTTACATTTTAAGCTAGTTACGTCGTTTAATAATTTTTGCTCCTTCATTAGAAATTCGTTGTTTTCTCGCTCCAAACGTGAGCTATTCATTGCATTTCTCTCAATAAGTTTCTTCAATTCATCAGATTGAAGCTTCAATTCGTCATACATTTCAATTTTGGGAAGTTGGTCCTTAATTTCGTCTTGCATTACTTTTATTTTAGCAATCAAAATATCACGCAAACCCGTCAAACTCTTGCATTCATGTTTCTCTCCAGTCAACTCAAACATATCTTTAAGAGTGTCCTCAATGAATTGCTTCTCTTTCTTCCTGTATGCTTGATTCTCTTTGCCAAACTCTTCTACCGTTTCATGCGATTTTGCCAAGTCTTTCTTCAAGCCTTCATGCGTTGTTTTCAAGTCGTCATATTCAACAAGCTGGGCTTCTTGGCTCTTAAGCTTATCTTCCAAGCGATTCACTTCGACGATCAATTCATCTTTTAAATCTTCAAAATCTTTAGACGCTTCTAATGATGTGTGTTCAAATACTTTTAGGGTATGCACTTCAACCAGCGAGTTAAGCTTGCCGGTCACGTCACTAAGTTCGGTCTTCAATTTGGCCTTCTGGTCATTTGCAGCTTCTAGCTCTACCTTCAACTTCAAGATTTCTTCAGATTTTTCCTCATTTAGCTGACATGACGTTTTGAGTTCCTTCTTGGTAGTTCTCTCTTGAATGCCAGCCATCAGTGGTGGAGCAGACCTCACCAAGAACTTTAACTTCAAGTTTTCTTGCTGTAACTGCAAATCACAATTTTTTAAGTCAGGTTTTTAATCAATAAATATGGGACTTTCATCTTACTCGTTTAATAATGTCCTTGGTCTCAGTAAACTTTGCTTTGTGTGATTCATGAACACGCTCCACATCAGCCTGCCACTGGAGTAGTTTCTCACATTGACTCTTCATAACAATATTGTTTTGCGCCAGCAAATCTAAACAATCAACAAGATCATTATAGCAACCAGTTTGAACAATATATACTAACTCACCAGATAGATTTCTGTTTTCTTCCATTAGGTTTTCAATCTTTTGCTGCAACTCCTCATTTGATGCAGTACTTGAAATTGATGTCATAAGACTGACATCAATTTTGGGAGCTGCTGGCAGGGATTTGATGGTCAATGATTGCATGATGGCTTCAGTAGCTTCCTCAAGCGATTCATCAATAGTACTTGCATCAAACAACTTTACTTTAGGTTCTACAATTTCACCTTCCTCAGGCGCCAGGACCACAAAGGACTCATCATCACTATCAGTAGGTGGATAACAATCACTGGGTAATTGATGTGCCTCCATAGTTGCAATTGTTTGACAAGTGATGAATCAAATTTGAAATAATGATTCAATCTATCCGAGCCAAAATTTTCTGTAAACAAATTATTACTAAATTAATGCGCCAGTACTATCAACGATCGAAGCAACCTGGGAAAACTAGTAAGGAATCCTTTCTAGACAAATATTGTGCAATAATTTGTAAGAAAATGCCGAATGAACTGTTACACTAAACACAAATTACGCAGCACTGACAGACTGGAACTCTGACGAAAACAATCTAAACATAACCAGTAAAGCAGCTGACAGAATGTTGTACTTCCCAGAGCAATGTGTACAATCGATATGTAACTTGGGCATAGGATTTGCGTGTTATTTGAAATATCATTCGTAATCTATAATAAAGTCAGGCAATGTCGTTAGTTCTAGCTTTCACGAATCCAATCTTGGACAGTGTGGTAAAACTCAGGGACAATGAAATTATACGCAAGTTTCAACTTCCACAGGATGGGCACAAGCAGACGACAATGCAGGAAATGGAGGCGATTTTCGAGGACTTAAATAATAACAAGTGAGTATGATACTTACAATTTGTTGTCACTGTATAAATATCGAAGCCGTGGAAACAAATAATAACAAAGATTAAATTGCAAGCTATAAGTGCATCCAAGTACCAGGCGGATCAGCGTTGAACTCACTACGTATGCTGCAGTGGCTATTCGACGAGGAAAAGGCAACCGTTGTATTCGGTTCGGTGGGGATAGATAAAAATGCCGAGTTATTAAAGTCCCTGATTAACGAAGCAAATGTTGAAACAAGGTTGATATTGTTGATAACTTCTTCAAACGTTTAATTCATAAACAATAATTCTTTCTCGTAGGTTTGTAAGCCTTGAAGACGATACAACTGGGTGGGTAATATCCCTTGTTTATGGCGCGTATCGGTCACTCGTAGCAAATCTGGGCGCTGCAGCAAAATACGAACTAGAGCATTTTTTAAAGGATGAGGAAAATGTATCCCTGTTCAGGGAGTGTCCGAACATATACATGGAAGGCTTCTTCATAACAGATCACGAGGAAGTCTCAGATTATATTCTGGAGCAATGTATAAAACAGAAAAAAATTCTAATGTTTAATTTAAATGCGGAATATTTGATTAAATCTCATGGAAGTGCAGTCTCACTCTACGTTAAAGAATCTAACATTGTCTTTGGCAATAAGGCAGAATATACTCAACTGGCAGTAGAAATGGGAATGCCGTTTGATGTTATGATAACGAATTTGCTTGAAAATAAAACTAATAAAATGTTAGTAATAACTAACGGTTCACACAGTGTTCATGCGTACTGGCGAAATGAGAAGATAAAATTTAAAATACCACTCGTTAGCGCCGACAAGATTATCGATACAACTGGTTGTGGTGACTCATTTGTTGCGGGATTTATATTTGGTCATCTTAACAATCTTCCTCCCTTGCAGTGTATTAAATGGGGCACATGGTTAGCTCAGCATGTATTAACGCAACTCGGTTGTATGCCGCCCGCAGATTTATCAGCAAAAGAAATACAAAGTGTGCAATAACAATATATATATATAGATTGTACCTGAATTTTAGGGTTTAAATTGTTATAGTTGAAATAGATTGTCCTGATTACATAGATTTTATTTCTATTGCTTGCTAAACGTCTCCTGAGACGCTGAGATGTCACACGTGAGTTACCAAGTAGGCACTTTTATTTGAGTTTCAACAATTGCTTCGTAAGTTAGTTGATAGCGTAGTGCTACAGCTCTGGGTTAATAACTCAGAGGTCCTGGGTTCGAATCCCGGGCGAGACGAGACGAGGCGAAACTCACATAATTTTTCGAGAAATTAATAGAGCATGCATTAGTTACTATGGATATTATAAATCTCAGCAACTATAGGTCACTTCAAAAATAAGTCTAAGTCTAAAGTAACTTTAGTTGATGTGCCCCAGTTCATCCGTGGTGGCGCTGAGCAATACCCCCCTTTGGAATCATACGTCATAAACCGAGGTCTGTTGGTAACGAAAATCGGGAATGGGGAGGCAGTTGCTAGTCGGACAGCGACCGAGCTGGTCGACAAGCAACCTGCCGGGGAGCGAAGCTGGGGTGGGTTTACTTGGAGACGATCTTAATACGTACGGGCTTCAAAAATTAAAAAAATGGAGTCTCATGTACGCCCGGGGGGCCCCATAGGACTTGAGTTAAGTCTATAGGGGCTCCTCGAACGTACAGGAAACTAAATAGTTGTAAATGAGGATTGCCGTTGTCGGGGCTCGAACCCGAGAAACTCAGACCACTTTCAGAGCCTGAACCACTAGGCTACGAAGTGTTGTTGTTACAGCTAAATTTGATCTTCCCCTTATAGACTCAAATTGAATTGAAGATTTAAAATTTGAACTGACTTTCTCAGGGATCGAACCTGAGATACTTGGATCACTTCCACAGCCTGAACCACTAGGCTATGAAGTTCTGCTAGAACGGCTGAATTTGATCCTTCCCTTATAGACTCGAATCGAATTGAATTGAAAAATTAAAACTTGGACTTGGCTTTCTCAGGGATTGAACCTGTGGCATCCGGATCACTTCCTCAGCCTTAACCACTAGGCTACGAAGTGTTGTTGCTAAAGCGGAATTTGATTTTCCCCTTATATAGTCAAATTGAATTGAATATTTAAAATTTAAAGTGGTTTTCTCACGGATCGAACCTGAGAAACTCGAATCGCACTCACAGCCTGAACCACTAGGCTACGAAGTGTTGTTGCTAGAGCGGAATTTGATCTTCCTCTTATATAGTCAAATTCAATGGAATATTTAGAATTTAAAGTGGCTTTCTCAGGGATTAAACCTAAGACGAGACTCGACTCACTTCCAGAGCCTGAAACGCTGGGCTATGAAGTTTTGTTACGACGGTCAAATTTGATCTTCTGCTTTTAGACTCAAATTGAATTGAATAGAAAATTTAAAACTTGACTTGGACTGGCTTCCATTAGTCGCTTATTTCATAATTACCAGTTACTTCGAACTCGGGGTCCCGATAGACGTGTAAGTAATGAATCATATTATCCTAGCATTTTTATTTCGTATCGCAGGTACCGCATTGAAAACCTAATTGAAAACTTGGCCTGGTGAGAAGAGTCTACTCGAATGCGAATTGTGTGACGAGTTTGGTACTGCATATTTTGCTTATACGAGTTCCCAGTTTTATCCGTAGAGTGCGCTAGGATGTCATCATAGTCTTTATTTGTAGTACTATTTGCTTCATTTACGTGTCAAGTTTAATAATATTTCTAATGATAATGCAATGGAGGCAAGACTTGCTGCTTACAGAGCCCAAAAACAACGCGAAGTATTATTAGTGAATACTAAAGAAACTGTAAAAAAGTCCATATCAACGATATGGAATGGCTTCAGGCTTAGAAGTAAAAACTGCAGTAAGGTATGTTATTCAGTGTATCTATTTGGTAGTTCATGTATGTTTTCTTTTAGATCTCTGACGTCGATGAACCATTAATTCAAGATACTAATGAAAATGATAGCTATATTACTGATGAGGATGATATTGTAATGAGTGATGAAGAACTTGATAAGATAAATTGTTGCACAAAGAGACAAGTTGTAAAGCTCATCTCTATCCTATTAGTATGGGCATGCTTTTATGCCTTATTTATATCTTGGGGCTTTGGAGCAGTGTATTTCATTATCACTGGATTTATTGGGATATATTACAACACCAGAACAAGCAGAAGGCCAAATGAAGTAAGTGCCTACTCTGTTTTCAACAAAAATTGTGAAAGTATCCAAGGCACTGTTAAAGCTGAAGATTTAGAAAAACAGATGATATATGGAAGAATGTTTTAAACCTCTTCTTCCTTTAATTTATGAATTAACTCTAAAAATTAAATTTTTAAAAATTATACTCCCTGAGTGGTTATATTCAATTTAATCACACTCAAATCACACAAACATAACAATATTAGAAAAACATTATCCCTCATGAGTAGAGTTAGTTGCATTAGAATCTGTTGGCTTTGGAAGGAACACATCTAGTTTGGGTAAAAGGATAACAACAACAATGGCCATCAAAATATGCCACAAACTATGGACATACTTGTAATTGCTTTGCGTTTGAAGAAGTGCAAATGCAAGTAGTGCCACAAGTGCAATTATTAAACCAGCTGGCAAATAAAAGATCAAATAATTTTTCTGGGGGAATATCTTAATGCGTGCATCCTTTGCTTTGCATATACGATAATTGCGTATCGACCAGCTAATTATAACTGTTATGAAACCTGCTGCACCTGGTATAACAAACACCCAGAGTGATGTCTTGTCCATGGTGATTGCTGCTCCCAGAAAAATTGCGCCTCCAATATGAAAGAGGTGTGGCATTGGACTTGGGAGATACGCCATGGCAATGAGCGTGACCCAAATTGATAGAATTGCACAGTAGAAATCACAGAACTGCAAAACATTCAAATCAAATAAACAAAAATTGATTCGGTTTTCACCCGCATCGCAGGCGTGATAAAATGTTGAAGAAACTAAAATAGAAGCGTAGACTAGTCCTTCAACGTAGTATTTGCGTTTGTAAGCAACGTAAACGGCGATTCCAAATACAAAGTTGCTGAACACCAAAAGGCACAACTCCAGCCAAATTTCAAACATTGTGTTGGCATTTGAATTATCCGAGCAATCCCATCCTAAAATGAAATCAATTTACAATCGTAAATTGTTTATAATACAAACGATTTATACCTTTATAGTTGTTGTAGCAAACGCAAGTTGAATAAACAAATCCTTCAGCGAATCCAAAGCCGCATTTTCCATTTCTACCACATCTTTTCCCTACGCACGGATACGACGATATATCAAAGAGAATGGACGAATTGCAATATCGACGTTGTGATGTTTTATCTAGTTGATCTAAATCTTTGGGATCTACGTTCCTACAATTCCCATCACAATCGCAGCCCTGGCAATCCGCCTTGTTGTGAATTATGCGCCTATCGCATTTCGTCTGGCACTCGAAACAATCATAATCACATTCAGCTTCACACTGCTTGATGCAATCGTACAGTGCGTCTTTACAATTTTGGGAACAATTGCATGGCTTGCACTCGCCGCAGAAGAGTTTGAACGTCAAGTACCAATTACCAGGCTCTGGGTACGGTATTGTAAATGAACTGTTCGATACTGAGTTGTTGAGCACCAGGGGCGACTGAGAAATATTATCTAGGAACATGCACTTGTCCTCCCACATTGGTACTTCAATTCCAGCACGCCGCAAGCAGGCAACAAGGGAATGATGCGCTGGTTCCTTCTTAAAGTGCAGCCAGCCCTTGCTGCGTTCAAAGCGTGGAAAAAACGCTAACGCAATATTTAAAGTGCCGCCCACATCAAGTACATCTCGTACATTGAATTTTAAGGCCGAGAAACCCACGCTACTAACGTTGATGTTAATAGGAATTGAACCATCTTCCAATTGCTCCAATTCGTAGGTGAATTGAAAACTTTCCGTGTTGCGACTTTTATGCAAGTCGTATTCATTATATTTCCATGCGATCGAAGGCGTCGGAGGTGTATAGTACATGTGTGATGCATTCAAAAATACAGGCTCTGGCATTTCTCGCCTATCGTCGTCGATTAAGTAGTCAGGTATTTCAACAAACTTGATTAAGAATGTAAACGTTGTTTCGTCATCTACTACTTTCGATTTGGTCGTTGCATTTGAGATCAGTTTAATATAATAGTCATCATCACCCAGTACGCGAAATGACGAACTCAGATGCGTATCATTTATTGTTGCATTGATGCTCCCAGACAATGTTGTAGATGGATAAAGTGTAACAAGTACTTCCTCACAAACAGTGCATGCTTTAAAACTACTGGCAACCATTATCACTTTAAAAATACTAAGAGGAATGTAAAGTTTAAATAGCTTCGTTTCCTTTGGCTTCAAATTCACACTAAAACTTTGCTCAGATACAATTGGCGTTACGTTCAATTGTTTTACGTATATAGATGCATCAATAAAACCATCACAAACTGGGACAAGCCCTGAAAAAGAGTCACAAATATATTGTTGACATTCTTTAGAAGTAAAGCACTCTTACCATCTTGAGTTATTCCCTGATCCTTTGGGTTTACATATGGATAAAATGCAGCAGCATAATAAGATCCAGGAACTGGTGAACTAATATTTATATGTGTATAAACCTTATTAGTTGCAAACTTAATGCTTAAAATATTCTCTCTCCTATTTAAAAGAAAAGCCTTTGGAAAGTCAGAGCCATCAGGATTGATTACTGGTGGAGCTCCATACTGCAGGTACAATTCTACATCTTTTGCTGGGCATGACATCACACTGGATAAACGCATACTACCCCTAAATTCAAACATAGCCTCAATAGAATCCTCAGGTATATCAAAATGCATCACAACTGCATCAATATAATTATTGTAGACCTCCAGAAATGTGGTGCGTGTCTGTGATATTAAATTCCATTCTGTGCAGTGCACAATCTTCAAAAAGTTGAAGAGGACTAGATAAAACATTATTGATTTGTTAAATGTTTGTAGCATCCACTTTAACTAGCATAACCAATCTAAAACTATAATTGTTATTGATTTTATCCACGCAATAATATTACTAACGTACCTTTTGATGTTCCATACATAGCAATGTATGACTAGACTACTATCACAATTTGTGGACTACAAATTATAGTGTAATCATTTACATCCTGTCCCAAATAACATATCACTGGTTTACATTCACATGATGATGACTGATTCTATTTGCTAGCATGCCAGGCGTTATATGCAGTAATATTGAATAGATAATTAACAGAAACCCACACTTCCATTTTGCGCAAAACAGATATCAAAGTTAGTGTATGCCACTCAGCTTTTTACATCAACAAACAACTGATAAGATTAATATCATCAATAAACAACTGACAAGGTTAATATCATCAACAAACTGTTTGAACCTATGGACTGCTATGGACGAATAACATAGTTACGTTATTCAGTGGCTCCGCGATAATCACGTTTCTTATGTTCACAATTTGTAGAGGGACATAGCAGTTCAAAAGTTTGAATTAGTTTTAAAGTTTTGCAACGGTTCTAACTACTGGATGATAGAGACGACTTTCTCTATGTTGTCTGCTTGCATAGTTTCTTGTTTCTTATATAATTCAATACATCTCGTATATCTAGAATATAACACGTAAACACTTACGCTAATATTGCTACACATTAGTTTTAATTTGTGATGTTATTCGAATCAATAGCATCATCGAACTCGCACACATTTCTTTGTAGTAATTCATAATAATTCGTTGCTATGCGTAACTAAAGCAATTCATTTCATTGTACTTAATTCGCGGGTGTATTATTTAGATTATATAGTAAGTCATATCCACAGCTATGTTAGCTATGAATAGTAGTAGTATTAATTTAACAAAGGAAAACAGTCTTTTGGTACAAAATATTGTGTTGATTTTTCGTCCAAAACTATTCAATATGTGCACTCTACTTAAACGACGTCATTCACGCGCAATTAAATTCTAATATTACGTAATTAGTTAAGCACATTTTACGGATAATTAGATTAAGTATTATCTAGCTTGAACAACATTCATTACGTTTAGCCTGCTATCGTACGTTACTAATATTGAAGTCCTAATTGAATTGCCACTTGCACACCATCTTAAATAAGCTCCTATATAATATGTATAGTATATACACATCTTAGCAATGAAATTTTATGTTTGTTTTTCTCTTCTTCGACATACACTTCTGAATTACTACTACTTATATATTTGTTTCTAGCTAAATCAGTCATTACGTTTTACTGATTTCACATTGCAATACTTATTTGTTATTTGTTGCCGCAACTAACGGATATAAAGTAACACGCGCACTCATTCATACTCTACGTTAAATAAAAAAAATACTGAAAATTCGGAACAATTAAACAGTTTTTATAATAATATAATTATTACGCGTAACCTACTCTGCTCGATGAATATAATATATATATAAACGTGTACTCTGCATAATTAAATACTCTACTTATCAAATCCTACGAATATCTAATGCAAAAATAAATATACATTTACAAACTGGCATTCGACAAATTGGGATTTTCTTACAATCGAAATAAAGAATCAGTCATAAGAAAATCGTCACCTATTAATAATACATGATAGAAAAAAGCTTTCTGAATACCTAAGTATCTTCGCGTCCTAACTGGTCATTCTTACACATCGTGACGTTAGTTCAAAGTTTCTTGCGTTCCATGTGTGTAGCCTACAGACTGATACTAATTGTAGTTAAATTTAATTATTACTAGTAATAAACGGTTGACGTTGATGAGTGGAGATGAGTTGGAACACGGCGCGCGCTATTTTGATTGTAAGAACACAATAACACGACGCAAGGGTAATTACGATAAATTCGCAAGAACCATACGTATCAGAGATGTATTAAACGAGCGAGTGAATAATGGAGATATAGGAAACATTGATATCGTCGATGATGCTCTAGATTTAGGAGGTCAACGCTGTCCGGCCTGCAGGCGCTGCCGAATTGGTGTGCGCTATCGACGTTTGTGCGAAGAGAACTCCTTGATATGTGACACCATTTAATTCCATACTTACAACTAATGAATTATCGCCATTTCGTGCATCACCTAAAAGCAAATCAAATTAGATGCTGTTTATGAAAGGAATTGAAATCAGCAATTCAGACCTCGACTATTAATCTTGATGTTTGTACTTGGCGAAATCGTTTTATTTTGCGGACGATCATCTTCGTCTTTAATAAACTTTTTGGCGGGCGGCGGTGAATCGCGCTGCTCGAGCTCACGCTTAACAATTACCGGCGCCGCATCCGCAAGATTAAGCGCCTCCTTTTGCGGCTCAACTTGCGGCTGATTATTGTTGTAAAGATTCCATAGCGTCATGCGTGTCATTTCAAGCGGGTTTAGTGGCGATGTCTCATTCGGGGGCGATTGATCCCCATGACGTGGTGGTGTTGATGCTGAGCTGCGCACTTCTTTGTTCAGTAGCTTAACGTACTGCATCATGCGCGCTTCAAATTCGCTTGGCGCAAGACCTGGAAGTGGACCAGCACTCAGAGGCTGGCCGAGAGGTGTTGGATGACTGGGGTGGTGAGCGCCATTATGCATGCCAATGCCACCGCCACCACTCATTACCGAATTCATGCGTGCCGCCAACTGTTGTTGCTGAGACACGAACGATAGCGGTGACATTTGTGAAGGATTTGGAGACCGTTGTACCGATTCGTACTGTCCATAGCTACTTCTGCGGCCCTCGCGCCGATTACCATCAATCGCCGCTTGTAATTCTGCAGGCGTGCTAAAACCCTTCTTCTCGCACTCGTACGGATAGAGATATTTCATATATCTGCAAGGATTTTACATTAACTTCTTGCCATCCGCAAAGAAAAACAAAACTTACTGAGTACGCAGTGTGAATGCTGCTGATGTGATTGACGAGGGCAAATGCAAACCCTTGATAATTTCCTGCCATAGCTTCTTGTTGATGACATCCACAAGACCGCCACGTGCCACCACCAAATTGTACAATTCGTAGAGATCTAATACTGATTTTGCCATAATGGGCAGTCGATTAATCGGTGTACCTGGAAGAGAAAATGAAAAATGTTACAATGATGCAGACACCGCGAAGTCGTAAAGAAATAATCACAAAATGTGGTGAGTCTGACAAATGTGTCGTCCGAAACTATAACTTATATTTGCGGGACGTTTATTAATCAAAAAAACATTGTAATCGTCTTAAGATGCGCGCCGTTACGAATGACGTCTTCGGTCAAATCTAAACCGCACCAGTTTCATTCGCACAAAACAAAAATGCATAAAATCCGACCGAGGACATTCCGACAAACAGAAGAAACATATTTCAACTTTGTAGCGCATTCAATGAATGACTTTACGACCGTTTTATTGAATTGCAATATTGCATGGTCGCTAATCTCAATCGCTTCTACTGCCTTTGCATTCCGCTTCAATTCAATCAATCTCGTCTCAAAAGAATAGCGCAGTATAACTAATGACTTTGAAAACAATTGAAAAATGAGAGTGATTTAGGTCGGGGACAAGTTGAGCAAATTAAATTAGTTAAAATTCCGCACAACAATTGTTTGAGATATGCGCAATGCCCAACTAGTCCAGACGTCTTCATTTAGTGCACTTTGGCCACGCAAAAAAAATAATTACGTTTGTTGCGACAATAAGTAGATATTTATATTTATGTTAAATATCGTGCGCGCAGAGCGCGTATCAAACGAGATCAAACGGCGTCGCTCATTAATTAAGATGTTTGATGGTCTGGCTCTGGTGGCGCGGTAATTTATGAGCGCGGAGAGCCAGGAGTATATTTAAATTTAATTTTCATCAATACCTTTTGCTTGCACATCTGCGCACGTCGACGAAATCTACTTAATCCGAGCGCATAATTTGCGCGGTCCACCAGAAGAGGAGCAGCGCAAACGAAGAAAACGACGGACGAACGAATGAATGATTGCAATAACCATTTATCCAATTTGGTGCGCGTCGCACATGCGGGGCGAGTGTGTGCGTCGTGCTCAGTGTATAATAATCTGTAATATCGAGAGCGCGCACATTTTCCGTTTGTATAAATCACGCGAACGTGTCTATGGCTCATTCCGTCGATATTTATGCACTCGCCGACCGATTAATATTGAAATTAGTTGCGCCACACTCACGTGCATAGCGCACACATCACATCACATAGTTGAACGAACGCACCCAGCAAGCAGCAGCATCAGCAGCGACTTCTTGCACATTCGCGCGTTTCGTGTTCCACCAGCCGAATGCAATTTAATTTGTGTGGCATTTTGATTTGATTAAGAGCGCAATTCAAATTTGTCTTCCAGTCATAAATTCGTAACCGTGCCATTAGAAGCAAATAGAAACTCCTTACTTTTTTTGCGCGTCGACTCGATGTATATTTACTTTATGCAAATGTATTATTTTCCATGCGCACTTTACTTACGAACAAAAAAAAGCGCATCACGCCATCAATTTTCGTATAATAGTAATTGTTCAAAGTGCACAGATTTCGTGCGTCTTCTCTCGGCATGAGAATCTATTAGAAATTAAAATATTTGCTCATTATAATAATATCAGCGCGCGTGTGTGCTTCCTCCCTCATTTTGCGTTCTAACCGCGAGCGCAATTTTATTATTGAACTTCTGAACTTGCGCCGCTCCTTTTTCTATAAAAATCGCGCATACCTTTTCTACAAGGTGTTACCGACACGAATAAATCCCACTCCATTATCCTTCGCGTCCTTTGCAATGCGATGGAACACTTTGTATTTGACAAACAAATACATGAAAAATACAAAGTGCACCTTTATGAAAATCGACGTGGAAATATCGTGCGGACATGCAACGCGCAAGCAAACCAACGAACCGGCACCAAAAGGAATGGCGCATTTTACATTTTCAACTTTAACCCTGTGCGCGCCCGACTGACGTTTTATACACACACATCATAGCAATAATAATAATTCGTGGCCAATCGCATGTGCGCCGCGTGCACCTAGAGCAAGAAATGCGCGCTGCTCTAGTCGACAGTATAATAGAGAGAAACTGTTTATAATAATAATCGCAAACGTGCGCTCCTTCCCTTCTTCGTAAATTGAAATGGCACTATCGCTTTCCCGCTTTGTTGTTCTTCACGTGATAATTACGCGCGGAGCCGCATGCGAAAACTGATGGATGGATGGATGGATGTAAACGTTATGAAATTCAATGAAGTGAATGCAATTATACTAAAAATATGTCGGCTATTTTTGTAAGTATTGAAGGAGTACTTAGGTATAATTTAAATTAAATAAAAGTTGGAGAACAAGAATAAATCGAAATTGAGAGCAAGCAAGCAAGCAACCAACCAGTGAGCGTGGCGCGTTTGAGTGATATTTTTATAAAATTTGTTTGTCACGCGCGCGTCTCGATGATAATCAGTCATCCGTGGCGCAAGATTTCATTTGACGTCGCGACGCATTTTAATTGTGTTACGGCGCTCGCGCTTGTGTCTGTCCAACCGACCGGGGAATAATGACACGTGCACGTCCTCCGCCTGCTCCCGCAGGAAGACGAAACAACATTGTAATGCGTGAAGGTACCATACGCAAATGCTTGATGATCTTGCACGCAAAGCGAAAAGAAACACCACAAGAAAAAGCGTGCGCATATGCAGACGACACATCTAGGTGCGTATGTGCTTTCCTCTCGGTGCGTGTGTAGTGGAATGATTGATTTAATTTTAGCAGTTCGTCAAGAGGCAGCCCGCCAGCCAGCAGTGGCTCACAGAGAGATATCATCGGCGAGTCGACAGGGACATAATTCTATTTTCGACCGCCGCCGCCGCTGCCGCACTCTCACAGCGTGTACTCGCGTGCGCGCGCGCGCGTTTCGGTATGGTAATTATGTAGGCTTTTTTGATGAGCCTTTATTTACATTAAGTACTTATGTTAGTCACAACAAGGACGGCCAAGCAGTCTGATTTTACGAATTCATTAAAACACTCTCAAAAAAAAAGAAAAGAAGCTAGGTCCGAATGTGCTTTCCACTTAAAATTTGCGCGCATTTTCGTACCGAAATACACGAAAATTCAATACGACTCCACCAATTATTATAACTGCATTATTACAAGTACAATTACCGTATAATTGCGCTCAAAATTAATTATTTCCTACACCTACGTAATTCACGTAGCATACATAGTCTTCTTGAGGTTTAGCAGCACTTTGAAACTATTAAAATTATTAGAAGAGCTTCAACCGCTTGCCTGCCGGCCAAAGAACAACAAGAACAGCAAGCGAACTCGTATCATAAATGAATGCATTTGAATTTACAGGTTGCAGCAAGAGCCAACAAGCTAAAAGGCTAATAAATCTCGGCAATATTAAAATCTCATATTTTCCTAAATTTATACAACACATTACCGGACGAATAAACGAAATAAGGACTCAATTGTGAACGCGGTTAAAACGTGCGCGCAACTTCTTCTAAAAGAAGTTAATGTCAATTAATATTATGTTAATACAGTGTGTAAAAAAAGCGGCTGTGCAGCTGCGTGAAAATCCATTTCGTCTTTACGATCCAGAACGACGAAGGAAGACCGTCCACCCCGAAATTCCTGCTCGAAAAAAGAATTGACTTATGCGTTCGATATGTGCGCGCAGCAGTAGTGCACAATAGCGGGATTAATTCGGAGCGTTAAACACGAAATCGTTAAACGTTTTTTCCGAGAAGTTTCGCATTTGTTTTGCAGCACACATTTCAAATCTCACCGAATGCAATAAACATACGAGAATTTAAGAAGTCGAATAAAACTAGAACGCGACAATAAAATCGTCGGCGGACTGCTATTTATAAGATAATAAAATCAAATAATCCCCGTTGGTGGCGCGGAGCGCTCCTTGTTTTTTCTCTCGCGTGAGCGGCGGCGGCGGCGACTACCTACGGTGGTAGTGGTGTGGTGGTGGGTGATGCCCGAGCGCGCAATTTTAACTCGACACATACGTATGCATCTTGGAATTAAAGTTTTAATGTCTCAAAAACGTTTGATTTATATTTCATATGAGTTTATAGCCGGGCTCGCTCTTTGAAAATAGCATCACATTATAAAAGCAACCAAATAAGAAAGCGAGAGCGTGGCAGGCAGCGGCAGCGGGCGGCGCCGGTAAGCGTAGTGGCAAAGTAATACAGTAAAGATGTGATTCATCAAATTATGTCATCAGTTGGCGCGCCGTTAACGCTATTAGTCGGTTGATTGTTTACATAGTGCGCTAATTGAATTTATAACAAAATTCAATCACTGAAGACGAGCGCACAGCGGCAGCAGTCCGGTTCGCTACTTCTGAATGTGCGCGCATTTCGAAATTAATTTTCGTCGTGCACAGATTTTTTCCACATCCGGAACAGATGTTGTTGCTTGCTTCTCCTGCGTGTTGTATACGTATTGCTAACTTGATGGCACATCACATCAGCACAAATAAATGATGATCTTCAGTACAACTCGCGTGCGCGCGCGGTGCCACCATATTAATTTCACATTTTCCAAATGTATATTTATAGCATTTTAAAATATCAACTTTCAAAATTACTTTATGCTTCATCATCGTCATATTCATCCGCTTTGCGCATCTTTCTTTTCTTACCCCTATGCGAAAGTAATTCATGTTCACTCACTGCTTCAGTCACAAAAAATCTCTCATTAACAGCCTCCGATAATTTTCGCTTTTATCCTATTTCATTATTGCTCTGCAGCTTCTTCTAGAAATATTTAATTTCCAAAAATGGTTATACGTTTGCCTTTTTAAAATAAGCAATAAATATTTTATAATTAAAAACAATTTGTCAATGAACCTTTCATTATTAACTAGGTGTGAAACCAGCGCACAATTACAACCGGACGATGATGATGATGATGGCGTTGTTGAAGAACGCAGAGGACGAGTTAATAAAGAATTCAGCAATGAAAACGCAATGAATGGAAGTTGACTAAGTGACTCTCGCTTCTTGCGCGCGTTGAATGCGACACGAAGAAATGTTTGAGGATATATTTTCTTCCACTTATACGCTTCTTCATGGCGTTGTTCATTCTTGTTGCCGTTGTTGTTGTTGTTGTGCGCGTATTATATCCATTTATACTCAAGCGCGCATATACATTGTATTAAATGTCAGCAAGCATTCTCTGTTTTGTTGAATGGCGCACCAGTACAGCGAGCTGAGGAAGAAGAGGAGGAAGCAATGCAGCTCGACAATGCAAGGAAGGAGAAGAGGACGCAGGAGAAGCAGAAGAAGAAGAAGAAGAAGAAGAAGGCGAAGGCGAGGTAGGAAGGTGAAGGATACACTTGTTAATCATATGTCACGTTTTATTAAAAAGGGCGCACCTTGGGCAGTATCTATCTCGTGTAATTACTGATCGGACTTATTTATATTGGTTATTTATTACACCAATAATCGCTCTGTCTTTCTCTTCATCCGCGCGTGCAATTTGAAAATGCAAACGAAGCCAACAAGGAGCGCACGAACGCGACAACAACAACAATAATAATAACAAGAAAAATCCGAGCGCGTGTTGAAATGCAAAATGCGTGCGTATTTTCAATTCCAATTACGGCCCTTGTGAATTTACGTAAATTTAATGAGGGCCCCGCTTTCAAACAATCGCCAACACCCGGTGTATTAATATTTAATGGTCATTTAGCATGAATACGAATGTTAAGAATCATTAGGCAGCGCATTATAATATTAATCATTGCCCATCTGGATTTATCAATTCGTTTAACGCACAACACTTCTGCGCCTCATTCTTCTTCGTGTATTATAATTTTCGTTTTTCGTGTTTTGTTGTTACGTTGCGCTGCGCGTCTTTATTCATCATTAAAAAGCGCTTGTGCTACGCCTGTAAATCTAAAAGGACGACGACGATCATGACGCTGAAGAAGGCAACAAAATGAAGTCGAAGAAGCACAAGAAGAAGGTGCGTATCGTCGATTAACTGGGCTGTCAACGCATTGTTTATGCCTTGCCGTCCTTCTCATTCAATTATCGTTCGATTGACATCGATTTAATGATCGGCGTTGTTCTTCGCGTTTGTGTGCGCACCCAGCAACAAGAACAACAACAGCAACAGCAACAACAACGTCGTTAATTACATTCGAAACGTAATCAAATACGCGCAAAGAGCGCATTAAACGGACGTTTTATTATTGTAATGACTTATTGGCCTGACCACTGCTCGAGGGTACATTCATCGTCAGGCCGCGCGAGTACCATTCTCGCGTTACCATCTGTTCTTCAGCCATTTGTAATTACTTTGTCTTACGTAATAATATCTCAAAGTTATCAAACCGCGCTTTCCATTTCGCCGTCGAGCGGCGCCGCGGAAAAGAAACTCGCCGTTACTTAATTTAATAAAGTAGATATTTGTGCGCTAATTGATTATTGTACTTCACGTGCTGGTGGGCAGCAGCGTCAGCGAGGACGGCAGCTCTCTCGGTAGTTGCTGAGGTTTTGCTACGCCGACTTAAAAAGTACTTTGTTCTGCTGCGTTCCAACGCACTGATAACTTGCACGTTGTGTTATATTGTCGTGCGCAAACGTGTGTAATTGTCGTTTGACAACTTCTTGAACGTCACACGACGAGACCGAGACGGAGGACGAACAAGAAGAAGACGCAGCAGCCAACTCGCGAAATGCATTCGCGAGCGAAGAAGGGATTGTTACTTAGTTGAAATGTCATCACATGCGTGGCTTTTACTTAAAGTCGTAGGCTATAAAAATGTTTTAAGTGTTTTAATAAAAGTTTAACACTCCTTAAAACGAACGCAACGCGACATAAAAAAATGGCAAGTCGCTTTTAAGTAGTTATTTAATAAATAAATCGATTCATTATTCCGGGCGAACGAATTGCAATTTTAACATAACAGCACGCAGAGATGAAAGATGGAAAAATACCCTTCGAAGAAGTTTTCTTATTATTCGTTTACTTCTGCGTTTTCTTTTTCTTCGTCTGCTGCTTCGCAAGCAGGCCAGGCCAGGCCAGGCCAGGCCAGGCCAACCGAGCGAGCAGCAGCCGTGCGCATTCTTCGTATTCGGTGCCCTACGTGCGAAACAATTTTAATATTGGTTTGTATAAACTAATCAATTAAGAGGAAGAAGAAGCGAGCCGTGGAGTGCGCGCACACAACACGCGAACGTGACATCGAGCATGCTATGCATATTTCAATAAAACGATACGCGCGACTTGCAAAACTTATAAACAATGAGGCTGGCCGGACGTCGACCAACAACCATATGACAATGGCACGCATGCACTCGGAATGTTTCTCTTCTCGTCGACGCAATCTACTCGTCCTTTGAGATGTTAAACTCGCATCCACTCAAATCGAAAATATGAACGCGTAATTGAATTTTTAAGCGGTGTGTTTGTGTCTCTTTTGGCGCGATAGAAATCTCGTGTGTGGGCTCTCGCTGGTCGCGCTTGAATTTCCCAATTGTTTTTCCTCGCGCTCGCAGGCTAGCTTGAGCAGTGCTGATGATGACAAAAGTGAATGTTTGATATAAAGGCACGGAGGACTAACGGCTAAATTGAGTTAAACGCGTACGGTGCAAGCGCACACACGCAAGCGCCCTCAATGATTGATGACAACATATTTATAATTAGCGGACACTTCCGGTGTGTTTATGTTGGCAGCGCACGTAAACATGCCCGTCACTCACCGTCGCAGCCATTATGTCTTTTCGATGCCAAGATCACTCCTCTCTTCTACTTCTTCTTCATTCTGCTTGCATGTTTCTTTTATTCGCTACCCCGTATAACTATGCGATCATAAACGGTTTACTTATGGCTAATACGCTTGTTATCAATCAAATAATATTCTTGTGTGTTGCCTGCTTATCTTTCTACGTCCATTAATTCTTAAAATTTTTTGGTATTGGAAGTATAGATACCAATTACTAATCATTGAAAGTTGTGATTATTTTCATCGTGATATTTAAAAATATTACCGGAAATTACTAAGTTTTGCTGCTATTTCCATTATTTTTAGAGCTATTAACAAAATCACGTCAATAAGAGACATTTACCTTTCCGTAGCTTTAAATAATTAATCATGAATAATGATTCGAACATCCATTAATGAATAATGTGCATGTTAAATAATGTGCATGTTGTTTTTCTCGCGAGATGAAAACTAAAAAAGTCTAGAAAGCGATCACGTAATTTCCTTCATTCGCTAGAGGAAAAACAGAAGAAAAACGGTAGCAGCAAAACGCACACAGCAGTGATGCTCATCGCATCTCTTCTCCCGTTTGTCGTTGAATTGCGTTTTGTTGGAGGCACGCGCTCGCACGCCGCACACGCCGGAAAAAGCTGCAAGTCACTTTTTCTCAATGAACACCGCGCGCGCGCCAGCTCCTGCTGATCTCTCACGCTGTTGCGCTATTGCCACCGCATTTTGCCTGCCTCTCTCACTAACAACTGTGTGTATAAATGTCTAAATGTTTGCTCTCCTAAGCTCATGCACCCTCCCTCCTTCGTACCGTGAATAAGCAACATTCCAATTGTCAAATTACTCCCGCTTGCACATCATTAATTCTTACAAATTAATATACTTTTTCCTCCTGCTGCATGCTGCGCAACTCAATTTCCTCTTTTCCAAAATTATCGCATTGCCAATTATTAACCGATTATCTCCTTCAACGAAATTGTTCATTTCCTTCATACGTTTTTCAGCGCAAAATCCAAAATTCAACACGTCAATCATTTGTGTATTGATTACCAAGAAAACGAATTATGAATGTTACCAACTAATATTAAAAACGCAGTCACGAAAGTGAAGTTCATCTGCTCGCGCAAAAAGAGAACACATAAAATTTGGAAATAAATGCACAGCAGTAAAAAATGAACCGAAAATTAAAATTGCTCTCTCTACATGTTACAAGTAATTAGTTTGCATGTTTCTTGCCCCCTTGAATCCTCGTCTTCTCACCGCGAATTTCGCATTTTTCTTTGTACGTTCATTTATTTGACTCATTGCTATTGCGTCGCTATTAATATAATAGCAATAAACATTAAATGCGACGCTCAAAAATAAAGTGTCATAAAATTGGAAAATTTGGCATCTTGCCAAAGTGCTTTCTGATTTCTAATGCTCTAGAATTAATAAAAAGCGCGTGTACCACGAATTTGACCGCACATCACATGATGCGAAGAAGTTAATTTAATTTTCAATTTGTTCGCAAATATTTATCTTGTCAGAAATCATCGCGTACCTACGTATTTTCATGTTTTATATAAAACATTTCCTCACCACGTTTGTGAATCACTTCAATCTACTAAAAATAATAATGTTGTATTTGTTTTATTTATCTGTTGTCGATAAAAAAACAATTTGCTTCTCAGGTAGCACGCTCTCGACGAGTATGAATTAAACAGTAGCTGAATTCGGCTATCAGATCGAGATGAAGACGAGGCAAGAAAGGTAAAAGATAATTATATGTTCAAATTGCCAGGCTATTATTTTTCTTCTCGCATCAAAACTCTTCAATTGAACTTGAAAATTATCGAAATATTTTCGCCTTGTCATTTTTACTAGCAGATTACTTATATTTTATTTGACAAAGCAGAAAAACGCAAAATTTATGTACGATGCACGACCAGTCAAATAATGCGAGACTAAATCATTTCTCGTGCCAATAAATATGTTGTTTTCGTCCGAAAACGAAGAAGAAAGACGAAAATTAATTGTACATCAAGCACGACGTACCAACTCAACTTCAAAAATAATTCAGTGTTATTGTGCTATAAATATTTAAACTATACGCGTCATCAAAACGTAGTTATCCAAAAATATTTACAAAATTTAAATTTCGCTATTCTTCCACTCACCACTACCCACACGTACTTAATAAGTAAATGAAATGAGCAATTTAAAATTGCACGTAATTTTAGTTTTCTTCGCAAGAAAAGCGAAGATATTATTACGAATTGCAAATGCGAATTAAGCGGAATTTATTGAAATATTGCAGATAAATATCAGTTGAGAACGAGCGTTGGCTCGTTCGTTCGTTCGTTTGCAAGACACAAAATTGTCCTAATTATAACGTAACCCAAAGGAAGAATCGTGCGGTTATTAAAATACGCTTGCTTGTGCAGAGAGGCAGCGAGCGAAGGATGCAAAACGCATAAAATACTAATATCGAGCGAGCGAACGGAGCGAAAAAGACGTCAAGAGAAACAATTGAGAAACAATTTACTTAATACCCATCGGAATAATAATCATATACGTGTGTGTAGTTGGTACTTAGAAAAAATAAATTGCATGTGCACTTCAACTGCATCTCTTACATTCTCGTTATCCTCATCTCTTCTCGCTAAAAGTGCGCGCACAGCCTGATGCCGATAAAATACACACGAATGCATATACCGATTATAATATTTAATTCTTATTGTTCTTTGGCGCATTTTGTGGGCCGCGCGCGTGTTATTCTCGGAATGAGATCCTTCGCAGCAGCATTTGCTGAAACCGCATCGCGTTTTTGATATTCTGTCGAAAAAGCAGTCACACTAATATTTAGGCCAATTAGACCTTAAATAATATCATTTCTCCGCTTCTGCCATTCGGCGCGCAGCATTTTCCAAATATTTGCTACTCTTGCCGCGAGAAAACGCCACAGCCGTCCCGCAACAAGATGCATACGCAAACCGATACACAAAAAAAGAAACACCACAGCTCTGTGCAGTTTTGTTTAGTTAGATCAATTACCAACACGCAACTTCTTCAGCGCCAAATGGTTCAACGTCTTTAGAGAGATCAATCAACTTCTACTTCATAAGACAATCATCAAATTTGACACTCACCTCTTTTCTGCATAAAGGAAAAGATATCATCCAGGAACTCTTTACGTTTGGGATCGTCGTTGATTTCGTACAACTGCAATAGAAGAAATTTCAAATTTAGTCATTGCCATCGAAATAATACAGAAATAAAAATTATTCTAACTGTGATTTCATCAACATTTTCCTCTTCATCCTGTTGTATAATTCCTAAACGTTATATCTTCCTGCTTGCTAATTGAATAAGACAAAAAGATGATATGTAATCATAATTGATAATCAGATAATTAGATAATAAAAGAATCGGAGCATTCAAATCGCTTTAAGCAACATCACCAACAACAACAAGCAGCGCAAGAAGTAAAAGCGCAAAGTGAAGATAGGAAATTCTATTTTCTGGACGATAAATTATTGCGTTTTATTATCTCGTTTCGTGTTTCCATCCATCGCATAATTCTAATTGCGATTGTTGTACTTTTTTCGCATTTGCACGTCAGATGCAACGAAATGCTAATTTTTCCACCGACTAGGAAATGCAATTCTCTTTTTCGCATTATATCGTACATAAAAAGCGCAGAAAAGTATTGTTCTTCATAATTCTGCAGTCGAGTTTATTGCTTGTTTAATTAGTTTAGATATCGCACTTAATTTACTTACTCTAAGCGTATTCTTTGCGCTCTCCCTTCGCGGACAAAAAAAGAATGCAGCACAAGAAGAAGAATTTAATCAAACGTAATGATTAATGACATTCTCATCATTTTCATGAAATTTTTCTGGGCGAAGGTGGAGTTATTATTTTCTTTTAGATGATTATTATTAATTGCCTCGTTATATTCGATTTTAATTACAGCTTTGCCGTCTTCTCTCGATCATTTCTTAAGAATATAAATAAAATGAGCGATGAAGAGGTAAAAAACGAAAAATCTAATTAAATCCAATAGGGGAATCGTCCAAATTGCATTTTTCATTATACGATTACGCATTCACGAATGTTGTTAGCGCTGCACAAGAGTTTCGGGTAATTAATAATAGTAATAATTTAAGAGAGCGCCGATGAAGTTGAGTTGCGTTGATGTTGCTCTGAAAAGGTTTTTCACGCACGTAATATAAAGATGTGTGCGCGCATGTTTTCGGGGGAGTAACCTGACATCAATCAAACGGCTGTTAGCGCTCATCAACTTGAACGAATGGCGGCGGCGGCAACGACGACGACGGCCTACGCGCTCCGTAAGTACAAGCCACTTCTCGAGTTGGGCCCTTAATCGACACCGATCAATCTACACGCGCGTAAGCAGCTAATTCAAAACGAAGAGGAGTATACGAAATTAAAAAGAAATTGAAGAAACCACCAGCAAACAACAACAACAACAACAACAACAACTACTACTACTACTGCTGCAGCTTGCGACTGCTGGTAATACAAAAGAACGAAAAAATAAATACGTAATAATTTTGCAATACGTATGCATTATGATTGTGTAATGTTAGCTAAATACATATTGTTTATGATAGTGCGAGAAGAAAAAACAAATGAAGGAACCAACCAACCAACCAACCCATCATTGGAGAGCGCGCACATTGTCGTCCCTTCAGGCAAAGGAGGCCGAGTGCTCTCTCGCGAACGCGCGCGAACAAAGTAACTTGTAAAGATAGATGGCCGGAGCGGACAGATTAGTTAACTGGGGTTATTAATGACCATGTTTAACCTCGCCAACCCCACACAACCCGCGCACCCATCATGCACGCATGTGCAACAAGACAATACGTATTTAACACTTGAAATGGATGAAAACCCTAAATAATGTTACTTTTTCCAGAAATATTACAAAGTACTGAATAAAAAATCTTTACCAACAATTTAAAGCATATTTCTTTAGCAACTACACCCGATTTTATTTTGATACTCCTGCATTTCCAATCATCCCTTTATAATGACTATGCGAATGTTCGGTTTCGTAAAAATCGTTAGCGTTTTTCCATAATTTTTTTGCGGTCGTTATTGTGACGCAAAAATAAATTGACGTATTTATCGCATTTAATGTTTTGTCGATTATCAGTTTAATACTTTTCTATTGGAAATAATTTCCTGCACGAAGCAGCAATATTGTGCAAGTGTTTGTTTAAAACAATAAATATTTGCGGTATGAACCACTACACACTCACGCTGACAATAAAGAACAATAAATTACGATTGTAGACAAATATGTATATTATAATAATGTCTATTTGTTTGCGAGTGAGTGTGTGTACCTATATTGTCGATTAAATTGAAATAAAAATGCGACAGCAATAGCAATAATAATAATGATGATGATAATATTCCATATCTGTTAAAATGCCACACAGTCGCCGTATAATAGTTGTAAATGCAAAACGTAAAATGTATGCTCATTGAATGCGGGCGGGCGGAAGTTTAATAACTAACAACTTCTAGCCGAACGAAGAGAACGCGATGGCGATGGGCATCAAAGGAGGACACATGACAATTTCAAAGTCGCAGTCATTGGCAATATGCTGTCGCATTGTGTGTGCGTTCAATTAAATTAAAAGGCATAAAAAATACACGCTATACGTTCGTAGTATTACTATTATCATCATCAGTGGTAGTCGTCATCGTTATTATTTGTTTCCACCGCAAATTATCCGCATACAACATACACGCATTTGATATTGTCATTAATATTACGTATTTGGTTTTTATATTTATCGCAGTCGCATTCACAATTGAACTTACAACGCACCAAGTTTATTGTCGTTTATTCGCATTACGCGTTGTGCCCCACCGAATAAGCCAGGTTTATTTAGACATTCAATGTCAGCGTAAAATGGCAAATGTTAAGAAGTGGCAGGTGTATTTCTTATTATTCACTTTGCTTCCTCGTTCTCCGCCTTTTAAGAAAACCCATGTGGGTTTCAACTTATGTCATAATGTCGACAATATTTATTTATTGACTGTAATTAACCGGTCATTTTTCTCCTAGTTATTTTTGTTCTTTAAAAATATATCAAATAATGTTCAATTTGAAAGAGTGCTGCTGTTAACTGTAATTAATTAGTCATTCTTAAACCGGCTTAATCTAATCCCACGTGGTAAATTGAGAAAGTAAAAGAAATGACAAATGCGCAGTGAATCGGTGTAAATAAAAAAATAAGTAGACAATTATTTCAATTAACTTTTTCACTTTTTCTCCCCGTGTGAACTGTCGATAAAGGCGTGCGCCTGCTCGTGAGCATTCGCTGCGATGACGTTATTTAATAATTTAACACTTAATGCCGTCGCGGCCGCGCCGTCTACGTATAAAACAAGACGTAATTACAAGAATAATTATGAAAAACGTAAAAGGCAATATATGCCCATGCGTCTGGATGGAATACCTTAATACTAAATACCTGCATAAACACGTCTTACGTGTCTTCTTGCCTCGGACGGCCTCAGCAAGGAGCAGCAGCAACAGCAGCAGCAGCAAGCAGCCGAGGAGGGCGGCGCGGTTGCGGGTTGGAGCCGCCGATTCTCCCATTGATTTTTTTATTATTAAAACGCGCGCGCGCGCAACCAGCAAACAACAATAAAAGGCGCACAGGCAGCGCGCAGTTTGACTGACTATAAATTGAGGCTCTTCTTGCGCGTTTTTGCCATTCGCATGGCGCACAAAAAGGACGCGAATAATATATATCGATGGCAGGCGCAAAGAAAGACGAAAGCAATTTTAAATTATGTCCAATACATCCATGGTAATTAAAATCGACCGTATCGCGCGCGCGCGCTAGAGTGCACTCATGGGTTCATTACTTCTTCGTCTTCTTCAGCGAGCGCCCTTCGGCACACCAACCCATCCATCCATCCATCCATCCATCCAACCATTCGTCTTGCGAATGTGTGTATCAATCGTAAACGTAATACGTACTTAATGTGCATTATGTATTAGTTTATGCGAATGGGAGTTTAAAAGGTAATAAAATATGTTTTTAATCGAATTTGCATAAATTGCTTTTAATTAGTTGGGCTTGCGCTGGCGCGCGCGTACACGCTGCTTGCCGCTGTAATTCTCCCATCATTCGAATAGCATACTTTTTCAACAGCGCAACGCGCAATGCATTTCAGTCATCGTTGCGCGTACCTCAAGGTTTGCCAAAGCCATATTATACACACGCATATATTAATTGCATTTTAGCGCAAATTTTAAGGACATAACTTATTATAACCGCAACTTGCAAGCATGCCAATCAATTTTATATCTTATTGCACATCATCTTCAACGTTTACTACTTGTTATTATGTTATACATCCGTATGAATCCAGTGCTTAATTGCGTTTGATGCGCACCTCTCAAATTTGTTCAAAATATGCAAATAATAAATATTTCACTATGAAATGATTTTCAATAATTAAATTATCGATGGTGTTTTAAACTCTTGTTAATAGTTTTGAATGTCTCGACTTCACATCATTAAAGAATGGCAGAAGTCGCCTATTGTCGATTTCATTTAAAATTTAATTGCCATCTACACGTAGTAAAAAAAGGCAATACGAATTTAAGAAAGCAGAATCGAAATAATAAAATACTAAACGAACGCAGCGCAAGCTCGGCGCACAAACGAAAGGCCGAAATGAGCGAAGCGCGGTCATAACATTTGCTCTTGTTGCTGCGTTCGCGCGCGCCCTTTGCCCATTCCGATTTTATTATTATGCAGGCAACAAGGATGAATATGGCTGGCGATTCGTGTGCGTGGAGTGTGTGATCTGATTTCGATTTTGATGGATGGAAAAGTTCACGGTGTCGCTCCGACTTTGACGGCATCCATCATTTAAATGAAAATATAAAAGACAAAAATAGAACGCGGAGCAGAGCGCGCGCGCGCGAGAGAGTGCCTTTGTTGCGCGTTTTATGTTTGTCAATATAATACGAATGCATAATAATCATGGAAGGAAATACATAATAAATCGGCTAGAACGAAATAATAAAGTAAGTCGCTAGCTGCGAGCCGTTTGCAATAAAAATTTAAGCATTTAATAGCCTTTTAATATTATTAGAAATATTTTTATGATTTTTCCCAAAATTAATTATTCACGATTCAATATATCTATTAGAATAGACCGAAACTTTTTTGCTTTATGCTTTGAATCCCATTTCATGAACCTACCACGCCGCAAAGAAGTTGAGCGTATGCGAGGGTAAAAAGTGTGTTGTAGTTTAGTTCAGCAAACATTTGTTTGTCCGCACGTAATAATAGCAAGCAAGAGTGGCCAATGATTGCCCACGACAGTTGATCGATGATCCGCGTTTATAGCCGTTTTGTCTGCGCAGCCTTGCGCCAAGCAAGACACCAAGAGGAGCAACATGATGCGCGACGACTTCTTGTGCTTGCTCGTTCGTTCGTTCCTAGTGTTAAAACAGCTCTCGAAGCGCAACCGTCTGCTTCATTCTGCTCTTCTCACTAAGTAATTTGATTTGATTTCACTTCAACTCTTCGACCAGTACGACCTTGACTACCTTTGCATTATTTGATTACGCTTTTAACCCTTGTTTTTCCAGCTTAAAAACACCAAATTGCAACCGTACGCAAAAACACCATGTATTTCATTGGCTATTATCATGGTCAATTTAAATAATTGATTCCTATTCACTTCATTGGACGTTTAACCCCCAAAAAACGTATTGCTCTATTTATTTTTTATTATGATTCTAATTTTTTCCTATTGCCTCCGCAATCTATTGATTGAAATCAATGAATGAACACACAAGCGACCATTGACGTGAACAATTGAATACGCAACAGAATAAATGAATATCTGTGAAATATTTCACGACGATTTTGGCTTTAATACCGAATGACCCTTCGATCGCTATCTGTTTTATTCAACACTTCTTCTCCGCACTCTGTGCATGCGCTTCGCATTGTGAGGTGTTTTGTTGTGGTAGCAAAAGCACGAGCATCTAACGACCCAACGCAGCGAGAGAAACGAAATAAAACGAAACGAAAAATACACATAAAGAAGTCCGGAGTTATTAGGTGGCTCCGGCGCGCGCGTTTATCTACGATGTCATCGCTGCATACATTTCAATAAAATTAGTATTAAATTAAGTTTAAACGCGCGCAACAAACACTTTACGCCTTTTAATTATGTCAGCGCGTTGCACGCCTTTTACTCTTCCTTTCTCTGCGTTTAAGCCACTGATTAAAAACGTAAATTATTCGATTGTTTTCATCAATTATCTATCTGGCCCATATCACCTCTATCATCTGATCCAAAATCATTTATTTCATTTATAATTCTCCTCTTATAGCACCTGATGAGTGAAGCAATCAAATCATCTTGTTGTTCACGATAAAGACCAGCAACAACTAAAGAGAAATGAACAACAGAGATGATCGCCCTCTGGATCGCGTTTTTAATTTAGAACGTGTCAACGATACGCATGATAGATGATTGGTTGCGTAGGTTTAAGACTTCTTCAGGGCCTGTGTCTTTCGGGTATAATAAAAAATCAATGTAATTCACACTCTTTTTGTGATAATCGAATAAATCAATAAATATTGAAATTTTTCAAACGAAAATCAAGTATCTAATAATGAGGCAGGAGAGAAAAGAAAATTAATGATAATTTTTACGCGCATCTTAAATACCACGAGTGTATAATCATCCCGAAATGAAAACCAACATTAATTACACTCACTCTCTGCACTCGCCGTGGCCGTTACTGTTGGTGTTGGTTGTTTTACCCTTTTTTCTCCCCGGAGTTTCTCCAAACTCGCTCTCTTTCTCTCCCTTCCATCCCTTACGTGGCATTCGCACCGAGAGCAAGTGTCAGTAAGTTGTTATTATTAATGCGTTCTCGAAAACGAATGGAAATATTAAACGGTTTTTTATACATGCGTCGCCTGTGCTCATTCTTATTCGTGTTATTATTGTTCTTGTTCTTCGTGCGCCGCACATGGATGTACGTGAAATATAAATTATTAACAACCAACATTATTCATTAGCGCGCTCATTTTTATTTTTTCACGCATCCATTTCCTAAACACATAACGCGTACGTACACAACGTTATTATTCGCGCATTCACTTGGCATTGTTTCGCAATCGCGCGTTCTTCTTGTTTTCCTTCCTTTTCGTCTTGCGAATGCCATATCATATGTTATTACTATTATTACTATTGCTCGCTATTGTACGAAAAACTGGGGATATTTCTGCTTCTTCGTCGTTGTCGTCGCCACACATACACGCTTTGCCATTTTTTCCTTCTTTTAAGCTCATTGTAATGCAAAAGTCGACATGTAATTTGCTCAAGAGAGTTCAAACTCATTCGCGCATATTATAGTGAGCAATAAAAATACATGCATCCGTATTTACCCCCCGGTTTTTTTTATGTTTTCTATTATGACTTGTTATTCATTTCACTCTGTTCTACCATCTATTATTAATATTTAAATATTCTTAGCATTCACCTTTTTTTCAATTTACAAAGCCAAAGCATAAAATTATTAATACCTTTTTTTTGCGTACCAAACTCTAATAATTAATTCCACCTGACGCAAATTCAATAATGTTTCCCGTTGAGATATTCATTTAAATACTGATTTTTCCTGCGTAATTGAACTCTCCGCATATGTTGGAATAGAGGCCAAGCTTACTTTTGTTTACTTTTATTTGAAAAATTCATATTATAAAGGAAAGCCAGTAAAACTTATTAAACGGCATTTAAATTGTTTCAGCTTGACGTAATAATATTCCGAGCATACGAAACGATCGACCATCATAAAACAGCCATTAATACAGCATGTAATTGCATTTCCTATATAAATATCCGAATGTATTTAAGTACATTAATACGAATAGCACTTGCGCGAAATACTTATAATAATATCAAGAAAATTCCTTGCCGTTTCGCTCTGCACTTTTATCGAATTTATCGCAAAATGCGTACGTTCTCCCCGTCTCGCAATTAACAGTTACAACTAATATCATTCATTTTCCAGCCGTATGCGAAATTAATCAGGCGAATGGAAAATGTTTGTACCTAGCTACGAAAACGCGCAGCAAGAAGGGGGGAAGCCATTTTTATCTCTCAATATGCGTGCACGTTTCGCATTCGCATTCGTAATTTTAATTTTGCGATACGTATTATGATAGCGTACCGGCTGTTGCGCATGCTCATACCGCGATACTTCAGCAATTTTGTATCAGCTAATCATTGTAATTAATGTCATTAGCATTTCCACGTTGAGCGCGCAATCGAACGAAATAAAAGAGACGAGGCGCGCGCAGAAGGAGCGAGCAGGCGCGCATATCGCATATCATGATTTATTTATGAATTAACAAGAATCCTCTAATTGTTAGCCTGCCCGACTAACAACTAACTCGAAATGTAAATGCAATTGCAGCGTATTGTGTAAAGAGGAGAAGAGAACTGTTAATATTCTAACTGTTATTATATGTGCACAATTATTGCACTTCCAAACTACACTGTATTTTATTTATAACGTCTCTTCGGTTATAGTCTCATCAACCTATGTTCCTTCACTCCAACTATTTCTTAAATAACCGCGAAGAATTAATAAATATCACAGCAAAAGTTTCTCCGATTAGACAAAACAATACTTCACGTATTGATACAACCGTCCTTATAATATTTAATATTTTTAAAAGTGTCATTTCATTTTATTCGTTTTTCGCTCGAGTATTTAGGGCAAGCACGCGCACGATTTTTATTAATACGGCGCGCAATAATTTTTATAGCGAAAAAGCGCTGCAAAGTGCGGCTTAATGTTGTAAAAAATTATTTATGACTTTATAAACTCGAACAGGCATAACACATGCACGTAATTGCATTCGCAGACGAAAAACGCGCGCGCTTGATCGTTTTTTTCGTGTTGTTTTGACTAAAAAATTGACTCATTTCTTCGCCTTGCTGCGCACACACCTACAAGCACTACATTCTTCTTCCTTTACGTGAAGAGCGCGCGCTAACCCAAACACGCAATTGAATTTCGCGTCCCAATATTTTGCAGCTTGTTTATTTATTATTCCCGGAGTGCTGTTTGAATTTCGCGCAAAGAGTCATTAATATTTTATTATTGGCAGCGCGCGCTACGATGCGATTTGTTGACGTTTCGCGTGTGCAACTTTATTAAATTGTAGTCGGGTAATCAGCAATTTGCAATACGAGACGAGCGACTGCAAGAGCAGGCGAAGAATTTTGTATGCCATGAAACAATGTTGCACCCCGGCCGGCCTGCAACAAGACGACAAAACGTTGCTTGTTTGTTGCATTGCGCCTGCAACATGTGCGTACCATGTTGGCGCAAACGACGCACTCGCGGACTCAATTACAATGCGCGAATGCGTAAAATATTGCAATCGTACGTGCGCAATGTGCAAATATATCATTGTAACGTTAAACAACATTGAGGATATTTTAATATTTTGCCTTTCTCACTCTTTCACTGGCGTTTCATAATTTATCGCATAAGAGATTTTTGTTTTCTTCCTCAATACACAGTTGACATCGCTGATTGCGTTCGCAATCAAATTACAATGGCCTCAAATACGCGCGAATTTCTATGAATTCTATGAAATTCGTACAAATAACAGTAGTCATTCAGTTGTCATCGTGATGACAATAAATTATCTGATTTTATGTAACTATCTCCGCCAAATTGACGACATTTAATGAATCTTTACGTTGTTTTCGACTGTACAACAATAAATAATAAATTTCCATGATTAATTCAATAATAATTCATAATCTATATCAAAAAGTCGACAGATTGCATTATTCGTATTTTAATGCATATCAATGCTGAATAGAAAGGAAATGAAATAAGACGATGCATTAATTGACAATTAATCGTACGTGTGCGCGCGCTCGCGCTTCTTCCAGAACGCGCCCGAGGCCCTTTTCTCTCTCACCGCTGTGCAACGACGAACGAGGCGCGAGATAACACATTATAAATTTATTGGATTGAGATTTATGATTAATTTATCCCCTTTTGTGTTAACTAATTATAAATGTATAGCATTCGCGCGCGCGCGAGCGAGCCTCGAAAGAATAAAATGCAAACTGAGACTGAATAGAACTGAATCTCATCGCGTCTCTCAATAATAATGATGCTTCGAAGCGAGAAGAACACAAAATTCCTGATGATTCTTCGAGCCGTTCAACACGTATTTTAATCGAGATGGATACTCTTTTTGCCTTGCTGCTTTTCATTAATTAATCACGACGTAATAATTAAAATTTTCTACCTGTTTAACAGTTATTTCGCTGAACCAAACCATGATGAATAAACAGTAAGTATCCCAAATAATCCCGGAAGTTAAACTTATTATCACATTTTTTGCCTATCCTAACACGATGTGCACTTGGCGACTTTCAAAACACAACTACAGTTTTTGGCCCCTGTCTGCCCAGCAAAAATTGTCTACAATTTTATTTTATCTCCACGAAATCGCTTCTTCCTCTTAATACCCACACGCACGCAAAATTTCCGATTGTTAAGTCAGCTTTCAGACTAGGTGTGTGTGTGTGAGAGAGGTTCGGTGCCGGATTGGCACAGTAGGCGGTTACGTCTAATAGATTTCGAATTTGTTCAGTGGAACTGCATTGATTTCTTGGTATTATTGTATTCCGTCCATGGGCATTTCATATGCTAGATGCGGTTGTTCTATTATGCTAGACTTTACTTGCATTTACTACAAGTGCATCATGATCAAGAAGCATGCGCAAGAGGGTGACTTAAGCATTGTTCGTATTGTCATTGAAAGTCAGGTAGATGTTCATCGCACACGCCAAAAATATTCCTGTTTTCCATTTCTCCATTATCTATGAAGCATGGCTAGCTGCTGCTTCTTCGTTTTGGTGGAAATTTATTGATGAATAATTAATTGTAATTTGAAAAATGCATCGCATAGCAAGACGACGCCTGAGAACTTCACGGTATGCGCCAGCGTTATTTAAACGGCAATTAAAACGTTCATTAGTAAGCAAAATCAAAGCGGGCCGGTGTATAATTATAAAGTATTTACAGAAGAAATAGCGCCTTCGAATATGTAATGTGTAATAGAGTTAAGCGCATTCGAGAGACAATGTGGTAAAAGCGCACAACGCAGCAAACGCAACGGACGAATGCAGATACATTTTCGTTGTGTGCACGGGCCGCATGCATGCCTACGAGGTAAAAAAGAGGCGGCAGAGTGCGGCGCGGAGGTGTGCGAATATCTTTGCGCGCTCATATATCACTTGCGCGTCGCTCATTTCAAGAATCATTAATGCCTTCTTCGTCTTCGCCTGCTGCTGCTTCCACTTCTCTATTTCTATTAGCATAGATTTTCAGCTAAATTTATATGATTCCTTCGCTTCGTTGCCATCTAACTAACTTGTACATACTGGTGTCACTTAGCCACAGCTTTGCGCACTAATAAATATTAATTTTCACAAATAAACTAGATGTTTAATTCTACCTAAGAATATTCCGTCTTTTCCATATCAATTGTTTCCATTTACCTCTTTTTTGCGTGTCCTTTTAATAATTAAACTCTGTTGTTTTGTCCAGATATGTTTCTTTCGTATATTTCCTTTTTGTGCAATAAATTATAGCAACGCATATGCTATCAACACGTGTAACAAAACTAAAGAAAGTTTACGCATACTCATTCAGTGTAATACTCATAAGCACACTTGTCCGAAACGTCCAAACATTCAGCAATTGCATCGAAATTGTAAACAAGTCATTCGACGAGTGCAGCTTACTTGAAATGTAATGAAGCAATTAACATAAATACAAATACGCGCCGGAATAGAAGAGTAATTAATTCAATATCGGAAAATCTCATTATATAATTAGCTCGGTGCGTGCAGCAATAATATTTCTATAGCAACTGAAATGATTTCATTTCGATTTCCGGTCGGCGAGGGTTCGAAAACCGGCGCCTATAAATAGTAACGAAAATGCGGGACGGCCAAACTGTACTACTACAACTGCGGCTACTACTATTACTTACTATGTAGTTGCAGTATACTTAAACTAAACTGCAACTTAATCAATAACATATTGAGTCGTCGCATGCACCGTGCACCGTGCCTCGCTCCAGATTCGTTCGTGTTGCGCTGCAGCTCCTCTCAAAGGAGCAATCGAAAATAAATGTGTGTCGGAGGGCGAAATATAATTTAGATCTACGCATCGAGTGTGCGTATAATTGAGTTAAAACAAAATGTGCCAAGCAGATGTCTTGATCTCACATAATCCCCCAAAAATTAACCCCTGGCTAATAATAGACTCTTAATTGATTATCGCTCAAATTCATCCCCTAAAGATTTGCTACCGCATATTATCCAACGTGCAACCAAAATTGTTCAATACTGTTAATCATGTACACCTCAAAGCGCATATTAAAATTTGTTATTGCTCAATATTGTTAAATATTTCTTTCTTTATCAAAACGTAAAAAACAATTCATATTTTACGATCATATCATAAACCTCGAATACGCAATGACTATATGAATAATATGCATGTTGTTTCTCTATCTATCAACCTCGGCCATTAGAACAAAACCTTATATAAAAAAAATAGCACGCGGCGATAGGGACGCTTATCGATGACATTATTGTATCATTACGCGAGTTCGTAATAAATACGTTTGCATAATAAATATGCGCTGCGCACCACCGTACTTTACTTTACCTTACTTTGCCTATTTATTACAATATTTTGCTCGTCTAATCAGTCGCGTACGAATCGTTAAAGCAATTCAAAACTAATTAAAAACAGACGCGACAATACTCTTCATACTGCTGCTCACCACCTACGTATCAAAAATATTTTGCACATGTGCAAAAATTAGGAAATTAAATACCAGCACTTTGAAAATTTATACAACGTATGAACAACGCACCGCGATACCAAAATAGATATTAAAATAACTCCATGTTATTTATTCAAACAGCATTAATAAATATTTTCATAATAATTTGCGTTCTTATCGGTAATTCCTCATAGTTGCTTTGATAATGAAGCGCATTAATATTATATTAGTTTTCAATCGTGGAAAACTCGTGAAAAACTAGTTCATTACTTTCGACTATCATTTCCTAAGTAAGTAACTCACCAACTAAATAAAAAAAATTACGAAAAACACGCTAATGAATTAAATTATACGGGTGAAACAGGCCTTGAATTAAATAACCACGCATTATTTGAGATGAAATAAAATTGAATTAAAAGAAGAACCTTAAAGCAAATGTTTGATGAGGTCTATCGTCCTAAAATAAAATGCCGCAACCGACGTCGCTTTTATGAGAAAATAAATGAAAATGTGGCATGAAAATAAAGTGCGTCTCCTTCTCGCACATCTTTTAATTAATTGTGCTAATGATACCGTTGTCGTCTTGCAAGCCCCACTCGTAAATGAAATTAAACTCTCTCTCCTCGCACACCACACACGAATTTATAAAACTTACAACATGTTAAAATTCTCTTAGATTTCACGATTAATGCTGAATGTTAATGGTTTGTAGGAGGTCATTTAAGTATTAATAGAAAAAACAAATTTCATAAGATTGCGTTTGCGTGAAAATGAAATATACCTAAACGTATTTCACACGTATTGCACCCCCTTACGTGTCCAGCCAGCCAGCCAGCCACCCCGATTACACGTGTATTTAGTATTTCTTGCCACCCCTGCATTACGAACGCAATTATCAAAACCTTAACGCATTAATCTCGCAAAGCTGAAGAGCTGGCTGGTTGGACAATTGCACTCTTCCAACGCAACGTATTTGAAAAACGTATAAAACCGAGAAGGAGATAGCGCTCGTCCTTGGGGTGGTCACCATTGCCGTCGTCGCCACCGCCAGCGTATTTTCCACCCATTCGATTCAAACGCGCCCATTCGACCCGCTCCACTTTTCGTTCGAAATGACTCAATCGCAGGAAGATAATGAAGCGAACGAGCAGACGATTTGCTATTTACCACTCTGCACCTCGTGCGAGGGAATAAACAACAAAACTGCGCGCTTTCCGCATTTCTGTACAATATCACTTTGCTGGCTCACAGCTTCATCACCATCGAGTAGTAAAAGTTGGCGTGTAGTAGTGTTAAATGCTCGCCGCTTCTTTGCGCGCGCCCTCCAGGGCCAGCCCGAGTGCGATGTTGTGTGTAAATGTATTATAATAGTAAATTGCAAGCGCGAACAAGAGACGATGAGCGAAATGAGGTAAAAGCGTCCTAAATCGCTCCAATACTTCTTATCCTTCTGATTGATTTCGCCCGAACATTTGCGGGAATTTAATCATTTATCTTATATGCCGCGCAAAGGACTTAATGCTTTCCGACGAGGATTTGCCGATTCGCAGGAGAAAGACGACGAAAGCACGAAAAGGAAATAACCGCCTTTTTTAAATTGATTTCGTTTAAGGCGCACACGATGAGAAAATGTAAGGTGGTCTGTGCTCAGCTTGCTCTTCTCGAGCTCGAGAAATAATAGCGAGCATTTTTATGGTCTATCAGTCTGGTCAGCTTCACACGATCGTAAACCACGGAAATATCATTCGACTGATGAATAAAGAAAACCCACCTCTCGTTTTTCTTTGTTACCGCGAAAATTGCACTATTGCAAAAAAAATCCAACTTGTAACAAATTGTTGTCAATTTGCAAGTAAGAGCCAACAATAATCTTAAATTGTCTACTCTCATTTTGAAAGCTTTATGAGGAAAATTGCATTTTTTTGGTCATTTTGCAATAACAAGTGAACAAAACACAATTAAACGCAATTTAATTTGTACCTTCATCGAATCGCTGGAATCTTCTCATGGCCGCTGTGAACGTTTTTAATATTCGGGGAGCGTATTGCAAATCAGTATTGAAGGCAGCCCGAACAACGGCAGCAATAAAAATCGCATCGACAACGAGAGAGCCGAAGAAGAAGAGCCCTTTTTCTATCAGCGCGCAGCGTACAAACGTATTTTACGACGTTGCGCCGGATTGCGTCGTCTCATCATGCAAAATAACAAACCGTCCGCTCATTTAACTATCGCACACAACCGCAGCACCGGAGGAAGAACCCTTCTGCTACCTTCACTCCTCATCGCCGACGACGTCGAATAAACGACTATTTTAATAACCATTATTCGCCTTGTTTTTTAATTATGTTTTTCTGGATGTGCAATGTGATTACCTTGCTAATTACAATCTGCTCAACGCATTCGCTCATATCTTGCGCGCAACCCTTCCGAAGGGTTCGAAAATATATTCAAGTAATACATCTACACGTGTTCGAAATGCATGTATGTAATTTCCGAAATTTTGTTTGGTTCACGCTCCTAAACCCTCCCGAAAAGAAAACCTTAAAGTATTTCAATCAATTTTCCCTTTTATATAAATAGATTGCGCGAGAAGGGAGCGAGCGCAACTGAAATCAATTCAGATGTTTTCTATTCGAGCGAGACATTTCCAAAAATAAGTAAAATTAAGACGACCCTTCACAAGCTTTTAATCTTGCGAGTTCAACCTCAAAACTTAAGTCATTTCATCGCAACATGGAATAATATTAATAGTAATGCCATCCTGACTTGCTCTTGAATTATCTCTCGAAGGGGTGGCACCGACGCAGCGCAAAGACCATGTCTTAATATCTTAATGCATTCGACCTTCAAACTCTTTCCTTAAATATGCATAAAATGTCTCGACTAAAAATAGCATAAGCGTAAACAAAAAGTGTGCGCGCGCGCTAACGATATTTAAATGATAAACATTCGAACATTACACGAAAAAAATGAAAGTGACCTTATTATTTTCGCTTTTGGCAATTTTCCTCTCTTTTTGTTATTGTTTGCTATTGCGTAAATTCCATAATTAATATGAAATTTGTTCGGTCCCGCGGTTTGTTAAATAATGTGATTGTTATGCCGAATCGCTGCATTAAATTATCAAGTTATTTGGTTGTTGTTCGCGTTTTTCATATCGTTAAAAGTCTTATTCTCTTACTGCCAGCAAATGGATTTC
This sequence comes from Aleochara curtula, assembly GCA_963978815.1. Classification (NCBI taxonomy): domain Eukaryota; kingdom Metazoa; phylum Arthropoda; class Insecta; order Coleoptera; family Staphylinidae; genus Aleochara; species Aleochara curtula. The sequence continues at coordinate 18,273,163 of OZ022216.1, read as the reverse complement.
GTCCTCGGGCGAATCATGCATCATAATAATTAAACGCTAGACCAGCCTAGTACAAAATTTCGTGTTCGTTTACGAGCGCGCTCGCGTTCGACTCGACTATTGTGTTATACATACATAACTAATCGTTTCTAATCAATCACTTTGTCTATTGTGGCTCAATGCGCGCCGTAAACTAATGCTTCAACTCTGTGACTAAGACAACTAACTATCCTTTGTAGTAATCTATTCCTGTTTTACTTCATTTATTCTGCAGCTATAAAAATTCCCCTTTGTCTATTTCAACTCGAAGCAAATCTCAATCAATTTCGCAACATTGATAAGCAATTTCAAATATTTCCTTTTTAATTAAATTACCAATCAAATCAAAATATCTTTTTTATTATCTGTGATTATCTGCTATATCTGGAGGAGATTTCAAAAATTATTAGAAATCAGTCGTTTGAACTGAAGCTACTATATTTCTTTCTTGGTTAAACGCGTCGAACGCGAACAGTAAGAAAACAATAAAATATTTAGTGCGCTAGAAAGCGTTTGAAACACAAGTGTATCAGAAGATGCTTAATGGACATTTAAGAACGCATTCAACTTTTTCACCGCCACAGCCGCCGCCGCTGCCGCCGCCCGACTGTGTATTTACATAACTCGGCAACGCGATTCCAACGAAATGAATTCATCATCACAGAAGTCGAGAACGCGACCCGCTTCGTTTGTTTACGCAACTCGTACGAAACATCAAAGATCGAGACGTCTATTAATCGCATCTCGTACATATCAAAGCAGCAGCAGCCATGCACTATTAATGAATCGCGCGCGTTTCGATTCGAATGCATGAATCGCGGGTACCATTCGCGTCGAAAGAGGCAGGCACCGCCAGTTGGCTCTCGTCTTCATTCATCAGTGCGCAATCTCTTCTCTCAATCACCAATGTTATTGTTGCTCGCACCAGTCAATGCGTAATGCAATACGGCAGAAGTATACTTGAATTACAATTTGCATTACTAAACTATTTCACCGATTTCCCGCCCCAAGTGTTGGTCGATCATAAAAATGCTAAAATATTCCTCATAATTCCCGATATTCCTTTCTCTTCGTTTGACAACAAAATTGCATTGTACCACGAAAACTGCAAGTACCGAATACAAAGTTGTCCTTGCCCGAAAACAATGGCCGAAAAACGCATCGGAGCGTTAGTGTACAATAAACAATAATAAAAACGCTTAAATATCGTGCAATATATTCGCGCCGCCGATTTTAAATAATCGTAAATCATATTCGGGGAGGCAGTAAAATTTCAAATTATATTACGCCAAATTATAATACGGTGAAGCCGTGCTTTTGCCGCGTCGACCAGACGTAATAATACTCCTCGCGTTCGTTCGTTCCTTCCTTCGACCGATGATGATGACGACGAAATGTATGCGCGCGTTCGCGTCATTGTGTGCGAAAATATATTATTCATTCGAGCTTCGTTACGTATTCCTCCAATTCTTCAATGTGTGTTGCGCGCATTGTGAAATATTCAAAAGCGAAAGAAATTTGCGTATTCGTAGTTCGTGTATCAAGGCGATTTCAATGTGTGTTGGTGATACTTTGTTATAGGGCTTAAGTTGTTCAAAACTGTTGTGAGTGAGGCGAAGAAAACAGGGAGGACGGCTCAATGTCCATGAAGATCTCCACGATTTTTATGATTTCATTCTTCAGCTCGCTGTGTACGGCGATGAATCTTAATGTTTCTGACGCTAATCGTCAAAGATCTCACTGGTTTACTTACAATGTTCGCGCGTATGATTGTTTTTGCACTTCGCGAAGAATTATTCCTGATTTCATTTGTTGTTGAAATTTTCCCTTTGTCAATGACTTTGACTTTTGGCTTTTGGCGCAAACGATTTTTGGAGTCCGTGATGAATTATTTGCTGTTGATGATGTTGCTGGTTTGATACGAATGTTGTTGTTATCAGTCGTCAAATACCGCAAGAATTACTTACTCAGTTACCGCATATTTTTGGCGCATGGAGTCCGTGATGAGTTTTTCGCTGATGTTGATGTGTTTTGGTACGACCGCAACTTACTTTGTTATTATATCAACTTTTTGGAGTCCGTGTTGAATTTGTTGGCAATTGTACCGCAGTTATTATGAGTGTATTGGCGCAAATCGTTGTACTCTTCGAAGATTTACTTACTGACCTGGCGCAAACGTTGTTTGGAGTCCGTGATGAGTTAATTGCTCTTGTCGATGATAATGTCAACAGTTTACAAGCGCAGAATCGTAATGTTGTGAACGCTAATCGTCCGTGATGTCGATGATTTACTTACTTACAACGTTGGCGCATACGATTTTTGGAGTCCGTGATGAGTTGTTTAGTGTTGTCGATGGCATTATTATCAACAATTTGACAAGCAGAGAAAATGTTTGAAAAAATCAAGCGAACATACCTGACGCACCTGTTTGAATTGCTCCTCAAACGACCAGGTGTGCTGCGAGGAGGCGTTGCTGCCCTCGGACGAATGCGAGCTGCCGCTGGACGGCGCCGTCGTCTGCTGCGGGGCCATCGGCGGCAGAAAGGCGGCAGCCGGATGTGGAAACGGGAACGGCACCGGCAACTGGAAGCCGTCGCTGCGATTGTTCAACGGGAACTGCAGCCGAGATGTATCAAAGTCTTCCTACAATACCAAGAGACAATTAGTTCATTTCGTCGTCGAGTATGATCATTTGCTTACCCCTACCTTGATGTCTCGCACCTGCATCTTAAGCTTGGCGAGCACGTCACCGTGGTCAGCGAGGAGGCTATTGTGGCGGCGGAGTTCATCACTGCTATCGATATCTTCATGGTGACCCGTCGATTCGCCTTCACTGAGTTCTTCGTCATGATTTGACTGCAACACACAAGAAATCACATACATTAGATGATGGCACTCCCCATGGTAACACAATAGAATAATTCAATAGTGACCAATACGTTTTGTGTGTTTAGTGAAATTTTGTACGGCGCATCTGAATACGTGTTCTGAACACTTTTGACCGGCACTGTGCTGACCGAGCATGTTTCGACAGGTCTATGACGTCGCGCACTATTCTACATTACCTAACTCATCACGATGTCTAAGACAAGTAGCCATTCAATCAACAATCAATCACATCAGCCCAGCTATCACACCATGCAATCATTCATTCAATCATCCAAATGCAATTACACATATGACATGCAAAACACAGCTATGAGCATGCAACTAACCTAAGAGTCTGTGGTATCCGATATAGTTCGTCACTGGGCACAATTGGTATAAATAATGAAAATATCCAATTCTATCCATCACTTGGCACATGTATTATGATATTACGGCCTAATTATCACTATTAACACTATTTTCACCACTTTCTAAACTGCGATAAGAGGAAGTGCCGCCGATCTGTAGCAAAGACCACGTTCTACTGCATGCAAAACTACTGATAAGAGCGCTACGTGCACTGCGCTGTACACTTACACAGGCGCAGCGCATATACATACAGTATGTTTAAGTGTATGCGTCGTACAGTACCAATACAATCTCTGTTTATGTTCGGTGAGTTCCGACTGACAAAATTACAATGCGCTAGAGTGTGTGCGTATGATATTGTTAACTCGTTTCATTACTTCCTGAAATTGTTACTACATTCTACAGAAGCCGCAACATCCACAGCGCCAAAGTTAAAACTTTTAAATTCAAAAGCTTCAAAAATAATGCTGTGTATGCGCCTACATTCGAAATCGTCACTATTATAAAATAAGTGTCTGAATAAAGTACGATTTCATTTAAATCCAAGCCATCCAAGTAACAGCATTTGTTATAGACTGCAGATGTAAAAATTCCAAGTAAAAAAAAGACTTCCTTCGAAGTAAATCGAAGAAAATGTATGAAGCACATTGCGCACAGCAGACACAAAAATTACAAATCTATAAAAGCAGCCGATTACATTCTTAGAATAAGGGTGCGCTTTGTGTGTCCATTGCCATCGCAATGCAATGTACAGCACACCCTAAAAGCCATTCGCTTCGTCTTCATTCAACACATCACTTCCCCTGATACCCCGTACTCGCTCATTTTATTACTTCGAGAACCGTTAAACATGCAGAAACAGAAGAAGCCGCCACACAGGCAACAAGTTCAAAACCGATAGAACGTTGACTGAAAATCTATCAATATGAGCTAATCGTTCAATTTTGCCAAAATGTGACTCACTACTCGACTTGTGCCCTCTCAGAATTTCATTTCACGGTCGTGATCTTAATAGGCGCAAGAAACGACAACGTGCCTACGTGTTTGTGCACTTTTGCGAATTCGAATTGAATCGCCAATCGATAATTGCGCTCTATCCGGTTGCGAAAAACCCTTTAAGAAATCTTATTAATGTCCGGCGAGCGACGACGGAAGGAGAAAACGAACAAAATCGCCAAACACATGTGATTTACATTGATATCGCGTATACGCGTCGAGTAAGTTAATCCAATTGTGTAATAGTGGAAAAATTGCATTATCAAGACACGACACGATACGATAGAATGTCTGTTATACGTTTTATATTAAAGTATCCTACCGTTAGTTTTTCACTAAGGGAAGGATTAAATCAGTTCAGCACAACTTCAAGACACGCGTGTGCGCATATCGAACACCGAAACCATAAAATTTGCCAACTTACTGCAGTTTACTCATTTACCGTAAACGACAACGAAATTATTTCAGAATTTTCATTACCTTTCACGTCGTTATAGACGAATATATTTCTTAATCATCATAATAATTATAAGCACTTAAATAGCAATAAATTCAAACCGCATTATCAAAAACGATAACATGAGCATTCATTCTTCCACTTTGAAATTACTCTATAAATTGCTGATAATAATTCCCTTGACGATGTCATAACGACAAATATAAAATAAAATTCCACATTATCAGGAAAATAAGCGATTGGCCCGCTTCTTAAAATGTACAGTTTGAATTCACATTTGGAATTTTATCACGTCAAGAAATATTTCGAAAGCTAGAAAGAAGAAGAAGCACACGCAGCACGCGCATGTTATAAACGTCTTCACTTGATGTACAGGTAATAATTATACCTACAAAGTATATGCAGGTAGAGTGGAAATTCCTAATAAATGGGAATTTGAATTTTATGCAGATAAATACATCGAGATAAAGTCTACGTTTCGCATGCAATTGCCATTGTGGAATATTTTATACTTGCTCACATTTGCTGAATATTTCCGAAATCCACTGCAGCCACCGGCCAAACTGCTGCAGTTGGGGGGGTATTATGATTACCATTGACTGATACAAAGCCGAGACAGGCCATCGATGGCGATGGATGGTTTATTTTTAGCCTTGAGGCGCGTTTTTGTCACGTGCCTTACACGCTGGAACGGCTTAGGGTAGGTCGGAAGTGACGTCAGCCAAAATAAGCATGCGAGCCAGAAGAACAAGAATGATTTCGATTCAATTCAGAATCAACTTTACATATGGAACAAACGGCTTGCGTCTTAATAAATTCAAAAGGCAGGAGAGCACCAACAACTCAGCCACTTTATGCATGAAAATTCTCCTACGCAACCCTCAGCAGAGACATAATTAGAAGACGGCGAGTAACTTTTATGCTAATTTTATATTGAGAGATGACAACAGTTTATAAAACCTATGTCAATAAAGACACAATAAAATTCACTCTTTACCTATATCCAGCAAAGTTGACTGGTTAATTTACCTTCCTTATTGTCATTGGCAAAATTAGCATTTAGAAAGGACCCTGTATAAATTATAATAATGAAATAAAAAATAAATAGAAAATCCGAACGCGTCGAGTAATTACGAGTGGATAATTTACACTTTGTTATACTCTGCACTCAGGAGCGGTAATGCAATGTGCATTGGATTTATTCACCTCGCAAGGCAAATAATTATAATCATGTGCAGCTCGCGTATTATTCTCGTATTCAACATCAATTATGAATGGTATCATGATTCGCACACGATGCGCACTAAAATGGCACACGCAGCACTCGAAGCATACGATTTCGAGAATTGCACCAGTTGCATTCATTTCTTGCCTTTGGCGACTAACGCCGATTGAATCACAATCGCAATTGCCGGAGGAACGATGAACGAACCAACAACGGCAGCAACAACAACGAGACAAATATAATTATTGCGAAGCGCGCGCAACACACCAACCACACTTGGCTAATAATGATGATCATTGCAATAATAATAATCGGTTACTACGTTACTGTGAAAAACAAAAGAGAAGAAAGGAACAAAATTACGCCAACTCCCAAACAACAGCTACGATTCTTCAACAAATGCCACTTTGTTATTTTGTCAGTTGTCATTGGAATGCAGAAAGAGTCGAAAATTTTAAATCTTCAATAAATGCTTTCCCATCCTCAATTGCTCACAAACTTCCCATGACTGAAGAATCATTTGAATATGTTGCCTACTACGTGCGCGCACTGAGCGACAATTACGCAAATTGCACCAAACAATGATACATTGCACAATTCGTATTAAGCTTTGAGAGGCGAACGCGTCAAAAAAGCGAAGCGAAGCCATTACGCATTTTTCATGTGCGAGTAAGTACAGCATACAGCATTAAATTCTAAATTTGATTTTTAACATATTCTCGCAGCGTACGAATGTAATATTCGCCCTATGGGCAAACCGATTAATTTTTTTGCTACTAATTTTTGCCTTTCGTTCGCTACTGGTCTTCGGCATCCGCACGAAACTTGACGAAATTAGAGCTGAGATCGCGTGTTTCTCAAAATTTAATTTTTTTTCACGAAATCGCCAATTTTTTTCTGTAACAATATCAAGCCGCAAGTATATCATTAAACATTTTTCCGTCTTGAAAAACGAGCACAAGAGTCCATATATTTTTTTGTGTTTGCTAAAAAACTTAAAAAATTTCTTCTTGCCTGTTTTATTTTTCTCTGCGCGACTTAAAAGTCGATGACCAACAACACGATAACGAAGCAAGCAAGCAAGTAAGTAAGTAAAATGAATGCAAATATTGATTCGTTTAAGAGAAGAAGGTAGAAGAAAAATACAAGAAAAGAAGAATCTCAACTTTGGTTTGTTCACGGCCCACCCCTGTCGATTTGATTTTATTCACCGTTCGCCTCCGTCGCGTATAAAAGAGAAAAAGCCGCGGTAGTTGCGGCTTGGACGCAACACACTACTAAGTGAAGAACTACAAAAGCACGAGAGACGCACGTACGTAGCGTGTAAAAGAAAGCGCAGGAATAAAATAAACGCCGAAGGAATGAATTAGCTTAGAGTACACTTGTCCTAAGTTAATAAAGCAACATTACACGTATATAAAATAAAGGAGTCATAGATTCACCGCGCGAGATAGAGACCGACCGACTCGAGAAAATAGGCAAAATCTATAAACCAAAGTGAGACGCCCAAATAAAAGATGCGTGCTTGATTCTTGAGCAAATACAGACAGGTTGCTTCTTATATACTTTTTCTTGTTTAATAACCTTTGATGTGTTATTAGTAAGTGACCAAGGGCATAAAAATTTTCAAATTTCACCTCACAAATTAATAAATTCAAAGCAAACACAGTTATTCGGCTATAACAACGTAATTGAGTTAAGCATTTCGTGTGTGTGTAATTCCAATGAAAATTAGCATATTATCACGCGTAATAAATTTTAAAAAAGTAAACAAAATATGATGGATATTTTCTTGAAACGATTTCAAAAATAATCCATAATTTTTCTTCCGATTCCTAAAAACACTGATAGATACATTATAAAAAGGCCTGCAACGTGGGCGACGAGTTTGCGATGCACTCGTTGAAGATTTATGTGAATAAAGAGCCCGAGAAAAGCGTACGAGAAACAGAGAAGACGTAACACACGCTTGTACGGTCGTCGTGTCGTGACAAATGCGTACATCCATTACGTAGGAAAAACTCATTTCCACGACGCAATGTACTTTTCACTCGATTCCGCGCGTGCGAGCGATCGTTCCACTTATTAATATATAGACTAGCTAGCAATAGTCACTCGTGTGTGCGCTGTGTGTGTGTGTTCATAGCATGTGTGGCATGTTAATTTATTTTTCATCCAGGCGCTGAAATCGCCGCTTAATATTATTATGATTCGGCGCGCACGCTCGTGAATCACTTACAAATTTTTATCGCCAGCGGCGGCGGTGGCAATCGCCGTGGCTGTGTGGCTACGGCTGATGGCGGCAGCATCAGCAGCAACACATTCCGCCGTATTAATTTATACGCAAATTTATCAACGATAAACTGCGCTTGCTTCTTGTCGCTCGTGATCTATGGTCTACCTTCACCACCCACGCGCATTATAAATTTATAATCGGCGACAAGCAATAAGAGAAACACATTCACGATCAAAAAACATTAGCATTTCGCTCTCTCTTCGTATGCATAATTTAAAAATAAATAAATTATAAAAATACCGAATTTGAATTGTTAAATAACCCTTACTCAAAGCGCAATTGCACTGCTCGCACACGTCAATTATAACATTTCGTGCCAATTGCACCCTCGTATTATTGCACGTCATCAACATAAATGCATTTTTATCAGTATTAATCTCGCTTTTCGTACACACAATTTATTCATTTTTGTGCAGCTTGCTTCTCATTTATTAGAATGCATTTTTCGTTTGTGTTTCAACAAACACCACCGCGCACCGGCAGTCAATAATAAACATATTGGCATATGAATTACTCACATGCGAGCTGCAAGCTAAGCGAGCGAAGTGAATGAGCTCTTTGACCGCATGTGTGTGTGTGTGAGCTGTGCTAATAAGTTGCATTTCATAATTCCAGCGCCGTTTTTACCTCTTTTTGCCGGCATCATCATCATCTTTTCACATAATTTATTGCACGCAATGCGATGCAATGCCTGCCTATTTTTTTCAACTTGCCAAGACTGCAGGCACGCTGAATTATAAGAAAAACAACAATAACAACAACTAAAAACTGTGCATGCTTATAATGCCTAACGTATGTATTCGCATTTTTTCCATATGCTTTCAATTAAAATTTGTTAATAATGATTAAAATTCACTTCTTGATGAAACTTTGAAAACTTATCCTTAACACGCTGATTGACTATTTTAAATTTAAATTTTCTGCTCCAAGAAATATTAAAGCAAGTGATTATTTAGCGCAAAGTAAAACAGAAGATCTCTGTGTAGTTTAGAATAATCATTAGCAGACAACATTAATGATCAGAGCGCAATACGCAGGGCAAATGACTATAATTAATGCACACAAACGTCTTAAATTTCTGTACTCGAAGAGTGCCAAATACTCGTCTCTTCTCCACCGCATCTTCGAGCTCATTTCCATTACATTCGTCTCGCGACCGACCGAACGAACGAATGCGCGCATTCCGCACGATGAGTTGCGTCGCCGTTTGATCGACAACGACGACACATTCTCGGCTTTATTAATAAATCCCGAAATAGACTTTCGTATTCTCCCCCTGACTGCTTCGTATCATCATCGTCACCGAGACACGAGCCACATTTCTTCTTCATGCGTTTTGCTAGTACTGTGCCCTTGTTTCATATTTTAATGCGCTCGACAAACACCAAGTTTCAAATGACTGACGACCGAACGAGAAAAAGTAATCTTCTTCTCCTAGCGCAGTGGAAAAATATGATGTTGTTTTGCATTTCTCTGAATCGTAATGCACACACATTATTTTTTAATGCTGCCAACGTTCAATATTACTCGTCATAAATTGCAATAAGTGCATCAAAATTGATCAACAAACTCATACAGTTTGTAATTTCGGAAAATTTCATTTTTACGACGCAATAAGAGTTTCTATTTTAAGTGCGTTTTTATTTATGTTAATCAATATTAATTACGCTACGAATGAGAAAACACCGAATTGGAGCACAATTTTCGAACGTACGTTGTATAATTAACACATGAATATGGATGCCATCTGGCTAGCAATTAATAAACGTGTGAGCGTTTTAATGCATTTCACAGATTTTTCACTTTTTCTAATTCCATTTAGCACTTGCATAAATGCCAATACATCTTAATAAAATTACTACCCATCATATGTTTCAGTAACCGAAACAACCCTTAAATAAAAAAATCTCCAGATTCATAAATTTTACCATCTCGAAAATCTTTGTAAATTTTGAAATACGTCAAAATCTCAAATAAATTCTATTTTTTTCCGGTGACAAAAAAACCTGAATGAATTGAAAATAAATAATTCCGAGAAATTAATCCGACAGTGTGGCTACCACTCGCTCGCTAAGTTTTAATTTTAGCCCATTAGATGATTTCGTTTGATGTGTGTGCTCCTCCGCGACGCCGCCGCCAGTTGTTCTGCGTCTTGGTTTTTATTACGGCACGAAGCCGTACATTTGCGCGTCTTGTGTGCCCTCCGCATGTGATATTAATCATTAATATTCTTATAAAATGTTCGCGCGCGCGCGCGCATCTCACTTTTTTTTGCTCTTCCTCGCAAAACACAAACAATGCCAAGAATTCAGCCGCCACCATTTGCTGCGTACAATAATTATAATAATACCATTCGCAAAATAATTCACTTTGCCTATTGTTAGCCGCGAGTTAAAAGTAACTTAAGAGCAACTCGACGTACGTATTCATCACGCTACATTAAGTGAAATTAATTCGGGCCGGTTGGAGATTTTTACGTATGTCCGTTTGATGCCAGCGAAGCCGACTGTGCCGGGTCTCTCTGGCGCGTGCTCGCTCACCGCGTTCGTCATTTATAAAATATTTATAGAATTATAAAAGAAGAAGAGACAAAACGCTAATTATTAATGCGTGTGCTTCTTCATCGTCTTCAGCGTATTTCCCGATTGTCAAGCAGCGCAAATGCTAAATGAAACTATTGCAATCCGAAATAGGTAATAATAATAATGGAAATAAAAATCAATGCACCTCCCGATGCGTCCAGCATAAATATCCTGCTGGTTTCCCACGATTCGTGCGCGAACAACAAACAAGAACTCGACAAGAAGAAGACACAATAACCTATCTATCGCGTCATGATCGTACAACGAGCGCGTCTCTTCTTCGCTTGGCATCGATGAAAGAGAGACTTGTTCTCTCATAGGCTAAGATCATCATCATGCAGTGCAAATAAGCATCTCTCATTGCGCTGCAACGCGCATCGCACATCGCACATCGGTATGCAGACGGACGCATACGCTCTCGCTTACAAATAACATCGTGACGGTAATCACACCTGACAAATGACCATCACTACTTATACTCTAGTTTACATGACTGTTTAATAATGTCGCATCTATTTATCTCGTTGCACTCCACTCCCTGCTTTTCTTCAACGAATTATAACAAATTAAAATACCACAATTTTTATCTATCAACGCTTTCCACGAATAAGCCAATTTTGATACTAATTAAACTCTGATGCGAATACAGCGACTAACTACATAAATTAATGATCCAACTTCCGTATAAAACGACAGGGATTTTACGATCCGTTTTATGCAACAAATTTCATAATTCAATGGTAAATAATGTACGGCAAGTGTGAGCAACGAAAACTTGTTTCGTTTTTATGTCAATTGAAATCAATTTGCTAATTGATCAGAAATGACGTCAATATAATGAACGTTTTCGTAATTTACATTGTCCCAAGGTGTAAGCCAATATTATACGTGCGTGGTAAATCCATTGTTTTTCGATTAGCTTTGAAATTTATATTGAAAATCGACAATAAAAGAAGAAAAAATTCTACAAACCGGTTGTGCTCCTATAAATTCACATTTATTGTCGCATGATAAGCCCGGCTTTTGTTAATTTTAGAAAACGATTACACATTCAAGCGCTTCTTTTCCCTCTTCGTCGTCATCGTGAAATAAAGTTATAAACATTTTATGACTTTATCGTTAGAATCGATGACGATTTCTAATTTTGATTTCGCGCCGTGTGAGCAATAAAGTATTCATTTTATCATATTCTCGTGGCGATATTTGCACGATTGGAAAATCATCACTAAATCAAAATTCCGCGTAGCGCGATTCGATACACTCGACTGGATATTTATGATGCACAATTGCCATTTGGCACCGGCAAAGCATGCAAGCAAGCCAACTATGCAGCGAAGAGACGAAAAATGAAAATCATAGAAAATCAATGGTCATGTGTCAATAGTTTATTGCCGCCGTTGCGCTTTATGACCGCACCTTCCCAATGTAAAATCGCTTTTCCCAAAAAGGCGCACGCACACACAAACCAAATCTTTTTTGCGCACCAATAAAGTGGAATAAAATTTCACTTTTATGGGTTCAATTTTTACGACACACGTTCATTGTACAACATCAGCTTGAATAAATCGTCAGGAATTGAAATTTATTCCGCCTATGAACGCAAACATCTTCATCGGACGCGCGAGCGCTGTAATTAATTGCATGAATTAAGCCGCGGCGCGTGCAATCGGAGATAATGAAACCATGCATCAATCGTACGCGTAATTTACATAAAGCGGTCGCTTTGATTAAATTACAAATTGTTGCGTGTTACATGCGCATGGAATGTGCAAACATCAAATATTCATACGTCTTTCATCTTTTTCGCGTACACTTCCACGGCTCCAAGTAACGAACGAAGAGGTGAGCAAGTAAAATGATCAATGACTTAAGCATCAACATCTGACACGACAGCAGTATTTGCGAAAGTTGTGTTTTTGTGTGTTTACAATGGGAAAATATGTTAAACATTTCATTTAAAAAAAAAACAAAGGAAAATACGTTTAACATTTTATAATTTTCCTTTTTCGATGATGATAGTCTTTGGCTTGGACGATGATGACAACATTTTAGTGTATTTCGTGAACGCAAACGCCAAGAGGACGTTAATTATTTTGCCATTAACACCAATTATGATTAAGCAATAGGCGATATTGTTGTTGTTGCTGTTGTAGCACAACCGAGTACCGAAAGTGTGTACAAGGTGCGTACACTTTATGGAACCGAATCGAACCGAACGACGCACCAGTACAACACAATTCGTTGCGTTGTTTCACTTCATTTGCAATCTGTTTCAGTGTTACCGACTGTGGTGTTATTGTTGTTGTTTTTGTCGTCGCATTTGCACTATTCCTAGCTGCTCGAATACCGCTCCATGCCAATTGACAATGCGTGAATGATTCAACAATGCAGCGAATGTTTATTGTTTTAACCTCCAATGAACTCTTTACGCCCAATTTTCGCTAATTAACACGTATGATACTCGCGTGCATTTGCACATATTTTCTTTCCCCTTCATTCCCCAAAACTCAATATTTTACGAACTAAATCACTAAGCTCTCTAGGAGCTGATGAACTTCTATCAATTTAGAATATTTTCAAAGCAAGTTTTAACCTAAACTACCCCTCGAATAAATACTTAATTAATTCCTAATTTTGGTGTCTGTCTGTCTGTGATTTTAGCCATTAATTAATTTTAATTAACATCTCGTACAATTCCACTACCCACATAACGAACTTCCTCAAGTGACTTTGATTGCAACCGAGCTGAGGAGATATTTTATAATTGCGACGTCATCGAAACGCATGTCAAATCCACGATAGGCCCTCGTCTTAAGTAAATTCGAGATTTGTGTAAGGGTGCAGCGTATTATGACAGAGTGACTTTACGTAGTGCGTACAATTGCTAATTGATTTTTAATTCCAGACCCCCATGGCGTCGTGATTGCGAAATGTGGGTGCTCGTAAACACACGCATACACACAACCGATGTACAAACTTCAACTGTTGTGATTTTAAGCGCATAAATCTTAATCCACGTTTCAATCGCGGCGCAGGTTTAGCCATAATCTCCTTTCATGCATGCACTTAGGCCAAAAATTCTTCGAAGGTCGTCGAATCATTTGATATGCCATTTACAATAAAATATTCCAGCCGACAAGCAAATTCGCAAATGGCATAATATTAAAGTCGGCTATTGTTGGCTTGTTTATGCCTCCGAGTTTACGACTGACTGCTTCTCCGTACAATGTGTGTAGAAGAAGCAGAGCCTTCCTTCGTCGTCTCTATGAAGGCAGCACAGCTTTGGCCATGTTGTTATAATAATAATCATAATAATAATAAGACTAAAGTGTACATGGCGTATGAGTGCGCGAATCGAAAATAGAATCATTAATGTCTCCGTTGCTTTCTTTGGATTGTGAATTATTATACGCACTCAATGGTCATTAATGGCGCTATTCAGCATTAGGCCGCGAATAATTAGATTATGCGTACATTTTGCGCACATTGTGGCCGCGCAACGAATGCATGCGTGGCGCGTCGAGAGGCGGCAATGCACCATAAATCACCGCAACTCTTCCACTCAAGGATGCCAATTGAAAATCATTTAATTCCGTTTTAATACGCAAAAAAATCCTCCATGTAGTCCCGTATTAATTAATTCTCTGATTGCGAATGGCGCACGACGGCTACCGCGCTTATAATTTAAGAGCCCAAGCGCATAAATAAAAGAGAGGCGTAGTTAAGCAATAATTAAAATTCTTGAGAAGTCACCTTCTTTTACTGTCTCCGTTTCTTCTCGCTGTGCGTTGCTGCGCGCCGCTGCATTGCTTCGCTGATAGATAACATTAAATTCGCAATAAGTAATTATGAATTATTTGCAATAATCTCGGCGCGGTGAAAAGGGCATTGCAAATTAATTAGCAATGGCTATTAAAATAATGTTTAATATTTTCTCCGCTCCGCGCGCATTATTTTTGCATTTTCAGCAGCAGCGCAATTAATGCACAACACTTCTCATGAAAACGGCGCGCATCAACAATTATTCAAATATCCGACTAATTCATCAATAGCGTATCTAATGTGCATTTAATTTATGTCAATTATTTGTTCGACGAATGAATCAGTTTTAATTAGAATTTCGTTTATTCTCTTCGCGCGCTTGCGAGTTCCTTAATTAGCTCACTCTGGACGGGCGTTGTTTTGTTTAATTGTTATTATTATGCGCTGCTGTGCTCGCCGCCTTTGGATACGCACGAAGTGGAATTAAAATTAGGCGTGTTTTACTTCAAGGCAGTTTTTATATGACGATTAAGTACTCAATTCATTCGAGGAAAAAACTTCAAGCGTACTTCTCTTCTTTCGGAGCAGGCAAGGATCATGCATTGTCCGAATAAAGTTTATACAACTGTAGAAACTTCGTCGAAACGTCAATAAAAGTTGACAAAGTCAGAAAATGCATTGTCCTCGCTGCTTCTTGACCTGCTGCTTGGGGGTGTTGTAAATCTATCAGATTTCGAAATTGCACGCACCCTTCGTTAAGTCACTTCGGGCATTTATCCTACGTACTTAACTAACTGTACTTTTTGTGTTACATGCATAATAATGATAAAACTCAGTTGAGCAGATGTGCTGTTATTGCTCCGCACGAAATATGAAATTATTTTCTTCAAACATGTGTTTTGCACATTTTCAAAATATGAATTTCCGCTGAGACTGAAGAATGCCTAAGGGCCAAATCGGAAATGCACACGCCAGCCATGAAGAAGTCATCAAATCAAACTTATTCAATAGCATGCATTCGAAATCTTTTCAACTCGATATTCAATGGGATATGTTTGACTATCACGGAATAAAATCAATTAACATATTGAGACATCGAATGGCACGACGTTGGAACAATATTGAATAGCGATCGCTATCGATGAAAATGCATTCAGTCCGAAGACATCATTGAATGCGGCGACGAAGATGATGATGAAGAAGACGAGGATCATTTACAATCTCTATCAATTTTCATATCAATATCAGAGGACGACAGTCGAAGAAATCATGTTTTTCGTGCGCAACAAGACGTGACTTACTGGGATGCGACCACGAAGTCGATCTGATTATTGTGTATGAATCGAGAAGTAGATTGATCGACAATGGTCATACGATGATGATGATGATGACCATTGCACGAAGGCATTAATAAGAAGGTAAAGATGAGCGTAATCAATTGAATTAATCAAAGACGTTTGTGTTCCAATGAGAGATGCGCAAGGCGTGTCGACGCTATAAAACCGGCAGCCAATCCGCTCAGCACCAGCAGGATCTCTGCTTGCTCCTGCTGCAACTCAACGCGGGGAACCCCACCGGAACGCGAGTGAATGAATGTGCGCGCGCGCACGCGATTAAACTGATATCAAACGGTTATACGCGCTGCAATTGTGACCACCCACCAAAACGTGCGCAACCAGCCGCCCCCTACAGCGAGCGGGTAATGACAAAAGGGGCACACTCACCACTGGACTCTCTTCACCCAAATCACTCTCTCGCTCCTGCTGCTCCGTTTCCATGGCGTAGATGGGCACCGGTTCTCGATTTTTGACGCGAATCTTGCCGACTTGTCTCCTGCAGAAAAGTGCACGCGCACTCTCTGCACACACGAAATCGAAAAAGACAGCGAGTACACGCCACCTGCAAACTCGTTGCAAATACGATATGGGGTGTATGCGTTAGCAACACGTTGCTGCCGTGGTGGTTGTTGTTGTTGTTGCGCTACGATTACTGCCGCTGGCGCTGTTGCATTGAGTCATTGGTCGCGTTATCAATTGTCTCCTGGCGCACAGAGCACTGGGCCTACCATCAATCACAGTGTTGATGAACACACTCGAATAATTGTCGCGGTGCGACAACAGTGTGTCGCGCACACCTTGCTAATCACACATCAATAAAATAGTTGTGGGTGTTGGTTGCGTTGTTTGTTGTTGCTGTTGTTGCGTTGAGAGATGATGATACTAAGTCACACGCGGACCTCGAGGAAAAACACACGGAACGACGGAACACGTAAGAAACGATAAACGGCGACGGACAAACGACGACGTCCGCTTCAAGTGGCGCAACGACAAGAATGAGGAGCACACAGCGGCATGCACACCACGCCGCGCGCGGTTACCGCCGCAGAGAATCTTGGTGTCCGGTATGGTCCCCACCACCCGGCGCGTACTAATACCGCATCAGAGCAGCTGGGTGCCAGCCTTTGCAGGATCGGAACGTGCGCGCTGCAATCGAACCCGACATACAGATGGTTGATTCGGTGCGTGATCAAACAACACGCGCCAGAGTGAGAGACACACACCGCAGCGGCGGCGGCGACTCCTGCCGATCAGGAGTGGCCTGCTGAGGGGCGTTGCGCGCCGCTTTCACCCACAGCAGTCCTGCTGCTCTCTTCTCCCAATATCCGCGCATGATATAATGATATGGTTTTATTGTGCGCCTATCCAATCCAATCCAATCACACCTCCTCGCACTGCACCTCAATGCCTCGCTTTGCTTGCTTGCTTGCTTGCTTGCTTACTTACTTACTTACATACTTATAATAATAACTTTTATGACTCTGCTTGACTTGAGCTCTCATTACTACTTCATTTTCGGATTGACTTTTAATTCGTCAATAATAATATAATCTCCGCTCTAATCTATGGCGTTTCAATTCATTGCGTTTGCTTCAGTTTCGCTAACAATCTATGAGTTCACGGCCATGGCGATTTGTCAATGAACCAACGTGTTAATGCACACGATGCGACAAAGAGATTTTATTTACGGAACAGTTTCGCGGTTGTCGCGCGCGAACAACATGCGTCTAACAACGCTCGCGTTTAAGACATCAACATCATGAGCGCAAAAAGCGACAGACAATACAATGGCTGCCCCCGCTAACCGCGCTTGTTTCTGTTTCTATTTACATCGAAATTTCCAGCAACAGATTAGTTTACGCGTTTTACTACCATATTGGCGCTTCACCTACGATGCTCGGAGCGCATGAATGTGTAAAGTAGTATTATGCCACTCGTAAACCGACTTGCTTGCTGTTCAACACACTGTATTACACCAATTTTATTTCGACGAGTAGCTATTGCTTTGCTTATTTACTACGTATTTCAACGAATTTACGTTTTACTTCCAAATGTGCTAAATGCTTGCTTCAATCTCGAATCCGCTTATAAATTAGAATAAGTTTACTTGATGATTCAATGTTGACTTGGATCTAAATCAATTCAGAGTTTAATCAGTAGTATCCTCCAGTTAGAAATGAGAAATTATTATCAAAATATAGCTACTAAGGAAGGCAAAAATTGACAAATTACTTACATAATTTGCAATACCGTAAATTTGCGAATTAGGTAAATTAGGAGCACACGACAAAAAAATGCATAAAAAGTAGAAAATTACCAATAACTATAAATTTTACCAAACCACGACGACGAAAATGTGGTAAGTAATTGTAAACTTATTTAAAACGAATAAAATTTGCAGATATTAGAAATCCATCGAAAAGAAGTGAAATACAATAAAAAAAACCAAACAGTACGCAAACTATCAACATGATAAACGACTTATGATAAGAGGTACGCGACGACGCGCATGCATATAATATCGAAATAATAATAATTATAAAGTTTTATGTGTAAACTAAGGTCGCTTATGAAAAACCACGATCGCATTTTGTTTGCTGCGTGTAATCGTAATAAAAAACATAAAAATGGAAAAGGTTGAAATTCCAGCAATTTCTAATCAACCTAATTGACAACAACATTATTCATATTCTGATTGTTATTATTGTTATGGTAGGTGTATCGAATAATTTACTCAAAATTTCCCTCAAACTGAATATCCTATGCGTCAATGTATTGAATTAGTATGATGTTATTGATGATAATTAGCGTGGATAAAAATGCATTCAATACTAATACGACTTGTAAATGAGCGCAATATTGGTTGGTAGCACGTTTCGTGCATTATTTTCCATCAATATTATATATAAACCGAAATGAAAAATACGATACGTAAAAAAACCTAATATTTTTTTGTACTCTTTATACACATTCAATATGGTAATTAACGATCGCAATGCATAATATCGCCGCCTTCTTTCTGCTCGCATTTTATTTATGTTTTATATTTATACGTATTACGTGGTTGTGTGTATTATAACGATAAACTCGTGCGCTTAGTTATTATCACTATCAATTGCCAGGTAGAAATGAAATGTTATGCGAAGCATACGTACACGATAAAAAATTATATTTTATAATAATGTTTCTCCGTACGTCTAATTCTGTACATACTTTAGTTTTCAATTCGTTTTACTTTATTTTTGCGGATTGTTTTATTGTGTATTTAAAGCGTATGCTCGAGCACCACCTCGTAATATAAAATATGATCCCATAATTGTCTTTGCGAATTGTGTATTCATCTCGGCCAATGCGTATCGCACACCGCGCGGAGTGCTCGTCAAACTTCTGGGAAAAATCGACGCATTGCAATAATTTTCCACTTTGTCGTTTTGCGCGCACGCGGTTTATTATTAAGGAGTATTAAACGAGAGAGCCTGCGCTTTGGCCGCCTGCCCGCCGCGATGCAGCCAGCTAATTATTTATGATAATTTATGTGCGAGTTACACACGTGACGAAGACGCAACGTGTCCTTCTGCATTCAAAGCTGGTTGGTGCTCGGCGAACGTCGCGCTTACCACCACCACCTCAAACTTCTTCGTCCTCTTCTTCTTCATCTTGCGCTTTTGCAATTGCACTTAAACGCACCAAGCATGCTATATGGATGGGCTGGCAAAGTTGGCTTATTGTTAATGCGCTTCTCGTTGTTGTTGTTGTTGTTGGTGTTGTTGCTATTTCTCTTCAGCTGCTACCACAATCATTGTAATTACACTTCTTCAAGCGCACACATTGACTTCTTGCCGCATGTTTGTGTTTTGCTCCATCACGCCAACAATTAACTCACCTCTCTTTCGCGCGCGTCCCGCAACGTGTGAGAAAATTGTATCTCAAACCGACTTTAATTATCTTTTTTGTGCGCTGCCCGCTAATAATACAAAGTATGCAAAACGCGGGGTGGATTTAGAGAAAATCCATCATTTCCCTTCCGCGAATGATTTTACGACTTTATCGAGCCGTCTCCCTAAACGATAAAATATTTCCACGAAACGACAATTATTAATATGAACACTTTTCACATTGTGCGCACGTGATCCCCGTGTATGTGTTGTGGTTGAATAACAAAAGGGCGTATTTGTGCTGCGCATTGTTGCATAGAATTGCATTCGGGCGAATCAACAACACCCTTCTTAGTCCAAACGAACGCTTTGCCCGAGAGACCTAAACGAGTTAATCCTCAGCGCCCGTGTTTGTTTCGTTCGGTTCATCAACTCTCAATGATAATGATGCGATGGCCCCCCCGGTCTCGGATTGGAGTTTTTGCTAATTTATACGCATTTTCCGGAATTATTCGTTCACGGATGCTCAGCTACGAATAAACGATTACCGCACGGAGCAGCGGCCGGGTGCGAAATGCCTCCCTTAAACTAATTAGTGATTAACATGCGTTCGTCCTCGAAACCGGCGAGATTTTTTCGTCTGGCAGCGCGCGAGCGTACGCACGCGAAGCAAACAGAAACTCGTTCGTTCATTCGTTCAAAGAGAATTTCAACGCATTGCGAGGAATATTAAACGGCGCTGTATATGCATATATATGCGTCGTCGTAGGCACCACATCGACGCAAATCCATCAAATATCTCGTCGAAGAGACGAGGAGAGGGCGAAGAATCGCCGCGACTCGAAGAACAAGAAAAAGGCATTCGCTTTACTTCTTGTGCGCTTTTTCTTCATAACGCTTGTCGCTTGATGCGCGCATGATGGTTGATGGCCGGCCGCGTGTGTTGCGTCCGTGTGTATGTGCATTAACAACATATCTGAGTAATTAACAGGTTTGTATGAACCTATTTATGAAGTCTCGAACGCCCAACCTATAAATGTTGAGTCAATATTGAACAATGCTCTTTCCTGAGAATCGCTCTGCGCCTCTCGCGACCGTACACACCGTTTCTTCGTTCAGCTTCAGCATTATTGCGTTGCATTCAAGTATTATTACCGCACAATATAGGTACACACCAGCGACATGAACCTGAATTTTATATTTAAATTTTCTTTCGCCGCATTGCGCTCGTCCTTTTTCATATTTGGTTATCGCGAGCCCGCCATTAATTATTACACGCGGTTCAATGCACTGTACTCTTCAAATCTCAGTTTTTCTTCGCCTTCTTCGGCTGCTCCGCCGTGGCGGATCGGATTGTTGTTGGAAATAAAGAAAATTCAAGTTTAAATATTCAAGTGCAAATGTATTACTCTGTATTATTATTATTATACGGCGCGTTGGCAAAGTGTTGAACCACCGAGAAGATATCAAGAGCCATTAGCACCAAGAGTCATCAATTAATCATAAAACGCACGCGTGGAGCGAGTGAACGCGCTCCGGACCCGCCTCACTTATATAAATGATGTGTAATTTAGAAAAGATTACACGCTTTATAAAGAATCTACAT
Source organism: Aleochara curtula (assembly GCA_963978815.1). NCBI lineage: Eukaryota > Metazoa > Arthropoda > Insecta > Coleoptera > Staphylinidae > Aleochara > Aleochara curtula. Next base: position 18,251,772 of record OZ022216.1, on the reverse strand, counting down.
TATTAAATCACCCAACACACACACACAGGCCAATCGCTGTTAACATCTCTTCTACGTAAATAATTCAAATTCTTCTTTCAACGTCTTGCAAATTTTTATCAAACGCAAACTTGACGTATTTGTGAAATTTGATCAAAAAGGGTTAAAAACTCGTTTTTGATGCGCCCGACCCTTCAGTGAAGGAAGAAGATACAATAAATACTACGCAAGAGAAAACTCGTTAAGCACCTCTGTCAGCAGACCTGTGATAAATTAACTGAATTTTAAACAATAATTATCAAAACTTAAATTTACAAATAGTAAACTTGTTGCGCACAACTCTTCATCTCCGTACGCGCTGTGTGCAAATTACCACTATTCCAATATTGATATTAATTATCTATTATTGAGTTATATGATGCGATACTGTGGTGATGAATGCAAACAAGACGAACAAAAAAATTTTTAGCGGATGGGTTGTGGCCATCTTTCTACATACTCATATAAACCGCACGCGCGTGTATTTCAAACTAATATCTATTGATTGATTTCGAACGCCCAAGTTCGTTCTGCGATGCGTTCGCGTCGTCGTCATCGTGTCGTCCGCAAGAAATTTAATGCGTCTGTGGCGCGCTTAACTCACGTGTGCGCTTGCAGCACATAATGACTCAAATATTTAATCAATTTTATGTACTTATCATAGTCAATATCAATTAGGAAATGCCGACACACATTATGACGCCGCGATTGTCAAACATCGAATTTTAATAACTTCCTTTTCCAACAAAATACCACCAATAACATATCGAAACTTATATGATGATGCGTCGTGCCATCATTAATAGGGAAATTTATGAATTGTGCGATTCTGCATATGAAGAGACAAATTTTATAAAGATTTTTGGCAGGACACAATGCCAACATTTTTTTCTCTCTGGATTAAGAGAAAGTACTTAGTCAAGTTTGTGACTTTCTCATACAGGCGCGTGTTTTATTAACACACTTTACTCAAAGTCGCGTCCATCATCGCGTAGAATGAATGTGTAAACACGCATTCGACGAAATATGTTAATTATTTATTAATATAAAAGCAATTGCGTTCGTTTAGCGCTTAGTTGCGCCTGGATGCGAGTTCAGAATCGCCGTTAACCTCTTGCCCATCATCCATGATATTTGTTAGATTTCCAAGTTATATTATGTAACAAACAGCGAGCAGAATGTGCGCTCGCGAGTGCGCGCGCGTTTACATTACGAAAAGAATTTCAATTAAGAAAGTATTGCATTATTGCCGCCGCCAACAACAAGAGTACAACACGTATAAATCATTTATAATGATTGTCATTCCCGTACTGGCTCGCTCGCTCGCAAGTTGTGTGTGCCATTGTTATTATCATGATTATTTGATTCGAGCGAGTAGTGTTGCGCTGCTTGTGCGCGCGCGCTCTCGCTGAAGAAGACAAAAGGCATTTCGCATGCATGCAATGCCCATTGTGCCCATCAGTGATAGTGTAGCGTGTATGTGCAATATACATTTATAGATTTTTAAGAGCCCCGCATGCACACACACCGCAGCATGAGCCATTCGCCTGATTTTACGTTATTTATTCCGTCCAATGCATATTTTATTATACGAACATTAACGAGATTTTAATCTGCGCACGCGTTATATGCCCGCCCGCCCGACGTGGAATGCCACTCTGCACTCTGCTATATACCAATAATATATTTGTTATAAAGCCCATTCGAAGAGGAGTGAAACCACCCAACCAATAAAATCGCTTATATGCATGTATAATGAAAAATAATAATGCAATGCAAAGAAAACGTACGTACGTTATCGTCGATAGAGAGATTGCTAATGCATAATTGCATTTCCTGCACTTGCAAATTACGCAAGATGAATAATAATAAAATTGCAACCAACCCTGACTATGTGTTACGATTGGTTTAAAGATTATGCGCACAAATACGTATTATTGTACAGTAGAAAGCGAGAGATAGTGTGTAGAATTAAAATATTTACTCACTCACCGATTATGACGAAATGAAAACTTGTTCCTCCGTTTGGTCGTCCTTGAATTCAGCAAGTGGCAACCCCTTTTTATGCACGGATATCCCCTTTTCACACTCATTACGTCGGAAACTAGCATGGCAACTAAACACGAATAAAATTAGATGGATGCAAATCTACAAATGCAAATTCAAAACTTACATTCAAAGCTGTTGTGAATTTTCGAATTCATATGAAGCCCCTCGATTTCCTCGTGGAAAATGGCTTTGGGGTTGAAGCTATAAGGAAATAAATGATATATTGAAAATGATGGTTTTTTCATTGGAAAAAGAAATTTCTACCATTTGAGAATGCGCTTCGCATACGAGAGAAAAGAGCATTTGCGTTCCGTTCCCATTTAGTAAGCAACGTTGCATCAAACAGGAACCTGACATCGAATAGCGGCGTATAATTACATTCTGTGTAGGCAGGCACAAGATTAACGATCTTCCACCGAACCAAACGGGCTGATATTAAGCGCCGTCAATCGGCGGCGCGAGCCGTGGAGGGGTGGCGGCTGGCCCATGGCTGTATTTCGCGCCACGACGATGGCTCCCTTTTGCGTCTGCCGCCGCTGCCGCCGCGGACTCGCTTCATCGTTACGCAATCGTAGCATTGTTCTTGCGTCGTACACGAACCGCCCCCATGCTTTCCTCTCACGCCACCATCGTTGGCGTCGTCGTCGTTTTTGCATGCGGAATTCAGTAATTTGCGCGCGGTTTTCGGCTGATTGATAGTTTGCGCTTGTCACCGCGGCAGCGATATAGAGAAATGTCCATTAATTTTCGTCGTCCAAAGTTTGCTTTATTGACATTCGAATGCAGCATCGCAATGAACTGCTTGCGTCTTCACCGTTTACCATATCATACTCCTCCAGCTTCGGATATTTCGGTTATTCGTTCGTGCAGCAAGTGAAGCAGCGCGGAGCGCATCGGAACGAAACGCTCGAGTTATCGATGATCACGTTGCCTGCAACAATGATGAATTTCATTTAGTGTTCTACAATTAATCACGCTGTGAATGTTTATTCACATTTCACACCATCTCGCCGAGCCAATACGGTTATTTATTTTTAGTTTGATTTCATACGAAAATAACTGTCAGGCCAGCTGCGCCAAAGATATTCGTACATTTGAATAAAACACGCTTGCAAATGACATATCCGATTACTAACCGCGCGCGCGCGAGTTGCAATTACGAATTTTTATACAACAAAGACTCATTTATGATCACCGCCAATACGTACAATTAGGCGCAATTAATTTGCATCTTGTGCTAGCGCGCTCGCTTTTGATTTGCCATGAAATATTGTGAAAGATTCGTGCGCGCGTTTCCAATAAGCATTTATACGCGCCTTCTGAGAAGCCGTATTATTGATACTCAAATGTAAGCGCGCATTATAAATATGTTTGCAAATGCATCAACAGCAGCAGCGCAATTACAAATTCGCGCGCATATAGAAAGCAAGAAAAATCGATAATTCATATCATTAGCGAATAATTCTTTGCAAACAATTCATGGCATGTCCTCGCAATATTAATGTGTTTTCATACGTTTCGTTTTGATAACGCTTTTCAGTCGCGATTTATTACGATAATAAATACATCGCGCATGTTATTGCATATCTAATCGCGATTTGCCTTCATCCCGATGATGTCAGCGCTGCATTGATAATTTAATTATATTATTGTTGCCACGTCCCGATTGTTATTTATATCAATATATAAATGATAATCATTTAAATCGTATGCCATTGCAAGCTGGATTAGTTCATTATGAGGCAGCACAGTATAGAGGCAGCAATGGTGGGAAATTCAAATGTGAAGTATTTCGATGTCATGCCACCCGAAAGCAGCACAATGCAGTAGTTAAATGGAGATTGTAGAAATCTCAATTTAAATATAATCTTAAAATATGTTAGTGTTCATTAATGATTATGTGATAATGATGAGTGATAATCTGTTAAACTTTGGAATTTGATGTTAAAATCATAAGGAGCGTTTTCCGCCAGATCAAATTTAAATCAATATATCACATGAACAATACATACTTAGATTAACCGCTTTAAAATTTATAAATATTAAAAACATATTTGCTTACATATTAACAAGATTGTCCTATGTTAGTTGTCCATCTATCTACTCTCTATATCCTTGTTTCCATACGGTGTCTTTTAAATAATTCAATTTCTCACTATTGAGTAACTCTTCAACGATATCTGTATATCCTAACTCGCTGGCTATTCTATATTTAGTTCTTATTGAAGGTAATAATCTCAAGAGGACCTTCATATTCGTGTTGCTAGTTTCATTATTCACATTCTTACTTAGGAAGTGTCGGGATAAATTGTGGATAATGCCATCACTTAAATTAAAAGTACTTAAAAATTGATCGAGATATCTGCTCTCGTTCTGCACTATATAATGTTCAAAAAGTGCATGAGCCCAATCCGTTTGAATGCCGTACGCTTCCGAAACGATAATTGCTTGTTGGAAACTGTGAAGCAAACGTAAATTTTATGTTAATATAAATTGCAAGCAATCAGGAAAATTATACTGTACTTTAGCGTTAATAATATGCTGGAAATTTGAGAAGTTGTGAGGTGCAATATGCACGTTGTTGTTGCATTTGCTGCGATACCTTTCACCAAACATAATTGCAATGCAACGAGTTCGGCTTGTCGTGCTGCATTCATTGCCTTCGCTAATTTTTCGCCTTGAAGATGGTATTCAGAAGCATGGCTATAATTCTCCATTGCCTATACAAACACAAACATTTAAGAAAAGTTGCAATAATAATACTTATAATCTTATAAATTACCTTAGATAAACACATTCTTGTACCCTCGCAGTTGGTCAACTCCACAAAAATACATTCATCAGGATTGACTTTCCTGTTTATCATTTCCAATTTGCTTATAGCTATCAAATTCTTAATCGAGTTATTCGCATCTGTTTCCCAAATTTGTGCTACTTCAGAGTACAACGAGAAGTACAAAGCTACCATTTCATACAAGCTGCGATTATCCGGGCAGTATTTCTTAAGATATTCCAGCAATGCCACTCTTAGGGCATTATCTTTAGTGTTTCCTTTACGCAGAAGATATTCAAATTGATCGTTTTCATGTAAAATATGAAATACGAAATGTAACTCATTATATCGTCCAATGCAAGTTAGTATTCTGACGATAAGGCTCCAATTCTTCATGCTGAGCAGCAGATTAATCAACGTCTGTGCTTTTTTCAGGACTATCGAAATTCCTTCCATATTGCAATCAGAAGTAAAACAATCATGGCTTAATTTAAGCAACTCAATAACGAGAATTAAGTCAGACGGTCGGGGATCACCGCTTATTGTCTCGAACGATTTATATAATGCACTACAATATGAGTACAACTTAACGCCAAGTACCGAGCAAGAATCCGGAAGTAATTGTAAAATAAGATGCACTTCCTGGTCCAAGTTAATATCCCACAGGGTGTATGTATCTAATTTCGCTTTTATACTGACATTAATCGCATTGACCAATTGTTCGCTTAAGAAGTCTGCGATTTGCTGCTTGCTCCAGTTGTAAATGCAGAAAAAGTCGTGAGCTATTTCAATTTTATTCTGACAATCCGATTTCAAAGCGTTCGTGAGCAGACTTAAAGGCTCTTCAATTAATAGCATGTTGTTGTATGATATGTCTGTGTTAAGACTTATTCTGTATGTCATAACGATACGTTCGCCAAGTTCAAAGCCATATTCGAGGCCTTCGATTAAACTCTCAAGAAGTGATAAAGTATCTTGGATGCTCGGTTCAACGTCCAGAATCGTACCGAAGTTAGACGCAGCACTTTTAGAAGTCGAATTGGACAATCGGAAGGAGAATAATGGTTTTCTACGCTGACTAAACGTGCGATTACCTTTTACTTTCCTGAGAAGCAAACGTTCCTTCGCAGTTAACTGAATTGGTAGAGTAATATTTTCTGCCAATGCATAACAAAGTTCTAGAATCTCCAAATTAATATTGGTATAGTTCGTGAAGATTTTGTTAATGCGAAGTGCTTGGTACACTGATCCTGCATTTAAAATTTTTCCAATTGCAGCATCCAACTTTGCTTTTTCCTCTGAACTTATCTCAATATCCGAACGAACCCGTATTGCCTCAATGTTGTTATTCATTTCAGTATAAGAAGCTGACTTCTCAATAACAATATTAATTGGCGCATTGTTCAGCTTCAAAAACAACATCCACATTTGCATTTCGATATCGTTCAGTTCCTCGAGTTGGAACTCATTGCACCAAATATATGCAAGCGTTAAGATTTTATATTGTAAAGACAAGTCTGATACTTTTACATGTCTATAAAAGTTGACTGCCATTTTGGGATATAACCCATGCTTGCGAAATTCACGATCGCATTGCAGCCAATAATCTTCGTTATCTTCGATTGCCTGCTTCCATTTCTCGATCAGTATGGAATCGATCACATCCAACTTTACATCTAATGTAGTAGCGATGCAAAGTGCCTCTTCGTATTTACCGTCATTACGCATTTTCCCAACGCAAACTATAACTTCCTGTTTAAACGTGCGTACATCCAACAACTTGTGAAAGTCAACCTCAGTGTAGATTTTATGTTCATATAAATAATGGAACAAGTTGAATAAATTCGTAAAGTTTGGCAGCTCGGTAACGAAGTATTTTTGAATGTTTACTTTGATGAGAACGTGTATGAGTTGAACTCGTGTGTATGACTCGTCTTTTAAACTATTGAGCAGACATGCCAGAAGAGTAATGCATGTAGTTTCAATCCACTTCCTATTTTGCAAATACAACATTTCATGGTCAATTTCCAATATGTAGCTGTTGGAGAGTTTGCGCTTCATCTTGGCGTGGAATTTATCAAGATCTGTGAGATGTTGACTACAGTTGAAGTAAAGACGTTGGCAATCGCACAAAAAGTCCATGAAAATTCGAATTGGATTTTCCTAAACCAAAAACAAAAGCTTATTAATATATAATAACAGTCAAACCTTTCAACTTACACTTAAAAAGATCGCAAAACTCTGTCGCAAAGTCTTGTAGTATCCCTGCTCAACCACAACTCTCAGGAATTTAGTTACATATGCTCCAACAGTTGCTAAATGCTCGCAATTCTCATTATTAATCTGGCAAGAAGCACTAAGCCAAGTCAGCCAACAAACAATCACTGAATCTGGCTCATAAGTTGTGGCAAGCACTGCCAATAAAGGGTACTTGTAATGCAAACAAGCGTGCAGCAATGCTTTGGGTGGATCATTACTATTATGACACTTGATCAACACTTGCAATAAATTATTTCTCTGATCAGTTATTGCTTCACTCTCAGCTAAGTTATCACATGAACTACCACTAGACGTGTTGCTTCCCCAGCTTGACTGTGATGTTGTACTAGCAGCCATATCACATTCAGGCTGCTTTAATAATCCAATACGTGCCAGGAAGAATTTCCTTGTATCTCGATCTCTCAACATTTGATTTCTTCCCTCATAAACCAAGTCATGAGTTAATGCATGTGATAAATGAGTATACAGCACAGGATCAGTAAATTGCAACACTAAATTGTTGACTTGATCATGGGGATAGTCATACTTATGAATGATGAATATGAATTCAATCCATTTTGACTCATTTGCCAACTTCCCCAGATATTTTGTAGGCAAAGCACATTCAGCACTTTTTGCAAGTTTAATAATATGATCCAAAATTTTCAAATTCATCACGTATTCGTTATCTCGCATGAGGATATTCTCATATAGTTTAATTATCATTTCAAATTTTCGTTCAATAAAAAGCTCTTGAATTTCTTGCGGTGCCAAATCAGTCGTATCATATAAATATTCCATCGCAGTAAGTTCAATCTTCAAAATTGCCGTACTTATGCCTAACTCATCCAGAAACATCATACAACTAGCCAGAATTTCTTTATGTAGACAGTTTTTTATAACAAGTATTCGTACTTCTTCAGCAATTAGTGTCAAATTGCTGTTGTCAATCATTTGTGATGCCTTGGTTGGTTGCAAATGAAGCAAAAATGATGTATAGTCGAGTTTCTTACATTTTCCGTAGTTTGCCACCAAATCCTCAGAGCGGAAATGCATGTATTCTTTGTTTTCTTCGCGTGCCAACAACTCACTGATGTCTATATTAAAATGTTTATGTAGCAATATTTCTTTTGATACCCTTTCTGGGACTGGATTATGAACAACTTTATTCAGATACATTTTCATGATTGGAAGTTCCTCCAGGATGTATTGATTATTCGTTAGTGTTTTGGCAATATCAAAGTTATTCAACACCATTAAAAACACTTCTAGCAATGCATTAAATTGAGTCCAAGGGGTATTTGGTGCACTGTGATTCAAAAATGTGTCGACCTGTTGCAAATTGATGGCTAGGATATGTTTATTATTAAAGCTGGTTGTGACACTTCGGCAAGAATTCAACAAGCCTACTGCAATGTTATCTTCCAATACTTCATCATCAAATTCTTGATCACTTGGAATCATCTCAATATTTTCATGATAGAATGCATCAAGCACAAGAAAGTGCTTGTTCTCAATACAATATTGTGTAAATAATTGTTTGAAATGGTCATAGTTTAAAACTGATGTCGGTTTCATAAAAATCGTTTGCATATAATCTATATGCCCGTTCTTTGATAATCGTTTGATGATTGTTTTTACATTAGAGGCAGCGTCTGGTTGAAAATCTCCATGCTCAGCCATTAAATCATATACATATTCTTTAGTCTCAAGAGAGACGTCCGTTCGCAAATGAAGATCGGTAATCATAGTCGGAGATATACGTAAATTTACTAACAAGTTGACTAGTTTATCATCTTCACTAATTGGTATACCGTTAGAATATTGCACGTCAATACACATTTTAATGAAGGATTGATTATTTGTTGTCAGCATACAATCCCATAAAGCTTGTGGTGTCAGAAATGGAGTTAAATTGAAATCTAGAAGTAATTTAAGATTACTACTTAAATCGGCAGAGTAATCATGTTAACAACATACCACAATATTTTAGAAACAATGAAGCCACTATTGATGACTTCCAATCATTATCACAGCTGACTAGCATTTGTAAATTAACATCATGTATAACCATCAGTTTCTTTTTACTATAAAATTCTTTAAAATTGACTAATGCTTCCTTATCTTTTTCCATTAAACAAAGCAAATCAAAGTGGGCTTTTAAATTATCATCTAATGCACTTTGTTTCTTTAAATGACTAGCAAGGAAGATTCTATTATCACTATTTATTTCAGAAACCATTATCTGAGTGATTTCTACAACAGGATCCAGCTTGGCATTGTTTAAAATATGTGTTGCTTTGAACACCTGTTTATTTTGCAGTAACTTTGTTACCCAGTCAATCACCTACGAATTGTGGCATTGCTTAATGACTGTCATGTTGCAATAATAACAATAAATGTACCTGTTCTTTGAACCATTTTTTTGTGTCATCTAAGTGCAGCTGTTTCCTTTGACTTAGAAACAGATACGCCAAGTCTAAGTGTGAACCTTTTGAGACTGATTCCCGAACAACTTCAATCACACCCAATTTCCTCCAACCCTCCCAAATAATCAACGTCTCCTTATTCAAACTAGGTGGTGGTGGCATGTTATAAACCACCTGCTTACAAGCGCGTTATAAGTTGAAAAATAAATAATTATTACTGAACCAATCGCTAACCTCAATCTTTCCCAGCGCAGATGATGAAGACATGCTCTTATGATTTGCGCACAGCTCAGAGGACGGAACGTATTCACTTGTAGTGCATTATTTCAGGACTGAGCTGTGCACACAATAAATTGTTATCTTGTTAGCGCGGCGTGAATCACTACGTTTTACGTAGAGTTCAATGTTACTACGACTCATTTCGGTCGGTCGGTAATTCGCAGACTCGCAATGGATTTAAACGCGCAATTCGTGATGAAGATGTAAACATGTTTTAATGATATGAAAATATGTTTCTTGATAAGTAGGATATCATTAAATACGCCTTCGTTTAAAGTACATTTCTGGTTTCAGCGTCATGTAATTGGGACGCCATTAAAATTGTTCAAAACTTTTCAATCGGCCCGATATAGTATCAAACCATAGTATCATGCGGTGCGATTGCAATGGTAAGCGATTTCTATGAGTAACATAACTCATTAGAAATTATTAGTAACAGTGATAACGCATTTAATTTATCATAAACTCTTGATGAGTTTTGGCGCCAATTCCATAAGTAGTGTAGAAGTGTTAGTATTGTCCAAGCGCTTACCCTTGATGTTTCAAACTTGCATCCGTCTATCAGTTCGATTGCCTACCCAAAACTAATACTCTACATAAATGCGTGGGTCGTAAACATTACTTTAAGCGAGTTTTACTGTTATTTGCGCTTATAATAACTTTAAATTCCATTCACAAAAAAAAAACACACAGCACTAACCGACGCTTAGCCCACCATTAAACCTATATCATCCTGCGATGCAGCAGGTTGCCTAAGTTTTAGCGACATCTTGCAGCAAACGCAAAAATCTCAAAAGTTTTTCTGAAAGATGTCGCAACGTTCAAGTTTAAATTCAAAAGTTTGAAAACTAATTAATTAGAACTTTTAACGTGTGCGAGAATGATAATATATGCTAATATAGATCTTATTTCGGTAGCTTTGATTTAAGTATTATGCGAAAAATAAATTCCGGCCAAGTAATCTATGAAATCCGTGGCTTAAATGAGGCTTTATTTTAATTTTATATAGATTAATCAGATCTCAAATGGTTTTGTAGCAATATATTGCACCTGTTCTTGATGCCATTTTCCGACACCAACAGCAGGACAGGGAAGTGTTTCTCTACCAGCATATTGCACTTTTTTGCCAACAAGATTTTCAAATCTTGGTTTCACAAAAGACCACGCGCCCATATTACGTGGTTCTTCTTGACTCCACACAAATGTGCTTGCATTTGAGTACTTGCTAAGCTCCTCTTGAAGTTCCATGGTAGGAAAAGGTGAAAAACTCTCCAAACGCACAATTGCTACATCATTAATACCCAGACTTGCTCTTTTATCAGCCAGAGTATAGTAATGTTTTCCTGAGGTGATAATAACTTTCTTAATAGCTCTTGGGTTTCCAATTGTTTCAGCTAGAACATAAATACGCGTCAATCAGAAAAAAGCACAGCAACTAATTAACCAATTATCATACACAAAACAGGTTTAAATGATGTTCCTTCCGACATATCCTCGTAACTCGAAGTACACGCAGACAATCTCAATAAAGTTTTCGGTGTTACTATAATCAATGGCTTACGATAATTTCGTAACATTTGTCTTCGTAGTAAATGGAAATATTGAGCTGGAGTACTTGGCTGACAAATTTGCATGTTTATATTTTCACCATCAGGTCGATCTTCCTTTGAGTCAGTTAATTGTAAAAATCTCTCAAGTCTACATGAACTATGTTCAGGTCCTGCTCCATCATAACCATGAGGTAATAATATCGTAATTCCTGAACTCCATAGCCATTTACCTTTAACAATAAATAATTAAATCATCATCTTATTGCCTAATTGATCGTAGTAAACCTACATTCTCCACTTGAAATGAAAGTATCAAAAATAATTTGAGCGCCATTAAAGAAATCACCAAATTGCGCTTCCCATATGATTAAATTATTAGGATGTTCAACACTCATTCCATATTCAAAACCAAGCACTGCTTCCTCTGATAATATGCTATTTGCTATTTCCAAATGTCCAGTTTGCTTAGAATCAATATCATTCAATGGAATAAAAATAGTGTTTTTCTCCTGATCAACCAACATCGCATGTCTATGGGAAAATGTACCTCGTCCAACATCTTGTCCACTAATTCTAACATTATAACCTTGATAGAGTAATGAACCCATCGCAAATGCTTCGGCCGTTGCCCAGTCTATGTTTTTACCGTTTTCCAACTTTTTATGTCTGGCAGTTACATGATTTTTTAATAAGTTTGGATGGATATTCTTCAATCAAATCTTCCTTAAAATTTAACTAAATATTACTTCTAGATACTTACGAATGATTCAGGATAAGAAACTGATTTTTCTCCAATAAACCGCTGAAGTTCAGGAGAAATTCCTGTGTCCCATACTGATATGGCATTTGGAGCTTGTGTAAATCCAGTCCATTGTTTCTTAAAACAAGGATCTTCCATTTCATAATTGTTTACCATCTTTAAATGATCGTTCAACCAATTGTGATGTTTTTTAACAACGCTTTCCCTTTCATTTTGCGATAAGACATTATCCTGAATTAATTTGTCAGCGTATTTATCAGGCACAGTTCTGCAATTGAATAAATAATTTCATAATCCATTAATTGAGCATTTCTTCTTACTTTCTCTTAGTAATTAATTTATATTGTGCTGGATTTGTAAATGTTGGATCATCAAGTTCATTATGTCCCCATTGTCTATAGCAATTCATATCAATAAAAACATCTTTCCTAAATTTTCTTTGGTATTCAAACGCAATTTGTGTGGCACGTACAACATCTTCAGGATAATCACCATTAACATGTAAAACAGGGACTGAAATAATTTTTGCCAAGTCTGTGCAATATTTTGAAGATCTTCCTCTTGCTGCTGGCATAGTAAATGCCACTTGATTATTAACAACTAAATGTATACTTCCGCCAATTTCAAAGTGCGGTGCTTGGGATAATGATAAAGTTTCCTGATTTATTCCCTGTCCGGAAAATGCACCATCTCCATGCACCTGAACATTAACTATTCTTTTGCCGAAATCTCCATTTTCATATTCATTTCCTCCAGTTAAATATTTAGCTCTTGCTTTGCCCATGGACACAGGATTAACTGCTTCTAAATGCGAAGGGTTGTAAAGCATGGAAACATGCAAATTCTTCCCTTTAATATTCAAATCCGTCGATGATACTAAAATTAAAATTTACCATTAATTGCTTCAATTAATTTAAAATCAATTAAATAAGACACCTACTAACATGGCTTAGAACATCGCCTGTTGCTTCAAACTTGCTTGGAAAATCTGGCAAACCATTTAACTTCGTAAATATTTTAACTGGCGGGAAATTCAGCATTCCCGTTAGGAAATTCAATCTTCCCCTATGCGGCATGGCAATTATAATTTGTTCAATGGCATCATTAGCTGAAGATTCAAAGAATTTTAAGAAGAATGCCATCATTGCTTCAGCACCTTCACCGCCATATCGTTTAACGCCAGGGAATTTACTCGCAAGAAAATTATCAAACGCTTGTGATTTTAACATTTCCGTAGCGATTGCCACTTTTGTTTCATTATCAATTACTTGCTCAGGGAGTTTTTCCAATTGTTCAGCAAACCATTCTCTCTCTTCTTCAGTCTACAACGAAACAACAACCTAACTCATTAACTCTCAAATTATTTAAAAAAATTACACTACCTCAAGATGCATAAATTCAGCACCAATTTGTGATGCGTAAACATCTTGTAAATGTTTAACCACATCATCAACACTTGCATTATTATCACTGCTAAAAATAATTCCATCAGAACTAACAACATCTGATTTATTAATTCCATAAGTTGTAAGCTCCAATTCAGGATGAGTGCTGAAAAACAAAGACTTAATTAATATGACTTTCAATGCCCATTGCAATAGTAATAAATCATGCGCAATTAAATAATTGACCTGGCATATTAATTTAACATTTTACTCACGTTTGAATCCTATTAAAAGCGACAGGATTAACATTTGCAATTTTATGTCCGTGCGTTCGATAAGCATCAACGAATCGTTGTAAGTTGCCATTTTTATTACGCTTTTCCACCAGTTGCTCGCTTACTACAACATGAATTAAATGCATTTGAATCAACACACCTTGTATTTACTTAAAAATCGGATTAGATACCTTCGAATTTAGTTGGTTGTCGTGGTTTATAGCCAAAGACCTCATCACTATGATATTCACGTCCACAGCTGAGTAATTTCAAGCACTTTTGTGTATTTACATTACGATAATGCGCATACGAGCGGCACAAGTTGATTAAATGCATGATTATTGTTCGCGTAAAACGCAACCTCGTCTAATGTATTTTTAGCTATTACAACTATGCGCCTAGTTTACTATTAAACTAGGTGTTAATGCCGTTAAAACACGCGTTTACAGGCGCATTATCCTAAGAAGTTGTTACGTAAAAATCTATGAGAAATAAGCCGCCTTCTTTAAATGTCTCTTAATCTAATCGGAATGATGTGAACTTTATGAACCTATTACGTGTTTTCTCATAAGCAACAATTGCTTATATCTATTTCATAATAGATGACGTTTAATTAAAAACAAAACAGATATTAGCATAATACATAATTATGTGTTGCCCATTGAGTTGTATAATGTTAAACTTAACTGAACCAAATAAAACTGGAAAAATTGATTGGTTGATTGATTGATTAATCTTTTTTACCACTGCCGCCCGAAAATTGAATAATCACAATGACATATGTTGTGATCAAATTAACGAAGGTAAATAGCATTGCAAAGTCAACATTGAAAAAGCCGGCTGCTGAAAACTTGGGGCAACGCGCAGATGCTTGATGCGCAAGTATAAATAACTTTTCACGTATTGCTGGTATATTTGAATAACGATAAAGTGCCTTGTAACTAATCGTTATGGTTTTCTTGCCTTCATCGACAACTTTCTCGCACATTGTTGCAACGACAACTCCTTGAATCTGCAACAGAAATCAATGAATTAATATCCGCTCTCAATCAGCAAAGTAATGGCTTACAACAATGATAGTCGTCCAACTAATAAATAAATAATGCAGAGGACCTATTTTAATTGCATTCTGCACAATATCGAAATATAATATATGCAAAATATGCATAACTTCTTCAAGAGTTAGCAGGAGAAAAATCCAACTAAACACCTCATTGAACACATCAAGTGCATCGCAGATTTTTACATGAAAGTTTAACATAATTTCCACGTAATTCGCATTAATTTCACGCGATTGCATCGATGCATTAAGGACTTTCAAAGCATTTCGAAAGATGGCAAGTAAATTCCACATGAAAATCATCAGAATTTCCACGTAATAAATAAGAATATGATCAAAAAGTCCAAGTTCGTAAAATTTCAAATCGATGCAAAACAACCACGTAATTTGCGTTCCCGATGTCATTAAAACGACGAAAAATGCATGAAACACAAGAAACCACGTAATATTTCTTGATTTCGAGGGTTGTACTTCGTCTATGACATTTTGAAGAAATTTTACCTCTTGTAATAAAACACGCATTTCCGTAAATTTAAAAATACCAAATTGCAAGATTGAAAAAACTATTAAAACAGTCATTAAAATATCTGATAGGTGATTGAAAATGTACAATGCCGAATGGGGAAGAAAATGGCGAATTTCCTTGATGTAAACGACTAATGAATTTCCAACTATGAATAATAAACTGATAATCAATATACGTATTTTATTATTTGATTGTTTAAATGTATATTTTGGTAAAAGTCCAACATAATAAAAAACTTTCAGTTGAATTTCAAGATTATTATTCATTTTCACTTTTGTTATTAAATTTGTTTATGTAAAATTATTACTGTTGTTTCACTATGTGGTTTAGCTATGCATTGTTACTATTGTGCTATCTAATTAACTAATTATTAGTTCAACTATTTGTTTGATATCTCATATTCGTTGGTTATTGGGTCAACAAACAGTTAGAATGATTAGAAATGATAATAGAAATGTCCCACCCATTTAATAACATTAGTTCAATACGTGTACTAATGAGCTAAAGTAAATTAATTTGATTAATTAGCATAACTGAAAATTTGATACTTACAACAATGTAAATACTCCAAACAAATATTATAAGATATTCAATTTGTAGAATTTGATTATAAATCACACCATTAACCACCCGAAGAATATAAATGACTGCATTCACTTGCTGTAATAAGAAATTCCACCCCCAGAGTTTATTTATAATATTGACACTTTCACCAAGCCTGAATTGAATTTTTATTAAATTTTCTAATGCACCTCTCTGCCTCTTAGCATTAAAATGATCTATTCTCTCATTGAACGTTCGAATGTAATGAATCAAACTTTGAAGGATCAAATACTTATTGAGATCGAAAATATGCATCGTAAAAGTATCAAAGATTTCAGAAGAAAAGCACGCATATCTCTCATTTTTTTTGAATATCACTATTGCAAAATAAGCATCGAAGATTATCGTGCTAATAAATAAAATTACACATGAAATAAGAATTAATTTAATCCATTTAACTCGTGGAACTTTCACATTATGAAAGTGCATTAAATCAAGCTGGACTTGATCGTAAATTTTAAACAAAGTATTCAAATGTTCAAGATTAATAATATTCATAGAAATCGTGATTTGAAGAGTAATTATTGATGTTATAATAGGAACAGCAACAACATAAATTTTATCTGACAAAAAAATGTTATACTTTAAAATATTATTCATAGACCAAAAATGCCATAGTAAACTCGCGATTACTTTTGAAATAATAAATAATCTAATTGTTTCAAACTTTTTTAATTTATGATTGTAATTTGGCAATATACCGACGAAAGCCGCAATTTTCAATGGCCACTTTAAATTTTCCGCTATCATTTTCTTTTATTCGTTGTCAAATGACTCAATAACTCACATTATTTTCTGTTTGTACGTTTCATTTGTTGATGAATAATACCACTTGAATGCAATTAGCTTAATCAATAAACAACAACTGAACTAATTTAATAATTACCAAAATATATGCAGTCCAAGCATAAACAGTAAGCATTGCATGCAGACTCATCTCTTGAGCAGTAATACTCAGATGAATGGAAGATAAAGAATTCATAACGATTTGCACAATGCTCCATAAAATATGCCATCCGAAAATCGCATTAAACAAATCCACAATATTGCACAGAAACGTATGACATAAAATTACATCATTTATTTGCTCCTCATTCAAACTCTCCTGTTCTTCGCACAATTGATTAAACAATTCGAAACGATTACGCAGTGCATTCAAAATCATATATTCTAATAAAACGAGTGTAAAATTTATATAAATTATCGTCTCTAATGATATCACATACACGTATAAACTCATATATAATTCAGTATTCCAAACAACAAAATCACATATTGTTATAATTCCCAGCAAAACATGCGAGACGTAGACAATGACGTGAGAAGTTATTAAATTTACTGTGCAATATTTACGCAAGATTTGCTCACATTCACAGAAGAGTTTAAATAATTCTTGCAACTTGTCAAATTTGCTAAAATTTGTTGCAATCAGCAAATACATTGTCGCGAAATAAACTGCAATTCCTCCTAGGGTATCAATGACTACATTAACTTCTTTAATAAAATCTCTATAAATTGCATAAATCAGAAAAAGAATTGTGATTAAAATTGCACAGAAAATGCTTCTGAATTTGGATTTTATTAAAGTTCCCGTATTAAAATCAAAAGCTGGTACAAGACCAATAAATTGACATAAAGTATACGCGACTCTCAATTCGTTTTTCATTATTTTCAATTAACTTTTCTATTATTTTATATTTTAATTGCACCACTTCGATCTTTTGTTTAATTTATCAAACAACTACTGCGCGATGAAGTGTGGTAAACAGGGCACTAATTAAAATTGTTAGGTAAATACAGCGAGTGGCAAACAAAAGGCGCGGAGTGTATTACTAATAATTCAATTAGTTAATTACCAAGTCGTTGATTAATAATTATACTCACAGTCCAGTTGAGCGCCCACGCAAGTTTGACATAAATATGTCCAAATTGTTGATGCTGATAATCGGTCATAAAGTCATTAATGATACGCAGAATGTAAATAACATGTTGAAAATTTGATAGGAAGAATAACCATCCGAATAACTCATTAACGATATCAATTATGTCACTCATATTGTAATAAACACGTATCAAACGCTCAATGTCATATCCGGAATACGTATCCGAATTGCAAATTAACACAATTGCTTTGTTCATATAATTGTAACGTTGGCGTACATAAAGCAATATGTAAAATATCAAAAAATGTAAGACATGAATATAGTATTTGTTTAACAAGTCAGATAGTAAGTACAACCACACTGTGAATTCCGGCTGGGTGGTGAACAACCCCGTGAGACACATGAATATTAAATTATACACGATAAACTTGACAAATGTCACTTTATAAGGGTGAGATTTAAGTTTTAAGTTGAATCCAAAGATTAACTCGCGATCAATTGTATTGAACTTGTTCAAAAGCGTTTGCAATTTCTTCAGGTGCTTGAAATTCAGAAAGTAAATTATATTCCAGTTTATTAACGTTATCGTTATCACTTGCAACAAATGAAACAGAATATGGAATATGTCTGCATGAATTACAGTAATAATTCCATAAAATGCGGTGGCCAACAGCAAAACGTGAATTAAAAGTATTGAAAGTATTAGAGTTTTACTTGGTTCAAATCGTTTAGTGAATAGATTTAAGGGTGGAATGAAGCCTAAATTATTATAGTATTTTAGAATTAAATTTAAATCCACTAAAAACGAACTCATTTTGAAAATAGATACGTAGATAACTTGACTTGACAATAAATGAATTAACATTGTTTCTAAGTAATTCGTAATTCAGGTGTAATTTACATTATGTTATTGAATAATACTTGCTTTTTAATTAAAATTTTCCTAATACCTTTCGGAATTATATCCCAATTATTTTCATGTCTTATCTTGCATGTAATTAGTCATTTGAACAACTCATTGTATTTTTTCCAGCAAATATAAGTACTATGTACCTATGTATGCGAAATTGGTTGTTATAACGATTGAAAAATCGACAACTTAATCTCCGGCTCAGTCATTTGAACTCGTGGCTTTCAGGTCACAAATAAGGTATTAACCCTCTCAGCCACCGAGCCGTATAAACCCTAAATATTTAAATAAATTGAAATACTTACAGTTGTATTAACAGACCACATAATCATCAAATACACATGCTTAAAATCTCCAGTTTCTTCATCCAGCAACGATTGAACAACCCTTAGAAAAAATATGACAATTTGTACATTAACCAGAAAGCAGGTCCATCCAAATAAATCACTGCAAATTTGTACACAATCAGCAATTAAATGCTGTACTTTAATTAAACTTTCCACTTCCAAATACGTCACTCCATTACGATACAACTTCTTCAATGCATTATTACTCAATGCAATTCTTTGCAGCAGTAAATAAACGACGTACGAAATGAAATATTTAAAAATAAATACGCTGTACTTTAAAATATACTCTGGTACGTAATATTGCAGAATGAATTTAAATCCATACCAATATGCATTAAAGCCTGTTGCTAAAATATATCCAATCGTCCAAAATAAATAATGCTGCATTATATATTTCATAAATGGTGGTTTTATGCGATGCACATTCATAAATTCACGATCAATCGAATCGAATTTAACAAACAACTTTTGCAACTTTGAAATTCTCGAATAGTTCATCGCAAACTGCAATTCCCAATTGGTGACATTCACAATGTACAATTGAACTACCCTCGTAACAATACTCTTAAGACTGTCAAATGGATTCGTAAGCGTTGTATACGTAGAATACGCAGATAAAAACAAATTGCAAGCGAGTATTAAATAGAAAAATCTATCATGACGATAGAATTTCTTCTGTTTATCATTGTAGAATGGTAAAATACCGAAGCAACTTAATGTTTTAATGAATATCTCCAAATTCTTTACGAGATTCATCTTCTCACGCACTAAGAACGTTGAATAATGAATTAAATAATTCCAGTATGAATGATTATCATCAAGTACAAATGATTACAAGATAGGAAAAGTTCAATTAATTAATGATAGTATTATTGACTTTGTATCGAATATAGAACGATGAAAAATAATTGTATTAGACATTGTAAACATGCAAATAATCATAAAAATGCCATAAAGGCAAATAATACATGAAATCAATTCATTTCCAGGCGGAAAACCAGCAACAGCAAGTGAAATTTATCCTTAACACAGATTCGGCAAGGCGCCATCTACTTCATGGGGGTTTTTATTTGAAAATCAATATGCAGTCCTTGTTTGTATTGCGTAACGAAACAGGAAAGCGATCCTGCCTGGGCAAAGCGCCAGTCGGTCTTGAGAAGCGCGCGTGATTTGTGGAGATTGTAAATAGTGTCATCCTGAATTTCCATGCCAGTCAAGAGCAAATTGGAAGCACAATGTTCCTTATGCTAATCCTGTTTGTGTGCAACAGCAATGCAGTCATGTTTCCCAAGGTACGATAAGTCCTTTTTGCCTCACCTATTCGAATATTAACTCGTTTCGAGTGCACTAAGTACAACAAGTGTTTGTTTAGGATGCTTATAAAGCTGCCGTCGTCGAGTATGCTACACATTTTGAGCCCTTTTCACTCCCGAAGGAAGTGATGGAGCAAAATGTTCAAGAGTACGTCAAGTACATCAAAAGTGCTTCCGATCAGGTGTTGCTTAATAACATATAAATATTTAATGTATTCATTCATTGAACTTAAAACTAATCATAATTTATTTGGAATTTCAAGGGAGCATCAATAATAGTATTCCCCGAAGACGGACTCACAACGCTAAATGTCGCAAAAACATCCCCTAGGAAATTGGATAATTATAGCATCGAAGTGCCGGATCCTGCAATCAACCCTAACCCGCGCATCAACGAATCAATGAACATGGTAAGTTCATCAAGTCATTGTGCTACATACCTACCATTCAACCCTTATTAACAATTCACCACTCTATTGTAGATACTCAGATATTTATCCGTTGCGGCATATGAAAATAAAATCTATGTCGTTGTCAATTTAATAGAAAAACAGCGTGATTTTGGTTTCACGTTTTACTACAATACGAATATTGTTTTTGATAAAACTGGAACTATTATTCTAAGGTACAATAAATCAATTCATCTTATCAATCAATGATAAGTAATACAAAATCTTAAATATTTATTTTCAGATACCGAAAAGTTAATTTACTAAATGAACCAAAAATGCATCCTGGTAATGAATTAGTCACTTTTCGTACAGATTTCGGGGTGACGTTTGGCATATTTACTTGCAATGATATTCTTTATCGTGCACCCGCATTGGATGTGATAAGAAATAAAAATGTCACCGATATTGTAATGCCAAGTGCATGGTATTCGGAAACTCCATATACTCAGAGTAAAATTCATTTGTTTTTAAGTAAATAGTGTGTTAATTAATGATTTTATAGGTCTCAGCATACAAGCAGGATATGCACGTGCAACTGGAGTTAATCTACTCGTTGCTGGTTTTAGCCATCCCCCAATGTATGGAGGCAGTGGTATTTATTTGCACGATGGAAGTATTGCCGAACTATTCATCTCTCCGTCAACAACAAGCCGCCTCCTCATTCAGAGCGTGCCCATTACTCATGTAAAGATATCAGCGGTTAAATGCCATAACAATTCGCACGTACGTATTTACTTAATTCGTCATAACTTGTGTTAAACTGATACTTTCATTAAATATTTGCACGTTTTTAGACGACACCGCGTTTCCGTCTAGGCGGCTATCTGAATGAGGGACTCGTCAATACTCCTCATGAAAATATGAGTCTTCATACATTACATGCACTTAATTTTCATAATCTCGAAACAAAAGTGCGTTTGTGCAGTTTCGACAAGGCATTCTGCTGTCGATTCCATGTGATTCTAAGAGAACGACCATCATTTCATGATCCAAAATACATGTAACTATTCTCTAAACTTCATTGAATACAAGTTTTAAATTGAATTTTTATATAGGTTGGCCATGTTTTATGGTGTAAGGCCGTATGGTGATTCAACAATTGGCGTGCGATCCTGCGGACTCATTGCATGTTTATCAAAGGACACTTCGTCATGCGGAAGACGCAACCACACCTCACGCAGTGAAGCCATCTTTGATAAGATAACAATCAAAGGCGACTTCGAACGTAACTATTATCAGAATTTCGATATGCCAATTACGCTAACGTATGATCAAACGCCCATCACCGAATACACATATTGCGAAACGTTCAACGACGATAAAACGCACGTAATTGCTGAAATGCGAAGCACACGACCATTGAAAAATCTCATGTCCTTTGGCATCTTTGGCCGTCTCTACGACTACGACGGTGGCAGCGTTGGTTTAATAACGAATTCAGGAAATGTGAATTCCATGAATCATACGTTCATCATTTGTGCGTTTATTGCTCTGCTCATTTGCAATAATTAGAACTGCCGTTAGTCATTGAATCGTTCTAGAATACTTGTTCGACAAATTAAGACTAGAGTTGCACATTAAAATTAAACTTAACATTATTGAGTCATAGTTTACCAATACTATTGCCTCGGCATTATCAGTATTAGTAATTAATTAATGTTCAACTACTCATTGTTTACATAACTCGAAAATATGCACAATATTTAAATGTTTCGTAGATGGAGAAATCAAATGTTCCATGGCTTCAAATAGCAAAACGTTTTCTAATCTTCAACAAAAATTAATAATAGATTAATAGCAGTGCGATCTTGAATTCATCGAAGTTGAGAAGATAAATAATAGTTTAGTTCCTTGACAAAACAAAAGCAAAAAACCAATTTTCGCATTAAAATACGCAAAGAAAGCCTAGCAATAACACGTCCAATTGAACGAGAAGTAAACTTTGTTGATTGATAATGTATGACCTCATTTCAGATGGCCTAAGTTACAATATGTGATTGTCAATCATTTCCATAATTAATTTAATTCCATTTAATTTTTAACTGCAACATATGCAAATTACCGTATGTAAGTGTAAACTTGAATGTGCTGGTATGTGAATTACGTATAAGCAATGTGCCTTTGCGACTGCCTTAAACACAAAACTATATGATTGAAGGCGACAGGATATGCTTGACAGGAACAACTATAGAACAATGCAATAATGAACCAATTATGTGTACCTGCTCTCAATGTAAATCAATTACGTTATTATCCTTTTGCCTAAAAGAAACGTAAACCTAACTAGGGAAACTCTTAAAGTTGCTCAAACAAAAAGAGATGTCTATTTTCAAAATGTTAGAAGAAAGAAAGAAACAGATGAAATCTATGTCTACACAGGAATTAATCATCCTACTTAAGAAAGAACGCAGAATAGCTGGTATATAGCAATATTTTATGAGAATCGTATTGAAAACATTGTGATAAGTTATGCAATGTCGTATGATATCAAGTGCAAAATGCTTCAGTCTGTTGTCAATAAATGCTAAGCTCAAAAAAATGTTGTAATGGATGGATCACGGTTATTTCCAAATGTAGGTACCTTACTGTTATCTCAACGAGGAGCAAATACGATAAGAGAAGTACAAAATTATAAATATGGGTAGGTAACAGCGTTCAAAGACCAATTGTAGGTTGAGCTCGTTCCGATATTCTTCAACCGCATTTTAGTCATTAGTTAATTATTTATACAAACAGTGAACAAGATGAAATATAAGAATTTGGCAATCTCCATTTCCTTCTTGGCATTAATCGTAAGTAATTTACCAAATTTTGATGTCATGTACATATAAAATGTGAATTTAAATTTTCAGAATGTAACACTAGCATATGATGCACTTGTTCTTGATTATGCTCCAATTAAAGAAAGCCTGCCACGTGAAACTCTGCAAAGAAATTTAGACAAATATATCGATATTATTATCGATGAATCAAATTTAGTAAGTAACCAAATACAAATTGCGTAATTATTTTGTGATATTGTGGATTTTAGGATATCATTGTATTCCCGGAATATGGTCTTATAACAACTAGTGCTCTTGATTCATTAGATCCCGAATCATTAGTGACCATACCAAATGTCAGTAATGCAACAACATGTCTAATTGGCTTTCACGAAGTGATTAATAAATTGGGTTGTTCCGCTCAACAAGCCCGTCGTTATGTTGTTGTTAACATGCTGGAGACAACAAAAGAAAATTTAACTTACAATACAAATGTTGTCTTTGATCGAAATGGTGCCATCATTGCCAAGTAATAATCAACACTCAATTTTATATTTCTTAAAATAACTCATAATTCCTTGTAGATATCGTAAAATTAATCTTTTTGGTCCAGAAGTAGGACTTTTAACGCCAGGAGATCAAATTGTAACTTTCACCACTGATTTCCGTGTTACTTTTGGTCTTATTACTTGCTATGATATTCTCTTTAAAAATCCTGCTAATGATATTTTTAATGATAGAGAAGTCACCGACATAATTATGCCGACTGCATGGGGATCTGAAGTGCCTTTTTATACAGGTAAATCATCCTTAAATTCTTCTCATTAAACAACTTCAAGGAAATAATCACTTCTAGCAATTGGAGTTCAAGATGGCTATGCTAAAAAACATGGTATAAATTTACTTGCATCCGGATACAGTGATCCTGCAGTTGGAAATGGCGGCTCAGGCGTTTACTCGCCAGGAATACCGAGTCAAACGCAAATTCCGGTTGTGCCCGCAATTATAAGGATTCGAGCTAAAGTTACAGCGCTGAAAAACCGAAGCCCCGAAAAAGTTTGCAACAACTTGGTAACAAAATAACACACCCATTTGATGTGTAGATAATTACTCATCGATTATTGACTTTTAGATAAATCCACGTTTGGGTATTGGACATTTACCATCAATTGATTCATTCCATACTAACCCGATGAAGGAAATTCAGATTTATAAGTACAAAAATATCGATCCGCAAGCAAAGTCTTTTAATGAAGAAATATGTACCGGAAACGTATGCTGTAAATTCAACGTGGTCTATGATAATTATCTACAGAATCTGAAACAAACATATAAAGCAGCAACATCTGATAAGGCATGCGGTATATTTGCATGTGAAGATTCAACAAATCTTAATTCTTGTGGAAGTCGCAGTCAAGCATTGAACGCTTCATATTTCAGTCAAATTACTATCGAGATGACGCTGAAAGATAAAACAAATGGTTACTTTTTCCCCGTAACAAGTAATGTCGATTTACTGCCTTTAACATACACATATTGCGAGACTGCTGAAAAAGTTACGTTGAAACACACTAATGTTGGCGAAGTTGTGTACACTGGTATTCTAGTACCTAGTGGTATTGGATCTGGAAGTCTTTCGTTAAATATTAATAGTGCTTTAATGAGTTGTGCATTAATAACTATCGTTTATAATATGTTGTCACGATAAATAATGCAATTATTATATGGAATTAGCTATTATAAATTAATATAAGGCAAATCGGATAAGTTTAACGTTTAAATACCATATTAAATTTTCATTTAAATAAATAAATTAAAGATTAACTTGCGAATTTTCTTGGCTCCTACCATAACGACATAAAAATCTACCAAGTTATTCTTTTCACATCCCTCTTTCATAAGAAATGTGATCTAATTTCATCAATATCTCGAAAAGTACTAAAGATATCATCAAAATTCCTGCATTTTTCACAAGTCTTACAAAGAAGTAAATTGGTCCATCGCAAATTTGTTGGACGCATTCTTAACTTGAGGCGATCATGTTAATTCTTCAACTTTTTGTTTTACTTGCATGTTAAAGTATTACATGAAACCTTAAATCTCTATTCATTAGGATATAGGAAGGTATTGAAATCTGGAGCTCTGTATCACTAATTTAAAAATACAATTTCTTTCCCAAGAAATGTGATCTAATTTGATCAATATCTCGAAAAATACTAAAGATATCGTAAAAATTCTTGAATTTTTCACAAGTCTTACAAAGGAGTAAATTGGTCCATCGCAAATTTGTTGGACGCAATCTTAACTTGAAGCAATCACGTTAATTCTTCAACTTTTTGTTTTACTTGCATGTTAAAGTATTACATGAAACCTTAAATCTCTATTCATTAGAATATAGGAAGGTAACGAAATCTGGAGCTCTGTATCAGTAATTTAAAAATACAAGTTCTTTGATACGAAATGTGATCTAATTTCATCAATATCTCGAAAAGTATTAAAGATATCATCAAAATTCGTGCATTTTTCACAAGTCTTACAAAGAAATAAATTGGTCCATCGCAAATTTGTTGGACGCATTCTTAACTTGAAGCGATCATGTTAATTCTTCAAGTTTTTGTTTAGAATATAGGAAGGTAATGAATCAATGTCAATATCCGTCACTGTAAGTCAAAGTCTTAAAAGATTGGAAATGCAGTGTTATTTCAAAAAGAAAAATATTATTTTATTTAAATTTTAATTAATAGCATATTCGCGTATTATTAAGACTAATTAGTTAAAAATAATACGAGTCAGTTTATCAGAGAAGAATCCAAGATTCATATGCTTTTTACATTTTTAAATTATCTCAATTGTGTCAATAGTTACAACAATTTAAAGATACACGTGTTTTTCATTAATGAGTACGAAAGAACAAATCTCGGAATGAGCATCAATGAAAAGAGAACGCTATATACGGCCTCTGTTGCTCAGCGCTGGTTGCCATGGTTACTATGCATGTAAAGGCCATAAGAGCGGCCATCATGGATTTGCGGCAATTGTTTCTACTAATCAATCACGTGACAGGAGCAAGAGAGCGCGATAATATTTGCATTGCTACTGTTGCCGGTAGCAGCAGGTGCGAATTTGCGCGGGTGCAGTTCGAGTGTAACACCAGTGGCACTGTTTTTTTAAAAATTTTAAACTCTTATAACTTCTTTGCTTTGTAAGATATCAAGTTGATATTTTCAGCATTTATTGATAATTTAACGCTCTTTAATATGATGTAATTTTCATCATCAAAAAAAATAAAGCACGGATATAAATAAATATACGGATTTTTTTCTTTCTTTCATAAAGTTTTTTTGACTGCGCAAAAAACTGCGGAAAGAAAAGTATGCGTGTCACAGACAAGTTTGCTTATTCTATGATGTCGCAACATTCTATGGTCGAAACATCATAGAATCCTTATTGCCAGCTTACTTTTACGAAATTTTAGTGCAAAATAAGATTCAATGCACTTAATGATCTTTTGTTACTTACCAGTTTAATTAAATTAATTAATATCGCCTCAATGTACCGTAAACTACTTTTAGAATGAACAAACGTAATAAAGCATGTAATAATACTTTTGTTTGGAAATACACTTTTTTCAATCAAACCAACAAATTGATAATATTCCATGATAAGAACTTTGATGAAAGGAGTTGTGCATTATTGAATTATGAATTGATGTGTATCTCCATTCAAGTATTGTTATGAAAATCTATAAAATCATAAAACCACCGTGGAACATACCATTGCAGCTATAGAAAATGAAATCAGTGATTCGTACATATTTGCTGAATAGCTCTTTCCACGGCTTTCATTTTCTCGTCGAGAAAGAGCGTCACTGGAGTGAGAAATTGTTCTGGCTTATTTGCTGCATATTAAGCTGGTTTGGCACCGGATTGTTGATTCGTGCCAGTTGGGATGATTACCAACACAATGCTATACAATTCGTCGTCGAAACGACGTACTTGGATTGGGATACGCACTTTCCTACAATAATCGTATGCGAAACGGACAATCAGGATCGAATTGCGGAAGTCACGGACAAGTAAATAAAATACTCTTACTTTTAAACTACATACTAGGCACTTACTCATTGCAGTTTGTATGGAGATCCACATGATTATAATTTGGACGAAGTAGTGAAAGAACTCGTGTATTACAAAGGGCTTAGTTTCTACACGTTGCAAATTTGCGGAGACGCGGAAACTCGTAGTCCTGAATGCACCACGAGTAATTTCACAATTTTCTCGCAATTGGTACGCAGCACTTGTGAGCAAATGTTTCGAGTATGTAAATGGAATCAGCAAGAGTTTGATTGCTGTCAATATTTTAAAGCAATTGATACAGAGCTTGGAACTTGTTTTGCGATTAATTCGAAACAAACGCGCGAGAAATCACCGCATTTTGATATGATATCGAATCGAAAATTAGGTGCTGGTGCGTTTTACATGGAAGTTAATGTTATTGCTAATGTATACTTACTGGGAGAACAAGAAGTACCTTCTTTAACAACAATCCAAGCAGATATTTTACAAATTGCGCCTCAGATTCACTACCATCGCGATTTCACCTTGAACGAAATCGAAAATCAAGCTGAAGTAGAAACAAAATCAATCAGACATTCAATTGGTTATACTTTTCCTTCTTTCCAGGTTCGTGATGTTTCCATTGAGCAGAGAAATTGCCGTTTTATGGACGAATCGAATTTAAATGTTTACAAGTATTACAGTTACTCCGCATGTTCAGTTGAATGCCGACGAGATGCGCAACTGAAGCGATGTGATTGCGTGCATCATTTAATTCCCAATACGGGTGACCACACAAATCCTAATGACTTGATCTATTAATTAACTCATTTTATGAATTTCAGAATATAAAGATCAATGCACCATTAAAGGTTTAGATTGTTTAAATAGCAATTATAATGACTTGGCTGTTCTTAAAGCTCATTGGGCCAATCGTAAAGGAATCGTTTGTTTCTGCGTGCCGAGTTGCACAGAAATAGAATTGAGCATCGTAAAAGATGAGAAAACAATGTAAATGAATGAAATAATAAACTGGAGGTAATTAATTAAACTATTTAATATTTGTAGTATTGATGGTAATTATGCAATAGTGGAGTTTTCTTTGGACAGACTTCCTTCGGAACGCTTCAAACGCAATGTGGTCAAAGGCAAATTAGATTTAGTCGGTATGTAATAATTGATTCCTTTGATGATCATCTTATTTATCAATTGCGTAATTGCAGTATCAATGGGCGGTACGACAGCCCTGTTTATCGGCGCGAGTTTGTTGAGCTTCGTCGAAATTTTCTACTATTTACTCGTGCGTCCATTCTTCGACTTGTATCGAAAGAGAAAGCAGGCGAAAAAGTCGCATGAAATTCAACCAATTAAACTATACACTTAGACGTAATTTGCAATGCGTACGCACTAAGTACACACTCATTAGGAAGACGGTATAAAAATACTAGAATTGCAGCAAGCACGATTTACAATCTACACAAAAGAATGGCGAGGAGTACAAATGGCCAGCATGCGAGTCGAATTTGCGTGGCTGCGTTCTCTTTAAAATTATCACCATGCGGAATCTCATTTTCTTTGGCTCGCCGCACTTCCTCGATGGATGTTTCAATCGCCTTGTTCATGGAGCGCATCAGTGGGAAGTTTTTATATTCCTCCCCGGCGCAATCACCCTCAAAGTCATCAGTATCAATTGACCAAACCATAACACCTGCGAGTTCTTGTTCCACAGCGAATTTCACTTTTTCGCCGATGGATCGTGTATCATCATAACTGATAACGCGCTCACCGCTGACCAAGAACGGAGTTTTACTTAATGCATCCCAATGTTGTGTATACCCTGAGGATTTGTTTCTAATTTCCAAACATATCTCATTATAACCCATGAATCCATTTTCTCTGGTATACGGTCCTTGGAAACCGATATTCTTTGCAACCATGCCCAATCTTGGTGCGCGTTGTTCCCCTTGAAGTCCCGCCTCGGTCAAGAGGAATGTCCGTCCGTAAAGTGGTACACCCATGACCAATTTACGCGCTGGTGCTCCCAATTGCAGCATGTATTCAATAGAATATTGCTTTAAATAAATTCATTGTGTGTTAATTATTTATTCCTTAAAATTTTAGCGCGAAATTGTACTTACAACGCTGTAAACATCCGTGCTTGTCAAAGGAGCATTTGCACCTGTTTTTTGATCCCAAGTTCCGTGGTAATCATAACACATCATATGAATATAATCCAAGTAAACAGATAATCCTGCAACATCGTACGCTCCATCAATCGTGTCTTTACCAGCACCGAATGCAGCAGTCAGCAGAAGATTAAACTTATTAAACGCAGAACGCAACTCTTTAACGAGCAGGAGAAAGTTTTGTTTATCTTGTGGTGAACCCCCGCGTTTACCAGGAAATTCCCAATCGAGATCCAAACCGTCAAAATTATACTTCCTGTTTACAGCAATAATTTATAGGATAATGCAATTAATAAAATACTTGTTAATGAGCAACCTTATGAATTCAACGGCATTTGCAACGAATCGGTGCCGTCTCGCTGCATCCGCGGTCATCTTTGAGTAATTTGCGGATCCTTCGTTCCAACCGCCGATGGCAAGCGTGACTTTAACATGCGGATAGCGGTCCTTCAGCCGCACAATGCGCTCGTAGCCGCCTTTACCATAATCCTCAGTGAGATCCTGCCACGGATCCAATGACCGGATGGCATCATGTGTCTCGTTAAGTCCGGCGAAAGAGTACACCAAATGTGTGCAGACATTGGGATCAATATGTTCCAATGAAAAAGAACCCCGTCCGGGCCGGTAAATCGCCCATGTGCCAATATAACAAACCACAACTTTACCATGCGTGGGACCTATAAAGAAAACAAGTTTTGTACTAAAATATCCGCAATAAAAACATGCATATAACGGATATTTACTCAATAAAAAAGACTTGCGTCAATATTAGCGCATAAATAACTAAAAGCTATGCAAATATTAAACGCTCTAATTGCGCGTGTAAAGCGCGCAGTACTTTCATAATTGTTTTGTCTCGCTATACAATCACATTATGGGGAAATTTATATTTATAAAATACCTGTTATTAAACTGCTAATTGGTACACCAAGACACACCACAGCGAAAAACAGCAGCACGAACGTAATCCGCATGGTGATTTTATTATACTTAATCAACGGGAAAAAACAAACTATAACAAAGTGAACAGGCTGCTGGCTTTGTTGCTCAGGAGCACTTCTTCGCACTGACTTTTAGTTTTGCAATGAACTTTTACCGTTTACCGACGTCAGCAACAACCAAGGAACGACTGAGTCCCCACTGTTGGTGCGATAAGGCCATGGAGCAAATGCGGCTTCTTGAATACTGATTTTCTGCTGCGGAACCACGACAAGAACCGGCATACCGCGCGCGTGAAAGAGACAACTCGTTGACCTTGTTAACGCGCGCGAGTGAGATACTTAATAATATCTTCACTTATACCTTTCACTTTGCATTCATTCCTGCAGTCATTCCATCCAGCAACGTGTAGCGTCATTTTTCCCAAATTATTTTGTCGCATCAAAGTAGTACAAACAAATGATCAATTATGAAACAATTACACGTGCTTTGCACTGTGCGCAATTGTTAATGTCGCATTACAGCTCGCATAATTCATTTCTTTTGCGCACGACTTTGGTAAAGTCAACTCATGAATCACTTGTATATTGACCTTGCAACCATAAGCGACTCATCAAATTTATAAGAATTACTATCATGTCTCATGAATAATAAATAATATAACAATCCTTTTAATAAGCGCATGAATTGACATTGATTTCATGTTATATCTTCCGCAATAAACGCTTAAAAATAGTGTGATATAAGATAGGTAAGAATAATCTCAATTATTTTATTTCCTTTATCTCTTATCAACGTAATAAATATACATGTTAGTCAGAATCATCATTCTGGATGTTAGTCAGAATCATCATCTGAATCTGAACTTGAAGCAGCCCGCTTCTTCTTTGGAACATTATTTAAATGATTGATCAAATCTTTAGCAGGATTGAAAACGCCACTGGTCTGAGTATTGCAGAGTGCACATCGAGTTGTTTTCTTATACTGTTGCAATGCACATGCTTCGCAAAAATAATGCTTACATCTGTAACAACAACGAATAATAAAAAATCACGATTAGTCAATTGAAACACGCTCCTAAGTGAATTATTACCAATTCATTTATAGTACTTACTTGGTGATTACAGGATTATTAAAATCTCCTTTGCAAATACCACATTCATCAGGAAACAAATCGGAATCAGAATCAATTTCATACTTTTTATCATTCTCATCGTCTTTGCCGTATTGGCCGGCATCCCATTCCTGCTCCAGTTGCCAGCCGTGTTTGTAATCACTGCGGTCGTGCAAGAATTTGCAACTATCGCCGAAACCACAAAAGCCAGTTTCCTTATAATCTTTACAAATGTCCGGCTGATAATCCCATCGCACCGTTGCTCGCAAATTAGCCGGTGCGCGAATTGGTCCGCGACGTACCAAGCCCGAACTCGCATTGCCTGCAGCAGTGTCTTTTGGTTTATAGTACTGGGCATAATTATTGATACCCCTATAAATCTTATCATCAGCTTTCCCTTCAAGCTCCTTATTTACTTCCAAACGCTTCTCGTAAATCGCCTGTGCATCTCTGTCCTGTTCAGTCTCTATTTCTAGAGTTGCTGTTGCACCCTGGTCCTGAGGCCCATCAGGCATTGCTGATTTGTTGGATTTATAATTGACACCAATACCTTCCTCAGAGCCACTTGATTCTCCCTCATTACTAGATGATACATCATTTTTCAGCTTCTTCTTTGTTGATGAAGATTGTATATTTGGATTAGATTTGGCCTTACGTGATTTGTGAAACTTAGTAGCTGTGCCTGTTTTCTCTTCCTCTTCATTACTAGACGCAGATGCCTCACGTTTCCTTACGCCACGCGCTTTTATATTGCGTTTTTTAAACATAAAAGTACATGTACCGGACCCTGGATCTGCCATTTCTCAAGTGATTGAAATACCCTTATAGCTCCAAAATAATTGCTTCCAAGCGAGTTGAGTCCTTCCTTTATACAGATGCTATATATATCTCATAATTTATATAGCTTCGCTCACTATAATACAAGCACTACACTTGCAATTAGTATGTGCTCTTCGTTAACTTGAGTTTGTTATCATATAGTTACCAAGAATAGCGCTAAGTTATGAATTTGCCAATCAATAGATAAACGTTTTCAGTATGTATACTCCTCCTTCAATTGTTAAATAAGACTTAATCCAAGCTCTAAGTTATTAAATAACATACAACATTCTGTTAACCTCATTTACAACCAAACACTGATGTTGTCTATTGACAATATTGAAGTCCAATAATTTGTAAACGCTCCCCAATTCTATACGACCTTACTTGCAATAATACCTCACAATATTCATATTTAAACACTAGATAATGATGCACAACACAATTTAAACCAGAGCAATATACACACGAAGATATCAAGCACTCTATGGCACGACAACATAACCTTGCGGTTTGTTATGATTGTGTATGTCCTGGAATGTGTATTTAAAAATTAAAGTGCCCATTAGTAACAACGATGCTCCTTTGTAAATCGCGTGTGCTCCAGGCACGTCTTATCTGCTTCAATGAAAAACTAGTGAGATGCTTTACAACACCCCCAGGCGAAAACCAGCCACCTCCAAAACACTACAATATTATTATTGCTGGTGGTGGGATGGTGGGAACAACCCTTGCCTGCACATTAGGTAATATATCTTACATTTGATTGAATTCCATAATAATAGCAACATGTTTTTTTAGGAAAGAATGGAAAACTATCAAATAAAAGCATCCTCTTGATGGAAGCAGGAAAGAAAACAGTGTACAAACCCCAAGAAACTTACAGCAATAGAGTTGTTGCTATCAATCCACAAACAATCAATTTATTCAAACGACTCGACGCCTGGAAGCACATAACACGCCATGGAACTGTTAAACAATTACATGTAATGCAGAAATTCATTTTAAACATGGATAAATATTAATTGAATTTGCTTTAGGTATGGGATGCCCTCTCAGATTCAATGATCAATTTCAATCATGAGGATATGAACAACATTGTTGCATACATTGTGGAGAATGACATGCTTTTAAATGCAGTCAATGAAGAGCTAAAGACAGTAAACAATGTTACAATTCTGAATGAAGCTAAAATTGGCGGTTGTAATATTCATCAGAAGCCCAACAGAGTTGTGCTTGACAATGGAGAACAATATACTTGCGATTTATTGGTAAGTCAATTTATTTCTTAATTCTTTTTAATTACCTTTTACTTATTCTTACATTCACCAACTAATTCCACTTATGAATAGACTGTGCTTGGAATTTTACTTGTCTTTTATTCACATGACTTTCGCACACAACAAAATTTCCAATTTTATATATGAAATTGTATATTATTGTAATCAACATTAAGCTTATTGCTCTTTCCCATATAAGTATAATCGCTGGTTGAATTTAGTCGCGACATTGCATACATCTTCTCTTTGGCACTTCGTTTCCGCAAACAGCGCTCTTTGCGTTCGGCAACCAACTTGTAAACATTCTTTATCAAATCCTTGGGTATTCGATTTTCTCTCGGATCGTTTGGACGAATGTACAATACACCTCTACGTGGCGACTGTAACAATAGGGCGTGTTTATAGAAAAAGGCTAGAAACTTTGGTGG
This sequence comes from Aleochara curtula, assembly GCA_963978815.1. Taxonomy (NCBI): domain Eukaryota; kingdom Metazoa; phylum Arthropoda; class Insecta; order Coleoptera; family Staphylinidae; genus Aleochara; species Aleochara curtula. The sequence goes on along the minus strand of OZ022216.1, from coordinate 18,217,315 downwards.
GATACAGCGCAATAATCGCGAAAACAACATACTCTCTAAATGCGCTACTAACTCTGCTTGCCTAACAAGCCGATCTAATCCTGCACTTTGTTGTAATCCTTGAATATCACTTACGGCCAAACCAACCATCAAATTACTCAGGATCATTGTAACTAGCAGGACAAATGCTAGAAACATGATATGCGCAGTGCCTGGATATTGAATATGAGGATTATCACTGAAAAAGATCTCGTCAATCTCCAATTCGCCCGACATCATAATTATCGTCTTCATAATTGACACGTAAATATTCCGAAACATTGGATATTGCGCAAAGAGTACCCCGAAACATAAACCGAATGCAATGATTAAACAAACATAAGCGAGCAAGAACTTAATAAAGTTTATAGCGACTGTTGTAAACATTTGAATATATAGTCCAAATATCGGAAAACGTCCAACGATCATCATTAATTCCAACCATGTCAGAAATATACCAATCGCAGCTACATGATGTTGCCACGAATACAGTGTTATCGTAATATCATCATTCGTTGGCACAACGCATAAAAATACTGCTATTATGATAAGCCATTGCAGCCAATTCTCCCATTGCTTTACATACGTGAACCAACTATGAACAATTTGAAAGATCTCTTTACCAAAGAGCAACATATTTAAAGTTATCAGAAAATATCCGAGAAGTTTAGCCCAATTTGGTGCAACGCAATTGTTCGGTGATGCAGGGCTTACCCTGAACGTATTAAAATGCAATTTCGATTCGCAATCACGTAAAAACACACCTACTGTATAGGTGGTAAAGAGCAAGACGTAAATGGCATGATAGAATAAAGAAAATAGAAAATATTTGCGTATTCGTCGCCATTTCAAGTAAAGAAACGTTTCACTCAGCGGATGCTTCAGGATCTCGCGATGTCCAACTTCGATAAAGTTTAGGAGCAATTCGGTTTCACCCTTTGTGGTGGTCGGTACGAGAATGGAAAAATCCAATTTAAGTTCACAATCCACATCGCCGATTTCATGATCCGTCAGCTTAATGCTATTATCAAATTTGTTAAGATATTTCGGGATGACATCGGGTGTTCGACGTGTGATAAAAGTAAGCACGGAAAGACCTCCGTTTGTACGTGCTGTAACATCACCTCCAGCGTTGATAAGCATCATGACACATGTAGAAAACTCATTCAACGCTGCCAAATGCAATGGCGTATAGCCGAATGCATCCGGTTTGTTAACATTTGCATCGGCATTTAATAACAATTTAACGCACTCTGAAGATCGCGATACTTTAACGATGGCACAATGTAAAGGTGTACGTCCATCCTTATCACTTGCATTTGGGTTTGCTTTCTTCTTGAGTAGCAATTCCACCGTTTCCGTTGCTTGGCAGAAGGCGGCAACGTGAAGAGGTGTTTGTTTCTTGTAATTGAGCGCACTGACATTTGCATGTGCTTCAACAAGCATTCGAACGCATTCGAAATTACCATCTTCAGCGGCTAAATGAAGTGCGGTGGATTTATCACTGCCGCATTGGACGTTAACGGAAGCGCCATGTTTCAGTAAGAGTTTGATGATCTCCGGTGAGCCAAGAGTGGCGGCAACGTGCAATGGCGTCTCGGAAAACACCTGAATTGTGTTCGGTTGCGCGCCCATGTCAAGCAACACCTGCACGCATTCGACTTGCAAATTTTCCACGGCATAATGAAGCGGTGTTTTGCTATTTCCCATGTTTATATCTGATCCGGATTTGATTAGATACTTTAAGCAAGCAACACTTCCTTTACTTGCGGCGATATGCAGTGGAGTTACCTTCCGGCTTGCATCTAATCGATTCACGTCCGATTTATAATCAATGAGTGTCTTGAGGCATTCAATGTTATCGCAGTTTGCGGCAATGTGCAATGCTGTTCTGCAATTAAAAACAACATTTCATAAGTAAGCAAAGTGAGGGATTTGTTGGAGTACCTTCCCTCAGGGTCGACTTGATCCACTGAAGCGCCCAAGTTCAGTAAACTCTTAACAATTGGCACTCGGTTCAGGTAGGTTGCAATAAGGAGACCGGTTGTCAATGCGAATGGATTCTGCAGAACGGCATTCAAGTCGTCTTCTTTTATCGCTTCAATGAAATCATTCTCAACTCCGGGAAGTGCCTGGTATAATCATTGAATTCATTACTCTTTGTGTGCGAAGGTTTTGTAGAATTTACCTGTAAATCTTCCCACATCAATTCGGGTTCCCAATTACGAAATAAGCTCTTTGAACGCAACGCGCGTGATGGTCCCTCCTTTTCCGAGCCTTGATCCTCGCTGTCGTCCGAGATACTTCCGTTCTCATTGTCCGTGGAGTCTTTGACGAAGTCATCAGCCCACTTGAGTGCCGCGTGCTGATCGCTCTCTATATCCATCGATGACATTTTCGAATTGTTTCGCCATGGACCACACGGAGTACACTGATTTTTCAGCACGCGCGCTAGTTTGCGATCCTATGTTATTATGGAGTATTCAACAGTCAAGCGCCCGAATTAGCTCTCGCACGTGTAAACAAATACGCACTACTTTGTATAAACATTCACTCACTTGCCGTAAACGCGAAAGCTGTTAAACCGCATAAAGGAAACAAACTAGCAATCCAGTACAATGTCGGGGATGTGGTTAATGTATTATTAAATGTTGATAACACTTATGGGTGTCTTTCTGATTCCAGCTAGGATGCGATGGGGCGAATTCAAAGGTGAGGGATGCTATAGGTGCACACTATGTCAACTGGTCGTATAATCAAAAGGGGGTTGTTGCTACACTATATTTAAAAGAAGTAAGTTTTCTGGAATTTAAGTACTCCTTATTTAGTTGGTACACGAAAAAGTAATAATTTTCTTAGGCTCAAGAAAACTGTGTAGCTTGGCAGCGTTTCCTTCCAACAGGTCCAATAGCTCTGCTTCCGGTAAAAATTATTATTTTAAGTCAATTTTGATAGAAAATGAATGAAAAACTTACAGTTGAAAGAAAATATGAGTTCATTAGTATGGTCAACAACACCGGAACATGCAGATAAACTTCTGAAACTAACTTCAAGTGAATTTATTGAAGCATGCAATGATGCATTATGGCGCGTACATAAAATTGAATCGATTGTTGGAGAAGCGACAAAATTCTTTGATAATTTGCTGAAGACGTTCAACTGCCCATCGAATGCGGTGCGTCAATTGCCGCCAACTGTTGTGGATACTGAAGCAACAAGCCGAGCCGCCTTTCCTTTAGGTTTTGGACATGCAACCAAGTATATCATGGATGGAGTGGCGTTAGTCGGGTATGCATTTAAAATATTTATGTTATTGCTAAATATTTGGTAAATATTTTTGCGATGAGTTTATTTCTTCTTCATCTTCTTCTTCTTAACTGAAATTTATGAGCTATAAATTAGCGAACGAATGAGCAAATTGTGTTTACATAACAATTAAAGTTTATACGATTTGTTTAATCTATCAACGCGCCGTAAAATTTGTACAGAGACGCTGCCCATAAAGTTCATCCGCTGGCTGGTCAAGGCGTTAATCTAGGATTTGGGGACATTGAATGTTTGGATAAAGCGCTTGGGGATTGCGTTTATGATGGCTCCAAAATAGGTAGGTTAGGGGAAGATGAAGCATGGTGAATATCATGGTATGAATTACGTATTTGTGCAGGTACATTGCGTTATTTAGCGCGGTATGAAACAGAGAGGCAACGACATAATGTACCAACAATGTTGGCCATCGATGGTATTCATCGGCTGTACAATAGCGAGTTTACTCCAATTGTTCTTCTGCGAAGCATCGGCTTGCAATTAACGCATGCTATGACGCCAGTAAAGGTGAACATTCTTCATAGCATGTGCACTTTGATTGCTCATTGTGTTATTTCTTTTTTACAGAACACGATAATTGGCCATGCATCAACATGAATAGAATATGTGTTATGTTATTATTTGAAAGCACCTGTTTTCTACTCAGAAGAATGTGTACATTTATTTTAAAATAAATACATATACCATAATGAGTCGTGTTATTAATTAGCTAAGTAGTTCTTCATATACAACATATGACAATAGAGATTTTATTTGCAATTATTGCGTTGCAAATTTGGTTTAGTTGTAGAGAGTTTAGATATGGCAATGTATGTCGTACTACGCGTAAATTCTAGTAAAATTAAAAACATCGACGAAAACGTGTTTGACTCATTGTACATTGACGTAAAATGGCTACGTTGACAACACAAAATGATATTTGCGAATTCTCTAGATAAATCAGTTATTCGTTGATCATATCAGCTGCATTTTAGGCCAAACGAAGGCTATGATAATAGAAATGTATTAGTGCAATGATATTGCATGTAGGCAGTGAAATTATTGAGATAATTACAAAATAAATTGTGATAATTTTACGAAGTAAGCGTAGGAATACAAAACCTTGTATTGACCCAGGTATAAATATCGTTGCTACCCCACCCAAACGCCATTACTGTTCTGACGCTCCTTGACGGTTGGTGTTGCCATTACTGTGTTCGTTACTGCGTCGCTTCTTTGTCCGCCTGGAAGACTTCAAGCTACAAGAACTTCTGCAAAAGCCATCCATCATCTTCGTGCTCTTCAACAACAGGGTACCAGGGGCCTAAAGCTGCAACAGCTCTTCCTATTGATCATACAAGGTGTGTTGACTTAATCGCAAAAAAATCAATCAAGCCCCAAACCTCGTGCGCATTTCGCTTGGCATTTGAATTCATATAATTATGGGCGTAATCTACATGTCAAAAACAAGCGACCTGCAAAATTGGATTCATAAGGTCAAATCAAAGAAAAATGTATTCAAGCGCACTCAACGCGATAATTTGTACCTGGATGCCGTGTTGCGCAATGCGCTTGCAGGAGCTGAAGTCGCACTTCAGGTCAAACAGCAGCATCGGCGAAATAAATGGCAGCAAATGCTACTCCGAAGGAAGACGAACTCTTCCTTTAGCGCTGATGACGATAGCATTTCCTCTAAGACTGATGACGACATACATTGGGACGCCACGAATTGCGAAGCCATCGGCAGCCTGGACGATTTCATGACAGAATTGAAACTAGTCAAGTGTCTTCCTAGATAAGACACAAAGAACACAACGCAATCCATTCTTGATATTTATGGATACTAAAAAATGACTGATGTCTTGTGATTTTAATATTAGTACAAAAATGCATAGAGCTGTGATGTTATGATAGGCTTTTTTAATTCCAGTCGTCTGTCCATGGGCGCTCCGTTGTCAGACGTAGTAAGACAAGGGCCGTGGAACCGCTGTTTGGTTTGTAATCATGTATCAAATTAATTTCTCTTTCTCTTCTTAGTAGGTTAGTAAAGATTGTACAAAAACGAAAAAACATTTAATTTTTTTTGAGAGAATAATAAATACGAATTTCTTTTGATATATGTGCCTTGTATTAATACTTTTGACTTTACATGCCCTGCGGAACCAACTCTCGCTGGCTGAGTGACATCTCACCACCATTTCCACTTCCATGCGCGCTCGGAGGGGAGATGTTGCGGATAGGTGTTCCCCGAAAGAGAAACGCGTCCAAATGAGTCTGGTTTGTGGCAATGCAGTACCAATGCAATCATACCTTTTCTTCAGGAGCACATACATACGCTGCCTCCTTCGCCAATTGCGTGATGTTGAGCCACAACGTCTATAGACATTCATACACACATAATGCGCCGCCCAGAGCCACTCATAATGCACAAGCGCCGTTTCGAGAGATCTGGTTTGTTCAAATGCAATACCATCACAAACTCTTACGTTTTCTTCAGGGATATCGCAAATATATTCCCTGAAGTTGGCATGGCCATGCGAGAAAGACAAACGCGTGCAATAATCGCCTCGCGATATCATCAAGGAACTGGTTAGTTTTAAATCCCATACCTCGCAATTGTTTCGTTTTCTTCAGGATATACCACTCCTTGGTACCGGCAATTACAAAATAGCGGTCTACTTGATGAGAATGAGGAAACGATCATATTGTCTCGGCTTGGCAACAAATGAATGAATACCGCATCAAACTTTGGTTTGTTTAAATGCAATACGTGGCAATTGTTTCGTTTTCTTCAGGGCAAAGCAGTCGCCTTTTGGTGCTACCAAACTTCCGTGTATTATTTCTACACCTAATCTATGAGAAAGAGGCTTAACAATTCTGAATGAGAGATGAATAATGCTGCAACAAAAATACGCTGGTTTGTTTATATACAATACCTCGCAATTGTTTCATTTTCTTCAGGACAACTAACAATTTCGCTAATCCTTCACCATTGCGAGTCGGAAACACGTATTAGAGACACCACCGGTATTGCGTCGTTGGCAAGAAAGAATCAATCGGCTGCAGCGATTACTGGTTTGTTGTAATACAATACCATGCATATTATTCGTTTTCTTCAGGTATTGCGGTTGCCACAAAGTAGATGCGAGTAACGCACAGTGCACTTGAAAGTCTCTTAAATGTTATGAAGGTCTAAATATTTCTCGCAAGTGTGAAACGACTGCTTAAGGACAATTGGTTTGTTATATACAATACCACGCAATTCTTTATTGTCTTCAGGAGATCCTCTATTCGCCCAACAAAATTGATATTATGAAGAGTCTGAAGAGAGCGTTGAATCATTCGCAAATTGAACGATACTGGGAATCAGGAAGTTCGAATTAGTTGTTAAGATACACTGCGCAAATATTTACTTTCTTCAGGAATGCCAATACGCTGAAAGAATCGGTGCACAAAACTACGTTTACATCTGAAATATGAAATATTATTTGGAGCTGTTCCGGATAACATCCTTCACGACTTGAACCATTTTGGAAATCAGGAAGTTGAATTAGTTGATAAAGATACCACGCGAATATTTATTTTCTTCAGGAATATCCTTTTGCGTCCGTTCTACCAAGGAGCTCAGGAGATAAACAATATTGTTGTGCCTCGGTGTCTACGAATGATAAAGAAACCGGTTTGTTTTGCTATAATACCGAGCGAGAAAACTGTTTGTTATTCTTCAGGAGCGATCCATCCCTTCGTACGCTCGCTTATTTACACCAGCATATTCATCCAACTATCGTAAAGACCATCATGGCCATCTAAGTATTAAGAGTTTTGCGTCTTCTATGATATGTTGAAAACTGTTTACTTCGGGGAAGTGCGCACCAATAATTTTAAAACGAGATTGGATTGTATCTAAGAAATTGGTATGTTATTCGCATATGAACTAATTGTTCTTCAGGAATCCGCCAGCAATCGACAAAAACAAAGAGTAACCGTATTTCATCGCGAGAAAACGAAATGAATTGCAAACAACTGCAGAGTTCCCTAGTCCATGCGTATTAAAGGTAACTGGTAGAATTTTGGTGGATAACTGTTCTTTTAGAAGAAGAAAAATAGATGCGCAAAGTAGCGCCTAATGCCAATGCAAAGATTGAGCGCGGCTATAAGAGGCTCACACAGGAAATCAGACAATATTTTTTTTATCCACCATTGCGCACGAAGTAACGCGGGGTTAATAGGTGTACTTCTTACTACATGCGTCACAGCCATTGCCATTCCTCTAGTCACTGCACTTTATACGAAGAGGTTTGCCACGAAAAACGTTCGTAATCTTATTAATGCCCATATTAGATGGAAGTCTCGTATTGTCTGATAAGGTAAAGCAGCATATGTTCGTTTCTGGTGCGCTTTACTAGATTATCGGAATTATAGGCGAACGTGGCTATTCCTGTCGTCTTCATGTCATTTGTGGCCGCGTGAGCCATATCGTAAGGAAACACGAGATTGAATCGTTTATATTGCCGGAATATGTGGTCCACTGTCGTCTTAGGAAAATTCAACGTCGGTTTGGAGCGTTTTCTTCGAAGGGGAAGTACAACAATGTGTCTTCTTGGGAGGCAATTTATTCTGTGCGCATCAACGTGTCGTTGGGATTCGTCAATGTTATTTCAGGACGAATATAATGGATTCATCTCATCTATGGTTGAGAATGTAAGCATCACCGGCGTCGAGAGGGACAAAATTCGCCGTAAGCGTCGTTCAAGAGAAAGAAGATCCATCATCATCATTTACGAGAGAGATAGGGAAGAAGTTCTTCCTGAACGAAGAAGATTCGCCATCATAGGAGGAAGAGGTTCCGTCATCGTCGCCCAGAAGAAGCGACCGTCACCGTCCTTGTGGATGAAGATAGATCTGTCGCCGTCATTGTCCAGGATGAAGAGGATTTGTCGCCATCATCGTCCAGAAGGTCATCGCCAAGAGGAAGGAGCATCCGCCGTCATCTGGAAAGAGGAGGATTTGTCGCCATCATTGTCCAGGAAGAAGAGGATTTGTCGCCATCGTTGTCCACGAAGAAGAGGATTTGTCGCCATCATCGTCTAGGGAGAAGAGAATCTTTCGCCATCATCGTCTAGGGAGAAGAGAATCTTTCGCCATCATCGTCTAGGGAGAAGAGGATCTTTCGCCATCATCATCTAGGGAGAAGAGGATCTTTCGCCATCATCGTCTAGGGAGAAGAGGATCTTTCGCCATCATCGTCTAGGGAGAAGAGGATCTTTCGCCATCATCGTCTAGGGAGAAGAGGATCTTTCACCATCATCATCCAGGAGGTCATCGCCAAGAGGAATCAGCAACGTCGCCATCACCACCAGCAGGTCATCGCCAAGAAGAATGAGCATCCGTCGTCACCGCCCATGTAGCTTCCCCATCATCGTCCTAGGAAAAATAAATCTGTCGTCTTCATCGTCCACGTGGAAGAGAATGTTTCGAAGCAAAATTACGACATCATCAACCAGAAAAATCCACTGTTAATAGTAAATGGTATCAAATATAGCTCTTAGACAAAATTAATTGTCGGCAATTTTTCATTCCTAACGATACCAATAAAACTCCCAACATCCAAGCGATGATATTTCGGCATTTAAACTTATTCAATCTATAAAAAGTACATAAATTCAAGGAGAATTGATTCAATCGTAATTTCCTAATAAACTTTGTTATAATTGTAGTCAATAATTACAGTTTCTACCAAAATTAAAGTTTACGCATTTGTAAGTTACAATTCATCGGACGATGTTTTAAAATATCATCACAGATTATAAAGTATTTAATTACCTTTCCATCAATTAAATAATTAATTAGGTTGTTGCATTTATATTTATTGTGATATTTGAAAATACTTAGATACGTAATTTTGGCGCATTGTCATCCAGGCGCTCCTACGCGCTTAGCTGCGCGATAGGCCTTTTCAAAATTTCTCCTAGTGCGAAGAGTCTCCTTGAACGCAAACTCTGTGAGAAAGTTGTACAGTGTTATTTTGCTTATACGAGTTCAACTGTAATTTCACAGGGCGCGCTAGTACAAATTATAAAACTTGCTTTGAATCTGAAATGCACGCAGCTCGCTGGTTGCCTACAGTTAATTCATGCGTCGCATTTGTTGTTGTAGAAGCCCAATATGGCCGCTTTATTAAGTTTTGTGTAAGAGAAGTGTAAACAGTGCCCGAAATACTTAATTCATTAGAGTGCAGTTACGCTTGTACGATAATTCAACAATGTGAATTGGTATTTTCCATAATAATGATTAGTTTGCTCTTATCCCCGCCACACGCATCGCCGCGCATCATCAACTCGTGATTGTAGCGGGCGCAAAGTTTAGGTAACAATTTAAAAGCGCGCGCGTTGTGCAGTATCGTTTTGTTCGCGGCCAGTCGTCGTCGTTTTGATTCCTCGAGCAATTGTGATATGACGAAACTTGATTTCACATAACCTTGTCGTTGCCGTGTGTAGTGTTAACCTCAATACATCTTTAACTTCCTGTCAGTCTGCGCCTTGCTTGATCCTGTTATCCTACCCTCTGTTGATGCCTAACATCTAGCAACGCGCACACAACATGTCTGCAGCCGATTTGAAACAGAAGTCTAACGGTGTGGGAGGTTCGCCGCGCAAGAAGTTGAGGACGAACACCGACAACAAAGTCTCCGTTGTCTTAGGCTCCCAATGGGGCGACGAGGGCAAAGGGAAGATTGTGGACATGCTGGCCACCGAGGCAGACATCGTCTGCAGGTTTCAGGTATGTTCCTTAAGGTTAAGCATCATGCAGTAATGGTAACAGCGTCAAACATGCCAAGCATTTGTTGTCCATAAATTACACGGTGTGCAGCGCAATCAAAACAATAACATGTGTCGAATTTGCCACTGGCCCTGAACTGATTTTATAATAATACGTTTCCACGCGAAAATTCGCCGGGGGGCTTATTTTTAGCGAATGCTCTCAAACGTTTCGACTTGATCTTGTGACTTGGCCACATGTCTGACTTTTAAATATTTATAAAATTGTCTCGACGTCATGCGTAGATGCTCTGTGAGTGTTTTGTTTATTGCTGCACCCGCCGCAGAGGTTAGCTGCATCACGTGCATTTCACAAAACGTTACACCGATTATGGAAAAGTACACTGTTTATTTAACTAAACTGCCGCTTTCCGCTTGCATGAGAATGCAAATAATTATGACTCTTCCCGTTTTAGGTTTGTTTATTCAAAAGCATTTATCAAACAACAAATGAATGGGCAACTTTATCAAGCAGAAATATTCAGGGCATTGCGTAATGCCGATTTATCTACGATTAGATATAATACACAGCAAGACTGTTCCGTTCAGGCACTTCTGTGAAATGCGATTCCAATTACATTATAATAATAATATCACCATAAAACTGGCGCGTTTGATAATTGAATACGTGATAAGTGTTGAGTCATGAGATTTCAATGTTTTTATAATCGTCAACAACTTTTATTCGCACGTAATTGTTGTGTAGCGAATTGCAACGCGATACTGCTTGTTACTACAAGTGTCAACACAATTAATGCGCTGAATATTGCAATTCGTATTTGCAACGTTTGCATCGCATTGATGTTTCAAGTAATGTTATGATTTTATGTTACAGGGTGGAAACAATGCCGGTCATACAGTTGTTATTAATGGTGTCGAATACGATTTTCATATGCTACCATGTAGCATAATCAACAAAGACTGTCAGTCGCTTATCGGTGAGTTGAATAGCTGGCTGGCGGGCAAGGTGCGGTTTCGCATGATTACCTTTTGCATTACATCATAATATGCGCGAAATGTATTTTGGAGGCGTTTTTGACCTTGGCGTTTTATGAAGGTTTATGCAGCAAATTTATTAGCCCCCCTTTAAATGGGTATTTTTAACGCTTGGCAACATAATAATATATGCAATACACCGTTATTCATCTAAAGGGGATTTTTTGTGTTTGTTGTGCTTTCCTTTTATTTTTGCGATCGTTAATGTTTTGTCATGCTGCCAACGCAACGCAACTTTCTTGCGTGCTCGTTTGAATTGAATTTGAATTGCTGAATGGTCATTTTCTAGGCAATGGACTTGTCGTACACGTGCCCGGCTTGTTTGAAGAAATTAAAAAGAATGAGGTGAAAGGATTGACAGATTGGCAGAATCGACTGTTGCTCAGTGATAAAGCCCACATGGTGTTCGACTTTCATCAGATGGTCGATGGTCTGCAGGAGAGCGAAAAGGGCCAAGGCGAGATTGGTACCACGAAGAGAGGTATTGGCCCGGCTTATACGTCAAAGGCATCGAGAAATGGTATTCGGCTTGGAGATCTTGTTGGCGATTTCGCCTTGTTTGAAAGCAAGTTAGTTTGGCTAAAATTTAGTTTTGTACGTGTTAAATTGATTGCTCGTTTGTAGATTTAAAGCATTAGTTGCTGCGCACAATAAGGCCTATAATACATTGGATGTGGATATTGATGCTGAATTGGAAAGGTATCGCAAGTACGCCGAGATTCTACGTCCGATGGTTGTTGAAACGGTTTCGTTCCTACACAATGCGCTCAAAGAAAGCAAAAAGATTCTGGTTGAGGGTGCTAACGCCGCTATGTTGGATATTGATTTCGGTATGGTATTTTCGCTTTTCGCTAGAAAGTGAAAAAAAAAACACGTTATGTGTACTGTTTGTTGACATTATGCACTTTGGTGTTAAACACTTGTCTTTCTTGGCGTCGATGCGCACTTTCAGGCACATATCCATTCGTCACGTCGTCCAACTGCAGCGTGGGCGGCGTGTGCACCGGTCTTGGACTGCCGCCATCGAAAATCGGCGATGTGATCGGCGTCGTGAAGGCGTACACGACGCGTGTGGGTCACGGGCCGTTCCCCACCGAGCAGCTGAACGTAAATATTGCATGAATTACACTGGACCCTTTTTTTGCGGGAACGCGGTGCACGCTGGCGAATTTATTGCAGGAGATTGGAGAACTGTTGCGAAAGCGCGGCAAGGAGTATGGCGTCACGACGGGTCGTAACCGCCGCTGTGGATGGCTCGATTTGCATCTCCTCAAATACACGAATATGATCAACGGGTACAGCGCAATCGCCGTCACCAAGCTCGACATCCTTGACACCTTGCCGGAATTGAAGATTGCTGTGGCTTATCGAGTCGATGGAAAGGAGCTTGATTCGTGTCCATCGAGTAGTTCGGAATGGGGAAAGATTCAATGTGATTATGTCACTGTTCCCGGCTGGATGACTTCCACCGAGCAGATACGCGATTACGCAGAGTTGCCCGAAAATGCTAAGAATTACATTCAGACAATTCAAGATGTTCTGGATATTCCAGGTGTGTATAAGTTTCGCACGTATAATATTGAATTACCAATCTTTTTTCGGTTTCAGTGAAATGGATTGGTGTTGGCAAGGGGCGAGAATCGATAGTAACGATTCAATGATTTAATCGGAAATGTGGTAGGGTAATAATACTAATCGAGGAGGAATTGCTGTTCAACTCCTCATCTATTTTTGGTATAGTGTAAAATAAGAATAATGCGATGGGAGTTCAAAGTTCAAATTTCAATCACCATTTAATGCAGAAATATTTGTATCATTTTGTTGTCCGAACACACCGATTGAAAGGTGTATATGTCGAGCGTCTACAATACTATTTTTAAACAAGTTCTGTTTGTTAAGTTTATATTTATATACATTTTAAATGCAGTCGGTGCGTACTTGATGAACTAAACCTAATAATAAAGTATTAATTCAATTAATATATAATTGATTTCTTGATGGGAGAAAAGTAAATGCAGTACAGAACATACACACTGTGTTCCAATATGAAATTAGGTAGTTATTCATTTATATATTTGCTTTTTAATAATACAGTTATTCTTACAGCAGCAACACTTATCGTAAGAAACTCAATCATCTCGCGTCGCTGAGTTTACTCCAGTTACACATAGTAATAATATAAATATTATAAAAATAAATCACAAACTTTAATCAACCGTAGTACATAGTGTAGTGCAAGAGAAAAACTTATTTATATACAAAATTAAACTACGTAACTTCTTGCATTGCGTTTTGCGCGCATTTCCATACAGTTATTGATAAACGAATCGAGCTGCACCTAATACCAAACGTAGAATTTATAAATAAATGTCACAGATACTGTTAAGTCATTTGATTTTATGGCATGCGTGACTACCGTTTCAATTTGGCAGTTTGGGTGGTATCAATATACAAAATAACTTAGTCTTATAAAATGTATAAATAGATAGTGTTCGGATCGTTATGGTTTTCATTTAGGTAATTACAATTGCTTTTAGTTCTCATTCGCTTTTGTCATGTCGGGTCATGTATAATTGAAGCGATATAGTCAGACTTGTTGGGTTTATAGTGCGCCACTTGAGGGCACGTTTCATAACGTAAAATACTTTTGCACTCGAAGATTATAGAGATACTCAAATGATTTGCGTATATAAATATTGCTCCTGTTCATTTCTTCTCTATATAAAATGAACAGCACTTAATAATTATAAAGTACAATTGATCTAAAGATATTTCTAGGGAAAGCAGAGATGTGCTGTGCTGCCGATTTGTTTAGATTTGCAAAATATCTCCAAACATTGTTTGAGCACACGACTAAATATACATCAAAGATTGTTTTCTTTACTGGTGGGCGGGATTGTTTGTTCTTTTCTTTTTATAAAAATTTACAATAAAATTTATAGTAATCGCGTGCCAATCGAACATTTTTGTGTTTGACTATGTCGATTCAGCACACATTCATACTGCTTTCTTGGCTTTGCTTCTGGTGTCAGAGATAGTATAAAAGTTTTCTGATAAAAACCTATTTACGTACAAAATTGGTTTCTTTCCATGTATAATAATAAATTATGCATATTTATGAATTGTATAATAAATAGGCCATGTTAGGTTTGTTTAAATATTTGTACCATCTTCATGTAAAATGTGAAGATATAAATGAAATGATTTTTACATTGCGTGAGCGGATTGCGGATCACATTTCTTAACATACAATGTTATCATATTGTGTGTGTAGTGTGTACGCAAAATAGAGAAATTATTTGCATTGTTCAGACAAAGTTTTTAAAACTTAGCACTCAAACTCCTTGGCGGTAATGGCATTTAATGTTAGCATGAGTCCTTCCAGGTTTGCCATTTCCTGGTTTAGCTCCTCGGTCGAATGTGAGGGTTGCAGTCTTTGAATTTCATCTGCCGTATGCGGAGGAGGATTTGTTGCAATTCGCGATGGTGGCGTACTTGAGACAGAAACAGTTCCGGAACCTCCCGACGAGGGCGCCTTCTTGTAGGGAGACGCGTTCGGTCGTACTATTAATGGAGGACTTGTCGTTACTAACGGATAAATTTAACGTGAAATACAGAAAAGTATAAACTAATAGTGCGCGAGTGACTTACCAACGTGTTTCGGTTGCGGTGTACCGGGCGCTGATATCGGGGGCGGTGCGGGAACGGTGAAACTTTTCAGTGGGTGACCGGCAGCCGGTATCCGTTTACCGGCTTGTGATTCTGCAAGAATTCCCATTCCCGGCGCATAGGCACTTGGTGGTACGTGTGCAACAGGCGGTGGTCCTGGCCTACAAACGTAAGTTTTTATCATTATTTACGACTTATCATATTGTCTATCCATACGTACGCAACGTATGTGCTTGCATTGTCGATGTTCGTATGTGCATGGTACGGCGTATCACTCTGGTGACCCGGTTGATTTAACGTAACATGAGCCCTCGAAACCGTGTACTGCGTTCGAGGATAAGGACGATTAGGAGTCGTTTCCGAGTTTAAATTGCCTGAATTTATCGGCGTCGCAGTTGCAACAGCTGCAATACAGAATTACATGAATTATTATCGCATTTAACGCATTGCGCAAACCATTAAGAAAGCACACAGAAGCATAACAGAAATAGTAACTTACGTTCTTTAGGCGGCCTAGTATCAATAGGAAAAGTAATAGGTTTAGGTTTCACTGTGCATTTGCCGTCAGGGGATAATCCTAAGTGCAAAAGTATGAGTAATGAAAGCATTGAGAAACGAAGCAGTAAGCAAAGAATTATGACGTTTATCATAGCGGTTATTACATACCCATATAATTCGGGACATAAGTACGCTTATCCAGCGAATCAGTATGATGATGTGATTCTCGTTCTTCAAAATCATTATTTCCAACACTTCGTGGCAATGTCATTGCTCCACTGCTGCTGGCACCGTCATTGTTATGACCCTTATCTAAATTCTTCAGCTCCATTTGATCGTGGTGTATCCACAAATCTGGTGGTTTAATACTTTGATTGCCTTTCTGATAACCTTTCTTGCTTCTATCCGGCGACGCATTGTTTTGACTGCGTCGTCGGCATAAAATAATCACCACGAAGATTCCAGTCAATAGCAGTATTCCAAGTCCAGATATGATTAAGATGAATAGCGTCGTTTTATTAAACATCGGCTTGGATTCTACAATTATAGACAATTTCATTAGTAAACAGCCGATGAAATCCAAAGAAAAACATCAACAAAATGTAACCAAAAAGTAAGCGTTACCTGAATTTAAACTGCTATCTAAATTTGGCGTTACAAAATCTAAAAAAGCCAAATAAAATAAAAACATTGAACTATGGATGAAGCAAAAATGTAAACGTACTTTCTCCAGTCTTCAAAGCTACCACAGCTGAGAATGGTCCATTGCCTCGATTATTTCTTGCTTGGATTTTGAAATAGTAATTTGTCGAGGGCCTCAGGTCAGTCAGGATGTATTTATGGCGGTCTCCTTTAACAGCCTGCACGGACCATTCACGATCCTTCTTCGTACTGTCCATTGTATACATGATAATGTATCCTGTGACATGACCCACTTGTTGTTTTGGCGGTTGCCAGACTAATTCCACAAGCTGCGTATTTCCTTCGACTACTTTTGCAGTCAAGTCCTTAGGGGCTGTCGACGGTGCTACATCCCATGTAGTATTCGTTACCACCATACTCCAGGGACTTTCTCGTCGGCCTTTAACCACTTTCACCGAGAATTCATACAGCGTAGCTGGCTTGAGGTCGTCAATCATTAGATTCAGATTTGTTATATTTGCATATTTTGATTTGGGCATCTTTCCCGTATTGTATGTGTATGAAACCACATAATAGCGATTATCCCGAACATATTGGCTCTTGCTGAGAGTCGTGTCGACCCAGTAGAGGATCACACTGCTTGGACTGAGCACCTGTGCCTTGAGACCAATTGGTGGCGTTAATGGACTAGCCACTTCTGGTGGTTGCTCCTCTCGAGTGCGAACATTTGCGTATACTGGTGCACCAGCACCAACTGCATTACTCGCTCTCAAACTGATAATATAATCCGAGTTTGGCTCTAGTCTTTCTATTAGAAATTGACGTAGCTTTTCATCCAGTTCATGTGCATAGATGTCAGGGATGCCTTTACCCCATCCGAGAATATAGTTGCGAATTTTAATATTCTGATTAGCCGGAGGACTCCACACTACATAAATTTTATCAGACACTGGGCGTACTCTTAATGGTCCTGGCATATCAGGGACACGACTCTCATCTAAATCATTCTCGTACGTTTCGATATCATACCATTCAGTTGGCGGTCCGGAGCCATTAACATTCAAAGCCCATATCCGCACCTGATATTTCGTGCTGCGTTCTAAATTAGTGAGCGTATGCATATGTGTATTAGCATCCGTGGTGATAGCCTCTCCCTTCTTGCCTTGAATTTTATATCGCAATTTATAACCGGTAATAATGCCATTCTGGCCTTCCAGTGGCGGTTCCCACCGCACCAATATACTCTGCAATATAAATTATTGATTACCCACATCATAAATAATTCTGGACTATATTACCGTACTGCTCGATGGCTCAACGGTAACGTTACTTGGTGGTTCAGACGGTACATCGCTAAACGTCTGCACGGTTTTATCCTCGCTCGCCGCACCTGGACCATTGTTATTAATAGCGACCACCCACAGGTTGTACTTTGTAAACACAGACAGCGAAATGATATCGAATTCTGTCGCTGTCGTCTCCGCATTATACTCCACGCCTTGTTGTGTTTCCATATAATAGACCGTGTATCGTAAGATAACACCATTCGGTGTTTCGGGCGGCTTCCAGCGCACGTGAATCGAACGTGTACTTGTCGCATAAGCATCAAACTCTCTCGGTGCGCTTGGGACGTTCTCCTCACTTTGCGTGGTCACTGTGAGTGTCTCGGAAGACGCACCCATTCCATGTCCGGTGTACGCAACCACGCGGAAGTGATACACTTTGGCCGGCTGTAAGCTGCCAATGTTTATCTCTTCCAGCTTGCTGCGCGTCGTATTCTGCACGCGCTCCCTAAGAATAGAAGCATACATTATTATGCAACTGTTTATATTTGGAGGCGCCGTACCTTTCGCTCCCCTCCTGACGGTAAAACACTGAATACGCAATAATGTCTTCTACATTCGCCGATGGCGGTTTCCAACTGAGGACCACAAATCGCGCTTTGATGACAGGCGCCTTTAGGTCTTGCGGTGAGCCGATGACGGACTCGCCGTGGATGCCATCGTCAGCTGCAATTAAAGGTTTGGGTGTTGGAGAGAGTTTGGTGAACGCATATTGCGAATCGCCGAGGACGCTCTTCTCCTGCTGGAGCAAAGTAAGCATCGATTTGGGGTCGTAGGTGATACTCGTTTTCGGTCCAGAGTATCCAAACTCAACTTCACCGATGGACGTATCGTCCGTATCGGCTTTTAAACTCCCAAATATCGAACGCGACGTATCGTCCAGTTGCAATTGTTTGTTATGCACTTTCTTTCGTCGATTGCCTTTCTTCCTCGCCGGTTTTACTATTTAACGTGCACATTCAGCATGCAGAAATAATATGGATTTGGGTAAAAAATAAGGACAGGATTTCAAAGAAAATATATAATTAATAACAGATCAACAAAAAATATACATATATAAAATAAGGCAGTCATTCTCAATTTACATACAGATGCGTTTGAATCAAATCAATTGAAAAAGTAATTTCACTACTTGAAAGTATTGAAAGAAAACGAACTCATTGGGATTCTCATCAGTAACCAATCAAAAACAAACGGTAAAAAATTTTAATAATAGGTACACAGCCGCAAATAGAATTTTCATACTTTGTTTAAAGAAATGAGAAAATAGTCTAATTAAGAATTGGTCAAAATAGAAGTCGTTGTTTGATGTAATTAATAAATACTTAGCACACTACTTCTTCGCGCATCGTCTTCGATTACAACATAGTAATAAGATTGCATAGTAAATAGTATTTTTAAACGCACTCACCATCTGTTACGACTAAACTCGCTGACGCTTGTACGTTGGCGGCTGCATTCGATGCAACACATTGAAATATCCCCGCGTCGCTTTTCATCAAGCCCATAATCTTCAGATTGTGCCTGCCATGAAAGAAACACACTATAAATACAAATACACAAATTGGGCGCCGGCGGCAGCGGACAGTACATACCCGTTGACAATTTGGTAATACTCGTTCGTCTTGATTAGTTCACCATTCTTGAGCCAGTGGACTTTTGGCGTCGGTTTTCCGTATACGGAGCACTCAAACTCTACGTCCTTATGCACTAATTCCACTTTGTGTTCCGGTTTGATTTCAAACCGTGGAGGCACTTGTACATCAATTGTGGCACTCGCGTCCACGCTATCTTCCTGATTCTCGGCGCGACACTGGTAAGTGCCCGTGTCCTCCTCTTGGATATTCGTAATTTTAAGACTACTGGAAGACCCGATCAAACGAAAACGGCTGTCCAAATCGCTGGCAACATGAAGCATTAATGCGTTTTGCTCGTTTGTTTATCAATAAATACACTTACGCCATATCGATATTATATCCGTCTTTAAGCCATTTGATCCGCGGATTCGGATTGCCATTCGCGGCGCAATCCAACGTGACTGCTTGTCCTTCAATCGCAACCTGAGAGATGGGCACCGCAATAAAATTTGGCGGCGCACTTAAATATTCCTCCTGTTCATTGTCATCTTTGATGATGAGTTGCGCCTTGGCACTTAGCAGGTGCGCATTTGGGCTGGAAGCATTACATCTGTAGACTCCTTGATCGGCTTCCTTGACTTCGTCAATTTCCAGCGCACCGCCAGGCAAAACAGTCATACGTATTTCGTCAATGATCAGCGGCCGCTCGTCTTTCAACCAGCGAATGCGCGGCGGCGGCGAAGCGATAACTTTGCATGCAAAGTGCGCCTTTTGCCCCAGAAACACCACATTGTCTTCGGGCTCTTTCTGGAAGCTCGACAGACCTATCAGGGCGGAAACGTTTATGAGTTCGATGCATGTATAAATCGGGCCGTTTACAACATACTTGCTAAGCTTAAATGCGCCGTCCGGCTGACGATTGAAGCCCCCGCCAGCGAAGCCTTACATTGATAAGTGCCGGTTAAGCCCTGTTCCTCTAAAACGCTGCTTATATACAGCGAGCCGTTTGTCAGCTGCGATCTAACAAATGCACACAATATATAGGGGTAAATCGGTTAAACGCAATTCGAATTGATTTTACCGGTATGAATCGCCGAGGAACGTAAGCGCCTGATGGTCTTGGTCCAGCCATTGAGTGACTATATGATTCGATGGAGTGCTTGACGATTTGACCACACAGTCCAAAACGGCTGAATGACCGTTTTGCACAATTGTATCCTGCGGTTCGACGGAGAATTCCAAATCATAGGCTGTAGCATAAATGAAGATATTACACTCGGGATATCGAATTGATATAAATAGAATATCATCGAATAAATAAAAATGTGTCAAGTATTTAATAAATTAATCAATATATTCTGATAGAACATGTAATGCGCGCCGTATATAAAAAAGATAAACGCAACGGAATAATGAATAGAAATCCATTTATTTTAATCTATTCAATTTGCTGGAACTTTAATGATGATCCATTAATCAAGTAGCGCAAACGGCACAAGAGACAAATGAATGCAAAACATATAAAAAAGACGAATGCTCTATTTTTCTTAACGTGTGAATCATATTTTCACAAATTAATGATTGTAACAGACAACATTAAACAATCGTACAATAATCACACCCATTGTTTAAAGATTTGAAAAACAGTTGACTTTGACTGAGTAACAACTCATCGGCCATAAAAATGAAAACAATATAGATAATATGTGCTCATATGGCACGGCAATTAGCGAATATGAAATAATTGCACTCCAAATACTATTGATAAATCGGAGTACCAGCGTGAAATGACTGAAACTTATCTGTTTTACTCGTTTGCGGTGCGAGATTGTTTACATTTTTACGAGTAAGCGATAGCAATCGTTTGGAAAGTGCATAATTTCAATAGATTATCGGCTAACTGCACACGCAATAAAACATTTACATCCTCAGGTTATTAATCCAATGGGTCTTGTTTCAGGAGAGCGCAGGGCTTGGACGCAATCGAAGAAATCAGTCACATACCTCGTACATCTGTTCCCTGGGTGAGTACAACAATAAAAGCTGCTGTTGTTATGTACATGCTGCAAAAAAACAACGCTCTGCGATTGCTGCTGCCGCATCGCGCAGAACTTCTTGTTCGTGTCATCTTAAAGCCGTTTTCGCTAGCAAGCACGTCACGCACATAACACGCTAATTCATTGCGCGCACATTCAATCCGTACATACGCACATCCCTTAATTAAGCGCTGCGTTTCGGGTGGTTTTTTCTTGTCAGGAAGCTTCACCTTCGCCTGACGCCATGTTGTACCTTCATCTCGCACAGATACGGCCCCGATACTGCACGAAAGCCAAGCTCTGGCAAGCCTCACCACGCTCCGGCACGCTATATTGAAGCCGCACCACTCTGAAGCAAAATGCGCGTGGTCGGGTGGGGATCCTCGGCGCGCTTGAGCGTTCTTTTTTGTTTCGAATCGAATCGTTTAAACTTAATTGCGGAAATGCATAACATTTAAACAGATTACATTCATTACGTATAATTTAAATGCTCAACTTTGCGCTAAATTAAACTCGCCGACTTGCGCAACTTCTATGTACCCTTGTGGTATCAAAAGAGCGCTCTTGTATGATAATCGTATATTGCCTTGGTCTACGACTGAATGAAATAGGGAAATGTTTCGCTGAGATATCAAGCGTGATATGATTGATTAGGGAATCAGTTTAAAATGCTACGATTCGAGTTGATTAAACTCCCAAACATTGATTGTCACTGAAGATATCCATCGAAGTGAATCTCATCTAATATTTGATTGAACGTCTGACATAAAGTTCTTGTGGAAATTTCTTTTCGTATGGAAAGTCCACTTGAGTTAGAAATTAGTGAGGAACTTGCTTAGTAGTTTGTTTGCTAGTATCAGTTAATGGTTTTGGTCATATTAAACTATTAGTTTCAAGATCTCTGACGCCATCTGCACATATGAGTAAATAACCTCAAATTCTATAACAACATCAGTACGTCATCGTGTTAAGTAGTAGCAGGAATCGAATTGTATTTTACACATTATTAGCTGTTCATTGCACTCGCAAACGTGAATTTCTTCATAGACTTGAAGATCTGACAGTGGTGAATGTAGTGTAAGTTTCGAGCGTGTGGTTGTACCGTTGAAAACATGTGTTGAGTTGGTTCAAATGAGCTAAATCTTATTTACATACATTGGTGGTCTAAGTAGCAAATTATTAAATATGATTAAAGCAATATTAGTCTTTAATAACCATGGGAAACCGCGGCTGTCGAAATTCTATCAATACTTTGTGAGTAAACATTGCCTCTGCGAGGAATTGTTTTTAATCAGCTGAATTCTTCATTGGGACGTGTTTTTAGAGTGAAGATTTACAGCAGCAGATCATCAAAGAAACATTCCAGCTAGTATCAAAACGTGACGATAACGTGTGCAATTTTCTTGAAGGCGGTAGTCTTATCGGAGGCAGCGATTATAAGCTGATTTATCGTCATTACGCCACGCTCTACTTTGTATTCTGTGTGGACTCCTCAGAGAGTGAGTTGGGCATTCTTGATTTGATCCAAGTATTTGTTGAAACGCTGGACAAATGCTTTGAGAATGTGTGCGAGTTGGATTTGATTTTTCATGTGGATAAAGTCCATTATATTCTCAATGAGTTAGTCATGGGTGGCATGGTGCTTGAGACCAATATGACAGAGATACTGAATCGTATTGAGGAACAAAACAAACTTGAAAACAAAGAGGTAACGCATATTCTCATCGTAATTCGCATTCGCCGTGTTTGTTATCGTTGGCACTGTTTGTTTATAGGCTGGAATAAGTGCAGCACCAGCGCGTGCTGTGTCTGCGGTGAAAAACATGAACATTCCGCAACAAATCAAAGATATAAAACTCCCTGATCTGCCGCAGGCGATAAAAGAATTTAAATTCTGACCGAAATTGCCTTCACATTATGCCGATGAGTTGAAACATTCTTCTTTGGATTGCTATCAATGCTTGCTGTATGATCCCACAACATCATCAAAATACACTTAGAGTGTTTGCCCAAGATTTGAATGATATGCATATATGTAAATAATACTTTGGTCTAATTACTAAGCGCGAGGAAGTAAATATAAACGTTTATTAAAATTGCCAGTAGATTACAAATTGGATAAGCTATTAAAGTATTATTCCAATTTTTCTGCATACTTGCCCGGCTGCTCCAATGACTCTTCTAAGATTAAGCTGGTATCTTCTTCACGTGTTTCGTATTTCATTAGTTCCGTTTGAACCATTGCAGTAAATGGACTTTGTTCATATCTTTCATGAAGAATCATCTCTCTAATTAATTTAATGATTAAAAATGTGCAAGACTTCAATGGAATACTTACTTAAATATGGATAAGATTTGCTTGGGATTCAGTTCATGAAACTTTGTAAAAATGTTGATATCATCAAAGTAATCTGGATAGTCTTGTGATGGAATGATCAGTCTTGTACCACAGCCAGGAATCCATTTTCTGGTAGAGTGAAAAATACAAAGATAACAGTTATAATTTAGTTTAGTTGTACTTACTCAGTTGTTGGAATGATGCTTCTTCCACCTCTACCATACAACTGTTTTATGAAGTAGTAGAATGGTAGAATTTGATCAACAGGCAGTGGCAATGATGATTTTTGATTAATTCTTACAAGATATAACATATCTGTATCAATTGTTTTATTCCATGTTACTTTAATTTTTTGAGTGGGCTTAGTTTCCCATGGTAAAAATGAATTTTTTGGATATTTGTCAAGCAACTCATACTCAAATAATAAGTTGAATAAGACTGATACTCCTTGATACACCCTTGTGTTCTGCTCAGGACCAGCTATGAGTTTCTGCAATGAAATCATAATGTAATATTTAGCAATTTTCAACAAAGAAAAACATACCAAAAAGTCTGATGGTCTCATCACAAGATATAATTCTACTCTACCATATTGAGAGATTTCAACTTGTATTGCCAATGTCTTTGTGAGATAATTGATGAAATTTAAATTGGGTGTGCATCCAATTATGGTCATTACAGGCTCATCAGTCCAAGCCCTTTTTGGTACATTTTTGAGCATCGCGGCTACTCTGTGTTTATTGTCATACTTATCTTGACAAGACAACCTACCCAAAGTAAATATACTTCTATCATAGAATTCGATTCTACCCGGAAATTTAAGTTCTATTTTCTAAAAAATCAAGAAATAGGCATTTGTATATTGGAATTTAAGAATTCCTACCTTTATAACATCGGTAAACTCTGGATTTTGCTCATATAATCTAATTTTCAGAGATGACTTCTTAAGTATTTTTTGCGAAATTAGTGAAAGACCTGGATTTCCTTCAGCCACAACTTGTTCTTTAGCATGTAAATTTGACAAAATATGATTGCAAATACTGCTAGCAATATGGTGATCGATTAAGTACAGTTGTTCCGTAATATTAAATTTTTTGAGACCTAATAACTCACTGGGAATAAGTTCTTTAACTTTTCTTAAATGTGGTTCACTATCCAGGAAATTCACTAGCTTTGTGTGTGCCCTATAGTATCTTTTAAACTGCACAATACTGGTAATACTTCGGTAATTCGTAAACATCTCAAAATATTGGCAAATAATTTAAAATTACATTATTTGTTTACTTGGTTATATTCATTTATGCATACTTTTACATAAACAGCTGATTGGTTCAAGTTTTTAATGCACATGTCGTCGAAAGGGTAGGAGGCATGTGAGGAATGTTGATCTAACCTCGTTTTATTTACATGCTGTCTGTGAAGTAGAAAGCATTGCAAGTCTGTTATTCACGTGCAATACGCGTAAATAAGTAAAGTTTAACGCAGTTTTAGCATTCTCAGTAAGTTTTCTAATCATGGGCAAGCGCAAGGCACACCGTAGGGGTGGTAATAAGAATAAAGTAAATATATTAGTGAGTTTTTACTAAAGCTAAACAGTGCCAACACATTTATTTAACTCGTCAATTTACAGAATAATGGCGAGGTTGTTGATAATAGAAAGCCTTACGAGGATATTATACGTGAAAATGAGTTGTTTGATAAGTATTACAAAGTAAGAAAGTAGTTAGGTCATTATCTTCCAAGGTGTTTACGAGTGTTATTTTTAGTATGTGGATATTTGTAAAGATGAAGAATGGACTGATTTTCTGAAATTTATGAAATCAGATTTACCCACTACATTCAGAGTCACTGGCTCTAAATGTGAAGCCCAGAAAATGGTTGATATCATTGAGGGTCAATATTTGCAAGAATTAGTGCAGCGCAATGAATCACTAAAACGAACAGTCTTTCCACTGCCTTGGTATCCAAATAAATTAGCTTGGCAAATGGATCTCACTAAGAAGGAAATACGCCGTGAAGAAGCATTTTATAAGCTTCACAATTTTCTGATTACAGAAACAGAAAATGGCACAATTTCAAGGCAAGAAACTGTGAGCATGATTCCTCCCATAGTTCTTGATGTGCAATCACATCATAAGGTGTTAGATATGTGTGCTGCACCTGGTTCAAAAACTGCACAATTGTTAGAATTTCTTCATGCTGATGACACACCAATTCCATCTGGCTATGTTATTGCAAATGACGTTGATAACAGACGTTGTTACATGTTAGTTCATCAAGCAAAACGTTTAAATTCTCCTTGCTTAGCGGTTATTAATCATGATAGCTCAATATTACCTAATTTGAGTGAAACAATAGATGGGAAACTTGAACAGATGCAGTTCGATAGGATATTGTGTGATGTACCATGCTCCGGAGATGGTACATTGCGAAAAAATCCTGATATTTGGATGAAGTGGACTCCAGCAAACGGTATTAATTTGCACGGGTTAGTAAAACATTTTCGTGCGGTTTTCGTCAAATAAATTTAACGATTTTAGCGTACAAACACGTATTTTGCGACGTGGTTGCGAATTATTGAAAGTTGGCGGTCGATTGGTGTATTCAACATGTTCGTTGAACCCAATCGAAGACGAAGCAGTCATTCATCGGCTTCTTGCCGAAACTGACGGGGCATTAGAATTGGTAGATGTTTCCTCTCAATTGCCTGGATTGAAATATTCGGAGGGAAAGTCACATTGGCCTGTTGGCTCGCGAAATTTGGAGTTTTACGAGAACTTTGACGATGTCGATGTTAAGTGGAGGACAACATTACGTCCGGAAATGTTTCCACCAAAAGCAGACGATAAAGATAAATATCACCTCAATAGATGGTATTTATTATTGTTTTCAATGTTATAAGTGTTTCATAAATTGCGTTTTAGTATTCGAATATTGCCACATCAGCAAAACACGGGTGCCTTTTTTGTAGCGGTTCTTAAGAAATTAAAACCTCTTAGCGCTAAAGAGAAGTCGTTCAAAGTTACGCCTCTCGATGAAAAGAAAGAGGAAGAATTCGATCCGAAACTTCCGCAAAATCAGCGCAAACGTCGTCGCCAGGATGGGTTCAAGGAAGATCCGTTTGTCTTCTTTACTGATGATGAACCGGTTTATAAGGAAATACAAGGGTTTTATAACATTAATGAGGAGTTTGACTCTAAATGTTTACTCGTACGTTGTCACGCTGGTAAAAAGAAAAACATTTACTTCACTTCTCCAGCTGTTAGGGACTTGTTGGTGAACAATCAGGGCACGATTAGATTCATCAATACTGGCGTTAAACTGTTTGTGCGCACTGATAATAAAAACATGAAAAAATGTGCATTCCGAATTGCTCAGGATGGTTTGGAAAGTATATTTGGAAGCATTGGCGCTAGCAGAAGAATTCATATACCAAAAGACGATTTAGTCACTTTATTGCTAAATGACACGCCTGAGAAATCGCCCAAGATTGAACTGCTATCGGAAGGGGTGCAAAAGCAGTGCGAGGGTTTGGATGGCGGCAGTTGTATTCTGATTTATACCGAGGAAAATGATAACTCGGATGATAAATTAGTATTACACTTGAGCGGTTGGCGCGGTACACAATCACTAAGAGTCTATATGGCTCAATGTGGTACAATACACTTGTTGCGCTTGCTAGGCGAAGACGTTTCTAAATATGGTGTGTGCATAGCAATTGCTTGCTACAAATTACTATTTGCTATCGTATATAGAACTTGATTTACTAACTGGTGCATTTCTTCTTTTATAGATAAAAACAAATTCGAAAAGAAGAGCGAAGACAATAACGAATCGGACGCTACGTCCGCTGCGACTGTCAGTGAAACTATAGCGTAAGTGAGTAAAGATTTTATTTTATAACTTGATATTAAGTTGGCCACAACAATAATAAACGAGTATCAACAAAGAGTCGGCGATTATTGACTACAAATGAACTGAATGTTACACAGTCAAACATTCAAAACTAGATCTAAAGTAAATTCGCGCGCAATCACAATTACGTTTTCTTTTTGAAAATGAGTAACTACAGTATATGTATATAAGCAATACAGAGTTCAAAAGTAACCACTACCAAGTAATAACTAATCTCGTATTCGAACCGTTTCTAAACATATCATGGACGTTTGAATTAATTTACCTTGTATTTGTTGCTAACCGGGTGGGTGGTTAGAATGCCAATACACAATTTGATCATTCGTTTCGTTATATAAAATAGACTCCAATGCATAAAGATGCAATCAATTCATAATTTAAGTATTGTATAAATGCGTAATTTCTATAGCTTAATTTTGACTTGCTTCGTACTTGCCGGTTTGATTCTCGCATTCTTCGTGCATGGTCTCTCCCCCATCAAGTGCTTTTTCCATACAAACTCCTCATCTTCGAGATTATCATGGCACAATGGACAACGATAACAGCCTTCGGTTAAGTCTTAAACAGATGAAATTATTATTGGCACTTTGGTACAATAAGTTTGAAAACTTACCAGTGCACATTAAAGCGTGATCTTGCAATTCATCCAGTCGTACTGGTTCAGAGCATTGCGCACATTGCGTGTAATTCTCTCGATGATCGCAATCAATTAAAACATGATCAGTTAAAGCAGCAACTTCAACAACTTGACTGCATTCTGCGCATCGTACAAGCATGGGACATGCTCGCCAGTAATGCGAATTCATGGAATTGCTTACTGTGAATATCGCACTTTCTGACTGACCGCAAAAAATACAATGTCTGCAAGAAAATTAATGAGAAGCATGTTTTTGTAGTTTTGCAACTTACTTGTCTTCATCCTCTTTATTGGAACTATTACTAGGAGTTGAAATCCCACTGCCGCTATGTTTCTCTTCGTTTGCAAGATTAATCTTTGCGATGTTACCACCGCTCAAACTTTTTGTAAGATTATAATGCGGCTTTTCGATTTCGATCGCATTATGCGCGGAAATGTTCATAGAACTTTGACACTTGTTAATTCCTCCGTTGTAGTTGGGCTCCGGACTTACGCAGTCGTTAAAGCCGCCGCCTTGCTGGATAACGCGATTTCGCTCAAGCAACTCTTTCTTTCGCTGGAACAAAGCTCGATTGCATTTTACGTTACATATGGTGGATGATGGATGTACTTGCAAATCAATCTTATCGAATTCGTGAAATAATTGACGATAGAGTAGATTGCGTCGGGTGATGTCGTCGTCGGGGGGCAGCTGCTTACGTACCAAGCGCGGATTTACTTTGTAAACTAGCACAAGAATGCGTTCGGCTACTTTGCGCACAGCTTCAGCGGGATGGTGCAAGCCGCTTGAGCCAAACTCGGAAAGAGTGCGGCATGTTAAGCCACTAAAAGCATTTGATGAAGAGTACTTGAAAAACTGTTGCAGGATAAGGGGCAGAATGCTTTACCTTTGTTTATCTGTTGAGATTCCTTGACTTATGATTAGTTGCTCAACCATTTCGGCGCGACTTAGAGCCAAGCGCGGATGCGTACTGCTTATGATAGGACGACTTAAATGAACTGGTATGATGTGCAGTTCTCTAAAATCGAAATAGATTTTGTGAATTATAATTTGGATTTACGCTATAACTTTTTATTTACCGAACGTTTTTGCAATCAGCCATTGTAAGAATTGTATGGACAGCCATATGGTGAATGCGCGCACTTGTATCACCGGATTTTGTTAGCAATTCCGGAAGTAATTTGTCTACACTCCTTGACACTTCGGCCTGGGAGACACTATAATACAATTTAAAGTTTTAGTAACAACGGCATGATAGAGAAATGAGGAGTAGTTACCGTCCAGGGACGAATTGCACAAAGTACAAGCGTATAACTTCGTTGGCCAAGTTGTAGACAGTGAAGACTTTATCACGAAGCGCACGATGCAATAAAAAGATAGCGGCGCGCCCCGTTTTATTCGCTGTATGCATTCGTGTGAGATCATATGTGAGCAATTCTTCCTTCAATCGATTCAGTCCTTCCTCCTTATCGAGGTAATGCTTTGAGTAAAACTTTTCTACTAAGTCGGCGCCAAAGACAAGAATTGGAAGCGCGGCTTGCTTGCGTTCGCGTTCAGTAAGTTTAGATGTTGTCCGATGTTCCATCTCTAGCTGGCAGTCTCGCAGGAATTCGTTTGTTGAAGAGCTGTAAATTAAAATGTGAGAAACACAAGAAATTATGGGTTTAGCTTGTCGTACTGTCGCAGTGTGGGCAAGGGTTTATCCTCGTATTGTTCATACGTTGATTTTACAATGGAGCCGGCTGATTTATTGCGGCGGCGAAATGAACCGCGTTGTTGGAGTCCCGTAGGACTCCCAATCGATGGCGATGCCGATTTGGGACTTTGCGTCTTATGCAGAGGTGAGGGTGGCGCATGGTAAATATGTTGTCCACCAGCGCTTTTGTTCTCTGTCGTCTTCAGGATTGGTGATAGTTTATCGCTGACATCATCCACCTCATCATTTTTTGCGACTGTACCCTTCAATTCCAGAAGTTGGTCAATATTCAGTTGTTGGTAGACGCTCAATCGAAAATCATCCATTTGGTTTTTTTTGATACCTGCGCGTTCGTAATCTTCCATTTCAATTGCGTGTTTCTTCTCCAGCTCGTATTTGCCAAGTTTTTCTCCGGCACTGCGCAAATGTTCCATTGCTAATTTTAACTTCCGAGCATATTCAAAGCGCTCACCTATAAAACAGGATTCGTTAACTTGAAAAAGTGTTCGGGTATGTTGCGAAGTTTACTTATAACGGCGATGTGCTTTTTAAACTCCATTTCTCGAATAATTTTCGCAACATCGACGTCCACGTACATATCAAAAGCCAAGTCATCAAAGGGCGAGAAATATTCGGGATCGTTTAGAATTGCTTCCAATTTGCTTGCGCAGTTTGAATCAATACGATCGGATGCTTTAATTCGGCTTTCCTTTTCGGTACCAAGGATGTTGATTGCTATTAAACTGACCTATAAATGATTATGATTGAAATGCATTATATCGATTTGCTTAGTACACGTGTTTATGCGTCCCGTGTGCGAATTGCACTACCTGATTATGTATATTATATGTGTTGACATGGTTTTCGCCAAGGCGCAGTTTGACAAATGATGTAAGCGTTTTCGGCACGTTCGCCGATTTCAATTCGCGACTCTTGAATCCGGTGCTTTGATTATCGGATAGCGTGATGTATCCTAAGTAATCCCACGCAATTTGCGCAACATCCGTAACCGTATTCGTGTCTTCATTGCTTGAAAATAATTCGATTTTACTTGCTGAAAAGTTATCAAGTTTAATAACAATTTGCACCGGAAGTATTAAGGGTCTACATACGTATTAGATATTGGTGCATTAACATTTGAATTTTGCTCAAGAGTGCGCGTTTCTCCAGCTGGAGGATAATCTCCTGCGGGTAATCGCAGTTCTTTCCACTTTGCCATCCTTTGACCGTAGGGCCGTGCGTGTTCAATTCGAGCGCTTTGTATTTGGGGTCTTCATCTAGAATGAAAGGACAATATGGAAAATTTAGTTTAGCATTAGTTGAGGGAATAATTAAAGAACTTTACACACCACTCGCATACACAACATGATAGTGGATCTTCTGCGGCATTCTTAACGATTGTGCGATGCGCCTCGCGTCACATGTTGTTCGGCACTGCCGCTGTCGCCGCCAATGGAGGCGGCTGCTCTTGTTGCGTTATACACATGCAAAGTCCACGTACGCATTAAAGTGTCCTATCGATTTTCACGGCCTCATTTAGTGCGGCCTCTTCGCTAGGGAGCGGCGTGTTATCACTTCCTGAATATGCGCTTCGCAGGACTCAGTTTCAGAAATAATTAAAGTTTGCATATTTTATTAGTATTACGGAAGTATTCGGATTAGCTTCATGAAATTTGTATCATAAATAGGCTAGATATTATCAATAATTGTAATAATATTGACTGAATGTTTATTGCTCAAATGCGCGCTTTTTGCGAATATTTAAAAAAAACGGTTCAAAGTATCGCGAGGTGTGTTTGGTGTCATTTTGCGCATGAATTGTTGGTACTCAAATAAACAATTATTATACAAAGTAAAGCCACGTGAATGCAAGCAGCCAAACTATTTTAATCTATTTATTCGGACTACTAAAATGTTTTTCGTTTTCTCTTTATTAGCCCACCAGAATGAGAATCCATTAGAGCGCATCTTTATTCCGAATGTGGTGGTTTGTCCTATTTTGCTCGAAGGAGTTCAAAAGAAGCAAGGTAAATACAAATAATAGTGTGTTATAATTTTTATTTTCGAAAAACTAGTTCTCGGGTACAAAGCAATGAAATTAAGTTTCTCCATATTAGATGCGTGAGTGAAATGCATAAGTAGTATTTAAATGATGATTATTAATTAACATTAAAAGTTTCTTGAACTTTATCTATTCTTGCTGTGCCATCTGCGCTGGAGTTGGCGGCTCTTTATCGCCCCTCTTTTTCGATCCAGAAACAATATCGTCAATTCGCAACAAGAGCACGGCTGTTTCAACAGCAGTTTTCAATGTCTGCAACTTAACGGCCAACGGTTCCCAAACTCCAACCGTTTCGTTTTGCTCGATCAATTCACCGGTTTCGCCATCAATGCCCCATGTGCATAGCTTGTTCAATTCGTGCTTCGCATGCTTCTCACGCAAATTCGTCAATGCAACCATAATATTTGCGCCGCAATTCTGCGCTAGTGTACGTGGAATAATCTCTAACGCGTTGGCAATTGCAACGTACGGTCCATGCGTTTGCTTGTTACTTAAATGCCTCCAGAGTGCCATCTCAATTGCGCCGCCACCTGGGACCAGCCTTGGCGACAGCATAATGTTACGAGTTACTTGCAAAGCATCTTGTAGATTTCGCTCAATCTCGTTGAGAATATCCTTAGTAGCTCCACGCAGAACAATCGTACAAGCTTTCGGGTTTTTGCATTCGGTAATATAAGTGAAGTATTCATCACCTACTTTCTTTACTTCGAAGAGACCGCAGCCGGTACCAACATCAGATTCGAGAATCTCTTCTGTACGGTTTACGACTGTAGCACCACAGGCACGTGCAATACGATTGTTGTCTGATTTTCGTACGCGGCGAATGGCAGTGATACCAGCCTTAAGCAAGAAATGTTGTGCCAAGTCGCTGACGCCCTTTTCGGTGAAAACCAAATCCGGTTTTAATGCAATAATGTCATCACACTGCTTCCGAACGAATTCCTCTTCGAGTTCGAGCATGCGAGTGAAGTCAGTTTCTCCGCTAATCTCAACGTTTGTTTGTGATTCACCCTTCTTGTATTCCAAAGAGCAATCAAGCAATATAATACGCGGGTTTTCAATGCGGCGCCTCATTTTCGCATGAGTCACGTCCTTATTCACCATGACACCCTTGAGAATTTGGCAGTCTTCAATTGAACCACCAGGAATCTTCTCTACTTTGGCGTAGCGTTTGATATCAACTTCTGTGCGCCCATTTTCGGTCAGCATTACCGTATTGACTGCATCCAAAGCAATGTTCACTGCCAAGTCACCCCACTTGCCAATGAATTTTGTGCCCACACAGCCCTTGACCACATTTGCAAGTGCATTTTTGTCTGACTTGTTGATTGGAATACTAAGATGACCTTCCAGTGCAGAGATCATATCTTCCAGGGCCTGTTTGTAGTGGCGAATTATAACTGTTGGGTGCATCTGTTGCTCTAGGAATGGTTCAGCTGCTGCTAACATTTCACCAGCCAAGACTATTACTGAGGTGGTACCATCACCAACCTAGACAAAAGAGTTTTAGTAATACTATTAAAAGTTAAATGGGAGGTGTTTACCTCTTCATCTTGAGTCCTGGCAATTTCAATCATGCTTTTTGCAGCTGGATGCTGTACAGTAATCTCTCTAAGGATAGCATTGCCATCATTTGTCATGACAATACCGCCCATAGGATCCATAAGCATCTTCAACATTGCTTGTGGTCCCAAGCATGTTCGTATAACATCAGCAATTTGCTACAAAAGAAAGTGTGTTTAGTCATAACCTATACTAATTTAAAATGAAATTTTGATCATGATTTAACAATATAGCTTGTAGTTTGAAGTTTTCACAATCTCGCGAATGCGTTTGAGTAGACGTTAACGCAGTAATTAGTATGGAAAATTAGGAAAAACTGATGCACGTGGTTTACCTTTCCGGCATTTATGTTTTCCAGCTGAACTTTGCGGCCTGAATCACGCTTAGTATTTTGACCTAAAACACATGATATCAATGTAGTTTTTCGCGGAAACATAGAAAATTGTGAAACCCACTTAATACAATTAAAGGTGCTCGTCCGGGAAACATTTTGGCGAATTTATTTAGCCGACTGTTTTGGATACTTCAAGAAATTGACAAACCTCACGCACGGGCTGTACTGTGACTAAGTCCAGCTTGACATTGAATTGCAAGCATGCCAACCGAGGCTAACCTCAAACGTTCAGTAACCGTGGATTTTCAAACGAGCGTATTATTTTTGAGAACTAGCATATAAATCAACATTATTTTTGTGTAGATTCCGATAAAACATGCTTAAACAGATATAAACAAACAACTTTTGCTCGGCATATGAAAAATCGTGAACGCATTCATTATTGATATACATTTATTTATTATACGCATAGGACATTAACATTCACACGGGTGGGGAGGCAGTATTGTTAAAGAATAATTTCGTGCTCAGCTCTTTGTCAAATCGAATTACTGATAACATTTGATAATATCGGATTACATTTAAAACAGTGCATTCCCATAGGTGTCAGTGAATTCAGGGATATTTCGTTTGTCAACCTGAGCCGTTTGTTGCAGTGAAGTTGGCGATGAGCTGCCAAAATTAATGGAATGGTAAATTTCTTCAATGGCGCAAGATGTGTTGGAGTGGTCGGATGTGTTTCGCATAATGGCTGAGAAACCTTGTTTGTTGAAAGAAGACGGTCACCTAGACGCGGACATTGATTTGAAACAAATCGTTTACCATCCTACGCTGAACGTGTTCCTTATCTGCTCGAATTCAGGAATAGTGCGAGTGTTGGACGTTTATTCTGGTTTGGTTCTACAATCTACCGATTTATCAGGTGAGTTTTTTCAGCGTTAAACAATGATATTACTATTTAACACATATTGTAAGCACGTGTGCCGCGAACGACTTCACATTCCAATTCGATTTCAGCCAAGAATGCCACGGATATCTCATGTCGTTACATTCCTGGCCAGGATAGAGTGCTCTTTTGCGATGGGCAAGCACTCGGTGTCCGCTCCGACTACAATGGTGTGCTCCTGCTTGACACGATTTTGCAAAAAGCGTCGAAGAGTATCAGGGACGACGCAAAATTAGAGCTCTTGTTGACTGAGGTTAGTACTTCTTCATGACATCTTGTTGTGCAAATGTGACTCATTCAGCTATTGATTGATTTATTTTAGGCGATCATTTTAAAGCAATGTTTGATGCATGTCAAGGAAAATTCTACAGGTGCAGATTATGTGATCAATGAATTGACTAGTAAGATAGAAGACACTGTGAATCTAAGCAAAAAGGGTATCAAGGCGCAAAAAGTAAATCTTGTCTTGTAACATTTTTGGCTTGCATGGATTTTAATACTTCCAATTTTACAGTGGAACACAGTGTGCTTGAATCTCCCATTGGAATTTATCAATGCCACCATGGCCAACATCCTATCAGATCTAGTTATGAAAAACAAACACAATCCAGAGATCAGCATAGTCTCAGCAATGAGGGATAGGGTGTCTGAGCTGCTTGATGAGCATGGTTCTGCTTCTAACAGGCAAGCAATGGCTAGTGAAGCAAGGCGCCGTGAAACATTTGCCCACTGGCCACACATGGATTATTTGTAAGTTAAATGATTGTGAGTTGGTTATATTTGTTAATGTTGTAATGTCTTGTGAAGGTGGGCACTTCCTGATCAAATGGCCCAGGCAGGTTTTTATCATCAACCGTCAGCAGCCGGTGACGATCGCGCTATGTGCTTCACGTGTACTGTGTGTTTAGTGTGTTGGGAGCGGACAGATGAGCCATGGAATGAACATGAAAGGCATTCCCCAACGTGTCCTTTTGTGATGGGCGAATACACCCAGAATATTCCATTGTCCGTGACGTATGCAACGAATCCAGCAGTCGATTGTACCTACAGGTTTGTGGTGCTTTTTTACACGCGAATAAATACCATAGAAATGATTCGCGTCTCTTCTTTCTTGAAACTCTAGGGGCATGCATATTGAAACAATAAGCACTAGTTCTGTGCCACAGTTAATCGCAACTTCCAACTCTGACAGTCTCATATCAGTTTACGATATATCCGGCAAGGTAAAGCGTACGCATGAATTCTACGTAAAAGCATATGACTCGCATCTTCTTGATAAGTACACACAAGATTTTGGCTTGCCGGGTGCCCGCAAAGATAGCAGTGATAGTTCCGTGCTTAAACATATTTCGGCGCTTTCTATCGTCGGTGATCGTGAGGCGAAAAAAACCGCGGCAAGTAATAACAAAACTGCAATTAGGCCTGCAATCATTTGCGGTCTCACGCTGAAGACGGGCGAAACTTATGCGGATTTTGAGATGCAAATGGATGATGTAGATGTGATGGATGTAGACGCGAGTCAGGATTCGCATGTTTTGCGCATTAGTTGCATGTATTTGGTCGTTTACGATTTCCAATACACCAAGGATATTGAGATCGAATCGTTGAAGGAGACCGTAGTCCACTCGAAACCCGAGTATTCTAAGATGAGCACGGATAAGCAGACGATCAATATTAACGATAAGGGGCCTAACTACGTGCCATTCAAGGAGTTGATCACGATGGAGCCGAACATGGAAAAGTATTGGATTAAGCAAGAACTGTCCGATTTGTATCATAGCATAATTCCGGGCGAGAGCGATGAGATTTACATTCCGAAATCGTCGCAGAACAATCCAAAGCAACAGCAGCAATTACAACAACACCAGCAACATTCTGGAACCCGTGTCTTTACGATGGATCTACAAAGCTGTGAAACAGACTCGGCGCAAACCACATCGATTATTAATCCCCCGGATTATAGCACATACGTCAACGGACTGTTTGGACCTTGCGAAACCAACGAGAAGAGTATCTCCGACCACATAGTCGAGTTGCAGAACTCCAACGCCGGTAAAAAACTTAACTACTCTAGGGCTGTGCAATGCATTTCAATACCTGCAGAATATAAAAACAATCCGGACATGTTTGTCTCTCATATATTGCCGACCCAGGATGGCAAAGACATTTTAGTTGTTTTAAAGTCAACGATAAACAGTGATACGAATTGTTCCGTTCTTTTGTTGTACGCTCTAAATTTAAGTGGCACAGTGATCAAAATCCACGAAGAACCATCAGTTATACGCGAATTAAACAGCTCCGAAGCGCCAGTAGAAATAAATATTATTAACTTCTTGGACAAGAACGTCGAAGCGCGGGCACTGAATGTGCAAGGCCTCGCAATAATGGTATGTGTCGATGGATCCGTGCATGTTATCGAATTGAACACCCTGAAGACCGTTTCGATTGCTAAATTGGAAAATTCCAAGTTTGTGTCGGCCGTCTATTGCAACAGTTTGGAGAAGTTGTGTGCGTCTACGGAAAATGGTTTTATGCGCTTTTATTCATTGAACGAGGCAGATAACGATTCGGTGGAGAATCATGATGAAGAAGAAATGTACAATATCAATACAGAGATGCCCAGTGTGAGCACTGCCGTTGATGCGACGCGCTGCTTTCACGAACCTGAGGAGGCAATTAGTTTAACTGAACTGCAACGCCTTCGGCGACTCTGCGACTTTGAAATGTTCAAAGGGAGTTATAATCCTGTAGTCCCACCACGTTGGACTGAAATGCACCAAGCGCAACGGCAACGTCGTCATCCGCAGCATATGCAAAAGGAGAAAGAGCAAATATCGCGATCGTATCGCTTACAAACTGATACGACCACTTGGGATGAGCATATTTTTGAGATCACACTCCCAACCCCGATCAATATTGGTCACGTTGATGTTCAATTTACGCTTCATAGCTGTACGCCGAAAGTGGAGTTTACCCTTCTACGGCAGAACACGTCCAGCATTGCCCTGCGCCGAGAAGTCAAATTCTCTGTAGATGATACTGTTCGATTCGACCAGCTTCAAAGCGGACAAAATCCTGTCACAACTCAGGAGTATTTACGGTCGCACAACGCAGAAATACTTGCTGGGCCTATTGCTATCGATTCGTGCATCGATCTGTCTGAACTCTCCGGCTGTGTAACTCTAACGAGTCCTAAATTATTTAAATTACGAAACCGCAATTTGCTACTGCATATGAAAGCTGTCGGTGGCAAGGAGGATAGCAAAGCGTCTGAAATTAAGCGAGGAATAACGAATCCCTCAAATGATTACATGGGTTGTGATGCTCTTCACGAAGTCAGTATAACTGTTTATAATTGTACGCATACGGACATTCCACTCGAGCGATCTCAGAGATGTTCAATGTTGGAGTCAAATGCATTTGTTCAAAATCTATTGTGTACGGCCGTCAACTATAAGTCGAGAGAAGAACAAACATTAGCGTTAGAAATCCTAAATTGGGTGGCAATGATACGACTAGCGAGAAATCGTACGGCGAACAGCGAAGCTCCAGTCCAGCAACATGAGTTTCTTGCCATTATTCTGAGCTATTTGAACGATTTACTAAATAGCTGTATTATACATGGAACGAGGAGTATTGCTCATAAATGTATTAAATTACTTGTAATTTGTTCAGAGTAAGTTATACCATGTTTGTAATTATGCGATTTATGTTACTCATATGTTTATTTATTGTTGCAGAGGTGCTACGTTACTTTCTGATAGTGAGACAACAACAGATGAATTTGATGATTCTGTGCTTAGTTCAATATTAGGTATCTTAGATAACGTTTACGATGTTAAATCGTCAGGCTCTCTTCATTGGTTGATGACTTTGCTTAGCAAAGTATCGAAGAACGGGGAGCTCATGAAGCTGTTGTCTATCAAGATAATCGGTCTGCTCACTAACATATCTGAGCAGATGATTCTTCGCAACAACCCGTATCATTTGATTCTACGAAGTCGCTATGGCCTTTACGGCACACCCCTCGATCCAGAGATGTTTGACATCGAGCTGCCGATTCCGCTCAAAAGCAGCAACACCACCTTAACTTATGCTTCTGTCGTTGCGGGCGATACCCTCCCGCCGGCTAATGATTTTCATACAAATTACGCTTTTAATAAGGAGCATTTGGACGCGAAAGAAGTGATTTTGAACATGGGAGAAAGTAAAGCAAAGCTTAAAAATCTAACACCTAGTTTAATGTACCGCGGGCTACTAGAAACTGAACCGTTGCATTTTACCTGTGCTATGGCTAGTGATGGCACACGACTGGAAAGAGCTGATAGTGGAGGGATAATTATTCATAATATTCCTTCCAACGCTCCTCACGTAGCACCAACTGGTACGAAAAAGATGGAATTCGAAGAGTTGTTCAATGATTTGAATTTACTCTTTCCGGAAAAGAGCTCTGAGAAGTGGGTCAAAATGCCATCGGAGAAATGGGAACCGGACAAAGTACTGTTACCAGAAAAACTTATGCCCGAGAAATTTGCGCTGAAGGGCGGTTTTAAAGATTATTGTGAGATGACAGGCTTCAAATTTTCCACCGAGTCTCCGATTGTTTTGGATTACGCTCAGTTGGTAGGAACTAGCAGTGAAGAAATCGCTACATCCACACCATTGAAAACTGTGCATATCCTCGAAGAAGCCCAACTCTCAAACAAAGCGTTGCCCTGGCAGCAATTACTCGCTGCGCCGCAACAGCAAGTGATGATAGTTGAGAGAATGCATTCAGGTGCACGACGGTTCGTCACATTAGATTTTGGCCAACCCATCATATTAACGGACATCTTTCTTCCAAGTTGCTCGGTGCTATTGTCGGTAAGCATAGATGTTTGGCTAAATGGTGAAGATATCGACACGCAAAGACTTGTGCTTGCGACTGATATTGGCACCAAGAACTTGGTTCTGAGCGATTTGCAACCGCCACCATTATGCAGATATTTGAAAATAAATGTGGTTGGGACGTACGGCATGTCGCCGACAAGATGCCGAATTCCGTTGGGTGCATTTTATGGACATATAATTGTTCTTCCGAATGAAGTTTCGCCTGAATATGCGAGTAGTTTCCCCCCGATTACAAATGCTGATTTGGAGAAACAATTGACCGTACTTTCCATGCTCTTTGAGGATGTATCATGTCGTTACAGCTTGGCCTGCTGCAAATTGAAAAACTTGTTGGAGCCGTTTTTAATGTCAGACACGAGCAACATTGCACATTTAAATGCGTACATGGCGGTGATGAAAGATAGAGACTGCTCCTGTAATCCGGAAACTATTAAGGTTTTCACCGCCTATCAGGAAGCAGTTACGTACCAAAGACAAATAAATATTGTGCGCACCGTGATGGGGCGAATAGAAACCGCGCTGAATGGATGCCAAATCATTAAGCATGTTGAGAACATAGCTGATGTGCCCATTGATAAGCTGCGTTCAATCGCCGAGATTTTATTTGAAATTTTATTAATTATGGACAATATACCGAAGATTCAAATTGAGACTTGCGAAAAATTGTTTAAAGGCTTCTGTATATCACAACGCTCTCACTTACAATTTTTAGCCGCTACCGTTTTAGACCATTCATGTCGCAAAAAGCCATTCTGGGGCATCTTCCTCTCATCTACGATAGCTGAGATGTATTCATCCTCATACAATTGCACGTTTCCACAGGATAGAGTATTTATATTATTAGCCTATTTGGTGAAGCGATGCTCAGAACGCAGTGTCGCTTTGGATGCAACTTTAAGAGTAATAGCTGAAACATTAGAACCGCTTATGCATGCTAAGAAAACCCTCGTTGGTGTTACCATCGATCTATCACTGCTAAGTTGGTTGCTTTTATTCTTGTCTTTACAATTGGACTTGTCCAAGAGCAATATGCAAAACTCCACGCGATGGGATTGGGTGACTGGCGAGTTTGTTGGCAAGTGTTCCGAATCAGCAAATTTGAACTGCAAACGGAAGTTGCACAAAAAATTCTTGATGTACAAACAACAACTAGATAATCTGGATAAAACTCAACTTGCTATTCAAGCAACGCAATCGTTGGCCGACAAAATGGAACAGGCATATAAAAGTGCCGGAGGCATTTTTGATAAATTAAAGGATATTAAGAAAAATATTAAGATATCTCTTCAGAAACCCGGACTAGGGTTTAATAAACAAAACAGCACTGGGAAGCGACGACGTGATGTATCTTCTGATCCGGGAGAAAAAACTCTACCCGTCTCAGATCCACAGTATATCGATGGAATTCATAGTTTGGCTGTTGTACGAGGCCTTCTTCATCTGCTTCTCAGCATCGACCATTCCTGTTCTGCTGATCTGTTTGTTTTAACTTGCAAGGTAAGTCTTTAAGCATTTCTGAAAATTCGGATTTCTAATCGTCTATGTAATTTGTTAACATAAAGGTCATGGCACGGCTTATCAAGATGTCCAATTTGTCCATGGACGAGTACTTGGACGATGAGAAGCTTCTGAAACTGGTCAATTTGTGCATTGAGTCCAATCTTCCATTCGTCACTCATGCACTCGCTTGTCTACTCCAAGATAGTTTGGACGTTGGCAAGACACCGACCAACAAAGAACCCGATGTTATGGCACCTTCAACAAGTAGCTGGAGCGCTGGTAAGGGTGATGAATACCACATAGAAAATAAATACGAAAAAATTATACAAGTGGCTCATCTTTTCGCAGATATTTTACGAGACGTATGTGATTTTGAAATCGATGACGCGTTTATTTCGGAGCCTGTTGTAAAGCAAGGTAAAACAACATCAAATAGTAATCATCTTCCATCTGTCTTTGAGTCAGATGATACTGAAATTGAAGACTTTCTAGATGAAGTTATAGAGCGCGGATGTACCTTGCTTAAGAAAAATTCAAAATCATCACTCTCCTCGTACGGTAGTTCGTGTGCAATGGATCAACGGCTTGATGTTACCGTTGCATCGCAAGTTGAAATGTCGGTCCGCAGATTGGTGCATTACAATACCTATTCGTTATTGCAAAATCTAAATGCTCCAGCGAACATTGCTGAAATGATTTGCATTCTGCCAAAATGGCCCGAGCATTTGATTGAATCGCTACTTGATAGGCGGAACACTAGTGGTCAAGATACAAATATGCTGACGTCTTGTTTTGACATGCTTTTCACGGATTTGGAGCTACAGGCGACGAGTAAGATTGAGCAGATTTTCCAACTGTGGCTGACTCTAAATTGCCAATCGGATGACAAATTCAATCCAACAACAATGCCGTTCATTCCATTGGGCAACGAAGCAATAGTCGGTTTAATTACAACGGTTGCAAATTGTCCCGATTTAACGTTACGTACGTGGTGTTCCGCGTTACAAATTCTAACGCTGATGTGCAACGTGCCACAGGACGCAATATACGATACAAACGAGACAGACATGTGCATATTGTTCGGAAAAACTTCGGTCATACTTAATCATCCTCATTTCGTTAAGATGTTCCTTAATTTGCTGTCAGGGACTGGTAAACCTTACTGCGATAAGGGTCTCGTAAGTTGAATATTGAGAGGGTCGAATATAATCTAATTGACTTCTATCTTATTTAGGCTGGTCCTGGTTTATGCAAGGCAATGCATGATTTTCTTATACGTCTTCAAATGCGTTGCGACGTTGTTAACACTTCAAGCGCACCGGGCATCAAGTACAAGAGTTTAATGCTTAAAGTAATATATCACATGATACAGCCAGGTGGTCCTCTAGTTTCCAAGTTAGGACCTCTTGATGCGCAGTGCAGACTGTTACATTGCATGACTTGTTTGGACTACAGCAATGCGGATTTAAATATTGCGATGAGCATTTTGGAAAGCACAGGTAAATTAATGGGATTACTCTTGTCCTAGGTCATTTGCCAAGTAACAATAATTTCAGGAACCTTGGTGTTGTCTCATGTATTAAATGTTGAAAGAATCAAATGCGTGAACATTGGTGAACGATTGACATATACTTCAAATTCATTTAACTTGATCTTTGCATCGGTACTTGGCAACGACAATAGCAAACAGGATAAGCCTGTCTCATGGGATGTTCTTCTGATTTATCTCTTGGAAATGTTGAGTTGTTTAGTTAAGACACCGTTAGAAAATACTACAGTAAGTTTAAACTGAACGTGTAATAAGTTTATTACATTTATTTCCGTTAGCCTCAGGAAACCACATTTATGGAAACTGACCAACAACCATCATCACAAACAGATGAAAGCAAGGCTGAGCAAATCCAACAAGACTCTTCCGATTCGCCTGCCTCATCACAACCAAATAACGTGCCTTGTCTGGCTGATACTGTGCTCCAGCACCATCCAACAATTATACGATTTTGTAAAGCGTTAGCGACTTGCAAAACAACTTCTTTGTCAATGTTTCCTCAGTCGAATATTCAAAGTCAACAAGTACGAATAAGTATTAGTTTATAAACTTTTA
This sequence comes from Aleochara curtula, assembly GCA_963978815.1. Classification (NCBI taxonomy): domain Eukaryota; kingdom Metazoa; phylum Arthropoda; class Insecta; order Coleoptera; family Staphylinidae; genus Aleochara; species Aleochara curtula. The sequence continues at coordinate 18,174,429 of OZ022216.1, read as the reverse complement.
TAAATCTTTATGTTTTTCAGAATCAAATCGCGGCAATAACAGCGAATTTCAAGGAATCTACAACGGTTGGAGACGCGGTATTTAGCGTGTTATCAGCATTAGCGCACAATACCACGCGCAAAGAATACATAATGACGCCTCTTCTCACATATCTTTCCCAGACGCCTCAGTTGAGCGAGCCACTGATATGGTTCATTATTCAAGTGCTAGACTCCCGAGAAGCCTTGCATACTTTTGTAGATGCTGGCGGAATTGATATAATATGCAAATCGTGGATTATTAGTAGTAATGCTCCAAATACCGTTTCGCTGCATGGAAACATCGCGTCGGTGATGCAGCATTTTATTGGAGCTACCAGTCGCATTGATGCGAGCTCGATTGGAGTGCCTTCAAGTACTAAGAAGCAACAACAAGCAAGCCTAGAGAATAATCTCAACTTGATTAACTTTGCACCTCAAGGCACCATAAAATGTTCCACGTCTGCTACAGCACATTCGCCGGAGATATTAATCCAAGGCGGACAGTCAGCAAGACGAGCACGTGCACCACAGTGGTCGTATCATTTCTATCCAGAGGAGGCCCATGCTGATCTCACCATTACTCTACCCAGTGCTATTCTGTTACGCGAGGTACACATTCAACCTCATCAGGGAACACTGGTAACATGCCCATCTGCTGTCTCGTTGGAGATATCAGCTTATGGACCATCACGATTAATACCAGCTTGTCCACCAATACCAACAAGTGGCATCTCGTATATTCGCTTACATTTGCCAGCACCTGAAGTCGTGAACTGTGTAATGATTCGATTGTATAAACCCCGAGATGCCAGCAATATTGGACTGTCACAAATTCGCCTGCTTGGAACATCTGCATTTGGTGGACATACGAAGCAGCAGCTGGTGGATCTTACCGAAGATGAATTTCACTGTCGCTACAGTTTAGGATGGCTACGACTGTTTCATCATTGCTTCTCAATTGCGGATATCACGAGATATGTGAAAGATATAATTTCAAAAGCCGCAGCAATTCCAAATTTGCTTGAAACTTGTTGCGGCTTGTTGCTGGTGCCCACACATATTCCATCTTTATACTTGGGAAATCTGGGCCGAATTCTGCGCGAATTAAGTTTGGATAGCCGTGAAAATTCAGCCAAAACAATACGTATGCTATTGGAAAGTCGAGCAAACGCGGACGAATCGACAGTGGTTTATAATTCGAACAATGGGAAATTATTAATGAATTCACCGGGAACGGAAGCCGCCTGTGATGTCCTGTATAAAATATGCAGTCGTCAGGATGAAGATACTGGGTATCGGGTGAGTTTGATTCTTGTATGGTTACGCGATACAATGTTGAAAGCAATAGAGAGCAATAATTGTGCATCATGTAGTTCAGCCTATATATCAATTATTGCATCAATTCTGTGGGACGCAAAGCAACAGACTGAAATACAGTACGATTTGAAAGGCATGATTACAACCCAACTCTTTGATACCGTGCATACATTTAGCGTGCTCGTAAAAGACAAAATAACTGCTTTGAAGTATGCAATTGATTCACTGCTCTGTTCGCTATGCTATATACGTTCGGAATTCTTTCCGCTACTATTACAAAAAATGGGAGTGTTAATACCCACGCATAGCACTGATCTCCGAGCACCAATTTCAGATGATAGAAAGGATACTGAGAGTATGACCGATGATAGAAAGCACAACTTTGATTTCAATTACGAATGGTACGAGCGACTTATAATCAGTGATGTTAATGATTTGCTACTATCAAATGAAGTATTAGACACTATTGCCTTAGTTGGTCGGTCTCCAATTGTCATACAACAATTATTGGATTCTCGACTACCTCATATGTTGAATGCAATTATATCAGATTTTTGCAATGATAAACATCCAGTAGCGCCAATGTGTACGCTAAAGAACATCACTTCTATTTTGAAATTTTTCTCGGAGATTTGCGAAGAAAAGTTGATGCGTGACTGGCTTGGTTCACCTGAGGGATCACACTTTTGGTTGCCCTTACTACAATATCTCTGTCATGGATACTCAGGGAAGAAGTTCAGTTTACGATCCGCCGAGCATACATACTTGGAGGAAATATGCATTCGATTCTTATCAAAATGCTGCCTTTGCCATGCAAATAATCAAACACTACTGGCCAAAAACCTTTGCGAAGTTATTGCCCAACAGAAAAGTGGTATTTCCGGATTTTTAAGACGACTTATCTTGCAATTGCTTTTGGAGAGTGAGAAAATTTTGATCAGTGTTAATGCGGATGAAACATTCTATATGGCAACGGCGAATATGATGCAGTCGCATACACTTCTTCATCCAGCTTTTAAACAAACTTCAGGCAAAGCATTACTTTATATGGGTGCGCACGTGACGATTGGAGAAATTCTTGAGCAATACGTTGCGTTTTATACCCCGATCAAATCCGACCCCAGCACAGTCAATCTCGATTCAATATTTGAAGTTCCAAAGAGCATGTGGACATTATTACCTTCCGACTCCGATCTTACTGTTGCGGCCGGTGTAACAGCAAAGGACAAGCGTGCCAAAGACGCAAAAAATATGGTCACTTCAACGCCTACAAAGAAAAAACGTTACGTCTCGGACGAAATGCGGCCAAATGATATAATCGCAGGTCGAGCGGTGATTTGCAATGCTCTTTCCGAAAATAGATTGCCCCTGGAATTAACATTAGCGCAAGTATTAAAAATGCTTGAAGATAAAGGCATTCAGAGTGATTTAACATGCGTGAATCTGAGTATTTTGCAAACCAGAATGGAACACCTAGACGAAGCGGCCAAGAGTAAAATGTTATCCTATCCGCCACTCAGCAACACATTGCAAATATTCAGCTCTATGGGTGGCTTAGCATTATTAGCCCAGCATTTACCAACTGTGTATCCAGAAACAATTCGTACCCCGCCTGCGGATAAGCCGATAGCGGATCAGTCTGAGTCTGACTGGATCAAGGTGGATGGAAGTGATGATATCTATGAGGACATTGATGATACTCATATCACGAATACACCAACAAAATCATCTGGTTTAAGTCAAACCGTACCGCCTCATTCGTTGACTGCATTTGGGCTATTTTTGCGACTACCCGGTTACGCGGAGGTTCTCTTAAAGGATATGAAGAAAGCACTTTGCCTGCTCAGATTAGTACTAGGAGTAACTGACGATGGGGAAGGTTGTGATATATTATTTAATCCAATTGCTGATACGCTTCCCACGTTACCGTTTGAAGTATTGAAAAAGTTGTACGATTCATCGCCTTTGTCCACCGATGACGGCATCGTTTTGAGACGTCTAAGTATAACAACGGGCGTAATGCACTTATTACTTGCGTGCTTAGGAATATTCACTCATCAGACGCATGCATCGAAAGGCCAAAAGGATAGCAAACAGAAGGATGAGAAGAATCAATTGTATTGGGCCAAAGGCACTGGTTTTGGCACCGGCAGTACACAGCAAAGCTGGAATGTCGAACAGGCTCTAATTAAGCAAAGAAGTGAAGAAGAACATGTCACTGTTTTGCTACAAGTTATATCTAGCTATATAAATCCAAAAGGCAAAAATACAGCGGAACTAAGCCAAGCAGTACTTCCAAGTGCGTTCGAAGAGCTATTAGCCAATAGTGCGCTATTGCCTGCATTGTGTTCTTATTTGCGAAATGATTCAGGTAACACGACTAACTTTTATTTCTTTGAATGCATTGATTCATTTTTCCTTCATGTTACAGTATTAGATATGGCTCGTCATATTCCACTATACCGAGCTGCCTTGGAGCTTTTGCGCGCAATGGCCGTTAGTTCACAACTCGTTAAAATGCTGCTGCCACCGAGAGACTGCGTTGAGCCATCTATTAGTGCCCTGCTTGTAAATATGCGGACCTGTGTGGACACTTACGCGTCCAAATTAAGGTCAGCACAGTCAACAAAATTTAGCAAGAAGTAGGTTTTTGTTTGTTCTTTTTATTTGCTAATTCTGAGAGAGGATACACATTACTCATACATGATATACTTGCAATGTTATCGATGTGTTTTAATCTTTTATCGTTTTTTTTTTTACAGAATTAACAGCAAAGATAATACCAAAGCGAAATTTGCTAGTGGTGAACAACTTGCAGAGTTGGAGCGTGATGAAGGCTTAGCAATGTTAATGCCTGATATAAAGCTTACTGCAACTCTTGTTTGCGTTGCAACAGAAAAGCTGATGGAGTTCGATGAAACGTTGCCCAAGAATTCTTCAATTGAAGGTCCTTTAAGTATATCACTCGAAGAACAATATTTAAAAATTATGAAGAAGTTACAATTCGGTATGATGGAACGATAAATAATTGTGGAAGCCGATAGTTAATTGATTGATTTTTGTAGATACGTTTGAAATGATTCAAGAGCTTCCTGAGGGGGGCTTCAAGTTTGTGATCTCCTATCATTATGAAGGCAATATGCGATCGGCCGGAGATACTTCGCATCCGGCGCGTGTAAAACGTTTGGCCCAGGAAGCAGTAACTCTTGCAACGAGTCTTCCTCTAAGCTACAGCAGTTCCGTTTTCGTGCGCTGCGATACTGATCGTTTGGATGTAATGAAAGTTCTTATCACTGGTCCATCAGATACACCGTATGCAAATGGTTGTTTTGAGTTTGATGTCTACTTTCCTCCGGATTATCCACTGGCACCAATGATGATAAACTTGGAGACGACTGGCCATCATAGCGTGAGATTTAATCCCAACTTATATAATGATGGCAAAGTTTGCTTGTCCGTGTTAAATACATGGCATGGCAGACCTGAAGAAAAATGGAACGCTCAAACTTCCAGTTTCCTGCAAGTACTAGTATCGATTCAGTCGTTAATCCTAGTGCCTGAGCCTTATTTCAATGAGCCTGGTTACGAACGGTCCCGTGGTACGCCCGCTGGTACGCAAAGTTCGAGGGAATATAATTCGAACATCTGCCAGGCCACAGTTCGATGGGCAATGCTAGAGCAATTAGTTAATCCCTGCCCGTGTTTCAAAGATGTGATATATACCCACTTTTTCATTAAGCGCCAAGAAGTTATGGACCAATGTGAGCGCTGGATCAAAGATTTAGAGAACGACAGCATTGAAAAACGTACAAATCGAACAAGTAATAAGCGCAATGTGTTTTCATCGTTGGATTCGTTCAAGAAAATCTATGACACATTGAAAGGGATACTTGTAAAACTCGATCCAACCGAATGCATGCAGGATGATATTCCAGATGCTAAAATGGATGTTGACATTCCTCCATCAATTCAAGTTGATGATTCAGAAAAAGAAGCTCTACATGGCGAAGGAGAATCACAATATTTGGCTGACATTGATATGGAGAAAATGGTTAGTGACTGTGTGAGTGATATTCGTTAGTTAAACATTTCTATATACACACGCATTTCATAATAAGATCTTTTAAATTGAGAAAACAGTTTTATTTCCCATTTTTAATGAAAACTATAGTTTTCATTAGAATTGTTATATCTTTCTTGACATTCACTGTACTTTATAGGTGTAAAAAGACGGCGGTAAAACAATCTGACTACTCAACGGATATTTGCTTGGAGCGACTACGATGTTACCACCATTTATTTATACAATAAGTATGTATGTATAGGTAAATATATATTATATATAGAAGCGTTTTCGAATTTTCTTAAAATAAAATTGTTTAATTTAATGAGACCTATCTGCAACAGTAAACAAAAGTTTCTAATTAGCCCGGGTTGTAAGGCACGACCAAGATTGTTCCTTAGAAGTTAATGTAAATACATAAGAGGGTATCACGAAAGTACAAGATTCAATTCCTTGTGGTTAAAGCAGTAGATAGCTCAATAGGTAGAGTGTCCGCTTGTAGAATGGAAAGTGTAGGTTCAAGTCACGCAAGGGGTCCTTTTTTTAAAAATAAAATTGAGAACAAGTGCTCAAGCATAAGTTCAGAGATCATTTCAAATTAGTTAATTTCCCTCAGTTCATCCGTGGTGGCGCTGAGCAGGACCCCTTAAAATCATTACGTCATAAACCGAGGTCTGTTGGTAACGAAAATCGGGAATGGGGAGGCAGTTGCTAGTCGGATAGCGACTGAGCTGGTCGACAAGCAACCTGCCGGGGAGCGAAGCTTGGGGTGGGCCACTTGGAGACGATCTTAATACGTACGGGCTTCGAAAATCAAAAACGGGGCTCTTGTACGCCCTAGGGGCCCCGTTGGACATATAGCTATGTCCATTAGGGCCCCCGAGCATACAAGTAAATTAAAACTTTGAAATCTGATTTGCCATTTCCAGGATTCGAACCTGGGGCACACAGATCACTTCCATAGCCGTAACCACTAGGCTATGGAGCGTTGTTGTATTAACAAAATTTGATCTTGCCCTTATAGACTCAAATATAGAATTTAAAACTTAAATATAAGTTGCCAGCCCCGGGATTCGAACCTGAAACACACAGATTACATCCATAGCCTTTTCCACTAGGCTATGGAGCGTTGTGTAAGTTTGATCTTGCCTTTATAGTCTCAAATATAGAATTTAAAACAATTCATTAAGTATTTTAAAGTCGCTCCCTAATTAAATGTACAATACGTTGCATATACGTTTAGTAATATTATAGGCAACACTTTATACTGTTGAAAATTTCGTTTTCAGAACGGCAAAATTAAGATTTCATATCAGGTATGCATAAACGCAAAGAGGCATTTTGGCATCAAATTTTTAAATAAATATATCTCTGTGCGTTTATGCGTACCTGATACGAAATCTTAATTTTGCCGTTCTGGAAATGAAATTTTCGATCAACACTGGTTAAAAATTTCGTTTTCAGAACGTCAAAATTAAGATTTCGTATCAGGTACGCATAAACGCACAGAGATATATTTAATTAAAAAATGGATGCCAAAAGCCCACCATTTTTTTTAAATAGTGATCTAAAATTTCATTTTCAAAACGGCAAAATTAAGATTTCGTATCAGGTATGCATAAACGCAAAGAGATATATTTAATTAAAAAATGGATGCCAAAAGTTTACCAATTTTTTAAAAATATTGATCGAAAATTTCCTTTTGAGAATGGAAAAATTAGAGTTTGGTATCAGGTAGGCATGAATGCAAAGAGATATATTTAACTATTTATTAAAATTGATGAATTTTTATGTAAAATAATCAAACTTTGTATTTGCTCCAGCTAGCTGCATCAAAAGTGGAGTAACAATGAATTTTCTGTAAGAATACATAATTAGTTATTGTGGGTAAACTATAAGGGTTATAATAAAAATAAGGGGCAAGCATGTACCGAAGCACATGTGCCTACATACTTACCAAGTTCGTTCTTGCTGGCTGCATCAGAAGTGGAGTTATGATTGATTTTCTGTAAGAATACATAATTAGTTATTGTGGGTAAACTATAAGGGTTATAATAAAAATAAGGGGCAAACATGTACCGAAGCACATGTGCCAACATACTTACCAAGTTTGTTCCAGCTGGCTGCATCAGAAGTAGAGTTATGATCGATTTTCTGTAAGAATACATAATTCCCAAAATTAAATAAACTAGTTGACAAGAAAATTGAATCCTAATACTAACCATTGTTGCAATAATGATGAGCCTTCCAATTTTCATGATGATTCTAATCCAATTACATCCCAAGTTGTTGTCATTGTTGCAATAATGATGGGCCTCCCAATTTATGTGATGATTGTAATCCCATTTCAATGTGAGTTTCTGGCTAGAAACAGAAAAAATTACCATCAATTTGGATAGTTCAGAAAATAAACTAGTTGATGAGGAAATTGAAGCCTAATACTAACCATTCTTGCAATATTCAGGAGCCTACCAATTTTCATGATGATTCTAATCCGATTACAACCCAAGTTGTTGTCATTGTTGCAATAATGATGGGCCTACCAATTTATGTGATGATTGTAATCCAATTTCAATGTGAGTTTTTGGCTAGAAACTGAAAAAATTACCATCAATTTGGACAGTTCATAAAATAAACCAGTGGACAAGAAAATTAAATCCTAATACTAACAATTGTTTCAATAACGATAAGCCTACAAATTTTCATGATGATTCTAATCCAATTACAACCCAAGTTGTTGTCATTGTTGCAATAACAAATGGCCTACTAAAATGGCCTATTATTGAGTTAGGAAACTCTATCATCATCAGATGCAACATTATAGCCATTTTCCTGTAACACTGAACCTTTCCTGTAACTCTGAAGAAATAGGAAATAGTTAAAATGAGTGTATAATATTATAACACATAAAAAAGCTTCATACCTATTTAATACAAAGGTCCTATCATCACCAGAAGCAATATTATCACCATATCTCCATTTACTTCTTATTCCAGAAGAATAGATATTCCTGGCAACTAGCTACAAGCATGGGAGAGCATTTGAATGGGCATGTATCTCAGAAAGGCAGCTGGTTCAAAAACCTGGGTGTCTAAACATCTCTATATTACATGTCAAAGCATATATTCCATATTTCTCATGTCTCCTTTTCAACTATTCTAGTATGAATTTGTCATGTGTATCAATAATAGAAAGCATGACTAGTTCATTGAGTTGATTATTTCAATCAAGGTATTTTAATCCACTATGAAAATCAATATGGGTTTTGAATTATTGAAGTCATAGTTTTTAATAAATATTGGTTGAAGTAACTGCTTAAAAATGGTTAAATATCACAAAACCACCCACACCTTCCTTTAAAAAACTTAAAAATATATTACCTGTTTGATTTTCAATGCTTCATCATGTCAACTGCTCTAATGTTTTCAAGTCATTTCGTATAACCACAGTATGTAATATTTTACAATCTATGCAGATCACAAGCCATTCACTGACTCAAATACGTTCACAGGCAATTGCATTATTAATCCCATTCATAAGCCTGAAATTATATTAATGAATATGAATATACGGAGACTGTTATTTACTATATTTACTTTTGCTGAAGTGACAGCTGGTCTGTAGAGACTAGCGCCACACACCTCGACGGCTAAAAATTCAACTTATATAACGAAAATACCGCTATACCAACTCTATTATATTGCCTGAACCGCCTGGAGAGCACCTCCAGCAAATATTTTTCCAAACCTCTTCATGTTGTAACCGTCACTGACAGCTGCAGTACCATAAAGCTCAAAATCGTTTGATGTTACGGACCGTCACCTGACTATTTAAATATAATGGACTCAAAACTTAATGGTATTAATGTTATAATTTATATACTCTCACTCAGTGCTTTATCTGTTTCAGAGTTTTTACTCATGCTGGAATTTAATGATAAAGTCAGCAAAGTAGCTAGAGCTAGAAATCAGACTATTGAGAAGGCCTGTCGAAAAGCCAAACAGGAATTAAAATCTCTCATGTTGGAAAATGTTATCATCAAGTCAACAGCAATTGATCAACAAAAATTTGAGAACATGAAGAATCATTTAAGCACTCCTATTAATACTGCTGATTTACCTAGGCATGATTGGAAACTGCTCTCAGAGAAGTTACAAACTCTTCAAAGAGTTAGTGATTCTGATGCACACATATTTTATGAGAAACTTGATTTAATGTAATATCATGAACATAACTTAATTGTGTCATCTGATTTCAACATTTGATATATTTTTATGATATTTTGCAACCTTGGCTTAGTGACCTAAAATATATATTTTTAATATATTATCCATAAGTGTATACCTCTTACTTTAAACAATGGAATTAGTTTTTCATCGGTTTGCTTCTGATGTACTGTCAAGAGGAAAATTACTTTTTGCTACAAACAAAATATTGTAAGTTTCAATATTGATGTATGCTCATGTCTCATACCATTGTAATTACTTCATTGATAAATATATCAGTAATAGTATTCCATTCAATAAAAATGCTTTTACTAAAGAGGATATAATTTTCATTTATCTGATAGCCAACCCCTTTAATTATGAGCAATTGTTCTACAAAGTAAATGTTAGAATCACTTTTGCCAAGAAGAGATATTCAAACCTGAGATTATTATTGATGTAATTTGCATAATAACTATCAAAACGAACGGTAAAAAAATGCACATTTGATAGATGTTTATAACATACTGATAACCACTTAATAGAGTTAATAATAACAAGCAAACCAACTTTTTAATTAGATTGTGTTTCCAGAATGTATGAACTGATATTTCACATCCGTCTTTAAATTTATTTATACGAAGAGTTAAAGCATCACCGTTTATGTTCGTAATTAACGTATTTGTTGATAACTGATATTTATAACGCATTTTAAGAGGTAGTTAATGATCCAGAAGCTGGTTATATTATTGTCATCATCAGACCGTGCAACATGTGATTGCTGTCATGGTTGCATGTTGTATACAACATAATCAAAATCCATTTTCTTAATTTAATAACTTTAAGTCAAATTTGATGCACAGTTAGAAATATTTTATAAAAATTACACTCCAAATCCCATCAATCCTAATTTATCGTCAAATAACAAGAGAAACTCGGATTGCCCGTAAATTCGAAAATTAAAATGTCACAATTTTTGGTTTTATTTTGTTTAAATATTTGCTTTCTCGAGTCATATAGTTTAACTACGGCATCTGAAGCAGATAACAGTATGGAGAACTATATACTTGGATCCACAAAAGTAAATTTAGAAGAACAACTCAAAAGAATAAAGCGAGGAGCAAATGCAATTCCAGATTGCATCTATTTTAATTTTAAATATGAAGTTGATAGATATGATATTTGCTTGCATCTCAATTATATGCCCTCTCTAAATTTAATAAATGAAAAGGAAAGCATGATCATTACATATTTGAATGAAAATCAGACGATCAGACAACCCATTGCTGATTTGAAGATAAATTTTGCGCAAGGATATGTAACAGCCTTACAAAATTCAAGTGCTGTAAGAGGATATATCCATGATGATTCTTTTCTGGGTAGTATCACCACAGATACATATAAATACAATATTGAACCGGTTCCTCAAACAAATAGCAAGGGGCGTGTTTTGATTGGCCGTTTCTTAAATAAAAGTAAGCGGAAACAAAAACCTAATATTCACGGAAGTGGATCCCAAGAATATAATTCGTACGCCGTTTGATTTTCTTATAATTCGAACTTCATATTTCAATTTTAGACGGGTATGCACATTAAATATAGTCGTAGATTACTCTTTTTATGCATATGTAGGAAGACATAATACCAAGCAAGCAACAGCGATTGTGCTAAATTCTCTTGACCGTGTAAATTCATTATTTCGAAGTACAGATTTCAATGAGGATGGTATTCCTGATAATATTGGATTTGAAATAGAAAATGTTATAGTACTAAATGTTCGAGAGATAAATAATATGATTTTATCACCATTCCAAATAGATCCAATTGATCCACACTTATATATGGTGCATTTAGTAACATTTGACAGAGGTTACAGACGATCCTGTCTACTTGTTGGATTCACATCGCAACCATTTACTGACCGCGTAATAGGTTTGAGCTTTGTTCCTCAAGAAACGACCCCAACTTCTATGGATGCATCAACGGGTGGCATTTGCAGTTCTGGCAGGCTTGCAAGTAATAATATTTTAGTAATAACGTACAGACAAACAACAGGAGCCTTATTAATTCAAGTGCTCACTGATCATTCACTTGCTCATGAGCTTGGTCATAGTTTTGGATCTCTGCATGACCCTGAAAATGACGATAATTGCAAAGGATACGTCATGTCTAGCAAAGTTAAGGAAATAGATAAAGAGTATTTGACTGGCTTCTCACCCTGCTCAAAGAAAAGCATTCTTAATGTAATAAATAACCGACCAAAATGTCTCATAACAACGAGTGAGCAGTTTTGCGGTAATGGCATAATTGAAGCCAATGAAGAATGCGACTGTGGATTTTTCTATCATTGTATACACTATGATCAGTGTTGTCAACCACGTGCAGATCCAGAGCAATGTAAAATAAATCGCTATGAAGGCTATGAATGCCATCCAATGCAGGGACTATGTTGCAAAAATGATTGTCTCTATGAAAATTTATCACATATAGGATTGGTATGTTTCACAAATATCCTAAAACAAAGGTGTATCAGATATCTTATAAATCAAATAATTTCAGGACTGCAAGAAGTACCTTTATGGTGGATGCAGTGAGAACAAAACTGAATGTGGTTTTGAAGGTACATGCCAAAAAGGACATTGCCATAGTAATGAGTGTGTACGAATTGGATTAGAGGAATGTGCCTGTCCAAAGAATATTACAAAATATTGTCAAATATGTTGCCTTCATGAGAATAAATGCCAGGCTGCAGTGATTGTAACAAGATTGCTAATGCAAAGAAATGCAACACTTGGGAAAGTTTTACGTAAAACTGTGCTTCAAAACAGAGTTATTGACAAAATATATACACTTTGTGTTAAAAGAAAGTGCATCTACATCACTTTCATGCATTTTCAAGCTTCTAATTATTGCCTTCTGTTTGGAACTCTAGGGCACTGTTCACAAAAATTTCAATGCATAACTAAATTAGCAGTTCCTGGAAAATTACCTCAGACTATAAGCAAAGATTGTTGCTTACATGGAAATAAAATATGCAGTGCAGTGTTATTCATACTGTTTTACGTATTTGTCGAACTATAGCAGAATAAATCCCTATTTCCATTTCCTACAATTCAATTAAATATGTTTCAAATTGATACTATTTAAGGTCATCATGATTGACAATATATAGCAACTTTTCCATTGAGGTTAGGTGCTGTCCGCACGAAAAACGTCACGCTAAAAAGTGATTAATAGCAAGTAATTCAGCAATAGTACATTTGTCAATTAAGACAAGGGTCTACTCGACTTTAGTTCATTCACTGCCGTATCTAAGAACATAGGCGAAAAACTGGCGGAGTACATAGACGATAATGATTTTACCCCAACCAGAATGGATGTGGATATACCATCAACAACTGTTAGGGGCGGTAGCTATCTCCAATATGCAAACTATTATTGATTGTACTGGTTATAAACAACAAGCATTGCAGTTTTAGAACCATATGTTGAAGATGTTGATGACACCAGAAGTAGTAAGCAAAAGGTAATGGAAATGCTGGACAGTCTTGAATACCATGTAGAAAAATTAAGAAAAGATGCGGCAAAATTAGAAGAGGACAAGGATAAAGTTCTTGCCAGCCTGGACACACTAAGGATGCTACCCATTTTTAATGATCTTGCGGATTGTAAGTTTCTAAAAACTCTCCCATTAGAACATATTTGCAAAGAGAGCTTTGCTTTCAGTGGACAAGGATGAGGCATTCACTTATCTAGAGCACATTATGGAACGTTGCCAGACAGTAGAGGTAAACATTAATACACAAAGAGATGCTGCTCAAGAAGAAGCACTCCATCAAGTGAACCATTTGATTGATAGTCTTGTTGTTATGCTTAAGACTGATAATGACGCAGCGCGAGTGCGGTGTTTGACGTATATGAACTCTTGTTCATCACTTGGATCTGGCCCTACTGATAAACATTTTGAATCTGCATTGCTTGGATGCACAATTGATGACCAGAAACGTGTTAAAAAACGTTTGCAGGGTCTATTAAAGTACTTTAATAAAATGGGCATTGTAACTGAAGTTTAGAATGCTCCACATCTGAATTCAACACACTAATTGCTTGCATAAACAAATTTGTATTATCTGCTTAGAATTACATTCCTTTTTGCATTTTAGATTATGTTTTTAATAAGAAATATATGAGAGATGTTACTTGCTGTTGTTTGCATTGATGTAATGGTATAGTACAACTAGGAGAAATAGGGTAACCCCCAAGGCGTTGGCAAGTACAGCCAAATGAACGTCTGTGACCATCCTAGAAGTAACAACATATTGTTGTAATTATAAATTTTGCTGATTAGTACAAATCTACAAGTGCCAGTGTAACCTCAAATGTGCCGATAGCTAAATACGCGTTAACCGTCTGCAAGCTAGCGATTAATCTACTCTACAATAGCAACATGCCAAAAACTTACTTCTTGCTGGTTGATTTACGCCCACAACTATCACTATTCCTTGATTATTTTCAATAATGAATTGATTCTTGTATCTCACGTTTGTTTATAGTAGCAACTACCGATGTCTTGTTGGCTGTTTATGACGTACACGTCACGCAAACTCACCGCAATGGCGCTGGCGTATGCCTCTTAAATGGACTTTAAAAGTTTAAAAAACGAACGATTTGACAATTTGCTGTGCGCATTAAATTCGTATATTTCGTTAGACAAATAACTTCGGATACAAGAAATCGCAAAACGACGAATGTAACAACTCCGTAATAACATTTATAATGAATCAATAAACTATATAATCGTTTGAAATAACAGTAACAGTAGAGTAGAGAATAATCAACCAACATAAATTATGATAAATGTGTGATCGCGCGTTACGCTAAGCGGTAATGATTACACACATAAATATTTCTTTTAACTTGGTGTTGTACGTATTGTAGTAGACAAATTGCAGGAACAACGCGTTTGTTAAGAGAGGTATGTGCGCTTTTACGCTATTTGTGAAGAATTATGATAATATGTAATTCAAAAGTCTAATTTGATTGATCGCAATTGACAAGCAATTAGAGTGTGGAGCATATAAACTTCAAGAAACTGATGAAAATGAGTCTTTGGCACTCGACCCTGAGGTTTACTTGATTGAATTAGTTACTGCCATCACGAGGAGGCTCTCTCAGGCCCTCGCTATGCAATGTGCGCCCTGCCATTTTTAACATTGCTTTACTTTCCACATTACCGTCGAGCACACTCATTCCGGGTACTCGTTCTCCACGCTCCTGAGGTGTCTGTGGGGGTTGGCCAAGTCCCCAAACTTCTAAATGTCTATATTGAAATTCTTTGCTATGCGACATTTGCGTGTAATCTTTGTACGTAGTACACGATTCACTTGTATGCCCTTTGCCATATTCTTCGTCTAGCCAAAGACCGCAATAACCATGCTGCCCGCCCATTGCCTAAGAAAATAAATATTTGTGATAGAATTCAATCAGTTTTAATCTGTTTTACCAATCCATTGGGCATTGTTTGCTGATGTAGATTTAAATATTGAAAATGTTGATTAAAGCCAGTCGATTCAAATACGCGCATTTTCGGCGATAGTGTAAAGAGAAAGCTGCTGGTGTCGCCGAAGAAATTCGGACCCAGTGACCAGTTACTTGGCGCAAAACCGCCAAATATACATCCATTCATATCGTCGAGGATGAGTACTGAAGGTCCTTGATTAACAACTCTACCGATCAATGTGGAAAATGATTCGCCATGGATCTCTGACGAAAAAAGGAACCGCCATTCCAATTGATATTGCTGCGGTAGATGCGCATTGATGAAGACTATTTGATTGAGATCCAATAAACTAGGATATGAAGGTATCAAGTCCAGACCTCTACAGAATGGAACCAGACTTCGATCCTTTTCGGCGTCGATTATTGGCGGAATATCATCATTTGCAAAATGAGCTACGTTTGTCTTTTCGCTCGTTCCTGCGCTAACTTTTTCGCGGTGCGAAATGTTATATAAATGCTTGAAGACGAATATCAACAATTGACCAAGCACAGTGGAGCCCTGCAGCCACACTTCAAGTGCACGTCGTGAAATTGTCTCGTCTGCGCCAATCTCATGTATTAAACTCTCAGCAAATCTTTGCACATTTTGTGGTGAGGTAAAACAGCCTTTAGAGTGCCAGCTCTTGAACTGCTTGGTGTTACTCACTTTCTGTATCTTCATATATGAAGAAACTATACTTTCTATGTACTGAAATTAAAGAACCAAAAATCATTGATATCATACAAGCACTTATTATCACTTTACCTCTTTGACTAGAGAATATGGAACATTAACATTGTCACTATCACATTTTCCTAAAGAGATCAACAACACTTTTAGCTTCTCATCCACCGTGCCTCTTGTGCAGAAAACAAACAGTTCAGCAAAACGTTCCAGGTCAACTGTTTGTGCTCTAGTTTCACCAATTCCAAACAAGTAGTTGTTGATATATTGTGACAGCCGCGTGTCCATTTGCATACCCCATAGTTTCTAGTGGTTAAGGGTTATTTTTAGATCACATGGAAGAAATTACACACGATAATATCGATTAGAATACGTACGTTGAGCTCATCTTCTTTGATGCGCTCCGAATTCTTACTAGCTAACCTGAACGACTGACTGACAATGGCCTGCTCATCTTTCGAGAGGAACGAGCATTTCGCCGCCAACTTCTTGCTGCTGTTTAAACCCATAATAATACTGTCGGCGCGCACGACTTACGAGAGTAACAACATTTAACGTTCGTGCATGCACACATGATATAATTATCGTGTTGTCAATCAATACTCACTAGCAACTACTTTCTACAACAAGAACTCCGTGTTAGGAATGGACACAACAATACAACATTCGTGATGGAATGCAGACGATATTAAACTGACTTCTTATCATTTTGCGATTCGATTAGATCACGTTTACGGCTTCTACACTTGACTTTTCGATCCGAACGTTCTGATAAGTGTGTTCTGCACCATCATATGATACATAATGGCCATAGTGATGCGTGTGTGTGGTTGCATATATAACCGGATTATATTCGATTGACCTAATTTTAAAGCTCAATAGCTATGAAATTTTTGTTATCCTTTTTTAGGATATTTTAATATTTATATTTAGCCCATTAAGCGTATCTCTATTGTATATTTGAAAATGTAAGCGACTTCAGCGGCTTACTGCAGGAACTCAATTCAAGTTAAAAGCAATTTAACTTTTCCGTTGCCGTTAACGACTCTTCTTCAAGTTTTGCGCAACTAAATTAAGACAATGAATGAAAATAAAAGACAACGCGAGCAATGCTGGCAGAAATAGATACCGCTGCCGCCGCAGCTACTGCTTTTGGGTCGTCGAATGATGATATAAAGACGCTCCAGCGCGGCGGCAGCGACGACGGCATCGGAGGCGGCATTCAGTCGATGGAAAGACATGCTCAGCGCAACAACATCATGAGCAACTTCTGCGTCGTGAGCGGCAATTAAGGCGCACCGAATTGTGTTCGAATTGAATCGCTCGACTGATAAGGCCGTCATCATCAACAAAATTATTATCATTCGCTTGCGGGTGCGTTACTTAAAAGCGTCTTACAATGCGCGCCCGTGCATCTTCTATGAGCGACAATTGAACAACAATAGCCAGCAGCAATTTACACTTCCGGGTGTTACAGATTCGGAGCGATCATCATCATCGTTGTCAGATAATCATATCAATGCGTCGCGTTGAGAGCCGTTGAGAGCGCGCGTTGTCTATGTTTCGCGAATGTAATTCTCGAGCGCATTGAGCGAGAAGAAAACGCAGAGATTGCCAAAAAAACAATTAAATTAACTTTTGTGTGATACGAGTGTGTGCACGCACGCAATTCATGCGCAATCAAGTGATATGAAGCTGCATCTTTGGATATACTTGCTGTTCGCTCTTTGCATATTTGGAGGTAATAGTTTAAAATATGACTGTAAGAATGCATTATGAACTCAATAAAAATGGAGTCGAATAATTCGTAAAATATTTGGCTAAACTATCAATTGATTTTAAACATTTTAAAGATTTTAAAACGCGCATTATGAGATCAAAATTGTTTGCACCACTGTGCATTGGGGGTGGTTGATTGTAGGTCGCGCACACGCGAGGGAAATGGAGGCAGCGCGCATCTGTTAACCTTGACCCTTGTCAACAAAGATGAGAGTATCTATGCGACGGAGAACAACATTAATATTTATGCAAGTTTTAAGCGAGCGCCCGCATTGTCTTTAGATAAGTTTCTAACAAGATATTAAAAAAGAATCGTTTTGAAGCACGGCTGTAAATTTGAGTCCAAATATGCCAAGGGCAAGACGGAATTTTTCGAAATAACTCTTAATATTTTGTTCTACATATTGTGTAAACTTTCTTGTAGTAATTGGCAAGGTCGTTGTTGCGCACTTTAGAAAATCATTATTACTATACGGCACGCCCCAGAAAGCTAAAGTTTTTTCCTAATATGATTTCGCATTTCTCCCATAATATTTCCGTGTTGTTCATTAATATGTATCGCGATGCCGTTATGAAATTGAATTTATTATACTTCTATGTAAAGTATTTTTGTTTATTTAGCATGCGGCATAAATATTCAACGCGTACGCAGATCTAACGGAGTGTCGACAACACCCACGCCCGACGACGACGAGGACGATTGGGACGATGAGGACGACACGGCCGAGATTGATGATGATGGCAAGATTTACAAAAATCCTCGTAATTCCCCTTCGACGCTTTGTCCGCGCGACGAGGAACAAGCGACTTTATTGGTAGTTAATCTCCCGCTCTGACAATTGAAAGTCGCACGAAGTTGTCCTTTTGTTTATCTTTGCGTAGGGTCAAAAGTGTCTAAGAAAATGCTCATCGGACGAAGACTGCAAGAGCAAAAAGAAGAAATGTCGTTGCGATGGCGCTTGTGGGATGTCCTGTATTAAACCAGGTTTGATCTTATACGCAAGACCGCAAAATAAAGCCGCTCAAAGGAAATAAATGTCGAGTAATACTAGTTTTTTGCGCTTATTGCAGATCGCGAATGCCCTGAACCGGATCAAATAACGTTTGGAAGCGTTGCGACGAGCGGGCGACTTTTCGGAGCGCGCGCGACTTATTCCTGCCAGCACGGCTATCACGTCGTGGGACTTCAAAGTCGAACGTGCCAGGCTGACGGGCAGTGGGCGGGTTCGGCCCCCGCATGCAAACAGAACAGTATGTCGCCTACTAATATGTGCACTCACCCCTAGCATCCATTCAGCATCCTTCCTTTGAGCGACGAGCACTTTATTGACCTGAATTGATTGTTGCAGTATACTGCCTCCAGCCACCGACCATTGATCACGCCCGCCACAATGCGCTTCCCGAACAGGTCACGTTTGATCTCGACTCGCAGCTGCAGTACTATTGCCACACGGGATATGTAACTAATGGATTTCCGCGCGCCAAGTGTCTTGCGATCGATGGCCAAGCATCCTGGTACGGTCCGGATATCTCATGCGAACGTAACACAGGCTCATTCATTCGACTTGAACCTGTAAAGAAATTGAAATTAATTATTTACAGCTAGAAGCTGTGGAGCCCCTCAGGATATCCCGAATGGCTGGCACGCTGGGGAATGTTATACTTATGGTTGCCGCATTACATATCATTGCGCTGAGAATTTTGAACTTGTAGGCAAGAGTGAGCGCTTCTGCCAAGCAGATGGAACCTGGACCCCCAAAGACTTACCCACCTGCGTTTGTAAGTCCCCTGTATTGCTTCAGAGATACCCTTCTTCATTGTACTGAATTATTACAGTGGTAACCGCAGTAACATGTTCACCACCCGAAAATCCACGTCACGGCAAAGCAATTTACACATCATGTAGCTATAATTCGGTAGTTAGCTACGAATGTAAATACGGCTACTACTTGGCGGGCGAAACAACTCGCCGCTGTGGAGCTGATAAGAAATGGTCGGGCACACAACCAGTATGCAAAGGTATGCTCTTTGCTTCTTTCAATGCCTTTGTGTGTACTTTGCTCATTAGTTTTTAACTAACTACCTGACCTCCAAATTACAATTCATATTGGGACATTAACTTGCAATCTCTGAAGAATAAAAGACCAACATGACAAGTCTCATACATGTTTGCAAGGCATTACTTTTTGTTATATTATTATTGCGTGACCGTTCGAGTTTATGAACTGCTTGCATGCACACTTAGAGATAAACTGCGGACATCCCGGCAGGCTCTGGAACGGCTGGCTCGAAAACATTGAGGGCGGCACCGGGCTTGGCACCTCCATCATTTTCCGCTGCCATGAAGGTATGAAACTTGAAGGAAACTCGTCGACGGTATGCCAAATCGACGGCAAATGGAGATATCCGCTCCCGAAATGTTTAGGTGAGAACATGCAGTGACTCAATAATACATCTCTTCTTCAATTATTCATTGACATTACTCAAATGCGTGCATGAGGGTTCAAGCATGAATTTCTTAATGGATTTTGCATTCCTTGAAACTTATTAAAGTTATAAAAGAAACAATTGTTTTGGTGTTGTTGAATTTCAGCGCCCTGCGTCGTTCCGCAGGTTTCCCAAGGGCGCATCACCCTTGATTCGCGTAATGATTCGGCACAATCCACTGTTGTTCAGCATGGGGAGTCTTTGACCGTCGAGTGTAACGCTCATTATGAATTTTTCGGAAGTTACTCACCCGTGACATGTAATAACGGCACCTGGACTCAAATACCAAACTGCCAGCCAGCTAGGTGTAAACATTTACCTAAACTGCCCAAAAATGGAATGGTAATTGCCCCGAAAATGGAGCACGGCATGAAAGCAAGATACAAATGCAAAGATGGCTTTGAACTAAGGGGTAATGAGTTCATTGATTGTTCGTATGGTAACTGGACTGGAGATATTCCATCGTGCCAAGAAGGTGCTAACTTGTTACCAATTTTAAAAACTTGTTTTATAGCAAAATCTTTTAGTTTACTGCCCGTTTCCGGGCTTAGTTGAACATGGCAAAATTTTACTTGTTGGTAATATGGGTTTATATGATTATCGGCCTTACGTAAAGAAAGTTATTAATAATAAACAAATTATGTATGACTGTGATAAGGGCTATATTTTGGAGGAGGGTCCTCCAGGTGCCACATGCATTGGAGGCCATTGGAGTCCACGAAATTTGCCGAGGTTGCTTGTCTACTATTTATTACGAAAAGAGCGTATTGAAATTTAAAATTTTATAGATGTATAATTGGCCAACATCCGAGATTGCGTTGGAGCAGAAGAAGACGCTCCGCAATTATTGAAAAATATAAAAGGGCTTTCATGCGTCATCATAATATACGTAAAAATGATGGATACGTTCCACCTTCATACATTGACGAATTATTTGCCTTTGATGATGAAGATGTGCAATATCTTAAAGAGCGCAACGAAGATTTAAAACGTTTGAAACGCGCACTTAAAAGTACGTCCAGTTCACGCACTGTGGGTTTGAGTCGAAAAGGCTCCGGATCATCCCTTAGCTTACGGCGAAATCATAAGAAGCAAGAATGGGAAGAAGACGAATTTGATGATAAGAAAAAGTTAGATATTCAGAAAAAAGGCATGCCGTGTGAGCCTCTTTCAATCGAACCTTACGTTAATATCGAAGTGGTCAAGCATGGGAAAAATGCAAATGTAACATTCAGTTCCGGAACTATTGTCAAGATGGCATGTGGCAAGGGATACGGTCTTAATCTACCAGAAAACAAAACGGCGAAATGTGTTCGTGGCAAATGGAAACCAGATAAACCAGTCTGCACAATATGTATGCGTTTCCGGAAAGATATTTGCGTGTTATGAACTAATAAAATGTTTATATTTCAGTACCTTGTTATGTTCCGGATATCGACAATGCAATCTTCTGGATGTCCAGGGGAGAAGTCATCATGGGTGTTACTCCGAGCGTAATTCCAAGCGATGAGCCACTTAACGAAACGGCGGAGATTTCTAATGGCGACGTGATTGAAGTGCGATGCGAACGCGGTCACAATTTGCATGGCACGAGTCATCTACGTTGTTGGCATGGCGATTGGACTGCTACCACGTTTCCTGAATGCAATCCTGCACCATGTGAATTACCAGAGATAAAACATGGACAATATTTGTCCGGTTATCGAGCGGGACTTACCATTTCGAATGGATCTTACGTGAACTTCCAATGCGATGAAGAGTACACGAAATCAACGAGTCAGCCTATCGAATGTGTTCTTGGAGAGTTATGGCCTAGAAGACCTGCTTGTAGAGCGAATTCCAGTTTTCCCAGTCCCGATTCTCCACATTACATGGGCGGAACGGATATTATTAAGGGTGGAGATATTACCGAGTTGGAGTACGGCAGTGCAAAGTCCTGTGGGCCTCCAGCAAAGTATGTTTCCTAAATTAAACTAAATGATTCAGTGTAAATGAAAACGTTTTCAGAGTTCAAGGATCGCTGATTTATAGAAATGGCGAGCCGTTGATTGACGATGAACGTAATTTTCCCCATAACACTGAAGTCACGTTCAATTGCATTGAAAGCATTATGGGGGAGAAAAATACTTGGCGCATAGTTTGTGAAGACGGTAGTTGGATTGGACGATCGCTAAATTGTGGTATTAATTGATTAATTCTATGTTAAGTACCCACCTAACTTATAATGTTCTCCATCCAGAAAACGAGGAAGGTTTAAAATATCCGGGTAGCAATAATAACAGCACGTGCTTATATCGCAATCAGGAACCAAACGTGATATCCTTCTATAATGACCAAGCAATCCGCGAAGAAATAGTTGAATTTCCTGCTGGTGCCACCCTAGTAAGTCGTTGCATCGATATTGGAAAATACGCGATGATAGGACCAAATGTCCGCCATTGCATGGGGGGTGAATGGGACGGGCATCGACCCTCTTGTTTTGGCCTCAATCAAGAGAATGACTACTCAATGGAGAAGCCGCCAACGATTCTATTTCGACATCAATTGGGTCCAATCGCGCAATCGAATGACGGTAAACTCATCGTCTACCCTGGTACCATTCTGCACATGGAATGCCTATGGATTCGACGCTTTGGTGTACCGAAATGGACAGTCAGCCATGATTATCGCAAGTACCCCGAAGGATGGCCCGAAGACCCAGACCGCGATCCGCAATTGGAATACCGATTATCCATCTTCCATGCATCCAAGGATGACTCTGGTGTATTCACGTGCGTGACGCCTGCGAGGCACACGCATTCCGTTGAAATCGTTGTTAAAGGTATTGCATTTTCTATTCCATGTGTGCATATCATTAACGCGCTTTTGCAGCCGTACACTGCCCGCCGGTGCCGCAACGCCGTGGCCTGTCCGTGAATACTCAGAGCACGAAGATGAACACAAAGCTCGTCTTCAGCTGCGTCAATGGCAACGCGCTAATTGGCAACCACGAGCTGACCTGCCTTCCGTCGGGCAACTGGAGCGCGCCGTTTCCGGTGTGCGAGAGTAAGTTCTCTGCTCCTGCTTTCTAACAAACACTCTGATGTGTTGCTATTATGCGATGATTATTGTTATTATTATGCCACTTGCGAACGCGTTAGGTATTGAATGCGGCGACGTGGGCGGCAGCCTATCGAGCAACCACTTGCGCGTCTCCGTCGTGTCGCGCGAAGTCGGCGGACGCGCAGTCTTCAGCTGCACGCCCGGCTTCGGTCTGCGCGGCTCCCTCGAAACCGTATGCCTTGCGAGCGGCGAATGGGCCTCCCCCTTTCCAACCTGTGTGGGTATGTCAACTCCACCAACCACCTCATTACCCCATCTCATTGAACCACATGTATTATTCACCAACTCATACAACAAAACCATGCGTGTGGCTCATTCACAAGAAGCTCATTCAACGCCAATACCTGTGATCGAATGGTATCTAATCCCATCTCATCCGCAGAGGTCCAATGTGACAATCCCGGAGCTCCAGACAACGGCTACATGCAAGGAACGGATCCATTTAAAGCCGGGGACGTGGTACAATTCAATTGCAACAGCGATTTCATGATGGAAGGTCAACCTATAATTGCGTGCCAGGACAATGGGCGATGGTCCGGACCACTGCCGAAATGCGTTCAGGCGTGCTCCTATCCCGGAACTACCATTAGCGGCCGCATGTCTTCCGTCAAATTCTACTACAAAATCGGCGAAAACATTACCTTCACCTGCGACGAAGGCCACGCACTCAAAGGTGCCGGAATGCTCAAGTGTCTACGCAATGGCAAATGGTCGAATTCGATCCCGACTTGTCTTCCCGAAGGTGCTGAACTCATGGGCTGAGCATGGGTTGTCGTATCGTCCACCTAACATATTACATATCCATATTAATATTTTATTAGACTTCCAACGCGCTAGACAAATGTGTTGTAGATGATTATTTTTTGCGAATAAAATGAATTGATCGTATTTGCTTTGTTCTCAGCCACTTTATCCTTGCGCTTCGCGTCGAGCGCGACGAAAGAAGTTTACAAAAAGAGCGCGCGCGCTTCACGCTCGCTCACCTGGTGCGGCAAAACGTGCACAATTTGTGCCCAACTCGATTGGAACTCGTCGTCGTTGTTGTTGTTGTTGACGCATAGACAGTGTGTGCACGCTCGCATTGTTTTCAGCTCAACATCAGCGCAAACGAATGAACGGGGGAGCCGCTGCTGATATTCCGTCTTGCGTTGCATTACGTTATCCGTATTTATGCGCGCACGGGGCCCGTCAGCTGCGGTCCGTGCAATATGTTTTGTTTATTGTACGGCGACCGAGCGCGAGGTTTACCTGCATTGAGAGCGCATTACCATTTAGTTGAGCACCGCAGTGCGAGAGACGTGGAGCGAAACGAAATGCGTACGCGTCGTTAGCGTTTGTTGTGTGCCCTTCCTCCCACAACTATGCTCGCAATTTGCTTATGCTATGTTCGTGAATTAAATCGATAATGAGTAATCACTCCTGAAAAACGGACGACTCACAAGTGCACGTGAAACACAATTGCGACATGTCTTGTCAATGACACATGCGCTCAAGTGCTGTGCTACATATTTTTTTATATAAACATGGAAAAATCTAATTGTTCTCCCAGTTATCAGATTGTTTATAAAGTTGTTCTAATAAATAGTGCTTGTTTTGTGTTTTGTTCAACGCTATGGATAAACGGTGAATATGATTAATTCAACTGCCAAAGAAGAATCGACTAATTTAGCGGAGCAAACTAACGCAGAAGATGCGAATGTGCGCAATCCCTTCATTAGGGTGAGTTATACTTCCGATTTCTCTCTGCATCAGATTAATCTCTGTTGCACAATTTAAATTAATAGTAGTTTTATGCGTTTTGTGAGAGTTTAGGTAAAGTTTCTCTGAAATGATATGCGTATAGTGCTTGTGTAACTGCACAAGCATTGCGCTTAGTTTGTTTTATTTATTGCTGCAGCCTAGCAACTAAAAACAAAACTGTCTCTCCAGTGTTACGTAATGCGGTAAACGACAAACAAGCATATAAACATTAATTAGCCAAACGACCACCGAAACGCGAATGTCGTTCGTTGCTCTCGCCGGAAAATAAATGAACATGAAAGAAAGTGAACGTAATTTGTTTAAATGAGCGTTTTGCATTGCGCACGTTTCGGTTACGAGTGAAACAACAAAAAAAT
This sequence comes from Aleochara curtula, assembly GCA_963978815.1. Classification (NCBI taxonomy): domain Eukaryota; kingdom Metazoa; phylum Arthropoda; class Insecta; order Coleoptera; family Staphylinidae; genus Aleochara; species Aleochara curtula. The sequence continues at coordinate 18,149,116 of OZ022216.1, read as the reverse complement.
GTCGCGTAGGTGAAGTGAAGCAAATCCCGTCCTTGATGCTTTAAGCAGCGTAGATCCACATACAAAAAACATCAACAATTATAATTAAAACGCGTTGCAGACAACGAGCACGTCTAGCAATTTATTGTTGAGCGTGCGCACTCACCTATCTAAAACACCGTTGATTGCGTTAGTCAAATATTAGTTAAGTATGCATCGTGCTGATAACCGGTCCGCTTATCATCCGAACATTAGAGTAGCAGATTATGGCGGTGGAACGTGCGCGAGCGCGTGTTTAAAGCGTTAGAGAGCAGAAAAACAAGGGCGCAATAAAACACGCGTAATTGCACGCGCTGCGAATAATAACAAGAGAAGTCGCGCTGCTTCGATTTTATATTGCTAGTTGATTAATTTGCATATTCGACCCAATTCCGAACGCGAGAGCACCGCGCACGCCGCGCATGCAATGAGAAGAAAGTCTCCTAATGCCGCCGCATTTGCCGAGAAAGTAAAAACATTCAGATTTCTGATATTTTCCAATACGTGCGAAATGATCTGTTCTGTTTAAATCTCATTACGTTTCTCGGATTTGCCCGCCAAGACCTAATTTCCCTGCGCACGAAACCCTATTATGCGCAAATCCTCTATCGAGTTTCACATTCAGCGGCAGAGCACTTGATCAAATACGAGCGCATTATCATTAAAACTCCAACGTACTTACTTCCTTTTTCTTACAAGATGGTCATTGATTTCCATACGCGCGGCAAAGCATGATGATGATCACGATGATAAACGCCGGATATCAAACACGTTTCGCTACACGACTGTCGGTTCGCTGGCGACGAGGAAGTCACTTATTAAATCCTGCTAAAACAAACAAACGCGTAAATGAAATTGCGCGAAACAAAACAGCATAATGGGCGTCTAACCAGAGAGCAGGTCGAATCGGGCCGTTTTGGGTTCACCGCATTGCCTTCGCCAAAGAAATCGAACAATGGCTCCTCTTCGTTGATATTCACCGCCGGAGGAGCACGATTCGTACGCTTGCTTAGAATATTGATATCTCCTGATGATATCCACTGCAGCGCACAATAGACCAACCTGAAATTACTCGAAACGAAATTAAATAAAAGTAAATGAACTAAGTGCGCATTGTACAAAAGTAAAAAGCTTGAATGACCATTTGAGATTTGTATGCAAAGCACGTTGCTCCAAGTATTTGCATACAAATTGTGTTTGCTGTTTCTCCAACGAAATCTCTTAATTTCATTTCTTTCGCCTTCAAATGTCATATGTTTTAGATGTTGACATCTTAAATACCCGTAAAACACTTTTAAATACCATCTGCGTGATATTGCTATTGAATCGCGAGAACCGAGCCATTTTGCAATTGAATAATTTTTTTTTGGCACACGTCGCTACTACCAGTGTTGATTGTTGTTATTGTTGTTTGTTCGAACAAGTACATTGACCATCCACACAATTCATTCACTCACACGACGTACATATCATTGCACTCTATTCATTCAGACATTGACTTATTGTTTATACGTTTCGAAACGCGAACGTTATTCGTACTGCAATCAGAATAAGAAGAAATAACACAACACATACCCATTGTTCTTCGCCGGCCTATGGTGATGGTGATGATGATGACTGCGTGCAATTAACATACTGGGTCCTCCATGCATCGTCTCGCTCATTAATCCACTCAGTCATAATTAATCTAATCCTGGACTTAAGTTATTGCTTCTTGACTCAAGAAGAAGTGTTAATGCAAATTATCGGAACGTTATTGTGTTAATGCTTCGAGCATTCCCCATATTAATTACTTTCTTCATTAGAATTTCTTATTCTTCAAATATGAATTGCACAAATAATAAATTAATTTTTTTTCCTTCGTCTCCGAAGTAAATAATACGATTATTTTTCTCATCTAGTTGTGCTTCTTGCCACTTTATCTCAGCTAATAAAGTAAAGTTTTATTTGCACGTGGTGAGCGTGGCTTTTCTCCAGCGTAACGCCACGGAAAAACTGATGAAAAGACACTTCTTGTCAACGGAAGTTTTTGTGCGTTTTTTCTGGAAATACACACATTTATTCCGTGCTGTCCGTGGCATGCTAGTCATCAACTTCTTGCATGGCTCGTTGCGGCCGTACCGCTGCCATTCGCCTGCTGTTTCCTTAGCGGCGTTCATTTCTCCTGCAGACCGCGAGTTCAGTTCAGTTTGCGCGCTCGTTTCATGGTGAAGTGCGCGCGCGCTCCTCAAGTTCTCCGAAGAACATTCGCAACAATTGTTGTTATTACTCGCAATTGCGAATCATTATCGTCCAATATGCGCAATTAAAGTGCAACCCGCTTGTGCGTTCCATTGAGATTATTATCCAATAATTTTTGGGGAAAATGCTGTTATTACCGGATATCACTTTGCCTCAAGTAAGTACACGCGCGCGCAAACCTAATTAAAAGCATGTGTCGTAAAATCTGTGCGTAAGTAAAACAATCGATAGTAGTAAAAACCGCGTCAGTCGCCATGGATATAAAGATAATGCAACAAAACGACTCGCAAACTGCATAAAACACTGACATTTATTTCGCTGATGTCAGCTTTCTCTCCTTTTGCGCGAGCTGCGCATATTCGAGATGTTGATGATTGTCGACTGATTGGCTCCAACAGGAAGTCTAATTGCATGTCAATTACATTCTGATATATGCGAGCAGCGCTTCGCTCCGCACTGCACCGCACGAAAAAATCATTTTGCGCATTCGTTAATTATTCTCGCATTGAACTTGTGCATTATATTCGAGCCGTAAGTAACTCACTCTCTCCAAGTTTACGAGCAGCTCGTTCTATGCAATAGGCTGCAATTATTCGTTTTAGCAATTGTATTAATGATACATACATTACGCTCGTTTAGCTCAGATTTCACATTTCGCTTTGGGAGTTTTTCAGATTCGAGATTCGAATGTTGTCTCGCACAAAAAAAAACGCAACAACACAACTTGATATGCTTTGTTTCCGCTCTTTCAAAATATTTCTTATATGTTACGCATTCTGCTTCGAGATTATAATAATGAGCTCTTTTCTTTCTGGCCCTAATTTACTTCAATGTATTTAACCTTGTAATTCGTTGCGCTACAACTATAACAATAAAAATAAACAATCATTAGAATAGCAAGCAAGCCAGCAAGCCACCAGCAACAAGAAAAACGGAGGTGCAAAAACAACACAATGCAACTTAAATTAGAATCAATTGCTGCATGTGTCAATTACAAGTGAATGACGTGGAAAGTAAGCAGCAGGAGAGTTGGTGCGTTATTATTACTGCGTTCGATTGTTTGTTTGCGCAACGTATCGCACCACAACTACGTGCAAATTGAAAGAGTTCAATCAACGGCGTAATCAATTTCGCGTCTCGCAAACCGTACTAGTACTATTGTTGGATTTGCATCGTGCGTCCATTTGCACATTGGCTTTTTCTTCATCGTCTTCTTCGTCTGCTTCTCTTCTTGAGTGCGCAATTTTTTACGGTTGTGTAATATTTCACAGCAGAGCAATCGCGGCGCGGTGCGTTTATAATAATTTATGTAATGAGGGAAATCAATGCGCTGATGCTGGTCAGTCACCTTAAACGTTCTCAATTTGCACGCGTTCCGCAACAAATTTTTTCTTCTTCTTCCGCGCTCCGAGCCACCACCTTTGGTAGCGGAAATTGAGGCAAAGTATTGAAGGAAGCAAAAAGCCACACCTGCTTGTGCCGCCGGTACATGTTTCGCATTCTCCTATTATCGCGCACGTGTGGAGAGAAAGTCGCATCTTTTTATCATCTGGAATAAGTTTGTCTAACTAGCTTTTCTGTCATTTCTCGCTTGTCGACTGCGCGACCGCTTGCTTTCTGTTCATGGCGTTTAAATTTTTTTATTTTTGGCGTTGCGCTCGCGTATTGTGCATGAACTTGCCGTAGTCTAGTGGTTCTTTTGTTGATCCTTCGAATCTTGCGCGGAACGCAAATTGTTTTCATGTTTGAGTTGGCACGCAATGTGCGTGCCGCGGACGAGCGCGCGCGCACACTGGCTCTTGGTACTGTTTTCTTGTTGTTCCATTCGGTTTGATGATCGCTTCGGGCACTAACTGTATCTGCATTACTAAACCATAAATGGAGATTAATTTCTTCTAAAACTGTGGGTTTTTTTTCAATTCTTCCTTATGCGCCACACAAGCCATACCAATCGAACCAGATTGCATAACTATTTCAGTCTACTCTGTCGTCTTTTCAGATGTTGAAAATTTAATTAATGGCTGTTTCTACAAGCGACTCATTCGCACCAACTAATTAATAATTGCTTCCTCTGTTTGCCTTTTTTGGTTTTCGCTAGCGTTAATTACTAGAATAACATGTGATAAAATTACGAGGATGCAGTTGTTAATTTACTAGCTAAAGTTTTTTTACTGTTGCTTCAAAACTTTGTGGAAAATGAAAAGTTGAAAATTAACTTTATCGTCGAGAATTACAACTACTGTCAGCCCATAAAACCTTCTTGCCGCGACATTACCAACTGTTTCGCGATATTTCGGATTGTTTTTGCGATTTCAGCGGAACAACTTGAAGAAATTGACTTGAACTTGCGAGAATCACGAATTAACTTAATAGCTCTTGCTTTTATGAGCTAGATTAGCAACTGAGTACATTTTAAAGTGCACCCCTATAATTTACATAACTTTGCGCACAATTCAGGCAAATGGATTAGGTTATTTGCATTTTTACGCCCGTCGCGACGCGTCGCAGAAAAGTTGCGGATAGAGTGAACGGTAAGTGTGATCGTAATGAGCACACGGCAGTCATGCGGTCGATTACGAATGTAAGTGGAGATAAAAACGCAGCAGCCGCACGGAACGCATTGAATGGTCCATCCATCCATCCATTCGCGACTCTGTAGCAACTGTTTCCGCAATGTACAGTTACGTGCGAACGAGCCATACGCGCCGTATGCCCCTCCGTATCTATCTTCGCGTGCGCGCTTTGCTGCTGGAACTGCAGCAGGCTGTCACTGCTGGCCGTGCTCTCGCTCCTTCGGCGTCTGACCTTCCGCATGCACATCATGTGCACCAGCCATATATAGAATGCGCGCACGATCGCTAATTGTTACGTTTCAAACACGCGCGCAGAAAACGGCCGCCCGAATTCAGCAGCGTGCGACGCAATACTCCAATTACCAGCTGGGTTAATTGCGCGCCCCTGAAATGCGACATCGATGCGCCTAACGTGGACGCGATGTTAAAGTGGGTGCGACGGCACACGGTGCGCTTTAAGAAGCCATCGACTACTACCAGTGTTTTGGTTCGTACAAAGTTTCAAACTTTGTTTTGGCGCCGCGCAATACGTCCGATAACCAATGGTAATCCGCAAAAATTAATGTTTATTGTGTACTTACAGGGCTCTGATCCAAGAGTGGCAACATGCAGAGGGAAATTGCAGAATCGACGCTCCAAGCTCAATCAGGAAATCAACAAGGAGTTGCGATTGCGTGCCGGCGCGGAGAACTTATTCAAAGCGACGACAAACCGGAAGCTCAAAGAAACTGTAGCGCTTGAACTCAGTTTCGTCAACTCCAATCTTCAACTGCTGAAGGAACAACTGGCAGAGTTGAATTCCCAAGTAGAAATCTATCAAAATGACAAGTGAGTATTTTGTTCACAAGTGATGAAAATCGCCAAACTTACTTAATTCATTGATGTCAATAGCACCGATACGCTAACGCCAATGATACCGCTGGGGCTCAAGGAAACAAAGGAGATCGACTTCCGAGAACCATTCAAAGACTTCATCCTGGAGCATTACAGCGAAGATGCCAACCACTACGAAGACGCTCTCGCAGACTTCATGGATACCCGGCAAGCGATACGTACCCCTCTTCGTGACAACACTGGCATTGCCCTGTTGTTCCGCTACTACAACCAGCTCTACTTCATTGAGCGCCGCTTCTTCCCTCCGGATCGCTCCTTGGGCATCTACTTCGAATGGTTCGATTCCCTCACAGGAGTGCCGTCTTGTCAGCGGACTGTTGCGTTCGAAAAGGCTTGTGTTTTGTTCAATATGGGTGCAGTGTACACGCAGATCGGTGCCCGGCAGGACCGCACCACGGCCAAAGGTCTGGACGCTGCTGTTGATAGTTTTCTGCGCGCGGCTGGGACATTTCGCTATATTCATGAAAATTTCACAAATGCGCCCTCCATGGACTTGGGGCCCGACATGCTTAAGATGTTCATACAGCTGATGCTCGCTCAAGCGAGAGAGTGCCTCTTGGAGAAACTAGAGCTACAATCACAGGAAAATCGCACAATAGATGTGTGTTTTGACTTGGCGCAAGAAGCAGCCGAGCTGTCCGAAACCTATGATCATGTGCACGAGCTAATACAAAAACAAACAGTCAAAGATTACGTGCCATATAGTTGGTCCGCATTGGTGCAAGTCAAACGTGAATACCATAGTGGAATGGCACACTTCCATGCAGCTATGGGCATCCTGCATAAAGATGCGACACATATGTCACCTGCAACGAAAGAGACATTGCAATTTTTACATGTGGAGAGCACCTCCACGGAGTTGGATATTCGTCTGCCAAAGGATGATGTAGAGCGACGACTGCTTGGCCGAGCGCATTTGCGACAATCTCTAGTTCTACAAGAAGAAGGCCAACGACTGCATCGAATGTGCAGAGAGCTAAAGGGTAAACATGCGCTCATTTCTCTGTTGCGGAGCGCACATAGATTGATTCTTCAAGCATATACAGCGCACGGAGCAGAAGATGACTTCCGGGATTTATTAGATCCACCGCAAATTCAACGTGAGTGTAAATACCATACTTAAACTAACTGGAATACCTACATTTGTTTCTATAGCTGCTACCAAATTCCAACTGTCGTTGACTGCCCCCGACTTTGCTCAGTACCGCGTCATCGACCTGTTCAAAGACTTGGGACCCATTGCAATATTTTCGGCGAAGAGACACTGGACAGCTCCGCGATTAGTACAACTCCACAGGGGTCGAACCACCGATGGCTTCGGCTTCTCTGTGCGTGGCGACGCACCTGTTATGATCGCAGCTGTTGAAGCAAACTCATTAAGCGAGGTACAAAGATAACAATCAATGTCATTACGTTAACTAATTTGTGGCCGCTGTGTGTCTAATAGTTTGGCGGGGTGAAGGAGGGCGACTTCATTGTCTCCATATCGGATGTCGATGTCAAATGGGCTTCGCACGACGAAGTCGTTAACTTAATTAAAGGCGCTGAAGATACGCTCAGTCTACGGCTGGTTACACCAATGGATAAGAACTACCTAAAGGTAATTCGACGCCTACCTAGATCTGAATAAAGTGTATGCCTACATTCTGTTTGTTGCAGCCCATAAAGGTGTCCATTAAAGGATCGGTGTCCACGCACAGCAGCAGTTCCGGTGTCTCAAGCGGCATGTCCAGTCCCAACGGCTCCATGACTCAACATTCCAGCAATAAGCGTTTGTCGTGGAACCCGTTCAAGAAGCATCAGTCGCACCGCGAGTCAAAAGAGTTTTATGATAACGTTATTCTGAGATAAACTATTTATTATACTTGATATTATATCTATGTAAATGTGTATTTAGGTATTGAAGTGTCATTATATACTGCCTTTATAGCAATCGCTCATTAATATCTTTTGCAACGCTGGAAATTACCCAATACATTACCAAATACGAATATTGCACAGAAATTGTTATTCCGAATGCAAAATCTTAAACGTGATAAGCTGTATATACAAAATCAAACTGAAGCCAACTTGTTGAGACAAGTTTTCAAGATGGGGTAACCTTCATATCGGCGTTGGATTTCATAGACTTACAGTAGCACCTAACATTTCGAAAACTTGTGGAAAGTACACGATAATAGCCCATAAACATCATATAATGGATAATAGTAATACCAATTAAGACTAAATCTAATTACAAGTACATACCTTGAAATCCGATCTGTTTTTCCTAGTTTTAAAATCAGCATTAATCGCCGTGATGCATCCATCCATAACACTACCAAAGTACACAGTGAATAACTTCTTCACACTCAATTTCAATTAAACTATTATTAACCCAAATCTCATCGATTAATTAATGCATTTAATCAGTACTCGAAGAAGACCAGCAACCGGCGAAAACTAATGACGCGCAAGAAGTTCGCGGGAACTATGGGTAACTCGGCCCACTGCAGTCGAATGTCAAAATTGCTCTAGCACGTGGTTGTGGTTGCCTAGTATGCACATTCTATGCTTTGTTTATCTCTTGCACATCCATACGTGTGCAGTACAAAGTGTCTGACCTGGAAATAATATGATTTTGATGTATTCTCCTAACATCTAACATTATAGTATTGTTAAGCTGGTTTAGCAAATTCTAAACTAATGGACAATCAGGCAGAAGCCATAAACAACAATCCAACAGTGGAAAATTGCAAGTAACCATTCTTAATACTCATGATTTACCAATACCAATAACACCAATATTCTAAGATTTCAGCAATTGTTTCCCAAAGATGCAATAACAAATATTACAACTGGTGTTCTGAGCACTTATCAACCCCCGCTAGTAAAAACCAAAAAACAATTAGATGAATTGCTGTAAATCATTATATTGTCCTCAGTAAACAATTATTACTAAATGCTACTCTTTCCTATAGATTAAAGCAGGAAGTCCTCCTTGAACAAATTCATGAAGAACAATTAAAAGTCACATGGATGCAGACCTCAGTAGACTTACAAAAAGTATTTGACACAGTGGGCATCTACCAAAAGAAATTGGTTGGCATCAAAAAAGACATGCAACAATTGCATGAGAAAAACATCAACATAAAGAAGAGGGTATTAAAGCTGCAGCAGCATAAAGAAAAGCTGGAACATATACAAAATGAGCAGAAGAAATTAGATTTAAAGAAGCAACAAGAACCTGTTAATAGTACCAGTATTCAATAAACAATTTTCCAAATTGATGTGTGTTCACAGTTTAATTCCTCATTCCCACAAAGTCGATTAAATGTTGTCTCAGAGGGAAAGCCTAGAATTTCTCTCTCCTCCTGAATGCGGAAAGAAAATGTACTCTCATGTGTCCCTATGAAATATCTAGCATAGGAGCATACAATTTGGTCAATGATGGCAACTCCACCATCTCTATAAACTTTCTTCACTTCCTTATTAGGTTTATATTGATGCACTGTAATATCAGGAAACAAGAAACTCTTGAGCTCCTCAAACTCATCAACAGAAGCATCTGTGGCAATGAAAACCGTGTCTAAATCAAGATCCATAAGCTTCTCACGTATTTGCTCAGCAGTATTATCAATGCTGGGCACTTGTTTCGGTCTTCCCCAAATAAAATCTTTACGACGCCAATGCACTGCTAAATATGGTCCACCAAGTGCAACTCTATCTTCAAAATGCTCCTCATCACGCCAATCAGCTGGCAACTCAGTTTTATCATCAACATCATTTGAGTTCAGGAATTTTTGACGAAAATCATTTGCAAGTTGTACCAAGTCTTTGTCGAATCTCATGCTGCGTCGACATTGCCAATAAGTGCGATCACCAAATCGGTCGTGCAATGCAACTTCTCCATGATCAAAATAGATAGTACTTTTAACAAAACAATATAAATAAATAAGCAACCATCGAGAGTATAGCAGCCTTACTTTGATGATGAATTTTGAAGGAGTTTGCTTAATTGTACTGCATGTCCATGAAAAGACAAACATTTTATGTTCTTTGATGTGATATTACTATAGTAATAAAAGTTGGGCATTTGTTGCTTGGTACATGGCTCAATTGACATTTTTTCCTCAAACTTCCCTGTTGTAAACATGTCTTCAAAATGTTGTAAAATGTAAACTTCATCAATGTTAACTTTGCCATAGCTCCTCTCTAAATCTAATAGGTTTTGTCATTAGAAGGCTGTAAGAAAGTTGTTTATTAAGTCTTACTTGTATAGAATTGATGGATTTCAATAACAGGTGCAAATCTCTGAAGGCTCTCAATGTCAAAGAACAATCCCCAAGGGAGATGTTCTGGATTTTGACTATGTGTCCAGTGATGAATGTTTGACCAAGGAGGCAAAACCAGTTTAAATAAATTTAGACTAACATCTTGCGATTTTGATAACTTGTGTGCTAATATGGCAAACCTCATGTAAACATCCCGTCGTAAATTGAACCCTTCTGGTGGATTTACATTATAAAATAGGTACCTACGAGTACTTGAACGTAATGGTTTTAATTTGTTTCGTTATCTTACCTAGTTTTTGGTGTATTGTTGCAGTCTCTCACATTACTATCACAGAAATCATTGTTGTTCAATCCATAAATGCACAAAATGGGAATGCCTAACACTAATGCACTAACGAATATTAAAACACCACGACACATTACTTTAACTTACTGTAATTGTTTAATTGAATCAATGAGTAGTAACTACTTATTGTTGTTATGATTTTACCGGATGAATACTAGGTTATGGATAAACCAATACCCCTCCAATTGGCCTGAATTGGCCTCTGCAGTCACTGCGATACCAGTGTATCCAGCGGCAAAACTTCGAACTTCGATAAGCTCATAGTGGATAGGCACTTTTCTTATAGAACTCTCAGCGGAGGACACTCTTAGCACTGGAGGCAAGTCTGAAGCGGGCAGACGCGCTACCACCCCGGCTCAAGCGCCTGGTGCGAATTCATATTAGTGATGTATATCAGACTTTCTGATGTTTTTTATACTCTTTAGTTTTTTAATAACAAAAATGATATAACTACATTCTCCATTTGTCTTACCATGATATTTATTTCAGATATTATAAATGTACAACATATAGGACTTTAATATTCTATATAGTGCCAAACTATATTAATGCTAACTTAATGAGAACCAGTTTTATAAAATTCAGTACATGAATCCGTTACTCATTATCGAATTTAGTTATATTTAATTATACAACTTCACGCATAATTTTTCATCGTTTTATTGCAATAACCCATACTTATCAAGATAAATCACTGATCGAAATAAATGTTTATGCCAGCGCAAAAAATTGCGTACTCTTCAATTATATGAAATAATAATAAATTAATTCGTTCCACTAGCTAATGAAGTCTTTGAGTACTCGCCGTATCACCGTGCATAAACGACAATCGCATTAACTAACGTTATTAAACAATCACAATAACGAAATTAGACGTTGATCGTTGTGAAATACATTTGTCGGTGTTTTTATCATGTGACGATTATATCAACTGTCTCAATTAGAGGACAAATTATAATCAATTTCCAGACTCATATTGAATGGGCAAGTGCTGATTCCACCTTATTAAAAAATACTTACTAATTGATATAACCACCTCGGTTTGCCCACTTATTGCAAAATCTCATGGCCTATGATCAATAATAATTATATGAATAATAGTAATATATATTAGAGTAGATCATTTGATAAAATCTAAAAAAAATTCATCATGTGAGGCTGTTTCGGAGATTGGGTGAGATAAGGGGCGCCTTTATCCTAATACTAAACATACTTAGAGTGCAGTTACCATCATTGCCATATGTTGGTGGCAACCGGAGGTTGACTGGAACCATTCGCACCACTCAATGACATATTGCCAAACTGTTGCTGTAGACTCGATTGATTAAAGAACGGATTTGGCTGTCCAGTGTTTGCAAACATGCCATTACTACCATGCTGCGCTTGTTGCTGTTGAGGTGTCGGCTGATATTGAAACTGGCCGAGCGATGGATTTGTCATAACATTTCCGGGATTCGTTGCGAATTGATTTGTAAACTGATAACTGGGCTGATGTTGATGTTGTTGCTGATGTTGATGTTGTTGCTGATGCTGCTGTTGCTGAATTGGCATTCCAAACTGTGGCTGTGCATTGAATTGGTTTGCTTGGAACGGCGGCTGTGCCTGCTGTGGAAACTGAGAATACTGCAGCCCGTTTGCAGGAAAACTGTGTTGCGATTGCGGCGGATGTTGCGCTCCGAAAGCATTAAAATTGCCAAATGACTGACCAGCCTGAAAATTCGCATTGAATTGCGTGGGCGGTGCCACGTTGTACGCATTGAAATTGTTCGTCGGTGGTGCAGTCGCGTACAACGCCAATATACTATCCTTGGTCAGTTTTGCTTTCTCCTTTTCGGTTGGTATCGTTTGGTTGAAGAAACTCTCCTCTTCGCTCTTGATATCAATTTCCTTCTCGTCTGCGAGCTGCTGCTTGGGTGCCGCATTCTGAACGCTGTTCGAAACGGGAGCCGAAAGGAAATTGCTAAAGCTATCGTCGTTATTCTGCAAACCTAACAAATCAGAAGTGTTATTCTTCGCTTCAGGTGTTTTGTTTGGCGGTGTTGCGCTCTGCACACGTCCTGGCTTGGGTGAGGCGTTCTTGGGCTTGGGCAACTGCGGTACTTCCACTGCGCCTAGTGACTTCTTCTCCACCACGGTGCTCTTCTTCTTGCGTTTCTGTCGTTCTATTTCCTCATCGATTTCCTTCTCCCAGTTGACTTCGGGCAGGGTTGGCGGCACCCATTCTCTCGCTATGTACTTCTTATGCTCATACTTTGCCCTTATGAACGTTTCCAAACTGGAGTCGTTCTGTGGACGACGAAAGCTGTCCGGCAGGTTCGCTTCATAGACAGCGCGTGCCCGGGAATTACCCATCTGCTGGAGTGATACCACCTGTTCGGGCGTCCACGAGTCCAAGTTAACTGACTTTACTTTTGAGATATGTACGCCGAGATTTCTGTGGATACCCGCACAGCGGATGCATAAAAACACGCCAAGGTTCCATGATGCCCATCTTGGTCCTGCCAAAACAATACACGTTATTAAATCTTTATTTCAATGAGTCACATTGCTGTGAATCAATAAAACAACATGTGAATTAAACGTGGAGATCATAATGGGCATTCATCGCGTTGCACATATCAGTTAATATTCAGTTCGCCCACTAGTTTTATCACTTGCATATATGCATTGACCTGCTTCATTCTCTGATAAACTTCAGTTCAATATTGTATTAATTCTCATATAAAGTAAATAAATAACTTGGAGCACAACTATTATAAGAAATATTCATGATACTGAAAGGTGCAGTTGTTATTCCAAAACATCTTTTGTTATTCCCACTGCTGCACTCATTAAAATTTTGCATCGCGCGTTTTGTTACCCGATGACAATGCCAATTTTAATTAAAGCATAACCCTTGCTGATAAGGTTCTCGTGACTGATGAATCATTACAACATTTCATTTAAAAATTGTACTGCAAGATTATCAAAACTATACACAATACTGACATGTTTATGACTAAACAAACATACTACATATATTGTTACCTTTAGAATCACAATCCACGCAATATTTGTTATCCTCATCGCGGAGCAGCGCATTGAGCACTGAAAGACATTTGTCCTGTAATTGTTTCGCTTTATCTTTATCCCCCTTTGAGCCCATCACGAATGAGAATGAGTGATACGCAGCTTGCGATAATTCTTGGCACCTCAGTATCGCAATTTATTGAATTGTTAGGAATTCAGTGTAGCAAGAATAAAAATGTGGGAGGCTGAAAACTAGTAGATAACACGATAATTCCTGGACGACATTTCTCTGCACGTATTCGGAACTTGTACACCTCACACAAACACTCCAAAAGAAGCCTACGAAGCAAAGCTGCTATAGGACGGACGGGGCTGTTGCCGTTGGTTGAGACCGACACGGGTACCACAGCGTCAACCAAACGCGCACGTCACTGGTCACTCTGCGCAGGTCACTTGCTTATTTGATTTTATCCCCTTTAAACTTGTCGACTACCGCGACATCCCAGGCGTGTGTAATACACCACATGGGGAATCCCATTGTGAAAACGTAAACAACGGTTATTTTTCGGGTATCAGCCAGGTGATATTAGTTGTTAGTTGATACCGTATAAATATAGCATCAGTGCACGACTAGGTAGTAAAAACAGAGTGTCAACATCATTTGACTTCATAGTAACACCCAAAATGATGTAAGTAAACTTTGTTGAATAACATCTGTTGAATATTTTCTATTCAACATTAATTACAGTTCTGTAGCTGCACAAGACTTGGAAGATTTCAATTGCCCAATTTGCCTTCTTATTCTTGAGGCCCCAATTTATCAATGTGCTGCTGGGCATACAATCTGTGGAAATTGCAAAAAGAGTATTAATAAGTGTCCATTCTGCAATGGCTCATTTGCAGATACACGAAATTACACCCTTGAAGCTCTCATGGAGAAGATGAGTATAAAGTGTAATAATTTGTTCTGTGATGCAACTGTTCCACTAAGGGAAATGAATAACCATCTCAATAACACATGTTCATTTAGAAGACGTCCTTGTGGATTCTTAAATTGCACATGGAATGATACAGCGGATTTATTGGCAAATCATGTTCATTCAAAACATGCTTCTCATCTTGTAAAAAATAATGTACTCTTAATATCACACCAACTTGCTTGTGCTATTGTTGAGTTTGATAATCAGTTCTTTATTGTAAAGAGATACACTGATGAGGAGAACAAGACACTTATTTGGACTTGCCAGGCAAGAACTCCAGTAAATCCAAGCACAAAATATAAACTGTCTGTGAAAATCTTGACACCAAAGGGAGAACTTTATGTTGTACAGCAACCCTGTTCAACAAACATAAACACACCAGAGTCTGAGCTAAAGGCAAATTCAATTTTATCAACACGAAAATCTAAAACCAAAAATTGCAAATATATGCTGGCTGTGGAGAAATATACAATCCCAGGGGGTTTTAAGCAAACTCATTCATAACTGACTTTTCTATTTTCATTTTTAAAATATTTGAACTGATTAGATAAATAATAGTTTTAAGATTGTTATAGATTCTGCTTATCACTATAACTGTGGCTATATAAGAAGCAAAATTAATTACATTATAGTTACTGACTAGCTAGTTGTGAAATAAATCAATCAAAATGCTGTAAGTTTTATCTATAACAATACATCACTCAGATTAATTAAATTGTTTATTGATTGTAGATCAGCTGAAGTAGATCTTGATGACTTTTCTTGTTCAACATGTCTTGATGTCATGGAAGCTCCTATATTCCAATGTACAACTGGTCATTCAATTTGTAGTACATGCATGAATAAATCCAATAAATGCCCAACATGTCAAGCTGATTTTGGAAATGGACGAAACTATAGCCTGGAAAGTATCATGGCGAAGTTAATCATAAAGTGCAACAGCATGTTTTCAACGAAGTCGTTTCGTTAATAGCTTACAGACAGCATGTAGATAAATTATGCATCGGGAATATTCGAACTTGTGGTATGCCAGGTTGCAATTGGAAGGACTCCTGTGATAAAATGTTAGCTCATGTGCAAACAGCCCATTCTACTTATTTAGTTCAATGCCATGAGAATGTTAAATTGCCACAACAAGATGCATGTTTCCTTCAGAGTGCAGAGAATTTGTTTCTAGTGAAGAGACATATTGAGGGCGTTGTATACCTATGGACTGTGGAAAGCAAAACGCGTGTAAAACCCGGAACAATCCTAGCGCTGAACATGAAAATCAGAGACGCTAAGGGTGAGCAGTATTCATTTCAGCAAAATTGTGCATCAAACCCAAATTCAAGTGAAACAGATTTGATTAAACAAACCTTTCTGACTCTAAGGATTTCAAGAACGGCAGGTTGTACATTTAAATACGATATTAGAACATATGATCCCTCTCAGAACAAGAACAAACCCGGCAATAAAACGCAAAATAACAAGGGAGATGCAAACAAAAATGACAATACCGCCTCTGCCTCTGTTTTCCAAAAAAAGTGACAATTGTCACATAATGATTAAGTTGATATGTTATTTTAATATTATAGACTAGTCTAATTTGTTATCGGTGAAGGTATATTAAAGGTGATTGAAATGGATACATTTTGTACTGTCTATAAAAAAGATTATGTAGTTCACGGGCGCGGACCCCAATTTCCTCTTCCTAAGAAAGCAAATCGCAAAACCGTATGGGAAGACTATGAATTTCGAACAGAAGTACAAGATTCAAGTAAAAATCCTGTTGATTTAGCAAATCGATATTTAAAGGAACAGGTAAATAATTTATTGCTACCGCCATATACGTTATTATTTTCGAGCCTCCATAAGTTCGCAGACGAATGGCCCAAAACATGTAAACGGTATTTCAAAACACCCTTAAATAGAGAAGACATTGAAGATGAATTAAAAAAGAAAACAATATATATGAGGGACTATGGTGTCTCCAAGAAGAATGCCGATGCTGAAATGAAATTTGACATAAATGTCTCTAAATTTTTTGAAACAACTATGCAAGATCATTATCGAAATCCCGGAGAAATTAGTCCGAATATATGCAAACGAGTGTGCATTCCTCCTGAATGTTCAATTGATGAAGGTCATAAATTAATTGAATCCATTCTCAAGGATGAATCAGTATCAGAATATATGCGAGTAATTGGGGAAACCGGGAAGATTATAATGGATAATAAACTATTAGGAGAAATAAACCACGATATAGAAATCAATACAGATTCTCCAATCACGACCAACTAGATGTCTTAGGAAATATTCGCAAAGCTGTGTAAAAATATAAACAAATCAAATCTTTGCATTTTATGGATGTATGATTAATTAATTCCAGGTGAATGAAATACTTAATAAGGTTTATTAAAAAGCGTTGTCGACAAATTCATCGTGGCCTAAAACATTTCCTTCGCTCTTAATGCCAATCTTTCAACAGTGAAAAGATGCACAAAATTATTAATAATCGTTATATACTAATAAGACACCAAAATCGCATTTGTAAACAAGCAACAAGAAAAACAAGTCAGTCTTGAATTATGTTAAGTAATTATGTATTCTGATGGGAATGTTGTTTCGGTACAAAAGAATCAAAAATGACAAATATAGTAAAAAGCAATTGAAAATCAGATCAATCACTGCCTGTCGATAAAATTGAAAAAGAAACTTTACATTAATAATACATAAAACATAAAAACGGGCACAAGAAGCCTAGTTCTCATCGACTTCCTGCTCTTGCTCCTCATCGAATTCGGCGTCTTCGTCAGCGGTGGCTTCTTGGTATTGTTGGTATTCGGATACCAAGTCGTTCATGTTGGATTCGGCTTCGGTGAATTCCATCTCATCCATACCCTCGCCAGTGTACCAATGCAAGAAAGCCTTGCGCCTGAACATAGCTGTGAACTGTTCGCTGATGCGCTTGAACAGCTCTTGGATGGCGGTGGAGTTGCCAATGAAGGTGGCGGACATCTTGAGACCACGGGGTGGGATGTCGCACACAGCGGTCTTAACGTTGTTGGGGATCCATTCAACGAAGTAGCTGCTGTTCTTGTTTTGGATGTTCAGCATTTGCTCATCGACCTCCTTCATCGACATGCGGCCACGGAAGACGGCGGCGACGGTGAGGTAGCGGCCGTGGCGTGGGTCACAGGCGGCCATCATGTTCTTTGCGTCGAACATTTGCTGAGTAAGTTCGGGCACGGTAAGGGCGCGATATTGCTGGCTGCCGCGGGATGTCAATGGGGCGAAGCCGGGCATGAAGAAATGTAGACGCGGGAATGGCACCATGTTGACGGCGAGCTTACGCAGGTCAGCGTTCAGCTGGCCAGGGAAGCGCAGGCAGGTGGTTACGCCGGACATGGTTAACGATACAAGATGATTGAGATCGCCATAGGTGGGTGTGGTGAGTTTCAGCGTCCTGAAGCAGATGTCATAGAGAGCCTCGTTGTCAATGCAGTATGTCTCGTCCGTGTTCTCAACGAGCTGGTGAACTGAGAGGGTGGCGTTGTACGGCTCAACAACCGTGTCGGATACCTTTGGCGATGGTACGACTGAGTATGTGTTCATAATCCTATCGGGGTACTCTTCGCGGATCTTCGAGATGAGAAGGGTGCCCATACCGGAGCCGGTACCGCCTCCCAAAGAATGTGTCAGTTGGAAGCCCTGCAGGCAATCGCAGGATTCGGCTTCCTTGCGGACAACATCGAGGACCGAATCGACTAATTCGGCACCCTCTGTGTAATGTCCCTTGGCCCAGTTGTTACCTGCGCCAGATTGGCCGAAGACAAAGTTGTCTGGTCTGAAGATTTGACCGAAGGGGCCTGAACGTACAGAGTCCATGGTACCCGGTTCCAAATCCACGAGGATGGCACGGGGAACGTATTTGCCACCGGATGCTTCATTATAATATACGTTGATGCGCTCCAATTGCAAGTCAGAGTCGCCATGATATGCGCCAGTTGGGTCGATACCATGTTCATCAGAGATGATTTCCCAGAACTATAACAAAAAACCCAAATGCTTAGTTTTTTCAAAGTCTGACATGTTGCTGCAACGCGATAATTATTTTATTGTCATGATCTCATAAAAAAAAACGTACTAAACGGTAAATCAGAATCATAAAAGCATTCAAATTTGCATATGCATAAAATGTAATCGTTTTAAACGTACGCCTTAACAACAACAGATTATTTATGGTATGGGCCTTCATTTTAATTCCAGTACGCAACTACACACGACGAGCATTGCCATATTTATTCACACGTCCTCTATTTTTTCATCATTAGATTCGTTCACGTTGGCGTTGCATTAGAAAGGCAACTTTGCATTATTCACGCTGAGAACGTTGGATGATATTTGCCGGTCGGTGCGCATAAGTGGAAGGAGTGATGCGCTCGCATCCAGCAACTGGCAAGTTTAACGAACTCGATCATACCAAATGGTCATGGTTGAGGAGCAGCGCGTGAATCAAAGTTCTCATTCGACTGGACAAAAAGACTAATCAACAGATGCTGAACACTATTTCTCTTACGAAAAGAATTGCGCATTGAAATTTTGAATATTTCCGTCATCTCTTTCTTGTTGCCTATTTATTCAATTCACCGTTTCTCTCCATTCAACGTGAATAATCAAATCGTATATGAATTGATGCGTTACTATGATCAGCGCCCCTCTGAATTGAAACATCTGCAGGGTGCGGTCGGGCGCAGTGCATGTCGCGCCTCGTTATGGATTTTTTGGGACGTGCTGTACCAGCAACAGCCGCATGTACGTAACCGGCTCTGTAACGGCCATTCTTACCGTTTTTAACGGTCGTTCTATGATATCAGCCGCATGTCTCATACCGCGCATTCATTCGTATTAGAATCTCATGTCCCTTTCAAAATATGTTATCTACGTGCATCAGTTACTCACGCACACATGCGCACGTTTTATTTTAATCGATTATCTCACCACCGCTATCTGAATTACCAGTAAAGCCGGCTGCTGTTATCTCCCAACACCAATGCAACGGCTTTGTGCAATCCAAGATAAAAACCTAATCAAATGCAACGACTTTAGTCTAATCAATAATCAGCCGCTGTAGTACTTTAGTTTGTAATAGGATAACCGAATGAATCATAAGTTTGCGCAAACGAATCGATGAGCAATGAAATTGTACAAGATGGCGGCCCGGTACCGGCATCGAGGCGCGACCGGAATCAAAAAACCGGATTAATTTCAGTGCGATAATATGATAAGATATAAAATCGTGGTACTCACTTTGGCTCCAATTTGGTTACCGCATTGGCCGGCTTGGATGTGAACAATTTCCCTCATGTTGGATGTGGATTTCTTGACTGTACAGCACAATTTATAGAACACGGAACCTCTTACCCAGCAAGGTACGACGTGAAATACGGTGCCGCTAGCCGCCGAGTCATATTTATACCAGCCCCCACCCGGGGCGGCGCGCATGGATCGGGCGTCATCGCGCAACTTTTGGACAAAACGTTGTTGGCGTGCCCGTCGGAGCACGGCAAGCCAAGGAAGGCTAATTCACAAATTACAAACACCAACACTCTTCACGTACGACGATTTTGCATAGAACCAAGGACCAATTTTAATTATGGTTCAATGCTGGTGTCGCGAACCCACCCAGGACGCGGTTATGTCGGTTTCCGCCGGGTGCGCCCGCATCGACTGCGACATAAACTTTGTCGGCCGCCAAATTTCAAAAATTTCATACAATTCCATCACTCAAGTCGTAAGGAATAAGGATCATCAAGTCTACTCAAAACTGAGTGTATTTATTATGATGTTTTAGCATCATTATCAAAGTCAGTTAAGTAGATGCTAGATAAGCGGTATATCTACCGGAGGAATCTAATCAAATACGTATATTGCATTCAATACAATAACAATACAAATATGTTTATTTTTAGCAATAAACTTTACTCGTGTGACTAATTTCACCGCGGATTGCGCCCACGTTAAGCAACGCGCGCATATATGCTAATTGCAAGAAGAAGAAATGACGTAAGAAGAAGTACGAGACGCTCAGAGTGCGCACGAAAGTTGTTGATTGATTCGAGCAATTACGGATTAATTGTTCGAATTAGGTCAGCACAACAGCAGCAATGCATTGCCATTTATGGTCGTTAAATTGTGCAAATTAAAAACACTAATCAGCGCGGTTATTCAATAACATACATCGCTTTTGCATAATCTCAAATGACAATTAACTACCAAATTGGTATAGCAGTTGAATAAAAAATGTTTATGTTTATGATGTTCGGAAGTGTAAACGTATGAAAGATTTAAAAGGAAACACGCATAAAGGAAGATGAGATCATTCATAACTGGCGAATCCTTTTATGATTTGTTGCTTTTTTCCAGCTCTACAAAGTGCTGAATGATTATCAACTGTAATCGGAGTGGAGTATATTCAGAAAGTTTAAGTGCAGATCTGTTGAGAGCCTTTTTTAAATTTGACTGAATGTCTGGCATGCATTTGAAAATATTTAGTGCATAAGACGTTCACCCAATGAATTCGTAGAACGTGTGCATTTAAATTCGTCGCATCTATTTATAACAAAATTGCTTTTCCTGAACCCACAAACTGTCTAACACTTTGCGCTGAATTGGAAATTGGTTCAAATATAATTTCCGGATTCGGTCGTAATCAATTGAAGAATCAATTACTTAACGCATTTATTTGCGATAGAGTTTAATTTTTATAACTAGTGAGTACGTAGGATGAAGTTTCACTTAGTGTGAAACCATACGAACGATTTGAATGTGAGCAAGAGTCAATAACAAATCAGCAACAAATCCCACACATTTCCAAGCTTTTCCATTTCGTACGCATGCTTTGACTAACTATGGTTTTCAGCGTGTTGGCTGAAGGTTAAGAACGTGTTTTGCTCCATTTATGTGTCTCCTAGCAACCACATAAAGCTTTTGTTAATTAATTTAAAACTTTTCAACTTTCTGGCACGAGGAGGTGTGCGACGGCTTTCCTTATAGATTTAAAACTTTAATGAGTTCATAACTCAATCAATTATTTCAATCGAATGTAGAACATTGACTTGTACATTAGACCAAGTAAAATGTTTAAATAATTTTGTACGATTACTCATGTTGTCGCAACCCTCAACATGAAAGTCATTATCCGGCTAGCAAGGGTAAAATAGAACGCGACGCACCAATTAGATAGAGATACACATCGATGAGTCATCGGGTGCGTTCTGCCGCCCCACCGACACAACAAAACGAATATCATGAATGTTCCATGCCGCGGGGGTGGCCTCCTCGTGACTCGTGCCACTATGTGCTAGCCCATAAACCATCCAGTGCAATGATTCAGCTGTTTCACATACGTTTGAATGTATGAACTAAAACAATTTGCTATGTGTATGCGCGCAAGTGAGTAATGAACTCATAAACTTGCATGCAATGCACAGAAACTAAAGGCGTAAACTAAATTAACCTCAGAAATTAACCCTGGATGATTTGATAATCGGATCAACATAAATAAATCAAATCAAAGACATTTAAAGTCAAGTAATGAAAGTCATCTGAAGACAGCTGCAATTGAATTAAATTATTATTTCACTCAATATTCAACATGCGAACCATTTTATTGATTTTACATGTTCAATTGCAAAAACAAAAGAGAATCACCGCTGTTTTATGTTGATATAAGTTATAAGCAATTTCGGAGAAGATAATTAGAAAATTTGTTCAGGTCGGTTGACTGTGCAACAATTTGATTTCTAGTTATTTATAGTGATGAGCGAGCAATGACACTGACGGAAATTGCAATTCTATTTGGTCAAGAGCAAAGAGGTCTCAGAATGCAATTTAACGCTTCTACTGTTCTATAATAACCGCATTGACATTTCATCTTGCTATTTGTCACGTTCGATCGTTCAATGTCCTCAAACGACGAATTTAGATCAACAAAATATGATTAAATGCATGAATAATTCATCGGATTTGCAATAAGTTTTAAAACGCAATAGTAGGATTCGATGAAAATGCATATTTCACAAGAAAATTAAAATTTTACAAGGGTTCATCCATGTTGTGAATGTTTCATGCGAGGAATCGATCGCGTAAGGAGGGAAAACGTGGAAAATGCATAGCAGCTGGAGTGTCTCCCAAGATGGTGAATGCGTCTGCACAAATACATTGATGGCGTAGAAAAGTGGGGAACATGCGAGTTATTCATTTAGCTCACTTGTAGGAATGCGCGATGTGCGATGTGAGAGATGAGAGAGATACAGATGTACGCATTCAACGCTAGACATGGGCGAATTGTTCGAGTTTCTAGCATCTCTCTAGGAAGCTGCAAAGCCAGACACACAAATGCCAAAGAAGACGAGGCAGACGAAGAAGAAGAAGAAGAAAATGATAAACGACAACTGTGTCTGTTTGTTCTGTTCTGGCAAGTTGGATGGGAAACGAAATACGTACGAGTGTGAACCAACTTTCACGTAATCCTCGGTTACTTGTGGCTTGAAATACTTTTGATTCGTTTGCGCGCTCTCTTCGCGAACGCGTAGGCTGCAGAAGGCAAAATTTATAGGGAAATTCAAACTACATACACTCAGCCTACATACATTTGCATATAGCGCGCACGCACAAACCTTGACAATATCGATTGTTTCAACCTGCCATTCAGTCGAATTCAATTGAATTGATAATTATCTAGTTTCACCTATTGCTAATTAAATATTGTTCGAATTAATCATCTACATAATCGGGCAATTTTCGACATGTAATTCTGATAAGATTACTTTGATGTTGATATCATTCGAATATGTTTACCAAAATTTCTATTCGTTTAATTATGAAATTGGGTAATTAACTTGAATTAATTTAAGGATACTCCTTAAATGACATCATTCCATTCGCTTTGAACAAATTTGTTCATGTGCGACTAGTATTATTATTAATACAGAAAACCTGTTAAAATTATGACTCACAGTACGAGATCAATAATAACATTAACCTTATTATCATTTCAAATGCTCAAAATGTTCTAGGATTTTATAAGGAAACAAAATAATTATTATTCAACAATTGTCAATGATAATACCTACTGCAAAAATAGCAAACTGTTATAAAAGTTTTACAATTGCAAAAGTAGAAACTGTTTGAATTTATTCCATGTTTTGCATTACATAATTTCTAAATTTAGACATACGTATTTTGCCTATTTATTAACCAAACGAAAAAACATTCATAGTGACATTTATCGTACTTATGAATTTATTCACTATCATTGATATTCAATAATTCCACAGTAAAACTGTGTCATGCTCTTCATTAATAATCAATTAATTAAACTACTTCAATTAACTGATTATTCCTTGTTTTATTATCATAATAATTCATCTCAAACCACCAGATTGCACTAAGGTATAATCGCATTATTCTTATCGTTTTAATACAAAAAGAATGAAGTATTTCATTACTTCGAAATGTATGCAATACAATCGTCAATATTGCTCTCAATAAATTATTCAATACACCTATTATTCAATGGCATCAGCGTAATGCTTATTAACGTTGATAGATTGATGACAGGCTGCGAGTTGTAAAATAAAATATGTGGCATTAGCGCCTACGCAAACCACGAAAAACTTTGTTAAATTCAATTGAATTTGTTCTTTGGCCATAAACATTCATCATGCGAGTTGGTGAAGCAAACGACACGACGAATAAAACAAATTGGAACCAAGGAAACAAATAAGTTGTGAGTTGATGAGCGCAATTTTGCAATTTCAGTGATTTATTTGAGTTTGTTCGTAAACAAATTCGTATGACTTGAATCACTACTAGGTTTTGGTACGAGTTGCGTGTAACTTGCTATATTTAGCATGCAGTTTGCATTTGGCGCTTTGGTGACATGATGTTTAATAAGGATGTTGCGTGCGCACTACTTGTTTTGCTGTTATTTCAATTCATTTTCATCATTTATTGCATTTAGCGTCTGATTAAATGAATGCACGTATGACCATGTTGTTTATCTCGTTTGGTTGTTTGTTTGTTCTGGATCTATTGATTATTGTCTTGCCAAATGCCATGAATAATTCACCTGTAGGTACTTAATTGCTCTCTGAGTACTGCGAATATTTCCAGTTAGTTTTTTTAAACGATTTTCGCGTGTGTTAAGAGCGTAATGTTGTATTAAAATAGTACAATGTCTGGTTATTTATAGACACGCGAGGTAAATTATTCATTGAGCTTTGAGCAGTAGATTGTTCTATTGAAATTTGCGAAGTATTTAAAAGTGGCAGAAACGACAAGATGTTGTATGATTTTTTGTATGGTAGCTGGTGTAATCTTGTAATGCGCAGCAAGGCAGCAAAGTGCATTGAAATGTTGCGTGAAGCGCTTTAATTAAAAATTGTAGCGTACACAGGACGCGCCTCGAGTGAGCGCACAGCGCACGAACCGAGTGAATATGTGCTAATAGAGTTTAAAGACCTCGAACATCGAACGTCGATGCCTCCTGAAGAGTACAGAGTACCGATATGCATGTAAGAATGCACAATGCGATGCTATGATGTACTTGCTAACTTTACTTATTTTACTCAGCAGCAGGCAAAGCAAGTAAGTAAGTAAGTAAGATCGAAATGGCGCACCAACAAACTACGCGTTCCTATATGGCATGCTTGACATCCTTCACCGCCTTTTTACTTTGCTTCTTCGCCATTTGCTATTACATTGTTGATGATGATGAAGATGATGATGGTGTAATCACAGCAGCATGCGATTCGATACGCAGGAATCGAGTAATCCCTTGAATGCGACGACGACGCCGGCTGAGAAAACTATTTTTATATACCAACAAATATTTTTCACGCTCCATTCACTCGGCAGAAGTTCAAGTTCGACGCGCGCAACTCGAAGCGTAATATTCGAAATTCTTGTGCGCATTATGCAGGCGTGAATTATTTTAGCAGAGAAGAAATCAATGAAACAGCGGCTGCTCATTGAGGTGCTCATGCATAAATAAGTGAATGAATGCGCCTTGCGTACGATGCATGTACAATTTCGAAAACTGTAAATGATGCTTATTAATTAATTAATCGCGCTGAATTTGAATTATAACGTGCGCGAATTAATGTGGAGTAACGCACTCAATGAGCACTAACTGGATTTTTTATGATTGTTGCACGCAAACTAACTTTACTTTAAAGTTAATTAGAAGGGTATTTCTTGTTACTTCAATCACATTATTGAAATAACAATGGCCCTGTGTATGCAAATCGAACGTGATATAAGCAGGTAGACCATATGGGTATGAATCAACACGACCATATGTTTGTTTTTGCTGGCTCCGTTGATCAACCCACATTCGAAACGAAATTGTAAAAAAGCACTTTTTCGATCACCATAAATGGCGACTGGTTGCCCGCCAGCTTTACTTTGCATGATCACTTGAAATATTCGATGAAATAACTTGATTACATCAAGTACAAAATACAATATGACAACGCCCTTTAATACAATATACTAATTTACTCACTATTTTAAATATATAACAAAGATCCTTCTTGTTCATTAGAAAATTAATCGATAAATAGCTGTATTCTTTAGCATTTAGCCAAGTCAACTTCCAAGTAAGTCATTTGCTCATAAATGCATTAAGCAAGCAGGAAAATCTATAAAAGTATTACAGGTATGTAGAGGAAGCTCATTGAGCGCATTTTACGACTCTGAGTATAACGCTATAATGACATCACGTCGTTGCAATGTTCCCCCGACATAAACTAACAACAAAAACTAGAAATTCATCGATAACAGTCCACTGATCAACAAACTTATCAATGTTTATTGCACTACATGCATGTATCAATCGATAATTTCAATTCCATATGCAAATATTGCAAATATCGCATTGTGCAATTACAAATCTCATTACAATTCAAGCGACGATTGAATGAATGAATGTCGCGTTCGTGATGATCACTGATGCGTAGCGAAAGCATGCATTTAATGAACTTTGTGCTAGGAAATCTTAGAATTCGTTTCGTTTCCAAGAAACAGTTTTACACCTGGCGATTTGATAGTGTAATTGTTTAATCTCATCCTCTTTTTTGGAGAACACGAATAAAACGGAGCGGAATGTGAAAGAGACGAGACGAGCATTGAGAAAATGTAAAACAAATCAGTCGACCGAATTTTACGATCGCATAATTGAGGTAGGAACAGAAGAGAAGAAGCTGCAATCTGTCGCGTAAGTGCTTATTATTTGTTATTAGTTACGCCTGCTGTGCGCATGCAACTCTTTGCGGGCTTGGCATGCTTAATGCATAATGAAAAAATGTATACGGGGACTATCAATGCATAGCGAACGCATTAAACAAATGCATAATGTGCATATCTGTGTCGGTTGATTGTCTTTCTTGCCTTAAAGCCACTACGGCCGGAATTCAGCGATCAACTTATAAAAGTTTATGCGTTTATTGCGGTTTTGATTTGAAACAATGAAACAACAAATTGTTTCTGCTTGCTTGCCTCCTCTTCTTCATCATCATCTTCAAGGCGAGATTTAAACTTTGTTTAGATTTATGTTGTTCAGGTTTTACGTAAGTGTAGTTAAAGATTCTAACAAGATTTTGCGTCCAACAAATTTGCGATAGACCTATTTATTTCTTTGTAAGACTTGTGAAAAATTCAAGAATTTTTATGATATCTTTAGTACTTTTCGAGATATTGATGAAATTAGATCACAATTCTTATCAAAGAAATTGAACTTTTTAAATTAGTGATACAGAGCTCCAGATTTCATTACCTTCCGCTATTCTAACGGATAGAGATTCAAGTTTTTATGCAAATCTTGAACATGCAAGTAAAACCAAAAGTTGAAGAATTAACATGATCGCGTCAAGTTAAGAATGCTTCCAACAAATTTGCGATAGACCAATTTACTTCTTTGTAAGACTTGTGAAAAATTCAAGAATTTTGATGATATCTTTAGTACTTTTCGAGATATTGAGGAAATTCAATCACATTTCTGATGAAAGAAATTGTATTTTTAAGTGGTACCTAAATCATTGCAACAAGACGTAAGAGAAATTCCGTTTTGAATGTGCAAAACCTGAATTTTGCATGTTTGTTATATGGTCATAATTCGGCTGTTCAACTCTCTCATCCAATGCCTTTTTTGTGCGTGGTAGTGCGCATGGAACAACTTCCATCTTTGGCCATTGACAACTTGACGAAACTTTCTTTCGCCTTAGTTTGGTTTCTTTGTAAACAACGCCAAGAGTGCTTTTTGATATTCAGCACGCGCATTTTGCAACAACAACGTTGATCGCAATCTTAAAACCTGAATGATGTTTAAACATAATCTTCGTTTTTCAAGAATTTAAAAAGTATTTCTTTCATTTATTTAATGTAAAATGTATACCAAAAAATATACTACAAACTCTACATTCTTCAATTCTTCTTCAATTCGTTAAATTCTTCATTCCTCATCATCATCATCAATTCTTATCAAATTCTTTATCTACGTTTGTATAATATATATCAACTTACTCTCTATAAATACATATTCACAAATACACACACTGCTATTATTTATACTTTTGAATTCGTCTAGTTTTCTTAATTATCTAGAACTTTTGCAGATTTCACAATTGTTGCTTTTTCAAAATACACAGCAAATACAATCAATGTGTGTGTGTCTTCAACAGCAGTGTAGGATATTGATTTGCAATAACAATAGAATAACAACAATTGAATAAGCTTAAAAAGTATTTGTGAATGAATTCATTACGAATGAAGATAAAAGCGTTTTTTAGTTATCTTATTAGCGTGCTGTCATCAAGTTTCTATAACTAATTAACCGATATATCCAATTATTATTAATTAATTCATTGATTAAGTAGTAAAAACAACACATAAGCTATATATGCGTTAATTAATTCAATTTTCAAAATGAGTAAAAAACGTGTAGAAAAATTAAAATTGTAGATGACTAGCACAATCTTATAAGAAATGATCACATGTTTGCTTACTTAAGTATTTGCAAGAACAACAAGAAACATTACTTAAAACTATCAATCAATCAATTATAAAAACTACGTTGATTCTAAAAAGAACTAAAACAAAAAATGTATGCGTTTAATATTAGTACCCTGAAGAGTGAATAAAACCTTGCATGTTGCAAATGAAATTATAAAATAATTGAACTATAAAATGTCGCGATGCTTCAGTCGTTTAGCGCCTGTTTCTTCCTGTAAATATCCCGCAGGACAGCGAGCGCACCGCCGGGTAGGAATCGTACAAAGTTATCACCCGCCAGTGGTCCAATTGCGTATAAGTCTTCATGGCCGTACACTTGATGGCTGAATTTATCAATATGCACAGTGTTCTTCTTACCATCAATGGGCAGTTGCTTCTTTACAGCGAGATTATAGTTGCCAGGCAGGAAGCTGAGGTCTGGACGCGATCCAATCAAAACCACTGCATAAGATACTTTCATATCAAAGGATTTACCCTCCTTTGACGTTATTGTCGCCGTATGTGAATATTCATCCAGGCTGGTCAATGTATATTCTGCAAGTGCAGTGTACATTGGGTAATTGGTACCATCTTTCATCATTTGATGTACCTACAAAACAATTATTTATTAATTTCCTTGTTTTCCGCATTAAAAAGTTTAGAAAAAAGAATTTTTTGAGCGGATATTTACCTTATGATATTCGGGATACATATTTTCAGGCAACTGCCTCGTAAGATCCGTTTTATTCCGGAATAAGTGCACGACAGGGACATTTCTCGCTTTAGTTGCAATAATTGCATCCGCAGCACTCAAGCCAGCACCCACGATGAGCACTGGGTCAGGTTGTGGCGTACTTTGCAGGTGTAAATCAAGCTCGATCTCCAAACTTCGAAGATCATGCAGCAGCCAATACGGGTCAGGTTCAGTCTTGTACTTTGAAATGTTCAGCTTGTTGGGCAAATCACTCGATCCGTTCGCCAACACGAGATGATTGCACGTGAATCGAATGTATTCCTTCGTTTGCAGGTCGATCGCTTCAATGCTCCACCTTGGCGAAGCGCAACAGTATCTTATTCTACATGTAGGCACCGACGGTATCTCATTGTTGCGCTTGCAATTATCACATGTCATCAGCTCGTAGGTGCGCTCCTTGTTATCTCTTCGTTTGCGCGCCGCTTTGTACTTATTGTTATCACTCAAGTCGTCGCACGACATCAACTCCTTGCGCTTCGCACAACGCTCCTGCAGGTAGGTGAATGCGCTGGACAGAAAATGGGACTTGCAACGTGCGAATTCTTTGCGCTCTGGCCGCGAACATAAACGCACCTTGGCGCAAACGTCCGTATTCACTTTTTCCACCCATTTACTCTTGCATTCCATGCGCTCATTCGGATTATTTATTGGTTCGATTTTTGTGACAATCACATTATTGTGGAAGTTGTCCGAAAGTCCCATTTCATTAACGTAACGCACATAATAGTCAGCTACACTTTTGGCTGTTGCGCGCTTTTCGGAGCTGTTACGTGATTCGTACTTCATTCCAGGCAAAGACATCCAGGATCCCAAGGACAGGGTGAGAATTTCCGGGTCCATAGCATGCCATGACCCGCCAGGTGGACCTTTGCCCAGCACAATATGATCAATCTAAAATCAAATCAAATTTAAATTGGAATTTGTTTGTAACTAAAGCTCAGTTTATTCGTCAGTAATAGAGGGCGACTCAAGGCTCGTTATTGATTAATTAACATTAATGTTGATATTTAAAAAATGCAAATTTTAGCAAGTAAGCAGTATGCCAATTACGTAGTGTATTGTTATCAATTATTTACGTAATAGACAGACAAACAATGAACAATAAATAATAATAGTCTAGCGTCCTTGGGAATAAAAATTGTCAATTTTGCATACGTAATAAATAATAATAAGTACATACCTTTTGACCATCCTGTCGCCATTGAACCAATGGATCCATTTCGAGCCCGATATCAGCGCAAGGATGCACCAAGCTGTCCAGAAGAAGGGAGACAGGGTTGGTTGTTCGACCCTCCAAACCATTTGAAAGTAATTCCAAGTTGCAATCAATCAAACTCCGATTGAGCATTGGTTCTAATCGAATCGAGAGCAATTCGTCCGGATGTGATGTGGACGTGACGTAGGGGATGTTTCCACTAAGCATGTAGGATAAGGCAATACCACTAGGACCATTACCTAAAAATAATTTATTATTACACCTTAATAAATTTTCAATCGCGTCATTAACGATTTGATCTCGAAGTTGAATGAATAAGTGATTGATATCTAATTACCTATGATCACAGTATCCTTGTGAATGACGTCGTTCGTGCTGCTGCACTTCATTCTGCGTTCCTCACTCTCTAATCAGAGATGCGATACAAGTGCGTCGCGACGCCTGCCAAGGAAGCCAATCACAGATGCAGTCACAGTCTGAAAATATAACGATTCGCATTGAATTAGATCTCGAATTAGCGTACAAGTCGAATTCAACTGCTTGCTTTTCGTTCAAGTACATACACTCCACATAGATTTTCAAATCACTTACGATTGGCAATATTGCCAAGCAGTTTTATTCAAATCTCATTCGAAATCTCGAAATTACAGCGGAACATATTGTACGAAAAACGTAAAAGTCGTAAATATTTAAATTGGAATCATTCCAAGAATGCATGCATAATTATGAAATGGAATTATTTATGAACTTGCCATTAAATTAATGATGAGCAGAATCTATGTAAAAATGAAATTTAATAATTGATAGAAGTATTGAGTTTATTCTTTGTTATAATGTTGTCATTTGTTCAAGCGAGCATGGTAGCTATGGTAACCCTGATGATTGGTGTTAGTTACATAAAAGGCAAAGTCAAGTTCAAGGTTTCTGAACAATGTTAAACTAACAATAATATGAAACTCGCAATGGCGTGAAAAATTCTTTGCTCACTGTAATTATCAATAAACTAATAGAAAAGCACTAGAAGTTAATCAACAAAAGTGCAAGTCACTTAAGATATAAGCCGATCGCAATGTTTAAACAATTGATAAGTATCATAATGACTGAGCAATGTGGTAAAACGTGATAATGATAATACTGATAATTATCACACACTCATTATCACTTCAATTTTTCGCTATAATGTTTGTTTTGTTATTCACTTTTTCATGACCACTAATTAATAACCCTTTCACTGTTTTTCATTTTTCATCCCATGATAAACAATAAATAAATAGTTGGTCTATTTTCCCTTGTGAATAATAAAATCGACATGGGAATAAACAAATGCAACGCTGATGGCATTAATAATTAATCAACTTGACGAACGTTTGCGTGCAATTGTGAAAATAATTGCATTTCTCATTATTTACGCTCGATTTTCAAATGATTGATGTTGCCAAGATGCTTTGAATATTAGTGCATGATTACATATAATTGAGCTGCAAGTTTCAAGTAGTTAGTTGCAATGGTTTTGGTTCGAATTGGTGTGCAAATAATTCATGAGGAAATAATTACAAAGTAGTTAAACGTTATTGGCGGCTGGTCATTAATTCGTAAATTATTTCTCACGATTATGTGATGCTTTTAGAAGCCTGGAAATAATAGAATACGAAATTATGTTCAATCGAGTTGAGTTGAGCGCAATATTATGTAACTAAACACCACGCTAACCTTCATGAATGTCAAACGGGTAATAGATATTAAATAATTTTTTGTTTCTGCTTATTTAAATACCATAATTAATATATGAATTAATTCACCAATTAATAACATTCAAATATTTTAATTTTCCTGCTTTTTATGCTGTTTGTGCACGCGTAAATGGATTCAACGTAATGATATGTCAAGTTATGAAACATTAAACAACAATTACTTTTTTCTTTCTCTGGTTAATTGCGTTCCTTCTTGATTATTATTGATTTATTGTGCACTCGTTCGTAAGGCTTAATAGTATTTTGTAACGCTTGGTTGATTTCAAATATTCCATAAGATACAGTTGAATAGACGAGAATGATAAGCAAATTTTTTTGCGCAAAAACAAAAGATTGAGAATCACTGGAATAGAATAAGAGAATTTGAAATATTAAAATAAAGCATTTAAATTATGATAGCATGAATGCGAAAATTTATAAATATGTCGCGCACGTGTGATAAGATTATTACAAGTATGTATTCTTTGTTGATATTGATGTAATCGCAGTAAAAGTAAAGAATTACACGCAATAAAACAGATTCTTGCTGTGCTTTCGCTATAATAAGCGTAATTCTTTAATGATCAGTAATCATAAACGAGAGCAAGTGATAAACTTATCACAGGATATGAAAATAGCGCAATTGCGAATAGGAAAATCATTTTTATTTATATGTATTGCAGACAGTCATTGCGTTGTTGATATTTTAATTAATAATATTGATTCATACGATCTAATACAGGATGATTTCTTAATATTCGATTAATTATTTAGCATTACAATTTAACTGTAATTTTTAGTTGAGAATTTAATAGGGTCAATAGAGAATTTTGCATTACAGTGTTGAAATATTATTAGCATTTTTGAAACATACTGTAGAAAGTGAAAATGGAAATTTCCAGGATTTCTCGACATCCAGCAGACAGCAGTATTCAATGCCATCTCATAAATTTACGTTATCTTTTAGTCGTTTTTCCATTTCTCCGCAAAAAACATGCGCCTTAGACTTGAGCTATTTTGAGAACACTTAATTATTTGTTTACATCACGTCCAGTCATCTTGTGTCATCCTATTTGTATAAATAAATAGGGTATAAATATAAAATACATACGCACGCCGCAATTTTGCGCTTGTGTGATTGCAGTGCGAAATAACAAATTATTTCAGGAAACGAGAGGACATAAATAGTATAGTTCCGTAAAGAAAACATGTTTTCTAAAATTACATTCAAGATTGTCATATTTTTTGTTATCTAATAATATTATTTAATTAAGTGAAGTTTAATTGAACGTCTCGACCATCTTTGACCATGAATTCACGTGGCGCAGTAAGTTATAAGATTTTCGTCGTAGAATTAAGCAACATGTAGAAAGTCCTATAATTTATTATCAGTTGATCAATTTAAATGACTCTGTGAAAAATACTTGAAAATATTTACGTCGCAAATAATTGCAATAATACTATATTATTACACTTTTAACAGTTACAAACAAATAATCAAAATTGACACGTTGCGTTGCGAATTGTGGTGAATAGAAAAATTATATTATTATCCCCGTTGGGTGAATAACAAAATTGCAAATGACGTTAGTAAAACATGTTAATCAAGGCGAATTAACGGTAATTGCAATCGATAAATAATATTACGTATCCAACAGGCGTAAATCAATATCTAAATACTACGTTTACACATCTAATTAATTATAGACGTTTGATTAAATATTAAAATACCCTAAAACGTAATGTGCATGTCTCGCTTCTCATAAATTGATAGATAGATGGTATACACACGTTAATTAATTTGTTATTTCGTATGTGTATTATGCTTATATAGAATGACATTGCCAAAATTTTCCGTGCTTTCAATTAAACGTAATTATGCTTGATTAGTTAATTATTTCATAATTCCATTCGCCTTTTCAATTTTGCCATATTTAAATGTAAACAATAAGAAACAATAAAATATTAAGTAGCTAATGCAATAAATAAATTGAAATAATAAAAAAAGTGTGTTATTAACACAGTAAATACTTTGATTGATAAAATGCAAAGGTGTGAAAAGTCACACCTACTTAAGCTACTGATTGTCCATTATTAATAATAATTATGATTAAGCAATAATCAAAAACAAACGTTGATTATGCAGAAGGTGCGAAAATTCACACCTCACACAAACACACCTACGTCCACTCATGCACACCTACTCATCTCTGTCACTCACATATACATGAGGCATATTACTAACACAGACATGCAAATAGTAAATTTTAAATGTACATTGAATTAAAATGCAATTCATGCTCTCATTCAATAATTTATGATCCGATTTGCCATGTTACGTTTTATCTCATCTTTGGTAAGTTTCCATTCAAACATTCTAAAACTATTTACTATTAGTGGAAAATTTTACTTGTTTCACCCAAAATATTTACAGATCTAAAATATCTTGAAAACACTCTTCAAACATTAGATAACTAAATAAATATAAACAATTGATATCCCTGATATCACTTATTTTATAAACGCACACAAATACCAAATTTGCAAATAAGTAACTAAGTTAATAGTTGAATAATTAAATCGCATTGGTGTTATACTTGAGAATTGTAGGTAGTAAATAAGTATTTATCAGGTGTTTTCTGCACTTCCTGCTACCGGAATAAATTTACATCCATCACTAATAATGTGTTATTCGCTGCTAACTGAATGCTCTTGTAATTTACGGAAAATATGCGTAATGCAAATGCGTACATCCTAAAAATAACTCGAACATCAACTCAACATAACATGCTGAATAATTAAGTAAGTAAGTAAAATTCGACCAAAATTATTTTACAGCTCTACGCATAATCGATAAATTTCATACACAAAGTCTTAAAACTTTCGCGACCCGGAATATATGAATTGAATTATAATAATTCTTTTGTTATTCTGAAACACCCATTATAATGAAATAAATACAATAAGCAGTTGTATTTTAGCTTGAATAATGAATCACTATCCTTTCATAATTCATTAAAGGCGATAAATAAAACAAAAAGCTTTGTGAAAGGAAGAAGAAGTAAAAAGGAAGCAGTTGAAATATGCATTCAAGGAAAAACGAACGGCCTTGTTGTATTTCTTTCAGTGCATTCGCGTATCCTCGCGAATTCGCAGTAGTAATTCATTAATTTATTATTTCACTTCGTGACAGGCGAATTAACCTTAAGCATTATCCTTAAGCGATTTAAGAGCTAAGCGACGACAACTTAAGTACAAAGTTGATTGAACTTTCTATAAAGTTCTCTTCTCGGTAAATTCTCAGCTTGACGTCCATCAAGAAGCAAACAAAAGTTAATTAATTAATTAATAATAATTAAAAGTCAACGCGTAAATATTTAATTCAGCAATTAAATAAAAAGAAATATTTTCAAGCTTTAATTTCAATTAAAATTCTACTATTGAAAATTTGCACGATTTGTTTGTAATTCAATATGTTTGTAAATAATTATGACACAAATTGAGGACAAATAATATCTCACTCTATCTTTAGTATAACAACCAGCACAATATTTTTTTCGTTTCCTAGTTTTCGATAAACAACAAATAATAATTACCATTACATGGAGAGTACGTGCGCGTTCTCACAATTTACAGAATTTCCATATTTCAGGATAAAACAAAAAAATACTTTTTATGACCTCATTTTGTTATGTTGCAATAAATGCGATACTTAAAGCACATAAACACTTTACGGTAAAGCCACTTGGATGAAATTAAGATGCGAAAAATGGCATTTTAAACGCAATTAGTGTAATTTGTTTATACTTTTTAACTGTGCCAATTACTAAGTTTGAGTGTATTTTTAATATTAAGCATGGTTAGTTATTTAGTGCACATTAATGTCGCAAATGTGCTTGTAAACGTTAATAAAAACGAGTGCCGTTAATAGCGAAAATGCATATATGGCATGAGTGTGCATAGTGGCAGTAAATGTCAATGTTTGTTTATGGGCTTTATCAAATCGAATGCGCTAAGAAAGTAAATGAAAACACTCTAGAAGGGAGTCAAACAATTGTTTGTTTATAAAGTAGCAATTTCTTTAACATTAGATTCAAATTACATAACTCTTTATTTTTCTAGCAAATTTTTAGGAGACATGATAAAATATTAAAAAACGTAGGAAATTTCCTAAGCGTCTTGCAACGAGTTTCAACAGTTTACAGAAATAATTTTAATGTATTCCCTTCAATTATAATAAGTGAAAGTAAATGAATTATTTTTATCCAAAAAAATAAATAAATTATGAATAGTTATCGCAAAATTATCACGCGGAAATATTATTCTGATGATTCATTCTTTTTTTTTTTTCATTTTATGCTGAATAATATGTGATTCCCTTTCCAGTTTTTCAGCAAAATAATATTTTTTTAGTTATAAAAATAACTATTCTTCGAAATATTGACAAGTGAATCAACTTTGACTTTATGAAAAACCAAAACTTTCCACCAACTTTTCCATAATACTATAACGAACGAAAAAGAAATAAATGTACTCACCCTTCAAGCAGGACAATAACAGGGTAAAAACCAATTGCGTATCCTTGACAACCAGTAAATAATCACAGAATCGAGCACTAGCAAACTTTTCAATTATTAATGATAACATAAAGTGAACGGAATGACACTTTTTGTTTAAATATGGAAATGCAATCGTTTGTACGTTTACAATTTGCAAGAGGAAAATAAAAATATTTTGCAAATGGCACACGATTGATAATGGAAATATTTGAACAATTGTGTAAAGTTTTCGAATGGCGCTTTTCGCGTTATCGTGTTGCGCGCTTTTCCAACTTTAAGTCCGAAACGTTCAAGCGTCCTCGTCGTACTATGCTTCGCGTTGAGTTGCGCTCCGAGTTTTGTACGTTTCAAACCGGCCGGCTTTACTCATGTTGGAGTACAAACGAACGGTGTTAACGAGTCGATTAATTGATAAGAGTGAGACGAGCATAGAATCGAATTAATGATCCAAGTGTATTGTATATGACGATCGCTACGAATCAATGCATTGAAAGCGCGCACGCGTCATATCGCGGAGTTGAACGTAATTTTACACTAGGACTCTAACCGTGACTATGAGGCGGCTACTGACTGTGTGCTAGACTTAGCCGTGCACGGTTACACTACTCATCACGTGTACTATATACACATAGCTTACTTAAATAGGCAGCAACTCTACATAGATTTCATTACTATTTGTACTATGACGTACGCAAAATTGCGCAATGTGTTTCATGACGTTCCTTCAAGTTTATTCAGAATTTAGACCACTAATTAAAAAGCGGAAACTCTCAAAATTATTACGAAATAATTGTAATTAATGCACGAATTATTGGAATGTGGTAATGATTAGAAATATTTGGAATTGGGTATACTATAAAAATCGATTTAGTCAATGCCACTGTGTGTTGTTCGGTTGCTAGTTGAGGTTTAATTATTTTTAGATTAACTATACAGAAATCGCATTATTTATAACAAAATGTTGATTTTCGGTTGCATAATGAATTCTTCATTTATCTCAATTGCATTTACAATTAACTTTTAACTTACAGCCAATTAAACGGCTAAAATTATGGCAATTTCAACAATTCCAAAGGTGGGGAGGTTTAAAATCAACAAGTGGATAATTAAATTTAATTAGTAAAATTACTTAAAATTTTCGGGTTTTTCAAACATTCTGCGGATTTGGTACTAACGGCAATACTTATTTCAAGTTCTGAATCAGGCAATTCATTACGTTATCACTCAACGAAAACGACTTAAATATGCATATGAAATATTGATAACTTTTAACATGTCAAAATACCTCAACTTGTATGTCAAATACGCGCCCCGCCGATAACAAAATACATTTGCGCTTTTTTTTATTACATATTTCATTTTACTGGTATTTCATGTGATAAGTGGCAAAAAGCTTAATGGCCCAGACTTATTAGTCATACTTTTTTGCTTAGATAATGTAAGAATTAAATTGTATAAATAATTAGTCTGCGAGACAAGACATAAAGTTATAAATTTATAATTTACGAGTACAATTATTTATATTTATTTAATTCATTGTGATTTTATCAATGACACGTCGATTTTGAATGGACATAAAGTAAGCGTACATACCATAGATAATTCTTGGACGCATAAGTGCTCGTAATTAAACACATTCATAAATAATTAATGCTCCCTCATATGTAGATGACTTGCTGAATTTCATAGTATGAGTGTGTGCTTGTGCTTAATTAATCATGCTTTATGTATTCGCATTCCAGTATCCGAGTTGCTTTTATACCAGTTTTTTTACTCATTTTTGCATGGATTGCTATGATTTTCTAGAAATTGTACAGACATGTGAACTACTCTTAAAACTCGTAAATGTCGACTTTGTTAAAAGTAGACATTTTATGTTATGGTAAAGTCGTGAAATTTATTCTCGTTAGTTTGATTTTTATGGATTTCACGAAATTTGATTCACCAAATCATTTTTAGAATATTTTAGGACTTTTTATCAAAGTAGGTCACCTCAAAAGTTTCCAATTTAATTGGATTAAAGACACAATCTAAGAAATGGGTTTTAAATGCTATAAACAAAATTTGTTCATATCATTTAAAAGTCATGGTTAAATACAATGTGATAAAAGTTAAATTTCGTGTTTCTGACGAGTTGAAGAAGCAAAATTCCAAATTTACGTAACTGTTATATAAACTCAAAAGCCGGCCGCTTATGCAAACAGATATTTAATGGAATAATTACATAAACAAACGCACTGATGAGTATTTCATACTGAAAGCACACACAATCATAAATTAATTGAACAAACTGCCTAATCTTGTGCTCGCCGCATGTCTTACTGGGGGGACATTGCTCAAGGATGAATAATTTTCAAGTATTAAGCAAACATTTCATTTTAAGCGGCTATTGAATTTAATTGCATGGAACATATTGTCAGGGTCTTGACAAAAAGTACGCAAATATTTAACACTTTAAATAATCAATTAACTTGAAAACTTGTACGAGTTTTAAATAATATTGAAAAAATAGCATCACGTTTAAAGTGTGAAGGTATTAATTTTAATTCTGACCTTAAATAACGTGCATGGTTTACTAACGAAATAAAATTTAAATTTCGTGTCTTCAACGAGTTGACTTTTAATGGCTTTCAAAGAACTTCAAATTTGCGAATTCATAACACGTAATCCCTTTTAAGAAATTTAATCATATTCTGGGATAATATCAAGAATTTAATAATATTTCCATCAGTGAAAGAATTATTTAAATATCTTTGATAGTTTCGGAGATATTCATGAAAATATAATACCTGAAATTTCGGGCTACCATCCTAAGCCGTCAGCAAAGTTGAATAAGCAAAAACTTTTCAACCTGCGCAATTACGTTACACCAGGCGTGTCATTGAGTACAATAACGCAACGGGTTTTTGTAAATTTCTTCTGGTGTGTGTGCAAATAAACTTGTATACTATACCTCAGTGATTTTAAATCCCTTAACACAACTAGCCATAACTTTTAAAGTAATGAACCGATTTCTCTCATTTAAAAAATATTATCTAGTACATTTCAACCACTTTATTTTCATCTAATTGCCTACTATCCAGTATCGCCATATTTTACACAAATTAACGATTTGTCACAGTTGAACTGTAACTCAAGCACAGCGTAGTAAATCGATTAATAAACCAATTATTTCAGCATGCAAATAGCGCACCTGGTAAACGAACAAGACACAAACAAATACAAAACAAAACGAAATTGTTTAGTAACCAAATTAGTTATTCAGGTGTTGTTTTTAAGAAACAAATGAATCACCTGCTGAAGCACTAGAGGACGGATTATAATTGTCCTTGGGCTATATCAATTTTGAGTTTTATGTACAGAAAACTTAACCTAGCCCAAGACTACATCAATGAGTAATTAAATAAACTTCGCATTAAATAAATACGTAATTCATTTGCATAATTACGGATTAATCATTTAATATCCGCATTTCTCATCTGTGTCATCCATCTGTTTGTCAATATTTTTCTGACATTTTGTTATTGATTTCAATCCTTGATAAATTTTTAAAAAACAAAACCTGCAATCACACGAAACACGTGCGTGAAATGTACTTAACTAATGTATTTGTTATTGCATTTCTGAAATTTGAATTTAAAGTACAAATAGACATTAAAATAATTGAAGTTTACTTCTTGCATGTGTTTTTAATCTATAGACCTGTTTTCAAATAGAGAACAAATGCATAATAATTCTTGATAGTGCATAATGAAAACCGCAAACAAAATTATGATACAAAACTATGATAAATGATAATATATCATGCGTAATTATTACGGTCAACCGCAACCTTCTCAATGGATTACTTCACTTAGTCTAATCGGCTTAAATGGTTTAATTGCATGTACTTAATGTGGGTCTTTTTCTGTTCTAGAATTAGTCGAGTAATATTGAACGCAGTGCGGTTGGCTAAGAAGACGAGAGGCTTTCGTAATGTGCGTCTTGGCGTGTGTGTTACTGACCTTCTCTTCATGCGGCGTCTTGCGGCAGATGGGCTGTGTCCACCCCCGGCCCAGGTATTTGCACTGGCTGGACGTCGTTGGAGAATGACCATCACTAATAGATTTTCGGTAATTAGTCGTCGGCGCTGGCTGCGCGAATTACAAGTACAATAGCAACGCTTCGGACAAGGTCAGCTTGCACACCCACTGAATTCACCATTCAACTTACAAGTCGTCTTGCCGATGGCATGCTGAGACTTCTTGGAAGGCATCGAGTCGCACGATGCGTAATCGGCGGACGCGAATGAAAACCATGTCAGCCAGTCGATAACATGCGTATTTCATGGGCGCGTTGGGCTTATCGACTCGTTGAATGCCCACGCTTCCGAGCGAAATCTTTTGGGTAAATACACAAGCAAACGAAATTTTCTGTAAATTTATCGTATTCTTGGAAAGCACAATATATTATGGCCATAAGAGCGCTTAAACTTTGAATATTTCAAAATTATGCGCTTTAAATTATTACTTCTTTCTCAGAAGCTATATCACAACTTTTTGGTATTTTATTTAATTTGTGACTTGTATAGTTTCTTTTTATTGCTTTTCATAAGTATTTTAGTAACAATTAATTAATTAAGCAATTATAAAAGTTTTGAATTATTTTGTAAATTTTAGTATAGGCAAATCGATCTGTGTGGCTTGTTTTGCAAATTGCCTACCGTCAAGCCACGCGTTTCCCGCTATTTTGCGTAGCGCTTTGGCCAGCACTGCACCTCTAATCTCGACGAGTAGCGTGCCTGGCTCAGACTTGTTGGTTCTTGTTAACAAAATTTAGTTAGTGATCAACAAAATGTCGGAAGCAGTGAAAGTGAAACGTGAGAATAGAAAACGGAAGAAGACGTTCATGTCGAACGCTAAAAAGTATGGTAAGCGTGGATATTATGGTAGAGGTGCTAAGCTGACTCAGGAAACCTATGATTACTTGATCAGCATGATGGATGTATTCAACAAGGGCTTTGACAACGAGGAAGAGAAAGGTAATGCGCGTTAAATTTGTCTACGTTATCAACTGTGTTGTAATTGTCTTCGTTTGCGCCATTTCTAGTTATATTCGCGGGTAGAGTGTTTGAGGAGATCCAGACACAAGAGGTTACTTGTTCGTGTAACCAATTTGGTTGCAGAGTTGTAGAATCTCTTCTTCCATTGGCAAGTGACAACGTTCTACAACAGTTTATTGAAGCATTTAGTGCAGAATTGCGCCCACTAATTGCGGATAGGTTTGCAAGTCATGTTCTTGAAGCCCTTCTGGCTGAATGTGTCAAGCGTTCACTTGCATCTGATAATGAATCAAAAGAAGCATTCACAGCATTTGTGCTGAAGCTCAGTAAGTTTATGCTAAACAACATGGAGGACTATATGTGGGAGACATATGGTAATCACACAATGCGGTCTGTGTTCCATAGTATATGCGGTATAGATAAAAAAGATGATAGAAAACAATATGCCAAAGAAAAGAAAAGTGAAGTCAAGTCTGAACAAGAGTCAGCACCAATGCCTGATGAGTATAAAGAAATTATAGAAGAATATGCTCAACGATTACTATCTTGGCCTCAATTGAATGAAATGCCCTATGATGCACTAACATCAGGTTTCATGCAATCCATGTTGAAATCTCTGCATAAAATAAAATCTAAATTATTAAACACATATATTAAACAATTTCTTGATGGCTGTTTTACTATCAAGAAAGGCAATGACAATGAGTCAACTGGAGAAGACACACCTCCAGTATTTACATCAGAGCCAAGTATAATGTTACTCGAAACTGTGTTACAAATTGCACCAGCAAAACGTTTCAATCAAATCTATGAGCAATGCTTTAAGAACGTTCTGCTAAAATTATCTATTGGAAAGCATACTAATTTTGCAGTTCAAAGGCTGTTTAATCATGTGCCAGACAAGGAATTGGTAAAAATTTAATATCTTTTGGTGGAACCTACTTTGTAACTATTCATATTTTTTGTTTAGTATGAACAAATGTTTGATGAACTTCATGAGAACTTCAAGTCAATCTTGGATGCGGGTCATTCAGGAGTGATTTTATCATTGGGACAAGCGTGCAAACGTTTAGAAGCCAAGCAAGGATTATTCCTGCAGGTAAAATATCGTAAAAATCGTGTTGAGGTGTGACTGAACAATATAATTATTCATTTAGGATCTAATGAAAGCTTTTGATTGCTTCGAACCAGCGGAAAGGCAAGAGAAGTTCTTCATTCAGTGTCTCTGTAAATTTCAACCATTTGATGCACTACCAAAAGGGGAAGTTGATTATGAGAAAGAGAAACTCAATATCAACGGCACCCTTCTACTTCAGCTGATGCTGGAATTTAAGAAACCCATCAAACTAGTAAATGGCATTCTAAATATGGATAAGTATCAGTTGTTTGGCATGTTATCCAATCCGATGGGTAGTCACATCACTGATTCGTTCGTCAAGAGTCAATATGTTGGTGAGAAGAGCAGGGAGCGCTTGGTTAAAGTTCTGCAGGTATGTTGAAACGTTATATTTTTAAGGGACGCGTTTTGGATATTAATCGATTGTTATTAATATTCTTGTGGGGGTTTTGTGTAGGGATTTTATCAAGATTTAGCATCGAAAAAGTTCGGTTCACGAACATTTGATGCGCTTTGGATTGCTGCCAGCATGCGGATGCGTTTAAATATTATGGAAGAACTCGCCCATAAAGATAATGCGTGGGTGAATGGTGAATTTGGTAAGATAATTGCGTATAAAATCAATTTGCGTCTATACAAAGCGAACAAAGAACAATGGAAAACTGAATGCGATAAGCCCCAAAAGTCGAAAAATTTATTGCAGGACGTACTCGGTTCTTGAGTGCGCTCTGCATACGTTTGGTGGGATTTAAAATTAGTCAAGGCAATATTATTTAAAGACAGTAGTTGATATAATTTATTATATCAAGACATGATTACTTCTTTCATAGATATTAAAGACAAAATAACAAATTCAATAAAAACATTAATTAAATAACATTGACCAGTGGCTAAACGACTTGTACCATTCGACAATTATGGTGAGTTTGATGCGATGGATTGTTTTTTTTGTTTTTTTCTTATCCTTCCAAAAAATTTATCTAATTCCCTATTATTTCAATAAGAGAGATTCGTCAATATCCTAGCGCTAATAATAATATATTAGTATACAATTTGTTGGAATGTATAACATTATTGCAGAGAAACGAAGGGAATTGTTGAATTATTTGGCGTATCCACACACATATTTTATACATGCATAATGTTGACTTATTTACGAATGGGTTGTTATTATGCGTGAGAGAAAATAGTCATAAACAGAAACACTTAACACCTATTACGCTTTGTTATCGGGGAGACTTATTGAGTCATTCATGATCGTAACAATAATTACGGTGTAATTTCAATTAGAGAATACGTACATTAGTCTGAAAAAGTCTTGTAATATCTTTGGTAATAGTTCACATCAGAGACAGTAACTATTATAGAAATGCGCTTTGTTTGAGGGGGGAACTTGATGCAATTGTTGCAGTTTTAAATATGCTAAGTTTTCCAGGTGATAGGAATGACAGGAATAATA
Source organism: Aleochara curtula (assembly GCA_963978815.1). Classification (NCBI taxonomy): domain Eukaryota; kingdom Metazoa; phylum Arthropoda; class Insecta; order Coleoptera; family Staphylinidae; genus Aleochara; species Aleochara curtula. The sequence goes on along the minus strand of OZ022216.1, from coordinate 18,104,868 downwards.
GGAAAGGTCTATAGGTGACTTACATGCAGCGTGAATGCGTTTGATGTTTATCAGGGAGTTGGAGAGCCGGCGAAGAATTAACGTCGGAATTTGCGGCTTCTTCGTGCGGGTCACTTCTTGAACTTGACGGGATCCGGCTGGTTGACGGGGAGTGCGGCGGTGGTAGCATTGGCGGTCGTGCTGGGCGTCGTTGAGCGCAACGGCTTCAGCTTCTCCTTGGAGCATATTTGGTGGTGGTTCTCCCAATCCTTGTGCTGGCAGAACGGACCGCAATAACGCGCAAGGCTGCAACCGGAGCAGGTTTCGTGCGCCTTCCGGCCGCAATTCCAGCAGCACTAAGGAGCGCAAGTCAAACGGTTAGATGACACTAATATTACGATTGATTTGGATGTAATGACTAAACAGGGTAGCTTCATGATTCCTATGATTTACGAATATGAGAAACGCGAAAACGGCGAATTTACACGGCACTGACATGTCACATGCAACGCACGTCAAACGCACCCATTCAAAGCAAAGGAGCGACGGGAAAATGATTTAATTTCATTCAGAGTTAATGAAAATCGTAAGTGCTTTTTCGTCTCTTGCAAATGTGTGTTCAATTACTTTGTGTAATTTTTTACATACGTTTTGCTGTGAAGGCGCCGGCTGCGTATTGTTAGGTGATGACTGGCTACTTTCGCCGTCTACGCCGTGATTGCTGCCTTCCTCCGAGTGTTTTCTTGCGTCTGAAACATTTGCAAGTCAAAACACTTTTAAACAAAATGAATTTCACTAACCTGACAGTATTTTTTCCATTTTAGCTCGCTCAACCGCCACTAATTCGTTAGCTTTAGTTTCAGCGGCCGCAACGGCCTTTTGGAGTTCGAGTACAGCTTGCCGCTTAACATCATTGACGGCTTCTTCAGCTCTTCGTTTAACTTCAGCGACGCGATCTTCGGTTTGCCGGATGGCTTGTACCATAATTTCGTTCGCGGCCTTCTTGAGATCAACGCCAACGTCCTGTTTGCGGAGCCATTCGCCGGTTACGTCTTGATTGTTGCGCTGCTGCAGGATGGTAAGTGCACGTTTTGTTTTTTCGACCATTGATAAGATGCAATTAAGCATCACATGTATACTGCGCCATTCGTCATCGCCTCGACTGCCCGTACGGGATGCTTCCATATCTTCAGGACGATGTTGCGCTGCGTATGCGGCATGTCCTGTTTGCGTATAGTCAAAGAAATGCGTATTGGGCACTGCGCTTGTAATGTTGGGTAGTAGAAGGCTTTGATGCGATAGCAAAAACGAATTATTTTGCGAATTCATCGGCCTCTTCATTGGAGGATATTCGTTTCCATCGTGCGGATGCGTTTGACCATTCATTCCGTTCTCGCAAATGCTGTATTTATGAAAATAGTTTTATATTTATAAAGGTCAGAGATGAATGAAACGGAGAATGAAAAAATTCAATCAGTGTCAGCAAACAACTGGCGGAGCGTGGAGGGGAAAAAGCAAGAGTTGATTTGCAATTCGTTGAGACTTTGCAGCGACCCTGAGGAAAATGTAATTTCAGAAATAATATTTACGTTCTTTCGAAAAGCACGGCTTTTCTGCTGCCAACTGCAGAACGCACTCACAACTACAGTGCGCGCGCGAGCGCATTATAAGAATTGATTAACATGACATAAACAAGCATAAATTAACATTTTAGGACGAAAATGTTCAAAAGTTCACGTCAGCGTCGTAATTAAAAGGCAGGAACGGCGCGCTGAGAGTGAGGGAGGCGGTGGAGGCGAGAGGTGCGATGGTTGGAGAGGGCAGCCGCCCCCCAGCGCAAGTGCTGTGTAAGTGACGGCCGCCAAGTCGACGAGCGTGGTGGCAACAGCAGTCGCGGCGGCGGCGGAAGCGCGCACATGGTGTGTGTGCCGCCTGCAGATTGCACGCGGGGCACATGCATCCATCGGAGGGACGGTGGCATGCGCGGCCCCCCAAAGTGTACGTGTATAAAGTATACTTAGTAAAAAGCATGCTGTTGCAGCCAGATGGCGCCAAGAGGTTTGGCGACGCCGCCGCTGCCGCCGCCGGCCAGAAAGAAACCATTATTCATTTTAATAAAACGGTCGCTTGCAGACTATTGAATATAGTGGATCGACCCGCGCGCGCCGCACGAAAATATATTTAATCACCGCCGGCCAACGTCACGAATCTGCGCGTTTAATCGCATATGCGCACCCGCTGGACTCCCTGGACGTTATAACTTTCCATCCGAAGTGACGCCATTTGGTATTGAATTCGCTTGCCTGCCAACTGCGGACGCGCGCGCGTCTTGCGCTGCCCTAATTTGATTCTGAGCCGGATGGCGTTTGCTCGCGCGTGTCATGCAAGTCATACAAATACATATTGCGAATCGGCAAGTGTGTTTTTCATTGCGTTTGACGTGATACGATCGGATATGATGCGAAGGCCCAAGGGAAATGAAGACGGACGGAAGAATACAAAGAACGAAGGGGGGCAGAAATAGTTTGAAAGTATTGGCGCTGCCACTCATTCATTCAGCCGATTTAACAGGGTTGCACTGCTAAAACTAGAGGAACGAGTGCAGCATCCTAATGGAAATTTCATATCTTATACCTGTCAGAGGCGCGTCGCTTAAACCCGGCGATCTGTATATCATTTGATAAGAAAATCTCCGACGGCTCGGAGGGCGAATGCGCCGGATCCAGGACGACGTGGTCGTGCGTTCGTACGTACTGCAGTGCTGACTGCAAACAAAACGACATTAAACAATCGCCGAAACAATTTAAGCCATTTCAGTGCAAATGAAACACAACTGCAACTTTTCTTTGCATACTCATCACCCGAACGGAATTGATGTATTTCCCGCCGCTCGAAATGCGGCAAGTGAAGCAAAGCAAGTAATTCACTCTCTTGAGCGAAGTAATTGTGTAAGTTGGCGAATTTTTGCATAAAACATGAACATTTCCTTGACATTTGTGTTTTTCCAACATCGGCAGCTGGAAGGGCGCTCTCGAGCGTGCAATGGATGAGAGAGTAACAGCTCGCGCGACCGTTATGCAAATCATTGGCAAACGCAAATAAATCAGGCGAAACTCAATAATGCAATCAGCGAGCGCGCACGCAAGGCGAGTGTACAAATCAAAGAATAATTGGAAAAGTTGGCGTGCGCACACCGTGATTTTATGGGCGGCCGCGTGTGTAGAAGGTACTTTTATTATTGTTTTACTTTTGTCACGTGGGAAAGCACCAAGATGTCGGTTTTTTTCCGCGCACGGCGTTTGCACGCCAATTTTTCCCGGATGCAGTTTCAAGCAAATGACGTTCGTCGCGTTTTTGGCCATTTTTAAGGCCGCTGCTGGCAAAAACGCGGACCGAACAAGTGACTCGCAGCAAATTGAAGTAACACGTGTACTTTACAGATTTTTCGAATTATCTAAGGCGCGCCGGCGAGCCGATGACGACTTGCGCGTATATAGGGTGTGCGCAATTTGCGCCCATATTAGATATGTTCAATTAATCCCGATGGCAAATTGGTAAAAAGCGCGGTGTATGAATACACCCAGTGAGTGAATATCATTGACGTATGATAAATGTGTACTCGGCGTTTACCTGTTTGTTGGTTCGTGCCAGAGCGTGGATCTCGCGCTGCAGGAGCGGCAGGTGCGCGCGAAGAAACGGGAGAACGAATGGCCGCAGTGGGAAGTTGGTCACATCTTGCAGGGATTGATGAAACTCCTCGATGCTTAAATTCGAGCTCTGCGCATAAACGAGCATGGAAAAAACAAACTTCTTTCAGCGATCGGCTTTTCCTTTAAAGACTTAACAACAACAACAACATCAGGAATAAGTACAAATAGAGCAAATGTATTTTTATTGCGTCTATGATAAGATTTTGGTTTTTAACTCTGCCATCGCCGGTCCCAAGCCCGGGTGAGAAAAGAGGAGGGTTGAAGAGTAGCTTGGATGCTCTTCGTAAAAAACCATTGGTTATTATAAAGGATAATGAGGTGAGAAAACGGGTAATAATTTAATTGGCAATAATTACTCACAACTAAATTCAACACCAGGGTTCGAACACGTTCGCCTACATCTAGGCTGATGTCGTTGCCGAATTGGACGAGCGTGCTGAGGAATCTTTTGACCTTCACCAAGGGCCGCGTGATGCACGACGCATAACTTCCTGGATTGTATACTTGATTCTGGCTGGTGTCAAGCGTGACGGACAATGCCGTCGATGCTGGTAACGGGGGTGTGAGGCTGCCTGCAGATCCGTTGATTACCGGAGAATTACTTCCGTTCGTCTGGCGCACCGGTGAAGACTGCGTCGGAGATGGTGGCGGGCCTTGTGCGAGACGTGCTCCCTCAGGTGAGTCTGGTGTTTTGCACCTTTCTTTGGCTATTACTACAAGTACAACACACCATATTACTATTATGTTGCGGTCATTGAATGCTGCGATTTGGTATAAGATGAAATCATTGACGAGCCGTTGCGTTCTTGATTGAACATGAAGCATTCTCGCGCAGCAGCGGCAGCAATGGCAAGGATAGCGTATGTGTGCGAATGAAGGGTGCACGAGTGCACTTGACTCGTTAATCTGAAATCCAACCACTCGGGCATTGCGCGATGCGGTATAAGTACGGCCGGGAACACAAAGGCGGCATTGACGTTGTATTAGATGATTCCATAATCACACGCAGGCACGGGAGGCGCACGCGGTGCGGCGGCATACAATTGAGTATGCGAGTGCGCGCCGGGGGCGGCCTGGCAGCAGTACAGGCTCGAGTTCGGTCAAACAATCACCTCAGTTTCGATAACTGATTGTATATGGTTTGAATATGTGGTATTGACACCTTCCTCTCTAAATATCTATTCGACGTGCGCAATCAGCGGAGGCGGTCGGCCAGTCGTCCGGCCGCCCCTTCAACTAAAGCATATCTATCAGAATTCCCATTTATCCAACTACGGGGTGTATACCTAAAAATCCCCTTTTTAATATTGCATTTCTTCAGTTTCGCAAGTCTGAATCTTGCAAATTTCTTTATTTCAATCAAATTTATGATTTAGATTGATTAATCAATTGAGAAATTTAAATTTCCAACTTTTCGATATTGACTAAATTAAATTTCTACCTTTTCAATACGCATTCAATAAGCAGCGAGTGTGAGGGGCGGTATACAAGCAATCAAAAGCAAATGCGCTATTTGTAATTAAACATCGCGTTTCTATATACATATTGCGTTTGAACGTCACATGCGTGGTGCGTTGTTGCGTTTGAAGGTTCACTGCCGGCCGGTGAGGCGGGCTTGATGCATATTATAAAATTGCGTAGAACATGTGAATGAGCGCGCGCTCTGCCTCCGCAACCGCATTCAGCGAACGAAAACTGAAAGCTATTACAGATTCAATCAAACAAATTCACCAATCTGCGCGCACACACGTGTACTGTTTGTACGAAATTGGGATCGCACACTACATTGCGTAATTCCCGCTCGCGATGAACAATCCGAAGCAGGAGCGCACTGAGTGCGCTTTTGTATATGCGCTAACTAACAATTTTTCGCGCTACGCGAATTTCAGCAAACGTCATGGCATTTGATGTTAAACATCAACATCCAGCACTGTATAACGGCCAGCGAAGCCGTCTGTCTTCTGTTTATATTCATCAATCGCGAATTGAATTGAATAATTCGTAGAAACGCGGGAAAGGCTATTTTATTTTTTGATTCAACTCATTGGCCAAATATTTGGACTAAGGCCATTAACAAAAGGGGTGTGTGTTTGGCTGAATTGACATAGAAATCAGCGGCAGTTTCGGGGTCGGTGTGACGCTAATAAATTCACCTTTCACGCGCAGCGTAAAAACAATCAAAACTATGGCGACGGCGGCAGCGCGCGCGAACGCACACACAATACGCGCGAAAGCAATCTATCACGGCAAAAAACAATCGGCGTGCGTGCGGGACGCGCGCACAGACAATTGAAAAGCATCGGAGGCGGCGGCGATGGTAACGGGTGCAAGCGGCAGGCTAGGCAGGCAGGAAGAGCGCGCGAATGGTGGCGGCGGCGGCGGCGTAGGCCGGCATCTGCGTCTACGTTGTCAACTTTTGTTTTAATTATGAGAGCGGCCGCGGGCGCGCACAAAGCGCGCTAAGAAGAACTGCAGGCCCGATATAAAAGACAGATGGTTTCGACTATATATTGTTCGACTTTTCTTTATCGCGCTTCAGCCCTCGGGAGATAGATAGACCGCCGCCGCTGAGTAGTGACGAGTGTATAGCGAACGAAGGGTTACGGTGCTGACGGCACACAGCAACGCTCAAAGTGCGCGCGGCGCGGCGGTGGCGGCAGCGATGACGACGACAAAAGTTTGAGCGCACTCTGTCGTGTTGTATACGGCTGCTATCATAAGTTTTGGTCGTGCTATTACAGCTGATACATTTCCACTTTACATCCGAAACGCGTGTTCGCGTGAATGTTTGTTGTTGTCGCTTGTTCTGCGCTCTCAATGCGATTTGCATCTTATTAATAAAAGATTTCCCTTTTGCTTTTGCGTCGCATAGTTTTTGGGCGTTTTAACGATGGCAATAATATTTCCGGATAAATTTGCGTGCGAGTATGTTAACTGACTAATGAATATCGGTTAAATTTTGCGACAGCGTATTAGCGTTTAAGGATGAGATGTGTGGCATTAAGGGCGCACATCACTTGTTTGCACGTGGAATGAAATAATGTTTTATCACGCGTACGCGACGTGCACGAAGTATACGGAGCATACTGATACAGGAAATAAGAGGAATGAGGGGGGCGGCGGCGGTTGTCCCCATGCTGTCGTAGTGTGCAGATTGGCGGCGTGCGTCTATCTCGAAGCCGCAGAGCAGCACGCGAACGCGTGCATGTTAAGCTCCCCTATCGCGCGAGGGCTAACCTGCTCTCTTCGGGGACGTGTCTTATCTCTGCGCGCCGACCGCCGGACGACGCAACGACCCAATTCAGCCGCCACCAAACGGGAGCGGCTAATCACGCTCGCCTCGTTTGCCGCACTATTAACACTCGTCCCACTGCACCACTACGCGTGTTGCTCTTCTCATCCATTGCATTTCCCATTATACGTGCATAGGTATCTACCACCTATGTAGATATCTATGGTACGCGCAAATAGCCAATCGAACACGAGATTAATTTCTCACCCTATGTTAATTAATTTCACATTTACAATGTTGTTTGAGTTTGCCATGAATTTTATGGATTAAATTCTTAATTTTTGATCCTCGCACTTAGCGTAAAACAACACTAAAAAGCTAAAGAATATTGAAGGGGGTTGGCGGAAAGTGAGCGTATATGTAAATTTACATATCGCCTAAGCGTGAGTTGTGCTCTTTAAGAGTTTAAGAAGTATGCATACCGCTTTCCTTCCTCTCTTCCGCAGGAAGTGTTTGCACACGTGTGCGACTGATATCAGCAGCTCGCAGTGTAGACCTTCGTTCTTCGCGAAGAAAGTCTTTTAGCGCGAATGATACTCGAACGTCGCGACGCTCCTTCGTAGTCGTCATTCTTGACTCCGTTTTGCCAAGGTTTTCGGGGGCCCTTTGCCGATCGCCGTTTTTTAATGTTTTTCAATGCGTGCGCGAGAGCCGCACTTGAACCCGCGCTCGAATCGTAAATTAGACCGCCCATCTTTCTCCGCTCGCCACTCACCCTCTCTTCTTCGCGGGGCCAATTCAATTACGTTTTTCGAATTGCAGCGTGCGCGCTTCGATTTGAATTGAACGTCGTCGCTGAATAAAATTTTTATTGATGGCAAGCGCATTAAACGAATTATACGAGAGTTATAAACGTTTTTATATTTTTGGTTTTTATTTATCGATTCGGCAAAACGTACAAAAAGACTAATTTGACTTCCTTCGTCGGCGGCATAGAGAATTCGGGGCTCTCAATTTGAAAGTTGTCCAGGTTGATGGATATGTTATTTCATTTCCGGATGTGGAATTAAAGTAAATTTAAATTTCTACTCAATTTTGCGTGTGTTGCGGGAGTAAAGCCGAGATAAAAAGCATTAATTTTGCAAACGTGGCAAACGCACTCGCGAAATACGCGCTTTTGAAGAGTGAAACGCGCATGCATGCTTGCTACCTACCACCCCGTCTGTGTTTGAACAGGCCGGAGTTGTAATGTGAAATATGTTTGATTACAAACGAAATTAATAAACAAAAATCATGATATTGACATATTGAATAATATACAGCGGCATTCAACGCGATACTCACCCTCGGTGCGCGTGTGATAACAGCATTTGTGTGTGAAGTACCATGCTACATGCCCGATTACGCGCTGGAAATTCTATTATGTACAACAACACACAACACAACACATATTCGCGATTTGCAATCATTTTCACTGAGTGGAGAATAGGTAGCTAGAGGTGGATGATACACGTACAATAGCGTAATCAAACTCGATATGATGCATTATTATTATTATTATTATACATATCGCATAACAAAACAAAATATCTCGATTTCAACGAATTGTTGTTGGCATTCTTGTAATGTTTTCTATTTTACGCATTGTCTATAAATAGCAATTCATCCTGATACACAAAGTGCGGCAAATGGTAACAAAACAAAAAAATTTTTTGCGAATTTAATCGGGAATTTGAAATGAGGATTTTGTCGTTTCAGAACGTTAAGCAACAATTTATTTCACCGATTTTTATCTGATTTGTTTTCAAGTCGAGGTTCGTTTGATGGCAACGTCACAACAAGCTTTTGCTCCGTATGATTTTCCATATTTTCGTTAGCCATCCGTCTCAAACAGGGCGCGCGCGGGCGGCGGCGGCAACAGCAACGGCATAAACGAAAGGCAAGCACACCGCCGACGCGCTTGCTGCCGTCATATATAATGCTGTGTTCTTCATGCGAGTGATTTTGACAGATTAATTATTATATTTTTGTTATGTCAGTGCGGCGATTCAATTACCTACAACTACATCCACCTGCCCGATGCACGCCGCGTACATACAAGCAAACAAGCGCATACGAATAAATGAATTTGCCATTAATGCGTTTGACCAGATGCGTACTGGAACAGCGAATCAAGTAGGCCAATCATTAACAATCATTCACTTTGAAATGCACGAATGCGTAATCAGTAATGCAAATCATTCGCAAGTACCCAATATGCAATTTCAATAGAAAATCGCTTTCAACGTATCGCTTCTTTTGCCAGTCGTGTAATTATAATTTTCATTTTGTTATAAAATATTTGTGTGCGGTAGTGGATACTAAAAGCGAATGTTTTCTATTCGTTTTATAAGTAATCTTATTGCATCGCATGCTGGTTGCGCGCTTGGCCTCCCTTTTTGCATCCCTCGCGTGTGCTCTTCGTTTGCGTCTTGTGCATATGCCAGCAAATATCACACGGCATGTGCTGCTGGCTTTTGGCGGATGCTGCGACAGTATTGCGCGCGCGAACGCAGCTGACGGATCGAGATTTGCAATGACGACGGCGGCAGCGGTAGCGGCACATGTGTGCCCAATGGTGCGTTCTTCTAATGGAGTCTGGCCCGCCGCCGGCTGTGCGTCGTTGGCTTCGCGTGGCCTTAACCTCGCACAGCTCGCACGCATTTGGCGGCAGAGGCTCGCGACGTGTTCATTATTACATTTTTAATGTGATCAATATATGCTTTCTTTTATTGCGCGCACTGCCTCTGCGCCCGTTTCATATTTAGTTGTTATTCTTTTTCCTCCCGTGAAGGAGCACGCGCGGCGCGCGTTCGTGAAGTGGTAAGGTTTTTACAACCCTCGCAAACGTCCTGACTCGGCAGCACGAGAGCCGCGTCAGCCGGCCAAGCGGAGGCAGTTTTATGCACTTTTCGCACATTCGCAAATGTGCCCAGCTGACGAATATTCAAACGCGAACGAACGCTGTAAGTTTACGCCGTTTTATTGCATATATATTGTACAGGTGTTAATGCTAGCAATTGACACCGAAAGGATAAAATTATCCTTGATGCATTTCTTTATTCTACATAAGGAAATTAGCATGTAATCATTTGGAAGGTAGCGAAAAAAGTTTGCGCTTAATTAACAATACATGCAATTTCGCTGGCGAGAAATTCGCGAAACGTGTTTTGCATAATACATAATAATTGAATTTGAATTATACGCAAACTCAACTCTGAGTGCGTAATTAGAATGTGCCCGAAGGCCATTTGCTAGCACTCTTCGTTTGCGTACAAGTGTCGGGAACAGGAGGAGTGAGCTCTCACTGTGCTTAACACAGCACTTTGGTCGTGGGGCGGCCGTTTGTGCGCTCGTGCGTTTCGTTCGTCCAGGCGAGCGCTTCGATTGCTTTTGATGGAAAGCGAGCGAGCAGGCGAGCGAACGAAGGAACGTCGCGTCGTATGCGGTGGCGATGATGATGATGATGATGCTCATGTTCGCCGCCACCGCCGCCGTTGATGCGGTGAGAACTGATACACTTGTCGCAACAATTCGCGCGGCGCCCCCGGGAGCGTGCGAGTCGCCAGAATCGCCGGATATCCGGTTAGGCACGTTCCAATTTCGTGCGCTAATCCTATCTGCACACTCGTGCTTCGCATACACCTTCACGATTCATATTCATAGTGATAATCGCCGTACGTGCGTGTGTGCTGCCTCCAACGATACGCTTTGAGTCCTTCGTTTGCTGATAGAAAAACCTACCCCGAAGGAGACGCGGTGGACGAGTGAGCGAACGCAGCGGTGCACATATTTTATTAATAACAAAATAACACACACACAATGCACGCCAAACGCCGATGCCGCCGCTGTGTTAGGCCGAGCGAGCGGGGGCGGTACAATGCGGACGCGTTTGCTTGCTGGGAAATTAACATCTGATTCGCTCGTTCAGCAAACGCACATATTATGTGTTTACTACGAATGGATGGGTGAAAGAGAAATTCACGAGTGTTGGAAAAAATGCGAATGCTGGAAAAATGTTTTTATCGAAGTGTTTAGCGCATCAAAGTTATGTAGATTACTCAATAATATTCGCATACATAATTTTGCGGTATAGATTTGATTAAATACTATTGCAATTTTAAATTTATAAATTTCTCAATGCAAATATGCGGCATACAGAGGTGAATTTCATTGGACAAAAGAGAATCTTGGCAAAAATTATGTGATGAGTTATTGTTCATTAGTTTTTTCATAGTTTAGATAAGTTTCTGGTAAAAACAGAGTGGTAGGTTGCATATCGTTGATGGTATAACCGGAAACAAAACGTTAGCGTGTGTGAGCATACACAACGTGTAGGAAATTTTATGTATTTTATTAAAAAGTGCCATTTAGGCACAGATGGCCGGACATAGAACATAGTTAACTATGGTCGGTGCGGTCGACGCTTGGCTTGGCCTCGCTTTCAGCCGCTGCTGCTACCGCCGCCGTTGCCGCCGAGACTCCTAGAGGCAAATATGTGTGGAGGGCATGCATGCATATTCCCGTGCGTGCCTACACCACCGCCTGCGTGTGCTTGCTGCGTCCAGTGTAGTGTAGTTGCAGGCGGGCAATTTCCCATTGTACAAACCAAAAATTTGTGTTTATTTTGCGTCATCTGTTTGCAACAGACATAAATAAACACGCGGCCGGCGCAACACGCGGATGCCGCCACCACACCGTTGCCGCCGCCCATTTACAAAACTATCACGGCGTGTGCGCGCGCGTTCCTTCTCGCCACAACATGTGAGCGAATTTGTTTTCGTGTTGCACGCGCGCTTTGCGCTTCGGTTTTCCGAAAATGTTGCGCGCATCGATGGTAATTTCCTGCGTTTCCACCTGCACCTGATGCGGAACAAATACATGAAAGCGGGAATATAAACAAATTTCAACAGTTGAGCGTGCTTTCGTATGGGGTGTTTCTAAAATTTGGTGAATTTAAAATAAATCGGCAGGTGCTCGTGGTTTCCTGAATTTCATCTAGCTGTCCAATTATTCATTTCAAATATTGCTTTCTTCAGCTGTCCTTGCATTAGGATATTTCATTTTAAATCTTTTACATTCAAACGTTTAATTAATGACTGTTTTATTATTCGGTACATTTGAATTTATTTGAGTAATATATTGTGAAAAAACGGCGCGTTTACAATTGGTCGATTACACGCAAATTCATTTAATTCCGGTTGAAGTCTTGCTTTCGGCGAGCTGGCTTTACTGCGTTCAGAGGAAGGCAGGCAATGCGCATTTATTTGCAACAATACACAAAATGCAAGTCAACACGTGCGGCGTAATCAAACAAACAAATCCATGACAACAAAAGCACACCACGGGCTACCAGCAACAATCGGTTAATCTAATTTGGGCGCCGCGATACGCACGTTGGCGCCGGTGCGCGCAATGTTGAAAACGCGCGTACGTACGCCCCCGATAAGGAACAATGCATGCGGTGAAACGGGCGATGCGAATGAATGCGAATCGACGAACAAAAATTCGATGCGGGAGATAGCAAAATGCGGTGTGCACTTTGCACATTTACACGACCGCCGCACAGTGGTCATTTTCCGTAAAATCGAGTGCCAAACAGTTATAACTTCTAAACACATCGTCCGATTTTTGCGTTTCTTCGTGCATCTTAAAGATGAATAATTAAATTAATTTCCTGTTTAAAACTAATCAACAATTAACATGGGAAATGCCTAAAAAATGAATCGAATGGAGCCAACATAGTACTTTTTGACGTCTTTCTGACTTGTACACATCGCACGTGCGTACCAGGTCGGCTCAGGTAATAGGGTGGTCAGCTCAGCTGAATAGAACTGAACTCAGTTTGACAGATTTATTACCTGGTTTCTTTGTACTAAACCCTGGCATACAACACATCTATTGTATGATATTTGCTTCCTTCATTTTATTTTATTCCTTCAATTTAACTATTAAATTTTTGATTAAATTCAAAAACTTAATGAATTTCTTAAATATGTTCATAGATATTAATTACTGTTCCACAACATAATTTTAATTTTGAAAATAGATTAAATACTTCGTGAGATATAATTCCTTGAAAAATAATAGACGTTTTAGTCCATTATGCGATGGGAGGATAGACTGAATATTGACAAAAATTGATTAAAAATCCACCTTAAAATCGTTCTGGCCATCGGAGTTGGTCGGAAAAAGTTGCGATCTCTTCGCGGACAGATAGAACTCACTTTCCTCTTTCATGTGGTATAAGTCCCATGCGACTAATTTGGTGACAACACCTACTTATTTTCAATTTTATGTTTAAAAAGTTATATTTCTCTATTATTATAAATATCAAGTAATTATATAAATATTTAGAATTTTTTTTATATCAATACATTCTATATTAAATTCTGAATTGATTCTTGAAAAAAGATTCCTAAAATATGCAATAACCTTCGTGATAAATCATTTCAAACGTGGATAAAGCTTCAGCTCCTAATAATTGTTCAACTTTAACCTTAATTACCAACCAAACTATTAGTGATACAAAAATAATTTTTTCAGATCCATATGCAAAATTTAATTGACTATCGATTGGCAATTTAAAAATTTTTGAAATCTCAATTTTCAAAAAAGGTTGAGTGGCACTCCGCAGGTAGAAATGGAACCACTGTGCGCCGCCCGCGCTCGCACGTTCGCCGCCTGAGCGAAAAGAGTTCAGCGAGTGGCGTTGCCCGCCAAGGGAGATCTCTGATGCGCATTATGGAGGTACCCGCGCGAACGAACATTTATTCGTACACAATACATGCGCAAATAGCACATTTACACTAAACTAATTATACAAGGTGTTTCCACGCCAAAAATACAATTTTAATCGTGTGTTTGTTTGTTACAGATTTTGCAACGAATGTCAACGGCTTTGATTCCACGGTGAGTACCCGAATGGGACGGTTGTCTATTAATTGCTGATAGAAAGAAACACATGGTAGATATTTGCATGCGTGTATAAAGAGTGAAGTAACATTGCAAACAATCGTATAAATGAAGGAAGGTTGCGCGACAAGCGCTTTTCGGTTTGTGCGGCAGCAGCGGGCGCCCGGCTCGTCCGAAAAAGAAGCGGCACCGACGAAGAGAAAAATCTCCTGCTTGATGCCGGCCCCACGGCCGCCCGTATTATTATTCTAATAAACGAATGCGAACGGCGTGCTTACAGCACACGAACGAACGATGACGAAAACGATGCGACATGGTTATCATCGCTTGCGTAATTGGCGCACAGCGCATTTAAAATCCAGTGCCATTGCAGCCAGCGATTCTCTCTCGTTTTGCGGCAGGGTAAAAGAATAGCTCCTTTTAGTTTTGCTCGAACCGCCCGCAGCATTATTAACAAAATGCTCAATGTTGAATTAAGGACTACGTAGATTTGAATCCTGTGGGATGTGCGCCGATGCGGGAGAGGATGAATTGAGTGAGTTGAAAAAGTTGAAATAATTTCTTATCTTATCATCGAGGAGATATAAAAAGTACGCGGATTTTTACATTTTCGCAAGCACGAGAAGATGAAATAATCAAATTAATTAATCGCTTAGAGTTTGAGCATCTTCGGAGGGGTGGTTTTTGTAAAAGAATAATATCCAACGTGGATACTGCAGATTGGACGCAGGTGCATGACATCCAACCCCCAATTAACGGTCTCGCCAAAGCAAGAGCGCACGCGCTGTAATATCTATAAATTGCAGGATAATCCTTAGCATAAACACCCTGTTATATGATGATCTATGATAAATGCGCGCGCGAACGCCACCGCTGCTGCGCTTTGCTGCAGCTGGACATTAATGCTTTTAAAACCAAATAGATGTATGTATAGCACATGTGTGCCACCGCCATCGTCGTTGGCGTCGTCGTAGCCGCCACAGCCAACTTCACCTCCATCCACTGAATGCGCTCGCGTTAAGCATACAAACAACGTCATCGTCATCGTTTGCTATTTATTTCGGTGGTGATTTTTAGCATTTCTTTTTGTCTGGCACACACGTATTTAGTTGGAGCTTTTGTTTATTTCGGTTTAATTTTCGGACTGCTTGCGGTAATCGCAATGGGCTGCAAGTTATCACGACATAGACGTCGCATTCGTGCATTTATTAAATGTCATGCACAACGCGCGGAAAATATTCATATTTTTCATATTCATTCGGTGTAATCGCCACACTTGCGTTACAGTTCGCTTGCTTGCTTGCTTGCTTGTTTGTTTGTTTGTGAGCGCTAGCGTTGTTTGTTCGAAGCGTAATCCAGGATTTTAATTAATTAAACGCTCCAAACATACATATTGCACGTATCCTCGCCGCGAGGAGCAGTGGTGGGAGGGTATTATGAAAGATTGAATTTAAAAGATAAAAATTACGCGCGCGCTGCTTTAGTGTTTACCTTTGGATCGAGTGCGCATTGCCGTCTCGATGAAACTGCCGCTTGTGCATGAAGACGTTTCTTTTTCGATGCAGCTACCACCCCCGGGGTTGCTGGTGCCACTGCCCACTTCTTCTTTGATTATTTTTGGCTCCATTGTCTGTAAAGAAATCCGAGGATTAGAAGATATTTTTAAACATTAATAAGAGATATTTTTCAAGAATAAATTTAGTGATAACAAACAAATAGTAGATACTACAAAAATAACGGAATTACAAAGCATTTAAACACAACTTAGCTGCTCGTTTGGCCGTTCATTCATTCATTTGTTTGGCGGCGTTGGTAACAAGGACGCGGCGGCGGCAGCGGCGAGATTTCGGCGCACACATTTCGTGCATAAGTGATTCGCGATAATTAGATTTTAAAATCCGGCAGCACGGCCGGCGCGGCACGCGCTTCTCTTCAGCTGTTGGTGTTGGGGGGCGGCCACACCGTGTGGGTCGATATTCGGAATTCTAAACACGCAGCTGGCATAAAACAAAAATCACGACGTTTCCGTTCGCACTCTGCGAGGCAGCGAATATATATATCTTGTTCTTTCGAAGCAATTTTTTTGCGTTTGTCATTAGTAAGATATATAATAAGTGCGTTTAATTACTTTTTGCTACATTGCGTGGAAAGCAGGGAAACGGGGGCGTTTTTGTTCGGGTTGTTACCGTGCTGGTTATCAATCTCAGCCGTTGGAGCCAATACGTGTGGTGGTGTTGTGCACGCGGAAATGCCATGCGGAAATGGGGAAGTGGTGCGACAACGCAGAATGGCAGCGTGATTTTAACTAGAAAAACGTGACGCACATTCTAATTGCGGATAAGTATCATTATTAAATAATGGCCGCACAAGCCGGGGACGGCAAATTGAATTAGGCCGCACGTGAGTCGCTTTTTTTATTTTATTTGTATGACATTTCATTTCGATTTGTACGATATCAACCCCTATCGCAAGAAGAACTTTTCTAATACTAGATGAATATTCGTGATTTTGATTAAATTCAGTTTCTCCCCTTAAATTTTTTGAAAATACGGATTTTTGGTTTATTTGGGGAAAAATATTTCCGGTTCTTGAAAAGCAAGTTTCCGTTCTTTAAATCCGGCCACGTGGTGGGATCGCAAGCAGATGACTCGCTATCATAAACGCTTTTCTTGGTATGTTTGAAATAAAACAAACTTAAACAAACTCCTTCGGCGGCTTTGCGTTCAAACGCTGGAAAAATAAAGAGAAAAGACGTGATGAATGTTAGAAAAATAAAACAATTTTTTTACATCACGAATATGTATGAACTGAAGCAGGAGGGACGCGAGTGGGCGTAATACAAAGGATAAAGAGTTGTTCGAATGTCCAGAATCCTTTCTGGTTTGCGTACGTGTCTTCGGCAGGGCTTAGTTCGGTGCGAGATAAGACAGTGGCGGGTCCTTTCAACGCATGGAATATAACGCAGGTGGCCAGCCCCCGGCACGCTTCCATCTCACCGCAAATGCCGCCCTCAATGCTTTCCGTCCCATGAGACATTTGTAAACAGCATATCATAGACGAATAGATATAATAACACCTGCACTTCCTGCGTTCAGATAGATTACGTCGATTAATCTTCTCAAAGGATAATACTGGGTCATTCGCGATGTTGTGTTATTATCATTTTGAAATTCCAGAATTTTCTTAGTCGAGGGAGTAGCTTAACTGCTTCAGAATTAATTGCGATTTTGAAAGAATGAATTGGGATTTTGTATGAGACATATGGTCAATCCAATATGGGTTACGTTATTATCGCGTGCGTGGTTAGACGCGTGTTTTGCGTATGCATGCGTTGGCATTGCACTGAAGTGGAATAACGTGAGGGTGGATGCAAACGCGAGGAGCAGAAGAGCCACGAGGAGAGAGTAGTTGAACAGATGAGGAGTGCGCTTGAAGCATCTGTGAATCAAATTGCATGCACATCGGCCGTTCCGTATATATATGTATGTTTCATTCCTGGGCGCGTGCAATATGTACACGCGAATGTGTGCTATGGTTGTACGCAGAGACCTGACTGACTGTTTGTACAAGTGTTTTCCCTGAGACGAACCATATGCGACCGGCAGCGGGTTCTGCTACTCCAGAGTTTTGTAAGCCGGCACCACATGGCGCACTCGCCACTGTCGTTTTTCGTTTTCGTGCGAATTGCGCAATTAAAAATACGCCAATTAGCGCCATCGCATTCAGTCCTGATTAGTCATCTCGCACGCGGCGCTAAAGTATCAATAAAAGAAGCATAACTAATATGGATTCGCATTAAAAATGCACGTTAAAGGGATAAATGAAGATATATTTTATCATTTTCTTATTTTATTGCGCTCCGTTTCGTCGATTTGTACCTACGTGAGGATTGCATTCCTCTTTAGTTCAAAGGATGCTCAACACTCGTCCTCTGCTCTTGAAACACATTCACGCGCGCATAACGGATTCATACAAGTTGTGAATGCCCATCAGGCAAAGCGCGGCAGCAGCGGTGGCCGTGGTAGCGGTGGCGGCGGTGCGCGCTGAGAGGATTCCATAGATAGAGAAAGAACACTTATCCCGACGCGTTCGCGTGTCGTCGTCCATCCGTGATCCTGTTTGATTGAGTAGGTGTGCGTGTGTGTCTCGTATTCGAGTGTGGTGGCGCGGTGGGCATCAACGGTGTGGTAACCGCGGCGGCAACGAGCAGCACGGGGGTATGAGTTTGGTGCGAAGCACGTACGATGCGCTAAAGCTTTGGTACTCGATGGTGCCCTCGAGGTGCTCGTGGGTTATTCGTACGCGGGCAGCGAGCACACCTGCCAGGATTACATCCACCTGCGTTTCAAACCACCCACACTGGCGCGCGCGACACCAGTGTGGTGTGTGTATGCATTTGTAGATATAGGTACATTGATAGCTGCCTCTTCCGCCACCAATGATGATAGCGTCCTTTTGCGCGTACATCTGCTTCGAGGATATCCTTCGCGATCGAATTATTGTGCAATTTCTTCCTCGCGCTAAACGACCCGATACAATACCGCATTGCGAATCTAACCATCCACAATGAAATAAGGATAATCGAAAAAAATATCCGAAAATTTCATTTCTTTTTATTTATTTCGTACGTATATTTCTTTGCGTAGATTATTAATGGATTGATTGATTTATTAATTAATTGGCTGAATACATATGAAAGTTGACAGCAGGAAGAGTGATGTTAACCTGTTGAACACGGTCGAATTAATTATTAAGTATTTATTGCGTTAATATTTTAATTTCTTCATTTTCTAAGTACGACTTGGAAATTATTCAGTAGACGAAGAAACGTATGAGAAAATTATACATGAGATAATATTATGTAAGTGATTATTAAATGTGTCACTTTATTCGTAATTATCCTTAAACATACATAATATTATCGATTGATAAAATGTATAATTTACTTGCTTTAAACTTGGCATACTTTCAATTTCATACAAAATGAAGGAAGAAATAATAATTTAAATATTATATTGACGTGCATCGAGTGTGTGGACAATGAATGCAAATTATAGATACATTTATCAGTCACTAACAATCAAGTTGCGTTTGTTCGTTGTGAGCAAATCATAAGAAAATCTTGAAGTGAAAATCAATGTAATTTCATGTCAAATTCCCATTGAATTGAGCGAACTCGATTGCTCGTAATTTGCTTCCAGGCTTCTTTTTTTTTCATTGCGTGCTTTGAACGCAGAAACATTCACTTTGATTGCATTTGATTTGCATTCACTTGCTGCACAAACTGATAAATTATTTTCGAATCATATAGTCAATCATATTGCAAATGATTCTGTTCATGTCGATGGAAAACTTTTCAATTCAATTTAAATATTGTAATTATGTAAGTACCTACCTTTTTCATGGGTAGCAAAATTGCGCTGTAATGTCTTCTTCCCGCGGTGTTTCTGTGTTGCGAAGATGAATTATCAATTAAGAAAAATCACTTCAAATTTTCGCAATCACATAATTGAATTAAAAGGCATACGCACTTTAGGTAAAGAAGTAATATTTAAAGTCTTGGCAACTGCGGGCGTTGAAGAAATGTATGAATGAACGAATTTTTCTCTTTTTGCGATTGAATGCGTGAGAAACTCGCGCACTTGCCAGAAGTAAATGGCAATGTTCGGTATGACGACGCGATGATGATGATGAAAACCGCGAACGGAGCAGCGGGTGTTTGTTGTGCGCTCACGACGCCGACCCGACTAGCACTGGCTGCTAACACACTCTGCGGAGGCGTCTCGCGTTGATAGCGCGATGCACAGCCGGTGAATGTTCGCAGTGCGAGAGCGTCGCGACGCCGAACGCGCGATGAGGACTGCCACCACCACCGCCATAGCCATCCGGCGCACAAGTCCTAATTACTCTTCTTTGGCGTTCGTCTCAAATTCGTCGCGCAAATCGCAGAAATCAATCGGGAAAAAGCAAGAGTGGCTATGGCAAAGTTTAAAACGCGTAGAAAAAAAAAACAATAATATTTACTCTTTACAATCGGGAATGAAAATTTGCGTTTAACTATTTTTGGAGAAAAAATGTCTTGGGTTTTTTTGGTTTTCTTATATTCGTGGTACATATTGGAATAATAGTAAAGTGTCAAGGCATGCATGCAATTCGGGAACGACTCTCAAACGAGTCCAAAGCAGAAGAAGTAGAGTACTGGTGGTGGAAGAAGAAGAAGAAGAAGAGGCGGCCAAGTGAGTTTTTGCTGAAAGGCGGCCTGGTTGTGTCGCGCCGTGTTCTTCACGCGGTTTGCTTCGACAATCAACAGAGCGCTTAGGCGGCAACAACGGCGGCAGCGTTCGTCCTTCGAGGACTTTGCGCGCACACGCTCTATTCGAGAGGTGCTCTCCTAAGTGCTGCGCGTGACAGGTGAAAAATCACCTCTTCACACATCCACCACACCACCACTGGCACCGCCAGCACACGCTAGCAATGACGCAAAACGCAATTGTTTGTTGATCGAACATCGCAACAAACTTGACAATCGAAAACAATCGAGCAAACAAGTGTTGAAGAGTTAGTTGCGTCAAGTTGGAATTTCATAAAACTAGGGGAAATTCAGCCGCTATGATTAGGAAGAAAATCGGGTGCGTTGTTTCGCGCATTTTGATAAGAAAAGCAAGCACCCTTCTGTGCGGATGGCGGCGGTTACGATGCTGAAAGATGAAAATCAAAACCAAATCTGAAAAGCAGAGCGCAGCGCATTCACGTATATGCTTGGCGGCACGTGTGCGCTTATGGGGACGGCAACGCATGTGTGTGCGTGCAGCGTGAGCGTGTATGCGATGACAACCGAAAAAGGAGTGCGTTTGAAGGCGGCGGTCGCCATATTGGGCGAAACAAATTGCAGGCAGTGTGGCTGACAGCCGCTAGATGTCTCAAAGAGAGCGAGCGCAACGGCGGCGACGGCGGCGGCAGCGGCAGGAGACTCACAAAGCGCTTCTGCAACTGACAACTTCAACAAGTTCGAGGCGCGCGCGAGCGTTTGTTCGTTGCGCGCACTGCCCCTGAGAAAAACAACATACGCTGCTACCGCTGCCACCACCGCCGCCGCCGTCGTCGTCGTCGTTGTGCTCCTCTTCTTCACTCACTCATGCCGCGTCCGAAAAGATGATATTCAAGCCAGCTTTGGCCTGCCCGTTTTTTGTGTCCTGCGTACATTCCTGCCCGACGCGATGGCGATGATTTGACTGACGACGTTTTCGACGATAAATGACATTTGCTCTTCTTTCTAATTACATTTGCTTACTGGGTCACTCGGTATAGTTAATTTTTTCTTCGTTCTAAATACAGACTTGGCGTAGATTTAAAATCACACTACGCGAAAGTTTTGATATTAGAGAACAAAGTGATTTGAAATGTTTTACATATTCAAAAGCGTCTGGACATAATCGAACACGCCAATCAATTATTTATAGATTGATGAAAATTAATTAAAACTTTGCACTGTACTGCTTTGCCTTTACATATTTTTTATTACTATTTTCAATCTGTTTTCGACACATAATATGTTGTTGTTGCTGCATATTTCTAAAATAACTTTTCCAGGAATTTTATTTGAATTTGCGAAAAGGGCATATTCTATATACTAATCGTGATTTCTGAAGGGCCTACAGAAATTAAAATTACACATGCGTCGAATGATAAGAAAAAAATCGGGAATTGCGCCTTTTTTCGTATGTATATCGAGAATCTGTTTGTTATAAATCCGATCCGGTAACGCACGTAATTGGGTTTCCTGCTGCCGCTTGCGGAACAAACGGCTGCAGCCGCCTGTATTTGGCGTGGTATGCGCACACATGGGATGCATCTGTGCCTCATACCGCGGAGGCGTTCGCGCTGTATCGCTTAGCAGCAGCGGCAGCAGCAACAGCAGCGTGTCCGCAGCACATCGGTGGCGGCGGCGGCGGTGTCTGCATCTGCGACACCAATCCGCACGCAAAATATATTAAAAACGCATTACGGCCTGCGCTTTGGATAATTATACGCGCCATACCCCCGAACCTCGTGTGCGCGCAATTACTTTACATAGTTTCATCGCATGACGCGGCACGTTATTACTCAAAAACGGTGGATTTTGTTTATGCAAAATTTGCTCGCACTTTGAATGCTTGCTGCGAAGAAACTGATTATTCAAATGTTAAGAGTCATGTGTTTACTGAAACCAAGTTTAACGCATTTTAAAATAAGGCGTTAATGACTAAAATCAACCAAGTAGTTTTTCTGTTAGGCAAATTTTGTTTTTCAAAGTTTAAAAAAGTTGCAAAAGTTTAGAGTGGCTTATTCACTCTTCCGAATAACCTGGTAAACTAATTCATCAGATACCATAGTTTAGAAACCATATAAAAATTTTAAATAGTGATATTAAAGCGGCTTGGCAATCGAGGGATAAGTATAATTGATTATGAATTGCGTTTGGAAATTAATTACATAGCGGTATGGGTTCAATATCTCGCGGAATTATTATTGATCTGGATTAAGATATAATTCCGTATTTTATATCTAAAAATTCAAGTGGAGCAAACCTGTTAACGATATGCAAAAAGCACCCCGCACGCACGCTCTCATGACCTAAAACTTTCAAACGCGCGTCACGCCAATATTTATGTCCGGATATTGATTAAAATTACATCAAATTTCAAATAGCAATCACCACTTATGTAAATGTCACACACCTGCTACCATGCACTGGAATTAAATTAGATTTTAGTATTTTAAAAACGTCAACATTTTATAGGCAATATTATTGCGTATTAATTTTATCATAAAGGGCTCGTGTTATTTTTAAATGCGCCATTAATTATAATAATACGTATAGCGAAAACGGAAGAGCCGCATGCGAAGTTTGTGTAAAACATTGGGATAAATTATTAAACCCGTATCAGCAGCACGCGCGCTGATAATAACGAAATGATGCGGAAGCGAAACCAAGGGCTGGCATGTGTTTTGGGCGCAAACGCGCACACCGCTCGCTCGCCCGCCTGCCCGTACGGATTATTATTGTAATTGAAATCAATCATGTTGATGTACGAATCGCGCACGTATCGAACACCTGATGTGTTTCCACCACAGGCTGCTTTAATGCATCTTTCCCGCGCGCCGCTCTTGCCTAAATTCAACGAGGGAAATTGTGCGCCCCGTTTTCGTTCGTTCCCTTCGTTCGCGTATCGCACGGCATTTATATGCATCCCCATACAATCGGGTGCATGTACAAATTGAAATGACTGGGTGCAACTATTAGAACGCAAAGCAATATAGACGACGCACATTCAATGTTTTGTATGCATTTATGCAGTTGTACATGGAGAGACGGAATAGACGAAATTGGGCGAGAGCGCATATTGCGAAAGAAATTAATGTTCATCATTGAGAATTCGCAGTCGTCGCACCTGCAACACGGCTAAACCGAGCTGTTATTTTACTGCGCGGTGATCTACTTGTGCCAATCAAAATTTCTTACTGCCTCACTGCATTCCATTCGATAAGCGGGTATTTTAAGCACCCTGGATTTATTGCATGAACGACCATTTGCTTTTATTGATATGTAAACAATTTCAATACTGCGCTCTACATTGTTTTAATCATTTGCGTTTAATTTACACAACGCGATAAACAAAACTCGCGGTTTAGAAAGCTTCGCTTTGAAAAATGTTGAACTTTTAAATTGTTTGAAAGTTCTTTAACTTTCATATAGATAACTTGCAGTTCCCGCCGTGTAATGCATGTTGCATAGGTTCAATCTCCATATAGAGCAGTAAATGTGACGTTTCATCAGTACGTAAAGTAAAACTCAGCTGTTGATACATGGCACGAGTGTTTCTTAATTAAAAGTGTAATCATAAGTATTTTATACGTAATTCTTCGCTGAAAGCCTCCGAAATATGATTGAATCGTGCCCCAAGAAACGTATGTTATTAGGAATTTCAGCACTCGGTGTGTAAGTGCACTTAAATGTTCTAACCTCTTTGCACTGTTTGCTTACAACAAATGCTCATTGCTTCTGCGGTTTTGTTTGTTGCAGACTAACAATACTAGTATTAATCGTCGAGTCTCATTGGACGGACAGTGCAAACGTATCCAGGAAACGTATCTTCATAGTGGAACAGAACTCTACATGTTTCGAGAAGGAACACTTTGAGATAATATCAGAGTGTGAACCCTGCACAGGTATGACTTTCTTTTGTTTTTATTATTTAACGGTAAAGCTAAACTATATATTCATTGTCGCCAGACTTTGAAATCGCCAGCAGAAGCATTGGAGTCTGCATACACACTCACTACAAAGAAGTCCTCAAGTGTGAAGGTGGTGAGACAGTGACCCGAAGCTGTGACAAGACTGCTTACATAGAAGAGCGTGAATTCTGGCAATTCGAGGGCTTCATGTTTTTTGGAGCCATCGCTTCAACCTTTGGTGCAATCAGTAGGAAACGTGTTCTAAACCGTCGAATGATGCAACGAATGCAACGACAATTAGCAAATAGCGTTTAAACATAATGGCTTCAAATATCAGCGTAACAGATTCCGTAGAGGTTGATACTTTGTACATACATGCAAAACGAACAAAATGCACTTCGTTGAAAGTAGACTTGGAGACCTTACTGATTCTTAACATTCATAAGCTTTGCGACATTGGCAACGTAAAACTCGTCATTGTCGTTGATGAATCGATTCCGGAACCAACTTTTAATACGTGTCATTCCAATTTCGAACTTGCATCATCCGTGGATGCTATAGTCAAATACGTGAAATGGCCAGCAATACAATCTGCAGATAGTCAACGAGTTGTTGCAGGTTTGTGTTCGGTTGCACGCCAACTGATTAAAAGCTCTCAAGATGAAAACTCGCAGTTTCTGCTAGGTTTCCGTAAGTCCTGCCTCTCATCTTGCAGTGAGTCCTCAATCTGGACGAAATTTTGTGAAATTGATATGGTTAATGCCGTTAAATCGCATCTACGCAATTCGAATTTAAATGAATCTAATAATATCCTCGAAATACCAGACGACTTAATGCGCTTTGAATATCATATGCAGCAACCGGTACGCATGCATAACGTCTATAAAGTAGCACGCGAACGCCAAGGTGATAATACAATCAATAGTTCAACTGCGATCGCTGATTTGAAAATTCCGCATTGCTACGCCGAAGGTCCCTATTTAACTCTCGCAGACGTCATACTCTTACCTTCGATTGAAATACTCTGCGCTCAGTACACCGAGGAAACACTAAGACAATATTTACCATTAACTTTCGTTTGGCTCACAAGAATGCGTGAACATGAGAAATATCCGGTTTTCAATATGAATTTGCAATCAGCAGTATCATCAGCTTACAAATCGGTTCGTTTCAATAAGCATATAAAGAAGCAGAGTTTGTACTCATCGGATCCGAATAGATATAATCCGCAGAGTCGAATATTTACTAAACAGAATGGCATTGAAATAGCCTTAAGCGTGTTTAATAATTCACTAGTTCCGATTGAATCTTCACCAACCCCTTTCGGGTATGATATTGAGTATGATTGGAATACCATTCCTATGGTTTTACGACCTGAAGGTGGCGCATTGCCAAAGAAGCGGTCCAAGCGCAAGGAAGAACAACTAGAGAATTTAGTTAAGGCCGTTTTGAAAATTGTACAAGACATGAACGGAAAGAATTTGAAAATCGTGGACTTTTGTTCCGGGTCCGGGCACTTAGGACTACTACTGGCCTATCTTCTTCCCGATTGCGAGATTATCCTTGTGGAGAACAAGGAAAAGAGTTTGCAACGAGCGCTTGATCGAATCAAGCAATTAGAGATGAAAAATGTTGTAGTATTACAATCGAATCTTGATTACTTTAATGCTGCATTTGATATCGGTGTTTCCTTACACGCGTGTGGTGTTGCCACTGATTTAGTAATGCAGAATTGCGTCGAGAACAAAGCGCATTTTGTATGCTGCCCATGCTGTTACGGCGGTATACGCGACTGTTACCATTTGAAATTTCCCAGAAGTTCAAATTTCGTGGAAAGCGTAACAGTTAAGGAATATTTCAAGATTGCGCATGCCGCTGATCAAACTCATGATCGAGAAAACGCGAAAACTGCACAAGGGTACAAATGCATGGATATCATTGACACTGATAGAAGACTTTATGCAATTGCTAATAATTATGAAGTCCAACTTGGCAAATTGTATCCGGAGACATGCACACCAAAGAATAATTTACTAGTTGGCGTGTATACAAAATAGACTCACCAGGCACAGGCACAGAAAATGAGTTGTTGAACAAGTTATCAAATAAAAGAGTTGACTGTCTAAATTACTTTTTATTTTTTACATGGTATTTTTCTCTACAAAAGCAGAAAAAACTAATAATGTAGCCAGTTAACAACAAATAGAATGCACCTTGAATTTCTTTGAATGGCATTGCAGGAGCTCTGTACGTTGAATCAGCAAAGCGATTGATATAAAAGTTATGCAGAGGATACAAGGATCTGTTATGATTTGCTCCAAGTAAATAATCAATGAATCCAGATTCTACAAGTTGAGTCATCTTTCGATTCAATGGCCTGTAAAACGGCGAATTTCTTGCGATTGCAAAGACCGTTGAAGTGGTTTGAATACTCTGCTTGAGTAATTTCAAAGAAATCAAATCAACTTCATTCAAATTATATCCTGCGAAGACATAACGTTTTGATAATAAGTCAACACCAGCACAAACTCCATTTGGAGGCTGATTGGTCATATGAATGATCATTCTACCAGCGAAGAAAATCCTTTGGTCATCACACGATGATTTAA
Source organism: Aleochara curtula (assembly GCA_963978815.1). Taxonomy (NCBI): domain Eukaryota; kingdom Metazoa; phylum Arthropoda; class Insecta; order Coleoptera; family Staphylinidae; genus Aleochara; species Aleochara curtula. Next base: position 18,078,169 of record OZ022216.1, on the reverse strand, counting down.
GTAGATTCTGCGTAAAATCACCGATTGAATGACATTCTAAATCAATATTATTTGCATCTTTAAAGGTATTGATGGGTTTTGTAGTACGTGGTACATTTTCAATTGAAGTAAAACCCGCAGAATACGATACGCTGATTAGGAGGCTGACAAAAGACCACAAGAGAAACATTACGCGAAGAAGTCTTCGGCGTGCAGAATATGTTGTGTTATTTAATGCTAGAAACGCAACTGCAACTAGAATATAACGGGAATCCATATCTTCAGTTTTGTGCAAACGAATTATTAACATTAATGTTAGCGACGTAAATATAAAGGTTGCCAAGACGAACAACCAAGTAATGTTACTTAGAGATTGAAAGACGTAAGTTTCGGCTGGAAGAAGTTGCGCATCCGGTACGAGAAAAGTCGATTGCACTTGCATGTAAGGATGAAGAAAATCAATTGGATGATTGATCACTCGTGATTGCCAATTGGCAGCTATACAAAGATCAGCTTCTTGTTTTTCGATACTCCCAAGAATATCATCCCATGTAAAGGGAGGACTGATAACGTATTCTAATGGCCAACCGGGTGATATGAGATTCATGATTTGCACTTCCAATCCATCAAGTTCGCCACGAAGATTATGAGTGCGATTTAATGTCTTATTTCGAGTTTCCACATACGGAAGCAATTCAAATACCAGAATTTTTACTGACTCTTTGAAAATAGGTTTCCAGATGTATGCCTTTGTTAAATTGTCATAACTTTGGATAACTTTATCATCATTTACGCAATACATTTCCACTTTTGGTTGATCACCAAAAACATAATGCAAAATGAATACATCAAGCCCTTGAAACTTTGCATCTTCGAAGAAACTTAGTGTTATTGCAAAACTTTGATTGTTATTATCAATCACAATTAATCGGGTGTAAGGCTTGAAGCGTTTCCAGTTAAAAGCTGTTGAATTTGCGCTAAGCATTAGAACATACGTAGATTCTGTGCAATTGTATAATCTTCCAATGTCATCTACACTTCGAAACTTATCAAGTGTTATCACAAACATGGGAAAAAGTAACCATTTGTGAAGATCGGCAGCATTTAAATTATGCTCTCCGATGAAATAGACACAATTACCTTCGGTAATTAATTCTTTAAGAGCTATCGACGCTTGCTCATTATGAATCTTGTTGATGGAGTACAAAAGCATGAAATTCAAATAAAGAGTTTGGAAGTTTTGCGACATTAGGAATTTTAAAAGCTACTGGTTATTTGAAACTGCACAAATAACACGTCATTTATGGCTAGTCGCATTGTCGGAATGAATCAATTCTATATAAACAGAGAAACAACATGTTTTTCTACAATTGATTGACACCAATTTCATGTTATTGGTGCTTGTGTTTTTATTCTCTACGTAGAATGCTATATTTATAATTCAATTACACGACCAACAAGATTTAAAGTATGTATTTTATTGACTTCTGACGCACGGAATCGTAAAATTACATCATTATCAAGCAAGTGTTGTTAATCAGGAAAACAAAATTATTTGTTTTTTATTTGACATTTACACAACATTGTCAGAAAATTTTGAAGTTTGAACATTTTGTATTTAACTTTATTCGCAATAATGAGCGATACTGATCTGCCGAACGTAGTTTATGAAAGCAGCGGGGAAGATCTCAATGTACGATATGAAGAACAGAGAAATGTTCAGATACATGAGATTCCGTCGTCATTGTTCTTCCCCAGTGAGTTTCAAGATAGTCTTCAAGAAGAAGTTGATGTAAATTTCACAATTCTTAAAACAATACGTTAATCATAAATGAATCACTTGCTGCTTGTACTCTTAGGCATTGAAGCAAGAAAATTATGTTCTAAAGCAGAAAGTATCGTCTTTCGAAGCAAAGACATCTAATTATATTAGAACTATTGAAGAATTACAAGCGAGTTCTGGAGCAACCAGAAGCGAAGAATTTGCATCTGCAAATCATGTAACACGAATGAAAGTAGTGGAATTATCACGAAAATTGCGCGAAAAGTCTTCGGAACTTGTTCACTTCCAAACAAAGTGCGCAAAGTTGGAAAGAAATTTAGCAGCTATGAAACTTGAAGCTGAAGCAACAGAAAACTGTATACTAAAGCTATAAATAATGCTCTTAGTAATCGGGGATTTATTTTAGCGCAAGTTGATACGCAAACGGTAGAAAAACCTCCCGAGTCTGAAATCAAGATTTTGAATTATAAGATTGGAATTCTCAACAGTAAACTGTTTGATGAAAAGAATCAAGTTCTTTCTCTAAAGAACGACTTGAAGTTAGCCACAAAAGTCCTTCAAGAAGAAATTGGAGAAGGATTTGAAAGCATTCAACAAATTGCGAATAATTCAAAATGGAAAGGGCGCGCTGCTATTATCACCGATTTGCAATTTAAAATATCCACGTTGAAGGACAAACTAAAAGCGTTCCAAGAAAAAGGTAAATTGGGATTAGAATATTGAACAATTTAAGATTAATTGTTTATTAGAGGGTAATAATGCGTGCGACATAGCATCAAAGAAAATGTACTTGGAGAAGAAAATCGATAAACTCAGCAAAGAGAATGAAATGTTGCAAAGGGAGTATGAGAATGCTCTTCGCAAAATAGATTTCACCAAGCATAAAAGTAAAAATCTGGAAGCTGAATTAAACTCCTGGAAGAATAAGTATCAGAACGTTGAAAGTTTGTACGAAAAAGATCATGAAACTTTATCTAATATTTCGGTAATACATTTCAAATATTTAGTTCTTGCTTAAACTCGTATCGCTTATTAATAGGAACAAAACACGCAGTTACAAAATCAACTTAACGAAATGTTAAAGCGCAAAGATAAACTGATCGAAAGGCTGCAAATAGAGACTAAAGAATCAAAAACAAGTATGAAGAAAATGCAGTGCGATGTGGAAAATTTGCACAAATCAATTAAGGAAAAAGATACAGAAATTGATAAGTTAAAGGGAGCATCCGACAGAAACAGCGTTAATAATGATGATAATACGTCTTCCAATCATTTAAGTAATTCACAACTCTGTGCGGAACGAAGTCGCTTGTTAGAGTTGACCCAACTTTACAATGACCGCATAAAGAAGGAACGCGAACAAAGAGCGGAAATTGAGTTGCTTTATCTGAACGAACGCCAAAGAGGCGCTAAACTTGAAAATCAATTATCACGGGTACATTTAGATGAGTCAAACAAATCATCATATTCTTCGTTGTTGCCACGTGGGTGTCATGTTGATGAATCAATTCAATTTAAACTGGAAATTGCCAATGAGAAATTGAAAGCTCTGCAGACGCGTTTGCAATTGGAGAAAAGCGAACGGGATACGGATTTGCAACAATTCACCAAAATACTTCAGAATTATCAGTAAGTATTACAAATTTATTAAATTACATCAGTTTCGGTTCTCTTCATCGTCAATAAAATCATTCTCGTCATACAAGTATTCATGGAAATCATACTTCTTAAGATTCTCTTCTTGCTTTCGCTGCCACTCTTCTTCATAGTAGTCATTTGCATACTGGTTGTATTTATCGCGATCATCCTTTAAGGCCTTTTGCCTTATTAATTGACGCTTGCTTAGAAAATCACGAAATGCTTCCCTTTGCGCTCTCGCCGATGAATACATCACTGGATTATCGTTGACATCGTAGATATTTGCTGGCAATTCGTTGCTTATCGCACCCGCAAGTCTGTGTGGTGCCAGTGATTTCTTTTTGGCTTTTAAGATCTGCAATTAAACTGACTTGAAGTTATGTTTAATGTTGGATTTAAATAATCTTACCCTGTTCATTATGTCAGCATGATTTAGCCCAAGCACATTTTGAGGCATCTCAAATGGCATATCATCATCTTCTGCCCCATTTTCTAAATCATTATCCAGAGTCTCTATTTGTTTGCGAACGTCGGGAATTAAGTTAATTTGCAATTCTAGATCCTGTTTGAGCTTAGATGTATGATCAACAGGGATGTGATCTTCACCAAAGTCAGCTTGTGATAATTTGTCATGTAAGATGCTTAACATTGTGTGTCCAATATCTATAAAAGGAACAAAATTATTCAAAATTATGTCACATTCTTAATGGGTTTAACACCTTTAACAAATTCAATTCTGGGCACAATTCCCATAACATGTAATTGGGAGAGTTCATGTCTTAGGGTTCCTGCTTCATTTTTAAGCAGTTCCTCAACATTTTCAGTAACAGTGTCTGATCTAGAAAGCCAATAAACTTGGACCTTTTTAAAATCAGGAGCAACTTTGATCTGAAAAGAAGGTGATTAAATTTTAAATTAGACTTTTGAATGAATACACACTTTATTAATTTCAATTCCATATCCAGTAAATGGCCTAGAACTTGTTGACATCAAATCAGTAATATGTCTCATGAATAGTTTGTTTAACATTGAAACTCTCTTTGTATTGACTGATTTTTTGCTGTCATTAGTTATTGAAGATATTGCATTTGTGGTGGATACTACAGGGGAGTCTACGTACTTAAATTTTCTACAAGAGGGAATATATCAAACAAAAAGCATATAACAATTATATCCATCTCGTACTTATGTTTTCGTGGAGGATTCATAAACTTCTTCATCATTCGTCCCTGACCATATTGGCAACATGTTGTAGATAGATAACGAGTCGCACAAATTAAATTGATTGAATTTCGAACGTGGAAGATTACACAATTATTCATAATAATTAATATTCACGTGTTAATAATACATTAATTGTAAACAAACTCTTTGGTTAGCCGCGATTAAATACGACACACGCCACCAGGGAGAAATGCATCAACTAAACTTTCCAGGTCTTGCGAATATTCTTCTTGGCTTTAGTCTATGGCTCGGGACTTGCGCATCGTAGTTTAGTGAGCGGTTTGTTTATGTCAGTTCTATTTCTGGCCGATTTCTGCGTTATTCATTAGAATATTGTTTTATGGTGGTGTTCTCGTAAGGATTGGTTTCTTGGTGCATCTGATAAGAGCATACGCTGCAGATTTAATATTTTCATCCACGTCCAGTGTGGAGAACATATCGAATGTTGAATTGTTGGTCCGACCCAGCCGATACGAATAAAGGTAAGCACTTTAGTTGCCAATACCTTGTCAAAGCATTGCATGGTTAGGAGCGCGGTTTTCGTAAACAGTGACTCATATTTACTGCTGCGGTTTTATTATAATTTCAAAATTTTTAATACGAAAAATGTAGCAGTTGTGTTTACGTTTCCCCACCTAGTATTGAGCATCACCATATACCGAAACGGTTTGGAATTGTCATGCCTCATTTAAACGTAGCTTTTCCCAACGTTTGAATAGCTTATATTTTCGCCCACTTGATTTTAACACCTGGCAGGATCGTTCATTCATTTGCTTTTACGATGTTCCCTTAATCATCTGGCTTCATTCAGTATTTTTGCAATGAAATAGTTAGAATGTAAGTTTTTCAGGCTGGTGACATTTCCAATGCTCATGCGAGTTGCTTTATGCTTACTGACATGATAGCAGCAGCCATTTTACTGTGCTCTGTTGTCAGCTAGGCGTATATTGGAATCGCCGTGTGAGTAAATTGCTATTGCTGCACTAGCGTGCAACGTTAATTGACTAACACGTAAATCGGTAAATAGTTTAAGTACCCCTGCATGCATATTGTTTAGCATAGTTGGCCTGTATGTGAACGCGCTCTGTGGCTTGGCAATATCGGAGTGAATCTGCTCGATTCCGCTTTCGCACTCTGTACGTTCTGCGTATGGGACTATTAAATGTGTGTGTTTCTATATCGTCATTCGTTAGGTATTTCCTTGAGTGTGTACAGTGCGAGAATCTGTTGAATCAGGCGAATTGCTCGGCTGGCTTAGAGCGCTAAGAGTGTTGAGGAAGTTGGCTTCATTGTATGCATGGTGCCGTGATCCATCGTGCAAAGGCCGTGTTCTTTGATTTGTTGTGTAGTTTATAGCCAGATAGAATCAATTGAGGCGTAAGTACGCGCGTGTTGTTCATATAGAATCAGTGCCAAGCAATAGAGCTCATTTTGACATCCCAGTTATATAGGCGTTGTCGATGTATGCGTGCAAATGACTACATCATCTTTCTGCTTGTAGGTCCGATGGCGACGATCCGAAAGAAATTAGTGATCGTGGGCGACGGCGCGTGCGGAAAGACGTGCCTGCTGATCGTCTTCAGCAAGGATCAATTTCCCGAGGTTTATGTACCCACTGTATTTGAGAACTATGTCGCCGACATCGAAGTGGACAGTAAGCAAGTTGAGCTTGCGTTATGGGATACTGCAGGCCAGGAAGACTACGACAGGCTCAGGCCACTTTCTTATCCAGACACGGATGTCATCCTGATGTGCTTCTCAGTTGATTCGCCTGATTCTCTCGAGAACATACCCGAGAAGTGGACGCCAGAGGTGAAACACTTCTGCCCGAACGTGCCGATCATTCTGGTCGGCAATAAGAAAGATTTACGCAACGATCCGAATACGATAAAAGAATTGGCAAAGATGAAACAAGAGCCGGTGAAGCCACAAGACGGACGTGCCATGGCCGAGAAGATAAATGCGTTCGCCTATTTAGAGTGCTCTGCAAAGAGCAAAGAAGGCGTACGAGAGGTCTTTGAGACGGCTACCAGAGCTGCCTTGCAGGTTAAAAAGAAGAAGAGGCGTGCGTGTATTCTGTTTTGAACGGAACCGTCTATGCTAGGCTTTCTAACGACACACACAAACCTAAGGAAACAAACAACAACAACAAGACATAATATGTTTGAAGAACAACATCAACAAATAATTATTACGCAAAGCAAATATGCAAAACGCACCATTTGTCGTTATTGGTTGCTGCGGTGGAATGATATCACTGCAAGATTAACCGTATTTTATATATACATATATAATTATCTTTAGTTCTAAAAGAAAAAAATGAAAAAATTGCAAATAAGAGGATGAGTGTTTACTACATATATATTACCTAAAATTATGAAATGCAAGCATATATCTAAAGTAAAAATCAGGTATATAAACAAACATGCTGAAACATTTGGGACGTTGGGGACCTCCCCAATATAACGTATTGTTTGCTCCAGCTCCCAAATGCGTTGCGAACGAAATATTTCAATATTAAGAGCGAGCGAATTATCATCGCGGACATTCGAACACTAATATTATTCACAAACATACAATTCGTACATAATAAACTTTGCCTTCGATTGAGATACTAATGAGGAACTGGAAGTTGTAAATTTTCTAGAGAAAGATTCGAACAACCGCAAGTGTTCCACGCACTGATTGTCTGCATAATCTTGCAATTACTCCAAGGAGCTGTATAATCAGCTAATTTAACACCTCTGAAGCTGATGCTAATTAAACAACTTTGCAAGCTTTAGACTTAACATACATATACATGTATTTGATAAAAAGTGCCACACTTAGATCTATTTGAAAACTATTGAACATGTCATCTCGCATATGGAAAGCATGAAAATTAGTAGAGTAAAATTCTCATGTCTCCTCGCTTAACTGTTCGTGAAGACAATTACGATGAGGTGCAGCGAAATAAACTTGTTTATTTGAGACGATTCAGTATATTAAGGGAAACTAATAAGCATGTTAATCATGAACCTATACATTTGTATATCTGTCCATTTTTATATAAACTATCCATGGAATAATGTAAAAGTGAAGATGAAAAATGGTACGATACCGAGGTCGATTAAGAGGAAATTTCCATCGTGATTTCCACTTCGATGTATATTTGGAACGCAGTCTGAACGGATCTGTTTGATTATGTAGCACCTAGCTAATCGCGGATATAAGATGTAATAATGAATCACTTTACTTCCTAGTATTTTAAAGAGGAGTTACTGCTGACTAATACGTAACGGCATTGCTTTGCCAGGTTGATCTTCATATGAATTAAGGTGCTATGGAACGCTGTTTATTTCACCACCTCATCGCCGCAATGGTTTCTGTAAATGAGAGCTCGTGCGAGCGGAATTAAAAGTCCACAATTTGTTTGATGACTTGTGGCATAACTTGTACTACTAATTAATATGCCGTGCGGTTCATACTTGTGTTATATATTTCATAATCGCACAGATTTGAAACTTGGAGCCAAACAATAGAGCACAAGGTTTATTCGATGTCCCAATTTAATTAACTTTACATGCAATGGAGCATCAGGAATTGCTTTATGATATATATTACTGTTTGTAATACTTACGATTTTTAACTATACATTTATTTTCTAGTGGTTTATTGTTTTAGCCATTTACAATGCGTTTTCCGATCATTGAGCAAATAAGATGTCGATGGTACTTTCGTAGGAAATTTATTGATATGTTACGCGTATACGGCTAATTATCATTTGCTATTATCAAATGTTATACATATTGGTGTAGACCAAGCAGTGCTAGATACGCAAGGTAAATAACATGGAATTTGATAACTTATAATGAAGTACTGGCAATTGTAAATTCGGTGCGTTAAAACAATTATGAATATTGTATATTATGATAAACAAATGAAACCAAGCAACTTCTGTACACGTTATCTCGCCGACTCATTACAATAACGCTATGTATCGTCGAAATGGCGTAAAATCGTGTTTCATACTATAATTCGATGATGGAAATCATATTATTGAAAATATTGATGTAATAGCTTTAACTTTTCCATACATACAACTAACTTGTAACCTTGTAAAGATGAAGGTTTTCATATAATATTTTTGCCTTTTAAACTGCTTGTTTATGCCGTTTTATTGCAGAATTAATAATGACTGGATTTTAAAAGGTATATAAGCTCATTGAGCACGTTTGGTATTTAGTAATCATACACTTACCAAATTTCTTTTTCATATATTTGACTTCAGTTAAAATCTGACAAAAAGTATGAAACCTAATGAGTTCAAAGGCTGCCACTGGCTGAGTCAGTAATTATCTTGTTTTGTGAGAATTGCTACTGTTCATCAGTAATTTAAAGATAACTTCTGTTTCAATAAGGCCAGTAGTATGAAACATTGTGCGTACAAAGGCCATTAAGGCACGAGTCATATCAATCATCTACACCATTGTTTTCAACTTATTATTTCAATAAGGCTATAAGGTTCTAGACTTTCGCCTATACACTCATGGATGAGCTGTATAAAATTTTATTTTTATGGGTAAAATTGTTTTAAAGCCATCTTTCCAAGTTTCCTCCCAACCTTTCAATGATTTATAGCATACCCGTTGCTTCCCTTACTGAATTCCAATTTATTTGAGATTATAAGGGTGGGATCAAATTTAACCGGTAACAATGACACTCCTTACTCTAGTGGTTAAGCCTTTGGTAGTTATTTGAGTGCCTTATTTTCTTTCTTGATGGTAATTTTTTCAGTTTCTAGCCAATAACTCATATTGAAATGGGATTGCAATCATCATGAAAATTGTTGGGCTCATTGTTATGAGCATGGATTAATTGGATTAGAATCATCATGAAAATTGGTAGGTTCATCAATATTGCAACAATGGTTAGAATTAGGATTCAATTTTCTTGACAACTAGTTTATTTTGTGATAACTAATTATGTATTCTTACAGAAAATCCATCATAACTCCACTTGTGATGCAGCCACCTGAAAGAAACTTGGTAAGTGTGTTGGCACATGTACTTCAGTACATGTTTGCCACTTGGTTCTATTGTAACCCTCATAGTTCACCCACAATAACTAATTATGTATTCTTACAGAAAATTGATCATAATTCCACTTCTGATGCAGCCAGCAAGAACGAACTTGGTAAGTATGTTGGCACATGTGCTTTGGTACATGCTTGCCCCTTATTTTTATTATAACCCTCATAGTTCACCCACAATAACTAATTATGTATTCTTACAGAAAATTGATCATAATTCCACTTCTGATGCAGCCAGCAAGAACGAACTTGGTAAGTATGTTGGCACATGTGCTTTGGTACATGCTTGCCCCTTATTTTTATTATAACCCTTATAGTTTACCCACAATAACTAATTCTGTATTCTTACAGAAAATCAATCATAGCTCCACTTTTGATGCAGCCAGCAAGAACGAACTTGGTAAGTATGTAGGCACATGTGCTTCGGTACATGCTTGCCCCTTATTTTTATTATAACCCTTATAGTTTACCCACAATAACTAATTATGTATTCTTACAGAAAATTCATCATAACTCCACTTTTGATGCAGCTAGCTGGAGCAAATACAAAGTTTTAATTATTTTACATAAAAATTCATCAATTTTATTAAATAATTAAATATATCTCTTTGCATTCATGCCTACCTGGTACCAAACTTTAATTTTTCCATTCTCAAAAGGAAATTTTCGATCAATATTTTAAAAAAATTGGTAAACTTTTGGCATCCATTTTTTAATTAAATGTATCTCTTTGCGTTTATGCATACCTGATGCGAAATCTTAATTTTGCCGTTCTGAAAATGAAATTTTTGATCAAAATTTTTAAAAAAATGGCGGACTTTTGGCATCCATTTTTTAATGAAATTTACCTCTTTGCGTTTATGCATACTTGATACGAAATCTTAATTTTGCCGTTCTGAAAATGAAATTTTCAACAGTATAAAGTGTTGCCTATAATATTACTAAACGTATATGCAACGTATTGTACATTTAATTAGGGAGCGACGTTAAAATACTTAAAGAATTGTGTTCAATTCTATATTTGAGTCGAAAGGCAAGATCAAATTTGTCTGTCCCAACAACACTTCGTAGCCTAGCGGTTTAGGCCATGGAAGTGATCCGAGTGTCGCAGGTTCAATCCCCGAGAAAACCACGTTTTAAATTTTCAATTCAATTCAATTGAATTTAAGTCTATAAGGGGAAGATCAAATTTTGCAGTAACAACAACACTTCATAGCCTAGTGGTTCAGGCTGTGAATGTGGTCTGAGTTTCTCGGGTTCGAGCCCCGATAACGGCAATCCGAATTTATACCTATTTAGTTCCTTGTACGTTCGGGGGCCCCTACAGACTTAACTCTAAGTCCTATGGGGCCCCTGAGCTTACAAGGGGGGACCTATTTTTAATTTTTGAAGCCCGTACGTTTAAGATTGTCTTCTGATGGCCCACCCAAAGCTTCGCTCCCCGGCAGGTCGCTTGTCGACCAAGTAAGTCGCTGTCCAACTAGCAACTGCCTCCCCATTCCCGATTTTCGTTACCAACAGACCTCGGTTTGTGACGTCATTTGAGACTGGGGCGCCGCTACCCTATAAGAAGTGGGGACTTAGAATTATTTTCCAAGTGTTCAATTTGAAACTATAATCTTCTCAATTATTAGAAAAAAATTTGCCCTGTGCTGGGATTTGAACCAACAATTCCCCAGTCATAGCCAAGCACTATAGCAACTGTGCTACCAATGGCTATACACATGGTAAATTAAAACTTCTATTACTAGGCTTCAATAGACCATTGAACAATGATAGAATTATAAACTATCTAACTGAAGCATAATAAACATTGTTTGAAGTAAGCAGCGCATGATCCTCAATGTTTAATAACTGGTATAAGTTACCATGTTAATCAAGCACCTTTCCAACTAGGTAATGAGTATCTTTCACTTGTTGAGATTTTGTTGTTTACTTCAAGACACACAATATGCAGCAATCCACATGTTTCTAAGCACATTTCTAAGGTCTATTGGAGATGCTAGTGTCAACCACTTTTTATGTCTAAAATCAAGCCCTTCATTGAAATATATATATAAACAAAGAAATATAGATTACCTGTGCTGCCTATGCATTATATCAACAATGTTGCAATTCATTTGTAATTGATAAATGCCCAAAATGATATTACGTCAACCTCACAATCTTATGCAGGTATTCAGATTCTTCTTCTTCACTGTTATCAAGCGACTACTTCTTAACAATTATCGTTGCTGTTGTTTAACTTCCTTTGCACCTGACATAATCAGCTGTTCACCATTATAGTTTGCACCAGATGTCACATCGTCAAAACAATATAATTTTGCCTATAGTAATTTAAGCTATTATACATATCAATTAAATTTAAAATTGTACTTTAAATGAAAGTGTTATCTAATTAATTCATCTAATTATAAAATATGTGGCTCTATCTATAGCACAATATTTAGGGGGCGTACATCTGAATCGCAAGCCAGCAGATACTCTCTTGTTTACGGTTGGAGTGGGCTTGTTGTTGTTGTGAGGTGCTTTAACACACAGATGATATATTTAAAGGCCGATAATCATTTGCATAATTCTTTAAATGTACGTGGTTAGTAATCAGGCATGTGTGACGCAGAGTACAGTACTAGTATGATGTCCACTATCGGTTACCAGTGATTAATTATTAAAACAAACTACGATTTTGTTGCTTCTTTGTGATCTTAATAGTCACATCGCTATGTCAAGTCGCAACCCGACCACGTTGATGACAATACCGTCCGAAGAGTCATTTGATTTTCTCTTTAAGATCGTCCTTATTGGTGATTGTGGGACGGGAAAAACGTGCGTTGTTCAACGTTTTAAAAACGGCACATTTATCGAAAGACACGGCAACACCATTGGTGTTGATTTTTCTATGAAAACAGTGATGGTGGACGGCAAAAAAGTTAAGGTAAATACGTTGACCATCAATCTATCGCATCAAAAATACATGGCCAATTCCAGTTGCAAATTTGGGACACTGCTGGCCAGGAACGTTTTCGCACGATCACACAAAGCTATTACAGATCTGCCAACGGTGTTATCATTGTTTATGATATCACCAAACGTTCATCATTTCTATCAGTTGCTAAGTGGATTGAAGAAGTACGCCGATATTCTGGAAGTGCCGTCATTGTTGCTTTAATTGGCAATAAGGCAGATGCAGAGACTCTTAGAGAAGTTGAATTTGAAGAGGCTGAAGCTATGTGTCAGTACATGCCAGAGGTTCTCTTTGTTTTAGAGACCAGTGCCAAAGAGAATAGCAACATTGAAGACGTATTTTTATGTCTAGCTACTGAATTAAAGGTTTGTTGTACCATAAAGAATGAAATTGTTACTCTATACCATGCCAACTATTGATTGTAGCGTCGTCATGAGGCGGGCCATTTATTAACAGATGATGAAGACACAGTTCGATTAGGCGAAAGTCGCTCAGTTTCACGATGCACTATGTGTTCGACAAACGCGTAACGCCATTGACCTGCAAATAATCAATTTATCAGAAATTCTCATTGGATATTAATATTTATACATAGATAACAAACGCTCAGATAATCCAAAGATGCAATAACACATTATTGGCGTCCTATCTTACTTTTAAAAGAGAGCTATTGAAAACTAAATGAGTGCCTTATGGCTCTTTTTACTTAGATTGTAGGAGAAATATGACTCATGTCAATTAATTTTTGATTTTCTAAGTTTAAAACCTTCGTTGTCGACTAAGAGAACAAATGAAACGATCTGAAGTTCAACCGACATTAATAAAATGCTTTAATTAACTTAAGTAATTAAAGGTCATTACTTAATCTTGACTATTTAAATTTATCTTGTTAATAACGCTCTCTATATTGCCGAAAATTGCCCATTTCTTGATTAAAATAATTTATTTTTATGAAAGTAATATCCGTATAGGACTTATATAAAATTTGTTAAAATATAATCGTTTCTGTACATAATTATTTATTTTATCGCTTAATATATCACCCATAAAATGATGAACTGTGTGTTAATTGGTGCCAATAATGCATCTATAAATTAATAAATCAACACGTCCTACTAAAACGAGAACAAAATTCCTTCGCATCCATACGTAACCAGACAAAACACGAAAACATGTAGCACATACTTGGTATTATTTTATTGGTGGTGACACTTCTACTGTGATACTTGTATTCTCCATAATCCACCACATCTGAAAAGAGGAAGTTATCTTCTGCACAAAAGATCATCATTAAATACATACTGGCATGATTTAGTCCAACGTTGATCCCACGCCCGAATTGCCGCTGTACGCGTTACAGGAATTGTTCCAGCAGAATTTCCACAACGCACGCATTGCTTAATGAATCCCGGAGACTTCCCCAGGTATAAGTGGCGAACAGCGTCCACAGTTTGTCCGCTGTTCATATCGCAAGTAAAGAGGATATCAGGTTCCTGAAGGAACTCCAACTGCAGAGGTAAATGTTGAGCTAATTGATGAGTGGCAAGCACAACACGATTCTGTTGAACTTGGAGCACTTGTATTTGCACTTGACTTGGCAGCAACAAACATTCGTCTGAAAATAAAAACATGTATCTGGTAATCTTGAAATTGCATCGTATTTACCTATGAGTGCATCATCCGGCTCAGCGATATTTTGCACGAGTCGACTTAACAAACGGAATACCAATGCCAGGACGTCCAAATTCGCATCGTACCTCGTAAAAACCGGAAGACAAGCAGGCCGCAAGAGCCCCCAAATCCGTATAAGTACCAACATCTCGCGTAGTGTGTTCAACGCCTTGACATCACGTATCAGTTCATAGGGTTTGGTGACTGACATCCTATTCGTTTGATAGTCTGATAGGCGAACGAGCAGATTCAGTGCAAGATCAGAGATCCATTGGATCAATTGCTGAAGACTTTGTAGTGTTGATGGCTCCACAGTAAACTCTTTTGCTTCTAAATGCATCAACACTTTATCAACATCACCCTGGCCTTCTGCGATTACACCTAAGAAATATGTGTTATTTGCCATTCAGAATTAATTGATGTTGAACTTACTTGATAAGGAGTCCGCTGGACTTTTATCATGACTGCTAACTTCACTGGGTCGAAGTAAACTCTTGAAGGCGTTGGAAATACTATGAAGCATTAGAAATTGGGATAAATCATTTGCTTTCATCTGGCCCTGGGCGCTCAATCTATACAGCGACATTTTAATGCAAAGATATTGCACGTAAAAGTACTGTTGGATCGCAGCCGATTGTCGATTGAAACTCTCAGTAAAACGATCGCATAATGGATCAATCATTCCCGGCCGCAATACAAGTAGTAAATCCAGCCAGTCCATTCCAGTCATCAAACAGTACTCCAGCATCGTTGTTGCATAAGGGACGCTTAGTGGCGTTGAGCTGTCGATTTGTGGTGGCAGTTTTATCACATACAAATGACTATCAGCATCTATAATTATCAGTATATTGCCAAGCCAAGACATATCAATCTGAACTATGTTAGGCATCATTTTTCCAAACTTATGATGTATGTCGTCCGCAATTGCAACCGACAATGTGGTATTGCAAATCGGCTTTAAAGAATCGCGGAACAGACAATGAATTGAGTTGTCTGAGAAGGCAGCAACTATGTAACTGCTGGTCAAGCTATTTAGGAATGTTAATTTCCCAGTAGCTAACGACAGTATTTTGTGTTTGTATTGAAAAGATGATTGATATTGCCACAACTGAAATATATCAATGTAAAAGATATAAAGCAAATGAAGATAATAAATACTTACAACAGTATTAAATGTTTTGAGATCTGATGAACCCACTAGAGCTTCATGAACTGGCAATGCTTTCTCCCGCAACTCCCAAACTTGGAGGCAACTACCAAAGTCATTGGCAACAGCAACAACTAATGAATCAGCATCCTCACGCATAACCCAATTTAAATGACGAACCTGCCTCCCTTGTTTATCTTTAAGAAACTCATCCATCATACCATCTTTATTGCCTTCGAAGATAAAGAAAGAAGGAAGAGATTCACTGGTAATTGTACATTTATCATCCACTTTCCGCACAGCTACTTTGTAGCATTGAACGGGCATGATTAAATCTCCATTGCTTACAGCAAAAAGAAAATGCCCATCTAAATAGGGAGAAATTAAAATATTAGATATTATTACTTCAGACATCAAATGATATGCTTACTTTTCCCATAGCAAATATCCGCAGTTTTAATAAATAAACGTGTAGGTCCTAGACTTTCAGTTGCAACAATTGGAGTGATTGGAGTTTGTTGTCCCTGAGTTCCATTTGGAATTATGATTGATGCAATCATTCCAGTGGAAGTTAATACTAAGGCGCCATTGGTAGGACGTCCACCAAATTGTTTAACAGAACAGGAGAACTTAACATGTTGAAATTTATCCATATATGATAAACTGTCTTTCTTTTCCTGGTTTAGACATATCTAACAGAATAACACATGATTATAAGTTGACATTTTTGTAATGAATTATTGCTTGTACCTTTTTGCCAAGATGGAAGAAGGCTGCTGCTAGAATTGGCTCTCCTTGTAATACTGTTTGTAGCACAAGCACCCACTCATTTAACAAATGGTCTTTGGATTGATAGATATGAATTGTGCCAGCAATATCAGCCACTAAGAGGTACTCGCCAGTGAAATCCCATTGGAGCACTGTTACCAGTGCAGGACTTGCTAATATTCTAAGAACGAAATGTTTAGGGCGCTTATTTGTCTGGTTATGCACCACTTACTTATGAACCATCCACGGTGTATTCAAATCAGAAATGTAAACATGACACCCATACTTCCGAGTTGAACTTTCCTCAATGTCTGTCTTTGTGGTAAATGCAATTGCATTATTACTTGATATAGAGCAAGTAACCATAAACCCTAATCTATACCCATTTTTTGGATAACACAATTAGTTATTGTTACAAGAATAACAATCAAAACATATTGACGCCAAACTTACGAATTAAATGCGTCGATTCCTTTCGTTGGCTTACGTCTGATAGACAATAGATGGTCCATTGTGATCACAAGTTAATAGATGCTCTGCGATGCACGAGAATAAATTATAAATTGAAATTATTTAAAATTAAATTAATAGCAGAAATCCACTGGCACTACAACATTTTACTAGGTTAGAGTACAATGGCGACTTGATATCTACTCATCTTTTTCTAGCGCCAAGAGTACCTGGTCAAACATACGTATGCAACCAATCATTCTTGAATTTCAAATAATGACAATTCTAATCATTTCATATTTATACTTTATATCGAAGTATATTTCTACTTTCTTCAATATTTAATTTTCATGCCAATGATTATCACCTAAAATAATAGATAATAATGTCTACCGAACAGATTGAGCCAGCTCCTGAAGGAGAACCAGTTGAAGCAGCTGAAGAAAGTCCTGAAAAAGTGGAAGAACCCACGCAAAATGAAGCCCAAATGCCGGAAGAATCAGAACATGCTACTGAACCTGAAGAACCCGAAGTTAAAGCAGAAGAAACTGAGGCTGAACCACAATCTGTTGCCGATGAAGATACTGAAAATAAAACGCAAGGAGAAGCTGAAGAAGTCGAAGCTTACGATGAAGAACTTCCTGTTATGGAAGAAGAAGCGCCGGAAAAAAGTGTAACGACTATTAAAAAAGTATCTATGGCCAATGTAGAGGCGGATATTCTTCAACCAGAAGATGCAGAAAGTACACTAAGCGTATCAGAATCGAAAACAACTGAGACTCAGCCGTACTGCCGAAAAACGTTAATTTTCTTTAATTAAAATTGATATACTTTATTATAGAGACGAAGAGACTGATGTTGATACTAAGAGAGAAAAACTAGAAAAAAAGAAGCTACACGTACTTGGTAGTATCATATCAATAAGGCGGGGAGACACGACCTATTATGACCGACAAAAGGTAATTTTCTCCAAAATAAAGTTGCGGTACCAACGAGTACCATGCTTCAAAAACGGAGCAAGGCCAGCACTTCCTAATCAATATGTTACAAAGTTGCAATAACTTGCAAACTTTTTCTTCAGTTCTATTGCAAACATTATGGATGACAGATCAGTTGTTAGATATCAACTTTTATCGAAACTTGAATTAAAGTTACTTTTTTTTATTTACAGGTATCGCGATTTCAAAATAGTTATAAATTGGATCCAGACAAGCCTTTTAACTCCGAGAAAGTTCAAGCAATCCTGCAGGAAGTACTCGAAGAAGCGCTTCTTGATCTGACATACGACAATGATAAGATACCAAAGCAAGCAAAGTGGGCTTCGAGCGCAATTCGCGCCAAAGTTAAAGAACTAGATTACGACAGGTAATGAAAAATAATTGATTATAAAGTTATGGACTTATTACAAAGTCAATATTTCAGATACAAAATAATTTGTTACGTTACAATTGGAGAAAAACTATGTCAAGATATTTTCGTGATGATGCGCTTTCTCTGGGATGTTGAACGCGATAGATATGCACTGTATGTTCACGAGAACTTGAACTTATTTGCAATTGGTCTTTGTTTCGGAATTTATTACGAATGAAATTGTAATTGTCCAAGTTGTATGTAGGGTTTAAATTGCATTATCTTTTTGACATATACAAGTATTGAGAAATAAACCTACAGTGAATGTCATACAAAAATATTTAATGTTTTAATTAATTTATACCCTGTCTTAATTTAAATATGAGCGAGCACGAGAATCCTTCAATCCATTCCGATATCACAATTGCAACAGAAGCTGACAATGCTTTAGCTGAAATTGTTGCGCCACCGGACGAGCAATCAATTCAAGAAACGATAATACATGAAGAAGAAGAACTCAAATCAATCATCAGTGAAACGCAATCAAACGAAATTGAACCAATCAACGATGAAACTGGAAAAGAAGAAATTGAAGCTGCTGCTGCTGAAGCTGAAGGTTCAATTTCTGTTGAAGAACTTGAGAATGAGGAAGAAGCAAACGAAGAAGAAAACGAACTCGACGAAGAATCGGTCAATGAGGACCCAACTTGTTTAGTAGAGGAGATAATTCACGATCTACTTATAGATGCAATTAAAGAAAAACCGCCAGCGGATTTGTACACCGAACTTACTGAAAATGATCATCTAATTGCATTCATCCAGGATACTCTGGGCGCCCTTGCAGACGATATCGAATTGGGGGATCGCGTGTACCGCTCACACAAAGAAGCCTACTTCTGGATGACGTTTTTCTTTCTACACTTTTGCGGTTTTAAAATATTCCTACAAAATATCGGGCACCAGGATAATGTAGAGCAAGTTGCGGAAATCGTTGTTGACCTAGTGGACAACGTGGTGGACAATGCTGATTACTTACACTATGATAGTGACATACCTGAACATGTCGCGAAGAACATTATGTGGCAAATATTAAATTCTCGAATGATGCGGCGCCGCTTCGATAACCGAAGTGTTGCACAAAGTCATGCCGAAGACATTCTTGAGGATATCCTCGATAAAGTGGTCATAAAAGAACCTGAATTATTTTCATTCTCATTTGCCACTCTAGCTTCCGGCGAAAGTGAAGCAAAGGTCACTATTCTCTCCAATAATATGCAATAGTATTAGTCTCAATCATTTTTCTAGGTAGAGGAAAAGGAAGCCAGCGAATGCCGCGAATATGGAGGCATCTTCAATATTGCTGAACATTTTGTGTGTTCCATTCTAAAGCATTCAGCCGCTAAAGCGGCTGCTGCGATAGAAGATTCCAGTCTGCTTCAAATAAAAGACGACGAAAAAGCAAGCGAACCGGAGGTTTCCACGCTAAAGGGCAGTGTGAGAGTCCCATGCAAACTTCATATGTTTCCAGCCATTAAGGATTTCAATATGAAGTATGGTAGAGATACTGTAATCAGTATAATCGACGCATGGAAAAAATGCTATTTGCTTGAAGATTGGCTTTTTTCTGTGAAATTCATTATAGGCCATAGCGATTCATGCAGTGACTTCTACACATACCAGGCAAAATTCGGTTTGCCCACCCCAATGTACCCTGTTCCTCAAGCTACTTGCTCTCTGCTCTTCAAAATAGAGGTTTCTCGTGTGAAACCATCAATATGTCCTGTTAACGTAAGTATAAAATATGTCCATAAAAGTATCAATATTTTATAACACCTGTGCGCCTTTTGCAAACAGATAACGTTCAAAGTTGAAGCGTCCGGCTTTGTGCATACTGTCGGTGAATACGAATTCAACGAAGATTGGTTGCTCAACGTGATCAACGCAAAACTACGATTGTTTTCTAAACTACAATTCTAACTACAGCCAAAAGTTCAATCAATGCTGTTCAGACGCAGTCGCGTAGGATCTTTTTTACAATGTTTTATTTCCTTATCATGAAAAAAATGTAAATTATCCTACGTGTTTCATTTATCATCAGTAATAATAAAATTAACTTGTGTGTGAATATATTATCAACCTTCAATATTTCCCTTCGATCAATGCCTTAGTGTTGCATTGACTTCTTCAGTATAATTCTTGATGCAAGTATACGACGCATGGCGAACCAAGTGTTTTCTTCTTGATTCAATTCGCTTCTTTCCATCTTGAGCGTGCGACGCCAATTCCGCGACCAATTGGCAATGCGAAGAAGGAACGAAGCACAAACGTTTATTGTTTCATCAGCACGGTTTGCCAGATCAAAAGACTAGTTATGCCGTTTCGAAAATACGATAAGAGCTCGTGTGATTTTGTGTCAAACATTTTTGGCATAGATAATTTTGCCTTGACGCGAGTGCAATAAAGATATAAAACGTGTGCGCGACGGTACGTGTGCGGCAACCGAATTATTAACAAATTTGAAGCATTTATATCTCCATTGCACATCGATAAAAAATATTCAACCATTTCCTGCGTGTAACCAATTCTTGGACGATGCGCTTCCAACTCTTTTCGCCGTTATCAGCCAGCCGGCAAAAACAGAAACGTGTCGCCGCAACAGAAATACGAACTATGTACATACGATAGATAAAAAATAATAACGGGCGTGTAACGCAATTAATCTTAAAATTCATCTCTTAGCAGCGTACCC
This sequence comes from Aleochara curtula, assembly GCA_963978815.1. Taxonomy (NCBI): domain Eukaryota; kingdom Metazoa; phylum Arthropoda; class Insecta; order Coleoptera; family Staphylinidae; genus Aleochara; species Aleochara curtula. Next base: position 18,057,374 of record OZ022216.1, on the reverse strand, counting down.
CTCAATAATCGAGGTGCGCCTGCAATTCCTTCGAACGAGAAAGGCAGGATGATAATCCTAACAACTATTTAATTATTTGTACAACAACGAATACGACCGGTACTATAACGAGAGCAAGAGGACGGGTTAAAATCATTCGTGCGTTAGCAACATTCGGAGAATAGATAAGTCCATCTGAGAGAGTTTAGAGGTATTTCTGTTGGTGCGATCATTTCGCATTTGCTCTGTAAGCTCCGTACGCCCCATTGTACGTCTTCTCATCTTTTTGTTTGCTGCAATTCTAGGCTGTGTTTGTTTCATGCTTGGATCGTTTTCTCTCCCCGTACTTTTTGGTATGCGTTTATTAACTGTATGTCTATTTTGATATTTAGTCCATAGTTACGCTCACACACTGAGACCGCGCACTTTTCTATCGAGTGTTCCGCGATTAGTCGGGCTGCATGACAAATGCATGCGCGTTTAGTCCAAGACAACCACATGGGGATCTTCACGCGAACGCGCAGCCCGCCATGGCTTCCTGGCAATTCGTCGCAGCTCCACAGAGTTGACGTGTTTGCGCATTTTCCTGCAAACAAACAAACGTACATCAAAAATTAGTTATTGTCGCTCAAGTTGTAGAACGCTCGTTGAGTCAGCGAATGAGTTTAACGTACTTGCTCATATCAGTCGCACGAAAATAAAGGTCATCCGGGGCATCCATCCAATTGATTACATTTTTCCGCCCCGAACCCGTCCGCGTCATGTGCGCAATCTTCGGCTTGCCATTGATGAGGGAAACGTGTCGAGGTAGCGACTGCGAAGCCGGTATGCTGCTTGGCACCATTGGCGCGAGCGGCTCGTGAATCGGACGCTGGATCATGTGTGAAGGCTCCTTTGAAAGTCGTTTCGCTGGTGGGTTGGTCAACATCGGTCCTAGGCACGTGCAAAATTAGAAATGGAAAACCCATTGGCGCTATGATAAAATCTACTGTCATCATGAATATGAGAAACTCGAGTAAATGACGGTAGCTGATTCTTAAGTGTAGTTAGTTGCGTAGCAAAGAACTCACCATCGTCCCAGTCCAAATCAGAATAGAAGCCAATAGGGACAAAAAACAATGTTTATCGAATAGTCTATTTCTCTGAGAAAGTTTGCAAGTTTAGCATTCAAATGCGCTATGATACTTACTGTCGATTCCTCCGTTCATGTCGTCGTAACCAGCACGCCGTTTCAGCGACGGAGACATGTTGTTGAGCGGAATCTTCTCCGCTTCCGGCTTGTTCGGCACACGTTCGTACAGCAGGCTACCATCCCGGGCCTTTGGTGGCTTGGGGAAGGCGACCTTCTCCGGTTTCGGCATGTCCTCGCGCTTTGTTAAAATGAGCCACTGCGGCGTCGCACCCATCGGCGTTCCTAATCGATTCGCAATCATTGTCACACTGCCGCGATTCTTCTTCTTGTAGATAAGCAGCTGTTTTAGTTCCGGCAACGATTTGCCGCTCATTTGCACGCCGCACTCCTGCTTCACCGCTTGAATGTTGATCGCAAAAAAGGGTGCGCGAGATGCGTGTCGCGGACGCATAATCGCACGGCACAGCCGGCGTGAGATGCGCGTCAGAGGCGTCGTGCAGAGGTAGAAAGCGGTACGCGTCTTCATGATGGGCCGCGGTGAGCCGGAGCGCACCATGATGCCGTGCGCATTCGCATAGTGCTTGGCGAGGTGCGCTTTCAGCTTAAACTCTTTGCCACAGCCGCCAATATTGCAACGATGCGGTCGGTGCGACAACGCCGACATCTTATCCTCCTCGTTATCGCTGCCCGACTTCTTCTTGGTCAAGTCAAACTCACAGTCCGAGTACCGCGAAGGTATCTTCAGGCCGCCGTAGCGCTTCCAGTACGTCCAGCACATTTGGCAAACGCGGCATTGTGTTTGTGTTGGGCCCCATGCGTACCATTGGCTCGAAACACTTGCTGCAAAAGGAAAATTGATACATTGTACATGAGCCCATTCGCCGCTGAAAAAGATATCTTACCGCTGCAAGATTCACACGACTTTCCGCCAAGCGAAATAGCAGAATCACCAGCCCCGTTTCCATTACTGCTGCCATTAACAACGCCGCCTTTCGAGTTCAGAGCAGCTGGATTTGGTTTGTTACTGCAACGAAAATCCCACTTTAGTATCCCATCATACAAAGAATTGATGACCGACTTACTAGTTAGGAATGTAAACTTGTTTTAGTTTTGATTCGGCTTCGACCGCCTTGACGCGCTTCTGCTGAACGTATCGATCGGTCGTCTTCCACATGTAGTAATACTCGATGATATTCTTGAGCGTCTTCCACGGCAGAAAGTCCTGGCGGATATCGTTAAAGTCCTTACCGTATTTGTCGAGCGCCTCCTCGAAGAGATTTGCCTCCGAGGCGCTCCACTCCTCCATCTCGTCGCGGCAGAGCACTGGCCCGCTGGACGGCACCAGCGAGCTGAGCGCTTTCGATAAGTCATACGTGTGCTTGTGCAGCGTATCCATGGCATGGAAGAGTGTAATGTCGCGGCTGGCGGCCGCCGCCGACATGTGTAACGATGGCTGTTTGACGCTCGAGCTGCAGTCTAGTGCGCGTGCAAACGTGCCAACTGAACGCGACACGACCAGGAATTGATCAATTTGTCGATCGGACAACTCGTGCTCAGGTGTCCACACAAGTGTTTCGAGCTCCTCGAGATTCCGACCGTCCGTTTCGCCCTCCTTGAGCAGCGACGTCATGTCGCTCTGGTAGCGATTACCGACACGTATCTCGCCCTTGTCGGCGAGCAGGGTCTTCTGCGTCGGATCGAACACCAGGCAGTAAAAGAACATATCGTCTTTGTTCAGGTACGACTGCAGCGATTCCGTCTCGTTGAAGAGCGTCACCGAACACTTGCCGCGAATGTGCGTCGCGGGCAAGGTCTCCACCTGCCGCGAGAGAAACAGCTCGCGATGTTTCATCTGGTGGCGTTGTTTCGGTGACAGTCCATTGTCATTATTGCGACTGGAGTCGCTCGCCGGACTGGAGCCACTCGATTCATCTAAGGCACCTACAATACCAACTGATTAGGTTGGCGAGTCGTGAAACAAAGAGAAAGAAACCAATGAATGTTGTGCGTGATTAAGAAGCAAAAGACGGCAGCGCAATACCTGCGTACGATAGCGACAAACAATAACAAAACAATCATAATTAGCAGTTGCGTCTAATTAGAGAAGAGGTGGTGGCGCGAGCCGCGGCTCCTTTCATCATCAACAGCCGCAGCAGCAGCATGCACACGAATTTGCCTCCGTGCCGTGCACACGTCGCTTATCGCGCGCCTCGTGGATATCGATCTGTACATGGGGACGGAGATGGGGGATTAGGGATCCAGTGGGTGGCGTGAGGCGGCTGGGTATGGTGTGGGCCAGCGCCGACCGACCGACAGACCGCGCGCGCGCTCGTGGGGGTGTAAATGCGGAGAGAAATAGATGGGTGGCAGGAGTATGAGGGGGTGGCGGCGAGTGGCGCGCGCGATGGCGGTATGAGCAAACAGAAGCAAACTGAACGAGTGACAAGCAAACCTGGCCGCCCCCGCGCACTGAGCCACCCAAATGCCGCTAGCCTCCCCGCGACAGCCCGCTTAGCCGCCACACGCAACCCTCCTCCTCCTTCTCTTCGCCACCTTCCGCCCCGCTCTCATTCCGCCGAAGCCGAAAAGCATTCAAACGAACTCTCGCGCGCGCAACCCCCCCTGAACATGCATATACACACTCGAACGCAATGCCGCCCATCACATTCGCGACGAAACTCATCACCGGCTGCGCGACTAGTATTTGGCGAAATTCAAAGCCAAGAGAGCAAAGAAATTAGAATGTCATGGAGCAAATTTATATAAATAGCGACTATGCGAGATCGTCTTCGAGCACCATGCATGCATGCATAGCAGAAAAAGCAGGTGTATATAAATATATCATACGTATTTGAAAAAGGCCATTCCGTTTCTTTCTCTACGCGCACACGTCCAGCGGGCGAACGGCAGCACTCATTTATTGCATATTTAAGCCTAATGAGTGTCGCTTCCGCTTCCGGTATTGTACGTATTGGCTGAGCTAAATATTCCCTTCTATTCTATTTCTTATATTATTTATGTTGTCGTCTACTCAATGCGCGTGCATGCATTTTATCACCGAAAATCACATGCATTATTGCGCTGGAGAGAGAAATCATTGGCATGTGTAATTATCATATGTATTTCGCGATGGTGTCGTTGTCGCCTGAGCAAAAGGCACTTAACATCGAAACGAGTGAATGCGAGCAGCGTCCAGTTTTTGCGCGTAATTATAAAAGTACAGTCGCGCGGAATGAGCGAACGCCTCGCTCCGTTGGCGTAGCGTGGTGAAAAGCTGGCCTGGCTGAGGCTTTGCTTGCTGCGGCTGCTGGCGTATAGCAATAACATCAGCAATGGCAATGTCAAAGCAGAAGAGACGAACGAGTAGTAGCAGGAGCAGGGCGCATAGCGCAGAATAGAAAACCAGCCGGCCCGTATGTGTGTGTTCATTATATATCTATATGTCGCGGCTAGAGAGTTAGATGAGCGCGAGTATGAGACGCGAAGAGCATGCTCGTTCCTGCTGCACACATACGCAACAATACGGTCGCATCTCCGCCACACCATCAGTCGTCATGACGACCAGGGGGCCATCCGCCGGCGCTACCACGGCCGCCACCACCGCCGCCGCTGTTGCTGATCACGCGGAATACATATTAGACAAAAGCGCGTCCCGTCCACTCTTTCGTTCCACACCAGCATCCCTTTACGTCATTACCCAAGTTTTTAATTGCCCAGTCTACTAATTAATAATTGGCGCGCTAATGAATTCCAACGTGTTGAATGCGCCTACAAATTAATTTCCAATCGCTTGTCTCCGACTTGATGCAAATTGGCAGCGTAGATATGCCTAATTATTTTTTGCAATTAAAACATACGAAGGCCACGTAACTGGAGGGTTTTGCGGAGCGCTGAAACAGTAGTGTGCGGCAAACGCAAACGCCACTCGGAGAATATCGATCGCTCAATCAGAAGACACACGCGGCTCTCTTTCGGGGCGACAGGATGTGCCCGGCCGAAAAGTGCCAACCCTCGTTCGCACGCGCCGCAAATAAATGCCCTGTTTTGCCAACATATTCGATTCCAGCTTTTTCCTCGCGGTACGTGACATATTTCACCGATTTGCGCTTCTTCCCTCCTGGACCAAGAATTTCTTCCGCAAATTGCGCGAGAATCGCAAGTGGGCCGCCGGCGGCGATAGCACCACTGCCTTACATACACACGCGTTTCGTGTGAAGATGCGACACGTTAAAAGATACCCCCCTCGAGTTGGGCTAAAGGAGCAACAGCGTGCGAGCATGCAGCCAACCCGTCAGCCAGCCGCCTAAATCCCGGTGCGAGTAAGATGAATTCGCTCCACTTCAATGTGCAGCGGCGGCGGCGGCGGCAGCAGCAGCAGCATATAGCGTCATCGTCGTCGACGACAGGCAGCCGGCGATTACGCGCGCATCTGCACCTACACAAACGATTTCTCTTGCTACCCAACGCAGCGAGCGTGCTGTAAAGCTTTGAACCACGAGAGGAGGCAGCAAGGTTCAAGTTCAAGCGTATCCGCATTCGCAATACACACACTTGCGCGTTTTGGAGGGTTGCCGAAGCATGATAAACGACGACCTACCCCAAAGCTAGATATATGTACGTATGCGGTGCGCGTATGCAGGATGGCAAAAAAATTCTATGTACGCATAGCAATGTCAATGCCAAAAGTGCAACTAAATTGTGCATGCGGCAGGCACTGATTTCCGCTTAAGCGCTTGGCATGATCTACTTCCGTATTGGTGATAATGATGATGATGACGATGAGGATGTAACAAGTGCGCATTGTTGTTGGCAGATGTAATACTTACATTGGTGTTTATCAGCTAGCTGTATCAATTGGCTGGGCAAATCCCGTCTCCGGTAGAAGCACATCACTTTCGCCTCCACATTGCCCGACGCTGTCTTATTGAGCTCCTCAATCCTTCGGATTTGATACGGGGACGTCGACGACGTCTCAAAGTAGACATAATCTGCAAATAACATATAATCATATATCATTGCTGCTTATGCTAATAAGCGGATCGAAATTACATACTAAATGGCAAAGTGTGAATGTGAATAAGCGATGCTATATTTTCGATTGCAGAGCACCAAAATCCGCGTACATCATGAATCATTAAAATTGCATTAGGCCTCTATCGGTGTAATGCTAATTTGGTTATACCCAAGAGCATTAATTTCGGGTATGGAATAAAAACAGCGCGATCGTAGGCAACGTTTCTGAGTGGCTTTTTCGTTAACATTAAAAATTAAGTGAGTCTAGCATTGACCTGACCATTTGATTTATGCAAATTAACAAATGAACCAAGTGCATACGCCGAGTCAATTTCAAATATCTTATTCAGCATGCCAGCACCGAGATGTCTAATGAGCGTGGACGATGCCAGATTGAACAGAGCTGTGTGTTTGAGCAGGCCTGTAAATCGAATAGTGATTAGCGATAAGAGCATGAACGAGAAAGAGTGTCGTTACGCTGCCGTGCGCGACGACCTCACGAAATGAGCAAACGCACCGCACGCGGCGGCCGAACCGAACCGGCAATTCGAGCATTACATACATTTTGTACATGTAATATGTGTAAATGCGGAGTGCATGCGGCGTAAGAGCAGCGGCGCTCGGCACTTCTCTTACCCATCGAATTCATGTTCGTACTCATTTATGCATACGCGGAGGCAGCCGTCGCGTCCGAGCGTTGATAATATACGGCACGATAAGAGAAACAAAATGTACACACGAACGCGAGCAACACCTGAGCCATTGAAATGCATACTCATCATCCATCCTCGCGGCTCTTCGCTTTTCGCAACGGCCTCCCTATCGCAATAGAAATAAATATGTAACCATGACCTAACAGGAGCTTATCACGACGAAAGCTAGCTGACTACTTCCGCAATGCTAGCAGCCAAAGACGCCGCCATTAATTAAACAAAAATTGAACGTGTGCATCGTCGATTACGTGTCTCCAGGATTTATGTCATGCTTATGCATATGCATGCATTAAATAGGTGCACAACTGTGCAACGGGTGCACTCTGAACGTGTACAAACCTAATCGCGGGGGAAGACTCCATTGATACGGCGGTTATAATGTGTCTTTTGCGATACAATGTTATGAAACCGAATGCGCCACCGCTCGCCTCTCGCCGCATATACGGCAATGCAAACATGAACATAACCCAAAAACCCATGTACGCGGTTCTGGATATCGGCGGTTAGCACCGCAAATGTAAACAAGCCCGGCACCACCACGGCTTGGAAGACCATCCGAGGTGCCCTTGCAGCGACGCCGCTGAGCGCGGCCGATACGCCGGTCCTAATTAAAAATAAATAGGCGAACTCACCTCCGACTCGATACATGTTGGCTGTCATCTTTCATTGAGGATCCGCGGTGCGCGGAGGAGCCCTTCGCTATACTCGCCGCACACGGCCAACGAGCCAGCCAGCACCACACACTCGTTCGCACACCAGGCTCTCGCGGTACAACCAAACTTCGGGGACGAATCTATCAATTAGACACCACCGATGCCGATCACAGATGATGCATTGTTTACGCGCGCCGAGAACTTAACGTTAAGAGTGTTGCGGGTTTGCACGTATGTACAGCACACGGAATGTTTGCGCATCGCACGCCGACGAATTCACAGCACAATACATATCGCTCTGGCAAGGCTCACCGACGCCATTTTAACACTTCGCGTACTCGCTCCACTACTGGTTAGATTCGTTGGCGTCTGCCATAAGAGACGAAGCGTAACTGCGACTCGTTCGGCTGGCTTCGGTAGAGAATTAAAGCGCACGGCTAACAGCGACATCTGGCAAATTAAGCAGCTTTACGTCGAATTATTTTAAATTTCAAGGAAAATAAAAACAAAAGTTGCTCAACAAAAATTAAATGAAGTTTTCAACAACTTACATTTATTAATCATCACCACCAGAATATTGACCTCACCAATGTACTCAATCAGATACCAAGCGGCGTTCACTGTAAATGAAGCAAATGAACAATTATACTTGGATGAATCGCAAATTTAATGATATGTAACTTACATTTTTAACCACCCTCTGCCGACTTATCCTGCTCAAAGGTCAATGCATAATAATATCCTCGTAATTTCCTCAACGTGTCATGAGTACCCATCTGCAAGAAATCGATAGCATTTATGATGTGAAATCATTAAACTTTAAATCAAATTACCTCAACTACTTTTCCTTTGCTCATCACAATTATCACGTCAGCATTTTTAATCGTGGATAGTCGATGAGCAATGACGATAGTGGTTCGTCCACAGCTAGCATGGTCTAATGCATTTTGTACTATTTTCTCGCTTTCCGTGTCCAATGCACTTGTTGCTTCGTCCAAAATAAGCACGCAAGGCCGCTTCAAGAGTGCTCGAGCAATTGCAATCCTTTGTTTTTGTCCACCGGAAAGTGCAGCGCCGCGTTCGCCCACCATTGTGTTGTAACCAGCAGGAAAACCAATAATAAAATCATGAGCATTTGCCAACTTGGCTGCGTTTTCAACCTCCTGGTCGGTTGCATCCGGTTTGCCATATCTTATATTTTCCAGCACGCTAGTGCCAAACAAAATGGGCTCTTGGCTTATGAGACCAAATGCTCTTTGGCGTAACCATGTCGGATCAAGCGTGCGTATATCATGGCCGTCCAAAGTTATAACACCGCTTCTCACGTCATAAAAACGTTCGAGAAGTGCAACAACCGTTGATTTTCCATTACCTGATGATCCAACAATTGCGACCGTTTTACCTGCTGGTACATGCAAGTTGAACTTGTCGAGCACCGTGCGCTCTTTTCGTGAAGCATATGCAAATTCGACGTCTTTGAATTCAATCTCACCACGCAGACTATGGAAAGGAATTATCGTTCCTCCAATCAGTTTCATTTTTGGCTCCATGTTAATGTACTTAAAAACATATTACATTGATTGTACTATACCTAAGATAAACGACCAAAGCACACTTACTTCAAATACCCTGGAACCTGATGCCATGCCCCGAATTACTGAACCAAATAAGAGGGACATTTGTGCTAATGAACGTTGAATTGTTTGCGTTGCCATTAAATAAGCCATTAACTCACCAGGAGTTAACTGGTTAGTGCTCAAAAGATAGCCACCCATGTACACGACACCCAAGACCATCCTAAACAATAACGAATTCAATAGCCATAAATACATTTCAGATGAAGTAGTAATTTACCCGTTTAAAAATAAATTTGTTCCAGCTTGAAATAATCCAATACCTAATCCTAATCGTTGATTTAATTCCATCGCTTCAACAGCTTCCTGGTCAAATAAATTACGTTCGCATTCTTCCATTGCGAATGCACGTACAGTTCGAATATTACTCACAGCTTCATCAGCAACAGCAGTTGTTTTCTCCATTTGCACTTGAGCTCTTCGAGAAGTGTTTCTTAAGAGTGCTCCAAATGCTGTACCAAGAGCAATGATTGTTGGTACACACAACAGAGTGACTAGGGTCATGTGTGGCGAAATCATTAAGAGAGAAATGGAGCAGCCAACAATTTGAGCACCTGCTCTTAGACCACCAGAAATAGTTTGTTTGAAACTGCTCTTGAATTCTTGAATATCTGTTGTCAGCCTATAGACATATATAATTAATCGATAGCATTTAGTTATTTACTGATGTTACCTGTTAATAATTTCGCCGGTTCTTTGACTATCAAAAAACTCAATGTCTTGCTTGACTATTGAAGCAAACAAATCTTGCTTCATCTTAAACGCCATCCTTTCACCAATGATTGACAGAGTGTAAATGTATGAAAAAGTGAATAATGACTGTGATATGTACATTCCAATTAGTTTCATAACTGGTAGCTTCATTTGACTAATGAAAACATCAGTGTCTTTGGTGTCAGTAAATTTCGATACCACATTAATCAAAGACCCCATTAGCTGTGGTATCTGAATATTCAGAACAGCAACCACAAGAGCACCCTTAAAACTTTTATATTTATAGTTTACAACTACTTGTATGAATTAATGAAAACTTACAGCAATGGCAGCTATTAAGTAAACAATGTTTGGCTTTAGGTAATGCCAAAGCATTGACCAGTTGAAAGGAATGTCATCATCTCTTCCTTTCCTATAACCAGCCATCCTGCTTGGATGCTGTGGCTTGCACAAAACATTACTTTGATTTGAAGCCACTTTATAAACTCCAAAACCTGCTATTGATGTACCAATGATATTTACGAGTTTTGTACTAATGTTTGGTGACTTAACAGGTTGTTGCACCTTTGTAAACGTGCTGCGTAAGCTTTGGCGCGGTAACAAATGCGATTTTGGTCCATTAAATGCTTGGTACGGTCTAAAATAGTGTAAAAGTTACGCAATGTCATTGAAATTACTTGGGGAGACATACAAACATTTAGGACATCTGCACTGTCTAGTTAGCAATAAATAAATGAATACCTGAGCGTGTTGGCGTGTGCCCGGCCGGCGAATTGAAGCACCTTCCACATATTACTATTAATTCACGTTGTCACTAATTAATTAACTTTGTTTTCACATCATTGCTACTGCTTACAAAACTCGAGTGTGATTGTCACTGTTATACCATAACCTATTTGCGAATTCTAGGTTCAGACGAGATCAACGCCTCTATCGCTTCAAGCGCCAACGAAATTTAAATGTCCAAACTTTAAATATTTAAACCCCTCCAGTCCTTACAAAGAGATCAAAAAGTTTGGAAAGGGCTTTTGCGAACTGGAGAGTCAATATACCTCATCATTATAGCAACTAAACAATTTTTTTATTATACAGGCTCTCAAAACAATAATTTCGCAATATGAACTAAGTTTCACCTTTCAAATTTCTTCATAGCATTTCATCAATCTCATATCGCGCAACCATCGAAACCATTTAAATTATTAATGCAACTACTCATTTGTGCACGCAATCAATTACTTATTATGCGACAACCGGCTCTTGATCAGTCAGTATCGAAAAGAAAAGTGAAACAAAAGCATTAAAGGCTTACTCTCTGCTAGTGATTAGCGCGCACTTGCACTCGCAGCTATTAAAGTTATTCCTATCTAATATTTAGCAATTATGCAGCCGAAATTTAGTATGTAACATGAGCTGCGCACTCACACATAATATGTAATCGAACGCAATGCAAAAGTAATATCATGATTGAAATCAAGGAACCACAATTGCTGCACAAACATTGATACATCATCTGTATACATTTACAATAATACATTATTACAGATTAGTTTAGTAGAGTGTAGAGATTAAATAGATATAATATGTATATGTACGCAAAAAGCTCGTATCTTGTTATAAAAGTCATGTCTCGAAGCCGTTACTAATTTGTAAGAAGTCATTCTCAAAACATTGTTTTGTTGTATTAACTAAGTTAGTCGGAAATGCTTGTAAATGCGTTATATAAATTCAATAATGCAGTATAGAAAGGCGCCCTTGATAAGTTATAGCCGATATATGTATATATAATATATAAACTTAAAAAATTGTTTAAATTGGCAAATTTCGTTTGTTCACTTTCATATTTTTTTGTTATTTTTGTGGATTTTCTTTTTTGGTCATGGAGCCCAAGGAAATTGTTAGGCCTCGTTAATTTGATTCATTAGTTATACTCACTATGAATATATCAGTAGTAAAAAATAAAAAATATGTTATCATTCATTGTGTAAAAAACTATACATATATAATTATATAAGAAGCATGAAAAAATATCTCCTCTTGTAAAGTTACCAAATACATATACATTCGTTATTGTTTCTCAATTTGTTATTTCTTACTTCACGATTCTTTTTAACTTCTATTTGCAGCTATTATTTGATTGTTTACTTTAACTTCAAAATATTCGAACCCTGAATCGGCCCTGCATCTTTTGCATCTACTTTTACTTTGTTTTATAAAATGCTACGTTTTTTTTGTATCATAATGGTATTGTTATTCATCATATTATTGGTCATATTTACTCTTTATGCTGTTTGCTATCTTCGTTTGTATATCTGTATGTTGCTTAATGTCATATGTGAATTTAGATATGCCTACAAAAGCTGGATACTCAATAAAGTTTTTGCAAGGGAAAAACTTGCTTGAGCTGCCAGTGTCTCAACTCGTATTACAAATATGTATTATATATGTTTTTAAGCAGCTACAAAACATTAATCAATAAAATATATGATGATATAGTTGTAAATTTATAAAGTATTTCAAAAATAATATTATATATCTCATCGTTTTGCTCCCCCCCAGCTCTCAACACATCTACCGTCCCTTCAGCCCAATCGCTTCCTCCCATCGCTCCCCATCTACTTGGCCAACTCTTATTTAAACTCGTAAATGCAATTAATTAATATTTAAAATTACTAATAAACCTATACATTACTTATATAACACAGCACGAAAATAAAATATATGCGGCAAATCAATTTTTCGAAAACATACGCGGCGCATCTGAACCTACATTAATTAATCAATTAGTTAGTTGTAGTGTTCGAATAAAATATGTCTCTGTCGTTCACAATATATAAATATATGGCGGAGGCGCTGATTACTAAACGTCGGAATGAATTTGAATCATATTTGATACTTCGCTTGCGTGCGCTAGTTTTTCTTTGTTTGCTTGTATAAAATAAAAGGTAAAGTCGGTTGATGTATCGTCTTGTTTGCTTAATTGAATATCGGGATTAAAATCGTAAATAAAATTAGGTTTCACTTGACTTGAGATTATGGCATTCAACTCGATGGTTTCTCCTCTTCTTTATCCTTCGAGTCTGCAAATAATACTTGACATATTATTTGCTGATTAAAGCATATTGGAATTTCACATCAAATGAAATCTATTACTGAAAATTTAATAATATTGATTAGGTTTAATTACCCGCTGAATCACCTGCTGAGTCACCATTCGTCATTACTTCCTCCTCATCCTTCTTCTCATCCCCGCCAGCTTTCTTCTCATCCTTTTTATCTTCGTCCTTCTTCTCTTCGGAAGATTGCTTCTTCTTACCCTTAGCGGGTGTCGCCGGTTTAGGTTTGGGCTCCATGCTTGGATCCAAAATAATCTTGCCAACGTTCTTGCGGTCATGCATCTTCTGCATGCCTTCAGCTACATCCTCGAGCGCCCAGGTGGAGTCGATAAGTGGCTTAATCTTCTTCGCCTGGAAGAGCTCAAAGACCTTGTAAACCGCCGAGCGAATAAATTCATGTTCGCCTTGGTGGAACATTAAGTGGCGCATATTGAAACCCATCAGCGTCTTGTTCTCGTCGAATAATTTGAGCGGGGAGACTTTGTCCACTTGCCACCACTGTAATCAATTGCATGCGTATGAAAACGCGGAATCCCTAAAGAAATAAGACGCATGGACCTACCGAACGAGCAGCGCTAAGGATGCTCTTGGTTTCTCCAGTAACAACGTTTGACGATCCAAAGAGGATGTACTTGCCCATAGGTTTGAGCAATGAGTAGCCGCGGTTGCATTCTTCGCCGCAGAGACAATCAAGCACGATATCAACACCTTCCGGTTTAATTTTGCGCACCTCGTTGGGGTAATCATTGCCGCGCTCCAATAGGTGGTCAATGTTGGATACATTGCCATTAAGGCTTTCGTGTTTGCCCTTCGAGCATACACCAAAGATGGTCACATTTGGGATGGTACGTGCGAGTTGAACAACTGCTTGACCCTATTTAAAAAAAATTGATTCTTAATTATTTCCTGACAATGAAAGGAAAAAACATGAAAATTTCATTAAAAATTAAATTGGCTTCCGTTAGTCTCTGGTTTCAAAGCAAAGTTTTAATCCCGCGTCAGCGTCAAGCACCACTTGTCTGGCGCACTTGCCAGGATATAGCGAAGCGACAATCAACAAACGTGTGAACCCATGTCAAAAAGTGAAAACGTGGAAAATTGGAATTTCCTCTGACTCACAAAACACAACCCATCCGCATGCGATGCGAATAGAAGATCAATAACATCGTCTGCCTCGGCGTGCAACACATGCGGAGGCGCGACCGGCCGTTGCCTGCAGCCAGCCGCATTTGCCGCCTGCTTGTTGTATTCCTGCATGTCTTATTGCACTCGCTATGCCATTCGCAAACGGGCGGCGAATGCGCTATATTTAAAAACGCATTCGGCGATGGCCTCCAGCGTCGCGCAAAGATAACACCCAACAAGCTCCACACGCAAGTGCGCTCGCTTTTATCATCTCCATCCATTATCATTTCTCATTCAAGGCGCGCATTCATTTATTTGTTTTGATGGCACTCGGCTGCCGCTGAGCAATGAAAAGATAATGGTGTGAATGCATTCGCCGCATTGTCCCCAAGACGCCGCTGTGCATTGTGTATGCCGTTTTAAATGTCCATTCGGAAGAAAAATTGAACATTGATACACTTTTATCTCTTCCACAATAACGCGCGGGAGCTCCCTCGCCTTTATTTATTCGGAGGCTTACGTCAGCTTCGGTATATCATCTTATTCACGCGTGCTTGCACATTGAAATGTGTTTCACGCTTTGGGATTTCGCACGTTTTGCGCCCCTTATCCCCTCGAGCATCATCAGCTCAAATTAAAGTAGTTTTCAATGTTTTTAATTTCGATCTCGGTCGAATGCAAGTCGCAATTATCGAAGGGAACACGCTGTTCGAGCGCCGCATGGGTGCGGTGTAGGCCGACGATCGATAACGGCGCGAAGGTAGTTAGTCTAGCCGCCTCCATTGACTGCGCTCGCTTGTGTGCGTTGAGCGTCGCTGCCGCCGCCCGGCAACCTGTTGCACACACTTGCACGGCTGCGGCCAAGTGTCTGTGACCCTTTCCACCCACACCCCCTCTCAATCCAGCCATCCTCCTTGGCAGCATGGGAGCGGCGCGGCGTTCCCGCAAAATGCAATATGCGTTGTTGGCGCTGACAGGCAAACGCTGGCCGAGTCGAGGCGATGCACTTCTCCATCATTGAGAATTATGGTTGAAATGGGCGTCGTGAACATATGCTTTCCGCAACCTTTTCAACCGCCGCCAACATGCATGCGCGTTGTTTTGCGGTCGCCCTTCATTCGTTCGCTCGCTTCGATTGATTGAAACGCGATTATCGCTCGAGCGTAAACTCATATAGCCGCTCACAAATAACGTTAGAACAATTTGATTTCCCTCAAGGCTGTTTCTCCGCCGATTCTTCATTTGCGTGGCAGTTGGTTCAAGCCGTTCCCGGACAAGTGCGGTTTTGCAAGAAATGCGACGATCCCCATCGGGGGGATGCACAATTAATTTGTGCTTTCTGTCTCGATGTATGTAGACGCGCAAAAAAATCATCACTTTTCGATTATTTCAATTCTATTCATCCGAATTATTTATCCTAACAAATAAAATAAGACTGATCCATCAAATGATGCAAGGAAAATTGTACTTTTATCGGACGGATGAAAATATCTTGTTGACGACTCTTAAAAAACCCTTACGTCGCGACGACGACATAACAGCTTATATCGATGATGGTTATCTTTTCACGCAGGATAAATGGAATTTTCCCCATTCACATCATTCTTGAATACTTACAACGCCACCACCTGCAGAATGCACCAACAAAGACTTCCCGCTGGCAATGCCGGCCATCTCGAAGAGCAAGATGTACGCAACGGTGAAGTTCATCGTAATGGAGGCGGCATCAATGGGCGACATGCCGTCCGGCAGTTTAAAGACGTACTTGGCCGGAACGGCGACCAATTCAGCCCAAGCACGATATTCCGGCAGGGCCACGACCTTATCGCCAACCTGGAAAGCACACAAGAACAGGGAGAATAAATATTTACAAAACGGCGAATCAATAGGTTGTACGTGCAAGATAAATATTTGCGCGCTTACTTATGCCGCCTTTCTTATCCCACTTTATCTAGAATAATACCCAAGTGTACATTCATCATTTGCAATTACTTGATATGACTTCCTTTTAATTATTCGCTCGACGGTTTCATGACGAGACTATGTAAGAGAGAAAGGGCAGCAGCAGCTATAATGAACTTCGATTTTCTCTACGCGTAGCTGTAAAAATAATTTAAGAGTTTCTGTTTCTTATTCGCGAAAGGGTCGGGTCGAGTAGAGTCGAGTGTCTTAGAGTTCTTCGTGCGTCGAATAATTTTCCGCGTTCCCAGGGTGACTGCCTTCGCCGGACGACGACGAAGGGCAAAGACGTAAAAAGACAATTTCCCACACGCACGCGGCCGTAAAAGACGATGAAGAAGAGCAGCGCGCGAGCGGGTGCAAGTCTTTTGCTTCTTTTAGCGAAAAGGTAGCTAGAGCTTCGCTTTGAAATGAATAAAACGCGCGCTCCGCATTTTCCATAATAAAATGCTGCCGGCTGCCAGCCAGCCAAGGGCAATGCCAATGCGTGAGCCGCGCGCCACGTGTCTTCCTCTCAAATGGGATTTAAATTATGAATTATTCTTCTTGTATCTATTCCGTTTGAAATCAAGTAGAGCTGCTTGCTGCCTTTCTCACTGACTGACTGACTGACAAACTGCATGAGGCGCGATTGCGTTCGAGCGTGTGCGTCCGTCATTCATTTCGTCTGTGCGTGGCTGTAGTCGGGCAATTATCCTAATTAAATAGAAATCATTTTCGAGGAATTTCTTCGTAATTGTTGTCTAATTGTTGGCCGACATGTAAAAAACATGTGTACGCTTCGCTTTGATAAACGCTGGAATGTTCGAGTTTAATTGGCCAAAAGTTTATTCGACTTTTCGACCAGTCCGTCAATAGACAAGGGGGTCATGAAGATGCGTCATAATATTTGCTGCAAATTTCTTCGAAATTGAAGAGGGAGTCTAATAATAATGTTACAGAACGAGAAACAATCGAGGCGCAATCCCGTCCGTTGTGATTCATGGAAAATCGCTTGCTAAGTGACTAGCTCGCGGGGGTGGTTGGCCGCATTTGAAGTGAACTTACAGCAAATCCTTCGACGTTCTCGCCGACCGCTTCGATCTCGCCGGCGCACTCAGTACCGAGGACGAAGGGGCACTTGGGCGGCGAATCGATGACGCCCTGACGCAGCATCAAGTCTTGGAAGTTCAAGCCGCTGCAAGCAAAAAAAAATCCCACCACTCAATTAATAAAAAGCATCCGAGCGACAATGCGGAAGGAAGCTGTAATTAAAAGAGAAACATTGCGTTTAGAATGCAAAAAAATTCGCAATTTACAAGAAACCCGTGCGTTTCCTTATCTTATCGTCGTTCGTTTTCTGCTGAAATAATACGCAATCTCTGCAAGCATTCATATCGAAATGATTGATATCCCCCGCCCGCTTCGTTGGCTCGTCACAAAATGTCATTTGTTTTATCGGGCGAGTGATAGAAACACTTGCAGTACAAGTATGCGAAGCGACATTTAAGGCGAACACAATTTTCCGCTGAAATTTTCGCTTATCGCACATTCTCGAGTGCCGATCATTTTCACTCGGATTCTTCTACGTCCCCCGGGCGGCCAGTGGCTCGCACTCGACTGCAAAGCAATTAGTGACCGGAAGTCGTGCACTCCAAGCCGTCTTTCAACTTCCGCTGGTCAACTTTTCCCCGTCTGTTGTAACAAATGCATCGCAACGTATCCTTTCCTATCGTTTCCACGCTATACATGACATGCGTGCTCAAACTCACTGACAATAAAATAAATTGTTATATGCTTTCCCTGGCAGTTCACAAAGCAAACACACAAAAGAAAAACGAAAGCTCACCTATTATTAAAACAGTCCAAACTATTGCGATTGCTATAAATTAACGTGCTGTTATCTGTCGTTTGTGATTCATTTTATTATTGCACTATAAACTATTTTTGCGCCATGCTCATAATGAACACACAAACGCAAGTGGTGAATAATGCGAGTATCTTGTTCGAGCATGTTCCAGGAATCTACGTAAACTGCGGTTTGCCATATTACCAAACAACAGGGTGCCTTAATCGATGAATAAATATGAGCGAACCAATAATAAGAAAGCAATTTATTCGAGTGCGTTCCGCTCAGTAAAAAAGTAAAGTAACAAGTACAATTCCGCACAAGCCGCATTCGAATTCTGTATTTCTGCATTTCTTTGCAACGTCTCGTGTGTGCGATTCCAACTAATTGACCAACTAATATTCTAGCTAATTGCTGAGTAATTAGCAAACGTTTGTAATGCAAAACGCGTTTTAATTAATTATGACTATTTGCGGGCAGCGAGACAAAGAAACGAATTAGTTAAAGACTCCATGCAGCTTGATTTCCTTCAACAACAACAAAATAAAGAAAAATCCTAATTGCGTCCATAACTGCTACGTTTCAAAAAACGAATATTACTTGGTAAAAAGACACGAATAAGCAAGCAAGGAAAAAAAATTGCCAAAAATATTCAACATAACTCAAACGCTTAGAGTTATTTCCATTACGTGATAAGAGTGATAACCACTTTGCTATAAATAAACCAACAGCAGCGTTAGAATTCTAAATTAGTATACAGGATGTTATCATTTTTATTCTTTGGAAACATGATCTTACCGCCAAAACGATCACAAAGCGCATTCGCGTATTATCTCTGCGCGTCCGATGCACTCGGCATTATGTAAGGTCACGCACTATCAGCATCACCAACGACACTTGCTCGGCATTACTGCACAACAAACATCATCAACATCATCCCACCAGAACCAGAAGTCGTGCTGATGATGAGGACGAGGAGAGCGACAATAAAACTAGCATTAAACAGCAACCGCGTGTCGCGCACAGCTCAGCAAACACTTGCAAAAGCGTTTGAACAATGCAATGTGCATTGCATCATTTCGTTTTTAATTTTTCCCCTTGTGCGCCGTGATGACAAACCCACTATTTGCATCTATTCTATTCTAGTTTAGCAGCACTTCTTTGTCGTGTTTACGAAGCGAGTGATGAAGCTGCAGATGTAACAAATTACACAGTGACAATGCAATCGCATATTTCATTATGCGATATTGTGGGAAATATGCAATTGCCAGCAACGATACCGCGTCTTTTTCTCTTGTCGCTTGGCAATGCCGCAGCAAATTTAATAAAGCGCAAGTACGCATAAAAACGTGTGATGCACTTATCCCCTTCGTTCGCATTTTGTATATTTATAATTCGCATAATTCATAATTAACAACAAACCTGTGACTTGTATTCATTTGTTCAACATTCAATTGCAATTGCCAACCGCGTGCAATTGAATTATAAAAATATTTTTGCAAGGCAATTTCTCCGCGGTAAATATCGGAAAGTTTAATTTACTTGCAAAATCTCTCAATTATACGCATTAAAACTTTGCTCAATTAATTAATCGAAACACAAAGTATCCAACACAATTATATAGTTTTAATTTACTCGTGCGTAGTTAGGAATCGCGAATAATAATTGCGCACGGCGAGATTACACCGCGACACACAAGCCGTATTCGGTGTGCCATTTAATTATTTATGATCGGGGGCAACTCCTCGCATTCCATAATAGAATTGTAACAATAATAATACGTGATGAAATGATGATAGCCAAAGAGACTGAGCGCGTTCAGTACAACTCACTCTTCAATGCGCTGTACGATTATATAGAGCGCAAAAGCGTAATTGTAATCAGTACACGTACAAGCGTAATCAATTGTACTTAGTCGCATTCAGTAAAAATTTCTCTCTGAATTCTTTGTTAGTAATTAATAGTTGTTCGTATACCGTTCTAATGAGTTTTTAATTTTTGTGTTTTTTTTAACTACGTTTCCATTGTCTTTGAAAATAGTATTTCCGTACTTTTTCCTACCCGATTATTTCACTTCCCTTCCATATGCGTTGAAAAACACACATGCACAAAAAACCTTCCGATTAAAACATGTGTGCATAGTTAAATTTATATGTTGTTGATAGTGAAATATTTTGCATTATTATAGTCGCTAGAGCACTCACTGCGTTGCATTGCATTCGCATTGTTATTGTTTTGTTATTATTTCAGAGCATCCGATACACCGCAAAGCGCTACATTTCGCTCCCTCCTATGCACAATTTGTTCGTTTATTTATTGCAGCTCTCACGCTCATTTTTCAAGGTTGTGTCGGACCCTGACTCTGAACTCCGGGCGGCAGGCGAAACAGCAATGCCGCAGCAAGCGATTCATCGGATTGCCTTTGTTCATTAGCAATCGCGTCATTTTCGTTCGCGATATATTTTGCGCTCGCTATCGAATAATGCAATTTTCACATTCAATTATCTCTTATGTTTGCTTTGGAAAAAGGAGCACTTATTAACGTTCGCGACAAGCAATTGTTGAACATGTCGCATGTCGCTTTAATACGCACTTAATTAATTCGCTTGCTTATAAATGCGTCGCATTGCTTCGAGTGATTAAATTCACTTCGTGTAAATATTATTGCATTCAATCTTATTTTTCTCTTACTTGTCAAGATAAACCCTACCCTGGCTCCGTTCTACTATTACAACATAACAAACACGCCAGAATTCCAGAAATAGATGCGCAGAATTGTTGTTCGATTATCAATGGAATTTTCCATCCCCGTATCAATACAAAGCCTATCAAGCGCGCAATCTTTTTCCCTCATTTCCCTTGCAAGCTCTTCAAGATCTTGAAATTTGTTCTCGGGTTAAATAAAACGCGAAATCGTAGTGGGAAAAAGACACAATGAGAAAAATGTTGTTTGTACGGCAGGTAAACGCAGGAAGTACCCTTTTGGATTGCGGTTAATCCCTTCTTTTGTGCTTACAATGTATTACATTACGTCTCAAAACATTTAAAGAGAGGGTGCTGTGCAATGCTGCTATTTATTTGTATCACCTTGAAATTCCTTTTAACCTTTTAAAACCTTCCCAGCTGCGGCAATCTTTTTAATTTCTGTGAATTACGTCGTCGTGCCATGAGAAGCAGAAATACGCCTATCATAAATTTGGGTGAAATTAAAAGAATATTAAAAAGTCCTTCAAGCAAATTAAAATTCAGCAAATGTTCGAAAGCAGTAAGTACCAAGCATTTCCCGGCAGAGTTTGTTGGCTCACAAACGACGTATTGTTTGGTGATGAAAGTAAAAGTTAAGTCAAGTTACCAGAAGCCAAAACTCACACAGCAATCAGGGAGTGAGTCCTTCTGCTTCATATTCATACGCAATTACAGCATACGCGCAGCTGAACAAAACAAAAAACTTGTACTTCCGTTGTCAATGAGCACGTCGACGTCGTCGTCGTCGTTTGTTATTCGAATTATGTGCGTAAGTGCGGCGCTGCATATGGCGTTTAAAGAGCCGCTACTACTACTGCTACTCGCATCTTAAGTGCTTCTTCTGTTGATTCAATTTCCCTGTCCCGTTGCTTTGCTTTGCCTTGCTTTACATTACACATACTTCATATTCATACATAATTTAGCCTATTTATTACCGCAACAATATATCACCCATCGACGCATG
This sequence comes from Aleochara curtula, assembly GCA_963978815.1. NCBI lineage: Eukaryota > Metazoa > Arthropoda > Insecta > Coleoptera > Staphylinidae > Aleochara > Aleochara curtula. The sequence continues at coordinate 18,035,802 of OZ022216.1, read as the reverse complement.
CGAGTAAAATACGCTACCAAGTAAGTACCCGCTTATTTGCGGTTTTTCCGGCGTCATCAACCAACCAGCCAGCCAGCCAGTCATCTGCTTCTTATCATGCGACCGAAGCGGAGCAATTGATGACTAATCGTGACTAACACCAACCAATTGATGAATCGTTTTCAAATTTCTGCTTCTAAGTGGAACAAATGTCATTACTTGAATTAATGCCGCTTGGTATTTCCCCACGATCACGGCCCAAGTAAAATACCGGAAATAATGCTTTGTTACACGATTTTTTCTCTTCCCCTTTCTTCATCTCCCTAAATTACTTCCGCAAAGTGATACTTGTTCATAAACAATTTCCTTACTTGTTAGCAAGCGCGCAAATAACATAAACAAAAGCGAGGGCGGGCGGGCTGGCTGTGCCGCTCGCGCCAATTGTAACATTAACAACCGAAACACGGCTTTCTCGCGCGTTCGCGGATGTTCTTCGTTATATCGCCTCCTCGGCAGCGAGAGCCGCATACACACGTCGTGTTTCAATCAACTCGATTGCCGCTCTCTGCGCTCTTGCATCGCACATTGCAAGGAGATGCAACGCAGATGGCTCGCTCTGCTCTCCTCCACCGGGTCTTCTTCTTTGGCTCCCTCCACGCAACGCGCGCGCGGAATGGGTGCAAGAGGCAGGCGCAGCACGGCTCGTTCTCGCAGAACATTTTTTGCATTTAAAAATATATTTGAAGGTCGCAGCATCGGGCGACAGCTACATCGATGCGATGGGTGCATAGCGAACGTGAACACGTTCGTACTTGTTTCCACATGCGTGTGTTTCGCCCAAATGGCTGCCCCCTTATCTCTACTTCGCCTAATGTTTTTGTTATTGTGCCTCGCTAAAACTACGCTAAAACGATGCAGATTTTACTCGAAACAATTGCATTGCGATTTGTTGTTTACTATAAAATAACGTTGTTTGCTGTTGTCGTCGCTCGATGCTCTACTTTTTTTCCAGTACGTAAACATGCAGGGCTGTAATCATTTAATTACTGTGCCTGTTATGATATCGCGCGTAACCCCTGCCCTGATAAAAATGCAACAATACGTATGGCTGTAATGAGTGTGCTGCTACTCTTTGATGATGTTCGTTAACGCTTTTTTATTTTGCTTCGACTAATTGTTTACTGAAATGCGCGCACAGCAATTGATCGAGTGATGCGTTGAAATTGGCTTTCGCGTAGATTAGCATGTTTGTTATCCGAGGGGTCTGAACGCAGTGCGCCAAGAGCGAGAGAGATTTAATTAATCGAGGTATTTTTATTCGCCTGCTGTGGTGGCGAATTACAATTAAATCAACACGCACACGAATGCGCTGGCTGAATGCAGCCGGGCGCTGATTATGCGGGTTGCGCCCGGCTCTCGCTTCCACTTGCATAAAATGCTTGTTGCTTGTTCCCAACTGCGCAATAACGTTTTTTTATCCTCGATTGGCCGAATCGCGCGATATAAGATGCTCTCGTCGATGTCGTCGTCGTCTTCGTTGGAAATATGGGCGCAGTTCGCAAACATGGATGCGAAAAATTATTTGTTTCGCTGCTAGGCTACGCATGTCCGCTCGATGCACACGCAGAAAATAGAAAATGGCGAATTTGCATATGTCGGGCCGGTGTACGCATATGGACGGACAAACAGATATTCGGATGTGAAAAAAAACGTACTCACCATGCTTTAACTCTGATAAGAACCTCTCCCTCGGCGACTGTGGGCTCGGGGCGCTTGAGGATCTTGACGCTCTTTAAACCACCAAAGCTGTTGAGGACCACGGCGCGCATCTGCTTCGGTTCCGGGGCGGCTGGTTGCGCTTCTTCGGCCGGGGCGGCGTCTCCATTCTCCTTCACTTCCTTGGCGTCTTCCTTCGGCGTTTCGGGAGCTTGCTGCTCCTCGACCTTCTTCTCAGGCTGTTGCTGCTGCTGCTCTTCGGCGGCCACAGATTCGGGCTGCTGCTCGTTCGACATGTTGCTCTTGGATTTGTACTTACAAAGTTTGCGTGCGATTTGCGAGATGCGACGCGCTGATTGCGAGTAGGTTAGGGGCGAACGATGCCGGCCGGCTTTCTAACGAACAATGAACGGTCGGTCGATGAGCAATGACTAATGTAACAGGTGCCTGCGTTCGCTCCGATGCTGTCTGTGTCACTCGCCGGGCTTCCTGGCAGACGCGCTGTAACACCAACTGTGCGTACTAAGTGTTCGTTAGATACGCGACGCGCATACTGGGTAGGGCGCGACGCACGCCACAACGCATGCGTTGCATCCAAGATGTTCGTGATACGAACGCCAGCTATCGATGGCTACAAGCACCACCTTCTAATCAAACATGAATGCCAGGACTTTACAAATTACTGAAGCGAAGAGCTACATTATGTTACTCATCAAAGGATCAACTCTACAATAATCAAATGTTTAATTATTTAACATTTAATTAGTATATAAATATGTATCCCAAATTCCTTCATTCACGAGACGACATTCTCTTCGCCCATACATCGCTTTGTCAATATAATAAAACGGGATAATATGTCTGTGCCTTCCTCTTTTAACTATAATAATGGTTTCAACCCAATTATTCAATAAATAATTGAATTACAAACGATTGCAATTACACTCAATTATTTCATCATTATTGAATACCTTCTTAGAACAAAAGACGCATAACTTTTATCTATAACATTTCCATCACACGTTTAATAAATAACTATGAATTGCAATCGGTTGCAATCTGCATAATAAATTCACAAGCTATAGGAGAAAAATTAATCTTACACGCTAAAGACATTATCATTGCGTCGTCTTGTGTTGCACTTCACGCTCTTCCATCATCGCTTGTATTTTACTGTTCGTGAAGCGTTTACTATCGCTGTCCAGATCGTCAGCGAGCAATCGTTTCGCCGCACGACCATTGATTGCCTTATTAATATTCTTGAGATCCTGAAAACAGCCAGCGATTATATACCAAAGAAGCCACAGGCTGTGGATTGTTACTTACACGTGAATCACTACGATTAAAACAATAACTATGCGGATTATTGAATTCTCCGCTCATGCTCGTTGGACTCTCCAACGAATTAACAAACACGTTACGTGTTATTTGACTGCGGGGGCTGACAAGGGGAGTCGTGGCCGGCAATGGGCTGAGCGTTAAACTCTCGATATCTGAAGAGCGCGTAAACTGCAGCACGAATCTCTTCACTTTCATCACATAAATTTTATTGTAGAACATGATTAAATTGTCGCTGCCTGTTTCGTCAATATACACGCTGCGATAGATATCACGGTTTGATTGTGGTTGCGCCCGATAGCAGTTCATGATTTCCGTAAATTTCATGTTGCTACCTTGGTCCAACTATAAAACACAAACAATTTGTAAATCACTATTATGACAAACTTTCAAGTTGTTACCTTGCATATCACATAAACCGCACACATGATCAACTGATCCAAATGGCGGTTTTTGATAAGATCCGTCTTTCGAATCGAGTGCTCAAAGACGGTCCATATTTTCATGCGGAATTCAGTATCATTCAATCGTAAACGACGACAAAGATCATCCATGCGTACGTACGCCAGTACGTAAAACTTCCTCAAGATGATTGAAAAACTCAGATTTCTGCGTGGTGTATTCGCATTGGTGCTTGTGCCATTTTGAGTGCTGTTTGTCGCATTCTGCACAGCCAGCTGATTGCGATTCGAGTTTAAAAGCGACTGTCCAGGTCGGATATTTGAATATCTTGGAGATTGAAACGTTTCAGAAGTGCTAGTACTTGCACCACCAGTACCAAACAAAACACGTCGTGAAGACGACGTATTAACAAGACTTGCCATGTTAATTGTCGTTCCCGGCTGGGCAATTTCTTCAAATTTGGGAATTGTATAATCGCAACGGGCTAGGTCCTCCCAAAGAACGCTATCGCTACGCCACATTAACGAATCCAATATGGATTCTTCAACCTAAGAGAAGTATTGAAAATGACTGGTGACTAAAAGATGAGCGGCGATACTTACATAACTTAAGTGCTTTATCATGTCTCGAGTGAAATCAGGCTTTGATCGAACAATGAGCTCAATAATTCGAACAAAATGTGATGCGGGCATATCCAGCGCGGTCAACACCCAAGGAAAATGAAACTGTGGCGGCAAAGCCAGCACGTACACCGACAATTCAGCAGCGCAAACGTAGACGCATTCATGAAACACTGGTTTTTCAAGTACGGAGAGATCGCGGTTCATACGCTTTTCATTAACGAGTATCATCTCCAGGATGTAATAGAACAATTTGGTTGTCATCGTTTGCATTTCATTGGGATCGGCAGCATTACCAGACGTAAGGCCGCCGAGAAGCTTCTCTGACATTACACTCACAACATTAACAACTTTCTCACCAAGATTTTCGCCGCCGCATTCAGCAATCATTTCCGAAATCTTGTCGGACATGCCTGAGGGACGATTCGCCAATAGAGCAGTCAACTTGGCTCTGGAATCTGCCGCCCCATTGCTTTCATTTGGCTCACGGGGTCCCATATAATGACGACCAGTGAGTGGCGTTTGGCAGACGGCTACTCGCCGGTCATTAATTGGTGTGTCCATTATTGCATCTCCATTTGAGCAACGCATACTTTGAAGCACTGATTGTCTGTATGCTTCAGCTGAAAATAATTGATTCACGTCAGTATCCATTGTATAGCAATGGCATCAAAGCTTACCCAAAAAGATTTTTTCATCGAAACAGCTCTCCTCTGCAATATAATCTTCGTATATTTTAGTAAGCGATGCATAATTGATGTCGATGTTTTCTGGCGAGAAGAAGCCGGTGAGTTCTTTCTTGTTTCCCTTGAGCTTGCCTTCGTTGATCAGCTGGACAAGCTTAGGATGCACTTTGTAGTCTTGCGTGTACTTGACGTCTGAGATTTCCAGCGAGCCTTGCGTGCCAATGAGCTTGTCGAGGGCGCACGGCGCCTCAGCTGGCAGCTGGTAGGTAGGCAGGTGCCAGTCAGCTGGCAGACCATCAAACTCAAGATTAAGCACGTCGCGCTGATTCAGAAGAAACGCATTGCGAAACGACAGATTGCAGCAGGCAAATAGAATCTTAAGGCATTCGACTAAATCGTCTGCGCAACGCATATATTTGCCTTTTAATAGGATGAATAACACCCAAGTGAATTCAAACACACTGATTGGAGTACACTGTGTTAATCTAGATTAAAGAGAACCCATTAATACATATTTCATACTTTGGAAACAAAGAGAATTTAAATGCCTAAATAATACTTACTTTTTACGTAGCCGAATTGATTCGCTATCTGGTATTCTAAACAACTTCTTGAAATTCGTCAAGTAATGCTTATAAATGTTTTGGCATACAATGAAATTTTTCTCCGCCAGTTCAACTTCTTTTGAATATTCTTTAGGTAATTTTGCCATTGAAATCCAGCTCTTCATGTTGGAAAAGAATTGATTTAGGCTAAAATTCACGAGACGCAATGTATAATCAAAGATTCTGGCAACTTTTAAGAGAATCACCCCTACCTCATATCACAAAGTCTAAGCAGTAAAGTCATGTTAAATGATTTGGATCTGGCTGCATATACTTTCACGGATTCCGTTTTAGTTTTCCGATATGTTATAAATAAACAACACGCCAGCCAGTGCACTTTATCGCCCTGAAATTTAATGTATGGAGAACTGCGCTAGGCAACTAATGCAACAATAGGAGACATATGTTGGAGCAGCTGTTTGTAAGGAATGAAGGCGCTCTAAAAATATGCACTAATTGCAAATGCAAATTTTACCTCGAGTGTTATGTAGCTAGATATCTCTCCGTAGTTATCCCACGTCTTCTTGAGCGTCGCATTGTCGAACTTCAACTCTTTCTGCAACTCCTCCAGCTTCGCGTATAGGGGTTCAACGAAGTTAGCTTCGTTAGAGGACCAGGACGCCTCCATATCGGCGTCAGGGTCCTGCTTAATCCCGAAACTCATAATATGTTTCAATGCAGTCACTGATTGACTGGTACCAACACGACCGACTCACAATTTGCTTATTTACTTTATGAGGACCGCGACGCGCTTCAAAACAAGAGATCACTTCACTAAGCACCTAACCTGCAAGGGTGTGGCGGTTTTGGAGCGAATACCAACGCGCGGCAAACACCACCATTTGTCGATGCACTTTCGTTGCCCACGATCGGGGCAATTACCTGGTTTTGGCGGTGAAATGCCCACAATGGAGCCGATGTCGATAGGTATTCGACCACAAAGAAATGCCGCGATCCCGCCAAATTATGCTGCTTGTACAAAGCGCGCGCGTTACGCTGCGCGGGTGGAAGCTTCGTAATACTGAAGTCGCTCAGAGGGCGCTTCAGACGTCGTGAGCTCGGCGTTGGCGTTGATTTAAAATTTAAATGCCATGAAAGAACTTTAAACATTAAAGAAATGGAAGTTTTGGAGATATCTTTCCGCATACATTGCAAATTATTTCAATATATACTGCTTAATAAAGTGAATGATTCTTTTTTATATTTTCTACTTTGTACTTAAATATATTAAATTAATATGGATTAAACAATGTTTTGAAGATATAAAAGATCAACATTTAAAACAATATAAAAAATCATTCACTTGTGACCTTTGTTGGCAAACGAAAAATACTGTATAACAATTAAAAACCATACACGCTCAACTCTCTCCTATCGGCGGAAAAAGCTCGTCCTCTTCCTAGGACTCACGGATGTTCTCTGCAAAAACGAAAATATTACCACACCAGTCAACATCGTTGGCTCGTCGAGAAGAATTAAATTAATATAGATGCAGATAAAGATATATACATATATTTAATATATAATATGACTGGGAAGAGTATTATCGTATTACGTGAGCATGCTTTGTAAAAAATAGTAGAAACTAGTAAAAAAATATCATTAGCCCCGTTGATGGATTAATTTTTACTATGACGTGAGTGAGACGATTGAGATGCCTGCTATCACAATTGAAAGGATGCAAAAGACGTTCTTCGTTATTTGCCACATATTACGCCCAAAATATCCACGTGCGCAACAAAATTTCGTACACCGTTTCCGCCTCCAACAATATATACAATGCGATGTACAGATACAAGGACCTTGCTTGCAACTGCATCGTCTATGCTTGTTAAAGAACACCCGCGTTTCGGATGCAGAACTTAAGGTAAAGGATTGCTCCGAACAAGTGGAACCTACCTCAGAGCTGCTCGAGTCCTTCGAACGTGAGAAGAGCGCTCGCAATGGATTTGGCGTTGTGCGCTTCTGGTCCGTCAGCTCGCGAAGTACTTCGCGTTGGCTGTTGTTGCCTTGAAGGGACAAGCGTCCGCCGTTTTTACTTGGCGTCGGAGGACCTGGTTTCTTATACGACGTCGTACCGATGTCCTTTTTCTTAGATTTTTCTTGAGGCAGGAGATGAGCTTTCATGTTGTCATCAAATTCAACATTGCCAGACTAAAAGCGAATAACCATAAAGCAATTTGCAAAATTGTTAGAAACATTAAAAGTACCTTGATATCTTCGTCCTTGACGAAATTCCGATTAAGAAACTGTGTTTCTGCGGGGTATGATGATTTTAAGTGTGGCGGGCACATTGAATTCCGCACTGCCATTTCGGAGAGCCTGCTGGAAATGGATTCACGATCTGATGAGCTTGAAGCATTGTCGAAACGGCCAGCTTTAAGATCGTGCAGATACTTATTGTTGAACATATCACCTTCATCTTCCATATGGAAATCTACAAAAGAAATGCACGCTATAATACGTAAAATAAAATAACTAAATATAACTCACCATTAGACGAACTAGGAGTTGGGGTAATACTTGTTCGACGTCGAATGCGCACTTCTTCGATAACATCCATGGCTGAAGCATTTCTAGGCAACGTAGAGTAACGTCGTTCTTCCATGTAGGACGCACCTCGCAGAGCTTCACTTTGCAAACTTTGAGTGCTTGCACGACGCGACATCATTAGCGGCTCCTTGAACAGACTCTCATCTCGTTGCAACTTCAACTGTTGCATTGCGTACTGCTTTTCCGTATTCAGCACTTCAACCTTTGCCGAAATCCGTCCTAGTTCCTCTTTCAAATGGGCCACGGTAGATTTATAGTGTTCATTCTCACTCTTAAGTAATACCAGCCGCTCGCGAGTATCCATATCATTTTGTTCGATTTGCTCCTTGTACTTTGAGACAATCATGTTCTTCATCTTTTCTAGCTTTGAATCGTAATCGGTCTTTATCGCCTGCATCTTTTTATTCATGTCCGAATCATTTTTTCCAATCAATCGCACATACTCTTCACGATCACGCTGCCGCTTGTATGTTAAAGTATCAATTTCCGACTTTAAGCGCGTGTTTTCTTCGCAAAGAGTGCCATAGGTGTCCTTTGCAGCCAAATTGGCACACAATTGCTCATTGCGCTCCTCTAAAATTCTATTCAGTGACTTGTAATCCAATTCAAGCTTGGAATGCACAACCTTCAGTTCACTGTACGACTCCTTCAATAAACTCAACTCTCTGCGCAATTCGTCATCGTTGAAATCTCCCTGACCCTTTTGCGGCAATTGCGGTGTGTTATCTTGAGCCGATTGCGCTTTTTGATAAGTATCTTTAAGCTCAATATAGTCATTGAGAAGTTTTTTATACGCTGCATCTCCTTGGTCAACTTTCCCAGATGCAACAGTTGGTTGAACTTTACCATCGGCTAAAGCTTTATTTTCCTCCCGCAGCTGCCGAATTTTCTTTTCAAAGTTATTCTTTGCATTCTCAACCAGCGCAAGTTTCTGTTTAATAGTGAGATATTTGCGTTTCCATTCATCTTCCTTTGGCTTATTCACAGGAAGGACGTTTTCTTTAAGTACTTTCGGTTTTTCTTCTTTAAACACCAATTGATCTACGGCTTGAATGAAAGTTTTTAATTGTTCTAACGCGTTTTCGGCATTGTCTTTGAGGTCATCTAATTTCGTCTCGATTTCATCACCATCCATGTCCTTATAGACAGTTGTCCATTCGATTTTGCTGTCACATAAGAGTGCGTTGACTGTACGCTCAACAATTTGATGACATTTCAAATTCTGATTATAAATCATTTTAGAGAAACGTCGGAATTGCTTTTGTATATCATCGATGATGACTTCCAATGCAGACTTCTGTTCATAATGCAGACGGTGCGATTCTTCAGTGATATGTGAGCTCTTAATTTGCATTGTCGTATAAAGATCTTTTAGATTATAAACTATTTGTTCAATACTATTGCGTTTAGTGATCATTTCTTCGATCGATTTGAAGACTCCCTGAGTGGTACACAAGAAGTCTTTGTACGAGTTATATCTTGATTTGTTGTTGCACTCCAAGAAGTCGAGTTTTTCTTGCAATTGCGCGGAAAAATGTTGTTTATCTTTTAGTACTTCAAACTGCGTCTAAAAAATAATACACATCTTATTAATGCACGTAATACTTTAATTAAACAATTACTCACTTTCAAATTCTCCAAACTCTTGGAATCTTTCACCTTCTCTTGAAGTAATGCAATTTTTTCCTCGTGCAAACGTTCATACTCTTGCAACAGCTTCGTTTTCTCTTCAATCACTTCATTGTGACATTTTTGTAACTCTGCCAGCGTGCGTTCTGAATTCTTTTTATCTTTCTGCGTTACATTATGCACAGTCGTCAATTCGCGCAGTTTACCAAACGTATCAATAATGCGCGTCTCAATTTGCTGAATCAAATCATCTAAGTCAACATCGTCTATCGCATCATCCTTTTCATTCAGCAATGTGGCAAAACGCCGCACATTCGCCTGCAATCTGCGTTTCACATTGTTCGCCTCGTAAATTTGCGACTCCAACTCAAGCACACGCATCTCGAGCAGACGTTGGGCTTCTCGCTCCGAGTTGTGCACACGAACGAGCTCGTCGCGATCTGCCAACTGCTCCAGCAAACCCTTCATCTCACCCTGCACACGCAACAGACTCTCTTCGCCAGCGCGAACAATTGTCGCATGCTTCTCGATTAACTCTTCCCGATGGCGCATTACTCCTTGCACCTGTTCTTGGGCGCGACGGTGCTCGTCCTCGAGAAGCTGCCTCTCCGCAGTATCGTGCGCCAATTGTTCAAGCCGCGCAGCCAGCTCCGTCTGTAAGGAAGCAAGGGTGGCGTCTTTAGCAACGACTTGCGCAGCTACCTGATCGTACTTTTGCGTCATCTCGGCGAGCAACTCTTCCTTCGCATGGATGATAATCTCGGCGGTGCTGATCTCATTCTTCACTTCTCGCAGCTCCTCGGTGAGCTCCTGGTTGAGCCCAGACACATACTGCAGCTCCTTGGTCGTCGTTGAGTACTGCGTCTGCAACGTGGCGAGCGACTTGCGCTCCGAATTCAATTTACCCTCGTAGTCTTCATGAATCGTGGACAATTCACGACTGCTTGCTTCCATCTGCTTCGTCATGTTCGTGAGGATCAGCTGCACGGAGTCAAACTCTCCGTTCAAACTTGTGATCTCTTCATTCTTCTCGCGAATAATCTCCTTGTGCTGATCTAGCTGCACCACCAGCTTATCAACATGCGCCTGCAAGCGCTTCACCTGAGCAGAATACTCATCATTTCCTGCCTGTTGGGCCTTTTGCAGCTGATGGAGTTTCTCTTCCAAGCTGACTTTCATTTTCTCCATCTTACCCTTACCGGCCACGAGCACATCATGCGAGACCTGCAGATTCTTCAATTGCGTTGCCAACAGGGCCATCTGAAAACACAGTATAATTATTATCATGCGGGAAAAATGATTAAAAGTTACCTTTTCATCCTTCTCCTTTACTTTCTCCTGCATCGTAGCGTATACGTCTTTATGATGCTGAATTCTTGATTGGAGTATATCTCGTTCCTTGGTGAGTTTTGCAATATTTTGCGTAAAGCTCGTTATTGAAGTATTCATCGATTGTACCTGCTGTTGGAATTGTTCACAATCGAGCCCGTGAGCCACCTTATGAGATTTCAATGTTTCGTGGCCCTTTTCAATTTCGCGTTTTAATTTTTCGATTTCTTTGTGCTTCTGATCAATTGTGACCCCATGTTCTTTAATGGTCTCCTTCAATCGATCTTGCATCGTGATAAGTTCGGCTTTACTTTCCTTAAGCAGCGATTCATTTTGGATACCCAAAGCGGCATAATTCTTTTCTAATTGTTGATTGCTGATCTCCAACTCCTCAATTTTCTTGAGAAGGTCATCGCGCTCTTTTTGAATAACAATCAAATTCTCCTTGGCATCACTTAATTCAATATTTAATTGCGATTTATCATCATTTGAAATAGTGAGTGCCTGATTCAACTGATTGATTTCGGTCTTCAAATCACCTTCCATCTTATGCAGAGAACTAAGTTGCATTCCAAACTCTTCGCGGCAGTTACGTAAGTCCTCGTCGTATTCTGCTTTCGTGCGTACAATTTCAAGCTCTTGTAATTGCTTATCTTTCTGCAATTCGGCACAAGATTGTTTGTTATAAGCATGCTCGCATTCCATCGTTTTGTACTCTTTCTCAAGTTTATTGTATTTGGCAAGTAGCTCGCTGAGATTCTCAGTGAGAGAACGTACTTGTTCTCCACTCTCTGCCTTCTGTTCTTGTTCCATCTGCAGAGCCTCGGTGTATTTGTCCTTCGTATAGCCGAGTTCTTCTTTCAATGAGGATATCTCTTGAAGAAGTCCCATTTCGTTTACTCGAAGATGCTCAATATCTACCTCTAAGCAACGAATGACCTCATTCTTTTCTCTAATCAACTGTTTTAACTCTTCTTGTACATAATTAGAGTCCTTCATGGTGATATCAAGCTCAGTTTGCAAATCGCCTAGTTTCTGATTCAACTCAGCAATTTCCTTCTCTCGGCTATCTTTGAACATTGTAAGTTCATTGGTCGCCGTATTCAAATCGTTCATTTTGATATTATAATGCTTGCAAACAGTTTCAAAGTGATCCTCAAGTTTTTTCATCTTGCCAGACATAGAATCTTTTAATTCCACAACACTCTTTAGCTCAATAGTGCTCGCATTCTTGCGTTCTTCCAGTGCGAATAATTCATTGCGCATGATGTCGATTTGCTTCAAAGCAGCATTCTTTTCGGATTCAATGGCGAATATTGTTTTCTGTGCATTAAACAGTTCTGCAGTCTTCACTTCAAACTCCAGCTTAAGGGCAAGCAACTCTTTATTGCTTTGATCAAACACATCGTCTTTTTCGACGCATTTTTGCTCGGCCCGATTCAGATCTTCTTTAAATTGCTCTTTCTCTTGCCGCAAAACGGTACAAGTACTTGCAAGATGTTCCTTCTCTTGCGATAATTCGGATATGTGCGCAAACGCTTCTTCCAATTGCTTTGCGAGTTGTACGCGAGCTTCTTCAGCCTTTGCTACCTGCGTTTTCTGATTCTCAATCGTGAGATTCATCAGCTCAATCTTCTTCTCATGCTGCGCGACGTTTTTCTTAAATTGCTTATCCAACTGCACAACAGAGTTTTGCACTTCATGCAACTCTTGTTGTTTTGAATCAATGCTATCTCGTGTTACATTTAAATCGGTAACTAAACATGCATTCGTTGCTTCAAGCTCTTCAATGTCTTTCTGCAATTTGTTAATTGTCTGCATTTTCTCGAGATCTTTATACCCGTATTCTTCCTTCATAAGAGCCACTTCCGAATTCTTGTCGTTTAGTTTTTGCAGCTGATTATCAATCTCGGTAAGCATTTCGTTGATGGTCTTCTTTTGATACGTATTCTTCTTATTAGCGGCCTCCAACTCAATGCGTACCGTTTTCATTTTCTCTTCTAACTCGGACTTCTCTCTATAAGATAATTCCAGCTTAGCATTAAATTCATCTCGATACGTATTATATTCTTGTTGGCATTGCTCCAGTTCTGTGCGTAACACATCCTGGGCTTCTTGCATATTGGCGATCGATTCATTGAGTTTATGATTCAGTGCAATATAATGAGCGCTCTCTTGATCACTCACTTGCAATTGGCGCATGAGATCTTCATTCTTTGTTATTTCTTGCTCAATTTGCGTACGTAGATATTCAAGTTCTTCTTTCAACGTGTTATTTAATTCTTCAAGCGTTTGAAGTCTCTTCTCTAGATTCATGTTCAATTTTGATTTCCTTTCGAGATCTTCTTGAGATTGTTGAATTTGCACATTCAATTCACTATTGAGAGATATCTGACTGTGTAGCGCGGCTTGCGTTTCGGATTTCAATTCTGCATTTTCTTTGAGGACATCAATATTAAGCGCTTCAACTTCTTGCAGATTCTGCAAGAGTGAATCATTGCGCTGTAAGCCCTCTGAGACCTCTTCTTTTAGTCGTTGAATGTGAAATTCAAAATCCTGAGATTGTATTTCAAGCGCATTCAAACTCATGGTCAAACTTTTATTTTCACTTGCCTTACTATTGCAATCTTCTTTCAATTGACTCACCTTACTCAGAAGATCATTCTTGCTGTTGCGCAGCTGATCAATTTCCGTATCCTTTGCGGAAATAACTTTTATGACATTTTCGTGTTTTTGTTCCCAGATAGAAATGGTGTTCCGCAATTCTGAATTCTTCTGTGATAATTCCGCTTCTGTCGTATCTAAATCGCTGATGGTGGCGTTAAGAGTATCTATAACTCCGTGCAGTTCGTCGATTCTGCATACTTGATCACGAATCGTATTTTCAAACTCGGTAACACGCTGTTGGGCTTGCTTTAATGATTGTTGCAGAGTCTGCAGTACTTCTTGGTTCTTAATCTCAACCCGTTGCAAATGCACCACTTGGCCCTCAAGCTCTGCGTTAAGTTGCTGATGACTTTGTATCGAATTTTCAAACGACATTTGCTTAGTGGACAATTTCTCTAATAACTGCGACAAGCGGTGAACTTTATCTTGTTCAGAACTTTCAATAGATCCGATTATCAATTCTTCCAAGCGATCAATATGAGTCTGCATTTCGGTTTCTGACTGCTTCAATTGATTCTGAAGCGCGTTCAATGCGAAGTTACTTTGCGTGTAATTCATAACAGCCTCTTCATATTTGTCTTGCAATTCTCGAGACTCGTCTTGTAATGTTGAGTATCTTGAAGATGCTTCGCTAAGTTGCTTATTCAAGTCTACATGGCTATCGCGCAACAAATCCATATCTTTTGAAAGACTCGCAATCAGCTCTTCGCTAGATTTAATAGTATTATCACGTTCCGCCAGTTGCGAATTGAGTGAGTGTAATTCACTATCTTTCTTTTCGTTTTCAGTGCTCATGACATTAAGTTGTTTCAAGATATCATCATTTGTAAGTTTGAGATTTTGGTTAATACTGTGTAGTTCTTCAAGTTGTTCTTTCACAGCTTGGGCAGATTGTTCAAGAAGCGCATGTTGACTGTTGACCTCATTCAATTTCAACTTAGTGTCAGTAAGTTCTACTTCAAGCACTTGACATTTTTCCAGTGAGGACATTAACTCTTTTGTTAAATCGTCATTAGCGCGCTCACACTGACTATTTTTCGTGGACAATTCATTAAGGCGCGAATTCATTATCGCATCATTATCTTTGAAATCCTGGAGCAGTTTAGCGGTGGTGTTTTTGTACTTCTCAAGTTCTGAACAAACGCTGCGAGATGCATTCAACTCTTTCAGAGTATTCTGGAGCTGCTGTTCAACCATATCATTATGGGCAACATGACTTTGCAACTCAGCTTGGAGCTGCTCCATTTCCGAACGGCATTCATTTAGCTGTATTTCAACAACAGTTGTAGCCAGGTCTTCTGCAGATGGACGATCAGCAAGATTGGGAGACGTTGACATCGAGGCTTCCATTTCGCTAAAGCTTGCGTCTTTCTGACGCAGCTCATCTAACAACGCGGAAATTTCGTTGTAATTCATTTTCAGACTAGTTAACTCGCGTTCCTGCGCGTGGTGCTGATGAGATAATTGATCATACTTAGATTCAGCTTCGGCGGATTTCTTTTGCCAAACCGAAATTGCTTCTTCAGCATCTGCCATCTGTAGAAGTTACAAAGAAGTGTTAAATTAAACAAAAACTCGTTATAAACAAATGCAAATACCTTTTTAGTCATTTCGTCATTGCGACTCATAAGTTCTTCCTGTTCCCCCTGTAGCTGATTAATGTAGGCTTGGCATTCAGACAATTCGCTTCGTAAAAGCCTCTCCATTTCAATCACCTCCTGAGGTTTACTATCAGGGATGTTTTCTTCCATCTCACAAATGCGAGAACTCAGCCGAGAGATCATCTGTGACTTTTCACGAACTTCCAGCGTGATCTGTTCAATGCGCTTCTTGTGGTCTTTGATCTCCATCGTCAAGTCTTCTTTTTCAAAGCGTTCTGCTTGCAAATCGCGTGATAACCGCCGAATTTCTCGATCTTTTTCCTGCATTCTTGCCAGCTTTACAGCTGCTGGTGTTTTAAAATATTCATGCAATGGACTGCCCCGCAACATTGGGGATTCTCCAGAGGAGTTCCACTCCATGGTCCCTCTTTGGGTTGGAGTATCTGGCTGCGGAACCTTGGCTTCCATCGATACTCGTATAATGCCATCAAATTCTTGATACGTGGTCTCCACCGTGAATTTTTCAAGGAAATTCTTAATGTACGCTTGTACTTCATTGCTTAGCTTTTCGCATAGGGGTTTCGTGAGAGAGTCTCTTTGATCGTAAAGACATGTGTAGTGTAAAACAAGTGAGGCAGCTGCTCGTAGTTCAACATCGGTGTAATGTTCTTCATCGTTTGGTATTTCAAACGCCGGATAATGCGTTTGCAAGAATTCATTGAGTGTGGTTTTTAAATCTGGTTGACTATAAGTGTTCAGATGTTATTATATGGAAACATGTATGGTAAACTGGGCACTTACTATATTTCAATCAGTGTTTTGAAGAAGTCTATGTGTCTTAAGCCATTAATGTTTTGTATACGTTTTGAAAGCTCTAAGCAGTTGACCTATGATGATAGCACCTAATTTAAGCAAAGAAGCAACAAACAAGAAATAGATCGCTTACCCAATCGACAATAATTGAATCCCATTTGTGAAGCACAATATCACTCATAGTGTATCACAGACACTGGCCCCACATGTAAATCACGATTATTGTTATGTAGAATAGATTATTATAAATATACAACTTAAAAACTGGCCGTTTAACGCACAGCTGACATAGAGGCACTATTGATACACAGCCGGCGACCGTTAAACTGTTAGCAACATAACCGAACAGCACTTACGATTTAAAAAGCACGCTCTACCGACAGTGTACGTTGACTGAGACTAATTGATATGTATTTCGCGTTAATGAACTCCGCATTTGCACCTTTCTTGTATTTCTTTAAATAATATAAGGGCTTTTAGTTTAAATCGGCTGGAACACAAATGATAGCGATGCCTAGCACGTGAACGCTAACGGCCAATAACATTATACTGATGTTTGACGGAATGTCGCGCCAACAACAGCCGAAGCCTACCGAGCAAGCGACGAAACGTCACGACTTGCCAAAAGTTTCAATTGTTCAAAGCATTCTTGTAAAAATCTTTATTATCAGGAAATTAATTAAATATACATTCACAAATCCAACTAAATTAGATGCTATGTAATATTATTTTGTAATACAAACACCTGAAATGCTTTTACGTTAATAAAACACTAAACACATCAATTGATAACATATCTCAATTGTATAACTTGTAATTGAATTAACAAGTTCTGCATATTCCAAGCTGCGTCCTTTAGATCAATAATGTTTATTGCATCGCCTCTACAGTACTTACAGCAGCATCTGTCTCCGATATTGTAGCATCTTGTTCTTCGTCACCCGTATCATCATCCCCGTATTCAAATTTAATTGTTTCAACTCCTGGCTCATCTTCGTCCATTTCAACGTCCTCAACTTCTTGAAATTCGGCTGTTGTAGTTTCCTCCTCCTCTTCCTCGTCGCTTTTCGCCAGGCGTAGGACATGTTGTATGACTTCATCAACCGTCTGGTTATTCAATAAAGACTTGACCGCTTGGTCATCAATAACAACAGTGAACAACAATTTCGCGTTTTCGCGCATTCGTCCGATATAATCAAATTCCGCATCTGAAGCGGGTTCATGTCCACAGCGCCGTATTACAGCGTCAAGCATTTTATCAACTGGCGCATCAGGCCATCCAAACGCTTTCAAAGTGCTCAAGTCCACAAGCAAACTGAGAAGCTCCTTGATGGAATCAGTCAGGGTGAGCTCATTCCAAATTTGTGAGCCGATTACATTCTTTTTCGTACTGGACGGCTCTGCAGCTACTTGAAGCAGTTGTTCTTGCAATCGCTTCTTCTCAGCTGCAGCCATAATGTCTTCGAGGACATCACGATGTTTAGAGCGCATATGGCGCAGAAGGCAATCCTGACGAATGAATGCGCGACCACATTCGTCACAAGCGCAAGGCTGCTCCTTACGATGAGTAAGTGCATGTAGTTTTAAGGAAGCTTTTACAGCAAAGCGTTTCTTGCATACGTCACACTCGAAAGCTGATTAAATATAACTTATTAATTTAATAGTACTTTAAACATTGATTCAACTTACGTTTTTCGCCGCTGTGCAATAAGCCATGGCGAATGAGATCCTCTTTGCGGAAAAACGTCCTATCACATTGTTCGCACTCAAGAGGCTGTGCACCATCGTGTACAAACTTAATGTGAGTAGTGAGGCGCACGCGGCGATTAAAGGCACGATCGCAATGAGGACACGTGAATGCATTTTCTCCAGTGTGATGGAAAATGTGGGCACGCAGTTGGGCAGCTTGAATGAATGATTTTCCACAATAACTGCAGCTATGTGGTTTTACACCCGTATGAGTACGAACATGACGATTAAGAGTTTCCTTCGCGGCAAATCGACGCTTGCACTAAACGTACAATACAATTGATTAGTTCAATAACTACGGGCAAGAGGTTTGTTAACTGACCTGCATGCATTGATAAGGCTTCTCTCCTGTATGCATCCGACGGTGTTTCTTCATCGCACCACTGGAAGGAAACTTTTTCGGGCACATGTCACAGGCATAAGGCTTTTCTCCAGTATGCGTTCTTTGATGAACCACCAGTAAAGCTTGTCCCTGAAACTCTTTGCCACAGTGTGGACATGGAAACGTCTTCTTTTTCTTAATTTGTCCGGCGTGAGCACGCAGATGATCACGTAAATTATCTTTACGGCCAAACGACTTGCTGCATACTTGGCATTTGTACTGATTACGTGGTTTGCCATCGCAACCACTCTGGGCTACGTGGCGATCAAGATGATATTTTCTGGTAAAGTCACGATTACAAGTACTGCAATGGTACTGTTTTGCTAAGGGATGTGTTTGCATATGTGCCATGATTCCTCCTTCAGAACTAAACGACCGTGTGCATTCACAACACCGGTACATGCCAATATCATCTGGATGTTCAAGAGCTCTGTGACGATTGAGATTTGTCTCGGTAACGAAAAGTTTATCGCAATCTGTACAATGAATGGTACCACTCTATAACAATCAAAATGGATTAGTTGCTTGGAATTGTTTTCAGATAGTTGTGAGTTTTATACTTACAGTGTGAGCAGAATCTGAAGGCTCTCCACAACAACCACAAACCTCAAATGCAAGTGGATCAACATTTACAGGCTCTGCATAATGCGTCACTGTAATATGTCGCTTTAAATTCTGTAAATCATAAATGTATTTTATATTGAAAAAAGGTGATCATGACAAAGTACTTACTGCCTCAGTTTTGAAGGAACGATCACATAAAGTGCAAATGTTTTCTTCAATTTCTTCTTTCTCATCTATTTCTTCTGTGTACTCTGGATCATCAGGATCATCTTCATTGTCCTCATTCATTGACTCAGTAGATTGAATAGAACCAACCTCTTCATACTCAACAACTTGATCCTCACCACTTGCCACCACAGCAAACTCAGTCTTATACTTGCCCTCCAGAGTGTCAATTGAAGAAGCATCCAAGTAGAGATCTCCAGTTTCAACATCTTCAGCTACATAGGCTTCTCCTCCTTCAGTGATAAAGATTTTCTGGGTTCCATCTTCACTTACATACTCTCTACAAGCAAATATACAAATCAGTTAAGCAAGCAATGGACAAATCCAAGTACATACCCTGGATCCGGAATCTCTCCATCTGTATTGTATGTGTTGATTTGTAGATTTCCATCTGTGTTGCTCTGGATGTGTATCTCTTCAATGACTTCACCAACCACTTCCCCATCTTGAGGATAGTCAGACTCAATAGGTTCCAGCTTTCCAATGATCTGAACGGCTTCTTCGCCACCTTCCATCGTAGTCAAATGATGCTAAAAACCTCACTAAAAACACCATATTTAAGCACATTTTGCACTACTATCCAGGAATGACTGCCTGTTGCTCCCAAATGTAATGATACCCGTTAAACAAATGTAGGCAGCCTTTAGAGCAATTATTAACCCTTCAGAGGGACGATTTAAATAATAAACAACCCCGCAAAGTCCACTTCACATAGCTCACGAATTGCGAGGCACACGGCACATAACGAGGCCCACTTAGCGTACACATAATTGCCGACATTATTAATTTAAAGAGAGCAACTGAATATTCGCGAAATTGAGATGAAATATTTAATAATAACCTTCGACTGTCTGAATGCAGCCACCAATGCAATGGCGTACAAATGGAAGAAGGGCAGAAGATATATCACGGTATATTTACATATAAGATGTCGGAAAGGTGCTGCAAATCATGGTATTTATTACGACGAGACGCGGGCTTTCTAGTATTGCAAAGGCTATAGGGAGCTTGATAGCCATTCCAGAAATTCAGGAAAATTTCTTAAGGAAAACTTACCCCTGGAAAGTTGTCAACCGCTTTATCATACCAACGCTTGCAATGGTGGATGGACTAATTTTCAGGCGCGGCCATTTAACTAGTTGCCAACGTTGCTCAAATTATCAGTGAAGATTTGTAGCAGTGCGCAACGCCAAAACCGTATCAGCAAAATTCTATTACCAGCGCCCTCGCGTATTTGTGCATCTTCTGGTATTACTAATCAAATTGATATGGCTTTTTAATGTTTCGTGTAAAATATATTAATTAATATTATAATATACAGACTATATTATATAAAAAGGCAATTTATAAAAACTATTTTTTGGCTTCATTTATTTCATTGCTAACAAATCATCCAGTCTAGGTACAAGTAATAATTTTCAAGAATTGTAGTTTTACTATTCGAGTATGTTATGGCAGTCCAGCAATGTAAACAAACTGCTACATTTGTTTTTAAAATAGTTACATTGCTAAACGCATGTTACTACTAGAAATTACTATAATTTCTCAAATTTTCTCAAATTATAGTAATTTGACGTTCGAATTTGGCGCTCCCTGGATTTGATAGAAGGAAGCAACCGCGTTAAGCATTTAAGGGGCCGCGTGCGGCATCATGCCAAGTACTTCACTTGAACTCGTGCACTACCGGTGTATTTTGGCCTGATACATGTTCACGACCCGCTCGCAGCCGTTCTCTAGTTCCGTGCACGCATATCGTGCGCGTTATTTACCGCAGACCCAAAAGACGAGCAGCTAGCTCTTGCTGAAGAAGTTGTTAGCGTTCGTGTTTCATCAAGCATCTTGTGGCGAGGGTAACCTTTCCGTTTTGACCGTCCGACACAACTGAATGGGTAGGAATCTGGTGCGTTCACAGCAGTTGAAGGTATCGAGAATTACGTATGTTAACGTGACTTTTGCGACTTGAAGAAGCGCAAGACGTAGAAGAGCCGACGAGTGTGTTTCGTTCGAGGTGAGTTTATTTGTATTATCTATATATTTAGTGAATTTGCATTGCATCCAAGCGATCATGATGAATATGTTTGCCATTGTCCCACACACGTGGACGCTTCGGCGCATCAGTCAATTTCCATGCATTGCTCATACTTGAACAATTTATCGGCTGAAGATACTAGCTTTGCTACAATGAATCATTATAAACTATATTTCGTGTTGTACGAACAAGCGTGTAAGCAAGATGGGAAAATCAAATATGTCGATGACCGTCCACGTGTAGCGCATGAGGAATGGTATGTCATTCACCTTGCGCTTGTTTTCCGGCCATTTTCGTTTCATTTGCCGCGTTTGCGGAATGTTTGCAATGCATATACACGAAGATACAACATCTTATCGACTGAAAGTGTAAAACAATATGATGTCGTTGCAGAATTTTACATCCAAGACGACAACAATGAGTTCCAGCGTATGCTACAAGTGTAGCCGTCCGGGGCACTTTGCCCGCGAATGCTCGCAGCCGGGCGGTGGCGGCGGCGGCGGTCGTGATTCACGCGACAACTACAGCCGTGGCCGCGAGAAGTGCTACAAGTGCAACCGACTTGGTCACTTTGCACGCGAATGCAAGGAGGAGGCGGAACGTTGCTACCGATGCAACGGCGAGGGTCACTTCGCCAAGGATTGCCATCAGAATCCGGAGAATCCGTCCTGTTACAACTGCAACAAGCCGGGCCACATTGCACGTGCTTGCCCCGAGAGCGGCGGCGGCGGCCAGGTCGATCGCATGTCGAACCAAACATGCTTCAACTGCAACAAGGTTGGGCACTTGTCTCGCAATTGCCCGGAGAGCACCAAGACGTGCTACCAGTGCAACAAGCCGGGGCACATCAGTCGCGACTGCGACCAGGAGAAGTAACTCCCCCGCGTGCTGCGCGGCTGGCCGCCGGCCGTTTAGACAATAAGGCAAGCTGAACAAGCGACCAGCAGGCAAAGCAGACAACAGCATACTACTTACTTACTACGACAAAACAGAATACACAACATTGCAAATCGCTACATTTAAAAACACGAATTTTCCTATATTACTCAAATTCCTGCAGCGGCAAAAGACCGAACATTCACACGGAGCAAGGCAAGATGAACGAACAAGTCGATGATGCTTGAAACGGCAACCACGATACCCACGACAACAGCACAGGAATCTTCAAAATAAACCTACATTTTTACAATCCGTTAACACTAAGTATAAGCGGGTTCTTCTGGTGGAAGGTTGTTATTGTATTTTAAAAAATGAGATAAAATGATATGTAATGATACTGTTAGGGACGTTGTTGGTACATGAACGCGAAGTATTTGCAAAACAAAAAACATGCTGTGCGTTGCAGCATGTTAGATCTAAAATTACAAAGCATTTTGTAAGCCGCCCAAAAAAGTTATAATCACAAATTAATTAATTATAATTATACAATATTGAAGATTTTTTTAGTTCTTCAACTATCAATGCGTGATAGAGAACGTTGTTAATTTTTTATTTTCTAATATGGATACACTATAATAGTAATGATATTGAAGTAATTGGTGGTAGACAGCGAACAAGATGTAAGAATAAAACCCGATAAAGCGAAACGATTTCCAAGTTTCACATAATTGAAATGCTGATAACAGAATCCTATACATAACTTGCAAACGCAAATATTGAGAATAGATATTATATATTAATGACAGATTTTGTGGTGGACGCGTCGGAGCATGTATTGCGAGATAGAAATGAGTTGTTGCGTCATGGTTTAGCGTAAACGCTAACGTCTTCACGGTTCAATGTAAGTTATTACTCCTGACGTCATATTATAGAGGAACTTTGTATTTTTATTTGAATGGATAAAACTGTTTTGACATACTATATATAAACCTGATTACTTTTCATTAATTATTAAATCATTTCCCACTTATTAACTATTGCTTTGTTGGCGTTGGCTGAAGAAACTATTACGCGGCAACTCCATAATGTTATATTATTACTGTGAACTGATACGATAAATGACTTGAAGGTGCTGATTGCCTATTTTAATAACTAATCAACACAGATGATTATATATTCTGTATATTATGCGAGGAGGAGTTTCATAACATAAAACTTAACTATTGATGTCAATTTATTTCATATATTTTAATTGTTCTTGGTTCAAGTTCATTCATTCGTCGAGTGCAAAGGCACGTGCCGCAGTATTACAGATTGTACGTATTTTGCTGGCGGCGAAGCAGTCGGAAGTTGAGACGTATTTATACAAAACTATTCAAATAGCTGATAACAGCGAGCATTCATGTTTGTACGAAACATCAGAACATGTTTTATTCTTTGACGGTTGCTATTGGACGTTTAATACGAGGAAATTAAAAATAAGACATTGGCTTTTATCTATGTTGCCCTTCTCTCAATTAAATCTGAATAAACAACATTCAGAATCGATGAGGTCATGCCATGGGAAATTTAAATTTTAGACCTGCGTACAAAGTTGCATATAGTCAAGTCTAAGCTTCGTGACCTTTAGATAGTTACTGTCATTTAGCACCATAGATATGGAGTATATCTATCTTTAACACTTGATAAAGTTTCGGTGGTTTTGTGATATTGCTAACGTTTCTAAAGAAAATTGTGCCTGGTGTTTCTGTGAAGTTTCCAAAGGAAATGGTTGATTTCCCAGCATAAAAATATCGTCGATTGCATTCCCATTAATGAGCAAAAAAGCCATGGCTGGTTTGAACAGGCGGACTATAACGTATTTCATTAAAATCGTTAGCAGGTTAGTGGTTAGACAATTTCTAATTTATTCCTGTAAATGTGGAATAGATGCGAGTGAATATATCTGTAGCTGAAACACATCATCGGCACGATAAATGGTCATCAAAGCAATTGAGAGTAAGTTGTCGAAGACACGGAGGAAGCATCACAAATTGTAAGTTTTTGTTGAACGCATTCGTTTCGCTTGCATATGCGCTTCTTGAAAGCGATGACAAGACGATCATATTTGCGCACGGAGTATTTATATTTATAGGGGCACTTTCGGTTTATTGACTGGTCATAACCGGTGCACTAGCGGGCTACCGAATGGCCAGAAATCTATAGTAACCACATTCAAGCGCACGCATTTACTGCCCGATTCGGGTACGAAATGTTGCACGGGCATTGTTCCGTCTCTGGAATGATACGATTTCCCATTAACTGACGGTATTTTTATGGCTGTAATATCGCTCAATTTGTCTATAAATTCGTTTGACTTTTGTGGTGCTACTGCTATTAGCTATTTGCTACTTGCATTTCAGTTTCTCACAGAAATGCTTGTTGCAATTGTTGGAATTGGCTTGCATGCCTAATAAATGTGTTATAACATTTCAAACATAATAATTTATTCATCTCGGTAGTAGAGTTATTCGAAATAAGTTTGCTTTGCCAAGAGGCTAAAGTTTTTAAGCATATTTTAGAAGGGGGTATTAGATGAAGAAATCCAAACATCTTTGATAAGATAGAAGTCAAAAAGTTAATCCGTGATATGTTTGTATACATCGTTTGTAGGCAATTTGCATGGAGCTTAAATATTATTCGATAATAAGCTTATCTCCGGATTACAAATCACTTTTTCGCCTGGTTTCAACCCTACAGCAAGGATATTATTGCATGTGCATCATAGGCTTAAGCATTAGCAGCAAGCATATGCGTTATAGGTTAATTAAACCAAGATTTAAATGCATTTAATTAATATTCAGGTAAAATTCTAATAAATTCATCCGCTTGATGAGCCTATTAAAATAGGCGTGTGCCACTGAAACCCCACAGAGCAATACAGTTTCTCCGATAATAAGCCAAATTGAATTTTAATAACTCTGGTTTTTATACTTAGTAACCTTTTTTTCTGGGAAATATTACGTATAAAACAGTACAGGTAAATAGACCTTTTATTCTTCGTTTTGTTTGTGTACAAATTAACACTATATTGAGTGAATAAGAAGAAGATAATAGTAGATAAACAGCATACATAAAGGCACTGCTTCCTGAAAAGAAGTACTAACCTTGACATAATTTCAGTCGCTTTGAAAAACGAAAAATTGGGTCTTTACGACACTGTTATTGACAATACGCTTATTGTGATATTGTGACACAATTATTGAACTGAATGCCAGCGCATTTTAAGAGATGAATAGCAACACTAGTGGGTGGTATTCTGGCTCGTGCTTCTGCTCTGTATTCTTCAATTGTGCGCGTTTTTGATAGTCAGCCGGTGAAATCAATGGCAACAATGAAGTCTTGTTGTATTTGCTTTTAGCAAAGTTGTTTCAGGAATTTACGACTTGTCATAATATTTGCATTTTTTCTAACGTGTCCGAGTTACAATTAAATGATCGACATTTTCTAGACACTTTCGATTAAAGGATAAGTATTAAATTTAACGCGTTTTAAATTGAATTATAGTGACGGTGCTTAGACTTAAAAGTTCGATTCACAATAGGGCTTAACAAAATCGTAACAAATCGATAATAATCCATGATTATTCAGAAACCCATGGTAAAATTTTTGGGGATTTCAAAAATCAAATTATTGCACAGCGATAGGGCTGTATTTACAACCCTTGGCCGTCGATGGTTGTTAGATTCAAGTCCGTCTCACAGGGGCCGAATTTAAATTTGCTCGGACAAGAAGTCATAAAGCAATTATCGCTGCGCTTGTTTATTGCACATCATTAGTTGAAGCTTTAGTGCGGTGCAACATTAAATGTTGCTAAGCATGCGGCACATACATGAGACGAATGGCCAAAAGGTGCCGACTAACTTGAAATCCAGGCATAAATCGATCAGTTATTAAATCAAAGCCTATAACTTTGATCATCATAAAATCATAAATGCCAAGAAGGCTAACGCATTAAGCTGTTGGAGTTTTGACAACGTTAACAACAGGTCAAGTCGTTTTTTTCTAAAAACACGTTCGTCCATTGTAAACCAACCAAATTTCAAACAAATGTGTACATAATTTTTGCGATATTAGAAAAACCCTTGAAGATATTCAAATTTCAATTTCAACTTCTGCAAAATTTGTCTAGGCAAGAAATAGAGAAAATATTTAGTAACATTGATTAGTGATGGATTAATCTATGAAGTTTTACAAAAGCAACCGACAGCGAAACAAAGAGTAAATAAAAACTTTTGAAAGTTTCAACTCCGCCCAGGTCGATTCGTCAGCATCTTAATGCTGGTAGTGTGACCAATCTGTTGCTGGAAACATGTCAGCGTTCTAACAAGATGAACACACTCTCCGTATCGTGTCACGGTGCAGTGCAAAAAGAATTTAACAATGGCCGACTGAATAAATGCGTGCACTTCGAAGGAAGTAAGACACCATTGGTGGCATGTCTTTGCCTTTGTTCGTATTCAATTCGCTGCTGATATTTACAAAACGTTTGACGTTTTCGTGGTTTGCACGCTGCTTCTTTCAGCAGCTTTCAGGTAGCAGAAATCAGAACAGAACAATCCGTTCTGTTAAACTCACATGACGTCTCTTTTATCTTCAGAGAGTGGAGAATGCATTAAGTAGACTTAAAATGCATGATGTGTATTGATGCGCGTTGTTTACGTTTGTTTGGATATAAATATTGAGAAAGAAACGCGTTAATGCGTAAACTTTTGCACGTTTTTCAAGAGGATGATAAAGAAAATGCCGAAACTTAGTTTAACTCAGGAAAGTTTTATATTTCATGTCTTATGAAGCACTAAACTTCGAACGGAATATTTTATTAGGAAATTAGGAGCAATAGAAGAAATTTTCGGAAGAGTTACGTATTATGAAATATTGCAAATTATTACTTTTACTTTTATTGATGCATCTCATCTGCATTTAGTGAAAGAGTTTTGACTTTAAAATTGCTCTAAATTTGTGCAGTCATAAAAGAATTAGCTTTGGAAGTAGTACGTTATGCAAATCGAGGGAAAGAGTTTTCACTTTTCAAATATTTGCAATGTTAGATGTGCTTGTACAATTATTGAGCAGTCTCGTGCAAATTTAGAGCAATAAATGCAATCATTAAGAATAGAGTTGCAAATGAGTCTAATAAAATATACGACGTTTGGACCATTTTCCGGTAACTCTTGCTTTGCTAGGGTTGATAATTCTACATTTATGTAACTCTTGCATTGCAGTTACATAAATGCAGATTTATGACAAGCTGTAAGACGTAAGACGAGGAAGTTTAATGGAGAATTCCCCTTTTAAAGTTACCGACGAATTTCCTAGGAAATTTAACAAACTACAAAATAATTAATAACAAGTTAGCTAAAGAATACGCTTATTTTTACAGCTGGGGAATTAGTATTTGCAAAATATTTTTTCGTTTTATTTGCAACATAATATTACGAGCTATTCATTGCATTTATATTTTCATTGATGCAATATACCGTTAGTTTTTTCCGGATTTTCATACTTTTCCAAAAAAATCTTCGTCTCGCCACCAACACCGCAATAGAGACCGCAATAAAATAGTTTATTGCATATCATATTTTAATCTCGTGCGCCGAAAGAATTTTGTCAGCCAGCAGCAAAGAACTGAAAAAGATGTAAATGCTGAAATTTGCTTCGGTTAGCTTTTGAATATTATGCAAGAAAAAATATGCAATTTCCACGTAAAATTCGGACTGAAATCGAAAGAAATTGGTGCAGTTTGACTAAACTTATTGCTTTATTGCGTTTTATTAGAGTAGCTACATTTTAAACATCGCAAAAAGTTTTATAACAGGGATTATAAAAAGTTTGCTCGCATTTTTGCAATTAAATTATTTTTTGCGTCAGAATTTCAAGAAGTCATATTGTCAATTGAACTTTATAAAATGCTGCATTGCATTGCAATAAAGTTTGTTACATTTTAACGTTGAGATTATGAAAGTGGAGGAAAATGCTGCAATTTTTTATTCTGTGTTATAAAAACGTTTGAAAATCAATTTTTTTATTATCACAAATATTCCAAGTCACATTCAACATGCAATAAGTTTAGGTAATGCCATTTGGGCCTTATTTACGTAGAATTCGGTATGAAATTAATCGTGTAGAATGATTGTATTTAGATCCTACCCTAATAGAACGACACAAATTATGTGGGTGTTAAGGATGTAAACGTATCACACGACAAGCAATTAATTCCTTCTTTCACTCGTTTTTCACCCCATTAGAACGCTGAATAGATTTGCGCATCTGTCACGAGAATGTAATTGAAATGAAATTGCAATGCGAGCACATTAACTGACCACTAACTGACCACTAAAATGTGAACTTTCATCAATCACAATTACTTATTGCGAAAATTACAATAAACAAAGAAAAGCCAAACAATACAGCAAGCAGTCTTCAATCAAATGACCAATCATTATACGGTAGTAATTTTCGTTCATTTCTTTCATTGTCAATAACCATTATAGATTTTTCTTTTTGTTTAGAAAGATTACACGTAAATTCAACGTCTAAAGTCATTTCCGCTTTCACACTGTTGTCCATCAATTATGAGCTTTTATATAGTCTTAGAAATTCCTCCTAAGAATTACTTGCTTCTTCTTAATTGCATGATAAGATGAGAAATCACGAGCAACACGATAATACATCTTACATTTTATTAATGCTGTAATGTAAGATTATTTAATCAATTATTGACGTACGGAAATTACAACTTAATTCAATTCGTAATTTATCTGGGGTTTAGCAGTTTATTTACTTAAGACATCATCATTAAGAAATGTTGATAGATTTTGCATTTATAATGGCATTTAACGTACATTACTAAGTGCTTGTTCTTCACACTTTACACATGTGCTTACTTCTTCTTCACACCTGATGTTTCCGTATTTTTATTCATCAATTCACTTACGATGTATTAATTTTGTTTTGTTGTGGGTAATAACTCGTTGCTGAATGCAGCTGTAAACGTTAGTCATTAGCATCTATTAGCACTTGCTTGTTGTTTTTTATTTCTTACTTTGCATATGCGTATTGAAGACTTTATATTGCAGATTATTAGAACGTTAGGACGAAATTAGTAGATTTAAATATTAAACAAAGTTTTAAGGGTAACTTTGATTTCGTTATGCTTTTTTAAGGAACTAATTGATTTGCTACTGAATTTCTTCTATTTATTTGTTTGCTGTTTGTTTGGCTGTTTGTTTAAAAACATGCATTTTGAAAGTGTTTCGTATCTCTGGTTTTTGTGCGGAGATAAAGCAAATGGCAAATTGATTTGGATATGGTTTACGTACCAGCATGACTTCCATCCAGTTCTTGGGACAATTCTCTTCAAAATTGCCGATGACAATTTGCCACTTTGTAGTCGCCAGTCTTCTGGTCTTCTTGCAACGCTTTAATGCAGTGCGAATGCAAGCAAAACTCCCATCAATGCACTTTTGGTCTGTTGAAATTTGCCAGATATGAAAGGAGTAGACTTGCCTGTTGTTCTTTGTTGACCACAATGCGGTCTCATCATAAATATTCGTTGACAAATATTTCTTTTGCTCCATAAGACAAATTGCATTTTAATTTACAACTGTTTTTCGGAAAATTTAAAAATTTTCCAAATTTGACGAAATCATTTTTAGTGCAGCTAAAATTCACTTATGAATAAAAGATAAATTATTGATGAATGTTCCAGAAAGTTCATAAACTATTTGCGTTTTAAAATGATAAACTTGAAAATACGAATTTTTAAGTAAATAAACGAAGAATGCAATTTACACGTTGCAATATGTAAATGTTTGGATTTTCACGAGATGTGCATTTTGCGTTTGAAGACTTTGAAAAGCACATAAACGCATAATGCATAATGATTAGCATTGTGTGTTTCACTTAAACGTGTGAATTATTATTATTACTGAGGAATAGAGGAAGGCATTTATTGGCTTGTAATTGTTGCTAATAGTCGATGTTCACTGGTGCTAATGGCATGAAGTAACCAACGACAACGACTTGTTCGGTTTCGCCTACTTTAATGAAGAAAATCGTGTTGCTTCTTTTAACAATTGTACCAGTATGTTATATCATGTCTCTCATGAGTTTAAAACAAATCACCAAAACATCTCGGCTTATTATCAAGTCTGTTATGTTGTCGCTAAGACTTATTCGGATTATGTAAAATGTACACATCAATTGCAATGAATTTGCATCAAATTGCTTCACGTTACAACGTGCTCGGTCAAAATACGCACTGATAGTGACCGTTTATCATGCGATGCGTCTTGATTTCTCTGATGATTGATATCAAATATTGTTACAATCTTGTTTACGTTCAAATCAACTCAAAAATTTCTCAAAAGATTTTGAAGCAATGCATAGCTAATCAAAATGTAGAATTATGTTGAAGTTCATTTTTGCATGAAAAAGAGAATTTGAGTATCAATAACATGAAAATTTAATACTCGACGAAAATGTTGCACACATTTTTTAATAACAAATGAGAATTTCTAAAATTCTCTCAACTACCAAATTTCTAAGATCTACTAATAAAGTTTAACGGTATATTTCTTTTTAATCTTTCACTTTTTTATTTAAATATCTTCTTTGCTTATATTACTTACGATTAATCTTATAATAACTAGTTACGTTTCATAACGATAATAGATAAACTGAAATAATTATATTCTCTTTTTCTAAATATTTTCATATTATACTTTGTATATCTTAATTAAGTATATCGCAAAAATAAGTCTCGACTCTCCATAGCTACATTAATCAGCGCCAACAACGATTTTGGTATTCGTGTAAACTAAAAATAGATAAATATTCTAAGATCACAATATGGTGTGGTAACTAACGATTGATGAAATTAACAACAATGCTAATATTTCTTCTTGTTTGCGTGGCTAGTCTTCAACTACGCGTCGAACGTGTATGGCTTGAATAATTTATGCTCCGCTCTCGCCGGCATGATCGGTGAGGTGGTCGCCGATATGGGACACATGGTCGGCGGCGAGAGGTTGATTGGGGCGGTCATTAGCAGCCCGCTCGTTGATGTTGTTGTCTGCGCGGTTGGCGGCGGACTCAAACTGCAGCTGTCCGTGCTGCCAACCGGCGAATGTGGCAGATTGCGCGCCGCGGACATTGAGTACTTCATCGCCAAATCGTAATCGCTTTCGTATTTCGTGGGCGGCGCGTACGGAAAGTCAAAGCTCAGATTGAGCGTTGGAATCGCGGACGGCTGCATCGGCGGCGGTATTGGCGTGATACCCATCATCGGCGGCGCTGCCGATGGATGGTGGTGGTGATAAGGATAAGTAGCATACGGTTGGTAGCGCGCATAAGCTGGCAGCGAGTGTGAAGCTGGTGGCATCGAAGGCATTGGCGGCGGTGCCATCGTTGGCATTGCACTCGGCATGCTGGAAGCCATGCCCGGGTATTGATGCAGCGTAGTGGCCGCAGCCTGCAGCAAAGAGGCGGCGAAATTGGAATCGGAATAAATGGCCGCGTATGGCCACACCATAGCCATGCGTTGACGTTTATCTTTCATGCGGCGGTTTTGAAACCAAACCTGAATTAAGAAAAAACAAAAAACATTAATATCTTGCTCCAAAATTCTCAAAAATCTTCAAATTTTCTTTAGAATAATACACACCTTGAGAGTACTTTCGGACATGCCCAATTCGGCAGCCAATTCATATCTTCGCGGGCGCGAAATGTAATTCTCTTTGGCAAATTCCTCTTCGAGACGTGTTAATTGTTGGCGCGTAAAAAGCGTTCGGTAACGTCGGGTATAAGATTCCTTGCTCTCGGCATTGCCTTTACCAGAACCACGAGCTGGTTCCGTGGGGTTAGCTTCCGGAGACTCGGGAGGACTTGGTAACTCGGCTTTGTAATTCGGTGGAATTGCATCGCCGATGACCGCTTCGCCATTCTTTGCCGCAGCAGGATTGGAGCACATGTTGTACATATCCATTACGTTCTTGTTATCGTATCGGCGGTTCTACGCTGAATTTTTTAAACTTTCTTTTGCAACACGCAAACACGACGCACGCACACTGTCGATGAACACACTTAAGAGCTTGTTGCACGACGACGCGGTTGGTAAATGATGGCGAACATTATGGTCACGTCCCTATTTATGCCTAAACGGAGATGCGCTGTCCGTCTGTTGGTGGGGCGATTCACAACATTATCATTGGACACGATTTGTTCTCTACCTGCCTACGAAATGTTCGCTAAATGTTTATTACGTAGCTCATTTGGCTTTATACACCTCACTCCTCTTTCGCAGCGTGTTATAAATATATATTAAGCACGTTTTGTTCGATGTGTTATCATGCGGCGTTAATGATTATGATAAATTACAACATTATTACGATTTGAGGATTAAAGATTATCCTTTTCAGGTAGCGATATTAATTATTTGTACTTAAGTCTGCCGAATTTTGCATTCGCTTGAAATAAGTTTGAAAACTAGTTGCTCTTTGAACACGTTTCAATGTTGAGATTTGAAATAAAGAAATCAAGTTTGTAAACAAGTGCCAAAGTCAATAAAAACGCACTTAAGCGGCTCACTTTAATCAAGCGATATTTTAAGACTTCAAAAACTCATAGATTTACGAGCTCGACCATGATGATTAAAAATGGCAAAGAGTAGGAAAAGCATTAAGTAAAGTGCTAAAGACAAAATACGCATCTATAATACATCAATTAATATGGAAAATGTTCATATTTTTAGTTTTTTACTTTGCGCCTGAGTGAGGAGATTGAAGCAGTGCCAAAACGTTGGTGCTGGTTTATGATTTCTCTTGAAATTGTCGGTTAAATGCTGCGGCTGCGGCCGAAACGATTTAATTGCAGACCGTAGCGAAACTGAACGAGTAAATGAAGAAGCAAGGAAGCAAGGAATAAAGTTCTAGCCGTAGATTTTCGAGGGACAATCAATAAAAACGTTTACGCATCGTTCATGCATTAACCGCACTCTCGTTTGAGCTGAAATAGAATTCCGCATTCTATCAGTCAGCGTTAGATCAGTCGCTGAGCGCCGAACGAAGAATAGAGCAATGGACGTTGGACAAGAACGGACTAGCTTGTCCGATAATAAACCGCCTTTGCCGCCTTTTTCGCCTGTCCAATAAAATCTTGGGTGTGGACCCTTTTTCACATATTTCGCTGCTACTTTACAACGATGTACTTTGCGTATTCAGATGACCAATTATGCTTTATTTGCTTATTGTTGTCCTGGGCAATTATCGTGATTCCTCTCCTCTTCGCATTTCATCTCACTCTGATGCCGAAGACTATAAATACGATGAGCAGCATGATGATGAGAAGAGTTTCAAAGTTGTAAATGCGTAATTTGTTGGGTTAGTAGTTTATTTCGCCCCTGCGGATAAAATATTTTATAGGGAAGAAAATCAGAGAAACAGATAACGTTTTTCAATTATAAACACACGTATAAAAGTAGTATATTTAATCATGACCATGAATTTGCCAAATCTTCATAATTATTAAGCGAATAAGAGATAAATCTAAATTTACTTCACTTTAAACATACCCTGTTCGAACAATTGTAAAAGCAAAAACATCATTTACACCGGTTTCCGAAGCACGGACATTTTCCTGTGTTTCGGCAAGGATATATCGGACGGGAGCACTGTATTTGGTGGTTTTTTGAACACATCAATTGAATCTCGTCGACTCTCATCATAGGATAATTCATTATGGGACATGGGTTGACTCATTCGTCTTCTTATCGAATTATCATCGGTGTTATATTTTTCAATATCTTGACGTAACTAATATTGAAGCAATAGTTTAATAATTTTTATAATTATGTAAATTCTCATTGAAATTAATCGCAACTTACAGTCTGAATTCTTCGTTCGACGCTGTCAGTGCTTGCTTGTCGTTGTAAACGCTCCAAAAATTCAGAACGATCCGTTTTATATGAGATTTCTTCATAACTTTTCGGCGCAGAATAATCACGTTCCGTGACAAAATCTTCATAATGCCTTTTCGTACCAGCATGTACTTGTACTTGAGGAGGTGGAGGATTAATTGCATAATTATCCAAATTAACTTGATGCTGATGCTCTTTAATGTTCATCCCATTAATACTGGTCACTTTTTTCGGTGCATAAGTTGAACTAATATCAAGTTTTGGTTCCCATTCCCTCTTGGAACTTAGTTGACGAGAAGGCTGTTCTTTGGTTTTATAATCATCGCGTTTCTCGCGAGATGGTCGCTCCGGTTGGCACATTAAATCCATTGAGCTCACCTGTGTTGCAATCGTTGGATAGAAAAAGGACAATTTCTCATTTACTTTTTGGTATCGTTCATAGTGATTGGACAATAGTAAATTATCATCTCCAACGCATGAGCAATTAGAGCTAGCAGTGAATTTGCTTACAGGTTCCGGAATTCCATCTTTCTGTGGAGTTAAATCGTAAATTTCGTTAGTATGCAAACGATTCTTGTCTAAGACTTTGCTATTCAGATTAGCCAAGAACGATTGCGACTTGAGAGCTTGATAGGACTTCTCAATAAAATCATAATTTGTGCTACGATTTCCAGGCACATCCATGCTTTTCGTATGGTCTTTCGGAACGAGCACTGGGCCGTCCAAAAGCACGTATTGACCATCAGCGGCATTAACGAATGTTGATGTGGCTATTGGTGGTGGTACAGGTAGTGGTGCTGGTTCAGCAGCGTTATCAATATTGCAATTTTTACACTTCATATTAATTTTCTCAATGAATGCGTCACAATCAAATGCAAATTGCTTCTCCTCCATTGGCCTAGCAATCGGACTTAATGGACATGTTGGTGATAGATTTTTCTGAGTTGCTGCATCCAACGAGTTCGTACTGAACATATTCGGCTGAACATAATCATCATTGCTCGTTTGAATACACAAATCCTTCATTTCCGTTTCGACAGGTTCGAAAGACGTAGAGTAATGCGCAATGACCAAGTTTTTCGAGACGCGTTTCGGAATATCTACTTTATCAACTTGTTGTTGCTGTTGTTGATTCTCCAACGGTGGAATACTTATATGCGATCCATCAGTAGTTGAACACACTTGATTCAAAATTGATAGATCTGATTCTTTTAACGTATGAAACTTGTAAGCAGCGTCATGAAGTACATGAAACTCTTTCGTTTCGAAATCACCGAGAGATTCTTCACCAGAAGCTTTTAATGTCACTTCGTCAAACTCAAAAGGCTTGCCGAGATCTTCAAATTGCGTAACTGCCGGTATCGTTTCGATATCAAATGGTAATCCGCGATGTGTATGTAATAAGTCACCTTGCATAATGAATTGTGACTCTTGAAGATCATTATCCCCTTGGGGGTGTGTGTTTGAAGGTGCTGTATCACTAATTAAATCGTGTGATGTTGCATTATCAATTTGCACTTCAACCCCTTTCTCAACAGCAACTAAAGCGTAAATAACATGTAATCAAACTAGAAACCCCCGCATTTTTGATATACCTTTTTGTTCTAAAGGATTTTCATTGTTGCAACTGGGACAACGACCGCGATTGTCCAAGTACAGTAGTAAACTGTCATTTAATTGGATATTGAGCTCAGCACATAATTCGGCGATAGTTTTAAGTAGTTTTTCCTGAAAAACAAGTAATTAAACCGATGACAAATTAATATTGAATTGCTACCGAATTTAAGCGTCCTTTACTAGCTTGATAGTGATTTTTGAGTACATGAACCATTTGATCATTTTTGTACAAATCATTACGAATGATTTCTTCAGTGATGCGTAGGGAAAACTGAAGATATTCATGTTGTTCGCAAATGACCCCTGGTTTTTCATGTGAAAACGATTGATATTTTGGTGAACGAACATTTCTTGACGTCTACAAATTCAATTGAGCTATTAATTCAAGTACTGAGAGGTGTTATTCAACGTTTACCTCATTGTGACTACGACGAGTTGGTGGACGTTCACGTGTTTCCTTGCTGTGAAATGAAAACTTATGCTAGCCACTTTAATCCAAGGCAGGAATAACAGGATACTTACGCATGAGTATTCGAATCCTTTGGCTTCGGTCGCGCTTTCTTCGCTCGCCCTGCTGAATGCGGTTTGAGATTAGTATTGATGCGACTCTTAACGTGTTTCAAACGATCGTAATGGCTTTTCATATGGAAATACACGTTCAACAAATTTTGCAACGAGCCCATCTTGCGACCATCTACGTAAAGCAAACCAGACGCGCAATGAACCAAAAAGCTGGCGGTTTTGTTTGTATTCACAGTAATGCTCGCGGGTGGGTGAGTTGCGCACTTGCGCGCGCGGTATATCAATCAGGAATAAATAATTTATGCGCGACTTATTCATACGGTTTAAATTCATATTGAGGGGGAAAACGTAACGCAACATAATCGATAGACATGTCATGGGAATGGGAAATGAAATGGAATTGAATTGTTACCTTTGCCCATTAATGGGCTGCCTGCTGGCAGCTTCTTCATGGCGGTGTTGTCCAGATAGGTCGCGTAATACCTTAGTCCTTGGCGGACGTGAATTTACGACTTGCGTTTGTTTGCATCAAATTCAATATTGAGCGTATCAATTAAACTCTAATAATTAATCACTGATTTCGGTTAAACTAACTTTCTACGTGTGTTTACGCTCGTAATTACGTTAGACGTTAATAAAAAAAATGGGCACGCGAAATTTTCAATCAAATTAGGTCTGACAACATAAATTAACTTTGGCATAACTGTCATCGTTTGATTGTAGTGTAATAAACAATAATGGCAAGTAATTCAACTGTAGGAGCACCTTTATTTGTTTTCATTTGCAATACTTTTCATCTCATTTTACTTGAATACTTTTAAGATTAAATTAAAATAATCTTCATATCACTTAAGAATTATTAGTCAATAATGTGTTTGCATAGTTGCTGGCAAATTTGATAAATTTCCTTTTGTAATAATTTCTTTCGAGTAATAATACAATTTCTCTGGATCATCTCAAGTTTTATCAATGGATTAATTTTTACGCTTAGATGAATTAGTAACGAATATTGATAGAACACTTATGATCCTAGTAATTTCCACTTCTATATTCATAAAATAGAATTAAATCAATTTTCCGTGAAAGTTATATACAAAAGTATCATGTCAGCAAGTGGTACACGATTGCTATACATTTTCCACTTACGCAACTTATACACTAGACGTAAAATAATTGGACATGTAATATTAATACAATACATCATATAGCAATAAAATTGATTGAAATTTAACATTTCAACGAGCTAAATAAATTAGTATTCTAACATAACAAGTGTTATAACAAAGACAACCGTAAACTGAAAATGATTAATTAATTCATTATTAAGTAAGCGAATTTAAGTAATCTCCCGCTAAATTAAAATACTATTCTTAAGTGCAAACCATGTTTCTTTCGCTAGTTAATTAATTACTAATCGGGTAAATAATGTATCACAATCATAGAATACTTTTCAACGCGACAAATCTCAAAAATACAAAATTCAGGAATGATTTTCATAGCATTCATTTACATCGCCAATTGCCAAGTCCAAGAGAAAGAGAGATTTACGTTACTTTTCTATTGGTGCAAAATGTTATTTACACAACAATTGGTTACTTATGCATAAACTAATTTTGGTAAAATATGTATGGTTTCAAATTTTGTTTGCTCGCAGTCGCCAATCTATTAACAAACGTGATTTATGATTAGCTATTACCAATAATTGCACGTCCTCTATAATGTCTCACTAATAAATAAATAACTTGTATCATAAGTTCATCCAATGTTTGAAATGGGATTAAACATCTGCTGTGCCTGCATATTTTATGCTTTAATTATCTTCACATCGAAAGCGATTGCATAGAATGAGAATACGAATTAAAGCATAAAATTCTCCTTTAGTCATTTCTTGCTATTGACTTTTGTTTTGGGTGCAACAAACTCCAATTCCGGTAAGCGCGCTGGATTTAAATTTTGAGGCGCTTTACTATGCAATACACCATTCGGTTTGCGATTTAATGAATTGACGGCATTGACGCTCGGATAACTTTGAAAATGAACGGGATTTGTGATAATATTCGGCATATCCATAGACATGCCATTGTTTGGATTCCAATTGACCGCAAATCCCGAACTTGTCGGTGCTGCGCTGTTATATAGACTGTTGTTATCTGTCCCAACGGGTTGGCTGGACATGAAGTCTGACCACTCGTCGTTATCCTCGTGGAAGCCGTTGAGTTTCGCCGGGATATTGGTCGTCTGGTAGTGGCTGTTGTGCAGCATCTCTGAAACCGATGACGATTGATTGAGGTGCGCCGCAAATTGAGTGCTGATTATGGCCGGCTGGTAACCGTCGCGGGGCGGCTGTGCGTGCAACTTGCCAGGCGTGTTAGACGCAACACTTGGAATCTTCGTCTGCATGAGGCCGTGCGGTGTGATGACGGGAATGGGAGGCTTGCTCGGTTGAATACTACTCAATTGCGGGATTGATAATGAGAGCTCAGGCGTGCCGGTGCGATTTTTGCTAGGAGACAGGTGCGATGGTGGATTACTTGCGCTTCCGTTGTGTTGCTGCACGGAAGATACGAAATCGGACCAATCGTCTTCTGTATCGGGTGTATTCCTTTGCGGCGTATACTTGCGCGGTGAACTTTCAAGAATTGGAAGGACCAAATCTTTCGAGATAACCACCTGGTTGTTCGGTGGAAGGATAACTTCGTTGAAGGGCAGTATAACTTTATTGGCGGGAACCACCACAGACTTTTCCACCATGAGAGAACCCCCCGGTCCGCTCAATTTCGTTTCAGGCGCTTTGGATATACTTTCAGATGTTGCTACATTCGCAGGAGCGGTGAAAGACGGTTCGGTATATTTAGCATCTTTTCTAGCATACAAGTCAAATCGGGCAAGCTCTTCATCAGTGATGCCTGGATCCGGCCAGGCAATTTCTTGCGGCACATTAGTCAGTTTAACAGGCTCCAATAGAGTAGGTTGCAGCACAGTTGGCGCAAGTAGATTGCCACCAAATGCGCTCATACTTGAAGTTTCCTCGTGATTCGCAGGAGCGACTGGGGGCTCTTTTTTCGCAGGCACATTTGGCACAGGTACAGGCGATGGGGCGGTAATGTCCGAATGCGTTTTAAAGTCTTGGAAATCAGCAAAGTCATCATCGTCATCTTCGGGCGGATTCATAGTTTTATGAGGCAAAACAGGAGTTAGAATAGTCGGTTGCAACCACTCTGGTTCAACGGGTACATGCTTCTTGTGTATGTTACTTGAACATTCTTCAGGAGGCGACCAGTCGGTTTTTACGTTATCTATGTATGTTTCGCGCAAAGGAATCATATTTGGCGCCCAACTAACCCCTGGTTCGATTATGGTTGAAGGCTGCATACTTAATGTTGATTGAAACGATGTAAAGTCACTAAAGTCATCACTTTCATGCGACTTGGGAATATCTTCAGGTTCAGCAGACATCTCAGGGAATTGTAAACTATTTACAGACTCTGTATCGTACGTGACTCGCGGTGCGTCCCTAACGTTATCAAACTTTTGTTCATCTATTGAGCAGGTTTCCACAGTTGCAGCTTTTGTTTTTGTTTCTTCATCTTTGGAAATTGCTGAAATTTATCACATTCAATATCTGACACAGTATGCTGCCATTTAAAAAGCGCATAAGACCAACAAAAAATGAGAATGTAATGCAAATAACGGATTAAGTTTATGATGCGCATGTACTTACATTGTAGCCAGAGATCCCAATCCTCAAGGGCCAAATTGGACTTTTCAACCGTGCTTTCCCTACCCCCTACGTGATTATTAAGTTCGGATGATATAGGAATGCTAAATGTGGCTGCAAGATGATCCAAGTCAAACAATGTACTCGCATGATTTGCTATGTGTTCGAGAAAATGATTAGAGAAAAGAATTGCAATAACAGCCATTTCGTTCAAGTTAACAAAATTGTTTATACAAACGATTGTGAAAAGTTGTGTGGCGATCCGTGGACAAGCATGAAACAACGCACACATTGTATTAGCACATACAAAAGAACACCGAACCCACTAATTGGTCTATTACTTTAAACCCTTCAGCGCTAACAAGCGCAAATTCTTAATGCGTAAACGTAAATTTTAAATAATTGATTTTGAAGAAAAGTAATCGAAACGTTCCAAATAACAGCAATAAAGTTTTCCCCCGATAAAAGAAAACATACAAAATATCAATAAAAAAGTATATATTTTAGTACGAAATAATAATAACCGTTAGTATTGAAGGGTTAATAAACAGTCTACTCCTAAAACTAACCCACACCGAAAGCAACAATACTTACAATCCAAAGGATTTGCAAGACCTGACTCGCTCCAGTCGAATTTCGCTACTGGTATTTCCGCAGTGTCGTCCTGTTTTGACGATTCGCTGGACGGAGTGACTTGAACTGTACTTGAAGTAGTGCTCGCTGGGGTGGGCATTAAAATATCTGATTTCACAGGCTCCAAAGGGGTCATGCCCAAATTCGACGCAAATTTAGGCATAGCAATACCGTGCGCGTACAACTACAAGGGAAGTTCATATAATAACTGCATTTTAATAATAGAAAAATTCGTATATACTAACAATATTTCTCGTATCAATGTTGAGCGCATTTAGAAGACCCTGCTGAACCATAGACTTTCCCCATTGGTAACTCAAAGCGTGCGTTTCCGTGACGTCCTTGATCTCTTTGAAAATATCACTGACTTGCGTGTAATCTAAGTATTCGTATTCATTTTGCTTTAATGATGCCTCGCTTGGATCGAACATTACTTTTAAGATGCCTTCAGCCTGCTCGCAAACATTTTCTGGTTGTAAAAGTGGTACTCGATTTATCTGCGTTTGTGCGTTCGTAGTGGGAATTTCCACTGTAGTGTAATCGTCAAAATCTCCAAAGTCGTCATCTTCAGCATCTTCTTTAATCTCTGGTGAATTCTCATTTAGTGACTGTGGATCTCTCTGACTAGTTAATGTAGGTGCTTGGGCTACTTCTTGAAATGCTGCTGAAGAGAAGTCGGCAAAGTCATCAAACTCATCTTCGACGTCCGCAATTTGAATATTTTTAGTATCACTTATTACTCGGCCAACCACATAAGCGTTGGTAATTTCAGAACTTTTAAAATCATCAAAATCTTCATGCTCTGATTGCGAGTTACATTCAAGGAAAGCTTCACTGTTTAATTCAACTTCTTGATTGCTTTGTTCTGTTTCCTGGGGAAGTTCTTTTGCTGGAGAATCATTTGGCTGTGGTGCTGCCAGGGCAGAAGAATTATCAATATTTTCATCCATTAAGATATTAGTAGAACTTGGTGTGGAAACGTCACTAATAGTGGTGGTGAATTCACCAAATTCATCATCATTGTCTTGAGCTTCTATAAAGATGTCTTCATTCAATTCATCTCCAAAATCAGCATTTGTATTGCAACTCTCAACAATTTCATCATGATTCGGCAGTTCCATAGCCAACTCCAGTTCATCATCTTCATCATCACTCTGTGCATCAAAAGACATACTAAAATTTGAGGGTGTTTCACTGTACTCTTCTTTGCAATCATCCTGAGTATTAAGTTCAAGTTCTGGAGGCTTTTCAAACTCAGCTATACTATCATTCAATGCTTCTGTAGTTGATTTATTCTCTTCAATGTAAGTAAAATGTCCATTTGTTGTTGATTTAGTCATATTAGTTGTTGGCACACTATTATGCATTGTCCCATTTGGAAAATCATTTGTTGATTCATTAGTACAGCTTTTCCGCTTGTCCTGAAAGTCTTTGAGAAAGCCAGTTTCATACACATGTGGGCTAGCTGTTGGTATTTCTATAAAGTCACTTGATAATTGAGGTACTTTTCTAGGTGAACTTTCAGGTGTGTTTGGAATGGAATATGCTGCAAAACATGCATTATAAGAACTTGAAATGTATTACAATTTATACTCACAATACTTACAATCACAGCCATAAGTTGTGTCTTCTGCAGCAACAGAAAAATCTCCAAACTCATCATCTTCATTGTCATCCACATCATTTATACCAATTGGTGGTGGTGTTGTGCTTACAAGAGGCGGTATTAATTTCGACATCTAAAAATAGCACAAGACCACCCTATATAACAACTGTTCCAACAAATTCTTTGGAGGGCGCGTGAGAAATCTAGTTGCACTTGTTATTGCAAAACACTAATTATTTGTTGTTAAATATGCTTATTTACCTGCTGTCAGATGACACGTCCCTCGATAAATAGCAATCACTTAAGTACAACGAAGCAATGACGCGTAACAACACTTGCGTTAAATACACTATTAGTTCACTTGTCGATTTATTCACTTAGTTTGTCTTCAAGTAGTGTCACTTAATCGAAAATAA
The DNA here is from genome assembly GCA_963978815.1 of Aleochara curtula. Classification (NCBI taxonomy): domain Eukaryota; kingdom Metazoa; phylum Arthropoda; class Insecta; order Coleoptera; family Staphylinidae; genus Aleochara; species Aleochara curtula. The sequence goes on along the minus strand of OZ022216.1, from coordinate 17,993,568 downwards.
TTACAATGATAGTAAAATTATGTGTGACTGTCTGCCATATTGATTTTAATGACAGGAGTATTCAGGATGCATTTATTTTTATTATTTAAAATTTCCGTACTTAATTATTTCAATATTTATTCAACCACAACGATGTCCTTGTTTTTAAAATACTCCAATTTACTCAATTTAATAAAATAAACTATGAAAACACAATAATTTTGGTTCATCACATAAGCTAGAGGGCGAAACGTAACCTCTTGTCTAATGTCAAAACTAACATATGACCTACTCGATTGCCCCTACTGTGCTCGTGTATAACCACAGTGAACCAGCCAGAACCAGCGTAAAAGGCCTGGTGCTTCGAGTCGTAATCATAATTGTTTTCACTCGGTTCGCGTATTATGTGAGGAATTAATGGAATTCGCGGCGCGTGTTAACCAGTTTTAGTTCTACACCATAGCCTGATATCAGTAGTACTCATCAACTTCGTCGTGCTTGGTGCCTTTAAATCATAGTGCAATTACACAGTGGTCACCTCTTATAGCCAGCTATCATCGAATTCTTTGTCATGTTATTTAATTATAAACGAGATAATTTTGCTTTGTCAATATCGCACATGCATTCTGAGTGGTAAGTAATTCAACAGAAGCTTATCACGTCCATATGTGAAGACCGATGTAGGTTACAAGCAAGTTGGAACTCAAATATGATGTGCAAATCCTAATGTAAACAACCACTTATAATGGAGGTACCTGAACTGCGATCATTGATTTATACTCGTTCTTCGCTCGGTAATTAGCAAACGGCTGCAGGATGCGAATCAAGCGAACGTATTGCTTGATCATTACATTCATTCTCTCATGGATCTTCCTGTTGTATTTCACGTTTCAAAACCGGCCAGCAACGCTGCCCACAGAGATTGCAAAGAATGAGCTCAATCTCGAACTAGATTTGCAAACATTAGAAGATGGTATTCAGGAGGAGTTCAAGAAGAACAAGGAGATGGTGTTTAACCTGCATCGGTTCATGGATACGAAGAAGGTGGTCAGTGAAGATACTGGCAATGAGAATGGCAACAACCTGGCAAAAAAGGATGGTATTGTCATTCCAGTGTTAGTCTTTGCCTGCAATAGGATAACAGTTAGCAGATGTTTGGATCAGTTGCTGCAATATAGACCAGATCCAGATCAATTTCCTATAGTTGTTAGTCAGGTAATATATATTCAATGGCAGTGTTTTGTAAGGCAATTTGCTATCAGTAATGAAAAATTATCATAACAATTTTTAAACCATTTTTTTTGCATATTAGTGTAATTTGCATGTGTTTTAAACTCATGAATTTTGATAAGCGTTTGCACGCTATTTGTTAGGGTTTTAACAAAACTTTTTTTATATGATTTAAAGCACTTTCATTATTATACTGATGTAAAAACTCAATGTCATTTCATTCTAGGACTGCAACGATGCGGAAACGCGTCAGGTGATTAGCAAATACATTCCACAAGTGTCGCTAATTCAGCAGCCGGACCAAAATGAGATCGAGGTGCCGTTGAAAGAGAAAAAGTTTCGCGGTTATTTCAAAATTGCAAGACATTACGGTTGGGCGCTCAATGAAATTTTCTTTAACTTCAACTTCAAGTCGGTGATTATTGTCGAAGGTAATTGTTATCTGGAGGTGTTTATATGACACTATTGCAAGTGTTTTGCTTCCAGACGACTTGGATATTGCTCCAGACTTTTTCGAGTACTTCCTAGGCACATACCCACTCCTTGAACGCGACCCCACACTGTGGTGCATTTCGGCGTGGAACGATAATGGAAAGATTGGTCTGATTGATGAAAAGCAACCGGAGAAACTCTATCGCACCGATTTCTTCCCGGGATTGGGGTGGATGCTCACAAAAGCATTGTGGCAAGAGTTGGCACCAAAGTGGCCACGTTCGTATTGGGATGATTGGATCCGACAGCCACAACAACGTCGCGAGCGAGCTTGCATTCGCCCGGAGATATCTCGAACACGCACATTTGGCAAAGTTGGAGTCTCGAAGTGAGTAGCCCAATAATCGATATGAAAATATATTCTATATATGGGAAATATGTCATTTTAGCGGACTTTTCTACGAAAAGCACCTGAAGTACATCAAACTAAACGAGAAATATGTGCCTTTCTCCAAAATGAATATGAGTTACTTAACTAAGGATATTTATGATAAGCATTTCGTGAATACCGTATACCAAAGTGCTGTTGTCAGTTACCCCGAACTTAAGGAGAACAAAATTCCTCACGAAGGTGCAGTGCGCCTCGTCTACTACACGAAAGAGTCGTTTAAGCGCACGGCAAAGATGTTGGGTCTGATGGACGATTTTAGGGTAAGCTCACATCTGTGATCACACTAATGTGTTACCAACTGATAACAACTTTGTTACGTGCATTTTTTCCACCATTATGAATGACTATTATGTTGATTTTATTCTGCTATATTGAACGCTTAAATTTTACAACTTTTTGTTCAACTTATACATTGTTTTTCCATGCTATCACTTGATAGGAATTCAGTTCAAACACGTACAGTCAGATAATTGTGTAAATTTACAGGAAAGTTATCAATCGCCTTTCTTTTTTTTTTAGAGCGGTGTTCCTAGAACTGCGTACAAAGGTGTCATAACATTTACTTATAAAAATCGTACAGTCTACTTAGCGCCGAATCTAAATTGGAAAGGGTATGATATTAAATGGAGTTAACGATTAACTGCATTGACGCCATGAAACTGTATTAAATGGAAAGAATAAAACACCAGGATACCATATCACAATTGAACAATTATTGATATACAGGTAACACAAACTGAATAATAAAAGTGTCTGCGGGGTTGGCGCGGCATTACACATGCAAACAAATGACAAACCGGATGGCAGAACATAAACCATATTATACAAGCCGTATAGTCCATTACAAGCAAAACAATACATAACTTGAAAAACTTCCATGGCTCGTTTTTGTTTTGTAATCGAGTAGGTAGCGTAAACGGCAACCACACTCATTGTTATCGACCTGCTGTACATGTGCATTATTATTATTATGTAGTCGTAGCTGTTTAAAGCCATTTGTGATATTATTGAGAGATTTAAGAGTGTTTTATGATTTGAAATCATTTTATTTTTATTATATTTTAAGATAGATCTGAATTCGCGCGTTTCTGCAATTAATTGTTACTCTGAAGCTGTACGATAACACTCTTTACAACACATCAAATATTCTATTTGTTTGGTTGATGTATTCAGTACTCATTCGTGGTTATCGTTGCCAAGAAATTGATTTAGTTATGATTTAAATAATTCTTACTAGTTATCTTATGGTGCATATTCTGACTCAAATTAACTTAGACTAATATGTGCACATTTCCTCACATGCACTCTTGCGCGTTATTTATAAGCGAGCGACGTTATAGCATTAGATTTAATTTATTTTAAATGCAAAATATGTTTATTTGATGAAAAAATGAAAGATATATTATACACATGCTAAGGCTTACATTAAGTTCTTAGTTATTATGAAAGTTAACTTGCCTTGATGTCGCAAATGCATTATGCGTTATTGGCATTCAATTATTGAGTTATTGTTTTAGCGCAATTGATTGTGCGCTGAAGGAATATTACTATAAACAGTAATTTTGAGATTGACTTCCAATACACTAATTGTACACACCAATATAATAAAATCACATCGTCCTATATGCGCTATATTTATTTAATTTAGTATTTTAATGAGGTGATATTTAATTATATGGTATAGTGATTGCAGGCTTTAACCGGATATGTAGTTAATGACCCAGTATAGGGCTGTTCTAAAAGCGTGAGGAAATGCATAATTATATTAACTCTGCTTATTCAGTGCATCCTGTGTGATTAAATCGCGGTACAATTAAATATATACAACCAAGGCAAATCATTTTAAATTACATGCATGGGCATAGGCCTTGAATGACTTTAAACACCCCATATTGAGGGCGCTGTAGTTGGCATGTGGTTTTTCAAGTTTGTATACCTTGAACTTGTTTGTATGCCACCTTCATCAACATAACCAAGTATGATTTTCGAAATTAGTGAAGTTTAGTTTATTTATTTGAAAATACAATTAACAATATTGAGTGTCTTATAGTGACTTTAAGGCATGTTAATAAGCCGGTTAATATCTAGGTGTGGTATCGGTCGAAATCTTATTTTTGTTTCCACGTGTAGATATGTAAGTTAACACTTCAATCAATGCTTATTTTAAAAGCTTTTATAATATTTTAGTGTAGTCCTGTTTCATTAATTAAAGTAGATTTAGAACACTATCGGAAAATGGCACCAAAACACCGAGAAAACCCCATGATAATGAAGTTAGATTCAGATGAATTCAAGTCCATATTCACTGATGAACTTGATACACTTTCCAATTTGTTTAAAAAATATGGGTATGAAATACGTATTGCTGGTGGTGCTGTGCGCGATTTGTTATCAGGAAATCGTCCTAAGGATCTAGATTTTGCTACAACTGCCACTCCACAAGAAATGAAAACAATGTTCACCAAGGAAGAAGTTAGAATGATCAATGCTAATGGAGAGAAACATGGAACAATAACACCACGAATCAATGATAAAGAAAATTTTGAAGTTACTACATTAAGAATTGATGTTGTGACAGATGGTAGACATGCTGAAGTTCAGTACACAACAGACTGGCTTTTGGATGCCAATAGGAGGGATTTAACAATAAATTCAATGTTCCTAGGTACATGAAGTTGTTTTATAATTTACTTTTTATCATTTATTTGTATTAATATCTTCAGGACTTGATGGTTCAGTGTATGATTACTTCTATGGCTACGATGACTTGAAGAAACGCCGTGTCGCTTTTGTAGGAAATGCAGTTACACGCATTCAAGAAGACTTCTTACGAATTCTGCGTTATTTTCGGTTTTATGGACGTATTGCAGAACATCCTGATGAGCATGACGAAGTTACTTTAACGGCAATTAAAGAAAATGCCAGTGGATTAGCACAGATTAGCGGAGAACGTATATGGGTAGAACTGAAGAAAATGCTGGAAGGCAATTTCGGTGGTCAGCTTCTTAAGAAAATAATAGAATGTAATTGCGCTTCATACATTGGTTTGCCAAACGATTGTAATCTAGCAGAATTAGATAGATTAATCAATGAATGTAGTGACAAAAACATGCATCCAATCACTTGGCTTTCAGCTCTAATAACATCTCAAGAAGAAGCAATGGCATTAAATGCTCGAATCAAATTCTCTGTCTTTGAGCGAGAGTTGTTATTGTTTTTGGTAACAAACAGGGAGCCTAAATTCGATAGTCGACCACTTCATCCATATAAACTTCTTGTCATAAAGGGGAAGAAAAGCAATATGCAGAATTTTGTTGTTCAGTTACTCAAATATATTAATTCTCCCCATATAGAGGAGTTTGAGCAGTGGGAATTGCCAAAGATGCCAGTAACTGGTAGCATGTTAAAAGAGCAAGGGGTGGAAGGTGGAGTTTTTATGGGAAATGTTTTGCAAGAGTTGAAAAACTTTTGGGCTGAGAACGACTTTAACTTAAGTGCAGAGCAGTTGTTAAAGGAATTACCAGCTATTGTAGAAGAGTTGACAGAAAGGCGTAAAAATAAAAAAGCTAAACATTAACATCATTTAATCATTATAGATAAATTAATTTATTATTTGATAATTATTGGATCTATCGTTATTATTCCACTGCGCCATCATTGGTAGGAGATGGTACTGTACTGCGCAGTGGTATTGGATGAGGCATAACCTCGCAAGTAGTTATTTCGCGCCGATTCTGTTACTCGCTAAGTATTGTTTGTTGTTGGATATTTTAGTGATAATTAATGTAGTTATAGCAAAAAATGGCATCTTTCAGTGTTGATAAGTTGGTGGAGTGTTTTGCATTCATTGGATTAAATCCGGGTGATAATATCGTCGCAAAATGTAAGTAAAAAAGCAACAGGTTTATAAGCCAATCTCTCATATGAAATGAAAATTTTGCCCAGGTCTTGAATTGTGTATATCTTATAAGATCACTGAAGAAGAATTGGTAGACTGTTGGGCAGCATTCACAATCTCACATCTTAAAAATGCGCCTCCAACTTTAGAAGGCTTAGGCCTCCTTGAACGCAAAGAGCTGGTCAAAAACAAAGGAAACATGAATGTAGCCAGCGCAAATATAGTACAAACTCCTGAACGCAAGAAGCCCGTACCAAAAACGTTCGTATTCATAATAGAATTCCGCATCTGTCAGCACAAATAGCTTAGGAATTGTTTTGTTTCATTGCAGAAATAACTCGACTCCAAAAAGTACGCCAAAACCAAGCTATCAGGTGAGTTATTTTTGCTGATTGCCTCTCAATTCTCATAGCAGCTCGCTGTGGCTTCGCTCGCAAATCGAGCGTGCAGCCATAAAAAAGACGAAAAGAAAATTATTTTCAAAGTGAGTTCTTTGTTCGCCTTCGTATGTTTTTTTTCCGACCGGGGATATCCGACCGTTTTGCTCATAATAAAACTTGCATGCCTCTCGCTTTTGCTTCAACACGAACGCTTGTATAACAAGGCTGGAAACAGGCTGTCGTAGTTGCGCAGTGCAGTCCGTGTTGCGTTTCTGAGAAATGTTTCAAGGCCGCCTTATTCTTTACTCCTTTAGCCGCCATTTGTCAGCATTCGCTTGGAAGACGCTAGCATTCATCTCGCGTAAATTGTGTGTGCGTTTACATTAGAGACGCGCGTTTTTATCAGATTCCTTCGCGGTTTGCTGGTCGTTAATCAGTGCCTAAAGTGTTGATAGTACATTGTGGTATGACTTGTTTTAATCAACCCACCTGTTGATTCAATTCAGCCGGCGAGAGTCATCGAGAAAAGATGCATTATTTAAACGCCGTGTTCGTTAACGTTGGATATTGTTTTGGAAAAGCGAGGAATATGGGGCTGTTAATGCTACATCAACATACATCACATAAAAAACGTAAACAATACATTTTTGTTATAATAATTGTGTCATTTCGCTACTGCTTATCTGATAGAGAACACAACGAAACAGCGTACAGCAAGGCTAATAAAAGCACGTGAAAATCGTTATGACGCTGAATTTTGATGCTTCATTACTTGTTAATCAGTTATAGTCAATGAGTGCTGGTCTAGTGCCCGTATATTTGATCGTGACTAGATCCACACTCATTAACTAAATCTGAACAATATCAAGGTCCAATGTCGTCGAAACATTCGTGCGAATTTCGAGCAGATTGGTAAGATCTAGTGAGTGTTGTTGTTTGATTCATGACTAGATCCTTACTCGTCTGTCCGATTTTTCGCTAAGTTCAGCATTTCAAGAACTTTTGTAACTGATAGAGTGCTTGATCATTTTTAAATAGGCTATAGTCTGTGTATGTTTATTTGCAGACTCCAGCAAGTCAGTTAAGCCAAAGTCAACAACAGAATCAATCGTTCACTCAAGATGTATTATCGGCTGATGTTTCATTGTAAGTTTACTTGATGGTTTTGTTTGGCGCCATACTGAAATTTGTTAGGTCTCAGGTTGTTGAGTATTCCCAAAGAGACTCTGCTGGCAAAGTTGTTTATACGCATGGAGATAAACCAAAATACTCTCCATGCATTATGCCAATCAATGTTAAACTCTTTGGGATTGAATCGCAATGGCTGCAACCAAATGCAACTCACATGCATTGTTATCTAAACAAACAAAGAGATTGCCAAGTGGGAATCACTGAGTGCATAGCAAATCTCATTGCAGTAAAGCACAATATCACACTTGATGAACATTTTGATAAGAAGGCATTTGAAGTATAAAGCTGAAAATTTGTTGTATTTCCATTTAAAAACGTAGTGATTTTCTAGGGTACATGTTATGGCGTTATAGTCACTGATGGTGCTGGTAAACTAAACGCAAAATCTGCCATGATTGAATTGCCTAGTGGTGATTATTCAAATGGTGAAAGAATACCATTAAATCTTTCACAATTATCGTCATACTCGCTGTTTCCTGGACAAGTATGTATAGCGCAAGGTAAACTAATTAAAGGCGTTTTACAAGTTGAGAAGTTGTTTACTGATGGTTTTATAACGCCTATTCGAAAATTAGAAGCAGGTACGCTATTTATTCATTCCTCTTTCATGCATGCCTATAATATGTGGATTTAATTGTAGAACAGATTCAAATAATCTCTGCATCAGGACCATTCACTTTGCAAAATAATTTATTATATGAACCACTACAAGATTTGCTTCAGACAGTTTTGGAGACAAAGCCTCATGTTTTGTTACTGTCTGGACCGTTTCTGGATTCTGAACATTCAAATGTTCATTCTATGACTGAAGCTTTTGATAGTTTCTTTTATTCGATTATAGAGAGTATTATGGCTCCACTGGAAAAGTATGCACTTGATTTTCAACGGTTTAATGATGATTTTAATCAAAATTTTCTAGCACTAATATTCAAGTTGTTATCGTATCTTCACTGCGAGATGTTCATCATTTTCCAGTATACCCAACACCGCCCTATGAACTGCTAACAAAGTTTCCCAACTTGTTATGTGTCTCAGACCCATGCATACTTAATATTGAGGGTGTTCAAATTGCAGTTACTACTTCAGATATCTTATTCAACTTGGGCAAGGAAGAAGTGTCATGGCCTGCTGGCGGACTTGATCGTATGTCACGTTTATCACAACATTTACTACATCAACGATCGTTTTATCCTTTGCAATCCATTGATAATAAATTGCCAATTGACTATAGTCTAATGGAGCAATATGGTTTAATGGAAACTTCGCCTCATATATTAATAGTGCCATCAAATTTTCATCATTTTGTTAAGGTAAAATCCTTTGCGATATTTATTTCAACCCGTAAGTTAAGGTTCTATTTCTTTTGGCAGAATATATCTGGTTGCACAGTTATTAATCCAGAAAGGTTAGTGAAAGGATACTCTGGAGGGAAATATGTGCGGATACAGATATCTAAGGAAGAAAGTATGAAGGTTTCATGCGAAATAGTAAATATTTAAGAGTGATCAACTTATAATTATTAAATTTTATTAATATCTCTTAAATTCTTTATCGTTTCTCTCCTTAGCAATACATTCATAATAGTTATCTGTTGCATCTAAAGTTAAGCATATTGATCTCACCAAAAGTTCGTTACCTCATATAAAAAACGACACGCATGCATAGAATTACACTGCTACACATGAATCAAAAACATTCATTTGAATGAAGAACAAAATTTGGAGTGAGATGTTTATTTTACACGGTTTCATTTTGGAAATCTGTAGAGATCCACGCCAGACACCACTTCAGATTCGTTAACATGAATTTTAACGCTTTCGTCCATTGTTCTTCAGAATTGAACTGCACCCTGCAAGCCAATGAATTAGTAGTGACATGATAGGGGCAGGAGCAATTGAAGTACTTACTTAATGGAGTAATTAGTATTGTTGTCTTCTATTTTCCCACCCTTCGACATGCGATATGGTAATGAGAACTGCTTGTCACCGTTCTCGACGTTCGTCTTGAACTGCTGCAGGCAATTGAGAAAAGCAACCATGCCAGAGTCGATCTTAGGATCGAAGTAAAACCTGAATCCGCCTGACCCATAAAGCGGTAGATCTTTTTGCTCGTCGATCACTTTGATGTAGGAATGGTTACCGTAGGGCACCAGCTGATATTTGCTAAACGTAAAATTCAACTTCCGTGCGAGCGCGTTTAACAGAAGTGCTGTCTGCCCCCAAGCAGCATTGATTTCTGTCCAATCGACAGGTGCTGTTGGCAGACGTCCCAGCCGGAAATTGTTTATGGTCCCGAAATGGCCGGAGTGCCAAATGTGAAAAGTAGCGTTGAAAACATTCGTCTTTTTTAGCTTTTCCAGTTGCGAATTTACATACGACAGTTGTGTTTCCAAACTGCAAGACGGTGAGTTAATTAGTGCACAAGCAGTAAGATTTGTTTTACCTTCGGTATTCATCCTCAACAGCCATGAAGTCGTAACGATGTCGCGTGTATTCCTTCCAGTATTTATCACTTTCCTGATTGAGGCGACGTGCTTCCTCTTCCTGCTCAGCAAGCGTTGTAATGGTCGCTTTGTTTTCTTGATCCTTATCTTGTAGCTCAGCCATGTACTTCTCCTCCTCAGAGATCAAGTTCTTTAATTCATTTTGAAGATCATGAAGGTTTGGCTCACCACTTTCAGCTTCTAGCTTTTTGAGGTATTGACTGAAATCATTGTAGTCACTGTCAGCTAATTGCAACTCCTTTTCCAGCATATCTAACAAGGCGTCTGTACATTCTTCACATAAGGGATGATCAATTTTAGAATGGCCTGATAGTGTGTCAAATAAAGCTGCTCTTGCCTAGAATTTGAGTGATATGAAATGTGATGAAGTGTGGGTGAATAATGGCTAAACTTACCTCCAACTGCTTGCCTAGAGTATTCACTTCTTCACCATCTGATATTAGCATAAAGCCATTAGCTCCATTTGCTGAATCAGACAATTGGCATGGATGAACATAATTGTCAAAGCTAGTTGCCTGAGATTCAATATCCACATCTGGCGTTGAAGTGATTGGCACTATGGCATTGATAAACACATAATTAGTATAGTTTTTCTCGTCACTACGTGGTGCAATATTACGTGTTAATTCAGCTAGCGTGTGTTCTCCGATAGAATTAAGTGAATCATCGAGTTTTAACGGCGCTAAACATTTCTGGCAATGAAAAGAAACGTAGCCCCTTTCCTCAGCCATGATGCACAACTATTACATTTTGCTCAACACGCAATAATTCCGCACAACTACCCCACACACGAAGAGCACTGCTAAACTAAAATTTGCCTTTGTTGGGTCGACTCAGGTAAACCCATCCAGCATAATAATAGCTTCTTTCCATTCAAAATATGTGGAAATAGTGGTCAATGTCATAAAACATCTGATTGCAATGTTTGTATCTGTCAAAAACAGCAGGTTTATTTCATATGAAAAATTGAGTGCGATAGTATTTACAAATTGCATTATTATTAATGTTTAACATCACCTACAATCGTAAGACCTTTAAATTGCGATATTTAAATGCGTTGTTCTAAAACAAATTTTAGTTACATTTTGACTCTAACATTTTGTTGGTCACACTGCTCACTTCGTCATCAGCTGTCACGTCGTGCCGGCGCTTACGTGTTTGTTTATCAGCAGTAAAAGTGAAGTGCAGTGATTAAAAATGAAGAATATCACGGAAGTAATTGGTAAATTTTACAATGATTACACGAAGAAGACGCCGAAAAAGCTGAAGATAATCGACGCATACTTATTCTACATTCTCCTCACCGGTATTGTACAGTTTCTCTACTGCTTGATGGTAGGCACATTTCCATTCAATTCATTTCTCAGTGGTTTTATATCAACAGTTAGCTGTTTCGTATTAGCAGGTATTAACGTAATATACTATGTCAAAGAGGCATATGATTGATTGCTTGGTTTTAGTTTGCTTGAGGCTGCAAGTTAATCCAGAGAACAAGAACCAGTTCTATGGCATTAGTCCTGAACGAGGATTTGCTGACTTTATGTTTGCACATGTCATTTTGCATTTAGTAGTGATGAATTTCATTGGATAAGTGCATTAATCTCACATTCCTATAAGACAATATATATATAAGTTCATCCCAATTAATTGATAACTAAGGGATATTAAATGTAAATAAAATGGAGTGTAACATCCAGTTATCTGTGTTATTGAACCTCACATATTTCACTTCATGAATAATTTATAAGTGAAATACAAATGTGGTAAAGTGGTCTTATCAGGGCATTTAGCCCTCATATACATAATTTGGGTTCACAAATTATTTTTATTGCAATTGCAGATAAATTTATGTTGTAACCTAGAAGGAGATATCCCCACCACAGTGTATTTACAGTTTGTATATAAGCAGTAGTGAGCAGTTTTATAGATAATCACAACAAAGCTTGAGATGCGTTGATTTCTCTAATAGTATAGTCAACTGATATATATCCATCATGATTGTTGATCGTGAAGAAATAACGCGTGTGTCGAAATATGGCCTGAAGTTGAAATTGAATCATGTGTACCCAGTGAAATGGTCTCAGAACAGAGTGCCTCCTTTGCATCAAGTGTTACCTATGCTTTCTTTGATAATAAGGTAACAAAGCAACTTAATCCATAGATTTAAGTTTATACATGTAATAACTGCAGGTATCTCTGGTACTACATTAAATGTGTGTGGCATGGACATCGCCCAAACATGGATTATGTACATGTGATGAACTCAAAACAAATCTATGGTGTCCCCATGGGTGGCATTGGATCAGGAACAATTGGCAGAGGATACAAAGGTGAATTTTGCAGATATCAACTACGCCCTGGTCTATATGATTATGGAATAATTGATGCAAATCAATTCATTATCACAATCAGAGATAAAAATCAAACTACAATATTCCAAAGCTTGTTATCTACTTATCAGTAAGTAATGCTTTGTTTTTTATTTATAGCCATGTAGCATGATTTTATTTCTTTATCATAGAAGACAAACAAAACATCTTGGTGCATGGAAATCATTAATTGATGGTGCAAAGTGCAAGTACACTGGTTTATTTCCCAGAGCATGGACAGAATATGATTTGTCTGAGTATGGTATTAAATTAGTTTGCAGACAGGTGAGTCCTGTTATTCCTCATAATTATAAAGACTCTTCAATGCCATGTGCAGTATTTCTTTGGAATGTTGAAAATGTTTCTAGTGAAGAACTATATGTTACCATTTCACTCACTTTTAAAAATGGTATAGGAGTGCCCAAAGTTGATTCTAAATGTAAGTTATAATTGGTTGAATGAGCTGTGCAATCAATAATTCTCTGTAAATTTAGCAACATCTAGTTCAAAGCCATTCAAGTATCAAAACTCTGAAGGAGTAATTTTGTATCATACTATTGATAAAGCCTCATGCTCATATTCTGTAGCAGTAAAAAGTCAGCCACATATAAGCGTTTCAAAATGTGTTAAATTTGATCCACAATCAGATGGCAAAACAGTCTGGAATCAGTTGTATGAAAATGGAAGGTTTCAAAAAACTGGAGACAAGCTATCTAATCATGTATTTGGTGAGCTTGCTGTTGCTGTAGCCGCGCAAACGGTGGTTTCTGGAAATTCCCGGAAGGACATTGATTACGCTTTAGTGTGGGACATGCCTACTGTTTCTTTTGCGAACAAATCACGTAAATTTACCAAATACTACACAAAGCATTTTGGTAGTGATGGCGCGTTGAAAATGGTTGATTATGCGTTTCAAAATTACGATAAATGGGAAGAAGATATTCACAAATGGCAAGAACCTGTATTAAGTAATTCTCAGTTACCAGAATGGTATAAAAGTGCGTTATTTAATGAGACATATTTCGTATCTGATGGAGGATCAGTGTGGTTTATTTTGGATGAGCACAAAGCCTCTCAATTACCAGAGAATGATCCACGGTATTTAAACCATTTATATTTTGATCACTGTTATATTTTGTTGGTCTTACAGACTGCAGTATGGGCAATTTGGGTACTTAGAAGGTCATGAATATCGCATGTACAATACATACGATGTTCATTTTTATGCATCCTATGCACTTGTTTTGAACTGGCCAAAGTTGCAACAATGCATTCAGTATGACTTTAAGGATTCCATATTTTTGGAAATTAAGACCAAATTTAAGGAGTTGTATAATGGACACTCATCAGAACGTAAAGTATTAAATTCAGTGCCTCATGATTTCGGCGATCCAGGTAAACTATTTCGTTTAATACTTCTCAAAAAGTTTTTAACTAATATCAACTTTAGACGAAGATGCATTTGGTTTAATTAATGCATATAATATTCATGATGTAAGTCAATGGCGTGATTTGAATACCAAATTTGTGTTACAAGTCTTTCGGGATTTCTCAATTAGTACTGATATTGATAAAAGACAGTATGCGGAGGATATGTATGAGGCGCTCACTAAAGTTATGGCAAAGTCTGAGTTGTTTGATGCTGATGATGATGGTGTTATTGAAAATTCAGGCATTCCTGATCAAACCTTTGATACTTGGGTAATGAAAGGACCTAGGTAGATTACACTTCTCGTATTTGCTTGGTATTTTATTCATTTATGTTATATTTTAGCGCTTATTGCGGTGGCCTCTGGTTAGCTGCGCTTTATGCCATGACTGTAATATGCGATTATCTAGGAAAGACTAAGGATAAAGAACATTATCAGAAGATTCTAGACAAAGGTAAAAAATCATTTGAACGTAAATTGTGGAATGGAAAGTGTTATAATTTCGATACGACTGTAAGGCCAGAAGGCGATATTTATATGGCTGATCAGTTATGTGGTCATTGGTACTTAAAGTCGTCTGGATGTAATTATGAAGTATTTCCTGAAGACAAAGTGCGTTCCTCTCTTCGTATAATATTTGAAAATAATGTAATGAAATTTAATAACGGTGAGATGGGGGCCGTTAATGGAATGTTGTCTAATGGGAAAGTTGATGTAATTAGCGTACAAAGCGAGGAAGTTTGGACTGGAGTTACATATGGTCTAGCTGCTTCAATGCTGCAAGAGGTAAATATTTTAACAACCTGCTTGGTGATATACATTTTTTGGTTTTAAGGGAATGGAAAAGGAAGCATGGCAAACTGCGGGTGGTTTATATCGAACAATGTCTGAACGTCTTGGCCTTAATTATGAAACGCCTGAGGCCTTATATCAAAAGGATTTTTACAGATCAATTGGTTACATGCGCCCTTTAAGTATTTGGTCGACGTATTTAGCATTTAATAATAATGAGAAATCAAAACGTTAAGTTAGTTCATATTAATTAATTCAGAGTTAAATTTAAAGATTGTGCGGTCAGTAAATAGAGTAGCATACTGAATTTGTGTTTATTCTTATCCACTTGTATTAAGGATTTGAATTGATCAATTACATTGGACTTTCAACTAGAGGCATCTAGTGCATGACAACATCTATATATATCCTTTTTGTTTTCATTTACGCTTCACGATTGCTGCCACCCGTAATAGTACGTACATTTACGTATTTGGTTTTTAAAGGACGTGAAGGAAAATGGCTATTGGGAATATAGTTCTATTAAGCCAAGTTGCGGGCTACGTAGTGGCGTTTATTTTATCAATATGTATCATTGTGCCAATGAGTATGCACCAAGATGAATTCAGGTAAGAAATAACAATAGGCTGCATCCAGTTTTATTTACTTGCTTTAGGGGTCATTGTTTATTATTTTCTACTGGAGTATGGCAAGAAACAGACGGACAATTAAAGGTTGATTGGGCCTCTCAGGCATACTGCAACTATACAATTTTTGTGGGTGTTGCATTGTTTGTCATCTCTGGCATTGAAATATACCGCTTGTCCATTCTATTACACCGAGGCCAGGACAGCACATTTTTATCAGCATTCATTGATGTCCTTTTAAACATTATTGCATGTGCTGCAACTATTACAGCTGCATTAATGATCACACTTGGATTTATGGTATGGTGTGATACAGTAACATTGAGATTTCCATCTTGTGAAATAGCTGCAGGCCAGGCAATTGATAAACTTGATCAGATTGATACATCTCATTACTATATAGAATTAGGAACAGCACAGGTATTTTAATAATCTGGATTTAATGTTATTTGTAATGGCATGGCTTTATTTTTTTTAGTTTGGACTGTGGGGTTCAGTTACAGTTTGGGTAGGACTATGTGTTCTATCTTTACTGAAGATGCTCCGCTATCATCGCATTGAAAATATGCGTGTCTCCATGTATCGGGAGCGTCGTCGTTTAATTGAACAAAATGCACAATCTCCCAGTAATTCCTTGGGAAGGGAATCAGTAAATACAGAGAGCTCAACTACAAGTTAATTTTTCTCGCGTTTTTACTTGTGATAATATTTTAATAATAATATTTTTATGTATATAAATTCTAAAAAGTGATATTAATAATACAAAAGTATATTAATTTAGAGATTTAATTAGAGAATTAATTCATACTTGTTTTTATAGATGAAGAGGGGAATGTGAGCAAGCAGCAAAAAGAATATTATTATCACATTCAATTGAAACATTTTAAAGTAATGGTTGCAAAATAAAAAAAATTACTCTTTAGATTATAAATGAACTTTAATATATACTTAACGTAAATAAATTATACTAAACACACACAACTCATAAAATAGCAAATAATGAAAACTGGAGGTAGGTGTTATTAATTTGAAATTCATTAAAGCTATATGAACTGCTTATTTCATTCCTCAATTTTGCACATAGTAAGAAATATTATCACAATTTCGTTCATATTATAATTTTGAATGTTTGTAACAATATTTGATTTATTCGTTCGAAATTTTAGCAAAAATATGAAAGAACATGTTTTTAGACAAGTAACGCTTGTGGCTTTTTTCCAGGCCATGCCTCCTTGGCATATTTCTTTTTCTTTGGCTCTAGTGTATCATTTGGCTGCTGACTTGGTGGGCCACTGTTGTTGGATTGAATAAAGGATGGTTCATTATCCACATCAGGTGCTGGATTTGGAATATTCATTCCCAAACGCGTGCCCAATGAACTATAAATATTTGAATTTGCTGCAGATGATTTTGTTTCTGGAGGTAAGTCCTGATATAATTGTGGAATGGAACTATGTACTGCTTTTGGCATCTTAAATTCCAGACTTGAGATACAAATTGAATCACTCAACTTCTGTCGTTTCTGGGTGGGCAAAACAGTGCTTTGTATCAAATTTCGGAAGCGGCCTATAGTTGGATCTATGTCTTCAGGATTGATAATCTCTTCATCTTCATTGAATGATACTCCTCTGCGCTTTTGCTTTCTATTGTTATTGCGTTTTTCAGTGTCATCTGTTATGCCGAGCATGGATATTCTTCTATTATGTGCAGTATTAAATTCAGTCAAATTCTAAAAGAGAAAATTACATTAATAACTTTACTATAAGCAGGTGAAGTCATTACATCAAGCTCTGTTTCTGTCTCAGGCAGGCCAAGTAAACCACCATCAATTTCTTGTCCAGCTTTCTCTATTTCATCAATAATGGGTCTATTACTGGCTTGAGGTCTCTCCCTCAGAACATAATTTCGTGTAGAAGCACCAAAGTGAAAACTTGAGTCTATTGGCAACTGTGTTGGTTTGTTGGCTTCTAATCTCAGTGAACCAATGTATGTGCCATGGGCTACAAAAATGTATAGTAACATTGATAATGGAAATATATTTTTTAACTTACTGCTTCCTAAGTCAACAAGAAAGGCCCGATTTAAGTGTTTGTGATACACTAAAGCAGCATGTACTCTTGAGCATGATGCATGATCTATACAAAAATCATTCATCTGTGCATTACGTCCAAATAAGTAGCACTTCTTTTCATCAATCATGAGCTTCTGTATAAGTTTATCACCTTTCAAAACATCCAAATGCAACCCAACTGATGGTTTTCCAGCCCTAACAAACAAAAATGTTCTTATAACCTTAGAACACTAACATAATAGCTTACCAAGAAGGCACTTCATAGTGATTTGCCATGGTTTTTCATATAGAACTTCGCAAATATGCGAGTTACCAATTTGATTTAATCCCTTAATTGATTTAATCAGCTCACAATATTAACACCGCCAAAATTAATTAGTATAAATAAAACGAATGAATCGGACCTATTAGGACTACTCTTGTACGCATCGTTCTCTGCGCAGCACCAGCTACGAAGTCGGAATACAGGACCCGAAGCCTCCCGAACAATTGGTTCGGGTCGAGCTGATGCCACGCAGACGCTCTCTCTCTCGTACACATTGGCTCTTATTGCATCTTAAGGAATTCATATCCCTTTAAATACTCTAATGTATCCGAATTCCCACGCTCGCCATTTGATTCCCACGCTCATCATTAGGTTCCCACGCTCGTCATTTGATTCCCACGCTCATCATTAGATTCCCACGTTAATCATTAGATTCCCACACACATTGGCTCTTATTGCATATTAAAGAATTTAAATCCCTTTAAATACTCCAATGTGTCCGAATTCCCACGCTCGTCATTTGATTCCCACGCTCATCATTAGATTCCCATGCTTGTCATTTGATTCCCACGCTCATCGTTAAATTCCCACGGTCATCGTTAAATTCCCACGCTCATCATTAAATTCCCACGCTACCAGCACTGCTACCGATTGTGCTTCCTACTGTTCCGGTCGATTCGAGTCGAGCAGGGATGCCTCCCACATGCTCTCTCTCGTACACATTGGCTCTTATTGCATCTTAAGGAATTTAAATCTCTTTATATACTCTAATGTGTCCGAATTCCCACACTCGTCATTTGATTCCCACGCTCATCATTAGATTCCCATGCTCGACATTTGATTCTCACGCTCATCGTTAAATTCCCACGCTCTTCATTAAATTCCCACGCTACCAGCACTGCTACCGATTGTGCTTCCTACTGTTCCGGTCGATTCGAGTCGAGCAGGGATGCCTCCCACATGCTCTCTCTCGTACACATTGGCTCTTATTGCATATTAAAGAATTTAAATCCCTTTAAATACTCCAATGTGTCCGAATTCCCACGCTCGTTATTTGATTCCCACGCTCATCAATAGATTCCCATGCTCGTCATTTGATACCCACGCTCATCGTTAAATTCCCACGCTCATCATTAAATTCCCACGCTACCAGCACTGCTACCGATTGTACTTCCTGCTGTTCCGGTCGATTCGAGTCGAGCAGAGATGCCTCCCACATGCTCTCTCTCGTACACATTGGCTCTTATTGCATCTTAAGGAATTTAAATCTCTTTATATACTCTAATGTGTCCGAATTCCCACGCTTGTCATTTGATTCCCACGCTCGTCATTTGTTTCCCACGCTTACCTTTAAATTCCCACGCCAGCAGCGCCACTACCGGTTGTTGAGTGAAACAGTTTGACAAACAACATATGATTTCGATCAACTACTGAGACTTTATATTGTGTATAAAGAACAATAAAGAAAATAAATATATGCGCTGCGTGCCAACGTAAGTCAAATTTTAGTGTGTATATTGTTGTCTTCCTATTAGTTAATTCGGTTGTGAATACGCGAGAATAAAACGATTTAAAATGAGCTCTGGATTTATAACTGAATCGGAGGCAATAGACATTAGGAAGAAGAGGCAGGAAGAATGGGAAAGAGTAAGGACTGCAAGTGATCCAATAGGTTTGAAGATATTTAGATGAAGTGCTTAATGATTTTCTAATACATCTGCTATACAGAACGACCTGAAGAACCATATGATAATCGTAGCCTATTTGATCGGCTTCAAGAGCAGAAGCAACAGAAAGACCTGGAATATCAGGAAGCACATAAATTGAGTAAGTAAAATCCATTGACTTTATTATCAATTAATGCATTTCCTTGCAGAGAATATGATACGAGGGCTAGATAATGATGAAGTAGATTTCCTAGAACTTGTTGACAAAACCAAACTTGCTGCAGACTCTAAAAAGTCTGAGGAGGAAGAGAAGGAATTAAATGACTTTCGTAATAGGGTTGCCAGCCTGCAAGAGGAAACAGTGGATCATAAGGTTACAGTTAAAAAACCAAATGTAAAGTTGGGTAATAAACGATCACAAATGAAATTACTACAAGGCGCAGTTGTGAAAAAGGAGGGAAACATTAAAAAGAGAAAAATTGAACATGAGACTAATGCTGACACCATCATTATGCCTTCTGCTCTTAGATGTGTTGGAGTATTGCCTGGATTGGGCTGCTATGATAATTCAAGCTCTGAGGATACCACTGATTCAGATAGTGATGATGATTGTGAAGCTGGCGTTAAATATGACCTACTTGGCCGCAAAATTGTTCAAAATAGTTCCACTGAATCTTAGACATCAACTAATATACCGCACAAACATTACGGAAACTTCTTAGATTGATTAAACGACAAATATATATATAGAATTCCAATGGAAATTTTATTTTGTTCAAGTAACTTTTGAATAGATTATTTGAAATACGTTTATGCTATTTTAAGTTACACAATATATTTCTGATGCGTTTCAATGATGTAATTGTTATTAGAACTGTAATATTTAATTCTGTTAAAGAATTGAGCATATTCTTTATGGCTGGCAACGTTTTGAACAAGTATAAGTTCTAATTTTCAACACGCAAGTTAGTAGTTGGCTTAGGTGTTAAAGCGTGTGCTTCTGACACCGTGGTCGCTGGTTCAATACCGGCAGTGTCCAGTTTAATTTTTTTAAATTGAGACAATAATTCCAAGTCCCCACTTCTCACAGGGTGGCGGCGCCCTGGTCTCAAATGACGTCAGAATACGAGGCCTGTTGGTAACGAAAATCGGGAATGGGGAGGCAGTTGCTAGTCGGATAGCGACCGAGCTGGTCGACAAGCAACCTGCCGGGGAGCGAAGCTTGGGGTGGGCCACTTGGAGACGATCTTAATACGTACGGGCTTCAAAAATCAAAAACGGGGCTCTTGTACGCGCTAGGGGCCTCGTTGGACATACAGCTAAGTCCATTGGGGCCCCCGAGCATACAAGTAAATTAAAACTTTGAAATTCGAGTTGCCGTTCCCAGGATTCGAACCTGAGGCACACAGATCGCTTCCATAGCCGTAACCACTAGGCTATGGAGTATTGTTGTTTTAACAAAATTTGATCTTGCCCTTATAGACTCATATATAGAATTTAAAACTTAAATATAAGTTGCCAGCCCCGGGATTCGAACCTGAAACACACAGATTACATCCATAGCCTTTACCACTAGGCTATGGAGCGTTGTGTAAATTTGATCTTGCCTTTATAGTCTCAAATATAGAATTTAAAACAATTCATTAAGTATTTTAAAGTCGCTCCCTAATTAAATGTACAATACGTTGCATATACGTTTAGTAATATTATAGGCAACACTTTATACTGTTGAAAATTTCGTTTTCAGAACGGCAAAATTAAGATTTCGTATCAGGTATGCATAAACGCACAGAGGCATTTTGGCATCAAATTTTTAAATAAATATATCTCTGTGCGTTTATGCGTACCTGATACGAAATCTTAATTTTGCCGTTCTGGAAATGAAATTTTCGATCAACACTGGTTAAAAATTTCGTTTTCAGAACGTCAAAATTAAGATTTCGTATCAGGTACGCATAAACGCACAGAGATATATTTAATTAAAAAATGGATGCCAAAAGCCCACCATTTTTTTTAAATAGTGATCTAAAATTTAATTTTCAGAACGGCAAAATTAAGATTTCGTATCAGGTATGCATAAACGCAAAGAGATGTATTTAATTATTTAATATAATTGATGAATTTTTATGTAAAATAATCAAACTTTGTATTTGCTCCAGCTAGCTGCATCAAAAGTGGAGTCATGATGAATTTTCTGTAAGAATACATAATTAGTTATTGTGGGTAAACTATAAGGGTTATAATAAAAATAAGGGGCAAGCATGTACCGAAGCACTTGTGCCTACATACTTACCAAGTTCGTTCTTGCTGGCTACATCAGAAGTGGAGTTATGATTGATTTTCTGTAAGAATACATAATTAGTTATTGTGGGTAAACTATAAGGGTTATAATAAAAATAAGGGGCAAGCATGTACCGAAGCACATGTGCCAACATACTTACCAAGTTTGTTCTAGCTGGCTGCATCAGAAGTAGAGTTATGATCAATTTTCTGTAAGAATACATAATTAGTTATTGTGGGTGAACTATGAGGGTTACAATAGAACCAAGTGGCAAACATGTACCGAAGAACATGTGCCAACATATTTACCAAGTTTGTTCCAGCTGGCTGCATCAGAAGTAGATTTATGATCGATTTTCTGTAAGAATACATAATTCCCAAAATTAAATAAACTAGTTGACAAGAAAATTGAATCCTAATACTAACCATTGTTGCAATAATGATGAGCCTTCCAATTTTCATGATGATTCTAATCCAATTACAACCCAAGTTGTTGTCATTGTTGCAATAACGATGGGCCTCCCAATTTATGTGATGATTGTAATCCCATTTCAATGTGAGTTTCTGGCTAGAAACAGAAACAATTACCATCAATTTGGATAGTTCAGAAAATAAACTAGTTGATGAGAAAATTGAAGCCTAATACTAACCATTGTTGCAATATCAGGAGCCTAGCAATTTTCATGATGATTCTAATCCGATTACAACCCAAGTTGTTGTCATTGTTGCAATAATGATGGGCCTACCAATTTAGGTGAACCATTGTTGCAATAATGATGAGCTTACCAATTTTCATGATGATTCTAATCCAATTACAACCCAAGTTGTTGTCATTGTTGCAATAACGGTAGGCCTACCAATTTATATGATGATTGTAATGAAGGGTTTTCTCATAAAACTATTTCTCATAGTTTTATATCGTGACAGGTCATAAATGTTATATTAATATCAGTGTCAAGCCAGCATATTTTGTTTGAAGATGAGCGAGGAGGAAGAGAATTTAGAAGAGAATGAAGAATCTGAGGATGATTTCAGTGTGCAATTGAACGTGGATGATGATTTTGATATTCAAGACCTTAAATTACGCGCCGGACCAATTTTGCCAAAATCAATTTCAAATCTCGAAGGATTAGATGAGAATCAAATTGCTGACGCATTACGAGGTTTATCGGATTATGAATTGGAAGATTTATTTAACAAAAATACCGAATCCTTTCGATGTCTCGCGCAAGTTTTAATTTCCAGAAGTTCGTTACTGCGTCATATTCTTTATCACTTTCCCGAATTACAAGATCCCGGTATTGACGAAGCCTTTAATTACGTTGGTAATATCAAACAAGTTGTAATCTTTTATGAAATTAATCCCATTAATTAATAATTAGAACAAGAAGTAGTGTACGATAATGTGGGCATTGATAAGTATCGCTCTTTGTGTAAAGAGTTAAAGATTGTTCCAATAACGCGAGTAATAAATTCATTGCGAACAGACACATTAAATTTAAAAGTTTGTGAGAATTAAACTGTTCATTTGCGCTCAATGCAAACTTATTAAATCTTTTCAGTACTATGGAATATCTCATAGTCAATGGCGAGTTATTACAAATAGCATGATGCTAAATACACATTTAAAAAATGTAATATTTCAAGATAATTGGATATCGCCGATGAGCGCATTTTATGTGGGTGAAATGTTGCGCGAAAACAATAGCATACAAGTTCTTAATTTGCGCGAATGTCGCCTGGGGATATTTGGCATGCAGAAATGTGTGGAAGGTTTCAGCTTAAATCAATCGATTAAAGAGATTGATCTCAGTTATAACGAATTGGGGGATGAAGGCACTATCATCTTTATAGAAGGAATCAAGGACAATCCAATTATCCAGAAAATTAATTTGGGACATAATATGATAGGCGAGTCAGCCTGTAAGCATCTGGGAGAGTTGCTAAAAGACTCAAACATTGATTATTTAAATTTATCCTGGAATGATTTATATCTAGGCAAAGGTTAGTTCCTTGTTCTACAGATTAATAATGAACTAACTTTGTTTCATTTATATCTAGCCCTTAAATACTTATGCGATGGTTTATCACTCAGTACATCTTTGAAGTATTTAAATTTATCTTGGAATGGAATCAGTAAAGTTGAGCACATGGGACCAATAATTAAATATTTAAAGGCCACTGATGTTATTGAACATTTGGATCTAAGTTTTAATAGGTAACTTTTAACTGGGTCACCAAATTCTTAAAGAACTGATTCTTCAGTGATTGTTTTATAGGATTCAAGATAAGTTAATAAGAATGATAGTTGCTGGGCTTAACGGAAATAATTCCTTAATTAGTATAAATCTTGGATTTAATTTAATAACACCTGATGATGCAATGATCTTAGTTTCGACTTTAAAACCAGAAAAAACTTTAGAATATATGGACTTGCAAAATGTCTTTGTTGAGAAAAACTTTATACCGGTAAGCAATATTTCTTGTTCAGTCTTAATTAAGAGCGAGCCTGAAATTTAGGTATGGCAAAAATTAATGAGCATTGGTAAGAAAGTTAGGATTGAAGGAATTTTAAATAACTACACAATTAAAGGACCAAACAAGAAGAAGGTGCTTTTTGATAGATGTCGATTTTTATCGCTAAAACCGAAGAACAAAAAACAAAAAAAAGAATTTGGGTATGACACTTTTATCATCCATTACTTATCTTAATTCTTTATAATACTTCAGCACCGCGTTTATTTGGAATTTACCGGAAGAAATGGTTGAAATCGCTGATCTCAAGAAAATGTTAAAGAAAAATAAAATCAAATTAGACGCGGATTTAATTGAGATGCTGGGTACCACATTTTCGGCAAAGAAGGGCAAAGTTGACTTGCAACTTATGAGAAAAACTTATCTGCAAATGTATCCTGATACGGAACCTGCACCACCTCCAAAGAAAAAAACAAAAAAAGGTAAAGGTAAAGGAAAAGAAAAGAAATCATCAGAGGAAGTGCCGCCATCCCCTCGTCCAACAACTGAGGAAAAAGCGATTGGTACTGATTCTTCAGTGTTGGAAAAATCTTCGCTTATTACTACCAAGATCAATATGGAAAATGAAGGTTTGTCCCCTAAAAAGAGGTCTGAAGCACAGGCAGAGCCTGATGAACCAGAGAATCTGGTTAAAAGTATTAGTCTGGCAGAATAAAATAAATCAGTCATGTTTAGTAATGAAATTTAAAACCAGAAAAACTAATTAATAAATATTGCTGACTTTATTAATCTAAAGTAAAAATTCTTACTGCAATATCATTTATCAGCCAGTCAATTCCAGACAACAAATTCTCACCAGTCATAGCACTGCAATTCATTATTTGCCAGTGATGCGTCTTGATCTTGTCTAGTTCCAGAATCTGGATAATAATATTGCATATTGCAAATCGTTTTCATATTGACATGCAAGAGTACTGTAAAAAGTTACTTACATCTTTTAATTCCTCAGCCGAACATGCTCCTTGAAGATCTTGTTTGTTTGCAAATATTAACAATGTTGCTCCAGCCAGCCTCTGTAAAATGGAAAGAAGTACAAAAAGCTCTTTTTCAACTAAATTTATTATTAGCTGTCTTACTTCCTCAACAAGTAGAACATGCAACTCGTCCTTACAATCCTCCAGTCTTCTTCTATCAGCACTATCCACTACCCAGATTAATCCATCAGTGCACTCAAAATAATTACGCCAATAGGACCTTAATGACTTCTGTCCTCCAACATCCCATAGATTTATTTTGAATCTTGAATAGAATAATGTAATTTTCAAGCTGGATAACAATGTTACTTAGACACTTACCCTCTATGTTCAAGTGTTTTTATATTGAATCCTAGTGTTGGACTAATAGTATTAACATCTTCCCCATTGAATTTCTTCAGAATTGTGGTTTTGCCAGCGTTGTCAAGGCCTCTAATCATATAATTAAGGACTTACACTAACTTTCAAGAACATGTGTTAATAACATGTCAATCATTAACACTCCCATAAAAGGATACAACATTAGAATTCTCATTTCCTTTTCCTTCTGTTTCATCTTCTTCAGCACTGTGAGGAATCCCATTTTGCACTATATTCTTTATAAATAAATAAGCTACACTGAATTATACTTCAACTTGAGGACTTGCAGAACAACAATACACAATGTTTACAACCGGTGACATCAGGACGTCTGACGGTTGTCATGCTTGCAGTGTTGCCGATCATTTACAGCCCACCCCTATTTTAAAAACACATATTAAAGGAAATGATTATATTAAAAGGATATAAAACTTATACTTATAATGCAAATATACCTCAGAAGAACTGTTGTGTTACCAATTGTAAGAGTTCTTTTGTTATAATCATTCAAATGAATTGCGGATTATATAAAAATAAGGGTGCTGATTTCTATTGCGCGCACAGAGATCGCAGCCCCTTCGTTTTTAATGCAGTCTTATGTCACATACAGCAACATCTCATACATGCATATATTTTATACTATGTGTCAAGTGAAGCAAGTGGTAAACATAGCGTATTCTGTTTTTGGCGTCCGTATGTCTGCACACTTTACCTAGCGGTATGCTAAACATTCTTCCGCCGTAATGGGTTATTTGCAATAATTGGGCCGTATTTGCTGTAAATAAATAAGGTGCGTTGGTTTAATAATTTACTTCACGCTTGAATCGATATCCCATATAACGATCATCAGGTTTACTGGGTCACTCTTCGTCTTCCTTATACGGTTTGAAAGTTATTAATTAAAACGTGTATTTGTGGTGGAAATTATCAACCTTAAGTGAAAAACGATTCATCCCCAGGATATATCTGCATGATTTATTCAACGTTGTAGGTTATGCTATCCAGTGTGTGTGCATAACTGCAAATGCAATGACAACGAGAAATATCAGTCTTCAGCAAAAGTTAATCATTGCAAAAAAAGTATGTTTGTTGTTAAACTTGTTTTTACTTGTAGGACACTGTGGGTGGATATGGATTGGTGTGGGGATTTGTCCCAGGTGTAAGGTTTATATGTCATGCATTCTGCTGAATCAAGTCAATATATCAATTCAGTATCAGACCTATACGGTGATGATGAGATTGAGTTCTTATTAGATGATATTAGAGAATTAGAACCACTTAGTTGCAGACGAGAGGATACACAGGTAAATTGTGTCACTATTGCTTCTATTTATTCATAGGAATAGCCTTTTGAATTGGTCTCATTTATTGTGTCAATATGAATTTGATTTGATTATCTATCATATTACTGTTTTGATTTATTATTGTGTTGCTCTTGTACTATAGTTTTATTTGGTATATGAATTATTAATGGTTTTATCAAATAAAGTTTTCTTTAAAGTAATTTTTTGAGTTATTATTTATGTTGGGCACTGAAGCTAAATATACTGTTATTGTTTGTGTAGATGAACTTGGTGTATTCAATTTGTTTATGCTTGCTTACTAAACGAATGTGTTGCAGGCGGGGGATGGCATGAGTTGTGTGTTGCAGGATTTTGAAATCGAAGGAAGCTGCAGCGCAGAACCAGCGCGTGGCGGCGCCGAAACGCCTCTGGGAACCGTGCATTCATGGGATTCGCATTCGCATTACCGGCGGCGGTCAGCTTCGCCGGATTTATCATTATACTCAGGCGTCATAGTTTATTGTGATCACAAACATCTCAAAACACCTACTGGAATATTCAGGGTGTTGCTGCTTGTAAGTTTCAAAACTTTTGCGCGCCAAAAGTTGCGCTCGAAATGTTAATGCGTGGTATTTCTGTTTTCAGCTAACGACAATTGCATGTTTAGCATGTTTGTGCACATCAGGGACTGTAAAAGTTACACTTTTCATGCTTCCGCTTGTTGGACGAATTAGATTAATGATGTTTGTCACGCTGCTATGCATTTTAGTAACGTCTCTACTACTGTTCCTGGACATTTCACATATGATATATTTATTTCCGTTTCCTTGGGGAAAACTTGTAAGTTCACATATGAATTAATGCGTGTTGTCGTCAAGTTCTATAACTTTTTCCATTTTAGAACACATACATTTATATAAGTCTTAGCGTTCTGTTCCTCATAGCTTCAAGTCTTCTTCTTCATACCGTATTCTTAACAGAGGCCTTCCTTTGGGTGCCAAAGTGGACGCACCATCAATTATTTATTACTGGAGTACGTACATTGATTTTGGCAAGCGCAACTTTATATATAATCGTTCGTTGTTGCTATTGATTGCAGTGCCTTGGATATGTATGTCTCGCAGAAACGTTAGCGATAACAATAATACAAAAATGTTCAAAAGATCATTATCAGCCGGTGGCGGAGGATTCGTGTGCGAATCTGCAATATCAACTTACAAGCTCACAGCCAAACTCACCAGATCATCACGTTAATCAAACAACGCATAAATATAAACCAATTGTGGATTATCAAATGACGGCGGTCCCTTCGACATCGCGCAATGAGCAGTACAATTATCTGGATGATATACAACCATGCTCATCGAAAACGATGAATTACGCCTAAACAATTCGCCAAGACATCATTAATAAATAACTAATCCCGGGCGATGGACGATCTAAAACAGTGGCTACTACTTTCTTACTACATATAAGAAACTCCATCAAGCTAGTCACATGCGTGTAAAGAAATATGAATTCTATTGAATTTCACTTAAATTTTGACTGCTGTATATTGGATATTCCAAAAGTGGTTGATAGTGAAGAACAGCATGCTGTCTATTATGTACTATGCTATAAAAATTGGTTCTACAATTCTACAAGAAATTTTACCAGGCGCAAAAGTTAACAGACAATTGTAAACGATTCATTCGAATGCTGATTTGCATTTTAAACTAAATGAACTAACTAACTAATAGCTAAATTGATAATTTATGTGAATGTGTATTGGATATGTTGACAGTGTTGTGAGGGGTACATTTCATCAGATATCTATTTAAAAATGATACAGATAGTTTGAAAATTAGTTTGCGGATATTTGAAGGAAAGGCATTTGCGCAAGTAGGATACTTGATATTCGTAAATTCATATATAAATGAATTTGAATCAGAGTTTTCCAACTTCTTATCAATGTACGAAAAGTGGATATTAAGTTTTTCTATCTGGGAAATTCCGATTTAATTGATTTATAACAACGCATCTAAAGTGTATGAGAACGTAACGTTAAGTAAAATGAATTGATTTGATGGGAATAAATAAATATCATGTATTACATGTATTTTTTATGAATGCAATAGTTGGAATTTGGGTACTTGCTAAATTTACTAATAGATTTGGTTTTGATTTATAAATGTTATCGGCTATGATGGTGGATAAAATACCATGCGCATAAATAATCATAGCCATTCTCTCTCTCTATTTATTTATAGAGATGTCTAATTTTTGTTTATCAATCGTCGATTTAAAATCTATTAAAAATGGGCACTTAATAAATCTGGCACGCGTTTGTAAAGAAACTTTTGTTATGATTTACTTGCAAGAGACAAGACAAATTACGCACTTAAAAATCTTATGAGTAGTATAATAAATTGGCGCATAATTACGATTAATTTCTTTGGAAGAAATACGTTTCGTATGTATAATATAAATACTAATTAACAGAGACAGTAAATGAATGTATGATAAAAAGAATAAAAATCTATATTAGATATAGAAGTTTCTTGTACATAGTGTTCATACAACTGTACCAACTATTTTCAAAATACACATAAGACTATTTTACTAACTTAGATTATAAAATGAATTGAAAGTGATGAATGATATAACAGATATATTATAGGGAAAACAATACTTAAGCACATGTACCCCTGCAATACATTGATGTGCGTATTATTCATGATAAGTAATGGGTAAATTAGTTATCCCATTTTCAAACTAAAGAAAGTTAATATAAACGAATATTGCTAGTTAATCTGTTCAAATCCCGCGCAACAATAAATCAATGTGTAAATGAATAAATGACTTAAATACCTGACTGTATTAAGATTGATTTTTGAGTCATTATTTACCTAAATAATCCAATTAATTTGCGCAATTCCGGTGTTGGCGGCGTTTCCGCAAAGTCGTAAACTCTAAGAGCAAAGTGTGGCGTAAATAATATTGACGATGAGAATAGTTTCAATAATAAACAGTCTTATCATCGACTGGATCATTGCTTAATCTGATGAAATAGCTTAGTTGTATCTTTCCGATGGGCGTAGAAACCCGTTATCTTATAGATTAATATTTGCGCTAATCAGATCAAAGTGTATCATTTCAATTGTCTTTGGGTATTCCACGTTTTATTACATTCATTGATTCAGTTTCATCGTATAGATTATTGTCAATTTAGCAAATCAATTTGGAAATTATAGTTTTGTGATTTGCTGCCATTATAGAATGGCAGCGAGAAAATCACGCATGTATTTAAACTCCTTCTTGCCGGTTAATCAAACGCATGATGAAGTAGTAAAACAAATTTTCTTACCTGGAAAATTCGGTTGCACAGTGACGGGTAATTTGCAAATGCTTGGAATTGTGAGTGTATCTCTTGAGATTCTGACTAATTGGGTAGTGTGGATTTAAAGTGGTTTTGATTTCTAATTGTAGATTTGTTTATGTGCAAACTTATCACTGGTATTGGCAACAGATTATTGTCATTTCCATCCATGTAATCGAAAGTTGGATATTGGTAGTTCAATTGCGAATATTTTCACCACAACCGCATTGTACTTTATATTTTCTTGCGGATATGCTGTGGAAAATCCTGCATTGTGGGTTCGAATTGTAAGTCGGACTTAAATTTAGTTCATACTCTGAAAGTAAACGTTTTTAGAATATATTTGTCAATGTAACTTTATCCGTCATCACAATTAGCGCGCAGGCTATAAGCATGAAAGTATGCATCACAAAAACAAGTGCGCAAAAGTCACCAGGGGTGAGTTCTTCATAGTTTAAGTAAGTTAAAGTTAACAAACTTATGTTTTAGCCCATTGCACTTGCTGGAGGAGTCTGCCTATTGATAAGCTGTGTGAGTTTATTCATCCTTTATAGATATAAGGAGATTGAAGACTCTATTAACTTTGGTGTGGTTGTACATGAAAGAAAAGCGTCAGAAGATAGAAGTCATCATCAACCAATAGAAAATGGTCATACCGGCGATAATCATTCCCGCAATCATCATCGCAAAATATCTGTATATTCAATTCATGATGATGGACATTCTCGTACTCCAAAGTTGAGTACTGAAAGTGCGCAATTTCCAACTCATGTACCACATCGTAAAAGATCTATTTATCTAAAACATGATGAAATACAACACCGACGAAAATCACTTCCTCATATGGATCACTTACCAATAGCTCATCCACCCCATCATCATAATCATCCACAGCATCATCATAATCATTGTCTGCATAACCATCATCATCATCATCATCATCATCAATGTCATCGCAATTATAAAGTGCGCTTTTCGCAGGACGATTCAAATATAAGTTATCCGCACTATTATAATCCAAGACGCAAAACATCAAATTATACAAAATATACTTGATGTATTGGAATTTACAAAATAAATAAGTTATCATATAAGTAAATTATTTAATACACTTTCAAGATAAAAGCGCGCACTTATCATGCGCGCATCATGTATTCCGGATTAGATTTAATTAATTAATTTTTTTAATTTTCTAGATTAAAATAGCCTCTTAAGAATACTTCCAACAAATTTGCGATAGACCAATTTACTTCTTTGTAAGACTTGTGAAAAATTCAGGAGTTTTGATGATATCTTTAGTACTTTTCGAGATATTGATGAAATTAGATCAGATTCCGTATGAAAGAAACTGTATTTTTAAATTAGTGATACAGAGCTCCAGATTTCATTACCTTCTTATATTCTAATGGATAGAGATTTAAGTTTTTATGTAATACTTGAACATGCTAGTAAAACAAAAAGTTGAAGAATTAACACGATCTCTTCAAGTTAGGAATGCGTCCAACAAATTTGCGATAGACCAATTTACTTCTTTGTAAGACTTGTGAAAAATTCAACAATTTTGATGATATCTTTAGTACTTTTTGAGATATTGATGAAATTAGATCAGATAGATCTAATTGCATTTCTAATAATATCTCACTGTCTCATAAAAAAAGTACAATACGTTGCCTGGTGAAATTATTAAACTGCCAAACAGATCGTAATATATAAATATCACATGTTAATCATCTGACTATTTATTAATAATATCATTTCATGAAATCATCATGGGCTATCTTAAAATTCATAGGCAATTCTTGCCGTTAAAATACCCTCAGTTAATGTGTGATTTAGGAGGCGATTATAAAGTTGCTGGATATGTTGGAGAATATATCTGTGGTGAAAGAGTTATTCGGTTAAGACAGTTGCAAGACGTTTATGTTGCGCGCTTTCCTAATCCACAAAAACTTTGCGGGGGAGGTGATCCTAACTTAAATCCGGAATGTCTCGTTGGCGCTCCAGGAAAGCAACATCCTGGAGAAGTTATGATTGATGATTTTTTCTATACCACAAAAATCAATATCATTTAATTGATCTTAAAACCATTGATTTATTATGAATAAATAGTAATATGATTAGACGACTCGTTAGTTGTTATTGATTATCTGTCAATGAAAGTAATATTTATGTTATAAAGGATCATTAAGAGCGCTAAGATTTCTATTTCTATGGTAAAAATAAAATAAGAGAAAAAAGAAAAAGAAAAAGTAAAAAAGAAAATGATCTACAAAGGCAACAAAGTGTTTAGTGTCGGATCTAGTACAAGATGCGTACAATCGAAACGTTGGCCTTGTTTAGCATCTGATTAGTCATCAGTCGCAGCTGTTCCCCGGTTTTGGGATTCCTAATATTTTGATTAAAAACACTTACAAAATGGCTTTATCAATTACTCAAGAGACTTTTGATGAGGCAGTAAAGGAAAATATGGAAGAGTTTGATATGAGCGTTGAGGACGCGATTGAAGACACGTTTAAACAATACCAGGCACAGGTAAAATGTAGATCATAATTGCTATGAATTTAAGTGACAATTATTAAATTGACTGATTGATAATTACTTTAGGGTGTTGACTTAAGTCACCTTATCATCGATCTAATGGCAGGAGCTAGTGATTGTGCTAAACTCGAAGAGGCTATTAATTCTTTAATGACATATGAGAATGTTGATCAACCTAAATTTGCAGACATTGTACCTTTACTACATACTATTAGCAGTGAATGCAAAAGAGGATTATCCTATCAGGTGCTGGCAGGAAAAGCTGGGCTCTATGGTATCTTACTCAATATTCTCACACATGCAAATTTGAAGGAAGACATTATGAAAGAGTGTCTTATTACTATGACTGATTTAATGACCAGGCAACCAGATCTGTTAACTGAAGAAGGCATATTATTTATGGTGAATATTTTGAATACTTGTAAGAATCAGGATATTCTACAGGCTTTGCTTGTATGGATTAGAGAATGCTGTATTCTTCATGAGTACAACAGGTAAAATGCCATCAGATTAAGCAAATGAACATTTAAAAAAATGCTTTGTTCCAGACAAAATATATTTCAAGCTGGTGTATTGGATCATCTAAAACCACTTCTTATAACTGCCAGTCCAGAAATGCTTTGTGCAGTGTTGGGACTTCTAAGGGCTTTTGTTTTGGATGATGATATTAGAGTAGAGTTTGGAAAGGCTCATGAGCATGCTAGAATCATTGCTACAGATACTTTAAGCCTGATTACAACCCTTCTTCAAAGTATATTTCAATATCATGTTAGATGGATATTAATTGGGTCCTGTTTTAGAACATGTCAAAAGCCCTATAATAATGAGTGAGGTTTTAATAACGCTTTCGGCATTAATGGTTCGTACCGAGTTCTGTAAGAAGGTTGATGAAGCTAATGGTCTTGTTATTATTAAGACAGCTATGGAAGAATTTGGTAACAATGAGGTAGGTATGGCCATGTAGAGAGAAATTCAAAAATTGCAGTAAATGTTGTAGAAATTGGTGCGCCAATGTTTCAAAGTTCTTAAGTCAATGGCTGGAAATGATGAATGCAAAGCAAAAATTATACATATGGGCTTTGCTCCCATTTTAAACTCCGTTTTGAATAATAACAAGAATGTTGCAACAACAACTGCTTTAGGTTTGGGTTGTATTGCTTCACTAACTTTGCGCAGCCCCCATAATTCAGAAGTTTTATATGAGGCTGGTGCTCCCACAACAATTGTCGAATGTATGAAGATGCACCCTGAAAATGAATCGGTTCAGGTATGGCGAACTTCATCATAAACATAACTAAATTTAATAAATGTTAAATTTACAGAAAAATGCTGCGTGGGCCATTAGAAATATGGTATCACGTTGTCGTCACCAAAACAAGGAATTCTTAAGGTTGAGTGTCGAATCATACCTTAAAATCGCGTTGACAAACTTTAAAAAAAGCGAATATGATATTAAAGCTGCTCTTAGGGACTTGGAATGTGATGTGGTACTAAAGGAGGAATGGACAGGCACTGGTGGCAAAATATCTTCCGAATCAATGAAGAAGAAGTAATATCTTCATTTGCTTAACGATTACAACGCGTCAAGTGATCTTTGATTAAACTCTTTTAATAATATTATTAATTTTATATAGTCTATTACGTTTTGTACTCATTGTGCGCGATTAAATCATTGTACTTTTAAAATAATTTGCCAATAAACGACTTTAACTAATGTATCTACTTAACTTTGAAAAATCTTTCCAGCGCATTTCCATGGAAGTGCGTTGTTTAATTTGCTTTTTAGCAATTTTTTGTATCAAGTTAGCTATTCGAATGCAAGTTGAGATGTCAACGTTTTGTTTTTATTTAATTTTTTAAACTCGCATTATCACCAAACATTTACATTGAAAAATTTTAAATTTAAGTAGTAGAATTGATATAAATAAAAATGGCTAACTGTCTGCATCGTGTCCAGGGTAAGATGAGGAAAAAATTGGGATAAATAGAAAGATAACGTTTTCTTTTTCTTTTAGGTCCTGGTCCAGGAGCATATCACTTACCATCGCTAGTTGGATATCCCCAACATGATCCTTCGAAATATAGAAATCCGCAGTATAGTATGCGACCGTTATGTAAAAGTGATGCTCGAGGCGTTGGACCTGGCCCTACTTATGATATTTCAAATATGACGCGGGTTGGTCCGAATGGGGCTCCGGCATATACTTTATCCTCAAAGCGAAGAGACCTAAGTAAAGCAATCAGCTGGGTTATTAGCAATCAAAGATCCTAAACCTAAAATCATTTCTTTACAGCCGCATTTGCAACACCTGGACCTGGAGCATATACCCTGTCAGAGAAAATGCAAAATCCAGCATACACCATCTCATCCAGGCAGGGGTTGGGCTTGAAAAGTCAAACTCCTGGTCCAAATCAATATAATCAGCCAACGACAATCGGACCTAAAGTTCCACATGTGTATGCAGCTCCGGCATACAGCATGTAAGTAGAAAAAATACATTAATACTCTTGAATTTCTAATATTAACAAAACTTACCTAAAGACGGGGAAAGTATGGATTAGCAGCAAAAGCTGGTTCTCCTGGTCCAGCAAATTATCCCAATGTGCCCTCAAATAACTACAAATTCAAACCACCAAAGTACACCATTCCAAATAAAGTGGGTGGAGTGACTCGAGCTGGAACACCAGGACCTGCAGCATATTTACCCAAACCACCAAAGGTCTGCAATGCAGGATATTCCTTTGGGTTGAGAGTCTGTGCCAGTCCCTATATTACGGCCGATGATGAAATACCTTGCGTAACACGATAACATTTCGGCAACTATTGCACATAAAAGTTTTAGTGATCAAAGCACTATTACAAAATCAAAAATGAGCCAGAAAAAAAGATAAAACGCTTGACTAAGAAATATACTTATTCGCCAAGGGTAAAATACTATTTTCAGGGGGTTATTATTCGTTAACACACATGTCCTTATCAAATTTTCAATCATTGTACTTGCAATTCTTTCGGAAAGATCATTTTATAAATTGTCAATATTCTTACTATACGAATCGAAATGTTCAAATGGATGTAGTATTCATAACGTGATTAAGTAACTGGACAAAGTAATTATGTATTACTTAACTAACATGTCCATCAACGTTATATGCTTGTAAATACAATCTTTTGTTAAAACTCTGGAAAAAAAGTACAGTATATTCTCTTACAAACTGATCAATTTGTTTTATTATTTGAATACGTGCGTGATGTTATGTGCGATTACTACAAGTTACAATTATTCTTTGAATAATTAGACTTTAAGTGTATTATTTATTGATTGAGATTGAATTGTACTTTGCCAACTAACATATTCGTAAAAAAATACACATATGAAACAACGGACAACTTGTAGTAAATGTTTAAAATGCAATATCGAACATGTGTGTGTGTGTGTTTGTGTAATTTGTTTATAATATATTTCTTTGTTTGATATCGAATTCTTAGATTGTCTATTAAATTACGAGTATATTTTATACACATGTGTATATAATATCTTATTAAAATTATCTAAATATAATTTAATATTTTTGGTAATACGTAAATTTTGTAACAATGAATATATATACGCGTATCATAAATAATTATGTACAGGACTAGTTTATAAATATTGTCAATGTAATTTTCATTGAAGTGAAAGTATTTTTCTTACTTTTTTTAGGCGCACTTGATAAAAATGTTTGAATAAAACACGTATTTTTCACATTCATGCAGCAGAAATCGAATTTGTATTCTAATCTACGTTTCATTTGATATATTTAGTTTTGATAAAGTTTTCTTTGAGATTTTATTTGTTAGCGTAATTATGTGTGTACCAACAAATGGATTTTTAGATATGTAGTTATTGGTATATAGAATTTCAAAAAAGTAATGATTGTTCGGCGTTTCCTGTCGAAATCAACAACTAAAATTCTATGTGTGCTACTGAGTGCTACTTTTGATAAATTTGTTTCGTTGTTGGCTCCATATTTGAGCTTGGTAGTTAAAGGCCCCATAATTTGGTTTTCATAAATAATTTTTAAACTTTTTTAAGAGTTAACACATTGTCTCAGATTGCATGTGTAAGCTGGAATTACTATTTGCTTCCTTGATAACTTCCTGATGGATTGGAAGTTCTAACGAATCGATGACAATCGTTGGTCGTTGTATTAATGAAGGTACTACCGGTGTGTATTCGTTATTACTACTGCTTTCACCTGATTCTTGCTTACAAATTTTAACTAAATCAATAGAAAATTTATATTAGTTAATCAGAAAAGTTGTAAAAGTATTAAATTACCTTCAGGTGAACCTAGAATTGGAGTAATATCATCTTCAATTGCGCTCGCGCGTCGCAGAAAACGACCGTTACGATATTCGCGTGATTCTTGAACAACAGATAAAAGTCTTGGCTTGGGAATACTTTCCGAATCGGAATCTTCCAATTCGTCATACTTCTTATGAATTAAATTTTCCATTAGCATATAATCATTTTCTTCCGCATTGCGCAAATGCTGTTTTTCCATGAAAACCGCAAACTCCGGATTGGACATCTCCGATGCGCATCTTCGACGTTGTTCTAAAAGATTGCACAAATCACATCAATAATTTACCAACGATTGATGCAAAGTAGCAAACAGAGCTGTTTTGCGTTTGCGCGTATTTTAAATTAGTTTTAAAAATGTATGTGCTAAATAATTCAAGAAAGATACCCATTGAAGAACACAACGACAAAGGCACGATGCATGCAAGCAGATCAGTGTGTTTATTAGAGCTGGGAAGTTATTATAAGAAAAGTTGAAACATTTGTAATTCAAGAAGTATAGTGCTGAAGAAATTGGAGTTAAGAAGTACCAACAAAATCGTATCCAACTGTGTCATAATAATGGCAAGTAATAACTAAGATTAAGAACATTCAAAGTAGTTTTGATTGATTGCTTGTTTGATTGATCATAATCAAGGAGAGATGATTTACTAACGATTATGCATGGATTGTCCGGATTGGCCGGGCCTTGGCGGAGACAGAAGTCTGGGTGTACGAGGTGGACTAAGCAATCCACACACCGATTCCAATTCATCCGTAATACTTGAGTATTCGGTATGCATGGACATGAGCATTGCACGAGGGTTATGCGTTATTGACGAATTGCCATGCTTGTTGTTGCTGTTATTATTATTATTATTATTGCAGGCGGCGCTTGTGGCCCCAATGCCGTTACTATTCGTACTACACATGGGTGGGATTACGTTGATTTTCGGTTCTGTGAACTTTACACTCCGTTCGGGCATATATGACGTGATGGAAAGCGTAAGCGAGGCCGGATCGGAATGGTCAGGTTCTGATTGTGTTTGGGACAGTTGACGTCTGGTTAAACTGCATTTGCTACCGTCTAATGATTCGTTTCCTACGGAAAAGACACCTCATTGAACTCAAGCATTCTGGTTAGACACCAATCAAGAACAACAACAACAACAACAAATGATTAAATCACATTATTAACTGCAATTTGTTAGTTTGCACATGAAGAATGATGATGATCCTAGAATTTGGCAACATTTTCACACATGGACGAGTTGAAACGTAAAAAAGCAATAGCCATTCATTAACACTCACCGTAACCACCCTCGGAGTTACGTCTGCCCCCGAATGAGTCCCGCCGCCTCTGCGTATACCTGTACTTTAATGTATCTAAAGTGAGCGCACCTATTGATAATTTATCGTTTTCTTCCTCCGCTTCCATCTCCTGATCGCTCTCAATTGATGTCTTTGATTCGTAGCTGCGTTGGCGTTCCTCCAACAGGTGCAGATCCATTCGACTCACAGCTCCTGAAACGGGTTCAGCTTCAGCTTGTTCTTCGTTTTCTTCCGCAACAGTGCGCACTTCGAAATGCGCTCCATCATCAAATATGTATGCATCAGGTCGTATTTCAGTCAATGAACGTGTTGGTCTACGTCTTAAGGGTTGTAAGGATATGTGCGATTCCTCCGATACCGCCTCGGAACGCTCGCTTGTGTGCCTCAAACGATCGACTTGAATTGGAGGCGGCGGATGTGGTTCATCCACGTCTTGGCGCGTTGCCATAAATCGATGAATAACACCAAGATGATTCATTATATCTTGAGCAACTTCTTCAACTTTCTGTAGCCGGAATTCTAATGTTTGCAGTGAAGTTACTTGAGTGTTTTCCTTTGTGTTTATGTCATCCACTTTCTATCGTTAATTAATCACTAAGCAATGATAACCATTTTTATTTGGGAATTAACTCACCTGGCATAAATTCTCTATACGTTCAGTGGTAACTTTGATGCGATCTTCCATGCTTTGTTGAAGTTTCATCTCTTGTTCGGTGAAATATCCTTCGACGCAATCCTCTTCAAAGTCGTACAATCTCTCCATATCTTCGGGGTCTAAAAATAACTTAAGACCATTGTCATACGTTTCGCGCAAGCCATTAATTTTTCGTTTGCAATATTTGAAAACTAAATACAAATGACATATTAATATGAATGGTGGTGGAAGAATTGGTTTCTGTTCGTACTCCATAACGACGGTAAATCTTTGAAACATCCACACTTGATGCGATACCGCATTTACCTCATTGAAGATGTTATTGAAAACGGCAATCAATAAATTGATCAATAAAATATTAGCAATTAATAGATAAATTGCCATTACAGCTGGCGTAATCCATCGACCAGTTAAGCATTCCTCTTCGTCAACACCGCCGCACGATGGGTCAATTGAATCCGCAAATACTTCACCGTACAACATGAAATACGGTTCGAAAAATACATCGCGAGCTATTCGCCAACTGGGTTCTTTGTTTGGATAGAGTATTGCTTGTCGACAAACACCAAAACTCATCAAGACAACTAATAAAAGTACGACGAAATAAATCATGTTCTTTACCATTTTACCCATCATGGTAACCAGCGGTCCTGCAATTATCACTTGCTAACTTCATTCTTTCAATACGTGAAACACTTACCTAGATATTTATTTACACCCAGGATGTTTAAAATTCTAAGATACCAGTAAATACTATCAACGCAGTACATCACTCGTCCAACTTCCATTGTTGATTCTTTGAGACGTAGTGCTAAGCCGATGAGAAAAAAGATGATGGCAAATGCATCACAAGGATTCCACATATTCCATGCCCATACTGCAAGTTTATGACTTAATGCAACCGGTTCACTTGAAAGAATTTCCCGGATTTTCTCAAACGCCAACGAGCAAATATACGCAATCGATAACCATTCTTGCCAGCTGGGATTTGGCTGCATTTTCACCAAAATCGTATAGCTAAAGATGATTAGAAATAAGAGATATGATATCTAAAAAAACATCGATTAATCCATCAATCATCCTGTAAATAAATAGCGCAATTTAATTACAGAGTTTGCCCAGAACTTTGTAATTGGAGCTGTGAAAAATTCATAGATTTTCTTCTTCAATTTCAGCGGCCTTGTACGCTTATCAGTATGACATTTAGATTCATCGAATGAAAAATATCTGCTTTCTTCTAATTCCGGCAGCACTTTTCCATTCTCGTGAACGATCGTATTTCGAGGAATTAAATTATCGGAAAGTAGCGCCTGCAAAAATGAAAGTAAAACAAAAGATGCTAAACGAAAAAAGTTTCGGATGTTGCTCAATGATGTGATTAAAAATATTAATTAAATTGAAAATTCCGAAGACGATTAATGAATTTCCAAACAACAAACAAAAGCTACAAAATTCAATCGCCAAAAAGTCAAACTCTCGAGCACGAATAAGATGATTAAAGCGCATTTCGCTACCTGAGATGGCATCGCCAATTGATGTAAAATCGATTGGGAACTTATAGTCACGGTTTTAATATTGCCCATCTAAATATTTAAATTAAATCATTGTTTTAAACGAGAAATTCAATAGGTTAAAAGTATAACTAAGAAATTAAAAACAAACCTCCGCATCCTGTTTCTGACTCTGATCCGATTCAGATCTATTATCATCATCATTTTCTAAATGTTCTTCTTCCGTTTGCGGCATGAGTTGTAATTCCTCCACGGTTTTAAACTCTAATTTATAAACGTACGGTGGAAACAAAAGACCCAAAATAACCTATTGTACAAAATCGAAAAATAAATCAAATAATAAAGTAAAGTGCAATAAATGCCTGAATTGATTGC
This sequence comes from Aleochara curtula, assembly GCA_963978815.1. Taxonomy (NCBI): domain Eukaryota; kingdom Metazoa; phylum Arthropoda; class Insecta; order Coleoptera; family Staphylinidae; genus Aleochara; species Aleochara curtula. Next base: position 17,952,761 of record OZ022216.1, on the reverse strand, counting down.
AATTATTTACTTTCATATTGGTGTTTTTGCGTGTGCGTAGCCCACCCATCCATAAATCCGCCAGGATAATCTGCGAACACGGATGTGCAAGGAGCGCACGATGATTTGCAGCTACTGCGAGGCTTAGGCACGTCTGTCCTGACCAATTTGTTAGCTCACAAGTCAATAACTGTTGAGCCATGTCGTCGTCCTGGCGATAGCAGTAATCTAACAGGTCTAGAGCTGTATTGATTTAAAAAAATTGATAGATATAGTTCAATACACTGCGGTTTACGCCTATTCGCACCCTACCTACCTATAGTCTCAAATTCCTTTCCGTAAACTCTAAGTTCTTCGTACACTTCCGTTTCCATATCATCTTCAGCAGCTTCATGCGCCATCGCTTTATACAATTTACAAGCAACTAATGCCTTTGCCAATGCCTCCTCTCCATGCACCCACATTAAAAGTGCCATTTTCTGACGTTTCATTAAAACAGCCCAAATCTTAAACGATTAAAAACCTCAATTTGCTAAATGCTAAAGAATGATTAATTATTCTCTCACCAACAACTCATTAAAGGGATAATCAAATAAGCAAAGACCATCATTCGGGGGTAGTGTTTCAGCCAGGAGACTCATCGCATTACCATAATATCGAACGAACGAGGAATTTCGATGAATTTGCTGCGTTTTGTTCATGACTTTTGCGTAAATCGGTCGAAATTTGCGACGCGTGTAGAATGCACGGTATGCGCCCCCCATTAATTTGTTGATGACCAATCCAATATCATGCAGGGTGTAAATATATCCTCGGGGTATATGTGGTCTGACATCACGTAGAATGTATCCCAATGTATTGCTGGGCCCTTGCTTTGTATTGTACAATTCCTCTAAGCGCGGAATCGTCAGGAATTTGCGCATATTGACGCCGTTTTCCAATAGCAATTTAACGAAATCGATACGATCGTGTTCAAGCGCCTGCATCATTGCCTCGTCAAGCGCTCCTTTTGGCCACTCTTGGCCGTAAACAAATATTTCAGAGCGCGCGATGTCCACGCGATTCCATGTCAAAGCGAGCGATAATTGCTCGGATGGCGTTAAATGCTGTGATTTGAATAGAGCTGTTAATATTGTCTGATCTAACTCCTGCGTGCGTAAATCCATGCGATCCGTAATGCGGAACACTGTAATCTAGATTGTACGATTGAATTGAATTAATTAAATGTTGCTCTATGCTTTCGAATTTTGATTAACTATACCAGATTCTTCTTTTTCGTGCATTGTAACAATTCCTTGTATAAACATTCAGCCTTATCATTATCTACTTCGAATGATCGTTGAATTAGTGATAGGATGTAGCCTTTCATATTGTCCATAAGCGGAATATCCGTATCGGAAGCATATCTAGAAATTTCGTACGATTTAAGACTGGAAATAGACTAGTAATAGTCTACGAACTTGTGCATGAATGCAATTAGATCCGCAGCCCGTCCTGAACCATCACAAACAACAACGGGAACTGGTGGATCATCAGTTACATATTCTAATACTGCTCTTATCGTATTTGTACCACCTTCTATCACAAGACATACTACTGGTGTCGTACTGTACGTATCTACAAAAAGTCATTGTATTAATTTCTCATTTTTATGCTGATTATTCATAGAAAAGCTTGACTAGTTGTTAGTTGTTAATTATAATTTGCAGTGCGCAAAAAATAACGTGTTGAAAGTGAAGATATTAAAACGTTTTGTACGCTGCTAGACACCTTAACAGTTCCTAGATAAATTTGTAGAATTTTATAGATAGGTGGTAGGTACATGTGAGTGATAGACAAAGAAGAAGTTGTCTCGAAATTCTACTCCGAACGTTGATCAATATGAACTTACATGCGGTACATGGTTGTCTGCTTTGTGTAAGACCTACTCCTTGAGCTAGTCAAACACAAAATACCGAAATTGAGCCATGTTGAACTTATGAGAAATGTTGTTCGAAACAATATGAAATACTTACATGGATGTAGTTTCTGCTGCGAGATAAATTTCTCTAACTTTTTCCTTAAAACAATCTCTGCACCATACATTCCCTGAGTGCCATTATCAACTAATAGAAAATAAGAATGCCTATTGTTTAACACAGCTAATTTTGATCTGAAACAAGTAAACTCGAGTAGAATGATGTCGTCATCTAGTAGTTTTATCATAACCAAATGCATTGACAAATGTCGTAATGTCATGGACAAAATTCACGTAATATGTTAAATTTTTGTGCAACACGCGTGAAACCCCGGAAGAAAATTGGCAATGTAATTGTAGTGGCGCATTGTTTACGAGTACCATTCGCACGGTCGTATTCATTAAACACAAACACCCCGAAAGGAGCACCTAAATTCCCCGAGTTACTCTACTTTCCCAAATTATTTCGATGGCTTGGTATGAAATTCAAGCTCAAGTATCTTCAACGCGCGTGGGATTCGGAATTTAGCGAGGGTGCATTCATCTATGGCTCAACGAGAGCAATATGTCGTATCACCGAAATTATTCAAGCGAATGATGTGGATCAATTCAATAATTTGCTTACGGAGAGTGCCATAAGGCAATTAACCCATGACGTAAAGACTAAGTTGACGCCGATTCAGAAGAAGATTATTCGACTGACACCAGCGGATATTAAATTGCTCGTACCGATTAAAGTGCAACTGGTAAAAGATAATAATGATGTAAGGCGATGTTTCATAATGCTTAAGAGTCTCTCGATGAAATGGTATCAGGATAGTCATAATGTCAAATTGGTATTGATCGTGATCGATGCGGAATTCACACGTGAATTCACCGAAGGGCGTAAATCCGAATGGTTTATCAGCATTTTTAATATCGTTCAATGCGCACTGATTGGAGGTCAACCGGCAAATAGATTGCAATGAGGAGGGGGTGGTGCTTACCTTGGGGACGCAATCGAGTGGTATTGAACATCCCTGTTGATTCCGATTAGTTCCTGATTGTTTTCAATGATGCCCCAGGGTGCAATTCCAAGCGAAATTATTTTACCGCTGCGTTGCGAACGCTCTGTAAGCAGTGCGTCGCCGACTTGCCGTGTAACACCTGTAAAGTAATGATTCGAATCAAAAAACACATATTATTAATGATTTGTCTTCGTTTTGAATAAATTCAGCGAGTGCTGTACAAATCACTCTTGACCTGTGTTTGTCCCGCTGGTGAAAATCCATGCACCCGTTGTTTTGGCAGCTTTCAAAAGTCCCTTGCGGAGAACCTTCTTCAATTTGGGCTGCAATTCGAAATTCGCCTTGCCGCCCTGGACAGTGATGAGCAACTTTGGTGGTTCGAGATTCCATTCGCGCGTGAAGAGCTGTAGAATTAGTTCAGGGCGTGTGTCATGTGCTAGACGAACATACTGTAAAAGAAATTAATTATTTAATAAAGTGTATTTTGAAATAGTCACGCAAAAGAACGTTAACTTTGATAAATTATTACGCGAAATCTATCAAAGGAAATTTAATGATTTCATGATATATTAACGGAAATTTAATAAGCTCTCTGACAGTGAAAGAATTATTTTGATATTGCTTATAGTTTCCGAGATATTAATTAAAATGTAGAGTAATAATTTCACTTCACCTGAAGCTCAAAGTTATTAAAAAGGAAGAATTTGAAATTCTGAAGAGTTTTGTTCTTTGAAAGTTTTATCGAGAGTAAAATAATACAATTTCCATAAAGCATCAAGTGAAGCAATTTCTATTCAAATATAATGTAAACTAAGCGTGCAATTGTCACGCATCGATGCTCTCGTTACAACTCTAAGTAATGAATTCAATGCTATTATCCTTATCCTTTAACTGTCAGTAATTTACAGACGTCGAGCGAAATTTCTAGCAGCGCATGATGAATTTGGTGTAATTATAAATCAGGTACATCTCGGATGCAAATTTAATAAAAAGGAACATGATGATTATATTATTATGTATCCAACTAAATCAATTTGTAATCGCGTACCTGAGCTTTAGTTGAATGTGCACCTCCTTGAAAGTCTAATGTCCCGAAGGCATCCGTAGCAGAGGCTCGAGTGTTTTTAGAGGGGAGCCATATTTCGGATTTGTGTGGCAGTTGGGAGGATAGAGTATGATATGATACGGAGCGTCCACAACAGCATCTGAAAGAGAAATTATATTAGAATGAACAAATCATATGCTTTTCTATGCATAAGTAGTGCGTGTATAAAGTTGAGGATGTTTATTAAGAAAAGCCGGACATGAATTAATATTCCTTGGGGACAGCGCTAATGTAACCAGTCCTTAATAGCGATGACAGGAATAAGGGAGGATGTTTCTTCTTACGTCTCTCATTTACAGCTCCCAAGAGTACCGGTTCTACTAAACCCGCTCAGAGGTTTATGACTTGGAATGCTTTTAGGATCATGAATAAACCCAGTGACAAACACATTGCTGGAAATTTCAGCAAGTTTCCCCCTTTTTAGGGAACATTGACCGGTTTACCTCAGATGCGGAAAAGCAAATAATTCTTTACCAAGTCAACTTTATAGTTGGATGAAAAACCAGTGAAAACGTATTCTATTTACTTTACAGTTTATCCTGGAAAACTGTAGTTTTGCGGCTATTTCAATTGGTTTACGAGTTATCAAAGAAAAACAATTAGTTTAGAAACAACTTCATCGTTTAAAGTTGCGAATATCTTCAACCACAAACCGACAGGAAAACCGCACTGAAAACCGAATTGTAGAGTAGTCAACTTTACCAAAGAACGAGGAACTAATCAAATATTAATAATTGTAAAACACGGCGTAATAAAGGGATATTTAACACTCTCCCCAACCTAAATACTAGCCCTACTTATCTAAGCCAAATTTTCCCATTCTTCGAGTTATCAATGAAAGCTTATTTACGTGTACTGAAAACGAAATGATATTAAAAATTTTAAAAATAAATAAATGTCTATGAAGTACTGACATTAAATATTTCGAAGACCGGAAACAGTGAACGTAAAAAGCTTTAGAAATAATTCAGCAAGCCTGTTGGATGAATAATTTAAACTTCTACTGTCCATTGTCTTTCATAGTGGATGAAAAGTAAAGCCCTCAGGGCGATGAATAACAAGTTTCTTGCTTATAATATTCCATTTGAAAATAAATTAAATTTGCAATTGCAATATGAAATGAAATTAGGTACATAAACCTTTAACGACAAACTTATTCGCGTAATAAATGTCATTTTCTTCGCTGTAAATGTAAAATTGCCACTCAAGTTTTGCAGCTATTAAGATTTATCTATAATTCAATGGCATAAAAGTCAAACCAGTTTAACAATCAATCAATCGAAGTACGGCAAAATATTTGCTTTAAATTATTAAAAACCTGAATGGCAAACACGCGAAATATTGTTAAATGTCGATACAATAATGTCAACATCAATTATAAATAGCAAATATTGCAAATGTTTTGGAATCTACTTCAAAATGAATTTCCGTCACTAATGGAAAATTTACTCCTGTATTTAAATTAATGCTATTTGTTCCCTCTCTCCAGTTTTCCGCCCTTTATTTGCAATGCCACAGATACTTTTTATTTATTAAAATCCTAATCAAATCTTCCACGAAAAACAAACACGAATATCATGAAATATCATTAAATCAATAAATCAAACGTCAAAAAAAATCCATTAGCAAATTATTTTGCGCATTATTTCTTTTGTAATTTTCGAGTAGAAATCCACCCTGAATTAATTCTCCGCAAACATGGTAAAAATTCAAGCAATATCCGATGATCCTGAAAATACGCCAATGTCCGTACAATTACCACGAAAACGAATAGTTCGTAATACCGTCAACAGCATTGCAGTGCTACCAAAAAATAGTCATTATGTTCAAATATCCAAGAATCCATTTATGAATTTCTTTATGACCTATCAACTAATGCATCCGTACTTGAATATTATCACGATCGCTAGTAATGTCGCGAAAATATGGAAGGAGATGCTTTCCGAACAACAGAACACTTTTTCGTTTCATCACTTTATGCATTTCTCCGAAGCGCGACAGCTTGTAATTGATGGGCAATTAAAGGATGTCATTCAAATCCCGAAAAATCTTCCGATAACAGACGACTCTGTTCAGCATAGATCAACGTCAACTGAACTAAATGGTTTCAGTCCATTGAAGCGTCTTCAACGAAAGAAGAAACATCAAAAAGTTGCCAAGTTGGACAATGTCTGGTTGCAGGACACTATTAGTAAACTTACTGATGCAATTAGCGAATTGCAATTGACGAAAAAAACTCTCAAGATGTATGAACAATGAAGTTTGAATCAATCACTCATCATCATCCGAAATATGCATTTTAGTTTATAGCGCAATACTGTAAAATTGTCTTAATAATCTAATTAACTTAATAAAAATATTCTTCTTAAACTGGCAGATTAATTGTAATCTTTCGGGATTAATTTCGTTAAGTAATTATGTACTTTGTTAATACCTTTGTTCATCGGATGCTGATGGAATAAAGTCGGCGCACTCTCTCTTTTGAATATTTGATTCGATCCAGGTGCGTGTAAGTGGCTGAAACAAAAACCAAAATTAGTCATAAATTCACAAGAAATTCCTGCTTGTTGTGGTGAGTATTCAAGATTCCTTGGCTTATTATTTCACGTAATAATTTCGAATCACTTGACCCACAATTTCTTAAGAACTTTCCATAGCATAAATCAATCTTTTTCAATTGTTTGTACTCTGCAAAAATTGTATAAACAAAGCCATACTTAATATCTATTACCTCTATAATAAACCAGATGATTGATGATCGCTTATAAATGAAAAATTATATTACAATTGAGAAGCACTTCAGACAATCACAAAAAACGTTCTGGTGTTATCTAGAAAACTTCTCGGTACACTTTAAGTAAGTATGAAATGTATCGATAATGTAAACACCATACTTTTGTGTGTACATTTTAATTTACCCTTGTATTACGTGAACAATTAGTTATTAGTTGCGCAGTAATTAAAATGCATTTCTAAAATAATTAAATGTTATACGTAATACAAAATTTCCCTGGAGAAACGTGTTTCTTATCTTCATGATCATGCAAGACTAAAGTAAAGTAAACAAAAGTTTTCTTCAGGAATAGTTTCACGAATAGTTAGTTGTACTTTACATTCTCATTAAATGATGAAAACTTGTGTTATTCGCCCAAGACTAGCAAAACTTTAAAGAACTAATAGTTGGTTAAAAGTTGAGCAAGAAAAACAAGTAAACTGTGTAAATCACATACAGATTTAAAGTGAACATCATTTCCTTGAAATCAAGTATCTTGAAACAATAGTCACTTGACTCTTATGTCGATTAACAACAAAACAACAATTATGTTACATACTTTGTACATACTTTCGATGCCTTCCGTTCATATCGTGGAAGCGACTGGAGAGAATCTGATGTATCCGACATTTTGTTCGAGTAAATCACTAAGTCAGCTTTATTTATATGTGTTTGCCACCGTGCTGTTGTTGATGTTTATTTTACTAAGCAGATTAAAAAGATTTCAACGCGATTTCACGTTTTGTACGCGCGAGAACAAAAGAAGAGCTGCCCGAACTTATCAGTCATTTTAAGCGCACTTGTAATCTCCCTAATTATCCAGTGCAAGCGGCATTTTAAAGCAATTTAGTACTTTAGATAATTTAGTGCCACCCAAACTTATCACTTACTCGTACAGTACTTGTATTTGTGGTAATCTACGTCGAACTGCTAAATTGTTCGCGATCGCTTCGTAAATAAACCGAATAACTGACGGCGCTTATCTTTGCGCTTGCCGCGTTCTGCACGAGAGATAATTTTTAAGCAAATATTGTGTCTCCCGTCGAATGCGATGCGTTCAATTTGTCATTCACTGTGGTGCCTGTTCCTGCCTGTTCCTGCGAGAGTCCAAGAAGTTATGTAAATATTGCATTTATTATCGCATAATACACTTCGATATTTGCACAAGAGAATTTCAATTCCATTTATGTTTTTATGCGATTCCCAGGAATTGTTTGACGACTTTACGCGGATTATGCTGTGCTCATGGCAAACTGTATTGAAATGCAATTCAATTCACGATAAACTGACATTGTAACTAAATGTTGCATGCCACTCGAAGGCAGAATGGAAAAATATCATAATAACTACTCTAAAATTAAACTCATGATTATTTACAAATGCCCAACCAATTACTGGTTCCCGCTAGTTGCTTGGCTACAATTTGATACGGTTAATAATAATTCATTACGCTCTAATAGGCGACAATTGATGATAATTAACAATGATGCTGAATGCAATAACACCAACTGGAATTGAAAATAATACGAATCTGCAAATATTTCCTTTGATGTATCAAATAATAATGTTAAAATGTTCATTTATCATTGGTGCATTTCTTTGAAAGTAGATTTATCATCTACCTTGAGGAATTTCTTTCTGTTTTTAAATATGTGATTTTAAAAGTTATTTGATAATAAAGCTGCCTACCTTACGATGATACTTTTTAAGTAATTTTGAAGCATCCAACTCCTGAATACTGCCAGAGGATCCTTTACATGACAGGATAATATCCTTAGTTTTAAGCACCATTACTTAGGCTTAATGTTTTAGCGCTGTTTTTATGAAATAATGCCACTTGAATAAGTAATTAAAAGTTTAAAAGTCCGGATATGATACTTTCACGCTGAACATTATAGAATGTCAAAATCAATCGCGTTTTTTATTGTTAGATCGCTGCTCGTATTCTATTCGAACGCACTAATGTGTCGCGGCGCAAATATCTCGCAACGTACTGATTGGCATGCGTTTTCGTTGTCGGTCACATTCATAGCGTGTATATCCACTTGAAGCACCTTTTTTAAAACAATAATTAATTTGGAATATAGGTATAGCTATGATGTGCATGCACTTGAATCGACTGCAAAATAGGACTATTACAATTGTAAGGTATTCCATTTGTATTTATGATCCATCCATATCATATCAAGTAAAGCTCGATGTAGGTATTGTTTCAACTATATTTGCACCTGCTTTACATATGTAATATTTGCGCAACATACAGATAATAACTGTGTGACGACTTCGGCAATGCATTGTTATAAATGGTTTATAATAACATTTTCCATTCTTGTCACTACCACTGCCATTGCCGTTTTATTTTTATTCATAAAAAGCTCTCATCACATGTTGGTAATATTTTATTTAGTATTATGCTTTTTAAATTATGCTTTCATCTGTAGGTATATTTTAATAACAAAATGTCAAGTTCTGAATAATTGGCACGAATTGTAAAAAATTAACTCTCACCCTTAAGTACCAAGAGGACGATAAAATCGTACGCACGTATAAATTGAGTCATACGTGTAGAGTAAAAAAAATTACTTAAGAAATTTGCGTGCATGCATAAATTACTCCTGTTCACCAGGAATAAATTAATTCCAATAATACTTTGTGAACTTTGAAAATCCTAAAGGTAAAAGGTTAATGTTATAGAAAATTTTAAAAGCATCTAGCTATTTTCTATTCTTAAAGTTTTCACGGAAATATGGAAATCTTACTGCTCATAATAAATGAAAATGTACTCAAATTTTCCGCGAAAAGCTTTTGTTGCTTTTATCAACTTTTGGTTGAAGTTGTTGATAAATATCCAACGTTTCAAAGTTCGACAAAGCTTCAAAGATACCTATATTTCCTCTTAAATTTTCAACAAGTTCCATTGAAATACCTTGGCAAATTATCATAGCACTTCCTAATAGAAACGCAAAATATGCACCAGTTTGCAAATTTCAGCGAAAGGAGAATTGTATGAAATGAAACGCTATGAAGTTTTCCACAATTGTCCGTTCAGTGCGTACAATTATCAGCAATACAACGCTAATTTAATTATAATGGAAATGTTTTCGAAGCGGTAATTGTTTGAAAGCACAATAAACGGAACTCGAAAGCGGCGCCTTTCGTTTCGTTGCGATAAAATAAAGTAAAGTTGCGTTATTTGTTTGTACAATGCAATCTAGCTTAATTCCCAGTACACATACATACTGCAAAACTCAATAAATATCACTTAACATATTATATTTGTTATATAAAATTGCCATAACCATAGCGCCGCGGCGCCAAGCAAAATTCCCTTACGAACTTGTGCAATCACGTAATTTACCGCCAGTCGCTTGTTTATGTTCAAAGAGTCGTTATTCATGCGTGCATTATTCTCACAAAAAAAGTTTGCTTGCCATTTTATAATATAATCTAAATCTCAATATGTTTCACGATGTTTTATCAGTTTTTCGGCCCATAGAGAAAGAATAAATTGAAAAGCAATTTTCAAGCTGTTCCCAAAAAAAATACAAACATGGAATGTACGCTTATACAAAGCAATCATCCTTAAGACAACAAAATGCATTTAAAAAAATGTAAAATCGATCGGCGTATTTCCGTGAATAATTCAGTGATGTGTACCTATGTACTTGATTTAATCAAACACGTTTGCTTTACATCCACTCAACAAATATTCACTTTCGCTACATCAAAAGGACGAAGCAACATGAAAATGATTGTGTTGTACTTGTTTTAAACTTCAAATAGAATTCGAAATTCTGTCGCGGGTCAGCACCAAATTTTGGTTTAAACTTTTCCAATCTAAACTTCCAAATTCTCCCTTTGACAATATTTAAATGTTAGGTAATGTATAAAATTATTTACTTACAGGTTTTGTATGTAATTTCGACTTCATGCTGACTATGCGTGATTTCACTGGAAACTACTTCTTTCATCATTTCACCGACGACCATTCGATCACAACAATTCTGAAACAAATGAAACAAATCAGTTATGACAATATAAATATTATGCACTCAAGCATCAGCCGTGGCATTTATTTGACGAATTAGATATCAGTGTTATGAAATTCTAATTTCTGTTTATAACTGCAAATAATTGAAATGTTTTTAATTAAAAAGCTAAATCAATTTTAGTGCCACTTCATTTAACAGCAAACAATAATTATTGAGCGCCATTCAACGCGCTTGTATCGAGAGTCATTGTGTAAAGTAATAAATAATTAAGTCAATTATTTATTTATTATGCAACAAACATCAGAGTTGTATGAAAAGTGGCAGCAAAGTACATTTGTGTCAGGGTAGGTACAGATTTAATCAGCAAACAGCAACAATGCCATTTTTCTAGCAAGGACTATATTTCAAGAGGTACAACAGAAAAGGGATGAAATTGAATGAAATTCCTTTCCTTTTTGTATTTAAAAAAAAGAGGAAAACGTGGGAGCTAGATGGTCGAGTCTTAATCGAATTTTTTTGTGAAATGTGACCCATTTAGAGGAAATGGGAAATTGTTGTCGATCCTTGGAATAACCAACCACTCTGTACTGAAATGAATTATATACTCTGTGAGTGCGCAATTAAAATGGTCACCATTGTGTTTCCCCGTCTATTATTCAAACTGAATCAACTGTTCTTGTCATGTTTTAGTGTTAATTTAATTTGTCAGTTCATGAATAAATTGTTTTAAACTCTCAAGCTCGTTTTTACTTATTTTAAATCCACTACAAGTACTTTTTCTGAATAAAAGTGCTTTAAGAAATGTATTTAAAATACGCCATTACTCGACTGAATATCCATTAATATTAAATTACATTCAAACTCGTAAATAAATAATTTATCAATTAATTTCGCATATCCAACGCATCAATTAATTTCTAAATTAATTACCGAATTAAATAATATCATAATATATCACTCTCAGTCAATTTGTTATTCCATTATGTTGTAAGCCATAATATTATATTAATTTAATATTCATGACATAAACCATGTTCTAAAATTATTATCAAATTCCTCCTCATTTTTCATTAATTTTTATCTCCAATATCTGCAATTTCATCCCCTAATTCAAGGTCTGTCCAACAAAGTCAACTGTTGCAAACTGCCTTCGATACATTTGAATAATAATTACTCAAGTATTATTATAGATTACAAACCCTTAAACCCTTTGATCATGTCATTTCTGAGCACACTAACTATATTATTAAAAGCACATGCATAATGTACAATTTTCCTTTCGTTGATTAATTGACAAAACACCCCTATTCTCATCGCACAAAAGGCCCCGCATAGTTTATAATAGAATTATTATGACGCTCAATGAAAATGTGGCCTTAAATGACGTGAATTATTCTAACAAGTTGTTTGTTTCGTCGTTGCATCACGATTAATAAATACTTCATCTTAAGAAGGCTAACTACTAATTAAAATAAGTTCTGAGATAGACATTGAAAAAACGATAACAAAATAACAAACAATATTTGTTTGTTGTCGGTCGTATTTTAAAACAAAGTCATCAAAATCAGAATATACTTACTGGTTTGACTATTATAATTAGTATACTCTATGTACTTTCAGTTTTATTTCTGCTGATTGCGCTGATAAGCACTATATGCAAATCACATATACGTGTACGGTGAAATATAAGGTATAATAATAATATATTCCATTGATTCGTAATGTTGCTATGGTGACCAATTAGTACACAGTATGTTGATAAGCTGTTGCGTTTCTTTCCGAGTCGTTTCAGGCGTTTCGCTTTTCATTAACAAAACTAATCAGATTATTATTTGCTGGTGAAAGCAGCTGAATGTTCTATTATTGAACAACTAAATTTGACAGCGAAACGCGTGACCTTAACTTAGCACATGCTTTTTCAATAAACATGCAACACGCCAAATGACAGCTGAATATTTTGTAAATAGAAACAATAAATGATAAACGAACTTACTTAGAACTGCATCGAGATGATAAGCGATGCAATCGACGATGCGCGCTGATTAGCGAGGGACACACGCGGAACAAATCACAGCAGTAGTCAACAAATTTGTTAAACGATGCGCAAACTAAGTGAATCTACATGAAGCAAGTGAAATCATCATCTACATAGCACTTAAACTTGAAAACAGGTGGGAATATGATTCACTTATCTCGCGGCAGCACATCGCACGAGTGGGGGCGGCTGGAATAGATTGGCTTTTAGATGCGCGCGAACATTGTTCGGCGGCAAAGCGTGGCTTTATTTGGCAAACTGCGGATAGTTGTGTTGTTATTCAATCGATTCGCGATTGCCAGCGGCGCTCGGACGTAATTCAGCAGCAGTTGTAGCGTAATGTGTGTGCTCTTATTACGACGCAATGCCGCTCTGATCACACCAGCGAGTTCTCGCCTCGACTCGCGGTCCGCGGTTACTGATAATAGCTGGCCGCGCGCACCTTGCGCGGCGGCGGCGGCATCCGCACCCGCGTATTGCTACTGTCAGCACTGCGGCAGCACAAGCAACAAGCAGAATGCAACAAATACTTCGTTTGTATGCTAGTTACTTGCCGCTGATTACGCTAAATGTAATCGGACACTTCGAAGTGCCCGTTGAACGACTTTTCAATCAAAGAACGTGACACGTGCCTACCCTATACCCACGTATTCGTACTCATTATGATTATAATTTAATCATGCGTGGTTTTCATTTCCTTTTTTCGTATTTTCCGTGTAGTTTTATTAATGCGAAATACTTTTATCAATACGTGAATTGGTATTTTTATTCTGTCCACTTTTGCGCAATTTCAAACTTTGTGCCAAATTTTCTGACCTAATATTTCAATCTTTTTGTAATTCTCTTTTGGGTGTTAATTTCATCTGAAAGAAAAACATATAAGATTAGAGAGTAAACTTGGTTTGTTCTTTCATTATTCTTCATCAAAAAGTCCAATAAAAGAAAAATGTGAACAAAGAGAATGAGGATGAGCCACTTGATGGAAAATATTAATGTTGCTGCTGCGATAATGATGATAGAAGATAGTGAGTAATCTAATGATGATAAAAGATAGTCAAGTAAATTAATAGAACACACGCCTACGGCCAGACACGTTCATCTAATTGGCTCACCGAAATTGAGATCGAAGTATGTAGACTTATTTATCCTACGGCTAAATAAGAACTTACCAAAAAGAGCTCAAATAATCCTATTCAACAAATATATACTTTTCTTCCACTCTTACGAAACTGAAAAGAATTACGCATGTTAAATGTTGAAATACAATACAAATTCTTAGCATGGTGAAGTTTTCTAAAAATAAATTAAGTACAAATAAGTATACATGGCAAACTAATAATACTAATTCTCACCCACGATGCGCAATTAAATTTTAAACAAGTGGGGTGTTCTTATAATAATTTTAGCATTTTTACAGCTTTATTAACAAAAATGTACAAAGTGTATTAATTAATTTTTTATCCTTGATTTTCCTTAAATATCAAGCCTACCAATAACAGCATTCAACGACGAGTAAATTTAGAACATTTACTTGATCTCATTTTATCTTTGAACCTTCACTACTAAGCGTAATTTAATTAATTAATGCATTTCTGAAAAGAGTGACTTTACGTTCTACTTATCGCAAGAAGGTATCACATTAAGGATTCTGATAAACTTTTATTCAACATCTCAAACGAAAAAAATGCAAAATTAATTTTCGTAAAAATCAACATTTCTAAAAGGTGCTGTTTAATAATCAAAGATAATTTCAAACGTATAGAAATTAAATGCAAACAAACGCTAAATTTATTAAGACTTGAATTAATACTTAATTGTATGTTTTATATTGAACGTACTCTAATGAAATTTTACATGTATACTTAGATGTAATCGCTTTACTGGGACTCCAAATAGCGAGCCAATATTATTTTCAAAGCTCTATGCAGAACATAAATTTAAATACTCTCTTTCTCATAAACGGAGAAAAAACTACGTTGTCAACTGCCACAATAATCATTCAACAAATTGTGAATCCATTTGAATGCTCCTTTCTCCCTATCTTTGTGTGTGCACCAGGGACAATACAAAAAAACGATAAATAATAATTTGTACACTAACTTCACAGTCTATAGAACTCGATTTGAACGTAACAAAATGATCATTGTCTGTTTCATATCTCTTAGCCATGTACATTTAAATTGGTCACAACGCCAATTCTATACCAATATGGCACTCAGCATTCTCTTCTTTGCCAAAATATTGGATTTACACACAATTTAGTCATATATATTATAATATATAAATATAGTTCACAAATTTTGATTCATTAAACATAATAAATATCACTTTGAAAATTTATTTTCATTAATCACATGCCACGCATTCTTTGTAGCATTAATGCATGCTAATTAGGTAATCCTCAATCACATTGCAATTAGCACACAGTAAAAGTGCTGTTCAATTTTATCAATTATTTTGGCAATTGTCATTTCTTCAAATCAATGTTAAGTAGATAGATAATCGCGTGGCAATCTTTCCCAAAAACGAAAATTCATATATAACTTTCTAATCAGCTGTGTGACAATCATCCCTATTGTATATGGCTATTTAATAATTCATAATTCAAACAAAAAAGCAATGGTAAATAGACATGTATTGACTCTGGATGTGTTCAAAGTGTTTGTCCTTGCTCATTATGATCACAAACAGAACTAAATCCATTTGTTTCTTCAGAAGTCTTTGCATTAAGATGCAATGGAGATTCACTATGACTTTGGGCACTGCTGCTCGAGCTGCATGTATCACTAGAATCAGTTTCAGAGTCAGCTGAATCAGAACTTGAACGGATACTGGCAAGCAGCCTATCATTTTCACGACGGAAAGCATCATTCTCCATTCGTAATCTTTGTATCTCCAGTTCCAGTTCATATTTGGAATGTGTCTCACTGCCCTGCAGCCGCTTTGTAAGTAGTTCAACCTTACCCTCCAACAAGAGATACTCTTTGATCAGCTCATCCTTAGACATCAGCTGAAGACGTTCTGCTTGAACGCTCTCGTACTGATCGTCAAAATCTTTAATTAGAAATACTTCCTCGTCATTTGGAGTGGAGTAAAACTCGCATTCCGAGTCCATGCTAAAACTAGAATCGCGCGTTCGAGTAATAGTTGATGTGGATGCTTGATCTGCTTTATTCAACTCCTTATCGATGTACTCAATATCACCGTGGTCCTCGATAAGGAAGCGATTGCTGTTGTAGGGTGCCTCCGCCTTGGCCCTCTTCGTGGACAAAGCCCCATCGCTCTTGCTGTAAGGATGGGCATTGCGGTGACGTTTGGATTTCCCGCGCCGAGTCTTTCGTTTCTTCAACGGCACCTCCGAATCGGAGTTCCTCGGCTCATCGACGGACGCTGCGATTGCGCACACGTCCCCGTCAGTAGCGACGTCGTGATGGCTGACGGGCTTCGCAGCGTTCAATATTACATCTACTTTTTCGAGTTCGATTTCTTCACACATATTGCTGATTTTTGCGTTAGCAGCAATTAATCACATTTGAAACACAATTCGCACAATTTTAGAGCACCTTATCAGGAAAGCTTCTTCTACGCGGCTCGACACCAAATGCACACGATCGGGACGAAATCGCCATTTTCTTTCCTTTGATTTTTGCTTCGGTCGTCGTAGCGCTGCAGCAGAGTTACCCACACAGTCAATATGCATTTATACCCGTATAACGTAATCCCACTGTTTCATGCAATTTAGGGATAGATTTAAATTCGTCGCTGCTCCACTTAATATCATTTCTACCGTACATGTAATTCGAATCCCGATAAACTGGTTGTCACACAACATGCGATTTCGTATTAATTCCCCGCACTTGACTTTGTTTGAATGCTTTGCTATAATTCTATGAACTACTATAATTTAATAAAACTTTATCTTACAATATGGAAGTATTTTATTATATTTAATTTTCATCATCGTCCTACAAAAGTCCGTGACAAAAACTATTTTACTTTTTTATTAATCACTCTTTTCTGAACGTACTTTATTTTATTTTATCTCAATGTACTTATTGCACGCGAATTCATATTTGGTGTATGGCACTGTTAACTACGATTCGTAATTAAATATCAAATAGAAACTGGTTTCTCAATAAGTCCATGTGAAATATGCTATTGTAAATATTCCTCTTGTTTAACTGATAGAAACGTACATGTCTCCATAGGCTATTTTTACGTTCTCAGAAGAGGTAAGTTGATTATATCAAAATACGTATTTATAAAGTAAATAAAAAACGTCCGTCTAAATATAATTTATCCCTACCTTACGCAACAAATAAAATATCAAAATACTAGGCTATTAGTTTTTTACTTTTAGCTTTGCTAGCGGAGCGCTAGGATTGGAGCCCTTATAGAACTCCTTAAGTAGATGCAAAGCCTCATCGCTCCGATGACCGCCCATCATTCGGACGCTGCTCTTTCGTCCGGATTGCACATCGAATACGGTCTGGCCACCGAAACGATCGTTTTGACATCCAAAAATAACTGCCTTTACTGCCAAATCATACAGCGCAGCAGTGCACATAATGCACGGTTCTACGGTCACATAAACGCTAATTTCTCTAAAGGTCTCCCACACGTCCAACGCGTTAGCAACGCAGTACTTCTTTACTTGATTAATGCATATCATTTCAGCATGCCGTGTGGCGTTATGCGTAATGTTCACCTCGTTTCGGCCCTTCGCAATCACTTGATCACGATAGACGAAAATACATCCCACCGGCACCTCCTTCACGCTTAGCGCCTCATACGCATATTGGAATGCAAGATCAAGAAAGTGCTCTTCGCTGGACGACAGACTCTTTTCATTATCACTAAGTGTTGATGCTGCTTCAGTCATATTATTGCACTTGAGAAAAACGGAATGATTATAAGTAAATAGAATTATAAAACCGAATTCGTAAAACTGAAGAGTTGCAGCTTTACACGCTAATTATTTGAAAAATACTGGATCACGCCGATATCGCGCAGTACTCCAGGAGCTTTTTCAATCCAATTTTGATTGTTTTTTGCCATAGGGCTAGGATGTGGGAGTCGAACCACTCGTGTGCCCAGTGGATTATTATTCCTGAGACAAGTTAAGGCTCTTTGTTCGGCATACGAACCAATCGCAATAATTATTTCAGACTTCAGCAGCTGAATGATGGCGTACAGTGCACTGTCACAATGCTCTTCCAGGTTCTTTTTGAATTGACCCTGCAAAAGAATTGCATTGATGAAGTTATGATTGTGCAAGTTAATTCAGCGCAAGCATAAAGGCATAAGTTAATTAAGCGTTCTAATAATGAATGTGATTGATAGATACCCTAAGATCAGACGGCGTCACGTTCTTTCCCTTGTCGTCAAAGAATGCAAGCGGGCAATAATTATGTATAAACGTGTAGCGGAAGAAATTCTCAGCAGTACCGCACAGTTCCTTGAACACAGTCCAGAAACGTTTACCGCTGATTTCTTGGCGATGATAATCAAAGCCAATCACTTTTTTGTTTGGGCATTGCACAGCTGGCTGACCAATGGGTTTGTTAATATTGAGCCACTCTTTACACACGTCTGTGTTGCCAAATGGTATACCTGTTTGGCACATACCATGCGGACCAGGATTCATCCCAAGCATAAGCACTCGCTTCTCAACATCACAGTATTTTTTGACAAATGATGCATGTGCATTATAGGCATATTCAACTGGATTATATACATAGCTGACTGGGTGCTGGTATTGCAAAGTGCTTAGATTTATATTTAGCTGCTGCTCAATCTGAAGATAGCCTTCACTAACAGGAACAGATCTGGAAATCGGAGCCATTATTGATGGAGGAATAGATGATGGAAGGTGTGACTGTGGTACTTGTGAAACAGAGGGATGATGTAAGTTTGGAACAGCCGGTATATACGAGGGCGGTATTGGAAAGAAACGTGATATACCAACATCAACCATGGAATTGTTGTATGGCAAGGTGGATGAGAGGTTATTGTAGTATGGCAAGTATGGGTCATAGAAATTTGTGATGGATGGCGGTTTTGGGACTTCATGATGCAAATAGGGGTAATCTGAATGTACAGCAGGTGTACCATCGTCATGATCGTCAAGTTTCAGTTTTTTACGTAACATTTTCAGATTTTTACTGGAAAAGCAACCATTAGTGTCTGAACATGCTCCAATGTTCAGCATTGTTAGCTTACCTTTTGTAACTAGGGGCACAAATTAGGACAGGCTCGATACCGCTTCATGAACGAACTCTTCATGGGTTTAAATTCACATACTTTACCATAAAACACCGAAAACTGCACTTCACCACACGAACTGTTTATGCGAATTAATTGTTTGTTTGCTGTCATACACTGTCAATATGAAATTGTCAGCAATAACCATGGTTATTGGTGTAACAAAATTAGTCACGAGAGTGCACTGTTCTTTGGATGTGTTAAAGCCGGTTTAACAAGTTTGTACCTTATCACTCGTGAAGAACTTAATCTTGGGAGATAAAGATTTATTCAAAGATAAGAACAAATTTTGTTTTTAAAATGTAAACATTATATTGTATCCCAGCTAAGCTTGCTCGTACCAAAACTAAACATGTTCGGAACAAGTCAGTGACGTCGCTAGGTTTAGTACCGTAAGTGATAGAACTTAACCTGCGCTGAAGTTATGCAGTTCGCGTCTGATTAGTGTTAATTTTAATAGTTAGTACTTTATTTAATTCAGTAATAATGTGTTTAGTGTAGTAACGAAACAGTGAAGATGGTACAATGACGATTCATCGAGTTTGTAAGCACATATGTAAGTTATCTACCTTGGTAAGTCCAAGCCTAGAGCATGGTTTCAACAGAAGGTAAAAAACAGGTATTTTTAACGAAATCGGTTTTAAACATCTTGAATTATGTTTCAAGATTAAACATTCAAAGCGTTCTATCAGCTAAATCTGATATCTTCCGTGTAAACTATGCGCAATACCATACTACAAGTTACTTGTCCAAACGCAGGAAAACTGAGGAAGAGAAAGTAAACACTTGCTTGTTGTTCATTGTCACAGGTTTATATATACGTATTTGCAGAAGTTTTCTCGCATTATTCAGTATCCTCCAAAAGCTAAAACTGATGTTGTGGAAGTGTGGCGAAACATCACAATAGGTGAATTAGCAAAGCTGTTAAACAGAGATATTCAGTATGTCTCTGACATATTTTTGAATCAAATTCATGGCGCAAAGACAATTATAACAGATCTTGGTAAATTACAAGATGCAATACGGCGAAGTGGCCGGCGAATGCGTGTTATTGGAAAGCCAACAAATGAGGTTAACTTGGATCTCGAGGATATTTATCCTCAACCTCCACCATCCAAAACCTGTAAGTTAGTAGCTCGTCCCCCAGTTGTTACAGTAATGGGCCATGTAGATCATGGGAAAACCACGTTATTGGATGCATTGCGTCAAACGAGTGTAGTTGACCAAGAATTTGGTGGAATCACTCAGCACATAGGAGCATTTTTTGTTACATTGCAGAATGGTGCAAATGTTACATTCCTTGATACACCTGGGCATGCTGCATTTACAGCAATGCGTGAACGTGGAGCCAATGTCACTGACTTAGTAGTTTTGGTTGTGGCTGCAGATGATGGAGTAATGGAGCAGACAATTGAGTCCATTCGAATGGCGCGACAGGTAAATGGTAATATAGTGTTAAAAAGTTATTGAAAAATTCTAATTAAAGTATGATCAGTTCCTATATTAGTGGCAATCAATAAAATAGACTCGCCAAACGCGGATATCGAACGAACTGAGCAAATGTTAGTACAAGCTGGCATTCAAGTAGAACGTTTGGGTGGTGACGTACAAGCAATACCAATATCTGCTAAAAAGAAACAAAATTTAGAGCAATTAATAGAAGCTTTAGTCCTGCAAGCTGATCTTCTTGAACTTCGTGGCGATCAAGAAGGGCAAGTTGAAGCAGTTGTTGTAGAAAGTAGAATACATCCACATCGTGGTAAACTATCAACTGTGATTGTTCAAAGGGGTATTTTAAAGCGAGGTGATGTTTTGTTGGCGGACACTGCGTTATGCAAAGTACGGCTTCTTCGCGATGCGGATGGAAATGTTCTTGATAAAGTACGTCCGGGTTATCCAGCTGAAATTGAAGGCTGGAAAGATTTACCTTCGGCTGGTGAAATCGTTCTGCAAATAGCGAGTGAACAAAAAGCACGAAACGTTATAAAGGTGAGAGAACTTAAAAAGTTTGCTAGGAAATCAAAGCAGATTGCTGATGAAATAGCCCAGAAGGAAGAGGTTCATAATAAGGCGTATCAAGAGAAATTAGCGTTCAAACGAAAAATGGGACGATTTAGATTAAAACCCACAGGGCCGCGACAAAAAGAGATCTCAGACGATGACGGATACCCAACGTTGAATGTACTTATCAAAGCAGATGTTGATGGCACGCTTGAAGCATTGTTAGACACATTAGACACGTATGATTCAAATGACTGCAATGTGGATTTAGTTCATTATGGTGTCGGTCCTGTGAACGAATCTGATATTGAATTAGCAAAGAGCTTCAGAGGAATTATCTATGCGTTTAACGTTGAATGCCCCAAAGCAGTGCAGCAAATTGCTGCTGAACAAGAGGTTCCAATAAAAAACCACAACGTCATTTATAAATTAATCGACGATGTCAAGGAAGAAATTAATATTCGATTACCACCCAAGGAAGTAGAAGAAGTAATTGGAGAAGCAACCGTTTTACAGCAGTTTGACATCAGTGATGGTAAGAAAAAAGTTCCAGTTGCAGGTTCTCGATGTGTCAAAGGAGTTTTAAAACGTTCAGCATATTTTCGCTTAGTTCGGGATGAGGAAACTCTCTTTGACGGTACGTTTTGCTCTAATCGTTTATGCCCCATTGCAAAACTAACTATTTTAGGATCATTGAGTTCAATGCGACACTTGAAAGCGGAGGTGGATACGGTAAAGAAAGATTTGGAATGCGGTTTGCAGTTGAGTGACAAGTCAGTCATATTTAAACAAGGAGATACTTTAATCTGTTATGAAAAACGATTAGAGCCACAAAAAACAACTTGGGATCCAGGTTTTTAACCAAGAATATGTAATTTTGTTTTGTTTTCCAAAATATAATAGTTGTTACTTTCGTAACGCTTGCAGTCTTGGCGCAGAAAGTTTAACTTTCCCTGGTAAATTTCGTGCAAGCAGTTCGTCCTTTACGGCCTTCAGAAGGTCTTTCTCGCGTTGCGTAGTTGTTTTCTCATGAAGGAACATATTAACTGCTGTTTTACTGGCTTTGCCTCGTCGTGAAGTCCCTGGGGTGATCTTTACTTTAAATCTAAGAAGAAGTTCATTAGCGGTCGAGCAATACCCAATTGCAAGATACTTACTTATAATTTGTCAAAGTATTATAAGGAGCTACGACTGGAACAGCAAATAGTAATTCATCTTCGATAACAGGAAGTCCTGTTAGGGCATCAATCATATCTACGTCAGCTTGAACAACAGGTTCACTTTCTTCGTTATCGTCCTGTTCTGGACGAGTACGAGGTTGCTGAGGCTGCTTTGGCTGGCGCGTTTGATTATTTGATTGGTTGTTTTTATTCTTTTTGCTCATTTTCTTCGTCGTTCCTGCGGACTATTCGGTACGCGTTAAAATTTTGTTATTACGTTGCAATGCAACTTTTAAATACCTGTAAAATGGTCATACGTAGCTCGCGCTCTTCGTCATCTTGATCTCTATACTTTTCTTTAATTTTCTTGAGTTTACTTTTCTGGCCACGTTTTAGCTGCGGTTGCTTTACTTTCTGATTACTTTCAGAATTAGTGGCTACAATGACATTATCGTTTAGTTGATTTACAGTAATAACGAGAGAAATAAACTTACTTATACCAGATGCTTTGGAATTTGTGCTGGTCGTACTTAATGTGCGATTACGTTTTACATTTTGGGAGTCTAATGCCAATTCATCTTCTTTTATAAGTGGTTTCGCGTCAATATCAATCTTAGTTGTGCCTTGAAAATGCTTGACATTGATCTTCGTGTTGGGAAAATTTGATTTATTTTCATCGTCGTCATCGCTATCACTAGTCTGCTCTTGGTCAGAACTTTTTTCTTCAGCTGGTTCTTCAGAGGTTTCCGTAACTTCTGAGATAACGTCCAGTGCTTTCGATTCTCCTGCTTCTTTGGACGTTGTTTCTTCGTTATTATCGTCTTCATCTACGAAAAGAACAGAGTGCATAGAGGCATAATTCGTTTAGTTAAATTGACGATTACCTTCAGAGACAACAATCTCTTCCTCTTGATTAGCAGCCGCATCTTCAATTTTGAATTGGTCAAGTTCTTCAGTGGCATTCAGTACTCTTCTCTCATCTTTATGACGCTCAACTGAAGCATCTTCAAGGCGAAATAAGAAGCCAAGACCCAGAATTAACTGAGAGGGCGGCAGGAAATGTTTCTTGCCACGAATCATAAAGCTACCCGTAGTTAAATATTCACCAGTTGGAGCTGTTTTGCTGACTTGCTCACCAAACACCCAATAAGCATTACTTAAAACTTTTGCGTCCCATGCAACGCTATAGCAGACTGCGATTGTTCCAGCCTCATTCAATGTTTTTGGTGGAACCGGCGCACCTGTTGGATTCTTAATAATAATGCTGGAAGCACCGTGAATATCTGCATGAACGTATATATCGTTGGGTTTCATATACCTAAAAAAGAATTGACAAATTGATCAATGTAAAGAAATTAGCCAAGCAGTCAACAATTACCGTTTGACGATCAACTCATTTTGTTGTTGATCTCTTCCTCCAATGACTAAGTAATTCTCGCTACTAATGAACCATATGAATTTCTCAAACCAGTATATTTTTCTAGCTTTATTAATATTAGTTGTCGTTTGCACTTCTTTGAGAACTTGCTTTGTCTTCTTCTCGGCAGATTTCAATGCCTTGCTAGAAGATTCAATGGTCTTCTGTTGTTTCTTGGCGGCTGACCGCTTCTGATCATAATAGCGTCTCGCGTTAGAAAACGCAGTTAGTGCTAAATCAATATCAATAAGAACTGGAGGTGATGGCTTTTCTCCTTCATAGTATGGATCAGACAGTAATAATGTTATATGATTTGTATTCAATTTTAGCTGCTTGATTTGTTTTGCAACAGGATCGCCCCTGCTAGTCGCCTCCTTGACCATAGCTCCGATATCAGTCCATGATACTTGACTGGCCAATGCGCTCTGAATTGCCATTATAGCGTTATCTACCAGTTGTTGGTTCTTGGTTATCAGTTCCGCTTTTAGCTTATCAGTTTCCTGTGTTTTCTCCAATGCTTGCAAACGCTTATCGTGATCTTTTCGAACATTCTCTAGTTTTTTAATTGCCTCGCGTTCCTGCTGCAAAGCCTTCAAGTCAAACTTTTGACCTTGCAGCGTCGAATAGAATTCATCAACCGCTAGATTAAACGTCTCAAACTCTTGATTAGGTAGCTCAGAGTGCTGTTGGTACAACAGAGGATGGAATTCTTGATTTACATAGAAATATTCTTTTTCAGATATATTGTCAGGCTTAGGTCTTTCTTCCTTCTTTTGAATAATATACCCCTGGAAGCAATTGATGAGAGATTGATATTTTGCCTAAGAAGAGACTTACTTTGGATGGTTGTGTTTTAGCATCATTCATTAGTTTATCTGCTTCAAGTATAGCTTCATAAAGTTTATTCATGTCAGTGGTGATATTGAATGTTTTGCCTATTTTTGCATTGTTAAAACCATGCTTAAGCAATACATGTTCAATTAATGCAGGTCCATATTCCAAATGAGGCATTAAGACCTTTTTTAAGTTATCATCAGTTTTTCCATTTTCAACATATTGTTGTATATCAACAATTGTTGGAGTTGTGGATGCTCTGGCCCTGTCTTGAGGGTACTTTTCTCTGACAGCAAAGCGGAATTTATCAGCCTCTGTGTGTGGTCTCAGCACATTAAGAATGGTCAGTTCACAATCACATAAGACAATATTTCCTCTATCATATAATTCAAGAATTACATGATAAGCAGCTTCTCCAGTTCCAAATTGCAAATCAACAATTCTGTCTGTACCAAGCTGTACTAAATTCTCAAGCCTTTTATTTCTTAAATGCTTTCTCAACTGCAATAATCAAGGCATGGATGAATTAACAACAAATCAACAACTGAGGACTAATCACATACCTTCATACTGAAGCCTGAAGGTGCAACATTCTTTGGCCATTCATAGTTTGTTAAATGAAATCTATTGCCTGATTCCAATAGCAATATGACTTTCTCGTCCGTTCGATGCAATTTGAAGAGATATGTATGATTGTCAATATCATAAACATTATTAACTCGCATTCCAACATATCTGGTGATAACAAAGCATATTAGCATATTCATTTATTAATGGCATTATTGATACTTGCTTTTGGAGTTCAGCAACTGCACAGACGATATCGTAGGTATTGAATCTGGTCTTCATATTGAGATTTAAGCAAAATTCCTGTGTAAAATCGCACTTTACTAATTGCAAGATATTAGATGGCTATTGCCAGTTATTGCACGACTATTTATTTTGATGAAAATTGCCACATATTTATAGGATGAACACGTGCTTTAATTTTAGTTGTGGCTACTAGAGCCACCAGTTCACTGTGATGAGAATAATGACTTCAAACTTATATTGATATTTCCATAAAAACATGAATTAAAATTTATAGGTACTAGATGCATCTCATCTAAATAACGTACCTTATAATTAACGGCTTTATTGTTTTCCGTTAAAACACAGCGCAGAATGATTATATTCAAACATGCTGCAAGGAGCATAAAAAAATTGCAAGCCACCTATAGCTGATGCATAGGATAGAAAATTATTGAACGAACGATGAACGAGTGGAAGTAGTCCTATGTTAGCCGCATCTGTTCAACTACAAATTTAACGAACTTCGGAATTGCATTTCAGTTTCATTCCAGGCGTCGTTGTTGATGCGCGTTTCTTCTCTCGTCCGTGCTATCTGTGTCCATGCGCGTGCGATTCAGTGCCCAAACGCAGAAGAACGTGCAGCAACATAGATTTGTGGTGCACACGAGCCCAGCCCCTGAATCACCAACCCCGAAAAGTCGTGCTCCGTGCGATGGCCTATTACTGAAAGACAATTAAAATTTGTGCGAAACTTTGGAATTATAAACAACGTAACACGATGGTGCAGTTGGACTTCTCCACAGTGGGTGAGTTTTGCGAAAAAATATTGATTGTTTCCTGGTTGCTCCATTTTAATGTCAGCTTTTTCTTTCTTGCTGAATAATCTATTCTTGCATAGAACACTGCATAATAATGCAATGCAGTAATCAATACGCTTAAGCAACCAAAGGGTTGGCTAAATATTTAATTTGATGTAGCTTTTCTTTCAAAAGATCAGCACCTTTTTGGTATCGCTCTGCACCTGTCCTAGTCACCGTTTGCGCTGAAGAACAGGCTGCTAGGGGGTTGTAATGAACAAATGAAATGATATTCCACATTCAAATAGGTGAAATAGGCGAATAGTAATGTGGTATTGCGAAATATTTTATTCTATAAAGGTGCGATATTTATTAATAAGGTTAATTTCCTGGAGACCATTCACGCCCTTTATCAACATATTTTACCCCTTGTTTAATTCATTAAGTACGCGTATAGGGGCTCAATAACAAGTTAATTATTCATTGAGTTTAGCTTGTTGACTGTCACTATAATTAATTACAGTTTAATACTAAATTTAATTTTGGATATTCAACAACGTTAAGTCGCATAGCCAGGAAGCGTAATTCTATGATTGGAATTAAGTTTACTTTGTTAGGAAGAAACAATAAACAAAGCAACAATAATAACAATTGCATTAAGCTTCACCTCAATCAGAAGCAGAAGCAGTAAATGCATTTATCATAACTTCAAACGTTGTTGCTGTTTACTTGAGACATCGTTGTTTATATATTTGTAAATCAAGAAAACTTTTATCGTATCTGGTTCGTCGTTTATAGCTTTTCTATTAAGTTGCTGTAAAAACATGCGTAGCAAGCGTGTGAGTCATTTGAAATCGAATGGAATTTTTAAGCGCAGACCACATGCATGGTAAAGTTATTAATTCGTATGCATAAGTGCATTTTATCCATTAGTCTAATGATTTTGCACTCAACCGCATTCAACCATTTAACCGCTCGCGTTTGATTAAGTTATCACCGCATTGTATTGTTTATAATTAAGGACGTAATTGTTTACGCGGATATTTGATCGGCGAGTTCGTATTTGACATTCTCGTATGTTTCATGCGCTTAGTTAGTATCATTATCAGTAAACGTATTGTTTTCGTACATTTTGCAGGAATTGTGCCGGAAGATGGTGTCCAGGATATGACCCGTCTGACTGCACTCGACGAGGAAGTAATCAACCAAAATTTACGCAACCGATACCAAAAAGATCGCATTTATGTATCCTTTGATTATCACTCTTGAACTAGTTTCTTGCGACATGTCCAGCTTATCTTACTGCAACTTGTTTCATTCATTCAATGTCATCTATTGTCTGCCAACTCCCTGATTCAATGACCTCGCGATGGGGAAAAAAGGCGGTAAAACGGAATTCCGGTTCGCAATCCAAACAAAAATGAAAGAATATAGCAAATAACTTGAGCAACTCACTGGTGAATAATTAAAGTAAACACGGATTACGATGATACATCAACGAATGGTAAAAGTAATGAATATTTAATAACTCACTTATGATTTTTGCAACTTTCTTATTAATGCAGAGAAACTACCTAATTTTTATCGTTACGGCATACATAGTAAGAAATTAAGGTCATACACTAAGCGGATTTATTTCTAGAATGTATGTAGAATTACCCTTATTATTCAGTTGACTCATTGTAACTGAGAGAAAGGAGTGCAACATTGGCCAAAGTAATAATTCGTTTAATAAGAAGAGAAAGACAAAATCTGTGAGGATTAAGAATGCGCGTTCGGGTGTAATCTTATAGGTGACTCATATAAATTCTTTCGACTTGAGGCATTCCATGAATGCACCGTACCGGACATAGTCGTTCAGTCGATATCTCGTTATGATTCATAATAAGTACTGAGTAGAACATTTACCTAAGTTATGCGCAGGTGTGCTCGGTCAGTATCACTTTCGATCAAACCACTTAAAAATATTCGACGTCTGTGTAATTACACCTCAGGAGCGGAGCGTATTGCTTGCCAAAGAGAAACAAAGAAAGTTGCGAAATTTATAAATAACTGCTCAATCATTTTCATTATTTTTCCTTTTTCTTTGAATTTAATATTTCAAACGATATTTTGAAATGAGTTGCAGTAAATGACGAAAGCTGAATTTAAATCAACTTTTCCTTAAGTACATTTTGAATAGACATATACTGGATCTATCCTCGTCGCTGTTAATCCTTACAAGGCAGTGGACATTTACTCCCAGGTAAGATTTACGTGATTGTTTTTAATGATACAGGCGCCTCGACTTAACCTTTGGTGGTTTATAATAATTATTCATTCAATTGAAGTAATGATCACTTCCTTCGTCGTGTGCCATAAAAACGTAAAGCTTCGCATTCAAGTCTCGACGCGTTCGATGGTAATTAAATAAAGAAATTTTAAACATTCCAGGGAAGAAAAGGGTGTTAAATTTCCGATAATAAACAGGATTAGCGGTTAATAAACAGGATTAACGGTTAGTGCGCGGTTTGAAAGTTTCCAAAGGAATGATTTTTTTGCGCTAGCAACTTCTATGCAAGTTTTTATAGATCTATGGAAATATTCGCCGGAATGTCGTTAAACGTAATTATACTAATCACTTTTAAGAAACTGAAACATAATGAGTAATGCAGATGTGTATTTAGTTTCTACGTGTTTGCGAAATGCGAAGTAATTCATAGTTGGACGGAATATACATTAAAACACTGATATATAAAGCATACATAAAAATCTACAACATGCCGAGATATTTAACATAGTCATGAAGCGTAACAACGATTTTTTTATTCAGACTTTTAAATACGCTGAAGTACGTACGTTATTTCCCACGCGTTGTGAAACTGCAACTGAACAAAGAAAAGGTGAACAAAGTTAATATCCTGTTAAGAGAACTATAATAAAACTAAAATTAAATACCGGGTCGTTATAAAATCTCTGAAACATTGCTATTTATTTATAAAATACGCATTTTAGCATTATGTGGATAAATATCGAGGGAAGAAATTGGGTATGGAAGAACCGCATGTTTTTGCACTTGCGGAAGCTGCATACGCCTCATTACAAAATCCACATCTCGGCCGAAGTCACATGAATCAAAGTCTCGTTATAAGCGGAGAAAGCGGTGCAGGAAAAACGGAAAACACGCGATTTATTTTGCAATACTTGTGCTCCGTAACGAGCGGCGTATCTACATGGGTCGAACAACAAATTCTTGAGGCGAATACCATATTGGAAGCGTTTGGTAATGCAAAGACGATACGTAATAATAATTCAAGTCGCTTCGGAAAGTTTATGCAAGTTTGTTTCGACTCGAGATGGATGATTGCGGGTTGTATCGTACAGGATTATTTACTTGAGCAATCCCGCATTACTTTTCAAGGACCTAATGAACGAAACTATCATGTCTTCTATCAATTAATCGAAGGTGTTAAGGTATTGCGTTAATAATACTTTGATTGATGGCATCAGTGTTTAATTAATCGACTTTTAGCATACGCCGGAAGTTGCTGAACAATTGCATCTAAAGCCGGTGAATTTTTACAATTATTTAAATCAATCCGGATATACGAAATGTGAAGACGATGCGAAAAGTTTAGATCATTTGCGACTCGCATTCAATGTTTTGCAACTACCGCAAACAATGTGCAGTGGTATATTTCAAACGTTATCAGCGATTTTGTGGCTGGGAAATTTGACCTTTCTTGATATCGATGGGGAAAAGTGTGATGTAACTGACGAGGATATGAACATCTTAGCAATTGTAGCGGAATTATTGGGTTTGGACAAAGTTATTTTAAAACAAGTGGTACTCGTGCGACAAATTAACGTACGAGGCAATATTACGGAAATTCCATTAAAATTTCAAGAGGTAATTAGTGCTATTGAAGTTTTTGATGAGTGAATAAAGGAAATGAATTTCTAGGCTGGAGAAAATCGACATGCAATGGCAAAAGCATTATATTCAAGAACTTTTGCTTGGTTGATTAATCATATTAACAATTGCACGAATCCAGGTCAGGATGCGACAAGATTTATTGGAGTCCTTGATATCTTCGGATTTGAAAATTTTGCAGTCAATTCGTTTGAGCAGTTATGCATTAACTATACAAATGAAAAATTACATAAATTCTTTAATCATTATGTGTTTGCTCTTGAGCAAGAAATTGTAAGTTGAATGGCAATTTTAAGGTAGGGGAATAATTGATTGATGATTTATATACTTGCAGTATAAGGCTGAAGAAATCGAATATAATCATATTGCATTTACGGACAATACGTTGTGTTTGGAATTATTGGAAAAACCACCACGATGTATTCTGCGATTATTATCTGAACAATGCCATATGCCACGAGGATGTGACGCTTCGTATATTTCGAACTTGCATTCAGAGTTTGAGATGCACGAAAACTATTTTAAAGGTGAAGATAAACGAAAGTGGGAAAGCGAATTTGGTGTCAAGCATTATGCGGGCGGAGTATTGTATAATGTCAAGGGTTTCGTCGATAAAAACAGGGACGTACAGCAGGATGTGTTTTTTGATATTCTTTCAAGAAGCACATGCGAATTTGTCAAGGATTTATCGGCGTTTCAAGATCTAAACGCTGTGCCTAACAAAGCAATAGGTAAATTATATGCAATGAAGTTTTAATGGATAAATTTATTCAATTATTAACGTTTATAGCTAATGGTGCGACGACTGTCTCAAGAGGAACCAGCAAAGGAAAATTGACTGTGTCTGACACATTCCGACATCAATTGCAAGCCCTAGTTGATGTTTTACAGAGCACCACGCCTTGGTACGTACGGTGCATAAAGCCGAATGCGAATAAAGATCCTAACAACTACGACAATACTCTAGTACTAGATCAATTAAAATATTTAGGCATGTTAGATATTATACGTATTCGAAAGGAAGGCTTTCCGATTCATATGGATTTCAACGAATTTATAACGAGATATCACTGCCTGTCGCGCAATCGTCTACCGGTCGACGTGCGTGCCGCATGTAAATCTTTAATTGAAAGTCATAACATTCCGAAAACCGAATGGCAAATCGGTAAGAACAAAGTGTTTATGAGATCGCATGTCCATGAGCCGCTTGAGGAGACGCGAAATAAAATGCAAGCTGCAAATGCTGTTCTAATACAGACCAAATTTCGGATGTATATCGCGCGTAAGGAATACTTACAAAAACGCAACGCTATTCTGAAAATTCAACATGCGCATAAGGGTTGGAAGAGCCGTATCGAGTTTCTTAAAAAGCGACGTGCTGCTATTGTTATTCAAAGCCATCTTCGTGGTGTTTTTGCACGTGAGGTGGCTGCTGCCCTACGCGAAATGCGAAGGGTTGAGGAAGAAATGCGCAAACGAGAGCTTCAAGAAGAAGAGCGTAAGGCAAAGGAAGCGGAAGCTCTGCTTCAAGAACAGAAACTAGAGTTGGAAAAGTGCGAAAAGTAAGTGTTAATTATAATATTCTGTTAGGAAATGGCTAAATCATTGGTTTTAGAGCTGCGGAAAAAGAAATTGCAACATTATCACATATGGCTGAGCAGTTGAAACCAAAGCTAAACGACACTGCCGCAGAAGCGGTGGATTTGGATAATTTGTTTGCGTTCTTATCAGACCAAAGCGGACCTAATACAAATAAGATTATTGATGAGATTGGCTCACAAATGGATGAATTAGTCGAGGATCTTGACGTTGAGTTGGAAACTGTAATTCAACAAGAATTGGAAGGTTTAGCGCAAGAGCAGTTGGTTCAACCTACTCCTCCGAAAATGGGATTGCCATCATTGCCAGAACCTACCGAACCACCACCACCACCGCCGCCTGTTGAAAGTGAGCCAGTTCCACCCGCCCCAGTTATAATTCCTGAAGACATTCCAACTGATAAAACTACAAATGAACCTATTTATGAAGCTGTTCTTCCACGCGATGAAATTTCTTGTGTTTCACCACCTCCCCTTCCTGCTCCGCCTAGACTTCCGCTTGAATCTCCGCATCAAAGTCCGCCAGTATCACGCTGCAGCAGTGCAGGGGTGAGTTTTATTTACTTTATAATGAATGTTTGCGAATTAATCATTTGTATCATTAGCCTCAGCAATGGCGCTTTAATCAAGAATCGGCGCCAGCTAATGTTGAACGCGAACAGCGACGTAAATTTCGAGTTGAGAAAAAGTTACAAGAATGGTCCGAAAGTCAAGAAAAGGATACACCAACCGAAGAAGTGTATCATGATATGCTAGAATTCGCAGAAAACTTTTACAACTCGCATGAAAGAAGTCCGGAAGGAACAATTATTGCTACATTAACACGAAAGCGCTCAATTGGAGAAATGATACCAAAGTATGAAATGTTGACCTACTATAAAGGAAACTCGATACCAAATTCACATATTCATATGTACGATCCGGACAATGTGCATATTGCATGCAACATATTTCGCGTAAGTGAATGGCTCATTCAATTTAAAACAAAGGCTAAAGGTGATGTTTTTACAGGATATTTGTAAATATATACGAGGTGAATTAAATGCTGAAAGAGAGTTGACTGTTATACAAACTGTTATTGGGCATGCACTGGAACGCGAAGAACTCAGGGATGAATTATTGGTGCAGTGCGTGCGGCAAGCTACAAATAATCCCCAACCCGAGGCTACCGAACGAATGTGGCTTTTGTTATGCTTATGCGTTGTCGCATTTCAACCGTCTAAGAATTTGTATAAATATTTTGTTTCGTTTTTAAAGAAGAATTTATCTCAGGGAGGTAGGATCTCTCAGTATGTACAATGGTGCTTGGATAATTGTAACAACAACAAAGTTACTGTCAGGGAACATCCGCCCTCCTCCGTTGAAGTTGCGGTATGCTCAATGAACTCTTTTCAAAGTTCTATTAAACTATTAATTATTTTGTTTAGGCTATGAAGCGATTGGGCACAATAGTGTGCCGATTTTTCTTTTTGGATGGCCGCACGAAAGCTATTGATGTTCATCCTACGGATACTGCCGGTGATGCAGCAAGAAAATTAGCCGAGCGTTTGGGCTTAAGAACTTTAGAAGGATGGGCAATTTATCAAAGCCGCGCCGATATTGAAGAACATGTGCGCGCACATCATTATCTGTATGATGTTATTGCTGCTTGGGAAATGTAGGTATTTATATAAATTCTAATGAATCATGCTTCATCGTACTGTTTCTAAAAATCAGGGCTCAGAATAAATCTAATTCTTCAAGTGGAATGAATACCGTCAGCCGCAGAAGCGGAACTGGTGTTAGTAGCGGAGAAAACAGATTTGTTTTTAAGCGCAGACTCTTCAAATCAAATCGAGAATTAAGTCAAGATCCAGTTGAAGTTAATTTATTATACGCTCAAGCAGTTCACAGTGTTGTGAAGGTTCGTATCTTAAAACTGTTAGCAGTTTTCAATTATCAACGTGTAATTTGTTTCTCCAGAATGATGATTTCCCAGTTACCGAAAAGGTAGCTCTTCAGTTGGCTGGACTTCAAGCCCAGGTAGCTCTTGGCGATCCGAAGGATAACAACAAGTTAGAATACTATTCAGATATTGATACGTACTTGCCATATCGCATTAGTAGAACACGAGGTGAGGACGTCTGGGTACCAATTATTGCTCATGCACATCGTCAATATGGTGCTGGGCGGACTGAATTAACGGCCAAAGCATTATACTTATCCTGCGTAATGCAGTATCCACTTTATGGGACAACCATGTATCCTGTAACATACAGGGGTTATTGGTCTTATGGAAATACGTTGGTATTGGGTGTTAATTGTAATGGGATAATGCTAATTAAGTCAGATGATAAATTTGTGCTGAATGAATATCCATATCATGAAATAGAAAGTATAATGTTGGATCCGAGTGATAGTTTTATTACTATTACGTTACAACGCCATATGAATGATAACAATCACAAATGCTTTGTGTTTGAAACAGCGCAAAAGAACGAAATTGGTTCTTTGATTGCCAGCTATTGCGCGTCTTTAGCCGGTTGGATAACGGAAAATGAAGCGCCGCAAAAGAAAGTTAAAGCAATGACTAACGAAGATCGTGTACGACTGTATCACAATCTTGTGAATTGCCGACGAGCCCTGATCGATAATGATATAATGCGCAAACCAATCGATCAATCTGGCAGTTTTTTACGCAATACACTTCGAAGATTGAGTAAGCATAAGCTGGATAAATTGCGACAAGAGCATGGTGGTGATAGCGGTGAAACTTATAAAGGATTCCATTATTCTTTTTGGGCATTTAGCAGACAGCCGTTACCGCAAAGTATTAGCCGCATTCCCGAAGCAGAAGAACAAATTATGCTGCAAGTTTTTCAAATCATATTGACATATGCTGGACTTGGACAAAACGGCGAAGCAATTCGTCGTGCAGAAGATGAACATGTAACTTTGTTGCAATCTATATTGGAACGGTGTATGCGTAAAGAATCGCTCTTGTGTGAATTATATCTTCAATTAATTAAACAAACAACTGATCATCCAGATCCAAACTCGAGAGTTAATCTTCGACACTGGGCTTTACTTTCATTGGCATGTTCAGTAGTTCTTCCTCCACATAAAGTTATTAGAAGATACTTAATTGCGCACTTGAAGAGATGCAGCTCTGATTATGTTACTGAAGAAGGCAAATTTGCTCGCTTTGCGGAAAAATGTCTATCAAAGACACAAGGAACAAGAAGGCGTCAGTGGCCACCGTCTCGTGAAGAAATTCTCTGTACAATTAATAG
Source organism: Aleochara curtula (assembly GCA_963978815.1). Taxonomy (NCBI): domain Eukaryota; kingdom Metazoa; phylum Arthropoda; class Insecta; order Coleoptera; family Staphylinidae; genus Aleochara; species Aleochara curtula. The sequence goes on along the minus strand of OZ022216.1, from coordinate 17,917,865 downwards.
ACGACCTGTATATGCGCGATTTCATTTCATGGATGGACAATACCACTCCGTAGAGTTTCATCCCTCGGCTACTGCAAGAGATGTACTTGAAATTGTACGAGATAAAATTGGATTGTCCTCGGGCGCAAAAGGATATGCCATTTACGAAGTGCTTGGTAACTCGGAAAGGAGTTTAGCTAGCGAAGAAAAAGTTGCGGACGTTATGGCTAAGTGGGAGCGTTATCGCGCCGCATCTGCTGCAGGAGCAAATAATACAAATGCGCCCGCAAAACGCGCGCGTCCACAACATCATTTCTTCTTGTTCAAGAAACACCTATTTATGGATACATTCATTAATTTAATCGATCCCGTTGAAAAGGAATTGCTATATCATCAAGTATTACATGATTTGCGAGGCGATCGATTTCCAATTACGGACAAAGAAGCTGTAAGATTCCGGCGTCTATTTTACTTCAATTATTTCAAATCAAATTGTTTTCATAGATGATGCTTACGGCTTTACAAGGACAACTTGAATTGGGTGATTGTGCGGAAATGTTACATGACTACCGGACAATCGCTTGCCATTGTCTTCCGGCACGATTAGTGCCTGGTTTACCGCAGGAAGGTGTAGCAATGCACCATCAATCATTACGCGGCATGACTGCATCTGAAGCGAAACAAGCCTTCTTAAATCTCATTCAAAGTTGGCCGCTTCACAAGGCGACTATCTTTGATGTCATGGTATGTATTATGAATTGTTATCAGCTCAAGTACTGTAATCTTGTTTTCAGCAATCATTCACATCAAACTGGCCCCGCGTATTGTGGCTAGCAGTTGATCAGAAAGGTTTACATTTATTAGAGCATCGATCGCGTAACACCCTTTGTACATACGAGTATAGTAGCATTTTAAGTTATTCGCCAGCGTTAAACTGCCTAATGATCATTACCGGAAGCTCATGCAAACAAAGTAAAGTAATATTAACGACTGCTCAAGCATTTCAAATTGCCACGTTAATTAAAGAGTACATGGAAGTATTACAAGCAGACACAAACGACGTTAAACGCGCGCATCCGCCCCGTAGTCGACCTGTTAGCGCGTTACATCCTAACAATATGTTAGTGCCCCCGCAGCCTAGCTAGAAGAGGGTTCATTTCGCTGATCAAGTAATATCTGCTGTCTATTAGTTTAGAACAATTGACGACTAAGATATATTTGAAAGGATAGGGATATGAACCGGTTGTGAGACAGCATTAATTACTTGATGAGCGAAATATTTGGATGCGCAAAACCCAAATAACTTATCAAAATTAGTTAGGATAATTCAATAGCCAAATATTTATTTATTAAATTATGCTAGTTGGTTCGATAAACTGAGTACAAAACTTGGCATTCGCAGCAAGAATAATACCTACAGCAACGTTTAATATTAAGTAATAATATACCAAAAATTTTATATATTACGTATTGAGACTGGATTCATCTGCCAATTTTATTTTGCATATTCGCGAACTTAAATGCAAAATTGATTCATTATGACCTACGTAATCCACGCTCGCGTGATGCCGTGAAGTATTGCAAACGTAATTCAATGTTTTAAATGAAAATTATTAATTATGAATTAAATATTTATATAATATATACATACTAGTCAGTTACTACTTGTATATTTATACTAGTTAATGCATATATTTATTTTGCAAATGTATTAACACCACATATAGTCGCAAAATGTTACGGTGGAATAATACATTTGGTGATTATCCGTGGCTTTTATTCAAATTTATTTATAAGTATATACAAAAATATTATAATAATATATTCGACATTGAAAGTGAATCAAGTATAAAATATGTTACGCACAAAGTGTATATCAAACTAGCATAAACTTTCTTTGCAACTAGTGCACTTACCTAACTAAACATGCAAGTTATATTATATCCAAATTTTCAGCGCATTTATACTGATCCTGAAAAAGAAGCTCGTCTAGATAATCAACTCAAAATTTCAAGTATCAAAATTTATTTTCGTGGTAAATACGTTCCTTAGCAATACATAATAAACATTAATCGGCAGATAACACTTTAGAAATGTGTTCATATCCAGATCTCATGAGATACCCAAAACCTTTATTTTGCTGCAAAAATGCAAGATCTGGATGGTCCAGCAAAACGCCAATTGGAGGCAATAACGTGTTTGGATCAGCGCCTAAAAGTAAGTGCATTAAATTTATAGCTCATTGATATTAATATCGCAATATTACCCAAAACAAGAGCCAAGTCAACAACTTTGAACATTAATTTTGTTTGCAAAGTTTCAAGCGGCGAATCCAAATTAAGATTATTCCAATTATCGCGTAAGATTGCGTTTTTCCAAATATCTAAAGTTAATTCGCTTCTCAGCCCCTCACCATTGATGAAACTTAGCAAATCAAGAGCCTTTTTGAAATCTAATTCGGTTGCGTCTTTATACTCGTTACATGTGTACAAATGAATCAAATCCTTCGGCTCTATCACGCTGGGCTTTATCGTATCGTAACCATACTGCTGAAGAACGTAATCAGGCAATTCCTCTTGATATGAAATTAAATCAAGATGACCATTAATTGATTCCAGTTCACGTTTATTATTTGACTCAGCAGCCATCGACGCCAACTTAGCAAAACTGAACATAGTTTTTTGTCTAGTTAACGAATCTGTTTCGATTTCTCCAAGATGCTTTAACGTTTCAGCAGCTTCTTGAAATTTACCATCCTTGGTATGTTGAATCCAACAAAGAGTAGGCTGTGTGGATAAGAAACTTCGCGGATTAACAACATTAACGTGCTTACTACACAATTTGATTAGCTTTCCTTTCTTGTCTTCTTTGACGAACCAGTTGTAGACAAATGTTTGGAAGTCTTGATTCTTAAAGCGTTCCATGTACGTGAGCAAACGGTCATCATTATTGCTTCTTTCGCAAATTACGACAAGACATTCAAAATCTAAGTACTTTTCAGCGAGTAATGCTGCCCCTTCCCAGCGGCGTTCATTTATTAACGGGTAAATGAGTCGTTTACGATCAGATGCGTACTGCTCCAACAAAATATTCTTATTTATATTTTCAGTTATACTGTTTAAATGCGATTTTCTTCCATCCAAGATAATATCAACAAGCGATACGAGTTGATCATCGTATAATGTATTTTGCAAATCTAAATCGCTTGCTGCTTTAGCACCATAGGTGTAAGTAAGTTGTTGTAAAATAATAAGCGAGTCCATAAGACCATCATCGCCATTCGCAGCAGTCCATGGTAAATATTCAGCGACAATACGTGCTTCGTGTGGTTCAAAAAAGTCTCTGCGACTTTGACGATAATTCAATACGTGTTTAAGCACTTCCAACATAATATCGTTCGCTGTCTTGATAATTAGCGCCACTTCTCCAGGAATCATATCTGAATGCGCGATCGAATCACAGTGTTGGATCAGTTCGATAAATACTTTATGAAACATATTTAACTGACTATAAAATATATTCTGTTGTGTTAGGCCATTCTCTAATGAAATATCGGAATGTGCAGTAGCAGCAGATATAGCCTTTAGCAAAATTTCATCATGCGGTTGCGATTTCAGTGCTATTGCAGCCGCAATTTTTTCACCATTTTCAGCAAGTACATATGCTGTTCGAATTGTAGATCCGCGAAGACTTACCGCGCCTAAGTTTTTCCATAGTTCAGCGTCGTGCAGAAACTTAACGAACAATGAATGCGACATTTGTTTCTCCTCTAATTGCTGAGCGACTTGCATCGAATTTGAGCTGCCCAAACCCACAGTTTTATTCGCCCAACGTGGATCATTTGCTGGAATGTCATCCAATATTTCATTGCTAATAGCAACTATAGCTTGATCCAATGGCGTATCAATGCTTGGCTTGTAATTTTCATTCAAGTCAAATGTATTTCTGATAATCTCATTGCGTTCATTCTGAAAGTATTATTTAAATTAGATATTTTAAAGCAAAGTCATTATTTCACTTACAATGCCATTTTTCACATGGAATAGAAATGCGGCTTTTAACTGACTGAGCGTGTCCTTATATGCGGCTTGTAGTTCCACGGGATTAAACAAATATAAAGTTAGATTATCACTTGTATCGCACAATGACAAATCCAGCGGTGTCCCAATACTCATAGTGCTCACGTTAATATCCATGTCATTAGGTGTCACAGACACCAACCCATGATTTCTGGAGAAAAATACTGGCGTATTCACGCATATTGATCCACCCAATAAGAAATCTTGTGATGTATTAAAATCCAATTGATCAGGATTCTCATTCGATTTGAAAACCGCAATGCTCGAATGATTATAAACATACGCCGTGTTCCCACTTAATAGCAGCTTGTATCCTAAATTGTCAGCTGAATTTTCATTTCTGAAAAGCCCATCTAATTTGATAACTCGGGAATTGTAAATCTCCAGAGTTGGTTCACTGGTATCTATAGAAATTAACGCGTATTCAATTTGGGTGGAACATTGCAAATTGACTGCAGCTGTGAGTAAAGTGATGCCTTTTGTATCAGGCTGGATATCAAGAATCCATGATTCTATATCGTTAGGATCCCGGCAATTATTTTCCCAGACTTTATTAAAGTACGCTTTAATTGAACGTTGTAAATCAGCCGCGTATAAAAACTCTTCTGATTCCTGCTTGGACAGTTTCCACTTTTGCAATGAATGACCAGTTAGCACATAAATGTGCCATGAGATAACATCAAGAGGCACACCAAGAATTCTAACAATTCTCTAAAACAATATGATGAGTATAATGAGATGACATTGTTAGTATAACTCACAGTTTCAGCAGATGTATCACTTGCTATGGGCCCAAAAATAAATGATGACATTCTCTTGCTAATGCCTCCCAGCCAACCTGATGGCATCTTCAAAGTATGGTATATCAATGATGGTCTGGGAGTCTCCACACTTTGAACTAAGACCACTGTGCAGGTTGTAGTAGCTAAAATACAACCCAACCCTTCAACAGATGTGAGGCTATCACATTCTTGTCCTTGTAAGTCTATTTGTTGTTCAACTGATATTCCCTCATGAGCAATTGATGGCCAGTATCTGACAACCCCTTCAGGGGATACAGCAATACATGAAGGAAATGAATTATTGCTTGAATTAAACATAGACACTAATTCTGCCCGATGAGCAAGATCACTCTGAGGCAACTGCAATTCATAACATTGATTGGTAATGCCAGTCCTCCTGGGAGTCCCAGCTTGTTTCTGGCTAATACTCTGTTTATATTGCCAAATAAGTAAACGACGGCCACAAACTAGCCAGGCAAAGCCACATTCTGAAGATATCCTGGCTGAAACAACAGTGTTTCTTTCAGCAAATGTTAAGGCTTCTGTGATTAACACAGGCAGACTCTGGCCGAATCTCTCAACTACATTTTGCTGAGACTTTAATATAACTTGCCCAGTAAGTGTAGACCTACCAGAAACGCTAAGACGTCTGGGGCCACAAATTTAAACAAATTAGAGAATGTACTTTAAGGGTTACAATAACTTACAACGATTTACGAAAGCTCGTCGATGAAATTGCACGCTTGGTTGGAATACTTTGTCTGGATCTTGGCGAAAACAGGCTCTTCGAACCAATAACACTATTTGAAAAGCTATCCATTATTAATCACAATTTAAAAATAAATCGCACACGCTCTTTAACACACGCAAAACACTCAACCTCAAACAACACTACGTATCGCTAAACTGGCGCGCACCGGCGCGCTCACTGACCTCAAACTTCCACTTCCGGTGCGCAACTTTCTAATAAAGTTGCGCATCTTTTATATATTTTCCGTATTTTAAATTACATTCTATGCTTTAAATAAGACCTATTATTCAACTAAAACAATTTAATTTAAAAAATTTAGCTATCACAATCATTTAAAATTATTCTTCGTAAAGTTAATTAGTTCCTGCCTTCGAAAATCCAATTTTATGTACCGCAATCTCTTCTTGAATCTCCGCCAATGTTTTGCGATTTGTTTCAACAACAAATAGTATAACGAAGAAGAAGCCTAGAACACATACTATAGCAAATCCATAAAATACGAATTCTGGATGAATATTTTCCATCAAAACGGGCATCATCCATGTAATTGCAAATGCTAAAAGCCAGTTAACCGTGGCCACAACGGTGCTCATAAAAGTTTTAACACTATCTGGCAAGTACTCCCCCAACATTGCCCATGGCAATGGACCTACACCTATCGAAAAACCGCAAATGTACAAGACGAGTGAAATTGTTGGCAAAACACCCATGTTTTTTGCGGCTTCTTGATCAATTCTAGCAGTGGTGAAGAAAACTCCGACCATTGCAATTGTCAGAAACATAACTGCTAAAGATATTAAAAACAACATGATTCTTCCGGCTCGATCAACCGCAATCGCTGCTACGATCGTCAATAATACTTGCGTGACTCCTATAATAATTACGGAAATGTGTTCACTGATTCCGGTCTGGGTTCTCTGAAATATGGGATGAGCGTGATACAATATTGCATTAATACCAGACAATTGCTGAATCATATGAAGAGCCAATAAAACTCCAAACGCCTTCCAGTTAACTTTTTGTTGCAATCCAGACCCAAGAGAATCGCCACTGGCTAACGATGCCTTCATTTCTTCCAGTTCCTTATCAATATTATACGTTTTACCGCGCACCTTTTCCATTACTTTCACTGCCTGTTCGGGCTTATTGCGGCGTAGATAATGAAAAGGTGTTTCAGGCACCAGAATAACGGTCAAAACAATTGCAACACCACACCATGCGGCGCATGCAATTGTAATGATTCTCACGTTACCGGTGACCCCAAGTACAAATGTGTATAGAATTCCTCCCGTTATAAAAAGTTGAAAAAATACCCCCAATGTACCACGATGATACTTATTTGCCATTTCCCCAACGTATGTCGGACACGCAACGCAGAATCCTCCCGATAACCCAGTAAAAAATCGCGCTAATAAAAGTGCAATAAAGTTACCCGGAAACACCACTATCGGAATCCATGCAGAACCAACAATGCAATATAACATTACAATCGTGTATTTCAGACCAATGTACTTAATTGCCAATGCCGTTAAGATCTGTGCAATAGCGGCACCAAGAGCAAAAATACTTGCGATCCATGCAAATTGGTCGTCTGTTATTCCGTCGTCATTGAGCGGTGTCTTTACCGGAGAAGACCATCCAATTCCGGTGCCACAAACAAAACCGCCCAACGTAACTTAATAAATCCGTATTAGTTTAGCTAACTAGTAGCGATTCAAACGCAAAATATTACCGATTACTCCAAGCGTATATTGCCATCCAATTTTCATTCCCTTTGTTTCTTCATCGCGCTTTGCTTTATCTTCCGCGCGTTTCTTCTTGCGAGCTTCCTGCTTTGCAGCCTTGTCATCAGCCATTATTCAATTTATCACGCGCCACCAAGAAAACCAATTTAGGAAACTAAATTAAAACGACAATTATTAAATGCGGAAGCACGTCATCTTTGCGATGCAAACAGCGATTGTTTTTCTAATAAATAAATTTATTATGTAACTAGATCATTTATCAGTTCCGAAATAAGTAAAAAAAATCGCAACATATAATGTGTGTATTGTGATAATGGATAGCATGGAATATATCATCGTATCGTTAATGTACAGTGACAATAAATCTTGCAATGATTTAGTTGTTCCCATAAGCAAAGTTGAAACAAACGCAAGTATTTAGTGTCGTTCAGTAACATTGTGGCTGGCTTAATCGATATCTGCTTGGGGTTGCGCTCCCTCATCCTGAAGAAATTTCTGTAGACGTCTTCGACGTACTACAAAGTCTGGATCGTTCTGGTCATCGCCCTGAACGCCAGAACTTGTTGATGGCAATACGACATTACTGTTTTGAGCAGATTCATCTTTGTTGTCAATAGTTGAAGGTTTGCTGCTTGTTTCGGAAGGACCATCCTCGGGAGGCGCAGATGCTCCTTGCGTACCTGAAGTACTTGGATTCTGATCTCCTGTCGCAGGATCTGGTGGCGCATTTGGCATCGCTAGTGATATAGCTGCTGCCGTGTTATATTGTTGCATCATAAGGACAGCAGTATCCAACATGAGCTAAAATATTCATTACATTATATAGTTTCGAATACTTTTGTGAATGTAGAGAATTAAGTTTACTTGAATATTTCGCAGCCATTGAATCCTTGCTTCGACATGTTCGCGTTCATTTCCTTCCAGGCGCCGCAGTTGGTCCAATGAAAGTGTAGACAAATTAATTGGTGGCATCGGAGGTGTCATAAAACCCATAGGTCCAAATGGGAAATACGCTGGCATATTTTGAGCCGAATTAGTATCGCGTCCAGCAGCACCTGGGGAAAGAAATGATGGTATATTGGGTACTGCCTGTGGTTCTGTTTGTTGGGAACCACCTTGGGGTTGAGTTGCTCCTTGAGTTTGTTGAGCGTTCCGAATGTTATTCAAATTGTTGTTCAATAGCATGAACGGATTTGGCATATTGAAGTTTAAGGGATTTGGTGCATTTGGCATATTCGGAAGCAGTGGTTGTTGTTGTTGCTGTGGCTGCTGTTGCGGCTGCTGCTGAGGACGAGCCTGTCGCGCATCATTTGTTTGTTGCGTTGCAGGACGCAAAATATTCAAGCGACAAGTAGGGCACGTCTGCTGACGTTGGAACCAAGAACGCAAACAAGCTGCATGGAAAATATGATTGCATGGAAGCTTCTTCGCGGCCGTGGTCATTTCCTCCCGGCAAATAATGCAGACATTATCGCCAGTTTGCAGCTCCTCAGTTGTTGCATCAGGGTATAAAGTATTCATGTTATGAATCGCTCTTCGCGATAGAATTACATCATTGAAGGCCTTCTTGAAATTCCTCAGCGTGTAGTACATTGGGCGTAGTGCAAAGAGCGGTAGCGTATATATGCGAATCATAATTATCACAAAAGCAGCGTAAAGAATCACCTTAATCAAGCCCATTATCAATTCAGTATATAGTAAAAACACCGCCTTATTATCCCATGGTGTTTCACTATTCAAATCAACTGAATATAGAATATATTTGATTGTTATATTGATGACCATTGTAATTAATATGGCATATTCAAAACCAAACACCAATTGAACTGATGCTCCCTTTGAAACAGTAGATTGATAAGCATGTTCAACAAAGTAGACATCCAGGAGACCCAATACAAATAACAGAGCTAACACTCTTATATGGAACAAATAGCTGATAATAGGACTCCTTTCCATCTACAATAATCAAATACATTAGTTTAGTATCAAATTTTAAACACAATATACTCACAAAATCAACTCTGTCTTCTGCAAGCCAATGAAAAGACTTGAGAAACAGAAGCAGTGTAAACAGTGCCACAAACTTGGGATTGAAATCATCACGAAACACTGTGAATGCCAAACAGGTTTCAGTGATGGCATACCAGGACCTCTCCATTAAATGTTCAAATTCTGAAGTGCGCAGCTCACCAAAGAAAATTCTTCTCATTAATTTGCCAGCAAGAAATACACATATGAACGCCTGTATGTATATAACCTGGAAGTATGGATTATCAGCAGTGATATAAACAGCTCATTTTACAATAACAAATTTATACTTACAGCCATACTTGGATTAGATTTAGTTATATAAACAACTGAGGGGTAGAATTGTTTCTTCTGGTAGTAAGCATTTGCCAATACCAGAGTGGTAAGAGCAACGCTTATTACCGATATACTTAATGATCGCATGTTTAATGATTACCAGTGATATATTGTACTTGAAGTTAAACAATCGCTTGAAACATCTTCAATCCAATTAGTAATGCATTTCTAGCACTTAATCGGCGTATTTGCGCTCGCTGACGACTCATATGTTTCTTAACAACTGCCGTGACAGGTCTGTTTTGGATTCGTTGATTGCCTGGACGTCAAAGCAATGAAACGATTACAAATGTTTGTTAACTATAGAGTAGTTCCACGTCCACTGATTAGCTAGTAAACTTCACTATTATTGCATTCACCTACGAACTCATTCATTTGAGAGATTGACATTAAACATATAAGCGAAAGGATAATGCAATGTGATGCAATGTATATAACACACGTATCCGCCTGGACTAAAAGTATTCGTGGGAGCGACATCGTTATCATGTGAAGCTTCTTGATAATTTTTAAATAATCAGCCACGAATAAAAATTTAAACAACTTTTTCCCATTATAATCGACATCGTGGAATTGAATGATTGGAGAATCAATGCATTGCAATATTGATAGCATTAATGAAATATTACGCTATAAATTCAAATATTAATTGCAAATGAATGATCATGACAATCCTGTCATGATCATTCTTACGTTTACTTCTCAATTAAAAATGCGATAAAAGAACAGGTGATTAAAATTCTCAAAACACAAATGGTTAAATTTAATATTTAAAAAGGCACAATTAATATGGCAGTTACTTAGATGTCTGACATTTGAGCATCTTGTACAGTTGTAACTATTCTAAATTCAAACGAGACGCTTTCATAGGCGTTTGACGATTGTCAATTGATGATAATGGAGTTTTGCATAGTCTTCGCGGAGACTTAGCATGCAAACTGGGCTTGATGTGCGGAATGCGCTTTGGTGTATAATTGAAGTCCATACGGTTGAGTTCTTTAAAGTTAGAACATCCTTCATCCGGCCTTGGCAACCGATGAATTCCTGGACTCTTGCATGGTCGTTTGCGTGGCGACATACTTTTCTTTCGTCGGTCCTCATTGCGCAAAGTACGTACACGATTACTTTGATTCCTTTGAGCGCCAATCTTTGCTGGACGAGTGCGCGCAATTTCGTTCTCCTGCATTTCCATAGAGTCGCCCATGTTATCAAATAATCGCGCTTTTGCCATGACCATGCCGGCGTTTTGGCTACGAAGACGCGCTAAAGATGCGCGACAATTATTATCAAGTACAGGCTTTGGCACATCGGGTGTATTGAAGAATCCTTGAGCGCTTTTCCAACTTGCGCCGGAAGAGTCTGTGATAATTGAATTACTGTTAGACTTGATAGAAAGATTCGAAGTTGCGCTGGAATTTATAGGCGGTGCATTTGTAATATTTGTTTCATTATTATTCATCGTTGAAGCAGTCTTGGAACGCCTGGTGCTATTTCTTGTAGTTACACTTGTTACGCACCAAGTTTGCGTGCGACTTAAACGCACTTTTTGCCCTTCTTTGCGACGAATGCTACCGATTTTCCTAGCACTTGGTGAGCGAAAAACTGGACGATGTTCATCGGATCGACGTATTTTAAGCTCACGACTTAATCGCTTTGCAAGCTGATCAGTGGTTGGACAAAGTGGTTCGGCCTGGACTAGTGTTTCTTCATACTTTTTATTCACTTCTTCAACAGCGGTTTCTGCCATTGGCATAATTTCTGGCGCGTGTTCAAGTTCTAATGATATACGCCTTTCAATTTCGGATACTCTACATTTAATTTCCTCATACTCTGATTTTGGGATACGAACGTAATCAGGTTCAACACATTCGCCAACCTTTGTGTTTATTTCTTCATTAAGAATATTCAGATGATTGTCAATTCGTGCTTCTTTATCAGTTGTCGGTTTCTCTGCCGTTAGAGTTCCAATACAGGAATTCCGAGTCTTCTTCTTCTTGAATCCCGCAACTGAACTCACAGCTGACCAACGTCTTTGAATGGAACTTGTACTTGAACTATCTGTTGTTTTCTTCTTAGATTTGGATGACCAAAGCAAACGCTTTTCTTTGACACTGGAAACAAATTATCGGTAAAGTAAGGTGATAAAAGACTTAATTCTTAATTACCTCTGCGTTTTTGAAGATTTTACTGTTTGCTTTTGACTCTTTATGTTACCACTAAAATATTAGCAATGAAATAATAATTATTCACTTTTTTATTAAGTGGTGATAGACAATGGTAAAACATTTGATTCCTGTGGAATTTTACTTACTCTGGATGACAATTAACAGGCGTTGACGTTGGACTGTATGGCATATTTAGCATAGCATTATTTGGCAAATTACCAATAATTTCTTGACGTTTTTTCGCAGAAATGCCAACCGATTCCATTTTTCTCTTCTTTGCAGATCGCGTCAAGCACGGAGTCATTAGTAAATCAGGTGCAATCATTGCGTTGTCATCATTCTTATGCGTTACTATCTTCTTAAGACCGCTTAGCATTCGTGTCAAACTTCCACTGCGTCGTTTTTTCTTCTTTTTGCTACTGATTGATTCTTCATCACTACTTATATGAGCAATTCGTTCAATAATGCTCTCATTAAGAACACCTATTTGAGACGCATTTTCAATCAAACACTGAAGTATTACAAATTAATATCATTTGAAATAGTGCATGGAAATTAGTATGAATACCTTGAAGAGTTCACAAGTTTTTGTCATCCGTAGAGTTGCATTGTTTGGCAATTTTTCTTCAGCTGGAAATAATGTGGGCCCAATAACCACAGCCAAATTATATGCATCCATTTTGTTGAATTCATTATATTGTGACACTCTATGCAAGAATTGCATGAAGTAAGCCAATGTATTTAAATGGACTGTTGGTAGGAGCAAACAAGCAAGCAAGACAGCTTGTAATTGTCCACTTTGCAGCAACATGCATCTCAGAAATATTTCATGAAATGAGTATGGAATTAATGGTTCAGGTAGCTCTCTGAAGAATGTTTTAAGTACACTTGCAACATCAATTTCATGATGTTCATCACCCAGATAGCATCCTGCATCAAGGCCCAGCTAAAAGTTTAAATGGTAAATTAACAGAGAATCCTTTGGAAGAACTTCCTCTCTTTATTACCTTAATTTCATTCTGTCGACTTTTTGAGCCGCCCTTTCTAAAGAGTCCCTCAGTATCAATTTTTATCAATATAAATGAGCAAAGTTCAAGTACAATCTTGGGCACAATCAATTGCTGGCCACTAGGCAATGTAACGGTTTCTGAAGCCAGGGAATTAAGCGATCGTTTAAAGACTCTACGGCTCTTTGTTTCCTATATGTTGATAATTGCAAAGCATTCATTAATTTACATAAAAACCGCATAAATGGTATAGCTAACCTCATTATGTTGGCGCGTTTTCTTCGGCCTGTATTTGATACCCAAGGTTTTCAAGTCATTAATAGCAAGACTTTGAATCTCTTCTTTCTTGTGAACATCATTGATGAACATGTTAATAATTCACTGCTCAAAATCACTGATTATTCACAAATACAACTGACATTTTCGTTCAAACTGGACATGCAACAGTCTTGTTTGGAAAACAAACGACTATTATGACAACCACATGAAATTCAAGTTCAGCACAGAGGGCGTTTATCTGGAGAATTTAAATACAGTTGATATCTTAGAAAAGATTTTATGACAAACTTATCGCATAATACGGTAAACAATAATTATCGCTGCTCTGAAACTTTATGCTGTAATCAGTAGTATAAGTCTCTATTACTGGTGGGAAGCTTGAGTTATCAATATTATTTTAAAAAAACACTTCTTCCAGCATAAAATTCATTTAATGATATTTGAGACTATAAATACATTAAAATCCATTAATTTAATTACTGTATTCACATCGCGTCATTCTACAAATTATCCATTATAATATCACAACAAAATAGAAATTGCAATTGGATTCAAGTGAAATACATTGGTACTGTAATGGTGTTGTGCAGTATGCACATCAAATGGCTATTTCAACTATTTATTTTGCCAATTATTTATTACTTAAACTGTTGATTCAAAACCGCACAATTGCTGTCGACAAATTGTACAATTTTGAAGCATATCTTAAATAATTCATCCTATTTTTGAATAATTTACTTCCAGGTGTTCTTTTCATAGTCCCACTTGGAGGAAATTCCCTCAATTGGATTCATGTGTAAGTCAAGCATACGCCTAAGTTGGGCTTCTTGCGCTTCCTTGGAGAAGGATGCTGGCAATGGGTTGTATACTAAAAAATTAATTAGTTATAACTGCGTTTAAAAGGACATTGTATGTATTACCAAAGAATTTCATGCCCATGAATAGCCATAATCCTAGTGAGGCTAAAACTAGGGACATGCCAATAACTGACTTCCAGTGACCAGTTGGTGCTTGGAATTCAGAGAAAGTTTGGCAGAAAGAAAATCTGTACAAAGCTTTCTTCTCCTCAAGAGAGAGCTTGCTCCAGTCACCCTTTTCTTTTTCACGCAATGCCTGTAAATATGAAAATTACATAACATGTAAACTTAACTAGATGTTTCCTGGAAGTGAGTTATTAGCTAGGACTTGAACTTACTTGAATGCTACTTGTTGGTTCCTTCCACCTTATGGCTGGCATTGGGAAATCAGGCCTGTCCATATAGGATGGTTGACCATTGAATCCATATCCAACTACTTCACGGTTTCCAAGGAGTTCCTTGGTTGGATCAGCAACGGCACCGTGAGCACCGGCAGCACCAAGTGGTACGCTGCGAACCTTCACGTTCCTAGCACCAAGAGCTAGCAATCGACCTGCCATTGTCTGAAAGCGCAATAAATTGTTATTAGAAAGAACTTAGCCCGTTGCAGTGGACATGAGCGCATATGATTAGGTAATCACTTGACACTGCTATGCACTCTCTGCGTTCCGATAATTACTCCCAAACAAGCAATTAGTATAGTTTACAACAAGGCAATTCAGAAACAACAAACACTTGCAATCAAACTAATTTATTTAAGCATATTTTTGATATACAAACTACTCACGTTTTCCTATTATTCAAGATGGCGAAAGCTGATGTACTGCTAGTTGAAGACTAGTAGGATCGTCGCTCATTGGTTCATTGCCAGCTGGGAGTTGTTTAAATTCAACAATACTTATGCGATGGCGCTGTAGGTAAAGACTTAAATTTAAAATATATTGCTATATTTAAAACTTCTCAAAACTAAACAAAAACTATATAAAATATATAATTCTGTTAGTATTTTTATCGGTATAAATTAGAATTCATGATCAAAATTTATACTAACAAAATATATTCCAATATTCACTTTGAAAAAAGTTTTAAACTACTTCTAAACTTCGGGGGACTGCTTCTTAAACTACTTTAAAACTTTTAAACAAGTTTTTTAGGATTGCTAACTGTCGTTAAATATTATAATTTATAATACATTAGGTAAAACAAAAGGTAATGGGATGTTTTGAGGAAGTCCTTACTTTATAGATTGAAATAACACAGAAAAATTAAGTCAAAAGCGATTTGTTATTTTAACACACAAATTAGACTACCTGTACAAATTAGGTATTCATATACATACGTATTATATAACAATATGAATTTTACACTGGACCAAATAGTATCTACTCTTACTCTTATTGCAATTATAATTGTAAACATTGTTTAGATTGATTCTTGATAGTTGCAGTTGTTTGTTTGTATATTTGCTACGTAATATTGTTGCATTTTAAAGTTTTGTCTTTTTGGTTTTTAGAAAAGTCATAAGTGTCTCCCTTATACCACGTTATTATATTATTTGCTTGTAATCATATCTTTGATACATTGAATCAGGATACGAAATAAGAATTCGCGCGTATTTACGTAATGCGTAATAAGCTCAGGTGTTTTTCAAAAAGGGGTGTGTAGGGTGTGTTTGAATTGGTGTGGTTTCATATTTGCTACACATAATACAAAGTAATACAAAGTACAAGAGTACCCAATTACTCCTTACCCTCTTGACACAATGCTAATTGCGTTCGCTAAAGACTAGAGAATGATATGATGCGCAGGATAAGGTTTTGTTTGTGCACAAAGAAAAAAAGGATTACGACGTTATCCTGATTTCAATTCACCTTCTTCTTTGTATTACATGCTCCAAATTGTATAATTTATATTGGCATACGTGTACTCAACGTGTACAATGCGTATGTGTTTGTAGTTTTTGCAAATGCAAATGTAGCAAACGTATAAAAGATTTTTGTTGGTGGCGAAAGTAGTGGTAAGTTAATTGAGAGGGGGACTGCTGCACTTATATTTATATTTTGTATGTATATGCTGATTATGTAGTTTGAACACAATGCAAGTAGGTAAAAAGAATCAACGCATAATAATGCGATTTTCCTAGAGTGTGCTTCGTAGTTCTGCAAGTGCTCTTCATTCAGAGTGCCATCATTTTTTTTTGTCAAAGAAGTAGTCGTCAACCTATCTACAAATATTTCCTAACACAAATCCTTATTAGACACCCGAATTGAACGGGCTATACACACAATATTTAGTTTTAACTCTATGTACGTTTTTTAGTTTCTGTTTTTTTTTGCTTTATCAGTTGCTCCGTAATCTCTTTAATTCTTTTATTAGTGTTTCGCTCGCGTTCAAGTTGCATCATTTACATAGCATTATTTTCATTGACTTGAATTGTCTCGCATCACGAGTAGTTTAATTGAATTGCGTTCCAAATAGTGGCAACTTTATAAATAGCGCTTTATGCATTTATGCTATTCAGCCTTAGAAAACTAAATCTTCACTTCTGATCCTGTGTCCTTCGTTATCCATTTGCCATGCATCGTACGCATTGATTCTGTTACAGGCTCTGCTCTCTGATAAGTATTTGTAAATCATTGATTAGAAAAGAATCTCATCGTAATTGTTATCATATTGCGGGCATTTTAATTGAATGACAATTTGCTCGTTGTGCTCCTTGTTTCAGACCTCACATTCGCCAACATTTCGACTCGCCACTGTGTGCCCGATTAATTGGAGGTGGTAGTCGGAGTTTAGCACTAGATCGGCAACACAGCCGCGAATTCCATGCGTGTATCGTGCGCCTGTGCTCAGGGCAATGTCGGGGATGCCGCCGACGAAGAGGCCTTCCTGAGTTGCACGTGGTTGCGGCAAATCCACACTTTGACGGGTTAATGTTGGACCATTATCCACTTCAAGAACACCGGATCCTCCATTCCTATAAAAGATAAATTCATTATTAATTCTTTTTTCTTTTCAGGTCCTCGTGCTGGAAGGAAAACGAAGAGTCAATCAAGGAAAGTAAATAGAACTATTATGATGATACCAAGGATAACATTTGAAGAAGTAAAGTGAGTGGACGTTTAACTGGTGAGTGAATTCTTGTGAGACAATGTTTATGGCTTATTGATTTGTTATTATCGTGCTGTTAAAACGCTCGATTAATCTATTGACTTCTTCGCGTGCACACAGCGAGGATTCGTTCTTTGCCCGCTTTCTTCCTGCGGTTTCGCGTGCGTACGAGCAGTAAAGTCCGATGAAAAGTTTATTGCTTGCCACCACACACTCGACCACAGTGCTGGTGCACTTTAAAAGCTCCCTCAACTGCTTTATACGTTGCCAAAACCCGCTAAGCGCAAACGTATTTTACGTTATCAGAAGCTCTAACTTCCACTTTGCGGTCAAGCCTTTCTTTTTCCCTCTCTAGACTCGATTTTTTGCTGCGTCTCCTTCTTGTTTTCATTCAACTTCTGATGGCTTACGTGTCATTCGAGTGTATGTGGCTTAGCACTTTCCAAGTTGTCAGGATAGCGCGCGTCTTTCATTATAAATCAATCCTATGGCAGGATACGCGATGTGTGCGCGTTCGGTCCGCAATTGGCACAAACTGATAAAAGCCAAAGGCAAGTTGCATTCACTTCGAATGCCATTCGTAAAGTTGAACGCGCTTTGCAGTGCGCGGGTTGCGGGTGGTGTTTGTTCTATTCTTCCCGCGTTGCTATGACTATTGATAATAACCATCCTGGCAGAGTCCAAAGTGGGCCAGCAGTAATTTGGCAAGTTTGCTGAATGGCCACATAATATGAACGCCAACCGTCTTGCATTATATGCTTGAATATACACACTGCGAATCATGCCGAAACTTACAAGTCGCAATGTATAATTCCCTCAAGTAATGGCTCGTGTCTAATGCGCACTGGAAACTAGCACTGCTGCTAACTAACACTCCGGCCACCAGAGTATCGTTAAACTTTGCATTAAAGAATAGTAAAACCACTCTAATGTGTCATCTAAATTAGCAACTGATTCTTGCGAAAGTTTATTTAGTTTTGCGGTTTTCTTTTGGTCAAATACTCAGTTATGGCAATATTTAGTCAGCGAAATGAAGACGTAACGTGTTGAGTAAAAGTTCAACTTGATTCTCACGCAGTTGGAAGATAAAGCGAATTGAAACAATTGCTTTACAATTGAATTATGGGCTTGTTGTATCGCGTAATACACGAACTTGTTTCGAAATCAATTTGTTCAATTGCTCTTGCAATCGTATTCCAACGCCGCCGTGTAGTATGCGAATGAACGAGATAAGGGAATTAGAAGATTAATCTTCCTAATAAACCAATGTTTGCGAGTTCTCTCACTGATTGTGAGACCACAATTTTCTATTACTGGCTGCATTCCATTGTGGGAATTGTGAAGCAATTTTTGTTGACCATGTCGAAATTGGAATTTGTGATGGTTTTAATGACCTATGAATGCGATGGTAGATAGTATTAAACTTAAATCTCTACTCATTAGAATATAAGAAAGTAATCAAATATGGAGCTCTGTATAATAATTGAAAAATACAATTTCTTTCATAAGAAATGTAATCTAATTTCCTCAATATCTCGAAAAGTATTAAAGATATCATTAAAATTCTTGATTTTTTCACAAGTCTTACAAAGAAGTAAATTGGTCTATCGCAAATTTGTTGGACGCATTCCTAACTTGAAGAGATCGTGTTAATTCTTCAACTTTTTGTTTTACTTGCATGTTCAAGTATTACATAAAAACTTAAATCTCTATTCATTAGAATATGGGAAGCTAATGAAATCTGGAGCTCTGTATAATAATTGGAAAATACAATTTCTTTCATAAGAAATGTAATCTAATTTCCTCAATATCTCGAAAAGTATTAAAGATATCATCAAAATCCCTGAATTTTTCACAAGTCTTACAAAGTAATAAATTGGTCTATCGCAAATTTGTTGGACGCATTCTTAACTTGAAGGGATCATGTTAATTTTTCAACTTTTAGTTCAAGTATTACTTTCTTTTCGCAGTCGCAACGTGCAAGCAAAGGGCGCTCAAGTACGCACTCGAGTGCGATTACTTTTAAAAATACACAACCAACGGCAAGCAAGCGATGAGTGCAGGCTTGCAGAAAAGGGACTCATCGAAAATTCAATTCATTTGCGTTTTTACGCGTTGTCGCTCGTGGTCTCAATAACCTTGTCGCGCCCGCATTAAAAATTCATTTATCGACAGTCATTCCACACGTCGACTTCGTGGGGCGGCGAAACCATATTACGAGCTTGAATTGATTGTGTTTTAATCTATATAGAAATTCCTCATCAGGTTAGCAGTCTCTGCGTAATGAGAATTTATAAGGAATGTAACCGAATGAACCATCAAAAAGCCATTTGCTTCTTGTTCGTGTCACCTGCATTTAAAATTAATAGGCGTAAAATGAGGATTTTCTTCATCTTTACGGCTTGCGAATCAATTTTAATGATGATGTGGCTTTTCCGTCTGTGATATTATTAGATAAAAGTTAATTTTTCGTAAGATTAATACTTGCCTGACAGCTCGCACCCGATGCCATAGATTATCGTGGACGGTGGTGATATTGTGAACGACCACAATTTCCTCGGCGCGTACCGTGTAGCGAAGAACAAGCGCGCCGCGCTCTAAGCCCAGGGAAAGGAAATCCCCGGAGCCGGAGTCCATCCACAGCAATAACCCGTCGGATGTGGCCACCTTGAAGCGGACATTAATGTCCAAGGGATCGGAAACAAGAGTGGCGAGTGTGGCTGGATCGTTGAAGTGCAAGTAGCTGTCAGCGCCCGAAAAGGACGGTGGGCCGCGACTGCACAATTGATCCCTGTACCCGGGTCGACACTTGCACGTGAAGTAGTCCAACTCCGGAATGCATTCACCATCTTCGCCACAGGGACGCGCAACACACGGATGTGGACAGTTGTCCACGTTGGCGCCACCCAGTGCTTCCGCCAAAATCGGGATTTGGCGTCCGTTGATGACGATTTTCTGAATACAACCCACAAACGCCTTGCGTACACGCACCTCGGGCGACACCACGCCAAAATTAGGTGCGCCGCCTAGATATAGGTTTTGCGGTAACGATAGTTGCGTGAACGCTCCGGGTGACATGACTTCGCCCGGCAATTGGTTATCCACCTCAAGAATTGCCAATCTCCCCGTGCGACTTACACGAATCTGGTGCCATTCGCCCAAAGTTATCGAATGCTGACTTCTGGCGATTCCAGCTCCGGTGCCTAGATCGTAGCTGAACTCGACGAAACCGTCGTTTAAATATAGCGCCATGAAATCGCCAAAGCCATCCGTCCGGTGGCCGTTGTAGAGGACGAGACCATTTGGCGCATTCGGCTTGAGTGTCACCTCCAAGTCGAGCCAGGTCAGTGCTGTATCCCCCAAACCGCGGTAGCGTAAATGACTCGAGCCGTTGAAAGCGGGGACTTGCAAGTCGACACGGATCTCGCACAAGTCACCCGAAAAGCCCAAAGGGCAGAGGCATACCGCTGATTCTTCACTTGTCAAGCACTTTCCACCGTGCTGGCAGGGTACTCGGCTGCAACGATCTGCTGTGCATTCCTCTGTAAAAGGGAGGACAAAGCTTAATTCCTTTCTTTAATGATCTAACAACGCGTCAACAAAGCGAAAAGAGAAAAGAACTTAGTGAAAACTTAACTGCGCGTTTTAAGTTTAAATAATTTATAGTGGAAAATGTTCTATATCAACGGTCTATATCAACAAAGGTCATATAAATATTCAACTAACAATTGAGGAAAAAAGAGGCTTACTCAATCCAAAGAGAAATAATTAATCATGAGCTGGATGTTGGAAGGCACTTATTTTGCATCGGTTTTGTCCGTATTAAATAATCAATGCGATGGATGAGGTGAACTGAAGTTCAGTGCGTACAATGTGTCCAATGCAGCAATGTTGCTTGTATATACACATTTAATTTTTCATTGCCCGCTATTCGAGCAGCGGTGGCGGCGGCGTATGCACACCGACCAAATTCACATGGCAGAAAGCAATCAATCATGGTTACATATGAGTCTACTTTTCTGTTATTTTTTTTCTTTTTGATCCAACTTAACCGTAAGTTTTGTTGCGCTTTTAACCATACTGCGCGCTTTAATTACCTAATGGATTTTACTGCCTATTCCGCTAACGAACTTTATAGCGAGTTAATTAAGTCTATATATGCATACTTTAGTAAGTGTTTGTTGTACTTACCAATTCCATAACCTTTGGAGGCTTCACCGTGTGGCTCCATGCCAAATTTGTAAAGATGATCGTTGACCTCCAGGTGACGAATGCATCCCTTTAAACCGGCCGCCACGGGGAGCTTTTCAGACAGGCCGGTGGTGTTTCCGGCGCCGCCGATGAACAGTGGCTCACGGAACGTTATGCGCGAGAAGAGACCTTTCGATCGGCCTTGGATATGTTTGCCGCCGTTTAACTGCACCCAAGCGTCCCATCGGTGGCGGTAGAGTGTGATATGGTTCCATTGATTCAGCAGGACGGTTTCCTCGGAGCGCACGACGCCCACGCCAGATCCGCAATCAAATCTGAAATTAAATCACATTTTTAAAATGGATCTTTTGATCTGAAATAATCTTCAATTCTGGTTTAAGCGAAGCATGATAAAGAGGTATTATTTCTTTAAATATTCTCTCAAGGGTTAGTTGTAAAACAAAGAGTAATTGATAGATTTATTTGCAATTGTTGTAGCTTTTTGCTCGGTCTTTTTGTTCCGCCACCCCCGGAGTGCGCGCGCTATAAATCTTACTCGCGCTCGTGATAAATAAGAAACGCGTCAAGCAGCTGACCGTGAGTGGACAATGTAATAAATAAGACGAATGGCTCATTTTACTTCACAATCGATAATGTGCCAACTTGTTTCGGGGCAGTAAAAAGTTTGCGAGTATAAAAGACGAAAGAACAAAGAGTGAATTCGCGTTCAAAAAGGAAAATGATGCGGGCTCGTTTTGTACACGGTGCGTTTTTATTTTTGTTTATATTTTGCCGCCACTGTGCCATTTTATTTGGCGCACAATAGCATGATTTAACTTTATATTCCTGGCAACGATGGCGACGTCGCTCGTGAATTTTTAAATGGCCGCCCGCATTCGACCCAAGATCATAAAGATATTTATATCTAGACGACGGCGGCAGCGGTGGCAGCGGCGGCAACAGTGGCAGTGGCGCACCACATTCTCGCAATGCAATTGCGCCGTCAAACTTATTGAAACTTGCGCATCCCATAGCAACCCGGAATTGCGTTCAAGGAAAAACGCAAACGCATTGTTGAATGGCTATTCGGTTATAATTTGCAATTGCAATTGCACCGGGGGCGAAATAGCCGCCAGGTGTATGACTTAATGGCGCATGCATTCGTGAAACGCGATTGCAATGCTTGAATGCATGCACTTTCAGGGGGAAAGTTTGCTAAATTAATTTTGGGCTCTGTTCGAGTCTCCATAAAATTACAATTTCAAATTAAATTTTACGGTTAGCATAGCTATTGCAATTGCAATGGAAATGGCTTAAAAATAGAGTAAAAAAATGCGAGTTACCATAAGTTACTTTTGAACTTTAAACAAATAGGTATCATCATTAATTAAGCATAAAAATATTATAATGAAAAGTATTCACTCTTCACTCAAACGAGCATGCACACATTACGATTCGACTGGCAGACAATCATATCGATCGGTAGTGAATGCTGCCGCCGCCTGCTTGCTGCCACCGACGCCTGCTTTAACGTGCGCAGCGTACACCTGGGAGGAGGCAGGTGAACAGCTCGAAAGCGTGCCGCCATTCTACGGCGAACGGCAGCTAAAGCAGCCGCAACATTTCCCTGGCTGCGTGCGTATGCGTGCTTGTGAGTATGCCGCCTACACGCCGCCGCACAATAGATACAATAACACGCACGCCTTGCCGCACACGCACAAAACACACCACAAGCCGCCAGCGTCGCACTGAGAGGACAGTTAATTGATGTTAATGCCCGTGGACCTATTCAAATTTCATTTCGCTTTTAGCGCCGATTTATTTCAAGCGCGCGCTCGCTCAAATTAATTTCCACGCCGCACGCTCGACGCGCAACTAAGATAAACACGTGAAAACATCTCGCGTATTAGTGCATTAAGAAATAATTGACTCGCAGACGTGATTGATTGAAACGGCAAACTTAAATGACTTTGCGCCTTGCAAAACGGAAAAGTTGGCCAACTTTTAATGACGCACCAACCAACCAACCAACCAACGCGCGTTTGTCGTTTGTTACAAACAATAACGAAGTGCATGTGTAATGCCGCCACTTTAAACGCTACGTTCAAGTTTAATATCTCATTAAAGTCGCGTTTGCTGTTACATTTGCAAAACGGCAGGATGTGTGTCGATTTAACTGAATTAAAACACTTTGTTTGGTTGTGTTTCAGCACAATGTGCGCAAGTCACTTCTTCGTGTTGCTTTATAATTAACACTGGAGATAATTAGATCGCTGAATTTATTTTTTCCGACAACGAAACTAATTAATGTTTCGTCTTGCTTGAGTGCGAAAATGTAAAATTAAGTAAATGAATAAGTGAAAGAACTATCAACAAATCAACATCCATTATTGTGAACGGGCGCGGTAAATAAAGTTGGATTGCTGACGAGTTTAATTAGAACGACCATCGATAACAGTCGCAATCCCTTATAATTTATATATCGGAGGGGTGGGTTGATGAAGGAAAAAGCTGGAAAGCTCGCGAAACCACCAAGTTTCATTAGAGTCGTGCGTCCCAATTTACTGCTGGCCCCTGCGATTGCACAAAACACAATCACACAATAGCTGTGTGTTTTTTCCTGTTTTAGTTTCGTGCGCTAAAAGGCGCACTCCTAATACTGTCTCGAACACTTGTACTGAATCCAATTGCGTTGCGTTGGATCAAATAACTTGAGAGTGGAAACCTCTAGATTCTAGATGAAACCAATGAAACGCTTGCGACTGTCTCGTATTCCTTCTTCTTCTTCTTCGCTCTGTATGAAGAGTGTAAAGCAATATCAGCGCAATCTTTGGTGACATTTAGTTACGCGAACAATTTATTAGCTCATTGCCCTCGTTCAGAAAGACAAGTACATTGTTGTTAATTACGTAATACGCATATGTACGCCAATTGACACGCAACGGAATTTAATGAATTTCTTCACTACCCGAGGAATTACGCAAAGGCGCACACACATTTGCGCGAAGGGTTAAAATGTTGAAAAGGATTGGTGTGCAAAGCTCTTAAATGGATTCAGTCTTCGCACTCAATACCAGCCATGTTCTGGCTTCCTTCTCTTGCTGTTCCCGTTTAGTCCTGCTTTCGTCCTCATCAACTGCATGAGGCTGTCTTTGACAAACGCGCCGCGTTGGCTGCACATATAATGAAGACTTATTATGTGAGAGCTCTAATTATATAGGTATAGCATGTTAATCCAGCATTTTATAATTAATTAAGAGACTTACATCACTAAAGAGTAATTAATGCTTGGTTTTTAAATGCGTTCTTAATTTTTATTTAATTAATTTATGTTCTTTTCTTGATGATTACGAGGATGATGAGTGGTAATTGACAGTTTTAAGTTTTCTATGGTGAGTTTATTTCAGTTTACATTGGCAATTTTAATAAGGGATGTAAAATAGTAAACTTTTGACCCGAATGTCTTCGCGTGAAATATCTGGAATTTATGCGGAAGCGTATGTAAAAGCGTGAGAATTTAATACGTTCGCTGCCTCTTTTTTACTGGAGAGAACGGTGAGTAATGTTAGCGCTTATAAAACTACTCGCTTCTTATCGATCTCGGTTCGTCCGTCAGGATAGCGAATGTTCCTTCACTTCACGTGCCCGTTACTCCTAAATGGTGAGAACCAACGAGAGAAAGCCATAAAAACGTTGACGTGTAAAGCGCAGATCCAATCGAAATGGCTACTTGATACCTATTGTTTCTATATAACGTTTAACAGTTTTACAAAGTTTTACTTTTACGCTATTCGCATGTAGCACGAGCTACAATAATAATGCTGCACGTAATTGCATTGCGTATTATGGTATAATGATGGACAATAGAAGCAAATGTTGTTATAGTTTATCAATTTTGACTGATGAACTCAAATAATAAGGCCACATTATTGATGATTATGCGATTATGTTACATATTGTTTATTGCATATTATGCACTACTGTAATGCGCTTTATATGTTAACATAAATTAAACGTCAGTGTTGTTTGATGATTGGTTGAAGGATAGAGAAATTTTGAGGGTAAATATTCAATATTTTGTTGGTAAATATTAATTTATGAATAAGCAATTGAATGAAACATTGGTAACAAGGTAATCATGAATTGTTTTCTTGATAAACATCATAATGAGAAAGAAAAATAAGGGTAATACGGGCTTAGTAAATCTTTATTTTCTACAACTAATCTCATCTCATACTTCGGTGGCCAATAATACTTTGGTGGAAATTAGAAGCTTTGTATTTCTGAATACGAAAAGCTGATTATTTTGATTTATGCACTGGTGCATTAAAGGACAATGAAGAGAAAATTTCAGGCGTGATCTCCTTAGAGAAATGCATTTATTTCGGAGGAAAAGAGATAATTTAAAACATAGTCAAATACATATTTACGTTATCAGCAAGTTTAAAAACGTTTAGAATGAATGTAAATAAAATTGAGTGTTTATGAAATCATTGAGTTTATAGCAGCAAGTATTATTTCCTCGTAGATGTCTTCGGGAAATGAGCAGCAGCAGACGTAGAAATATCGCTGGTAAGCTCACGCAATGGCCGGGTACGGAAAAGAACGGAAAAACGCAATATTTCGTCGGCGACATTTGACACTGTGAGGCAGCGACAGCGTGTACGATGGCATGGCATAACGTATTATTGTATTTTTCCAGTTGCCACTTTTCCGCGTGCGCCCACACATTTTCAGCGGCATGTTGCACTCCATTTTGCTACATTTTACTTTACGTTCAAATCCTCTTTGCGTATCATACATGTGCGCTAAAACTATACTCTTAAAATGTTTGAAATATTGTCAAGGCGAAATGAAAACTGATGGAAAACTTGCGGAATTATAGTGACATATTCAAATGTCTTAATAAAATGTTTTAAAGTTCCACAAACATTTTTCAAAATAGCAGAAACTGCACGTAATGCCATTATTTAGATGATTATTTATTATTTCGAATATAATTAAATTAAATGATGAATTAGCTGGGTACGTGATGAACAAACCGAAAATATATAATTAATAAATTTCATAATTAATAAATTGCGTGAATAATTGCAATTAACACATTGCAAGGATAACCGCAAACGGCTAATCGCAATCGGCATAATATCCATAATATTCATTGCATGCATAAATGGAATAATTCAGGAGGCAATGCGTGATTGCATTTGAATATGAATGCAGTGATATCAACAAAGATAAGAGCGCCTATTGATGGCTATACATTAATAAACCGACTAAATCCTACTTTGAATGCTCGTATTCTACGTATAGTAAACATAAATGAACAACAACTAGAAGTTTAGAGCTCATTATGAGCACTTTAATAAAATTGCACGAATTATCATTCAAATCTTTACTCAAATTTAACGTTAATTGCATATTTTTCTTTCATGTTTCGTTTTATGAATAGAAACTAGAAAGAAGATCGCAATCGGAGCAAACATAATATCATAGGAATAATCAATAACGAGAGGCGGCTTGACTTTACGAGTTTGCCGCGCGTGCACATTCGCAGCCAGTTGGCGCTGCCTCCAAAGAAGCCAGCCGCCGCCGAATTCGCTTTTTACCCGCCTGAGTAATTTTATGAGAAACGTAATAAACGTTACAAAATACCTAGATTTTTCTACACTCTCTTACCACATTAAGAAATTCCGCGAATAATTTAATTAAAAAGCAAATTGAAAGGATAACTGTTATTTTACGTTTAACTAGTAGGTAATAACACGAAATGGAACACGCGCTATTTACTTGTAAACATAGATAAGCGATATTTATGTCGGTATTATTTATCAGTTTATTTATCATTGCAGTTTTCCAATTTCCAATTTCAAACGCCAGATAAATCAAAAATTGCGCGTGACACGTAGTGCCGTTCTTGTAATGCAAATAACCATCGCCGCGTCAAACGTCCACGGCAATCATATTTATCTGTGCGTACGCAATTGATTGATTGATTGAAATTGACGTACGGTGTGTAGGAGGTACCAATGCCGTATACATTTTTGTGCATTCCACTTTTCAACTTAAATTGTCGAAGAGCAGTGACGTAGAGTGCAATTTGATTTCTGTTTTCTATCCTAAGAGCCACTTCACTTTCATATAGTTCCAGGTGTCATGCAAGTACAAGGATGGAAGTATAGCGCAGTAGGCTAGGTGTCTGACTACTGTGCCAAAGATTATGGGTTCGAGTCCCCAACCCGCCTGGTCAGCGTGGGGTTTCAAAAGAAAGTTGGTATATAAAAATATCGCGTCCGTGGTTCCGAATCTACGTTAATCTAGATTCTAGAAACTCTCTACCCCTGTAGTTGCAATTTGATTAGACTCACCTAAATTCGACGAAGCCCTGATGCAGCAGCAGTGCCATGAAATCGCCGGCCATGTCGTCGCGTTCGCCTGTCAGGAAGAAAATGCCGTCGTAGGCTTCCGGCCGCAACTCGAGAGTCACCTGGACGTGCTTATATGCTCCACGTAACGCTGGAAATGCTAACCATGATGATCCTGTGAATCGTGGCGATCGAATAGCAACTTCTGTAAAACGAAACAGAACGAAAAATTCATTTTCTGTTGGAATTTCGAATTACTTATTTATATTTACAAAGCCACAGGATTATTGAGTGTATCAAATGATGTGTAGGTATTTTATTTATTCAATTTGCAAACAGAGTGAGTGAGTGCATGCGTTACTTTATAGCGGATCGATAAAAGACGTAAAGGAATTCGAGAAAGGCGCAAAAAAGGACGAAAGAAGGAGGAAGGAATGTTATTTCAAATGCAAATCATTCCGAAACATTTCTTCGTGGGTCGCTTCGCTTTGAATCAATAATACTTGAGACGTTTACATTCGTGCTTCGCGAATGTGCTTCTCTAATAGATAATCATGCGTTTGCAGCTTAGCTCATCCCCATCGCTTCGCTTCGCTTGCCACAATGGCATTTGCATGGGAGCTTGGGACGTTTGAACGTTTTGTATACGTGCACATTCATTGTTCGGAGCCAATGCAAATCGAGTCGGTAATTGCTCGTCACTGATTCGGAAAATACACATGCCTTTCGCCAAAATTCGCCAGTAGTCTATCATCCCCTATTATGTACATAGACCGTTTCCGGAAATCGTGTGTATTTTGCACACACTGCACTAGCCATCATTCCATGTTTATCATAGGATAGTGAGTGTCGCAGTACGTCACATAACATTCCGGAAAAACCAATGTATTTGCCATTGCATATGTAACCTGTCGCTGTCGCTACAATCTACACATATTTGCAAAACGAACACTCCCTTGAGTACCACCACGCCACCGTGCTATGTGCAGCTATGATGTCTTCTTTACAGTTTGCAAGTTTCCACCCTGATGCCCTGATCATCGAGTATGCAAGATGTGAAATACAACACGGCTGCTAATAACACGCCTGCTCATCATAATATTCAAAATGTTTTTCCGCTTTTCCTCCGGTTTCAACCTCATATTGCAGTAGTGAATTTTGATTTTTAATTCTCGGATGACACGCGCAGCATACATTGAGGGGTAGTTTAACAACTTTACATTATTTGCACGTATTTCGTGTTTACACTTTGTGTAAAAATATTATCACAATGAAAAATAGTCGTGTGGTAGCTTTATGCATGAGGTAATCTTTTCAAAAATTCAACATGCAAATTAAAAAGTTTTATTACGCTCTTCTACCATTATTAAATTGCAAAATAAATTAGAAATGGCTTCGGATAAATGTCTAAATAAATTTAAACGTGTTTTTATTGTGTTAAACGAAACTGTTTAACTTTATTAGCTTTAAACTATAAAATATTAATGAATGTATATTCGTAATTACCGGTGTAATTACAAATGTTTTGGGATACAAAACATTTTGGCCATGTTTAAAACGAGCAAACGCGGTGAATGTTAAATACAAGTGTAAAAGAATTGCATGACTATTACGCGCAGCACGAAATAGAGATTGCAAATGCGTTAAATAATTAAATCGATGTTATGTTTAAATTTCTATGCAAATCGTTTGGTGGGTGTATGCGCGTACACTGTCGTTTACACTCGTGTTTCAGCTCTAGGACTTTCAAATTGCGATTTTGGCACATCTCCAAGTCTAATTGCGTTTTCACATGAAACATCAATTATTTCATAGCCTCAACCTTCCAGCAGTATTGCGAAATAACAGACTGACTGCGCCGTTCCCAAATGATTAATTCTTTTATTGTAATTTGCTTCATACCGTGCACATTCTTTGTGCGATGCTTTCATTGAAACATGGCATACATGTTGGATTTTTCATTCAACTTGATGAGTTCGTATTTCTGGAAATTATTTCCGCGTATGTTCCTGCAAACTTTCAGCGCATTCGCGTTTTGCTCTAATTATTTTCCCATCTTGTGATGAAAGCTCTATACGCACTAGTTGTCTGTCTGGATGTTGTTACTATTCTTTACTTTTGGTATTTCATTTTGCTGCTACTTATTTTTTATTTATAGAGCAGAATTAGTGCCTTCATATGTTGAATAGTAAATTATAACTGCATAATATTAAATTAAACGCATCAACAAATTACATTGTATTTAATTTATAATTCAAAGCCTTTCTGTTTTGAATGGTAGTTCATGTACTACTGTTCTATATTGCTAATGAGTGTACAACTAAATGTAGAATTCAATTTATTGTTATCAACTTGCACATTGCCAGAATGCACTTCCATGTGCAAAGTTTGAGGACCTGAATCTGTGTCGTGCTCTGATTGTAATTTAGATTCTATGAAACTACATAAGCTAGGAAGCAAATATTGATTGACTAGATAATTAATCATAAAGTTTCAGACAATCTAATCAATAATATACACGAAGAATATTGTTAAAACATAGTTTTTAATATAATTGCAATGTGCTCTTAAAAGACCTGGAGAAGTTAAGAAATGCCAAGTTTTGTTTGGTCTTAACTTTGATGAAAGGGAAAACCGAACCTGCACCTCCACGTGGTTAAGAGCGGGCAACGTCTTAGGTCAATAATCATCCTTGATGGATATTGAAATAAGGCGGCTAACGCAGGTCGGGATCGATAAATTAACGGGATAAGTAATCAGCTATTAGTTTAAAAACTCAACTCTTTTTTTCGAAAAACAGAATTGATATTATCATCCTTTGACTGGGTAGTGAACTAAATTCATTTTAATCTTCAGTTTATTATTTGATAACTACAGCTAAATATTGAATAATTCCCAATTAATACTACAAGTATTGTATAGTTTAAAAACTGCCAATTATTTAGCCAACAGCAAATAAGCCAAAGTAAAGCCGTGTTAACTGCTGTTTGTATTCTACACACATTTCATTTAGTTTTCGTTTACGGCGTGTTCTGCTTTTGTCATATAACACTACATTGTGTAACATATTTTCCTGACAGCGCCGAAAAGGAAAAGCCAAAAAGCATAACACGCTCACAGTGTATTAGTTATTAGTTGAACTAAATTACAATTTGATGGAATCATACGCACAGTGTGCTGGATTTGATTATATTAATTCGCGTTTTCCGACTGCTGCCTTCAAATCCAGCAATCGTAATCAAATTGATATAAAGATACAATTTGAGAATGTAGCGTGCTTGAGTGCATGCGGTCTCTAATCGAATCGCTGTTGTTGTGCTACTTATAGGAAAAGCGATACGTTGCGATAGATATGTAGTATCGACATTCACAGTCAACTTATTACAGGCAAGTACACCGTATACGTGACCAGTATTTTAATCGGTTCATTTCACTCCCGGGGGTGCTCCATATATTTTATTGTGGCAATCGCCGAAGGAAAACCGCTTTCAGCTGGATGCCAGCGCGCTGCTGCCCGATTCAGGACCGGGAAAAAGGCGCACCGGACCGATAAAGCGCACACTCATCATTGATAGTGTGTTGTGTGCTTGCGGGCGTCCCTTTTTGAGGGTAGCGGCAGGCTGCCTAAGAACCGCAGTCGTATCTCGATAACATTCGCAAATATTTATCAATCATTACCGAACCGAACGTCGGGCATTTTTCGTGCGCACAACAACAAAATCAGCAAAAGCAAAATTTCCACGCGAGAAATGTGTTGCTCGGATGTCGGAATGAATGAAATGAAAGAACGGACGGAAATGCAAAACTCAAAGCGAGCGAATGCAAATCTACATTCTCGTTGGGCTTTTAATGCCGCCTTCATTGTTAGAATTCAGTTTGTTCTTTGAGCTTTTACTCCAAGTCACACTTTGTTTGATGGAGGAAAGCACATCCAGCTTTTTATTATCACTTTTATTTCTTCCATTTATCGCGCGATAAAGACCAAGATTCGTATTCGTGCTTTATCAATAGAAATATTACACGCACGAAATAGATAATTGCTTTTGATTTGAGCTAGGAATATTTTCTAAAACTTTGATACAAAGTTGACAAGGAGTGGCAAGGATATTTTATATTTATATGCACATAAAAGTAGGACGTGCGTTTAATGATACGGTCATATTTACTCGAAGGAAAGTAACAGTATGAGAAAAGAAATATTCATCATACAAAGTGGATAAAATAAATATTTGTATAACAATGTTCTATGGATAGTTTGCAAGCCATGCTCATTCGCTTCGGGTTTATAACATGGTGGTAGTTGTGGATGAAATGCGATATCCAGGTCTACGATTATGTTACCCTGGATATATAATTTCCACTTTATTGCCACAGATATATAAATTTCTGCTTGGCTGCAACGGATGAACGGGTAAAGCATATGTCTATAATGGTCGCATATCCGGCAGTTTCAATATTTCTTAATGGATAATTCTCTACTAGAATGCATTCCCATATGATGCACTCACTATCTACACTCAATTATCCTTTTTTGTGCTTGTTATTCCTGCGAGTACCTACGCGGAAATAATTTACATACAAAAACAATGCAGCTGCAACTTTTTATTTTAGGTACCTACTAATCTGAAATATGTTGATATATAAATTTTAATTATCTTCCTGCATACTTTTAGCAACACGAAAAAAGTTACGTTACTAAGTAAACTCGATATTTTGCTTGTTCAGCAACTTTTTTCATCTCTTGTTTTAATTACGCTCGCGTGCGCAGTTCAGCGAAAGTAATTCCTTGAAAATTCAGTTACTGTGAAGAAATTAAAAACACAATCATCTCGTGTATAAATTTTAACCCCTCTAGTTGTTTGCTCGCGATTTGCCACGCTTGAATTGTAAGTTTATTTTGTTCATGTTTCGTACTTTAATGAGTTTTGGCGCTCCATGGCAAAGAGAGAGGGAAAAAAACGTAATACAAATCAAGGTTGTAAGTAATTATTTTGTGAGCGTTAGCGTCTTAATGAGGCATCGCTTTATTATCTCTTCTTTATCTTCGTTTGAATCGCTGTTGTGCTTGATTCTTTTGATGATGCCTGTCACTAGCAAACGGACACTGAGCTTACTTTGATTTGGGGCAGGATTTCGCATTGTGATCATGCAAAATCACAGAGTGATTGGCTAGGTCATACGGGATTTGCAGTGTTGAATTTGCAACCGATATTTGAAATTGATACTGGCGATT
Source organism: Aleochara curtula (assembly GCA_963978815.1). Classification (NCBI taxonomy): domain Eukaryota; kingdom Metazoa; phylum Arthropoda; class Insecta; order Coleoptera; family Staphylinidae; genus Aleochara; species Aleochara curtula. The sequence goes on along the minus strand of OZ022216.1, from coordinate 17,884,957 downwards.
GTTGCTAATTACAGCGGGCACAGTGCGTAACTCCTGAGGGGAGTTTAGGATTGCACATTGCGCTATATTGAATTTTGAGCGGGTTGCTTGCCGGCTGAGGGACAAAGGTGAGCAATGTTTAAGTCCATTACTTGCTATCGATTATATCATTAGCTTAGGTGTATTGTGAACCAGTCGCGTTTCTGCGCTCGTGAATTATCAGCTTCGTGCAATAAATTAAGGCGTTTGTTTTGCTTCTCCTGCTAAGTTTTACCTCTACACCTTGTTCTCGGTGGTTAATTATAGCAGTAAGTGATTTATGGGTGCGCCCTTTAAAATTTGCATTCTATAATTAATGCGTAAATGGTTGAATGCATTCACTGTTCAAACTCAGCGTTCAAGCAAACAGCTCAAGATAAATATTGACTACGGTCATGACAAGTTGCTAGTTTAATTGCTTAAAGCGTCTTAAAGTTGTGTTTTTGCAAGGATTAGGATTTGAAGAAGCAATAAATTGTGCATTTCATTACACACCTGAACGGTTTCTATCAGACTACCGGTGATAAATTAGAGGGAAAAGATAATTATACCAATATATAGCTGATTAATACTCTCCGGTTGCGAAAAGTTAGACGCGAAACTACCCTGGAAGCAGCCAATATATGATTGCTTGCTGTTTGCTGAAACTCGAACGTATATGAAAGATGTTAAGACGCATGCCAACTAATTTGGCTCGTGCGACATTGGGGAATTCTTAGACAACTATTTTGATTAGAAACGTGTGTTTGCCGATCGTGCGCGTGGTGGGTCTCTGCCCTTGGTGCTGCCGCCCTTACTGTGGTGTTAAGATTATTAACTTCTGTGTGCCTGGCTGGAAACTTCCCCTCGAACGCACTTCCTTTATCCATGCAGGAATGTATTACACTGTGTGCGCATACAGCATTCAAACTGAATGTCTGACACCAGCAGATAGCTGAGCGAGAAAGAGACACTTACTTTTATAAACATAGTATGACAACGAGATAGAGTGAGATGGAATATAATGCAATGTAATGCATATAAAATCGCACCTAGGTGTGAAATTTCGCACCTTCCGTTAAAAGTGTATGTGTTTCATTATTAGCAATTATTTAGTTATCAAGTAGTTGATGCGTAATCAAGTAGTAGCATAATCGAGGTGTGAAATTTCACACCTTCCGTAAAAACGTATGTTTCCCATATATTGTGATAATAGCTAATTATCGTCGATTATTAGTTTAAAAAGGTGTGACTTTTTCGTTTTTCATAATGAAAAATTATTCTCAGCTTTACGTTGATCTAAAACTGCGATGGAAAATCCAATTCTACAATTTCAAGTGCAATTTTCATGATTCATACTTTCTTTTGACTTTGACCAAACAAAAACTATGGGGTGAGTACCCAAAATTGCTTTTAATTTACTTTTATTGTTGGACTTTAGCACATATGGTTTATTACCTGTGCATATATATTGATCTTCTTAAGCCAACCCCCCTAGACTTAGAGTTTCCATTTGGCCGGAAACTTCCAAAAAGTAGGATAGTTTGCTTGCGTCTTAGGGTGAAACTCTTTATATTCGGAGGGTGGCTAGTGAAATACGACATTGGGGTTGCATTACACACCTGCATATCCCCTATTTATTACTTTGAATGGCGGTGCAAGGGCAAATGCAATCCTTGTAAAGTGCAATCTTTGGAAACTTTTTTGCTTCCACGATAGGCTCCTTTTCGTATGCATCTCTCACGCGAATAATGTTTGCAGTTTGACTTTACGCGTGAGGGTTGCGGCATGAGTCGAGTGCGCTTAAGCGTCCACGGCGGGGGTGGCGACTCCTGAAGAATTTTATTACATTGCGCAACATGCCGCCGCGTGCGAGCTGCTTGCTGCGAAATTGTCCGGAGCGTAAAGATGAAATTTATTGTGGAATATTAGAACGCGAAACGTGTTTGCATTTTCACGTTTCGCCCGTTTAACGAACGTGTGCGCACTGCATGCGCATTCAATACGTCTCCGCTTGTGGGCGCGCACGCTAGCAAGGACTTAATTAAGCAAAATTGCGTAATTGCCTCGCAAGGGATAAATATGGAACATCCTTGGCCCTCTTTGCGTTTTAAACGTTCTGCAGGTGCAAATTCCTAAAGTTGTTAACCCATTTCTCTCAACTACCTTTGATCTATCTGGGCTCTGGATGAGTAGGTACAAAAATAGAATTAGAATTGTTCACCTAATCCTTGTTTCCTTGAATGTACGCTCGTGAGCTGAGTGGGTGCAAAAATTCTTATTTAAAATTTAACAACTTTTGCATTCTTTATCAATCCAATTCCAGTTTACATTCTCAATGAGATTGACTAAATTATTTCGCTTAATTGCATAGAGATAGAAAATTAACAAATTAAACAAGTATTCACTCAGCACTAGAATAGTTATGTTTGATCAGGAGTTCTAGAAAATGTTTGACTTGTTTGGTGAAAAGATACAAACGAAACTTTTACAGTTTTAGTTGAGAAGAGATGCAGCAAATACGAAATGTAAATAATGCAGTTTTCTGTTAGGAAAGCAAAAGAATTTCGCGCTCCAGAAACAAGCTTGGTTGGTTGCAATTTTCATTTAATGAGAGTCACCCGCACATTTGTTCATTTGCTTCTTTCACAATGAGCATGTGAGCGAACATTTTACTAGGACAAAAGAGTCAACAAAGTATATGGCAATTCAGGTTAATCAGTCTTTACTCTCAGATATTTTTTTGCACCTACCACTTGCCGCCTAGTTATTTTAGTTTCTAACACACTTTGCTGTATTTCCAAATGAAGAGTTCATGCACCAGCACGTACCTGAAATAACTTCATTAAAACTAAGTAAATTGAAAATTTCGCCAACGCGCACTTTTCGCGTCCTGCTGGCTAAACTTTGCTATCCAGCTTGTGTGTGTTTCATGCGGTGCATGAAAAGTTTGACACTTTGAAGTTAGTCGCTCATTTTACTTATAAATTAACAAATAATAGCAAAAACGCACGGAAGAGTGAAATTAAAACTATGCGATTCACTTTAACGTGAACTTTGAAACTTACTAAAACGAGAGAAAGTAAACATCGGACTTTAGGATTTATTAATTGGAGATTCAATTAAGAAAAACCGCATATTTGATATTTTTGAAGAGTGAATTTCTATCGTAAGAGATTGAAATTGATTACTTCTCAAATAAGCACATAAATCATTATTTGTCATGGTGTCAATTGAAAATGAGATGCAATTTGTAAAAGAAAAATTGTCTCAAATTTCACAATCCAACGCATTCCTGACGTATAATTCATCGTTCTTAATGATATTAATTATTTCATTCAACATATTACTGGGGGAAAACGCTGGTAACTGCATAATGCTGGTAATTTAAAAACTTGATTGCTCCATTTAGGATCATAAAAAGTCGACTGTAATCGAAATTGATTGAGCACTCCACTCCGATCATGATGGAGTAATCTTGTTGAACAGGAAACCTAATACACGTAGTGATTATCCTAACGCAACATGCGCCATGTCTAGCCTCGCAAATAATAATATTAAAGGTCGCATGTGCGGCATTACAGGCAACAATTTTCAGTGTAGTTATGTCCCATGCCGGATTACATAATTAAACGTCGCAGAGGCCATTCGTATATCGTCAAAATTGCTCCTTGGGGTTGTCGTAGCAACGCCACGAATGCCATCGCATTGTGTTTAATTGCATCGCGTCATTACCTCATTACGCCATTCATTGTTGCGCGTTGCACCTGCTGCCGGTGATGGCGTCGTTTGCGACAATAGAGTTAAGAACCGTTGAACTGTGAAAAAGCACAATTTTCAGCAGCGCCATCGGATGAGGAAGGGTCCGAAGGAGCGACGGAAATGAATTTCATTTCCTTGGGAATTGCTCGCCGAATCGCCAAGATTGATTCGGTATTTGATATGATTCCGGTTTAGATTTATCCCGCCTCAGAAATGCGAAAAAGTATATTGGACGACTAACAAACATATTGATTTAAAAGGAAAACGCGCTCTTTCTGTTGCCTTGGAACATTTCAGAGCTTAAGTGATTATTTACTTATGAAGGAGTAAGACGAGTGAAGCTTTAGCGTTTTGGCGTATCTGTTTATATCGTTGGTGTTGGACTGAGTGGAATATCAAGAGAGCTGAAGCATCGTCATGGCTCATTTATTTTATGCGCGACTCGTTGCATGTCCTTGCAGTCATAACGAGGAGACGAGTATAAAACGAAAGTAAAGGAATAAAAGAATACACATTTGTATAGTGGAATAGAACGGAATGGGATAACGTTGAATTAGAATAGATTTATTGCGCGGCTGAAGTAGGATGCGCTCAAGAGAGCAAAACGAACCGATGTTCAAGACGCGCTCGTAAAAATCTTTTTGAAATGGCTCGTTGCCGAGAGAGAGGAGGATTGATTTCTTTCAATCAATGTGCTGCTCTTCGATCAAAAATTTATATTTATTCTTCGCGCATACTAAACGCGTAGGCTGCGGTGTTGTTGGGGGTGGCAAAAAATTGAAATAAATGTGCGCGTTGAATAACCAAATAAATCGCATTGGGAATTCACTACCGAAAAATTGATTATCAACGCGGCGAGCTAGCAAGCAAGCAAGCAGCTCATCGTCAATCAATCATAAACGTAGTGCGCTTGTACAATGAATGAACGCAATTAAAATCGTGTAATTGGATGCTCTCCTGAAATGCATCACCAATACGAATGTGTATGTTATTGACATCGAAATGAGGTTGTCGTGTTTCGAACTCGGACTCCCTTGTTTGCTCATAATTATTCGCAATTGTCAAAAAGTCTAACCGAACGCAAACTGGGAACACCATAAATAATTCCCACGTAAATAGTGTGTCAGTTATTATTAGTTTGCGGTTGTTTTAATTCTTGATTTATTATAATTTAAAATAACTGACAGCATAATTACGCTGGATTTATTACACAATAAATATTCATTAAAACAGTATTTTACGTAGTGGTCGAATCAGTCGTCAGATGAAATATTAATAAGGTAAACTATTAGTGAAAGAATATTTATTACCTCTGGTGCTAGATTAGGGTAAATCTATCAAGTAAAATATTCAGTGGCTGGTGGTTTTTCAACATGTAATGTTCTATTACTGCCTCTCTAGGCACTGGCTGTGTGTTGGCCAAAAGCACATTTTGCACTCTAGCTACTGTAAACGTGCCATTCTAAATAATTCCACAACAACACAGAAAATGTGCAATTTTTTTTCGAGTAGTTTTGTCTCGGTGCAGTCGCATGCGCTTTTTATGCGCGCATAAAACATAAAACGCGCTGGAAATAAAATGCAATTATTTAGCATGCATTTTATTTCTTTCGGCGGGTCCGAGCGCAAAAACGAAATTGTGTTTACGTACACGAATAAATAAATACCGTAAAAACCAGCAGAGAAATGGGAATATACTTGTGGAAAATCTGCATAAAATCATTTTCATTGTGTGACGCAGCAAAGGATAAGAAGCTTAAACGTAGATTACAGCGAGTTTGAGAGAAAGAAAGAATCCCGGTATTCAATTAAGCAATGTAAACACATCTTGCCTCAGCGCCGCCTTAAGAGCATCGCCGGCGAGCACTTGCGACAATCAAGAGACAATTTACATGAAAATTGCGTTCTCGCGATATTATATTAAGTATTATACATTATCTTGTATCTCGTAATTAAATGGCAATTACGCTTCCTGTGGGGGCGGCGGGGTGGTCACAAAATGGCCGTCGTTAAAAGAGCGCCCTCTAAATGCAAATGAATTTGACGTCGCCGTTTTCCATTTTACGTCGCGACGTAGAAATTCGCGCACACAAAGTCAATGCGTGTGAAATACGAAGAGGAAAACGCAAACGTACTGATCTTTTCTTCATCGTCTTCGCATTCGACGAAACGCGCAGGAAGTAATTAAATCGGGGCAAGGGGGAAATTTTCGTTGGCTACTAGAGAGCAAAGAAAATCTATATCCGATCGAACCGACGAATACTTCCCTACTTTTCGTGCGTCTTTCATTCCTTGCACCCCGTCAGGGTTTATTCAACGTAGGTACTTTATCGTAACTCAAATGAGAAAATCTTTTCGTATTGCCAATAACTCTTGAATCTTTGTAATGAGCTAATTATGTTATATTAATTATCCATTTTCATTTACTATAGTACAGAATGTCATTATCCTTTCTGACCTAAAAGAAATTATTGATAACTTAGTCAAATAGAGCTAAACTTTTAAGAAATGTCAAAACATATTTTTCAAGAATAGTAATCTTAAGATTTTATTAATCCTAGAAAACTGGCAATAAACCAACGGAAAAACCGCTGAACTTTTACTTGGGTTAGTTTGAAGATTACGTCTATTAAATAAATAATATCGTTAGGATTTTTATACGTACTAAAAATCGTATTTAACCTTGCGCTAAAAAAAGCAACATAAACACTTGGCAATTCGAAGAAAATGAGCGTAAGAATAATTTCCAGTCACGCGAAATGAAAATTTCTAGGCACTACACACGCGATCCGCATACGATCAACTAATAACAATATTCTATTTGCGCGAGTGTTAATTGAATTGGCACACCTTCATTATGACTGGGATTGCGTTAAAAAATCAATATGCGGAGTTGGATTGGCCGTAAACTAATAATGCAATACGCGCGAACTCAACACTTTCAAATTAACATTGTAAACACGCATGTGTAGAATGTTGGTTTATTTAGCACTCACGTTTTTTTAATTAAAATGCATATGTAATTAATAAACGTTTGAAATTTCATTAGTATTTCATACAAATCAAATAAATGGCAATTTTTCCATCCGAAAATGATCAAAAATTCATCAAACTCGAATATAGTTCGCTTAGTAAATAAATTCATAAGAATTAATAAAAAAAAAAAGAGTAATTGCTTTATGAGAGAGGTGGAAAGAGAGGATAATTTGATGAAAAGAGGAAATGAGATGAAATCACTACTGTAGAAATTATAAATTTCTGAGAATAAACCCTGAACGGAATTCGCAACAAATAGTTGCAATATGCCATCATTCTGTTTGGCTTTCAATAGATGCCAATTGAATAGCAGCTTTGGCGTTGTTACCAGCTGCCAGGCGTACCACGGCGCAGGAGGGCGGCAGTGCATTCTGCACATTCGAGGAAATTCATAAAGGACATGTGACATGCACACATGTACATGTTCCCTATACGGGAATATAGGTTTATTCGATCGAAGGCGATCGCCGATCTTGATGTTGTGGTAGTGTGTGGTGCATGGTTGCATTATTGAATTTCGTTTCTGTTCATTTTAAAACGTGTTGGCTGCACGGCTGGCGGCATAAAATTTATACACGATGATATTCACCCGTGCGACCTTTCACGTTTACCGACGCGTCGCGACGTAATGCGCCACCAACTCGCAATTGAATAGTGCAATAAAAGAGACTGCAATGTCAAAAAGTTGCCTTTTCCATTTACAGAAAGCCATAACATTTGTGATTTATATTTCTCAATATTTTCAATACCATTTAGTTGCAACTTTTTGGTAAGGTTTGGAATTTAAGCATTTAATAATAGGTTTAGAAGGAATTAATTTGCGTTTGGAAACATTAAGCAGCCGCATTGATTAACTGCGCACTTGTTTGAAGAAGAAAAAAGTCAAAGAGCGTTTGTTTTTCTTCATTTATGCGCCGAATTGTTTGGCGTGTTTGAATTGAGTGTGGAACAGACCTTTTTCGCAGCGTTGTCCGCCGCGTCCCAGCGGGCAGAGGCACGTGGGCGCAGCGCCAGGCTCGTGCGTGACACAGCCGCCGCCGGCACCACATTCCAGGGGGCAGAAAACCGGGCGTTCCGTGGTGGCGATCGGGACGGTAGCGCGTGCTGCCGTCGAGATTTCGGTGCGTTTTTGTTCCAGCCGCGGGCCCTGCGTGGTGCTCGCATTGCTCTCACTCGCATTGTAAAACTGCAATTTGTAAATGTCCGTGCTATTCTCATCGGGCGTCAACTCGACGTCCAGCTCGGCGTCCTTCTGATACAAAATATCCTCCTCGTTGTTCACCACGTTCTTGTAGTACGCTTCCAGCTCTCTATTATTGACTATTTCATTTTCAAATGGTGATGCTGTCGAATTCATTTCTATAACAATCAATAATACACTAATCAATAATCTATTTCCACATTTTCATACAAATCAACAAAAGAATTAGGTAGAGAGATTGGTTAATGAGTGGTGTCATCGCTAAAGCTGATAAACATGCAACTTTGGTTACTCATCAATGTATCAATCAGTTTGACTGCTTGTTAATTACATTTTGAGCGCGCAATATGCGGTAACACATGCGGCTCTGTACAACAAGCTCATTTACTAGGCGCATGCAAATTATAATTGGCAATTCGGTGTATTAACTTCATTGCGCCCTTCATTGTCAAAGCAAATGAACGAATCATGACAAAAAAAAATCCGGCAAATTCGGTATTGACATTCTTTGAAACTCGTGTCGGGGATGTTTGCATCAAACAAAACGGCAAAAAAGCCACAACAGAGTCGCTTCGTTGAAGTGAAATTATGCTTAAAATAAGGCAATTTCCATGCTGACCGAACACTCCAACGCTAGTAACTAAATCGGGGGTGGAGTGCTGCCGCTTTGGCATGCAATGCGCTCTTTGGTACGATGCCAAAATATCATAAATTTTTATTATTACGATTTTCGCATTTTTCGCATTTCGGAATTTCCAGCGAAGTGGCTTTGTTAAAGCCCAATGGTGCACTAAATATATATATTTAGATTTTTGTATTTTTCAATATGAAATTCGTTATTTTGTCAATTGGACATTTTTGGAATTCTTACCAAAAATATACAATCAAAATTCAAGCGAGAATCAGCGAAAGCGGACGAGTAATTGGTAAATATAAAAGCTTTTCCTGGAAATGGAAAACTTTAATAATTTAATTATGGTTTGTATGTGCTCACTATAATTAAATTTATGAATTTTAATTTACATCCAGGTATAGATCATTATGGCATATAAAATTTAATAAATAAGCGAGCTCATCAAGCATAAATGACGAAATTAAATTAAAAATATACCTAAATTTGGCGCAAGTTGAAGCAACAAATTTTAATTAAACATTTTGCATCCCTGTTCTTTGCTTGTTTTCTCATCTCGTTTATGCAAACATACACAGAGAGAGAGAGAGAGAGATTCATATTTCGCATTATCTATTATTCCTTAGAGACAACCCTTTATAATCCAAATACATCATCGTGTTCGGCTGGTTTATGATGAAATATGAATTCGTCTTCATTTTCCATTAGCTCGCAATATTGTATAGGATTTGTTTGATATGTGGTTTAAGTTTGTCTGTTGCAGACGTAGCTGAATTAGGTATATGAATTTATTGCTTTGTTTACGCATTTGTTTAAAGCATTTTAAGAAATTCCCCAGCTGTATTACGCAACTAATACACACGCGTAAATAAATTATTTACTATTGAGGAAAGAAATGAACGTCTGGCTGAGATTAAGACCTTTTGTTTGGCGGTGTTTTGTTGAGGTAAAAATCACTTTGTATTGTTAAGGAAATTTTGTGGCTTAGAGCATCATAATACATAATGATGTTAATATTCAAATTTCAAATTGCGCATTGTGCGGGCTCTCGCAGGAAATTAGAGTGTTAGATGGGGCTTTCTTAATGCTGGTAAATAAATTGCGTAAGCGCGCAACAATAAAATCATCAATCTTGTCGAGCTTAAATAAATTACATTACTTCACGGCGACCGTTATTGAAATAACCTCGCATATTAAGCAAATAGCACTGTTGAAATGATTTATCCGTTTTTCATCCGCCGAAAACACTTTAACCATCAATAAATAATTAATTGTTATTCGGGAATGTTTCAAGTATTTAACGGGCGTCTGTGTGTTTAATCGATTATCGCCTTTTGGGCAAAAGCTATATTTACTCGCGACAAATAACAATAAAAAGGATTTAATTAAAATTTTCACATTACAAGTAAAACAAGCGTGCGTTGATCTTGGACAAACAGCGCGTGGGCGGCGGTAATGATGGCGGTAACAATGAAGCCATCCTTGACGGTAGTAACAACGTCCGAAACTCATTGCGCCGCACACACAATTTGCAAGCCGTTGCCGTTGCATTGAAAGTTTTAATAAAATGCATGTAAGTCTCGGCGCGAAAGTTTGATCAATATTATAAATTCAGTCCGCATGGCCCTGTCGTTTAGGATTTTGCATAGCTGCATAACAGTGCCGGTTGCGGTCGGGAAAGTTTGGCCATTTAAAGTATTTGAGGACGATTAATTTTCTGTTTTATTTAATTGCGTCTCTTCTCAGCGGGCGCGGAAAAGCGGCGGAAATGCGAGGGAGTGTTTCACGTCTTGCACGTGTCGCGTTCGCACATTCCGAGTAGGTACAGTTATCGATCCTGCGCTCGCATTGCGATGCGTTGGACGAGCCAAGGGAGGAAAGGATTCAACGCTTTATTATCCAATATTTTCCGGCATCGGGCACGCCGTCTCCTGCTTACTTGCTTGTGCATTGCTTGCCAGTCAATGAGCCCTGATTCGTATCGGAAATCGTGCGCTAACAAAACGTGTTGTGAGTTTATACACGATTGCCAATCACAATATAACACGTACTCCAACGAAAAACGAAACGAAACTTGCCTGTAATAACACTGATTTTTTGCTAATGTAATAATCGACAATGTCTCCTTCTTATCTTTCGTGTGATTAGAGAAAAACTCTTTTAAGAACTATGAGTACATTCAGCATTATTTTGTTTAGTTTTTTGGAGGTTTCTAGAACTTTCAAGAAGTCTCTCGCGGCCCAAAAATGATGGTGATATTTTATATTTAACATGCATAGAGAATTTCAAAGAACATAACTTACCATAGCAACTGTAGCCGTCATCATGCAGCGTGTAACCAACGCGACAATCGCACTCGTACATTCCATCGTGCAAATCGTAGCACAGCTGCATACATGGACTGCCGTGATTACATCGTCCTGCAAACACACAACGCAGAAAACAAATCAACTTAATTTTCAATTGTGCACCGTGCATTTTTAATGCCGCCGCTACCGCTGCCGCTGCTGCTGCCTGCCGCCACCACCGTACTCGCACACATAACACAAGGCGATGAATGTTTTGTTGCTTGTTAGCAAGCGCGCAGCACTAAACGTACTGCAATTACGCAGCGAGAATATTAAATAGTTTATTACGCAAAAACCGTCTCGCGAATGTAAACTCTCGGCTACTAGGGTTGTCGTTGTTCACCCCACCGTGCATAAAACTAATAACGAAAACCTCCGGTCCCACATAAAGCACTGCAATTTGCTGCTACTTTTTTGGGGGTTTGTTTAATGACTCACTACATGACATGTTTCACAATGTCATTGTTCATACTTGAAATAGACTAATTTATTTCTTTCTCTGCACGTCGAATTACAAAACTGATAAAATCATCGTAATTATGAGGGTGAAGAGAGGAAAAAGTATAAATTTGGATGCGTTTATTATAGAGTTAAAGCCGGTAATAATAATGCCTTGCTATTGAAGCGCAGCATACGGATATTGAAGTTTGTATGCATCTTTGCGATGTATTCAACCACAGTTTGAATGCGAGGGGCATTAAATGATTATTAATAATAGACGACTAGGCCAGACACGAACGTGTTCAAGTTTTATGTGTAATCTGGGCATGCACTTTAACCCTCTATGCTTCGCATTCAGATAATAAGTTTTGTTATAATGGGAAAATAATGAGAATGCGAATTCGTTGCTGGCGCCTTTAGCTTTTGTACTGCTTGAACATTTCAAAACCATAATTTCAAGTCCTTCATATAGCATGAACAATGCCAATGTTTAATTCGCATAATGACGAATTATTTTCAATTTTCATAGATCTAATTATTTCAATTTCAATTACCTATTTAGAAAAGCTTTGAAAAGAAATCTTTGAATATCTAGTTATCATATTATTTACAACTTTATCAATATCTCTTTGTATACAGTCCTTAAGCGCGTAAGATCGCAATGCTGTTCTTTGTATTCCTGGTGCTCGTTCGCCAAAACACAATACTTATATCCAATTAAAGTTATTATTGGATTTTCCACGATGCGACGGGGTAAAAGTTTGAAGGCATAATTCATATCCTATACGGGATGGCATAGGAAGCATGCTGCGCTAGCAACGCGAAACAGACAGTTCGAAAAGGAAAGGAAAACTTTCGAGTTATGCGCATTCACCAAAAGTTACCATACCATTCGAGCGTGTGCTCAGCGCACTTGTGCAAACTTGCAAGGAAAGGAGGCGCAATCCTTGAGAATTTCAGGCAGCCCGAACGCGAATGCGGACGTATGTAGGATGTTGAAGGCACTATCATCTCTACTGGCGCTTGCAAATACGAAGTGTTTCTTCTTCTTTCCCTTCGTTTCTTTTCTTATTTTTTCCGCGTGCAAGTCGAATGCGCGCATTATCATCGAGTTGCAAACTTGCAGAATTATTTAATTCAATTTTCAGCTCATTTTCCACGTGAAAAATGCAAGAGTGGCTCTGCTTGCGTTATCGCAACGCGCGTACAAATTAATTTTAATAATGGCCCGCCTTCCTCTTCCATATTTGCGGCTGCATGCTGCGGTTGGAATGCGGCGCACAAGTAGTCGACCAAGTGCTAAACTTAATGCAACTGTACGAGAGATTTTTATTAAAAGCATTCTCGCTGTGCAACAATTTTTTACCGTACTTTATTCCCTGCATTCTGCACATTTTGCTGGGTGTTTAATTACTTGCTGCATTCGTTTTTTGATTAGCTGTCAAACAAGCAGCTTTAAAAGTTGGACATAGATCGTATTAACATGTGATGAAAACTATTCGGAATATTAGAATATAAATAGATTATAAATATTAATTTTCCAGCCTTTTAGTTCATAACGGACGAGGATTTTCGGGTCAAGTCTCGTAATTAGATTTGACGCAAATGCACCGAACCGTCTGGCTTTTAATCAAACGACGCACAGCACGGCCATGTCAACTAGATAAATTAGATTCTGGTCACATTTTAGTTAATATGAACGCGTGCGAACGACTCGCCAAGTTTTCCCACGGCTTCGGACGCGTTCGCTTATCATTCAAGAAAACCCATCACCGAACGAATAAAACTCACACGAAATGAAAAAGTTTGAAACTTGCATAATAATTATTAATATGATTTAAAATAATAACAAAATTAACTCTATTCAGCTGGAAGAAATAATAATTTGAATATTCGATGATGATTTTAATTTTTTAATTTTAAACTTATTGAATATTTAATGGGAAAGTCAAATTTTCAATGGTCGATCGCAGTTGGCGCGCAAACATATTGGATTTGGTCTGCATTTAAACGAAATAAATTTAAATGTAATTGTTCCAATTTCCTATTCGCATCGTTCAGCTTCGTTTGCGCGAATTTCCATATTCGTGCTTTATGCATTTATTTGGTCAAGTGTTCCACAGTGTGCAATTATTATTCATATAATACTCCACGTACACGTGTATTGAAAATGGAGCATTGAGTTGAAATTTGCATTATGTTCTCTTACATATTTCAGTTGACGCTGCCTGTGCGTGGAGTACATGAATATACGCGGAAATATGCTGATAGAGCAAGAACGCTAGAGGAGATATGCTAAGCCAACTTCTGATATGTATTATTATAAATTAGTGCTTCGGATTAATTTATCGTTGACAGTGCGCCAACCATTGTGCTGGGATTTGCTGCCAAAATAGTTTTGCTACCACTCGCCACCAACGTTGACTCGTCCTTTACACAACGAGGGCAAAATGGGAATGCCGAATTCGTGAGGAAGAACACACAGAGCTAACTATTTTGCTTATAATTTTGGCATTCTTGTGACATGCATTGTTTCGTTTTTATGAAACAAACAACAAAACAAACATAAGTATAACAAACACACCCTTGTGTGAAGTTTCGTTATGATTAATATTAAATTAGCGGAATATTCTTAGAAATAGTTTTTCTTCTTGGAAGAAATCGATGTGGCATTCATGTGCATTACGTGACTCACGCAGGATAAAGAGTGCTGACTTTGCGATGTTATAACGCGTAATCTATTCCTGGAAATTTAATGATTAAAGGACAACTTGTCGAGAATTTAATCATTTTTCGATTGCTACAAGAATTATTTTATTATCTGGAATAGTTTTTGAGATATTAATTATTTCTTCTCATACATTTTTGAGTTTTAGGTAGAATTATAAGGTATATGAACCTTGATTTTGCAGAATTATTGCACGTAATCCATTAGAGGAAATTTAATCATTTTACTCGAGTTTGTCAATAATTTAATCATCTTTCTATTGGTGAAAGAATTATTTTAATATCTGTAATAGTTTCAGAGATACTATTAATTTCTTCATCTTCCGCATTAATAGCGCTTAAAATCTTGAAATGGATTTCTATTTATTTAAAGATAAAAACAGCAACGTATACAGCAAAGCTCATCGTCCACTTACGGAAAAGCAACAAGATTATCTCAACTTTATTCGTCTTAGGACGGGCGAACCGTAATTTCCGCGCATCCTGCATATTCCAGGATGTAATAATCTCTCGAGTAGTTGGATGAAAAGAACGTCGGGCGAGAGACTTGATGCGCATAAAATGAGAGGAGAAGAAGGCAAACGTGTACTAAATGAAGATGGGCAAGCAATGGAAAGAAGCATCTAATTCTTGACACCGTATTTGTCACTCTTTAAATTAACGGCCGAGCATGCAGCGCAGATGAAAAAGTTTAACCGCCTACGACTCGCGCTCCAAAACGTGACACTATATTACCTTAGTATAAAGAAAAATTATATCCTGCGAGCCGTGTTTTTCTTCTATATGAAAAAGCGTGATGTGTAAAGTATGAATGAGAAATGTCTCACTCGTTTTGCTATGCGCCACACAGACGTAAAACATTCCTTCTTCTTTCTCTTCTTCTGCATTTTTGTCCTTTCGTCGTTTTTGGTTTAAGATGCTGGCGGCGAGCAAAAGGGCAAAAATAATCAATACGATACGACATGCCACCGCCAGCTTCCTTCCTGCATTGCACGAGGGAAACTATGGGATGAAATGCCCTCAGGACTATTCCAACCCCTAGTTTTATTTAATTCAATTCGGCCCCAAAACGCACCGCCTTCCTCGTTACGCTGACCGGATCGAATAAACTTCAATTTTATAATTTAATATTACGCAAACAAAATTTCCACTGGCCACTTTGGTCAGTCAATTTACGCAAACAAACTTTACTATATTTGCTTTAGGTTAGTGGCTTTTATTATCTTGTTGGGGGTCGGTAATTATTCTGGAAACTAGATTTTCAAATAGCTACTTACTTATCATGTTTATTATCTCATGAATATCAACACGCACAACATGAACGCATGCGTTATAATTAACATAATTATGAACGCATATTCATTAATATTCTGTATGCTACTTGACATTCGATCGTATATTAATCTTCTGTATAATGCAAATATGCTGCCAATTAGAATTTTAATTAACTTCGTCCATCGGTTCGTAAACAAACACATGCTAAAGGACTTAAAATGTATGAAATTTTAACAAACACATCAAATTTTATATTTGCATTTAAACTAGATGAATTTCTAGGAATACTTTGGCTTCAGGATGAAAGCAGGAAATAAAATTTATAGAAATCATGATGAAAATAAGTTGGTATTGTTTAGACTTATGAGTTTCCTGTTGATGATGAGCAAACATTTATGGTAATAACACATGTGTTGTTTAGAATAATAGTGCATCTTGTTTATGCATCCTATTATTTCGAGGACATGCATAATTTAAAAGTGAAACTGTATATCTTGTTTTGTCAACGCCTGATTCTTCTTTAACTAGCAGTCGGCATGAACGTTCGCGTGTTAAATAATGTATTCTGCAAACTATTCGTAATGTTAAATTACACTCGTCTGGCAAAGACAGCTCGGATGATTGCCTAGGCGACTTGAGTGTATAACATTATACTATAAGACGTCGGAGAGATGCACGTCGGCGTCGACGACGGCGTCGCGTCTTGGCGTCGCGCAGTCTTCATTCGCGTTCGCATTCTCATCTTCATTTGCGTTCATTTCTTGAACGTACCCGAATGCTAAGTGTGATCCGAATTCTTTACAGGGTGTTTGCCAGCCGCGCTGCATTTGCCTAAATTACTTAATCAAGGACGTTATTTGCATTGGGCATTTACAAGATTGCAATCGGCGAACACTCTATACGTTACAAACTCAATGTAACGTCATTGCATGCACCGACTGTAATCATCGCTGAATTCAGATGATAACTTGGCGACTGATGAGTCTGCTCGGAAATAAATTCAATGTTAGCTCAAGAAGTGCCCTAATTTGCGACACTTCAATTTAATATTTCGCTAATATTTAATTGGAAAGAACTATCATTTGGAACAGAATTTGTTATTGTACATACTTTCTGACAAGTGTATCGTTTGTAATCCTATCACGAGCACACGAGAGCTCAATCTGATTCATCTTTGTTGTTGGGCATTAAACATGTAAAAGCCAGATTTGGATGGTTGCAACGTGCAGTAAACGTAAGCGGCATGATACAAAACCAAAACGAAACGATGGTGGTATATTGTTTTGTTACATTTACAGTCGGTTCTCGAGGCTAATACCAATTCGCTTTTAGAACAGCATCCTTCCAACCTTTTGGATATATTTCGTCAACTCAATTCCAACCCCCACGCTTCTAACAATAACCGAGCAAAGTGAACAAAGTGATCCTAAAATATACGAGACTGGAAAGGACAAATAAGTAGTTAATTTTTCAATTATTATAATCGGTTAATTACTTTAAAAGTTACAGCAATTTTAAATTATGCCTTATTCAGGATAATTCAAAAAATATGATAGGATCATGAAATAAATTAAATATGTAAGTATTCCGTAAGCTTTAGGGTTGTTTGTCTAGTTTATGCAAATGTATAATTTATAAACTGCTAGAATGCAGATCTGTCAAGCGTAAAGTTTTAGTTACCTCAACGAAACGAAAAGTAGCTGGTAGCGAGCCAGAGCCATGCGATAAGCATTCGGAGAACATAACATTGAAATCAATGTTTCGATCCGTCCCACGCCGCCGTTCGCGTATTCCCTCGCACGGGGAAAGGTAATGCTTTTGGAGGGTTTGTTTGGTTTAAGTCGCCCGGGCAACGGGCCAACCATTGACCGCGTCGCGTTCCAGCTTTCCTCGCTGTGCTTTTCAATACACCGTAATCGCGTCCCTGATGCGTGGAAAACATTCAACGCGCAATTACTATTCGATTCGTCGTTATTTATTCCGCTTCGATAACCATGGATACTCCGAAGCAGTCTATCGATTGTTCATAACAATAAACAAGACGCTGATAATGGTGTGGTCATCATTTATGCGAGAAATGTTTCATTAGCAAATACAACACGCGAAACATATGCAAACATGACTTATAGCTCAGAAACTGTTGCGCAACTACCGCAAAACCGCAACAACATGAAATCGTCAAACACAAATCGCTGCACCCGTTTTGCTTCGAGTGCATGAGGAAGATTGATGTAAAATATGCACGTCGAGAGTCACCTTTTAAGGCACCTATCATGCTCGTACATGTTGGAAACGAAGTGAATAGTATGCGGTTACCACGCTTGCCGCCGCCGCCGCCGCCTGTGCTGTTGTGCATTTCCTAAGCAAACAGTTTTATTGGAGTGTTACTCCATTCGCTTGCATACTGCTCCAGACGCACAAAGGACCCACAATGCAAGCGTCTGTGACATGTGCGCAAACACAAGTTGAACTTTGGTTAATATGTATGATGCCTGCCTAAACTCGCTGAACGTGTAACCCTCTTCCATGAATTATGCACCGGTTTGCACCCTGTGCCTGAAAGTTGTTTAGAATCTCAATTTTTCGTAATAATCTCAGGATAAGTCCTCAACCGTATTGGCATTGTCGTGGTTTACAAGTCGTAACACATGTGTTGCGCGGCAAAAACTAACGATGCGCTTTTCATTTTTTACAACCGCTGTGTGCGGGGGCGGCAAGAAAGAAGACGTTCGCACAGCAAACTTGACAATAAGCGAGAAGTGCTGCACATGGCTGGCGAACGCAATATCCTCGCAAAGTTATAAATCATATTTCACGACTGAGAGGAGATTTGCGAATGAATGATGATCGTTCGCGCGGCGGTGCTGAATGGCGGGTACGCGCGCGCGTAGGTGGTGGGTGGCGGCGATGCTTCAAGGCGCGAACTTAGGCGGCAGAGACACTCTAGCGAGAGCAAACAGCAATGTGCGGCCTGTTGTTGACAGGAAGTGTATGAGAAGCCTACGCGGCCGCAAGCGCGCAGTATTTTAAAGACTTTAGTAAACATGTCGTTCGCTCATCGACTATGAGGATTTTACAGATGAATTCAACACTCACGTTTTCGCATACAAATGTGTTTTAAACACACGACGCACATTCGTTTTATTCTTGCTTCAATTCAAAAATTCAGCCCCGCAAAGTAGGCACCTGCTGAAAAATTAAACTAAACTTAATAGTGTGATATTTTTTTCGCATGACTAAATTACTTATATTATTTTACATGGTCTTATTCAGCTTTAACTCTACTTTCTGATCGTATAATTACTTTTCTTGTATCTCTTTTTGTTCCTGCGATATTAACGTTCAAAGATGGAAATCACTTCCAGGACTAAACACTACTTTAGTCCTAGTTATTCAACTTTGGAACTAAATTATTCCCGAACCAGTTGTGAGATTTTAATAATATCTTCAAATTCATAATGAGCAATTCATAATCTATGAATTCAATAGCCATTTGAAATAATTATTTAACTAATTATTCAATTAAAACCTGTTTTTATCAAAAACAAACAGCAGCGCGTCGAAATTTATGAATGATATCTTCGATATAATATATCACAGACAATAATTAGTAACAACTGTGTAATATGATATTTGCACGCATTGTAATAAGCCAATTAAAAATCATGAGTCCATACGGGTTCGGTAATTATATTTAATTGTTGCCCAATTCAGTGCGCGTGATTATATTAGTAATACACTAATCATTTGTGACAGTATCATGCGTGCCTTCGACATTCGGGAATTTAATCTATCCCTATATAGCTCGGATATAATCAGATCCATTCCGGTGGAAGGCATTGCAGGTACGTGTGCATATTGTAATTACAGCATGCATTTGCATCGCAACTAGCAGCAGAATTGAATTTACGATGGAACTAACCAAGTACATCAGACACAATTCACTCTATCAAACTTTATTCGGGTGTTGGATTAAATTTATCAAAATATTGAAAAACTTGGATATTATGCTAACTTGTTCAAGGACTTTGGAAAATATTGCAACACAATTCTTATTTGTTCGCAGAGCTCAGCGGATGCATCTTGCGTGCATCGCGTTGTTGTTGAAAGTTGTTCAAAAACATTTCACGAAATGAGCACTTGCTTAACTTTGGACTTTCAAGCTTTCGAGCGGAAGTGCATTGTTAGCTACAGGACTGCAGCAGCAACAGGAAGGCAACATCAAAACTGCATGCATTGTATGTGTGCGCATCCGCTCGCTCATTTTCTGCATACGTTTGCCAGCATCGCGAGGCGCTTATGAATTATTCCGCGTCTCTTCGCAGCTTACGCCATGGCAGGATAGGAGTCTTCAAGTTTGTTTACACACTCTGGCGCCGGTCGTGCGCTTTGAATAAGGGCACTATTCACATGTTAATCTCGTCTACGTGCGCACTTCACGGCCGGTGAATTGGGAATCCAGTGCGCATTTCTTACCCGCTCCTGGTTGTTTTTATCACGCAATTTTGCTCGCATATTTGCTTTGTTCCTTCGCCTACGACGATGAAATCCTTGCGCGCTCTGGGGAATCAAAAGGGGACTTTGCTACGATTTCGCGAATCGGCTGGGAGGGATGGACACATTTTGTCTTCATCTTTATTGCAATTGCGTTTCGATCCCGCCAACCCCCAGGACGATTTAGTGTAATTTTATAAATGACCGCCGGGCGGCGAGCTCCTAATAGAGGTAATATTGATGAGTGGTGGTTTCGTGGTGCGCGCATACAGCAATTTCTTTAACGATTGCGGTACGTTTCCCTCCCGAAAACAAATTGACATGCGATCATTTGTTTCGTCCTGCATTTTTCAGCATTCTCCTCGTTGCGTCTGGCTCAAGTCAGCTCTGGTGCTGTAGTGAATCAAATGCCACTTTTCTATTCCTGGCGAAGTAAGTAGTTTTCAAAAGTTTAAGCAAATGGAGACGAGAAACTGTAGACAAAAACTTCTTCCCTTCGATTATGAATAATTCGCTACGGGTATTGAAAAAAGGGCAACAGAAAAGTTTTAGTTCGTTAATACCCCGTGCAGGTTTTAGTTAAATATGAGCTGTAGGAATATTCATAAAGCTGTATGAGAAGTTTAATGTGTTGGTGCATTTGTTAAAGCTTTGTACGTATGGAGATTTTAGAGGATTATTATACATCGCAAAGTCTCGACAGCAATGGCGAGAAGCGCAAGCAGGCATTATGCAATATCCAATGCACGTCAAGTTTTCGACGAGCGACCACGATGCGCAAAGTGGTCCTCGATGGTGCACCCGGCTGCAAACCACCTTTAGCCCTTCGTTCCTGGTTGCTTCATCGGTTCGCTCCCATTCAGTCTGTATCTATATACCTACAGTCATGCCCTTCACGTGGTATAATCTCTAATCCTAATTAGTAACAAAAGTGGGGGCTGCTTGTATAGGTTGAGCAGATGATGATATAAAATACGAAATAGCAACGGGGGCAATGAACTTTTAGAAATTCTGAATCGTTTAAAGCAGCTTACTGAATCATATTTGAAACATGTTACCAGATTGCAATCTTTATTAATTGAATAGTCTGACTCTGGCTATTCAACGAGACGTTTCTTGTTTGACAAATAAACGTTTTAAGGGAAAGGATAACGTGAAATTTACGGGCAATGTAAAAGCGAAAATTTGTAGTGAAAATGTTCATTTTTCTTATGCAGACAACCCTTTCTAATCGCATAATTGCACAGTCGAGCGATATCATAAATCAACTCGCTTGAAATTGCAGATAATTATGTTGCATAGTCCTGCAGTTTTTCCAGCATATATTTCACTCTGTTCTACTACAAAACCACTTTATTTCTCCATTTATTTCGGTGCTGCTATTATCAGCACTTTGTTGTAAAAAATCATATTATTAGAACAATTTTAGTTGAGCACCGGACTGGTCAAACCGATCCTTGATTTACAATTGCAACCGACTAATGGGAATGTATTGTTTCCGGAATTTGCACACTTTGTGGGTGGAATTTTTGTGCAATTTCGAAAAATACGTGGAGTAATGCAACGTATTGCAATACAAAGAAAATTGATGCTTTGATTCAAAGTGCGGCATTTACTAAATTGAAAGCACGGCATTGGTGTATAAAAATACTGCGCGTTTTCCGATATTTCTTCCGGAAAAAAGCTATTCGACATATTCGATTTTACGTCAACCATGTCGATCCGTTCATTTGAGTGCAAGAATAAACTCATACGGTATGAATGCATTGTCTGCCCGTCGACAATAGGAAATCCGTCGGGAATGATTTATAAATTTCCTTTTTATTGCTGCACTATTATTGACAGGAAATATCTTAGTGCACTTACGTGTTGTGTCTGCGTATCAATAAGATTTCTATCTGTGAAATATTGATGTTGCCTGCATATATCATGAGGTCGTGGCTGCTCAATAATGTAATAATTTGGAACGTGACAAAATTTATAAGGGCGCTATTCTCGTAAACATATTGTGTGCTTCTTTTCTGTTTGTTGATTTTGGGTAAAAGTGAATTAAGTTTGAACAAGGTGCAAGAATTTAAAGCATCCCGCGAAAGTTTTTATTTGATTTATACACACGGTGAAAAAGTTAGTTGTGAAGTCATATAAAACTTTGTGCCATTGGCACTCGGCGCCATTTGATATTACAATACTATCTAAAGCTGTTCAGGCTCAAAAGATTTGCGGGTGCCGCTTCTTTCTGGTGGCAACTTTCTAGTCGAAGGACTCATAGGACTTTCGAGTGCCTTGTTTAAATGCGCATTTTTCGAGTTTGGGGCGGTTTTGTACGCGCGCATTTATTACCTTGGAATGCGGCTTCGAATTGATTGCGCAAAGCATCCTCGTTATCCACGACGCCGGCAACACTCGACAGCAGTAATAATAGTACTGCGACGATACGCCAACGCCGAAGATGTTGATGATGATAGTGATTCTCCATGGCAGCGAGCTTGCTTGCTTGTCTCCAGGTGGTGGTGGCCCCCAGCAGGCCCACCATTCACGCACATGCCACCCACGGGAGCGTTAAAGCACTTCGCACATTACACATCAGCATCGTGTACGCCGCGCCACTAATTGCACTTCAGTTATTATTCATCACTTCATCAACTGTTGCATCCCGAACGCGAACCACAAGAAACGCGATAGTTTTTTATGCCGAATTTGCCGGAAACAAATTGGGGAATTGTTTGTGTGATGATATGAGTTGATTATACAGTTTGAGGACGTATGTAATTCTTTGACGCTCCGGCATCCACTCCTTTTTTCCGCTCGCACACCCGCCGCAACTGGCTGCCTGCTTGCCTCCTCGGACGCACGCTCTACAGGAATATTGGAGGCGGCAGCGCGCGCGCGTGTTGTCCTGGCGTTGTAATTTCGAGTATGGCGGGGAAATACTACACTATACTATAACGGTTCAATACTCCCTCGCGCGTGTCGTATCCTATGGATCGAAACTCTACGCTGGCGTCCCCTACGCTCACGCAACCCTTATCAGACCTGTGATAAGTTAACAATTCATGCTAATGGCGCACTCTTCTGATGAAAACCCAACATAGCCGTTTAGATGTAATGAGTTACACAATTTCAAATTATTTAGAATCAAAACTCCAATTGGACTGCTGGGCTGATTTGAGATTATATATGTAGAATTGTTAATGATCAATAAAGAAATTATTTGTATGGCTTTTACTTCATTTCATTACCTCTTTAACACCACTATCCTGCAAATGTCTCCAAGGTGGTGACAAATCATATCCCTTCGGGTATATAAGGGGAAGATCAAATTCAGTTTTAGCAACAACACTCCATAGCCTAGTGGTCTAGCCTATGGGTGTTACCCGGCTGTCTAAGGTTCGGTCCCTGACAAAGCCTGTTTAAATTTTAAATTTTCAATACAAGTCAATTTCAGTCTATAAGGGGAAGATCAAATTTGGCTATTGCAACAACGCTTCATAGCCTAGTGGTTTAGGCTGTGAAAGTGGTCCGGGTGTCTCAAGTTCAATCCCCGAAAAGGCCAGCTCAAATTTAGTTTTTAAATTCTTAATTCAAATCAATTTTAGTATATAAGGGGAAGATCGAATTTAGCACTAGCAACGACACTCCATAGCCTAGTGGTTACGGCTATGGAAGTCATCTGTGTGCCTCAGGTTCGAATCCTGAGAACGGCAACTCGAATTTCAAAGTTTTAATTTACTTGTATGCTCGGGGGCTCCAATGGACTTAGCTGTGTGTCCAATGGGGGGCCCCCGGAGTGTACAAGGGCCCCATTTTTAATTTTTGAAGCCCGTACGTTAAGATTGTCTTGTGACGGCCCACCCCGCCGCTTCGCTCCCCGGCAGTAGACTGCCTCCCCATTCCCGATTTTCGTTACCAACAGGCCGCGTATTCTGACGTCATTTCAGAGAGGGGATAGTGCTCTTTGCTGCCCCCTTGGTCACCATATTGAACATAGACATTTGAACTTAGAATTATTTTCCAAGTGCTTGATTTGAATTCAAGTGCATAGTCAACTGAATGACTATCAGTCTATATACCGTGGGAGATGGCTGTGTAGTCTGTATATTATAGGGGCTCTGTATATATTTTTCGAAAAATTTATTTCGGAGCTGCCTGTACCGGGACTCGAACCCAGGATGTCTCGCCTGTTAAGCAAGTGTGCTAGCTCTACACCACTAGCTGTCTTGCTAGGTACATGTTGAAACTTATGCATATGGGGTAACTCTATCTAGGAAATGTAAATGATACATCTATAATATATAAAAGTCTTGTTCAAAATGCTAGAAATTTCAGTCTTAGGTATAAATTAAGGTCATGAATTAACAGCAAGCTCTTTATTTAACCCAAATACCTTGTAAGGACTATTGTCAGGACTATAACGTTATCGGTTACCGTGTGACGTCATAAGTAAATTTTCCAAACTATAGGCAATCATGCATACGTGCTCAACAGCAGTCCCTACAGAGAGTTCGCACGTGGGTTACCATGGACAACAAAATAAATGTTTTAAAGTTATTTGAAGATAAACGATACCTAAAAATATGTGCACCAATGGTGAGATACAGCAAGTGAGCATATATTAATAACAGAATGCAAAACAATACTCCTTATTGTTGTTATTGTTGCAGGTTACCATTTCGCCAGCTGGTCCAAAGTTATAACTGTGATCTTGTGTTTACCCCAATGATTCTGAGTGATTCCTTCATCCTTAGTGAACATGCAAGGAGTAAAGAATTTACAACCAGCCTGAGTGACTCTCCTCTAATTGTCCAGTTTGCTGCAAGCAATATTAATGACTTTGTTGCAGCATCTACTCTAGTAAGCAAGTATGTTGAGTTACAGTGATATTTTCTTAAATAATTAGTTCAATTTGTAGTTACTGCAATGGTGTTGACTTAAATTGTGGTTGCCCTCAAAGATGGGCAAAGAAGCTTGGACTTGGTTGTGCACTGATGAATAATCCTGAATTAATATGCTCAATGATCAAAGATGCACGATCTGCAATTAACAAGCAAAACTTCACAATATCAGTGAAAACAAGAATACTAAATGATTTGAAGCAGACTGTAGATTTATGTTGCAAATTAGATCAGGCAGGTGCCTCATTTCTAACTATTCATGGAAGAACTCCAGATTGTTCCACAGGTCCTGTAAACTTTGAAGCAATTCGTCTTATAAAGGAAAGTGTTACATGTCCTGTTATAGCAAATGGTGGCATTGATTCCCTAGAAGACTGTGAAAATATGTACAACAAAACAAATTGCAATGGTGTTATGGTAGCTAATGGATTGCTAACAAATCCTATGCTCTTCTCAGGCAAATTACTGGACAACAAGTCTACACAGTCACTGGTAGAGAACTGGATAATATTTTGTTTTATCAATGATTTAGATTTCAGCCAGAAAAAAGCTAATCTTTTAGAGCTCACAAGCAATAGCTATGTAACATTCCAATGCTTTCATCACCATTTAGTATTCATGTTGAGCAAAGTGCTACATAAGACTCGGAAGCGGATTTTTAATAATTTAAGGACGTTTCCTGAAGTTTTAAAATATATATGTGATAACAATTTAGTACCTGACGCTCCTTTTGTTCATATAAATGAATTTAGTGTAAATAACTATAAGGAACAATCGATCATCTATGACACAAATAATAAATATGTACAAATATGCAATCAAAGTTACCATAAAGAAAAGGAGGAGCAAACTCACCGTGAAAATGTAACAAATGGTAAATTCTTTCAGGAATTTACTTTGGATGACCTGTTTACTGAATAAATAAATACCATACTTTACTCAAACGTATTTTTGATTAGACTCAGCAACTTCATCCATATCGCAGATACTCCATTACATTTACATTGAATATTTATTTTTTATCTTCATTCATATCATATTATCCTTATCAATTTAATATAACATTACCTTCAAGTTCATTATGTAAATTTGAACTATATCTATTTTACAAGAATTGCAGCTTCATTAATTTTATATAACAAACTTATATTACACACATAAATTATAAATATTTATAGTTTGTTTACAAAACATATTGCCAAGAAGTATTTGCTCGAACGCAGAATTTGTTTTGAAGCTTGCATCTTCTTCATACATGTGTACATATGAAATAAAAAAGAAACTTACAAAATGTGCATTTCTCAAAATCAAAGCATTTTGTGCTGCAAATATTGGCACAGTTGTTTCTTGTTCAAAAGTAGATGTAGTACGTCATATAAGTATGTAAATGAAGCAATCTTAAAACGTTCTTAAGTTGTGTGTGCTTGCCACCTCCTGCTTGTTCCTCTGTGATTCATTTAAATCATGTAACTAATTACATATTTACTACGTTATGTACAAATAAATATATACATCTTTCGCGCATTCTTTTAAATAAAATTACCTCTTAGTACACAACAGGATGTAATGTATAACATTAGTAAAACACTTTGTACGTAATGTGTTTGCATCCCAATTAAACACATTGCTTTCATTGGATACTTACAATGAGATAATCATAAAAAGTCCATATCCAAGGCATTGTACAATGCCGCAATTTCATTATGACTGCTTATTCGCCAGAAAGGAAATGTGAGAGATTTGGCAGCCGCTTCTTCGTCCTGTCCATCGCCAATAACGACATACGTGCATTTGCGTCCGAAACGAGTCACAATTCGTTCGAAACAACTCTCTTTGCCTGTAATAAAATAAAACGTATGAAATACAAGTCACATTAAGCTTTAGCCTAATTATAGGAGGATACATACCGATTTTGGTTGCTGAATATATATTATCAATTGAGAATATTCCGCCAAGACCAAACAGCAGCACTTTGGCAAGTGCAGGAACAAGTTGTGTTGTTGTCACAAGAACGTTGACACAATTACTGCGTGAATTTATCAACGTTAGACATTTAGTTGCTAGCGTTAACCAATTATCTGTGGCTGATTCAATTTCAGAACGCAACTGAAGCCATTGCTCACGCTTAGTTGGTCCTAACAACCCACCCACACTGTAAGCAGAAGGTTTTATGTAATCTCGTTAAGCAAAATTGGTTGATAGCATACCTATTTCGATAATTGTTATATGTATCCTTGATTTTCCTATAGCGAAATGCTAATTTGCGCATCCAGTCAACACCACCACGAACGCCGGTAGCCAGACATAGATTTCCAGTTCCATTGCCAGCTGAATGAAAACCATCACTGCTGAAATTGTAGTTGGACAAATCCTGTCCATTATCATCCGATGAAACATCGTCTATATGTACTTGATCACAATCTTCAATATCGTTAAAAAAGAAATAGGTGTCTGCCATTGTAAACACCATCTCTTCCATTCGGTAGCCAAGTTGTTTCATACTTTGGACATCCTGCAAATTGTCCAATTATTACAGACTATGTTTGAAGAGGTGTTATTCTTGCTTACCTTTTGATATTTGGCTGCATAGCTTTCAGTAAGCAAACTGTGGAAAATGATGATAGTTTCATCTAAGTCCCATATGAATACTCTATCAGTAGTCGACTCTGGAACACTTGGAGAAACAGTGTTTGTTCTTCGTCCTCGTCCACGAGGCCCCCGGGGCTCTGAGGTGTTTAAAGTATTGGAAGTATCACGGGTTCGTCGCGATGTATCAGCCCCTTTCAAGGGGGACAGTGGGCTTTCAACCAGGCCATTAGAAGGGCTCTCTGAAAAGTAAGTTAACAATAAAGTAACATGTCAATGACTTACATGCAAATTAATGTCTTCAACCTTCGTCATCATCATCACTACCACTAGTATCACTATAAGCACAAATTTGTATCATAACTTCACCAAATATCACAACATTAAATAACAGATACTCATTAGAAAACTATAGGTTATGAATGAAATAAACATAGTAGGGGAGCTGCTAAGCTGGTTGCCTATAGTGGGCTCTATAAACTTTTTAAAACTTTAAAACTTTTTAAATATAACGGAACTATCGAAGAAAGTTATCAACAATGTAATAAAACTTCATCCGTATATCAAAACTTGCTAGAATCCTTGACTAATGCATATTTAAACCACCGGACATGTCGGATGTACTTTTATCCATATTTAAAACTAGTTGAATGGGTTTGCGCAAAGTTCCATTAAGCTAATTAATTAATTACCTGGCAATGTGGTCGCTGCTAATTGGTATGTTGATGCAGTGCCTATGCTTCCACTGCTACTTGGCGAACTCACATATGGGGAGTAACTCTGCGGGGCGTAATAGGAGGTACCGTATTGTCCACTTTGAGCATCGGCCGAATACGCGCCGTAATTTGAATAATCCTTTTCGGAGAAACAGAGAAGAGATGATTATCATACATGTACTGCATTACTACCAGACGGTACACATGGTGCCAGTATTTATCACTTAATCCACTTACTTGTGCAAATCCCTGGGTGAAGGTGCTTGATGGCGTCGACGAATAACTGCCATAATACTGACCAGGACATTGGCCGCCGCTGGCAGTTTGAAACGGAGACGCGGGCGATGTGTATGGAGACGGCAAGTATCCTGTGGTACTCTTACAACTTGCGTTCAAACCACGTCCTGACGTTAGCGGAGTGTACGGATACGATGGGGTGTTGTAAAACGTGGAAGCCATGGAGTTCATGTACGTAGAAGCAGTGGTCGGACTTGATGCGTAACTTTGTTGCATGCTAAATCAATTTTCACGATAATTCATTTCTTGTCCTGCCAATCAACTGTTTTAATTTACCTGTTGTAATATTGATGAGCTTGTGAATAAGATTGCGAATAATCCTTATCGTAACCTGCGCCTAAATCGATGGCGTTGTAATAATTGCTGGAATCCTGATTCAATCCACTGACATCATTTTCACCAATGCTAGGACTGCGCATCTCGCTCTTAACACCTTCAATCAAAGACCATGGTGCTGAGAGATGCGATGCGCTAATACAGGAAGTTGCTCCAGGAGTTGTACGTTGCGTTAGATCACTGCCCAATTGTTGGTTTGTGGTCGTTGGAGGACTTCCGCAAGTTGATGAAGAGTGGGTACTTTGTGGACTGCAAGTGGTATCAGCGACCATACTATAAAGAAAAAAGCATACAATTAATAAGATCTCAAATCAATCCACCTCTTCCTCTCGCCATTAAATTACTAATTAGAATCTGTCGTGTTAGTGACAGTTGCAACTTGTAACTGCTTTATTTTTCAAACACAACACATGACATTCATCATATTTCTTGCATCGCTTAAATAACTAAGCCATCATGCATCTGAAACTTTTCTTGGAAAAGCAAAGGTCGCACCACCTCATTTAAAAAGTTTCGTTGTTTGCTTGTTGCCCAAAAAATAGCTTCTGAATGATTTGTGGCTGCTGTCCGGGCACATAAATTATGAAAAATAATTAGTCGTAGGTATTTGTTTTAGTAACAAAATGACGAATAACGCATAAACTGCATCGTCAAAAAATGAATGGAGATCTGGAAAATAAAATTGCTGGCTGTTTTTATCTGATAGGAAATAATTTCCTTACGATTTACCACCGAAAACATGCTGCGCGACATGCCTGCTAAACTAATGGATATTTATAAAGTTAAACGTTTATAAATTGCTACAAGATCGAGTCTTATTGATAACGCCCTGAAAATGATTGTAGATCCAAGATATCAAAGTGTGCGTCAACGATTCACACGTATAAAACTAAAACTCTACGCAGAACTTTAATAAAAATTACATTTCAAACACACAAGAAGCGAATTGTAAATTCTGGGTTACAACTGCATTGAAACCATAAAATAAGCAAGGCCTGCATGACCAGAAAGGAGAGATAAGACAAGTTAATTATTTACTTAATTTATTTACGTCAATTAAGAACGCGGCGTGTAAATCTGTCAGCGTACGCGTCGAATAAAATGTGAAGGCAATAATGAATTTATTTGTACAGCTAAATGTACTTCCTATGCGTATGCATCTGTTGAACGGCATGAAAAACATTTCGAAAACGTCTGGTTACTTCTTCTTCATCATCATCATCTTCTATGCACGAATAGATGATTGAACATTTCCATGCAATTCAAATGCATGTTGTTTGTTTTCGCGTTTTGAAATGCACTTTTTGGATCAGTGCGCTCGCGGTCGCGCGTAAAGTTCGTGTCCAGTCCGTGACTTATTATTCAATGTATTACCAAACATCATTTGCGCGCCCTGCAAAGCAAGAAACATGTGCATGCCAAATGATGGTGTTTTACATCTTTGTCGGGAGCGCGAGCGCGCATAAAAATGCTCATTTAATTATGCAGTCGCTCGGTTCACGAACCGTTTGGGTAAAGGACAAGAACAAGAACAAGCAGCGAGCAGTGTGAAAAAATGAGCGTGAAGAAAGAAACCACCACGTCTTTTGCGTTTGCTTACCAATATGCATATAAGCAGCAATCAGTCGAAAGAAGTGCAACGAAGAGAAGCGGAATGTACACATGTGTGTTTCTTCTCAATGCATCGGCAAGGCAAAAAAAAATCCAGAGAAGGCTGTGTGTGCCGGAGGAACAAGAACATGAGAGCTCCGAGCGAGAGCTGCGCTGAGCGTTTAACAGTTGACACTTGTTGTGTTTTCACAGCTTAAAGAGAACAACCTGCTGTGTGTGAGTCGACGCTTTATTTCGCAACGCCAGCCTCCTCTGCATATTGCAGTAAAACTCGTGGAAAAAGGAAGGACTAGCTAACGGAATTCAAGGAAGCAGAAGCAATACGCTTCCAGCGCGTGTCGTGCGCACGTTTGCTGGTAATAGAAGACAAAAACGTCGCATACCGAAATAAATTTGATAGATTTATGTCGATTTTAATTAAATCCCACAAGGATAAAACCAACAGTTTAATGACCAGCCGATTAATTGCTAATTTTATTCTTGGAAGTTTACTTCACAGTTGTTGCGCGATTAAACCTTGGTAACTCGATGGTGCTCATAACGAGATGATCACCAAGAGGTTTAAATCTTGGTAACACTATTGATAACATTAGTTATCAACTGGTAACTTATGGTAACCTATGGTAACCAGTGGTAACCACTGTATTATTGGCAGCTAAAGTACACCCTTGGCTTTGTTTTGTAAAACGACTTGTAACAAAGATGGACCACCGATGAAGACATGGTCCAGTTAATAGCTCTTGAAAACTTTATTAATCCATGATGCGTGAAGGAATTAATAAACTAGGAGAGCAAAAGACTTGGTAAGAAGCGAGGAGCGCGCAGTCATCAACTCACGCGGCTGGTTATGCCGTTGACGTGCGGATGACGAGTAAACGACAAGTGGTCCTCCACCACCACGCACCGCACAATGTAAAAGACATTTTCGGTTGATGGCATGCCGATGAATGAAGAACAATCGCGGTGAAAATTCGGTCGAATGAGCAATTTAAACTCATTCATTCACATGCAAACTCGACGTGCTCACGTCTTGAGTCTTGGAGCAGCTAGAGGACGGCAGCAAGAGGAACGCGAAGGTACACACAGGGCAAGCAAGATATGCGACGAGCGCGCGCCTAATCTTGATCAATTCGTTATGGTTGTTTTGTCACATAACACGTTGGACCTCCGTGCAACGCAGCGCGCTCGCGCCCGTGAGGCCCACCTACCACCACACCACACCACACCACATCTCGCCTTGTGTTTTATTATCTTCACTCCTTTTCCACATCTATAAACACCACGCACGCTAGGCAAGTCACCCGGAGAACTCAGCGTTCACAGGTGCAACGAGGACGACCATCGACGAAACGTCAGCGCGCAAAGACTCCTTCGTTCGGGCCAGGATCGAACACACATCAAGTGTGCGCGCTCGCGAGATAAAACGTTTATCGTTATTCATCCGGCCGAGATTCGCCTGGTAAGCGAGCGCGCGTGTGGATTAATTCCATGCACTTACAACTAAATAAACAAAGTCCTCAAGCCTTCAAGAAGTCATCGGAATGGTCACCACATAGCCAAAGCAAAGGGCCAAACTTACAACATTTTCTTATCGTACCAAACGTGCTTTTCATGCATCTTCTGATGTAACCGTTTTGTATACTTTGTTGGCACAACTTACAACTATAAAATTGATAGCTAACGAATGCAGCACACACATGATGAAATGAAGAAAAAGAAAAATGTGTCCAGCATGCCTGCCTGGTCATGGGTCAGATACATAAACATAACAGAACATTTATAAGCAAACCACCACCTCAGCTCAGGCATTAATTAACATCGAAAGAAACGATTAAAATTTAATTTACGCATGTTTAGTAGGTACACGTGTAGATGCATGTCGCATGATAAATTTCTTTATTTCATTGCGCAGATGATGTTCAACCTTTTTCGCCGTGCTTTGTATCATCAAGCGAATGGCGTTAAAAGAATCAAAATATAAACAAAATGATAACAAAAGTTGTGTGAGGAGAAGCAGCAAATGAGTTTATATTTACGTACTTTACGAGTTCCACCAAACGCCAAACGCGTATAATAGCAAAACGTTTCGTGGAGTGTGTAGCAAACCAAGGAGCGAGCAAGTAAGCAATCGAGCGGCTTGCAAACAGCTTGTAGGCTATTTGTTCAAAGTGTACTTAGCGCTTGCAATGTATTTTTTATTTTATTTTACTTCTCGGTAAATAACAGAAAACACTTGCCGTTTTAAAATGCTGTATATTTAATGAGAATTTGAAAAGTCTAAGATTGAAGAAAATAGGATTTCTTTTGAATGAGTAAAATACCTACAAAACATTTTCTTTCAGTAGTCGAAGAGAATCAGAAAATGCTTTCAGTGTAATCCGGCTTAAAGCGCATTATGACGCAAACGACTTGAATCCATCTTTCATCACGAGGCAAACATAAATCGGATAATTTCATATTGTACTCGTTCGTTCGTTGGTTCGTTTGAAAATCTGGAGCTGCTAATGCGTTGATTTGCAATTGTAATACGTGTAAATTGAATTCTTTTTGTCGTCGCTAAAAATATGCGCGTTGCGCTTTTGTTAGCTGGCGATAATTCCACGAAAGCTTCGAGAAATTGAAGGCAATTAAAATTTGACGACTTCCTTCCCCGTGCATTATTACGCCGGTTTTGTTGCTTCTCTGCTCTCTCCTCTCCGCTTGCGTATTTTGCTCGGCGAGCTGTGCGCTTGATTAAACACATTCGATTGTTTGCAGAACAAGTGGCGCGCATAAATCGTAGAACGGAAAAAAGGACATCGGCGATAATGAGAAAATGTCCTGAAGTGTGCGTCTTTTCAGTGTAAACGAACATTCTCATTTAAATTTCACGCCTTTCGATTGTACACGAGATTGAAATGCTACTGCACTGCTGTGCGCATAATCATTTCGAAAATTTATCCCTTTTCGGAGAATTGCCAAGGCGTTTGCGTTTGATTAATTCGATAATGTAAAATTTGGCGATACGAGACAAAGAATGCATGGAAGACAATGCAAAAAAACGCAAATAAAATGCCGGCCAGTAAAACAAGAGAGCGACACGCGAGTCGGAAAGTAAATATGAAATAAATTTTTATTATTGATGGCAAATAAAGTTAAATTGTCGCCGGTGTCCGCTGTCGGTGACGGTGTGCGACTAATAAAATTTAATTGAAAATTATTGGCGACGCGTTCACTCTTCAGTTATTGGCTGCATTCGACGAGCAGGACAACTTCAGGACTACTTCTTTGATTGCTCACGAAACTTGATGTTGTTTGCATTTTTGGGGTAGCGCAATAGCACAAAAACTAATGCGACTTCTAAAATTCTAAAGCTGCAAAATTGAACAAATAAAGGGAAACGAGCAGTATGAGAAACGAAAACGACGAGACAGAGAGAAACGCGAAGGAAATTTTACGATCGCTTGTGGAGCGTCGTAAAATCGCGCGTGTGCGCGCGTCTCTGGATCGTGCGTTATTCGCACGTGAATTTATTGAAGAAATCTTGATTACTTTTCACGGAATCTTATTTATTTCACCCAAACTCCTTCCACACGAGACGCAGCAAAGCGCGAGCATGCATACATGTAAATATGTATAACAAAGGAGTGTTTGAGCGGCGCTCTGCTCTCTCCACTTTTCTGGTTTACCTTATTTTACTGGCTTTGCCATTGGCTAAGATGGACAATATGCGTTTCTAACTTGAGAGCAAACCTACGTGTGCTTTATTCCCGCGAATTCATTATTGAAATCCGTGGAATTCTTCATGTTTCAATCAATTAAAGTCGAATCCCGGAAACTAGATTTTAGAGCTCTTTACTTGGAATTTATTAAACCACATTTAATGATGATTAATAGAGAAAATGCGAAACCGAAGCCACCCCGAGGATGAATGGTGACTCAACAATGTTAAATGTAACAGCGAGAACGAACAAACAAACCCAATGGTCAAACGATGAAATAAAATAAAAAAAGGCAGTAATGTAAAGCAAAGTAAATGGCAAATAAGCTGTGCGCGTGTGTGGCGTTATTTTTATTTTGCATTTCGTTAAGTGAAGTTATTGAAAGCCAAAATATTGCGCGTGCGAACAGAAAAAAATAATAATAAGCTGCGAGTGGCTGATGAAGAAGGAAAGAATGCATTTTATGCACGTTGGGGGCGACTCGCATTAATTATGCTTTTAATGGACCGTAACCATAAGTGAAATGTACATACAAAACGTATATTTGTTTTTGCTTCAGACCCGTGTTTTGATTATCGATTTTGACCATTTCCAACGAATCGTTATAGGCGTAAAAAATTGCCTTGTTTTATATGCATTTTTCACACGGGTTTAACATAATGTTTAAAAGTTTTGAACTAGATAAGCGATGAACTTTGCGTAAAAAGAGCAAAGTGGGGCGCACTCTGATGGTTGAGCTACAAACAGGATGTAGGAAGTCCTTTGTTGAGCGTGCTAGGAGCACAGGCATTATGGGACTTGTTCACAAAACCCAAAAAGTGCAAAGATGCCTGCCTCTATCTTTTTAAAGAGAAAACATGTGCACGAAGCAACGAGCGCACATTCAACACTCACATAATTTTCCGTTCTACACTTTGTTCACATTTGTTTGAACGAACGCGGAGAAGAATGCTTGCTGTCTCGCGACCCTTGACGTTTGTGCGTTGGCCAAGGAGGCAGTGAGCGAAAAAGGAGCGAAAGAAGACGTATGAGAAACCCTGATGCGCGCACTCGCTGCGAATGACAATGGGATATGGAGTTATGGTGACACTAAACGTGCACACGGGGCGCATTCATCTGCTACTGCATGCATCTCTTCTTCCTTCCTACAAGTTTCTTACGCTCTAATATTGTGTTTTCTATTTTAAAAAGAGACTTCATCAATAGACGTAAACCTAATCTTGAAATAATCTTCCAATATAAAAAAATTTACTCCCTCGATAGATACAGCGAGCCAAAAAAATATTCTTCCGCATTACACGCATTTCTTCGTAAGTATGTTTAACGTTCACTAATAATTTAATATCAAATAAAAATTTTGAATACTAGGTGGTCTTCATCATCTAGAAAATTTATGAAATGCTCGCCAACACATTATATTAAGAAATTTGAATTTTTATTATTCTCGTATGAAAGATTAGAAAAATAAAATTATATGAATTGGAAAGCTGGCGCCTCTGAATTCTCTCAGTGTCAATCAAAACACATATTAGTTAGATCCAATGGAATTGATTGCAACCTTATTGATTAATGATAATTCATTGATTATTTTGACATGATAACCTTTGGTGAATTTTTCATTCCCTTTATAATTTCAACTTTTCATGTCTCGTAAAATAAAACAAACCCATAAAAAAATTTATGCCAAATGATGAAATGTTAATCAATTAATCGTAAAACGCAGAATAAAATTCCGTTCTATTGCGAAATCAATTTATTGCTCGCGCTAGCTGGCCAATAAACTTTACGGTTTTTGATCGATAGGCGTGATTTCGCGATTTATTTCACGTTTTCTCTGAAACGTATTGCTGCATTTCGCCCATAATTGGATAAATACGAGTATCTATTAAACTCAAATTCAACATAAGCACCAACGATGCATTTTATGAGTAGCATTTTACGAGTTTGTGCGCGCTTCTTACTGCCATGAAATGCGCGCACGCATTTACTACTACTAGCTGAATAACTATTGCAAAATTCGAAAAATTCAATATATTATTCTTATCTATCCATGGCAATCTATTGCAATCAGATTAGCATTAGGATTACTGCATACCATTAGCATTGCGTTTACTTTTTCAATTGGTAATTTTCAGTAGTAACTATTTGAAACAGGTTAGTTGAAATTTCTTGTTCTTTGCAGTCGCTATTAATTTCTCTGTTCTCCTAAAATGTGAAAATTGTGCTATGTCTACTTGATAAGTATCTCAGATTCGAAAAAGAAGAAAAAGATCTTTTCATCGCGAAAAATTCTGTCTAGGAATTTTGCAACTCAACCCTGGTTATTTTCTTAAGGTAATTTTGATTCATTGATGGTCTTCATTAAATTATGCAAATTGTTGGTGTTGAATCGGAATGCTTATAGACAAAACATGAAAGATTGGCTGCTAATTTAGCATGAACGACGACACCGAAAATGTACATTTTGGTTAGCGACACAGTGCTTACGAAAACACGCATTAACGACGAATCGTTTTGCAT
The DNA here is from genome assembly GCA_963978815.1 of Aleochara curtula. Lineage (NCBI taxonomy): Eukaryota > Metazoa > Arthropoda > Insecta > Coleoptera > Staphylinidae > Aleochara > Aleochara curtula. The sequence continues at coordinate 17,848,386 of OZ022216.1, read as the reverse complement.
ATATAAACAATCATCGAGTACCAGCACCAAAGTGAGAGAAACAGCATGCCCACCACGCACATACCACCGCTGACCACGGTCCAAAAGGAGCTGTTAGAGCTGAGATCTTTTGGTCCTTGATGTGTTTCTTTCTGTCGACGACGACCGATCTCAACATTCATTCATTCGCATCGCGATTTATTTGGCGTGGTCGTCGTCGTCGCGGTCCGAACGAATCGCGAAAACACGCATTATTACGTGCTGCAACATGTTTAATCGTCATGTAACAACTTATTATAAAAATGCCAGATCGGCAAGATTCCGTTTTATAACTCATAAAATATTTTCTCACAACTGGGGCACGAATTTTCTAAATAGCGCACATTCGGCAAAATATCGTTGACGTTTCCTGCACAAACTTACAATGTTGTGCGAAATTTGTAAACATTGCGAAATGTTTATTATATTCGATGAATGCTGCCAATAAATTACAAAGCTATACGATTGTTCAAGCTTGCGTAACGCGAATAAAGATGTTTAATTATGACATCAATTAATGAAATAATTTTAAGTAAAAACAAATAGCTACTTTGCATAGTTTCGGGCATTTCAAGCATACGACGTTCATTTTCTCATCATTAATTATAGTTTTAACCACGCACATGTTTCGATGTTTCATCTGCCATGTTCCATTTGCCGGCGCTCTCATTAAAATCGAATAAAACAAGCAGCACTCGGCATACACTTTTAATTCACACATTTACATAATTTACGCGACGCAAAGAGTGCTTTCGGAATAACTTTGTTTTTCAAACAATATTCAACTAACTGAACTTATTGTCAATGCGCATACGAGAATAAGCAATAGTAATTGAAATTTCTTTACATTTTCTAAACAAAAATTAATTGAATTATTTTCAGAGTTGCATAGTTTCTTTGGAATTAATTAATTCATTATGCAAAGGCTTCAAAACTTGTGGCTCCATGTTGAATAATTCACTCTGAAGTAAATTAGAGTGAAGCTTTTGTAAAAGAAATTAGTAAACCGTAAAATGTAATTACTAAGTATTTACCTCAAGCGATGCGCAAATATGTCAAAACAATTTAACGTGAAACGAGCCAAATTTAAAAGAGAATGTTTTTAAAAGAGTTTTAAAGTGTACAACTCACCGATCTCTATCAGTGTTGTCTGGGGTTGTTTCGGTCCTGGCGCGCTTCACCTGAAAAAGAAACAAATAGCGATGTGATAAATGCGATAACGACTATGAGTAAAAGAACTTATTCTATGCGCAAACATTGTACTTAAGTTATATGCACGTTGAACCTGTGAATTATCACATTAAGGACGCTTAAAATAAGTAAGTACGTATAAAAGATGATACACATGCTGAAATCTTTTACAAATTTAACAGCATTTTAGGGGTGCGAATCGATGAAGTGGCGTATTATATTGAAACGCATAAAGAGTGTATGAAGATCAATGAAATCAATAGGAAGAATCGCATTCAGGTTAAAGTGCGAGAGGAAGCTGAAGAAGCGACGCATTGGGCACGTTTCAAAACACTTTTCAGTACTATTTCTAAGAGAATTCTTTTGTAATCTAGATGAATAGATCCATAGGTGATGAAAAATAGGCTAACTTTTCGCACTAGTTTAGGTAAAGGTGATAATAACAAGAATAGAAAGATGTCTCAATATTTTGAGTACTTTCAGCATGTTTTTCAGTGTTGTTTACCCCAAACCTTCAATTTATTTATCGCTAATTGCTAAGCTCATAGATACCAACCATAATTGCTAAATGTATTTAATCTAGATTGATTTGTTTCAGGAATAATAATCCACCTATTTTCAGCGATTGTACCACGGAAACAATGACTTTTCAGGCGAAAACAATATGGCTGCTGCTCACTGCCGATCGGAGAGAAGATATTTTGCGACCCTTATGGAAAACAATAGAATATTATTGCAAATACCTTCGGTTCGCACATTTTCTCGATCATGGTGCATCTTGCTGGGTTGCTGTTTGCTGTATTGATATAATTGTACGGCATTAAAGTCACCATCTTCCGGGCACCCGACGGCGCACCAAGCACAACACAGAGGCAGCCGTCCGTCCCCGCACAGACACCTAGCTCAAAATTCTAATATCCTTCAGGCAAACGCTTATAACCAGTTGTCTCTCAATGATTAAACAACAATACTTTAAGAATCAGAGCAATAAACAACTTTTTCAAGTGTTACAACCGCTCCAATAAGCAAGAACTTTAACAAACTGAAATTCGCACTGCACAACGTTGTTCAAAACCTCGAATCGAGGTCCTTGATCGTTAGAAAGTCACGTTAACAATGCACAGCAACTGTTTGTTGATTGTTTTGTTGTATCGAGTGAAATAAAAGTCACAGAAACGCCGTGCTCGTTAAGGACTTCTTCCTTGGTGCTCAGACAACCACACAGCGACGGCGTTTAACTGACTGAAGCGGTAACCAAAACGCCAGCGCGAAGAGCGAAGCGACGAAGGAAGCACACACATTGGGGAAGCCCCCAAAGCGGACGCCTAGCAAGCGATAAAGCAGGAGCGCAATGTCGCTGAACAAGGACGAATAACGAAACAAAGAGACAGCATGGAAAATGTCGGCGCATTCGAGCGCAAATTGTGTAAGAGGAACGAGGAAAACGGATAAACTGGGCTGTGCCGAACATACTGGAATTACAGGACTTTGCTCGCACATTGTGCGCGAGCTGTGCATGTAGTGTGGTCTTGCCTTTTCATTTTCAATTCGCATTCGCAATTCCAGGTAAAGCTTCACTAGAAATTCATTGCAATTTCGTTATCAATTATTTCACGTTCGGAGAAACGACATTTATTATTATTGTAATAACAATATCAACATTAGTTGCATAAATCTTTTGTTCTCAACTCTCAACATTTCTTTTAAAATAATACGATTTCTGATCATCATCAAGTATTTTATCATTGAATTAAAATGAGTTATCACGACGTTAAACGTTTTAAATTAAATTGATGAGTTAAAACCCTTCCTGATATAATTAAACACATGGAAGGCATAAAAGTCTTAAAGAGTTTATTACGATTGCAAGTGAGCGCATACTTGATGACGTATTGCATTACATAATCTCATATTAGTAAATAGCACTTTTTTGAGAAGTGTGTGCACACTCGTCGTACGTAATTTGTATATGTTCATACGTTTACACGCGCATTCAAAGAGGAGCGCTGGAGAAAAAAACTCCCAAAAGCAGCCGCGTTTAAACCGAAATACTATACGTTTGTGAATTCAATTCGTTTCTCCGTTTGCTCCTTGAAAAAGTGCGAGCGCAAAACTAAAACAACTCGTAAAACGCATCCTGCTCTTCCTACCTGTCGTAAATTTCAATTTTAATTCTTCAGGGTATTTCTCATTTCGTATTAACACATATTTTTTACATTTTTTTCTAATAGATTCCCAACTAGCATCGATGAATATTTCCCTAAACAGGAATTGCGTTTTGAAAACAGGAAATTCTTGGTATTCTTGAGGAAACGAAATTTCATAAAAGAGCAACAACCTACTGATAATGGGGGAAGCTAATATTTCTTGATTTTTATCAAGAAAACTTGATAGTAATCTAGCATTTTGAAAGGGTTGAGTAAATTGAAGTGTTTACTTCCGGTATTGTGAAATAATATAAGTAAACTAGTTTGATCATCACTTCCTGATTTTCGAGTTAAAATTTTTGATGAACTTAATTCAATTGAACCTAAATTAAATAGATGTGAATGCTTTTGATAGAAAACAACTTTGAAACTGGCGTATTAAACTGGTGTTGAGCCATAATCTCGATAACCCTCAATGTGAGTGGTGTCGTTCCCTTGGGAATGGGAGGATCAATAATTAATTCTCCCACTGCATTCTTATCTCATCACATGGCATTTACATCAACACTTGAATTAAGAACGCGAATCAAAGAGACGTTAATTGATTTTTTTTACGATTCCAGTATCACATACTGAGTGTTAAGAATAATCAAGAAAACAGAAAGGTCTAAGGAATATGCAGTAAACAGAAATATAAATCAATTGTCAATTTAACGACTCCTAAACAATAATGACCTTTAGTTTTATGGTTTGACTGGAATGGTCAAAAAAGAATTAATCACGTGCCAAAAACAGAAACTGTCATTAGGACAAAACGCTATGAACTTTCTAAACTTTGAAACATTTCGATTGAAATACTGCAGTACAACATATGTTGGTTCATGCATGCATAAATTGTTTAGATTTGTCGTTTGACCATTTACAGGCAAACGCTAAAGTTTTAAAGATGTGATGCTCCTGGCGTGCCGACAAAAGGCCAGGCGTGCAGAGCACATGAAGAGCAATTGCACATTTTCAGCCAACAACCGGAGGGAGTGGAAAAGCATTCCATACACAATGAAAATGAGCAAAGCAGTGATTTTGTCTTGCTGGGAGTGTACTGAATAAAACGTTCAACTGCCAAGTGTAATGAATAACCAGATCGCATATGGACATGCGACGAACTCGAGAGGAAACAATAACGCAAAATAATACACCAACTAAATGACGGGTTCAACATGTTCGAATGCTCAACTGGATGGGTGGGTTACGTAAATTACGAGTGCAGGGAAGCAGGGAAGCTAATCATACACAATGCATGCCATTTATCATGGGGTGAGTGAGTGAATGAGTGAGTGGATCACTCATTATGAATAAAAACCGGGAACAATGGATCCTAAAATTGAGCATCCAACCTACCTAAATGTTTATTTCAATTGTTGATATTTGCAATTTCACCTCTATTTGTTTAATAATATTCCAACTCTATTTAGTGATGAATTATCTATTGAGAAACGACTTATGAAGTAGTCGTTCACGAATAAGCCATAATAAGGTGAAGTTTTTAAAATATTTTGCAACTATTCTCAAATATGTGTAATATTTCTTAAACAATTTCATTAACTACGATCACCGTGGATATTGTAGAAGATTTATGAATGTAGATAATTGCCATTAATAATTGACATTTTAAATTTTTTAGAGAATTTCTACAAAGTTGATAGTAATTAAGTTATAATTAACTTTCAATGGAAAATAATTCAATACGAAATGAATCTCTTTAAAAAAGTTCGAGTTTATGATGTAATCAAACACCTCACCATCTTCAGATAGAGATTTCAACCCTTCATCTCATCCTAGTTAAATTTCTTCATGTAAAATGGAAGGCAAAAGAAAACTGAACACTTGCCAAGGTTCCTAGTTGCGTTGATGCAAATGCGCATCTTTCTCTAAATTTACGCGTGAGTCAAGCGCATGGCAATGGCAATAAAAAGAGTTATAAATAATGATACACAAACTGATGGCTCATGGTGCATTCGAGGTGTGTGATAAAAGTAAGCAGAAGTCAGAGAATGATGGCAAATTGAGCAGTGAACGCACAGAAGGAGGAAGACGAGTGCGGCCAAAGAGATTAGCTAGATGCAGAGTAATTTTATACATTTTTAAGTTATTGTAATTATCAGAGGACAGACACACGATACTTTTCTCGCTTGGTGCGGAACGCGCTGGAGCAGTACGCGAGGGGAGCACGTGTCATCTTCCTGCGCGGGGAGGCATAAATTAAATGCAAACGCAAGCAAGCGTTGCACGCCTAATGCTCTCACTTTGCGAGCGCGGAAAAACATGCTGACTATGAGCAGCTAGCAGAAATCATAACTACATGCATGTACTTATCATGAAAAAATTATTCAGATGTAAAACAATGAATACCATTGATCACTTTAATTAGTTTACTATTTGAACAGCGCACGCAAGTTATTTTGATGTAAGAAGCAAAGATGTGGTTTCACGTAATCAGGTAATAAATAATTTACCGATAAATGATGTGTTCCCCTCGCTCAAGTGAAAATTATTTAAATAATCAATGGTGTATTCGGTAATGTTCTTCTTCCAAGCTTTCAACATGTAATTAATTAATTAAATTAATTAACCAGCAAGACAAATTTTATGATTTATCAAAATTCAGAAAAGTTTCCATTTGTTGTTTTGTTTTCGGCTAACTTTGCAATTTTTTCATTAAGGTATTTAATTAATTTGCCCGTAAAACAAGTTGAGTAATTTATTTTTATTGAACGAGGCAGAGAAAAGTTTTCGGTTTGTTTTCTGTTTCTGACTTGCGCCCTTTTTCTCTCGAGGCGTTTTACGTTGTTGACTTTCGATGTGATTTTATTTACTTTACGCAAAGCTCTTCCACTTTTGTGGCGCTGAAAACTTTGCCATTTGCGTTTTCCAAACGAACATACATCTGCGCTTTATTTCATTTTATTTATTCAACGGGTTTGAGTGCAAAGTTGGCGGTTCGCAGAGAGCGAAGTAAATATGGTGGTTGTTTAGAAAGGTGCACTTCTTATTCTCAAACAAATATAACAAATGTAAATAAGTACGGCGAGTGAAATTAATTTCGAAAAGTGTGAGAATTCAACTTTGTGCGGTAAAATACGAAATGAATTAAGAAAAAGGGGTGAAAAATGAGTGACATTTCTTGATAGTTAAAAACTTCAAAATTATTGCGAAAGAGGTAAATTCAAATCTTGAAAAGTAGATCATTACCCTTTTTACCACGAGATTAAGAAAACAGGTAAGATTTTACCAAAGTTGTATGCGCAATTGGGGTGTTAAAAGTTACCCTTTAACCCATGAAATCAGGTATATTGGTCGCAAAACAAACATTCGTAAATGTTTCACATAAATCAGGTAAATCTTGAAATTATTTCAACTCTTTCTTGAATTGATTTAATCTCAAAGCTTCAGGGATAAAATAATACAACCCTTTAGCACATCAGGTAAACTAGAAAAGATTTCTTATAAAATCTTGAGTTATTTATGAGAATTTGTAATATTTCTTTACCCTTTAACTTAATTTTCACCCTTTTGTGAGTAGTTTTCTTCCGTTTTGTTTGCATGTAGAATTTGAGATCGTGATTTTCTCAAGATCAAAGTGGGAGAAGGAAAAGCAAATTAGAAATGTAAAAATATCATACGTGTGTGCTGCTTGCTATTAAACGAGTTGATTCATTATGGTTTATCGCCGCGAGCGATTCGCATAAAGTGGCGTTCAAGAATGCAATGCAAGTAAATTTGCGCGCGACGCATTTGTGTTCTTTCGTACAGCATTTCCAGAAAGTGATGTCGAAGCACTCACCACCATGAAACGAATTTGCGCACTGCGTACGTGTACGTATGTACGAGGAAAGCAAAGTGGTGTGCGATTCAAGATTTAAAAGTGTTAAGAAATTGTGAATCTATGGATAAAATCTTTGCGCGAGCAGTGCAAGCGTTTGCTCAATGAGGGAATATGTGCAGCCACGCGACTATCGCATTACAAGTCGTAAAGATTAAACACGTTCCTATATACAATTCACTGACACACATTCGAGTCCACTGTACGTGTGCTTATTTCTTGGATGAATTTAGGTAAAAGTTCTTTTAAAGTGTTTCAAAACTTTGCTTAAACTTAATTATTAACAAGCGGACATTCCAGGTACGTAGAGAACTGGACAAACTTGTAAAGAATGTGAGAACTTTTACTCTGATTTGAGAAATTATTAAAAAAGGGTACATTTCTCAAAATATTAACTCTTTCGTTAATTCAGGTAAAGTAACATTTAAATTAACCCTTCATAAATTGGGAAAATCACAAAAATGCGCATTGAACTAGGGTGATTTCAATCATTTTAAACGAAGAGGTCACAATTTAACCCCTTAAATTAACTTTAAAAGTAGTTTTCTATACTTTTAGGGTAAATCTTTCAATAAGTACCTGAAAAAAGCCCGTTTTTCTCTAATAATTTTAACCCCTTAAATTAATCAATGAAATACACTGTTTCTTTGTGTTGTCACCCTTATTTCTCCTAGTTGACATTTTCAAATTCACTTTTCTTTGGGTGTTTTTATGGGCAAAACACTTTTTCATTTTTTATTGCATGCTAAAGTTAGAAGCAACCTCAATAAATCAAAGTAAAGTCATAAGTTATGAACCAATTTTTAAAGCGCGCGCTCATTTAAGATTATGATTATTATTATAATTATGTGACGCGTTGGCGTGGTGGGTTTTAGGTTGCAAACTAAGACGAATCGCTCGCAGAGGTCATAAGCGCCGTACGCGCACTATCTTCACCCCCGTCACTGGGGGGGCTTAATGAGTGCGCACCACGCAAGAAAGCACACGCGTCAGGGTGCTTGGTTGGCTCTTACTCATAATTGCACGCCGCGAATTTGACACTTTTCCTTCCTCAGATGCTTATCTAATAATATACATCACTTTTTTCCTCTTGATTCGCCCAAAACGTATTCCCTCAAAATCAACTCATTTGAATTCCAACTGTGGAATTAACTTATTTAATTCTTTTGAGTTTAAAGCGTCAAAAGTAATTTCGTTTGCGGTTTCAATGCATAAATTGCAAATTTCTTTGGAGGGACAAGCAATTCGTATTGCGAATAACAATTTGCATTATTGGGTTATCTCGTTGGTAACCTAGTTATGTAAATTCAAATATGGACCGATCTGTAAGCATTACGTAAAGGTAGGTACTCAATATCCCTCGACAATTTTATAACAAATTCTCTATACTGGGTATTCAAAAGTTTATCATTGATAATATCACCAAATCTTTCAATTTCTTCTTTGCTTTGAAGTTGTCTGTTGTCAGCTATTTCTTGATGAAATATGCATTTGTGATAAGACACGAGAGAATTGATTGTCGACCCAGTATGCACGCATATATGCAGAACACCTATCTCCTTCGGGGAAACTTGAGCTCCAGACGCACGGGGAATTAACTTAACGCCACCATGGTACATGTAAGTATGTGCCAAGTGGCAACATAACGTGCGATAGATAGATAGACAACGACATGAGCACGTTGACTATCACCTAAGTGGTGATAAGAAGTAAATTGTAATAAGTACTGAGCTTTGATGAAATATCTTGCAATTACCGTTCTTTCAATAACTATTCAAAGTCAACACGTGATCACTAATCCTGCAGGATCTATTCAATTCGTTATTTAAACCTTTTAGTTACTACTTTTTTCCTTTGATTTCTTTACTTTATGCATTAACTTGTTTCCAACATATTTCTGCAACCTGTCGCAAAACACAACGTGGGAAACAATGCATCAACGATTTGCCCGACCTTGAATCGCAAACTATATCAAACTATAAGAAAAATGTGCTTGTTACGCATGAAACTAACTTAAGTCTGAATAATACTGTCTACTGTAAACTCAACATAATAATTATTTGCATTCGCGAATATTCACCAAATAACAAACATGATGGCAGAGATTTCAATGAAGAAAATGTCATGTGAATATCAAATAGATAATGATTTGACATTTAAATATGTCCATAAATGGCCAAGTAGGTAAATACTTTATATGAAAATCTTATTTGTCAAACATCTCAAGACATATACTCCAATTCTCGGAATACAAATGAAAATCATGATTAATTTCGCTACACAAGCATCTTTGAGCACAACAGAGGCACCAAGTGTGAACAATATAGGTCAATTGTTTCTGTGTCAAATTTCAATTATGCAAAAGCAAATGCGCAATTCGTATATAAACATTTTGCGTTCGTATGCGGCGTGCGACGCGCCTGGTGCGCTCTAACCATAAAGGATCAATACAAACTCGAACAGCTTTTGCACGGTAGGTATAAATGTTCAACGAGCAGGACGATGACGACTTCCCGGAATGGTAGTAAAATGAAGACGCACAATTTTGCATTATTACCGTAGAATTCGTTGCGTTATGAAGACGTGGAACGCTCGTTCGCTTGTTCGTTCGATGCGAGATATTATAAGCCAAAACGAAACCCGCGAGTTGCCCGTAGTTATCGTTGCCATGACGTTGGGCGAAAATCGTATCCCCACTACTGGTAACCAACCTTCCCGAGTGTTCCCAAGCCATCCCAGGACTTCCCAGCGCGCTCCAGCAATGCATGCGCATCCGTGGGAAGGGATATTGTAGGCGTGGTGCAGGATTTATAAGGATTGGTCCGCAATGACCTTGGAATGGTCAAACCACTCCTTCGCAACACCAGCACGTAAACGCGATGCGGATAGGAATGATAATCGTCGAGCCGCGAGAGATAACAGCGCGAGCGCTGAGGATAATAGAGTGGGGCGGCGGTGTGGATGAAAACAAAAGAAACGGCATTCGCCCTTCACTTTGCGCGCTTTTGTACCCTGGCAGACAAATATTAGCTTTGTTTGTAAGTTCGTACGCATGTTATGCGAGCGTCGGGAAAACTCGCCGACGAAGGCGCAAAAGAAGAAAAATGCAGCATGCCTGGAGAGAGAGTGTGGCGTCGATCAATAACATACAACTCAACGACGGCGGCGGCGGCAGCAGCTATGATAATAATAATAATAATAATAATAACGAAAGCACTCGTTGAATTTTCGTCGCACTAGGTATTTTTACAAGCGAATGCACATTCTCACGCGAGTCGCCATCACGGTGCGTGCGTTCGCTGGATGATTATGAAAGCGTGTTGCGGATGAGAATGCGACTGCGAATGAATCGGCAGCGCGCCACGACCAACCGCCAAACCGCAAAAATGTAATCAAATCTTATATGCCTCCACACATGCAGCGCGCAAACCGTATGGTTTTAAGTCTGTGTATATACTTGACTTAAGTTTTGCGTGTATTTGCTGGATTTGCGCTGAAAATCCGTCAAGTGAACGCGTTGGTAATGCGATACTGAAAATCCTCGTGCATGCTTGCTGCACACGTATAAAACGCGAATGCGTAACGAACGTGAAAAGATTCGTAAAAAAAACTCGAGAGAAATCATAATACTCATAAGAGAATAGCAACTACAATTCTAAGTTGATCAAAAACTTTTAAGGATTTCTATCCTGGAGCTCGCCATAAGATTAGTTAATTTCAAAGATAATAATTGAAAAAGAAAATGGCAAAAAGAAAAAGCCAAGGGAAAAACAGCAAATGGATTTTCAGTAGGCATTTGCTGCATTCGTCGTCCCTTTCGGATGGTGGATGCTCCTGTTTGTGATGTTGATGATGATGGTGCTGACAATGTCCTGGATCGTATTACACGTTATATTATTATAGGTACTCAATGAGAATGGGCAATTGACAGCCGCCCCAGAGCACATCTGACATAATGCACGTTTCGTACATGTTGCGCGGAGCGCACAACACGCCACAAAAGGGGGAAAATTGTGTAAAATACGAAATTTCATTCGGAAAATGTAAAAGCGATCCGATTACACACGCTCGCGCGCAAACTTGCGTTCGAAATTGAAAATATGGATCTGTAAAAATTAGACGGCCTTTGTCTGCGTTGTGCTATCCTGTATTATTTTTAGCGTTCTAGGATCAAGAAAGAGTTAAACTTTTGCTTTTACAACCCTCGAGTAATTCAAACTCGTAATTCAACGATCGATCATTTCGGTTCACATCTGTGCGTGTGCGTTATTTCTGGAGGTGTGAATGTGTTGGATGAAATCCAGTTAGTTATCAATCAAACACGCAGGGTGAGGAGGAGATGAAAGACAGAAATTTCGTTTATCGACACCGCGCGCTGCGCCACTGCCACCGGTATCGCGTTACCAGTGAGTGCGCCCTTGTAATGGATGGACTTGCGGTATGCGCGATGCGATGTGCATCCGAATCGAAGTAAAACATAAACAACAAATAACAATTCCAATGGATGGACAGTCAATCTCGATTTGAGGAATGTGTCTCTCTGCTAACGATGAATGAATCGATGCTGCCAAGCAAGGGGATGATATTAAATTCAAGCGATTGTACATTTATTGATTGCCGAATGTGCGGTGTGGATGCATCCCCTTCGATTTCGGATTTGATTCGGATTTTCAAACAAGAGGTGTCATAATGTGAATTGCGCTGGATAATTGTGACAAATGGTGCATTGCGCAGTAAGTTGATACCTTTCATGCCTTGGATTTTGTCACCCGAAATACTCAAACGCCCGCGTACCATCGTTAACCAAATTTGATATGAAACACTATTTCAAATGTTTGAACCCTATTTGGGTTTTAATTGTATCGATCAAATGATAAGATTTCGGAACTAAACTAAATTCTCATGATACCGAAGAAATTTCGGGGTTTGATTCATATAAACTAAAGTACTCCGTATTTCTCATTAAAAACTAGTAAAAAATTCATATCCCCTAGAAGAATTTCTCTAGACGTAAAGAAAAGAGACTGATAGAAGATTTTGACATAGGTAGTGAAAAAGTACATCGCAAACTTGAAATGAACGAGAATGTAATTCGAGCATTTATCATCGCAATGCACGCAGATGATAGTTTTTCATTCTTCGAGTGCGTCCATTCATACAATGCGCGTTCGGTTTAAGAGATTTTCCACATCAGCTCGTTCCAATTCGATTGTGCACTTTGGGGGCCAATCAATGAGTGCGCTTACTGAGCACGAAGAATGAACGCAGCGCAGGTGCCCAATTGTTGTGTGCATTCATCGCAAGGCACGAAGGCGCATAGGTCAAGAAGGATTTCTCTTCGGGACGCGCTCCGTTTGTGTGTGAATGGCAATTGCGATGCGTTTTCATGTTTAATGAACTTGTGGTCGTGTGTGTTGTCTTCATTCGCTTGGGCCAGCTCGGTCGAGCAGAAGAGGGTAATTCAATATTTTTCAGCAGCAGCGTGTAAGCGGGGTGCATCATTTTTTAGTTGTTTTATTTGCGCGTGTGTGTCTACGTTTTACTTCCAACTCGTTGGAAGCGCGTTTGTTGCGCAAACAGCTCGGGAGCGTCTTCAATAACAACCTAACGCATTTCCGTCTTATGCTTGCTGGATACATTTTTCACCCCAATGGATAAGATACAAACTGCGCGCCGTTGTTTTTGTATACTCGTTTAAAACAAGTTAAAAATACACTTTGCAACCCCAGTATTTAGCTAAATCGGTTTTTGTGCTTTTTCCAAACAATGCATAAATCAATTGGAATTTTCGCCTTTTGATGGCGTTTGTAGGAATTCACGTTATGTGCGCGAATTAACGAGGCGGGGGCGGCGAAAATGGCGTCACAGGGCGTCGCGTCGGCGCACGAGGGTGGCAGTGAGCGTGGCGGCGCGACGATGCGCTCTCGTTTGGTGTCGCATTACAACAAGGAAACTCAATTGCTGCGGAATTTATAATTGTCCAACGCACCCTTCAGCCAGCCGCCTACACCCCCACACTTTGTCGTATTTTCAATGACTACTGAAACGCAAATAATGCGCGAGTGAAGTGATGAAATGCAATTACGCGTTTTCGATCAAAAGCATATTTGCTATACAGGCAAATTCATTAAAAGTACTGAAATAAACTTAACAATTTATCTTGGAATTTGCTTCAAAAGAAGTACGTTCCTTATCTATCTGAAAAAGGACGATCAGATTGTTTAATCGCTCGGATAATGCTACCGAACTGTCAGTTGTATTGTGACAATCCACGAATTGGTAGTTTGATGGGCAAAGATGGTACAAAATGATAAGTTTTGTGCCTTTGAGTAAAATAGGTTATTAAGGGATTTACTTTTGTATTTCCCTGTCATATTACGAGCAAGATTGAACCTTGATATTTTTTTCAGACCTAATCGCATGTGGAAATAGCCTACCTATTTATCATCAGTGTTGAATTTCGATTTTGCACTAGGCAGGTATCTTAAATAAACAAATAACTTGCATAAAATTGCATTTAAATGTCCTGCGCTTAATAGCTTAATAATAGTTGGAAATTGTTAACTGCTTGAGTCCTTTACACCCCTTTTGAAAAACCGCAAGACTGATTCTGATTAAAGTGGTATACTCATTCGCACTTGAGATTCACTCAATGCCCATTGCTCATTTTCATTTTCGAGTATGTGTGTGTAGTCGCCTCTCATAGCTTATTCTTCTCTTCACGTGTAAAACTTGCTTGATGACGTTGAATGCATGCGTGTATAAAACGTGAAGATTCTCGAACGAACAATGTACAATGCGAGGAGAGGAAACATTCGGCAAAGCAGCAGCAGCAGCAGCAACAACAAGCTCTTGACAGCGCTCAGCGTGTGCATGGATGAGCAACAAAGGACCCTCCACGCCGCAAAAATAAACGATGGAAGGACACCCATCAGCAACAATCAAACGTACGTGTGTTGCAGCTACGTGAACCATGTTTAAATATTGAATTTGTCGTCGTGCGTTTGTTTAATAGGGTGTGGTCACTACAAAATATTTCGAAATGCTTTTATCATTTCAAAGGGGATGAACATCAACTACTTTCTATGTACGCTCGCTTGATACCGAATGAATAAGTTGATAAACTTTGAATGAATAATATTCTTAATTAGAAGCCATAGGAAAACAGGCAGAGATGGTTGAATGAATAATCATTAGTAATGTTTCGAGTCATCCATGGAGGACCAACAAGGTCTCTACGTTGATGGAAGCCAATGAACTTCAACGATATGAACTTGAAGGGCGCTAGCAGAGAGGATGTGGTAGCGAATTCAACGTTATACGTAGATAGGTAAATTTCATTTAGCTTACGTGTGCAACTCGAAGACTTACGATGACTTCCGGTAGATTTAGTCGCCTACCGCGAGACGGGCGGATGGATGCAAGGAATTGTGCGGGTACTACTGAAGGAAGCAAGCATCCACACAAACGTATCGTACAAAACAGGATCATGCAGAGCCCCAGTACCTATTACGTGCTTACAAAATAGGGGAAAAACAATCTAATAAAGAGCAACACGCACAATATGAACGAGACAATAGGATAATGCGACAAATCCCATAAGGACAATGCTGCCTCGTTATATTATCACAACTACACCACTGCACTGTCGTGTCGGATTGAATAATTGACTTCATTCACGTTTAGTGCCATTGCATTCATTTAAAACACGAATTAATATTTGTACCGTTTTGTACTTCTAATCTTACTTAAAGTAAGCATACTTTAACCGAAGGAAAACATTCTTTTGTAGGGTATTCAAAACCCTCTTAAGCAGTCAGCGCACATTGCTCATAAACAGTAAATAATGCAACTTTTCTACTTGAAAAAGCAAATCTTCCAAGGGTTGGCTGGCAAAATCAAACCAACCGTTCATTTTCGCTTGATTAGTTAAAAGTACTTAAACCGCATTTAAATCGCTTTTTCAAAACTAAACCTGGAGCCTTAATAATTTCATGAATTCTATAACCAATATTACTCAATTGCAATTGTCTAATTAATCATTTTCTCACATTAGGTATCAATCTAGCGCTGGTATTAAATCCAATAATTAGATGCGTACGCATTTGGATTATTATTACAATAAGCCATTCACCTGCGAACGTACGTACGTACATGCGTGCGCTGTAATAACGTAATTTAATTACGGCGTTCCGGCTGTAACGTGTGGGGCGGCGCACGTGCGCAACGTGCCGTCATCATCATGATGATGAGCATCATTATCATTACAGTCATTGTTTGCAGCCCCAATGCGGCTTAATCTCGTAGCAACGGGGTAGTCACTGATAAATATATCTAAGCTGTAAATTCATTATCACTACGTACCTACGTTGCGTTGATCCCGATTTTATTAAATCTAGAGATTTAGATCCGAAACGATTTTTGTCAGTTTTAATTGAATACGAGATGAAGAGCGTACTAACACAATGCGTCTTGTGAGGAGACGTGTGTGAATCCGTTTATTTTCAACACATTCACCGCCCGCGATGCAATACGCTCGCTTCGTGTGTACGCACGATAAGTGTATGTATAGCGCCGTATGCATTTGTGTGTTTTGCATAAATAGGGAGCTGCTACGTGCATATCAGATTACCCCATTATTCCGGCAGGCAGCCATCCAGCCAGCCACCCTTACCTGCCAGCCTACGCGAAAAGCAGCCGTCTGTTTGCGCATCCCGCACTGACGCTACCGTGAAAACGATTCCGGAGCGCATTTTCGCTCTCTTTGCTATTTGTTATATTCACCAATGACGCGAATGCATTCTTCGTGCTCTTGTCAGTTTAACTCAATGCATTACCACACAATATTATTCATCTTAACTAACTCTAGTCAAACTAGAAAACTACATATTGTTGAGACTAGATTTCGAAGTTAAACAATTGTAATGACATGAGTGAATTTATTATTATAGTTTCCGATAAGTGATTACGAATTGTTATCACTTCGTACTAAGTTTATATTATCGACGCAGTTACGCAGAAGAAAAGAAATGAAAAACAATCCGGGCAGATATTGCTGGACGTACCAAACGTTTGTTTACGCAATGCTAATATTATTGTTAATTATTGATAATAGACGACCGCACTGCATGCGCCGATAATGCGCGAATATAAACATATGGATTATTTCAGTTTTCGCGTGAAGTGCGCGCTGATATTAAATGGTTTTTCGCGTATGACGTCAGCGATTGTACACAATAATAAACAATTCCGAAATTAATTATAATGCGTGGAATATTGTCGACTAAGAATAATTGTTTCAATTTGACTAAAAACCCAAAAAAACATTCTTTAAACCAACCTGTCAAGTGCGATTTGCTTTCGGGGGAATCTTTGAGGCAAAGATTGCACGAGCCGATGCACATGTTTTTTTTTTTTCTGTGATTTAACCAATAATTGCACCGCAGTGATAAAACAAAAAGCAAAAATGTCTGAAATATGCTTTGTCGGAAGAACAGGACGACATGTTCAACGCACTGAAATATTTCATGCAGGTTGCGCGCACTGAATTGAACCGAGATGAAACAATGCAGCCATCAATGATGGTACCATCAAGAAATTCTACTTGCAGGGCAAGATGCACTGGTTGTGCAGGTTCTCTTGTCATCGGCGAATGGTGCGGTGCATGCATGTCGTGATGGATCATTGAAATTTGACAACGTAAAAAAAATCACCGCCACCACCACCTCGTGCTGCTGACGAAGAGAGAACAATCAATGTTGATCGCGCAACAATGCGGGTGGTTTTCTTCACGTTTGCTACTTGAGGCACGCATACTCTTCAGATGAAATTAATGTCAATTCATAACAAAAAGCAGTCGGTATGCTATTTTTAAAGCGCTTCAACATTCTTCGCGATTGAAATAAGTTTTAAATAAGTTATAATTCACGCGAGGAATGCACGCAAAGATGGAAAAACTAATTTTAACAAATTAAGGGTGTTTCGTGTCGCATGCGCGTTCTCGTCGTCCGCGTAAAAAACGCACTTGCGTACGCACATATTTTATAGGTATTTTTAAAGTAATATATTGCCATAACTGTCGCGCGCGTCATACGATATGCGGTGGAAGGAACGACACGAAGAAGTTGCCTCAGTAGTTGACGTTCCTGTTTCGAGCAAGTATCTTTTGATTTGTATGTACGAATGTTAAATGCGCGCTGCATCCATGCGCCGAAGATGGATGCATTGTAAATTTACATGAAATGTTGTACGACGTTTGCGCTTGCTTTGCTTGAAATGTGTCAAAACTTCTATTTAAAACTCAATCTTCAATAGACTTTACCATACATCAAACTTGATAAAAATTTTCAAGAAAAATAGCGCAAATTTCAATATACGATGAAGATGCTCATATGGTCAAACTGTCATTTTTATGAGAGCATCCGAAGAAGTGTTGTGAATATGAATAGACATAATTTTCTAACTTCATACATAAACATTACGTTTAAAGGGGAGTATGCATACGCATTTTACGGTTAGCGTATTTATGCATAGTAAAGTGAAAATGTTCATTTCTATTTCTTCAACGGAAACACACATCAAACAAGCGCAGTAGCAAACGCGCGTTGATCGTCGACAGAAATGACAAGACGACTCTTTGGACGCATAAGAAAACAGTGGAGGCTGCATGTCCATCCATCTATCCATCCCGTCGCGTCGCTTGCTTCCAGCAAATGTCAATCAAATGTTTGCGCGACGAACACGTCACTTTCATGACGATGTACACATGTTTAGCATACGCTCAGTTCGTGGTGGTTGGTGATCGTGGATAAGTCGTAAATTAATTTGAAGCCGATTTAGTATCAACGATTTAATTAATATAATCACGATACGAGATGCGCGCTTATAGCCGAGAATATTTATTATTCGGCGACGCATCGTGCGTTGCACATTCAAGTGAGGTGCGCGATGATGGCGTTCAGATAAAGAGATAAATTACAATAAATTACAAACGCGCTCGCACGCTTGGCGATCGATGCATTTTTGACCACACGCAACGCCAGCACGATGCACAGCCGGACGAAATATAATAGATAAAAATGTAATAAAATAAATTAAATAACGTGGAAAACAACGCGTCGAACAAGCAATAACCGGTGACACTCGTCGTATCCGAAACGACGAGTCGCTGTTCCGACAGCGTTTAACAACCGCATGCCTTTTAAATGTAAAAACAAATTTAAAAGAATCAAACAGACATGCATATAATCACATAAACGAACACTTTGTTTTTTTCGTTTTCTTCTTCTATTTGAATGTTTCTATCATGCCAAGTTTGCCAAGAAACTGGAATTTTTTTCAATAAAATATTTGTCATATCACAAATATTATTTTTATGAATTTTTCAATCAAGAATTTATTTTAAATTCTTGATATGTAAATATTATTACCTACTTGCTGATAAATTACTTGTGTAATTCAATTAACTAAGAGGTATTGAAAATACGTATTGGTTTTCCAAATAAAAGTTAATCGCAATGCTTATTTTAGCAATCATGGGAATTGAAACTGAAAGATTTGTTAATAATTATTATGATAACGTAATTAAACGAAGTCATAAACAAATATATATTGCATTGAATTGTCGACCGGTGTGTCTGGAATGCATATTTTTAAAACGCGCAGTTAATCTAAACATTCATGTAATGAGCTGATAATTTTGTTTATAATTTATTTCTGGCTACTTGTTTAATGTTCCAAGAGGCGTCTCAGGTTTTATTCTCATACCTTATAATTGTTTATTAAAAACTTGGTCAAAAGTAAAATAAATAATCTGAACTGAACTCCTGAGGGAATCGATTTGAGAAGATTAGCAATAGCAAGTGTAAATAAGATGATTTCATTTAATTTGGCTGATTTGATTGCGAACATGTGGTGCCTGCTGTTTGAGCGTAGGGGGTGGTGTTGTTTATTGCCACATTGCCCTGGCATGTATTGGCCACTTGGGGCCTTATTACTCGAAAGTGCGAATGCTCCAGGGAGAACCAAACTCGATTTTTTCTGCGTTACGGTGCCTGTACATCATTATCAAACTGCTACATCAGATTCATGATTCGGTGCGGTTGTACGAAAAGTATGAAAGCGTAAAAGACCTATTCAAACTTGTCAGCAATATGCATATTTAATTCAATCTCTTTTCCTCTCATAGTTGGTAATAATGTCTGTTAACGAAGAAGGCAATTGCGCGAGGGTGATCTTATCACTACCCAACTGATTTTCACACTACCTACTCTTACTGTTTACACTTTACGTCCTAATTTCGCGCGCTGAACGGTGCGTAGATAATCAAAAATAATTTACGTTACCCTTTTGGTTATGAACTATACCGACATAGATCATGATTAAGCTTTGATTAAACTACTCACACCTACCTCATCATAGGATGGTAATGGTCCATACTCGTTGAACGTAGATATGGTATTATCGAAAAGCAGAGTTGTGATAGTTGTTGTTGACATTGTCACTTAAGTGCAAATTGTTCACGCACATTCGATAGAAGCGAGATGAGGCGCCGGAGTCAAAGCAACGATTTCAGGTGATAGATAGCAACTGGTCTTATTTGCGTTTACAATTCTTGACGAAATGGAGAAGCAAAGTGAGCGTTTGGTGGGCTGGCATGCGTTTGCAGTAGGTGCACGCATTGTTTTACATTTCGCACTATGTACATAATGCAGCCTTCTGTGATTCGCACACGACGTTACGGAACGTGATGCTTTCGAATGTGCAGTAGTGGTAAATCATGGTGACAAGCAATTCGTCGTTTAGATTGCAAATTCATTTAGCTCGAACGTTGGAGTCGCAAGACTGCTGTTTCTTATGCGCAAGATACAATTTATAGAATAAACACTAACCTTAGTATGGTAGATGGTAGATGTAAATATCCTTAAACTCCAATATCCAATATCTAGGAGACGAAAGCCAGGAAATGAAGATCTGTTGACGCACACTCGTTGATTAGGCCGGTTGACTATCACTTATTAGCACTATTGTTGTTAAACTGTTAATACAAAACGTATGATTTAGTAAAAATATAACCCCGACAAATTCTCGGAGCACACTGACCACACGATATGCTGCTAGAATACGCTGTTGTGTTTACTGATAAGAGCGACTAGTATGGACCGTGTTTAAACTAGTTGGGGTTTGTTTGTCTGAAAATAAACATACATATTTATAATAATGAACATAGTATAGTTTGTAATATATAATTATAAATATTATAATTATTTAAGGTAAAATAATTTTAAAACGCGAAAAAATAAAAATTATCCTTTGTTTACTAAATTAATAAACTTTTTTATAAACCGAAGTTTATTAATTTGAGACTTAATAATAACACAATGGCCAATTAAGAGCGCTCATAACTTTTAAGCCACGCTTTAATTATTAATGATTTGTTTAATAGTTTGATGGTAATTAATAATATTTGCATTAATTCAAAGGATTATTAATAAATTAACTCCTCAGATATTAAATGGTATAAATAAGACAATGGCCAATTAAGTGCGCTCTTAACTTTTAAGCCGTGCTTTAACTATTAATGATTCATTTAATAATTTGATGCTAATTAATAATATTTGCAATATATCAAAGGATTTAATAAGAATAAGTTGAAGTGGAGACATCATTTTGCCTCAGCACGCACAGCGCGCGGATGCACTGGAACTTTCATTAAAGGTTACTACGCGAAGAGCTGCTCAGCGAAACCGCCTGGAGTACGTCTCCAGGCAGTTCAGGCAAAGTAATAGCATTTTGGTACAGACCTGGTTTTCGTTATACGAGTTCACGATTTGGCCGTAGTCTGCGGAGCGGCGCTGTCCTTCAACACACCAGCCGTCAGGTTGAGTTTCTACATGTTCATCATTTATTAGTAGTATTATTAGTGTTAATAAGTGTTGTTTCTAGTGTTATTCTATAATATCAGAATTAACGTGTGATCACGACTTGGAGCATTTTGATCCCGGCTTATAGTTTGCCATTATACTATTAGGTTTGTGAAGTTGTAACATTTTCCGAATGAGTGCAATATTCATTATTTATTTAGGTGATGGTGAGATAAGTCA
Source organism: Aleochara curtula (assembly GCA_963978815.1). NCBI lineage: Eukaryota > Metazoa > Arthropoda > Insecta > Coleoptera > Staphylinidae > Aleochara > Aleochara curtula. Next base: position 17,827,048 of record OZ022216.1, on the reverse strand, counting down.
TATCTTATCAAATGCCTCTAATCAACAATCAAAATGCTCTCGTTAATCCACTTAAATTGCAATCCTTCATTACAGTGCTGTTGTTTTTGGGGTCCACTGAAATGTCACGACTAGGCCCTGTCGATCCAAGTTCATTTGCAAGACCTAGTAAGTTAATAATTTATGTAAAGATTTATTCTAATTAAGCTTATTTCTCTTTCCAGATGTGGCTCTTGTTACACACTTGCATTTTAAGCTTGAAGCTAATTTTACGCAGAGAATCTTCTCTGGCTATGTAGAACTTGATGTGAATAAAGTTGATCCTAAAGCATCTGAGTTGGTATGTTTAAACGTTATATAATCACAAGCGATTTAAGTGATTACATTTGTTTAGATATTGGATGTGCAAGATATCAATGTTGATAGTATTGAGGATGTCAAGAGCAATACCAAATTGCGTTACATTATTATCATAGATAGCAGAAATGCTGATATTGGTTCCAAGCTCACAATTACTCTACCTAAGGATGGTGATAAGTAAGTTGATGATAAACTTATTTTCAATAGTTACATTGTTTCATTTTGTAGATGTAAAATCAAAATCAAGTACACAACAAGCCCCCTTGCAGCTGGTCTGCAATGGCTTCTGCCTGAACAAACTGCTGGCAAAGTACATCCATATGTATTCAGCCAGTTTCAATCAATTGCAGCACGTAGTTTCATTCCATGCCAGGATACACCAAGTGTGAAAGCCACCTATACTGCTGAAATAACATGTCCTAGTGAGCTGAAAGTAGTCATGTCCGCTATTCCTGTGAAACAAGAGGAAACTGGTAATAAAACGACTTACTACTTTAAGCAGGAGGTGCCAATACAATCATATTTGATTGCATTGGCAATTGGCGCCCTACATTCACGACGGATTGGAAATCGCACAACTGTGCATGCTGAGAAGGAAATCATTGACGATAGTGCCAGCGAGTTTGATGGCACTGAACGCCAATTGGAAATTGCTGAAGAGCTCTGCGGGCCATATGTATGGGGCATCTATGACCTATTGATATTGCCACCAAGTTTTCCATTTGGAGGAATGGAAAATCCGTGTTTGACCTTTGTGACTCCTACATTATTGGTAATTTCAAGTTGTTAATACTTTGATTTATATTCACTAATGTATTTAATAGGCAGGGGATAAGTCATTGGTAAATGTCGTTAGCCATGAAATTGCCCACAGCTGGACAGGAAATCTCGTTACCAATGCCAACTTTGAACATTTTTGGCTCAATGAAGGATTCACTGTTTTCATAGAACGTAAAATACATGGTAGAATTGCGGGAAGTGCGATGCAGGATTTCGATGCATACGGTGGTTTCTCTACACTACGTGAAACTGTTAACCAGCTGGGATCAACAAATCCATTTACAAAATTAGTTGTAAATTTAACGGACGTGCATCCTGATGAAGCATTTTCAAGCATTCCTTATGAAAAAGGTCATATATTTTTGAGATATTTGGAGGAAGTTGTTGGTGGACCGACGGTATTTGAACCGTTTTTACGCAAATATTTCGACCATTTTAAGTTCAAATCTATTAAAACCGAAGACTTCAAGGCATTTTTCGAAAACCATTTTGCACTTCAAGCTGGAATAAAATCCATTGATTGGAATACTTGGCTCAATGAGCCGGGCATGCCTCCCGTTATTCCAACGTATGACAAAACTATACTGGAAGCGGTTGAAAAGAAGAAGCAAGAGATATTAAATTGGGATATTAACAAAACTAAATCATTTCCTTTGAATTTGGATGATATCAGCTCAGAAGAAAAGATCCAACTTCTTCAGGAGGTTCTTGAAAGCGGTCCTATTTCGACTGACAGACTTCTCCTCTGGGATCGAGCATGGAATATGCAGAATGTAAGAAATGCAGAAATTAAATTTCGATGGTTTCGGATTTGCATTGCGGCTAAGTGGGAGTCTATCGTTGAGCCTGCGTTGGAATGGATTAATGTTGTAGGTCGCATGAAATATACTAGGCCTATTTATAGAGATTTGTATGCGTGGGAAGACATGCGATCAAAAGCCATTAAGAATTTTATGGAGAATAAGAAGTTTATGATGCATGTATCAACATTTACTATTGCGAAGGACTTGCACTTGGATTGATTGCCAGCACCCTTGATTGCCGAATTGTATCTGAAAAAATGAAAACTATCGTAAATGATTATCTTTCAATTATCTTTCGTGACACAAAGTTGCTCTCCAAAATGTATTGTGAAAAATAAAAAGACCTATTGCTAAATAAAGTTTGTTTCAAAAACATTTAGTCGATTGCAGCAAATTCCATATTATGAATTTGTTTATTTGTGAACTCATGCTTCTCTGCTCCTTTCTAAGGTAATAACTAAGTTACTCCCCCAACTATAGAAGACTTTAATTGTTAAATATGATTGAAACCATATATAACTATTGAAAAGTCGTCAACAATAATCTCCGGCTCTGGCACTTAAACCACGGGCTTTCAGGTCACAATTGAAATGTTAACCATCTTAGCCACCAAGCCGTTAAGTTAACTAATTAGTAATAAGTTAAATATACTTACATAAAAGTGATAAATGTCGCAATCATTTTCGCCCTACGTAAAGTTAGACCATTTGTCTGTTATATAATCAGCATTATTCATTATAATGGCAAGTTTGTTCTTAATTTCTTCGTGGTTGTAATTTTTATTGAATTTTCCTCGCATTTATTATTATCACTATCATCATTCCAAATAGTATCGATATCGACAAGTTTTATATTTTAAGTGTATTATTACATAAAAAAAATTAACAAATATATACTATATATACTTAATAATAGTTTACCCCATCCCAAAAAAATCAATTCCCCCAATTTTTGCAAGACGTCTCTGCATTTTCCACAAAAATTTCAGATACATATTATAAAATAGGCTATTTTACAGAACCTGAAATCATACTGAATTACGTTGATATTTATCAAGATCATTCTAAAAGTTACGCGTCAAATTGTTAATGATAGTAAGAACAATTAACAATCAAATTTGAAAGAAATGAGAAACGTATTTAAACAAGCGAACATTGATGCATTACGAAACAACTTAACTATGATGAGTTCAGTTTATATAAACGTAATCATATGTTTCTTAAACGGATTTGTTTGCAATGATAATCAAACAACATTGATATAATTAAAACATATGTTATACACTTTCCTCAATGCAAACAAATCTATTTAAAGTAATTAAAATAGCCTCAGCGCAGAATCAATTAATTACTTATGTTAACCACTGCAACTTCAAAAACAATTCATTGGAAGTCAGTTGTTCTCCAATGAATTATTATTTTAACACAAAAAGACAACATGAATATTCAGATATTAAAGTTAAACAATGGTCAACATATAATAAACTATGTGCAATAAAATTCTGCCAGTAGTTGTCCTGATAGTTAAAACTTGTTGAATATTTTAGTTGCATTCATTTACACTTTTTCGCATTTCGTAAATCTAACTTAATATTAATTTTTAATTCGATAAGGTAAATAATAAACTATTCCACTTTCTATTTACCATCCGTTATTATGCTGATTGCGTTACCTTCGTTCACACACTCAACCGTCAGGTATTTGTTTGTTTGTTTGCTTAACTCATCGGCATCAACAGAATATTATATGTATGTATATGTATTGTCTGATGCCCTATTATTCAACTTCATAAAGACGAAGAAGTGTTTAAAGTCAATCAATTCAATTTGAACAAATTAATTTAACGTTACAATATTGCGCACTGCATAGAAAGTGAAAATTGAATTTTGCTCAAATATAAATAGATCTATATCACTTGCTCATATTTCACTGATTTGCATATTTTCATTATTTGTTATATTCTAGTTTTGTATATTTTCCTGTACCACATCTGCTAATATTTAAATTGTTAATTACTTTTGCATTTGTCAATAATAATTATTGTATGAATATTACCGAAATGATTTTGCAATAAATATGTGCAATTATTAACAGTCGATAAGTATCCAATAGTTAATTATATTTTTCAACGTTTTCATCTCTTTCAGTGTATCCGCATTGTTTCGCATTAATATAACAAATATAGATATATAATATATCATATATAAAGTCTCTCATTACTTTGTAATAGATAATACAATCTTTTTTGTATGCATTTGTTTTTGGTTAATTCATGTTGAACTGTGGTAAAATTGGAGCGTAGTGTGTAATTTGTTTTTAAAAATTTACGTAATTTGTTTCTAATGCACCACGTGTTTCAAATGTTTGCATTTTTCTCATTCATTTTCATATTTCTCTTCTGTTGTCCTCCAACAACATAACTACAAGTATATCACCATTATTATTATTACAATACGATATAACAATAATAATAGTGCTATATTTCATAGACTTATTTAATAAAAATAAAAACTAATTAATATGTATATATATAATCTATGCATTCATAAATATTTCTTCTATATACTATATATATATATATATGCTTTTTCTTCATATACTTTTTTATACATATACATCTCTCTTAATAATAAATTTATTCAAATATTTATAGATTTATATATATAATATTTATATATTTATAGTTATTTATAAAAAACCGTGTTCTCCACCATTGATTAATATTTATTATTACTTAATAATGCGTTTAAAATAATAACTAGTGTATTAAAAATCTTCATGATTTCGTCATTCATGATTCGAATGAAAAGGGAGATGAAGAAAAATCGAAACGTTAATTAAATATTATTATACACAACGTCTATATGATCAATGATCGAACTGAATGTTTACGCTTTTACGCCGACAAAGGAAGTAGCCAAGAGTTTCTTGCAAAAAACGTATGCGTTATTATTCTCCGTCGGTTAAAACCGCTCGCGCTCTACGCGGCCCACCAACAACAACAACAATTCATCAACAACGACAAAACGAATTATGAGAATCAATCATTATATAATATTTATATGTAAAGCAGTCTTCTCTCTTCACAAATGTTTTTGTTTTGTTTTGTTTGACTTGATTTGGACATGAGTTATATATTTGCTACTTCAATTGTCGACTTCGTAATTTGCATAATTAGTAATTATGTACGTACTAAGTTCCTATTTAAACGCTTTGCTTTGTATGATGCTACCTTACTTCATGTTATTTATAGTGTTACGTGTGTTACAAGTAATTTTGTGGCTGATTATAATGCATGTGCAGAATGGCATGGGCGCATGAGAAGTATATGCATATGCGGGGTGGGGTGTATTTGTAGTGTCGGCGTGTTTTATGCTTATAGCTGTATATACGTTTGAAATTTATTCGTTAAACTTAGCGTATTCAGCACCTATGCGGATTCAGTAATAATGTTAAACGCTATGACAATTATAAACGAATTACCACCACCAATCTAATAATTAATTGGTGGCACACATCTCTGGTCGTAGAATACACATATATAAATTTGATTGGCTTACATGCATGTGTAGTAATTACACGAAGAGATTAATACACACTCTAGATGCGGTTATCGCGCGAATAAATTTCTCTCGAATAAAATATTTCATAGAATGTAACAAAGAACAAAAACGATTAGGTAGATTAGATTGATGCACGTATTATAATATAAGTATGCAGTAGAGAGTTGGGCGAGTGATGAATCGAAGAAATACGCACACTTTTTTCGCGAACGAACAAGAGAAAAATGTATCGAGTTAAGTATGAAAAGATTGTACTTTGAAATCAGGGTCTGGCTCAAGCGTCTCCGTCAACAACAACAACAACGAGTAATTCAATTTATCTATCAGTTCGAGAAACTTCAACATGCGCGTTCAGCCATCCTTTGCCATGCGGTGTGTGATTCGTGTAATAAGTAATCGAGATCTGCGCATTGATTTAAAGTTAAACGTATTACCTCCATTCATTTTATCCTCTCATAATAATATCATCTCAATCATCCAGCGAAACAATTTACTCACCAAATTCATCATTATTAAGTGTTTTCCATTTATTTATTAGCGTAGCTTACGAATAAGATTTGTATGTGTACGCTCTTGTTTAAATATTTGAATATTATGTATATATAATATATATATATTAGAATTATATATAGATGTATTAAGGCCGATACATTCAGTTTTAAATTTTGTATGTGTATGAGTGTTTTGGTGGTTGAATCGTTTGAAGAAATTCTATAACATACCACATAGATTTAAGAATAGCAAATGCGAAAAGTAGTTAAACAATCACAGTGTCATTTGTTTCTGCATTTATTATGCTCTGGCTTTGTTCGCTCATACTCTGCCATCCTACAAACGAAAATGCACTTTTCTATTCGCACAATTTTGTTTGACGCGTCACTTCTTCGCTTCGTATCGTATGATAGATAATTCAAAAAACATGCAGTGTATCAAAATGTATGTGGTAGAAATTTGTTTTTATATTAAAAAGTGAAAATTGATGTTTGAAATTTAGTCTAATCTTCATATTATCGTGATTGGCGCATATATTAATTGCGATGTTACTGTTGAATCTCTTTCAATTAAATTATGGTGGGCGCTACTTACCGTGTGGCTAAACAAGTTTGCCTACTTGCGCACTTGATTCCAAAGAAGACTAATGTGCTTGCTAGTGTTGCTGTTACCTCACTTACTTTGCTGCATTAATTTACGTGATAGATGCCATAAGTAATTGGTATTCGTATTTGCTTTTACGTTTTGAACGATAACGTGTGGTTGCGATAACGCGCAGCACGCATTAATCTTCTCAACTATCAACGCTGAAGAGTTCCTTGTGTAAGGCAGGGAATTCGAGGTGCGGTGCAGATCTTTTCAACTTTCCCAACGCATCCATATGCAATATACTCACTTCCCTAAACGATGAACAAAAATTCAATATTAGTACAGTTCAAATTTGCGCTATCCCAATGTGGGCGCATGCAGCAAAGTAAATCAAGTCAGTTTACCGCAGCACGGGAATCTTCGTTAAGAGAGCATCGCACACGGTGACATCACCCTTGATGGGCAACGAATGATTCTTGTCGAGTTCCAGTCGAAGAGCGCGTAGCACCGCCTGACTTAATCGACTAATTTCGCCCATTCCTTTCAGTCCAGGTCGATCTGAAACGAGAAGTGTTAGTCCTGGTTCGGGCGCAAAATAACGCATGCCGGCAATGCACAGACCTGGTGAAAGAAGTACGCATGCAGAGTACAACGCCAACTCGGTTTCTGTCAGCTTTAACGAAGCGAGCGCCTTGGCAATGTCGAAAACGCACGTTACCAATTTCATTTCGTGCGTGTCGGAGGTGAAGAATGCCTCCTGTGGCAGCATTGTTTCGCCGTATAAAACACAGTTTTGAGACAGGTCCAAGTAGCGTGACATTCGTATGACACCCAATTCGAAACTTCCTACATACACAAAAACCACCCCTCATTAAACGAACCGCAAACAATCGATCGAAGAAAACTTGACGAGTTGGTACTGACCTGCTTTGAGAAGGACGATTTGATCGTCCTGCGACAACTTCATGAAACCAGGTACCATTTTTGCAAACTCGATGATCTGTTGAATGATCGTCGTCAGTTTTTGCGCGCATTCCAGCCAGAGTTCTTCGTGCGCCATATTCTTGTAATACAGAAGGCGCGAGAGATCCTGCGGCTTGCGGAACATCTCGTTGATGTGTTCCATCGTGTACAGGCATGTGCGGGCGTGCGCATCCGATATCGTCTTCGAAAGAAGCTCGGATATCTGGCTGGGATCTGCAAAAAAAGTCACGAACCATAAGCGCCGCTCGGAGAATCGCGCACTTCTTTCTTGAGGTTGTTTCGCAAAAAAGACAAATATACTCGCGATATAAAAAAATCACGCAATCGTATATTCGCAATCCAACTCAAGAAGAGCGAGACACAGCAGACCAAAGTAAGAGAGCTAAATGGAGATGAAACAAAGCAAAAAGCGCATGTTCGATTGAATCGCATTCACAGGACGATTATGCAACAGAACAACAACAAACTTTAGAACAACGCACATGACATGACAATCGTTAGTAGCATGCAAATCTTAGGTATACGCTTGTTGTTAGTTAATAAATAATCATTCCGTTCTCCGGACTAAAAAGTCAGTCAGTCAATTCACAACAACGACAACAGCAATAATCTGGAGCACATCAATGGAACGAATGGGGATCAGCACTAATGATCAGAAGGGGGTTCGGGGGTTGTTCGATTGGAATGATTCAAGAATAAATAGTAAAAAATAGTATGCTAATAAATGCAGCGTGTGCAGACTTACTAGGCAATGAAACTGGTTCGCAATCATTGTCATTGCTTCTCTGCGGCACCTGCGAAGTGGGCGGCTGGCGCGCGTTTGCGTTCGCGTTCGTGTTCGATTGCACCGTCGGCGAGTGCACGAACGTGGTGCTGTCGACGTAGCTGGGCACGAGCGCATCGACGCTGCCGGCGGCGCCCCCCGCTGCACTACCTTCCTGCTTGACGGCGGCCACGCCGCCGCCAGCGCCCGTCCCCGCAAGACTACCACTATTCGTCGTGATAGCGCCGCCACCGCCGCCGCGCTCGCGCTTACTACTACTATACGAACGGCCGGTACTGCCGCCTGCGACGCCACCACCACCACCACCACCCCCGCTGCCGACGACAACAAGCGCGTCAGCGGTTTGCAGCGATACGTTTTGCGTTTGTTTGCCGCTTCCGCCACTGCCACCACCACCACTACCTCCATTGTTAGTATCTCCTAGTCCAAGTTAGATTATTACAACATGTATGTGACACTCGTGTGAAATGGGGGGATAGAAGAGTGTGAGAGACAGAGAGTTAAAGAGCTATATATTGGATGAATGGAATGAATGAATCAATGAGTCAATGAATGATCAATCGCTTCGCAAGTGGCAAAATGATTCTGCGTCACATGTATGTGTATGACAGACACCACATCTCTTTACTTAGCGAGTGGATTCAGATAAGCGATGGTGATTAGGTGTTGGCGGAAATGCTTGCTTGCCTACCTGTCGTTACGACATTGGTCATCATGTTTCCGGACTCGCTGAGCGGATCCATTCCGGGCCGCGGGTCGTACGCCGTCGTGCTGTCCACGTAGTCGGCGGAGATGTCGTAGCCCATCGAATTCGTCTGGATCTGCGTCTGGCCCGTGTAGTACGCCGGCGTATACGTTCCGACATCACTGTTATACGTGTACCTTTAAGTTGAAGTGCTCAAACATGTACGTACGAAAAACATCCAGAGATTGTGAAAGTACACGAAACAACATCATACCACGCAACGGACATACACACGCACACGCATTATATTTAGAGATAGAAAAGAGAGACACATCAAGGGTAGAGAAATTGTGCGCTCACCCGCCGTTGTAATTGTGATGCAACTGATCGCTGCTTGAAGGTGTCTGCTGCTCGAAGACGGAGCTGTCCGGCGCTGAATCATTTTGTGCGCGTAATTGCGCTCGATGAAATCGCACCTCATCTTCGACCTTTTCGCGCTGCTTCTTGGACATGCGTCCAAATTTTACAGCTGCAAAACCAAAAACACACCCATACCATTTAGTCATGCACTTACGTTGGAACCAACTGCAGCCAACTTATCCTATCGCGAATAAATACGAAGAGTTGAGCGCAAATAGCGGATTACGTAATGCAACAATGCGTCCGAAAGGAATGCGCAGCTATACATATTTTGCGCTCCATGCACCGCGCCGCGCCGCACAGCGCACTAACGAAGCGGCAATGCAATAACTTAAATCCGCGGCCGGCGGGTAAGTCGAGAATCTTAACGAGATAAAAGTGCGCGCACGCTGGAATACAATGGGAGCCAGAAAGAGTGCTTGCGCGCTCGCTGTGTAGGCGAGCACACGCGTACAATGCACGACGACGTGCTTCATTGTTGCTCAAGATTTTTCTCGGCTTGTCCGCTTTAGTAAATCGCCTGGAAAGGCGTAAAAATATAATGTAAAGCATGTCATTGACGTGCGTGAATTATTTTTGCAATGCCGCTCTGCGCGCTGCTGGTGTAAATTTCAAAATCTACAGCGCGCTCAATTGGATTATTTATTTGTTTATAGCTTGCACGTTTGCCGCACATAAATTCACCGACACTGATGTACCCCATGCGCGCTGTCAACACGGCCGCAATCCCGATCGCGATCGTTTAAATAAATTTCCAATTTCCATGCGTTTTTCTGGATGGCGTTACGCAACTTGAAGTCGCCGCCACTGCCGCTGCTACTGCCGCTTCTCTAATTGAATTCTTTAGGCTACGTCCGCACACATTATGCAGTGTTGTGATTGTTAAGATAAGCAGCGTACATGGCGCAATCTTAAAAGTTTAGCGCTCGCGAGGAGCGCGTCGTGAATTCAATTAAGCACTATCATCGCTCACGCACGCCACCGAACCGGAATTTACTGGAAAACTTGACTGAACATCGTCATTCTGAAAAATTTGTTATTTCCACATTCAGCATCGAGATAAAGTACGTTGAGCGCGCGCGATTCGTGATAATTGCTATTCCACCCACATAAATCGCCTTACGAGAGCGAGAGAAGAAAAAAAAACATAGACAAAATGAGGCCGTTGACATAAGTGTTTATAATTTTGGGCGCTTCTATCATAAAAAGCACTTATCATTAAGCATTATAAAAAATTTCACTTTGCATGGCATCATCAAACAATTTATCAATATGTTTAACAATACTAATAGCATACATTTTCTTTGCGGCATTGTTGCGCGATTATGAAATTTATTAATGCCCGTATAAAGTGTGTAAGCAAAGCGACACATAAATGAGCTATCAATGTAATGTCATAATAATCTAGCGGGTTTCACCAATAACTGAAATGAAACCCCGCTCAATTTGATTAGGCAATCATTTCTTAATAACAATTTGCAAGCAATCAAAATGTCACACTTTTAATTACCTATAACGGTCCGTCGTACTTACTGTCCGCGGTCGAAGCATAGTTTAAATTTGGAAAAATTAATTATTCGCAATTAGCATGATTTTTCCTAATTTGTATTTTTCACAAAACGCCAAGTGTTCTAAACAAAAAGCGCAGTGTGCCGTTGGCTGGGCCGATGGCGAATGAGGACACGATATTTACGTGGAATTATTAACAATCGACAATTACGTTTTGTGTTCGACGTGCGCATCATTAGCAATCGAATCGCGGCGGATCGTTATTAGCCATTATTCATGCCGTTTTACGATGGTCTCGGAGCGTGTTTAATGCGCGTAATTATAGATTTAGGCGCAAGTATTTAACTCTAATAATAATATTTTAGAAAAGTAATAAAACCAATTACCAATTACTGATCGTTAATGTTTTCATCATCGATCGATGCCACCGCGCGCCGGTTTTCAGGCTAAACAAGCAGCTATTAGGTGCCCGTTTTTGTGTGCGCACAATTAATCATATTATCCCGCAAAAGTCGATTCGCTATCTAATCAAATAAATGCATAATTCACTAATTAAATCGGCTGCGTTTAATTTATCCAATGCAGAGTGAAGATTTATTGCACTAACGCATGCATGCGCACAATGCATTACCAATGCTGACCTACTAATCGATCGAAACGCATATACGCGCCGTATTCTCGTAAATCTGTCGCATGAGTCGGCCGCAAGATTTAAGTGGCTCGTTTAAGAAGTCCATCATTGTCGTCGAACTGTGCACAAGTGCACTCGTACCACAGCACACCAATGCGAAGCAATGACGCAGTACCCGTTTAAATCATTAATCGATTGCTAGCTTTGAGCGACCGACGAAAAATAGCCAGCGCACAGTTTGGTTGGTGATATGGTCATAATAATCATATCAAAGTCGATGGTGACTTATGCCTTCATACAAGTTCTGCACACATGGCAAACACGACACGCACGGTGAAAGTTTTCTTTCGTTTGCATTGCGCGCACGCTCGCATTCGCGAGTTGTGGTTTTTTCATGCATACATCATAATCTTGCGTAATCTTCTTGTTGTACACCACAACGCCGACATTTTTTGCGCAAGTGTCATTAGCCGAAAACTCCAAGTTATTTATGATGCTTAATTTCCGACTTAAGTCAACGCAATCCGCAATATATCAAGAGAAAAATAGTTGTAAACTCACCATCTCGACTCATCCCAAGCCGAAGACATTTTTGCAATCGACAGTACTGACATCGATTGCGATTGACACGATCGACGACGCAATTCTTGTTGCGAGGACACTGATAGTTCACCACCGAGGACTGTGACCGCCGAAAGAAGCCCTTGCAGCCCTCGCATGTGATGACGCCGTAGTGCACGCCACTGCTCTTGTCGCCGCATACTTTACACGGTATTATTTCGATTTGTGCTGAAACAAAGCGAGAAAAGCCAACGTTAGTTAAAATCAATTGTAACTCATGCATACATGAGGCGCCGAAAGAAAATATTGTTAATATGCGCTGTACAATCGTGTACATTATGCGCATAAATACAAAGTTTTATGTAATCGTTTGACGTAATAGTACTCTTTGTTTTCTTCTTCTTGTTGCATTATATTACGCGCCTGTCTTGTGTTAATTTCTTTTCTTTTCAGCGTAAGGCAATAATTTACGCGTGTGCAATACCTCGTATCGAATTCGCACTCTTTTTATCCTCCTTATCATCGATCAGATTCGTCGTAATGGCACCGGAATTGCTGCCGCCGCCGCTACCACCACTGCCAAGGTGATGTAGTGTGGTGGTGTGCTGCTGCAGCAGGGCAGCGGTGGCAAGCTGCTGCTGTTGTTGTTGCTGTTGCTGTTGGTGATGGCTGTGATGCGCCTGCTGCTGCTGTTGTGGCGTCGAAGGAGGCGGTTGCGCCGGCGACGTCGAGTCGACCGATGCGACAACATCGGCCGCCGCCGACGCCGCCGCGGCAGCAGCAGCAGCGGCGGCAACGGCGGCCGCAGCTCCCCAATTATCCCCGGCGCTGAAGAGCTCTTGAAAATTGTCCATTGTCTTTGCGCGGCGACGACGGGCGGCGGCGCAGCAGCAACAAAAACGTTCGTTCGCGTCGCCGTCTGCGTTCGGCTACACTTCGCATGGCAGCGCCCGCCGCAACGACCAAACACAGCACGCAACACGGATGGTCTGCCTGATCCTTTTCCTTTACACGTCGTCGTTCGTCTTCTCGTCGGCAGCACCAGCAGCAGCAGCAGGACTGCCGAAGACGCTGATGATGCTACCAAGAAGCAGTAAGCGGTTTCAAAATTCGTACGCACTTAGCACTTCTTGTGGTAACGGCACGCCGATGGAAAAATTATTATTTGTACATAAGACACACTGCGGTTGTTTCTTGTTTATCTCACTTTCTTATTGTACAAGATTTTTTGGACGGTAGCTAGGTAATTTCCAGTCGTTCGTGTTTCTTTGTAATAACAACAACAAAAATCCCAAATAAAAGTATCTTCAACGAATCTTTTATGTAACTGCAATTAGTACATTTAACACGTGTAAGAGTTCTCTCTCACGAAACCACGTGCCACAAACGCAACGTTACCCTATAATCAAATCCACGTAATTTAGATGTTATTCGTTTGGTTGTTACGCTGATGAATAATTGAGAAGCGCTTGAAAGATGGGGGCGGTTGCTAAATGAGGGGCTGTTTCTTCGCGAAAACGAAAAAGAAATGGTTAATAATAATGATGATGCTGACAGACCGTGAAACGAGAGGAAATTTCAAGCGCGCAGAAGCTATACACTAACAACATTTCATTCATTCGCACAGAGAGTAAGCAAGGTTCAACAACCGGCGACAATAATTTCGATTTTTTCGACGGCATCGTCCGTTGCCACATGCACGCGCGCTTCGCTCGCTGCCAACACTCCGCAACACCAAAATCTTTATCAAAAGTTGTTAACAACGGCTTTTTCTCATTCGATAATCATCGCAAGTCCCAAAATACTTGTAATCAATCCTGGCGCATGATCGGGGAATCAAACCTCAAATCCAGTTGTCTTTCCGGGAAAAGCGGCGGAAGGGAGGCGTCAAAATAAACAGAAGGAATGCGAATCAAAACAAAGCAAGTGAAGAGGATACTGATGTTGTTTTTGTCTCGCATTTCGTCAACAACAACAACAACTTCAATGCAAAGGACGAAAATGTAGGAAGTGAGGAAAGCGATGAAGAAGCCCGCCAAAGTTGGCAGTATCAACAGACCGTTGGCGGCACACCACTACCAATGTTGCTTCCACTGCCACCATTGCCGCCGCCGCCGCTGATGGCATACAGATGCGAGCGAAACGTTCGTTCGCATAACATAGAGACCGGCCGCCGCGAACGCTGAGAGCCCGTGTGTTATGTAGTAGAGTACGTATCGAGCGACGTTCGCGCGTGTTTAGGAGGCGCGGCTGAAAGCCATTGAACTCGAGGTTGTTCACCGCCAAATATGGACGAGTGCGCGCCGGCTCGGTTCACTCCTCGCGTACTACAGGCCTCTCTTTGCCCATTACATGCCATCATCGCACATACGCATATCGCATGTGCGCAAATCTGCAATTGCACACGCATCCAAGAAGACAACGACGACCGCGAGACGCCGAAGGACTGTGCACCCCACGCGCGCAAACCATGCACTTCTAGCCCAAAAAACAACGTTAAACAACAGCTGTCAATATTGAATGACCGCCGCACGCACCGTTTGTAGATTACTCATGCATTCGTACATACAACCTATAAATTTGGTCGATGAACTTGCGTCGAGACACCGATATTATCATCATATGCGGCCGCCGACACCGAATTTCAATGAATGATTTTGACAATTTGCCATGCGGAATCGCCACATTTTTCTCGCTCGCACTCCCAGTGCGTGACCATAGCACAGCTCGCGAGTGTCATCATCGCACACAGAACAGCCGAGGAGCGTGTACCGGGGCGGCGGAATGCGTATAGAAGTGCGTGGCGCACACTCACTATTTTTAAACAATGTGAATGACCGATTATGCTTAAAAGCTAAAAGCGATAAAGAGACAATAACACACATACGCATACGCTGAGAAAATGTGCGCGCACGAGGCGCAACTTGAACATAATCATGACACGATGATGAACGCGCATTCACACGATGCACACTTATACGACATGTTATGCTCTTGTATCAATTGTGATGTCGCATGTCGCGGATTGCTCTCTTATCACGTCACCGACTCCGTCAGCGGCGGCTGTAGCGGCAACTCGGAAGTGAATTTATAAACAACACGAATTCCAAATATGACCAATGAGAGGGTACGAGCGAATTTAATGAGATGACATTTTTTTGGGGTGTTTGTTATTGCTATGTTGGGTGCATTTCCGGTTTTTCCGGTTGTTGGATGTTGTTTTGTGGTAACGTTACTTGTAAGAGCGCGTAATTTTGTTTCGGCTTATCGCACGCGGAAGAGAGGACAGACACTATAAAATATCAATCGCCCTTTTCTTGCGTTTGCTTGTAATTGTAATCCACAGCAATCCCGTCATGGAATGGTTGCTGTTGCAGGCGGTGCAATGATGCAGAAGAGCACACACACTTTGCACTACACTTTCGCGCAAGCACAATTGGGATGTAGACGATGGTGGTGATGATGTTGTTGACGTGAGGATGACACCGAGGAGTGAAGAGTTGCAGAAGCTGCTGGAGGACGAGCGTAAAAAATATCCACATGAAGGACACGCGAAAGCAACCACCACGCGCGCACGCCCGACTCAAAACTAAACGAAACTGAAGCGAACGGTACGAATATGTTGTGCATTGGGCACTCCACGTGCGAGTGTATGCGTGCGTTCGCTCCGCGACTTCATTCCTCTCTCGTTCGCGCTTCGCGTCGCGCGTCGCCAACGACGAACAGACCTGCCGCCAGCATCGGCAGCAGCAGGAGCAACCAGCAACCAGCAACAGCACGTTGCGTTACGCCAACATTACGTGTGTTACGCGATGCGCCGCTCGTGCACAGACCTCTTGACTTCCTGGTTTGCCTGCCTTGCCTTGCCTTGCTTTGCCTTGCGTTGCCTACCTAGGTTCGTTGTTGTTGTTGTTGTTGTGGTTCTGCTCAAGAACTGCATACACGAATGACACCACCACGCAACAGCTGTTTCATTTGGTTTTCCAATCAAATCTTCTGGTAACCAGCGTCTAATCTAATCACCGCGTATCGGGGAGGATAAAAAAGAGCAGCAGCAAGAACAACAGCAACAAGAACATAAACAAAATGGCTGGTAACCGATGGTAACCGCTTTTCCACCGTTCGTCATCATCGTCATAACGCGGATATGCATCGAATTTTTCGCAATATGCCCGCCGGCGGTGACGTACTGTATGCAGCGCGCGGACGACGGCATGGAGTAATGCCCGCCCCACTTCCACCGCCGGCCACCACCACCACCAGCGTTTGCCACCAAGCCGTGCAACAACTGACTTGCTTTCGGTGGGGAAGTTCAATGACCCACATGGTTTTGCTCGCACACTCGACATACACACGCATGCAAACACACCGGCCATAACACACGCACTCTGCATATGCGAACAAACACCACGCCGACTCGGAGTCACTCTTATACAATCAGCATTTTGTTGCTAGAGATAAATAAAAACTAAATAAAATATACCCACTGTCCCCAGGTGGGTACCCAGCGCTAAATTTCCCGACTTTTCATGGTAACCACCGCACGCGCATTAATACGCCAGCATCAAACTGACCGCAAACTTCTACCGTTGTTGTTTAAAAGTTTTAATTAAATACAAAAATTACGCAGTATCGCAGATGTCGCGTTATTATATTCTTGTCTGCTGTGCGTGATAATGCATGCACACACGCCAAGAGACAACAGTTGTTAATGTCCTCCCCGTTTGCTATGTCTACAAGCGCTCTATACGAAAATAAGTCACGAATTCAAAACAACAACTGCGGTGTGTGATGTTGCTCAAAGTGTGGTGGTGGTGGTCCATGCCAAGAATTCCAGATATCTACTCGGAATTCGACTTTTGTCTTTTTCCAATTTCCTCAAATCTCCGATATAATTAGAAATTATTTAAATCCAACGCGAAACAGTATGGAAATCCGCAGCTGTATTATGCAAAGAAATCATGCGCGCGTTCATGCTGTGAGAACATTATTGATACGTGGATTCGCGTGCATGCATCATCATCATCATCATCATCATCGTTGCCGGCAACAACATAACATCATCGCCGCCACCGCCGTCGTCGTCATCATGCCGCGCGCACGAAGGCTGCCGATGCTCCCCCATATGTTCGACGACTACGACTACGACGACGACGACGACGACCGGCACCGTGCGCGTAAGTGGGTCACTGAGACCTAGTCGCGGCGGTCATTGCACTGCCGGTGTGTGAGCGCTCAAAGCCCGCTATAGGACTCGCGCTTCTCGCTGGTATATACACATTCACTCCGCCAGGACTCTCGCGACTCGTGCATTACGTTATATTACGAGTATGCTGTTACGTTCCAAGTCGTTCGCATCGCATACACCAGGCGCACACGACCGATGCACATAATGCATGCGTAGCACTGTGGATGCCAATACGCGGTCGATTTAATTTTTTAAATACTCGCTCAAATCTTCAATTAGGCAAGGCCGCAACATTAAAATGCATCTCGCGTTTTTGCATTCAACGCAAACAAATATGATGCAAACACCAGCGTATTGCACAAAACAAACAATAAACGCAAACGTGATAAAAATATAATAGCACTGCAAATATGTAACAATCTTCAACGCAACGAGCGCGTTTTTTTTTCATATCTACGATAAGTACTAAACTTAATAATACATTGGCTCATGCAAATGTTGCAATTGACGATGCCATTATTTATTCAACAATTTCAAGTCTTCGTGTTTCGTGACCGCTTATTAAATTCCCATTTCGTCCGTAATTAACACGCTCGAAAACGTAGCGCTACAAAAAGCGACAATGGACATCAATGATAGAGAGTTAAATACGGATGTCGAGAATGCATTTACTTATCTAAAAATACATTTGTGTACGCAAATGCTAAAATTACACCGATTTGTGTACGTACTGCAGCGATGCGCGCGTTTACAATTTGCATTCAGCCGGCATATAACGTGAAACAAACAAACAACACACATGCACATCCGACTCTGACAACGTCGAGCGCGAGAGACATCAACACACTTCGTAATCGTTCAGCGTGCGCACGTTTGCAATCCTCCTGATGACAGTGGATGTTGTTGTTGTTGTCGTCGTCGTCGTTGTCGTTTTCGTTGTTGTTGTATATCGCCAAGTTACGTCAACTTTTCCTCTCTCGTGTGTTTCGTTCTTTATTATTACTTTTTCAGCCGCGCTTCTTGCGCCGTGCATACCACGCTCGTAAATTATTATCATTGTTATGTTGCATGCTTGCGTCTTTTCTGCACGTGAATTTACGGACGCGAGGTGCACGCATGACAAAAATTCCAGTTTGCGTCGTTCGCATCTTATGCAATGTGTTAACTAACATTACATGTCTTCCAAGTAGAAACTTTAGAAAAAATGCAAATAAATCTCAATGAATTATTTCATGCCTACCAGCGTGTTTTCTTAATTCTTTAAAAATTTTGCTAAATTCTTTTCAAAGAGTTACTTAAAAGTTTGTTGCTCGAATATTTAAAAAAGCAGAAATTAATTTTGATTTGAAAGAATTCGTCTTGATGTGTAAATCAGAAGAAGCATTTAATAATTATTACCAAACAATTAAACGAATTAAGCGCGGATTGTGCGCTGCTCGGTATTCGCGCAGTTAAATTGCATTTTGATTGCAGTGCGTGCATACGCGTGTGACGTCGTCATCGGGTCTCGTCGCTGTCGTGGACGTCGTCGCCGCAAGTGACTTAAGTCCGTCTCGCAGCGCGTATAGCTGCATTCGCGCGGCTGCGGCTCACTCACTCGGTTGCGCGCGCGCTCGCGCCTCTTTATAAATAGATGTTTGTAAATAATTTTTGCCGCTCTTATGTAATGGCGATTAGCGATTAGCCGGAGCGGAGCGCAAGTAGGCCACAAGTTGAAAGACATGAACCAAGGACATCGGGCCGTTTTACTACCATAGAAAACAAGGCAGGCATGCGCGTGTGCCTCAGCGCTCGCGAATGCTGCTGGTACATAATGCATACACACGCATGCACACTACATACACTCAGCACCCAGCTGAATGACGACTACACATCATGCAATTTCAATGCAGCATTCAGCATTCGACATCATCATCGTCATCATCATCCTCGCCGATTGATTGCATTCATGCGTGTATTACTTACGCTTCAATCGCGCGTACGTACGTACGTACATACACGTATAAACGCATGCATAAAGAATGTGCGCAAAGATTTTCGTTATTACATTTGCGCAACTTCCACTCGCGTACCATTAAAAACCACCTATTGATTTATCGATTTGTTCAACGCTTGATTATTAATCGCTCATGTAATTAATAATACGCTATCGCAAGACAAACTTTCTTTTTTATTATGTATGATTACTTTTCGCCACGAAAGAATAATTATCTTTTTCAATAATATATCCACGTATTATATTTTAATCAGGCGACAATCCCATCAAATCGCCCGGCATATGCGACACAGCGTATAAAAAAAATTAGAAATCAATTTGAAAAAGAAAGTGAACTCGTATAAATGGGCGGCAAGCGGTTTATTTCTGAATACCTACTCATTTATTTTTTTTATTATGTCGCTAGACATGAATAAATATTCCAAACTACTATCAACTCCAAGACGTATATTGATAGTTTGTACTGATACATAATTCATATACCACAAAACGTACCGAGCGCTCTTATTATTAGTTATTGGCGTATTATTATTTATTGCTCGCATAAAGCTCGACTTCTTGTTTGCAAACTATCCGTGTGGATAAACTTAATTTAACTGAAAGTTGTTTTATCCTACACATGTAAAAAAAAAATTCACGATTCATTATAAAGTACTTGAAACTTTTAAGTAATAATTCATCTCAGAACTTGGTTAAATCTTCATCAATAGTAAAATTTGATTGAAATGTTTATTTGAAATAAAATGGTTAATGTAATTACCGAGCAAGAATTCGTAATTTTTTGCACGAGTTTCAACCATGTACCTAGTTTTCTTAACGCAGTTTGATAAAAACCTTCGACATGCTTAATGCGGCGATTTGCACACAAACCTGTCATGCGCGCTTACTTAAACGGCAAGGCTTGCGCTCAGCAAACGACAACATTTGAACAGCGTACTCATAGCGAGCTAGACAAGTGGTAATAATTATTGGAGAGCGAAATAGAAGCGAAAAAAAAATGTCCCACTTTTCTAGAGCGCACTTGAAACGGTGGCGGTTTGTTGAGGAGGCAGCGCCCGCGAGTCAGTCAAACGAATAAATCACTAGCTTGAAACTTATCAATCGCGATTTATTGCTAAAGAACTGCATGTTGTTCGTACACAGATCCGGCACAAATGCGCATTTTGTCCTAATTATTTTTTCCATTCAAAAACTCTTATCTACGAATGAATTAAGTGGACGCATTACGTTAATACACGCCTGTATTAAATGCACGTGACACGATGCAAAGCGCAAAACTAGGTGGCACAAAAAGCGAAATGAGATTTTCATCATTTTTGCGCACTTCAGCAGCGCTCAACTGAAAAATTATTGCTGCTGGTGGTTTTATTACGCTAGATATGATATTTATGCGCAATGAGGTCTGTGCTCTTATTATTGCGTTTTTCAATTGTTGTGTGACAATTTGAAATACGCTTAACATAAATATCGCTTGTGACTCACAGATAGCCAATAAATATCGATTAAAAACCTTGTTGTCGTAATTTTCATAATTTAGCAGAAAATTAAAATTAAGTTTCTCTCCACGTATACGCAATAAAATCGTTGATATCGCCACAAATAAATATATTAATATTATTTATTTACGATTATGTTATAAATTGTTCAAAATCGTTTTGAAAGTCAGTGCGCGCGCTCGAGAGAAGAAAAAAAAACGCAACATCGAGAGGGTTCAAGAAAGGTCATTTTCAATGATGTTTCGCTCGCCTTTTTCTATGATGTTTACATATTTATCGAATGATATATCCGCACCGCAAGTGATCGAAGAGAGTGAGCAAACAGAATAAATGAATTTTTCATTCGGACTTTTTCAAGGTTTCGCACGTTTTTTCATTGAACAAACTGCCACCGCTGAACGTAAGTAAACGAGCAGGTGTCATCGAGCATAGCACTAAATTCAAATGTACAGAACCTCAACACAAGGCGCGCACGCTGTTATGAAAAAGGCCATAAATAAATTGTTGTGGCGCGAAACAGAAAAAAGCGAGGTTCATTTAGAACACCGTGGAATTACGCGTATAACAACGACACGAAACAAATGTTTCATCATCGAAATTCAACAATAATAATAAAAACAACATTACTGTTATATTCCCGCATACAAAGTGTCGTCCGAAACTTTCAACGAATCAGGATACGCATCAAAATTGTGTAAAACTCGTATAAAACCAAAGAAAATTGCAATAAAATTGAAACATGTTTTGAAAGTAACGGAAATAAATTGTTGCCACACTGCGTAGCACGATTTTCATGCCAAATTTGCACTGGTTTTCTTCCTTTCTTAATCTCTTTGCGCTGCTTTGTAATTCGGTAGTTCGATAACGGGACTTTGTCGAAAACGCAGTTTAAAGCGTTGAAATTCATCGCGAATACAACGCGATAGTAATAATAACAAAAGAACAGAGGCGATGAACGCTCGGGAACTAAATAAATAATTGAACATGGCGAATGAATAATACATTTTCTTTGTATTTTGGTTCCTGCGAGCGAGCGCGCGCGCGCGCTTAGCTAACTGTAAATTCGATCAATTTGCATTACATTTTAAGTGCTCTTCACTCGAAATTGAAAATTTCTAATTTTCAAATTTTGCATCTATTTTTAGCCGTACACATTATATTCGCAAATAGTTTACTCCGCTTGCAATTTCACTTGAATTTTAACGATGCGTTGTTCTATTAATAAATTACAATATATGCATGTGTGATATGTGCATCTGCAGCATGCAGTCGCGGGCACGCGTAATGCTGAAATGTAATTAAAGTGCAGATAGAGTGGAAATGTTCAACAGTAGCAAAACGCACAGTCGTGGGTACTTGAACAACTAACAACCAACAACACCAGCAGCGAAACGGAACCGAACGGAATAAAACGATACAGCAACAACGTTTTGTGTTCTACAGCTACGCGACGCGGCTCTGTGTTGTGTGTGCATAGAGAAGTGGTTGGTGTGTGCTTCGCGTAATAGAGACGCGCAACCACGGCGTGCACGCTGCGCGCCGGCTATCAATTTGACCTATATTTTCATAAAAGCGCGAGCCGTTTAGTTCAATAAACCTTTCATAGATACATAGATAAAGCGCGTTCATTCGTTCGCGCGTGCGACGAGCGCGTTGTCGTCGGCTGTCATACAGCGCTAAACTGACATGCACATCATCGTCGTAGTCTTCGTCGGCGAAGCTCTCGTCAAAATGTCTTTGATTTGCTATTGTGCGCATCTTTTACAAACAAATCAACATTCGCATTACGCATACCATTTCAAATACATGAATGAAACCGCCAGTATATTTTGCAAAAATTATCCTGGAAAACTTTTCAGGATAATTCATCTATCTAATAATTTTATTCATATTTTGCTGTATAGACGTTTGAAAAGTTTATTCCTGAGTTTCGAATAATTAAATAACACTTAAACTTTTTATGATCACGAGATTAATTCGAAATTATTTAAACGTTTGCGAGATTTTAACTAAATAACTGCTTTTCCTGGTGGCAAAAGTCCAAAGATAACACAGCAAATGAATAAATTTGGGAGTTCATTGACTTGCAATAAACACATACATTACACGTACGAAAACCGTACAAGTGAGTGAGTTAGTTAATAGTACCTACAAACTTGCTTCTCGAGAGACAAAAAAAGTGCAACTTGCTGTTGCTGCTGCTGCTGCTGCTGCTGCTACTGCTCAACAACGGCTTCACAACAATACACATCATGCGATCGTATTAGTATGCATAGAATACTCGTGTGTGAAATTCGATTGTGAAATTTGTTTGAAATAAAAAAAATTACATACAACTTATACCTTTAATGCTTCCACTTGACGTGTGCGGCTGTTGCACTTGATTTTGCTGCTGTTGTTGCTGTTGCACCTGTTCCAATTTGGGCGTGACATTATTCCACATCTCAAACATTTTCCCCGCCGTGTTTCGCGCGCGCTTTGCGTTTTCGCTGGTCAGTTGCGCGCGCGGTATTATGCAAGACGCGTTTCGCAAATGATATATCAAAAAAAAAACCGTAATAATTTATCCACTCTTTACCGTCTATATCACAAACAGTTGTTGTTTAAGTAACAAAGGCATCAGCGCACTCTCCCTCCTCCCTCTAGCAAGTTGAACGACTCTGTTTTCCTGCGCCACTTGGTTCATTCGTAGCAAATTGAAAAATATATCCGCAAAATAAAATAATTCGTGGTGATTGCAGCACTCGTTGCCACTACATGATAGTGGTCATCGTAAAATGTTTATATGCGTTTGTCTAGCTGTCAGAAAACTTATATTGTGTGGTGGCGGCGTATCCATAGCAATCGCCTATTTTTTGCACGTCGCGCACAGAACACTTTCCATCTCTTCATCCTTCCAGCGCGGAGGCAGCGTGGCCGATGGCGGAGATGTGGATGCGCTTGCCGCCGCCGCCGCCAGGACACATCGTTTGTCGTGTTCGGGGCGCTCGCTAAAAATACGTTTTGTTGCTATTTTCTCTTTGTGTGCATAAGAGTGTGTGTACTAAACAAGTACGACATGAAAAAGTTCGATGACATTCGCGCATAACTTTTTTCGCGCACTCTGCGCTCTATATTTGTATTCGCAATCGGGCGTAATTGTCGCCAGGAAATTATCCTATCGTAAAGTTAATTGCTGATTAGATTAGGTTAGGTTATGATGCGCCTATACTCTTTTTTTTTTGGCAATGCCGAAAAAAGTGTCGTTGACCGCGCCGCACGCCGCGGCTCAGTCACCCACCACCGACGACGATGAGACCGTTGTTCTACGACTTGCGCAACTGTCTGAGCGCTGCGAACGCGCAGAAATGTGCGCGCGAAATATAAATATTTACAGATTCGAACGCGCGCGCGAATTGTTATTATTATGAGTGTGCGCCTACCTCAACTCGTCCATGATTAGCAAAGTGTATTTCTCATAGAGAATTCAATACAAATCGCATGTTTCTATTATTGTTTCTGCTTGCTTTTTTGCGCTGCAGATTTTTTTGACGCAAACATTCAATTTTATCCGAATTTAACGAAATAAATTATCACATTCAACGTGCTTGCATTTGTGCTGTTTGCTCGTGGGAAACAAAAAAGACGCCTTGTCACATGACAAACAACAAATATTTCGTATTTGAATAATGTGAGCAGCAGTAGCAGGCAGCGGCAAGAAGCAGGCGCGAATGCAAAGCGCGGACGAAAAACTAGGCCAGCAGAGTTGACTTGGACTCTGTGTTGAGCGCATGCTATTTACTATTTAGTTGCATACAGCTGCATGTAATAACTAAGTAAGTGAGCGAGTGCGCGTGTTTGTCTTTTAGTGCTATTCAACTCCCATATTCGCCTGAGATTTACTTATTTGATTAGCGCAATGCGCAGAGGGACAACAGCATGCACCGGGCGCGCTCGCACGCGCTTTGACGAAGGATGACGCAGTCAACCACTTTGACTTCGCCACGAATATGATGAATTGTGCAAATACCGAATGTCAAATACGCATAGTGCGTGACAATGCGTGTAACTGTATTCAATAATAATGTGTACTACTGTGCTTTGCGCACACGTCACGAGAGATGCTAAAAGAGATATTTTGCTCGCGAGGAATTTAAATGACATTTTTCAACAGTGATGAATTAATTCATCTCTTAATCGCATTCACGCCTATTGCGTTGGACTTTGCATAAAAATTTCGAGAGGCACGTCCCTGTCGCCGCCGCCATCCGGTATGCAATAAAATGCAATGCAATTGCGGCGCCTCGTCAACTATGCACGAAATGTGCGCGCCCGCCACCACCGCCACCGCCAGCCACCGCCGGCGTCCGAGCGACGCCAAAGAAGCGCGCGCGAGAGAATTTGTCAACTCGACCACGACCGCCAATCGAGCGCGAGCAGAAGAAGAAGAAGAAGAACTAAACGCACAAAGCTATTTCCATTTTCATCAGCGTTGGCGGGAAATGGGTTAGGTTCGGATCGCGTGTGCATGCACATCGTGAGCGCGACGACTTGACCAACCAAAAAGGAGGCGCGTCTTGTTTGCTCCGGAATCGCAAAATGCCAGGGATGCCATCGCGTCATGCTGCCGCCCCCGCCGTATTGATTCTCAGCTGCTTTGTGTAAGAAAGCCAGACCAACCAAATGCATGCATGTATGCATATACCGAGCGTGCGAGTAAACCGCAAGTATGCAAATTGCCCCGCAGCTTTGCAAAAAACACCCTGTGCGTGCTGAGCATTCCATGCGTTCATATTAAGCAGCACACGAAGGCTTTAGTTCTATAGAGTTAATACGAAAGCCTCGCAATGACGAGAACGCCATCGTCGCCGCCGCCGTCGCCTCCGATGATGATGATGATGATGATGATAATGATGAAGTGGCACTGCGCCCAATGCGTGCACATAGTGGTGGTGGTAATGTCGGAGGCGGCTGAAGATGAACAAGCATTGTGCACGTGCAAGTGGAGATATGGGATGCTTGATATGAATGCACATATCATATGGACAACGTGACGCTCCTGAAGGATGAAGACAAGAACCATTCTCCGCATCTCCACGTGCTGAGCACAGAGAGAGGAGCGAGACAAGTGCTAATACGTGAAGTGCGACAGCATTGTTTGTCAAAAACACGGCGAAAAAATATTCGAGCGTCTCGCCAGCAGAATAAAGCGAGATGGGGGGGTGTGCAAAATGTCCTTTTTAAGCATGTTACGCAACTCGTACAACTCGCGTGCGAATTACAACTTGCATTGTACAAGTTGCTGGTTTTATACGGTTTTTGTTGTTGTAAAAGGCAGCGGCGACTTCGTTTGTGCGTTCAATTTTTTTACACGCATGTGGATGAAAAGCCTTTCGGCGTAAAGTGGTCTTGCTATATTTGAGCGGGTGTCTTACGCAACACACATTCGCCATATGCGTTCTGGCTTGGCTTTATGCATTCATCAATTCAACTTTTACACGAAACGAAACGAAACGAGTACCGATCACCGATTGATTCGTATTTAAATGCGATACTTTACCCTAATAATAAATCTTCATGTACGATTCTCCACAAACAAAAATTTCGACAAAAAATTGCGCTCAACGTGAGTACGTACTCGAAGCTCACCTCTCTCGAATAAATCGAAATTAGCAGCGACGCTTGAAGTGTGATTATCTAATCGAGAACGAGCGATTAAATAAATAACCATCAAATGAACAAGAAGGCGATGCGAATTACACCGCGCAAAACAGAGACGCCGCGTACAAGAAGTGTGTGGTCGCGGATTCGGTGAAAGTTTTTTCGACAGCGACGAAAAAAAAATTTTTGTGAGAGTCAAAAACTCTTTCTACTTTTCACCTCGCACTCATCAGAAATTCCATTGGACAACAAACAAGCAAATACAAAAATTAATAAATTCAAATATGATAACGAATTAAAATGCTTCGAGTGTCCTGGTGCAGTCATTAATTATTTCAGGATTATGTCACACGCCATTTTATGAAATGTCTAATTCATATTGCGAATTAATTGCAAAGACACATTGCGAATTACAAAACACATGAATTCAAAGCCGGTATAAAAGAAATTTGATTGCAAAAATATGACTGGCAAAACAGTCCTCGTTCGTCCACGTCGCGTCGAGTCGACAAAGTGGCTTAATAAAAGTCGTTTCAATGCGGTGCGCGGCTCATAATTATATCACATGTTTGCGTAACGGCGTTTTATTTTAATAAAAAAGCTTTCTCTACAGCCGCAACGCAAACGCACCGCGAAATACTTGATTCTTTGTATTCAAATAACTTCCAAGTAATAAAAATTAATTTCAATTATTTCCCAATTATGTATTATTCTATCCCCCTCCTCCCTCTCCTCGTCCTCCTGTTTCCCTTGCGAATGCAAATGCGATTGAATTAAAATTTCCTTTCCTACAATCTGTGAGCAATAGCTGGGCGAAAAAAACCGCTTGAAATGTCATCGAACTTTTCGCGGCGCACTAAAAATAAAGCAACAACGAAACAAACCTTATTTCCTTCAAGCGCAACGCAACTACTAAGCAAGTATACGGTATATATCCTGTGGGGACCTGTGGAAATCTTAATTAAACTTTGCGCTTTTCCCCACACACATACACTCTCACAGAATAAGCACGCATTAATTTATAATCCACACTGCATCGATTCAGACGCTGTCTTTGCAATTATCCTTCGTGCATTTCCCAGCGCCGGCAGCGCACACACTCTTATCCGTTATCCTGATTATCCTTACAGCGTATCGGCAACGTCGCAAGTCACGCACTTGATGACGAATCGCCGATGGAGATCCATCATTTCGCGAAATTCGGAAATCGCGTAAAATTCTCTCTTCTCGCGCGCGCACACGACTCCTGGCCAACTAATAAGTTCCCTTCTTGCGCAGAAGAACGACGCCGAACGAGGCGAAGAAGCCGACTGACTGAGTGACTCGCTGCGTGCTGGTACTCTATGCGGCGGCAGAGAACTGGCACCGTACACGCTCACTACTCTAGCAACTCGTGCTGTTCGTGTGGATGGATGAACGAAAAGCGCACCACGCTACGCGACGCGCGCACCGCACGAACGAAACGAAAGAAAGCAGGAGCGTAGCGCACATGAACATTCAGAGAGCGAGGAGAGCCCGAACGCAAAGAGATCCACGTAAATTCGGCTGTATGCACACGCCTGAAATGTACCGTTTGAATTTTCGACTGGGCGCGAACAGCGGGCCGCGACTTAAGTCCTCGCGCAAGCGACCAGCAATTTTATTACCGCCTAGCGCAACTTTTATTGAAAGAGTTGTTGCCGTCGTTGTCGTCGTCGTTGTCATCCTCTGCACATTTCTCTACGTACATTTTTCAAACGGTATCTTTCGCAAGCAATAATAAGTAAGTAGTCTATGTCTATGCGGTGCGCTCGAACGTTGCGTCAAATCGGCGTGCGATTCCCGTTCGTTTCGTACCGTATAATGTGCCGTACTGTAAGCTGCGCTGCGCGTTTGTGCTTTTCTTTGGTGGCGGCAGGCGACACTGGCGCCACAACATGTCACGGAGGCGGCAAATTGCACTTTGCCGCCTTCGTCTTCTGCTTCTTCTACTCTTCCTTCGTACTCGTACGCGACGCGGCGTCTTATTATTATGATCAACTTCTTGCCTCTATGCAAATGCGAATTTATGAATATGAATATGTCCAATCTACAAGGTGTTGTACAGAAATTCATTAAAGCCTCAGTTCAGCACACTGACTGCTGAAACACTCGAAATTAAGGATAAAGAAGCGAAGAAGAAGTGAAGTGACTCTAAGAAGGCGTACTTATAATGTTGAGGAGTTAGTCATACTTCTTGCATATAATACGCGGTCGTCAATGACGACGAGAAAGAAGTAACTGTACTTTGTGTTTGTATTCGCTTCTTTTATTATACGCTTATTTTTGTTCGATTTTTTTTCTTCTAGTTTTACTCAACGCGCTGTATGTTTTTATTTTTATCCTGCTTGCTTAAAAAATCTACAGTTTTTAAAATGTCCAGCCCGGAAATAAATTTGCAATAATTACAAATTGAATGAAATTAATTGAAATGTAAATCAAATAATAATACCTATATATTCATTGCAAATGATATTTTAATCATGATCAAATTTAATGAAAATGAAATGCATTAAAATTATTTGAAAAGTATAATTAAATAAAAAGTATTACTTCTCGTTGGTTTTAAAGGTCAATAATATAAATCAAGCATTTTCAATAGACTATAAATTAAAACTCATCAAACGACAAAATACGTAAGTAAGGTGTTAATGAAAATTTACTGCATTTGCAATTGCCGCTTATCTTAAATCTTCGCAATACGTTTATGATGCGTAATTCAATTAACAACCAGATAACTGATAGTTTTGTACTTTGCCGCAATAGATGCATCAATTCGCAGGATGGTCGACAACCTGTTAAATCCCTAAGTGCGAGTAAACAACCGTCGTACGAAGAAGCGCGTGTGTCAGTTAATGTGAGAATTAATGCTGAAAAACTGATCGTTGCCGTTACGTCATTTTTCATCAATAATCATTAAGCACAAACGCGCGCCCGATGAGCAAAACTGTTAATTCTCGCGTATGTGCCGCGCTCAATCACGATAATAATCAGGAGACACTGACGCGATGACGATGAGCGCGCTTCCTAAGCGTTCTTAATTTCTGCAATTAATGCGCGTTTTGAGGTGATAAAAATGCCACTCGGACAACGACAAATGTCAACATCATCGATGATCTGATCGCGTTTAAGAGCAAAGATTAATGACGCTGCAATGGGGTCGAAATGTCACGAAAATATATTAATTGCAAATGTCACAGGTGCGATAAACCCAGGTAGGTACGTGTTCATTGTGCAATTTAATGAAAATTTCGAGTTTAAAATATACTCTCTCTCTCGTGTGTGCCAGCGAATTCTAACTGTAAATGCAAAGTGCACAACGCTTGCTTTTTCACAAATATAAATCGTAATTGTGACGAGCAATTTGATATGTGTGCCCATTGGGTAATTAATGCCTTCGGTTATAATTATTCAATTTTATTGCTCGGCTGGCTCGACTCGCTGCCAAATCAAATCGCCCAAAATGGATGTAAGAAACAACAACTAACGTTAGTTTTCGGCCCGATACCATCGAATTTTTGATGATTAATTATAATCTGCTCGCGTACTTCTAACGCTACTCTAATGCTTTTTGCGCTTCTTGCCTGCTTCGTTCTGCTACACTGATTTTTTCTCAAAATGCGAATTTGTTTTAATCAACTACTTAATAATTCCTCGTCTTATAATTAAGATGTTGTTAAGCTGTAACTAGATTTCCACTCTTTTCCAATGTTCTTTCAACCACAAATATCTTTATAATTAAGTTATTATTTCTTCCATAATTCTTCACCCATCACTCGCCGCTTC
This sequence comes from Aleochara curtula, assembly GCA_963978815.1. Classification (NCBI taxonomy): domain Eukaryota; kingdom Metazoa; phylum Arthropoda; class Insecta; order Coleoptera; family Staphylinidae; genus Aleochara; species Aleochara curtula. The sequence continues at coordinate 17,796,786 of OZ022216.1, read as the reverse complement.
ACCGCATTCAGAACAATGAAATTAATTAGTTGAAAACTATGACAAGAAGTGATTGAAAACCAACGAAAATGAATTTAACTTCTTGTCTTTTTCACCGTGGCTACATTTTTTCAAATCGTATGCACACTCCCAAAAATAAATTTAAAAAAAATGAAGCAAAAGAAAAAATTTACGTTCAACCTCCGTAAATACCTAAGATTCAAATGAAGAGAACGTAAAGATAAACCGCCGAAAAACGACAACGAGCACGAAGAAGAAGCCGAAAAAAAAACCACGGTGAAGATATGATGTTATACTACGAAGAGCAACATCACCAGCAGCAAGAACTCTTCGTGTTGGCCAGAGTTACAAGAGAACAGTAAGCAAGGCACTGACTGCCAGAAAAGTTTATTGAACCCGGAGGACGCCCGCTTCACAGTCAAACATTTTTCGGTCTTTTTCCTTTTTTTCCCTTCCTTTCCCTCTATCTACTTTACGCCGCACAAGCAAATACTTGTCTTCCATGAGTTTTCGCCTACTATCACGTCTTCGCAAAAAAACTAGTCGATGCTACAAAATTCGTAAATTTCCTGAAAAGTGTGCCTTTCTATGCACGTAATGCATTAGCATTAGCATCATTAATTCAGCACGTAGCATCGAACATCATCATCTCTCGAGCGAGTATATAAAAATCCAGTTAGATTTTAATTGCTTCGATGTGAACGTGCACATGAAACATGCTAAAAGCGCGCACTGTGTACGGATGACTACTAAACAGATAGGTTAGTGCTACTTGCACGCCGCGGAAAGTTAATAAACTTTAATAAAATAGAGAGAAAAAAAATCATTAGACTCTCTCACCGACTCTGTAAGAAAACCGTAAACTCACAGCCAACTGCGAGATGTGGTACGTCAATTGAAAATTTCTGTATAGCACGCATAATTCCGACAATACCAACCGTGAATAAGCGTATTAAAGGAGAAGATGAACAATAACTATGAAAATTGTTAATAATCGAATAATGCCTGATTCAGAAAGCCCACTCAAAATTGTCAAGAGTATTCGTTTAGTAATTGAGTTGTCTGATTAAGCAACTATAATCCATAGATCCATAGAAGTACTTATTAAATTTTTCATAATTCAATTTGTTCGTAAAGTTTTCTTTACCATCGAAAAACCTAATGATGTAATACTTTAAATAATACTTTAACCGTTTTTTCCTAAGTAGATTTTTCACAGTTTGTTACCGGTATGTGCCACATGTGGATCGGTACATTACACGCAAGCCCACATTTTTTTCCTCATCAATGATGAATGAATGGAATAGCTAAATGAAATAAAATTAATTAAATGCGAAATACGTGGCTTTTGTGCGCGTTTATTTTATACGCGCGCGTATTCCAGATTATGTGGAATATTCTCATCACAGTGGCTGCGCTAACGGCACCGACAAGCCACACCGCACGAAGAAGACGCATAAGAAGAACAAGATGATGATGATGATGATGATGAAGCTCAGCAGCACCAGCAGCAGCAGCGACGTTTCGTCTAACTGACAGTTCTTTTTACTGCTGCTCGCCGCCGTGCACCGCATTAATTAATATGAAAATCGCCAACAAACCGTATTCGCTCGTTAGGCAATTAGGATTAAAACGCGAGTGCGCGCATTACGCATTCATTTTGTTCCCCAACAATTACCTATGCTTTCATTTACCCCAAAGAAATAAATTTCTCATCAAATGATCCTACCCTGCCCTGTACGACTAGATATTATATCACAATTAGTGTCGACTGACAAATAAGCAACAATTGGAACAATTAACGTCTACGACTACGTCTGATCGGGCGTGCAATAAGGAAACTTGTCGTAAATTGTGTTTTGAAAAATGTTCCATTTCCCGATTGAGGAAAAAGCGGTCGAGTGTTAAGGAAAAAGCAACTTTTTCCCTTTTTACCATTCGGCGTGCTCGTAATTAATTTGTCTCCGACTTGTCCTCGATCGATTTGCGATTATCCAATCAGCCCGCCGAAATGGTGCTCAAAAATTTAACCGATGCATTAATTACGCGCATTTGTCTCGCGCGCGCTAATCATTTCTACCTTATTAAACTTTTCGCCTTTAATTAACACACGCCAACGTGAGCGTGTGGCTTCAATGCGTCTTTTGGGACGCGTTACGCCGCACGTAACATGCGTTTGTTTTAATTGCCATTTTTATACGCCTTTTTTTATTTCAATTGCACCTTGTTAATTATTTTCCAAATGACGCAATTTATTAGGGAAATGTACGCACCACGTTCATTATAAACGCAAACACACACACATGTGTCTTGTTTGATTGATAATCTCAGAAACAGTTATGAAGCACGAAAGAAATAAAATTCAAACATTTTTCAACATGTGGTGAATAATTTCAATTCAAAGACTATTCAATGAAGAACTTGTGTGATCCATCACCTAACCAAATTTGTCTTGTCTCGAGAGAGCTAATATGATATTCATATATGGTATAGGTAATATTTATACCGAGTGCTAATAAATAATCTCAAATAATTTGATCTTGTGTAATGATAACGCGACGAATTAATATACGATTAGTTTGCTTTTTCTCTTGATGAGAACGCACATGACAGATATGTCAATACAAAATTACTTTTTACGTATGCAAATCGCAAAAAATTATTACGCAATATTCATACGTTCGAAGAATATACCAACCATTTACCTTTAAAAAATCCCATACAAAGAGTACTATTAAACCGCCAACAACCGCAATTAGTTTTAAAATACGCATACCTTATATGTAGACGATATAAACAGCCAGTAGAAATGATTGTAATCAAAATGTAATCAAAAAAGACTCACCTGCAAAAAAAGAGAAATATATTAGTATTTATTTTGATTGACGTGTATGAATTTATGATATGTAATATTCCTATGTACAGAGTGATAACAAAACTTAAATATATATATTTTATGCCATTCGTCGTCTACTAACTACTCCCACGATATTTTATCCTACTGCTTGAAATGCTATTCAACTAATTAATCAAATAATTATTAAGTGGTCGCGAATTATAATTTTAAAATTAAATTTTGCATAACAAGACCATCAATGAATCAAATTACGTTTGCATTATGTGTTCTTCAATAACATCTGTTTTTGCGCTACTGCATTTAATTTAAAATCCACGCTTTAATTATTTGCAATAAATAGATGCTGAATCAGGCAGTGTACATTTTAATCTCGAATCTCAATTTGTCCGTTCGGTGTGAACACTTTATGCGCGCGTAACCCATTACGATAGAGCGGCTCGCTATGCATCTTTCAATCGATACTCAATTAATGCGATGGGAGTGCGCTTTTAGTCGGCGCACATTTTTGAAAATCATTCAGCGCGCTACCGTTGCTTTGCTACCTGCCTAATATTTTTTACTCTTATTCTCCTTCTGATTGCGTATTCTTCTCATCGAAGACAATCAGATCTCTTCTTTCGATCAATGCGCAAAATGTCTTACATTTCATTCCGCGTCTTCGCTCAACTGAATAAAAATATAAAAATGTATTGAATACACACACACATCTACACCTGATACACGACAGATGATCGTTCGCGTATGCACGCAAAAAATTGAATTACCTACAAAAAAACGTGCGAGTACCTGATGCTGTTCAGATTGAGAGGGCGCATTATATATTGTTGTTATTGAGGGTGGATGCAGAGACGCAATGAATAGCAGCCGCACACGAAATACGAAGGTGTTGAAATGATTCACACGGTGAGAAACGACAATTTACTGTTAGGTTTTACCAACTGGCGCGTATGCTTCTTTGAACAGGAAGATTTTTTCAACTTTCTCAAACTCAACTAAAAAAAATAATTTTTGAATACAGTTAAAATCTCTAAAGTTTCTTCTGCTTTTATGACTTGAATTTGAATAAAAAGTGAGCAGTCATGTGGCAATCAATGCATTAATACCACCCATCAAGTGGTAATTAAACCAAATGCAATATTGCGCAAATCTGACACGCGCAAATTTTTCATTTACTCGTTCATGATGTCGTTCAATCACCAAAGCAATGCAATGATGATGATGATGATGCGCACGAAGAAACCGATGAAGCAATAATCCATACAAACGAAGCGCGCACCACTCGAACAAGTTAGTTTAACGCGCATTCAATTGCGCGAATCAAATAAATAAATAAATTCAAAAGCGAGTGGCACAGTACAGTTGCCTTATGCAAAATGATGAAGGCAACTTGATGAAAAAAGATAGCTGCACAATAAATCGATTGCACCTCGAACGATTGCGCCCGTCCAACGGCGCAGAGACGAGGAGATGAAGCGAGATAATAATTTCGTCTGCAATTTGCGTTTGAAATTACAGATTACTTCTATAAATATGCCATTAATCATCAAAACGCGCGCGCACTGCACGTTCACCCATTATTTTATTGTACGCGCCGTGGAAAATATTCAAAATCAATAAGTTTTGATCGCGGCGTGCACGATTTTACAATTTGTTTAACAACAACGCCGTACGCCAAAGAATGAGCGAGCGAGCGAGCGAGCGAGAAAAGCACTTTTCAAAAATTGTTTATTGCCGAACGCAATGCAAAACAAAAGAATAAATAGTATGCATGCGCAATACGAGTGAATAAAGCGCAGCACTAGTACAAATTAATTACTCATTCATTCGCTCATTTATTAGCCGCATTAAATTAACTATCAGCAATTAAGTAATGTTATTTTACAATTTATTGGTCAAAGACCTCAGCGTGCGACCTCTTTTGTTATTTAAATGCACCTTTTTCCGAATTGTTTATGTTTATGAATTAAACAATTTTTCGTTTGCATGTGCCTAAATAATATCCAATGATAATATTAATAAATAAAAAAAATAGTTGCGCATACGGATGAAACCGTTAGTTGCGTAAGAGATGAAATATAACAAGGCATTTCCTTCAATTTTCGCGCATGAGATCCGGTTCGAAATTGCATCCGGTTAAATTCATGCATCTCGAAATTTTTGCACTTTGATTGAAAGACGTCTTCGCCGTCTTCGTCTTCTTCGGCAGGCAAAGTACAGTTAGAGGAGACCATATGGTTTCGTATTACGTATGAGCGCAGTAAAGGTAAGAAGATTGAATCGCGATCATTCAGAAGAAGAAGAAAACGAAAAAAAGAGAAGACATTGCGCGTCGATCGATCGCCACACACAATCGCATCATCATCATCATCCATCCATCCATCCATCCGTTCAGATGCTAAGCTCAGTATGCAACAAAGAATAAAAGAACGCGTACAACATCAAGAGATGCTGCTTTTCGCTCTCTGTTGAACACACGACAAACACGAAAAACATTTCGTTTTATTATTATTATCATTGTTGCGATGTTGCATTTACACATTTACATCAACGTCGCTTTTTTATCGCTTTTACGAGCGGCGTGCGCGAAATTCTGTGTGCTTTTGCCCGAAAAGGATGCGCATTGTTTTCCTCGCATCATTCTTAGAAGTCGTGAAAAATAAAAGAATTCAAAGTAAATGAAATGAATACCAACAAAGAAACGTAATAATGTCGACGGCAAAATGTATTGTATAATATTCGCCGGATTTTGAGGAAGAAACGCAGCCACGAATGCCGCAAGAAAAAGATCCGACAAAAAACAAATCTAAACCAAAAATTTACAGAGTGCTAAATGGATTCTGTGCGAGTGTGTTGTAACACCAAAGAATCATTAATTATCAATGGTTAATTAGTTGCTATCGTTTACTCGCTTAGTGCTTGTAACTTATCTGTGACCGAAAAAAAGTTGCACACTTTTACTTCGTTAAAATGTTAGCAACATACAGGGAGTTTAAAAGTAAATGTCACATCATTCATACGCGTCAGTATTAAATAAAATTGAAGAGAAAATAACTATCATTTAAAAAATATCATAAACTAAAATTTTAAAATTTTCAGGATGGGGGTACATGGTACCCTCTATCACTCAAATATGCGCGCAGGCAACTGATCCTTCCAGGATACAAGCACCTAATGCCAAATCGAATTTTCATATCTCAGTAGCAATTCAATGAGATCTATGAATGATCTTTACACTTTACACCAATTTTTAAGACCAAGCATCCAAAAAATCAATTATTTTTTAAATTAAAAATAAAACCATTTAATAACACATTACTCGTAATTAATTTTTGCCGTATGCGAAACGCGAGCGAATATAAAATTTAATTATATATCTCATGGGTGTTACGCGTTCGTTCAGAAATACGCAAACGGAAATATTGCGTCTGACAAACGAAGAAATTACACGTTGCTTGCTTGCTGCACCGCAATGCGAATTTGGCGAGAGGCGGCGAAATGATAAAATGCCTTCCTTCACCTCGTGCGCGCACGCTGTAAATGAAAACATTACAAACGCAATGAATGCTATGGTTTATGCTTAATTACCGGCCGTTTAAAATTTTATCGCCGTTTGTCGACTCGTAAATTACCTGCGAATTTCTAGCGTTGCGATTAGTGCGCATTCTGTGTGATTATGCAACTAAACGCTGAACGAAAAAAACTACTTAGTTATATACAAAAATTAGACAAGAAAAAATAAGTTTAATTTTTCCAAAAGCACGCCGCAAAATGTATAATTACATACGAGTCATTAACTTAAATCAACTCATTGGCGCGTCGTCCGAGTGCGCCATAAATGCGCGTATTTTATTAATGAGCGTGCGAGACGCCACTGCAGATATGAAAATAAATGCACGGATAATTTATGTAATACTTAATTAGTTTCGTGTAACTTTGCATAATTATCATCGATTATAAATTTATTTCGAGTTTATTTAATCCATTGATAAACAGCGGCCATGCAACTTTTAACGACGCATAAAATCTGACCGTAATTAAGTTATTATTACCGCTGCTGGTGAACGCGCGCATAAAATCAACTTTTGAGCGCGCAAGATGGAAAAAACTATTTGTTGTCTTGTCAGATGCTAATGGGTGCGCTTTTTATACGTGGTATGGCATCATTGACAACGACAACATCAACGACAGGACTAGATTAGCAACGGCACTTTCACTTCCTCAATGAGTTAGTTGGCCAAAGTTGTACACCAAACAACCAACAAACGACTGCCATGTCTGGTCGATATTCCCTTTCAAAGAGAAAGAACTTTGTGTTCAATTTGAATAACTAATCAGAGAAAGAACAATAAATTAAATATCAATCCCAGAGGGAAGGATAAAATTCCAATTCTCACAATTGATGAAATAATTACTTTTAATGTTTTGTTGGAAAAATATAATTTGTGAAATTATTATCGAAAGATAAGCCAGAAAAATTTGTTTATATCTATGAAAACGGGCCGCAACGCCCACGTGAATGCAATGATTAATGTAAATTGAGCAATAACCATAAAAATAACACTAAAATCACGCAAATTGCTTCGCGAGTACGCACGCTCAACACGCATAATTACTGCGCTGCGAAATGCAGCTACAAAACACTCGCTTGCAGTGCTCGGTCGTGTGCTCGCATAGCAGGCGAGAGAGGTGGATAACCTAGGCAAAAGTGATTTAAATTTAGTGTTAGTGACCTATTTTCGCATTGACACACTGCAGCAGCGAAGTGCAGTTGCTTGCTGCCGACTGCAGCCGACCATTTTATTGCGCGTGTGTCATAAACGCACGCAATTTATTACTTTGCTGCCTCGCTGCATCTCCCCCGCACAAAAAAATTGATCCGCGCGCGCATCAATTTCTTGATGATGCATGATAATGATAATCAAGACAATTGCCAACCGCAAAACAACAACAACAACAACAACAACCGCATCAACAATATGATGCAAAATCGATTCGAGCCAATGTAACAGCGCAATTTACGAGCGGCAATAAACAATACAAACAATGGATTCGCCAAGATGAAGAAGCAGCAGCAAGCAGCAGCAGCAATAACAATGCGATCCTGAATCCGTTCGAAAATTTGCGAAATTCGCCGCAAAACATTCATGCGCTTTGCATCATCTCAACAATTGATGCCTGTGATGCATTGTTTTCCATTTATGCGCCAACGAAATCCGAACCGCTCGCTCGTTCGTTGTTCCTTAATGAACAATCTATCATAAATTATTCTACGCAACGAATGCAAATCAATAACGTATTATTTCCATTCTTAGATTGTTGTGTTGTTCATCGCAAGAAATACGCAATAAAATTAATGTGCTTCTTACATTCAAACATTGCCATTACAACAAAAAAAGAGTTTCTTCGTCATTTATATTTTTCATGTTACCATGATAATCGCGTTATTATGCAGGGTATAAAATAAAGATTAAGTAGTGAGCAGACTCACCAAAGACGCAACTTGCATAATCAACTTAAAGCACTTTTATGTTACGTTCAGTTGAGTTATCAAGAAAAATCAGCAAGAGTCAATTGCGCAACGCCACAGACAGCGCTAAAAACGGAAAAATCAACGCGACGCGTTCACCGTCTATGGACCTGTCATAGAATAAGCCGTTTTCAGTTATGTCAACTGTGCGCAAATCGCAAGCAAGATATAAATAAATAAACAATAAAACAAAATACCTACATGGTTACAACGCATTACTTTAATACTCGCAAGTCTTATCGTATTAAACGCAGTTTAAAACCGATTTCATCAACAATGACGCCTGTCTCACGATTTTTCGGGTATAACAATATCTCAGAAAAGTGTATACCGAATAGCCGAATTAATATATAATTTCCTAATAAATTATTACGCATCTGACTTTCTGACTTGCAATTTGACTACTTTGAACAACTTTGGACTCCTGCAGCAGCTTCAAAGTAGCTACATCTGTATATTTCTATATATCCCTTTAAATTTTCGCGAATTCTACATCCCTCGCACGCCATCTGTTCTTTATATACCTGCTCAAGTGACTACATAATATTGAACCAACTATTTCGTCATACGACGCTGCAATCACTCAATGAGCGTTTGTTGCATATGTGTGAACAAGAATGTCAAGTCAATCGTCCGTGGCAAATTGTGTAATTGTGTAATAAAACAAGGCAGCAGGCGCATGAAGCGAGATCGAAGCGTGTGTCTTTCGCTGACGAGCGACAAAGAGCATAATGTTGTGCTCGCTATTGCAGCAGCTTATATATAAAACGTAGATGCGACCTTTTCAAGGCGGTTTATTGAACTGCACACGCATACTATGTAGCCAAGTAGCATGCATGCATGGGCACCGCGAACGCACCACCACCACCGCGCAGCGCAGTGCAAGCGTGCACTGTTACATGCATTTAATTAGCGCGCGCTTATTATAATACCTCCAACGGCGCATTGCCAAGCGAACCAGCAAAAAAATATTTGTTTACCAACAAATATGGAATTACTAATTAATCTTTTAATTATAATCTTTTCCACAATTATTTCAGCGAACAAAATTTCATTCTTTACCATGCTAAATTCCCAGCTAAATTTAGCTCTGTGCCATAACTACTACCAGTAATTTAAAAAAATCTCTCTCTCGCGCGCGAACGACTGAAAAACAATAATCACTCGATTGCCAAATTTGGAAATATCAGCAGCGATACAAACAACAACAACAATGGTGTAATGCAGCGAAGAAGAATAACAAAACGCGCAACATAACGGGGACCCGCAAAGAAGACGTTGGATGAAGAAGAGCAACGCGGCGAACGACTAACTGTACACGCGTCCAAGTTGTTGTCGTCGTAATAGCGTGTGTGCGGCGCGCACCTAACTGGTAACGCTGGTAACCTAGTGCCGGGTATCGCCGCGAAGAAGTCCCGCTAGCCGGCCATCATTCGACCGCACGCTGCATTGCATTGCGTTGCATTGCGTGCAAGAAACAACAAGTATGCGACCACTCTTTATACGGTGCGTATATTCACAAATTGCATCATGCGTATGATGAAGACTTATCGATAATGCGCATAAACTGCGCAAAATTAACAAAAACTCACTGATGACACACTTTACATAATCACCCATCATATTAGCATTTCTATCATGTCATGATATCTTCATTTAGTACTGCCAAACGTTTGCCGTCTTTCAAACAAAAAAAACTTCAGCTAACTACTTTATCAACTAGTTTAGAAATAGTAATAAATGGAATTGTGCCAAACCAACCTTTACCTGTCATGACGGTATGAGAGGGCGAGGGGGGAGGCGGCGGTGGCGCGGTGGTCGTCGGCGTCGCGACGTCCAAACGCGTCTCGGCCACCGGCGGAGACGAATCGTCGTCGACCGCATCGGCGACGAGCTCGGCAGCGCCGCCGATTGCGGCGTCCGTCTGATTCGCCAGCTTGCCGACTCCGCTATTTACCACCCCTTTATGTTATCAAACGCACACCACGCGCACTCAAATGTTTATCGCGTTTATTGCGATCCTGCTCCACCAACCACCTACTACTCTACGACGCTTTTAATTTCGATGCGCGCACACCGCAAGTTTCATTGACTTTATCGTCGCATTAAATCAGTTTTCGCTGTAGTTCGCCAACATTGAGTTGATTTTTTGTGCAAAGACGCGCAGTACGATCAAACTTTTCCGATTAACGATTTTACGACACTTATCAGTCTTTTATGATTACGTTTTTCACTTGGTTTTACATCTCACTCGTCGTGGTTTGCATTTAATTGTATTCCTTGCGTTTTATTACTTATGCTTTCTTTGTTTGCGTATTATTATTATTAATGGAGTATTCAGATGCGTAAAGAGTGATTGAATTTCGAATTGGTTCAAAAGAGCGAAATAGAAAAGTTCAAAAATTGTAAAAATTTTGGGACGACTCTCTTATTCTCTGCCATACGCAGTAAATCGACTTTGTACACGATATTATTCTTCATTTCCGTCTCACCGCTCGTTCGGCTCAATTAATGTCTGGCTAAGTAATTGATGGGCAGCAATCGATACATTCTTCTGCTTTTTCTCTTCGTTTAATTAGAAAAAATGATGATTTTTGTTCTTTGGAATAAGTACAAATCAGTCGTAATTCAAAAAATTGAATTTTTTTTATACTCCCTTTCTCGAATATGTTATTACTTTGACAATGACGTTATGTTGTTATTATCTCTTTGGTTTGTTCTTAGTTTGTATCGTGTATCCCGTGTTTGTTTTGGTTTTGTTAAATGTGTTTTCAGTCGATTTCAGTCTAATACAGTCTTCAAAGTTATACGAATGTTTTTATTAAATGTTTTTACTTTTGAATTTCAAAATTCGTCTGCAAATTTTATGAGTAGAGTAGTGTGTTCTACTCTTACCGACTCTGTCATTATTTATGCTGGATAACTCAATTAATTAATTATTACTTTTTTGGGTTTTACTTCACACGCAATGCAATTAATCAAAAATGTGAGATGTGAGTTTGTTGTATTATTTTTGTTTACTCTAAGTGTATTGCTTTCAATAAATGCTTTTGTTATATTTATTCTCTAGTTATCGTTAAATTACGGGCAAATAATTTACTTTGCGCTTAAAGGCCTCCTAGATGTACTTATAATAAACTTGTTCTTGTTGTTGTTGTTGTTGTTGTTATTAGTATTATGCGTGTACTGAGAGAAAGATGTTTCTTTTATTGTATACTCTAACGACACTTTTATACGAACACATTTACGGTGTGCTTCTTGTGCTTATTGAATTTTTTCATACAACACACGCTCGTTATTAATTAGCTAATTAATTGCTGTCTTAATAATAATATTAGGTACTTAATGATTGTTTGTCGACTCTTTTCTACGTCTGTATCGTCTTTAGGATAATCTAACTGAGAAGACACTTAAACGCGCAAACCGAAAGCAGCTTATTGGCGAATATTGATAATGAAACAGGAATGATGATGCGTAGTGTGCGTTTTGCATCGCACGAGCATTCGCGAATTGGACGCCTCTTCATTGAATGGTGAAACGACCGTGTCGTCGATGTGTGTGTGTGTAATGCGGGCTAGTGGAGCGAATCAATATTTGTGAAATCGATCGGGCGGCTCGGCGCGGCGCACGAATGCAGGTTAGAGTGGCAGCAGAGCGCACACGCACACAAAGAGAGACGGCAACGAACGGAGGCGGAATAAAAAGGGCACTTGCACTTTTCTCGATCCGCGCTTGCGTCTCGTGCCGTCGCGGCTCCTCACCGCGTCAATTCTAAATTATAAGCGCGAGGACGACACCTAAATGAAACTGAAAGACGACTAATGTCCTTAGGACACTGCACCGCTACGCTACGCTTCGTCCTTTGAGTACACTCGAATGAGTATTGATTTGTTTATGTCATCTGCATTCGCACAATGGGGATGTGTGTCGCGAGCGCACTTCCTCGTTGTTATTGTTACGCTCCCGTTATGGGTTGGTTGTTGCTGCTGGTGGCGGTTGTCGAATTTTGCGAAATTATCCTTTGCAGTAAAACACAGCACCCGCGACCAAACAACGTACACAGCGCCGAGGAAAAACAGAAATCGAAAGCGATTCGTAGACTTGTCGTTTACGCATCCACAACAAAGTCATTATCCTGGCGTTGGATATATCACTCACACTCAAACAAACGATTAGCGTTAATTAGTTAGTATTATTGCACAGTAATAGTTTTTCGTGTCGTTTACTTGCGTTTTGCTTTATGAGAGGGGTATGTATATTGCGCGTTGCGTTTCGTAGAGCAGAGCGCCCCGTGCCGATAGCGCGCTGCTGCTGCAGTGGAGCGACGACGGTGGCGCGGCAACAACGGCAACAGCGGCGGCGGCGGTGGCGGCGCCCGATACATCAAACCACCACCGCTGCTGCCGGCAGGGCGGTTACACAAGCGCGCAAGATGGCAGGTGAAAATGCACATCAACTATTCAAGTATCTGCTCCGATCGGATCTCACCCCCCCGCTTCGTTCATTCAAATTTAATTACTCGCGATGACATTAAGGAACTCTTTGCAATTATAGACTGGTTTTCAAGGCGATAATACGGACTTTTAATCGTTTAGGCATAAGATGCGCATGCGCGACTCCAGATCCTGCATTTCGATCCGTAGCCAGCAGGAGCAGGCAATACACTTCCTGCATGGCATACACAGCCAAAGGGTGCGAATTCAACACAGTGGCCTGCTTTATGTGTGTCGCTTTTCAATGTTTGCGTGCCAGAGTTTGGTGCACGCGCCGCACCACCCGCAGGATACGTTTAGGTGCGCAAGGGATGCGAATGCGACCTTTGCGCGCGCGTCCCGTTTCTCTCTCTTCCTCTCAACACTTCACGCCGCAATTGCGTATTATGCTACTATCTCTTCAAACATCAATATGAATATATCATTCTCCACTTGATACGCATTTTTCGCTCTTCGCTTTGCCTCCTCCCTTGCGGATGTTTATCACATCACGATAATAAATTACGTTAAATTATCCAAAGTTTAATTAAATTAGCCAACTTTGGATGATAAGTCAGTCAAACAATTCAGAAACAAGTATTCCTAGTTGATAAGCAAATTTGCAAAGGACGAGATGAGAATTAAATGAAGATGCGATGGGGCTCAAGTGTCGTCGCACTGCATGCGTGATGATAACGGTGGCAGTGTGTATGTAGGGATGTGGGGCGAAAATCGAAAGTGAAACGCACCGCCGACCGACCGACCGCCAACCAGCAGCGGGACGGCGAATCGCATTGATTTTCCGGCGCGCAATGTTTTCATCGCCGCCCCCGTCGCGCGCGCATTTAACCCCATGTCATTCCCCCGAACTAAAACTACCCGCAAAGTAGCGCGTCCTCTTCATTTGTGTACGTGTACTACACACGTATCACCGACCACTATGTGCGGTCATAATAACGCAGATTGCACGAAAAAAAAATATAAAAACGAATGGCATAAAAATATATACTTTTATAAAAAAACTCACATTTCTCTTAATGGCGCGGCGCAAAGTAGTAAAAGGCTATAAACGACTCACCTGAAACAAAAGAAAGAATTGTTTAGTAACATGCAACGATAAAGCATACACATATTACACAATTGTACAAAAGAAAAACCAGCAAATATGTTTATACAAATGTTGCCTGCTTCTTTTTGTGTGCGAATAATTCAATGCGCGCCGCATAGACGTAGGTAAGTTACACCGATGCGGATTGTTTATTAGCTCAGTGGCACAAATAACGGTACATTTGCAACTAACTGCCAAGCATACTCCTCATACATACATGCCGCACTCATCCGTGGATGCGTGTTTGCAATATCAATGAGTATTCATTAGAAATGCAAAATATTTGCGGATTATACAACACACATGCGCACGGCGCATCCGAGTTAAAAATAATTAGTGTGTCAAACAGGTTCTAAACATGGTTATTTTTGTCAATTTGCAATCAGATGCAAAAGAGCGCAAAGCACAACATAGCGCACATGTGCGAATTCAATTCCCACCTCTCGGCATTTGATCGAAGTCTCTTCGTCTTCTTCTTCTGCTCCATCATTCATCGTCTTCCATCTTGCAAAACGCCCGAAGCGCAATGCCGAGACTCGCGAATGGGTCATGACCTAACTGTAAATAATGACACATGATCCTCCTCTTAAGCGCAAAACGCAAAGTGTGTGTGTATGACTACACACAATCCTCCACTCCTTGATGATGTTTGCCCGTTCGCTTGTCTAGCCCAACCGCTCGTGGCGATTTTATTTACACGCTCAAATATTGCAATTTATTGCATACGACGCAATATTATACACAAATTATACACAACACCGATTAATAACTTCCTGCCAATAATCAGTTACTAAATCACGGAGGAAGCAAGAAGAATTTGAAATAATTCGCGAAAATTATGAAATTTCAATTCATCAGTCAAAATTTCAGAAGTCGTAAATGTCAATCAAAATTTTCTGTGCGATTAAAACGCATTCATCCCTCCAAATATATAACATGCATCCGATCGCAAATAAGTGATAGTGCCACTCATGAACATGACATAAAATCATCCCTTGGAAGATGCAAGGACCTTAAGGACAACAAATTGCTTCGATTTCAGCCGCGACTCTATCATCAGCACACCGCACGTGGAACTTGCTTGGATGGTCAACTCAAACGATGCAAATTGGTGGCGATTTCTACCGTCCCCCAACACTCAAATCTTTCTGGCCTTCTTGGCGATTGTATTATGAAATATCTCAAAAATGTAAGTACTTCTTACAAACGTCACACGATGTCATAATGATTACAAGTCATACATTATTCCAACCTCTCACTGACACGTATTTTATTCGAATGCGGACAATCGATAAACGTCTGATTGGGGTGGTTGACTTTGGCCACCGACAGTATGGTCATTTGCCTTTGCCTCCTGACCTTTCCGCCAAGTTTTCATGCGGCAGCACCCCCGTACCGCCTTAAATCGCGCGAAATCTAATTACAGGGTGATTAATCTCCGCCTCTGTGTATCTCTCTTCGCGTGAATACAACCACTTCCAACCCCATTCGTTCATTTAAGCGATACGATCTTCCACACGAGCCGAATCTAATAAGTAAATCATCCTAATGGACAATTAAGCGGAAAACAAGCAGTGTGCATTGCGAATGCAATCTAATCGGGAACGAAAGTGAGACCTGCAAGCGTATTATTTCATCGCGCATACAACCGACAGCAGTAACAGCAACAACAACAACGCAATGCCCCGGTGCAATGTGTTTGTATGTGTGCTCTGCTCTAAACGCGAGTGCAATTGACAGATTTGGGTTAACTGCGGCGCGCCGCACACGAATAAAACCGCACTATACATAGATGATAAACGCGGAGACACATTGGACGGAATGGCGCCCGCATTTAGTTGAGAGCAAAAGTATTTTCAGCGTTTCAGTCAAAATGGCCCTCGCACTGAGCAAATATAGCAATGTGATTTAATTCCGACGTGCGCTAATGATATGCAAACGCTTCAAACATTTGGAAAGCATTCTTGCCTGAATTATGAACTGAAATTAATTACGACAGCTGCAGCATCAGCGTCGGCGTCGATGCGCGCCGTACTACACGCACATTCACAATTTTTCTATCTGATTTGAATAAAATTTCAATGCATGTACCTACAACCAACCAACCAACCAACCAACCGACCAATTCTTTTGCGTTTGCGAGGAGTGACAGTTATTTCGGCAGGACACATCCACACCACGCTCGCGCTTGTTTTGGGCTTGGACGAATGTGATGTGCGTTTTTGCCTCTTCGCCATCGCATCGTCTTCGATGGCCGGTCGGTGACCTGAGGAGTGCTGAGCCACGCGGGCCAGCCGAAAATTTTTGGACGTGCATTTCATAACGTTTCACCACACGCACGCTCGCACGCATGATCTGCGTAAGCGCCAACAAAAATGCCAAGCGACACACACACGTATGTCATACGAATAAATTCACAAGTCTCTTGCATTCGTTTACTTCAGGATCTTTACACCCTTGGAGTATTTAGCGACACTCACCTCTTATAGTGCTGGGCATTGTAATAATCCTCTGGATCGCTCACTCTGAAGCAGGGGTAGGCGCGTTGACGAGGATTAGAAATTCCACTCGGCGTCCAGCGTGTACCTTAATCCTTTCTTCTTTTTCCTATTGCCGAATCCCAGTTGGCGATGCATTTTGTGCATTCAACACCACGACTTCACAACGTCATCACAAACCGCCTGAAAAAATCAAAGGCCATTTTTTAGTAAACAATTCCGAATCCAATCGACGTTTGCAATAAGGGCGAGCACGTATTAATTAATTAATTGCACAACATGCCGCAGCTAGCGCATTATTTTAATCGTTCGTATATAAAAATAAAACTCCAGTGTCCAGAGGAAGAAAAGGACGACGCAATATTATACATTGCAATGCAATGCGTCGATTAACCGACTAACAAGTTCGCTGCTTCAAGTGCAATGACACGTAATTTATCTGACATCTGCAATTACACTTCTATATACGCATTCGCATTGCGGAGAGAGAG
This sequence comes from Aleochara curtula, assembly GCA_963978815.1. NCBI lineage: Eukaryota > Metazoa > Arthropoda > Insecta > Coleoptera > Staphylinidae > Aleochara > Aleochara curtula. The sequence continues at coordinate 17,779,833 of OZ022216.1, read as the reverse complement.
ACGAATGACTAAAACCATACTAATCTACATACGAGCGCATGAGCGAGTGTGCTGTACATGCAAAACGATTACGTTTTTTTGCAATACACACACACACGTAATATTATTAACAAGCGATGGCAAGGCAAGGAAAAAAACAAAGTGCACATTATGGATTGTTACATTGAATTACGATTGAATGAATTGCCGCTCGTTCAATGTATTCGCGCACCGTTCGTGTCAACTTGATGTAAATCATTTTGTTTTAATTTGAATTGCAATTAAGTATTATAAACTGAGAAACGCAACGTTTCATTCACATTCTGCACTCGCGTTTTTATGCAAACGCAGGCAATTGTCACGTACTTGAAATAAAGTCGAATAGATGTAATAATATAAATCGTTTAAAATGCAATTATGAAATGTGTATTGACGAAGAAAAAAATGCAATTGGACACCCGTTATGCGTATGGTAAAATGTTAACTGTGGCATTATTAACGAATTAATTAATTACGTTTTCGACAGCTCGCGGTATGACGAGTGTTGTTAATTTGTTTAATTGCATTGCTCGAAATTAAGAAATTAATTAATGAACGTATTCGAATATTTACAACACCCACGGGATGGCTACGCTTTTCGTGTTTTATGTAATATGCAATGAACTTGCCACGAGAGTGTCAACGACCTTTATCAACATTATTACTCATTAGTTCATAATAAAAATTCTTGTCAATAATAAACTGAGGAAAAGCGTGTCTGTTGCTTAATCAAATCAAGAGTTGACAATGAACTTGAACCATGACTGAATGTATGACGTTACGTTGCTCGTCATCTGCATCACTTGCTCAAGATGTTGAATGTGTAACTCTACAGCTACCTGTGCCAGTATCGTACAATTGCTAAAATTAGCTTATCTTTGCCCCTAATAATTGATAGGTATAATCCGCTAGCACATAAGTGATTAATAAGAGAGCACCAAACTTTCCAGTCGCACAACAGCAAACACTCCAATGATACGCAATGTGTATGACTAATAATCACTGCAGCAATCCCGAAGAGCATGCGACTCTTCTTGCAAAACAATCGCGACTCGTAAGGTGTCGTGTGGACGGTGCGTATTTATGCGAGCGGCGGCTTTTGCCGCCACGCGGGGCCGAAATGCGAATGAGTGAGCGTGCGGCGGCGGCAACAACGACGTTGGCGGCGTCGGCGGCGGACATGCTTTACTGCTGGTACAGTGCACTAACCTTTGATGAACCTTAGAGGGTTGTCGCCGTACAAGTGTAATGCGTGCGAGAGGAGAACACCACATGGAGTTTTCAACAAATCCTGAACAATAACAACAACTACACCAAGTCCTTGCGCGCTCAATGCGCATGGAGCTATGACCACAACACACACACGCGTACGCCGGATGCACTTAAATCCTTAAACTTGAGTCCTTGACTGAGTCCTCTCCGATGGGGGTGCAAGTCGATTGCGCATGCGGTGTTTGGCTGCGATTTCAAATTTTTTTTTCGCCGTCTTCGAGCTGCGGCGGCGGAACGCACCTGTTGGATGGTGTTGCGCGACGCGTAGCGTGCAGAGGAGACTGCCTTGCCGGAACGGGCCCAGGTGAGGAGGCACGCTCAACAAAACGCAACAACGGCAAACCCAACAGCACTCCAAGTCGAGTCGCAAGCGCGCGATTCAACTCAAAACAGCAACACCAACACACGCACGCATTGGCGGTGGTTGCCGCTGACTTCTACCTTGCGTTCGCTCGCTGCCCGTGTGTTTGAGGTAGAGGTCACTGACACACTCTGCGGACACACACACACGCTCAATCGCAAGCCGAAAAAAAGACAACTCTTTATTGGCGTTTATACGCACACATCGCCAATCTGGAGGGGTCCCCCCAGTACCATCATCTCGAAGACGAAGACGCAGAAGAAGAGCGTCCAGCATCATCATCAGCATCTATTAGTTTACGAATTGCGAAACGAGACGAAGAGGTAACAACATCAGAGCGAACGAACGAGACAATGTTGACCATCAATGAGTAGTAACCACAGCCAGTCATTGTGCGAGTGTGGGTACAATGTCAATGTCGATATTATACAAGAATAAAAATGCATCGAGCATTGAGGATGACGATGCAGAATTGCTGCCTTTGTCCATTATCCTTTCTTCCACAGGGACGGTAAGAAAATTTGGTAACGACAACGTAATGCTGCGACATCGCATCGCGTCGCCGATTTAATTGGCAAGTGGAAAAATGAAAAGAAGATGCAGAAGAAAACAAACCGCATTCAACTGTACAATAAACGCATAAGAGAACGCCTTGAAGACGACGCGCGCGTGGCCCCAAACACGACCGACTCGGCCACGAGAAGTAACGGACCTCGGCAGCAGCAGCAGCGAGCTAGCGGTACCGTGCAAAGAGCAGTTAGCTTACAACAGGATCGTGCGTATGCACCTCACACCACAGTGCCCATTCGTACTCATCATCATCAACATCATCATTGGTATGTGTGTAAATGTGTACGATCGCGTATCGTATGCATGCATGCATCGCATTCGTCTCTCTTTCTCTTGGCGCGCGCGCGTGCAAGTCTTATCGTATTGAACGTACCTTGTCAGGATGGCGATCATCATCATCATCATCATAATCACAACCAGCGTTGGCTTGCTTGCTTGCTGCTGAAGACAACTTGGTCCACGATGGAAATATGTGCCATGCATGACATCCGCATCCACAGCGAGCATCGAGTGTTGTGTCTCTTCGATGCCTCATTATTACTTTACACTCATTGCTTCGTCTGCAATGACGTGCACTTGACTTGATTGCACGCATCGCCTGCAATAAATAAAGCAATTGAAGCATTAATTCCGTGCATAGCTATGCATAGGTGCGATAAGATATTTACGAATCAATATCATCTATCAGGTTATTGTTATATGAGCGCCGAGTACGTGCACTTTTTGGGAGATGGCATTTTTACAATTGATCGTCGTGGTTCATTACGTATGCAGACAATATGTTGGTTCCTAATTTAGAGGATAATTGGAAAATGTTTCAGGCACCATTGCATGTTGCAGTCTAGTGTTGCAACACTGTCTTCGCTCATCTCGGCAGCATGTTTATGAGCGTACAATGCGTAAATTATTGATGATTCAAGCGCAAGATTACAAGCATTTATATTGCATCTATTTAAATGCAGAATGCGTCGAATTCCCTCGGATAATTATGTGCCCGAACGACGCTCGTCCAAGCGCATGCATACATAACGCGTTTTTACGCAAGCGTACGCTAACGCTAAATGAGAAGATGCTCACCTTTTGAACTTATAATTTAAGCACTGATTGTATCGCCGTCGAGCAACTGCAAGATGCTAATAGCCAATTCGACCGCTGTTTTCCACGGCTACGACGTCGATGTTGTCGTCGTCGTCGTCGAGGTTCACATCGCTGTTTGTCTTTACATTGATGAATGATTTTTACATGATGTACCGATTATTGCTTCACTACCTTTATATTACCGACTCACCGCTCAACCCTTGAACCTTCAGTACGCATGTTTGTTCATTTCGCTTCGTCATTTAGCGACGAGTGATAAGAATGTTGCTTGCTTTGCTATACCGAATTGTACTCGGCGCTCACACACTTAGCCTATACATACATCTCGTAAACGCACTACTCACCTTTTGTCTTACATTCCGATATCCGCTTCTTAATCCATCAGTACGGCACCATTGTACGTTGCGGTGACGAAGAGCCTGGATGCCGATGGCAACATCTGCATCAAAACCACACGTTAGAAGGATGGATGGATGCCAGCACATCGAATATACCGTACCTTGAATGCAATTCGTCGCCAAATACATCTCGAGCTGTATTATCAATTAACACACTTTTGCACTGCTAATAGATCCGCGTTGTCTGTCCGCTGCCTGTTTATCGTCACTAACACACTGCTTAATTACACTCGATGTCACCATGCGTTTTGCGTTTTGCGTTTTACTACACTCATGCACTGGCTGTGCACAAACCTGCAACGACCTGCACGCATACGTAATCCATACACGGGTAATGCACGTGTGTAGTGTGTAGCATACATCTGCAACAATATAAACAATACATTAAACATTTTAAAATTTAAATGCCCATGCATTATAATGCATCTGATGAATTAATTATCTTTCAGATATTCAAGTACAATTATCGACATTACTACACAACAGGATCATGGCTACAAAAAATATCACAGCAATTGCGAAAAGTAAGTACCTACTTATTCAACAAAGAAATAGCTAATTCAGCGGTCAAAAGTAACTCCAATCTCGACCTACACCCGCATGACAATCTAAATCTAGCAATTTGCAAAAATCTCAGTCATTACAACCAGCATTATCGTAACGATTTGGCAAAGTGGATTGCCACCACCTGAGAGTGGCAAATTGGCGTTCAACCACCTCGTGGCGTAATTAAATCGGGTGAACGTACGCGCTAGTAAAACCGCCCCGTCCGCGATGAATTCGAATCATCGAAAGCGAAAGTTCATACACCCCGCGCGCCATTAAGAATTGCGACAAGACGCGACGAGAGTTCATTGTGTCGACGTGCCCAGTGTTATGAAGGCAAACGAACAACTTAAATACACCCTCTCTCCAAGGAATCCGCATACGCTCCGCGTTCTTTCCGTGTGGGCTGCTGGTGTAGATCGCCGACTTAAACGGGGTGAAAGTGTCAATAAACTTTGTTCTTGGCGCGCGCCAAACGCAAACTACAAGAAGACGCACGTCGATTCGAATATCCGGCGCGTTTGATTACATCGCGTCCGCAGCCGTGCAAAATGCCCTCCTGATAGCGCCGCCAATTCATTACTCTTCCGGTTCCATGTCGTTGACATTGCCCGACTATTTATTTTCGCTAAAAATAGTCATCGCACTTTTCCCACATCTTTTGTTATGTCTCAATCGGCGCGCCGCGGCTGCGGAAAAGCAGTAGTAATAAAAAAAAAAGTCGCGTCGATTTTTTATGATTTGTATTTATTTGCGTTTAGATTCACGCACAGGTATTAAAAGCACGATTGCGTGCCATGCATTTGTAGCGAGTAATAAATAATGCAATGTCATAATTCATAAAATGTCTCGAGGCGTTCCATTTTAATAAATTATTTATGCAAAGACAAAAGAAATCGACGCTGTTTTCTATTAAAATTTCGGTGGGTTTGGGCGCTGCGCAATGCTTGCGTAGCGGTAACTTTGTTGCTTGCGGTTCGATTTGGAAAGGCCAAAATTTACAGTTAAAAAGTTGTTACGACCCGTTGAAAGAAATAGTAAATGCCTATCATTCGAATGCTATTAAAATTATTGCCTTACGCATATTCTTCATCATCCTCATTGTTTCACTACGCAAATTATGTGTTACTCACTAATTTGTTGTTTATATTTGCCAAGAATCACGTAGTACTCAAGAAAATTTCATTTTACTTGTACCACAGGATTTTGAATTTGCTTCAGTGCTGCTACCGACCTCTATCGGAATGCACTCCTAATCACTAAATGATCCTTAATTACAGTCGTCGTCATTTGTCCGCCCCCTCTTTGAATTGATGGAATTCATCATTTCAAATATAAAGTTTCAATTGTTATTGAAGCTGTTAAACGCTATTTCAATGCACACAATGATAACGAATGAAAGCTATTGTCGAAACAACGTTGATTGTTTTAGAATCGAACAATAATTTGTTTTGATAACACGATTACTTCACAGAATCTTTAAAGTAACGCATGGCACGTTGGGGATTGTGCGCGCGCTGCCTGAATGCACTCGTTCCGTGCGGTTCAAAGGCAAAACGCGGACGCGAAATCAAAGTGATTTCAGTCGCGGTGCGGGCCGAAACAATCTTTGCGCGCCGCTCGAATCGACTTTTTTGTTATTGCAAAAGAAGCACATGTGGAGCGCAGCGCGCTCGCGAATTTCATCTGTGATTAGCCCCTACCGTACGAATTGGCTTGCATGCATGTCGCAATACCGAAATAATTCATTTTTGCATTGATTGATTGCAATCGCTTTGCTGTGCGTGCAGAAATTTGGCGCGGTCTGTATGTGTGGTGCGCGAACGGCAAGTGGTTCATCCAAGGATAACTACAGTCACCGCTGGCCTAAAGCGAAACGGGGTTAATAGTGCGTCCCGACTGCTGACTGCGTAGGGGAGGATTTAATGTACTCACAGCGTATGTGACGCATTCCAGCTCTGAAATATGACGAGCATCGACCTATACACAAAGGTAAAAAAAAAACGTTTTCTGGCCATAAACCCTCATCATAATTTCATGCGTTTTGAGCGTTGCGTAAACTTTGAATCGTGCAAATTCCACAACACGTACGAAGAGACGTACACGATACAAAAGTAGAATGGAGAAAATGCAAGGAAGTTAAACGAAAATAGAAATTCATAGGTATAATCATAACCTACTTGTAATATTTCGATAACACACCTATACACCTGTGTGCAAAGGTTTTTTGTTTGTTATGCGTTTGCAACGTTATCATTTTCCACGTTAGCATCATTTGCACTACATGTACATAATACCTGCCAAACGTAACACGAATGCAGAGTTTCGGATATTAGATTATCTAATCAATCAAATGCCAGCTGATTGAGTGCAATTCACGTTAGAATTCTGAATCGAAGATGATGAGTAAATCAATTATAAATAATAGATTTACTAAACAAATGGAGAAGAAAATAAATAGAGTTTGCGGCCTGCTGTAAAACTTTATCAACATTGAAACAAATCGGTGAAAAAGCTACCAACTAATCAAGGTGAACATGATTCATTCCAAGTCTAAACGTGTGTTACTGTGCGTTGTCTTATCTGTATTTTTATTATTTCAGGCAATGTTTTATTGACTGACATTTTGCGTCAGCTAAGTAGGAAAACTTTCAGTTGCTTTTAACTAAATATCAGCTGCATTTGAACCAGAAGCACGCTCGCTCAGTGAGAGAGCAAGTTCCTCAAGTACTTTGAACGTTCGACGTGGAGTAAGAGGTGAAAGCAACACCTTGAACTTTACTCTTATTTTTTACCCGTGCTACAATTCGACGCTATTACGAGAAGAATTTTATGAATTATTACACGTTCAAAACGCCGAAATTCTGATAGCGTTTTGTTTTCGTTGTGCATTATTGAAATCTCCATCTTCCGGATATGAATGAGTCGTTAAATAGCGAGAGAATCGAAAGGATTTAACACTCAAATGCGCAAATTTGAATGAATCACGAAATTCATCGACTATGACATTCAAACCTTGCGTACAATAGCGAGATGAAAAAGTGCTCGATTTAAGACTCTGAGAAGATCATTCGGAACTTTTTCCCATTGTAGACTGAGCATTTCTCATCACAACTTCATTCAGTTACTTGTCTAATTGATGCTTTTATTGAGTGCTATTTTTTGTGTTTGATTGTTTAATGTATAGCGCATTAATTAATTCATCTGCACAGAAAGTGAAACCTGCAATTTTTACTTGAATTCGAAGTCAATAAACATTTAAATAATTGCACATCTTTGATGTGTCTGTATGTTATGAATTAATGAAAAATATTGCGAAACAACAAAAGCATAAATTGCATGAAGAGTTACTTAAATGGTCAAACAGTCATAAACTGTCGTTTTATTACGTTTATACGCTACGAACATGAAAGATTCTAAACGTGTTTTTGCCAAGAAACTTTTCGTGCGTCGAATTCGCTCGCGGGAGAAGAACGAATTTGTTGTTGGGTCACGTTACTTAAGTTTAGCACTCGCTTGGACTCTTGGTGAAAGAGCTCACTACGATGAGAGCGATGCATACGTAGCTAGTGAAGCACTACAAACATTCGAAATTCGCTGAGATGTACCGCTATCTCAAATAATCACTGTCATGCTAGGCATTTAACTATAAATGTTTTGCTATCATTTCGAAAGGCTATTATGCTGCATAAATTATGTATGTACTTGAAAGTATCTCAATGGAAAAAATGTTATTGATATTTACATTTCAATATATTCTTTAATTTTAGCAAATATGAAATGAAAAGCCTATAATTTTTTACGTTTGATTTTCTGATTCATACAAAAAAATCTTTAATTATTCCAGGGCACGAAAGTATGGATACCACATCCAGAACAAATATGGGAAGGAGCCGAACTGCTCGAGAATTACGTCCCGACAAAGAAAAGCCTCCTGATCCTGACAGAAAATGGCAATGCACGTAAAACACTATCAATCAAAAGCGAGCCGGATTTGCCGTTTCTGCGTAATCCACAAATACTCATTGGCGAAAATGATCTTACTTCATTATCGTACCTTCACGAACCAGCAGTCCTGTACAATTTACAGGTACGCTTCACACAGCATAAATTCATCTACACGTATTGCGGTATTGTTTTGGTCGCCATCAATCCATATGTGGAATTGCCCATATACGGTAAGTTATTTGTTTACTTGCCAAGCTTAAATAAATTTCAACAATTCTTCATTTTACACGGTAATATGGCACACAATTGTGCATTGCGGTTTTCATTAAAAGTTGTTACCTACGTAAATATTCATTTTTAACGCGAAAAATAATTTCTGATTCACGCATTTTTCGCAGTAACATATTTGCCACATAACTGAGAAAATAGATACACTTAGATGTTGATGTTCATGAGATAAAAGCAAAAGGAAATGATTACATTCGTATCCATCTAACAATTGTAAAATTTAGTTATGCAAGACGTAGAAATATGAAGAATTGTGAGAATTTTAAGGAAACTACAAGACATATGAATTTCTACATTACATATGTAATTATCAATAAGAAACGTAAAAAGTCTCTTTCATTACTGAAATGTAATGCAATCTTTCTCACAAGTTGCACGCAATTTCAAGAAATTCGCGTAATTCTATATCTGACACTATGCTTTTAATGTCGTAATCGCCAGAATCAAATTACTTATTAGTTGAGGGTTTTCTAGAGTAAATATCGATTTTAAGAGCAAAATGCGATTTTTCCATTGCAGATATTGACACACTGCATACGTACAGAGGACAGCCAATGGGTGATTTGGATCCGCATATTTTCGCTGTCGCTGAAGATGCGTATACGCAAATGGAGCGCGAACAACGCGACCAGAGTATTATTGTTTCTGGCGAGTCGGGGGCGGGTAAAACGGTCAGCGCGAAATATGTTATGCGCTATTTTGCAACCGTTGGCGGCTCAGCCACTGAAACGCACATCGAAAAGAAAGTCATTGCCAGCAGTCCAATCATGGAGGTACGAAAGTATCAATCACCTATTCAAACATAATTTACAACCAATTCTTCTTTCTATTCCGTAGGCAATCGGCAATGCAAAAACAACACGCAACGACAACAGCTCACGATTCGGTAAATTTATCGAATTGCAATTCAGCAAGTACAATAACATTAGTGGTGCGTCAATGCGCACCTACCTATTGGAAAAATCACGTGTCGTTTTCCAAGCGCCTGGTGAACGCAATTACCACATTTTCTACCAATTATGCGCAGCCCGCAAATTGCACCCGCAACTCCACCTGGACGAATGCACCAAGTTTATCTATTTAAATCAGGGCAACAGCCCTAAAGTGGACGGCGTTAACGATTTTAATGCATACGAAGAAACTGTACATGCGCTCAATATGCTTGGATTTAAAGACGAAGACATCGCAAATGTTTTTAAAATCATTGCAGCCATATTGCACCTGGGTAATATACAGATCCAAGAGTGTGTTATCGAGGTAGAGAACGAACAGGATCAGGAAGGGTGTGGCATCAAGAAGGGAGATGTACATTTGAAACATTTGGAAGAATTGCTTGGCGTTGATGTGGATCAACTTCAGCAATGGCTGTGCATTCGTAAAATTGTTTCAATGCGCGAAGTATTCATGAAACCCATGAGTTTAGAGCAAGCTGAAATGTCTAGGGATGCATTAGCTAAACACATTTACTCCGAACTATTCAACTGGATTGTTGTTGTGATCAATAAAGCATTAGACTCCGACATTCCCCAGCATAAATTCATCGGTGTATTGGATATTTACGGTTTTGAAACGTTTGAGATCAATTCCTTCGAGCAGTTCTGCATTAATTACGCGAATGAAAAGCTCCAGCAGCAATTCAACATGCACGTGTTCAAGTTGGAGCAGGAAGAGTACATTCGCGAAGAGATTGAGTGGAAAATGATTGATTTCTACGATAATCAACCGTGCATTGACTTGATCGAAGCAAAACTGGGTATTTTAGATTTACTCGATGAAGAATGTCGTGTAAGTTTCTACTTTTAATCCAAACCCTCTTAATCCATAAATTTCCTATGATTTCAGATGCCTAAGGGAAGTGATGGTTCATGGACAGACAAATTATATTCGAAATGTGTCAAGTACAGTCACTTTGGCAAAGCCAGATTTGGCACTAGTGCATTCACAATAAAACACTTTGCAGACAAAGTGCAATACGAAAGCAACGGATTCCTGGAAAAGAATCGAGACACTGTTATCGAAGAGCAAATAAATGTTATCAAAAATGGCAGTAATGAGCTGTTACAGCGCCTCTTCGGCATTGAGCCTGAGAAACTTTCAGTGAAATCGGCAACTAAATTGAAAGTTATCTCAGCACGTCCTGCCATCCCCCAAGCAACGAAATCCCACAAGAAGACTGTCGGCTCTCAGTTCCGCGACTCTTTGAATCGGCTTATGAATACCCTGAATGCAACAACCCCACACTACGTACGATGTATTAAACCCAATGACATCAAGTCAGAATTTGCCTTCAACGAAAAACGCGTTGTTGAACAATTACGCGCTTGTGGCGTGCTTGAAACCATACGCATTTCAAGCGCTGGTTTTCCTAGTCGATGGTCCTACCAGGACTATTTCTGTAGGTATCGAGTACTTTGTAAATACAAGGATGTAAATCGCAATGACATGAAAGTCACCTGCCAGAATATTCTACGACAGTATATCAAGAATGAAGATATGTATCAATTCGGCAAGACGAAAATATTCTTCCGCGCGGGCCAAGTGGCGTACATGGAGAAACTGCGCGCAGAGAAATTACGCAAGTGCTGTATCATGATACAAAGCACAGTTCGCATGTTCACAGCACGTAAAAAGTACCTGCGAATTACTAGAGCTATCTACAACTTACAACGTTATGCACGTGGTTATCTTGCACGGCAATTAGCCGAAACGTTGCGACGCAATAAGGCGGCAATCACCATCCAGAGATATATGCGTGGCTGGATCAAACGCACTCAGTACTTGAGGCAACGCGAGCTGATGATAAATTTGCAAAGATATTCGCGTGGATTCCTAGCGAGAAGACGCTTTTTGGCAATGAGATACAATGCGGCTGCATTGACAATTCAACGATACTTCCGCGGTTATCTTGCACGGCGTGCAAAGATGAGACGCAAGCGTCAAATTATTCTTTGCCAAGCAACAATTCGGCGATTCTTGGCCAGGCGTAGATACAAACGTATGCGAATCGAAGCACGTTCGATTGAGCACGTCAAGAAGCTCAACAAAGGCCTCGAGAATAAGATCTTCACGCTGCAGCAAAAGATTGAAGACTTGAATGCGTTCAAGACTGAGGCGCAACATGCACACGCTGAAAATAACGAATTGAAGAGTCGCCTGCAGACCTTCAAAGCGATGGAAGTCGAGATCAAGAACCTGAAGATGCTGCTAGTTAAAAAGAACGACAACATCCGTGAACTCGAAGGTGCAGTGCAACGCGAGCAAAACGATAAGATGGATCTTGTCAATGAGAAAGAAAAGTACGAGAAGGAGATCGACGAGGAGCGCGAGCATTGGGTGAAGGAAACGAGCAAATTGCGGTTGGAATTGGACAATATTAACGAAGTGCTCAAAGAGCATGAGCGCGGCACTGAAGAGAAAATCAAGATGCGCTTGGAGGAAGAGAAGATTCTCTTGCAGAGGCAACAAGATAATGAGGCCAATGAATATCAGCGTTTGCTAGGCGAGTATCACAATCTCGAAGCACACTGTGATAATTTACAGGCGCAACTCCACGAGCAGAATCGCGTTAATCTTAACCACATGCGTAACGTAAGCGATATTAGTTCGATTACGATCGATGATAATCAATCGGTTGAATTCAATGATGCGGGCTACGGCTCAGTGAAATCTGTAAGTTCAACGAATTCGCATGTAAAGATTGATAACATCGACTGGAAGACGGATGGAAGTGCCGAAAGCCAGCCAACAAGCAGCAGTAGCTCAGAAAATACCAAGTTTGAAACCACCAAAGCCGATGTGGCACTCGTCCTTAAACTCCAGCACAAGTTAGCTGAAGTTGAACGCGAGAAGGACCGATTACAAAAGCGTCTGGATGATTTGGAGATGTCACCACGCACAGAAAGTGCCGAGAAGTCATTCATCGACTCGATTAAAATTTCAGAATTGGAATTGGCCAATTCGAATTTGAAATCGCAATTGATGGAATTGCATCAGTCCATCGAAGGCGGCACGGCCAAGAATCAACTGCAGCAGCAATTACACAATTTGCAAATTGAGTTGGATCGCAAGAGTGAGGAAATCATACAGCTGAAGAGCGTGCTAAGTAATCAAACGAATAACTTGAAGACGCTTGTAAGTTCGAAAGCGCGCACTGGCGAGTACATCAACGAAGACGGCGAGCTGGCACTCGCATACGAAACGCAGAAAACGATTAACAAACAACTCGAGCTCGAATTGCAAGACGAAAAAGTCAAATTCAAAGCGTACGAGAAGGAATACAAATTGGAAATTAGCAAGCTACGTGAGGATAATGATAGACAGCAGAAGATCCTCTCCGCCAATTTGCAATCCACGCCGCAGAGTCAAACGGAGGCGTTTATGCAATTGGAAATTACGCGACTTGCCGGCGAAAATCTACAATTCATCGAGGCCAACGACACACTCAAGGAGCAAATTCGTAAATTGAAGAAGCAGCTGAAGGCGTTGCATGCAAAATTGAAGGAGTGCGGCATAGATGGTGGTGAGACAATACGCAATGACAATCAGGATGTCATGAAGCATACGCGCAGCATGCCGAGTATCAAAAAACGCGAGAAGGGCTATATGGGAATGTTCGTTTACAAAGAAGGCGATGAACGAGCAATTATGAAGGCGTTGATTACAGGTCGCCCTAAATTCAAGTAGAAGTAAGAAGTATTCAGTGTTAATTTGGAATGTTTTGTAGATCTCAAACCAAGAACAGCAGTCACTCTCTTGCCAGGACTACCCGCATATATCATATTCATGTGCGTTCGACACACTGACTACACCGAAAATGAAGAGATGGTACGCAGTTTACTATCGTCCTTCGCAAACGCCGTGAAGAAAGTCGTCAAGCGTCGGATTGACGATGTCGAAACCAAAGCACTGTGGTTATCAAACATGCTACGATTATTTCACAATCTTAAACAATATAGCGGTGATAAAGCATACCAAACGGAAAATACGGAAAAACAAAATGAGCAGCGATTGCGAAACTTTGATTTGTCCGAGTATCGGCGATTGGTGGCCGATATAGCTGTGTGGATTTACCAAGGTAAGTTCAAAATCTCAGAGGCAACCAGAGTTATTAAAATCTAACAAATTTCAGCATTGGCTGTCCAATTGAAAGAACGTATCCAGTCTTTGATTGTACCTGCAGTACTTGAGCACGAAGAAATACAAGGAATCACAGGCAGTAAACCAGGTTTCCGGAAACGTGCCAGTGTCGCTGACAGTCCGGTGGAAACCGAAAAACCAACAACTAAACTCCTACAGGAGTTAACATCTAAGCATAAAATCCTACAATTCTACGGTGTTGATACGCCAGTCATTAATCAACTTATTCGACAATTGTATTACTTTATCTGCGCGTCCAGTTTAAACAACCTACTGCTGCGCAAAGAATTATGCAATTGGTCAAAAGGCTTCCAAATTCGACATAATCTATCACACTTTGAAATGTGGACACGTGAACGCGGTCTAGATGTAAGTACTTTACTTCTTATTTATGCATAATTCATAAACTCTCTACTTATTTTAAGGAAAACTTAATCTGTTCTGCGCTTAAACCAATTGTGCAAGCTTCGCAACTCCTGCAAGCGCGCAAGAATGATGAATATGTGGATAGCGTGTGTGAAATGTGCAGTGCATTAAATTCCGCACAAATCTGCAAAATTTTATCATTATATGCACCGGTCGATGAATTCGAACAGCGAGTTACACCGTCATTCATCAACCTTGTCAAGGAAAAACTTGCGGATCGAACGCCTCAAAGTGATCAACAGGTACCAAGCCTAAATCTGCAATTTCAGTCCAACACTTTACCTAATTGCCACGTATTAATTTTCAGAGTTTATTGATGGATATTAAACAACAACTCGCCGTGCAATTCCCATTTGTGCATTCTGTTATTTGTTTGGAGGATATTGAAATACCAGAGGCTATCAACCTGCCAATGTTGAAGAAGATTTAAAGTGAATGAGATGAGACAGGTTTGATGCATGTATAAGCCTATAGTAAATAATAAGCAGAGTCTAGACGTAAATAATAAAAAGGACTACCATTCAGAGATATATAAATAATATTTACGAAAAACGGGCACATACTATTTTTAGCTGCTATGCGTTTACAATAAAAAAAAGCTACGCTTGATAGAGACGACTTAAGTCAACCTTGCAAAGACACAAACTAAGTATGTAAATAGGCAGTGATAACGAGTATCAAATGTTTAATAATTCAACCAAACAACCAAGCAGCAAAACTAAATTGCATAAGCATTTGAGTATTATACCGAAAAACGTAATTAACGTAGAAAACCAAGCATTAGGTAAAATTCATTGTATATACGATTGTTCTTAGTCGATTTAGTTTTCAGCAATTTTATACGATTGATTTCCAGCACTCAAAGTGCCATAAGTAATTTATGCGTTCAAGAGTTTGCCCGACTTGCAATAATAATGTACTAGACATATCAGTTGTTGCGTTGTTTCGCTTTTTGCGTTCCTTAAAACACAATTGCGTTCAACATTTCATTCTTGTTTAAAGGAACTCTTTAAAGTGAATGCGAGCTGAGGCGTGTATAGCAAGTGGATTTGTAAATTGCAATCATGTGATGGAAATTGTGAAGTGTTACCAGATTTAAAAAAGTTTATTGTACTGTTAGAACGTTTAAAGAGAGATTTATGTACTTATTCCAATGTTGAAAAACATTTAATGAAATGATGTTGCTAACTATTACGTAAAATTAGTTTAATGAGAAAATTAGTACCTATATGATGTACTTTTATTGGGATTACGTTGAATCTATGCATATGTTGGAAAGTCTATGGAAGAAACATGTTCGAATTGATATTCCCAAACAAAATGTATGAAACCTACAAATTTTAAGCAACTGTTAAGCATATTTATTTATGTAAAAAGAGATTCTAGGGAACCGTTATGATGTACTTATACCAAAACGAAATAAATATAAGCAGAAGCAGAGAGAATTATTATCCGACAACTTTGAAACGTCGAGGAAGATTTTAAATATAACTTTTCAGAGTATCAAGGTCGGTGCCAGCTGGTACACAACATACTACATGACGAGCGCGTGTTCGTGTAAGTTTCGTGACAATGTCCACATTTATTTCGAATATTTAAACGTGTTAAAGTACTCCAGCGTAATAAATATCTCTGTGTTTAATTAAAACACAATGGTGATGTAGGTTTTGCAACGAAGGTAATAGAAATACGCAATGATTTATGAATTGTGGGCATGAAAACAGTGTTTTGATTTATAGGTTATAGTTGGAATCAGCTGGTGAGCAGGCATGCATGCCGTGCTTCGTTCATTAATTCATTAAGAAAACGCGAAAGTTTTCAAGTAAGGTAAACAACATTTATGTCATTCTTCCAAGTAAAATTATTAATATTTAAATTAATAAAAATACAACACAGAAATACCGAAAGAAAATGAATAAAACTTGTTCAAACTTTTTCGCGGGTCCGTGGAAGTAGCTGTTTGCTACTTCGAAAATTTTCTATATACTATTCTTGCTTGCAATCGATTACCTATTTAATCGCTGTGATTTCAAAGATTATTTCTCCTACGGATTTCATAACGTAACCATTTGTTTTTGTTATGTTTTCACGTCTTGTGCAAACATTTGTCCTTTCTATGCGCATTAGACACATGGAGTAAATGTACCTGTTACTATGTGAGTTGTAAAAGCAGACATTTAAATACAAGTTTTGAAATTGTTGAGCAATTAATTCATAAACAAATATATATTACGCTGCTAAGAAGTCCCAAGTTATCCATTGTATGAAAAATAATAATGGGTTCACTTATTAAGCACACAGCAATAATTTAGAGCGACAAACACTTTCGTTGTGCGCGTCATTCTCATCAGTATAACTGCTTAATTAATTGTTTAACTAGTGTGACGTCTTGGACGCGACTGACAAGTGTTTCGCTTGTCGCTTCCAACGCATACACTTGTACCGCGTGCCAGCGTCTGGCACTTGATGGCTATGCTTGCCTTGCTTAATTGAAAGGGGTTAATCGATGCTGATTGCTTCGAGGCCATAACAATCTCATCGCCAGCTCGAAATTTTCCGTTAGTTCGGTAGACTAATATTTCGCTTATTTAAGGAACCACCATGGAAGAAATACCAGCAAAGAAGCCAAAATTAGACATGCAAAACATATGCTTGGAATCCATACTTCCAGAGGAATTAATTAATGATATTCCTCTACTTAAAGTCTTTGTTGCCACGATTACAAACCCGAAAAAGATTTCAAAAGTGATCATCACTTTGAATGAAAAACTGCCTGTTGTTGAACTTCAGCATTTAAAGCGCATCAAGGGCCGAGAAGTAATTCTGTGCCCAGTTTCTTGGCTTCATGATTCAAATATATCTGAATTCCTCACAGAGAAATGTGCAACAATCGAGGGAATTGATTATAAAACTTGTGCCATTCGAAAGGTGGCTGCCATTTCGCCAAAAACCAAGCAACAATACCAAGTGGTAAACCAACATTGGCCATGTAATTTCCACAGCAACAAATACCTCGAACAACTAGTAACAAACACTTTGTTTTCCAAACAGGAACTGGAAATGCATACAAAGATGTTGCAACTGGCTAATGAGATACGAAATATTCATGCAACGAGCATGAAACCAGGCGAGAGCAATGAAGATAACTGTAAAGACAACTGTGGAGTTGTCGTTGTTGACCCATTACGAAAGAATTTAATAATTGCTGCCGGCTACAGCTTGATCGATATTGATCCAACATTGCATTCCACAATGGTAGCAATCGATGCAGTTGCTGTATCACAAAATGGTGGTGCTTTTCCACAACTCCAGTTACAAATCGACTGGGCTGACCTTCTCAAAGGTCGATATACCGACTTGCAAGTGTTGAAACGCAACACAAAATTGAACATTTACAAAGAATCCATCCACACGACCAACTCAAGCGAAGTAATTATGGATGACATAAGTGAAGATGAATATTTATGCACCAATTATTACGTGTACATGACGCACGAGCCATGCACAATGTGCGCGATGGCTTTGATTCACAGCAGAGCCAAGAGGGTATTTTATATCCACCCAACAAGCAATGGTGCTCTGGGCACCACGTGCAAAATACACACCGTAAAAGCATTGAATCATCACTACGAAGTTTTCAAAGTTGCTGACAAATGTCTGAGTTATTTTAACAGCTGACCATCGCTTCTTTGCATTTTACTATGACATAATTTTACCAATTATCCAAAGGTCATTATTGTTTCGTACAGTATTTCTCCGCAACGAGAGTTACACAAGCTTAGCTCATTATATTAGCGCCTTTTAAGCGATGAACGCTTATCTCATATCACCAACAGTACTGTCAATAAACTTAAACATTTTGATCCACTGTTTACCCAAGTATTATATCATAATACACAAATATACAAGGGTTGAAATGATTCTTATTGTTACCGTATCCGCATAGAAACAATGTTGTAATACGATTTATTAAACAATACCGAGTAGTTGTTCCCAGGATTTAGCGGTACGCAAATGTTGATTGTTCATATTTGCCATGAAAATGCCTTTAGCATTTCGCTCAGTATCAGGACTCAGTTCGCGTGTTTGTTTACGTTTAGAGGCAAAGTACTAAATAATTTCGGTAGTGCAAACACGCTGAATGAATGTTTATCTGATGCGTTAGCACATCTGTCGGGGGCGAAAAGTTGGCAAATTCGAAACGATATGCGACTTGAATTATTTGCGAGCAATTGACAAAGGCGGCGGCGTGTTCTGACATTGCTAATAATTTCGGCGCGTAAAAATAGCGCGCTTCAGCGAACGCGAATTAGCGCGTTTGACACATCTCTTAATTGCAATTTATGAAATTCACGACGCGCCCGCAATAAATCTCAATGAAATTAAGATGGAAAATATCTCTATCGATGCGCAACTTTGTTGATTTCTATTGTTAGTACAAAGTATGCATTGTAAATTACAATTCAATGCAACATTACTTGAATGCTTTGAATGATTGATGCTATATTCAGAAACCGCTTATTAATACTCAATAAGTCGATATTAATTTTTCGAGCCGACTTAATCAAAAACCGCAGAAATTAACATAAGTAGAATCATGTGCGAATTTTCTGACTGCGCATGCAGCAATTCGCCGAACCACTCAATAACTGTTTGACATTGAAATGCGCGATGCTCGATAATGTGTGAAATCAAAAGTGCAAGTAATTACAACTTTTTATGGAGCAATTAGCGAATCATAGTGTTGTTTCGCAGATAAGTATTACAAAACAAAACGCCCGATGATATCAAGTGCTCGGTGTGATGATGTGAATGCTCGCCAGAAATCGTGGAAAAACCACAAGGGTATTTAAATTTCAAATTCGCAATCGCGGTGAGCTGCTTAACAATTGTATCAATAAAAAGTCCAGTTACTCTGCATTTACATTCATGCGTATAGTTTCGCTGGCGATTAATGCGAGACTCGGTTGCCTACCGCATCCCATTTTCCGCAATAATCTGAAATTTTTAGCAATAATAACACGGGCGATAATGCTTGCCCGGCTACTGTGTCGTGTCGAGTTCGCGTGCGATGAGCACTCATCGTGGCGGTAGAAGCGCGTCGTATCTCAGTTTGCACAGTTGAAAAGTGCGCGCATTTTGATTGCGATTGTCAACGCGCGCTCGCGATTTTTTTCAACGCTCGTACCCCGCACGATCCACTTCAATTGTCGTACAAACCAACTCGACAAACTCTCTTCGACTTACTGCATTTGATTTATTTCATTGTTTGTTTATACGCGTAGTCACAGAACGCACGTGCGCACGTTCAGAATTCGGCATATATCTACCGATTGAGTAACAAATGACTAGTGAACCAATCGCCCGCGCTAATATTCGCTTAGTTTTATCGTCGGTATTTCGTTTGCTGATATAGTGCATTTCTATACTGGATTTCGTATTTCGCGAAGCGTGCAATTTCTCTGCGTGTGAAGCGTGCTCGGAATGCACGCCAAATTTAAATTCAAGCGCAAGTTGCGCAAGTCGCAAGATGGGCCCATAGAAGTTAATTAGCATCTAGGTTTGTACTCACTAATTATTAACTATTTCAACCCATCTCTGATCTATGCAACAAACCATTTACAGGTCACCATGAGGTAAACAAATCAAATGTGATTGTGAAGTGATGGATAATTAATTGTGACTTGTGTTATTGAACTTAAAACATACTTTCAAAGTGCCATTATTAATTAGTGGAATAAAAAGTGAATCGCAAACTCTTAATTGGTGAATTAATCAGTAAAAAAGTAAGTAAGTTGGAATAAATTAAAATGCAATAGTAGTTTATTTGATATGCGACACGCGACGCCACTTACTCAGTCACTCGCTCAAACTTACTGAGTTGGAGACTAGTTTGGCCGCCTTACACGCAATCATCCAGCAGAAAACTGCTCAGTACGTTCGAACGCGTTCAATCGCCAAGAACTCCGTACACATCGCCCGCCTAAGCAACAAGTGCAAATTGCGCAAAACCGCGACAAGTGCACCACCTTTTCTTTTTGGAGGAGCGCTCAGTAGATTTGTTTGTGTTCTAGCGCTCTGGCTGCGTAGAATAGCCTCATCGTCCAGTGTTCGCCAAGACGGCACTCTAGGCTCGCATCCTCCGCATTAAAATCGCGGCCGTGCGCACGCACTCGCCTTCTTCTAGAGGCAGCACACTGGATTCCTGGCACGCGCACGTTTGAATAGCGTTAGCAAAAGGGCGGACGACGATAAATGGAAGCAGTCAACTGCTGCTGCAAGCACATGAAGATTCATAGGAAGATGCTGCACATTGGCGACGTGAAGTGCGCGTTTCTTCAGAATCATCGACAGCGCGAAACGACCGGCATCAAGAAGTTGTACAACTCCTTCTTTGTGATGTTCTAACTGCGTGCACGCGCTAAGCGGGGACTTTTCAATACGTGCATTGCGCATTTGTTGAATACTTAATTAAATCGCATACACAAACCACACATACCTCACACACCGCACACGACCCAATCATCCGACAGCAATCAATTAGGCGAAGGATCAACGAGCAAGCAAGCTAGCAGACGCGATTAGGGCGCGCACGATAACGGGGCTGCAATGGAATTCTACGAGGCGCTCGCCACCACCGATCATATAGGCAAAGCGTGGCCGCACGCAATGGACACGAATGATGATTACTTCAGTTGGCCACCAACCGCCACCGCCACCGAGCAGTCCAAGCTCCGCAAGCGAAAGCTGCAAGAGTTTGTGCCGGAACATGCGAAAACCGCACGGAAACATATGGATGAGGACGAAAACAACGGCGAGCAGAAAATGCATGATATGAATGATAGTCCCCCTCAAGGCAATACCAGCGACGAAAACAACGGTAAGTAGCCGTATTAAATGCGTTTTGACGCATTCGAGAGACATATCTCAGTGGAAAGCAAATTACTATTGAACACTTGTTATCAGTCTGGCACAAAGTATGACGCACATTGCAAACGCGAGATAAATTCGTTGAAAATCCAAGCTTTTCGTAAATGATCTAAGCGCTCGCTTGTATGAAATCCGCTCGGCGCTGTTGTGCTAATGAGATTTACATATACAAAACGAGCATCGGGTGAAAGTCGATTTTCATCAAGAGTAATTTACTGCTACTTATGCGAACGACTTGTTTGCTGCTCACTCCACCAGTCCGCCGTCTTCATTGACGCTTAATAAAATCTGTTTCAGTTCCCGAATCAAACACGCACTAATTTATGCATAAAAAACACCTCTCGGAAAACATTCGTAAACAAATAAGAAACTCGTTATTACTCAACCGAATGCAAATTCAATTAAACACGTAAAATATGCATCCGTATTCAATGGTTTGCATAAAAAACTGTGACACAAATCGCCTCAATCTTCCGAATGAATCAATCGAAAACAGCGCGAAGAAAACAAATAAAGGTAGCCATTTGTCCGCTTCTAAGAAATCCGCCCGAGAATAAGGAATTGACATTTTGTTGTGTTTTCTGTTATTTATGCTAATAGCTCTCGCAGGCACAAACAATCCAATCACGCCGTGAGTTCATGACTGGCTACTACCGAAAAGTTCAAAAAACTCATCACATGTTTAATTAATGCCCATTACATTATACGCGCACTGAATGATCTTATTCAAATATGATAAAAGTACATAATATCTGTTTCAAGGGCCAGTACTGTCATAGACAATAAACTAATGCGATACCTATCAGCAATAATCATTGAATTACTCAGTATAATGTTGCTTCAACGCTTGCTTGTTCAAAGTCGAAATGATTAACATTTCATTAAAATAATATTAATAATACTTAATTCTTCCAGTCAACACACAAAGAAATGGCAATGAATTGAAATGAAAACTTAAGTACACAGCATTCCAATATGATCTGTTAATGACTATATGATTTCATCCATGATTAACGAAATGTTGGTTGCATACATGCATTAAATACTCTTTCATGCATTGATGAGGTCAAGAAGTTATCAAATATCATGCAATATTATCAAAACAAGATTCGCCATGACTTAAATTAACAAATGGGTTAGAAACTGACTATTTTTCATGGACAGAAATTTAGTATTATTCGCATTATTACATGAAACTCAACTACTAGTTGATTAATTAGTATTAGTGCAACATTAAAAGAATTAATTCAATTCTTGAATTTACCTATTTACTGTAAGTACTATAATCTCCACCGCAAGTATTCTAATTATCGTTGTTATTGAATGAATTAAAGCGCAGACTCATTAATATTAATAGCACGTGTTGTCTGGATCCGCACGCGTATCTCATTCGCTCTCAATTAATATTATCGATCGTGATCGCGCATTTGAAATTTCTGCGCAAATTCATCAATTGCATGACGCATGTGTGCATCGTACAGCTTCTAGCAAAATAAGCACATTAAATGTGCTCGTTTAATTGCTCGTAAATATTACTTAACGCGGCGAGGAACAACAATATCGAACCGGCAATATCGTATCGGGATTAAACAAACAGAACCGTCAAAGAGTGGAGGCAGCTTATCAGCAGCGTTTGCCGCCGCTTCTGTATTTGAAGTTGTAAACATGAGTGACCGTCATGGCCGCGCTTTAATGTATCTATCTATGATATAAATAAGGCGCTTCGCCTCACTCCGAATCGAATCGAAACGCAGCAAGCAAACAACAATAATTGTGTAAACACAAAGCTGTGAGTACGAGGACATTGCTCATAATAATTACTCGGCGTTCGCGTCTCGCGAGGCGGTCGGTATCATGATGAACGTCATGAACTTCAATCTGGAGTCAACGCTAAAGTCGAATAAACATCATGATCATGTTTGTGGAGCAAACATGTTTCAACTACTCCCCCATTAAACGCCACTTAAAATATGCCATAATTTCATGAAAACAAAAATTCGATTCAATTGTGACCCAAAATGTAAACCGTTACCGAATAAATATGCATGTAATTCGAACGCATACGAAACAAGCTCAGTTACTGTATTATACTGGAGCGCTATTAACATGCTGTATATGCACGGACGAGCTTTATCAGTAAGAAATCGTAGGGATTCGTTGATCTTCGCCATACTTTTGAATAGTTTCAGCAACAATTATCAGCGCCAGCCACCATTATTCGAATGGTGTTGCAGAGCAGTGCCTTCATTCGTTTGCTAGTGTCCCATCTCGTCCGCATTGGGCCTTTCGTCGGCTCGCCTTCGTTCGACAACTAATAATGACATGTCTTAATTGTTGCAATGTGCGTTGTACGTTAGTGCAAGACCGAGAAATACGCGCAAAGCGCCGTGATAAACAATTCTGTGGCGGGTTGGTGCTGGAGCGTGCCAAAGAACCTGGGAACGACGGCGACGCTCATGTGATCTAGAGAACCATCGTTCAACTGCGCTTCGCTTTGCAAACATGGAGTATCTGATCAATTGTATGTTCTTTGGTAATTGACGCAATAGTTGTACGAGTTACATAAGCGCCCCTCAAACATGAGCAATTTTGAGCGTAGATCGAAAACGCAAAAATCTGCTGATACTTGTAAATTGCGTGCTTTATCTCCTCGTTAATAATTCACTTGAAACAGATTTATAATAGCGTGTCGTGAATTTCGGTTAGCACATCGAGATACCCACAGCGAGATAGCCATTTGATGATGAGATTGTTGAAAATATTAAATATAGCCTTTCGAAAGAATTTATAGCGACTCGCATTTTTATCAATATTTGTTTTTGGTGAAAACGCTTCCCTGGCAACGAGCTTTCGCGTTTTTTTCGGCGCTCGATCGACAGTCGATTATTTCGATTTATGTATCGGTCGATGATATTCCAATTCGAGTGCAATTAGCGCGGTTATCTTTGGGCATCGGTGTAATAACAATTTCGCACATTTGTGCGTTTATGTCACTCATGTAAATGTAAACCTTATACAAGTTATCTAGTTCAATGCCATTCGTAGATGTTTCGATGAATATTAAACGCCGAATTTGTATGCTAATTCGCCTTGATGATTGTACACGGTTTTATATGTGTTCACTATGGTTATAGGTACTTCGAGGATGCCGCAATGGCAAGTGGACGACATTACCGATTTGAACGCAGACATCGAAGGCTCTTTCAATGGCCTCACGAACGGCAGCGATCATTCCAACAACTCTTTTAATATGAGGTAAAACTAAAAACTACTTACATTAGTAGGGGACGCGGAGCGGGAACTTGAATGGACCAAGATGGAGGAACTCTAACGCACTACTGACAGCAAACCGAGACCAAGCCAACTCTAGACCAAGATGGACACCACGGGAAAATATCCAACACTAGAAAATGAAGATATATTGTAATCGCTGCAATGCTATTGCTTGAAAATTTACGCAGGATTGCGCGAACACCAAGCGCAAAGTCGAGAGTTAGTTTAAAGCGCGACCAAACACTTAATTACCTGATAAATTTTAAAAAACGGCACTAACGATGCACTTGCTTGCAGTGAAGCGATCTTGTCGCTTTCGAACATGGCCGTCCTGAAGCAGGAAGCACCTTCGCCCCCTAACGACTTCCGTCATCAACAGAGCAGCAGTCCTAATCACCAAGCCACCCTGGTGGCCGAAGAAGCAAACGCAAACAATAACAATGAGCAAGGAAACACCAATGCGATGCTTAATGCGACAATCCAGCAATTGCTATCCCAAACTGCATATAATTCCATTGCCAATCCGATAGAAGGTATAACTTTGGAAAACTAGTAGATTGCCACAATGTATTAACAGGTGATTTTCAGCAGCAAGCTTGCTTAATGCCTCCAATACGGATTCGTATTTCACTGAAGATTGCCGCTTTCAATACGTTCTTGCTGCTGCGACAAGCATCGCCACCAAAATTAATGAAGACACTCTTACTTATTTGAACCAGGGCCAGAGTTATGAAATTAAGTTAAAGAAGTTGGGCGACTTGTCCATGTACAGGGGGAAGTTGCTCAAGGTAATCTTAAACAACACTGTTCAAACGCCAACTATTAAACACTAATGTTCAATGTCCAACACTAAACACAACCATTTTATCCACAAGCATTTATTCACAAGATCAACTTGTTTGTTTGCAGAGCGTCATCAAAATCTGCTTCCATGAGCGTCGTTTGCAGTACATGGAAAAAGAGCAAATATCCTCCTGGCAACAGAGCCGACCAGGTGATCGCATATTGGAAATTGATGTTCCATTATCTTACGGCCTCTGTGATGTAATGCAATCCTCCGGAGCTTTAAACACCGTTCAATTTAGCTGGGATCCTACAAAAGAAGTTGGAGCATACATCAAGGTAACCTAACCACACAATCACTGCGCGCTTGATTAGCAGATAAACTTACCATGTTTTATATGACACCACAAATAGGTCAACTGTATCTCCACTGAATTCACACCCAAGAAACACGGTGGCGAAAAAGGTGTTCCATTTCGTATACAAGTCGAAACTTATCAAGCCGGCGACGGTTGCGATTCACCTAAACGTTTACACGCGGCCGCCTGTCAAATCAAAGTGTTCAAACTGAAAGGTGCTGATCGTAAGCACAAACAGGATAGGGAAAAAATTCTAAAGCGCAGCATTGCCGAGCAGGAAAAATATCAACCGAGTTATGAATGCACCGTGCTTAACGATGTAAGTTACTACCAGTTACTACTTTGTTTATATTTGCTGGTGCTGCTGCTTGGGTTGCCTATACCAGTCGCAACAAGTTCAAATAAATTCAAAACTTTTCAAACTTTCAAGGTGCCAAACGATTCGCTAGCATCTACGCCGCCAATGTCATCGCCGTTTTCTCCAGAAAGGTAACAAGCTTTTTCTTTCTCATTACTTTGCTATTGTTACGATCGCGAATATATTTGTGTGCATATATTCGTCTCTCATCACATAATCGCACTTTGATCTCAAACATATCCGCTTGTTTATTAATTTGCGCCACGACATCAGTGTTTACTCATATCACTAATTATCACCGGTAATTTGTAGATTTGTAACGATGACACGAAATTATTGCGCGTTTCGGAAAAAATACATTGAAATTCCGGTTTCGGCCGGCTGTACGTGCGGCATGTTAAACAAATGAAATCTTTGGCAATGTCAACGACGTGCGCGTTAGCGCGGTTTGGAGAATAACATGCCATTAACGAATAGAGAATCCAAATCTAGTTTGAACTAAATTTGAATACAAATCCAGTCACGCTGTGACGTAGCGCAGTATAAATAGAATTACTTCATAAAAAAACATTTCAATTAAAGTCGCTGGCTGTATTTGCAATGTATCTGCAGCGAGAGCGACTGTAACGGGCTGTACGTCGATGCATAAATAAACAGCGTGAGCTAAAAATAGACGAATGTATAAAAATAGCCGAAGGCAGTAACTGCTCTCGCACACACACACTGCTGCTGTACAGCGTGATGCGAAAAGGATTTCTCGCGAAAACGAGCAACTTGATTGCGTATATTCGCGCAACAATAATTTGCGCTACGACAGTATATCGTGCGGTTGCAGTGTTTTGTTGTTTCGCGTCGCAGTGCGCGATGCCGTACCGAATTGAACCGCTCATTCCTGGCTGAACTGGTTCGATCCGGCCGAAGCAGCTCGCGCAACTCGCTCGCGAGCGCGACTGTCTTATCTATCTGTATAAACGCGCGATTCCCATAATACATGCGTGTATGATGGTGCGGCAAGCCTCGCTTTCGTCGCATTCAATGCAGGCACGTAGAACGCGCCGCCAGCTGACGACCTAGTGTTCTGATGCTCGTTCAGTTCTCTCTTGACTTTTGCTCTGCGGCAAAATACGTGCGAGTTGTTTCTGCAACTTTTTCAGCGAAAAAGCAGCAAATTGTTGTGGTTTGACTTGCTTTGTGCGCGCATCGACGACCAGACTTTGTCAACTCAGCTGTAATGTAATTGCGTGCGCGTTCTTCAGAGTGTCTGAACTAAATAAATGACCGCGAACGCACTGAAAGTGCGTGCGTACCGCAAGTTCGAGCAAACGCGCAATTGGCATTGCCGCCGCAATCGGTGCTGGCATACGAGTAGCGTCTTTCGCAGCGATCAGGAATGGTTGCGGCGGTCTGCGTCCTTACGCCACATTCTCAACACGACGCCGCTCCAGTTAACGCATCGCGCCGCCCGTCGCCACCACCAGCATCGCATGTTCTTCTTCTTCGAGCGTCGCTACGTCGCCGTGCAAGGGATTTGTCGCGCTTTGGCTTCGGCAAGCCGTACGCATTAATTAGATGACACACGCTGCACCCAGCCGTCGCCGCCGCCGTCGCAGCGCCGCTTCCTTGTTATATACGCTTTAAGCCTACTGCCACAACATGTACTTGCTCATACATACGATGACTATAACTCAGTGCGACTACGTCCTGCAGGCGCAATTCGTCCACGCGCTGCCCCACGTCCTCGGTCCGCAGCAGTTAATTGCTCGCAGAATGCGTTTGCGATTACATCCCCAACTTGGGGGCGGGCATCGCTCGAAAGCGCACTGGCAGCGCATGCAATTGCCCAGTAATGCGCAATGCACGTCGTTGAAATCACTCATGAAAGCAAACTCGGCCAATGTGCGCCATCATCTCCGAACGATCAAGATGTAACTTCAACAACGCATTTCAACTTGCGGAATTTTGTTTATTCATTGTTTGTTTATGTTTCAGTACTCCTCAGACGCAATTCGCGAATGCTGGTAATGCGAATGGCAATTTGGAAGAGAAAAACATGGTGTCCCTCTCGCCAGCGTCGTCGCATCACAGCGATAAACAACAACTTGAGCCAGAAATTGTATGTTAATGAGCTGCTTGCTTTGTGCATAACTGACAATTATTTGTGTTTTTGTCTAGTGTTTTACGCCTGATAGCCTCCAAGCAAACTCCGTGCCACAGCAAACAATTCACTGGTTGAATGCAAACCGCTTTGAAAAGTTGGTGCAAACTTTCGCAAAGTTTTCCGGAGCAGATATGTTGCGCTTGTCACGTGATGATTTGATCCAAATTTGCGGACAAGCTGATGGAATTCGTCTTCATAATGCTCTACATTCCAAGTATGCTGAGATACAACCCTGAAATCTTGAATGTTATTAATTGTTTTGCAGATCAATTGCGCCGAAACTCACTTTGTATCTGCGCAAAGATGATTCCAACGTATTCAACGCAATTTATCTATTGAGACTTTCGTACAGTGAATTCGTCCAGAAATTGGCGGCTCTATTGAATTTACAGCTGGAAAATGTTAAAGATGTTTACGTCCAAGGACCACAGATGATTCATGTGCAGCTGAACGCTGAAGTAATGAAACACATTAAGAATGAAACAATGTTTAACGTGGAAATTATTTCACAAGATACAAGCATGACGCAACTGCATCATATTATTCTATTGAAGCCGGTGAGCAGCAATTAATGCTGCAGTTAATGAAAAGAATGCTCAAAAACAATTTAATGCATTTATTCGACGTGCCAAAATAATTCCTAAGCGATCGTTACAATTCAATTTATTTCTTAGAAGGATGAAGAGACTTTGATCTTTATCTTGAAGATTTATTTCAATTTGAATAAGCATTATAATTAGGCATTTTAATTTGTTTTGTATCTTTTTCATATTAACATACACATTTGCTTAGTATTTAGTTGATATGATAATCAGAACAAATTTACTTTTAGCGCTTTTTAAGTAACATTTAATTTGCGAAGATTTTGTTTACTTGCTATTATCTGGTATTGTTATTTGTTACTTTAATTGCAGTTTTCGCTTGTTATTAATATTGTTTTAGAGAGTTATTTTTATTAACAACCAGAATTAATGCATATCTTAAATGGTGTTTTGAAAATAGTTTAATACTTTAAGCTAATTGAATTGCAATTCAATTTTACTATCTAATTATTTTTTAAGACGAGTACAAAATTATACTTTTACATTGTATAAGACAATAATATGTTTAGTGCCATAAGATATTGTTTTACTCTTTCAATAAACGATAAATGTACAGATAAAATTTTTTATTTTTCAGATATAAATTTTTACATTTATAAATTTGAATATAAAAGTTTTCTGTCAAGCAAGGCTGGCATTTGTCAGGGATCTATTAGTTGCTTAATACATTTGAGGAACTGTTATTGGGCCGTACATAAAAGTTAACAAATAAGGGCTGTAAAAAGTTTTAAAATTATTAAAACCCAATTTGCCCTCTAGTTAACGATTTGGTAACTAATATCTTATGGCAGTAAGAGACACTGCACCGTTCAAAACAATATGGCGTCGGCAGAGAAAGTGCGTCAACAAGGTTGTGTTTTCCACTGAAGAAAGTGTGTACTTTTCCACAGGTTATTCGCAAAGGGTTGTTTTGATTGTGTCATCAAGCCGCGCTAGTGTGTGCTCTTAATGTTTTGGTGCATACGACATCGCTACCAACCGAGTGCGACGTGTGTCTTTTGGAATCGCCGTCATAACAATTGTTACCCATGTAGTCTGTGCGCACCAAGTACTAGCAAAATAAGATCAGTGAAAGTATTCAGCAATGGGCGCCGAAGTAGAATTCAACAGTCTTCAATTCGAGAAGAAGCTGTCAGGACTGAAGGATTCGCAGGATAGCATTAATGCAGCATGTCTCTGGTGCCTGGACCACAAGCAATTCCACAAGAATATTGTGGCGACCTGGTTGAGTGTTTTGAAGCGAGTGAAGGTGGACCAGCGCTTAACGTTGTTCTATTTGGCAAACGATGTGATTCAGTACTCGAAACGCAAGAACTTTGACTTTGTGGAAAGCTGGGGTACCGCGTTACAGAAAGCGACGACATTGGTGCGGGATGCAAGGGTTAAAAACAAAATACTCCGTATCTTCAAGATTTGGGAGCAACGCGGGGTGTATGGTGAAGAATTTATCAGTGATTTGTCGGGGTTGATAAGTGTTAGTCCATCGTCAAAGAAGACCGATGACTGCAATGAATTCCAAGTGAGTACCTGTGAGTTTGTTGTTGCATTATTATCAAATTTTGGGGTTTCCAGTCATCACATTTGGTAAGCAAGATTCGCACTTGTGCCAAACTTGAGAGTGAAACAGATAAGAAATTGCAAATCTTCAAACAACATAATCCAAAGCTACAAGATGGGGAAGCACTGATGGCATCATTAAAAGGTAAGACCAATTTTGAAATAACAATAATGTGGACAAATAGTTGCCAACTGAAAACAAATCAACATTGTATAAATAATTCAATTTTGCATTAACACATTCAAATGAAAATTGGATTGTTAAATATGTATGTTTCTCTGATTGAAGATCGAGCCCATGTTGATGATGTGGAGAAAGAAATGGATGAATATGTAGTCCACATGGAAAGCTATATTGAAGCGCTGAAGATGGAGATTAAAGCAAGAAATAGTCTGATTAATCTCTTAACTAATACGGATGCGCAGTTGGAGAAAGACCGTAAAGATGTTAAAGTAGTTGCAGTGGTGAGTACTGATATTTCATAGCATTTTTTCACATGTTGTAAATTGTAGTATGTTACTCATTAATGCGAATGCATTTCAGGCGTATAAATCATTTGCGACTCGCGTGAAAAACCTACGCAAAAAGCTCGAAGAAAAGAAGACCACTCTAAATAGCCCTGTACCATCACCTGACATAAATGCTCCATCACCTTCGCCTGACTCTGATTTAGAACTGCCTGAAAATAGATCAGCAGGGACTATGCCGCAAATTGACTCATACCCTAGTGCAGGCTTTTATAACCAGACCTCTATGAATACCACTGATGGCTCAGGTTTTACGAATAATGGATTCTCGAGTTTCATTGGATCCGGCATGACGTTTTCGCTAGATGTGAATAACAAATCGAATAATTCGTTGACAAATCTCTTCCCGGGCATTGCTGATCCACCGCCACCGCCTGCTCCAGTGCCAGTACCTGCGCCAGCAAACAGCAACTACAACAACAGTTATAGTAATAATCAAATGCCTCTTGCGCCACCCCCTCTGCCACCTTTCACGAACGAAGGCTATTGCGATTATGGCGGTGGAACATATAACGGCGGATATAATGATCAACTCTCAGACCCCTATTACAACAATTCGGCTTATCCACAATCAGGGACGGGAGGTGATTACAATACGTCTGTGACTGGTCAGCCTGCTTATGGTTATAAAGGCGATGAATACAATCCTGAGGAAGAAGTGGAAACGTGGGAAGGTCAAGATTGGGAGCAACCACCATCAGCGATTGAGACACCTGCAAGTCCTCCGCCAGTTGAGAAAGAATCCTTTCTAGCGCCGATCGAATATCACGAAAGTCAAACGATACCTGGAGCTGTTGATGTTGATCATCGAATATTGATAGGTATTAATAACAATTCAGGTGCTTATTAAATGGTACCCTAGTTGTATAATCAATAACATATTTGGTTATTACAGATAAGAAAGACATTGATCACAGGAATTTAATTAGTTTAACTGGTTCACCAAAAGAGACTGACAATAACACAAGGAAAGATCGACCAGTTAACGATTGGCATCCGGATTCGCATGTAAATATACAATTTTATTGTCCTGATAATGCGGGTCGTCTGAACGTTTAATACATTTCAATGGTTTTAGGGATTTCGACGCAACAAAGAATTTCGACGATCGCATTCAGGAGGTCATGCGTCGCATAATAGCGATAACAATGAAAGCATTGATATGGAATTGAGTGACGATGAGACTGCGCCGGCGGCCACGTCGCCGCATGGTGAGTATCCAAAGCCGCAGAAGAAGGGGTTACTGCCTCCACCGCCCTTCCCGGCTGATTTGGAAAACCATCCTTTTATGGATGGTCTTAATGAAATGGCATACGACGCTGAAGAATCGCCATTGGCTGGCGGCAATCCATTTGACAAGCCGTGGCGGCGGATATCAGCGGACGACAAGTGGACTGGCCCACCGTTGCAGATGGGTGCAGCGGGAAATGCGCCGCCGTCGTCGCGCCTTCCTCGACATGGGGACATTGAGCAAGCGGCTCGTATGCGTCACAGTGCCGTGCGTGTGGCACATGCGAACGGTGGTCGCGGTGAGTTTACAAATCATGGCGATTATCGGGACCCTAACAGAGAGGTTGGTACGCGAGGACGTTACCGCGGTAAATTTCCGCGTGGCACCTGGGGTGGTCCCGGACGCACAATTCGGGGAAGCCGTCATTTCGGCGGCGGTAGCTTTCATAAGAACTACTGATAGCAACGCATAAGCTAGTCGAGTTCGTTTACGTTCATGATAGGATAGACGCCTTTCGAATGCAGCAAAACTATGAATGTTCAGTGTTGATTAGTATTAGCTGATGACTTTGCGTAAAGTTTTGATTTCATCATTTGAGTACAAAATTCAACCATTTTTAAATATATAGTTCAAAGATTTATCTAATATTACTAAGCACATAGTACGTACATTCAAAGTTTTTCTACTCATTACTGTTAACGAATGAAAATAGTATATACCAGAGTATGAAATGCCATATGGATGGTCGTAAGAAGATTAAGCCGTGTGATCTCCCTCACTGGTTTAAAAGTTACATCTAAACAATTGTTACTTCCTTTGTAATCGTCGATGAGCATTTATCTATCGTATGAGATATGGTTATTTTTATCAGAGTATAATGATTGATCACGCATTGAAATGTGTATAGACAATGACGATATATGGTTTAGTTGCTTTATAACTAACATAATAATATAAGTCACAAAGAAGTATGGTCAAAGGCAACTGGTTTCAAAGTAAACATATTTATATACTGTATATATAAGAAACTGGTGCATTTCTCAATGCACACACGATTAGGAACGCAAAATAGATATTGACTTTCTTGTGGTGTACAAAATGCAGCGCGCATTGAGAAATGCCAAATTGATACATGTAAGCATACTTATGATGATTAGCTACATATAATAGTCCCATATTAGTTTATTATACATACATGCAATCTATGAATGGATGTTATCTTACGTATTGTTCGAA
Source organism: Aleochara curtula (assembly GCA_963978815.1). Taxonomy (NCBI): domain Eukaryota; kingdom Metazoa; phylum Arthropoda; class Insecta; order Coleoptera; family Staphylinidae; genus Aleochara; species Aleochara curtula. Next base: position 17,746,757 of record OZ022216.1, on the reverse strand, counting down.
TGCGGCAGATTCAGACAAAGCCGAATAATGGGATGAGATTAGTGCAAGAGCCGCTGGCATTACGTGGATATATCGATTTTTTTCTCTATGTATATTAATTACAAGAAACATGTATGAATGTTGTACAATCCAAGTTAATTTCCGAGTTAAATCTGTAGTAATAAACGTTCATGACATATACGTTTGAAACTCCCGCAATGAAGTGCACTTGACTACAGCAGCACCATGCGCGGTGACCCATAGAACTAGCATAAAGCAATACCATTACAATTGAACGAAGTAGCAATTTATTACTGCAGATTTAATATTGTCATACATATTTATTATTTGAGAATATTAACAATTGATGAAATGATTGAAAGACGATTACGCGTTCCTTAACAAACGTATTTGCTGCCTTGTTTGAATGCACCAATCGAGCGACGTCGCGCAGGATACGAGCGCGCGCAAAAAATTCGATCAATTATTGGATTCGCGCAACATCCACCCTTTAAATATAGTTGAGAGTTGATTTAATGCTTAAATAGCACTTTGCTCCTGCTACAGTTACAAGTTAATTCAATCAACGACGCAAATTAAACTACGCACTATTATCTTCGCTTTCGCAAAAACTGCATTTATCATTAATCATTGAAGCTTTCAGTGGTTGAATGCGGGATTATTGCGCGCGTCGAGGGTATCTTGCGATTGACCCTCCATATTGTCGGAACAATAGGGTGTAGATATGTGAGCTTTCGAATATTGAATTCACCCCTTCCTTTCCGCTTCGAATTAATATTATCGTTGCGGGGGCGGCTACAAATACGCGTCAACGCAAAATGACAGCCTGAACGCTGGACGGAACTAGAAAAATCGATTAATGCAATCAATCACTTTAATTCGTACCTGCTTCATTATAATCGAACATTCGGGGTGTCGTAATCAAGTTGCGCACACACATTCCTTTCCTGCCAAGCGGAGAGACTGGTTTCTCGTAAGACGCGATTAACATAACATTTTGGACATGTAGCTAATGAAATTTTAAATCATTTATGACAACGGTTGATAGAGAATCTTGACGGCCAAAAACGTATTTTCTGTGATATATTTTTATAGTAATCAAATTATTTTTAATGGACTGATGATGAATTTAATTTCTTCAATCAAAAAAGGCAATAAAATGAACTTTCACGCCCAACTAGAATTGCATTCGCCAATTGCACTTCTAGCTATAAGTAGGAGAAATTTTATAAACACGATCCAGTTGCCTATGATTTATAATCAGCACGCAATATTATTTTAAGTCTGTATATTTTACTATTGCTAAAAGACCATTATTATTGTATATAATACAATTGGACGAATTTGGTTTCTGAGAAACTGCCTATATTATTTTCGTTGAAAATATATTATTTAAGACTGACTATGTTTGGAATTTTAAAGCAACTAAACTATAATTGTTTAATTATCATATTTCCGACGAAACAGGGCCTCATAGTTACTATTGTAGTTGTAATTTTTAAACGCAAATGACAAAAATAATAACTATCTGTGATAATAAATTTAATGAAAGTTTTAGCCAAAGTCTTTCAAATTAAATGCCCTCCACTTTTAGTTTTGATACGCTTAATTTGCCACGGTATTCTGCATGCAAAAATTTCATTAATGAAAAATCAAAATTGCAGGTCCCACCGAGATTTGAACTCGGATCGCTGGATTCAGAGTCCAGAGTGCTAACCATTACACCATGGGACCTTACGATAGGGGTTGGTAATGTTGATCTTATACGTGCTGTGATTTTACATAATTTATTGACAAAATTCGAACGCGTTATTAATAATTAATCAATAAACAATGTATTAATTACATCATAATAAAGACATTTATAGAAAACGATCTCGCTTATAAATAGTTATGACTTGGAGTCTGCAAATTAATCAGTTTAAGTGCTTTGTTAATAATTTTGAATTTCTAATAATGAATACTATTTGTTACCAGGTTACATTTAAATAATCATCATAAAATCATATGAAACAAGTGTATAGCTAAAGCTGGTACAAGTAATGGAATTATTGGTTTTAGGTTCTTGATATGAAGAAGATAACATAAAATTTAGATTATATTTATTTATTTAACTTAAACATCATACATCTATTTCTTTTGCTTCTGTTCACGCATTGCTTTCCTTTCAGCTGCAACTTTGATTTGTTTAGCAGTGGTAAGGTTGTGCTTCTTGGAGAACTTCTGGTTCCTCAAGAATTTGGCATCCATCTAAAAAGCAATGTTGTATTAGAGTTTGCAAATTATGTTTTAACAGAATTGTTGTTGTATTATACTTACACCTAAGGTAGATTCATGACGTGGAATCTTGGGTTTCTTGATGCCATTGCGATGGTCTTTCCTGTCTGTAAACAAATGCCAATTTTAGTACATATAATTCTTTATAACAATTTGTATAACTTACTTTGATTATGCGCTGTATGATTCTTTGACTTGGCCATTTTATATGGTTATTTGATCTATAACACAAGAACAATAAGTATTCAACACTGAAAAACATTAGATGGTTTAGAGGTTAATATTTCCACTACTTTTCTTTCGAAATTATTTAAGAAAATCATTAAAATATGATACCACAGATACTCAGCATAATGATGTTATCATTATCCAGTAATTATATCACTTCACAAATGCAGGATTAAATAAATAATTGAAGATTTTCTTTAACATTTACCTCAGCGACACTAGCAGATCAGATGCTTGAAATAAAAAGAGACAGTTGTTGCGTGTTTTCATTCTACGCATGCATTTTGTCCAGATGGCGCAAAGTGTATGTAACCTCAATAGTACTCAATGGTAAACAGCCGGTGGTGATCAGTAGTATTTAGTAGTGATAATAACAAAGCAAATTGTTTAAAATGAAGTTTCGTGCCGTTATATCTGAGCTTCCAGCTTTAAATGAGTTTACACGTATGTATCATAGCATGGTATAGTGAATCAGTGTTAAAAATGGTATGGTATACTTTTAGGTATTGCCAATGGAATATCTAAACTTACAAAGAGTTGTGTTCTACGTTTAACAGTGCAAAAGATCTATTTTATTGCTACTGACGATACAGTAGGAATAAATAGACCTTATGTATGGTGTGAATTACCAGTGCCTTCATATTTTCAAGAGTATTTGTTTTGCGGAGCTTCAGAAGAATGCAATGAGGCATATTTAGAGTTCAACACAGGTAACATTCAGTTCTACAATAGCAAAATTATTACATCTCCATGTAGTAATATGTTTCCAGCATTCTTTTGCAAGTCATTAGCACCATTGAAAGATAATGGCAGATCATTGAAAATGAAATTGACTAAACCAGATTTACCATGCTTGTCATTCATTATTGAACAGGTAATGTTATCTACATATACAGTATATGTTCTAACATTTGTATTATTTGCAGAATGTTGAAGAAGCTGGACAAACAACTAATGACATTCCAATTGAAGTTATATCTAGAGAATTTTGGAAGAACTACAAAGAGCCAGAATTCAGTAACTTTCATGTGATTATAGTACATTTATTGTTTACACTAACACTTAGTAGGTACGTCAATTATTTTAGATTTCCATAAAATTACCTGGTTTTAAATCAATTAAACACGTTGTCGAAAAGATGAAAATCGTTAATCATGCGTTAACATTGAATGCCAACAAGACAGGAAAATTAACTTTTAAAGTTAAAAGTATGGTTGCTGCAATGTCTGTACATTTTGGAGATCTTGGCCTGGAATCTTTTGATGGTAAGACACTACTAGCAGTTATATTAAAAAGGTTCTTGGACTTTATACAAATTAAAATTACAGTTGGTTCTTCTTGTACATTGATGGACGAGTCACAGGGGGAATACGTTTCTGCTACAATAGATGCACGAAAATTCTTGCACTTTTTGTCTGCAATGCAAATGGGTGATTGCTCTGCAGTATGCAGTATAGTCCAATCACAAATGGTCAAACTGCATATTCTCAAACCAGATGTAATGTCCCTGCAATGTTTCCTTGTGGAAATCAGTGAGGAATGATTTGATCTGTATTGATATTGTTAATCATAGGTGTTGTAAATTATTAATACAGACCTACAACCACCATTGCTATAATGCAAAGAATAATAAATGGCAGCCAGGTTTTAAGAAATCCACAAGTGTTTACATATTTTGATTTGAATGTAAACATGCATGCCACCTTGACCATGTTCCAATTGCCAGAGTTATTGTACTGCATCAAATTCAATGCACATGCAACATGTGAGTGGCAGTTGTCACAGAACAAATTATGCATTCTTTGTTGATAAATAGCAGATGCTTCCTGAACAGCTGCATCCCAACCATTTGCTCCACCAGTACATTTCGCTGGGTCGAGCATGCAGTATTTCGTGGGTCGTCCAAATGCAAAACTGTCCTCGGAAACATGATAAGGACCGGCAAAATCACGAATTACCCCATTTGAGAGCGCAATGCCCATGTGGCCAATCAATGGGAAGAACCATGTGAGACATGGAATTGGGGTCCACACCAAGCAGAAGGGGAACTTGTCGTGTTTTTGGTCTATGTGATAACCCATGTCGGACCCCATATCCTCATTGAAAACCAATTCTTCTTCGGTCGGCATAAAATACACTTTAACAGCTGATTGTGTTTGGTTGCAGACGTCACTTTAAAACGGTAAGTAAATTGACTTAACTTCGTTTCATGTCGGATTACTACGATCATGAGCGAGAGTTTAAAAAACTTAATTCAAATGTTTGCCAATTAAATATTAGCAGCAAATAGCAAATACGTTAATTCATGAAAAGTTCTTGAAGTTTTCGCTGTCAAATTACAATGAATACTCATAATAATCAGGATGACTAAAAATACATATTAGCTTAGTTAAAAATACAGCCATTTCCTTATTTAACTTTTTACCAACTCAATACTGACGTCTTAAACTTGCATAACATTTGATAAATATTATGAGCACTAGTTATTTATGCATTGCGGCCAATAATTTTATGCGTAAACAGGGCGATAGCCTGTTGACTCCTAATGTTGATCAAATTATAAACATGGGCTTATTCTTTCCAATGTGGAATCTTCATAGTGATAAAAGTGTTAATGAAATTTTTAAGTCCTATTGGAATTCGCATTGGAAGTGGAAGTATATAAGAGAATTTAATCAAAAATGATGGGGAGCACATAGATTAAGCTCTTGTGACAATTAATCACTTGATGTAGATCTGAATTTTAGTTTCATTTAAGTTTCAATAAACTTATTAATCTAAATTAATTAGTTAAGTGGTGTTGCGCGTTTTTCCATGTATAGAAGTGCGCGTATTTTATTTCTGAGAGCAGCACCGTTTGCTAAAAGGAAAACTGGTGAGGATTTAACAATTCTATCAAAGTCAAAGAAAGCGTTCAAATACTACCTTTAATCATAGTAAATCAAGCCGGTTAAGAACTTGCGGCAACTTTTGATAAATTAAGACTCAAGGCCGTATCAATTGCCTTTGACTGAAGCCTAATTGATATCGTATTGTGCACTTGAAATATAGCATACAAATATTATTTCCATTAAAGCCAGTCGAGTAGTCAAAATTTGCCCATTTTTCGTGTAATGACCATTAAAGTGAATCGTCCTTTCGTAATATTCAATTGCAATTACCGTAATTTGTCGTGATCGAAAGTATCGCGTGTGGCAGGTTTATTTGTTAAATTTGAGTTGAATTGTTTGTTAGAATCATTATCATACGGATGATAACATCAAATGACCTCTGAATAACGCATTTACGAGCGTAATCTACTTAAATAAACGCTCAACTGAGTAAATACTTTTTGAAACTCACTAAACAGTTGTTGTCGAGTAAGGGTGCCTTACTTTCGCCAAAGAAATTGAGTTTGATTTGTATTTTACAGATTTTGTATTCAGGATGGCATCCACCAATGTTAGGGGACAAGTTTTATCTGGCAATCAGATTGCCAAGTAAGTTTTATAACTAATATTATGTAATAATAGGCGTATTCATGGTTGTTTATTTTAAAGAGAAATGCGCGATCAATTAGCGCTGGATGTTGAGAAAATGAAGAAAATGCTACCGGGTTTCCGGCCTGGTTTGGCAATTGTTCAAGTTGGCGGTCGCGAAGATTCAAATGTGTACATTCGCATGAAAATTAAAGCCGCTGGTGAGATTGGCATTGAAGCTCAGCATGTTCAATTACCTAATACAACAACTGAGGCTGAACTTCTGATGAAGTTGCAAAAATTGAACAATGATCCAAATGTCCATGGAATTATTGTTCAAATGCCGTTGGATTCAGTCAATAAAATTGATTCGCATTTAATCACTGATACTGTTTCTCCATCTAAAGATGTTGATGGGTAATATTTCAATGAGAATATGAGAATAATTTTTCAGTTAATTGTTGTTCTTGTAGTTTGAATACCATTAATGAGGGGCGTGTTGCTGTTGGTGATATGGGTGGATTTTTGCCTTGTACACCAAATGGTTGCATTGAATTGGCGAAACGCTCTGGTATCAATTTATCTGGAGCAGAAGCAGTTGTCCTAGGAAGAAGTAAAATCGTAGGAACCCCTGCTTCTGAATTGCTCAAGTGGAATAATGCTACTGTTACTGTTTGTCACAGTAAGACTAAAGATATTGCGCAAAAAGTGCGTATCATTGCATTTGGTTGCATTTCCGTTAATTGTCTTTGGTTTTTTAGTGTCGAAATGCTGACGTATTAGTTGTTGCAATTGGTCAACCAGAATTTGTCAAGGGAGATTGGGTGAAACCTGGAGCTGTTGTAATTGATTGCGGAATCAACGCAATTCCAGATGCGACAAAGAAGTGCGGTCAAAGACTTGTTGGTGATGTTGATTATGCAGCAGCCGCGCAAAACGCATCTTACATTACTCCTGTACCTGGTGGTGTTGGGCCCATGACGGTGGCTATGTTAATGAAGAATACAGTACTGAGTGCTGAACGCGCTGTCCATAAATTATTGGACAACAAGTGGAACTTCCGTCCGCTTTCTCTGAACTTGAAACGCCCGGTTCCAAAGTAATTTTTTTATTTACTTCAACTTGAATAATATTAATATTTCTGTTATTTTAGTGATATTACTATTGCAAGAAGTCAAGAACCAAAAGATATTCGACAAGTTGCGCAGGAAATTGGCTTGTATGAGAATGAAATTTCGCAATATGGTAACAAGAAAGCGAAAGTTCATCTTAGCGTCATTAAACGTCTTCAGCATCAAAAAGATGGCAAATATATTGTCGTTGCTGGGTATATTTGCAAACTTTCATTGTTGTTTAAGTTAATAATAAACTTGTTTATAGAATTACACCAACTCCTTTGGGTGAAGGAAAATCAACAACTTCGCTCGGCTTAGTTCAAGCTCTTTGCGCGCATAAAAATAAGAATGCATTTGCCTGCTTAAGACAGCCATCTCAAGGGCCTACATTTGGTATTAAGGGTGGTGCTGCCGGTGGTGGTTACTCGCAAGTAATTCCAATGGAAGATTTCAATTTGCATTTAACTGGAGACATTCACGCTGTCACTGCAGCGAACAATCTTCTTGCCGCGCAAATGGATGCGCGCATTTTCCACGAAGCAACGCAATCTGACCAAGCTTTGTATAACAGACTTGTTCCATCGGTTAAAGGAGTGAGGAAATTTTCTCCAATTCAAGTACGCCGTCTAGAACGTCTTGGAATTACTAAACTTGATCCAGCTGAATTAACACCCGAGGAACAAGGCAGATTTGCGCGCTTGGACATTGATCCCAATCGCGTGGTATGGACGCGCGTTGTTGATTTGAATGATCGCTATTTACGTAAAGTAACTATTGGTCAATCTCCCACTGAGAAGGGAATAACTCGCGAGACATCATTCCAAATTTCCGTTGCTTCAGAAATCATGGCAATTTTGGCATTGGCGAATGACTTGGAAGATTTCAAGCAGCGTTTAGCGCGTATGGTTGTTGCTTTTGACAAGGCCGGCAATCCAGTAACTGCTGATGATCTTGGTGTTACTGGTGCTTTGATGGTTCTTCTGAAGGATGCTGTTGAGCCTACTTTAATGCAATCGTTGGAAGGCACTCCCGTCTTGGTTCATGCCGGACCTTTTGCTAATATTGCGCACGGCTGCTCATCCGTTTTGGCTGATAAACTTGCGCTCAAAGTTGTTGGAGATAAGGGCTATGTTATTACTGAAGCTGGATTTGGCAGTGATATTGGAATGGAAAAGTTCTTCAATATTAAATGTCGTGCTTCCGGTAATATTCCAAGCTGCGTTGTGTTGGTCACTACTGTGCGCGCATTGAAGATGCATGGAGGTGGACCACCAGTATCTCCGGGCGCACCTCTTGCGATGGAATACGTTAAAGAAAACTTGGAACTTTTACAAAAGGGCGTACCAAACATGATTAAACACATTAGCAATGGTACTAAGTATGGCATTCCAGTTGTTGTTGCTATCAATACATTCGAAACTGATTCTCCTGCTGAAATTGATTTAATCAGGCAAACTGCAATTAATAATGGGGCGTTGGATGCAGTTTGTTGTACACATTGGGCTAATGGAGGTGCAGGTGCTACCGATTTGGCTGATGCTGTAGTAAAGGCATGCGAACAGCCGTCTAAATTCAATTTATTGTACGACTTGAATATGCCCATTCATGATAAGATTACAACAATCGCAAAGGAAATGTATGGCGCAGCTGGCATTGAATGTGATCCAAAAGTGATGGAGAAAATCGAGAATTATAACAAACAAGGATATAACAAGTTGCCAGTGTGCATGGCTAAAACTTCATTATCTTTGACGGGCGAGCCCGGAATTAAAGGCGCCCCTTCTGGTTTTGTATTGAAAATTAATGATATTTCTATTTCAACGGGTGCTGGATTTATCATTCCTATCTGTGGGGAAATTTCTAAGATGCCTGGACTTCCGACAAGGCCAGCAATTTATGACATTGACCTTAATACCGAAACAGAAGAAATTGAGGGTCTCTTCTAAAGTTTATTAGTTGCGCATCATGATTTACATTCTGTTTAATTTACTGATTATGTTGTTTCAGAATACATACTATTTTTAACTAGTATAACTGGTAATAATTAATAAGTAAATAGCTTGCTAAAACTTGCAGTTTTTTTTTTTCAAAGTTAATAAGTCAGTAAATAACATTTAAAGTTATGATCAATTTATATTTCGCTAAATGATAGAGCGCAAACATCGCATCGCGTGCAAAAGTTTTCATATGCAAGATTTATAAAACAGCAGGCGAAATATCAAGAAACACATCATCATCATAGTAAGCTATGAAATGCCTGGTGTATGACGACCAGGCGCAAGTTTTGAATCACTACTTGGCAGTGTATAGCAGTATTTGGCCTGGTAATGAACAAATAACACTGAGGTCGCTATACTCTAACAGCAGAGCGAGAACATTTGGCTCAGCTGCACCTTGCTACTTATTACTACTGTAGTGCAGTGCTCGTAATCTTCTTTCGTCGGAACAAGTGAGTAAATTATCAGTTTTAAGCAATTAATTAACAATATCCACACTTCTAGTCTAGCCTGAAGATTATCATTGTCCTGTAAAATGTTGTTACCAAAATTCAGCGATGTTCCTTCGTTAATTCTCTCCTTAAAATCAATATTCCCAACGTAACCTAACATGAGTATGAAGTGATTACATAAATACCATTTACGAGTAACATATTCCTGTTGATTTTTAGCTTCAAAAAGCAATTCAGCCATAATGTCTGACGCTCCGGCAAGGCCAATGAAATTCCCATACACCTTCTCTGCAAAGGTAATGCAGTTTCCATGGAAGCACTATTTTTCCAACCAATGGGTCTGGAAATATTATGCCATTGCAGTAGTTATAAGCATTCCCATCTTCAAGAAGATTAGCAACTTATCAAATTCTCCTGAAAACGTTGCTAAATGGGCTGAGATTCGTCGCAAAGAAGCTGCAGAACACCATTAATTTCCAACTTAATGAAAATCGTAAAATCAATTAATTTGGTGCATTCAAAAATGTCCACAGTTCTAGCTGATTAAATGTATAGCTGGATTATAATAAACTAGAGTCTTTATTAGTAACAAAGTCACAACATGGCTCTCATTTCATGATATAGCACTTAGAATTTACAAGGCAGAAAACTGAATAAACATTTCATCATAAACATGTGTTCAAAAAGAATTACAAAATACTGTATGCTGATTAAATTCTATGGAAATTCATCAGCTTATGCATTGACAGTGACTTGTTTAAGCGCCTTACTATTCTTTGCTTTTGCCCTTGCCTTTGCAAAGAGTGCCAGCAGAATTTTGTAAGTTTTAATAATCGTATAACGGCTGATCATGCGAATCGTTGTTACCAAGAACGTTTTCGTTGGTTCCACGTAATATCGCAGGCCCATTTCGCGTTTAATGTAGTTTTCTTCAGCATATTTTAGGCGATCGATGTAGATTTTATGCATAATATCGTTGACCTTAACCGGACGCTGCTCAAATTTGCCAAAGCCAATTGACATTAATGATTCACCCAAATCTAACAGTTGCTTCTTGTTCTATAATTAGAATCAATTGAATTAAAATACGATTAGTTAAGTGGGTCATTCTGATTACCTTGGAGACCTGAAGCAAGTTCACTTCACATAACAAATACTGGGAGTACTTTGAAAGAGGCACAAAAGTGACTTCATTATTGGAAACAATTGATTGCAGCCAACTAATTCCTAGACCACTAACTTCCACATTGGCAATCTTAACAGGCAGTGTTTCATCATGCTTTTGAAAGAATGGCAGTCTAATGATTGGTTTATGATTGACCATAAGTACAGCTCCATTTGGTTCTATTCTCTCCACAATTCCAGTAATCTCACGCCTATTTGTGATGTAAGACTTTGGTATGTCTCTGGGTGAAGTAAATTTTGTAAACTACAAGTATAAGAACATTCTTATATTTAGATCAATATGAGATTGAACTTGAAACACTTACAGGTCTAACTCTGCGTAATGATACAGATAGGCCAATGATAGCAATAGAATAGATTCCTATCTAGAATTTATAGTAATAGAATCAACACTTGCGTCTCTGGAATACTCGTTTTACCTGCACTCCGCGATTATTATGGGACTGCCATTCACAGTATTTATTAAAAAGAGAATTCAAATCTAGCCTTTGCAGTGACATATCTGCAATCTTTATTTACTAACAATGTCAGTAATAAGCTGACGTGTAGCACATATGCGACTGAACAATTTCAGGTGTGATTATTTACCGATAGAAATATGTTTACGAAGTTTTTTCAATTCTATTTATAAGTACGAATGCGAGTAATCGAGGACTGGCTACGACAATAATTTTGAGGTTGGTTGTGTTTTATAACCGTCCGTGACGTCAGAATTTAGTGGTCGGTAAAAGTGCAGTTGCTATCAACATTTTATAATTTTGATTCGGTTAAACAATGATCGATCAGCAAACTGTTTATTATAATACTAATTAACAATTAGGCGCTGTTTCAATGGCAACACGCTGAGGGCGCTGCGTCGACAAAGAATTCTTGGCCATCGTTGCCCATATGATGTGTTTCTAGTTGACAGTTTTGACGTATGAGATAAGTGTTTTAGTCGCCATTGTGATTTGCAATAAGCAGCTGTAAGTATCGCAAAATTTCTCAAATAAACAACGAAAGATCGCCGCAAAGATTGTGTTTGAGCCTGCAACAAATGCCGCATCAATTAGCGGTATGATTGCGGCCTGTCGCCGGGGACGGTGGACGTGTACTCATGTGTGCTTTACGTAACAGTGTGTGTGTGTTGTTTCGCGTCCATCAAATTTACGCGAGGGGCAGTAGACGAATGGTGTATTTAATTGATAACTCGTCATCGTAGCCGTACGTATCTACCAGTTACGCCTGCATGCAAGAACGACGTCGTCACCGAGAGCAGTTTCGTTGTTCCGCTCATAGTGCTTATTTTGTTTTCATTCTATTTACATGTCATTTACCCCGGGCGGCAAGTGCACAATTGCACCGAGCATCTGACTCGGTGGGCTTAGAATAATATTCACTGAGCGACACACGCGAGACCGAAAACAAAACAATATAAACAACCATCATACACATATCAAAACAGTGTGTACAAGTACAGATCGGTGCACAATTTGTTGGCGACATGGTGGCCCTTATCCATCTGCGCGCATAACAAACAGTACCACCGCCACATTCGAATCCCCACGCTAATAATGTATTTTTGTTATTTAGAGATCAACATGATTCCTGGCAATGTGGACCCACGACGTGCCGAGAAGGTGCAACGTTACAAACCGCCACAAGCCAATGGAAATGCACCTGTTGAGGATCTGACACCGGATTACATGAATATCCTTGGTGAGTATGCACATCAGCCACATTAACGTCCAACCCGTCGAGGATGCCGTGTCGTCCTCGACCCGTTATTCGCCAATCGAGTGGTGTCGCATTGTATCATGCTGAACGCGTGTGCGTTCTCTCCATTGACCTTATTTGCGTTAATTAAGGTATCAGACTTGACGCATAATAAAGCAGGCGGATATATTCAGAGCATGAGTCAGTCAGTCAGTCGTGTGTGGCAAGCGGCTGCAGCAAGGGAGTGCAGCGAGTAATATACATGCGAAGGAGCACATTCCAAAGAGCCGGGGTATACGTGGAGAGTTGAGCTCTGTGTGCCACATTGATTTAACGCACCAGCGAGGTTTATTGCACGATATTTGAACGAAGGAGAAAAATGCAAGAATTACGTGGCCAATGACTTCAAACGCCAGACCAATTCTAGGCGTGCAAAGTCAAATGCCCGGTAGTTTCTCTTTGACCAGAGTCGTTTTGTTATCGCGACTTGCGATTGTTTATTAGGTAAATACACTTTAGCGGAATGCGCATGTTTGTTTGGCCAAGATAACGCAGCACGTCCATGCACAATACGAATTAAATGAACTCCGGGAGGAAAGTGGAGCATTGAAGAGCGCTTCCTACTTTTAGGTTTGCGCCTGCAAATAGTTAGTAGCTAGTCTGCTCTCAGGGAGGAAGAAAGTTGATTTTTTGCACACCGTTCGAAATTGGTCGCAGTACGTAGTTAAGTCGCCTTGAATAAACATTTGAGAGTCAATTGGGTAATTGTCCGAACGCGGTTAGACGTAATCTTTGTTTAGGTTTGTTTATGCGCTCTAGCAGCGGTCTTACTACGCTTCCAATATTTAAACGCTACCGCGCGCGGTGTCGAGAAGCATTTGTTGCTATTATTGTTGTTCGCATGATACGGTGGCAGTAGTGGAAACGTGGTGTGCGCAATATGCGCACTAGTCTAGCGTGGCGGCGTAAATGCATTTATTTGAATTTGTCCTTCCGCGGTGCGCTCATAGCACACAGACAACACGTACGCGCACTCGATTCGCGTGTTTATCTGTTCGCGGCTCGCAAATTGTGCTCGCTTCTTGCACGCATTCGTCGTTTGTGCGCCGCGGTGTTTACGTATTGGATTTCGTTATTTATAAAATGCACATGAGAGGCGCATGTACGCGCACATATGAGTAAAGCGCGCACTTCTCCGCCGCTCGCGGACGATTCGAAACAACAAAACAACGCGCGCCTTGGCCGCCGAACAGTGCCGTCCGCATCCAGCAGTAGCCGCAGATAATAGCAATTACTCATTGCGTACGCGCCGCTGCCTGCCTTCCCATTGCCGTCATCCTCATCGTCGTCGCGGGCGCTTTCTTGCGCGAATCGAAATTCGCCAGTGTCCACGCGAATGCAATTGAACGTGTTGCGCGAGCGAGCGCGCTGCAAGAGTGTAACAGGGCCGGTATTGGATTTCATTGTGTGTTTACGCAAAGTTTAAACTGTGTGCGACATGAGTTTATTGCTTGTTTGGACTCCCGTAATGAAATGACTCGTATCGATATGATAGATATATGCGTATTGCGTTGAGCAAAACAAAACCAATTGCGTTCAGTAATGAGATATTGGTGCGTCCGTATTGAGCGACGAGTGGGTATTTGAAATTTGTACATGTAGATATGCTAGAACATTGAATCGCTGCAACCATTGTAATTCTCTCGCTGTTTGCACCGAAGCGCAGAACAAAACGAATCATGTCTAAACTCGTTTGCATTCCGTAGGTCCCGACTCGGCCACGGCAAATGCAGACGGCATAGAAAAGAGCACGAGCGCCGGCGCCGATCACCACCAGCAGCAATTGCACGAAGACGCACCAGGTGCGGGCAGCACCACCACGACGACAACCACCGTGGTAACGGCGGCGGGCGTCGCGGCGCCGGACGTGGTGCAGACGTCGAACGGCGGTTCCAACGTGATACCCACAAGTCCTCAATATGGCGTTGCCATTATAACGAACCATCAAGCGGTGCACGGCAGCAACACGTTGAGCGTCGCGAATAGCAGCACAGACTTGTCCAACGATACAATTACGCCGTCAACGGACAGTGTCGTCGAGACGACGGCGAAGAGCAGCTTGGTGACGGCGCCGGCGCCCGTAGACGACGCCAAGGATATGCATTCGACGCCCAGCCGCAATGACCGCTTCAAGGTGGTGAAGATTGCCAGTCTAGAGCCGTTTCGGCGCGGTCGGTGGAAATGTATGGATTACGTGGATGAAAATCCACCGCCGACGACGCAGCAGGCCTCGAAGCAGACTCAGTCGGCAACTAATATTCAACAGATGAGCAATGTGCAGTACATGCAGACACAGAGCCTGCCGCAACAGCATTTCCAGCAGATGCTCGTACAGGGCGCGTTTTCCGGGACACCGCAGGGTTTTTATCAGGGCATGCCCAATACGATGATACCACAGAGTCAGTACTTTTATCCGGCGCAGACGACGTTGCAGCAGGTTCCTGTGCAGGCAAATAATCTTCCGCCGGGGTTTATGAACAATCAGCAATACTTCCCGCCGAATGTGGCACCACATAGCGCCGCCGGCTATTCGTACTCGAACGTTTACGTGCAACCCAATCTCATCCAGACGCAGAGCAGCGCATTTGTGCCAACCAGCCAGACGGTACCCACCGCACAGCTGCCTTCCAACTTCCAGCAGAGCCAAACGTATGCCGGTCAGCCATCGCAGACCCCACAGCCGATGGTCAATGGGCATGCGTTTCCACCTCCCAATGAGCAGCAACAACAGCAAGGTGGGCAGCAGCAACAACCGCAATCGCAGCCAACCGTTACTAGCCTGCCGACGCAAATTGCGAAAAATCTTATATTACAGCCGGCTATCATTTCAGCAAACCCCCTCGTCAATCAAAGCGTCAGTCAGCCGCAACAGCAATATAATCCCAGTTATAATCCGACAAGTATTCCAAACCCCACGCCACAAGGGGCGCAGGGTACCCCCGTAGCCAT
This sequence comes from Aleochara curtula, assembly GCA_963978815.1. Taxonomy (NCBI): domain Eukaryota; kingdom Metazoa; phylum Arthropoda; class Insecta; order Coleoptera; family Staphylinidae; genus Aleochara; species Aleochara curtula. The sequence goes on along the minus strand of OZ022216.1, from coordinate 17,731,341 downwards.
CGCCTCCGCCATCAACACATCAGTGCCAGTCGTCAATCAGCTGCCCACGCAAATTCCTGCAGCGGTTGTCAACAACCAGCCGACGTCAGCGGCGGGTGCGACAGTGACGATGCCACCCGCCTCCAGTCATCACATCAATTTCCCGCAAATTCCCACGCAGTCTGTATATGAGTTGAATATAGCACCCACGAATGCGGTGTACACGCATCCACAGTTTGTGGCGCCGGATGTGGCCAACAGCAATGAGGGACAGGGTGATGGCACTAAAGGCGTGAGCGTCAACGATGTGGCGAGCAATTCGGAGAATCCGGAGAATGCGAGCGGCGAAGACCCCGCCAAGGCTAATCCGGTCGTGAATGCCATTGACAATAAAATTGAGCAGGCCATGGACCTGGTGAAGAGCCATCTCATGTATACGGTGCGCGAAGAAGTCGAGGTGCTCAAGGAGAAAATTGTAGAGCTGATGGAGCGCATCCAGCAGCTAGAATCTGAAAATGCTTACTTGAAGCAGCAGGTCTCGAAGGAGATGAACGCCAATGGGGCGAAAAGCGCGTCGAGTAGCGGGACGCCGGATGCGGGCGGTGCGCCCACGCCGCAACAACAACCACCGCCGCAATCGCAAAACACGCAACCCGCCGCCGGCCAGTCGCAATAGTCCACAGAAACCTTGCGCCTTCGGTTATACATGTTATTAATTGAGTAGCTGCGAGTTAGCCACATGCGCGTTGTTTGTCCCCAGTCGGCGAAAAAGAACGCAAGCGAGAGAGAGATTTCATCTCTCGCCCTAAATGATGAGCATTTCTCCTCGTTGTTGATGTTGTGTTGTTCAGTTTCATCGCGATGCGCTCTTCTGCTACGTATATTGTACTCATGCATACGCAATAAGGAAGTAAGGCATACATACATAGTACAGTGAGTTAGTCATTACGGCGCATAAATTTGCAAATGCAACTCGCCGCACTTATAAGGACATCGTCGTCCGGATAGTGCGCGTGCAGAGGCGAACCCACACTTTTCCGAATGCGTTAGCGCGCCCAGCGATACAGAATATTTGCAAATGCATTTGCGTAGGAGCGCGCACACCAATCAGGTACTCTACTGCCGCGCTTGCTAAATAATAATTCGCCAGGCAATTTGCATTAAGTGTAGCAAAAAGCAGCGGGCTACGAGAACGGCATTTATAAATAAATATATATAACACATATATGTTTGGTAGTTTATTAATGAGACGCGAAACAAGAGGCGGCATATGCATATGAGGGTTGACACTCTAATCTCAATTATATAAACACCTATACACATTCGTGGAATGTGCAGGCGCGAATTGCTTAGTGCAATTCAAGCAATGCACGCACTTCTGATCGGCGGGCGAGACAAATTTTGCGTTTGTGATTTTACTCTTCTTGGGCGATGACTGATGAAACAAAAAACGCTGTGACGTTTGATGATAATACAGGATGGATTAAAATGTTGCGAAAACGGCCAAGAGATACGAACGAGAGTTTAATTTCAGCCTGTATGTATTATTCAAACAAAAACAAACAAAACAAAAAAAAGTGAAGCAGCAAACTTACTGCAAAAGTAATACGAATATGTATCTTGTATATTGTGTAATTATATTGTAAAAAAGATATCTATATTATTATTACTATGATTAATATTATATTATAAAATACTACGCTGATAGAATTATTGCAAGCAGAAGCAGCAGAAAAGAAACGGTACCATTCAAGAATGTACAGAATCGGATTTGAATGGCAAACGACGAGGCGGTCGCGCTCAAGCGCGCACAAATTCAGGATTATGAGATTAATTTTTATCGACTGTGAACGGATATTTTACTTTAAGAATTTGTGCGATTTGCAATTGAGCGCGCGGCTGTGTCGCTCGAAGACGGATGGCAAAGGAGAGGAATGTTTCAGAAAAATTAAACTTGTAAACGAACGCAAGCAAAAGTGAAATATACTAATATACTTAGAATGAAACAAAATAGCCAAATTTATGATTTGGTGCTATTCAGAACTGTGATTACGTGCTCTTTTTAATTGATACTACTAATTGATAAATTACTATACGAAGTATAATTAATTAAACTATTTGATAAACTATGCGAGAGGAGTGAGCGAAACCGAGCGCGAGGATGATGAACGAGACGCGATGCGAGGCGATGTGTCATGAGGAAAGTAAATAATTATTACAGAATGTCACTTAAAAGCGAACTACGTTAAGAACTATAATTAATTAGTTACTCACGGATTTGATTTGTATACCAAAATTTTCAAGAGGACGAAAATCGTAGCAATGAAACGGGAGCGCGAGCTATATAATTTTACGAACGATTAACCAATTAGTAAATGAATTAACGAAAGAGAGTTCTAAATTAAGCAAACCGTTTAGGCAAATTACATAAAAGTCACAAAAGTTATTATTTATTTCGATGTTAACTTAAATTATATTAATGTATATTTTTCGTTGGAAGATTTGTAAGATTTATTTTCGTAAACAAAAAGCAAAGAAATTGGAAAAATTAAAGAAAGCAAACCAACATGATTATGAAAGACAAAAAAAAAACACCACAGTTACGAGAATCACTAGCCAACACTCACAATAATTACTAAAAATCATTTTATACGTTTATGTAACTAGATTATTTAATTGTATTTCATCCCCCAAGCACTCCTATATATGATGCATGTGTATTGTTATTTAGGTTTTCAAACACCCCTCAATCACGACCACACACATTTAATCACAACACATTAGTTGTTTTACGTCTCCTTTATATTTTCTATTTATATATTTTATTAATCACCACGCTTCATCGTTTTCATAACGCGCCCAGCAATATACAATTATTCAGAGTTTAACTGCAAGGAAACTAAAAAAAATACGAACACACCACTATGATAAATAAGAATACAATTATTGTAAAACTAAATTATTGCATACCACAAAGGAAAATAAACGAGAATAAAGTGAAACTTTCCTTGAATATGCCGCCAGTTTTCTTAGCGCATTGAAAACTAAATTGGAAAGTCTAGTGGTTGATTTAATCTAATAGAATAACTTTTATTTGTTTTAGGGATGATTTTCTCCATGTGCGGATTAATGATGCGTCTTAAATGGTGCGCCTGGGTTGCGCTTTATTGTTCCTGCATTAGTTTTGCAAATTCTCGCATTTCTGATGATACCAAACAGGTAACTTTTAAATATAATTTATCGACACTTGAAGAATACTTTTAATATTTCATTTTTAGATTCTCAGCTCGTTTATGTTATCAATCAGTGCAATAGTCATGTCTTATTTGCAAAATCCGCAACCAATGACACCGCCATGGGCTTCAGCAGTGAATTGACTGCAGTAAATAATTAAAGAACAATGTAGTAGGTGTCTGGTTTATTTGTAAACAAATACGTCTTTTCTATACATAATAGTTACATTATTCGTTTATGTAATTAGTTCAGAAGTGGATATACAACAAGACAGGAATTAAAAAATTAATTAACATAATATCACATGCAAGTCGTTTATGCCTTTCGTGCTGCTAAAGGGCGACATCACGATACTTTTGTACATCTTCGGCGGACGCATTGCTCAGCGAGTTTTTACTGCTTAACTTGTCCACTTGTTTTTTATAAATTAGAAAGTCCGGTCCGTCTAGAGGACCATAGTAAATTGGCACGCCGTAATTCTCGATGGGTTGCGCGTAAAAGCCGCTTCGATTACGAATCAAGTGCGGATCCGATGCATTTTGCCCATCCTGACTTAGTTCATCGAGTGACGCAAATTTCGGCAATTTTGTATGCGCCTGCCGCCCCAAACTTAGCGTATAATTACTTCTTTGATGATTGTACAACCAGGGATACTGCAGGGACTCTTTGGACACGCTGTCCACAACGTCTGTACCTGATTGCGGCAAAGTAGTAGCAGTCCTTAAGTCCATTAAGGATTGACTCTTCTTAACTGCAAAGAGTAACAAGTTATGTTTGGTTCTAAATAAATTGGGACTAAATGTACTTGGTTCATTTTGTTGTATTTCCGGAGCATTAAATATCTTCGGAGGTACAAAAATGGACGCATTGAATTCGCTAGCTGTGGAGAATTGATATCCTTGATAGTAATCCATGGCAAGCATGTTGTTAGGGAATCCGAAGAGATGAGGAGTGCTAGAGGCACGTTTCATACTACCTAAGTAATGCAATTGCTCCATTGATGCATTGAATGCGTTATTTTGATAAAACTGATGTCCATTCTGAAGATTTGATAAAGGAAAAGGTGCGTTATCTCGTGGTATTGTTACAGCTTGAAGACTCAAGTCCCGCAATCGTTTAGAAACTATTTCCTCTTCCTTCCAAGAAGAATATAATTGTTGCACTAGTACTATTTCGATCACATTTGCCAAGATGCGTGCTAGCCAACAAGTCAGTTCGGTTATGCCATATAACGATTCAATTCGCTGCAACAAAACCATTTTTATTCAAATTAACTGATTGTTTATTGAATACAAACAAGACTCACCCAGTATTGAATACTCATGTAAATAACCATTCCAGCTTCCGGAAACGTGAGAACCGTAACAGCGAACATCCATGCAATCAAACACAATGTGTTTTTCTATTTGAAACACAGAATCTTTAATTTACATTAATCTTTCATAATTTAAAGCAGTCAATAAAATCCATATTTGCATAGAAACAATTTAGCTGCATGTTTTATGCAATATGCAATTCTAATTAGTTTATTAATAAACCATTTTGATGCGCATTATCCTTGTATGGCAAAAATCATTCGTTTCATTTGAATGCAACACAATAATTAGACCCATATTGCAATTTTGCAAGTGAATTCACAATTATAGAAAGCTATAAAATACAAACAGTTAAATTACAGATGCAGTTTTCCTGCGAGTAAATCATTCGCTTAAAAATAATAAAACTTTCTGTTTCTTAAATAGAAAGCCAATAGAATTGCAAAGTTATCGCTCCACATCAAAATTCATATCAGAAGAGATGCAAATATGCTTTTTATTGTTGTTAGAAAGTACGAAATTATTCATCGTATAGATTTCGAGCAAAGGTAAATCATTTTTTAATTTTTAAAATAAGATGAAATAAGATCGTTTTTTATAGTAATCATAAAATTGGAACGTGCCGCACTTACCGTTGCCAAACCGTGTATGAGAAGTGCGGCAAATAATGCCAATGCAAAATAACCGGCACAGAGAAGGACGGCGGCTGTGGGCAGTGAAACAGTAGCTTCAAGGATCCAGAGCAATTCAAACGCGAATGCGATTAAGTAAGTGATCTGCAAACAAATTATTTCCATATGCGTTATTTAAATTCGCACAACGTAAACAAGTTGAAAGAGTTATTGTACTTGATGACTATATGCAAATTAAACAATTTTTTAAATTTGCATTTGCGCTCGCCGTATGATTCATAAACTATTGAAGTCATCATACAGTTGATGAATTCTTTCACGACATGCCGCACCTTTTAAAACTTCTAATTTTATTATGAGTACTTATCCTTTGAAGTGATCATCATACTTCATAGAGCTTAAGAAGTTTCACAAGTTTTTAATTAATGACAACCAGGATGCATGGAAGTTGATTTATTGACTTGTGTGAAAGACATTTCAATTGTTTACGCATTCTTTTTTTTTTCATATTATTTTGATACTTTCACTATCCAGGCTTTTCCTCCTTGACCGTTTCCTTATTGCCTTTTTGCTGATGAAAATTGCAATAATTGAGCATCAATTAACAGCAAATAAGTAGCTACATGTCATTATGGTATGCAATTTTTATTTTATTAACTATTGACTTGAATTCCGGTGCGCGAACTGTTGAAATAAGCTACACATGAATGAATGTGCAGATAATCTATAATTATATGGCAAACGGCAGCATACAAGATAAACAAAATGTTGGTTTGGATTAATTGGAAATGCACAAAACCAATTTATTATCTTCTTTTATATATGAAAGTTTCTCTTGCTGCGGGCACCTGTAAAACAATAATAGCAACAACGGTGCGACCGAATCACAAATTTCTTTTGCTACTCTTAAATGTGAAAACGCTAGATTTGAATAACTTTTAATGTGCGGTGCGCGCGCGTTTTTGCGCGTTTCGTGCGAATAGTTTGCAAGAATCACACATGCAACACATACGCCTCTCCACCATTATGTATCGAGTTTGACCAGTCATAATACGCATATTTAACGATTGCGAAACGATATTGGCGACTTTCACGCAGCGTTACTTTACCCATATTCAAATCGAGCGATAAATTCGATCGGCGCACCACATGGGCAGCGTTCATACTCACGAATAGATTTCAGTATGCAGTGGGCTATGCGACAATCATGATTGTCTGATGTGATAAAAATTCTTTGCCTGGGCCCACTTGTTAGCCATAAGACTTGGCTGCAAGAATGCGCTACTTCATAACAACTCCGCAAGAAATGTTCATGGAACGCAGCAAATTTTAGAAATTACTCTAGCTCTTTGAGTTCAACGCATATAGTTTTATTAAATTATATTCAACTTACTTTCCGTTATGATTGATAATAATCACTTGGCTCATTTAACAGATACTCTTTAGAAACAACGCAGTATAATAATTAGTGTATAAGTACAAATCAATGTAGGTACATGGAGAAATTCCTAACTGTAATTGCCCTGCCCGGACGTTAATTCGTATTCGTGAAGCGCTTTATTGACATTCTATTCTACATTGCATTACACATCTTCCTGTTTGCCTTCAAGAACACAACAGCGAGCCACTCTTAACTAAAGTGCGTCCATTTCGCTTCCTGATTGCCTATTAATATTTGAATAGAGCGCAAGAAGCGTAGCAATAATAAATTGAGCGCATCACATTTTGCATCGACAAATTCGACGTGCGTCGTGTGTTAATCACTCGATAAATATTTTTAGTTACCACATCATCATCATCATCATCATCATCAACATCAATACATTTACAAAACGCTACTTTTATTCAGTTAGAATTACGAAACACTTATACATTGAGAGAAGCAGAAATTAAAATGATTGAGAAACACGCGGTGCGGTGCGCTAGGAAGAAACATGAAATGACCTTAACATTTTTCCGTGTAAGCTCTCGGCATGTAACAATTTTTGCCATACAAGCATAACGCGCAACATGTTCATAGAAAACTTGTATGTTAAAAATGTGCATGTTTTGTCCATTCCATCGGTGTAGTTTGCATTTTTATCTTGCAATGAAACTTAAGTAGAAGTTGCAGAAGGAAGTAGAAAAATCACGTTTCTCTAACTGCACGCGCTAACTGCGAATATAATTGCTGGTAATTGAAACGCACATGAGGCGCAGATAAGAACAAAGATGTAATTTGCATGCAGCATGCAATTACGTGTAAATAAACTCTTAATATATTTATTAAGTATCTTTACATTACACGTTTATAATTACGGAGCGCTCAAACTCTGGATCGCATCGCATGGCGCGTTATTCTTGAGTAGGCAGGTATTCGTTTCAAGGCAGCACTTTGTCAATTAATTCAATTCTCTCATTGATTTCCAATATTTAAATGAGAACACGTGCTTTTTATTCAATCAATAATCGATCCAAGATACATATTAAAAAGTTTGTGTTTGGTATTCGAATGTAAATGAGTTTCAAAAGATGAACGTACTTGATTATGCGCTGCTGAATAATTTGAATAATTTTTCCATTATTACGCTAAAGCAGGAAAAAATTAAAAACCAATCTGAATTTATTAATTAGTTACTTGATTTGGTAGCTAATGCTGGTGTTGATTAGTGCTCTACTTTTTCTCGTAATCATTATTCACGTGCTTTAGTTTTCCGTTAGACTGAAAACTAGAGTAATTGACTTTAAAGCGCAATTAATCGCTAATCAGACGCAAACGCACTAACTGTAAAGCACACGCATGTTTCACTAAATTAATTTGCGCTAAATTCATGTACATTTTAACACTTTATTCATTTAGTTCCAATGTAATGTTACTTGACTTACTTGTAAGTCACTGTGCTTTGTATTTGCTTCGAGCAAGGAGGATTTTTCATTGACATTAGTGTGAGTCATTTATCCATAAGGAACATTATGTTATAACATTTAATAAGATCACTCACATGTCGCTATAAATGGAAATACAGCATTATCCTTAATGACAGTTTAATGAGGAACGCACATTTATACAATGCAATTGAAAGCGCGTTATTGTCGTGTGATTAATTAGTTATTTTATTAGGAGAAATTCAAATTATCTACTTGATTTAATTCGACCATGATCTGTTTCAAATTTTATTGTTTGGTGCAGCTTATTGAACAATTGAAGAAAACACTGAATGGATTGTCGTGACAACCACACATTTCTTAGATTTTTCATGGCCTCAAGACCCACATGATCAAATCGGCGAAACTGCATCTATTTGTTATTGCTATTTCTATTTGTTGTATTTGCCGCATTGTTCCGGTGCATTCTGCGGTTAGTAGTTACAAGTTCCTATCATTGTTTCACCTGAACAATAGTCTATCATTGATGCTTTCGTCCTAAACAGTGCAAGCGGAGGAGTTTAAATACGAAATGAAATGGATGCGCCTACTGATAGTTCTATTTTGTTATTCCTTTTTGTTTTTTCTTGCGCGCGCGTTGCAGGTGTTACATTGTTAACATCTTTGTATGCAATTATGTAATAAATCGGCGGCACTTAGCATGTACAAATCCATTCTAAGCACGTGTCTTTCTCAATGATTATGAATATGCAGAATGCAAGAAGCGCTCACTCAAAAAAATGAAGAATGGTACGTCAATGCGCAGATTTCTTCAGACCTTTTTTGGCACGTTAAATCTTATTGCATTCACCGATGTTCATTGAAGTGCGATTGCAATAAAGCGTGGTATATGTTTCGGATTTTCCTTTTTAAACCGTGAAATCCGTAAAGCAATCCATGCGCACTTTACAAAGTGCAACTGACTAATCATTTACCAAATAGGATTTTACCGTCATGTTGCAATATTGTAACCATTGTGAATAGAACACTATACAATTAATTATAAGGATATAGAAGTTGCGACTCGTTAAACAACAATGTTTACTAATACCTCTTAATTTTCAGAAATACCGATGCAGGAAGGAAATGTCTGAATTACAAAATTGCAATTCTAGAAAAATCTTGCATTTTTTGAGAGATAAGAAGTAATTTTGATTTCCAGTATACAATGCTTATAAAACAGACAGGATTTATGGCTATGGCATTTTGTTTGGGAAGTTTTGAAATTTGGCAATTCCACAGCAGTTTATAGCGGCCTTTGTTTGGATTTTGTCATCCAAACAGACGCTGATTGTGAGATCAAAGTGAAAGTGTTACATAAACGCCAATTAAAAGCGCCTTTTCGCTGCCTTTTTGCAAACCTCCGTCGTTCGTCTGACTGGAATAACAACAAGCTACTTTCAGGAATGAATGAATGACTAATCGACTGGCACAGAGAGCAAAGAAGCTTAACGAGCAACCAAACTTAAACAAATGTGGGAATGTTACGGACTAAACAATACGAGAGAAGTCGTTCTAGTATTACAACTTTGTTCGTTTTGTTCTCAGATATTTCTCGGATTGCGATATGCATCAGAGACATGCAATAAGCCATTAAACAGTGGCGAAGACTTGGAGAAAGAAAACCTCGTGTAAGATAACTATATCTAATTGTCAGTGTGTAATCAATTGTTGTTCATTCACTTTCTTCTGTTTTAGTTCCATGTATAATCTTAATGCAGCTTCATTCTAAACGGGTAAAAATCATTGTCATGCTAATTGAAATCTATCCCACTGATACTTTTTTGTTTTAGTTTTACTACATTATCGGTGACTTCTGATTGATAATATTATTATGAAACATACCAACAAATAAACAGCGAGAAATCCAGCAGCTATTGCCATACTGCAGCAAAAACAGTTTTGCATGAACGACATGCGGTCAGCGATGAACGTTTTGCATTGATGCATAACAATTGGTGATACGCACATGTTGAACGCACTTTCCTAATCATCAACTTTAACAACATTTAAACACTTTGCGCACATTAATTTAGAATTCGTTAACCATTTCAGAAAGTCGCAGTAAACAAACTTGCGGACCATTCGTTCGTTACTCGCTGAAGTGCGCTCATCACATGATTGCTATACGTGCTAATCCATCGGGTAATTATTATTGGGAAAACTTGTTAAGCACGCGCGCGTCGCACACTCGAATCGCGTTGAAACTTGAATGAAGGACCGCTTCACATGTTTAACGCATGTTGCTGCGACAACGTAAGAACTTATCGCACGCAAAGAGCGCAAAGAATTGAGTGTCTTTCTGGACGCAAACGAACGAGCGAATTCGTTTAACTTTCTCTGTTTGTCGCGCGTTTGTATTCAAACGACGCAACAGCGCTGGTATGAGGTCATTATTCATTACCACCACGAATTCTACAGGTGTGTACACCGGCCATGTGGAAATAGTTTTGAATTCTCAAAAAGTTTTAAACTTTACTTTAGGCAACCTGCTGCTCGAGCAAAAATCCTAAATATGCTGGTTGCATAATGGAAGAATCCGTTCAATGTCAAAGGGAGTGTGAGGTTATCTTGGTGGTTCTATTTTAAGTTAATTTCGTTCGATTCTCAATCAAAATCGTTAATTATGTAAATACGTTTTAATGAAACAAGTGCCAAATCATAAGCTGCAAAATGTCGCAAATTATGCTCATTATCGCTGCCGCCCATCTGGTTTTCTGTCCGTTTACCAAAGTTGAGGAGAGCTTCAACTTGCAGGCAATGCATGATATCCTTTATCACAGATTCAATTTGAGTGAAGTAAGTATAAGTACTTGCCACGCAGTCGGTGTGGTGTTTATAGACGATTCGCTGATTGAGAATCAGTTGCCAATTTAATTCTATTTTAGTATGATCATCATGAGTTTCCTGGTGTGGTGCCTCGAACATTTATAGGACCGTTGTTTATATCTATAGTAGTATCACCTGTTTGTCTAGTCTTGCAATATTTGCAACTCAACAAGTTCTGGACTCAATATTTAGGTAATTATATTGTTGATTAATATGGGCTGTTTACTAATTTGAGTTTATTTTTATCACTTAGTAAGAGCTGCACTTGGTGGCAGTGTGATATTTTCATTCAAGGTATTATGTGATAGCCTTGAGAAGATCTTTGGCTCAAAATGGTTGCAATGGTTCATTGCTATTACTGTAACACAAAGTCACTTTATGTTTTACCTCACAAGACCTTTGCCAAACATTTTCGCCTTACCCTTTGGTATGTATTTTTCACCATTAATCACAGTAATGCATCATTTTTTGATTTTATGAATGCACAGTACTGATAGCTTTAAGTGGATGGCTGAACAACGACAACAAACGCTTTATCATTGCGTCCGGCGCTGCAATAATCATTTTCCGCGCTGAACTCGTCTTATTTTTGGGATTGCTACTCCTGATGGATATTGTATATAAACGCATTACATTTAAAGAGCTATTGCGTATCGGAATACCAGCCGGTATAGGATTGCTCTGTGTCTCAGTGGTTGTTGATTCAATTTTTTGGAATCGTCCTTTATGGCCAGAGGGGGAAGTGTTGTGGTTCAACACAATATTGAATAGGAGTTCAGACTATGGGGTTTGTTTTCTACAATCTGAATTAAACATTTATTTATGTGTCAATTTCTAGACTTCACCATTTTTATGGTATTTCTACTCGGCCGTACCACGAGGCATGGCTACATCGATCTTCATGTTACCGCTGGGCCTTATTTTGGATTCTAGAGTACGAAAATTGTGTGTTCCTGCCCTAATTTTCGTACTTTTATATTCCTTTTTACCCCATAAGGAGTTGCGCTTTATAATATACGTATTTCCTTTTTTAAATGCGCCCGTAGCTGTTTACTGCCATCGAATGTAAGTATTTAGTTTATGGTGTAACGCATAAGCAACAACTAATAATTTTAAGATGGGAAAATCGCAACAAGTCATCGTTCTATCATCTGCTTTCCTTAGGCGTTATCGGCCACTTAATAGTCAATGCAATATTTACATTATTCCTGCTCAATATATCAACGACGAATTATCCGGGAGGAGCTGCCATTTCTCATCTGCACAAGCTTGCCGCTAATGAAAGCTACGTTAATGTTCACATTGATAATTTGGCAGCGCAAACTGGTGTTTCACGTTTTACACAAATTAATAATGATTGGCAGTAAGTAATCTCATTCCGTTTAATTACCCAATGTTAATCGATTTGTTCGTTTGGCAGTTATGATAAGACTGAGCATCTCGAAGCGGGTGATCCTGCCATGTACAAATACACGCATCTTATTATTGAGGGTAAAAGCAGATTTTCACCAAATTTGAAACCGTACGCCACGACCCACGATATTATCGATACGATCGAATCGTTCCATCAGATCGGCGTTAATTATCTCACAATTCCGCCAATTCATGTCAAGACCAAGCCATCGTTATTCATCCTGAAGCGCAAGTATAATTATTTAGATTTGGTCGATGATAACACCCGACAAGCGATCGCAGAATGCGTAGAAATGAAGCATAAAAAGCCTGAAGTTGCTGAAGTGCTGGAAGAATCTGAAGAAGCCCATGTAAGTGAAGAACAAGAAGAGGAAGAAGATGAAGAACTGGTTCTTCTTGAGCCGTTTGATGATGATTTGGCACATGCTGATGTGTCCACCAAGTTGCGAATGGTAACTAGATCGAAATCGGGTCAATTTGATAGCCTTGAGGGTATAGCAACAAGTGTTGAAGGAGATATTTCAGAAGATCTTGATATTATTCGGGATTTAGAAGAAACTGCTGAAGATCTCGACGAGGAAGATGATAATTCTATTGAACGCGAAGAGAATAAGTTGATTGTTGAAAATACGCTATCTAATATTGATTCGGAACTTAGCGCTACTAAAGCAAAAGTGAAAATGGCAAAGAAAACTAGAGAAATCGAAGAAGAAACTTCAAAACCTAAGAAAAAATTGATCGTCGCAGATGATAGTCTTCCGCGTGAACGAAAATCCAAACCAATTCACGATCCATCACTCGAACAGGAAGCACGTGCGAAATTACAAGAAATGATGGACAAGCAATCTAGAATCGTTAAAGATACTAACGAATCAGCATCCACACCCAAAGTTCGCCGTATTAGGAAATTAGAAGAAGAGGCCCAAGCTAAAATAATCGCCAAGGCTCCTTCAACACCGTCTAAACCAATTGATAAAGTAAGTGCTAAACAATCGGTCAGAACAATCGTTACTGGGCATTTACGCGAAAAGATTCAATCACGCACTCCAGTTAAAGACAAATTACATAATGTTCTTGATACATTTAAAGAAAAACGCGTTGAGAAAGTAAAAAAGAAATCTAAGCGGGGCACAAAACAGTCAATAAAAGCAATCATTGAGCAAGAACGTGAGAACGAACAGAAAGAAGAGTTAAAGTTGCTACAGCAACAGATATTTGAAATTATTGATAGCAATCCAACAATTCTAAATAAGGAATTTATTAAAAATAAAATTCATGAAGTTATTGTAAAGGAAGTACAAACGGTTGAGCCACCAGCACAGGATACACAATTGAAGCAAGAACCTGTTAAATCTAAGCAAAAACCTGTAGCTTCGAAGCCAATGAAAATTATGAGTAAATTAGATGATACTGAAACAAGTAAGACAAAGTCTGTATCTGTCGAAGATAGTGCGGTTGTAGATCATGCAAAATCTGCCGAAGAGATTATAATACTTGATGAAGATGATTTCCCAGAAAAGCTTGAAGATCATCTTGAAGGGCTTGACATGGATCAGGAATTTGATGAAGAATTCGAAGCTGCCAACGAGCAGATGGATAATATTATGATAATGATATCCGATATTATCAACAAAGTCGAAGAGACGCCTGTTGATACTGAAGAACTTGTTGAAACCGAAGAAGACACAAACGTGCAATGAATAAGTTTCTTTGAATATCTTGTTTGTTATTGATTGTTATTCATAAACTAAGTTTACACATTGATTGAAACTTTACAATCTCACTTGACCTGAACCTATACACTATGGATAAGTGTAAGATAGTAGGAACAAGAATCCTAAACCAAAGAAATATCCGTAGCTTGAACCAAAGAAATATCCGTAGCTTGAACCAAAGAAATATCCGTAGCATTTGAAACATGTATACAAATTCCTGTATATATAAATATTCTTTATTTATATATCGTATTGTCAAAAGTTAAACAATTATTGGCAGTAGAAATACCAAAAGTTAATTGAGTTAAGGGACGTAGACACATTAACAAATTGCAGCTCGTTGTGTGACAATGCGCGTGCGAATTGGTGTACAAATCGGCCTTACAATACGGGCGTTTCTCCTTCTTAACTCTGCATTGGCAATAGTTGTAATGAGATTTTCTTGACCAAAGTTATCCGACGTGTAAAAAGTGTCGTCATCACTGCTGTCTTGGGCATTTATATTATTTGAGACCCGCTGCGAGAAATGAATGCTAAATAACATTATTGCAAGATTAGGAAGTAACTCACATGATTTATTCGATAACGATTGGTGATTAAGCGACAATAAATTGTTAATGCCAATCCTCCAATTATAAACGTCGCGAATACTGCAAGAATTAAGTTAATAACGTCAAAACAAACTTTCACCGGCATTTTGATGAACCGAGTTTAACGCTGGTAATAACTAATTTATATCACTATTGAATTGTTTATAAGCTAAATATTTTATTTTGCAGTTATGGATGAAGTCGTCTCTTGTTGGCGGTTGATGTTTCATTACAAAAGACGGCGACTAAATGCAATGCGAATATGCAAAGCATTTTTACATATAAACATTCAATGCGATTAGATAGGAGAATAGGCTGCGCCTCAGTTTCATCAACAAATCTCCGAGATAAAGGTGAGTTTTTAAAATTATTTTACAATATTTGTTTCATGACGATAGTTGCGATCAACTTTTAAAATACGGTAGAGTTCCTTTTCTTGTATTTGTAACCCTTCTTCAAAAATTTAATCAGTTTCCATGGCTCTTCAATTTGCGGTTCGGCTGAAAATATATTAATTTTGCGCCCAGCACCAATTTCATTCTCAAATATGGATAATGGCTTCGCTAACGATTTGTACAAGCTAACAACAAATTCTTTCCATTTCTTCAATACTCGATAGTGCGCTACACAAAAAATACCAAAAAGTTTCTATAATTTTGTTGGGATTTCGCATACCTCGTGCTGGTGCGGAAACACCATCCTTCATGGTCAATAATATCAGACCATGTTCTTTCTCCCAATGCGTTGTTTTAAGCATAATGTACTTTGTTATTGCACGAACAAAGAATACGAAAGGCGGCAACGTATCTTCGTTTAAGTATTTCATATACATAAGTGTTTGCACCATACGTAACATAAAGCGCTAAAATAATTTTCGGTTAAAACGTTAAATGAAATTGATTCTGGTTACACCTTAATGAATTCGAATTGAACACTCATTGTAACATGCGCTAATGAAATCAAATCCAATAGTTTTAATGATTCGTCCAGCTTATTTATTAGCAAACCTGTGCTAACAGCTTTCAGAGCACGAATCGCGATCGTAATATGCGACATGATGCGATATTCGATTGGATATGCTCGATGGTCAGAGAATTTTAAACAATTTTTTTCAGCGCTATTGCTGAATTTTGAACTCCACGCATCCTCAATATGCATTATACTGTAAACCGTTGAGGATTACTTTAAATGCAGTTTTCAACGTATTTTAAGTACGCACCTATCGTAGAATTTAATTGCAAAGCCTGCAATGTTCTCATCACTTGCCACTAAATCCATTACTGGGCTTACCAGTTTTAAAACCTCCATCGGCATAAATTCTTCAGGATGTCCAAGATACGTATCGTATTTGGTAAATATAACATTCATATATTCTTCATTAAAATCTTGTTTTTGCGGTTTTTCCATTTCTTCTTCGTCCAATTGATGGTACGATTGTATGGATGGATTTGATATTGAACGAATTTGGCGTACATCTTTTCTAAGTGGAATTGCATCTTCGATATTTGACTGTGGTGTTTGAAATCGCGCTATATCTGTTGCGCTATCCACCGTGAATCTTTCTTCGAATTTCATTATCACTTAAGATTTTCAAACTTGAATTTTCACGATAAAATTAGTTTCAGTTTAACTAAAATTTGAATTACACAATCTACATTGAATTTTAATTGATACCAGTAGAATTTTGATTGACGTGAGTGGCTAAAACAAATGTTTAAATAGATTTCAAAACATTTTCAAACATGAGGAGTTGCATATAGCGAAGGCTATGAAGTTTAACTTTTCAATTTCATTATAAGTAATCGTAACTTTTATTACAAGTACAAATTAGTCGCTATACAATTAATTCTTCTTGAGATTATGATAGGATTATCCTTGAGGTTCCATATTTCTGTACTTGTAACCCCTTTTAAGTAAGCGAATAATTTTCCATTGTTCCTGAGTTTGAATTTCGGTCATTATAACATCGAGTTTATGCGATGATCCTAGCTGCTTATCAAATGCTGATAATGGTTGTTTCAATGATTTATAAATGCCCCATACTAATCTTTTCCATTTTTTCAGTTCGCGGTAATAAACTGAAAAGATTCAAACAATTATTCGCGATTTCAATTAGTCGCTATTTCTTACCGCGTGAAGGAGCAGTATGACCATCATTCATTTCTTTAAGAAGTATCGGATGTCTTCTTTCGTACGCTCGCACCCTTTTCGTAATATAATTAATAATTGTAACTCCAAAATACACAAATGGTGGCATCATATCTTCGTTAATGAATTTATAATGAATTAGACTTTTAATTAAGCGAATGATGAACGTCTGTAAGAATTCAAACGTGATTAGTTCAAATCGATTTTTTTGCGTATGTTATTTACTCTGAAGTAAATCACTTTTACGGCCATCGCACTATGGCTTAACGCAATCATATCTAGCATTTCCAATGCATCATCAAATCTTCCGTCTTCTAGAGACGTCCCGATATATTTAATCGCACGAAAAGCTGCCATTATATGGCTCATAATACGATATTCGATTGGATATCCTCGACGTTCAGCGAATTTGAGAAAATTACGTTCTGCACAGAATCCAAATTTCAAATTCCACGCGTCATCAACATGAATGATGCTAAACAGATTGATATCGTATACGTAAGTCATTAATAGTTTATGAAACTTGATTAGAACACCTGTCATAAAACTTCATCGCCAGGAACGATATGTTTTCATCCAGAGAAATATTCTGTAGTATTCCAATTATCTGTTTGGTGACTTCGGCGGGCATAAAGTCATCTGGATTTCCAAGAAATAAACTGTATTTGTTGTACACAACTTCCATAAACGCATCATTGAATTGCTGGCTTAACGTCACTTCCAATTGATCGTCAGTTTCTTCCGCTTGTGATTGAAATGATGGATTTGAAAGTGATCGAACTGTATGTACATCTTTGCCAAACGCTCTATTTGCGCCCTGGTGAGGTGGGGCAGTGCTGACCTGCATGGGGGGACGACACTTTGAAGTTTCCATTTTCGAAATAATTTATTTCAGTCTCACAATTTAATAATATTCGCTTGCTTGGGAATTGACTTTTAAGTTGTGGTTTGGTTCCTCATTGATGTTTATTCATTTTATGGATGTTAGTAGTTTAGTCATTACGATTTTTGTTGGCAGTTTTTTGAAGTAAAACTTCTTTAGTGAGGTATCTGTTTTCGACATGACATCTGAGACGGTAGTTGACTTGATCCAGTATTCAGGCTTTCATTTATCTAAGGAAATTAATATTAATCAAAGAAAAACGTTCAGAAATTTATTAATAATAATAACGAGGGTTAAAAGCTTCCCTTGCGAGATTAGCGGAGTGATGCGCACACAGTTTTTAAAGTCATTAACTTTTTGGCGAATCCGATATTTGACGCTTGATTCCGGCGAAACTAGTAAAGATACACCAAAAATCTAAATTGATATGTCGCGATCTTGTATTAAGGAAGAAGATTAAGGCAATTAGCAGCTTGTGTTCACATTTTTTCAATTCATCAAAATTTTGACCTACTGGGGATTTGTTTGTAAACAAAGGTTACACAATTTATCGGAATGTTGAGGCAGGTAATGGTGCGGTACATTGGAGCTACCTGTCATTAGAATTGCGCAAACACTAATAGGGGAATCGGGATGGTTAGGCACATCAAAATGCTATTAAGGAGCTACCGGTGATCAGCATTGCGCAGACACTAATAGGGGAATAGGGTAGATCATGGTTAGGCAGATTTTTTTCCTATTTTTTCTATTGTTTTCCGCAATAAATAGCTCGTTTGCATATTTCTTTAGAGTGGTCAATTTAAGAAGTAAAATTCATTCCAATGGAAACAAATGCGAAACAGTTGGTAAAGGAATGTAATGAATGACGAGAATTTTCAATTGACTTTGGTGGTTTTGTGGTTTAGCGAAGGAATCACCAGAATTAATTAACAATTACGTGGTGGTCGTTGGCGGGAACAGGAAATAACTGCGGGGGCTTTGCAATGTTCGTCCGAGCGGAAATAAGGAAAAAGCGAAGGCTATAAAGTTACGATCGCGCGCGCTCAAGGCAGACACGAACACCCCAAATTCGCTGACCCGTGTTAATTACGTATGAGCCGCTTCTTGCCGCCTTCGTCCTTATCTCCTATCGCGTGGTATCCTGTGTAGAAAACGGAGCACTTTAAGAAGAAGCGCAATACGTGAAAAAAGTAAAATCTCGATGAATTTAACTTGAATACGTGCATGATCATGAATAGTTTTAATATATATGAAGATGAAGCTGCAATCAAAAACCTGAGCGTAATATTTGCGAATGCTATTATTGAGAAACGAATGAATCGTGCCGCCCCACATCGTCTCACCCGCCAGTATAAAGTGTGAACGGCTGCTAGTATTCACAAGTATTTGGTTGAGGCAGGAGCTGGATGATTGGAGCGGGGGTTGCGCTTATGAATGGATAGTGTATCCACAGCACTACCAGGATAATTTCTTCTTTAACAATTCTGAATGAAAATATCCCATGTTCAAGGACGATTTCGATGAACGAAGAAGATTGTGTAAGGGTTGTTTTGAAGTTTAAGAGTGTGGGAAGAAATGGGAAACTTTGAATGAAAGTTCGGGTGGATTTAGGTAGTTATCAAGAGGGAATCGCTGTGTATCCTGATTCCAAATGAGAAATGTGCGTATGTCTGAAGCGGCTAGGGCGTTGTGTGCGCTAGGAGATTTTCCGAAGCAGAGGCAGGCGCGTTGCATTGGCGGTGGCTGCGACGGCGGTGGCAGAGACGCTCGCTCTTAGTCTACGACGGCACGAGCTGGCGATCGGTGCGCGCTTATCAGCGTGTGCTCAACGTGTGTGTGCGAGGGTGCGTGCGTGTGCGAGCAAAATACGAAGCAAGTGTGTGCTGATCTGCCTACTACCAGCACTAGTTCCTCCGCTGCCGCCTCCGCTGCTGTTGGGCGTCGTTAGTCCACCACTGCTCGGCCCGTCATGTTCACGTTGTGCATGTCGCGGGGACCGCCGCACCGGGACTCGAACAATCGCAGTGAGTAAATAGATAAAATTGATTGAATTTCGCGAAAACTTTCGCCAACCCTCTTCGCATCATTCTATTTGAATTTAATTGCTTTCTCAATAGCACAACATTGTAAAACTACGCATTTGATTACTTCCTTCAGGTTATTCCACTCTCTATAGATTTAAAAGTTGCGCCTTTTTTTGCACTTCAGGACATAACTAAGATGTTTTAGAAATGAGCATCAGTTCTGTGACAGACTGAGTGGCATTACAATTTAGCAATGTCAGAATTACAACGCGTGGCACGAACAATTGCCCGGTGGAGAAATAAAATCTGACACCGAGATGATGCTCATGTGATATGCAAGTGAAACAAATCGAAATCCATGCCTTGCTTGTTCAGTATTCTTCGGCGCTGGTGTTGGGATTTTTTTGCGTCCTGCTAGTGCGCTTCGTCCTTTTTGCATCTTCGTCGTCTACACGTAACGCGCTCGTTCATTCACCAGCGCTTCCTTCGACGCTTCCTTCCTTGGCAGCCATGCGAATGCAGGTCGCCAGGTGGTTGACTCGTGTGCGGATGATGCGCCCAACCACCGCCGCCAACCGCCCCCGCTAAACATGCGAGCGCCGCATGAAAATTCGCATCGCTTGCAAAGAAAACGACCTACGTGCTCGCAGACTCCTTGCATTTTTATCATTGTACGCTTCACGTTTCTTATCCTTTTTATGCCCTTGTTCGTCGTACTATCATTCCGACGTGCGCCTGTCTTTTTACGACTTTCAGACGACACTGCCAGTTGTTTTATTCGCGCGAACTTAATGGATTAATGACAGAGAAAAGCGTGTGACGTTTTGGCTAATTGATTGCTCGCAATTTAGAGAAAGCGCCGCCAAAGCGAATATGGGAGGTG
The DNA here is from genome assembly GCA_963978815.1 of Aleochara curtula. Taxonomy (NCBI): domain Eukaryota; kingdom Metazoa; phylum Arthropoda; class Insecta; order Coleoptera; family Staphylinidae; genus Aleochara; species Aleochara curtula. The sequence goes on along the minus strand of OZ022216.1, from coordinate 17,710,791 downwards.
CGGGGCTGCACTATCAATAAATGTCATCAGAGATTATGAATAGTTTCCAATAACTAGGCGATGCGATCGCGCAGCGCTTCCGATGTGTGCAGTTTTAGTTTGTTGGCACATCCTGCGTGTGTACGTACGGGTTTGTCCCAGTTTGTCCTGTTTGTGGCTTCAGCGAACGGATGCTTTTAGTCGTGAACGGCGCACAAACTTTGCTGATGATAATAATTCAGCAACAAATGGAAAGTGTTTCAGGCGCCGCGCAAATGGATGCCGCTTGAAGTGCATAAAGCTAGCATCAAGATCAGGAGCAGTCATGCAAACGCATTGCATCCCGTTTTGAGTTCTCTCTATTTCAATGCATAAATGTATAAATTTCCGGTTTTGTTTTCATTAACGTCCTCCGTCTACATCCGGGTCAAATTCAGTGAGGATGCTTGCCAACATTTTTCAAAAATCAATTTGCTGCCAGTACTTGCTCAATAGCAACAATCAAATTAATCTATATTAAATTTGTTTGTGGATTAAAAGGATAAAAATTTTATATTGAATTTTATAAGCGTGGATTTTAAAAAGTTGCTTCGTATTAAGCTCTTAAAATATTTTATGCTCGACATAATATGGACGTAAAAGTTAAATTTTAGCAAAAATAATTTATTTTATGATAGACTGGTACTCGTAAAACATTTATTGGTCGCTTGAAGCCCCAAGAAGAATCCGTTGCAATCAAATTGAATATAAAATCAGAAAGCCGCAATCAATCAAATCGCTGCAGGGCAAAAGGCTCTGAATCAGAAAAAGTGCCCGCAGGATAATTGTGTTATAATAGGCAAGCAAGCAGATACGACAAGGATAAATTTCGACGTCTCGTATGTTACGTTACGTCCACGTTAAATGCAATCAAATTTAACGAGCTGTGACGACGAGACGTAATTAAATTTCATGAAGTATTCGTTTATTCGTTCGTTTTTTTCTCTCTCTATTGTATCGAAAAACCATCAGGTGCCACTAGAAATAACATTCAACTATTAATTGTATGTGTCAATTATGCAGACTTGCGAGTAAGTTGGTGCGCATAATGCAATTACAGCGCGTTTGAAGTGCTTTTCTTTAATGAATGCGCACTGCATCCGCGTTGAAATGAAAATGCAAAATCGGTAATTTCCTAAGATGCAATGCACTTTCGGAACGCAATCTTGACCCAATTAATATTGATTTTACACACAGCTTGCCGCTTTTAGTATTCATGGCGCTGGCCCAAGCAGCATAATTAAATTTCGCTTAAAGGATTTTTAATTAAGCAAACTGCGCATGCAGATGAAGTACTATGGATGCATGGCAAATGTCGCGGAAAGTTGCAACTGTGAACAACAAATGCATTGTAAATGAATGGCAAAATATGCGCGTAAATTGTCTCGAATTCCGGTTGGGAAAAATGGATAAGTTTTTTTCTCGCGCTGCATTTTCCTCTCTTGCGCGTATTTTCATGTTTTTCACTCTCGTTATGTGTCAACGCGAATGAATTAGAATTGTACTGTTCTTTTCTTCGCTTTCGTGGAAGAAGCGATATAAAAAAGTTGACAAATACTCGCGTAAAATGCGAAATAAATTACCATACCTGAATGCGTATTGTGTGCGCTGATGTAAATGCGTTTCTTGTGACAATTTTTATTGTTGTTTGTTCTCTTTATGTATTGTACTGAAATTACTCTCCTGTTTGTTGCAGATATCGAAAACAAGCAGATTAAAGGAGGGTATCTTCTTCGTTACAGAAGTAAGTAAAATTCTTAGTCAACAATGAATAATTCTGGAGTGCATTACGAGTAATTATTTTATTAAATGCACGCGCATTACAAGCGTAAAGATAATGTGTAACAATGAAGATTTTGTCGTTTGCTGGTGTTTGAAGACAGAGAAGTGGTAGTGCAATTTATGGTGCAATGTCACGTTAAATAATCCAAGACGATAAATTTGCGCACTCCCAGTGCGTCTATATTTTAACGCGCGTGCACTGAAACAACTGAAATGCCTTCAGCGGAGTTTCCCAGAAGGAAGCTCTATGCACTTTAACTTCGTAGAGTTCCACGTTGCAAGGCGCGAGGATCAGGACTATGATCATAATAATAAGGAAACGCATTCACGAAAGTTGGACTTGCTCATCTTGCCTCGGCGTCCGGCTTTTAATTTACTAAATTATTACGAATTTCTCGCGTTGCGCTCTACGTTTCTTTTCTGCTAATTTGCGCCAATTTCATTTTATTGCCATTTCTCCTGAATGGACAGGAATTGAATGCTTTCGTATTTCAAACGAAATTAATTTATTATAGGTATTTATTTATTTTGCTGCTTTCAATATGATTGAAGGGTTCTTTTAATGAAAAGAATTGCAAATTCAACATTCAAATAGTATATCATAATGAAACGTGAAGAAGCCTGGAAGCGAAATGGAAAATGAAATGGGTATTTAATATTTTCACGGCAAATAAAGGAGCGAGGTCCCTTAGAAGGTAAATTTCAAACTCGTGCGAAAATTAAGGAAGACGTAAAAAGTCTCCCTGGGTGGACCCTGTCTGGTTGACTGCTGGATTAGGCAGGCTGCACGAAAAACGAGTTTTCGCTCGACGCACTGGGAAAACGGGAGAATGATGAAGGCAAAGTGCGGACGGATATTTTTCAGCGCTTGAAAATGTCTTCGGTGCGTTAATAACGTTTTCTTCTCGTCTGCGCCGCTTTTTCGTACACTTTACAATTATTTCTCCGCTGGGTTTGACGTAATTTATTCGATTTACGTGTATTGATTCACTGCCCGATAGCGATCATTAGACGGCTTGCCATTTCATTCCTTTTTCGTGTCTAATCTCTAAGACTATGGAGCATTCATAAATCATTTTCTCATTACCGCTGTCGATAGCACCAGCAAAACAAAAGTTTGTAAAAACTTGAGATATTACTCTTGAATGAGTCACATAGTCTTACAGCCATTTTTAAAAACTCACTAGAGCTTAGAATATGACTATTTTATAAATAGAAACATTAAATTTAGTTGTCCCATTGGAGTTTATTATGCTTTAGGACGTTTGTGTCCGCCCGGCTAGCTCAGTCGGTAGAGCATGAGACTCTTAATCTCAGGGTCGTGGGTTCGAGCCCCACGTTGGGCGTAACTTTTTAGATTCACCTTTCGCAATATTAATATGGAAATGTTTATTCATTTTCAGAGGGGTTCTTTTGCAATGGATGGACTGAAGAATGGGTCGTTCTTTATGAAGACTCAACAATGGCGTGGTTCGCCGATAAGGGCCTTAGTCGTGCCAAAGGCTACGTGCGCATTGGCGATGCTCCCGATCTGCTTGCCGTCGCTGAATACACGGTCCAGGTTCCGCGGAGACCACGCATTCCCGACACGTGTAACGTGGGTCAATTGCTGGCGATCGGGACGGGGCGGGCGAGCAATGATACCGTGCACTGGCTCCTAGCGCAATCGCCCGGTGAGCTGAAGTGAGTACATACAACAATTCCTATTTGCTACATTTCTATTCAATATCCGGAAGTAATCATAAACGTGCATCCACGTAACGCAATTTCCTTGTGGATCAATGCTGTACTAACACGTTGTTTGCATTTCATTTTCCATAAACTGCATTCACACACACGACCAGCGATTGGATGACAGCCATCAGTAACACGGTGAGTGATGAATCATTATTTTGCGTTCTTTGTTATTGTCATCGTCTTCCGAATGGCACGTGGCACTAGGTCACTGAGCAAATAGGCGCACATCCTCATAAACTGAATTCCCAAGTGGAAACTAAGCACGAAGCACTTTCCTCGGATAGTTGAGCATATTTTCCAGTCGAGTCCCTTGGAATATTATCATCAGCTTCATCATATTTCCGCGTTTATTTTCAACGTGTTGAAAGCGCGTAAAAACTCGAATAATCATCATCCATCAATCGGATGATTGATTGTTCTCGATTCCGCGTGCTTGCCTTGCGTCTCGCATTTTCTTTGCGCGCGGATTGGAAAATGCTCTCAAAGCTTTTCATTCACTTTACACACCTACCTTGACTGCGAGTCCAATTGTTTTGTGTGCGTTAGCTTTTATTGTTGTGTGCTGCGAAAATCACAAAGTTTCTCTCCACGTGAAACATGGGAACATGAAAATAAATAAAATCAACGACCGAGCGCACTTTGGCTTGCTTTCTTGCGCGCTTTCAAATAAAAGCAAGCGACGACAAAAGAGTTTGTCGTTCTTTTACTCTTGCGCTTTGGCGCCGTCGATCTCGTACCTCATCGCATCCCGCAGGACGCAACTGAAAATGAATGCACGCAAGGATACTAAATCCGGTGCGTAATGGAAAGCTGGAAGGAAGCAGGTATAAAGGGATTAAATTACATTTAATCTATATTTTTCTACATTTTCATTTGGCTTTCTGGCTTCAGTTTATCTTTTCTTCTTCTTCATTTCCGCACCACTTTATACGGTTTTGCCTCATGATTTAGGGGAGCGCTGGCGACGTTTCGCGACTTTACAGACTCGGAATTGCCAAACAAGTTTTCATTCCAGGGAATGAATAAATTCAAACCTCATTTGAAAGTCACTTAGGAAAGACTGAAAACTAACCGACTACCGGTACGCCACGCACTTGCCGAGATAATGTTGTTTTCGCTTTACTTTCCTGCTTTTATTTAGTGGATAAAGTTTGATTAAATTGATCGTATAGAGTGGATGCTTAAAGTTGGGGAATTTTATTCAGTTTTAATTATTCGTACAGCCATAGGAGAACAAATACGTTTGTGAAACTAATTAAATAACAATTGCACTTAATGCATACGCCTTCACTGAAATTGAATTTTCATGAAAATGTCCTGTCGGTAAATAACATGTGCGCGATGCTGACAAGTGCAGTTATTTCCATGCATAACTGCGGACGAATGTCCTCATAACATTTTCAGATAGATGAAAATACGCGTGTGTAATGCATACGCCGACGACCGTCATCTCCATGCAAAACGTGACAGGCTCAGGCTCTCTTACATTTCAGCGCAGTGCGCGCGTGAATCCTAGGTAAACAACAATTGAAGCAGGAAATACGTACACTTCACTGCCTAGTTGTATTTTGCATTTATAATTGTCGTTCATGTCAATGCCAGAGACTTACTTGAGCTGCTCCTACATGCGCACTTGATTTCGTTAACAACATTAAATTAGCGAAAGTAAACGGAAATAATTGGATCAGCAGCACGGGGATGAAAAGGATGAAAAGCAGCTTATCAAAGACCATTTTAGTTTCACACTTTTATTCACATTCATAACACATTCAACTCATTATCCGATTAGCAGAATGCATCCGACCGCTTTTGTAATCGCGCATTCGTTTGTTTCAGCTGCCGCCGCCGGATCAAATTCCCATCAAAAGATTGTCGTTGACGTCGCGTTCAAGTGAGTATTACTGCGATTCTCTTTATTCCCTTGAATCCCAATTCGTATTTCAATTTCGATTCGCATGTGTAATATTGAAGTCTCGAATTCACACACACGCTTTTGCACTGTGCAATTTGCAATCGATGCGCAATTGCCATCGGTTCTAATAAGAGGCAGTCAATCGCGATTGAATATGTATCTCTCCGCAAATACGAGAGGCAGCAAAACATTGCCTGCAAGCGGTTGCTGTACATTGATTGTATGAATAATACTAGAGAGTGGTATGCAAATGAATTGCTATTTGTATTCGATTTATATACTTGCACGGCTCTAGTCGCTCAAGTGGCATTAATAGCTCGCTTTGCGCAGTTATTGAAATTCGTATTATTGCCATTCATACTTCTCGCCGAGCAATTTTCTTATGGCATGAGAACAGCCATTGTCTCGGCTGAGGGCTGAAATACTGAAGTCGTAAGTGGCAGCAGAAGAAGTTTAAGATGCTTTGATTGATAGATGTACATCGCGTCAAGTAGGTAGGGACTTTGTAAAGAACTACGAAGTTAATGCAAAGTGAGCAGCAGCCCGACAGCCACAAAGAGCCAGCAAAGTGAAGTGAATTGAGGGGAAGTAGAGTAGTTGGGAGACAGGATTGCATGCAATTTATGCGAAAATTGCCTTTGAAATTGGCACGCGTCTTCCTCAAAGTAATAAGAATTACTTAGCTAGTTGCATGCGCAGTAAACGAATTAATTAATTAAGTAGTTGTACTAATGGTGTACATTACGTTTCGCAGATGGTTGCGTACCGCACATGGTAAATGGTAACCATCATCATCAGCATCATCATCATCAACAACTGGAGCAACAGCAGCAGCAACGTTTGAACGCAAAGAATGCGAAACGCCAAAGTCAACTTGGTGATGCTGATCATACAGCACTCTCTGGCGTAGCTATTGACTGGGGTCACGGTTGGGGTTGGGGGCAGTCGGCGTGGATGGCACATTCTACATGCGCGCATGAACATACCACCGCGATGGTGCATTCGGCCGGCTTGTTTTGCAATGGCGGCGAGGAATATCTCGGCGGTTATGACGAAGTCGATTGGAGTGTGTTTGGTGATTTTAGCTTCTAAATTACCATCGATCTCGAAACAATTCAGCAAGTCTTAAGTTGGTAGATTACAACAATGCGATACCATCATCATTCACAGACGACGCCGCGCATAAGAACGATTCTTATGCTAATTAATGCGCAACGGCTGATCCCTTTTCTCTCACTCCTCGAATTCGCCCCAAAAACAACAGCAACACCAGTGGCAAAAACGCTTATTTGCTCAGTCGACTATCATCCCGTTAATAACAACCACAGAAGCGTGTTCAATGTTCGAAAAACAAGCCGACGCCAAGCGATGCATGAAAAAATGAGCGAGCTGAAGTGACGTTGCCGCGCGCGCGGATTCGATTTATCGTGTGGCATAAAAAGCATGCACACGCATGCCGCCCCCGGATGAACAGCACTCCTCTGCCGCCTCGCGCGCCTCCTGGAAATTCGATGTATAGATTGTAAGATAATTGTGCTCAATGTACACATTGCAAATCATCAAACAAAAGGCAAACGGTTGAAGCGAAAAAATTAATTGAATCAGACTTCAGCGCTTTCCACGTCAGATTTTCCACATGAACAAAATATCTTTGCACGGCTTTCTGTTTGCGCACCGGGAGCGATAGAGTGATTGAAATTTTGTCGAAAAATCCAATCAGCTGCACAAATGCGAATCACTAAATTGTGCGAGTAGTACATAACGTATGTTTACTCCCTCGTTCATTGCTAATATTCCAAGTTATTGCCAACTTTTGCTTCGCGTAATAAAATATGATGCGTTTCGTTCGCAACACAGACGATGCGCAAACATTGTTAGATTATTCTTTTCAGATGTCTGCCGACATTTGTAATGCAGTTGGCGCAACTTTGTCGGATAATCGAATTTTCTCTTTCATTTCGCTTCGAACCTAGCAAAACGGCTGTCATGTGAGGCGAGTGTAGTATGGTGGAAACAGAGAACGAATGAAGAAAATCATGTTGGTTTGCCACCGCTGAGATGGGGAGAAAGACACAATCCTATAAAATATCTTGTCTTATCACACACGCAGCAAGCCGCGTCGTTTTCGTTCCATTTTGAGGAGAATGCTTTATCACAATTCTATGTTGTTTTTGCTTCTGGTCGTATTTCGGGGACGAGAGAGTGCATTTTGTTGAATGGCGGCAAGCAACGAAGATAAATGATTGCTGTGGCGAAAATAATGTATGTGGCCGCCACCCGATTGAATGAATACTGGAGATTAGAGTAAAAACTGACACGAAATTATAACTGTTTTAGTCTACTATACTATGCCAGAAGCAGATGTCAATGTCGAGAGCAATCTCTCAAACAAGCGCATTATTCATGAATAAATATCAGGAATATTTGAAGAATTCGGGATGACAACAAGAAAATTTAAATTCACTTATTGTGTTATTCGAGAAGTTGCCTTTATGCGGCATGCGACTGTTTGATATTATTGTACGTTGCGACGCCATGCTTGGTGTTCCCGAAGGACAAGGTGGCAGACAGATGGAATAGTTTTTTGCGATATTTACATGTAAATTGCACGACGCTTTACGATCGCCGCCCGAATGAAACTTCTTCTGCTGCCATCAACACGAGGGACCTAATTTTAATTTCCAACCATGTTAAACGACATTTGCAGACAATGGACAAGAAACAAAAACTTGCCGAATAGAAATACAATTGTTTGCGCAATGTCTACGCGTTGAGGTTTTAGCATTGGAAGTAGGCCAATGGAAATTAAAAATCGAACGGGGTTCAATTAAAACCAAAATGCAATTTTCGAGAGCAATCGAACGTAATGGATTTGGCCCGATGGATTGATGGATTCAAGGGGGTTGAAACGCAAAACGCAATCGCATTATGGAAAGGCCATGCGTAAGTATTCAAAAAGAAATTTGTTGGATAAATATGTGTTCATACATTGGAAAATTAATGCGGAAATTAGTAAAGTAAAGTAAAGCGTTTGAAGTCTGCTTCAGTACAGAGTTGACATATTATTTTCGGTTGATAAAGTGAATTACATATTTTTCTAAACGAGCATAAGAGAATTTAGAATTTAGATACACGTTTCCAATGATGATTAAGTGCTGGACGCTGGCATCAAAGTTTAGCGTATAGGTAAATCAATTATATGATAAATTAGTGTGGTAAATGTTTAAACAAACACCCGCCAAAGTCATAAATTATATATGTAACCACATATTAATATTGCGTAAAGTATTATCTTATATTTAAGTGAAAAGAACCTAAGAGCAAAGCAGCAAAAACGTATAATATTCTAACTAACTACGCATAAATAACGAGTCTCCAAGAGCGCACTCGTTGTTCGGTAGTCTTAAGACGGAGCACACACACAAAACCTATAAAATACTCATCAAATTGCAAAACGTAAAATATTTTGATCGATAAACACATAATGCACCTAATATCTATGTTATTGAAATTATTCATATGAAATTATTACAATTTCGTAATTAAATAGGAGAAACATAAGAACTGCAAAATGAACACACAAAATATAATCGCAAAAGTATATATATTTCTAAGTACATACATAATACGTACGTATATAACCGAACTACATATACAAACAATATTAATACCCACTAAAAAAAATAATAGAGTTATAACTCATACAATTCTGGAAAAATTACTATTCCGCTCTCAATCGACGACGAACTATACGAACCGATAAATTTACTTTTATTATTGCAATTTTATAGCCGAATTGCGAGTTTGAAATAACGTGACACTTTATGCATAATAAAATATGCATATTAATAGTACATGCGTTCAATATACGGAGCTGTCTGACGTAACTGGGAAAATTATCGCGCACAATATTAAATTATTAATTATTATTTCGGTGTGCGGTGGAAAACGTGAGCGCTGAATAAAATTTTCAGCGCGTGCGAAAATCCACCGTGAAGCGTAGCGAAAAAAAATATTTGAGAGAAGAAGAACATTAAAATATTTACATATAAATAATACTATGATATACATGGAATATGAATATTTATGATGATGTTTAGATGAACATATTGAATGTTTTAGATGAGGAATTGTATTTCTATGTAAAACTACATACAACACATAATATTAATTGGCATAATTGAACGATACGCTATCTATCTACACACGTATTAATTAATTAAATTATTAATTAATATACATTATATATTTATACCCAAATTTTTAAATGTGTATAACTATATTCTTCAATTGAAAGACAAACAATAGCTAAATAGAATTGCATATAAGCTATAACAACAGCAAGAAAAACTATGCGTAATTGATGAGGAAGATGTACGATGGAATGAGGAATGATAAAAACAAAATTACTTGCCACACCGCCCCCCAGCCGACTTGCTGCAGAATTAATTAGGTAATTAAACGTTATAGACGTGTAATTAAAAGATATATAAAGCGTAATCAATTAGACTGACGTATTTGTACTATATACTTATTATTATACATACAATATGATAATATTGTATAGCAAGAAGGATATCTACATAAATGTAAACGTGCTATATACTTACAAATATTAATAATCGTAAATTTTAGACCGTAATATAACTCACAAGCAAATTTATACCGCCATCAAACCGATCAGAATTTAATAATTTATTATCTCTGGAAATTGCCAAAGTATTAATTTGAACGATACCATGATAATATACACGACAAGAGATTAATTCAACAAACAAGCAAACATAAATGGTAATAGTAGTAAGTACTTTGTGTCTTGTTAATGTAAATCGGAAATATGTACGTTTTCACTGCCATTACCTTATTTAATTTTTCAATCCAAAAGTAAGATTACAATTAACAAGTATTAATAATTGTATATCAACGGCTTTTTAAATCTACATGATAGTAAAAAGCATCAAATATTTCTACATGTATTAGTGGAATATTTAGGTTTTTCAACATTGCTATTAGGTGGATAGTTAATGTGTAATTGATTGAGTTGTTTAAGAAAAACTTTGCTTTGGAATTATGTCCACGAGAAAAATGAAAAAATCTGTAAGCTGAAACTCCAACCCACCGTAGAATGTAGGTGATGATAATCAAAAATGTTCGTAGATTAATATGTATAAACTTATACTTACCTATAAATTAATAAGCGTAATCTTATTCATTACTCTAAGGAAAGTAAAACAAGTGACAGAAATGCATATTTGATTCGATCAGACATCAAGAAGAAGATAAATTATTTTCAACGAAATACAACTATTTTTCGAATGATGCAAAGAGATTATAATGATTAGATTATAAACAATATTATGATCAATTTAGTGAAGACATATGTAAAGTATAAATATCCTACTCATGGCATAAAAAGAGGAAGCAACAAATAGGTATATTTTAAGCCAAGACCTAATCAATGTGATAAATGTATTAATTTGAGACTAGAAAATGAAATGATGTTTACTGTTTTAACAGACACATTAGAGGAACAAATATGTAATTACGTATATGTGTTTCAATGTTGATTTATTGTATATACATTAATGTGGTAAGTGAGGCAGTACGTGCATTGGCTTGTTCTCCAAGGGCGTCATTTAGTTGGAATTGCTATTGATAAGGGATGTAACAGCCAAGTCAGATGGAATTACATATAAGTTTGTGTCTAATGAAATATATGAACGTAAAGCGAAGCAAGTTATTGCTTTAATCACTCAAGTAGTAAAATTGCAAGCGTAGTTTCGTACTTTACTAAGTTTCATTAGATTATCATTTGCTACGCATGACTTATGTACTTATTAGTTATTAATTATTAGTTATTGTACTTGGTTTGAAATTTAAAAATTCGCTGTTACATTTGTTGCATACATTAAGGTATTTGGATAATTTTTACCGGCACTGCACACACGATATAAACAAACTTTCGCACACGTCTTATCACGTTCCGGGCCGGTCCACTGCAGGTAAATTTAGCAAGGCAGGTTTGTAGTGTTTTACAGTCTGTGTTAGCAACGACATTGAATCATCTGAAAAGTAGCGCAGTTCTCTTAGTATTTTAGGTATAAATTAAATAATAATCGAAATTACAATTCAACGATTGCCGAGATAATACAATGGACATTGGATAAACACTTTTATTATGATTTAAAGAAGGCTCAAGGAATAAGTAAACAACAAACATCGATCTAGGTAAGATCAATATTTTTGCGCCACCATTACTTCTAGCTAAGCAACATCAACATCAGGTAATTCACGAAGAGCGGTTTTAATACGGCGTTGTAAAACAATTAGAGAAAGTACAACACTTTCAGTAACGGGTAACAATGTGTATAATTACCATATGAGTGCATTATCATCGCGTAGCCTAAATCGACAACAAATCGGAAAATAATTACCAAGTAAACTCCAACTCATTCTGCGGCTGTTTGTGATCAAGTTTACTTTTGATAATAATTTCATCAAATGCATCGTATGACGCGAGCAATGTTTGTATTATTCTTCTATTTAAAGCGTCGACAACGTACCTACACTTTAGTTAGACTTGGTAAGCATATTGATACTCGGCAACTAAACATTACACCTAACATTCGATTACTGCGTGTTGTTAGTCACTATCGCGTTGTTGTTATTACAACGCTACTTCGCATAGTGCAGAGAGGCTCAGGCTCTTCGTTCGTTGTTTACTGCATTCGCGATCGAGTCGCGCACCGTGGAAGTTCATAAGCGACAATCGCGTTCGTGCTTATCGAACTTGTGTTTTGCGCTATATTATTCCAATCAAAGAAAAGTGCAATTCCCTTGCTTACTCAGTGGTCATTTTCTTCGAATTCAATCATTTCTTAAATTGTTTCTGCGATTTAACTCCCAAGTGGGTAAGTTGAGTGTATTTCTGAAAATTTGAGAGCGCACCAAAAGTTTTTCTTTTGCGCCTGACGTCGTTTAGTGCATGAATATTCTATGAATTTTCGTGGAAATCATCGATTCGTGAAAATTTGTGCACACATGTTGAATGAGTAGATTTTACTCTTAATATGGGCATAAAAAAGCTATGCAAATGTATGACTCACATGCCGGCACATGTTAACTCACTCGCTCTTTACTTATTTAAGAAGTGCGTCATTAATTATTCATTCGATTCGAGGTCTCGTAGCAAATGTACGTAGATATTTCGCATATTACCAGAGTACCGTTTATTCATTTATTTCGCTGCTTTTTACATGAAATTCACGTGAAAATCATAGACGAATTTGTGACTCACAAAGATGAAATTCAATGGATCTTAAGCGCATTAAATTTATTGTTTTGAGCACGTATTACATCACTGCATTATGCTTACGCATTTTCATACCTTTTATTGAACGAGTAAACATTGTTTTGCATCGCGTCCACGAATGGTAATAACCCATCGTTATGCAGTTTCATGTCTCGGTTTAATTCTCTCGCTGGATGCGACGTGATACGCGTTTACATTGCGCGCAATTGTTAAGACATTTGTCGAAGCGTGAAGCGTCTTCCTCTTGTGCACGCAGCTTGAACGCTTGCACAAATTGCGTATTTTTCTCTATTGTGAATTATCAACTGGAACGTTTCATTAAAACCGAGACGAAGTAATGACAAATAGCAGGCCGCTACCTAGCCTTAAAATGCATCTTACGTTATGCAATTAAACCTAAAAAAGTTGGATCTTATCATAATTTATTTACGTGCAAAGTGAAAGTTTGAATAATTTATTTACCGATAAATTTATTGCCACGAAACTTTTCGTGGGTGCGTCTTCTCTGACCGCAAAATAAAAATGAAATATTTAGATCACTTTGTTGCAAAAGTTGCTCTGCCCTTTTTTGGTAAAGAGAAAGAGGAAAGTTGCTTAATTCATGCGTTTAATTTGTCGAAATAGGTTAAAGGGTCTTTAACCCTTTGGCACGCATCCCTAACAGAATTTGTATAACGCGGTTAAATTATTTATGTGAAATCCACATGCAAATGACAGATAGATATGCATGTGAATTTTTATACAGCACGAATATAGGTACAACTAGTTCATTAAGTAATTACATTCTTCTTTGTACTTCATACAGCGTCAACCCTCACGGGAGGGATGAAAAAACATTGTGAATTGAATTTAATGAGTTGAAGCGAATTGTATATACTTAGGTGTTTGCTGGTACGTGTATGATAATGAACGATGCGTTGGCTTTGCTGACCTATTTCCGTTTGAATCAATTTCCCCTGGACGATAATCGGCGCTGAATAGTAAAGGCGGGTTGCATGGGACATGCTTACTTATCGTTGTCTTTGTCGATTATTTACCTTTGTTGTTATGGGTTACAAGTATAATCGAATTCTATTCTTCAGTTTATAATGCGGAAATCATTTAAACAACGCGGAACAACAAAGCTATTTTAAATCATTGTGTATGGTAATTAAATCTGTTTTACGAGTTTATTAATTAACTTCATCTTGAACTAGCGAGTGAGTGGAATTTCGCAGTGTAAAATTGGATTTTATTGTCATTGAAATTAAGTCTTCAACTTTGCGCAAAAGCCGGTGAAAGCGTTAAATTAAACAATGGCACATATTGATAATTATTTGCCAAGTAGAAATATCTTCTATGCACATATTGCATTCGCATCCGATAATTACGTGTTAATGAGAGCATTTTTATGTTGTTCTACTGCTCAGTGATGGTTTAATTAGACGTGTATGTTGTTGGTTTTACAGAATAGGAGCGAGTCAAGCAACAGCGTGATGCGCGATCAATAAATCAAGCATTAATTAAGCGGTAATTAACCACAGTCCATCTGCGAGAGAGCGGCCCATCCTTAGTTTGACATCTGGACAACGCCACTCACTGAAGAAGAGCCCAAAATCATCGCAATTATTATATTAAAATGACTTCGAGACTTACGCAAATGCAGGTAATTACTAACGCAATAATCCTGCGTCTTATTTGTCAACTTAATCCGCGAGTATGATGACAAGCTCTTTGCGCAAGTGATTTATCTATCTACGTATTTGATTTAATGGTTTAATAGCTGTTCTCAAGTGTTTAACCTTTCGCTGCCCACTGATGAGATAGTTATATTGCTATATGACATACACAAAAATGGAAAGCAATCTAAAATATTATGGTAATCTATTAGGAAGTGTGGTAAAACCGAGTTCAAAACTATGAAAATGTCTTAATTGGGTTTGATTGCTGAATAATTTCGCAAGTTTTATTATGATTAGTTTAGCACGTTTTGCGCCTTCAAGTCGGTATTTTATTTAGGACAAACAATTACACTGTGGATAAAAACTAATTAAAAAATTGCAATTACAATAACTGGTCCGCCATATAAGCGAATACAAGTGGTAAACCTCTCGTTCTTTGCCTTTTTTAAGCGAATTGTGAACGTGTCGAATGCCAATCGCGATTTGAATTGAATGTTATTAACCTACGCAAAATCCACATGATGCGGATCGATAATTCATACCGGCATGAAAAAAAATGACTGTATTTCATCAATTGACGTCATTCGACAAAACAGCTTCACACCCTGCTATTATTTACTTCACGGCCAGCCATCTTAATTTATTAACAATGATTCTAAATAAATAATGATCTACTACTGGCCAATTATAATTGAAGTACTCGTCGTATTTCAGAACATTGGCGGAACCAAAGCAAAGTATCTAAATTCATATTACTTTAGTTTGAAAAGTTTGAACAAAGAATACACCTTGGCCCTTTAACCAAGTAACCTGTTTCGTTTTCTCAACATATGCGACTTTCACCATGCACAAATCGAATGCGCATCGATAAATTATTTACGCTTTATAAACAACTGCCGTTTCAAAAGCATATTTCACACGTTTCCTGAAATATTCAAAACTTAATTGATGAGTCCCAATAGATTGTCAACTAGTTCAATGTCGTGAACGCGATTACTAGCGTAGCATAATAAAAAAAGAAAAGATAAAAGTAATACGTAATCTATTGATGAATCACTTGTCATGCTGGAGCGCTTTCCATCAGAGTTTCATTGAAGGAAAGTAATGTTTTGATTGATTGTATCTAAGCAACCGAAAGCGTGTGTACGATACCGAAATCCAATGGACTTGTGTACCTTTTTTATGTTGGGGGAAATTTGTGGAAATGAGTTAGGAGTACCATGGGCACATGCGCGTTTCGATGTGTATGGAAATAGAATCGTAAAACAAAGAGTTGGGTCGTTAGTGGGTTTTATCTCTTTGTACTAACGAGGTGTTAAAATCACATCAAGGAATGTGCTTCAATCAATAATACCTATTTCAACTTGGAAATTATTAAGTGAAAATGAACAAATACTTATCATCAAGTTGGAATTCGGTTGTATCGGTTGATACGGATAATTCATGGGGTGCAAGAAGTTTGCAAGACGCTCTGCGTAATTCTGATGTAAGAAATCAAATTGCTTACTTTGATTGTTACCTGTGCTTAATTGAATTTTAATGAGCTTGGCAAAATTGGGTTAATTTAAGTGGAAAGTAGGATTTCATTGTGCGCGAATGCATTTGCAAATGGCATTTTTATTGCGCGCTCTTGTTCATTATTTGTTTGTATTGCAGGCACGATTCCAGCAGCGACAGGTGCAGGAGAAAGAAGAGCGTTTGTTAAAGTTGTATGAAAATCAACAACAACGCGCGATCGAACGCGTGAGTCGTGGTAGTGCTGGAAGCAATGGTTCACTGACGAATTATTCCACGGGCAAAGTGCGTCAAATGTTCGATGAGCGTAGGCAGAAGGCGGGCATTGATCGTAGTTATCCTTTGGAACCATTGAATAAGACGACAATCAGCGGCTTGAAGCCTAACCGAGCGTCGAGCCAAGACCGCAAGGTCGGCAAAGCATTGGCAAATCCACGTACAAAGAACGCGCTCAATGGAAATAAACCTATTGGCAGACCGGCACGTACGAACTTTGCTGCTCCCGCTGGTATTATCAACAATAGCAATTCGAATGTGTCGGATGAAGCCGAGAGTTATTTGCGCGAACACGAAGATCTCGTACGACTGATGAACACGCATAATATGAATGATAGTCTCGAAGATGAGGAAATGCCAACTACGCTGGATGATTTAGGCTACGACGAAGATATCTTTGTGGGAAAGTTGGCAAATGTTGGTGGTCAATTGCCAAGTCAACAAATTGCTATAGCAAATGCTAAGAAAACCACGCAAGTTACTAGCAACAACAATAACAACAATGTACGCAATGGGATGGCGAAACCACCTGTGAAAAAGGTAATTATTCATTATTTTTTGGGGTGTCAGAAAGTTTGTCAAACGTCTGGAATGCGAAATGTCAGTCGAATGTCTAAATTCAGAAGCAACAAATCAAAAGTTTTCATAAATTATGTGTTTACATTTTTATCAATTGCTTGTACAATGATTAAAGAACACTTTCGGCAAGTTCAGCTCGCGCTTGAAAATCAAACACTTCTGAAAGAGCTCTTTCTAAATTTCAATACTGATACGGAAACGACAGACGCGGCTATTGATACCGTGCCTTCATTCGATCCATCGAATTCAACCGACTGTGAACAGTGCGTGTCCACTGTCACGTATCAAACGCTCTCTTCGCAGATGACAAATTTAGCAGTCCAGACGGGCACAAGCGTTCATCGCGACATTGAGGCGGCGACCGGCACTGATTAATTTACTTTCAGCCCCTGACTGGTCCCCGAGCTGCGCCTAGCTCCGGTGGTGCATCATCTCCTCAACGACGAGTGCAACCAGTCAGGAAGTTAGCATCACCGAGCGCAACTACCACCAGTAAACCTCAGTCGCCTGCAAGTCCTCCAGCAGCTTCCCCCAAGCATAGCGCAACCAGCAGTCCGAACAATAATACACGAAACGATAGCTCTTCATCTGGAAACAGCAGTAAAGAATCCAGCCCTGCAGGGTCTCCTGCCAAAATGGCATCTAAACGGCCAACCACCTCGACGCGACCCACGTCCAACCGTCCTTTGACAAATCAAGGAGGCGATCGACGATCTCCCTCAGTAGTTCGAAATTCCAGCAGGCCTATTACACGTCCTCCAAGTGTTCAAAGGGATGATCTAGCTGCATGCCGATTTTGTCAGCGGCGATTTGCAGTCGACAGAATACAAACTCATGAAGATATCTGCTCGAGAGCAACCAAGAAGAAGAGGAAGACGTATGATTCCACTAAACATCGCCTAGCTGGTACGGAGGTTGAGCCTTTTGCGAAGAAAGTCGTCAAATCTAAGGTAAACTATAACATTTTCTTTCTATTTTCGCTAACGGTTATACTAACATGATAATTGCATTATCTATGCGGCTAGAACTCTGATAAATCTGGTGCTAAACAAACTGCAAACAATAACAAGGTATTAGAAGTGCTTGGTAGAATGACGCATTAGCTATTAGCATTATTCGCACGTAGTCTAGAATTTCTTCTAATCACAACAATAATTACTTATGCGGCTTGATTAACTTTTCACGCACGATAACTCTATTTAGAATTCGCACGCATGGCAATCATATTAACTTTGAAGAGGCTTAACTAAAAGTTATTTTATTGTTATAGCCAAAACAAACATCAACAAAGACTAATTGGCGACAAAAACATGAGGAATTTGTTGCTGCGATACGCGCCGCCAAAGAAGTACAAGCACATATAGCACGCGGTGGTAATATTCGCGATCTGCCACCGCCGCCGCCATCATCAAATCCAGATTACGTACAATGTCCACATTGCGGTCGCCGCTTTAATGAATCTGCCGCCGCACGTCATATACCAAAATGCGCTACGTACGACTTTAACAAGCCGAAGAACAACCGCAAACCAGCAAGATCATGAAGTGATTCATTGCACATTGTTTTATTGACGTCCATTCATAATACGCATAATTATTGTTTACCTATTATTATCCTATATACGCTTGTTTACTAATCGGCTATACGTGATCGCAAATGGGAGTCCTATGGAATGTGATGCGCATCGATTAATTTAATAATTAGACATTAGGGATGAAAGAGCTATCTCGCACTTGAAACTAACACGGTGGCAAGTTAGTATCGACTTATCATTCATAATTAGATGTTCCGAAATCATACAGAAACTCGCTTGAAGAATTTAGATACTTGATAAGAATGATTGCTGGTGCTGTGCTATTAAATAACAAAGATAATTAGTTAAAGGAGAGAAATACTTAATAATCTATAATGAATTACAATTAAATTATATATATAATATTTTACTAAAACAGACAATTGTCATAATTCCTTTTTAGATTAGAGTTAATAATATTAAATGTTTTTTTATATAAAAAAAATCGAAGAATAAATGCGAATCCGATTTGTGGGCATTCCTCTTAAAATTCGCTATCACAAAAGGTGTGAAAAGAAAAATAATAGTTTGCAGAAGGTGCGAAAAAGAGAGAAATATTATTCCGCAGAAGGTGTGAAAAAGACAAACAGTAGTCTGCAGAAGAACGAAGGTGTGAAATTTCGCACCTAGCAATCACATGATTACAATAATTGACAATTACGGTAGCAGCTACCGATGATTTTATTTCGGTGCGCACTTTTTAAAAAGGAAAATTTATTTGCAAAAAGGAAAAGTAATATTTTAATCATTCTTTTTTAAAATTTATTTATTATTTTCTTTATCGCTTACAATTTTTAAACCTTTTCTTATATAATGTTGATAGAAGGAGAGTAATGGTGCTTGTATACATAAATACCAGTAAAGTGATGCGCATAACGTGATAATTAATTGGTAACAGAAGTCGTGCAACTAGAATAGAATGTGCTTATAATTAAATACCGCTGATTACTTTTCGTACTTACGCCCGTAGTTGATGAGAAATGCCAAGGTTCATTACGGTTGCCAATTATTATCAGTTGGACAGCAGCGTGTGTTAAATACATGCCATAAGAAAGTCTACTTAAATATTGAAAGATATTTAATGATAAAATGCGGTTTATTGCGCCTGAAACAAGAATAATTAACGACGTTATTACGTGTTACCTCATTTTCATTGTTATACCGTTCTGGTTAATTAAACATGTAATTATCAACCATGCTATTGCCAATGCCCATAACAAGCGGTGAGTTGCAGTGAAAATTGCTGTTAAATAAATTGGCATATAAATTAAATATGCCCAGAACGAAAATAACGTTATGCAAATTAATATTTGCGAAAATATTACGGCAAGAGCTCCATTAAGCTTCTACAACATTAGAATGAATTCAAATTCACAAGTAATATTTAATTATTACTTTGTTAAAGTTAATTAAAACTTTTCTTTGCGTTTTGTATATGTGGCCAGTTAAAATCCCAATTAGCCATGGCGTTGATCGAATATGAGTCGCAAAATAAATCTTTGAATAATATTGCGGGGTCCAGCTTAAAATTAAAGGTAATTAGATAATTTTATCACTTGATATTAGATAAGAATGTGCGAAACTTACTTCTGAACTCTTCCATCTAAATCATACTGGACGGAGACAACAAATGTCCATACGCAAATACAGGTAATGATGGTAATTATTATTTTAATAGCACTTTTGAAATACTTTAACGTATAAATTATAATTGGACTTATCAAAAGTAATTGAAGATCCATTGCCAAATACCAAGTATGACCTGCACACTAAACAAATGTCAATTATTCAAAAATAAAATAATCTATCGCTTATTACCATTGCATCAGGATGTACATAATTGTGAATTAACAAATAAGTGGACCACCAACGCGATTTGCAAGACAATTTTAAATGCTGTTTGGTCGTTAGCCATAATGGTCCATCACTAAGCTCGCTCAATATCGTATGAAATATCAAAACCATTGGATACATCGGCAAAATAATACTATTTCAAGATAACAAGATTTATACCACCAGGAAAAAGTACTTGATAATTAAATACCAGAATAATCGTTGCGACCAAGTTCTCCGAAAGTCGCTCTGCTTAAATCCTAGTAAAAATCCACTGACAACTAGGAATTGATCAATGCTCAAAGGCGCCATAATTACAAGAATTGTTTCATAGCTAAACGTCCACTAAAATACGTTTACTAATTATCAATTAAACTAATTGGTCTCTAAAAGTTAAACAAACGCGTAACGCTTCCTCCACATTGTTTAGCGGAAACAATATATTAACTTCGTAGACATGCCCATAAATTACCCATAAAGTTGAAATGGTTCTTAGACCATCAATAACTGTTAATCTACTTTCCGTATGATGAGCAGAACAGGCAATTATTAAATTGTTTAAATGTTGTTTCAATGAAAACAATTTCATAATACGTGATTCTACCTTCAACGGCATAATATTAACCATTATTATTGCGCTCGTAAATGCGATAAAGAACAAGCTAGAAAAACAATTAGTTAAATGCGAGAATATGAATGAATTGAATTCTTGATTACCATATTAGGCAAGTTGTTGTTGCATTTACAATTCGATAGTCATCGCAAATCATGTCTAGGAAAGCGTATCTGTTCATAAAGCTTGATGACCCAAACGAAGCAATTATCGTGGGCAAATTAGCGAACTGACACTCCTTGGGCATACATATTGTAAATATTGAACTGCGTTGGAGTACTGTAGCCATTCTGGGTATTAATTGAGAGACACCATTCGTTACATTCTGCAATAATAAGACTTTCATATATGTGGAAAGGATTTTATGAAGTTTGAATTAATGTGATCTATTTTCATCAATATCTCGAAAAGTACTAAAGATATCAACAAAATTCTTGAATTTTTCACAAGTCTTATAAAGAAGTAAATTGGTCTATCGCAAATTTGTTGGACGCATTCCTAACTTGAAGAGATCATGTTAATTCTTCAACTTTTAGTTTTATTAGCATGTTCAAGTATTACATAAAACTTACATCTCTATCCATTAGAACATAGGAAGGCAATGAAATCTGGAGTTCTGGATCACTAATTTAAAAATACACTTTCTTTGATAAGAAATGTGATCTAATTTCACCAATATCTCGAAAAGTACTAAAGATATCATCAAAATTCTTGAATTTTTCACAAGTCTTACAAAGAAGTAAATTGGTCTATCGCAAATTTGTTGGACGCATTCTTAACTTGAAGCGATCATATTAATTCTTCAACTTTTAATTTTAGTTGAAAGTTCAAGTATTAGATAAAAACTTAAATCTCTATCTGTTAGAATACAAGAAAGTAATGAAATCTGGAGCTCTTACCTTTAAGTAATTATCCATATTTAGTAACGTTGTATACACCAAACAATATTTCCATTTTAAATCAAGTTGCACACGTTTACATTCGTAATAATTAGTAATATGTGGCAATGAATTAATTTCTTCATGGATTTCCATAACTATTTGGTTATTACTTGTATTTAAACAAAATTCGCATGCGTAATATTCACTTACACGTTTCGATATTTCCTTGGATGGCAGTAAAACATTTGAGATCTTCATTACTTGCTAAAGTTGAATAGATTAATAGATTACTCGAAAATAGAACACGTAATAACGCTCCACTCATGCTGAAACTGGAATAAAACATGCGGCAAAAATAGAAAAACATTTTCTATTGGTATTTCAAGGGGAAATTTTAATAAATATAGACAATCACAAATATTTCAAGAATTGCAAACATTCCAAATGTTTGCTTATATTCGAAATATAACAATTATAGCAATAATCATAGTTAATAATCAGTTCACTCATCATTCGTTATAACAACGGATTTAGAAAAATTAATAAATAAAATATATATAAGTTATGATAACAAATAAGTTAGATTAACTTTGGTATTATGCATTGCTATTAGCGGAATTATAATTAAATCACCGATAATCTCTCATTAGACAACAACGAATAATACTGCAGATATTCGAGGTGATAACGCGCAATACTATTATTGTTGGTCAGTTTCATTTGTTGAATTGCACGAATTTTCAACAATGACGGCAGTTTGTTTAGCTACATTCTCATTATCGACCGTGTCAGTTTCGTTCGACTTTGTTGCGTCTTCTTGTGGCTGCTCAGTAGCTGCATAATCCTGCTGCTGTTTTTGCTGCTGAATGTTATCGGATAATTCCCTGCCGCGTGTTTCAATCGGCAGCAGAAGGCATGCAATTGCGGCCAGAATTGCTCCAGCAGCATATACCGAAGTGGCGAATGTAATTGAAGTTTTTGCAAGTACTTGCGCAACGTACGGTGTTACCATTGCGCCCAATCGTGCCATTGCACTGCACGAACCAACTCCAACAGCGCGCAAAGAAGTTGGATAAACTTCTGGCGTGTATACGTACGCGGCTTGAAAAACACCAGCGATAATTCCACGCGCAAGAAATAGCATAAACGTCAGAAATGCACGGCTGGAAATAAATTAAATTAATTGCCATAATAAATAAAAGGAGCACAAAAACTTACGAATCGGTACAAATGACTAGAAAACATACGCAGATTGCAAATACGACAAATTGTACAGCCATAGTTTTCTTTCGTCCATAGCGCTCAATTATGAAAATTGTTGCAAATATTCCCGGGAATTCAGCAAGTGTTGTCCAGAGAATATCCATGTAGTCTTTCGTTTGCAGCTGACGACATTCCGCTGAACAAGTCATTGCGTTTTTTGTGCGTTGTCCTTCCAACGGACATGTATTACCAGAGTTTTCAAAAAGTTCTGTAGTCATTAGAACTAAACCATAATAACAAAATGCGCAAGCCATCCTAATACAAAACTTGATTAGTTGGCATATCAGTAAATAATTTGATAATTTACCATATGAACCAGAGTAATAAGGAAGTTCTTCGCAAATAGGGTACTAACAGATCCTTAAATCGTCCTCTATGTGGAGATGCTGTGTGCGCATCATCAACAACAAGACGTCCAAGAAGCATTGGTTTTCCATTATCCTTCGCAATTTTTTCTAATGTTTCTAACGCTTTCTCTGTTTGTCCACTTGCGACATGAAATCTCGCAGATTCTGGTAGCCACTAAAGTTAAGATATTTTACGATTAAATAATTCTTATATTAATTAATTGATTTAACTTACAGGTGTGATTATTGTAAATGCGAGAAGTGGACCTGTTGATAAGAAAAGCAACCATTGCCATCCCAAGGTAGGCATTACAATTAAGGCAAGGGCAACTTCGAAACACGCACCAAGCGCCCAAAAGCACTAAAAACAAAATGTATAAAACAAACAAAATCACGAGGTTTTAAGGGTATTACGTCAAGAAGTACAACACATTTAGCTCGTTGTTTCGTAGGTAGGAATTCTGCATATAAAGTCACTCTGAAACAATTCCAAACTGTCTTAAAGTTCTGGAGAAGTTACTTAAGTTACTTACGACTGAGGAGTACATCCAATGGCAAAACCAACTAAACCACGAAGAAACAACACCCAGATATAACTTGGTGCAATTGCACTTAACATGCCATAGTAAAAGAGCAACACTGAGCATAAAGTTAAGGCGTGCTTTCTTCCATAGCGATCGCTCAAATTACCCCAAAACGTTGACGAGAGCATCATTCCCAAGAAAACTACAGTTGTTGTGAGCGCTTGTTGATATCTACAAAGTATTTCTTTTTGAAATGCTACTAAATTATAACGAATTTAAACATACGTTGTGATATTCCAATGGCAATGAAGTGCTGGTGATAAGATGGACAAAATAGTCATCTCCATGCTATCTGCCATCCAGCAAAGACCAGTCCACAAAGATAACTTTACTTGAAACCATCCAAATCCAAGCGCATTGACCGCTTGAGTAACCGTAAAGGTATCTACAAGAATACTTTAGTCTCTAGACGATCCTTAAGCTTAAGTTTAAGTCAATTACCATCCGGGACGACTGAAACGGAAGCCATTTCAATTTCCTGTGGCATTCCAATATCGTCGATATCATGATTGCGAGTTTCTGGTTGATGATTCAACTCTTGCTGATGAGATGATGTTGGCGATGAGACAGTTCTTCCGGCATCGATGTCTTCATAGCCTTTAGTGCGTTTGAGCACCATTTGGAATTCAAATGGATTTGTGCGGGTGAGTGATGAGTAACTATTACAAGTATTTTCCGAAGCGCATTAAGAAATGATGCACAATTATGAATACGACGAGTATATTTGCGTTCGATGCATTTACAAGTAACTTAGTTATGCATTTATACGTGTTGCGTGATTAAAATAAGCGAACGGTAAATTTCGGTCAGGACGCGCGCTCAATGCTCAACAGCAAAGTTCGAAGCACAAACTATTTGAGGCATTCGTAGCATTGAACTTTTCTCTCTGCCAACGCAACAACACCGTAAACGGCGAATGAAAACGAAGAACTGAAAAGACTATTATTGAATGTAGAAGAATTGTGGAGTAGGAGTAATGCATAAAGTACTTGCCTCTGTTTGCGGTCTTTAGATGTTGATGTTGCGCACAGGATTGATTAGCGCACGTGGAATTCCAATGAAACAACATTTAATAGGCCTGAAAGTGTATTTACTGCTTTCTCGCATGATCTCATACATACTCGATCTTATTCACGTTCAAAGTCAAAGTGGGAGAAGATGCAGGAACATTCAATAAACCTGGTTTAAGTCACTTGTATCTGCGCGCATACAGTAAGTCGCATAATTTATACTTACTTACGTAGTTATGAATATTGCTGAGTCGCTTTAGTAACCTTTATTTTATCGCGTATTATTCAATTTCATACTGTTGTTTGTTGATCCATAATCAATTAGTAATTTATTAATCAATGTTTCCATGGCAAAATGATTATTAACGCCAAATTATGTAGAAAATAATCATTCTTCTTAGATACTTTAACGTATAATAGCAAGCTCACAACAAAATTGGTTAATTTTTCAATAAGTACTTGGTATTTACAATGCCTTATCGTGATAACACAATTTGCGATAACAACGCTGTCGTTCTGTAAACATAGTTGTACCCTCGCATTTATTTACAGCATCTATAAAATTACGGTTGTTTTGTTTCAGGAAAATAATCAAAATGAAATTTAGCGCAAAAGGAGCAATTGTACCGGTTTTTACACCATTTAAATATAATGGGTAATTAATAGTATTTATTATTACAATAACAATATTAATTTATTGATTGTAGTGATTTGGACCTAGAAATTATCGATGATTATTTAGAATATCTTTTAAAGCCCAAAACTCTTAGTGGCATACTTGGTAAGCTAATTATATAATTAAGAAAGTGTGTGAGTATTTTATTTTTTGGGACTTAGTCAATGGAACAAGTGGTGAAGGAATGTCAATGAATCTTCAAGAGAGGAAAATTGTAGCAGAAAAATGGATTACATTAGTTAACAAAAGAACTCATGTTATGATACAAGTTGGAGGCGCATCTTTGCCTGATGTTATTGAACTAGTAACTTTACACAATGAGTGGTAACCAATCATTAATAACATTTCTTGAAGGCCAAACATGCAGAAGAAAATCGTGCTGATTCTATACTTTGTCTGCCTGATTTGTATATGAAACCAAAGACAGTCAAAGAACTAATTGACTATTTAAAACTAGTATCAACCGCGGCTCCAAATACTCCTCTGCTATATTATCATATACCAATGTTTACAAATGTTACAAGTAAGTTTTAAACTTTTATAAAATGGATATTCTATTAATGCAAAACATTTTAGTTCATATGGGAGAGTTTCTAAATCAAGTTAAAGATTCTATTCCAACATTTGTGGGTATAAAATTTACATCCAATGATTTAACTGAGGGATACCAAGCATTAAATGCAGATAATAAACGATTTGAGGTGTATCTAGGTGCAGATTCGGTAAGTAGTGTAAACTAATTTCTTTAAACAAACAAGCTAAGTGTAATATTGTTTACTGTATTTCAGCTAATGTTATCAGCAGCTTGTCTAGGATTTACGTCAACAATTTCGACTTCTTTGAACTTTTTCAGCGACAATGGTCAATTTTTGATGAATAAAGAGATTGATATTAAAGCCAGATGCGTGAGGCAAGAGTTGTTGAATAACAGGATAGAAATCATTACTAAAATGGGTAAATGATATATTTTAAGCAAACAAAGTAAATCAATGAATTTAATTTGCAGGACATGGTTGGGTGCCTTCAATGAAAGCTGCCATGAATTTACTCAGCCCAATTGCTTGTGGTCCAGTACGCCCTCCAATGAAAGCGTTCGATGAAAAGGAGGTTGAATATTTAAAACAATCTCTGCTTAGTAAATAATAATAATATATTTATGATAAGCAGATTGTGAGTAGTATAAATAGCAATTTTAAAGTAATGGCATTCAGTCTTGATGTGTGGTAGCATAAAACCTCGGTAAGTTTAGTGATAACGAATTATATCGTTCGTTATAAGAAGGAGTTGAATTGCGCACATGATGTTCTTTTTCAATTACGCGGTCATAAAACCTTGATAGCTTTACTGCATTGGTAGTTCCAGGAGCTAGGTAGCGTGTTTGGCGGCAATCTAACAATATTTCTTCAGCATCAAATTGATTTGCTACTTTGCTCATGCGATTAATACTTTTCTTATCATCAACAAGATCCAATTTTGTACCAATTACTAATATTGGTACTTGAATATTGCCTAAAAAGTTCTCTGGATCAGCCTCATCAAAACTTTGCATTGATAAGATGCTGCCATTTGCCTCTCTTTCTTTGACGCAATCTTTATTGACAATTTCACAAAGCCATTTGCTTAAATTTTCCTCAGACTTTCTATTAGTTAAATCGTGAACTAATATAATGCCATTGCATGGATTGTAGAACACTGATCTAGTGTTACGATGATTGGCACTGCCACCAACATCCCATAATTCCACAAAATATGTCTGTTGATTGGGAGTACCCTCTTTATATTCATGTAGTTTAACTTCTACTGAACAGCCTACTGTCCAAGCTGGGGTCTTTATTGGTTCATTATTTGCTAAAAACAATATATCGTGATAATAGCCAACTCATCTAATTCTACAGAAATAATACCTGCCAAGTGGATGAATGATGTCTTGCCAACACCAGAATCACCAAGCACCATAATTCGAACACGATCAATAACAGACATTATTAGTTTTAATCTAGCAATTAGTACAAAACTTGGATCTACCCTGCTATGCTAATCATATGTTCAAGTAAATAAACCCAAGAAATAGTGGTTGCATATACTCTTCAGAAATTAAATTCAAGGACTACCTTTAAGCGGATCAACTTTCTCGTTTACGATTATTCAAAGTGCCATTAAGATTTAATACCGATAAAGGCTTTTCTTAATGATCATCTTTGAATAGAAATTTCTATGCAATTGACTAAAAGCTGAATACTCCTTCCATTTTCTTATAACGACTGCCCACGTAAGAAACTATTTCGCTCCTTCTTATAACGAAGCGCTCATTTCTTGGTTCACCTTCAGAAACCAGCTTTGGTACCGTTATTTAGCATAATAAATTTCTAGTGCAAGTAAATATGCCGCTAAAATCACCTAGTATAAGAAGAACAAACACCAAAGAAATCGATTCGGAAGATGAGAATTTTCTATACGATAAAAAGAAAGAACAAAATGAAGCGCATAATTTGAAGGTGTGTTACATATTTTTTACTCTTTTTTATTTATTTATTATCCGCATGTTTTTATTCTCATTTTTTAGGATATAAAAAATAAGCAAACAATTTTTCAAGGTCTCAAATCTTGGGATAACTTAAACATTATTTCAATATGTATAATGGTCATAGCAATTGGAATAATCGCTTATCTAGGAATAGGTGAATGTAAACGTTGCTTTACTGAAATTAGAGAAATACAAAGCAACATTGTGAATAATAACAATGATGTTTCCAACAATACAAAGATATCACAATCAACAATAAGATCATATTGGGTTTACTTGCGGAAAAAAGATGATAGTCATCTGAAACACGTTTATAGAGTGTTAAATTCGATGGGATACTCCAATGATGCCACGAATAATGATTGGGATTTATTATGGGCACATGATTACCCTTTTATCGCAGAATATGAAATGATGCGTAAATTAAAGCCGCATCAAAAAGTTAATCATTTCCCAGGATGCGGATACATCACAACTAAAGTGGAATTATCAACAACCGATTTGAAATACATCTTGCCTGCATTTAGGCTTCCGAATGATAAGGAGAAATTCATTAATTTCACTACTAAATATCCCAAGAAGAAATTTGTTCTTAAGCATAATGAACATCGCCATATCCAAGTAAAATCGGTGGATGAAATTTCATTGGATTCAAACGGCAGTTTTGTACAAGAATTTTTAGATAATCCATTACTAGTCAGTGGACATATGTTTGATATTGGCGTTTATACAATTATTACATCGATTGATCCTCTTCGTATTTATATTTACAACGGAGACGTATTGTTAAGGTGAATATTTATAATTATTTATTATTCTATTGCCTTATCATTGCGTGTTTTTATTAGGTTTTGCCCAGAAAAGTTTAAACCGTTTGATCCATTAAATTTGAATAAGTACGTTGTTGGCGATGATTATCTACCAATCTGGGAAGTACCGAAGATTCAATATTGGTACAAGAAATTAGGATATGGAATGAGAGACAGTTTAAATGCATATTTAGCTGATGACGGACGAGATGGTTCTGTTATTTGGAAACAAATTGAAGAAGCCATTGCGATTTCAATTCACAGCAAAGCGCAACTTATTTTAAATGTTGTTAAGCGATTTCCATCAAAGCGTAATTTCTTTGAATTGATGCGGTTTGATTTTCTAGTTGATCATAAATTAAATGTGCATTTACTAGAAGCAAATATGTCGCCAAATTTATCGTCAGCACATTTTCAACCAAATCAATTGCTCTATGAGCAGGTACTCTTTAATTTATTTGGATTAGTTGGACTTGGAGATAGAATTCATAAATCTCATGCGAAAAGGTAATTGGAAATGCGGGAATAAATTAATTATTTGAGTAATGGTTTACTTTCTAGGGCATTATATGATCGACAAATGGAAACTAGTGAGAAGAATATTCTGGTAATGCCTAATACATGTTCAAATGCGATGTGTAGAAATAATTGTGACATATTAGATTGCCAATTATGCAAAGCTTGTTTGAATGCAAATAAGGAGTTTGAACAAGATGTGTATGATGCGCATAAGGAACATTTAAATCGTGGCGACTGCAAACGTATCTTTCCTCCAACTATGGTAACTGACAAAATGTAATTTTGACGTTTTTATAAATTAATCATTATTTGCAGACCCGTTTTAAGAAACTCTCAAATAATGTACTCTCATTCTCTAAGAATGACCAACTAATGCATCTTTGGTTTCAAGAAAAGTGCAATATGGATCAAACTTATTGCTAAATCGCAATGATTTGGTATTAATGAGCATTAGAACAAAATTGCCATAAAATATTTACATCTAATTGTAAAATAGATATTGAAACAAAATTCAAACGTATTAATCGATCAAATATATCACGATTATTTTACTAATTACTGTAAAATTATTTAAAATCTATTCATTAAATAGTTCTATTAGTTTATGAAGATAAAATACTCTCCACCTGGAGCATCGGGAGTAGTAGCAGGTGGATACCGTTGGTGGCATCCCTAACACTGAGGCCACATTTGGGCCCATTGTGCCTCTTGCTTCCTCCTCGTCCTTACTCCATCCAATCCACGGATTCCAGGAAACTATGGATCTCCACCTGCTCATCCAGTAGAAGAGTTCAGTGTCCACTGAAGCTGTACTGAAACTTACCACAGTGAGAAATGTTACTGGAGTGCCTCTCCAGGCGCTTCAGGCTATGTAGCAGCAAGTTGGTACAGCGCGATTTTCGTTATACAAGTTAAAGCTTTAGCCGCCGTGTGGCGCTAGTCACACAATCAGCGATTATCAGTTTTTAGACAACAACTCTCATTGAACTGGATTACAATCATCCTGAAAATTGGTAGGCTCATTGTTATTGCAACAATAACAACAACTTGGGTTGTAATTGGATTAGAATCATCATGAAAATTGGTAGGCTCCTGAATATTACAACAATGGTTAGTATTAGGCTTCAATTTTCTTGTCAACTAGTTTATTTTCAGAACTGTTCAAATTGATGGTAATTTTTTCTGTTTTTAGCCAAAAACTCACATTGAAATGGAATTGCAATCATCATGAAAATTGATAGGCTCATTGTTATTGGAACAGTGACAACAACTTGGGTTGTAATTGGATAAGAATCGTCATGAAAATTGGTAGGCTCCTGAATATTGCAACAATGGTTAGTATTGGGCTTCAATTTTCTCGTCAACTAGTTTATTTTCAGAACTGTTCAAATTGATGGTAATTTTTTCGGTTTTTAGCCAAAAACTCACATTGAAATGGAATTGCAATCATCATGAAAATTGATAGGCTCATTGTTATTGCAACAGTGACAACAACTTGGGTTGTAATTGGATAAGAATCGTCATGAAAATTGGTAGGCTCCTGAATATTGCAACAATGGTTAGTATTGGGCTTCAATTTTCTCGTCAACTAGTTTATTTTCAGAACTGTTCAAATTGATGGTAATTTTTTCGGTTTTTAGCCAAAAACTCACATTGAAATGGAATTGCAATCATCATGAAAATTGATAGGCTCATTGTTATTGCAACAGTGACAACAACTTGGGTTGTAATTGGATAAGAATCGTCATGAAAATTGGTAGGCTCCTGAATATTGCAACAATGGTTAGTATTGGGCTTCAATTTTCTCGTCAACTAGTTTATTTTCAGAACTGTTCAAATTGATGGTAATTTTTTCGGTTTTTAGCCAAAAACTCACATTGAAATGGAATTGCAATCATCATGAAAATTGATAGGCTCATTGTTATTGCAACAGTGACAACAACTTGGGTTGTAATTGGATAAGAATCGTCATGAAAATTGGTAGGCTCCTGAATATTGCAACAATGGTTAGTATTGGGCTTCAATTTTCTCGTCAACTAGTTTATTTTCAGAACTGTTCAAATTGATGGTAATTTTTTCGGTTTTTAGCCAAAAACTCACATTGAAATGGAATTGCAATCATCATGAAAATTGATAGGCTCATTGTTATTGCAACAGTGACAACAACTTGGGTTGTAATTGGATAAGAATCGTCATGAAAATTGGTAGGCTCCTGAATATTGCAACAATGGTTAGTATTGGCTTCAATTTTCTCGTCAACTAGTTTATTTTCAGAACTGTTCAAATTGATGGTAATTTTTTCGGTTTTTAGCCAAAAACTCACATTGAAATGGAATTGCAATCATCATGAAAATTGATAGGCTCATTGTTATTGCAACAGTGACAACAACTTGGGTTGTAATTGGATAAGAATCGTCATGAAAATTGGTAGGCTCCTGAATATTGCAACAATGGTTAGTATTGGGCTTCAATTTTCTCGTCAACTAGTTTATTTTCAGAACTGTTCAAATTGATGGTAATTTTTTCGGTTTTTAGCCAAAAACTCACATTGAAATGGAATTGCAATCATCATGAAAATTGATAGGCTCATTGTTATTGCAACAGTGACAACAACTTGGGTTGTAATTGGATAAGAATCGTCATGAAAATTGGTAGGCTCCTGAATATTGCAACAATGGTTAGTATTGGGCTTCAATTTTCTCGTCAACTAGTTTATTTTCAGAACTGTTCAAATTGATGGTAATTTTTTCGGTTTTTAGCCAAAAACTCACATTGAAATGGAATTGCAATCATCATGAAAATTGATAGGCTCATTGTTATTGCAACAGTGACAACAACTTGGGTTGTAATTGGATAAGAATCGTCATGAAAATTGGTAGGCTCCTGAATATTGCAACAATGGTTAGTATTGGGCTTCAATTTTCTCGTCAACTAGTTTATTTTCAGAACTGTTCAAATTGATGGTAATTTTTTCGGTTTTTAGCCAAAAACTCACATTGAAATGGAATTGCAATCATCATGAAAATTGATAGGCTCATTGTTATTGCAACAGTGACAACAACTTGGGTTGTAAATGGATTAGAATCGTCATGAAAATTGGTAGGCTCCTGAATATTGCAACAATGGTTAGTATTGGGCTTCAATTTTCTCGTCAACTAGTTTATTTTCAGAACTGTTCAAATTGATGGTAATTTTTTCGGTTTTTAGCCAAAAACTCACATTGAAATGGAATTGCAATCATCATGAAAATTGATAGGCTCATTGTTATTGCAACAGTGACAACAACTTGGGTTGTAATTGGATAAGAATCGTCATGAAAATTGGTAGGCTCCTGAATATTGCAACAATGGTTAGTATTGGGCTTCAATTTTCTCGTCAACTAGTTTATTTTCAGAACTGTTCAAATTGATGGTAATTTTTTCGGTTTTTAGCCAAAAACTCACATTGAAATGGAATTGCAATCATCATGAAAATTGATAGGCTCATTGTTATTGCAACAGTGACAACAACTTGGGTTGTAATTGGATAAGAATCGTCATGAAAATTGGTAGGCTCCTGAATATTGCAACAATGGTTAGTATTGGGCTTCAATTTTCTCGTCAACTAGTTTATTTTCAGAACTGTTCAAATTGATGGTAATTTTTTCGGTTTTTAGCCAAAAACTCACATTGAAATGGAATTGCAATCATCATGAAAATTGATAGGCTCATTGTTATTGCAACAGTGACAACAACTTGGGTTGTAATTGGATAAGAATCGTCATGAAAATTGGTAGGCTCCTGAATATTGCAACAATGGTTAGTATTGGGCTTCAATTTTCTCGTCAACTAGTTTATTTTCAGAACTGTTCAAATTGATGGTAATTTTTTCGGTTTTTAGCCAAAAACTCACATTGAAATGGAATTGCAATCATCATGAAAATTGATAGGCTCATTGTTATTGCAACAGTGACAACAACTTGGGTTGTAAATGGATTAGAATCGTCATGAAAATTGGT
Organism: Aleochara curtula; assembly: GCA_963978815.1. Lineage (NCBI taxonomy): Eukaryota > Metazoa > Arthropoda > Insecta > Coleoptera > Staphylinidae > Aleochara > Aleochara curtula. The sequence continues at coordinate 17,677,370 of OZ022216.1, read as the reverse complement.
AGGCTCCTGAATATTGCAACAATGGTTAGTATTGGGCTTCAATTTTCTTGTCAACTAGTTTATTTTCAGAACTGTCCAAATTGATGGTAATTTTTTCTGTTTTTAGCCAAAAACACATTGAAATGGAATTGCAATCATCATGAAAATCACTAGGCTCATTATTATTGCAACAGTGACAACAACTTGGGTTGTAATTGAATTAGAATCATCATGAAAATTGGTAGGCTCATTGTTATTCCAACAATGGGTTAGTATTAGGATTTAATTTTCTCTTCAACTGGTTTATTTTATGAACTCTCCTAATTGATGGTAACTTTTTCAGTTTCTAGCCAAAAACTCACATTGAAATGGGATTGCAATCATCATGAAAATTGCTAGGCTCATTGTTTTTGCAACAGTGACAACAACTTGGGTTGTAATTGGATTAGAATCATCATGAAAATTGGTAGGCTCATCATTATTGCAACAATGGTTAGTATTAGGATTAAATTTTCTTGCCAACTAGCTTATTTTGTGATAACTAATTACGTATTCTTACAGAAAATTGATCATAACTCCACTTCAGATGCAGCCAGCTAGTACGAACTGGGTAAGTATGTTGGCACATGTGCTTCGGTACATGCTTGCCCCTTATTTTTATTATAACCCTTATAGTTTACCCACAATAACTAATTATGTATTCTTGCAGAAGATCGATCATAACTCCACTTGTGATGCAGCCAGCTATTACGAACTGGGTAACTATGTTGGCACATGTGCTTCGGTACATGCTTGCCCCTTATTTTTATTATAACCCTTATAGTTTATCCATAATAACTAATTATGTATTCTTACAGGAGATTGATCATAACTCCACTTGTGATGCAGTCAGCTAGTACGAACTGGGTAAATATGTTGGCACATGTGCTTCGGTACATGCTTGCTCCTTATTTTTATTATAACCCTTATAGTTTACCCATAATAACTAATTATGTATTCTTACAGAAGATTGATCATAACTCCACTTGTGATGCAGCCAGCTAGTACGAACTGGGTAAGTATGTTGGCACATGTGCTTCGGTACATGCTTGCCCCTTATTTTTATTATAACCCTTATAGTTTACCCACAATAACTAATTTTGCATTCTTACAGAAGGTCGATCATAACTCCACTAGTGATGCAGCTAACTGGAGCAAATACGAAGTTTGATTATTTTACATAAAAAGTCATCAAGTTTATTAAATAATTAAATATATCTCTTTGCGTTTATGCATACCTGATACGAAATCTTAATTTTGCCGTTCTGAAAATGAAATTTTCGGTCAATATTTTTAAAAAAATGGTGGACTTTTGGCATCCATTTTTTTAATAAATGTACCTCTTTGCGTTTATGCATACTTGATACGAAATCTTAATTTTGCCGTTCTAAAAATGAAATTTTCGACCAATATTTTTTTAAAAATGGCGGACTTTTGGCATCCATTTTTTTAATAAATGTACCTCTTTGCGTTTATGCATACTTGATACGAAATCTTAATTTTGCCGTTCTAAAAATGAAATTTTCGACCAATATTTTTTTAAAAATGGCGGACTTTTGGCATCCATTTTTTTTAATAAATGTACCTCTTTGCGTTTATGCATACTTGATCCGAAATCTTAATTTTGCCGTTCTGAAAATGAAATTTTCGATCAATACTGGTTGAAAATTTCGTTTTCAGATCGTCAAAATTAAGATTTCGTATCAGGTTTGCATAAACGCACAGAGATATATTTATTTAAAAATTTGCGTACTAAATACACACACATGCACACCCAGTGATTCACATATACACCAGATTCATTTATGTGAAGGGGTATTTTTAAAAGGTGGATTACTCATGAACTAGTAGTCCTAGAGCGGAGTACGATACCTTATTTTAATCAGGGCGGTTCCCTTTATCTGTCATGAAACACTAAACCTTATCGGATACTATTTAAAAATAAAAAATAAACAATTTTAGGACAAAATTCAATGTAGGCAACCAGTATGACATGCCGTGTGTCGCCATCTCGGATGAATCTGTGAAACTAATTTGGCCATCTATTGGGACTTTAGCGAACTAAGTTTGCCATAAGGAAATACATAATGTTTAAAATATTAAATTTGCAACGCCATTTATAGAACAGGAACTAAGAAACCATGAGAACCGTCTACAAATTTATTGATTATCATTCCTCAGCAATATGATAGCCGTAATCATATAAGCAATTCTTTGTAGCCATTGACAATACCTAAAAAAATCATTAGCTTAGTAATTAAAATCAAGCAAATCGTATTCACTTCTTTAAACATAAAGAAATCAGATAGAGTGGTGAAGTTTATCTTCAAAACTTTTAAGATGGTGATGCATGCGTGTACTTTATCATCATTTTGCCAGCACTTATAAAATTATTAATAACACTACTTACGAAGAATGAATAGCACATTGTTCCAAGATCCCAAAAAAATCCAAACTAATGGTAGTGGCCATCTCATTTGAAGCAGACCCTCCTTACCAATCAGCTGTTATTGGTAACTGAATAATTGCTGGGACAGTCTACAATGAAATAAGAGCTAGGATTAAAATTAAATATGATTACGAATAAGAACTTGCATGCTTACCTGTTTAATGCAGGTCCTCCTTAGCAATATACTGTTATGGCTGACTGTCTAAAATAAAATACAAGCTAAGATTAAAATTAAATATGAATATAATGAGGACTTGCAGGCTTACATACTTACAACATTTGAGGCAGATTCACTTTACTAATCAGCTGTTATGAGTGAGTGGCTAATCAGCTGTTATTGCTGACAGTCTAAAATAAAATTCAAGCTAAGATTAAAATTAAATATGAATACAAATGATGACTTGCATGCTCACCTACTCACTACATTTGAAGCAGATCCACTTTACCAATCAACTGTTATAGGTGGATGACTAATCAGCCATTATGGGTGATTGTCTAAATTAAAATAAGAGATAGGATTGAATTTAACATTTAAAAACAAAAGAGGATTTGTCTGCTTACCTACTCACTACATTTGAGCAAAGATTGAAGTAGATCAACTCAGTCATTGTGAGTGACAACCTATAAGAAAACCAAAAATTAAATAATACTTAAACCATAAGACCTAGGATTAAGCTTAAATGTGAGTAAAAATGAGGTTTTGCATGCTTACCTAATTGCTAAGTTTGAAGCAGATTGTATCACAGGTGAGCTAACATGAGTGATAATCTGAAAGAAAACAAAAAATTGTTAAGAGTACATGCATTAGTAACTGTAAGATCAGATACATTAGAATTAAAATGAAATGATAAAATACAAACATGAATATGCATATTTATGTACTGACCAAGCTTGAAGTAGCTGTCCAGATCAGGTATAATGAGCAATTAAAGAAAAACAACCAATTGGAACCATTGAAGCAAAATAAAATAGTAACTGAAATCAGGATAAGAAAGAAAAACTACTCACCAAGTTTCCAACATATTGTTCTCATTCCTCTTCTTTTTGTTCATATCTGTTTTAGATTTGGGAGATCTTATTAGCGATTTTATATAAACTCATGGCATCTCTGACCAACTCTTGTTGTCATTCAGCATCAAGCACTCATAGATTTGGAATCATTGATGATGAACTGAAAACATTACACTCTTTGGAAATAATGAATTGCTTTCTTTGCTAACTTAAGTGGTAAACTACATATTAAAGCTTTTAACATTGACATCAAAGTACAATACAATATGAAATGAAACCAGAAAGCAATAGAAAACTTACTATTAGCAGCTGAAAGAAGCCTTTAATAGGAACAATAAGTATGACTTACCAAGTCATGTTTATTGCTGGACCACCATGTGCCATAAGCATTTTGACTACAAAGCTTCCAGCCATTTGCTGCCCATTTTCTGATGTTTATATCAAGTAGCTCTTTCAGTCAAGGTTTCCTGCTGGCACTCAAACTGAACATATTCCTTCACTTCTGTACTTAAGGCATACCTTTAAAATAAAGAAAAGTGTTTACATTTTAAAAGACTCTTCGAAATAGAAATGGAATACAAGTAGTGTTCAATGATGAAAAGAAATTAATAAGGGGCAATGAAATGGGGGATTGTAAATGAATGAATAAACAAACTTGACCCTTTAAAAGGATATTAATGACTAATAGTGAAATGAATTAAGTACCTTAAGAAATGCAAATTTGTCCAAAATACTTTGATGGTTTTTGGTTTTCTGTGCTAAACCAATGAATCATAATTGTATACAATTCTATTCTATTGATTACAATATGCGTAATTAGATTAAAACTTTAGTGAAATTAGATTAATTAAGTAAATAAGGTTCATTAGACCCGAACAAACAATGAACACAGACCATTAGGCACGCACAACAGCTGATGAACTGATCAACGCTAATCAGCATCAGCATACTAGCCATTGTGGCGGGTGGTTGCACGTACTAAGTGTTGCCTATAATATGACTGAACGTATATGCAACGTATTGTACATTTAATTAGGGAGCGACGTTAAATTACTTAATGAATTGTTTTCAATTCTATATTTGAGTCTATAAAGGCAAGATCAAATTTAACTAGAGCAACAACACTCCATAGCCTAGTGGTAAAGGCTATGGATGTGATCTGTGTGTCTCAGGTTCGAGCCCCGGGGCTGGCAACTTATGTTTAAGTTTTAAATTCTATATTTGAGTCTATAAGGGCAAGATCAAATTTAGCTAAAACAACAACACTCCATAGCCTAGTGGTGAAGGCTGTGGAAGTGATCTGAGTGTCTCAGGTTCGATCCCCGAGAATTGCGACTTAAATTCTTAAGTTTTCAGTTTCTTGTACGCAAAGGGGCCCCTTTCGGACTTAATCTAAGTCCTTAGGGAGCCCCGGAGTGTACAAGGACCTCATTTTTGATTTTTGAAGCCCGTACGTATTAAGATTGTTTTCAGATGGCCCACCCCAAGCTTCGCTCCCCGGCAGGTTGCTTGTCGACCAGCTCGGTCGCTGTCCGTCCAGCAACTGCCTCCCCATTCCCGATTTTCGTTACCAACAGACCTCGGTTTGTGACGTCATTTGAGACTGGGGCGCCGCCACCCTATGAGAAGTGGGGACTTAGAATTATTTTTCTAAGTGCTGGCTTTGATTACAAGCGCTATGATCAATTGAATGATCACCAGTCCTCAATTATTTAAAAAAAGCCTACCCATGGGATTTGAACACACGATTCCCAGGTCGCACCCGGCCGCTACACCAACTCAGCTACCAATTGCTTTATGCAGCTAAAATTAAAACTTATTCTTCAATACACTATACAAGAAAATATAACATGAACGCTATTGAAATGTAACAGAGCGCCGTCCGAAATTGTGTACCAAATTTCATTTTGAATTATTCCTACTACATTTTATTGTAACTGTTATTTAAAGATAACTCAAAGCGAACTATGACAACCCTCTTTAATATTCAGGGTTAAGGAATAAGGTAGGCTTCAAACTTTAAAAATTATTGCTATTGCGGCTACAAGATTGTCGGTAGAAAATATCATCGAGTGTATGTTGATTGCAGATCAATTGGATATTGTATTTACATTTATATTTAAATAATATAAATATTTTACACTCAAATACAACACTACCATCTAGTTAATTGCAACGTGTGCAATAAAAACTAGTCTCTAAAAACACATTCATATCTTCAAATACAATTTTTTGCTTCAGAACTATGTTCATCTAAATTTAACTTAAAATTAATTAATACATAATTTAATATTACGAGCATATTTCTTTTAAATTGTCAATGTACATATTATACAAGTCTTTTTGGGTTGAGAAATAAATGCGTTATCTGCAAGTACAGTAGATATTATATTGATAGATTATGTATGTGTTTTGGAATGATTACGTTCGATTTGAATTGAAAAATTAAGCACAAGATCGTAATTATAACTAATCCATAAATAAGAGTTAAGCCAAATTTGTAAGTTACTTAGTATTACATAAATTAGCCGAATCTAAATTGGGTACGATACAATAATAAATAAAAGAAACATTATAAAAAATACCGATATCAAAAATATAAACACAAATGTTGACGAAACCATCGCTCTTCACTGCCGAGTAGTGTTAAACTTTGTAATGTATAGTTCTCTCTTTCAAGTTATCTTTAAGTCATGCACGTTAAGTTCGATGCAGAAGTGATCTCACCAATTAAGTTTACCGCTTCTTGCGTTAGTGTTGCAATCAGTATACAGTTTCGTTTCAATTTATCACACACTTTAAAATACTTGTTATCATTTACCTTATAATAAACTAATGGACAAAAGACCCTCACGGTATCATATCAATGTGAACAATTATGTACCTGGATCAGGTGGTCTTGCCCTGCGAACATAGGGACGCCTTGGAAACAGCAAACCTCAACTATGAGACACGCACAAATCATTCCAGCGAGCCTCAAAAAATTGACGCATGCAATGACCTGCTTTGCCCACCGGACTATCATCTTCGTTAAACGTTTCGCAATTATTAAATATTTGCCTAACATCCGCGCAAAACTCTTCTCTTGATTTGTAGCTGAAAATAATAAACAGAGCACATATTATCCAGTTATAAGAATATGTATTTATCACTTACGTCAAATCCAGCAACCGTTTTTTGATCGTACTTAAGTCCATTGGACTTTTGATTATTTTCTTATAAGTTGGGAATTGTTTGGTGTTTACGGGCAGAAGAAATGGCCACGCATCATCATGACATTCCAGGTCATCCAGAATTGCCTTACACGGCGCTAATTCCTTTGCAAGCTTTTTGGCTGCTTTATCTTTGCGCACTGCATTATTTTGCGATACGGTTACTGGTGTCGAAATTGCAGCCGGTGGCGAGCCGATATTTTGACTGCTTGTGTTCGGGACATCACTTTGCACGCACACAGTTCCGGGCACCGGTACGCTGTTTTGCTGCGCTTGAGCGCTAATCTCTTCGTTGGTTGTTGCTGAACTGTGCGATACTGCTGGACTAATAAAGAAAAGGACTTATAAATTGCGCCGGATCATCTAAGGTGTCGGCTAATACCTTAGAGGAGGATGTTCGGAGGAAGATTCGCTTTCCTTATTAGGCTTCGGTTTCTTAACGGCCTTTTTCTGGGGTTTTTTCGAAATGCAATTACTGCAATACCACTTGCCACGAGGCGCTTTATTCATAGCAGGTTTTATGCAGTCCGTGTGGTATGCACGCGGACACACTTCACACGTGAGAAGACGTGTATTCGTTATCGACTGCTTTTTGCCGCAAACTATACAATTCCGCTCACCGGTAGCCTTATTCATGCATTCATGACAGTACCTACAATGCAAATGAAAAAGTTTAATTAACATGTAATAACGCTGTATGCACTTTGAAAAACATACCAATCGCCTTCTGGTATTGTATCCAACTTTGGTTTGAAACAGTACGTATGATAGCCCTTATCACAGCTATCGCACAGCAGCAATTTATCCTCATTATCGCCGCTATTGCAGAACTGACAATTCTGTAAATAAGAAAAGCAAATCGTAATAACCCTGGCACAAGCAAATATTGGTGTATGTTCGTTAATATGTGCACAATATTAAAATCTTGCAATGCAACATACTGATATATAAAGGAAATTAGAATTAGTAAAACTTAATTACACCAACATGCGTCATATTCGTCTGCCCTTCGTAAGTGTGGGTTTGTGGTTTACTAAAACCTTAATAAATCAGCTGTGCTTGCTTGCAGTGATCGAATTAAATTCGGTCAGTGATAAAATAGAAAAGAAAATAATATCGTGCAAATAAAATGAGAAATCTACATAAACGCATTCATCATTGTTAGTATGTTGTGCAAGTTTGTTAATAAAGTATTCAATGATTTTTGTTAATACTAATGATGCAATGCGCTAATGTAAAATTAAACTAAAAAAAGAAGCACAAGCACCCACACTCAGCTTGCTGTTATATTTTCGGGCTCTCTGTTTATTAAAGACTAGAGAGGGGGGGCTCACAGCTTTCATGATACTCTTGTCCCAAGCGATGGAAGCCTCAAGCTGATATAAACACATGGCCAGCTGTGCTGATGTTTGAGATCGATTTACTGCCTCTCGCCAAACGGCAAGCCCTTTAGGCACTTCGTCAGGTGCTGGAATGGGCTGTGGTGGAACAGCACCTCCTGTTGCTTCCTGGGCAATAGCTGCCAAATTTGGATCACCAGTGCTATATCGAATTAAAACAATGCAATCAGAAAAGACCATATCAAACTTCAATAATACTTACTTTACGCCAAGCGGCGGTTTTAGATAACGCCTTTCAATTGCCGCTTCCAATGACGCCAAACGTTCCTTAGCCATGGGTACAGCTTGTCCTACATCAACATCAGAACTATCTCTGGTTGGAACCTTCCAGCCCTTTTGTTGCATACTTGCATTCGCCACTTTATCTTCTAACGCTTCAACCTGAAATCATTCAACCGTGAGCAGCACGAATGAAGTACCGAAACGTGAAGAGAATACCTGTTCTAGTAAGAAAATATCCACCCTCTGAGCAACCACTGGATTCCAAGAACTTGGTTTATCTGGAAAAGGTGCACCGCTCTCTTGATTCAAGTAAAGTTCTTGATTAACATCAGCGGTAAGCATTGTAGCATCTTTGTTGCCTTCCTCGATAAACAGTTTTCCAGGTTGTTCATAAAGAATTTGCATTGTATTAAGAAACGTTCGTTTTAATTCCTTTTCACGAACCCCACGTGCATGCAATTTATCTAAAGAATCTTGCATTTGTTCTGTCTCAGTCACGCGCCACCATCCAAAGCGCTTATCGACAGTCACAATTTTTCTATCACATGGCTTTGGTAGACCATGCTTTTTAATATACTCCAATTGTATACTTTCTTCAGGAGTAATTTGCAAGGGAGCAGGACTATCACATGTATTAGCCATATATGACGAATTCGAGTTGGGCGGTGGAAAAACGGGTATTTTCAACTCAGTAATGTTATCTCGTGTGCAGGCTCCAACGCCAGTGTCCCAGCGATTTCCAGAAGTCATGTGTATGCCCTCGCAACTGCTACCGTCCTTACTTAAAATACTGAACCATTTTTGTTCGCTCGGCTCCTTCTCCTCTTCTTGCTGCTCAGTCTTAATTTCAGAAGTAGGAACTTCGGTTTTAAGTTCGTTGAGAATTTCCTGCTTCAATTCATCACTAACTTCCTTCTTAATTCCATCTTTTGTGTTCTCGCGCTCCATGCATTCGCCTAGTTTTTCAAACAAATTTATATTTTTACTATCGGCACTGTCACCATCAGGATCCGGCTTAATCGTTGCAAGAATACAATTTTCTATGATAGTGTTATTTTCTTTATTATTATCCTTGCAATCGTGTTCCCCATTTTCAACATCTTTCTTAATTTCATCCAAATTGTAGTTCTCGTTGTCGCCCAAAATTTCCCCATTTTCTAATTTCTTTGAATTTTTTGGTGAATGTTCATTGGCATTTCTGTCGGTGTCTTTAATAGTACTATCATCGATTTCGTCAGCCAAAAGTTTATCATTTTTCTCATGCTTTTCTACAATAGCACTTACTTCCTTATCTGCGGCAATATTATCTTCAATGTCATTATTGTCGTTCACAATACGCTTGATATCATCAACGGTCCTAATTTCAGATTTAGGATACTTTGCTGCGTCTTCTATGACCGCAATGAGCACATCCGGATCAGCGGACTCCATTGCTTCAATATATATTCCACCGGCTTTCGGCAAACTCCAATACCGTCGCCAATATCTGTCTTGGCCGAAACAGGTCGCACGCAGTTGATGAGATGCATTATTAATCATCTGCAACTGCGCTTCAGAGTTTTTCAATACTTTCTCCAATTTCTTGCCCAATTCCTCCCCGGATAATTTACTATCTTCCTCTTCTTCCGGCTGTGTGCATAAACTTTCGTTTTCACTCATCTCATTTTCGTCGTCCTCAATCAACTCGTCCTTGTTCATCGAGGGTGAGTCGACAGGCGCGGCTGCTGGGGTTGTTGAGGTATCACCTTCGCCCTCCGGCTTCGATAAAACCGCCTTTTCTATCGCCTCTGTACGTACTTTTCTACCGTGTAACATTCGTAGCTTTCGAACTTTTGCATCTATCACCCACTTATCCTTTCTCGCCTGCGCAACTGTTTCTAAGGACGTTTCGATTTGGCGTATCACAGCCTTATTCTGCAGCAACTCGTTGCAAATGAATGCTAAAATTGCCGCTTTGTCAGATGGAGAAAGTGCCAAAAACGGTTTGTCCTTAAGCTGATCAGACATTTTCCACGTTGGATTCTCATGAAGTTGCTCATAGTAGTGCGCATTCTTGCCGGAAACAGTCTGCAGCATTTCGCAGTTGTTCTGATGATGATCAGCGATGCGCTTCTCGCGATCTCGTTCAAACGTGACGCCGCTCAATGCCTTCACTTCGCCGGTAGCATTTGCATATAAATAGATGCGCAAAACTTCGGACAAGTTTGCATGAGTAATGTCGGCCTGACGCAAACTTTGGCCCAGAATTGTTGTATGTCTAGCTGGATTCGGAATTCCCGGATCTTCAATGGCACATACGATGAGATGCGTCATCACTGAGAGCAATTCCTCTTCGGCCTCCGAAGAACCGTCATTACTCAATAACGCTGCTTGCAGTGAATCTAACGTTGGCAAAGATTCCATATCGAAGCCGAGCGTTTCGCCGAAATTGTGCAAAAACTCGAAGACCATTAAAATATCACCAAACGCTTTTCCCGATAACTTAAGGCCGCTAATGCGTGCGAATTCAGGTAACTCGACTTGATCCAATTCCAAATCCTCACAAGGTTTGCGCAACTCAGCCAAAATCTCCAGTTCGATGCGACGCTGTTCTAATTTCTTCTCTTTGTTGGCCTGCTTCTCCGCCAACGCTTGCTGCTTCTTTCGTTCGCGTTCTTCCAATTTGCGTCGACTTTCCAGAGACTTGACCAGTGACATGTGTTGCCTTCTTCGCTCACGTTCCTATAAATAAAATAAAACCATATAGCGCATCGTCAATATCCAATCCCACTGAGCATAAACATATTTAAGCCGTAATTAATATGCGCTACATGCTATCTCCCTCGCATATATAATCCTTGTCATAAAATTTGGTAAGGATTATCCCATCACCCACGAATGGAAATTTGTTAAATGTACGAAAAATAAAACGCATTCCACGGCTTCAGCAACAAACAACAACATAACATAGCAGGAGGAAAACAATTTAGAAAAAAGTAGCAATAACATAAATGCATGGTATTTAGTAAATTGACCATTTTAGCGTGCACAAATGAATTGCTTTCATTAAAATGTGTGAGCCATACCAGTTCGACAGTGTAGAGCAACTCTCGCTGTTTACTGATTTCCTGTATGTACATCTATGGGAGAAAAACAGTATAACAGTATTTACACAAGCATCACACAATTTTTACTTCGAGTCGTCTCACACACCTAATTCAAAACTCAACTATGTAGAATCATTAAACACAAACAAACCAAAACTAAAATCAAAAACATATCAATGAGTTTTAAACTATATTCTGCCGCTTGACACAATCATCTCACGGAAATTTCAGGTTTAATTTGGTTTGCGAATATACGCGGAGCGACAAATATAACTCGATTAAACACTACAAACAAACATAAAGCAGAATATACTTTAGTGAATTTCCGACTAATATGATCAAATCAATGCCAATGGACCAACACGAATGGTAAACAAAATGATCAAGCACTATGATATATGAAAATCTACTACCCATATGATAATTGAAAATCGCTGTGTGAGAAGAAAATTATTATTACCTGTTCTTTCAGTAATGCAGCTTGTTGTCTCTTGAGTTCTCTTTCCTGCAAAATGCAAATGCGTAACATTACCGTTAAGTACCCGCATTTCATAAATAAATTATGTGATTAAACGCACCTGCTGCTTACGCTGTTGTTCCTCCTGCTTCAACTTTTCCTGCTCCTCTTGTCGCTTTCGTTTGGCCTGCGTTCATAATTCAAAATTAATTGATACATTACCAACGAGACACGTAAAGAAACATAAATCGTATTGCCTAATTAAAATGAACATAATAATGATTAAATCATGCGCATAAAGCGTTATTCATCATCAATCGAAGTAAACGCAATGTTGTAATTGAAAATCGACAGGATAAAACATGCATATCATACTGACACTTGCAAGAAAAACAAATTAAAATAATAATAATTATAATTTAATATCCATGATGATCGGGTGTGTGTGTGTTGTTAATAGTATGATTGTGAATCATATTGTAAGTCAATCCAAGTCTACTGATGGCATTAATAAATAAATGACAAATAGTAGTTTGTGTAAAATAGCTGCTAGAGACAAACAACTAAGTAAATAGAACAAAAACACAAATTGATAAATGATAGACAAATGATGCGGCTTGCTGGTTTGCGTTTTTGCGGGCAAATAAGCGATCTAGTTAGTAGGTTTTAACAAAACCTGACACCCCATCCATCGTGTTGAGTATAGTTTTAATTATAATAAGAGTATGTTTATATTGTGGATAAAAATGAGCTCCTACCGGATGAATGCAATCAGACATCATGTGGTCCGTCTTTGCAATTTTTTCAAAATAATTAGGACTGTCTCGACCATAATATTCCGAACCGTACGCGTTGATAATATTGTCACGGTTCTTCCAAATTGTTGCGACCGTCGAGCTCGCCAAGCCAAGCTCTCTGGACACATCTGATTTCGATTTGCCGCCCTCGATTTCAGATATTATCTGTACTTTCTGTTCTAAAGTGAATGCAAGTCGTTTGCGCCCCTATCACAAACATACTATTCAAATAAAGACTAAAATTCTCCATGGCAAGCACGCGAAATAATAAGTATACAACATATCAACACAACATTGACGATGTCCAAACAATGCGTTATGAGAAGAGAGGAGGATGTACAAATGATTGCTGTGAGTGGACGGAGACTTTGTGAAACGGGCACGACGAGATAGTAAGAAGAGAACTGAACGTCCAAAAAGCGGCTAAGCAATTAAGAAACGAATGCGAACGTACCTCGAGCAATTGTTGCGTGCGTGCCTCCTTGTCCCGTCTGGCCGCTTCCTGTCGCTCGGAGCGCTCAATCTCTCTTTGAATGCGCGCTTGTTCACGATCCATTCGCGCAGCAGCGCGGGCGGCCTGCTGTCGCCGTGCCACCTCAATTCTTTGCTCAACCGGTAAACTAGTACGCATTGCGGCTTTCAATTCATCGAGCCTATAAACATAATAATCATATTACACAAGAGAAATGGCACCTCGCACACGGATTTACGGATTTACCTCGGAGCTGCAGGAATGGACACGGGAATACCAAGTGAGCGCAGACTGTTGTTGAGGAAGGGAATGAAGAAAACCAGGGCAGGTCAAAAAAAAATATATATGTATATAATTAAGGATCTCCAAATCAAACAGGAAGGAAATATATATAATATACTAACCGTTTCGAGACATCCTCCTCCGTCATTCGTATAAATTCACCCTCGCCGCCAAACTCGGGCGGCATGGCTTGCAAGTAGTCACCAATAATAACACGACAACTAAATGTAAAATTATCTTTACTCAGTTCGGTTGCCTTTTGGTATTCGAGATATTGGGTGATGTCTGACATTTGCTTAAACTTATTACGTGAGTCAGGAGCGACATAGGTGACATCACCCTTGATGCCTCCATTCTTTGTTATGCCTCTAATTATCGTTTCACGCTTCCAGCCTAGTAACATAAAAACGTACGCATTATCAATTTAAATGCTCCAATGAGAAAGAACAAACACTATGCTTACCTTTTTCAAGTGGTATCCGCAACAAGCGTTCATCGTACTGCTTCTGCTTCTTGTTAAACACCTCCACCTCCAGTTCCGAATCAGTCTGATTCGAATCCGTAAGATTATCCGAATCGGTGGAGGCGTCGACGGTACTTGAATCGCTCAGAGTACCCCTGAACTTCTCCTGCAAAAACTTATTTAACGTCTTTTCGTCGCCTCCAACCTCTGCAATGTACTGCTGCGCTGCCAAAATGTTCGACTTCAGCAACGACATTTGTTGCGACATTGACGCGTTTGGGTCTAAAATTGGCATTGGTTTAATTCCTAGATAAAATATTAAATGTTACATGTTAAATTCAAATTCGGCAAGCGCCACACACGCACACACACACACACACACACACATATGAAGAACGTATTGAAAGCTGTACGAACCTAGTGCTCTACTTTGTGCGAGAAGGGAAGCTACGGTATTCTTCTTCGGCTTGCTAACACCACGGCCCAAATTGCGGGGCCGTGAGTCTTTATGATTAGGCGCGGGCAGCGAACTATTCGTCATGCTTGCTGTAGTCGTCGAACTCGAACCAGTCGTCGACGGCGTCGTGAGCGGTGTATCGGTGTCCGACCGACTAGATGGCCGCGGAAGATCAGCGCTAGCAAAAAGCTGGACCAGAGACGCACTTGGCGCACCTGGGGGCAGTGATGGCTGAAGTACTTTTCGAGGCTTCGGTCCTGGTTTACGACGTGCTGCAATCAAAGCGCCGCAATTACATCTAAATATCATTTCGCAGACGGGAAGAAAACACGTACAAATACGATCTAATCCAATGTTAGCTGACATGTTGCTCAAGGAGTTCAGCGACGACGCGGCGCTGTTGTGATTAGTCGTCGCCGGCTTCAACGAGAGATTTAACGGCGCTTCGCCCTCATTCGAATAGCTATTATTGTACGTGCTGCTGGAAGTCGACGGACTGCCATTTGTCGCTGGAAGTTTTATCACTTCTACCCTGTCGTTTACGCCGGAATTCGACGTCGTACTACTATTATGGTCCGATCCGGAAGAATCCTGCAAGGCAGCAATAAACATTGCGCATTTAATTAACGGCCCTCACGGAGATGCTATGCGCGTTGCATTTACCAGTCTTTGTCTTTTTGTGCTTCGTTCGATCAGCATGCCGGTGCTGGAGTGGCTGGGATGGACGCTGACGTGCGGCGGATCCAATGAGATCGTCTTCTTGCGGCCTCTGTTCGTCGTACCAGGTATTTTCGGTCCAACAATCGACGACGTGTATTTAATTATTTCAGTATCGGGTGGAAGACGCACACCACCGAGAATAGAATTAGGATCACTATAAAATACAGAGTTCCAAGAAAACAAGTATAAATTAAAAACTTATGAACAACGCAAAAGACCGATTTGGGAGGCAAACAAGAAGACGCAACGTGAGTGTGTGCATAGTTTTGCTCTCATCGAGTGCTTGCTGTCGCAATACAAAGAATGCGAAACTTACCCGCTCCCCTCTAATGCAGCACTAATGTCCGTAAATAAATCATAAGAAAAAATCCGTTAGTAAATGAATCTAATTGCGAAATCAAAAGCGATGATAAACAATAAACGAATTAACAAAGATCAACACTGCAAACGGATAAACAACAACAAGTTTTGAACAATAGGGGCACAAACCTTAGAATACTGGGCGGTAAGCTCGGCGTCGTCGTGCTTAGGCTCTGCGTGGTCAACGTGTTCGACGTGCAAATACGATCAACATCATCGGAATTGCTGACCAGACTCAGAGGACTAGTGAAAATACTGGAAGTGGCCGGCGCCGGCGGCGCCAATGTCTTCGACGCGCTGTTCGAACTACTGTTCAATCGGTTCTCACCACCACCGCCACCTCCGCCGCCGCTCTTACTTGACATCGGCGGCTTATCGTGCACTGAATTGCTGCTAATGTTATTCTGCATCTTCGACGCACTCGACGACGTCGGCTGAATGGTGAGCCCTGAGGAATACTTTGCGTTGCTTCCGCCGCGACTATTCGACTTTACGTTGTCATGCTTGCTGGACGAATTCAGCGAGTGCGCATTGTGCGACGAGTTCTTCTCCTTCGCGCTCTTCGGCAGTGACTTGGACGACTTCGACGATGACTTGTGATGCCCGCCGGCGGCGCCCGTCATCGATGGCAATCCGAGCGCGGCGTACGGATCAGCAGGGTTGCCCAGGCCGGGGAAATTCAGACCGGACGCCTGCAGCCGTGCGAGGTAGTCTTGCGCCGCCAATTGGGATGCCATCGACCACCATGCTGCACCTGAAACCATAGCGTGCACTTAGTGAACCCCGTCTCGCACAGCAATCGCACGATTAATGTCACCCTCATTTTCGGCGGGAAGCGCAACATTACATCACGAATCTATCAAAACAAAGCTGCTGGGGGTGGCGCGTACGCACAATTCGCAATGGCAGAAATGTCGTCCTTGCCGCTGGAGTCACTCGCGCGCGCCTCATTTGCGTGTACGCGTGTGCTCATCAATAAATGAGCTGTTACGTTCTAACGAAGCAGCAGCAGCAAGCAATACAACAGCACAGAGGAGATCGAGGGTAACTCGCTGTGCTGCGCGTGGGGGTGCAAGGTAGGTACATGAAATTGAGGTTAGATAGCGAACGAGCGCTCGCGAATGCACAAAATTCAAATACCCGCCGCCCCCGCCGCATACAAATCCCGCATCCTTTCGCGTCCTTCAACCCCTACTGCGCTATTCCCCAAAAGCAAAAAAAAACATGCCTAATTGTATTGCATTCGGCTGGAAATCAAAATTAATCGCGAAAAGCGATTTGAGCATTTTATGAGTTATGCTGGCGGTGTGTTCTTTGTGCCTGGGTTCAGATGGCCGACTGGAGGGAGGAAACTAGATCAATAAATGAATTACATTTACTGTAGTAATACTTCTCTCTGCTCCCATCCCAGATGAACCAATGCCATTGTGCGAAACGATAAATCATACATACGCGCATCGCTAATTGTACGTCGGCGCCCTAATTTATTTAAACAATAGCAAACAAAACAGTCGCGCAAAAATATTGCACCCACGCGGAGGGAGGAGTGAAATAAACGCACGACTGAGACCGAAAGACTTTTGCATGTAGTTTTCGTTAATTGGGTGCACTGGAAAAAAAATTGCAAAATGCAAAAGCACACTTACTTGCAGCTGGTATTCCTAGACTGGCGGCCTGGCTAGCCGCCACCGATAGCGTATTGGTGTAGGCATTACTGTAGGCGGCCGCGGCAGTGGAGGACGACACCGGCGGAAATGTGGGTACGCCACGGCCGGTCGTCGGCGGCAGCATGGAGAACGGCATACCGGCGTGCGGGCCAAGTCCGTAGCCGCTCGCCGCCGCCGCGAATAGATTCGCCGCATTCGCATCGCCTCGCTGCCAATACGCTGCATAAAAAATAATAATATTATTACGATTATTATTCCTTGACGCGCTTTTCGCGCTCCGTCTTTTTTCTTGCTCCGTTACTCACCACCGAATAGACTTGCTGCATCCAATAATGACGCTGGATCTGATGGGTTTGATAGTTTACTGGAACCGGAGCTACCTTCGCTGCTCTTCCCATTTTCCTTATCCATTGCACTGCACCACTCTCAATGCACTGCAAGAGAAACAGCATTCGTTTTGATTATGCGTGCATTCAAATTACTTCCTTCGCACGCGTCCTTCCCTTGCGCCTTGCGCGTTCAATTGCAACTGAATGAAAATATCGCTGACAATTTTCTCAGCTACATAATAAGCTGTCAAAAAAACAAAACGACCGAATTGTGTTGATTTTCATTGAATGCATGCCATTATTATTATTCATTCGATCGCAATTGTGCCAAATTTTGATATTTGTTGATAGCCAACTTCCCAAGTCCCATTTTAGCAGGTTGGCTATGTAATTACATATGCAATCCCAATCAACAGTTATTGTTTCGCCGAAACGAATCAAAGTAATATAAACAAATCGTAGTAAGAAACCAAACACTCACCAAATTTATCGTTATGCTTTCTCGGTGAAAACATTCCATGTATTCAACCCATCATGTAAAACAACCTGCAACATAAACAACGCGTACATTAATTACATGCATGCACACAATCGATTTTTCACTAGCTGCGCAGCGAAACGACCAAAGATGGACATCATCTCAATAAGACGCATAGAAATTTGCGTTTAATTGCATTCAACGTTTGGTGAATGAGCGCGCGCGCGCGCGTTTCATACATTACATGTCGGCTGTAAAAACTTAACGAATAAGTACACCGAGTGCGAGCGCACAATATTGTGGCGAATTTCAATCACATGATCTCACATTCGAGCAATGTACGTATGAATAACTAACATGTTACGTTAACGTTAGACGTCCTGCAAAAAATCGTTAGCACGCCTCGGAGAAGTAAGTCGGACGAGTATATAATTTGCGTGGGCTTCGTGCGCCAGCAAAAAAGACGCGCGCTCGCGTTGTATTTAAAGTATAACAAAGTAAGTTTGCGCATAAAAGACAATAGTGGATCCGTCATCCAATAGACAATTGTTCAAACTATTTATGAATGACTCAAAATATAAGAATAAATTTCGCCATAAATCGCCAGCCGCGAGTAATTACGCCAATTCATTCAATAGTAATAATATTAATAAAACGCATAATTAGCAGTTATCTTAATGAAGTGCGATATGTAATAATTTTACTAGCACTTAACACTTCGATAATGCCTTGAATATGATTAATACTAATCCGTACAAAATACACAGGGTGTTCATCGGAACGCGCGTTTTCGAAATATCAATGAAACCGCCTGTTTAACAATGCGGAAACGTTGGATAATTAAAATGATTTACAACTTTTCGGAATTCAAACATAAATATGCTAATATTTACACTAGACTTAATTATTTATGTATATAAATGCGAAATTAAGGTCAAGGCCGAACGCATTTAACTCATACACCACGACGACGAGATTGCATTCGGCGTCAATGTGTACGTGCGCGAGTTTGCTCTGTGATACATTCTCCTTGAGTGTGTTTGTGCATAGTGAGAGCATTGGGTGGAATAGCTTGATCCCGTATTATACAGTGGAATACGCAAACAGAAGGAGAGAGTGAAGAGCAAACGCGCAAACTGGGGAACGAAGCGAACACACACACACCATCGTTGGATAGTCGGATAGTGACCTGAACTTGACCTACAGACGAATGAGTTAGATGACCTGCAATGTACGTACACATGCATACAACTAAATACTCCATCCTCCCCCCACGTGCTCTTAACGTGTAAAATGCAATTATTCGTCTTTAAAACAATTCGCGCATTTGTGTAGTTTCTTACATATGCGAATTTCGGACATTAACGGTCAAAGATTCGCACGCGCGCAAACCCAACGCACTTAACCGGAAGTAGAACATATCGCTAATTGAATGACAATTATGTCATTATCTCTATACACGAAGTGTCAATATTGGGGCAATGAAATAATTTCGCATTCTTTATCTTTAGTGCGCTCAAAATCAGTGTCGCAAAGAACTGGCGAATGGCATAAGATAAAAGTTTTCGCGAAACGGTGGCGGGCACACGACTTTACCTGCGTGCGCGCGCTTCGCGTCGCCGCCGTTTCGTATCGGCGTTTGTTGGCTCTTAGTGCTCCTGTTGGTGGGTGTTCGGTGCTGCTTGCTTTTATTCCCAATTCCGAGCATCCGCGAGCCGCCGAGCCTTCCATATTCATCGACCGGTCCGACTGTACACGGCTCGGCTGGCGTTGGTGGTGCTTGCTTGTAAATGGCGTTTTACTGCGACTCGAAGCGACAATAATTCAGCAGCGGCACGCAAACGAAATTTATCAATTCTGCATGCACATGCGGGGACCGCAATTGCTAATTGGGCCGCGCGAGCGAGCGCATATTATAAACGTCCAGCACTCACGACTGATTGGTTTTGCGCCGCATACGAACAAACAAATGAAGGAAGGAAAGCCAAGCGCGCCGTTATGAAATGATTGCAAATAATATTAAGAGCAAACGAATGCGGTGCGTGCATTTCGCGAGGAGATATTATTCGTAGCGTTCGCACAGCTCGTGGGCCGCTGTTCGTTCGTTCGTTCTTTCGTTTGCTTGCTTGCTTGTTTCTTCGCCGTGTGTGCAGCGCAACAATGAAGAATGAAATATTTATTCCGTGAACTGCTGCTTGCTGCACGGTCGAAGCATGCAACAACGAATGCGGTTGTTGTTGTTGTTGTTGCCGGTGGTGTGCGCGCTGTTATTATTATTCGTTCGTTCGTCCTCTTCTTCTTCCTTGCACCGCACGGCAAACAACAGCGCGCTGCTGGCAGTTAGCTCAGCGCAGTTATTGCAAATCGCTCGCATTATTGTCGATATTTGCCGCATCCGAATATAACACGCAACGAATTTAATTTCGCATGGCGCATATAGAACCAACGCCAACTACATTATACGAAAATACGTTTTCGTCGCAGATGTCTTGCATTACCAGCCCGCATCTCTTACCTACGTCTTAAAAGAGACCCACAAAAATCTCAAGGCTCAAAGTTGTCGCTCAATAGATTTGCAAATTTTCAGCGCCCAGGTAGCAAGAAACAAAAATTCCGCATGCAATTTCGACTCCGAATTTCGTCCACGGCCAACCAGCCAGCGAGCCAGCCAGCAAGCAAAACATCGCAGTCGCAGCAACGCGTATTAAATTTGATTAATGATGCGATTTGGAGTTTCTTGCGCGCGTTCGCGCTCGCGCCCGCTGAAACAATGTTGCCGTAGCAGCGCGCACATAATGGAACGGATGAATGCATTGCGAGGCCATTGTTTTGCCTCCTCCTGCCCGCAATGATAGCTGCTACAGCTAGGCTCGGTGAGCGACGCAACATGCAAGCCAGTAAATTGAAAATGGATGCGCGCCCATCGTACCTTATTCCCATGTTCATGCCGTTCATGCTGCGACTGGCTAATAGAACATCAAACAACGCAGCGCGCAACTGTGAGTCAGGGCGTGCGACAAGCGCGCTTCAACGAGGAAGAGAACGCGGTTGTCGTTCGTCCGGCACGTATGAAGAGTGCTTAGCCGCTCTACGATCGAACATGCCGCGCCGCCAGCAATTCGAGGGGCTCCTCTCTTTATTGTTACCCCTATTTTCGATCGTGTAATGCTTGCTTGCTTGCTTGCCTGCTCCCAAAAAAATCAAACGTGTACAGCTGGCGAATCAAAGAAAGTACAAATCACACTCTCCTCCCCATCCTTAAGATTTCCCTTAATTCGAGCAGCTTGTGCCGCAAAACAAAACGCTTAGAATGCACGAGCAGCGTTTGGCTTTAGTCTAAAGATATTTACGCGGATATTACATTCAATAAAAGCGCATACTAGCTGTGTGGCCTTTTGATATTACTTGTGCGTCGCGTCGCGTCGTGCTTCGAAATGGTGGTTGCGATCGTTTCGCTGGGCGCGCCGCCGTGTTATGTCGGTATAATTTTATCGCGCGAATGGCAAATAAAATGAAATTCTAGATGTAGCTAGCTAGCTAGCTAGCCTGCTGCGCGCTCGCTTCCCGGACGAACGAACCAAGTGTGTATTGAGCCGAATAAACGAGCCAGGACGCCCCGACGACGCGCAAGAGGGTGGTGGTGTTTCGGGGTGATTTTATGTTCGTCGGTTCGCATCCAGAACGGCGCAACCGGGGCGCGTTTTCGCATTCACTTTTTGTACCGTGCCGCATCGCAATGACGGACACATGTACGATGAATAATAAGCGCGCCGGAGACATCCTGCTCTCCATAAGGGATGCGCTAGTTTCGAGGGCGCGCGCGATTGTTTGCCTGCGTGCTGCAATCATCATAATCATTTCAACTTTGCGCTTGTTAACCCCTCCAGCACTAGCGCGTATGGTCAGCAATCGCGAGCGCGCCAACATTTAGTCAAATTGCGAGCGAATCATTCGAAAAATCCCAAAGTCCGCTGGCCGCAACAAATAAACGTGTCCGAGCGAACGGAGCACAGCGGAGGAAAGCGGCTCTCTATTGTCGTCATCGCGTTGTGTATTGTATAGATAGAAAATCAATAGGAAATATACGAAGAGAGAGACTGTTCGTTCCTCTAACGCGCCGGAGGGGGCTGAACTCGAAACGAGCGCGACGTGCGGCTCAAGCCCTTCGCAAAGGGATGCACACGTAACCCGTGTACACCTAACGAATCTATATAAGTCATAAATGCAATACACGCGCGCATGCATCTCCGCCAACCAACCAACCAACCAACCAATTCGTATTTAACTTTATCGCGCGCGCTTCGCAATTTACTCATTTTCCTTCAGTTTCGCATATTCCATCTACTAATTCCAAACTGCTTCATTACTCTATTCGCGTTGCGGTTTCATTCCACGAATGTCTCGCAACTTTTCGGAAAAGTTAGGTAGTGGGTAGGATACCTGCCGTTCGTTTGCCGCTGCACTGATATAGAAATAATTAAACTAATGAACGCAATGACATCGCTTTATGTTTGGTTTGCCCATCTTGCACGCATGCAGCACTACCAGCGAATGCGCCATCTCGCTAATAATAATGTCCGTCGCCTTTTATAAGTGCGCATCGCGTTGACTTTAGCGAACGAACGAACGAACGAGCGCACAAGCAGGCAACGAACGCGAGAGGCACGCCGACACCGCCAACTTGGACTACGACGACGACCACGACGCCGTTCATGTGTCTTTTTTGCAATCGGGGAACGCATGCACATTTTGCGCACTGCACACACTCACCAGAGCCATTCTCGCCTCATGACGAACGTTCAACTTTCCTCGGCGTGCGCGCGCGCGCGATCGCTCGTTCGCGGTGCTCGTTATTGTATGCCGAAGAGCAGCAGCAACACCAACTCCGGCGCGATCGTTGTTCGCGAAAAATGCAGAGCGCTGAATAACGTACCGCGAGCGACGAATGAACCAACTCTGGCATCACGTACCACACTTTGCTTATTGCGGTGAGCAGCCCGGAGAGCTGGATGGAGGAGCCGCATCGAGAACACGACTTGCATTGCGTACGAATGCATTTGAATTGGAGACGTTTAATTAGCAAACTCATTTATTGCTCCGAGCGCGCAATACGAATGATAAGACGAACACGGGCGCGCGCACAAAAAATGATATGCGTTTTATGAATGTATTTCGCACACTTCTTCTTCTTTGTCGCTACTTACTCCGTTCGTGCGTAATTGACGTCGAACAACTCGACTAAGGGGATCTCATTATGTCCTTCCGTTCCGCTATTAAATTGCGCAAATTGTGAGAAGAATCAACGAATCGAATGCGCACACAGCGTCAACTCACTTGTCGGTTTTTTTTTTATCTCGGCCAAGAATGTTTGCATTGCACACTTACATAACTTAATTGTCCGCTTGCTCCATCCTGTCCGGCGCAGAATCGTCCGTATCCAAAATGTGGTGGTGTAAATTGAAGGCAACTACACACGTCTGTAACAATAAGAAAATCTCTGATTAGTTCACTGGACAATTGCAACATTTATTTCTTTATGAATTAGTTTAATTTATGGAGGAAAGGAGACCCCGCCCGGCGTTATGCATCCTATTATTATGTGCAACTTTGGAAAAAGCAATGCCAGCTCAGTGTTTTGATATCACGGCGAGATAACAATTTCCCGACCTAACAAAACAGATTGAATCGTGTGCGAATGACATACGCGCGCGT
Source organism: Aleochara curtula (assembly GCA_963978815.1). Taxonomy (NCBI): domain Eukaryota; kingdom Metazoa; phylum Arthropoda; class Insecta; order Coleoptera; family Staphylinidae; genus Aleochara; species Aleochara curtula. The sequence continues at coordinate 17,653,778 of OZ022216.1, read as the reverse complement.
TTTCGTCAGGCGTCGTAATCGACGTTTTCCCACCGTGTGTGTGCGCCGCCGTACGCTTCCTGATTCTTTTTTTCGGGAGGGCGTACGAACCGTTCTCGTAATGTAATCAATAGATTAGTCGCATTAGGGGTTAGCAAATTGTGAGAAATATTCAGCAACAACTCTAAATTCACAGCTGATCAAGCGCATAAAAGACGTAAAAATACCACACCGAATTCTCAATATTATTTAATATCCGATTATTACCAACTTTTCGCGCATCATCAACTATCGCACAATAAAATACATAAATTCGCATGTAATTCCCTGCATACCAGGCGCTTATCACTACGGTCCTGGTAACAAAAGTGCGCGATGCAGAAATGCGTGGTGTAAACAACGAAATCAACACGATACGGGACCTCCCTCCTGCTGCTGTTGCTCGCTCGCTGGCTGCTGTGTTTTGGAAAATATATGGCAATCTTGCGCTCACTTCGATCACATTTCGGGCGCAATTTACACACACGCCAACTGACACCTTTCCAAACGCGCGTAAGCAACTAGCACGAGTGCATGCACTCCTCCATATGCAACAGCAGCATGCGGAATGGAAACATCTGCCCGTGTGCTAGCGCGTTCAATATTTTTCAATTTACGAAGCGAGACAGCCGACCCGAACAACGCGCATTGACTGCACCATCGCCATCGCCATCGCCATCGTGATCATCATCATCATCGCCACGCTCATCGGCGGCGGCAAAAAGCGCGCGTACACGCACAAGCGAGATGGAGAAAAGATACTCAAAGCAAATACAATACAATTAAAATGCACCGAACGATATAAACCTACACTCGTGCTCGCGTACGCAATGCAGCGGCTGTTGCTGCTGCTGCTGCATAGATTGTAAACTCAATGAAATGCATTGCGCGTTTTAAATGAATGCTGCCTCTTGCTTGTGCTCAAGGGACGAAGGACGAGTGAGCGCGCACCGCATCGACGTTGATGATGGCTCGCGCATTCAGTTCGGCCAGTTTTACTGATTTCAATGCTGATGGCATACAGATAACGAAGAAGAGGAGATCCAATTCGCTTATTCATTTTCGAGGCTTTTACAAGCAGATGACTAATCACCTACGTACGCATGCACATAATGACTAATTATTGTTGTTGCGCATCCCTAACAAGCGAGTAATACGTTCATTTACCAGCGTAAAACTTTCTTTCGAAACTCTCCCACCCCCGCTCCACAATTCGCTCGATGCGCAAGTGGTGTTACTATAAATAAAATTAATTTTAAGCCAATGACCGCATCAAACAAACACCTGTGGCTATTGTTTATAGTTAAATATTATTTGTTATGATGTATAACATAGCGCGCGCCGCGTTCGCAATATCCCGAAACATGTGCAAAACGCACAAGCAAATTAAAATCTCTATCAGTCCAAGAACAACTACCACTCAGCCATCATCATCACAATGCGCGAAACGAAACGGTAATAACGGTAGTAGCTATGTCGATGCGATGCGCGTAACAAAAGTAAAGCCGCCACATTACGGTAAACGAAATACACAAGTGCGCCAATGCGCGCCTCGCGTCGCGTCCCTCTTTGCGATTTCTTGTTACACTTTTTTGTATCTAGTGCGCGCGCGATGCGTTTCGCATCGTTATTTTTCACTTTCCACGCAACTTTTAACTATCTCTCTCGCTCGTCAACATGCCACCAATTCCGAAAAAACAGAAAACCTAGCATGTATTAGGAAGTCGCAAGTCGTTAATTACATAATGTTTTTACGAACTGCGAACGATATTCACGCGAGTCATAAACACGCGTGTCATTTAATCGAATTACCAAGAGACTCGAATAATTATCACAGCTGATATTCAAATTCAATGCGAATGCATTCAAGATATTCTTGAATTGGCAGCAAAACGAAAGTGTCGCGTTATTGAATTAAAATCGAATCCTTGCTCGTTGTCGATGCAGAGTGTCTGCAGGCAGAAGCAACAAGAACTACGCTCGTCGTCGCCGCCTGCTTCGCTGGGCTGCTGGTGCTTGTGCTTGGCGCTGTAATAAATTTGAGCGCGTCCTCTCCTCAAATAAAGAATCGATACAAATGGTCGGCCGCTTGCTTCCCTATGCACACACGAGCCGCGGCTCCAAGTATAATTTGAGCAGCATTGCATTCATTCTGTACGTGTGGTTGATTCGTTCGCTTGCGCCTTTGCAGCAGCAGCAGCAGCAGCCAGCCAGCCAGCCATTCCGTTCGCTTTACGCGCACACACATAACGCGAGGGGCACACGTCGTCACAGGGCATAAAGGAATCGCTCGGCGCGCGCGCCCGCTGCTCTGCAAAGCGGCGTAAAATACGTACGAGAGCGACGCGGCAGCAGCGGGACGGACGGACAGACAGACACCCTCATCTCTCGTGCTGTTCGTCGTCTTCGTGTCACCCCCAAAACGTACGCAACAAAAAGATGGCATTCGTCATGTTCGCGATGCGGAGCGGTGCGGCGCGTATCGTTGCGTTGCCAGGCGACAACACTTTTGTTTCGCATTCAAAACAATCGAATAACAAACAGCAACAATTGCCGCGCGCTCAGCTGTGCTGCTATGCTACTATGAAAAACAAAAGAACTATACGAGGACATATGACTAACTGTAATCGCTAATTGCAGCAAGTAGTGCAGGGCGCATTCTAAACTCGTGCGCCGCAACAACGCACCCGATGATATTTGCATCGTTGTACGGCGCATAAATAATGAAAGAAATTGAGTTGCCGCTTCTCGCAAGTGAAGAAACAACGTTGGCGCTCCGTATTTTTAGCGTCGTTTAGCTCAATACAACGGCTGCTCGCCGGCCTAGCTTGCTTCGCTTTTCTAACGATCTCATGGACGGACAGAGAGTCGGGACGCGCGCGTACACGTAGTTATGTACGGCAATAGAACGCCTAATAGAATAATGCCGAGAGAGAGTGAGTATGTATGTAGTGTACCTATATATTACACGTTGCTATTCCTCGGTTCGCAACCGCACCGCATATGCATACTCATGCGTCGTGCATTAATGAACGAATAGAAATGCGTCAACGACAGATGTTTTTCCTGGTAACTTGATTTTTCCGCTATGAAGGTTTGGGAAGCCCTAGCCGCACAGCATGTTTGACAAGCGGTGACAGGGGACATAAATTAGAATTTTAGCGCTAAGGCGTATTCGTGAGCAGCTAAAAATTTGTCTCCACCAATAGGATTCAGTTTTGACGGAACCTGCGAAGACACAATATCTATTCAAGAAGACGGTACTTCTTAAGAATTGTAAACACGGTCGATCGAGCAAGCCATGTGGTGTCGTGTTAAAATTGTTAGAAATTATTGCATTTTTGTGCAAATATTAATTGATTTATAAAAAATATGTTTTATTAGCTTTTGACTGGAATTAACAAGTTTGAATTTTTAAAATCGGTTAACTAGAGATTGAGATATTAAGAATGTATTTAGTGTTAAGAGAAAATTCAATTGATAATATTATAGGAAAGAATAGTTCGATGTTTTCCATTCAAATTTGCGCGTAGATCTAAACTTCATGGCTTTTATAATACATATTTCACAACATGAACATTTATATTAAAAAAACTAAAACATTTTCTTTTGTATCAAAACATGCTTTTATGTTTCCATTGCAAATGTGTGCATGCTTCATGGTCGCATTGGGTTTTCTCCCAAAACTACCTGCTTTCTTGCTTCAGCTTCTTGCGTCCCGTTAAATGAGTGCTATTTCGCAGGAATTCAATCTTATTCTGACTAAATATTCACTGTAAATTTGTAAATAACGTAATTGTTTAAGTATATCTGCGATATTAAATAGTTTCTTAATAATGCACACACTCAAATTTGAAAAAGAAATTATTAAAAAAAAAAAATAAACAATTGAAGATACTATTTAAATAAATAGTGTGGTAATACGTTAATCTTGCCTATTTATCGTTATAGTTATATTCAATTGATTCCAAATACAGTTTGCCTTAAATAGAATCAAGAAACTGAGGCACAAAAGCGACAATTCGGAAAAAACCCAAGCGAGCTTGAAACATGTGCATTTTGAATGGAACAAAAGAATGTTTGTCATAAAATTGAAAAGAAATTATTGCAATTTGTTTAAGAAAAACGTTAATATTTTAATATATTATTAAAGAAATGTATTTTTCATTTTAAAGTTGATTTGAATGGTAAAAATCGGTTTATTTTTGCTTACAATATCGTTCTATATTGGTTTAATTCGAGTAAAGTTCAATTACTATAGCTCAACGTCTAATTAACCGATTTTAAAAAATCAAGTTCTCTAATTCAACTGGCTAGAAAGAAATTCATAATTTGAGGAAAAATATAAACATTTTCGTAAAAATGCGTAAATTTATAATAACATCTTAAGGCTACCATATGGTGTGTCACTGATTTCGTGCCTAAAATGGGAATTGATTTCATTGGTGGATGCAAAAACGTTTGTAAACTTTAAACACCTCCTACGCTCCTAGTCAAATTGGGGGAAAGTAATAAATCTTCATAGCTACTCGATACCCTGGGGCGAAAAACTATAAAATTTGCACGCTCCACAAGAGCTCATAGCGGAAAAGACATGGAACCGTTTTTCCTACCGGCAAAACGCAACGACGACATGCACACATACTCGGTGCGCGTTGCGTTTTTTTCCTCTCTCTTGAAGCAGGCGAGTGCCTGCCTAGCTCGCCTGCTTGCTTGTTTATGATTGCGCTCGTCGATGTAACCAAATCATTCAGCGTTGTTTATAAGCGGCGCGCACCAATTACTCAGACGTTACGAATGCGCGGCTTGCTTTCTTTTGTCTTTCCTGTCAGTTCCACGACTCTGCGTACCGAGTGGCCAGCCGGCAGAGGCGCAATCGAATCATGCATGCAACGGACATGTGTACCACATACCTTCCCAAGTTGTAAGTAAGTAAAATGCTCTCCTCGCTCGTTCATAGAGCATCTATAGCGTAATCTCATGCGCGCACTCAACTCATTAGCAACAATTGCACGCGGCGCACATTGAAAAGGCACAAGAAGATGAAGAAGACCGCGACGACAACGAGAACCGGACACACTCCGCACACTATGACTTTGTTCGCGCAAGAAAGGCGAGCAGTGCACTCTTGACGGAGGCTCTCTCGCTTTGCGTTGTTGCTTGCTTATTTGGTTATTATGTGTTGTGTTCACCTGATGCTTGCGAGAGATGTGCTCGGGCTAGCCGCTGCGAGACTTGCTTGTGCTCCTCTTGCTGTTGATCGTCGTACTCTTCGGCTCGGTGCGGCTATTAAAGTGAGAAGAAGAAGAAGCGCGGCCGTGCGGCATTTCATCTTATTCTCTTATTGTGTGTGCGCATCCATCGCAGCAGCAGCAGTGCATTACTTCTCGACGACCGGGCGGCGAACAAGGCTGCAAGCAGCAGGTAAATGCGACGTTTCGTGCGCAAACGAAGCCGCACTAATAATAATAAAAGAAAGCACACGCACACTGTACACACGCGCTGTGTCGTTCTTCTGATGTATTAAGAATCAGCGGCAAACGCAATGACGACGACTTTGCGCACAGGCCGAATTAAATCGCGCGATTCGGATGGCGAACGATGGGGGCACAAGAGACCGACAACGACAACGGCGACGACGACGATCAGGACGCACTCACACCAAACGACTGAACGCACGCCGACTCGCCGAGAATCCGCTCGGTCGTTCGTTGGCGTATATATGCGTGCGTGTATGTTTCGCGCCGCTCCTGTGTACGAATATTGCGGGACTTGCGCGCGCGCGCGTGTATATGCACGTCGAGCGGTGCTCGTTTGTTGTTTGATGCAGCGAGAGAGCAGGAGCAGCAGCAGCAGCACCAGAGCACCGTTTGCGACTTCTTTGCACCCACAGAGCGATGTGTGGTGCGCCCTTCTTCCAATCTGCGGATGCGAATGATTGACGAGACTGCTGCGCGCAACGCGGACACTGGCGATCGCATCAACTCTAATTGCTTCTTGCGAAGTGCGACAACGACGAATACTTCGGTCGGCCGTTCGTCCGGCGCGACACCTTCGGATTCGCGTACACTACGAGCTTGTTGGTTATTGCTGGCGAACAGATAGATCGTATGCGCAATTCGCACAAAGCCGCTAACGAACAACACAATACCTGCTGCTGCACGCAGAGGATACGCTGCGTATTTGTTTATTTATTTATTTCGCTCGCGCACAGGAGGTGACTGACTATCGCCGCTGGCTGGATAGTTATCATATGCGTGCCCGTGTGACTAATCGACGATTGTCAAACAAATATAGGTGTTGCTGCACTTAACTAACTAACAAACTTACTGTGCTGTGCTGTACTGTACTGTACGGTACGGTACGTACGTTGAAACGCGTATCCCTCTTTCGCACTATTCGCGAATAGTTTATCAATCACACATACACGTGATTGCTCGCGCCGGCAATGTCCGCGTACGTTGCTTCGGGTGGCACTGCGCGACACGGCGGTGGCGGCAACGACGACGACGACGACGGCGGGCGACGTTTTTCGACACAAAGCGGAGCGCGTTTGCCGTCACACAAGATGGCCGGACCTCTAGGCTTGGTGTCAGTCCGATTGCTTTGCTGCTTGCTTGCTTGCTTGCTTGTGTGCCAACCCGCGCTCTCCTGCCTCCCCCCTTCTCACACGCCGCTCCGCTACTCACTCACTCATACTCCATTCGCGCCCGTGCGAGTGTTTGCGTGTTGTGTGCGTGCACGCGGTGCGCTCCTCGCAAAGAGCTCTTTCATTCGCGCGTACAGCGAGTCATCGAAACGCGGCCGCCACCACCGCTGCCGCCGCCGGTACATGCGAGCCGCGCGCGCTCCGGATACACCGGCGAGCCGGGCGCGCTCATCTATTGCCGTGCCGCGCGCGTCGAGAATATCGTCGTCGCTGTATAATGTGGTCCCTCTTCGTCGCGCATTCGTTTTCCAATACGGTGATACCGCCGCCGCTACCGCCGACCGGCCCGTTTGTAAATAGGTCCTTCATGTAGCCGCCGCCGCCACCGCCAAAGCGTGTGCGTGTGTATAGTGCCGTTGCCACTGCCGCTGCCGCTGCCGCCGCGATGTTTATGTGAATATCATACGCGAATGTGCTGTGCGGTGCGCACGAATGCTCTCGCAAGCCAAACCAGCGCACAGCAATAAGGAACGTGCGTTAATATCAGACGCAGGCATGCATTTTCGCTAAGGCCCATTCGTCTGTCACTGCCATACGAATGTACGATTGGCACATTGCGACCAGCATCGCTTATTACACACGTATTCGCCGAATTGCGTCAATTACTCACTCTGGTTTGTTTGTCTATCTTCTCATTCCTTGCTTGCCTGCCTGCTTGCTTGCTTGTGCTTATAGCAATTCGCGATGGAATTGTTTTTAAAACAACCAACTCGGAACAAATTCCGCAATGACAATTATGCATTTGATTTTTATTATTGAATGGCCATCGCGAGCTTGCAAAAGATCTCTGATGTTATTACTCATCTCTTGAATTATTAATATTTTGCGCAGTTTATGCGATTTCCGGTTTTGAAATAAATATGGAAATCAGATATGAAAATATACGCAATATACGCGCAACAAAAATAAAACCGGTCTATAAAGTATACAAGTGCGCTAAAGCTCAATAAGAAAGAGCGGCACAACCGACGAAATACGAATAAAGTAAAACAAAAAGTGAATTTAAATGAAATGGAAAATGTGGAGCATCCGCAAGTAGCTTGTTCCGAAAGCGATAATTCAAAACTATTTGATACGCCTTTTCTACATTTTGACTTTTTAATTATTAATAAGCCGGCTTTTAAAAAGTTTTAAATTAACATTAACAGTCATTAATTTACCGGGCCGGCACCTATTACATGGCTTGTTAAAATGTTATGTTATCTTTATACTCTTTCCACACCTGAGTTGAAATGTTTATAATAATGAATGCAAATAAAACAAACACCTACTTAATGCGAGCACTTATAGCATGTTATGATTAAATAATAAGTGCCTTATACGAAATGCAAAGCGTATACGACACGCGGAATTCATATGAAATAAATTAATGTAATGATAATCGTTTGGCGCTTTGTTTATGCCATTGTTTGCAATCAGACGAATCATGTTTTATGTCGAAATTAATATTGTTTAGTGTTTCAATTTGATTGTCACTGTCGCGAATTACGCTATAAGCGGGGGTGGTTTTGTAAAGTGTGAAGCGTCGTCGTCATTTTGGGTAAAGCAACGCAAAGCAATACGCGTATGTGCACAAAACGTGAGTTGGGATAAACAAGCTGCAGATCAATATCTGTAACCAATCGTGAGTTATGGGGTATTAAGCGATACAGGAATTGCTCCGGATTGTTCGTCATTCCTTTCAGATTGGAGGGTGCTATAATTTTTGGACGTGAAGAATTGTTAAAACTTTTTAACTAAATATGATTCTAATAAGCGAGATGTTATTCTGAATTTAAATCAAGTTGTCTGAACTTAAGAAATTACACTTGAAAACCGAAATAACTGCTAATCAGCAATTCGTTCAAATTAAATATGTATAAAATTGCTTGCACCCAGCAACAAAGTTATTAATTTAAAAGGGGATCAAATAAACTTTAGCACACATTGAATTAATAAGCGTGTGCGAGCGATAAGAGAAGTGTATTTGCATATATTTAATCATTTTGCTAAAGGGAGGCCGGCCTATTTTCATGGATGAGATCGTAGTAAGCATCAGCCGCCCCCGCGTTCTTTGTCCGCAAAAGGTAGAAAAACATGCGAGCGGTATGCACACACACGCGGCTCTAATCGATACGCGCTTAACCTGTTTAACTGTTTTCGGTGCGGAATTTTACTTCCGCAGCGCGAATGTCCGCCGCCCCGCGACTTGCGCGACATATTAATTTCATAACAACAAATATCCCTATCATATCTCCGCATTAAAATATATATTTGAATTCGTTGTGCAAATATTATTCCTACTTGTCTAGTGTTATTATAATTTCAGTTGAAATATGTAAATATGTGGTTAAATATTTATTTAGTAAAAGTGTTAATAGCCTTGTTAATATAGGCAGCTGATTCAACACTTTTTCAATAAGGACAAACTAGGTGTACTAACAACTTCTATATCGTAAACGATGCGCAATTCAAAAATAAAATATGCATATCCGTGAAATGCGAATTGAATTGATCTGGCGCAACGTTTAGTGCTTCATAATTTGTGTGCAATCAACTTTTATTTGATGGGGTGTGAAAAAAATAAAATAAAACTCCATTATTTATACATATGCGAGGAGTGGCGCAACGTGTAATTATTCGAGCGAATAAAAATGTAAATGGATAACCATCGTATTAAATAATGATCATTTAAATATTAATTCTGTTTGTTTTAGTAATTAAATAATTTTAATTATCAGAATCATATAACCGTTGATATCATTAAAAAAGTTGATGTTCAAAATTATTTGCCAGAATTTGTCTTAAAATTTAATCTAATTAAATGTACTTTTCTCTATTGGTCACAGCAAGTAATAAATCGTATGACTATATTTAACATTGCTTGTTTTATTTATATCCTTTCCGATATTATCCTTTCTGAAATAATAAGTTTTTCCTTAGTAAACTATAGTCAACCAGTACATCACGACTTATTGAAGGCGCACTAAATTCTCGCATTTTTTTCTATGACGATTACGACACGCGAATTAAATTTAAATTTCCCCACGTACCGATGATTACAATCCATTGCATTTTTAATGATAAATCAATACATAGCACCGCGAGAACGCAGCACATTGCTATGGAATACCGATATACCTATAATTTAGCCAATTAATTAGTAATTCCGAACGCGCACGTTTTTAACGAACAAACTACTTTTCGACTTATGCGGCGCGGCGCAAGTGTTCGCATTCAGGGGCATACACTTTTTGTTATCCTAGATTTATTTATAACATGTGAACTTTTCGTTTGCGGCCCCCCCTCGGCCTTGTAATTTTCAAGTTCACTCCATCGCCCAGCTGATGTTTTTCCTTTTCCAACCTGACGTTTCGCCTATTTGTATTCTCACGCTTTAATCACTAATGACGTGTTCGATTATTACATATGAAATAAATAGTTTCCCTCTACCTCCCTTAATATCATTATCGATAAATGACATAATAGAAAAAATGAGTATGATGACAACAAATAAAAATTACTCTTGGGTAGTTAGATTTTTTACGATGAATATCATTTTTTACACTAATATTCTAATTCATTAATTTGACTAATTATTTTTAATCATCATAAACAACCGAATTCCACCCTCCAAACTGTTCACGAATTTTCCAACTGCTTCAATTATCCACAAAAAGTCAATAACAAAATGATAAAAATACACAAAGAATGTACAACAAAATTGACATATCTATTGGACTTATTTGTGATATTTATTTGCACCCATGTAATTGTAAACTTGCTGTGTGTGTGGAACGTATCAACAGGGAAAATAGTGCGCGATACAATATGCGCCTGAAAGGGACGGACATCGATGTCTGCCGCCAACACGCCATAATATCAAATAAATGTACGCGCGCCGTGTTAGTTTGATTAGTTGTTCGCTTCGCATTCGTTCAGTACATACGTACGTGCATTCATTTATTCGCTGTTTATTGTTTCTATGTCGGTTACTCACTCTTGTGCAGCGGCACTCAGAGAACAAGCGAATATAAATAATAATTTGTGAAATACCAGTGTGCATATCAACGATGAGCAATTCGCGTATTTATGTTCAAATATTCTTTGTTTAGTTTACCTCCGAATAAACCAATAACCGCATTACACGAGTATAGTTCACTGCAAGAAGTAAATATCTTCAAAAGATCGTACGTATTATGTTCATGTGCAAATTCTAAATTAATTCAAGTTCTTTTTCATTCGTCCACGAACTAATAAATTAAATTTTTATATCAACAACTATATATAATTGCTGATAAATTGAATATTTTCATTCGCTAATGAAAATGTGAAAACGCAATTGCTATTCTGAAACATAAAACCGACCGAGTTGGAGTGCATAATAATTTTTTTTATTATGCTGGAAAAAATATAAAATTCTCTTGAGCCCAACTAGAAATAATTGACGCGATATTAAATATTGTCATCCCCTAATGAAAATGTCGTTAAACTGACTATTTATAAACGTGAAAACACTTCAATTATTATGAAGAAAAAAAAACTAATGCAAATTATTGATTGCAATGCATAATTAATGACAATAAATGAGTTTGAGCGCTAATATAGTTACACGTATAAAACAAGTCGTCAATCGATTGCCAACCGAATATAATATGCATATATAATTTATGATCTCATTTTTTGCGAGTGCTCTGTAATCAATCATTTTAAGTCCGCACGAAAACAAGATATCGTCAACTATAAAACACACAACCAACCACTACCAATACTGCTGCTGCCGCCGCTGATGCCGCATCCGTTCAACCCTTATATAAAATATACTAGCACATATGCGCTGTAAATGCAAAACTGCATATCGACAACGACCTGTTGCTTGTCCGCATTTGCATTTCGCTATTGTTACAAATACCGCGCGCTGGCGAATTGCCTATTTTATTATTTTATTATAGATCTCGCAATCGCAAACTCAAACGCTAATATTTAACGTGCAAATGTAATAATAATATCGGTCAAGTCATGAAATATTTACATACTCCTAATGCACCAACATAGTTATCCAAATAGTAATTATTCAACAAATAATAATCACCATTGCAAATTATATTCCCTCAACTATTTGATGAATTATGTATCATTGACGAAACTCGTCGGTCGTTTGTTGTAAGGTCAAGTTGACGTATTTTTCAACTGCTTAATGCCTGCTCTATTTAATCATGACCTATCATAATGTACGTGCGGTAAATCGAACATCGAAAATAAACTGAAAAGTCAAGGTGCGTAATTTAATTGGCGTGCGCGATATTTATTATTCCATCATATGATTAAACCTCCGTGTGTATTAATTTTTATCGATTCGCGTTTTAATGGGGCGCCTCGTAATTAATCGCATCATTTTGTATTATCCAAATATTTTCACAGAATATACCTTATCGTTCCATAAATGAGAGAAGAAGGAAAGAAAATTTCCCAAATAAGGGTACTCACCATTAAATGATTGATGTAAATTGACGCTCGACTCATTTTCGAATATCCCATCCCATTGAAATGAAAATCTGTAACAACAAATAATTACAAATTAATAAATTATTCATTATTGCGTGTAGATAAAATTAAAATTAGTTTTAAACCGCAAACACTTTCCCTCTTCAGTATTAGTATTTACGTGTATTAAATACTGACGTCATAGTTTGTTCTATGGACTGCGCTCGTATGAAAATCTAGCTCACAACTTCTATTTCTACTCAAAGCACGCCACACAGTCAGTCGCAAATTAAACGCAAAACATGCTATACACATTGATTTCCTCGCGCAAAATGATCTTGTGCCGTGTGTGTGTTGATTGACTATTAAAAAATTTACAAAGTGCAGGTATTAAGCTTATGATTGCTGCTGATTATGATGTCCTGTCTGATTGATTATGATATCGCAATGATCGAAGACGAATAAAGACAGCGAAGAAAAATTCATAAGCTCATTGCATAAATATTGATCGATCTCATACGTCCGAGCGTACGTACGGTAAACTTTAAAGACACGTGCATTGCAAGAAAATCACTCTGAATTATTCATTTCACATCGAGTCAATTAAACGAATGCTTGATTGATTTTGCACCCTTTATGAAATAGTTGCGGCACGTATTGAATTCTTCAATTTGTTGAGATATAAATAAACGCTGGATTTGCTTATACGTTGCGTTGTCGTTCTGTTCCGTTGTTCGAGAATGTCATAAACATGTTTATTTAATTTTCCCACATTTTCACACGCGTTTCCTTCAATTTATTAGAAAAGAGTTGAAGGACTTTCGAGAATGTCATTCACAATGAAATATTATTATTAAATAAATACCTAAATAACACGACCGATAATTATCCTGTTTTCATGAAATTTATCTTATTGTTATATCAATTGATTTATGTATTCAATATGTATAATTGTTTCGAATTTGTTATTGTAGTTTGAAGAGGATATGTCTTTGACCATTGACCATGCGACGCAGTTGCAAGCACTTACTGGACACACGAGTGATGTCACTTCCTGTGATTTTGCGCCTAATTTTAATTTAATTACTGCGTCCAGGTGAGTTTTATTGCCAGACATAATTATGGGAAAACTATTTTGAGTGTTGTTGCAAAACAAAGTTCGTTTTAAGCGACTATTAATGTAACTGGATATCAAAGTAAATGAACCAACTTGTTAATTAGTTATGAAAAGAAAGCAACCTTAAAAATCCAACACAAATTATTATAAAACAGAAAAACAAAATTCATTTCTAGAAGTGCTGCTTACTACCCGTATGAAAAACACGAAAAAGAAATCACTTACTGAATATGAGAATTGCATTTACTATTATAACTTTTCCCTACATTTCTTTTAAAAGTCCGTAAGAACGCTAAAAACTAGGTAGTATTCAAATCAAAATATGCAAGACACTTTTGGAAAGTCGCAATGATTGTTATAGAATATCTTCTCACATTTTGCCCCGTAGAATAGAAAAATTCTAATAATCCTATCCTGCTGTGGCTTTCCATGCAACTATATGCGATGCAATTAAAACTCAATCAATGCACCGCAGTCGTGGTGCATCTCTCGCAATCTCGTGCATTGTGCATGTTTTTCCGTTTTAATTGCGCGCCGCCCTGAAAATGGCATTTTGTTCGCAGCGACAAAACAATTCGAATATGGGAGTGGAGCGTCGGCGGCGGGTACGCGGAGAAGGCAATTTCGCCCGTGCGCGGCCACAAGTACGGCGTAACGTGCGTGCGCGTTTCGCCGCAGGGCTCCATGTTCGCCTCGTCCTCCATCGACGGCACGACCGTCCTGTGGAATCTGCACGACGCGACCAAGATTTATACAATGGTGCAGGTGAATGGGGATGCGATTCGCGTATGCAGGTGAAAGCACCCACCACACTCACACCGCTCGCAATAACTATGATTATCACTTTAACCCACTCTCTACCCAACCAGCCCTCCTCCCCGGTCTCTGCCCCTTGAGCCTCAAACGATTCGTCAAATCTGATGGAAAACTATTGCTAATTGAAATATTCATGCGTTCATCATAGATTCGCTCCGGATAGCTCCGTGCTCGTGACTGCGGGCGATAATGGCGCAATTTGCATTTGGGATTTGATACATCGCAATCTAATCAGGTAACGCGCAAAACTACCGCCGCCGGTGATGGTGACGGCCTGATTTTACTATTCGTGTTGCTGCCTTTTGAACCGCAGGACGATATTCAATCACGAGGGCACCACGCAAGGATTGGCGTTCACGCCCGACTCGCAGTACTTTATCAGTGCCTGCTCGCTGGAAATCATTAACGTGTGGCACGTCCAGAGCGTAGTGGACACGACAAACGATGGTCCCATTTCACCCGTCTGCGATCTGGACAATGCACACGACTTGGGCATTCTCTGCCTGGACGTTTCGAACCATTTCCGGGTCGATGGTAATTACGAAATAGTTATTCCAGCTGCAATTGTCGTTGCTGTGTTTGTCTGTTTGTTTGTTTGTTTCCGTTAGAGGACGATCCGTTTACGAAATACTATACGTTGGCGGCGTGTGGCAATAGCGATGCAGTGAGCATCTGGCAGATAAAGGCGACGACCGTCCCGAAGCATCGAAATTCGGAAAATTTCGTATCGATCGAGCCGATGGGCTCGTTCAACGGGCACACGTCGGCGGTGACGTGCGTCCGCTTCACCGGGAGCGGCCTGAATCTCGTTTCGTCCAGCATGGACAAACTGATCAAAATATGGGACATGAATGGTGCAACACTCGCCACACTACGTGCGCATTATCGCTATGTTAATTGCGTAGCGTTCTCGCGGGACATGTCTTTTATTGCTTCAGGTACAGCTTGCTCCACCAACCAACCGCCACTCTCACCTCGCTTCCTTACTGCTAATAATCATTACTTTACTTTACAAATTAAGTTGCAAATCGTAGTTGACAGAGCTTCATTTGAATGCTAAATGGCTTAACGCACAATATAATTTAAAGGTTCCACAGGTTCCAATGATAAAGCGATCATCATTTGGGATCTGACCAATGAGCATACGCTCGATTCGGAACTCAAGACGCATTCACTTGTTCAAAGCGATGGGATACAGGAGGAGCACGTTGTGCGTAATGCTCAAACGGATAACAACGTCGAACTGGTTGAGAAAATCGAAGATTTATTCGAAGGCGCAATTAATTCGTGCAGTATTTTCAATAGTACGCTAGTTGCAACCGGTTCGAGGTATTTTAATACCTATCAATAAAATTTTCCGCATATTACTGTCACTTGCAATGTTTCAGCGATAAACACGTGAGACTCTTTAATATCTCCGATGATTATACTCTGGAAGAATCCACATTCTCCCCAATTGAAGGACATTCGTACGCCGTAAATCACGTCGAGTTCAGCACAGATGGCTCAATGCTTGCAACGTGCTCTCTGGATGGCTGGACGAATATATGGAATCCAACGGTACGTTTTCACCACCCCCCAATTTCTATCTTGAAAAATGTACGCATCCTTCTTGGTTGCAGGATGGCGATCGCATAAATTACGTGCCCGAGAACAAGTTGAGCGTGAAAGTGTGCAGCTTTTCGCCGGACGGAAAGTATCTGATAACGGCTGGAGACGATGAAGTCGCGGCGATTTGGAGCGTCGAGACAATGGAATTAGTATGGTAATGACTCGCGATTAATTATGCAAGAGGATAATCAATAATATCGTTGTCATCCATTTGTAGTAATCTTGAAGGGCATTCCGACGCCATCACATCAGCGCGTTTTGCGCCGGATGGACAAATAATCGTTACGTCGTGCGCTAATTCAGATTTTCGCATTTGGGTAATGGACACGCAAATCTACATTCGCGATGATGCGCATGACTTGGGCATTTTAAGCTGCGACTTTTCGCCGAATTTAGAACCCATTCCGAACATGCATCTCATTGAAGTGCAAAACTATCTACTTGTGACAAGTGGGAACGATGGCTTTGTCAAATTATGGACTATTACAATACCCAGGGTATTTGCTTTAGTCAACAACGAGCATGAACTAATTGCTTGCTTTTAGGGCGAAGACGATGAATTGCTATTTGATAGCATTGAAGTGAAACTGTGGCGTAATTTACAAGGTCACGGTGGTAACGTTTACTGTGTACGATTCTCACCTGGAGCTGGTGAATTAGTTTGTTCAACATCAACCGATCGACAAGCGCGAATTTGGTCCGTATATAGTGCATCCTGCTTGCACGTTTTGGATCATGACAGTATCGTGACGAGCTGCGCATTCAGTCAGGACTGTCAAATACTAATTACCGGCTGTTTAGATAAGACTTTGTGGATTTGGAAACTTCCGCAACAACTAGTACGCATACCAAATATTATACAGGCGCAAGCAACTAATTCTAATTGCATTACCAGGTGTTTCAGACGCTTGTCGCTGCCAAGCTAAAATCACGCTCAAAGATTTTAGCAGATTGGTCAACGCATGAAGTACTTAAATGGATTAGCGATGTGGGTCTCGATTGTATACGTGACAATGTCCTCAACTCGTGTTTGGACGGCGAGAAGATCATACGTTATACCGAAGAAGAGCTAGCTTCCGGGTTGGAAGTTGGTAATAAAAAAAGGGTACTTACTTGAGAATGGTGTTTAACATGCTTTCCGTTGCAGACGATGACGAATTATTGGAGAAAGTCCTTAACGAATTGCGCTGGCTAAAACAAGATGAACATTATTTCAATTCCTCGTACTGGAATAAAATCGATGACATACCTGACGAATACATTTGTCCAATTACCCAGGAAATTATGCGTGAGCCGGTGACAATCTGCGATGGATTCACGTATGAAAAACGTGCCATTACCGAATGGTTCATGGCTGGCAAGTACACGAGTCCCATGACGAATCTCACTCTGGAAAATACAGAATACACAATGAATAAAGAGTTGCGTGATGAGATACACAAGTATTTATATAACAACAACGACGAATAAACACCAATATTCTATCAAGTAAGACTGCAATATTGCCTTAACCAGTAATTAATAGTATATACGACTACGAAAGTATTATCAAACACAACACCAACCTGTTATCAAGATGGAGACGTGACGAAAAATTTTATATAGGCACTTTTCCAATTGTACTACTTACAATGCTCTGAACCAATCAAATGTTTGTTTATAACTTTGCAATTGTGCACTTTTATCGATTTTGTGATATAGCATTAATTGATTTTCAATAAATATTGTTAAATACAAGACACTGTGAGATGCTTTTGACCTCTGCGATAGACTAAACAAGACAAAACATGACTGAAAAATTTTGCTAAAATTAAAGCATCGCTGTACTAATTTGCGCGGGAAACGGAGATGTCAAAAACATAGAGCAGCGCCACCATCGTACTAGACGGCAAGTTGTGGAATTAGATCATATATATAACAGTGATGCGACATTTCTCCCGGCATGTCACGATTCTATGAGACAGCTGCAAACGTCATATAAAATCCTATTGGCAATTTTAATTCGTGCTGAATAGGCAGATTTGCAGTGTTCCCGCACCATCCCGCATTCGTTGCAATTTCTCTGGTGATTTCCAAATAGTGTGCATTCGGAATTGCAGTTTGTGATCGCACGCGGCTATTAAAATATGGGTGACAACGTGGTTGAAGGAGTAAATAAAATCGACCTCAACAAGGAGGAAAAGGCATGAGTTCACATTTAGATATTTCTCTTAATTTTGCACCACAATGCTGCTCAAAGTACTTTTAAGTTCAAATAAACGTGTCTGCCCAGTGTTACGCCAAACATACGCAACGCTGGTGTGTAATTATTCATTGCAATCAAATCAATCGATTCGTACCTCTACCTGTGCAGATGATGCAATATTTAACCGGCCTTATGACACATTGCAAATGCAGTGAAATGAGCTAACAATTGTCTGTTATTTCAGGCCAAGTTGAAGAAGGAGAAAAAGACTGCTTCTTCTGGAGGTGGCGATAAATCAGCGAGTGCCAGTGAATTAAAACCATGGCCAGCTTTTATTCAAGAACGTATTACTTTATGGGATAATTTGAAAGTGAAATATGCTGAAGAGCTTGCTGGCAAGCCCCAGAATCCTATTCAAGTCACTTTACCCGATGGTAAAGTCATTGATGCTCTATCATGGAAAACCACTCCTTATGACGTTGCAAGAGGAATCAGGTTAATACATTTTAAACTATTTTGCGAAATACTTAAAGCTGCATATGTCAATCATAGTTTTATGTTACAGTCAAGGTTTAGCTGATAATGCAGTTATTTCAAAAGTGAACAATGAATTGTGGGACTTAGATCGTCCACTAGAAGACAATTGCAACCTTCAACTGCTTAAATTTGATGATCCAGAAGCACAAGCTGTCTTTTGGCATTCATCTGCCCATGTTATGGGCGAAGCAATGGAGCGCGTTTACGGTGGACATCTTTGCTACGGTCCTCCGATTGAATCGGGTTTCTATTACGATATGTTCCTGGATGACAGAAGCGTAACTAATGCAGATTACCCCTGCATTGAACAAGTTATCAAGGGAATCGTCAAAGAAAAGCAACCATTTGAACGTCTCGAAATGAAGAAGGAAGATTTGCTCGAAATGTTTAAGTACAACCAATTCAAAGTTCGTATCTTAAACGAAAAGGTCACTACGCCAACTACAACTGTTTATCGCTGCGGACCATTGATTGATTTATGTCGTGGTCCTCACGTTCGTCATACCGGAAAAATTAAGGCGATTAAAGTCACCAAGAGCTCTTCAACCTATTGGGAAGGCAAGGCCGAGGCGGAAAGTCTGCAGCGCATTTACGGAATCAGTTTTCCGGACTCGAAACAACTTAAAGAATGGGAAAAGTTTCAAGAAGAAGCTGCAAAACGCGATCACCGCAAGATTGGCAAAGTATTTTAATCCCTGCAGTATTTCCAAACAAGAACCTAATTTGATTTTCTTATAGGAACAAGAATTGTTCTTCTTTCATGAACTTTCACCGGGTTCATGCTTTTTCCAGCCACGCGGAGCTCATATTTACAACACGCTGATTGGCTTCATCAAGAAAGAATACAGAAAGCGCGGTTTTAATGAAGTCGTCTCACCGAATATCTACAATGCCAAGTTGTGGCAAACTTCAGGTCATTGGGCTCATTATGCTGATAACATGTTCTCGTTCGATGTCGAAAAGGATAAGTTTGCATTAAAACCGATGAATTGCCCTGGTCATTGTTTGATGTTTGATAACCGTACACGATCTTGGCGCGAATTGCCATTGCGTTTTGCTGATTTTGGTGTTTTACATCGTAATGAATTATCTGGCGCACTCACAGGACTGACTCGTGTGCGTCGTTTCCAACAGGACGATGCACATATTTTCTGTGCCTCTGAGCACATTCGCGCAGAAATTAAAGGTGCTTTGGATTTCTTGAAACATGTCTATGGCGTGTTTGGATTCACCTTCAATTTAGTATTATCTACACGACCAGAGAAATACTTGGGAGAAATTGAAATGTGGAATGACGCTGAAAAGGCGCTGGAAGAATCGCTTAATGACTTTGGCGATCCATGGAAGTTGAATCCCGGTGATGGTGCTTTCTACGGTCCGAAAATTGATATTACTATTATGGATGCTCTCAAACGCGCTCATCAATGTGCTACTATTCAATTGGATTTCCAACTTCCCATCCGGTTTAACTTGACTTATGTTAGGTATGTCTTTCTATGAATGTTTGTTTTGATTGAACTAATTTTGAATAATGCTACAGCGAAAGTGGTGATAAGAAACGTCCGGTTATTATTCACCGTGCTATTTTGGGATCTGTAGAACGCATGATTGCAATTCTCACTGAATCGTACGCTGGCAAATGGCCTTTCTGGCTGTCACCTCGTCAAGCAATGGTCATTCCTGTCGGACCTAACTTTGATGGATACGCGCAAGAAGTTCAGAAGCAGTTGTATGAAGCTGGATTCATGTGTGAAGTTGACACTGATGCTGGAGATACAATGAATAAAAAGATTCGTAACGCGCAATTGGCCCAGTTTAATTTCATTTTGGGTATGTGCCTAAATCTTGTAGTACTGATAGTTATTAATTAATTATTATTTCAGTTGTTGGCGAGAAGGAAAGAAGTAGCCAAACGGTAAATGTGCGTACACGTGACAACATTGTTCATGGAGAATGTTCTATTGAAGAATTGATTAAAAAGTTTGCTCATATCAGAGACAACTACATCAAAACTGAAGATCAATTTTAAGCATGGCAGCATTTTATAGACATGCTGAATCATTCCAAATACGAGCATTTTTATGGCATTTGGAATACACTAATTTATTGTTACAATTGCTTCATGAACTTTGTATTATTGGAGCAATTGTCCAATGATAGCTAATAAATACTTTCTTTTAAAATCCAATGTATTAGTCGCTTAATTCCAACACTAATTTCCTACCTACTTATCGTTTACGTAATCTTTGTATGTTCTACAATAATCAGCTAATACTAGTGGGGTTCAGTGATGTTCATGAAACGTAACCTTCAAACCGTGACCACTGTAAAGCATTGGAGTATTTGTCCACAACAAAGGCAGTTTAATTAATCGAATTGCGATGAAAGTAGCAGCGGGTTTCGTGATATTTCGCCGTTTACATAACGGTATACAATATCTTCTCTTACAAACCTCATATGGCATACACCATTGGACTCCACCAAAAGGTAAACAAAGCAAATTTGATTTGCAAATCTAACTTGAAATGACTGCAGGTCATGTTGATCCTGGTGAAGATGAGTGGCAAGCAGCAGTACGAGAAACCAAAGAGGAAGCTGGCCTCTCTGAGTCAGACTTACGAGTGTACAAAGATTGCAAGAAAACCCTAACATATCCAGTCAATGGCAAACCCAAAATTGTTGTATACTGGCTTGCTGAGCTTGTAAATCAAAACGCGGCAGTACAATTATCTGATGAACACCAAGCATTTGATTGGTTTGAGTACTCAAAGGCATGTGAGTATGCCTCCTTTAAAGACATGGTGGAGACCTTGTCTGAGTTTGACGAATACATCAAGAAAAATTGCCCATGCAAGATGTAATTGCGAGAATAAAATGAAAACTACTTACATTAACTTATCATTGCTGTTGATTCTTCTGTCCATTAATTAAAACACAAAACAAAATTGTTACTACACATCACTGCACTACCCGGCACAACCGACAAAAATGAGTGACGCGGTTAAGTTGTCAAATGTTGCAGCTGGGCGAGCATTTGGCAACGCCGCGCTGGGAATACTGTTGTTATTGCGCATTCAATGTCAATTAGATCAACTGTCAACCCATACAAAATTCTTGGTTTAGTCATAACATTCATGAATTACGTAGATATCGCGCATTGCTTTTCGGACAGTGCCGTCGTTTTGTTGCTTATCAGTTCTTCGTGCAGTGTAATCGTGTGAAATTAGGGCGCTATGAGCTTTCTCGGGAAACTATTCGGTGGCAAGAAGGATGACAAGGCACCCACAACGGGAGAAGCTATACAGAAGCTCAGGGAGACTGAGGAGATGCTTATTAAGAAGCAGGAGTTCTTGGAGAAGAAGATTGAGTTAGAAATCACCACAGCCAAAAAGAATGCAGCGAAAAACAAGCGAGGTAAAGTCATGATAAGCAGTGAACAAGTGAATGTTGAACACTCTATTTACAGCCGCCATTCAGGCTCTTAAACGAAAGAAGCGCTATGAAAAGCAACTGCAACAAATCGACGGCACTCTTAGCACAATTGAAATGCAAAGGGAAGCTCTGGAAGGAGCTAATACGAATACAGCAGTCCTGACCACAATGAAAGATGCAGCTGATGCTCTCAAGGCTGCACACAAACATATGTATGTGATGTTGATTTGGTTATTATTTATAGCTATGACTCATGATCACTTTTTCTTGTTGAAGGGATGTTGATCAAGTACATGATATGATGGATGATATTGCAGAGCAACAAGACGTTGCCCGCGAAATCTCAGATGCAATTAGCAATCCAGTCGCCTTTGGACAGGATGTTGATGAAGATGAGCTTGAAAAAGAGCTGGAAGAGCTTGAACAAGAAGCTCTTGAAGATGAACTTATCAAGGTCGGACCAGCGGCCGATGATCTTCCTGCGGTGCCAGAAGGCGAAGTCGTCAAAGTTAAACCAACTCCAGCAAGTAAGTATCCTTGAAACCAATGAATCATCACTACTCTTACATTCACAATTTTTGTAAATTCACAGAGAAACTTGAGGATGATGATGATATGAAAGAATTGGAAGCTTGGGCATCATAAACACCGCCACAAAAGAAACTGCATGGTGTCTAATTACTTCGTCGAATGTCATGATGTTACGATAATTAAAAGAAAATGCACACAAAATGCCTATATACAAATATTTTACTATTAGAACGCGTTTTCGAGTTAAAAACTAGTACGAAGCGCGATTCTTTAGTAGCTGCGCTGCTGTTCACAAGTATAACTAACCCAGAATGCTTTTTTATCTTGTACATATAAAGTGGTTTGCAGTGGTAAAATTGGAAGAGATCATGTACTAGGCATAATTATTTGAAGTATGAATTAATACACTAGAGTAATTAAGATAAATAATTCAATTACTGTATGTCATCTTTTGTTCAAGGCAGATCGATTGCATATATTGGGGAAGACATATTTTTATAAACATAAGTTATTGTGTAAAAACATCTGATTTAATAATTTGCAAGCTAAGGATACTTCTATTGTATTTGATTTTCAATTGGTTAATGTCATATATATATATTAATTACTGATTTATTAAATATAATCAACAATTTAAAGCGTTAATCTTATGTACTTCTGCTGGCTTTAAAGTGGAATAAAACAGCATGAGTTTTGATTTGCTCAGTGACTGGACAGAAATAAAAGTGTGTGGAGTTTATCATTCACTTTAGTTGCAGCTCTCGTATAGTTCGTCGTGTTTAGTGATTAAACAAGCAATATATATTAATATTTACAAATACTCAAGTTTCTCCAAAGGAGATAAAATAATTTTAAAAGTATTTTTGTATGGGAAGTATAGAGATTTTATTTGATTGATCCTGTCGTTTCAATTATTCGTAATTGTATCTTTTGCGCGTTATATAAATCGAGTTTATTATTATAAAAGCTAGATAATTATCATAATACGTGTACTTTTATAGTAATAAGTTAAACCGAGTTAAACCCAGTGAGACCAGCCATGAACGAAGGTTAGGTTATGTTATTGTTGTTACATTTTTAATACGAGACGAGACAGAAGAATTTTAATTAATAATATGTTTTCATTTTGGAAAAAATCAGACAAATCCTCATTATCAGCGATGAAAATTCCCGAAAGGCATAAGATACAGACTGTTAGTGACTCAGAAGAGTTGAAATTTACAATTTATGGTAAGACTTATTATGTAGCCAGTTTGTTTACTATAAAACTATGTTGAATTTATAGACTTTATTAAAACAATTAAAGACCCTGAGAAGCCTACAACCTTAGAGCAATTAAATGTTGTTAGTGAAGATGGAATTTTTGTGAGTATATCCTTAATTGTTTATGCATAATCCATCATAATCACTATATTCATAGGTGAATGGAACTACTCCAGGTAATACAAGTATTGTACGAGTGGAATTTAATCCAACAGTACCACATTGTTCATTAGCAACATTAATTGGGCTATGCATCAGAATAAAGCTAGAGAGAAGTCTTCCATATAAACTAAAGCTAGATATTTATATTAAGAAAGGTACTCATGCAACAGAAGAAGAGAGTAAGTTAACAAATATTCAAGATAAGGCTGATTATTATGGTCTAATGTGGAAAATTTTAGTAAATAAGCAGATTAATGATAAAGAAAGAATTGCTGCTGCTATGGAAAATCCCAAATTAAAGGAAATGGTTGAGAGTTGTATCAAAGAGGAGGATTATTAAATGCCACCATGTAACAATATATTATAAGGTTTATGAAATATTTGTATTATACAGGTCACCCAATTTATCCAATTGAATTGTTATTACTCATTATTGAGTATGATATTAAGAGTTAGTTGTTTATATTTATAATATATACCTTTATCTTTATGATTAATATGCGTTTATTATTGGATATTTTAATCCGGATATGTTTTTATTTGTTGATAATAAATGTTGAGGAATAAACACACAAGTCATTAAATATTGATTTACTATTTTATTCGAAAATTTGGAGATGTCGCTATGGCGTAGAATTCATATTAAAATGTCATGATATAAACAATTTCCTGAAGTAACTCTAACAACACAATGGCGCATTTTCACGCTGCTTCTTAGAAAGATAATAATAGTTTTTCAATTAATAAAATCAGTTTACAACTTAAAAAGTTATGGCGGTTTGAAAATTTTGCTTCTTGTGGCCAAGACATTACTCTCAGGGCAAATTTGTGATTGACTAGTAGCCCCATCACAGCCAATTAAACGCCTGAGCATACTTGACAGGACGCAGTTCAAACCAAGCAAAAAGTCAATTTTTTTGCCATACAATGTCCAATAGAAATTAAGATTAACTAAAGTAAATCTTTAGAAATGTTTCTAATACTTATTGCAAGTAAAAAATATCCCTTGAGAAATAATCTGGATGAGGCGCGCATAGTTTTTACAGTTATCAACTTTTTGGCGAATACGATATTTGACGCTTGATTGTGAAGAAACTAGTAAAGCTACACTAAATATCTAAATTGATATGTCGCGAACTTGCATTAGGGAGGAAGATTCAAGCAATCAATAGCTTGTATTTACATTTTTTAAAGTGGTCAACATTTTGACCTAGTAAAGTGTTTGTAAACAAGAGTTACGCAAATTATAGTTGTGCAATTTGGGCGCAATGACATTTGTAGTATTGGAATGTTGGCGACAAGTGATTAAGGGAGCAAATTACGCGATTTATTAGTGCGGCCGGCACCGACACCCTGTGGTTAGAGTCATTGCGCAAAAACTAGTTCAAATATGAAGATTTGCGCAATAAATCGCTCGGCTGTGTGATTAATTTTTAAAATTTTCAAAAAATTTAAATAAAGTATATACAATTCTTGTATTAATAGGTCATCTTGCTTTGTAGATGATCAACAAAAGAAAGTTGAGCACAGAAACGCAAATTATTTTAGGTCAGAGGTGATGGCTGTTTATTGAATACGTTTCGCCCGCATTTATCACACGCGATTAACTTAGTTCTACTCGATTTTGATCCTTATTAATGAATAATAAATGTTAATGTGTCTCTTATCTACGAAACGGATTAGTAAATGTTACAAATGTTCCAAAGCATAATAACAATGCGCTTTGAATTGTAAATGGTGTTCTTCTAGATTGCGTTAATATTTCAGCCAATTAAGATTAGTTAAAAACGACGCACATTAAAGATTTTTGTGTGGAAATATCCTGGCATTCTAATGATTGATTGAACTGCGAGCGAAGTATGTGCATACCAGATGAATAATGCATAATTGTGTGATAGGCATAATTATATTGTGGTGGCCTTAATCAACATTCGGTACGATTCAATTGAATTGGATTGAATCGCGTTTGATGTTTGTACAATGCGCATGCAAGATGCAATTTCAACGCATCAGCACGAAATGTCTTTCATGTTCAGACAATAGAACGGCAGCGAGCAAGGAGACTAAAAGAAGAAGTCATAAACGAGGACAAAGTTGAAAAAACTATTGATTTGCATTTTAATTCCAGCGACAAAATGATTTTATCAAGTGCTTTTCTAGTTTCAGACAATTTCACTATAGAAAATTTATTCCATTAACTTTTGGCTTTTAACAAAATTTATATTATGGTCTTAGAAATACGGTCTTATTAAAATTAATGATATTATCTCCTATTAAAGAACCAGGGTCATTACAATGTATAATACACTATAATTTCACAAAAACCTATTTTTAGTGTAATAACAACAATTACGTAAAGTATTATAGAGCATTAGCGATGACACAATAGTCATGATTTAATGAAAATTCGTGTTTGGCCAATATGTTGAAATTTTTTGGCAAATGTGTCTGCACTCGCTCGCAAGTAATCCAACATGATAATTACATTTGGCTTCTCTTATCTCGGCGGGCAATAAAAGCTATTAATGCAATTGGTGTTGGTGTGCGCGTAAAAACGCGAGGAGTGCGCATGCAATGAGCTATAAATTTTGAGCCAATTCGAATGTTTTCATCACGAACCACCGAAAACGTGACACATGCTTCAATGGCTTTGCTGTATGTTCCATTTCGGATTTTGGTAATTGAACAAATCGAATTAATCACTAACGCACAGCCGAAATGCTTTCGTAATCGCGCCTCCTGGGATTCAAGAGATGGTGAAGGACATCCAAATGTCCAAGACATTTTTGCCACTAGCGGCATAATAAATGCAATTTCAATTACACAAACGTATTTTGCCTGGCAAGAGAAGCAACCCTGAAGATGGTGAACGAGGCGAATTTAATTTAATTCGCTTCACTCGCAATGATTGCACTCAGCCATGCATGACAGCTACTAAGCTAATGCCAATTGCGAATAACAATATCTTTTCCATTTCGTACGCATGACTTACTTATTACTGTCAAAAATCTATTGAATATATCTATTGAATTTATTAGATTATTCCATTTGGACATGTCAGATTAAATTTATTCTAACTCAATGGAATGTACACCTTAGTTCAATTTCATTTTGTAATCAAATGGTCATAAACTTCAATAAATTTTACAACAGTCATAAATAACTCTGCTGATGACGCAAACAACAATATTTTCAATAACTTGAACTTAAGGGATGAATTTCTGAGTCATTATCGTTTAATTCATAAATTATTCTATTTTACTTGAGCGTGAAATCATAAATGAATTATCCTTAATTAAATATTATTAATATGCAATAATATTAGGTTTTCCTGTTGTTAAATTATCTATTGTTTGCATGCAAACAAATGAATAATTACGAAGAAATATTCAATTTGCTAATATTGTCATCGTTCGTTTTATCTGTTAGCAAAACCATGTTAGACAATGAGCAATAATCATTTGCAATATGCATGTGGCATGAAATATGATGAATTAATTACCCGAAGGAAAATTGCTTTATGACGGTTTCGATTGCAAAGCAAAGATATGCAGTGAAGGGAAGTTGGGATTGAATAAGTCGAACATTATTCTGCGCATCGGTTATGTAACTAATTAACTAATTAATTCGAATCGGGCACGAGTCGTTTGCACTCTTTGATTGTTCGCGTATTTAACGCGAATTAAAATGTCATTAGGCTGCGAGATGCAATGAAGCTATTTTTAGTCGTAATCAAATTCAGCAATTCTTTAACGGGCAATGAGCATGAGAATGAAGAAAACTAGTTTAATAGTTGATAGAAATTAAACCAATACGTAGCATCGAATAGCTATCGCAGAAGTTCTTGTAATTTCTAATTGCTCGATGCTTATATAATTCCAAAAGATAATTAATTAATTGTTAACCTATTCTATTGGAATAGTTTTCATTAGGCGACATTATATAATATTTCAAGTTTGGCAAAGTATTTGGGTTTTGGCACGAAATAATTGATAAATAAATCATTAAGTTGTTGGGAGATTTAGAGAAAAAGTTTGAGAAATCAACGCTTAAAAGCGACCTGAATGGGATGACAGGCCAAGGATTTGCAAGGACTTTTCGCATACATACACCAAAGAGAAAAAAAGAATTGCTTCTTTATCAGATGCGAGTACGCGCGCGCGTTTGCCTAATTGAAAATGCTTGGCGGATTGCAGCAAAAGAGTGGAATGCTCGTTTCGTTCAGTGTTCAAGCTCACGACAGAGTGTTATTTATTCGCATTGCTGCATTATTATTAGTTCTCCACCGAGTGCGAATCGATCGAATGCGATAAATTCATGCGGACGAAAGAATGCAAAGCACCAACCAGTACGCAATCATTTAGTTTCAGTAGGTATTTGTAATTAGTTCACTTTAGCATTTCATTGTTCATATTTCAATTGCTGAGCATGCACAAAAATAAATTAATTTTATTCAACGGCTATTGCCATTGTTGTTAAACCAACGAAATTATGACCTTTTATTATATTACAAACTTTGATGATTGCATTACGATAGTTGTTTTTGCGTAATTTAATTGTTTGCTCGATTTGATATAATTTAATTAACAAATATGCAAGTAAATGTATTGTTGAAAGAGTTTTGAAGGTTTTCATAATAAAATATAAATCATCAAAAGTTTATGATTTATAATCATTATTTCTTGTACATGGTCAAGTAATTAAACTACTTAATTAATTAATATGATAAATGGCTTTATCATAAATTAATTTAAAGTTTACAACTCTGAATTGATGATGAATGCGTAAATCCTATAATAATTTAACTCGTAATTAATTAAAGTACATTTGAGTGGTGAAGTTTTAAAGTTAGTTATTAAATTATCTAGTAGATCAAATGTATTTTTATGTACTTGGTGATTATGCAAGCAAACTATTTATATTTATTGTAATGTTACCATGTTGGGCAAGATTAAAATAAAAAATAGTACGAGCTAAAGTACAAGATGTAATAACATCTTGTAATAACACGGCACACACATGATATTATGACAAGT
The DNA here is from genome assembly GCA_963978815.1 of Aleochara curtula. Classification (NCBI taxonomy): domain Eukaryota; kingdom Metazoa; phylum Arthropoda; class Insecta; order Coleoptera; family Staphylinidae; genus Aleochara; species Aleochara curtula. The sequence goes on along the minus strand of OZ022216.1, from coordinate 17,624,898 downwards.
GGCATTCTGATGCATGAAGAATGGATGCACATAAACAGCAAGTACACGAGCTGTATGTTTGAGCATTAAACATTCATATGTAAAATGTTAATGTGAGATGATGGTTTAGTGGGATGCACTTGATGGCCAACATCATGAACAATCGTCCTCAGCAGTGTTGACAATCAGACCGTAACAGAAGCGATCATCAAGTGATGCTTAAGTAGCTAGCTGCTGCTCGAATGCTAATTAACAATTGGCGCGTGTTTTTACGCGTGTGATTCCACAATATGCATGCATTTATGATGAGTGTGTGTGCGTGTGTGTGCACATTAACGAGTTTGGTGATTGTTGCTATTGATATTCACATATTCCATAAGATTTGCGTTCTTTAAGGTAAAGGTCCGTAACGTTTTCAGACCGTAACGACACGAGGATGTTGTAATCCGGCATCTGTCTCTTCGTTTTGCTACGCTCACGACCGCCTCAAGTGTAAATAAAACTATGAATAACAAATATTTTGCATTAATCATGCTCTCTCGCCAAGTAAAGCAAAGTGTGCAAGCATGCGCATTTTCCATCACATTTTTTGTTCATGCCGTTCGTCTTTGAATTTTTTAACGCACGATTGCTTATGCTTTTCTGCACATGACTTAATTTCTTTGCGTTTTGTTTGAAAAACAGCTCCAACTTGAGCTTTGCGTTCTCATGGCTATTTCATTGTCCATTCGCTCGTTGGCTGGCGTTCACTACTACTGGATAATGAGATAATTAATTTCATTACAATTAAATTAATTGCTGATTTGCTACACTGATAACTTAAATGTTAATTGTATTGTTAAGTTGCATCTATTTATTGTTCTTGAGAAATTCAGGTGATTAATTCAACTTTATGATTTAGATTTTGCACACTTCTTTATGGACCGTAAATAATCTCAAGTTTGCAATGAAATCATCGGCTAATTCAAGTTGATTGTTTGATTTATTAATGAGAAATATCAAGTGAAATGAATGAATATAACGTTTGCACAACGTGATGCAAGGTGTAAGAATTGAATAAATAAATTTCTTGCGTGTTCGAATACGCATTGACAGTTTTCGGCAAGTTTGCTCGCTACATATTTGTTCTTCATTTTGGCAACAACTTTCACTCCGCGCCCAAAAAATGCCTCCGATCCGAATGCCTCTGCAAATTTTTTGCGTTCAATTGTGTGTTATTCATATTCGTCTTGTAATTACGTGAACTCATAAATTACGTGAAATATAGACGTGCAGAATGAGTATGTGTTTGATGTAGTAAATAATTAATTAATTCAAATCAGGTGCTTTTCTAAAGTGTTGATGGTAATTTGTTATTACGATTTTAAAGCAGGGTTACTTATGATGAAAGTAACTTCTAAGTTCTTATGAATTATACAACAATTTAATGAGCAGTATGAGCAGCTATTTAATTTAATTATATAATAATCTGTCTTGTGATTTAGAGATATTACTTAAAAGTAAAAAAAACCCAAGTTCTATATAATATTTTATTGTTTTTTGGAAGATTCTTTGATCAATTTGAATGCACGTTGAAACAACGTTATAAAACATAAAATATCATCATTAATCAATGGTTTTCATCATGTTGGATGCGATTACAAAATCGTTGAAATGTTATTAAGTAAAAGAATCGTTGTTGAAGTAACAAAATAAATGTAGACAAACGCACAACTGAATAATTGTCTGTTTAACCAGTAAATCATTTAAATTAATAACCATTTAATCGAAATTTATTGCTCGTTTGTTTAATCAAAGCACTGCATCGATTGATTAATTATTTCCAAATTAAAAACGAATCATGCATTCATTAATTCTACACTGGAAATCAATTTAGAAGTGTACGTGTAATTAAATAAATATTTTGCTTTTTGCAAGTGTCAAAATGAAAAACACTTTGAATCGTTGCAATGTGCGAATGCATTGAGTGCTAATTAATTGCGCGTTAGCGAAAAATAAATTGTAAAAAAGTGACATTCGTAAAGAATATTCGCATCTAATTTGAAACGAAGTGCGATTACATGCGTTCGGATTATTAAGTGTGATCATCGTTAGTTAACGACGATGTCGAATGTCAAAGAACAAACGTGCCGTACGTTCAATTAGGGTTAATCGTTTCGTGTTAATTGCCTGCTATAATATCATCTAAAGATAGCATCGCATAAATATCGATAATGCACAGCACACATATTTTGCAACAACATATTTGCGAATTGTTCAATTGCCTTTGCTATAAATGATCATACGATAATTAACGACTTGCGAGTGTTTTTGCAGATTGTTTTTGTTTGTCTTGAGTGTTAGTAACCTTTTTTCTTCTACTGTTTCTAATTAATTATTATGTTTATTGTAGGTATTCATTTTATGATATTTGATGTATGAGTTGCAAAATTTGTAATAGACACTGCCTAACTGAGGAAATTCATAATAGTATCTAAAAGAAATACCACTTTAATTCTTAGGGCACTAACTATGTAATCCTTAGTTCTTCCTTAGAAAATTGGAAAAATATTAACGAAAACACCACTAAAGATTGAGTACATGAATTGATTTATAATTTTCAGCCTTAAAATCTGCTCGGGAGTAACCCATTGGCTCATCACTTGTATATTTAATGCTAATTTACAAAATAATAAATATATTTATAGCTTAAATGAATAGAAACTCATTTAGTCACAGCCTTTGAATGAAATACCATATGCAGAAAAACTAAAAAGAAGCTGGAAAAGAAAGAACGATGAAAATGATTATTTATCTATTTTCACTTGATAGTGTAGGTACCATTTAATTAATTTATAGTCGTGCACATATATGAACATTTGTTATTGACATTTAAGACATTTTATGCCTGTTTTCCATATTGGTGCAACGTGAAATTGACTTTTGTATTTGGGAAGCGCTTTATAACAGGCTGTTTAATTTCTTTCCGTTACAAATTGCTAATTAATTAATCACATTCCATTCGGCAATTAATCACGTTTCAATGCTTCAACTAATACCACTTAAAGTTGCATTAATATAATGAGTGTTACCAATTGATTGAATCTCTTATAAAGTTTCTATTTGCCAGGAGCAGTTGAACAAAAATAATAAAAATTACTCACTGAAATACTGAAAACCCACAACTAATTAATAGGCATATTTGAATTGATTAATTCGTTTTGTTGGTGTGTTTTAATCAGCTTAATAAAAATGAAAAGTGTGTGGTGAAGAATTGATTGAAAAGCTTAACAAAGTCTTTCAGAGTCCGCCCAGAAGTTGTTCGAGAAAAAGCATTCAATTAATTCATGATTATGACGAATGCGAAATGCACAAACATGGCATTTGTACTTGTAAAACGAAATTTACATATGTTTTCATCAAACGTGCATTTGAAGGAGCAACCTTGCTTGTTGAAATCTATGAAAATCTTGTTATAGATTGTTTCATTGAAGTGTGTTTTAATTTATTGATTCATTTTATACAAGTGTATGAGTAAACCTTATTCATTGTGTTTTGCGTCGGCCAAAGAGAAAATATTTAAATATCAATAAATTTGCAATGAGACAGAGACACAGTGTATATATTGCAATTGTTACTAACATTATGCGGGTGGACGTTTGTTGTTTCTTTTTATTGTTTTGTAAATGCAGTACGATTACAAAATACATGCAAATGGCCTAAATATTTAAGGATATCCTTGATTTGCTTTTTATTATTGTTATTCTTTTATTTGTAATTATTACTTCTGTGTTTTAAAGTAATAAATTATAAAATTAAAAAAAATATATAAATAAGGATTAAATACAAGAGATTTCAATATGAGAATCATAAATTAAAAAATCAAATAAAGTTGAAACATACTAATTAAAATGTAAGACAATTTTGATGAAAAGAAATAATTTATGGCTGAATAATATAATTTAAGTATTAATTGAAACGAATGCGTAATTTACATACAAGTTTAATGTTGAGCATTCGAATCAAATGTTATGATCTTATAACTAAAGCACGCAGTTCGGAAAGTTATCATTAAACCATCTGAGAAAATGAATGAATGAATAAATGAAGATCGCTTGGCAATGGAAATGAAATGAAGAACAAGATTATACCGATGATGATGATGATGATGATGATGATCATCATCGTGATCATGATGTTGATGATGATAGCCGCATACGAGATTAATGAGCTTAACGTCACTTGCACTCGCATCAGATCACTCGAACGGCGTGCATTGTGCAATTGCTAATTAGTTTTATGTCCGCTTGCGAAGAGGAAGAACAACAACAACAACAACACACCCAATACACATGCATGAAACCGCTCTAACTGTAAAAAGCGTTCTTGTCTCTTCTCGTTTATGCGTTTTAACGGTTCTCTAACTGTAAATGCACTTATTAAACAATTAATTCATGGTATAAAACTTTTGGTATAATTTTATACACAAGGTGTTTCACTAAAAAAGATCAAGAAGATCAAATTGAGATTTCCTGAAGGAGTGGTGTATAAATTATTAATATATTTTAATTAATTTAGTAATGCAGTCATCATTGATATATTATTTTATACTAAACTTGTGATGGAAACATGCTAATTTATAATTTGTAATTAATTCATATTAATTCATAACAGTTATTAAGTAGTCTTCTTCTGTGATCAAAACTACTCGAAAAGTTATTCGAATGCATTCCTAATTTAGAATTCTCATAAAAAACATATCAAATGGTATTAATAAACGCATTAATAGATTTTTACTGCACCGGAAATGAAGTTAAATTTGGGATTTTCCTTAAAGGACCTTGTAGTCCCATTCTTTTTTCATATATTCGGATAGTTTAGTTATTGAAAAATACCTCCCTAAAAGGATTTTATAAAATTCGTATTATTTTAAAAGCTATTGGAGCAACACGAAAACTTTAAAGGCGCTTCAAATAAAACTAAAAATTGAAGAAATAACGTGATCGCTTCAACTTAAGAACAAATCCAACAAATTTGCGGTAGATCAATTTACTTCTTTGTAAGACTTGTGAAAAATTCAGGAATTTTTATGATATCTTTAGTACTTTTCGAGATATTGATGAAATTAGATCACATTTCTTATGAACGAAATTGCAATTTTAAATGAGTGATACAGAGCTCCAGATTTCATTATCTTCCTATATTCTAATGGATAGAGATGTAAGTTTTTATGTAATACTTGAACATTCAACTAAAATTAAAAGTTGAAGAATCTGCATGATCACAACAAGTTAGGAATGCGTCCAACAAATTTGCGATATACCAATTTACTTCTTTATAAGACTTGTGAAAAATTCGGGAATTTTAATGATATCGTTAGTACTTTTCGAGATATTAATGAAATTAGATTTAAATTGTGTTAAATTGTGTTTATAGTAGGGTAGACGCGATGCCCATTTAAATAAAAGAATTACATACAATTCTATTTTGTATTATTCATTACAATGGATATGACTCGTAAGTTTTAAAGTAATAAGTTTTTTTGCTATATATTGTGAGATTATTTTATTTTTTTGCTTCAAAGTAAAAATAAAATAAAAAAAGGAATTCAAAAATTGCACATTTTTGGAAATTTTCCGAGGGGCAGGTGTAGTTATATGTATATTTCCATTTTACATACAAATTATATCTATTTCAAGCATTTGTATTTTTGGGCACCCCCGTCTGCCTTCGACATCCGCAAACACTGTAATGGTAAATCGCGTGCACGCGCACTGCGTGCTCCCGGCGGGGCGTGGAGTACTGGTTCGAAGGATTCAACGGGGGCGGTCAATTGTAACTACCCTCTTTCCACCCAGATGGCGATGGTTCTAGTTCTCTCAGGAATATTGTTGCTAACTATATTTAATAGTAAAGCAGTTGCAGTCCAATCTGACTCTTCTCGACTTGTTCGGGAAGCCGATCTGAGACGCTGGGGTCGCTAGGCTTCTGTGCCTTTGGTGCTCACCCCCTAACTTCTAAGTCATCGGGGGAAAGCGAGATACCAAATTCAGTTGTGGTCTTCCTCAACCTTTGGTCGTACTCAAATGTCTACAAGTTGAATTCTTCTCTTGGTCGTTCAAGTTCTGAGCTCAGATGTTTCCCAAACTCTAAACATTAAACAAAGCCAGGAGGCTTTGTCCAGCAGTGCCTAAAGGAGTAACCGCTTGATCGTCTTCAAGGGACTCCACCTTAAATACAAAACAATTAAACCTAATATATATACCATTCCCGTAAGGGATTAAAGGAGTACCCTCTTGATCGTTTTCAATGGTCTCCAAATAATAAACAATAAAACTTAAACATAAAGGAGTACAAATCTCCAAACTTAATAATTAAAACCATAGTGATTTCTCTTTCAGGATATTTTATTTTGTGTTAATATTATAATTATTTTTTTGTTTTTCAGCTTGCTAATCTCCTTTTTTTCAGAAAGGACTGCCAATCACTGCGCGTAAGGTTCAAGTGCGGGACTGTTAGATGTTCCATCCAAGATGTGACCAGGAGGTCTTCGTCCAACAGTGTTTAAAGGAGTAACAGCTTGATCGATTTCAAGGGACTCCACCTTAAATACAAAACAATTAAACCTAATACATATACCATTCCCGCAAGGGATTAAAGGAGTACCCTCTTGATCGTTTTCAATGGTCTCCAAAGAATAAACAACAAATCTTAAATATAAAGTATTCCATAAGACAGCAGTTGGGCACTCAACGATGGACTTTCAAGTAAGTTTGATCTTAAAAATGTATGAATTTTATGTTGTGTAACATTATATACTGACAAGGAGTTTTAATTCTAGTGAGGAACGTCTTCTTCAAGAGGGAGGCATCCATTCCATGACACAGCAGTTGGGCACTCAACGATGGACTTTCAAGTAAGTTTGACTATGAAAATATATAAATGTTATGTTGTGCATTATTATATACTAACAAGAAATTCTTATTACAGTGAGGGACGTCTTCTTCAAGAGGGAGGAATCCATTCCAAGAGACAGCAGTTGGGCACTCAACGATGGAGCTTCAAGTAAGTTCGGCATTGAACATTTTAATATAGCTAGCTATATTTATTTATGTTATAGGTCCAATGGATAAACAGTGAAACAAATTACCGAGTGCGGGTACGGTAAAGTGCGCGTAAAAAGTTATCGAGTGCGTGTAGAGTCCGAGTGCGGGTCGCGTAGAATTCGAGTGCGGGTTCCGTTCCGGCAGTTTTTGTAATTTTCGCGAGTGCCGTGAGAGACTGAATATCATAAAAAGGCGGCCGTATATCCGTCCAACGATCCATCCAGAGGGTTTGAGTTGAGGCCGACATTCATCCATCCAGAGGGTTCCAGATGACTTCAACATCCATCCATCCAGAGGGTTCCAGATGCGGCGAGGGCCAACGGTGGGACGCTCAGCGGTGCGACTGCTTGTGTGCCGACCCACAAGTAATGCTCGCCGAAGAGGAATCTCCACTATTACAAACTGTAATAGTGGAGCAACTTTAGAAAATTTATTGTGTCACAAATTGTGAACAATAATTAGTGAGTATCACCTTACGCAAGAGTCCTTCCGACTCCAACGATATAGACTGAGTTCTTCTGACTCCACAGACGTTCAAAGTCTTTCTGACTTTTACGCGGGTCCTTAAGACCAACTTAGTAGTAGTTTTTCGCGATCGGGTGTTTTTAGCTTGCCAGTTGCTGTTGCTACTCAGAAGGAGGGAAGATGCCATCAAGAAGAGATGTCCGAGGAGAAGCAAAGAAGTCCAGGAATCCAAGAATCCGTTCCAATACCACCAACATGCAGCAGCAACCACAATATTATTATGTCGTGGCTACAGAAAGGATAGTGCCGTTCTGGACTGTAGCCAGTCGTTATTTATCGTTCGCTAAGTCGTCGGGCGCGTTATCGTTTTATCGTTATTATTTATTCAACCGCGAGTAAAGGACGATTTAAATTCAAGGAGGAGAACCTCCAGAAATGATATTATTTGTGTTGTATTTATTTTTGGTGTTAAATCTCGGATGAGAGCCTGTGGTGGGTAGACATATGTTTGGACGTAGCTACCCTCAGGTCACAACTGATCGGCACGTGCCAAACTGCTCGTCTCGCGCGGAATAGACGATGCCCATCATTGGATATGTACTTAGGTAGGCTAATTATCCCCATGTCTCCCTCTCGTTAGCTATTTTTGTATGAATGGAATGTGTGCAGAAAGAAAAGCATGAGAAAGAGTGACTGATTAATAACCATATCTTTTTTCACAGGATTAGATTTCAATTAGCTCCGCGTCCCCTCTCATTCGTATTAGGCTGTTCCTTTATCCTTGCTGACTGTGAGTGTGCCAATCGACGTTCTCTTTCAGGCATTTATTGTTTATAATTTGTACTTTCTCTCCACAGGGCTTCAGTAAACCGTGAGTTTTTAATGAAATATTTAAAGAAATTTGCATATTTATAATGTGTGTGTGATGGTTGGGCACAGTCGGCATATCCTTATCCATAAATCGGCACTTCCTTTTTAGGGCGGCATGGCTACTCGTGTAGCGGGAGTGTTATTAATCAAATATTTGTGTTTTTCTTTTTGTTTCAGGTTGCCTTTGACTTTGTTTCGCATTTAATCGTGAATGAAAAACAACGTCATTAACCCGGCCCAGGGAAACTTAATTATTGTACTAAAGTTTCACCTGGGTAATTCCTGGCAGGCGCGTCCTTGTCGCGGGGGTGGGCATACGACCAATATTTTAATGATAATTTACTATTTAAATTAAATTGGCGTATGGCTAAGTTCTGTCAGGGACCCGCTGTTTGCACGGGTATAAAAAGCAAACACTAATGAATTTATTATCATCTTTTGATTACAGGATACATTTAAACCACAAAAATAAATAAATGAGTGATTTCACGTAAATTGGGAAATTTATTGAATGAAAAACCAAGTCTTGCGGTTAAATTCAACAGTAGGCGGTTGTTTCTCCGCTTTTTCAATTCCATACCGTTTAGGGGGGTACTCGCGTCCGGCTTCGGTAGCCAGAAAAGTTATAATGGTGAATCGTATTCGCGTGCGCAGTGTGCTCCCGGCGGGGCGTGGAGCGTTGGTCCAGTCAACTCATAGGGGGGCGGTCAATCATAACTACCCTTTGCTCCCCTAGATGGAGGTAGTTCTAGTTCTCTAAGGAATATTGTTGCTAACTATTGTTACTAGAGAGACAGTTGCGCTCCAATTTGACTTTTCCCGACTCGTTCGGGAAGACGATCTGAGACAAGGGTCGCTAGGCTTCTATGCCTTTTGAGATTTTCCCCTAGTTACTGAGCCGTGGCGGGAAAGTGAGATACCAAATACAGCTGTGGTTCTTCCTCTTTGGTCGTGTTCAAAGTTCTACAAGTTAAAAATCTCTCTCTTAGTCGTGAAGTTCTGAGCTCAGTTGCTTCCTAAACTTTAAACAAAGCCAGGAGACTTTGTCCATCAGTGTGGATTATATCTTTAATACAATACAATTAAACCTAATACATATACCATTCCCGCAAGGGATTAAAGGAGTACCTTCTTGATCGTTTTCAATGGTCTCCAAAGAATAAATAAAACTTAAACATAAAGGAGTACAAATCTCCCAACTTAAAAATTAAAACATTAATGATTTCTTTTTCAGGATATTTTATTTTGTGCTAATATTATTGTTCTTTTTCAGCATGCTAACCTTCTTTCTTTCAGAAAGGACTGACAATTAAGTGCGCGTAAAGATCCAGTGCAGGAGTGACTTGCCATCCAAGATGTGACCAGGAGGTCTTCGTCCAACAGTGTTTAAAGGAGTAACCGCTTGATCGTTTTCAAGGGACTCCACCTTTATTACAATACAATTAAACCTAATACATATACCATTCCCGCAAGGGATTAAAGGAGTGCCAGTTGATCGTTTTCAATGGTCTCCAAAATATAAACTAAAGAATTTAAACATTAAGGAGCACAGATCTCCAAACCAGTTTGTGCGCGGAAAGTACGAGTGCGGGTCGCGAAATAGTTTCATCGAGTGCGCGAGTATTGGACGTTCCATCCAGAGGGATTTCCATCCAAGATGTGTCCAGCCAATAACCAGAGACAGAAGCCAATTTCCGAGGGATGTCATCGAGAAAACCGTGAGTACCTTTTCATTTTCCTTTTTAGTGCATGCTTCGCCTGTCTTGCTTGTTGAGATGAACGTGATTGTGGTAATTTCAATTGCATGTTATTGTTTCAGATTAATTTATATAATTAATATTTAGATTAGGAGATTTTAGTAGAATATTCATCTGCTTAACGTGAATCTTTTTCGGTTTATGTTAATTTGTATTCAGGTCCCTGTTTACACTATTGCTTATTTGCGAAGGCCTAGCTTACAATTAATCGTGAATTAAGTAGCTACCCACTTTTTAAATTTTATTTTATTAATTTTTTGATTTGTTTTATTTTGCTTAATTTTACTTCTTTCCTTCACCACCATTTTAATTACTTCTTTTTATTTTTAGTTATTTAGTATTCTTTATATTAGGACTTATAATTTTTGTTAAAGAGACATTTGAGTCCAAAACGGTCATCAAGTATTGTTGCAGATGCTGATGATTATTTTTCTCTCTAAAGATAACTAACACTTGTAATAGTGTTAGCTATGAATAGTATTCATATACTACTTCTAGGTCCTTCGGGACCTAATAAATCGAGAGGCAACTCTTCGATTTTATTTCACAGTTTTCTGTGATTAATTTTCTCTTTGAAGAAATCAAACACTTGTAAAAGTGTTTGATAAAATAGTATTTTATATACTACTTCAAGATCTTACGGGATCTAATAAATCGAGAGGCAACTCTCCGATTTTACTTCACAGTTCGCTGTGCCTATTTTTCACTTGGAACAAATCAAACACTAGTAGTAGTGTTCGATTCAAAGAGTATTTCACATACTCCTTCTAGATCCTTCGGGATCTAATAAATCGAGAGGCAACTCTTCGATTTTATTTCACAGTTTTCTGTGATTAATATTTTCTTTTAACAAATCTAGTACTTATAACAGTGTTAGAAAAAATAGTATTTTATATACTACTTCGAGATCTTACGGGATCTTCTAAATCGAGAGGCAACTCTCCGATTTTACTTCACAGTTCGCTGTGCCTATTTTTCATTCGGAATAAATCAAACACTAGTAATAGTGTCTGATTCAAAGAGTATTTCACATACTCCTTCTAGATCCTTCGGGATTTAAAAAATCGAGAGTCAACTCTCTGATTTTATTTCACAGTTATCTGTGACTATTTTCCTCTTTAAATAAATCTAACACTTGAAATAGTGTTAGATATAAAGAGTATTTCATATACTCCTTCTAGGTCCTTAGGGATCTAACAAATCGAGAGGCAACTCTCCGATTTTACTTCACAGCTCGCTGTGATTAATTTTCTTTTTGCATAAATCTAACACTGACGGTACTAGATATAAATAGTATTTGATATACTACTTCTAGGTCCTTCGGGATCTAATAAATCGAGAGGAAACTCTTCGATTTTGTTTCACAGTTTTCTGTGATTAAATTTCTTTTGTATGAAATCAAACATTAGTAGTAATGTTCGATTCAAAGAGTACTTCATGTACTCCTTCTAGATCTTCCAAGATCTAATAAATCAAGAGGCAACTCTTCGATTTAATTACACAGTTTACTGTGATTACATTTTCTTTTACAGCGTATGAATTTGACTGAGTGCCTGTGTGAGAGATTTGTGAGAATGATCTGCAACAGTAAATTGATGTACCAATATAAAGTCAAATTGAGTTAGATTTATATTAACTATTTGCAAAGAGTCATAATATAATTGAATACTAAAACCTTAATATTATTTATTATTTAATTATTTACTTTTCCAGTTACTTTTTTTCTTGGTTGATTGTAAGCTTGGTAATCGCTGGCGATGTGATACTGTGCAGGGATAGGATATTGAGTTGACTTATTCAGATTAAGTTCACGTATGGTTGATGCATATCTCGACTAAGTTTGTTTAGGAAAACTCCCAGGAAGAACCAGCGATCCAGCACCTTCTTGTGTCGCAAGAAGACTTAGAGCTGGGGAGGGTGTCGTGAGGGCCACTCACACTACCAACATGCAGCACTGATGGTTCTATTCCAGTGACAAATGTCTGGGAGTGCGACGTCCATCAAAATCAAAAGGATCTTCATTAAGAGGGAAGAGTCCATTCCATACGACAGCAGTTGGGCACTCAACGATGGACTTTCAAGTAAGTTTGACTTTGAAAATATATGAATGATATGTTGTGTATTATTTTATACTAACAAGGAGTTCTTATTTCAGTGAGGAGCGTCTTCTTCAAGAGGGAGGAATTCATTCCATGAGACAGCAGTTGGGCACTCAGCGATGGACTTTCAAGTAAGTTTGAGTTTACAAATATATTAATGTTTATTATTATATACTAACAAGGAGTTCTTATTTCAGTGAGGAACGTCTTCTTCAAGAGGGAGGAATTCATTCCATAGGACAGCAGTTGGGCACTCTACGATGGAGCCTCAAGTAAGTTCGTCTTTGAACATTTTAATATAGCTAGCTATAGTTATTTATGTTGTAGGTGCTATGGATCCACAGTGAAACAAATTACCGAGTGCGGGTACGGTAAAGTGCGCGTTAAAAGTTTTCGAGTGCGTGTAGAGTCCGAGTGCGGGTCGCGTAGAATTCGAGTGCGGGTTCCGTTCCGGCAGTTTTTGTAATTTTCGCGAGTGCCGTGAGAGACTAAATATTATGAAAAGGCGGCCGTATATCCGTCCAACGATCCATCCAGAGGGTTCCAGATGACGTCGACATCCATCCAGAGGAGGGTTCCAGACGACTTCAACATCCATCCATCCAGAGGGTTCCAGATGCGGCGAGGGCCAACGGTGGGACGCTCAGCGGTGCGACTGCTTGTGTGCCGACCCACAAGTAATGCTCGCCGAAGAGGAATCTCCACTATTACAAACTGTAATAGTGGAGCAACTTTAGAAAATTTATTGTGTCACAAATTGTGAACAATAATTAGTGAGTATCACCTGATGCAAGAGTCCTTCTGACTCAACAGACGTTCAAAGTCCTTCTGACTTTTACGCGGGTCCTTAAGACCAACTTAGTAGTAGTTTTTCGCGATCGGGTGTTTTTAGCTAGCCAGTTGCTGTTGCTGCTCAGAAGGAGGGAAGATGCCACCAAGAAGAGATGTCCGAGGAGAAGCAAAGAAGTCCAGGAATCCAAGGATCCGTTCCAATACCACCAACATGCAGCAGCAACCACAATATTATTATGTCGTGGCTACAGAAAGGATAGTGCCGTTCTGGACTGTAGCCACTCGTTATTTATCGTTCGCTAAGTCGTCGGGCGCGTTATCGTTTTATCGTTATTATTTATTTAACCGCGAGTAAAAGACGATTTCAATTCAAGGAGGAGAACCTCCAGATATTATAGTATTTGTGTTGTATTTATTTTTGGTGTTAAATCTCGGATGAGAGCCTGTGGTGGGTAGACATATGTTTGGACGTAGCTACCCTCAGGTCACAACTGATCGGCACGTGCCAAACTGCTCGTCTCGCGCGGAATAGACGATGCCCATCATTGGATATGTACTTAGGTAGGCTAATTATCCCCATGTCTCCCTCTCGTTAGCTATTTTTGTATGAATGGAATGTGTGCAGAAAAAAAAAGCATGAGAAAGAGTGACTGATTAATAATCATCTTTTTTACAGAATTAAATTTCAATTAGCTCCGCGTCCCCTCCATTCGTATTAGGCTGTTCCTTTATCCTTGCTGACTGTGAGTGTGCCAACCGACGTTCTCTTTCAGGCATGTATTGTTTATAACTTTCTCTCCACAGGGCTTCAGTAAACTGTGAGTTTTTAATAAAATACTTAACGAAACTTCGAATTATAATGTGTGTGATGGTTGGGCACAGTCGGCATATCCTTACCCTTAAATCGGCACTTCCTTTTTAGGGCGGCATGGCTACTCGTGTAGCGGGTGTGTTACTAATCATATATTTGTGTTTTCTTTTGTTTCAGGTCGCCTTTGACTTTGTTTCGCATTTAAACGTGAATGAAAAACAACGTCATTAACCCGGCCCAGGGAAACTGAATTATTGTACAAAGTTTCACCTGGGTAATTCCTGGCAGACGCGTCCTTGTCGCGGGGGTGGGCATACGACCAATATTTTAATCATAATTTATTATTCAAATTAAATTGGCGTATGGCGAAGTTCTGTCAGGGACCCATAGTTTGCAAGGGTATAAAAAGCAAACAATATTTCATTTATTGCCCTCCTCAAATTACAGAATTCACATGAGTTTATCATAAAAATACATCCGATTTCTTCATGCAAAAACGATTAAATTATAGCTAGCTAAAATTATTATCAATTAGTAAAGATCAACACGAAATGACGTGACAGGTTGTCAATGAACAATTGACGAATGGAGTAAAATGAGTTTGCTAATTGATGCCAATTTGATATAAGCACATTTATAATAGCAAAGGTGATGCATATTTTCGAATAATTTATCAACATTTACAAACGATGTCAATAACTGTGTATTGAGCAATCAGTAATGACATTGTACCAGCAGCAACAGCAACAGTCGTATTATTTTTCTTTGCAATTTCAAACATACCTCGGCATGTCATAGATACTTAAACGAATTAAATACGTATAAACGAATGAATAAAATAAAGATAGAAAACGCGGTTTCTATAAATCTATGACGATTTCATAATCAGCATGGAAAATAAGGGTAATAAACAATTAATATTTTATATTTAATGCCTAGATTTTAATATTTCTATAAACAACAGATGTTTGAGTAGTTTTTCTGAATTTTAAGACTTTGTATTAAGCAACAAATTAGTTTCTTCAATAATTAATTGATATGGCAAACAACGAATATTTTTAATTAAAAAATTCAACTTCTGATTAAAATATTAGTAAGGAATTATTTTTTTCTTGGTGTGATATGATTAGAAATTTACGGTTATCAATGTAGGTACGTAGCGGAGAAATGTTGATAACATTTACTCAGGTTTTCGTTTAATTTATAGCAATAATTATCGACTGAACGGAATGCGAATGGGTTAAATATGCATTCGAGTGTTCGTTTGCAACGACCTTGCTTGGTATTCGGGCGCCATTCGAATCTAAAGAAGTTTCTTCTCTTCGACTTGGTCACTAAAGACAAAGACAAACAAAAGCATGCTTCGTATAGGTGGAGAAAGACGCGAAATCAAATTATTCAACAATACTCCCGTGTATTGCTATCGTAGCGCAGCAACAACAACAACGACAACAACAACAACAAGCAGGTTGGGGTCGGCGGCAGATTGCGACATTCATTTGTTGGAATTTTGCCCCCCGAAAAAAATATACATATTCATGTACATACACTCACGATTGATACGCTCTTTTTTTATTTATGTATGTCGTATAAAAATATCCATCAAGCAGACACATTTTTTGCGAAAAAAAAAAAACGTTTAATCTCTCTCAACATCTACGTAAATAGATTGACAATTTGTTTAAATATGCGATAAATCAGAAGCTCATTTAAATTTGAATAAAGTTGACTTAGTGTCATATTTCACCGCATAATTTCTTCATAACTTATACAGTTTATTGTCAAATTGCTTGCTGCCTACAAAAAGTAGTGTGCTTTTGTTATTTTTTATTAATGCGTCTTTATTATTACCATGGCAACCAAATTCTAAATTATTTGCTATTTGTTTGGAGCTGTTTCATTGCGAGAAATCGATTTATGCTTAATTTTAGAATAGTCAAGTTTCTTTTGGATTTAGCAAAATGACATTTGATTGTGAATTTTTATTGCTTCATAATTTTTTAATATGACTTCTTATTGAGTAATCATTCGTAATTGATTATCACCATGGCGTTGTGTTAATAATAGTCAATCAAAAGCTTTTAAACAAATTGACAAATATTTTGATTTTACGTTATTGATTATGAAGTTTCAAGTATGTTGTAAGAATGAACAATTATTTAAGAAATAGCGTTAAAATCTATAGAGAAATTAATGGGTTATCAAAATTCGGGTAAAAAATGAGTTTAGGCAGGAAGTTGAGGAATTTAAGTTAAGTGGCGATTGAGAATTTTGAAATGCATGAGAAAAATAATTTTCTTTATGATGAAGGACGATAAAAATCAATAAAAAAACACATAAATAAATTAAATTGAATAAAAGTGACAAGATTTATTGTATTATGCACACAGTACCTATGTATTATTATTATATAATTACAAATAATAGAAAAAGCTATTGTTATTGATATGACGAGCACACAATAAAAGAATCAACAGCAAATATGTGTCAGGGCGACGTTGTTTTCTTAGTAATTCTTTTAATTTGAATTAATTTAACGTAAGTGATATTTTATTAGCGCGAGATGCTATTTCCGATTCAATCATCGTATGTCATCATCTCGTATTAAATGCGCTTAATTTATGGCTTATTTCTGTTTTTCACCTTCTTCTCAGCACATATATCAAAAACAATGTTATCCTTTTATTAACACTATTCATCACTTCCATTATTATTTGTTTTATTTTATTTACTTGTTTAAAACAAACAAGATACAAATCAAGTTAATAGAAAATTAATCTAACAGGCTAATTCTGGAGAAGAGACTCTAAACTCGTCATAACTCGGAAACTAAATTTTTGTGGGTTTATAAAAATATACTATAATAAAGACTGAGAATCAATTAACAAACGTTGCAATTTTGAAAAAAATATCTCCATAAACAATTAAGATATTTTTATTTGAATTTGCAGCATTTTGTCGTATTGAGCATACCGCACAAACATGGCATTAGGGTACGAATGGCATGCTGTATGCTAATTGGCTTATCATTGTTTGTTCAAATCCATTATGGCCGCCTTTATGGTGTTTGCATGTATTGTTTCTAAGGAGTTTGTAGCAGGACCTTAGCAACCACGAAATGGAGTATAAATCGTGCTCTTTTCTTAGATACTTCTTTCTGTTTGTGCTTTGAACTAAAAGAACTTTTAACTAAGTTGTGATAATTTAAATTAAATATAATTTTTGATAAAATTTAAGCCAGAAAGAGAAAGAAGAAAAAAATTCCTCACGAGTTACGTTTGGTGAACACCAGTGAGCTCTCGACGGCGTTCTTGCGGAGTAGGTCATGGTTAGGAGGAAAGTAGACTTGGCGCCTGCTGCTGACTGACCAAAATGCACGAAGAACCAACAATTTCAACTAAATTTAAATACGCACTCACACACATCAAACCCAACAACTATGTATTGAATGACGAACAATTACTTGCCAATAACGTGCAGCCTGATTGCAAAATGCGTTTTGCTTCGAATCAGCTGATTTTTAATTAACATTCAACAATTACCAAAGAATTCCAAGCCTCTTCCAAAAATCACCATTTGAATAAATTATGAGTGATTAATTCATAATTCCAGATAATACATAAATAATAAATTTCCATGCGCTGGTATTTTTTCTCTCGTCACTTTGCATTCGCTATTTTAATATTGAAATTTTATGAATGCAGTTACGTTTTTATTGATTCTTTATTGCTGATTGAGAAGGCAGTAGCATGAAATAATTGCATTGAATGTTAACAAGTTTATTAAAAATTTTATTGTGTCTGCCTCCTTCGTTTAATTCTTCTTTCCTTAGGCGAAGAAAAAGTTTGAAAGCATAAAACAATTAATCGCAAATGTTCACCAACCAAATTGAGAAGTAATGAATAAAAATTAATAATGAATTTACTTTAAAGGCAGGACAAATAATTATGAGTTTTCTACTTGTATGGAGATTATTGCAGTTTAATACGTTAAGAATAATTTTAGAAAGTGATTGAAGGATAATTTTATCCTTAACGAAGAAAAGTGTACTTTTAGAGCGTCGAATTCAGAGAGAATTACTTAGTAAATTTTGCAAGTGTGACAGTTCCATTAAAGACCATGGTCTGAATAAAAACTCCTTCGTGATTATGCGACAAGCGAAGAGTGGCTCACGAGGAGTCCACGCAACTTCAACTTCTTCGTGGTGGAGCGCAAAACACGGCGCGAGTTGGGAGCGCAGTCGCGACTTGAAGCACTTTCAGTTTCGTTTAAACATTCGTTGCGGTCGCACGTTTCATGTTTTTTCGTTTCTTGTGCGTCGCGTACGTGCTTTTATTTATTTACTTATTTATCGTACACTTGTTCATAAATTAATAATATCTATAACTTGACCAAAACTCATCCAGCAATTCATTTCATGTCATCGTAAAACTGCCTAGTGAACAACAAAAAGTGCATTAAAGTTTAAAAACAAATACTACTACGTGCAATTGAATAATTGCAGTTCATTTAATATGGTTACACTTTGTTAAACTTAAACTTTTCTAAAGTTGTTCTAAACTTTATTGCACTTGTGCTGCATGCAAGTTGTTGCATTTTATTTACATTAAACGAAGCGCTCCTTCGTTTAGAGATGCAAATTAATTCATAACTTTTATATATTTTATTATTACACATGTTTCGCTGTTTGATATTTCCATTAAGTCGTTGGTCGTTGATGATGAAGTTATTATTTAGTTTATGAA
This sequence comes from Aleochara curtula, assembly GCA_963978815.1. NCBI lineage: Eukaryota > Metazoa > Arthropoda > Insecta > Coleoptera > Staphylinidae > Aleochara > Aleochara curtula. The sequence continues at coordinate 17,606,295 of OZ022216.1, read as the reverse complement.
ATTGTGTGAAATATCTATGCGTATTTCTTTTTTCAAGAGTGACATTGATTTACTGCGAAGAAAAAGAAAAGTGCGTTTTGTTAATTGGCGCAAAGTGCGCTCGAGTTGCGCGTGCAGAGGCGAGTGCGCGTGCTTTTTAATGACATGAAAATCAGTACTGAATTATTACTTATTGATCATCAAGTTTTCATCATTTGCCACGAAGCACGAGTCGATGTTTTAAACTGGAACTTAACATGGATTTCAATTTATTAAGTGCGAAACGACAACAATTTCTTTTTGCATTTTTGGAACTTTATTTTCACATCAGGAAAGTCGAAAAATATTAAAAGGTAATTGAGAAATATTAGAAAAACTTTTATAAAAACTTTTCTTGGTTATTAAGTAATAAAATATTTTATGAAGCAACTTTCAAAAACTTTTTTTTCTCGTATAAATATCAAGTAAAAGAAATAAAAAATAGATCAAACACTAAAAGTCTTAAGTTTAATGCAAAATCTAGTGAGTTATATAATTTTGATTTTTTTTCAATTACATTTATAGAGTTGAATATTCGCCACTAGCAAAATTTGCAATTAATATGAATGCATATGTAATCATAACCAAAAATTTAAAATAGATTAGTATATCGTGCAACGTAACAAATCGCGTAATAATCGATCCACATCTTGAGGCGTTAAAGTGTGTTTGAAATTGTTTTTAAATGACGAAGAATTCCACTTGTTATACAATTAAATTTCTACCTATTCTAAACGAAATTTATGAATACTTAATAACTTAACACAATATTTGTTACTAGTAATAATAATATCTCTTTCGTCTCTTTTTGTCTTTCATCGCATCAAGATGTCTCTATCTTCTCTTGTTCTCGCTTGTTCTATTTCTTTAAAACATTTACAGACTGTGTGTATGAGTAAGAAGTTTGTCATTAAGAAGAAAGTGAAATTAAAGCGAATTTCTCGCAACAACCGCGCCGCGAAATTACACAAACGATTTGCGCACTCTGTCCCGCATATTCATCTTAAGCTCCATCGGCTGACATAAGAAGCAAACACACTACGAATGTTAATAAGAAAAACCCATAAGACAAAAAAGCGATACAACTTAGACTTTAGCGCTTAAGTCGTATTATTCAAGAGAGTTGCAAGTTATAAGTCTGATCGGCGTTCGACTGGAATATATACACTGGACGAGAACGAGATCGCTAATAAGCGTGAAACACGAATAAGAGCAAAAAGAATTAAATCGATTGAAGAAGTACTACTACTACACTCTTTGGACATTTGCGCTTAATCTGGTTTAGTTTCATAGACATAATCGAGGAATGCAAAAAATTTACGATTACTCAATCATGTTGACAATAAGAAAATTTAAAAAGTTTTACACTTTTTTGCATCGTAATCTTTTCTGAACATTTCTGAACAACTATTTATTATGAATTATTTATTAATTCAAAAACTTAATATTTCAAGATTGAGTTGAATGACTTTAGGATGTAATAAATTCAACAAAAATGTAGTTTTTTCACAAATTCATTAATTAATAAGCAAAATCATTCAAGGGTCAAGAAATATTACATGAGTCATCTGAAGTTTTAGTTGAATTTTGCAAAGTCACTTTTGCAGTACAAAGAAATGCAAAATCACAAGAAGAAAAGGAGAAAGAAGCGAACAAAGAAATATCACATAATTTCTTAACCAGAGATTACTCTCCGACTTGTATTTACATCTCTTCTTTAGCTATAGTTTCTCTGCATGTTTTCACTTTGTTTAGTGCATGAAGAGAATTCTTTGCAAAGAGGAAATAGATACAAAACGCATTAAGTACATCATTTGCAATTTTAAGACGGTCTCTTGAAGACACTTACGTGTCATATGCATTGATGTTCGTCATTTATCACATGATTTGCATAAATTTTACAGACTCGTAAAACGAAATACGAAATACAACATACTTACTTATACTAGTCTAAAAATATTCGTGTTTTTTGCACACTTAAATGTGGTGAAAAAAAAATTAATACTTAAATAATTATATGACTGACTCATTTGAATGCAATTCATTGCTTTAAATATATTAAATACGTACTTAACATTTGCCATCTGACCTTATAAAATTAAGAAATGTGGGTGTTATTCCCATCAACCTATTAGAATAGTTACCAAAGTTTTTATAAACTTTATGAAGTTCAAAATTATATCTTTTTCAGTGTGTGTAATTAAAAATAATTGTTAAGTAAATGTTAAGATCCGGTTGCAGAATTTTATTTTTACTCAAGATATTATGAGACTTTTATCTTTGGCAATTTTTTGATGTTTAATCAGAGGAATTTCTTAAAAGAATTTCAACAAAATGTTAACATGTTAAGTGCGTCTTTATTATATTCCTTAAAGTCATGCTTTTGTCCTTTTGTAAAGATGAGAATTTAGCAAAAGTTTCCTAAGAGCGTCGTATTTCTCAAACAATTTTTCTCGAGCCTTAATGTGTGATAATCTGATATTTCACATACGTGCAATTCAAAATTATGTAATCTTTGTTTTAGCTCAAAAATAGAAAACATAAACCAACTTGAACCAGCCTCATTTAATTCGGAAAATGTTAAATTAATTAAAACGAATTTTTCTATTTATGGCAATAATCCTTCACATGATTTTAAAACTTAATTTTGAAAACGTTTATAATAAAAGAATTTCAATGGGATTATTGTTCGAATGGAGCAATAGATTGTTGGTTGTTTTGAATAATTAATTAATTTGAATTTTGCAAGAAAGGCCATGATATTCATCAAAGATATCAAAGAAGTGAAGAGTCATCACGTGTAATTGAATATTAATTGACATTTTCATTTAATTCTTTTTCAAATTCTTTTAATCATATTGTTTTGTACGTTGTTACTTGATGTAGTAAATTCATTAACAATTTACACAAAGAAGCTTTTATTATTCATATAAATGTTTTTACCTTACTATTTTGTAATAATAAATGTCTTCTTGTAATATAATTATTTACAGTGTCATTTGACACTAGTTGTTACTGAAATGGTAATTTTATTTAAATAAATTATTTACGGTCATAAAAGTCAGGAATTCCCAGCTTTTCTGGCAAACAATCGAAAAGACTTAAACGTAAAATTTTCCGAAAAGTATGAAACTAGATTTTTGATGAATACAAATATTAGGAATTTTCTATAATCAGTTAGTGAAGAAGACATAGATAATCAATCAATGAAAGAAGTAGTAGTTGGAATTTTTCACCTTTTGCAATTTTCTTGGATCAGCAATCTTGTTACTACTTCTTCGTATTCGCTCAGCTGGCGGAGACGCGAGATGTCGCATTGATTATTACGGCATGAAGCGAAATGCCAAGGTTTGTTCACCGAACGACACTCAAGAAACGCGACGAAGAAGCGAAGAAGTGCAAAAACAGGTATTTGTCTTGTTATTTAGTGAGCGCGCATCAAATTGCTCCTCATCGTTTGCGAATTGCCATTAATACAAGCCTAATAAGTCAGCGAGACAACTGTATAAATTTCACGATTGGATATCAGCAATTTCATTGCTTGTTACAACATTTCATCGAAACAATTACGCACTTTTTTTTATTGATAATTATTTTATTGCTTAATGAGCTATGAAAATTATGCAAGAATTTTTCATATTTCATCGTTTTCATGGAATTTTACTAAATCGCATGTACGCTATTAGGATTGTTCGTGCGTACGTGCGTCAAAAGAAAAGTGCATTTACTTAAATTCTGCTTTTTTTAAGTCGACTTAAATTCCTTACACAAAACGTGTTTAGGAATAAATAAAATATTTCACTTCCTAATATTATAAGTAAATTGCTTTAAACATAATGTTTTTCTGCGTGAAATATTTTCCTATTATTTATTGAACACAATACGCTCGTAAATTTAAATTGTTCAATAACAATAGCTGAAACACCGCCTTTCTTTACGTATAAATTGTTTAAATATTTTAGGCTTGGTATTCTAAATGTTTCAAAATATGTGCATGAATTAAAATCGCATTAATTATTAATTAAATCCACTCACAATAAAAGAAAATGAATTTATAATTTTAGTTCTCAACTTTTTAAAACTTATTTTAAATATCCTCACGACTTGTATAAATATTTCTGGTATTCGAGTGAATGCTGTGCAAAAGTGAGAAAAGTAAAATATTCTTGTTATGCAATTAAAACAATAGGATTATGCATTTATGTATTCCTCGCCTCTTTCTCACTTGTACATTGAATTTTCTTATGATTTGTCTCATTCTATCTTCGCATAGTTCAATTGAATTTACTTAATTCCTAGTTTGCATCTCACACACGAGAGCAGAACTTTTGTTACTTCTTTTTCATCTTTACGTTGAAATTCCTCATCCTTAGATTTATGTCTGATGCTGGTGTTGTTGCCAACACTTGAATCAGTCGAAGAAGCTGACATTTTCAGCATGAAGAAATGCCACAAAAATGTTGAAAATTACACAAATTGCTCTTTGTTGAGGATGTTTGGCGCGTGGGAGCCAATTAACAAATTGTTATCTCCATCGAACTAATAATTTATCTTCAATTGTTTTAAGGCGAGTTTAATTGATAACTTATGTTTCTAATTTCATCATAAGATAAATAATTTACAGTAACAAATTTCAAGAAGTAATTAAAATATTACTGTATTAAAAAAACGGTCTTCAAATAAGTTTATTGCTAATATGAAATCAATTAACATTTACTGCACGATCAATAAATAAGTGCAAGACTAGTCATTCATTAAAAGGCGCATTTATTAATCGTTAATTACTAATGCTAATGAGGCAATGAATGACTTTGCCCACATTTGCTTTATCTCCTTCTTCTTTCTTCTTCAGATGCTTTTTTGAAATTCCTGGTAATGATCAAGTTATCACATATTATTAATGATAAATCAAACATAAACAGCAAATAAAGAAGCAGTTTATTTCTTCATTTATTTATTCACAGCAAAACAGCAAAGCACATAAACAAATAGAATTATCCATATGGTTTGTAATTTAATCACTTGATATTTACTTAATAATATTTATTACGATATTTGCATTGAACGGTCATAATTTACGGTTTTTCTCAGACCGTTTGAAAATTGTTGCAATTGCTGAATAACGCCCACGATCAGTAGGCGATTGCCTAATAGGCTTGTACGCTAACTAACCAACCAACTACTTTGCGGACATCGCGATCATTAATTACGATTTTTGTGCTGTTTGCACCTTGATTTTCCTCGGAATACACGTACGTTTCGTGATTTAATGTTATTCATTAACGCGCAATGCGCAATAATTTGTGACGCTTCAGTAGTTATGGGTCAATTCAGCAAGATGCGAATGCGTTCTTTGGCCGGACAAGCTGTAAGAAAGAAGAGGCACGTTTGAATTGACATTGACCGAAATGACGAACGCATACACTTATATCTATTTGTGTATTTCTTTTTCTTTAAATTGTTAATCTTGTTCAGATTCCTTCAACATCATTAACCATTGTAATTATCTAAGTACAGAGCATTTAACTGCTTTTTCGCAATGGACGATTATAGGCAATTTTTTTGAGATAGTTATACCATGGCTTTTAAAGCATTTATTTGTTGTTGCTAATCATGATGAGATTTAATCAGTAATTAACATAATTAACGGTTGCAATTAACTGTGCATCTATTAAAAAGTAGTTAAGAATACTTTGATTATTCTAAGCAGTTTTCAGAATTATTGGCTTCTAGTTTCTGATTGTTGAAGAGAAGTTAAATTTCATTAGAAATACCATTTCTTGATTAATAAAATAATTAATTAATTAATGAAATTCACGCCTAATTGATGGGACGTTCTACTTCTTTAGTATCCTTTAATTATAAACAAATATTCATCATGCAATTTATTATTATGGAACGATAAACCTTTTGAATATAAATTAGAAAAGGTGTAGCAATAAATCACTGCAAATTGGATGCATGCAATTATTAATAACAATAATTTTAATGTCCGGTTACAACAACAATTTAGCACGTTGAATGTATCTTAGCATAATGCAATTAATCGATTAGGTATAGTAATAAAGCACAACTTTATGAAAATTGCATCAACTGAAATTTGGTCATCGAGTGAATGCTCTACGAGCTTTAATTTTCGCGTTGTTATAAATTCTAATAAAAGTTTATTGTTGGTTTTGTAATGGTCGTAAAGTTTTTGTAAAAAATGCACGCAATGCATGAGTGCATCTCAGCCAGATGCAAAGAGTGTATAATTAAAATTGTATTGAAATTTTGCAATAATTATTATCCAGCGTACCTACTTGTAGTGCAAACTAAACATCTATTATGTGCGCGTAATAAGTGCAAGTGCATTGCAGCGCAAACTTTGAATAGCTGTATGTCGAAATCAGCGTCTTGCATTCGCCACGTTATTGAATTTAAATTGTGTTTGATAGTCGAGTCAAGAACTTAATCCAGCTATTATTAAAATATGTTGTAACTGTATTTACTTTAATTACGTTGCTTAAGAAATTTTTACGTTAAAAATATAAATTTTATGATTTAGGTACTTAAATATATTTTATCTTTGAATTTAAAAATACATTAATCTTTTACCTATGATAATTAAAAATCTAGAAAAGATACTTTAGATTTTCTTTCAGAATATGAAAGTCTAGTTAATCTAGAATAAATCTTGAAAATTTGAACATTTTTGGTCGAGTACTTTCGGAGGAATTAATTTTTTTTAATGGCAAATTATAATTTAGTCTTTCAATTTTATATGATTGAATCACTTAGACTATTAATTTTATTTAAATGGTATTCACGCATAATAATAATTCAATTATTCAACATAATTGAATCGATACTTTCGCTACCACGATTGTTTAAACAAACCGCTAAAATCGATTGAAGAATTTGATTGAATAATCTTTCGAAACGCCGAGGTTAGGTCATGAAATAATAAACAGTTCAAAATATATCTTTGGCTAACTTTGCCGCACCTACGCAAAGTGAAAATCTCCTCAATTTGCATAACTGAGTAACAATTGAGCGTAGAAATAAAATTTTAAATTGGCGGTTATACAATAACGCCGATGAAAATTATGCTGTCGATCATAAACGTTAAATTTCGTCGAATTATAATATTTGTGAAAACTTCAAATAGCACTTGCGCAAAAATTTGCTGCTAACTAACAATTAAACTTGTTTCATTATTAGTCTTATAAAATTTATCTCGTGGTTTTCATCATTTTGCAATTGTAGAAGGAGGAAACGAAAGTTTTGCTTTTACATTTCTCATTTCTCATCTTACGTTATCGTAGTAAGCATCATCATCATCGTTTACATCTTTTATTATCAATTCAAGACTTGGCTTGGATTATGTAATAATACATCGCAAAATGTTATGATAATTTATCAACTTCATAATCAAATTTTAATAATAACTGCGATTTTTAATGGATATTTTTTGTTACAGTTTCTTGTATTAATGCAATGCCATATTGCGCTTTTAATCACGGCGCACACGCAACATGTTGAGATGGATGGGGCAGCGCCGCAAGGTCCCAGAAGTCGTGCCCGGTCACGGTGGCGGTGGCGGCGGCGACGTGACCATTCCGCCCACATTAGACATAAATGGCGCACAAGGGATGCTCTCATCAATGAGACGTTCTGTGTACCTGCCACGTGTCGCACTCAAAACGCCAGTTGACAGTGCGCCTTCCACAAGTTCCATTTCCGGTAATGAAAAACCAGCACTTCCCTTAAAAGAGGACTTGAAAGCCCGGAAAGAACAGGAATTTGATTCAATCAGGGAGAAGCAGCCATGGGTGGATAATTTTTATATGCGTAGTGATTCACGATTTGGCGGGTGAGTTCTTTGACTAATAAATTTTAATTATCTCTTAGCAAGCATTCTTCACTTAATTGCTTCAATTTAATTTAATTTCCAGGGTAAATCCTTTATACATGGAAAAATACAAACCGCCAACTCGTGCATTATCCCGTCAAAGTACACCAACCGGTGAAAAATCATCCAGTTCCGGTTACGGTGGAAGTAACCTCTACAGTTCAATGAGTGAACAACTCTATACGGAAATGAAGACGAAAATCGACGGAGTCCTTGAACAAAATCCAAACTACGTCAAATCCATCCAGGTGGCCAAACGCAAGAACAAATCGACACACTCCAGCGGATCTTCAGGTACTCTAAGTACCATTCCAGAAGGACGAATCGACTTTACCATTCCACGTCCCATTTGGCCGAACCGAAACCAAAGACAACCTACGACAACCCAGGAATACGACTCGCTCGTTGATGAAGCAGTCTTACTGTACACATCGCTGAGCAACCATCAAGACCTCAATAAACCGGGACCGGAAAGTATACGCACTGAAGTCTCAGTTAAGGAAATCCTCTTGGAACTCTTGCACAACGTCAATGCAACTATTGAAGGCAAGGGGGTGCTCACCCCTGAGGAAATGCTTAAAACAGTCAATGAGAAAATAAGCGATAGCATTGACGCGCTGAAAAATACAACTGAGGAAGAAATGCGTTTACTATGTGTTAATTTACGTAATTCCAAGAAAGTTGACTCAGTAGTTCGCGCCTTTAGCCATTCAGCCTCTTCGAGTGGGCATTCAAGTCAAAGTTCTTGGAGTAACCGCCTCCGAACATTGTCCACGGACGCTGAAGATATCTATCAGTTGGCGAGCTCATCGAGCAGTGGATTCAGCGACTGTATGTTCAATAAAGACGGCTTAACGGTGATTAATAATAATGCAGCAAATTTGGAAGTGCGACAATTACCCATGTTCGTTCATGATGACTTGGCAAGTGTCCCAAATGGCGTGCGTAATGCGATGATCTATGGCACATTGTGTCGGAACACCACATGCGGGGGCGGAAGTGTGCGAAATGTGCATGCATTGTGCGCAAAGGGCGCAAGTTGTAGTAAACGTGATAAGAGAGATAGTGAGGGTAAGCAGAGCTTGCTGCGCGTTGATGATGATAAGCCCAGTGTGTGGCAGCAATATTACGGAGTGAATTTAAGTATGCAAGATGCGAATCAAAAGAGTGATGTTAAAATTGACGTTAATTATGTGCCTAAACCTACGGATGTACCTATTTTTGTAAGTATCAATTATTTCAACTGTTAGTTAAGTAAGTCTAACTTTAACAATCCACAACTCTCAAAGAAATTATGATATCCACATAATTTAAACTTTCTGAGATTTATCATCTAATTCTTTAATGGTATATGCAATTTTAGCGAAATCTAATAGCTAAATCCTCTGCAATTAATTATTTTGCAAAACGTCTTTTTTATTACCACTGAAAGAGTGGTTTTCATAAAGTTTGAGTTCAACATTAAATAACTACAAAAATAATAGAGATATTTAGATGAACTAAAAAGTGCTGGAATAAACATGTAATCTTTTATATTACTGTCAAATTCCATAGAAATTCAGCCAATAGGTTTTGTGCAATTAATTTTTGAAAATCGTTAATTTCTTTGTAGAGCGGCAACTCAGTATACAATGGAATAAGAAAAAATTTGTTACTTATTTCTTCTATTAAAACGGATTTCTTTTCTTCCGTATAATGACTTAACTTATTATCTAATTCAGCATGAAATTCCGGCATTTTAAAATTCGGGTGTCATTTAATAAAACACGTCGTGGTCTAATTGCGGCCGAACGTAATTGCAGCGTGCGAGTGCATAATGTGTAACCGCGTGCAGTCAAACACAACGCTTGAGGAATATGAATAAATGCGAAATACCAACGCATACTAATGAATAGTTAGTTGAATGAGCGAAAAAGTAAAGAATCATTTGTCCAACAGGTACATAATTATGCGATTACACTGTTCTCTGCAATTGTTGTCACTTTTTTTGCGTGGCGTTGTAACCTATATATTATTACGCGTACGAGTCTGTTGTTATGTTGTGATTGTTGTAATATGCTTGATAGCAATGCGAGTGCAATTTGTAGTGAGTGCGCGCACGCATTCGTGCACTGCGGTGGCGGCGGCTTCGACGTCAAATGTTATGTCATTACGCTCATTACTCTTGATTTTATTTGTTGCGCACGCGGGTCGCCTCTCTTTCACTTTCAATGCGTTCTCTATTACTTTATGGCTAATTTATTAATATTCTACTATCGATTTCTATGAAATAATAGGTTACTATTGATTTATTTCTAATTGCTTTAAAGATTCATATGCAATCTTAGTTCTTATTTTGATGAACTTGCATCCAGTTTCCAAAATGTTAATTCGTGTAGAATAATTATGTTTAATTTACCGTTTACTATTTATTGACATGCAAAACAAAGAAACAAGTAAGCGAAGTAAATCACAAAAGTTATATGCTAATTAACCACATGTTTGAGCGCTTTGAACAGAAATGGCTCATAAACATTTCCTCAATTAATTCAATTCACTTAAGTCATGCATTTATTGACTCTTTAAACTTTTGCGCTTATAAAACTGAGTCATTTTCATGGTAATTGCACACAATACCTACACCTGGCAATTATAAAACGTGTCTTAAAAATTGCGCTTCTCTCATTTTGAAAAAAAGACTAGTGAAAATAATTTCATTGTTGTATAATTGAATTCGTCGGTCGCGTTTATGTAATAATTGTAATTTTCTTATTGCGAAGCTTACGCTCTTTTCGAAGAATAGCAGCTAATCATTATTTTGCGCAAAGATTCTTGCAATCTGCGCGCATCGTGCATGAGTTAATCACGTGCAAGAGTGTAGGTAGTGTATTCGATTCGCTTCCTTCTTCCGATATTACCTCAATCCGCTCGACCACTTCTTCGTCTTCGTCTTCGAGGCGTCTGCATGCTCCTCAACATGCGTTAATGACTCGTGCATTCAATCACATGAACAAATACACAAAGGTTGATTAAATTGCGTTGCTAATTGCATTTCTTCGTCTGTTATTTCGCTTGTGAATTACAGCGTAACCTTATCACTTTTCATTCAGTCAAGTCAAGTCGTAATTTCAAAGCTAATTATTAAAACTATTTGAAATATCCACATGTAATAAAAGATATCTACTTCTGGTTTCATGATTTTATTGAATACTTTGAGAAATTAAGTTGCAATAGATTTAATTACAATTGTAATATAAAATTGAAATACCTACTTTGAAAGTTTTCTTTTCAGAATTATTTGACATTTGAATAAAACAAGTTCTGCTATTTTCATTTTAACATAATTTAAACTACATTTGAATGAAAATTTCTCTATTTATCATTTATTCTATTTTGACATTCAAATATTTCTATTATTATCATGATTTTCCATACCATCGAAAAGTCGTAGATCAAGTAATGAATGATCAAATCCAACAGAATAATCAATAACTAAATGAATAAGAAATCAAGTTAATTAATTGGCTTTTTAACCCAGATTTATAAAAAGCGACTTGTGCAGCAAATAAACTAAATGCTAAAGAGTGTATTTTGAATGTAAGCTGAATGATTGTAAAAGTTGTGGATTATTTATGAGTCGCTCTTCTTTTTCTATGTCAAACATTAATGTGTAGTATGCAAAATATAAGAAGCGCGTGTTCGCAAAATGAATGTTTAAATTTAACGTTGATCTTATACGTGAAGCATGTAAGTGATTGAGGAGATGAAAGCAAACAGCGATGAGGTAAAAGTTCTTCACTTTCATTCCCTCGTACACAACCAACGACTCCATACATACGCACCACGTCTTAAGTTCCGTTTTCAGTTTCGTTGAGATCATCAAATCAAATCATCACTTTCCTTCTTTTGCTATGCTTTTTTCCCGTTATTACATTTTATGATGCACGTATTATTAAAAATTTACTACTAATTAAAAGTTTTCCATAAGAAACAACGTCTTAGTTACTAATTAACACTTAAAATTCAAATTCAAGAATTTTTATTACTAAATAAGACATTGGAACTTAACTATTCAATTACTAAATTGTGTAGTTAATAATTTCAAGACTTATATAATTTTTTAAATATCTTCATATTTAATAAGAAACAAATAAATCAATAGCTTAAAAATCGGTAATCTTCAAAGCGCTGGAGATGCAATAACAAAAAGAGAAACGAAGATGTGCACGAAACAAAATAACGATTGCGCATCATCATTTCCGGATTTGCACAATTTGCACGTCGTCCGCGAAGAGTGAAATATCCGTAACCGATTCGCAAATGCTAAGTACGCAATCGAAGACACTCAGTCACGGTGTCGAAGAAGCAGCAACAATTCTAAGTCTAACACTCATTGAGTGCACGATGACTTGGAATCTCTGTTTGTTTTACGGCATTTATGTGCATAAAAATGCGTATTCCGGTTTATTGTACATCAGTCATGGATGCGACTGTGATATTCGATCGTGAGATGATATCCCAAAGGAAAAATCAATGTATTCATCAATACATAATGCGACGATTAAATCTGTTTTCTCTCATTGCATTCATGCTCGCGTATTGCGCTCATTCATTATTCATTATTCAATCAATTCTTGCGTAACAATTTCTAATAATAAATTAACTACTTAAAATTACAGAATAACATTATTGTTATAACTTATTTGCGCACAAAAATATTCATCATATTAATTATTTCATTTATAAGTTGAACTTAAATAGAAAACCGGAAATCAGATTTTGTCATAGTGCTATCTATCCATATTAATTAGTTATTCAAATAAATATTAAGTAATTTAATTTAAACAACTTCCGTTTCAATGTCATAATCGAGCATATTAATTAGACGTGTTTTGCTCAATTTTAGCTTATCGAATAATTAATCAATTATCGCTTTCCCATGTAGGAATTAACCTGAAAAGAAACAGGAATTTAATGTGAAATAAATGAAGAAATAAGCAGAAATCGTAACAAATTTTCTATCAATCAAAGATTATCCAATCGACCCGTATTTATTACTTGCCTGATTAACATCATTAGTCGCTTGAAAGAAATCGTACAATTATCCAAAATACACGTTTGATTGATTATCTAACTGTTATAAGTGAGTTTCTCAACGTAAAGTGTTAATAATGTATCGATAATCGTGTTAATTATTAGTGAGTAATTTAGGACGATTTACAACTTATTCAAAAAAACATCGATCTATGTGCTTATTACATAAGTAACAACTAGTTGGCATGCACATTTATGCAAAATGCGAGATTATTATTAACATAGCGTAATCGGTTTATGAGTATTTCAATTATTTGCGGATTTATGCAAGTCTACGCATGAAGCGCATTTATGATTAGAGCATTAATTGTTGCTAACTATTAAACATAATGATTAATAAAATAATCAATTACACATCAAGCACGTGCAGGAATTTATATAGATGTTGTGTTATTTCTAGTTGAAGGAACATTTTAAGGACATTTTATTTGATTATGTAATAATCGTATGTACTTATGATCGCTTCCTTGAAGCGCAAATTTTCAATTATTTTCAATTAATGCTTGATGATGCACAGCTAACTTTTTACGTCTGTGTAAAATGTCAACAAGTTAAATTAAACGAGATTGAGATGCTGAATGAGTTTCTAGGACGTTTCTTCACTTGAGTAACAAGTCAATGTGGTTAAATCTATAAACTATTTCCGTTTTTCGCAATTCAACATGATATTTAATTAAGTGTAATTATCTATGAAATTGTGTTAACCATAAATTAATTTTACTTGTTTTTCTAATTTTTCTAAGCATAGACTTATTAGAAATTGAACTTATGTCTCTTTTTATGATTTCTAATTTTCGAAGGAATCTTTAGTTTTTGATCAAAAAAATATTGAAATAATTTTGAGAATCAACACAATTTTGCAATATTAACGTGTTGTTATATAAGGCTCTAAGTCTAATGCTAAATTATTGCAAATGTTTATTCATATTCACATATTCATAAGTTTCTAGTCGTAAAATTACCAAATCTCATCAGCTAATCATGAAACAATACAAAACTTTAATTATACACTTGGAAAAGATGAAATTCCACGCATAAACTAAACATATGCTGACATTTCACATTGAAATTGCCAAATGAAATATTTCAAGTATGCACTTTGACCCAATTAATCTATGGCAATTAAAATTCCTCAAATGGTACGATAAATGGCGCAGAAAAAAAATGTAATGACTATTGCTTCATTTGAAATTTTCATCTGCGTTGAGTATTTTTATTTTTTGTGCTCGAACAAGAGTAATAATTATATAAGAATTTGAACTTCGAAAGAATTAATAAATTAAATGTTTTGCAAACGTTGACCTAGTATAATGCTGTTATTTTTTTGTTTGTTGTTGTTTTATCATCATCAACAATGTTGTTTTCTTATTTTCTTGTTGGTTTGTTCTTAATGCATTACTTTATTTTATGTTTTTTGTTGTAATATTTTTTGAATGATGAATTTATTACATAATGTATGATGTGTTCATATAAAAAATTACATTTCGAGGTGTAGAATTATAATTGTTAACGCCACATTAAGACAAAGTCATTAACATTAATTGTGTAATTTATGCAATTGTTGCATATTTGTAATTACGTTTATTTTTTACGAGTAGGTCAAAGATTTTATCTCGTTAATGCTATAATATTTCATTTTAATTTTCTTCGCCGCTGTGAAACTTAATTTTATTAATTTTTAATGAATTACTTATGTTAATTGAAATAAGAAAAATTGCATATTTCTAGAGAGAAAAAAAACATAAGTAGCAAAAAGCAATCAAAATTCCTGAATATTTAATTTATTAGTAACATGCGAGTAATTATTTTATTGATTGATTTTTAATACCGCAAAACGCATTCCTGCTTTGTTAATTATTGTTTTAAAACATTGCCTATAATTATAGCACTTATATAAAGCACTTACATTGAAGTACTTTGTATAATAGGTATGTAGTTTAGTTTATTATAACATCGTCAACATTTGAAGCATTTTAAACATAGAAACCTCATTTCGCGCAAATCTAGCGCATATTTGTCTAGTTCATAAGCAATGCTGGTTTCGCTTTTTTAATCAGCGGACTCTCATTCGTACTGAATGTGTTTGCTATCTCAATGAATTATATTTCATATGTAACTAACCTAACCCAATTATTATGTAACATAATAGCGTACAACACCGCATCAATATTGGGAACATAAATACTTCTTTTTTCCATTCGAATAAATTGCCAATTCGGCCAATGAAGAAATTTAAATTAAAAATGGACAACAAGAAAACATTTGAAATAGATTTCATATATAATTACCAATAGTTACTTAGTTCTTACTAAATATTGCTTAGAGCTTTATATATTTTGTAATTGTAATTTCTGTTAAATTTGTGAGAATTTTGAGTCTTCCACTTTCGTTGTTGTTATCTTACGTACCTACGGTTTGTTTATAAAGATATGCATTGCGTGCCAATTGCATGCTGTGGCCGCAAATTCTCAACGAAAACGAAACGGCCTTCGAAGGCCGTTCGTTGGTATTATACAAAAGTAAAATGTTTACGCGTGTTCGGATTTCTTGGAGCGATTAATCGTTCGCCTCCTGCACATTGCGGTACTGGTAATTCAAGTATGTAACTTTGCCACAACAAGCGTGATGATTTCCCAATCGAATCGCCAATCAAATTCACAACACATGTGCCATGTAATGCAATCTACAGTTATATCTCCATTCAATTACTTTTAAAACTACTCTATCAATAGCCCCACTTTGCCAATCAGTTTTATTAATTAAACTATCACCAACAACCATCAAATATCTTATTTCCTAAAATGCTAATGCAGCCAATCATAAATTCTCTTATTCTTTTTCTTTAACTCAAAACTTTGTGTTTTACTGTATAATTTGTTAACCTATAATAAGAATTCGGCAAAGAGGACCAACTGTGCGAATCGAGCAAATTAAAAATGCATAAAAACATTGATATCTATATATTTATAAACAAATAAAATTTCATGGACGACTTGACCTACTACAAGCATTTTAATTCACATAGCACTAGCACTAGCACCAGCAGCAACAACCTGAAGCAAATGTAAATTTAAAAAAGTAAAGAAACCGGAGCAATTTTTATGTAGGAATAAAATTAAGACGAATACAGTTAGTTGCATAAATTTTTCTTTCTCTCTTACGACGCAATTTTTATTGCACGTTGCAAGTTCTTTTTTTGTTCTTCATTACGATAACGACAATTACGGTTTATTGTATATTTAGACAACAACTTGATGCAAAAAATCACAATGCAAATGACAACTAAATGCGCACATTATTGCATAATGACGATGTTCGTCATTGTGATCTTTAGTTTAATCGCGAATGCGCAATTATTTATGTGCTTTATGAGCCAGAAGCATGTAAAATAATTGCTGCCAGTTGTTGACTGAACATGCGTTTGGTTCAAGTTTATTCTGAACGTTGAATTTTGCTTTTCTTTACAGATGCGCTGGTTACGTAAAATTCCAGACAATAAATGATAAAAGTCATACGAAATTTAATTAAATATGAAATATGATTATTAATGAATGAATGAATAAATTACTTTGTCAGGAAATAATTGTTTGAATGAAAACATTACTAGATTTTTGGAATTTGCACATTAGAAATGTATGTTAATTAGTAATCGATAGAAAATAATGATGTAATGCATGAAATTAGATGAATAGGTCATCAGAAGAGAGCAAAACTAAATCCGAAAAGTTGTATAATTAAATATGGTAGATTCGAAGAGATCTTAACTCGTCTATTGACAATAAACAGCAATAAATGGCCATAAAACACATTAGACAATTGTGAAAAAGCGCATGTTCCAAATGCGTTGTTGATTTTAAAAATGTTAGAGTGTTACTAGGACATTACAATTAGAAATTTCGAACGAGCGAAGACACCACACCGCATTTCAACACAATGCGCATAACTTATTCGTGTATAGTGTTGTAACTTATAGTCAGATAGACATCGTTAGGTTTTTGTGTAGTTTGTTTAGGAAAAATCTACATACTTTGAACATTTGGCAATAATTACAATGGTAAGAAGTTGGCAATCAGTGACAATTGCAATAGGAAACGAGACGAAACGAACGAACGACGAGGAAATCTAAATAAGGAAGCAATTATTACGTAAAACACACTCAAATATTATCACTTTGCGCATACGTTCAATACATAAATCAACTAACCAACTAAAGATGCAAACTGAAACAGAATATCAGTGTCAATATAAAAATGCAATGAACAAGAATGAAAAAGCATATTATTTAACTGTCAATTACGAATTAATGAGTGTATGGTTTGACCAGCACATTTTGTAATAATTTTCTTGTTTTTCTTGTTTACTTTTTCATTTTAGTTTTATTGACACTTTCGAACACACTTAATATCCACTCTACATACTCTGCAAATATTTAAATTTTTACTCATTCACTAAGAACAGAATGAATTATTTATTTGAAGTACTTTTTAAATCACTTAAAAACTTTTATAGGTAGTTATTGAGCATTTAAGTAATCGTTATACATACAATTGGAAAGTATACTTGGTCTTCCTTTCAGTCTCGTTGTTTTATTAGCGTTAATAATATTAACAGCCAAGGAATTTGCATTAGAATCTACTTAGTGCTAAATTTATTTCAACTTCCGATCTTTCTGATAATTAAAGATACATTCACCAAGTGGTACAAATGGATGCATGCTAATTCGCTATGATTAAATCATTTTTTGCAAGCAATAAAAGCAGATTGCATGAAAAGTATAAAAGTTAATAAAATTCTTTTTATAGTAAAGAAATTTACATATAATTTCAATAACACTTGAACTAAACTACAACTTTCATTGATAAAATTAAAATTATAGCAAAATAACTTCAATCATTTTCCAATATTTTAACATGGTTTATTTAAACTCTAACTAATAGAATAGAAGCTTAAAATTCTCAACAAATGAGTAGCAGCTTCTCTTACAAAAGCATGTAACAATAAATTCACTTGTTATCGCAAGTGAGCAATGAGCAAGTGAGTCGTTGTTTCTCGCTGAGAGAAAGTCGAAAAGTTGCATGAAACTTTTAACGAAAAAAAGAGGCGATTACACATGATCCAAGCCCATAGAAATGCAAAATAATTAAGCAATTAACGAAAAATAAATGAATTATCAAATGTCTCCTGATACTTATCTACTTGCGCACCTTTCCAATAACATTTAGCGAAAAATTGTCATGCCTAAATTTTTGCCAAACTCTCTTCATTGTCTCTCCATTCGCTGCTCAGGTGTAATTAATCCTAATTTATTTATGTGTAGCCAAGAAGCAACTGAATGCTACATTAAGACACGTAAAACACATTAAAATTTCGACTGCTGCTTTAAACTTTAAAGGTTTTTCTTTTAAAAGCTCGCAACACTCAAACAAACATGATTAAGAACAAATAAGACGAATGAATGCAAATACACATACTCATACGACGAATGTATCGTATGTACATAAACAACAAATTTAAATAATAGTGTGCAAGCACACACATCCAAGTGGTGTTGTCATTGTGTGTGCATTGACTTTCTCCGAGGCTGTGAGCGCTTGTCTGCCTTCGTCGTTTTGCACTTGTGTTTGTCTGCTTCGTTGTTTATAATATTATTCAATGTGCAGAAAGAGCGAAGCGAATCGAAAAAAGCACGAGACGCGTCAACCATACACGGGCACGCACAACGCAATGCCGCCCGTGAGGATTACATCATTGCAAAAATACACATACGATTGCAAATGCCATGTGCTTTCACACACACTCTCCATCAACAATTTACGCACACGTTGATTCTATAACAGTAAAGCCAGACACTTGTTCTGGTCCAACTTTTTATTTTTTGGGGAGTGTTGTGTTTTGAACTCGCTGTATATCATGAAAATCTTCATTTTACATTATTATTGCCATGGTAACCAGACATTGATTGCTGGTAACAGTCAAATAAACTTAGTTGTCATAACAATTTATGTCTCTTGATGCAATTCTTGCTCATGCAGAAGTTGATCTCTCATTATGAAATGATAACTGAAATCTCTAGCTCATCAAGAAACGTGACCGAAATATTTATACGTTAGCTCTTACTACCGATTGCGTTATTGCTGTTGAGTGACAATTTGAATTCATTCGAATTGGGTTTAATGGAGATGCGGATGTTTTAGCGATTAGTTGGTGTGTTGTGCTGTTAATGAGGTTGTAATTTGTTTAAATGGTGTTTCAGCCCGGAGGAAGACCAGAAGCGGATTTTACACTGGATGTGCCACGCTCGGAGATGTTGTCCAAACGGATGAAGGAGGATAAGAAGTGGCGATGTCGCTGCAGGCTGCTGACCTCCTTTCTGGGCCTCGTCTTCTTCCTCCTGTCGGTGATGGCTGTCAGCTTAATGCTGACACGCGGACGAAAAATGTTCGGTTCGATGGTTTAAACAAAACAGGATGTGTCTTTGCTTCGCATGCTCTTTAGCTATGTATTTTGTTTAATTCATTCACTGCCATTGAGTATTTGCTCACGTATTGTGTGTATGCATGTAGTACATAAAGCGCATTTGTCGTCAAATTACGACAATAATCAGGTAATAATATTTATAATCGTACGGTCTAAGAATGCTTCAAGTGCAACGCATTATCAACTATTAGCTTGTCTTGAAAGTCATGAAACAATAGCTGAAATTACTGTATTGTTAAAAAGAAAATAGGTTGATTTAAAACTCCGCAAAGTTAATAGAAAATATTAGATAAACTCATTCATGTCTTTTAGGATAAACTAATAATTAAGATGCGAGTTAGGTGCCAAATAGTTACCATTATAATCATCTTATTTATATCTAAAGCTAATTAATTATTCGAGAAATATTCAAGAGTTAAATTGCGTTCACAAGATTGTTAACGACACCTGACTTGTATTGCAAAATTAAATGTAGCCTAGATTCCTCCTTACATTATAAAAGCATAGTTGAATTGTGATAATAAATAGCAATTAAATACTTTATGGAAATGTTGTAATAAGTCTTGTCACTATTCTTAATTGAGCGTATGGGAACCATTTGTGAATTTAATAAATAATGTAAATTATAACATGCTGCCCAAATCCTCAATGAAATAAGAAAAGTCACGAGCCTCGGTAGCGCAGTAGGCAGCGCGTAAGTCTCATAATCTTAAGGTCGTGAGTTCGATCCTCACCCGGGGCATCACTTTTGCATTTGTTTGGTTTTCCATTGATTTTCTATTATTACAGATATATTACTCTCTAGCATTATTTTATTCATTACCATGGTTAAAATAAATAATTGAAACATTTAATTTAAATGTAATAACGAATTACTCCAAAGACGACTAGCTCAATCCAATGCATAGTAAATCATTGCAGCTGACGGCGACCTCTGGTCAATATAAACAAGAAGTATTAATGTGTTATTAAAAACGGTTGTCACTCACGAAAAATCTAACCAAATTATAGCTGCATGTGTTTTTAAATATTATTCCTGCGAAGTGATTGTGCTTAGAGTGTTTTGAGTGCTTGAAATGACTTCGCTGAGCCAGAGTGATAAAAGCACCCCGGAGAAGACGCCGTTAAAGATTCGGCTCAATTCGGCCAGCAAGTTTAACACGTCGGCGGCAAAGGCTTCGTGCAGTAAGCAAACACCGAGGCAAATTTTACATTCCAAACTCCAGGAGAACTTTGTAAACCCGTGGAGCTGCGATGGAGGAGATTCGTGCAATGCCAAATCGTCCCTGGAAATCATCCATCACACTCCACAGTACAAGCCTCCATACTATTTTGATAAGAGTCTTTGCAAGATGACTAGAAAGGAACAAATAACACAAATTATGGCTTATCATATTGAACTGCATGCTCAGCTAACAAATTTCCAACAGTCACAACCTCCGGTCGTTTTGGGTGATCCAATCAAACAGATCAGATCACAATGCAATGGTCGTTATCGTGGGAAACAAAGTAGCAGTGGTGATCCTTCAGGGCATGAGGAGAATGAATACATCTCCAGGAGTGGTAGGCATGTTAGGAGACGAGCTGATTTATCTGGATGTGATCTGTCTGATGAAGATGAAACCCGTATGATCAAGAAGATTAAGTCAGATTGCATTGATGAATCAGCTGACAGTCCCCCAAGTGCAATTAAAAAATCACAAAACAGGAAACCAGATCCAGATGATGTCCGATTGAAACTATTAAAACATTCAACCCTGAGTAGCACTAATAATAGAACTGTGATCATAAACAAGTTGGCCATGATTGAACAAAAAAAGAGGGATGACAAAAAAGAGTTGAATACAATATTTGAGAGGTCACTGGATATTTCCAGTGATAGTGATGTGGATACTACAATTCACGCCAATAATAGTTCACTAATGGATGAAGACTATGATGATCCAAAAATATTAAATACCCCTTCTACAAGTAAAAAGTCAAAAACAGGTAAGATTTCTGCATTCACTTTATTTGAATTGCAGTTACATACAATCTGTGCATTTTACAGAACTATTCAGTTCAACTCCAATTGACTATGAGAAGAACAGAATATCTGATAGAAGTTCCAATGACCATCACACTTCAGATAAGTATTCACCTTCAACGTCAACTTACACATCACCAATTGTTAGCACACCAAATCGGTTTGGTGTAAAGAAGAAAACCACAAGTTGTCCAATATGTGGTGTATGTTATCCTAACAAGGAGATTGAAGTAAGTTATCAATGCGTAATGATTAATGGTGATCTATATTCTGATTTGTTCTCTAGCAACATGCTTCAACATGCGGTCTCACTTCAGAGCTGGAAATTGAAAGCAGTATACCTATTCAAACTTTAGAACAAGTGACACCCTAAAGTAAGCTGGACTCGTATTATTTCCCATTATTCTATTTACTAATGATAAGTTTATTAAAAATTCAGTGGTGTGATTCAATCCCTAATATTCTCTTTAATCATTTGTGTAAAGTTAGAGTAGATTGAATGTCCCTGAATTATGTGCGCTGAAACAGTTATTGTCTGATTTTCTTTTAAAACATTTTTCATCTATACAACTTTGATAGAACGATTGCAATTATGTTATAAGACGTTGATTAACCACAGTTGTAAGTCATTAATTAATATAATTATTTTCATTATATTAAGCAGTTTACACATATCTATACGATGGAAACATTTGGACTTTTTCCAATAATGTAATATTGTTTAGTTATTACATACATTTGAATATACTATTTGTAAATAAGTTCATACAATTATTATTAATATTAAGTTTGTTGAGTTCATTACCTTGAATATATTTTTGCAGAAAATTTATTATGATTTCTTATGAATTCATGTTTACTAACAAATTGTACAAGTAATGTAAAATTAAAACTCGTAAAGTTTGTAATGTTTAATAATATCACTTAAGTGATGCCCACAATTTGACTTTAGATAAGATGAATTCATCATGCAAGCTGTACATAAATATCAATGTTTGTATCACAAATGCTTCAGTTTGGTTCAATATGTTGGCGGACGTAATACTGCGCGTATTATTTACAGGCATCATCGTATTGACTATAGCGTCAAGTCAATTGAGTGAGGCCGTGAATCAACAAATTCTCAATGGAGCATGGACATTGTCAGATCTTGTTAACAGTAATCATGTTATATGATGTAATTGCTTATGTTAATGCAACTATTTATATTGTTAGGATACGAAAACTTGAAAGCGGAAGTTCCCGGTGGAATTTATACAGATTTGATGAGGAATGGAATTATTGGTGATATATTTTTTGGATATAATGATGTAGAAACTCGATGGGTAGCCAAGCAAAGTTGGAACTATACGCGCACTTTTAAAGGTAAACTAAAAGCAGGTCATTACACAGATAATTTACTATTAACAATAACATTCCGTAGTTCAGGAGAGATTATTGAGAAATAAATACATATCGCTTATTTTCGATGGAGTGGATACGTTTGCAACAATTTATGTTAATGGACAAAATATTGGAAGCACTGATAATATGTTCGTTCGGTATGAATTTGCAATTCGCGATGTGATTACTACGGTAAGATAATTTAAATTGTATTTTATTATCTGCGAACATTATTTATTGCTTCAGCATGGAGACAATGTATTATCGATTATTTTTGATTCTCCGATTACGAAAGCAAATTACTTTTACGCGAAGCAATCAAAGAATTACACGGTTGTTCCAAAGTGCGTGCCGGATGTTTATAATGGTGAATGCCATGTTAACCATATCAGGAAAATGCAGGCGTCCTTCTCGTGGGATTGGGGACCGGCATTTCCATCGGTTGGACTTTGGAAAAATGTTTATTTGAATAGCTTTGATGCCACATACATCAAGGATGTTACATTCTCCGTACAACAAATGAACAATGCTAATGTTTTCAAAGTGGTTGTTTACGCTGCAGGCAATAAAGATAACGATGATATTGAAGGAATTCTTTCGATATCAGTTCAAGACGAGATTAGTATTCATATCGTCAACTTTGACTTTACATCTTCGCGGGAAACTGATGGAAACTATGAGATTGCGCGAGAATTCTCTTTACCTCAGGTATAATGCTTAATTGCTTAATATTTTTGTAATTATATTAATAATTCAGGCGCAATTTAATTTATGGTGGCCTAATGGCCTTGGATCGCAAAGTCTTTATCCAATGAATGTTACGCTAAAAGTCAATGGGGAGGAAAGCACCAAACGCATGAAGATTGGTATCAGGGATGTTCAGCTAGTTCAAAAGCCAATTGGTTCTGGCTTATCATTTCGTTTTGAGGTAAATGGCATTCCAGTATTTGCAAAAGGATCAAATATGGTGCCTAGTCATATTTTACCAGAGGAATCAAACAACGAGACGCTTATTCGTTCGATTATGCAAAACGCTAGAGATGTTCATATGAATATGATTCGCATATGGGGCGGCGGACTTTATGAAGCTGATCGCTTATATGAAATTGCTGATGAGATGGGGATAATGATTTGGTTGGATTTTGGATTTGCTTGTTCCATGTATCCTACAACAAACGAATTTTTGAGGTGACTTTATTAACTTTTTAATAGTTTGAAACTAATGTAGTGCAATTATTTCACCTGAAGTTCAGTATCAAAGGAAGTTGAGCATCAAGTTAAACGTTTACAATACCATCCAAGTGTAGTTCTATGGGCTGGAAATAATGAAAATGAAGTAGCACTTCGTTCTAATTGGTAATTATTTTGAAGATATGTTATCTTAGTTGTGCTTATAAACATATTTTAGGTACGGTACAGGATCCAATAATTCAGTATATGAAGCTGATTATCGGTTACTATATGGCAAATTAATACGTGATATAGTTTTAAAGTTTGATCAATCTCGACCATATTTATCATCCAGTCCAACAAATGGGTTGGAAACTGAAGAAAGCAATTGGATAGCTCAGAATCCACAGTCTAATATATATGGCGACAGTATGCAGTTGCAAATATCTTTTAAATGATTATTTTAATTATTCATATTCCAGTTCACTATTACAATTACATGTTCGATAGTTGGAATATGAATATTTATCCAACGCCACGTTTTGCTTCCGAATATGGTTATCAAGCGCTGCCCAGTTATAATTCTTTTCTTACAGCGACAAATAATGAGACTGATTTATATATTGGTACTGACTTCATGAAGCATCGACAACATCATCCACTTGGCTACTCTGCAATGGAATTGCTGATAAGAACGCGTTTAGATTTACCGAAAAAAGGGAATATTAAGAAATTTAACAAAGCGTTTATATTTTATAGTCAAGTATGATAACAATTCGCCCAGTATTTAGTTCAGTAATTTGTGAATGGTTTTTAGATAATACAAGCGATGGCAATCAAAGTAGAGACTGAACATTACAGACAGTGGATGAGTTATTTAGATAATTCCGGAAAGGGAATGACAATGGGGGCACTTTATTGGCAATTGAATTGTCCATGGGTTGCTCCTACTTGGTCTAGTGTTGATGCACTTGGCAAGTGGAAAATGCTGCATTACTTTTCAAAGGATTTTTTTGCGCCTCTAATCGTTACATCGCATCAGAAAATAGACAATACAATTGATCTCTATGCAGTATCTGATTTACGGTATCCGATTTATAATGCAACATTCAATATTCGAGTATTTAATTGGAATAGTTTTGCGGTTGCGATGGAGAAGACGCGCATTTTAAACATTGTAACATTTGATTCTATTTTTAATATGTCCTTTTCTAAATTCTTTGTTTCTAGCCGACTGGATCAATCCGAATCACAAAAATCAATATGAATTTTTTCTTGGGTAAAGCCAATAATTGTAAATCAACGGCTAATTGTTTTATTCAATTGACGCTCCGCAATGAAACTTCTCAATTAGCGGCTCCACATTACATATATCCAATTGCATTGAAATATTCTAAAATTCAATCTGCTAAAGTTGAGGTAAGATATATTTTGTTTCACATGTTGGTTATATGATTTCTGATTTGTTGCTTTTTGTGTTTGTTTTAGATTGATCGAGTAGAAGGCGTTTCTTATAATAAGTTTCGCGTGATAGTTAAAACAAATATGCCAGCTGTATTTGTTTGGCTTGAAAGTAAAATACCAGGCAGGTTTTCAGAAAACGGATTTACGCTTGTACAACCACAAAAGGAAATTTATTTTACAACAGATATTCCAGCGCAAAGTACGCATGTTACCGAATCATTAACAATTACTCATCTGAAGGATGAATATTATTTCAACTAAATTGTCGCCCTACAAAGTTGGTAATTAAAATGAATGAATATTATGAGTTCTTTAATCAATTTTTAATTTAAGAATGTTTCTTGACGAAAAATTCAATTAGTTTAAAATAGTTTAAAACTATCAGCAAGTTTGAAAACTTTCATACATACATACATCTGCCTGCGGTGCTGCCGCTATGCGGCGTTACACACGTTCGTGAGGGACAGTTCATGACGTTTGCATTAACCTAGAATTGTTTGTTGTGTTGTGGTTGCTGTTAGTCACTGGTAGTGGTTGTTATTTAGTGAAATATTGGCAGATTGTACTGGTGAAGAAGTTTATTCAGCCCGCTGAAGTGATCGCTCAAAATGGTGGTGATGTTGTAGTATGTCTCGCGTTCAGGGGCCCAACATGGCCCGGCCTGATGCGCTATGTAGTCAATCTCTGCTGGAGGCAGGTGAACGTCCACTAGAGAGGCCCCTTGGTGAACCAGGTGATGTGAAGACACAGTTTGCGACCCGTGAAGGCATCTACAGATTGATGACCCTCAGCGAGTACTCACGGCCGAACCGTGTGGGTTACCAGCCTCAGGGCCAAACACCACTTCAGGTGAGGGTATCTCTTGTTTCCCTACCTGAACAGGGCGAGCGTATCTGTTTTAATCATGGACGCGAGATTTACGTGTACGTATATCGTGGCACGAAGAAGGCAGATTTGAGTAAACCACTAGAGAAGAAAGTATACAAAGGCACAAATCCAACATGCCATGATTTCAATGCAACCTCAGCTACAGCTGAAAGTGTCAACCTGCTAATTGGATTCAGCACTGGCCAGATCCAACTCATCGATCCAGTGAAAAAGGAGTTAAGTAAATTGTTCAATGAGGAACGTCTTATAGACAAGAGTCGTGTAACTTGCTTGCGATGGGTGCCTGGGAGTAAATCACTCTTTCTGGCGGCACACGCTTCAGGTCAGCTGTACGTCTACAATGAGGAACTGCCTTGTGGTTCTGCTGGCCCACATTATCAGACCTTCAAAGCAGGTGAGGGTTTTATCATCAGCACCTGCAAGACAAAATCAACACGGAACCCCCTGTTTCGATGGTTGCTTGGTTCTGGCGCCGCAATCAACGAATTTGCATTCAGCCCGAATGGTACACAGCTAGCAATAGTCACCCAGGATGGCGTATTGCGTGTTTTTCAATATGATAGCATGGAACTAATTGGTACAGCGCGTTCCTATTTCGGCGGACTGCTCTGTGTTTCGTGGTCAGGTGATGGTCGCCTTATTGCCGTAGGCGGTGAGGACGATTTAGTAACGGTGTGGTCACAAGACCATCAGCGAGTTATCGCGCGTGCTCAGGGCCATAGGTCATGGGTAGCTGCAGTCGCATTTGACTGGTTTCTCGAGGGTGAGTCTAACTATCGAATAGGTTCTGTCGGGCACGACACGCAATTGTGCCTCTGGGAGCTCCCGGAGGATTGCCTTTCGCCGCCAAAACCAAAGATTAAGCGGCAGGCAGATCCTCTCCAGCTTGTCGGGACGTCCGGCTGTCCACGTCTTAATGAGTGCCATAATCTCGAGCCGCTCATCTGCAAGAAGATAGCTCACGAGCGTCTCACCTCGCTTATCTTTCAACCCGACTGCGTAATCACCGCGTGCCAGGAAGGGTGCGTATACACCTGGGCGCGTCCGCACACGTAATTTCGGTGGTGCTATCAAAACAAACATGATAATGTCCACTTGCGTGATGACCATTAGGAGCATAATACAGTATTTAAAGGTAGTAATAATAAACAATAAACATCCCGAATTGTACCGGAATTGGTATGATGTTACTATATATTATATTGCGCTTCAATTCTATTCTTATTTGTACATAGATCAAACAAATTCGTGTTTTCGTTTTTGTGTCGCAAAAATCGATTTCATGCGAATCAATAATTGATGCTGTTTTGCACAGGCTTGATTTAGAATGACCAGATATTTAATTAGTCATTTAATATCGTGGCGATCATCTCAGGAATTATGTTTCCAAGTTATTAATTATTGAAGCAATTAAGTTATAAGTAGTTGTGTTGAATTTCCAAACTTGTTTCACGAAGAGATAATGCAAAAACGAATTGTTTTTGATGTTATTAGAGAACGACACGCATGATAATAATTGAATATCGCATCAATAACATAAGAAGATTACACACATTTGTAAGAAATAAACAAGAAAGTGTTATTTTGTAAATCATATTTATAGACACTGCCAAATAACTAAGAACCTTGTATATGATAGAGGGTTGATAATTAGCTGTTATTGTGATAAAACTAATTGTTTCAGCGCATATTGTGACTTTCAAACTCGAATTTTGCAACGATTCGAATTAGAATCAAACTGTGAAGGCGTTCGTAAAGAAATAGACTTTATTGTTCGAAAAAATCTTTGACGAATAAGTAATGTATACTGTAGACAGAAAAAAAAAACGATCAGTGACACGTGATACTGTTTTTGATTTGTACACACATTTCTATCGTATTATCAAAAATGTATATAGAGCTAAAAATCATATAAAAATATCGATAATTATAATTTTAATAGCGCTACTAAATGCTGGCAATTCAGAAATGTGGTGCATCCTCCTTGCTGATTAAATGCAAAGCATTGTACATCTTCTCCGGGTAGTCAAAGCGTTCGATCCATGAATGAATCAAACCTTCCAGAGTGGGTTCATAATTCTTCATTACGATCTCATTGCCCTCCCTTCGCATATTGGGCTGGATGAAGAGTCGTCGTGGACGTTTATTCGCAAGGACAATTTCACGCCATTTACCCCATGGTTCTCCAACGCCAGTGAGGTCATCAAAGAGTTTCTTGGCCGATTCGTAATCGGCTGTTGATTTAAATACTTGCATTTGTAGCAGGAAATGACCGATGGCTTCGCGGCCAGCCTTAGCAATTGCTTCACGATTAAGTGATAAGATGAGCTCTGAATCGGACGGTTGACGAACTTCCACCACACCAGCATCAATCAACACACGCATCAAAGCAAAACGTGCTTGCGAGTGCGATTGTAACCAGCCACGGTTTGGATCCCACATTTCCAATGATCCTAAGCCACTCCATACGAGCGACAACCAATTCACGTAAACAATATCATCGGCTTCAGGACCTTCATAGCCAAAGATCTTCACAATCGTGGGTTCTAAGCTTAAATAGAGACCAACGGCTTCCGCTCGGCATTCTTCAAATGATGAACCCATTGCACCGAAAATCGAGTCAAAGGTATCTCCTTTCTCATAATATTTAGTGATAGGTTCGCCAGTAAGTGGGTTTCGCAATGAACTTGGGAAATTCATCGAGCCATCATCTTCTTTTCGGAATAGTTTTCCTGAGCCATGACCTAGCAGTTCATGTAAGCCTACTTGTATTTCAAACGATGTAACTCTATATTTCTTGAGCAATTCTTGGTCCGCTGTGCTCAAAAATGGGATGGTATTCAATTGGTAGCTGGCCGGAATGACATTGCCAAGCGAAACATTTTTGAAGCCTTCACATTGACGAATTTCATCATCTGCAATGGTATTTAATAATTTAGAACTGAGAAAAGATTTGAATTATTATACATACAATTAGGAATGTTAATTCCAGCAGGAATGCAACTTCCTGCAAACGTTAAGACGTCCAATGAGGTAAAATCTGGACGAAGGAACTCGTCTTTCTCAAAGCCACTGTCCCAGGGTAGGAGAGATAGGAATTTCTCGGCGTTTTCAACCAAAGTGGTGAATTTTGCAGACATCTCTCGATTCACCGCAGCGACAAAGCCTTCAAACTCGCCACGAACTCCAGCTGGATCTCTGTAGGTTTCAATAAAACCTAGAAACCCAAAATCAGTATGGATGTTTGGATCAAAGTAAGTTATATTTACCTATGTAACTTTCCACTGCTGGACTCTTATCTTGCACCCAAAACCTTGAACCATCTTTGTGAGCGGCCAATGAGCAGTCTCTGAAGGAAACGCAATATTCATTTAACATTTTCTTTTGTGTCGCATTGGCACTAAAATCCATTGCTCCTTCTAAAGCGTTAGCGACGTAACCCATGAGTGAGCAATAATCCCCCTTAACAATCTCATAAATGACACCATCAACTTCTTCAGACAAAACAACACCAGTTGATTGTCCAGCCAGTTTAATTGTGTATTTTATTTTCCCTTCAGTTTCAACTTTAAACAGGCGGGTGTTGTAAAAATCAATCTTTTTGCTTTTCAACCATTTTTGTGCTTTTTCACTATCCTCAGCTGTACAGTTCTTGGATAAATAGGTAGTGCATCCATGTGGTGGAAATCCTAGACAGTTTTTTCCTGCAGATAGGTCATACATTTGTGGCTGGAGTTTATTCCAGAGTGGCTCCAACTCTGCCCAAATTGGGCTAAGTTTTAGAATGCCACAGAAAATAGCTGGCTCAACACCAGGGATGAATTTGGTGTCTCCAAAGCCCTGCAGGTACAGAGAAACATTACACAGTATTCTATAACTAATAGATTACTTACTTTATAGTTGCCAGCATTTGCAAAGAGTCCACAACTATACACAAAAACAGCTGTAACATCATTTTCTGTAAATCCAGCAGCTAGAGCTTTTGTCTTTACTTCTTCAGGCTTTAGTGAGGAGTAGTACTTGTGCAGAAGAATAAAGATCTCGGGAGACTCTGCACTTATCTGAACCATGGTAATTAACCCGCCAACCCATGATGCTTTTGATATATAAAAAGCGTAGTGTTTTTCCTTGTCAGTCAGGCCCTGGAAAGCAGTTGTTGCCTCCAAGTAAGCTACTGGTTGATCCAGAGGCAAAATGTATTGGGACTTATCCAGTTCGCCACTCATGCTGCACATAAACAATTAGGTAAGTAGCACATACAGTTGCAATGAACTCTTTAGCAATATTTACATTAAAACTCTTTAAATATAATGATGCGAGCAAACAACAAAAATAACATGCAATGTCACTCTGAGAGTTCAAGTTAAAATGTCGGGTGTTGTCAAGTGGGTACCGCAATATTTATCTAAAAAGATTAGAAGGGGAAATTTATTTTTAAAAATTTAATGATCTAGAACTGAGGCAAACAAAAAGATTAGCTCAATCCATTAAGAGATTTTGCAAAATCATATTGTAAACATGGGTCGGTAAAACATAAGTCCATATCTTGTTATAGGTGGCGTAACCTCGATTGTCATCACCGAGTTTTTGACATCCGTCTGACAGTAGTTAAAGTCCCGCTAGTTTTGGTGATTGTAGTGCAATGGTTTTTATATATTCATGTAAGTACCTTTATTAATTTTATTATATATGTACGTCTAATCGCAAGAGGAAGCTATCGAGAAGGTCTACACTAATAATTCAACATACAAAACGTTTGTTTGCGCCAGTACGAGAGTACAATTTGCGGTCTCTATAGTCTAACCTCACATAAGCATATTGGAGTTTTCACTTCATTTACAATATACGTAATTTGGCAAATCGATTACAATACGGGCATCAGCGATACATTCCATAGGAATTATAAACGCCAGTAACAAGTTTCGGTAAGCAAGGTATGAACGCGGTTGGCCTATTGGCCTAGTCCCTTGATTGGAGGTATCTTCAACTGCACCGAGAGCTTTGCACAAGTTTTCATCTGATCTTTAACATATTGAACGCCACCTAGTTCAGCTACTTTCTTCATGTGCGCTCTTTCTGGATCACCTGCTATCAGTATTGGTTTGTCTTTATCAACCTGTTGAGTATTCAGTATCAGTATAAGTTGATAGGTTAGAAATAATGTCAAGTCGAGACTTACTGGTTTGGTACTCTTAATGTCAGTAGATAATTGATGCAGGCGCGATTTAAAATCAGGTGCAAAGCAATTTGGATCAATGGCAATAAAACACTGTCCCAAATTGGCAACCTTATCCGTACTACCCCAGCTGCGAATTTTTAATCCAAAGTTACCACCACCCAATACACCACAGAGTATCTCAACAAGCATCCCCAATCCATAACCCTTATAGCCGGAATGTAGTTCACTGCCGCCCAGAGGCATTAACTTTGCTGCTTTATACGCAACGTGTGGATCTGTTTCCACTTTGCCGTCGTTGTTTAGTGCCCAACCTTCAGGTATCGGTTGACCTTTACGTTTTTGTATTTCAATCTAGAATCACTCGTTTTCAATGCACACTTACAGTAAAAGTATCAATATTCCTTACTTTTCCAAGCGCTACAGCTGATGTTGCCATATCTAATACAAAATCATCACCTGCCGATGGTGCACCTAATGCAATTGGATTCGTTCCCAAGCAAGACTGTAAATAATGAATGTTTATTCATATTTTATCATCATAATCAGATTTTACTTGTGCGCCACGAGTCGGTGTCATCAGTGGCGAGGCATTCGTGAAACTCATTCCCAACAAATCATGTTCTATCGCTTGAAGGGCATACGCGCCGGCTATCCCATAATGATTCGAACCCATGCAAGTCACAACGCCAACACCCACTTCTTTTGCTTTTTTAATCGCGATATCCATGCAGAATCTTCCAACTACTGCGCCAAGCCCATTGTTGCCATCGATCCAAGCAGTCGCCGGCGACTCTTTTAAAATTGTTGGCGTTGCTTTTGCCTTTGTCACGCCAGTCAAGACATCATTCACGTACATTTCTACGGTAATCCATTATTCATCTTCAACATCACTGCATCAGTAGAGTTGAACGCTATTTACCTAGACGATTCATGCCATGACTGAAGTGACCTCGATGGTCAGCCAGGATAAGTAAAGTTGCTAATGCCTGAGCATGGTCTTCTGGCGCGCCTACGGCCTTCATGCAATCAGCCACGAATCGTTCAGCCTCTTGCAGTGGTATAATTGGTGTTTCTAGTCGCAAAACAAGACTAGTATTAAAACCTAGCGAGTTTCAATACAGGTAGAGGACATATGAATATTTAGGTCGGGTTAAGCATAGCAACAAAGCAATTGTTTCAATCAAGTAATCACCATGTTCAATTCCTTTGTCATCATTAGTGTCAATTTGTTTCTTGGCAGTCGTACTGAAGGTTAGCGACGTCATACGCCTATTAAACGCGAATAGAAATTGATTGAGCAGTCTGCGGCCGGTCAGAGCTGAAGTCGATGTCATTATTGCTACGATTTTCTTCTCACAGTACTTGGCTCGCGATGGAATAGTTGAAGTCGTTAATTGCGCAAGAATTTGACACTGCGGTGAGCGTGACAGTTAACAACACATTGAATCAAAAAGTCCGCTGCGCTAGAACTTATTATCACTCGAATGTTGATGCCCGGTGTCAAGCACTTGACTAATTTTAAGTAGGCTTCACATGTACAATAAATTGAAATTTTGGTAAGATCATCATTTCTAAGTACATAAGCGACGAGTCGCTCAATGTTATTATGCGCTCATTGCGATAAGATTTGCGCGCGCGACTTGCTCGACGACGACGGCGACTTTAATGTTTGTTATGAGCAGAATGAAATGTGTTGCGATGCGAATTGAAATAACTTCAAGGTTTACCGGTTTGATTTCACTGCCTTTTAGCCATTTTGCACAGCACTCGATGCGATCCGTATGTAAATTAGTTTGGAACTTGATTAATTCAATGAAAGTATTTAAGTCAATGACCCACGTGCTTATCAGCATTTCATTAAAGCTTTCATGTCTATCGAACATGTAGTTGATGTAAATTAATTTTTGATTTCGTTTAGTCATTGGAATAATAATGGGAATTCGAATTGTTGTAAGCGTAAAGTGACAGCACGTGTAAATCGTAGCGGCACAATTAACATTCATCACTGCGGCGCGTTTGCCGCCACCGCCGCTCTGTTGTTTGTGTACCCTACTTTCACACACCACTCTCGCTATGCGGCAATGCAATAGCCACCCCCCCGGTTTGCGTTGTGTTTGTGTGCGCCGGTCGCACCTGCGGTGGTGTCATTACGACAGTTTTTAAAACGTGCTATCTATTATCAGTCGTTAGGAATAATGTTTAGTAATTGGTGTGCTCTTAAAGCAGGAAAAATGTAAGTAAACGGTAGCAAAAGTTGTTGTTTTGCCATGTGGAAGCATTCGCTGAAACATCTGTAGTTTTTGCAAGCAGTTTGAATGAAAGTCGGGACAATTTCGTCATGTTTGACGTTTGTTTAATGTAGCATTTTATATGCACATTATGCATTGAGTAGTCGTTTGCTTTGATAGTGTTTCAATTCGCAAATAATGAAATTAAAGTGTAATATAAACAACCCTGCTTGTTGTGAGGTTATACGTGCGCAGAA
The DNA here is from genome assembly GCA_963978815.1 of Aleochara curtula. Lineage (NCBI taxonomy): Eukaryota > Metazoa > Arthropoda > Insecta > Coleoptera > Staphylinidae > Aleochara > Aleochara curtula. Next base: position 17,572,238 of record OZ022216.1, on the reverse strand, counting down.
GGGGCGCAAGCGCTGGCTAAATTGATTGCTCTGGCGAAAACTCGCATCGCATCTTCGCGGGGGCGGGGAGAAGATGAAAATAGCGAACGTCATGGAAATATTTGAAGCGTTCTTTATCAAGAATGGCGCTTGTTTCGCATAATTTATATCGGTTTCGTAATTGTATGCATGCTTAATGAATGAGTTGAATTCGCTAAGCGGCGGCAAGGTCTAATTTTTATCAGATAACTTTTGCAAATAAGTCAAACGTTTGCTTGATATCGCATCAATTAATGACCTCGTAAATAATTACGGTGATGAATTGATGATGTAAAAATAACGCAATACGCAATTACATATGGGTTAGGCGGACCATTATCAACACTCTGCGTGTAATGAAATTAAGTGCCAAACTTGTTTCGGATGCGCACCTGATTTAATTAGTTTAATTAAAACTAGCAACTAAGGCTAAACTCATTATATTTACGGGTAATTCAATACGTCAACTTTGTTACCGTTTCGTGGATGCAACTTGGAAGGTTTTACGCACTTTTAGTGATACGCGGTACAAGGGTCATCACGCGATACCTGTATGCATTGTTGTTCTTGCTGTTGTGTTGCGCTTGTAGCAAAACTAATCTAGAAATTTTTCGTTTCAGATTCAGTTGAACATGTGCCATCCTGTCGTGTTGGTCTCGTTCGTGTGCCTCGTGGGACTAGCAAGCGGTTTGTGGATCCATCCAAGAGAGTTTCATCAAAGTCCAGAGGGTAGCTCATTTTTAATGGCGTTCTGACCTGTTGGTGAGTACATATTTCTTATTTAAATTTAAATTTATTTTGTACGGGTGAGTACTGTATAAAACTGCGCTGGAAATACTCGACGAAAGGGAAGAACTTCAATGGCGGCTATTAAGTCTTCGTGTCCAGGGAATGCACACGTCAATTATTTCGGTTTTGCGCACATACTCGTTACATTTTACGTATTACGTATTCGACTAACTGAGGAATCACTAAGTAAGTTTACAAAGAGAAGGGTAACTGCTGATCTTCATGGTACTGATGGGTAAAACTGTATTGGTGAGTGACTGATTCCTTCAGAGGTGTATAAGGTAACAAAGGAAGAATATCAAGGTGCGCCTTGACAACGTAGTTGCTACAAAGCGGAAATCGCGCAATGACAAAGGTATTATTAACAACAAAACATCATCAAGCAACGTTTTATTGCAAATTGTAATCTAATACTGACGTGATCGTAAAACACAATGTCTGTTTGACAGGCTGATGCGCATTGAATATATGGTAGGTGTGAGTGTGTATGCACTCTAAGTACACACAGGGTTATAGCTTTGAGGCGGTTGTAAGCCGCAGAAGTTTAGCGTACGTACGTACGGTACGATATGCTGGGTACGTTCAAAGATTGGGTATTATGTTCATTACACATTGTGAGCGAGTGGATGCACGGCACTATTAAGTGCACTCGACGGTTAATTAAACGTGGGTTACGTCAAATTAAGAAATAAACCTCTAGGAGAGCGCCGGCTGTCGGACTAATTGCCCAAACGCGAGTCTTTATCTCGCTCGCGCGCTCGCCCGCTCGGGATTCGCGCGGTAGCTGCATGAAAAACGCAATTGAACTATGGCGCTCGAGCGTAATTAGAAAATTACGAATGTAAGACGGGCAGAGAAAAGAACGTGAAACAAGTCGGCGTCGAACCTGTGCGCACACTGCATTCGTAACTCGTAACTGCATATCAAATTGTACCTTGCGCGAGTCACAATGAAATATTAATAGGCGCATGTCATGTGAAAGCCGCAGACGGCTGAGAAATTCAATTCTTTTCCACGCCATTGTCGCTTGCAGCTGCATGCTGCACGGAGAACAATCAACAATTTATCAGCACGTAAATATCAACCGCCGCGTAAAATACAATATGTGTGATACGGGAATAATGCATGCATGCATGCCGCTGGGCAAGATTGTCGCGCACCGTTGAAGAAAAGCAGTACAGCCAGTGATTGTGTGCCATTTCAGCGAATGACTTTGTAATCGATGACGAAAAGAGGAAGAAAGTCGAGCGTGTGATTTAGTTGCTGGTATCGACATAATTCAAATTTTAGTTTTACGATCTTCTCGAAAACAAATTGACATTTAGGGTTTTACGGAGCAGTAGTGGTATGTACGGTATATATAGCATAGCACACATAACTCGCGCCCCCTTTGCGGTTATGGAACATCCAGATGGATTTCCTTGATGGGCTTCTATCGAACGCAAACAAGCAGCTCAGCGCTCGCCTCCGCTGGCGAATTGAGAATTTTATACAGTTAAATTCGAGAGCATCGCGTTTTTCGGCTGGTCTTTTACACGTATCTAATGCGAGGATATATTACAAGAGCCAAGGGCATTCGAAAGCTATCTATCCTATTGGGAGCGAATGTGGTGCTCGCCGCCAACTCAAGTACAACGTTGTTCGTCGGCGTGCGGCATAAAAACTTTATAGCGCAAAAAAAACTGCGTCTCGTCCGACCAGTCCTAATAAACCAAGAACAGCAAACATTTTATACAAATTTTATGCGCCCTTGGAGAATTGCATCGTGTGTGTAATAGTTACGTCGGTTTTTCTAATCAGCGGTTAGCGGTTAATCGAATCAAACAATGCGTGGGTGTGTGTGGAGAAAACAGGATGGAAAGTTACTATGCGCAAGATGGAGGCTCAAGATTTCTTCTTTGTTTAGCCATGCACCAGCAAGCCGATTGAATACCGCTGTTTGTTGCTCCTTGAACGAGAGCTGCATTAAATGCATCGCGACTGGCTTACCTGTTCGGTGGTTCGGTTTGGTGTTCAATTGCAAGCGAGACGGACGAGGTGAATGCAAGAGAAATCTCGTGGTGCGCGACTCGTTCAGTTAGTTGGTTCGTTAGTTGAGATGGCTTTTAGTATTTAGCGTTCGTTTGGCATGGTCGCCACAGTTTGCGCGCGTTTGATAGCCGCGAGTTGCGCGAAACACACGCGGTATAAAACCACCACTACTAGTGCCAGCAGCAGGCAGAACACGCATACATTACTAGTCGTCGACGACTAGTTTTCTCTCGGCGAACGAACGCCCGGTGAAATCCATTGGTGTTGTTATTATATTATAGGTAGAAGGATGCGAGCGCGCGGCGGGATTTTCTACGGCCGGCTGACTCTCCACGTACAAACCGCGTAATCGCCGAGAGTCATCCGTGTTGAAAACGCGCAGCGAAAAAGCGAGCCGAGTGGACGAGACGCGAGTTCTCGTCTTACGTCAACATTTGGTGCGTGTCGTATGGATGTATAATGTACTTGCTTGCACACATCGTATAAACTAAAGTGACCAGCACGCTTTATCCTAGTCGTATGCCGGCCGCCGTACGTGATTTACGCCAAGTTTTTCAAGTTTTCTTCCACGAGTTTTGCGCCCGTGAATCGTTGATGAATACGGTGATTGTGTAGGAGAAGAAGCAGTTGTTCACACTTGATTGGATTACTTTGCTTGGTCCTTCTTTTGCCGTACGCTCTTCGTCGGCGTGGAAGCGCATCTTGTATGCGAGTTGTTTATAAACGAGCTTAAGCGGATATAAACATTAAAGGCGAAGGCGAGTTAGGGTTACTGAACTTACGCAAGAAGCGCACAAGTAAGTCTACTATCTATCTGTTTAACTAATTATTTACCTTGCCCTCTTGTGTGCGAGTTTTATTGCTGTTTTTGATTATTGCGAAAAGTCGGTGGATTTATTTAATTGGTAGTATTACATTAAACGATGAGCACGTGCGGTGTACGCACAGCTGCTGTCACCGACCTTGAAGATGCTGATCGCGAAATCTGGCGAGACAAGCAAGACAAGTAATTCTCAGCTCCACGCGTGTCTCGGCACAATGCAATGCGCGTAATTAATGAGCGATTATCTGGCATATTTGTAGAATGAGTAAACGGTTGACACAGTTTCTTGTATTCGCGTATATATGGGTCATGTGTGCGATTATGTTGTGTTTATTTTTTGCTATGGACGCGCAGGAGGAAAAGTATACGAGTGCGGTTATTCGTCACTCGATGGATGGTCGGCCGTAATCATCAATTAATCAGTTTAATTCGGGGATTCGTCGTTTTGCGTTTGCGATAGGCAAAGGCGGCAGGATGTGCGCTGACCCGATTCGAACCCGTCGTTGTTTCTGCCGCCACTGCCATCGGCACCGACACCGCCACTTGGCCTATCTGCCGGCAAGCGGCATAAAGGTGCCCTTGTCGTTTAGGCAGCACATCAACGTCAGCGTTTACATATTTGGCGCATCCGCCTGTCTACACGCGCATAATATCAAATTAGCGAGCTCCCTTAGTTATCGACTGTCGTGAATAAACTACACTCACCCCAATAAGCGTTGGTGGCCGTAGCGTATGCAGAAATATGATATGTACGTTTATTATTTATTTACGGGATGTTTAAATTATACTAGTTTTCGGCCATACGGACGATAAAGGGATGTGACACATCCGAAATTGCGCCGAAATAATTATCTCGAAGTGATTTAAAAGTTTATGTTTTGCTGTTACGATGAGCGCTTTGTTTTAATTAATATTTTCAGAGAGAGTAATATTTTCGGTCTGAATTACATAGTTAAAAATGCAATTTAATCAATTGGACAAGCATTTTCCGATAACACGTTATTGATGTGATGTGATTGTTGGTGCACTGTAAATAATGTTGCATAAAATATTTAATTGCGTAATTATTCATAATATGCAATATTGATAAGAGTTGTCACAGACGAATTGTTAATTCGATGCGATTTCACAATTCAAGTTTTTTATCAATCGAGTTAATATTTTATTAATGACTTTTTGAACCATTTTTATCAACAACAACAAAAAACTAATTTAAGGTCGCATACATTTGTGTCAAGTATTTCAATTTTTTGTATTGATAATGACATTTTTCAAACGAGCGCGATAATTTACATAACGGAAATTTTGATTTCGTCTAAAGTAATTAGTAGCATAGAAATGCCAGACTGATGAGTTTTAAATTATATAATTTGAAAACGTAAATAACAAAGCAGCTAAATGCAGTTGCCGTAAAAATCTGAGATATTTCTAATGTTACGCTGCGGGCGCGTTTAATTCACTTAAACGACGTGATGGGAGGCCATTAATTACGGTGTGCAAAAGTGCGCAAATTGCGTGCACGTGACGAATTATAAGTGTGCAGCTGAGGAGACTTCCGTTATATCAATTCATTAGCATGCTTGTAATTGTCTTTTATGCAACGCTAATTATTAGCCGAAAGATGCACTCTGCATGCGGTACATGCAAAATGCACATTAATGCACAGTTAGATTTGTTACATACAATACGTGCCTATGAATTCGTTCTCTTGTCGTTGTCATCACCATTGATGCATTTCTCAAAATTAAATGTCAATTGCAATGTGATGTGCACTCGCCTTTCACTCGACGATATGCAGTTATGTTGAACAGTTATACAAACTTTATACATGTGCATAACATGTCAATTATTGTTTAAAGATAGGATTTAACCGTTTTATACGGAAGTAATTTTGCTCATTTCGGGAACTAGAGATTATAGTATTTGGAATTTTCTAAAAATTTCGATATTATTTCGGATAAAATAGTATTTTATTAAATTTCGAGGATTATTGATGCTTTATTATCAGGTTCAATTGTTCGTAAAAAATTTATTTGCGAGCGAGTTATTGAACTTGTTCCAGGATTTAAATTGTCAATCAAGGCGCATATGGCGAAACGAAAAAAATTGTGCGGTAACAGAGCGTGACAATGAATTCAACGCGGAATTTAATGTTTTATTTTTTCATGTTTTGTGCGGCTATTTCTAGATTTAAACATGTGAAGAATTTTTGCGCGATGTTAATGAGAAAGTCATTACGTTATCTAACAACTGAAAAATGCGGAACAATTTTAAATGGCACGAGTCAAAATGAATTTTTCATTTTTTGGTTTACTACGTTATGAATTTTATCGATTGATCCCTGCTTTGAATATCACGCATAGCTAGAAATTAATTCGATATCAAAAATGAGCATTTAATTACACAAGCATAAAATCTTAGCGACTAGTTATTTATAGCGTGCTTTATTTTAGTACGAATTACATTTATGCAGGCATCGCATTCCATTCAGTCGAAGAATCTGAATCCGATGAACGGGACTTGAGCAAAGTAACAGGACTAAATTTATACGACACCTGACCTAATAGCTTGCAATCAGACGTCGTTGTCGCCGTCGTCAGCGGCGGCAGCGGAGGCGGAGGTGGCGTGTACGTGGGATGTAAACGATGCGCGTTCTTCTTTGCCGCCGATGAGATGAGAAACTATCTCCTATGTATAGAGATATTTCGTAATCGTTCAGAGACACATTGCACTCGTTTCCTTTCCAAAATTATAAATAGATTATTTCTATTTCTCTTGGCATTTGCCATGCACTTCCTCGTCATGCATGTGTATTTAAAGCACGCGACAAAGATAGGACATTTTAATTAAAAGTGGCTATTCTTCAAGAGAAGCGAGCAGATTAATTTTATGCGGTTAATTAAATTAACGATGCGCCCATATGCTACCAGTGCGATTATTTTGCGTTTATTAAATCGACGGAGAACGATGCAGCATTGAGTTGTTATCGAATTTAAACTCGGTCAGAGTCTTAAATTAAATGCAAATACACAGAATATTTGTATAAGAATATAGGTTATTTATATATTTACATTGGGAGCGAAAAAGACGAAACGCGTAAATTTCTCCTCGCGAAGCAGGCCGTCCGTCCATCCGTTCATTACGTTTTATATTTGGTGAAATGGTAATCGTTTCAATTTCCTGAAAGTATTAAACAAATACGACGAACTGACTGAGTGGTATTTTTCGTATAATTAATAGAAATTTTAAGGATTAGTAATATACATTTTTTATGTAATTTTTTAAGCGATAGTTGGTGTTTATTTAACAAAAATTTAAACGGAAGCGAACAGATAAAGCGGAAATATTTTAGTTGTACATATCTCTATTTTATTTCCTTTCATTCTCTATTGTTTTGAATGATAAAAAATGAATGGATAGCTAGCTTGTTATACATATTTCAATATTCAATATTCCAATCGGTGGCACGTCATGCGTCATCAATTTGTTAATTAGCAGAGGGAATTTTCAATTTAATTACAACGCTGCTTTGGTTTTATTTATTTGACGTATTAAATTTAATTGCCACCTCCGTAAAGCAAAGCGTGTACCTGATTCGCATGAACAAACAATATAATTGCGCGCTTTGATCGAACAACAATATGAAGAAAGAGTAAACACGACAAATACGTACTAGAAGCTCATTAATTGTGAATTTATTGGCTTGATTACAGGAAATGATCAATTGATAACGTTCCGCGTAATTGTTAAACATATCAATTTAATTATAATATGAAGGATACATTAAAGATACTATTCATTAATGATAATGACGAAGACTCTGAACGTAACCTACCAAGGTGATCGTGTAATTAGGTGAGAACTTTGTACTGATGAGGCAATTTCCTAAAACATCTTTTCAAAAAGAAAAAAAAATACCGGGATAAGCAAGGAATTGACGTATTTATAATTAAGTTAAAAATACTCGTTAATTAGCAGCTTGTTGATTTATAATTTAATACAGTTTTAGCGTTTGCATATTGTATTCACGAATTAAAACAATTTAAACAAGATTTCACTCTTAGGCATTTCGACAAAGCATTCTCACACGCAAAGCGCAATAATTGAAGGCGGCGATGCGCGAAACCCATATGGGTTATTTCTCTCTCTCGAACAAAGTCAGAGCGCGTATTTTCGCCGAATTCACGAAGCGAATAACGAATTTTCTTTGTGCACTCCTCGTGGCCTCCAGTTAGCAGAGATAGGTACCTACATGCACACGTAATGCCATCGCTGAGGCGGCGGTGGCGGGCGAACAGAGGGCGGCATTAATGAAGATGATACGGATGATGTTATTTAACGAGTGCGCGCATGAATCGAGCCGGTGTTTTTGAAAAGAAACACATGCGCGGTATGCAAAGTTACGAGTGTTATTCAATGTGGCATAGTTTAATTTTAATTAAAACCCGAACAAACACACGTTGCATAGTTCTGCATATTTTTAAGAGGCAACAAACGAAAATGCATGCGAATTATTATAATTACTGATGCGCGAACGAATGCGAGTGCGCGCGGCGTATTTGCATACGAAGCGCGAATCAATTCGCGTGCATGTTGCCTGCCGTCGCTGCCGCCGCCACATTAAAGTGCCATTGTTTTGTTGTTCGTCGGCAAATCGCCAGCGCATTATTCTTTTGCATGTGCATTCGCGTGCATTGCGAATTATTTGTTGGGATTAAATGAAGTGTACGCTAAAAATGTTTGGGCGTAATAATTATTATCGTATTAACCAACTTATTGGGCGATAATTTGGATCGCAATTATAGGATTTCGAATTATTGATTGAATGTGGTTTTGTCGATTGCAGTTACGTCAGCGAACAGTAAAGTATTTTAAATAATTAAATGAATAGGGGGAAAGGGCTTTCAATTATTATTTAATTAATTCAATTTCGTTTTAATTCCAAAGAATTGAATGTACTTTTGTCAGGAAGACGAATTATTTCAATAGCTTTTCTGTTTTCCCTGTACATTATAAAATAATCTCGCGAAATCTCCAATTCCTCAACTTTGAGTGATTATAATTCGCGAACCAATCGATGGATATTTATAAGATTTTCAGCAATGATAAAGAATTTAATATAGTTTCGAATATTTCGAGAATTTTTTCAATATCTGTTGTAGTTTTTCACTAATTAGAGAAAAACTAGAACATGAATCTTCAAAGTACGTATTTCTCAATATCTATCTATTATCGCAATTGAATTATTATTTCATAGGATGCACAGAAAGGATCGTGTGTAAATTGGTTGCAATGGAACAGTTTCTTTAAAATATTTATTCGTCGATTAATAATTCATTTTATAAATTTACAAATTAGGTAAACCATACCTTGGCAAATTCACAATTAATGGCGAAATGATTAAATAATGGCTTAATTAAATAATACTTAATCAATACGTCGGCTAATACATTAAATTGTTCATTGATTACAATTAGATTTTCGAATTGCTCTTTTGTATACTCAGGCACTAATGTTACTTATCCTGTTTTGCCTTTAAAACGAGGAAAAATATCGTAATTTGAGTATGGTGTTTGAGGTATTAACGCTGGAATTAAAAGAGAAATGGAAAATTAGGAACTACGCTGAATTTCGTTAGAATTCTCTCAATTCACAAACTACACATACATACAATACGCACGTAGAATAAATAATTGCGACTATCTAATTATTTATAGTTCATTATCATCGTTTCGCTTCGGCGCGTCTATTCTATATTCATTACGCGTTTAACTTTTTAAGGCAAAGTTAAGTTAAGTCAATTCAGTAAGTAAATATTAAGTGCTAATAGCTAGTTTTGTTTTTGTAATTCCGTTAGCGCATTAGCATTTTACTATTCGCAACAATTGTGCGAAAAGAGGACAATAATGCTTAAATGATAAGAGAACTCTTACGAGAGACGAGCAACTAAACTTTTCTTCCTTGCCATTTATTTCTCTCTCGGCTCGCTCGCTCGCCTTTCTCAGTAAGTTCTTTGTTGCTATTATTATGTTTTTAATTTATTATCTTATTTGCTAATTATTTACATTTTGATGACGTTACAATTAATTAATATTACATTGTTTGAATTATTTGCATTAACACGCAGCAGCTCTCTCATATTTAGCTTAGAGTAAAATTCATTTTTCATTTCTCACGAAAATTATGTGCTCTATTAAAAAACATCCTTAATGATACTAGCTAAAATACATACTTGCTAATTACAATAAGTAATTGTTGAATTCATATTTGGTTTAGTTGCTTTGACAATTTCGTATTCGTTCACTTTCGTTTCGTTTCGTTTATTTATGAATTCCGTAATTTATTTGATATTCATTAAGTGCTACATTTAATTGTTTACCGTGGTGTTCAAATAGAGTATTTTATTTTAATTGCGTATTTGGTTTAGAATCAGAATTAATAATGATGTGCGAGCAATGATTTGGGAAGTGTGGCATAAATTAAGTTTTGGTCCCATTTTTTATTCAAATCAATTTGATAACGAATTCGGAATTACATTTTTAATATAACGCGTGATGATAATTTTGATATGCTAATATTTTTTAATCACACGATAAAGCAATAATTCGATAATTTAGTAATTTAAAATCGTGTTTATCGAAATTCTATAAAGTTAATCGAAAAGTGTGGATCAAGAGCGCATGGTTTAATATTGTATGCAAATGTTGGGTCAATTAATGCACGAATTAATTAATTTTAAAGTGCAGTTCAAATAATAAATTTTAATATATTTTATTGCAGAAAACGCACTAAAGACACTTGCAATATGAAAAGATATGACAAATCATATTACGTTTTAATGCACGACGTATAAGTAAACCATTTATGATGTATTTTTAACGTTATGGCTTGACGTCCGTATTGAAATTCCACACGATCGATAAGAAGACGGAGGAAAATAACGCATTGCACGGAGTCGTAAACATTAATTTAAAAGTTTCGCTTGCACGCGAAACAGCCGCACAATAACAATAATAACGACACGTAATGAGAATGAACAATCATAAACGTCGCGCTTCATCGCACGATGATCAATTGCATGCGGTTTGTTTGTTTGTTTGTTTTTCTTTTGCGGCCGATGAAATTTCTTCAATATTCGAAACAAATTGTCCGTGTACCATTCATTTTTCATATTCGTAATGCAAATGAGTCGTGAAGGATAATGACGACTTTTAATACCCTTCAAAGTTTTACGACATTTGTCGCATTACAATTAATATGATTTGTTGGTACTAAAGTTTATACTTTTATTGGTACTTAAGCTAATCATATGATTATTAATTACTTGTAAGTTTTTTGGCGTTGTACGTTTATTAATTTGTTGCTATCTAGACGACTTATAATAGTTATTAGAATTAATGTAAGTACATACTTAATATTGACAGGGTGTCCGTATTGATAATTTATAATATTGGTGTGGTAATTTAACACCCTGTACGGTTAGCGCACAGTATCGCGTGCGATGGTGCAAAAGCGAAAAATGAAGCACTAATTGACTTAATTCTTATTACGCATCGCACGTAAAATAGACATATTTGCGAAATCCATTCGCATGGATCAAATGATTTACGACCAATCCGCATTGCACTTTGACTCTTGCGCTAATGCAACGTCGAATTAATGAATTCGTAGTTGTTTTTGTTTACTACGCGTTGTCGACGCGTTGATGTCTCATGATTAGTACACAGCTATAAAATTGCTTTTTTACTACACTCGCGAGATGCACGTTTTGCACGTTTGGATGAAATAATTACAAAGTGCCGCTCGACACACCAGAGATATTGTAGTTACATTGTTGTATTGTATTGAATTGATGAAAGCAAGACTAACGAGCTTTTAGTGAGTTTTAATCTGTTTTTCAGCATACTTTGTTGCTTGCTTTTAGTTTGACTCTTGGGCTTCTGGCATTTATCCAACCATGCGTTAATGCGTTCGCAATATTTGAATAGTGCATTTGTTTGATATGAATTAATAATTGAAATTAATTATTAGGCAATGACAATGAATGATTTTTGATAGTAATTTTTAATTTTGTTGTTGACAATGCACTAAACATTGGTGAAGTTTGCACGTTTCATTGCGTTAGTTTTTGATATAATCTATGAGGCAATTTATTGTCTAAAATTGCAAAGGAAAATCTGACTAATTTCATCTAATTAATTTTTATTTAAAGCCACACCAAATAAATGTTATTTCGGCGATAATCTGAATTCGTAAACTGCTTTAAAATTAGTCAAGTCAAGAAGTTGTTCGACTTTGCTTCGTTCTTTTTTCTTTCTATCATTTAATTATTTATACACGTTATTTGCTACGTCTTTCTATCAAAACCTAAAAGTTTTCGAAATGAATTCAGCATCTATTCATCTATCTGCCATGGTTATATTATACGAGAGGATAGTTTAGAACCAACCGTAATGTCCATTTATATATTTTTACTCGGTACACATTCGCGTGTGTCGTTTATCACAAAAATGAACAGTAGCAGTAGTAGGAGCAGAGCGGCAGCAGCAGTAGTAGTTGAAGTTTCGCATAACTGTGTGTTGCGGCCGTCGCAGCAGATTGCGCACATAAATACAATTGCTATTGTACTCTGGCGGAATGGCAATAATATTAGCAAACGCAATGGGCATTCGCATTCTTTTTTATATGTATTTCCATTCTCCGGCGCTCCGTGCAACAACTAACATTTGCATAATGAGCTCTTCGTCTGCACCAGCCAGCTAGCTGAGTTTTAGTCGCATTCTAATCGTGCGTTCTGCTCTTTGTTCTTGTGCTTGCAGTTGGTCATCTTGGTGCCGGCTTCAGACGTGTCCAACTTCGAGCCGCAGCGCCGCCTCATACGATGGCAGCCCGGAGTCATCCGCGGCGGGCCGGACGCGCGCTGGACTGATGACGCTCTTGTGCAGCGGCACGACGGCGTCGTAGGCGGGCGGCGGGCCCGGTGTCACCGGCGGCGGCAGCTGGATGTCGGACAGGACGAATTCCTCCGCATCGTAGCACTGTAATCAAACGTGTTAATCACGGACTGTATCTCGATTTGACGAAAATAAGGTAAACATTAATTTTCTATTCTCACATCTCCAACGTCTCTGAACGACGCTGGAAAACAACGCATTTTCTCTTCGATAAGCGAATAGTTTTAATTGTTACATCGCTCAGCGCGTTGAATTCAATTAATTTTCAACTGGGGAATTTCGTTCGTTCGCTTCTCAGCGGTGGCGATGTAGAAATCGCAAAAGTTTGCGCGTATAATTGCGGATGCGCTCATTCATGCGCCGAAACATAGAAAATAGTGAAGTTCTCTATCTCACTTGGTAAGTGACAATTTCACAATGCAATTTTCATGTGCATCATGCGTATCAAGGGGATTTTTTACCACACAATAATGCCAGTGCATTTATTTTGCGGACTCAATTAATTTAATTTCTTGCTAATATGTCATATGACGTAAATTTGAATGAAAAATCTAACAGAGAAAATGAGTTTTTACCCATTTTAATAATGCGCGTCTTGGAAAGTATTGAATTCCCATATGATTTGTATTTAATATTTGCGTACGCGTGCTTTCTATTCAGATGCACAGATGCGAAACGAATAAACGTCGCGCACATGCATATGCGGTTCATCATATGAGCGCGCTCAAATATTCATCGAATGAAATTGTAATGGATGCTGTAGCGAGATGCGAAAGTCGAGCGAACGAACGAACGAACGAAAACGTTGCGTTCATTTACATTGCGCAGAGATAGATGGGTATTTTACATACCTGTTGGTGTCCTTCCACCGTGTACACATGCAGCGGAAGACCAGAGTCACGCCAGTACGCTGGTAGATGCGTCTCTTGTTTACGTGCGTTCTTGTGGCAGCAATAGCACATGATGAAAACAACTAGAATTATTCCGCTTAGCATGGCCCTGCGGAGTAATAAGCGATATTAACAGATAATCCATTAATACTAGAAAGTTAATAAATGAGATTCGAGTCATTTCAATCGTAGGACATTGAATAATAATGAGGAATGTCAGCGGGTATTTTGAGCACGTTTTTCAAAACTCATTTCGTTGGTTAAATAAACCCCATATGTGGGTTAAAGTCCTTTGTAGGGCATTTGTATGAAACTTGGATTTTTGAATTGTCTGCTATGTAATCTCTTGGGTAATCTGTTTAATGACAGTGCGCGTTATAATTATTGAGGCAGAAAGATGATCATAAATCTGTGCGCGTAACGCTAAAAGTTGATCCGTACAAATATTTTGCGCGAAGTAATGCGAATGTGTGTAATCCAGGGATGAAATGACTAGTCATGATTGTTGAAGCGTTTTGCGGGGGGGGGGTGGCCGCAAGCGTTCCTTGGGGGTAGCAGTAGCTGAGCTAAGAGAGAGGAGCGGGAATATGAACGAGGGAATTGTGCGGCATGCGAGTGCGATTATCCTGTAAGTAACGGGTCTCTCTGCGGAATTTGTGTTTTCTTTCGAATAGCCGACGGCGGCGATGGCGGCGGCATGCGTTCCACTTAGCGCAAACACAAGAATTCCTTTAGCCAAAGGCAGCTGCGGCGGCGAAAATTCACCTGCTATACCGCGTACCCCAAATAACACTTTATTTTTACAGCCGGCATCTTATTTTAACCCAAATTCGTCAATTTATGGCCGGCGAACTAACGCTGAAGGACGATGCGAAACTAGGATCGCGAATGAAGGAAACTGTCTTCTATCGTAATAACACAACATAATGAATTTATATGTTTTATTTCCTCGGAAAGGTATAACAATGAATTCATTATGAAAGAGGCATACATTATGCTGGTTTAATAATTTTATTTATGATTTTACATTATTTATACATGCTAAACGCGTTAATAATTATTTGCAACATTTTCAAATGACCACGCCCGTGATATTTGCATTTATGACGCGCGTATATTTCACTATTAAAATATTCAATTTATTACATTTATGATTACAGCGAATGCGCAAATAAATTCGTCGAAATGCTTGTCGTAAATTAAATTCTCGCGAATTTAGAGTTTCGGCATTTCGGGGGATGCCTTCAAATATTGGACAGTAGTGTGCCGCCTAAACAAATATTCAATGCGAGACTCGCGTATCGTGTTTCTCATTCGACAAAGTTTTAATAATTCAATTGCCGAGAATGTGTGTGCAATTCGCTCGCTGCAAGTGAAATTGCACGGCGGCAGCACGAGGAGGAAAGGGAGGTCAATTGCTAGGGAAAAGTGCATTTGGGGAATGCTTGCATATTTTGCGGTTTTGACACATTCGTGCACTCGCTTTTTCAATTTTTGCGAAACTATTAGTTCTTTATACATTTCACGTTTTGTAAATAGTTTTTTGGGTGTCTGTTTTGATTTATTTCCTATACGGGGTGAAAAAATGAAAAAATATTCGATAGTAACTTGATTAAATGACATTATGACGAATATTCAGAAATAATCTTGATGAATTGTGACATTTAAAGTTTTGAAACAAATTGCCAAGTTAAAAAATATTTTCTTATGATAGAGGATTTTTATCAACCCTAGAATCAAAAATTGTCATGATAGATAAATAGACTTTATGTACAACTTGGCCTCATGTAGTTCGAACACGCTGTGTTTGCAATACAGTGCCGAGCACTGCGGATACAGAAATGTCATTTCCTGCGAGCTCGTGCAAATCTAATTTCTATAACTGGAAGCCTCGCAGGCATCCCGCTTCCGGCAAAAGATGCTACAATAATGTGGAGTCGGGCGAAAAAGTGCAACCGCATGCGAACGATTCGCCCAGCCACTTGCGATTTACGCTCGCTCAAATGCAAAAAGACGGCGAAATCGGCGAAAAACTTTTGTTCGCATTCGCGCGCAATTTGCAGGAAGCGTCAAACGTCCGATAAAAATGTCATCCAAGTCATTTATTAATCTCGCGATGTAATCACGACAAACAAAACGCGAAATTGAAAGATTAATTCTTCGGCAATTTATGCTCCTGCTCTTTGGAAATTAATGGCTCCAATGTTATTAAATTCTGCGTTACGTACAATCATTTTTATTTAGCGACTTTTCTTCTTTTCATAATGGCACTGGTAATAGAAATAATTTTTTCAATTGTCATGGGAGAAAATTGTTTGTTAGTGGAAAAGATTTAAGAATATTCATGGGATTTTCTTATTGATGAATGAAATTGCTAATTGCTCACTTTGGTATGCTTCAATAATATTTTATTCACTTGCTGGGGTTTGCTAAGTGCCGATTGAAGCCGATTGCGATCTGCTAATTACTATTAATTAGTAAATGGTAGGATGCTGTAATTACTAACTCAATATGTGCAGGCATTACTACAAATACTATACTGCTACACAAGGAGGCGCATTAAAAATTATCAATTAATAAAATTGGGGCTTAAAATGGGAAATTAGGATATTTTGATTATACATTAGAAAAGTTTATGAAACTTGGCAATTAATTGATTTATTAGTTTATGAGGTTTCAGTATACTCGGTATATTTATAGGAAAGGGTTAAAGGAAAATAGGAAATTAGAACGGGCTGACAACCGCATGCTTAGCACAGACATTCTCTTTGATTTTCCTGCTGTGCTTCGTGTTATATGAGGTGAACTTACGATTTCGCGATTAATAACGATATATCAGAGAATTTTCCATATAAATTTCTACCTGACAAATATTTATAACCCAATTAATTATTCCAATCATGCATTCGCGTTTTAATTAAAGTGGCAATATTTGTCATTATGGAATTATTGTTGGTTGCGTATAAATTTCAAAGAATAATTGCTTCGAAAGAAATAAAAAAGTAATAAAATTTTAATCACATAAGTGTGCTTTATATATTTTTCGGTACTTTTATGAATTAGTGGACTAGTCATAATTTTAATTAAATTTGCGAAAACAAATCCTGTGTAAATTTAATTAAGAAGGATTATATTATATTTTTTGGAAATTTATTGCTCGAAAAAACGCGATCGGGGTGAATTATTTCACAAATTATACAAGAATAATTGCTTCGGAGAGATGTACTCTTAATAATTGCGTTTTTCAAACACTTGATAATTAAATTTGCAAGCGGTGAAAATTAAATTAAAGAGGTGAAGTATCAGGAAAACCATTTACAATAATGTGTATAAATTAAATTACGAAAGAAGAAAGTAGGCTTACCCTCCAAGCATCACATTCACCCCATGAATAGGCGGCGGGGGTGAGCCAGGGGCCGTACTCATTTCCGTATCGTTTAGCCCGCCATGATTGCTAGTGGACGACGGCGACGAGAGTGTGGCGAGTCGTTTCATGGACATAACACACCTAGAAAAATTTGTCAAAGTTTACAAAAGAAACAGTTGGATAACTTTTTTTTCAAAATCATTGCGTCAAGTTTTTAGAAATATGAATATTCTCTAAATAATTGCTGTCATGAACTTGTTCAAATAATATCTAGTTATCTAATTACATTTGCAAGGATAAGATAGAAATTCTCGCATCGCAATTGCAAAGTGCGGGTGATGGATGTTTTATTTGGTGAAAGTAGCACTTTTATCTTTTATGTGATGATGATCAAAAAGGTGTCATCATCAATTTTATTTATGCGTGTCGCGTATATTTTTCGTATTTGCATTTCCCACTCGCACGACGTGTCCTGGAACGCGTCTGCATGCCGCCGCACATAAACATATTTCATGATGGGGGTGGCGGAAATGCGTGTTGTTTTTGCGAAAGCATATAGAGTAGAGACATATACAGCAGTCGTTATCACTAATAATTATCGAGTATCAAGTATAAAATCATGAAATGGCTGGAATTTCATTTAGCTTTGCTATCACGCAATGTGCGATAAGCTATCTCTTAATAAAAACGCTGGAATAATTTCAATGATCTGGGATTGAATCTGGATTATAAAGTAGAGTGATAACTCAAACATAAATCAAAAACTAGCGAAGAAGTAAGCGTGAGATGAATCTGTCGTAAAATTATATCAAGGCTCTCGGAGTGAGTTTGCTAGCTGCCAGTATGGAGTGAAATTAATTCGTGTTTATGTCCTGCTTTCGCCACGCTTTCTTTTGCTATCCCTAAAAGGTACGCGGTATGCAGGCATGTCAATTTCCAAGTGGGACAAAGCCGGGTAGCGCACGTTGCACTAAATTAACATTTTATGCATTTTGTCTGCTTGCGCGCTGCACAAAGTGAAGCAATATTGCGCATCACTGTACTTCTTGTGGGTGGCATATTGCATTATTTTATTTCGTTGTCCTGCACATTTATTAGGAGTGTCGAGTGCAGGACAAACTTTGCTTTTATCTCAAGGCGGTAAATGTTTGAAATTTTAATGTTTACATTTGCTAAAAAGGTTTTTATCGCAAGCATTGCAAATTATTGCAGATTTCGGATAAAATAGCGAACAGCAAAGCAAAATATCTCTGCATTGTTTTTCATCATTAAAACGGATGATAACCCGTAATCATTTTTATTTTTAGAAAAATAACAATAGAATTAATTTAGTACCAAGAATGATGGATCATTTTAAATTTCATCAATGCATAAAGAATTGTAATTTTTATACGCACTTATCATTAGTTAGGAACGGAAAATGGGTGAATGTAATATTCACATAATAGTATTAAATATCGTTCACGTGTGCAATGCGATTGATTTTTCAGTCATTACTTATTCAATACCATATTAAGCGACTCGATTATGATGAACTCCAATATACTCAATGCATAATTGAAGAGCTAATTGCATTTCGTTGTGTAAAAATCAATTCTCGCTAAAGTCCTATACTCTTTCCACGATTTATGCGAATAATGAGGTGCTTGATAACATGCGTAAATTGAAATTGCAAAATGTTTAGACTAAGTCGATTCAAATGGGGAAAATGCACGAGAATTTAAGGGTAAAAATAATGCGCAACATGTGAAACTTTGGCATATTCGTGGCTATGACTTTATTTTCATGCGTGAATAAATTAATGAAAAATTAATATCAATAGATACCGTAGAAAATGATTGATTTTCTGTTTACTTCTAGATAAAGTTGATAAAGTCGGTTCAGTTATTGCATTATTATAATTCAAGGTGAATTACCAAACAAAAAGCCATATATTCAATACGTTTTTTACGAATACGAAAAAAAGTCACCCCATTTTATTCGGTAGTAAGTAATACATAACTTTGATGATAAATTATGACGAACTTTATTATTGTAAATAGTTGTTTGTTTTCTTGATGCTTTTTGCCATTTGGGGCGCACGCTTTTTCTGACCCCTTTCTTATGCTCTCGTTTCGAATGCCATTCGCGGTGCTGCTATATACGTCCGCACACTTTTTTATTATCTCTTTATGTAATGGAATAGGACAAATGCGCACATAAAACGGGTAAAGACGATTATTAATAATAAAATAAGTGAGCGAACACACAAATGAAAGTGAAACTGTACTTAATCGAATTAGGAGGAGGTTTTGTGCAGTTTTGCTTCTCCTTTTTCACATTTTTTGTGTCGTAAGGGCACGTGAGGTGGTGGCGTTTTCCGCGTTCGTACAGAGTGGCGGCGCGCATTCACGTTGTTGCGCCATACTTGAGCGTTCGCATCCACATGCAGCGGTGGCGGCGACGACGGCGGTATATTGTTCGAACTTTATTGTTTGATGGTAAGTAGGACGTCTATCAAGTGTACCACTGCATCCATGCACTAAGTACATTCGTAACATATACGAGAATTTCGCACAAAGGCACCATTCGCAAAAGGGGCAGGAAAAGTAACGGTGGAACAAAGTCGGGAAAGCAGGACAGAAGTCAAATGTGAAGGAGTTGAGTTGAAGCAGTTTAGTTTCAATTAATTCGCAATTTTTACGTTTTGCAAAATTTGCACTTTCTTGAATATTTAACGTTTCCGGGCGTTTTGATTCTTTCAATATCTCCGTGATTTGTTTGTTGAGATTTTATACAGTTGGTATTTAGTAATAATATCACACCCATAGGGATGTAAGATATTAGGGGAAAAGCTGTAAAAAGGTTACGATCACTCGCGTGCTATCGTGCTTTCCTTCCTTTACTTTCACGTCTTATTGAGTTTTTGTTTGACGCGCAAGGAAGCGGCTTAGTACTGCATTCAGTAAGCTAAAGAAAAAAGGGAAAACGATGTCAAGTTTGCGCCGCCAATACGCTTATTAAAAATCTTATTACCAATGAACCGATGCGGTGCGAATATCAACAGCGCGCGAAAATAAACGGAAAAACGTTTTCGGTGATTACGCACTCAACTTTCCTTTGTCTTTTAGCGCTCTCAGTTCGGAGGAAGACAATATCGTACGAGTCTCGTAAAAATGATCTTAACACTTTTCATTTGTCTATCTGACATAAACAAAGAACTTAATTAGTTGCCCGTCGGCTTGGTAATTTTTAATATACTGAGGGTTTCTTAACTTACCGTTTTTCAACACTTTGATTTATGATTGTACAACGAAGCCAAGTAATATTTCGACACTCGGTGGATTGAAATTAATATCCTGATAAAACTTTTAATGACAAGCTAATTAATTATTATGCATTAGTATCTTGAAATTCTTGTTTGCGACGAGGACGAGCGAGCGAGCGAGTAACTTGCAAAACATAATTGCAAAGTTGATTAAATGCGCACGAAGGTAGTTTTGAGTTCAGGTGGATCTCGAAAGTCCCCATCACTCAAAGAATAAGACGCGGGGACGGTAGAAGGGTGCTCTCATGCTCACCTCGTGTAGAGCGCCGTATCGGTGCCGTTGTAACACTAGGAGCCACATTGCCGCCGTGCCATGCTCGCCGCTGTCGAGGAGCAGCGTTTCCTTCTGAGAGCCAGCGTGTTCTCGCAATGCACGGCTGCGTCTTCTTCTTCGTCGTCGACGTCGTCCTTGCCGAATCGAAAAACACCTAGACACACGGAAATTTTCCAATTAGACGAACACTCCTTCCCAAAAAGGGCGCAAAGGCTTAACCGTAATGAAACGAGCGGATTTAAAAAAATAATTGATTAGACGATCGGGGTCCTCGTTACACAAACATGGCCCCGTAATATTGAGCGTCGTGCACAAACACTAAAGTCAAATCGCAATTAATTACGAATGGATCGCTGTTTATCGATATCGAAATTCGGCAAAGGACGCGCACGCGAATTTCGCCGTTTGCGCGAAGAGGACAAGACACTCACGGCAACCGTACTGGAATTGGCGGCGCAGTTAAATAAAGTTTCTGCCTTTGGCGAGCCGGTTCGGTGTGCCGCCAACCGCCGCCACGTAGCCACGTCGTCGATCGTTTTCTTGCCGCGGGCGCGAAATAATCGATAATCCGATGTGGCGCGCACACACAACGCGTAATTTGTTGCGACCGCGCTCGCGTGTTTTTCCAACTGACCCAGCAAAACAAACAAACGAAACGGACGAGTGGACGTGCCATACTTCCGTTCTTCCTGCCTGCTACGAGGTAGTAATTTTAATTTAATTAATTGATAAACCGCCCGGGAATAATTATCAAATTAGTCTTCGAGTATGCGTTCTGTTTGTTGTAGTAATTTATTGCATACGAAAGTGGATTAATTTTCCAAGATGTTCTACTTTTCCTGACTCTATTTTTATTCCAGTTCTTGATGATATAGAACAATATGCGATACTCGGTTATAAAATGTTTGATTATTTGTTCCGTAAATCTTTTAAACATTTAAGGAAGATGACTATTACTTATTGCGCCAAATTTTATTGAAGATAGATAAAAAGGTTATCAAATAATACATCATTTTTGAATGACTTTATTTTTGTTCGAAAGAATATGAAAACAACGAAAATATTAGGTTGTGACGACAAAAGCTCTAGGAATTGTGTGGCTATAAATTCTCTAAAACTATTAAGTTTTCCTCGATTTATCAACTCAAATGTTGACTTTAAATGAATTCTGGCATAATCTTTTAGTGCACTTTTAACTACGGCATTTTCTAATTGGCTATCGCACTATTAAAGTATTAAACTTTCGGGATAAAATAATGCTTTGGCGGCGAGTTGAAATAATTGAAAATGTTTCAACCACATCATAACGATTAATTAAAAGTTCGCTAAAATACAAATTGACATTAAAACTCGATTTGCGAACGTACTACTCGAAAGAGCATTGTCCAGCCCTCGAGTCCCTTAGTCGGATAATTAGTTGTGCCGATCGCCGTGATTTATCGCGGATCGAGTACGAATGCTCGCTCTCATAGCGCGATGGACACATTGACCGGCTGGCTGAGCGAGAGCAATCAGAGGCTAAGTTTAAATCCCCTATTGTCGCGGGGACGGCAGGCGGACGCGGAGGGTGAGAGGATGGCTGTAGATATTGGGGCAGTCGCTGTTCCCGTTTTCAACTCGATACACACAACTTACGCCGCTGACTGACGTCATTCCACGCGCCGCCCGCGCGGGTCGTTGCCGGCGCGCACCGTAATAGACGTCACACATGACGCGCGCCTGTTCGCGACGCCCGTTTCGTTCGTTTAAACATGCAGGAAAATAGGATAATATAATATTTATGTTTTTGCCGTTTGTAGAGCACAATTGTCCTGCGCATAGTCGTGCTCGATTTTATCGCGCGCCAGCGAGCGCACGATTCTTGTTGTCGTTTTGCTGCTGGATTATTCAAAGAAATCCACAATACGTAGAAGATTAGCTGAAGGAAAAAAGCATAACTGTTTTACTTTGAAAGCTGGATGAACAAGTATTATATTGTCGACTAAAATATTTTATTTTACATAGAAGTGACATGGATAATTTTCATGTTGTGTCAACATTTGCGACGTGCCTTTGAACGTAAAGAATAATTAGAGTTGATTTAAAACTGCGATACTCTGTTATTTAGGAATTGACTTTACCAATTAACCGTGTTATCCTTTATAAGATACTATTCGAAATTTTTACTAGCGTTTCACTCGTACTTATTTTTATCCGAGTTAATTGACAATAATGTTTAAAGGGTAGGTAGGTACCCAAGAATGGGTTTTGATTTTCAAGCGATCAAAATTTATGAATAGTAAAACATTCAATTAACAGTGCACATAAATTGGATAAAAGGTTTCGTAATTATAAAATTAAATATAATATTAATTTATTTATTACAGAATTTATTTGCAAACCGCGACATTAATGCAGTTCAAACAGGCATATTAATTTATTACGATCGAGAGTAAATATTTATGAAGAACAACATTAAACTAATTATGAACGGCAAAAGTTGAGGGTGGTTGAAAATACCTATATTGACATTTATCCACGCTTATAACTGGTATCTATTCATATTTTCACCCGGTTGACATTTGGAAGGATGATCTAAATTTAGACTCATTATTTCATTGTCAAAATACGGACGCGGAATGCCTTAAAAAGTAATGCGAGTGTTAGCTGCTTTCCTTTGGTTTGCTTTTATCAATAATATCACATCCACCGTATCTCTATTGGATGAGTTTCAAACGATAGTCATGCAACGTGTCATTTCGTTGCCTCATTATATCATTACGCTTGTACAGATACGTATGTACACATTAGTCACTTTCTCGTATTACGTGCGGCTATACATTATTGGATTTTCCAGTCGGTGTGTACGTTTTTTTCACATGTAATCAACTGAGTAAGTTATCACCACGTCACTACAGCTACAGCTCTTGTTTGAAATCAATTGCTTTGCATGTACATTATACAATTATCAAGTCTTATCAAGGACGAGAGAGGGACGGTTGGGCGAATGATATTTGCAATTTCTAAGTCGGTAATTTCATTTTGATAACGATTGAATACAAGTTGATAATTTTTTATTGGTCGATCACCGTTAATTTGCTCATTAATTTAATCATTGACGGCCAAGTGGAAAAATAATCCGTTTACGATTTTAATTAACGATCTTATTTGTTCGTCATTTAATGATTTATTGTTATTAGCATCTTAATTGCAATTTTATCTTATCGCTTACGACTGTAATTGCTTATTTACTTGACAATTATGCAGGTGCCGCATTTGCGAAAACAAATACGAAATGCGTTTTGAAGTGTTTAAAACAAACGGTAGGAAAGTTTATCGCTGACACTGTTGTCGTTCGCGTTAAGTGGATAAAAAGACAAAGGGGTGCAACTCCCGGTGAAATTTATAAATGAGGCGTGCTCGCGCCGTTTTAAATAAATTAGGCAACAAAGCGGCGTTCGGTGCCTGGCGATCATTACGTGTCCTGCGCCTGGTACGAACACGAAGTTGCTTCTCCTCCTTGTACACGTCTTGTGCTTGCCGCCGCTTCCCGCCTGTCGCGGATGCCAAGCAAGTCTCGCGAAGTAGTTCATTCTCAAGCCATTGCGTTTGCCAATTCATAGCGCATGCATAATACACTTTTGGCTTTTCCTGCCGCCACCGCCTCCCGTCGTTTTCGACTTTTACGGGAAGGTACCAGTGCTTAAATTATACATTGTTTTTCATCCCTGTCACTGCTCACTTTTTTGTTTGATTTTGAAATTATTTTTCGTGTCTTGGAATTTATTGATTTGTTTATAAATATAACGAAACACTATTTCGCCAAGTTCAGAATTAGCTACCAGTCTTATCAAATATTCATACGCAATATATTTTGAAAACATTTCTTGATATTGTGATAGTATTGTATTTTATTTGGTATTTGATTAGCAAATTCATAAATATGCTGGATACAACGAAGAATTCAAAAATAGAATTGAGCAAATAACAACCCCTTCAATATTTGATAAGAAATGTAAATACAATCGATTATTGTATAACCATTACTTTCAGTGGATTTAAACTTTTTTGTACAACCACTTTACTTTATTTCTTGCAAACAAACTGACAAGATAGAGCGAAAAAAAACGCAAACAAATTCTAGAGCTATATTTTTCTATCGACTGCAAGGATTTTTTCTCGTTCTCGTTCTTTCGCGCATCGTAATCGCATTACGCCGTCGGTCATGCCGGAAAAACAAGGATTTTTCAAAGGATATGCGATGCCATCACATAAATTATTAAAGCATAAAATATTGATTCACTCTTCTTCGTTTTCCTCGCCGGCGTTCTTCGTCGGCTCAGCTATGATTATTGCATACTTTTCTCCCAACGCAGGAAGCGAACGAGTTCTTTGTTTCACGATATAAATAAATACTTAAAACAAACAAAGCGCGCACGATGGTAAACACAAACAGCAAACGCGTTTTCGAAATGCGTACAAATACTTCTTGCGCCTTAAATACTTTTACAATTCGCGCCGCAAATATTGACAAATCCAGTGTCTGCGCAAACAAATTGCATGCGAAGAACTCACTTCGCCTTCCCCATCATCGTTCGCGTGCATTTTGCACTTGCAATTTATTTCCATTAGTGTCACATTTATGCATATTTCAGCGATCGTGGGTCAATTGAACGGAAGGATTTAAGGGGGTAGTCTAGTCAAGTTTAGTTATTGAACAATATATCTCTAAAAGGATTTTATAAAATTTGAATTTTGCAAGAGCGTTGTTTCTTGCAGATTCTCTTGGCTCCTATCATAATGAAAGGGCGGAATTGTGACTAATTTAGAAATTTCATCAATATCTCGAAAAGTACTAAAGATATCATCAAAATTCCTGAATTTTTCACAAGTCTTACAAAGAAGTAAATTGGTCTATCGCAAATTTGTTGGACGCATTCTTAACTTGAAGCGATCATGTTAATTCTTCAACTTTTAGTTTTACTTGAAAGTTCAAGTGTTACATAAAAACTTGAATCTTTATCCGTTAGAATATAGGAAGGTAATCAAGTCTGGTGCTCTGTATCACTCATTTAAAAATACAATTTCTTTCATAAGAAATGTGATCTAATTTCATCAATATCTCGAAAAGTACTAAAGATATCATCAAAATTCCTTAATTTTTCACAAGTCTTACAAAGAAATAAATTGGTCTATCGCAAGTTTGTTGGACGCATTTTTAAAAGGGTATTCTAGTCTACTGAAAGCAAAATATCTATAGTTTTGCTTTTATTGATCTTAGAAAAACGGCGAAAAATGTAAAGAAAATCCAACTAGTACCACACATAAATATTTTATCAGTCAAATGCGAGAATAGTGACGTTGTCATTTAAAATAACTATGTATAAGATTATAAAGTAGCTGATATTTTATATTTTAAATGAATTGTAGTTTAACATCCATTCACATTGGCGTTCCCAAAGGAAGCTATTGAATTGAATCGGACACGTGTCAGAATGAACGTAAGTGCCTGTTGGATGCACGTGCAAGTCACGTTTGGCAAGCACTTAATAACACGATTGATTAATTACACATGTTTTTGATTAATTAGTTGTGCCTAAAACGCTGAGCTTTTATTGATATCGTATGCTATACATAATTGTAGAAACCTTTGCGGAAATATCTCGCAGTTTATTCTATAGCGCGCAGAAACAAGTATTGTTAATTGAATAATTGCTTGATGTGTTTGTTGCTAACCGACTAGATTTTTTTGATTTTTGGTGCGAGACGAAGCATGAAATTACAATTTTTCGTCTATTTTTTTGTTGCAGTACGCGCGCAGGATGGGCGCACCTGGCGAACTTCGGCGATTCCTCGCCGTGATAATGATGATTGGTTGCATCTTCCTGGTATACATGTTCTGGAACCAGCCGACGACGCCATCGAGCGTCCCCCTGCAGGCGCTCGCTCCGGAGGTGGCGGCCACCGTTCCGAAATCCGATAATATCATGTAAGTTTTTCGCGAGAATGCATTTGCAACCCTTCCACTTCTTCTTCACCGATGGCGTCGCCGCCGTTGGCAACAGTAAAACGAGGAGATGTTGTTTGCAAAGTTGCAATCAAGTTCTACCTCGCATGCGGCCATCTTTCACCTTATTTCCGGCGACTTGCATTACTTCTTCATTTCTTTTAGTTTAAGTTCGCATCAAGAGCGCATTGCAAATAAATTAACTTAATGCACTCTAAGACGGGCGGAATTCATTCTTCTCCAACTTTTATTACTCTGCGTTTACTATTATTTCAAACTCGTATCGTGTTTGACTACATTTTTCTTTATCTCTGTACGCGCGCTTCTTCGTTTCGTGTTTTATTTCCGAGATGCGGATTGCCGCCTCGCTCTGCTCCGTCGGCTAGATCCCCGGAAGAGATGTGTTTACGCTGGAAACTAAACCCGTAGCATTATGTCAGGAATAACATTGCGATACAAATGCGATATTTAGCATAATTGGATTAAGGAAAGCGGGCACGCGGGTAACAGTGTTGTACTAAGACGTCGGCGGTGGCGGCATCCTAGTCGTCGTGTTCTTTCGTGAGGCCCGCGTGCACGCGATGCACAAAAGACTTCCGCTCGGCATTCCGGAACGTGTGGATTGCCGCCGGTCTTGAACGCTGCCCCCGGCGCTTTGCGCGTACCTTACGTAAATAGAGTTCCGCGCGCGCAACGTGATAACATGAGATGATAATTTTTGTTTGCGCTCGCAAAAAAGAACTAACTGCCAACGAAAATAATTGACGAACAAAAAGAGGAGGCACAGCATATTTCCTAATCCAGATGGGGATCTTTCCTGTTTTATCAAGCAACTTTTCCGGTTTAACGTCGCTTTAAAGTGGTCAATTAAGAGATGTTTGACTTGACTTTGCAAACAGAAAATTTCTTCTTCTCGAAATCGTCAAATTCTAGGATTATTCTGCGGATTAATTATTGTGGGAATTTAGATACGCAGAACAAATTGGAGAATATACGCGAATAATGCAAGAACTCAATCGACAATTTCTTATTAGCCTGCTTATTCATGCAGTCGAGAGCTTGAATGCGGCAATTTATGTTTTGGAAGCGTTGGCGGTTTTGGCCGGCACACAAACAGGATGAATGAAAATAGCGGCCGTGTGCGCGCGCTCTATTCGCATGTAGTCGGTGGGCACGGAAAGCAAAATGTTTTATTAATTTCAGCTGCAGTAGCTGAGGGACGGCATGCGGTGGCCGGGCGCGCTTCCGAAATTATCAAAGTGTTCGCGATATGTTTTAATCAGCGCAGCGCACGAGTTAGCATGCTCTGCGGTTTTGTAAACTATTGCATACGAGTGTTAATACGAAATTAGTCCACATATTTGTCTCATTATGGTTGCAAGCTTTTATTTCAGAGAAAAGTAGCTGTCTATATCCCCTGGGGGGCGGGAAGAGAGTTAAGTGAAGTTGGGGGGAGATGGTGGTTCACTAAGCGGATGACCGTTCGGGCGTAACGCGTGCCCACTTATGCATGCATGCGAATACGAATATAAAGCGTATGAAATCTGGATACGAATGCGGTCACGTGCCAAACACAATATGCGCTGCCGCCGCCGCTTCCACCGCCACCGCCGATGCAGACGCTACTTGATATGATCGAATCCACTCGCACAAAACGCGCGCGCATTTCGACTGCCAGCGAATGAACGTGTCATTTGTTTTGTGATGATAGATTTATATTTGCATTCGTCCGAAAAATGAAGGAGCTTAATCAAAATTCGCGTTCTCTCGACTTGAAAATTGACATGTAACATCTTCATATGGTTCGCGGCGAATCACGTGAATTAGCATAATTATGAGTCGTCTTAATGGAATCATCTTAAAAGTTGATAGATGTACGGGAAGATGATATTAAGTTAGAAATTGTAACCGCATTAATTCATCGCGCTTCCCGGAATTAGCCAGCCTACTTTTCTTTGTTTTTTATTGTTGGATTTTCCATTATTTGCGCTATTTTGTTTTGTGCTTGTTCATCGCTTTGAAGGATTTTTCTCTCTAGCGTATTGAACGCAGCAGATGTCAGATGCGCTGATTTATTAAATTCCTCCATCTGGCTGACTCGAAAATATGAGAAAATGTGATATTTTTCCGCTAGCAGTCGAACAATAAAACGTCATCATTGTATTCAAAGCAATCGCAATTCAATTAAGACATGCAATCACTTACGCACGTATTCTGTGTCTAATCAAAAATCGACAAATAAATTCGTCGTCAATCTTCATCAATCACGTATCTTCGCGGGCGCGCACCGTTTAAGGGGTAGTTCATTGGTCTTTTTCTCGCCTCGGGAAAAAAGCAAAATGGTTGACGGAATTTTGCAATTACAACTTTGCTCGTACTTATTTTACATTCAAACTATTATGTCCCTTCGCCTAATGAGTTCTCATGTTCGCTTTTCGCCGTTTTCTTTGCGTTATTATCGTGTTGCCGAAAGAGACATCTTAAACGCTTCGCATAATTGCCGCGTATAATTTCTTCTTAAACCTTGTTAATGCGCGATACGAAAGCCGAGACAACAAAAAGGACGCGGGTTGAATTCATTCTTCTAACCGTAAATTCATTCGCGTAAGCTCACTTTTCTCTCTGTTAATTACTCACTCTTTGTGCGCGCCTCCTGGTTTTCTGCTTCTTTTTGCGCATTTTTTCAACGAAAAATTAAGCGCTGCATAAAGGTGGACTGGACGCGTTATGCAGTGGTTTTGTTGAGGTCTTTGTTTGCTCGTCTTTTCCACCTAGTTTTGCTTTGCGTTGGGAGAAGACTATTTATTTGAATTAGGAACGAACAATGCGCCCGAGCTTAATGTAGTTCTTAAATTAGGAGCGATTTAATTACATTAGCATGGTAAATGTATTCGAGGGAGGCTTCTCTGCTTGTTGCATGCTCTTCGAGACGAAAAAGTAAAAAACGAAGGTTGTTTCTTTCACGTGCAGGGATAATTAATTGGGAGGAAAAAAAATAGTTGATGATGCACTTGTAGCGTGAACTTTAATTAACCACTCATCGTAAATGGTCATTTTATTCCTTGTTTTCATTGTCCTGCTTTTTCATACGACTTGTTGTTAAGATTGTCTTTTATTTTGATTTCGTGATTTTGTTTGCAGAAAACCGGATTTACGATGGACGTGGTTGTGCGAAAATAAACGCTGTGTGCGCAAAGATGTGACTCAAAGTGGAAATCATGTATCACTCACTACGTGTAGTATGCTTTGCGGATCCACGCAACTGTGGCCACAGCCCACAGGACCTATGACATTAGGCAGCCATTCCCTGACTTTCAATCACGAGACGATAGAGTTTGAGACATCAGCATCTGAACCAGCAAAATCGTACATTGAGTACTCATTTGCCGTCTTCAACGCTAACGTTATCAATCTCGTTGAACAAGTTGCGCCGCATAAAGGGATAATTGATGTTAGTAAATTCACGGTAAAAGTCTCTCTTTCGGACAGCCAGACAACTCGGCTTCTCCTCACGACGAACGAAAGCTACAAATTGACGTTGCGGCTGGATGATGGTAAATTAATTGCGAATATACAGGCGCCTAACTTTTTCGGTGCCCGTCACGCTCTGGAGACGCTTTCACAGTTGATTTGGTGGGATAAATTTGCCGGAGACGCCGGCGGTTTGCGCATTGTTAAGGGCGCGAGTATACAAGACGCGCCGAAATTCAAATATCGCGGTTTAATGGTGGATACGGCTAGAAATTTTATGCCGCTAGAAAGTCTCAAGAGGGTCATTGTGGGTATGGCGGCTAATAAGTTGAATGCGTTCCATTGGCATGTTTCGGACTCGCAGAGTTTCTCTTTGGAGTTTCCAAGCGTGCCGCAGCTCGCAAAGCATGGAGCGTATGGTTCAGATATGGTGTACACTGCTGAAGATGTGCGACAATTTGTAGAGTACGCTCGGGCACACGGGATACGAGTTATTATTGAAGTTGATGTGCCGGCACATGTGGGTGCTGGTTGGACATGGGGACCATCGGCAGGCTTGGGCGAATTGGCGGTTTGCGTTAATGTACAACCATGGACTCTTTACTGCGGCGAACCGCCTTGTGGACAACTGAATCCCGATAATCCGCACGTATACGATGTGCTAGAAAAAATTTACAGGGACATTATCAACTTGACTGGCGAACGTGAACTTTTCCACATTGGTGGCGATGAGGTGAATCTCGAATGTTGGGCTCAATTCCGCAATCGGACAATCGCCAACTCGTCGCCGTACGCCGATCTCAATGATGTGTGGGGTAACTTTACAGTTGAGGCGCTGAAGCGAGTTACTCTTGCGAATGGGGGCCAAAAACCCAAACATGTTGTGATCTGGTCAAGCAATCTGACGAAGCGGCCGTACGTAGGCAAGTATCTGAACAAGACGGATGTGGTCGTGCAATCGTGGGGCGGTAGCGAATGGTCAGAGACGCCGGAACTAATCTCGGGCGGCTACAATGTGATTATATCGCATGTGGACGCGTGGTATTTGGACTGCGGTTATGGTCGTTGGCGCGAGAACGGCGGCGCCGCATGTGACCCATACAGGCCGTGGCAGACGGTGTACAAACACCAGCCATGGTCCAGCGATATAGCGTATCGGAAGAAGGTCATCGGCGGCGAAGCCTGCCTCTGGAGTGAACAAGCCGATGAAATGGCGCTGGATACGAGACTATGGCCGCGCGCCGCAGCGTTTGCTGAGCGTCTTTGGAGTGATCCAAATGAATCGCGCAGTTATCACTCATCGTCAAATATTGAAGACGTTTATGCGCGCATTACAATGCAGCGCGATAGACTTATATCGAGAGGGATCAAGAATGAGGCTCTTTGGCCACAATGGTGTACCCAAAATCCTGGCATGTGCCTTTGACGTAGCGTTGGCACCCCTAATGCAACCATACTACTCTAATTCTGTATTTGTACAAAACCTACACAACGCAGTGATGTGATATACGAATAGACGATGAGGAGTTAGTAATAATATTGAAAGACAGAGTGGATACATATCCAACAAATATACTTCGAGCTTAAACATGTATACCACACTATAAACAATACATTACTTATCCTCGTAGGAAGCAATTGAGAAATGCTCCTCGAGTACCCTCAAACTATGCCTCATCGTACAGAACAAACAAATTAATACAAAAATAATTATGGTGCACTCTTCAAGCTGTCCTACTTGACACACGACGCATTCTTCGGTACACGGTGCACAGTGATATTAGATGATAAGCATTTTATTAAGAGTAACTGAGATTAAAGAGTAAATTAATTATCTAAAAGTAATATGTACATAATTTATGATGGATGCATTACAAGTTATACACTAATAAGAGGAAAACAAAACATATAAATTATGACGAAACACATGATTGTGAGACCAATGTTTGTGCCAATATTAAATATGAGTACTACTATAACATGGCATATTAATAAAATCTGATGCGGTCCAGGTTGCCTGGTGAACTGCATCACCGCCGCTACCACCACAGCCGTGGCCACCGCCGCATACAAAAGTGCCGGCCGTCGGGTAATTTATTGTTGGCCACTCAGCCGATAAATGCGCCACCAATTGCGCGATGCTATCTCAATATTTACAGCGGTTTGCGCTTGAATCCCTTCAGCTATTGTTTGCCCCCGTTGCTACAGCATTCTAGTAACCTCAAGCAGGATGTACATACATTGCGGTGACCACATTTTATGATTCGCCATTATAAAGGCCTATTCCTACAGGATGTCGCAAGATTAGTGCGAATAGATGACCATATTTAATAGTTTGGCAGAAGATATTTATAATATTTATAGCTGCATTATTTATCTCAACGAGTTTAAAACTTTTAAATTTCACCGAACTATTTGAATTGAATTTGACGACAGTGTCCTTAGATATTGAATCCGCTGATAACATGTTTTTAAAGCGGCGAAAATACTTTTAGTGCATTTCCTTTAAAACTAAAGACTGACAACTTGTATAAATACTAAATGCAGCATGAAAACACACTTTTCGGGGGCACACATGAAGAATCGTGACATTTATAAAACAGTAGATGTTTGCCTCCTTTTGATCTCCGTTGCAGGCACGCATTCCAGGAGCGTTTGCAAAATTAATTGTGCGTGAAACAATTCACAAATAAGAAAACGTGACCTGAAAGGTGAGAATCCTGCCCGAAGTCATCGTCAGCGCTTTGCGGGGTGGAAAGACTCTTGCCACCCACTGGCTTTGCCTCGGGGTGGCGGAGCACACGGGACGACACAAACCGCTGAAAATTCCATTTTCGATTCGGTTTCGAGTTGAGTATTCCCTCGAGGCGTGAATGATGCGTACGATCAGTGAGAATGTTTAGCAGGTCTTCGAGAAAAGGCAAGTGCTACAAAAGTGGCACAAAAGTAATGCTGGTAAGGAGTACTTCCACTTTTTCTTTTTTCCTCTTATCCTCCCGTTCAATTCTTTTACTCCGTGTTGTCCCTTTTATATTTTCATTTTATTAAATTATATCGCAACGACTTGAATTATTTCATAAACTTTATTTTCAGTTGAAAAATGTTTGAAATGCGGAACGTGATGAATCGTTCCTCCCGATTGTCGTGATGGCATTCATTCGGGAGCAAAGAGGAAACAAAGTATAAACCTGCATTCTATTGCATTGACGTCATTTATCACTTGACGTCATACGATTGCATAATCTGCAGTCCGAACTTTAACATGGTAAATGCAATAATAGCACGAAAAGTCACACTCACAGTCTGCAATCTGTTGCAACTCTTCATCATCTTCAGAAATTCATCGCAATGAAATGCGCTTCAACAATTATATGAATATTAATGGAGTATCTTTCATGAAGTCTCCAGACTAGGTGGTTGAGAATCTTGAGCTTCATAATAGTCTCAGATTTTATTTGTATTGAGAAGAAAGTATACGGATTTAGTCATGTTGATGCACAGATTAAATCTTGCACACTAGGTACGTATTGTTCATGTCTTCGCTGATAATCGGATAATGTTATCTCGTGTACGCTGAAATTGCGTTTATTGATGGACGTGCGTATCGTGTGCGCACGTTCAGATAACATGCTCTGAATGATGTATTTATCCACCGTTGAAAGGCACTCTATGGAGACAAAAAGGGAGATTTTGCGATGAAGGTGCTGGTGCAAATTTTACTCGGCCACCGACGTGTAATTTCAACGCGTACGCGCGCGCGGTTTGTTTTAGCTGTTTGCCGCCTCCGTCGCCTTTCACTCATTCGCCGTCCGAGTTTGTGTGTAGCACATGGGGCTTTATATTGCTGGAGCTCACGTTTTATACCATGTATGACTCTGCAGCTGAGCGGATAAAGCGCAAATATTAAATAGCACTCGCATGAATGCATGCGTTCGGAGTTTTGCGAGTGCCGCACATTTTTACGTATTTGAGCTTCTCGTACGCTTAATTTTTCCCATTCATTGTACTCAAGCGAATGAGCGCAATATTCGGGCAAATTTGCGCGTGTTCTGCACCCCGTTCTAATTAAATACCTAAATGATTTTATGGTATATTTTTGTTACACTCTTTAAAAGATGAGAATTTTTTTACCATTTATTTATCAATTGAATCATGAATTTATTTGTTGAAATTGCATATTTATACGAATTGTAGGATGCATAACATTTTATTACTGTTTCACAATCATATCGGTTAACATTTTTGTCATGCGACAAGAAATCAAATATTTTGACGTGTTTTCAACAGTCCACTCAAATTATGGGTACCTTTGGGAATATATTTCATAAATTTTTCGGAAATTCATTCAGTTTACATCCTTTCTATCGGAGGTAATTTAAAAATTGCTTGTTACTATGCCCCACTCAGTATGTAAATTGATGCTGCGCTTTTAGACGACCAAGGGGCGGCTAAAACATGTAAAAGACGCGAAAAGCGCTCGCTGGCGGTTAGGTTAACACGTATGGAAAACGAACAAGGAGGTGGCTGTTTTACAGGCCAACGAGGATGAGTAAAAGGTGTGCTGCGTTTTATGCGGGTTTTATTTTAATGCTGTTACGAGGCGTTAGAGTACGAGGTATATTTTAGAATTGGTTGGGTTGTTTTATTCCGCAAGATATTCACACTATGCCATGCGTACTAACAAAATAATTCATAAGCGTTTCGTGCAAAAATACGCGTGAGATATATTTTTAATAAAATGGCAATTCATATTTAATTGCAGGGGAAGCAGATTGCACAAAATTCGCGTTTAATTAATGAAGTTTCTTTCTATCATCATAATCATCATCATTCATATATCTTTAGGTGCGTTTTTCTCATATTACTGAACCGAAAAAGAGGAGCAAATAAATATAATGGAGAATTAAATGACTGTGCAGAACTCAAACAAAAAGTGCGCAATATGCGCGCAAAAGCGCAACACATAGTATTGAATGACATAATATTTTTTGTATTATGTTGTATTTACCAGGGCATTTTCATAGTAATTAGTATTACATTTCATCTGAAATTTCTTCTTTTCGTATTTTATATTATAATTGTGCGAAATTTAATGACTCACGAATTTTATTTTAATTAATTGAAATATGCTATTCGATACAGAAATATATAAATAGACAACACGCACGTGTGTGTTGAATACGACTTGTGCTTTTAGATTTTAATTAATGCAATTAACAAGCCTTGTAGCAACGCGAGAGAGTGCAAGTATAATTGGCGTGTAAATTTCAAATGCGTTCGAATGGGTTGCAGATCATTGCAGAGAATTAAATTCCACTTGATCTTCGGACCTTTAGTCCAACCGGGAACGCGTACAATTAACCAGAAGGGCATTTAATCCCGATCAATTCCCGCTTTGCGTCACACGAGTTTCTCGTTAAAGGACTCGAGTTGAAACTACTCTCAAATGTGTTTCCAATTTTTTGCTGAAATCATAATTAATTTACTATCATTGGTTTCGCAGAAATCTTTACTGATATTTGGTTGTTTTTCTCGAGTTTCTACTTCAATTATGAGTATAAATTGATATTGATTGCTTCTAATACTTTGTTCCCGTCATCCTAAGTGGATGAGTTTACTTTTTGCGGCAAAGTTCTGTTCTATTGAAAAGTCTCATTTAATTATCATTGATATAAATAAATACTATGGTATGATGATATAGGAGAAAGATAGATCGACATGAGGATAATGATCATCTCATTAAATTTATAAATAAAATCAATTTCATAGTAAAATAATTCAAAGTGACGAGTTTCACTTGATTGCATTGCTGAATAAATTGAATTTTAATTATATAGTGAAAGTTTTCACTTACGCGATTTGCAATTTCCATCGGGCAATTTTAATTTTCAATTATTTTACTAAAAATAACAAAAGCGTTTATTTTTACTATTGTCGCGATTTCGAGAGGTATGCGCGCGTGCGGCTTGGCCATAAAATTGAAAAAGTTTTCATATAAAAGTCAAATATTTTTCTTCGTTCGCGTATTTTTTGCGGATTCGTTTTTCAGTGACTGTGCGCATATCTAATGCACGCAAACTTTTAACTTTTAGAAATAGTTTTCTGATGATAAATATTTGCGTATCATTAATCATTCTTTTTAACTTGTTTAATCATTTTGAATATTTTCCGC
Source organism: Aleochara curtula (assembly GCA_963978815.1). Taxonomy (NCBI): domain Eukaryota; kingdom Metazoa; phylum Arthropoda; class Insecta; order Coleoptera; family Staphylinidae; genus Aleochara; species Aleochara curtula. The sequence goes on along the minus strand of OZ022216.1, from coordinate 17,536,156 downwards.
GCAATTAACTTACACGCCACAACTTAAATTTAATATAATCAAGAACTAAACTATGTCACTTCAAAGGCCTGGTGAATATGTTTCGAATGAGTTTCGTAAGTTTGACTAAGTTGCATTACATTAACGTACCTTTCATGAACGCAAGTATTCTTTGAAAGAAGCACTAATAATGTTGGAGTTTATAAGATTCAAGTCAACAACCGAGATCAAACTTTTGTGCAAACTGTGAGCATGTAATCCGTAGAAGTGCATCAGCACTGCATGTAGTCTGCGCCGGAACTGAAGGGATGGACACTTGATACAACCGCCCGCACGCTCAAATCCTGCTTTCGTCCCGAAAACGAGATTTCATCCAGAGCGGATGCCGTTCGTACCGCGACTGGGAGCGGACGCGCGCGCGACTATCCCAACCGCCAAGAAGAGCGCTTAAATGCGGCGGCGCGCAATTTGTGCAACCTGTAGACGAAAAGGCACGTGCACCATCAACAATTGACGCAGCTTCCGTACGACTGATCTCCAGATTACGTTGAAAGCATCTGTGGAAATCATGAAAAAGTGGCAATTCTCATAATTAATATACGTGCGCACCTTTGATAGAACAACTGCTACAAGTAGCAAGGATAACGCACAGCAGAATTGTACTTTTCCAGCAGGAATGATTTCTATTATTCATTCTCTGAGGATAGTGAGGCGCGCAACCCTCTTCAACTCGACATATTTAGTGCCCAAGCACTGCGTACCTACTCCTTACAAATTAAGCTAGAATAATAAATTTACTATCAGAGCCCGCTCGTGATTATGTGCTCTGCGTGTAACATATTTTAAGAGAAAGCGAAGGGTGGGAAAAGGTCGATAATATTTAAACATTCGTATCGCCAATTTATTGCCTCTTTGCGTTTTGTTCCTCCCTTTGTGTTCGCGCTAGTGTTAAACACGAATACAAAGTATGCGGAAACACCCTTTGGAGCCGCGCAAAACCCAAAATGTTTGCGTTCCGCACCCACAATGCGGTTGCGGTGAATATTTAAACAAGCAATTTCTTAAAAATTAACTTGAAATTTATCATTTATAATACCATAGTTTAATACTGTAAAGCAACATCTAAAACACATTTATTACACATAAAAGTGATGTAGGAACATTTTTATCCGTTGCGATAAGCAGGATATTCTTATCAGTAAATTTTCGGTGTTGTAACGACGTTAACAGCAAACTTCTTCTCCTCATACACGTTAATCACTTGCCCAGCAGCGCAAGAGGGGTGGCGATTGCAATTCAAATATGGATCGACGATGAAGACGTTCACTTGCGTCATGCGGCAACGATTTTTGGGTCGTCTGCGTTTAATGTAGCGCGGCAGGCAGCTAAACATTGCGTAGAAGCAGCGACGAAATTGCGAACAGAACATGTAGTAGATTCCAAAGTTAAATGCGAGATTCAAGCCGTTCATAAGCGTCGCAATCTGTCGAAAAACCTCTAGTTCGCGAGATGCGTCCGCGCGTTCTTCGTCGCCAAAGAAAATCAGCGTGACGGCCGACGTACGCGATACAAGGTGCGTTGGAATTTCGCCGATGAGGAAGAAGAACACCATAGCCACCAGGGTGGTTGTGACCCATTTCTGGTCCTGTGAAAAGTGGATGTAATGACGCATTAATTGCGCGCAAGTGTGCGAGACATTAGCAGACGCGTGCGAATGAAAGCTTTCGAACGAGCGCACTTAATAAACTTTTTGCGCAACTTTTTCGAGCGCGTAAAAAAGTTGAGCAGTTTCGAATCATTGTCTTGCATATAGCGTTTCGACTTTTAACCTGATTGACTTTTAATGCCCAGCAATTATTATTTTTGTTTTAGAATGGATTCCTGTTAAAATCCTACAACTTATGGATGGAGAAAAACGCGTTGCGCGCTTTAATGGTGTAAGAGCGCTCACCCTGCTCGATGAATTCGCTTTATTGCAGCGTCTCAGGAGGCTCTCTTTGATGCTGTATAAATTTCTTAAACTGTGGATGAGGAAGCCATTCCCTATGAGCAGTAAAAGTGCTGGCAAGATGGCAAACACTATTAATTTGGTCCAGTTGTGCGCAGTGTAAAACCTAAAATATAGGCAACGTTAATTTAATTATTTACAGCACTAGCGAAGAAGTTGATTTTCTAACAAACAATAATATTTTTAAAGGCAACTTGACATTATTTTACAGAAGCATAAAGTGGAGTAGGAATGGAGGAAATAGTTTGCACTTCTTAAAAGCAACTCTGCGGATAATTAGATTGTGAAGATTTATATGCTTACGGAGTTTGAACAAACTTAGTCATTATTAGGGCGCCTTCCTCATTCCGTGTGTACATAAAACAGTAGGGCACGTTGAACAAGATCGAAACGCAAAAGCTAAGTAGCATTACGATTCGTGCCACTTTCGGCTGACAGAAACCGGGCCTCATGACGCGTGTTGGTTCCCAGATATATACGATACGATCTGCACATACAAAGTATAAGGCAACCCATTGATTATGTTTCATTAGATTACGAATGCGTCGTCACATATGCGGAAATTTCTCTTTTGCGAATGCTGATTGCAAAGCTTGGTTTATTTACCAAATGTGACGGCTACGATTGCGGCCACAGCCCAACAATTGAAGATGCCGCCGATTGGAACGGCGATTATTGCTTCGTACTCGCGCCATCCCTCCACCCACCACAGGATTCCACGGCACAGACCGGAAATGAGTAGGAAAACTGATGATGCTAAATCAGTCACTGCTAGAACTAAATATATTCCGTATTTCATCAATATTCCAATATTTTCTTACAGAATCGAAAGCAATGATAATTATACTACCTGACAAATAAGTGTAGGTTGATGAAGCAAACTCCTTTCGAGTTAAAATAAGCAAGGAAAGAATATTGCCCACAATTCCGCACAATGCCAGAATCGGCGTGATAATAGAATAGATAATAATCCCATTTACAGTTGGTTCAGATACCCAAACATCAGAGCCAGCGCAGTAAGGAATTTGACAAACTGTGTACATCTTTTGCGCTCAACAATTACTCAACGTGTGATGAGTACTCGTAACAACACGCGTATCGGAAAACAAACACAAACAATATATTACTTAAACCAATTCTGCTTTATTGCTACGCTTCGATAAAAATGTTTTGTGCGATCAATTGTGATAAAGCACGTAATTATCTGCACTAATTATACAAATATTAGATAATGTATACAATGTAAATAGAATCAGAGCTAACACGATATATCCATCACTAAATAACAGTTAAAAAGTTAAATAAAGTTAAATAAAGCATTAGGAGACATGATAAATAAGATAAAGTTTCTATAAAAAGAGATAATTAATATTAAGCGCATGCTTTATTCGCTCTCCGCACTTCCGTTGCTCTGCGCTATAAAAACGGGTTGATTCTGGCTGCTTTGTTGTACCTGTTCAAGAATTGAACATTAAGAAAAGTCTATTTCAAATCTTATCATGCACATACTTGAATAATTTGCGGCTGAGATGCCTGTTGAATAGGTGCTGCCTGAATTATCAAAGGTTGAGAGGTGTTATTCTGGAGCTGCATCCGAATCATTTGCAATTGTTGGGGTGTAAGTTGTATCTACAATGGATTATTAATTTAATTTTAATTAATGTAAATTTGTAGTTTATGCAATTACCGGTATCTGCTGCACCTCGCCTGTTGGAGTAACAATCTGTTGAAGAATTTGAATCCCCCCTGTGGGAGTCGCTTGTGTTGCCGCAGTTGGCTGCGTTACTTGCGGTTGTTGTATGAGCACTGGGGTTGCTTGCGCCGTTGTGGTTGCGGCTGAAGAATTCGCCGTCGTCTGAAAACGGAAATGCCATTAACAGAATTTCAGAATACCTTTAGATTGCGTATAATTACCGCCTCTAAGGAATTTACTTGAACGGTTTGCACTTGTGGTTGAACAATTTGTATCGCAGTGGACGTATTTGCTGGTGTCGTTGTTGAAACATTCTGTTGCAATGATTGATGATGTTGCTGGGCAAGTTGTAGGTAGTATTCAGGATTAACAATTGCACGACCCACAGTCTCCTCCTTGGGCTTATTTAATTTGATTTCATCCCTAGGAACAATATCAATGAGGAAATCAAATTGATCAAATTTTGTTATGGCCATCGCGATATCATTTCTCTGCAGTGTTCGCCTTTTATTATCTTCAGTATGCAGCCAAGATCTTAAAGTCAGCTCATGGATAAATATTTCAGCTGCTTTGGCAAAGAGGAGAGGAGCTTCAGCTGAGATCATTTTCACATCTTCATCCAGCTTCATAATCTTTTTGATTCTAGCTAAAGGTAATACTTGTTGTTTTAAATCCATCTATAAATATTTTCCACATAATTTGTATGTTGTTGATACCATATTTAGCTATACAAACCACTCGAACAGCTTTGATCTCTTCCATTGCTTTAGCCCAGAACTGCGTCAACGCTGCTTGTGCCTCACTATTGGTTTGTGAATGTTCCTCACTTGTTTGACCATCAATTTTAACTTCATTTTCAGCCGGCGTTATGGTAGTATCACTGCATTTCACATTTACATCAGATCTTTAAAATATTGGAGAAATACAGGATGAAAGAAAAGTATTGAGATATACATACGCATTGATGTAGATGAGAGACATTTTGGCTTAAAATGGTGCGATCCTGAGGTATAAATAACACTGGCAGAGCACACAATATTGCACCAGCTATAATCCAATATGTAGCACCTGTACAATTATTTATTATTAATCAAAATATTACATTTCAGAGTAACCTCAAATTATATCCTCAGGTGTTTCAATCCATAACAAGGAATGTATACAGATTTAGAAATGTGCTGGAGAGAGATGATTTGTTTGGTACGATTCTACCCGAAGTAAAGCTTAGCAGCATGTTCGGGCCGTACACCTACATAGATATCCAGTAGAGGGTGCGATGAGAGCAAAATGCGGCGAATTTAAATGAATTTTAGGGCAGATGTCGCAAAGTTGTACAAAACTATTTAAAACTAATTGATTTAAACAAATACGCTGGAATGTATAAGATACACATGATCTACCTGCTCTAATACAACTATCTGCTAAATTAATTGGAACACAGCGACATGAACTAACTTGAAATTAGTTTTATTTAACCAAGCGCAACTTTTACCGATGCTGCTACACTTAAATGAAATACACAGATCTATTTAGACGGTTTTATTGCAGATATATAAATAAATTCGCTGCGAGCGTGCATAATTGATCAGTCAATTTGAAATCACCGTGCGCTCGGTGTGCATACGCACGCATGTTTTGCGGAGGCGGCGCGTTCAATTTCCTGTCTGTTATACGAGTTTGAATTAAAAAGCGTCGTTGTGAAGCGGCGGGCACGCATTTCTGCGCACCTAAGGCATAATGTTATAATAATATTATGACAAGCAGCTTCCAAATATGCGCAAGATATCAATAAACAATCGAATAAAGCAGTGCGTTCTGATAGTTCAAGAGTGGGCTTAACTTAATCGCACACGGGCATCCGACAAAACAAATTTGCCAACTTAATTCACAGTGTGGGTGCGTTTTCGCTGAATGATCTTATCGATTATTATCGCATAGTTATTGAAACAAATGCAATGCGCACTTGTACCTCTCAACACTATTGTGAGACCTTTGGAAACATTCGTCACGACATCCTGGATTGGGAATTCACTTATTGATTGATAAGATATCATCAAAGCGACGCTCGCTGGTGCACTATGCACGCGTAATTTACGATAGTTGATAACGGCCGGAATGGGCGATGCATAAACAAGCACAGCGTCAGCGCGACATTGAAATAACGGAATAAAAATTCATTACTTTCGCATAATAAAAAGCGCGCGAACGCGCGTGTATTCACGACCCCGAGGAAAGGGTGGCTCTTTTGCTCGAGCACGTAACAGGGCATCATCATTAGCGCATGGGAACTAATGGCATATTGGTGACGCGAATCAGCAATATAATTAGCGCCGATAAAGCGTTGTTCTTCGTCAAACGCAATGGAACGGAAGGCCAACGAGACAATATACAATACAATAGAGGAGTACGCATCGCGATAGTGGTGCTTTATCTATAAATAGGTTCACACAGCCTAGTTTTTTCGCCGCCGCGCGTACATCGCGTATATCATAAGATATTTGTTTCGTTCCGAATCATTTCGGATTTTGCACATTTGTGCACGGCGCGCGCGGAGAGAGCGCGCTTAGAAAATAAAACGCGTCGCGTCGCGTCCGACGACGTCACACGCAGGGCATGCACGCATTAGACGAATGGAATTAAAACAAACATAATCGAGCCGCGAACAGAGTGGCGGCGGGCACGTAACGCACGCTGCATCCGAGACGAAAAAGTGCGAATGTGAGACAATGCAACATGTTGTTGTTGTTGGCGGAGACGGCGGCAGCGGCAGCGGCGGCGGCGACGACAGGCAGCAGTGAGGCTGTGTGCACCCGTGCGCGCCGCTCAGCGAAGAGCTTTATCTCCAGCTGGAGGAGGCAGGAAGCGCACACACGAAACTTGTCTCTCGCGGGCGCAGCACGACGACGCTCGCACGGCAAGAGGAGGCGGACGACGACGCACCGTGTGCCAGTGCGGACTTAGCTGTCCTCCGAAACACCCGCCAAACTCAAAACAACAAAAAACGCAACAAAGCAATTAGACTAAACAACATTCGCATGAACGTATCCGAAAGCCAGAGAGCAATCGTGTCGCCGATGATGATTTAATCGCCCACCAGCATCATCATCACTTCAGGCAACCAACTTCAGCGAAAGGTGGCTGCAAACATGCAATCTAACGCGATGCCGCATACGAAGAGCGCGCACGATTTGGCCGAGCCCGCCATGCAAAGTTTACTTCAGCAAGAGCACCAGGAAGCGAACGGTAGTGTTGAAACACTTGCTGCCAGCGGCGATGAGAAGCGCTCCGTCAAGGAAAGTCCACGAGGTGGTGGCAAAGACAAGAAGCAACATTCAACCCCCACGTCCACCTTTGACGATGGCTATGGATCCTGTAATAGCACACCGCAAGGTTCTGGTGAGTAATCCACTTACTTTTTGTCATTCAACTGATTAAAAGTCGTAGTAGTAAGTAAGTACATCCAGTTCATAGCGCCACACTTCTAGTTGTTATAGCGCATGCATTCATTAGCGAGATTATTAATGTGATAAATCAATTTACTTTGCATATTCGCACAACGTACGCAAGCGCCATAACATTCCAATGAATTCCTGGCGGGCGCAAAAACGCAACTTTTAAGTGGGTATCGCGTAGACGAGGCACCACATTAAGCCATTTGGAAAACATTTAAAACGGTATCGTTTTTAATTACAGAGCTATGTGTACATCGCAGTCTCGCGCATTCGCCGGCTGCATATTCAGCCACTATAAAGCGCGCTCGCATTCGGAATGCGCGAATATTGCGCCCAGAAAAGTATTTCGGGTTTAATTGAGGCCACCACTTCATTATGGAAATGCCCGACGCGTAATTACGAGCTGATTTAATAAGCGCGTCAAATATTTCGCTCATCGCCTCCTCTTTTTCCATCCAAAGATGGCATTCATCATGCACAAATAGTGATGAGTACATTCGGTTGAATTTGTGAATTTAGCCCACATTCATTTAACATTTAAATAAGTTTTATGCGCACAACAATAGATGAGGAAGATGAAGAAGGATGGCGATTTGTCCAAAGAAATGTTGCAGCTTGAAAACACTTAAATGGAACATTTAATATTTCATGTCTTAATCGTTATGAAGCATCATCTTCATATGCAATATTGTTGCGACTGCTAAGAGCTGATATTGCAATCGCGCGTGCACTTGAAACGCGCCGGAAACAATTTTCCTTGTAACCCTGCATTATTATTGCACGGGGTTGCATCGCACTGCGTCCCCAGTAATAGAATTTCGTTCGCTCACCGGTTCGCTTCATGGCAATTAGTGCGCAGCTATTGTTGTTCTACGTCTTCGCCATTTACCTGCATGCTGCAAAACACGGATGTAGCATAAAAAGTCGCAAACTCAATATGAACATCCACTCGATTCGCGGAAGATCAACAATCAATATCATTAATTTCGAAAAATACATATATACCTACAAGTTCAAGCTTGTAATAAGCTGATTTGCGGATTGCAATGTCGATGAACGGGAATAGGAAGCTGATATATCGAGTGAAGTGATTAATTCCTTTGAAAGCCATAAAAGTTGTATAAAACTATTGCTTTTTATACATGTAAAGCAGAACGTATTATAAACAGACTGTGCTTTTCACGTAGTGATAATTTAAAAGTATTATACTTAACGAAATTCAAGAATAGTTCTGGTTTTTAGAGGGTTGTGCGATAATTCAATTACAGCACATTTGAAACGTAATTGATAACATTTATTGAAGATAAAACACACGCGTAATTTAATTTATTTATTCAATTACAATTTGACGGTGAATTCATTAAAATAATTTCAAGTTTTAAACATCAATTAACAATTTAATACAGCTATAAAAAGCGATTGCATGCATTGTGCGCAAACCAAAATTTCAAAATACATTCAGTGCGGTACACAACTTTGCGAATTATTTTAATTAAATGCGACCAATTTAAAAGTTTCCCAGCACCGTGGAAAACTGCATGAAATCCACATTTGCATCTGAAGAACTACATTTTCAGTGTGCGTTTGATGTCGACTCAGATGCGGAAATATATTTAGTTCTCAAACTTTGTTTAAACGAAGAGAATCGTTTAATCCAGTGATTGATTGATTAAATTGGCCCCAAAATCATAAACAATCACATGCACTCGGCTTGCAAACTATGCTAAACAAATTCAATTCGAATCGTTTGTTTTAATGTCATTTCATGCTAGAGTGCTTCGCAATGCGGGAATGATATAAAGCCAGATAGATAAATGATTTGTTTGTTATACATTTTAAACACTTTCTATCGTTTGCATCATAAAACGTATGGAATGGGATAATATAACTTGAAGTATCGATTTACGTCAGTGCCATGCACATTGATTGTGTGTTGAGTGTCTTTTCTTCTCGGGAAGAAGAAGGCGTTTTATTGGCGACGTATTTGCGTATCAGAGGATAATCGCAAAATGTTAATGTCACGTCCCTCGATCATAATTACTCTTCTTGGTAGTTGCACGCCAGGAAAATGTGAATGACATGCAAACGTTTCGTTTCATAAAGAAATCATCAACGGTTCGTTGTCTTGCCTTATTGATTTTAAGAAAATTTAACTGAAAACAAAATATTTTATGGCTTTATACCAAGAGATATTAAGCGCGCTAGAGGTTTTTAATGTCAAGTCATTTTTGCTTCATTATTTCCGAGTGAAATACAAATTCTGTTTCAAAATCATTGACATTTTGATATAGAGTGAAAAGTTAATTGAATTTTATTTTACAAGTAATTGAGGAATATTAATAGTAAATTATTGAATGCACTTGGCACGCAAGTGGATTATTTTCATGCTCTTCCCGAAAACCCGTCGCAACATCACAAACAGCCAAAGCAGTCGAATGAAGGATGCATACATATAAATGTGCTAATTAACAAGATAATTTATTACATTATATTGTGCATTGAATCACACAGAGTGAGAGAAGCGAGATGAATGTTGCGACATGTCATTAACAATACAATTTATACGTACATTCGCACAGCACTTGGCATTTAGTTAGCTCAAAATATTTTGCTTGTTCGAATTATCAAAACGTCTTCTAATCGTACAAATATTTACATAATGAAACTGTTATTTTCATGTAAATTATTGCGGATCAAAAGAAATAAGAAATGCGTACTTACATTGCTGATGCGAAATTAGAAAAAAAAAAAGATTTTGAATTGAAAAACAACAAGTTGTTAACATGAATAAACATTAACAGGTTAACGCTCAATAAACATACATACGAACTTTGTGACCCAGTCATTCGTAATATTTATTGCAAATTCTTGCAAACAAGTCGAGTCATACAAGACATGTCGATGCAGAAGGCGGAGGCGGCAAAGATTTATGAAGTGCATGAACGCGCGCGCGAGAGAGCTTATTAATTCATGCAAATTAAGTAATTACGCGTCGCGGTCTTGTAATCGCGCGCTCGCTCTTAATCAACCTAATGAAATAATCGGTCGATGCAAGCAACACCATCATCATCATCATGATGATCGTGAACATCTCGGGATGAATTTTCATTTAGGAATAAATAATTATTCGCCTGTTGCGCTCATTGGAAATTATTTATTAGTTTTCGATAGTATGCAAAGAAAACAACGGCAAATGCCAGCAGAGTCGAACGTCTGCTGGTCGATAATTACCATCATGGAGTGTTGTTAGTTAGTTGATTAGTTGTAATCGTAAATATTTTATGTAAATTAACTTTTAGCATGGCACATATGCAGGCACATCATCAACACCATCACCATCGTCATAGTCGTCGCCGTCATTATCATTATTAGCGGCGAGCAATGCGCGCGCGTACCACACGCCTGAATAATTTAATAGAGATTTTAATTGTGCCTGTTGGCATTGTTTGCACGCGAGACACAAACCATCCCCTATCCATCCGCAGCCTGCTGCTTGAATACGCCTCGGAGAGGGATGATGCTATTTTGTATACAATTTTGTTGTACGTCATCATCGCTTCTCTCAACAAGTTCGCGGTATGTGGCTTTTGTCTCTTCCGCGTTTTAGTTTAGTTCGTTCGCACTGGGCGCGAATATGCGCGAATGTTTGAATGAGTACGCGAATCCGGTCTCGCGCGTCTGATTTCTTCACGTGCCTTACAGCACAATTCAATGCATTACTGAATTACGTGCCTTAATTTTATTAAATAAGCATTTATCTTAATCTATCACTGCACTCAATGATGAATGCTGCATGTGATAAACAAATTTATCATACAACTCATGCCTACAACTACTAGAAACGAAAAGAAACGAAAGTTTTTTTTGCGTAATGCCGAGTTGAAAAGTATGAAATAGAACAGAAGAGACGTAGTCGATTTCTTCGTCGAAAATATGGGAGTGAATTCCTTAGGCGCCGCCAACTTATGGATAAATTAATCGGCATTGAATACAAGCGGCGACGACAGTGCCTGCGTCTCTTCGAGGAGTCGAAGGACTGCGCACATATATGAAGGAATTTTTCTTGCGTCCTTGTACCTGATGATCAGCGAGAGGCAGCAAACGAGAGGGCCATATCGGCGGTAATATTGGTGTCCTGGAATGCAGTAATGTGGTGACGGGGACGCGGATGGCAGCCGCTTTATTGAGAGATGAAGTGAGTCGTCTCTGGAATGCACGTATAATAGACGGCGGCAACGCCAGGCATGGTGGCGGCGGACGACTTGGCGATTCTTCCTCGGTCTGGTACGCGCTGGCAGCTTCCAGTCAAAAATTTCAGCCAAATCATCAATATTCATTACACGTTCGCCATTATCACATTCGAGTCTTATTTATTAAATCGCGCGCGCAAAAGTGTAATCGATGCGACAACGACGACATCGACGACGACGACGACGACATATCGTAAAATGCAATCCAATTGGTAAACAATCAACGAGTGCATCGCACATCGTATTTGCGTATACATTGACGAACGCGCGCGCATAACTCATGTGCAATTTGCACATGCGGCTTGGAAGAAGAATGTGCATTGCTGAATGCCGTGGCCGCACATAATTGAAATAGCTACACATCCTTAATTCATCATCGGCGTCTTGCGGGTATTTAATGAAAACTTAAATTTGCGTTTGCTTTTTACACCAGCCCCCGTACTTATCATGACGAGCACGTCGCGCCGTTTACGTCGTAAATAAGAAAACTACTCACTGGAATGTACATATTATTGACGCCTCTCGTCACCATCATGCAAATGATGATTTAGTTTATGATATTTTTATGCAATTAAACTATTGCTTCCGCCGCTCAACGTTTTGAAAATATTTGATGATGTCGTCGTCTGCTCATCGCGCCTGCCTCTCCGATTCTGATGATGGGCTTTATGTAATTCAATAAAGCTCTGGTAATTATAAACGAAGCCTGCAGTCCTGTTAAAGTGCTACTACTAACTAGCGACTTAATTGCGTAATTTAAACACTTAATTTGCGGTACGCCTCATCCCCTGTCAGAAATAGCAATTGGGCGGGAAACTACTACGACTAAAACTGAAAGATTTACTTGATGTAACTTTGCGATGCGTTAATTATTTATAGGTAAAAATTCAGGCAAGCTGCTGCATTCAATCACGCCGTTTTCGGTGCCGAGCCTTAAGAAAAGTGAGTATTAAGCCCAAAAACCCAATTTATTTCCGAATTGCACGGAATTGAAATGTTTCGCCTGATGCGCGCAGAGGATCTGCACGTCCAATTAGAGGAAGATGAAAAGTTTGAATCGTTTGCGATGTCGACGAGCTCCAGCCAGGTGGAGAACGACGCCGACTCGGCGCACAAGGACGAGCTGGTTGTCGACGGCGGCGGCGGCGACACGCGCGAAACGTGGAGTTCGAACGCAGACTTCTTGCTGTCGATAATCGGCTTTGCCGTAGATTTGGCAAACGTTTGGCGGTTTCCGTACCTGTGCTACCGGAACGGAGGCGGTAAGATGCTTGCTTGCCTGCGCACGTGAGCGCGAATAACGCAAATCTCGTTTCAAGGCGCTTTTTTAATACCGTACACGCTGATGCTGGTTTTCGGCGCTGTGCCACTCTTCTACATGGAGCTCATCCTCGGCCAGTTCAATCGGGAGGGTCCTATCAGCGTTTGGCGGATATGTCCATTGTTCAAGGGTAAAATCCGTTCAACGAGCTTAGCACAAAGTGCCACGCTTGTTGCCCAAAACGGGGAAAGTTCAAGTTCAAATACTTTACAAATCTTTCTTCTTTGCGTAGGTGTGGGGTTTTGTGCCGTCCTCGTCGCGTTCTACGTTTCTTTCTACTACAACGTGATAATTGGTAACAAACTCATTCGCAACTTTTGCAATGTATCAACTCACAACGCATTTTGATAGCATGGTCTTTGTACTTTCTTGGCGCGAGCATAAGCGACGATTTACCATGGTTGAACTGCAACAACACGTGGAATTCGGATCTCTGTTGGGACAACTTGACGTCGAAGCGCATCATGCCGGATAATTCGACAACGCATTCTGAAGAGTTCTCCAACCGACATACGCCAGCTTCAGAATTTTTTCAGTTTGTATTTGCGCTCAATTTCAATTCGATTGCCATCATCGTAAACTAAAAATAGTGAAGTGAATTAAGTTGCTGTTCATTTCTTTTTCTCAACAGCCGTAAAGTTTTGGAGATGCAAAGTAGTGATGGCCTGCACGATATCGGACTGCCCAAATGGCAACTCGTCATCTGTCTGCTAATCGTCTACAGTATGCTGTACATTTCACTGTTCAAAGGCGTCAAATCATCGGGTACGTAAATAGCGCGCAATCTATAGTCTATATTTATTCGTCGATTAACTTGGCGCGCGTACTTATACAACTCTAGGTAAAGTAGTGTGGATCACAGCAACCATGCCCTACGTCGTGTTGACCATTCTGCTTATTCGTGGTCTGATGCTGCCAGGTGCACTGAAAGGCATTAGTTACTACTTGCAGCCGGAGCTCTCAAAACTCAAAGAGACGCAAGTTTGGGTTGACGCTGCTGTTCAGATCTTTTATTCGGTTGGAGCTGGTTTTGGAGTACATCTGTCCTATGCGAGCTACAACACGTTTCATAACAATTGCTACAGGCATGAACCACACACACACTTTTAAACTAATGCAGACTGGTAAACACATTGGATCTATTTTAGAAATTGCATAGTTACCACGGCGGTCAACTGCTTCACGAGTTTCTTCTCTGGCTTTGTGATCTTCACCTATCTGGGCTACATGTCGCACAAGCAGGGTGTGCATATCAGTGCGGTAGCTACTGAAGGTATAAAGAAACCCCTAAATGTTTGGAATGGTAACAGTGAGTGGTTGTTGTTATTCTAGGACCGGGATTGGTGTTTCAAGTGTATCCCGAAGCAGTTGCCACACTGCCAGGCAGCCACTTCTGGTCCATGTTGTTCTTCTTCATGCTAATTATGCTGGGACTCGATTCGGCCGTATGAATTTAACGCTTAATTGCTCAAATTCATTGAATAATATCCACTTTTCATCTGTCTGATATAGATGGGCGGCTTGGAGTGCGTCATCACCGGACTTATGGATGAGTTTGCGAGCGTTTTTAAGCGAATCAAACTCTCGCGGGAAATGTTTACGCTGATCATAATTGTGCTCTCTTTTTCTGTGGCGACAGTTAACGTAACGCCGGTAATTAATTCGTACATGATTCAAATCTGCATGCATATCACTCATGAATGTTTAATGTTTTAGGGTGGCATTTACATGTTTCACTTGTTGGATACTTATGCGGCTGGAATCTCGCTGCTGTGCTCCGCTCTATTTGAAGCTATCGCCGTTTCATGGTTCTATGGTATAATATTGCACTAATATTAAATGCATTATGTATTTGACTCACTCAATATTTGCCCGCGGTATTTGTAGGTCTGGATAAGTTTACACAGGACGTCGAAGCAATGATTGGAATTAAACCGGGCTTATATTGGCGGATATGCTGGAAGTTTATTAGCCCGCTATTTATTATTGTGAGTAAATATCGTATTTTAATTGCACATGCAATAAGCATTTATTCTACATTTATACTATCGATTTATTGATATGTGCTTTTTTAGGGAGTTGTACTTTTTGGCCTTTTAAATCCACAGCCGTTACAGTATAATGATTATAATTACCCCACATGGGCCGTCTATCTTGGATGGGGTTTGGCTATGTCCTCTATTTTAATGATTCCTGCCGTTGCGATTATACAGTTGTTGAAGACAAAAGGAACATGCACAGAGGTATTATCTGAAATTAATCCCGAAATCCCTCATTTAAATTGCTATTTTTTCTTATAGAGAATAGCGATTACGATTTCGCCAAAAGAAGAACATGAAATGATTCGACAAAACAAACTCGTAAGCCGATTTAAAGCCAAGCATTGGCTGTACGTGTAAAAACCACGGGACGTTTGTATTCATAAACGTTTAAAGCGCTATGAAGCATTTGAAATAATGTATAAAGAACACATTGGCAAGTTGCAATAACGCTAAGACACATACTTAATTAAATACCTAATAATTTAAGTTCTTTTAGAGACGTATGTTAATGTTGTAGGTAAATATGAATTACGCTGGTCGTAAATTTTTTATACAAACAAACGTACAAAAATCAAAAAGTATTATTACTATTATTACTAAATAAGAGAACATTTAGATTATAGGCGAAATATACACACAGCCAAATAATATACATACACATACATACATTTACTTACTCTACGAGCATTACAAACCAAAAAATATAAACACAGATATGTTAGAAGTATATTATTGCCATATTGCGTATCGCAAAATGCATGCACACGGATTTGTATTGTACATTCATTGTACATTATTAATAACAATGCTGCAGCCATTAAACCACAATATATAAACCGGGCTACGTAAAACCAATCGCATTAGTTAATTTATTGTAGTGAAAATATACATACAAAGCGTAGAAGTTAGATAATGATGGTATTTAATTTCTAATTGCAATTTCTTTTCGCGTTTATCAAGAATCAAAACGATAAAAGTGTAACGGCTAGTAATAATATGTGAATGCATAACGAATGGGTCCAAATCAATGTACCTCCTGTGGACTAAAAGCTATATAAGCACATTTCAATCGCCTTCGGAACGATTGACTTATTCGCATTTAACTTAATAGGATATTAGACAATTAGTTTACTCTAAAGAATACGTACATCTAATGGTTAATTAGTATTATGTGTACATTTAGATCTTAAAGTCCTAGCTTTAAATGCGTGACGTACTTACAATATTAAATTAGTATTGGCTGCGAAAAGCGCAGATGAAACTACTGTTATATTATTCAAATGTGTGATAAATGTATTACCCTTATTGTTTAGCTATAATAATTACACACAGAATATTTCATTAATTATTCAGATGATAGATAATACTTAAGAGCTTATATTTGTTGAGTGATTGAGAGCGCAAATCAATCAAAACAAGTCATACCGAATGTTAGAAACAATACTGCCTTCATTGTTTCTAACTCAAGATGAATTTATTTATGTATATACATTTATATCCATGTATAAACATGCCAAATATTACAGATTTTTGAACCTCATCCATCAAATTGCGTTTTCAAAAGATATTATAGTTCTCAAAAAAAATTTAATGCCAGAGAATGTATTTAAAAAACTTTTAAACTTTTAAATACCCAAAGCGCGCTTTAATCAGCATAGCCACAAAGGAATGTTGGTGTTTTTCACCAGCTACGTAAAACGCACTAGGCAAGTACTACTATATTCCCGCCAAAACGAACACAACCTTGTTTGTTGAACGATTGTGTCTATTCGGTGTTGTGTTACTAGCCTGGGCTTTAAATATAGTTTATTTTAACTTATTTGTATAAAATGGAGGGTTTCGACGATGGTGGTGTATTCTACAGTGATAATTTTACCGGCGATACTGGATCAAACGAAAACCAAATCAATTTACAAGCTGTTAAGAATAAGTTCAAAGAGTTCATCAGGCAGTTCCATGTTAACAATTTCAACTACAAATACAGGTAAATCATTAATTATATACGTTTTGCAACTTGCTTATATGTTATTGAATGCTTCGAAAGGGATGCCTTAAAAAGAAATTACACTTTGCGCCAATTTTACCTTGACATCAACATTGAAGATCTAGCCAATTTCGATGAGACTTTATCAGAGAAAATCAATAAGCAGCCAGCTGAATATCTTCCAATCTTTGAAGAAGCTGCCAAAGATGTTGCTGATGAGCTTACAGCCCCTCGTCCAGCTGGAGAAGAGCAAATTGAGGATATCCAAATTACCTTAAACTCTAATAGCAATTCATCAAATTTGAGGGCAATGACTGTAAGTCTGATATTGATCTTCTTGTAATGACAAACTTTCTATTGATTTCATTTCTTTAAATCCTACAGTCTGATGTGGTCTCTAAGCTTGTAAAAATACCAGGCATTATCATTTCTGCCTCAGGCATAAGAGCAAAGGCTACTAAGATTGCAATTCAATGCAGATCATGTAGCAATGTCATTTCCAACTTACCAATTAAACCCGGTCTAGAGGGATATGTTATGCCAAGGAAATGCAACACGTAAGTTAATTAGTCTATTATTGTTTATTCATTCAACATGTTTTAATATCTATAGGGAACAGGCAGGAAGACCAAAATGCCCTATTGATCCATACTTCATTATACCGGATAAATGCCATTGCGTCGATTTTCAAGTTCTTAAACTGCAAGAATTGCCAGATGGTATTCCTCAGGGTGAAATTCCTCGTCATTTAACTCTCTATTGTGACCGTTATTTATGTGAACGGGTTGTGCCTGGCAATAGAGTCTTTATCCTGGGCATCTACTCTATCAAGAAAGTTGGGAAACCTTCAAGGGTAAGCATACATATTCAGGTCCTCTTGCTATAACACAATTAATTTACTTAGCGAGATCATCGTGAAAAAGCAATCACTGGCGTTCGGGCTCCTTACATGCGCGTTGTTGGTATACAAGTTGATCAAGAAGGCCGTGGTGGCGGTTCATCGGTTGTGACGTCTGAAGAAGAGGATCTTTTCAAACGAATGGCTGCTTCTCCACATATTTACAAGCGTTTGGCAGAGAGCATTGCACCATCCATCTACGGTGCAGTGGACATTAAGAAAGCCATCGCCTGTTTGCTAATGGGGGGATCCCGTAAACGGCTGCCCGATGGATTAACACGAAGAGGAGACATCAATGTGTTACTGCTTGGTGATCCAGGTACAGCCAAATCACAACTCTTGAAATTTGTTGAACGTGTAGCCCCAATTGCCATCTACACTTCTGGAAAAGGCAGTTCGGCTGCTGGTTTAACAGCTTCTGTAATGAGAGATCCATCTTCAGTGAGTTATTAAACATGTTGTTTTATTCTCAATGATAACGAGTTTATTGCAGAGGAATTTTGTGATGGAAGGTGGAGCCATGGTATTAGCTGATGGTGGTGTTGTATGCATTGATGAATTTGATAAAATGCGTGAAGATGATCGTGTCGCAATTCACGAAGCTATGGAACAACAGACAATTTCAATCGCCAAGGCTGGTATCACAACAACGCTCAACTCACGTTGTTCTGTACTAGCAGCGGCGAACAGCATCTTTGGTCGCTGGGACGATACAAAGGGAGAGGAAAATATTGACTTTCTTCCAACGATTTTGTCTCGTTTCGATATGATCTTCATCGTTAAAGATGAGCATGATCAAGCACGGGATAAAATTTTGGCCAAGCATATCATGAGCGTGCATATGAATACAGGATCAAATACCGATGAGTCTAAAGAAGGCGAACTTTCATTAGAGTTAATCAAGAAGTACATTAATTACTGTCGCACGTCTGTACTTATTTTCTTATGGATTTGTATAAGTACTAACTGTTGATCAATTTCAGACGATGTGCACCAAGACTCACAGCTGAAGCTGCTGATAAGCTTAAACGTCGATATGTCATGATGCGTTCTGGATCTTTACTCCACGAAAAGCAAGTGGATAAAAAGAGCGCTATCCCTATAACAGTTCGTCAATTAGAGGCTGTTATTCGTATAGCAGAGAGTTTGGCAAAAATGCAGCTTTTACCATTTGCTACTGAAACTCATGTGGATGAAGCCCTACGTCTCTTCCAGGTTTCGACATTGGACGCAGCAATGACTGGAAACTTGGACGGTCAGTATAAATTCTATTATATTCTTTGTTTTGTTTATTTATTTTTACTTTACATCAAAGGTGTGGAAGGTTTCACAACTGAAGAACAGCACGAAATTCTAGTGCGCATAGAAAAGCAGCTTAAGCGCCGTTTCGCAATTGGCACTCAAGTATTGCAGCAAAGCGTGCTGCAAGATTTCGCACAGCAACAATACCCAGAACGCGCTGTACTTAAAGTAATTCAAACAATGATCCGACGTGGTCAATTGCAACATCGAATGCAACGCAGGATGTTGTATCGTTTAAATTAATTCCACAAATTCAATTTCAAAATTCATGTAATCAATCTCATTAGAATTAATTTTCGTAATTCGACAATAACAAACTATATGCGCTCAAATGGGTAGTTGGGATGTGTTTCTACACCTTTGAAGAATAAGAAATCAAATATTCGTCCTGTCTCGAATCGATCTAGCGTATTCAAAATCATCATTTCCCTTTGCGATAGTTGAAAATCGAATAGAGAGATATTTTGCCCGATGCGCTCAGGATTCACTGATTTTGGAATGACTATTATGTCCTTTTGTATCAAATGTCGTAAAAGGATTTGAGCTGGAGTCTTTTTATGAATTGCGGAAATTGATAATACCGCTGGATCTGTCAGTATATCAGGCACTTCATGACTGAAAATGGGTTGATTTTGAATTGATGTTCTTAGTTAGCTGGATTACTTACAAGTGATTGTATTTTTCAAGAAAATGCTGTTGCGCACTCGGACTTCCTAGAGGGGCAAATGCAGTTATAGCAACTTCAAATGCAGCACAAGCTTTTATCAAATTCTCTTGTTGATTGTACGCGTGCATTTCTACTTGAAGAACTGCCGGTTTTATTGTAGCACTTGTATACAACTTTCGCAGTTGTTCTGCATTAAAATTCGACACGCCAATACACTTAGCTCGTCCTGCGCCTACTTGCGCTTCCATAGCCTGGAATCGATTAGTAAATTATCATTTTGAATTCGACAATTGCTATTTTACCTTCCACGTATCTATGTAGTTACTATCAGTATCCAAAGATACGCTGCCGTCTGTATTTCTTTCCGCTTTCAAGCCGGTTTTATCCACATGGAATGAAAAGGGCATATGAATCAAATACAAATCAACATAATCCATTTGCAAATTCTTTAGAGACGCATTAATATAATGCTCAACATCTTTGGCACGATTTCCAAATACTGGCAACTAAAACACTATTTCAATCACATCAAGTGGTTAATTTTAAACAATACCTTGGTCGTTATGAAAAGCTCTTCACGATTTACAACGCCTTCGTTAATTAGGCGTTTCAATACGTTTCCTAAGGGTTCTTCCGTATTATAATTGAATGCGGTGTCTGGAATTATTTCAAATTTTAGCATTTAAACCGGTAATTGCGTCTTCATTACCGAAATGTCGATAACCGGTTCTAATTGCAACTTCAACGATTTTGTCCATCTCTTCGGCTGGCATTTTCCAGGTGCCCAGTCCAACCATGGGAATTGCCGTAGTTGCGGACAGCGGAATGCGTTGCATTATGTGTAGCAACCTTTCGTAGATTTGCATATAATTAGACGATGTACATTCCGCTTTATATCCTGATGCGTTCACTAAATTTAGTCAATGTGACACGCAAGCCCATGTGATCAACAATCCTGCTGTTGCTACGCGTTTCATCCTACTTGATCAACAGATAGAAAATGGGGTTGCATTCGAAATATTAATTCCCAGACCTGAAGTTTTATTATCGTTAACAACTAGCATATACAGATTGTATATCAATTTGTTACAAAAATCGTCATCGCACTTATAAACCGTCATTCCACTTCTGCGACCGCTTGACCACCATTCTTCTTTGTCTTATCTCTATTTCATTATTACTATCGTACTTATTAAAATGTAAAGTTGAGGGATATCGGTTATTCTGTTTTGTCCCTTCGCTTAACTGCGTATCATTACAACTTTTTTCTTCTTTATAACAACTAATTTTATTTCGTAGATGGTAAGGAGTACAGATGCTTTGCAGCAATTCAATCAGAACGAAGGCTAAATCCTCTTTATGCGCATTCTGATTAATTGATAACAAAGTCGGTTGTATATGCATTATTGTATATTCACCATGTATGTTTATATTTTCCAAATTCAGGATTCATCGTTCGTGTTGCAATTCTCTTTATCTATGCGTCACTGTTTGCCGTACCTCATGATGTTTATAAATATTTCGTGTTTGATTTAGCCTTACGGTATTATAATTTTCATTTCTTGTTGCTTTAAATATGCTTAAGTGTAAACCTATTTGCTAAATATACATATCAATCATCTACAGCAAGTTTTACAAGTGCTCATATTCAATTATTCTTCCAACTGCTCAACTAAAGGCATTCTAGAAATGCGTCTTCTGCTAGATAGTACCCAAAAAAACTAACTAATTAATCATAAAGGAAGAATCGTTGAATATGCTGGCATGAAAAACTCGTGCATGCTCGAAAAGTAAGAACGTATTATCAAAAATCATCAGCTAGTTTACTTCTTCGAGTATTTCTGCTCTCCATCAAAATTCTATGGACTTTTCTGTGTGACATCCATTCGTTTACTAATGTCTTTCGTTCGTTGACTGGTGATTAAACCAATATAATACAAACTTAAATGTTACTGGTTTTATCACAATATGTATAGCTTGTCCCTAACTAATTTTACAATAAAAAAGAAACAACTATTTATTTTATAATATAAAATAGATATTTACAATTTTATTCCTGCGTTGCTCTATCTTCAAAGCGCATTACAGGCGTAAGTGTCGTTTATTGTTTAATAACTCTTCTTGCAAATATTCGTAAATTTCGTATCATTGTTTCAAACTTCATTCGCTGCTAATCAAACATGTATTTCCCAAAATGCACTCAGGAAATACATACACAATTTCAACTATCATTAATCTCTCTCTACAAACTATATCTGTTATCATGATCGGAACATTAACTGAAAATATCAAATCAGTTTTGGCCATTATTTTACATTCGGAAGAACAAATCAAATGAGTTTAGTATTATTATTATTATGCGATTGATTCATCAAATACAGTGCTCCGTGCAACGTTGTTTCTCTTTTAGATCATTTAATCGCTACATGTTATATTGTAATCTTAGTGGGGTTTCTGTGCTGTTATAATTACTCTCATCAACAATTAGGATTCAGTGTTCCATGAATAATGCTGAATAAATCCAGCTAAAGACATATTCAATCAGCCATTACCCTATCAGAAAATGTCAAGTAATTACAAGCATAACTAAATTACGGAAAAGTTCATTTACATTTCCTCGACATCATTTCAATTTCTCTAATAATTGCAATATTCTAATCATCACAAATAGTCAAGAGTTGTGAACAAGTTTCTGCCAAATATAAATAGTAAAGAAGTGAAAATAATCAAGAATCTACGAGGCAACTATTTTAGTTGTTATGTTGTTGTTTATAATTTATCTTGGAACACTTGATTGATATATATATATTTTAACATATTTAAATAATTTTTGTCTGCTGCAGAAAATCATCATGTTACACTCCGTCATAAATAGTTCAAAATGAAGCAGCATTGATTTAAGCATATAAGAGCGTCTCCTTCCTGATACGTTAGTGTTCCTTTTGTCATATTTTTTTGTTGTAAGTTTTAGTTATATCGATGCTCACTGCGTCGGATATTTTTGCATTGGAGCATATAAAACCTGGGCATTTGGCTGCTGAGCACCTTGACTAGCCCACTGTCCCTGCGGCACCACACAATATTGTCCTGGATTATATGGATACTGATAGTAGCCCTGCATGTAACCCCCTTGTGCTGGAGCATATCCTGGAGGATACCAATATTGCCCATATCCATACTGATACTGCTGGCCTTGAGCAGCTGTAATGGCTGGCGTCGCCGAAGTTGCGGCATCGCCTGCAGGTCCTCCGTTCTCCTTGCCCCAGAAACACTTGACCACCTGTCCATTGATCTCAGTATTATGAACAGCTTCAATCGCATGTGTAGCAGACTCTTTATTAGAGAAACGGATGAACGCGTAGCCCTTATCTTTGAAGACACGAATGTCCTGAATCATACCAAACTGTGAGAATGTTTGCTGCATCAGCTCCTCACTGATGCCGTTCGTAAAGCCACCGCAGTACACGGTGCTGTTTGTTGGCGACGTCTGATTATACACCTCTTCGTAGGTGGGTTGTTTGCTACGCTGTGCTGGCTTATCAGTGCGTGGCGGCGGCGGCTTCCTCGTGGACCAATTTGTGCGAATGGAACGCGAGCCCAACCATTGGCCGTTCATCGCTTGAATCGCCGTCTCCGCTTCGGCTTTCTTAACAAAAGACACAAACGCATACCCCTTCGATTTCAGCGTCTGTGGATCTCTCACTATCCTGCAGTTTGAAATCTCCCCAAACGGAGCAAAGGCCTCTCGAAGTGTGTCAGTCTCAATTTCCGGAGATAGGTCGCCGACGAAAATGTGATGATGGTTGGAAGTGTCGGTCTTCGGTTGATTGCCCGGGCTGGTAGCCCAATTCACTTTCATCTCCTTGTCCAAGAAAAGTCTTTTGTTCATCGCGGCTAAAGCTGTAGACGCGGACTGATGGTTGGCGAACTCGACGAACGCGTATGGGTCGTTGCCCGCCTCGCGAATTATCTTGCACCCCTTAACTGGGCCGATTTGTGCGAACAGCGTACACAGCAGATCCTCGGACACGGACGCATCCAGATTACCTACGTACAATGTTTTTGGGCAGCTCTCTTCCGACATGATGTCGCCGGCTAGTTTTTATTGTCACACCGCACACCCACTAACCACACTTCCGAATACGCTTCACAAATGCATCAAACTATATGGTGAATGTAAAAAAGAAGCGTATTGACGCGGCCGTAAATTGGCAAGCAAATCAACACGCAGAGTATGATGATAAAACTATATGGCTAACTTTCTCTTATTATTCTACCATCTAGCTGTCAAATAAAACAAAATGGCAGTCATATGGCCGCAATGAAAACAGCAAGCTCGAGTAAACTTAATAACTGATGCTACAATTTTCTTCCCGCAATTACTTTACATAACACAAACAACTGTTATTTCAACTGTTGAAATCCAATTTACGCACACTTATCGATTAGATATTGTTAAAAACAAGCCTTCGGTTAGCGATGTAGTTAGCAACAAGTCGTTTACGCTCCGCCTTTTGTTGCGACTTGATACGAACTGTGGTCACTCGGATATATTCGCAAACTTTTAAGAACGTAAACTTAATGATAATAAATATTTGGTCTCTATAATATAGAGCTTATACTGAAAATGATGCTTAAGTAATATATTTATGAGAATTATAGTAATTTCATATTATTAACATTATTTGCTAATTATACAGGGGTGCCAGGCGACTTTACCGGCCACAATACAAACTAATGAGGATTGAAAATAATTTCGGGAAACAGTTCGCAACAAGGATATTTCATAAAATCAGTCTCCTCGTTTATTATATATGTTTTATTAATAGTGATATAAATATTTTAATCTTATGTAAAACAGCAAATACACGTACAACACCCACTGCCAACTTGTCCATTGGGATAGCCAATCAAAACGCGTTACGCAGCCCGAATTAACCTCAACTGTTTGCGTGTCAGTAATGTTTGTTGTGCCGTGCTAACATCAAGATGCAGCAGCAGGTCGCCGGCACAAAAAAGTCGTCGCCACGGAAGGCTCTCAGCAATAAAGCTGGTATCACTAGTCTGATAATCTTTCTAATACTTCTGTTAGCATGGATAGCCGGTTTTTCCTCTCGGCTTTTCGCCGTCATTCGGTTCGAGAGCATCATCCACGAGTTCGATCCATGGTGAGTAAACACCACGTTGGCCGGCATTCAAATTGTACGATTTTATCTGATTTGATCCACTTTAAGGTTCAATTATCGCGCTACCGCTTACATGGTTAAACATGGATTCTATAATTTCCTTAACTGGTTTGATGAGCGGGCATGGTATCCGCTAGGGAGGATTGTTGGTGGCACTGTCTACCCAGGTCTGATGATAACATCAGGGAGCATTCACTACATTTTGCATTTATTGCACATTAACGTGCATATCAGGGATATTTGCGTATTCCTTGCGCCTATTTTCAGTGGCCTTACAGCCATCTCGACATATTTTCTCACAAAGGAATTATGGTCAGCTGGAGCTGGTTTATTTGCTGCTTGCTTTATTGCCATTGTGCCTGGTTACATCAGTAGATCAGTAGCAGGCAGTTATGATAATGAAGGCATTGCCATTTTTGCTCTGCAATTTACCTATTATCTATGGATAAAGAGTGTTAAAACTGGATCAGTTTTCTGGGCAGTAATGGCTTCATTATCCTATTTCTACATGGTAAGTTAATTTGATAATTCTTGATGATTATACTTGTAATTCTTTTGTCTTTAGGTCTCTGCCTGGGGTGGATATGTATTCATCATAAATTTGATCCCACTGCATGTGTTTGTCCTTCTCTTGATGGGACGTTTTTCACATCGGCTCTTTACATCATACACCACATTTTATATCTTGGGATTGCTTCTATCCATGCAGATACCATTTGTGGGATTCCAGCCGATACGTACGAGTGAACACATGGCTGCATCCGGTGTATTCGCATTAATGATTGCTGTTGCGATGCTGAAATATTTGCAAAGCGTATTATCCAAGTCGGAGTTTAAATCATTCTTTGTTTTCGGAGGTTTAGCTGCAGCAGGACTCGTATTCTTGACTGTGGTTGGTCTGACCTATGCGGGATATGTCGCTCCATGGTCAGGACGCTTCTACTCATTGTGGGATACCGGCTATGCGAAAATTCACATTCCAATTATTGCGTCCGTTTCTGAACATCAGCCGACTACATGGTTTTCATTCTTCTTTGATCTCCATGTTCTGATCACGACCTTCCCAGCTGGCTTGTGGTACTGTATCAAGAACATCAACGACGAACGTGTTTTCGGTATGTGTAATTTAAATATGATAGTTCTATTCTATTTTGATTTCTATTACAGTTGTCTTATACGCATTAAGCGCAGTTTATTTTGCTGGCGTGATGGTGCGTTTAATGCTTACTCTTACGCCAGTTGTTTGCATGCTGAGTGGAGTCGCATTCTCTCGCCTACTCGACCATTTCCTTCGGGAAGATGAGACTGCTCGTGCTGAAGACAATGAAAAAGAGGATGACAGCACTAATAGTAAACGTTATTACGATAAGGCTGGTCCTGGCAAGGTGGCAAAGCCGCATCATGAGAAAACCAAGGAAGTGGATGCAATTGGCCCAAATCTTCGCAGTATTGTGATTGTTGTCATGCTCTTGCTTCTGATGCTGTTTGCTGTTCATTGCACATGGGTGACAAGCAATGCATATTCAAGCCCTTCGATTGTCTTGGCGTCTTACAGCGGTGATGGAAGTCGTCAAATTCTCGATGATTTCAGAGAGGCATACTTTTGGCTATCTCAGAATACAGCTGACGATGCGAACGTTATGAGCTGGTGGGACTACGGTTATCAGATAGCTGGAATGGCTAATCGAACAACTCTAGTGGACAATAATACGTGGAATAACAGTCACATTGCTCTCGTTGGCAAAGCCATGTCTTCGAATGAAAGTGCTGCATATGAGATAATGACAAATTTGGGAGTTGACTATGTCTTGGTCATTTTCGGAGGAGTAATTGGCTACTCGGGAGACGACATCAATAAGTTCTTGTGGATGGTGCGCATCGCCGAAGGAGAACACCCTAAAGATATCAGGGTATGAGAATCAGTAAAATATAATCCTGTGATTAAAACATTTAACTTGCCTTTTAGGAGAGCGATTACTTCACCGAACAAGGTGAATTCCGTATTGATGCAGAAGCTTCACCAACTCTTCTCAATTGTCTTATGTACAAGTTGAGTTATTATCGTTTTGGTGACATGAAAATGGACTACCGCAAACCAGCTGGCTTTGATCGTACACGTAATGCTGTTATCGGGAATAAGGACTTTCAGCTAACTTACTTGGAAGAAGCATACACCACGGAGCACTGGTTGGTCAGGATTTACAGGGTAAAGAAACCTGACGAGTTCAACAGACCCAGGATACCATTCGCCAGTCGTGTGATTAAAAACAAATTTGCTTCTAAGAAGGTAACATTTAAATCTGGTAGTTTTAATACATGATTCTATTACCGCTTTGAATTTTTAGACATCCAAAAAAGGCAAAGGTACGATACGTAACAAGCCCATCATAGTGAAAGGCAAACGTCCTGCAAAAAAAGCTTAGATAATTCAAACCTTCTGTGAAACAGAATGTAAAAAGGGAGTCCAACGTTTTTATACTTCGTATTCACTACACACTACACGCAGTTCATGGTCATGTTGATTTTTGATGTCAAAGTACTTTTGAAATGTAACTGATATGATTACACTTTAAATTGTTAAATTATAGGTGAGTGCATTACTTTTTTTGAATTAGAACTTGTGTGTCAAGTGTTTGCAATAAATTACATTCTTTTTGTTTTGTTAAAACAATACCGTTGTATCTCTATCCAATTTTCAAATTGTGCTCCTTTTGAAACATCACTATGATTGTTATATTATTGTTTAAGTTTGGTAATGTTGTATAGATGTATAAGTTTTAATTCGCAACATGTAAGTTACTTGGTGGCTTAGGTGTGCGACCGTTTGCTTGCTACATCAGAGCCCCGGGTTCAAACCCCGGCTGCTCTACATTTTTAAATAAATTAAATAAATTCCCACCAACTTAAAAACCGCCTCTCCTAAATGACGTCAGAATACGCGGTCTGTTGGTAACGAAAATCGGGAATGGGGAGGCAGTTGCTAGTCGGACAGCGACCGAGCTGGTCGACAAGCAACCTGCCGGGGAGCGAAGCTGGGGTGGGTTTTCAGACAACGATCTTAATACGTACGGGCTTCAAAAGTTAAAAATGGGGCCCCTGTGGTCATAGAGTTAAGTCCATTGGGGGCCCCGAAGCAAACAAGCAATTGAAAACTTATAAATTCAAGTTGGCTTTCTCGGGGATCGAACTCGAGACACTCAGACCACATCCATAGACTTTACTACTAGGCTATGGAGTGTTGTTGCTACGGATAAATTTGATCTTGCCCTTATAGACTCAAATTGAATTGAAATGTTAAAATTGAACCGGCCGACTCGAGATTCGAACTCGAGACACACAGACCACTTCAATAGACTTTACCACTAGGCTATTGAGTGTTGTTGCCGTGGCTAAATTTGATCTTCCCCTTATAGTCAGAAATTTGTATTAATTGAAAATTTAAAAGCTATATTTCTAAGTGCCGCTTTCGGGGATCGAACTCGAGACACTCAGATTACTCCAATAGACTATACCTCTAGGCTATCGGACGTTGTTGCAATCCACAAATTTGATCTTGCCCTTACAGTCTGAAAATTGTATGAATAGAAAATTTAAAAGAGAAATTGCAAGTGCCGTTCTCGGGGATCAATCTTTGGACACTCAGACCATACCAACAGCTATAACCAGTAGGGCATGGAGTGTTCCCATCTTAAACTAAATTTGTTCTTGTATTTATAGTTTTATATTTGAGCGATTTGAAAATTTGAAATTGGTATTTGAACCCCTCTTCAGGGAATGAAGACCAGAGTCTGTAATGTTATGGGAAGCAGCAGATTAAAACTTCAAACTCTGTTGAAAAGATCTTTATTTATTTAAAGGTCATTGCCCTATTACAATTTATATAATAATTTCATGTGATTAATATGTCCTGGGATGATTGCATACTAGTTCCTCTGGAATTTCATTTATCTATCTGATATGCATTTTCCTTGATGGGCAATCATCAAACTTCGATTAACGTTGCTTTTTCCAATCGTAATAAGATTTTCCCAGTTAATAGCTTTTGTAATATTATTTGATTGATCATCCACAGCGATGATGTCGTCCAATGTCGTCCTTGAATCGTGTAATAACCTAAAATTTACATAGGTGTCAATAGGTATTCAGATGGTTTTGCTTAATTCATTGTGTTGTTATTATTAATATTAATGAGTGTATGGTTCAAGCATAACGGAAGAAAAGTCTGCAATAACTGTTGTTATGGATAGAAATATTGATGAACGACTTCGAAAACCAAGAAGAGCTAAAGGCACACCATTTTATGCTGTTCGCAATTATTATTCATTGGGTGGTCTTGTAATTGGGGCAATTAGCTGGTGGCTATTTGAGTATAAAATCAAGAATGGTTGTAACATTTTATATAACTGGATGTGATTTCAGACAAATCCCTGCTATTCAAAAATATAGAAACAATCTCACAACAGAAACATACAAATCCCCACCCGAAGTTAAAGAGCACATTCGTGGAATGAACATTGCCCTTCAAAATCCAGAATTGGGTAATATTATTCAAAGGTATCAAGTCAAAAAAGCTGCAGAGAGACTCAATCATGGCAACAAAGATCAAGAAGAACCAAAGAAGCAACCATGGTACAGCATATTCTACCAGCCGCTTCAAATTGAAAAATAAGAATAATAGGTGTGTTATTTTGTAATGTAGTGAAGTATTGTTAACTTCTCATTAAGTAGTCAATAAAAATTAACAAATGTAATTTTGTTTCATGCACTGCATCCATTCAAAAGGGAAAACATTTCAAGTTTTTTTCCATCTCATAGTCAGAGAGACAATGCTAACACTTTACCAGTTCACAAAAAGTCTCCAACTGAAAGTAAAAAAATTAATAAAAGTATACAAACCCACAATGACGCATTTGAATCACCAGAGAAAAATATCAATACACCAGAAATTATTTTGAAGGAAAATGTAAAGTTAAAAGCATTAAACTTTAAAAACCTTAAAAAGTCAAAAAAGGAAAAACCCAAATCAAGCATTTGTAAAGAACTGTTACAAATGGAGCAGATGGCAAAATATACAGATACAAATATGGAACAATTGCAAATGGCACTAGCATTATCCAAATCAACAAATGAGTGTCAGGAAGATATTAATGAACTATATCCAAGCACTCAAAAAATTGCAGAGAATGTAAAATTAGAGTTATTTGGATTTAAAATCAATTCGACAGACGGAAAACCATCTAAAGCGTTAGATACTCAACTAGTAAGCTCTATTATCCACCCTGTTATATGTGTATCTTACCGAAAATTTCATTTTAGGGCAAACTAAAAAAGAAGAAGTCGAAATTTCGATTCCTTACTCCAACTTTGTACACGCGAACAAATGAAGAAAGAGAGAAAATTATTACCAATAATATATCTCAAATAATCACAACGTCCATGGATTTCTTCCAGCAGTTTGAACAAAGCAGTCACGAAGAAAATAGTGATTTTATTCCATTCAGTCCTTCTTTACAGGAATTTTATGCAGCCGATAAGAACTGCTTCCACAAATCGCAGCAAACTATCAATGATATAGAAACATACTACGTGAAAGAGTTGGATATTCCAATATGCAAAACTATATATGGATCTCTTCTTAAGCGCTGGGATACCATACCTGGAAGGGAGAGTCCTAGAAGAAACGAGATAATTGCTTCAGAGATGCAGGAAGTCAACAAATTGGAAGAGCTTGAGCAAAAGCATGACCATATTAACTATTTGAATGATAGCATGGAGAAAATTAGTAACGATATACCACTTGAGTTAACGCATATTTCCCAAGATAATTCATCGGATGTATTTGAAACAAATGGAATTAGTTTATGCAATAGTGGGAATCAAAAAAATTCAACAGATTCAAAAGAGCAATGCGAGAATATGATTGAACGTGCAACAGAAATCAATACGTTCTCTCAATTAAATGTCGATGAAGAATGTAATATTAATGATAATGGCATATGTCATTATGAACGGTTTTCGGATAGTGATAAATATGAAGATGCAGATAATGAAGTGATATTAGCATTTAATTCAGACGATGAAGAAGAATGTCCGGACGAACTGCCAAAATCAAGTGACAAACTATCAACGAATGATAAAGATTCTAATGAGCATGTGAACACAATATTAGAATCTACAATTAATATTACGAAATGTTTAACTAATGATCAGTTGGCTAACAATGCACTTGTAAAGCACAATTCATTAATATCTAATGCTTCTACTATGTCAACAGAAGACAGCATTTGCATAAGTGATGAAGAATTGAATTATTCAAGCATCAATAATTTTGTTGAAGAAAAAGAACAACAACGCACTTTGTCTGAAATAGCAACGCATGAGATAAAGCATGATAATAAACTCATCTGCATAGATATTTCACAAAGTGATTCTGATACTGAAATGACAACTAAATCTGAAAATTTAATGCCGAATCATAAATTAAACAATTCTTGCATAAATGGGGCTACAGATATGAGTACTGCAAGTTCAAAATTAAATCTATTGACTCAAGCTGCAAAGAAATCATTCAAAAATAAATTTGAGATTTCGGATAGTGATAATAGCGATATTGATAATGAGTCTGATTTCACCAGCGTTTGTAATGAAGCTGAAAATGTTAAAGCAATTCTAGCAAGTATGTTCACCAAATGTGAGAAAAAAGTCGACGAAGATGTTATCTGCTTGAGTGATGAAGAAGAAGAACAACATTTATCTGTTAATTCTTCTACCAAAGAAAACTTGAGTGATACTTGCCACAAACAGCATACTTTAGTTGAACATCAGCCAAGAATGGCAAATCTTGATGAGCCTGAGATAAATGGGAAATATAATCATTATGATAATATAAACATTAATGAAACAGGCAAATTCTATGATAATGATCAGACTTTGCAAGTCATCAATGAATCAAATGATCATACCCTTCATTTAGATGATTTATTAAGGAATTCTATGAATGCAGTTGAGAACAATAATGCCGAGAAATCCTTCTGTAATTATGCAGACGATAATTATTTAGGCACAGAACCGGACGAATTCGATAAAATGCTAATGAAGGATTGCTTATTTAATAAACCACCTGAAGAAAAATTGCAACATCCGCGGGTAAAAGAATTATCCAAACTTAATTCCAGCAATAATCATCAGACAAATCCAAAACTTAATGAAGTATTTAATGATACTGCACTGTTCAATGACACACGATTGTTAAATGATTTAGAAAATGGAATCACTGTATTTGAAGAAAACGAATGCATTATTGAAGGGGATAATCAAGAGACGGAGGAACAAACTCCGATTGAAAATGCATTGAATACGCCTGTGTCATCAAGATATGGATTATCGATTAAAATACAAAATATAACTCCAATGCCACATTATGAAGAAATGTCAACACCTCAAATTCATGAAGAGTTGAACAAAATTGGAGTAAAACCATTAAAACGACGTCGTGCTGTTGACATTCTGACGCACGTTTATAATTCTACGCATTTACCCTTGCAACATCAAGATATTAAGGAGGAAAACGATTTGCCTATTGCAAAAAGGAGGAAACGATTAGAATATCCAGAAGCCAATGAGCTAACCACTGCTTCCGTTCGTAACTTACATATTGAATTAAATAATCAATTAGCTGATAGGTAAATATTAAAGTTTGCAAACCCTGCAGGCTTATTAATGAGTGTTCTATTGCAGTGAAGACTTGCATGAAATAATTCTTGAGCGAAAAGTATCAAAACGCATTGCATCATGTGCTTTACCATTTCATATTGCATGGCACAATTTTCTTAGTGTGAATCCAGAAATCAGGCAAAGCATATTATTGTATGAACCTCTGCAAATTGAAACTATTTATGCAATGTTTAAGTTGATTGGATTTAAATATCATATTCAGGTATTTGCTATAGCTATAATGTGCTGACTATGATGCTAATGATTGTTTTCAGGACATGATTGCATTTCTTGATAGAAAGTGCATTACTATTAAAATCCAGAGAAAGTAATGGTAACTATGATTTTAACTTCTTTGATATTATTGTTAAAATGTATATCTTAATGTATCATTGGTGACTAATTTTAAAATATACAATAAGAAAGCTCATTTTCAAGAATATGTTTAGTTTTTCATATATTGCTAAGTCTTACTCAATAGTAACATGGAACTAAGCCGACTAATAGATCAAGATCACTCACCTTAGCATATGTGGATTCAATTTTTCTTCTGCTGCTTAATTTTGTAGTCAGATAAAGCTGCCTTGATTGCATCCTCAGCTAACATGGAGCAATGGAGTTTTACAGGAGGTAAGGCCAATTCCTTAGCAATGTCAGTGTTTCTAAGTTTGGATGCTTCATCAATTGATTTACCCTTAACCCATTCAGTGGCAAGAGAACTGCTGGCTATGGCAGATCCACATCCAAATGTTTTAAACTTGGCATCAACAATCTTGCCATTCTCATCAACTTTGATTTGCAATTTCATAACATCACCACAAGCTGGTGCACCAACCAAGCCAGTTCCAACACTGGTATCTTGCTTATCAAGAGAGCCCACATTCCTGGGGTTCTCATAGTGATCAATAACATTAGGATGATATGCTGCAACCACTGTACGAATAGGTGATGTGGTAATCTTTAGCAATTTACTTGCAGTGTTGTTCAGCGCCATACTGTACCTAAATATATGTATTAATATTGCACAATTTAACGCAATGACAACGCTTGTAATACGTACCGATTAAAAGGACTGCTTATTAAACAATTCTAGCACTGATGCTCCAATTATTAGCAATAATTATTATGAATATTGTTGGATATAATTCGAGGAAAATTTTGCGCACTAGTAAATAAATTCGAGGTTAAACACTGAATGTTCTGCGGAAAGGTCCATCAACAGATGATACGAGCCGGTAATACAGGCGCCTATGATAATTATATGTTTAAATAATATGTTTTACCAGATTAGATTTTCATAATTTCTTCTTTCATTTCATTCAATATTTAAAGACAATTCCACATAAGAATTTGTGATATATTAAATACGTAAGTATTTTTAACTTAATGACATTATAACCTATGATTCCAGACGTTCCACCTAGGCGAGTTTTGTATTGAATTCGGTATACAACCATATACAACTCATCAATGTTGCTGCAATGATTAATAAATATAAGCAAATATTAATTAGTTTTCTTTGATTGACTTAATTTCGTACACAAATGAATTATTTGGGTGTTATATTGGTGATTACATTGTCAGGTGTGTTAAGCACAAATGCAATATTACCAGAACGAAAGCTACCTGCACCTTCTACAGTAAAGCCCATACAAAATGATACATCAAGGGCCAATCCGATGATAGATTTAAATAAAGATCAAAGTGAAGAAATACGACATAAGACAAAATCACAAAATGCCAGTCATGCAACAACAACTAGTAAAAGTCAAATAGCAAGTGTTAAAGTGATTGGTGAGCCTACATTTCCAAACAGTGATGATTTGTTGCAATCAGGGGCCTTGTATAGAGCATTATTTGTTAGTTTAGCCATAACAGTGCTAATTCTTATTTATATGGCATATAGGATGTGCAGGTATATTTCATACTGAACCATTATTACTGAACCTTTTAAACATCTGTTTGTTTTAGAATACAAAAAGGATCAAAACAAATGCCATTAATTAGGAAATATGGTGTTTTAGCAAATAGAAGTGATGTTGAAATGGTCCCTTTGCCATTGGATGATGATGATGAAGATGACACAGTTTTTGAACTTGGCAATCATACCGTGCATCATTAACAGATTCGTAATACATAATTTAACATGATGGATTATTTTATCACTAAGACTGCTTGCGTTTCCTGTGAAAATGCGGGATTTGCATTGATAAATTGATGTAAAATTTATTAATATGGTGCACTTAATAATGTTTACTGCTATATTTCAGTTTTTAAATTAAAATTAACTATTTTAATATTAGGTCTTGTTCTATTTATTAAAACCTCATGACCTGAACCGCATTAAATTAGAAAATTGCAAAAAATTGAAATGTTTCAAATTTACTAAAGCCTCTGTACTTTCCTACGCGCAACATTCTTCTCCTAATTTAGTAGGAAATCCTCCCGCTTGGTGGCCCTATTGAAAGGATATCGCTACATGCGCGCAACTAGGAAGGGAATATTCGAATGGAAGGAGGGAATATTTCTAGCGCCATCGACCCTTGTTTATCATTGCCTTCGGGAAATCAGTAGGAAAATGGTGGTTCACGATTTGCGGTCGTCGTCCTTTCTATTCCTTCGACTTGTAGGCGTAACTTCCTTACGACGCAATAGAAACTAAGTGCGCTCAGGCAATCACTGTTTGCATTTTCATTGATTATTTATCTGTTATTTGTTTCACTATTTTTGTATCGAATTGCGAGCTAGTACGGCTTGGAGAACAACGCGTGTGCGAAAAAGTGTCAGTCGTTTAAAGCACGGACGGTGCGGCGAATGTTGCTTTCTTAATTTATCCTCGCGCGTTTGTAAATAATGTCAAATGAGGGTGAAATGGCGGCAGCAGAAAGTTCACAGGACGCAAATGCGGAAAACGCAGAATCTGTGCCGGGCATACGACGTCGCAAATTGGTTGAATGCGCTCAGGATACTATAGAACAAGGTACTATCGCATTTTTTTTCCGCAACATCTTGTTTAACAAGTTATTTTTAGCATCCGAATTGATCAAACGAAAGATTCCGTGCGTTGGTCATGTCTTGGCACCAAAACGTCTTTGGCTGAAACGAGTCTCCACTCCGAATTGCGATGTCGTTGTTGTATTCCCCCCAAACACGCAGGATTCGGTCCTGTTATGGCTTCTCTCGCGATTGCGACAAACGCCAGGACTCACTGTTCATGTTAGACATCACGCATCAACACAAAGCAGCGCATTTTATCTCACTGCTCCTATCGCAGTGTAATTACAAAACCAATTAAATTTAACTAAAGTGCGCAACATTTAAAACTTTTCACACTTTCAGCTTACTGCGCGCTGCCGAAGAATATCACTTACCAAAGGCCTTAAAGCAATCGAAAGGGGGTGGATTGAAAGAATTCGTTGCGCACGACTTGCAATTCTTCGAAGGGTCTGATAACGAAGCAAACTTTTTCACATCACAAGAACGCCAATGGCTCGTCCTGCGATTGTTGGAAAGCATTCGTGCGAAAGCGAGCGACAGTGGCGCGTTGCCAGGACTCAATTTACTCGAAGGCCAACCGATTGGTAAGTAGTGTTTAATTTGCTGATTCTTCACGTGGAATTCCGCCGTACGTAAATGTAATTTTCAATTGTAATGCAATTACAGTACCGAAATGCTTATCAGCCGGTATAATCTCGCAAGTTTTCCCATTGCACGAGCCCGCCGCGTTGGAAAAACTTCAAAATTCATGGGTGCGCGATATTTGCGCTTCTCAGCCGCTTGATGACATCGCCGAGTACTTTGGCGTTAAAATTGCCATGTACTTTGCATGGCTGGGACATTACACAACCGCATTAAGTATTCCAGCAGTTGTTGGCTTCATATTTTGGGTGAGTGCCTCCCTAATCTATCGTCGTAGATGATAAGTAGGAATTTCTTTCGTTATAAATGTTTACACGCATCCAGTACTACAATGAGATTACGCCACTAATTTCCCCGGCCGTGAGTTGACTTCCGGTTTAAATGCATGTTCATATATTTTATTTTTTCTTTCTACTTCACGTGTAATCGTATTTTTTATCAAACCTTCCACGAAAATACGTTAACGTTAAAAGCGCATTAAAATATTGTACGTTTGTAGCTCTGTTGTAACGGAAAACATCAAACTCTGGAGGATGTGGGATACGTCCTGTTTTCGGTGTTTAATATTGTGTGGGTGACAACGTATCTGCAGGCATTTAAGCGCTATTCTGCTGAATTGGCATTCCGTTGGGGCACTCTGGATCAACGGGATGATTTATTGGCGGAACCGCGGCCTTTATTCCGGGTGAGTCCTGCCAGAATATTAATGCATGTATTCCCTATAATTATATGGTTAATATTTATGTAACGAATGCACCGCACAATTCGGATCTTTCTTTATTTCGTTCTAATTAATCAATTGAGCAAATTGTTTTCTTTGCAAAACAGCTTATTGCATTTATCTATGAATCGAGATTGTTGAAAAGGCTTTAGAGCGACGCAATTGGTGCTTGTGATGATAATTGACACCGATTTAATTAATGGGAATTTATACAAGTGTGAGTGATATTGTGCTGCATCTGCTGTCGCTGCTGCTAATTAGAAAACTTTTTAGTGTAATATGATGGCGATTGCCTGATGTGCGGACCTATTCAGGTCTCACGTCATGTGGTGTGCTTTCAGGGTCCGTTGCAACCCAGTCCCGTCACGGGTCGTTTGGAACCCTGGCAGCCGGCATGGAAGCGGCATGTGTATCGATATTGCGTCAGTGTGCCTATCATCGCCGTTTGCCTCTCTGCTGTTTTTATTGTTATGATTGTTTCATTGCATATTCAGGTACGTACAATGAGTTAACTAAGTCGATAAATCAATGATTCAATCGCACAAACTACTCTAACATTTATAAGATAAGTACTTGCCCAATTTTATTCTAATCCTTGATTGCTTTGCTACTTGAAGGATTGGTGGGATAATCAATTAATGGCACGTGGGCTGCCTTTATGGCTGGGTTACGTTCCGAAAGTTATGCTGGCCGTTGTCATCTCATTAATGGATGAAGCGTATTTCAAAATTGCGCTGTGGCTTAACGATCAAGGTAATGATAGTTGATTGATTGATACGTGTTCATAATTTATCATTTATGTGTATATAATAATATCGAAATCAATATTAACGTATTTCTTAAAACACGAATATTTTCGATACACAATTCTATGTAAAAACAAATAGTTTTACGGTTTTCGTTTTTCTCTTCTAATTACTTACTTACTTCTCTTAGTGATTATAGTGAATTTATTTCTGTACAGTAAAAAAGTACGTACTTACTTATTCGTATTCTGCATTGTTGATGATGTCTAAATTTCCAAAGTTTCGACTTTAGTTTATTCATAATACTAGATTACTGATAGTACTAAGCAACAAGGGTGTATGAATGATTATCTTGATAACAAATTGTGGCGTGTTTTTCTCACGCTGGCGTTTTCCTACCCACTTGAATCTGCTAGAGAACTACCGGCTTGAAACCAAGTACGAAAACCACCTCATCGGCAAAGTGGCTTTGGTTTGTATTTCAAATTTCAAATTAACCCTGAATGACAATTGTTGTTTCATCCTGATGTGCGTAATGATCTGTTTTCTGTTCATTCTTGTCGTCCTGAGAATTTCAATTACACGAAGGATATTGAAATTGTCGTGGGATTGAAATCTCAATTCGCAAGCTAATTACATTGCATGGTAACACACCTAAAACACGTAATAAATTATTGTAATTAATCACAAAAATGTGAAACTAACGAGGAATGCTTTGCAGTTTAGTTGTATATTTGTATTAAATGTTGTATAACTGTATAGTGTCGATGTTCTTAAACTTTTCTTTAGAGTAAAATGTTTGAACATGTTATCTTCTCTGGATTTTTCAGTTTCAATTCATCAATTCATTTCTATCGCTCTTTTACATCGCGTTTTATCTGCAAGATCAAGCGAAATTGAAAGAGGTGGGACTCGACAAAAAGTGCACGAATTCAAGATTTAATCATATCGGAAAATTTTAGCAATTGGCTGCCTTATTGATTTCACGTCAGGTCATTGGGAATTTGAAAGAATCTGCATTGCCTTACATTCTTGAACACTTTAAGTTGGCCAAAATTAGTTTCGAACTCTGGGGCGCATTAAGTCCGACTGGAAATCGACCGCCGCCTGGTGCTGAAGCCAGCAGTACCACTGAGGAAAATGGAAAAGATGCGAGCAAGGATAATGAGAAGGAGAAGAAAGTACAGGACGCATTACCGAGCGAGAAACGCAGCATGAGTCAAGCAGAACTTGAAAGTTCATTATACAAGGTACATACTTATTTCGTGAAGATAATTTCCGTGTTGTGACATGTGTGGTAATATTATGTTTTTTCTATGGATCATGTAACGCTCGTTCATTTGCGTGATTGATAAAAATTCGCAATAAAAAACCAAAATATTAATCGGTTACACAAACACAGTTGGGCAGATCGGTATGTTACTCAACACTATGTAGTTTACAAACTGCTATTGTATTTAAACAATAAGAAATTATCTTTGGTAGTACGTTAATCTAGATGCCAATTGTTGATTAATGCATGTCTAGGTATATTGCTTAATTAATTCTAGGATTGACTAAAGTACTTCTCACTTTTCACTGAATATTAACTGAATTAGATTCAATTTCTTCTTCTATTTATCACTCATAAAATACAAATTTATTTTGTGATATTTTTGTAGTACGAAGGAACATTTTCGGAACATTTAGAGATGACGATTCAATTGGGATACGTTATTCTGTTTTCGTCTGCATTTCCACTAGCAGCAGTATGTGCAATGTTTAATAACATGATTGAAATACGAAGCGACGCATTTAAATTAGCGTATGTTTGTCAACGACCTTTTGGTCAAAGAGTGCCAAACATAGGTACTTGGCAGGTGCGTGAATTGTTGCTTAAATGTTTATGAAATGTAATTTGCAATGTTTATTTTTCAGCATTGTATGGAATATATGAGTATTATTGCTGTACTCGTCAATTGCGCTTTAATCGGTCTATCAGGACAGGTGCATCGCATGTTTCCGGACATGACAGCAACGCAAACTATTCTCCTGATTGTTGCGTTGGAGCATATAATGTTGTGTATTCGTTTTATTATAACTTGCGCCATTCCCGATATTCCCGGATGGCTGGCGACGGAAATGGCAAAGATTGAATGGGCGCGAAGAGATGCAAGCCGACTTGCAACGGCAACTCCATCACCGGAAGACATTTCCACCAAGATGGTTGGACGGTACGTCTTGATTACTTATTTGAGGATATTTATAGTTCTAACAATCAAAGAATTTCCAGGTTCTCCGTATCGCCAAGTCATTCACTCGTTTCCACAGCTCAATCAGATGCCAACCGGAAGGACATCGTGTTGCCAACGACATCCTTATTCACTGGAACAACTACGTCAGCAACAAGTTCCGAAGTCAAGACTAAAGGTTCAAACTCGAGTATAACATCAATATCCACGCCAACATCTCCCAAACCTCCAGTTTCTATTACATCAGACAGCATTCAGCCAATCCCACCCTTCAGGCCAAGGAAATCAAAGGATTTCGTTATGGCGTCGCAACAGCATGTTGGTTCAATTGATGCAGAACATCATCTTACAATTGGTCCTACTGGTGGTGCCGAATGGGCTAAGAAATTGAAGGAGGAGACAGATATTCATAAGAGCACTGATTGCATCACGCCGAAATTGAGTGCGGATGCGTCAAGTTCCGATTCGGACTTGCTGAAAAGTAGTCCGGTGTGGCCGCCGCGACCACGCTCTCCTTCAGGACAATCTCAGGGTCCTATCAACACATTGAAAGCAAAACTTACAACCGCGGAGGCTTCCCTTAGTGATAGTGCAAAAAGTGTATCTAGTCAAGAGGCAGCAGACGAAGCAGCCCGCGGTAAGAATATTCTCCGATTACTTAATCAATTAAAAACCGCAAATTTTTAACTTTCAGCTGCTGAAGAATTGGCTGCAAAGAAAACACGTGTGAAACAAAGTCTGATGAAACGCGCACGTTCTGTTGCTATATTCTCGCTGAAATTAAAAGAGCGCAGAGCGCGTGAAGCCGCTGAAAAAGCCGCAAAAGCACCAGTTACACCAACAGCTCCTTTACCAGTTCCGCAATGCGGGGGTGGTGAATTGAGTTGTATTCCAATTGAAAAGGTAACTTAAAATCTCGTATTTCACACACTATCATCATCTCTAAATCCTGCTTATTACTTCGTTTTAGCTGATTCAACTGGAAGACTTACGCGCGGCTGCAGCAGGACGAACAAGTCAAACAGGACCATCAACATCGTCCTAGTGATTCATGCAGTCAATTTAAAACCTAAATTCTTTGTTACTTGAGAGTATTCGAGAAAAGAATTGTTTTACAACATTATCAAACGAGTTAATTTCATAACTGATGATAAACAAACATCGCGAAAACATATAGCGCTGTAATAGAAATGTGGATGTACCTATTTAGTTAACTAATCATTAGCTGCGACTAATTACAAATGTAACGAAACAATAATCAAGTAAAATGCAATAATCAAGTGCTTATTATTATGATGTGAAGTGAGCGAGGAGCTATTAAAGATTCTCAATAATGTTATACTTAAGTAGCAACTAATTTAATATCAAATCTAAAGGTACAACTAGTCTAAAACAAAGCAATACGGTGGTCTCATTTCATTTTATTAGATGCAACATTTACTCGCGTATAGAGCATAATGAAATAATAGATTCTAATAACACGACGGCAAAACGAATTACTTTATTCATAGCTACTTAAAATTTTGTTGAGGGTGCGTTTTTAAAGCATACAATGAAAAACTATAAACGAAAGATTTGTTGTTATACGTTGAAAAATCGTCATTGAAAAGTCCATGTTAAAATCGTGTTTAAGTAAGGTAATATATTTTGCTATTAGATGCCTTTTACACAAGTTAAAATATGTACCTTAGAGAGAGAGAGAAATTAAACATTGACAGCCATTCGCAATGAATTAAGTAATTACCTAATTGATTGCATTAACACTGAATGAATACACTTGAAACGATTACTTATTGTACGTAGGATTTAATCATGTACTTACTTAATTAGTTTAAGTATTCGAAAAATGCAACAAATTGTAGAATTACGAAAGTAACATACACACAGACACAGCCACACAAATTACTAAATACATGCATACATAGATACATGCGATAACGTAAAACATCGTAATAAAGGTCTAAGTAAGTTGTAAGTAATGAGTACTAAATATTAATTACATTTAGACTTAACTTAATTGAAGAGTAATTCATAAAATTAGACGTAAGCGTATATACATCTAGGAACTGCAATATTCGATATATTTTTGGGAAATTTTAGACAAACGTTTAATCTGTAAGCAAATCTTAAGCAATGTGTTTCTGATTTGTTACGCAAACAAATTTTTGGCAAATTTACAATGGAGTTGTTTCATTTTCAAACAATTGTCTCTTCATTGTAATTAACGACTTGTTGACTTCCGGTATCATCGAACACGAGAATATTGTAGTTGACGAAACAAAAATGATTTAAGTATGCAATATTTAAAGTTAAAAACTTAAGTGCGTTAGACAAACCGCTTGGCTAAAGTAACTGCTTAGTACTGATTGTTAATTTAGTAAGTATTTAATAATGCGCAGTTTGTGTGCTTATTTATTTTGGGATATTATTTTTTACGCGTGTAAGACTGCTTCAGTTAGGTTTCGAAGACTTATACAGAGAACATAACAAGGCTAAACGTTAGATAAGAATAATTATTGCAACACTGGCAACATAGATGCATTATTATTATTATCAAAAAGGATGTGTCTATCGCAATTTCTCATATTTAAGTTGAAAGATGTAAAGAATTGAATCTTTTATGGAGGACATCAACGACACAATTGATGCGATTCAATTCTATAAAATAACCAGCAAGTCAATAATCTTAATCCAAAAAAATACATACAGTCCACATATCTGTCCTAAAATAATTATCTGCAAAATTAACTAAAACAAAACCCATAATAAGAATGACATGCAATTCCTGAGAAAATGAATACGAATACGAAAAGAATATTGTGATGCACTGAATCTACAACTGCATGTCCTGTTTTTCTAAGATTAACAATAATGATAATAATAATATATTGTACATGTTTGCTTACATGTAAGCTTGTTGGTTATATCCATTTATTAAAATAAAGTGTTTCATAAATCAAATTACTTACCAATTTTAAGCAAAAATAATGTATTTCTTTTTACTGACTTATTATTTTAATTATTTTTTCTTCTCCCTTTAATTCCAAATAAGAATTAAATTATTTAAAAAATTTCTTCTAAAAAATTAATACGTACTCAATCACTAAACGGAAAAAATATTTACTGAGAATGACAAGTCATTGATGAAATTTACACAAGTTATTTGCGTCATATTTGGTTTTCACCTCCACGTAATTTTGGTTAAGTATATATTTATTCAATTACTCACTCTTTTAAGATATTAAACACATTACAACTTTAACCAGTGTATCCAAATAAGTTTAAAATACGCGTGTAATATAATTTCAACTATACTGCGGCCAATTAATGATGATCAAATCGGTAATGCAATAAAATCGTAATGCATCAATGAATTAGTTTATTACCCGAATTATTACATAGAGAATTTTTTAATAAATGAAAAATTGTTTGCATTACACTGCGTTATCTTATCCGACAAAATAACACTCGCATTATGAGTAGACTGTTAAACTGAACTGAAGTATCAGAGAGAGAGTGTTATCAGACGAATCGTTTTCCTTCAGTAATGATGTATTCACTACTTATTTTATTGTATACTAGTTTTAGTTTATGTTTAGCGCAGTCAAATATTTATAACATTAAATCAAACATTCTTTTAACCGGTGAATCGGACACTTTCTATGGATTTTCTGTGCATTTACAACGTGGTGATCCAGCAAGGTATAGACCAACTTAATTTATTTCATTGATTACGTGTTTGTTTCTTTTATACTCTACGTAGAATTATAATTGGTGCACCGAAAACTGAAGGAAATCCGGGATATTTCGGTGGTTCGGTGTACGATTGCGATATACAGAAACCACCAAATTGTAAACAATATCTGGTACCAGTTTCAAGTAAGTTTAAATAATTATCCAATGCAAATTCTTACGTCGATTTTAGGAGGATGCATAGGTACGAATAATTTCTTTGGTGCTGCTATTGATGGTGGAATAAATAGAAATAATACTGTTGCAATATCTATGCCGAAATACATGAAACAAGATTTCGAAAATTCTTACACGGTTGGAGCGATTTTTAGGCTCTCCGATCTTGAAAAAAATAATTTTTTAAAATTTCCAATTATTGAGGAAGAATATATCGATAAATATGCGTATGAATATTTATTTGGATTTGCCGAATATGGTTTTTCCATTAATGCAATGAATGATACGGTACAGAATAAATTTTAGTAATCGCAAATGATTTTTGAATGTCCTTAATATTTAAGGAATTTTTATATGGAGCACCAGGATACGGACATTGGAGAGGCGAAGCGTATTATGCATTTGAAAGTGAAGGAGCGCCTGTGCCTGAGGCAAGACGTGCCGCAAAAAAATTGCAGCGATCTCTTATCCAGAGAGATAAGAAAATTGTAAATAAACAAGCTGACGCTTCAGCTTTAGCTGGATATGCAGTGGCATCAGGAAATTTCTTTGGTGACACATTATTTGTGATAGGAATGCCAAATGATAATAATTATTATGGATCGGTGAAATTATATGCCGTAGACGAATGGAAATTAACGTTAACGAGTCCAGTAAAGCAATTAGGCGAATATTATGGAAGTGC
Source organism: Aleochara curtula (assembly GCA_963978815.1). Taxonomy (NCBI): domain Eukaryota; kingdom Metazoa; phylum Arthropoda; class Insecta; order Coleoptera; family Staphylinidae; genus Aleochara; species Aleochara curtula. The sequence goes on along the minus strand of OZ022216.1, from coordinate 17,491,730 downwards.
ATTATGTGCAGCAGATATTAATGGGGATGGTTATGATGATTTATTGGTTGGTGCTCCAAATTATGGCAAAAAGGACGAATTTGATAATGGACGTGTTTACGTATACATAAGTGATCAGTCCAATGGATTTAAGCTTCATCAAACATTCATTGGTCCGATCACATCACGATTTGGCACGTCAATTACAAATTTGGGAAAGTTTACGACAAGTAAAAGTGATGCTATTGCAATTGGCAGTCCGTATGAGGAAGGATTGGGTGCTGTTTCGATTTACATTTGGTCTAATGCTGAGCTAACGTTAAATTCGAAAATAATGCTTAAGGATACGAAAGCTTTCGGCTATAGTTTATCAAGGGGTGTGGATATTGATAACAATAATGCACCAGATTTTGCTGTTGGTGATTATCGTAAGAATACGGTAACTATCATTAAAGCAAGATCATTATTTAAGTATGACGTAAATATTAAATATCCAATTTTGAAAGCTGACGAAGACGTGAGAGAAATAAGTGTCACTCTGTGCTATTTGGTTGAAGATATTGAGCAGCCAATTGAGGCAAACGTTACTCTGAATTTTGATAATCGGTTCGACTATAATAAAGTACAATATAAACAGATCTTGATTGATAAACAATATTGTGAAGAATTTAAATTGAAATTTAAGGAAGATATACATAAACAAAAACCTTTGCTAATTAAACTAGAGTTGAAAAGTATGGATTGCGACAATTGTCCTCTAGCCTCGCCAATGCACTCAAATATATTTGAGAGAAGGATTCCATTCCAATATTGCTCATCGGCTATTTGCACACCGAAATTAATCTTGTCGTCCAAGTTTACAGAAAGAGCTGTAGTGGTTGGGCCAGATACGAAAATTGGCGTTAAGATGAATATTAAAAATGAAGGCGATTCTGCATTTGAATGCCAAATTGCGGTGGAAACCGCGCCGGAAATGGCCATTATTTCATCAGAGTCGAAAACAAAATGTATGAGTTTTCCCTGTCAGCGAGATTTGATACGGTTGGAGGAGAATATTAATTATGAATTAGCATTTAATAATTACATGATTGACGCGAAGCGACTACAGGTGACAACAACCGTGAGTTGTACTAATGCAACAACAATTGAAGTTCAAACACTGGAGTTACGATACGAAACAAATCTAAATGTAATCACAAGTGATTTGTCATTGCTCTACGATTCGGAGAATCAAAGTACATTTTTAGTTAATGGAGAATTAATTTATAGTATTCACAATGATGGTCCCAGTTTTCTAAAAGAACAGAAATTTACTATTATGATTCCGAGATATGTGAATGACGAAAAAGTTATTGAAATTTATAAGGTAATTTTCAACAATTTGTATGCGTGCATTAATAATCAATGATTTTAGCCGGAAATTCCAAACAATTCAATAATAGAATCGACGAATGGTGATGTTTACGATATAGTTTATGAAGATGATAACGTTTCGAATTCAAGTGAAGTTTCACCGGCTGGTTTTGTAATTGCTAAAGATTTGCCAAAGACGATCAAGTGTGAAGATGACGACGTAAAGTGTATGACCATATCTGGCAAAGTGACTAATCTGAGAAAAGACGAACGTGCTAAATTGGTATTTTCAGTGCTAATTCATGTACGACCTATACGTACGTAATTAAATATAATTACTTTCTAAATATTCATTGTGTCTGTTTTTAGTTATGAAATATGAACGTACTTTTAGTATTGAAAGTACACTTAGTTTTGATTCTACTATTTATAATGCACAAATCAATGTTGTTGATCGACTTACATTAACTGATTCGATTTGGCTCTATGTTTTACTTGGTCTAGTCATTTCGTGCATAATAATTGCAGTTATAGTGCTTATCTTGAAAAAGGTAAACTGCAGTTGAGTAATTTCAAGATGGATATTAAATCAAAAGGATTAATTTTCAGTTTCACTTCTTTACGCGACCAACCCGAGAGAAACTAATTGAAGAGCAGAATGAAATACACGGTACGGAAATGGAAATTACTAATCATCTTTATCAGGAAACTACTCAACAGCCAGAAAAAGCTGCAGATGAAAAATAGATACCTAATGTTTAATATTTTTTGATACGTTTTTCAAACTTTGTTTGCTATTTGCGACATTAACTAAGAGATTAATATTTAATTTACTTTCCAACGTATAATTTATAGTTTTACTACTTGATAATAATAATAAATTTGGTTTAAGGATGGAAGGTACTTAATCATTCCATCACAGGCACAACTCTTATTAAATACTATTTAGTTGCTTAATAAATCATTAATATTTAATGCAATTATTAAAAAAGTACGCAAAAATAGTCTTGATTATATTCGCAAATTTTCTTTAGATGAAAAAAGATAATTGCGCTTTTTAAGTCGTTGAAAACAATTTGCTATAAATGAACAAATTAGAGCCGCAATGACATTCACTTTAATCCAATTGCAAGTTATACCCGTGCAAATGCGGGTCCCTGGCAGAACTTAGCCATACACCAATTTAACTTGAATAATACTAATAATGATTGAAATATTGGTTGTATGCCCACCCCCGCGACTAGGACGCGCCTGCCAGGAATTACCCAGGTGAGACTACAATCAACAGCAATCTCCCTGGGCCGGGTTAATGACTTTGCTTTTCATCTACGTTTAAATGCGAAACAAAGTCAAAGGCAACCTGAAAAAAAAGAAAAACACAAATATATGATTAGTAACACTCCGCTACACGAGTAGCCCCGCTACACGAGTAGCCATGCCGCCCTAAAAAGGATGTGCCGATTTAAGGGTAAGGATATGCCGACTGTGCCCAACCATCATACACATTATAAATACACAAATTTCTTTAAATATTTCATTAAAGACTCACGGTTAACTGAAGCCCTGTGGAGAGAAAGTACAAATTATAAACAATAAATTCCTGAAAGAGAACGTCGGTTGGCACACTCACAGTCGGCAAGGAAAAAGGTTGACCTAATACGATTAACGAACTAAGCGCACGCGACGCGGAGCTAATTTAAATCCTGAAAGAGAAGTACAAGTTATTAAATATTCACTCACTCCATGCTACTGATATGATGTCTCATCACACTTCATACACACACCATAGCTAACGATAAGGGCAATTGGGATAATTATCCTACCTAACCACATATCCAATGATGGGCTCGCTTATATCCGCGCGAAACGAGCGGGGAAGGCACGTGCCTGTTAGCTGTGACCTGGGGGTAGCTACACCCTAACAGACGTCTACCCACCACAGGCTCCCATCCGGGATTTAACACGATACATAAATATACATTGCATAGATACATAAAAATACATAAGATAAATCACGCGATTGGGCATTGAAAAATTGACTTGAAAATTAAATAATTAAATATTAAAAGCCCATAAAAATTATTTCATAATTAAATTGTTCTAAGACGGAAACGCGCCCGACGACTTAACGAACGATACATAACGAGTGGCCAAAGTCCAGAACGGCACGATCCTTCCTCTGGCCACGACGGTAAAATTGCGCACGTTGGCTGTTGCTGCCGTTGGTATTGTTGAATTGTTGAAGCCTGGACTTTCTTCCTTCTGGATATCTGGACATCTCTATATGTTTGGACTTCCTTCTGGATTTTGGGCATCTCCTCGTATGTCATAGCTTTTCTCTTCCTTCTATTCTGGGCTCCTGGATTATTTGGATTATGAATCTCAATCAGTTATATTCCTGGTCCTCTAATTATTATTTTGTGAGTTTTCGTCCTTCAAGACATCTGTTTTCTCACTTTTCACTTTCGCCTGTAAATAAAATTTTTATTCATCAACTTAACAGTTGATGAATGCAGCAACAGCACCCTAAAATCCGCGATCGCGAAAAACCTACTATTCATTTAGTCTTAAAGACTCCGCGAAATGAGTCGGAAGGACTCTTTACATTTGGTCTTATGGACCATTATTTTGAGTCAAAACGACTCTTCTTTATACTTGGTCTTATGGACCATTTTTTAAGAATCGGAAGGATTCTGGCGCAAACACATTTCATTATATAAACTTATGATTGCTATCACGGTTTGTGATAGTAATCAGCTAAAGTTGCCCCACTATTACAGTTTGTAATAGTGGAGATTCCACTTCGACGAGCATTACTTGTGGGTTGGCACACAAGCAGTCGCCCCGCTGAGTGTCCCAACGTTGGCCCTCGCCGCATCTGCAACCCTCTGAATGGCTGGATGGATGGAGATGTCATCTGGATGGATGGAGATGTCATCTGGAACCCTCTGGATGGCTCGTTGGGCGGATTGACGACGGCCGCCTTCAAATATAAAGTCTCTCGCGGCACTCGCGAAATTACAAAAAATGCCGGCCCGCACTCGAAATCTACGCGACCCGTACGCGACCCGAACGCGACCCGTACACGAAATCTACGCGACTCGCACTCGAAATTACTTTTCGCGCACTCGATCACACTTTTCCCAATTCGCGCACCTAAAACAAACAAACAGATATTAGAATTTTCAAATAATTGCTGGTGAGTTGAACTTACTTGACACTTTAAGGCCCGGCGCCCGACTGCTGCTGCATCTTGGAATGGAATGGATCCCTCCTAGAAATACCATCTGAAACAAATCAATGGATTATTAAAATGTACAATAAATAAAAAGTTGTCCCTTACCTAGGACTTCTGAAGACGAGGCCCAACTGCTGCATCATGGAATGGAATGGGACCAGCCACCTGAAACAATACGTTAATCTCTGAAACAGAAACAATATGTTAGTAACAAATTCAATATAACAGTATGATATGTATAATACTTACATTATACCTACAAGCAGCATGCTCAACTGCTGTCTGGAATGGACTGAGTCGCCTGGAATCCTCTGGGTGCCTCATGGATGATCCCCCTCTTGATAGATCATTCGAATAGCGCCAAATAATAAAAAAAATACTTAAAAATATAAATGTTTTGATGGACGTCGCACTCCCAGACATTGTATGTCGGTAGTGTGAGTGGCCCTCAAGACACCCTCCCCAGCTCTAAGTCCTCTTGCGGATTGAAATCTCGGCACAAGTAGGTGCTGGATCGTTGGTTCTTTCCCGATATTTTAAGCAAAACTAATATGAATTAAAATATGCAAATACATGAAATGTACAAATTCAGAGTAAGTCTACTTCTCACTGGCGATTAGCAAGCTTACAATTCACCAAGAATAAAAGTAACAGGGAAATGAAATCATAAAATAATAAATTAAATTAATGTTTCAGCACCAACTATAATGTAACTCAGCCATTGACTCTTTAATCTAGCACTTAGTGCTAGATTAGTATTTAATGAGAGTTGGTTACACAGATGCCTGTGCAATGCAGTTGATTTTGTTGATTTTCACTTGATAAAAATAATGGGACGCAAGCAGAATTGCGTTTTCGAGAAATAGACCTCGTAAGGTCTAGTAGCAGTATTCAGAAATACTGTTTAATCTAACACGATTGCTCGTGCTGATTATTACAAAGAGATAATAAGAAAATTAACAAATGACGCAAACAGAATTGCGTTTTCCAGAAATAGATCTCGAAAGATCCTGTAGAAGTATTAAAAAATACTTTTTAACTAACATCATGGTCGCATGTTAGAGTACTGCATAGAGATAACGTGAAAATCAACTTGGGGACGTTGCAATCAGAATTGCCTCTTCGAGTAATCGATCTCGAAAGATCTTTGAAATATAGTCATTTGGGTCTGAGTCACATCACAGCTAATACTAAAGAAATAAAAGCAATAAATAATAATTATAACTGTGGTTAAATAAAATTAAGTTAAATGAAAATAAAATAAATTAAAATATAAATGAAAATAAAAAATTAAAAATTTGTTACTTAATTCTCCGTGAATTGTAAACTAGCTCTTCGCAAATGAAGGTAATTTGAATGCCGCGTAAACTTAAACCGCAAAGGACACAACTGATGCATCTGCATATCTGACTAAATAAACTAATTAGGCTAAGCGCTATTCGAATGATTTCTTGAGTGATCTGAAAGTATTATACGAAATTAGTATCAATTATACCTAAACCGTTGCAGTGGCTAAATCAAATGTTGTTAGTTTATCCCCATGGCAAATTAGCATGCACTAATATAGTAAATTAAAATGCACTCACGGTTTTGTCGATGTCCTTGGTAACTGGGTCCTGGATCCTTGGCTTCCGGTTTTTGGGTCCTTGGCTTCCGGCTTTTGGGTCCTTGGCTTCCGGCTTCTGGCTCCTGGTCCTTGAACATCTGGGAAACTCCTGGTCCTTGAACATCTTGGATCGTGGAAACCTCCAGAATCTCTGGGTCATCATGGAATTGGCAAACATCGTTGGATTCTTCAGTTTAATTTTAAGACAATTTGTCTTTGCGACTCCAATATGGATTTGTAATTAATGACTTGATTGTTGTATTCGTCAATCGCATTTTTGCCTCAACCATAGTAATTTTGGTTGGGTTGACATATTGGTCGATCAGGAAACTGATGGCTAAAACATAAAAATTCAATTAATTAACAGTCTGATATGAAAACATTCTTATTATTTACCTTTTTCTTCTGATCGCTCTTTCCTCACTGGACTTAATATTTGCTCATCCAGTCGGAAGTTGATATCACATATGCTTGATGCTTTATTAGTGTTGCATCATTTAACTTCCATATAATATGTCATGCCATTCGAATATTAGATATTCATGTACAAAACTAATCAAAATATACATATGCAAATTCAGAAAATGCATTCACTGTGAAGGCAACGTGATACCCAATTCCGGATCATTATTGTACCACTCAAAAAGTACATATAAAAACCCAACAAAGGTGCAAGCACGGGAGAAATCATAAAATAATAATTAAATTAATGAAAAATAAAAATAAATTAAATTATTTTTTTGATGTGGCCTGTCCTCAAATTGGTATAGACCAATCACACCAATCTCAGGCACACATAGACGGGTGGCCACCCTTTGCAAAACATTCATACCTTCATTAAAGAAGTAATTAAAAAAGTAAATAAAAACTTTAAATCGCACAAATCTATACCAATCTTCGGATGGCCACATTTGGATTTGAATCTTTGCTTAATTAAATAATAATAAAAACCAAAAGATACTAAGAAATAAAAAGAAATAATAAAAACGGGACTAAAAATCATAAATAAAATAAAATTAAAATAACTAAAAAATAAAGTAAAGTAAAATAAAATTAAAATAAAATTAAAATAAACTAAAAGAGAACTAAAATAAAATAATTGTTTGCACTTGCACCCCCGCAGAGTAGATACACGCACCCCCCAAATGGCAAATAGTGCAAAAGGGAACTAAGCACAAATTACCAAAAGCGCAGTAAATATCATTTTCCGTCTCCACATACATATACCAAAATCAGCCTGAGGAATTTCATTAAGTTAAAGTTAAGTGATCTGGGCTGTTGGCTGACCCAATGTTTCGCATGCTCTTTGGCAAGTAGTAATTATTATTCGAATGGCTATAATGTTTTATGATGTTCATCTAAAACAGATAAAATAGTCAAAATTAAAATTTATGTTTTTAAAACTAGAAATTGATCGATTTTTGATAAATAAATTTAGTTCGTTTTAGGATGAAGCGAAAAGATAATATTTTCGTTCCCCGAAATCACCAGATTGTTCAAACTCTAATAGACTGATCATTTCAACACCACCACCAATTTGCATGCAAAAATAAGTTAATCAAAAAGCACTCACGGTTTTTCTCGATGAACATCTCCTGAATTGGCTTCTGGGATGCGGTCCGAAGCTTCAATTCCTCGATTGGTTCCTCGTCAATCGGCTTCTGGCGTCCTGGAGCGGAACATCAATGAGCACTTCAAAAAGGCCGTGAAGAATTGCGGTCTTCTTGGTATGAAGAAATACCTAAAAAATATACAAAACAAATTAATTTGTATACTCATCAGCATTCCAATTTAAGGAATTGGAAACGTTAATTGATACTTACATTTTGACAGCGCATTCCTTCGCCAGTTCGATTTATCATTTGGCTTCCAACTTTGATCAACTTTTTGTTTGCTCAGTCTTTGGTTCAGTTTTAAATTAAAGACAATTTGTCTTTGCTACTCCAGTATGGTTTTGCAATTGATGACTTGGCTGTTGTCTTCGTCAATCGCTTTGTTGCCTCAACCATAGTGATTTTGATTGGGCTGACACATCACCTAAAACATGAACAAAAAACATTAATAAAATCAAAACAAAGTTTTCAAATTTTTAAATTAATACCTTGTAGCTCGGTGATATGGTAATTACCACTTGATTATATTATGTTTCAGTGGTTATATTCGAAATGTTGTCGTCCCCTTGTACTGTCCCTTTCAATCGCCCTAATTTGCTTTGGGTCGATGGGTGATCTAAAAAGTATTACAAAGATTAATGAAATGAATCGATTAATAGCTTCAAAAAATACCTCGAGTTTTGTGTTGATGTAATTTGACGACTTGGTAATAACGTTCTTCAGTTGTCGTCCTGAGTTGAGAGTCTTCAACTTTGTTTTAGAATCACAATTCAATTCTGATCTCTAGAATCACAATATCTTGGCTGGGACGATAATCCTGCACAAAAATATAACACATGTTAGTCAAATGCAAAAAATTTAAAAGTAATATCTCATACCTGAGTACTTTTAACGACTTGATGTTATGAATTTTCAGTGGATACTCTTGATTTTCTCCACTCATGTGCCTTGTGCTGTGCCTTTAATTGATCTCAAGGTCCTCAGTGTTGCTCCTCTCTTCGGAGTTGATAGCCTCATTCAAATACGCCAAAGCCCACATATTTTTAAAAATATAAACAAACCTAAATCTACTATGATATTAACCATCTTATAATGCAAAAATATGCAAAGCAAAACTAATGTTGATCGATATATGTAAATACAAAAAATGCGCTTATTCTGAGCAAGCCAACTTAATAGCCTATCCCGGATCAGTATCGCATCACCGGCAAAAAGCAAGCTTACAATCCACAAAGAACTAAAGTGACGAGGAAGTAAAATCATAAAATAATAAAATAAATTAAGGTTTTACCGTTCAATAATATCATGACTCATTGCAACTAATATTTTTTAATTTATTTAAATTTGACTTTAATAATGGTTCATCTTCATACTGCTACAGATCATTCTCACCAATATCACACACGCATTCGGGTGGCCACCCTTCATTCACACCATTAAATCTCAATAAATAAGTCAATAAATAAATCATCATCAACATCTGCAGCAATAATTCAAATCACCATGGACACATTTGTCTCTTTTCACAAATTGGACATATTTGTCTCTTTTTCAATAAATGAGTCATAATATATTGAACAATAAATAACTAAAAATAATAAATAATAATTAAAATTGTGGATAAAATAATATGTAAATTAAAGCAAAATAATATAAATCATAAAAGTAATTAAAAAAAAGGTAAAAAAAAGTTGTCACTTAATTCTCTGTGAGTTGTAAACTAGCCCTTCGCAAAGCAACAGATAGTGCAAAAGGGGACCGACTACAAATTAACTTAGAACACAACAAACACATTTTATGCATCCACATATTCGATCAAAATTAGCATATCAAATTATTAAGAAATTATTTTAATGTGAGTAAAATATGCGAGCGAATGACTCTTTGAATGGCTTGGTTGCATTTATCTGAAAGTATTACGTCAAATTAAAATCTACTATAACAATTCATAAACATCAATTAAAGTAGCGCACGTTGATACCAGTCTGCATAAAATAGGTGCGAAACAGAACTGCAATAAAGTTTCACGAAGTTCAAATGACGACAACAGCTGATCATATAAACAGTGCGTGTTTAATAATACTGAAAACTAATTATTAATTTGTTCTTACAATACCTCATAATGCGCTAAGCAGTTCTAATTGTAATAGATTTAGCCAAAACGCGCATTCAAATTATTCGCACTCTTTTAAATTAACCAGCTGACTAGAGCAATGCAACAAAGTATTTGTCATACTTTGCTGACTAGAGCAAACCCGGTTAACCTTTATGCTGCATGCGAAAATAAGTCAGGTAGAATTGTAAAACTTTAGTCTCTCTCGCACTCGTGTAAAATTTAACAAAAATTTTAAGGTTTAAAATAGACGTCCAGGCAGTGAAACTTCTCCGCGTTATCATACTCGATTCCTATAGCTCGCGGCAAACCCGGGGTAAAAAAACCGTGTGCGTGTTTGACCCCTCAAACCTGAGCGAAACTGGCTTGAAACTTGTCGAAACTGACTATGCACCTCGTGGCGAATTAGCATGCACTAGTATAGAAAATTAATAGGTACTCACGGTTTTATCGATCAATTCCTCCGTGATTGGCCCCTGGTTGATGAGGGATGCTTCGGTGCGTCGATTGATCCTTGTTGAGCGAAGGAAATCCTGGTGGATGATGCGTAAACGTCCATGAACGAAGCACTTGTAAGTTTAATTAATTTTAACACACCACGCACTTGATCGTTTAAATTAACACAGATTAACGTTTCTGTGATCACTTTTATTGTTTAAATTGATTAACACTTGTTTTATTAATCACGGCACAGCACAATTTTTAACCGACACTCCGCGAGCAACACACGGCTGAGCGACCTACGAGAGACTAAAGTCTGTGCGTGAGCGCAGGTATAACCCGACACTTGCGCATGTGAGATAGATTGCAACAATTTCGCCTTTTCTCAAATATTGAAAGTTGAACAAGCAGCAAGTAATGTTCCTGTTCCCTAACCTGCTAAATACAATTGAATTATAAGAAAATATTTTGGCAGTAGTTAAAACTATACAGCTATAGGAGTGATTGTTTTAACCATTGCTTCATACCTGAAGCAATAGGTATGAAGTTTGTAAAGGTTTACACGCAACTGCATCGCAAATTAGATCGAAATTTGGAACACAATTAATCATTAATTGATAAAAATGATACTGCAGTCGGATAGTACAAAGAAATTGCATTACAACAGTTTTTAGGTCATTAAAATTAGTGCATAACTTTAAAAGTTATAGCAAGTTTAAAACTATTTCTGTATATACTCAGATGGACTTTTACAATACTCTTATTTTCATAATAATTTCTAATACATTTTATTGATTAAATGGTATATTATTAGAAAATTAATATTCTTTATGTGAGTGAAAGAATTATTTTAATATCTTTTATAGTTTCCGAGATATTGATAAAATTGTATACCACTAATTACGCTACTAGAGTAGCGTAACCAGTATACTGGTGTTACTGGTGTTTTACACCAGTAGCCATCATCGTCACTAGAGCGCACCAGAGCGCACTAGACGCTGCGACAAGCGCGCACGGTGCGTGGGAGGATTGCGCAAATTAGCGCTGTTCTAACACATATATTCGACTGTTGTTTGGTATAGTAACGTTGTAATCAGTTGTAATAGAAATGACTTTACAGGTACTGCCATCATCTTACTTTTTGCTGAGTATTTACAAGTAAATCGGACTTGCTAAAAGAACTTTACAAAGTGCTTTACTGTCGATACACACCAGGCATATTATTGGCAGTGGCCAAAAGTTAAGCGCCACCAAATATTCCTTGGTAGTAGCGCCTCAAAACAAGAGAAATATTTCAAATTGATACAACTTATAAAGTTATATAGCGAGTTTAATCATATTCACACTGTTAGCACGTGCTTGACAAGGGCTAAGCTAATTTGATATAGTTATAATTGCATATTTCAAAATAGGGCCTGTTGAATGACGCCCTCTGCCAGGCATCATGAGACGCGAATACGAACTATTCTCTGAATATGCAACTTTCATCGAAGGCGGGACAGGCACTTATTCAAATTTCAATATTTATTACTGCTCTTTAACAACAATTAAATAAATACGTTTTCACAGATCGTAGTACGTATTGACACATTATTGAGTGTCAAAAGCGATTTCTAAAAATAATTGTTTAGTTTGCAAGTTATACCCATGCAAACCTTGGGTCCCTGGCAGAACTTCGCCATATACCAACCAACTAAATAATTTCGAAAAAGTTTAAAAATTGAAATGTTGGTATATGCCCACCCCCGCGACTTGGACGCGCCTGCCAGGATTTACCCAGGTGAAACTACACATTTTTAGTTTCCCTGGGCCGGGTTAATGACTAAGCTTTTCATTCACAAATGAATGCGAAACAAAGTCAAAGGCAACCTGAAAAAAAAAGAAAACACAAATATATGATTAATAACACTCCGCTACACGAGTAGCCCCGCTACACGAGTAGCCATGCCGCCCTAAAAAGGAAGTGCCGATTTAAGGGTAAGGATATGCCGACTGTGCCCAACCATCACACACATTATAAATACAAGTTTTTTAAATATTTCATTAAAAACTCACGGTTTACTGAAGCCCTGTGGAAAGAAAGTACAAGTTAAAAACAATAAATCCCTGAAAGAGAACGTCGGTTGGCACACTCACAGTCGGCAAGAAAAGGTTGACCTAATACGATTAACGAACTAAGCGCACGCGACGCGGAGCTAATTTAAATCCTGAAAGAGAAGTACAAGTTAATAAATATTCACTCATTCCATGCTACTAATATGATATCTCATCACTCTTTGCATTCACACACCATAGCTAACGATAAGGGCAATTGGGATAATTATCCTACCTAACCACATATCCAATGATGGGCTCGCTTATATCCGCGCGAAACGAGCGGGGAAGGCACGTGCCTGTTAGCTGTGACCTGGGGGTAGCTACACCCAAACAGACGTCTACCCACCACAGGCTCCCGTCCGGGATTTAACACGATACATAAATAAACAATGCATACATACATAAAATACATAAGATAAATCACGCGATTGGGCATTGAAAAATTAACTTGATAATTAAATAATTAAATGTTTAAAGCCCATAAAAATTTAAGATTTTAAAAATCTTATTCTAAAACGGAAACGCGCCCGACGACTTAGCGAACGATACATAACGAGTGGCCAAAGTCCAGAACGGCACAATCCTTCCTCTGGCCACGACGGTAAAATAGCGCACGTTGGCTGTTGCTGCCGTTGGTATTGTTGACTATTGGGTCTGTTGAGGAGCCTGGACATCCTTCCTTCTGGGCATTTGGACATTTCGATATGTTTGGACTTCCTTCTAGATTTTGGGCATCTCCTAGTTTTTAATCTTCCTTCTATTTTTATCTGGCCTCCTGGATTATATGGATTATGAACCGTAATATTCCTGGTCCTCTAATTATAATTTTGTGGGTTTTCGTCTTTCAAGACATCTGTTTTCTCACTTTTCACATTCACCTGTAAATAATATTTTTATTCATCAACTTAACAGTTGATGAATGCAGCAACAGCACCCTAAAATCCGCGATCGCGAAAAACCTACTATTCAATTAGTCTTATTCTGCTGAGTCGGAAGGACTCTTTACATTTGGTCTTATGGACCATTATTTTGAGTCGAAAGGACTCTTTACATTTGGTCTTATGGACCATTATTTTGAGTCAAAACGACTCTACTTTATACTTGGTCTTATGGACCATTTTTAAGAGTCGGAAGGACTCTGGCGCAAACACAAATAATTAAACTTGTTTGATCACTACCACAGTTTGTGATAGCAATCGGCTAAAGGTGCCCCACTATTACAGTTTGTAATAGTGGAGATTCCACTTCGGCGAGCATTACTTGTGGGTCGGCACACAAGCAGTCGCCCCGCTGAGTGTCCCAACGCTGGCCCTCGCCGCATCTGGAACCCTCTGGATGGATGGCTGGAGATGTCATCTGGAACCCTTTGGATGGATGGCTGGAGATGTCATCTGGAACCCTCTGGATGGCTGGAGATGTCATCTGGAACCCTCTGGATGGCTCGTTGGACGGTTTGACGACGGCCGCCTTTAAATATCAAGTCTCTCGCGGCACTCGCGAAATTACAAAAAATGCCGGCCCGCACTCAAATAATTAAAAATGATTTTAAATGAAAGATTGAAGATCAATCGCGCACTCGAAATTACTTTTCGCGCACTCGACCACACTTTTCCCGGCTCGCGCACCTAAAACAAAAAAATAAATATTAGCATTTTCAAATAATTGGTTTTGAATTAAACTTACTTGACACTGTCAGACCCGGCGCTCGACTGCTGCATCTTGGAATGGAATGGGACCAGCCTGGAAATGACTTCTGAAACAAATACAATTCATTATTAAAATGTACAATAAATAAAAAGTTATCAATTGAATGAGACTTACCTACGACTCCTGAAGATGAAACCCAACTGCTGCATCATGGAATGGAATGGGACCAGCCACCTGTAAAAACACGTTAATCTCTGAAACAGAAACAATGTGTTAATGAGAAATATAACACAATGATATGTATAATACTTACATTATACCTACAAGTACCATGCCCAACTGCTGTCTAGAATGGACTGAGTCGCCTGGAATCCTCTGGATGCTTCATGGATTTTCCTCCTCTCGATTGACCGGACCATGTGATTCGAATAGCGCCAAATGATAGAGAAAATATTTAAAAATATAAATGTTTTGATGGACGTCGCACTCCCAGACATTGCATGTCGGTAGTGTGAGTGGCCCTCAAGACACCCTCCCCAGCTCTAAGTCCTCTTGCGGATTGAAATCTCGGCACAAGTAGGTGCTGGATCGTTGGTTCTTTCCCGATATTTTAAGCAAAACTAATATGAATTAAAATATGTAAATATATGAAATGTACAAATTCGGAGTAAGTCAACTTATCACCGGCGATTAGCAAGCTTACAATTCACCAAGAACAAAAGTAACAGGGAAATTAAATCATAAAATAATAAATTAAATTAATGTTTCAGTACCAACTATAATGTAACTCAGCCATTGACTCTTTAATCTAGCACTAAGTGCTAGATTAGTATTTAATGAGAGTTGGGTACACAGATACCTGTGCAATGCAGTTGATTTGGTTGATTTTCACCTGATAAATATAATGGGACGCAAGCAGAATTGCGTTTTCGAGAAATAGACCTCGTAAGGTCTAGTAGCAGTATTCAGAAATACTGTTTAATCAAACACGATTGCTCGTGTTAGATTATTACAAAGAGATAATTTGAAAATTAACAACAAACGCAAACAGAATTGCGTTTTCCAGAAATAGATCTCGAAAGATCTTGTAGAAGTATTAAAAAATACTTTTTAACTAACATCATGATCGCATGTTAGAGTATTGCATAAAGATAACGTGAAAATCAACTTGGGGACGTTGCAATCAGAATTGCCTCTTCGAGTAATCGATCTCGAAAGATCTTTGAAATATAGTCATTTGAGTCTGAGTCACATCACAGCTAATACCAAAGAAATAAAAGTAAAAAATAATAATTAAAACTGTGGTTAAATAAAATTAAATTAAATGAAAATAAAATAAAGTAAAAGATAAATGAAAATAAAAATTAAAAATTTGTTACTTAATTCTCCGTGAATTGTAAACTAGCTCTTCGCAAATGAATGGAATTTGAATGCCGAGTAAACTTAAACCGAAAAGGACATATTCGACTAAATTAATTAATTAGGCTGAGCGCTATTCGAATGATTTCTTGAGTGATCTGAAAGTATTATACGAAATTAGTACCGATTATACCGAAACCGTTGCAGTAGCTTAATCAAAAGTTGTTAGTTTTTCCCATGGCAAATCAGCATGCACTAATATAGTAAATTAAAATGCACTCACGGTTTTGTCGAAGTCCTTGGTAACTGGGTCCTAGGTCCTTGGCTTCCGGCTTCTGGGTCCTTGGCTTCCTGCTTCTGGGTCCTTGGCTTCCGGCTTCTGGGTCCTGGTCCTTGGCTTCCGGCTTCTGGGTCCTGGTCCTTGAACATCTCGGAAATCGTCGAAACCTCCAGAATCTCTGGGTCATCATGGAATTGGCAAACATCATTGGTCCTCAATTCTTCAGTTTAATTTTAAGACGATTTGTCTTTGCTGTTCCAGTATTGATTTGCAATTGATGACTTGATTGTGGTCTTCGTCAATCGCGTTTCTACCTCAACCATAGTAATTTTGGTTGGGTTGACATATTGGTCGATCAGGAAACTGATGGCTAAAACATAAAAATTCAATTAATTAACAGTCTGATATGAAAACATTCTTATTATTTACCTTTTTCTTCTGATCGCTCTTTCCTCACTGGACTTAATATTTGCTCATCCAGTCGGAAGTTGATTTCACTATGCTAGATGCTTTATTGGTGTTGCATCATTCAACTTCCATGTGATATGTCATGCCATTCGAAGATTAGATATTTATGTACAAAACTAATCAAAATATACATATGCAAATTCAGAAAATGCATTCACTGTGAAGGCAACGTGATACCCAATTCCGGATCATTATTGTACCACTCAAAAAGTACATATAAAAACCCAACAAAGGTGCAAGCACGGGAGAAATCATAAAATAATAATTAGATTAATGAAAAATAATAATAAATTAAATTATTTTTTTGATGTGGCCTGTCCTCAAACTGGTATAGACCAATCACACCAATCTCAGGCACACATAGACGGGTGGCCACCCTTTGCAAAACATTCATACCTTCATTAAAGAAGTAATTAAAAAAGTAAATAAAAACTTTAAATCGCACAAATCTATACCAATCTTCGGATGGCCACATTTGGATTTGAATCTTTGCTTAAATAATAATAAAAAACAAAAGATACTAAGAAATAAAAAGAAATAATAAAAACGGGACTTAAAATAATAAATAAAATTAAATTAAAATAACTAAAAAATAAAGTAAAGTAAAATAAAATAAAAATAAAACTAAAATAAACTAAAAGAGAACTAAAATAAAATAATTGTTTGCACTTGCACCCCCGCAGAGTAGATACACGCACCCCCCAAATGGCAAATAGTGCAAAAGGGAACTAAGCACAAATTACCAAAAGCGCAGTAAATATCATTTTCCGTCTCCACATACATGTATCAAAATTAGCCTGAGGAATTTAATAAAGTTAAAGTTAAGTGATCTGGGCTGTTGGCTAGCCCAATGTTTCATATGCTCTTTAGCAAGTAGCAATAATTATTCGAATGGCTAATGTTTTATGATGTTCATCTAAAACAGATAAAATAGTCAAAATTAAAATTTGTTTTTAAAACTATAAATTGATCGGTGAATATCATTAATTTACTGATGTTTTGCCGAATTAATTTTATGCTTGCTTATGATAGTTTGAAAGTTTTAAATAATTTTGATAAATCAATTTAGTTCGATTTAGGATGAGGCGCAAAGATAATATTTTCGTTCCCCGAAATAACCCGTCTGATCAAGTTCAAATGAACTGATCATTTCGATACCACCACCAATTTGCATGCAGAAATAAGTAAATTAAAAAGCACTCACGGTTTTGCTCGATGAACATCTCCTGAATTGGCTTCTGGGATGCGGTCCGAAGCTTCAATTCCTCGACTGATTCCCCGTCAATCGGCTTCTGGCGTCATGGAGCGGAACATCAATGAGCACTTCAAGAAGGCCGTGAAGAATAGCGGTCTTCTTGGTATGAAGAGATACCTAAAACATATACAAAATAAATTAATTTGTATACTCATGAACATTCAAATTCAGGAAATTGAAAATGTTAATTGGTACTTACATTTTGATAGAGTATTCCTTCGCCACTTCGATTTATTATTTGCCTTCCAACTTTGATCAACTTTTTGATTGCTCAGTTTTTAGTTTCGTTCGTTTTAAACTAAAGACAATTTATCTTTGCTGCTCCAGTATGAATTTGCAATTGATGACTTGATTGTCGCCTTCATCAATCGCTTTATTGCCTCAACCATAGTGATTTTGGTTGGGTTGACACATCACCTAAAACATGAACAAAAACATTAGTGTTATCAAATCAACATTTTTAAATATTTGATGTAATACTTTGTAGCTCGGTGATATGGTAATTACCACTTGATCATATTATGTTTCAGAGTGGATATATTCGAAATTTTGTCGTCTCCTAGTACTGTCCCTTTCAATCGCCCTATTTTGGTTTGGATCGATAGGTGATCTAAAAAGTATTACAAAGATTAATAATTTGAATCGACTAACAGCTATAGATCATACCTTGCGTTCTGTGTTGATGTAATTTGACGACTTGGTAATAACGTTCTTCAGTTGTCGTCTTCAGTTGATGAGAGTCTTCAACTTGGTTTTCTTCTCTAGTATCACAATATTTTGACTGGGACGATATTTCTCTACAAAAATATAACAAACGTTAATCAAATGCGAAAAAATATAAAATTAATATCATACCTTAGTACTTTTAACGACTTGATGTAATGAATTTTCAGTGGATATTTTTGATTTTCTCCACTCATATGCCTTGTGCTGTGCCTTTAATTGGTCTCAAGGTTCTCAGTGTTGCTCCTCTCTTCGGAGTTGATAGCCTCATTCAAATACGCCAAAGCCCACATATTTTTAAAAATATAAACAAACTTAAATCTACTATGATATTAACCTACTGCAAAACTGCAAAACTATGCAAAGCAAAACTAATGTTGATCGATATATGTAAATACAAAAAATGCGCTTATTCTGAGCAAGCCAACTTAATAGCCTATCCCGGATCAGTATCGCATCACCGGCAAAAAGCAAGCTTACAATCCACAAAGAACTAAAGTGACGAGGAAATAAAATCATAAAATAATAAAATAAATTAAGGTTTTACCATCCAATAATATTATGACTCATTGCAATTAAAATTATTAATTTTTTTTTAATTTGACTTTAATATTGGGTCATCTTCATATTGCTACAGATCATTCTCACCAATATCACACGCACACTCGGGTGGCCACCCTTCATTCACACCATTACATCTCAATAAATAAGTAAATAAAGAAATCATCATCAACATCTGTAACAATAATTCAAATCACCATGGACACATTTGTCTCTTTTCACAAATTGGACATATTTGTCTCTTTTTCAAAAAATGAGTCATAATATATTGAACAATAAATAACTAAAAAATAATAAATAATAATTAAAATTGTGGATAAAATAATATGTAAATTAAAGCAAAATAATATAAATCATAAAAGTAAATAAAAAAAGGTAAAAAAAAGTTGTCACTTAATTCTCTGTGAGTTGTAAACTAGCCCTTCGCAAAGCAACAGATAGTGCAAAAGGGGACCGACTACAAATTAACTTAGAACACAACAAACACATTTTATGCATCCACATATTCGATCAAAATTAGCGTATCAAATAATTAAGAAGTTATTTTAATGTGAGTAAAATATGCGAGCGAATGACTCTTTGACTGGCTTGGTTGCATTTATCTGAAATTATTACATTAAATTAAAATCAAATATAACAATTCATAACATGGATTGCCGCTGCGCGCTTTAATACCGATCCGCATTAAGTAAACACGAAATAGAATTGCACCAAAGTTCAACAAAGTCAGTGGGTGCATAATAATATTAAAACATAATCAGTAATTTGTTCTATCAATACCGCATAATACAATAAAAAGTTTAAGTTGTAATAAATTTAAGCAAAACGCGCACTAAACTTATCCCAAGTCTTTTAAATTAAACAGCTGATCAAAACAATACCATAGAACATATGTTATAGGCACGAAGTGCGGATAAAGTTGTTTTGTCGACGAACTTAAGTCGGGTTGACTTGTTACAATTTGTTCTCGCTCGCACTCATGTAAAACGAACAAAATTTTTAAGAGTTAAAATTGTCACCCAGGTATTGAAACTTTTCGGTGTTATCATACTGGATTCGGATAGCGCAGAGCAACCCGAATTAAAAAAACCCTGACGTGTGTGCCCGGTCGAAGTCGGATGAAACTTGCACGAAACTTGTCGGATCTGACTATGCACCTCGTGGCGAATTTGCATGCACTAATAGAGAAAATTAATAGGTACTCACGGTTTTGTCGATGAATTCTTCCGTAATTGGCTCCTGGTTGATGAGGGATCCATCGGTGCTTTGATTGATCCTCGTTGAGCGACGATAATGCTGGAGAATATGTCCGAGTTTGTTGAGCACTTGTGTTGAATTAATTGAAGCACTTCGCGCAGTTAATCGTTGGTGAAATTAACACTGGTTAATGTTTATCTGATCGCACTTGTTAGTTTAATTGTCACTTAGTTTATTATCACTGAATTTATTAACCCGGCACAGCACAATTTTTAGCGAACACTCCGCGAGCAACACTCTACTAGGCGACGTGCGAGATACTGAAGCTGAGCGCGCCTGCCTATGCGCGAGCACAGGTGCGTATGCGCGAGCGAAACTATGCAGTGATATACCTAGATACTTAAGTAATAGAAATAGATGAGATTAATCCATCCAATGATTATTGATTGTATGTTAATCGATGTTTACTTACTTAAGTTGCAAGTTATACCCGTGCAATGCGGGTCCCTGACAGAACTTCGCCATACGCCAATTGACTTTAAGTAATGCATAATAATTGAAATATTGGCTGTATGCCCACCCCCGCGACAAGGACGCGCCTGTCAGGAATTACCCAGGTGAAACTTTAGTACATTAAGTTAGTTTCCCTGGGCCGGGTTAATGACTTTGTTTTTCATTCAGCTTCGAATGCGAAACAAAGTCAAAGGCGGCGACCTGAAACAAAAAAACAGACACAAATATGATTAGACCGCTACACGAGTAGCAATGTGGCAGCAAATAAATTGTGATCCTGTAAGAGAAGGCAATTATTAATCATTCACTTCGTTTGTCCTATCGAATGGAATCCCCCGTTGCTCCCTGAAAGAAGAATACTTTGTTAGTATTTAATATGGCTTAACAAAAGTATAAGAAAGATTATAAACTTACTTGGTAATTGAAAGTCCGGCGACTAATTGCTGTCGAATGGAATGGATCCCTCTTGAAGAAGACGTTGGCGGTGGTGAAGACGTCGATCTTATGTTCTTTTGGCGACTATGCTCCTTTAGGTTTGAACGCGATTTAAATAGGTGGAGACTCTTGAAAACGATCCAGAGGACTCCTTTACCGCGGGTGGAGTGAAACTCCTATTTGTATTAGGTTTATGCGCGATTTATAAGTGGAGACTCTTGAAGACGATCAAGAGGACTCCTTTAAGTCAAGAATACGAGCTACTGCCAATATTTTTTTAGGAGAAAACTTAAGAATGCAATTGCTATTGCGAAAGGATAGCATGAATTGTCGCTTAGCTGTGCGAGCAACGGCAACGCCAGAAACTGCAGTACGCCAGCAACGGGAAATGCTAGCCTCTCGCCCGTAAGGTGAAGGAAATCGGCTTTCCGATAACTCCTTTGTCACTAGGGGGGCCTGCATCTCATCATGCCAAAGGATTGGTTGTGTAGGAAATTAGAACAGCAGAGAACTCAATATTCCCAACCAGCACTAATTTCGGTGGGCCCCGAGTATTTCATTTCCCCGGTACCACCCACAAGTGAGAGGCATTCCCTCGGTATTCGGGACACTTTTCCGCAACTCGCGCACTACTGAATCTTTACCGTACTCGCACTCGGTAATTTATTAATTGTTTATTCCCATCCCCTATAACACGAACAAATATAGTTAGACATATTCATACAATTTCAAAGTCAAACTTACTCGAAAGTTCATCGTCGAGTGCCCAACAGCTGTCTCCTGGAACCGATTCCAGCCTCTTGCAGAAGACGTCCACTGAAAACACAATACTTTGTTAGTATATAATATGACACAAGAAAAATATAAGAAACATTTTATATATTTTCAAAGTTGAACTTACTTGAATGTCCAACGTTGAGTACCCAACTGCTGTCGCACGTCTCCTTGCCGGCGTTAACTGGCCTCAGACTTCTTAAAGTTGATTCTACCCGGAAAATTAAATTTATTATTTTGAAGGACGTCGCACTCCCGGACATTTGTCACTAGAATCGAACCATCAGTGCAGCATGTCGGTAGTGTGAGTGGCCCTTCAAGACACCCTCCCCAGCTCTAAATCCTCTTGCGGAACCACTAATTGGAATCTCGGCACAAGAAGGTGCTGGATCATTGGTTCTGACCCGGAGTTTTTTGCTGAAAAAAACTTAGTTAAAACATACATCTACTATAAATGAACTTAATCCGAATAAGTCAACTTAATATCCTATCCCTGCACAGTATCGCATCGCTAGCGATTACCAAGCTTACAATCAACTAAGAAAAAGTAACTGGAAAAGTAAATAATAAAAAAATAAATAAAATTAATGTTTTAGCATTCAATTATATTATGACTCGTTGCAAATAATTAATATACATTTGACTTAATCTGACTTTAAATTGGTACATCGGCTTATTGTTGCAGATCATTCTCACAAATCTCTCACACACACAGTCAGTCACATTCATACGCTGTAAAAGAAAATTTAATCACAGTGAACTGTGACATCAAATCGAAGAGTTGCCTCTTGATTTGTTAGATCTTGGGAGATCTAGAAGTAGTATATGAAATACTATTTTGTCAAACACTCTTACAAGTGATTGATTTCTTCAATGAGAAAATTAATCACAGAGAACTGTGAAATAAAATCGAAGAGTTACCTCTCGATTGATTAGATCCCGAAGGATCTAGAAGTAGTATATTAAATACTATTTATATCTAGCACTAATAGTGTAAGATTTATGTAAAGAGAAATAAAATCACAGCGAGCTGTGAAGTAAAATCGAAGAGTTGCCTCTCGATTTATTAGATCCCGAAGAATCTAGAAGGAGTATATGAAATACTCTTTATAGTTAACACTATTACAAGTGATAAACTTTTTTAAAGAGAAAATTAGTCACAGATAACTGTGAAATAATATCGCAGAGTTTCCTCGCGATGTATTAGATCCGAAGGATCTAGAAGGAGTATATGAAATACTCTTTAAATCGAACACTATTACAAGTGTTTGATTTCCTTAATAAGAAAATGAATCACAGGAGACTGTGAAATAAAATCGAAGAGTTGCCTCTCGATTTATTAGATCCCGAAGGATCTAGAAGGAGTATATGAAATACTCTTTATAGTTAACACTATTACAAGTGATAAACTTTTTTAAAGAGAAAAATAGTCACAGCAAACTGTGAAATAAAATCGCAGAGTTTCCTCGCGATTTATTAGATCCCGTAAGATCTAGAAGGAGTATTCTTAATACTCTTTAAATCGAACACTATAACAAGTGTTTGATTTCTTTAATGAGAAAATTAATCACAGTAAACTGTGAAATAAAATCGAAGACTTACCTCTCGATTTATTAGATCTCGTAAGATCTAGAAGTAGTATATGAAATACTATTTTACTTTACACTATTAAGTGCTAGATTTGTTCCAAGAGAAAAATTAATCAGAGCGAACTGTGAAATGAAATCGAAGAGTTTCCTCTCGATTTATTAAATCCCGAAGGACTTAGAAGTAGTATTTGAAATACTATTTTATCAAACACTCTTACGAGTATTTGATTTCTTCAATGAGAAAATTAATCACAGTAAACTGTGAATAAAATCCAAGAGTTTCCTCTCGATTTATTAGATCCCTAAGGACCTAGAAGGAGTATATGAAATACTCTTTATATCTAACACCATTACAAGTGTTAGATTTAGGCAAAAAGAAGAATAATTATAAGTATCTGCAACAATATTTGATGACCATATTGGACTCAATTGTCTCTTTTAAAAAATTATGAG
The DNA here is from genome assembly GCA_963978815.1 of Aleochara curtula. Taxonomy (NCBI): domain Eukaryota; kingdom Metazoa; phylum Arthropoda; class Insecta; order Coleoptera; family Staphylinidae; genus Aleochara; species Aleochara curtula. The sequence goes on along the minus strand of OZ022216.1, from coordinate 17,468,036 downwards.
TCGTAATATAAAGAATACTAATTGACTAAAAATAAGTAGAAGTAATAAAAAGGTGGTGAAGGAAAGAGTTTAAACTAATCAAAATAAAAAAAAACAAAAAAAATAAAAAAAATAAAATAAAAAAAAAGTGGTTAGATACTTAATTCTCGATAAATTGTAAGCTAGGCGTTCGCAAATGAACGATAGTGTAAACAGGGACCTGAATAAAAATTAATATAAACCGAAAAAGACTCATTTTAAGTAGATGAAATGATCCTCGTAGTGAATAAGCATGCACTAATAAAAAGAAATTAAAAGCTACTCACGGTTTTGTCGATGAAATACTTCGGCAATTGGCTCCTCTCTTCCGGTAATTGGATGGACTCATCCTGGATGGAAACCCTCTGGATGGAACGTCTCGCGTACCTAAAACGAAAAAATTCACATTAGCATTTTCAAATACTAATTGGTTTTGAATTAAACTTACTTCACACTTTCAGGCCCGGCATCCGACTGCTGCATCATGGAATGGAATGGGACCAGCCTGGATATGACATCTGAAACAAACCAATTCAATATTAAAATATACAATAAATTAAAAGTTGTCGGTTGAATAACACTTACCTAGGACTTCTGAAGACGAGGCCCAACTGCTGCATCACGGAATGGAATGGGACCAGCCACCTATAAAAAAACACTCCCGCACTTGATAATACTTTTTCGCGACGTACTTTCCACGTACAAATTGGTTTGGAGGTCAGTACTCCGTTATGTTTAAATTCTTTTTTTTATTTCTTTGGAGCCCATTGAAAACGATCACCTGGTACTCCTTTAATCCCTTGCGGGAATGGTATATGTATTAGGTTTAATTGTTTTGTATTTAAAGTGGAGTCCCTTGAAAACGATCAAGCGGTTACTCCTTTAAACACTATTGACGGAAGACCTCCTGGTCGCATCTTGGATGGAAAGTCGAATTCTCCGGCATTCGACATTTACGCGCACTCACTTGTATGTCTTTACTGAAGAGTCAATGAACAAGTATGGACATACGGGTCCATTGTTCTCACTCAATTAGGCTGAAAAGAAAAAGATTAGCAAGCTGAAAAACAATAGAATAATAATAATATTAACACATTATGAAATATCCTGAAAGAGAAAATTAAGTTTAATGTTTGGAGATTTGTACTCCTTTATGTTTAAGTTTTATTGTTTATTCTTTGGAGACCATTGAAAACGATCAAGAGGGTACTCCTTTAATCCCTTGCGGGAATGGTATATGTATTAGGTTTAATTGTTTTGTATTCAAGGTGGAGTCCTTTGAAAACGATCAAGCGGTTACTCCTTTAGGCCGGGAGGCTTTGTCCAGCATGTTTAGAGTTTGGGAAACATCTGAGCTCAGAACTTGAACGACCAAGAGAAGAATTCAACTTGTAGACAATTGAGTACGACCAAAGATTTAAGAAAGACCACAACTGAGTTTGGTATCTTGCTTTCCCCCCATGGCTTAGAAATTAGGGGGTGAGCACCAAAGGCACAGAAGCCTAGCGACCCCATCGTCTCAGATCGGCTTCCCGAACAAGTCGGGAAGAGTCAAATTAGACCGCAACTGCTTTACTATTAAACATAGTTAGCAACAATATTCCTGAGAGAACTAAAACCATCGCCATCTGGGAGGAAAGAGGGTAGTTACAATCGGCCGCCCCCGTTGAATCTTTCGGACCAGTACTCCACGCCCCGCCGGGAGCACGCAGTGCGCGTGCACGCGATTTACCATTATACTTTTTGTGGACGTCGAAGGCAGACGGGGGTGACCAAAAATACAAATACGTAAACTAGATATAATTTGTATATAAAATAGAATTTTATATAAAATTACACCCTTTTAAAGCTCTCAGGATAAAATTTTGCAGAATTAATCAGGAATTAAATTCAGCCAAGCGTTTTGAAGCGTAAGGTATTGCAACTTTATAAAACACTCGCTAGAAACATATTGAGTGTATCGATTTTTATCAAATTTAATGAAATGATAAAGAATTTACTCATGTTTTATTTGGTGTATAAATCATTATCATATTACATTTAGTTTTTGAGATATTAACTGGTAACTGAAGTGCAAATCATGTTGGAGTGTTGTAGTCCGTTGAGTCGAAACCCGAGCTGAAGCGTTCGGAATTATATCATTCAATAAATATGATATTTATTTTCCTCTGGATTTATTAAATCCCGAAGGACTTAGAAGTAGTATTTGAAATACTATTTTATCAAACACTCTTACGAGTATTTGATTTCCTCAATGAGAAAATTAATCACAGTAAACTGTGAATAAAATCGAAGAGTTTCCTCTCGATTTATTAGATCCCGAGAAGGAGTATATGAAATACTCTTTATATCTAACACCATTACAAGTGTTAGATTTATGTAAAAAGAAGAACAATTATCAGTATCTGCAACAATATTTGATAACCATTTTGGACTCAATTGTCACTTTAAAAAATATGAGTCGTAATATAAAGAATACTAAATGACTAAAAATAAGTGGAAGTAATAAAAAGGTGGTGAAGGTGGTGAAAAAGGTGGGGATCAGAATAAAATAAATCAAAAAATAATTAAAATAAAATGAATAAAAGTGGTTAGGTACTTAATTCTCTAAACTTTGGGAAAGAAAGGAAAAAATCCGTATATTTATATATATCTGTGCTTGTAAAATGTGCGCATAAATAATACAGACGATGCAAATTCAATAACTACGAAGATGTTACCTGCAGTATAAGTTATTTGAAAACCGAAAACTCTAAGCTTCCCGTAGCAATTAATATATTAACATTTTAACTTTAAATAGTCCTGCAAATAATTTTTTGTTGATGATGAAAATTACATCATATTAAAGAGCGTTAAATTATAAATAAATGCTGAAAATTTCAACTTGATATCTTAAAAAACAAAGAAGTTATAAAAGTTTAAAGTTTTTAAAAAAACAATGCCACTGGTGTTACACTCGAACTGCACCCGCGCAAATTCGCACCTGCTGCATTCGCACCTGCTGCTACCGGCAACAGTAGCAATGCAAATATTATCGCGCTCTCTTGCTCCTGTCACGTGATTGATAAGTAGAAAGAATTGCCGCAAATCCATGATGGCCGCTCTTATGGCCTTTACATGCATAGTAACCATGGCAACCAGCGCTGAGCAACAGAGGCCGTATATAGCGTTCTCTTTTCATTGATGCTAATTCAGAGACTTATTCTTTCATACTCATTAATGAAAAAACACGTGTATCTTTAAATCGTTGTAACTATTGACACAATTGAGATAATTTAAAAATTTGAAAAGCATATGAATCTTGGATTCATCCTTGATAAACGGACTCGTATTATTTTTAACTAATTAGTCTTAATACTACGGCGCGCCGTAATGAATTACGGATATCCTAATGGTAGTAGCTAAAATTAATAATTTTTGCTTTCGGTGCAAATTTTGATAAATACATACTTGTAGGGTAATTATATTAATTAGAAAAATCATTAAAAAATTCTATCTTTAATAGTTTAGGAGTAAATTAAAAATTTTAAGAAATATCAAGTTATTTAAAAAAATTTAATTGAAAGACTTCGAATTGTTTAATAGTTTTGAAATTTTGTGTGGTGATGCACAGTTAGATGTTATATTTTATTCTGTTTAAGGTAAATTAATATATATAACTGCTTTCCTGGAAAAAAATCTCGGTTACACACCTGGATCTCGTGCTAGCAGCACGTAGCACACCAGGGCACACTTTCGAATTTAGTGAAATGATAAAAACTTTACTCATGTTTCATTTGGTGTATAAATCATTATCATATCTCAGTTAGTTTTTGAGATTTAACTGGTAACTGAAGTGCAAATCATATTGGGGAGTTGTAGTCCGTTGAGTCGAAACCCGAGCTGAAGCGTTTGGAATTATATCATTCAATAAATATGATATATAAAATTATCTCATTTAATTATAAACTGTAACTCACCGCGCGTAAATATGCGTAAATTTTAGATATTAACTAAAAGTAAGCAAAATGAAAATTGCTAGGTAATCATTTAATAATCAAAAAAGATGTACAAGTCTGATATGCAAATATACAACTAACTAAACTTTTACTTAGAATTAATGTAATGTAAGTAATTTCTATTAATTTGTGAATTGAAACCTATACCATTAAATATTCACCGCATTAATGATATTAGCACTTTGCCTGTCGGCCTGTCTTTCTTTGACCATGACATCGAAACGAAGGAGTTGTTTGTTTATTGAATGTAAATCTAAATAAACATTTACACAAATAAAATAATAATAACTATTATATACACCTACATATTATTCACAAAGCATCAGTTAATTAATTCATTACTTATGTATGTATTTCATTTTATAATTCAATCAAATGTGTATGCATTTTCAGATGGACAAATAATTACGTAAATTATTACTCTGTACAAGTCTATAAATAGTTATGTATTCTCTTAAATATTTTATTCTAGTATTTACTTAGTCGCTAACTTCATCGAGGTGTAAATATCAAAGTGGTTATTGTATAAATACTTTCGTCAATTAGAATGTCTTATCATAACAATCGACATGCGTTCTTCAAGACGTTTCGCTTCTTCTTGTTCTTGTTTGGTCGTAGAATTATCGTGCCATTATGATTATTCTTATGATTGTGATTAAGACTAGGATTGAAGGCACCTGTAAATTTGAAAATAATTAATTTCCCCTCTCATTAATCTCACTCGCAAAACTCACTTATTGTTATCGGATGATGACTATGACTGATTGAGTAATAATCATCTCTTGGTTCACGCATTTCCTGCAGACATCTGATAGCTAAATGGCGAAAAACAGCTGCGACGTTCACGTCTTCTTTTACCGATGTTCTTAAAAGTCGACATCCCAATGCTCTTGCTAATAAGTCAGCCTCTTCCCTGCAAAAATAATGAAATTTATTTTAAGAATAAGTAGGTGACATACAGCTAGTGGAAAATAAATCATTTTTCTTCAAGGTAGCAAACCAAAGCAAAGCGAAGCAAAGTCGGTATTAATTGTTAGTACAGAGAAGACACACAACCTTGGTGTGTAACCATCCAAAATTAAGCTGTGGTTATTTTTACGTAAAAGCCGCTGTCATTATTTTGGTTTAATATGTCCAGAAATACATTATGCACGCCATCGCACTACTTACACAACGCGTATGTGCGTTTAATGTTCATTTGCGGTTCAATAAACTGGCAAGCGCAGCGCAAAATTCCCGTACTCAATAATTATTTGAAATAAACTTACGGATTCACGACGCTCTGATCCAATAGATCGATTTTGTTTTGAACTATCACAGTCGGTATTTCGCCACATTCGTTCTCAACCTGAAAGAGGGCAAATATTAAGTAAATATTATGTTAATGTATGCATTGAACTCATCGTTTGGAGTAAATTGTAAATGCATGATCATCAGTGATGACCATCGCGCTGTTCAGCATGGCCAGTAGCCAGTGACGGTCATGCACTTACGTTTCTTGCGCAGTGCGCTTCAAAAAGTGGTTTTTAGTGAATTTCATTGAAATTTCATTGCGTTCGCCGCGGAATAATGATGTTTAGAATGGTCTTTGACCAGAACCGCGTTGGCAGTTGATGCGTATGAGCTTAAAATAACCACATAGCAAGAAAACCAAATTACTTTGAGTTTCCATGAGTGTGCAGCCTCGAAGGAATCTCGATCGATGGTTGAAAACGCCAAAACGCATGCTTGAGCTCCGCGATAGTAGGCTTTCGTGATGGCATCAAATTCTTCTTGACCAGCTGTATCCCACAGCATCAGACGCACTTCCTCTCCATCGACTCTGCAATCACCATAAGAGAATTACTTAGACTTGATTTAATTACACCAGCTAATATTAATAACTTATTAAGTAGAACAATACTCTATAAAAAGTAACGATATGTAATGAATATAATTTTGGATGAGTGGGATGGAAAAGTAGTAAACCTCATATTCTTCACGTGATATTACGTGTTATCATTTTCAGCGAATTAACACGCAAGTGCAGCAGCATTTTTGCCGCTAGTTCTCAAGGGAAATTGCAGAAAATACAATTGCGTGTGCTGTATTTGTAGTGCAACAACGGTAAACCAACCTGATTGCTTCACTCACTGAGAAAATTGTCTGCCAGCGTATATAAACAGAGAAGATAATGTCGACCCAAGAGTTTCTATAAAATTTGCATGCGCAAACCTCAAGCACCTCTTATTATGCGACTCTCATGTGCATTTGCGCTTCCCTTCGGTGTTTAATTAACGCATTGTTGGCGCACAAATGCATCGAGTTTTACGTGTTTGATTGGCGTACTTTGATAACGTTAATTGCGCATGCTTCCCTTGTTTTCACCTTTCTAAATGCGAATTCTGCGTGACGCGGACGTAATAATATTATAATTAGATTATTCAATTATTTTTTAGTTGTTTAGCATTCCAATTGATGTGATAATTAATTAATTAATAAAGCATTTGAAAAGTACGTAATTAAAATAATTTCTCACTACAAAATACGCAATAAAACATTTTGCGAATTTGAATTGTGTAAATTTATGATGAATTGTAATGTAATTTCTATAAATGAGTGCGATTTTTATTTTATTTGAAGCTCTCCTAAGTTGTTTCTAATTACTCGAAACCGTTAGCAAGCAAGTGCACAGTGCGCAGTACTTAATTGTCTACTTACCATTGTTCTTTCATTTTTATTATGACTATTTGCATTCTGCATTTGACGTGTAAACTATTTTCTTTTTCGCTTTCATTGTTTTAAGGACGCACGAAATGAATTTTATTATGATATTTAGCACGCAGATGGAGGATGGAAGACAAAGAAAAGAATTGGCATTCAATTAGAGCTCGGGCAATAAAAACTTACTCGATTTGTCGTTCGAGAAAATCCACGCCGATCGTTTTCTTATAATCTTTGGTGAAAGTCCCGCGGCAATACCGCTGGATCATGCTGGATTTACCAACGCCTCCATTTCCTACGATAACCACCTGTAAAAAGCGCACAAAGAGCATTAAAACATTTTATTCCACAGATAAAATTAGGCAGGAAAATGTACGAGTATTCAACAATGCGAAACATGAGTGCCGTGAAATAGAGTGGTTTCTTTTCCCTAGCCGAAAAACTATGACTTGCTTAATGACAAAGATAATTGTGAACTTTAATTATGCGAGAGCCAAGTGCTGTGGAACATGAGGCATAATGGAATAACTACTGTTATATTTGAAAGGGAACTAGCGATGAAAATATATGTGATTGTTATTCATATAAGCTCGGATATGGTCGGGAAATATCTGAGATATCAAAATAATTTCTTCACTATTACAAAGATTATTAATTTTCTGATGATATATCATGAAATCATTAAATTTCCTTCGATAGCTTACGCGTAATAACTTGTCAAAGTTTGCGGGTTTTTGCGTCACTTTGGCAAGGAATAATGAAATTTTTTTCTATTTACTTTTTCCTGCATAGAAAAGCTTCAATTCGCAAAACCATAGCGCATTTAAAATTCTGCATCGTCTGCTTTCAAAATGCTTGATAATACGTACTTGTTTAATATGATAATGCATCGTAATGAATAATGATTTTCGATACATGCGCTACACCAGTAGGTGATTAAAGATAATTACTATCTGCTAGGAAGCAGCACGAAGACGTTGCGAGTGTTTGCAGCAGATGTTTGAAGACATTGGTGGAATGTTCCTCTTTCGTGTTAGGTAATGTAAGAAGTCGGAATTAGCTAGCATATTTGTTACAATCTAATCTTTCTATGCATATGTGAAATTTTTCTTTACTTAAGTAGATGTTTTTATTCTTACATATACAGCTTAGTGACTTAAGTTGGTTTTACCTTGAGGGCCACCTCGAGGTCCTCTTCCCGCATGATTTCAGGCCCAACGCCCGTAAAGTCCCTTCAGTGAAGGGCTCATCGGCTTTGTCGAGTCGCTGAGATAAGGCGCATTGCTCTGAAACAATAACCAATAAAGATTTAAATTTAAATACGCTATAAATTAAAAGAAGAAAAGCAGTAAAATTCAATATTAGAAATTAAACGAAAACCTTGAAACAGCAGTAAATATTAGTAATGACAGAGTTTAAAAGTATTTCTAACAAATTTCAATTTTAGTGTCTCTGCACTTTGAGTTAACATGTCTCGTATTTTATTTTTGCTCCTGCAATGTTGGTAATTTAAGTGCAATGTGTGTCCAAGTGACAAATGTTGTTCTATGATGGCAGCTCAGAAGTAGGTACGAGTTGAAGGATTATTAACGAATTTGGCTCGCGACTATAAACGACAGTATGCGCTTGTTTGTTCTTCTTGCAAACGCGAGGATTTTCAGATTCAGGTTCAGGTTCGATATAATTAAAGTGCGGCCAACGAACGAGATTCCGTTAACAGAAATTCCAATCATTAAAACTTCATCTCATTGCGTTTCTCTGAATTGCAAACCAATTGTGAGCTTTAAAATGTCAAAAGTTAACAAAGCAACGAGCAAATTAAATACTACTCACTTTAACAAACGATTTTTGGAAGATTTATTATAATTGCTAGCGATGTAATTACGTTGATTGAAGTGAAATGTTTAGAAACTTTTTAAAAGCTAATAAGTGTACAGATTAATTTTACGACTGGAACATCTGGAGAGTTTTTAAGTAATTGAAAATAAATGCAATCATTTCGCAAATTTGCTTTTCTCTGGAACGCGATTCGAAATACAGATAGAATCAGCAACTTGTACGTGATCAACATGCGCATTATCGTAAAGTAAACCGTACGTAGTTTAATGTTAATATTTCTTTCCATTAAGTTAATTACTTAAACGAGCATTTCATTCAGTCTATAAGCTGTTCAATAGATTGCCAAGTGCAAGAAAATGTGTTGGATAATCATTAATATTTAAAGGCCAAGAAAATATGCATTTACATAAATATGCAGACCGGAAAGTATGTAAATTGTGCAGAAAGCGGGAAATATTATTGTTTCCATGCTCAAACTAGGTATAATTATTAGGCAGATAAACCATGTATAAACTTTAAGTAGAAATTAGGATAATTTTTGATATACGTCTTGAGCTTCTGAATTATAGTCTAAGATTCTTAGAAATTGGAATTTTCCTAGTCGTTTGAAATAAAATAAGTTTTATAGAACATAAATATTCAAATTGATTCAGTCGTGTCCGTTACGTGTGCTTCGAAGACATATAAATTGTGGCGAATCGATGCACTTAGTGTGCGAGCGACTTCTGAAGAAATGCGCTCGAATTCGATTAAAGCAAGTGGAGAGCGCGCATTCGAACGGCATTCAGATTGTTGTTACCTTGACGTGGAAGTCGTCGGGGAACGTTTTATTGTGATATTTGCATTTTAATATCATAATTTAATAAAACTGTACATTTGGTGCTTGAATTCCGGTGCAGCGTTCAGTTTAAAGAATGATAACACGCATAACTGTTCATTTTCAATGCACTGCTTGTGTCATAAGAAAATGTCATCTTGCAAAGCAGACATGAATTCACTTTTAACTTATGTATTTAATACACTTGCTAATTAATTCATTAATTTTCTAGATTTATCTCCTGTATAATAAACTATTAAATTGTTATCTAATAAATCCATCTTCTTCCTTAAATAATCACTTGAATGATACCTACATCCTTAATCAAAATAATACTTTGAACAATGTATGATCAGGATAAGATTAATTCGAATCGTTGAATAAATCGCACGTTCACTACGTTCGAAACTTGTTTTATGTCTCATAATTATACATACAACTAATCTTCACTTCCTACGCATGTTTCGAATGTACAGATAAAGCCTGTCCACGAATGAAGTTAAACAAGAACGTGTTGCGGTTGGGCTTTAAACCACAACTTATCCAATTCAATACAACTGAAAGCTTAGCAATTGAATTTGGAATTTGTTAGCATCTACAATACGATAAATAACATTTTCTCTAGTACTTTTACGTGTTCCTAATTTTCATTCATATAATTATCGCATACGTGCCTACTTATTCAACACCAAGAAAAGTGGGCCAGGGCACTACTTAAATTTTCATTTGCTATGTGCTCAGTGAAGATATAAATCTTAATCGTAATTGATAAACAAGCAATAACCGTCTTGACTATTGTGCTGTAAATTAAGTAAGTATCTAAGCGTGGTGAAGCAAATTCAGGAAATAGACTTCTAGCGATTTTCACGCCAAGTAAATGCGAATGAACAAATGCTTCGAGTCAAACGTTTGATGTGCGAAAAGTAAACATAAATAATTTTTAATTTGCAATGGTAAATGTGGGGAACTAGAAATAGAAATTGACTTTCTACATTTTCTGAGAGTTTCCCTCTTGATTAATATTTTATTTCATATACGTTTCAAGTGATAGCTATTATTAACACAATGGAATTTAAATTTTTATGCAAAGTAGGCAATGTTATGATTTTAATCAGTGCTTAATAGAAAATTCTAATTACTTACTTTACTTCACTTTTTCTTTTTAACTCTATCACCAACTTTCATTCTTATTCAATTATCTTCCTAATGAAATAATTACTTAGTTGTTTATTTTCACTTTGAATAATTATTATGCTAATATAATAAATAATCAAATAATGAAAGCAAATTGTTTATTTCTTGTTTGAAAGTTGAAATAAAAATATAGAATTATGTAGATCAATCAATTGTTCAACTATTTAAAGAGTCCGTTGACCAATAATTTGCAAGAAGTTTTGACATAAAATGCAGTTTTAAATCTTTGTGAAACTTCACATATTTCACTTTACGCATAAATAAATATGTTTTCGAATGTGCTAGAAACAGTGAACTATGCTCATAAATTTCACGCTGCGTTTAGAAAATAAATGGCGAATGACCTCTCTTAACATAATTTATATTTGATCGTGTAAAATACACCAAGAATCTTATTCTCCATCAATTATTTACGTTTTTTTCCAGGTCACTGTACAAATTTTTATTCGTATGCAAATCGAAATCTAAGAAATTCGATTACAAAACAAGCTTACACAAATAGAATTAACAACATGCACGATGCATTGCATGAATTCGTGAGTGGATTTCAACCGGAAATCAACTCCCACGTTAATGGCCGCTTATTTCTTCAGATTACTACAACGAATTATGTGTGTCTGCACCACTGACACAAGATTCTCCACGCGTGTTCGGCGCGATAAGGTAACAGAAGATAAATAATAAAGTGGAACAATTGCGTTGAAATAGTCGCATTGCACGCAACAAGATTGACACTGCGTAATTGTTCTTAAGTACTGGCGCAGATCCGGTCGCTTTTTACCAGTTGTAAATGCATGCAACTAGCACGCAACGATTGATTTCATTCATTTTATGCAGATCCGTAATTTATTACAGTTGTACGAGAAATCATTTGATCACATCAACCTAGCCTACGTCAAATGCACTGCATCATCATGTAAACTTGCTTTATAACTGAATATAATTTCATATCTGCTTGGGTACTCATCACTATGCAATTATTGCTTCCGCATAGTTTTAAATGTATGTACCTAACAGTTGCGGGCTGCAGCGAGTAATTTTAAATTATTCACGCAAAAGTGCAAGAAATTTCTTACAAACGTTAGGTAATTATCTCAAAACTAATTAGTCATTTCAAGTAAAAGTTTAACTTTTAACTGAATTCAACATCAGAAAAGGAAACGTTATTGACGTGAAACTAATCAGGAAATTACATTCTTCTAATAATCATAATGGATACTGTAATTAAAAAGTTGTTTCAAGTTAAATAAATATATTATAATTAAATAAAAGCAAAAAATATATGCAAGTGATGGTATTTTGAATAGCAATAAATTTTAATAGTGTTACGGTTAAAATTACCTTTGTCGTTTGGCTTGAATAGCATTATTGTTTCTCGGTGTTTGTGTTGCAGTAGCCTGCAGGATTTTCAACACGAGTGTTAATTGTGCGAACGAACAACATCGAAAGAAACACGAGTTGAACGCTCATTCCGAACTATTACCATACGATAAGTATGAGAAATTCAAGGCGTAAAAACGAAGACAACTTGTACGAGAACAATAATTATATGTAAGTACTTTTTCCAAATTATAAATACATACTGTGTAATTTTTTAATTATTACGTAGAGTATTATTGTGCTACCAGCTACGATGAATGCAAGAGCTATAAATAACAAATTTTACTAGGCTAGACAGTCCAAGCGTAAACAGACTGAGATGAAATCACTTTTTGTATAAATATCCGTTGTTTATCAATCACTCGTAAAAGATGTAAGAGTCGAAATCTAAAAATAATTTGGGAACGCAAATGCGCATCTTTTTACACTGTTGCAATTGCTACAGAGAAATAAGAACATGTCATCAAAAAGGCATAAAACTTATTTAGAATTTGAGTTCGAATGCTATAAAGTTATAAAAGATAAAACAACACAATTTAATGGTTTGCCAAGCAGAGATTTAATATTGATAGAACTTATTAGCATGTATTTAACATCTCTTGCTAATTTCTTTTGTTAGTTTTGCCAAACTAATTAGTATAATTATCATTGAATAACTGTAAATTAATCATAAATATTTTCAATCACCTTTCCGTTCATTTTCTGCATGAGTTTCGCTGACGTTTCTTTTAAGTGAGAGATGAATGAACGAAAATACGTACAGGAAAGATAAGTGTGTAATAAAAACGCGAAAAACGAATGAAACATATGCGCGTTTTACAAGAAGTACACGAATGAGTAATAAGAAGAGCAAATACAGCACGGGTCAGTAACCGTTTTGCACAAGGTCGCTGAAACGTCGATGAGCGCAAAACGTAAAGTGCTGCTATTCTTTTATCCAATGATTGAAAATACAGGAATTCTGTATAGGTATGTACTTTTGAACAAGCAACGTTTTTTCTACTTGTTATGTCACTCGAGTGCGTTTCAATTTTCTTCCTGGACGTTTCCAGGAATTTGATAGCTGCATTGAATAACATCATAACTTCTATCGTCAGAAATCGAACGTCTGATCATATTTTCATTCGGATTTATACAGTCACATACTATAAACAATTTTACTTTTCTTTAGAATCTAATTTAAAATCGAAAAGTTCTTTTCTTTGTCAGATTAAGAAATAATTTAAAATTCATTGTTCTCTTTAATAAGCAAGCTATTAAAGAAATTATTTTAATTGAATAATTCTATAATACGCACTTATTTTAATTTAAAGTTATATTTTACTCAATTGAATTTGAATTTAATACAAGTAATTATCAAAAATATGAAAACATTCGGTATATAAGAAGTTTATAAATAAAATCCATTGACATTTGCCATATTTGCTTCGAATGCTGGAAGTTGCATTATTTATGAAAGCTTTCAGTTAAAATTCATGCACATTTACTGCAACAATTTATCACACGGCTGGCTGGCGTAGGTACTCGTAATAAAAAATCAGCTTTGTTGTCAAATAAATGCTAATTTCTGCGTTCTGTAATTTGCAATCGTAAAACGTGCACAGCTGCTACACTAATGAGTCTTTACGAGTGTGAATCGTACGTAGGACAGTATTAATTTATTCATCGAAATTTGAAGAAGCTTCCCGCATCAAGATGCAATTATTTGTGAGAATAATTTTAACTGATTTGAACGATTTGTTGAACGATGACGGAAGCGATTAATCAAATGATGGAGTATCAAACAGCTCCTACTCCTGCTTCTTGTTAATGCCGCTTAATAAACTAACGTTACTAACTCATTAAATTTTAAGCAGAGTGATCAGACACTCTTAAATCAATAATCTTCATTACCATCTCATTTTTTATTTGAAATGAAATTAGGTTAAAGTTAAAAGAATTTGCACCTTTCAATAATTGACAATTAAGAAGATTTTAGATATCTTGCATCATAAAATTAAAAACGTGACCTAAAAGTTTTTTGAGCAGCAAATAAAGACATTAAAAAATATTTAAATATGACATATGTTTAATGACTTTATTAAGAAGAACTTAAGCTTCTTCGAAGCGATAAATAAATAAGTAATATACTTATGTGAATCCGTTAAACGCTTGCAACATAGATTTTTGTCTGGCAATTAATTAAATGAAAATATAGGTTAATTAGGACACCATTAAAATGTGTTCGCTAATATATAATGAAATTAAACGAAGTCATTGCATGTGGTAATTAATTAGTCATCGCCTATTAAGTAAAAACAAACGCTACCAATGCTCTTCAGACATGAGTGATGTACAACAAAGAAATGTTTATAAAACACGTCAAAGCACCGAACATGTCGTTGCATGTATCACGACATATCTTAAAGGAAATGTGAAAATACTGTCAAGGTAAATATTCACCTAACAGTACATTTCTTCTTATTGATGTTATTTTTTCCTTGGCTTCAAATATAACTGAAATGTATTGGCTTCCGTCTGCAATGCAAATAACTATTTAATATATGCATGAATACGGTCTCAATTAATTGACTTGATTTTAATTTACGATTGGATTTGTTTTTGCAAATGTAGATTATAAATTACTACTGATAGATTTCGAAGGATATCAACTTTTATCTTTTTACTTAAATCAAGTCTTTGTTTGCTAATAGCAATTCATGTAATTTAAAAGAGCGATTAGTTACTCGCATAACTAAATAACTAATACCATTTAAGGGTATAACTATTCCTATTTTTATTTCAAGTTTAGAAATTTATATTCAACCTGAAAGAAAGTCACCTGTAACTTAAAATGGAATTCAGCAGATGTTGTTGCTTATAACATATAGCTAATACGGCGAGCGTGTTTAAACGAATAAAGCAAATTTGGAACGATAAACGTTTTCTACATTTCTTAAACGCCTATGCAAATTTTCCTGCAAATAAATCCATACCGCATAAGTGTGCGTTTTAAGAGTTGAGCCATATATAAATATTTATTTTATTGCTCAAACCGATATTTTCAGTCGTTTACATTCAATAATTAACACGCAAAGTTTTAAATGACAATTATACCCATACATAATATACCGTAAGTTGTTTTTCAAAATACGTATAAAGGGAAAATCTAATTTTTCGCCTATTAGCAGAATTTGCTACTATGTATAAGGCTTGATGGGTATTTTATTTACAGTTGTTGTTGTGAAAATTGGCTGCTCTCGCACACTTAGGCCACCATATGCCTGTCATGATACCACGGAGTTACTACCACAATTATAGAAGAAGACTTTTTCATTGTTAAATATGATTGATTGCGTATATAACAATTGAAGTTGTATGTATGTATATATCTTGTCTGGCTGCTTTCGCATACTTAGGTACAGTACTAGCCCGTTGTGATACCAACGGAGTTTACACCCCAACTACAGACGACTTTTCACTACTAAGTATGATTGAAAGTGTATAAGACTATTGAAAAGTCGACAACAGTAATCTCCGGCTTGGTCACTTGAACTTGTGGCTTTCAGGTCACAATTGAAGTGTTAACCCTCTCAGCCACCGAGCCGTTTTACAGTTTTACACTAATTAAAGGGAAGAATCACATACAGAAACCAAAAATGTATGTAGAAACAAACATTTGCCGTTTTAAATTTCAGGGGCGAATGATATCTGGCAAGTAACTTTGTTGATAAACAAATAAGTATTTAAAAGTTGGTTCTGAGTTATGAATTATTTCAACAATAAATCAATCAAGTCCACGTATATTAAATATGATTTTCCATAACATTTCATGCAGATTCTATTATAATTTGCATAAATCAGTTGGAAGTGTTTATACGCATTCGTAAAAAGTCGTAGCGGACATGGCGTGAGATTATAATTTCATAATTTTCACTGACACTTCAAATATAAATTAAATCGAATGCGCTCGTGCATACCGCCTCTTGCAAAGTTACGACTTTTAACGTATGCCAAAAAGCGTGAAATGCAAATGTATCTGCAATATTTTGAGCGATTCCATTGCAATACGCACTTATTCTTTGCAAGCCTTTCATTGCTCAGCAAGTAATAAATACTTGAGATAACATCATATGAAGTAATTTCATCGATGACTAACACTAAATAACTCGTAACTGTTCAAGTATTACAAGTATTGCAAAGCAGCAGAAGTTTGAAATTCTATTCTAAAAAGTAGTTTAATAGTTAATAGAAGAAGTATTTCGAGAATGACTATGATGATATAATATGAAGATGACTTTCAAGCGCTCTCTGAATTGAATTTTACTGTTTGGAAGATGTGAAAGTAAGTGTTCAATTGAATAGCAAACTTCACAATTATTATGCATGCGGAATTGCACAGAGTCGATTGCAAAATATCAATTGAATTGACTTTTTATAATGTTAACAATTCAAATCTAAAATGACAATGATTTATTCACATATTATAATTGTTAATTTTCATCATAATAATAATATGTAAATTAAATTCTCAAAATATAATAGTTACTCATGTAATAAATTAATAAATTATTTAATAACGAAATTGAATGCTTAATGTGTAATCCAGTTTTTTCACGAATTATACACGGCAATTTTCAGATTTTTCTAATTTAAAAATTACATAACATTAATTTCCGTCTCTAATAAGTAAATTAAAAACGTTTATTATAATAATAAAACCGTAAATATGGATTCTTTATGAGACTCTAAACAAACATTAGATAATTAGCATAAAATTAAGTTTTTCTTATAATTCAAAGACCCCCTCAACTCACGCACATCAAAGCATTCTTTGCTAAGCAACTGCGAAGCAACAAATTATAGTTTCCAACCCAGCAAAATTATGGGGCAGCTATAAAGCACGTGAAACTTGCACTTGCTCAAAAAGTGAATGTTTGGGCGGGATAGCAAGTCATTGCAGTAAATTCGAATAACGCATTTAATTAATCAGCGTCCGAAACACCTGTCGTTTCGTTCAGGCAGCTTTATTAAAAGCGCCGTCATCACTAACGCTAACCGAAGTGCCAAACTGTACGAACTATGAATAAACGTAAATGTATATGAAAAAAAACAGGAACGTGTGCGTGCTTTTTAAATTCCAAACGCGTTTCATTGAAAGCGTTTGGCTGATTAAGTGAGATCATCAAAAGTGGCCGCAAACAAATCATAAATCTCAAAAGCCTCCGTAGCGTTCGTATTCTTATCGAATATTTAACTAAGGCAACAACAAAATTCGCTGCAAAGTGTGAAGACAATGATGGCACAATGACAAGAATAACAAAAAACGTTTTTCGTATTCATCAGTCGAGTGCCAATGGCGCAATATTTACCTTGCTGCACGCGCATGCATTTCGAATTCAAGTTCGCTCAGATCCTTCAGGATTTTTCAAGTGCGCACTTGACATCCTACTCCTTCCTCATCGTCATCGTAAATTTCTACGCAAATATTTTAATGGCCAACTGGGATAATTGCAAGTAATTGCTTCGCTGTTGATTCAATCGAACAGTACACAACAATAATTAAGCGACAGATGTTTCGCTGCTGAAGCTCAAGAATTTGATACATGCGAAGGAAGCCGAGAAGACTCTGAGTGACTCTTCATTCGCACATCGCATAAAAAACGCGAGAATTTTACTTGAAAGATTAAAACGTTCAGCAGCGAGTGCAAGGGGAACGCACGATGAAGCGAGCTGATGCATCGACAGGTTTCAAGTTTGTTGCAGCTCTTTGCCGTTTTGTTACAGGTACCTGATGCACCTGTCATCTTAACCCTCATACGAAAAACTTTCTTTAAAAGCAAAGCTTTGTATTGGCTAATCAAGTGATTTTTAAACATTAATAAAGCACCAAACATGAAGTAAATTCTGTTCTTGTTGGTTGGTGCGTTATCGCGATTTGGTAGTTCGGCGAAGCGTAATTCCTCGTTCATTAAACGCACACCTCAAGGGTCCGCATGGGAATTTTTATTAAGGCGAACAAATAAGCGTATTCTCATTCTAATTCTAATGGGCATTAATCACATACGCATTCAGCAATCGAAATGAGCTGTGGAATTATTTATAAGGTTGTTTTACCTGCGAGAACTGATTGCTTATTGATGAGTATCCAATATAAAGCGTGCGTTAATCCAAGCGCGAACAAGACAAACAAACGGCAAGTTAAATAAACATGAGCCACAACAATGTTTCGCGCTTTGCGAATTGTCCTTTTGTATTACGCACAATATTTCTTCAGTGTGTCGAGTGTCGCGTTTCCTTCAAGTGCTAATCAACTTCTTGTTGCAACCGGACGCGCAACGTCACGCCGAGTGTATTATTTATTGTAGCATAATTCAGACACGAGAAGACAATACGCGAATACGAAATGGATTCGTAGAGAGTTTTATTAAGTTGCGCGCGGTTCTTCGCGGTTGGCGGCTCGACCGACACTGACCGCGTGCCGCTCGCGTTCTCCTTGGATACCTGAGCGAGCAACAGACCTCACCAAAGAAGAAGAAGAAGAAGAAGTAGAAGAAAAAGGAACCATCCATCGGGGACAAACGGGCACATACGGCGAGTATTACACCAACAACAGTTGTTCTTCGACGTTACGAATAACATTTCTTCGTCTTCTTCCTTCGTCTTCTTCTTGTTCTTATCCATTTTTAACTAACAGCTTTAGTGCACACCCTGTTTAAGTTGAAGTTCGTATAACAAGAAGAGCAAACGTTGCCTTTTGACGGTATCACGGAATAAAGACAAATATGGATGAATACGCTGTAGAAGGAGAACGACGTACAAGAAAAACAAGTTGAATTGAAAGAACATGAAGGAAAAATAATCAATTTTGAGATAGAGACGAAGAAGTAACATGTGCGGTGTAGCACACCTGCTCGTGTGCTCTTTTTCCGTTCAATTGTCATCAGGCAAGAAATAATTAATATTTGAACATGACACGAATAACGTCAATTGATGCTATTGTGTCGTTAACCAGAGATCGGGTAATAAAAATTGATTTTCTGATCGAGAATCAATAGAAACTTCCGCTCGAATGAGAGAAGTCATTGTGTTTTGGAAATTAAAAGTGAAAATAGCTCTTGTTTACATTTGGGTCAGGCTAAATATAATTTAATGCAACAAAATCTTGTTAGTGATTATTCTCTGTCAAACTTCCTGGTTTATTCTTTGCCAAATGTCTCAGCTGGTTATTTAGTTCAATTTGTAGTAGGATTGTTTTATAAATATTGGATAACATTTATTATTTATTTTAAACAGATTTTTTTCTAAAGATAAATTCTTAATTCCGTAATCGATTCTTTATTACGAGAACTTGTATCGTATGATTCAATGGCTGGGAAAGAACGCAGACTTTGAGTTGGTTGTAATATGTAATCTGTTTGATGGAATTTGATGATTTATTGATATGTGATCAATAATTTAATCGTTTTTCTGCTAATAAAAGAATTATTTTAATATCTCGTATAGTTTCGGAGATATTGATTAAAATGTGCACCTTTAATTTTGTGCTTTGCTTTGGTTTGCAGTAGAATGTAAGTGAATTTTTCCGGATTAATTCACGTTGGATTTTAATATTAATTACTTACATAATTTCCACGTTTAAACATGATATCAGAAATATAAAGAGGTCTCTGTCCACGACGTCTTCGAGTCTTCTTTTCGAATAATCTCTGATGCGCTCCAATGCAAGGATAATCTTCATATCTCTCACGTTTCTTCTTATCCAACTTTAACGCGGCAAAAATATGTTTTGGTTTGTACACCCCCACACCATTTTCATCGCACAAATAATATGCCACCCTGCCAGCCATAACATCACGCGTTGCTTCATGCGGTATCACGATTTTATTGCCCAAATTACAAATTAACATCGGCAGATGTTGATCCAACTCAATTTCCGGTTCGGGTTCTTCTTCCTCTTCTTCTTCGGGCTCGGGCGTTGGGGGTGTACGAATTGGTTCCGGGCTGGGTGGCGATGGTGGGCGCATTGGTATTGGGGCTTGCTTCATTGGCCCACCATGCATGTACACCGGTCTATGTAATGTTCCGTGCATCTTAATTAATAATACGTATTGATTATTAAATTACGAAATTCACACGTGAAACACACGCGACGATTGACAACGTTAATAACCACTTGTGTATTAAGTGGATAATTGTTACTAAGAGTTTTGCCCTTCACAATTCGTTTGTTTAATTTTATCTGTGAGTGTTGTAATTACGGTTTCTAATTAAGTGAGTGCTTTGTGCTTAACAATTTATGTCAAGTCAATGGCAGTCACACGCAGTATTAAAACACGCTTGAGACATTTTGGCAAAGTACAGTAGTTGTTGTTGTATAATCGGACTTATCATTGGATATCAATCAATTGATGCAATTTCTTTCGGTGCCAACTATGTCCGCCTTGATTATTTATATATGCTTCCTGATTTAGTCGTCATTCATAGTGTTTTTCGAGAAGGTTTCTTGACGACATGTTTTCAACTCTTGACAAGTGTTTTTCTTATTAAAAAATTGTTTCGTTACTTAATGAAGCACATGCTAAATATTCTTTTACATTTTTAACGTAATTATCCAAAGATAATATTTACATCCTTTAAATACTTGAATGTCTACGTTCGACTGTAGTTGGACACTTGACAATTGTATTTTTATGTTTTCTAGCAGATGCAGAAAGAATTGCATTTTAAAACAATTAAAAATTAAATATTAAACTCATTAATTTTCCTCTCGGCTTGTTCTAGTATTGAGAAAAATCATGGATGATCAGTGATGTCTTAAAATGCCATATTAAGAGATTTTTTTCTGGTAATATTAACTCAAATTACAGGATTATCACCTGAAAAACAAACGCGCACTGCGCACGTTACCAAAACAATAATAAATATTTGTTTCGCGCTCTAAGTACATCATGTAGATATTTATAACATGTGACTTTTACAGTAAATTTCACCTTCGTAAAAATGAAATTTATACTCTGCGAATTAAAATCCCGTTTGGCAAATAGAATGCAATCATTTAAGGATCGGAAATTTACGACACGTTGTGAATGTATTTGGAAAGAGATATTTTCACAGTGAGTCATCATGCTACATGCAAATTGAGAGGAAAACTCACCGTTCATGTGTCTCGTGCGTCTCCGAATCCCAGCATCTCGTTGCCCAAAATTCGGTAAATATTTTGTGTATGAAATATTTTCGTCCTTTGCGTGGTAACCGATGGCGGCGTGTGTGATGTCAATGCGAAAGACGTCATAATTGTGCTCAGTGAATAATGAATCGACAATGTGTTACGCATGTAAGTGAAGGGAATTGAGTACAAATGCAAGGAATAAATAGTTGAAATAAAAACAAAACTAAACACTACAATATTAAACGCCCACGTGGCGGTTTTATGCGGCCATTCGTGCATCGGTCAATGAGTTTTTCCTTACATCCCCGACGCCGTTGAGGAACGCACCATGACCCTTATGCTTCTTGTTCATTTTGAACATGTGCATTGGTTTGAAACTCGTCACGCCACTTTCATCCACGAGGGTATATGGTACCCGACCGGCAAGTACATTCCGCGCCGCCTCCTTTGGCACCACCGCTTGAATACCCTTTCGACTGATCAGAATTGGAGTATCTACCCGACTTTTCAAATACACAGAGTCCTCGATCGCGAGAAAGTTTTGCTCTTTAAACAAATGCAGCGGCACGTCCAAGGAATTACGCAACTCGCGTTGTTTCGACATTAAACACGCGCTTTCGATAAGCAGACGTCGAATTCGCGGATCCTTCCTACCGCACTCCGGATGCTTCCGAATACGCTCCAAAGAAGACTTCACCGAATAATCTTTATGGCACAGTTCGCGAATTAGGAAGAATCTCTGAAGGAAGTCTCGTGCTTTATCATTCCCGGATTTATGTTGGAGGAGTTTAACAACTTGTTCCTTATTGTCCAATACATCTTGCACCTCCCAGAGGCCTAAAGTCTGCGCGAGACCATTAGCTTCCTCGATTATTTCGGCGTATTCAATGTCGTCGTGAATATTGAAGTTCATCAGCAGGTCATTCGAATACGCCACGCATGCATCACGTACGGCGTGTTGAAGTGCTTCCTTCGCGGAAAGCTCACTACGGACAGTGTCTATTTTGGTCCCCAGTTCGGCCTGAAGAGCTTCCCGCACCTCGGGACTATTTTTGGCCAATGTTTTAAACGCTGAGCACAGCACACTGTCGTTGTCCAGAATCTGCATGCATATCGACGCGTCAAACTCGTCGACGAGACCTTTGAGTAGCTCCACTTTCGATTCACGCACATTCTGAGTCAACATACGCAATGCAGATGAGCACACGTCATCTCGATCCATCCACAGACCACAAATTTCCTCGATTTGCCTCTGGTCGTTACCAATCTCGTTATGCATAATGCTGCACAGGGTTTTCAACGCCAGTTGTTGATCTTTTGGTCGCTTCTTAAACACTTCGTTCGCTGCATACAAAGCAGACATTAACGTACGTTTCACAGTATTTGTAGCTTGCTCGAATCTGTCATCGGCTTCATTAATGTACGAAGATGCAGACATAACACTTTCTCGCCGTTCATTCAGCCGTTCGCATTCGGTTGGAAGATTCTGAATATTCTTAATGTTTACGTTCATTCGCTCTCTAAATGTATTCGCGCGTTTTGTTAAAGTAAAGAGAATTTCCGCAATTTTATGCTGTTGATCTGGATCGCTTGTGATCTGGAGAGCAACGTCTTCCGCATCTTCATTCTGAATAAAAGTTACAGAATTCTCAAGCGTAATACTTAGCCTTCTTAGGTTTTCTAGTCTCTCCTGTAATTCAGACTTTTTATCCTCTAAATTGCCAATTAGTTTCTCCATTCCGTCATCGGGATTCTTAAAACTAAATTCAGAATCAGCCTTTTCACTCTCTGCATGCTGGGATTCTTCGATTTCATGCGTTTCTGGTTGATCCAGTTCTAATTGTTGAATTTCTTGCATTTCTACCAGACGTTCGAACTTCATAAATTCGTCTAGATCTTCCTCCGATTGAGTTTTGGTAGAAATTGGTTCCACTGTGATTATGGGTTCTATAACTGGTATGATTTCAGTAACTAAATTGATTTCGTTGTCATCTTCAGCAGTTTCGTCGCTTTCCACGATCACATCCAAACTATTAGTGGAGATTTGGAAGCTGTCCATGGAATTTGCAAATTCTGGAACGGCGCCGTGCTGGTCTTCTTCCTTTTGTCCATTTTGCTCACTATTTTTACCTGCAGCCTGCTTATTCGTGCGTTTCTTCTTCTTGCACTTATCCTTCTTTCGCTTAACGAATATTTTGTGCGGCTGTGCTTTCGATAGCTCTTCCGGATTCCTGCAGAAAGTCAACGAACCGTCTGCAGTGATCGATGACTCTGTTGGCAAAAACATTGGCTTCTGTTCTTCCCCGTTCTCTCCCTGCTCGCCCATAATTAATCCTTTGATGAGTTGTGGTTTACCATCTAGTAAAACCGTCATTCCTGGTGCATATGACAAACCAAATTCATTCTCTATCGTTTGACCAGGAATAAACACATCACCTTCATCCGTCTTAACCATTTGTCCAGTAATGAAACATTCTTTACCATTACTCAAAGTTACGCGTACACCGCTAATACGATGTGTGCCAGTATCATCTTCAATTTCTTCAAAAATACCTGAGGCCATATTTTTCACGATATCAGGTATTTCAGAAAGTGTTGGTAACAAATTCAATAAACCATTTTTATTAAAGAATTCAGAAACATTACGCGTCTTTTCCAAATCCTCCACCACCATTCCAATATGTTCTTCATGAGCTGGTTCCCAAATTTGATCAATCACTTTCTTAGCTTCAACTTCAAATTGTTGCCAATTAATATTTTCAATCGCTTGTGACACCATGTCCTGCCATTCCTTTGTCCCTTCGCCCTTCTGCTTCTTCTTTTTCGCAACGATTTTCATCATTTCCTGTTCCCACTCTTCGGCCATTTCTTTCGCCTCGAATATCTTTGCTAATTTCATTGTCATCTTACCGTGATGATGAAATTTCTCTTCCTCTGCAGTCGTAGCACCTTCTCCCTTAAATATCGAGCTACGAAGATCATCTTTATCGCAGTATTGCAATTGCAGTGGAACTTTCTTAAAGTCTTTGAGTTTAACCAGCACTTTATCATCACTTTGCGAGACGAGGACATCGATTATATCACCATCTCGAATCGCAACCTCAAATTGGCCAGGGAATATAATATTGCACATTTTATCATCAACCGTATAAATAAAGACTGCATCATCAGCGCACGTCTTTGATTCGATAATATTCTTTAAACGCTTGTGACTTTCGTTGTCGTCTTCGAAAATTGGAGCCATATACGTAAAACTATCATCGTACTTGTGACTCAACTTGCCATAATTTTTCATTCGTTTCGATCGCTTCTTCTTGTGATTATAGAGCACCGGAATATAATGCTGGATTTTCGAACCCAACAGCCACTTGCCGGTGATTTTAAAGGTGCGTAGTGCATCTTTCGGAGTTAGGGGTTTTAAGAGGGGTAAATAAAAATTGCGCGAGAATATTCGACTGGCAGCAGTTATTTTACAAAACGACAAAACATAATTCATAATCATCTTGACAATTGTTTTTATGCGTCCTCTTGCACAAGGAGATAAAATAAAATAGAATAAAATAAAGCTAAATATTAGTTCTTCTTTTCTTTGTTTTTTTTTCGTTACACAGAAATGAAAGCTACGAGAGGAAAGAAGTTACAATCGGGAAGTGAAGAATGTTCGTTCGACGTATTTATAGACACGCACCAACTCGCGCACACATCACACTAAGCAAATCTGATCATTTTCGAAATAATAATAACATACGCAAGCAGAAAAGCCACTGCTCCTGCTCTCGAAGCAGTTCGACGCTGACTGAGTGCGAAACGCAGCGTCGCGACGAC
The DNA here is from genome assembly GCA_963978815.1 of Aleochara curtula. Classification (NCBI taxonomy): domain Eukaryota; kingdom Metazoa; phylum Arthropoda; class Insecta; order Coleoptera; family Staphylinidae; genus Aleochara; species Aleochara curtula. The sequence goes on along the minus strand of OZ022216.1, from coordinate 17,443,111 downwards.
TTTATACATTCGGATAGCGCCCAATCTGATCGTAATTGGAACCAAACTCCTCCGGTTCGACGTTGGTCAGCAATAGCGTGGCTCGCGTCTTACGCGACTCGGCACGTACTCGTTCCAAGATGAGTTTCGTATTAAAGTCCTCAAACGAACCGTCATTGACGCTGCGTTCGAGTTCTTCCAACTTTTTGCTTTTCATCACCGGCTCCTGTGGGATGTAATTAGGAACTGGTTCAATCCTAAAATCACGTAGTTTCTGACGTATCTTCAGACGGATCTCATCGATTTCATTCTCGGCTTTGAGCATCTTCATTTCGTTACGATCCTTTCGTCGTTGGCGTTCAGCTTCTTCAGCGAGACGACGACGTTCTTCGTATGCTTCCATTGGATCCATACGCTCGCGGGCAACTCTGAAGACATATTCCGGAGATGGAGATTTCGGTTTTGGTGGCGGCGGCGGTGTTGGAGAACGTGGAGGTGTTGGTTCACGAGGAGGAAGATCTTCTTCTGTAGCTTCAAACTGCAGCTGACCTTCTTCGGTGATTGTTGATTCACCTGGAAGAAACGTAGGATTTTGTTCTTCCTCCCCAAAGATCAAGCCAGGAAGCAGTGTAATTTCATTATCGTCATCTCGCACGGTGACACCTGGTGTATATTCATTCGTGCCATCTTCATTCTCTATGGTTTGTCCAGGAACGAATACTTCGTTGGTCTCACTTTTGACCATTTGGCCAGGAAGGAAAACAACTCGTCCACCGCTGATGAGGATTTCTATACCTGATACGTTTTCTAATTCGGTCAACATGCCATTCTCAATTTGCTTCATAACTTCAGGAATATCGCGCATCATTGGCAATTGCTCGATGACATCATCACCGCCGTCTTTCAATTTCTGAATAACGTTTTTGGTCTTTTCCATGTTATCAACAGCCATAGGAATGTCCTCATCTCCCACCAATTGGTCAGATTCTTCTACAATTTTCTTCGAGTCTTCCTCAAACTGTTCCCAATCCATATTTTCCACAGCCGCCTGCATTACCAGCTTAAAATCACCGGAATCTTCACCTTTAACTTTCTTTTTCCTCTTTGAAGACATCCTCATCATCTCCAATTCCCATTCTTCCACGCCAGCCTCCTTAGCTTCGAATAATTTCGCCATGGAGAAAGTTCCACGTCCATGATGATGATACTCTTCAATCGATGATTTCGTATACCCAGTGCCTCTATACAAAACACCTTCTTCAAATTTAGCCAGTGGTAATGTCACTTTATTCCCATTGTTTAATTTAACAACTATTTTCTCGCTGCGTTGCGCTATTATAATATCAACAATATCTTTATCTTTGAGTGCACGTTCCATCTGACTGTTGATGACCAAAACACATTTCTTGTCAGGAATCTCGTAAATGTAGAAATTATTTTTATCCTTTGCCTTGCGTTTCAGGAGTATTTCCAGTGATGAATGTCCTTCCATCTGATCATCAAAAAAGGGAATAACATATCGTTCATTGTCTTTTCGTTTGATGCGTTTCTTTATAATTGGCGCACCTTTACGGTTTCGTTTATCTTTCATTTTCTCTTCGTATTTTTGCAGAACTGGTATGTAATGCTCGATGCGTGCGCCAAGCACATTTTGTCCAGTGATGTTTTTTCTTCGTGCCGCATCCTTCGGACTGAGCGGACGCAGCAGTGGCAAGTAATAGTTACGTTGAAAAAGTTTGCTTGCTTTGGTGATCGTCCACAAAGAGATCTTAACGTTGACGGGCATGTTTACGCATTGAACTATCTATCAACTACGGAGTGTAACCAAAGAATGCGGATCAAATTACGGATGGGCGAATAATGGTGGTGCGGTGGCAGCGTTTCAGTAAGGTGCAACTAATTGGTGTCTATCGATCGATTGTTTTAATTAGAACTGCGCTATTATTTTCGGTAGACGGCTCGCCAAACCTTTTGGTGCGATATCCCCACCGAACCGAGTGTATTTTGGTATTCGAACGGCTCACGCCAATTGATCCTTTGGGTACGCTCCTTGGAGATGTACTGTCGATAATCCACCTCGAAGAAATTACCTTTTTTAATATCATCCTCGAGTTCAGCGAGCTGCTCGCTTTTCTTTACAGGTTCCATAGGAACGTATTCGGCATTTGTTGGTAATGATTTTACCAAGTTCTTAGCTTTCTCGCGCATCGCTTTGGTTTTCTTTTCCAAGTTGTAATGTTCTCGCGATTTCTTCTCGGTCATTTTCTCCACCCATTCTTTCTGCTGCTCGAGCAGATCTTTCTCGAATATGGGAATTGTCATATCGTAAAGAACAGGTTCAATTTCCATAATTTGACGACCTCCTTCAATTTTAACATCGTCTAATGTTGTCACCGGTTTTCGCTGTGCTTTCATATGCTTCTTGCGTGGTTTATAAATGTACTCAGTTTTCGGCGATGGAGGTCGCATTTCTTCAGCTTCATCTTCACTGTTTTGTTCATCAATAAGTTCTTCCTCCTCCACGTCTTCCTCCGGAGGCGGTGTTTCGCCTTTGGGCCTATCCTCATCGGTTTCAGTGAATTGTAGTTCACCGGACTCTGTAATAGTTGAGTCTCCAGGCAAGAACATTGGTTTTGTAGGATCGTCACCCATTACGAGACCAGGCAATAAAGTTGGTTCGCCATCCATCATAACTGTGATACCAGGCGTAAATTCCATGGTCTCCGTTTCCGGATTTTCAATTGTTTGACCAGGCATGAAAATTTCACCGTCTTCTCCATTGACCATTTGGCCAGGGACAAACACTTCTTTTGCGCTTAGCGGTAAACTCAGTTGCACACCAGATACATCCACCATTTCTGTAAACTCACCATCTTGCATAAATCTCAGAATTTCTCTGATATCTTCCATCACTGGTAACATTTCCAGCACTTCTTCGCCGCCATTCTTCAATTTTTCGTTGACATTTTTTGTCTTCTCCATGTCGTCGATCTGCATAGGAATTGGTTCATCCTCAACAGGATCACTTGCCTCTTGAACGATTTCCTTCGCTTCTTCTTCAAACTTCTCCCAATCCATATTTTCCGCAGCGACATTAAGAATCTCCTTAAACTCGGGCTTGTGTTCAGCCTTATGCTTAGTCTTCCTCTTGCTAGCCATCCTCATCAATTCCAACTCCCATTCTTCAACACCCGCTTCTCTTGCCTCAAACAACCGAGCCAAACCCATGGTTTCTCTACCATGGTGGTGAGTTTCTTCAATATCCTTCTTCGTCCATCCTTCACCACGATACAAGACACCCTTTTCTTCCCAGGGCGCAATAGGCATTCCAATTTTCTTACCATTTTTGAGCTTTACAATAATCTTCTCACTCCTCTGCGCAACAATGATATCAACAATATCTTTATCTCTAATTGCGCGCTCAAATTGGTAATCAATCACAATAGTACAATTTTTATCTGGCACCCAATACGTGTACCATTGGCCCTTACCTTTTGGTTTGCTCTTGATGAAGCTCTCGAGCATCGAATGATTTTCCATATTTTCGTCAAAGAATGGCGCAGCATATCGCATATTTGTTTTGCGTCTTTGTCGTTTTTTACCAGCTCCTTTAACCATATGTTTTCGTCGTTGTAATCGATCCTTGTACTCTTCTAGTACAGGAATGTAATGTTCCATTTTTTGGCCCAAAATATTGGTGCCTGTGATGATATGTCTTCGTAAGGCATCTTTCGGCGAAAGAGGACGCAGCAACGGAAGATAGAAATTCCTCTGGAACAATTTACTCGCCCTCGTTACTTTACAGATCTGAAGCATAAAATTGATCGGCATCGTGAAGTTTTTTGTTTGTCTCGATAATCAGCAAATGAAATCAATATTAATACGATTATGATTCGCGAGCGATATTTTCGAAGCCCAAGCGTCCGTAACGCATACGGCTAAATGTATTTCAAAATTCAATTGTGCTGTACACACAATAGGTTTGTTGTTTGTAGGGTCCGATTTGGTGGGAGTTGACGGTCAGTAGGAAGTCATCATTGAGTTGCACTTCAATTGCCAACATGTTGATGGGCGCGATCACTGATCAGATTGCAATTTCAGGCTTGCAGCCTTGCAACATGGAGAAAAACTAATAAATCTGCATTGCTACGCCTTTATTTATAGCGATTGTCTTGATTCGCCAACGATATAATTTCAATGGCACGTATCTAATGCCATTAATAGTCGTCTAAATTGGGTTCACCGGGACAGATTGTCCTTAGCATTTCGAATACAGGACGTATCGACATTCTCAAGCATTTGGATGCACTCCAAGAGCATTCTTCTTCCCAAGCAAATTATAAATTAATTGGTTCAAATAAATTTTATTCATCCACTAAACTAAATAAATATATTGACATGGTAATAATAGCAATAATTAACAATAGTGAACAATTAGTGATTAATCTTTTAGTGGCATATCTAGTGGTTTCCAATAGGAGCGACCAGCAACACCAACTGATACCACACTGCTCATGTAATCAAACTTTTCATCGTATTTGACCGTTTCATGTTTCTTGTACTTGTTGATAAATCTTTTATGATCCACTTCAAAGAACTTGCCTTTCTTAATGTTACTCTCCATTGTCGCTAATTTATCACTCTTTTTGATTGGTTCTTGTGGCTCATACTTCGTACTTGGTTTTTCTTTCGTCAAGTCGCGCGCCATTTTTCGAATTTCCATCGTTTTCTTCTCCAAGTCATAATCCTTTTGCGATCGGCCGCTGCGTATTTTATCAAGGCGGTCTTTCTCCTGTTCGATCGTATCTTTTTCAAATGTTGGAACTGACAAGTCATAGTATGTATGTCCTTGAAGTCCTTCGTGCAAATCCAAAGCCTGGCTATATTTCGCTTCTTTATGCTTCATTCGATGACCGATTTCCATCGGCGGCTTGGACAGCGTGGTGTACACTTTGCGTGGTGCATCGGGGGCAACCGCTATCGGTTTCGGTGTAATCGGCGCTGACATGCTGAAAACCAGATGACTAAGTCGAATTGATATGTGCTACTGATGATTTCCTGAGTGATACTGTTTATCGGCAGCTTCGTGATTGGATTTACGCCCACGCTGATCGGGTGGTAGTAGTGGGAAGCAGAAGGAATCGTGCATTCCAGATAAACCCGCATTAGTGGCGTGTTTTCAATACTTTCAATGCTTTGCAATGTCCTGAATGTCCTTTACATATACTTTAAACCATTGGCTGTATAAAATTACTCATTCATTATTTCATATGAAGAATTGTTAATAAATATTTCTATCTTTAGGCAAACTATAATTAAGTTGCAAAGACTGACTATTTTGGAATAATGTCATAGTGTTTTTCTAATCAATAAATCATCATATTTACGGTTTAACTTTATTTATTTTGATTATTATGAGCAAACAAATTCAACATAGAAATAATGAATTATGTATAGTGATCTTGTTTCGTTTCATTCGTTTTAATATTATTATAATAAATATATTTCATAAATATAGTAAAGTAATTTATTTAACTCCTCCCTTCTTCCAAACTTTATGTCTGGTCATTCCAACTGATTTACCCAAATATTCATACTCAGTGGATTCTTTCCAATTGAATTTTTTAGTATCCAACGGTACCAGAAATTGTTTATAGTCTTTCAAGAAGCTGCCGCTCTTAACTTGTTGTTCCAATTCATGCAAGGATTCGCTCTTTCTAACAGGCTCGCCAGGTACGTATTCTGAAGGCGCTGGAAGTGAGGATATGATTTTCTTTGTCTTTTCCTTAATTTCCCTTTTCTTCTTATCAATTTCTCTTTCGTCCTTGCTTTTCTTCATCGCAAAGTTATCCAAGCGTTCCTTACCCAGTTCTTTGTATTCTTTCTCAAATGTTGGTAAAGTCATATCGAATACAACAGCCTCAATTTCAGCGACAGGTCTTGCTTTAATTTCAGCGAGCGCTCTTTCTTTATCGAGCGAAATAAGGGGTTTCTTTGGGGCTTTTTCGCGACGTTTGACGCCCCAATCAATATTGAGTTGTAGTCGTTTCGGTCGAACGTAAATAAATTCTTTCTTTGGCGGTGGTGGTGGTGGAGGAGCCATTTCTTCGGCTTCTTCCTCGCTGTTTTGCTCTTCTTCCAATTCATGTTCTTCCTGTTCTTCTTCAACTTGTTCTTCTGGTTCCGGTGTTCCACCCCATGGACGATCGTCGTCTGTTTCTGTAAATTGCAGTTCTCCCGATTCAGTAATGGTGGATTCACCAGGCAAAAACATTGGTTTCTTTGGATCGTCGCCCATGATGAGACCTGAAATCAAAGTTGGTTCGCCATCCATCATACAAGTGATACCGGGCTTAAAATCGCTAGTTTCTTCTTCTTCGTTCTCGACAGTCTGTCCAGCCATAAACATTTCGCCTTCTTCGCCATTAACCATTTGGCCGGGTACGAAAACTTCTTTGCCCGTGATAGGCAAGGCAATCAAAGCTCCTGATACTTCAGCCATATCAGTAAATTCACCGTCTTGCATAAAACGTGTAACTTCAGGAATATCTTCCAGGAGTGGTAACATCTCGAGTACTTCTTCGCCTCCAGCCTTCAATTTTTCGTTTACGTGTTTCGTTTTCTCCATGTCGAATACCTTCATGGGAATCGGTTCGTCTTCAACAGGTTCATGCGCTTCTTCAACAATTTCCTTCGCCTCTTCTTCAAACTTCTCCCAATCCATATTTTCAGCAACTTCATTGAGAATTTGTTTGAATTCTGGCTTGTGCTCAGCCCGATGCTTCGTTTTCCTTTTGCTTGCCATTTTCATCAATTCCAACTCCCATTCTTCAACACCCGCTTCACGAGCTTCAAACAGACGCGCTAAACCCATAGTTTCTCTACCATGATGATGGTATTCTTCAATTTCCTTCTTGGTCCATCCTTCGCCGCGATACAATGCGCCTCTTTCATCCCACGAAGCAATTGGTAACGCGATCTTCTTATCATTGGACAATTTAACAATAATCTTTTCACTTCTCTGTGCAATAATAACGTCAACAATATCTTTATCACGAATGGCTCTCTCAAATTGATAATCCAACACAAGAGTGCAATCCTTGTCAGGAATATAGTACGTATACCATTGTCCGCGGCCTCTTGGTTTTCTTGCAAGTAGGTTTTCCAATTCACCATGACCAACCATCATTTCATCAAAGAATGGAGCAACATATTTCATGCTGCTCTTCTTCCTTTGCTTTTTCTTACCAGCACCCTTCACACGGTGCTTTCTCCTCTGTACACGATCCTTGTATTCTTCCAGGACAGGTATGTAATGGTCCATCTTCTTTCCCAAGACATCGGTACCAGTGAGGACATGTCGTCTGTATGCATCTTTTGGTGATAGCGGTCGCATCAACGGTAGATAGAAATTTCTCTGGAAGAGTTTGCTCGCTCTTGTGACTTTGCATATCTGCAACATAACATTTAGAACCATCTTGACGAAGGCGAGTCTGCCTCGCACGCACTAAAACGTTGGAAATGTAAATTGAAAATGACTCGAATCGATTTGATAAACTGCTAGTAACTACAATAAATCTACGCAGTTGCGTTTTGCAGGGAAAAGAGAAGGGAGTCCGACAAAAGCGTCGAGGTTGATTTTCACGAAATCAATTGCTAATCGATGGCTCAACATCATGCACGCCTAATTAGTTGCCAAATGTTGGGCATCCATTTGACGCCGTTGTTGTTATAAATATCAATTGTGTATCCGCACATCCGTCGCGTCCTTAGCATTTTGCGAGCTGTTGACAGAGTTCCCAATGAATGCGGCTTTGAAATGGGGCCAACAAATCGCTTTATTTTCTCTTCAGTCAGCCGTTGTTCTCTAATGCTCGAGCAAGTTTTTGCGAAATAAGAACGCCAGCATTTCATTGTATAAATACCATTTTAATAGATTTAAGAGAAGCACGTTATTTTATCTATACGAAACATTTTCATCAATGCATGCGTCTAAAAGCTCTACACTTACAGCATAAGATGTATGTTGGTATCATATTTGTTCTGTTCATTTTCCCCCTTCACTTTAAAAATATTACAAATGATACATTCAATTATCATTATTGATTCCAGAAGCATGACATACGCATACTTAATATCATTTCATTTGCAATACAGATATGCAACATATTCACAATGCATGTTTCAATCATCGATTCTCGAAACAAATCAATTATTTAACAATATAAATAATGAATGCATATCACATTTCTTGCTCAGTGCGCTGAAAATTATAGTTTTTTATAATATCAAAGCAATCAAGTTTGAATTTGATAATAGTGAACTCAATAAAGCTTAACACAAATATAATGAAATGCGAGTAATACATAAGAATTCTAATAAAATTTATGAGTAATAATAATAATAATAGTAGATTGAGCCACTTAATTATTAGGGTTTATACGTAATTATAACTAGAGAAATTTTAATGCAAATACGCATACTTGACGGTAATGCAATTGAAAACATCCTTCAATTGTGTTATAATTTCGAGGCAAACATTTTAGCGACTTTGAAATCGTCGTGGATTGCACATTTGTTATTTGATTAGGGTTCGCGATCGTTCTTTACTTTCTGACTTAGTTTGAAAATAGCGGAAATTTAAAGTTGGAATGTCTATCCTGCTATTCATGTTCCAACTCGTCTAGTCAGGCAATAGCTTTGGCTTCAGGTAGAAATGCGTCCCAATATTTTACTAGCTGAAAATAACAAATACAAACACTCGATTAAATAAGATAACCCGGTCTGGTTATGCTAAAAAAGTACCTGAGCTTGGTGCTCCATGTGATTTTCCAAATACTTGATAAAAGTGGCTTTGAAATCTTGAATACGGCATTTCTCAAAACGCTCCATTTCCGATTTGATCATTTTTGATATACGATCAAAAGATTCCTGCCCGCGCTCAACTTTTGCCTCCCATTCAATTACCTCCACACCAGCCTGGTCCAATTTATCGCTACGACCTTGCAGCTCCAACTTTGTCTTAGCCTCACGTTTTCTCGTCAGCATCTGCTGCGAATGTTGCCAAAGCTGGAATAACTTAGTACGCTCATGGAAGGCATCGCGCACAGCGCCCAAAAGCCCTAAATAATCTTTCAACATCTCGCACAGAATAAAAAAGTCTGTATTGGCTTGTTCTATGTGCAAAGCCTCTACTTTCTCCTCAGTGTCTGCGAGTTGTGACAATGCACGAGACAACGAATTATGATCTTCGCAGGCGCTCAACAAAGCTGCTGAACGAGCAACGCCGTTTGTTAATGTGGCCAATTCTCGACGGTATGCGACCATTGCTTCCACATTTGTATGAAGCTTCTTCAATTGCGCCTCTAATGCTTCAACGTGGGCCAGCTTATCTTCAAACCACTACAATTACATTGATCAATAATGACATAGAAAACATTCGACATAATTTCCATAACATACAGGATCAGTTTCATCCATTTTGTAAGTGATCTTGTTCACTGTTTCGCCGACCTTGTTAATAAACCGCATAACTCCAGCACCGCTGAGAGCCGAAGTACTTGTCGCTTTGGGCAGCTCTACATCAGATTCAATAAATTCTCTAAAGTCTGGATCAACAATTAAAACTGGATGTTGGGAGGTTCTCCGCAGGTACCGTTCCAAGGAAGCTCTACGTCGCTCAACAAACTCATTGCCATTGTTGGCCTGATCCGCCTGCCCCATCTTCATCTTTGCATTACCTATTACACTCTTCTCTGGAGCTGGCGGAATAATGCGTCCTACTTTCAAATACTTCTCTGTCAATTTGTCATGCAGACCTAAAAAATCACTGAATCGTCGCATGACAGCAAATTCACGCTTCTTAAAGAAGGACATATTCGTCCGTGTGAATATCCGGTACGCCATATAGGCGCCCATTCCATCACCAACTTTCTGTGGTTCTGTCACAGTGATTTCAATGAATTGGTCTCCATTCTCAGCCTCCACCTATAAGTAATTTGCTTGAACCATCTTAAACCATACATCAATCGAACAGACTAACCTCTTCTAAAGTTGGTGTAGACATGGAATGGATGTTAATTGGCACAGTTTCCAATTCAGGCCTGTCATTCAGAGTTACTTGATTCATCTCGTCATGAAGATCAGAATCACCATTAAGCAGCTCTTGATGATTGTCGGTGTTGACAAAGTCTTGTTTGTTACTTGGGGGCAGTGACTGAAAGGAGCAAAAGAATGAAACTGCAAACTACCTGGCAGTAAGCCAACAGCACAAATATTTATCACAAACAAGTATGAGACACGATAATCAAAGGTTATCACTGAAGTGTCCAACAAGACCAATCCTAACCACAAATCCAGAGATGTACACAGTGCATTCGTGTCATGATGTACGTTGTTTAGGGCTTATTAATTTAGAATAATTGACGATATGATACTAGTTAATTACCTGGACTGCCGACGCAAACAGGTCGTCATCATCATCATCGTTTTTTATGTCGATGTTTTCAAACAAAGGGGGTGGTTCCATGGAATCAGCCATTTTAGCAGATAAAATACAACTTACACGCTACGTGGAAAACACAACTACGTTATGCTTAATAATCTACACAATACTAATTCACTGTATTATCACTTATCAACAGCAACCGATTGTCGATTGCCTTCATCGAACACACCAACACTGACACTGCTGGTTAGACGTGACACCCAGGCAGAGGAACGACGTCTGGTGCAAATTACTTGAACTAAAAATGTCAACAAAAGAAACTATGTAAATAGTATATCGAGAATAAACAAACAAATGATAATAAACCCATTAGATCAACAGGAAGCACATGCGTTATCCTTATTTAAATATATTTATATGTTCTCTCAATTTCCTTTCACTGGCAGCACATATGTGGCATACTTGGTCACTTTTTACGTATATTAATAAAATAATTTAATAGGACTCTATACACACATAATGAATTGGAAATTAGAATTAATCGTTATTATCAGAACAGATTCTATACTTATTGTAGAATAACATAGTAGGCATGGCATGTTACTATAGCAACACAACTTGTTTATAAAACAAAAGTTTGTGTCGATTCTCAGTGCCAAATCTTTCGCATTTCTATGTGAAAACATCGTTTAGTGTAAAATACAGCAATTGAACAGTAATTTAGCAATGAGCGATTATCGTCTAGAATGGATCCGACAAAAAGTAACTCAATATGTAGGTCTAAACTCGCCTGTCTATTTCGATCAAATGCTAGCTGCAGACGACGGAGAATTGGAGGACCAACTGAATGCGTTATTAGACGATGAAATAGCGGATGTAGATGCTCATAGACGACTTTTTTATGTCTACAAGACTTCGTACGAAAGATTGGTTGATGTCGAAATCGAGGAAATGGAACGAGTCCTTGTAGATACCGGCTTAGAAGCACTTCAGGTTGCTTCAGAATCAAAGAAAACTGATGGCGCCGATAAAAAGAAGAAAGCCAAGCCAAAGAAGAAAAAGAAAGTACCTAGTACTATCTTGGGCGAAGGGGATACAGAAGCTGAAGCGTATGAATTCCCTGAGCAGTGGGAAGATGAATCTATGGTTCAGAAAATAGGCGACGAATTAGACATTGCCGAAGGCGAAGATGAACACGTTATGGGAGCTGATGAAGTGCCTGTTAGTCCTTTAGAGGATGGCGAGGATGAACAGGAAAACGTTCAAGAAGAGGAAGCACCTCCGGAGACACCAAGTGGAAAGGGCAAAAAAGGAAAAGGTAAAGATAAAGGAAAAGATGGTAAAGGCAAAAAGAAACGTAAACCTAGCATTGATAAATCACAACTCGTACCTGAAGAAGAAGAATATGAAATGGTTCCAGTTAAGGTAGTAATAAACCCTTATTTTAAAAGCAATTAACGTACTTAATCAAATTTAAATCTTAGAGAATTATTCAAAAAATTGAAACGGATTATATATTGCATGGAACCGTTGGTAATTTGACGGATGACAAGGCGAATCATGGTCGAAAATATATTTACGTTTTGCGAAATAGTGAACATGGCATTCCAAATTTTGATTTTAATAATGATGCAATGGCTGAAATGTGCAGTTACTTTATTGTGGGCTCAACAAATGGCAAACAACTACAAGGATTACTTCTACATATGGCCGATGTAATTATTAGAACAAATATCTCAATCATAATTTATTGCCATGTTTGTTTTCCTGTTTAAATAGGCGCAATGGAGTTTAATAAATCGACTACCACAACGCTTTTCAAGGATGACAAAATCTGTTAATCTCCTGCCGTTGAAAAGTCTACAATTAATAAGCTCAGATTATCAAAAGCGATCTAAAGAAGTTCCTGATGCTTCAGAGTCTGAAGAATCGAAAACAGTGGTTGAAACTACGTCACAAAGTTCGACGTCTGCTTCCGGGGCGGCAGGAATGAGTGAAGACGAAGTAATGCAGAACATAGAAGACAAACAAGCGGATGTGGAGGAACAAACTCAAATGAAGGAAGAATTATTGAAAGAGTATCAAAGTCTTGTTGAGAATATTCGATGGACGTTGGAGCATATTGAAGAAGATACTTCGCTACAAGTTGGTCAATTTCCGGATATTTTCAGCCGATCTGATCAGAGCATTGTAAAGGATCAGAAAATTGTGGGTGCTTTGGAAGATGTTATTTTGCATTGGGAGAAACAAATTATAAGAACTATTGAGATGTATAATAATAAACAGCCCAGCTCTAATGGACCAATTGCAGAATATGATTATTGGCGCGAGAGAGAAGCTGCACTTAGCGTGCTTTTCGAACCATTAAAAAAACACGCGTTTCAACATATTACGCATATTTTGGAAATGGCTGAATCGCCAATCATATCAGGTTTTCAATCGTACATTGAGGATTTACAAACTGCGTATATTGAAGCGAGGGATAATGTGAAATTCTTATTCACAATTCTACGCCACTTTAAGGTTGGTGTAATTAATATTTTCAGAGTTTAATTTTAGTTATAATTGGATTTTGTTGCAGACTGTCATGTATGGTAACTTTTTAAAAACACAAGAAGCAATACCACATCTTTATGAAGGTTTGCATTTAATTTGGGTACTTTCACGATACTATTGCGTTGATGAAACAATGGTTCCACTCCTGGAGCGTATTTCTTGGGCATTATGCGAAAAAAGTAAAGTTGCGCTTGATTACACTACGCTATTTCGTAAACCAATCAAGGAAATTCAACGACTGGCTACTGAAGTACCAATAATGTTGAGAACTTGGAAAGAGAGTTATTTGGAAACACGTGAAAGAATTGAAATGAGTGGAAAAAGTAATCGATGGGAGTTTGATAAAAAGAAACTTTTTGGTGAATCTGATTATATTATTCTTGTCTGTAAAGACATTGAAGGAATTGCAGATGTAAGTATTGACTGTAATTGTAGAATAATTTATTGACTTGTTATATTTTAGATCATTGATCAATTTACCAATATTTTTGGAGCTGAATTGAAATCAATTATGACAGATCCACAGAAAATTGACGATGTTGTTAGACGTTTGGAGCGCTTGGTTTATCCAATTGAAGCGGCTGATTTTGATATTTTTAAAGAATCGTTCAAAGAAAATTGGCAACAAATTATGACAGAGTTTGGCAAAGAAGTGAAGAGTTTAGAACGAACTGCCACGCTTTTTATCGATCAAAGTTTCAAGATTCTTCGTTCGGCTGAAGCAGCGCTCGGAAAACTTTTAAAGTTTAAGCACATTCGTACAAGGAAAATAATTCATGATCAATTGATGTCCAAGTTTGAAATTGTTATGGATCAATTTAATAAGGAGTTGGCGACTATGGAAAATTTGTATTTGGTAATTAATTTCATCAGCTGAAACAATTGTATTTTAATTGAAAGTTCTTCTGCACAGAGAAATAAGCGAAGTCCAATTCTATGTCGTAATCACCAACGACATGGTGGATCAATTTTTTGGGTACAGCAAATGTTTGCATTCGTCAAGAAATCGATATTGATGTTTCGCTTTGTTGATGAATTAAAATCATCGATTTTGAGGGTTGAAGCATTCAATATCTACGTGAAACTAGCGAAATCTTTGAAGCAATATGAAGAGCAAAAATACCATGATTGGTTAAGCATTGCGGAACCAATTGCTAAAAATACACTTAAAATGGATATTCTGCGTTTGGAAAATAATACATTTAAAAGTAAGTAAGACAAGGGATAATTTAGCCAATATATACATTTATTTATTTACAATTGCAGCAAAATACATTGCTAAACCTAAACAATCGCGTATAACGGATTCCACGTCTGTGAAGGCATCAAGGCCAACATCACAAATTGAAATACATAATACAGCAAAAGGTAAGTCGTACTTAATAACTAGTAGCACAGGAATTGTATGATCTCGTAAACGGTAATTTTAATTAATAATTTAGGGCAGGCGGCTTTTTAAAATGTCATCGACTCGTTTGAACTATAGTAATCTTGTTGAGCCGCTGCATTCTCCTTAGCCACCTTCTCGAAATGAGCGTGAAAGAGTGCCTCACATTCATTCAATGTCTCATTGAAGCCGGCAATGTTCGCTTGTATCTCAGCGATTAATTCAGCGTCTTTAACGTATACAACGTTAGACTTTTCCGGCTTACTGATATCCGACTCATCGTAGAGTTTAAGATGTGCGAATTCGTCTTTAAAAGAATCCTCTTCATATTGCTTCCAATCTTCAATATCACTCAAATCAAAGCTGCTGTTCTTATCACACTCGTAATGAGATAATTCCTGTTCGTTGATTGCCTCTTCGATCTTTTCATTTAACATGTCGCGGCAAATTTGATTAAGACCGGACTCGCAGGAATTGGATGCAACTGAAGTGACAATGCTTATATTTTGCATTTCCAGATCGAGTAATTTTATTATCAAATCATCGGAAACTATCGCTTCTGGAGTGTGTTCGGTTTGAGTCGACGTTTCAGCGATCTGATCCTGAATTCCGCTGTCAACTTTAAGTTCTCCATTTGCCATCATTTTTTCAACAACTTGCTTGATTAGTACCGTCAACTTTTCGCATAGTTCGTCTGATATCTCAATATCTCTGTTCTTGTTATAGTCGGTGTTTGCAATATCGCACTGAACTTCTTTGGTAGCATGTTTCGTTTGCGGATTTTCTGGCTTCTTCATCTTTTCTTGAAGTGCATTAACAAGTTGCTCGATCATTTTATTGTTTAGCTTTGGGCTATCTGTTCCACTAGAATGAGAACTTCGTGATGATATACCGCTCGATGTTGATGATATAGACTTGGCGGATATCGAAACGCACGAGTTGTATTTCAATTTTTGTTTTGGCGGTTTGCGCATATTTGAATTGGATGTCGAGTTGCGCGACGATATATTTGGCGTAGAACTTATACGCGGACTGCTCAAACTTATATTGGTGGATTTTCTAGAGCTAGCATACCCCCTCGATTGTTCCAGGTAGTTGAGACTAGCACTGTTATCACGACACGAGTAAGACGAGTACAATCTTGTTCCCCGACGTTCGACCAAGTTGCTGGGTCCGTATATTTTAGTGTTGTTTATACTTTTTGACGGGGAACTAGTTTCGGAAATTTTACGGTTCGAAGTGCTTCGGTTGTGATTCGCAGAAGATTTTGGGCTTTTGTGATTAAGGTTTGAACTGTCGTTGTTGGCATTGGACGTACACTTGTTGATATTCACTGAAGACGACGAAGCTTTAGGATGAAACACTGAACTCTTGTTGTTGTTATTATTGAAAGTACAATTGTTGAGATTCACTGAAGACGACGATGCTTTGGGATTGAACTTGCACATATTTTTATTATTTTTAAGCCGGGTGTGTTGACTTGACTGATACTGAACATTCTCACCGCGTTTATTAGAAATCAAACTCGATAACATCATGACAGTTAACATTATTTTTCGATGAATACCAAACTCGAAATGAATAAGTTTGCAAAATTGTGCCCATTTTATAGTAAAGTTATCAGAGAAAGGGGGTGGTTGCCGTATGCTGATAGGGTGAATTATCGAAATAATCCGTGGATTTACTTCACGGTTAATCCGTATACCTGCGACTATAATTTCTTTGAATATTAATATGATGGCAACTTTTAAAGTTTGTGAATACTAATTGTTGCCGCTAGACGTTAATTGTGGGGTGTAATAATTTTCAGGTGTAAAGATTGGCACGCAGAAAAACGTCCAAATGTTTATGAATAAAATAAAGGGCAGCAAAAATGTAACATGGATTGACGTGATTGGCACGAACACCCTTTCGGAAGAGAATTTGAAATTTACGCTCAATTTTGATGAACAGGTTTACGACGTGATTGCAGGCGCTGAATTAATTCAATTGACCGGCTATCGAATTCCCGATTCTATTTCTTATGTCAGCATGCAAAAGACTTTTCTTCGTGAAGACGTTGAACTGGTGCGCACAATGGTCGATACGTACAATGATACGCTATCGAGACTATCGCAAGCGAAATTGGATTTTCTGCGCGAACAAATTCGCGATATTGAAGCGCACATGCAGCCCGGTTTGTCGCGAATCAACTGGACTTCATTAAGTATCAAGGAATACGTTGCCGAATGCAATATGAAGATTAAACATTTCGTATCGATTAATAAGCAGATTGATCATACGGAAGAATGCATGAGAAACAATTTGACTTTGTTGCAATCCTCCGATTTGTTTCCTTTTGTACGCACGAACGAGGAGGAGACGCGTATGGCATGCAAAGATTTCTTTATACGACTTCGCGACGTGCGCGTGGAAAAAGTATGCGGAATGATTAAACTCTATCGCACGTTTGGACCGCTAATTACGAAATTGGAGGCGTTAACGCTCAACACGAATTCGAGTTGCTCAAAGTATATGACTTTGTATTACGATATATGGGAGAAAACAATCTACAATTGCCTGACCGAAGTGATGATCAATAATCTGGAAAACTTTAATCGCATGTTCGAAAAGAAGGATCTAATATTTCAAGTCGACGCCATTTTATTGTCTTCAACCGTCGGCCTTAAGCCGAGTCAGCAGGAGATTTTCAATATAATCACACGCAGTGTGCGCGAATGCATTGACAAGTTGAAATTGTTTCCACGATGGATGTACGGTACCTGCATTGAATGCCCCCCGCAGCCAATGCCCAATTCGGACGAGCAGTTTGTGCATTCGTTTTACGATGATATCGTCAACGTTTTTGATTTGCACGAATCGGTGCAGAATTTGCAGAATTCGGTGGCGCGTGCCGTGTCCGATGCCAATATGTATTTACAGCGTTGGAAACGCTTTAATTTCTTATGGAATTACGAAAAGGAATACATGACGGAGAAGTTTGTCAGCAAGACGTATTTGATTCTTCATTTTGATCATAAATTTCAATTTTATAACGATATCATTGATTATGCGGAGAGGCACAAGGATAATTTCGATGTTGGTCCCATACGTGTGAATTTACGACCACTGCTCGATGTGATTCGTGATCATTCCTGGGAGTACAAGGTAATGATGGGCGAGAAATTGGCGATACGTACTCGCGAGGACATGCTGGAATTTAGCGCTGAAATTGAAGAATTGCGGCACGTGGTTAATAAGAATATCAAGGGTTTGGATTTGTTTCGGGCAATTATGCAGGCAATTTCGACAATTCAACGTACGAACGTTGAGAGCGAATTGCGTTACACGTATGCGCAACAAGTTTTCAGTGTTCTTGCGATGCATGAAATACCATATAATCCGGAAGATGAGCAACTCGCTTATCGCTTGGAAGAAGAGTGGAAGGCATTGTATTTGAGTGCGCTGAATCGCTCGCAAACGCTGGAAGCAACGAAAGAGCGTTTTGCAATGATGACTCTAGATGAAATCAATCAGTTCTGCTCCGAATTGTACAAGTTTGTGGAGGAGTTTGACGCACACGGTCCGGGAGCGGTAGGTGAAGAGCTAGATCGCGGTTTGGTATTGATGGATAATTATGGTAAATTGTTTGATGCGATGGACGCAAGACGCATTGATTTGGTGAATGCTGAAATGCTCTTTGATATCCCGCTTGCGGATTATACGGAGTTTTTGCGCTGTAAGACGGAATTTGAAGGATTGCAACTGGTGTATAAGGTGTACTCGACGCAGAAGACGGCTCGCGAGGTGTGGGGACGCACGTTGTGGGTTAATCTCAATCCGCAAACGCTGGTCGATGGTATTGAAGGATTTATGAAAGATTTTCGTAAGCTGCCAAAGGTCATTCGGCAATCGCCGGTCGGCCAAACGCTCGATAATAATATGAAGCAGTTTAAGAACGTTGTGCCGCTGATGGTCGCGCTCAAAAATGACGCAATGCGTGAACGCCATTGGAAGGAGTTGATGGATAAGACGGGACAACACTTTGATATGTCTGTCGATCGATTCACGCTGGATAACATGTTTGCGATGGAATTGCATCGTTATCAGGACATTGCCGAAGAGATACTTAACAATGCGATCAAGGAGTTGCAGATTGAGAATGGTATCAAGGATATTATTGAGAATTGGGGCACGTTGCAGTTTACAGTGCATAAGCATATGAAGGGCGGCGAAGATCGCGGATATATCTTGGGCGCGGTTGATGAAATTACGCAGATTCTGGAAGATAATTCGATGAATTTGCAGAGTATGGCTGGTTCGCAGTTTGTCGGACCGTTTCTCGGCTTGGTGCAGAAATGGGAGAAGAATCTATCGCTGATTGGCGAAGTGATTGATGAGTGGTTCATTGTACAGCGACAGTGGATGTATTTGGAGGGTATTTTTGTCGGCGGCGATATACGCGGTCAGTTGCCGGAGGAAGCTAAAAAGTTTGATGATATTGACAAAGCGTTTCGTCGCATTATGGTTGACACAGCGAAAAATCCGAATGTCCTCGATTGCTGTACGGCCACCGGGCGACTGGTTGATTTTCAGGGATTGGGCGCAGGACTAGATCGATGCCAAAAGAGTTTGAATGATTATTTGGATTCGAAGCGCAGACGTTTTCCGCGCTTCTTCTTCATCTCCACCGACGAATTGTTATCCATTTTGGGCAGTAGTGATCCGGCCGTTGTTCAAGATCACATGATTAAAATGTTTGATAACATTAAATCGCTTCGTTTGGGCCCGGATAATACGGAACGCATCAATGCGACGGCGATGATTTCCGCCGAACGGGAAATTATGGAATTTCGAAATCCGGTGTATACGGAAGGGAAAGTTGAAGATTGGATGAACGATGTTCTTAACGAAATGCGCCGCTCGAATCGATTCATTACGAAGAAAGCCATTTACGACTATGGCAAAACGCGTCGGCCACGCACCAAATGGATGATGGACTATCAGGGCATGATTTGTCTAGCCGCCAATCAAGTATGGTGGACGGCGGAGGTCGAAAATGTGTTTGAAAAGATTATAAAGGGCAATAAACGCGCAATGAAGCAGTATTTGGAAATGTTGAATAAGCAACTCGACGATATCGTGCTAACCGTGCGTGAAGATCTTTCTTCAAACGATCGCACGAAATTCAAGACGATCGCAACGGTCGAGGTGCACGCTCGTGATATTGTTGAGACGTTTGTTCGGGATAGCGTTTCAACCGCGCAGGAGTTTGAATGGGAGAGCCAATTGCGCTTTTATTGGATTAATAAACTGGACAATTTGTGGGTGACACAGTGCACCGGTTCGTTTGAATACGGCTACGAGTATATGGGATTGAATGGTCGGCTAGTTATTACTCCGCTAACTGATCGCATTTATTTGACAATCACACAAGCGCTCCTCATGCATTTGGGCGGTGCACCAGCAGGACCAGCGGGCACGGGCAAAACGGAGACCACTAAGGATTTGGCCAAGGCGATGGCTTTATTGTGCATTGTGACCAACTGCGGTGAGGGTATGGATTTCAAGGCAATCGGCACGAATTTAGCCGGATTATGTCAATGCGGCGCCTGGGGTTGCTTCGACGAGTTTAATCGCATTGATATCTCTGTGCTGAGCGTCATCTCCACGCAATTGCAGACCATTCGTAATGCGCTTATGACGGCCGTAAAGAAATTTATCTTTGAAGGTGTGGAAATCAATCTTGACGCGAAAGTGGGCATTTTCATCACGATGAATCCGGGCTACGCGGGTCGAACGGAATTACCAGAATCCGTAAAGGCGCTCTTTCGACCTGTTGTATGTATTATGCCCGATTTGGAAATGATTTGCTTGATTTCCCTCTTTTCCGATGGATTTCTGCAAGCTAAAGTGCTCGCTAAGAAAATGACCGTGCTGTACAAACTTGCACGTGAGCAATTGTCGAAACAATTTCATTACGATTGGGGATTACGTGCGCTAAACTCGGTGCTGCGAATGGCCGGTGTATTGAAACGTGCCACGCCGGATTTACCTGAAGCACTCGTATTGATGCGTGCATTACGTGATATGAATTTCCCAAAATTCGTCTTTGAAGACGTGCCATTGTTTCTCGGTTTGATTCGCGATCTCTTCCCTGGAATGGATTGTCCACGCGTTGGCTATCCGGATTTCAATAGTGCTGTCGAGCAGGCACTGGTCAAGAATCGATTTATTGTTATACCGGAGCAGGTTGATAAGGTCGTGCAAATGTACGAAACAATGATGACGCGGCATTCGACCATGCTGGTGGGGCCGACTGGCGGTGGTAAGTCGGTGGTAATCAACACATTGGTTCGCGCGCAAACGCTGATGGGTTTGCCGACCAAAGTTTTTACGCTGAATCCGAAAGCGTGCTCGGTGATTGAGCTGTACGGCATTTTGGATCCGTTTACGCGTGATTGGACCGACGGATTGCTGTCGTGCATTTTTCGCGAGATGAACAAACCCACCGAAAAGCAGGAGCGACGATACATTCTGTTTGATGGCGACGTTGACGCGCTGTGGATCGAAAACATGAATTCGGTGATGGACGATAACAAATTGTTGACGCTGGCGAACGGTGAACGCATTCGTTTGCAAACGCCAATTTGCGCATTACTTTTCGAAGTTGGCGATTTGGCATACGCTTCACCAGCGACCGTATCGCGTGCGGGGATGGTGTACGTGGATCCTAAGAATTTGGGATATCAGCCGTATTGGGATCGATGGGTGGCGGCGCGTACATGGCCGGCTGAAGCTGAATTCTTTCAGACGATCTACGAACAATACGTTCCACCCTTATTGTCGTATGTAATCCTGGGACAAATTGGAACGCAGCAAATGACTCCACTGAGAACGGTTATACCGCAAACTGGACTCAATATGGTGGTACAATTATGCTGCATGATTGATGCAATTTGGCCAGACAATCCAAATGCCGTACATCATGAAGAGGAGGAAGTACCTGAAATGCTAATTGAATGCGTGTTTCTCTCATGTATCTATAACTCAATCGGTGCACCAATAATCGCTGCGAAACGCGAAGATTTCGATTCGTTTACGAAGAAGCAGTGCGCGATGATGGTTGAGGAGGATACGATTGATTCGCCAGCACCAGTAGGTAAAATGCCATCACGATTTCCCACCTTGTACGATTATTACGTGGATACCACGAAACGTGCGTGGATTTCATGGGAAAGTCAAGTGCCTGTTTATGAACATGTGCGCAACAAGCGATTTTCCGAGATTTTGGTTCATACCATGGATACGATCAAGATTACCAGATATCTCGAATTGATGAATGAAGTTAAACGACCAATTGTTCTAGTTGGTGAAACTGGAACGTCGAAAACTGCAGTTATTCAAGATTTCCTGCGCTCCTTGAATACGGAAACGAATTTAATATTAAACATTAATTTTTCGTCTCGTACGAGCTCGTTGGATGTTCAGCGCAATGTTGAATCAATCGTGGAAAAGCGTACTAAGGATATTTATGGTCCACCGCTCGGGAAGAAATTGATTTGCTTTATTGATGATTTAAATATGCCGCAGGTGGACGACTACGGTACACAGCAACCGATTGCACTCTTGAAATTGTTGTTTGAAAAGGGCGGCATGTACGATAGAGGAAAAGATTTGAATTGGAAGAACTTTAAGGATATTTCCTATTTTGCCGCGATGGGTGTAGCTGGCGGTGGACGTAATGAGGTCGATGCGCGATTTATTTCCATGTTTAGCGTGTTTAATATTGCTTTTCCATCCGAAGCCACACTGTATCGTATTTATTCTTCGATTTTGAGCGGTCATCTGTCCATTTTCGATCCCACCGTGCAAATTGCTGATAAGTTGGTTACAATGACGTTGGAATTGTACAAGATTGCAGTACAGGAATTGCCGCCGACGCCGAATAAGTTTCACTATATTTTCAACATGCGCGATCTGTCGCGTATCACGGCCGGCTTGTGTTCGACGGTTCCACTGCATTATCATCAGAATTATCAATTGGTGCGCGTCTGGCGCAATGAATTTTTGCGCGTGATGTGCGATCGACTCATTAGCAAAGAGGATCAGGATATTATGCACAATTATATGATTGATAAATTGAGCAAGCAGTTTATCGTGGTCCGAGCTGCCGCTTCGGATCTAATGAACGACGATGATGTCGAGTTTGTTGCCAGTGGTACTGAGATTGCGGAAGAGGAAGCAGTAGGTGGTCCGCAAGTTGATATTCTCGAGTACGTAATGCGAGATCCGATTCTGTTTGGCGATTATCGTAATGCCATCAATGAGGATGAAGCGCGATATTATGAGGATTTGCTGGACTATGAAGCGATTTTCTTTCTCTTTCAAGAAATACTGGAAGAGTACAATGAACGCAATTCGCGGATGGATATTGTGCTGTTTGATGATGCATTAGAGCATTTGACACGAATTCATCGGGGCCTGCGATTGGAGAGAGGACATGTAATGATTGTAGGTGTTGGCGGCAGTGGAAAGGCGAGCTTGACGCGTTTGTCGGCATTCACAGCCGGCTGTGAAATGTTTGAAATCTTCTTGTGCCGTGGATATAATGAGGCATCATTCAAAGAAGACTTGAAGAAATTGTTCTTCCAGCTTGGCATCGACAATAAGCCAACTGTTTTCCTGTTCACGGCAGCCAATGTGGCTGAAGAAGGTTTCCTCGAGTTTATCAATAATATTCTGATGAATGGCATTATTCCGGCGCTGTTTACTGATGATGAGAAGGATCAAGTGATTGGACAAGTGCGGAATAAGGCAAAGGAAGCTGGTTATGGAATAAGCAAGGATGGCGTTTGGCAATATTTCACCAATAAATGCACAGATAACTTGCATATGGTGCTGTCCATGTCGCCGTCCGGTGATATATTGAGCAAACGCTGCCGAAGTTTTCCAGGACTCGTGAATAATACGTGCATTGATTGGCTATTTCCCTGGCCACAACAGGCGCTCATCGCAGTCGCTTCGGTGTTCTTGAAGGACAATAAAATGATTCCGTCTCAATTCCGACCGAGGATTATCGAGCATGTTGTATTTGTGCATCATAGGGTTGTGGAATTTACGATTGATTTTGCGCTTAAATTGCGCCGAAGAAACTACGTAACGCCCAAGCACTATTTGGATTTTATACACACGTATTTGCATCTGTTGGACGAAAAGCAGAAATTCATTAAGGCACAGTGCGAACGATTGTTGGGCGGTATGAAGAAAATTGACGAGGCGAGCGCCGAATTGGACGTGTTGAATAAGAAGCTGGCTAAGCAAAAGGTACGAGTTGCTGCGGCTACCAACGAGTGCGAATCCATGCTGGAGGAGATTGATCAAGGTACAAAGGCCGCCCAGCAGAAGAAGGACATTGCGTCCGAGAAGAGCGCAGAAATTGAGGAGTCGAAGAAAATAATAGTTGTTGAAAAGGCTGAGGCGGACGAAGCGTTATCGGAAGCGATGCCCGCGTTGGAAACTGCACGTCTCGCGCTCGCCGATCTGGACAAGTCAGATATCACAGAAATTCGTTCGTTTGCGACGCCTCCCGAAGCGGTGCAAGTCGTGTGCGAATGTGTCGCACTCATACGCGGCTATAAGGAGATTAGTTGGAAGACGGCCAAAGGTATGATGTCCGATCCGAATTTTTTGCGAACGTTGCAAGAGCTCAATGTAGACGCAATTACGCAAAAGCAACAGGCAGCCGTCAAGGCACATTTGAAGAAATCGAATAAACTGGACGATATGGCGAGTATAAGCAAAGCAGGTTTTGGTCTTTTGAAGTTTGTTTATGCGGTCATGGGTTACTGCGCGGTATTTAAAGAGGTCAAACCCAAGAAGGAAAAGGTGGAACGTTTGCAGGCCGAGTACGATTCAGCGATGAAGAGCTTGCAAAAGCTGTACAATGAAATTGCGAAATTGGAAGAGGATTTGGCGAAATTAAACGAGAAATATGCGGTGGCAATGAAACGACGCATGGAGATTCAGGAAGAGACCGATATCATGATGCGACGCTTGGAGGCGGCTGATAAACTGATCACCGGCTTGAGTTCGGAGCGAACTCGTTGGGCGATTGATTTGAAAAACTTGCACATTGACGAGGAGAAGCTGATTGGAAATTGTCTCCTATGTTCGGCGTTTTTATCATATACGAGCCCGTTTAGCTATGAATTTCGCAAGGAAATGATTTATACGGCATTTTACAATGACATTCGAGAAAAAGAAATACCATTTTCGGAAGATTTTCGCGTTGAACGACATTTGACGACCGACGTGGAAATTTCACTGTGGAGCTCACAGAATTTACCACCTGATGAACTCAGCGTACAGAATGGCATTTTAACCATTTACGGATCACGTTTTCCGGTATGCATTGACCCACAACAGCAAGCGCTCAACTGGATTCGCAAGCGAGAGGAGAAGAATAATTTAAAAACGCTGCATTTTAATGATCCTGATTTTCTCAAGTATTTGGACATGGCTATCAAATACGGCTCCACGATTTTGTTTCAGGATGTTGATGATTATATTGATCCTGTAATTGATAATGTGCTGGAGAAGAATCTTAAAACTGTTACGGGACGTACGTTTGTGATTCTAGGAGACAAGGAAGTCGATTACGATCCGAATTTCCGTTTGTATTTGACCACAAAGTTGTCGAATCCTTTATTCAATCCATCGGTTTATGCACGTGGAATTGTTATCAATTATACGGTAACACTGTCTGGTCTTGAAGATCAATTGCTTAGCGTTGTTGTGCGAAATGAACGTCCAGATTTGGAGGAGCAACGTGAACATTTAATTGCTGAAACGTCAGAGAATAAAAATTTACTGTCAATGCTGGAAGATTCCTTGCTTCGAGAATTGTCTACGAGTACGGGAAATATGTTGGATAATGTCGAATTGGTTGCCACTTTGGAGAATACAAAAATGAAAGCGCATGAAGTGCATACCAAGTTGGCACTGGCGACTGAAACGACGAAAGATATTGATAAGTTGAGAGATGGTTATCGTTCAGTTGCGCGAAGAGGCGCGCTATTATTCTTTGTCTTGTCAGACATGGCAACTGTGAATACGATGTATCAATATTCTCTCATGTCCTATTTGGAAGTATTTGCATTCTCTTTACGCAAATCATTGCCGCATAAAGTACTCCTCAAACGTCTTCTGAATATTATCAATACGCTGACGAAGAATGTTTATGATTATTGCTGTACGGGCATCTTTGAGAAGCACAAATTACTTTTTTCGTTTCAAATGACTGTTAAATTGCAACAGCACGAGGATTTGATTTCCCAAGCAGAGTTGGAATTCTTTATTAAGGGATCTGTAAGTTTGGAGAAGTCGTCTAGAGCCAAGCCGGCTGTATGGATAACGCAGCAAGGATGGGAAGACATTATCAAGTTGGGCACTGATTTTCCAGAACCGTTTTTCAATATCGCCTCGGACGTTGAACGCTACATTGGCGAATGGGCTGCTTGGTACGATCTGGATCAACCTGAACAGGTTGATTTGCCATGCAATTATTCGCTGAATCTGCCACCGTTTTATCTCCTGATGATTTTGCGTTGCTTTCGAGTTGATCGTATATTCCGAGCAGTGACTGATTATATTTGTGCGACAATGGGCGAGGAATTTGTCATGCCGCCCACAATAAGTTTGGATAATATATTTGAACAAAGTTCGCCGATTACGCCAGTGGTCTTTATTCTAAGTCCGGGCTCGGATCCGACCGCCGATTTGATGAAGCTTGGCGATCGCAATGAGGCGGTTTTTAAATATTTGTCGCTCGGACAAGGGCAGGAGGGGATTGCCATTGATTTATTGGATCAAGCAGTTCAGCGAGGGTATTGGCTCATGCTGCAGAATTGTCATTTGCTCCTGAGCTTTATTCGGCAATTGGAGAAACTCCTCGAACGCATGAGCAAACCACATCCGGATTTCCGACTTTGGTTAACCACTGATCCCACCAATAATTTCCCAATTGGTGTGCTGCAAAGATCGCTAAAAGTGGTGACTGAGCCACCGAATGGATTGAAATTGAATTTACGCAATACGTATTTTAAAATGCGTCAACAAACCTTAGAATCGTGTAAACATTCGGCATTTCGACCATTGGTTTACGTCTTGGCGTTTTTCCATGCTGTTGTTCAAGAACGCCGAAAATATGATAAGATTGGCTGGAATATCAGCTATGATTTTAACGAGTCCGACTTTAATGTGTGCGTGGAAATACTGGATACGTATTTGACCAAGGCACTGGAGATTAAAGATACTCGAATACCGTGGAATAGCTTAAAATATCTGATTGGTGAAGTGATGTACGGCGGACGAGTAATTGATGACTTTGATCGACGTATTGTTAAAGTCTATATGGATGAATACATGGGTGATTTTCTATTTGATAAATTTCAACCGTTTCACTTCTTCCAAGATAAAAGTGTTGCGTACGTAATACCGCAGGACGGTGAACGTGACGATTACTTGCTGGCCATCGACGAGCTACCGTTAGCTAACAGTCCGGAAGTGTTTGGCCTGCATCCAAATGCGGAAATAGGTTACTATACGCAAGCGACGAAAGAAATGTGGCAGAATTTGATTGAATTGCAGCCGCAAACAACTACGGCCGGCACTGGAATAAGTCGCGAAGAATTTATCCTGAACGTTGCGAATGACATCTTGGCCAAGCTGCCCGAAGCGTACGAGATTTGGAAGGTGCGCCAGCATTTTCAATTGACCATGACACCCACGATTATTGTACTCCTGCAGGAGTTGGAACGCTTCAATATGCTGATTAATAGAATGAGGAAAAGCTTGCAGCAATTGAAACGCGCACTCGCCGGTGAAATTGGCATGGATGCAGTTTTGGATAATGTTGCATACTCGCTGTTCAATGGTCAGTTGCCAAATATTTGGCGTAAACTCACACCAGCGACGTGTAAGAATTTAGGCGGATGGATCGAATTCTTTGAAAAGCGCCAATTTCAATATCTCACCTGGATTGGACAAGGTGATCCTGTTGTTTTGTGGATATCTGGACTACATATCCCCGAGACGTATCTGGCTGCTCTGGTGCAGGTCGCATGCAGGCGAAATAATTGGCCATTGGATAAGAGTACTTTGTATACGAACGTTACGGATTATTTGGATCCGCTGGATGTTGAAGAGCGTCCTGAAACGGGTACGTGCTTGATCCATGGCCTGTACTTGGAGGGAGGAAGGTGGGATCCTCAAACTAAGCGACTGATGCGATCATTTCCGAAAGTACTCGTTGAGGAGCTTCCTGTCATGAGCGTAATACCAATTGAATCGCACCGCTTGAAATTGCAAAATACATTGCGCACTCCTGTATATACCACTTCCCAGCGACGAAATGCTATGGGCGTTGGTCTCGTATTTGAAGCCGATTTAGGAACGCCTGAACATTTAAGCCATTGGGTACTTCAAGGTGTTTGCCTCGTGTTAAACACGGATTGATGGCTTGCTGTTGCACTTGTTTATTTACATTTTTATTTAAAATAATTTTGGTTCACTTAACAAGATTATTACAAAAAAAATGAGTCGTCGTGATCATCGTATTCAGCAACGTAACGACAGAAGAAAGGAATTTATCCGCACTTTTAAATTCTTCGCTTCGAACGTGACGTTTACATCTGAAATCAGATAGTTAACTGATTGGTAACATGCTGAAGATTGGGTTCTACTCACGTTGCATTTCAGTTGGTTTTCTTGACGTCTTTGGTATCGCCTTCCTTTGGCTGACCTCTGCCCAGAATCCGCGCAAGCGAGTCCCAAATGCCGCCGAAGAATAGCGCACAGAGAAGATTCTCAAACGGCACGAAGGGATCATGAATGCCCAGCAGGATTGAGGAGAGTTTAAAGTACACGAAGAAGATGACGATACCGAAATAGACCAACGCGTGCGGCGCCGAAATAAGTTCAGTTTTCTTATCCAGGATGAAAATGATTGACGCCACAATGCAGGATTTTGTGTAGCTATAAGTAAATGATATTAAAAATAGATACGTACGACGTAATCGGACGGGGACGGTCAACTTACAAGCTTGGCTGCATGAACTCCATGGCAGTCGGAGTCCAAACACCCCGAATAAGACGTTCTAGCAATCGGGTGAAGCCAGCACCATTACCCTTGAGTGTGCCAATTATAATCATGATGAGGTATGCGTTTGGATACAGTTTTGCAGCATGTGTCACACCATCATACACCTTTTTACATCGATATATTTCCTTCATTGCCGCACATACAATTTTAACTGGCAAGAATTTCGCAATTTTATATCCGATGTCAAATGGTGTGTAGAATATGGCATACCTGAAAGCATTGGACGTTGGTAAATCTAGTTGGCACGTGAAACATTTAAATGTTACCAGACTAGAGTAGCAACAATCAGTTGTGGGGTGTTTTTGAGAGGAGCTAAGACTGGTTCCGCTAGTAAGGCACCAGCTACCATTCCACCAGCAAACACAACGAGCATATACGATAACCAGCATGCTAGAGGATGTTTTCGTGAAAATTGTTGCGCTCCTGAAACATGGTTCATATGGTTAATTTCCTGGATTCCTTGCTTTTATGCCTAGACTATGGGCAACACTCAACGCAACAGTATTGATTTTACAATCAGCTGATTTAATAAATTGTACGCATCAACAAAGCGTGTTTGATAAGTAATAATTCGTAATTTATTATATATTGCCGTGCATCAAGATAATAGTGATGGCGGTAAATTACGCTATTAAACGGAGGTCAACAGGTAAGAATGCGCGAAGAACCAGTTTGACGATAGGACTTGGCGGAGGCACGCGTGTGCTAGGATAAAAACAATGTCGATCGGACGACAAAAATCAAGCGATGCATTCAGGAGGACCAGTCTTGCCTCCGCACATTCGTCGTATACTTTGGAATCAATCACGTCCGAGCAGATGAATCACAGCGTTAGTGGCTGGAGTGTGGTGTCGAACAACTCGCCGAAACGTCGACAATCAATCATTGAGTTGTGTGATGAGCAAGGTATGTAAAGTTGATGTTTTATAAGTTGAACGTTGTTGAGTGTTTTGCGGCATCGACGGCGCGCGTCGGGTTTACCGCTCTAAGTCTAATATTAGTTTTAAAACCAAATAACTTATTTATAGTACACAACTGGCGCGGTGAGCAGCCACATAGGCCTATAAGTAATTTACCGGCGTAGCGTAAAATACCGGAGGTTCTAGTCGAAATACGTTATTTTTAAAATTGCATCGGATTTCTCTCGCTTACCAGCTCCAAGATCTTCCCGCACGGCCAGCGCGCATAGGACGCAATGCGCGATATCAAAGTAGGGAAACATTTTCAGTTTCACCACCTGGTTGGCGATGTCCAGGAACGCCTCGGGATCCATGGTGTGTGCGTTGTGGTTGTGCGCGTTTGTGCTTGCAAATTCAGGAAGTTTGTTTGTTGCGCGTTATCACAATACAACTAGGTGCAATGCGGTGTGTAGGTACGCTAATAATTAGATCGAAATAAACGCATCCGCGCTCGGTGGACGGTGCGGCTCGCTACACATCGACGACTGAGCCGTTCCCGCGACGTCTAATCGAAATCCCGCACCGGGACATCGGCAGCGTCTGGACGCCAGGACCCACTACTAAGAAGGCGCGCTCGACTTCCGTGTGATTCTATTTTGAAAGCAAAGAAAACTATTCAAAACTTATTCTATTCTATTCTACTCTACTACTCAACTAAACCATGTACCTATTATTTAATAGTAGTTATATAATTTCAAAAATACCTGTCTTATGCTACGACAGTTTTTATTTTACAATTTCACTTTACTTCATCAATTTAAACTTTAAATTGCCACTCACAGACGAGTTTTTTATATGACCTGAATTAACCAGCATGAAGGTTAATGTGCCGTTTCTCTGTACTTGCGCGAGCGCAGTCAGAATTGTTGTTATTGACAAGTTTTACGTACATTAATATTGAATTATGGAATATGTGCACGTTAAATGTGTAATTGCGCAATGAGTTGAGTGCGGTCGTATCATTCTGTTCATTATGGATGTATGTTATCGTAATGAATGTGCTTATGTACTTAAGTCATATGTAATTTGATTCGTTGTAGCAGTTCCATCTACGATGTCCAGCAGTACGGATTCACTTCCAGGGAGTAATGATAAAAAGCGATTTATTGCGGCCTTGGATGTGGGCACGACTACATTGCGATGTCACGTAGTTAATTCAAAAGGTGACTTGGTCGGTCAACATGCCGTTCCCGTAAGTTTACAACATTTAACTGTAGTACTTTGAATTACATTCTTTGCACTTTTAGACAAAACTCATCCATCCACAACCGGGTTATGCAGAAATCCCGTATAATTTGCTTTTGGACGATTCACTGCTCGTTATTAAAACTGCAATTAAAAGTAAGTACCTATTTATTGATTACTAAATTCGTAAATTCCGAATAGTAAATATGTTATTGTCGTAATGTTTATGCTCTATTTTTAGACGCAAGTTTATCTCCTACTGATATAAGTACGCTCGGTATTACAACGCAACGCGCAACTTTTATTACTTGGCGACGCGATACTGGCGTTCCATTTCATAATTTCATAACGTGGAAAGATATTCGTTGCAACGAACTGGTGAAGCAATGGAACAGTTCATTGGTTATGAGATCCTTCAAATCGCTATGCTACACGTTGTATTTGTTCAGCAGGCTGCCGAGATTTTTGGCGGGCAGTTCGATCAAGTTTACAAGTAGCCATACGACAATGCGACTATTGTGGGTGTTGAATAACATCGATGAAATGAGACAAGATATTGATAATGTCATGTTTGGAACGGTGGAAACGTGGCTGGTGTATAAGCTGACCAAGGGTAAGACGTACATATCCGATTTTGGGAATGCGAGTAGCACTGGTCTTGTGGATCCGTTCGAAGCAAATTGGTCCTCTTTGCTGCATTCAATACTCGGCATTCCAATTTCTATTTATCCCTCGATTGTGGCGAATGACGATGATTACGGTAAAGTGGATAAAGAATTTTTTGGTGTTGAAATACTAATTGGTAGCGTGATGGCTGATCAACAAAGTTCAATGATCGGTTCCTGTTGCTATAAGGAGGATACTTTAAAGTTGACACTTGGAACGGGTAGTTTCTTGAATATTATTACGCCCACATTACATCCAGGCGTTCGTGGGATTTATCCTGTTGTTTATTATAAGTTGAAGGATAAGTTTTCGTATATGGCTGAAGGAGCATGCAATGACACGGCGACAATCATTACATGGGCGTTGTTATCAGGTTTATGTAAAACACCTGAGGAAACATCGACAATGGCTCAATCAGTGGATTCCAATGATGGCGTTTACTTTGTACCAGCATTTAGTGGTTTGGGACCACCGATTTATGATGAGAAAGCGGCCACAGGATTTTTTGGAATTAAACCAACAACTACCAAAGAGCACATGGTGCGTGCAATGCTTGAAAGTATTGTTTTCAGGATAATGCTGCAGTATAACACATTACGTAAAGAATTGGACAATAGCATAGTTCAAATTTAGTAAGTAGTGGGATTAATTATGTGATTTAATTAATTATGAATTCATTAATATTTTAGTGTCGATGGTGGTGTATCCAGAAATGATTTTATTTGTCAAATGATTTCCAATATGACTGAATTGCGAGTAGAACGTGCTCATTCAACAGAATTATCTGTACTTGGCGCAGCATACATCGCAGGACTAAATACGGGTAATAAATTATATTACTGATTAATATTGCATGTAACAATTGATATTTTACAGGTATTTGGTCTAGTATAGATGAATTATCAAATTTACGTAAAGTTGAAAAAGTATTCACTCCATCAAAAGACCTGACTTTCTATGAATCGCATTTTGCTGAATTTGAGGTCTGGCAAAAAGTGGTAACCAGGTTTAAATCGTGGTATAAATAATGATAAACGCTAATTAATTATCAAAAGTATATTACGTCCACTATTTACAAATGTACATGTTTTGGGAAAGCAATGGTAGAATTAATTGGTCACGGTGAATTTCGCGTGGGACTGTTTAGCACTGTTTGTTTTTCTCGTCGCTCTCTAGCACGTCGATTTTGAAACCATATTTTAACACGAATATCAGCCAAATCAAGCACTCGTGAGATTCGCGTAACTTCCTCGCTGCTTAGGTACGGACTTTGTTTAAATTTCTCCTCTAATACCGATAACTGATGACTAGTGAATGGAATACGTGGATGTCGGCCGAGTTGTCGTTTTTGTGGGCCTTCTTTCTTGCCTAAATGAATCATGTTTAAATAATTGATTGGTGATGATGTGACGATAACTTACGAGGCACTTTTGGTGGACAATATCGCGTGCACTGCAGCCATGTGAATGGTAATTCCGCATTTTGAGTAACAAATGACTCGTTGTATTGCTGAGGAGTTTGTTGATAACATGTATTAAATACGTTTATTGACGAACACGGCGATGGCACATTTGTTTGTGGCGGTTGAAACACACTTGAACTGTTTGCGTTGCTCGTTGTTGATTGACTAGATGAATTACCGGCGCAATTAAGGATATGCTCAATTGTAAAATTTGTTGTTTTATTACACGACACGTCGTTGTGATTATGCTGCTGATCACTCGTCATGTTGGCGAAACTTTTTAGAAACTTAGAATGTAATGAATTGAGGACCAAAGGGCGCAAGCATTATATATGTTTACCTCACAATGCCCCACCACTAGTGCGTTTTAAGGTATTATCAGATTAAACATCCATCTTTATCTATAGACCCTTTAGAGTCGACAATGCACACAAGAGAAACCTCAAATTACTCTCTTATACGATGCTCAACATTCCATACGGTGATTTCTCGATTTGCGCACTCAGGAAATTGTTACAAATATTATAAAATTTTATAAGTGCAATTTTATATTTTGTTTACGAATTGAAATTTACATAAAAAGAATGGAAATTTGCATTGAAGTCAAGTTATTTCACTTTAAGTATTTTGCATATTTAACCCTTTCATATTTAACTTTTTAAGTTGTGGCTAACTCACTAAAAATTGAAAAACATCGACTATTAACTTTTAAAGCTTAAATCCGCTTAGGTTTGTTTGCAGCCGTGCAAGAAACATGCAGTTTCAATTATTCTTGTGCATATTGGAATAATATTTAAAATTCACATTATATAATTGCTTTGCTTTCGAGACATGGATTTATCTTCGGTAGCTGGCAAGTCTATTTGTTTGGTATAATTGCTTTGTAACCCGACACTGATTCACGATCTCCCTTAATTGTACGAGAGAATCATTCGCAGTGGGATTCCCTTCAAGTAATCAGCGAGCGTGTAATTTGTTATGACAGTTTTACATTTACGCAGCAATACGAATCAACTGCATTGCAGCTGAATTCTTTGTAATAAGAAGGGTAGCAAAGGATCAGCCCATTTTCAGTTTCATATGCCAATGGGAGGCACGTTAAGAACCCTTATAATTTCATTACTATTTAAATATTTATATTTAGCAGTTGAGAAGAATGTTGATGGAAAACTATTATCATGTAGCTAAATTATTCCAGAGAAAGGAAAACCCTTACTGGGTGCTTACGCTTTAGTGGCAATATTTTGACTTCTGTAAGATCAGAAAAATTCGCAGATACACGACAATAATAAATGCATTAGTAATGCTCCTTCCCCCGTTTGGCGATGATGATAATAAATTATTTAATTTTTGCGTTATCTTCTTTTAAACGCAGTAAAAGTTTGTACGTAATTCAAAGACATCTGTGCGGTTTATCACAAAAGAAAAGCATCAGAAACAATCACATAATCTTTGTGTTAGGGCACGAGTCCTAACAATCTTCTTTCAACAAACGCCGTACTTAGTCGGAGAGAATACGTACTTATTTACAGTAGTAAGTACTGTATTAATACGCCTGACTAAATTACGCATTAATTCTCTTCTCGGAAGTATCTCAGTGTTGCGTCTTCTTGCGCTAGTTGACGTGATTGTTTTGCAATAAGATAATGTGCTTCACATGGGTGTACGTTACATCACAGAAGTGATTAAAGCAATAATAGAAACATGAATGTAAGCACGCGTATCATATTTAACACGCTTTTATGTTTGGCGCTTTTAAGAGTAAAGTTGTAAACTTGCCGCATATTACCTATAAGGTAGGTACGTAATGTTTTG
This sequence comes from Aleochara curtula, assembly GCA_963978815.1. Lineage (NCBI taxonomy): Eukaryota > Metazoa > Arthropoda > Insecta > Coleoptera > Staphylinidae > Aleochara > Aleochara curtula. The sequence continues at coordinate 17,408,512 of OZ022216.1, read as the reverse complement.
TTGTGCCAACTTTGCTATTATACAAGAACTCCAACTGTGCGCACTGCTTTGCGGCGTATTTGTTGATGCTCTTTTTCGTGCGCATCTTTAATAGAAATTTCCAATTGGCTAACACTGGATGAATTATCGGTATACGTTACGCGAAACACCTTTGCAATCGGCGGCATGTTTGGAAACGTTTTTTGACTTTCCACATACTTGAATTTCATATTTTAGCATATTATATAACAGTGGCTGTCGGTGGGCATTTAATGCAATTGAATTGATGACCGGTGCGCAGGGTTTTGATATGTTTATAATGATCAATTTCAGTGTGCCATCTGATACGAATTACGCCGTAACAGTAGCCAGTGAAGCATTTAAAACTCAGCAACGATATCAGTTTCATACTCGATCCAAAACACAGGATGTGCACATAATGTTCTTTTTATGCTGAGACCACATTGGATTGTGCGATTAAAATTAAATTATTCGACAATGTGTTGCATATAAATAATGTATATATGTACATGAACTTGAATTGTGCGCACAATCTATTTGTTAAACATGATTCTAAAGCGTGTTTTAATAACATGCAATAATTCACCGATTTACTATTGATGAGCAACTTTGAATATCTGTTAAATTAAGCGAAGTCACATTTGTTTTTCAAGTGTTGATAATATCTTTTTAACAACTGTCAAATGATTCAATTACGTGTATGTTTTTCTCAGCAAATATTTTGGTTTGTATTATTCTTCTTCGCATTGAAGCTTTTGGGGATGGACAATGCATTTAAGGGTTGCTACTTAATGGCAACATTCGAACGCAAAGATGTTAATCTATGCATTTACGGATAAACATGTTAAAAGGCACTTGAAACTCGTATTTTCATTCCGCATTCGTATTCGCATTCGTTTCGTTCTTGAATTCGTTTCAATTGCGGTTGGCTAAGGTGACCCTTGCATTTTTACAATTTCCACGCATTGTCCACATTGCCAATCTTACGTTCAATCTAGCATTTGCGTTTGAGGACACGACCAACTAATTGAGAGTGCAATTATCCATACTCTAAACGTTTTTATCGCCTTGCGAAATCAACAAATTGCTGATTTATCTATCAGTTGGACGTAAAGTTGCAGCTTACTGTGGTACAAGCGTATTGAATGTTCAAAACGCAAACAACCTTCAATCAGTACGTAAAGTATCACTTCATTAATTTCCTATTAAATTTAATTGTTATAATAATTAGTGGATAGTTAAATTATCTATCAGTTTGCGTCTGTGTTGTTGACCTAGGTTTGGAGTTTCATAAATTGAATTTGGATGTGCTAACAAATTAAGCAAGTTGCAAACTATAATATTATGCAAATACGTTTATGCTAATAATTTCCCAAGAATGATTAATTGCTAGTCAATGCATGTACGCGTATATTGATCGAAATGTGGAATCTAATCCACTAATGAATTTACATTAATCTTGCAACTGGAAACAACTTTAAAGGTTATCAAGACCAGTTTTCGCTTTCCTTCTCTAGCCTAAGCACAACCAGCATATTTATACGTAAATCTTTATAGTACTTAGTTGCATATTGTTGCGTCTGCTTGAGCTATGAAGATCTATTCGTTTTTTTCTGTTCTGTGCGTTGTTGTTGCCGCCTGTTTTGGTGCGCCTTCCGAAGTAAAGGATGAGACCAAACCAGCACTAACACCAACACCAACTCTTGCTCTTAAGCCAGTAGGTCAGATACCTGTTGTTGGATTAGGAACATGGATGGTAAATACATTTAATTAATTTAATTGCATCTGCTCGCATCATTAGGTACTTAGAAACAAGTAGACTAAAGTTAATTAGGAAAGAAAATAATTAAAAAATAGTTTGTAAAACTTTAACTTGCTTTACTAAATTTCTAACTGTTTGCAAACTCGTGAGTGATAATTGCATTTTAAACTTGAAAATCAATTTTGTTCAATAAATCAAGGTGATGTAAACAAAGTTGCTAAAGTAACTGAAATTAATTATAGTTTTTTTATTCCGAATAATGAGATAATCAATTAACTATGAATCTAATAAAAAAAATCGACAATTACTGCGGAATTTTACACCTGATTAAGTCGCGAACAAACTTTGCCTCATCATTAACAGGTTGCAAGTTGATTTCCTGTTACTACATGATCGAGTTATTACCACCACTACTTTTCTTGAATGCGGCATTTCTACGTCAAGCTAAATTATTCTCGTTGAGTCACATTTGTTGTCTGATGCAAGTGCGGTCGAGTTTTACCGAGAGAGCTAATCGTCTATTTAAATCAGGCGTATTTCAAAATTTTACTTATTGTTTGAATAAATAAATTGTGATCAATAAAAATGTCATCGTGCACTGAATTTATGCTTTACAATGGAATGTCTATTCCGGCAGTTGGTTTTGGTACTTGGCAAGTAAGAAGATAATAGCATAACACTTTTATTAACTACTGCATGGGTTTTTGTTTTAAAATTTCTTTAATTCTAGGCCAAAGATGATGAGTTGGAGAAAGCTTTAGACTTGGCGCTCGAAGCCGGTTATCGTCACATCGACACGGCGTATGTGTACGAAAACGAAAAAGTCATTGGTAGAGTGCTTAAGAAGTGGATTGACTCTGGCAAATTGAAACGTAAAGTGCTATTAGTTCTAGTTCTAGTTCAAGATCTGCTGGAGATAATTACATCCTGAGTTGTGTATCTTTCAGGAGAAGACTTGTTCGTCGTGTCTAAGCTGCCACCATGCGGAAATCGTCCATCGGGAGTTGAAAAGTTCTTGAAGCAGTCGCTCGACGACTTGCAATTGAAGTACTTGGACATGTATTTAATTCACACTCCGTTCGCTTTTGCGGATTGTGAAGGTACAATTCATCCGATGGAGGACGGAAAAATTATGCTCGACAAGGACACTGATCACGTTGCTACATGGAAGGTGGGTGCTGTAATTATTCCGTCTGGTGAGAGTGAATTATTAGCACGTCTCGTTGCACATTTCTAATGCAATTGCACTATGATTATACACTTAATGAATAATATCCCAAGGTTATGGAAGAACAAGTCGATGCTGGTAGAGCGAAGGCTATTGGATTATCTAATTTTAATATCACGCAAATCACTCGCGTGTTGGAGAATGCACGCATCAAGCCAGCAAACCTCCAGGTCGAACTCCATGCGTACCATCAACAGGTGCCACTGGTTGACTTCGCCAAGAAGCACGGCATCGTCGTCACAGCCTACTCGCCCCTGGGCGCACCGGGGTTGAATCAGTTCATGGAGGAATTGGGTCAAGAGTACGATTTTCTATTTTTATAACTCGATGCAACATCGTCATTGTGCGCATACTTTCAGCGGGGTAAAAGTACCAAAGATCCTTGAGAATCCTGTCGTTGAAGAAATTGCCAAAAAGCACAACAAATCAACAGCGCAAATTGTCCTTCGTCATGGAGTTCAGAAAGGGTTGGTCGTCATCCCAAAAAGCACAAATGCCGGTCGTTTGAAGCAAAACTTGAACATTTTCGACTTTACTCTGAGCGACGCGGAAATGAAGCAGTTGAATGATCTTAATAAAGATGCACGTGTCTTGGACTTTAAAGTATTCCCTGGGTAAGTACAATATAACTGATTAAAACCACGTTTTTATCACCTAAAAAGCAATTAATGAGGGACATCGCACTTGTACACTTATTTTATTTATAGACCATTCATATCTCTGAACTCAAGGTTGAACAGTATGATAAAATTAGATAAATGCTTGTTAATTAAGTAAAATTAACTAATAATTGCTGAATTTACCATGATTTTCTTTTTATAGGGTTGAAGAACATCCTGAATATCCATTTTAGACGTGGAAAATGCAAACAAAATGACGAATTCTATTGGTAAATGATAATTATAATTGACAACAACAGAAGCTAACATTCAACTTTATGTCCTTCTTGTTAATACGTTGAAAAAGATAGAAATTGCACGTTAGTAAAGTTGAAATATTAAATTATATACGTACTTAAGTATTATTGAAATATTTATTTCGATTTCAATACAACTGATATACACTATACAAAGCGATTGATCATTATTATTCACTTAATTTATTTACAATTTTTCTCCGATTTAGATACTTATATACTTTTAGAGTTTCACGTACATTCAATCATTCCATGAGTACCGTAAGTAATGTTTATACATATAATGTATGCATATATCAATTATTTATTCGTCGTTTGTTTCATACTGGACAACAATAACAATAGAAAAATTATTCACTGTAATAGTTTAACAATATATAATATACATTTTATATATTATTAGATAATAGTTAAATATGCGTGCGTATTCGTGTTTGTACAACATGCAACATGATAACTATTAATATTATAATAATGCAATTGATTCGGGGACTATGAACAAAAATATTCAGAGTTTAATTTACTTTGTAATCAATTTATTTCGTTACCAATGGTACGTTATATTGCTTTTATGTTTTGCGCGTTTAGTTTCTTTTGTTTCCATCAATTCCTCATTCGACTTTATTGCTTTGCAGTTTGCAGTGGATGTTTGCGCATAGTTGTTTGTTACTCTAAGGTCGATATTGTGAACACGTAATGCATGTTCAGTTTCAAAGACGTGAAATCAAAATTTATCCTTACAACTACAGCTACGATACAAAAAGAACTTAATTAAAAAGTGATTGATTGGGTGCAATTTGCAATTAACATTCATAAGAGACGACTAATTTAGGTATGATGGATCACATCATGCCTGAAATGTCTTCAAAAGAGGAAAAAACGGCCGATCGATTACCGTTTCGTGCTAGGATATTCAAAGTCTTTGCATTGAATGCGAAATTTCAGCCCCGGGGCGAACTTATAAACTATGAGCATCAGCGTGCTGAATCGGTCGGCGGGTGGCGTCGGTGGCGGTGGCAAAAACGCAACGTTATCGCTTGCAATTGAAGTTCAGCCTTCGTCTTCTTGGTGTCGATCGATTTTATATACAACGAATTCGTTTTTATCTATCTATCCATGCTACTTACTTACCTACATCCTTGAAGAGAGAGAGTAGACCAATATGAACAGCGAGTGCGCAAGTTTTGCGATAAAACTTTTCAATTACGATGCAAACGCGCTTTTATCGATTATCTATTTAGTACCTACGTACACTTTTTTAAAAACGACAGACAATATGGCTTTTTCAATTCAGCGCGCAAGGTTAAGAAAATATTTCCGTTAAGTGTCTCCTTGAGGCGCAAAATATAGCGCAAGAAAATGTATGTATGTAAAGACACAGTGTACATAATTGATTCAGGAACCTGCGCCTTTCTGAGGGTCGTATTCGAACGAAGCACCAATAAAATATCAGCCAGACATTAATTTTACATTATTCATCGAACGCCCCAGCATGCACAATGTACTTTTTCGCCTTGAACGTAACATAGATCCATTTATTTTGCATTGTCTAAAAATGTTTGATTCAGAGCTCCAAAATAAAAAGAAAACAAATCCTAGTTAAAAATAGTTTATCGATTTCGTTTGCGCTTTGATCGATACTGTAACAACATTACATTGTATTCATCGATCAATAGTTAAATTATAATTTGGATGGCGGTTAAATTTTCTTCGATGATTTATTATAAATATTCCAAAATATCATTTAGATTTACTCGTTCTTTTCGTTTCTAGTCATTTAATTCAACTTTACTTTTTGTATAATATAGAACATTGAAGGCAACATTTTATTTATTTAATTAGTTATTAAATATTCTTCTTATTCGATGTGTAATCATCAAAAGTTGAAATCTCTGATATTTTAATTGTAAAGACGAGAGATACGTTCAAGTTAAAACATTTTTTTATGCTTCAATCCTGCTGATATAAGTTGCACACGCGAGTTGGTGCTAAGCTAGAAAACTTGCCGGAAGTACCATAAGGACTTTCAAGTTTTCACTGCAGTTTCCGCCATTAATCATAGCGCAACACGAAAAGTTCGATTCGCTTCGAACTTTCATAGTGACTAGTGATCAAAGTTCTATCTAAAATTGGGAATAGACGCTCTTATAAAGATAGTTTAGAAGCTGCTCTGTTTGGCTAATATCCGGTATTTTTTGTGAATGTTCGTATCGCTTTCGGTGCGCTGGTGATGAACATTCGAATTCGCGTTGTTGTTGTTGTTATTATTATTAATGTTATTACTATGCTGGTGTTGATGATGGCGTTCATCGACGATATGTAAAACAGACGTAGTGGTGATATGCTCGTTGTTTCGCCTAAAACTAAAGTCACATTCGCCTGCGATCACGACGTCGTTAAGCGACGCGGTGACTTGAACACAACAATTGTCCACAGCACGTTGTTGCTGTTGGCCAAGCAGCAATTGCTGCCTGAAGAGAAGACTGAGCTCGCTGTACGAGGGCGGCAAGTCGTAGTTGACGATATCCTCATACGCTGGCGGCGAGTATCCTAGTGAAACGGGCGATAACCCTTTGCTGGTCGCGTCCGATTCCAAAATGCTTGGCGTACTAACGGCATACTGAAGACGATGTGCGCGTATCAAGTTGGCACTCAACTCCATAAAGTCAAGTCCAGTTTCGTCCGCCTGAAAGTGCGCAAAGACACTGCGATCCACCACCAGCATGCGCCCAAAGGGCAGGAGGATTATTGTAGGCGTACTTGATCCGCAGCGTTCGATTGGGGTACCTGCAAAGTCATATCCGCATTAGTTGATTACTTCCGTATGTTGTGTGCAATGTGACAAGATCACACAGGTTAGAAGTGAGTAAGTCAAAAAGTAAACAAATCACACTCGACTGCGTTCGGCTCTACTTCACGTCAGGTAACCTTTCAATAGCAAATTGTCAGTTGTCAGCGGTTAACTAGAACTGGGTGTGATAGCAACAATAAGTGCAGTTTAATAGTAAAGTGTTAAGGATTGATTAAAACTTTTAGGTCCATTAGAAGATATTATCGTATATAAAGCTCAGGAATTGTGGATTTAGTAGATGGTCCAAGTTTGTCAGCAGGAAACACGAACAACAAACCGTGAGTACAATTTTCACTACTTGACTTTAGGTTATTGCTAATACAATGTGTGCTTTGTGTGAAAATTATCGCGTTCATCTGAGATTTATGCGTTTCATGTATTGTTCCAATGACTTTCGCAATCGCTCGTAGCATTTGTCTTCAATTTATTATAAGCGGAATCTCTGAGTCAGAGTTAAATACAAAGTAAACAAAAGTTCCTTACACAAAGAATAAGTGCAAGACACTCAGCAATGCACAGGTGTCATAGAGAATGGTGAGTTGGAATATGGGGACTGATTCATGATAAGCGCATTTACATCACGATAAGATTGGAGTATTTTGTTAATTTTCTTGTGCCATAACGCAAACATCAAGAGAAAGGTTATGTATTATCCCGTATAATAATTCTCATGGTTGAAGGAGCACAAATGAATGCCAAATGAGCAGTCATTAGAAAGACGCGTCTGCTGAAATTTCGGCACACGAATTTGTAATGAAATATGAATAGCACGAGCGCTTTTTACACGTGTTACCCAATCAAAATGTGTAATTATAAACTACCACTGGTGTTACCCAATCTGTTATAAAGATATTTCGGGAATCGAATCAACAGAAAAGTCATTATTTTACGGTAATTTAATAAGGAGCATCCAGTATTTTACTGATAATATATTGCGGATTATCAATCACGGATTATGAATTGGCGAAGGAGATAGGTGAATTTGAAGGTGAATTAAGAATGAAAGATGAGTTAACATTGAAAGTTATTTGCCAATTTTTTCGTCTCAGTCACAAAGTAATCTTTTGTGAAATTGCTCTTTTCGTATGATTTATGAATATTTGTTTAGCCTCATAACGATTAGAATTTTTGGGAATTTATTATAGCTTATAAATATTCATAACTAGCACATGCTTAGGAGTAATAAGGATGATTTTTATCAAGTCGGTATCTTGCATTATTTAAGAGAAATGAAACGAATGAACTGAAGTTAAGTTAATTTTTTGAAGATTTATGAAGATAATTTCACGATGAAGAGTTTTACTTGCTCGAATAATCAGACTGTACAGTTCTTATCCACGGCATCTCAGGAAATTGATGTGAATTTATAAATTATATAAAAGATATTAGGTCGGCGGCAGCGGCAGCGGCGGCGGTTTAACTATAAAGTTTTATCTCTTATATAAATTATGGACAACACACGCTTTGAATGAACAACGTTAACGTGTGTCAGTTGAACGGTATTTAGATAAATTTAAGTTTTACTGCCAATTTTATGGTAGAAAAATTGGATTTTATGCGGTCATTAACTGAAAAAACAAAATTATACTGTCAAATGTTGTCATCTCACTGTGGGTATTTATAAATTTATATTCGGAATGGTGCAATTATGTTGATACACACACGGACATATTTTAATTAGAATTGAAGGAATAATTAATAGTGGATCGATATTTACTTAATCAAGCGATAATTATTTATTCAATGTTAGTCGAGTTATTTGCGCTGAAGCTTTGGTGCTCAATTGGATTTCATTTAAAGATTAAAATTAAACATTAGAGTTTCATATTACCGTGCAAAAGTTGAGAAGAATTTTAAAGTCATTGCCAATTTGATTGTTAAATTCGGATTTTATACGGTCATTAGCTTTTCTCGATTCCGCTTTAATTAAAGATAAACAGCATTTCTATTTTTGAAGTACAGTTGTTCAGAACAACCGCAAATGTTTGATTATTTCAACTTGCAAATTTTCGTACCACTCTTAATGGTATTCAGCTTTGTGCGAGTTAAAGTTTAATTAAACTTTTAAAATCAAGATAAATTACCTACAGTCAGCACGCGTTTCAGTTCTAACATGACTGCTGGATTTGAAGAGATATCTTAGATAAATGGAAGTCACATTGCCAAATCCAAATAACAAATCAAATTTAATCTCGGCCATTATTAACGTAAAAAACAAAATTATGGTATTAGTCATTTATTATCGCGTGTAATGTAGGTAGTAATATTATTTATAGTCCAAGATTAGTTTTTCGTTAAATTGAGTTAGATTTTTCTTGTTTCTTTCTCGGCAAATGAATCAGCACGAATAATTTTTATTAGTTTGGTTAGAATGAAATTATGTCCGAAGATTAGAGCAATAGATCATGCGCTAGCTTCGCTTTAGGCAGTGGTAAATTACCTCCCCATTTTTCGTATGCTCAACGGTGGTTATTGTAACCAATTCATCATCATTTCGCGTCCTTCGTCTTTCTCGCACACTATTTGCTCGTCGATTGTCAAGTTGTGCTATGAAATTTAAAATACTAAGAGATTTTATGCTAAAATGATATTTGGGATAAAGTACAATAATATTTTTGCGCACAAATAATAGAATTTGCATAAATAAGTTATGTTTGTCGTTAAAGTAGAGATAAATCACGGTTGAAAAATGTACTAGGCGGAAAAGTGTATTTTACGATGACAGTAGTGCGTCCTTTGGTCCTTTAAGACTACATATATGTAGATGAATAGCCCACATGCACTATAATTCATTCGTACCTGCTTCGTCCTCCGGCTCCGGGCAGCAGAAGCACACTTTCTTCCGGCAGAATTCGCGTACGGCTGGCGCACCGCAGAAACAAAAGATGAGAATGATCGCCAGTACGGCGATCATTGTGATTAAGGGCGCAATGCTCGGGTTTGTCGCATTCTCTGGCTGCGGTGTTGGATTTATCACTTGAACTTGAAACAAAAGACAAAGATTAGTTTCTTCTTTGTTAGGGCAGTTGGTTAACAATGCTTAAACTAGACTGGTATAACTTTAACTATTGTAAAGAAAAATATGGAATTTTGGAATATGCGTGAGAAATTCTAGAAATGATAAAAGATTATGCATTTTTGTTATATTTAGAAATAAACATTTATGAAACAAGGCATAAAAAAATGTAAATGGACAACGCGACGAAGTTGTCGGACGGTAAACAAAACGAATGTAAATCATGCGGCAAATGCGACTTTTCAACTTTTCGAATCCTTTTCGCAACCATCCAGCAAACGTCTATTTCGAGAGACAACCGGCGCGAATCAGCTATCAAGTAATAGCATTACCCAACCGCAGTTTGGAATAAAAACACTAAAACTACACTTTTATGACATTTTAAACGATTTTTCATTTTTTATACAATACGTAAGACCTCATCGTATAATAATGCGCAGTTTACAATAACGTATTCTAAGTTTCGTTGGTTTATACACGTATTCATGGTTTATTTATTGCAAAAATATGATGTGAATATGATTACATTATCAATTGCATAAAGCAACATATTATTTCATTTGTGATCAAGGAAAACGCGGAAGAATTTTCATTTCGAATGTTCCTTTGAAAAATAAGTGAATTCAAAGAAGTTTTGCGATTGTTTAATCTTATTTTAAAAATATTTCAAACGAAGTCGACGATTGAATATGAGAGAACGATGCAAAAAATAGTTCATGATTATTTTAAAGCTACCTGCAAATAGAAATTTTTCTGCCGCTTTTTTCACTTTCTACTTTGACTTTCTGACTTGAGAAACACAATGAAAAATTGTATTACGCCCAAAAAGACATTTCATGCTTTGATTTATGTAACATATTCGCCTGTTTTCTTTTGGCAACGTCATCTCAGCACTTTAATCTCACATTTGCGTGAATTTTAATTTTTATTTTCGCGGAAAACAGCATTCAATTGTTTATTAATAAACTGAATGCTTATCCAGCAAAGAATGTCTTTGATTCTTCATTGAAAAAGACTTTGCTTTGACGTAAACTTTTCAAAATTTCATACGACACATAATATGAATAAAATACACTTATTGAGTGAAATAATGTAATGAGCTGTGAAGTTGTAGTTTAGGCTGAAAGATATTTATGATAATTGTGCAGACAAGTTTTGAAAATCCATAAAATCAACTGCTTTATGCGACATTTTTATGTGGTTTTCTAATGGTGAAATTGCGGATTTATTCAATGATGACATCTCGAAAAAAAAAAGTGATGCAAAAAGACGATGTGCATCGTGGTAAATAATTCATTATTTCGCAGTGGTATATTATTTGGTGATAGATGAGTCTCTCGCGGAATGAATAATTAATCATGAAATTTATTAACGCATTCATAAATTTGCGGCCGAGACGTTTTTAATGCGAAATAATGTAAACAACTTTATAGACATTCGCAGCTTCTCATTTCGTTTTCAGTCAGTTCTTCTTGGCGCGTTGAATTGCATCAGGGCAGGCACGAATGAAAGCGCAGAAACATTCGCGTCATAATTTATATCTGATTATAACCATGCCGTCATCAGCAGTTTTCTCGCGTGCGCTCGTAGCCATGCTGACGATGTGTTTATTGGTTAATATACAACGTTAATTCTGTATTTTTTTTGCTATTTTTCGCGCACATATTCGCACATTTAATAACGCCAGTATTTACGACTGCAATTTCAAATTTCCCCCACCGACTGTAAATTCCATTTAGGGTAATTGTATTCATGAATTTTATTTAATCCCTGATGATTTAATTTTACAATTTCCGTTGATTTCTAAAGTTTTGTAAAAATTTGACTTTTAGTTATTTCAAGGATATATTCACTAATTGTATTAATAGATATGATATTTAATTTCCCTGATGGAAATTGCAATCAATATTAACGAAATATACAACTATAATCCTTGACTTCAAGGATTCATGAAGGTTCTCTAATGATTGCAATTTCCTTACTTGCTATTGATTACAACTCGAACCTTCGATACGTATTAAACGAATATTACACCTGGGAAAATGGTTTGACTTTTCAAAAGGAAAATTTCAGTAAAAAGTTTCGTAAGAAGATAACAGACAAAAAACAACATAATAAATTATTGTGCGAGCTCATTTCGAATCTTTGCTTAGTTTAGAAGCAACCTAGAAGATTTCGAAGCAACCTAAAAAACTTAAAATAAAATATCGTGTAAAGTCATGACGTTATGACTGACGTCACATGCGCTGTAATTTCGAACGATGCAGTCATAAAAGCACGTTTGCTACCTTTGCATCTTACGTCGTTTCACGTATATTTAATTTTATTACAACATAACGTTCTCAATTCGCTATCGTTCAACTCTGATAATACTCCGTACTGACGCCTTCGCCATCGAAAATAACACGGCTTTACGATTTTATCGCTCCAAGTGTAAAAGCACTTAATCACCGCCCAATTTTATTCGACATTTATTAAATATAATTAATCCTCAAAATAAACTTTAAGACGAGCGCGCAAAGTAAAAGTTGCTGAAAAGTTTTTACCGATTAATTAAAACAAATAGAGATTGATCTTGAAGTAAATACAAACATGAGAAGCTAGCTATTTATAACCAGAATTACACCTCGTGCTTAGAGTAAAGTTATAATTGAACAAAAATAAATTCGGCATCCGAAGAGTAATTGCATAAACAGATTGGCAAAATATGCATCCGTACCGCCGTATTCGCCTTCTTTTCGCAATGAGCCGCAAATTGCGCGTTATGCATTTGATCAAGTGATGCTTTTAGTATGCCATCAACTGTGGTCATCATTACTGACTGGCGTATTGCGGATGTGTCTCGTGTGTTTACGAAACAACGACGACGACGACGACGACGATTGACTTGAAAGCCTGACTGACTGACACATGATGTAATTTTGCGACTTTACATTTAGATTTTATGCATTGTGGTTCGTTTAGCCGAAATCTATTTAAAACGGTAATAACGACTTTTATAGTTTTCCTAACGGATTCATGGAACATTTCACTAGTGACTGCGCTAAAATTTACACGGTTTTTATGAATAAAATAATAAGAATTTAATTAAATTAGCTACTAAAATATTTTATTGTTTTTTCACTGGTAAATTGTCTACTTGATCACAAACCTCAATTAACTCGTGATATGTTTTAATACAGTAATTTAATTTATTTCGTATTTGAAATAGATAATTAAAAATAGTGAGAACATTTTGCAGCGTTTCATTCAATTGGATTTTCGCAAGGATTGCAATTACACGCGTTATTGCTTCATTAAACTGGACGCGTTTGGATGCTAATTGAAAAACAAACTATGGCACATTCTCACTCTGCACTCTCCGAAAACGCAATTATCAAAGCAATTTGTGCAGGTGCTAAAAATACGCAAACGCGTCGTCGATTCGTCTTTTTTTACAAATTAAGCCGACTAGAAAATGGTTTGAAACATCTGCCAAAATATCATTTGTTATGACAGTAATTTATCAAAATGAAGCCAGAGCATTGACTCGTCAAGAATTCTGGTTTACGTGGCATTTTGTATACCTAGGTATCATGTTTATTGGCATTATTCGTGTCACGCTGTTTAATTTAGAATCAGGATTGTTTTTTGTTTCAAATTTAAGGGAACATTAATTTTACAAGCGCGCTACGTATCAAAATATTGCCAAATGCTTGAAAAATGCGTATCATAAATAATCATGGCTTCATTAATTGTTCAACTCGCAGATAAAATACTATTCGTATATTTTCTAATGAAATTAAATGGATCATTAGAAATGTTAATTTTTAGTCTCGCTTTAACATGTAGTAATTTTTAATCAGGACCTATAAAGAAGCAGTATATTTAATAGACAAAAGAGAATTTTCTAGTAATATTTTGACAGAAGTTATTGACGCTAAATTCAATTAAAGTTTAGTACTACCTCAACAAATTCTAAATACTTTTCGCGAAAATACATGGCATATTTTCAAATATTGTACTATTGGAACGCGTTCAAAGTAAAATTACACATTTTAAGCGGAAAATACCAACAATGTTTAATTTAAATATTGCAGGTGTATAAATAACGTATTAAAATATACCTATTTACGAAAAAATGTATAAATAGGTTTTATGTTGTGGAATTTCCTAGAGAAAGTGCAACACATTATTGAATATTATTCAGAATTTAAAATTAGCTATTTGCATCTTGCAAATTAAATTCAATAGTACAATTACTTGAAAGTACTTTTCGTAATGAACAAACAAGCGAAACAAAGGTGCAAGTGCAATGTTGACGTTTGTTCCTGTAGATTATTTATATTCGCATCGCGTGTATTTTGCGATTCATGCATGCATTCATTCGCTCATTATTAGCACCCGATAGGAATATATTTACGCCTTCCGTAGACGCTCAACAATTTTTTCCTGGCTGACCTTCGCGTTTTAATATACAATTCGTTCTTCGTTCGTTCTTGTGCGTTACCGTTCGCGGCCTTGCATTTGCGCTCGCCGCTGTCTGCACATTGCTTGCCGCCCGCCGTTGCCCTTGCCTAGTCGTCGTCGTCGTCGGCGGCGGCGCTTATTCCAGCTATATTTAGCGGCATGTGAAAAGTTTGTGTGGGGCGGTGCGGCGCGTTCGTGCGAGAAATTGTTTCCTATTTGGGTGAAAACTTCAATGTCATTGCCATCGTGCGCCGTGCACGAAGGCAATCGGTCGGTCTTGAAAACGAGGCCGAAATGAAGGCTAAGCCGCCACCGTTGCCGCCAACTAAATACCACCCGCCGCAATATAAGCAAACACAATAAAATTATCGATTTAATAAAAATTATGCACAACGCTCTAAGGATAACTGCACTCAAGGCGACATTCAAGGAAACAAAATACATATAATTCGTTTCACTTATAGGTAACAAAAACTTTTAGCCGGAAGTCCGGAAGTTCTTTACCTGCATTATTTCTACGAGGAAAGTAGATAAGTTACACAAAGATCTTGAGGATAATTAGTTTGATATAAAATTAGTCACTAAAGCCAAACATTGTTTGGGAAGTAGTCATAAAGAAATGAATTTCAATGAAATTACGTAAAGTGGTGATAGAAAGCGTGGTAATACTTGGTAATTGAATAAATAATTACCTGGAGATTTGGGCTTCTTGTAAATATCCATGGCAATTGTTATATATAAAATGTTACGTGCGTGTTGTTTTAATTTAACTTCGGCTCGTTGCAGCGGCTGAATTTATTTCGGATTTTTGCGCGGGGGCACCGTTAGAGTGCGCATTTGAACGTTGAACCAATTATTTATATTTATTTTACTTGGAGCGTGCAAAAACTATTTCTCTCTTCGCGATTGCGGAGAGAAGCGTTCGAGATTCGTCAACTGCAATTGATGTTTGCTCGCAGGCGCATAATTGACACGCGTATCACTTGGACTTAATCATGATATGAATGCGTAATCGTAATCGCCGAGCCGGACAAGTTTAATAAGTTAAACATTGCGTGCTGGAAGACGAACGACGATCGTTTTGGTTACAATTAGCACTTGGTACGTGTGGTCGATTAGGCACAAAATTGTTTCTTTTCTTCTTCCCTGCAATGCGCAGGATGCGATGAGACTACGACCGTCCGCACTACAGCTGCTTGCTTGTTGCCCGTTCAAACGGCACTCGCGCGCTCCTGCCGCCGCCACCGACGCTGAACCAGCTCGCACGCCGCCGTCCTCTCTCCCGTGACGTCATCAATTTTAGCACATTCGCTACATGCGGATCGGATCTAGATTTTCGTGTACAAATCTTTCGCTTTCTACTATTATCCTGCGTTTGCCTGCAAATAGTCAGATCATAGTAACTCGGCTAGTTTTCTATATTAGTTATTAATTAAATTCTTAAGGAAGGGCATTTTACCAATGGGATTTTAAGGCATTATCATGAATCAGACGCACAAACCATGCTACAATCATGATGATCATCATGAATGCATGTAAATATAGCACAATCATCAGTGCCAAACAACTATTTGTTAACCAAACAGTGCCAATTTTATTCCAACGCACTTAATTCGACATCACAACATTCGTAATTGATTGCGGCGCGTATTTTATGCACTCGTATTTAGAATTATAGGGTTCAATCACTCAGACGATTTGGTATAAATAGGTTTTGAGAGCTCTGAGAACGGTGCACACATAATAATAATAATGCACTTGCGAAAAACTTGCGCGTCCGGATAACAAAGTATTTGATATAGTCAAACCACGAGGTCGGATGCTGTGAGTGGTGCCAGAAGAAAATTTATGTAGCCTACTAATTGTTCGAAGTATGCTGGGCGCGTTGAAATAGTTTTTTTTTTGCATTCGGAGACTCTTCCGCAATTTGATAATTCGGCATCTTTGCTAGCTGCGTAGTATTTTTAAACACCTGTTCCCTGTCCCACATTCATAAAGAGCTCTTTGTAGCTTCGAGCACGTTCTCTGATGTGAGAGGTTTTGAAATATGTTTGTTCAGCAGAGAAAATTCAAGTTTATTCAAAATTCTTATTTTTTTCTTATTTTTTTTCGAGTATAAAAATGCTTTGTGTTGAAAATAAGTATGTCAATTAATTTATCAAATTTGTTTAGACCTTCTAAACTCTGATGGCGGCTTAAAAATTAATTAATTAAATTTTGGGACATGTAGAAGCACGAAAATGAAATTGAGTTTAATCCTTTTTAATAAAGAACAACTTTTGTGATCCAATTCATTATCGGAAACAATAAGGATACTAACGCTTGCTTTATTGTATTTTCCAGGGAGTTACTTAAAAAATATATGCATAAACAGCGTACAGTAAGTAATAAAACGAAATGGGGGAGGAAATGGGGCCTCGTTGGTGAAAGCCCGTCAACGACAGCTTCGTAACAAAACCCTACTTGACGGAATAATACAACCCTGACCCGACAGCCTTGACCAGGCTTTCTCCTGCTTGCGTTGCTCGCGTATACTACGACGACGGCGACGGCGGCGGCGGTGGAGGTGGGGGTGTTAGAGCGGTGAGACCTGCAAGTGCGCCCCAAACACGGTTCGCACCCGAATGACGTAGTGAAAGCTCCAGCGGAATGCGTCCCGTGACCTACTTCTCCAGTTTGCTTCGCACGCAAGTTGGCCACAATGCGCACACCAATGTTTACGCCCGCCGCACACTCTCTCTCTCTCATCCCTCCGGGAGAGCGGGAACGGGAGCGCGTATCCCACTTTTTGCGACACTCATATCTCCGAATTGATAACACTGTTGCATGATCCTCCACGCCGCCCGACTGAAATTGCGTAAGCCCATTTAGACAATGGTTTTATACGCGCGCAGCGAGACAAAGACTATTGCCAAATGAGTCCTCCAGGAATAGATGCCAATTTTCATCCAGTGTTATTTAGACTCGAGGCGGAATAATATCATGGAAAATTCCTGCTGCTTAATTTGATTGGGAACATCATTATATTATTTAAATTCGCGGGCTATTGTGTTCATTGTGTCAACAGCGTTAACTTTGAGCTGAAGCATTTGCCTTGCAAATATATAATTAGTCGAAGAATGCATTTTGGCAGCTACTCCTGCCATTCATTTGAAAAATTTGCGGGATTGTGACACAAGAAATGTGTAAAAAACTGACGTCCGCTGAATATGAGCGATGGACGCAAGCCAACACTCTGTACGAATTAAACGCGTACTGAAGGAGCTTATATTTAATTTTATAATGGAGTTTATTGTCCATTACAATGTAAGGATATAGGAAGGCTTATTTATAAGCTTGATGGGACTCGGTATAGGCAACACAAAACACGTCAGGATTCAGTTTAAATTCCGTGATGGAAATATCTTTATTGTCGAGATATGTACAGGTTGTTTATAACAAGTTCTTGATTATCTGGATAGTTTACTTGGGCTTCCTCTTATATTAGAAAATATTGATGGATTTTAATGCCCTCTTGATACTCTGATGAGTTAACTTGGTATATTGATTTATTTAGAGACATCTTTACAAATAATTTTCGAAATTTAATATCTTCGAAATTAGACGTATTGGTATAGTGTCTGATATGTCCTTTTAATCAGTGCACTACCGTAAACTGGCTTTTAACCCTTCCAGAAAATATGTTCATATACAACATAATATCAAGTAGAATACTGTTACAGGCAGTTCAGGCTATTTGAAGAAGAGGACGTAGTAAGTAATTAAACAAAACTATGCATTAAAAACTAATAATAAATTGTTTTTGAAATTATGTGTTGTTTTTCAATACTCCAGATGTCCTTAATGCCTTGGATCCCATAAAACAGAGGTTGGTGTTGTAAATGATGCTGATGCCACAAGCTTTGTAGTATTGTTGTCATGATGTCGAGTCTGATACCCCGGGGAAAGTTCTAAAATTAAAACAAATAAGTAAACCACTTGTGCTCCACTTGTACTAGTCAAACTAATTTGAGTATATAAGGGCAAGATCAAATTTAGATGTAGCAACAATACTCCGTAGCCTAGTGGTAGGGTGTGTGAATGTGGTCTGAGTGTCTCGAGTTCGATCCCCGTGAATGGCACATCAAACATAAGTTTTAAATTTTCAAATTAAACCGATTTAAGCCTATATAGGCAAGATCAAATTTGTCTATAGCAACAACACTCCGTAGCCTAGTGGTAAAGTCTATGAGAGTGGTCCCAGTGTCTCGAGTTCGATCCCCGAGAGCGGCACTTGAAATTTGACTTTTAAATTTTCAATTCTTATAAATTTCAGACTACAAGGGCAAGATCAAATTTGCCAATGGCAACAACACTCCATAGCCTAGTGGTTACGGCTATGGAAGTGATCTGAGTGTCTCTGGTTCGATTCCCGAGAGTTGCGATCCGAATTTACAAGTTTTCAATTCTTTGTACATTCGGGGGCCCCCAATGGATATAGCTCTATGTCCACAGGGCCCCCGGAGGCGTACAAGAGCTCCATTTTTAATTTTTGAAGCCCGTACGTTAAGATTGTCTTGTGACGGCCCACCCCGCCGCTTCGCTCCCCGGCAGTAGACTGCCTCCCCATTCCCGATTTTCGTTACCAACAGACCTCGGTTTGTGACGTCATATGAGACTGGGGGCGCCGCCACTCTGCCGCCCTATGAGAAGTGGGGACTTAGAATTATTTCTCTAAGTGCTTGCTATGAATACAAGCGCTATTTAATTTTTTAAAAATATGGAGCAGCCGGGATTTGAACCCGGGACTCCGATGTCGAAAGCAAACGCTCTAACACCTAAGCCACCAAGCAACTTATGTGTTGTAAATTAAAACTTATACTTGTGGACAACATTACCGGGTATAAATAAGAGTATACCGAACAACATACCAACTCCAAAATTGTCCAAGTGTTTCCTTCTCTACAAACTGCATTTCGGTCTAGGGATCTCAGTTGGTTAATTCTAAAGGCACCCCATGGAATTACTTCGACTATGGATGATATCCTATGACAGAATTCTTCGTGAAATGACACAAGGGGAATTGTAAGTTCCAAATAAATGTATATATTTATTATACTGCTCAATGAAAACACAGTCACAACATCTCGACCTGCCCATTGTGGTGGCTATGAGTGAACAGCCCGGGACAGTCGAAACAATTGCTGTACACCAAATAGTAAAATTGTCTAATATAACATGGATACGGCACACGCTAAAAGAAAAATGAATAAAGTTGTAAGCAACGAAAAGAAGGTGCTCGTTTCGCACACTTACGAGTACTTTGTACGTATATTGTAGTATAGTATACGTCGCCACGCCATCATACATACGCGTACCAACAATATTTTTTTAGTAAGTATTTGCTTTGCCTCTTCGTATTTTCTTTCTTCATCTTCTTCTTCTCTCTTTCAATTCAATTTCCTGTTGCCTTCATCTCCATTAATTAACTTTGTTTTAGTTAGTTTTAGTTATTAATCATCATTACATGTTTGCGCCCATGATGTCGACCTCACCTCGTCCGTGCTTTTTTTCTCTATATATTATATATAAATTTTCATATATATACAAATTCATTTAAAAATTCCTAAATTTTAATTTCCTTAAATTTATATTCAACCTAAAAATCTCTACAATAGTGCTTTTTTCTTTGCATTTAGAGTTTTTTCATCGTCCTCGTCGTCGTCGTTTTCCTCATACCAAATTTTGATTTACACCAATATAAATATAAAAATACTCTTAAATTTTTACACATATAAACGTCTTTTATTCATTTACGGGCAGCGAGCCGCCGTCATGAGCGCAACATTTGTTTTCTTCTTTTGGAAAAAATTAAATTTTGAGCTATCTCTCGATTTTAATTTTTCAAGTTAACTTTTTTTTCTTTGTGGTTTCATTTTTGTACTAAATATACAATCTTATTCGATTCTCTATCGACGCCTAAACCTTAAATATTATTACTGGTATTAATTTTTCTCTTAGTTTCCTTTTTGTTTTTAGTTTGTTTGTTAGCAAAGAGTTTTTCTTCATTCGCTCCCAGTTGCTTCGTTTGCACTCCTGCAACCTCTAGGCGGTGGCGGCAAAATGACAACCAGAGACTATTCTCGACAATTAACCACTGTAATGATGTTTTCCTTGTTTTGTTCATTTCAATTACATTAGGATCGAAACATCATTCATCATTTTTCTTCTTCCTTCTTTATACATACAAATCGTTTAACATGTTTTTCTTTTATCTTTTTGTTTCGAACGACTCGAGCTCTGAGCATAACATTTCTGCTCGTTATATCTGTTTTGCCAAAAAACCTTTTTCATCATCCACCTGACGCTCCCAAACATAAAATGACCACTTTCCATATTTGTTTTCACTTTCGTTTAGATACATATGTAATATATAATAGTTTTTAGCTCCTAAATATATAATTTTTACAATAATTTTATTAGTGTACATAATATAAATATTATTCTTTTTCTCTCTCTTTGTTTTACTCATCTTCTTTTTAATTATTCGATGCAACAATGCGTCCAACATTATCACAAAAGTTGCAAGGTCCGAAACCAATTTGCGTTTTGCCTCAATCACCCAAAATTTTGCCTCAATATAGTTACATAGTATCATCATAGTGTTTAGTAGTGCTTACTTTCTTCTTCTTCGAGGTTACAATTTTTTTAAGTGTTCTCGGTAATATAATCATAATAGTTTTTTTTGTTTAGTACAATTGTTACAATGTTATAAGCCATAATTTAAATTCATAAATATATAATTTCTTTGCATTATAATAAATATATCAACACCTATAATTAGCCTCTTTTCATCATCTCAAATTCATTTTTTATTATACAAAATTCAATAAAAATAGTGGAGGGAGCGTCGTCTACTTGTTTTTGAAAATTTTTACTACGCCAGCGTGTGTACAGCCAAAAAAACACACTGGACATCTTTCTCCGCATAATTTCGCAGAGTTAGCAAACTCTTTATATTATTTACAAATCGCCTGTACGCATCGCACGTACAGTATAATAATTTCGTTCGTTTCGCTCGAGTCGCGCATTAATTTAGACCAAAAATCGTTTGTGTGAGACTTGTGCCAAATTGTGGTAAATTTAATCTTTCGAGTATCCATGCAACAGTATTTCAGCTGCATTTCCGGAAATTTAGATTGCCAAACGTTATAACATTTTTCGTTTTCTTCTTCTTCATCTTCTTCTTCTTACATTGTTTGTATGTTTCGCTCAAAGTTTAATTATATATAATATTCTTTTATATACTTTTATATATACTTTACAAATATTTATAGTGGTTAATTTAAAAAACGTTTTTTTTTGCATCATGCTTTCTGCATTCACTTTAAAATTTAATAGTTCATCATCATAGTTTTTCATTTTTTTCCCTAAAAGTATTACACTAAAAAGTGCGTTCGAAAAATTGTTTTTCTCATCTCATTATCATATTCGTAAACGTGTTGCACTTTTTCGCGTTGCAACCAATTATATGTAGATTTTCACAAGGATTTTGAAGGATACTTTTGAATTTCCATTTGTTTAAACTTCATTATGCTCAAATATTGTGTTCGGCAAAAATGTGCAACGTAAAATAAGTTGAAAAATGACTTGGTTTATTATTCAAATATAGTTCTGCTTGCATTTTCTATCCGTTTGCTGTTTTATGTAAATATTGTTCTGATATTGTTGTGTTGTCGAGAAATAGAAAGAGGAAGACCGTTCGTTTATATGTATGTCATATTGTGAGTCATCTGGTGTGACAATCATTCAAAGAAGTAAGTCAATAAGTAAGTTAGTAAGTAAGAAAGTAAAACAGAAGTAAGAAGTGTCCTTTTAAAACTTAATAGAGGGCCATTTCGTTTCCGGCAGACTGATTCGATTCGTCGTGATTCGTGTATGTTTTTTCTTTAAGACGTATGTTCGGCTTTTGAATTGATTGATTCGTTCTGTTTAAATATAATAAGTCTTTGCAAAAATAACCAATGTATTTCCTTAAAAAATAGTACTTAAATATATTGCACGTATAGAAACTTATCACTTATACACGTATTATCAGCGTCATCTTCTTAAAGTACCACATAAAACAAAGATGCGTTTGCTGAGAACATTTGCCTTACTTAGCACAGGGAGGAGAAGTACTTAAAATTCTCTGCTATTGTATACTACGCTTGCAAGGGGTTGGGTTTTGAATAGAAGAAGAAAAACTGTCCGGTTCTGTTGCTATTATTTCCTATGGGCTGCGTTTGATTGTTGATTCCTTTGCTTATAGAGTTTTTTAATCTTAATCTCGATTAAAAATCTATTTAACTGTAAATTTCGAATTTGCTTATGATTGGTTTGCTTGAAACGTCGTTTGCCAAAGATAGTTGTGCGTTATCCTGTGTTATCCTGCGTTTGCTGTGTATTTACAATATAAATACAGTTTGTGTGTATGTATAATTCGCTTCTATTGCAATATTTATGTCTTTGTTTACGTTTAAAAAATCTGTAGTAGTAAGTAGTTGTAGTAGTAGTAGATAATCTGCATTCTGTTAAGGTTAAAGGGTTTAATTATTTCTCTCTTCTTCTCTTATCCTCAATCTCTATGCTCGCGCGCGCGCGCATTCATAGACGCAATTGCACTAATCATACAAATATTTGTAAATTGTACTCCGTTAAAATAGAATTATATTCATTAATCAATAACCTGTATGCATTCTGCAAATTGTATGTAGTACTTACTTACTCTTGTCTCCGTTTGTGTTTGCATATTTCTTAATAGAAAATATCAATTTGCAATTCCATTTATGTTTAACTTTACGTTTTTAAAATACTATTGTAGGTTTATGTATTGCTATTGCGTTCATATGGTAAATGTAACACTTAACTTAAGTCGGTTGCTTTGCTGTAACGTATTAGTTGTACTTAATTAATTAATGTATGTAGTCTCTTGCTTATTAAAAGTCTGCTTACACGTTAATATAGAAATTATACAGTCTCGCGCATTCGCAATTGGTTGGTTAATTATTTGCGTTTGATGTCGTTATATGCCAGTGATTACAACACTCTGTACACGTGTGCATCATCATCACTTTGGGGGTGGGCACGTGCGGCGCGAACGCACGTGCTCACGTTCATATTCATCATCATCATTTTTAATGGCCGAGGCGCAATCGAATCAATCTGCTTTAGTTTCAACAAATATTAACAAATTCTTAACAGCGTCTCAAAAACAACGTAAAAACTGTGTTTTGCTTCATCTGCATGCCGGCGCCAGCACATCGAATGTGGCGTTCGATGGGGCGCTTAATTGCAAATGTGTGTGCTGCAAAAAAGTTCTGCAATATCTTTATATTATTATTATTATTATTTTTTGGTTGCAATTGTGGTAATCTCGTATTCTCGCTTGCGTTCATCTCATCAATAATCACCAATTTCCTCATCATCTTCTTCTGCTTCTTACGCGTCATCATCATCATCATCATTAATTAGTAATTACTCTTAACTGAAAAACCATTCAATCTTGTTTATGTTATTTTATCTACTTCTAATTCAAAGTTACTATATACCACAAATAGTTACGGCTTCGCCGGCCGCGGTCGGCATACACGTTCGGTCAAGGGTTTGTTCCTGTTTGGATGATGTGTGTTTTAACTTACTTGTGGTATCATCTCGGGGGGCGGTTTATGTTCAAGACGCTCTCAAATTCCAACCGTGCTTGTATTGCGTTTGCATTGGAGGACGCGTAATATTCGGCGCTTGCGAACATTTAGTCAGTGTTCAGGTGGGGGTGGTGGTGGTGGTGTTAGTGGCGGATTTGCCGCCGTCATATGCCGACCGCTAAAAAATGAATCGACCGGTTCGACCATCTTAGCATAACAATATAATATTTATGAAATAACCTTAATGTTTATTAAATGTATTATTATTATTATTAGGTATTATTATTATTAGTATTAGTATTATTATTAGTATTATTATTATATCGAGTGCCCCTTAATCTAACTAAATTTAAGTACAATCGATAGGGCTCGAACGCAGGGCCGCTTTGGTTGGGCGTAGTGTCTATTTAGGGCCCTTTTTTTTCATTAAAATTTTTCATTAAAATTTGTAAAAAATTTCATCATTTTTAATTTTTATTTTTCATTTATTTTTTTCTCTTTTTTCGTAAAAACAACGTTGAAGGCACTTTTTTGACGGACGAATTGGCCCAGTGTAATTTTTGAATGAGTTTAAGATTTAAGAACCGGTGGTAGTTTCGAAATTTTCCGAGTCAAAAAACGGTTGTTTTCTTCGTTTGGCGCGCCGGGCGCAAATTTGGATCGAAAGTTTTTCCTCGCAAAAATTTTTCAAACGTTCTCGCACTTTTTTCTTGTTTTTCCCTATATAATATATATTCAACTGTTGTAAATAGATTTGGTTTGGTTGCCTTCATTTGACTATTGCTTCAGATTTAGTATGGCTTTTTTGTCGTGACTATTTCAAAATTGAGAACGGCCCCGAGCTCGAAACCCATCGCAAACTGGTTCCATGTCTTTTCCGCTATGAGCTCTTGTGGAGCGTGCAAATTTTATAGTTTTTCGCCCCAGGGTATCGAGTAGCTATGAAGATTTATTACTTTCCCCCAATTTGACTGGGAGCGTAGGAGGTGTTTAAAGTTTACAAACGTTTTTGCATCCACCAATGAAATCAATTCCCATTTTAGGCACGAAATCAGTGACACACCATATGGTAGCCTAAAGATGTTATTATAAATTTACGCATTTTTACGAAAATGTTTATATTTTTCCTCAAATTATGAATTACTTTCTAGCCAGATGAATCAGAGAACTTGACTTTTTAAAATCGGTTAATTAGACGTTGAGCTATAGTAATTGAACTTTACTGGAATTAAACCAATATAGAACGATATTGTAAGCAAAAATAAAC
Source organism: Aleochara curtula (assembly GCA_963978815.1). NCBI lineage: Eukaryota > Metazoa > Arthropoda > Insecta > Coleoptera > Staphylinidae > Aleochara > Aleochara curtula. Next base: position 17,383,361 of record OZ022216.1, on the reverse strand, counting down.
CGATTTTTACCATTCAAATCAACTTTAAAATGAAAAATACATTCCTTCAATAATATATTAAAATATTAACGTTTTTCTTAAACAAATTGCAATAATTTCTTTTCAATTTTATGACAAACATTCTTTTGTTCCATTCAAAATGCACATGTTTCAAGCTCGCTTGGGTTTTTTCCGAATTGTCGTTTTTGTGCCTCAGTTTCTTGATTCTATTTAAGGCAAACTGTATTTGGAATCAATTGAATATAACTATAACGATAAATAGGCAAGATTAACGTATTACTACACTATTTATTTAAATAGTATCTTCAATTGTTTATTTTTCTTTTTTTTTTTAATAATTTCTTTTTCAAATTTGAGTGTGTGCATTATTAAGAAACTATTTAATATCGCAGATTTACTTAAACAATTACGGTATTTACAAATTTTTAGTGAATATTTAGTCAGAATAAGATTAAATATCTATGCAAAATAGCACTCATTTAACGGGACGCAAGAAGCTGAAGCAAGAAAGCAGGTAGTTTTGGGAGAAAACCCAATGCGACCATGAAGCATGCACACATTTGCAATGGAAACATAAAAGCATGTTTATGATAACGTACAAAAGAAAATGTTTTAGTTTTTTTAATATAAATGTTCATGTTGTGAAATATGTATTATAAAAGCCATAAAATTTAGATCTACGCGCTAATTTGAATGGAAAACATCGAACTATTCTTTCCTATAATATTATCAATTGAATTTTCTCTTAACACTAAATACATTCTTAATATCTCAATCTCTAGTTAACCGATTTTAAAAATTCAAACTTGTTAATTCCAGTCAAAAGCTAATAAAACATATTTTTTATAAATCAATTAATATTTGCACAAAAATGCATTAATTTGTAACAATTTTAACACGACACCACATGGCTTGCTCGATCGACCGTGTTTACAATTCTTAAGAAGTACCCTCTTCTTGAATAGATATTGTTTCTTCACAGGTTCCGTCAAAACTGAATCCTATTGGTGGAGACAAATTTTTAACTGCTCACGAATACGCCTTAGCGCTAAAATTTTAATTTATGTCCCCTGTCACCGCTTGTCAAACATGCTGTGCGGCTGGCGTTTCCCAAACCTTCATAGCGGAAAAATCAAGTTACCTCGCAAACTAACGGTTGCTATTCATCATATCCTTATGCGTTATGTCTACAAACTTAGTGACTTTTATATTTCCATTTGTCTGCGTTTTGCTTTTGCTTTGCTTTGCTTTGCTTTGCTGCTGCCACTCTGGGTTGCATACTGCAAAACTGTTTTGTTATGGAATTTACTTATGTAAAAGTTAGATTATTAGTTAAACTACCGAGTAGATTTGCATATGGAACTGCATTCTGTTATCTGTTAAGTTATATCCGGTTTTTACTGTTCAATTACGAGCTGCATGTGTATGGAGTGTCAGTGTCTGGGGTTATTTATGTCTCATTACATTGCTGTACGCGTTTCATTCAATTGCAGAAACGCGCATCTTCTTCTGCTTCTGCATCTTCTATTATACTTCGATTTGTCAGCGTCGTCGTCGTCGTCGAGGACCCGCACGCAAATCAGCTCCTGAAGACGCGTATGTTGTATTGCGCATTTTGCGCACTGGTCCTTACGCCGCGAGCGTTGGAGTCTCTTCTCTAAGTTATTTGTTATGTTAATTATTTTGCGATTATGTAGAGATTAATATTATTTTTAAACGGTTATGTAGTCGTTACTTTTATTATGATTATTGGCGTGGATATAGTGAGAACGAAACATTTGCTTCTGAACCAATAAATTACGGAAGTAAGTAGTATTCGTTCGATTGTTTGTTTTACTCGTCCTACTGCTTTATGCTTCACTTCATTTTGGTTTTTTCTTTGTATCATCTGTAAATTAATCAAGACCGTTAACCGACAAACGAAACATTGGTGGCGTCGAAACGAAAAATGTAACCAAATTTCCTAAAACAACGGAGGCACCCGATGTGTACGCGTGTTTGTTGTGTGTTTGTTTTCTTTTTCTTCTCTTCGTGTGTCTTTGTTTTCTCTTCTTTAAATATACTTATATAATTTTTTTGCTTTGTTTTGCGAATGTTCATTTTTTTTACTTATCAGTAGTAATTTACCACTTGTTATTACTTTTTTGGTTTACCAACAATTGTACATGTATACTACAACTCACACAAAATGCTATGTTATTACATATTTGGACTAGATTAGTTTGATAATTAATTTGTTATGTGGAAATGGTTAGTTAAAAATCGTCGGTGTACTCTTCATCTCATGTAAGTAAATTGCAATTTTGTTCTGTTGTGTGTTTTACGTTTTAAACGTAGGTATTGTATTTTCTTTTATGTTGCTTTAGTAATGTAGTAATTTGTTTTTGTTTCATTATTACTTTTTTACGTTTTTGTTTAAAGGTGATCAAGAACGATATACACTAGCAAATAATTGCGCTATAACGGTAGGAGATTTTTTTTCGTCATAAGAAAATAGAATAAGGCAGATTTTGGTTATACACACTCATATCATCTTATTTTTTTGCTTCGAATTTTTCTTCATCATCATCATCATATTCATCATCATCATCATCTTCATCATCATTTTTTTTCTTAAAATTTTAAGGCGCAAAGGTGCTTAAAATAAGCTTGTACTTTTTTCGTGATATCTTTTTTTAAATGCATTTTTTTGAACCGGTGACCTAAACGTTTATTCCGAACAGTGTTTTTTTTTTAAACATTCTTTCATAATTTTCATATTAATTCACTTCAACAAGATGTTGGTTGTTGTTATTTGATGTTGTTGTTAAAACAGCTATATTTCTGATGTTATTATTATTGTTGTTGTTGTTGTTGTTGTTTGTAATTTTCTCAAACCTGCAAAATATCGTTTGTCGTTTTCTTCTGTAAAACAAAAACAATCCACGACTAATACAATTTGATTTCGTCATTGAATTTATTCGATCGAATGTGGCACAAGATTTACGCTTTCTCTTCGAAATTATGCACCACACGTTGGCAGAAATCATAAAAGTCGCGGATTGTTGTATTATTCCGAATGTGTGTGCATATTTAAAACCAAAGACGTCGCGAACGCAAAAGCACAACCGAAAAGCTCCGTACGTGAAAAAACGCTTGCCAAAATCGTATTATTTGTCTCGATAAAAAACTGTTACGAATATATTGTGCTCCGTATAGTGGAAGTATAAAAACGCAACAACTTATAAAAGTCCTCGGTGAACAAACGCAAAGACATTCTTACTTAATTCGTTATCATTAATTATAAGTATTCCATAGTGTAAACATTGTGTTTAAGTTATATTTGATCAAGTACTTATATACTGAGTGTAGAACGAACCCAAAAATCATTATTGACATGCTTATCAATTTTATATGTAAACTTTTTTTGGGGGGACATCCTACCAATAGATAAATTAGGGGCATCTGATACTTGTTAGAGAGTGTGGCGGGGGCGAAATTTGCCATCGGGAGGAATGCGTTGAATAATTGCTGAGGGGTAACTACTATCATCGCCTACGAAAAGGGTTAAGTTGTGGCCCCCCATCCATAATGGGGGGCAATCTGCTTGGATCGACCTCAAAAATTACTTCTTACAGTCTCATCCAGAAAGCAATGTAATTCCTCCGCGGCCATCGGCGGGCCTTTTTTCTGAATTCATCTGTGTATAGTTATTTCACGTTGTTTCCAATTGAATTGTTTTTGAACAATTCGAGATCGCGCGATTGTATTTTACTTTGCTACATTTATTTATTTATTACATATCCGTATTCCTTGAACTGAAAGTCGCGCGATCGCATTTATCAATCAATCAATCAATGAAGAAACGATTGTTTTTTTATTATTATTGTTATTGGTTACTGCTGAGAGACAGATTTTGTTGGATCTGCTCGGTTTGTATTCGTTTATCCTGTGTCTATAATATATTCATATCGTAGAGTAATTATTGTAAGTCTGGTTTGTTTGCAATCGTGCTTATTTATTGTAGGTATTTATTAATCCGGCGCAAATTGTGCAAAATTGTGAATTGTCAAAAAGCAACCGTAGATTTTTGAGGTCTCATCGTCCGGTTTCGTCTGGTTTTTATTATTTCATATTGTGTCCGCAAAAGTTCACAGATTATTAGAATAATAATTAAGAAGTTTCGTAACTATTTCAATTGTTGAATGCCTGCTATTACAATCGGTTGTGAATTCTGGTAAATCTGTTAAACGGTTTTGCTGCTTCGCATGCAATCAATGCACACAAGGCGGTGCATGCTTTATGAATGTATTATCCTGTCGTATCGGTGCATTGGCTGAATTGGTAATTGATCTATTGCGTTTAGTAGCGTTGCGTTGTGAGTCTTAGTGAGTCTGTCAGAGGTTTATTACTGCGTTATTCGTATTATTACAACGTTGATTGTTTGTGACCGGTGCCTGCATGAATGCGTTCAACTATTGCCTGAACTGGTTAGTTAAAAGACCTATGATGCGTGTGTGATTACTTTTTGGTTTTTTGTTTGGTATCTGATGCGTATATTTAGCGTTTTACCTGTGAGCTATTTGCTGACTTCTCAGTTATTATTACTAAAAAACCTATTAGCCAAGTTAAATGTTTGCAAAAGGGATATAATTTTACAATTGGTAATCTGCATTGCATTTTTTCGTAAATAGTAATTATGTGTTCGCGTTTTTCGTGATTGTTTGTATCGATTTGATCAACACTTGGAAAATCGAGAGAATTATTATGAAAAGCACAACGTTCCTTAAAACTGTCTCTTGTAAATATCGTTTTTGTCCTTACGTCCTTCCCTCCTTCCTTCCTTCCTTGCCAAGTTTTACTCGTTTGCCAAAAAATGCATTTCTATTCCTCAATGCGACGCAATCGGAACGAAGCCGGCGTACTTTAATTAATTCGCGCAAGGCCTGCCTCCCCACATTCGGCATGCATTATTTGTGCTTGTAAAACAAGCATTTTGCAATTTGCGATCTGCAATTGCGCACCCAAATTGCAAAATTTGCACGCGCGTGCGGCGCTGCGTTATTTTATTGGTGCGCCACCGAGACTATTATTCATTATCATCGTAAAATTAACACCGAATATGTGCAATTTCTAATTATCATATCTACCACACATCTATTGCATTTGAGAGGAAAGCTTATTATTATTTACACATAATTATTAATCGTTTATTACTTTGATTAAATATTTATTAGCATTACACCGTGTTTGCGCGATTTGTCTGTATTTCGTGTTTGTGTCGTCGTCGTCGCAGTTATTTGGGATTTGAAGTGGCCGACAATAAAATAACAACAATGCATTCTAACCACTGCACACTGGGCCCTGACCGGACATTGTGGCAAATCGAAATATCAACTTTTTCAAATTTTTTTTTCGGGGAATCGGTGAAGGATTAGCTGAATTTTATAAATCTGCAAATTTTATTTCAATCGGACAATTAGTTTAGCAACAATTTCGCTCCAAAGTCAAACAAATTTCAAGTCGAAGTTGGTAGCAAAACTATGTCTTGAGTTTGAAATTCATTATCTCCAAACTGGGAAATAATTAAAGAAAACCAATTATACCAATGGAAAGGGTGTCTAAAACAGCATAATAATATGTAAAATTTAGTACATTTACATAAATAATTATGGTTGTAATTTCCGTTTAAAAAATGGCAAATTTTCGGAAAGAAAAAAAACTTTGAATAGAGTTTTAGTAATGTGTGCTAAATTGTGCTAAATTAAGATTTATACCATTCTATAGATATTGTTCTAAATTTTCTGATGTACTAGGTCTGTATTACGGCATCCATACGCATTCGCGCGCTATATTGATTTGAAGATGAAAATTTTATCAAATTTCGTGATTTTTGAAGCAGGTATCGATGCATTTTCGACAAGCACATTGTCGGTTTAGCCCCCGTATCTCAACTTCTAACCAACCGATTTTCAAAATTCGAATTGTGTTTTCTATGGCCAAATAAATTATACATTTGTAGTACTAAGAAGTTAAACAATTTTTTAATATCAACAAAATTCTATTGCAAAATAAATGGGACTCGTTTTACAATGGCTCGAACACAATGCTCGCCCGCATATGTTCGGTTCGTTATACCTAGAAAACGTCTGGCTCCGCATTTAAAGAGACATTTAAACTGTCTGAGTTGTACTACACAATACAAATTTTTGGAAATACCAACTTTATGGTAGTTATTATTGCACTCTGTACCGAATTTAGGATCTATGCATGATAGATGGCCTTTTATTTGGCTCCATTTTATTACGAAATTAATCACTTTTCGCGTAATTTACACAATTCTGTGTTATCGTTCAAACTACAAAATGACTACAAATTTTGTTTAATTTACGCAATTTGAATAAATGAAATCGCTTGGGTAGTTTCTGAGATATTAAGTAATGTCCGAAAATCGGGCTTTCTGGCCCAGTGTGCACTGGGGCGGCTCGTGTGTAAACGTACCCCGCATTCCGGGGGGAGGGTAGACAGGCAGGCGCGCTGAATGAATTCGATTGCAGAGATTCGCGTACGCGACCAACTTAAATATGTAACGCAAACATCATTATAAAATCCAAACGATTAATTTTGATAAAGCAACCAAAGAGGCAGAACGTGCGAACTAAACCAGTTGAAATCATACCGTAAACGAATGGCAGTCTTATAATTTCGGCAGTTGATGCGCCCTTAATGCCGCCCTGCGAACGCGATTTAACAATAACAATTGCATCGCGTTTCGCACGCGTTACGCGCATTTGCAAGTTGTTCATATCATCATACACTCGCTTAAATTCTCTTAGATAACGATTTTTGTTTTTTGTTTCTTCGTTAGGAACAGGAAAATCACATTTCAATCGCTCAGATTGTGAACGATTGTTAAATATGCGCTCACCCGATCATCTGCAATCATCCCGTCTCATTCCGTCTTGCTCGAATCGCATTGAGGAATTTGCGAAATATATTTACAAGTACGTATTCGTTATATATAAAACTATTATGTCTCTTCATTTTCCCGGGCGAATTTCCATCGAATCGCCATATGTAAACTGTAATAATTACTCAACGGATTTTTGACCGTGCCTAATATACAATTCCTAAAACAAAAAAGAAAAACAAATAGTACATATCTAAAAAAAAATACAATAACAAAATAAAATAAATTAAACTCAATCAAGTTCAAATTTGGCCAATTCCTGTACAAACCATATAAACTAAATTTAGAGAAAATCAAATTAAAATAGATTCATTTATATTTTTTCAATTTGTGGATTGTTCGTCTATAAATTATTAGAATTAGTTTAATTGACTAGTTGCCTCACACGGTGTACAGCGAGGACGGTCAATTAATCGTCCTCCGCATTTAAATAATAATATTAATTAAAAAAACAATGTGCTCATTTAGTGATAATAAAAATAATACACAAATAAATCGTAAGCATAAATTAAGAACTAAATCGAAACTAAACATTTTGTTTTTTTAGCTCGGAAATCATATTAGGCAGGCATCCCAAAAATTTGTTCAAACTTACAAACTATTTAAATATAGTTAAATAAATTAGCAACTAGCCGATTATACACATTAGATTTAATTGGGGGGGCTGAACAATGTACAAAAAAAACAAAACTATACTTTAAATTATTAAAATTAACATTAAAGTGTAACGTTAAGGGTGCCTAAGAATTTATAGGGCATGCCAACTTAATAGATTAGCACACTTTGAATCTGATTCAAGTCGTGCTCGTCGCACTCACGCATTTTTGACGAATTCATCTTGTGATTTCAATTGAAGACTGATCAATGCAGTAATCAATTGAGATCGGAAAATACGCGAGCGACATTGGACAAAAGACAAAGCTCAGCATTGCATTTGCGCCAAGTGTTTTCTTGAAAGTAAACGCAATGCAGATCTTTGCTCAAAGGACTAGCTGAGAAACAATTAACTTTGGTTACGTTGGAACGTTCATAATAAAAAGGAAATCATCCGTTCCGCGCGTTGATAAATTAGAGTAATTAAAACTAAGTAATAATTAGATATATACAGGTCATATGTACACGATTCCTTAGTAACTTCTTCATAGTCTCTCCAACTGCGATTATCTCAAATCGTTATCGAACTGGCGCGCTTTGATTATTGGTCTCGCGTAATAATTGCTCGCGGTTCGCAATGGTGTTATGGTTTTTTCATTTACTCTCGTCGTGTTCCCTGTTACAGTTTACAATGGCATGGCGAAAATCGATCTCGTATTTTAAAGTTTTAAAGTTTGGTTGCTATTTAGATTCGTTTAAAAATCGAACAAATCGAATATAATGAAATGCCCATCAAACGGAAAAATATTACCATTCGTCGCGTCGCAAATTTGTAATAAACGCGGCAAATTCATACGGTTAGACAAAACGAACGCAAAACTAGAAAATGTTTTAAACTTACATACGTTTGTATATGTTGAATAATCTCCTTATTCTCCTGTTTTTTTTTTTTTGGTTGGTTTTTGTTTAGTTCAGTAATCAATCATCTAATTCATCCAGTGAGTGGGAATTATAAATTGCTTTTTGACTTGACGTCGATAAACTTCTAAATCCGGTCATTTAGTAATTATTATAGTTATCAGGTAAAATGATTTCTTTTATGATTAACTATATTGTACAATCATCACTGCATCAAAGTGTGTGTATGTGTGAATTGATTGAGATTATTAGTTTAGCGTTAATTAAATCTGCATTTCGGTTTCTTCTTTACGTTTCCTAATCACCTAAGTAATTCACTGTTCCTTTATAGCGAACGATTTTTGCCTGAGGCGAGAATAGTAATTCATAATAGACTTTTGCGCTCTTATTAATCCGTTGTCCAGCGCGTGTGTGAATACTCGTGAAACGCCAAATGTTCACTGTCAACCTAACACAATTAGTATTTTTTCAACAAGTCCAGAATGGATTTAAAGACGTGCCTCCATTCTTCACGAGCAAGATTTTCTTAATCCTGAATTATCTCTTGCACATCCTTAAAGACATTCGTTGGTTCCAAATATTTGCATATTATCAATTCATTTCTCTCTCTCTCTTTCTCTCTTTCATCTTTCTTTCTCTAATATATTATATATCATTAATATTCTTATATATAAACAATAAAACGTTGACAGCGTCATTATTATTTGTGTTTGCATTTTTTGCTTGTTTTGTGTTGCTTTGTCTTAGGAAGGTTTAAAACTTTACGCACCATGCGTCACCGATTCGTTGGATATATCATGTTTTTTTTATCATCTTCTTTCAATTAATATTAACCGCTGGTTTGCAGCTCTGGTTACAAGCCGCGGTTGAAGATTCGATTGTGGATAATTTGTATAATATATAGCTTTGCTTACTTTCTCTCATCCCTCTTTGTAGTATTGTATTTAGTTTAACTTTGTTACCACTGCTAGTACGGTCGTCGCTGTATCTGCGATGGTTGATTGTTTTATATATTACTAAAATGCTTTGGTGGTTCGCATCAACGACGACGGCCGTTCAAGCCGGCCGCATGTATCCCAACGATGACGATATACGCTCTCTTCAGCAAGGATGTGCGCAATGGACGAACACAACGAGAGGAGTCCCAGTATTTGCGATTAGTTCATCGTGTCGTCGTTTATTCGAACATCCTTTGCATTGATGATGGTTGGTTGGTTGGTTGGTTGGTTGATTACCAAATTACGATATCGTTACCGTTAGGCAGCATGTTACCATGGTTGGTAACCGGTCACTCGAGCTGCTCGAGAAAGTTGGGAGACTTGAAGTACTCAGGCACCGGATCGTCTAATCGTGAAATGATTTTGTATATCGACTTCTTCCACGACTGCTCCGAGTCGCGACCCTCCTGGATCGCCTTGAAGAATTCGCGCAGCGTCTGCTCAACGACGAAACGAAAATTGGATGGTACCTGAATGCATAGTAAGCGTTAGTTGGGTGTATCGCTCCGAGTATAATGTGTGTATAAACTAAAAAGATGCAAAGACAATGTGTGCAACAACGACGACAACAAACATCTAAGGCATCTTTATACACAATAGCCCAGTCTTATTATTAGCGGGGCACACGCGCGCCAGCGTTTCGTGTCTCGGCGCACAATCATCATCGGTTTTAATTACTAGCGAGACGCGAGAGCCGTGTGCCCCGGCGCATGCTACGCGCGCACTGGGATTGATATAAAATCAGCCATGGTCCTTCTCGTAATAAGAAGCCACGAACCTGTGGGCCCCATACCTCGATGTGATTATTTCTGTTGTAGTGCAGGTTCAGCACTCGGTACAATTCAGAGTCTCCACCGACGTGTAAGTCATCGGCGTTCTTCACTCCCTCCGACACCGCTTGCCTGGCATACTTTTCCATCTGGATGTAGTAGAACTCTCTGCGCAGAAAACAGAAGCAAAATATAACAACAATTACAACAACGAAACGTGCTGATCGTAATTAACATGCCTAACGTGGAGGCAGTCAGCCTGGCAGGCTGGCAGGCATGCAGCAGCAGCAGCAGGATCGCAATTTGCGAGGAAATGCGAGGCGCGCACAACACCAGAAAGAACAACTGCGATCCTTTTTAAGTGGCGCACTTGCTGCAAGAGGGAGGAGAGTCACTCATGCTCGCGCGCGCGACCCAAAGAAACGGCTTGGCGCTCAGGAAACAACATGTATCATAATTGCGTCTACATCAATACACCGGAGTGGGCAATTACACCAACGCGCAAGAGAGGAGCAGCGAACCACCGCGGTTGGCGTGCGGCGTCAACTTTAGCTCGTTGAATCATTTCCACGGCTCGCGCGCCTCTTAACACACGACCTGCGAATCAAGACTTTCGCAGGCGCAAATTCAATTACGCCGCGCAATTCACAAACACACACTTCTTAACTGTCACCGCAGCTCATCATCATCGTCATCATCATCATCATCATCATCATCAGCCGAAGCGTCAACAGATATTGCTGCCTCAGTGCCAACACAAGAGAGACATGTGTACACGACGACGTCGGTGGCGGCGGCGGCAGCGGCAGCGTTCACGTTGTTAGCACCGACTGTAGTTGTTGCTGTTGTTGTTGGTAAACAAGTTAATTCACGCTGTACTAACAGCCCATGATTTTGAATTAATTTCCATGTGTGCGGAGGTGTGCGCACATGCGGCGGTCAGCTGAATGGAGGCGCGTATTGGCAATGAATGAGGTGGTAGCCGCTACCACCGCCGCCGCCACCACCCCACCGATAAAATCGAAAGTGAATTGTGCGCCGCGTTATGCATATGCGTGCATCGCATGTATGTACACGTCTGCATGCGTGCGTGTGTGGCGCACTTCATTGCGGCCGCTGAATTATTAATTGATATTTTATTGGTCAATTATATTATTCAATTGTAATTGTCATAATTTGCGCGCCGATTGCATTTGCGCGCATACAATCAAACGCATGCATGTGTAATTCGGTGCGGATGTATGCACGAGGCCGCCTATCAATATTGACTAAACGTTTTCGGTGTCATGTCATAGAGAGCCGCCGCCACTACCGCCGCCAATGTTGCCGCGTAGATATATGTATATATCCAAATACCAATTATAGGCCAATTGGCCATACATAATTAATACGGTATTAGAATTGGTAAATTATTTACTTATCAACTGTTGCATTCGGCCAACAATTGGCCGAATACTCGTGTCGGCGTGCAAAATCGATGCCTACATCGCGACATATGAATTGCGCGTCACTAATTAACGGATTTACAATTAATATAATTATAGCGCAAACATTGTATGAGTGCACATTACAAATAATTATTTTTATGCGCATTGTCATCGTTAATCATTTATCAAACCCGTTTATTACTCGTGCGCAATTTACGTTCAATTTGCATATGCATTTTATTTCGATGCTCAGCGTAAGTCAGCTAATAATAAAATAAGGTTTTTTCGGCTTTCACACGAGTGAGTTTCTTCGACGTATTAACCTCGTTTAAGTTCAAACCCGCATCGCGGCACTTCATTGAAATTCATCATCAAGTAGTTGAGCTACAACCGAATTGGGCACACGAGAAAAGAAACTCTTGCACCAAGCAACGACCGTTACCACCTGCCCCGCAAAGCAGCATAGTTCACTGCGCCCCGAAAAATCGGCAAATACCTAAGTGCGCGATCTTAGAAGGGAGAGAAAGTAACGCGGCATTCATAGTTAGTTCGGAAGGAACCAGCATCGTGGTTCCCATCAAAGGGCATCGTGTACAGGTAGAGTCGCACATCAAGGCCAAGAAAGCCAAACAACAATCACCTCACCACCTAGGGTCGTCGCGCATTCTCTCTCTGCATATATTTTAAAGGTGGGTAAGCAAGGTAAAAGACCTAATACAAAAAAGTGCGCGCGCGAACGTCTTCGCCAAAACGCAACGAACTTCTTGTGAGACGTTAAACGTGCGATAACAAAGCGCGCTATGCATCTGCTTTTTGATTTACCCTCCTTAAAGTCCACAAGTCTTTCTTTATGAATTCCCATCGCCCGCTGCACACATATATCACGTTCCCTCAAATCCGCTCGTGTGCGCTCGCGAACGTCTTGGAAGAAAAACCTTTTATTATTCGATTACAAAGTAAACGTCTTGGAACGTCGTCTTTCAATTCATAATATAACACGTGCCTGTTTCTTAAGACGTTTTTGCTTTCTATTCCATATGAGATTTTCTAACCGACTTTTTTACTTTATGTTCCAGGCAACATCAGCAACATCAACAGCAGCGCAACTAATAATTTTATCACAATGCGAAGGAAGTGAAGAAAATTGTGGCACGAGCTTAATACAAATGATACATTATCTACACTTCCTTGTGATTTTCATATGATTTATGTTCTAAAAATAAACGGACGACTTGTGTTTTAATTATTTGATTATGTTGTGTTTATGAATGTAAATGAGACAAGCGCGCAAACGTATTGTCAAGCACTTAGATATTTGATTTGCTGCGATTTGGCGTAATGATAAAAGTGCGCATCACAACTTTGTACGATACGCGTTTTTTCCCCTCTTCCTTTGCCTTTTCTGCATGTATTTGCCTTGTTCCTCGACTATGCGGCGAACCCCAAGTATTATGCACACATGGTTGTGTTTGAACAATGCCCGAGGTGCATTCAGCTTGCTTCTTGTCGCACACTCATATGCATTCGCGTCCATCAAGAACGAAGGTAGCTAGCGCGAATCGAATGCATGGTGCGATACCGCGTACGTATGTGCCCCGAGAATAAGTTGGTGCGTCGACGACGAAGGGGGACAGATGTTCAATCGAATTTGAGGAAAAACCGTTACAACTAGTTTCTAATAGTTAATACCATCACCGGCATCGTCATCATCTCCTCAACAATACGCTAGTTTTACCCCCATAAGCCACCGCCACCCTTCCTTCTTTCCCGACGAGCGTTAAATGTTTGGGGAAATGCCGCGCGGACAAAGAAATTGTCACATGTTGTAAAAATACAGAGTTTTATCCAAATAATCCCGAAAAAACTCAAATCATACGTTGCATCTTAGATTTTGCGTTTTAGATTGGAGTGTCATAGTGCCAAATTTGCTAATGTGGTTCTAAAGTATTCATGGTAACAAAATGAATTGGTAAAATATTCATTCGAATCAACCGGAAACAAACGGAAATAAACATTTTCAGGCTACTTCCACGCGACGAAACAAACCGAAATGCATATCGGGGTAGTGACCAAACAACACACCCTTTTCCGGAATCTGGCCTATCGCGCTGATTACATCGGCGATTAATTAGCAGCAATTACCGGTTGTAGAACAAAACGCAAATACACGAGTGAATGTGCGCGTGTGCGAAACACGCGCTCGAATCGCTTTTTCAATTACATTTGATGATGGAAAGAAATTGCAAGCTGATTAATTCAGTTGCTCATTTTTAATAAACGACAGGGCGCTTGCGATGCAAAGATGCGGCGGGGTTTTTTTCGTCTTGTGCCATTTCAAAGAATACGCGCGGCCGGCGGTCGTGTCGTGTGTACTGCTCAATTAAAAATAACTTAATTAAGGTCTTGAGACTAATTAGTGGAGTTGGCGTTTTTCATTTTTCTTCCTCTTTTCATTCCTTTTTCTTTTCTCCTCGGCCCGCATCGGTGGCAGCGTCGGCGGCGGCAGCGTCGTTTCTCTAGTGGCGCGCTGCGGAACATTCGACTTTTCTCCGCGTTTCCTCCTCGTGCGCTTGAGAGAAGAAGCTTGACTCGCGCTGCGCCCTTTTCGCTCTATCTAATTAACTTTGCCGGTGGTGCACATGCCACCGACACACACACACACATTCGCGCATTCATATGCGAAATTATGAAATTAGTCATTATGCAATTTGCTTCTTCGTGGCTCGCGCGCGCGCTGCTCTCACCCACACACTTGACAACTCGACGCTCTGTCCTCAGCCCATTAATAAACGCACGCGCGTTCATATTTAATTAAGAATTTCTTCTTTCATCCAAGAAAAACATGGCTTTTCAAACGACCAGCTAAATACGTTTGACGCAAGGATAATTCCTGTTCAACTCTGAGAAATTCAATAAACTATAAACCATTTCATTACTTGCCCCCCGCGCATTTTATTAATTACTCGAATCAGCACTAGTTTGAAGCCAATTCATAATTCAATACTGTTTGCTTCGTGTTTCTTTTCAGACTGAAATTTGAAATACAAAGTGCACTTGTTCGTGATCGACCTGTATTATGATGAGCAGCAAGCAGCTTGTTTCGTTTGTTTGTCAGTTGGCTGCCTTGTTGTTTTTTGTTCATGCACGCGAATTGAAACCTGTATGATGATGCATACACATGCGCTAATAATGCGCGCGGCAATAAAAAAGACTTTTCCGGCAGTTTTCATTTAAAAAGAGAGCAAGCAGGCAAGCAATGAAACTGGCAGGCTTTGTTCGCTCTGCTGTAACATACGCGCCGTTCTACCGCCGCCAACTCCTGGCTCGTGCGTACAAGAGATATGTGTACCTCGACCGTATTTGCGCTCGGGGGCGAATACGCGAGTTGCGCATGTACTTCCAACATTTTGCGCTAAATTATTTTCCCGTTTGCCGCAGCATCGGTGGCAGCATGGTGGTGGCGACAAACAAATGCGTGTGATGAGCGTCAGCGCGCCCTCAAGTGGATAATCGAGTTGTTGTTCTTTCTTACTGCTACTGCTGCCGGACTGCAGTCGTCATCATCATGCGCGTATGAATTAGAATGAAATCACTCACCTAAAGTTGGAGAACCATTTGACCAGCTGGGCAGTGTTGTTTTTGTTGAATTTGATGTCGGGGAAGTACATCTTGAGCACGGCGGAGCTCGGATAGCGGACCCAGAAGAACATCAGCTTCGCCTTGCGTAGGTGCATCGGCGTCAATGTAGACGAGTTCACCGGAATTAAGGAGCAATAACAAGCGATCGACAGACAGTCAGACAGACTGATAGATAGACAAGAGATTGCGTGCGTGCTGTATGCCGCACCACTATCATTCTAATTTTTAATTGCGAAATTACAGCGCAAAAAAAGGCACAAAAAGCAAGGCTCGCACTTATCATTACGTCGCAAAAGGCAAGCAAGTAATTTCCCAGCCACCCTTCTGCCTCCTCCCCGCGCGCGCGCGCGCGCACATAATTGACGAATTAGCAATGCAACGCCGTCATTTCACTTCTTCATTATCATGCATTCGCTCTCGGACGTCATTGCCGGTGGTGGTTCATTGATTGCGAAACGCGAACGCCGGCTAGTAATAAAACTTTTAGAAATTCGCAAAGTTATTACGTAATATTCTTTTGCCTCCTCGCGCTCTCGACATGTGCGAGATTCTCACACGCTCACTACGGAGAGAAGCGGGCGGGCTAAGAAGCGCGCGTCGCTCAATTATTCATGCGAGATTCCGCACCATCTACTAGTTTGAAAAGTCTCCTGTAATAATAGACATCAATAACGCAGAGCTCACGACTCAATCTAAATGTTCAGCGTGCGTTTTAATGTGCAAACTCGTTATTACGATGTTACTTTGTTTCGCTTATCGGCCGCCCGAGAAAAGACGATTGATTCATCCATCCATAATGAAATGCATTTTCTTTCTGTTTATTCGCGTTAATAATTTAGCGCAGCCAGCTGTATTAGCGCACCATGATAGATGGTTGCGCGTTCGATGCGATTCGATTGCATGTTACGTATAAGACGATGAAAATTGAAGATCCACGCGGGGTTGAGAGGCGAATGGATTGAATTGATTTAAGGGGATTTCGCGGACGCGTGAGCTGTGCTGCTAAGGTTTCGATTGAAGAACTTAACCTCGAGGAGAGAATCGTACAGTCGCGAGAAGACTTAGCAGTGCGTATCAAATCAGATTAGCGTAGTGATATTAAGTATGTTGCTTGCTGCTTGGCTTTGCGCCCCCGCGGCGGCGGTTAAGATATTGCGTGTGCTTATTTGTGCCCCTTTTGCGCGGCATCGCCCTAGAAATAAAACGATTGTTCGACTTGAGTATGTAAAAGGATATAGTAGGCTGCAATCCGTCGTAGGATATGTCGCCCGAGTTGCAGTCGGAGTTCCTGTCGGCGTCCATGCTCATGTTGCCGCCGGCGGAGTGGCCACGCATGTGGCTGTAGTCGGGCGAACCGCCGTGCTGGGCGGCCGCGAGCAGCGCCGGATGGAGCAGCGTCGGCGGATGGTGCAGTGGAGGTGATTCGCGTTCCATTTTATGCATGCGCGGCGGCGAGGACGACGCCTGTTGCAAATAACCATGTAACTGTTTGAATTAACAACAAAAATGGGAATGTCTTGATTCGAACCAGAGGCGAGATAACGTCGTGCAAGCTAGCTACTTGTCGTGCGAAGCAAAGGCGGAATGCAATTGCGTTTTGCTGTGACAACGACCTACCTGCATTGCCATGTGGTGGCCGTGGCTTGGTCCGTGGAAGAATGGGCTGTAGGGTGAGAAAACCTGAGATTCGTGCAGTCCCGGATTCGGGATCGCCACCGACGTGGGCAGCGAGACCGGCATCATCGGCGGTGGCTGGTGGTAGGGTGGCGGCGGTCGTGGCGAGGAGCACGCGTTTGGCTCCATCGCCGCCGGGGACATGCCCATGCTGCCGTCCTGGCCGAGGATCCGGCTGACCGTGCGCGGTGTGATGCGCGTGTCGGTAACCTTGTGCCGCTTCTTCTTCGGCGCGACGACCAGACTGAGCGCCTCGTTCTGCTCGGGGTTTTCCTGTTTGGGCACGCAGAACGGATGGTTCATCGCGTATAGCGCCGCTTGGCTAATGCCCGGTGGCTTTGGCGGCTGAAACATCGGAGGCCTTATATGCAAATCTGTTGATGATGTGGAGGTCGGCTTGTGCATGTTATTCAGATGATGCGCAGGCATCATCGGATGACATGGACCGTTTCCATTTACCATTTGATTGTTCGATGACGAGGACGAGGAGGGCGGTGGTGGCGCCTGTGGTCGCTCCACCTTGGACCTGGGCGACTTGCGGTCGAGCAGCTGCGACGCCATGAGCAGGTCCTTGCTGAGCTGCTCGGCGGACGCTGTCGCATCGTTGTTCTTGCAACGACGCTGATGGAGGAAGCGCGTCACGATCGAATCGATGAGATTGGACAACGAGGCGGTGATTTCCGATTTGAGCGCGTCCGCGAGGCCCTCGAGGTCGGTGCCGGTTGGCGTCGTCATGTTGCGCATCATCGAAAGACGGTCGGCAAAGTTTTCCGACTTCTGGTGGTGATGCTGGTGGTGGTGGTGGTTGTGCTGTTGTTGCTGCTGCTGCTGCTGTTGCTGCTGATGGTGGTGGCTGGGCGGCGGTATCTGTTGCTGGCTGGCGGCATGCGCGTGCGATTCGGCCATCGACGCCGCAACGGCAGCTTCCTTGGCCATGCGCGCCTCCTGCTCCAGCATCAGCTTGTGGCTGACACCCAGGTACATGGCGGCCGCATTGCTCAGGTGCGGATTCTCGTGCAGGAGACCGTTGTGAAACGGTCGACTGGGCGGGCTAATTTTCAGTTTGCTCACCTGCTGCGCCAATGTTGGCGGCTGGCTGGTCGTCGTTGGCGTCGTTACCGATGGTGTTGGTGACGTTGGTGCTGATCGTTTACTCTGCTCACTATCGCTGGGTGTCTCTTCAATCTCTTGACTCTCCTCCGAACCCTGGTCCATGCGCGTGCACAACTGTACGTACTTTTGCTGCATCTCAGCGAGCTGTTCCTGCATGGTGCGCAACTGGGACTTAAGCGCGTTCTTCTCGACGCGCTTCTGTCGGATGGGCTCCTCAAGTTCTTCTTCGTCGTCAAGGTACCGGTCCACATTACTGTCGGCGTGTTGTTGCGGTTGATATAGTTTACGTTTCTTGCACCCGTTCACCTGCTGCTGCTGTTGCTGCTGCGGCGCAGGACTCGAGCGCATTCCCGACACGATGTTCTCCACGCGCGCCTTTTTCGCGTCCTCCGGCTTGGCCGGACTAGATGGTTCCACTTTCGGCGAGGGCAGCGAATCTGTGTCCATACCGTTTAGCGCCTCCTCGATCAGTTCCGCTTTCAGCTCGGCCTGCTGCCGATCGCCGACGACACCTGCTTCCGCGAGGCACTCTTTCATCGCCGCCTCCACGTCCGCACTGCGCTCCGCCGCGTCCGCCTTGTTACCGCTCGCCGGTTCGTTGTTATTGTTGTTCATGATGTGTTCCTGACCATTGCGCAGATCGTGCTCAAGCGCAAGGAACTCGTGCTTCCTGCCCTGCAGGATGTCGCGCAGCATATGATGTGCGAGCTGCTCGCCCGACGGCGGGCTGCTGTCGCACCGTATCACCGCGTCGAACTTCACTGAATCCTCACTCTCGCCACTGTCCGCGGGCGGCTTCTGCCTACCCAGTAATTCGTTCAGCATCTTCGCGGGTGCAAACCCCGGCCCGAACAGACCGAACTGTTGCTGTTGTGTGAAAATCGCGCCGTACAGACTGTTGCCGTTGCCGAGAAAGGTCGGCCGCGAACTGAAGTTCGGGATCGATGAGTAGCTGTTGCGCGGCTCGCCGGCGTCCACGCGCTGTCTAGTTCTTTTGGTTTTCTTCAGGAGTTTATCTGTGTACAAACCGAACTCTGTCTCCTCCTCCGATGACATTATAAGTAAAAACGTTATTGGTCGTTCAGGTTCCCCCTCCAGAAGAAATTTTCGTCCCCACTTAAGAATAGTCGCCCATGTCAATACCTGAAGCAGAAGGAAAAGAGGGCGCATTCTTTATTTCCGGTTTCAGCAAGCGTCCTGCATACGTGAGCTACTCTACTACTCTACCGCTACCACTACTACACTTACGCGCGCATGCAAGGAGCACGGGACCAGGGACAGTAAAGAACTTCATACTCAGTCAGTCAGTCAGTCCACACGCGTATGGAAATACGCGGCGCATACATGCAGACAAAGTGGCTCGTTCCACATCGCGAGCTCTCCTCTCTCGGCGAACACCTGCGGCCCCGTGTGTTCAACGCACAACTGTTGATCTACGAGCGAGCGAGCCGCACGAGTGCATGCACATACGCCGACACCGCCGTCGTCGACGTCGCCGCCGCCGCCACACACACTCCTGTCTGTCATTCATACATGCATGCAACTGGCACACATAATCGCATCAAGAAGCGCGCAAGAGACACAACAGGCCGTCCGACCGCCTGCCGCCCGCTTCGCAAGATAATATGTGCCGCAGCCTACTTTGCAATGTGCATTCTTAGCCGCCGCCAGGGCCGCCTGCGCCCCACTAATTAAATACCGACCGCCAGTCTTTATTCACTTTCATAAGCCAATCTCTCTCCACCTGCGTTTCGTTTGTTTGTCTTCAAAGAGCAAAACAAGTCTTCAATTTTTTTCCGCATCGCCGAAGAAATTTTCCTAATTAAAGCGATACTACCTGGTGGCCAAGAGCAACTCATCTCTTTCAATTAGCAATTATGCCACCTATAATAACAGTATAATATGTACAATCAAATTGATGCCGGCATCGAAAAACGCTTATCAGGCAAATATTATGAGCGCCAGCGCGTCATCAACATCTAAACAAGCATATGGCGGCTTTAAGTACTCTTGCGCGTAATTCTCACCATAAATTACCATCTGTCGGTGTGCGTCGTCGTTGGCGCTCTCTCTGTACTAACATGTCTTCTTATCGCGTTACCCGGCAATGAAATGGAATTACAGACGCTTATCTATCGTGGGCGCATGTGTATATAAAATGTGCTCTTATCACGCGTGCACTTAAACAAATACACCTACAAGTTTTATATTACAAAACCACTTCGAATCATAATTTTTCTCTTCAATTACTTCAAGTTATTTCTTCCATTCTCAAAGACGTCGGTTACATGGCCAAGAAACTCGCATTACAATAGCGCGCAGAAATTCTCAGAGGGGTGAAACCCTTAATTCTCTTCAATTTGCATTCAAAGAAGCAAATACCTACGGAACATCTTCTACCTTGCGATTCAAGATGCTGGCAAACTGCGAAAATCGTGGGAAACTCTTGCTTCCTTTTCGAAATCGACAAATTTCTTATAAAACGTCCAACTACGGTAGATACATGCATGCGTAAAAGGGGAGCTCCCCAGTTCGATTAAGGTGCAATTTTTGTAGTTTAACGGCCAAAGCAGCCGGCAGCATGTATGATAATCTTATTCATTAAGTAAAAGAGTATCGCACACCGCGTGCGCGCCAAAGTCATGGGAAACAATGCAGTTCCTCGACGCGCATGACCGCCCGAACGGAAGTGGCCGCATATACACACATATGCTTCCTTACAAATGCGAAAGAATGTGTGTGAGCTGCGTTTTCGATCTACATTCGATGACCACCAGCACACACCGGAAGCACATCTCTATCTTAGTGCCAACCGCACGCACAACACCTGAAGTTTGATTGCGCGGGAACAATATGGAATGTTTTCACATGATTCAAGTTGAATGATACGAGAATGCCGCCGTCCGTCGTCGCATATGCCACCACTTCTGACTCACCATATGGTCATGGCTCTTGGTCACCGCCACGACGCATATCTAATTATGGCTTATTGTCGTTTTAAACTAAATTTCACGTTCAAGTAATTATGATTATGACTAACTTAAATTTTTGTGTAGAAAACTCTTACACGTGTTTTCGAGTAAGTACCAAATTTAATTTGTTGTCTGCAATTGAAACAAGAGTCGCACATAGCTCTTGATTGAAACATATTGTCTCGCGAGAGACGCACACATATTGTAAGTGCCGTAAATGTTTATTTGTTGTTGGCACAGCCAACGTATAAATAAAATACGCGTTGTGATCTAATTAGCACTTTAAAGTGATGACTTCGCGTCACACTGCTTAACAACGCGCATCCGGCCGGTGGCATCCGCGAGCGAGAGCTGCGCGCCCAATTTAAATAAAGACGGCGGAAAGAGCGCGTTAAGAGAACACATGCAGTCGCCGCGCCAAATAACAACATACGAAAATGCGTGTACGAAATTGAGAATTAAGTACTCGCGAGGTTTTTAATAACTCACTCTCCGACGCGCCGAATACGTATTGGCACTAATTAATTGCAAAATTGCCGAATTAATGCCGAATTTAATCAGCCAAGGAGTGCGCGAGCATTGCACTAATTGCTCGTTAATTCGGCGGCGGGCGGGTGGTGCAGGCATTAAAAAATTTTCGGGCGGATTCGCTGCCGAAAAAAAAATTGCATTCGAACGATTATGACGAGTGATTAAATCACAGAGAACGGGAAGCAAGTGCGAGACGCGGGAGGCGAGAGGCGGTTGATCGTCGTCATTCCCTGGCGTATTATAATAACGTGATTGGAGCCAAAGTGGGCGAAATTTGAGCGATTGCACTGTGCTAGCTGCCGATCTTTTGTCAAATTTCTATCGCTACGTTGAATTGAATTAATGTACAGCGTTTTAGATAAAATGACGCATTAAATGTTTGTCATTCAAGTGTAGTTAATAGCAAACAAGTAGTAGGTGCATTTAAATGTCGTGCAACAACAAGGCTCGATTAATAGCTGTAATACTCGATGACAGGCCATATGGCAATTAGTTGATAACCCCAAACAAACCGAGGAGCGCATCTAAGCACAATGGGAGCAAGCAGTAGTGAGCAAACGTGATTAACTTGTCCGGCTTGTCTTATCTAGCGCGAAGCGCGCGCGCGCATTTTCTCTCGTTCGTGCGTGTGCTTTTTTAATCGGCTTCCTCATTACGCTGCTTCCTTTTTGACAAATGAATACGCGAGTGCTGCTCACTCAGCGCGCATAAAGAATCCCGTGATTTTCGCTTCCTTCTAAAACGCATTTACTGACTAGGTGTATAAGAGAACCAAGAGGGGCAGCAGGACGGCAGCGGCAGCGGCAGCGATGGCATGGCATGCATTCCGGAAGCGCGGGGGTTGTAGAATTAGCAAGCACGCGTATAGTTCTTCTTCGTCTTCTTCTGCTGCTGCTGCTGTTGCTGCTGTTACGAAAAAAAGCTCTAAAGGCAAGTCACCCCTATTTCGTATTCGTATTCTTTACACCGCTGAATGTCTGAGCTTCGACGGCGGTGTTTTTGCGAAATGATACACGGCAGCCGCCCCCTCGCGCTATCTTAGAGGGTCGCCCCGAAACAAAAGCCCAGACTGCTCAAGAGAAAGCCCTGCGAGCACTTGGCGCGTTGTTATTAATACCTAAACACATCAGTGCGTGTCTCGACCGCAAACCTCGAATTATTGATGCCACCGCTCATTGCGCGCCTGTAATATTAAGACTTTAGTGCCAATCGCCAACATTTTCCACATGCAAATACACGCCTTTCGAAACTTTCCAACTGCCGATCAGATAACTCGCACTCGCGCGAAAAACGCGCTGAAAGCCCAAGTTTTCATTCGGTGCAATTACAGATCGCGATTGAAATTGCGCATGTTAATGATATAATTTCATCCACTTGCAAAAACTCACTTGCCGGCAACTTTAAAGATAATGATAGCAAAGGCGTGATAGCAATATTGATTTAATAAGTAAACACAGCACACTAACTGTGTGTATTTTTAGCGCAATCAGTCAAATCGATTTCCACACTTCTTCCTTGCGTTCGCATTTTTTCCAACCGCCTCAGTACGGTGAAAAAAGGCCAATAATGCATCTTCAATTTATAACGCATTTGCAAGACTGGCAATGTTTGTCGTACAAATTGCCGTAATTTAAAGTGAATTTATTATTTGTGCGCACATTGAATGCACGACGACGATACACGCCAAGAAAGAAATTAGCAATTGCTCAGCGGTTGGCTGTTCACATGTTAATTCAAGAGCCCGTATGTGAATCCAGCGACATCATACAGCGCAGCAGCGGCTGTGATTTATGCATGCCGGGCCCTATTAATTGTTCGCTCTTGTTTCAAGTGCCCCGGGAGCCGGCTCTTTACGGACGAAAGATACATATAAGTGCGCATTGTACAAGCGAAAGCAACGCGCGCGCGAAAGACGGATGCGGAAGGAAGCGCGCCCGGTTCTCAAGCGTCGACGACGACGACGACGTTTTGTGCGCGTCTAATGATGCTTTCGCATTCATTCAATTTAGAAACTTATATGGGAAGCAAACACGAGGGACTTAAAGAGTGCGCTCGTTTTGTTTCACCTTCGAGGTGCTGTGGAAGGAAGGCTTTTGGTCATATCTCACGCGGATCGCCTCTTATCCTAAAGTTGATATATCCTGTTCTCATTAAATTGCGAATATCTCAAAAACCACGAAAGATATTTAAAAAATTCTTGCACTAAATTAAAAAGCATTAAATCAATAAGAATTGAGCATAATTTGAGCATTTCACAAAACGTCTATTAAAAGTTATAAGCAGTTGAAATTGTTGGTATGAGATACTGCAGTTCACAGAGATAAAAATTTCAGTAAAGTCATATTTCGGAATAAATAAAAGCAAAAAATTTCCTTGATTACCTCGCGAAAATAAAAACTAATCATTTGTGAACTGGTCGGGCTGCACAAAAGGCCTAAAAAGACTTCAAGGAAAGCGCGACAAACAGAAAAATCATCAACAAACGTAGCTGGTACAAAGCGGAGGAAAATGATTCCCTCGAGGGCGGCGGCACGACGGCAGTTTGTAGGTAATCCTGCCAGAAGGCTAATAACATTTCAGCGGTACAATGATAACCTCAACGCGAGCCGCCTCTTTGCGCTGTCATTTCAGGTTGGAGTGCTTTTTGTTTGTATTTATTTCGTATTGTTCTAGCACGAATCGAAAGGCTATCATCATCATGCCGACGAAAGAGGCGTGCGCGCCGCCAACATTTCCCAATAAACACCACTTTAAGTTCTATTAGGTTATGCTATTATGCGCGGTAAAGGGGTTAGTTAATGTGCGCTATGAGACGGCCGGCCGAAAAAAGCGCGTCGCACCGCCGAAAAACGATGACGTCTCGTGCATAATTAATCAAAGCCGATCGAAAAGTTAAAGTGAAACAAATGACTGTACTTTCGGCGTTTAGCCACTACTTGAAGAGCTATCATATTTTTTCGACGCACACGCGTCTCGACCCCGTTATTACCTCGAAGATTGCGGAGGGGGTGGCAGGCGAAGGAAAAGCCTATAATCTGTAATTGAAGCCCATAGAAAAGTTGACGCGATAGACATTTGATTGTGGCGGGGCAATAAAAAACTATGCGGCGCACACGCAAAAGAACGAAATGGAAAAAATTGGAACAAGGCAGCAACACGCGCGAGGAAAAAAGTTCTCTAGTCGTACACGCGCCAAAGACGGGGAAAATGTTAACGATGAAATTGCCATAAAGCACGCGGGCGGCGGCGCAAGAAGAGGAAAAATACCTTTACTTTATTTAGATCGCGGGCGAGCGAGTGCGCGGGCATGAAAATTAACTATAAAAATTGTTATCGTCGCTCGCGCGCGCGTTCGAGGTTTATTTTAACCGCAGATAAAAATGACAATATGCAACCCCACGTCGTTACAATTCACACATCCACCAGCAAGCAAGCGCGCGCATGACAATAATAAACTCTGCCGCCCCGCGCCTTCCTCCTCCCGCAACAAATAATAACGTTAGCTGAGGGTGTGCTTTGCTTTGCTTTGCGCTGCTTTCTTTTTAAAAGTCATCCGCTGATGTAATGCATATTGAAGGTAAGATCACTCTATGACCGTATCGTAAAACACCTCTTGAACGACATCATCCAGAGCTCTTCGTTTGTCGTACGGCGCGCGATATAAACGTGCTAAAAAGACGAAGAATTGCGAATGACGAGAGCGTGCGCGCATATTGGACACTAAACAGTTAAGTTGACATTTCTGCGTGGCGCTTCTTTCTTTTATTTGGTTTTATTTGCCCGAGCGAATATACGAGGCGGCCGTAATTTGTATCGTTCCACACTAAAAAAACAAAACTTTTTAAACGCGCATTTTTACTACACCTTTCTTCATGCGTCCTCCAGCGACCGTACGCATTAAAGGAATGAAAAGTTTGATTCGAAATGCTTTATGACTCTGATTTTTATGCGTGTGCAATAATAAGATTCCACTCTACCTACTCAATCTAAAAGATAAAAGATCTTTGCACACAAAAAGTTTAATTATAATTGAAACGACGACGTAAGAAAAAATCGAGCACGAGTGTCGCAGTCGGAAGAAGCGCGCGCGAACCGGAACGGAACCGGAAGGTGACCACCGCAATCATCGTGCCTCATCTCCGGCGGACAATCACACCTTATTACCTTCCGGTTTTTCAGGCAGCACTCGTTTGTAAAAAGGTCAAGTTACGCGTGCGTTTCGAATGACTCTCTTCGTTCGCCTACAACATTCTTTTTTTTTTTTTGGCGCTAGACGAAAAACTTTTATTTTGCCCGGGTTTAATTAAAGTACGCGTGCCGTTTGTGTACGCCACGTGGCAAGAGCGGAAAACGGAAGAGTTGTCGAGTTTTTCTTGAAAATGTTAAATTAGCCTTGTCTCAAATTGTCGTATACACTTCTTGGCGCGAGTCGACGCTGTTGTTGTGTGGTAAATATTGAGATGAATTTTTAATTTTGTTATTCAGTAGTCGTGTAGTTGAAGTTCATTTGATGCATTTTTAGTCTTTTCGGCCGCTGCCAGAGCGCACAACATAATACACAAATGTCGAGTCGCCGCCGCCGCTGCCACTGCCGCCAGTGAGATCTATCCATGTGTATGTGTTCCTACATGTGTGCTTTATGCATGCCAACAACGCAAACGCTAATGTAACAACTGAAACGGCACCCCGAGTTTCACATGTTCCGAATGAATGTTCATATCGTGCGCACTGCCGCCCCCTCGGACATTGCCAAAAAACGTTATAAATAATTATGCACCGAGCGCAAATTACATCCACTTTTTCCCCGCTCGCAAACTCATTGCATAAGCATATTTGAACAATGCCCAGACGAATAATTTTCATGTTTCGCTACGATGCGCGCAAATAAAAAAAAATGTTCATAAAATATTAACCCGCCTAATCTATATATCCGTGCAAAATTTCTGGATCAGCGTCGAGCGGAATGTAAAGAAAATCGTATTTTCTATGCGATGATTCATGAAGTCGTCATCGTCGACGATGACTCGAGGGGTAGAAGCGCTGAGCGAAATTTTTTTCTTAGTGCTACCGCTGTAATGCAACCACTTACAACCCTTTTTTTGCGCGTCCGCTGCCGCCGTCTTCCACCTCCTTGTGTGTGCGTTGCATTGACAGCAGTGCGCCGTGCGAGGGCTGCAAAGTCTTAGGATGCACTCGCGCCGATAAGAGAAAGCATCCGTGATTTCACCCCCTTATTCGCGTATACCGCTGCAATTTTTTCACTCGCGCCAAGATGAAGAAGCAGCGATGACTGCTGCACACTACAAATAAGTGCATGCACTCATGTCGTCTGCCTCGCCGGCGCGAATCGATGAGGGATGCAACGAGAAGAAATCTTCTTGTGAAGTTGCATCCTGCATCAGGCGAAATGCAGATTATTGACAATGCCAATGCCGTCCCGTCCGCCTTCAAGGAATATGCAAGTCAAATCGTTATGCAAAAGTCAAACAAAGAATGCACGACGCGCAAACCGGAAAAAGAAAGTGTGAAAAGACGTTTGCAGTGTATTTTCATTTTCTTGCTTCTTCAAGTAGTAATTAGGATAATGTTGTCTGTTCTTCTCGCATAAATGTCGAGTTATTAAAATTGTTAACATCTCTTCCTTATAAGTATGTCGTTTTTACATTTCTTTTTCTAAAAGGGTTGAAAGAAATCCAAATAGAAAAAAACCACGAGTGAGATCGCGACGAGATCAATATATACGTACGAAGCGAATGAATGAATGAATAGGATCTCTGACGCGCTTCTGGCAGGGTAAGTAAGTAAGTAAGTAAAAAGGGGAAGGTCGCCAAGGGTGTGAGGCAGGTTAGGGACGGTATTCGGTGCTCGTCTTAGACGAGGTGGCAGCCAACCACCCCCAGCGCAGCCACCGCCACCGCCGCTCGCTGTGCGCTAGATTCATATAATTACAATTGTGCGAGGCCCAGATATTTGCGTCGCGTCTCGTTCTCAACTCTTTCCGCTCATCACACCGGCAATCTTTCGCGCTCCACTTTTCCTGCTGCTGCTGCTGCAGCTTCTTCACAAGCACGTCGCCTCCGACGGCGGCGACGTTGGCAGCAGGGAAATCGCATTAGCGCGCAAACGCGAAACACTAGAAACGCGCGGCCCGCATCATTAAGAGATTATTAAGAAACGTCGCGTGTATCGAGCGCAAAGAATGAGTGAATGCGTGAAAGAATCATCATTAAAGACGACAGACACTCTCCGTCAAGAAGATGCAGTGCGCGCACACGACGAATCACATTTTCCCACAACAATCGTCGAGTGTAATGCGGCGTGCGCAATTAGACGACTTAGTCACTTCCTAATAATAATCATCATCACGATCATCATCACGATATAAAATATGAATGCATGTAGAGTGTAAGCGTGTTTGTCACTTTAGTTTTGAAACGAGTGTATTTAAGTCAAGTACTTGCTTTTATATTATTATATATCCATTCAGAAAATGCTCATCTTTATCCTAAGAATCTAGCAATTTGTTTACGAAAGACTTGAGTTCAGTTTAAGTTTAAGCATACGAAATGCAGGTAGTGCTGCTTATTAGTGGCATGAGCAAACAAACGCATACGTACACGTGCAAAGACAAAAGGCAAGCGGCCGATATTTGCTTACACATCGCCGGATTATATGCTCTCAAGCGCGGGCGGGCGGGCGCGCTCTCAAGGTATCGATTGTCGCGTTATTAACAATCTCGCTGCTGACAAACTCCACTGAGGCGGCTGGTTCGACTACTGCCGCCTCTCTTAGCGCGCGTGGTTGTACGTAGCACGTATCGCGTACGTACATGCATGTAAAGTGCCGCTTGTACTGACAACTGTTTTGCTACGGATTTACGACGATGACGAGATGCTTCACTTCCGAGGATGCTCTGCTGCCGTCGGAGGCTAGTTTGAACTTGGCCAATAGGCATCTAATTAAGATATTAGGGTCGATGATGATGCTGTGTGCAGCATTTAAAAAGCCTGCTACTTTTTGTTTCTCCGCAATGCTTTTCTAAATAAGCGCGCATCTAGTGCGCTACGCTACATCAAACGTGAAAGGCAAAACTTTTTAGACTTTTTTATGTACCCTACTCTACCTATATTCTCGCCACCCTTTACTCATCACACCAACCCGACTACATAGTTTACAATATGTTTCAATATTTCGATCGAAAATTTCCAGTCAATTATTTGCCTCCCTATCAATAATTCAGATCAAATGTTTCATTGTCAATGATCCTTCTCTACTTTTCGTTTATCAATTGTGATTGTGATATAAACACATGGTATGTTTTTCTCATTTTTGTATACGCGCAATCCAACACATTAGTCCACGCATAGGTATTCGTATTTAATTTGTTAACTCTGTGTGTGTGTGTGTGTATGTTTGAAGAGAGAAACGAGGAAACTGACCCTTGGCTTGCGCAACTAACTCGTGAGTATTTTCACTGAACAACAACGACACTCATACACGCGCTCGCACAGCTACATGTACGCAGGGAGGCAGGCATGCAGAGTCACTCAGGAAAAGCGGCGAGTGCGAATAAAAAAGCGCGAGTGAAAACTCCGAATGCTCTTTTAGTTTCCGGCGCGTGCATTGCCTGCCAGCTATACACATCCTATTCCTAATTAGCATACGCGCGCACCGGGCAAAGCGAATTGAAAATTGAAAAATTGCCTCTTCTCTCTTTCCTCATTCTGCCGCCGCTGCCGTTGCCGCCACCGCTCGCTGCTGTGCGCTTCGTTTACAATGCGCACGTCTTTCTCTCGCTGCCCACTGGTCATCGCGTCCATTCGACGAAGAGAAGAAGCAGTAAAGAGCCGAAGCTATTGCAAATGATGAGAGAGAATGCGCATACGACGATCACTTCCCGGTTTCCGGCTTTTACGTTCTGCACATGCAGGCTTA
The DNA here is from genome assembly GCA_963978815.1 of Aleochara curtula. Lineage (NCBI taxonomy): Eukaryota > Metazoa > Arthropoda > Insecta > Coleoptera > Staphylinidae > Aleochara > Aleochara curtula. Next base: position 17,353,841 of record OZ022216.1, on the reverse strand, counting down.
TATTCACGTATTGATACAAATGACGAGCGCAATCCCGAATAGCGATAGTGGCGAGTACCAAGTAATATTCACGTATTTTGCGTAGAAAGATTGTAAGTACTTACAGAATAAAGTTATGTTAACGTTGGCTGTCAGCTCACCTTGTATTTTGATTCCTTAGTATTATCCATATCTACCTCTATCTCCTACTGATTATTGGTATACCAGATTGATAAATAATCCATTGATCACCCTCAGGTTTGACAATTATTAATTTGCTTACTATATTACCTAAAATAGAAATAAATACGGAGAATTATACTGCACGCTTGCACCGCGACTGAAATCGTACTGAACTGCTTGGGGTATTCGACAAGTTCTAGACAAGATCCTACAGCCGATCGCATGATAAGAATTCGTACCGATCGGTTTGTTTATATTCCGGAACATATGACTTTGAAATATTCTAAGTCATATACAGCAAGGCCAGCACTACACTGTCCATTTCAAACAGTGTGTTCGCAATTGATTTTTGCAAGTGAAAAATTTTAAAATTACAAATGCAACTAGGAACGATTAGTACACATGTAATTAACAAGCGCACACCTCATTAAACAAAAGTTTTCACGTTCTGTGAAACTTACGATGCCGCCGACGACGACGACGATGTTGGCGGTGCTTCTCACCAACCACCTTTCCTCATTCGCATTTCACCCTTGCCGGTTGTTTCGGTGGCCGCATCAGCCGATCGGGCTTATCGTGCGCAACTGTTACAGACGTACTCGCGCGCGCGTTAATTACTTTCGCCCGAGTTTGAAGAAAGGCGCCTGTTTTATGGTCAAATGCTTATAAACGGGGCGAGTTACTTTAATGGGTTGTATGTTGCTTGCTTGCCGCACGCGTCCATATGGCAAACGACGATGCCGTCGACGGGCAAAGACACACGGTCTGTCTTGCGTTTTTCGGGGGCGCTATTCGTGCGCGAAGCGAATTTGCCACCCTTGGCTATCAGCCCGCTTCGCAACTACTTTAATTAACTTTCAGTTTGTTGCTATGACAATTCGCAATTTCCATTTCCGATTCATTCGTGTCTGTCTTTTGATGAAGACGATGACTTTCAGTCTTCACGTTAAGTTTTTTTGCGTGTGACTTAAGTCAAGTTGCGAAAATGATGCCGGTGTGCGCGCCGAGCGAAAAACGCAAATCAGTGCGGTGCGCGGGCACATCATTCAATTAGCCCAGGGTGTGGCCACCCCATCGCTGGCTCGCATCGCTATATAAAACATCGATCGAACGAGCGGTCATCGCTTCAAAAGTGCGCCGTTTGATTCCCTCATTGCCGCTTTAAAATCTCGCGCGAACGCATGCGCCTCCCTTATCAGCGCGCGGAGGCGCGAGCACAAGCGCGAGCGAGATGCGGCGCGTCGGCGAGACTCTCGCTTTGCCGCCACCGCTCATCGCCGCCAACACACATTCGCCGCAGCCAGCGAACGCACTTTTATCTCATTGCACGGACTTTGAACTCGCGCATGTATCCATCATATTCTTCTCGTCTCATTATTTGCTGCTGCTGCATTGCCCGTTTCTATTTAATTAATTCGCGCGTCACGCTAATCAATGAGTTTCTAGAAAATTGTAATAAAATTATCGAAACTCCCCCGCTCTCCCTCTCTCCCAATGCATCGGCATTCAACAACAACTGAGGATAAGTTTGACTGAAACCGCGCGTGCTTTTGTTTGTTTTCAATTTCGATTCGTTTAACAACGAGGTTTTGATCTTGTGTTCCATTGCGGTGACGCTCGCATTTTTTCCTGCCGTCCCCGCAAAAGGGGTGCTCTTCGTGTGTGCATTCGTTAATCGAGAATCGCTAATTATTAACAAACATTTGCGCATGTAAATATGTACATACAGGGTGATTATTCAACCATTCAATTTCTAACACACTTTTCCCGACCAAAGTAGGCAATAAAGATGTCACTTTAAAAGTCACTAAGGCTTTGTAACATTGGTTACGTATTCTTCAAATTTGTCACCTATTATCAGATTTGTTAAACATTGTAGTATGCATCCGAAGAATGTAGTGCTTGCTATTGGAGCACGAGAGGAAGAATGGCACATTGACCAAAATTGGCAATTAAGGAAAAGAACTCGTGTTGGCCAGAAGGCCGGAAGTTATTTGTACATCGTCATTGTATCAAATGCTATATGAGTTTAACAGCTAATTTCCCTTGTGCTCGTCATAATGAGAGAATACCGTCTCGGAGATGCTTGTTAGAACTGTATGGCTCTCTTCGGCATTTAGCAATGGACAGGTGATGCGGAGGAGGACTTCTTGAGGAGCACGCCAGTCAGTCATAAAGTGCTCGGAAAACTCCAGGTGGCAAACGTGGTTTTTTTCGGCGTGCGCGTTATGGCAATTGAGAAATGGAAATTGCACAAACGTGCCGTCATCAACAAGAAGATAGATTTCTTACCGGTATAACATCCGCAAGCATTGTGCGCACCGCACCTTCCAACCGCCTCCCGCAATTGTGTAATAACACAAAGTGGCGCACTAATATTGGTTTCAAGGTTATTAAACCCGAATGTGTTTTATTTAGCTGTAAAACATTTAATTGCCCATTTGATTTGAACGCATGCTTTGATTTCATTCGCGCACCGCACGCTCGCATACGCTTTGTCGTTCATTTAGTACGCGCGCGCATAATTCAACCCTTTTATTGATATTGGCACCGATAAAATTATTTACAATCTAAGCTTCTTCGCTCCCTCTTTGTAAGCGAAGCGTGCTTCGCCTTCTATTCACAATTTGTACGCATAAGTGTTATAATTCCGTCATATTTTATTTCATTTCTCCATGCCGCATTCAAACATGCAGATGTCCAAGTTTTTGGCACGAGTTGATTCGATAAAATTGTGTTGAAAATGCACAAATTTCAAGCTGCAAATGGTGCAGATGTTTGCAAAATTTAGAAACCCTTTCTGCAATTGAATATGCATCAGATGTGTGTCTTCTAATGCTTTTCTCGCAAATAAAAGTATGTAGTTTGTATTGTGTACCTGCACGCCAAGAGATTAGATCTCCCATTGTCATTCGTCTACCGTGCAGGTCTCTTTAAGGAGGGTAAGCGAGCAACCCCTTTCTTGCACATGTTGTTTGTGCAGAATCTTAAGAAACACACCTCAAGATGTATCAAAATTGTGACGAATAATAATAATCAGGTAGATATCAATAACAATGATCTGCAAGTACTTGAAGTCGTTCAAAAATCTCCAAGAAGGAACAGCTGTTTGCGTTTATGATTTTCGAATTGGTATCAAGATTATAATATACAAACAAATAACATATCCCGTATCATTTACATGCGCATTTACATTTAGCAAATTTCCATTTTATGAATGGAATCGTCGCGAATTATTGAAGTTCAATGCGCGGGGCGGGGGCAGGCGGCGGTGGCACGCATAATAATAATGCATGCATGCGAGCAAACTGTACTCTCTCGCTGTATTGCCTGCCATGCAATGAGACCGCGCGCTCGACCACAAGCACACAATCAAACGGCGGGACAAATACAACAAACACACGCATCAATTTATTAATTTTCCAATCAACAGGTTGTTAATAAAGCCGAATGCATAATTAAAATTTTTCCAATTTGGATATGCATGCCGCACTGCGAATGCATTGATTCCGCGCTCAGTGTAACATCGAAATGGATCGCGTGCACGCGCCACATTCGTAAATACGCCAAGCTGTCGATTGCGTTTACGCTTTTCGAACTACTGCTGTTCGTAGAGGTCCTAATGACCCACTGCCGCCGATGAGGAGGAGGAGATGGTGGATATTTGCAACCCTCCGTAAAGAAGTGCATCGATAGTGCCCTAAAAACGACGTCTCCCTTATTCGCGTAGATTGGCGATCGCTAAATATTTGGCAAAAGTTGCTCGTAAAACTGCAAGCGCATGCAAGAAGGGTGAGACGACTTTACAATGCATTTTAGGGGTGCAGACGAGACGCGCATCCAGTTTCTTTGTTGTTTCAAAGACTCCTGCCCCGCTCGGTGGCAGTCAAGTCAGCTGGCGGTGTGGCACAAGGGCACGAGCCAGAAGGGCAAGATGGGTGCAGCTGTCCTCTTGCTTCACGTATAAGTGTTCCCCGTTTCAAAATCTATCGATTGACGTGCTCTCCCGTTATGATGCATCGTATTTTTTTTGGAGTTTATTTGTAAAGCTCAGCTAGGGGCATTCGGAGAGATAAAATTGATAATCGAAAATCAATAAAGCACTCGCGAAACTAGCGATATTTAATTCCAAGTGGTGGCAAAAAAGTTGAATTAATTAATTTCGTGCAAGTTTTAGTCGTCGACCTATTTGAAAGTCATTTGGAACGCAATTAATTCACTTCGAAGAAGTTTCAAGTATTGAAGGAGAAGGCGAAGATAAATTACCTTTTTGGTCAGTTGCGAGTTTAATTGTGCACCACGATGCACCAAGTCGAAGACGAGCAGGACGAAGAAGAAGAAGAACGAGAAAATTAATCAGAAAGTCGGCGGCGGCGACGCGTGCTGTAATTTGCTTCGATTAACTCTCGAGCAATTTCCGAGTTAAATTAAACTTTCCGTTTTCATTACGAACGCGACGCGACGCGGCGAGCATGAGTGAGTGAGCGAATTGAATGGTTGAGCAAGATTTAATCACGTGCTTCTTAAACGCGCAACAAGACGTAGGCGGAGGCGGTAACGACGCCGATAAGACGCCGTATGGTATGCCAAGACGTTTACACAAAGGCGAGCAAAGTGTTCGTTCAGTGCGCCCCTTATTTTCTTCCTTGAGTGGCAACCTGTTGATCACGCAGCGTACACAGCGCTTTTGTGGCGTCTCGACGCGCGCGCGGGGGAAATCTTATAAGGAAGTTGTCGGCCGCAAGGAGTTCTCCTTAAGTAAATCGTCCCGGTCCCGGCCGGAGCGACTGACGGCGGAAGCGCAACAAGTTGGCCATTTCTTCAAGGCGCGTGCCGACGTCGTGGCTCTTTCTTCGTGATTTATTAAGTGTTTCCGAAAGCAAAACAAACGCAGTTGAAATTGCACGATGCATTTTTAAAAGGGTTAATTATGCTAATTATGCAAACACCTTTTCTCTCGTCGCGCAAGCGAAGGCGGGGAGGAGTGGCGGCAGAGTTAAAATATTCTGAATAATTCACAGGTGACTGAAAGGGTCCGGTAATTTGGTGACAGATGCCAGCGGAAAAACATGTAAAACGCCGCCGCCGCCGACGCGTTCATAAATTATATACGCGCACACATGCATACGTCGTACGGGCAGAGTGAAAGAGTGGCGGTCCGTCCGCTTCTGCCGCCCCCCACGTATTTTTTGCGCTGCCCATCATTCGTGTGTGCATCAAACGCGCGTACACATACCTAGATATCGGGGGCAGACGACGCATGATAAACTACACGCGCCGAGAGCGAGATCGAGAGTGGGGCACTTCGGGGGGCGGCTGATGACGCGCGCCAGCACCGCGCACACGCACGGTACACATCGGGCCGCCGACAAAAAAAAAACCCGCGCGCGCGATAACGCATTGGTGTGCCGGGCACAGCACACACTACACAATGGCAAAAATCTATTTCAATTTTTAATGCACCTCCACACACCACCGCCGCGTGGTGGGCACAACACACCACCATCAGCGGCCGGGACACGGCCGGTGGTCCGGCCGCCCGCCCGACAAAATCAATAACTGAATTATAAAAGCGCGCGCCAGCGGCGGCAACATCGGCGGCCGCCGTGCTGTGGTGGCCGAATATTTTTTTGCCGCCGAGATAAAGAGTGTGCCCATATCGATTTTGATCTCGTTCGAAAGGCGCACTCAATTAATCACTCTGGATGAAGAAGGCGCATCGCATCCTTGCTGCTTATCAGAACCGAGTTATGACTTTGTGAATTAAGTGATTAAAGCGTCAAGCAACAAGCGACAAGAAAATCACACCTGTACGCTGGTGGCGCGAGCGCGTGCAAAAGGGCCGTGCACGCAAAGGGTGCGCAAATTGCTAAAGGAAGCGCACACGAGCAGCAGGAAGTGTACAAACAACTCTCTCGCGACGGCGGAAGCGCGCGACGCTTTGCCGGAAGCGGCTAAGTAGCTAAGGCGCACACAATAAGCGGTTCCGGTGCGCCCATAGCGCACGCAACAATACACACACACATTAAGCGTTTGTATACTTATTAGTTCCACACTCACACAAGTTTTTTACCTATCATCTATCTATCTATCGCTCGCAATTATACATTTTTTTCTACTCGATTGTGTGTGTGCCTGTGTGTTTAGGTATTGTAAGTAAATCGCATTCTAAGTGCGAGAGTTTCATAAATGAGCACGCTGCTAACATGGGAAATGCTTCGATGTCGCGCACGTGAATTTCTCGGCGATCATGCAAGGCGATTGTTATCATAGTGGACACTACTTTGGAAAAAACCACCCCATTTCATACATATACCGAGTGAATCCCCAAAAAAACAGCTACAACCCCTTATGCTTCTGTCCAAATAATATCCAAAGATATAAAACCGACTTGTAATTAGTTACCAAAGTAGTGCAAAGTTAAATTCTTTGTTTTACGAGTCAATTCCGTATAAATAATCACCCTGTAAAAAAGGGTTATTCATAATTGATTTTTGTTCCAAGTAAAAGTATGTTTACTGCGTTACGTGTCACTAAAATAATATATTAATACAAATATATATATTTCAAAGAAAGTTCTAGCTCGTATGTTCGTAAATAAATTATTTAAATAATAATTAATAAAAATGGATGCATTCTAAATTAGAAAAATTTCCGGATTAGCCGAAAATCTATTCTGTTGCCAATGATTAGATTTACTGAGAGAAAAAAAGGATAATCCTGAAATCCTTATGAATTATTTGTTAACAATTTTCTTGAAATTATCTTGATACGCAATTTATCTTCTACCCTTTGTTTTTAATTGGATAATCATTACAGCGTTAATCACTTATTTAGCGCATTAATTAATGAATTAATTCTTAACGTTCAGCGTGCGTTTCCTCGTAGACGTGAGAAAGGCGGGTTGGTTATAAATTTTCCAGCGAATGGGAATCGAAACAAGCGTGACTTATTTTAATAGAGGCGATTGTCGGCAAAGATATGTCGTTAAAATATTTATGTATCTGCGATGCACGAAGCAAAATATCTCTCGCAGTGAAAGCATGCATTCCGCGTTATATTTACGCCCGCCCGACATAAGTTGTTGTGTGCTGCTGTTTGCTGGGTGTTTCCGAATAAATTAAGGCCATTAATATTTTAGGTGCGTCGCGTTCGGAAAAGTACGGCACGGCCGGCTTTAAAATAAATGTTTTCCTTAAGCGCACGAGAGAAAACACGCGAATAGCGTGGCACTGAATTATTATTACACGAATGGATAAACTAATAATCATGACTCGTGCGAGAGAATACGCTTGAGGTCCGATCCGCACACAATCGTACCTACTCTAATTATAAAAAATAATAATGCTACCGCCACTGCCGCCGTCGATACCAATGCATAATAATCGAGTCGCATTCGAGACATGAAAAATACATTTTCTACTTAAACGCGTACGGTAATTCCCCGGCAAAGTGGGTTAATTAATCAATGAGGAGGAAGCGTTTTATATGAAATACTAATTAATAAATCATCTCAAAATCACACCCCCTATTCACGTATAAATTCTTAGAAAGCGCCACAAACGCAATGTAAACATCTTAACAAGTAAGTAAACCCATTAATCTTACTACTACTACGACTACCGGTTGGTTAACAAAGTGTTTGAGGTGTAAACACGAGCGGCGAGTAAACGGAAGTCGTACAGCCTTGAGACGCTTAACGTGACTTCCTTAACCACCTCTCGTCATGCACGCAATAGCGGTGATTACGTCATTAACTTGCAAGAAAGTAAATCGGGGGGCACGCGTCTTACACCACAACCATTACGTCATACTATCGTACGCAACTTGGCCAAAGCGGCAGATGGTTGAATATAAATAATATTATCGTAGTAAGCGAGCGTACGCGCGCGCAGTTGTGCAACTTGTAGACGTCGACGAAGGGCATTAACATCACAATGACGTATTAAGATTATGGGCCCGGTGTCGAATTGTTGTTCTCGCCATGGCAAAAGAAGGGGAGACCACTTTCTTTTGTGTGTACGCGCGTGCTGCACCACCAGGTTATGACTACTGTTGCTTGCCTTGCAGCCGCTTGAAGGGAGTTTGATTCAAAGGGCGACAACACAAAAAAATTTCAGCTCGTGCACGACGCGTGCTTTCCAATTTTGTATTTGCACTGCCAAGCCACGCATTGATAATGATACCACTCAATACAAATAAACGAATTGCAGCGTTGCCAAAAAACGTTGAAAAAACATAAATTGGTTAATATTAAATTAGTATTCAGCGCCATGAAAATACGTCTTGAATAGTATTTTGCACGTCTACCTGTTAAGAAGTTCACCTTCTTCTGCATTCTATACAAAATCTTAATAATAGCGCACCTTCCTTGAGGTATTCATTACCCAAGGAAACTTGCATTCATTGAGAAGTTCTTTCAATGGGAAGCAATCCCTTTAAAAATTGCTGGCGCGTCTCAAGGTGGTTTGAGCGCTCAGCACCTGCCTTAAGAAGGTCGAGGAACTCGATTCAAAACATTCCGTCTTCCTATGACGTCATTACTTTGCCTACCGCAATCATAAAGTAATCAAGCATCAAACTTTAAACGTTTTACGCGCGCTGTCGGCGAGATCGATGATTAAACGATTAATTTAAATGCAAAAAGGCAATTTTGTACTCTCCGAAATATTTACACTGTTATTTACAGTCGAGCAGCGTTATATACTAGGTGTTTGAATGCATGTCTTTCTTTAATTTGTATGCATTTCTCACCAAACTTTCGCGGCCATCAAGCACACTTCCGAACGCGCAGAAAAAGGATATCCGGCCGAGTGCGCGAACGTAACATTATCGGAGAGCCGCGCCGCGCATCGGTGATGCGGTCCAAAGAGTTCGCGCTATCCAGGATGCACGGTATAAAGTCATCGGACTTGAAAGCGCACGGACTCTACATACAATTGAAATCGTCGAGTACATCATCATCTGGCACGATGATGATCATCATCATCAGCAGTAGCAGCAGCAGCAATAGCAGCAACATGATGTATGTTTGCGTGTGCTCTCAATATTTTTCTGCCTGCGCCCGTAAGTTAATTATTGTTTGAATTATGCAACACAATACCGAATCGTGTTCTCCGCATCGCGAGAGATAAACATCCGTTCGTTTGCGCGGACAACAATACAAAAGATTACTGGCGGACAGTAATTTCAAAAGAAAAATTAATAGGAAACCGTCATAATAGAATTACATCTGTTTTGACCACTGGTCATTTAATTGAATTTAAAGATCAAGAGAGCGCCAACTCTATAGTTTCTTTAAGTCGAAGACAATCTGCTTGTAATTTAATATGTTTACTTTCCGTTTGCAGATGCAATGATATCAAATGTCCTTGGCGTCTTTTTGTGCTGAAAATCAGATCAATCATTGATTGGCACAATATTAGATCACTTGGTCTTTTTTTGCGGTGCTTAGAATTTATTTCGGCGGCTGCAAGAAGGTAAGTAAACAGGGGCAAAATACCTGAAGATCGACTTTTTAAGTTGTGCCCTCTTTGCATTGTATGCAAACAATACGAATGACATATTCAGTGGGCGTTTAGTCTATTCGATTTAAATCTTCATCTTGTAAGGTGAAGAAAAAACTCCGTGTGGGGCGTAAGAGATTGATTAAGATTGATGCTCATTTAATTCTCTTATTAAAAACGCGCCTTCTTCATGAAAATCTATTTCTGCTTGTTATGTTTGTTGCGTTTGAAGCATTTAAATAAGAAAACATGTGTTGTTGCTCAGCTACTTGTATGCGCGTATGGCGTGCTGAATGCATTGGAATGAAACCGCACAGATGCACGACGCATTGCATTATTCGAATAATCATCATAATAAATATCCGAGGCGAGCGCAAAGTGAATAATGTTGGAGAGTAACAAGGTATTTTTTTGCGCGTACGAAGCGTTTTTAGTGCGCCCTTCTTGTTTGCTTGCCCGAGCGCGCCGCGACGGCCAGGTGGTAATTTCTTTCAAGGGGGTGCCCGGCAGATGTGCGTCAAGCGAGCGTGCTGTACTTACCCCCTTTTTCGTTCTTGCGCGCGCGTTGCTTTACTTGCTTGCTTGCTTGCTTATTATGCGCGGAATTCGAACAATACCGATGCACAAAACACAATTCGCTCGTCGTGTTTGCGCCCTCTTGTTTCACAAATTCGCCCGAATTGTCATGCTGACGTCTCGCAAAACATTTGCCATCTTATTGTTCAGCGACCAAAAGGGCATTCGTCCTCGGGTAACAAAAGTGTGTAATCAATATTTTTATTCAATGCCAATTTTTGACCCCAATTTTATTCACTTTTGTTACTTGATTATTTGATAATCCAATCTATAGCCAAAAAAGCCGGTTCTTTTCTTAATTTACGTAGAATTTCGTTAATATCAACTTTCCAATATAACGACAACTTTTTTAAACGTTAAAATAATTATATGAAAATTTCCTAACGTGGACTAAATATGCATGTGCTAATTTCTTAATAGCAAGTGCACGAAACGCTTTTAAAAATTCTATTACAACAAAAAAAAAACTGATGGTGCACAACAGGATGTGACCAAGGACGGGCGCAATAATTGCGCAAATATTGTGAGACCAAACGACGATTCTCCTGCTTCGCGGAGATTATGATAATCGATGATTGCAAAATAATGCGCTGTTTTTCTGTACAATTTATAATAGATATCTCGCTAGAACGAGCGCAATTATTGTCCGATGAATAAATAAATTGTAAGTTTTGCCGTTATTACGCGGCTGGTGTAATACACGCGCGCGATCGCGGACAAAAGGCGTCAAGGAAGGTGAGCCTTACAAACACTCCTCCAACTTCCGGCCTATTCTTATTGGCGCAGCGCCCGTGAAATAAGATCCGCGAATCGGCGCGTCGGAGACGGCATGCAGCAGCGGCGGCAAACAACTTTTTCGTCCGTGGCGCAAACTAATTAATTTCCTCTCGGACGCGGGCGTCTCCTTGCGCGGCGCTGTTTGAATAATATCGCATTGCAATGGTGGCCAACGTCCTCATCGTCAGCGCACAATTATTACGGCTGGCCGTCCTCCGCCTCGACGCCGCCGTCGTCGAGTGTTTGACGAGCTTCTTTTTCAATTCAATTTGATTTTCATTCTTTTGCTTCAACTCTTCCACTCTCTCCACACTTTTTGTGCGCTTTTCATACGTATACAAAGCATCGCCAACTCGACGCAGTCGGCGCACAAAGCGCTTTAATTAACTAAATTATTTTTCCAATTGCAAATCTACTATGCAAATTGCATTTCTTATTTTCCTAGCTCAAAACTCTAAATTCAACTAATACGCATCACCTATTTGGCGTACAGAAATTAGATCATGAGATGAGATGAGCACCTGAGTAAATGAATATCCGGTTGTTTTTTTTTTTCGCTATTCACATGCGGCTAGTTTGCTTGTCGTTCGAAAGTTTTGTTTCGCAGGCAGCAACAAAATTATTGCGCCAACTATATAGTTGTCTAATGTCCGCATACACGCGCGAATAGACAACGGTGGCGGTGTCGTCGTAGGATGTATAAATAGAAAACAAAACCAGCGGCGACGAGTTCGCATGTGACTTGTAATAAGCGAGCGAAAAAGCAAACGAGGAGACACGCTACGATGGAGACATTATGAACGTCAGGACATAATGTCCTGTAAGTAGGATATACCTACATTCGCTATTATTCATCGGCAACAACATTTTCTCCATCAAATGTTGCAGCGCTCAATGACAATCCAGGCAACTACTTGAGCAATAACCTCGGGGGGCTTTTGTTTAAAATTCAGATTGGCTGGTTGCAAACGCACGAATAGAATAATTTATGCTGTGATGCTCAACAAGTTTACGAGGAGTGGCCTCCGCGTAATTATTACACGCGAACAACGCATAAGAGTGAATGAACGTCTTACTCCGCCTCGTCACGGAACAAGTGCGAGTCCAATAAGAAATGCCAACAGGTGTATCAAGTGCCCCGTCCAATAAGACTTTTGTCTTCGCGTCCAGTTCTTTCACGTATTCGCGCTGACGCTCAAGCCAGTTATTCGACGCTTGCTCAACGAGCTGTACGTAATTTATTTCTTGAGCATGGGGGGAATGGCGGTTCGTGACCAGTATAAAATGTTGACCATTTGACCAATTGAAACACTTTGATAAGTTTGCGTTTCCTTAAGAAATTGCTTATCGCCAACGACACACAAATTATTATCGCTTCTTGCAAAAGTGTTTATCTCATTTCCTGTCTCTCGATTCATTCATACGCTTTCAAATCTTGCAAGTACTACGCCAAGAAAATAATTAAACTCACCGTTTGGAAGGGAGGGTAGTCTGAAGTAAGTTATAGTCCATTTACTTAGTCTGCAATGAAAAAGAATCAATTAGTAAATCGTTGAATTAATAGCTGTTACAATATTATTCACATTGTGTATAATTGAGCGTAAAACACGAGTTGAATCATACATTTTTTTTCAAGTGTATGTATTTCAAGTGATACGCGTTGGCATGTAATTTAATCTTGTGCTGGTTGAAGACGCCTACTGGCGACTTTATCTTTCCGTATGTTGAACAACAAACACATTCGAGGCGCAATTGTAATTGTGCATGGCACATGCAATCGAGAAGGAATACGCGCGCATATGAAAAATGCCAGGAAATTATTGTATAGGAAACTATCGGCGAGCGTGTGCGATAAGGACGCATATAAAGTTACTTAAGGACTGCGTACAGTGCTCAGTAATCAAATATGAGGGCATATGTTGTATCAAGAGAGAAATTGCGCCAGTTATCATCAAGTCATTAAGTATAAGTCACTATACAGGTTCGGAATTAAAATCCCAAAATTTTCAAGTTTTATAAACCACCAGCATAACACTCGTCCCAACGTTATTTTGAATATTTAAAATAACAATGAAAAAATGAATTATTTAAATCCAACCAGGTTAATTTCCTAACAACAGAAAGTTGTTATTTCCTTGGAAGATTTCTACAATCACCCGCATGACTATTCAGTTATTGCTTATGCAAATGATGCGCGTTTAGTTCATAGACTTTTAATTGCAAAGTGCGAGTGAAGAACAGAATAATAAATAGAATAAAATAAAACTGAAAATAATATATTTTGACGCGCGGCTCGTTGAGAAACGGATACAGTCAGTGAGTGCGTGCGCGCAACGAATTGAATTTGGCGATGGCATAAACAATATAAAAAATATTATAAACCGTTGAACAATTAAAATGATTTTGTGAAGTGATGCTGTGCGTCACTTGAGTGACAAATGAGAATGACACTTAATTGCTTTTTGATTTATTTTCATATATTTCCGTGGACGCAGAGCTCGCATTGTTTATTGCGTGAATCCGTCGCCTCTATTTTCTGTAAATATATCGGAATAGAAAAGGGGTTGAAATGTTTTCGACAGTTTTCATTTCATTGCAATTATTTGCAACTGATATTTTTTCGACTTGAAAATATAGGGGAAACTGCGTTAAAATGATTTAGAGCGTAAACGGCATTAAGTATGCTTAAGATGATAAGATATTTGCGACTAAGGGATGAACATGCGTGAAAGGCAAACACGTGGATCCGCCGCCGATGCACGTGCATTGACGCGGGCGCCGTTTAATGAACAGTCGTTGCGGGCGACCGCAATTAACCATAATGTGTAAACTAGTGACCAAATTATGTACGCCGAATCGTTGATGGGGCTGGGCGCCTGCCGTCGCCGCCACTGTTGCACGCTACCGCCGGTTGCCACTACTGCTGCTGCTGCTGCTGCTGCCGCTGCCGCCGCCGCTGCTTGTGTGTCATTGATGCGTCGCGCGCGCACCGCCGCCGATTGATATCGCATGTGTTTAGCAAAATACATTAGTGAATAATCTATTAACAACGTCATGCTGCTACCGCCCTGAAACGCACACGCCGCCGCCGCCGCCGATTCATGCATTCATATCGCCATAAGTGTTATGTCCTCTCACCGTGCCATACAAACCATCCGACGTGTGTGCGTACATACAGTGGTGCTTATTGTACACACAAAGTATACAACACACCGATCGGAGGCGGCCGTCCGCCGTGTGTACATGTAGGCAACCACGCATGCCAGCGCGCACCTACATAACGGCTATTATGTGTTAATTGACTGGCCCTATTAACGGCCAATATCCGTGTAATTATCAAAGAATTGTTGTAATTGTTCGCTCGCGTTCAATGCGCGAATGCGTGCTGTGTGACGTCACACAATCGACGATTATTCACAATCGGCATATGCAAAGTGAGAGTGCTATAACTGTTGTAAGTATGTACCGTCTATTAATCCGGAAACGTAAAATGCTAATCGCAATTTTGCAGCAACAAAAAAATGCGCACATTAAATAAATCTTTAAATTGATTAAAGTGAACAATCCATTCGCAAAAAAGACGGTAGGCAGCACGAAAAACAATTCGTAAAAGCAAATAATTTGCGCAATTTATAAAATTAGTAGTAATTTGTTATAAACGATTTAAAACATTGACGACTAATTGAGGCAAAACGCTGATGAATAAAAGCGCGCGCTCGCCGATATAAATAAATAAATAAATAAATATCAAATGTAATTAATACTTTAATTGCATAATTGACGCGGGCGCGCGCATATTAATTGCAGAGAAATATCAATCATGTTAAACACGTGGTGGTGGTGGTCGTTGGCGCACTCGGCAAATGTATGAATTGCAATTGAAATATCAATGAAAATGAAATTTGTAAATTAAATTGTCGATGTCGAAAATAAATAACAAATACGTCGCGGGCAAGGGCGCGGGTGCAGGCGTGGGAGCGCGGGTTTCATTAGCGTACACTATTTTCTATATATTATTATCATCATCATCATCATCATTGCAATGCACGTGGTGTTCGTCTAGTTGCATTATGCACGTGCGCAAGTGGTGGTCGTCGGTGTGAATGAAACGAGCACGTATGTGGGGCCTAGGTCAGTGTCAAATATCTGTGAATATTAATGTAATTGAAACTGATATTGTGTTTAATAATTAACCTGGTTATCGATGCGAACGGACGCACGCGTGCGCCGCGCCTCCCGATTAAATTTTTAGGCGCTAATAAATAAACACTCCATTTATAACAAATAATATTTCAAACCAATCCAACCCAACGTATGCGCGAGTGTGTGATTGCTTTATTATTTATACAAAACGCGTGGTACACTCGTCGATGATGAAGTTATTTATATAATTTCATTATGATTTGTTGGCGGCGAACGGCGGGTGTGTGTCGCTGTGTGTGCGCTTGCAAAACCGCCACCGCAATTGTGTGCACAATTCACACGCGTTTGATATCATCATCAGCGTGATCAACTATTATCGAATACGCAGTACGTGGGTAAGCCCATGTAGATATTATATTTATATTTAAATAATCGTATCGGTATATGGCAAATAACTATCTAGGGGTGGGTGATTGTGTGGGTGCATGTGTGTGTGTTTAGGGCAACAATGCGCGCAAAAAGAGTCGGAAACATTTAATAATATCGATCCGCATCGAATTAATATTATCGCACCGCGGGTACAATCGTAATTAATGAAAACACAAACGAAGCGCGCGCGCCGAAACAACAATAACACAGCGACAAAAAAATAAATGTGGACAAGAGGGAAAAATGCAAGAATTCCACGTGCAGAGACAGAGCTCGAGCTTTCGCGCAATGCACCAGAGCATCGCGTAGGTACATGTTTTTTTGTTATTGTTGCTTGTGTGCGAGCACGTTTGGCGCAAGCTGACAGGACACCGGATGCAAGTATATTTCGGATGCGCGTGTGCGTTGGTGGCGGGCTGCACGTACAGGGGATGTAAATGTAGCCGGGTGATGGGTGCACTTGTGTGCGCGTGGCTACACATGCATTTTACACGATTTAATATTTCTGTTTGTGCCATTGTGCAGCGTGCATTTTTTATAAGCGCGCGCCGAGCAGCGGCGCACGCGAAATGACATGGGTGAAAGTTGCGCGCGGCAGCGGCAAAAAGGCTTACACACCCGCCGCCGCCGCCGCCGCCGCCGAAGGGCCAATCTGCACTACATGCGGCATGCGCGCTCTAGTGTTGTGTTTTTAAAATATTTTCCCTGCTAGTTTATGTTATCACAAAGTTCGCCGAAACGAACCAACACCAGAGAGTGAACGAACGAACGAACGAACGAACGAACAGTAAATCTCTCTGGCTCGCGGCCGCCTCCAACGCAGGATATATTTACAACGGGAATTAAACGCGCCGCGCCGCGCATCGCATACGACCTGCCAGGACCAAATGCTACCTGGCAAACACGCGCAAAACGCAACGAAATGCAATCCACTGCAAGCCGACAGAACAAAACCCGCCGAATGCACCAACAAAAGATATTGTGAAATGTGTGTATGCAGATTTATTGATGCTCACCCTCTGTCTGTGTGACGTACGCACTTATTTTATTTCTCTTGCATTACTTTTACAAACTCGCTATTAATTATAAGCAACAAGTACTTTCTCATCTGTTTAATGAAATAATTAACCATTAACAAATTTACTGCAACTCAAAGAGAAAGTTTGGAAATACTTTTAAATATAGTTTTGATATAGACAATCCTCCTTACAAAGGGGGTACCACGCATAAATAGTAATTTGGTACCCTTCTAAGAGAGGGCTACTGTGAGGGCCCTTTCTATAGGGGTAGTCATGGTAACTAAGCAATATTAAAAACGCACCCTACTTATTTCAATTCTACTTCGTTCAACTTCTAATAGATGGACGAAAACAACTCCCTCCCATCTCTCTACGATTTGTTCAAAATGCACCCCTCATTGGCGAATTTATGCTTTGGTCCGCTTTATTTCGCAGTACATAAAATTTAAGTTCAAAACGCGCTCCTGACGCACATATGAAATAATAACATTGCAGCGCGTTTTTGAGGCCTGAAATAAAAAAAACGCTCGCAAATATTCGGGGCGTTTATTTTCTAACCGACGCGCGTTTGTTTTCGTTCGCGGCTGTTGCGCGAGTCGAGGGAGCGAAATTTTCGAAATTAAATTTGCGTTTTTGTATATTTTCGAGCGCGGCATCGCGTATGCAAGTCTGAACGAGAGATGCAATTGGTTCGCGTATCCGCGCGCCCGCGTTATTACACGGGCCGGTGTGCGCCTGCTGGGGGATGCAATGCGGTATTAAAAAGCTTCGTACGCTGCAGCCAGCCGTGCGGCGTCGTTTTCCCAGCAGAGAGAGAAATATGAGCGCAAATGGGAAAATTGCGAAAATGAAATAAAATGTAACGCACACGCCGCCGCTGAGCCGGACAAAGCTTGGGCGGCGGGCGGCGAACGCAGGACGGCGGTGGTGGTACACGCGCGTGCGACGAGTGTGTGCAAAAGGCCTAAAAGTGCAAAACACACGCACGTCGCCGGCACACGTACGCAAATTGCACGCACAGCGGCAATGTCGGGGATGAAATCGAACGCGCGCACGCAAGCGAGCACCGCGGACGGCCGAAATGCATCAGACTTGTGCATTTGAAAAGCGTTATTAAACTCTAGGGCCCCGTGGATATGCAGCGCACACACCATTCCTCTGTGCAGCGGCGGCCAGCATTGCCACCACCGCCAGCGAGTTGCATTTGCAACAACTTTCGTCCGAATGAGATGACCGTGTATGTGCGTTTTCGTGCGAGCCGCCACCACCGCCGCCGCCGCCGCTGCTGCTGTTGCCAGAGAAAATTACTGATCATGCATCTCTCCACCAAGTGAAACACCATCATGTTGTGTATTTGATCGAATTGTATTTTCGTCAAATGCGTTTTCCGCAATGCCGTTCACGCGCGTATTTTCGTTATTTGCCGATGTGTGTGCGTTGTGTTGCAATTTTCAACAAAATGTCCGAATTCCACGCTTTCAAATATTTTTTCAAAGGCGCCAAAAAAAATTACCTCTTTCATGTATCAAATTTTTCATCCGCAGCTTGTCAAAGAAAAGCGCGCATTCACATTACTTTTCCAAGGAAAGTTGAAAGAACTTTTCTTCTTATTATTAGCGCATGAGAAATATTATCGGATTTATTATGCGTTCTTGATTCACCCTTAATAAATAAAGCACAACTAACGGATGTTGAACAAGTTTGATCAAAGAACCGGATTTACCTAATATTAATTCACCAAACAAAAACGAGTTTCAGCGCATTGAATTTCAGGTTTTATTCCTCAGCCGAACAATAATCATCTCGAAACTCGGTGCAATAAACAGCTTGAATTCCTGTACAGACTTCAGTTTTCGTTAGGGTTTTGTCGACGATAGACTTCTTTTTCCGAGTGGTTAAAGTGCGCAAAATTTCACAAGTTCTTTCGTTAACTCAACTTAATTTCACGTAATTCGTTCTCAAGTTTTCGCAACCTAAAGAAAATTCTCGCATATAATTTTCTCCGCATTTCACATGTTCTTTAGTTCATTATTTAATTCCGCGTTATTCATTTTTCGTTCAGGAGACGATAGATTCCTTTTTCCGAGTGCTTAAAGTGCGCAAAATTTCACAAGTTCTTTCGTTAACTCAACTTAATTTCAAGTCTTCACAATGTAAAGAAAATTATCAGGACAATTTCCGCAATTCTTTTACTAGAGAAATAAATTCTTGCATTTATCTTAGGAAAATTAGCATGTCAGAAAAATTAAAATTTTCCGCGAATTTCACTTTAAAAAAATGCGCTCACCTTTTGCTAAGCAGCCGCAATAAGTTTTTTAAAAATATCCATATGTGTCAAGTGTTAAATGTGTGAAGAAGTTGAAGAAGAGGAAGAAGATTCGTTCCTTCCTCCGATGTGCGTCTTCTTCGTACGTCGCAAAAGTATAATAATAGTCCTTGGCTGACGACGGAGTCGACGATGCAACAAAATAATTGATGAATAAAAATCACTACGAGTATTACATGTACAATTAATTAACTTTAGTTTAAATATAGTAGCATTAGTTGTAGTTTTAGTTATTAGTAGATGATTAGTAACTGTGAATAGTTGGTTATAATTTTTTAGCAAACTGTTTTCTTAGAACTTTTCGGTTGGTTGCGATTATTTAACTGTCCAACTGTTTGTTTATTTTTCTGTTGTTGTTGCTGTTGTTATTTTGTATATGCAATGTAGCTGTAGTGGTAGCACGTTTTCGTTAAGAGTCTATCTTTATAATCGCAGCACCACTGATAACAAACAACACACTTGTCGTTCTATGAGATGTTCGTGGTCCGCGCGCGCCGCAGTCGTCGGCGGCGGCCGCTCTCCGCTCTTGGCATACGCAGTGGTTGTCGTGTTGTGTTGCTCAAAGATGCGAGTCCCAAGTCGAACTGCGAAACGAACTGAGACCCCGGCACTCCGGAGCGTCGTCGTCGTCGTCGCGACGTCGGCGCTGCCGTGCTAAGAGTGTCGGTGGCGGCAGCGGCGGCGGCGGTGGTGGCGCGCGTACACTCGTATGCGTGTTCGTGTCTGTACTGTATCGTATGTACCTATGTATGTATGTGTATGTCTGCGTCGTCGACGTCGTTGCGCGCGGGCAGTCCTTGCGCGCCGAAGGATGCCGAAGGAGTGACGGCGTCTCGAGCTAAGACGCAGCGTCGAAGGCGGCGATCCTTTGCTCGCGCTCTCTCCGTGTGTGCGCGGCGCGTCGCAAAACCCGGGGAAAGACGGCGGCGCGGATGGAGGACGTTCGCCGACGACTGACGGGAAGACGTCGCAGGACGAGGGACGCGCGAGCGCCGGCGTCGTCGCTCCCCACCACCCACGCCACGCCTCCGGTGGGGGAGGATAATTAAGTTGATTTTTAAGTCGTTTCTAAGATTTTTTAAGATTTCATTCATCCCCGCCGCCTCCATCGCCACCGTTGCTTGCCGCGCAAGCAGGACGCGCTTCTTGTCTTTCCCTCTCAGCGCCCGCGTCAAAACCACCTTTACTCGGCGTCGTCTCCCGCCGGACGCAAACCATAAGGATAATTTTGGCACTTGTAAAATTCCTACGACTTTTAATTCACCGAGAAAAATGACCTGAGACTAAGATTTCGAAATTTCGAGAAAATATCGACTTGGAATTTAAGACTTGAAAAATTCAAATTTTCACCACTTTTCACAGCAACTTGAAAACTTTAAGAAAACCAAAAAAATGCAAAAGATTTGCCAAGGAATGTAAGAGATTAATTCCGCAAGAGAATAATTTTTAACCATACATACTTTTTGAAAATTGCGTTTTTTTAATTATCCTTAAACTGTGGTAGTCGTCTTTCCATTTTTTTTCTCTTCTTCGTGAACGCAAACAAAAACTTCAAGTCCGCCGCACTTTAACTCCAGCGCGCGCTGCCGAAACGCGCTCCAGAGTCTAAGTCCCACTCTCTGCCGACGAACGCACAGTGAAAATTTACAAGTCCAGCGGCACTGCAAGCACGTTGTTTAAGCCGGCGTTTTGTCCGCAATTCTTGAGCACTAATTATTTTGGCGCACGTTTATTCCGCATTTATTTAATCATTCGTTATTTAACGCACAGTTCCTCGCCGCTGCGTCGATGTGGGAAAGTTGAAAAAAGTGTAAGGTGCATGTTGTTGGCGGCAAATTTTTAAAGTGGCGAAATGTATGCGGTGGAAACGAAAGAAATAAAATTCGTGTGCGCTGCGTGAGTGTGGAAAAACGAGAAAATGACGCGAGCTTACCTTCTTTTTTTTGTATAATTTTTAAGTATAATTTTCTTAGATATTTTATGAAAGGCGCACACACATAATGTAGGAATCAACACACTTAGGGGACATGGTCATGAATGCCCGTCTTGTGGCACACTATCAGCCCTTAGTGCGGAGTGGGGAGGACGCATGAGCAGCGTCGGGACGCCAAGGATGCCGATTAGTGGCGCCCCGGCATCCTCGACGGCCGTGCCTTGAACTCTTTTCCCACTCGGCGCCGCCGCCGTCGTCGTGCGGCACTCTTCCAGCGCGAGCGCTCTTTCTCCCTCGAATTCTATCCCCCCAATTCGTTCGTTCGTTGCGCGTCGCGGCGTTCGTTACCACTCGTTTCGGACGCAGGAAAGCGGGCGGATGGTCAGCGGCGGCCGGCAAAGCGTTCAATCTTATATCATTCACCGCCACCGCACGAAAAAATTGCCGAAAAATCGGAAAAAAATGAAAAAAATCCGCGCAAAAAAATTGATACGAATACCACTTTTTCGGCATAATTAATAGCGCACAAAGCGAACGCAATAAAGTTGGCTGAAAAGTCAATAAACTGAATGAATAAATGAATGCCGAATGAGCGATTGAATTGAATTAATTTGCAATAAAACGCGCCCATCGACGACGACAGCGCGCCGGCAATTAGACATTCAATTTGATTAAATCGATGTTGAGGTCCGATAAATAGTAATTTAATGTAATTGCAGGTCCCGTGTTCCGTTTTGGGGGGGCATCTGGCGTTCGTACGCCGCGCTAAAGACGAACTTGCATCCTGCTGGCTCGTAAAGCGCATAAATCTACCATTCTGGATGCGCCCGGGCTTTGTCTTTGGCGTTTCGAAGAAGTGCACGCGACCCTTTGGACAACTTGACCATTGCGCCACAATTCATTCGGCAAGCTTGTTCAGCGCTACAATAACTTCAAACCGCATCGTCTCAGACGAGGACTTGTCTCAATAAATGTCAATTGTTTTCAATTCTCCTCTAAGCACTAAGACTAATTACTTTTAAAAGTTTCAAACGAAATTATTAGATTTCTATATCGTTCGTAGTTGTACATTTTGTCCTTCTTTCTTGCAATTTTTCAAAGAGCGTGTACCCAATAAGGGTTTTGTGCATGGATTGTAAATTAAATATCTAAAATTTGCGTAAGTTGTAGGTACATATTTTGGTCAAGATTGTGAAGCAATTTAGTAAAGGGGTGAATTATGGATGAATCTCGAACGGGCATGTGGCAAATATCATCGTAGGTCATCACACATAGGCGAATCGTGCATGCACACACGATGGACATTTAGCGAAACGTAACGGTAGTGTGTGCGCGGGCATCGATTTCTATCAATAGCCCACAATGCGAGTTGCACACTCGTTCGGCTACAAAACACAACAGGTGTCCACACACGGAGCAATATAAAAAATAAAAAAATAGAGAGCGCCAGCGAAAAAAAAGTATTTAGTACGCCGCGCGGCGCAATTTTTTTCGCGCCGGGCAATGATGCCGCCCGTCTCGCTAGAGTTCAATTCCGCGCGCGCGCTCGTTCGGCGTGTGTGCATGCAATCTCTCTCTTGTTGGCTGCTTTTTTATTTTCATTTTCATTCAATGGTAACGCAGCAATGACACCTATTAATACATTTTATGGTTCCGAATATATATCCGTCTCATGTACGCATACTGAAAAACACGACGCTGCATGTGCATCGGACGAATACAAATAGCGGTGGCAGCAGCGAGCAGCATTTCGCGGATTCATTGATTGTACGTACGTACGTACGTACGCGCGCCACCAACTTGTTGTTTGTGCGTACTGCTGCTGTTTGCGCTTTCGAAATTAATTATGCAACAACTAATATTCTCGCTGGTTATACGCGCGAGAGAGTGAATGTGAATGCACATGTGTATATGTCCAGCTATGTACGTGTGTGTGTGCATCTCCACATCATAATATCTCGTTTTATGTTTTCGATTCGTTTTCACCTCAATTTGCTTGTTTGCACGAGCACACACCACTTTTGCTTTGCCTTTTTTCTTTTCATTGCCTCGCATTACACCATTCGGATTGTGTGCGAGTATATTTTGGTTCGAACAAGTTGCTTTATACAATTTGGGGACAAATGTATGCTTTCTAAAGTTATTGCTTTTGTTCGTCATGCGAGCAACTATAAAATTTTTGATTGGAAATGAAATTATTTCAATTGCAAAAAATTAAATTGCGCTCCGGAAAAAATCAACGCATATCGCACGCGTGTGATCAAATATTTACGAGTTTCTTGGACGTTTTTGGAATCATTATACACAATGCAAATAAATAAATTAAAATTCATTAAAGGGTCTTTACCTTATTTATGAATTATCCAAAATTCTGTAAGAAAAATAAGATAATTAATAACAAAGTTATTCAGAATTCATTAAATACTGATTCGAGATTAGTATTGAGACACCTTGTAAACTATAGGGGATAGCACCGTCTATGCTTAAGAAAGTATTTCAGGATAATTTGACGAGTAATAAAATAAGACGCCCGAGCAGGGACTTGAACCCTGGACCCTTGGATTAAAAGTCCAATGCTCTACCGACTGAGCTACCCGGGCTCAGTGATAGGCGTAAACTTCAAATCAGGTTCACTTTGACCCACACAAATTTGCAATATTGGCAATGATAATATATTATTGATGAACTCACCTATGAAATAATCCAATTTCATAATCACTAGTTTGAAAATTATCACGAGATCACAAAAAGTATATTGCCGTTCAAAACTATCATCTATTAAGTACTATAATCTATTATCACCGATTGAAATTGAGATCAGTCTTAAACTTTTCACAAGAAATATCACACGTCTTAGAAGTATTGGCACGAGCGTCTTAAGAGCCACTAAGAAAATTGAAAGTGCATCCCTTCGTCTTATTGCCTAATCCCCCACCAACGAGCAATATCATTCCACACTCGCATTTTTTCATCGTTAACGGTTGTCCTGCTTCACAATGCATAAGTCTACTTCTTGTATCCGCGGCGCATACTTAAGTCTTAATTGTGGGCACGCGTCTAGGGCGAGGGTTAAGCCTACTAATGCAATGCAGTGCACGAGTAAGACACGCGACCGTTAAAGAATCGTTCTTCGCGAGTGCACACGTACATTATGCTTCGTTGCGTTCTTTTCCGGACATACCACGACTGTATATTTTCTTATCTGTGTCTTACATGCTTGATTTCAAGAAATTTAACGGCCCCTCTTACTTATTCCAAGTACAAAATGTACAATACTCTTCTTAATTAACACCCAACCAAACAGGTGGCAACTACCCTTCTATTTTCTATTCTAATAATATTTGTAGAAATAATACTTAAAGTTCATTAATAATTTAAGTAGTGATAACCTCTGGAGCTAATTAAGATTATTAATTGTTTTGTTTTTTAGTCAAATAAACCATTGACATATTTATGAAAGTGAAAACAATAAAGAAATAATTACTGGATGTGTGGCATATGTCCAGCGGTCGAGCTAATCATCAAACGAAAAATACGCACTCTTAAGCGCCCGCTGTGCCGCGAGAAACTCAAAGACGCGACGAGGGTGCATGAAGGCTAAGAAACTCAATGGTAGTGTCTTGAGACAATTGGTGAAAGGCTGCGACGCGTGACTCGACGGATGTGCGCTCAACATAGTGGAACGACGGCACGAGCCCGCAATATTAGATAATAACAGATCGCACATGTCGGATGCGTTTTGATGAACGAATTTCAATTTCCAAATGGGTATCATTCTAATGCTGAAATTGACAGGTAAATTTGCGCGATACAACTGCTACTTCTTTTTCAAAACAATCCCCGCATTCAAATTAATACGCTACTTCTTTCAGAGAATTTACACCAAATAAATTGACGAAAATCCCAAAGAATAAAATAATCCCTTGATTAAATATTAATGGGCTCTAGGTATGTGTATTTATAGCACTGACAATATAAAAGCCAATTCAACCGCATTGTGGTTTCCTTTGAAGACATTTCCAGCCTTCTATTAATGCAATGTGAAAGTACAAATACTTTTTTTAGGGTTGAATCACTGATAGCCGACGATTTAGAATGTCATTGATTGGCTGGACGTGGCACGGCTTATACAATATCTAATTGTCGAGAGACATTAGGCGATTGTACAAAAGAAGTTTTTGTTTACGCTCCGCGCCCCAATAGATGTTTGCCATCAGATAGGAAATCAAGTTTATTGTATGCTACAATATGGTAATTAGCAAGAAAAAGTCTATTAGATGTGTCGCATATGTTATGTACTTTTCGTTGTACATTAATAATTAACGAATGAATTCACCCCAAGCGCAAACCGTTTGTAAATACGCATTTAAGGAGCAAAATATTTTACTACCAAGAGTTAATATTGCGCTTGCAAATTAGCCGGAATGAGGTACATTTTTATGAATATCTCCAAAACTATACGAGATATTTTAAAAATTCTTTCACTAGCAGAAAGATGATTAAATTCTGGATTATGCCTCAATTAATCATTGAACTTTCCCTAATAGCTTACGCGTAACAAGCTCACAAAGTCAGCATTCTATTCTCTCTTATTTGGCATGCCATAGAGAATTAAAAATTTCTTGCGTGAGGAAATTATTTGAATGTTCAATTATTATTGTCATTTTTCTCTTATCAGCAAAAGAACATATATTATAATCTATTAGATTTATAAAAGCAAATGCGCTAATAGTTGTTCCATTCAAGGTTCAGTAGCCTCATGTGGCATGTGGCAAAACGCAATATAGAGAGACAAGACAATTTTTTTAATAGACAAAAACCTAGCTGTTATCAACTGGAATCAGCACTAAAAGCACATACGCGTATGGAAATAAGTAAGGTGGATGTCCATTTGACGTGCCTCACGAAAGTGTCCCCGCGATCCGTGCACACGCGCGCGCCGCTTTCTTACTTATTCATTGATCATGATAAGAAGTACACAGAAACTGGGTGCGATATAGGAGACTATTAGACCTATTATAGGGTGAACGCTGAACGCTGAAGCGCTTCGCTTTCACAGCAGAGACAAACGCGAGGGAGGCGAATACACAAAGTGTCTAATGTGCTGATCGCTATCACACGCGGAGAAATTAAGACGCCTTTTATGTGCTTTCCTTACTATAATACACTACGTACGTTTGTAATAATAGCCCCGCATGGATTCGGCTTGCTTTTTTTGTTTATTATTTATTCACAACGTGGAATGTTCCTCAAGTTGTGTGCTATCACTGATGGAGGACATGAATATGTAATTATGTCTTGTGACAATATGAACGTCGTTGAATAATTGATTACTGTTTACTGGCACAGGTAGACAATTAAAACTCGTCAAATGAGTGTATGCTTGCTAAACGCGAAATATCGACATTTTGCATTTGTGCTCGTCCATAATCAGAAAATGCACAGCTTTTATTAAATAATGTGCGTGCCATTGCGACAAGTACTCTAGATATGAAAAAGTCCATTGTCGTGTGAGATTTTGAGACAGATATCTAGTGAAATTACAGCTTTGTCCTAGTGGAAAGAATAAAGTCTAATAGTCTTTATAATCATGATGGCAGCTATTTTCATATTGAATAGTATTAAAGGATAATTTTCCTTTCATAAATATTTGAATATCAAAATACAAGTTTCTCCATTTTTCAAATTCATGCAAATTTGTTTACTGACTTTTAAGTTGGCTATTTATCATTGCACATATTTTATGCATAATTTGAAGTTTAATTCACTTTGTTTATTTAAATTATTTATATTTCAAGTTAGCATCGTGTTAATTTAATACGATTCTATTAATATTGCATTAATAATTACGGTTGAATATTTAAATCATAATACAGTACCTATTTAATTCATTATTTTGTTAATAGAATTCAATTTAATTTCAGTACAAACAACATTTGCATACATTTTTGATTTCTCACCCCCTAGATACGAAACTATCAGCGTTTAGTTGCAAATCTTATTGACCAAGCTAAGACTTCTTGTCCGTTTTAATTAAAGACTAAATCCTGCTTAATTCCAGTGGATTAGCTCAAGATCTCTGTATTCTTAAGAATTGAGAAACGCAATGTAATTTCCTGCAAGCTAATTTCCGGTAATGCTTGTCCATCCTTAACACATTCGATTAGCATAAAGCAATTAAATGTTATTTCTAGGATAGTTACAACTCTACAAACTCATTGTATTATCCATGCGCGTTACGCATTTTTCCGCTGCGTTCGCATTACAGACATGACAAAGCAACAGCAGCAACAGGGCGTAAGAACCGCCGGCGGCAATAATTCAGGACAAGTCCCCGACGAGCAACTTATGCACACGCCTTTATTGGAATGAGAAAACTATGACGTGCGTCTCGGACTGATGGAAAAATATTTTTCATTAAAATACCCCGACGCACGCACGCGTCCCTCGAGGGGGCAAGACGCGGCCGCTCCTAGGAGGTCATCTCGCGGGAACCGCACCTTCGGCCGCCCGGAAAGCAATTCACTTACACGTACCTACGTATATGTGCGCTCTCTTTGCATGCGAACAATGCGCGCTTAACGACGGCGACGCCGCCACCGCCGCCGCCCTTTAAAGATGCTTATCGTGCGCTCGCGCTTTATGTCGCTAAGATGCAAATTAGACGTGCAAACATTGTAAGAAGCTTCTATTTATGTATCCATTATCGTCTGTTCAATTATCAAAATGAAAAAACGTATACACGAAAACCCATTTCCCAAATACACCTTACATCCACTTTTCATGCACAATTTTTTACTTGCGCATGAGGAAAACTTGTTAATGAGCAAAGGGTTGTTTTCGGGCAACATTCTGTATATGAGACGCATGTTGGCAGAGGGCACATGTCTATCTTAATAAGAAAATGCAAACGATGAACGAAGCACATTCGTGTTGTTGTTGTGTTACACGTGCAGAGTGATAATTAATTAAAAGCGGGCAAAGTCGTTGCGCTTAAATGAGAATTAATCACTGGATAAATGAGAAATGAGTGCGCATTTTTTCTACTTATATAGAAGTCACAAACAAACTTTCCAATTTTGCTCAATTCAAAGAATTCTAATATTAAAATAGCAATTGACATAGTTAATTAAATTCAATTATGATATTAGCATGAAGCGAACAAGTCGTTAATGATATGCAAAAACGCAAATAATTTGCAGTTCAAGTGTCATTGTGCATTACGAGAGAGTGCATGCAATGCATACGCGAAAAACAGCGGTTGGCTGAAGAATGAATGGAAAAAATATTGCACTTGTTGCACTAATAACCGACTTTCCTGCCAAGCTGCCGTTGAATGAGGTGGCTTCCCAATAATACTCGACTGAATATTACACATGTGTCTATGCGGAATGCAATTCCATGCATTGCACTTCGAGTGTCAGACAAATAAAATAAAAGAAGCCCATTGAGAGCGCGCGCCGCGCACGCGGGCGGGTGAAGTGTAAGCGAATTTGAAAACGAAGCGCGTTTTTGCGTCGTGGTGCGGATGCTCACAATGCACCACCCAGCACCAGACAAACAGTTGAACGGAAATTGGAAGTTTAATCATTTAAACGTTCGCCGATCGCGCTTCATAACTAAACCGAAACCGAAAAACTGAAACTGTTTGCAGTGAGTCTCGTATAATAGGAGTTAATGATTCTCAATTGCTTTCAATTCTCCAGGTTAGAAAACGTTTGTCGAACGTCAGACGAAATTCGGCAAAAAATTAATGAACATGTCTTGAGTAATAAACTTGAGCCACTTAAAAAATGACATGTAAGACAATAGAAACTGTCAATTTATCCATCTCTTCTCTACCTCTTCTTCTTCTTCTTGCACTCAATGAGTGAACAGTTGTTTGATGAGTTTCGTTAACTTCGTCTCACAATTCTACGTTTTTTCATTTTTCATTTCAACCCCGCATTTTACGTTTTGTTTCTTATACGTCAATTAAGTGTGTTTATGGGTGATATTATTGCTCGTGCACAATGACGGGGCGCGTACAAATTTCGTGAAATTAAAAACGTGACGTTTGAGCAAATCCGTTGACTAATTGCG
Source organism: Aleochara curtula (assembly GCA_963978815.1). Taxonomy (NCBI): domain Eukaryota; kingdom Metazoa; phylum Arthropoda; class Insecta; order Coleoptera; family Staphylinidae; genus Aleochara; species Aleochara curtula. The sequence goes on along the minus strand of OZ022216.1, from coordinate 17,324,888 downwards.
CGCGCGCGCGATCGCTAAGCGCAGGAAGCGGAAGCACAAAGGCAGACGCGATGCGTGCGTATGATAAAGTGGACGAAAATTGAAAAAATATCGGCGCATTGAGGATTTCGACAAAAGCGCGCGCGACCTCTCCGATCCGTCAGGATTTCGCGTTCCGGGCGCCGCTGTCAGCGCCGCCCCCGCAATTCGGTGACGGATGCCAGCCACGCTGGACAACAATAAAAATCGCCCTGCTGCCCCCGCTCTCGCATGCATGCGTGCGTATGTGTGCCTCATCGTATACGCGTTTTAATGGATGGGGCGCAGTTGCGTGCCCTCCAAATTGATGTCTTGCAAACAAAACAAAAAAAACTTCAACAAAAATCACACCCCGAAAAGAAATGAAAAATATGATTTCTTTTAAAATATCGTCATTCAATCCGAAATTTAAACAAGCCATAAACAAATTTCAATTCCCATTCCAATAATTGTTATTCTCCTCATCCTTATTTCGTTTTTTCCTTGTCATTATTAATGTGGTTGTTTTTCAATTGTTCTTCTTGTTGTTTATAGGGGTATTTCTGATGTGGTTCATGCACACATTGATTCGTGGGTTAATAAATAAGGGGTGAGCGATTGTTTCGCGCCATTGACAGCTTCGATTGACGCACACAAAGCGATTTTTAACGTACATGAATGAACGACTGCGCGCAGCTTCGTTGATTTTTTCGTATTTCGAAATTTATTATTTCCACATAATTTGCCCGAATTTTTCATCAAGTTCAATATGATATAATCAATAAGGCTTACTAAATTACGTAATGCGAATGCGTGAAGGTTAAATCTTAGATCATCTTGGGGGGTGAAATTGCTACATGAAAATGCCATAAGAGCATTAGAAAAATCCGCTGGCGATTTTTGCTTTCTTGGGGTTTTCGCATTAGTCTCAAGGTTACGTTAACCCATTAACGGGATGAATCATTGCGTACGCTGCGCGTTTGAGGGTCACACGTCAGGGGGGTGGCATTGGAAATGCCGTGAACGTCAAATATCACATTTCTTCTAGGAACATTGAATTCTTCTAATAAATATCTTTACATATTAATCACCTTCCCGCTCGAGGCATTCATAATAGTAAGACAAACTTTACGTAGCTAGCGAAGCAACGAGTTAAGAATTCAGTGACCAAAAAGCCTTAAGGGTGCATCTCTCCCCCTAATACTATCAAGCATAAATTCACGCTCGTAGTGCACGCATAAGCGAGCGAGTATATTTTCGAAAGTCCTGCGATTAGAAACCTGGCAAACTTACAAACCCGGCAAGTTGCTTTGTTATTGGAGCTAATAAACGCTGGCGGCGATATTCGCCGGTGTGCTGACCACTTCTCCGCTGTGGATTAATTATGGGCCGTGTTACTGCTATTTTTATGCGCCTTCGTTTTTCACCGGCTGCGAGCAGGACGACGTTGTTCAAGATAATCCATGCCGGATTTGTGACGGCAGGCAATTACACACCCCCGCTGGACGGATATACAATAAGTGTTTAGCACTGAGCGCTGCACCGCGCGCGTTCGGACGTCGATTTCGATTCAGCGCGTTAAAGGCGAGATGCCACCGTGTCACTCACACATCCGCCGAAACCCGCCACCCCCAGTTCGTATTCGTGCGAGAAAAAGACGATTGTGTGCGTGCTGTTTGTGTGCATGTCGATGCATACAAACGGCCGGCACTTGTCTCTTTGTCTCGCAATGTGCGGCTAATGGTATGCATCGGGTATTAGTGTCGTTAAATCACATCACCTACACGATCTAATTGAATCCTAATTCGGACGATGCGCGCATCTATTCAAAGCTTTCGCTAATCATTTCCTCCGTCGCATATGTGTGATCAATTTATGTTCATTATTCATTTGAATTAGGATATTATCGATTGTTCAAATCATCTTGAATTCAACCCCTCCTAGCAAAATGTTATTTACGCCGAAAATACAAAAGGCGAATGCTCATTTCTTGTCCATTGTCTAAGACGTTATTATGAAATACCGGGAAAAAAAAAGAGAGAGTAAAGCCTCTCCGAGCGTAATAAACGAATAAGTACTTTTTAATGAAACAAGTTCTTTCGTGCAAGAGTCTTTGTCTTTGCCGGCGCGCAAATATTAACCCTTTCCTCGGTGGCGCATCCTTTTATTTAGTTTTTAATCCTTTTCATGCTTCTGGGACGCTAAGATGCTTAAAAGTCGACGCGCAAAAATGAAAAAGTGAAGAAGCAGCAGTGTGCGCTGCGCAAAATTAAACAATATTAACGAGGAGAGACCGACCGACCGACCGACGACTGCACAATAAGCCAACTTTGCAACTTTTGCCGGTTGGCGCAATTATAAGCGCGCTTATTTCGCAAAGTTTTAATTCAAGATATTATAATTAAAACTTGTACTCGTTGCGCTGCGCGCTTGGTGGCTGTTCCAAGTCGAGTTGGTTGGAAGCGTGCGCGCGCCTGAACAATAGTTGATTAATAGCTGGAAGTAAACGTGCGATATTTGAGTGAACCGGCGAGTTTATTAAGATAAGCAAGTAGTGCCACGACCCACAATCTTCCAAGGGATGGAGCGCCACTATTCGAGTTGGACCGTTTAACTCCTTATCCCCAGAAATCTTAAGCCCTTTCGAAGCAGCGGGGACAACTTCTTGCTGGCTCGTAGCCGACTCGATAGCTATGAGGGACAAAACGACATTCGCCCCGTTTTACTTATGCATTGTAATAAGCAATCATTGTTATGATGCTAATAATTGTCTTGAGCTGGTCTCGTCTTATCAGCATGGACACTGTATGTATGTGCTTCATGAAAGCAATATTTGCGTTGGAATAATCTCCCAATTTTCTCGATTCAATCATAATAACCCACAATTTTCCGAAATGTGTTACAATAATTTCTTATTTTCTGATAGTGCCTGCTATTTTATCGAGGAAAAAGTGAAATACTAATTAAACAAGGCAGAGATAAACATAAAGTTAATAGAAGCATTCATATCAGTGCAATTATCGCCGTAATATTGATTCAGTCATTAGGGCGTACGCGCAATATTGGCCCATATTAGTTTTTTTCCGAGATAAGAGCGCCGAAAGGCTTCGCAAGGCCTTCTTCAACGCGAATATTAATGACAACGGTGCACGTCAGGCGGGCGCACACGTTTGCTTGCGATTATGCGTACAGATAGATATCGACAATATCCATCTGGAAAGTAAATATTTTGCGCTGCCATATGGCAGAAATCACATCGTTATCGCTTTTACTTAGGGCCACCTATGCATATGCTAAGTTTGCACACGCACTTGTAACATCTAGGTATATAAACAAACCAAATATAACAATCATATAAAGTGTAAATTAAATAATTCTAGAAAATAATCAAAAATCTTCGTCAAAAGTTTGATCATATCCGAGTTTTGACCTTCTACCTCACAATAAAATAATTTTTTCTAGATTATTTGTGATGTAATACTTGATTAGGAATGTACGCTTATGGTATCTTCATTAGCGACCGATATCTCAAGCGTGTGCCATCGCATTTTCGATTTATTGCCAAATCATGAAGTTTTCGACGCGTCGAGTTACTCACTCATATGCCGCCCCTGCTGTGTCCTGATAATATTGAAGCGCACCACACACACGCACACATATCGCACGCATTACCATATGGTGCTGTGTGCGTTTGCGCGCCCGTTACGAGTGATTAATAACCGCATGTGAGTTAAGACTGATATATTAGTTCGATATGAAGTATGCGTTGTTTGGGATGTTTGCTTCGTTGTTTCGTTATTATTAGCGTTTGTTCGTGCTGGCGAACCGTGTGCGATTTTCAATGCGTGCGTACTGGGAGGCAGCGGCAGGAGGCAGACGCGGAGGCAGTGTGCATGCATGTCGATACGTTTTGATATTCGCACGCGCACCGATGATAAAACGACGACGCGGCTGTACGCGTTAACACGCATTAATAACGCGCCCTCGCACAATGCGTGCCCCTTTAAACATTTTCTAACCTACATTTTTTTATTGCTATATTCTCGCCTCGGCGTGACAGTTAGAGATATCATTAATCACGAATCGAATTGGTTCAATAGTTGGCACCATTAAGTGGTCACTTTACTGACCGTCACGTTTTGATTGAACGATATTTTAAATAAAGACTGAGATCAAGAGGAAGGAGATGCATTAGCTTTAAATGGGGTGCTTTACTTTAACAATGAATTCATCATAACCAACTTGTCACCCATTTAACCTTTTCGAATTTAAATGCTTACCAAAGTTAGCAAAAGTTAATTTCTTGGATTTTCTGATAAATAAAGATACTGGGGTATTGTAAAGTGTAAATATTTTTACACAGTTTGCGAGGTGAAAATCCAATATCCATTTGTGCAATCTTTTGTTATCGAACCACAAAACGAGGCGTCGTTAATGCGACAGCGTCATTAAAATGGGAAAGCAATTTCTTGTAAGTGCGTCGTGATCTTTAAGTGCGCAACAAAACTGTGTGTCAATAAAGAACAAACTGCCACTGACGTAAAAATGAATTAACGATTATAATCTCAGATACATCTCACAAGATATACCTATATTTCCTATCCTTATTCAAATTCTACTTGTTTTCCCTTCACGCTAATGTGCAAAATGATTTTTTTTATGAAAACGCTTACGGTCAGAGAATTAGGGATGAAAACTAATCGATGAAACTTTTGTTTGATAGGCAGTAGTTCAGAAGAGTTTTAAGAGCCGTTGCGAGGGGTGCGCATAACTTGAGGGTGCCGTATTATTTCTGATTACACACACGGGCATCGCTATAGCATCTACATAAAAATCCAGCGGGACATCGTCTTTTTGCGTACTGTTATTGCGAGTTGTTCTTGAGCAAACGCATAATATCGCGTTTTACGGTTATTCGCGAGCGAGTATTCTGTACATGGAAAACCCATAAAATCACACCACAATCGCTGCCGCCGTTACCGCCGCCGCGCAATGCAATAATAGCAATCGCGCGTCATATGGCAAAATGTGATGAAAGTGCCATTCATCAAGGTGTTGGATTAATGCCTATCCAGTAAATCAGATTATTACAGATCAGTGTTGATTAAGAATTTTGCAATTCAACGAAAAATCGTATTTTCTCTACTCTACTCTTAATTCATCCAATGACAAATAGAAATTAAATGTGTAATTCTCCCCTACATATTTAAGAATGATTCCAAGACTTCTAACCATTTGATAGCACAATTAATGAAAGACAAAGAGAAAAGGGTTGACGACGAATAATAGGGGGGAAGTGAAATCAGTCAAGTCGCGACTGCCATCTGCGTATAACTAGTAAAACTACCCTCGCGTCAAAGGGCGATAGTTTGATCGTTGAGAAGCATCAACCGCGCGTATCGTTACATTTTACCCCTATTTCCTCTCCGTCGACAGTGGCGCCCTATCAAAAAACCGCGCCAACTATTTCATCCCTTTGATTTCGCAATTAATAAGTGCTCGCAAAACGCCGTTGAATAAAAAAAAAGACGCAAGTTAAACACATCTAATTAAACGCAATGCGCGTATTATTCGTGCGCGCTCAACGTATGAAAATTAAACAAAGGTGCAAATGAAGCAAAATATGTGTGTATTTTGCAAATGAATGAAAACAAGCTACGCTGTTATTGCTTGAGACCTTCGAAGCGCGTTTGTAATCAATGTGTATTTGAAGCGTAGCGGGTTGCCGCCGAGCGCACAATTTTGTCATTGTGTTCGCACCCTTGCGCTAACCTATACATGTAAGAGAAGGGGAAGATGGCTTCAACAAATAGATTGCAAGTTAGATTAAACACACACACGTATGCGTATGTATTATGCGTACTGCTAGAACATAGAACATTGGCAGCTAAGTAAAAGTACATCCCGGCTTTTGGGCCACCCCTTTAACGCGACCCTCCGAGGAGCGCTAATATTCTCTCCGGCGTGCACTTACTGCTACCACCACCACCAAACCACCCCCTCAATGGCCGCCTTCGCGAGATGAGTTCGATTAAAACAATGGATGTAACACAAGCGCGCGCGTTCCGCACTCGCTCGTTCGCAATACGCTAATGAAACAAGAGAAGTGTGCGCGCAACCCCCGCGCGCGCGCTCGAATAGTTTCGCTCTTTTAGTTGAGTTTGCCGAAATGTTCGCTACATTTAATCGACATAATGGCTGCCTGCACGCCCGAAAACTATCAGCCGCCCATCTTTTCCTATTAGCATTTATATGCAGCGCCATCAAAGCTGCCATTATTTTGCAATTTTCATATTATAACAAAAGCGCTTTTTGAATAAAACCATATCGCATACAAGGTGTCTCGCATCAATCAATCAAAAACCAATATCAATTTCAAAACACTTACGTTTCTTATCCTTGGTTTCCTTGCTCTCCTCTATTTTCCTTGCTCTTCTCGTGTAGAAAAATTTCCGAAATGCTGAAACAAAAAAATCCAAATAAATAATTGATCTAATTAGTGAAAATAAACATTAATTACACCTAAATTAAGACTAATTACGAAATAATTAATACAAGATAAATAAAAAAGAAAAACAAATTCATAAATTCCGTTTTTTTTTTCTCCGTATTTTTATAAATGCCCGTCCGAAATAAATTCGCTCTTCAGTGGTAAGTAAATTCAATGTATGTTCAGTACAGACAAAATGATTACAATTACAATTGCGCTCGTACCGTACGTACGTTATCAATGCAGAAAGGCACAAGGCACGCATTTTTTTTCCACACATACTTTACGCGTCCAGTCGTTCGCTTAATAAATTAACCATAATTATAATCAGGATGCATAGGCGGCGACGACGCAATGATGATAATGATAATAATAATAATAACGTGCGCAGCGACGCCAGCCAAAATTTTCGAATATTTACGGCGTCCATACAGATTTTAATTATCTTAACATGTGCTCATGCGATCCTCAAGCACGTGCAACACAACAAATTCAAATGAATACAAATGCGTAAACGGAAAAAATAAATTATTTACTCGAGAGATAAATTATTAGCAAATAGAGTGTAAAAATTCGCTCACTTAATAAATAATACTAATAATGAATAATTGAAGGAATTAAATGAAAAAGAAATAGTCCAAATAAAATGAAATCAACAACAAACATGCTGTGAAAAACAACAAACAACAAATAACTAATTCACGACATTAATAAATTAATGTAAAACATAAAATTCTGATAAAATAATATACAGACTTCCTGCCTAGTTTTTCGACAATGTTGCGTGCATTTTCGTTATGAAAATTACTAATTATTTTAATACTATTGCTGCACACAAAATACGTGGCATATTTATTATCTCGGCGTAGTGATAAAAATACGACAAGCGCGTGCGTTTCGCGAGGTGCATTCATCGCTGAAAAATGCACACATCTCGTTAGAATAATACGCGTCAGATGTAGGTATATTGCGAAAATGCAAAAGAACAAACAACACCTATGTGCATATTGCAAAGGGCGCGCGCGGTGGGCGCAGGCAGGCAGACTAACGAAAATTTTTAATTTATAATACGATGAAAATGTTCTGCACTATACACTACGGCAAGCGCAGTGCACAAGAAATAAAACGAAATACCACACTGGTAGCAGCAGCGCAATGCATTCAATCCTAACGCGATTTCCTCGCTCTCGCACCACCGCGCGAGAGGAATAATTCTAAAAAGAATATAATTCTGGAAAGGCGCAAACGAGAAATAAAAACACTATACCTAGTAGGTACCAACAAACAACAGCATATGAAAAAACGAAAGGAGTAAGCGCGCGAAATTGCAAATTTGTGAAGGCAAAGCCAAACGGTGGATGAATGAAGATGAGATGACTAAAATATTTCTCATTAGAGAAATTTAATTTTCCATTGTGTTTCGACTAATGAATATTTTTTTCATTATTCATGCAATGTATAAAAATTATTTTTCATGCGAGTGACGACAGAGAATATTGCACGAAAATTAATTAGAAGCTTTTAGCATCAAGTTTGATTAGATTATAATTTTAATTTTTTGTTCTTCTAAAAATGGTATTGTTAGCATTGCATTCGTACAGTCTCAGTGAGCAAATATGAAATCTGAGTACGAAACGATTCATTATGCATGTTGGACAAACATTCAACTCTTCTTCGCTTCTGAATGAAATGATGAGCAAACAGTCCACTTCTTATTTGCACTTTTTATATTTGCTTTCGCTTATTGCTGTGCTTCAAGTCGTCATCGTCTTCATTACAGCATTAAAAACTATTGACAAAATATTGAATGTCAGGCGAACATGTTGGACGCATTTGAACAAAATGACATTGACCCGCGAAGGGCTCTTCTTACTCTTAGGGTGGCTATGGCTTATGGCGTACGCGAGCGCAAAAAGGGGTGCAATGCTGCAGTGCAACATGGACGCACGACGTCGGCGGCGGCAGCGGCAGCAGCAGCAGCAGTAACGGCAGTGGCGGCAGTTCAATTGTACCGCTCATTAATCACGAGGAACGCGAGTAAACGCGGGCGCGCACTTCTGGATGTCAAACGCAGTCCGGTTTGAAGAGTCCAAGCGCGCCTGCTTTGAGGGGGTTTCATCTGGCTAATTGCCACGCAACGACGTTTTTAATTAATGAACGATCATCGTCCGAGACGACGCCGACGCCGCCGCCGACGCCATCGCATCGAGACTGCGCAAATGCTGATAACGCACCGGAACATTACTTAAAGAACTCGGGCATGTCAGAATTATTATCATTTTTCATTCGTCTCTCAGTCTCCCGAAATAAAAATTATTCAGCAGAAATTTACGCAAGATTTTCTCACATTATTAACAAAAGATTACTGCATTAAATACTTCTTCAATATTTATCATGTAAATTCTTCTTCTTCTTCTTCTTCTTTCTTTTGCTATTTGAATGTGAATAACCCAAATAGAAAATTAGAATTCTTCGGCTAGGAAGACTTGAGAATATAAATATGTAAACAGTATATTCAAATACGAAACAATCCGCAACCAGTTTTCTCGCTTTGTTTTCCGAGTCACGAGCGCGCATCGCGCTGACCACGATTAAAAAAAGCAAAGGGGTGAGAGCGAGCACACCGTGGGATCAAGATCAAACCGACCTGTTTCGGATCACAGGTTGCGCATCGCGCTTCGTGAAGAGATTTGGGGTGAGAATTGCTCCTAAGCGATGAAGCTTGTCGCTTCGCTCCTCGAATAGTAAACGAATTCATCCGTTTTTTACGCGTCTACTTTGCACATTGCAAGACGGTTACAACCATTTGATTTATAATTCAGTATGCGTTCGTGTATCTCTTACTGATGAATTTTAATGATGAGAACTTCAACGGTCTTTTATTTTTCTTCCAAAAATTCAAAAAATAGTGTTAAATAAATAATATTCCTAGTACTTTCTACAATCAATGGTGTGATACTTGTCCCGTTAAAGAATGGCACGTGGATAAGGTCAAAATGATAAAAACGAAAGTTGCACCCCTTGGAAAAAGTGGATGTACCTATTTCTAAAGTGGCACGTGCCCTAAGGGTCCCGTACGAGAATTGGTCACGTGTTTTGCGCGTTTAGGGGTTAAGTGATCATACCTGTTCTTTGAATACCTGAAAATCTATTCTAAGGGTGGTTACCACACCTTGACGCGTGTCCCATTTGGGAATGGCCATTATCATGACGCGTGGCAAACTCTCTTTTGAATTATTTTCAAATAATTTTCCTAAATGGGAATTAAAATTGAACGAAAAAAAGTAAAGTTTGTTCAACATGAAGCATAATAAAATACGCAAAGTTTACACACGTCTTTCGTCAAAGACAGAGATTAATGCGCGACCGAAGCGACAAAAAGGCGAAAGCAGCGAGCAAGCAGCGAACAGCTTAGTCGGCCTTCCATCAAATTTAATGATAAACACCGCCGCCGACGAGTGATGCACCATTATTTTTCATTATTAACGTGCCGCTAGTTTTCAAAATTGCATTTCCCTTCACGGTCTATATTTAATGAAAACCATCCGCGCCGAGCGAGCGAATGAGTGAAGCCGCCCCGCGCGTCCACGCCGAAAAATAACATGCTACATGAAAGTAGTGTGGCTGTACCGCCGCCCCCCTCGGGCCATGCCGATCGTCGCAGCTACATTCACCTCTCACACCCGCCGCAACTTTATTTTTTTCCCATTACTTTTACAGTTAATAACATTATATTACCAACAACAAACTCTTTAATGCTGATACCACAACATTTTGCCGCCTGCTTGTTTTATTTCTCAATTTTATATACGCATCATAATTATTACATTACTGCATTACTGTTTTTGAGCATCAAAAATAATTTTGTATTTCTTATCATAGGTGCTGCGCATAATATTTGTTGAAATTGCAACATTATTTTAGTCATATCTCTCCGAAATCCGTGGCAACCTTTTTGCTTTTAACGATTCACCCCTTAAAATTACTTGCAACATTCGGCAACGCAGCCATCAAGTTTATCTTAGTTGGCATTAGAAGCACCGCAGCCCGTATAATTATGCGCACGATGTTTGCCATTTGTGATTAGATTGCGCGTCCCTTACAGCGCACGAACGAAAGGAGCGAAGAACCGAACCGAAGGGCCGCTTGGGTAATTGCATATCACCCCCGTGCGCAGTTCAACCCTTCTTCTTCGGCGCGCAAACAACAACAATCGGATTCGTTTTGTGCCATTCTCAAATATTCAAATATTCAAATGTCCTCCTTCCTCTCCACCCTCCACTCTCCGTCTCGTCGCTGCCACTTCCCTTAAGGGAAGAAGGCATTAGAAATTTTGCGCATTCGGCGCAATGAAATTGAATAAACCAGGGAAAAAAAGTTGTTCGCACACGACGAGGATATAAAAAGTACACGTCGAAAGGAATGTGTTTACCGAACGAAGCGACTCGGAACGCACATTTCGGCAATCAGTCGACATTGCGAGCGCCCGAAAAAGTCGCCGTAATGGAGGAGGAGAAGCCGTAACCGACCGAACGGTGGTATTTAATTAACTGTGTGTGTGCGTTCATTACGTCAATCATTCGTAAATTTCGTGCCCGAAACTATCGGCTGCCGAAAATATATTCAGCCAGTGCACCACCGTCTCGCTCCTCTCTCTGCGAAGCGCGCGCGCGCATTTTTGGTTGCACGGTATTTGCAATGCACATTGTGCATCCGGGGGTTGCTTGCCAGTCTTCCCTATTGCAACAACGAACGAACGAGCGAACAGTTTTTGATGCGATTTTCCTGCACTCTGCGGAATTATTTCAGTCGTGCGGATGTTCGATCGACATAAAAATCTCACGAAAAACCAGAAAAAAATTCTATCTCGTTTTAATCTTTCAGCCCGAGACAACAAATTTAAGAATTTATTTAGCACTAATGAACACTTTGAAATAAAATACATTTACGACTTTATCATGCATCCTGTCATACGTGGAAATTTATTTAGAAATTCAGCAATGCAAGAGCCGACGATTATGTAAACGTTGCGCAAAACGCTCAGGACGAAGAGGACGCTTCGTTAAAGTCCATATATGACAGACTTTAATTATCTCTCCAAGGATTTCTTGAAACATTAATACGCACACCACGAGCTCTGTGTTTCACTTCATGTTTGCTTTTTGTCTGTGAGCTTAAAGCTGTGTTTTATTCAATGTCTTTTTGCTTTCTTGTTTTACTTCTTTACTCACAAATGAAACATTGCAAGTGACATATTTCATTAATATATTTTGTTGACTTGCAAATTAATATTTCTTTTAATTTGAAGTGAATGTAAAGGAGAAACAATAATTTTTCAATATGTGACAAATTTTCAACCCTTTGCATTTTTCGGAGCGGCGCATTTGCAACGTTGCAATTTATGCATTGCGCTGGAGTTGCAGTTGCCGTTGCAGTTTTGAAGTGGGCGCAATAACGGGGCACGCGAAAAAAGCCATTACTAATTTTCGCACCTATAAAAAATTAATTGCGCGCCAATGGTGCGTATTGCGAAATTGGTCGCATGGACAGCGGCAGCGTCAGTGGCGGCTGGCTGCCCCCCTTGCCGCTATCTTTCAATTGTCAGTAATATCGCAAGCGGGGTGTAATATCAATTGGCGTAATAAAACACCGAAAACCAATTCGGCGCACTACACAGGAATGTGTATGCGTTTTGTATTAGCATTCAATTGTATTGCACATTTAATGCATGCGCATGTGTGACTGTGTCTGTTGACACTTGCAGGACGTTGCAATATGGAGGTGGCAAATGTTTGTGCATCACACACTCGCGCACACACAGCCGCAATGCATAAGCACGACGACAAATACGTGAACGGGCGGCAAATGCGCCGCCTGCGAATGTTGGACAATAACAGATGATAGAGAACTGTCGTGCCTCTCTCTATAATGAGGTGATAATGAGCCCAGGGCTAATCTGAACCAATGATCGGCTTGTTATAATGTTATGCGCCCGCTGCCGATCCAGTTGACCAGCACCCAACCGACCAACAGGTAACGCTTTTACATCGAGCAAAACGTTTGCAAATAATAAACTAAATAATATTTTACCGCTGCGCTACGTTGATGTATTCAGTGTGAACGCAAAAAACACATCAGCTAAATGAAGGTAAGGCAAGCACAATGATCAAATTAATGTTTGACCGATCCGAACAAAAGTTGTTACACATTCGAATTGATTTGATACAAGAAACAAACGAACGCCATCACGAATAAACCGATTTTTTCGTTGTTGCTGTGTGTGATTGATGCCATGTGCTGAACGTCGCAATTCTAACCGTGTTGCCGCGCGCTCTTGTTCAGCACGGTGATTGATGGATTGATCTAAGACCGTTACGCTGAAAAATACAGGTTATGATTATGCACGCTATCTCGTTCGCTGACTTGATTCGTTTCGCCCTTCGCGTTTTGCGCGCGTTGGGTTTAAATTCCTATTCGCGTTTTTCGGCGCATGGATTTTGCTCTCGATTCGGTTTTAGCTCGAGAGGCATTGCATGACACGTACATATGTGTAGGCCTATATTTTACACTGAATGTTTTAAACATATCACCTCAAAATTAAAAATCCATAAAAAAATTACCAATCATCTTATTGTTTAGCATAGGTTTGAATTGACAATTGATAAACATCTTGTTGAATTCCAGGATAGTTTTAGGCATCATCCGGTATCGGATAGAGTGTGAGTTCGGGGGGCGGCAATGGCGATGTTGGCGGTACGCGCGTCGATACGGGGCGCGTTTAAAACGTCAGTGTCAGGAGCGGTAATACGCGCGATTAAAGTGAAATATAAGGACTGGAGGATTACGCGCCGAACGTGCGGTAATCAATCAATTTTGATGATGAAAAATTATCATTCTGATGCTTTATTCATAATTCTATAGGAAAACGTATAGATTGCCGCTGCGCGCCACGTACAATCTGGCTAAACACACACTCACCCATCGCCGCCAACGCACGAACATACGCACAATCGGAAATGATGGTCTAATATAGGTTTTCGCACACAATTCCGAATGGCACGTCTACGCACACACGCGAAGTGAGGGTTTCGCGCTGGGTGCACGAAAAAGCCGCGAACGGCCCAGAGAAAACAAGCAAACAAACAGAACGAATAACGACCGCACGCAGATTTCGTTCGTTCGTTCGTTCGTGTGCGAGAGCCGCCCCCATTATAAATAAATATGTCCGTCAAACGGTCGCTAAAGCGTATTTACGCACGTTGCGCCTGTTTTTCATACGTGCGCGCATTAAACATTTGTATGTACAAGAATTCGAATGTACGCGTATGAGTGTGTACATCTAATTATATTTCGGCGTGCATTTAGATGTTGCGCGAAAATTAATTCACATGAGTGTATGTGCGAATGAAGCGCATTCTTGAAACGCAGTACGCGTTGCTGTTGTTGTTGTTTTCCTCGAAAGTTGAGTTAGGTTGTGAAAAATCTGTGCCACGTGCTTTATAAAATATATGGTGTGGGTTTTCTTTCTCTCAGGGCTGGCTCTATCAAATTTCACATTCATATTTTCCATTTGAAAAATATTATTAACGACAAATCAAGTAAATTAAAATTGGGAAAGTTAAAAGTGATATCTTTTGTATGAATATATAAATTTACTGTTAATACATTCCTGACTTATGATTACGTATGAGGGCGGAAAACCGGAGAAAAAGCATATGCGGAAAAAGAAGCAACCGCAATGAACCACCCGACCTGCCTCAAAAATGCGCGGTTTCCCTTTACTGCTGTCTTTCCAAGGGTAAAAAAGCCAGCTTTAAATTGCAACTAAATTAGATATCACATACACATCTCATACTTCCTTCTTTTGATTTTTATGCACTAAGCGAAAAATTGCGATAAACGAAATTTTTGTCAAATTTGTAAAAATAGAGTAAAAAGGCAAAAAAATACTTTTTTGGATTATAAATAAATACGGCGTCAGCGCAGATGGTATAAAGTTTGTGTCACAGCCGTTGTCGTGAGGCGGCAATCGCGTCGAAGAAGAAGGGGGTGGCTCGGCGGGGGGCGCACTTTGGCGACTTGCCGTGCGAGTGAAAGAGAGGCCGTCGGGGCGGCCGGCCGGTCGCGGTTTGGCAATATTTGCAAGAGAGCGTCGGTGTATGCGCGTCGTCCACGTGACTGCCGCCTCCACCAATCATGCTGCCGGCAGATGCGGCCCGTATCGACTTTTGCGCGCTGTCTAGTACAACGTCGGCATCAGCGGCGGTGGCGGCAACGGCAACGGCGGCGGCGAACATCTCCATGTGCCCGCGCGCGCGCTCACCGCTCCGAAATATAGAATTATGGACCTAGTTTTAATAGGTTTTTGTTTAAATTATTCAGGGGACTTGCTGCTGCTGCTGCCGCTGCGTATTAGGCGTCTCCATCTCGCTTCAACAATTAGAAATTGTGCGCACCCGCGACCGTCGGAGGTGGCGGCGTTGAAGGCAAGAGGGAATATTACGCTCGCTCTCGAGAAACTTTCCGTGGCGCGCTGATATGAGAGAAGCGCGTATAGTTACCCCCCTCATACTCCTTCATCTTTTCGTCGTCGTCGTCGTCGTCCTCGTACCCCCCAACACAAGCCCGAGCCGAAAAGCCGGTCTCGGAAATTATCTTTCAACATTACATATTAAATTTTCCCTTTTGCTCTCCAGCAATAGTTAGCACCCTCACATCCCTCTATGCGTCTGTGTGTATTTTCTAACCGCACAATACAAGTGTGCGAGTTGGTTATACTTAAATTATTATTCGCTTGAATGTTATCCGAATTTATGCGCTAATACTCGCTGCGAATATTCTAGCCGTTCATAAAATACACCAAAAGCCAAGTATCCAACTTATTTTAATATTCAAATTTTATTACCACGGCCGAAAAGTAAAAGAAAATATGGCAAATTCTAACCCTCAAATCAAATATCAAAAGAACACCCCCGAACTTTGCCAGATGCAGATCCGGAGGGTGCGCGAAACAATAAGCCATCCATGATGGTGCCCGGAAAACTGCGGGTAGCAGGCGGAATAAGAAGAATGAGTGCAACCCTCTTCTCCTTCGAGTTAATGCCAAGTGAGGGTGGCAGCCATGCAAGCAGAACATTAGAAAACCGTATTCCCGAAAGAATCCCGATCATGCTGCTTGCCTAAATGCAACTTTTTGTCGTTTATAACTTAAAAGTTAAAGACATAAAGAAAAGAAGTGGCCGAAGAGAACAAAAAGCATAAAAGGTTTTGGGTTTTAGACACAAAGTGCAAAAGGCTTGGAAGCTTGAACGCGGCCGCATGTTGCGGGGTTGGAAACGCAAAAGGGGAGCTTGGGGTTTTCGGTGGTAAAGGCGAATTTAATCGGGCACCCTTTAGACCGTGTTTCTCCGGCTCGAAATTCTATGCCTTGATAATTAAAACTTTGTGAATTCCGCTGATGTACTTTGGCGCAATGTACGCCCGATGTACATAAAGGAAAATTAAATACATAAATAATGTATGTACTTTATTGAGACGTGGCGCGAATGAAGATATAAAGAGAAAAGCGATACGCGAAACGCCCAAGAGATATTGAAACGAACGTAAAACGTGATCAAAGTATTTTTCTCTCTTTGCAGAGAAAACTGAACAACAATTTTCCGCCGCAAAAAAAAAGTTGAATTGCAACTCACCCTTTGTGAATGATTATTTGTTGTAAGAGTTGTTGATCCTGAAACAATGAAATAAAACTATTAATAAACTAAGAACATTTTCTTGTTATCGTGAGAAAAATCTTAAAACTATTTTAATATTTAAATTATTATTCCGCATAATAATCAGTAGAATTAATCTACATGTAAAAAGAATCATCTTATTATACTGCCTAGCACGTATAAAAAGTAATCAACCTGTACGTAATTCACACGGTCAAGCTCGCATCGTAAAAATTTCACCCTTTCATAATCTACTTCGTTTCTTCATGCGCCGAATAATCAGGAAAAATTTATTCAATTCAATTGAATTCAATTCAATTACGCTTTCAATCCGACTGGACACTGGCTATTCAAATGCTTATAAGATGTCTCATCTCTTTCGTCTTCTTCTTCCTTCTCATCTCGCGCAACCCTCGTGACTTTGCGCGAGATAGAAGAAGAACAAGAACCGAACCGGTTGAGTTCTTTTACATTTTATTTCAATTTTAATTCCTCACACTCACGTGAAAATCTCCCTTCTTAGGAGAGAGTCTGCGTCTGATCGCCAAAACGCCTTGAGATGATCGCGTCGCGAAGTGACCATTCAGTTATTGAAGAAATTTTCTTCAACGCGCACGTTTTTCCGCGCTTTGCGGCACGATGATAAATCGTAATTGTAATTTGTTGCAATTAGCAATAAATGTAATTGTCGAATCGACGCAAATGTAGATGGTGTTAAATTTAATTTTCGCGCAATTGGAAATTTATGATATTTTAATAAATAATTATAAATATTGTTACAATAATTGAGTGGTCATCGATATGGCGCTAATGGGGCGGCAGAGAGCGGGCTCGCGGACTCGCGGGCGGTTGCGGGACGTATACCCGAATATGATTTATTGCGAGTAATCGTGCGATTTTCAATTTTGCAAAAAGAGTGCGCGTGTGTTTAAAATGCATTAAAATTATGTTATGCGTGTGGTGTACAAATCGAGCGAAAGTGAAATCAAGTGAAATTAAATCGCATCAAAATCAAGTGAAGTGTTTTAATTGTTAATGGCTTGTAATAAAATGTGTGTTGATTAAGTAACAATAATGAATTAAACAAATTCATCAAACTATCAGGTATGTTTACAAAAACCAACTAATTTCTAAAAATTCGTCCTCCTAATTATTCCTTGAAATTTAAAATCGATTCAAACTAATTAGAATAATTATCAAAGCGTGGGAAATTATCTATGCAAATAATTTAAGAAATATACAAAAATCATTAGCATTAATCGGTAATTTATAAATGCATACATAGATTGCGGGGGCGGCGGCAAACGCACGTCTAAACACACGCATTGAACAAACCGCATGAAAATGACTAAATAATGAACAAACGCAATGCGAATTAAAATTAAATTCGCGTACCTATATTGCGTACAATTCGCATCCATACTTGAAGCACAACAACAACAGAATATATTTTCGTAGATATTAGT
Organism: Aleochara curtula; assembly: GCA_963978815.1. Lineage (NCBI taxonomy): Eukaryota > Metazoa > Arthropoda > Insecta > Coleoptera > Staphylinidae > Aleochara > Aleochara curtula. The sequence goes on along the minus strand of OZ022216.1, from coordinate 17,307,222 downwards.
GCATAAAATTATCCCTGTTTTGCGGCATAAATAAATAAATTTTGCATGTGCGCAAGCAAGCAGGCAAACCACTCGCCAAACGCAAGAGCGTTGATATAAAAATAGGGCAGATTATGATGTTTACACGTAAAAAGAGTTGAAAGAGGCCAGCGAGTTAATTTGCGAATTTTATAAACAACAACAAAAACAACAACACGCGTTGAAACAACCCCTGAAGATAACCGAACACCGTTTGCTTATTTACCCTCGTGAAACATTTAAATTCGCCTCAGCTTTATGCAGGTGTATCAACAATCATAACAATGCAAGTGTGTTTTCTTCACGTTTTATTTATTTTACGCGTATGTAAAAATAACGCCATGTGTTTGTTGTGTTTTTTCTTTTTGTGTGAATTTACTTTTCTCTTTTATTTCGCGTCTTCAAATAGAGAGAAATAGTAGAATTTTGTTTCATTTCGTGTGCGCAATCAATAAATAAAATTGCGCAAAATTTTACTCGTCGTTTTCATGGGATTATTGCGATTTTATGATGTTAATATTGGCGCATGCAGAAACAAAAAACGACAACAAAGAATGCGCGCATCGAGAATGAAAAGTAAGAGCGTGCCAATTTTATTTCTGGCGTGCGGCGTGCGCGACGCTGGCATTGAAATAAAGGCATTGGACAAAATGGACGCCTGATGGGCGTCGCGACGCTTGTAGGATAAGGGCAAAACCTACTCGCTGATCAATAATGAACAGCCATGAGCGAGACGATGAAGTCGGGGGCCGCGTCGTCTTGCATTGCTTGAACGAACCGTACGAACGAACCGAACGAGAGCGTTGCCGCCACCGCTGCCACTGCCGCTGTTGCCGCCACCACACGCCACTGCCATCGCCATACAATGTACGCACATATCGAAATTCAACTAAAACTACATCCACACTACATTCTCAAATTAAAATATTACCAATTCTTTCAGTTATAACGACAACGGAAGTAAAATAAACTAGCCATATTTTCAACCCCTAACTCAACTAGAAACCTAGTCTAATTTGTATTTAATATGTCATATGCTATGACATCCGAAGGACACTTTAAGTTTTTCTGATTTTGATAGCAAGTCGCTATAAGCGAAAAGTTGTTACGAGTGATACGTAGTGTAATTGTAAAAATACTTGATGCATGTATGCATTTTTATTGTGAGGAATTATTGACCGATAAAGCGGATGGAAATTAGTCGTGGAAAAGTGCGCGACGCGCATGATGCGAAAAGGGTTGCACATTACGGCGGAGGTTGGGGTAGTTGCGTTGCGTGGCGTTCGCTGGTCGAGTGCGCAAGAAAAAAACGTAAATGGATAGAAGCGTTGCTCGTTGCAAAAATCGACGCGTCATTATAAATGCACAAAAGTACGTGCCGCTGACGTTTCAGTACTAATAGCCTATCAGTTTTTTTGTGCGCTGTTTGCCGCTACCGCCGCCGTCGCTGCCGCCATACCGCCGCTTGCGTGTGATGTGCATGTGCCCCCTGTCGATGATGATGATGATTTTTACGCGCTGCCCGTACATAAATCAAACATTTTTCCAGCGCCTGCTCCGCGCATTTTCCTCTCTTCGCCGCCGTGCGTTATGTAAAAATGTTTAACAAAAATTATCCAATCAACCGTAGAGCGCGCACTTAGTGCACGAAATTTCGCAAATATGCAACGCAAATTGTTACGACAAAAGCGGCGCTAAATATAAATCAGATGTGCAGCGGGAGAAAAATCGAGCGACGTACAAAAATATGCCTGAATTAATATTCAATAAAACAACCTGTGTGATTTGTGCGAATATTTTTCCTGCTGTGTTGGCGCGGTGGTCGCCGCATTTTTTTCTATTATTTTCATTCCGCGATCAAAGCGCGAGCGAGCGCGCGCGCGTTAGAGTTGTGTGATCGGCGATCGTCGATGATATTTTTTTTTTCATGCATATATGCACTCCGCATGTATCGGAGGAGCGGAGGAACGCAACGCGCGTTGGAGTGCAATGGATGCATTGTTGATTGCGGTGTGCGTTCGATGCAAGGATAATGCGGCGTCGTCCATACTTTTCCGCATTTTTTTCGCGTATGTGTTTTATGCGTTCTCGCTTATCCTGCTCGGCCCCGTCCGGTCGTGTGTGTTCGCGCGAGTGCAACAAACGCCGAACTTGAAACATGGCGAGAGGAGGGCAGGCAAACAGAATAAAAAAATCGGCAAAACGAAAAACGGAAAAAAAATACGAAGAGAGTACTCACACTCTCACCTCGTTCGCTTCCCGGTTCGTTCGTTCGGTCGGTCGTTCGGCGAAAAAATGTCAAGGTCGGATCGATTAATAACTTATGAATGGAAAAAACGCTGCTCGCTGGAAAACTCGAACTCGATTGCGAACGCATAGATTTCCGCGCGCGCTCACGCGTCTGGGTTCAAGGAACTTAAACTCGTCCTTTCCGTCGGACAAACGATCAACTATTTTTCCATTTTATGCTTACAATTAAAAACTTGCAATTTCAATTCTTAAATACTCCTCAATCATAATAATCATATTTTTCGTTTTGCCACTTTTCATTATTAACCGAACGCCCTATTCTTCGAATTTCCGGTATTGTTTGTTTTTCGGGTAAATCATCATCATTCGACTACGCGTATCAAACATGACATTGATGATGAAAGGGCTTGACACTCAGTTTTTTGTTGTTGTTTTTGTCTACGCACAGGACACATACAGCCACCCCCAATGCATTTTCGCGTTTAATGTGCATTTGTTTGTCGGATTTTCCACGAATGAAGAATACCTAGTGTCGAATGACATAACCAATTATTTAGCAACTATTTTTAATCTTATTTCATTTTATATTCGGTCTAGCAAGTTGCTGATAATGTTAATTAGAATAACAATCAGCTAGTGCTGCTGACGCAAGAGCGGAGAGCGAGAGAGAGCGCTTGGTTTAGGGGTGAGAAATAGAGAGAAAAGTGTAATGTCTGCGTATAGCAAGCACTAGGACTAGAAAGGCTCTTGCATAAACAGAGGACAAATTCGTCGAATTTGCATGGCGTAATGAAACCGCGGCGCTGCGTTCGTTCGTTCATTCGTTCTGTACGTACGCGTTCAAATTGTTGTTGAGGGGGCTGTTTTGGGGCGAATCGTTCGCAGGTTCTCGTTCGTTCTCTAAGCCGTGTGTTTGCGGCCTCGGCGCGCAACCCGTCTCGCTCGCCAAAGAACCGCACACTTGCGCTAATCCTTTCCACCCCGTATGCGCCAAAGTGAGATGGCGCACAGGACGAAAAACATGTGTTAGACGAACGCGCGCGCGCATTTCGGCGCCTAAACAACACAACCCTCTAGGCCGGGGTATAGAATGTGCAAAGTCATAGCGAGTGGAAGATAGAAGAAGAAGATCGACGAACTTTGCGCGCGCTTTTGCATCCCTTCTCGCTCACACTCGGGGATCTCTCTGGATCGGGGTGAATGCAATGCGGGCGCGCACAAAGGTGCCGCAGCGAAAAGAGAGAAGTCGAGATGCGCGATAAGACAAAAAGAGATAAATACGGGAGTGCGAGAGGGCGCGTCGAGCGCTGCCGACGAATCGATCCTTGCGCGAAGCCATTTTGCGCTGTACCGCCGCTCGGCGAGAAAACCTCGCTAGGCACACGGAAAATGCGTGCTGCTAAGGGTTGCGCGCGCTCCGAACACCACGCAGCCCTAAAAACGTCCGCTGTAAGGACACGTGTGTGCGCGCGCGCCTGTGTGCCTTCGGACGGCGCGACGTGCGCATGTATCGAATGGCACGTACGTCTGAGCGCGCGCGCAGGGGTTGCTCGCGAAAAATGCGTAACGAGCTTCAGAAAGAGATAGCGCTGGCTTGTGTTGGCCAACACTCGCCGCCAACTTCACAGCGTGCCGCATACGGCGCATTTTCGCACAGCGGGCGTGCTTGAATGCCGTGCACTTTTTAATTCAAATCGACCCTAACGACGCGATTTATTCGCGCCCCTAGCAACTCGCAACCCGCACAAAAACTATCTCTCAAAGCAGGCGCACGCGCGCTGTTGAAAAATGTGTGTGCTTTGACGTAAATTAATGTGCGTAACGTAAATTCAACTATTCTACTATAATTTCCTGTTTGCCAAACTTCCTCTCCACCATCTTCCTGCGCAGCAACAAAGAAAAAACATTTCTCATCCGTTCGCGCATCTTCTTACCCACTCATTCAAGGATGACCTCGCGCATTTACTCAGTGACCTCACGCAAATCTCTCGCACATTTCCGCGTATTGATAATTTCTCTATCGGCCCTGTATAATTTATCGCTGGAAAATGTTATTTTGAAGCGAATAGTAATTAAAGGTTAGAGTTTTCGCAAGCGTCGAATGTGCGCCTACACACGCGTACGTACGGAACAAAAACAGAGCACTCTAATGAGACCTCATCAGTCTAACTTGTTCGATTCTGATTAACCCCTTTCTTGTACGCAAGCAAACGCACTCAATTTCATATCAAATAATTCAACAACTTTACAGCATTTCATTCAACGCAGCCTCTCTTTCCGGTTACAGTGGCGACGTTTCAGCACGTCCTTCTTGCGCTCCTGCTGCCGCTGTTGCATTTATATGAATTCAATGCCTGAAGAGTCCTAGACTCCGGGAGTTGTCTATAACTGTAGTGCATGTACAACTGCGCATTGCGCGTACGTACAATTTGCAGAATTGCATTGAGCGCTAATTAGTTTTAATTATCGTGCTTTGGCCGGCTACTAAAACAACTTATTTCATTTCATTTCGTTTATGCCCATTTCCCATTCCATCGCGTATATCAAATTCTTCTAAAGAGCGCTCGCTTTAAGACTGAACATAAAACATGATTATGAGATCAGTATTTGAATTCATTATTATTATTACCATTCGAATAAAATTAAAATGCGAAATAGTAAATTTGGAATAGTTGATTATAATAAGGCAAAGTTTGCGAGCGCAGTTTATTGGAATAGCGTACATATAATTTCTGCGAAATATTAGCGAACTGCAGCGTATAATGTTCGAATGTTTTACTTGAGGCGCAATAAACGTAAAAGTTTTCACATTTCAGCGTTGGCGCTATGTGAATACTGCACAAGCAATAATAATTGGTTAGTTGCTATAGTTTCGTCGAGTTACGAAAAGCTTTGGCGTCTCATCGTTTCGAGGAGCGCCACTTTTGTACAAATATGTGTGTGTGTGTGTATGTGTGTTCATGGTCCCCATAAAATATGCACGTTTGTTAAGGGTGTGTAGGTGTTCGTAATGTTCGGCAAACGTTCAACAACATTCAACTCGGTTCCAACTTTCAACCGCATACTGAATGTCTAATTTGCATAGCCAAAATCTTGTTTAAAAATATTCCAAAGATCAAGATCAAAGTGAATTACAGCATCTCCTTGGAGATTACTAGATATTTTACAACGAGTTGCGAAAATTTCGTGGTGATTGCAAATTAGAGATCACTTGGTGTTATCTGGAATAAGTTTTAGTACATCTGGCAGAGCGTGAGGAGTGAAGGGTAAAAGCGGGTGGTGGTCGGATTGGAAAGAGGTTCCTGAAGGTTTCAGGCACACAGGCAAGGACCTCAAGGGATAGGACGAGTGTGCAAATACACACATACTGATGCATAATTCAGAATTAATGGATGAGAACAATAAAAGCAGAATGTTAGGAACTCGTTTATTATCCCACCCAAAACCGAAACCTATTGCATTATACGACGACGTCGGCAGCGGACGTCGAATGGGTTGCGAGTATATAAGTTGATCTAACTTTATAGCGCCGCCGCCATCGCTGGCGTTGCCGCCACCGCACCACTTCTGTAGATGCCATGCACGGAACAAGACTCCTCCTGGGGACCCCCGCACTGCTCGGCGCCGTGTGCAGTTTCCAATTTAGTTTCGTGCCCCGATTGCAACCGGCCGTTAGTGCGCGCCGCCCGCCCCCGCGCAACCGCTACCCACACGTTGCGCATACTTTGCTAAAATATGTCTAGCATTTCTATTATTAGGATTGCGCATAGATTTATACGCGAGCGTTTGCTAACAAACCCAGAAACTCTCCAACCGCCACATCGCCTGTGACAAAGGCGCACTGGAGGCGGTCGCCTCAGATGACATTTGCGTACACAACTTATTAAAATTATTAATTAATTCAAAACGTCCAAGTCGGCTAATTGTTTTTTCATGCGGACAGCAAACAATAGTTAATTAGTGCTCTTAAAACCGCGCAAAAATTTGATGAAACGCAATCGAAATAATTTATGACTATTTTTAACTTATATTAATTATGGAAATTATTTAAACACATGACAAATGCACAATAAATATTTGCTTGATTTTTGCGACGCACGTAGAGTGCAAAAACGCCAAACGTAAATAATTAGTCAAAAATTATAAACAGCGCGCGTGGAATAAAAACGACCAAGAGCGTGCGCGCTCAATTTATTTAATCATTTAATTTAAATGATAATGTCAACAAATTATTAATGCGTTATTAATTTCACCGCGTATAAAACATACGCTTTTTTGTTGGCAATTATATCGCGCTGAATTATACATCAACATCAATGATCTATTATTATTATTGCGTATTAAATAATAGCAGATGGTAATCTGTTTGCGTTCGATAAAAATACGAAAATATTTGCATGTTTATTTTCCATTTTTGATGCGACTGTTAGCCAGCTAGGTGTTGAGCGAAGGTTCATAGAGTGCCTCATTAATGTGTGATGCTTGCGAACAAACGAACGAGAACCGAAATTTCAAAAAAAGGACGAAAAAGGAGCTAACGTGCTGCCACGTGCTATTCGTACGTAGGAACTAGATGCATACCGGCGAAAAATGCACAAAAAAAAGGAAGAAACAAGTACGGCGCATGTGTGCACGTGCACTTCGTCGTTATCAATGAGAGAAAGACCGCAGCGGCGAGCCGAATGAATACCGCAGCTTTAAAAACGCGCTCGCCGCCGTTGCCGCCGTCGAGCGTCCGGGTCTCTACCTTTTTTTTATCCTTTCCTCTCCACCCGGAAATGCAACCTTTAAACATAACCTCGTGCTCGTTTATAAGTTATGTCACATTTTGACTGCTTACATAATTTGTTTATTGTTCCATTTTCGTATTTGAGAAATAAGAATATTTACGGATGATTATTTTTCTCTTGCGCTGTTTTACGCGTTTCCATTTTCATTTCATGCAGCTTAAAGTTTTTACGAGTATTTCATGAAAGAAATGAGTTAATTTCTTGAGTAATAAAGGGGTGCATATGAAATGTGTTGAAAATGCAGATGGAACTCGCGTTGTTGTAGGAGCAAATGAACAAAGGTGAAGAGGGATATGCGGCACGCGAAGAAAGGAAAGAAACAGGCGCGTGATTACGCGACGTTGAGCGCTTTTAATTTGCGTTTTTCGGCCGCTGCCGTTGCCGCCAACACCCCCACTGCCACTTGTAGGAACTTTTTCTGAAACTCTCTTGTGTTTGTGCTCCATTTTCTCCTCGTCCTCATCCTCATCGCCGTCCTGCGCTCGTAATATCTGCATTTGCGCTCGGCGCGCGTGTGCGTGTAAATTGCGCTCGCGTAGGTGTATAGCAAGGGTTGAAATGAGTGTGAGTAAGGATGGCCGGGCTTGCTCCTTCACTTGGCGGCAATAAGGAGTGGTTTCTCACTGGTGCCCGGCCAAGCTAAGCTAAAAATCTTGCAGAAGCCGGCGCGGAGCTGTATTGATCACGAAGAGGCGGCGGCGGCAGCGGCAGCAGCAGAGAGTAGGGAGTCTAAGGGTGCTCTGCCGACGAAAGGACAAGTGGGCCGCGCCGCTTGCGGTCTTAGTCGCCCGCGCTCTCTTTCGCACCCTCCGCGTCTTCTTCGCCTCTCCGCTGCCACCTCCGCCGTCGTTCCTACCGCTGCCAACGCGCACACCCTCTTCGCCTCATCTTTCATCTTACCACTCACGTACACGCCGCGCCACCAAATCCAATTAACCCTTTTCGTATAGCGCTTCATTCGTGTCTACAAAGTGTTTTAAACAATATCATAAACAAATCCACCGCCCCCAAAAAACAATATTTCTCTACATCCTTGATTACACTAAATAATTCTACTTCTCAGCTATAAATAAGCCTTTTCTCTAATCATTTCACCGTATTTTTAACAAAATTTAAAATTTAGAGTTCGCTCTATAAGTTTTCTGGCCGCTAGGGGTGGGCAGAGAAAGGAATAGCAATTACTTCCAACTGCCATTATTCAACTATAAGGATTATGCCCTCTAGGAGGACACCCTTTACGCGATGCGTTCAAGTAAAATGGGGAGAAAGCGAAAAGAAAAAGTTCTCACTTTGCGCAAGCAACGTTACGTTTTGGGGGACAGACGAAGAATGGCAAACGACGTCGAGGAGGGTGGAAGGGTTGAAAACCATTTTGCATACATCGGGGAACAAAAGAGGGTTGTGCATAAATTATCGTTCGTATTAACCAGATTAAACCCTTTTGTTTCCCTGTGGAACTTTTCTTACAATTTTCCATTCAATATCTTTCCATCTAAAATTCTAAAATTCGCAATTTCCCATTCAGTTAAGAAGACGTTCCTTAATGGAAAAATTCTTTAATTAAACGCAAGAGTCGCAAGAGTAATCCAGACAAAAATAAAAGAATTAAAGTCCGACGCAAACAAACATCCCGGGAGTCCTGACGGACAACGGCGCGAAGGGAAAGAAAGGAATGCCGAAATGTGAAAGTGCAAATGGAATTAGTAGTCAACACCCTCACGCCGAATGCTTCTTGTTTTTCAATTAAACTCGTCTTGTTTTTTGTGCTTTGCTCCGGCAAATTGCAATTTGTAAGAAATTTGAGCCTAAATTAAGAAAGCTCATTTATTAGCTCGGCCGGCCTTGCCGCCTAATTATACTAATTGATCCCGCATTTAATTACGCTTGAAAGAAACGCGAAACAAACGAGAGAAAAGGACGCTTCTTCTTTATACAAACGCATCACGCACGCGCCCTCTAGCAATGCGCAAACATTCCGCTTTATGAAGAGATGAATGCAGCAATGAAAAATGAATGCAATTAATTATTCAACCGCATCTCTGTCTCGTCCTCTATTCTCTAATGGCGTGTCCTTTGCTTGCGCGCGTAAAATATTCGCGGAAAGAAGAACGAAGAATAAACACAATCGCATTAATGCATTATTATCGTCCGTGTGTGTGCTCTTTCAACACAAACTCCAAACAACGTTAAACTACATTCATATTTGTCTGACTGACTGCTAATAAAACTTTGATAAATATTTGCAGAGAAAAACTAATTTCCAAAGATGAATTAATATCATTGAAAATTCATTTCTTATGAGTAAACTACACTTAAATAAATGCAAGTTAATTATTTTACTAGGCTTGGATATGAATAAATTTAAAATAATTGAATAATGTAAAAGCAGGAAAATAATATGTAATATTTTGTGCATGTTTCAATGATGTGGTGATTTTGCTTCGGGAACACGATTGAAATTTGCTCAGTAATTGTAGTCAGAGCTGCTATCGCATTATATTAAAATTATTACAATGACGAGGACGAGCAGCAGCACCATCATTAATTACGCGCGCGCAATGTAATAATATTATGTTACTCGTTGATTTCTGCCTGCGCGCATATTCTGGCAGGCCTGCTTTGTACTAATAGGAGCGCTTGTAACCATCCCGAAAAGTCTCTCTCTTCTTCATCATCTATCGATCTCTAACTATATCTTGTCTATCTCTACATCTGCTCGAACAAAACGAAAATACGCGTCCATCAATTCCCATATACCCCCTAGAGCACAGCATGCAACTCGAGAATAATACTTGTCAAATTTTACGAGAATTTGAATAATTCGCCAGAAAATATACAAAGTTGAAATGGTGTAGGTATGTAACAAACGCAAAGCGCTTTACTTGTAAATGCAAACTAAGCACAAGAAGGGTGGCGTTGGTGGGGGGGGCGGCGGGTACGATGGCCACTAATGATCATAGAGGGCCGGACGACGCGTATCACCCTTACACCCCACTGATAAGATAGATTGCCGGTGGACGTGACAAATTCACAGTTTGGGATTTGCGCGGATTTATGCTCCCTTGGACGAGTCCTGGCGGGGCTGAGCGCGACGTAAGGGACGCAAACAGGATATGTCTTTGATAAGCCCACCACCATCCTGTATGCAAATCGCAATTTCAAAAATATTAAGAAAAAATATTGCAAATCTTCGTCTTAAATCGCATTTTAAAAACGCAAAGTTACTAAAATTGAAATATTTCTTTCCAAGAAGGAAATGTAATGAAAAATTTTCTTGGAATTTATTGAACCAGTGAGGTCAGCATGGAAGGGGATGATTTTTCTTGAAAATCTTGCGCACAACCCTGCCGAAGCGACGCTGAGAGCGCTGCGCGGATCGTTAGATTTCGACGCACGCGGGGGGCGAAAAACGCATGCGTCGCCTCACTAAACAGTCCGACCGACCGCCAACCACCCCCGCTCGCGCACAAGACACGCTTATCTTATCTTTAAAAAAATCGCAAAATACTCAAATTCGTGCGCCGAAAAAAAATTAAATAAATATTTTCCCCATTTTTTTCGTACTTTACAATTGCACTCATTGTCATCATTTTATTCGCTCTTTATTCATATTGTTTTTCTCTGTTTGCTTTGTTGCAGTGTGCGTAATCGTATTCGATATTGCATTTCGTCCAAATCTCGTCCATCCCGCATCATTTTTTCTACCGCTGCTGCTGCTGCTGCTATTATTGTTGTTGTGTTATCGACGCGCTCTTGAAGCTTTAAACACACAATTACAAGTGAGTATATGTAATAGCAGGGCGCATAGAAAATAAAATAAAAAAGTGCACGTGTACGCGCGTGCAAACTGCAAAGGATTGTAATGCGCATTTTATTTAATATCCAAATTTATATTTGCACACAAAACAAATATTTAGGCGGCCGCTGTTTGTTGAAAACATTGTAATATGATAATAAATAAAATAAATAACTCGTACGCGGGCATGAGGGTGTGTGTATATGTAGGCTCATTGTTGTTGTTGTTGTTGTTGTTGTACGCGCATTTATTTCTTTGTATTTTTATTTACGCAAGTCCTTTTTTCCTTTTCATGTTACAGCACCGTTGGAAATTGTGGACGTTTGGCGGACATCTAGCGAGGACGAGCGATAGTTGCGCGCAGGATAAAAGTGCAGAGGGCGCACACGACGCAGCCGAAAGGGGCGAAAGAAGTAAATGGGGTGCGAATACGCGAAGAGCGCTTCATGTTAGTATCACTTTTTGCATTTATAAACACTTATTTGCTTTTAGTGCAATCCATTGCTGTGCTTTTTAATGCGAAACGCATAAAGCGATAATTATTAATATAATATAATATGCATTTAACCTCGCAAAACACACATTTGCAATCCAATCCCGAATTTTCCTGCCGCACGCGCTTTGCTTTTATTGCTCTCGCTTATTGTGCTTATTTCATTTTTCGATCATATTTTTAATGAGCATTTTGTAATCTCTGTATGATATTTCAGTAACGCATTTTGGACATGTACAAATAATAAATTAATGTTGCTCGCTTTTACCCTATTATCGTGCCCATCCTGCTTTGATGAATTCTTGCTTATTGAATCGTATGCCAAACTTATTTATTTGTTGCTTTTTATGCTTTTGTAATTATTAATGCAAATCCTACATCCATATGCTTTTTATTGCTTTCTCATTGCTTTTATAAAAAGGTAAGAACCCTTTAATTTTAATTTTTTGTTTATACTTAACGTAGTTGAAAATAGAATGTTTCATTTTATAAATAGTAATAAAATATCAACAGTAGAAGAAAATTTAGCTGCTTTGTAATTATTCTATTGCTGGTCGTAATTATAAGGTAAGCTTATTTTGTTTAAATAATCTCGTTCAACTATAAATATTTTTGCCCAAAACAAATATTTTCATTTGTAATATAACATATTAGTGATATTTTTTTATCGCAGCTAAAATATTCAATCATTTTACTTTGATGTCGCGCATTTCCTTATCAAAAATTAATTGATGATCAATAACCCAGCGTGCTTTGAAGTGTTTTCACACGTGCCAAACAAATCAATGAGCAAACGCTAAACGCGCGCATATGTGTGCGAGTTGCGTGCGTTTTTTAATACACTGCCACGTGTCACAATAGAAATCATTCCGTATGATCGACTGCTTAATTGATTTAGGTCATGATCAATTAGCTTCTAAATTACATTCGGTTTGCTGCTTGCCAATAAATTGCGCACGCGGATTTCAAACATGTACAAATCTTGCATGCGATACGTTCAATCGCAAATTTGACAATATTAATTATAAACAAGTAGCAATTATGGAGGCAGAGTGCATTGCGAAAAAAAAGTTGCAAACTTTGAAAAATAATTGGCGCTAAAAGCATAAAGCAAGCCATTGAAAATCCTTTATCCTTGGGCGTCGGCGAGGCGAAGGATAACTGCGTTACGGATCCAATTATCCTCGAGTAGCCGCGCTATGAAAACATAGGCTGGGCTTAATTGTTTGCAGGACGCGCAATTAGCGTTCGCGTAGAAAAAGGACGATGAGTCCGGCCATGTGTGTGCGCATGTTGTTTCTCAATAAACAAGATAGCAATGTTCAAACAGAAAAAGGAGTCGTCCTTAAAAAGTGCGCAAACAAAAGTTTCATTTACTTCACTCTCATATTTCAGCACTGCCTTCGAAATGGAAAAATAAGCTGAGAGTAGTGTTACATTAAATGTATCAATTGCAACATTTATTCCGCACCGGTGCGAGTTCTATTATTAAGGGATGAAAAGAGTCTCAATAAATCGTTAATTACAAGTAAAATATTCAGAAGTAGTCGCGTTTTCCGCGCAATCGTCGCAACGCTGTCGTCGATTGTCAGTACGGTAAAGTGTATCATTTACATTTGCCATTCACACCCCGATACTCGAGTATGCTTTTTACGGTTGTCATGACTACTTTATTGCGCTATACTACAAAACACTCGATTTTTAATTAGTCATATTGTTCATTACCCCCTCGTTCAATATAGCCACCAATCCAATAATATCTCAGATTTTCGCATTCGCTATAAATGTCCTTTAGTTTCATACGAATACGGTTCTTGAATTAGCAAAGAAAATTTATGATCCTTGAATGGACAGGATAAATATGACGCTGGCTAGCGAAATGAAAGTCGAAATTGAGGTTAAAATTGAAGCGAAATGCTTTTCGTGCAATAATTTAATTTTTGGCTAGTCCTCGGCCGGGGGGCAGAGGCAGCGCGAGCACATTTTCTATGCATTACACCGCTACCGCCCGTACCCGAACCGGACGCGATGTCATGCGTCTAGGCTAGCGCTCTGGTTATTGCGGGATTTCGGACTTATACAAATTTACAGCTATTAATCGGGCGGGAGTGTTATTGCCTCGAAATAGAAATGCACACGCGTTTTCGTTGCATGTCTGCGCTTTTGTAAATGCTCTAAATTTGCACTGTCTGCCGAGGTCGCACACGCACACGGCCATTGCCTGCTGCCAGCCGCCGCCATCGGTGGCCGCACAAACACAGACGACTTTTTTGCGCAATCGCGTATTGTTCAGCCCTTCGGGCGATAAATAATGAAACTCTTTAAATAGTGCCCTCTTTCTATTCGTATAATAATGGCTGCAAGGCTTTAAGGGCGAAAGGATAAAACAATCCTTTTTTTCTCTCAACATTTCGTATCTAGCCACAACAATTTAGCTACCATCATGCTTCGAAAGAGAGTGTGATCAAGATGGGAAGACAATTTGCAAGTTGCAGGGAAAATAGAATGAAAAATATTTTGTTGTAACATTTAACATTTCTTCGTGCGAGCTTAGTGTCTGAAAAATAAGCTAATGGCGGCCGTGTACGAGCGCATGTATTTTTAAAGCGGTGGCGGATCAAGAGAGAGAGCTTTTTAAGCCGGCCGGCGGTTCGATGGCACGGTTGCGGCGCACACATGGTGGCAGCGGCGTTGGCGGCAACGGCGCCATCCCCACCAATCGCTCGAATGCGAACGAACGAGGAGAGAAAGAAGCGACGCATGGCAAGTGCTCGAAGGGAAAAAAAGGCCAGAACGAGAGAGCCGCCCCCAGCGAAGCGACGGCGGCGCACGATTGGTCGGCGAAAAACTTGAGCGCAGACATCTCATTAAGGAGCCGCGTGTGCAACACGTCGAAATTCACCCTTAACGCGCACGAGCATATAGCGGGCAGGACGAACGCTCCGTCCACTTGCAGGACTTGCAGGACGCGCGCGAGGAAAAGTGGGGTCCTTGGTGAGCGAGAGTGTGAGTACTTAGTAAGTTCAGACAGCGGGCGCTTTAATGACACTCATACACTTGCATTCGCCGTCGAAACGCGCGGGGGCGCCCTCGACGGAGTGTGAGGCGCGAGAGCGAAGGGCTTTAAGGGCTTCTCGCATGCGATGGCATGTGTTTATGCCGCTGACATTAAAGGCCTTTCGATTCCTCTCTTCTCTCTGAACCTATATGCAATGCTGCGCGCGCCATTAATGGCGAACGACGAACGGCGGCTATCGCGAAAAGCCGGGGGCCAGCGCGCACATAAAATATGCAAATCGGCGAAGCGCCGCAAAACGATCTTGAGACGAAATTGCTTCGCGCACACATGCGCTCCTCGCTGTGCGCCACTTCGGGGATCAGACCGTAATTTATCGCGGGCGCGTCCCTTTCACGCCGCATTCGAAACTCTTTGCGCCACTAGCGACGAGCGGGGTTCGTTTCCACCTTTTGGTCATTAAGGGACTTACCCATGATTTAGGCGGAATGACCCTATAACTTTGACTTTACCCGCCAGCGCCCAAATGAATTGCAAAGTTTTAAGTATCAATGCCGGAGTTGGCCTTCCTCCTCAAATACGGGACCCTTTTATGTGCGAGCGCGTCCTCAAACAAGAAAGCGCCCGTTTCATCCCACGAAATTCGCATATTCAACAGAGACATTTTATTTGCCGCGCACTCGCCTAATTTTTTTTTGGTCCGAGCACGGCCGTCCTTACCAAGGACTGAAAGCATTCCGCAAGGCACGTACGCGCAACGTCGCCATAAATATAAAGTAAAAGGACGAAAAATGGCGGGCTTCATAAATTCGCATTAAAAGCAACGCGAGCGGCGCGCGGCCAGAGATAAGGTCTCCTCTCACTTTGGCAAAAAATGAGGATATCGCACTCGCAGGACACGTCTTCCTCATCCTCGCGCGCGCGAGAGGCGGCGGCGGGCGGCCGCGGCGATGAGAAATGAGCCGGAGAGGAAGGCGACGAATAAAAGCAACATGCGCGGGAGGAAAAACTTTAATATCGCCGGCGAACCTTGTAAAATATTGCTTTAATCTCAGCGAGAGAACGTGAAAAATAACACGTCTCCGCTCGCCTTAGCTGAATTTAAATTACTTGCATAATCCGGCTGCAAAGATGAGAATAAAACAAACACCACCCTCGCTCGCAAAAAAAAACCAAAGCACGTGCATACGCATAAAACAGATTAATGTGTGATTTTGTCTCTTCGCTTACATGAAACAAAATAATGCAAATAAACATTTCGAAATGTATTAATTTCATCTGAAACGTGCTTTTTCATCCTCCTCATATGCATTTCATAAAACAAATAATAGGCTTAAGTCATTAATCTCTGCCTTTCTTAAATTCATAAAATAAAAGTCACTAGAGTGGTATTATTATTACCTACTTAATAATTAAACGCGTAAAATATTCAAGGAAAAGCTAGATATGAAAATGAACAATGTGATAATTTGATTTGATTGAAAACACGCTTCAATTACACATTAAATAAATTTAGCAATACAAACCCCCGGCGAGTTATGTATGAATTCTCATCATAGATTTAGCGAACAAACGCATTGCAATATACGGCATGAAAAATTTGTCACACATATGCATAATACATGCGTGCCATCAATGGCAGTACAGTTCATTGATATTTTACAACTTGATTTCCATTCGTGCGCATCATATCGCGAACGAACGCGACGACAAACAAAATACTCGTGGTGCGCATCCTCGCATGCGTTCGCCGTGTATTATTAATGTTTTTATGCGAAAATTATGTGTATTAATATTTTGTTAAACACAACAAACGATGATACGATAATAAATATTACACTTGCAAGTGCGCACGCTTCCGCCCGCAAGGTACACCCCACCGACTTTATGCTTCTTTTTGCGCACCTATCTCTACCGTTATTTTTTTTTATGATTATTATGAAAAGCGAATAATATTCATACTCAACGATGCGCTATTGCGAATTAAATAAAAAGCAAATACACGCCGTACAGTTTTTTTTATTGTGTTTAATAAACGTTGTCCTCTCGGCCGCACGGAAAAGTGCCTAGTTTTTTGCCATTTTAAAACAATAATTGTATGAATATTTCATGAAAACGCAATAATACATCATCATATTATATTTTCGGTGGGTGTATTTTGGATAATTCAAAAAGTTCATTAAAATTTTTAATCATATAAATTTAATTCGCCAACTTTTTATTTTTTCGCGTTTTATTTCCGCTTTTTTTAATCATGCGCACGAAGAATGCAAGATTAATGCACACAATGGTGATGATGATGATGATGACGATGGTGCGGATGGCACATGAGATGATTTTTCTTGAGTGCTCAATGGATAATTTGTTTTGAAAGAGTGCAAGCAGCGTGCAGCGCGCGCACAAAAAATTAAAACGTCCTCTAGAAAATTGCGATGCGAGATTTTGCAGCAACAGCGCCAGACATAAAAGCGTCATATTCTTGCGCATCGTGTTTCGGCCTGATGATAATATTATAGAGAATAGTGGTGGCGGTGCGCACGCGGGCGCAAAGAAGGGAAAAACATTTTTTGCAAATACGCCGGCTGGTGGCGGTTCGGCACGGCGTGCGTTTGAAAAAAGGGCTGATGACGACGCCGCCTCCACTGCTGCCGATGGCTATACGTACGGTAGGCACAGCAGCGAGCCGACGGCAAATTTATACATTTACCTCCCTTTATTTTCTTGCATTTTACTAGCAAAATAAAAAATTTCACCCCAAGTTTATAAAAACTATCCATTTATCTCTCTAGTGAAAATTGCAACCCTTCCTTAATCTATAACCATTAAATAGGCCTTAAACTAGACTTAAGTCTCTTTTTTCAACTTTTGATTCTTCCACTGCTGATAATAGCAATTTGACTTAAGTCATTAATTTGAACTTTTAAAATATAAAAATGCCTGCAGAAATTATTGTAGTAATAGATTGTATGCAATTTTTAGCGATAGTTATAGCAGGATTTTATATAGTTTTGAGCAGTCAAGCAAGCAACATAGATTGATGTGCAACGCGCACAAAACAATTCATTTTCTGGCGGGTGCGTGCGCAAGCGTACATGTCTAAAGGGATGGATGGCGGCAACGGTGGCAACCGTGGCGGCGGTGGTGCATAGATACTTGCAATGATTTATTATTAAATAAATAGTGCACAAAACTGCTGCGATCAAACCTATTCGGTTTCATTCAACTGAGCGCTCGTTCCCGCCGCGACCAACCACCACCGTTCTTGTTGCTGCTGCTGCTGCTGTTGTTGTTGTTGTTGTTGCTACTGTTTCATTGCATGCGCGCTGGATGCAAATACAATGCGGGCCTGTATGCCTCATGATGATGCATCATCGCAGATAGTTAACGATGGCCCCCTTTTGCGTTTTGAGCCGGTTTTTTTTTGCATTCGCTAGGGGTGCACGCATTGCGCGCTCAAAAAAATTTTTTCGCGTCATAACGAAACGTTCACTACACTTTGGTAGATCTGCATAATCTATGTATGCAATATACATGCATATTTTCAACAGGGTGTTATCCGAACTCATCATTTTGCGCTATCCCCAATCGCTAAGCCTGTAGTGAAATTTAATGTTATCAATCTAATACCTTTTGCGGAATGTGATTAAAATTGAAAAATACTAGTTAAATAATTTTATCGCGAAACACGTGTATGTAAAGCGTAAAATCTAAATGGTAAATGATCGCGCATGTCACATTCGGCGAGATTTTGTCGCACATCGCAAGCAAGCAAATGATATTTATACACATAAATTGTTTAAGCGCAAAACGGCAAGAGGCATTTATTTATTGCTTTTTTTTCGACAGCGCACACCCCTCCATCCGCTGTGTCGTGTCGGCTGTAGGTATGTGTGTGGTAACGTGCGCTCCAAAAAATACAACGCAAAATATTATAGAATATAGAAAAACTATGGCGAAATTTTACGTGTGTCGCTGGTTTGGAGGCTTAGCAATCGCGTGCTCGTCGCATGCACATCGGCGAAATGCATTCATTGTTATGTTTTATCCCTCTGGATGGCGCATATGAATTGTGCGCGCCACGACGCGTTCTATTGTATTGCACAGCGCGATTTCAGCCCGCGTGAGTGTATTTAATAATTTTTTGTGTTATTCGGACGCGAGGGACGCGCGGGCGCAGCTTCCTCTATCCGGGATTTAAATTTATTTCGTTTATCAATATATTTTACAAATGCGTTTTTGTTTTTTCATTTTAAGGTTCAAAATGATTATCAATCACTCTATTTTTACCGCATACCTTCATTTAAATCATAATTTCACTTCTCATACGAGCTTCTCACGAGCTTGACGCAATTTACCTTTCCCAATTTCACTTGGAGCAAGTTTTATTACCTTCTTCATAACCTTGTCAATTTACCAAAATTTAAAAAGAAGTAAAAACTTACGTTGAAAAGTCTGTTGTTGAACGCTCCGAAAATCCTGCAACAACGAGAAAATCACAAATTAATAAAGCTGGAATAATAGTTATTAATTGTTATACAAGTTGATAATATTTAAAGTTGATGGCGCATTGTGAACAAGAAGCATTTTCCGCGTGAAAATTTACAATAACAAAACTATTGACGCTTCTAGCCCGGCCGCAGTGTGCGGTGAACAACTCTTTGTTTTGTTTGCCATTTGCCGTCCACGGCGCCGCCAAATATAAACAACAGCGTCCTTTTTGCATCGCATGCATATACATATTTTTGACATGTTTTAATAATAATACGTCGCATGCCCGCCCGCCCGAAATGCAGCAACAATAAAAAGCAGCGCCCACAATACTTTGACTCTTTCGGCCGCCAAGCACGCGAGAGCACGTACAATACGCTCAAATCGCGTTCGTTCGCCGCTTTTCATTTGCTACTCTCGCCGCAATTGCAACAATGCGACAAACAAAGCCCGAAAACAAGCGCAAAATGTTAATTATAATGCTGTCTATCATCTATTCATTTTGTTTATTTTTATTGTTTTTTTTTTCATTCATTTTTAGGTCACCAATCAACACCATTCCAAAACGCAGGACATTCAAGGATAACACACATGCAATCCCCACAAAACATACTATAAAGTAAGAGGAACCAAAAAAATATAAATGCAAGTGGAGAGTAAATGTGCGCGAATAAAAATAATTAACCGACAAGTCCAAATTTTATTTAAAACAATCCGCAGGGGAAATTTGATTCGAATTGTATTATTAGCGTATTATTAGCCAGTACCTAGCGCCCGCTGCTCTCTGACGAATGGCCAAACTAATAGATAAATAATGAAATAATCAATTTGACATTTTGACTATGTGGGTTTTCGGAGGAACGCAATAATTAAGTTGAAATAAACCCGGTATTATGATGATGATCATGATCGGGACGACCGTTTGTTGGAAGCGGCGTTTGCCTTCTGAATTCGCGCGCACAGCACAACACAGGACATTTTGCACGTGCAATTGCCTCTCTACGTTCATGTCCTCCGCGCGCGGCTCACACTCGCTCCTCTCGCTTGCTCGCTGCGGTCAGAGTCTAATTGCATCAATGATTTGATTAATAGCGAGCGAGCGCAATATTTAATTACGACCGATATTAACAATTAAATATAATTATATTTCACCGAAATAAATAAATATCTGCACTGATCTACAATGATCGTAAATTAATCTACTGTTGCAAACTCATAACAACAATTGCTATTCGCAATGTTCAATCAAGAAGAGTGTGTTATTCGTGATTATTTCAAATACAGAAAATCCAATTAAGGTCTTGTAAAGAAACACGAAACGAAGGAGGAAAATGTGAAATATTTTCGACTGCATTCATTAGGCGAACAAAACCCCCGAAAATTTATTTCGTTTCTGGGCGACATGCGAAAAGCTCTTTTGGGCTGAATGCCGAGTTGATTAAACGGGCGCGGGAGCGCGTACGAAACATCAAATTATAAAGCTTCGGCAAGAGAAACGAAAAATACGTAAACGTATTCGGTGCGTGGTAGATGCGTACGTACATTGTACGCGGGGGGCGGTGAAGAGAGGCGCAAAGCTCGTGCGACAGCATCGCCATCTTATTGATTTAACAAGGCTCCCCTTGCGCAATCTTCTCATCCCCAAGGTGAGTGGGTGGCTGCTCGAGGGCGGCAAAGAATGCGGCGCAAAGTTGGCATGGAGGAGAAGTTGGCGGAATGAGCGCACACGCGTAGTATCTTGTACCGGAGGGTGTACAACCGCACACGTCTACATCCACACAACAACCCCCCCATATACACGAATCGCTCATCTCCGTGTGGCCGTGTGCTTGTGCGTGGTAATACAAACGCAGCGAAAGCGAGGGCGGCCGAGAGAGAATATATAAATGTATGTAGATTATACGCAAAAGTTTCGGGCCGAGCAAGCTCGAGGGGCGCACCCCAAAGGGTCTCTTGATGGATGACCTCCGGGCGCCCCATGCACACACAACGTGCGGCCATGTTCTTCCTCTTTGAAGCTTCGCCCGTTCATTACAGGCTTCCACCCTTGCAATGCGCGCAAACTTTACTTATCACATTTAAGGTATTGCTCCGCTGAGAAATGACCGGTGGCGGCAAACGGCGCCGGCACCACAACGTCAATGCATTCGTAACGCTGGTAACAAACTGCCAGACGCCATTCACGTCATTCCAAAATTGCTTTAAACTTTAAAACAATTCAAACACGAAATAAAACTGCTCACAAAAGTCGCTAAACAAAGAATGAGTTGTAGGAAAAGTTTGAGAATTTGACATATTCGCG
Organism: Aleochara curtula; assembly: GCA_963978815.1. Classification (NCBI taxonomy): domain Eukaryota; kingdom Metazoa; phylum Arthropoda; class Insecta; order Coleoptera; family Staphylinidae; genus Aleochara; species Aleochara curtula. The sequence goes on along the minus strand of OZ022216.1, from coordinate 17,286,069 downwards.
TTTCAATCAACCGAACAATAAATATCTTGCTGAAGAAATTTTCACTTGCAGAATTCTGATATTATTTATGCGAAAATCCCGAATGCAATGTATCCGACACTGGGCTAAATAAATAAATAAATAAATAAACGTAGCTTTATAAATTTAATATCATATTCAGTTAATTTAATATGCTCGCTCGTGACTACCTGCTGAGGCGTGCTGTGTTTGCAATTCGTATTCGCATATTTTCTGCACATATTCAGCATCTCGCCATTTTCGCATTCATTTCCCCCAAGCTCGTGACGCAAATTCAAATTCGTGTTATACGCGATTAGATTTTATTATCTTAAATTCGATTTAATTACGGTAGTTTCTCATTCGATAAATTCCGTGCCTATTTTTTCGCAAATTAACCTAAACGCAATAACATAATTATCTCGTAATGATTATCTTTGATAAAATTCAGCGTGAAATAATTCTGATCTGAATTAGTGCACTGTAAGCACGTTGCGCACGATGCATTCCAATTGTTAATAACATAAAAGGATGTCGAAATGAAACGAAACGAAATGTAAAGCCATAGGAGTGCTGCCGCCGCCGCCGCCGTCGACGTTACTGCACAGAGAGACGCAAACATGTATCTGCTAATTAAATTTACCTATTGCCTATGAATAGCCGCGCCGAGCGCAGTTGAGGGGTTGGGTGGCGGCAGCAGGCAGGCAGGCCGTAGTAGTAGTGGCGTTGGTGGCCTCTTGTAATTCACATAATTCACAAGCAGTACGTACGTACGTACGCACACGATAAAGAGAGCTTCGACGCAATCACAAAGTGCAGCGAATGCGGATATTTTAATGAATTGCTTCTGCGTCATTGTTTTGCCCCAACTCACTCTTAAACTACCCTTATAGAACAAAATATGATTGCTTTGTTCAATTAAGTACGATGATGCATTCGCGAGTGAGAATGGTGCAAACCGCAAAAGCGCGCAAAATGTATTATTACGCATATACCTATGTTGTGTGCGTGTGTTGGTCTCTGTGGTGGGAAGAAGTGCGCCTGCACCGCATATAATATTAATGTAGACATAGATATTTGTAATGCATATTTATACGTTGCTTATCCGGCGATATTAAAACCGAGCACGCATTTTCAATTTCAACAAATTAATTTGGAGCGGGCGCCCGCGCGCGCACGCCGCAGCCGAGTGAATATTGCACAAGTGCACAACACGCGTTCCGCCGCCGCCACCGCACGTCCCGCGCGAAAAGTGCATGGACTTGATGATGTGCAGAAGCGCGCCGCATTTGCCCGTCCACCGCCGCCGTTCGCCCGTCCGGCTCTTCTGCCCGCTCGCCTGCGTTTGTTATTATTATTTATACGAAATGACAACGAAACTTGCGTGCATAGATTTGAGCCACATTCATTCCGTTCGCTCGCTACCGCATTAATTGAACCAATTGCATAATGATACCCGCTCTAAATATTCAAGCATTACCATTCCATTCCATTTCCTTCCGAAATTTCGCAAACATTCCAAAATGCGTGCGCGCAAAAAATTAATAATGCTCAAGGTAAAAACACTTTCGACAAACACATTGTCGAATTTCGCACGTGCTAGCTGGCGCGCGCGCTACCGTACTTGATTACAAGCACTCCTTCACGCCGATGGATGCAGGACTCGTCCATCAATGGCGCGCGGTGGCGGCGGAAGCGGCGGCACTCTCAATAAGTTGAAAACGAAATAATGGATTTTTATGCCCCGGAATTACCCAATTGGTCACTGTCAATGCCCCAAAGACACATTCGCATTAACAATGTCTATAGAGCGGAGTTAATAGGTTCTGCACCGGTGGCGGCTGCATGCGTATTCGAATGCCCGCCGTTGTGGACGCATGTGTGCGGTGGCGGTGGCAGCAGTGCCGTTTGTTCGTTCGCTCGTGCATTCGTTCGCTTCGCGAGGGGCTATTAAAGACCATCGAGTTGTATTACACTTTACGGAATCAATTTTCCCTCCTGTACATTCTCGTCAATAGAGAGAATGCCGCCTCCAATACGCACACGTCCAAGGCACCTAGTTGAATTCGACAGCGCGAATACTTTCTACTTTATCGACATCGCACCACCAGCATCTCCACACATGCACAGGTGAAAAGTAAAATGCGTTTCCACCTGCTATGTTTCGCTTCGTCTCTGACATGAAATAAAATCGACATTTTTGCGCGTTCACGTCCAATATTGATGGACAACTTGCGAGTGCATATATACTTCGAACAGCTGTTCTTCTCGCATCGTTTGATGAATTATTGATAATTCACCTGCATAATTAACAATCAGATATGTAAATTGGGCCAATGGTTTATTGGGCGCAGAAAAAATTAATTACGCCGCGTAACGCACGCGTGTGTTGTTATCGATATTCTTTTTGTGTGAAGCCGTGCAAAAATGGTGTAGAGTGTCAGCGCTCTTGAAAAACGTGATTGAGTGACTCTTATATTACAATTCGTATTTATCGGTGTGGATTGCAAATTGTATAAAAATTTCAATTACTCCGATTTAGTTTAATGTGAAACTTTTTCGCGTGGCGCTCAAAGGCTGCTGAAAAATCAACAAACACTTGAATAATACACGCACGAGAAGAGAAAAACGCAGAAGAAGAGTAGCAAACATATATAAAGTGCACGCATAATAAAGCGCTTTATTGCTGGTGGTATTGCATTAAAACAGTTACCGCGAAGAGAACGAAGCGTATTAATGTTGAGCACGGACGCGTTCGTCATTAGCATAAAAGAATATTTTATCTAATTGGTCCTGCGGTTCCACTCCCCCTGCTGCCAGCCGGGATAGCTACTTGGCGCGGACGCACGCTCTCTTAGGGAATTTATGGTCGCGTGCATATTTACTAAAGTCGTCGTCGCAGTTGAAGAGGCGGCGCGGACGGCCGTACTTTTTGCATATTAGCATATTAAGAACTGCCGGCGCGGGAGTGCTTTTTATTCCTCGACGGCGAAACTCCACCAAACTACCCGCGCGCGCGTTTTGCTGCTGCCAGCTACTCCTGCTTGCTTGCTTGCTTGCTGCCGCTCCTAAATACACAACGACGAGAGCGCGCGCACAAAAGGACACGGAATTAAAAACGAGTTACGCGCTCCGCTTCGGACCGGGGACGCATTATTATTATGCTCCGCCATCTCTGTACGTGCATATTTCGCAATTTATTATAAACCGCCGGCAGGACTAAGCACTGAATAAGCATTCGCAAGCATCCGCGCAAAGCGCACTTAATGAGCGCAAACGCGCACCTAACGACAGAAATAAGCATTTGCCATTTAACTCATTAACATTTTCCACTCTTAGTTTTAATTGCATTCGCGGCCAGCTGCTGTACACTTTTTTATCGTCCTTTTATTTACATTTGAATACCAAATGGAAGAAAGAATATTTTTGCGCAAAAAGAGTGCCTAATGCTAAACGCGAATTCAGCGAGAGCAAAACAATGTTTTCGGAAATTTGTATCAAAATTTTGATGTAAAAACACAAGTCAATAAGGAAAATCCATGATGGTAGAACTTTGATGATTAAACATTTCGGCACGTGCTAAGGTTATTCCTCCTTGTATGAAATTACAATAGAACCCCCTCGAAAATTCGGGGTTCGCCCATCCTCGAGACGCGTGGAGGTCGTGACACGACACGCACGCGCTCGAATACGCCGCCTTTGCCAAGGGTTTGAGGTGCACGCTGAAAACCCTCGCGCGCTGTCTTGGCGCGTGGTGTGAGAAAATGGGCAGCAACAGCCATCCATCCAGGATACGGTACGTGGTGCGTATCGTGCGTGCGTACGAGTCCTTAACATTTTCCTCTTCCGAAAATATTTATTCGGGGCTCGCAAATTTATGGCATCCAAAAATAATGTTTGTGTGCGCGCGAGCGAAGTGTGAGGAGCGAATGCGCCGCCGCCACTGCTGGCACCATACCGCCGCGCGTTTTCCGGGATGCCGTCTGTGTGCGTGTATACGAAGAGAGAGCGAGGAGAGGGGGGGCGGCGGCCAGCAGGAAGAGAACTGCAAGCGAGTGAGCAAGCGAGTGCGTCGTATTCCCCGTGGATTTTTTCCCGACAGTTTTCCACCAATCCAAAGTTTTCCCGGTGCCCGCCTACGGCTCCCCGCACTGCTCCCGCGCGAGGGTTTTATCGACGAACCCTCCATGCACGCCGGCGGGGAAGAGCAAAGAGTCTCTTGCGCGCCTTTCGCTCCATAACGACCCCCGCAATGTGCATACATGCAAACACACGCACGCACGCACACACCACTCATACATGCTGCCTCACGTTTAAACGGGGTGCTTAGGACACGTAAAAAATATGAGAGTAATTTAATACTCTGACCGCTGTTTAAACAAACCCGAAACTCAGTTTCTGGCCAAGCCGGATAGTGATAGCGCCAAAAGGGGAGGCTGTGGCGGTGGCGTCAAAGTTTCCGTATGCGCCTCGAAAAGTTGCAAACTTTTCCACAATGCTCGAATGCATTTTGCAAGAATGACTCTCCGCCGACTGCCGGCCACCACTGCCACAATAAGGGGCAATCGTGCTGCTCAAATGCGCGATGCTTAATCTCTTTTTAATGTTGCGTCTCCGTTAAGCGCGCAGAATTCAAACAAAAGTTGAATGCTTGCTATCTATTTTAATGTGTTTTTAGTGTATGCGGTATTATAATTCATCGGTCGATTCGACAAACAATGCCTCCAAACTTTAACTTTGTTTTCGCAACAAAAGATTTATGCTACCGCAAAGTATGATATCACAACTATTCGAAAACTTGTCCAATTTTCTACTCTTCTCAAAAATATTTATACGCGACGTAAATAAACAATGGAAAATACATCGTAGGCATGTGAATTTTGTACATGTGTGAACGCGTGTCATGTACTCTCTGCTCTTGTACGTCATCCGTGGAAAACTGGTAAGCATTTGAGTAGAAAACATAACCGCGAAACCGGCGAGCCAAACACGCATCGCGAACGAACCGAAAAGCGAAACCGACTGCATCGCAGGACTGACTCCTCTTTTTCAAACAATTGTCTCGCTCATTCGCAGCCCGCGCGCGTATCCGTTTCTCTCTTTTGCTTATTTCGGTACAGCATGCCTATTATTATAATAATAAAATATAAACAATGCTCTCGCGATGCTTCATGCATTATGCATCATCATCATCATCATCATCATGGTTGTGATGCGATCATATGTGCAACATAAAATATGCGCTCAACAATACATGAAGAGGCGCACTCGGTATTCTGTTACCTGCTGACGTCATATAGGTACTAAAATTGCTAATTTTAAGAATTTACAATATCAAATTCAAAAACATCCTTATTTCTTCGCATTGCATTTGTTCCTTAATGAAGCAGTCAAAATTCTAATGGAAAGCGATTAAAATTTTGACACCAAGCGCGGAATTGATTGAATCAAATACAACACGGATTCTTTTTTTGCGAAATCGAGTAATCAACCTCCCCTTGGAGCAGGCGGGCAGTCAGGTGAATCCAGTCACTTTAGCTGCGGAACTTATCTCGACCGATTGGGCGTGAGTGGCGGCAATCAAGCATGATGCTTGTGCGAGACACATGCAACACACATCGCCTGCTGCTGCTGCTGCTGCTGTCGCGTAACGCCACTAATCCTTCGGGCACCGAAGCCATCGGATTGCGATTTGTATCGTTGGTAGCAGCGAAATGAAACCGGCACGTACGCATTGGACTTCAACAAGCCCAAACTTGACGACCAATCCTGCAATACGCACAAACTACCCGGAATCCGTGCATGTGCGAGAGAGCCTTTTTGGCACGGAATGCACAGACTCTTTATAAACCCAACTATTTAAAAATAAATTACACGGAAAATTGCGCTTTGCTCGTGCATTTTGTAGTCTCTATTCGCCCACGAGTGTTGCCGAATTCCGCCTAATATAAAATCCGCATTTTCCGCGGATAAACTAAAAATATTTGCTCTCAGATTAGGCCTGCCTACAAAAACACGCACGCGTGATAGTTATGGAAATTGCTCCGTATGGAATTCGGTGATTTTTCGCGAGGATTTGCACGTGTTTTCGGTGCTGGACACCAAGTACAAAGCGAGATGATTGGAATAGTTCCTCCAAAACTATAACTCTTCATGTATAACGACAAAAGCCGAAAGCCATAACAACTGCGCGCGCCCACTATATCATTGTGTCGAAATCGGTTTTCGGTTTTCAATGCAGAAACAATAAAGAATTGAGCCCGGGCTCAGCCAGCAAAAAGCCCGAACGCATTAGCCCAACCCGCGCTTCGTTTGCCTTCTTTTGTTACTTTCCCCGGAAAATCCTTGTGTGCAAAAGGACTACGCAACCGCTGCCAAACTGCCGCAAGCGTGCGCGTACTTCCTTTAATTTCTCTATTATTTCTTAATTTTCCACCATATTTTTACATTCGCAAACTTTCCGCGCGTCCCATCCGTAGCAGTAATGAAACCAATGGAGGCGGCATTATTCAACCACCCCATTTCAAAGCCGCAGCCCAAACGGACGGACAGATCTCGCGGACGCGCTCTCGCGTTAGATTAATAATCGCATTAACTTTATAAATCGTAGGCGCTTTTCTTGCCCGGGCGGGTGAAAACGTGGACGATAAATTCCCGGCTGGCCCGCAAATCGTGTGTGTGTGTGTGTGTGTGTGTTCGCGAGGCTTTTCATCCCTTCACCGTCCGCACAAAGTACAAAAGAGCGGCGAGGGTGGCAAGTTATTTTTCACTGCGAGACGGACATGCAAAGGAGGAAAAAGCCCTCTTCGCAAAAGAGATGGTGGGCGCGTATACTGCCGCCGCCGCCGCCACAAGCCGCCAGAGAAGATAAATAGCGCTGCCGTCGCAAAACCGCGGATCGTCGTTCTTGTCCGTTCTTTTTCCGGTTGCCTTGTTTTTCTTGTCTGCCTCTTTTTGTATTTCGTCATTCAGCATCGCGAGCACGCAGGGGCTGCATGCAAATTTCAAATTTTGTGGCTATTTTACACGCCTTGTTAGCCAACCGCGACCGTCAAGTATGTTTAAATAAAAACAAAATAAATTACGCTGCTACTCTTTATCACGCCACCGAAAATCCTTATTTCACGAAAATGTCGCGTTTTTAATTAAAACTGATAATAAAGTCTATATCAACTAATTAGGTACGAGTCATTGAAACATCTGACTTTAACAACTTTCTATCCAATTACAACTTCCGGCGCAAATCTCGTGCAATTTCGCGCGAGGTGCGCCAGGGGAGCGCACGTCTTGCGCGCGCGTGTCTGGCACATTTAATTAAAGTTTTGATTTGTTTTTCGGGGCGCACTATTCATTCATGTACCTTACTTACTCGCGCAGTGCCCGTTGTGCATTTTGTGTAATGCGTTTAACCATCTTGCACGCCAGTTTCGTATGCGCAACTGCGTCCGCTCGTAATGCAATTGCGTAATTAGCGCGCAAGCAGCAACAAACGGAGTGCTTACCTCGTCGTCGTTCGCTTTTTCCAGGGCGCGCGCGAGCGACGGCTGTGCCGTGTCACACACCATGCGCCCTATTCCAATATGGCGGTAGTGGCAGCAGCAGTGGCGGCGGCGGCGGTGGCGGCAGCAGTAGCAGCCCTAACGAAAATGCGCACATTTGATTTCGCACACGCTGCCGCAACACATGCACACGCGCACACCTCTCTCAGCGCGACGCGGCTCGGCTCGGCTTTAAGACGAACCCGCCATTAATGCATCTGGTTACTCTCTAATCGAACGACAGACTGAAAAGTGAAAAATTGCCGCCGCTTGCATCTCGTTGCAGCGGCGGCACATAACGCGCGCGTACGTGTGTTGTATGCGCGAATCAAACGATATAAATAAAAAAAATAGCACACACGCAAATAGCCAAACAAATTCGAACTCCGGGTGAATCAAACCATCTCTCAATCAGCCCATTCCAAATGATCAATTCGATCCGTCAAATTCCCTCAGGATAATCTAATACTTAATCTCATACTTTTCAGATATCCTGCAATAACTTTCAACTACATTACCAACTCTCCGCGCAATTCCGTAAACACCCTGTGGTTGTTTAGAATGGAATAATAAAAAACAGAATCGACGAATCGAAATAAAAATAAAGCTTCGACGCGAACGAACAACCCCGCACACACATTGCCAAAGAAATGAACAACACGTATGCGGCTAGTGCATGCCACACATACTCTCGCACGCATCGAAATAAAAAACGGAAAAAATCGAACAAATAATAAATAGACGAAAAAAAAATACTGTTGCATACGTCATACCCACACCAAACGCGCATATTCCATCCTGCTTGCGCTCGCGAATGTTGTGCTGAGGGCGGCAGCGCACAAACACCGCCAAACAATTTGCATCGGACGCAATCCGTATCCGTACACGTCGCATGCATCGCGTGTGTGCGTTTCGAGTTTTAAAAACGCGCATTCCAAAACAATAATACTCAATCAATGATAGCAATGAGCCAATAACCAAATGGGACGTTACATTGGGGGGTGGAAGGGGGATGTGACAAGCCTGTTTACAAATGTAGCGATTGATTCTTCCCAATGTTGTTTGAGCGCCCGCACACGTATCCCCGTGTGTGCCGCCGCCACCGCTGCACAGTTCGTCGCCGCCGACGCCGAGTGTGCTTGTCATAACAATCATCATCAAGGACGGCGTGCTACCACCCTCAAGACGAACGTCTCAAGACAGTGCTACGCACCACGTGCGCTTGATCGCTTCGGGTGAGTTTGTGTTATCATTACTATTGCAAAACTAGTTTCAAGGGTTGATTTATTATTTTAATAGAAGTGTGCCAACTAGGGGTTAATTGCACGCGAGCGTCCGTATCATATCCAGTTTCTACGAGTTGACCTAGCACGTGCGAAACCTGCCCCCCTTTAGAATCTATGCAAAACCAGTTTCGAAACGAGTTTTCTAATGTTTTCAGGTTAGAAATATTCGCAATAGGCAAAGGGTTGTGCAATTGTGACAAGATAGAATAGATCCCTAATACGATGAGCACCGGCGACCCTTCGTCCTTTTGCATCTGGGCAAAAAACCAGCTCTCACCCTTTGGCACGAACACGCATCGCATAACTCGCAAGTAAGAATGTTGAAATTTTTGCTGCTTTTAGTTTTTTGCCGAATGAAATTTGCTCGTGCAAAATACGCGGTGCGTTTTCAGCAAAAACGCATTTTGGGTGTGGTTGCCGGATAAGTTATGCAAGTGAAAATGGCCGCGCGTGTCTCCTGCGGTGAAAAACGTGCGCTACGGGGTGGAGTTTTGCGCCAGCGAGAAAGAGCCGCAAAAGTGACGTCCATGTGTGATAACACACATATACACACCCACGAGCACACGCATGCAAAACCACCCTCAAATGTGTGCTTTGCGAGAGCGCATCGCACGAGTATATCTGATGCTCTCGCCCCCGAAAAGTTGCACCCCATGCACATACACTGAGCACACACGCGCATGCACATCGTAATGACGCAGAGCGGAATAAAGCGTGTATTCGGCGTGTTGTCTAAAACGAGTGGCGCACGCGAAAGGGTTGCTGGAGAAAAACAGGCCTTAAACGCATCGCACCACAGAGTGGTGAATCGCGCGCGTGTCCAGTTCGCACGCGCTGCATAATTAACTCGCCGCCATTCTCGATCTTACACACATGCGCATGTCGTATGCGGCTAATGGCCACTTGAAAGGACTCTTTCATGCGTGCGCGCACGTAGATTATAAGTTTTCATTTTGCGCTACCCTCGCTGATAAAAGCTTCTTTTTCTTGCATTACATCGCACATTGTTCGCGACCAGCCCCGCGATATCACACTTTGTACATCCCACCTACTCTATTATCATGAATTGTTACGCTGCTGCTTGCTTGCTTGCTTGCTAGCCCATTCGCAAATATGCAGAAAAGGGACTTTTAGCAAATGAGAAATGAGAAGCGCGAGGCTTAATGGAAAAACCAAAGCAAATATCGCGGATGAAATAAAATGAAAGGCCTGACGTAAGGGTGAGATGGAAACGCGTAAGAGCGGCGTAAATCCCAAGCCAAGTAAATGAAGATTAATTGCTGGCGGCCCGAAAAGGAATTACGCTTTTACTTCCTTTGCATGCGGAGTAATTCTGCAAACGTCAGGCGTTTCTTTCATGCCCGCTTTTTTCTATTCATCCAACCCGTTGAGCGACCAAGTAAAAAAGTACAAATAATGTGTTTCAACGCTAATTGCGTAATTAGTCTTAGTCTTAAATATTTGCCAAGTTGAGAAATTACTTGCAGTTATTTCCCACTCAATTACTATTCAAAAATATTTTAAACTTTAACTGGAACTTATCAAATTCATCAAATTTGAATGTAACTCAACCCGCGTTGATTTTTAATAAAACATTTCATGTATTTGACATGCAACTAATCGATCCAGAGAGAACTCATACAGCCGGCAGATATTTTAGATATGCAACATGTCGATGGCAATATCTTCGTTCGTGGCGATTTTGCGCATTCGTTTTCGATGCGCGCTACAAATACATTGTATGCATCTGCATACCGACTCGGCGCATATCAAATTCGAATAGTTTATAACAAATTGAAACTGGAGCGGCGCACTCGATAGATAGACGGATGGATGGTTATAATATATAGCGGCACTCTTATACAGACACCGCGAATATGATGATGAACAGAGAAGTAATATTCGTGTGTACATTGTACACGTGTTGCGGACGTGCGCGAGTTTTAGAAATGTTTGATTTTATCCCCGGGTAGTTGGTGAAGGTACAGCACACATGCATGCATCGAAATATCAAAATTTAATAATATCTCGGGCGGCGGGCGTTGGTGAAATTCGGGACATTTATGCGATTTTCGTTGTGAAAACAGCAGACACGCACAAGAGAGAAACGGGAATGATGCGCGCCCGGGAGGGAGGCGGTTGCTGCTGCTGCTGCTGCTGCTGCCTCTGCGTTTTGTATAAATTTGTCTGGCGAGCAGCGCATGTCGACGCGTATTAAAGTGCATGTGCATCCAGAGATGTGTGTGAGAGAATGGTAGTGCGGCGGCAGCATCTCGTGCTGCACGCACCAGCAGTAGCAGCATAATGAATTTGCGTTTCGCGCAAAGTTCATTTTCCACATATTTCAAATACAAATACGCCCGCGGGTATTCATCCATATTTATGAATTAATTTTAAAGAATGTCGATAATCTAATTTATAAACTTGATGCGCTCCGCACGCACGCATACTACGTGCCTTCATTTGCATAGATTTAATATGTCTGGATGCTCGAACATATTATCTCTACTCAGTAACGTCAGCATACTAGCTGCTGCTAGGGCCGGCGCCACCGCCACTACCGCCGCCGCCTAGGCCTTCAAGCGTCGATTTGCACCACACCAGACTCAATGTTGATGCGTCGCCTTGTCATCTCAATATGCGCCAATAGACTCAATAGGCTCTCTTGTACTTTCAACTCTAAGCATTTCAAGAATTTCAACTATTCCTCAGCTATTTCATAAATCGTAATTAGTTTCATAAGCTACGCAGTAAACCGCATTTCGTAATCGCGAATCTACCTGAACAATGATAAATCAACAACTAATACCATTGTTTATCATATGTTGTCCAGCTGAACAGCTGATACATGCACATAACCTTCACATTGCTATAGCAATAACATGTACTTGGTAGAGACTTTTAACATCTCATATATACTTTGCAATTTCTTAAATCATATATCATCATAGCTGGTATGCTGCACGATAAGATACTAGAATTCTGCATTCTATCAATAATTGTCTAGTAAACGCACCGAGTTTGATTTGATAAACCAGCAGTAGCATGTTTAGACTAGTAACCATACTCTAGAGCTTGTATATAAAGATTCTTGACAAATGTACCTGAACAATTGCCCCGAATGCAATGCAATGAAAAATGACTGTCTGAATTATCTGCACTACGTTTCACACTTGATAAGTTTCATACCGCAGCTGATATAGCATATGGCTTAAGCCACTGAATAAACTACATGCAATAAGACTACTTTCAATCTACATAATCATAGATCATCAAACGTTAGACTCTTCGCGATAGAATTATGTCTAAGATGCCCGTCTGATTACTTAGAATTCAGTTCAGTCTAATGACTAGAATGACTTTGACTGGATAATCTATAATGTATAAATCATATGCAATAGGACTCAGTTGCAATTTCTTAATCATTGATCATCATAGCTGATATACCTTACGATAGATTACTAGAGCTAAAGAGTTCTTCACTCTATCAATGTTTGTCTAGGAAATGCACAAAGTTCGATTTGATAAACCAGTAGAAGTATGTTAACATTAGTAACAATACTCTACATTGATACATTGCACAGATACAGCTTGTACAAAATTTGCAACAAGTGCAAGCTGTCTAGGCGCTTCACAATTGAAGATAACCTTTATACAGGTGATATGGTTAATGACTCTGAATAAGTCATATGCCATATGCGACTACTTTGCAATTTCATACTGATAGATCATCATACGTTACACGCTTTGCTATAGAATTGTCTAAGATCCCCCCTGCCTTTGCTAGTATTCAGATCAATAATATCAATAATGACTTTGACTACATTGACTGCTTGTCATGCTTGGCGCTGATAACGTTCAACATTACTTCAATACTGCTATTGGACTAGCATATCCATATCCACAGACTCTCAATAATTCATTCCGCATGACGATGGAATTCTCTTTAAATAGCGCTCGATTTTATCATTGCTCATCTTTTGCTTACATCAACTTCGATACGATGAAGACAGCACCGCATTGTTCACTTACATACCAATGCTCTACAATGCTCTTTGGCATTAGAGCAAAACCGCAATGGCTGCCAGCATTTCGTATATGTCTTAGCAATGCCATATATGTTGTTAAAAAGTACCAACGTCCATCATATGGACCAGCGCTTATGTTTATAATATCCATCCGATGCCGCAAGCCAGATAAACTATAGTATCGTGGCGGATGATGAAGGAAGGATATTGTTTCGCATACGCCTTAGATTGTACCGCCATGAACACCGCATAGACCTCAGCTTACCTACAGCATAACCATAGAATTACCATACCCTTGCATGTATGTACTTACAAATTACCAGTAAACCACCCAGAATATACGCTTCGTGTACGCATTGTTACGCTTAATTAGTCGTTGATGTTTCGGTGATGTCAGAATCCCTCGATGGTAGTGTGTGTTAAATAGTAAAAAAAAGATGGCTTACCTTGCTTGTCCGTGTGTTTCGATGCTTATTGATATCTGCTCTGCCTTAATGGATCCAGCCAAAATTATATGCCCCATCGCTTCAGCGTTCGATAATTGCTCTCTCAGTGCCATATTTGCTTATTGAAATGGCCTAAAATTAATAAAACCACCAACTTTTTACTCGCTGTACTGTTTCGCTGCTCTACTTCACTACAGCACACTCAGCTGATCCAGCGCAGTCACCTTGCTGCGCGCGCAGTGGTGCCAACCTGCTAAATCTTAAAAGTCCTATTGCCACTTACAGCTATGCGTACGGGCACGTTGCTACGACAGAGTGAGACGGAAGAGGCACTTACGTAAACATGCACAGGTGTATAGCAGCAGGTTGCGCCTATATGCAAGTGCCACTGTTAAATCACATGGCTGAATAATAATATGGAAATTAAATTTTTCGTTTATAATCAATCAATCAAATATGTCAGTAAAACTAACCAACGAACAAATTTTCATAAATTCTATTATTTCCAAACAGCAAAAAAAAAATCAAAACAAAAATAAACTATTCACCGAATATTAATTATAATATTGCATTCGCAAAATGAACGTAAAATAATATTCGTGATAATCCTAAAAGACGAAATAATTATAATCATGGAACAATTCAAAGAACTGAGATAATTCCCAGCTTTATAAGAATTTAGCACATATGAACTCTTCACTCATTTCTGTTTTCATCATAAACATTTAACAAAAATAAAACAACATGTGAAACAGCAAATTCCGTTTATGTTATTGCATGTATTTGTACATTCAGATAGATGAATATCCAGCAAAGTGCATAGCATATAGAGTGAGGGGCAAGCTATATGCTTAGAATTCATTAAAAAATAATTAAAAATGTTTGCTTGGTGCGTCAATGTGTGCGGCGCGCATACGCAGTGAGATTACGCTTTTTTTCGCCTTCGCTGGCGCCGCCACCGCCGTTCGCCGTTCGCTATAGATTCAGCCGCCGTTCAGGCTCTCCTCTCTTTTATATTATAAAGCATTTATTTTTTCTGCAACGACAGCAATAAGCGCACTCGCTTGCTGCTTGCGCTCTATGCGTGTCAAAACAAATTTTGTAATTTTTCCTCGCGGAATGAAAAACGAAAAGCCAGTGCATTTGTGTGCGAGGCGGGCGCATAAGTGTATGCATCAGGCAATTTTTTGCCATGCCTGCCGCCGCTGCCGCCACCCCATACCGAAAAATGCTATTGGGCCTCATTTAATATGCAAACAGTTTTTGGCTAGTTTTCCAGCCGCGCGCACGCACCACCGGCAAGGATTTGTTGGTTTGACGAGTGCAAAAATTTTTGCCTCCCTTGCGTCAGCCATCTGGGTGCTGAAAAAATAACGTACACGCACATTTCACATTTCGGCAGGCTCGTCGATGATGATGCGACTTGGAAAAATTACCAAATGTGGAAATTCAAAACGTCGATAAAGTAGTTGCATTAAATTAACGAAAACTACTAATTAATCAAAGGTAAAACGCAATAAAGATTAATTGTAATTAATCAGTAAAAAAATGTGTACTGCCTATGACTCAAACAGAATTTTTTATTTTCAGGATTATCGTGGTGAAATGTCAAAATGAAGCTGAAATTTTTTGCGCGTCTTTGGATACTAAACTCTAAAGAGAATTGAATCGGCCGCACGGCAATGACTAAGGGATGGAGATTACACGCAGGGCTGCATTAACCTTGCGTGCATAGTGCACCAGCAGGAGCAGGAGCAGGAGCTGGAACAAGAGCAGGAGCAGCACACGAAACACGAAGCTATTGAAAGTAATAAATTTTCCCCTTGTTTTACTGCCATTTTCGGCCGGGCCCAAACTCAATTTTCGTTGCGGCTCTATAAATACCAAAAAGCCTACTACATACACTCGCCGCCTCCGCGTAGTGCACGCGAATAACCCAAACAAAAATGCGCTCTGTGCGCGGCCGGAGCACCGCAAAAAATCACTCAACTACACGGTCTATGTGTGCTGGGCCACACTACTATTGTGCACGGAGCATGGAGGCGGCGGCGGCAGCGGCGGCAGTGGCGTTGGTCCTCATTCTCAGTCCTCTCCTAGATTACAAAAAGCTCGGCACGCTTGAAAACACAAAGATATTTTAGCACTTTTTGTGTTTTTCGGGCGGCGAGCGTGCCCTTTTTGTGCCCGAATAAAATTTACAGAAAAAAGCAACTCGTTTGTACCGCGTCGTCCTTTTGCGTCCTGCGCACACACAACATCAATGGCGCACACGGAGCGAAGCCATTATTTGCATAAATTTGCCCAAAAATAGAATTCCTCGGCGGAGGATAATTAAAAGTGCCGAATAATCAACGACAAGAGCGCCGCCGCTAACAAGTTTCCTCTCTCTGTTCCAGGCTGCCCCTTGTGCTGATTGGCGGCGAGCGCTGAGGATGAGCAAAGTTTGAGTTTGGAGCCCAACACGGAATTATGCTGCCGAACGCGGCGAGCGGCGGTTGGAAAGCAGCAAAAATGCACTTTGCACATTGCTGAAAATTTTAAAGCGTCGTTCGTCGACGAAACTTTCCGTCGATTCTACGAAAAACTTTTCTGCCTCTCGCCATCACCATGCTTTCCGAACAAACTTTTCTTCTGTTTCGCTAATGCATTGACTGACGTTGTAATTTATTTAAAAACTTTTGTTATTGCAGGCAAACTACGTGTAAAAAAATGTATCAATTTGCTAATTTCGTGTGCAATTAAAGGAGTATTATTAAAATTAGTTCTCTTCATTCGTAATTTGTGAGCGTTGAATGCTTTGAAGGAGGAATAATTTTAAATATTTAGGGCCTCCTCCCTTCTTAACCCGTAGCAAAAAGTAGGTGTACGTTAAACGCTCATGCACCACTCCCTTTTCGGGTGCGCATTTTCGGGAATGGAATAAAAAAAGAGGCTGGATACATGCGCGGACCAGCCAGCCCTTTTACACGCTTGCCGAAAACTTCCAAACATGCCACTCCGCTTCCCAGTGGGGTAATTTTCAAGTGTGAGGGGAACTGTACAACTTCCCCTCAATTCCCACTTTTCCCAGAGGGATAATGCAGAACTGGTTCGTTGCTGCGCTAGACACGAATCATCGATTTTCCCCGCGTCCTGAATTCATACCCTCTACATCCAGAGTGCGCCCTTAAACAAGTTGATAATACAGTTTACTAATGCACATGTAAAAAATTCGTTTAAAACAACCCCTGAAATAATTTTTAAATTAATTTAACGTATTCATTACAAATTCAAGGATTCCTTTGGATATTGGTCAGTTAAGATGAATTTTTCTTTAAGGGGATGAAGTTTAAAAGGTTTATAGTCAGATAATTGGTGAAATGAATAAAAATATCTTAAAGTTATCCTTGAAGGAGAAAAGTAACATTTGCAATATGGAGTGAGCTAATCCCATTATGAGGATAAAAGTGTAATAGTCTTCATTATGCGATAAGGACGATTAGGACAGTGCGGAGCGCTCTATCATTAACAACTGAAAACCTCAACTATGTCGTTACTTAACAAGAGAATAAAGCCGAAAACGGTTGCGAGGAGCAGCGAACCGTTATGTCCTTTATCTCGGCGTAATCTCAATGCGTTGGACTGGGCAGCGGCAGCGACGGCGGTGGCAGCACACGGTTGAAAATGGTTTGTTCGAACGTACTGGAGCGACAACGCTTTCGACGACGGTGGCAGCGGCATCGGCGGCATCGTCACTATGAGCAAGACGGACCTTTCGCCGACCTCGCTTGCACGTGCAGAAATTGCACCGGCAAAGCACGTACAGACCGAGTCAAATATGCACGGGAAACACTTAGATTCCGTCGAAAATGAAATGCGTTTCTCTCTGTTTGCATTCGCATGGTGCGAACGAAAGCACCACAATAGCCGCCCCCGAGTCCAGCCGCCGGTTCGCGCATAATAGCGAAAGCGTTTCCACCTGACGACCTCACCGGAGATAAAATAAATACACGCATTGCGGAATTATGATTGGCGAAATATCTACACTTCTCGCTGACAATTACTTAAATCAAACGCAAATATCTTATGCGACGTCGTTGCAGTCGCTTGGCGTGTTATTGCATTCGACGAAATTGGAAACCGCAAAACAATTTGCGAATAATTAAATGCGCAAAGTGCGCAAACTTTGTTGAGCGCTGCTCTATTGGCAGAAGAAATGCGCTGAAAAGAGGTATAAACGGCAACGAATACGAAGGAACTTTTACAACAAAGATTAAATTAAACCGTATACAAAACGTAATGGAGGCGCAGCGCAAACGCGGCGGGGGCGGTGGCGGCGACGGCGGAGAATGACATTATTGTCATTCCTGAGTGCACAGCACGCGCAAAAGAGTGGAGGCGAAGAGAGGAGGACTCCTCATAAATGTAAAATTGTTGTTCATCGTATGCACATGCATATTGTCCTGCATAAAATGCTGCAATTTCCGACGCGGCGACAGCGCATCCACCAACAACTATTTTAAAATGATGCAGCAACAATTTTAATAATTAAAACGCCAATTAAAACAAGAACCCCGCCGCTCTTTGCGGCTGCATTAAATGCGCATAATAATATATGCAATGTTAATTAGATATTAATTTATACCTCCGACATTTATTCGGCTAAGTTGACTCGTTATTTGTTCGTAAGGTGGATAATTAAAATAATAAATTAGAGATGATTTGTTAAAGCAGTTTAATTAAGATCAAGTTTAAAATAAACGAGTCTCAAGTTGAGAGCACACGCAAGATTCGTTTTGCGGAGCACGAAGAGCGGAGAACGAAGAGATGCTGAGAATGCAATCCCGT
Source organism: Aleochara curtula (assembly GCA_963978815.1). Classification (NCBI taxonomy): domain Eukaryota; kingdom Metazoa; phylum Arthropoda; class Insecta; order Coleoptera; family Staphylinidae; genus Aleochara; species Aleochara curtula. The sequence continues at coordinate 17,267,947 of OZ022216.1, read as the reverse complement.
CTTGATTTCCCACGGGATGCGACACGGTGCACGTTGCGCATTAAGAGCACACACATCGAGACAGCCTAGGTATAGGTGCGACGGGACGCGACGGGAATGGGATGCTGGAACGTCGCACCAAAGTGACCAAACCTGTCGCAAGGAGAGCATTTTACAGGTTTCACCTTTGAACTTGCTTTTCATATTCGGATAAAGCCACTTTAAGAATTTTCACCCCGTTTTCACATATAACGTATAAAAATCTTAATAACAACAAACTGGTTTGAGGAATTTTACAAGAGAACATTCGAGAAGATGAAAGATGAATTCAGTTTCTCGGCTGATTCAAGCAAGTAATGTGTTATCGGAAGCAGAGTTTGTGCTTTTTGAAGAATGAAACATAATTCTTATCATTGTGTAATTTCGTGATAAGAGAACGAGTAATTATACATTCGCTGATTTTCGGGTACGGATGTCTGTCTGTTGTGTTTGTCGTTGTTGCGAGTGTAATTTAGAGCAAAAATTTCGCTGTAATACAAAACGTACAAGTCATTTTGTCGGCGTGAAGCGCCAAATAGCATGCGATTTCCTGGCGCACATTGCATGCTATCCTCTCCTGCAGGATGCTTTGGCATCCGATGGTGCTTTAGTTCCAGCGTTTGTATTCGCCGGCAAACGCGCAGAATGGCGGATCATAAACAAAGTGTCGCGCGCTTTAAGATGAGCTCGTGAAGAGCGACAATCATAATAATAACAATAACATCTCCGGGAGCAGGGAGGACAGAAAGGTTTATGCGACCCGCCGCCGGTAAGTCTTTCTACTGAGTGTTCTATCAATTTAGAATTCTAATTAAAAAATCAATTTCTCACTTGCCTCACAATTTCTAACGCAAGAGAAAATTCAAGATGGTTTTGCAATTTTTGCAAGAGAGAAATGTGACGGTTAAGAACTAAAATATTTCGCAATTGACGTAGGTGAATATGAAAGTAAACATGAATAAACATCATCGACACATAACGCGACGGCGGCAGGGGGTGGTTTGAAGCGAATTTATACACGTTAGTGAAGAGTTAGTAACCTGGATTAGCGACCTTGTCGTTATCTCGGCCTCCATTCCTGCCACTATAAAGTTTATTGAGTTAGATTAGCCATAGTTTACACACGTAACCCTTATCTCGGGTCGTTTTCCTAAATTATACGTCGTACCATCGCGACGTGTCTTTGTTTTACGGAGCAGCAGCAGCAGCAGCAGTAGCAGCAGCAGCATCATCCCTTCGCTACCTGCGCGCGAACAATAAGAGAGATCAGCTCGAAGCATAATGGCGATGGCGAGCAAAGACAAGAAAGGGCTGCAGCGCGCTGCGGGTGGATGATGGCGGATGCTTATGATGGGGTACTTTCTTCTTGTTCCTACACAACTCACAATTCACCCCCTATTCGATTTGCAAATGTCTCTTTACTGCACAGCACAGAGAAATTCAATTTTTCCCATCTCTTAAGAAGACGAAGTAGAGAGCTTAATTACGTTGGAAGAAGTTGAAATGGTTTTTGATCCTTACACAGAGTAAAAACAAGGGTAAAAGTGTTTTTTGCTCGCAAGTGTTGTGAGCAAGAAGGCGAACGCTTTATTATATCAGACGAAATTCAACACGCCGAAACCGGGCTAAACTATTATAGTAATTACGAGTTTGCAAACTGTTGTTAGTCACAGACGATTACTAAAAACCGAGGAGAGTAAAGTTGGCGAGCGAATGGTGAATTGTGAGGGTTGTAATTAATGCCAACTGCTTTTAAGAAAGCTTTGCTTTTAATTATACGAATTACTTACTAGTAGAATTTATGATTTTCTAATTGTTATTAAAGCAACAGCGCACTGCTGAGGCAAAAGTTTCGTGGAAAATAGCAAACATGGAAAATTGATAACAACATTGCCATAACAAATCTCAATATGTGCAGACGAACATCATCGAATAACAACAAGCGAACGAGCGTGGTGAAGCAGCAACAATAATAACAACAAACAACAATAAATAGTAAATGCAGATGCGGACGAACGAGCGCGGGCGGGCGCAGCAAACGATTGAATAATTATTGTTCGTTATTAGTTTCGTTAAAGACAATAAACTATCCGCGCCGCGTAAAAGCAATCGAGCGTTAAACATGGTGAAGGTCCAGCCGCAAAATACATATTCAAACATACCCGGTGGCTTCTCGCAAGTGAACTGTTCGAATGTTACATTATGGTTTACTTGATACATTTGCATTAAGCGCGCAAGCAGCGCACAGCGGCCGCCGAATTCGTTGCCGTATTAATTTCAAATCAAGCCAAGAGCGCGCAGGTGAAATAACATTGTGCATATATTTATTATAAAACAAAACGAATGCGATGTTGCGTTACGTACAGGAAGAAAATTGAATTAGTCACATAACAGGAAATATTCCAATTCATCTTAATTTGTACTTGTCTCCTTTTATGCGTGTGAATCTTCTTGAATAAATGAAACGAGGAAATGAAAAGGACAATTCATGCTGGACATGCTTTGCCTGGGTTCGTGGGTTTCTGGCTGAGGCAATGAAAGGAATATGCGTAATCCGGGAGTTTGCCCGGGAGCGAGGCCGAGTTATTTATCGTTGAAGGTGGGCGGCAAGGCACGTCTTTGTCTTCTTTGGCGGCAAAGACGGCGCAGCGAAAGACGCGCAGATGGTGCAAGTATTGATCGTGCCACTAAGATGGCCGACTCTGGCGGTGTAAGAGCGCCGTCTTAGGGGAAGAGCCGCCCCCGAACAAAGGCGTCTATTACGCGCCGCTCGTAATTAAATATATGCAAATGCATTGCGCCGGATTACTAAAGGGTGCGCTTTTATTGACGGCCATTCCACGCTCAAGTGTTATGAAGAAACAAATTTCGCTTTGCATAAATCATAAAGCGCGTTAATGAAATACTTAATGGAATTGCACTTTAATGAAATGCTTTACTCGTACGAATTTTAAAAGTTGATTAAGTCATTAATTCGTTTTCTTGATCCAGGATTTTTCTAGGATAGAAAAGTTCCTTGTTAGTTGGTAAATTAAATAGTGAGTAAATAGAATTAGAACGAGGAACAAGCAATAAATGATGGTTATTCATCATGCGCATTAGGAGAACGAGAATGCTTTAATTTCAGATTTCGCACTCAATTAAAAGCGAATGGAATAAGTGTAATAAGTAAGCGGCGTCCGCGCGCGTTATTAATTTGCAAGGCAAAATACACGCGAAGGAGGAAATAGTGGCGAAAGTGCACGCCGGATTACGCAAGCCGAGCCGTTGATTTACGCTAAGCGCGCGCATGCTGTAAAAGTCCTATTAAAGAGATAATATTTGCCATTGAAAATTTCCACGTCAATTCCCCTCGGAGCGCGTCTTTTCGTCCGCTCGTTCGCTTCTACGTGATTCAATTAAAACTTACGCGCTCGCTACTGAATGTACTTGATATTCGCATGAATACCCAAATCAGCATTCAAATAAACACAGATGTTGATGATGTATCCTACCTACTAAAAATAAATATTTATTTTTACAGCTAGAATAAGGAGAATGGGACGACGAAAGATTAGATGAGAACGCGTTGAATTTTAGTTCGAAAGAGGAAAAATCTTAGGTTGCTATTCACTTTGCCCTTATTGCTTTTGACTGCGGATGGCGGTCGAACCCTGACGCGGATGGACGTTTTCGGAGATTGCGTGGCGCGCTTCCATTAGGCAAGAATGTGCTTCCTTTTAATATTCCAGTAGTATTCAACCTGTTATCATCTATTACAATCCCTAATTCTGATGAAAACTTAGCAAAATCAACAAGAGTTTCATGCTAAACCTTGATTCTTGTAAAGTGGATTTTTTAATCAGGAAATCTTTGGTTAAAAAGAAGTTTTAAGTATTTAAAGATGGATTTAAAACCACTGGTTGTACTGTGCTATTGCACGTATACCAAGTTAAAGCCGCGTTCGGTCCGACGAAGCAAAAGGAGGAAAGTTGGTTGCGGCACGACCGTGCGCGGTCCGAGGGGCAGCAACAGCGGTGGCGGCGGCGGAAGGAAGGCAAGGGTTCGGCGCTGATGTAAGGGATGCATCTTACATCCTGGGGCCGAGATCAATACGTATCAGGAGGAGCCGCCCTTACCCATGTCAGCGGCCATCGCACCCTCGTCCACCCCTTATTTTCCTTTTCACCCTCGACACACGCCAACGCGCGCCGCACCAGCCGCCCCGAACAAGAAACTTAACACGCGCGCGAGCTGGACGCTGATGTTCTACATCAAGTGTATTAATGAAACGGACACGCAGAACACGCGTAGACAAGGAAGGTGGACGAGGAAATTCTGCGAATTCTACGCACGCAACAAAGACACAAAAGAGAATTAATGCTAATTACTATGTGTGTTGCGTGTTTAAAGACAAATCTAAATGCATTCAATTGTTTTCAAACAAGTTACCTTTAAAGACCAAGCAAAGCAACCCCTTAAGAACAAAAAAGAACCGACGAAACTTTTGGCTTTTAGGTGAAAATGTAAAGAACTTTAGCGAGCAATGAATTAATGAAGGTTACAAACTCCTTTAATTAATTTTACACAATTATCCCTCTCGAATATATTAATCAATAGCGACGGCACAAGCAGCCCCACGAACAACCCGTCCATCCATCCATCTGCAGCGTCCTTCGTCCTTCGTCGCATCACCAAGGCGTGCCAACCGCAAACACGACGTCTCAAGTTTTCCAATCTATTACACGCAAAACGCAAAGGTCTCGGGAAATTCCCCAGAATCCAGTAAAACCCAAATGTACATACATCATCACCACCACCACCACCACCACCATCATCATCATCGTCTTTTTGCGTAGCAGCTGCGATATTAAATTACGAAATGGATTGAAATTGTCAATTTTCAAATGATTATCATGCAAATTCAAAATGTACATGAATTATTTAAATTTATTCAGTTAAACATAAAATTCTTCTCACTTGGAGCAAAATCATTCAAGATGCTACGCTGAGATGCTGCTAGAGATTCGTCTCTCATGAGGTCACAGATCAAAGTTCGTATGTGGATGACGCAAAGTGTCTTTGGACCGGTTAAGGTCAGCGCGCAAACGAACCCTTTCAAAGCGCAAGAAAAAGGGTGCATAATTTATGAAATTAGCGTGTTGGTCAAGCTGGACATCTTTCCAAAACCAGTTTTTGGAATTTTAAGAAGATGCTGCTTCTCAGCATCTTTTCCGATTTTCATTTAGTTGATAGTTTAGTTGATAAACACAAGTCGTGAGTGACTGTTCTTGCAAAAAGAAATTCAAATAAAAGTGAAAGTGAAAAACTTGTAGATGCCGCAAATTTCCATTTGGAAAATCGTATTGCAAATTGTGTTATTCGATTTTGCGCAAAACCCAACTGGATGCGGTAATTGATACGATAATTGGGTTTAGACTTAATTAATAGATTCCGGCGAATGGTGCTTGGCCGAAATTATTTGCAAGTGCTGATCGAACGCGCGCCGACGAGATGGATGTGCGATATCTTCGTACAGCCCTTCTTACCGCGATGCCGCCTGCCATCCCGAAATCTAATTCCGGCGCGCGTAAATGACGTTTCGAGCGGATTTGTTCCCCCTTGGCGAAGTGATTTGATGATATTGGCCCAAAAAGTGAATTTCCATTGATTTTTCCATCGTTTTATTGCCGCCAACGCGCGACGGCGTGCCGCAAATGTGGAGCAGGGGGTTAGTGAGCAGCGTTATTCATTTTGCGAGCGCTTGAATGTCAATTACAATGAGGTGTTTGATGCATTCATGCGCCTACTCGAACATACTGTATTTGCGATTGTAATTGCGGGAATACACATGTACAATAGGTGTGCAAGGACAATGCATGTGCAAACACCTTCCTGCATTCCTTAATTACACGTACAGCTTGCAATTAAGTGTTGCTTAAACGGTTAATTCATTATTGTTTACAACATCTGCGCATCTACTTTTAAAAACAGGGAAGTTTACTTAAAAATAAACAAGTAAAGAGTAATTTGTTTGAATGTAATTGAGAACGAAAAGGGTTGCGATCCGGAGATTCTTCGAGCGGAATTCTTCAGTGAGCATGTCGTTGGCGGTGTTGGCGGGGTAAGACGTAACGGAGGCGGCTTCCAAGATGGCTGCGATCCGGGTGCGGTCCCTTGATATCGGCTTATACAGCCGGCAATAAGATTTGCCGCGTTCCGTGCTCGGCGCCTGGTCATTAATATACATGAGCTTCGAGAGGATCGCCGCCGTCGTTGCCGCCGTCCTGTTGCCAGATTATACAACCCTCACACAGACGCGCATACGCCGCCAACTCAAATCCATATTCGCAAGTTGAGCGTCGCGTGTTTGCAACACAGTGCTAACTTCTTGTTGCTTTATTATTTATTACATCGGTCGGTTATTTCCAAACTTTCCGTACAACTCGAACGCATACATGGGCAATCATGGAAATGGATAGATTTTCCGCGGCATTTTGTGATAGCCAAGAAAGATTTTCTTTACGTCCGACGTGGAATATAGTTATGAGTGTGTAAAGGTTCGGAGGGTTGGAATAGTATTGGATAGTTTTAGATATGGATCGGCGGTCGAATAGACGTGCCTTCCAGGGACGCATTATAATAACTATCTAGGTGGAGGTAGAAGCCTCCTATCTAATAACCGAATCTCCGGCAGGCGCTTTAAGCCTGCGAGGCCTTCGCGGCCGCCAAGAAGGGTTCGGGTATGCGTTCCTCTCGCCCGTAATCCATTCCTCTGGAGAACAATGCTTTATTACAATAAAACCCGCCCCATCGTACGTCGCACAGATGCGAAATTAAGCTTTAGCTAGCATTATTCATTCCAATCATCTTAGTTACTAAAAGACTTCAAGTACAGAATATTCCTGCAAAATAATTCAATGTAGATATTTGCCAGGCAAACGCTAGTTTCATTCACTCAAACGTAAAATAGTCTGAAGAAATCGTTGATATAATTCTAGAATTCAATAAAAACTAAGCCGAAAGGAAAATAGACAAGTTATTTAAAGTGTTAATGTTAACAAACACTAATTGACTGAGGTTAGGGATAAGCGTCGAGGAAATGTGGAATGCGAAAAAGAAGAACATCCCTTCTCGCCAGGCGACTCTATAAAACGAACACTCGCACGAAGGATAATGCGCAATTTTCCGAAAGGATAGTCCCAACATACGTATACATTCACAAAATGCGCCAGCACACTTAATAAAATATTGTGAACACGTGTTGATTACACATTTCAGAATAAAAAATAATTGGGAGAAATAGGATTTAAAGTCTTGAAGGATTTTTCATTAGGGTAAAGACATTTGCGAAATGAGAAAATGCAGCGAGACGTGGAAGAAGGGAAGGTGCGGAGGGTAAGTTTTCCTGAAGCAAAGTCGAAGGGGGAAATGAGGGTAATATCCCATCATCATCCCGTATGCATATATACAAGAGGGGATGGCCCCGCCTCTGGCCCAATGGGAAAGTGTGGAAACGCGATCGATGGCAAGAAAAGCATCTCAGAACGGAAAAAGACGTTTCTAATTTAAACTTAGGGCGCCCGGACGGCCGGGCACGCCGGCGAAGTTGCAAAGTTGAGCGTCGCGGGAGCGAGACGGGAACGAGAGCAGAGGATGCGAATGGCAGCAATTGCACATCTCTCTCTCTCACTCGCTCGCTCGAACTAAGGGTTGCTCACTGAAGTGTGCGGTGCTCGGGAGCTCGGGACGCGCCGCTCCAGGAATGTATGGCAAGACAAAACACTACGGTCATTAGTCATTCCGGCCGGTCGGTCGGTGAGGGTTGAGGAGCTGACGCTTTATGCGAATGTATTACTATATATCTTCTCGCTTTCGAATAATCTCTGCTAAGCATACTTAAAGCTATATTTTGTTTTGCCATTTTAAAAGTTTCCCTTATCATCACATGGCTGCTAAAGTCATGAAATATTTGAGGTTTGGTAATAACGTAAAGAACATAATGCAAAAGCGTTATCAATACAATCATAGTACAGTAATAATATTGTCACTGTTAAAGCTAATCCTTGGAGAATCGATTATGCTATTGCATTTTCGCATTGTGTGCCATCTTGAGCCATTATGCGCTCGAGCCATTTATTCGCAGCGTATCAAAGCCGCAGCAGAACAGTAACTACCTTCAGATAGCAGTGCGCATCTATTGTTTTGAATAATTTTGCAATGATAAATTTATCACACATGCAAAACGCACAGGTTGCACACGCTGCCATCGCCGCCCCCGACAGTGCATTTGCGCGCAAAGTTACAAGTGCAGAATGCCATTAGCTCGCTCAACGTTCGCATACTGCATGCCACCTTATCGCATTGCAAATTGCCGTCTGGCTGGATGCGAAACACTCGGTGGAAAGACATTTATATTTGTGGTAGTCATCCAGAGATGATTTGTTGAAACTTTAGGTTTATCCTTATGGCGTTTCTCGCTCGGGATGCGCATGTGGAGTTCTTCGGCTCGTTCGCGTAAATTTAGTGTTGATGTTGTTTGTTGGGTGCTTCGGGTCCGAAAACGTGCCGGTATCAAATTTGATAGGAGCGCCACCCCCGCCAAGTAATAAATGGCCGCTATAAAATAGTGATAAATCTGCGCGCACGAACTGCGCTCGAGCTTGCCATCTATAAGATTAATAATGATACCGAACTGAACAACGACTATAATGCTTCATACATTTTAGATGCTAAACTATTATCGATCACCCAGCGCTCGCGCTTTGTTGCCGAAAACTAATACACTTGCTGCGGCCGTGTTGTGCTCGCTATGCGGCGAGTTTATCAGAAAGACGCTTTTGAAAATTCTCCCTTGCTTTTTGCAAAGTGGCAATTTTTAGAAAGCGAAACAAGGGTGCCGCGTTCCGCCACTTTTTCCGCCACATGAAGTGCGCTGTTCGCAATTGCAGCCAACCACGTGGATAAGAATGATGCACATTCCGCATTATCAAGTACCTAATGATCTGGTAACTACGCCAGAACATGATGTTGTCATAATAAAAATTAAATTGGTTAAGATTTTTAGAGATAAGGCATTTAAATGAATTTTCCTTGCGAGATTTGCGGATGAAGCGTTATCGGTGCAACGCAATGGAATTGCAGCTGGATGTGACTACAAAGTTGAAAACGCTGTCGCAAACGGTCAATTGAATTCCTGTAGGAACGAAAGGAGCATTGTGGAGTATGGAAGGCGCGCAAAGGGCGATATGAGGAGGCCAGCACACGGCAAGCGGCTGCAAACTGTCGAATCCAGAGAATATTAATAATTGCCCCCTTATTGGCACACACATAACTGGTTATTGATTTCGAGCGCAATCGCATTCGTCAGACGCTGCCATTGCCGCCATCGCCACCGCCGCCACCGCCGCCGCCGCCGTGCAATCTCTTCAAGTAGCCATAACGTCGATATCGCAACTATTCAAATAGTTTTACACCGATTTGCCAAATGCACCACCGCCATTCACTCGCCGCTCAAGTTTCAATTATGCATTAGCCATTCGAACAATTCATTCTGATTTTCCAAGTACTTCCAACTCAAATATCTCCACTTCATCTTAAGTGTGATTGAATATTTGTTATCCAGCATTGAACTCATAGAAAAACGCAGCAAATTCATCCCTTAACTTTGGAAAAGATATAAATACAATTAAGTTGTAGAGCCGCGAGGCAGGTGCAGATTGTTAACGATTACCGGCGTAAGCAGGCTGGTTTTAGCGAAAGTAAACACAAATTACTTTAATGAATGTTTAATAATGCACGCGTACGGATTTGTGCGGTTTGCGTGTGCGGCATTGTGCCGCCTCCCGCACGTGCCCGGCACGTACGATTCCGCTATTCCGGGACGTGTGTGCTCGTCCCGAATGTGTTGACGCTCACGCCGCGCCAACAGGTATAATATGAGCATGCCGAGCACGGGCCAAGCAATGCTTTCAAATTTTCTAAATCTCTATGCACTATACTTGAATATTTACAACATTAAATGCAATTTTGCAATGTACAATAAATGCACCAACTTTATTCATTTTCTCAATTAATATCAAAGAGCAGATGTACATTAGCGGTAAAAGTCAATACGGAACTCATTAGCATTAAAACGTAAACGCATGGCACATTTGTACTTGTTCGAAAATAAAATGCTTTCATTTTATTCCGGTTCGCAATACGTACATTGCGTGTGTAGCGCAACAGCAGAGCACAGCATGCATTGACTTTCATATCTAGAGATAAATTCAAATGCGTTTGACGTATTACGCGCGTACATAGGTGAAATAATTCGGCAGGCATCAAATTTCAGCGAATGCTGTACAAAGAACGAAGCTAAAAACATGACGTCCAAAGCAAATCGGACATCCATCATTACCATTCCATTATCACTCAACCATATTTGACGCGGCGCGGCGTACATACGCGCACTGATAGTAGACACGCATTTATTCAAACGTGAATATGTACGAATGGCTATGGCATGCGCGAGTGTTCGCTAATATTTATTTCGCATGAACTTGTTGCTGCTTGTCGGGTAATTCAACTTGCCACAAAGAACATGTGTACGACCTCACTGCCACCGCCAATGCTGCTGCCGCTGCCGCCTTCCCTTCAGTGCGGAGAAAACTATTCCTGTGATCGTTCAGGAGTTTCCACTCTGACGCGCTTCGGCTTCTTGCATGAGCGATTCCTCAGGAGCGTCGGAATGGCGCGCGCGCTTCCACGAGAAACCTAAGCTGATTACATACTTTGTGCAGTCACTCTCCGCATGGCTAGAGAGACGCCGTGCCTGGCTTTCCTGCCGTCTCCTTGTCAGGAAGGTTATTCATATAGAAAAATACTGATAAGGTTTCATTATTCCCTCATACAACCACTATAACCCTCATAGTATTCCAGTGCAATGTAAGAAATTCCTTTTTTAACTGAGTGAATTGTAATTAAATTAGGACCAATACACGTGCGCCTTGAGGGAGCAGCTAAGGATTCGCAAGAGCGCGTTGCAAGCGAGACCCTCGCGAGGGTTGGTCGAGGGAGCGGGTGTAAGACGGGTCCGGAGGAATAGAACGCCTCGATCAATACCGATGCCGGCGAGGAGGCCTCAAGGATGCTGGCGTTCCTCTCCAAGGACTCTTAGAGTTTCTGCTAGTCCCCCAGTCCATTGCTTTGCGCCGCACCACGTCAATACTCTCACGCGTTTCAATTACCTTTCCAATTCAGCGCAAATATCATTTAAAGATTGATCACGACGCCGATGACAACAGCGGCAGAATGAGAGCGGAAATAAATTGAACACTATGCGATGCAATAAAGACGCTCGTAAAGCGTATGTGGCCGATCCGAGTGGAACGTGGTGCTGCATTGCGATAATCTCTCCATTGAACAACGCGTTCTACAACTGTGATCTAATAGCATCAACTATTGCCAGGCTGGTTGTTCGCATTGTTTTCGATACATAAATTTCGATGTCGCGAATCCGCTTTCGCCGCAGCTGCGTGCGCTCCGCGAGCCGCATACGGATAAATTCCAGAGTATTCGTCAATCGATTCCCATTTTTCGCACATGCATCCAGCAACGTGGAGCGCCAAACGCAAAACAAATATGTACGAACGTACCGAGTAAAAAGCAAACCGAGCGCTTGCTGCGCTTCATTTTCTCAATTAGTTAATGAGCCGCCAAACAAAATATTTGCGCGATTGAAGATTTAATGCACTTATTGCGCGCATTGATTCATTCATCCACTGCACGCTTCGTTTACTCAGTTTATTAATTACTAATCAACTACCAATCACCAGCGAGCAACAAATTTCACCGCCGGCAAACAATGAGCGTTATCGCAACTTTTGAAATTAAGGATATAGCTGGAAAAAATAATGAAAAACCTATAAACATGCCATCTGGATGAAGATAGCACAACATAAAGTGTATAAAAGTTGCCCCTTGCGTAGTTTGTTCAGTTTTTCTTCTACGTGGGGAGCGCTGCATGCAATTTCATCCCCTTCGTTGCTGCCGGCAACCCTCCAGTAGCGCGCACACACACACACACACACACAGAGAGAATGCTTGGCGCTTTTGTGTTCGTATTCGGGAAGCAGGCAAGTTACGTAACGGCTCGGAAAAGCTCCCAAAAAGCTCCGCAGGGGTTGATAGGACGGCTTCAAGTTCGCCCCGCCTCGAACATGGCTTCCTTTTGATAAAATCGCAAGGGATCCTGCAGGAGCTCATTCCATACACTCACACACACTCCCACAGCACGCGTGTGCATGTTTTTGAGTGCGCCTGTACAAGTTTTGCACGAGAAACAACTCTGGTGCGCTCCCCATACCATTCGAAACTTTGCTTCAACTTTCTGGAGCGCTGCGCGAAACAAAGAAAGCGCTCGCGAACAACTCGCTTCCAACAATTCGTTTTTTAAACGAAGAGCTTTTGTATTTTGTCCAATGTTGTTTTTGTATTATTATCATCAGCAGCATCAGCGTCAGCGTCGTCTCTTTCCAGATTTAGATTCAGCGTGGTCTTGTGCGAATTTGTAATGTTGTAAGTTGGAAATTGGCTAAATTTATATGCGAGTTAATGGAATATGCAATATGCGGTGATTAATAGGACACTCACTCGCTAAGAATTATTTCTAGCACGTGAAATATGATGGCTGAGTGAGAGGAGCAGTTAATATTAATGCGCACATGTACGAGGGAAGGATTCATCGATCGCGGCACTCATCAGGTATGGAAATTATTTAATATTCAATTAATCGCCGAATGCTCATCGGACAGTCAGTTCGGACATCATCATATCGCGCATACGAATTAATTCGATTACTTGCCAACTTCCAAGCAGCGTGCATGTTCGCTTCGCGCACCCTTCAAAATCCGTCATTATGTCAATATATCCTCGTCGCGCGTCTTTCGCCAAATGATTTACAACGGCCCAACGCAACCCTTTCGCGTGTATCGATTTGCATTCGTATTTATATTTCGGGAAAGCGTGCCGGATGGAAAAAGCCGTTAAGCTTCTTTTGTCGCTGCATGTTGCATGTGAGAGTCGGGCAGATGTGCAGCCGAAATGCAGAAAGGATGCTGCGGGATGCATGCGTTTTTTTGTGGAGCAACTCCGCGACCAGTTTGACCACTGTCCATACATTCGTTCGCTGGACCATGAATTATTAAAGCGCACGATCGAAGAATCTCGCGAGAGGAAAAAAAACGAGTTTCTCTCAGCGCGCTCAAACTTGCACGACCGCTTCGCTTCGCGCCCTTTTGTTCGACGGATGCGAGCGAAAAACAGGATTTTTTCAATTCCCAACATCCAGAAGCGGAGAGCTCAGTCTGATTAAATATTTCGCGCGCATCGCATCGTTAAACTGTCGCATGCGAAATGTATGCGAAATATGCATTCGAGGTCCCTCTGTGAACGCGCGTGAATACTAAGTTTTCCGGGAATTTTCGCCAAATGCGCACGTTTTAAGGATGGAAGAGTGCCATGGAGAGAAGGACGCCACGGCAGGAATATTGGGAAAATCGATAGAAGAGCGCAAAGACGCAGGAGAAGCGATCGTGAGGGTGAGCAGGGAGGTGCGGTAGCATCTTGGTTCCCGTCTTTCTCAAATTGCGGAGAACATGGCGCAGACAGCTTTTACAGCTCTCCAGGGAGTATTTGTGCTTCTAACTAATGAACTCATTTGTATAACTTTAATATAACCAAACCGCATGTTTAAAATGGTTTGAAAGTTGCTGTCGGAAAGTATTTTAACAAAAGATTGTTTGCACGCTATTCATTAAAAAGTCAGTTATGTTATTATCATTCAAATACCACGCATTGTTTGTGTTCCCTAGAGATATTTGAAAGAAAAGCGCAATGAAAAACCGGTATTCGCGCTAATAAATATTAATGTTTGCGCTCCCTCCGCAAAGCGACGAGTTTCTTATATCATCGCAAGGCGACGCATTTTTTACGGTTGCGCGTTTTCACAAACAGTCGTAAATCAAGGAGCGGTTCTCGAGACGGCAGCGTTGCCGCCACCCCCAATAGCGAATGCCACCGCTGCTTTCATAAATCATCAAATGTACTTCTTCTTCTCGTGTTTCTCGTCGAGGAATTGCTAGTTTTTGAATTGCCATCGCTTGCCAAAATGCTTTCAATAAGTCTTGAGAAGTTCTCCATGAATTTCACATTACATTAATTAGTTTAAATGCAGTTAAATCTTTAATATCATTTATACGTTTTATTTCATTCAAATCTACTTTTATTATTTATTATTTTATTCGAGGATTAACACTGCTAGAGACATCTCACGTGTTTTGTTAACAAATTTCCATCGCGTGTAAGTAAGACAAAGATATAATCATGATCAATTATCTATATTCTAACGCATGCAGAGAATACATTCTGCATTGCAAACTGGACATCCTTAGGCCATCTAACGGTCAAGTTTGGAAATTTTATTGTTAAATAATCCATGAATGAACAATGCGTGTGTGTGCGTGTGTGTATGTGTTCATTGACTTACGTGCGTGATGACTTGCAATAATCAGAGGTGTGAAAAATAAACATTTATACTACGCATTACTACCGTAGGAATTTTCGGTAGCACTTCGCATAGAGGTGTGAAATTTCACACCTTCCGCAATGTACACATTTCTTTCTTATTTTATGAATGAAACTCCACATACTGCTATATAAATGCATATCACATGTTAAATGCGCATTTTTTAACGTAAATTTAAATGTCACAATTTTATTGAATGGAAGAAAGACTTTCAAACTTTTAAATGCTTTAATATTTCAATTTAAAAAGAATCTCAATCAATTAGGAATGTTATTAAAATATTTATTTACAATCAAAGTGATACATTTCGATCAAAGACGTAGGAGAGCGATCGGGGAATATGTCTAAACGAACAAATTTAACGAAATTACGGGAAGCGGCTCCTTGAAGTGATTGCCCAGAAGTGCCGCTTGCCTTCTCCTGCGAAGACAACTTTCTGAAGGAGACTCTCGCATAATCTTATTACGAAGCGCGGCTTGTCTGCAAAGGGCAGCAGCATCTGTAATTGAATTTGCGTTTCCCTTCTGCCCAGTCGGCGACCAGCGCCGGTCAGTTTCATCGCTTCATTGCACACGTCACCGCCAAAACTTACAATACTTCTTGCCAACAATAACCGACAACCGTGCGCCAGCCACTTCAAGGCGTTCGTAATCCTCTCCCTGCAAAAGGATAGAAATTATCCAAGCAAGCAATCATGAGAGATGCTGAATGTAAATTGAACATCTTGTTATCTAGCCGAGCATAATTTACACGCGCTGATTTATACTCGTGGTGCAGAAAATGCTTGCAGCCAATTGCCAAGTGGAAGGAGACCGTCTGAGAATTGCGCGAGGGTTTGTTGCATATTAGACGTCTCTTTAAACATGGTTGTGCGCACTTCTTCGGCATGAATCATATGTAAGATGGGCGACCCTTACGCAATCGCGATTATCATCCCTACGAGCGATGAGGGGAGTCTGGGCGAGGGCGCAAACGAATATGCACTGAGATGAGATAAGATGATGCAGCAGGATATTACGTCTGTATTTTGCCACCCTTGTGTCTGAAATTTCCTACGGCAATGTCTGCTCACTTCATTCCTGTTTACTTTTCTAATTAACAGACGAAAATCATTTCATAATTTCTTAAAACAAACTTTAACTTCTTATTAATAATTTTGGTATAGAAAAATAATTTCAGTTGATCTTTGAAACATTTCTGATTACTACTCAAAAACTTGATAGTTTCTTCACATTATCCTTTGAAAATAAAAATAATCTAAATGCTGTTTATTTAAAGAAAAACTAAATAACTTTTGAAGTCTTTGACAATATTAAAATGATATAAATGAGTGATTTTTCACTTTTGTTTTATATTTTAAAGATTACTCAAAAAGTCTTTACGTTTTTAAGAGTTTAAGCAAATAATTTTATAGAAAAATAATTTCACTAGATAATCAAAGTAATAAGATAGGTAAATTTACTCGTGTTTATAAATAATAGTTCCAAATAATGATCTTTTACACACGTAATAGCGCAAAAAATATGAAACTCTTATAGTTTTTAAACTCTTCTGAAAAACGAATTAAAAATCAAAATCATTAGAAGAGAAATCCGTTTGTTATGCATTCATCGTTTGCTTCATAACAATCATGACGCTATAATACGAAACGATTCCAAAGGGGTCGCGAATAAAATCGGGAAGAGGGTTGGCCCTCACACCAGCAGCCGGCATCATCGACATCCGCATGAAGACGACGATAACGCTGCGAACGCAACGAGGAAGCGAGACGAAATGGGAGCGCCGTTCCCGGATTGCCGATAGAGAGACGCTGGCTGGAGCCAAAAGAAAGGGGTTTATGTATTGGAAATATTACCCTCTATAAAAAGAAACGCGTAAAATCCCGTCGAACGCCCAATGCGCTGCTCCGCGCTCTGTTTTCTCAAGTAGCGCGGCTATAATTTAACAAAGATGAGACTTTTCCATGACTTTTATAGTTTTTCGCGTTCGCCATCAATTCCCGGGGGCGGATGTTGTTTTCCTCTGCGAATCGCATTAGCATACAATAAAGACTCTCAATTCTAAAATGATTTAATGCATTTTTCATATTTCCTATTTTTCCAGTAGGAAATTGCGATTTCTTGATTATTCAAGTTATTGTAGCCGAGTAAAACTTCTTAGGATTTCGCATGTTTTAGTAACGTTATTGGATGAATTATGATTATATCAAGACGAGTATTGCAAAGTTGTGCCGCTAACAACATTGTAAATCTCTGCCGGCGGCGCACTGAAGTTGTGTAGCAGAACGAGCAATAGCAATAGCAGCAGCGGCGGCGGCGGCAGCGTCCGCTCAAAACTAAGACGAGTTTGAGACTCGCCAACTTGTAAGTTTCTAAGTACTAAGCTTCGCAGGTAAAGCACCGCCTAAGCCCAAGCATTCACCGCCACGGAACATTGGCGGCGAGTTTGTTAGCTGCTCGCTGTTTATGATTGTGCATTCAAATTTTCTAATATCTCTGGTATATAAAGTATCTAAACAATATTACAATATTATGCATGCCATAAAGATATCGTATAACAACCAGCTGAAGCGTAAACACTCGACAACATAGTTTTATGATCGCTTATGACACATGAACCAAAACGACGATATTCACATTATTGTTACAAACACGCGTACTTTAAAACATTTATTTAATTGCATCAAGGCAGACGTTGGATGATAAGATATTAAAGTTGATCCTGTATAATTTTAGAATTTCAACATCTTCATATTCTCGTGCACCGAGGGGCTGAGAATGTACAACAACTAAAAGTTGTGAAACTTGGATCCTGTAAATGTTATTTGGCAAAACGGAGAGGAATGGAGATGATGCTGTTTTCCTTGTAATTCTGTAAGGAGGGTCTGTTGCGGACAGCGTGTGTCTTGTACGGAGTGCTGAACAAGGTATTCGTAATTAACTGAAGCTTGCATTACAGCAAGGAGCAACAAAGCGCCGAAACTGCTCACTCCCGGAAAAAAAGCGATCCTCAGGATTACGACGAATGGGTGTATTGAGTGAATGACTCGGGAGCATTGAGGTTGGTCGACTGCTCTTTCGCTCGAACGAAGCGAATTGCACCGAATGGGGGCTTTTCTAAGATAAACCAAGACTTGGATTGTGGTCGAGCTCCTTCACTTTGATGTTTTATGCTTTGACCACTCACGGGTGAAATGCGTAAGATCCTGTCCGATAAGCGCATATAATATTTACTGACGCGAATATTTCTTGGCTTTTACTACAAAGTGAACTTTTACAATTTCATGCGTCGCTGATTTTTAGGTTTATTGGGAAAACAATGATGTGTTGCAGGATAATTATGAATAAATAAGATTTATAGACGCAGCGATAAGGAGAAGCCATTATGGCATCGCCTTCATGACGCAGTGCCAACGAGGACTTGGCACGAGCGAAATAAACATCAGGAAAACGTCGCAGCGGACGCGAAGTAATGGCCCGCCGCCGTCCAAGTCGGAGTTTGGCGGCATTGCGATTATGACTGCAAGTTAATCCAAGTTGAAATCTCTTTGCGAAAACCAATTCGAAGCGGAGCGCAGCAGAGTGGCTGTCGAAGCGCACTACTGCCATGAATAAATTACTGGCAATGCTGGCATGGCGCGCAGGGTTCCGACCCCAGAGTCTTGTAGATTAGCAACTGCCCCCTACCCGCCATCCTTGGGGAGCACTTCACGGTTGCGTCTTACAGCCGCTCCGCTATCTGCACTTAATTGCCGTGCCCCTTCGCGCGAGAGCAAGAAAGCCGTCCGAATGTGTAGTAAAATATCGCATATAAAAGCCCGGCTAACACACATTCTGATTACACACATGTCGACAGCGTGAGCACGCGAATCTGCGTTTCGGTGAAGAAGAACACCAAAGCGGGAAATCATTGCGATGACGACTACGACGACCACAATTATGATGATGATGATGATGATGATGCTTGCGTCTCGGTGAATGCGCCAAGTCCCTGATCGTATCTGTTTCCCCACTGATAACGAGTTCAAACTGAGCACTTTCCTTGATTCGCACACTTGTCAAACGTTGTGAAACTCGTAAACTTACATTTGATTCTCTCCTACTGAGATACAAACGTGTATTAAAATATAATCTTATTGTTTACTCTACGTGGCCTTAATCAAACATCAACTGGTATAAAAAATATTTATTATTCTTATCCAAATCCTATCCTATTTGCATGGATATCTTGTCTATTGGTAATTTGCAAGTGAATGCAAAGTATTTCAAGTATTTGTATCAAGTGGCCTGAAGATATAGCAATAATGAATAATTTCAGCCATAATTTGAGATGCCTGCCGCAAACTTTCGCCCATTTCGCCAACTCTCCACCCTCTCTTGCGCTTCCCTTGAGGAGACGTCTTAAACTTGGCTGCCCCGCGTCCGTCCGATATTAATATCATAATTACAACATTACTTAAGGGGGTCCGAACTGCTGCGTCCGGTATTCGACACCAAATAAACGGGCAACTTGCAGCGACTTAATAGAAAGGCAATCAATAGAAGGCACTTCTCTTATTATTAGGACGTCGGCTGTGAAGTATGTGGGTCCAAGTTTGATTTACACCAAGTGTTGCTCCAAGGAAGCATCCATTCCTCGCGAATAATTTAAGGGAGTTTCAACAAGCTATCGATATTCCGTAATAGTCATTCGACCACCTAACTAATATTATGCGAACAATAAGACTTGTACTTCAATACACTTGCTACTCGCCTGGCAAGATGAATTACCGGAATAATGAGAACACGTTTGCGAAATGTCCAGTCTACAATTTATGCAAGATGAAATTCGAAGAAGAGAAATATACCAAAGCTTGGTATACACAGTCTTATGTTAATTATTGCCTGAAGCTTTCCTAATTTATTAGAGCAACGTATCTTGTTATTTCATACATGAAAACAACAATTTTTTAATTATTTAAACAGCATTATAGCTGTTGTAAAGTACAAAGAAGAAGCGCAAGATGATAGTTTTTTAGATGAATTAATATTCGTAAAAAAGAGTAATAATTTTTACTTAATTTGTACTTGTTTTAACATGTATTTCCGCATTTAAAAAAGTTTTAAAAACTATATATGAGTAACATTGCCATTGCAGTAAGCAATACATATTCTACCGACACTTCTACATCAATGCTCCCCCTAGCGATACAATATAAAACTAGTTTTAAAGAGCGAAACGTAAACAAATCCTAAATGGCAATTTAACTACGTCAAATATTAGTTAATTCCCCTGGATTTAAGAGGTTCAATTCTGTATATTAAATTGGAATGTTTATAACAAAGCAACACGCCACCTGCAAAAGCAAATTACAGCTGTAATTTGAGAATGAGAAGGCAGCTGAGGTGTTTGTGACAGTGACTGTTGTGTGATAACAAGCAATATAAAATAATCAAAAATAAGATAATATAGGTAAAAACAAACACTCCTTGTACCACGTGCTAAAAATAATTATAGTGCCGTTACTGCACTACTCCCTAAGCCCTTCGACTTGTATTATTTTTGATGGTTCTTCAATTCTATTGATTACCGGAATTGTTTGGTATTTTTGACAACTATTCGAATGGGATAAAACATAGAACTATACCAAATCTATAGTGTAATTATTCGTGATTAATTAACAGTGATGAACAAATCATTTAAATATTTATTGTGCTACTGGTGTCCTTTCCACGATATGCAAAACATGAGCCGCATTCCTTGAACGCAGTACCAGCCCATGAGGTGATTATAAAATGAGAAACCACATGTAAATTGAACTCTTAAGTAAATTTTTTCTCGTTATAAATAGTGCCAGTAAATTTAAAGTTGATTACAGTTAACCCATACGCGCAGTAGCTGTGAATCTTTAAAGCTATATTTTAAATAATGCTCAGAGAATAAAGGTGAGAACAACATTAATATTAGTAACGCATTTAATGCTTAGGCGAATTATTAAATATATACGGTTTAAACATAACCTGGAATGAACGAATGCTGCAAACAAATGTATTCGTTGCCATTGATTGCCAGACGTTCCCCAATCTTCACCTCTTTAGTGACATACGCGTGTTTGTAATGGCTGAAGAACGTTTTCGTAACAAATTATTTATTGTGCTAGTGCTATGTAAACACTAAAACTCATAACGAAATTAAATCGTACTTTATAAATGATTGTACAGTGTCCTTAGGTCTTGTAAAATTTACGTAGTTTTATTAGTCCACTGTTGTTTTGATTCGGATAATTTTAAATATTGTGTTAAACGTATCTCGTACAACTTCGTAATAAGTGATAGTGATGAATCGATGGCGTAAAATTACCTCGTATAAATGGTAAGTCGATAGGAATGATTTCGCCACTGTTTCTAAGCCAAAATAAATTATTAGATAAAGTAACCAAACATAACCTCACAGTGGGCAAGTGTACACCTCAGAAAATGAACAGGAATGTTTCTGACGGGTATCGTGAGCACTATCGCTTTTCACGAGGCAATAAACGTTTTGGGGGCAGAGGAAAACCCAACCAGGGGTAAGGTACCCACTTGGCAGTGGTATTGTGTTTACAGTGGTTCTTTTATTAGGAATCACCACTTTGATGGAGACTATTCAAAACCAGGATATACACACAAGCTCAAGCGCGCCAGGCCTCCACCAGGTAAAGCAAAACACCTACAGCCTGGATCTGATGAGCTTTCACAGCACAAACAGAGGTAAAATGTCCAGCAATTAGTTGGTAGCATGTTTGTTTACTTTGTTTGTTTTGGTAGGAATTTACACTTTGGTGGAGAGTACTCATCCAGAAGATATGAGTATAAAAAACAAAAGTCATCAAATAAATCAATACCACCACCAGTTGGATCTGAGGAGCATTCACAACTCAACATCCAGGAGACCTCAAAGTATTTGCGGAAACAATTTGATGAGCATCCTGATGGTGACATTGTTCTACCTGCTAAAGTTCAAGACAATGAGCCACAGACATCTTCAGAGGCTACAAACAAGTCACAGCAACAGCAGAAGCAGAATACAAAGTCAAGTAGTCGTAAAACAGTCTCAGGGAATCTTACAGGTCCAGAAATTTATAGGCTAATTCAAGAGGGCATTGCTAATTTGAGTCCACAGATGAAGCAAAATTTAATTAATCAAGGCTCACACTCTTATGATGCTGCCATACAGCTGATACAGCGTCAGAAGCGGTCAGCATTATCACGTGAAATTTGTGATATGGCCAGCAACAAAGTACATCCACGCAATTGCAAAGTGCTTAATGAAATAATTCCGGACGCTGTAGCGAATTTAGAATCAATGCCTCAAGAAGAAATTGCCAAATTATCCAATACATTGAACATTGATCTGGACCATGGCTTTGAGGTAGATGAAAGTTTTGCAGCTGATGAAAGTATTAGGAGCAATGATTTACATACTGCTTATATGGACAGGCATATAAAGTCTGAACTTTGTTATGAAACTAATTCTCGTGACTCGTCGTACAGAGAGAACTATAATAATAGCAATTCGTTTGCGGAAGATACACCTGAAAATAATTTTTCAAATCACTTTAATCAGGAGTATTTTCCTGTATCTCAACCGCAGCTGAATCCGTCTCCGAACGAGCCATCACCTCAGCGTAATATTTGTTTCAATAACTTCGAACTAAATTCACCGCATAATGAGTACCATAACGAACCCTTGCACCGGCCTCCAATGATAGATTTCGCGAGTGCGCCTTCAGTGTACGTACCGCCACAGCCCGTACCCGAACCGATGATTGCACAGCCGCCGCCACCGCCGCAACTCGCAGATATGTCAGCGCTCTTCACGCAGCAGCCAGATGAAGTGCGTATTGTTAAAAGTGAAATTTGGGATAATTGCACAAGTGACACGCCGGACTCTCCAAATCAATCACAAGTGCCTCAACAGAGACAGGATAATTCCATCTCTAACGACTATTCTAGTAGGACTAATGAGTTATCGAATGTTAACAAATCTGTGCTTTCTAATGATAACAACTATCAGTCGCGTTATTCGGGTAGCAGCTCACGAAATCAATCACAACAGAGCAATTCCGACATGCAGAACGGAGCGCCTAAGAAAGCGCAAGTTTGGAACAGAATCGTTGTTATGGGAGATAGTCTTAAAAGGAATCGTACTTCTGTGCCATGCACTCAATTCGTTGAAGATTACCGACACAATTTTAGTTCGAATAATTTCCAGCGGCATTCGTCACATAGTCACAGATCGCGGCCTTCGAAGCGCCATCGATACGATGACTATACGCCGCCATCAAAATCGCCCCCGAATCGAAGTTTAATCACTCTCGATACTAACACTACTTCTGACTTGCACAAGGATAAATATCGTGATAAAAACTCCAATATGGATATTGCAAACCATGTACGGGATACGGATTCATTCTTCACTCGTACAATTATCTCAAACGATGCGGTTTTAGATTATGATGATGCGGTTGCGCGTAAAGATGAGGATTGTGGTGGCGATATGACACCGTCGTTTACTAATGAAACGACTTCTTTGGATAATGAAGAGAATGACAATTCGATACCCTCTGATATAAATGTTAATGAGGAATATTCGATGAATACAATTCAGGACACGGAGACGGCCAAGAACCCACCAGAAGATGTGGTTCAGGAGACACTTACCCCAGCCTCGCAAGGGCTCAAACATTCGGAATTCAATTCGAAAGGTGCGTCTATTAAAGTAATACAAGCGACTGATGAAGCCGGCACGTACAAAACTATCAAAGCTGACGAAATTACCCAACATGATGATATTTTTATAGAAGAAAAAGCAAGTGATGGGCAAGTCGTGGAGAGTGTTGTACGAAGTATGAATATTACTTCTATGATAGACGAGGAAGTGATACCGGGCGTACAAAATGAAGTTATAGAAGATAAATCAGACAAACAAGAAACTGAGATAACCACGCAATGTTCAGAAGTTACTCTTCCCGTTTCGAATAAAGTTCGAAGAAAACGGAGTCATTTTCGCTTGTATCCCCCTGAATTGCCAAAGAAAAAACTAGTGCGTAAGTCCAAAAATGCTGTAGTTAATAAGGCTAAACTTTTAAGGCAAAGCAAAGATGCGTGCCCAAATTGCAGTAATAGGTTGAACACGGAACCTGCAATTGAAACCGATCCGGAGGACACTTTGCGTCAATACGAAAAACTGAAGCGGCAAACGCATCAGATGGCAATACAATGGCAGTCGTTTGAACGGAAATTGGATGATTTGTTGGCCGAACGAAAACAAATACGTGATTGGTTCAGTACCATCTTGGAGAATAATTCGCCTGCTACGAAATACTATTTTGATGCAACACATTCGGAACCAACGGATCCAATTATGAATAAGGAATTGATACCAGAAGAAATATTTATGGCCGTTGATACTCCGGAGATTGTGCGTACAATGTCATTAGTGAATAAGGTATCGCAAATGGAAATTGATGTATCAATCAATATCGATGAAACTAATGCATCACAAGAAACAGACGCATCCAAACTTTTGAATAATGTACTCGAATTCGAACAGCAAGAAGTCACCGAGAAAACACCTGTTGTTGAATTAATAAAGTACAATATGAAAGAGCTGGAAGCAATGCGTGACGATGTGTGTAATTCTAAGCAACCTGATGAGGTCGTCGTCATCGAGGAGGAGTGCGAAGAAATTGAAATTAGCGAAACCGAGGAGAGAATAGAAACGTCCGAAATTATTGTTGAAGAAATCATCGAGCTTAGTGATACTGTACAGAATATTGTACCATTAAATGAAGCGTATGATTTTATCGGTTGGCAAAGTACGATACTCGTTGTTAAAGTAATTCAGGGTATTGTTTTGGCTGGGGACGAGAGGGGTTTATTATATTACTTTGACATAACGAACGGTGAAGTGATGTACTCGACAGAACTGTGCACGGACGCAATCACTTGTATTTGCGTGTGGCCGGTCAGCTCAAATCAAGTATTCATAGGATCTCTTGACGGCAATTTGTGTATAGTCAATATCGATGAACGAAAATGTGTTAAGACCATTCCAGTGTCGGCGCCAATTCAGTGTATCGAAACGCTTTGGGACATTGTTTTTCTAGGATCTCGTAAAGGCGAACTTATCAAATACGATATCAAAGTAGGATTATAAATATGATTTACCGATGAATCTTTTAAATATTGTTTATTTGCAGCAAAATAAATTATTCAATCCAATTGGAATTTCAAATCATGCGATTTTGGCGATTAAGGCGAACTTGGAGGGTGCCCGACGTGTCCTTTTAACGGCCACACGCGATTCCTCTGTAACCGTACGGGATGCCCGAACTGGATTGTTACTGAGAACGATAAGCGGATCAATTTCGCATCCTACTATTTATTCTCTATTGTATCATAAAAATCGCATTTATTGCGGCACTAGTGCTGATGACGTTCTAGTGTATGGCTTTCAAGTAAGTATTTTAGAAATTTAGTAATTATGCATTCAACAAGAACCTTCTATTTTTAGGATGGACGACGGATATTAAAACATGAGGAGCCCAATGGAAGCGGAGTTACTTGCATGACAATGATTGAAGATTTGCTGTTTGTTGGATGCTACAGTAGTCATATTTATGTATACAATACGGTAAATAACACATGCATTGCTACGCTACGAGGTCCGCCAGGACTCTTGTCGTGCATGGATGTGACGAGAAATCAGGTAAGATTATAATGTGTTTATAACTGCTGTAAATTAAATGTATTTTCGTTCAAGATAATTACCGGTACAACAAAACATTTTCAATCTCTGCCGCTTCCTCCATCGGTATTAGAGTTACTTTAGAATTTGGGTTCAGACTGACTGCAAGATTAAGTAATTGAGTTTAAGTTTAGAATAGTGCGCAGTGAATGTGCCTTACAATAATAACAACCCTTATTTGGGACACGGAACATTTATCTGCAGAAGCATTGCGTTTCAAGATCTATTCTATTCTTTCCTGATTTTAATTCTTTAGAGCAACCACATTTTAACAAACCTTTTTTGTTAATGTAAATAATAATGATATTTCAATGGTTAATGCTATATAAATTATAAAATAATATTTCAAATGGTTAACAATATGTTCAAGTTGTTTCATATTTTTCTAATAAACACGAACAGAAATTTATTGTATTTCTTAAAATAAATTCAACAACTGAACATAAGCTATAAATGATTCTTTTTCCTGTCATAAAAAATAATTGTGGGTGGGTTGGAAAGTTTTAAAAAGTTTTGAACTTTTCTTCGGGTTTCTGTGGTTGCCGACAATTGCCGATTGGGTATTGGCAATGACTTTCGTCTCTTTGTAGGTTAGCGTTTGTGGATGTCAGTGAGTGCAGTGTGTTATTGTTTATGCAAAGAAGTTAAAATACAATAAACCATGGCTGATGTACGTGATATTATGGATCTGGAGCAACCAGTGCAAGAAATTACACGTGAATCAATCATTGGCAATGACAAACAGAAAAAGAAGTATCCGTCAATGGTAAAAGCAACACGACGACCAGAGGGAATGCATCGCGAAGTGTTTGCATTGTTATACAATGATAACAAGGATGCACCCCCATTATTTCCTTCTGATACTAGTAAGTATAACTGTGTGAGACTCTACTGCTTATTAACTATAACAAAAACTAAGGCAATGGCTATAAGAGAACCAAGATTAAGTTGGGTATGAGAAGGCCTCGTAAATGGAAGTGGATGCCATTCACAAATCCAGCAAGAACTGACAATGCTTTATTTTATCATTGGAGACGACCATCTGATGAAGTAAAAGAATATCCCTTTGCAAAGTTTAATAAAGTAAGTTTTTACAGTGTGTGTTTATTGTAAAATGTTTGACAACATACTTTTCCAGAAAGTTGATATCATTGAGTACACAGATTCAGAATACAATGAACACTTAGTTACTGAAGGCTGGAGTAAAGAAGAGACTGATCATCTTATAGACTTGGCTAAAAGGTTTGATCTAAGATTTATCATAATGCATGATAGATATGACACAGAGAAGTTTTCCAAAAGAACAATTGAAGACTTGAAGGATAGATACTATAAAATATGTGCTACTCTTGGCAAGGTAAGCAAGTGTGTTTTTGATAAGTGTTCATACTTATTAATTTTTATTTACCAGTTGCAGAACAAGAAAGTTTGTACATATGATGCAGATCATGAGAAGAGAAGAAAGGAACAACTTAAGAGACTCTATGAAAGGACTCAAGAGCAGATGGATGAAGAACAAATGCTTGTAGGCGAATTCAAAAAGATTGAGGCGCGTAAAAAGGAACGTGAAAGGAAAACACAGGATCTTCAAAAACTTATCAGCCAAGCAGATAATCAAAATGAAACTCCACGTAAGACCGACAAAAAGCTACCTAAAAAGAAAATTGCAAATCCGACGAGACCATCTAAAGTTGATACAACTGTAAGTACACTTTGACTTTAATTGTTTTTACTAATTGATGAACATTAATTTAAAACTTGCATTTGCTTTTTAGCAACAAATATTACAGGCGGTGGAGACAGCTGGAATTAAATTCCCAGATTATAAAAATAGCGGGGTATCACTACGTTCACAGCGAATGAAATTACCAGCAAATGTGGGCCAGAAGAAGAACAAAGGCATTGAACAAATGTTGCAGGATATGAATATGGGTAGGCATTTTTTACATCTATTTAATAATATTCAGCAAATTAATTTACGTGTGGCTATAGAATCAAATCCAACACCCACTGAAGAAATTTGCCAAAGTTTCAATGAATTGCGAAGTGATATTGTACTCTTGATGGAATTGAAATCTGCTTTAACATCATGCGAATTTGAATTACAATCACTACGGCATCAATATGAAGCACTGTGTCCTGGCAAAACTCTGACAATTCCTCCACAACTAGTGCCAGTTTCAACTCCAGAAGAGACAGTGAAAACTGCCACTGGTGAAATTATAGATGTTGTTGGCTCTCCAGGAACACCTAATCCAGCATAGCTTAGTATAGGGAAAGGATAGAATTTTACTAGGTATATAAAATATTACAATTATTTAATTATACATACATGAAATACAATCAATAGGGCAAATTTCTATCTCATCATTGCAACATTTTTGAAACATTGAGCTAATTGTCTCAGCCTTAGTGATAAAAACGTTACAATTACATTGTAATGTGGTTTCCTATACGCACCTGCTATTGATTGGTATTGATTGATTTTATCTTATATTTTATCAGTTTTGAACACCTGTGTTGACTTATCCACATAATTTAAAACTTGTGCGGTAGCATTCTTCTCATAGTGTATTTGAAACTACTTTCATGACGTTAGTTATAGTTTCTCGATCATAATGGGTAAGATTTTAGAAGTTATTTAAATAGTTCAAAAACCAGATTTTTATTATAGGGTTGTGCGGGAATTATTTTGTGCTGCTCCTGTTTCTACTTAGTGTCCTGCAAGTTATACTCGCTGCAGACGAAAATGCGTGTTCAATGTACGGAATATATAATGTTGAAAAGAAGTTAAATTATTATAATACGAGTGGTCCATGGAAATTGAACTTCGATGATCCGAGGCGTACGGAATTGTTACAAAAGTTTGCAAAAGTGTGTCCATGGTTGACAGACAATGGAAGCAATTTAGATCCTGAAGTTTGCTGCGATGTCGATCAGATGAACATCTTTATTAAATCGGCTGCGATGACTGACTTATTTTCAAGATGTCCAACTTGCCAACGGAATTTACTGCAACATTTATGCCACTTGTCGTGTGGTCCAAACCAAGGAAAATTTATAAAGCCCAAAGACTTGGATGGTGATGTCATAAAAAGTGTGGAGGTGTACTTGAGTCCTGATTATATGAAGGGAACTTATGACTCGTGTAAAGGAGTAGCTATGCCTTCAAGTGGTGGATTAGTGATACAGTCTTCTTGCGGTGACTATCTTCCAGCAGATTGTACACCTCAACGATTATTTGAATTCATGGGCACGGGAAGTGGACTAGGGCCGTTTCCGTTGTATTATATTCCTTCTAATGATTCGGAGAAGACGATTCCGTTGAAAACAAAATTATGCAATGATAGATATCTATGGGATGAATATTCTTGCGCATGCATTGATTGTGACATGAGTTGTAATATAGAGTCATATCCAGTTGACGAACCCGGTTTTGAAATTATTGGATTGAATGGTTGGGCATTTATTGCCGCAATTATTATAAGCACATCAATGGCTATAGTGTTACTAGCCGGGATAATTTACAGCTATTTGCATAGCCGCTCTCAAAAATGTGATGATGGGATAAGTGCTAGAGAAAGTGTAACTACTTCAAATCGAGGTTCACATAACAAAGTCCACACGTGGTTAAGCTTAATGTTTCGCTACATTGGAGTGACAATCGCGCGTA
The DNA here is from genome assembly GCA_963978815.1 of Aleochara curtula. Classification (NCBI taxonomy): domain Eukaryota; kingdom Metazoa; phylum Arthropoda; class Insecta; order Coleoptera; family Staphylinidae; genus Aleochara; species Aleochara curtula. Next base: position 17,238,938 of record OZ022216.1, on the reverse strand, counting down.
ATCCATGGCCAACAATCTGTATTTGTTCGTGGATTGTTATTGCAATTTGTTATGGCGCACTGAGCTTGAAAGTTACGACCAATCCCGTAGAAATTTGGGCAGCCGCTAAGAGCAGAAGTCGCATTGAAAAGGACATATTCGATAAACAATTTGGGCCATTTTATCGTACCAACCAGATTTTTATTAAGACCGTAAACGTTGAAAGCGTATGTTTTTAAATAATCAACAAACTAATTAAATTTCGCTGGCTAATTTTGGAATTTTTAGTTTAAATACGTGTACAAAAGTAAAGAGCGCGTAATGGGTCCTGCTTTCAATAAAACTTTTCTTTTGCAAGTTTTCGATTTGCAGAAGCAAATTGAAGCAATACGTTTAGACGATGGAATTACTTTGAGCGATATTTGCTATTCTCCCATGTCAAGCGCATTTACTGGCCCAGTAACAATAAGCAAATGTACCATTCAATCAATATTAGGATTATTTAAAAATGATATAGAACATTTTAAAGACAGTACTACGTATATTGATACTATGATTGGATGCGCGGTGTAAGTAAACCGGGGTCACGAGAAATTTCAAACTTATGAATTTGTTACTGCTTCTTAGTTCACCATATAGCATTGGGTGTTTAGCTCCCTATGGAGGCCCAATTGAACCAGGCTTAGCATACGGAGGAAGTACAGCAAATGATTATACAGATTCAACTGCAGTTGCCCTGACATTTTTAGTTAAAAACCATTTAGACACAGATGATTTACAAGCTGCGCTAAAGTGGGAAAGCAGGTTCGGAAGCAATTTATAATAATTAACTCATACAATTATAATGTATATTTCATATAGATTTATTGAAGTCTTGAAGGAATGGAATGCAAATAAACCAGCAGACAGTCTGCTGGATATTGCTTTTAGCGCGGAGCGCTCAGTGGAAGATGAAGTTGAGCGCGTGTCCGAATCCGAAATGTCCACAATTATCATTAGTTATTTGGTGATGTTTGCATATATTGCAATCTCACTTGGACGAATTAATTCATGTCGTACCATCATGTTGGATTCCAAGCTTGTTTTGGGAATTGGTGGCATTATAATTGTTCTTTGCTCGGTGGGTTGTTCGCTCGGTATTTCTGGATATGCTGGAATAACTACAACATTATTGACGATTGAAGTAATACCCTTTCTGGTTCTTGCTGTCGGCGTGGATAATATTTTTATTATTGTACAAACGCATCAATATGCGGCATATAATAAGTAGTATATTAGCTAATTGATAGATGATTCAATTATTAATTTGATTACGCATTTTTAGCAACTCGCCAATACGTGATATTCCTGAACAAATTGGGGAAACTCTTGCCAAAGTAGGACCAAGCATGCTACTTACTAGTCTATCAGAAATATGTTGTTTTGCAATTGGAACATTATCTGATATGCCTGCTGTTCACACATTTGCAATATTTGCAACAACCGCATTACTCTTCGATTTTATACTTCAAATCACAGCTTTTATTGCTTTGCTAACGATTGATGAAATACGAAAAAGAGTAAGTAATATCTTACTTTGACATATTTACCTGAACTGATTTTTCTTTAGCAAAATAGATTAGATTTATTATCCTGCTTCAAGCAGACACGACCAATGTATGAAACAATTAAGGATGGTATCTTCTTAAAGTTATGGAAAAATTATTATACGCCTTTAGTTCTCTCCAAGCCAATGAGATACATTATTGTATTTCTATTCACAGTATGGTTTAGCGTCAGTGTTGCTGTTATACCCACATTAGATATTGGATTAGACCAAGAGTTATCAATGCCGGAAGATAGTCATGTTTTGAAATACTTTAATGTAAGCTTATTTTACTATACTACTTTTTAAATTAATTGAATTTTATTACAGTATATGAAAGAACTTATGGGTATTGGACCACCAGTTTACTGGGTAACTAAAGGCCCAATTGATTATTCCACGGAATCGGTACAAAATTTATATTGTGGTGGAGCTGGTTGTTTTCCTTCATCGATCAGTACACAACTTTTTTCTGCTTCGCAACAATCAAATACCACATTTATTGCGCGTCAAGCTTCATCTTGGATTGATGATTTCATGGGTTGGAGAACAGCGGAAGATTGTTGCAAGTATTTTAGAGGAAACATGTCGTTTTGTCCACATGAAAAAGGGGATGTAATATGCGGGAATTGCCAGTACAAAGCGGAAGATGATAAAGTTGAATACTTTAATGAATACTTGCCGTACTTTTTAAACGATAATCCTGATCAAACTTGCGCAAAAGGGGGTCATCCATCATATGGAGATGTAAGTTTTAAAATTCTATATGTACATAACCCGATATTATTTCCAATTTAAGGCTGTAAGATTGATAATCGGCCAAGATGAAAGTGTTACTATTGAAATGACATATATGATGTCTTATCATACAATCCTAAAAGGCTCAAAAGATTATTATGAAGCACTGGCATTTGCAAGAAAAATTGCCGATAATTTGACAAAAACACTTGATATGGAGAATGTTGAAATTTTTTCATACAGGTACCCACTATATTCAGCTGTATGTCTATAATGCCCATTTATTAATCTTTATTTTTAGTGTTTTCTACGTGTATTTTGAGCAATATTTAACGATCTGGCAAGATACGTTAATATCACTGGCTTACTCTCTACTTGTAGTGCTGGTAGTCCCTTTTATCATCAGCGGATTCAATATCTTTTGCTCTATCAGTATTCTAATTGTTGTGTTAATGATTGTCGTTAATTTAGGGGGAATTATGTACTTTTGGAATATAAGTTTGAATGCAATTTCTCTCGTCAATTTGGTCATGGTAAATTGGAATATTTAATGTTTAATTGAAGCACAATTAAGATGTAATAAATTTTAGGCAGTTGGCATTTCCGTAGAATTTACCGGGCATCTGGTACACGCATTTGAAATGAGCACACAAGAAACTGCGTTATTAAGAGCTAAAGATGCGCTTTCGACAATGGGTGCATCGGTATAATCTAATAATGTGCTTATAATTCTTATTTGATGGAATATTTTTAGGTATTCTCGGGCATCACATTAACAAAGTTTCTAGGAATCATTATTTTGTCTGCGGCAAAATCGCAAATTTTCAAAATTTTCTATTTCCGAATGTATTTAGGCATTGTAATTATCGGCGCAATGCACGGACTGATCTTTTTGCCGGTACTACTATCGTTTTTTGGTAATGTTAACCAAAAAGTATATAAGAAAAGAAATACTTCTTAGTAGTCTAGCATTTATTTAATTTATTGTATTCGTTTTAATATAAACTATTTTATTACTTTTTAAAAGATGCTTTGAAAATTCCAATTCAATTCTAACAGGATTTGGTTTCTAGTATCATGTCCTTCATTGAAGCTATATGAATGAAACTGGTAGTTTTTATATTAGATATTTATTTTATTAATGTAATCAATGTCTAGCTGGAGCAACACCTGCCAGATAGATAGTGTTGAAATCAATCAATTTGTTTTTTTGTCTCAACTGATTATCTTGTTGCATATTATCAAACCACCTGCATAAATGGACATTTTTCTCTTTATCTAAATAATTCATGTTTTCCTAAAAATGAAATGTGTATGATCTCACATCATAAAACCTATTTTTACAATATTATTAACTCACCAACAAAGAATAGACAGCAAAATAGAGGATGATATCAGCTAAACTTAATTTATCATTCACCAGATAAGTGTGATACATAAATACACTGTTGAGCTCCTGTAATATCAAAAATGCATTAAATTTTTCAGATTGCTACAGTAATATCAAAAGGATACATACTTGTAGTATAAGTTTGGGCTCCATAGTTAGACAGGAAAGCAATGAATATTCAAACCATTGTGAGATTTGGCATCTTTCTTCTGTTGATTGAGGAATTAATTTATGATTACTCGATTTGGCTAGCAAATCAGCTATGTTATAAAAGCCAATTGCTTTTGAATTGTTGTAAGTGCATACTGGCACCTAGAACAGATGTTTTCTGATGATATTTAATTATTATTAATTTAGCAATTACTCACGCCATTTGCGTCCAAATTTATTTTTGCTCCCGGGACTTTTAAGTATGAGGAGAGGTGATTCAATCGTTGAAGCACGCAGGCATTCATGATAAATAAATTATTGAATGTACACTAAGTAATTTCCAAGCAGGTGTATGCAAAGGTTATGTGAGCTTGTCACACAATACAATTCAAGCAAGGAGTCTCCTAGATTAATCAATAGACGCAAATGTATTTACATGTTAAAAGAGGAACAAGTTCATGTTTGGAAATATTTTTATTATACCCATTTAATTATGATTATGTATATGCAATTTTGTTAATTCTATAGCAATCTTAGAGCAGTAACCAATGATTTCAGGAAATTGAATTCTATTATCAAAACTGCATATTATAAAAGAAATAACGGATTTAATTTTCAATTACGATGTTGGATCTTAAATTACTTTAAAATGAGAAATATTGCGCTAGTACTTTCTCAAATAATTGCATGGGATGTTTACAGGGCTGAAGCACCAGAGATGATTTCAATCAATTCTCTGGTGATAACAGCTTGACGCGTGCGGTTGAATGTCAGCGTTAATTTGCCAATCATCTCTTCAGCATTCTTGCTGGCATTGTCCATGGCAGTCATACGAGAAGATTGTTCACTGCAAGCTCCTTCCTTCATTGCATAGAAGATAAGCGATGCAAGCGAGAACTCCAAGTAGCTTTGGATCACTTCATCATCAAGGGAATCATAAATTGCGAGTTTCGGTGCAACCTACAAGATCAAACAGCATGACAATAATTCTTGTTTTCAGACTCAAGAGCGACTTACTTGAACGGCACCAAGGCTGAAAATCGGCAATTCAGTGGTTGTGTATGACACAACAGACTTGAACTTGTTGTAAATAATTTTTCCGGATGCAAAATCATAGCCGGAACTCAGGATAGCAGCACTCAGCTTCGACGCATCGGTGAAAGTGGGCGGCAAGCGACCAACTTCATTACAAGCAAGCATAATATGTTTACCATAGAGACGGCGCAAAATACCACGGGACTTGTCACCAACGCAGACAATTTTTGTATTATCTGACCCTGGCTGGCTCAATTCATTGCGGATTTGACGGGCGACACTGGTGTGGCAGGCACCGCACAATCCTATTGGAAAGATTATCACATAATTTATTATATTCTCTAGTACACCTTGATGATTTACCTCTGTCAGATGTGATTGCAACAATCAGCTTTTGCTTAGCATCCTCTGGAGCTGCAATCTCTGCCCGTTCATAGAATAACTTGGAACCTTCACCAATTGGACGTGCCTGACGTAAATCTCTCTCAGCGCGAGAGTATTTTGCAGCAGACACCATCTTCATAGATTGGGTGATCTTCTGGATATTCTTGACTGACTTTAGGCGGATGGAAATGGCCTTCAAAGTGGCCATTCCACGCTGTTGTTGTGCTTGCTGAGCATTTTGCACCAGCACTGGTGTCAATGTGCCAAATCTGCCCAACATTGTTCTTATCTAAAACAACAACGAATGCTTAAATACAGACCGGGCGCATGCATGCAAAGTGCTATAGATTATGTAAGATGTGTCATAACAAGGAGCTAAAAAATGAATGTTTTATACGTTACACGGAACTGAAAGCGCTGTATAATAGCCAGGAAAACCTGCTTAACCCTTCTCGAAGCCCAAAAAGATTGTGATCTAGCAGAATGAGTGGAAATTTCTTCGTTAAATTAACACTAACCTTTTCACTGCCACAGATGAACGAAGCAGACAGAGTGCTGATCAATTCGGCAGGTTAATTAATACAGGAACATACTACGAGCGGCGCTGTAGTTTTAGTTTCGGCGATTTCAAGTGAGGTCGCTTCAGTCAATCCCCGCGTTTTTCTTTTCGATGGTGCTTCTGTTTCTCCGGTTTAAATTACGCGTTTTAAAGTAGAAATTAGACGAATTTAGTGTATATTCATACGTTTATGATATTCTTAGTCGGTCTAGTGTACGAGAATATAATAATAACATTGGTGGTGAAGTGATATTCAAGGATCACCGAAGATATTTTAATGCATGCTGAGCGTCATTAGCCGTCATTTTGATTGTTTGAAATGCAACGTTCGCGAGTTGTATTTACCACCGCGTTGGTATTATTCGGTAAGACTTCATGCAACAATGTCCATTTTAATAGTTATAATACGTTAATCAATTGTTGTAAACGTTACAAAACCTTAACAACCGCATCGCATTCACATAACCTAATATTTCGTACCACGAAAACTCTTAAAACAAGTGTTCGAGGATACGCCGAGAAAGCAGAGAAGAAGCATATCAACGTTGGAACCATCGGGCATGTGGATCACGGTAAGACAACACTTACAGCGGCTATTACTAAGGTATTGAAAAAAGACGGTCTTGCGGAATATGTATCCTACGATGAAATTGACAAAGCGCCCGAGGAGAAAGCCAGAGGTACTCGTATTATCCTTCCAATTCGAACGATTTGAAATCAAACAATTGCGCTTTAGGAATTACGATAAATGCGGCACATATTGGTTATAGCACCAAAGAACGTCATTACGCACATACGGATTGCCCAGGGCATGCGGATTTTGTTAAAAATATGATATCAGGCGCATCACAGATGGATGGCGCCATTTTGGTGGTAGCGGCTACTGATGGGCAAATGCCCCAAACGCGGGAGCACATCCTGTTAGCGAAACAAGTCGGCATTCAGCGAATTGTAGTATTTATAAACAAAGCTGATCTCGTTGACAATGAGGTGCTTGACTTGGTGGATCTTGAAATACGAGAACTCCTAGACGATTTCGGCTTTGACGCTGAGAATTCACCGATGATTCGTGGATCAGCACTTCAAGCACTTCAGGGACTTGACAGCGAATATGGGACTAAATCAATTTACGCACTATTAAACGCTCTTGACACGTATATTCCTGAACCTCAAAGAGATATCACCTCTCCTTTTATGCTGCCCATTGACAATGCATTTCTGGTGCCCGGACGAGGTACCGTGGTAGTTGGAACAATTGCGAAAGGTGTTCTGAAGAAAGGACATGATGCGGAATTGCTCGGCTTTGATGCGCAATTTAAAACAGTCGTCAATGACATTCAAGCGTTTAAGAAAAGTCTACCTCAAGCGCAAGCAGGAGAAAATGTTGGCGTGCTTCTGAGAGGTATTAAATTGAAAAGCGTACGGCGAGGAATGCTACTTTGCGCATTGAATTCCGCTACCATCAGTAATCGCTTCAAGGCAAGTGTTTACTTTCTGAGCAAAGCGGAAGGAGGACGCTCCAAACCGATTACAACCAAATACATTCAGCAATTGTTTAGTAAAACTTGGAATATTGCGTGTCGAGTTGATTTGGGTAAGACGTAGAGTAGAAACAATTGTGAAAGTGCGTTATTAATGCGATAATATGCTCTAAATGCTTGCAGAAGAAGATGTGAGCATGATTCTTCCTGGAGAACACGGAAACGTTTACATAACTCTATTAAATTCAATGGTAATGACCAATGGTCAAGCGTTCACTATCAGAGAGAACAATAATATTACAGTTGCGACTGGTATCATAACAGAAATGCTTCCATCGGTAGCAATTCAAACAAATTTAGGAAAATTGAAAATGTGAAGCAGGGTTTCGTAGTTAAAGCTGTCTTTATAGATTAATCTCATTTATTATCATTATTACAAATTCTTAAAGAACATATGATTCATAATTTGCCAATGCTGGCGATACATCTGCCCAGTCTGGAAACTGCGCAATGAATTGACCAAATTTCTTCCCAATTTGTTCTTTCTCTGTAAAGTAAAAGTACTTTCCGGATACCACAAAGTCCAGTAGCGGTCTATTCAAATTATCACTTTCTATATCAATTGTGAATTCCAATGGCGCCTTAGTTTTGCCATAAACGTAGTTGATGAACATTAAATGATCGGTTTTGTGGTCAGTTAGACTGGTTGTTGCAATAGCTCCTTCTTTTGCTCGTGCAAATACTGTTAGGTGATCTGGTCCTGAAAATCAATCATTTTTCAGATAGTTGGACAATAATTCTTTCAATTTCAATGCACCTGTGATTGTAAATTTGTATTTTTTAATAGTAGTTGAAATCTGTTCCGCTGAGTATTTCATTGAGATCGGTTCAATTATTGTTGCTTTATCGAACGGAATCCAAGTGCTTGTATCACTAAAAAGCAGACATCAGTTTTAAGCGTAACATTTGCTTATTTTTTACGTACACTGTTGCGACCATTCTTGCACTGGAAAGTGGCATTCCACATGCTAAATATTTTGCACAATCTTGAGAAATATCATATGGGTTGTCGCTTAAATTGATATACTTTTTAACACTTTGGGGAGAGTTTCTATCATTATTCAATATGAATATCCCTGATTGTTCTGTGACCGGCTCCAAGTTATTATACGCATGATGAATACGATTTGTGTGCTGTAATAGGAGTTGTTTTACTAGAGATCTGGGTTAAATTATACATAAGCTTACGTAGATCATGAATCTTTGAGGTGTTGGCGATTTTGAGTCACCACTGTATGGGAAAGCAGCTGGTGTTACAGCAACGATTAATGTGATAAGAAATCCAATCAGTAGAGTGATTGGAATCCAATAAGATTTCTTAATAAGCCTAAAGAAATGCAACTGCAAAATTAAAACGATTAGAATTTTCTTCTGATATTTATCCTCGAAACTCACGTAATGTGTGGCTACCAGAAGCACAATAAGACATGTTAGCATACTGATAATTAAATCAGGGTTTCGATTCGCACCAATTCGTCCCGTAATTGGAATGAAGAGTGAAAAAATCCCAACTCCCATGTACATTGAGATAATACTTGGAATTATAGTAAAGATGAAAATCGTTACTTGCCATTTACGTACTAAAACCAACGATTAGTTCTCACTTCACATCAGTATTTGCCAGGCAAAGTTTAATACCTGAATGCTGCCATTTCGTTAACAAAATCAACAAGCTAGCAATTGTATTAAATAATACTGGAATAAGTATCACATAAACGCTTCTCAGACCAATTACTGTACCAACAAATAATACCATCGACCATATCAGACGAATGACATGCATCTGAATTTGACTTTGAGCACTTAAACTTTTTCCGTTCTGCAAAATTTCATTTTGAATCAACTCTAAGAAACTTCTTTAAACTGCTTACATGTTTTATGAATTTTGTGCACAGCCACATAGTCCCAGTCATTATTCCAAGAGCTGGTGCAACATATAAACCAAAAATTATAACTGGTGAACCATACCAAGTCATTGTATTGCCAGTCCAATCAATTAATAAGGCTATTACTACAGCAAAGCCAATAGCAAGAATCCAACTTCCAATTATAATAGTAGTCAATCGAATCAAGTACCACAAGCTGTAGAAATTAATGCCTGAAATGTTTTGCTTCAATAAATAGTCGGAAAACAGGTCGACATATTACTCGCCTAGTTGTAATTTTGGAAAAGATATAATGCCAATCGCCAACGATACAATTGCAATCAATATATTCATAATATAAGCCGCTAACGTTGAGTAACTAATTATAAACCAGCTGAAGATATCGAAATAGACAACTTTTGAATCATCATCTTGCATGACTTCCCAATCTAAAGCAAGTGACTTTAATAATGCTAATAAATTGCTGCCAATGTGTTGATAAGATCCCAATTCGATTTCTTTAAAGCTATCATACTTCGTATGATATCTATATCCATTCTGAGCAAATGCCATATCAAAGCCTAAAACAATTCATGCTTGAATAATAATATTGTTAGGTAATCAATGCAGAAATACCATTTAAATGACCAAAATCACGAAACAATCGAAAATCCGTATCGGACGGAATTAAATTGCTTTGGAATATTTCTTCTCCTGCTGCTTGAGCATATGGATAAGGGACTGATACGTAATGTGAAATGAGAGCTGATGAACGCTTTGGTCCTGATTGAAATGTAATTGCTTTGCCACCATGGCCTGCTGCCTCTAGATTGATAATAGTCCTGCAGGTTTTTGCCCATGGGTGTTGCGTTATAAAACCGTGAGCTGCCTGAAGTGGTGATTCTTCTGCCCCGTTCATAAGAAAGATAATATCACGTTCGTATTCCTGCTCGGTTTGCGTCAATTTTCTAAGCGTTTCAAGCATTGTAGCTACCATTATTCCATCGTCACTCGCACCTTCAGAAAGTTGTAATTAATTTTTGCTGCCTTGTTTACAAATTTCTAATTACCTGGACTTGTAGGAACAGAGTCAAAATGTGCATTGATAAGAATACTGTCATTTGAATTTTTTCCATTTATCTTCACAACAATATTCTGGACATTTGCATACACGTTTATTAAACCTTCTGGTTTAAAGCCCAAGTAGTAAGAGCCACTCACAAGTTGATTGTCAACAGTGATCGTAAATGATTTATGTGCATTTTCAACAATTTTCTTGATTTCTTCATTGAGATATTTTACTGCCAATTCTTCATTTGCCTGACTGCCTACAATTCGCGGTCCAATATCTGTCAGTCCTTCAAGAATTTGTTGAGCTCTTTCAGCTATAAACTCATTTGGATTTTTCGCCTAGAGTTTGAAGGATTAATTTTCATTCGCGCTTTTGTTGGAGCATTACTCACTTCATCCACGTTCAAATAAGCGCTCGGTAATGATCTATCAACTAAATAAACACCGCCGTATAGCAACGAGATGAGAATGATTACCAAAAATCCAAAGTACAGCGGTATTTGATGAATTGAGTCTTTTTGTTTGGATGAACATGTTGAACCGAACGATAAATCGTCCATGCTGCTATCCACTAGAATGTCTAACGAAGGTGAAAACGCTTTTCGTTGCCTCATTATCACTGTTTATTATTAAGTTTCTAACGTATGTCGTTTTATGATAGTGTTGCACTTTCGATAGCGCGATTATTTATCAATATCACAAGCCTGAATCACACCAAAAATGTTAAATCATTATGAGTACGTTGCAATGATAAGATTTAATTAATTATTATTATCACCTGCACGTACGGCTGCAAAATGAATAACCTCAATATTTGTCAGGACATTAATGCGCCAAATGCAGCATGAAGTTGTTGAAATAATAATTATATACGTTAACGTTGGCGCTTATCGTATCCAAGATAAGCCAATGCAGTATAAACAAACATGATGGAATTGCTATATAGAAAACAACTTTATTAATTAGGAAAACAATGCACAAGTTATTCATCTTTCTTCTCCTTTTGCTTTTTGATCACTTCAACTAAGTGTTTATAACGCAACATGCATTCTTCTTTCGTCTTATCAGGCACAAAGTCGGCAATGCGGTCCCACCTATCGCCCGCGCCCTTGGGGAATTTACTTAACGCATCTTCAAAAGCTTTTTGTTGCGTTTGTGTCCAAGGTGTTTCCTCAATTCCTGGACTTGTGCCCAACTTGCCACCTTTTGTCTTCGTTTTAACTTTTTCCTCAATGACTTCCTCCTCTTGTTGAGGTTGTCTGAAGCTGGTTTTCATTTTGTTTGCCATGAAAGTAACTTCAGCCACTGATCGGCCCATAGTTTCGGCAATTACTTCCCAGCGTTTAGGCGTTCCACCTGGATATTTCTTAACTAATTGCACCAATTCATCTAAGTCATCATCAGTCCAAAATCCTCCGCTAACTGGAGGTGGTGCAGGAGTAGAACTCGTTGAGTCGGTTTGCTTAGTGGGCGCTGATTCAAAATTTGGCCCATCAGGAATTGCAAATGTTTTCTTCTTTTTCTTTGGCTTTGCAACAGCTTCCTCCTCTTCCTGTTGCTCATCTCTCAGGGCTTGCTGTTGTGCTTCCCTGCGCTCTTCAATCTTGTCAGCCACAAATTCTTTTGTGCTTATTAGAAAACTAGGTATTGAGATTATGAATACATAAGACCAATATGGTATTTGAAATGGTAGTGTATTGAATACTGAAGGTTTTGCTATGTCAGGCATAATTATTGGTCCCTGAGGTGCGCCTTTCTTTATCTTTTTGGGTTTACTTTGTTGCTGTAATGTGTAAAGCGTTTCTGCATAAGCAGCCCATGCAACTAAATATTGTCCAATTGTAAAAATGGCAAAGATGATCATGGAACCTTCCATTATGCCCATTTTTCTCACTCTTCTGTAGTAAAACATTGCTGACTTCCAATTGGGCATACCATTTACAAGTACATCATCATAATAGGCACGTTTTTTCTCATCTTTTAATACTTCATAAACAGAGACTAAGTTACGAAACTGTACAGTTGCATCTTCATGATCATTTTTGTCTGGATGCAGAACAACTGACAATCTCCTAAAGGCAGATTTGATTTCCTTATTTGTAGCATTCTTAAAAGGCAACAATTATCACTTATTCATACATAATTATGATATTTTACCCTGCTTATGTTAAGCATCTCATAGAAATTTTCTTTTACTTCTTCAACCACATCGAACACTTCCAGCTGTTCACTATCCCAGCAGTAACACGAACTAATTAATGTAAAGAGCACCAAATACTTAATCATTTTGCTCGTTGTTATTAACTATTTATTGACTAAAATCACTCATTTTAATTTGCAGACCATATTTGTTTTGAATATGGAAGACGTGTACTCATACGTTTTATGACAGTTTGCACGTGTTAGAATAGTGCGGATATACCCCTTCTCTGTAATGGTTAATGTAACCTGAAAATTTGCGTTGCTGTCAGGTGTAAACAAAAAGTAGTGATTGTTAATGGTCTGACTAAGGTGAAAGTATTAGCAATAATTGCTTTATCATCATTTATTTAAATAGGTGAGATACGTTAATACAGTCGTTAGGATTTATATAGAGTGTCAGTTTCCCTGGGATATATTAAGAGTGATCTATTGCAAAGCCCATTAAGTCCACCTGGGCCACCTTCAGGAATGATGTATTTCATCCCAAATTCAGTCTTTTCATTTTCATATTCTTTCAGTTGTTGATTACTTTCTGCCAGCTCACTTAAATCCCAGATTTGCACATTGAGACTCTTCCCTTGTTTGGCAAGAACAAATGTTCCAGCATGACTTTCAACAATGCCAAAAACAACAGCCCAATGAGCTTTTCTTCCATTCTTCTTTATTGGTGTATGATTCCTATCACAATCATAAGGCACTAAAATCATACCACCAGTGTGCAAGAAGTCAATAATTTGTCTGTCCAATAATGACCCAACATACACTTCCACTTGGCGTGTTAAGAACTTGATAGCCAAATTGCACATGTAGTCAACACTGAACATTTCCCCTAAATGTGTCATTTGTTCCTTTCGTGCATAGGTCAGTATCTCAGCAACCATTTCTGTTTTAGGGTTGTCTGTGCACATGGCTAGTGCAACAAGTCCACATTGTGGCCCATGCTGAGTTAAACTTTCAATAATTCTGAAGCAGTAGCGATCCGGTTCATCAACTTCGTAGATTCCATATGCTTTGCAAATTAATTGCAAATCTTCGTAACTTTTTGCCCATTCAAAAGTCATATCTAGCCTCAGGGCTCCTTGTTGTCTAATGCTATACTATTTGAGGTTAAGTCAAAGAAGAATATCCTAAAGCACAATGAGTAGGAAAAATTGTGCGGGAAGGGATGCGTTTTTAAGGATGAATTATCTATATCAGGTATATGATTAATACCACTCTTTGATTATGTTTGAAACTTGGGGTATTCATATTTTAGTTGAGCAATACATGTGCGATGGGTAAAATTCCAGGAGCAGAAAATCTGGCTCACTTTTATGCTCAACAAGTGACAGCAATAGCTAAGAAAAGCGTTCAAAGAATGTGAGAATTTACATAATAGCTTACCACAATTGTTGCATGATTGCTAGTAGTTTGAATTGATTTATGATTAGTTCTTGTTCATGGTTTAATCAGCAATGATTTTAATAGATTTCAAACATTACAGATCACCTGATATCAAACGGCGAATGTGTAAAACTTGCCATGAGTATCAAATACCTGGAAAAACATGCAAAGTTCGCATACGCAAAAAAGTAATCATCCACAAATGTTTGCTCTGCAAACGTGAGAAACGTTTTGAGACGAATCTTGATTATCAGTTGTGGATTCACAATCCAGAAGCGGTTATTGATACTATAGTTATTCCAACGCCTGATTAATAAATGTGGTAATTTGATTGAGATATATTCAGAACGACTTACAGATTTTGTTTATAATGCAAAGATAGCAAAGCCAGCAATTATAATTGAAACAACTAACACCACATAGCCGGTCGTATAAATCGACTTAAGCGACAAGAAGCGGCCGACATCCCATCCTAAATGTCTGATAGCGTTGCATACATGATAAGCCATTGGCATTGCGATAAAGAAGCGTACAGCGCGATGACACCAGAAGAATACGTCGTCACTGACGTATTCGTCCATGCTACTTAGCAATTCGAAAAAATCGTCACTGTTTGTCCAAATCCTAGTGCCCACGGCCACTGTATATACGTAAAACGTCATCATGAGTCCGGTGAGACGATGACCGAACGATAAGAGACTTGTAAGTTGCTTCTTGTAGATGCGAATGTGCGGCGATAAGGGGCGACCCAGTTCTTCATTGTAACTGACGTACTCGCCAAGTCCTGGTGGGCATTCACCCTTATCTTTCACTGGCACTAAGCGAACGGACGAGCAATGCTTTACTAATTGCGGTATGATTAATTTCCGAGGTACATTCATGTACAACTTAGATGCGTTGCACATTTTCGAACGTACACAATTCACCATTAAAGGTCTCGATATCAATTTAGACAAGTAGGACATATTTTGGAGATGAAGGCGCCGCGCAATTCAAATAAAAACTTGAATTAATAAGAATTGACGTTGGGATTTGCCATATTATGATTGTTTTGCGGGTGCAGCAATTATTAAAGCGTGCATAACTTTGACATGAGTTTATTTATTACAATGGAGAAATAATGGTGATAATTATAAAACTATATTTACATTCATATAGCTCACACATAGAAAAATCGGAACATCAATTGAAACTTAAATCACACATTATTGGGAGATTGTTTAAAGTCTCTTCTGATACAAAAATTTAAGTTTCGAAAATAAACTATAATAAATATTAATACCGTTAATCTCATAGAATTATTACAAATATAGGATTTTCGGACAATTCTTCACGTATTAGTTGTAGCATTTAATAAAACTACAAAAATTCATGTAACTTTGGTTAATAATTAAATTTTCCATATTTGCAAGGCAGTTGGCAAACTTCTTATCCGAAGCTTTCCCTTACCAACTGAGTTTGCATAAATATTATTTTGTGAAGTGAATGAAACTAAATATTCAACTCAGATAAATATCTGCTCATTGGATAAACTATCAGCAAATGGGCTGACAATCTCCTTGGTTGTGAAGTAAAAGATAAGACCGAACGCAATTGAGATCGGCAGGGCAGGAAGAGCCTTCTTGAATATTGCTAGAAGTAAAAGGGTGAGACAAAGACCAATGAGTATGCCGACGAAACACGCCAAAGTCGTATTCCAATCGCCATACGAAGAGGCCTTGCCAACGAGGACACTGTAAAAGATGAAATCACCGAGGCCAAGTTTAACACCTCGTTCTTCTTCTGTGTCTGAATGCAGTGTAGTCGTTGGACGGCCTCGTGCCCCATTGTCATGCACTTCGACCTGTCGCTGTGTAGCGCGCTGAGCATGATTTTGCACCCAGTCTTCAGTAAATCCTTCTGCTGAAGAAGAACGTCGTGCTGGAAACTCACCATTAGCCATTCCCACATACGTATACATAATAGTTGACGAGTAGATAAGCGCTGGAAAGATCTGCTCATTGCGTTCCTGCGCGGTTTCGACCAAAATTCGCAAAGGTCCTCGTGGCATAAGAACGGCAATCAAATCCCAAATAGAGATTACTGCAAGCACAGCCCATGTGGTCCATTCAGGCAAATATTTGATAAATACCAATGCCATTAATGCTGCGATGAAAATAAGATATGCTTGCTGTAAAAGTAGGGGTCCTTTCCAATGTATGACAATCATGCCCATCACACCAAAGTTCCACATGACAATGAACAGTGTGAAGAGATCAAATGGTATATTATAGGCGCGCAAAACCTCTTCAAGGTAAAGATAGGAGAATATACTCAACAGCATTAGTGATGAAACAATGAGCCAGCCATGTATTACTTTATAGCACCTGTGTTTATACAAGACTATTAGCAATATTGTCATTATCACTATGACACCCATGAGGATCAAAGCATTTGCCACTGCATTCCACACTTTGGTTCCAGTCTCTGGACTTTCTTCATGAAATGGTGTATACACTAAGTAGAGGTCTTTGACTGAATAAAAGTTGATTGAGCGCATTGTCGCCACGACGACCATCATACAAAGAGATACAGGGGCAAAGAGCTTGATAACATGTTTTGCTCCATATTTGAGCTCCTCTTCCTCTTCTTGCCAGTTCTCGGGCTGTGGGTTTTGGTTGCTCATTGGACGGATTCTAACCTCTGAACTTTGTGTGCTTGACTAAAATTGAACATTTTATTTCAGGATGTGAATACTGTAAGGGATAGTTGTACCTCGCCGCTGTCCTCAACGGTTCTTGGACGCTGGTGCTTCCTGCTGGCATCCTGTGGGCGCAATTCAGGCGTAACACCGCCTCCATTCGCCGCAACAGATACGTGTCCATCCATCAGTCTTGTGTTCTCTGACGGATTATCGTACTCACTGTCTGTATCTGACATACACGATGCTTAAACCACACGTAAGTTACCGTTAGTTTTTCTTATTATGCACTTTTCACTCAGCTATTGTTTTGTATGACAGGTGTTTGCTCATCCCGATGATGCACTTTCGCACGGTGGCTCCCTCAACCTTGACACATCGAACTGTACCGCAGCTGTTAGGTTAAGCTCATTCCTTGACAGTTAATGGTACATAGTGGTGTTAACAACAACGGTTGCAAGTTTAATTAGTGAAATTAACTTTATTCCGGGAGTATTGGTGTGTCCTGATCATCTGTGTACTGGGAGGAATCGCTGACACTATTGTCACATCATTTAGAAACTAGGTATGTCTTAATTGTTTACTTCTTTCACTGCATGCATATAAGAAGTGCAACGAGCTACCTTGCACTTGACAAAATCATTGGTTATTGCTGGTCGGAATCCCCAAGGAGCCGACCACGCAATCCGGGACGGTTGTTCCCCACCCAGGAATTGGGATACGTATGCAGCGCAAGCGCATGCCATTGTATAGATCGGTCGGCCTAGCAGCGAGCAGTGTCTCCTGTTGTGTTGTTTGTGGTGCTCGTGCCGGAGAGATTTTTGCAAGCACCATACGTGTGCTTGCCAATTTTAATCGCCCACGACTATTGTCGTTAACATCACGCAAACAGCTAGCAGATAAACATAAAATTGTAAGTACTACATGGCATTGCATTGCATGTAGCTTGATTATATTCGCCACGGAAGAGAGTTGCGTATAAGGAAGTCGATAGTAAGTGGCCAGGCCCACGGTATGTTCGGACGTACACCCACCGACTAGGATTTCTTTAGTGTCATAGGACATCAAAGAAACAATCGTTTCGTTTGTATGTTTCGACATCATTCGATTATCATAGTAAACAGCGCTTAATCATTGCATGTAGATAATACGCGTTTGCAAAATTTGTTAAGGAACAACAATTTCGTCCTGCAGCAATCCACCTTGCTTGCGAGCGCGCTTACATATTGATTTTCCCTACCAAGAGGGGTTGCACACGGCTATATGACAATTCGAGTTGAATGTTTCGCTTTGTACCGATAAATAAGTGGATTTCATGCTGGTAATAAACATTTAACCATGTTATGAATATGTCCGTGAAAGAGCGATGAACGTCCCTTGCTGATAGGAAGCATTTAATGCGTTTCCGTTGTATTGGTACGCAATTAGCCGGAAAATAAGTTATTTACATTGTTACTACGCATTGCAATGTAATAATGCATTACCACGCGCGTTCCTCGTTTCACGCTGCATTCATGTTTGTCAATACAAATAATTGTCGAGTATTTACAGAGGTAGTGAGCATTCACAATTAGATCATGACCTATGATAAATGCTGACAAATAGGAAATGTAATTGGATTTTCTATAATGGACAAGTACTTTGCGTTAAATAATTGGACGTTGTTGAAATCGTTAAATTATTAATAGTATATTTATTGAATGGGCACAACTTATCTGAAAAATTACTAACACATTCAATTTAATATACAATATTTGTCAGGTTGTTGATGGTATTGAAAAAGTTTCAAAATTGTTTGAATAATCGTGGATACACACGGTGTAGTTTATTCCAGCGCATTTTCATGATTATGCGCCGCGACGGTAATCTCAAAATTTCTCCTGGTGTGAAGAGTCTGCCTCACTGCGAATTGTATTGCGAGATTGGTCTGCGCTTATTTGCTTACGTGAGCTAAGAAGATTATCGATAGGGCGCGCCAGTGCACATTCTCGTAACACTATGATGAAGTTATGGAGATATTTAAAACTTAAATTAATAATTAATTGAAATGTTTGCAGGCGGATCAAATTAAGAAATTACGGCAGGAATTTTCATAGAATCGAATAATGACAAACAGCTGACTTAATTCGTATTTGCGTTCATATTATCTCAGACTGGCATATGTAAATTTTATGATTCGTCATTCACCAGTTGCAAAAATAGAATTAATTTGTCAGAACCGTTGCAAAACGAATGTTAATTACTGGTATTCTGTTCCAGTGAATCATGCCAAGTCCAACAGAACCCACGGCTCCCGAAAACGGGCAGCCCCGATCCGAACTTCAGGAACTGCAATATCGCGCTGGACAAGTTACAGATGATGTAAGTGTCTAGAATTAGATAAATGCGCCAACAATTAGTTCTTTTAAGCAACTTGCTGATTGCTAACTTTTTCTTCATTGTTCTTTTATAGTCGTTGGAGAGTACGCGACGGATGCTGGCGCTCTGCGAAGAGGTAATTACATTTTAGATCATAAGCTGTTGTTTAATTAAGTGTTCGCTGCGGATGTGTTCAACTGCCCCCTAACTATTACTATTATTACTACTATTATTTCTCCTTCGCAAGAAGTGAACGAAACTTGGAAAGTTGACATGATATGATATACTTTTCTTCACATATCTATGAAGATTCAACAAATTAACTGTTGTGATTCTCTATCTATTTCTACGCTCGCTCTATCTGTTCGGAAGCCTCTCTCTATATTTCTCTTAGCGAATTTGCGCAATGTGTTTGTTACGTGTGATCTCATGATAATAACTAATTTGCGTCAATGGCGTATGCAATATTGTGCGCCCTTATCTATCACTTTATGTCTCTTTATATATTTATATATCTAGATAGACTGCTCGTATCTGCCAAAAAAGTGTACTGTTCTTTTATATTTGCGATGTGTCGTCATAACGACAGGCGTTCGATGTGCTGTTTCACACTCTTCCTTATTTTATATTTGATTTCTCTTCTTCAACATTGTCTATCTTCTTACAAGAAACAAACCTAATCACTTTTTCGTTTTATCAGTTTTATTGCGTGTGATTTGATCAATGTTGTTTCCAATTTTATCACGATAGACTTTATGATTTCATTTTTAAAAGGAAAACTACACAGAAAGAGGGTTTATTTACGATTCCGTTGATTTCGCATTATTTTCATAAATGGTGTATATTTTCCCTTTTGTTTTATTTCACGAAAAGAATGATGGACCGCAATGAAGGACGAGATTTAGGTGGATGTGTCTTAACTATGTGTATCTGTGCTGCATGTTGTTGTACACTATTCTGTATTTATACGATAATAACAAGGCTCTGGCTTTTCGTATCAGCTGCCTGCCTGCTGCTGCTACTGCTGCTACCACTGTAAAACGCAGGGATGGAAAAGCGGGCGCGTGCAGAAGCGCAGGCCTACCGCTGCGATTCTTTCTAATATACCGCATCCAAATTGTCAACTTGGCCGAATCAATTTGTTGTTGTCGCGGGGGAGCGCAGCATATATGAATAAGGCAACGAGAGCTAAAAAAAAAGCATTAACAGAAACGGCGGCTGCTTGTGTATGAGATGTTGTGGCGGGGGTAGTCCTGCCGAGTGGCTGCCAGAGTGTGCTGTGTTCCATGTACAGCTACATTCCACACACATACTCCGCAGTACCCAGACACAACCACCCCCCAACAGCCATGACATTATTTATATTCTCTTCTAACAAAAAGAAAACCGCATATATACTTTTCCGTTGCGCGCTCTTTGTTTTTGGTTTTTCTTCCTCAACCCTCCCTCTCTTCTTCTATCGTTTTCCGTGCTTCACTCTGCTTCAAGGATAATTGAAAATCATTCCCGCAAAATATGCACGCAAAACTCCCCCTTCTTGCTCTCCTAATTGGCCACTTATGATTTGGTAAATGAATTTCTCTCACTGTCTCTCTTTCTGTGTTGCGTTGCGTTTGCCAAATTTATGATTTAATTTTCATTGAATTATTTCTCAAAAAAAAAAATGTGTGTTTGGTGTCTCTGTGAATGCTTGTAAAATACTACAATATAACCAACTCTCTCTCTATCTATCTATCTGGCTCGTAACTTGTTTCTTGTAGTCACTATGCCAATAAATAAATAAAATCAGCGACTGAACGCTCTGCACCATCGCAGCGCGCATGTGTCTCTGGTCTTGTGCTGCACAGCGTTCGGTGGCGTCTTCAGAAATTTCTACTTTCGCCTACGAAAGAATAAATAACTCGACTACATGTCAGAAATAAACAGCAATAGAACATTATTAATTCATAAGGGAAAAAACCGCACAACGAACATATTTGCTTTTTTAAGTAAGCACTGACTTTAAACACCCGCAACATCAATTTCTATTGCATTGATGTGGACGTACAAATCAATCATAATTTACGCCAGCAGCTCTATGAAACGCAAAGACAGGGCTTACTTAATTCCTAAATGCTAATTACCCAGCTGATTAATCGATCGGGCCTAACAAATGAACAGAAAAATATATCTATATATATATATACTCGGCGCAATTCCGCAGAAAACAGGAATATTACTTAATAGGACAACCAACCAGGCGAACCGAACCGAACGAACAACTTAAATATACCCAATCTAACAATCTAACTTTTGACATTTTAATTGACTGCAAAATGAACAGAACATGTATAATTAACATACAAATGTAACACTGTTTTTGTGCTGCTCTAGAGCAAGGAGGCCGGAATCCGAACCTTGGTCGCTCTAGATGACCAAGGAGGTGAGTCCTCACTCAATCTTCTTTCTCTTTTAATTCTCTTTTAATCTCTTATTTTCACCCCTTCGATTATGTTTATAATCTCTTCGATATTTTCCACTTTGCAACAAGCAATTTATATTATTTTTGATTGAGTTTAATTGACTAGTCCAAGCCCCCCCCCCAGTTTTTAGTTTGCTGAGATCCTAATTTTTTCTTTGTATTCTTCAACAACGTATGAAGATGCCAAAATCATTATCGCAAGGGCAACTCAACCACCCACATTTATTTGTTCACTTTATTCATTCGATCTCACAATTTCTCTCACTGATATTATCACTTGTTCACGTTTTCATCACTCATCTTTAATCACCGTGCTATTATATTCACTAATCTCTCTTGTCTATGTCACTGAACATTTAATATAACATATGAGATGTCAATGTTTATGTGCTGTGGACTTTTAATTTTCTATTAAGACGATGAGAAAACGGATAATCAGATGTGATTGAATTTGTGAATAGAAAATTAAATGTCCATGATGATGACTTCTTTAACTATATAATTAACTGATTATTTTACGTACAAGTTTCAGTTTGATTTACAGACTCTTGCAAAGAGTCGCAATCTCAGATTAAGAAATATCTTTCTCCTGAACGAGAAATGAAAAATATATACTAACAGTCTGCAACACTCATATGTCACACTTTTGCATGCTGCTTACTAGCTTTGAGTCTGCGCAGCCACCCCCTAAATAAATAATATGAGAATTTATGAGACGTCGCCGCTTTAAATACGTGATTAATATTGATTAATTCGTATTTACAGATGGCTAAACGACTATGCTAAATACGTATTTAATTGTGTGATGTGTCTCTTTTTCTCTCTGTTCTCTTTTCTATCTGTCTCTAATGCCTTTCTAGCTTTTCTAACTGCGTTTGCGAACACTGTATTTGTCTCTCTTTGATATATGAATATGAATTGAGTTGCATTTTTCAAACTAATCTTTCTGTGTTTGTACTCTGTATGAAGATGCAATTTGTATGATGAAAAACTCACTATGTTGTGTTACTACTACCTACTTGTGGCGGTGCGCTATATATTCTTCACACACATATTATTTCTTGATTTGACATTATTAATTATTATGATTATAATTGATGTTTGTTTGTTTGTGTTCTTGTCTCCGATTTTCTTGATTTAAGTTAGTTGAGTGTTTTGTAGAGCACAGAGGCCGGTGCAAAGACGTTGGATATGTTGTCTCACCAAGGCGGTAAGCGAAATTCTGTTTTTGCAAATGTGAACATTAAGAGAGAGAAAAACTATTAAGCCAAAAAAGAATCTCTAAACTTACTACTACTAGCTGAACTAATCTTTCTCTACTTTAATATGTATTATTCATTCCTCTCTTGTGTGTCTCTTTTTGATAAACTATCCATTTCTATTTAACTTGCTCTCTATCTCTAGTCTGTCTTTTCTCTGGTAATTTGTTTAACTGTTTTATGGTTTTGGTTCAAGTTTTAGTTTTATCTCACCAATGTGTGTTTTCCCTCCGAATAAGTTTAAGATGGAAAGGCAAATAATTTAAGTGAACATAACGGTCTTTCCCTCATTTTGTTTTCGGATAATTTTTATTTAATTAAAAACATATATGTACCGACTCATCATATTTGCGCGTGGAGATTGAACATGAACGACACAAATCAACAGCACACGAAAATAATATGAATAATACATCAGAATATCTATTCTTCTTTCTGTTTCTAGCCTTCTGTAAAGCTATAGGACCTTTTTTTATTTAGTTTAGTTCCATTCTTGCCGCAACAACTAGTACAACAACAATAACGTCGGGGTGTAGGGTACTTGATACTTTTTTAAGGGTTGAAGTGCTAGCGATGGACCACTTGTCATCTGCTTTTTCTCCTTCTGTCAATTGTTAATCAATTAATCAAGTTTAAAAAGGAAAGCAAGAGCAAAAAAAACCAAAAAACAGTAAGAAATGTAGACAAACGAACGCAAGCAACGAAGCGTTAATAAGAATGGCGATGTTCAAATTTTGGAAAGCGCAATTAGAGCAACAACTGCATACCGTGTGTGCCCCACTTTAATCCAGGACTAACATGCACTTCTTGTTGATGTCTGTTTGTAGAGCCACGAGGTTGGGATGAAAACCCTGGTCATGCTGGATGAACAGGGGGGTAAGCATTTAATACTCAACTAAATAAGCATCTAACAATCTCCAACTATATATATATTCTCTATATATATTTGATTGTCAAAAAGAAACAACTGACAACGAAAAATATGCAAATATGCAACGAAACGTACCGAACGAAATCCACTATTACAACAAATTCAATAATATTTATTATATATTATTCTTTGCCAAGCCAAACACGTTGAGCGCGCGTAAACTAACAACTAATAAGTTTTGCTAAATAATCATTATGATTAACGTCGCTTTTCTATTATTAATAACGATCTACAATAATCAACATAATCTCGACGCAGATCGATTTTTTTATGATTACTTGTTTCTTATATATTCCAACTTTCTGCATTATTTCTCTTACAAAGCTAATTGATTTTTCCAACTTGAGTTGAATTTTTCTACTACTACTACTACTATTACTACTTAATAACTTAACAAACTTTAACTAATAACTGTACTTTTCTTCTGGGGTAAGTTTTGGTGCCTTATTAACTTAACGAATTGATTTCAAAGTCATTGCAATAAAATACGTGCGCAGAATTGCAATGACTTGGAAAGTTTAAAAGAAAGTAAACGCTCCCTAATTTTGGCTCACTGAGTAATTAATATTTTGTTGGTAAATGCAAGCAAAATGAACTATTATGATGAACTAACAAAAAATTATTACATCTATTTACAACATGCACACAACAATCAACAACAAAGTTAACAACAACAACTACAACGAACAACTGGACGCATTACGTACACTCGTAAGTCGACGCAACTCTCTTTTAACTCTCAAATATCCACAGAGCGATTGCAAACAATTTGTTATCACCTACTGTTTTCGTTTTTGGACTTGTGCAGTTTTTTTAGTTGAAATCATCGCCATTTTCCATTCAAGCCATTTACAGCCAAAAATACAAAATGCAATGATTTTATAAAGCGCCTTGCGACTACAACAATATGAACAACAACTCTACAACAATCTCTCATCAATAACCAACATGACGACCTCTCTCTATCTACTTGTATAATTTAGTTGGAATCTCTTTTAGTTTAGTACTCACTTGTGTAAAACAGCTGCATGCACCTCGAGTCACATTATGATTATGATTATTATTGGAAAACTTAATGAGAAACTGAACGAACAATTTTTGTAAGCCATTTTTTAATGTAGCGAAACGTTGGAATTATTTAGTTCTTGTTCAATTTTTGCGTTGAGTTTTCTCCGGACCACTTACTTACTTAATTAATTACTTAGTTACTTTACGAACGCCCCCCTTATTCTATATTTGAAATTCTTGCACGCTGCATGCCTCTTTGAATTCCGAGTATTTATTATATATGACTAATATGTAAGAGAAACTAATCTTTTACTAATCAATTATAATAACTCTTGTATCTTTCTCACTCAGTTGTTTGGATACGTTAAACTATTCAAACGTTGAGCGCGCAATGTGCGAACAAAGTGTTAGCAGACTCATAGTATAATAGTTGATTATTTTGTTGGTTTTTGATATATTTTGAGTTGTTTTTTGTTTACGCCTTTGCGGAACGTTGGGGAGCAGGTACTAATTGTGGTTTGTTTGCTTAGAACAACTGGATCGCATCGAGGATGGCATGGACCAGATCAACGCCGATATGCGCGAAGCTGAGAAGAATCTTACCGGAATGGAGAAGTGTTGTGGACTCTGCGTGCTCCCGTGTCAAAAGTAAATGCGCGCATTTTTGATAGAGTTTGTATTATAATTGAACGATGATTTTTAGGGGATCATCGTTTAAGGAAGATGAAGGCACGTGGAAGGGCAACGATGACGGCAAGGTGGTGAACAACCAGCCGCAGCGTGTCATGATGGACAATGGTTGCGGTCCGCAGGGAGGCTACATTGGCCGCATCACGAACGATGATCGCGAGGTGGAGATGGAGGATAACATGGGACAAGTGAACACGATGATTGGAAATTTACGCAATATGGCCATCGATATGGGCTCCGAACTCGAAAACCAGAATCGACAGATCGATCGCATCAATCTCAAGGTATGTATGCTTTCGTGCCACGAGCATGAACATCTAACTACCCACCCACCCCTTGCACTCTCGCTCATATACATTATTATCGTTCTTACCACCACCGAACGACTTTCCAAGCCCCCCGCAACTACCATGTGTTTGCACATAACAATATTATTTGAGAAACAACTTAGGATACAAGGATACTGAAAACTGAAACATGGCCAAACTATTACAGCGAAACTGCTTTTGTTGCGAATTAGTGAATTTCTTTGCTTCGTATGCATTCCGCATTCTCGATTTAGAGCGCGCCCATCAAGGGCACAATGTCGAGTTGATTAAAATTGCATTATTGCGTTTTCTTTGTTAAGCATTAATAATGCGCAATGCTTACATGTACTGCGCCACCTGATTCTGGAGGGCGTCCAAAAGTAGAACACGTGGCTCTGCATATTTAATTTTCTATCAGCTTTTGTTTACCGCCGCTCTGGCTCTCTATATGTGTGTGTGCAAAATTGCGAAAACGTTTAATTTTTCAAGCAAATTGCTCTTTTAGGACACAATTTTATCTCAAATAATATCGTGCACAAACGCATTATATCTATGCATGCTTTTCCAACTGTTTATTACTCTTTTCTTGGAACATCTCTGATGCGTATTTTTAGCGTATAATTTTGCCAATCAAATATCGAATTGCAGCTATCAATTACAGATTGATTTAACAAATTTCATCCAGGCTATGTTATCGATATTTGATTGGTTCTTTTTTACGATGACGATCCAAGCAACCATAAAAGCAAATGCGGAACGAGTTATTGATGCGAAGGTAAATTCGCGTGAGTCGGACAGTGTGTTGTTGCGCATTAAAATTAATGATGTTTTTCCGATTCGCGTCGGCCGAAAGCGTTTCATGTCTGACCAAGGGGTAATATGAATATATTGAATAGATTCGTATCGCGTATACATAATGAAAACCCATACTGTGAATGATAAATGGAGTGCCATATCAAAAGAACCATTACAAATGGTTGATTAGACAATTACTCATTGCATCCCCCTTCGAGTCATGTATCATACGGAAACAACGTTCAATTGAAAGCAATTACCATGGCAATTTCAAGTAATCGACAAATGCTGATGGTATATCATTATCGGTCAATCGCAGCTTTGGAAGGGATGCGCGTATAATGAAGTTTTTAATACAACGCAATCGACAGCGGGATTGCGGCTGACTCGGTGGTTTTTCCTGCTGTGCTTTTTCCACGTTGAGAAACTACTCAAAGGATTATACAAAGTGCGTTTGTAGCGTATGCAGGCTTTATTTTTAATTAATGCGGCCGACGTCGGTGCTTTGGGAATTTAATTTAAAAATATAATGAAGACATTGCTTATTAATCTTCTCATTCGCAAAATTAGCAAAGAACGCGGGAATTGGGGTGAAAAGTGAAATGTTGCTTAAACATTAGGTATTCAGCATGCACGGTGCTGTGGGGTATTGTTTGCACTTCATTATTGTTCTGGTCGTGACTCCGCAACAACCAACGTCAATGATGGTTTTCAGTACGTGCGCGCAGTTTTCATAAAATAAAAACGCGCAAGCAGAGTTATCTATGGCGCTGGTCTGAAAGAGGGTTGCGCGCAAATATCATGCCCTTATTCCGTCTATGTCCATGAAAAGGGTTTGTGTGGCGCCTGCACACAATACGCGTCAATAGAGAAAACAGGACTCTAAATAAAGCGGGCAAACGCGAAAATGTGACGCGAAGCGCTTCTGCAAGTATTTAATCGATAGTCGGCAATGAGCTATTTATAGTAGAATGGCACGGACACGCGTTAAATATAAAGATATTCAATGGAAATATCATTCCTGCTTTTCAGATGAATTAACAAGACAGACGCGCTCGCTTGGTAGATGTACTTAAATTGCGTGTCGAATTAAAAATTCAAACAGCAAGCATGAAGCGCTTGACTTGTACACGTTATGTGTAAATAACGCGGAAAGTACTGCGGCCCCGGAACCTTTAACTTGAACTACCCCAAGTTTGCGTTTTCGCTACCTTTATGCTTCGCGCACACTTCTTACGCCTGGCTTAATTCGTGTCCTAGATTCGCGCTCAACGCATACAAAGTACAATCATTGCGTTTTATACGCGTGAAAGATTTAGCCCATAATATATTTTTAATGACTCGCATTGAACATCAATAACTCGTAAACTTCGTTTATGGTTGTTTGAATAAATTGGAAGCGTGTAGCAAATTTGCATTCTACATTGTACAAAAATGTAAAATAGTTTGGCAATGCAAGTTTGCTGCATGTTTCGCGAGTTTTGTGAATTTTTGAATAATCTTGATGTGCTCTTGTTTGTTTGTTTACATTCTGCGTCAATTGCCATCAACAACAACTACAACAACAACAACAAAATCAACTACCATCCAACAACAAAACAAATCGATAACAACAATTGAACAACCAATATCTTACTCTACCATCAACCAACCGTTTTATTACATGCTATTTAACAACCAAATAACATGGGGTGGTAAATATAATAATGCAAACTCACAGGGTGATTCGAACGCCACGCGGATACAAATGGCCAATGAGCGAGCTCACGATCTACTTAAATAGACACAATATTTTAACATCAGTTTGTTTTACATGTTTGATGAGGAGGCGAAAGTCGCAAAAAGTTGTACTACTCATAAGAATTTCAAAAGTTTACTAAGAATACGTTGAAGAGGAAAGCACCACATACTTTTATGATTAGCGATTAGCGCCGCACTTTATTTGAAGATTACAAACGAAAAAAGAATTCAGTTACATTTTGATGTTTTAGAAAATTTAGAAAAGTTGATAACAATTTAGTCCAATTCCGAAAGTTGCACAAACTACTTATCTCTCTAAGGTTTAATTAATTTATTTAAACATAAAAAATATTCGTAGACGTAATGAACGTACAATTAGTATTTATACAACAAACAACAACATAATCTAACAACTTTTTCTTTTGATCGAACAATGAGCTGGCAGACGTTTGAACATATTTACAAGATAAAAGAATATTTATGCGAGAGATCAAAAAACAACTGATTGCGATTTGCAATGAAGAGTATGCTGTAATATATGTGTTTGGTAAATTCTGCTTGTATAATTAGGGCGAGAGCAACGAAACACGCATTGCGGTCGCAAATCAACGGGCCAACAAGCTTCTCAAGTCTTAAAGGAGAAACGAAGTCGCCTTTTGTACTTATTCTCACATAAACACAAGACAAAGAATACGTTAGTAAAACACACACACATCCAAAATGTCTATAATATATCTCTTATATCTCTATGCTATCTATAACAACAACAAAATAATATAATCTGTCTCTCATTCTTCACTTGTGAATTACTAGCGCATGCAGACATGTTTATGATATGATTATTTCGATGATGAAGAAATTATTATGAATTCTATCGCTATAACTAAAATAGCAGACCAGCACACTGAAGCATTAGTGACGAAAAGACATCATACACGGAATATGAAACAAGTTAATGAGAGAAAGAGCGTAATCGTAAATATCTATTGAATATATCAATATATCAACCAATTACCTAATGTTATAGTATAATTTCGATTTAATGATTATGAAATACTTAGTGAGTTATTCTATTCGATGAAAATAATTGCAATTGGGCCTTGTGCGAGACGAACTAACAGGCAAAAGCGAACAACAGGCATGTTGAAATATGATTATTACATGCGCCCTTTACAATTCTCAATGTTGCTTAGCATTCCACTTAGGTAAACATAATATAAAAATGCATAGAACAAGATGTTGTTTAAACAAGTATTGCAGTATTCATACAATACGTATGGCTCATCTTAAACATACAACATTTTATTGCTAAGTTAATTTATCCTATCAGCTCTACAATTCTTTGAGCACTTTTAAGTAACTTAAGCTTCGCGTGCAAGCTCACACATTATTATACCAACAACGAATACATAGCATTAGTTCTTTCTTCAAAACTTTGTTGCTAATACATTTTCGATTGGTCAACAACTACTAAGCAACTCGCGTGAGACATATGAGTGAGATATTTTTTATTACGCTTAGTTCATATACGATGCGAGAGTGATGCAGGAAGCAATAAATAATTGTAGAGTTGGTGGATAATGAAATAATAATTAAATTAAAGAAATTCCTACTTTAATAACACACGAGAGAGTTTTTGAAGCTCTATAAAACTACATGTTATTTAAACGCATTGAAATGTATTACATTTTAATATGTACTTTGTTTAAATTTGAGATTAAAATTTGTTAAACATTTCATAGTCAAAAATGAAACTACTGTAAGGTAATAGCGACGCACACCAAGTAAACACAAGAAATGTAACGCGAGCAACATTTTCCGCGTTCTTCTTCATCAAAAATTAATGCCTTCATTAATTAAGTACCGATGAAGAATAATAAAGTAATATGAAAGTGTTGCGCGCGTCTTTATTTTTGCTTTAAATGAACATAACTTTGCCAGCTGATTAAATGAATGAAATGAATGATGCGAATGTATTTAAGCAGTATCAATTGTCGATTTGCGTGTACTACTTAATATAAATAATAACTACTGATGATGTTTAATAATAGGACATTGAACGGACACTAAGAGCGTACTTAAATATTGGGAGCGCCCGCAGTAAATTTAAACAAAATGTACATATTACGAAGAAGCGATTGCCACCTGGTGCACCAAATTAATTTGTTGTTGATTAACGCGTAATCAGCTGCGCATCTAGCGTTTTTAATATGGTTTAAGATAACACGATAAGACGTAAGAGAAGTATGAGTACGATTCTTCCATTAGTCAACGTTTTATATGATTGCGAACACAAGATTAGTTATTTTTTTCTAGAGGACGCATAAAAAGACACCCCATAAATAACACTTGCGATAAATGCAATTGTACTGTACACACTGATAATTAATAATGTATAAAGGCAAACGCAAAAATTAAGTAAACTAAAAGCAAACACTCGTGGCTGTACAACTCGTTATGGTATTATTTATTGATAAAACGATGAACACATATGAAATTGAGTCGTGTCACTTGAAATTTCAATTATTATTTGCGTTTCTATCTTATTTTATTTATTTCGGTTTGTATATTAATTCTTCACACGCAAATTACCTACCAATGACAGGAAACGCGACTCAACATTCAACATTACTCATATCAATGAAGCGCATTTTACATTTATTAACAATTTTTCATTCAATGTACCAACTTTCGACTAAGTAGTAAAAGGCATTGTATTGTGATCTATATAAAAAAAATCGGAAGAAGAACAAAATGGCAAATTGTTAAAGTTATTAGATTTAGTAGAATGAATCGAAGAAATGGATGAAGATGTAAGGTGATTTAAAGAAGAAATTTTCTCCTAAATGTTGCGGTGCATTATTAAAAAGAAAACTACGACAAGTTTTAGTCTTTAAATTTTTTGCTTATTAAATAATTACATGAAAATAATATATATAAATATTATACAAAAAAACCTGTAAACATAGTTTACTATATATTATTATATATTATCATATATTACAATAATGGTGAGGTTTAACTACAATAGAATAGTTTAATAAATAATTACAAATGGAGAAAAATTAATTACTAATAAAAGTTGTAAAAGCCAACCTTCAGTTGCACAATTCTGTAAGTTTCTTTAGTTTGGACTTTTTGATCTTAATTTCTTGCTGTTCGTTGCGAATAAGTTCACCGCGACGTGTATATGCAGGATCAAACATTTTACCTTCCGGATTGAACTTAAATAAATACTCGGCGAGATAATCGACAGGATCATCAGGTTTAAGTCGCGCAACTTCGAGCAATCCTTGGGTAAGTGTTGGAAATACATAAGACATTAAATAATTGCGAATTGGTTCGCATTGCGCAGTTAATAACTTTTCTTCTTCTGTTTGCAACTGATCCAAAATTCGAATGCGCTCTTCCATTCTCTTCTGGTAATCTTTGAGCGCTTCCTGTTCCAGCAACTACAGGCAAATCATCAACAATATAAATGGTACGTCATAAATAAGAGAATATTTACTTCTTTTTCAATTTGCTCTTGTTCTTCTTTCAGCGCCTCGGCATCGCGCTGGCACCTGGCGAGCTCATCTTGCTCTTCAGGTGACGGCTCGAAGCCGATGGCGGGTCCGAGGGCATCACGGACCTTTTCAAACAATGCAACCATATCGCGACCCATCATCATGACGTTGATATTCATTGGATGGATCTCGTGCTCGTCGAAGAAGTTGAGCAAAGTATTGTCTTCCGTGTTATTCTCACGGAAGAATTTTAGGCGCTCAAGCATATTGTTCTCGTCATATTCGGAACCCTACAAGGACGAAATACATGAATAGGTATCATACATGTTTGTGATCGTACATATGTTAGTTTTTCAGGAAGATTCATCATGCGCTCAGCTAGATGTTCATCGTCTGCTTCCAGTGAAATCACGTATTGCGGTATAATACTGCGATTCTTTGATACAATATTACCGCCCTCGTCTTCTTCCGCCATAGCTTCCTCTCCTTCCTCGTCAAGTTCAGCGACTTCAGCACCAAACAAATCTTTTGTCTGGAAGAAAATATTTAGTTGTTGAATAAATATTCCAGAGTAAATGAATGATTCAATTACTTGCTGTAGAGTTTTTGGATAGGCATCCAAAACGTATCCTTGATTTTGACAGATGTTACTTGCTAAAAAAGAGCGCATCAGTTTTATGACATACTCCTCGGGAAGTATGTTGTTGTTGTTCTCGAGTGTAGTTTCCAAAATGCGCAATTGATTTTGCAGTGACTTTAAACTTGCGCCTGCTTCTTCGTCATCGCTTTCTTCTCCACCTTGCTCTTCGTCTTCAGATTCTTCTTGCTTTGATCCGGTTTTCAATTGCACCTTGACGTTGCGCATTTCAATGATTTCATCGATTCGATTTTTCTACATAAATAAAGTCTCAATTCTAATTCAAACAAGAATCAAACATTGTTATACCAAAGTTTCCCGCGTTTCGTCAATCATAGTGCGAACACTAACGTAATGCAAGCCATAATGATCTGCGATTGAGTTTGCCAAACTTGTGCGTCCGCTGCCAACTGGTCCGTGGATAAGAATTTTCATGGGTTCTAAGTTTCGCGCTTCTCGAAATTCTGCCACAATGTTATTAATATTTTGCACTAGATTTAAATCGCTTCTATATTCAAGTCTTAATTCATCCAGGATGTAAGCCGGTTCCATTTTTAAGTTTATGGTCAGCAAATCATATAACTGTTGCTGCAAATAATAGAATACGTAATTATTGCGTACGAACTTCGGTAAAAGTAAAATACATCAATCGACGCATGAAGAAACGCTTCCTCCTTCGCAATCTCGTGACTTCCTTGTCCCATAGAAGTAGCTAATGCGCGTATAATTTTACTCAGTTTTGATGGAATTTGTTCAACAACCAATATATACTGTTTCGTTGGTAATAATTCAATTACCGCATGGACAACTCTACAACGTATAAACTTGAGTATTATTAAAATAACGATAAGAATTAGTTACTTTGCAAGATCTTGAATGTGTATTAAAGGCACCAAATTATTGCCGGGCATAAAAATGGGCAATTGCTTATTTTCCCAAGCCTTTTTGAACAAAATAAATAAAGTGTCTTCTTCAAAGCCGTAAGGAATGCCACAGCATAACACGTAAGTTCTTAAATTGGGCTTGTACTAGAAAAATAGTAGGACAGGGCAATTGCATTAATTAAAAATAACTTTATGTTAAGTTTGATATACTTTTCGTCCTTTTTGAATTACTTGCCGCTCGCACGCAATTTGATCAGAATAATTCGGTAACGCTCTGCGTTTTCTATAATCGGCCTCGGTAAACGGAATATCAGGATCTTCCTGCAAGATTATTAATAATTCCTTTAAATTTACACGTGATATAAGGAAAACTCAACTGGATCAAGTGGTTTTGTTCTTCCCCAAGTTAAAACATTTGATATTAGTATAAAAACAAACTCGCGCTTATAGTTCTTGAAAGTTTTTGGGCCAATGGCTTTTACAGTTTCAATTTCTCTGACCATTACTATAATTATAAAGAATAATAACAAATCGTTGATAACAAGTTCGTTGATAACCATTTACCATCAACAGCAGCTAAAGCCTTGGGAATTTCGCGCGGATCTTTTGTGATATCATAAATAACGAAACCGCAAGTTAGAATTTCTTTTTCAAGAAGTTTTTGGTCCGCTTCACTGACCGTATATGCAATATCTTCAGTCTTTCGACGAAAGCGGAATTTTAATGTTCCAACGCATTCATATTTATCGGAAGTCATCGCGCCCGCTTGCATTACCGGTGCGGGTATTTCTTCCTCCTCGGCAGCTTCGCCTAGATCAGGAGGTTCCATTTGACCCACCACTTGATCAGTGAGATACTGAAAGATAGTTTTTTAAATAATCGCGTTTTATGCAAAGAAAATAATCCCAGTACTTCCGCAATATGTCGCGCATTATATTCATCAACATGATTTAGAAATACACGATGCGAATAAACTTCCGACTCTAGACTCATATCCTGCGGTGGACCCGCAGTCGAAATGTTAGGCGAAAGAATTGTATCTGAACCGTCCATTGCTACAAAAAGATTATGATACGGGATCGATTTTTCACTTTAACAATGTCAAGAGATTATAAAGCAACACATTTATTTACTTGTCATTATTTGAAAGTCATTGTCTGAATATATTCACACTTTGTATATATACGAAAACGTCTAATGTTATTCTGCTTTGCTTGGCTACGAATTTTTCGCTTAAAACACTTGTTCCTTCTATTTTTATAAAGTATGTAAGTGTTATTTATTCGCCCAAGATTTTATATTATTGCAACGCTCCACTTTGTTCAGTTACAGTTTTAAATTCGCTTGAAATGTAAACATATATCAAATTTGTCAAAGTAAAAAATGTGTGTATTCAGCTTCTTCGCTTTGCTACTAAAGCTGACCCTTCTTTTGCGAAATACATTCGTTTACATATTGTATATAGTTTAGTTATGAAGTACATTATTGTGGTCATTTTAAAAACTCATTAGCAGTTTTTTGGCTTTTGAAAATCAGCGGCATGAGCGCTAAACTATTTGTGTTCACACAGATTTTGTCCATAAAGCAAAGGCATCGCCTTTCTAGCTAATAATTACATTCAATAGACAAATGCTAAACATCAATAATAATGATGTTCTAATGCTACGTGACAATTCACAGTAAACAACATCATAAATATGAAGCATTAGTAAATAAAAATGAGGAACAATTTCTTCACTTTTTCTTTCTTCTTCTGTACTTAATCGATAATACCATACGGTAATCTCTTAGGATTAGTAATTCGATTTTAAACAATAAGTGTTTAAAAAATAAATCCGCTAAAGTATGAGATCTTAACACGTAGTTTATGATAATAGACACAATTGCGATGTGAATAGCATTTTTATCAGTTTTACATCTTGATGATATGATTTTCTACCGATCGGAGATTAAAAGTGTAATCGACACCATAAAGCAATTTCTTCTACTTATACATTCACTTTGCAATTAAGTTGTAGATAGCTTATAGTCTAAATGAGCAATTTTACTTTCAGTTAGATAAAGTCGCATCTACTTCAAGTGTTTATTTTGTGGCTACATTTCAGAAGTCGTTGATTTCTATTAACGGTTGAGCGTATATATATCTTAAAATCAATTCCGAATGTTGCTAATGCGTCAAGTTTACAACTATAACATATTTTCATGTAGTGAAATACAAATTTCTTACATTTAATACCTCTTATACATCTTGATAAATTTTGCGCAGTTTCTTAATAAAAATGTCTTTAGAAGACGATAGCTTTTTCGTTGGTCAAGCCCTCAAACGTGTTTAAAACTTGGAAAACATAACTGTTCGGAAGCATTTTCCGCTAGCTTAATATTTATATGCTTTTAAATGGAATTTAATACTTTTCTTATTTCGAATTTCTTCAATCACTACATTTTCGTACAATATATAAAAAAATAAATAAATACTGCTAATATAACGAACAATTATTCATGAACTTGAATGAAATATGCAGCATTAATGAATTTCATAACTTTCTAATCGAGAAAAATAGCATCTTTTGATTAAGCTCCCTAATAAATTGCGTCTCTATACAAAAAATAAAGTCACGCTTACAATTCAGTTAATGGATCTAACAACAACAATTATTGCATATGTCTCTCTTCTTAAAATAATCTATGAATCATTTGCGTAGACATTCCATGCAACATAGATGTCAAGTTGCTGCTCACGTGCAAATCCTTTTAAGGATTTGTTTACTGGAAATGTAATTGAGCGCATAAACATTTATTTCCTACTTGGTTTGCGCAGCACTCAACTGAATTAAATCAATGCGGCCGAATTTATCAAAATAATAATTATTACGAATTGTCCACATCCTCAATAATGGAGATATTACGTTAATAAAATAATCACAGTACATTGCACACATTGCAGTGAGAGCGATAATGAGAACGCAAACGATGATTACAATGCCAGTTGATGATAGCGTGTTATCTCATTCGTAACGAATACAATTTGCGGCCGTCCCCCGACTAATACGCTACAAGTTTGAATATGATTTAGATTAGTTGTTGTCTCCCTTTTGTTGCTTGAATTCGAAAATTTAAATATTGGGGTCAGTCTTATTTCATATTGGCGCTCCACTGATAAAGCAAGCGGACGATAATATCACATGGAATAAAAGTACGGATGCTATATTATTCTTATCATACAATTCTATTGTATGATTATATCATATAATCTCTTCTTGTTTGTGGATATTGTCCGAGTTTAGTTTTGAAAGATTTCTTCCTCTTCAAAATTAATCCAAATGTTTTAATGAATATTATTTCTTGTGTATTTCTCTTGTCTTTCATATATAAATTGTTCATATCGATAATATGAACAACGCAAAAAAAGCTAATCGAAGGATTGACTAGAATAGAAGAACTCTGTGATAATTGTAAAACAGCGTCATATGAGTTAATAGCATTATTGTATCAGCCCCTTTATCAATTGCATTGTTCGTTACTTCTACTTCTTCGCGTGATACTATTATGGCAATTCTACTGGTATCGCCTTTCTTCACTTGGAATGATGATGTATGTGATTTACGGATCCGAACTGGCCAGTGGTACGCCAACCAATGCAACGGGCAAATGTTTGACGTGTGTTTGCCATGTATTGCTCAACTGGAAGAATTTGACGCCAGTCCATTCGGAGCCATCGATTATAACTGCAAAATGTAAAGGATTTATTAACAGACCATGAAAACTAACTCGCATACAAACATACTTCTCATTGGCGAGGAATTTGATCCTTTTGCGGAGCAAATCAACCGCGAGATTGAATCGACTGAATGTGAACGAGCTTCCGTGTTCTCTTTATCCTTCTTTTTGCCCAATCGCATAATCTTTTGCTTTTTTTCTTTGCCAGCCATTTGGATCGCTAAATTCAGCCCGGGGGATGCTTGCATGCCACGGAGTAAGCCGCGCATCGATGTTTTCCCATCAGTTTTTGCGGCTTTATCGGATTTTTCACTGGTCTTTGCGCCCGGCAGCTGCCAATAGTCCAATTGCAATTCCAGTGGCTCCCATGGTGTTTCGCGCACCTATAACAAATCAAAGGACGTAATCAGTTAACCGACCGACACTGATTAAACTTTATTGTCTGATTTATTGATTGAAAGCAAACCTGTACATTTGGCGATGAGGGTGGTGTGAGTGGCGGTGGGGCAGGAGGACTCTGGCACATTAAATCGTCCAAATCAACGCTCAGCGAATTCGCATTCTCAGCCGGACCAACGCGCACCTCGCTCACAAACGGAACAAATAGTTGGCTGGAATCGTCCTGGAAGGTGAGGAGAGCTTCGGCGAGGGGCAGCTGCGTGGTGGGCCCAGAGCCATTCACGTAGCGTATGACACGCGATGCAAGTTCGTCCTTTGCGTCCTGATCGGGCGGGAAAAGCGAGCAATACCCTGCGTCGAGTGACGCAAGTTGTCGACTGATTATAGTTGGTTGACCTGAACATATAATTATCATGTTTCAATGCTATCGATAGAAAACTCGTGACGCAAAACGGAAAAACAATTACCCAAGGGCGCAACGTAAATGCGTATGTGTCCGATCCAATCGGGTGGTTTGTTTGAAAGGAGCTCAACGTACGGGCGCAACATCCAACCCACGAGCGCATCGCTCCCGATCAGAATAAGTTTCACTGGCGTTGTTGGCTTCGCATAGCTGTTGCAATACTTGTGTATTTTGGCGCAGAGCGTCGTCATCACGGCCCTGACCTCCGGTCCTGAAAATGGATTTAGCACGCGTTGGAACTGCAGTCGCAGTAGTAAGGAGCCCACATGCTGCTCGGGCCCGGCAACGAGCACGATATGATCGGGCAGCGTATTCTCGTCGTGTGGAATAACTCTGGTGATGCTCTCCAAAAACGATTTGCGCGCCTGCATTCAAAACAAAAATAGAGAAACTTTGTACGTCCACAAATCGTAAACAACCTACGACAACAGTTTCGGGTGTCGTTGCAACAATTGCCGTCGAGTCGGAGCCTATACTTAGCGAATGCTTTTTCTTGCCAGTCGAGACGTGCGTGCGAAATAGTTTCGTCTTCTTTTCCTCGGGTACCGAATTGTCCGGATCGCTTTTTGGCCGCGAAACATGTTGCTTCTCTCGCGGTGGGGAGCCTGTTTGGGGGTCCGATTGCGCCTCGTAGTCGGTGCCGCACATATCCGCGTTACCATCGCTCCCTGAGCAGTTCTTCTCTTCGGCATCAGGAGCTGCATTCGTATCCAGCAAGCTGCGACTGCTGCTGAAGAACGGTCGCAAACTCGGCTTTGGCGTGCTAGATATCGACATCGTATCAGGCTCGCCGGCAGAGTCTTCATCGCAACTTAGCGATTCCAATTCCTGAAAGCACGCATTCCATAAAAGTTGTTAAATCAATAAGTAGGGTCACACAATAGACATTTAATGAGAACGAATCGCGCATTCTGTTACATCGTTTTCCTTTGCGGAATAATCGTATGCATTCATTATTTACATAAACTTTTAAAGCAGTAAGTCAACAGTGGAAGGCACTTGGTAACATGATATTGCACATTCACAACAACAACATCACGACATTGCTTTGACATAGTTTCCTTTCAACATCACATGGATCGCGCGTGCTAAACGAAATTCAAACTTTGGCGACGCAATTTTATGCACGTCTCGTACCCGGTAAATAAGTTACACTCAAGGTAATTTACGTTGTACTCGAGAATTAATTAATAACGCGAATTTTCTCAATTTATGCCCTCAGCTTCTATCTATTATGATGCACTTCATTTCGGAGCACAGTGTGCTTGAGCATTAAATCCTTGAAGGAATGCCAAAAACACTAAAATAAATTTACAGCGCACTTATCGGTGCGAACTATTTTAAGACAATCAACGGTATACTTATTTCCAATAGCATTTTACCTGGAAGAGCGCTTGAATATCGCTGGTGTTTGCGAGGGATGTTCCTCGTACGCCGCCTTCACTTCCTTCGACGGCTTTGAATCGCTTCAGCAGTGAGACGAAACGCTGCTTCAAGTTGTGACGAGCATGCGGTAGTTTGGCTCGAATCGGTTCAGAATCAGATAAGTCGCCAGCTTCTTCCTCACCGGAACTGAATTCGTCTTCTTCTTCGCTGCATTCGCGATAACGCTCCTGCTTGTGATCGCCATCCACTGGTGTAGAGCTCACGCCAAGCACCAGTATCTTTGCCATTGGTCCGGAGCCTTTATCCTTGCTCTCTGAACTGAGCTCAAGTTCGAGATCCATTTGTTTTTGTAACACTTGGTCCATACGGATGACACCCTCGGCGAGGGTCTTGAAGCCCATGATCGTGCGATTCTTGTAACGACGACGACGCTGCAGCAGGACGTGCAGCCTGTTGCCATCGCGTTTCAGGAAGTGCGGATATTGGAGACTGAATGTCAGCTCAAGAGATGTGTCCAACAAGCCACTCGGAGGCAGCATCAATTCATTTGAGCGCAGTGTCCTTTTACTTGATTGCATCTTTACAGCGATGGATATTGACGCCAAGTCGTTACCCAAAGGACGTAATACTATGAGCCGGGTTAGTGTAAGAGAACACAACCTATGGAAATGAATGTGACAGTTGTAGGTGGATGATTTTAGAGATGTTTATTTGTTGATACTACCTTGGTATACAATCAGAAGGTGTTCGATCGACCTCCCATGTGGCGAATAACTTCATCGGTACCGGCTTCGTGGAGAACGAGGCAGAAGCCCCGCTCATTGTTTTTGTCAGCCTCTCGGTCATTGTACGCTATCGACGGCTGACTTCTTCAATTGTGAATGAACGCGCGGCGGCGGCAACTTGCTCAATGAACGGAGGTTGCGCCCGCTTTCCTCACACAGGCACAGACACACGCAACAATAATACGACGCAGCGCGCTTCTTCCTCCCTGCCTGCCTCGTTTCCAACTCTTTCACAATAATGCGCGGCGATTGAGTTTTCCTTTGTTATGATGATTCATACAAAAACACTGCGGCCGCTACTGCATAACGAACACCTAGTGTCTACATGACTAATATTTGTGCGGCATGCCACTCATATCTGATTCTACTTCACCTCATCACTTCGACGAACTAAAACGCGTGTATCAGAACGATACAGCACGCACGTATCGCGTCCGGAATTCGACTGATATTAATTCGTAGCGGCTTTTATTGTTTGGATAATTAACGCACACAGCCCGTGCACTGACAATAAACTGACAGCGTCGATTCAGCTGTCATCCACCCACACGGAGTATATCATGATAACCACGGCTCAATTCCTTTTAAAGCCATTAACTTTGCCTTTGATTATTAATTCATTACTACCTGAAAACTTTGATTCATCATGAGGATACTTTAAAGATTTACAAGGTTATTAAATCTTTAATTACACTATCTACTATAGGCAACTACATATGAGGCTATACGCAATTATGCAACCTTTTAAGATCAGTCTGGGTCAGCCGACAATTGTGTTGTTGGGCATCGTATAAATACTGTGAGTGACGTGTCGAAGAATAAAATAAGTAAAATACTTATAATAATTTAATTTATAAAACTTAGAATAGTGGGTTAAGCCGCAACGATGAATATCAACGCGAATATGGGCTCTAGACAACGTGAGTACAAGCTTATTAAAAATGCATTCAATTAACCCAACTTTTGTAAATACAAATAGTCATTATTTGCCCATACAATGGTTTAATCTTATGATGTGTTTTTTAGCACTTGGAAGAAAACTTAAACGAGTCACTGATGTAAATTCAATGGGAT
The DNA here is from genome assembly GCA_963978815.1 of Aleochara curtula. NCBI lineage: Eukaryota > Metazoa > Arthropoda > Insecta > Coleoptera > Staphylinidae > Aleochara > Aleochara curtula. Next base: position 17,197,975 of record OZ022216.1, on the reverse strand, counting down.
ACAACCCTTATTCACAGCCATATCAACAGTTTCCAAATGGCATAGACCCAAATCAGCCGCAGCAAACATTCTCACCTCCACCTGCCCAACCAAGTAATATTAACTACTATTATTTTGTTAAAGTGTCATCAAATATCTCATCAAAAACACTTGCAGGTTTCCCAAATCAAAACCAAAATCATGGCATGAGTGTGCCAGCTCCACAACAACAGTCAGGAAATTATGACCCAAACATGTTTGTGCCACCAAACACAATTTTTGCCCAGCCAATGGTACAGAATATGGCCATGCAATACACACAGCAGGTACAATATTAGTAAATATGGCTAACTTACTTCAATTAATTTATTGTTTTTTTTAAGATGGCCACAACTGGTGCAAACATTGTCAAAAAAGAAATGGAGAAATATGTGCCAGTCACACGTTTGAAGTACTACTTTGCTGTTGACACAAAGTACGTGCTAAATAAATTACGTCTATTGTTCTTTCCATTTACACATTCAGACTGGTCAATTAAATTTGAACAAGATGGAGGTCCAGTGCAACCACGGTTTGAGATAAATGCACCTGATTTGTATATTCCTACAATGGCATATGTAACGTATGTTCTTGTTGCTGGACTGGTCCTGGGAATGCAGGAGCGCTTCAGCCCTGAGCAGATTGGTATTCAGTCATCATCAGCACTTGCTTGGTGCCTCTTTGAACTGGCTATCTACAGTTGTACCATTTACATTGCTAACATACAAACAAATCTTCGAACGCTGGATATTCTCGCTTACAGCGGTTATAAATTCGTTGGCATTATCATAAGTACTCTGATGAGTGTAGTGGGTGGAACGACCGCATATTATGCTGCATTAGGGTACTGCAGTCTTGCACTTGCCTTCTATTTGGTGCGAGCATTGCGCTCCCAAGTGCTACCAGTGACAACGCACCAAACAAGTTATTACGGTGAACCAGATCAAACGCATGGAAATAAGCGTCGATTGTATTTTTTACTATTCGTTGCCGGTGCTCAACCAATTCTATCTTGGTGGCTCTCTTTTCATTTAATTCGATATAATGTGATCCCTGCAACACCGTCATTATAAGTAAAGAATACAAGTCAGATTCTGGATGCAAATTTAAATTGAATATCATGTACTTCTTATACCACAATTATGGTAGAAATGATCATAAAATTATTACGCTATAAATACAGGTGGGATCAGCTTTTACCGAATTACTTTTATCAACTTGTATAGTAAGCGAAGTGCTTAAACGATTCGCGATGCTGTAAGGATAGTTAGGAGTGTTTTTACAATTTCGCATGAGGTATTGTTATTACTGAAAACAACTAATAATATTAATTTAAGAAACGTGAATAGCTTCCAAATTATTGTATAGCTCCAAAACAGTGGATCTTATTAAAACCAATCATTTATTTTGAATACTATATTAGTTTATTGGGCCTAAACTATTTTGCAGAAATTGTATATACAATGAGGGCACATTTTCCAAATCAGGCGTATTCAGTTTGCTGTAATGGATGTACTGCCTACTTAAACTTAACAATTTTGGTACAGTTGCATTTTTCAAGTTAAGTTCCACATTATATTTGGACACTTGCACTGTGTCATGCAATCCTTTGCTAACGCGCCCTATCAGGATGGATGTTATTTCTTTAACAATCTTATTCATGTCATAGAGAAAGTTTGTTGAACTTAGAGGAGCCTAAAAATTGAACATTTACAGATGTCATATTTACATTTGGTTTGCATAAAAATATTTACGTTTTGTGTGGATTGGTTTGCTGGAGGTGCTGCTTTCTCAAAGAGACAATTATAAATTTCTTCATAATCAAGCTCAGACTCAGAATGTGTAATAAAAAGTGGTGCATCCCATCTATTTTTATTATCAGGCTCTTCATATCGTAAAAGCAAACCATCAAATGTCTCTTTTGAATACTTATCTTCATCTGTTTTACATTGATTCAGTTTCCAGGCTTCATCCTTGTTAATTATAGTATATAATGTACATTGTGTGCTATGATTTGCTTTTGTAATGCAGTACAATTCATAACGATATCCTTTTATATAGTTTAGGCCATCATAAATGACTAGATTTCTAGGAGTTATCAACCTAGTCACCTGAGACTTCAAAACATCACGTACTTGTTTCTCCTTCCTTGAATCTAAAGATTATTTAAGTAACAATTATTTAATTTATATAATGAATGAATTTATAATTACCACTATAACATGTGTCCTTTTGGAAGCCTGCCTTTATTATCTCATCAAACTCGTTAACTATACGGACCTCAATGTCCTTCTCTTCAAAATACTTTTTCAGTTCATTAGCACGTCTCGTTTTGAAACTACTTGGATACCCGGTAATAATAATTAATGGCATTTTAAATTATAACAGCACAATGAATGAAACAAACTTAACATGTGCCTCCAAAGCAATAATAACTCTAAATATACTGCATGGTAACATGTCAATCCGGCTGCATAACAAAGTTTATTATAGGCAATCAGCGCAACTTTAGTTATTTTACAAACTAAGGGTGATAGGAATAAGCAACAAATTCCAAATCAAAGCGGGGGAGGCCCTTTATTTTCCGCAAACTTGGATGTTCTAGCATTTATGCAGGCATAATCGAAACTCTGATACATACAACATTTAAAATAAGTTCAAAACCAAATAAAAATTATTTTAATATGTTATTTACCAACTTGACTACTTGATAAGGCTCTATCAAACACAAAATCAAGTTTAGCTAAGGCAACAGCAGTGCATAGCCTAGTGGTAAGGTCTGTGCATATTGTCAGGGTGTCATGAATTCGATCCCTGGGAAAGCCGATCCAAATTTTGCTTTATATTTTCAATAGAAATCAATTTGAGTATATAAAGGGTAGATCAAATTTGTCTATAGCAACAACGCTTCATAGCCTAGTGGTATAGTCTATGGAAATGATCTGCGCGTCTCGGGTTCGAATCTCGAGTCGGGCAACTCAGTTTTAACATTTCAATTCAATTTAAGTCTATAAGGGGAAGATCAAATTTGTCTCGAGAAAAGCACTCCGTAGCCTAGTGGTATAGTCTATGAGAGTTGCCTGTTCGTCTCGGGTTCGATCCCCGACAACGGCTAGCCGAATTTATAACTTATTTAATTCCTTGTGTGTTCGGGGGGCCCCTATAGACTTAACGCTAAGTCCTATGGGGCCCCCCGGGCGTACAAGGCCCCTATTTTTAATTTTTGAAGCCCGTACGTTAAGATTGTCTTGTGACGGCCCACCCCGCCGCTTCGCTCCCCGGCAGTAGACTGCCTCCCCATTCCCGATTTTCGTTACCAACAGGCCTCGGTTTGTGACGTCGTAGAGCAGGGGGGCGCTTCTTATGTCGAGTAGAGCTGTGAATTAATTTCCAAGTGCTTGCTTTGAATACAAGTGCTATGGCCAATTGAATGACCATTCTACTTAAGAAGTACCTCTGCCTGACGCCAAGTAACTACTTGGGAAGTATTTGCCGTTAGAGTTTTAAATTCCGAAAAATTTCAGGCCCCAGGATTCGAACCAAGGACCTCACGGTTACTGAGCAAGTGTTTCACCACTGCACCACTAACTGTCTTACTGCAACTAAATTAAAACTTATATTTGAATGCAATTTTATTCCATAGGTATTAAACTCCCGCGGAGATTCGAACTAAGGACCTCGCAATTACCAGTCGGGCTGGGTAAAGCCCATGTACCACTAACTGTCGTACAATAAAAGAATTAAAACTTATACTTGTGTATTGATTCTGTACACACCCTTAAGCTCCAATCCATCCTAGCAACTCAGATCAACTATGATTACTACATGATTTGTTACTAATTTTATTGGTATTACCAATAGTAATACATTGAGCAATCCTTTTTTTATTTAAAAATAAAATATATGAGCTTATAAAAAGTTTATCTTAAATGTTTTTCTGTGCCAATTATAAAGGAATTCCATTACAAAAACGCATATAAAAATAATGTCCCAAGTAATCTGCCAATAATAATATAAATAAATAGTAAACAAAAATAAAGTTATATCGTGATAATGCCGTTGTCAAACCGTGTTTATACATCCAATATAATCATTCTTTAATATGCAAAAAACTTTTACAAAAGTTTTGAAATCCAATAGCAGCGCCGTCTATGGACATAATTATCAACTCGCGTAAGGAAAAAGTTGATCATCAGACTCTACTCTCCAGAAGCAAGTTGTCAAACAGCCGTCGCGACGACGCGTCGCGTCTTTGTAAAAGTTACCTGGTGGGCCAGTTACCTGGACAAGTGTGTGTAAACACTGCAATTGTGCAGCTTTATCTTTTATATTAGTAATTGTTAATTTATAAATTGTTCTTCAATTTATTAAAGGTTGAATTCACTGGAAGTTGAAAACTGGAAGATATATATCTCGATTTAAGTGTTCATACCCACTTGATTCACACGAGATTCACTGCAATGAATGTGTTTGCACTACTCAAAGAATCTTAATTGAAACTTTGTGCTGATCAGGGTTAAGAGTATTATGTAACCTTATGTTTATTATTTGAAAAATGCACTTCAAGAACTTTCATGAATAGTTATGATGAAGCACACATACATTGTGTTTAAGTAATCATGTAATTATATATGAATTTTAGTCTTACGAATAATATTTATACATATTTGTTTCCAGTTAAACTTAAGTCAAAGCATACAGATCTCGTCAGAGAAACATCACAAATGAGAGCAAAGACGCCAAGAAATCATGGCAAGCAATCTGTCAAAGGTGAAGCCAATACCTGGAGTCAAAGACATTATTCTAGTTGCTTCCGGGAAAGGAGGTGTTGGCAAAAGTACTACAGCAGGTGAATTTAAAAATACTTATAATAATTGTAGAAATGAACTTGTAGTTAATTTGGCCACAGCTTTAATACTACAATATCCTACAAATAATATAGGCCTATTGGATACAGATTTGTTTGGTCCAACTGTACCTCAAATGATGAATTTAAATAACACACCAATTTTAAATGATGATAATTTAATGGAGCCATTGGTGAACTATGCTGTAAAATGGTAAATTGTTTTCTAACATTATAGCTGATTATTTTATAAACAAATTGCATGGTCATGCAAGCACTTGAGAAATTGAAGAGACAAGTGTACTGGGGCCATTTGAAACTTGGTTTATAATAAGCAGATTCATCATGGCTATCACATTTTAATACTCATACATTCAACGTCTATTGAGAGTCTGTTCATTCAATTAAGGGCAGAAGGATGAAATTAGGTATGAACATAAGCATTTAAGAACTTAGTTATAGCTACCACCCAGTATAATCCCAACTACTGAAGGTTGTGATTTATTTGTAATTCTAATGTATTTTTTTATTGAAATAGGTCAGTGTCAATGTAGATTTATGTTAGGAAATTTTTGTGTAAACAATGTATTTGTTTACACAAAATAACAATCACAACCTGTTGTAATTGTTATCCCAACTAATAGAGTTTACAATTTTGGTCTAATTTCTATGTATTTTTCAGTTGCTATTTGAAGACAATGTTTGTTCTGTTCCAAGCCACATCAGAGAATTAGGTGAGAGACCGTGTTAAGCTGATTCATAATATATATATTCATATAACTGCATTTCATGATATATACCGAATTCAATGTGTTTTCCAGTTGGTTGATGATAACTCTTATTTCACATTCAAGGCAGATGGATAAAAATTGGTGAGTACATATATTGAAACCCTAAATCGTAATAACCAACCAGTTTTATACCAACTGCTATAGGTTAACAAATATTTGTAATTTCTGTGTATTTTTTCAGTTAATATATGAAGGCAACTCCCATTCGATTATATGGCAATAGGTGAGTGGGAGATCAAGCTTATGCATTTACAATAGCTGCCTTTCCTGTAATGATTGTATTTCAATATTTAATTTAATGTGTGTTTCAGTTGGTTGATGATCGGTTCCATTTCATTCAAGCATGAGGGCTGAAAACAGGTGAGTGTGTGGGCATTTCAGCTCTGAATCAGAGTAACCACCCTAGTTGATTTATTCAAACTGTTATAGTTTAACTAATTTGAATATATTTTTCAGGTACTTGATGATAATTTTGGAAACAACGTATCCAGTTCTATAATACTCGGTAAGTGTGTTGGCATTTAAACCCTGAATAATTATAAACAATTATGAAAGCTTATGTTTGTTTCTATTTATAATGTATTTCTTCAGGTCATCATCAATATCAACAGCCTTACATCTGCGTCCACTGATGGACATAGGCCTGCTTCCATTTCTTCAGGTATTTGATGATTATATCGCATCCATGGGAGCTAATTATTTCACATCACCTAGGATGGTAAGGCACCAAGTGTTCTTTCAATTACAAGTCGTTCCATTGACTTATTTGGGTAGGTTCTTTAATAAACCCATAAAATGTACTAATTTGACATCATATTCTCCCCTTCCTCGAAAGATGGCGATGTGTTCAGTGGTCGGTATACAGTTTGTCGTGGTACTTCCCTTCCTCAATAGATGGCGCCATGGGTTCGCAAAATGGCGTGTAATACAAGTTGCCTATATTATATTCTTTACTGGAAATTGTTGAATTTATGCAATTAAATGGTGTCCAATACGTTTTAAAGTTAATATGCGTATAGAGCTAAGTTCCCTGAATAAAATGAGGTATCACACCCCTATTTAGGGCGTATGGTTCAAGAGTTACAAAAACTCGTAACAAAATGGCGATCTTCAGGCCTCCATAACTTCTGGCGCCATAATTAAAGGAATCTCTACGTTTATGTGATCTCGGTACAAAAAGACAAAATATGAATTTCTTTTCCGGCCCTCATGATGGTTCGCGCCAAAATTAAAAGTATCTCTTTACGTTTATGTGATCCCGGTACAAAAAGACAAAATATGAATATAAGAAACTCAATTTCTCCATGATTTTCTTCATTTCTTATATTCATTTTTTGCCTTTTTGTACCCGGATCACATAAACGTAAAGAGATACTTTTAATTTTGGCGCGAACAATCATGGGGGCCGGAAAAGAGATTCATTGTTTGCGTTTTCGTACCGGGATCATATAAACGTAAGTTTTAGACTGGTATTTTTAAAAGGTGTATTACTCATGAACCAGTAGTCCTAGAGGGGTGTATGATACCTCATTTTAATCAGTGCGGATTCCTTTATCTGTAATAAAGCATTGAACCTTATCGGATAACATTTAAACATAAAAATTAAACAATTTTTGGAGAAAATTTGAGGTAGGCAACCGGTGAGACATGTCGTGTGTCGCCATCTCGGATGAATTTGTGGAACTAATTTGGCCATCTATAGGGATATTAGCGAACTAACATTGCTATATGGAAATTACACTATATTGGTATTTAACCATTATAATCCTTTGAACACAACCCCAATATATTTAATACATTTATTTAAAACGTTCTTACATAAGATTATGGAACCAATTTTAAATTAACCTGCTCGTGGCCCCCTTATCATCCCTGGCCATGTGATCCTGCAGTGTAAGAGACTTACTCGAAATTATTGCACGAGGCTCCTAGAACAAAGTTATTTGATTCCACCTTCATAAATACAACAGCTCCAACTGGTAGATCTTCTTTATCTCTCCCAAAGCCTTGCAGAAGTCAGCACAATGCCTATTGGCAACAAATGTTTGAAGTGTGCATTTGTTTCCCGATTTCTCTGTACCAGCTAAAATGTTGAAAACTTTCATTTAGTAGACAATATAGCCATGCATATCATATGAGTAAGTAAATACAACACCTTAAATTTGCTTTGTAAGTTTTGGTCATCAATAAAATTCTAAACGCCAAATACACAACCTTGCATACAAACAAAACAAGCAAAAGAAGGGTCACTAACTTGAAATTATTGTATGAAGGCTCCCAGAGCAAAGTTATTTGAATCCCTCTTCATAAATACAAAAGCTCCAACTGGTAGATCTTCTTTATCTCTCCCAAAGCCTTGCAGAAGTCAGCACAATGCCTATTGGCAACAAATGTTTGAAGTGTGCATTTGCCTCCCTCTGTACCAGCTAAAATGTTGAAATATTGGCAACAAATTATGAGGTGTACATTTTTTCCCAATTTCTCTGTACCACCTAAAATGTTACCCTTTGAGAATTGAAACTTATATTTCTCTGCCCCATTCCATAACCGACTAGACTATTGAGTGCCTTATACATTGCAATTTGGAACTTAATCTGTGTTTCATTCGAAGTTAAACTAAGTAACAGTAGCCAAACCAAAGAACATTAAAACTCGACATTAAAAAGACGTAAATCAAAAACAATACCTCAACAAAGAAATTATCTTTTGCCAGGTTGTCTAAAAATAAAACAAGTATTATTAGAATTTTCCTAAGAATTTTTTGGCCACATTTTAAGTATTAAATAAATTGTAAGTCCTTTCTTTTCAACTGCTTTGGAATTTAACTCAAACAATGGCTGATCGTACCTGATTATTAACTTAATACGATTGTTATTACCAGGACCCATTCATGTATAAATTGCAAATATCATTACCGTAAAATATATAAATAATTGAGTCATAACTGGAAGTTGAATATTACTTAATGTACACTACTACACCTTGTAGAGTATTAATATTCATTCACAACGGATTCATGCAAATTAGCACGTATTACGTTAAATTCCGATTGCGTTAAATTCTTCGTAAAGAACTCTATCCGCTTGAGAGAAGCAAGTGAGAGTTGCTGGGAATTCCCTCAATATACTGCATTCAGATCAAAAACCCGCTAACCCAAATAGTGCGCACACGATATATAGTCACAACACGTATTTGCAAAATATTATTTGCAATGTATTATCGTTAAATTTCAAGCAAGACAACTTGGTATTCTACTGGCGCGCTACTATTATCTTTCTTATCAATAACAACATTACAATACAGTAGTATTTAGTTGTACTATTGTACTAAGCATCATCAGGTAAATGCACTGTGCATATCATAAAAACGTTCAGGAAATTAAATTCACATTAGCGCGCCTAATAACTAGCAACAAACTTATTATGTGACTAATGCATCCTATACCTGCGTGCTTGTGCATTTGTTTTCGGCATTCTGTGCACTAACAAGTTTTACCAAATATTTACAAGTGTCCGATAATTAGGCTCAATCAATTCGTCTCGTTTGCGAGTAGAATACAAGACAGCAAAGAAGATAAGCAAGCGGTGTAGACACCAGCTATTGCTTCGGAGCGCATTAGTGGAAAAATACCGCGCGCGCCGCGCATTCAACCAATATTTAATTGTTTGAAAAGAAAATATTTTAGTATTTGATGCGCCGTTAAAAGACATTTATGTAAATTTCCACTTGCGCCTAGAGGGAAATCTAATCTAGCGTAAATTGCCTAACGAATATTCCGCTCCTTAAAACTTTTCCTGTTCCAAACAAAAACAAAAATCAAAAAACAAAGGCGGCAAGACGAATTGAAATGCTAAAGGTTACGCGTTACGGTATTTGGAATTTGTCCGCCGCCGCCGCCGCCGGTCACATTACGTGTTTAATTCACGTGGTTGTGCGCCGCAGGAATTTCGCGGAACGGGGCAAGTAATCACGTGTTGTGGGCGGCAAGTGCCAAGCGGTGGCAGCGATAGTGGCCAGGCGCTCAAATTTCATTCGGTTCTATCCATTCGCATGATCCTATTTATCGATTTATGATTTCAGCGTGACTCTAACACTTACTACAACATGACCTACATAAACATTCAATTCTATCTTACTCTGAATTTCAACTGTGTGCGAGTACCAGTTAGCTATCACGCGATTGCAATGTATGGAAAAGGGAAATGAGAGTTTCGTGGAAAGCGTTCACCCCGCGCGCACACGACAACGCATTCAATTATTATGAAATTTATGCGGTCTACGAAGAAGCGCAATTTCCCAGGCCATCTTCAATTTATCCAGAATTCAGTTTTTCTCATTTCGCACTCCTTCGAAGTATTATAATCGATGCGATAAGCGGTAACCGATAGACATAAATATTTACATTGCGAAACAACTTGAATATTGAGTACTTATATCAAAAATTTAGAAAACCTTGCGAATAGATTACAAGTCTATATGATAAAAGCCGGTACTCTATGCTGAAATCAACAATTATGGGCTTTGTAGCTTTTTATACCGAAATTTAAATTTCAACGAATAATCTCATTTAATTTATATGAAATGCTGTGGAAAAAAGCATTGATCATTAGCGGTTATTTTCGTTTTTGGCACAATTTAGCATCGCGCTTTCCCTGAACGTAAGTGCGTCTTTTTCGCGGGCACAGCGACCTTCGCGGAAAATAAACCGAATAAAATTTTCGAATCTCTTTCATTCACGGAACTCGTTCGTGCCAAATCGCAGACGGGGGCCGAACGTGCTCAAACCTGCTAAAGCATGCCACCGAAACGGTTGCACAGGTTGGCACGAGACGAGATAGCCGGTGATGCTGCTTGATTGCTTGCTTCCCGGCAATGGGGATTCCTGGAATGCGTCAGCGGACTGTTTGCAGTACAAGCGCGTATACAGAGAATCCCCCCCTAGCTAGCAACACCTCCACGGTGTATAAAAGCGTCTCAACATGCGCTGTTTGCGTCATTCAACTTTCATTCGTCGCTCGAAGCGTGTACTCGCAACTTTCGTGTAACAACTTTGCGTAGTCGGCGCTTATTGTGAATTACACAACATTGCATACAAGTCAAGCTTAAACGTGAGTGCCATAACAAACAATATAAACGCGGCAGAGTTCAAAGTGAAATCAAGAAGAAAATTAAAAAAGTACGTTACCAAAATGTGTCTATCAAAAGTGTGTCCTGGAAAAGGCGATATTTGCGGTGAACGTGTGCCACTTGGAAAGATAATCGCCAGTGTTCTGGATACGGCTCGTCAGGATAACCGGCTCATCTATGGTTTAGTTCCCTCAATTGCATGTCTCGAGAAAGCACCAGAAGATTCAGTGATCTGTCTTCTTGCTGAGACACAACCTGGAGATGCCACAGCACATTTGCAGACGGTCCTCTTGCAGGCGTTCTGCTACGAAAATTACATACCAGTTATAACGGTGAGTGTTGTTGCACAATTTGTCGTAAATATGCGTTGCATTTTTGATTATTGTTGTTATTATAATTAACGCATACCATGTACATATGCTTATCTGCGTTTGTTTGTTTTGTTGCAGGTTGACAATAGCGATAAATTAGCTGAGTTTTGCGGAAGCGCGATCAAAACAAAAGGTTGTCAATGCGCAGTAATTACCAGAGATCCAAGTCTACCATGGTCGGATTCGAATTATGATAATCCACCCCTAACAGCCAACGAACAGGCCTTGGCTGACTTCTATGAGTGTACAATTGATGCAAGCCCTTCACCAATAGTCAAATTACCAAGATGAATTCTCCCTCAGTGACTAGTTGAAATCCAACAAGTTCATTTCCATTGAATTTGCAATCAACTGTTGATTGCAATAAGGATTACTGCATGAGATACTCAACGAATGCATACCTAGAAGAAGGGATGTCTCCGTGACTAATATTCTGAGACTACTTGATTATTGCGATTTTGATTACTTGCACTGCAAGAAATTGACTAATGTTTGAAATTGTATATGATAATTTGTACGTCTTGCAGACTTGACTTGTGAACCATTGATGTAACAATTGACCATTTAATTGTTTAAATATATTATTAAGTTATGTAAAACTGAATTGGAATGTAGAACTTAAATATAGGTTAAAAAGATATGAAAAGTTTTGTACTCACTCAAATGCTTCCTGCATTTCACCCAATGAATTCTGAATGCTGCCGGCTATCCTCTTTTCAATCATTCGTAAATCACAATGGATATTCACTTAATTCCTATCGTATTCTTTAATTCCCGGCAATTACAATCGGCATCAAGAAACAACGCGGTAACGACTTCAACTGACAGCTCGGCGCCGGCCACTCACGCTCCTGCTGGCATAAACGTTAACTACAAGGGTATTTATTTGGGTGTTCATCTGCTTTTCTGCAAACTTCGGCAGGAGTAGCACGTTGGATCTCTGCAGGTAAGAGCTACGTTGTGTGATCCATATACTACATCCTCATTAGCTGGGAACCTCATTGGTAAGTAACTTACATTAGTCAACATAATTTGCTTAGGTTAGGTCGTTCCAATGTATATCCTGGTATATCCACTATTGTTATCATTTTTTTGATCTTCCAGGCATAATAATGACGAGCATGGGTGAAATCGATGAGACCATTGTGGCCGGAAAGGCAGAACAGCGTGTATACGGAGGCTGTGAAGGCCCTGATGCCATGTATGTGAAGCTGATTTCTTCTGATGGTCATGAATTTATTGTGAAGCGAGAACATGCCCTCACTTCTGGCACCATCAAAGCCATGTTAAGTGGGCCTGGCCAATTTGCAGAAAACGAGCTTAATCAAGTAAACTTCCGCGAAATTCCGTAAGTAAACAAATGAATGATTGTTTATGCATAACTGTTAATTCCCCTATTTCAGGTCACATGTGTTACAGAAAGTTTGCATGTATTTTACCTACAAAGTGCGTTATACAAACAGCTCAACAGAAATACCAGAGTTCCCAATAGCTCCTGAAATTGCACTGGAACTACTGATGGCTGCCAACTTCTTGGACTGCTAAGGCTACAGCAACAAACTTGTTACAAGCATTAGCTAGCTGCATTTGCAATGAAATTACTCTATCTCAATAATACCTTAAGTAAAATTACCTCACATTTAAGGGTTCCACAATAATGAGTTTGGCCCTTAATGCAGATTTTTCTCAACTGCTTTGGGAAATTATTGGATCTTAAGGGAGGACTTGTAGCATACACACCAGAATTAAAGTCCTCAATAACACCCACAATTAGTTAATTTTTTGCTTGTGTACATTTATTTAAGTCGTTTTGTTTCGCTCTTTTCCTCATTCGTTCGCTGTGTATCCGCGCTTCTTTCTTGGCTTACTTAATAGATTTATATATTACAAAGTGTGCATGCATATCATTCACTCCCTATCATTAACAAGTTGCATCATCTCACGTGTTCATTTGATCCACATCTAATGGTTTCTTGTAACACTTACATTAATCAATTATTAGCAAGTAAGTAATAGTTGTTGACAACTATTATTATTTGTTTGAATTTCATTGCGAGAAATCATCGATTCTTATTCTCTCAATTGCAGAGAGATACTTGTTTGCATTACTCATCCATCATGCTTCAATAATGCATCATTTTGTTTGCTTGTTTTGCATTTTAAAAGATTTATCACAGAATTAGTGAACACCACTCATAATATATATATAATATATACATATTATCTACAATCTAATCACCCGTAAAAGATAAAAAAATTAAACTGTTTCTGCGTGGCTGCTGTATATGTAAATGTCGAATATATATAATAATGTATGTGTCAACATAAAATATACGATTATTCTACCATTTCTACCTATAGGAAATTAATTAATAGTAAAATATGCTTTCTTGCCGTCGCGCGCTCTTCCTATGCATGCGTTGGCCGCATTTCTGTAATGGGAAATTGTCATTCGAATTTGTAAATTATTTGAAATAAATCCTAAAATGGAAATTGTTTCAGTCACATTGTTTTTGCCCCTCCGAATAAACTCGTTAGACATGATAGGTGAATCATAATCAACGTCACCAGTGTACTAGTCCGTCGTCGCAGTTCGTCGTTTGCTTCGAATATAGCAATTGTATAAAAAACGAGAATAAATTTCGAGTGTACCCACCTAAATTATTAATTAGCACTAGATATACATGTAAAAAATCTGCGATTTGATAATACTTATGTCATATGAATACGCCCAGATTTGTCGTATGCTATCTGTTCGATGCGTTGTTTGTAAAGTCGCGCAACATCTTCGACAAACGCTCAATGCTCTCCTCTAGCTTAATGCGCTTCTGGCCGCACAGTGCACTCGTTTTCTGCAAATCGGTGCGACGGCTCTCTAATAGTCTCACTTCGTTCTGCCGCTGACTCAGCGCCTGCTGCTGTGCGAAACACTTGCGTTTCAGGCACGCAATCTCAACCTCTCGCTCTGCAAACAATTTCAGAGGTCAAGAGTGAGTTATTGAGGAAAACTCAACAGTAGCTACCTTTCGAGTAGCGCGTGTAACAGGCCATAATCTCATCGACACCATGCCATGATAAATCCACTTTTCGATCAATGCCACCGTCAACCATTGAAGTTTCAATGATTGGCTGCTGATTATCCGTCGATTGTACTGTCCCCGTTTGGTCATTAACGTAAAGGGTTGCATGCGGAATGGTCGTGAGTACATTCGTCGTAATGCATTCACTGCCATTGGCCCGCACTCCCATGGGATAATGGTTATTTCGAATACTTGCAAGTGGAATTTGAGGAACTGTTAGAATTATATTTCCACTGCTACTTTTTTGAGGATCTTGCTGCTGCTCACTGCTACTACTTGGTGGCGGCGGTGGCAAAGTTTTACACAACTTATCGTAAAATTGCAGGTAGTAATTGTTCAGCGATGCACGTTCATTTGTGCAGGATCGTTTCATGCGATTACGAACCACATGTATCCAATTTGTCTCCAGTTCTATAAAACATTATTAGAATAGTAACACAAAACAATGAATAAACAGAAAAAACAAACCTTGACGTTGCCGTAGAGAAACACCTTTCAAGCCCAGACCGTATAGAAAACCATCTTTGAATGGAGCGTTCAGCACTCCATTCGACTGATTGTGCGACAACAACGACGACGATGATTTTGAAGAAGGCACTGGCAAATCTATAATTAATCTATCAGTTCTCGTGTTGTGGTCGTCCTTGTCCCAATAGTCAATGGCACCGTCGTCCAATTCCAGATAATTTGGCATCCACTTTCGTCGTTCCAATTTCTTTAACTCAACATCTAAAAAATTATAACAAACCTTAATTTTACCAAAATTTCGTCTACTTAAAATTAACAAAAACAAACCGTTTTTAGTCCAATGCGTTGTA
Source organism: Aleochara curtula (assembly GCA_963978815.1). NCBI lineage: Eukaryota > Metazoa > Arthropoda > Insecta > Coleoptera > Staphylinidae > Aleochara > Aleochara curtula. The sequence goes on along the minus strand of OZ022216.1, from coordinate 17,182,924 downwards.
AGGCCAAATATGTTTAAAAATTCTATTTGACCACTGTCTTCATTACATCGAACTCTCATTCCTTTTTGTCTGGACAATATCCACAAGTCGAGACCAAAATCAACCGAATGATTCTCGTTCAGTATCGAATCATCGTCACTACTCCAATCATCATCTTCGCCATCGCTACTGGAACTGGAAGTATCTGAATATCCGTAGACTTTAATGCCAAACTCAAATGCCGATTGCGCTTCTGAAGCACTACGACAAGTGCGCGTCTCCTGTACGCTTTTTACATGCCTACCGTTTTGCTTGGAGCGCAATTCACGGCGTGTTTGACGTCGCTTGGCAGCTAAATCAATTTTGCTTCTGAGATGGGTATCCCATGATGAAGCTTCTGGTATATTTAAAACAAATCCCATCGAATGATGCGGTGTGGTAGCACATGGCGTACTATAATTCAATTTGTTGATTGCTTCGTCTGAACTTATCGATGCAATTGTTAATTGTGGTGGAATTGGAATCGTTAGGCTTTCAATATTGGCACATGAGATATTTTTAGAGTGGACTTCAGGCTCTCTATCGTCCACAGGACATTCCTCCACTTTAACTGCTTCCTCTTTCTTGACATGATTCAAGTTGAAAGTCGCGGCAGCGACGGCACCACCGTTGGGTACGTACTCGAACAGAGTGTTATTGTTGTTTTCCTGTGCACTACAATCGCCGTTCATATGTGCCAGGGGCTTCGCGTTCGTATCACACTCTTTTATAAGTGACTGACTAGCAACTTGAGGTGCACAATTATGTAGAAGATTATTATTGTAAGCTAAATTACTTGCGTTTATAGGAACATTCGTATTTGGTACTTGCGCGACATGCTGCTGGGCGATCTGACTCTGCACAGGATAGTTTGGCGACGGCGCCGGTAATTGCGGACTGTGCGTTTGCTGCTCAATGACACGAAGCGGCGTCGAAGCGTGCTTCGCATACATTTCGGAGATGCGCTCGCTATTGTTACTGCGATAGTCGTCGCAAACGGCTTTGGGTACCGCCACTGACTGCGATGGCTTTGTCGTCATCCGTGGTGTGGTTGTAACAATCGTATCCATTACGGTATCATGTTTCCGCGTTCCGTTGCAGTTGTTTGCGACGGTCTTTACAATTAAAGCATCGATGCTGTACAGCCGGCTCTTTGCTGATAGCGTTGTATGATGCGTGGAAGATGCAATCGCAGCCATTCGCTCTGAAATATTTAAGAATGAGTTTTAAAAAGTGAACATTGCTCGGTTTGTTAAAGGAAGAATGGTTACCATTACATGGGGTCAACGATGAACAAGAAGCAGCGACGGGGATCTGTCAGGCATTTTCGCTGCTATCTCGAGTCGGTTCGCTGGCTGCCGAAACAACGGCTGGAAAACCACCACCGCCATTCATTCCACCGTCACCAGTCAATGTGGGTACTTTGGAGACGACCGCAGCGACGGATGGCATAGATGCAGATAACGTAGTTGTAGGCGTAGGTGTCCTTGCCAATGGCATTGGTACTGCCAACGAATTATTGTTCATGGACTCAGGCCCCACGGCCATTCCGACGGGACTCGGTGCATGATTCGTCGGTTTCGGGCTTGGTTTGGGCGACACGCGATTTGGCAGATTGTTGATCAGCGGGCCGGACGGCTGTAGAATGGGGCTTTGACGCGGCTGCGACAGGTTCAGCGAGTACGCACTGTTCGGCGGCAAGGTGAGCGAGTGTGGAGAATGTCGTTGCAGCGACGGACTAGACCGAGGTATTGTTGAATAGGCGGTGGGCAGAGAAGGCGCAAGAGAGGTGCGTGTAGGCGCCGAGAGGTAGGATGACGCATAGAGGTCCTTCGGCGGTGGTAACATGGGTCCGAGAATTGGTAACATTAGAGGCGGTGGTGGTTGCGGCGCTACGCGCGTTAACCCAGCAGCCTTATCGCGATGATGATGATGATGAGCGCGCTCCTTCTCGCGAAGTTCGCGTTCTCTTTGGTGATGCTGCTGCTGTTGCTGGTGGTGCTGCTCGATCAAATCGCGCTCCGCCTGTTCTTCTTTGCGCGACGCTGCCAATCTTTGCCGATGCTCTTCTTCGAGTTTCAACCGCTCGTTCATATAGAATGGTATGGCACTGCTAACGCCAACGCCAGGAAGCATATACGGTAGATACGGATGACCACCCATGGGAGCGGCCCACGGCGGTCGCAGCATTCCCATGCGCTCCAGGTACAGTTGCTCTTCGACGAGATTCAACGGTGGATACGCAGGATATCCGTAACCGGGCACTGCCTCCAGTGGTGCAACCGGCAGCGAAGGAATTCGTTCCTCTGCACGGTACGGTTGAAAACCACTGCGTAGGTCTGGATAACGCTCGGGTGCAATTTGCGCAACGCCAGAGAGCCGCGTCACCGCACTTTCGCCGCGTGAAGGCGCGCACTTCTCGTTGCCTACAATAATTAAAAATCAATCAAATCAACCATATAAGCTTGAGTTGTATTAGGGTGCCCACTACCTGAAGAAGGACCAGCTTCGCGCGTCGTAGCATGCTCCACGCTTCCGGGAAGTGATTGCTGCGCTAAATTACGAAGAGCGGCTGCAAATGAATGTCCTGCTGAAGCGGATGAAGAAGTGGCTGCGCCCGAGCCGGAGGTGCGCGCAAGTTTGTTACTACTCAGATTACTGCCATTCGTTGTCGTTTGCAATTGCACCTTTGATGTGGATGGTGTACCTAAAATATGTACACTTTAAATACTCGTTCGACAACCGTGTAGGTGTGTGTAATATGTTATCATCCGTCATGTAATTACAAAGTGGAAGAGGTCATAAACTAGGCGACCGCAAAGGTGACGAGGTGATGAAAGGTGACCAGAGGCCAGTGTGGCAGGTCATCGCGTTGGGATATAAGCGTTGGCGGGTCAAGTTGAAAGGCCAAGGCATGGGTGAAATGCATTTGTAAATAAACACCCGACATCTCAGGCGCGCGCGCGGTCGGGTAAATGATTTCATCGAAGCTTTGCAGTCTTGTTTGCGATTCTCCACTATCATCGCGTGATTTGGAACGTGCAAAATATACTCGCGCTCATTCATTCAGACATTGCGCTTCCTTCTTACAATTGCTTTACATCAATCTTAAATTTATCCTCTTACCATGTGGCGTCTGATAATACGGATGCGGCGGCTGATATGTTGGGAGCGCGTTGGGATATTTAAAATCCATTGTGCGCGCACGAGACTGCTTCAGTTGGGCGATGAAATCGCAATCAGTCGGGTATTTTTTATTGAGCGCGCGCGCCTAAATCACTCCCATTGCAATCGAAACAGCGTCCATCTATTATGTTTGGCTTTACTTGAAATATGATGCGCGATGACGGCGTATCTGTCGCCAACGCACGCACAAAAATCAATTGTTAATTAAAAGCGAGTGCGCTCTGCAAATCGGCTCGCTAGTCGTCGTTTTGCGCTCTGAGCTGCAATTGAGAAAGAAATGCGTTTACCCGGCTAATAATTCGCGCTTCGTATATGCTGCAATAAGGAAATCGCGCCGTGTCCACTCTGGCAATAATGCCAGCCACCACCGCACTGATGTACGGCAACGACAAGTGCATTTGTATTTGTGCGCCAGACTGAGGGGGTGGTTTCACAAACGTGTAACATCTCTGCGTCCTCGCTCGCTCTCCCCCAATTGCGCCGCACCCACGCAATTCCTGCTTCCACACGACACCCTTATAAGTCTATAAAACGCGAAGCGACCCCTCGTATCAACGAGACGACCTATGTTTCCACCCCCGTCAGGCTCTAACTTAATGATAAGAAATCGGACTCACCGCTTTCCGGTTTCGTAGACGACGCTGATATGGCAGTGGTGACTTTACGCTCGGATGACTTTGGCGAGCAATTCTTTCGCACAGGACGGGTAACAAACGTTTGAGGCACCTGCAGATAGAAAAGAAATTCGAATAAGAAGCAAACAGCCCGCAACGAGAATGCAATTTATTACCACTTTATCACTGCGTTGTCCACTTGGCAAGCGCGCTATGGTCGCCTCCGGGCTATCTTCAGGCGGCGGTGGCTGGGTAATCCAATTGTATTGTCGCTTGTCCACAGGTAGCCCCCAACGCTCATACTCGAGGCTCTGCGTACGAAGCGTTTCGTAGCAATCGAGGCATACAACAGCGAAGTCCCCGTTCTCGAGCAGAAGTGAATTTTCTGGTTGCGGATGGAATTTTAAAAATGGAAAGTCCTACGAACAAGTCACGTTAATTATAAAATAAATTCCAACAAAACGTGAAAGTATTACCTTGATTTGAAGTGCGCGCACTCGTTTGCGGTATGTCGTGATACCACAAACATAACAGCAAAAATTGTGGGTGTTGTACTCGCGGCGATCAGCGGCCGGCGCAGATGCTTGCGCTTCATATCGTCGGTACTGGCTGACAAGACTATGATAACAAAATGTGCACACTAACGCCGAGCCATTATCGCGAAGTTGTTCCGCGTTTGCCGGCGACTTGTGCTGTAGCAATGATGGAAAATATGGTGCATTTCGACCTGAAACAACATCATCATCAATGAATGTTTTCCTGGCGTTCAATAAAAATTATGAACGGCTGATAGGTCTTCGTACCTTGCGGTCGACTGTAAACCACTCGCGCCAGTGTCAATTCGGAGTGGAAGCCGCACATGAAGCAATAGATACTACTTCCGGAAGGATTATTGTCTGGAGGTGTAGTGATACATCGATCGCCATTAGAATTCCCAAGCGCATCGTTGATCGGCGCTGGAATTTCGTACCTGCGAGCAAATAATTCATTCAATAATGTGCTGATCAACGAAAGCGAATAGTTCCAGCTCACCTGCGACGCTCCAGCGGCACGCGCTCATTCTCTAACGTCTCCCATTGAGCGGCCAAGTACATGACGCACTTGCCGCAGCTGAGGACACGTCCGTGCGAGTCCATGCACGTGTTCTCAGAGGTGCGGGCGACCGTACGCAGGATTGGAAAATGCATGGCGTGCGAGTTCATGCCCTCGGGACTCGTGCTCAACCATTCCATTTGCGTATGCGGAAAGAGTCCAGCACAAATGTAGCAGCGGTAATTGTCACCGCTGCTGCTACTGCTTGCGGCGCCGCTTGCTGCGCTGCCACCATTGACTTGCTCCCCAGCGATCGGAGATGAGGTGCGTGTGATTTTCGCCTGCATACGAAGCTCATTTGCAGCTTGTTTCTTCTTTGAGGTCACAATGGCTGCTTTTCCAACATCGTAAGGCTTGTAGCGCACATCACTGCCGGCACTATTCGCCGGTGATTTGACGGTGCCGGGTCGATTCGAGTTGCTATTAAATACCTGATAATGATGTAACGCGGCATGATGCGCTTCCGCCGACGTATGATGATTATTGGTGGCCGCGTTTGGCTCTCCGAAGACTTGATGTTTTTGCGGAATCGACTTGTAGCATATGGAACACACCTGTACCATACCTTGAGGACTGATGGGGCTGGCACCAGGTGGTGGTTTCAACGTCTGAATGAACGGGAAGTACGGTTCTTTCTCGGGATTGGGGCAGCAGTAAAGCAGCCGAATGCTACTGCTTGGATACTCAAGCGCACATGTGTAGCAAATGAACGTGGTGGTATCGATGGCGGGAGCTTGTCTCTTTCGCAGCGTATAGTTACGCTCGTAGTGCGGCACACCTTGCGCCTGGAACGTGTGCCACTGCTTGACGAGGTGATGCTGGCACTCGGTGCACGCGGCCACCTTACCACTTGAGTCCATCGGACGCGAACGTGAAGGCCGTGGATGCAGCATGAGGCTGGGGAAGAACGGCGTTACTGGCGTTTCTTGTAGCGGCTTTGCGGCAATGTAGCTTAGGCTGCCGCGCTTGAACTCGTCGCCACAGACGTAGCAGACCTCGGTTACTGAATTTTTGTCTGGCATACTGAGGTCCAGAATGTCGGTGCCGGTTGACGAGTTCGAATTCTGACTGTGATAGATATGCACGGGCGTCGTGCGCTGCTGCGACTGTACGGGCGAACTGCGGCTGCTCGAATTACGCAAATCTAGCGCCTCTGAGGGCGCATCTTTCTCGTCGCGCTCCGTCGTCGAAACCTGCAAAGCGTGTCGTCGTTATCAGAGCTGACCCTTTGCAACTGGCCACTTTTTCACATTTGTCTCGCTCGAGTAAACAAACATGCGATAAGCAAGCTACGGTTGATTGACAGTACTCACCAGCGAGGGACGGGGCGACGCCTTGTACCGTTGGTAGGAGACAACGGTTCCTCCATCGTTGTTCTCGCGCCGGCTTGGTGGGCGGCAATTGCTGGATGCAAAGTTGACGGCATTGCTGTGATTACTATCGCTGTTCAGGCCGAGCACCTGTGCGGCGTATTCGCCCTGCATTCCCATGTCGGCTCCAGTGTATGGGCCGTTGTCGACGCGCTTTAGCCAGTACAGGCGCTCGGCGTGCGGACGGCCAGCACGTTCGTAGGCCTCCCATTGCTGAATCAGCAGGTTGTAGCAGAGATTGCACGCCGGTACAACAGCTACGTCGGCGCTCTTTGCCGCTGGTACCACGTAGCCATTTGGCGGCTCGTGAGACTCAAGGAACGGAAAGTACGGTTCGCGCGGCTTCCCCGTGGGTGCACGAGTGTGCAACCAGTACGTGTGAGGATGACCACGGTTGCCGCACACGAAGCACACGTGCTGTTGCTGCTGCGGATGTTGTTGGACGACGTCATCGCACTTGTAGTATCTGTCGGTGGCGTCCTTCGACGATTTCTCTTGCGGCATCGTCTGTATTGCGCTCTACGAACGCCCGAATCATACATGTAAACAATTTCTAATTAGGTCACCCCGGCGTAGATATATTATAAGCAATGTGACGCCGCAGAACAGCTGTTGCGGCCTGCAGACATGGGTCGCGCCGACTACATGCACTCAACAGCTGAAAGAACATGGAGCCACGCAAACAAGGTGTCCTCGTTCACCACCAGCTCGAACACTATGCAAACAATCCACAACTTACTCGTCAGTTTCGACGATACGCAGCCACCATACACGAATGCATTCGGGCTCCTGATAGGGTTAAGTTCTTTGACGGCAGGAATCAACGCACTGTGCCACACTCGCGCTTCCCCAACACATCTAGTCGGCGACGTTGGGGCTGCGGACGTCTTTCACATTGTGATTACATGGATGAAGTTGGAACAGCATAGTTTTCCTCCTTGGTTATGGCGATAGTCCCTACACGCACACGCATTCATGTGAAACGATTCGTCCCAACGCCACATACACTCCGATTCACAACACTGCACGATAGCCCGATCAATGAGTCAACAGTGTATTCTTACACTCGACACGAATTTATAACCGTAATCGTTAAAAATTATTTACGTTTTCATTTTTCATGACACTTTCGACTCGACAGGCTAGTGACTGCGGCCATATTGCGCGAGCTGAACAATGCTGGCGACCAGTGATACCAACAACGCCCGTACCATAACCCTGAAGTATAACAAGTACGATTAATACTAAAATATTGCCAATTCAACTGTTTTCAGTTAATTACACATTCTGCTGCATAAGAAACTAATTCGATACATTAAATTTATATGAAACACATGATTTCAGATGTGTTGATGGCAAGTAGTTAGTGGACGACCAAGTGTCAAGAGAGTTGCATATGTTCGACAATATTTTAAAAGTATTTACGTTCCCTTTAATTTAATTCAAGGACTGAAAATATTTTGCTTGCCGAATTGAAACGCAAGATATCTTATAATGATTCATTTGTTTACTTGATACAGGCTTTCTAACAATCAATAATTAAGTGCAATCAATGACTACTTGGTCCATTTGTAAATATAAATTTGGAAATGCGACAAGGCAAATAACCATCATGCAAATGAAATCTTTATAATACAAACTTCTATACTGAGTTATAATAGAAACACTTAACGAAAATATCACATTCAGAATAACAAATTGTTGTTGTTCTGTCCTTATTTTTTCATCTATAAATATATATATAAGTATAGATTTATCTGCATATGAATATATAATATATGTTTGTGTCTATCCTATTATCTAGATATCACCAATAGTAATCGAAACGTAAAGATGAATCGTCAATTAAGACAAACTAATTCTTGCTCGTAGAGCAAATACTAACTATTCTAGCAAAACTTAAAATATATTGCATTGATAAGATGACTATACAGACAGATAGTCAGAGAAATACGAATTCGTACGCTAATCTTAAGTGTAATGCGCGTCAAAAATAACGAAAACAAATGATTAGAGATCTCGCCGCACTACATAACTTATGAATGTAGAGTATGCGCGTTTAGCAATTTGGAAGTACACAATTATTGTGTGGCAGCTAAAGCTGCTTCAAGTTCGCCATTGAAGTAGAATTTTTGCGCTTCGCTGATATCAGCACGACAAAACGGACAACGTTCGCATTGCTGTGCGCATCGCAAGCACGTAACGGCATGTCTGCAGGGTTGAAGAAGCGTATCAATTTGCGCATCCATGCATATGCGACATGTCATTGCGTCCAACAATCGGGCGAGTGTTTGGGAGTCCTGTAAAACAAAGATGATTATTAATTACCTAATAAAACCCATAAGGAATCAATTTAACTACCTTGCAGTTGCTTCCGTGACAAACACCGCCCCGATTATCATCCGCATCACCTCCAATGGTAGGAATCGTCGCTAAACTTTCTGCGTAGAGAGCTCTTCTCGCGTCATCATACACCTCTCTGCAGGTGCGTCGAATATCAAAGACGTAATTCTTCCCAAGCGACGAGTCCTCATTGAAGATTGACACAATAGTACCTTTGAGGTCACGCACATACTGCGACGTTACCGCACTGCGCACAGTTTCGCAGCTATAGAACGCATGTTTCTCTGTAATAGCTCTATATAAACTGCTAGCGCAGTGATTGCTGTCCAGCTTCATTTCAAGAACGTGCACCCCATTGTCCTGACCAATATAGGCGAGCTTAAAGCATTTCTTAATTGCCTTCGCGTTCTGGATAGCCGTGAACGGAATCACTTGCTTGTCCTTGTCATTTTCATAGACTGAGATTCCATGCGGTCCTACGCCAAGGATAATATCCGCACCTCCCCCACCAATTGCGCACACAGCACGACCTGGGAAAATTTCTTGACCGAAACCCTCCAGGGATGCGACTTGATGCAGCAGCCAATACTCAGCGGTCGAAGTCTTCATCCCCTTGAAGGACGCATGTTGCGCGACTATGCGCTGCAGCAGATCACCGGGTTGATCATCCGGCTCCAGCTTTGTAATGCTCATATACGGTTGATAAATATTAGCTGAAGATGTTGCACTTGCACAGTCACCATTCTCTGCCTGTGCGATCAGCGCAATTAGTTTGGCCACCGTATTCCAATCGGCCGCAATGAGGCGTTTCTCGATAAGATCCAATTTTGCGTGCAAGTAAAATTGATGCCTGGATAAACAAGAAACAAACAACATTTATTAAATTCCGCATTCCAAATCGCATTTCGAATAATACCTTGTTTTTTCTTGTAATAGCAAGTGCGGAGGCACCCAGAACTTGACGCGCAACATGAAGCGCGGCCAGCCATGGTGGTGGCGACCAGTTGCAATTTGTTTCTCAATCGGATTGCGTAGATTCAACCACAACTCTTGTTTGCCGTTCATGTACTTCAATCCGAAGTAGTCTGACTCTTTGGAGATTGCCAATCGCTCGCACACCTATCGCAAAAAATGTAAACAAATTAGTAATGCTGCGATAAGTGCCAACTTTACGCAATCTTAGCGAGATAAAGTTGTGTTTACAAATATTATTAATGCATATTCGCGCGTCTATCGCAAAACAACAAGCATATTGCAACATGTGCTCGAAGAGATAGATTGCAGATATTCTTACAAATGATCTGCGCATTTTTTTTACGTCGCAAAATCTATAAATACCCACATGATATGTATGCGTTGCAATTTTTAAACTTCCCACTATCCCACTATCCGTATGCGAGAGCATTGTTGCTATTTGCATATTGTAAATAAACGCATAAAGCCGGTGTGTGAATGACATACGGCTTCAAAGTGTGTCGGAAATAAATTATTACCTTGTTTTCGTCTGTGCGCGTGCACGAAAACAGCATTGCGCATTGCATGCCAAGAAACGTATTGCATTTAATCGCAATGCAATGAAATCGAATGGTATCATATGCTCTGTCAAGCTTTTGTACGTTTCAATAGCGCTAAACAATAGATTGAAACGTGTATGCGGTGCGAACCAAAATAAGTCCAAAGTACAACAGCCTTCCTTACTCATACAAACATTATGCTTATGCGTTGCCGACCGCGTTGATTGTACATAATTTGTCAATTTGTATATCTGCCGCGCTAACTACTGTTTTATTTGAATTGTTTGCCGTACGCGTTTAACGCAAACTTTACCGATGCTGACTAATTATACAACCAAATGCTACGATAACATGCATGCCGCATGTGCGTGATGATCCATTGTGCGCTATTATTATTGCGTCCACCTGTAATCTATGACTCTATTCGCATGTGGGCGTTTGGCAAACGTGCTTTTTTGCTTGCTAAGCGCGGCATAATAATAATAATATGTATAACAGCACAGTAGGCCTCCTCTGCTAATGTACATTTTTGTTCGTGGACTTTGTACTTTGTACTCTGTACTCGCGCGCGCCGCGACACGGCACACTTATTCGAATGCCAAAGCGCTAGAGAATAGACTCTTGGCCCCAGTACTGTGTGCCTTTCTATTAATAAAATGCGCTCAGGTCGAAATTTCCGACGAACGTGTAATCTTCAACACGACGACGACTCCAACGACATGTCAGAAACCCCTGCACCACTTTTGATGCGCTCTGTAGATGTTAATTGCATATTGCTGCGGCCGCTGCTACTGCGGCTGCTGGGGGCCTCATTGAAATGGAGATTCCGCTCGGCTCCGACAAAGTATACTTAGCAGCTGGACTTTGAAGCGTGACTGTATTCGCATTCAGCACAGCAAATAAACAAATAAGTGAGTCGTGTGTCCGCGTTCGGTCCGCTACCGCAGGTTCATGCACACGCGTTCAGCACGTGGAGGAAGCGTGCGCTCGTCCACGTACGCTTTTGCTTCTTGGGCCTCTTCTTTGTTCGGTTCCTCCAGGCATCACCGTAACTTAAAGTTCATGAATATTTGCGCTAAAAATAGTATTGGCCGCTTATGAAATATTCAGTATTATCGAGCCTCTAAAAAACATTGCTGGCAAAAATAAAGTTGACGCTTTCGTCATCACTTATCGAGATGGAGAAGGACCTTGAATGGCTAGTCCAACATAGTCCAGCGTTCAAGTGCAATTGATTCACTTCTAATTACATATTATGTCCATGCATACGTAATTGGAGAGCGCATGGCAACGCGCGTAAAAGTGAAAAACGATGGTTTTTACTTTCTAACTTTGGTATTATTATATTCGCGGCTCGCTGCCTAATCATCATATTCATTAATCGTATTTTTACACGCATTGCATATGCGAATTATGCATTTAGGCAACGCGCCTTTATTCAATGACAAACAGTATGCAAATCGCGCATCGATTTGAATTCGAAACGCATTCGAATTCACGCGCGCTTCCACGAAACAACAATAATATTCACAATGCGTATATTAATCAAGCGTTTTGTGTGAAATACGCACCATTCGGGGAGATACTTAAGTAAATAAATATGTAATGCGCATTATCACTATGTCAATGACTTACTGGATGTAAATACTTGCACGCGTTCCGCGTGTATCTCTTAAATCATTTTGCGCGCACAGGTACTACCTATATGCAGCAACAATATATCTGCAAAATAATTATATGTAATTTTCTCTTCACGTGTGGCAATTACATGTTGAATCGTAATTGGAAAATTGCACACTGCGGTTGCGCTCTTATCTACATACTTAAAAAATAACATCAGCCGCGCAATGCAGTAAAACGCAATAATGTGGGCTTAAAATTGTGCGTATCAACTAGTTTAACGTTAAATGCGTTAACCGTGTGTACGAATTTATGATAGTGCACCGGATGAGATGACCCTCTCTGATAGTGGCAATTGAATTTCTCGTCAGCGACAGGACCTACTACTATGCGCGCTTAATTCGCGTCATCGCGCGTATCGATTCGCTCGGCGAACATAAGAAGAAGTGATAGTAGCAGCCGCCAAGTGATAATGAGAATGCTCCTACAACAATTGATTTGATGCGCACGTGAGGTGAACAAGATGAGAAAAATGCGAAAAATCCTCACCCGCTGCAAGCACTCCTGGCCAAAGGCCTTGGGGTCGACCTGCTCCTCAAGGATGACGGAGTTCGCCTGGCTAATGTAACAATACATCGTGCACAGAGATTCAGAACGTGTGTCTGTTTTCTTGCAATCGCACAATACGCTGTGTGCTACTCTTCTTCAATATTATTGCAGCACGCGCGCAAATGTCGTTCGCGAAATGCGGCGCTCCGATGACGATGATGCACTTCCTTCTTCAGCTGACTCGTTTCGCAGCAGCAAGTGGTGACCGCCGCGAGCACAGTGATTGTGGCTGGACGATGGAACGTTTTGCACATCTTATGCGCTCTCGTATCGTCCATTAATCTGCTACAATTATCAAAAACAAAAACGAGAGCGCGACAACAAAGCAACACGCACACGGTATGACTATTCGCACGGGAGAGCGCTCGAGATATACTACATGCGCGCATTCGAATCGAACGCAGACGTATGCCAGCTGGTCTCGCGTGCGCGGTTCCTTCCCTCCACCTACGAACCGCGACCCATCCGCGACTACGTCGTACGACTCCGCACTCGGACTGTTGTTAAGAGCAATTGCTTATCACATCGTTACATATTCTAATGCTAAAAAACGAGTAATCAGCTAATTATTAGTAACTATCGCTGAAATAACTACTTATTAATCACTACGCCACTCCAAATACTCCAATTTTTGTTATTGTTCCAATTTTAAATAAGCCATTGGAGATAATATGATAAAAATGGAACATTGGGTTATCTGTAAATTGTTCGTTTAAATAAACGTGAGTAATAAATTTTCGGACGTCATCAATAACTGGCATTCATTATCGATAACAACTTGTGAATTGTTATAATTTAGATATTAGCTTATGTACAATAAAAGTGTAAATCTAGTTGAGATATCTTATAATATTCGATTTCCTTGAATATTATTACGATTATTCAAATCGATCTTAGCCTGCCGCTTTGTCTCGTCTTTGAAAGCATCCGCAGTGGCTTTCTTCTCAATTCTTCGCTCTTTGCGATACTCTTTCAGTTGTTTTTTGCGCTCACGACGCTCCTCTGCGCTTTCACCCTTTGGTCTTACTGATATGGTTGATAACATTGACACGCAGCTACGACCACCAATACTTTTAGTTCCCTTCGGTCGCTGTGTTGTCGCATCATCTAATTCTTTGAGCGCTTTGGCTGTAAGGCGATTTGAGGCAATTACTGGAATACCACGGCTATTGAGTTTGATTCGACTCATTTTCGGCTCGCAAATCAACTTGGGATGATTATATTGATTGGAATAAGTGGAAAGAACACTTTCGCAGTCCCACTTCATTTTTGGCTTTACCTCCAAATCAACTAGTTCATCATCGTCTGTATCCGAATTTGAACTCTCAACAGCATTTATTTGTTGTGCTAGCTTTTTAGTTTCTTGTTTTGATAGATGTTCGCGAGCTTGCTGCTTCTCAAATTCGTCTGCGCATTGTAAGAGAACTGCCGAGGAATTTGTCACATGACCCTCAATTTCATCACAGTCTAAAGCTCCAATTTCAGTATCATCGTAATTCAAATACATCTTTTCAAAGCGGTCGTCAAGCAGTGTTAAATTGTCATTACGATGCATAACAGAGCTAGACATTGAATAATCAGTGAAACGGGAGCGCGTTTCCTCTTTGTTGAAGGAGAACAATTTATGCCCATCAGGTGACATGTCATCATATTCTTCACTAGCAAAATTTGATGAGCAGTCACTGCCATCATTTTCTTCATCATCCTCATAGTCATAATCACCATCATCTTCATCACGTTCTGCATTTGCAAGTTCCATGAAGTTGTCCTCTAATTCATTTTCAGGATCATCATATGCAAAATCCTCATCCATAGCAGCAACAATATCAGGATCAACATCAAGCTGAAGTCCTTTTGGTGCAGCTTTACTGAGCATACCCACATCTTCTTCAACTGTTGAGGCAAACACTGAACTGGGTAAGGCTAGATTAGAAGAAGATGGTTCTTCAGGCTTTGACTTCCTATTGCGGTTATTTTCAACAGGTACCCATTCAACAACTTTGCTGCATTCAGTTAGATGTTGCAAGTAGTTGTAGTCATCATCAAAGAAAATGCCAAATTTCTTTTGCTCTTCTAATTGTTTACCCTTTAATATACTAGCAGGTTAGGAACAATACTGATTGTCACATGTGTAAACATACCTTATTTTCAACAGGCAACAGAACCCTTTGGGGCGCATTTTCATCTGCAATGAGGGGGTCTTGTTGACTTCTGTGTACCAAATGGAATGTAACCGCGCGATTTTTATCAATAAACTTCTTTTTGGGCTGTAACAAAAACCAGTGCAGCATGTATCCACCAGTAACAAAGCTTATATTATGTTGTTATTCCGACAAAATAAACGGCACATGGGCGCAAAATGTATAAAATACTTGCTTACCATTTTGATATCACGTTGTTTTCGATTATAATCAGTATTTATATCTAACAATCACCCACTAAAGAAACAGCACTACATGCGTTACAAAAGAGGTTATGGAAACTGATGAAAACAGAGATCCGTCAGCAGCGCCTCAGGTAGCAAAGTATCTAAACAAATATAAACACAAATTAGGTCCAATTTTTAAAATAGCATTAACTTTTTACCTTTGCGTTTCGATTCTTTTAGGTCCTTAAGTTGGTTGACTTTCAAAGTTAATTAACTTTAAAATTTTATATTCTTCAGACAAGTCTCTCAGACAAACCACATCCACCATTCTTATCCTCATAAAAATTGCACGCCACTCCATGAACAACCACTTTTGAATATGAAGTATATCCAGATCCCGATCCTATTCCAAAAATATTTATAAGTTTCATGCAAAATAATGAAAACAATGAAAAAATACATTTTCAATACTCTCCAAGTCATCCAAGTGCACAGTTTTTATATAGCTGCATCCCGCTTCCATTACCTGCCAATTCATTGCAGATGGAAATATTACTCGCACAAAGATCTGAAAGTCATTGGAGACCAACTTGCGTTCAACATTATTAACCTGAACAAACACCCTATGAAATAATTAATATTGCAAACGCTCACTCGTAAAATGTCATACTTACTGCATCTTAAAAGTACGGTGGTATGTATTAAGGTCCACATATATTTTCTTGACTTTCAATCGCAACCGAAGTATGGTCCAATAATTCACCATTAATTGATCAACATTTTCAAGAGTTTCATAGTCTTGAAATGATTCTGGTTCCTCAAAACTAATATAATTGGTTAACAAGTAACCCATAGAGAATAATTTAAAGTACACTTACAGATTAGCCGTTGTAAACGAATCTAGAGGAGACGTTATTCCATCTACTGCAATATGGGTCATGATCGTAGATTTGTAATATGATCCTGAACGTAGAACATTATAAATAATTAATTCCACACCGGGAACGGCACCAATTGGTGCCGGTTTGAATCGAAATTTGTTAAAATACAAGCTTGATGAGCCATTTTCAAATTCTATGACCAGTCTATGGTCAATATTGTGTGGCAGTGTACCCACAAATATTCCATCTTTATTTATCCTTTTATAAGGCCTTGCATTTTGATCAGTGTTTAAGAAATGAGATTGCACTTTTGCACGTATTGTGTGCAAACCAGGCGCACTTTGTAGCGTTTCCAAGGGTTCAATTCTATTAAATGTATGTAAAATAAAATACAAATCTTCTTGCATATACATGAATCCTGGAAGTTTCATATTTTCATATACTTCTGAATCAAGATGCAGATTTCTCCTGAAGAAAGAATAGAAATTATCTTGCTACACTATTTTATACAATACTTACATTTCATTTGAATATTTCATTAGATAAGTTGAACCCACTTCAAGAAAGGCAACAGTATTGAGATAATATTCAGAAAGTCTCAATATTTGTTTGGTCTTCTTTGCTTCCCATGCAATGTATATTATGAATTTATTTGTACTTGGCAATAAAATTGGTGATGAGATATGTGTGATTAAAATTTTTGTTGTAAATTTGTGTTGGATGTTTGCATCAAGTGATAATTGAATGTTATTAACTGGTTCAAATGTGTAGTTTAAATTCTGAATATCAGATGCATTCACAAATATACAGCTCAAAGAACCATCAATATACATCTCACTCAGAATTTGAAACTTTTCCAGGATAACCAGTTTATTCACTAAATCCAATAGTGTTGATTTCTTGTCTGTTTTTATGTACATTTGTTTCGATGCATTTGCATCCACCAGCATGAATAAGCCATGTACGATTGCAAACTTTCCACATAAGATATCATTTGGTTTACTGGATTTATTGCCAAATACTACCCTTTCGGCATTGCATCTAACTTGCTTGCCATATAATAATGTAGATGGTGTATAAATGCGCATATTTTCCAAACCTGTTGCCTCTGAGTTCTTAAAATGGTTGTAAATTGCATTCTTGCAGTCTTCAGTTAGGCGCCCAAAGTCGATAGAAGCACAAATCTCTTGTAGCACTTTGTTTTTTTCACAGCTATCACTCACTTCTAAACTATTATTCTCCATTGTCTAAAATTCTAGTTAGAACAACACCTATTCCATTATAAAATATTAAATTAGTAAATCAAAGCAAGACGACACAAGTTACCCGGCACAACTGCAAAGAGCGGCAATAGGTATAATTCATGGTTATGTACGAGGCAGCTCGGGACATCTAGAGTAATTGGAATGCACTAAGCATAATATTACTTCTATTTTGAATATAACTACAACACAAAACATCTTTAAATAGCTTTAATATACTTCAGAAGAGTTAAGAGAGAAATATGAAATTTATATTTGATTTTAGAAGTTCAGGTTTAATATTGTCAATTAGGACAATCACGATTGAGGGCGCTTCCCGCCAGATTTAAAAATACAAGTTTAGGAGGGAAATTGGTTCGTGCGAAAGTTTACCCGATGCGCAAATCACATTTTAGTAAATATATGATACCATATCTTAATAATTAACCAACTTTTTTTGTAAAATAGTACTGAAACAGGCAACCAGCTAGGCTAAACCTGCAGGCTAGCGTAAAACCACATTGAGAGTCGACAGCAGGACAGCAGGAGAGAGCAGTCTGAAAATGTCAGTGCTTGTGTGAGGAGCGCTCCTTTATGCTCACTATACGCAAATGTTTACAAAATTACGGCTATATATTTTAGTGAAATAAAGCACTACAGGTGTATCTAAATTTGCGATCAGCGAAATGTGATTGTGGCCCACACAGGAATACTAATTATTTGTGTGCATTCAGTGTGCGTGCGTCTCCGGAGCAGGATCAACATTCCTGCAGTAATATTTATTAAAATCGTAGTGTCGTGCAGGAAACGATGGCCAAAAGGTTGACTGAAGAGATGGTGATTGCGCGCACCAAGATATCGGATTTATCAAAGATCAAACGTCTCAATTGTTGGTAAATAAAGCACAGCCTTTCGCATTCCCAATTGAATTCTATAGACGTAGATGGTATTAAACTAATTGTTATTGTTTTTAATTTAGGGGTAGCGAATTGGTCGATGTTTCATTATTGCGTCGCATGCCGGCCGTAGAAGTATTATCATTGAGGTATGTTCTTTGCTCACAATTAAATCGCAAGAGCGCACTAAGAGAGCGCATCTTGATGCGCGCAATTTAAGTAAATCGTGGGAGACACCACAAACGAACGCATTCCTAATGGATTAAACATGTGTGAAACGAAAACAAAAGCCTAATGCACGTGTTGTTAATACCGTAGTACAAGAAGTGGCGAGAGGAAATAAAATACAAAGAGTCGAGCGTACAGGTAGTGAAGGTAGTTGCTCTCCGATAATGTGGAATGAACGCAACGATGCGTAAACCAACTAAAAAGAGTACAGAGACGAATTAATTACGATGAGACACATTTATATACCTACCAACTTATTCTTCATGTGTCAGGGAAAACACTGAAGCACTAAAGTTGTTGTTAAAATTTTAATCACAATGTTGTTCAACCATGCTGCACTAAAAGCAAGTAAAAAGTTGCGCTAATTGGCTAAAAACTTCGTCTTTTTGTCGTTTATTCGATTTATTATATTTTATAAACTTGCTCTACTTTTGTTTCACAGATAATATTTATAAACAAGCATATCCAAATATTACGTGACTTGCTCCGATCTAAATTTGTTGTATTTGCAACAATTTCATGCGAAATTGAACAAAATAATACGCTGACATTTATGGAAATTGAACTTTTTAAAACTAGGAGTATGCAATGGATTTAGTCTTAGTTTGCTTATTGTCGTTGATTAGATATTAAATTCAATGAATCGAATGTAACATTGAATGAACAAAGTGACAAAACGTTTGCAATTAACGCATGATCAAGCGCATGCACAAATATGGCGATTTTTATTGAATACGCGTAACGCCAGTTGTATTCACAAGAAGGAATGAAGCAAACCAGTAAATGTGCAAATACGTTGCTTGCATTCTTTAATTTGGCCAGCTGACGTTTGTTGTTTGTTCATCTTGTTGTGTGTTCCTAGTTCTTTTTTGTCCAGTTATTTGTATTCGCCTTTATGTAAAATTTATACGAAATCGACAACGCATTTTCACATATATGGATTTGTACAACGTGAGCGTGGATTCAGTCGAAAGAGCGCGTAGGAAGAACAAGGATTTCTCTGCTTGTTTGTTGTTCATCGGGAGTTTAATAAATGTAATTGGATTTTAACTTGTAATTGCTTAAAATCATCCGCAATCAACTTAATACATTTTTTGCTATTCATTAGTTAAGTGGTTTTTGTTAAAAATCGTTTAAAACTTGTAATTATAGTGCAGTTGATAGTTATTCTTGATATTTCTGGATTATGTAATTGCAAACCCACTTTGCGTCCTTGCTGACTGACATATTCATATTCATGTAGCAGCACTACATTTCATTCTAACATTCATTCGCGTGTATGTATTTTTAATATAAATAATTGATCAACTTTAAAAAGTACAAACGGAATATTTATACATGATTTTAATCTTATACGTGTTCATGCATCAGGAGCGCATTTATAAATCAATAGCGTCAACGCGCTGAAATCACTTGCAACTTGCAAATAAATTAATTAATAAGCAACATATGCTAGGAAAATGCGAAATTCACAGAGGAAATTCTTAAGCAGGAATCAATTATTTGTATGTGTCACCTGTATTTATTTCACATACAAAGGAAGCAGAAAACATGATAATCATTAGCGCATTTTCGATGAGTAAGTGTCTTGACTATAATTGTCGCGTAGGAATTTATGACTAATACCTTATTATAATTAATTCGCCACACTATGACTTGAGCGAAATTTGTTTATGTTTACATCAACCTGTATTAAAATACAGAGAAATAAACAACTAGCAATTAAATAAGCATTTGCTGTGGTTGCTTAATTAAATTTGGGATTGCATTTGGTGGTAATAAAATGTAATTAACATTTTGATGATACCCAAACAGGTTTTGCATTAAATTTCATTACATTGCCTGAGCACTGAGTGAACGCACGAACGCAATGCAAAAGTATTAGACATAAAGGCGCATGTACGATAAGAAGGTGTGTCCGAGACGCACATTCTTCAGAGTGTATTATTAGCATTGAAGCGACCTATATGTTATCTGTTTCTATCCAGAGTTTACATTTCCCCGCAATGACTTTTCGGGTGTTCATTATTAGTTATGCCTGCTGCGCAAACGCACCTTTTGCTTTGACGTATTGCATTGAAATAATCATTAAAACTGATGCATTCGTACGAAAATAGAAGTAATTTTTTGCTAGGTATTTTCATTCAGTATTTATGCGTATTTCTTGGCGCTGAAACGTATGAGTTTAATCGGGTCAGCCAAGAAAAATGGGCTATGAAGGAAAGAAAGAAAAGCAAGAGTTGTTTGCTTCTTTCGGTTACCATTAATTTTCCTTCCTGTATTTTTAATATTACTAGTCGAACACACGACGATTAATCACACGATTCGTGGCTTATCACAACTCCAAAGCGAGTGAATGAGGGCGCATTTGCATAATAACTTCTAAGCGAAGCAATGGAATTTTTTTACACAATGGAAAATTTGTATTTATAACAATTTTTTAACGTGAGGTTAAAGCACTTGCCGCAGAAACCAATTGGTAAATGAAAAATTGTGCAAATAAACGGACACGGTAATTGAAAACTTTCTTCCGACTTAATAGTGTGTGCTATCAATCAAAGAACCAATTAGTTAATAAGTGCGTTGTACAACAATGACTCGCGAGGAAATTGCGAGTTTACAACGAGTTCACATTAATTTTCAAATGAGACACGCGCATGAGAAAGTAACGAATGCATGTCACTTTGTTGCAGGACTTTTGCGTAAATTTCCAGGCTCTACTCAAAGAGATGTCGTGATTTATACGACTGGAAAGTTTTGCACAGATGCAGAAATATCGTGAGCAGTTATTAAAAATAATTGTCAATTCGCCTTGAAAAGTGCTCAAAACTATAAGAAACGAGGAGACTTTCAAGTTCGAGGAATATTAGATCAATAGATATATAAAATGTATTTTTAGACGTCGTATTATTTATTCTAATGCCAGAACAACATTCAAGCAGTTAAGCTTGAAATCAAGCAATCGATAAAGCAATAAACCATCAGTTTTTAGCTTCGATAATAAGGGAGACTAACCCAGTTTGAACATAATAAATGCTCCCCTGATAATTTTTATCTAGTCGATCGTTCACTGGGTCAAGTTGTCCGAGTAATAATTCCATTTCAATTGAATTCAAAGCGACTCCGCGCACGTTATAATTAATAAATGCAATTGTGTCTCACAATGGCGCACATTTTATTTTATAATAACGCGTATGATAATTAAAAAGAAAACATGCGCGCTTCACTTTCAATAAGTTGCGCTTGAGGCGATTTGTAGGCCAAATTAGTATAATAACCAAGTAAGCAACTAATTCTCTGTTGCAGCATTAACAAAATCAACAGCCTCGAAGACTTTGCACAATGCAAACGACTTGAGGAATTGTACATCCGACAGAATGACATCCGAGATTTAAATGAAGTGCTGTACTTGCAAAATTTACCCAATTTGAAGAATCTCTGGCTTGGTGAAAATGCGTGTACGAATGTAGAAGGGTAATAAACTTAATATTAGTTATTTACGTCAGTAATCTCATGAAACTTTTGTTGAATTAGTTATCGATATGCTGTGTTACGTGCACTTCCGCAATTACAAAAGTTGGATAATGTCGCTGTGACACCGGAAGAATTACGTGACGCGCAACGCAAAGGCAGACCACTCGTGCATCTTGACGCTGAACAGGAGAGCGAGGAAGAAGTCTATGTTCCAAATAGTCAGTATAGATATCAGGAATCACCTGTTCAACAACAGCAGCAGCAGGAATACAGTCCACAAAGAAGTCCCTCACGTCAAGAGGTATCACTAAATTAAATTGTTTGAATAATACGAGTGCGCTTTAGAATTAACGTTCCTAATTGTGATCATCATTATATAATTAACCGTATTAATTATTTAACCAGAATACATCTGAGAATGAGGAGGATGAATATGTGAATCATGTGAGAAAAGAAGTTGAGGCTAACGACGAGGACGAAACGTATTATACGAATAATGTTGTTAAAAAAGAAGTTGAACATTCACCACCTATTCAGGTTTGTTAAGATGCATTATTAACATTTAAATTTCAAATTCATTATCAATTATTGATTAAGAATAAAGAATTAGTTTATACGTAGTTGATCAAGGCAACTTTTTGAATTTCAGATGAGTCCACCGAGACGACCTGATCCAGAATACATCGAAAGACGTCGAAGTAGTTATGATCCTTTAACAACGAAACAAACACAACAGCAGCAACAACATCAACAATATTATGAGGTATTATGATAATTAATCATACTTTGCATTCAAGATTCATTCATTTGTGTGCGTAATTCTTCATCAGAGAACATCAGCAACTAACAATTGCAATGAAGAAGTACCACCCGCGGAAAATCATTATAAAGAATCATCACGCTTGGTCACCAGTCAATCAACTAATAATATTAAGGTATTAATAAGATTTGTGTTTATCTTGAGATACCCGTTCATTAACCTCATTATCCTTGATCCTGGAGAAATTAAGTGCTGAAACAAACGAGATGCAGAATATGATCTGTGAGAATTTACAGCTGTTTATTATTATAACTTGCCTGTTGTTTTATAGGAATACACAAATGGTGATCGTTATTCAAGGAGTCGGGATGAAGGCAGCGAAACGGCGTACAGGCATGAAGGACCTGTGCGTAGTGCAAGCCAACATAATTGTTTCGCTGCGCATCGACCTCCATTCTTGCGACGACCTGTAACTAGAGTATACAACAAATTACAATCGCTTATCAAGAAATTGAATAATTCTAATGCTGTTTTCTCACCCTTAGAATTCAAATATCCTGTCAGCAGTGCTCTGCCTCGTCAAGGAGTTGGATTATCCTAGTTTAGAAGTGGTCGAAATGGCCGTGCGTTGTCGAATGGATGAATTGGACGAATGACGAAAGTTGAATACGAGTCCTGACGGGACTAACGGCGCGCAAACATTAAAACAATAAATTAATCAAAATTAATACAATTAGTTAGGATGGTGAATACCAAAAAAATATATTAAATTCTCAAGTAAACTAACTATCATCAAAAGACAAACGAAGCATTTTTAAACGCACTCATTTTTATCATTAATGCTAAAGTTGGATCTCTAAATTTGCTAATTTATTACACATTTTAATTTATCATTATTTTCATCATCATCTTACTTTTTAAAACTATTTAATTTATTTAACATTTATTATTGTTTAAAGTGGAAGCATTAAATATATGGACCAACGGCTATTTTAATGATAACAGTAATAATAATAACAAATTATTTTCGAATAGTTAATGAAGAAATATAGTTTTTAATTAACGTAGGTAAATGTCTCACTCCCAGAGGTTGTGTATAAATAATGAATTAATGCAATTGTGCAACATTAATGTAGTTTAGCTTCAAGTTATTGATATTTTAATAATGATTTTATTGAGTGGTTAAATAAGATTTATTCCATCCGTTTTTAAAAATAGTGAGTTAACATGTTAAACTTAAAACTTTAGAGATATGTATGTTATAATTAATTGAATTAAACAATGTTATGTTTTGTTTATGATACTTGGT
This sequence comes from Aleochara curtula, assembly GCA_963978815.1. NCBI lineage: Eukaryota > Metazoa > Arthropoda > Insecta > Coleoptera > Staphylinidae > Aleochara > Aleochara curtula. Next base: position 17,159,401 of record OZ022216.1, on the reverse strand, counting down.
AAAATAGTAATAATCTCGTAAGTTACTCTTGCCGTGGTGCAAAAAGAAACTGTGCAATTTGAAAGATAAATAATCCAATCCGAATATTCTTATGTACATATAAACACGCATTGTTAATGCACATCACCAAATTTGTAATTATTGTGCAAACAGTTAATATTTTTATACGAGTATGAAGATGCTGTAATAATGAGGCAAATAACAAGTACACAATTATGAGGTGTTGGTGCAATTTACGAAATAAAAATTAATCTATATATAAAACACAAGTTTTACTTTTTTCTTCCTGGCTGGAATTTTGGAACAGTTGAAGAATGCGCTCGTGTAGAATAGAATGCGTGCGAATCGTCCGTTATGGAAATTATGCCTCCGTTATGGTATTGTTTAAATTTTCGTTGCGCTGCAATAAAAGTCATAAAAGTTTTATGAAGTATTTCACCCTCTGTGTATATTACAAAACTATTAAGACCTACGCCGTTGTAAACTAAATAATTATCATTATTTGTTCTATTGATTTATGGATAAATGGGGCATCACATATTCACCTGTTATTATCCAATCACACCATTAAATAAATTTTAAAATTGTGGCATCATAATTTAATATGATAACAGAATCTGAGAGTATAAAACGAATTCGTAACTAAAAATATTTTCATATTCGCGATTGTTTTGCTAGAAGTGTAACAGCACCATGAAAGGTAGTAAAACAAAAAGAAAAGTGGTGAAAACTAGTAAAATTATACAATTAATTTTATTATTACTAAATTCGTATTGTTGTTTAGCAAATAATTTTGTTGCAGCGATTCCAAGAAACGTTCTCCTGATGAGATTCATTTGGACTTATTTTGCAATATGTTTCAAATGGGTTCATGTACTTGGTGAAGTAGATTCAAATTGCGATCATCATTATCAGGTGCGCTATGGCGAGAAACATGTTTTGGAGAGTCCTAATTTTCATCGAGGGGGAATTTATGAACGGGGAAAGCGCAGTAGATGGTTTTATGAAGGTCCAACAGGCAGCATTCTCTATATGTCCTGTGATACAATGAATATCTCAGCCGTAAGAATAAAAATCCCATTTTTTATTCATCAAATTATTTACTTATTTCCAGTCCAATCGATGTTATCACGATAGATTCATGGTTAGTCGATCAGGTAGTCCAACTTTGGCAGACGCACAAATCTATTGCGGAGATAGTAATGTGCAATTGACATCGGTATCGAATTATTTAACAGTGGGTCTTATTAGTGCCCCTTATTCAAGAGGTGGTCGGTATCGTTGTTACATCACTCCTGTTGAGCTAACAAGACCGCAACGATATGCGGGTGATCAAGGTCGGAGGGGAATTGTATGACTTCACAATTAAGTTGAAAAAGGTTTATTAGTAAAATGAATTGTTATAGAGAAAAATTGTCGGAGGAGTTGAAACAGACATCAATGAATTTCCATTTATGGCTAGCATAGTTTCAATTGAGCGCCGTTCACAACTTTGCGGAGCGTCTATAATCAGTGATCGTTATGCATTAACAGTCGCTCATTGTGTAGAAAAGGAATTAAGCATTGCATTACTAGTTGGCGATCATAATGTTCGTGGTAAGAAATGAATTTTAATCATTGGAATGTCGCATTATTAATCTCTTTACATTGCAGAATCGAATGAGACAGATTCAGCTGCTCTATACCCAATTGAACATTTTATTAGACATGAGGAATATAATTTGAAAACTCTTGAAAATGATATTGCATTGGCCAAAACAATAAGAACTATTGTTTTCGGCCCAAAGGTGCAACGAATTTGTTTACCATTTGGTTTTAGAAATTACGATTTCAGTGGAGCTCCAGTGATAGCTTTAGGTTTAATTAATTTAGCATATCTAGTCGTCCTAGTAATTTGATGAAAATTTAATTACAGGATGGGGACTAATATTTTATGCCGGACCAACATCAGATTACTTACAAAAAGTAAACTTAACCGTGATAACTCAGGAGGCTTGCCAAGAAAGATATCCTAGAGAGGAAATCTTCAGTAGCAATGTGTGTACTTACGCCGTAAAGAAGGGCTTGTGTAATTCTGATTCCGGTGGTCCAATTATTTGGATGAATGACCAGGTATATTCTGACCAGAAATATCAGTTAATAGGCTTGGTTTCGTATGGTGAATTTTGCGCAAGTGATGCAGCAGTACATACCCGAGTAACCAGTTTTCTTGACTGGATTAGTGGACAAACTCTAGGTAATATTGATATTTGCTATTTAATGAATGCTTGCTCTAAAGATTCTGTCATTTTTAGATGCTAAACACTGCCAACCAGATATTAAGTTTCTATTTGATTGATGCATTATAGATAATGATTATTCGTTGCGTTTAGCAAAACTGTTTTCGATGCCTGTTCTTCGCATGTCATACAATTTGGTAAACTATTAAATTCACCCTGCTTGCACTTACGAAAACCATCTGAATCGATGCAATAATACTTTTTACCCTCTTCCGTATCAATTGTTTGTATTTCTCGATAACTGCCACCTTCAGTGCATATCAACGAATGCTCCAATCCAGCCTGAACGAAAATCTTCTTATCACGCGCGCAATCTGCAATTCTACACCTAAAATATGTGCAACAAATTAAACATTACACTCAACATACTGCAATCCATTCCAGCAACATCCTTAGATGACAAATCAATCGAATGACTGCCCAAAGCAGTTCCATCTTTCCACACGCAACTTGCGCGCTCACCTTCGATTTTATAGGGGCCGTAAGTGCCGTCGTTATCACAAACCATACTTTGAAATTTGAATCCTAACGTTCCATGAATGCTAAGCTCACGAATCAAGTTTGTTTGCGCGTATAAATGGCTTTCGCATTGACGTAAATACGATTCGCCATTTTGCAATAAACTATCTGCAATAATAGAAATTCCACTTAATAATTGCTATCGTAATGAAATAATTGATGTGGTAAATTCATACAACAAGGAAGTTTCTTCCATAGCTTCTCAGGCACGACATTTGAAATTACGTCTCCGGTTTTTGGTTCCGTACACCAGCATACTCCTTGATTGCATTGCAGTGGTTCGAAATTACCTTGATCATCACAATGCAAACTCACAAACCAATTAAGTTTCCCGTTAATAAATTTCTCGTTGTTGGCGATATTGCTATTTTGTGCAAGAATATCAGCCTTCATTCGACTACATGCTATAAACATACCAAAAACCTCATTTAATTAATTGTTTAATAAGAGCATCAATTCAATTACCACATGTCATATTTTCCGATTTATCCGACCACTGATGACCAGGTAATCGATTGCCAATAGCATCATAGCAAAAACAACGACCACTAAATAGTTCTCCTTTACATTGCACAGGTGCCCATGAACCATCCTTCAAACACGTAGGTTTCCAAAAGGACTCGAAATATTTTCCATCAAATTCTTGATCGTAATTAACATGGTATTTCATGCATGATGTTTCAATCAATTTACACGTGCCAACTTCATCTCCTGGAACCGCTGGTACGCATTCATACGCCGGAGGACATCGAACATTTACAGTGCATGGCTTTGCTTGTGCTAAACCCTTTTTAATGAAAGTACACGTTGGAAAACAATCATTGATGCCATCCTGGAATAAATAATATCCTTTCGGGCAGTCTTCCTGCTTTAATGAAGACTCCACATGAAAGTCACGATCACAAACGTCATTTAATTTGTTTGAATAAATTTCTTGAGAAGTTACGAATGGAATTAAAATGACACACACGTATAGTATCATGATGATTCAAAGACGTTATCATACTGACTGCGCGTCAATAAATTTCCATTGGGATTTGTTATCTTATCATATTTCTAATTGATAGCATAATTATTATTACTGATAACATCATATTCGTATGGGTATAGTAGATAATTATTATTTATTTACAAAAATAGTAAAAGGTTGCAACTTTTTACATCAACTTAGTCTTAATAACTGGAAAGAATTTAAAGCAATTTTTCATATCGTTGCTTGTACACATTGTTTGGATCGTATTTCTTAACGAGTCGTTCCCAGTCTTTAACGCGATGTTTGATTAGGTGACGAATTACTTTTTCAGAGGTGTCCTTTTGTTTCGAATTGCATTTTTCGCAGCCGCTTGACAGGGCATCTGGTAATGTTTCTAAAACAGATAAATGTCCAAACATTAATTGACCCAAGAAGAAGAAGAAGAAGAAGAAGAAGTAAAGAATTGAAGAACAAGTTGCAAGTAGCACAAAGTGAAAGTTGTGCATTATGTAAGGCTAGTTAAGCGAATAACCAAATATGCAAATGACTCAAGTGACTTGACTTGAATCAAGTTTGATTAAAGTAATTTGACTTAACAACTTACTTTTAAGCTCTCTTCCTTCGGGCGTGCAAGGTCCTTCTTCCATCAAGCACCGGATGTAATTGGATAGCACTCGATTATTCGAGAGGATTTGATCGACGTTGACATTATCGTATTTGTTTGTGTACCTGGTGCCTCCGCCTTGCGCATTGGCGGTGGCCAGCAGCAGGAGCACGACGGCGGTGGCGGCGAAGAAAGCAATCGCGACGCGCTTCATTTCGGCACTGTTTCTGCTGCTGCTTTTCGCGTGCCGCTCTCTTTTATTCGCATCGAAAGTAGCGGAGGAAAGTAGCACTCACGTGATTGAAATTCGACGCTTCGACGATGGCCTCTTGAGCATGGCAGACATGATTCCGCGCCGTTTGTTGGGTAATTAATTACGTGCGCCTTCGGCCGCTGATGAAATGCTGCGCTAATTAGTTTGTTGTATTGCCAGATTATTTACTCAAGTCGACTAATTAACTCGCAGTGTCATTGTTCACTTCTTTCCGGTGACTTCAAAAAATGTTGTAATCATAAGCAATAGAAATATTTAGAAAAATTAGAACAGCAAATAAAACATAATTTACGAGTTACTCGAAGTTCTCAGAAGTTCTTTGTCATTATTTGACTTGATAGACGTTTTTTCCCTTTGTTATCCTTGAAAAATTCGTGTTGTATTCAATCGATTTGTGCATCACAAACTTGAAGAACGTGATAGTAATATTTATTAAGCTGATGAATAATTAAATTATTTCCTATTATTTTACTTAATGCTCAATTGGATGCGTGGTACGGAATAAGAATCATTGTTTAAAGGTATGCAATAAGTTCACGCGCACTTATTGGAAATATTATTTGACCTGTGCATGAAGCGCACTGCGCAAAATAATTATTAAACAAATTCACTTTATACTTGAACGATAGACTTCCAACTTTTCATGCTCCTTATAAATAAATTGTTGATAATTTAAAGACTTGCCTTAGAAATGATTATTTGTTAAGGCATATTTAAAATTTGAAACTTTTATTAACAAAGCCGTGATTCTTATTGCGAAAAATACGAGTAGAAAGTTAATAAAAACTTAATCGTTTATAAACTAGTCGAATAAGCAAAGTATTTAGTTTTTTTCGTAATTTTTATAAAAGTTTATTATTTTTAGCATGACATTCAAGCACTTTAAAAGTAGAAATTAAAGTAAAAATCGCATTTGTAAAACGTGTTTCAAGTGTTAGTTACTGAATTGCTTAATAATAATAATAACTTAATAATAATTGTTATTTGTAATATGCTTGTAATTAAGCAAAATATTTATGTCAATAGCAAGTAAATTAACAAATTATAACATTTAAAATATTAACAACTATTAGACATAATGATTACTTTTTTTTCTTCTACCTAAGTAAACGTGAAATTACTTGACATGTTTTTAATTTCGTTTGCATACATTTGTAATCAAATAATAATTCATATTTGTAATCACCTTAAGAGTTATTAAAAAATTTTGAAATTTTGATCACGTAATGTTTCAAAATTTACTGACTAGAATTTTTAAAAAAGTAAAAGTTTTGTTCGGTTTAAATCACTTTTCATTTCTGATCGCTTGGACAGAAACTGATAATTTCGTATTCAAATTTTGTGAAATTATAGGGGTTGAATAATTTCTTAATAAGTACGTCGAACTCCAAGTGCATTAAGTACAATGCCCGCGATATCTGTTCCTGCTGTAATAACTCGTCCTGCAATATCTGTAATCGGTTGAATGATATTATTAACTCCTCGAATTACCATATTAATACCATTCGCGGGCAATTTAGGAATTGGCCGAATTGTTGCTGAAAAATCATAATTATATGAAATTCTATTCGGGGTTGTGCTTGCAACTGAGGGTAAACGATCCTCGGTATAATAAAGAGAATACGATGGACGACCAGTGCTTGTCTTTCGGACTTCTGGAGTTGTTGATGTACTCGAAACTTTTTGAGTATTTGTTGTTACTCCATTAGTTGATACAGAATCAGCTTTAACATTAACTTCAGTAACTCTTCTTGCTATTGTCGGTGTACGCGTTGTTGTGCTTGTTGACGAAGAAGGTGAGAAACTTATTGGTTTATTCGCTATTGTATTCGCTGAGACCGGTTCATTTTGAATAAAAGGCTCTGCGATACTTGGAAGAGGGATGTTGACTCGTTCAGGTACTTTTGACCCATTATCATCAGACACTCTGGTATTCAAAGGAATTTCACTGGATGCTGGTGCAACTTGCGGGGTTCGCGCTGGGTTCTCAATTTTTTGAATATTCGTTGATGCTTGTTGTACTTCAGGTAAACGTCCTTGCTGCTTCTTATTATTAAGAGAATCTTCCAATTGTTGAACATATTCACCATTCGGATCCCAAATAGTTGCTAATTCTGCCCACACATCTGGATACTCTTTCTTCAATCGCCGAATGCTTTTCAGCGTTACGAATCGTTGTTTTTCCGTGCATCGTAAACAATTTGTTCGAAGTGCTTCAGGAAGAATACCTAAAAATAACAGATATTAAAATAAAATACTTATTTAATCCACGCGTAATCCATGTTTGTCTTTTATTGTTATTTTGTGAAAATGTAGATATGCAATTGTTTATTGCTTTGTTTTTATATAATTATACCTTTTTTTTGTATAAAAGCTGTATATTTGTATGGCTGTCATGTCGAGTCAAGGAAAATATTCAGTAGTTGGAATGAAAATAAAAGTATGTTTGCAAGTGCTCATTGCAACTAAATTACTTCCGTGTCGCATCGTATTATCCTTCATTTAAGTGCATTTAATTATACAGATTAATTCACTAACTGTATTTATGATAATGAATGATTTATCAAAAATAGTTTTAATCTCATATTTTTAAATCCACGTGCATTAAAAACATATTTTATTAGAATACCTTAACTATCTTTTTGCCTGATTAGAACGCATTCAAAACACATCCGTAAAGTGTTTTCTCAGTGAAAATGACAAGCGCAATGACGTGAAAGTCTAAGGAGCAGCAGCAAATGGCAAAAGGAACGGTTTAATCCCCTTGAATACGAGAATGTGTGGCGGAAAATTGCACGATACACTCGACTGAGTTTTGCTCACTGCTCTTTTTCGCATTGAAAATGTAGGCGAAACGGAAGTAGTATATTTGCTTAACGTATCAGCATGTATTTTATTAACCGAGAAGTTATTTTAATTAAATCACAGCATTCTACCGGTAATCGAACCGGCAAGCAGCAAACAGCTAGCTCATAAAATGTTCAATCAATGACAAATGGACAAAAACTTAATAGCATGAAGTAATCCAACTTTAATATGATGGAATAAAATGCCAATGGCTTAATATTTTTAGTTAAGTGAATATTGCTTTAGTCTCCAAAGCATATTTTAAATCAACTTTTTGCCATGATAATATTTAACTTTATTATTTGAATTTTTATTTCAAGTACGAAAATTGAGTGAAAGAACGATCAAGCGAAAACAAATATTAAACAGGTGATTTGAATAATAAATATTAAAATGATGCGTAAAAATTACCAAAGTTCAATTTGTCATATTATTTTTAATAGATAGAAATTCCACATATATAAATTACGTTAGTTAATTAAATGTACTATTAGGAATTTCCTAATAAAAAGACGATGCTACAAACCTATTACTAATTAATAAATGAATTAATCACACGCAGTTGCAATTAATTCCGGTTGCTAAAAAATTCATAATGAAAAAATATTCATTAATGTCATTATTGGATGAATAAAACGAACAAGTTGATTTTCTTGATTGTGAGGAATTTCCCAGTGCAATAAAACACAAACAAAAAATAAAGTAGAGGTAGAGTAATCAAATAAACAAACAAATTAAAGACAAACCCAAGAATATTAATGTTCTTCAATCATTCGTATTATTTCCGTAAATCCCCCTTCTTCTTCTAACATTAAAGAATGTTCTAAGCATGGATTAAAGGGTAATTGCGACATATGGCTTTTAATTATTTAAATTCACTCATGTATTATTTACCGAAGCAGTGTAAGTTTGCCAACAATGTGATATTAAGTAATAATATTTTAGTGTAAATAATTGTGAGAAAAACTGTGATATTAAACAAATTAAAAGATTTCTTAAGTGGTTTCTTATGAATTCTTCTATCATTAGAAATAATCACACATGCTAAGTATTTTAATAATGATGCAACAAGTTACAGCATTTGCACACATTTCATTTCTTTAACAAATATAAAATGTGTAGCAACAACATTACAGTAAATTACACGTGATTGAACATATTAAAGACAATTTAATAACAACTGCGAACTAAGCTCAAACGAATGGATTTGCGTACTTGCTATTCATTTATTAATATATTAAATGACCCAAGTCTCAAAGAAATGCCTTCTAATTGTAAAATTATAATTATTATATAAGTAAGTTACTTCTAGACTATTGATTAGAATAAACCGAGATAGAGATTGATCGTCAACTAAAATATCAAGGATTTTCGCATAAAAAAAACAGTGGATGAAAAACGATTAAGCTCAAACAGTTGAAAAGTTCAATATTTATATCGCGTACAAATTAGTGTTTTATAAATAGACATTACGCATGAGCATTATGATCAACAATCTCATTAAGGATGAATTTAAAGAATAACAAAACAATTACAACAACAATTAACAATGGAATTAACAAAAATTCGCAGTGAAACACTTGATCTATGGTTCCTTTTTAAAACAAGTCAAAAAAATATATTAGAAAATGTGTTAATTCCCAACTAGTGAATTTTATGACTACTTGAACAATGTAAAAAAATTGCGTTATAATAAATAATTAAAAGACAATAATAAAATTATGGGTTTTATTAGTGAGGATATTGCATTGTCTTTGTTTTTAATTTGATGTCCTTTTAATGAATTAATAACTTTAATTTCGTGTTTAATGAGTTATTCTATTATTCCATTTATGAAGCTTATCGAAATTATTTTACGCAATAATATTTGTGTTGATTAATTATTAAATTATCAATCGGTTACTTGGAAAAAGGTCAAAAAAGTTTTGCAATTCACGATTTAAAATTCTAATTGCTCAAAAGATGAGCAAAAAATATGGAAACTTTGTGTTGTTTATAATCATGCAAAATTCTTACATAACAATGGAAAGATTTAAATTCCAATTTGTGGGATTAAAAGACAAAAATTGACGTGAAATATAAAGTTATAAAATGTTGAAATTGCCAACTTAATAAAAGTACCGTTTTAACGAAGCCGAAATAAATTATTTCGTGCAAAATAAAATACGAAAATGCATCTTAAAATGCACTAAAAGTTGAGCAGTAAAAGAAGCAAAAAGCCTCAAAATTCAGGTCACTAAAGTAAAACTTGTCTGAATCGAGCAAACTTGTTATGCTCCTTAAAAAAAGTCTTAAATTAAATTAAATTATGTAAGAAATACCACAGTTATCCTTTGATTTATTGTCTTTCTTTAAATGAAATTTATTTAATGATTCACTACTTTCTTTTCAACTTTGTCAAGCAATTAATAAATCGTTTCAAGTGCTTCCGAATTTACGTATTTGGTAAGTGAGAACGCACGCAATCAATAACTATTATAATTTGAAAACGATAAGTGCATTAAGTGAAAGTCGTCCTCAAGTTACTTACATTCGAGTCATCCACGTTTATGTGTCATTCAAATTGTGCATTCTCTAACTTCTTCGTGCTTCGCTTTTTATTACCGTTCATTGAATTAGTGTGACATTCTTTATTACTCATTCCATTCTGAATGCTTCTCTATTGCTATTTGCTTTCAGCATGCAATAGAAAATATAACAAACAAGTGAGTATAACTTACGTTTGAATTCAATTCCTTGAGGTGTGCAAGGTCCACGATCTAACAAACACGCAGCATAGTAATGTACCAATCGTTTCTGATTAAGGATATTCTCAATGTCCAGATGGTCATAGCGAGTTGTATAGTATCCTCCCGGAGGACTCTGACCGTTCGCTTGCAGGAAGAGCGCAACGCATGAACTTAAGCCAAGGAACAACTTCCACATTGCGAATCACTTAACTTTAAGTAACTTGTTCAGAGTTATTCTAGATGATTAAGAAAGCTTTGTTAACATTTAAACAACATTTGCAGTTTTGAAATAAGTCTCTGGTGAATGCGCACACCACGGATCAACCTCAACCTTCGGGCAGTCGCCAGCGCCGCGCACAATGGTCGACTAAGCTGAGCATGTTGCGCACACCATGCTTAAATCCATCGAAGCGCACTCACACAATGCGCACCCAAGTCAAAGACTTAAGAAGTGTTGTATGTACAATATCAATAACCATTTGCAATATTATTATTATAATGATGATGAACATAGCTTAAGGTTGTTCTCAGGCTATTGTCGCTTAATTGCTCTCGCATATTAAGCATAAATTGCAAAGTATTTCTTGCGGATTGAATTTCAAGGAAGAACTCATTACTTGATAGAGATTTTTGAATACTTATTTAAATTTTCAATTAATTTCAAAGTGAATAATAAAAGATTTCTCTTCATCAGTAACGTTTTGTGATAGATTAATTGCTTGATTGATTGGAAAATCTTTATAATTCAAAGGCAATTTGAAAGGCATACACTTGAATGATTTTTCGCCCTTAAAACCTGAATTTTCTTTGACGGCTTTGCTTGCTTTACAAATCGTGATTTGCAATATGCTTTTAAGTTATTCGCTCAATAGTTAATTTATGGAACAACAAACGTTGTTCGTTATGCGTTATTCACGTTCGTTTAAGAGAGCAAACTCGCCTTGACAATTACAAAAATCTTAGACGTTCGTTTATGCTAAAAGTTTATATGTACTTGAACTAAATAGACATTTCTTTTGATAAGTCAAGTCAATTTAAAATTGAATTAAAAATAGATATAATGTAATCAAATCTTTGAACAACTTGAATTAATATGTTAATTTAATGGAAAAAACTTTAATTAGTGCTTCGATTAATAATCAAAAACATTTTTATGATCTGCACTTGCGTCAAGAATTTTATTGACAAATTTACTCAAATTTAATATTTTTGATTAAATTTTAGGCTAAAAATAGAAATATGGTTTATATAATAATATAATGTTATAGTTACGCTTGAAATAAATAAAATTTCCTGGAAATCCTCCTATTACGTCAATGAATTGATAATTTTCATTCAATTGAAGTAAACTCAGTTAAACATACCAATTTTATCCGTTTTACAATTGCACGTCAATACAAACGCAGTAAGTACATTTATTACCTGTGAAAATAAACATTGTTTTGCATTCGTGTTGTGCAAACAAACGTAAAACTTTCCATTTTGGTCAATAAGTTGCTCTTAGTTTCGTCTCATATTTATTATGAGTATTAGTTCACTATATTTAGCAACGTAACGAACAATTTGTTTGTGTCACAAAGCAACAACCCGTCTGTTAAATGTCTAGTGTTGAAAAAATGTAAATATTTGAATTACTAAAGGGTGACCTACAATTACACACCACATAACTTGCAAATTCACTGTGTGGAATTAATAGAACTGGTTTTTAATGAATAGAATATTTGAATTTTTGTAAGGAAAACATTAGACAATTATCTATTGTTCAATTATTATAATCAGGTGTTCTTTCATATTGCCTATTCATTATAAACATGTCTTGAATATTTAAACAAGTTTGACCATTCTGAATTGAGCCTAAAGTATTTTAGTTAATCATTCATGTTTTTTTGGTGAGTTTTTATGAATCAAACTAATGAAATATTAATTAATCTTTGAAATATTTAACGATTTAATCCTTGAATTTTTTCATTTCCTCATGTCGTTTTGCTTAAATTATAAGCAGTAAAACACGCATCTGAATTAATTGACAATTAATATTATAAGGCAAGAAGATCCATAATTTATCCATGCTAAATATGTACTCCTTTGATTACTTGATTGATTGATTGATATTAGGAAACTTGTCGGAAATGCCAAGAAAGTGAAGTGACATCGCTAATTATCCAAAGTGAAATTCGTAATTACTTATTTTACGAGTTTTCTCAGATTAGGTTTCTGTATCCGGAAGCTTACGCACTTCCTCTGTCATTTTAATGTCCTTTTTATCTAAGGACAATTACCCTGAAATAAAAATAATTGAATTAAAATGACCATAAGTCTATTAAACTCACCTGATTTCCATGGGCTTTACATAATTCATACTCATACTTCCTGCAAGCTGGCTTTTCAGTGACGTGCATGGATGGAAATTAATTATAAAAATGAATGCTGAACGTTGATCTTCAAGCTTGAAGTGTGATTAGTGTCACCGTAATTAATGATTATTAACTGTGCAAAACGCACTATGGAAATTTTCGCGTGCTTTAAATAATAACTCTTAATTAAGTCTACCAATCACAGTTTAGAGTATTAAATAAATACTGTTAATTGAGTGTAATTAAAATTTGCGTGTCACGTAATAGTACAGTTTACAATTACTGAAATTAGTTATTAATTTGTTTTAATTTCCTAACAACCATCAAAGAATATTAGAAATTGAACAAAAGTAAAATTTCAATTAATCAATATGTAGAAACTAATTTATTATCACTTGATAAACTAGTCACCAAACTACTAAACGATGAATTCATTGATAATGTTATTAAAAAGTTTAAACTTCAAATATTTAATTGTTAAATTAAATTTTACCATATGCAACTTAGTTAGCAATAATACATTGACGACAGGTGAAATTTAGCTGTTAAAATTGTCAGCAGTTCATAATTAATGACTTAAATTGTATTCATAATTTTGGTTTGACATTATTAAAAAGCAACTTAACTAATTAATTGCCAATTTGTCATTTGGCACGTCGTGGAAACTTTTAAAAACAAGTCTGTCCAATCATGTCTAATTAATAAATTATTATTCAAGTTTTTCCAACATCTAAGTAAAACTATCTTCTAACAGTATTGTATGATTGTGATAACTTTCAATTACTTCTTTGCTGCTTCTTCTTCTTCCTCTTCATCTTCCTCATCATCAGAACCTTCGTACTGTTTGCGGAATGAACCATCTGGATCGTATTTGTTTAACAAATTATTCCACATATCTCGATAATTCTCTACTAAATGTGCCAAAAGAATTCCACTAATTGCTTTTTGTTTCTGCGTACATTTTGCGCACTTTGTTTGCATTGCTTCAGGAAGATATGCTAAAATATAAATTATTAATACAAAGGAATCTTTGAACAGTTAATTTACTTACTTTTTAATAGACGTCCTTCAGGACTACATGGTCCTTTATCCAATAGGCAATTCACATAATTTGTCATTAATCGACGACTTGCCACAATACTCTTAATATCAATATTATCATATTTACTGTTGTATTTTTCAACTTCACGTTTTACCACAATCCTTGCACCACTCACCCCTCGCCCCTCAAAAGAAATTTGAATAGCGATAACGCACAAAAGGATAATGCTAAGATGTTGCATCTTGGATGCCCTCTAAACGAATGGGTTGAAGGCTTGCCAGACGCCCAATTTTCTGCGTAAAATATGCACGCAACAACTTTAAACTTCAAGGCGAACTACATTTATTAACTGACTTCTACAAGTATTAATCAGGAAAAAGTTGACTTTTTCTGATGTTTTGTTTGATTTTTGGCTGATGTTTATCTTCCTTGTGACGACTGCGTTTTTGTTCTACTTTAATTGCAATGCAAGCTAACTAACTTCATGCGACTTTAATTAAACGTTTGACTAATTACTTATTTGCGTTATTTACCAATTTGTTTTTACCTAATATTTCACCTTACAGGATGTGCAAATAAATATTGTGAGATTACATCTTAACAGTTATTAACGACTTCTTAAACACTTGTTACGCAAGTCCAAAACATATTTTCACGTTGATAATTAAGTTGTTATTCAAGTATCTTCAGTAATTACGAGATAGTTTAATGAAAAACAACAGTAGTAAAACTTATTTTATGTCTATAAATACTGTCAGTATTTGTTGATTCATCTCAATAACAATTTCTGCTTTCCAAACACCTGTTTTAGATGAAAATATATTAATGTAGTAATTTATCCTTGAAGTGCCCCTAAATTTTGACTTTAAATCGATTTTACTACTGTACTTCATCTAATATGTAAGTGAAATAGTCGTTGAAACATTAAAGTGTTAATAATTAATCAAGTGTCGAAAAAAAATTGAATTATTACGAGCCATAGTCACGCAAAAGAACTTTAACTTTGAGAAGTTATTACGCGGAATTTATCGCAGGTAATTTAATGATTTAATGAAATGTTTATTAGAAATTTCATAAGCTTTCTGATAGTGAAAGAATTGTTTTGATATCTCTTATAGTTCCAGAGATATTAATTAAAATGTGCAGCGCTAATTTCTAGCTATTATGCTACTGGTGCGACTCCATACCAGCCGAACCCCACCAGCGCGCTGCAGCGCATTAGCAGCGCGACGGCCTGCTGCCGAATTCGGCCGAGGAGCTCTTAGCAGCGCGCTGCTACCACGACGATTATCGAAGTAGGCGCTGATTCTGATACGTCCATTCTACTGCCTGGCAAGCAAGCACACACTGCGGTTTTTTCGAACGCCACAGTAACTGAGGTTTTAATGAAAGTTTCCAGGCGCTAGCCAGGCGGTACCGACGCAGCGTCAGGATAAATTTCAAATCGCTGTAACATCTAAAGTACTGAACCGATTTTCATGGTTTAAAAACTGACATCACGAGCATGAAAATCCCTATCACTCTGTAGCATCGTACTTATTGTAATATTAATACCTCTTTATGAAATTGATATGTTTTTAATTAAAACCTATTAAAAGTACGGTTATTACAATTAAAAATTCAATTTATGTTAAAAGTTCTTTGCAATAGTTATAAATCTATACAATTTTGCATTATTAATTGAATTCTTCAGCGCCATTAAAGTATTTATAATTTGCAACGGGGAAAATTTGAAATCGCTGTAACTTTTAAAGTTATTAACCGATTTTAATGATTTAAAAATTGATAACATGTGCTGAATAAGTACTAACGGTCTCTATAATAATTAAATACAATAACATTAATGTAGCATTAAATAAATCGATGCAAATATGTTTATTTGGCTATATTATCGAATTGAATGCATTAAACTAAAACTGGTTGAGCAGCAACATCGCTCTTGCTCTCTAAATATCGTTTTTTATAGCTGCCCGTCGGATCGTATTTTTCCTGTAATGGTTTCCACAATTCGGGTTTATTATCGATCAAAAATCGAATGATTCTATCCGAGCCATCACGCTGTTTTTCGCTACATTTACTGCAATCGGTTTCAATTGCATCTGGCATGTTCTCTAAAAAGAACAAATTTATGTTTCTCCTTTCTCAAATAAATTTTCCTTCTTATTATACTCACTCTTCAGTTCCAATCCATCTGGAGTACATGGTCCTTTCTCCAATAGGCAATCAACATAATTCTTAAGTAATCGATCACTTTTCAGTATATCTTCAATATCAATATTATCATACTTGGTTGTGTATCTTTGCTTTTCAGTCACACTACAGTAAGTTACCGTAAGCGTGCCACTTGCAAGAAGAATAGATAAAAGTATTCTTAGCATGACGATTATTGGCCTATTGCGAAACAGTACATTGAATTAATAGTGAATTTTCCGCCAAGCTGCGTTGCTTTTATAGCTTTCCACATTGTTTATCATAAATTACGAATGGAATTGCAAATTCAGAGGAAACTATTACACGATGCATATCGTACCTACATAGTTGTAGCAATTTTCCTTCTTATGTAAACGATAAATAAACTCGCATAATCAAATAATGACAGCTAACAATATAAAATGATAATTGTGTGATTTGTGTGTTCATCAAATAGATCCGTCTATTAAATCTCATAAACTCAACAGGTGAACAACAAAACAAGTCAAGTGAAATTTAAATTTTAGAGCTGCTCTCTAGCTGACCAGTGTTTAAACTAAATATCAAGAACATTAAACAGTAGCCTTTGAACGGCAAGAATAAAACAGGTTTATTCAATTAGTAATTAATTCATTTCTTCATTTCAAACTTAACCGAGAGAGGTCTACACGTAGTTTAAACGTTAACTAAATTAATGATTTAATAATTGATGTATAGCAAAAGCAACTTACATTAGAATTCAATTTCCACCATGCATTAGACGCACTGTTATAATAGTTGTTGTGACGTGAAATAATGATACTGAAATACGTGTAATGCGAGTAGTAATATAAAATATTGAAAATCAATATGTAATTCGACCAGAAATCAATTATTGTAATATTATTAGCGCGACGCGAACGCAAAAACGCAACTACGTAACAAGGATAACCTTGAGGAGGCTGCGAGCTGTGAAAAAATATCACAGCGTTTACTTCAGGACATTTCACTAATATGCAAATAATTGCAAAGTCGTGTGCATCGTACATATACACGGAAAATGCATAGGCTTGTATCATTGAAATACAAAGTCGAATCAGCTCTGAATCAAGTTGCTCGCGTTGCAATCGCGGTGAAACACAAAAATGCATATAAATTGCACGCTTATTACATTTGCATATTTAATCAGAAAACAATTGATCAATGGTTCGTATTCTGACTCACTTACAATTTTTCGAGAATATCATAGATCTTATTCTAGAATACACTAGAGAAATCAATATTTTGTTATTATAGTTACGCGTTTTATTTTTGTACTTGCAAAAAACTTTTTGTGAGATGACTTTGCTATAAAAATAGTAAATATTGTTTCAACGTAATCCAACGTATTCTTCCGTGTTATTTTGCATGTCAAAAGCTTCAATTCTCAACGGCTAAATTAAACAGTTAGTTGAAATAAGCGCTCCAACTAGTTACTGAATGGAAAGATTTTTTTTGTTATTGGATTAAAGAACAAGTTGTAACAAGAATTCATCTAAATTTTTTTAAATTATGCTAATAGCAAACTTTTTCTTTTGTTTAACTCTTATTAAACGTGCGCAATTAACAAATCAATCATTTTACTAATCTGTAAATAATAAAGAGGCAATTGCGTCAACGTATAAAAGAAATAATAATAATTTTTGTTTATCTCTTGTGTTTTTTAACCCCTTATGCGTCAAACCACTTTAACTCGTCGCAACTTCTCAGAAGTTGAATTACGTTTGTCCTCGTGCTGTGTCAAGGACCACAAGTATGAATCCTACCCACATTAATCACACTAGCAACTAACACCTCGTAAAATATAAGAGATTATGATGATGCCTTGGTATGCATGATAAACATGCTCTTTGGGGACGACAGGACAAGTTCATCAGCTATAACAAAATATTTTTAATCGATTCGTATTTACTGCAATAAATTTGCAAAGTTTAATGGCTTTAAAAGCAAAAATAAATACTCAAATCTTTTTTAGAGGACGTTGTTATAAATCCTCGCATATCTTTCAAAAAATATTTATTCCGTTGATGACACTTTCGTAATTAATTAAAATTCATTTCGTCATGACAAATAAGGTATATTAATGATTGCACTTTTTGTTCTAATCGCTAATTATAAATATCGTTTATATGAGTTGTGTCAAGTTTGTAATTAGTGTAATTGCAATGTTGAGCTGGTTAAAAAGTTGAGACATAAAAAACGCAGGCGCATGTTGGCTATAAATATCAGCAAATTTATGTTTTGGTAAAAAACTGGATACTGTGTGTGATTCACACAAAGTGAATTAATTAAACTGGGCTGTTATGTAAATTTAAATTGTGTTTTAGGGCTTTTTCATCAATTTAGAAGCAACGTTTACCAGTGACCAAACCATCACGTTTGGCTTTATCACAATAGCGTTTCTTGTATTCTCCTGTTGGATCGTAAATCTTTTCCAGTTTTTCCCAATAATCTTCGTCACTGTTGAGGAAGTAACGCAGGACTTTCTTGGAATTTTCTTGCTGCTTCTGGGTGCAATCTGTACATCCGGATTTAATTGATTCCGGGAGAATTCCTAAGTAAGTACAAAAGATTTTCTTAATTTTATGATGTTTAAAGTTTTTTTTTTGATTTACTTACGTTTAACTTCAGCACCTTCTGGAGTACAAGCTCGTGTGCCAAGAAGACAATCAATGTAATTTTTCAAGAGTCGTTTATTGCTCAAAACTTGATCAACATCCACATTATCAAAGCGCGATGATTTCTCTGCGTTGCTGAGCGCAACAAGAACGCTGGCGAAGAGCAAAACACACAAATGAATTCTCATGGCTCTTGGTTGTTGATGATGATGATGTTCTTCTGCTTCTTCTTCTTCGGTGCATTTCCAATTGAAAAATGTCTTTATATACTCAAAGGTGAGGTGTGATTAAGGAGGGAAATCGATGCAGTTCGAGGTGCGTGGTGCGTGTAGGTGCCACATCAAGTGCATCGGGTTTTCGGATGGCCTTACATGGTAATCGACTGCATTATTGCAGTCGGCTTAATCTTTAAGTATATCGAAGCATTGCAACTTGCTCTAAGGTTGGATTGGACACCTTCCAAACCAGACGCATCAACTATTTTTAACACTTTCTTCTTGTTATATCTTAATTAAGCTGCTTAAACTTTATAAATCTATATTTTAAGTACTTAATAATTTTAGTTACAATTATGAATATCATCAACTCCCAATGACTTGCAGAAACGTGCTTGGAATACACCATCTGGATCATACTTGGATTTCAATTGATCTAAGATTCCGGGCTCTTTATCATGCAGATGAAGAAGAATTCGAATACTTTTGGATTTTTGAGATGCGCTGCATTTTTCGCAATTCGTTTCAAGTGCTTCTCGAAGATTTTCTAATAGCAATAAAAACAGTTAGCAAGCAAACAACTTAAGTCAATGGAATATTACATGGAAAAAATATAAAACAATTCCATATTGACGCAAGTCAGAAATATAACTATGTATTGTTTATCTACGCGTCTAATTGGCAGGAATTAGAATTCATTTCGATAATAATGCAATTAAATAAAATTAATTAACCTAAATGAAGAGAGGAATTGTGTAATCACCGCATGCGTGTAATAAACGTAGGTACTCACTTTTCAGTTCTGCACCGTCGGGACTGCAAGGTCCGCGATCCATTAAGCAATTGACGTAATTGTTTAACAAACGTTTGCTGTTCAAGATCGGTTCGATGTCAGTGCCATCGAACTCGGTGGTGTACATATCTGGAATACCATCTACCATTTTACCATGAGCTATAAGTGATAATAGAACTAGCACACATCCATGTTTTATCCCCATAATTTCTTTCAAACTTTTCAACAATTTAATACAATATCCAAAAACCCTTGTCTTCCTCTAAATACTGAATAAACGTTTGATATTGTTGTGTGTTATTTTTATATATCAACAGATAAGAAATCAAAAACTCATCATCATTAAGGATAATGTCCGTACGCATGGAGCAAGGATATTTTATCCATATAAAAAGCTTATAATCAAAATATAATTATCCAATGGATTAAGTTATCCAATAATTTATTTAAAAATGATAAATTTCGTTAGTTTTCAAACTAGGATTGTCGCATTTGTGCATATTCATTATATTTAATTTAAAGTGTAATAATCACAGGCATTGTTTCATGCAACGAACGCCTTACGTAATTGTCAGCTTGAGCTAATTAATCAGCGTCTAATTAGGTGGATTATTATTATAGTTGTATCTTCAATGCATATTTATTTCATTTATTTCATTGTCATGCGTTTAACACGCATACTCATCAAGTGTAAAATATCTCGCAAAGCCATTGAAAATATACAACTAATTAAAAATTACGACAAGTTATTAAGCTCTTCGGTTGGAAATAAATTTTCCATCTATTAGTTTAGACTTTTGCAAGAAGCACAGATTAGAATACAATGGAATAATACAGTAATGTATTATTAATGGAGTTAATTAAGTCTTTGCATTCTAAACGACAATTATATTCAAGCACAAAGTAGTAATAAATTAAAGAGGCGGCTCTGTACTCGCATGCAAATTATTTCAGCTTCTTAGAAGCTAGAACAGCGACTTAGTTTATTTACGATTATTATTAGTGTTTCTGAGTTTGTTGTTACTTATGAGCGATTTTCCAAGGTTTAATTTACTTGCGCAGCTTTTGTACTTTTTACCATGCATTTAAATGATTGCAATTTAATTGAGATACAAATTATTATAGTCATGTTAAGTGAAGAAAATGTTAACTCAAGAATAAACAAGTATTTCAAAATAAATTTTTGATCATGAATTTAATTTATATCTAAATTATCTGCCGAATTCATACCCGGAAATGTACAATTAAAAAATATTCATCTTGAAATTGGACAAATGAATTTTGTTTGCTATTTACTTATTATTCATATTAAGCACACGCTCACCGACTTGTCAAGCACATTTCTTGTATTTTGAAAATTTGTCTGGTTGTTTACTTATTTAATTTAATGACTAAATATTTAAATGCGTGTATTTATTTCTCGGTACTGTTCGAACATGTAGTGTCCGAGTTGTTTGAATGTTGACGATCAAGTCATCTTTGCCTTGGCCTCGTACAAACATTGCATACATGCGTATTATCATTGGAACGTTTTACTTTGCTTTTTTTGGAGAAGAAAACCTGACTTAAAATGTTCAATTTTTTGAAATTATGCTACAAGTAATAAATGAAATGGTGTCACTTATGAAAATTTCATTAAGTTAAGAAACAAATTGTTTGTAGAATTTTATAATTACAGATGACAACAAATTACAAGTGAATTTCTAATAAATGTCAAGCTGTATTTATGTAATTAATATAATTATTAAAAAGCTGTAATCATAATTCATACAAACGATGATCATAATTATTTATTAGCAATAAAAATCCGCATGACGATTTTCGCAGATTTCTATTTCAAATAATATAATAATAATAACATTACACAATTAGTCGTTTGCAATATTATTAACGAGCGTTCAATTTGTGCACTTGCTAAGCGGTTTCTGGAAAAGTTGTAAACTTTTTCTATTGTCCGATTTGCGTAAGCGCATCTTTTAATCGCCATTCTTTTTCATTTTATTATCCTTCACTATTATTTATATCGAAGAGAACTTGATCTTGACTCAACTTTGATTGTGTTTTCTCTATACCTGGTTGTTTTGCAAATCGAGTTTTTTTTTTCGTCTCTGTTTCTTTTGGGTGACTAAGTAAGTGTCCTGTTTTTTACATGCGTGAGCGCGCGGTGCGTGTGTCAATTGCACGCTGATTTCAATATAATTAATTACGTTTTTTTCCCTCGATCCGGCCGATCGGCAATGTCAGTTAGAATAATAATAAGTGACGCATTTCGCGTGCGAAGCCCCACTCTCTGAGCCCGCTTCACCTGAGCTCGGGGACTCGATGTATAAAAGCGCGCCGAATGATTAGATGTCTTCATACTCGAGTTCATCAATCAACAAGTGAACTTTGTCAAGTAAACCATGAAGGGTCTTTGTGTTTTCGCCTTGTTGGCTACCTGCATGCTTGCAGTGTATGCCCGTCCCGCCGACGAAAAGTACACCACCAAGTACGACAACGTGGACCTGAGCGAAATCCTGAAGAACAAACGTCTCCTGAAAAACTACGTGTTCTGCTTGTTGGAAAAGGGCAACTGCAGCCCTGATGGTGCTGAATTGAAACGTAAGTGCCTTTTGAACTTAATTTCAAACTCTACTCACAAAGCGCACGCATGGATATTATTACCTTGAAACTTTTAAATAGTTTGCAAAGTGGTTGTATGTACCTGCATTTAATGCTAATGGAAATAATGTGTTGTGATATTCCATTGCTCATGCGATGATATTTCGCATTCAGTTAATGTGCATCATTACGTTAATTGCAATTTTTAAGGGGTCCTGCCTGATGCGATTGAAACCGGCTGCACCAAGTGCAGCGACAAGCAGCGTGATGGAAGTCGTACCGTGTTGCGCCACATGATTGACCACGAACCCGAATGGTGGAAGGAATTGGAAGCCAAGTACGATCCCAGTGGCAGCTACAAGAAGAAGTACCAAGACGAGATCGAGAAGGAAGGCCTCAAGCTTTAAATGACGTCCCAACCGCTAACCGACAAGTGCGCAACCGTAAATAAATAAATAAATTAAACGTGATTCAAGATTCAACGAACGCACGACAATGTCTTTTTTATAATATGTGAATTTATAATATAATAAAAAATACTTGTTTTCCTTAAACACTTGTACGTTTTTTTCTTGTCATCCACTTTGCCTCGCAGGATTTAAAACGTTCGACGCGTTTTAGTGGAACTTGTTGGCTCCATTGTTTGAGTTCGCCAAGGAATAGAATAATTACATAAATCATGAATAATTATTTTACATTATATGTTGCTTAAGTTCTGAATGCTTCCACTTTCAAAACGCGCAGTCCGCCTATTAAACTATAGTAAACAGCGACCTGCAAAGGAAGTTGAATGTTTTGATGGACTGCCAATAAAAATTGCAATGATTAGGAAATTGTTCTCATGTAATATTTTACGAAACGAAATACTACTATAATTAAACGAATTGTCGTCATTTCCTGCAAACGATAAATTTCCAAATTTATGCTATGCGTTAATTAACTAAAATTAATTCTTCTGCGGCTTGAATGATATTAAAACAAATTAATATATGCATATGAATATTAGAAATATCTGTGTATCACAATGGCTTCAAAACCTATTGGCCTTTTGTTATTAACAAAAACGAATTTGTCAACGCAAGATTAATCATCCTTGCGTTTCTTGCTTTTCAATTGTAAACCCTCTGATTCTCGCTTGCGCTTCTGACCTGGTCCTTCGCTGGTACGAGTTTCTCTTCTGGCAGGTACTGGAGTATCAGCTTGCGCTTGTTGTAAAATTCTAATCTGCTCAATTGCCTCTTGCTGAATTTCAAGTGTCATTTTATATACAGTATCATCAGTCTTATTATACATGATAGCATTATGGAACATTAACAAAACGTCGCGTTTAAATTCAGCTGTACTTCTTATAACGCCAGACTCGATATTCTTTTTAATGGTGCTCAGGTCCATAGCGCGCTTTACCATCTTATGATATCCGGGCGCTTGTTCATTCGTTATCGGTCTGTGGAATAAGGATGCGTACTTGTGATTGCAAAGTCGACTGTAAACCAACATAAGCGATTTTTTAAGACTGCGATATTCGCGATCATCTTCAATATAAGAGCTGGCCGGTGAATTGGGCACGGAATCAATTGGAGTCGCCGGAGTAGAATATCTTCGAGTGTTTGGACGCGTTTCTTGCTCCTGTTCTTGTTCAACGCCTTGCTCTGCTTCGGATTCATGTTCCACCTCGGTCCACGGACTGTGAGATGCTTCTTCCGCTTTGGTACTACTTGTCTCTACCTTTTTGGCTTCTTCCTGCTCAGAGGTACTTTCCGCATCATCTTCGGTCGTTTCCACCGGCAAGAGGATATCAAAATCAGCTTCGTCTTTCTTCTTGGTCCGTGAATAATCACGTTTGGCTTTGCCCGCCTTGTCCAGTTTAGTCACCTCAATATTTTCATCAAAAATATCTGAATATTCAGGAGTGAATGTATCACGTCGCAAAACTGGTTCTGGCTCATCAATCACTTCCTCCTTTATTTCTGGCGGAGGCTCGATTTCTGTTGGTGGCGATGAAGAAGCTTGTATATCATCCGAATCTTTTTCTATCTTCATTTCATCTTCTTTAATTTCTTCCTTTATTTTCTCTTCAGGAATGCTAACTTCAGCAGGTGACGGCTCACTTGTCTTAGTCTCTACTGCTATCAGCGTTGAGTCATTCGAATTGCCACTGTCTTGCACTTGTTCTTTTTGTTCTTTATTCGTATCCTCGTCTTCCATGACAACGACTTCTACGATTTCAATACTTCCATTGTTTGAACTCTCCGTTGATTTGACAGAGACTTCTTCCTTTTTGCTTTCCTCTACGTTAGTGCTATTACTGTTGCTGTCTTCTTCAGTCTCTTCAACTACAGGAGCCTCAACGTCTTCATTCAATTCTGCCATCGGGGAATCAACAGGAACTTCAGTCGTTGTAGACGATGTAGCGCCAGTTTGTACGCTATTTGACGTACTGCGATTAGACAACTTGATTTCAAATTCGGGATCTTCTTGAAATTCAAATGGATCGACTTCAGGCTCTTTTGCAATCGTAGGCGTTTCAACTTCCACTTGTTTTTGCTGCTGTTCTTCTTTTTTAGCTTCAAGTTCTTTTTCAGCCTTCTCGGCTTTCTCTTCCTTGTCGAGTTCTTCTAATTCGCTCTCAAGATTACTAATGATATCGTCGCCGTCAAGAAGATGTGTTTCGGGATCATTAACAATATCAGCATTCTCTATCAAATCGCTAATTATGACATCCACCTCTTCGTTTTTAATTTCTGGTAGTTCGCCCTCAACCGAAAGTATTGTATTTTCAATATCTTCCAAATTATCAGCATTATTCAGCAGGAGATCTTCAATTGGATCTTTGGATGTTGGCTGTGTTGACTGTGGTGGTGTAGATTGCTGCTGTTGTCTTGGATCTTGTGCAATTGCAGAACTTACAAGGTGCTGAATACCTGGAGATACTTGTACTGTTGTTGTGGAGTTCAATAAGCTAACAATGGTTGGATTTGCACTGGTGTTTCCTGGACGTTGAGTGCTTGTATTTGTAACATGTGAAATGGTAGTAGCTACACTTTGAGCAGTAGAAGGTGATTTTAGTAAACTAGATAACAAAAGTGAGAGTGGTTTCGCTGATCCGGTGGACGAATCAGGTGGTGCAGATTTAGATCCGTCGTTTTCACAATCATTGCTTTGCAATAATGAGTCAATAGATTCAGACGCTTTGCGTTTTTGTCCTGCAATGGGCTGAGATGGTATCTTAACCATTGGTCGCCACGCACGTTCCAATTCGGCCTTACGATTTTCACGCTCCTTTAGCCATTCAGCATGTGCAATTGCTTCCTCCTCTTTCTGTCTCTCCTCTTCATCAATTTGCTTGCACATCACATCCAATTGCTCTTCAGTTAAAGTACCTACACAAAAAATTGTTTATACAATACAGCCCTTTAAAACAACAATGGTTTGATAACAGTACCTGATTTCAGAAGAGCCATCTCCTCTTGTAACCTTTTATACTCAGCTTTCTCTTCTTCCATAAGCTTTTTCATTTCTGCCTTACGTTCTTTAGTAAGCTTCTTCAATATGATTTCAATTGGAGATTCCAACGCATCAACGCCGGAACTTCTCTTCTTACGCTTGGGAGTGTCAACATTCTCTAAGAGAGCCCCATATTGAGCAGCACAGTTCTTTTGATGGAACCAGTCCGCAGGCCTGCCTTCACCAAAAGGCTTCAAGCTTCGACTCACAGACATCCAATTCTGGTCACCCACCTTAGCAACAGCAAAGGATAAACATAACAACTCGCGAATTGACCATTTATCCAACGGTTCTCGCTTTCTTTGCAGACGTTCTTGTATTGAAGCCATCGGATTTGAGGTGCAAACAGGCGGCTTGTTTATATTTACCAATAGATAGTTAGTATCCTATACAAGTTTTTGTCAATAATGTTTACGCTATAAAGATTTCACGTTTTGTTTAGTATGTTGCACAAATTCTTTTCACAACAATTACTTTCTGTTACTGCTTTACTAGCATCACAACAACACACTTTTTGGGGTTATCCCTTAACGAAGATACTGGCCAGCATTGACTCTACCGGAGGAATTTTAAACTATAGTAATGAATGTATATTAGAATTCAATACGGAAGAGAATAATATTTAATTTGCTAATAAACATACATGGGGGTCCACTTGAACTGATAGCTAAGCATTTGTTACTTTTATACAATGTGGAAATCAGTTTAATAGTATTTACTGCTTCAATTAACATAATTTTTCAAATGAGTAGAAAATAGTTTCCAAGACAAATTGTAATTAAAATGTATTAATCCTGTTATGGAGATTTCTGGTACCCAGTTATTTTATACTCACCAACAATTTTAATACGGCCGTTGAGTTAAGTGAACGTTGAACGATCTTGTTTTGATTTTAATGGCTTTCACCTTTCTTACCAGCGACGCGTTTAAAATCTCCCATATTAGTGGTGTTAATTGGGGACCCAATAATTGCTAGATGGTCAATCTGCGTAACATCACCACCTTCTTGATTATCCTTAATAAAGAATTGAACGTTCTGCACGTTTTGGAATTTCACATAACGCAAATTCACAAAGTTGCCATCTAAATCTTCCGGCGTTAGTCTATAAACGATTCGCCTTAATTTCACCCAAAAGCTAAGTGCTGTAAACTTACTCAATATCCTGGACACATGTATTGCTATCAGCCTGATCAAAATCTAATGTTCGTGGTTGATTGATAAATATTTTGATATATTTGGGTCCCTTATCAACTGGCGCCTTCAGCTTCAAGCTATGTATTTTCACGCTTTGATTAAATGCAATTGAAATAATAAGCTACAAAAGACAAATAGTCAATTAGTCAATTCATTTGTTATCACAGAACAACATGTGCTCACCTGTTCATCACAATCAGATTGTAAGAAGCCGCCACCAGCTTGCAAGCCATGTGCAAGTGGATGGTCATCACTTTCATTCAAGCATTCACATTGTCCTTTCATAATGAATGGAGCCAAGTCCATCTAAAAACAAGATTTTTTATTTGATACAAGAATACATGCAATAAAACGTATATAAAATCAAATATCTTCTTCCATTGTAAAATGTTCAAGTCTGTAGCTTCAAAAGCAATTACAATTCTTTAACATCTCCCAGTGCAAATTTGTACTAGAAATAGAAACCAATTATTACAGATAAATTAATCTAGAATTAATCACAGAATCTTGTTGCTGCCAGATGAACATTTTACTTGCATAAACTTGTTGGTTTGTACTTACATGTCCACCAACACCTTCACCCTCAAGTCCATCGCCTTCACCATAGTGTTGCTTGATCTTGGTTTCTAATGTACTAGGGTCAGCACCTTGAACGCGGTCGATTTTCACCTAGTATATAACGCATTCTAGGTGACATATTTGCACAGATCTCACAAACATCTTACCTTGTTGCGGTAGAAGATGAAGGTTGGCATAGCCGATACTCCTTGACTAGCAGCTGTATCCTGGCACTTGTCCACATCAATCTTTAGGAAAATTGCATCACGATATTTCGTAGATAGTTGCTGGAACACGGGTGCAATGCGTTGGCAAGGCCCACACCTAAGATTTACCAAGAATCCACATAAGATCAGTGACTATAGCTTTAGAATTGAGAGGTTATACATACCAAGTAGCCGTAAAATCAGCAACCACTAGCTTAGCTGATGCATTGGATAACTCCGTTTGGAAATGGGTCTCATCCTCGACGACACGCACAAGAGTCATGTTTATTGAAATGGTTCTAAAAGATGCACAATTATCCCGAAACAACCGTCAACAAATCCACAGATGACTAGCACGATTCTATTGTCAAGGTTGCTTTCTGAATGACAACGACGACAACGCACGAGCGTTCTCGGTTGCCCGCGAAACAAACGCGCATAAATTCAAAAGTTTAAAACTTTTCGAAATTGTTTATTCTGAAATTGCGTAAGGGTACTACGAAAAATCAGCAAGTAAGGGTTCATTTGCATATATTTAGATAGTCTACAACATACTTCTTATCATATTATTACACATTTTATTACATACAATAGATATATCATTTAATTATACATTTTAACGTGATTAACATTAAAGTGTCCTAAAATAGTTATTGTCTTTACACAACAGTTTGCTTTTGTTTGTGAGAACGTTCAACTGATACGCATAATCAAACAATACTCTTATTACCTAATTATATGACATTTCGTATATGCTTTTAATGTTTTTTTACAATATTATATTAGTTTGTACAATGGCAGCCTAAACTCGGTTATGACAATGATTTCTAAAGCGCTCTAGTATCGTACAATTACCATTGTAATCGATAGTTATGCGTATATAAACAAATTACTTTTTTAATATTGACCATAAGTAGGAAAAACATGAGTGTTTCATCAAGGTTGATGAAACGCACGCGTCCACATTCAAACGTGTTGGTTGCTCGTACACTCTTGATATGATTATTCTACACGTAAACACTACATTTGTAGGAATATAACATGGCTTAAGAGTGCTACTGATAACTAACAAAGTGCTCAACATAATTGCAGTAAATCAAAGTGGCTGTTTAGTGTGTTGTTTAACAACAATTTGCGTGCGTTTATGAAAGCGTTTGTTTCTGAATTGAATCGATATGTTTTGTACATCTTATCATATTATTAATGCATGGATTATAGACAACTTTTTCATGGCTCTTATCAATACATTACATTAATTTTGCAAAGACTTATCAGGTTTGTAACCTGTACAAGTTTTGTTCGCATGCTTTGCACTGGAAGACTTTGTGACTTGTGTTTTATGCATGTTTAAAAGTAACTTAAGTACTTACTTATTTAATTATTGTGTTGTTCACTTATACATTAAGTTAATAGTAGATTAGTATGTAATTGTTACTCTTTGGATTAATGCATCATGAATTTGCTGATGCTGTTTGAAGCAGGTCTAATCATATTTTAGAATCGTTGCAGGTACAAATAATTTACATGTTACGCTTAGTAGGTAATTAGTTGGAAACAAAAATTCAAATTTGTTTTGACAATGCGAAAGAAAGATTAATATTTATTACTCTTTGTTTCGTTTCCTTGAGCGACGGCACCGTCGGCGGCTGAAGCTGGGGCTGCGGGTACGTTCAGATTGAATGAAGGAAATGCCATCAGAGGCAGATTGAGCGTGCAGTCGCAGGCTGCGCCGCCGTCGGCGATGGCGCATCGTTGGCGACACCATTCGGTCCAGTCCTCCTCGTCGGCAGCTACGGTGGGGCGTACGCGGCGGTTGAATAAGCTCATGGAGAGATATGGTGCACGGCGATAGGAGACGCAGGGGCGGCAGCCGTAGATATTGTAGTTTTGCTCGTTGCAGAAATACGCGCAGATGCGATGGAAATCGACGTTGAACGGATCCACCGGGACGTCGACGGGCACCGACGGGCAGGAGCAGCGCGGTGATCCCAATTGGTACTGGCAGAGCAGAGGACACGCGCCTTGCCGCGGGCGGCCAGGTCGCATAGGCAGCGTCGCCTGCGTGACGGCGCTCGCGTTTGACTGCGACGGCGGCGGCAGTGGCTCGGGCTGGATGCGGCTGCAACTCTCACCGCACGGCCGCCCGCCCAGCCCGGCGATGCACAGCGATGCGCAAATGCGACGCGCCTCCGAGAGCCCAATTGCGCGCTCACTATTGGCGGCATCAGTGGCGGCGGCTAGTCTGGTGGTGGCAGTCATTAAAAGCAGGAGGTGGAGCGGCGCGCCCAGTATCGACATCCTGCACCAGGGGCTGATGACGTTTTTTATATCCTACGGAAGGCATGAAAACTTTCAAAGTTGAAACAAAGAAATTTTTATCATTATTCATCATTTGTTTTCCAACTAATTATCCCAAAACTCATAATCCTCATAATCAATTACCCTCTATAAAAAAGCTAGGAAGACTTGAAACACTGAAACAAATTTGCCCCTTGTGTTGCAACAATCACAAACATAGGGGTAATTGTTGGGTATTTTGTTTAGCCATTTAATAAGTGTCCTCACAACTCGACGATATATCATGCCACCCTCTGGGATGTTGCGACAGTGATGCGGAAAAGTGGGAAAACGCATGGGGCGAAGGGAGACGGCAAAGCAGGAATCATAAATCGCATGGCGAGTCAGCGGCAGCACGCAAGTCAAATGCCAGGACACGAGCAACAATTGAAAAAGCAATGTGCACATTACGTCACATGTCAGCAGCAGGAGCACGCGGCCATTTTCAGCTCGAATGCACATTCAAGCGTGCTTGAAGTGACTTTTCCACAACCGCCGTCAGCCGCCAACCAACAGAGTTTGACTGAACGTCAAGCATAGCATAACTAGATGCAAATCCACATCACAAAACAGACAGATTCGAATGCAAATGTGATCAGAGTACACTCAAACATCAATGCTTAAAATTATACACTAGAATAAATGATATAATAATTATTAAGTATTATTCACAATAACCTACCGCAAATAATTGTGGAAATGTATTCAACACTTGTACTGGTTCTGGAATGCGTGGCGTTTAGTTTAGTGTGTTTGCATTAATTGAATTGCGTACAATTTATAGCCCTCTGAGTGCGCTGATAACTTGCTCGCTGGTTGGTAATAATACATTAGTGCGAGAATAATGATAACACGCACAGTGGCATAAAGTGTGATATGATAACAATGAATTTATTACCTAATGCATAATCAATACTTGTTAGTCCTTTTACTAAATTAAACAAAGTACACCAGTTTGTTATTGATTCCCAGAAAATGTTTTATAAAGGACGTTCATAATAAAAAAAACTTTTCCTGGCCTTTGTAAATTGATAAGGGTTGCAAAAAAGTTGTTTTCAGAAATTGATAAATCAGTTCATATATTTCAATTTGAATAGAAATGTAAAAGGACGAAAAAGAATGGGAAAAAGTAAAGGAAAATCGAAGAATTGGAAAGCAGTTTCAGGACGCGCTGCTCGATTTCCATTCGCCAGATGCGCATCTATTGATTCTGGAACAGTGCCAAATGTTGCCAACAATATATTCGCATAACACGGGAGAGGATACACCTTCAACTGAACATACTTTTCGCATTTAAGAAACACTCAACTCAACTCGAAGAATTTCCAGTTTATTAAGGATAACTTGGAATGGTGATTTTGTTTCCAACAATCATTTAACTGAATATTTGGAGTAAAATGTAAATTATCCTTGAGGAAATTCGATTAGTTCGTGACGGGAATGGAGTAATTAAGTGTCACATTTATGACGCCGTCGAAACGGGAAATTAAGGATAATTTATGAGATTACATAACCGGAGAAAGAAAAACGTTTTTCAACTGAAATTGCGAGCGCGCCTCTGACGTCAGCGGGGAACTAAAGATCGTCGCCGTGGCGACAGCGAATCCACGACCGAGTGCTCGGGGGGCGGCTGGTGCTAGCGTTCGTCCGACGCAACCAACTTTGAACAACGCCAAGTGCTAGCGGCGGTAGCAGCAGCAGCAGCAGCAGCAGCGGCGGTAACGCTGATGGCTGATGAAATTCCCGGGCGCATTTTGCAAACTCACACACAGAAACGCAACTGTACGTTAAAACGCAACCCGCGTCCTGGTAAAACATCCAGGGATGTGTATAGAAAATGGGAAAGTTCACGCGAATCAAATTTCAATTTGTTATCGCGTTTGTACGTCCATTTCCGGATTTATTTTATACTCTTAGCCATCGCTAAAGTTTGACAAAAATTCAATTTTTACTTGGAATATCTCAATTTACCCAGAGTTGAAAAGAAAAGAGGAAAGAAATAATAAGTAAAAACGAAAGGAAATTTTTAAAGAATGAAATTGCGTGTCATTGTGTTCACAATGTGTTAATAAATTACAGGTTGAAAGGGTTGCAATTTACATTAATAACATTGCATAAAAGGAGAAAGGCCAAGGGCAAATTCAATTTGTTCAGCATGAATGTTACAAACGTCAAATGATAGTTTGATAGAATTCATCAAGAGAAATTGTAATTCCCGGATTTGTGAAAAATTGTTCTTTTTATTCACGTTGCATCGGAAACAAATTTATTAATTTTAGAAAAATGCAATAACAGTTTTAGAGAATGTGGGAAAATGTAGAAGAAAATTGAATCTGTATTAAAATTATTTTTTATAACAGGTTACAATAAAACCCCAAGAACTTTTTGCATGATAACAGGAAATATTGAAAAATGTGTGGCAGGCGTGGGATACTTTTTTTTTCACGTTTAATATGATTATGCACGTCTGCTTTGCTTGCCGCTTCTGTGAACCACGAACGTAGTATGACATTTTGTAGTTTTTGCTCGTGAGTACGTGAGCCTTTTTGGTTTATTTAACGACAGACAGGGTGTAAATCTTTGCGCGTTCCGGCAGGCAACACTGCTGGTGGCGGCAAAGCGCTGCAAGAACAACATTTCGCCCATTTGAATATTGATCCATCCGTGGCAAGCGTAAACTGCTCGGCGGCGATTGGCGGTGGCGGGCGTAAAGCCTGCTGGGTCATCGCGCATGTATGTTACCGAAACCGCCCCCTGAATACAATAACAATAAAGCGCAAACGGGCCACCATCGACATTCCAAACCATGAAATTCGACGAATTTAATTATTACCTTCAAGTTTTATTGTTTGATACTTTTTATCACATCATAATATTTTTCTGCATTCCAACATTCGTGAATTTATCATAATTTAATGGAAAACTGCTGCGAGGATAAGTTTTTAAAGTTTTGTACATGTTTTGTCATTTGGATAAGAAGTTTGTACGAAAAATGAGGTACATTTCTATTGCGTTGTTCGCGGTTTGCGATCCTTGTGGAGGAGGCAGGACCACAAACGTGGGTGGCATCCCACGCGCGCGCGTCCCACGATTCCTGGACGCGTCCCGCTTGCGCTCTCGCGAAATTGGGTCACCTGCTGTGCGCGGAGGCGCCAGCTAGCTCTTCGTCCACCGAGCACCAAGCGCTGGGCTTAGACGCTCCACAGCTTCCAGCAGCAGCGGCGTGCGACGTTGTTATACACAGCAGCAGAGGCAGCAACAACCACCACCAACCACCCAGCATTCACAGGCGACAGCTTCTTCATCATCACGATGGCCAACTCACAAGAATATAAGTTGAGTCCCAGCTCTGCTAATTTAAAATGCACAGGTGAGTTTATTACCTTTATCTATTAATTATCTATTGAAAAAGAATTTACAATACGTAAAAAAGAACTCACTTCCTTTGTAAATGCGAATTCCAAAAATTTGAACCATTTCTGATTGAATACTTTGAACTGAAAAACTTTTGGTATTTTGTTCAACTCAGTTAAACTATATTCACTGCAAATGACGAGTTTTCAATTAGCTTTAATTACTAACAATTAAGACAACTATTCGACTAGCTCTTGAAAGCAAGTAGCAATTCAATTGCGAAGTGTAAACTGAAAATTCTTTTACAACAACGTTGATAGGCTATGAGGTCGACATTTCAACGGTACACTTGTCTGCGCCTTACTCCTTTCCGGTTTCCGGGTCGGTCCGGAAACGGCGGCCATTTTGTTTCCAGTTATTGATTATTAGTTATGTAATCACAACCACCAACTTGCTATAGCAAATACTCTTGGCCTTCATTTAAAAATGGTAATTTAAAACTAAAACTTTCCTAAAAGTATTCAATAAATTACCAATATTACTGAAGGTAGAGAAATAATAAATTACTAAATATTCCCATCATAAATGACGTGATTTTAAGCTTATTGTAAATTTAAATTGAAAATTTCTGGCTGTAAGTAAATGTGGTAAAATGGATTGATCCCAGGTGCGGCGTCAGTCATGAAGGTAATCCTTTAATTGGAGGCTGTAAACTGACTAATTTATTATTTACTCACCCTCATCATTCGAGGGTACTGCGTAGGCGCCCGTATTTATTTACCACCCCCAAAGTGCGCAAATCCTCTTACACCGAGCTCGTTCAAATAGAGTGCTACCGCCACAAATTTTGCATAAATTTCAAATTAAATAAATAAAACTTTAATTAACAATCAAATAAACACCAACAGCTGAAATAATTACACAAAAGCAACGCAATAATTTTCCCAGACTGGGATATCTAATCCCTGATGTTAAGGGCGCACGTGCACAATAAAATCATCGGGTTGTAAATAATTCGTGCAGACGCACAAAGCCATAATCTGCAGATGACTCTTAAATCTCTGAACGTGTGCATTCAGCGCCTTCATAAACACAAACAAATGACTTGGGAGGTCTTTATTATCTTTGAATTTTTTGTTCTTGATTTATAATTACACATTTCCTTTTTAAAGAAATTTTCTTTGCATTATCCGTGGTGCGATGATTTGCAAAATGGGAATTGAAATAACAGAAAAGCATTTTGCCAAAGAAAATACGGAGAAAGATCCTTGGAAAGACATAAAAGTAAATTAATCATAAAACTTCCGGTTGATTTAGTAGGAGAGGGCTCACTAGACGAAATCTAGTCGTTTGCCGATTCAATTTCCATTTTTCTTCGCGCCACAAATCCAGCCGCGGATAACGCAAGGCCGCAGGATGCGAGAACACTGGCGGGTAATTTTTCAAGCGGTAATCCTCGCATGCGTCGTCCCTCTAGATGCGCGTTTATATAGTGCGGCTTTAGCGCCTGCATTACTCCTGTCTATCCTGGTTACACGAAAATGCCCCCCTGAGAGGCGCTCAATTTTTTTCGCCTTACTCATCGCCCTCAAATGGCCCAAAACAAGAGCGCATAGAATACCATATAGATGCATTTTTCAGGACGTGCACGATAAATTTATCTCGTTCATAGAGCAAATTGTGAGTTTGCTGCTTGAGATATTAATAGATAACGCGTTTGTCGCGACGTGGTTTAAGTGGCCTGGGGGCATAAGGTAGCGTGGCCGAGCGGTCTAAGGCGCTGGTTTAAGGCACCAGTCTCTTCGGAGGCGTGGGTTCGAATCCCACCGCTGCCAACTCTTTTGTTTATACAAATTGAGAAGATCTTTCGAGAAGAACATACCTACTCGTTACCATAAGTTTTTATGTTAGGCTCTTAAGAGTTCTGCTGCTTTACCAGAAAGTAACCAAGTTTTCAAAATTTAGGATTAACTTTGTAACATATTCAAATTAATTGTATTTAACTCCTGGATGATTTATACATCTTGGAATTAATTCAAACAGCAGCAAACATCTGCTTCCGGCATTTCGGAGGCACAGATTGCAATAAAAAGCACATGCGAATTTACTCTTACCCAAGATGGATATTAATATCCTCCGGAACTTTTACTGAGTGCTATCCACCCTTAAAAAATTCAAAAATTCTACAGGAATTACGTTAAAATTAATTGTAATCAATAGTCAAGCTTGCTAACTTCTTGGCAGTTGAAGAGATGAGTTTAGAAGTACTGATAGTACAGAGGAAATGAGATTTAGAGATATGTGAAGTTTTGCGAACACTATGTATAAATATAAACTCACCCTTTGTGCTTGGGCAACATGTGGACGACATTGCTGCACGTCTCTTCAGCAAGGGCGCTTCGAGGGGTGCGTTGTTGCCGCCGCTCGCCAGAGTTTTAATTAAAACTCTCCTGGGCCTTTTTCCGACGCGTTTATCTCCATATTACACTGATTATTCTCATACTGCATTCTCTTGCGTATGTACTTACTGCCAAAGCAGATGTGTCTTGTCAACTTCCATTCTACGAAGAAGAAGTATGGATGTTGGTTTTAATTATTTCGGCAAAAATTTCACGAAAATGTTTGCCTTGACCCCGACGTGATTTGAACACGCAACCTTCTGATCTGGAGTCAGACGCGCTACCGTTGCGCCACGGAGTCGTTGATAATGCAACTTCTAAGTTAAGTTGATAACAAATTAAAAATTTCTAAAAACTAGTTCAAAGTTGGAATAATGATGAATCAAATTAGCCATTGATAAGCGGCTTATCAGGCTCATAAAGCGGTATGAATTGCATCAAGGGATCATCTCATTGAATAATTAAAATGATCAAATATTGATAGAGTGCATTTACGTTTACACTCATTGCCAATCACTTTTGCGGAAAGGGGGGAGTTTGTGTTTGCTTGCGATTAAATGCAAATCAAATCAAACGCGAGCGTTTTATGTCAACAATATTAACGCGCTTTCAATTAATGCAAAGCTAGTTGCTTGTGTATTTAGCTGTAGTTTATAGATAACCAGCTTTTCAATTTTAAATATAAACTAAATTTAAGCTTCCAATAAATAATTCCTCAAAACCTGAGACAGAAAATGTTATAAATTAAATAAAAACAAAAGTATGATAAAATAATAAATATGGAAAGAGCAACAACGCCAGCATATGTTGTAAATCTAGGGGCGGCAGTGGATTACACATTTCTGACATTACTACAAAGGGCTTAAGCGTAATTCCCTGTTTGTCAAACTTGCAGCTGTTGCCCAAAAGTGCACAATAGACTTGCATTCCGCCTTCTCCACCTAGTTGTCAAAAACATGATTGTTTGTTTGTTTATTTATCACTTATTGATGAATGAGTGTTCTTTTCACAGATCTCCTACCGTACAAGGACTCTCCGGTTACGTACGAATTCCTTCAGAAAGTAATCGACATGCTGAAGGACTTTGTACGTCAGACAAACGACCGCAATGAGAAGATCTTGGCGTTCCAGCATCCTGAAGAGATGAAGAAGATCCTAGACTTGGATATCCCGCAGCAAGGACTCAATCTGCAGACGTTGATTGATGATTGTGTTAGCACGTTGAAACATCAAGTTAAAACAGGTAAATGTTTCTTTATGTATTTGCCATGTTCCCACGGGAGTGTTATCTTTTAATACATTGCACTGCAGAACGCTTAAAAAGCCTCCCCTAACAGGAAGAAATATGATACGATTCACTATTTATCTTGACACTTCCTAAACAGATAGAGTTTGTCGTGCGGTAGTGAAAGAACGTGCGGTTTTCCAAAAGTGATAATCGAATGATAGCAGCCGACGGCACGTGACTGGATATGCTGTTTTTGACATTCAAGCGCAGCATATGCAGCTCGATGGTGGTTTTGGAAAATCAGCGCCGCTATTCATCCCCTAATGTCATCAGTCGCCCGCCCTTGGCGGCGATGCCATAATTCAATTATTATCACGCCGACTTTTGCGGCATGATAAGCGCGATTCAATACACGCGTATTGTTCGCGTGCGGCTATCACTGATTAGTATTTCAATAATGCGCTGTGAGTGGCATTAGCATGAGAAGAGTTCATCAAATATTTGCACATTGATGATAACAATCATTCAATCATCACGAAATATTCGCAATATTTGCGCGAATTCGAGAAAAACTTGCTCACAACTTTGACGCATCCAGAAATTGCCCCACGTGTCGGATGGAATTTAGAGGGAGCGTTTTAATCCGGCTCGAGTCCGTCCTCATCCGATGTGGGGTGGAGGGCGCTTTTGAGTGCCCTTAATTACACCACTCTCGTGGCTCTAGGGGCGCAATCAATGTGTGGCGCGCGCGATCGTAAAAAGCGCATAAATCTCATTGGATTTTCAATTTGATGCCTTCAAATCTATTATCTATGAATTAACGAATTTACTTTAGTTTGAAATTCAAGGAAACCTAAATTTTATTTCTTGGAAAATTCCTGTTTTTTCCTCGTTTAAATTCGGAGAAATAGGGTTAGTACGTTTGAGATTAACATCAATGCCATCAAGCGTCATCATCCCGGATGAAGATTAGTACCACCCCGTCTGCTGCTATTTTCCGTTCCGATGGACACGATTGCAATGATGGTTCGCATTGAATTCCCGTCTTCCTCGCATTAACCAACAACAAACAGCACCCTGCTGTTGAGCAAGAGATTAGTGCGTCGAGTCTTCAGACAACGAGAGCTTGCCATTAAGTTTTACGTGTTGTCAATCAAAAAGCATTAGGAATAAACACTCTCTTTTAGAGTATTCCTCATTTTTGTTGATTTTCATGTGTTTATAATTTGAGCAAAGCAAAGAATATTTCGTGAATGTTGCATTTCGAGTGAGCTGCTTGATTGATGATTGGTATTTGTTGGACTTTATCCCGGTAATCCAGAGTCACGTGCTCGAGCGCACACTACGCACTGCGGCTGGCATGTGTTGCAGGCTTATTGTCGATCAAACCGTCCGCTGCCGCCGCCGGAAATGTGTTACACTTTTATACAATGTTAGGGGGTGGCTGCAAGCAAGAGCAGCGATGCGATGGCAATATCTTTGTTTCAAAGCAATCCTCGACGTTTTGATCCATTCAATTATTCCGAGCAATAGCGCGCTATAATGGAAAACTGATGGGTCAAATGTATTCTCCTTAAATTCCAGGACATCCGCACTTTTTCAACCAGCTCTCTTGCGGTCTGGACCTCGTCTCGATGGCTGGTGAATGGCTGACAGCGACGACCAACACGAATATGTTCACCTATGAAATTGCACCCGTCTTCATCCTGATGGAGAATGTGGTCATGACGCATATGCGTGAGATTATTGGCATTAATTGGAAAAAAGGCGATTCGATCCTTGCTCCTGGCGGCTCCATTTCCAACTTGTACGCGTTCTTGGCAGCTCGCCATAAAATGTTCCCGAACTACAAGGAAAAAGGCATTGCCACGATTCAAGGACAATTGGTCATGTTCACTTCTGACCAGGTTAAACACCACAGCTGTGTTTAAAGTTGAGTTATTAATTAATTTGCGTTAACAATTTACAGAGTCATTACTCAGTCAAGTCCTGCGCATCTGTTTGCGGTCTTGGCACTGACAATTGCCTGATGGTGCCGTCAGATATTCACGGGCGTATGATTCCTGCAGAGTTGGAACGTCTAATCCTGGATCGCAAAGGCAAAGGACATATTCCTTTCTTTGTTGCCTGCACCTCTGGAACAACTGTTTTGGGTGCATTTGATCCGATTAATGAAATTGCTGATATTTGTGAGAAATATGGATTGTGGTTGCATGTGGATGTAAGTCAAATTCAAAAAGCTATTATCTTAGTAATAAAATCTGTAAATGTTGTAATTATTAATTTATAGGCTGCTTGGGGTGGTGGTTTACTCCTATCTAAGAAATACAGACATCCTCGTCTTTCTGGAATTGAACGGTAAGTTTATTTAATTTAATTTCAACCATTTTCAAAGCCAACTAACGTGATTTATGAAATGTAGCAATAGCACAATTGACATTCCCTTAATGGCATTCTGGCAGTTTTGCAATTAACGCACTTGTGAAATTAATTGCACGATCATTAATCACGCGAGGATTTGAATACATGTGACATGTATTGTTCAACTAGTAACATGGAAAGTGTTTCATACGAACGTCGTTTAATTGATAAAAAATTAAATTTTTTATTACTTACTTAGTTGTAAATAGTCAATCGCAAACTGTTAAGGTTGCACTTGCTGCAAGTGTAAATATTCCCACGCAATCAACGGATTACCGTGCTTCAACCCTTAGGGAGGGCGGCTAAATGCATGTCAATCCAGCGCTGCTGATGATGTCGACGACGACATGCTTTTGCTCTTTAATCTTAAAACTCTCTTCACGCTTGCACTCTTTATATTTCTGAAACCTTCTTGAGTAGAGTGATAAGACCGAAATTTATATCGATAAGAAATCAATATATTTTAATAAAAAAGGAAGGCATAAAGATAAAGCACATAAAAAAACGGCTGATAGCGAAAAAACGTGGCAGAGTTGAGCGCGAATCTATCATGAGGTGCTTATCAAGGGAATTCTTGAGGGGTGGTTGTAAATTGCGGTTGGGCGAATGAAAAACTCCGGGATTATGCAAAACGGAATTGTTATAGAACGATAATGCTGCTTTTGCTACCTAAACAAACACTTCCTGCTTTATCACTACTCCTGCAGTGTTTACCAAAGGGAATTTTACACTTTCTAATTACCATTTGTCAATTTCAGGGCGCAGTCAGTGACTTGGAATCCGCACAAGTTGATGGGTTCGTTGCTGCAATGCTCCACTGTTCATTTCAAGGAGGATGTAAGTAAAAATTATTTAAATAAATTACATTTAAAGATATGAGGGAGGTGCAAATGAATTAAATGAAAACAAAAATAGGGAACGTATGGTGCGCGAGGCCAAATTTGAAAACGATTATCCCACTTGCGAAATACCCCATGGGGGATTTTAACACTCACTATTTGCACAGCATCTCCATGCGGCACGTGCACGCACACTATGCGCTCAAAACGATGGAATGAAACAGATTAATGTCTGTTTGGTGTAGAATTGAAGGCAAATTGAATGGGGGAGCCACTTTTTGACAAACACAAACACGCGCGTATTTTAGGGGTTGCAGGAAATCGCACAGGAATGTTGTACGCCAAGCAGAAGGGAGAACAGCTGTGGAATTTTCAATTTCGCATTCCAGCCGTTCGCTCATTCGTCACATTGTTATTTCCTGCTCTGCCCGTTTGTGGACTTGTGGACCGCGAAATTTTCTAGATGATTTTTCTCCTGTGCAGAAACTTAAAGGAAATGATGTATTTGTTGCAGGGATTGCTTATGAGCTGTAATCAGATGTCCGCTGATTATCTCTTCATGCAGGACAAGCTCTATGATGTCGCGTATGATACTGGTGATAAGGTCATTCAGTGTGGTCGTCATAATGATATTTTCAAATTGTGGTTGCAATGGCGTGCCAAGGTAAAAGCTAATAGCTAGATTTTCCAAATTTTCCAAGAAGAAAAATAGGTCTTGTGGCATTTAAATTTCAATTGATTTATAGGGTGATGAAGGTTTTGAAAAACATATGGATCGTCTCATGGAGCTCTCTGAATACATGGTCAAGCGTATCAAAGAACAACCAGATAAATTCTACTTGATCCTTGAACCCGAAATGGTCAACGTCAGTTTCTGGTACATTCCGACACGTTTGCGTGCAGTTGCACACAATGCACATCGCGAAACTGAACTTGGAAAGGTCAGATTAAGATTTAAATGAAAACACCGCATGATAAACAACAACAACAACAACTCTAAACTTGTTGCAGATCTGCCCGATTCTTAAAGGCCGCATGATGCAAACGGGCACGTTGATGGTCGGTTACCAGCCGGACGATCGTCGGCCAAATTTCTTCCGGAACATTATTTCGTCCGCTGCGGTCACGCAAAGCGACGTGGACTTCCTTCTCAACGAGTTAGACCGCCTCGGCCACGACTTGTAAGTACATTCGCACGCGCACTATTAACAAATGGGAAGCATTTATATAAATAACATCTCTAGTTGTGGTTGAATCTATAGAAATATTCGTGTAACATAATATAAACTAAACTAAATTAAACTAACTTTAACTAGTTGAGATGCACATCACAATGAACATAAACATATTCACATTTAGAAATAAGACAAAGAAATTGTTGTTAAACTGCATATTTGTTAAAAACTATCATACCTACTAAATGTTTATTGTTCTTTCGAATGCGTTACGAATTCAATCACAAAATTTATAAAGAACAAACTAAAAGCTTATAGGAAATGAAAATTAATCTAACTTATGATATATTTTATTATCATAAGTTGCATTGCTTGTAAATATTGTGTTGCTATATTTTACAAAGTCTAAAATATCATTATTTATCTCTTGTTATTGATTATGAAAACTTTAAAGATTCGTTAAACATTTAACAAATTTTACCTGGGATTTTCCAAATGTATTCAAATAAATGGAAAATGGAAAAATATAAACAACCAATTCTATCAATAAGAAAACATATCAAAAATGTTTAAAGACCTTTATGTACATTGCATTGAATATTTTATTTATTACAATCAATACCTACTACCTCACAAATTACACATGAAACACAATAATTAACAACTTGCACTAATTATCACTTGATTATCGATGCAATGTACATGAAAATGATGAAAAAAGTAAAGTTTTGTGATTGAAACACAATGTTCATCAAACTTTTGTGTTTCACTTGCACTTGCACTTCATAAACGTAGAAAAAGTATGCAAATTTCAATGCGTTGATTCGATCTAAGTTGCGATCGAGATTACATCACTAAATGTAACACTAATTACCTACTTAATTGTTGTTGAAAACTTTTCTCGCTGTTATTCGAACCTGTTATTAGCTGATTCTCGTAATCAAATCATAATAAACTTAATCGATAATACAAAAATATACTTATATCACATGTGCTAAATGTAAATTACTGCAATTCGGTTAACAACATATAGCATATCACCCTGTATGTAAATTACCATTGAGTTCTCCATTCTAAAAAAATGTATCAAACAATTGCACGAGACAACAAAAAGAAATCTAACGAGAATGAAGCCATGCAGCAGAAAGAATAGCGTATAAATTTCTAATGACACGTAAAAAATATAAACATTTACATTCCATTCATATACAGGGTTCTAAAATCGTTTAATTCATTGCTTTACGTATCCAGCTAATTTGCAAATTGGTTCAATACCCTGTATGTAATGGCAAAAATACGTATTGTACATTTTCGTATAATCACTATGTCTGTAAACAACAAAACTAAACCAAAAAAAAAAAATGTTGGCAAGAAAAACTCTTGAAAAAAATTTTGAAATGTGTAGCTAATGCAATAAAAAATGTTGTATTATAGGAAAAATACTAAATTATTACACGATATATAACGAAAAAAGAAGAAAATGAAAGAAAACGCTTACATTTGATGATTTCTAGAATGAATTGCTATTTTGAGTAAGAAACATATTTTCAAAGAGAGCAACATTAATGTACTCACAAACCTGTATAGAAATCTATGTATATTATTGTTGTTATTTTGCGCTATATAGTCTATAAACTTTAACAATTTGTCTTCAAATAATTGCTCATTATTTGACAGATTGTTAAAGCAATTCTATTCTATCAATCTATCCAAAAACAAAAACCAAATCCTCTGCAAGGGAAAAATGCACATAATATATGAATATATTTAGCAAACAAGAAAAAGAGAGAGAAAACATATTTACATATAAACATACACATACACACTATATATATATATATGAACTGCCACATGCGTAGTCGTGTATAAATTATATTTCCAGACGTTTTTCGTTCTTTAAAAAGAAACAACAAAATAAAATGTCTTCCAATAATTACAAAATAACACACAGGATAATTGTATGAACCAAGTTAGTTTCAAGTAAATGATTATACTATAAAATACACTATATAACAATGCAATTCGTAAGTGAAACAAACGAACGAGTCTAGTCAAAGGATAATAGTTGAATAATTTAGTAGAGAGGAAAATGCTTAACGTGATTAACGCGTAATGAATTTTAATCAT
Organism: Aleochara curtula; assembly: GCA_963978815.1. NCBI lineage: Eukaryota > Metazoa > Arthropoda > Insecta > Coleoptera > Staphylinidae > Aleochara > Aleochara curtula. The sequence continues at coordinate 17,116,002 of OZ022216.1, read as the reverse complement.
GTTGGAAATATCTTGTAAAACGTATTGAATAAATAAGACAATGTGCTAATTTATTTAATAATTTTTACAAGTTGGAATGTGTTAAGAGAAATGCTGGAAAAGAGCGCAAAATAATAAATTTAAATTTAATTAAAATAGAAGAGGAAACTTTAGAATAATTTATACTTGCACTTGTATAACTTAATTTATATAAAGTATTTATCCTTAGTTAGAAGCAGATTTAATATTTATGAAGATAATTAGCAGAGATTATTATAACAAGTATTTATCATATTAAAACACTGAAGAAACCAACAGTTTGATGTTAAGTTATAAGAAACATGCATATACATAGAGAGAACAAGTTAATATCATCGAAATTAAATTATATTGAAGTGTATGTCATATTATTATAAATATAAATATATTATATGCGTTCGAATTATAAACATGTAAAATGAATAAAAACAATGAGATAATGTACAAAAAATAGTTGAAAATGAGATGTAGATTGCTATTATGAATCCTTGGAAATACCAATTATTATCCTTCTATTATCCTGACAATTTTTTAGTGAATAGTCTTAACTGGGCTTACCTAAAATTTGATTTCTCGTAGTCAGACTCGTAAGCATTTCATGTTTCATGCTTGTTTAACCTTGCAAAGTTGTGATCCCCCCTTTGAAGTGACCAGCACATACTAAGGCTAGTACAAGTCCTCGGTAGTATAGTGGTCAGTATCCCCGCCTGTCACGCGGGAGACCGGGGTTCGATTCCCCGCCGGGGAGGATTCTTTTTTAATTATTTTTTGTTTAAATAAATTGTTTATAAACTCGCATGCGAAAACACGATCAAAATCGGATGTCTCTAAGAAAAGTAACGTATCTCTTTGTAAAACTTAACCAAGAGTGGTCCCCCCTTCCCTAACTTATTCTATGCCACATTCATATTCATTATGAACAATTATTTCCAATTCCTGAAATAGTTTAACAACTTTTAAGATAGTTTTCAGCAAGAAGCGCTCATCTAAGATGCGCATTATTGATTTCTTCAAAACTTGCTCGCAACGCAGTGAGAAACGTTCGCTAAGCGAAACATTTTTTTACGATTTATATTATTCGTTAAGCGCAGTTTCACTGTACAATAACAGCAAGGAATTTAGTTTATCTTATTTGTTTACCGCGTTGTGCGCGCTCGCGCAACGCTTCTATTCCACATGTATTATGCATGGCTAGAACTGCGTTACATCTAGCAAAGATAGATTTACATGAATAAACCAGTAATGCAAATTAGAGTAGCAGTTGACCATTTATAAAATTATAATTTTAAGAAGAAAAACAGGAAAGATACGAAGAGAGAAATTAACATATGCGACCTTGATAAACATCGCAGCACCGGTGTTGTTAGGCGCACTGATGAGTTCATGTTGTATCATTCATTAGCGGCTAACAGTGCGTCGCGATAACCACGTTTTTAATTTGTTTAATTTCATTTCATTCTCTAACACAGTACTGTGTTCACGCGTTAATAACAATTGCAGAGCAAATCTACTAACAATTATGAAGTCTTTTATTCAGTACGCTGCATCCTGCCAATTTCCAATTGAAAATCTGCCGTATGGTGTATTCTCTACGCTGAGTAATGTAAGTATAATTAGTACGTGAACTATATTTAGCAACAACGAAGTAATAATAACAACTCATTGATATGAGATGTACTGTAGGAAATTCAGAAAGGATATTAGTGCGCCCTCTTTTATAAGGCGCCAGAGTTTAGCAGAAATTTGAACTTAAAAAGCAGGAAATGGAATAAAGTTTTTTTTTATGACTTATTCAGCTAATTAGTTTGTTGTATTTCCTTACCTTAAGGCTCGACACAGAATTGGAGTTGCTATTGGAGACCAAATTTTGGATTTGAGCGCAATTTCTCACCTGTTCAATGGTCCTCTGCTAAAAGGCAAACAAAATGTTTTCCAGGAGGTAACTGATTAATGTTTAAGCAATAAATAACGACTAATTAATTTCTTTTTATTAAATTAAAGGAAACACTTAATAGCTTCATGACTTTGGATCACAATTCATGGAAGGAAGCGAGAGAAACTCTTCAAAAATTGCTATCGATTGAATGCCCAATCCTGCAAAATGACGCTGCATTGAAATCAAAGTTTGTATTGTTCTTGCGCTAATTAATGTTAAAACTTTCCACAACTTGGGATGGTAACCTTGTCCAAAGAACTTGTGCAATTAATAATTATATTTTAGGGCTTTTGTGCCGCAATCTCAAGCGACTATGCACTTACCAGCACGCATTGGCGACTACACGGATTTCTATTCCTCCATCCATCACGCGACAAACGTGGGCATAATGTTCAGAAGCAAGGAGAACGCACTCATGCCAAACTGGTATTAAAACAATTCTAAAAACACGAATCAAATCACTAAAAATAATTCGCACATGCAGGAAATATTTGCCAGTTGGTTATCATGGTCGTGCATCTTCCGTGGTCGTTTCCGGAACCCCGATTCGCAGACCCAACGGTCAAACGCTTCCAGTCGAAGGTCAACCACCGGTTTTCGGACCGTGCAAATTAATGGACTTTGAATTAGAGATGGCTTTCTTCGTTGGCGGTCCGGCTAATCAACTTGGTCAACCCGTCGATGTGAAAACAGCGCACGAGCGCATTTTTGGATTTGTCCTTATGAATGATTGGAGTGGTAAGTTTATTTATACTTTAACACCAACAATCTTCACATTAAACGAAATTATTTATAGCACGCGATATACAGAAATGGGAATATGTTCCACTAGGACCCTTCACCGCCAAAAACATGGGAACTTCCATTTCTCCATGGATCGTAACAACTTTCGCATTAGAACCATTCAAAGTCGATAACTTTGAACAAATCCCAAAACCTTTCCCGTATCTGATCCATGAGGATGCATTCAACTTTGACATCAAGTTATTTGTTGAAATTCAACCCCAAGGAGCAGCTGAATCAAGCACAATTTGCAAATCAAATTATAAATATTTATACTGGACAGCAAAACAACAACTTGCGCATCATTCCGTCACTGGCTGTAATATAAATGCAGGTGATTTATTAGCAAGTGGAACAATTAGTGGTGAAACAGATGACTCTTTCGGCTCAATGCTGGAATTATCCTGGAAAGGAACAAAAACTCTCACTTTAAATAATGGCACTCAAAGGAAATTCATACAGGACGGAGATACAGTTGTTATTAAAGGACACTGTGAACGTAATGGGGTTGTAATTGGTTTTGGAGATTGTAGTGGAACTTTGCTTCCAGCATTAAGTATTAATTAAAAACCGATTGTATTGATGAACAATTATAAAAGCCATGTGGAGTTTAATTACGTACGTAAATAATGTACTAACAGGAGCATATCAAAGTGTTGCTTAAATATTAATAAATTCTATCGATTATCAACATTCCATTAAGGATAACCTTGGCAATTGATTCGTAACGAGTGAATTATTCCTGGACGAGTTGCTAAATAATGAAAAATCCCAACAACACCCAAAGTAAGACATTCAAATGTTTTTGTTGTTGTTGGCCAAAGTCAGCCAACTAAACGGGGTGTAATTTAAGGGTGTGCTTAAAGTCCAATCAATTAGGATTGATATGCTGAGTGCATTATTAATGGGCATGGAAAGACTGAGTGAACGCATGGTGAAATCGCGCACACTCTTAATGTAAAAAATATTGATCGTTTGTTCGGCGGTATTATGCTGGCTGCTCGCCAACAGAATTCCCATTCAGGTCCGTGTCTTTAACGTCGTCAACAACAACAAGTACGGGGGCGGCAACACCAACCGTGGTGCGTTAATGCACTTTTCTGCGACTTACCTTTTCAGTTTGTGTTTACCTCGCGTTCGGAAAACACTCCAAAACTTATCCGCCTCAATTTTCCATATTTTCAACAATAACAATTCCTAATTGCGTTGAAAATTCAATGTGTTTATAATATTTTAGCACATGGTTGTGTTTATTTATTGATTTAATTAATCCACTGTTCTTAAGGACGTAAATAGATGGCTTTCAGTGGTAGTTTAGCGAATAATTCGCAAGATAAGAGCGATGTTGTCGCATATTGGAGTGTTCCATTTTGCGATGGCATTCATACTGTTGAATTTGAACATGGATCAACAAGTGGTAAACGCGTTTTGCGTATCGATGGCAAGGTTAATAATTCATTTATGAATAAGTAAGTTGGCAGAATAATGTTGTTTTCTAGGAGATAATGCGACGTGATTGGATGTTTAAATTGGTTGGCGATGAAAAATTCACTCTCGGTCCGGATAATACAAAATGCGAGTTGCGTGTTGATCCACAACCACATTTTACGTTCGCTTATACTTTGGTAGTTGATGGAAAACCGTATGAAAAGTTTATTGAGAAACAAAATAAGTTTTTGCGCTCATGGGCGGTATTGGCAGATGGTAAAAAATTCAGGGTTGTTTTCGGTATGTATAAAATGATTAAATAAAACGTTTAAGTTCAAGGGCTGTGAATAACGCAAACAGCGTTTGAATATATTATTATGCTTTATTGTTATTCTGCATGGCATGAGTTAATGGGTGATTTAATTTTAGAAAAGGAAACTTTAAACATATGGGTCAATGGTGAGTTGGTGGAAGCGCAAAACGTATTCGTGCCGGAAGGTACGGAAATGCAGTTTCAACTTGAAGGAGCGGAAGCAGTGATTAAATCTTCGGCCGACAATAAGCACGGCATTGTTCACGACTTGTACGTAAATAACACGCGTGTTGAGGAAGATAACGAACTACCTGACTGGAAAAAATAAGTCATCAATTTGTTTTCTGATTGTGATTTGCCTGATTATAATGTTTAGTACTTACAAACACTCGACTATAAATATTCCTATTTAATATACAAAAATGTAATAAAAATCAAGAGTACAATAACAATGATTTTTTTTTTCTTTTTGTTGTCCGTGTTTAGCTTGTAAAGCCGAATAAATAAATTGTTGGGTACCCATTAACAATTATATTAGGTACATAATTTTGTAATATGTCGGCTATATTTTGAAAGATTACACACTATTATTTTTCAACTACTATTTCAGATCACTTTCAACAGTATTTAAGCATTTTAGCCACTTCAGTATTTCAAATTCAGTACGAAATCCTTCAACATCCTCAATACACTCAGTCGCACCAGGCGCTTGAGCGCGCGAAGTAGCGTGCTTGTACTCTTCAGATTTGCCTCCAGTGTTAAGAGTCTCCTCTGCTGAGCATTGTATAAGGAAAGTGCCTATCCGCCAAGAGCTTATCGAAGTTAGAAGTTTTGCCACTAGGTGTACTTGTGTCGCTGAACGCTGAGGCTGGCGGAGACGTATCACTCAAAATTAACCTAGTTTAAGTGTAAACAGACAATTTTCGTGGTCGTTAAACGTTTTAAATTATTTATGTAAACTATTGCGAAATTAACACAATGGATACGGAAATAGGTAGCAGTTTGTTTCAAGGAGCTAGTGTCAACGTCGACAATGCGGGGCAGTTTCTTCAGGAAGAAGACGAAGATGATGAAGATCGGAAAAGAAGGCAACAAGAGGCAAGTGTTTAGATATCATTGTAACTTTATAATATATGTACATATATTGTCAGTATTAACATATACGCATCGTTTGGGTGTTGGAAATATAACTTACATTTATAATATTTAATATAGATTCAGTCATTACTGACAAAGGCTATGGATGATTTTAATTATGACGATCAGAGCATAAACTCTTCAACAAATGTCTCCACTGACTTTGATAAGCGTTACAAGGAAGCAAACTTAGAGAATCAAATGGAAATTTTATATCAAGCTAGGGTCAAAGAAGTTGAGCGATTAACAGAGCAATTGGACACAATGAGAGAGCAGATGACACATATAAAGTCAGACAAATTAAGAGATAATATGCTTGCTGAAGCAGATGTAGAGAAATTAAAAGTGTCATTGCAAAATGCCCAGAAGAGTTATGGTATGTTATCGCTTACAAGTTATACAGAATGTACTCAATTTCTCTATTTCTTGCAGCTGAGAAGTGTAGTCAATTACAGGCTACTGAATTGGAGAAAGCAAACATACTTGCAGATAATGAGAAACTGGTCACAAACATTAAAAATTTGGAGCTTGAGAAGCACACCTTAGAATACAACAATCACAATCTTGCTGAGCAAGTGGCTATCTTGGAAAAGGGTAAAGTTAATCAACTTCAAGATGGTCTGATTCAAGAAAGGCATCATCAGGAAGTCACAATGTTGCAAAACAATTTATCAGATGCATTTCATACAATTGAACGCCTTGTGAGTATCTTATTGCACTTAAATATTATTGCTAATGTAATCAATTTGACTATAGGAGAATGATAATGTAGCATTGATTGAAAAACTGAGAAAGTCAATAGCAGAAAAAGATGATATTGCAGCGAATAAGAGCGAAATAATTAACAAATTAATGATGTCCTTTGAAGAAGCACAAGCACACAGTCATGAGTTATTGTGCAGTGTGAATGCATTGAAGACGGAAAACGAGGGCTTGAAATGCCATATGAAGGAATTGGAAAACAATTTGAAGATTTTAGGCAGTTTTAGTGAAAAAACCGAAATCATAAAGGCGTTACAGCGAGAAATGGAGAAACTCAAAAAGCAAAATGCTGCTCTTCACGAGGAGTTGAACAACGTAAACAAGGAGCATTCTTCATTGCAGCTAGATCTAAAAGATAAAATAGCACAAATTGCCCAACTTCAAGAGAGTTTAGCACAAAAATTGTAAGTGGCTACTTTATTCCTTCGACATTTAAATTAATGTATGTTTTCCTTAAGGCCAGGATCAGATATCTCAATGCAAACTTCGCAAATATTGCAAAATATCTCATTGGATGAAGATCTAAAGAGTAAGTGTATATTCTATTATGAGGTAAAAAACTAATTTATTTCTTTAATCCCAAAGATGAAATTCTTGAATATAAGAAACAAGCAGCTGAGGATCTTGCTGAAATTGCTGCACTAACCAAACGTATAAAACAACTTGAGCAAGATATTGCAAATCTTAATGCACAACTTGACTTGTCAAAAAAACGCGATAGCTTGATTATTGAATTGCAAGAGAAGGCTTCCAAGTTAGAACAAATTATAGTTGATAATCAAAATACAGAACCTTTGACCAATGATGTTGGCATAAGCACAGATAAAGAACATTCAAATTTAGGTATTCCACCTGAACTAACAGATTTATATAATGCCCAACTCGCGAGTGAATTAATTGAGAAAGAGATACAAATACGAAAAGAATTACAACAGGTGTTTGATAAGAACTATGCTACGATGAGAGAACAACTGCAGCGTGCCAAGGGTGCTTCATGCAATTGTGCAGCAAAGTCGAATGAGTTGAAAGATTGCGGGAAATGCCTGGAGCTCAACGAAAAGTTGAAGAATAGCGAGGAAGAGTTGAGTGTGCAGCAAAATACATTGAAGCAATATCAGGCTAACCAGGAGAAAGATCGTATAGTTATTGTAAAGGTTTTAGATGAGTGGGGTGGACGCTTCAAGCAATTGGAAGAAGAGAACGATGAACTTAAGAAACATTTGCTTGATTCACGTCAAATCGCCAGGCATGAACACCTGAAAGCTAAGACTGTTTTTGATGCTTGGAGTCAACGCACTTTGCGTAAATTTTCCGATTACAATAAGAAAATGTTGAGCTTCAAGGATAAGGTTGATTTGATTTCAACAGAGACTGATTCTCAGGTAAGTTATAGACAACAATTAACTGTTGTTTGACTTAGTTACAAAAAATCTTTATTTCAATTGAAGGTAAATGAAATTGAGAAACGATTCACAAAAGCCAAAATACAACTGCAACAATCACACCAGCGGAAAAATGCAATTCCACAAGCATAAATTGCGAACGTGTTCCTTAGGTTGAATTAAATAAAGAGCTTTAATTAATCAGTTGGTAATCATTGAAGCCAAAGCCCAATTCTGCTTGATATCTAAGGAATCATCAAGTGTGACGCCGTCTTTTGTGACAACAGCTAATTGATATTTAGGGAAACTGCGTGCATCGCGGTAGAATAAAACCTCCATGCATTTTTCAACCAATTGCTTAGCTTCTTCTAAATTCATGTTGGGGTTTTTCTCCATTTCCCTGCGAATAATTGGTAGACCTATATGGGCTCCAAAGCCTGTGCAGATGGCCTTATCCTCAAAGGCAGTTCCCAATTTGTCAACAGTTCCAAGGAAAGGAACATTATTTTGGATTCCACCAACAACTAAGTTATTCCAGAGTGGATCAAATTTGTTGCGGCGATTGTACATAATTCTTGTCAGCCAGCAGTAGAGAGACTTTGGCTTAAGGCTAAAGCCATCATCAAGACATTCATCATCAATTCTGTAGATATGAAATCAAGTGTTATCATATGCATGGAGCATGTGAAACTATTTCTTATTAGACAAACACTAAGTATACATACACTTTTTGCTCAACGATGTCCTTCAAGTACTGGAAATCAGCATAATCTCCACTAGCACCCAGGATGATTTGGTCATTCACTTTGAGTAGACGTGGGCAATTGCGGTATCTCGCTAGAGAACCATAAGAGCCGAGCAAGTCTCCAGCCATAATAACACCATCCTTGAATTGGAATGCGACTACAGAAGTCGAAGTCGTAATAGGAGACCTGATTCAATGCAAGTCATTGCAAGAAACACAATGTGAGGTTATTAGTTATACTTACTGTGAATGCTGCTTTCCACCAGCTGCAGTGTAATTTTTGATATTTGGGAAAGTGTATAAGGCGCCAGGTGTCGGACCATCTTGCCAGAATGGCCTAGCAGAAAATTGATTATGAGAATTCATTTTATCAACGAAAGAACACTCAATGTTTTCACTGTTATTGCCGGATGACAAGCACAAGGATGATGCGTGAATTTTACATGCGCCTCTATCACGTAAGTAACGTACTAAGGTTCTCGTTCCTTCTCAACATATTAGTGCTCCTTTTCTAACTTATATCATTATTGACCTAGTTATGAACAGGTGATCACCGCATTCCAATGCAAGCGGCCCTTTAAACTTTAAAAGGCTGAGACCGTTAATTTGAAGTTTAAACGAACTGAAGTTATTTCGTTTTGAATTATATGAAAACACTACTTAATATTTTAGATCTTTTATATACATTTTATTATCATTTATTTAATTCGCTGAAATTTACAAAAGTAAGTTGGACCATAATTTTGTGCAAGATGTGGGAATACTAAATGGCCATATTTAAGATGCTTCTTATCACAGATCTTATAGATGTTCCGAAATTGTTTCAAAGCTGGACTCAAATCCCTAAAAGCATCAATTAATAACTGGAAATTATATTACGTTTGCATAAAATACCTGATTTCAATACCAATGTCTGTTTCCTGCCACAATTTTGTCAATGCCATGTGTACTACCCCTTCGTTTTGAATGGGACTTAGACTGCATGTTGAGTAAACCACAAAACCACCAACTTCAACAATTTTAAATGCAGACATTAATAGTTCAGTCTGTAAATCCGGCATCTGCAGTCTTTCTTTGATTCTGTCTACCCTGAATATATTATTATCATCTTCGCGCACCGAATGCCTGTCTGTTGTACAAGGTACATCAACCAGAACGCGATTATATCCGGGGCACTCAAGATATCGAGCATCATTTTGAGTAATTAGCAATTTTCCCGGTGCAATCCAACGATCTTCTACGTCAAACAAGTACTGCTGCATCACTGACTTTATTCTTTTTGTTCGTGATGAACTAAGGTCATTACAGCGTACATGCTCTGGATATAGCGTCTGCAGAGCTACTAGACTTTTGCCACCTGGAGCAGCGCACATATCCAACAGGCTACACCCCGGTTTTAAATCAAGCGCCAATACGGGCAGAATTGAGCCACCATCCATAAGATAGTAATTCAAAACTTGCGTACTTCCTCGCCGCGGATTTTGAAAATCTGAAGTGTTTTCTTCTTCGAAGCAAAACACATTTAAATATTCGGGAAAATGAATATCATATTCTTTAACAATCGCCTGTTTTAATTCGGCATTGCAATTGTATGTATCAGCATAGTCAGATTCATGTATAAAATCATCTCTTGTTTTTAATTTTGTCGATGGCACAAATTCGTACATAATTGCCGTTGGATTATTACCATCTATAATTCGTGATGTATCGTATTCTGCTTTAGTCATACTTTCCGCCAGAGAATGACTTGGCTTATGGGCAAGAACTTCTTCTGGATTACTATCATCCTTGTCCGCTGAAACCCGTGCCCTTTCAATCGAGCGTTGTCGTTTCTGTTCCTCAATTTGTTCCACATTATATTGCTTTTCCAGTTGGCAAATCTCACGCATATTTATCGCTCCTTTGCTTTGCAAGAACTTCATACTCGCACCAGCGTCTGAATAATTGTTGACGACAGCCACATATTTCTGTTTTCCCAAGAGGCCTTTCCGAATTAATGGCCATTGCGCTTTGTACCTCTCCGTATAAACTTCATCAAAGTGCTCGAGCGCTTTTTCTGTAACAGGTTTTTTCTTCTTTTGCACTGACTACTCTGGAATGACATTGTTAGAATGATCACAACATTCATTCATAAACCTACCCAATGGTTGGCTTTATGCTTCCATCTATAGCTAATTGAATTGGGTACAAAACGTCTCAAAATATCCTTTGTTTGAAACATCATGAAAATGATACTGTAAAAGAATACAACAAAGGTTAATGGATGCTGAAGTAACAAATGTACCAATTTCTCGCATCGTCTCGCTCAACAGAACTTCGCTCATAACGTGCTTCGTATCCTATAAATAACAAACTGCCACTTGGTTATAAGTTCAACAAGCATGGACGAAATTAAACAGTTCGTAATACGTGCGCAATGCCTGCGTGTGCGCAATGTGCGAGCGATGCAGCTCTTAAATGTTCCGCGTGTTCTTTGGTTTACTATTGCTCGAAAGAGCACCAGAAGGCGCATTGGAAAGCGCACAAGGAAGCTTGCATTGCATACAAAGTTGCTGAGAATGAAGACTTTGGCAGGTACATTGTCGCGAATAGAGATATTAAAGCAGGCTCTGTTATCATGAAGAAGTCGCCAATTGTTGTGGGGCCTAAGATGGCATCAAAACCAGTCTGCCTGGGTTGTCATCAATATTTGATCAGCGATTTTGTTCGATGTTCAATCTGTAAGTGGCCACTTTGCAGTACAGACTGCGAACGCGGTGACTGGCATCGCAAAGAGTGCCGGTTTTTGGCAAATGCGAGCCCGCCAAATGTAAACTTGGGAGAGAAGTCATCCAAGTATGCAGTGATCCTGCCAATGAGGGCAATGCTCTTAAAACTTATAAACAAAAAGCAGTTTGATGAGTTAATACTCTTGCAGTCGCATATCGAAAGCAATAGATCCAAAGAACTTTACGGACAACTGGGAAGAGCGTTGCTGCCGGTTATTAATAAAATGAACATCCCTGAAATGCAAGACGTAGACCCTCTGATGATTTGTTCCATCTTTGATACGAATGCATTTGAGGTGCGCAATGAAAGAGTTAATATTAGAGGCATTTATCCTGTCGTGTCTTTCATGGCACATAATTGCACACCGAATACTCGGCAAATGTGCGATGCTGATTTTGCTCTGAGTGTGGTGGCCACACGTGATATCCGGAAGGGCGAGATGGTATGCACTACGTATACGCAAACTCTCTGGCCAACAATCTCACGTCGTCGACATCTACGCAACATGAAACATTTTGATTGCATGTGCCCCAGATGCAGCGATCCAACCGAATTGCAAACATTCATTGGGTCATTGAAATGCCAGGCATGCAATAAAGGTTTATTGTTAAGCACACAGCCGTTGGACTTTGAAGCTTGGTGGACATGCAATCAATGTGGATGTGATGTCAACGCCTTCCAAATAGAGACAATGAATTCGCAGATTCGCTCTGAGATTCTTAGCGCGCATCGGACACCCAATGGATTTGAATCAATGCTGAAATCCTATACTCATCTGTTGCATGACACCAACACCCACATATTAGAAATTAAGTACGCGCTACTTCAACTCTATGAAAACGTGCCTTGTAAGTACTGGAATAAAAATAGCGTTGCGCACTGAATGATGTATCGACTTATGAGTTTTATTACGTTGTAGGTGCAGTGAATGAAGAGGCACTAAAGAGGCGGCTGGAATTATGCCAAGATTTACTGAAGGTGTCTCATATTTTAGAGCCAGGCCGCTCCAAATTTAATGAGGTGCTGGAGAATTCGATCGCAACAGCTAGTACATTATTAAACGCTAGTCAATCCAATGGAACACATTAATTAAATAATCACATAAACATATTAAAGTAACTACTAATTCATCTAAATTCACCTCATAAATGCTAGCGATTTTACAGGACTGGAAGACCCAATAAATATACGATCCTTCACTGTTTAGTATGATGTAGAATTGATGTAGAAGCACAACAATCTTTATAAATAACTTTTCAAAACATTGACAAAACAGCGCATGATACATACAGGTTATGTCGTCCAATAGTTCCGAAGTACTCCGAAACTGGCGCTATAATATTAACAAGTTAACCACGATATTTTTATTAGTAGTTGTTGTCATTCGCGAGTTAGTTCGGTAATACATAATTTAGAGTATAATACTCAAATATTGATGCATTTATAGTGATTGATGTGTTATTATAGTGCTAAAATCAAAGTTAGACAGAGACAGATCAATTGTGCAAGATGGCTCCTGGCACCTTGCGAATTGTTTGGTCTGTTGCGTAACTCAACATGTGATTGAATAAAAACACAAGGTGAATGTGATCTAAACACGAATTGTGTGCAGTGCAACGAGTGACAGTGCACGTTTTATTTTTAGTTTTGTGCACTGCATAAATAGTGGAATGATTGCCGATCATGTCATATACCGAACTTGAATATGGTTACCAGGGGTTGCGTAAAGTGGCTAGACCCACTCAGTTTTATATTGGAGGAGTAAGTTTTCGCTGAGCAGAACAACGACTCGGTAACACATTAATTAGAGTCGAACATATATAGCGTTTTGATTCTTGTATATAGTCTGTACAATTCTCTGACATTGCGTTCACAATGCCACAAAAGCTTAATTCCATTACGAAAAGTGCCAAAACTAGCCAAGCTACAATACCAACAATTATACTTGATGATGTTGATAATCCTTTTCTGAGTACAGTTCTTTGGCCACAACCACTGGTATTAGTCAACGTGTTTTAAAGGAATTCTAGTACATTGTTTTGTTCAGTCTCAAGTGCTTCACATTTTGTTTAATTGCTACTAATGTCACTCTCTAACTGACATTATCAACATAGTATGCTAATACATGGCTAATACTGATTGAGATTACTTCCTTATTGTAATAAAACTGTCAATATGAGTAACATACATTTAGAGTTGTATGTTTTTGAGGTGGTGCTTGCTATTGGCTGCAATGTCCAATATGAATTACTAAGTTTGGTGTGTTTCTTTTAGGGGGATGTAGATCTATGTGATCCAAGCAGTGCAAGTCTAAATTGCAACATGGAAGAGTCTGGGAAACAGGTTGTCGTTGGTGTGTGCGCCATGGCAAAAAAGTCCCAAAGCAAGCCCATGAAGGAGATACTGACAAGGCTGCAAGAATTTGAATATATTAAAGTGAACGTTTTTCCTGAAGAAGTAATACTGGAGGTATACAGGGATAAACAGAGGCAACTTAATTACTAATGAATTAACTTTTCAGAAACCTGTTGAAGAGTGGCCAATCTGTGATTGCCTCATATCATTTCATTCCAAGGGATTTCCACTTGATAAGGCTATTCAGTATGCACAACTGCATAATCCGTATGTGATCAATAATTTGCATATGCAGTATGATATTCAAGACAGAAGGAAAGTGTATTCCATTCTTCAAGCAGAAGGAATTGAGATTCCCAGATATGCTGTGTTGGATAGAGATAGTCTGGATCCAAAAAGTAAGTCCTCATTTCCTCTGCTTTGCGTTAGCACATTGCGGTGGAGACAGGATACTTGAATAATTGGTTTATTCGCGGTCCAAGTAGATCACGAGCTTGTCGAATCGGAGGACCACGTAGAAGTCAATGGAATTACGTTCAATAAGCCATTCGTCGAGAAACCTGTGTCGGCGGAGGATCACAATATTTATATTTACTATCCGACATCAGCAGGGGGTGGTAGTCAACGTCTTTTTAGAAAAGTAAGAATTTTTTGTTCGTGAATGTCTTTTTGGACGAAAACATTTTTTGGTATTTAGATCGGAAGCAGAAGTAGCGTTTATTCACCGGAGTCACGAGTTCGCAAGACTGGAAGTTTTATATACGAAGATTTTATGCCCACCGATGGTACGGACGTAAAGGTAATGTTCAAGGTCTGTTTCGTTTTTATTTTTGTGCACTAGATATAGACGATAATCGTAACTATGTAACAATAACCAAGATCTTCCAGATTGCAGTGAGCTGAATAACATATCTAGCGTATGCAAATAAAAACTGCAAAGGATGTATAAGTTGCGCGCTAATCTCACGTGTTTTTCTTAAGGTGTATACTGTAGGACCAGATTATGCTCATGCTGAGGCCAGAAAGTCACCTGCACTTGATGGAAAAGTCGAACGAGACCGTGACGGAAAGGAAATAAGATATCCAGTCATTTTAAGCAATGCTGAAAAGCTGATTTCGCGAAAAGTTTGTTTGGCTTTCAAGCAAGCAGTTTGTGGATTTGATCTTCTAAGGTATGCGCTTGCCTTTTAAAATCTTTGATTCATTTTCCACGTATTTATAGAGCAAATGGCAAGTCATTTGTTTGCGACGTAAATGGATTTAGCTTTGTGAAGAACTCGAACAAATACTACGACGATTGTGCAAAAATATTGGGTAATATGATCCTGCGGGAGCTTGCACCTACTTTGCACATACCATGGTCGGTGCCCTTTCAATTAGATGACCCCCCAATAGTTCCAACGACATTTGGAAAAATGATGGAGTTGCGATGCGTTGTGGGTGTTATCAGGCATGGGGATAGAACTCCTAAGCAAAAAATGAAAGTGGAAGTTCGCCATCCCAAGTATGATTCGATAAAAGTATTTAAGTTAATACAATTAAATGATATTTCTTGATAGGTTCTTTGAGATTTTTGAAAAGTATGATGGATATAAACATGGGCATGTTAAATTGAAACGTCCAAAACAGCTTCAAGAAATTCTTGATATAGCGCGGTCGCTTTTAGCTGAAATTCAACAGCATGAAGCAGATCCTGAAATTGAGGAGAAACAGGGAAAGTTAGAACAATTAAAAAGTGTTCTAGAAATGTAATGGATCATAATTTTATATCTTTGTTTCTTATATTAATAATAATGGAATTTTAGGTATGGACACTTTTCGGGTATAAATCGAAAAGTTCAAATGAAATATCAGCCTAAGGGCCGACCGAGAGGTTCGAGTTCGGATGACGGTAAACCAAACCTTAGTACGCCTTGTTTAATTAAATTATTTCTAAATCAAGAGTCAACCACCATAACTTTTTGATTACTAGTCAGTTTTCAGATAGCTGCCCCCGTGTAGTTTTGTTTGTTTTGCTCCCGCACTTCTTATGTAATCAATTGGTTGTTGTGCTTGAATCATACACTCGAATGATATTATGGTATTTTTATATGCGTTTATTTGTAGTAGATCGACCAGTGGAACCGTCCTTGGTACTGATTTTAAAATGGGGCGGCGAACTGACCCCGGCCGGACGTATTCAGGCCGAAGAATTGGGTCGCATATTTCGCTGCATGTATCCCGGCGGACAAGGTAGACACCTAGCTGGTTCGTATTTCGTACTTTTTTTTTCGATTTTATTTTAGTTAATCATTGCTCTAACTCACGTCTGGTTATCCTTAAACATTCTTTTTTCATTACGGTGTTTAATTGGGTAATTATACATGCTTGTTACGATTGCCCACATCAATTTTATCAATTCAAATTGATGAGGATATGCTTATTAGGTGAATATGCAGGTGCTCAAGGGTTGGGTCTTTTGCGTTTGCATTCGACCTTTCGCCACGACTTGAAAATCTACGCTTCGGACGAAGGTAGAGTGCAGATGACTGCGGCGGCTTTCGCGAAGGGATTGCTTGCATTAGAGGGTGAATTAACACCGATTTTAGTGCAGATGGTGAAGAGCGCGAACACGAATGGCTTACTTGATAATGATTGTGATAGCAGCAAGTACCAGAATATGTATGAGTTATAGTAATTATTTACAATCATCATACTCATATTTAATTTACATTAGGTGTAAAGCACGTTTGCACGAATTAATGCAACTAGATAGAGAATTTACCGCGAAAGATAAGGAGAAAGTGAATCCAGGCAATTCAGTTAGTATATCGGACGCGCTGGAATTCGTGAAAAATCCGGTACAATGTTGTCGAACTGTTCATGAGCTCATCAAAACGCTAATGGAGATTGTGAAGCAGAAAAAGGACGATCCTAAAACTAGGGGTTAGTTGTCTGATACTGTTTAGTCATCTCAATATTTATTGATCGCCTTGTAGATGCTATTTTGTACCATGGAGAGACCTGGGAGTTAATGGGTCGTCGCTGGGGTAAAATCGAAAAAGATTTTTACACGAAAAATAAGAATTTTGATATTAGTAAAATACCGGATATATACGATTGCATTAAATATGATCTTCAGCACAATCAACATACTTTACAGTTTGAGCAAGCTGAGGAGCTTTATATTAATGCGAAATATCTTGCGGATATTGTAATTCCTCAAGAATATGGATTAACATCACAGGAAAAGTTAACAATTGGACAGGGAATATGCACACCATTATTGAAGAAAATTAGAGCAGATCTTCAGCGCAACATCGAGGAAAGTGGTGATGAGACAGTAAATCGTCTTAATCCTCGTTATTCTCATGGTGTTTCAAGTCCTGGAAGACATGTACGAACGCGATTGTACTTTACAAGTGAAAGCCACATACACTCATTGATCACAGTTCTTCGACATGGAAATTTATTAGATGTAAGTATATGGATTGTTACTTCCGCGAGTTTAAATTAATTCGTAATTCGGTTTAGATTAATATTGATGAACAATGGCGACGCGCAATGGAATACGTCTCGATGGTATCTGAATTAAACTACATGTCTCAAATTGTCATCATGCTATACGAAGATCCAACGAAAGATCCATCCAGCGAAGATCGTTTTCATGTAGAGTTGCATTTTAGTCCTGGAGTGAATTGCTGCGTTCAGAAAAATCTTCCGCCAGGCCCAGGGTTCCGTCCGCATTCACGAAACGAAAGTGTCGCCAGTAAAAATGCAGTATGTCTAATTTTAAAATGCGATTTATTTGATTAATTAACTTTTGCGTTCCCTTTATTAAAAGAGTAACGAAACGTCCGCAACAGCAACTCCGGATGAAACGCGAGGTGATTTCTCGCCGAAAATCGACGAGGAAGGCAACGGTGCCAGTGATGATCTATGCGATAGTCCACAGACGGAATCATGTTTAGGTTTGTCGCCATCGAAAAATGAATATTTCTTTAATAGACATCCATCGAGTGAGCCCATTCCAATAGGGTAAAATAGTCATAGTTGTATGTAGTTTGCTTAATGTAACGCTATGGTTGCTTTTGCTGCAGTAGCTCGCATACAGTATGTGGTCATGAGGCGATGCATTTGGCTAAGAGATTGAACGAGGAGCTCGCACAACAGTCCAAAAATAATCAGCACGGGGTGACCGGAAATCGGAGTTTTGGAGCGGCGCGCCCCACGAGTCCTGGGACGGAGCCAAGATCGAAGAGCTACGACAGCAAGGAGCCGTGCGAAAAGGAGAAGGGTAAGTGAGAGAAGAACGTAAGACTGATTTGTTTCTTGGCCAATTCCTCGACTTTTTCTGTACTGTGCAACGAAATGCATGCGTTTCGATTACGTTGGGGTTCCTCGCATAATATTATCTAATTCGACGTTCTCGAAACGCCGCCACTCACATTCATCCAGCAAACAATAGCAATTCGAGGGCTATTTTGATATGCTTTTACACGTATTTTGAGATATGCATTAGTAGCAGCTATTAATGAATAACATTCAATAACATAAACGTTGGCAAAATAACAAGCACTGTAAGTATACAGAAGGCATAATTACAATACAACGCAAACGGAGACGCACAGCCAGCGTGGAACTTCGTCTACATTTCAAAATTACTCTATAAATTTATATTTTTTATAAATCTATATAAAACGCAGTTCTACGCCGAGTTACAAGATCAAATCATACAATGTATGAATGTTTGCATGGGCAGTTATTATTTTAATTTGGATTTTAGTTTAATTTTTGATTGTTGGTACATCTTCTATATCCTCATCTGTTTGGTGGTTCCGTGCGATTCTGGTGCGTAATCACAACGCGAAAAGTAATTGCAACATTGCCCTCACCGGCAGTGTTCCATTTACTTTTCATTCCACCGTGCCTTTAGACACTACTCGACTTTATACCGATAAAAGTTGTTCCCTCACTTATTCCATAATGAGCAAGCAACTAACGATACGAAACATCTCCATGCACGTGTCACTATCTCACAAAATCACTCTATATTTAATTCAACCAATAACATTAATCAACTTATAATTTCAGTTGCCAAACTGAATTCATTACTCAGCCTGCATGCGCAATTTTGCTGCAATTACTCTGTAACGTTTACTGCATGCGATATTTTGTGTTGCGTTCGCAAAACTTATGCCAACGTTATGCAGAAATAACATTTTTTGCTACCTAGTGGAATTGAATATAGGGTGATGGGGGATTAATCTTATTTTCTTCTTTTCTGTTCTTACTCCTTCCTTGATGTGCACAAACTCCACGCTTGTGTCATTCGTGAACTCTCCAGACAATCACGGATCGGAGTTGAAGACACCGACCAATTCGGTCCTGCCGGAGTTGATTGCGAATCGCGACTTTACACAGACGATGCACAATTTCACGTTTACACCCATTTCCCCAGCGGCAAAATTACTTACACAGCATCCGCAATTGAGCCCGATATCCGGTTCGTTCGATTATGATTGTCATAGCGATCTAAATTCGCCGGTCACCGTTGTAAAATCGCGCGCTAAATCGCCCACGAACGAGTGTCCCTTGTCAGATCTGAAATTCGAAGCCGATCCATCCACTTCAACGCATGCGGACGAGAACTCTACAAACGAATTGCCCCTGACGAAATTGAATTTGGCTCTGTTTACATTAAAACAAAACAGCGCGGTCGAGGCGGAAAACATGAAACATTACGTTGAAAAACAGGCTAAATGGGTAAACAATTCGGACAACGGCGATGCGCGCGTTAAGCGCAAACAGCAGAAGAAGCGCAAACGTGCTCCCCAGCATCAATCGAGTTTCCTAACTCATCGTTCGTACTCTGATCCAAATATACTCGATTCGAATCGCGAACATACCAATCAGCTACTTTTACAGCGATTAAATGAGGCTCTCTTAAAAGACGCGGCGTACGACACCCATTCGCATCCAAGCACCCTCATGCCTGACGATGTCGATGTTTATCCGTTGAGCTTTTATCCGAACGCGCACAACGTCTCCGAACCTTGTTATCACCTGACATCGCACCAGCTTTGTTCATGCTTTCAACGGGCAGCCTCAACCAACCTGCTTTCCTTCTTCTCGTCACACCCGGCCGGCACCATGCGATCAATGTCACAGCCCACTTCCACTGTTTCCACTTTAGAATCCGGAGGTACGGTGCAAAGACGCCATCGTCACAGTATCGCCGGACAGATGAGCTATTTCAAGATGCTAGGGTTTGGCTTCGGTGGGCCGATTGCGTTCAAGAAGCTCACAGGTGGAAGCGGAAATTCGCTCTTCTCCACGGCGGTGATCTCTGGGAGTTCGAGCGCTCCTAACTTGCGCGATATGATACCAAGTACGGCCACCGTCTCAGGTATACGCATTTTCGCCCCATACCCTTACTTTAGTTAACTTTTAAAACTATCAGTTATAGAAGGATTCGGCGGAGTGCCACCAATTCGTCCATTGGAAACGCTACATAACGCCTTATCTTTAAAACAACTAGATACGTTCCTAGATCAGATGACAGCGATTCCTTTATTTAGAACCCCGTCTTCTACACCACCTAAATATCCTAGCACTCCACTTCCAACTCCGAATGCACCGCCAACGATGAATGGAAATCCACCCTTGCGATTTCAGTCGCCTACGAGTAGTAAGTTATGTGCGCAAGTGCGCAAGTATAAATTGCCCAATTCCTAATTACTTTATAGGTCTTGGATGGAGTGGGCCTCCAAGTCTCATGTCCAGCAGCGGGCCCTCGTCTCCAGGGCTCTCGGACACGTTTTCGAACTCAAAAGACAATAGTGAAATGTCCTCAAGCGTTATCAGCGCAGATGGGTACTTATAACATAAATACCTGAATCTCGAGACGTTGCTTTCTTTCTCTTTGTTTGTTTTGCTGCACCATCATTATATAAAAACGCATATACAACAACACGCATTTGCAGTCATTTGTGGCGTTAATAGATTTTTACGTTGCGGTTTGTTCCTACTGCGTTGCGGCATGCCGACACTCGATTGCTGTTTTGTTTAGATTGTTCGTTACTGGGATGTTTCCGTCGTGCTTGGACCAAAACGTCCAAAGCGTCGGAATGCTTCTGAATCCATCTGACAATGATACTGGCCCTGGATCAATGGAGTTTTCTGAATTTTACGCAAGTATTCAACAGTCATTAAATCAAGGTATACAACTTTTATTTTGTATTTATATCAAGAAATAGGTACTATCTTGCACTGAAATTATTACAGGCGATAGTGGAGAAGTTACGCCTGTATCCTGTGGATCTGAAATTGAATTCAATTTGCACGATACTTGCGATATCACTGTTACGGACGACATTGAAGCAAATTCGGCCACGCTGACAGAAAAGAATACTTTGTTGGCTGACTTTGAAAAGAGTCAATTAGCGGATAAAGCATTGGAGAATGCAAACGCTACTAACTCAGTCAGAGGAGTTGTTGACAAAGTTTGCCATCTGCAAGTATCGGATGGTGTACGGCGCTCAAGTGACATTACACACATGGTGGTAGAAAGCCAGAAGAAGCAAAACCGCAGCCAATCGTTGATTGAAACGGTTAGCAAACCAAATCGATTTCGCACGACTGTCGTTAAGGAGGACGCGTATTATTTACCGCCGACAACAACAGCACAGGAAGTCAAGAAAAGCGATCAAACCTAGATTATTGTTTGCTCTTTGGCTCGTCTTACTATTATTATATTAGAGCATCACAACTAGGTTGTCATAAGTTATTTCAACTTATTGCAACAACAGTAATTATACAAGTTTTAATTAAGTTGACAAACTTAAATTTGAGAAACAAACGAAACTAAAGCAGGTATCTTGTGATTTATATATACTGTATTTTTTTAGAATAGTTGCCAACTATTTTGAGTTTCTCAATTTAGAATCACATTTGCAACATGTACAAAAGAATAGTTACTATTAAGCTTTTGTTGATCCAATACATGATTATCCAGAAGCATTGATGATTATGGTGATGACCTTAGCGATGCTTAAGTATTCGCCCTTCCTTCCGGCAACGAAAAAGAATTATCGGAGCTAAATAACAATGACAGTCAATAATGAAAAAAGGAAGAGGAAACAAACAAGCGGCTGGGGGAAGTAAAAGCACGCATCGAGATAAACTTGTAGTTCGAACGCGCCACATTTATTGCAAAAAAGCGGCGGGTCGAGACCGGTGGCGGCGCATCCAGCGACGTTTGAAAGTTTCCTGGCGCCAATCGCGGGCGCGCCAGGCGACGGGAAAAAATACATCTCAGCAAGAGAGCACTTTATTATGATTTACAAGGCACAAATAATTTAAACTTTATTCGTTTTGCTCTTTTCAGCGAGAGACGCTCCCTTCCCCGCTCCACATTATTACAATTAATAGCAGTTGAAATGTTATTAAAAGAGCTGCTTTTCCGATGTTTTCCCAATGGTTGAAAGAGATTTGCGGCGCCGGAAAAAGGGAAAAAGCTCTCCCCCGAATAGTATTATGACGCACATTTCGACGAGCAAACAACGTTCGCCAATGTTCAATGCAAAAAGTTGGCGCGCTATTCGTTTTTTCGTTCTGTGTATGTGCATGAGCCGCACACAATTCTACCCCTGTTGGTCGTCTTTTGGCTCTTTGCATCGTTCCCACAGTTATAACAATTTGTTATTTTACTGTCGGCGACATCGCGCGCGCGCCCCGTATTTGTATCAGTGGGGCCCGTCGCGCTGGCGCTGCCGATCGGGCGCGCAAATAATTCCGAAGGGGTGGGCATGGCGCCAGGCCTTGGCCCGGGCAAACGGCGCCGAAATGCATCTTTCAGCATCGCATGCGGAAATGGACGCGAATTTCCCACCGCCGTGGCGACGGCGGCACGAAAACAATCTTAGCCACCGTCGCCCGCAATTCGCGAAGGCGTCTAGCGAGGACGCCGAAGATACAGTGGCAGCGGGCACGAAGAGATAAAATATGAAACGTGCGGGGGAGGTTAATGTCGCCCTCAACCATTTGGCCACAGTTATTTATTATTATTTTTAAAACTTTATGTTTACGTTTGGTTTTTGTTCTCGCTGGAGATAGGGGGTTTATTTAACTCTGAAAGCAAAACACATTATTTTAATTGACATCATATTTTAGGCAACATCACTACTGCTTTATTACGAATCGCCAATTGCAAACTTTCCCAAGGGATGCGGCGTTCTCTAGGGTGCGACTAAACTTATTTGAACTCCATTAAAGTATTATGCTTTTTAATAATTCTTAGCTTTTTTAGAGCATTGTGTAAGATAAATGATTCACATTGGCACTACTCGTGCAATATTAATAATTTGAGAGTTTTAGCCGATAGGAAATTACATAACAAAAATTTGCAATCCGAGTAACTGCAGCATATTTTTATGGGTTGAATGACTAAGATATCAGCACCCCTCTCTCAAAGCAATTCATTACAATCGCAAGAAATCGACGGATAACATCGATTGCGCATACATCGACAGCGCGCAATTGAATTTATCTAGCAAATGGATATGCGCAGATTTATGCCGATGCACTTGATGCATTTAGCATCGAGTTAGTCATGCGCTTCCACCACACAAAACGATTACAAATGCCCGACGACAACGAGGAGCGCTTTCCTCCGCATGTAACTATAATAAATGTCGATCGGTTTTATTTATATGAGCGGGCTATATCTAAACTCTCATATTTTGTCTCCATTTCATCTCGGCGAGTGGAGTGAGAGATTTTGATTTATTATCTGAGATGTTCGCTACCCTCGAACAGAAATCGCAACTTTATCAATCTTGTCAAGAAGCGGGAGAAAGAATCATAACAACAACAACCCTCTGATAAGTGATAAGGAAGACTAGTAAATGAATTGCCCTGCTGCTACTACAGATACGTATCTTCGGCGATTTGAATATGTCAAAAATATTATAATTTTCTTATTTGTAGCCCAAATCAATTGATATATCGCGGACTGGAGTGGTGACTTGAACGATGCGCGTTATAGCTGTCAGCTTCATCATCGTCATCTCTATTCTCGTGGCCGTCTTGATGATTGTAGTGACGGATTCACGGAAGCAAAAAAGCATGCACATGCTTCAGTGAGCATTGCCGATGCGTTCCGGAAACGCGTCAGCGTAGTGCGCTACGGAAGTGCACTGACAACGATGCATGTCGTTACTGCAGTGCACATTGAAGGAACATGGCACAAGGAGGGGTTGCGCTGCCTTTTTCCTGCACTTCTTCATCTTCTTCGCATTGTTGTGCGCGCTTTCCGGGCAAAAACAAACTTTTCGCCAACTTGCAAATCCTTTCCATGCGCACCCCCCATTTGTTGTTGTACAAGAGTCATTCCGCCAATTCATCCATTTCGCTCGGTCCGTATTATTCATCTCATTGTTATCGGCGTATTGACGCTATCGCCGTATTTGCTAGTGTTGTCCTTCCAACATTGCCCGAACGCCTGTGTGATCTCATTCAAGATACGAATAAGAAAAAGCAGAGAAATTCAAGTGCTAGAGATGCGCGAGTCAAACGAACGATTCGGTTTACGATCTTGTTTACCACAGCAAGCATCCCCTCGGGGGAGATGCAATGTAATAGATGGCAGTTTGACTCTTGTACGCCGACTTTTTTTTCATACGCCTCAACTGGCTATGAAAATTAAATGAAAATCTAATTGCACTACAATCAAAAGATATGTTAGCATGTGATTAATATGTAAGCAGATGCGCTAATGGCACAAGCGACATTCGAGATCATTCTTGTAATTAACAATCGGTCGGCTTTATGCGAAGCGCTGCCTTTGGCCGCTAACGATGTGTCGGAGCTTTTAACGAGTGCATAATTATAATGAGTGAAATTGGTAATGTAATAAACCGACCCCGACAATATCAGCGCGCTCGTCGTTATGGGCACCACTCGCGCAGTTAAGGGCCGAATGTAATCCACCCCTCGAGTTATCGCCATATATCTTGGGACGGGGTAGTGACATGCACTTCGTCGCGATGAGTACAAAAATGCATTCTTGCATGCATCCAGCAACGCACAAATTGATATTTATTATTGTTCCAGCGCTGGCAGGGAGACGCAATTTACCGGAATGCAAGATGGGTGTATATTTGAAATGTCAAGCGAAAGTTTTGAAAGTAGTAATAAGAAATTTTCATCGGCCGCATTTGCATATTTATAACCCATCGCAAACTGCGGGCGCCAATCGCCGCTCTTGATATGGTAAAAAGTTGCAGACTTGTTGTCGCGGTGCGCGATACGGCCCATTTCGATGCGTATGCGGAGCGCGCGCATTGCAAATTTATGTAGTGTAATTTATTACGGGCCATAATATCGCATATCATAAAGATCGGCACAAAAGCGCGCCACTAAAGAATCTATGAATAAAGTGCCAGCATTGGCGACCCGAAGAACACTAGCGTGATCGTGTGATTGCTCTCGCGGAATGATGAATTGTTTGCAAGCACCGCGAACGCGAATGCATTGTCATGACGTATTCGAATTGAATGCAAATTATTGTTTTGTTAGGGGTTTGCGCGCTCGCTATCATTACCCGTCGACAAATTTGCATTTGTTTTCAAATGTCATGCTCCGATCTTTGAATTGTTTTCGTAGCTTCTTTTATAATCCTAATAATCCGCGAGTTTTTGCTCTTGCAACAATAATAAAGTAATCCACGATCATTAGCAAAGTGATCAAGCAACATCTTCAAGTAATGCAGACATTAAAAGTCGCAATAGTTGGCCAATAAGATTGTTAATTCATAGTTATTCAAGTTATTTAAAAGTTAGTTTGCGCGTAGGTGTTTATTGTAAAGCTTCCTCTTATAAAACGAACAAATACCGAGTGCATTTAAAGATAGATAGAATGCAGATTGACTAGCCATGAAGTATAAACATTGAATTAATTCAACTTTCAGTAGGAAGCGGACACCCACCGCATCGACTCGAAATTTCTGATTTCTATTTTCAATGCAAGTTATGATAATGATATCAACACTCAATTTCCCGCCGCAATACCGCAAATGTGCCGCTTTCGCACATCGAGACAAAGCGTACATTCATATTTTTTCCTCGCTGAGATTGCTAATATCTTATTGCAAACGCGCTTTAAACATTTGTAACTAATTTCATTTGAATTCAATTTACAGCTGTGCGCGCCTCTGATCGCCGATCTGGCGGTTACGTCATCGTCGAGCCAGAGACATAGCAATTTGCCGCAACAGCAACCAGAGGCCGCGCGCCGCAGTCAGTGCGCAAGCAGAGAGTTGGGCGTGTGAAGTGTTCATCGGTCGCCAACAAATGTGAGTTTTTCGGTGAAATGCAGCAATTAATCGTCCTATTAGGGTGAGTACACCACTTTTTATTAACGTAGATCATAAGCATTCGTCGAATCCAGCGGTGGAGTGTCATCATCATTGCGGAAACACAACCTCGATGTGCATCTGTTCCAAGCGCCTGTGATAAAAATAAATAACAAACTAAGTCGTACATCAATACACAGCGATTTAATGTGCAATTACGCGAGATTTCGTTCGATATTGCTAATCGTATAATTAGCGAAAACATCCTCGTTCAGCGTGCAAAAAGGTCGGAGTTGCCTTTGTGTCTTTAAGGTTAGAATTGGATGCGGATTGATTATTTACATTCGGTACGTTTATGGGCATTCGATTGTGTATTAATAGTTACGTACTTTGTTATAATCTAACACAAATTGCACACAACATCTATTTGTGCGCTTAGCGATCCATAATAACCGTAATGATTTTCGCTTTGTTTATGATTGCAACAATACGGCTATGCATGCATGGGCCGTTTCGGTACCAGTCAGAACATGTCAACTGATAAGGTCAGCGACGATCTGCCAATGTAACAATACAAACTCTACGTGAATTTATTACATTTACAAAGCGTCCTGGTTATCATCGAATATTTTTCAACACCGCAGATTGTCTGAGTTAATCAATAAGTTGTGTTCGTACTCCTTGGCGGGTGATTTGCACTGGTAAACCCACACTTTCGCAGAAGAAACCCCATATATATATATTACGTATAAACGCACACATGAACACACGTCATGGGTACACATACACGCATGCAGTGAATGTATTTCACCCCGTTTCGTTGGCATCGCGCTGGTGTCGAATGTGCTAAGGGGTAGCTGCACCCTGTGTGTGCGCTTGCATAATGCCCGCTAATGAAATCGTCGAATATCGTAAGAATATCAAAGCAGCACCGCAGGCATTTCATTCGCACCCTTGCGTTCTCATCAAATTCAATTGCTTGAAAGCGGGTGCACGCACAAATAAAAAACGACAACAAAAAGTGCTCAGCACCTAATTGTTAGACAACACTTGCTCGCTGGAGTTGTAATAGTTAGCTATATGTTGTTACGAAGAAGGCGGCTGGCTTGCGGTTATAAAACATGTATGAACATATGCGACATTTTCGAAATTGATTCGACAATGAATGAATGCGAATGCGCCATATGCGGCCGCCTTCATTCGATACCTACGCGCACCGGATGCGATTTTTATGTAATGCCAGTTGTTTACTTATTTCCTTTCTTTGCCGCAGGATATGTGCGTACGGTAATGTGCTATATGCTATATGACTAATCATAATATTTGCGCTACTCATTCCAGCCAAAACGTTTGAAAAACCAGTCAAGCTGACGATATTAAGTCGTATAAATCGAATATCTATCCGATTAAGTTGGATATCTGATAAAAATGTAGGTACATGTCTCTCTGATAAAATAATGTTAAGTGAGCTTTCGTACTTATTACGACAAAAAGGGAGCAATATTGACAATCAGAGTGGAATATTTATATCAGCTTGGCTACCAGGTTTTGATAAGCTGAAAAGTTTTCATAAAGCGCACAAAAATGATTTGGTAAAAAGTATAAAACTTTACTGAAAGTAAACTCTCAATTTTTGAACGTCTTTGACGTGTGTTTATTCAAACTGTAAGTCAATGCTGTCATCTAACTAGCGCTTTTCCGTTTGCGTATGAGCTATAGTTATAACGAATTTGAGTGAATAAGAATAAATATGAATCACGCCTTTCGAATGGGTAGCCAAATTGAAATTGCAGCGGTCGTCCCGCTCACCGCGCGCAATGTTTGAGAGTAAATGAGTAAATGGTCTAATTTTAAGCACGTAGGCGGTTTTAAATGTACGTTGAGCTGGCGCTGTAATTAATATCGGAAGTAATTATTATTGTGCAGCTAGGAACAGCCGCAAGGATCACATCTTCTAGAAAAACACACAAAAAATAATGAAAACAAGTTTTAGGATTTCCTTGAGTGTGACACAGATTTTATTTATAGATAGATAGATGGTGTGTATGTGGAAATAACGTAGTCGTAGTCTTCACCTTCATAATTTCAATAGATACGCTCATTCGTTCAATTGATGTTTGGCGTTTATGAACTTTATTTATACACATATGCCATCAATATACTCATTAAATGAGCATGTAAATTACGCAAACAAACGCCGAGATAAATTAAGATTTAAGATCTTACAATTAAGTCATTTGATTGCGAGTATGCACTTTTATGCATGTGCATTACATTGTAATTGTAAATACGATTGGGGGGTCGCAACTGCGCTGATAATGCAGCGCTGATAAAAATTGGGGTGATGCATCTACCCCCGGAGCACGACTGAATTACGCGATTCAATGGGAGTTGTTGATAAAACATTGTTGCAATTCACGAGACGAAAATTGCTCAAAGATGGTTTAAATGTGAGTTCAATTTAACGTAAATTAGTGCTTGTTAGAGCTCCTGTGTGCGCGCCGTTGTGTCATTGCCTCTCGTACGATGCGGGGGGTTAATTTGCGTTTGTGTTGCCGCCTTTCACATTGCGTCTTCTTCCACGACATTGATAATGACTTAACGAGGAGCGAAGGGTGCGAATCAATGCACTGCATTATTGAAAATCCGTGCGGCAGCTTCCTTGACATTTAAATCAACAAATTTTCGGATTTAATTTATCAATCAAGTCTTGGTTCGTGCTAAATTTGCTTGCGGTTGAAAACAAATGAAATCGTGCGATAAGCGTACGCTAATGTGCGTTTTACATTTCGTACATTGCGCTACTTTGCGGATTGAGAGAGGAAAAAATTGAAAAACTATTGCGAACGAATATATATCGGAGGCGACAGATAGAAGACGCCAGGATAAACACGCACGTACACATATGAGCGGCGGCGGCGGGCCAGGGAGCAGCGTGGAGCCGGTGCGGAGATACATTAATGTGGGAGATTACATTGGCAGGCAAGTGCCACAAACTCGCGCACAAATACGCGTTCAGGGAGGCGACGCACATAAAGCGGATAATCAGGGGGTGCGTTTCGGGATACAGATACAGAACGAGAGTGTGGGTGGGTGTGTGGTGTGTGAGCGCGCGATGGGCGGCGAGCCGGGGCCGCGTGTTTGCGGCGCGGTTTGCGAGCGAGCCGCGGCGCCCGACTGGCGGCCTCCGTTTACTGTCACAGCATCCACACACATCCCCATCTCAATGCCGCCACCGCGGCCGCCCGCGCCTCCATTCGTCCCCCCCCCCCCCAGCCGCCCCGCACATGGCGCATCTCAAACGCTCCGCAAAAGTGACTTTACTTCACTTTTTGCGCGCTTGCTTTCATTTGTTGTTGTTTTTCTCCACCCACGCATTCAGAGCGCATGCAACATAAAACCAAGAAAAGGAGGACTTGAAAGATAGAAAAAACACTTTTGTTTTTCGAATGCGCCGAAAAAAGGTCCATACAATTGACAAACAAAGTTTGTAATTTATGAAACTCCATTTGGCCCAAGTAATGGAATGGAAATAATTATTGTAAGTCACTAGTTTTTCGGACTTGAAAAGTTTCACTCTTTACTCATTCATTCTAGAATTATTAGTTTGCTCGTGGTGTGCGCTAATAAGGTTTATATTTTCAGGTGAATACACTAAACGAACGTTAACGCGAAGGAAGTAGGAACTAAATAAAGAAACGAAGGCAGCTAGATCGCGCCATCACGGGGGCGCCGACGACAACCGGAAACACAACGACCAACAGGATAAATAATATCAAGAATAACTCGACGCGCGGCAGCAACGCCGCCAATTCTTGGGCCAAGGAGCGCATTACGCAAGTAAGTGGATTACGCAACTTAATGCACAGCGGCGATGAACTTCTCGCTGGTCGCTCCTGTCGTTTACGTTTTTTGCTCCGATTACCGGAAAGAAATATATAATTGTCCCGATTGCATATCCGCGTGCAATTTATTGCTCATTTGCGCGCTATCGCTGCCAACTTTCTGCAAGCGAACGACGGTGGCAAAGTTGTTATTGTGCGGCGCCGTTGTTGTTATACAACGCCGCCGAGGGCACTTCACCCTCGCCGGATAGATATGCGCATCATAGATCACCATGACGGGTCCGCCGAAGTCGTCGCAGCAGCGGGGGGAGGGTTGGTCGTCGGACGCGGAGATGCTGCTACATGGGGCGCAAATAAACAACGCATTTCGCAAATCAAATTAAACCAAAAATTTTATCCGCGCGCGCGGCGTAATGAATAGTTGTCGAATATTCGAATGCGTCGCGACGGTTTGGCGCCGCGCGCTGCGCCAATGCGTTGGCGCGCCGCCGGAAGCGTCAACCCCCACCACGGGGGCGGCAAGCCAATGGGGCTGCAGCCTGCCCGCCGCTTATCAGCGCCGGCCGGAATGTTAACCCTGGTGAAGTTTCCAAGTTGTTTCATTCCGTGCGCATCAGCCGCGGTGCGAAGTCGTGCTCGGTTCGCTGCTCTCTTCCGCACACTTCCGTCGGCGTTCAAAGACTTGGCAGAAATTTCTTTCTCTGCCTTGTCTCTTCAACATCCTATCAGTATCAACGACGCCTAAGTCCAGTCAGTGATAACAGTAACTTGTGCGCTTTCAATTCAAAGTATCATCTCAACTTTTTGTAATCGGGTCGTGTAAAATTCATAGTCGAGTATGAGTTTGAAATCGCGAAAAAACTTCAGCAGCACACATTGGTAAGTTGCAATTTGGTTCTCTTCTTCAATCGTATCAATTATTTGTGTTCGCCAGCTGCAAAGTACACGCGATCGAATAAATCCAACGAACAAACGAAAATAATTGAATTCCGCGCGCGCGGCTTCTGAGCGCATTAAAGCAGTTGGTTTCATTCAATTCAATTGTTTAGATTATGGAGGCAGGCGCGCACATTTCTTAATTAAATTGCGATGCCGCTCCGCTGCGTGCGCGGCGGGCGTGCGTGCGTTCGTCGACCTACTTTTGTTTGGGTTTGCGCCGCCGTTTTCACTCTCGAACTGCTCCGCATGGGCACGTGCTCTTTGGATGGGCAGTAGTCGGGTCGCCTAGGCAAGCAGGCGCATCATGCGTACCAATGACGTTGGCGGCGGCAGCGATGGTGGTGGTGGGTGGTGATGCACGTTGTGCATCGCGTGCGGCGGGTTCTACGAACGCGCAAAACAAAACATGGAAATCAGCAACGATCGCCCACGAGCGCTCCTCTTGACGCTGCTGCGTGCTCTTCATCCGCTCCGTGGTGCGCCTATCGATTGGGGCGCCGCGACGCCGACGTGTCGCGAACAACACCGTCGGTTGCCCAGCAACCCTGCATCCCCGCAGCATTCGCGCAGCGAGCGCGCCGCGCGCTACTTGATCATGATTCAATTATATGCGACAGTTTCCACTTGCCGAATGCCCCATGCTCGATGTATTGACTTTATCGCTTTTCGCCTGCTCTGGTTTGTTTCGGCGCGCGTTTATTGCTCCTGCAACAACGAATTGCAATCATCCAGCATAATTACGCCACTGATGCGATTATTATAGGGCCGCAATTCTTTTCCTTTTTCGCAGGGAGTTTGAAACAATTCGAACGCCATGGCCCTTTCGCTGCGCATCAACATTGTCGACAGCAATGTTACGAAAACGATCATGTTCGACGCCTCCTCAACGGTCTTCGACGCTTGCCGCATCATTCGCGACAAGTGCGCGGAGGCCAATCTTGGCAAAGGTAAATTAGTAGCCAACTAGGCCATCTTCGAGCTGATGATACATTGCCGTTCTCTTGCCCTTTCAGCATCCGAATACGGCCTGTACTTGACAGGCGATGATAACAATGGCGTTTGGCTGGAGCCGAATCGCAAACTGGAATACTACATGCTTAACAACGGCGACGTTCTTGAGTACACACGGAAAATGCGCACGTTGCGAGTGAAAATGCTCGACGGTAATAATTGTACGAAACTTGCATTGGCATTTGGGTTAACAACATGACAAACATTACAGATTCTGTGAAAACGATACTCGTCGACGATTCGCAAATAGTGGCGAATCTCATGGTGGTAATCTGTGCGAAAATTGGCATTACCAATCATGACGAATACTCGCTGGTGTACGAGGAGGAAGATAATTTGGACAACACGGACAACCGCAATTATGGTACCTTGACGCTGCGCCGCAAAAAAGAGGAGCGCGAAAAGGACGACAAAATGGAGAAACTGCGCAAGCTGATTAAGACCGACGACGAGGTCAATTGGCTTGATCCATCAAAGACACTGCGCGAACAAGGCATCGACGAACAGGTGACGGTGCTCCTGCGTCGCAAGTTCTTCTTCTCCGATCAGAACATTGATTCACGCGATCCAGTTCAACTTAACTTGCTCTACGTGCAGGCGAAGAATGCCATTGTAGATGGTACGCATCCGGTAACCAGCGACAAGGCGTGTGAATTTGCTGGTATTCAATGCCAGATTCATTTCGGCGATTACAACGAAGCCAAACACAAGCCGGGGCTTCTCGAGTATGTTACTCTATTAGTTCATGCGAGTTTACGTGTATACCTAACATGTTGGGAACTATTGTTACAGCTTGAAGGAATTCCTGCCGCAGTCGTTCATCAAAAAGGGCGTCGAAAAGAAAATCTTTCACGAACACCGTAAACACCTTGGCTTGACGGATCTGCAGGCCAAAGTTCTCTATACGAAGAACGCACGTGCGTTGAAAACTTACGGTGTCACCTTCTTTCTTGTCAAGGAGAAGATGAAAAGTAAAAATAAACTTGTGCCACGCCTGCTTGGAGTTACGAAGGACTCGATTCTGCGCCTAGACGAGAAGACGAAAGAGATTCTGCAAACGTGGCCGCTCACGACGGTTAAGCGCTGGGGAGCGAGTTCGAGCACATTCACTCTGGACTTTGGTGATTACGCCGACCAATATTTCTCGGTGCAGACCACCGAAGCCGAGCAAATCCAGCAACTTATCGCGGGGTACATTGACATTATCTTGAAGAAGAAGCAAGTCAAAGATCATCTGGGAATTGATGGGGACGAAGGATCGACTATGGTGGAAGATAGCGTTTCACCGCACAAGTAAGTTGGACTTAATAAACTCAGATTTAAGTTGGATTTCATTAAATTATTGGTTAAACGTTTGACCAGGGCTACTATCCTGCAACACGAGACGAGCAAAGTTGGTAAAATCAATGCCGAGTCCATTGCGAAACCAGCGGTCATGCGGGCTGGCACTGAAGGTTCGTATCTTAGTTATTTTATCTTGCAATAGTTCCTAGTTTATTATTTGTTTCTTTTATTTTTGGGTTGTTTTCGTTGGGTTAGGAGTGAAACCATACGGTATGGGTCATATGGGTAACGCACAATTTACAACAGTTGGCGGACAAGCTAACTTGGCACATGCTCCACCTTCGGTATGTTTGTTTTTTTGTTTTGTTTGTTAGATTAAATACCTAGGTACTAACCGTTTCGTTACTATTTTAATGATGAATATAAATGAGTTTAGGCACTAATGATCTAACAATATTTGGTAATGGTTTCATGCTTTTCCTTTGGCGTAAAAAGCGGATGTAATCGGACGAGTAGGTACATACGCTTTAACTTCTTGTACATACACTTTTGCATTTTATTGGGGTACAAGTGGTTTACGTGCAATTACTTTATAGATTCAGCAAACAAAAGTTACTTCTGTCTTGTCCGAACCACAACGAGCTTTGTTGTCGACAATCGAAACGACTCAAACAAAAATCGAAGAGTCCGTCATCGAGCTTGAAACTAAAGCTCAATTCCCAGAGCTGGGCGACGACAAACACGCGAAGAAATGGAAGCAGGTCACACTGGACACGCACAAGCAGAACGTTGGGTCGCAAATTGCGGCGATGAATGCCGCAACCGCACAAGTACGAATTTTTTGTGGGCGCTTTGGGATATCTTTCTTATGTGCAATTTCTCATAGGTCGTTACTTTGACTTCGTCCACCAACGAGGAAATCGATCATTCTGCGGTGGGAGCTGCAATAAATACCATCGGCAACAATCTACCAGAGATGACCAAGGATGTTCGTATGATTGCTGCCCTCATGGATGATACGAGCATGGGCGACAAACTTCTGGACGCAACAAGACGTCTTGTCAATGCTTTCAGCGATTTACTGCGTGCTGCCGAACCGGAATCAAAGGAGCCGCGCCAGAGTCTACTCAATGCGGCATCACGTGTGGGTGACGCGAGCAGCCAGGTGCTGGCAACAATCACCGAAGACACAATCGAAAACAAAGAGGTACAAGATATGTTACTTTCATTGGCTAAAGCTGTTGCGCACACGACTGCTGCACTCGTATTGAGCGCTAAAAATATCGCGGCTACGTGCGAAGACCAACAAGTGCAGAACCGCGTAATTGGAGCCGCCACACAATGTGCGCTCGCGACTTCACAATTGGTCGCGTGCGCTAAAGTAGTCGCGCCTACTATAACATCTCCGGCATGCCAGGAACAACTCATGGCGGCGGTGCGTGAAGTCGCAAAGGCCGTAGAAAATCTGGTCGGTATATGCAACGACAGCTGCGGAAATGACGAACTCATGAATAAGTTGCGCGCCGCAGCCGCTGAAGTCACACGCACGCTCAATGACTTGCTGAACCATATTAAGCTTGCTGGACCACACAAAGCGAAGGAGACAATACAAGAAAGTAGTGTGGAGAAGATTTACGCGACAACCGATAAGTTAACTTCGGCATCCACCTCGAACGAAATGGTGAAACAAGCGCGCATTCTCGGCGGAGCCACCGCTCAACTTATTGAAAGTATCAAGAGCGATGCGGAACATCAACCGGACAATTCTGACATTCAAAAACGCTTGTTAGCGGCTGCTAAGACGCTTGCCGATGCTACCGCCCGCATGGTTGAAGCCGCTCGTCAGTGTGCAAATAACCCGAAGGATATTATCTATCAAGACACCCTTCGTGCCAGCGCTGAGTTTCTGCGCGATGTCACTACGGTTGCCACTTCAACGCCAGCTTTGCGCGCCAAGTTAGTCGAACGTGTTAATCATGCAGCCCGTAGAGCGGTTGAAACAGCCACACAATGTATTCAAGTGGCTCAAATAAGCCATTCGTATAACACCAATTCAACAACGCAGGAGCAACTTATGCAGGACTCACAAGAGCTTGGTGAAACATTGCCACCCTTGATTGATTCATTTAAGAGCTCAAGCGAGAACCCGCAAGATACGAACAATCAAGTAGAATTGATGTACGTCGCGGAAGTTTTCCTGCACCCTGCAACGAATTTCGTCCAGTCGTCACGCGCCGTAATCCCCACTT
This sequence comes from Aleochara curtula, assembly GCA_963978815.1. NCBI lineage: Eukaryota > Metazoa > Arthropoda > Insecta > Coleoptera > Staphylinidae > Aleochara > Aleochara curtula. The sequence continues at coordinate 17,080,712 of OZ022216.1, read as the reverse complement.
TAAACGATCATCAAATCTCGCAACAATTAAGCACCACCACGCAGCAATTTGATAGCGATATCATCGAATTGCGCTCGGCGATGAGTCGCGCACAACCCGTTTGCCAAGGATTGGGCCTTAACGCTGCCTCGCAAATCATCAACGATCTGGGCGAGGAACTCCGAGAATTTGAGCGTGCTTTGCAGAATTATGCAGTTAAGCCGCTCCCGGGAGACAGCGTGGAAAAGGGCGCGAATAAATTAGTCGCGAGCATTAAGGCTGTTAATCAGAGCGTAGCTCAACTTTTGACGGCGACATCGCAAGGTAATGAGGCATACACTGCACAAGCAGCCAGGGATACTGCGCAAAATTTGCGCACAATGACGGGGGCGGTGCGTATGGTAGCCGCCACAACCGACGATGCCGAAACACGGCAAGATTTGGTCAACGCCGGCCAAGAAGTCATTGGCAATTCGGCAATTTTGATTGATGAGGCTCGACGTGCCATAAGTGGTAATGAAGGCATTACCGTAAATCTTCAGATTGCAGCAAAAGAAGTCAATAAATCTTTGGATAAAACACTTGCTTGTTTGCCTGGCCAACGTGATGTTGATGTTGCCATCACTTGTATTAAAGAATGGTCGCACACGCTTGAAGCGCACAAATTTCCGCCAACACAAAAGAGTTATGGAGAACTTCAAAAAGAGCTCGGTACTGCTGCAAATAACTTGAATGCTGCCAGTTCAGATGTTGTAAATGCTGCTAGGAATCCTTCGCAGTTGGCGTCGAGTGCTAAAGATTTTAGCTCGGCGTATCATGAACTTCTTCAAGTATCGCTGGAATTGGCTGGACAGACGCAAGAGATGCAAACTCGAGAACACATGGTGCATTCACTTCGTACAGTTTCAACTTCATCCAGCGAATTGTTAACAATTGCTAAACAGTTCTCCGTTGATCCAAATATGCCAAATGGACGTAATCAACTTGCAGATGCTGCCCGCTTTGTCACTGAAAGTATTAACAAGTTGCTTGCTGTATATACGAGCGCCACGCCTGGCCAGGCTGAATGCGATAATGCGATGAGAAATATTCAAGCAATGACACCAATCTTGGATAATCCTACTGAGCCCATCAATGAATGGACATACTACGAATGTCTTGATACCGTGACTGAGAGAAGCAAAGTTCTGGGCGATGCTTTGCAAGGAGTTGCCTCAAGTGCAAAAACTTCGGACTATGAGAGGTTCTCCCAAAACATAAAAACTGTCAGTGGAACAATTTGTTGTCTCATTGAGGCTGCAGCCCAGGCCGCATATTTGGTAATATTTATAATTGCAATATTTGGTTAAAATGCTAAATAATTATTTGTGTTTACAGGTCGGGGTTTCAGACAGTTCTTCAGTGGCTGGACGACCAGGTCTGGTAGATCAAGCGCAATTTGCGCGTGCTTCGCAAGCCATTCATAAGGGTTGCGCCACACTTACTTCTTATTCGAGCGCTCAACAAGAAGTGTTGTCAGCAGCTACCATAATAGCTAGGCACACAAGTGCTTTATGCAATGCTTGCCGTACTGCAAGCTCCAAGACTACTAACCCAGTCGCTAAGCGCCGTTTTGTCCAGAGTGCCCGTGATGTTGCTAACTCAACTGCCGACTTGGTGAAAGCAATCAAGGCGCTTGATAACGACTATTCCGAAGTGAATAGACGTAATTGTGCTGAAGCCACCAAACCTCTATTAGGTGATTATTTCTTTCATATACATAACTTCATATCAATTTTGTCGTGAATCACTAATACAATTTAATCGCTTGTGTGTTAATATCTTTACAGATACTGTCGACAGTTTGTACGTTTACGCCAACTCGAGCGAATTTGTTAGCGTGCCCGCGAAGATTTCATCAAACGCACGCTCCGCTCAAGAGCCGCTTATGTCCGCCGGTCGTCGACTTATTGATACATCATGCTCTGTTATCAACACATCCAAAAATTTGGTGCTCATGAACAAAGATCCAACAACTTGGCAGCAATTCGCAACCAACTCTAAAGGTTTCTCTGATTCTATGATAAAACTCGCATCTAGCATTCGCGATCGCGCTCCTGGCCAAGCAGAATGCGACAAGGCCGAGCAAATCCTTAACCAGCATATGCGATCGATCGACACAACATATATGGACATTTGCTCCCAGAATTTCCAACCCAGGCGAGGCATTACGTTGTCTGCGTATAATCAACAAGTAAGTCGCTCGGCAGCAGAACTTGCCGATGTCGTTGACTCAATTCGTCACTCTGCCAAGTTCGAGGCAGAGAATTTGGGTCATGGCATAAACCAAATGGTGCAGTACTTCGAGCCGTTGGTACAGGGTGGCATCGGCGCAGTGTCTAATATGACCAATTCGAAACAGCAGGAGATGCTGTTGAATCAATTGAAGAGCGTCACCGAGTCTGCTCTACAACTTGTTTATGTTTCTAAGGATTGCGGCGGTAATCCAAAAGCAGCGAATTTGCATCCGGATGTTGATGAGGCGGTGAATATCATGAAAGAGTGCCTCGGTGAGCTGGGCTCGAACGTCGAGACGCTTTCAATGCAAAGCGGCATCGTTTACGGTGTGGTCGAGAATATCTCTAAGGCAATGAGCAAACTCAGCGACAATAGAGCATCGCTTATCTTGCCGGACAGTGGCATTACATATGTAGATTTCCAAACGCGCATGGTTGAATGCGCTAAAGACATAGCCAAGATTGCTGGCGAAATTACAACAAAAGCTGCCACCGATCCGCAACGACTGGGCCAGCTCTCCATTGATATGCAACAAAGGTATGCGCAGTTGGCCAACGACAGCATCGGAGCGGCGGCAACTTCTTCGAACATTGAGGTGTCAATGAAGCTCAAGGAGGTCGTACAGGAATTAGGCGGTGCCTGCGTTGAATTGGTACGTTGCGGCGGCGAGTGTCAGATGCGTGCTGACGAGAGCACATTACGAGCATTGGGTGATTCTGCTCGCAGCGTTTCTGAAAAAGTTGCGCGCGTTCTTGCGACTTTACAATCAGGATCGCGAGGCACACAAGCATGCATCAATGCCGCTTCCACAGTCTCTGGAATTATCGGTGACTTGGATACCACAATTATGTTCGCCACTGCCGGAAATTTGAATCCAGAAAATGAAAACGAGTCATTTGCCGACCATCGCGAAAATATTCTTAAAACTGCCAAAGCATTGGTGGAAGATACAAAAACTCTAGTCACAGGCGCCGCATCCAGCCAAGAACAACTTGCTGTTGCTGCCCAAAATGCTGTTGCAACTATAGGTAATATTAAACTTTTTTCTTTTCGCTTATCATGATTTAATATGTATTGGAAAAATTGCAGTACAACTAGCAGAAGTGGTGAAATTCGGTGCTGCAAGTTTGGGCTCCGACAATCCCGACTCCCAAGTGATGCTAATCAATGCCGTCAAAGATGTTGCAAGCGCTTTGGGTGATTTAATACAGGCGACAAAAGCTGCCAGTGGAAAACCAGTCAACGATCCCGCAATGGTCCACCTCAAAGACAGTGCCAAGGTAAATTTGTTGAACAAAGTTTTTAAGAAAAGTTCGTTTAACATTAACTTTAACTTACATAGCTGACTTCATTGCATATGACGTGTTTAATTTGCTTATGGTTGTGTGGACTTTAAATGATTAATACGTAAATTAAACAATTACTTGAATTGGACATGACGACGCTAGATGAGAACGCGCCGGTTAAAACATGTGTTCTCATTTAAAGTCCACTTCGCGAATATCACATGCCAAACCGCTAAGTTGCTCGCCGTGCGCAAACAAACAAACAAACCACATTCGGAGTGAGAAATTGTGAATCTCATAAGGGTCGACTTATATAACACATGTTTTAATTGGATGGCAGGTACCAGATTCGGAAACCGATTGGTGGATCTCTGACCAAGAGGAAGAGCTGCTGCGTATTTTAAGCGATAGTTGCGAAAACATTAACGCAGATTTGCAAACTGACATCTCGCAATGTTTAATCGCAACCTAAGTTCGCCTTCTTCTCCATCATAATATTCATTCTATCACTCTACCAAAAACGTATTCTTTTCTTATATACTATTTATTTATCTTCTTATATCTCTTCTATCTTATTCGTCTATATCCTATTTTTGCAATTACGACTATGGCGCTGATTACATAATATATCGTGTTCTCTTCATCATCTCTATCAACGTTTTTGTCTTGTTTCATCCCAATTCAAAAATCGTATCGTTTTCATAGACTTGGTATGTATTGGTGTCGAAATTCGTCTAATCTTGTGTGCCATATGCATTTAATCCCGTGTCTCTTAAAGCGCAAATTAACCGCAATTTTCACGCCGAACGTGTTTGATGTAGAAATAAAAGCATGTTTGTTTGCGAACTTTTAATACACATTTAGCTTTTGCTAATTGTTATTTCTATTACGCAGGTGATGGTCACAAACGTAACATCGCTACTAAAAACCGTTAAGGCAGTCGAGGATGAGCATACGCGCGGCACTCGAGCGCTCGAAGCCACCGTTGAGGCAATTGGACAAGAGATGCGCACTTTGAGATCAACTGAGGGATGCAGAGCGAATGTGGTACCAGAAGATATCATTCGAATTACCAAGGAAATCACGAGAGCCACCGGCAAATCAGTTTCGGCTGGTATTAGTAACAAACAGGATGATATCATTGCGGCTGCCAACGTTTCGCGAAGAGTTATAAGCGAAATGCTCATAATCACGAAATCAGCTTCCAGCTATTTAGCGGAAACGCTGGATTTGAAAACACGTACGCTGGAAGCGGGTGAAGATTGCGCCAAACAATTCCGGGAATTACTGCTTGCTATCCTGCAAGGAAATTCGGCGGATGCTAAACACACATTGCCATTAATTGCGAGGAATATTGCAAAATCCTGCACCGAATTAGTCGCCGTCGCCGAATTGCTGAAGGGCTCTGATTGGGTTGATCCGCAAGATCCAACTGTGATTGCCGAGAACGAACTTCTGGGAGCTGCCGCCTCCATTGACGCCGCCGCGAAGCGCTTAGCCAACTTGCGACCCCGCAAAACCATCAAGGTAAAACTTATTCTATTTGTAATCAAATTGTGGCTAACGATTTTCAGATGGATTAACCAATTGTGGCTTCTTACTGTGAGATATGTTTGATATTCTTGGTTGTCGTTTTGTAGCACCCAGGAGTCAAACATATTATTACAGTGACTGGCATGTACTACCATTACTAATGATAAATATTCATAATTCTATGCTTGTTTATGTTCAAATTGTTATAAAAAAGGAGGCCCTGCTTTACTAACTTTAGAATTTTCTTACAGACGAATGAATTGGACGAAAGTATGAACTTTGATGAAATGATTCTGGAAGCGGCTAAATCAATCACGGCTGCAACCTCCGCGTTGGTGAAAGCGGCAAGCGCAGCGCAACGGGAATTGATAGATAGCGGCAAAATTTCCGGCACTCCGCTAACATCATCCGACGATGGTCAATGGTCCGAAGGATTAATTTCCGCCGCTCGTCTAGTTGCGGCGGCTACACATAGTCTTGTGGAAAGTGCCAATGCCCTGGTGCAAGGACTTGCCAGCGAGGAGAAGTTAATTTCATCCGCTAAACAAGTTGCGAGCAGTACAGCGCAACTTTTAGTTGCGTGCAAAGTTAAAGCAGAAGGCGATACTGAAGCTACACGGCGACTACAACAAGCTGGAAATGCAGTTATTCGCAGTACTGATAATTTAGTCCGGGCAGCTCGTCAAGCTATCAGCATTGAAGAAGAGCGCTCTCTTGTTTTGAATAAGCGCATGGTCGGCGGTATCGCCCAAGAAATTGATGCGCGCTCCGAAGTACTTCGAATTGAGCGCGAACTTGAAGAAGCCCGAGGGAAGCTGACCGCAATCCGTCAGGCCAAGTATAAACTTAAAGCGGGCGATACATCTGGCGATGAAACCGATGCCAGTATGCATGCATTTGACGGATCAACGTTATCACATCATCGGTGAGTTCAGGTGTGTGTCTTAACCCCTTACTAACTGCTTGCAAAACTTTTTTAATGTTGCTAACTTTATTAATATAATTGCTTCTAAATTTCGAATGTAATGCACCCGTTGCTTTCGCACTTTAAACCAAATGTTGTGGCGTCTTGGAAATCTTTTATTTGCTGAATTGGTTGATAATTTATCGCTGCATTAACAGAGTAGAATATTTGACCCAAACAACGCAAGAAACGCACGGTACCAACTTTAGTTGCACAAGCACAAGCGCAAACACGAACACAATCGTAACGCAAGATTTCCTAAAGGAACTTAATTCTAAAATAGTTGTGAAGGTGAGTTTTCTTAGTTTTTAACTCGCATGGGCGCATGATGTTGTATATCGCTTGGAAGGCTTTTCGTAGATTAGAGTAGTCAGTAGCAAAAAGTTTGACGCACGGACTGATTTAATTTACATAATTCACAGTTACGATCCAACAAGTAACCAACAGGACGAAAGCTTTGGCTACGTTCAAAACAACACTTATCGTTCAAACACTAGCAAGAAACCAACAACAATTAATCTTCTACCGGAGATCAGGCCTTCACAATTTGCTAACAATTTTATTAATAATAATAATCAAAATTATGGGATGACGTCGTCCCCGTCACTAGCAGCGTACGACAAAAACCATAAATATACGCCAACAAGTGTCATGCATTACGATGTTGCGTCGCCTAGTTACGAAAAGTATTCAGTCACATCGCCCACCTCCACGTATGACGATCAAAAATATGCGTCGAGCGCTTACGGGCAAGGAGGACCGAAATTAACGGCCACGTCTCCAACGTATGAATCAAGGACGTTGAGTCCTTCCTCCGCAAAGTCCTTCCATGGCGGTTCGCAAAGCCCTATGTCCCCGAAGAGTAGTGAATACGGCAGTATTGAGAAAACATATAACTCGTTTGGTAAACCCACAGTGGTAACGGCCGAGGCAAAATCTCCATTTGATAATTATTCGAAAACCGAGTCGAATACATACAAAATTCCAGGAGGCTATAAAACTGTAACGAATAAAATGGAATCTTTCTTCCATTCGCCTCAACCGCAAACGTATAGCGCATCAGAAACATACTATTCAGGCCTCCCGCAAGATCAATTGCCGCGAAATGGCTCCAATTACGAAACTTCTTCGGTCCAGATGAGCGCAGAGCGCCTTGGACCAAGCAGTTATTTGGAACAGCATAAAATGATGAAAACAATGCAACAGGTAACTGAGCGACGCACCGTACAAACGATGCAACAAACGAAGAAAGAATCTTCTTCGAAAACATTTCGCTTAGAATGAGCGCAGCCGATGCACACATGTAGAAAGTGTCCTTAATAATTAATTTGTAGATTACAATGGTGCTAAATGCTTTTATTATTGATTTTAACCAAAAATTATTGTGCCAATTTACTTTAACATATATTTGAAGATATATGCGAGAAGATAGAAATGATGATGATAATCTAGTGCCTGTTATCACTTTATTCATATACATACAATAAGTATTTCGTGTTCGTGCCTATTTTACACTCACATCTAAATATTTGATAAGCAGCCCATAATCTGCCTTATAATATATATTTTAGAAGGAAAGTTTATTATGCACTTTATAAATTTTGCAAATTATTTATATATAGTTATTATATTAACATATATTAATTTATAATAACGAGCCATTACTGAGACGTAATAAAATAAAGTATGTACTTACTAAACGTCAGAGGAAACGCATTTGGCCAGAAGAAACCCTATTTCCAGCAAGTGATAGCTGCTTTTAATCTTTACCAGCCAATTGGTACATTGTGCAACTCCACGTAGCGTTTAAGCCACTCGTACACCGGCAGGTAATAGTCGAGTAAGGGCTTAGTTGAGATGAAATCTTGCCCGGTGAGCTTACGCAACACCTGAGTCCAGTGAACACTGGCGCCCAACGACATTGCTTCTCTAAGTGCAATAGCATTCAATTAGATAAAATGTGTACGGAATACAAAAGAGTTTAAGATGTAGCTTACTCTAATATACGTCCACATTTCTTGCAACCGTAAATATCGCAACGATGTAACGGGATATGAAACTGATCGTTATTGAAATTGACATCATTTTGAAAGCTTCCAAAGAGCGATATATCGCAAAGACCTTTAAATATTTGCATCTGAAGGATGCTGCTGAGAAAATACCTAAGGCAGAATAAAAATACATACGTAAGCTGCACAATAACGAAGTAAATCGGCGATAGCATTATTAGTCCTTGCATAGTTAGTTTACCTTATATAAGGAGTATTATCAGGAACATGAAACTTTGCTCCAGCGTCGAAGTAATCCTCTGAGCGCACTTCGGGAGGACGTATCCCACGCAGATTTTCGTTTAACTCCCAATAAACTTTATTGTAGACGTTCTCTTGTATTTTGCCATTAAAAATATCCCAGCGGTATTCGTCGACAATTAAACCAAACGGTATTTCCGGAATTTTACTTAGTGCTTGTTGCAAGAGAAGGAAAATGTCGACATCGGAAGAGAGCAATTCATCATCGGTGAGTAAATTTAAACGATGCAAGTGTTGTGGAACCATCACACCATGCATGATTACATCACCTATGCTTTCATGAAACGCAGAGTTTGCTCCTTCCTAAATTAATATTTGTCATTTGATAATAATTGAAGACTCGAAACACTTACACGAAATACAGCGGGCTGTTCAGAATAAGCCATGTTGTATTCAATGTGGCCCATTTCATGATGAATAACATACAAGTCTTCCATATTTACTTTGGCACACAGAAGAATTCTGTGTAAACAATGATAACTTAAAAGTTAGAAGAACTAATGGCACCTCATACCTGTAATCATCTTTATTAAACATATTTGCTGCTGTACCATGACACATTGTCGAGTTTTCGCGCTCTTCAAACACAGAGTACTTCCAAAACTTATTTGTCATAGGCGGAAGACCCATAGATGTATAAAAGTCTTCAGATTGCATGACCATCTCTTTAACGGTCCAATGCTTAGACTTTAAACGCTTGTCCAAATCTAGAGTGGCATTAGCATTGAAGAAAAGTCCAGATAGAGCCGCCCAGTTCTGTCCCCACATATTGCCTGCAATTAATTCTGATATATCCTGGGGAACACTTTGATGCGTTGTTTAAGTACCAGACAAATGAATAGGAATCGCTCCCAGCGGATCAATCTCACGCGTACCATATTTTAACAACAGCTTGTGCCGTACAACAGCGTGTAGCATTTCATATAAGGGGCGCATTTCCCTATAGAACTCATGCACGAGATCTTGGAGATTAGGAATTTCTAATTCGTTGCGCCACAATTCGCCCATATCCATATAACCGTTTGCGCGAGCGACTCTATTTTGACTTTCGACGACTTGCGGATAAATTAATCGTGTTGCGGCTCCGATATTGTCGTAGAACGTGTACCAGACAAATGCGTATTGATCGGGATTTAGGTCCTGGCGTTTAATTAAATATTCCAAGTCCGGCTCACCTGTTAAACACTCGCCCGGTTGGGGATAATCCTCATTGGATTGTCCTTCGCGCCGAAGAAGTTCCAGTTGCGTCGGTTGCGAATCATTGAAACAGATTTCCAAGTCGTACGCGGCGTGCATTGCGCTCAAAACTTCCATTTCAATTCTAACATAATTACAGGCATTATTATTAGTTGTTGCGCTGAATTTAAATTAGAAATGGGGTTTATTTACTTAGCGGTTGCCTCGGTGAATTTAGGGCCGCGACATAGCAAGTACAACTTTCGATTTTGTTCATTAGTAAGCCAATCGTGATTGAAGTTCGTGTCACATATTTTATTCTTCCATGCCAACCGTGCGGCGGCGATTGCTTTGGTATTTCTTTTATCATTATCATTAGCGCCAAACACCATCATATCCCATGTTAATTTCGTGCATATTTGATTAAACTCGAGGAGTTCGTGATCTACTTTATTCAGCCATTCGTCCACTTTTTCTTGATATTCCCCTGTGGACCGAATTATAATAAGGCATTCAGTATTGCATTTAATGTTTCTACTGCTCAGAGCGGAGATTAGGCAATGAAATTGAAGCAAGATAAACTTTGATTACTTTGTAAACGCTCGGATTTTCAGCGGAGGAAATTCAATTAAACTTAGCTTTGTTGCGAAACTTTAAACTTCAATACCTGAACGAATTCGTTGACGAATCTCATTTATTTTTGGGTTGCATATTATAGATTTATAAATAACATTTAAGGATTTTGGGGGACTTACAAATATTTTTAGCAACATTGACTTTAACTAAGAACATTGAAGTAATAAGCAACAAGTAGAACACTCGATCCATTGCGCGCGGTATTCGAAAGATATTTTACAACAGGAGCATCGACGCACACATTGTAATTTCCCGAACGACACCACGACGCGGACTGAAAGCAATCGGGAAGCTCTTAAGCTTTTATACCAGCGGGAAAAACCTGGCTGGAAGTCGTCGGGTTCGTGCACACTGGCATCCTGAGGGTTTGCACCGGGAGCCGTACGCAATTCGCAATACCGTTACTATCAGTAGCAAACAAGCGCCATATGGTGCGCACTTGGAACACCAATGATAACGCATTCAAAGTAATTGATTAATGCAGCGTTTTTGCAATAATTGTATCGTAAGCAGATATTGGCGAACTCAAACGTGGAGATAACATCAATAATTATATGATCTGATGAAACATGAAACGCAACCGCGCTTCGGGGCGCACTTTGTGATCGAATTCTTAATTAACTTGTTTATTTTTGCGCTGGCCGTGGTCGAACACATTTCATGTTTTTTTGCCACAAAGCTCTGAAGTCGAATTAAGAGACCAGAGTGATTTTTCTTCTTAGTGCATTGCGCCGCGCTTTATTGGTTTCCATGACTCTATGTCTTTGCGTCTCTTTATTTTCATTACGCAAAAAGCTTTAGCACAACACGTGGGGGTGGAAGTCATGCAGAGAAGTATTTCAATGCAAGTTTACGCGTATCAATTGAAGTACAATCAAATAAGAACTTTAGACAAGATTGCCAATAATTAATATTGTTTTTCCCTTTTCGAACAAGAGAAGTCGAAGAAATGCGTCACTATTAAATCAATAGAACACGGTCCATTCAAGCGGAAATGAGGTAACATACACTAAATGTATAGACTTGGAATTTCTTGTTTGAGCTTTCGATCATTGTGCGCACGGTTAATTAAATTCAGTCAGATTAAATGACGGTAAAAATAAATGTTCAGAAATAGTTATTCTGAATGAATTCGTTAGCAACATTATAGGATGTTTATCGTTAGCAATTAAGATGCTAAAAATATTTGAAAACAAGAAAACACTGCACTTAATAATGATTGATAACTTTATTAACAACGTTTTCTTTTTTAATTATTGCATCGTACATCATATGCAGTTTGACTTCACATAGCTTATACTCGGTTGTTAGATTGCGTGTATCATAATACTTATAAAGAGTAATAATAAATCAGCTATTGTGTAAATGGAAAAATATACATTACAGCGATATACTTACACACAATATACATAAACAATCAAAAATATATAACATATCTCTTCACAGTTTTCACATCGTTAACTCTTGGTTTGATTGATCACGTCTCTATTTGATTAGAGTATTGTTTTAATTATAATTAGAAAAATTATTATGTATATGGAGGAATACTTTATGTAGTATTCATTAGTTCTTCAGCGGGTCCAAGCTCTCTAAAGAGAAGTCTTCGTTGCCAAAACTAATTCCTCGACTAAATCCAGTCTGGAAGCAAAGACAGCGATAAGAAGATGCGCTTTTGTTAGATGATTAAGAATTAGTGTTACCTTCATTTCAATAATTCTCTTATCGAGCATTCCAATGGCATTCTCAAATTCAGCTGACGGACTGGCCGCATTAAAATCACCCATTTCGAAGGGATCTAAAACTTTGCCTCCCCCATTCGGAGACGTCTGCCCAAAATTGTTGCCTGAAAACAATTCTTGGCCAAACGTCTTCGGACTATCATTGTTATTAACATTGCGTTTGGCAGCTTTTGGTGGCGGTGCAACTAAAACAAAACAATTAACATTAATGCTGCGAAGTCGTTAAGTTTTCAAATATTAATTGTGTGTTTTTATTGCAGAGTTTTCATTTCCATGCGGGTACCCATGAGGAAAACAAAACATCAATGATACCGTAGAAGGATATTTCTAATTCTGAGTGAGTAGCTTGTTAGTTTTATCAACTTACGTAATGGCGCATTATTCGTCGACGATATCGTGGTGCTGTTAGTTGAACCGTTCGAAAACGCATTGTGTTGATTATTGTAATTATTCTCGAACGAGCGCGGATCGAAATCGTCATCGTCTTCTTCCAAGTCGTTCAGCAATAAATTTTCCAGTTTGGTACCGACCGTTGGCTGATTATCAAACGAGCGCGGCGGTACTGGCGGCGCTAGAAATAAGCACACGTTGAGTTAATGAAATCCCGTGAGCATTGCGAATTTTAATTACCATTTCCGTTCGAGACGACGGGCATCTCCGTGTCCAAATCTAATAGTGCGTTCGTCGTGTGCGCTGTATGATTATTGCTATGGTTTTCCGCCTGGCCATTTTGCAATTCACTGCCGCTATTGTTCAACGGAAGCATGACTTCCAGAATGTTTTTGATCTCGTGCTTCCGCATATATTGCTCCAATTCGGTGCGCACTCCCGCAAATTTGCTAATATCGAGTAAACGCTGCTTATACACATTATTTTCGTATTCTAAACGTTTGATCTTTTGCTGTGTAAGCACCATGCGCCTATGCGACTCCAAATCCTTGCCGGATGTTTCCAAGAAGCGCTTGTACGCTAATTCAAATGCCTGACCGATGGTTAAGGTGATTTCTTCGGCTAGTTTATCCGAAATGAAGACGAAGCATTCGTGTTTCTCATCTGCCTCATTATCAGCTAAAACACATTGATTAAACTAAACAAAAACTTGGTGCTTTTTTGACTAAAGTTACCTTGACTTGATTGCTTAGCAATGAACGAGAAATACTTCTTTTCGCCCTTATCATCCGCGCAGTAACTGATGCGATGCAGCGGAAACTGGAAAAGAATCGCATGCGTTTTTGGCTCCTGAATAGCCACCCCATCGACGCTGATTGTAAGCTCAAGTTTCTTCATCTTAGCGCCACCAGACTCGCTCTTCTTCAGTTGCTGACTGAATTGCAATTTTCGAATGCCCTCTTTTACAACTTCAATGCCTACGCAGAGAAACGTGTTGAAGTATGCGCTACATAATATTCGTGTGCAACAGCCAACTCACCTTTCGGTTGATCAACGATTGTATTTCCTAAGAACTTTACCAAGTACGCGATATGGCCTTTCTGCAGCGCTTCGGGCGGATGAATCCATTTCCTTTCCCCGTTCGCCGCACTGTTGCTGTTGTTCTTGCTGATATTGAGCTTTCCTTGTGTCGTGTTCTGCGCCCATTTTAACACTTTGGACATTCTGTAATACGAGTAGACAGACGTCTGATTATTATTGACAATCATCATCATCTCTTGAAAAGTAAGAACGGCGCTTTGAACTACTTTCGGAGCGAGCGACCGACCGAGAGAGCCGCCGAACCAGCAAGCGCACAATTGTAATGGGTTTCCGCCGATTGCAACATGCGCCGCGCATTGCTAATGCAATTGAAAGTACAATAGCATATGTAACAAACAATGCGAGCAATAAATAAGTTTCGTTTTGCATTGTGGTAACCAGCCAACGTATTGACAATGCCTGAATGGCTTGGGCATGCGGAGAGCGCAGAATGCTTGCTTCTTGTATAACGCGCGTCTAAAATGCAAAATATGCGCGGCATACGCTAGGAATTATTTATTGTAATAAATTTCGCGTTACATTTTAATTGCGTTTGCAGTACTCGCGTAATTTTTGAATAGCTGCATATTGTGGGAACATCCATCATGCATTCACATGCAAGAGAAAAGTATGAAGAATTCCTGCGAGTCAACAATACCGCGCACAACGTTATCGCATCGTCAATCAGCCAGTATTCAAAGAAGTTCAATCAACCACTCATTCAACGAATTCATATTTTCTCCGCGAATCGCCAAATATAGCATGCAAACGTGCAATTTTTGATTTTTATTATCAGCATCATAAATTCGCACGTCAGAGTTGTATTGTGGAGAGTGTGGCTTAATTATAAGAAGCAGAGTGGTTTGCATTGGTGCGCACTCCATACATAATGGAATGACTCAATAGCAAACAATGCAACGTAACTGGTTGGAATACATGCAAATACACTCGAAATGAATGCAAAAAACATGCTGCTTGCATCGGTTCTCTTAAGGTACACTTTGTTCAGTACCATCCGCTGTAATAATAATAATGCGAAATGCAATGATAGTGAGATGTATGCGGCTGATTGTGCGCCAAATGTCACAATAGTATTCATTCGCCGCCGATGTAAAGAATGCGCGATGACATAACGTGATACATGACTTAAGATCATCATGCGCAATGTGTCAACAAATTATTTTTATGCTGCCTTTTGTTGGGCACGTATTCAAACGTGTTGTAGCTACTTTATAAGCACAGATTTCACATTTAAAAAAGTCTACTGCAATTCGCACAGCAAAGTTGTAAACTTGCGCAATGAAACAATAGATTAATGCGCGTTTCATAGTAGTATTGTTTAAAGATTTACTTCACCGCTACTTTTATGCAGTTTTAGTCTAAAAAAAACGCAAACTGCTTATGAAACAATGCAAATATGAAATGCAGTGCAGAAATATGAAATATATTCATAAATGCGTATTAATGGACCGCGCAAGTACGCGATAAGGATAATTGTATAGCGCAGATTAAATGACACAGCATTGTAAACGGTTTTTTTTGCGAGTGCGTGCAATTGCGTTGGTTGGCAATGATAGGAGGCGTTGAACGGTGGATGAAAAGCAACTGGAAATGAACGTAACGCAAGCGAAAGAAGTGCGCAGTTGTCGCGACACTGAGTTTAAGTATGTCCTCATATCCGACTAACGGTCTGCGAGTCTGTCTGTCTGATTTTGCACCTTTTGCCTCGTTTCATCGCTGCTTTTGCTGGTGCGCTCATGTTTTCATCGCGCAACCGACTTAACTTACATACATTACGCGGCGCGGAAAAGCGATGATATAAATCGTTTAGCATGGTGTGCTTTCAAAACGAAATTATACGCGGCCACTTTCTTTTTCATGCTTTTCATTCGCGCATCATTGCGTCGTGCAATATCTGTCTTGAGGTGTGCCTCAAAAGTTGACAAATGAACCTTCAAGTTGATTTATCAGCCGACTTTTATAGGTACCATTTGATGAATGGTAACATGCGTTTTAATCAAATTCGTGGTGCTTCATTAACTTCACAAGTTGAAAGCTTGTTTCTATCAAGAACGAGTGTGATAATCATATTTTTCTTATAGTTGCGATTTTGATAGAATGCATTTTATCAAATAGAAAATATCAAACTGCAGCGGTAGTTCTTGAACAAATTTAAATTCATCGCGGCTGTCCATCCATCCATCGATCATGTGCGCAAACATTGTTGAGCTTAAGTGCTGTAGCTGTTGTTGTTCGATTTGCCTCCAATTCGAATTCGGTGCCAGGCTGCGAGTGGCACCGGTACCACGGCACACACCACGTCGCGCGACTAAGTAACATAAGCTTAAGCGCGGTCACTGCGGCACCACACCAGCTGAGTTCGCGCTGCATGGTACGATCTCGCTCGCCTCCTCGTTCGCTGAGGAGATAGTCGAGTAAATGAAGTCCTAGCGAGTGAAACAGCTCGCTGATCGTGATGCTGAATTGCGCGAATTGACTCCGCGATGCCAAAAACCATTGCATGAATGCACTGAATGCGCTCACGCCCAATTTAAGTCACATTTATTATTAATTCAGCCATTTCGGTGGGTAGGCATTTCGAAAGCAAATGTTATGACTGTACACCATATACGGTGAAACTATTTACTTATTTATGAGCCCGAATCGACAGCGAACAGTATTTATTAAAAGCACTATTACAGTTTTGCGCACCGAATAAAAGCGAAATTATGCAGAAAAACGATATTAACTAAATCAAACACCGTTTCAATACGCTCAAGGTCAATTCATATTGTTTTTAAACACTATTTATAACAGTTTGTTATGGGAGTATGTATAATTTGCATACGTAATGCATATAATTAATCACCATTCATCGGCTAATCATTATTCAATGCGCATAGCTGGTTTTTAAATCCCGTGATAAGTTTATTAGATAGTTGCGCGCGTGATTTGTGCAGCAGAAGTTTGTTGTGACTTAACTTGAACTATTTTATGGTCCATATACTAATGACATACTCATCTCATCTGCATTGAAGGCTTGTAACCTTAGCTTTGCATAAAAGGCGGCCTTACACATTGTTTACCTCCATTTACGCTGAAGTTTGCGCGCTCATCATCACAGTTGTTTATCCCAGTTAAATACTCATTTGAAATTCCAATTGTAAGTTCAATATCACCATTCGGTATGGTGTGTCTGTTTTCAGCGCGCGACAACGATAAGCACCATTCGTAGTATGTGAATTAAAATTAAAAACCGGTTTCGTTTGTGGGATTCTAAGTCAAGTTGAAAAAAAATCCCGTCAGCTGATCCTCGTTATGGATAAAAAAAAACCAATGAATTTCAATACGATCACAATTTTTCCATTTTTATATAAATTTGTTTATTCGCGCGCTTGTAGTAAAACTTGATTATGGAATAATCACATTTATAATGTCAAATAATATTGCGGTTATTAATTAATGTCCTTGGTGGAACATTTTATTACGCTAAGAAGAATCATTCATTAACTTTAATTGCTCATGAAGTACATCGGTTACTAATAGTTTCGGACACGAAGTTGCCTTGTGCTTTGGCATAGTTTTTATGAAATGATGACTTACGTTTTTTAATTATTCTCCTGAAAAATGTATAGTTCAAGTCGAGTTTAATTGTTACACTTTAATCACCTACATTCTGCTGCTACTTAAATCTATTATTATGTGCGCGCCTTTTATTTTTATTTAGTTGTTATTGTTAGAGGTGTATCGGTATATTTTGATAGCTACAACATGATTAGAGAACACGTGGACAGAACACGTTGACTAGTTAAATTGCAGCACGTTTTCGCATTACATTGCCGCAAGAAGCGTGCGCGTTTCGCAAAACAAGAACAACAACAAAATCTACAACGTCGATGACATGTGCATTCGCTTCTGCATGGAACGCGAGCGTTGAGCGAGAGAAATTACATACGGCGCAATGAGACGTACGAAATTAGCTTACAAATTACATGCGTCTTCAAACTTTCAATTTCCAAATGATTTATTAATCTCACCGCTCACCCAACTTGGATCAAACATTCTCATTTCAAGTTCATTAGAATACGAAAAATCAATACGTACGTTTGCAGCGTTTATATTTATCTTGATAAAGTAGCTATGCATTAATGACGTGACTTTGCTGAATTAATTTTGAACGAATCTGTTGTTTTTCTCACATCCCGGTAATCAATTCGCTTGGCACGTGGATATTTATGTATGTTTTAGTATTACAATCCATTCAATTTGCATGAAGCACTGTCAATTATACAATTATGTAATTCTATCGCTGCGCAAGTAGCAGTTGCGGGAGAAGCGGCCAAACCGGAAGCGCTTATTGAACGAATGGAATTGTAATTCTCTCCACAATTTCATCGCGAGCCAGAGATTAATCGGGCGACAAATTTACAATACAAACATAAACTTTCCTTAGAGTGGGTACGTATTACTTCAGTCTGGGAAGTCAAACAACAAGTAAACCTTTGTCTAATCGATTTACCTTGACTAGAAATGCACATTAACTTTTTAGTCATGTGTGTTCCGGCGTAAAATGAATGATGAACAATCTATTCGTTATTCTAGCAGTGTCACCGCGTACAAGAATGATGAAAGAAGCAAGCAGTGTGCGTGCTGCTTTAATTTTCAATTTCACTTTCCTCATTGGTTATATCGGTCAGAAGCGCGGTAGCGTCGTGAAACCTAATTGACAATCTCCGGCGAAGAAACGAAGAAAAATACTGCTGCGGTTTCGCCGAACATGCAGGAGTTGCTACTGCTGCGTGCACATGAAATGTTTCTCCTTCGGCGTGATTTTTTGTGTCATTATTCTCATTCTCTAATTATAATCGAATCGAATGCAAAAAGCATTGATAGTGAACCTTGCGCGGTTCGCGAGCGCGCGCCCGCGATACACCACGACGAAATACAAACGCTAGAGAATTTCTATTCACATTTTTTTGCCTGCAGCTCGCCGGCGTGCTCGCTTGCTGTACACACATTTGAAAATCTCCTTTCTAAAAGCATTTCACGGCACGGAGAGAGAATAGACGACGGACGCTGATGGCTGATGTGTCTGCGCGCGGTGCGCACGAGTAATGTTGCATGCATTTGCCTGATTGCAGGCAATAAGTTAAAACACAGTTAAATGAGTCGCTCATTCACCTTCAATAGTAATAAGTCCGGCTGTCTTGGCAATGCGTATCGCGATTGTAAATGCAACAAACAACACAGCCACATGCGTTGAGCGCAACTTTTTGAATTCTATTCAACAAATTCACCGCTTCAAATTCATTCATTCGGCGGACGTGTACAGGAAAGTTGAGCCATTTATGGATGTCGCATTTCACCGCATGAATTGTAATACAATTGCATGTTTTGTGCCAATTCGCGAGGAAACATCGGTGCGGTGCGCTCTTGATCGCACTCCTTGAGGAGCGCGACCCGCCCACGCAATTGTCTTCGCACTCTCATTAACCGTTCTTCATTGTTCGATTACTCTATCTGTTGCAACGCGCGTACAAGTCGCACAAGGTCTACGATGTCATGAAAAATTATAGCATGTTTTTTTTACTTGCGTACATTTGTTACTTACTTCGCTTAACGTGTGACTGGGCGGCGGATGCGTGCGGTCCTCCTGGCTCAATTGCGGTTGTTGCACGTTGATCGTAAAGTGTAACTAATTCAGCAGCGACCAGCTTCGACCGAAATTATCGCGGTGAGTTTGTTAGCCGGGATGGTGCGCGAGCTAGATAATGATTTAAAAATGGTACTAGAACCACTTGTTTCGAGCCGAGCGGCACAGTCGCAACTAACAGCACCTGCCGCTCCAAGAAGAAGACAAAACGAGACTCAACGAGACTCAAGTCCTGTTCCAATGCGCGCATGTGCGGAGTATTTAAAGGATTAAGCAGTAAGGATGGAGCGCATGTTATACAACTAAAAACACATCGCTCTTGGCTGAGTAGGAGCACCAATTAAATATAGCGCGACTTTAATATAGTTTATGTAAGAGCTAGGCTACTAGACATGCTGCTCATAGAATAAACTATTCAAGTTAATTCCAACATTATTGTTAATGAAATATTTCTCTTATTGTTACACAGATATGGCTGCAGCAGTACTTCTGAAGATGATATCACTTTCAAACTGAATGGGTATGTAGGTATTAATACTCTTGATAATATTGCTCCTTCATTTCCACTCCTGATATAATTTTGGTTCGATAATATTACATGGGATTAGAACGAGTCCAGGCTTAAATTTTAAGATTTCAATTCGTATCACTTTGATCCTATAAGGGGAAGATCAAATTTAACCATTCTAACAACACTTCATAGCCTAGTCGTTTCGGCTATGGAAGTGATCTGGCTGTCTCAGGTTCGACTCACGAGAAAGCCAGTCGAAATTTAAATTTTAAATTATCAATATGAGTCTATAAAGGGAAGATCAAATTTAGCTGTAGCAACAACACTTTATAGCCTAGTGGTCTAGTCTATGGAAGTGATCTGCGCGTCTCGAGTTCGAATCTCGAGTCGGGCAATTGAGTTTTAACATTTCAATTCAATTTAAGTCTATAAGGGGAAGATCAAATTTGTCTCGGGAAAAGCACTCCGTAGCCTAGTGGTATAGTCTATGTGAGTTGCCTGTTTGTCTCGGGTTCGATCCCCGACAACGGCCAGCCGAATTTATAACTTATTTAATTCCTTGTGTGTTCGGGGGGCCCCTATAGACTTAACGCTAAGTCCTATGGGGCCCCCCGGGCGTACAAGGCCCTCATTTTTAATTTTTGAAGCCCGTACGTTAAGATTGTCTTGTGACGGCCCACCCCGCCGCTTCGCTCCCCGGCAGTAGACTGCCTCCCCATTCCCGATTTTCGTTACCAACAGGCCTCGGTTTGTGACGTCGTAGAGCAGGGGGGCGCTTCTTATGTCAAGTAGAGCTATGAATTAATTTCCAAGTGCTATGGCCAATTGAATGACCATTCTACTTAAGAAGTACCTCTGCCTGACGCCAAGTAACTACTTGGGAAGTATTTGCCGTTAGAGTTTTAAATTCCGAAAAATTTCAGGCCCCAGGATTCGAACCAAGGACCTCACGGTTACTGAGCAAGTGTTTCACCACTGCACCACTAACTGTCTTACTGTAACTAAATTAAAACTTATATTTGAATACAATTTTATTCCATAGGTATTAAAACTTATTCAAACTCCCGCAGACTCCGGGATTCGAAATCAGGAACTCGCATTTACCAGTCGGGCTCTTTACCCATGTACCAGTAACTATCATACAATAAGGGAATTAAAACTTATACTTGTGTATTGATTCTGTACACACCCTTAAGCTCTAATCCATCTTAGCAACTCAGATCAACTATGATTACTACATGACTTGTTACTAATTTTATTGGTATTACCAATAGTAATACATTGAGCAATCCTTTTTTTTATCTAAAAATAAAATATATGGATGTGTTTATACATCCAATACAATCATTCTTTAATATGCAAAAAACTTTTACAAAAGTTTTGAAATCCAATAGCAGCGCCGTCTATGGATATAACTATCAACTCGCACAAGGAAGAAGTCGATCATCACACCATCGCACTCTACTCTCCATAAATAAGTTGTCAAACGACCGTCGCGTCTTTGTAAAAGTTACTTGGTGGGCCAGTTACCTGAACAAGTGTGTGTAAACACTGCAATTGTGCAGCTTTATCTTTTATAATAGTAATTGTTAATTTATAAATTGTTCTTGAATTTATTAAAGGTTGAATTCACTGGAAGTTGAAAACTGGAAGATATATATCTTCCGTGAATGTGTTTGCACCAGTTTGCACTACTCAAAGAATCTTAATTGTAACTTTGTGCTGATCAGGGTTGCATTTCAAGAACTTTCATGAATAGTTACGATGAAGCACACATACATTGTGTATAAGTAATCATGTAATTTTATATGAATATTAGTCTTACGAATAATATTTAAACATATTTATGTTTCCAGTTAAACTTAAGTCAACGCATACAGATCTCGTCAGAGAAACATCACAAATGAGAGCAAAGACGCCAAGAAATCATGGCAAGCAATCTACCAAAGGTAAAGCCAATACCTGGAGTCAAAGACATTATTCTGGTTGCTTCAGGGAAAGGAGGTGTTGGCAAAAGTACTACAGCAGGTGAATTTAAAAACACCTATAGTAATTGTAGAAATGAACTTGTAGTTAATTTGGCCACAGCTTTAATACTACAATATCCTACAAATAATATAGGCCTATTGGATACAGATTTGTTTGGTCCAACTGTACCTCAAATGATGAATTTAAATAACACACCAATTTTAAATGATGATAATTTAATGGAGCCATTGGTGAACTATGCTGTAAAATGGTAAATTGTTTTCTAACATTATAGCTGATTATTTTATAAACAAATTGCAGTATGTCAATGGGTTTCCTAATTATATCTGCAGCAGTTATATTGTGAGGCTTAATGGTCATGCAAGCACTTTGAAGAGAAATTGAAGAGACAAGTGTACTGGGGCCATTTGAATCTTAGTTTATAATAAGCAGATTCATCATGGCTATCACATTTTAATACTCATACATTCAACATCTATTGCGAGTCTGTTCATTCAATTAAGGGCAGAAGGATGAAATTAGGTATGAACATAATCATTTAAGAACTTAGTTATAGCTATTTGTAATTCTAATGTATTTTTTTAGTGACAATATGAAGACAGCTGCTGCTATGGTTGCAGCAACATTATTGAAATAGGTCAGTGTTGATGTAGATTTATGTTAGGAAATTTTTGTGTAAACAATGTATTTGTTTACACAAAATAACAATCACAACCTAATAGAGTTTATAATTTTGGTCTAATTTCTATGTATTTTTCAGTTGCTATTTGAAGACAACATTTATTCTGTTCCATGCCACATCAGAGAATTAGGTGAGAGACCATGTTAAGCTGATTCATAATATATATATAATATATATATTCATATAACTGCATTTCATGATATATACCAAATTCAATGTGTTTTCCAGTTGGTTGATGATAACTCTTATTTCACATTCAAGGCAGATGGATAAAAATTGGTGAGTATGTGTATATTGAAACCCTAAATTGTAATAACCACCCAGTTTTATACCAACTGCTATAGGTTAACAAATATTTGTAATTTCTGTGTATTTTTTCAGT
Organism: Aleochara curtula; assembly: GCA_963978815.1. Classification (NCBI taxonomy): domain Eukaryota; kingdom Metazoa; phylum Arthropoda; class Insecta; order Coleoptera; family Staphylinidae; genus Aleochara; species Aleochara curtula. Next base: position 17,058,126 of record OZ022216.1, on the reverse strand, counting down.
TAATATATGAAGGCAACTCCCATTCGATTATATGGCAATAGATGAGTGGGAGATCAAGCTTATGCATTTACAATAGCTGCCTTTCCTGTAATGATTGTATTTCAATATTTAATTTAATGTGTGTTTCAGTTGGTTGATGATCGGTTCCATTTCATTCAAGCATGAGGGCTGAAAACAGGTGAGTGTGTGGGCATTTCAGCTCTGAATCAGAGTAACCACCCTAGTTGATTTATTCAAACTGTTATAGTTTAACTAATTTGAATATATTTTTCAGGTACTTGATGATAATTTTGGAAACAATGTATCCAGTTCTATAATACTCGGTAAGTGTGTTGGCATTTAAACCCTGAATAATTATAAACAATTATGAAAGCTTATGTTTGTTTCTATTTATAATGTATTTCTTCAGGTCATCATCAATATCAACAGCCTTACATCTGCGTCCACTGATGGACATAGGCCTGCTTCCATTTCTTCAGGTATTTGATGATTATATCGCATCCATGGGAGCTAATTATTTCACATCACCTAGGATGGTAAGGCACCAAGTGTTCTTTCAATTACAAGTCGTTCCATTGACTTATTTGGGTAGGTTCTTTAATAAATCCATAAAATGTACTAATTTGACATCATATTCTCCCCTTCCTCGAAAGATGGCGTTGTGTTCAGTGGTCGGTATACAGTTTGTCGTAGTACTTCCCTTCCTCAATAGATGGCGGCATGGGTTCACAAAATGGCGTGTAATACAAGTTGCCTATATTATATTCTTTACTGGAAATTGTTGAATTTATGCAATTAAATGGTGTCCAATACGTTTTAAAGTTAATATGCGTATAGAGCTAAGTTCCCTGAATAAAATGAGGTATCACACCCCTATCTAGGGCGTGTGGTTCAAGAGTTACAAAAACTCGTAACAAAATGGCGTTCTTTAGGCCTCCATAACTTTTGGCACCATAATTAAAAGAATCTCTTTACGTTTATGTGATCTCGGTACAAAAAGACAAAATATGAATTTCTTTTCCGTCCCCCATGATGGTTCCCGCCAAAATTAAAAGTATCTCTTTACGTTTATGTGATCCCGATACGAAAACGCAAAAAATGAATATAAGAAACACAATTTTTCCCCATGTTTCTTCATTTTTTATAGCCCCCATGATTGTTCGCGCCAAAATTAAAAGTATCTTTTTACGTTTATGTGATCCTAGTACAAAAAGGCAAAAAATGAATATAAGAAACTCAATTTCCCCATGATATTTCTTCATTTCTTATATTCATTTTTTGCCTTTTTGTACTAGGATCACATAAACGTAAAAAGATACTTTTAATTTTGGCGCGAACAATCATGGGGGCTATAAGAAATGAAGAAATCATGGGGAAAAATTGAGTTTCTTATATTCATTTTTTGCGTTTTCGTATCGGGATCACATAAACGTAAAGAGATACTTTTAATTTTGGCGCGAACAATTATGGGGGCCAGAAAAGAGATTCATTGTTTGTGTTTTCATACCGGGATCATATAAACGTAAGTTTTAGACGGGTATTTTTAAAAGGTGTATTACTCATGAATCAGTGGTCTTAGAGGGGTGTATGATACCTCATTTTAATCAGTGCGGATCCCTTTATCTGTAATAAAACATTGAACCTTATAGGATAACATTTTAAAATAAAAATTAAACAATTTTAGGAGAAAGTTTGAGATAGGCAACTGGTGAGACATGCCGTGTGTCGCCATCTCGAATGAATTTGTGGAACTAATTTGGCCATCTATTGGGACATTAGCAAACTATCATTGCCATAAGAAAATTACATATTATGTTATATAGGTATTGAACCATTATAATTCTTTAAACACAACCCCAATATATTTAATCCATTTATTTAAAACGTTCATACATAAGATTATGGAACCAATTTTAAATTAACTTGCTCTTGAAATATTTCTAGGCTCAACCCGAGACGCTAGAACGAGGAATCGAACAAATTTGGTGCACACATAGAAGAGGTCATGAATTATCACTCCCGCACCACCCCAACTTCTGGAGTCATAAAGAGTTAATTTCCAAAACTATAGGGGATGAAACAAAAATGAAGGAATAACATGATTGCAACAGTCAGAAGTCTATAGACTTCTTAAGTTTGAAATAACTCGCGGCTATAGAACAGGACTTATGACTTTTATAATTTCCTAAAGAGTGGTTCATCAGTAACACTTTTAATTATGAACATCGTTGGAACCAGGAGGATCCTACAACATAGACATCGTGAGTTGTTGTTAATGATCAATATTATGTGTTTACTTACCCTGAAGATGTTGTGTTTAATTATCTGAACTACAGCGACTGAATAAAAGTTTTGTTTTGAATTGTTAATTGTTCAATTTGTTAATTTTTAAATACATTAAATATAATACATGATAAAAACAGTTTACTTATATGCAACTCTCTTGTATTCGATTAGATGTGGTGACAACTTCGGGTCCTCGATATTTGTGCGTGAGGGTTTGCGAGCCAGGCAGTGCATTTACGGGTGGTCGGGTTGATGGCCGCTGAAGACTTCTGTACATCTACAAGTAGAAACAAAATTGCTATAGGAGAATTCATAACAACCCTAGACAAATGGGCAGACGCGGCAAATTGAGCGGAATTAACTTACCGTTTGATTGGGATTGTGTTTATCTTTGGCAACATGTCTGAAATCGAAATCGTCGACTTCGTCCTCATTGTCCTCGACGTCCTGCTGCACTTGGGGCTCGTACACTTTCATGAAGCCTCGCGTCGGACGTTGCACTGTAATTTAAAATTGAAATTGGAGAATATTTGCAATGGGAAGATGCGCTCGTTTGGCGGCATTTGCTGTCGACAATGGCTTGATCGGAGTAGGTCGAAGGAAGAGGTCGGAGGGCTAGTCGCTTTGGAATTGTGTTAGGACGAGGAGTAGCATGCAGGGAGTAAGGTGCTCTTTTTTGGATGCTGCAGGGACGTCGTCGTTTAGGTGCCAGCCAAATTGGAAAGGGAGCGCCGTTGTGCACGCGCTGTGTGCAAATGTTCGCAGCACGTGCACGCGTGCAGCACTCGAAGGAATTCAATTTCGATGGCAACACAATTTGATGAAATATCATTTACCATATTGATTTCTAATGATATCCGGATCGGTGCCCTCCGTCTTTGCGCCGTTCCGCATCGTCTCGGCGATCGTGGCATCAGGTGTGCCCGGCGAACGCACCCCCGTTATGTGTCCATCAACGATGAGATCCTCGGCGGCGATAACCGCCTCCATCGGCACATGCTTGCTGCCGTTATCGGCGCGATGGCAGGGCCGCGCGTAATGACGCCTGCAAAGTGCAGCCAGCACCAGGCACACGCCGGCGGCAAGGATGCCCGCCGTGCCTAGCAGTCCAAGGATTAGGGGGCTCACTGGCATCGTGGCGGAATTTCCTGTAAGTTATTGCCACGAATTACAACTTGTGCGATAAGATCGGAATTTATTGATATTTGTATTAGAAGAGGAGTTTGGCGCATCCATTGTGGCCACTGCGGAAGCGAGTAATGAACGAGTGCAACATCGAATAATCGCTGGCGCTATTTGCACACGAACGAATCAACCAACGGTCCGCCGAAACGTGAAAGCTCGCCCTCAATTCAACGGAACGAACTTTAATTAAATTGGCGGCGAACGCACGCAGGAGAACAAAACGAATGAACGAACGAATCGTGCATATTCTAGCAGCGCGCTTGAATGGCAAATAATTTGTGGGCAAAAACATATCAAAAATTGCGAATAATATATCATGCGAGATGAAAGTCTGCTGCCGCCGCCGCATTGAGCCGGCAGCCACCACCGGCGCGGCGCGCATAAAGCAATATGTTAAAATTATGCACTGATATCTTTCATCAGTTGGAAACGGTCGCCGCCGCGTCGGGTTGAATTATTCCGGAAAATTTCCATAGGCGACCGGCGGTCAGAGTGATAAAAAAATGTGCGCAACCAGCAACCGCCCGCGCTCACAATTCCTCCTCGGGTTTGGTGTTGAACCACATCCGCTTTCCAACAGGCGCGCTCCTTGTCCGGTGTGCGCGCTCGCGCACTCGTCGGTCAATTCGTATTCAGTGCGGGTCCGACGAAATAGCAAACTAACGGACTAAAAGAGCAAACGAGACTTTGTATCGGCAACAATCCCGGGCGATTCGCGCACTCCAAGCTAGATCCAGCAGACTGTAGTAGTGCAGGAATTGCGCTCACTTGCTGGCACACGTCTGGCTCGCTTACGCCACGTCTCTTCAAGGGAGGATGGCAAGCTGCACGACCAAGAAGTCTCTCCCGAGTTGCAGCGAGGCAAGACACAGCGAAACCAGAAAGACGGAAATGAATTATACATGAGACTTGAATAAAATATGGAAATGAGGCGCAATGTTTCTTTTCTCCTCGTGTGGGTTCAAAGACGGCGCGCATCCATGTAGCACGAATTTTTCTCCGAGGAGCAGAGAACACGAAGAAAGAAGAATTGATACCGACTCAGCCATTCCCGGTTCGAAATCAGATAAGTGGGATATCAGAGAAAGCAACCCTCGCACATTGCAGGCACACTAACCCACTTTTCAATCTACGTTGCTCCTAGCTAGGTATAGTGTGGTCGGATATCGATGTCATGTCCTTGAAAGTTTTTAATGGAAATTCAAGTTTCAGATGGAAAAGCTCCTCAGAGAATAAAAACAAAGCGAGTGCGATAAAAGAGTTCGCAAGGATAATTACGCGACGACCGTTTGATGAGCGCATGAAAGAAATCATAAGAAAAGATTGCGAAAGAAAAATAATGAAGTTGGCGCGAAGAAGCAGATGAAAGCGTTTAATTTCAACTAACCTGTGTACTTAGCGACTCCTTTGAAAGTCACCGTATCGATGATGCTCGGATCGCTGCGTCCTTTCGCGTTAATTGCGTAGAGCATGATCCGGTAGCTGGCTCCGGGCTCCAGGCCCTCCGCATAGAAGCTGGGCGGTGTCCGGACGCTTGTCACATTCAGCCGGGAGCGTAGCGTCGGTATTTCCACTATTTCCATTAAGAAGCTCTGCGGGAGGCCGCCGTCGAAGCTTTCGCTGCACTCGACCTGCAGCGAGTCGGAAGTCTGGTTCATCACCGTGCAGTTTAAGAGTGGAAACGGTCGTCCTGAAATCAATAGAACTCTGAATGCACCAACGAAAGACACGCCGCTCGTAGAGAATATCCGCACTCGGAGAAAACGCAATTCGCTGAATTCAAACGTCTACATTATCAGGCACTAATTAGCATACAAATGGTCAGTCTAATGAGTTTTTAACGCTCGAAATTTTGTGTCGAATGAGCTGCTAAAGCGCCGATTGCGATCCTGTACGCGCCACTATCATGGATGCAAGGCGAACGCTCAACAAGTTTTATTACACGGTACGCTCAACGACACGTTTCCGATTTCAAACACCTTCGCACAATGACTTTGCTCCGTGTGCCGCCGCCACCGGTGCACGAGTCGAAAATGCTGCCAGCATTTCAGATTAGCTGAAATGAACGAACGCACCGGCACCCTACATGAGGATGCCGTTGGCGGGCGTTCAAGCAAACACAAACCGATTCGAATACGTAATGCAATTCGGATAATTAGCAGTTTGTGTTTGAAAGCGAGCTGGCTGCCTGCATTCGCATTCAACTTGTTTGATGCCAGTGAGGGTGCCAGGATGCAATTGAGTTTTGTGCGATTATACACTGCGCTGGATATGCGAAACGAATCGACGTTGTAGGTATATCGTTGTTGCAACGATGCAACAACACAAGTCGTGTAGCATGTTTCGCTGACATATTCGATAAATCGATCATCAATTAATTGCTCGGCCACATCAACACCAGAACACGCTATTTGCTTTGCCCGTCCCGCTCGTAATCGAGGGCATGTTGTCATCGTTCTTGTTGCAATATGTTTATAAGCAAAGCACGTGCTTGCCCGAATGAAGCAAAACTTTGTTCACGCGAAGACGCGCCTTTCCAGCAAGCGATGCGTTTAGCGACGCGGCAAAAAACTTTTCTTCAGCGTTCGCATTTCTACGCAAACATCCTCCGGAGGGGCAACAATATGCGGCTAATTAGGCGGCAATCTCTCGAAAAGTTATTTTCCCCAACGCTTTGTCAACGCTAATTGATCCCCGGCAAATTGAATTCGCATTGCTTTTGTGTATACATTCCGGTATACTTCTACGTATTGTGCGGCGAGCAAGGCATTTTGCAAATTACGCGCTAGAATGCATAATATCAATATGTTCAGCATGAGCGCGGACCGGGCAGGCATCGTTTAAAGTTTGTGCGGGAAATGCGCGCATTTAGTCCTTGTGCTCTGCTCCCTCTTGGTTTTGTTGCAACTTATGCTAAGCGTAATTTCGACGACGGCTGCACGACGAAGCAGCTAAATTGTTGCTCCGCACTTAGTACGCGCGTGTAGGTACGTATACATAGTTTAGTTAGTTGTTGGTTATCCCCGTTAGATTTAAAATTCAATTAAAAAGTCCTAAAGTTGATTCTTAAGAGATACGCGCGGCTCAGCGTGAGTGCTGCTTTGAGCGTAAACCCAGCGAGAGAAGGAGTACGCCGAAGAAGCGCACCAGCAACAAGTTATATTGAATTTTAAACTTGTATGTCCCTAGCTCAAGGCGTACAACAACTACCACTAGTACGAGCTGCTAAACTTTTGCCTTGCTTAATTACACGGACAAAGTAGCCAAAAAGACGTCACTAAAACCAAAAAGAAGGCTGCAAAAAAGGCGCAGCAATTGCAACGACAAGCAGCGAACAAGTTGAAGGTGTAATTTGGTTAGCGTTGATCCGCAGCTCTTGAGGGGGTGAGCATTTGGCATGCAAATATGTCATCGGCGACAGCATCATGCCGCAAGGGCAGCATTTTGCAACAAAGAGTTTTATATTCAGAACAAGGGCGGTGCATTTAGTGCTGAGCGCATAGACAACACCAGCAGCAGCAGCATGTAGTTGTTGTCTGTCGTTACTGCAATTCGCTGCTCGCCGCGATAAAAAGCGGCGCTAAAATTTTGTCGCTTTTTAGAGCGCGGCTTTTCAGAGTTATAAAGCGGAATGTTTAAGTTTAATGTCAGTCGAGCGAGGGAACAAAAAGCCATTGGCTCGGCAGCCGACGGCGGCGGCGGCTGTGGCGCACTTGGAAGAAAATCCATGTGATTTAGCGTGTTTATGCGACAATATGTGGCTGCGATAAAATCGCGCGCAGCGACAGCGGCGGCGCGCCCGCATAAATCGCAATAAGCCGATGCATATATTTTCATAACTTTATACGAATTTGCGGTCAAATAAAATTTCCGAATAAGTGCGCGCACTCATGCGCCACTCGACTACACACGCTCAGCGGTGGCGGCGGTAGCGGCGGCTGCCAACCATCCGCCTTTGTATACGAGCGCGCCAATATGCACGAGTTTGCGGTTGTTGACGATTGCGCGCGCTCTTGTCTTTTGGCCCTACGCCGTTTTGGTCCGATTGCTCCGGCAACACCCCGGCTAAATTACGCGTTCATACATAAAACATAACTGTGCACATTGCACAAAAGCTCTTGGCCCGCAAGCGTCCCGAACGCGAACCGCGCACCGCGCCTTGTTTTATTTGACTATTGCAATGACTCCCTGACTCCAACCCCGACCTCTATTGCATTATCATATCATATATTCAGGATGGCGGTGCTGCTATTGCTGCTTGCTGTGTATCATTTCTCATCCACTATTATGAGCTTTGCGTTCCTGGCATTGCTCCTGTGCCTTGCCGCCGCATTTATTCCACCGCCATAGCAATAAAAAGCAACTGGCCGCAAGAAAAAGTTTTGCCCCGCGTCTAAGAAATGCAATTTTAATTTGCAACTTTGGTTTGGCGCACGAGTGAGGTAAAAACAATTAGTTTTTAGACAAAGGGTGGTTTAATTACCTGCCGCGACCACTTGGAAGACACATGGCACTTTCTGACGTCCCACTGCGTTGTCCGCGGAGCAGGATAACGTGCCGTAGTCCATGTCGGTGATGGGGGTGTAGTTGAGGCGCGAATAGGACAACTCGGTGCTGAATCGGGATGACTGCAACTCGGTCTGGTCGCCCGAATTGTTGAATGTCCAGTGAAAACTCACCGGAGCGGGATGTGCGTCCACCTGACAGCGCAGCGTTACGGTTTCCTGCTTTAGCGCCCCGAATAACTCCTCGCGTTCCTGCACGCAAACTGGCGCATCTGCAACACACAAAATATATATGTAGATTAAAGTCAAAGGTGGATGATCGTAAATGAAGTTTTATTGCGGCGCGACTGATTAACGAACAAAATTAAGTTAGACGACTAATTTAAAATGCATTTATAAAAAACTTGGGGAGGCGCGAGCTGGCGAGAGTGTATTAACAAAGTCTTCGTCTCGTCTTGCATGTCGTGGCACTGGCGATAGTGATAAGAAAAATTAATGAAATTATTTTTTGAAATACGGTCTCGCTGATAAAGTGCAGCGCAAAGTCATAAATTACTCGCGGCCGCGCGCCCGGCTGCTGGAAATTTACATTATGAAAAACGCCTGTACGGGCGTCTTGCGGCACCGACGGTGGCAGAGGCGGCCGCAGCGAGGCGGCAGTGAGCCAGTTAAGAGGACTGTTAACGTTTTAACGAAATTAATAATTTAATTCCGACGTTGCGCGCGCTGCACACCGCCATTCTCGTGGAAAATTTGTTGTTCATAACGAACTGCGTTGCTTTGCATAATACACACACCCACACGTATCCGGCATTTGCGTGCGTTTCTAAGAGGCCGAGCTCGCGCAAGTAAGTAAGTTTGCTCATGAAGTCGAGTGGAGTTGACGCCGAAACGTGAATTTCACTTATCAAATTATCCCATTTTAATATGTTCAAACAACACGCGTAACATTGCTGAAAACATTGCAGCAACTGCAAATGTTGCCCACTCGAGGACGAATATTTGCGTGTGCTGCATGTGTTTGAGGAGTCGGTACACAAATGTGGTACTCGCGTGCGGCGACAAACGCGAAATTATTCCGTGCATGCGACGAAACCACCCTCTCTGCAGGAGACAACTTGCTACTGCAAACCCGGAATACATGCTCAGTTCTTCGAGTAAATGCGAGAGAGTACATGAAAGAGCCAGTGAGTTGGTAATTTTTGAATAGGCTCCGCCGCTGCCACCGCACAAATACGTGTGTATTATCCTACGCCTGCAAACGGCCAAAAATATGTGTGGCGGCTGCACGTAAAACGGAAACGTTAATGCGGCAAACAATACGAGTGCGCTACGAACGAATATTTAGTAGGGGTCACCGACGAAACCAAGAACTCGCAGAGCAAAATCTCCAGGCGGCGCGAGTAGAATTTATAAAATGCTGTCATAATATCCCATAACCTGCTTGGCTTTATATCGACAATATACCTACACGCATTTGAATATTGTCAACTTTTTCCCTGGATAAACTTTCATATTTCTTACTCAATTTTCTTCCAAAATAATTCAGAGGTTTTGCCTGTTTCTTTTTGAGATATTAATAAAAAAGCTAAAGTTGCGAATCAACTTAATCGTTGAGGGTTAAAGGTGTAAAAAAGTGAAACAGGCTGAGCGCGTAAAAACGGAAATATGCTCTGAGACGCCTGCTAAGGCCGTGTTACGAAACAATGCGAACGCACAAAAGAATATCCTTCAGCGTGAAATAATAAAATGCTAAAATTGTCTTATTTATTGGCCCCTTTTAAGAGGCGCAAACGCGCGTTTTAAATGAAAAACTTTGCTCGCAATTTACCTCAACGCGTTTCGCAGCGTATCGAAATAATCTGCCGTTTTAAAAAATCTTTAACATAAAATTCAATTACGTCAACTTTTCGGAAATTGCTTTTCGGCCTAAAGTTTTAAGGAAATTAAATATTTCCTGCGTGTAACAGTACGAAAGGGTAAAAATTCGGATTTTATTACATGAACATCCATTGCCCACGCCTTTTTTATGATATAAAATTATTGTGCGAGCAACAAAAAGTTAGAGAGATGAATAATAAACTCAAGGAGCGGTATATGAGTCGTAAATGAACAGCATGGCGCGTCGAGAGCTTTGGGGAATGGGACAAATGCTTTGGAAAAAGTTACTTAGCGCGGAATAATGCAATACGTTGTTGGCACTGGTGTGAAAAATGCCGTCTGCTGCTTTGTTTCTGCATCATTCATGTGTCTTGCACACACGGATGAATCTCTCGCGCACGCCGCTGTGGCCTTCATTAAAAAGCGATATCGTATATTTTATACGCGCGCCAACAAAGGCACGTCAACCACGCACAATGAAAAAGGAGCGCGGGCGCGAGCGCACATTTTTCCAAAACATTTTGCCTTTTATATCGCGCACAAGAGCGCCGCACTTGATAGATGAGCTTGTAATTATTTCCCGCTGTATGCATGTACTATATATCGTTTCCAGGGGGGTGGCAGCCAAATGCACAAAAGGCCATTCGCATGCAGCGAGTTCAATCGACCCAGCGCTGCGACCGCCGCGGTGCGCAGATCATATGTCAACGACGCTCGTGCAGATTCAACCCCCGCGAGCGTATTGTTAAGTGAGCGGTGTGTGCGGAATTAAAAATAAGTTCAAACTTTTCCACCTCTCAGCTTTTCATAGCAGCGCCGCTGTCGCTGTCGCGCACGCCGCCGAAAGGACATGATGAACTCATCGCTCGCGCCAGCCGCGTTTTTCCGCCCGGTGAGGCGAGTGCGCGCGCCCGCTGAGCAAATTATGACTCGTCCTGCCGCCAAGCGCGCACAAAGAAAAATGAACGACCACAACAGTGAATTGGCCGGACAAAAGAAGGGTAAAGTGCACGCAAATTTTTCAAAACCGGCGAATCCGCATTGTTTCTGAATACCATACACTCCTCCACACTCGACGTCGGCGGCGGTGGTGGAGGTCGGGGTGGTGCGTAAAAAATAAAGTACGTTTCAAAGTATGAAAGCACTCGGCGATGAGTGTGCGCGTGTGCTCATTTTTTTTCCGGTTTAATACAATTACGTTGCGCGTCCTTCACATATGCTCGCGATGCTTTATTAGCCGAAAAGCAAAAAATATTTGCCTGCTCAAAATGCTAAAAATCTCAATTTTTCAAAACGTAAAGAAGAAATGCAATCTAAATCACAAATAAACAGGCACTCTCGTCGTGGACGAGGCGAAGATGAAGTAAAACAGGCAAAGATTGCAGAAATGGAAGAAGCTGCAAGCAAATAAGTTTTACGCTAACGCGAAACTTTATTAAAGGCAATTACCGAGTAATTTCAGACAGGAGAGTGAAAAAAGAGAAGCACTACGGCGCGAAAAACATCCGTGTTACGTTTACGAAGGACGAAACACGCCGCAGGATGCACGACTACGAGTTTGTTGCGTAGGGGATGTGTACACAAAATGTTTCTTTACATGTTTTCGTTTCATCAAGATCGCCAGCGCCGTCGCGCCGCCGCCGCTACCGCTGCCGACGTGATGCAATGGTGATGAATAAGAAGCAGAAGGCGAAGAGGGTTCGTAACAAGTTATTTCGCAAGCCGTTTAACGCCCGCCGAGTAAGTAATTACAGCAACCACTGCCACTCGGACGGAATCCGCTCATCTGCAAGATGGACCGCCAAAAACCGAATGAAGAGAGTGGCATTTCTACGAAACGGCAAAGGCAACGGCGGCAGCGGCGGCGGCGGTAGTGGCGGTGGACTCAGCGACACGAACCCGACCCCGAGCAAACCAAACATCTACATGTCCGTCTGTCTATTTGGCAGGCAGCATAGCAGTGATGGCATCTTGCGGTTTTCTTCACGCTACCGGAGGGATCATCTTAATGCCGGCCGCCTCCGCTCGCGCGCAAATTTTACTCGACTTCTCGCGGCACTGCGGTCGACGACGCGAGCTGCGCAACTTGCCGAAACTTTACCAAATAGCATTAAACTTAATAGTGTCGTCGACATCGTCTTCGTCCTCATTGACTGCGCAATGAAATTGTATGCTACGACGAAAATAAGTTAATTGAATACCTGTACTTTCCTCCCCGTAAAAACCGAATGAAATTAAACTTGTGCATTTTCAAAATTCGTGAAATTCCTCTACGCAAACGCAAAACCTTAAGCGCTGGCGGAAAAAGTTGCTTAAGAATTTTTATGGAAATTTTAATGGCGTTGCGATTTCGCACTTAATCCCTTAACACCTCGGCACTAGCACGCGTACAAAAACGAATTTTTCCGGTTTTTAATAGATTTCCAACAACGTCACGGCATGCACGAGTGGAAAACTCATCAAAGTACGTACTTGCTTCGCAGCACGCTCTCTCGTACTCTTCTCCTCCTCACGCTTGTCGTAGTCTCTTGTCTAGCGGCGCGAAAACCTTCATTATCAACGCACATGGCATTCGCGCGCATATTACCTTTTAAAACCGCCTTCGCGCACGCCGAACTTAATTAATAAATTTTAATTAATTTCCAAGAAATAATAACTCGCTAGCTATATGTACCGCGCACAGTCTCTACCTCTTTTACCACCTATACTACAGAATTCGTTTCGTGCACGTGCGCACCGAACATGCACTCGACAATGTCATCCCTTGTATGCTTAATGCTCTTCGAAGGGCAGACAAAGCGAGAAGACAAAACCATCTAGATACTTGATAATAGTTATTACAGTGTGCGGGAAATTTCATTCAACGTTGAATGGCGCCGAGACGAAATTTCTTTATTGAAATTCGCACTCGAATATTAAAACATTAAAAATCAGCTTGCGGTGAGTGAATTTAATTTAATTTAAAATTTACAGCTTCAATTAAATTCTGCGCGTTGCCGTGTGACGTTTTATTGTAATCGAAAGACATTCGATTCACTTTTTCGTGGCGCAGCCATTGCAATGAAAGGAATGATATTCGAATGTCGAAGAAGTCTCATCGGATATGAGTTCTTCTCGGCGCATATGTGTGGCTGCATAGCTTCGCGTGAGTTGACATCGAATATATTGCAATTGAATTCATGCGATGAGAATTCATGGCGTGACGTCACGTGAATATAAAGTTGTGCATTGACAATACGCGATGAAATCGGCAATAAGAAAGAAATCGACTGAGTGCGCAGAGATCGCGCGCGCGCGCCTGGATTTGAACGGATTTCAACATAACATGCATTTCAATGCGCTCTGATCGTCATAGTTTTTGTCTATATGCATCGTCGCGGAAGAAACAGAACGGCGGCGACGGCGGCGATGGGGGTCCAATGAAATCGGTTGTTCTGCTCGGCAGGCGGCGAGCGATTGGATTCACTTTATCTCCGTCCGAAAAGATCTATTTTATAATTTAGGAAACGGACTGCAATTGCCTTTTGAAATATTCAACGCGCATCTGTATCTCGCGTGTCTTCCCGCGGCTCTTTGTGAGCTTTCTTTCATCTGCCAAGTTTTTTCGCCTGTTCCACCTTCTTGGATTGTTCGACAACAACAGGCAATAAACTTTTCGTTGCGCGCATAACCCACATTCCGATATATGTATAGCATTCCCTTATTCCCAACATTCCCCCTCCCCTGTTTGGATTTCGGTGCGCGTTGGCCACTCATTGCCGTGTTTATCCTGGGAATACCTGGAGGGATACGCGAGCGGCTATAATCGCGACCGATGTTGTTTTATTTAGCAGCCCGGAGGCCGGAAGAGGGCCAGCCTCAACCGTTCCGCGCGCACGTGCATAAACTAGGATGCATTTATGCGTTTTGGCCGCGTGTAGTCAGAAGTGCAGTGTTTAGAGAATGCGCGCCTAGCGTGTTTAATATGTAAATAAACCGTTGGGTGTTTGATTTGGTCGAGTTGTTGGGCGACTGCGTGTGTGCTGCATAATGGCTATGTTTCACTGATTCTCGGCAGGGCTTGGATTTCTAATGTCATGCGCCCGAGCTGAGTTGGCTCTCCGCCGTTCGGGAATAGATCGAGCTCGTGTCATGGGAGAACACGTTGGAAGCTGGTGCAGTGCTATCCTGGCGAATGCTCATTGCATTTATCGAATTTCCCACCGCGTGTGTCGGATAGCAGCAGCTCATTGCATGTTCCGTGTTGATGTGTTAGCACATTTGATGTGTGCTCGCCATTTGTACAATTCGCCGAGGGAATTAATGCTTAGCTGGCCGAAACCATCTTTACAAATACACATGTGGGTAGGCGCGCCGCATATTGAAGCGCAAATATTGATGGATAATGATTGCATGATAATCAATTGAGATTTGTCCGTTAATGATGTCGCTAAATTTTATCGATAAGCCTATTCATAATAATAGACTATATGCAAAATCTATGCAAGGCGATTAAATAATTCATAATTGCTAATAATTTCATTAAATTGCATTCATTCGATGATACGAGCGCATAAAGAAAATTTGATGTTCGTATTACAATTACTGATATTGCCGTGTCCCTCAGGATATCACAGTATAAATTCTTGTGGCGTATTTATGGCGAAATTACGTAATCAAAATATAACGACATAAACCAAATTTTAATTGAATAAAGCTTCAAACGAATAATAGCAGTAACGGCGAAAAATTTAGTTTCATTTCCACGTCAGGCACATTTGATTGGCAATGTGAATTCGTTTTTGCTGTATCCATTCGTTCGTTCGCAACGCAAAAGGATCCTAATCACGAACAAAGGAATTATGTGAATCAAGAGCGCAAACAGAGAGGAAAACCGATAGCCGCGCATTTTCCGCAATTAGCGCGCAAACAAACGCGCGGATTGGCATTTGTGTTGTATTAGTGGTGGGATCGTGCTTGTTATCTACATTTTCGCGGCGAACGTACAACAACAATACGCCCAAAACTCAATTTGTGTATGTATTTTACAACAAGGCGAAAACTGTTAATTTCATCCCGCGGCATCAAACGGCCCCGCAAGCAAGCTAGAAGCAAGCAAGCAGCGCCAAACCAGTATTAAATTCCAGCTGATTAAATTAATGCTAATCATGATTTATTGTGTCGACAAATATCAAGTCGACCATTATAACCGGCGGCGATTCAATGGCGAATTATTATTTTAAAAATCGCGCGCGCGATGAAAGCCTTTTGTCGTTGCGCAAGTCATTTATAACATTTATCAAATATAAATTTCGAAATTTCATTTCGCGCAAAACACCGCATTTTGAAACGCGCTTGAAAGCAAAAAGAAGTTTCAACTCGCCAGGGAGATGAACTTTTCCCGTTTCTCCCGGTTCTCCCAATAGAACGAGCAAATAAACAAGCTGTAGCAGCAACCGCAATGCATAACCATCAAATTACCATCAAGCGCGATGAGAACGAGTGTGCGTAACAAACGCAACAAAACGTGCGGGCGACTTAATTAAGCGCTCACAATTAATGGCATACAAAACGCTTGCTTTTGCCCTCCGTCCAGCAGCCGCCCCTCGCGACCCCCCCACGCACCTTTTGGTCCGCTGACAATGTCGAAAATTATTTTATGCAACCGACTCGACATGGGGCATTTTAATCAAATTAGCCGCGTTATGAAAAAACGCAAACAACCGAAAATAAACGCATCAAATTTAAGGGAGCAAATTTCAAAAATGAGTAGATAATAAAATATTTTCATTATCCGTGCAGGCGTGCTTGATACACATGAAATTACTTTCAGTATTTGCGCCTAATTAATCCAACAATAATTTTTTATACCGTATTAAATTTACTCGAAAAATACGCGGCGAGTACGTGTATTTGTTGCTGGCAGAAACGTATAAACGATATGATGGGCAGCCAACCAAAAAAAATGTGCACTTTCATGCTGTTTTCGGGCAACAACACGTTGGCATTCTCGTATGAGTGCGTCGTTACGATTCCATTTATGAAATGACATTACACTGAAAGACGCAAACTGTCCATTCTCATCGCAAGCGTTTTTGGGGCGAGCACAGAAATCATCAAAAAAGCGCACAAAGAACGCGAGGTCACTGGAATACGTCCAAGCAAATTCAATTAGAGTCAAACTCAGGAGACCTCCACTCATTGTGTCTCGCTACTCGGACCAACCGACTTTCCTAAACTCTCTCTTTTTGCACTCTGCAAATTATTATTAGCCATTAGTCTATTTAGTCCTGCAATTTCAATAGGTAAGTAGTTACGCTACGTGAATGCGCGAATAAAACTTTGAGAGGCGCTGATTTAGCTCATAAAAAATGGCGCGTGGGTGCTTAAAGTGCTCGAACGACGAAAAATATCCTTTTCCGGACACGTCCGTAAATCTTAGTTCGTTTCCCGTTTGTGCTATTAATTGTTAAAAGCGCATGCCCGCCACGGAAAGCCGCACAAGTTGGAACATACGTCAAGCTATTAGACGCGATTTCCAAGGCGTTCAAAAAGGTGTGAAACGTATAGTTTTCCAGGGAAAATGTTCGTAAAAGTTTAACGCGAGTGGGCGAGTTCGTGTGGCGTGTGCATGACGTCGCCGCCATGGAGAACGCAGCAGACGTTTAGAGTGTATGTATGGGAAAAGTTCAAATCAGATATCGGTGACTTACATCGAATGATAAGGCTGACAGGATTGCTGGTGCCGCGGCCCTCCGAGTTCGCCGCCATGCAGGTGTAATCTCCGGCGGTAGCACGTGTCACACTCTGGAGGACGAGACTCTGGTCGGTGAGGATCACGCCGGCTGTCGCATTGTGGTGGATCTCGCGACCCTGCAAACCAAACCAATCGAATACAACACGTGCAAATAAAAGAAATGTCCTTCGTTCTTTAAATCCTCCAATGTCTTCTCCTTAAGGGAGGATTCTTCTTCCTAACCTTACAAAACTTTTCAAAAAGGATAAACTTTAGCAATTCTTTTTTAACAGTGGGATAGATTCAGTAGATTTCACTTGTAACGACTGTGACTCTAACAAATTTTCTATCATAACGACAACGACCTCCTTTTTGATAATTTTGCAATTACTTCGTATTTTCGTTCTACTTACATTGTGAAACCAAGAGAGTTTGTGAATTTTGGGATTCGTGCGTATGTTGCAATCGAAGTAGACGTCGTCGCCCTCTTTGATGTCGCCCGGATTGAGGGTGGATCCAATTTTGAGCGTCACCACCGGAATGTCTGCAAACATTGCCCGAAAAAAGGAACAATGCCGAGAGAGTCGGCCAATTAATAAAACAGCAAATACTTTCAAATTCATAGCCAGATATTGCGTTCGCAAAAACGCTCAAATTTGCGCGCAAGCGACGCGAATTTAAATAATTGATTGCATTATTCACAAATCAAAACAATGGCCGAAACTTGGGCGCTGATTTATTTATGCGCTACGCTTGCCCGAATATAAATACATTAGAGTAGCTCGTTGTTCATTGCGAACCGAACCAAAAACGCGAGCTCTCGCGGCGGCTCTCTCTATTTGTGCGCGCACGCATCGCGTATAAATTATTCATTAAAAGCACAAAAACACATATTATTCAGTCGCGCATGCTGCCGAAAGCATACAATATTCGAGAGAGAGAGAGTTATTTAAATATTAATGATACTAAAATTTGCACGGCTATTAACAATAGTCCGATAGTTTGAATTCAACTCTACGAATGTGACAGAGGAACAAGCTGAAGAGACATTTATGAAATGAGGGGAGAAAAATGGATGGCAAAAAACGTTGCTTTTGAAGAAATTGCTTTTGATGTACAACGAACGCGCGCGAGCGAAATATTTTCGTGATGTTTGATGCGATGCTGATAGGACGCCTGTTCGGTTGGCTTCATCGTAATTAAATAAACGTTTCACTAGGAAATCATCTCGTCGGACGCGTAATGAAGCATGCAGCTTGCTGGGAAAATGGCAAGAGAGAAGGCCTGAATGGCAAGCTGTGCAATCACGTAATGGACATCATGCTTATTTGCATTTCAGCCGCCGCCGACGTCGCTACCGCAGGCAGGCAGCGCGTCGCTGAACAACGCCGAGATAAAAATTGTTATTTTATGCATCAGAATATTATGATGCTCCGGCGTTCAAATATTTTTCATATCACAATCGCGCGTTTTACTGTCAATTTTTTCTGATCCGTTGCCATTAAATTAAACACGCGCGCCGCAGAAAAAACGTGATCTATGATAACGGCAATGAAGAACATTAGTGTTCTAGTGTTTCGCCATAAAAAAAAATACGCGACTAGCGACGAAACATTGCAATAACATTATACTTACATTGTACGTTAAGACGCCACTTGTCCTCGAGTGCACTATCCGGAATGGACGGATTCTCGGCGCGGCAGGTCAAGTACTTGCCGTCATCATCGATCACCGGCACGAATGACAGAATGCTCAGCGTCTCGTTGTGCTGCTCGCTCGGATACTGTAATCAAAAGGAAGAAACAACATTAGGAAAGAAATTACACTCGGTTGGCTGGGCCGCAGAAATCACAACAGAGTGGCGCTGATAGAAAAGTTGGAAACAAACTTTGTCCTGACCAACCTCGTCCTCGCCCTCCTTCTTCGCCGTTTCACCCTCAAGGAATATGACGAAGCGACGCTTGAGAGTGAAGCGAGAGCGTAAAATATTAAAAAGTACAAAGTTCCATGCTCGATGCGAAAATAATTAATAAACTCGGTCGGCAGCTGCATTAAAAGTTAATTTAGAAACGAATTCGAACACTGAATCTTCAAAGAGAACCAGTCGAATACAATATTATTAGCAATGCCCCAGTGCGTGTTCGCTCTGCGTCTCGCCGTGGAGAGCGCGCACGCTCATAACTTCTCATTAAATTGCTAAATGTGCGCAACAATCATCACGTTTTTAGTACGTTTTAGTGGCCCTTTGGGAGACATTCTGCAATATGTGTGTGTGTGGGCTGTTTCCGCAAGATCTTTGTCGGCAGTGCTACCCTAATGGCAATGCTGTTGCAGCACGTCTGGGGGTGGTTTTGTATGCATGCGCAATTCGATGTTTTCTCTACGAATGCGTTTGCTGAGAGTATTCGCAAATTTTGCGCATTTTCCGTTCTTGATTGTGATGGAAAATGCACTGCGCTACAAATATGAAGAATATCAATTACTTTGCGTAGTTTTTTGCGCGCGGGGATGGATGTAGACATAAAATAGGGTAAAATAAGTGATACGTGTGTTTTTTGGGGTAAATTCGTTCGTTGACATGACGCATGTGGCACGATGTGAAAAGGTTACCCGCGTAAATGGAACGCGTCCGAATCGATCACGAGTGAAGAGCAAAACGGACAGTGTCAGAGCGAATGTAGCAAAAGTTTTTTTTTTCCGTCTTCGTTGCTGCAAAGTGCCGCAATGCATTTGATGTGTGTGTCGGACACATCATCGCACGAGCTTGCCCTCAATTACAACGCGCGCCGGTGCTGTTTTTTGCAATTTTCACGCAATTTGCGCGTCGGAAATCAATCGCGCTTACGGCCCGGCCCGGTTTTCACGCGACGCGATGCCGCGGCGTCGGCGGCGGCTGCGCTATTAGTGAGCACACATCCCACCCTTCCGCGCCCGCTCTCTAAATGCTTGCTTTTTTTGTTAATTAAAACTGTGAATGGACGTGTTTGATGGGCAAGAGTTCTTTGGTAATTTTTGTGTTGCCGATGGCGAACGCAATTTGCAGACGCGATGGAAAATTGCTCCGCTCTTTTTTCGTGCTTGGGATTTCAATCTATGCAGTCGCGGTGGCGGCGGCGTGTTGGAGGCGGTGGTGTAGTTATAAACGCGCCTGCTTATTGAGCTGTAATGGCCATCGATCTCTCCTTTCTGCTTCGAGCAACACACGATGCGAGTCGATTTTCGCACTTGGGAATTCACTCCTCGTGCTGCTTCCTCCGCTATCTCGTGAAATTTGCGCTCCTGCTTGAGGCGGAGGAAAAGAAGTGGGTGGCGGTAAGGTAGGTACTAAAGAAGATTCCAAGTGTGTTTAGCTGGATAATGCCTTCCTGCATCGCTACTCGTTTAGAGATAGATGTTGCTTTATCAGCTATGATTTATACTAAATGTTTGCGAAATATTGCGCGAGTAAACATTTTAAATTCGACTGCAGTTCGAACGGTTTCAGAGATTTAAAGGAGAAAATGTAAATGGTATAAAATTTGGCGCGTGTATTTTTCGCGCAAGTTTCGGGAAACGCGCATTGAAACGAATGCACATTGCATAGTTAGATGGAAAACCAAACGACTTCGCGACATTATGCGCGCCCGCTCGCGAGAAAAGCATTCGAATGCACTTTAAAGCCGATCAAAGTTATTTGGCGCTAAAATAGTAAAGTAAACAGCTTGCGCTTAATGCCTCCCAGTGCGAAATGCAAAATCTTGCAAAGTGTGTTACAATGCAAACAATTTTTACAATTTTAACCAACTGTTCTATACGCATTTTCAAACAAAATGAAAATAAACACACAAGTTGTTAAATATCTGTAAAAATCCACTCCTGAAAGAAGAAAGGAAGAAGGACGAATGATAAAGATGATTACTTACATTCTTTGCCAATCTCTTGACGGGACGACTGCCCTTCCACCAGGTGATAATAGCGTCAGGACGCGATCCTGACGAACGACATTCGACCTCGTAGCGCTTGTCAGCCGAGACGTGCTTCTCCTTCGTTAAAATATTCACGCTCTGCGGTTTTACTGCAACAAGCAAAAAAATGGGCACACACACGTTAGAGAGGGATGAAAAAGCGTTGCGTTGCTCGCTGAGCACGCGAGCGTACTTCGTGCGGTAATATACATAACAATAAGGTGGCGGTTGCGCATCATTGGAAACGGCGTTCATGCGGCCAAGTTTTGTCATTAGCATAAGAATTTCAATATGTGCTCGTCGTCCTGACATCATCGCCGCCCACCATCGGATACGCAGCGCGTATAAAGAGATGAATAACACGGTCGAATAGGTGTGGGGGGCCAGACGTGAAGAATATAATAATTGAATTATATGAAGCTGACTGCGTTTGCGTCGCGCAAAATATGAGAATAAAATACCCCGAATTGGAATTTTCTTCTCGGCTAACCTCCGCGCCGCGCCGTATTTAATTTACGTATTGTGCGCTGACAGCGATTTGCGTTATTTATGAATGTGCGAGCGCGCGCGAAATGATGATGATGATGATGATCGTGTGACACGCGCGCGCGCACGCGTTCGCGAAGAAGTGGAGCGAAATTATGGCGCTTATTGTGAGCGAAATCGTATTGTGGTTGGTGGCACCCGCCGAAAATCTTAAATATCTCGCGGAAGAAAGGTAGCAGCGCGCAGATAAATCAAGCTTCGTTGACATGAAAAGTGGAATCGTGATAAAAGCGTCTTGCGGCTGGCGTGGCAAGCCAGTCGAACTGTCGATGTCGTACGCCGCTGCCACCCCGCTCAGAGGCGGCAAAGGCAGCCTGGCAGGCAGGCAACTCTTCGAAAATGTAACACGCGAAATACGAGTATCTCACGCCTCGCGCAGATCAACGCATATGTACCACTAAGCGCACACATAATCTACAAAGTGTTTTCCTAAAATTATCGCATAACAACCCTCATCTTTTCCATCTTTCTCGCGGTTATTTAAAAATGTTATGTGCACACCCTGTATCAGCAACAAACAACATGGCATACGAGACGTGGCAATACGATGGAAAGATACAAGAAAACACACGAAATACATGAAAATACATAAAAATGCATGAAAATAGGAGACGACAGGCGTCGCGACGCATCGCACATGAAAATTTATTTTTATTTATAAACGCAGCGCGCGCGTCGCATGAAAGCAATGTGCCGGGAATACTTAAATTTTAAGGGCGTTGTCTGTTTTCCGGTCTCAATTTCAGCACCCGCAGCATTCTTTTATTTTTCATTTTCGTTTCCGCGAAAAGAAATCCAACTGAAATTAATAAGAAATAATCAAGTAAGCGAAGCGTGGTTGATTATCGACTACGCGTTGTGCAACGAAATGACCAACGCTCGAGGGAATTTGGGTTTTAAGCCACCCTTTGGTGATTTAATCACGTTTTATCTGCGCGCACGATTAGTTAGATTAGTAGTCGTCGCGGCGCAAGAAGAAGGGGGATGACGAAATGCGATTCTTGATTCGCAAGTTTACAACATTCCAACGCGCATTGCACTGCCGGGCATTCAGTGCATTCCATTTTGGTCGGCGGGTGGCATTCGCCATTATCGCAAATATCTTTATCACAAAGAGCATCAAGAAAATCTATCATCCTTCTCCAGCACGCACGCTTACAATCTCCATTCAGCTCGAGCAATTCGATCTCTTCGCATAGTTGCAATATGCTCCATTTGATTGCTGATGGATTTCGCATTGACCGTTGGCACACTGATTGAATCCTTATTTCTCGTGCTCTTTTCCGCCACCGTCACCATCACCAGCGCGTTTTCCGTTCTTCGCGTTGCCTTTGCACATTTTCAATGTGCACAATTCGCGATATTAAACTTTGCTTCCTCATCTCGCCCTTATCGGAATTTGCTCTTCGCAAACAAATCAAACTCGCTCATTGTTTTATCCGATCGTAAATCACTCCGCTGCTCTCTCTTGCGCGATGACCATAATCGTCTCAGACGACGGACGATTCATCGATTGGTCAGACAGTAAATTACATTTAATAAACGATTTAATAAAGCATTACCGAGTACTACCTACTCTGCTGCGCGCCAACTGTGAACATAATTCGCGTATTTACGTTCTTGATTCAACAATTTGCTCGCAAGCATTGTATCGAGCGGCTTAATATCAAGTAATATTTGATTAAATTCCGCACGAAATGAAACAAGTCGCAGGCAGATATACAAAAAAGCAGCTTCATATAATTCGAGACAAATGTATACGTGCATCGTTTTTATTCGTCCTGTTTTTTCTGTCGGCATTATTCCCCGAGTTCCTGGCCGCGTCCTTCCTCTGCGCGGGCACATATCCTGTTACGCGTTTATTTATATTTATGCGGAAATCTCCAATGAAATTTAAGACGCGCGCGGCGAAATTTCGTACGTAATTGAATAAAATAAATAATAAGATAATGAAATTTACAATGGCGTATTTGTATCTCTGCCCGAGCGTGCACGTGCGCGCCGTGCGCCTTTTTACGCTCCTTGTGCATTTCACTCATTTCGAGCGGAGAGCTATCTCCTTATATGTGCCGTGTCCTTAGCGCAGAATAGGAAAATAGGAAATTTCTTTTTATACGGATTATCAACGGTTCGCATCCTCATAGTTAGATCTAGAGGGCGTCGTTTCGTCGTCGTCGTCATCCTCATCCTCGTGCCGCATTCTTTTTTCGTTTCACTGTCTCTCGCGTGCCGCATTCACTATTGTTGTATTTCATTGTATGTGCGCTCCCAGCCGTGTGCTTTTTTATATCCAGGCGCGCTTGAATCCTTAACATCCTGGCCATACAATTCAAGGCGCGTAACTGTTGTAACAACCGACTGCGCGAGTGAGTTACGAGCGAAAAACCCAGGACCATCTCGTCCTTCTTCTTTTCGCAGTGCGGCGCCATACTCAGCGGCGGCGGCGCGCGCGCGCACCTTCGCCAACTCGTTGCTTCTTTCCGTTTAGAATTATTACGCGCCCGTCGCGCAATTCCCATTTCGTCTCCGACGTATATATCACCTCTTCTTCTCTACTTCTTATGGCCCGGGCGTTAGTAGAGTGTTGCTGCTGCTGGTGCTACTGCTTCGTCTTCGTTTATATGTATGGCTAAACGAAAAACGCGGCGTGCACATAAAAAAGCGCCATCCGCATAGATAAAAGATAAGAAAATGATCCGGCGAAATGTTGCCGGATAAAATAAACGCCGATCTTGCCGTGTAGATCTCTTGTAACGCGAGGCGAAATTCAAAATATTCCATTCTCTTCGAGTGACGGCCGACAAAAGTCCTTTCGAGGAAGCAAATAATTGGCTGATTAATTAGCAACGGCACAATCTATCACGGATTTAGTATCATCGCGCCGTTACGGAGACGCGTGGCCCGAATGCGCGACAGGTATGCACGAGAGCATGCGGGAGGCGGCGGCTGGAACGAATGAATTTGCATCGTGTCGCGTGGCAGACTGAAAATTACATAAAGCAAGCGCGCGACACGCGAGCAAACAACACGCTGAAATATGCATGAATTTGCCAAAGTGTGCGCCGCTTATTGTGCTCGGCGCGCGTAACAATAATAGGACGAACGGCGGCGGCGACGGCGGCAGTCGGTGTGGAAAAACAAGCAACTCTCATCAAGCGGCATATTTCACAATGACGGCAGCGCATGTCTTCAATTTCATTCATGACACTCGCATATTTATACAGCTCGCACGCATACATCCATAGACCGCATAGAATTAAAAACTTATTGCTCGAAACGGCGAAAAATAATGCGGCAAAGTGTTAAACTCGGTGGGGTGATGGTATCGAGTTGAAATTTCCATTCGACGCGCGATGTAATAAATGCAAACACTTGGCCGTATGAATGCTGCGCGTAATTAAATTTAGAACTGCCAATTAACAATATAAATTGCAAATGATACTTATAAGCGTTTATGTAATTTCCCCAACGGCGTCGGGGTTGGCATCGATGGTGGCCCTTTTATTGCCTCCGATGAATACGGCGTGCGCGTACACCGCATTCTGCCTTTTGTTGGCGCTTGCGTTGGTTCGTTAAATTCGTGCAAGGCGCAAGGAGCGCGTCGTTTCCACTCCAGGTTTCCAGTTACATCGCAACAGCACAAGTAAGCCAGGATGGTTGGTGTGTGCAGGCTGCTTGCCTTGCTTGCATTGCTTCGTCGACGTAGCACCAGTCTTGGGACTAACGCAAGGAACACAAGGACGACGCTAAGCGATGAGATTGCGCATAAGGACGACGACGACGACGACGATGGCAAAGTGTTTGTCTTTGTGCATTCGTTGCAATTTACGTTTCTAATATTGAATTTCCACGAATGCCATCATCAGAGCACTGAATGCAAACATCGTGTGTACTCTGCCATCCGCGCATTATGACGTTATAAATCTTCAGCGAGCGCACATCCCCTGCTTGGCGAATCATTCAATGCTCTGGCGTGCACGTCAACCGAGCGAGGGAACCTCTCTCTTCGTGCAAATAAATGCAATTGTCACGCTAAATTTTTCATTCTGCCGTGCGCTCCTCGAGCGTTGCGCTATTAAAACTTTCAAAACCGCGCATCATTCAGCTTCTTCGTTTTCATTCGTACGACCTACCCTCGGCTTGAACGCGTAATTAATTTGCGCAAAGTATGCACGGCGCTTTTTCGCTGTCAGCACGATGGAAAACATTTCGAGCATTGCGAAAGTAAAAGGAATCAAAGTGAGTACTTACAATTAATATCTAAGACGACTAGTTTGGATTGGGCTGGAGCGATAGCACTATTCGCTGCCTGGCAGATCAGTCTTTGCTTGAGATGCTGGCGGCCGACGTTGGGAAACGTCAGATGGTTGACGATGGTGCCATCGGCGCGCATCTCGAACGTTTCGTCGATGACGGTGTTCTCGAGGAACCATGTGAGCCGAGGCGGTGGCCGGCCTGCAAACAATAAAAGCACACCACACATGAAGATAAAACATCCATAACCACAAAACGAGGCAGTGAAAACTCCACATTGCACACACACGCTCACGAGTAGAAATTTGCCATTTCTGGCGCATTGAATTGGGAAGCAAGCAAACAAATTCCCCACAGTATGCTAAATATACCTCTAAAACTACACGCGCCTGTATTCCCTCTCGCAGAATAAAAGGGCACGAAGCATGGATGCGCGACGCGCGGATATTACACATATTTATTGCCCGTCGGGATCAAAATATAAACAAAGATTCGTTGTTGCTGCTGGCGCTGGAGCTGAGCTGCACCAACAGCGCCCGCTACTGAATAGCCAGCCATCCGCCCATACGATATCACTGCACTGTTATCAGCGGAGCGCAAGCACTGAACGGAAAGAAAAACACGCCTGTATGTGTGTACGAAGCACTGTGTGGGCTAAATGCGAAATTTGATATGTACGCCGATGTTTGAGTATATGTTACTACTGCATGCTATTGGCATTCGTGCGCCAGAGGATGCGGTGAGCTGGCATGAAACGCAAAACCGGAATTCGCAAAGATACACATAGTTCGCCGGCGCCGCCGCCACCGCCACCAACGAGGATGGTATTGAACACAATGACCGTGCATGCGTTTTTTTGCTCTTATCGCGCTGGCGGAAAAACCTCTTGTCAATGCGTCTTTACGATCGGGCGCACATTCGTTGAATATTCATGCCGGATGCTTTTTGTTTGCTAGTCAAATACGGATGAATTGTTATTGCAAAATTGGTTTGCTATTCAGCGCCATCGACGATCTAACCTAATACACTCGCGACTCTAAGTTACGTACCGAATGATGTTGAATACACGGATAAAACGTTGTTTATTGATTGCTTACCATTAGTGTTTGTTGATCGTCCATTGATGCACTACTTAATTTAACTACTGTATTACTTCTTGACTATATTCAATTGCGAATAATTACAACGTGCGCTTAGCTGTGCTGTGCTGTGCTGTGCTGTACTGTACTGAGCTACCTGGCATGGTCAAGCGGCCGTCACATGTTCGCGTTTTAAAAGGACAGGACTAGTCCTGTTCGCGATTGGCGCACAGCCGTGCTGTTTACGCCGGAATGTAAACAATAACGAAATTTACGTATATTTGAGGTATAGACAACCACAAATACAAGAGTAATATCTTTAAAATCGCGCGTAACAATTTTAAAAACGAGTAACAATTCAAACGCCTCGTAATCGCCTTGTTCCTCTTCGGCAGCGCTAAATTGCATTTCGAATCATACACGCGTTCAAGTTACGAGCGGGCGGCAGCGGCGGCGGCGGCTAGAGACGTAAATCGGCGGCCGCCGTCGCTGAAGCTATTATTAAGAGTAACGCTCCGGTCGGCGGTGCGTTAGGTCCTATTAGCGCGCAGATATAGTGTGTTCATTGTCGGCGTGGCGGAATGAAATTGAAATTTACCATTAGTGCAGTTTGTACAACGCGGAAATAGCTGCGCAGCGAACAGACGACGCCGATGCTTAACGGCTGGACGTTCGTGAGAAAATATATCCTTTGGAACGCAAGGCATTCGCCGCCGTCGGGGCAATAATTCGTCCGGTTTTACTTCACGACTTCCACTAGTGCACAGTCGTACACGCCACCCTCCCCCGCAAGCTTACGATAGTTAGCAGCCCGTTAATGTTGTTTACTTAGACAATGCGCAAATCGATTAACATTTCAATGGATTATCCACTGGTGTTTAATTGCGGTTTACAGCGAGTTTAATTATTATCAATTTCCAAATGCTTTAAGCGCAACACCCTGAGAATAAATAGTTTTTATGATGATTAAACTCGTCGAGCAAACGTCGGACGTTTTGTCCTTTTGAATGAAATAACGAAATAAAATACGCTGAATAGAAACGCGTTACGAACAAGTGGCAGAAGGACGTTAACATGCGCAGATAGTGGAATTAACGTTGGCGCACGACTGTGTTGAGGAATACGAACGAAGCCAGCAAGTCGTGCAAGAAGTACACAGTGGGAATATATAGCAAAGAACTAGCAGTATATACTCACCGCCGCGGACTTGACACTGCAAGTTGACGTCGGAGCCTTCGCTGAAATTCAGCTCTAATGAAGTCGTCGCCTCGCGCCGCCGCCCGTCGTAAATTACAGGTTTCTCCGGCGGGACTGAAACACAGAAAAGAAAAGAAAGCGATGCGCTCAATTAGCTAATGCAATTAGTTTTTCCACATTTCATTTAAATGCTCGCATTCAAACGGAATTTCAATTCGGGCAAGGCCAACTCTTCAAATTAATAGAGTTATTCATGGATTAAACCACCACTTATACGAGCGCACTCTCTGATATTTGTTTGATGTGCAATTCACATATAGAATGCAATTTTTTTTTTCATTGATAGCGCTCGCTGACAGAAAAACGAGTGGTTAATGCAGTTGCAGCAGCAAATTGATTAAAATGCATTCGTTCGATAATTTAAAATCAATTAGTGCTGGTAACCAAATTCCGCGCACAAAGAATGAACCGAATGCATATGGCAGGACGAGCGTGTGCCTTTCAAATCCTGCAATGTATCCAAATCCAGCATTTGTTTGCGCGCACGAAGCGGAGAGAGGGGATGAATGTGGGCTGAATTTATATTATTAAATTTGATGCCGAATTGAATTGAATGTAATCCGCAGTGGCTATCTATTTGATTCCAGCAGTTGGAAGCAAGTGCAGCGATTGCAATTCCTGCTGAATGCACAAACTTGCCCACTCCCTCGCTTTTCTGCGGCGCACGGGAATGACATTTCACTTAACTAGCCGCCGAGCCGAGAGAGCCGCACAATCGAGTTTTCCCATTCATTAGTCGTTTGCATCGGGAGCGCCTTGTTTGAATAAAGAATAATCCACGTTGTACACCATTCCTTTATTTATTTATTTTATTTGTCCTCCCCTCCGCCCCCGCTGCCGCTACTCGACTCGCACGTAAATGGGCATCCCATACAACAAAACCGCAACGAAAGTCAAGGGATGAATGTGGCGCGCGCTTCTTTGTCCATTTTATTTATTCACTCGTGACGGACGGGTTCATCACGCACGTTATGAAGTCGGCCGGGAGGGAAAGTGGAAAAGTCAACGTGACGAGGACGGGTGCGCACCCCTTACAGTTTGTATGAAGATGAGATATGAAGAACGATACGTGACTTGCAAAGGAAGGATAATGCGATTTTTTGCTTTCCTCAGCATACGTTGCAACATTTTTATAGAGCAAAATAATAAACGAGTGAATAAAAGGCACAAAATTTAAAGTAATTAAGAGTCTAAAGCCTCAAACTTGGTCCTGAACTCTCATGGTCCTTGGTGACACATGCTCTAAGAAATGAACTAATTTCAAGAAGCGTTGATTCATCCTTTATGTGCCTTTATAAAACAAGAGGAAAATGGCTCTATTTCCCTATTGAGACTCATAGAAACGCGGCCCTTCACGAATGGTGCGTACGTTATGCTTCTTTATCTCTGCGGGTAGATGAACGTACGAATGCAATGTGGAATTATTCCCCAAATGGGTGCGTACCTCACTCGCGCGCACGCCGCGTATGTATACTCAAAGTTTTCCTATTGTCAATTAACGTCTACCTTTTCGCTCGCTGGAGGACGCGGCTGAAGAGCACTCGAGTGGCTTTCCCGACTCGGCGCGCTATGAAAGAGCATACCGTACACGCGGCTTTAAATACAGCGCAGCCACCACCGCCGCCCGCCCCCGTGAAGTGGTCGTAGTCATATCATCAACGCACAACATTGCGCATGAAAGTTTAATTAGGTCTTTCTTCCAGTCACTCAGTCAGTCTATACCAGCACAACATCCTTGCGCTTTTCTCTTCATCGCCTGCTGTTTTCCTCCCGCTTGAGGTGAACGGATGAAGAAGAGCTGTACGCATATATAGTTTGGGAGGGTGATGTTGTAATTAGGGAGGTACGTGTACGAAAATCCTTCTGCCCAATTAGTCGCACACACATATGTGTACATATTTGCTATAAGGGAGATTGACAAAAAGCAAAATTATTCATTATCCAGGAATTATCCTCAATTATCCCTGTTGAATAAATATGCTGTATTATGTATATGCAAAGTTAACCTGTTTGTACATCAGTGGGATTACTACCGTAATTATTCCCACATTCCCTAGCAATTCTAAATATTTTAAAATAGGTACCAACCGAAAGAATTAGTTTTCAATTTCACCCCTTAGTCCCTCATCATTGTCCTTTTTGTATTCGAATCAATGGAATGAAAGTGTCGGTGGCAAGCACATATTCACCCTTTTCTCAATGCAACAATATTCGATGTGAATGGTTTGTGCATAGTTTGCTCTATTCAACAGTTTGGGTCCTCTTTTGCCTCTCAACGGCGAGTTTGATTGCAATGATAATAATAACAACAACGGCGTCCATTGAATTTGAATAGTTACTACTCCCGCATTGCGCGCACCGTCGTAATTGTTATCATACGGGTAGCGAACGGGTACGGTCGATTAATAAACAATACGCTTTAACTCGGCGCATTCCCGGCTTTTGTATTACACACACTTGCCGCCGCACCGCCAGCACAATTCGAGAGAGCAAGCTCTCCATCCAGTAGTGGTGCTAGGTTGGCGGGCGATGCACGAGAGTGAGAAATAGCTACTTACGTGAAATAACACGAAACGTCAAACATGCGAACACAAAGAAATCAAAACCGAAGAGACCGGAACGGCAGTCGACCGTTGAAAATCGCGAGAACCTTTTGTTCATCAACGCGTGAAGCTCGCCAAACGCGGTACGCGCGCACATGTGTCCGTATAAATGTCCCGGACTAATATCAAAACCAAAACTCCAAGGAGTGGAGGCGAGCGACGCTGTGGCAGGACCCCTTGCGGCATGGCGGGCCGGAGTGGAAAGGATAACACGAAACTAAAAGGATCATTTGCAAACGAGGACAAATTGTTCATTGTTGGACGCGGTGGCGCAAAAGTTTTAAATTAAAATTTCATTCGCAAGACGCATTTTCAGCGCATTTAAACAATGTGTTTTTTAAATTATTAATTTAATCAAAAAATTAAACTGGAATTAATTACAATACGTACGGTATAGCGCCTAGGCTTCCACCGCGAATTTAACGTGTACGAGATTTTGAGGTAGGTATGCGAGTTCGCTTTTGATGAAAGAATGTGGCACGTTTCCCACGCATTACTCGCGTTTTCAATAAAAATTTATTCGAATTTTGGGCATCGTTTCGCCGCGAAATATATGTGCATTCGCATTAAATTTTTATTATTCTTGTATAAATTTGTTACAGCCGCCCCGCATTATTCTCGAGACGCGGCGCGTATGAAATATTGCATTGTTTCGCATTTTTGCATACAGCGTCACACGCGTGCTCGCTTCTCCCATGCGCTATTTGTTCGTCGCGTTTTTGCTCGCACCCGCAATGATGTTCACATGCGCTTTTTCGACGAGCCATTCTCGCATATGCGTTCTTTTCGCCCGAAGGCTAAAAAGCAGCAGAAGCAGCAGAGGCAGCAGCTTTGGCTCGTACGTCGTATCCGTTATAATAGCGCGAAATGTGCTGGTGCACTCTAGGGGATGAAAACCATCGGTTATGCTGCACTGCAGCATCACACTGCCGACGCCGCCGCCACCGCCGTCAGTGCCAACCTTATCGCGCATACACGAGGGCGGCAAAGCAGCTCTTAGCAATTTTTGCACACCTCGCCACTCACTGCCAAACCCAACGATACCGCCGTCGCGTCGTCTCCGCCGCCAAACGTGAGAACAAATAAAAAACGCGATGCATTATAATCGCTATCACAACAGCGATAAATTAAGCATGCGTTTGACGTTCACAGACGTGCGGCGTAAATATATTCCTTATTGATTTATAGATAAAAACGTAAAATGCTTATTTCCATCCCTTTAGTGCAAGAAAAGTGGGAAATTACAAAACTGTCATGGCACGCCGCCTTGGGGAAAAACGAGTTATTGCTCCAGGTTATTGCCAAAGAGTGATAAACTTCTTCAAGTGTAGCGAAATTGCAGATTAAACTATCATTTTTTAATTTTATTTTTCTTCAGCTAAATGCTGTTCAAGAAATATTTATTCTTATGCATTTTTTATTGGCATATTATATCTCAAGCAACGCGTTTATAATACTTGAGGAATAGCCAGGTGAAGAAAAAAAAACTATAAATTAGAATCGTTTTGAATGTTTATGGCTGTATCGCGTTTTATATTTCCTATGAAATTGCAACGCAAATAATATATAATCATTTCGAAACGCAAGCACATTACGTGCAGACTGTGAGTGAGTGAGTATTTGGAAAATGGTACTTATATGCGTATATATCATATAGGGGTTGAATATTTGCGATGAAAAACAGGGTGCAAAAACTTATTACTGTCCATATATTCTCGCACAAGAAGTGCACATGTTACCCACCCTATAATAAGAGGAGCAAGATGAAAAATTGATTCAATTGTCTCTTGGAATGATTGAAATAAGTATAGTTATTTAGCTAGAGCTAGTTTTTTAAAAAATTGCCAGTATGGTAATTAGCGATTCTAAGCATTAAATATTTAAAAGCACGTCGTCATGTTGAAGAACGTGAGCGGTGCAAATAATGCACGAAATTAATTTTGCACGAAAAGTGAAAAACGCGACACTTGCACGTCGTTCAAACAGCACTTGGGCTCGGCTACGCGTTTGATAGCACTTATTATGGAAATCTTTCAACTTGACGTTATAGATTTCCAGGCAACCAGTTTTCTTCCTCCACTGGGACGAGATCTGCTCTCCTCCACTCACTTCACATTGAACGAGGTGAAAGTAAGAGGCAAGCGGAAGGAAGCAACGAACGAACGAACGAACGGCGAGTGCTTGGGGTAGAGGGGTGGAAGTAAAGAGCTGCCTGCATTTGCATATCTAATTTACATGATTACATTTGCGTGTTGAGCAGATGACGAAATTGTGGTTTACAAGCGCCGAGAAGAGAGCGAGCAGGCGGAGGAAACGCGCTTTTTGCATTCGACT
The DNA here is from genome assembly GCA_963978815.1 of Aleochara curtula. Classification (NCBI taxonomy): domain Eukaryota; kingdom Metazoa; phylum Arthropoda; class Insecta; order Coleoptera; family Staphylinidae; genus Aleochara; species Aleochara curtula. The sequence goes on along the minus strand of OZ022216.1, from coordinate 17,025,537 downwards.
GCGCACCGCGTTCGGATTAATCAGGAAAAGTTTGAAGCGCGCAGCGCCCACTCGCTGAGCGAAAACATCAAAATGTGCGCACGACGTGCACCTTGAGGAATTCGGCCAACCACTCGCCTGACGAATTGTTCGCGAATCGTTCAAGACAAGTGACAAAAGAAGATGTTTTAGAGAGTGATCTTCTTTCTTTTTTGGCACATGATTATATCGAGAGAAAAAGAGCTATAATTTTCCTGCCAATAAAGCATTTTTTTGCGCGCCTTCGGGATAAGAAAAGCGATACGAGAAATATCTTGGCAATAATATAAAACCCGGTTGAATAATATAAAAAGCTGAGATATAAAATGCGCTTGTCTAAAACGACAATTTGTTTCGGTCATTGATATAATAGATAACCACGTTCGCTTCGTCGTCCTTTGTACGCTGGTGCGGCATTCGCATATTTCTTTATTTCGGTTTCTTGCAAGTGCAATCGAGCGCTTTTAGTGCTTGCGCAGCACCAGGTATCGTTCTTCGCTTCAAGAGTTCGAGTTTCCTCGCCGCCCCTGATGGCGCGTTAGAAGCGCCAACACAAGATGCAACATTTCCTCAAAGTTTTCACCGTTTTCACCTCATGAATTCGCATTTCCAATGATAGCCTCCCCGATTGTTTTCGTAGATAGTTTATACCGACGTTTGTAAAATATTGTGCTACTTCGTAGCGCAAAAAAGTATTCTGTTATTTCAACCAGAAAACAGAACGTTATTTCGCGAAGAATTGGCCTTGCTTATTTCCGATTTTACTGCGAGCGCTATTTCGATTTCATGGAGTAAAAAGATTTTAAAAAATTGAATGAGTACTCACCAATGACGGTAAAGTTGACTTTGCTGTTCCGCGTCGGCGAGTTGCGGAAGTCGACGCGACATCTGTAAATCCCCTCGTCGGCGAGACTGATGTTGTCGATGACGAGTGTCGCGGGGTTGGTGGTGGCGCGGAAGAAGGCGCGATTGCCAAACACCGCTTGCGAGGACCACAGTTTTGCCTGATTGAATTGCCGCCCTCGTACGTCAAAACTGCAATCACAATCGTAAACACATCTCATTAAAATTCGTTTCAATTACAGCCAAACAAAATAGCGAAAGAATATCTATTTGTCGACAAAATTTGCATGCGCCGTTGAAATGCAATATCGGTGCATACTTTGAAAAAGCGTATTATTTTATTCGAAGCAGAGTTGAAAGCCCGCAGGCCACCCCCGTTGCTATACGATATTATACGTGCTGGGTGTGTGTGTGCGCGCAGTTGCTTGCTGGCTGGCTGGAAGGGAAACTCCAGTCACTTCAAGAGATAGCATTGTGAAATCACGACTTGCAAAACTTGCGCGGAATACGCGAATACGCGCTTATATAAACAGCCTTCAGGTCACTGCGGAATAGATTAACTTTTAACTTCTTCGTCCTCCGCATACTTGCGCTCGCGCACTTGCCTTCGTCCACTCACTTCAACTTCTTCGTTGACGGTTCAAGTGAAACGCAGCAAAGCAAGCGAGATTTATCACAAAGTTTAATTTAGTTTTTAAAATATTTGCACGCCATGCAAAAATTAAATGTCAATACGAAATCTATATATTTATACACAGTTACTTATTTTACGATCGCATAAAAGGCGAGTGAATCTCCTGAAGGCACCTCGAAGAAGGCCGGAAGAAAAAACGCTAAGCCATTTCTTCATTTGCGCTGCGATCAAATTTCATCGCGCGGTAAACTTTGATTGGTTCTTAAGCACGCGAATATGTTTGATCAAATTACATAAAAGCTCGTCGAGCTTTCGCAAATCAATGAATAAATGAATAAAAGGCAGACGACGACGACGCCGGCAGCCGGATTTTGATGTCGACGCCGGGTTTTATTCCGCCTCAATATTGATTGAGTGCGCCGCTTCTTCGCTCTGCTCGGCGCTCGTCTCCGGCTTTTTATGAAAATATTTTCGCTTCATTTCGCCCGCGTGCGTACGACTCGTCGGCAGCGTCTTAATGGCGCTAGTTAAGTGCGTCTCTCACCGCCTCCGACCGGAGAGCAGTAAAATGCGCTTAAAACGCGCTAAACGAATGCGATTTCAATTGCTGCATGCCCCGCACACCGTAGATGGCCGTTCGCGACTCGTCCGGAAGGAAGCAACTGCGGCCGAAGAGCGAAATGACAAAATTCAGAACGGCGGCGACCGTGGCGGTGATGGCGGCATTGGAGGCATAAGGATGCTATTAAGGGTTTACAATGTAATAAAGGAAGTTCATCAAACGCACCTTCATTGCGAAAACGATGACTTGAGATGGGTAATCGTAGATTAGGTTTTTCCATGACAGAAAGAAGAGCAAGAAGAAGAAGAAAGAGGGGTTGAAAGATGTGATGAGAAAATGTCATAATAATAAAATCTGAATTCTTCCCTTCCTAGGTTTGATTCATTCATTGAATACAACCTTAATTATTGTTTAATCGTTTAAAAAGTAGAAAAGGACTGACAAATATTTCAATATTTGTCAAGAGAAAATGGCTTTAAGGAAATATCATAAACGAAGTTTTCTCGATTGAATTCATTCGCTCAGTATTTTAATTTTGCGTTCCATTTTATTTCATGTAAAATAAGAGCAAAGATTGTGAAATGTAATAAACATTTATTCTGGAAAATATTCTCGCGATGCTCAAGTTTGAAGAAAGCGAAACACAATATTGCGCCGTATTACTTTTAATAATGTCGATCCAGACAAGTTTTTCTAGGGAGAAATTGATTACCGACTAGTAATATACGAGGGAAAATTCGAGGCATGCATGCATAACAGAAGGCAAGCGGCATCGAAAAACTGCCAATATTGCGCAAAATAAGCAGAAAGTACTGCATAATTTGTTCGTTTTATTGCAGCCACCCTCTACTCTAATACGGCTCACGCAGCCGTCGAGAAAAAATGTAGCCGTATTTTATATACGCGGGAATCAAAGGCAGAAATATGGATGAAATGAAATGAAACGAAGAAATGTGTGCGGCACAAGGGCGCTGGAATAAAGTTAATAATCTGGCGTAATGTAGCAAAGATTTCGCATGTTTTCTCCCTAGTTAAACGCTTCCTTCTCGGCGCAGAGCACCACAAAACGCCCATTTCTTGAGATTTAGATATCAATCATGCCCGTCGAGAGTGCGCTACATTAAATCTACAATGCGCACTCAATCGCACAATATTAGAGCAATGTATGACCGACGATTGCGCCAGATTCCAATGATCAATGGGTGCGCACTGTAGATGTGTGGTGCGATGATGGTGAGAATGCTTTTTCGCCAAAGGAGGGTTGAATCGTGCGCATCATTGGCCTTTACCGCCGCCGTTCGCTAAGGACACGCAGCTAAATGACAGCTATTTCGGCCGCTCGGCTCGCAATATTTTGATTGCCAAACTGCTTCTCGTTACGTCTGCTTTTCTTCGCATTCAACCGCCGCCGCCCCCGCTAGAAAACTTTCGGAATTCAAGCTGCTCTCAACAGTCAATATGTGACATACTGCACTAAAGTAATTTTTGCTGAATAAGTCCAAAAGCAAGATTACAAATCCGTTTTTTTACGTGAGAGACCGATAAGTAAATAATGCCATATTTAACAATCGATATTGATTTGATAATAAATAGAATTTTGATTTGGGAAATTGGATTTTTTTCAAATACCTACCGCGCTGACAAAATAGCGATAAACGGACATTGCGTTCCGCGCAAATACGAGCGTAATCACATAACGCAATATTATCGCAGGCATAAAGTTGGAACAATATTGGCAAATCGCGATCAAAATGTGTTTTTTCAGTCCGACAGTTCTTGTTTGCTTGCGTTCAATGCATACTTTTATTCGCGCGGATGCGCTTTGAGAAAGTACCTACTTCCGGTCGGCGCTACGCAGATTTGCCAATTGGCAAGCCAAACCGCGGCGGATTTTTGCGCTATATGTATGTATATTGGATATCCGGCCATTTGGACCCGCTTCGAATACGTTACCGAAAAATGTGCACAAACAGCTCGCACAATTTCGACGAAAACGCATGGATAATACGGTTATTTCCTCACCGGAAACGCGCATGCAATATCATCGCGTCGACGCTGCGCTGGCCGAGTGCTCCACTTTGCAGCGGGTTTGTTTAAAAGGCGTGAGTGTGTGTATGCGAATTGCGCAAAACCGTCGTGAAGGATACTCACGGGAGAGATGATTTAAACTTTTCGCGGAAAATTTTCGTGACCTGCGATTGCCCCAGTAGCGAGAAACACGTAGGTACAGCGAGCGCAAAATATAAATTGAACTCATAAACTCGTGTCGAAGTTTTTCCACGGAATGTTTGAATGAAACTCGAGCGTCTCGAGAATTTTTTCTTGTTGCCGGCCTCCTTCGTTTTTGTTTCATTTAAAATAAGCGAAATTTCCGTTTTACCTGTATAGAGGCTCCCCGATTGTCTCCTTGAACCAGAGCACCATTGCAACCCCGTCGTCGCGATCCCTCGGCGTGATATCGCACGGCAGACCCTTCTTCTTATGTAACACTCCTTGAACATCCTCCATGGGAACTGCAATTACAAAAGAGAAATAGAAAAAATGCATTGATTACACAATTCAACTAGATACAAATTAATATATTTTGTTTAAAACGACTTTTTCTTTTTCTCAATCAGCAGGGAAAGCAAGAATAAGAGCAAAGTAGCAAAACGTACCGCAAAGAGATTACGTGATTGTATATTTGCCCGACGAAGCACGACGTAAACTTTACTTCAATGCCTTCTTTACTTCTTTAGTTCACTCCTAATCCCGAATGCACATTGGCTGGTGCAACTACTAAAGAGGCATTATATTTATCTCCAAAGAGAGACGAACAACTGGCTTTCAGCCACAAGGAAGTGAAAGATTTGCGACGGCGACGATCAACGAGTTACTTTATGTATTGAGAAGACCGCAGGACGTGAGGCAAAAACTTGGCAATAATAAAATTGTAAAAGTTTCTCGATTAAATGTCTCTAAACGTTGGTTGACATAGTAATTTCGTTTTTTTTTTGCCAAGTTCTTAAATATTACTCTGTATCTAGAAATAAATAACTTGCTTATTTTTGTTCAACTCGTATCAATCAAGTTTCTCTGACAGACTTGTTGCAGTTTTTAATCAAGTCACACTATTGTGCACCGCCTGTACAAATAAAACACACTGTTGTATTATTACAAAATGCGAAAGCGCTTGAAAGACGTTGCAAGTTGCATTCGCTGTATAACAAAGTGATGGAGGCACCCAACCAACCCCCTGAAAATCTCGGCCCCCGCGTAAAATTTCCTTCAGTTTTATTTGCGCTCAATTTCAATTTCCATTCATCTCTTGCCGTTTGTTTTCTATTGTTTTTATTATTTCGTTCGACTGTTTGTTTTCTTTTACGCTTTGTAAAGTTGCAGCGCGCGGAATTTTTTGAAGTTGCATGATATAAAAAAACTCAAAGACTAAGAAGAGCAAATCATGGCGAAGAGGAAGAAACTCGAGTGGAAATTCATGAAAATCTTAATAAGAACTGCCTGTGCACGAACGAGGAAGAACTAAAACGCGTGACTTGGCAATCTTAACTTGTTATTACATTCGGTTTTTGCGCCCGTTTTATATTTCACGCGTTTCATACGGCGTACTTTTAGTTTCTAAGTTTGTGGTTACGCGAATGTGATTTATATTTTTAGTTTGAATTTCTTCGCAATTAAATAAACCTTTTGATTAACCGATGCAATAATGAATAACGTGGCTAAATACATCTTCTGTGCGGCAAATAGGAACAACAAAAGGACACCAAAGGACGACGTGCTAAAATGCGAATGGCGCATGTACATTGCTACTATCCTTGTGTGCTAAGCGTTTTGTTAAACGGCGCTGTAATCGCTCGAATATTGCCACCGTTCGCTAAAGCCGCTTGGAGCGCGCGCGCCAAGAATATCAGAGAGCGGTAATATTTTATTCATTTGCGAAAATACGATTAGAACGTACATATGAGAGAGCATATCTGTGAGCAGCGCGCGCCTTTCTTTCGCGAGAACGTTATTACCGCCACACCGCCACCGCCGCGACGGATGGCGATGCCGAATAGCGCCACACCAGGCCGCACGCTCGCGCCAACAAACAGAGAGAATTATCAGGGACGTTTTACTTCTTCTGGTTAAAATTAACGAACTAGAAACCTGGGATAATCCGCGCCGAATTACATAATGGCTTTGAGCGCTGGCAACACTGGCGGCGGCGGCAACGTTCCGGTACTAATTCGGGCTTACCAACCAAACTCATTTTTTGTTTCATTTCCCTCATTTTCACAACTTTCGCATAAAGCATCCGCACACATGAATTGTACCAGTGTGCGCTTAATGCTCTCGGCGCGCACGCTTTTATCAATTATTACAATTACGAGGCTTAATGAATATGTGATTAGAGCGTTTTCGATTAATCTCTGCGACTATGCTGCTATTTACTGCTTGATTGCATTACGAATGCAGACAGCATGCGACGAGCTGCTCTGCAATACCTAATATTAATAATAATATCCCTGCCAAACCATATCATTAATATTTAAAAACTTTGCAGCTAATTATTTTTAATTTCTATTAAAACTAAAAATAATATTATTAAAATAAATATTCGCGCGTACCCATAGCGCATTGACAATATGATCCAATAACAACAAATCTAAATTTATAATTGAAAATGCATTTAATAATATTGAACTTTTCTGCGGTTTTGTTATATAACTCTAACGCAAAATTGCATACTGTGATTGTCAGCGACAGCAGCATTTATCGTTGAGTAATTTTCATTTATACGTTCCGTATGGATTTATATTCAAAATAATTTTCATTATTTCCATCATTTTCCATCACAGCAAATACGCGACTGTGAAATAAATATTTTAATTGATTAAATTATTATTTATAAACGCAAATGAATACCAATCGCCGTATTGGTTTATAAACTTTACAGATAATTCATATTATTGCAATTTACACATTGAATATTATAAACAAAAATAAACTTTACGAATTAAAATGTGGCGAACATTGCAAATTTGTTTTAGCTTGAAAATAAATTTGAGCCGCAAACATGGTGAATGGTGATTTTCAATTAAAAACTTACGAGATATTCAGATGACTATCAGTGAGTGATACATGAACGTGCATAATGATAAAGTGGGTGATAACGCTCATTAGTGCTTAACTTAAACAAACAACAAGCTAGCTGCTCATTATTTGAGCGCAAGTCGTCGTCTTTCTCGTTCGATACGTTTCGGATCCAAATGAGCTAATAATAGAGAGTGACTTGAATAATTGCAACATTCGCAACATTTATAATTCCGTAACAAGACCGCAGACGAAATGAGCGTAACAATTAATGAGTAATTATTGTGAATTGTAAATAAATTCTACGAGTTTTTCTTGCGAGAAGAAGTGGGCTTTCAGCTATTTACAGGTAAACACCCTATAAGTAACAATGGGCTTAGGTTACTATTTTGATGACATGACGTATGGACGTGAACGCGCGTTCGTTAGGCGAGTGCCGGTGTCTGTTATCAGGATAAACAACGCACCCCGCCGCCATCGTGCGGCCTTAACAAGCGCGCTCGCTGTACATTGTCGATGATGCAAGAGTATATAAACAGGCGGTGGCGGTGGCGGTAGTGACGCTCGCCGGACGCGTCGGCCGGAAATCCCCCAAAGGCAGCAAAGACGTACGACCGGAAATACAATTGATCCAGTAAATAGGCGGCCCCCGTACAATTACCGTCTTCGGCGGAAGTGCGCAGACAAGACAAGACAAACGCGGAGCGCTTTTCGGGGGATACTTTGTGCGCTTCTTACGAGAGTAGCAGCGGCGGCTGGCGGCGGTGGATGGCAAGGTGCGCAAATCCAAAGTCACGTTGTTGAGCGCGGCGGCCGAATCGAATGAAACAGCTTGTCTGCCTGCCTGCCGCAAGCAACCAGCTGGCAATCTTTGGCGGCGGCAGTGGCAGCAGCGGCGTGCGTGATCGGCAGCCATAAAATCCGAGCGGGCCAAAAACGAACGAACGTTCTTGGAATACAATGAGCAAGCAAACGTCCGCTCGGCTACCGCCAACAGTTTCCACTCTCATATGTATAGAAAATGAATTCGTTTTATGCGCGGAACAACAAATAACGCTCCACAATCGAAACCGCTTAGATTGCCAACGATTTAGCCCCCTACAATTCGCCTCGTTTTATTTGCATATTCTACATCAATTTTAATTTAATTTAAAATTGCTTTCGACTATCAAACGAATGATAGTCGACCTCTATTCCCTTCCCTTGCGATGTAAATCTATCAATTCGCATAATAAATATTATTTTAAATACTCATTCACGTAAAACAAATTAGCGAGCGAGCGAGTGGGTGGCTCATAAATATTAAACAATCAATCAATCATCCGGATGAAGTAAACAATAGGCAACTACGGCTGTCATCGGCGCGTCTCAATACTACGGATTCGTACGATTAATGGCTTCGTTTCAGCTTTCAGCGTTGAGCAACTCAGACGTATTGTTGTTAGAGGAAGCAAACGTTGAGCACATATAAATAATTGCATTAAACAAGGCGTATTTTCGTCTTACAGCTTACGGGTTTGGCGTTTGGCTGATGATGAAACCACCGCCGCGCCAAACCACTCCCGAAATGCTCTCTTGGCTGTGTCAGAGCACGACGACGTTTTGGGGGTGAGCGTGCGCGAAGGCGGCTGTCGATTGTGCTTACAAAGTGCGTTTCGGTTAATTAGTGTTTGTTGTTTGTTCGACAATATTTGGCATCGCTGCTCGCGCGCTGTGCTTCCTTGCGTCGGCGAGGAGCAGAGAGTGCATTAATTCGTAATGCCCGCCCATAAATAAAATAGCAATCCGTGGACATTTGTAATCTCGTAATATTCGAACCGCTGAGCTCGCAACACAGCCTTTGTTTATGTCGGCCGCGTATTCACAAAAGGGATGCGCGCATCGTTATGGTTTGTTTAGCATCCCTGTTTCGAAAAGGGATTGCTTTATTTGTACGTTTGTGGCAGCCGGATAAACTTCGCTCTCCTGACTTCATTATTTGCTGATGGACTATAAAAACCCTTCAAATTTAAGACAATAATGCTCCAAATTTCGCAACTTTTCCTTTTACTTTTTTCTCACGCGCCGCAAACATTTAGCATTATGATTTTTATGCTGACATAACATCCATCATACTTGCGCACGCCAAAAGGGTGGCTCGAAGTGGTAAGTTTAATGTTTAATTTGCAGGAATACGAAGAATCCCAAGGGGACAATAAAGAAGAAGTCGTACTGCTGTTCTTGTTGAGTTGGCGCCGCATGCTGCGAGGGATGAGGTACGTGTGTATGCGTGAAAAGGGACACAAGTCGTCGTTCAACCCTCTGTTATCACTCACATTCTGGCGTTGAAACGCTAACCTACAAACTGCCGCCGCTCGCCCGCCAGCCCGCCATTCCGCCGTCATTGTCGTTCCGCATACGAGTATGTTTATATCAGGCTCACAAGTCACGGCATCTTGCATAGAAAAGTTTGTTGCCTACTCAAAATTCACGCGGCGGCCGCCTCCTCATGCTCTCGTCTGCTTCTTATTCTTCGCCTTGTTTGCCGCCAGCAGCCGATGCGATGAGGAACTGCAAACAGCGACTGGGGCGCGTAAACGATGCGCAACGTATTGTCAAATAAGAGAATAAGAAATACGAACGACATATATACAAAGGGGTTTCATAGGGTTTAATGTGCTTTGCCGGATTGACAAAATTAAAATTTATGTATCCCTAAGACGTAGAGATATAACTCAGAGCAAATGTAAAAATTGGACGGGCTGAAAGAGGGCAAATGTGAATGGCTCTTTTTTCTAACGCGTTTACAGCATATAAATTTTTGTTTCCTTTACGTGTCGCATAAATAAAAATAAATCCGGGAACGGGTCGTCGAAATATTGAAAGCGTTAAATCTTGATCATTCTTAATGTCTGCGCATTGATGATCCGATGCCATGACAGGAAACGCATTAAAACCTTACGCCAAGTTTTCGTGTGTTTCCTATTTATTTATTCTTTAATTTATGTACGTACGTACATCCCACGAAAGGGGACTAAGTGAAGTCGCGCGTCAACTTTGCGTAATTGAGTTTTCCATCTCGAAACACATCGGCCAACTATGGCGGCGCGCCATTCAGGAGCATGCGGAGCGAGGGCGGCTAAAGCAATATGAAAATGGTCTGCCGCCCGCCATATATTAAGGGCGAGGACGCAATGATCTTACGCTCGCTCACCTGCTCGAAAACTCGAAGAATATTGCATTTCTTAGCAAAGACAAATTTGATTTTCGCTCAAGGTGATTCCCCGTGAGGTGAGTTACCCTTCATTACTTTATATACCCTCGTCCCGCACATAAAGAGCACGCGCGAGCAGCGAGCGGGAAGAATGGGCAAAGGATGAAAACACCCAGTGTCTACTAAGTGTACCTCAAGGTAATCTCGAGTTTGAGAAGCATCTTGGGATAATTATGTTCTCACTCTTGTTATCACAGCGCCGAGCGGCACAGCGACCTCTTTCAAGGCTTCGTCTGCTCGAGTTTCATCATTTGCGGCCGTAAATCAACCGGAAAACAATTTAACTAACTTTTCACAGAACACTGCTGGAGCAGCACCACCGTGTTTGTTTGCTTCGTCACGTCGTTGGCACAGCGTTGAGATGAATGTGGTTGTTGTGGTTACCTGCGAGGTAATTGTCCTGCGCGAGGACTAATCAAGAAATATGTATGCGTACCGTTTCAGGACGAAATAAATGATTGTCAAATTATACCGCAATGCAATATGGCTCAAGTTGGAAATAATCACTGCGTGACGAAACCGGACCGAGAAGTATTTGCGCGTATTAAAAAGTTGCAGGATATCCGTTCCAGCTCCACCGATGAGTTATGAGCGTGGCCGCCATAATATTGCGGCGGGCGCAAAGGCACACTACGCAAGGGTGCATGAATTCGCATGTATTTTCATGCATTTTCATCGAGTTCGTTATATTGTTCTTTTTCGGGACGCTTCCTTGTAACACCGACTTGCACCATTAAACAACAAAGTAAGAGGTCGCGTGTGTGACAAACTCGCAAAAGCAACACTCGAGCTAGTGGCTGCTGAGCACGCAATATTAATTCAACTTTACTCCATGTATTCTGACGTGTGCAATGCCGGCGAGGAATACAAATATAAATTGTGAGCGCACGGATGACAGGAACGAGGCGAAAGAAAGTTGAACAAGTTATTATTTTATCTGCACGTAATTTTCAAATTTGCAATAGCTACACCTTCATTGCTCTTGCAGTAAATGGACAAGTACCTTACTGAATTTAACAAGATTAATAGATGGAATACGAGGACTTAATAAAGGACGAATATGGATTTTTTCAACGCTCACTCAACATGCGATTGACGCTAGGTACGCGCGCTTCAACGAAATAATATATTAAAATTACATTTCCGAGCAGAACGCGCGCGTGTGCGCTGACGCGCCGGTATGGAAGGCATGCTCTGCCTAAATTAAATTTTCCACTTTGCCCGCCAATTTGATTGGAGGCGGCTGCACGACGATTGGCGCATATAAGCGCGTTTTTAAACAAATGCAGCACGTAACACGCGTCGCATGCGCTAAGTCTATTGCTAACAGTTTTATTTATAAATAAATTTCATTACGGCGAAGCGCGCCGCCGCTTTTAGGCAAGAAGCGCAACTCGTTCGTGTTGTCTGTCGCTGTGCTTTGCATAAAGATTCCACAGCGCATTTTACCGCCGCCGCGCCGCACGGCTTTGTCGTCGTATGCTGAAAGCAACGCACAAATTGATTCGGTGACTCGACTCTCCTCGGGCCGCGCATTGCCAATAAAGACAAACTATTCGGATATCAGTGCTTTGTGCGCAATTTACGCGCAATGCGCGCATACAAAATTGTAATGCATGCCCATAAAATACAATAAACGAGCGAAATGCGCCATTGCAACTTATGCCACACTAATAAATCTTTATGTGCATTCAATACTTCTGTCTCCACTTGTTTCGCAAAGTGGAGTAAAGTAAAGCGAGCCAAGATAGAGTTGTACTCGTGAAAAACGCAATTCAAAGACATTCCGCGAGTGAAGCAGTGATAAACTGAAATTTATTCAATTCAAGTGAATTGAATTGCGAGCACGATATGAACGCAAACTGAAGCCGCGTCGAATTCAACTTATAAACAATAACAGCAATTCAAGTTTCGTGCGAAAGGCGCGCACAGCAAGTTTAATTGGAAGGCACTCCAAGTGGAAAGCGCGAGCGACCTCATCAAATGCGGGCTAAAGAGAGGTGCGCCACTGCCACTGCCGCTGCCGCTGGTACTGCCGCCGTCGAGGCGAATTCGTCGCCGGTGGTGCGTGCTTGCCTTGCTTGTTATTCGCATGCATACACTTCAAGAAGAAGAAGTAGCACTCGTAGCGTTTGCAGATTGAGCCGACTGTTAGCAATAGATAAATCAAAATCGATTCAAACTTCTGCATTCACCGCCAGCATAAGGGCGGCGGTGAACTGTTTTAATTAGAGCGGGGACACGTTGCGTCTCTGCACAATTACAACTTTCAATCCGAATCCTTAAGTTTCTTTGCTGTTCAAAATTCGATTAAATAAGCCCATAACTGAATTCAAATATCTTCGTTTGTTCTGCTATCTATACGTAGATAAACAGAAAGAAATTATTTATCACGTTATTCAAACATTTTATTGAATTGGCGCAATGAGAACACAATGCAGCACGTTGTTCAACAAAGGACGCGTGCCTTTTAAATATTGCATTCTCGCTATTTGTAACCGAATATGCTACGCGATTCAGCGTTGATTGTGATAAATATTCATTTGCACAATTGGCATGCGCCGGCATCACTGCTGAAATATGAGCGCAAGGAGCAAAAGGACGAAAATCTTGTTCCGCACGCGTATCGCCATTTGTGTTGCGCTTCGTTTAGCGAATGCTTCAAAGGACTAATAAACTTTAATTAGTTTTATTAGCGCTACGGCTGCTGCAAATTCCACAACGCTCCTTTTTGTTCATTCACTCGCTCACGCACAAGAGGTGAAGGAGGAGGCGGAGGCGGCGCACGTCGTGGAATAAATGCAAGTTAAATAAACGAATAAACGAATCGAACAAACGCTCTTCCCGTTTCGCGCGACTATAAATTCAAGTATGTTTTATGCGTTTCACACTGCCTCTTTCCTTTCGCTGTTGGCTTCGTTACAATTCGTTAGCCTTATTTCTTCCGTCTACCATTCCCATCCCGTTTTACCCCGCGCAGTCATCCCTTGTTTAACGTTTATTATTCAAGTAACTATACGTGTTTGGGTTCGTTCGCTTATATTGTGTGTTGTTCTTGCATTTCTTGTGTTTTGTTGCTTAGAATTTAAAATTGTACGGCGCATTTGTTGTTGTTGTGCCTTGGAGAATTTCTTACCAACATTAATTCCGGCAAAGGATAACACGATGGCGCTACAGGCGCAGGACTAATTTATAGACACGTTTTAGGCGTTTACAACGGACGCGCGCGCGCGTAGAGTTCGATCAACGGATTACAATTCGGCAATCGCAACAAAGATCATGCTGCAAAATCCGCAGAGAGAAATTTAACAATTGCCGATTCTTCCAAGGCGTGTTGCTTTGCCAGCGAATGTTTGTTTGTTTGGGATTAGAAAGTAAAAAAAAGTGCACAAAACACTCCCTGGATGCTACTAAGATAAACAGATAACAAGCAATCCCTTTTTCGTAATGTTAAATTTGCCGCCTTCGAGTTGATGTTTGGATCCTTTGGGATCGAATAAAAGTGTTTTAGTCCTTAATTTATTAACTCGATGCCATGATTTAAGTGCGAAATTTGTTTTTGTTGCTTAAACGTTTGAATAGTTTTAATTTGAAATACGTTGAGTATTGTGCAAGGGAAGGTTAAAGCTTTAATTTAATTTTATCACCGGCGCTGACAACAAAGAATGAATACCGGAAGGAGGAAAAGCGCGAAAAGGTACATTTTAATGGATCTTTTTATCTGCGCGTAAACAGTGATCGCCTCCTGGCTTTGTTATCCCTTTTTTATTTGCCGATTTAGCGTATCGCGTAATTTAACTGCCAGCCAACGCACTTTCAAGGTATCGAATGCTCCGGTTCAAAGCGCAGTGCAAAAACACCGCACGTTTTATCCGCGTTTGGCGCAATGCGGCCATCGTCGTCTGCAAGGATTTGAATTCATTTTTAAGATTAACGCGGGCAGACCTCTTTCGGCTCGCGAAATTGTAACTTATCACGGAGCAATACAAACACGGCGCAAGCAGTGATACGCGCGCGATGGTGGCGGCTGCGGGAAAATTATGGAAATTGATGCGTGCACGTAGTGGGCCGGAAAAGGGTTCGTTCGGGAAATTATTGCGTGCCCGGCGAGGGAGCAACATAAATTCGCCGGCCAAATGTCTGCCGGAAATCGAAAATTCTAGCAAATTCGCACAAATATTGTGTGCGAGTGCGGATGGCGAGCGGAAGGCGAGCGCCGTCTTCGCCAATCGGCCCCCGGCGCGCCGCGTACAAAAATCTTCCGGGCAAAGAGGAACAAAAGCAATATGAGAGATTGAATAATTTATAATAATATATACGATAGTTTCGTTCAATTGAGAAGTATAAAAATTCCTGACACGTTTCGCCGCCGCTTTTTGCGCCAATGTTATTTCATTTTGTCCAACACTATTATTCTCTGTTGCAATAAATAAATCTCGATATTTATTGTTCTGCGTGGAAAGTCGCATAATTGATTATGTAAACAACAAATGTATGGTGAGTGAACGTCGAGTGTAATTTTGATAATGATCACACATCCGCAAAACGAATGCAAATCGCGGCGCGTTTTCGGTAAATTAAACAAATTGGATTGGATTGCTGTTTCGGCAGCACTCACCAGAAGCGGGCGGGATGATCGCTCGTGTTGAGTGCTGGACCACGTCATGTGCGCACAATATTGACATGCATCAATCGTATATTTGCCGAACGTGATGTAGATTCGCGATTAGCTGACAATTATTTGTCCATTAAGCTGATTTTATTGCGTCGATTAGTCAATGCTTTATTTTACAACCCTCTTCTTGCCGCTCAAAAATTATTATCCTTGCACTCTTTTCGAAATTTTATTACCGATCGTATTTTATTGCATTCAAACTTCGATTTCTGCGCGAGTGCCGAATTGAAATATAAAAATCAAATTCGGGATCAAACTGCGAAACACAAATAGCAGCCAATAACTTATGACCAAAGTTGCCATTCACAAAACGACAAAACAAGGGTAGGTCTCTTCGTAGTGCATTCTAGGAATGCGAAAAGTGTACTTCCAAGTCATGAATACTTGAATCGCGCGCACCTGTCCAATGCATATTTTCCGCGTCCCAACTTTCCACGATCGAGACGCCAGCCGAGCATGAAAACTTTTCTAATAGGAGATGCGCCAATGCATTTGACATTCAGGAATCTCGATCGCATTTGAATTTTCGATCGCATCCACGTCCTTTATCTTCATCTTCTTTTTTTCCGGATGACATAGTTTGTGATTAAAATAATTCGGCGAGCAGAAAGTAACGCGAAATTGCAAGCTTAATGTTCAACGATAACCTAAATAATAGAATCTCCATTATTGAAAGATTAGTCCGGCGGGGTTCTATTCGAACGTCTGCTATAAATTAGATCCAGTCTAAGGCGATAGAAAAGACGAACGAACGAACGAACGAAAGAAGTTATAAAGTTATTAAGCACGTACTATAACTATGGTCGGATAAAAAGATAGGGAGAATTGGACGCATTAAACGGACAAGCGCTGTGCGTCGTCGTTTGATGGCAGACGGCGGCGGCAGTGGCAGTGGCGGTTTGGTATCTTATCAAACGTATACTCTGCCTGCCGCCCCCCTGAATGCCGTCGCTAATAACCCTGCATGCTTCTCATTCATACTCATACGGCCCTTCAACAAAATATCCGTATTTAAAGCGTGCGCCCGCGTCTGTTTGTGTGTTCGTGTTCGTTTCATTTCGCTCACGGAAGATTCGCGTTGCCGGCGCGCTTTATTACAGCGAAATGTCTTTTATATCAGTAATTACTACATTGTTATCTTTTTATAGCCGCGTGCGCTTCGCAACTAGCCAACTAAGCAGCAGTAGCATTCTCCTCCTAATACTTTATTGTATTATTTATGGTCGCACCGTTTTCTTTTTTTATATTTCCGCGCAAGTCACCACGGCGCGCAACATTAATGCAATTACATTGTGTGGTGTTCCATTCCGCGAGCTGATTCATCGTTGTCCTCTGCTGCTACACATTCAACTATGTGTTACGGTGCAGTTTTACATGCAGCGTGACCGATGCATAAAGGATACGCCACACTCATTTACGGTTATTATCAGATGGGCGCATGGGAACGAAAGACAATTTAAACAATTGCCGTTTACACACAACTTACAAAACTGTAATTAGTGCGACGCAATGACAAAACTATGCATCGCAAATTGCTGTTTACTAATTATGTAATTGAGTTCGAGTTGCTTGCTTGATAATTTTACATGAATGACGTCTTGCAACTGTAATTTAACAATCATTTCCCGTATTTGTTTGTTGGTTTGTTTACGTGCTGTATACCGTGCGTACGTACGTACGTTTGTTTTAATCAATGTTGTCGCAAACAAATATGTTTCTTTACATTGCCATCGTGACAGTATTTGCTTGTTATTCATAATGCGGCTGGCGGGCGACGAAACATGCGAAACGCATTGAGGAGCGAATATCGAGAGCACTTGGAAAAAGCGCACGAAAACGTATTAAAGGCGTGCGTCGTAAAAGTTGGCAAAACGGCCGCTTGAATGCTTTCGAATGGAATGAAACACGCGGATTGCCATCTACATACACATGCCAAAGCATCACGTCAACGTTGAGCCGTCCATATATTTTTTTTCGGGGGCGGCGTGAGCCACTCTTGCTTTTTTCCTCGCTTCTTGTTTTCCTGTTTGGTTTGGCTCGCACGCGCGCACGCTTCGGATTTATTCATTTTTTATTTTTATGTTATTACCAAAGTGCCTCGTTGATATGTAAACATTGCGCATATTGGGGACGACGAATATGAACACATTAATTTTATTGTTTAATCAATGTCTCCCGCGAACGCGAAAAAAACACACACGAAATTACTGTTTTTAACGTGCCGATTATTACGCCGAATAAGCTATAACTCTACTAGTTACCAACTATTCGTTGACTTTATTATTAATCTATATTTGGAGCATGATAAAACAAAGAAATGTGATTAGTATCTGAAAGTTCAAAGGTGTTTGAACTTGCTGGATTTTGAAAAATTTGTCTATTAATATTACAACAACCATTTTTCATTTCCTGATTTTGGAAGAAACATATGTCTCAAGTTATTTTCAGTTAAACAAATTATTCTGCGAGTAAAATTAAAATGATTAATATCATCTATAAATAAAGAAAACAGCGTATAAGAATAGCTCAGAGTCAAAGAGCGAAATTCGCGTAGTAAAACAAAAATACTGCTTGCTATTTTACAGCAGTATTAAAGAAGCAAGGTGTTTGGTCGGTTTGCTTTATGGCTAATGACATGCAAAAAACTGAAACGCGATAATAAAACGGCATGTGAACCGTCAACGAAATGAAAAGAATCAAGCGGCGTTTTACGACTTATGACTTATAGTATAATATCAAGGTGATGGGGGGCAGTTAAGACTGACTGTGTGTGCCTGCTTGGAATAAATCAATTATTTAATAAGTCTGGCGAATTAGGCCACCCATTGAGTTCTCGCCTACCAATTTCCTCACAATGATGCACTACGTTCTGACACGGCCGTCGCGCCATCGCTGGCGATTGTATAAAGTGACAGTCTAGTGCAAGTTTCGCACACGTTGCTGCCGCCTCCGCTGGCGGCTAATAGGCTCGGCGCGTAACGTCAGAGAGAGCTCATTTCATTGTCCGCAGGGAGTCCTTTCGCCTTACGCGCGCGCATACACGTAATGAGACAGGATGTGCACCACGCATATTTGGGTCATTCGCGTAAAGATCTCCGCCACCGCCACGGCCACCACCACCGCTGCCGCTGCTTTCTTTGCAGGCTAATGGTGATGACGATGATGACTGTCTTAATCAAACAAAGCGCGTGCACGAGCGGCCAAGACAAACGAAATCGTAAATTGCACGACAAAATGAATGATTGGGCCTGTACGCGGACAACAAAAGAATGATGAAAAACTTTTGCGAAAGAATGGGCAAACTTTTCAGCGTTGGCGGTGTGTCTATGAAAGATGAAAGTCGCACACGATTTAGGGCTCTAGTGCGGCGCGTATAGAGCGGCGGTGAAAGAAAGGTCTGGTAATAATTGCTCTTCATAGTTGAAAAGTCTGCAAGTAAGTGAAATATGCCATGAACTCGTAGTAAATGGAGATTTTTTGATAGATAATTTTCCCATCACTGAGACTGCACCATGGTGCCAATGGCAAACGAATGAATAATTCACGATGGATGGGGATCAGTTTTCCATTTTCTTCTTATAGGCTGTGGATGCGAATACCACCCACTTCGAGCCTATCAACTGAATGCTATTAGACGCTTCATCGTTCAATGATGACGGCCGCTCATTATTTACGCTCGTGTTACTCGAGTGGAAAATTCTACGGGAAAATTCAAGAATCCAATCATTGCTTTACTAACGCTGTTTGCACATACACCTGTCCAATTTTTTACGGGCCATCGTTTTGGGGAAAACTATTAATTTCTTTACGAACAAACAGAGAGAAAAAAATAAACAACAAAAGTTATGTATATAAACTGTGCGCATAACAACAAGGTATATCTATGTCTCTCCGGAGAGTGCTTAAAACTGTACGGCGCAACTTACTGCTACATTAATTCTGCTGCCCCCTGAAGCCAACTTGTTTTCTTGCCCTATCAACCTCAATAAAAGTACAACAAGTGCGCGCGTTTCGGCCGCGCTTGGTCGAATTTCAAATAAATCACCAGGTTGATAATTTTTTTCCAACTTGCTGCCTTTCCAAATATTGGATTAAATAATTGGTTAATTATTGACATACGCGCGTGAACTTACAAATATACGAAATGAAAGAGCAATTAAATTTTACGACGTAATGAAAATTCAATTCCACTATTTCTTGCGCCAAGCCTTTTGCGCTTTTCTGCTGCAAGTTGCATTATTATTGAAGTAACCAATATGCGCAAGCAAATGCATTGCGTTCATTCATTGCACGTCGTGCAGCGCCGACACAAACGTATATAAAACTAATATACCACCCCCCTCGTGCAAATGAGCTAGTTTGTGTGCGTGTGTGTTGCTGCCTCATCAATGCGCATATGTAGACGGCGCGTGCATGTCGATTTAATTAAAGCAAACACGTTTGCTTTATATTTAATTTCCAATTGCAAATTAAATTCATAGAGTGAGGAAAGTGGGTATGCGTAAATATGTGTGTGCAACCTATGTTTATATGCGTTCTGTTTATTCAGCCATATTTTGCATACGTAAACCGCCGCATTGCTGCCGCTGCCGCCCGGTGTTGTTAAATTTTATTTAAAGTACATTGCCGCCTTTTTGTGTTTACCAGTACCTATTGTTATTATTACTCGCGTGCATGTGTGTGTTATTTTTTCGGCCGTCGTATTCGCGGTTTATTTCATAAACTCGTTAATATTCATGTAATGAGTAGTAGTACAGTGTGTGTACTTTAATTATCTGTTATGCATGCGCGTAATCACGTTGCGTAATCACGATGTATTTTTAAACTTACGCAATTGAAAAATCAGAAAATCCATAAAAACTCAATATTGAAACTCACCTGAAACAAAGAAAAACATTAATTAATACAATGATTGATTACAAGTTTTATTGATTTGATTTATTTCCATTTTTTCCGCTGGAAAATGTTATATTTGCCTACAAAGTGAAATAATGATCGTGAGAATTTGTGGGTGGGTGCATACACACGTGGGCGGGTGTGCGGAGGGGCAGTGGCGCGTTCAATTTCATTTTCAAGTGGAAAATTTGTTGCCGTAGGGAAATTTTTATATTACCTCATAAATAAAGTAGCAGTCGAAGTCGACAGCGCGCGGGCTGCCATCGCTTCAAGACGCTGCTACTGCCTGCCACCAGCCGCCTCCGACAGCGACGCGGAAACGCAGAGCACCGGAAAACGAGGACAACAATGCGTCGTACGTTCAAGTTAATTTTCCGGCCACCCCGAGCACTCAAACGCAACGCGCTTCGTGGCTCATGCAATTGCGAATGCATATACGGATTTATGATCCGCGCACGTCACATACGAACGCGAATGATTTTTTTCCGATTCCGGCATTTTCCACTCCAACTCGCTAAAGAATTGAACAAACACAAAGTAAATAAGTTAGCGGACGGAGGGCGGGCGCTGTGCGACTGTCGAATGGAAATTATATTATTTCTGTGCAAAATGCGTATTGACTTTAATTTTGCGATAACGTACACATTCGTCCTTCGTTCCCATGCATTGTTTTACTCGCTATTCAACGTTGGCTCGACGTTGGCTCGGCGTTGGCGTTTTCCTTACGTTTGTATGCGCAAGGAGAATGAACGTGTATTAATGCACACATTGTGTGCATGTGTCGCAAATAGAGTGACACAAATACAGACGGATGAAATAACAGTTAACGGCGGAAATGCGGCAAATAAAATAAGGACGACGCCTAACATCTCACTATCCACATATACGAGCGATGCGATCGCGTAATATAATATTTTATTGAATTCGTCCTGGCTAGAGAGATGTTTGCTCTTTTACAGCAACCGCAGTGCTGCTGCAATAATACACATTGCCGCCAAGCAATACCATTGACGCACGCACACATCGTCGCGAAATGCGAGAAATGAACTAAAGTCAAACAAGACCGATACATTTGCGCATTTCATGGCTCAATTCAATGCCCAATCGTCAATTCGCAACGAGGCGAAGCCGCATTTTATTGACATTCTACGCAACGGAATAGTCTCTTTGCGCGCGCGTGAGTATAATATTTGCTTTTAGACAAATATTGTTTTTATTAATATTATGCCAATTGGAAAAATAATGACGTACGTACGTACGTACCAACGTATTTTTAAGCAAACGATAATAACATTTCACTTTTATGCATGCATAATAATAATGCAGCAAATGTACAATTAAAAAATTAATTACGTAAATAATGCACTAATGTGTATTTATCACACATTATTCCGCGCATCAGTTTAATGCCAATATTTCGCGAAACAACAACAGTTCATTAAATTGGCATAAATATTTTGTATTAATAATTCGCGTCAATGTTATTGTAATCTTTCGACTTTCACGAATCGAAATAATTTCATTATTTTACTGCGGTGTTTGTTTGTAAACACTTGCAATATTTTATGCAAATGGAAATATTAATTATGTAATATTCATTTATATGATAATTATTTAATTATTATTTTTTCATTATTCAGTCTGCCGCCCCCCATTCGCAGAGAAAATTAGTACGGCATTTGACTAATTATTATGATGTGCATTGTGGTAATTTTAGGGCAGTTGTAAAAGGAGGAAATAATTTGCGCTCGCAAGAACAATGGAACAACTGCAGTTAACGTATTGTTGTTTTAGTGAGGACGCAACCGCGTATAATTTATATCAAGTCATAGTAAACACTTGTGGACGGTGGCGGCGGTACGCGAAGATGAGTGATCCTTGGGCATGTTACAGGCGTGGAGGAGGATTTTGTCCTCTTGCCAGCCGAATCTCTTGCGCTTGCTTGCGGTGTGCCAAACGCGCGCGCCGAGTACTCACTCACGTTCTCATCGTGTCAAATCGTAAATCTTGGCGTTAACAAGTCAACCATAGCGGCTTAGAACAACATCGTTAGTGTATAGCCGCCACCCTCCTCCTGCCTTAATAAACACATACACAAAAGGGGGGCAGCTCGCGCTGCTTTGGCCGAAACATCCACCGCGCAACAAACATGCGACGCGTGCAAAACATTAACGAGCTGTGCACTCTTCTTGCGATTAATTATTAATTATTCATCAGTTCACATCCGAGCCATCATCGCTTTTTAATGACACCCACTTAAGCATCAAGATTTCATTACATTCTTAAGCCCCCCCGTACGAAGGGTTGGATAATCGACGCCAAGACGGAAATTTCCTGCGTTAAGAATTAATATTCAACAATTCGTGCATACATTAAAAATGCTAATTTGCCTACTTCAAAAAATCGCTATTTTTTACTAATTATTTGCAAAAACAAATAAACATAAATATTAATGTAATTTATGAATTAATTACCATTTTTAGTTGTTGCACTTTATTTTAAAGTTGAATATTTAATTCGAGTGCAAATTGTTTGAATAATTCACGACGCGAGAAAAGTTTGAAGATTTATTGCTTGCATTTCCAAAATAGAGCAAGACGGCGTGCTGTTTTATTAGTGCGCATGATTGAAGTGATTAATGAAAGGCAATTAATTAAAATTCACTTAATAATTCATTAACAACAACATGTGCATGATTAAATGTCCTTGAGAGAGAGAGAGAGCTACAAACGCTAGATATCAAACTGAGGGTGAAGAATGGTAATTAAGATTAGTTTTCCACTGACACGCAAATTTTCCATGCTTTTACATATTTAATTGCGTGTTTTAATTAATAATTAATTTTGTACACTATCTACTACCCGCTTTTATCGTCCAGCTTTTTCGCTTTAAAGCCTTTCATTAACCTGCTGACAAGTGCTTTAAGGTGGTTTTGAGGAAAAATGTTAAAATTCATAACAAGTTTAGATATTCAAGCAATTCATGAATCAGTTTACTTCAGTTCAGTATACTCGAAAGGAACCGGAACCCGGAGGCATGTTGCTCCAAGTTGGGCACAACGCAGATGACGTGCATTACGCCAGTTTTCCGGTTTCCTCTCCTTCACCCTCAACGCACGCGTGGCAATCGGCAACATCGGCGCGCGACGGAGGCTGCAGCAGCTTAGCGCAATATGTAGACCACACATGTTCCAAATGTGCCGCCTCCAGAGTGTGTGATCTATGCGTGCCTCGTTTATGGACGACATCCGCGTCTTTATGTGTCGCTCCGCATAATCATTGCCTTGCTGACATTAAGATAAACTCATCACAATAAACATCCCTCTCTGCGTGTCATTTGTTAAACCAAAATCCGTTCGTATACTTATCACCATTCAATTATTATATAATACAGCATGTCGCACAAAAGTCACCCCATTTGAATTCAAATTAACCCAATTTTTTTCCGTATATTTCTACAAAGCCTTTGCCACCCCGAAACCCCATGCCATAATCGACAAATTTCGAGAGAGCATTAATAATGGCGCATTTATTTGTGCAATTGCTTTTATCGATTGAACGCAAACCCGCCATCCATCCATTCATGGGGATGATCCGCCCACGTTTTCTATCCATTGATTTCTCATATCTATTGTGCACTCCCCCGCCGACACTCGAATTGTATGTGTCCGTGATTGGGGGGCAATCAACTCAAGCATCGGATCGCAACGGTGGGTGCGATGCGATGCAATGTGCGGCCCCCTCGAAATCGTTCCCGATTTATATGTTCGTGTATACGAAACGAGATTTCATTTCATGCATGCGGCTCATTATACGTTAATGCGGAATGCGATGATAGAAAGAGTTACGAATGAAAACGCACGACATGCCACTGTTTACATTAATTAATGCAATTGCTGCAATTTGCTGCAGCTCTCCACGCTTCATGCGCAATCGTAATAATAATCGTAAAGCCAATAATACGAAGCGCGCAAAGTAATTGAATTGACATTTAATGCACACACATTCGGCATTAATATGAACTGCTTTATGATGCATGATTTTTCATTAAAACTCCTCATTTTTACGACTTGCGTACTGCATTTTAGGCAGCGATAGCGTACGAGCAAAAATCAATTCGCAATGTAGAATGTGTTTTTGTGATACAATCAGGGCATGCAACCGCGTAGCGTAATTGATTTAATTAAACGCGTGCTCAACAATAGTGCGCTAAACTACTGTTAACGATTTTTGGTGGAATTTGAAATATTTTGTAATTTCACATTTTCGAAAATAAGAATTTAATATGTGCATGTTATGTTTTTCCGGCGAGCGCTTAATATTGAGCATAGTCGCGAAATGATTTATCTCTAATAATACTTTTGTTTTCACTTCGCACTTTAACATTCTAATACGAACAAAAGCGTTCGCGTAATATTTTTGTACATTACGGAGAATTGTAATGGCCACACACACACAATACAAATAATGCGATGGAAACACGGCGCAGAATACAAATTCGGTATTAACCCCTTTTTAATGCACAAGCCCACTCTCGGCGAGCGAAACACGATCGCTAATTCTTCGCGCATTTAGATTGCAAAAGCACATTACACGCATTTATTCGCTAATGCAAATGAAAAAGCAAGCGCAAATTAATTAAAATGTATAAATATACGAAGGAGGAAACGGGCGCGTGAGGCACTTTCCTAATTTAAACACGAAACGTTATCGTTTGCCGCCCGTACGAGATAAATACCCTCGCGTAAAGACGGCGATGGCGTTGTCTCACAACAGGCAAATTCAAAACAAAACAAAACAAAACACAGCAAACCCGAAACAGGAGCAGCGCGAATTTGATGATGATCAGGATATTCGGACAATTAGCGGTTTAATTAAAGGAGCAAACGCGACTCGCGTAGTCCTTAATTTGCGCTCCCTTTTTGCTTTACGTATTTTGACCGAAAAATATCATCATTGTAGCTTCTACTTGATTATTACAGATTAGCAATGCGTGTCACGTGTATCTTTGCCCTGGATCCTCGTGAAGGACGAAAGATAAACAGAAAAAAGTCAAAAACAAACGTCTTTTGTGTACTTGATAGACATTTTAGGCACACGCGAAATCCACGCAAGTAAAACGATTCGTGTTATTTGATGAGCTCATTAATGCCATACGCTAAACGATTGAAATCAGCAAGAGCTGATTAACAGTTCCGAATTTTTCTTCCTTGCGATTTTGTCTCAGATTTTATACTTATCCTTATTAAATTTTTCCTTTCAACGGCGAACACGATTGCGTGATATACTCATATAAAAAAGTAAATAACATTCTGTCATAATAACAAATTTGATCAATGTGAACGCGTTGTATTTGGGCGTTTATTTCGTAACTCAACTTGCAAAAACATCATGCAAAAAACAGCGTACAATGCGTCGCAATAATTCGTTTTCTCTGTAATCATATTACATTTCGCTCATCTATCATCAAAAAAACTACCCCAATAACTAAGTAAATTTTTTTGATTATGAATTCACACTTGCGAATTAAAATGGATCGTAAATATTGAGACTTGATACTTTGAATAATATTATAAACAATGTATAATCCGCAAGTTGGTTAGTGTTTAAACACTGATAGCTTTAGTTGCCCATGTGTAGCAGCTGGCTGTTTTGCCTAGCCATCCCTTTCGGCAAAAGAACGACGCACACTCTCAGCTTAGTTGAATATTTTACATGGCAAACACAGCCGCAAAACTAGCGTACTAGTTGTTTTAGTGCTTCAATATTCAGCCATTCAGGCATTGAGCTGCAGCGCAATTTCGCATATTCCGAGCCAGCGATGGAACAAACGAAGGAACGAACGAACGAACGAACGAACGAACGAAAAGTACCTCAAGTACCCAACTTGCAGCAGCAATGCGGTACAAGTTATTAGTGTCAAACTTTCCCCCGCGAGCTGAGTTATATTATTGGCGCGTGCGGATTCTGCAAAACTTATCTAAACTTTCGTCGGCGAGAGACGCGCAACCGGAAAAGATGCACACGCTACTCATACCACATCCATCCATCTACCTTATAAGCTTTATACATTCCTTGCTGCTGCTTTCCGCTGAACGCATTCTGTTCCACCTCCGGCACACGACGAATACTAATAATATAACATAAGCAGTACGAAGAGTTCATCTAATAGACTAATAGGTCTTAAACTTGGATAAATTTCATTTCTCGACTTGTGTGCTCGGCGATGAGTTAACATTCCCATAAACGGAGGAATGTTTGAAAATCTTGTACTTACAACATGCAGCTGAAATTATTACCTAAATCTAATAACCAATTTTCAACTTTTGCAAAGCGCCTTAATTTTACCGAAAATTGAATGCATTTCCAAATGATTTTTACGTGTACCAAGGGTGTGCGAATGACACTCATCAATTTGCGCGCACAAATAACGATAAAACACTTTTATGGCTAATCCATATGCGTGCACGCGGGAAAATCTGTATGCGAAAAGCGGGAGAAAATTTGTTGTGTTTCGCAATGAAAGTAGGCAGCAGCGTACGAAATTGCTGCAGTGCGATGGAGGGCGAGGGGTGGCGGGCTGGCGGCAGCAATATTTATATATTCGAAAGGCTTCAATTCGGATTTGGTGAAGTAGCCTCATTTTTGTTTTTGCACCCCGCCGCAAATTGGATTCTTGGCCGAATAATACTCGTTCGCGCGGTGTTTACGCCTCGGCAGCAAGCAATCTCGAAACAGTTTGTAAATTGCGTGCGTGTACATATATTGTAGGCGGCATGCGAGCGAATAAAAGCCGCGCATGGAGGAAGAGTTTCAGCGGCAAACACTGATGTTTTTGTTCCTACTGAATTTGCGAATTTGTGGAGTGAAACCAAAAGAGTTTGCTTTCGACTCAACACGGCAGCAGCGCAGAGAAACATGAGGAAATCAAAATGTAACAAAGGAAATCAAATCAAGCGAGAATTTAATAAAAAAAAATAGTAAAGGAAACTTTACGTTTGTCAATGAAATAGTTGCAGTCAATGAAATTATTATTCGCCTCTTTATGAGACAATCGGTCGTTGAATTCTTTGTCCTTGTGCGCCTGGATGCGCCAAGGACTCTCATTAAAGACCTTCTCCGACTGATCCGCAAGCCTAGCGCACTTTAAACCATTCCCACCCCGTTCCGCATTAGTGTAGTACCGCTGACGACCTAAGGGTGCGCCGTATTAAACCGGAAGTACGGCGAGGCAAAAGAGTCGCATTACACGCGGCCGACCATTGGACGCCCGCCCCAACGCTGGCAAACGGTTCCATAATGGACTCGCCGCCGCACCGGTTCAATTTATCTATTTAATCCCCGCATTAAAGGTGTCCCTCTCTCGCTCTCTGCGCCGCCGCGGCCAAATAAATTGCATTGAATAAGTCAGGATTTACGTTTATTCCATCTTTCTCTGCGCCCGCTCTCCCATTTCGAGTGCCATCCATCGCCAAACAGTGCACAATTTAATTCGTTCGCCATGCGAAATATATCAATCATCATTAAAATTACATTTTTTTTTCGTCGCGTGATTCGTTCGCGTCGAGCCGCGACGTGTCGTCTCAATGCGCTTAGTAAAAAGCATATAAAAAATGTACGCCTTCAGGCGTCTGCCGACGTAAAAGATAAGCAAAATAAATGTTCTCTACCCCATCTTGTATTCCCATATCAATAAATTTATTGATTCGCGCGCGCGTCGTTACGTCCATCTTCATTCTTATTTAATTCCGCATACGTATTCGACGTATTCTCCCATTTCGTGGCTATTTAGAAATGCGTGAAAACGAGACAGCCGAATACCACGGCCCCCGTGAGAAAGAAAGAAGTGCTGTCGATTTTTGTCAATTTGCGTCGTACTCTTGAATTTCTCACGAGCGCTTTGGGTATAAAATATACCAATATTAAATATGCCTGCAGCATTATTCGCTGCCTTCCTGTGCACATTCATCGACAGGCCTCTGTGAATATTTTCATCGTCGTCGTCGTCGCACGTTGAGCGGCGATGCCGTACAAATTATGCATGTACACATTAAACGACAATAAAAACGCAATAGCCGAATATCATTTTTATACGTATAAATTTTCTAATATGCGACGAACAGAGGCGCGCGCGTTCTGCGCGTTCCACAAGTTATGCAAACAGCTTTATCGATTCCACAAAACACGCTCGCACGTCGCTCCGCTATTAAACTGTCGTAAAAATGAAGAAAAAAAGTAAGCTACGACAATGTGCATTAGACAAATATTGATATGACGCGATAATATGACCTATAAGGATATTTCATCCCTTTTAAAGTACTAACACCGCGAAATAGGTACCCAAGGCGATGAAATAGTTGCGCATTTTGCACGTAAATAAAAAAAATGTATAGACATTTTTGTTCAAATTATATTTAGCGCTAGTATTTTTGATGTAACATTTTGTTTAAATTCCGCATGCTCATTTTGTGTTTGAAATGGAAAAGTTTACTAAAGTGCATTTTAATTTGGATGGCATTTAAAACTGTTGCGACAAATAAATAGTTTAGCTGCGCGTTTTAATGACACGGACATAGGACACGACGCCGGACATGGACACGCTCGCCTGCACCACGTTTTGTACCAGCAACGCCGCCACCACTGACTGCCAAGTGTGTGTGAGTGCGCGAGTGTGAAGTGTGTGCCTGCCGCCCTCGTAAATGAGTAGTACGAGCATAACTTTTAATATGCATTTGGACCGCCCGCTTACAGCCGTGTAACTTTATGCAAACTTTCGTAGCATGCGAATGCGAAATATATTCAAAAACGTGGAAGGCTAACAACACTACGCTTTTCTCCATACCGGCTTGACCATTTAATTCCGCGCCCGCGAAACAGAAACGAAACTTTTGCGTATGTTGCAAATAGCACATATCCAACACACGCGCATATAGCTAGATGCGAATGCGGACAATACGAATATTGCGCGCATTGTTTCATTGTGCAACGCAATGTGAAATTGTTTACTACAAACGCCTCTTTAATGTGCACGAGGCTTGTTTCTTTTTGCCGCCACGCGTTTTGTGTGTTTTTCCGAAAAGCATTGCGCACGATTTCAAGTTGAGTGCAATGTGCCAGCCGCTTTCAGCGCACGCATCGCATGGAATAGAGAAACGAGTGTGTGGATGACACACAAAGCGCGAGAACAAAGCCAAAAGCGAGAGGTGTGCGCCGCGGAAAAATGGTGTAAAATGCAGTGGTGCGACACAATCACCGATTGCGTAAAAGCGCACCACCGACCGACCGGCGGTTGTAATGTTGGCGGGCACGAGCGCGCGCGCGGGCGCGATTTAAGTGCGCTGCTGGCTCTTGCGCTTCTATTGTAGATTACGTGTTAATGGCTTTTTGAATAGACGCTAATGCCTCACCGGACCGAATTACACTGCAACGATTTATGTACCGCCGCTGTTTAGCAATTGCAATTGCGACAATTAGAGAAACAACTTTATATTAAACTTTAAAAGCATACCTACGCGTAAAATGACTTTTCTCTTGAACAAAACACAACTCTTGTTATCTTGGGAGTTTCTCGTATGAATTTGTTAATTAATAATTGGAGAGTAATTTGTACCTATATTGGTTAGTTGACTACATCCTGTAGATCTTTGATAATAGCGATCGCAATAAAACGAGGCTGAATCGTTAATCGCAAAATAATTGTAGTTCGGTTTCGAGTTAATCCACTTAATGGCAAAGTAAAACAGTGAAATTGGGATAGCTACTAGGACTGTTCCCTTACACACACAGATGTGTACTCAACCCACTCATATTGAATGCGTAGCCGGGATAGCATATAAACACAGCGAGAAACAATACTGTGAGGATAACGCCGACGAAAAGGATTCGTAATCTACACTTGAAAGTTGAGCGTGCGCGCGTTGAGTATCTAATCTATTCAGCTGGGGGTGCGTTGCCTTTCCCGCCACCGGCAATCGTCATTGTGCCCAACACCCACACGTGCGCCCTCCGCAATTATCCGGTTGCCCGTTTCCGCATTGAAATTGATCAAATTTTCCCAATTGATTCGTAATTATTATTGGGCTGCGTGTTTTTTGTTTGGCGCATTTCTCAAATCGCTGATGCTCAATTTCTAAAAAAATTAATTCGCAAACGTAATAACATGCTACTAATCTTTATTTATCCCGGATTTGTGGGGTGAATACAAATCCCGACACCTCATGAAAAAAAGAACGCAAAGGGCTTCACCTGTTAAGCTTTTATTAGACAGCTGTCCGTACAATTCGTGCGATTTAAATCCGAAATGACAAGCAGAACATGACGTACTACGAGCCCATACACTCGTGTTTGGCTTTGAAGGATTCCGCGCGACGGACGGACACGACGCATTTGCATTAAGCTGAGTGCAATTGTCGAGCAACGCCGCCCAGCGAGGAAATTGGGTCAGCGATGGATATCCGGCAAAAATAGCCTACAAAAACGTTGGCGGTGGTGGCGGCAGGCGCACAACGAACGCGTTTCGCTGCTATTAGTGCGCCGCGCCGCGCTGGATGGCTATTATAACCACATCGACGCATAAGGGACGCGCATGTAATCTCGTACCTTGGTATCGGGCGGCAGGCGGAAAATTGCTGATGATTTATGCCCCATTCGGTCGAATTTTGACAGTGATAAAAGTGTGCGAATATAGAAAACCACTTAAGACGCGTTCGCATTTTCCACAATGCTTTTCTCACTGCTTAGTGCTCAAAGGGTAAAAAAATTTAAATCAGAGTATCAAGGAAGCATAACTAAAAAAAAACATCATATGACTATCAATTTAACCACCAACCCCACAAATTAAAAAATCCTGAATTTAAAAATTCTTCAATTAATTATAAAGAGGAAAAAACTGCTAACACCCTGTTTATAAAGCTGATATGTACAACTATTATTGACACAAACTCCCCAAAAAGACGGGCGCATCTTTATCGTGTTCTCCACCTTTTCTTTATTTTTCTCCGGCGCGCGCGCGTTAAGAGTGTTCACAGCCCCCGTTTTGCGCTGAACAACCCTATCGTTGTATGGAACGCGAGCACATACGGGAAACATCTGATCCAAGCAAAAATAGATTATGCACGGCGGTTCTGTAGACCACACTTCCGCCTCGGCGACGCGAGTCAAACCTTCTTCAATTTTGCGCGTTCGTCTTCGACACGCTGCGCATTATACGGAGAGCTAGCTATTGTATAGAGTAAGAGATAGATACTGATATTGAAGAAGCGTACACTTTGCACTCTCCAAACACATCCGATCTATCAAAGTCGTACAACGAACGAGAACCACACGTCAATGTGAAAACGAATAGAATTTTTACGCATCTAGAGATCCAGCCAAGAATGGCTAGGGAAATCTATCTAACCGTTAGTTCTATTCGGAATTAGAAATTCACTATCTGATAAATAATGTATCAATTAATTGTCGTATCGTATAATTGAAATAAATAATTATTCACGTGTTAATTACGACTTCAAAAGAATCAAAATTTCATCTCTTTATAACTAAATGCGCGTAAGTAGTTAATTACTGAAAAACCAACTGGTATCAAATAAATGTTAATAGCGATATTGATTAGTTCGATACGAAATTTGTACTTTTATATATTTATTCGTAATTAGATCGGGACATCGATCAACGTCACACGGATAGTTTTTATCTGATGATATCTATTCGTCGGTAATAGCAATTTAAACTTTTCAGACGTTTATTACCGAAGCACAGCCGCGTTTCAGTTGCACAGCGAGCTATACCAACTTTCAGCTGGGCGGCAGTTGCGGCGGTGGCGGCATTCACCATCGTTACAAACAAAACAAATTTATTTTGTGCGCACAAGGACCACCATCGCACACACATACACATACACCACTTTCGGTGGATTACCCAATTTTAAACATTGCGTCCCCAGTTTGCCGCTACTGCTTTATCTAAATCGCAATTCGTTTAGTTTTAATCGTTTTATAAATCGTTTGATACGCTGCGCGCTCATAAATACAACGAGTGGGTGTGTATGTATCGCTAATCAATGCAATACGCAAAATACGATTATTGGAAAATGTTCGTTTGTCTATGATTTACAATGCCGAAATAATTTTCAATACATTTAACAAAAAAGTACGGCCAACAAAAGGCGCAAAAAATATAAAAGTTGTAATTATTTTTTAGATTGGTAATTCAAATATAAAATTTATATAATATTTGCTATAGCTGAATTGTGTGCTGCTAATTTAAATAAAATTGTTCCGTGTTCGAGTTTGTTTTAGTTACGCTTGATGGAATAATAAATTTTTTAATAATAAAAAAATATATGCCCGTATGAAATTGTACTGAGAATTATCCTGGTTTTCGTGTTCATTGCATCAGATGCACGCATTCGCGGATTTAATTAAATTCTTTTCGGTGATACATCTAACCAACGAACAAATGACGCTCGTGCGTATCAAACCGTACGTGTCCGGCTTATAAAAGTACACGTTGATTAAGTTAATATTACACGTGTCCTAAGGATGGAAGCGCACTACCGCCACGTATTCGTTCGTGGACGAAAAAACTATAAGCGAGTGGACGAGTTAGTTAGCTGCATTTGTTGCGCAGTGAGTCGCTCGACGACGCGTTCATAAATTCTCTCTCGGTACGCGCGTTTTCTTTGCAGCGTTTCGCCCTCCCTGGAGGCGGACGCGGAGGGAGCGGAGCGCAGCGCAGCGCATGTGTGTCGTCACGTCGTGTTCAAACGAGTCCTTTTCCGCCACAGGACGAAAAGTCAGGCAGGCAGCGAGCGCGTTAATTAAACGCACGCTGCTGGACATTGCGCGACGCGTGCCAGCGGTTTGCAGCGCACGTGTATTTTACATGATCGCCACGATTACGCCAGGATTATCCCCAAAGGATTGGGGGTGGCTGCTGACGAACACGACGACGACGACAGCGATTCGTGTGTGAGGCGATGTTCGATAGTTCGACATTTCCGGATTGAAATTCCCGAGACAATTTTATCCACTTTATCAACTTTTCCCTCATCCTTTTCAAAAATGAAAAAACTCCAAAATGTTTAAGTTCTAAGCGTTTATCGCTCAACTAAATTGTTTGGCAATCAGTTAATCTTAAGGTGCCATTAGACAAGTGACCGCAGTGATGTTATGTTTAACGATTCCATCCCGTCTAAGGAATGACGAACAAACTGTTTTCCAAGTTTAATCGTCGAATGGGAAATTGCCTGCTTTTCCACTCTACGTCAGTGTGCGTTTGTTTATGCGCTATCTCGGCAAGCGTGTGTGCAATATCCTTGCATACGTATATTTTATCCTGAACGTGAGCGTGTGCTTGTAATGGGCAGATAGCTGTAGTAGAGCGGCTTGAGTTTTCATCATCAAGAAACTATTTCGAGTGAACAGTGTATAACATTAATTAAAACCAAACATTTTCATCTAGGACGTTAATGTGCCAAGTTAATAAACCGCTCATCAAACGCCAAGCGAGAGCAAGGGGTGAAATTTTGCGCGTACTCGTGCCAACTCTATGCGTTGTATCGTCACTTTACACAGTCGGTGTGAGTTGTACGTGTTGGGGGTGTAGTGCAAACTTTACGGATGCAAAACTTACTAAATATCTATTAAAAGTGGTGCGTGCATAAATATTCTTTAAAAATTAATGAGCAACTAAACTATTATTATCGTCCGCCGTGCGCTGTTTAGCGCAAGTAATACGCGTTGAAATGTTCATTTACGTGAAAAATATTCAAGTTTATGTTTTATTTTAAAATAAAGTGCAAACGTGCTGCACATCCTGAAGTGCATCAAAGTAGCCTAGTAGCTGGCTTGATCCGTGCACCTGGATGCTCTTACATTCGCTATTAGTTTAACCCCGTTCAAAATGCAACGCGGCGCGCATAAAAATATCACATGCGTGAAAACAAATTGCATTTGCATTGTAATTTAATGTGAAATAAGTAAGTAACTTATTTTCGGCAAATGTGAAGCGCGCAGTCATGCCGAGTTTTAATAAGTTCGTCAACTTGCCGGGAAACGTAATCAACGCGTATGTGCAAACAAAGTTGCATCCTGCACTTGAAGAGGTGGCGGCAATAACAAAACACACTGAGCAGCATGCATGGGCCGTGTGTTAATTAGTTCTAAAGTAATTATGCCTCTTCATGGTTGGCCACACCGCATTGTATGTGTCTCTTCAAGTTTCAATTTTGGCGCAACATTCGGCGCACACCGCCGCCGACGACCGAAAGATGCTGCAGTGCCATCGCCACTGCCACCGCCTCTTGCGCGAGAGAGCGGTAATGTCATAAGCAGCTATATAGTTTTTCTCCGGGGGTTGAATGCCGAGTTATTCGAATGCTGTGTGTTGCGTGCGAATGGCAACAAAGTTCACGCTCACGTGCACGTCGCGCGCGCGGATTAATTGTATTAGCAACTGTTAGCCGCATGTTAAGCAACCCTTTTGCGCCCCCGAAATGCCTGCCTCTTACATCCCCCACCCACCCCTGCGCTCTGCTCCGTCTTCGCGGCAAAAGTTTCAACGTGCTAAACCTAAACATATTGTGCTGTTCTTTTCAAAGCTGCCGCGACGCCAAAAATCACTTTGACAACTTTTATCCGCACGAGCAAAATGAAATTTTCGTTTGGGCAAAAAACTCACGTATTCCGACGATGTATAATGGAAATTAAGCCGGCAATGAAGCCAAAATGGGGAACACTCACCTGAAACACGAAAAGAGAAGAAATTGGTTATAGATTTTTCAAGTTTTGCATGTGAAAAAATTATGTTAAATTAATTTGAACACGTTATTCGTGTAATCTATGAATCAGCGCACGACGGCTTTATGTTATAAGCATGAGAAACACGAGAGAAACATGATAACGAGTTATAAGACGAAAAAAATAAATTGGTTGTGTGTTCGCCTCATGTTCTCTGCATTTGTATAAATACAGCGTAAGGTGCGCGGTGCCGGTGGCGGCAGTGGCAGCAGCGGCCGTCCAAATACAGCGAGATGCGTGACTAAAGGCACTTAAATTACGAACACCTACTTCACGGGGGTTTATTCAGTTCATTCGTTTCTTCATTCCATCGACTGGGGAACTGTGTGAAGTTGTATACATTTTGTTAGCGCGTCGTACAAGTGTACATAGTTGGCGAATAATATAAGATATATGTGCATGTTGTATTCATGACATTCGCTACCAGCGAAGAAACAAGCAACACAACCGCACGCGCCGTGTATTTAAGCGGAGCAAGCGGGAAATCGAATTTCCTAATTTTAATTTATCTCAGCGGTATCCGGAATCATTAATAAAATCGTTAATTACATGTGCCATTACTCACTCGAAATGCACAAGCGACGAGCCGCGCATTCATTACGTATTCCTCGCTCGCTTTGTGCATTGTACTTATGTTAATATTAGATTGCCGTGTAATTATTTATTTACTTAAATATTCCGCATATTTCAACTATAAATAAAAATTACCACATATCGTGTTCGAATATGAATTATTTATAATTCGTAGAAATTGTCAATAATTGCAAATCTTACTAGTCACTATTGTGCAAATTGAAATTAATTTTAAATTACCCTATTAACTATTCTTTCTTTACCTTAAAATGGCAATTACAATAGTAGAAACCTACAATTTATTAATAAATTAAAAGTTAATTAATTCAACTATCGTTTGAATATTATGCACACCCACGGGGGCAATGGGGGTAAAATTCATAGTTATTGATTCAATTATTGTGCAATTACAATACGATCACAAAACATTTACGAGTGCTATGAATGCGCATGAATATTTATTGGTAAGGAACTATACTGACAAAATCAATCAAAATATTCATAACGTCGAGTGAGTTCTAATAGCATCATCGATGTACTTAAAGCTAATGGCAGCAAGGATTACATAACACCGCTTACAAGCGCTTGTACTTGTTGTACCTACATTATGAAAATCCACCTCGTTTCCTAACTGCTCATATCGAATATATCTACGAATAGTTAATGACGACAATGGCAGAGTTAACACAATAGATAGTAAGTTGATGGGTAGTCTAATGGCAAATGAAAAATGTTTGAACTGACGGGGGTGCTGCGCGCGTGTGCGCAAATGCGTTGGAACACAAAGCCGCAAATAGAGCAAGACGTTCGGGGGCGAGAAATAGAGAAATAGCGGTTGCCGTAGCGAACACCTGACGGCACTCAAGTGTTCATTTAGTGCTAGCGCCACCACTGCCGCCGCCGCCGCCGGCTTTGATGTGTATTCAAGGATTGTCTCAGCAGCGAATTGCGAATGCGACCGTATAAATGCTCTGCGGCGAAGGACTCATTGAGGTTTCCCAGGCGTGCAGGAGCTTCACGTGCAAAACACACGCACACCGTGCGAATATTTCTCCTCTTCGAGGCTTGCCTCACCTAGCGCGAATGGGACAAAGAAAATTGAATCGACTGTGCGAAGCTGGCACGCGCGCCACACTCGCTGATAAACGGGCATAATAATTGAGTGACATCAAAGGGTTGTGCGAATGTTATTTTATCCTAAAAGGAATGTTTTCAGCGCGTGCATTCATAAAATGACGGAGCAATACCAAGGCAAAGACAGACAGTGCAGTTGCTCATTCAATTGCATGTGCAATTATCATACGAGAGAATCAAGATTGAATTGTGTCGTTTACATATTCAAGATCAAAGTGACATTCAGTCTCTTTCACCCACCTACGGTACCTACTCCTTGTGCGTTCGCAAACATTGCGATAAAAAGTCAAAGGAGAGCATTAAGAAGAACGAATCCAAGTTTTCATTGTAATTGGCGCTATTCGTCTTCGTTGTTTGCCAATAAATTATGCAAAACGCTTTGTCAAATTGCCTGAAAAGAGCACATCATTTGCATGTTTAATCGACCGATTTATTATTCAAATTAGTTTTATATTCGTCCGCCCATTGCTACTCGCGCGCGATTCCACTCTACTTTAATGAAGGTTTATGCAAGAATGGTGGAGTTATTCACGGAATTCGACAATTGTGAAACTTCAGATCAATTATTCATGCTCCTCTATGCGCACACACACGTGCCATCCTCAAAAAGCAAAGAGGTTGGGGGTGCTTTGAATACCTGTCAATTGTTCACGATTTGCTGATTGGCATATTCTACACTATTCAAATATTCATGCATGCTATACGTCAACCCCCCCTGTCGACGACTAATTGATAAGCGAGCTGAAACTGCAAGAATTTCACTCGTTACATTTTCCAAGCCGCCCCAAAGAATATTCTGCGGTTTTCTTATTCAAGACAGCCATGCGTGGCCGCGCGCATCTTATCAACAAAGCGAAGCGTGGAACAAAGCCGGAGGCGGGCGGGCGGGCGGTGCGCGCATTCCTCGACTTTCGTTTTTACTTCTTTAGTTCATTACTTTTACCATCGGCGGCGATTCTTTGTGCGGCGGCGCGCATTCTCCGCATTTTCTTTACGCTCGCTCGTTTTGGTTTTGCTTTGCGCCTTTGTCAAGTCACTTCTTTGACTTCGTTTTGTTCGCGCTCAAACTGCGGCAAATTGTTTGAAATTTTAAAATTTCAATTACGTCTCATCGGGATTCCCGCATTCCCGCATTGTTATTATTTGCGAGTAACCATCGCAAGAACTTTCCATGTTGATTAATTGTCATCAATTAATTTCCACGATCCGAAAGTAGGTATTTGAATTTTGATAAAACATTCAGCGAGTGTAGGTATAAAGCGAGCACATCGCGTCGACAACGATAGCAGGAGGCATTAAATGTCGCATAAACTGCCAATCGGCGAGCAGGCAGCGCATGCAGCGAAAAGTCAGTCGGTAACCTTCTCTCTTATTACAAGCAATGAGAATAGAATCTAGTGCACAATGCAATCCGTTTGTTTATGCGCGCAGGGCGCATGGCAATAAAACGCGCGCTTGCTTTATGCCCTGGCCACCTATTTATGTCCTCATAAAATACGCTCCTTCGAGTTCCGGCCCCCGCCGAATAGTCCTGTTCCTTAGCAAACTGCAGCCTCGTTTAGCAATACTTGTATTATGTTGTTTTGGTCGCTTTACGGCGCGAGCCAAAGCAGCACACGCGGACTAAAAATGCAATTGAATTTTCATTATTCAGAATGCATATCAGCTTTGCACCTTTTTGCACCGACGGGCGGGTATTTATTGTTCGTAAAACACTCTCTTCTAGATGTGATTTTTACGATTGACTTCCGCGTTTTGATTTAATATTTATTTTTCCAAACAACGCAAATTGTGAATTTCACGCTTTACGACTCTGCTCGCACGAAAATTGATTTTTCTTTCATCAATAAAATAAAAATTTACAACTTCAGCCCGATGCATAATGAAACGATAGAGTTGTTTATTTGATTTTTTGCATTTTCAAATTGCGTTGTAAAAATTATACTCAAACGACAAATTAGAGTTTAATTTCGAGTGGCTTATATAATCTGAACGAACATGGAAATGAGCACACAAGGAATTAATGCAGAACGCATAGAGAGCCGACGACGAAAACGGGGGAAAATAGGGAAAGCCGAATGATCATAAATTACAATTTGCTCACTTGTAATTTTTTTACAGCGTGCAGCCGGCCGCCGCCGACCAGGTAAGTTAATCAGCCGATCGTTATCCTCGCTGTTCGTGCGGTCGCGTTTGCTTTGTGCGGGCGCAGCGCGTAAAATGGAAATGTGTGGATTTCAAAAATTGGATTTCCAAACTTGACGTTTTTTTTTCTACCCAAAAACGAATTCGGTCGTGTTGAAAACCAAATAATATTCACGCCGACATTGGAATGCCATCACAAAATTCGCGTTTTGACTTGACAACAATTGTGTGTCCTTGAACAGGATTTTTGGCAAGTTTTACGCTTGCAATAACAATATTAAAATTACGCGTTGACTTTTTTTATCGTTTCAACTTAATAGACTTGCGTTGCACGAGAAGAAATTCGTAAATTAGACTTTCAAATGACGACGAAACCCATGCAACCCGAAGGCTTCCGTGGATTATGATCGTATATCAGTATCCCGTGTAGCTTTCTGGATGTGTCGAGCAACGGATCCCGGGATGAGCGGGAAAACCGACGCGTGTTCAACACTCGTATCCTGCGCGCCGCCCTCACCGCACGAGAAGACTATGACGATCATCATCGTCATGTCCTGATGATCGTCGCCCGTTTCGCAAACGGGAATTTATTTAAATGAGTGCGCTTTGAATAAGTTCCAAGGCAATTTGAATTGCTTACAAAATGATTCGCCATTTTTTTTTTTAAAACCCGATTTAAATTGCATTTTTCATTCGCGGATAAATTTTTCAAAAACCTTATATCCTCCAAATTAATTTGCGCCGATAATTTTTCTATATGGATGCG
Source organism: Aleochara curtula (assembly GCA_963978815.1). Taxonomy (NCBI): domain Eukaryota; kingdom Metazoa; phylum Arthropoda; class Insecta; order Coleoptera; family Staphylinidae; genus Aleochara; species Aleochara curtula. The sequence continues at coordinate 16,986,168 of OZ022216.1, read as the reverse complement.
CAACATATGCATGCATAATACTCGAGGCTTTATAATATAACAAATGACAGGATTGTTTAATTAAGCCCGAAATGATGATAAAACGCAGCCACTCTCTCTCTCTCAGTGGGCTGAGCTGCATTCGCGCTTTTAAATAAATTACCAATTCCGAATGCGTATTAGCGAATTAACAAATTGCTTCGTTGCCGAATTTCCTATTGCTCTTAAATCATTGTCCCTTTCCCCATAATATGTTAATCCACATGTGCACAGCCTGCTGCGTTTTATCCACCGAGTGTTATCCGAAATCCATTTTTGCATAGCGCATTAAATAAAAGAAATCCAATATTTTACTTGACGTTGAACAAATTTCCAATTAATTGCCAGCAGGAAATATATTAAACTGATATGATTTATGAAATTCGCCTTTATGTTATGACTTTAATAATAGGTAGGAATATAGCGCGCTTATTCTATGTACATATTTAATTACGCGTTCTGTGCACACACGCGAATGAGATAGATGAGTATCGCATTAATTTACTCCGGAGTATCATCATGATATATTGTAATAATACAGGAATCTCTCTCTTGTGTTGCACATACGAATTGTTTCCGAATCGAAATTGGTACAATGATATGGAAGGAGTGTGCATAATGCACCTTGTAATAAATGCCACCCTGGATGTTATGAGTAAATTCAATCTCAATTGACAATGCAGACATGCGCCCTGCCATCATTGTTGTTACCCGTAATTATTCCCTTTCATTTCACTATTTCAATTTCGCCATACAGTAATTTCACACACAGCTGAACCACCACGGCTGCTGCCGCCACCGCCGCCCCCTTCACTTAAGTGAGCCAAAACGAGCAGACGTAAACGTACCGCGTACGCATCTCTGTCGAATGTTTCGCATTAATTTCGCTCAAATTTCGGAATTTGTATTGCTTTACAAACGCGCCACGGGGAAGTATTCTACAAATACCCGTTTTACACTAATTCCACAAATTTATCCTATTTGTATAGTGTTTAAGAAATTACTCGATTATACCAAGACATTTCCGGATTACATTACCTCCAAATCCTTTGAGAAATTAAATTGAAATGCGACCGAAATATCACCGAGAGAATATTCTCGTAAAAAATGAAACAAGTAGATGATAAAGTTGTATGTCCTAATTAAAAAAGAGTTCGGAGTATATGAATAAACATTATGTTAATGAAGGACTTGCCATAAGCAATCCATTATCATAGAAATGCATATAATTAACTTGCATGTGCAGTGTGATGCTCGGCAGTAGCCAAAAACGAAAAATGAGAACAAAACTCCAACTAATTGGTCTCGGTTTAACTACGTAATTCCATCAAATAGCCGCGCGCGACGTCTCGCAGTGCGCGAGCGCGGAAACGGGCAAACAAGTTCATAAACTTTATGCATGAGATGCATGAGCGATGCTTGGATGATGCCCGAATTACGTACATAACACGATGATGGAACTTCCGACCGGTGGCGGTAGTACCTACTGCCGTTCGTGCAGCAACCAACCATTTTGCTCGTAGCCGCTGCGTGTACAAATACACGTGCATAAACAAATATGTGCATGTGTGTACTTTGCGCTTGCTGCAAAGGGGAAGCCAAACGGTAACGATCTAAGTGCTATGAGACGTTGATAAACTTATCCCAGCCCGAAATTGCGCGATGGTTTTAAATTTATATACACATCTAACAAGCGTGCATATATCTCTCTGCCGCTGCTGCTACTGCCACTGCCACCGCCAACAGCGGTGCCGCTGAGCTGAAGACATCACCCTCGAAAAGTCAGAGAAGCGCCACACTTGAGGAATAGATGTGCACACATTCATATCGGCGTGTGCCACATGGGATAAGCAAGCCAAATGCTGGGGCGCTAATCTTTGCAATACAATTGCGATTTGTGTATTCCTTCAGCGCTTTTCCGCTTTGCTTAATTAACTTTGTTGATTTTAAGATTATTATTCTAATGCACCGATGACTTTTACGCTTGTTAGTGATTAGTATAATGGGGAAATTTAAACGCTTACTCATCATCCGATCTTAGTCCTTTTTAGAGAAAATGATAAAAATTTGAAACTCACCTGAAACAAGCAAAAACATATTTTAGTAAAGATTATAGGTACAAATTAATTAATATTTGTTTTACACTAAAAGGCGCAATATTCGCTATAGGCACTTGATAATCAAAACATTGTCGCATTGGCAGAAGTGTACTGCATACATAACAAGAACCGCCACCTGCACAACATCGCCGCCCTCATCATAATTATTGTTTCTGTTGCAAGCACGCGCTGCTTCAAATTCAAACCAAAACAGCAGCCTTGACTTCCAGGAATATTGTGTCAGAGTGCGCACCAACAACAACCCTGCGCGCCGAGGATGGCGGCAACAGCAACACCAACAGCCTAACAATGTGTAAACTTAATTATCGTAATTGTTCGATGCAATTACGGTTAATTAATTTTATTGATTGTTAATACCTACTACCTACAACAAGAACCATGATCAATATTACTTTTTTTATTTTGATATTGAATCAGCCCAATTATTTCTCTCAATATTTATAAAAAATCGAAATTTATCCTAGATTTAGACATAGAGATTCTACGATCCAATATGTCCTCGAAATTTGTCATAGAGGATATTACTAGACCACACAATTTGGAAATTAATTCTGAATGTGCAATTGACAATTGACCAATGCATTTTGGGAGAACCACCTCATTTGTGGATATAAATTAATAATTTCTAAAATTATATGATCGCAACTATTTCGGATATTTCAATTATTTCGGCGGAAATGTGCATACTTGAAAATAATCTTAATTAATACACGGACAGCGGCGCGCGGGCTGGCGTACGATAATACAATTAATTAATCACAAACAAGGATAATTGACAGGCACGCAGCGCACACGCGTGAAGAATGTCGGCGTGACACGCATTGTTTTCGTTGCTCGCAACGGATAGAAAATGAAAACGAAACAATGGCTCGTGCTTGAGGCACTCAACAACAACTATGTATTGCGCTGCTCTTAAAATTCGCGTGTGTGTAAAAGCAGCGCATAACGTACGTGTGTACTTTGCTGCAGGCGTATCCGCGATCCAAATGAACAACAAAAAGCGAATCCTTCCTTAGTTGGAAGCGCACGTTCCGTTAGTGCCGCTGCCATTGCCGCCAACGTTGCCACCGACGAATCGCATTGATATTAAATGAATTTGCGCGCTGTAGGCAAACGCTCAAGGTAATTTATAAAGGAATATAATTCACGTCACTTTGGAAGATTGATTAACAACAACGCGGCGTGCACCTTTACACACCAAGCAGACGGAAGCGAGAGATTCCGAAATCTTCTCCACTTCCACTTCCGTTCCTGTCTCGTTACAGAGCTGCTACTACAACCTGCGCTCACCAGCAAGCTCTCCTCATCGACAACACGGCAAGTGCTTACGAAACCATTGAGTACGCGACGTACATGATGTCTACCTGTACCCGATATTTAATTAAAATTATTATACGTTGAATCATAATCTTGTTAAGCCCTTTACAGAATGGCTGACGGTATTAGCGAAAAACTTTTAATTATTTTCTCTAAGCTTAATTAAATGTTATACCCAAATTTCCCCAAAACTCCATTGCCCATTATTATTATTTCTGACCCATTTCGAAATCATTAAATAACCATCAAAAAACATATTAAAAACTTCTAAGTACCCATGTAGTTTTTTCCTCTTTGCATGCCGAGAAAAGTTTTTTCGGCTCATAAATATTCTAGTGCAAAGACGACGACGAACGTTTGCGTCTAATTACCTTTTGAATAATCAATAAGCCAACAAATAAAAGATAAGAGGATAATTATTACCTACTGTCATAATTAAAAGCTCTTGTTCCATAAAGTTTAAGACGAAAATAACCCTCTCAGTCCCTAAATGTATTTTTTCCACATTTGTGAAATATTTCCGTTGAAAGTGGATAAAATAATCAAGTATAAAAAACGATAAATTCCACGATTAGTAATCCCATATCTATATACTTAGTGAATGAGTGAAGCGTGGGAGCAAACGACAGCCTTCCTTTCTCACCGCTCATCCCCCTCACAGTTGCCGACCTGATTTCATCCCTATCTGTCTCTAACTCGGCATTATCCTGTCTACTTTTCCGTTTGCTGTGGAATTGCTCGGAATTAACAGCTTTATTCCGTCGCGTTTTCTCGTGCGCGTTTTTTTTTTCCAACCCCGGTGGTGCACTGTCCATACTGTGGCAGTCTACGTTTTCCGCGTTTTCCGCGTTTTCCGCGCTTTTATTTCATCGGCTTTTATAACACATTCGTTCGTTGCGCTCGCACGCGGTTTTATTTCGTGCATTGTTGATGGCGTTTCACTGTAAACGTTAATTTCTTAACGAATTTCCTATGTGCGTGTTGTCGTTTTAAAGCGCGTTTTTATGTTAAATATTTACGATATCACATATTTGGAATGCGCATGTTGTGTTCGTTCATAAGTTATGAAGGACATGTGAAAATCCATTATTTCCATACGATTTGTTTTTCGATTTCAACAATTCATTGCCGTTCGTATTTTATTCCATTATGAATTAATAGAAATTTCAAATTTGCATTTACCTATTCGTATTTTACTATTGATATGAAAATATAAATTTTATGAAAATATCATCATCCATATTAGGTATGTGTATTTTATTTATTTATTTATTGAGCGAGTAAAAACCTTGCGCATTTATTAAAAATATATCGAAAAACGCCAGCTATGGGAAAATCTTCCATGTCAAACATATTCAGAAAAGCTGATGAAGCAATTTTGCTTGTCAAAATCCATGCTCGACTCATTATTCTATTAGAAGTTTTGTCGAAACAATCCAGCAAACACAATAGACGCAGCCGGCAGCTATCGCGAAAATGCTAAAGCACTTATTAATGTTACATTAGTCGATGAACGAGATGAGGAGGAGGCGGAGGCGGAGGCGGAAGAAGAAGAAGTTGTGCGCCGGCATGGATTTTACGCGCGACGCGAATGAAGCGTGGGGCGGCGCACAAAAAGCTGAAACATCTGTAAAGCTAAACTATTACGGGCGGCGCTACGAAGCGCAAGAAAAGCCAACACATGCTAGACTTGCAAAATATATACACAAAAGCAACGATGATGATGATGTGCAAAACACAATCACAATGACTGCCTTCTAACCTATGGAAAACCGGCGCTCGCAGTGTGAGAAAGACAATAAGAAAACACGAACGAAAAGTTTGGTTGGGAACAATATGAGTTTGAGGAGGAAAAACGACAAGAGAACGAGAGAGCAAAAGCTAGTTCCTTGTTCCTTGTTATTGGAATGAAAAGGCATTGAACATGAACATGCCGCGCTTGTGCCCTTAGATGCCAAGCCAAGGAGAGCGCCGCGACGCGCGACTGCAGCAGCAGGAACAAAACCGGGAAAACTGTAAGTAGCACACATCCAACAAGTCGCCGTCTTTGTCCGTTTCGTCCCGCTTTTCACACACTTCCTTGCTGCTTGCGCGAAAAGCGCGCAATAATGGCAATTAAAGCCTATGCGAAAAGTAAGCTGTTTGGCTTTTGCCATTCCCGCAATGCTTTTCTTGGCGATTTTCACCCGCGTATGCACAACATGTCTTGTTTAACAACATCCCTCAGGATTCGCGGCAGCAAAGAACGCGTATGCACTTTACATTTTGTCTCCTTCTCTCGTACGTACGAAATCTATTATTATATTTTGAAGCATATTGTATAAGCTTCTTGATACACACGTCTCGTGCATTGTTTATTGAAAATATTATGTTAGTTTCCATCTCCATGCTTTTGACGCATCTGTCAATATTTGTCCCCCCTGTTCTAAATCAAAATAATTCCTCATGCAGCAACGACTTACTGCACTTAACGAGATTCATTTCCGTGAAACAACGAAAATATTTTTGTTGATTTCAAAACGTAATTTTCAACGCGTATTATTAAAATATTTTTTGCGTTATTATTTTTCCATTAGACTTTCGAAGAGTATGCAAGTTAATTTTATGCCAAACGAATGAAAACAAGAAGAGTAGCGAGAAGAAATTATAAAACAAGATTAAATTTGCAAAAGAACAAGTGTTTTTCTACGATCGAATAATGTCTGACGTAAATTGTGATCTAATTTAATTGATGTTCTTTGATAAGAATTTTAATAAGTCTGTCATTAACATGCAAAAAATGACAAAGAGATTTTATCGCGGATTAAAATTTAAAATCTTCTCAATTACTTTGTGAGATTGCAAAGTTGGTTTTCGTGTTACAATCGAAATAGCAATCAATGTATTTCGTTGCAATTGCCGTTCAATATAATCAGTACATAACCATTATCATTAATCGAAGCCAACGATACACGCAGCGAAACGATTTCTTCCATTCTCTTCGGTGCTCAACACGATTTTCATCTTCGACTCTCGTTGGAGCATGGTGTTGTGCTGCGCATTCAGCGCAAAGCATAAACATTAATTCGAGTATGCCGTTAATAACTAGATTATCTGCCATCAATAGCCGCGTGCGTTTTCCGCGAGTTATCATTTACACTTTGCACTTGTGTGGCAATGCGGATATGTTTCGCATACGTGAGAGGCGGTTTCGGCTAATAAATAGTCTTATTTTATGCAACACGGCACTAGCACTGTAATGTAAATGTGGAATTGCAATTCGCACTTTGGAGCCGTACGCAGCAGCAATCGCGCTTTCATGCTGTTGTTGTTCGGCGTTTAATTCGCGATTTTATGATCGCCTCGCGAATTATTTCGTTTCACATGCAAACGACGCTAATGAGCGAATCAATAAGCATATTAATGATAATCAAATGTGCATGTGCGCGCGCGCGAGGTCTACGATTAAGTTATCATCTATTTGCAATGCGGCGGATTAAGACTAAATAGCCTTATTAGTTGCGAACGCTTACGCAAAAGTTTTTTTTGTGTGAAATAAAAAGCGAATGCAGTCTGTAGTGTAATTTAGCGTGAAATAAGTCGGAAAACTTGTGTCATTACCACACAGTGCCGAGTTTAATTTCAGTTTCGAATGAATTCAAAACATACAAGCGCAGGGAATACACAGTATAATTAGTAATTATGAAGGAATGCAACGTCGTTGTCGTTGTACGCGATATTCACATTTATGAGATGGTGGTTTTGCTTGCTTGCTTATCAGATGAATTTCGTTGTGATTGTCATCGTTTTTCTGTGCGTTAATTATCGTTTCCGAAACACTGGCATTCACTACATGTCAAATTGTATATTCGCTATTTACGATAAACATACGACAAACATGATTCGAAACGCACTTGCGCGATGTCTTTTATGTACTTTAACATGACCTTTTGCAAGTGTAATAAACTCATTACTAGAATGGCTAATTTATGATCGTTTTTATAGCTATGTTGCTACCATTTCCATTTTCCATTTTGTCAATTGCGTAATAGTCTCGAAAAGTTATTACGATGTTTAATTTATCATAGTAAAAATCATTTCTCTCCAATTTTTTGCAATTACATGCTAATGGTAAACTAGTAGAATATTTCATAATCTTCTGATCTAGCAAGGGAATGAATGATACCTTAAATTGGAAAACTTGCGCGCAATTTAAACTTAATTAAAACTTGATGAATACTTGATATTTCATTTAAATGCTAATTAAAATATGAATTGGTTTCCTAGTTTTACATCATAGACGAATTCTTTTAAACAAGAGACATTTCTGAACTTAATAAAAATTATTCCTGAATTTAATCATCTTATCCTAATGTTATCTTATCGTTTGCAATCAATCATTTTATTCTACTTCGTTATTGAGCAATAAGGCTTCTTGCTAATTGCATCTGTATTTCATCAACATGGTTTTACGCTTTACTGGTCGCAATTGTAATTGAAATATGTTCGTTTCGAGAGAGAAAAAAATGAAATTTAAAAACGTGGTGCGCAAATGAAGTGAGTGAAATGAAATATGAATGTGAATTACGATTACATCTGGCTGAGTAACGAGCGTACCTTTAATTCCACTCTCACTGAGCGAGTGTTGGGTGTAAATGCGAATTGTAGCGGCGAGCGTCGCAATGCAACACAATTGTACGTACAGTTGTATTATAGATTGCAGCGCAATTCAAAGCAATCCAGGCGCGGAGATGCCGAATGTATTTGGTGTATGTGTGGTGCATAAAGTTGCCACACTACGCAGTGTTAACAAGAATGCGCCATTGCCCCCAAGTGCAATGTGGTACGAGCGTAGAGTTTAAATTAACTGCACATAAATGAATGTAAATGTTTCATTAAATATAAATAATATCAGCTCATATTTCTCACTATACCGTCTACTGAGCAGCGAATAAACTCCCCGGCAATTTCACGCCAATTATTTAAGGGCGGCATTAAAAAATTATTATAAATTTCACCGCATGAATTACCCCACGATAAAACCAAAAATATTTCATACAACTAAAAATAATTCTAGGCAGTATATTTACTGCTAACCCTTTGTATTATGTCATTCTTATAAATCACTCTGAAAGTTAATTTAATCTTTCCTTTAACGATTTTCTAGTTAGTGCGCAAGATGTATATCGTTGAAATAATTAATTTCATGTTAATCATGCCAAATTCAAATTAAAACTCGTAAAATTAATTTAGACGAAGCATGAAAAATACTTATGCATTAATTTCATTGTAAATTTGATGAAGACGGGCACCCATCACCGCATCAAAACATATTCGTAATTGAGTGCAACTATTTTATTATACGTTTGAATAACATTTATTGCCTCTAACTGCCTCTAACTGACAATTTGATAGCAGTTAACTGCTTTTGAATGTAGTTTTGCCAAGGGCAATTTCATTAAAAATTGCACCTAGATTTTTATCGATATCTATGTGATAATAATGCTTTTTCAATGCCTCACAACTCTATAAATCTACAGCGGATTTAAATTAACGCAAGTCAATAACCTATAATTTTTCGAAACTCATAAAAAACAGGTTGAAGATCCAATTGAATTCAAAATTGTTGCTTTAGCAAGAAACCTGTATCAGAAATCAGCTTCGGGCTATGAAAATCCGGCGAATATAAAATTACGGATTATCGTAATAAACTTCAAGCGCGGTCAAACACATTCAATGATTTCATTCCGAGATAATCCAGAGATATTGACTCTCCCAAAAAAGGAATACAATTTATCATCACCACTGCTGTTATTGTTGTTGTTGTTAGCCCGCAAGCTCAACAGTTCCTTGCATATTTTTCCAAACATCTAATAAACATACAGTGAGATGACCTTGTAAAACGTATAAAACTTGAGTGAAATTCAATTTCTAAATTATTTATGATCAAATGATAATTTGTCCATCACGTTCGCCGATTGAATTTGTTACAAGTAAATAATAAATGTATAAATGATTCAAAACTAAATGAAAAATAAATTCAATGCGAAACGAATAATTTGATATTCAATTGATATCGATATTCAATTATTATTTCCATACGCTTGCGAATAAATTCGGTGAAATCAAACGAAACAATCGTGTAATAAAGCGCATTCTACGCAATTTGCAATCGTACTACGCTGCGAATTTTTCATAGGGGTGCAGTGTACGTAATAATTACGCTAGTTGTAGTGCAGAATGTGGCAATGATAAATTTTGCGAGCGCGGCATGTCAAAAACTCGACAATTTGCACGCCAGAGTCCTCCTGACAAGGCGCTATTCATTTGCAAATATCGATTCGATTCACGTATATTCATGCATGCACTAGTTGTATGCATGCTGGATCATTTTTCTCCCGACGTCTGCGGCGTTTGCATTGCGTTTTTGTTGTTAACAATATGAGCAAACGAGTTCCATACGTCGAGCACTTAACTCGACATCGTATTGAACTAGGAATAAATAGAATTTACAATTTTTACTACATCTAGTTGCCAAAATTTTAAATTCATGTTGAAATCTAATAAAATAAATATTTGTATGATATGATATGATATGATACGTGTTTGTTTATTAATTTTTATATTAATTCCGGACTGCACTTCCTACTTTGGTTTTTCATCAACAAAGTAAACTAAACTTTTCGCATATGCGCATCGCAAATATAATAAAGCATTGCCAATTCGGAAATTAATTGATATTTACAATTATTCCGATTCAATTAATATTATTTGCGATGCATTGGCGCTGACGTGAATGGCATACAGCTTTCGGGGGGGCGGCCGCATGTTGAACAAGTAATTATACGAACGCGCTCGCGCACTCAATGAATAAGTGAACAAGTTCCGAATAAATACGCGATCATCGTCATCATCATTGCGAATTATTTGCCGTTTGCCGAATACGCACTCGATATAATCATAATGAAAATAATAGCGAACAAAGCCTAGTTCTCTCTCCTCGTGCATTTGGGGGCTTTGTATCCATTCGCGTTTGGCTGAATAATTATTCATTACAGTTAATGCTAAATAGCGATAATGCATTTTCAATGCACGCACGCGCATATTCGCGTTCACAAAACGCCAATCTGTACAGCGACTTTTGCAAATAATTTACTGCAAATTGAAATTAATGTTGCGCCATTTCATATTTATTGTAATAATTGTGTAAATACGAAATAACTCCTATAACTATATATTCAATGCACGTTTCTGATTTGTTATTTCATGAAATGCTCAATTACCGGTCATTAAAATTAAGTACAAGCTTTTTCCGCATAAAATAAATTCAATTACTTTAGATATTCTAATGTTGGTAATGTGACTGAATAGTTGAACCATTGTTTTGTGGTTATAGATTAAACCGCGAGTGGTGAACTGATTTATCGAATGTAAATTTAATCACTTGGATTGGTTCACCACTTTCAACCGCAAATTTTCGAAGGGTTTCGTTTCATCAATATCATGATTTTGTCAAACCATAATCAATAACATATTTGCATTAGTAATTTATCATATTTATATTTCAAATTATCCTTGAAATAACTCTCCGCTTATTCAATTATTACCTGCAATAAATTAATAATAGACTGCATTTTTCCTTGATTTACCTTTGTCCTTGCTAAATAACTAAACAATACCGCAAAAATGCTGCTTTGGCATGCGAATTGAGGCATGGAGGACGAAGCCGTGTGTTACTTTAACACACGTATTTACAACTCAATCACTCAACGCGTACGCGCGCTCATGAAGTAACAATAACAACACAACGTCGATGAATGTGTCGTTCGATGGTTGTTGTTGTTGGTGTTGTTGTTTTGCGACCTCTTCTGCAAGCTGCTTGACTAGAATAACGAACGCGTTCGCTGTGCAGTACACACGGCATTCACGGATGATTGCAACAATAGCCATCGTCGACGGTATCGATTTTGCACATACACCTATAATCACCTTGGATAATGCGTTTTCATCCACGAATGGCTGGCTATAAATTTCCTCGATGGTATATTATGCGCGTAAAGTGTAAAATGAACGTATCTACTATTATAAGCTCTTCTTCAACGCTCTAATCACCCACTCATCATCATCGCCAAACAACAATCGCACAAATAAATATTTACATAGTACGTAATTGGCGAGTGTTCACTTCATTAAATTATCATTCATGAGTGGCTAGCTATAGAAGATTAGTTCATTGCCTCGCTGTTATACTGTAACAATTTACTGGGTTTCGTAGCGTGTAATTACTATTTTTCTAGCACCTCCCTTAAGCACAGCCATCGGCGCGTGCATTCATTACCTCGATTACAACAAACTGCTACGCTCTGCTCCTGCTGCCGCACAAAAGAAAACCGAGAAAAACGAACGGACGAAAGCGAGTTCACTATTAGCTCGTGTAAGTTTTGTACGCGCAGAATGCATACTTGCGCATTGTTTTTGCACTGCAGTGAATGCAGTACCTACGCGCGAAAAAGCTTTAAATTGTTGCTTACAACCCCTGCAATCAACTCACTCGCAGCGCATGCACAAAACCCAATGCATAATTATTCGAAACGCTTCAGAAAAACGCGGGGCAAATATGCAAATTGAATATAAAAATCTTGGCCAGCTGAAAAACACACCAAAATTTCCCCTCGGCGCATGTGTATGCGTGGATTAATGAAAAAGCGCTTAATGACGCAATTAATCACGCGGCGTAATAAAATATTATTAATTTCGCGTTTGGCGGGTGCGTGCGTTCATCATTAGCACGGTACATGCGGATATTTTTATTGCTTTTTTCCTGTTAATTAAGGCGCAGGCGAATTGTGATAAAATCATTAACTTGTGTTCCAATTTCCACAAAAATTTTCAACTTATTTACTTTTTGCTGCGTCCCGCATAAAGTTGGCGCTGAATTTAATTAAACATTGACTACTACGTTTCTGCGATATTAAACTACTTATAAACCTTTTAATAGCCGGTATGCGCGCTGTGCGCGGCGAAAAGTTGCAAACTTTTATTCCACTTTTGCAATCACTTCGCGTCTACCTTGTTTCGTTAATTAGTAATCTCACTAAACTACCAACTCGCCAATTTTGCGGTTCGATGTGTTTTTCTCGTCTTTTTACCTCATTCGTTAATTACCAATTTCAAACTCGTATTAAATAAGTATGAATTCTTTAAGCTATCTTAGAATTGGCATTTTTGCATTGAAATTAGCTTTTAAATCTCATTAAATTTGCTATCAGGAAATGCATTTATTTAATTCTAAGATTGTCATCATTTTCTAGAGTTTCATCGGGCGCATCATTAAAATGTTCTTAAAACAAGCAACGAGACAAAGCAATTTCTGCACAGTGTGTGCATGGCTTCTCGTGTGTATCTAGTGATTGCGATTCGTATTGCGTTCACGTTACCGAATGCATCGATCCATTGGTATTGGGTCGCGTTCGGAATGAGAGCACTGCGCCAAAGACTACACAAACCGAAAAACGTCAGACGGCCTCACAGCAAGGAAGAGTGAAGCAGGCATGATTAAAGATTAATCTCAACAATACATCATGTGGGCTTAAAGGTTTACTTTGTATTATTGCGTTTTCCCAAAGCGTTCGAACAGTTCGATTCGTCCTTGCCTTGCCGTGGAAGATTTCCCATCCACCTATGCATTTTCATCCTTACGATTCATAACCAATATGCGTATAATGGATTTCTTCATAACTACTTATTGACATAAATAACTGTTGATTTAATCACTCGAGTACCGACTCCAATATTCAAAGACGTTAAATAAATAAACAAGCGCTTCAATGTTGCTAGCTGTCATATTCGATTGCTAAATTAAATAGGATTACAATTAACGTAACACTTGAAGTTCACGAACAAGTTGTAATATGTTTCAACTTATTTAATCCTCTTGAATGCTGCGTGAAATTATGAAGAATATTTCGAGGTATCTAATTGACTTAGTAATCATTTTAATAATCCTCTTACTGGAAATACCACACAAGTTTTCGTGAGTCATTCAGGTGTATTCGCCGAAACATAAAGCGCAATTTCAATTAGACATACTTATTGACTCAGTTTTATTTTAAGACTTGCGAAGATACACTACCGGTCTGACTATCTAACAAATGGCGTTACTTAAAAATGCCAATGGCTGTTTAGAGTTTCGCATGTTGTAACTTATGGCAAAGATTAATTGGAAGTACAAAAGGATAAATTATTAATGGGCAGCGAGGAAACATTACGCTGTATTAACAAGTTGCAGACCGTATTGCGATTTGTTAACCTCAAGAACTTGCCGCGCATGAATCGACGCGCGAACAATAATTAATCGAAAGAGCAAAACGACGACGCGACGCGCGTTGGCCGTCGAGCGAGACAAACATATCGACAAAGTCGCAGGCCAACTAACTCGGAGGGAGTCATTGGTGCTACGCCCGCGTAGTTTTGGCCAAAGTTCCTCGATAATAAATAAAGTACACGAAGCCCAATTAATTTATAGAATGGATTCCGACGAGCCGACCTTTGCCCGAGGAACGAACGTCGACGAATTTCCAACTAAGCCACACCACAAACACTGCTGCCCCTTTTCGCATGTGTAATTCATGCGTGTCCTTTTCGGACACCATGCGTCGTTCAAACACATGGCAGTTAATTGCTAATTTTGCAGATATTAGCATTTTACGACCGCACTTAGTTTAGTTAAACTTGCATTAAATTCGTCCTGCATCCAAGAGCACACTCGAAAAAGACGGAGAGAGAGATTTTTAATTATTAAGAGATTTCCGCCTTGCCTCTAGTATTAATCGGGGGCAAAACTAATACATCTAATAACATTGAAACTAGATAAATTTACTGAGCAAATATTTGACTTTGTGCTCGCGTTAAATTTACAAATATGCCATCATGTTATCGCCGCTGCGCATTGAGAAAGATACGGTGGGGGGGAGCGGAAAGTTAAACAATTTGCAATTTATTGCTTGCTAACTGCATATCCTGTACAAGCAGGAGCGGCAATGGAAGTTAAATGTTTACAGATTGTTTACACTTGGCACACATACGTATGTATTTTGCGCTCTAATTTTCAAAGTGCAGGAACTTTCAGCACGAGTATATTTATACAGTGTTAATCATTTAGCTCATAATTTCCACTCTACTTTTTGATGAAGTGATGAATACTTTTATTTGCACTTGCGCTAAAATCGCGAAGAAAACCAACGCAGGGCGGCTCTGATGAGATGAATTATTCGCTGCGATAACTGAGAAATTGCAATATTAATCAGTTAATTTGGCTCATCTGCAAAGAGCTTGAGAGCGCCCAACGAGTGGGCTCGTGTCGTCAAGAGTGTAGCATACTGCTGCAATCGCGTATAATTTGATTTTATGAATAAGAAATGCCCGACGCGCCGGCAAATTTGCATGCGAATGAAAGATTCGCATAGCCCGAGCGATGTGTAGAGCACAAGGATCGAGAGATCTAAGTGTGGAGATGAGAATTCTGCGCGAATTTCATCATCAAACCTCATCATCACCGTTAGCATTCGTTTGGCTTCTTTTTGTTAATACGCCAAACTTGAGACACTAAAATCCCCTTAACGTTAGCAGATTACAATTTCATGGCGAAATAACTAATTAATATTTACACCGTATAGAATAGCTGGCTCCTTTGTCGAAAATATATTAGAAGAATAGAAAAGTCACCAATTTTTCACGCTCTTTTTGGTGATACTTTATCGCGCAAAGAAGAAGAAGAAGAAGCTAAGATGTCGTTTCCATTTTCCCACTTTATATTTTGGTATAAATTCTTTCCGGAGCAAAAATATCAGAAAAATGATATGAAATATAGTGATTTCTCTTAGTTTGTATGCGCATGGTTCGAGGAAGCCTTGATCGCTATCAACCTTAAAGCCCTTTTATATATTTATGATAATAGGACCATCTAAAATCTTATAAACCTTTTAATATAAATTCAGGCATGGAATTTCGGCACGACTGCTGCCAAAGCAAAAAGTAAATAGAAACCAGGAACCTGCAAGGATCGCCGACTTCTACAGGATGATGGGGTTAGCAGCAGCAGCACCCCCATCGCCTACATGAAAATTCCCCCAAAGGGGATAAAATTATTCGAAAGAGCAACACCTTGTAGGCTGGCCCTACATTTTTGCAGGTAAAATATGCTTTTTGATAAAGTAAAATCTTTAACACGCTGCCAATGAAACTCTTAAAAATTACACCGTGACTTGTTCAGGGCACCAAAAGTTGAGAAGGAGGAAATCTCATCAGAAAATTTGAATGAGACGAATATTCGAGATGTAGGTATTAAATGCTCATCTACGCGGATAAAGTTGTTGAGTTTGCCAAGTTTGCTTGTTTATTGGCGCTTCGCGAAAGAAAGAACGAACGAACGGCGAGGGAAACGCGTTTGAATGCCTGCATGAAAAATTCATAATCCGTATTTTTTCGGGAAAGCAATCTGTATGTTAAAAACGCACGCCATGAAGAAGCGATCCGAAGAGTTTATAGGTAACCCACATCGCGATTCGGATGGCGGCCGTGAATGGGGCGGCGGATGCCTCACTTCGATATTCGTCCATGCTGCAAGCAACGACCGAATTCACCGCATCCCGACAATAGAAACGAGTGTGCGAACGAGTAGTGCAAGAGATTCCCGACTCTTCAACGCAGAAATCGGGCATGCATTGTATGTGTGTGTGTGTGTGGCAGCCGGATATGTTCAACAACAGGAAATCTCCCAACGCGAGGCACTTGTTCCTCGATTGCGCCTCGATTTCACGAGGTTGTCGTATTGATAAAACTTGCGCTTCGTACACGATTTTTTACCGCGCGCGCACGTTTGCTATCACCTTCACGAGGAGCCCGCACTCCTCGTAGGGATATTTTAATATTTACCAAGTACTTTCCCGGATTTCAAGGATATCACGAAAGATGTTATTGACTTATCCCCTCACACACCATTCCCCCCAAAAAAAATACCCTTTAATTATGGGGGATTGGTAGCAGAGTCGAAAAGAAAAATAGAAAAATGAGGTAACAAATCTAGGAAATCATTTCAGTCATGTGCGCTAGCGCAACATTGAACGAGTTAATTAAGCAATCGTGCCAGGCAAGAAAACAGCACCGTTAATGATTGCCGCCCCTCTCGAGGGGGTGCATGTATGGCGCATACAAAACGCTCTCGTGGGGCAGTAACAAATGGCAAGTTATGAATAATGAGCGCGATTGAATTGCGCAACACTCTCTTTCTGCGATTGTCATACGCGCTCGAGGGCCTAAAGTGCTGATTGCGGCCGCCGATAAAATGCCTCGCAAGCATGCATAACACGTTTTGACAGATTCCAGCATTAAGCGCGCGCGCGCGCCCAGATCACTCAAAGATATGCATGCCATTCGCCTCCTCGAAACCGGGCGGGCGAGCGTTTCCCGCATTGCACGCGATCTGATAACGCCGCTACCACTGCCGCCGCCACCATCGTCGTGTGTGTAAATGGCAGGTATTCTGCCGCCACCGCCAGCGTTGCCACAAAATCGACGCGCCGCCATAATAACTCAGCGCTTCCAGCAAAATTATGATGACTGCTAATGTGCTTTTGTTCAAACGCAAGAAGTGCAAGGAATGTCGCTGCACGCTTGTTAAGAAGCCAACCTACCAGCAGAGCATTGTTTTTGCATAGCTGCTCGCAAAAGCGTAATTTAAATTCCGCCGACTACCACATTTCCAGCAAACTTTTAAATCTTGCTCTTTTTGCAGATTTTGTATAAATTAATGTCAAGTCGCGCGCGACGCATATATAACTTTAAGCGAGTTTTGATTTAAAACTTTGTCGCAACTATGCATCTGATAAGGAAGTGCATTGTTTACAAGCGGAAATTGGCGATGAATTATCAGGACCAGCATGAAACATGCCCGCGATAATTTAAATGACAACTACACAATTTAGCCCCGCCCCCACCCCCCAGCCACATAGCAAAAGTTCTAATGAGTAATTTCAGGAATTTCTTTGATATTAGACATACGCAGGCGGCAAAAAAATGGATAAAATATTAACGTAGCGAGGAAAACTTCAAACGAAAACGTCTTGAATTTGTTAGCTGCGATCAGCACACAAATTCCACGCTTCCCCGAAAGAAAAGTTATGATGAAGAAAAGGGATAAAAGGACGCAATCGTTGCGCGGATATAACCGTCCGAATGACTTATATGGAGTATAGTAAAACAGTAAAAGAAATTAGAAAACTGCCCAACTTGATGCGAGCGCACAGAGCTTTTCTTCTTCGTGCGACACGCTGGAGAACAGTGGAAAAAAGGGAAAAACAAGGCGAGAAAAGCGCGTAGAAAGGCTCGCAGTGCCCGGCTGCTATTCATGAATATATATGACGAATTTCTGTGGGTAATAAATTACAATAAAATATTTTCCTTGCATTCCACTTTATTTTACGGCTCTCTCGAGGTGTGCGACTAGCAACGAAGTGAAATTGCAGGGGATGAAAAACATCTTTTCTGCAAGAAGTCGCCATCAAAAAGGATGATGACGAACATGATGATTATACGAAAACTACAATTCGTGTCGTTTTGCTATCTTCTTAATGGAAATTGCAAATTTTACACGCAAATAAAATATTTATCGATATTTTACATGCCGCAGAAACTGAGACGTATAAAAACAAAGTTGTGGTGGTTTTGTAATTAAGCTGTTGCAAAATTAGCAATTAAACAGTTAAAGCAAAAGTAGAGCGTCGTGCACTTTATGTGCGAGGAGTTTCCGCAGCGAGTTTTTGCACGCTTCTTTTTCAAATTGCCTTTCGAACATCAGCTGCAAATGACCAGGGGGTTTGCCAAAGAGTGTAACCGCTCCGAGTGGTTAATCCAGCGCGCGAGGTCATTTAATCAAAGTGTAAAACGTAAAGTAAAACGCGGACGCCGCGCAAAACTACAAAACCGTTTGACTTATTTTACGAGCACGCTTGTCTCTCCTCCATACATAAATAATTACATTGTATCTGCGTACAGCTCAATTCGCATTTTTTTTTCAATATATTTTAAGAATACTGCCCTTATCACCTACGCAGTTTTCAACGGATGCGTAATTAATGAACCCCTCGTCGGCACGTGTGAAGAGGGCGCGCTTTGAGTGGTCGAATGGTGATTAATAATGAGCAAATCGCTAATGGACAGATCCATACACACACGTGAAGCAAATGACCGAATGCTAATTACTATCTGCAGATTACTTTCGCATGGAGTCCGAGCAAAAGTCGGCTGGGATAATTTTAGTCCAAACTACTCAACTATTATAACCGTATCACCCGCGTACGCGTACGCGAACGTCCAAGGCGGTGCTTGCTGCCTTTCAGAATGCTGAATGAGGATCCAAAGAGTGGACATTAATAATTTCTTAATGAGGACTATGAAGTTAGGTAACTAGCCTCGTTCCACGAGAGTCGAACCTATCACAAACTAGCCATTTCGCTTAATGATGATTGCCATATCCAATGGTATTAAATTCGTTTCAACTGCTTGACCGTCGAGAGACTCAGCCAGATCTATTTCGAAGCGTTTAAAATGCATACGAAGCAAACTTAGTTATTTTTATTATATATTTTCTGATAACCCTTGAAACACATTGAGTGAAACTAATGACGGGAGCGCAGATTTATGTTAATAAAGCTCAGCGTTGCAATGCCACCGTACATTTTTTACGTTTAATGATCCGTTGCCTCATTGCGCGCAGGATAATGGAGGCGGCACGAGGAGAGAGCTATATCCATCCACTTCTCGCCTTCTGCTGCTTGCTCACCTGTCAGCTCAGGCGGCTGCCAACAGCATCCGCTCTTTTTTCTACCTGTTTGCAACACCATCAACAACCCGACAACATTGCGCTGATATATGAAGTAATAATAATCACAAGCTAAGATGGCGCAGAAAAAAAGAACTACGAGACTCCTGCGGTTATCAGTCATACTTTACGCCAGTTTTTCATATTCATCAAGTTCACACCTTAAATATTCGTAGGTGGTAGGTACGTATATCCCATGCCATTTTGCGCATGTAGTTCGCATGCTTTTGCATTTCCTCTTTGCGCCATTATTCGCCAACATCATCATTGCCGCCGCCAAACAGCACCGCACAGGCTTGGCATCTATTGCGTTAAGTGTATTTGCAAAATTGTGCGCAATCATTGATGAATTATTTATTATGTGCTTATCGCATAAAAGCATCGTGGCATATTTTTTCAATATTTCCAATACTGCTCCCCTAAACTAATATTCAAAAATGATATTTCTATTAAGTTTCCATTCATTTCATCTAAATATGCTTTAAGCATATTTCGTCATCGTTTAGGAATTTCACAATTTACTTCAAGATTTGTACGGAAAGTGAAATTACGCTTGAAGGAGATATTTCCGAATTATGTAAATAGCTAAAATCTCGTACGCGGCATGATTTGAAATTTAAATGAAATAACCATTCACGAAAAGGAAAACACAGAATTTGTTGAAAATTGATTCGATTAATCACAACGCAAACCGCAAACGCATAAATGTCATTTATCACGTTAACGCCAATCAAATACCTGCGTAATTGGATTGCACCGTGGCGGTATTTTAGATTTGTTAATCACTCGTTAAATCTAAGCAGCGCGCAGCGCAGCGCTATGGCGATATGAATCGTGCAATATTGGATGCGCTCAACCTTAACATTTACAACAAATTTGTTACGCAATGAGTCAGAGAGACTCGAATCATTAGCGGTCGCAATGAATTGCCCATTGTCTTGTCCTTGACTGGCAAAATCTCCGCAAATCCGACGGCAATTATAAGCATTTTAAACATTCCGAGAAGTCAATAATAATAATATTGCCGCACGCCACGACGAACCGAACCGACGTTAAAATGCAAATATGTAAATTGCAAAAATCGAGATAGCTATAGAACACATTTTCAAAATACTAATCCATCAAGTTCTGCCTTTTAAGTCGATGTTATGCGCATTTAAAATGTAATAACTTGTAAAACTTATTGTTATTTAAACGCTAACGCTTACCATTTATATGCTCGTTTGACATGCTACGTGGGCGAAAGTTTATTCAAAGAGGGACTTACCTGAAACAGAAAGATAATCGATTAGTTACATTAATAGAAGATTAAACAAATACAGTCGTATACATTATTACTGAATTGTGAAACGAATTAAATATGCTAATGTTTGATTTTATTTCTTCACGATATTCTCGAAAAAAAAAACGCTAAGAAAAATAAATAATAATGGCAATCAAATTGCCTCAATGAAACGTAGTGTGTGGCAATCAAACGAAAGCATAATTAGCACAATTAAAACGTTAAAAATTCGTACTTGGTAAATTAGCTCCGGTTTTAAACTCATTACTTATTAAACGCTTGATTGCAAACATGCAAGACAATTAACCAATAATTAACTCGAGAATTATTTACGCTTTCGTAATAACAAATAAGTTCCATTCGTCTAATTTCATCAATATTAAAATATTCTTTCTTAGTTTATCATTGAGTTTGGTATGTCAAACTGAAATTATTAGCAACAGAAATTATTATTCGCCCTGCAAATACTTGTTTTTCTGGTTTAATTCGCAAAAATTTATTGCACTTCGATGTAATGCAATTGTGCTCGATTACTCTTTGCCTTTTGCGTTAACAGGAATTTAATTGCATTAAATTTCAATATTCTGCGGATTGTTGGTAGTTTCGCAATTGCGTTTTGCAAAAATCATCCACTTTGGAATGCTTCTGAATGAACAGAAAAGCATAGCAGATATACATACGCACGAAGCTAAATATGAAAATGTATATAAATATAAATTTGTATTTTGTACGAGTATTATACGTGGATGAAACAAAGCCCACTCGCATATAATCTTCATGTTTTATTATTGAATCATAATAAATTGATATGGCGTTCTGTTGTTCTCTTGTGTTCTGTATAAAATGTGAAAAGTTTCGAATGTATAAACTTTTATTATGTACTTTGCTTGAAACAAATGTAACCCGACTTAAATTTATCCATTTCCAGATTATGGCTTTAAAGCCCAATATTTTTTTCCTCTGAATTTTACTTAACGAATCCGATTAATAAATGGATTTTTGTTCCATTCATAGTTTATTAGTGAAATGCCAGTGAAAATAAAGTAAAATCCCATTTACGAATCAAGCTCGGCAAACTAATATTCGCCGATACAAAACTACTTAGATGTGTGGAGTGAGTGCATTCGGCTCGCTTCGCTTTATTCCAATTTTGCACATTGTTCGTGCAGGCGCTCTTGAACAACGCTGAGCATGTACCGTATGCATCCCTTGCGTAGTCGCGTCGTTCAGCAATTATTTATATTCGTATTTCGCATTGAAATCCGCACAACGCGCCAAGCAGCATCAGCACCAGCTATTGGATTTTCTTAATCCTTGGGGGCATCGTAAATTTACACGCTTCATAATCCTCAAAAGCGCTGAAGCAAGCAAGCAATCCGCTGATGTGTACGCAAACGCCGGACTAATTAAAAAATATACCAACACCCATGATAACATAGGTATCACGTTTTCGCATGAGCTCGTAACAAAATCCCATGGAAAAAAACCACCAGCCGAACGAACGAACGAACGAATGAATGAATGAATGCGAAATGCGTTTTTATTTCGACTTCACAAACTTTTGACAAGCCTAATTCGAATTTATTTCCAATTATTATTCTTTGATAAATATTAATTAATCCAATTAATTAATCAAATAGCGACCCGAAAAAAGCACGCGCTGAATAAAAATGATTTAATTAACTTTTCCATCAACCTTCCTCCCTCTGCATTAATTGCATTTCCAGCACGAAAAAAACAATGAAAAATACTTTTCGATTTTTTTCTTTATAATATGGATTAATGAATTTCGAAATTAACTTATTTTTGCTGAAACAATTTCATGGCATTTAAGGTTAAAATACTCTATGCAGTATAAAACTAACTGTAGCAATTGTACTGCTTTAAGAAAAAAATCCCACAGGACGCGCTGGGAAACGCCCGGAAAAACGCGAAAGAAAACGCGCGTCGCCAAACTAAAGAAAACCGCAGTCGACACATTGATAAATGTTCTAACGAAATGAATCGTCTAATTCGTTTCATTCAAACTCCTTCCAGTTTTTTCTCGTCCCGTGGGAATGTAGTGTTTCGTGTTTATCCTAGATCTCACGCCTACTCACTCACCCACTAACCAGGAATTTGTTTTTCCGCAAAATATTTCTGCTAATTGAATGTGTATTTATTAATTTTTGTTAGCGTATTCAACGTTTAATTAATCATTTCGCATTGGATGGAAACGATTTAAAATGTTTTCTTTTGCTTCATTATTTCAATAGAAAAGTCAAGGAATTTCTATCCCTAGTTATTTTTTAATTCGTTGTTTGTTTGCATAACTTTTTTTCTTACGCGTGCGCTCCAGACATTCGTCGGATGGAAAGAAGAGAATTTAATTTTAAATGTAATTAATTACAGGACATTCCGTAATTGCGCGCTGAGGCGCCCAGCGCAGACTTCTTATTTTATTTCCTACTCGTGCTTCTCTTCTCCAAGTCGTTTTTTCATCGTCGAACACTTTTTCTTATTTTATTTATTTTCTTCTTGCATTTTTTTGCATGAAAATCCCATTTTGCACGCGGCAATCCCCCCCGCGTTGCCCCCCCTGTTCACTCATTCAGCAATGTTTCTTTCGTTTGCTTGTTCCCGTATTATCTGCAAGTTCCCGGAATGCAATGTACAGCATTAAGTTGCTTTATTTCCGAGTGTATTTACCATTTGCACAACACTTTGATAAGAAATGGCCGTACGGAGGGACGTTTAGATTTGTGATAACGCGAAATTATTGCATTTTCTACTCGCAAACGATTACAATCAAATGGCTGATAAGTTAATTTCCAGAGAAAATCAACAACGTAAATGGCGCATACCGGAAATACAATCACAATTCCAGCCCATGATTTATTTGTTTTTGTTTGTAAACGACATCAGAAATTCAGCCGAAATTTTGCAATTAAAATTAAATTTCCGCAAATGATTAATGATTTTCATGCGAATTTTTAATCATCAAAAACACCGATATGTGGCTTAAATAAAAATTAATATATTTCCATTAAAATCTTCAATGGTAGGTCGTCGTGAATTATTTTTGCAATATAAATGTTATTTATGCGATGACTTTCATGACGTGGAAGCGCGACGTAATGAATATTTAATTATAGCGATTTTTCTTCCACCTTTAATGCTATCAGCGATTCTTTCGCGAATGATTAATGACGACGCAAAGAGTGATTAACTAAGGATGGCGCTTCTTTTGCGCTGGAGGTGCAATAACCGATTTTTTCCTCTGCACAATTTACCAAATATTTATTTACTCGTAAAAAAACCGTAAAATTTAGTCGTATAGATTTTTTGCGCAAGAAATACAAACAAACAAATACCATCCGGCAAAACAAGATAAACAAAAACCGGAAAGCATTTTTCTTTCGTGCAAGTGAACTTAAGCGCGCTTGATTAATAGTCCGAGTCGGAGGCGCGAAAATAAGAAGGCGGAAAAACGCGGTCGACGCGCCAATGTCGATGTTTCAACGTTCTCCTAGGACAGAATTCGCCCTGCTGTGGCGCAAAACGGGGAATGCGGATGCTGAATGCGGTCGCCCCGTCGCCCCGTCGCCAGGATAGCGATGCGGAAGTGGAACAAAACGCAAGTTGAAACTCGCTCCCAAACTTTGGATTCGAGTGTTACACATCCACCCCGAAATGTATACATTGCATACAGATAAAAAACGGACGGCAGGACGTGATGAATTGGTGACCACACAACTAATTAATTCCGATTCTCCTAACCGATGATTCTTTTTTCTTATTCAAACACGTTTACGTTTTCTTCTACTTTGTTGATTTTTCCGTTTTCTCTACCTTTCTCATCCCTCCACTTTTGAATAATTAATTTTTTTCTCTTACTTGTTCAGAATAAAGAAATATTACTAAGTAATGATAATGTACGCGTTGTTGCGTGAAGGTCAAAGTAAATTATTGATTGAAATCAATAAATCGATAAATTCCATGGCTGTCAATTATAAACAAGTATCATCACTATCATCAGCACGACAATAGATGGACGAGATTGCCATTATCGCTTCACTCTATATGCAGAGGCCAAACATAAATCCGACTGCATCTCTCTGGACTGCGGACGCATTGAAACATTGACATCACAGCCATCATCGCTTGCGATTGTTGATCTGAAGCCCCCAGAGGGAGGCGTATCGCAATGCGAAGACAAAGACGAATCGCATAATACATTCGATTACTGGAGGAACAACGTCCTTAAAGTGAGATACGTATATGTGCCGTACGCGAGAGTCCACCTGGGACAAACATAATTAATTTCACACGATTTATCAATCTCAATATATCGATAATAGTTATATATTCGCTTCGATTTCAAGTGGACTAACTGGAATGTGTGTATTTGTATACTAATACTCCTAACTCAATTTACCAATATGTACATCGAATCCGACTAACAATCAAACATGGATTCGAACATGCCTGGTAACACTATAGCGTTAATTATTAGTTTCATTCAAGCCGTTGTTAACTCAACTATTAATTGAATTGATTGAAAGGCGTCCATATCCAGTCCGGAATAAATGAATAATTATTATTTCTACGTGTTGAATTTCTTAACGAGTTTCTTCTTCTTCAGATGTGATCAATAACACTCAATCAATTTTCAATAATGAGCATTCAAAATAATTCAATGATTCTTCTTGTAATTTTAAACCGCTTTAAACATTTTGTTATTCCTCTCAAAATATGAGTTTTGCTAGCCAGGTAAGCATGCAATTTTTGTGCATTGTATACCTGCGAGTGACCCTGTTCGCTCTACCTACAAAACTAAACCGAGCATGCACTTGTTCCAACATATTCCACGTACGCATGCATTATTTACATGAGCGTTGACTTTTCGAATGGCTAAATGTCAC
Source organism: Aleochara curtula (assembly GCA_963978815.1). Lineage (NCBI taxonomy): Eukaryota > Metazoa > Arthropoda > Insecta > Coleoptera > Staphylinidae > Aleochara > Aleochara curtula. Next base: position 16,960,671 of record OZ022216.1, on the reverse strand, counting down.
AGGCGCAATACTTTTTCCACGCGGATAATTTACCGCCGCTCAAACAGCGAGAGAGGAATGTCATCCATTATTAGACAATTTCGTAGACGGCTAAAAAACGCGCGCACTGTTCCAAACGTTTTTAATTCAAGCCAAATAATAAATTAAGTTTTACCTGGCGAACGGCTCACTCACTCACTCTCTCTCTCTCGCCAGCCGCAAAAGAAGCGAACAAAGTAAAAGCACGCCGCGACTTTCTATGTGTATATTGCAAATGTTTCAAACTAATTTACGACGTCAGACGATGATATTCCACTTCATTTCGTATCCTTCTCCGTTTGCCGGCATGGTAATAATGCCTGCCTTTTCGTTGTCGTGGAATTCCACGCTCGCGAGATGCAGTAATCTGCGGCGCGGTTGTAACTTATATTTTTTATCATACGCCGCAAGATTGTCTCAATATTTTATTTCCGCGCGCTCGCGCAAAACTTTTATAATAAAATTTCCCGCAGGCCTTATTCAACAAATTAAGTAAAGCGAACAAGCGTCTTGTGTAGCCGAAGAACGCGAGACGATAAGACAACCAAGCATGATCAATAAATACCTTACTAAATAAAAAAACAGCAACAACGCATAAAAATCTCTCTAAAAATTTTGGCAATTTACATAAAAAAAAGTCTAACCACGAAACCCACGATACTAATTAAATTTAATTAATTAGCCTAAATTTCAATTAATTTCCGATTCAATTTTTTAGACTCAAATTATTAAATTATTGTTTGTTGATTTCCTACTAATAATAATAAGTTCAAAACTTGAGTTGTCTACCGATGGACCAAATATGCAAATTACATTTTTCATCAATGCCATAAAAACAACGAATCAATAACGCGTTTGCATTCGAATAACACGCAAAGTTGTACGGTGAACAAGAATAATAATTCATCGTCTTGACCTTTAACACAATTAAACCCTGGGAGATTTGTTATGAGGCATCTTCACGCAGTTGGAGACATTTGACACTCTTCAAATACCAAGCAGTATGGTGAATAAATAATCAATTAAATTGCAAAAGCGAAACAGGTGTTTTTTCAATATTTCGTAATGGCTTTTAAATGTTTAATCTCTCCGTTCTCCATTCGTGATCGTCGATTTTAAAATTGCCGAAATATTTTTAATGCACACTGATTAAGTGATTAATGAAACAAGCTTAAATTACACGATGTATAACTGTAAATACTATTTTTCTAAAATAAAAAAAATCATGTCACATACGAGGATGACATGTGTAATTTTATACGTAGTTATGCATGTAAAGCAATTTAGCAATAGTAAAAGTGTAAAAAAGTGGTGTAATGATGAATGATCGCGAGTGGTAAAAGTAAAGGACGTGAAATGTTAGTTAATGTATCATAAAATAGCGGATAAACTATTATTAAGTGCATAGTTGCAATTGAAATGAATGCGCATTGCGGGGCAATTAAAGCTGATAGAAATAACATCAATTTGCCTTTGTTTCTTGATGACTGTCATTAGATGATGACATGGTCTCTACGCGTTGTTGCAGTGCATTAGAATGCAGCGTGCCGATTATGCATTGATCGTGTACAGTCGCGCGTCGAGTGCAGCCAATGAGTTAATACCACCTGGATTTGAACGAACTGATTGCTGATTGCTTTGTGCATTTACATGTGCCGCTCAGTCATACAAATTGCGAGTGAATGCATTGAATAAATGTCGAATTAGATGTGAAAATTACAGGTATGTTGTCCACGCCGTGCCGCAGTAACAACTAATACCATACGCGTAAATAACAGGATACGATTATAAATCAATTAAATGTGCATCTAGCGACAATTTAATCCCTCCGTTTATATGTGATTTGTATTTTTAGTATTCCCATGTATACGGTTTTATTTTCCTTCGCGCAGTTGAACGAAATGTTAAGAGATCGCACGCGCATCTGATGATTATGATCAGAAAAAGCGTCTCCCGCTCTTCCACTTTGCATACTTCCTCGGCTGTTTGTTTGCTTTGCCGTGACAGCTTCGCATGCATACGAAAACACATATTTATTGTTTGTACAATATGTACACAGAGATGCAAGGACGCAAAGGCACGAAGACAAGAAACGTCACAGTCAGTGCAACAATGGCTGTTCGGATTTAATCTGCGTGCATGCATTCGAGCAGCAATCGGATGTGAATGGATGAATGAAATGAAAAACAGCATTTCGCATTATCATTCCGAGAAAAAAGAAGAAATAACTTAAAGTGCTTTATGTTTAAAAAAAAACATAATTTCAAATATTTGAATTTGAATAGAATAATATTTCAAAGTTGTTAAAGCAAGATGAACTTGCTATTCAGTAATAAATTAAAATCGCATTAAAAGTAGTAGCTGCATGTGCGATGTTAATTATTGACAGCATCGTGAAAGTACTTCACAAGATCAATTAATTAATTCATTATATTCAAATTACGCTTCTGCCGTGAAATTAATTAATTAACTGTCAAAATGATGTAGTGTAATTAGTCCTCGAGAGGATCGCTTCACTTAGATTTTTCGATACACGACGTATGCGATACATTCGCGACTAGCGAAACTATTTTGGGTTATCTATGTATAGCTTGAATCTATATCGAAATTTGTACATTGTCTTATTACCTATTAATGTCTGTCAATTATGACTAATTAATTCCATTAGAATTGATCAATACCTAATGCTTTTCAACAATGCCCAATGAATTTATCAAATATTCATCCAAATTGTAATCAATAGTTGATTCAATTTTAATGAACACAGAGAGAACTTTGAAATACTTAAAATTCTTAAAAGTTTATTTTCCTAGTCTAGCTCGCTTTTTTGTATATTTTCCAATGAGTTTTCCACGTTTTGTAAGTATAACTCGTATTTCAACCCGCATGCGTAGAAGAAAAGACCAAAGTGTACGAAAAACGGTAGTGATGTTTTATGTAGACAAATGTTTATCGAACGGTGAAGCATTCGTGTATCCATCGACGGGAATTGTTTAAACATTAAAAAGGCAATAAATACCCCGTAAAAGCTGGCAGCACTAAACACGGGTGCGCACGCTCGCAACGCAACAGTAACACAGCAGTAGCCGAAGAAGAAAAAAAAACACATGAGTGAGCTTAGAGCCCAAACTACAAACGCTCACAACTGGCTAGCAAGGATCAAATACGCTCGCGCGTTCGCTCTTCGTGCAGTAACAAACAAGAGCTAATGTTTGCACCACGACGACGACGACGCCGCCGCCGATGAGGATGATGATGAGCGAACACATACGTGTGTACGAAGAGATGAAGAGCACACGCGAGTGTAAATATCGAAAACATCTGTTCAAACCCAAAGCGATTAACGTTTACTCCCATCAGTTCAAACTCAATCGTAGGAATAATAAATAATCACGATTAACGTCAATTTTCCCAAAAAAATCCTATATTTTAAACTATTCCCCTAAATTAATGTAAATATTGTTACGCGATCTTGCAAACGTGAAAGTTAAATGTAAGTAAACTAATATTATATTTTAAGAGTGCCATAAACGTAGGCAAAATAATTCAGAGTAATAATCGTAACGATATTGTGCAAAACTAGTTTGCAAGTTGAACGCTAAGCTAAGACAGAGAATGGAAAATTACGACGTGCAAAGACATAAAAACAAGAACTTTGCAGACATTTTGATTGTGGACTTAGCGTTTGTCTGAGCATTTAATAAACGCCGTATTCATGAGCGTAGAACAATTAAACTCGATTCAAATGGAATTCGCTCTTCTTGCACGTCTAGAAATTTTCAAATATTTTTCGCACGACTTTTCCGCTCGATTAAAATATTTTTAATTAAACTAACAGCAAAAAGAAGCATAACGATGCGTATTTGTCAACGACAACGTTTACTTTGCGAATTGCTTGATTACTGAGTGAGCAATTAATTCCGCGTTCCACATGTTTGTTGAATTTTATCAGGACTTTCGACGAATCCAAGCCATCCGTGGAATGTTGTTATTAATTACCGCTATTAATTCAAATGTTCGAACGTGTTTCAGCGAATGCTGTGAAGATTTCAAATATGTTACGCGCGCTATTTTCTTAATAAACTTATAAATTCATTAATTTCATACGTACGTAATACGTTTGGATTTCTCTTCAGTTCAAATAAACCATTAAAAAAACAATTAAAATATTTTAAATAACTCTGTTCCATTATGCAAATATTTTTTTAAATATAAAGTAGACGAAGACAACTCATTAATTATTAAATTCCCATTGAGTTTCAACGTATTTTCTGCGTAAATAAAATATAATCATCAATCATACGTTCGATATTTCAATAAAGCAAAGCGCGCTCACTCAATGCTCAACCAAATGAAAATCGTCGTAATGCTGCTCGTTAAGATGCAACTTGCGCAATGCATTCAATTATTATTATAAATTAGCATTTCATAATCATTAGGCATAAGCAACAACTAGTACTTTTTCATCTTCCTTCATGCGGCGTTGTTGTTCTAAGGGAGGAACAAGCGTATGTACTGACAAGAACGAAAGTAGAACACGCTGAAAATAGCACGCGGCTAACAGACGCATTATAATGGGAGGATACGAACGGAAGTGTTCCTGTTTTACGTACTCGTTCCTGTTCTTGTTTACCGCGCTCCACATTTGCGAATGCATTTATGCATTTTGCGCCGAGCACACACAGAGAGTATGTGCTCACTTTGTTGTGTGATTGTCGCTGATGTAGCGTGCACAAAAGCGCATGATTGCGATTTAAATAATTTTAAACGTACGCTTAACATATTCGCACAGAATGCATGATGCTTAAGTGGGCCATATTCAAATACGGGAACAAAACACTTTTGGGTTTAATTGTCGTTCATGGGCGGCGTGACGTGCAGATAAAACGAAATTGTTTGTCGCTTTTGTTTCGCCAGATTTAGGTTAGCTGTTTGTTTAAAGTGCTATAACTTTGTTGTTAATGGCCTTTCAGTAAATATTTATATTTACACATCTATTTATAGATCATTTAATTATCTATTAATACTAGATATCCCAAGGACTTTAATTTCCTTTCAACTATTATTTTTTGAATCTAATTCTAAAAGTGAAAATAACCACTAATTAACACCATCCATATTATTTATCAATTTCCCAAAAAAAGAAAAACTAATCATGGAAATTACGCGCCTTTCATACTAATTAATAGGCCATCAAACAACAAATACATTTATATAATTACCGAAATTGGATCATTAATATACAGAGTGTTACGTCCATTCGTCTCAAGCCATTAGGCAAGTGGAAAAGTACCGAAAGTAATATCAACTTTTTTTTATCGCATTTCTATTGTGTTGCGCGTTAATTCACCACATAAAAAAAGTAAGAAGGAGAACACGCGCGTGACAAATTATTTATTAGCGTCAATTTCGTACACCTAGCTACTACGAAGTAATATTGATGTGTAAAAAACGTACGTACGTACGGCGAAAAAGAACCGAAACGAAGAAAGAACTAAAGCGCCAAAGCAAAAAAAAAAATGTAGCAAAGTCGAGTAGCCCTTCCCAGTCGGTTAGTAAATTGCCAGCGCTTTTTTCTCGCTGTACAGTGCTTTGTTGAATGCGGGGGCGCGCGCAAGTTTTGCGGCTGAATAGCGCAATAACAAATCTGAGGTCTTGGAATCATCCATCAACCAGTTGCGAATGCACTGCAAGACTAGCCCGAGAAATTGTTTGCGAAAAAATTTCGTGCTTGCTACCACAGCGAAAAAATTAGACAAGGATACAATACACCTGACAGTATCACATTCTATGCATTGAAGTGAAAACGAAATGATTATTTTCATTTCTTTTGATGAAGTGTCAAAAACAAATATTTTTCTAAATATCTTTTGCCTTTCACTCCCAATATTTTTTCATCAATATTTTCACCCTAAATAAAATTATTTTAAATACTCTTTAAACGCAAAACTTTAAACGCAGTAATTCCGAAATTTCTTGAATGATCAGCAAGTCCGCCTTGATTTGTAACTAATTTGTAATTAAAATCGGAACACTGCAAAGACGACGCTCAAATCAAAAAGATTAGTTAACTCACAGTGAATTAAACTTGTTTGCTGCGTCTTGCTCTAACCGTTGCGACTTCTTCTCGTTCGCGTCCACGAATCGTCTTGGAAATCTCACAAAATCAAGCAGCACGAAAAAGACGAAAAGATCACGGCAAGAAATCAATGCCTTTGATCGCTAATAGCGTCTTGCGAGTGCGCGCAGCACGTAAGAAAAAGTGCGCTAATGTTCCAGGACGAGATAAAACGCTAACGCCGAAAATAAAAAAATAATAAAACGTGTTATGAAAGTCCGCCAACTTTTAATTTAGCGCTTTTCCGCCGTCTTGTCCTCTATTTTTGTTAATCCGTCCATTAAAGGCGTTGTCTCACCATTTTTGGCAAAAGTTTATAGTCATAATAATTACCTAAAGTAAATAAGTCGCAACAATTGAATTTCTTCTCCAAAAAGCCCAACAAAAATAAAATATTCCCACTTAAATCATCTTTACGATTCAACCAAATTAGAACTATAATCTAATCACAGCTTTAGTCTAATTCCCAAGCCCAACTTAAATTTATAACAATATTCAAGTAACTACTCTTCAGGTTGTCTTGTTCGTAATTCTCTAACAACAAACAAACAAACACCGCACAAGCGTGAAATCTATCCATAAAATCGCATTATGAGATTATTACGAGCGACTAACGAACGTAGGTAACCATCCTACTTATGTCATTCGAGGTGTCATTCGAGAGTCCGCAACGAATTAACCCAAATGACTAAAACAAAGATACCTACATCTATCTACCACACGACTGCTCGCTGGAGTCTGATACGCAGACTAAACACCAGTCGAGTCGTCGCCAACTTTGAAATTATAACGCATATTACTGCTGGATTACGAGTGCGCTCGTCCGTTTACTTGTTCTTCAGCATATGCGTCGCTTCTTCAACAACACTCTTCCGCGCACGTCCTGGGTGGTTGCTCGACGTCTGGTCGGTGTCTGTTTTGTATCAGCGGCAAGCGCATCGTAACGCGCAATTATTACGATCATTACCAACTATTTAATTGTTTAACGCGTTTGTATACGAGCCAAACTCATGAGCTTTCGTTTGTATAACGCCGCGCTTTAGATCTCTGGCATGTAACGTCAAAAAATGCCGTTTGTTATTGTTACTCAAAATGATACAGCATTTAATAAACCAACTTTATATGCTCCACTCCCAGATTAATAGTTTTATAATTCGTGTAAGTAACTAATGTTAAATTACTCTTGCGAGATGGATACTTAAAAGTTGGAAACTTTGAAAAGTTAGCTCACCTAATTCTGGGGCGAAATTCAAGAGAAAAGTGTAATTAAATTGAGTATTTTCTTTAATAAAAATGTCGATTTAATTATACCATAAATAAAGTCGCAGAGCGAGTTGCATGAAAGTTGTAATAATGCATCATAATAATGCAACTTTTAACTGACTTCCGCAAACTTGAACTGACTTTGCGTGTAACTCGATTATTAGGAAACTTTTAAAGATTTCTTCGAGTCGCTTTTACGCGCTGCTCCCCATTCTGTTTTTTGTGTGTGTGTGTGTTTGGCGTATTAATTTCGCATTTAATAACTGAACATTAATTTGACAACGACGCGAACAAGCTCTTCACTCTCCACGAAAACAAACAAAAAATGAAGCAATAATAAAAACTAATAATGCCAATGAACAAAGTGCGTGTTCAAGGCTCAAAGAAGAGTGCTAATTAAAATTTCGCTGCGCGCTCATTAATTTCACGCCATTGATTTCGGCGCGGATCGAAGCAATAAATTTTATTGTTTTACACCTCCACGCGAATACGCACCGCGAATGATGAAGCATACGAAAACTTCTTGACATTTATACGACCACACAATGATTTTACAGAGACACAGCGGGCGAATTGCCTTTTACCATCGCGTATATTGCGACACATTATACCCAAATTGAAGAATTCAAACTTGCGATCTCCGACTTAATGAGCGCACTTAGTGCGTTCATGAATTTTGACTCGTGTTTAATGTTTTCGCCTTTTATGATCGTAAACCTATGACTTGCGTTTCCAACATTTTCGGGTGTGTTATTTTATTGCGTTTCTCATGCCCAACTTTGAATTGTTCGCCGTAATTGCATATCTTAATTGCCTAATTCATTTTATTCTCTTTGCCGCTCTCAATATTATTTTTTACTCTCAATTGCAAATATGCGCTTCTCGTGGAAATTAATTTATTGCATAAATTGCCAAACAGTTTACCGTTTTAACAATTTAATTACATAAATTAATTAAATTGTTGTGAATTTAAATTACAACCGCCAACACCAATAAATCGCACAACAAACAGTAGTAGTTGTTGCATTTGAGTGCATCTACAATTGAATGTGTTAAGTGTACGCGCGCAACGTGCACACGTATTTATTTATTTGTTTAAGCAAGCCAACCCCAAACGAAACTTATTCGTCGCGTAAACACGAGAATTGCAATAATGCGATGAATATTATTGGTGGATGCATTACCAACGCGCTCTTTCGCATGCTCGCTTTGCATTCGGATTACAAGCTGCATTTGCGTTTTCTCAGCGCTCGCACGCTCTTTGTATATTTGCATTATTCAAGTGGCATATGTTTTGTCGACATTTTGTCATTAAGTTTATAAATGATGTCTTTTCAGCAGCCTCTTTCCTGCTTCGTGTCTTGCTTATTGTGAATTATGATACTGAGCTAAGTTTCGCTTTATCGTGTTTTATTGTGCATTGTTTTATTTTATTCTTGTATTATAGTTAAAAGCTAGCTCAATTAAAAATGAATGTCATTTGTTATACATTTGTTTGCTTTTTGGGAATGGTAATTATTGCTAGCTCTTTGCTTGATTGTATTTCATTTGTTTCAATCGGACGTGGGAAAATAACGCGTACTTTAATGCAAAGACGCATTTGAGCTTTTCGACTGTTATTGCATTAACTAATTAGCTTTTTCAATGTTTCAATGCGGTGATCGTAAATATCATTGCTATTGTTATAATTTAATTATAGACATTTCGGGTTTCCCTTCTACTCGTCGCATTGCTTCTCAATGGGGGGGAGAAATTTCTCGGTCTGCGGTTTGCAACACGCTAGTAACTAACACAATGCGCAGCAATAGAGTAACAAGGGTGGCAAAGGCGGCGGCGCCAGCGGTGGCGGCCGTGTTGTTGAGGAATTCGAGTGATAACGGTATATTGATAGGCATCAAGTTGTAAGACGAGGGTGCTAACTAAAATGGAATGTCTCCCTTTTTTCCTGAACATAGCAGGAACATATTTGAGATGTCGAAATAATCTCGATAGGGAATTTTTCATACAAAGTGTTCCCAACCCCATAATTCACTATGCTAACCCTCTAAAAGACCTTTTCTTTTAAATATCACTCTAGAATTTTTTAATACATCCTATATATATTTGCGATTATCAATATAAGGGAAGGTGACTTAGTGATAACTAAATGACATGAGCAGAAAAGTTTATCCTCAATGGAGGATGAAGAATAAGTGATAATTAACTAATGTCATGAGTGCCCCATTCGAAAAGCATTCCAGAAATTTCTTGTTTCAAACTTCTTATCAGTTACTTAAAATTTACTATTTTAAATTGCTATAACTGTAAATAAAAATGAGATTGTTATCTAATTATAATCACGCTCTAAGTAAAATCCCGTGTAAAATATTTTATCATCCGAAATCAATTACTATATCACGATATATCTAATTCAATTCATAACCCAAAATCAAAGAAATATTTATCTATTTCACCTTTTTCTCCAGGCACTTCTCACATAAATTACTTTATAAATCACGTACTTATCTCAGGTTTAATCTCAGGCGAAATCGCTATAATCGGAAAATAATTTTTGAAATTCCAACGCGACGCCTACTTTTCGAAAGTAATAACAAATGAACAATAAGTAAAAAATACGCATTAACATGACAATCATCAATAAAGCAGCGAAAAAAATAAAATAAAACTTTTCCGGAAATTTCTTCATAATCTCAAATTTTACATAAATATAAAAAACACACGCCAACAACAGGCAAAAGAGAATGAAACGCCAGCGGAGGAAGAGAAACGAGCGTAAAGTGCGTTTGCAATTGAATTTGAATGTTTTATGAATGCGTCGTGTCGCATTGTGCGCGAAATTGTTAAGAATTGTGCGAAGAAGTTGCAGGTAAGACGAAGTTCTTGCTTCATTCACATTTCGCTGGTCACTTGAAAAACTTTTTCCCGAGCTACTCTTCCACTCTTTAGATTTGCGCGCGTCCAGCTTCCAGCTTTCAGCGGCGCAGTGCTGACGAAAAACAGCGCAGAGATACGAACGCTCGAGTGTCATCCAAGAAGAAGTTGTTCACTCGCATTCAAACATTCAGAAGCGCGAGGCGCACGCTCAACATAGTGTTGAGCAGCAAAGAAAAAACTTGTTTATAGTTCTACCTCTATCTCTAGCTCATCTTCACGTCTTCACTTCTTAACGCAAAGACTTTAATAGATAACTAACGTTACCTTACTCGTTCACCACGCGCGTTTTAATGTCTGCTTTACGTTTACGCGTCAGTCAAATGCACTCATTGAGTACGCTCATTACTCATAGATTGTTCGAACCGAGTGTCTCTTTCAAGCGTCAATAATGATCATTTGTTACTTTATGCATTATTTTGATAAAAACTGAGAATCATTCATCATCATAAACCCCGCATGAATTGCGCCTTAAAAGCCTTAAAACTTTGCAAAAGTTGTACGAATTTGTCATCAATTCCTCGTCCTTTTTTCCATATAAATTTAGAACTGCTTCTTCGAAGCAGATTTGTTGATTTTTATAGTGTAATCAAAGTTAATGTTTATTGAATAACGAAAAAACAATTTCCGGTTGGTGTAAGCGCGATATTTTAAAAATACATATCCCTAATAGGGTGAGTAAGTACATAAACATGCCGAAAACGACCCAAAATGCCAGCGTCAAGGTCGTTTCCACCCTTTACATACCGAATGAAAAAATACATAGTGTACGGGAGGCGGCGTCGCGACGCGAAGAGGGGGCGCGAGTCGAGCAATGAGTTATTTTAAGTGCTCTCGTAATTGCCAGTGCTATAATGGTCTAGCTTTTTAAGTATATGCGTGTATGTTATGCGCTGGTCAGGTTCTGGTGGTTTCGATATAAAAAGAAGGAAAAATTCCTCCTTTTCGCTTAATTGTATCCTGTTAACGAGTGAGCTAATTTACGTATAAATTATGATCATGTATCCTGCTAATAAACTTGCAAGTGTCATTTTATCAAGTACTGAATTTTTCACGTTATCCTGTTAATCCTTAAATTATATCTTTACCAATATCAATCCTTCAAATTACCGTAATATTTAAATGGTGATCCTTTACTCCTTGAAATCAGTATGTAGATCTCGATGTATTAATTCGTTTCAAATTCGCATACAAAAATGGAATAAGGGAAAATTACTCACTTGGTCTATCTAGTTCATTGGTACCGGGTCCATCATCCACGCTACTGAAGCCGCTGGTAACTGGAGTAAGAAGGGCGGCGAAGACGGGCGCGCCGAAGATGAGCATCCGAATCAGCCACTCCATTGAAGAAGAACACTGAGACGTTAGCAACACATTCATGTCATACCTCGCACGACCACGACCATACTCGTTCCCGAAATTAGCACTTATCTGTTCACTTACAACACTTTTTTCCCCCCACTGCCTTCAAAGTTCAATTTCGTAATCCATTCGGTCCGTCAACATGATTATCATCAAATCACTGCTCCCTTAGTGCCTTAGTGTCAGGTTGCTCTCGCATTTAAATATGTGCTAACATCAATATTTTTGAATGTAACGATAATGTAGAATATACGTTGTGATTAGTTATTAATTAATAGTTATGGGGTTTGTTGTTGAATGCACGATAAATTACACGTATTTTAGTTTCCATAAATCCTCATCAATCTCGTAATTAGTTTGAATCAATTTCCCTAATTAATTTATTATCACACATTGATTAGTTAGTCGACGTTGTAGCTGTAGTTGTAGTGCCAGGTAAACAAATTCCACTAAGTTAGTTAATGTGGATTATACTTTCAACGTTTCAAGATGAACTTTGTAGAGATGAGAAATTTCCATGAATTTGTTCATTCGTTAAATTGCTGCACTTTGTTTTATGAAATGTTAAAGATTATCAAAGTTCACTTATTAGTTGATAATTTTCGGTAATAATCCCAAATGTTTTCACTGATTCGCTGCGTCTCATAAATGTTTAATTTATGCAATTTAATTGCTGCACTGCTTGTTGGTATGTGTTTGGTGGTTTTTAATTGTTTATTGTTCGTATTGTGTTCACTTACGTCTCGCAGGATAAGCGAGTACGATAGCGGCAGCGGCAGCGGCAGCGCCAGCGATAGGCGGCATGCAGGAATCGTGAAAACGCGCGCGGCTTCACATCCGCAGGCTTACTGAAGACCGCGGCGCAGTAGCGCTAGGCGCGATGCCTGTGCGCACCAATGCTGCCAGCAGGAGCAGGAAGGAGGACCAGCAACACCAGCGCCAGAAACAAACTCTCGTCGCGTATCGTTCGTTTCTGCAGTAAGCATAATTCATACTCGCAAACGATACCAAGCTGCTCATCATTATCATCAAAGTGTTATCTGAAAAACAAGAAAACAATTATTAGTTAAATTAATAACACATATTACATATGACAAATAAATAGTGAATTAATAGTCATGTGAATTATTTTCGTCATTGGAAGTTATTGGAATTTTTGCTGATTTTGCATGGTGGAGAAGCGAAAAAGATTTTTCTCATCCTTCTTTAGTATGTACTTATTTTAGTCCTTTAACTGCAGTGCTGCGCATTCTTCGTCTTTATTTACGATGCTTTTTGCATCGTACATTCTGCCTATTCTTCTCGTGCAGGTGATGTCCTCACCGCTCAATGGCGACGAGCACACATCTATATTGTCTGGTTTTGATTACAGAGATAAGCTATTGCCTCGCCGGCGCGCGCGTATTGTGCGAATGAAGACGCGCTAAAGAAGCTGGAGAAAAAGTGAAGAAGAAGAAGAAGAAGAAGGAGGAGGACTCTCCGCCGCTGCGGACGGTGCGAGGTGCTTACCGCGCGCGCCGCATTCCTGCTGATTAGGTGAATTTCTTGCGCACTGCTGCATGATGACCCACATCTCAATCGCATTGTCGCTTGTGTTTTATTTATGTTTTAATTGAATTGCGCGCTGCCGCCGCGATTTTTTTCTTGCATACAAAAGCACAAATTATAATTGAGTGCAACGATAATGAGGTGTCTTAATTAACTGCTTTTTCGAGTGGTCTAACTTTGATTTTAATTAAAATTACATTCGTATCATCACTGATCATCAATAAGTAAGAGGAGTAGTGATAGTTGAAAATTTTTCTTGTGCAGCAAACCTTTAAAACCGATCAACAACATAAATTCAACACGCTAGAAAAGTGCATCAAATCTTCAGCCATTGCTTTTTTAATTGTTAAATAATTGTAGCATTTATGGCTACACTGGTATACGTCTAGTAAACTTGGCACATTATAACCGTACGCTATTATCGCAGCTATTATTATCGCTAATTGTTGTTCAAGTGCGCATTTATTATTTCATCGGGTTTCCCATTCATTCTATTCAACTTCCTGTTATTTGCGCGTTTATATAATTTCGTTCGTTTGGCGCGCGCGTTCAACCCTTTTGTTTTTGTACGGATTCGCCCCCCGTTTATTATGTATTTTTATCGCTCGCATGGGCTGCATTCATTTCCTCTTAGTTTTGTCTCTCTTTCCCGTTTTGTTTTCGATGCTTTGTTCAATATTTTTTTATTGTTTACAATAAACATTTAACCACTTTGTATTATACTTCAAACATAATAGTTCCACTTGTGATTCTGTGTTACTATACGCATTTTTTTATTGTTTGCTCAGCGCTATCAATTTTTCAGCAATCTATTAATATTTCAGACGACTTGGCCACACTCTCGCTCCACTATCTTCGATCGTTGACTGAGTCAACATCGTATTTCAATCAGCGTTTCAAATAGACGATTGGCTGGTTAAAATAGTTTTCAGTTCAAATATTTTACCATTCACATCTTCAAATTCGAAAATACAGTCGCAACTCAACAATTGGTCAACAAATGTTCATTGTTCAATGAAATTATTTGAAATTCCGTATACTTGAACCATACTGTATAGTCCAAGTAGCCAGCAAATGCATTTCTTGGTAATGATAGTAAACTACATTTTATTGTTATGAAAGAACGCACTAAAATTATTATGGACGCGATAAATACGCACAATCACGAAAAATAATCTTAATTCCCTTCGTTTGTTTATCGTTAAACATTTTATTGCGTTTGTTGGTTTTTGTTTTGAGCAATATTTTTATTTTACACCGCCCACCCTCTCCTCCTCATCCCTTGCTCATTTAGAATAAGTCATTGATTCGCGTCAATGAATAGATGATGTGACTCTAATGTGAACATAAAATAATGCATAAATAATATTGACGAATGCATGTGCCATTATTGTTTAATAGCGCTAAATGTGGAAGTTTAATGGTTAATTTTGCCATTAGCAATAATAAATAATGAGCAATAATAATAGTGTTTTATTAGGCGTATCATTTCAATGGCCGCCCTCGTCTATCTCCCATAGGTTTTATAGTGATACATAAACTGATTTTATCTGAAACCGCGTTAAATAATTGTCTTGCAATTTATTTCGAAAGGTATATCATAATATTCATTCAATTTATCGAATTGACTTAGTCAACTGGATTCTCGTTTTCCAGTGTCTTTTTTTCATACGCACTTAAAATCAATCATAATAAAATTGCAAAAATAGCTTTTTTTATGGCGTAATTAAATCAAAAACTAATTGCAATTATTCATTCATCCATATCGTCGCTAATTTCTCATTAATATTAACGAGGTAATAATTAATTGATTTTTTGCGCATTTCGCATTGGCAAAAATATTGCAATCGAAAATTGCGAAACGTATTTTTAAATTTAAATTATGATTGGAGAAACTGCTTCTCTGTATAATAATATGTGCAGTGCCATTAAAGTGAGAGAGGGTCAACAAAATGTCGGTAAGTAATTTTTTCGCAATTATTCACGCATTGCCTCACGCATCACCAACAAAACGCACCTTGCAAAAGCACATTTCGCATACGAGTGCAATGCGGCGCTACGGCACTTTCGTAATTTACAGCCACACATTTAGCGCTCATTAACATTTCCACGAGCATGCGGATCATCAAAATTGCGCATGTGTTTGCCCGTTCAACGTTTAGTATTCACGTTCTTCGAAAAACTTTAATTCATAGAAAGTCAAGTCAATACGATGACTTCTCTGAATGAAATTATCATAATTATTGTGATTTTAAATCTTAATGAATTGATTATTGCAGTTGCTACATGAAACCAAACGCAACTACAATTTTATTTTAAACGTAGAATGAAGTAAAAAATTGTTCCGCTTTTACAAAATGTTTTAGCTTTCAGGAAAAAGAAGAAAATCCACTTGTACTCGGATTAAGTAAAGTTGAATGCAAGAACATGAAAGAAAATAAAACAGGAAGAAAAAGGGATGTGAAAGAAGCACTCATGACTAATTAAGGTCGACGACAAAATGTGTTGCCGATGTAATTTGTACGAATGGAATTTTAATTTCCTCATTAGCATAAGAGAACATGCGCTCGTTATGTTCAGTATGCCACATTTTTGCAAAAATTTTGCAAACAACCGCAAAAAAAGCTAAACAATAATAAATTTATAAAACTTTTCAACTTTCCTTTATGCATTGGAATTATTTATTCCTGAACTGAAAATCGCCTTTGTTAAAGATTATAACATGGAAAACTGTCTATTGTTTTTGACAGATTATCATATTGCGTGGTCATAATACGAATGGAAAAATACAAGAATATATTCAAGTTTTCAATCGAAAAATCAATGAGTACTCAATAATATCACAATTTCAATTACGAATCATTCAATAAATATTTTCTTGTCACTGTGAATGACCAGTAAAAAAGATCAACTCTTCATTTTCTTTAGTTCACGACAGAAAAAAAAGGCAAAGTACAAAATTATATTAAAACAATAATCAACTTTTTCATCCTGTTTCCGGTTTGCGTAATTAAATTGAGAGGCGCGTTTTTCTTCATTTTTCACTTAGCACTTTCAAGTCTGTTTGAAGAGGAAGCCGCTTTTCTTTTCGCCGCCCCACATTTTCCTTTATCAAATTGTCCAAACCGCTTTTTATGAACGCGCGCGCATTTCTTCACTTTCTTGTATAAATTTCGCAAAATTTTTTTGAAGCAGCATGCCGCAAATTAACTACAAGAACAAAACGACTTTGAATGCACGTACAACACGCTTTAAAAATGAATGAAAAGAAGAGGGGAGGAAGAGGAAACGAATGAATTCCATGCGGAAGGACAATCTGAAAAACTCGGAACAGCAGTGAAGCTGCATGGAGACGCGAGACGCGAGCGAAAAGAAGAAGAGCAATAAAAAGCGGGCGGAACGAGCGAAAAATGAGGAAGCGCAATGTGCGCGCGCGACGCGTAATTAAGCTTCACTTGCATTGTTTGCTCGACGCGCGTCTCTTTAGCATTTTTTTCGTCTATTCTTCGTTGATTCGGCTCCGGGGGCCATGCCGTGTCGGGTTTAATTAATTAAGTGACGAATTCAAACAGTTCAACAGCGTTTCTTTCGCCTTTGTTCCAAGGAAGGCGTGTTGTGACTTTCAAGTCATACATTAACTTCATTCTATCAGAAAATCATTCAAAATTCGCACAAAAATTAATATTGCGAAAAAAATACTACAATTTCAATGAAAGTCGCAATAAGTCCTTTAATGCTTTTTAAAAGAACTGGTTGGTAATGTGCCAATAACTTTTAAGTCTACTTAACGTGCGTCAATTTCGCATTTGACCGAATTAATTCATTTATAATCACCAGTTATAAGACTTTAATGATAATGTTATCCTTCACTCGTCTCTCATCTCGTTTGCGCACTTTTGCAATCGCATTATGTAATGCTCCTTCTTCCTTTTCTGTTTTACTTCTTTCATAATGCTCACACAACAGCGACAATTTAATGAGTTGAATTACGCGTTCAATGACAATGCAAATTGCATACTAGTAACACGCTCGTTTCATCATTAGAGCGAATTAATGAGTACTTATTTCAATTTAGAAAATAATCCGAATGTGAAAGATTATTTAGATTTCGCATGTTATTTCATGAAAAATGTGTAAGCTTTGGCTCTTTATATGGACGCATAAAAAATGAATATAAATTCGTAGAAAGTCAAAGCGAATGAGAATTGAGAAGTTAATTAAGTGCTCGGGCTTTGAGCAAACAATGTTTCACTTATTTCGAGTGCCAAAAACACATGGCTTTCCATGTTTTCTTAGTTCCAATATTGACTTAAGTTTATTACGTTCTAATTGCTTACAATTTCCATGTTTGACTTGGTCGCACCGCGCCAAGCGCGAGCGTTTCTACTTAATTAATTTTGATTTTTATCAACGCTGTATCCGCGTTCAAGACACGCTAATTAATAAGATGTAAGTTTGTGTCACATTTTCTCGATTTGGTTTACGTGTTTCCTGCGTTTACAATTCATTCGTTTATAATTTTTATTAATTAAACTTGTAAAGCATCTCGCATAGAAATTCAGACTTGTATAAATATGCTCAATTATTTTTTCCGGCGCTTTTCAAAAGAAAACTTATAGTGCTGTCGGGAAACGGAAAAGAAAAGTGTGTAAAAACATCGGGGAAGCGAGAAGAAAACGTGCGTGGAATGCCAATAAAGTGGCAAGTATTGAAAATATTACTGAAAGTACCAATCGAACATTGCAATATTTCATCGCAAGGAGTGCAACTAAACCAAAACTAGAGCAAATCTAAATTACTCTTCAAATTATTTATGTGATATTAAAATGTGTTTGAATTATAGTTATGTTTAAATAAATCTCGATTTATTACCAATATCGTTTTCGTTTTCTTATTTTGTGTTCTTTTTTTTTTCTTCTCGTGCATTTTATTTGACCCAGAAAAGAAAACGAATGCAAGCAAATGATGAATCGTTATACAAATTTTCGCTGGCATGCAGAGAAATTGGTTTAATTTATTACTTTCTGCCAAATACGTAAGCACACAATCGCAATACATGACTTGTTTTTATTCACAAGCCATTTTTTCAACGTCTTTATATGTTTTTTCTTACCGAACGTCATTTTTCTCAACGACAATTTAGGCAAATGTAAAATTATTATTAACTGCTATAAATGTCAAAAACCACATCCAATCTCATTTTTAAATAGTGAAATTTGAATTGTCAATATTTTAAACTCCCACGAATTCTTTAAAATATTATTGAAACTCGTTGTATGAAAAATCTGCATGTTGTACTAACAAACCCTTTAAAGCGAACATAAAAATAAACATTTTCTTTAGATGAATGTTGAATGCATCGTAAAGACATGAAATACACGCAAAACGAACAAGAATGTACGTGAAGAATATGCGAAGAAGCATTTTATATGAGTCAGTGAGTCACTCTTATTCCTCATGCGTTTTTTTTTCTGTTTTCTTCTGTGTGCAAAGTACATGCAACTGGATGACTGCTAGATGACTCGGGATGAGTCTGGATGCAGTCGGCGTACGCGAGCGCATGAGCTCAAGACGTCCGGGAAGACGATGTGTCGCTCTTTAAAGTGCATTTGTCCTTTTACAACTTTCATATTTTCTCGTGTGTGCTCCATCATCGCGCAAACAAGCAACCGTAGCTAGCGATGCGATATCGTGACGGGTGACGTTTTCATCCTCGGACATAATGCACTCTGTGCTTCAACTTCTTCGCCTCTCATCGCTTCATTTATTCGTTTTCTATTCAACTTACTTTTTCGTCTCCCAACATTATTTCCCAATCAAACTACTTCAACTTTCATAAAACTGGAGAATTTCTTCAATTTAAACAAATATCTCCCTGTCTCCGCCTTCACAATGCGCGCAATTGTTCATTTTTACGTTTTCAACTTTAAATTGAAATCATGTCATATTCTGACATCGAATCTCAACAATCGCTTAGGCGAACTTAGTGTAAAACAAGCGAAATTATGCGTTAAACCGTCATTGGCGATATCATGCACGTTGTGTAAACATCACCAACGATCGAACATCACCAAAGCAGGCGAATAAACAACGACTGAACGTCCATTCAAGTTGTTCAGCGAGAATCTAGAACAACTTCCTATCTCTTCTTGTCTTCCCTCAACAATACACATTTCACGCGACAAAGACGCAAATACGTTTTGAGCGACGACGCTGAGCAACTACAACTATTATTGAAGCCTTGTAAAATTAATTATAGTATTCAGAAATTTCCATAACTCAATTCTACTGCTCGATGGACGCTCAAGAACCAGCAGCAGTAGTAGCGTAACGAAACAGGAAATATGATTATATTGGATTTAACACGAGATAATTTCAAAAAATGTCTAATAACAATAATTTCTTGACGAATTGTTAGGAAATAATTGAACCTAATTTTCTGATATGTACGTCAACATCTTTTGCTTAATTCTTTCGTCTTTTCAAGTTTGTTATCGTCGCTGGTGCTCGTTCGAGACGAGTAGATTGAAAAACATTAAAAATAATGTGGCGGTTGTGGCGTAATTTGGTTGAGTATTTTCAGCGCTCTATAATTTTCACCTGATCCTCAACAAAATGCCTGGCAATTTCAACAACACTTAAGGTGCAAGAAGACTGCCCGTTTGCTTGATTGCTTTTCATGGCAATTAAGTGCGAGAAGAATTTACCACTTCTTCACTATGAATAATTTCATTTCTTATTGAAATTAAAATGCCTGATTTCTCACGAATTTCCTACGAATATCCTACTTTTTAATGAAATTATTTAGGTTGAGTGTCTTTCCAAAAATCAAACAATAATATCGTAAAATATTCAACGTCTCATGATTGCCAAACAAACAAGTCTTTCTTTGTTCAAGAAAAAATATTTGAAAAAGATCTTCAGATCATGCTTAAAAAAGCAAGTCATCACTTTCCTCATTTCTTCATCGTTGCTCATCAATAAACTTTAATCAATTAATACAGCTAAATACCTCATCAAACCTCTAAACCCATTCTTCATCCTCTTACTTGTCTTCTTCTTTTGTGTAAATGTTGAATTGAACAAAAATGGATTTATACTTCTTATTGAAATTTGGTAAGTATGTTACATGACAAACAGGAATAAATCTTGCACTCGTAAGCGATGTGATTAATAATAAAAAATTAATAATAAATTTTCTCTCAAGAAGCCGTTTTTGTGCAGAGGCAAGCAGCATGCAGCAATCCTCTTAAAGTCAATTAAATACCACGTCTATAATTCATATGTGCTTTCATGTCTCTTTCTTTTCCATCTTTACATACCTTATTAATCTCTTTAAAACAAAATTGTGTGGTCAAAGATACCACAAACTCTTCGGCTCTTTGTTTCTCAAAAATTATTCTAGAGAAAAGTTGGATTTAGTTGAATAGTCGAATAAAAATATTACATTTAACGCATAATCCAATTTTTTCAATTTTTTTTGTTGCGTCGCTTTTGATTACATCTCACACGGTGAATAAATAGACAGGTGTATAAAGCGAATGCCGAAATGGGCAACTACACGAGGTGAATAAAGAAGACATGCGTCTCTCCTATGGGATGCGTCAATTATGTGACACGCGCAACGTGCGTTCACAGCCCATTTGAACAGCGAGTATTCTCAGTGATACAATGTCCAGCGCAATTCCTGGAGTTTTATCGTCTTTATTCAGTGTAATATGAAACCCAAAACGGCTTGAAACAAATAGAAATAAATTATGCGCATATGTACGTATTCACTAAATATATGAGATGTTAAAATTCTTCAAATCCTTCACGGCAGGACATCGAATATTCTTTTCTTTCATGTGAAATTTTTATTTCTTTGATTACTTCATCATTACCATTTCATTTTTTTAATCATAGCTTAAATTCCAACTTTATTCCGCATTATTAAAGAAATTGAGTAATTAATGTCATTATTTTTATATATCCAGTCATCTCAACGTCTAGTTACTTTACTCGAAGTAACTCTTACTCTACTTAAAAAATTCTATTTGCTGGTTACTCTACCAACCTTAAGCCACACCCCTCATAAATAATAAGTCGTTATAATTGAAATCCGCCCTGCTTTTTTAAATATATTTATTTCAAACGCAAACACTCTTGAAAGATTTTGATTGCAAAAATGCGAATGCGCAATTTGGCACTCTGCTGCCAGCAACGGATATGGCGTGCAATTTATGTGCTCGTAAAGAAATAGAAATGTAGATCAGGCGTCGAACTTTTATCGCCGAAATAAATGGTTAGTTTGTTTAAACCACCTGAAGTGATCCGCCGACGAAGGCGAAGGCGGACGAACTTTACGAGCGACCAGCAGTAAATCATAAAGCCGTTCATAATTTCCAATGGGAATGAATAAAACCCAGCACTTTTCTTCCTCCCGCACGTGTAGTACCGCTACTAGCGCAAATGAGAAGTTTAATATTTATTTACCTGACCGACCGTACTCCACGTACATACATCACGCGCTTGATTGAAAAGCGCATCACTTTTATCTCGCTTCTTTGCTTTTCTTACGAAAATATTATCTTTATTCATATTTTACGAATATGCAAAATTTTCCACTATAGAATTAGCAAATTACTATTGCAGTATATTTCTCAGAAACCATTAAAGATGTTTTAAATATTAAAACAAATTATTCCTGGCAGATAAAACTGCTGGAGTTCAAACAGTAATTGAATTTATCATACAAGAAGAGTAATGTAACCACCCACAGATATTATCTCGACTTTAATATGAACATCTGAAAGCACTTATTGTCTTATTGTCCAGCTCTTTTACTTTCTTTGTATTTTGTGATTTATCATTACCTTCGCTTTGTTCTTGCTCTTTTCGTTTTTTTTTTAATTAATCAACTAAATAATATTTACAACTAATCAATTAATTGCATTAATAACGCATTCTTCTGCAGCAGCAATCAATTACTGAACCAACTAGTTTAGCCCGTCGTTCTTAGTAGTGATGTGCTCAAATTGCTTTTCGGTTTGTTGCATTTTTGACTCGACTTGTTTTTCTTTTAGTTTATTTTTTCTTATCTGGCGTAGACGTCGACGACGACGTCTGAACGAGTTTTCACTGCAGGTGTGCTCGTTCTCGAGCGCGGATAATTTATTGGATCGACGCTTAGTTATACTCTCGTTCGTTGAGCACCGCAAGAAAGAACTCCTCATTCCGATCGCGTTCGTGTTCGCCTCCGATATTAATTTCCATCGAAATTGCAATTGCAACCAGCATGAATCGAATCGTGTAAGCATTCGTTATCAATTCGCAATCATTCATTCGAATACATTTTTAAATGTTACAAATATTCATCGGATAATATCAAAAGAATAGTCCAACAAACTTTTATGACACCACTCACAAATTTTTTCTGCATTCAAAATAATTGCTCACTGAAAATAGCAACATTTTTCCAAACCCATCATTATTCATCATTTTAAACGCAAAAAATGATGTTAACAACTAATTATTTCAACTTGTTCCCAAGTTGCAATCATTTTGATTTATTCGCCGATTTAATAATCACCTTCGTGATCACATTCATCACTCTTGCGCTGGTGTTTACTCTGTACACACTTCTTGTACTTTATCAAATCTTGGTGTATGCAATGTGTTGTCTCACGTCGCAAGAGCTTGATGAGCGGTTGAATTGAGTTAAGGCGCTGAAAGTTGCGAGCGTTGAAAAATAGCGCGCGGCATTAACTGAAGTAGGGAGCGTATGCATAATTTTAATCAAATTGCGTGCGTACGGAACATAAACACATTTCGCCGATTAAACGTTCGTTCGTTCATTCGGTCTGATGATGTGTTGTTTGCATAGAGTGCGCCCGATGTTTATGTTAAAACGGCTTCACACAGTCAGAGGCCTCCGCTTTCTTGTGGATGACTTAACGACGCTATTATTATGTATTAAAATGTTTTTTATGTAAATAGTTCCGTAATGGACGACCGGCCGGCCGCCGTTCAAAGCCTTCAAACTTGAAACGTCAATAACACAATTATTTTCGTACCGTGTTTTTTCGTCTTGCCGTTGTGTGTTTCCTCACGAAATAATTAATGTAAACGCTGATGAATTAAATTAAATTGTGCGATTTATGCGTTGCTCGTTAAGATTAAGTTTTAGCGCTTAATGCCGAGGGAGAATTGAAATATTCCGCAATTTCTAGACGCATAAAATCTAGCGTCATTCGAGCATTACTTTTAAAGATTAAAATATACATTCATAATGATATGGAGAGAAGGAAGAAGAAGGCGCATCGTAAAAATCTTTATCATCATTGACTGGTAGGAGGAAGAAAGCGTGCGCGGATATTTTATACAACACATCGCAGTCGATAAAAGTCGTAAGCTACCGGGCGGACAGGAAAATATCTCCCGGTAAATTATTACCTGCTGTAACATCCGCAACGAGCGGACGGCAGCGGCAGCGGCGGCGGCAGCAGCATGCACCGTGTGTGTGGGTGCAGAAGGCATAAAAATTGTTCGAGGCGAACAGGCAGCAGCAAACGGTGACCGAATGTGTGCTGCGCTGCACGTTGCAAATGGGCACAGAGCGCACACGAGCAGTTGAAAAACTATTTTTTGATTTACGATTTCTCTTATAAGACGACCACGACGACGACGAACGTAACGAAGAGATAGCAACCTGAACGTGTGCGCCTGCTGCAGTTATCTTATCCTCATAGAAATTGTTGCGCGTCTTTGCAGGTTATGGCCGTGCATTATTGTTGTTTTGTTGCTGCTGCAACAACCGAGGGAATTTCCGCGCTATCAACGAAATGTTTTCAACGATTTTCAACCGCTTGATTAAAAATCCTTCGTGTTTAATGTCAAATAACTCGCGACCCGCTATCAGCACATGGCGTAGGAGCAACATTTTATTCGATATACAGCAATTAAATTTCCCAAACTATCTCACGAATATGGATTTCACCAGTTACTTTGTTAACTCGGTAATAAATGCGAAGAAAGAAGTGAAAACAAATGTATCGGGCAAAACGCGCAGCGGAAATAAAATTGAAACTTTCAAAGGAAATTTAATAAAACAAAAATGTCTTTGTTGTTCTCGCATCAGCGCGCTCCTTGCGCATCCATATATTAATGTAGACCGAAGGACTCTCGGCAAACGAATGCAAAACGCGCGCGCGCGCGGAGGACGAGAAAGAAATGGGCGAGTAAAAGGCAAAGAAGAAAAAATGTTGGACTTTGTACAACTGCTTGCAGCGGGAGCGACATTGCTAAATATTGCATTATATTCGCCTGCGTCCGCATCCTGTTGCGCCAATTCAAACGCGCTGCTTTTGTCCTCTCTGCGTCCTTTTCAAGCAAGCAGGTCGTGTTTTAATAAGCGCACTAAGCGCAGAAAACGATTGCTAAATATAACACAGAGTGTTTCCTAACTTGCTTCACAATTCCATTTCAATCAACTTCAATTACTTCTGCTTATCCAATAATTGGCAGCTGATATAATATGACACGATTAATTGCATAATTGTAAAATAGACTCGAGTTAAAAGTGACACTAGATGACAGTGTAACAAAAACAATGTAAAGACTGCGCCAGCAAAAGACATTAAGGATGAGCAGTGACGGTGGCGGTAACAGTGAAGCAACGTGACCGTGTAATAGATGAGAATAAAGTCGCATACTGTGCCAGTGATGATGTTAAAAAAGCCAAGAAAAGTCACTGCTATCCTTTGATTTATGGCGTAAATTGTTAATAACTTTTCATTAAATTCATAGCGTTCAGAATTAATGAAAATGTATCTAATGCATTTTGACCACATAGTGGCATTACTATCGCAAATGTAATCATTATCTATTCATATATCTGATCGATAGAATAATCGCTTGTTTCATATGTGAAACTCTGATTTGTACCAAGTTGCTTGCTAGTGCAAACTGCCCTCTCTTGAAGAACACCACTATTTGATGGTGATTTACTCTCAACTGCTTCCAACACCTTCCCAGCACGTGTGTGACTTACAGCAGTCAGACGTGTATAACCTTAAGTTCAGTGCTGAATGGTATTAACAACTTAATATGCAATAAACTCTGTTAATGGCGCTGTGTATTCATTGAATACAATCCAATCAGATATCTCAGTTAGTCAAATGACATGTGACACTACTTCACGAAATAGTTCATCATGAGTGTGTGTATGTAAACGCTTAAATGTTGCAATTGTTCCCAGTATGTGTTTAAAGATGTTATGCTCTCCTTTGACACCGCTGTTTGTCATTGCATTTCTGAATAGCACCTCACATCATCTGCTAGAATTCAAGGTCAAATTGCAACCAGCTCTGAAATTGAATGTTTAAACAACCAGTCCTTATGCATTAATAAAACCGTAAGGATCTGCAGTGGAAAGAACAAGCCATGGGTGACATGCTAGCGGGCAATGACAAACAGCAGTGTACGTGCAAATGCAGGGATTGTTATCATAACCTATACTACCGTGTAGAGCTGATACAGTTGGTGCAAATTACCTGAAGCGTTGATTTATAATATACCGAAATGCGCAAGCCGATGTGTCGAAGAATAAAGCGTGTTGGGCATATTCATGCCATACTATCAAAGAGTGCAATGATAAGCACTATACCGCAACGTGATATACAAGCTTAAGGAATAATTCTAACCTAAATGAAAGCTAATAATGGTAAAACACTTACTTGGTAATAGTTTGATGAATTCCTGATGACGATGCTGCACGCCATGACCATTTTATCTCGACACGGAAGCCGTCGCCATACTTGCATCAGCTACTGTGGATGCCTCCAACCTCTAGGAAATGCATCTTAACTTTATCAAGTAATCCTAGAATATACGGGTCGGAATTTCTTACCATCAGTAAAAAGGTACGCTGAGCTTGATTTTTACAACTTTTGAGCCCTTTTGGACGTAAATTCTTCTTTTAAAATACTATATTGTAGGAGCACTTTACACTAGATGTTGACGCGACCTTGGCGGGAGGGAAAAGGCCGACGCTAGCTGAACCATGACGTAACGCAGCCAAGCGACAGGTTGATCAGGTTGACAAATCTAGTGACAAAAAACTCCCAGTGGTAACCTGAGCTAGCCTAAAACAGCTGTTTGTCATATTGTAAACAATACACACCGTATGAAAAATTGCTATAAACAATTAGTTCAACTACGTGTATTCCATCACTTACGCTTTCATTTTAGGTAAACTTATTCGACACTTCACATAACATTCACATAAGTAACGCTGCAATCTACTGAAAGAGTAAACTTCGACTAATTGTTAATAATTCAATTATTTCCAATCAAACATGAAATATGAATTCTGCCCTGTTTGGAAACAACGTCGTCCGAAACGTACACAGGTATAATGCAACAACTTTGACAAATACACAGCATCCAGAGCATTTCTGCTTGCTTTGCTTTGCTTTGCTTTACATGGGGGCGGCAAAAGTTACATGCAGGTGGTGTATGCAGGACCTACGCAAAGTCACCTTTGCATTTTGTGCAATAAATAGCTCCAAACACTCATTGCATGGCAGGACCAATAATGTTTCCTTCTTCCTCTTTGAATTTCCTACCCATTTCTCCTTATCACTCCAGCGGCTGCTTTGCATTTAGCCTGAAAGGCTTTGTATGCTCACATTGCACTTTGCGTTGCTCATGACATGCCGCCCGCCAAACAATGTGAATAAATATTGGTGTAAGATGCGCATCCACCGCTTTCAACCTGCAGAGCGCACTTGAACATAATCGAAATTAAGTGTTGCAAAAGAGCACAAAACAAAAGCAATTAAATAATGTCAGCAGGTTTTACAAAAGCTGGGAAAAAAGGGTGGAAAATCGTCGTGAACATATGGACCGAACAGTGGGGCACATGTTGCACAGGATTGCCGCTTAAAGCGGGGGGATGCTAATATTTACAACCAATATTTACTATTTGTTCGCGTCTTGTCTGCCGTTAATGGCGCAATAAATTGCGGCATTCATCGCTGATTTATCGAGTGATGTTATCGTAGGCGAACGTAATGAAAGCGCCCCCAGTAGCCGGCCACTGCAGCCGCCGCCGCCAACACCGAAAATTGCGACACGCACATACACCTACGTGTCTTCCGCCTCTCTTCCTGTTCCTGGTCCAGTGCGTGCAGCCGCCGCCGCGTTTGCATTCCTGATTCATTCTGCGTTAATTACTCGTAACGTATTTACTCAGGGCTGCGAGTGTTTGTCCTCCGGGAGGCCGCAATCTGTAATTGCTCGCATGCATTTTAAAAAGCCACCCCAGCCTGCCCCTCAGGAAATGCGAACACATGCATAACTTTATTCATTATCAAAAAATTTATTTACTTTGGTGTAGCATTTGAATTTGTTTCAAATTCAATTAAATTTCATGTTTCCACATGTTTTATATTCATGACGATGCTGCGTTTGTTATGTTTAAATTATATTAATAATACTGTTAATAATACATGCTGTACATTAATTTTAAGTTAAGCCTATTATATTCATAAACAATTTATAGCTGCTGTGTTTCTAAGCAACACATAATTTGAATGATTTGTCCAATACGAGAACAAATGCGCCAGTGAGCAAATAGAAATAAATAAACAAATGTCATTATCAGTCTAATTTGGCACCGTTTAGCAATAGAGGCATACAATTCATTTAAAGTTTGCATTCTCCA
This sequence comes from Aleochara curtula, assembly GCA_963978815.1. NCBI lineage: Eukaryota > Metazoa > Arthropoda > Insecta > Coleoptera > Staphylinidae > Aleochara > Aleochara curtula. The sequence continues at coordinate 16,932,724 of OZ022216.1, read as the reverse complement.
TAATTGTCGCTTTTGTTTCGGTGGGACTGACGACGAACGAAAGCGATATAATAAATTATTGCAATGCAGTTGGCCCGCTCGGTGTGCGCGCATTGTTCGCGGAGGTGTTATGTATATTTCCGATAATAATTCACGGCTCGTTTTCGTTAATTACACGCGGGCGGCGCGCGGCGGAACAGACAATTTGGCGTTTAGTAATAATTCGCTGCCAAAATGCAAAAAAGCGCAAACAATGCGCGAGCATCGAATTTAATTTATTTGCGCCGTTGTCAATTCCAATATCGGCAACAAACTGATTTGCTTTTTCATGAACGCCTATTCGCTGTTCTCGGCCAAAAAGTGATAACGAATTGCGCTATTTATTCATTCATTTACTGTTTAATTATGTCAATTTACATTGCACGCGCGTTTGATTTAATAATGCGCCGTGCGCGCAGAGACAAATTGTCGATTACTATCTAAAAATTGTACAAATTGATTATAAATTATTTTCGTGTGTTTTGTATGCTTTGTATTTTGGTTTTCTAATGGGCGTTATCATGAATGTGTAATGCGTTTTTGGTGCCTGCGAGCAACAGGAAGTCGCATCGACCACATACGCGCGCAAAGAGCTCTTGCGGTCGCGAAGACTGAAATTAATAAGCCAACTAGCAAACTAATTAAAATTGCCGCCCTTCTCTTGTGTGCTCTTCTTTGGCGTCTTGTAATTGACGGTCATGTATCTTAATGTGTAAAGTGAGATGAGATGTTTTTATCGTTATATAATTCACATACACTCATAAAATCAAATTACCAAAGATTTGCAAGATATTCAATTTAATTATTATGTCTTCAGAAAAGTCATGACACTGTTTGGTAATAACAATAAGTGATAATTAGAGTTAGGATTATAAAATTGATAAATTATAATAAAGTATATTAATATGCATAGAAATAAACTTATCAATTCTCAAGTGTAATGAAATTGAGCGTTTCGTAATTATGTTTGAAGCGATAATAAATCAATCGACGTTTGAAGGAACGAGGTCTAATTATAATTATTCAAATGATTCTTAACAAGGTGCTACGCTTTTCTTTTTCTCCATCATCTTCTTCATCATCTCGTCCCGGTTATTTATAATTCCTCTGACATTTACTCGTTGTTCCTTTTTTCTTAGCCTTCTTATGAAATGTTCTAAAATAGCTTAAGGCAGAACAAATAAAGTTGTTCCACTTAATTAGACAACAAATCATTTCGCTTATTAATTACCCCTCGAGTGAATTGAGCTGTCCATTAAAAAATCGATTTGTAACTAGTTTGTGTCACTCCAGCTTCGCGTGGAACTTGTGTTTTAAAATATTTAGTTCAATTAATTAATTCAATAAAATAAGTAACTCGCAAATTTTTGTTTTCTCTTTGGTAACGGAAAATTTTATAGGCGCTAAAGCTATTTATGTTATTTATGCATTGCTGAGCAATTAATTGCGGCGCATTAATTAGTCCAGTCATATTATATCGTATCCAATGGCAACGCAAGTGCATGCATATTTGCACGTGCAGGTTGCATTCGCGCGATTATTGTCATCGATCCCCAGGACCTCTTGCTGGAAATGCCCACTTGAATATGGAATATATTCGCGCAGGTATGCATATATTTCAGAGTAAGCAAACCGTAAATGATTTGTGCATTACGAATGCAAATGCACCGCCACCGCCTTGGACGCCCACTTGAAATTTGCCACGTGCAATCTGCACGCGCGCTGATAAACCAAAACATAAATTGTCAAATTAATGTTCTACAGCGACAACTTTTGTTGCAGCTTTCATTACAAAATCACTTATCACAAAGCTCGCAATTGTTATTCCAAACAAGCCAAAGTAAATCTTCAATTCAATCGTTTATAACTCGAAATTCAGCGGAAGAAATTTAATAAAATTTTCATACAATATTAAGAATTAAATCGTCTTTCCGCTACTAAAAGAATTTTGTTAATATCTCTTATGGTTTAAAAGATATTCACAAAAATATGAAAAACAAATTTTTTGGCCTTCTCTGAAGTTTGACGCTTGATTGCGCGGAAACTTATAAAGGTACACCAAATATCTGAATTGATACGTCGCGATCTTACAGTAATAAAAAAGACTCAAGCAATTGACAGCTTGTGTTTAAATTTTTTAAATTCATCATAATTTTGAGCTAGTAAGCATTTGTTTGTAAACAACACTTGCGCAATTCGGGTGCAATGTCATTTACATCATTGGAATGTTGATGCGATTAGGGGACAAACGCGCACATTAATGTGTCATTAGAGTGAGTGACCCGGAGTTTACAAGTACAGGTAAACCCAACATCTAATGAAACAATATTTGCTTAATAAATGGCTCGTCTGCATATAGGTTTTGCTAACTTATTCTTATAGGCTGGAAGGACCAAAACTATAGCATAAACTCGCATAAAGTATTAATTACGAGCGTTGGAAATATAAGGACGAAGAAGGACGTAATGAAAGTGCACGAACACAATACACCATTCTCTTCATCTGCGCCCCCATCAAACGACAGACGCGAGAAACGCAAAGAAGTTCGTCGTCGTCGTCTCCCAAAACACGGTGAACGTTGCTTTCTAATAAATGCAAATTGTAAAGTACATTAAGCGAGCAATAATGCGCAATTTCCGGTTTATCTCGAAGCAGCAACAACGACGAGCGAAGAAGACAAAGTAATAATTATAAAGATGCTCTTTTACTAGACGTTTATCGTTAAGGCTCTTGTATGCATTGCCCCCGCACACAGGGTGTACGTGAAAACAGTTATTACGCGCATTCACTCGCGCGCACTTGCAGGAAATGAAGTAGTAAAACTCAATTTTATTGTTTCAGCTTAATAAAATAAAATTCAAGTAGTAAAAGTAAATTATTTTTTCGTGTATAATTTTAGTTTTAGCTGCTTTTAGTGTTTCGACATGTACTAGTCCTGCGCGCGCTTTTTTCACCAAAAATTCCGAGAACAATCCGTATTTGTGTTTAGTCGTTTCGAGCGCATTAAGGTGCACACACGCTGAAAGCTTGAGCCTATAAAACGGTTTACGACTGTTTAAACGGAGCGCTTCCATAAAAAGCTGGAAAACACAAGGGAAATACATCGGGGGTGCGTTTTTCCATTCCTATTGCGCAGAGCCATTTAAAATGTTTTTACTAACTTTCTTGTCTGTTCTTTAACCGTATCGTGCAAATTTCATAACCAATTTTTAATTAACTCTAAGTAATAAGCTACAGTCTTAGTTTACGAACTATTCAAGGACCTATTAATTTCTTACACCTCATGTTTTACATATTTCAATTACCTATTTACTAATTCAATAGTTATTAACCATTTTATTAAGAGTTTAAAACAAGAAAAACCAGAAACTTTCAAACGCTGCTAAGATTTCAGTTTATTTCCAAGTTTCAGCCTTGTTCGTCCTTAAAATATATTTTTAGTTTATTTTCAATAATAAGGAGCACTTAAAAGTTTTAGGAATTTTACTAAGACAATAAGTTGTTAACTTGTTTAAATGTTAGCAACTGCTAAGGCAGAGTAAAAACCATTTTAATTGATTGCCTCCCTTTTGTATTTTATTGAACACGCACATCGGTTTCTCCATTGCACTTGCACTCCACCAGCAACAATGACGAAGGAGAAGAAGAAGAAAAAAGTATTCGACGCAATGAAACATTCGTTAGACTTTTTATGGTTTCCTGCGGACGTCGAATTTTCCCTTACTTTTTGTTTCCTTCATACTGCGCTAGCGCCTTTTATTTCCTCCACGGCGCTGAATTAGTGCGTGTGCATGCGCCGGTGTTGAATGCAAAGTTTTAAACATTTTATTATGTTTACATTCATTTCACTACATTTTACTGGCCCATAAACGATGACAAATACAATGGGGGGAAAAACCATAATAAACTTTATCTAAACGCTCGTATTGTTGTTGTTGTTGTTGTTATAACACGATGACAATTTTTTATGATGTGCGTTTTTTCCTCTCGTGCTAAACACGCGTAATTAGAAAAAGATTATCACAAGTGCATTTCAATAAACCGAATGTAAATTACAGCAGCAACGACAACAACAGACGACATATGGAAAATCAATGCTATCTACAAACAATTCCAACTCGTAAAAACAAAAAGCAGATTTGTTCGCGTTTAATTATGGCCTAATAAAAATTATACGCGACGTTGTTTTCCACGTGTCGTGCACGCCACATGCCAAACTTGAATGCCATACAATCGCTAAATACACGTGCAAAAGGGGCAGCAGCAGCAGCAGCAACAACAATAAAAATAACAATAACAATACATGCGCGAGGGACGTAAACATGAACGGAAAGACAAAAAAAAGCAGCGTTGGAAACTTTTTTTGGATTCGTTTGGCGCGCACTTGTTTAGGAGATATATGGCGAAAGGGATCGAAGAGGGCGGTTGTTTTTAATTTTTCCATGCTTGTTCCTTGTTTTTTCCTTGTTTATCGGCTCGGCTTTCATTGTTTCGGCGTACAGAGATTCGCATATTGCGGTCGCATGTTTCGGCGTGTATTTTGTGAAAGCATTTTTTACGTTAGACATTTGAGGGTAGTCTTTATTTTACGTATTTGGGTTTGTTGGACATGATACAATAAATCTTGTATTTTCACTGCTGTTGGCGTTGTGTCGCGTTTGTTTTATACGTTTGCTCCTCTTCTTTCTTCAGCTTTTTCCGCATTGCTTTATCCTTATCGCTGTCGTCAAGGACAATAAATGTTTGCCTGTTTTCAAAACACTTTAGGCATTCTGTTGAAAATCATAAATATTTGTACTCATTGTTCAACAACATATTGAAATGTATTCATTAGAAGAAGAATTTTAATTGCAAACTTTGCGAGAAATTTGAGAAATATTAATTTGGAAAATTATGTTTTTCTCACGTTTGGATTTGAAATAATTATTAGAAATTTATGTGCTTTGTGTCATAGAGAAGAGTTTTAATTGGGCTTTGCATAATTGTATAAATTTGAATGAAGCACATAAATTTTCAGATGGTCAAACGTATAGAAAATATAAAATTTAGCTGAATGTGTGAATTTCAGCAAGGCTATTGTTTCCCCGTTACATTTGCTATTGTTGCAAGTTTTCCTCTTTGCAGGATAACGAAATTATGCACATGCGTTTAAAATTTATCTGTTTACGCCGGCGTGCACATTTCGGACGCGCAACTTTAACCAACTGGGCGCTAATAGTCGTCATGTTGATTACGCGATACAAAAAGCACATTTACTGAATTTTCAATTGCAAACGTTGCTCAAAAATTTAATAAAACCTTCTTCAAAGCCCCAAACAACAAAGTAACTGCATAATCGTAATAATAAGTAGTACATTTTCTGTCTGTAATTGAAGTAAAATTTATATTTCATCTTCATTATGAATACACCCTCTTTACAGCATTACTTTTCGGCTTTAACATTCTTGAGATGAAACGAAAGAAGAGAACACACCTCGTGTATCATTCACACCCTCACAAGCGTGACAAATGGCTAAGGAAGCCAAAAAGGGAAGGAAGAGGGTACAAAATGTCTGTGACAGGAGAGGACGTTGACGAAATTCTATTAAAATGTTAATTCCGAAATATGCACTCTTCTTATACATATCAAGGACCTTATACAAATCGAGTCAAAGAAATAGGGTCGAATAATGAACACGAAGGATGAGACAAGTGATAAATGCAATCGTGTTTTATATCAAAGTATCAGCCATTACTTAAATGCAATTAAATGTAATTTAATACACACTCTTATTGTATTTTTTGCTATTTCTCTTAAAAGAAGTATGCGATCATGAGAAAAAGTATAAAATCGATGGAAATATTCGTAGATGTAAAAAGAGAACGTTTTTCCTTCGTTTTAAGAAAACGAAAGAAACGCGTTAAGCAATCCTTGAAAAGAAAACAAAGCCGCATCAATCATTCATCGAAGTGTCACAGAAATGGATTCGTATAATGATAACAAATGATCACATCCTGATTAAGAGTATTTCCACACCGAGATAATTCGAAGAAGTGTGATTTGAAGATATTTTTTATTTGAAGAAAAAATCTCTTCTTTCAAGTGACGTTGTATGTTATAATGAATCATAAACAATCATTAGGAGGATATCTGAAATCTCATTGAATTAATAGTGATTTTAAATAATTGGTAGCATGCAGGATATGTATGCTTGCTCTAAGTCATTTCAAGTCTGGTTTACCAGCACTAGTTTTTGCGCAATGACCCTAACTGCAGGGTGCCAGATCATTGAAGCTAATGACAATTTAATGTGATTATTTGACCCCTAATCGCACCTACATTCCAATGATGCAAATGATATTGCACCTAAATTGCACAACAATATTTTGCACAATAGTCTTGTTTACGAATAGATGCTTACTAGGTCAAAATGATGATGACTTTAAAAAATGTAAACACAAGCTGTCGATTGCATGAATCTTCTTCCTTAATGCCAGATCGCGACATATCAATTTAGATATATGGTGTACTTTTACTTGTTTTAGTACAATCAAGCTTCAAATATCGGATTAGCTAAATTGTTCACAACTTCACAAACTAAGTGTGCATCATCCAAATAATTTTGCATGTGCTGTTTTTATACACATTGAGTATAAAATAGTAATCAGTGTAGATAATCCATAGATTTGTCTCATTCATTAGCCTCCAATTACGTAAAAATACATAAATATACATGACTTCAATTTACCTGCAACAATATGTAATGAATAGTAATGTTAAACAATTTGTAGAAAATATTGTCTTAGTCATGTACCTTGATTTGTAGATCTTGATAGATGTATTACATCTGTTGAATCCCATGATCACCACTCACTTATCTAAGGATCTAATTATCATAAGCTCATTTAGAATAATACGGATTTAACAATAGTATTAATCACTCGCAAACAAACTCTAACCAGCATATATCTGATTTGTTGTGATTTGCTTACTATACAATCAGCTGTTCGTTGCACTGCCTTAGTTCATAGACTTCAATCACTTAAATTTGTGAATTTCAGAAATACAGCTTAATAATTATTCTTGTTGAAACTATTCAAACCTAAAACAAGCAGTTGTTAATACAATTTATCAATAACAAATTTCTATAATGTTAAATTTAGTACTGTCCTTAGTGCGACTCTGTACAACGCACCTGACACTAACCTGCACTTGCGTACGCATCGTTCTTTTGGCGACCACCAGCATCGTAGAGTGACGCGTAGTGTAATTGCTCTCTAAATTTTTTGATTTTTATAGTAAATTAACGTTCGGTAAAGCTCAAATCATATGTAAATCGCGGTAAACGTATTCAATTTACTGATAGTCATAAATTCCAAGCTGTACATGCTTGGATTACTTCATAAATCAAAGATAAAATTTGGCTCAAACTGACGCCATCAAAGTAGTGTAGTAGTGAAAATCCAAAATGGCCAAGTACATCCGTCATGGACGCTGAAATTGGCGTCAGTGGTTTCATCCTACGAGGAGAATCATCTTCATCAATAATTAAAAGGTATGAGTCTCTTATTTGTAGGTTACATCTATATTCAACACTGAACAGAGCTGATGGCTTAAGGTCCAACTTAGGTCTAGCATCAGCTATGACTTTACATTGTACTTGACGATATCATGAGAGATATCTCTTCACAAACGTTGCCTGATAACAATGACGTTGTTCTGAATAACAGGCACGGTAAGACAACATCCAACAAATATCGCATACATCTGGGTTGTAAGTACTTGTTTACCGCTCGACATACGTATATTTTCGCCAATCGCTATCGCTTAGTTGCATTTTATGCATGGTATATTAATTTCGCTTGCGCTCTATATAATGCTCATAACGCCAATTTCGTGTGTAATGAATTACATTGCGTTTTAGTACTATAAACAATATAGCAATAACCTCTAAATGGCATACGTAAAAAGCTGGCACCACACACAGGTAGTATAAGACACACGAATACGCCCATTTCACGACAATGTTTTAGAACATATACACAAGCCAGACGTTCATACGGATCTAGCATTCATAAACACGTTGATTTACACCACGATTCAATGTTACATGCCATTGAATCTGTCGTACAGTTCAATTACACCACATCAATCAGCACCCAATTATTGAAGTCAACCAAATGCGCCCATATTATTGCACCGGCACCGTCTGTCGTCAATGACGATTTGCGTTAAACTTAAGGTTATAAAACAGCGCGTTAAGAATTATCCACGTTGGGAGTGTTGCTAGTAAGGTATGGGGAAGGGTATTGAGAGTAAAACGTCAGCAGATAATTGACTTCTTTGAGAGAGCTTCAAGAGAGGGCAGTTCGTATTGCAATTCTTGCAAATATCTCACTCTTAAAGTTAAAACTAATTAATAAGTTCAATCAATAACATGAGCTTCTACTCTATCATTTTGGAGAAGTAAAATTGAGCAAGTTTTGCACATTTTTCGAATGTAGCTAACTAACGAACAAACAACAAATAAGAATTCATTGCAATTTTAACGAAACGTATAGTTTTCATGCGCTGCACAGCGCGACTAGAGAGAGCGTAATCCTGATGTTTGTTTTTAACATTAAAAAGTTATATTGGGAAACTTTATAATTCGATATCGTTATATAAGAAGAAGAAACTTTGGCTTTGCTTTAGACCAACTAGCAGGACATTGAGAGGAATTGTTCTTTGGCTATTTCTTACTCTAAAATTCAACTCTTTATGAAATAGCAAACGCAAAATTAGTTCAACTCATCCCTCAATGCTTTCATTGCTTTCTATGATAAGATATTTGATGCACATTTTAAAAATTCATTGTGGATTCGCTTAAATCTTAAATGAGTCAATCAAACTTTAAGTATGAACTGCTCAATGTGCAAACATATTGTTTGTTTGAAAGAATTGCCAATGGAAAACTTTCCATGAACATAAACATCAAGTCCATTAGAAATCTCAATGATTTTCTTCTTGTTCATTTAGTCTCACTGTTTTTATCGTCTGAAAATTATAGAAATCCAAATTATTCTCGATTACTGAGAGAGAGAAGAGTAGATACTTCAGAAATATTTGATATCCACGTTTTTTGATAACTTAATGAATACCACTTATCATAATTGTATTGTCAAAACGGATAAGAAAATAACAGGTTGAAAATACAGCCGGAAAATAACGTACAATAACAAAGAAAATAATAATACACATAGTTGATGCGTAAAGAAATGGGTAAATGCAAATGATGGCAGTTGATGAAGATGATGATCGCATAGCTGTCATAATTAAGGTGGAAAATGTTAATCAGGCAACATAGCTGAGTTTTCGGGGGCGCTGGCGGCAGGCGGCTAAATCAAGATATATCGGATTCCTCGCATGCTGATAATTAGCAGACAAAGGCGCGTGCTTGCATCGTTGATAATGTACTGATATACATGCGTGCATGTGTGACTGAATGATATCGATGCGGCAGTAGCAGCGGCAGTGGTGGCGGCGGCGGCGGCGGCTTTACCATCACCGTCGTCGTCGTTAATTTCGTGAACGTCCGAAATGAGCGCGGAAGCGTGATAATGCAGACAATATAATAATAACAACAACGCGCGCCTGCTTCACACAAGTATCAGCTCCTTGCTTGCTTGCTGATGATGAAGCTGCTGCCTCTCGCATCGAACACACATGAATTTGCGCGTTATCTATCGATCATCAATACGCGCACACGTCCTTCTCTTGTTACCTAATCATTCTCTATCAACGCTTAACGATGTGGAGAGTTACATACCGCTGGGTATATTATATATTTATCTTTCTTGTATGCGCAAAATATTATTAATATTTTTTACCATTTCGCGAAATGGCAGTAATTTCACTAGAATAATATTGAAATATCACGTAATCAATCAAACCGAAAACGCAAAAGACGTGCAAATTACACAGCAATATGCTAAAGTATTTAATCATTACATTTGCATAAAAAATACTGCGAAACTCATAACTTCAAGCGTTGAAATCATAGTCCAATGCTTGCAATGTGAGAGAAACACTAGGTATGTTAATATTTTATGGATTAAAGTAGAAATGCTGAAAACGTAAAGTACTCGTAACGCATTTCACATTTCAATAATACGTTTTTAATTGCACTTTTACTAAAAACGAACGAATACAACGTAACGTCATTTCTCTTTGGTGTTCCTTCCGTTGCTCGTTTATTCACGTTAACGAAAACGAGGTGTAAGATGTTTATTTATTGCTTGGCTCTTTACTGACCCAGAGGTCAAGACGCGTTTCGTGTACGTACATTAAACAATAATTTCTTTTTTTCCTTCATTTCTCTCCAAATTGATTTATGTTAATTAATTACACTCGTATTAGAATCTCCAACAATTTCTAAAATACAATAGGATAACGAAAATTCCTTGGGAGCCGTGACGAATTTATTTAAATTTAAAAAATTGCAACATTAAGATGATATATGAAAATCATTAAGTTTGCGGTAGTCATTTATGAAACTCTATTAAATCATAAAAAATTTGTCATGCAACATGTATTTTTATACAAAACACAAGATGTTCCCGTAAATTTCTAGAGTTTTGAGAAAATGGCAGGAGTGGGTATAATGATCTTGTGGGTATTAAAGAGGAAGGAATAATATTTGATTGGGATAAAATTGTTATAATGTTAGTAAACTTGCGGATCGGGTAATGACACCCCCTATATCGATGAAGAGCAATTTAACGCACCTGCGCCAAAATCCAAAGATTATGGCAATACAAACGACAAATGCAAGAGAAGCTGCATGAGAAGAGTAGGAGCAACAACAACAACAACAAGAAGAGCACTAACAATGACACAACAGCCTCAAACAATTTCAGCCCTTGGCGTAGCACGGGCCGGGTGCCGGGGGCTGGGTACTGGGAGAGAGGCGGCATGCATTCGATGTGGTGAGTGTGCGCCTCCTGTTCTCTTGTTGGCAAAGCAAAACAAATAACGTGTGCGCCCTCTCTAATAATATCGACTTTGTGCGCGCGTACACCGAGCACCAAAACGTATCATTTTACGCGCGTATTATGCACTCTCATCACAAGCACGTTGCTCAATTTCCATTATCTCTCTTCCTTCGCTCTTCGTCTATGCCGCGCGCGCAAAAAATAACACAATACACAATAACAACTAAACATTTTCCTCTCTAGTCGTTTTTTGCGACAGTTTTCTGAATACATCGCCAACAAATCTGAATAAATCTTTATTTAAGTAGCCTTCTTGTCGCACCCCTAATGAAGCCGATTCCTATATAGGCATCAGGAACGACACATTTGCTTCGTACATTCTAAGAGAAAAAAATCAAGTCTGAAATAGCAAAGCCCTCACAGAGTGCGTCAAGCATGGACAGTTTTTATGTGGCGGAACCATTGACTAAATTATGTTCTTCTATAAACAGAACAAAGAGTCATAGACATTCAATAGATAAATATAGATAAAAAATCATCAAGGCAAAATTTAGAAAGAAAAATACAACAGATTAACAACTCGATGTTGAACAAAACGTTTTAAGTATTCAGCGCCCAGTTCCAGTTCTTGTTAACATGCAATATTAAATTTCCCTTACTATATATTTTAGAGCAAACGTTGAAAAATGTATTGATTAGTAATTGATGGCGGCGGTTTTGTTTAAAAATGAAGGAAATGCGTGATGTACATTTTGCTGATTCAACGCCTGACAAGCAGATCGGTCACTGTATCCCGGAATTTCGGAATTGCGATGCAGCAAAACACTCGAATCCTACAGGACGCATCTGCATATTGCAGATCCATTCGCCTGTCAACTTTTCACTCGTCCATCCTGTCCGCGCGCGCTCACCTCACTTGAATCGTTCCAGCAATCATACGGTTACTCAAACTGTTTTATGCAATATGCAATACATCTACAAAATGTTTCATAAACCTGAAACAAACTTTAATCTCCCAAATTGCGGCACCTATCTTTATAAATTGAAAATTTTTAGTATCAGTGTGATTTTAAGGGAGCATGCATATGACGAGAGGATTAGTAAAATCACTGGATGATTTAATTGTTAATACATACTATTCTCCCATAGTGGAAGAGAAAATTGTACATTTTCGTTGGAAAATTTGAACGCATGTGAGTGACAATAAACAAGGCCGCAGTAACGGAATAATTTCGAAATTTGTATAACATAATCCATCAAAACGAGGTGCGCACACTGTCGACCGATCGGAAATATTAAATTAAATCAGTGTGCGCAATGCAACAATCTCGCATGCATTGCGAAACGCATACAGACGTTATACAAATCGTTCGTGCAATGACAACTTTTTACGCCGGCGCGTTTGAATTTATTAAATGAATTATTGCGCTCAACTATTTTCCAATTTGCACCATTCACATGTTGTTGTTGTTTCGCTTCCTTCAACTGGATGCCTGCAGCTGTCGACGTTGAGCGGCTGCCGTTTCGGCATCGTCCTGTATGTTAATTTTCATTTTTCCATTAAAATGCGTCGCCCGGACGATTTGACGACATCGACATTCACGCCGTGGAAAATTTATTGCTTTAATTCCGCGCTGGCTGCGTTTCACAATCGAATTGAAAAGCGCACGCGTTCGGGACGTTTGCTCCCCCGAAACATCCTGTCACCGAATGCAACCTGCAAAACTTTTTGGCCACTTGGAAACAATCGCGTTGTAAAGTGCATTGCCACCCAAAACTTTCCGGACACTTGGCGACTGCGCGCATCGTTTCCTTTTGCGTTTCGTGTTATTTAGCATGTCATTTCCGGTTTACGAAATTTTACAAAAGTTGTATCTCTCAAAAATTACGGCTGCCACCTTTGGCGTAGAGATTTTTGGCAAATTTAGTTAACCAAGAGTAATTTGTCATCATAGAGAATTTTTATTTGTGACGTTTAAGCATTTTATTTACGTGGCTTGTGCGGGATATTTTCTAACGTTCAAAAAATATTGCGCCATAAAGTTGCACTTGGCATGCATCTTGGCATGCATTTTGTCTCTTTATACTCACTTTTTTTTGCGGTTTATAAAATACAACACGTTCCGGAAGGATATTTGCATGAATGTGCATGATAATAGATTCCCTTAAAATAGTGCAACAGTAAACTAAAACGATCAACCATAAAAACTGACGTGCATTGTTTCGCTTACAGCGCGAACGCAAAGAGTAAGAAAAACACGAGGATATTGTGTCATTTTGCGTGGAAACATGAGAAATAAAATAGCCACCAAGTTTCCAGCGAAAATATCTTAGAATAATAAGACATTTAACCATTTGCCAATCTTATTATTTTCATAAAGTAAAACGCATTCTGGAATATTCCACAATTTCTGAAATTCAGATTACAAGTTCTATTCAATTTTTGAAAACAGTATTAATTGAATAACTCAAATATTAAACTAATTGAAATCTCGACTTTCAATAAATAATATTAATTAGATTTATAATTGAAATCACCATTCAAAATGTAATTTCATGTATATGAAATAATTGATTCATGAACTTGGCAGGCAACAATGAATTGAAATTACTTTGAGTAAACATATTGGCAATTATCATAGAAATATTAAACGCCATAAATGTTTTAGTTGATATTTTAAAAAACAAGATGAGAAGCATGAAAGGAAATAAGACGCGTTTTCTTAACGCACTTTTGAACTTGAACAACTTGAACAAGCAGTGAAGAAGGCAGGAAGAAGACACAGCAGTCTTTCAAACCACCAGTGCATTGAGGGCATTCACGCATATTACCCCCCTTTTCATTCTACAACATAACACGCCACATGTATTCACCGTTCATCCATTGAACATCTCATCTTCTTGTTCTTCAGACGAAAATAGCATATGATGCTCGTTGATTCAATAGAAATTGTGAATAATTGCAGATGTAGTTTAATTCAAGCTACTTTTCTGAATTCAGCAATACCTTTGCTCATATTACGTATGTGTTTGAGGGAAGTTGGTTGAAGAATACTAAAGAAAACTGAAGCACATGGGGGTTGCTTTGATATTGCCTGCTTTTCTCTCTTCATCCCTTCGTATGGATGATGCTTTTGAATAGCTTCTCGTATTATGAGCAAGACGCGTTGAAGAGTGGATGATGAGCTTTTCGTTTTAATTAGTCTTCTTGCTAATACATGCTCCGCCGCGTTATATAATAAAAATGTTTAAATGGAAGAAAACGTGTTTAGAAACAGTCGAATATAATATTTCTCTGAAACAAAGCAAAACAAAAGCAAACGCGAAACAAAACAACTGGCAGTCAAGTCATTGATCAAAGTCGTTTCGAGGAAAATTTCTCGATCTCTCTTGAGTGGCGCGCAAAAAAATAAATATTTCGCTCCACTTTTGCGGTTGATTTTTCTTTATGATCGTGGCGTTTTTCGGTGTTGAACGTAAACGTTTTGCGGAAAACAAATCGATGCGTGTTTCTCTTTTTCGATCAGCGGCGGATATGATTCGCCATTATCAGCTCAAAAATTCATCATCATCAATTATCCTCCGCTGCTGTCTGACATTCGTGTACGTCTCGCGCAGCGGCCTCCCGATGGCTTCCGAAATCAATTTGCGTTCTAATTAACGCGCTCTCGTGCACGCCCGTCCGTCATTTCTCATTTGCATGCTTTTTCCCTCGCCGCTTGCCGCCGCCGCCGCCCTCGATGCATCGCACTTTTGCATATGCCACACACGACGAAAAATGTCCACCCTTCCATTCGCGTTTGCCGCCCAACGCCAAAAACCACTCGCAAATGCCGTAATTCGATTGATGTTAACGCGTTTTTTGCATGTCATCTGTCACCGCGTGACAATTGTGCAATCGTAATGTGAAATGATTGCTCTTAATAAATGAAAATTACAAAATTGAAATTGCTACTGCGTATTTGCATTCGTTGATATCAAAAAAGTTAATAAGCAATTTAAAATTGGCAAATTGAGTAAAAGTCTCGAGAAACTTGTTGAAATAATTAATCAGAGCGTTGAGATTTTAATGATAAAGTAATTAAAGCTGGGAATGCATGAATTCGGAGGCGGCGAAATTTATAAACTTCGCTAGGAATGTTGGCGGCGTCGATATCAGGCTTAACTTATATTTAGCAGTCTATCAAACTATCATGCGTTGTCGACAGCCCCACTTTACGGTCTTATCAATAGCAATAGTCGCAATGCTCCCCGCACCCTTTCACCCCTCGCGCAGAGTGTATGAAAATTCACAGGTGATCCTTCATATTCCTTCATCTTGAGTGGGAACTTCCGCTTCCGTGTCTGCGTCAAAATCATAATCATAATCATTTGACATTCGCGTTCAATAAACGTCTACTTGGAACTTGAATGAAACTCGATCAACTCAGGATGTTTCCAAAAATTACCAATCCTTAAAGGATCAGCTGATTTTTCAAAAATTTACGAGGGTTTAATTTAAAAAGTTTTGCTAAATGAGAATAATGACGCTTGGAGGAGAATTTTATGCTGATTATAAACAGCAATAAACAGGCTGTTTTCAAGCTCTTGCATGAGTTTTATTAATTTTAATAACGCGTCCTGCATTTGATGTCGAACAACATTTCTCGCTCGGCGCGCTTGGACTTTCTTCATCGAAAAGTTCCAAGGGGCAATTTTCACCCCTTCGCCACACGACGCAGGTGATAATAAAATTACTTTATGACTTTGCTTCGTCATAAAGCGCGTGAAGCGTTCCAGCGGCACGCGTATTGTGCCTGCATAAGCAACATTCATAAAAGACGTCGTCGCGACGCTTTTCTCGGCTTATCAGCACGAAATCCCGGTATACCCAATGTCCATTTATCGGTGTACTTTTAAAAGTTACAATGTATTTTAATGAGTGAACGATAAACATTTATTTGAAATCGATTCAACAAATACACAGCTTTTGAAATATCGGATTTATTAGGGGTAGTTGAATAATGTAAATACGAGTAAAAAATTGTTTGAGGAAAACGTAAGTTGAAAGTATTAATAATTCGTATTGGCGGTGCTCAACGAGCCTTAAAGTTATCGCTTTCTTTACCACAGCCACTTTCGCTCCACTCTTGCGTGCTTCCGGTATAAATCGATATTAATGTCTCTCTTCCGATTGGATTCTAATAAATCATTTTTCAATTCGCGCACGGCGCGTGCGAGTGTAAGAAAGCGAGCGAGCGAGCACGCTT
The DNA here is from genome assembly GCA_963978815.1 of Aleochara curtula. Classification (NCBI taxonomy): domain Eukaryota; kingdom Metazoa; phylum Arthropoda; class Insecta; order Coleoptera; family Staphylinidae; genus Aleochara; species Aleochara curtula. Next base: position 16,916,504 of record OZ022216.1, on the reverse strand, counting down.
TTGTTCCACGATTCCACGCGGCTGGCGTGCATTGTTCCTTCGCGCTTAATTCTTATCTCAATCTCTATCGATTTCGAATCAATTCAAATTCACCAGCGAGTGTTCTCCGCTCACAGCCGCCGCCGCCGCCCTCGCAATGCTATTCCGCCGCAGTCGGCTTGATTAATGATTAAATAATTATTCAGTTTGTAATGAGGACAAGGCAATTTTTTCTTCGTTTTCAAGACGTTGCATTATTAATTCCCTTCTTGCATTTTCATTTTCACAAGTTTGTCAATCATTTGAAACAATTTCGAATATGATTAATTAATAGATGAGTTATTTCAACAAATTGAATATAAATGAAAAGAAAATATTTTCTGCTTGCATAATGAGCCAAAACACTTTGTATATTATAATGTGTAACTTTAGTTAATTTAGCTTCATGTTTTCATTCGGATTTAATTAGAAATTTTCATTTGAACATGAATTTAATTACTTCTTCTTTCGGCGTCGTCTTTCCGTGAATAAAATATCAGCTCGAGGGCGGACTTTTGAACGGCGGGGATGCAAAGTTGGCCTTAAAGGTCAATGTGTCCGTGACCTTCGGCTAACATCCCATCGTGAAGGGAAAATGATAGGATAAGAAAAAATTGCCTAATTACAAGAAAATTCTAATTAAAACGACAACTTTATCAAAGAAAACGAATTTTTTTCGATTCAAATGTGATTTGGTAAAGAGAATCCTGATGTTGTAAAATGTAGCACATCCGTTTTTTTGTGGCGAGGTGAAAGACAGAGAAAAAAGGACAAACGAGCGTGGTATATCACGGAAAAGCATGGCGGAAGGACAAACAGAACTTGCGATATTTCATTGCACGAGCCGATCGTTTAATTTAACTGATAGATCTAAGACAGGCCACACATATATAGCTTAAGTTATCTCGAGCGCGTCCTGAAGGAATACGAACGCAATCGCGGCGACAATAGTTCGGTGCGTTCCTTGCGGTCGGCTCAAGGATTCGCGGATTCAAGGACTGATTCGTAGGGTGAATGACTGAGCTCGACCAGCGATGCGTACCAACTCTCGAAATCTCTTCCCGTGAAACGAACGTCCAGCATCCACAGGAAGAGAAATGGCAACTGCCATGTCCTATCCCACATCACACTGTACATTCGCGCGGTTTACGGGATTGCTTTTAGGATAAATATACAAAGTGTTTGCAGCCCTACTTATAAAACACACTCCAACTTATAGCGAGATAAAATTCTTTTGAGTTGAGCGAAAAAGGATGAAAAGAAAACATTCAAAGACAAGCACTAATTCTTGAATATTAACGGCTATTGTTATCTCACGATTCCAGTGACTGCACGAGAACCAATTGTCTTCCGGTCGTCGGAGATTTTCCTTTCTAATGGCGCAACTTCCGCCGTATAACTCTTTATATTTATGACAATTAGAAGAGCGTATATCTCCTTCATCATCATATCATTCGCAATCATTTCCGGTGTGTGAATTCACTTAATAATGTTTATCAGGCGAGTTAAAAAACTAATGAAATTTTTTTTGCACAACGGGATAAACTCTATATTAATTATTCAAATACGTATAAAAGTTTTATATATTTTAAATTCTCTGCTATTGAGTGTATAAATATTGAATGAACGAATAGGGATGTTGCGTGTTTATTGGCGGAATAAAAATACCATAAATCCGGACTTGAAAAACTGGTTGGGGAATAGCAAAAAAGCTGAAAACTTAATACGAAAAAATTTCGGCGTACTAAAAATATAAAAGCATAAAGCGCAACATTTATTTAAGGGGGGCCCACACGTATCAACGAAATGGGAAAGTCGCGTCCGGTTAATTGATCGAAATAAAACACTCCTGCCGGCCACTCTGGACTTTTTGTTCAGTCCTTTTTTTTGATGCTATCGAATTTATATTCTGATCCTGCATTTACCATTTCGTATGTAGTATTAGTCAATTTTTACATACAGCTCTTTTAAAACTTTAAAACTACCAGTATTATTTATGTTTACATTAACAAAGTGTAAATTAATAATTGATTCAAATTCCATGGTGCATTTTATATGCAGATATATTAAGAGATTTTAAATAATTCGAGGTACATTTAGTTTTTTCGCAATCATTTTGCCGAAGTCTTACAAAATGAAATAACTATTTACTTTTATTAGATGGAAATATGTATTTGAAATTTATATTAATTTCGTGATACATTTAGTATATAAAGTGTACAAGTTCAGATAGAGCCAGCTAAGCAATTGAAATTGAGGGATTCGCGTTAGAGCAGCGTAGGCATCAAAGTTGTCGATAAACCTTTTTTCTGGCTGAAAAAATACGCTCACTAGGTGGCTAGGAATATAATGTCAGTGCTGTTGGTGCAGAATAGAGCAAAGTAACGAATCGAACGAAGGTATATGCCAGTCGCTCATGAGGTCAGCCTGTGTGGACGGACGGCTTGCCGCCGCACGAAAAATAAAACCGCCCCCGGCTTAGCTCTAAGCGCATTACGCCGGCTGGCTTTTCAACTAATGCTACGAATGTCTAGTTTGATGGACTTTCCACTAAACTCAGATTGCGATTCATTGGCAGGTGAAATGCAAAAATCCCACATGCTTAAAGGGTGTACGCACAAATCGTTTTTCTTATAATAAGTTAGCAAGCAAATCGCCTAAATAAATTCTCTATGAACTTATCTCACTAATATAAAAATGAAATTAGGTTAAACACTACATTATGAGCGCAAAAATAGGGGTAATCTTATAAAACAAAAAAAAACAAGGATAATGCTCATTGCTCAACGATTGCGTAAAAGTTTGAGTCGACCCACGAATGCGGCAGGAATCGCGACGAAGCAGCACATTATTATTTCAACATCTTATAATAATTATGCAAATTTAATGTCTCCCTCTTAGAGCGTTAGACGGCGGCGGCAAGCGCGATTAAAGTCGCCGAGAATACGGACTTAGTTAACCGGAAACCTCGGATATGAAAACGCATTAACATTGATAATGGTCGTGCGCGCATTCCGCATACACCTTTTCATTCAGGATACTTTCGCATTACTTTCGTTATATTTTCCTAAATGTCTTTGCCTTTTCTGCATTGTCGTGCGATTAACTTTACTCCAAGGCAAAATATAGCGAAATGCAAAAAGAAATAATTATTTATTACGCTTTTTTCATAATAATAAATAGGTGAAAAGTTTATATCTTAATTCGTTCCATGTTTGAAGCGTTTTTGACGTTTAAGGGTTGATGGTTGATGGGTGTGCGTGGATGTAGTGGCCGTGTGAAATACATGGAAAACCCATACGTAAATTGCTATTCGTTCGTAGGTACTAATAACGCAATCATAACGCAAACACCACTTTTCTCACCCAATAATAATCGGCTGCTTGCAACTTTTTGATTGCTCACTTCTCACCAAGTGTTTGAATAATTTCCCATCAACTTTTCAAACATAGTTGCAAAAATCCATTTTCCCCGAACAGTTTTTTTAATATAAATTTAATTTTTTAAAGTTTAATTAGTAGAGCGTAATTTACAGTAACACTTTGTATAATTCATGGCTCAATTTAGTTGAACATCGACCGAACACAACAACAATTACTCCTTTTACATTTTCGTCCTTTTTCTAGCACCATAGAATTCATGAATTTATTTCTCACTTTTGCTTTGCCGCGGAAAGTCAGGCGAAGAAGAGGGTCACGTGTAGGCTATGTTTTTGCATTCCATACTTTGGCCAACTGCCGCCTCCGTAAATATAGAGAAATATAATGTTTGTCCGGCGTACACTCGCAAGTGAGTGGGGTATTAGAGCATTAGGTCTGGACATTTATGCAACAAAGCAAAACAGCAGCAGGGGCAAAAGTGTAATTTAAAATAAAAATAACATGAAGCCACTCGGCACGACAGCATTTGTTGCAATCACGCAATCCGTACTATAGGTACACACATACGCCAGCCGTGTTTTTAGCCTTCTCTTCGTTTGCGCCATAGCCGTTTAATAAGCTGCTCCTGCTTGCTGCCGCCCCCGCGTAGTGCATATGAACAATAACGCCGACAGCGGGCATGAACGTTAACGCTCAACCCTTCCTCGTTTCGTTGCAACACGCAATACGTGAATAATTTCCAAACGTGTGCAACGGCACGCTTGGGAAGCGAAACGACAACGACTTTATAGTTTAATCATGACGTAGGTAAAGCAATTCACATTGATTTCTCTGAAGAAAAAACTTTTTGAAATTTTGAAATTTTCTCATATTCGTGGAAATTTTATATTAATAATACGCTACTTGGAAGCCACATTAAATTCATTAAAGTTTCATCGATTTATTAATAATAAGTTTTCTTTACTACGCTTCTAAATTTTGGTGGCTAGAAAAAGCAAAGAACAACTTCCCGATCGTTAAATTCATCTGTCAAGTGGCAAAGTGTCACGTGCATACATTCGACATTATTTACAATAAGATTTTTTGCGCGCGCAGATTAAAATTTTAAATGCCTCTTAGGGATCTGACGTTCAGTGACGTTACGCGGCGCACATTCGTCCTTTTTATCGCTCGTTGCTCCCGGCTTAAAGCTTGTCTATTTCTTGTTTTTATTTCTTATCTCGTTTATACCTTGAATTTATTTTATTCTTTGACTCGAACGCGAATTTGAATTGGAAAGTGGTATTTCTTTCATAAATTTAATCACGTAAATGCAAAAAACGGGAAAATAGTTTAGGACTGAGTACTATTATTATTATGACTATAGCGAATAACGCGGCGGTGTGAGGGGGTGGCGAGGGTGGAAAAGTTCAATCATGTGCAGTACTTTTTTCCGCGCTCCTCATCGTCATCGTCAAATCCCATAAATTTTACGGCCGTCCCCTTTTTGCCATAACATAAAAATACTGTAAAACTCGTCGAAGACGCATTTGGATTTTATGACTATTATTCAATTACTTAACCTAAACTGATATGCTTCAAGTTTTTCTCCAACGTTTCAATTAGGTGCCTACTTTCCTTCGAATCGCTCTTGATGCGTACTAAAAAATGCTAAAAGTGTGTATATCGAATGCTCGCTCGTAAATTGAAATTAATATTTCAGCAGATGTTTTCATTCATTCGCCTGCAAAAAAATATTTAATGAATTTAATTCGTTTTGTTTACGATGAAAATTTAATTCATCGCATACTTCTCACAGAAAAACTGAGGAGCCAAGTTTAATGAAATTATTTCACGTACAATGAGAAGTAAAAAAACTTTGAAAGTAAATAGCAATCATGCACAAAGCGGAAATCCATAAGAAAAACCATAACAAAGAATTGACGAAAGATTGAGTGAGGGTGGGTGATGGTGGGGGTGGGCGTTTGCGTTTCCGCGACATCTTGTTTGCTTTTAATATCCTATGCGCATAAAAATTTTTAATTTCTTTAAAAAAGATTTCCAGGACGTAGGACGAAAGTGTGCATAACTCGCACAAACGCAATGCGGCGCGGCATTCGTATTTTTAATTTCCGTTTTTCGACTGACGCGCATTTGCGCCCTCTTCCCGCACAGGTTTATTTCTCTCCCGTTTTTTTCCAACTCTTTGTGTACATAAAAAACACAGCGTAATATCATACTTAATGGCATTCTACCTGTATTAGAAACATTTCATTGAGAAGCAAGAAGAAAAAACTGTATGAGAATGAAAGTGCATAAACAGCTAGAAAATCATAGTCAGAACACAAATATTTTTCGTATTTCATGCGCATTTCCGTATTTCTTCTTATATTTTTTTATAAGCTTATAAACCATAACTTTTTAATCATTTTTAACATTTATGTGCATGATGCATATTGAAATATTATATTTCCATTTGGATAAATGAAAAATTAAATTCTTTATTAGTATTTTACATTTAATTAACTTTTCTTTCAAAATTTCGAATTATAAATAAATATAATTTAAAGCACTCATATGATAAGTAAATTTGATAATTTTCTGATAATTAATAGAAACACAAACAATAATCACTCATTGTGTGACATTTAAATATTAAGCAAATATTTACAAGAAGTACTTTTCCAAGTACTTCTAACATTTTTCAAAACTATCTCTAATCTCATTTTACATGAAAAATATACATAGTATAATTATTCTAACATCTAGTCTTATCATGAAACAAACTTTAAATATAGTGAGATCTGACTAAATTATTAACGTGCGCATTTTTCGACTATTTTGAAATTCATTATAATTGTCTGACTACATAGAATAAACAAATAGAACTTGTCTAAGTCAATGCAAATTCGCTTAGAACTGTAAACGGTCTGCGGAGCTGAAATGGAGTATTTGTGCGGTGCATTTCAAGTAAGGGGCGGTAGCGCAATTGTGCATATGTTTCTCAGAGCAGGAGAGTCGAGTAAAGCGAGAATGCGAACAATCGTTTGCTTGGTGAAATATGTCACCGAATGGCCTGCGGCGCGCCGCTCCACTCGAACTTATTCCACTGCCGCCTCAATTGCCGCCACCGCTGTTGCCGCCGTTGCCACGAAAGCGTCGTCTGCTTTGAGATTCAAATTTCTCAATACATTCCACAGTAAATACCACACTTTACAAGAATATTAATTACATATTTACACGAATTGTTTTTCTCCTCGCTTCAACAAAGAACGAAAACTTAAAGACAAGATGAGTTTTTATAACATAGATGGAATGAAAACTTATATACAATAATACTTGATGTTTCATCTATTTCTACTTGATATTCTTTGTTGAAAGTGCCTAAAACTATCTGTACAAAACCGCAGCAAAATCATCAGTACTGCGATGACGATTGCGAAAAACTGACCGGACTAAGAATCAAATCCGGACCTGAAACAGAAAGCAAACAAACGTTGAAATAAAACAAGAATTAATCCACTTCTTGCGCGAGTTAACAAGCAGACAATTCTTTCATATAAGAAGGATTTGCACATGAATGTATAATAATATTGGGGGCGGCAATGGTGAACGAAAGAATGCATTTAAACGTGCCTCGAGTGGCTCTAATCTCGTCGGCTTAGGATGCTCGCATTTGCGACGACGTTAACGCATTTTTCGGCCCCACCGAGAATCACAACTCGCATTATGTTGTTACCTCAATGGGATTAGACTGCTTGTGTTTTCTAAATTTTCCAGCTTTATTGCATTAATATAATACACGCTTGCTCTTCATTCACGATTATTCATAGAATGTAACATTTCTCCAAGTCATAATTTGATTTAAGTTGAATCATTAATAGTATTTTAATTACGAAAAGAGTGCAACGAGCACTCCACGAGTATAGTTGTTGAATTGCACTCGTGTGTTGCGGCAATGGCGGTGATGGGGGGCGGCCGTAAACTGTTCGCATAATGCAAGATAGATTTAAATTTATGCACATGTGTGCCATGCATTACGCTCACTCGTTCGCTACAAGTGTACACGAGTTAATGTCTTTTTTGCGGTTGGCGCGCATTAATTTTCATGTTAAACACCTGTCATTTGCTTAACCGCGCGCACACGCCATATGGAGATTAATTTTCGCATTACGTTGCGCATTTTTATGTATTAAGCTTCATTTAAGTGCATTTTTATAAGTTTATTACGATCGTATGCATTTGAATACAACAATGTATTCAATATACATTTGAATGACTCGCATTGCAATCAACTTTTTTATTCATTATCTGAGCCAAGCGAATAACATTCAATTTTTTTTTATTCAACTTTAATTTTTACTATTTAATTTTAGTGTATGACTTTGTGACATTTGACTAATTCATAATTTCTTTATCTTTCCAGATTCGTCAATCAACGGCAAAACAGGTAAAATTCATTAATGTTATTACTACACTAGTAATAAACTCATTCACCATAACATTAAACCCATTATATCGAAAGACATCATGAAAATTGCATTGACACTTGTGAATAGTGGTAGTTAAAGTGTGCTCTAAAACAATAGAGTGAAGCGGTATTAAATGTTTTAATTACACATCTATAACAGCGCGATAATAAACACACACGAGCCATTGCATTAAGTAATTGCATTAAATCGTATTGAATCGACGAACGAGCGCCAAGCACGTCCTACAGGAACTTGCATGTTGTATCCGCCAGTTGCTGTTATTTTCGAAATAAGCGCCTGTCGGTGTGGTGTATCGCGCAATCTGCGCACGGTGCGGTTATTACGCGATCCCCTGATAACCTTATAAACGCGCTCACCTTTTGGGAAACCTAGCAGGAATTTGCCAATGTTCAGAGACAAATTTGTACTCGTAAAACAACTCAACCCCATAGCTTTCACATTTTGCAACTTAAAAATTACCAAAAATTTGCAAGAAAATGCGGATGTGATTCAAAATAGGGTGACTTCCAAGGTAGTTTTAGTTTAACATCCTGTATATGTAGAGATTACATATCTCAGTATAGTGCGCTATTGCCAAAGAGAGGAATTGAGGAAGTTTAAGCGCATAAGTTGCATTTGTGGCTTGGGCATAACTCCACTTCCTGCTTCCTTCGTCTTACTTAATGCATGCGCATGTGTCGATTGAGACATTTGCAGAGAGTGCATTTGAATGATAAATAACCATGCAATTTACATCCTAATCACATATGCTTCTTGATTTACGCGGTTGTTTAACTTGACTCAATCTTGCGCATTTATTAATAAATTTTGCGCGATATGCACAAAGTGAAATAAATAGTAACAGGACATTAAAGATATCCCGAATTAACCTATACAAACACACTGGCGAAAAGCCAGCTAGCCACCCACCCAGCCAGCCAGCTCTCTTAACATGGTGCGTTCAATTGATAAGCGTGCTAAACGCACCCTTTTCATTGTGCGTTCGCGTAAAATGCTTAGCGGCCAGTGATTTACAGCTCGAGGGCTGAAAACGTAAATACCTTAATGCGCCTCAGTTTAACGCTGTGCGGTTTGATAACACGACTAGAGAAGCAAGAAACATAGCCAGCGCCAGTACGTACCGTACACTTGACATTATTTGTAGAGACGCATCCGATTGATTTGTTTACCATCCCCGCGTTTGCCTAAGGGTTAGCGCATTGTTGGAATTGAAAATCATGTGTCACTTTTGCACTAAACAGAATAACAACTCTTGTTTATTCACTCCGCGCCGATGAGTTATTTGGCATTTTGGTAAATGTTTGATTTTCAGTCTACAAAGTTTGCATTTTCGATGCGTACCTAAATTTTTACACTAAAATGTAATAATAAAACTTTTTTAATTATGAAAGCGCAAATATTAAATTAGTAAGCTTCAAGGTACGTGTACGCGGCAGTAGCGCCTAGGAGAGGAAATTAAATGCGCAAGTATTTTAATTAATAAACCATTTTAAGTAAGAATATTAAATTAAATCCGCTTTTCGACTAATACTCAAACGTTATACACACGTAACGCATTAATGCTGCGAGAGGTGAATTGTAAAGTGCAGTGACATCACGCACTCTACATAAAGGTAGCATTTTTACCCCCTTCACCCTTAATCGGATTTCGTACTATATCCTTGTTTGCCCTCCAGGCATCCTTCGCCTCGCCTCGCCTCGCGGATTTTGTATTTTACTATATTAATTTAACTTGCTCTTTACCTAATGGATAAAGATATTCAAAAACTATTATTTTATTAAATTTCACGTTACATCCTTGACATCTGGCTCGAGAAAATTTTGGCTGCCGCCCCCGCATGTAGAAAGAGGTTCGATCCTAAATAGTTGTCAGCATGCGGCTGAATACTATGACAATAGGCCCGGTTTCAGTGCCTTTGTGCGGGAAAAAGTTTTATCATCAATTTTTTGTGCGCTAAAGCGTGTCATCTCGCTTTGTACGAGCGAACAACTGCCGTGCAAGAACAAAAGAGGCGAAAGGAAGAATAGAAAGCACTTTCGTTTGTATAGAAAAAAAGTCGATTCGGAACGATCGAGGCCGATTGTGCGAGGATAAAATAAATCCGCAGTAATTCGAAGCGTAATTCCCTCGGTAAATAAAGCGTTCTGTCATCAGTTATCGAAACTCTCAATTGACACTCACTTCTCTCTGCGTGCATTTTTTATGAATATGCGCGCCATGTTTGTGTTTGTGTTTATTTTATTTATGCGTATTTACCTTCGATGATCTGCGCAAATACGCCATGAATTATTTATGGAATGCTAATTTGCGAAATCGTATTCGTGTCGGGAAATACGCGAAATTGTATTCGTTAGTATTCGAAACAAGATTCGCAATCTTGAAATCTAATATGCAACGAATTCACCAGCGGAAATCTTTGAAAATGTTTCAGATTCAGAAAAAGTATTAAATTACCCACCCACAATGAATTTCATACGATTGCAAATTTTTTGGAATTTACCTGTATTTTTCTGACGTCCGAGCGTTTCATCCATGTCTCGTTCTAATTCATTTGCGTATAAACTAGCCCGGTATTGCGCACTGCGTCGGTGAAATCCTTCATTGAATCCAGCCTCGGATAGCTCAAGTTCTTCGGGCGGCTTGCTGCTGCGACGCGGTCGCATCACAACCTGCGGCCGCCTCCGGCATGCAAGCGCACTCGCCACCACCACAATTCCTATAATGAGCACCATTGCTGCCGCCGACAAGATGAGCAGCACTAGCGTGAGATTTAATGGTGAACCGTTGTCCATTATTCCAATCGACATTCCTGCGCAACGAGAATCAAAAATTTCAATTGGTCATCTCGCAGTAATTCCACCTATTGATTATTATCCTTAATGATAATTGAATTTGTATTGCGATTTGGCTATTTGCTAATGTTATTTGAACATGTGCAATGGACATAAACTAGTGTATTAGCAGATTAGGATATCTGTATCTCGTCAGGAGATAATGACGTGAAGAAGAAGTTTATATTAAAGAACGAACAATTGAACTGTGACATAATGAACAATGAAATGGCAATTTGACGCAAAATGTCAGGGGAGCTTTGACAGTGTCAACGCAAGAAGACACCGGAAGTGGAGGATGAGCAAGGGTGGGTGTGAGGCGGGTAGAAGGGAGGGAAATTGAGATGCAGAACGCGCGCAGCCGGTTATTGTTAGTGTCTCTGCTTTAATTAAATTAGCGCGGAAATCTCCTCGCGCACCGCGCTTGCGCACAAGAAACGTACCGTTGTTCTCCTGCTGCTGCTGCTCCATGGGGAGTGTGACGCGAATGTTGGACAGCAGCACCGGCGGCTGGGAGCGACCTTTGGCGTTCATCGCGTAGACGAGCAATTGGTATTCACGTCCCGGCTGTAAACTGTGCAATCTGAAAGTGAGATTCACACTTGTACACACTACTATAATATGCCCGGCCAACATGCATTGCCGCCTCCGCGCGAGATAGAGCGAGTTGGCAAATATTCATATTGATGCAATGAATTTGCATTCGACAGTCGCATGCATTTTACCTAAAGACCGGCGTGTTGCCCAGCACTTGGTAGAGGAGATTCGGTCGTTCGTGACCACTTTGGTCGCTCAACGTCGTCACGACGGGCTGCTCCAGATGTGCACCGAGGTCCTCCACCTCCAGCACAAACGACTGCTCCAGCCCCCCATCGCCACCCGCCGTGCATGCTACCTCCAAACCGCCGCCGTGCGTCGCGTTCATCAGTATGCAGTTTGAGGGTGGCTCCGGCAAATCTAAATTTTCACAAAATTAGTCGAAATCATTCTTACTAGGAATGGCAGACAGCATATTATTAAGAAAACCGAAACCGATACTGCGTACAACATGAAATGAAATGCGTTGAGGTTTGACTGACGTATTCATTAATATCCTATCAACGGTAGCTCGTGGAATTAGAGGGAGTTTGAGGCTTAGACTAACGTATCAAGTTTTGATGAACAGGCGTGAAAATACAAGAAGGACATGTGTGATTAATAAAACGTCATCAGCAAATGTTCGCACTTATTCAAGCAGTAAAGCTTGAGAATAAGTGAAATTTGAGGAATATTTATCGAAATATTTTAAGGATAATATTTTCATATTTTTTATATATACATATTTATCCTGCACAAGAGGCGCCTTGTTGTATTCTCACTAGTCAGAAGAGTGTGTTTTGTACGTGCAAGGTATTGAGGAGTGGATGGACTTGCCAGTAGTATGAAGTGCACGCGTTTGAGCACTGAGTGCTGTTTCTTGTATGTCCTGCCAGCGGAGAGCTCCCAAGCTCTCAATTTATACGTGCCAATATCGAACTTATCCAATATATTATAACGCGCGAACGCCTGGGTGGTCTGCTACACTCTATGAAGAGTTATTAGTCACCACAATGGTCATTCTTTTCTCTTTTGTTTTCCTTCGAGTGCGCTACCGTCACTGTTTCTATTGTACTCCAACAATACTTTTTCCTCCTTCATTTTTTTTACATTTTATTCAGTTTATAAAAGAGGAAGAAATTACCTGCTTGAATCAAGTAAAATAAACAAGGAATTTGTTGTCGTCCAACATGATTCGTCGCCCAGCAGGATAACGACTCGATATCCATTGACCCAGGGGTGAAATGCAAAGTGGAAACTCCGTATTTCGATTGCATTTTACCGCCCTGAATGGGCATCACCCCTTTGCTCGTGTTGTAAGTCCAATGGAATCGCGTCACTTCCGGAATAGCATCAATATGGCAATGCACTTCGACTTCCTCGTTGGTAACCGCAGCTAATCGTGTGATTTCGTATCCTTTCTTGCACCTCGGCGCATCTGCCATACAAAGATTAGAAAATAATTGAAGAGACGGAAGTAAATTACGTGAAAGAATTGAGTTAAAGTTGGCGGAAATAAAACATGCGAGTTTATCGTGGAAATGAAGCAATTCGAGGCGGAAAATTGCGGCGCAAAATTACAATATTCATTCGAATACTCTTCCAATTGGTTGCATCTGATTGACACATTATTCTCGATTTTCATTCATTCGACGCTGAAAACATTTGTCGCGAGAGAGCCGCCAAAAGACTTTATCAGTCGGTGGCTTTTATTGGCTCATCTAACTACTTAAATAACTCTTCGCCTGAAATGCGCGCAACGCGGCAAATTTGGGGGGCCAAGCAAATGTTCGAACAATTTCCCCTTTGCGAAGAAAGGCACAAAAGTCGACGGCGATGTCAACGTGCGCTTCGACGGCGGCGGTGGCGGTGGCGGCGGAAAAAACGAGGCATGTCAGCGTGCGCGCCCACAAAAAGCGAAAAAACGGGAACAATTTCCTCTTCCACTTCTTTTTCCTCTCTCGCCGCCAAAGAGTGACGGCGGCCAATTTGAGATCAAGTTAATTTTGCGCTTTTGTGCATACGTCAATCGCGATTCAATGATTCATTCGTGCAAAATTACATTCGGCAAATCCTTATAGATTTAAACGATAACATTTATTTTTACGTGCGACATTTGAGGTTTAAATAGTTTGAACAAATGCCGGAAAATGGTGCTGCATGCGCTCACACATACGCGTCTAAACACATTTAATTAAGCGAAAAGGCATGAGAGGGTGTGAGGGTTGCGTTTGCATCTGGGATTTGGTTGTTTCAAGGTAATTGTATCCGGTGCGCGCCGCCTGCGCATAGGTAGTACGGGCAGCAGCATCCCGAACGTCTTGAGATAATGGAATGTCTATGTCTACATCTCAATATTGAGGAGACGCAGCTGTTGTGCTGTTGTTGCCGCCGCCAACACGATGCGCGCCGCGACGCGATATGGTAAAAGATGTAAATGTGCCATGCACAGCTCGCAGGAGCGAATTAGAGCGTTGTTTCTGTTGTTGTTCTTGGCACAACTTGACACTCAGACGCAAGATGTTGATGGCACCTACGAGAACACTCCTGCCAGACAATGCGCACCAGCCAAATATGCACAATATTCAATTGCTATCACATTATTCGGCATTACGTTGCATTTCCATTCGGAATCATTTGATGACGATGAACAAAACACGCTCAACCCACCCTCACCCCCTCGAAAGAGTTATCGTTATCCGCGCGTAAGAGACATAAAAAGACAATACTTGCGCAGGTGTTCAATTCCTTAACCGGGGGCGTAAAAGGAGAAAGTGATCATTCGATGATAACATTTTACGAGCCGTATCATTGCGTGATAGGGAAGATGATAAGGGAGAGAGACAGAGAAGTTGAGAAAAGTGAATGGTGAAATGATTAAACTCACATTGCACGAGTAAGCTGAATGGCGCACTGTACGTTTCACCCTCGCTGTTGATGGCAGCACAAGAGTAATCACCATCCGCTGATCGGCCAATATTTTTGATGGTCAATGCATCGTCGATGGGAAAAATTCCAGCTGTTTCGTTAAACTGGATGAGAAATCCCTGTAATAAATAAAAATTACACATCAAATTTCGCTATTTAAACTACAAGTATTTTTAATATTCACAGCGCACCCTTTCGCGCTCACTCGCTTGAGGGGAGGAAGTAATTACAAAGATATTGATAATATCAAATATTTTAATTTACATCTGCGTAGCAGAATTCGTGAGCAGAATGATTCTTGTATCTCTCCCTTCTTTGAGTTGTGCTACCCTTGAGCATGCAACCTTTTTGCGAAAATAAATTAGCTCTGCTCAAATTCGACCGAGAAAAGTTAATTAACTGAATGATGATGAAGGCAAAGAGAGACGAGCAGGAAAAAGCTTGACGGAGAGGAAGAAAAGAAAATATCGGCGAGCATGATCATCACGCGACCGTGACTTGTGCACGAAGAAGAGCAGAATAGATTGGCGAATGTTGCAGATACAAATTGAAATTTAATTAAAATTAAATAATGGTTGATAAAATTTTAATCAACTTAGACGACCGGCCACGGCTGATTTTAGTAATGTTTAATCTTTGACAATTGTTCTTGTTGGACATGTGTGCAAAATTGAATTCAACTTTGACTTCTTGAGTTTACTCGTTACTAAGTCGAAGCTGCAAAAGAAAAAGAAGAAGAAGATACGTTGGGTATTTGCTGATCGAAATGGACCAAACTTTCCTTTTAGTCCGTGAGCGCCAGGCCAGGGTTGAGTACACATCGTGCTAATTTTCTTCCTTCACGGGCAAACGAATTCTTTCAAAATTTGTTTACTTCTTGAAAACGAGTTTGATGCGTTTCATTCTTAGTTTTTCCTACAAAAAAGCTGCAAAAGCAAGGAAAGCCTTTTGTATTTTCTTATTTCATCAACATACATCACGCAAATGTTTGCAATCACACGAAACTCGCTTGACGTGACTTCGCCCGCAGCAATTGTTGCGGGTGCGAGTGGTTTTCTTCATTAATACGATTTTCACTTGTTTTTAAGACAATTCAAACTAATGGCGTTTCGTAAGAAGGTTAAGCGAAACGTAAAGAAAGTCATCATCCTCATTGAGGATGGCTCGCAATGCGCAGACGAGAGAGGTACATCCATCAAAACTCGCTAATAACTTTAGCTAATGCTATTATCTTCACTTCTTCATCTTCTTGTGCATCGTCCGCTCGCAGGAAGAAGCGTATTTTCATTGTGCAGTTTCGCGAAATGCGGAAATTAATTCCAATAACCAAAATCGGATTAAAGCAATCAGAATGCATAGATTTGTTTTCGTGTTATCTTGAAATATGCATCAATTTTATATGTCACTGATTAGCGCACTGCTTTTAAGAGAATTCTCTTAAAATTTAATATGTTTGAAATTGATAAAAAATGACATTTAATATAACAAACGAGAAAAAGGTTGAAAAGGCACAAAAGTCGCGCAAACAATGCGGCAAAGTTAAAGTTCATTCTTGTTGTTGTTGTTCAACAACCGGTGAAGATTCGCGCGTTAAGAAGAGCAAAAAGAGGTCCAAAAACTTTGCCGACAAAGAATTTAAGTGTATGCAAAGTTTGAACAAACACTCGGCGCTCCTGCGTTCGTCGCCCTCGCCGACGAAAAGTTAATAAATCATTTCCGGAGCTCCTTTATCTATTAGGAGAGTTCACTTTTCAATAGTACTCGACGCATGCGCGCGAACATTCATAAATTAGAAGATATTAGTCGCAAAAAGCCACCCCCTCCTGCCAGTACAATGGCAACTCGGCTTCGCCTGGCGTGTGCGCTGCTCAATTGTTTCGCATTTTGCATGCGCAACGCAAACACAAATCCTTCTTTTCGGGGATGCAAACGGTGGAAGGATGGATGGAAGGCGAAAGGATATTAATAATCAAAGTAGATTTAAATCAGGCGTAAAGTGCAGAGATGAAGATGACAGCAGTCGGCGACGGCGGCAGTGGAATCAAAGAAATGCGGCTTTTTCCGCGAGTTTATTCAACGAAAAACTTGAAGATAACGCGCGTGCGCGAAAAGTTTGTACCGCGAGCAAGCAGCACGGGGAAGGAAAATTTATGTATGCATGCATGCGAGTGCGCAAGTCGGCAAACTTTCGCATAATAGGATAATTTATTTAAGTGCTTCGCGCACGAAGAGAAATTGATTTCCGGATGCTGATAACTTTGAAATATTTTACATTATTCATAGGTGACTATGAAAATTTCTTCAACAAAACATTGAACAATTAAATTCTTCATCTAATAGCAAAAAAATTAATTAAATACATTTTCAACCCTTTGCCGTGATTGGAAATTAAGTGAGAAAAGCTGCTATTTAGGTTTTGTCTTAAACAAAATAGGAAAAAGAAGGATATTTTTCTTTTTTTATGTCTTTTTCATTCCGGGCGAGGAAAATTGGTGGGCTATCTTGTTGAAACACATTTCGAAGGACACATTTATCCTTCTTTTTTTTTACAATCCCATCGTGTCCAGCGCCGTCCACGATCGTACACAATATGAATGTCTAAATGTAAATCATTCGCATCCGTATGCGCATTTCTTCCTCCGATGCTTCGCATTCATAATCGCATCGTCCTCCTGGAAAATTCCCGCGCGCGACGAGCGAAGGAACGCACAGGAAGCACTCGACACGCGCGCGCACATCCATGTTCAATAAAATAGTGGATACTCTTGGCGGTGTGCGGCACGTCCGCGCCGACAATTTGTTATTTTCACGGCCAATAAAACGCGAACGGCGGCCGCCCTGCTTCTCGCTTCCGGGCGTTTCTCGGTGCGCTTTTTGTTTCGCGTGCGGCGCGCTTTCATCCATCACCTTGACACTGGATTTGCGTTATCTATGTCTGTCTTACTCGATATTTATCTCGCCGCTTTTTCCGACGCGCGCGACCTACATCTATCAGCAGCATGCGAGATACGTTTGCAATGATTGCACCCGCCACCGCCGCTGCCGCCGACGACCGCAAATATACCGGAAGCAGAGCGCGTTTGAATAACGCGTTGCGGTTCATTGTGTCACAACCCGTGATTCTTAAATATTTTCCCTTTGCGCCCTTTCAGGTCATACCCGATCAGATAATTTCGATTTTATTGCAGTGAGGGATGATTCCCTAAAATGTACGCTCGAAATTTATTTGTTTCAAAGAACGCGTGCGCACGTTAATTGGAAATCATTTGTTTGATCAGAGCGTCAAAGACCGTGCGTTTACATTAACAATCCGCACCGTTGATCGAGAATTCTTTCCTCTCTCTTGAACGGCAAACAGCGAAATGTTTTCAATTTGATTCGTCTTCGTCTTCTTCGACGGCAGCCGTGTCACGTTAATTAATTAGTTGACTAATTACTGGCAATTTTCAGCGCGTTACGTCTCACGGCGTTAATTAACTGCGACGTGCCACTGAATGAACCAGACTGGAATTGTTAACAGAAAATTTCCAATTAAAAAACAAAGAGAGCCAGTCTTGTAAAATTGTTTTTGTTTACTATCAATTAGTACCTACAATATAATCAACTCTTTATTTGCTTTCAAACACGTTGACAAAAAAATGATAGATTTAAATTAATATCACTTTTTATTTGTGAGTTTACACTTTGATACTTCTTTGACAAGAGAGATAAGATAAACGTCAGTAGCGCCATGCGTGTCATGTGCACGTTACAGCTGCTTGTGATTTTTTGTTTGTTTGCCAGTATTAAATTCGTTTTTTCGCATACAAGTATGTTGTGAGACACACAATGCAAATCCCATCAGTCGGTAGCAAGCAAGCAAGCAAGCAAGTAAGCTTGCATGCGCATGTATTCCAATTCGCAATGTTTGCACATGAGCTCGCGCCGTACGGTTGAATACGATATAAGGACGAAGATTCATTCACACATCCACACATTCCACCATCATACACACACAAAAGGATAGTGATAATGTGTTGGAGACAAATTCAAACATGCTGACAGGATTTGGTTACACACGCGCACTCGCATTCACATCACACACTAACGTATAAAGGACGTCATCAGAAAGGAAGAAGCCATAGGCGTCTGTTAAAGAGGCAGTTGGAAGTCTTCAGACCACATCTATCGGCATCCGGATCACTCCTCATTCTTCTCACTCTCCCACTCTCGCAAACCCCTCTTCAAGCAGGGTGTATTTTGCATCTGCTTCACTGGAGCACGCACTCTATGCGGACGAGTAAAATATCTGGATATTTATCATAAGAATTTTGGTTGCAAAATATTCGAAACAATGCAATGGAATTACATCTATTTGCTTATCAAACAAATGACGCTCATTACGAGGCAGCAAATGGAATAGCTATATACACGCATGAATATCCTCGAGTTGCGGCGAGGAAAATGTTAAAAAATCGTTTCGCTGCCACAAGATGCATTTCCCTTCTTCCGGCGAATACTTTCCGTCTCATTGGCGCGCAATATTTCAAAGCTACTTACTCGTAAACCTCCAGATAAAAACAAGCAACAGCGGAGCCGCCCCCGGTACGGCTCTCAGAATCGATCACCTAAAGTTTTACGCTAAACGCGGCAACGCGGATGAAATGAAAGATGGAAATTGCAATAAATCCACAAATATCGTGTGCATGCATGCTATGATAAAAAGACATGTGCACTCATTGAAAATCAATATATTCCGCTTGTCGATAATGACGATGCTACTGGTGGTGGTGGTGTTGGTTGTTGTTGTTGTTTGATTTTCAGGACGATACGATGGCATCTTTAATTTATTAGTGTTCGCGAACACACCACGCCCGAATCATTTATAAATGAGCGAACACGTACGAGTGCAAGGAAAAACACGTTTTGTAATTACGACGGCGGCCGACGGCAATATATCATTGGCGGACACACATCTGTGTGCGTCCGGGGGTTGAGTTGAAAGTTAATCGGGATACGATGATGAAACTCGTCTATATCCGGTTTGTTCGCACTCCCCCAAACCCTTGACTCATCATCATCATTTCACTGCGTATCAAACACTCATCATGTACAATTTGTTTTCCGGCCTTCTGCGCTTCTTACGTTCTATTAATTTTCTTAGTTGTAGTTGTTTTTTACGCGCTGTCAAGTTCCATCAACTTTTTCGGCTCGAGTTTAAACGCTCGTAAAAAAGCTCAATTTGAATGCACTTCCATATTTATAAGCTTAAACGAAGAAGCCGAACAACCGCAAAGCACATAAAAAAAATCGTAGCGAACGCGGCGCGAAGAAATATTAAAATAAAAATATTAGACGGCGCGCGATGCCGAGCAACGTGATGAGAAAAACCAATTTTTTGCGCGCTGTTGTTTTGCCTCTTCCCTTGCGCGCGTATTTGCATTCACTTGTTCGCCCTTTTTTGCGCGCGACGTACATTGTTCGAAGAAGCGATTGCATTCCGGCCGAGAAGCCAAAAAATGCAACCACACTCCCGAGAAGTGAAGAGCAGAGCAAGAGAGCGGGAGAGTTGAGAGTTTGTGTTTCATTTACATATTCCGTTTTGATTTTTATTTATACATACACACGCATACAAACGATGACGACGGCGCTGGGTGGCGGCAACGGAGGCAGCAATGTTTCTTCGCATATATTAAGGATGTTCTTTTATGCTCCGGGGACTTTTCCGTATTTATATGGGGCGCGAATCGCAAAAGAAAAGCGAAAAAATGTTTCACAATACACAATCCACCACTCGCTCTCTCCGAGGAGATCCTTGTGCGCCCACGTAAAGAAAGCGTCACCAATTGAGCTTCTATTTGAGGACGAAACGCGTATTCTCTTGCCTCTTCGTTTGTCGTCGCCGAGAACTCTATGCAAATGCTTGAATTATATGTAAATATTCCAAGTGCTCGAAACTCAAGCACAAATGACATTTTCCTTGCGGTTCTTTAAATGTTCCAACGTGTTAACCTTGAAATGACCTTTAAATTTAAATTTTCCACTCGGAAAAACTATTTGCTTAGACATTTCTCGCGTTCGTGGACCGAGAACAGAACGTTAATATTGCTTAAACATAAAAGTTTAAGAGACAGTCATGAATTATCCTAGTAAAAGGATAATAATCATATATCTTCTTAAGGACGAAAACAAAAAGGTACTTACATTATGATACCAGTTAAAAGTGTGCGGCGCAGGACGTGCATAATAATCGCATCGTAAAATAACAGTGCTGCCCTCATGCACAAGGGATGTCCCAATGTCCAGACGTACGGTCGCTCGGGGAGGATCTGCACAAGAGAGTAAATCTTATCAATAAAAGATTACAATTTACTGATTAACGTAAAACAGCAAATATGCATTAATATAATATTTTCATCTGATAAAAGAAAATTAATGAAAGTTGAAAAACGCGTTTGCGTTGTCAGGATTTCGGACGTTTTTATTTCTTCTGCCGCCGCTGTCGTCGTTGCCGCCAATGCCGTTTTCGGTCCATTAGCATTTAACAGCTTTTGTATAATACGCATGAAAATTCCATTTTATTGTTATGGGATTAGATTTTACACACGACAAAGAAAAGCGCCATCAAAAACATACGCAGGTTGTGAAAGGAAGAAATGTATAAGAGTCGAGAGGAAAAGTGGATGAAGAAAAAAGAGAATGCATAAGAAAAGGTAGCTTGACTACTTTTCAGCAGCCGCCCTCGCCATAAAGGGACTACTCGTAAGAGCCACACGCACGAGGTGATTACAGCGTTAAACACTCTCTAAGAGTGTCTTCTTCTTTTGCTGTTCTTGTTGCTGCTGCTGCTGGGGGTAGCGGTATTTAAGTAGGGGTTGCAATGACCGGGCATTATCCTCGCGCAAGCTAATTTGATGATTTATGCCGACCGCGGAAGGAACGGAAACGCACACGGGTGCTCGCGCGCGCATCCCCTCGATCCTCTTCGAATCCGTTCCGGGCATCGTACGCGTGAGATAATTCCCGAATCTCGGCCGGATTTCAGCGTGTGCAGCTGCAATGTGTTGCTTCTTCGCCCATCGCGCCACCGCCGCCGCGGCCGCTGGATTTGAATGCATAGACGGGAGCGGCTAACGTGTAACTTTACGTTTTGCGGCACGTGTGATCAGAATATAAACAGCCGCATTTCGCCGCTTTTCACGTTGCGGCCGCCTCGTTATAGGGGGCGCGTTTACAATAGGGGCGCAAAGCGAGCAACGCTACTAAGGGCTGCCGCCTAGCTTAACCACTTACACGTGCTAAATTCAAATCTAAAATGCGCAAAATATATTAAATTTAATTTAATATTAATTGAAATTTCATTCGTTTTCTAATTAAATATTTAAATACTTACTTAGAAAACAGCAATTATTTAATTATTTTCATAATTAATTAATACATTTCAACCAGCAATTAACACAAAATATAACCAATGATAATTGCAAAGTTATTAGGGAACAGAATAAATATTTTTACATATGAATGAATAAATATCTACACAGTGCATAAACAAACAGCATTGAACTGCAAATTAAACATTTCGTAGGTGTGCGAGCAAAAACTTTTTGGGGCTGAAATTATATTTGCGTCAGTAATTATTTCCTAATTAAAATGCCTGCTTGCATACTCTTTGCATATTGCAATTGCGCTTTTAAATTTCTGTTTGTACATGGCGCATTTTAAAGCCACAAATGCGCAAATAATTTCCAAACGTAAATTCGTAAAACCTAGAGCAAATTTATTTAAGTCGAATGAAATTTGTTGTTAACACAAATTTTAAATTAATAATGGATAAAGCACCCTTAAATTACGTAATTGACTCTTGTTAATGATCAAAAAGTTTCCGGTATCCTACTTAAAGCGTATATAAGCAAAGAGGCGGCAATATTAGTTATAGTTAGCTCGGTATGAGTGTATATATTACCCAAGCGACTTGCAGTATAGTTGCTGTATCAGTGTGTTGCTAGTAGACTTATAGGTATGAGCAGCAATATCCGAAAGATATTTACTAATAACTGTAATTTATAGCAGATGAAATAGTCCTGCTTTCCGCGACTGAGCGAGAGCAAACGGTTTTGTCTGGTCAGTTGGTGGGTTGTTAGAGTGAGCAGGAAGATTTCGAGGCTCGGTGCTCGAGTAACATTTATCCTTACATGTGGTCAATGCAGCATATCGTTACTTCCCGCAGGCTAAAGCCAACGACCGCCCTTACTATTCTAGCCTGAAAGGTACATGAGCATCGCGCGTAGATTGAGAGGGCGATTGGACACTCTGCAAAATTGTCCTGAAAGTCCTGCAGAGGACTCGATCGTATCGCTTAAATAACACGACAGTCCCATTAAACTATTAAAGTACCTAATAGCAAACCACATTTTCGATTATTTATCAGATTTTAATTATTTGTAAATGACAACAGCCAAACACAAATCTCTTGCTTGAAAAGAGTTTAACACTATGGAGTGTTGTCAGTTTTGTTATCTGCGTGGCGGCAAGATTGAACATCGTCCTGTTCATTCTTTATTTGTTTCTCGCCGAGAAAAAGTATGTGAAAGTTGATAGAGAATAAGATGCAGAAGAAAAGAGTTAAGGAAGTCAATCCTCGCATGCGCACGTTACACATCTACGCGATATTATTCCGGGCAAAAGCTCGTTTACATATCCAGCTTTTCCACCCATAAAATCATGAACCTGTGAAATTGTATTGCATAAACTCAATGCATAACATGTATGTATATTTCGCAATGCAGTCTAGCCGCGCGACGCTGCATAAAATTTGATAAATATATGAAACCCGTAAATAGTTATTATAACACGCCGGGGGACGTTTCAGTAACCGGAAACCAACATTGTCTAGGTACAAAATATCTCGTACAATAACATTTCGTATTTCTCGATCAGTTTCATCAACAAACAAATTAAGTATTAAATTTATACATGACTGAGACTAATGAAATTTGGAGCTCTGTATCACTAATTTAAAAATAGAATTTCATTGATAAGAAATGTGATCTAATTTCATCAATATCTCGAAAAGTACTAAAGATATCATAAAAATTCCTGCATTTTTCACAAGTCTTACAAAGTAGTAAAGTGGTCTATCGCAAATTTGTTGGATGCATTCTTAACTTGAAGCGAGCGTGTTAATTCTTCAACTTTTAGTTTTATTTGAAAGTTCAAGTATTGCATAAAAACTTAAATCTCCATGCATTAGAATATAGGAAGGTAATAAACTCTGGAGCTCTGTATCACTAATTTAAAAATTCAACTTCTTTGATAAGATATGTGATCTAATTTCATCAATATCTCGAAAAGTACTAAAGATATCATAAAAATTCCTGCATTTTTCACAAGTCTTACAAAGAAGTAAATCGGTCTATCGCAAATTTGTTGGAAGCATTCTTAACTTGAAGCGATCATGTTAATTCTTCAACTTTTCGTTTTAGTTGAAAGTTCAAGTATTACATTTAAAAACTTAAAAACTTAAATCTATGGGAACGTAATGAAATATGGAGCTCTGTTTTAAATTAATTTAATTAATTTTAAAATATCTGACGTTGTTTACGATGATAATTGCGGAGAAATATAAACACAAACGTAAACATCTTTTCTTCTCACATTTCGCAGTGTCCAGATAGTAAAAAGTCACTTGGCACGGCATCTTCTCGTATAGTGTAGTGAAATTTTCACATTCGACTTGATTCCGGCAGCACCCGGAACCGCCTCGCTTATCTCCAGCGACTGCTTAAAATTCCACGCGCGCCGACGTACGCCTCACTTAAACAATGATTCCTTCGCTAAACTCGAAATTCGCCATGTTTACAAATGTTTGCATTTTCTTCGCTCGAAACAGGAACGAGCATTAACAAGGCGTCCCGTCCCGGAAGTCGACAACAATCAATGAGCACGTTCGGCGCGCTTGTTAAACGTCTCGACGCCTCGTCGCAACTTGGATGTTTTAATTGAATCTCGAACGATGATTGGATATCATTTTGCGCGCGAGATATCTCTATTTAATATTCAAACAAAGTCAACTTCCAAGTAGCTCCTTATCATCTTATTCAATCATTGATTTCGCCGTCTTGCGCACTTATTGATTAAACGTTCAACTCAAAAACATTGCAAGTATTTATCCGTCAAGCGACTCAAGCAGAAGAAAACTCGACAATTATTTATCGCGTTCGCAAGCTTCGTTTGCGAATTCAAGTGCTGAATTTCAATTAGTTGCACCTTTTCTTCTTGCTCGTCTTTGGCAAACTTACAATGGACACCGCGAGCAGATGGTCTGCTCTTCGTGTCCTTCGCGGTAAAGTACCGCAAAACATGCAAACCATCCTGAAGTTTATTCGATTCAAGTCACCATTGCGTTCCGCCAACTTTGCAAATGCAATTCGCAGGATAAAGTAAGAAAAAGCAAAAAATAAGAGCACATACAGGACGTCCGAATATCCTTGCAAATTCAACTTCAATGGCTAATTTTATCAAATTTATTGTTACGTTTGCGAAACACGAAAGATTTGCATAAACTTGAATGTCTCCCCTTCTTACACTTACTGACTTTCTTTACACACTTTAACATTTCGTACTTTTTGTAATTAATAATTATTTACTTACATGCAACATAAATTTGTCTTCTATCTTCCAGATATCCACCAAGAATACGTGGATTACCAGCACGACAAACCAATTCCTTGCCATCATCATCAGGATTGGTGCGCAGTGATAAAATACTTGTCGTTGAAGTACTTGTTTCTTCCTCCTAAACAAGTAAGCAAGAATTTTCTTTATACGTTTTAAATCTTACGAAATTGATTTCACTGTTGATAGACAGAGAGTGAAGACAATTACCGTAAGCACTTGATTCCTAATAGGTTTTCCTTCGAGTGACCAAGTTATTTTTGCAGGTGGATACGATCCGGAAGTTTCGCATCGGACTGTCTCCACTTTACTCGACGATAAAAGTTCGTTCGGTGTTACAATCTTCACTTTGTTGGGTTTCACTATCGTGGATGGCCAGTGCGTCCAAGAAGATGGAAAACAAAAACATGGATAAGAAAACGTCGGAAAGCAAGGTAGGATTTTTTGATTATTCGAACATATGATTTTTATGCGTTTAAACTATTTACAATACGCGATTGAGCATCATTTACCAAAAACGTCGAGAAAGTTTAGAGCTAGTTACAGTACACTTGGCGTATAAATTATGCAATGAAATGATACCTTCGAGAGCACTCGAAGCGCGGCTATAAACAACCTGCCGGAATGCTCTTCAGATTGAGTCGAGTGCTTTTCCACTGCAATTTGTTGCTTCTACTGACGAATTTCGATTCGTTGATGTTTCAAGTAATTTCTACGAATTGCAAGATTTCTCTCTGTACTTTTCAATTTTTAAACTAAGAACTCTTGAGCAAGCATTTTAAAGTTAGTTATTTCTTATAAATTTCTGGAATGTGTTGAAGAAGACACAACGATAAAAAGTAATAGGCACTTACAATAAACAATGATGGGTACTTCCCGTACGATATCCTCGGCAATGTCCAAGGACGAAGCGCGGCATTCCAGACGGTTACCCTTGAGCGTCCTTGGCACCTTCGTAATAAGCAGTTGGTTGACAGTTGTAAATGCCTCTCGGCTCGTATCAACGACACCATCCAGCAGGGTGCCGTTCGACCACCATGTCAATGAGGGTGGCGGTTTCCCTATGCGAAAACGAGAAAAACATTTAACAATTTCCTTCCGCCACGTAACAACTTCCGGCAGCGCGGCAGGCATTAATTAAGCGCGATAGAAACTAACTAAAATCTGAGTGGTAGGTTGAAATGATCTAAGAATCAATTAAGTTTTACGCGCATTATCCATCCATAGTGTGGAAAATGAGAAAGGTATCGAATATCCCTTAAGGACGTATTCAGAGAGACGAGCGGATGACGCCATTCGGAAGGAAATTGGGCGGTTTGCCCGACGGACTCTCGAGCGAATTAATTTCAGTAAGCGCCTTTGCATTCCGCCGACTCAATTACAATATCCAATCAACATATAATGAAATACGAACACTGATTAATACGGTAATTAACAAGAAGCACACGCGCCCGACCGAGAGACTATTACATCCCTGTTTTGGTGAATCGCAGCCGCGATTTATTCGCAAGGTCTAGTCATTCCGAAGACGTTTTATCTGTATTCGTGCGCAGAGTTTATAGCAACAATTTTGAATATTCCTCGTTTCGCCCGAAAGATAACAACAATTCGTAGTGCTTCATTATCCCATCTATTGTTTTATTGAAACATAAAGTAAACGTAGACACTTTATGATTAGTTTTAGTTTATGCTAATCTCCTCAATCTTACTCGAATTAGCCTGTAATATAAAGGAGCAAAATAGGTGATTTCGTTTTTAATTTTGTGAAAAATGTTTAGAATAAAGTAAACATCCCTCTAGTGACCTAATCGTATCATCGTCAACAAGCAGACGTTGCCACTCATGGCAAGTTGCGTCAGCAGTGCTCCTACACTTTGGTTCACTTGGCAAACGAGTTGCCGGCGTCAAAGCGATTCAGTTCATTCGTCCCGTCCGCGTTCGCATTGCGCACGTCTCTTCGGGGGCGGTTTTCAGTTATTTCAGCAGTCGTTCAACTCCTTCGGGACTGCCTCAAAGGAAATGCGCGTACATTTTTCAGCAATGTTCACTTATACTGGTTGTTCTCAATTTTCTCACACTTGCAAAATTACTAAGATGCGAAAAATAAATTCTCCTTACCCCCAGTCGTTTGGCAGGATAAGAATAACTCTTGACCTTCAAGAAAGGGTCCAGCATCTTTTCTAACTTCACGACCCTCGGCGTCGAAAATCCTTGGCATTGTCGGTTGAACTGCAATTACGCGTACAAATAATTTATGCGGTTTACGATGCGATAAGCGATAGCTGAGAGAAAGTTGAAAGTTGAACGTGCAACGCACCGACCAAGGTGAGATTCACTTTGAAGTTGCGCGTTGGCGAGTTGGTAAAGTCGACGCGGCAGCGAAACATGCCCTCGTCCTGTGCAGACACCCGCTGGATTTTTAATCGTGCACGTGCCGGGTTGTCGTCGTTGATGAAGTACGACCGCGTGCCCAGATCGTCACTCATTGCAAGATGTGAAGCGCTGTTCAGCGATTCGTTACGCGCGTCCAAGCTGCAAAAAAAAAGCCAACATAAAATATTACATTTTCATCAAAATTTCCACATTCATTTCATTTCAATGCAATTAATTGAGCTTAATATAGATTTTTGGGCGAGGGCGAATATTGGATGGAGCGGATAAAAATTGAAATGCATTTTGCGATTTTATTGAGCGCAGCTGCGCATTTGCAATAAAAATATAATCCGAACGCGATATTTATTGTTATTAGTGCCCATTGCAAATAATTCAGTTATGACGAAGTGGATTTTGCAAAATGCGTCAACGAAATTTAATTGATGTCCGGCACATCGCTGTTTAATATCACACACTGCGTTTCGCGTTTTATTCAATTTCGAGCACTAATTATTTCACGTTTTATTTCTAATTGACAGCCTCGTTTCAAGTGCAATTTTCAATTTTAGCTTATCACCCAATTCTAATTTCCTTGATCAATGCACATCGAAAAAATTACATAAATTATTCAATTGCATGGACTTTTATCGCTTTAATTGCAATATTAAGTTTAAATAAAAATGAAATTATGCACTAATTTTTGGTAACTGCCGCAATATTGCGTGCTCTTATTCACAATCAATAATAATTTTATACAAAGTGTTTGCGAAAAGTTGGGCGAATAGAATAATTCAAAGATAATTGAACTTGAATGCGATTTAAACACTTGGTAAATGTACTTTTTACATGTTGAGATATGCTGCGAGCGAAATGATTTATAGCGCAAATTATAGATGAACTTTCGACTCTTTTTAATACGCATACGGGCGGCGGCAACCCGGAGCCCGGAATGAAAATTTCGTTTTAAAATAATGTGCGGCGCGTTATCCTCGCATGCACGGGCGGTGGCGGTGACGGGGGCAGTTATATTATGTGCAATACACGCTTTGCATATGCGTTTTCCCATTGAGGTATGAGCGGGTAAATCATGTCGACATTACCAACTAAAATCTGATTTATGTTTACGTTATTTTATAAACGATGCAACGCACACGCTTAAATTGCGCGCACAATTATTCTGTCCCGCGTTTTGCATTTTAGTTTTGAATTAAATATTATTTGCATGACGTTATAATTACATGCATAATTTCTATCATAACCTAATTTAACAACAATTTTTAGAAAATATGATGCATTATATTTATAATCACATTTCCGGTTAGAACAAACTAAATAACAACACCTAATTAGCACCGACAAGATTCCGGTTATAACGACACAATCGTTATCATCAAAATCAACCCTTATTTCTTTGTTCATTTTTATATCTTACAATTTCTTCGATTTAATTCCTTTTTAACGCCACTTAAACGCTAACGAGACAATACGTTCCTTTGCACCCTTAAAAAAAGAAGCAAACGTTTTACATTTTCACGTCGTCAACACTCGTGTTTTTATTCGTTGCCACCCCCTCTTAGCATACGTCTATCAGCGCAATCCTTTTTGTCATCCCTTGCGCTCTTCCTGTATTGGAAACGCGACTGCTTTATGCTCAAACGTCGTTTGCTCACATCGCGCGCGCGATTGTATTATCCTTTATCTTTCTTCGTCTTCTTTTTGCCCGACGCCAGATTGGCAAATCGCAAATTCAATCGCAACGGTAAAAATGCGAAAGATGGCAAAGAGATGGAGATTTGACACAAAGCGGAAGAGATTCTTTCGTACGCCGGAAGAACGCTGACGATTCGCGTGGAGATTTCGCACGCGACGTGTGATCTCCCTGGAGCAGGACATCTTGTTAGTGGCGCATTATTAGGCGAAAAACTTTTTCGTCAAGTATTCGTGCGTTAGGTCTCTTTCGCCTGACAATAATCTTACTTCAAAAAATTCAAAAACCGCTTATTCTCCATCGAAAAATACATTTTCCATTATTATTATATAATTTGAATTTATTAAGCGACATTTAATTATGAGATTGCACATTTTAATTAACCTCATAATGAAACAATAATGAAATTGTTATTGTTTGGTGAACAATCAATTAATATTACGGAGAACACGCTAGGATGGCGCAATTAATGCATCGTAATTTCCCATCAAGTTGGAAATTATTCCGCCCCACGTGCAATGAGATATCAGTGGTACATTCGTGGCTTATTAACCATCTAATCACTATTCATGTACAACACGAATAACAGGGAGCTCAAAACATTGCAGGCGTTTAAATTACAACGTGCAAAAAAGGATAATTACCTGTACAAAGGCATTCCCGTACCATCCTTGAACCAGAAAACCATCCTTACCGTATCTGAGGGTAGCGGCGGCGTAACATCGCAAGGCAATTCAGCATCTCGTCCCTCAACCGCCCACACAATCTTCGTGGGCACTGGAACAAAAAACACAGCAGTCATAAATCATTATTTTCTGTGACATCCATCCACCCTCAGGCGTTCGCGTCCTTTCGCCGATAAAAACACACTCTTTAGACACATATTTCATAATAAATACAATCATGGCGCGCGCGTAAAAAACAAATACGAAAAACACTTTAATCACTGACCCAATTTCTGCGACCGAATCAAATCAAACAAGCGGCGGCAGCAAAGAATTCGCAAACGTGCACGCGCGCACACGGAAATTGAATTAAAATGCCGCATGTAAATGCAAATTAAATACGTGGCTCGTCCGCAAATGCGTTTCGCAACGTAATCATCATCATCAGCGTCATCAACATCGGAAACTAATATTCCAATTGTTCTAATTGTGTTTTTCCTGTTGCGCTCTCGTTGGCGCCGAATTAGCTTTTTCAATTGAACATTTTAATTAACTCGGCAGCGCGAACGCACGCGTTATAAACACGTCTGCAACGGGGCGAGAAAATAGCGCGATGAGAGAAAAGTGCAATAATACGCAAATGCGCACGCAATTATTGTGTGTTTCGGCTAATGCAATCGAATGCCTCGCTATAATTGCCTGTCGAATGTATCTCCTCGTTCGATGCGCGTGCATGCGCAACACAAATAATCCGATGAATAACAAACGCAATTTTCAACGATTTCCTCTTTTCCGCAATGTAATAACTGCTTATTAATTAGCAACAAGCGCTTGTGTGTTCGCCTCGTTTTTCATTTGCTGCCCATTAATGACTTAGGTAAAAATTTAATTAAATATCCCAGTTAATTAGCAATCATTATGAATTTATTCAATTTGCTATCAGTTTATAATAACCTTCACGCGACGAATAAGTAAAATACTTACAAGCAGTGAGGAGCTTTCAACATGAACAACTAATTAAATTTAGCGCTCAATGTTTGTTTATTTTTAATTTTGCGACTATTTATACAACACGAGCAATGGATAAGTGCTTTTGGCAGCATTCAACGCATAATTTACAAGCATCAGGTGAATTTTGAAATTTATTAGAAAATTTAAATTTTCCGCTGTACAACTAGGTATTATTTAATTTAGATTATCTTTGTGAACACTATGAAAAAATGTGTTGTGTATGATGTAATCTACACTAATGCATAGGTACCTATATAGTGTACAGGCGGCCTTGGAGGCGGTAGAAATTCGGTGAACGTAACAAGCTTTGCACTAATACGCTCTCAGGATGGGATGCAAAATACACACATGCAGAATTTTGGTATTTATGTGCTTGCAACAACGCACAATACGAACGAACATTTCGAAACAAACATTCAGTAATTTTGCATTTAGCTATGTGCGCGTGCGTAGCAAACTAAGTAATTAACGTTGATTCCGAGATTATTTTTAATCTCATTTAACGCCTGACCTAACCGTACGAAATACAGCTAGCTACCTTGCGGATCGCAGCGAAGAAGTAACAAGGAAATGGGTGCAATCGAGGAGAGTCGTTTACGCAGAAAGAGCAAGCAAGCTAGGGAGTGTACTGAAGGACTTGATGCTGGTCAAAATCTAATTAGATTCGGACGCGCCGCCAGCCAAATGCGGGCGCACTGCTCAAAATTAAGATATTAAGATGTTTATCGCGTTTCGAGCTCTCGCTGTTCATTACGCAGCTACGGTCACTTTAAATTCGTTGCAATGTCACACGATTTGCGATGTTTTTCTCATCGTTTTTGACTCGTAAAATTATTTAATCTATTTACTTTTCCTGCCAAATATTTAATGTCAAATCTCGAGGTTCATTTGCGAATAGTTTCGATTGAAATTTCACTAAACTTTTGCCAAATATTTCAGTTTTATGCAAATTACAAAATTAATATATTCAGGGATTTTAACATCACGTATAACTGATGTTTTCAAGATTATTTCGAGCAATACAAGAAACGCTTCAAGGAAACTTTAAAACTTTTGGACTTGTTCCATTTTACATGAACTAAAAAATATACCAAGTCTTGAAAAATGAGAAAATTTATGACTTTAATGGGTAATTTGACAGTTTATGAAACACTTTATATAATTTCGGAAGCACATGTGTATCTTTAAAAAGAGTTATGCTAAAAAAGTCAACCAAACCCCAGCAGAGTATGTACTAGAAATTCATGTTCTTGGCATGTTGCCAAAAACTTTCATTTTCCAAAAACAGAAATCCAAAATATTTTCCAATGTCACTTATGTGCTGGGATAATTAGGATCAGGTATTTAAAGATTTGGAAAATGCTAGAAATTTCTGATAAGTTGCGTGCATTTTATATTTTGAATGATAAATTGTTGTAAGCGCTATAAATATTTCGATTACAGAGCTTCACAGCAAGAAGTAAAATTCCCACATATTTTTTCGACGCGCACACTTGTCTTAAGCTATTGAAGTCGTCGCGGCGCGCGTCGCCTCGAGTTCATTTCGTTGTCGCGCGAAGCAAAACGTCGCAACTTTGGGGACGAATTTGTCGTTGTATATCTTTCAACATTTCGTTGCTGCCAGAGGAAGAAACCTCTGACAGCGGATGCGCACGAATCCACTGGGACGCATCGCTTTTTATTGACCTCAAACATATGATTTGTGACTTTTATTAGAACGCGACCATCCTGCGCATTTCTCAAACAAAATAACCACCAAAACCACACCACTTCGTATTCGCATTTTCCCAAGCTCTCGCCGTAAATAAATAGACCATATGATGGTGAAAATTACACAAATTACAGAGTACATGAATGCATGTGTAATTTGTTATTTTGTTTACGCGCATCTTTGCTTAAATGGCACGCAAACATATCATATCGGCTGCAATACTGACGATCGAAATAACTTTTCCAACGAGTTTTCATCTGTTGAACAGAATGTTGTGTGTGCGCTAATTTGGCTCCCATTTACATATCTAATAAGTGAAATAGTTGAAGCGCGAAGCACGTTGGCGCCGCATTTTCAGTTGCTCGTTTTTCATACGCTACATATTTCTCTACTATGCGAGAATATAAAACGTGAAGAGCACGAGTAAAGCAGCATGTGTTGCTGCTGTGAAAAAAAAGAGATATATAAAATAGCGCAATGAAATACATACGCGTGAGGAGGCATCCGTCGTCAGACTATTGTTAGAATTACTACAAATAGTACAAACACACTCTCGCCCGTATGAAAAACTTGATGTGTTCAGCGTACAAATATGCAACTTTTCGTAAAGTTTCTCCAACAAAAATAAAGTTTGTATTCAGTTTCATTCATGAAGCGAATAAAATGTGCTTGTTTTTTAGATAAAACATTCCAAGAATGTAAAGTGAATGCACTTTATATATAAATTTCACTTTAATCGGTTTAATTGGCAACAATTTATTTTTCGTTTCACGAATAAGCTATAAATCATAGAATAATAGACATTCATATATAAAAGTAAGTGGAAATTTTCTGTGATTCATCATGACAGGAAACTGCCAATTAAATATGTCAGCTTTTTGCAATTCTTGCGAAAAGCTGAAAAGCTCTTCTATATTTGGTTCCAACGTCCGGTTTAGTATTTGCACATTTCATTGCAAAAAAAAGAAAGAAGAGAGGCGTATTCAACGCACATCAAACATTAATATTTATTTACTCTTGCGTCTTTGATTTTGCGCATTTTTCTTCTTTGAATACCAAGAAGTAATTTATAGATATTTTCTTTACTTCATTCAACTCTCACGTTTTCTTTTTTATAATCCCACATGGCAATGTGTAATTTAACGAACAAATTAACAACACGCACTTTCGCATTCTCTTTTAAACTTGATTTAAGTTTTTAAAAAAAATCAAAGTCAAGTCAACGCTTCAACCACTCATTAACTTTAACATTTTACAAAATCTAGCACGAGATTAACTTTAATGAGTAATATTTCAACGAATATTTAAATTAGAATCGTGAACAATTGCCAGTTCTATTAATAGTCATGTTAAACGCAATTCTTAAAATTTGTCGCAAAAATCCATTTGATGTCAGTTGAACATCAATTAAAACGCTTTTAATGTCAACACATTAATGATTCATACACACTCACACTATGAGTGGCGGATGGTGTTGTTGAAATCGGCGCTGAAATGCGTGACAAACAATCGCGAGGCGCGAAATTCGTGTTTGATGATTGCGGTCCTAATGCCGCGTTCGCTCGCGCACCATTAATTAATCTGCATCAATTAATGGCGCTCTCATGAGATGCGTTTTAGTCTTGATTGATGCGCCAGCAGCATTCAATCCGCGTTTCGCAAATATTAATGTATTGCTCGCGCGCATTCACAAAATGGTAAATGTTGCGCTTTTTACGATGATTTTCCTCCTTGCTTTGCGCAGTAGCGAAAATTGTATTATGACTCAAACATCAACAATTTCAATGTGCATTTTTCATGCACGGAATTTGATTTGATGTTGATTTGAACGATGCATCCCGATGCGTTTCCTTTACACGAGAGAAAAGGTTTTGCTTTCTTTTTTTACTTTCCTACTGCATATTGAATTTTTAACAGGGTGTTATCATACACTCATCGCTTAATATCTCCTTTATGATGCTACACAGATTGTAAGTGAAATAAGGGATTGTTTTTAATTTGATAACACTTTGTATAATGAGGATGAGCATAAGTACTTAACACACATACGATACGTTATTGTAATAATACCAAACAACAATGCGTATGAAGAGTGGGATATGTTGAAACGCGTGGTATTGTTCAGCGCGCTTACGCAGCACAATGCAGACGTTTTCCTCATTGTCTGACGGCGGTGGCGATGGCGGCGGCGCCAGCAACGAGGGCGGCGATGACTTATAACGCTTGTAGCATACGTTCCGGTCGCATTCGCATTCGCATTGTTCGCGTTCGGAGCGCTATTACAACAAATTTACACAAATGCGCTCGCTGCTTCTTTCGCACACTGATGACAAACAATTCATTGCGCTCTGCATTCAATATCATACTGCTGCAGATACTTTAACTAAATATCTTCGCATTCTCATGCTTCGCGTTAAATAACATTTTATTGCATTGAGAGATATTTGCCAATTTTGAAATATTCAATAGAAAAATCAACGACAAGTGGCATGTTTTACATACATAAATTGAAATAAATACACAAAAGCTGCGAAATAACATAAGCCTAATGGCTATAAAATATTTATTTAAATGTCATTCGTGGGTTTAAAACGTATAAAACAAATTTTTTAAGTATTAATCATACAGTGATTAAATGCTTTGAAAAAATAGATCGCAATGACTCAATATGGCCTACGAAATTGTTAGTTTAAATCGACATAGATTTTCCGCAATAAAATAAATTTTCTCCACCAAAATAAAACGAGTTTATCAATTTTACATATGGAAAATTCAATTGCTAGAAATTATTGCATAAAAAAGAGAAAATTCATTTTGAAATTGAAATGATAAAAGAGTTGATAATATGCAACTGTGAAAGATAGAATCAGAGAAACATTTTTCATTTGACTTGTTTTTCGTAGCAACAGAAAGGTTAAGAAAGGTTAAGAACGAGTTCTCTATTGAAAGCAATTTTCTTTCTATGCTACACGTTTCGCTTAACGTAAAAGACGTTTAGGTGACTGATTACACACAAACGGCATACACAACGCCAGCGAGTACTTTGAGCGGAAAAAAGGAAACCTTAACCCTTCTTGGATTAGCAGCACGGCGACGACGACGTAAGTAAGTGGGTGAGAATGGCTGGGGGAGGGTGGTTTCTTGCAACAGTCAGTCTAGTAACGGGAACACGATGTTTACGTGTGTCGGACACAACAGTCGCGTGGCAAATTGATTTTAATTAGCATAATGTACGAAGCAGATATGACCAATGAAGATGGATCACTTGTACTCGCCAGGCTGACCTAAACTCTTGTATCGCGTACATTCACTACACATTCGGACATAACGATCTAGCAATCTATGAAAGATCTCATGACTTAACGATTGGAAAAGGGTTAAAGTGACCAAGCAAACTACACTACATTCAATTGAGAACAAACAAAAATCAATGACAATGCAAAATAGTCAATCATTTAATTATTTTCAATTGAAATAGAAATATTTCAAGTAGTATTTCATCCATCAGAAATATTTTAGTTGAATGAATTTTGTTCTGGTTTTGCATTCAATTTCTATGATCTCTTTGGTACTTTGATCTATTGATAACATTTTTCCATTACTCTCAAAGCTCTGAAGAATAGGAATACTAAAATATCGAGGGTGCTTAAATAAATTAATCAGATGATGGATGAACTAATAATATTAATTAACCAACGCTTAGGAGCTAATTAAAAGACAACATTTCTCAATAAGTATAAAATTGATAGAACAACATAAAAATTAGCATTGTGTAATGCAATAAAGAAGTTGGAATGCGGGTGCGAAGGGAATTAGAATCCGAGAGGGTGCAAATAGATATTTATCACATCAATTATGATAAGCGCGATTCGTTAGCTGAAGAGGGGCGCAAAACAGCGGGCGGCAATCGTGAAATGCACTTAGCACGCCGCTAATTGACGTAATAGACAATTTTCAAATTCGCTCGCTTCGCGTGGAATTTCGCGCTCCGCATTTCCTTCGGCGTGATGTACGAACCGAACACAAAATTTATTCGCGTTGCGCCGCAATGTGTTTCAGCTATATTTATGCTAAGCCTCAGCTAGCGTATGTGTCGCTGAACGCTGCTTGCTGCACGCTTCAAGAATAGACACGCAATCCATTATTAACAACCTTGTTCACTTATAATACGCGCGTAGCGCATAATAGCCGTCTAATCGTATTCGAGCAATGCCACCGCACACACTACACATTACAATACAACACAAATGAGTTTAAACATAGAGACGCAACGACTAAACGAGACGAGTTTTATCTTAAAAAATTATTTCATGTAGGAATGTCCTCTCTTCAACTAACTACATTTTTTCTAAAACATTTGCAAAAATTACTCATTTCCTGCCATTTGTGTCTACCTCTTTCTTCACTCATTCAACTTGTTTTATTTATGCACTAGTCCTTTTCCTTCTGACATTCGATCAATGAGTTTCTAATCAAAAATAGAATTCAATTTCTGATTTCAGCTTCATATTCACACACTATTTTCACATACTTCACTTAAATGCAAAATTATTACACCAAGCGTTCTTCTTGAAGTGAAATCCCAGATTATTAATCGGGATAAAAGTTAACAACACACTCTCTATTATTTTTACGTGCAGTGGCTATTTGATTCAGCTATTTATAAGTTTATTATCCTGGTAGCAAATGTAGAAATCAAAAAGTCAATCAGCGATAGAAGAAAATAGAAAACATTTGCCAGTTTGAAAGGCGGAAATGTGTCATTGCTCAATCGAAATGAAGCTGTATAAATAACAAGTCAAAATATTTTGCAATTTTTCGTTTTGCATGTTGTATGCAGCTTTAAGTGCGCACTCCAAAAGCGATTGTGCCGCTCGCTGTTATTGTTATTGAACAGAAGCTAGTTTTCCACTTGAAATATTCATACGGGAGTAGCGCGTTCTACTTTTGAAATCAGCGCGCATCTCTTCCCTCGTTAGAATGCTTAATAATGTATCTCCCGTGTTGCGGAGTTTCGCGGCACATTTCATGCATTTTCCGAACGGTATTTCTATATGGGTTAAATATAGTTGATGCAGATAGTTAGAATACGCGCGCGCACTTTTGCCTTAAGGCAAGTGTATTACTAATAGTCCTAATATTCATTAGGTAGTTGTTATGCGATTGTTTCACATATTCATGACTCTCAAAAGTTTTTGATGCAAATACAGCAGGTACAACACTCGCTTGCACTTTGCTTGTTTAGATTGGCTTTTAGAGTTTGATTCGATCATATATAATTTATTACTTTCCTTTACAATTTGGAATTTCCAACAGCTTCCAAGTTAAATTTAGTAAAAGATGAGTCATTTGAATAAATTCAAGTCACTTACCTTTCTGAAAATCAGTTTGCCATGAAGCAGCTGCTCGTTGCGCGTAAACGAAGAGAAGAAGCGCCGGCAGAAGAACAACAACGAATTGCTGCCGTCGAGTATTTCGAGTTAAGTATAGATATCCGTTTGGCAGCCGCATATTTTCGCGCCTCGTAAATGCTACCCCATTACAATGCGCGACAAATAGCACTAACTATCCTACGATGCGCACTGCAACAATTTTATTATTTGCACACAATTATTTAAACTTGAAAACTTTTGACGTGCACTTAATCCATCGGTGCGCACACGACCCGTAAACAGCAGCGCATCGCGACTGAGCCCTTTGCATCATCCGAGCAAGCGCGTCGTACTAAAGTAGAGTTTGCGCGCACGCTCGCGACTTTACGCCGTTTTTGGGACACACGCGCTTCAGAGCTACTGATGATTTTATTTTTGTATATTTATAGCATGTGTGTGCACGCACTGCTCCAATGTATTTGTAGTCGATTTGGCTTAAACAAGACATGCGAAGAACTATTTCGTAGAAAGCATACACGCACGCGCGCGCACGTAATTCTTAAGGAAGTTAATCACGCTAAACGAGTAAATATTTAATTTGTGACTTTATATTATCGCGCAACTCAAATAAAGTCCAAGAAAAACAGGAGGAAAATCTCTCGCAGTTGAATATTCAACGCTTTTTCCGGATTTGTTTATTAATTCAACAACAAAGTTCATTCACTGAATCGCAGACGAAGGGCAAGAAAATCATAAAATTTAAATTTAGCAAATGCATTTCACGTTTCGTCCTGCAAATATTTATCATACATTTATTATATTGCATTAACAATGGGAAATTTCATTAAATTATTTATTCATCAACCACCACCCCCAAAACATTTTGCAAACTGCAATACAAATATTGCATTAACTACGTAGGTATATGTGTACATTATTATTATTGTTTAAATATTTTCAATCTAGTCTACGTGCATTGACGCCGCCCGCTGTGCGCTTCAACTAAATAATAAATATTTACACTCATGTTTAATTTATTACTGGGGTTTTGAGGTTATACGAATCATTTCCGCTTATACGTGTTCGAGAGAATTAATAAACGCAATTACAAACATTATCATCGGTGATAATTAATTAATGATGAGCGCACACTAAGTTTAATTCTAATATTCATTCAATTTATGATGTGAATTGATAATGATATACATATTAATATTCATTATTTATTAAATGTATACCTATTATATTTTATTTAACGAGCGCAAAATTTACTATTACTATTGATTTTTCGTCACCATGGCAACGCATAGAAAATTACCATATGATTCGCAATGTATTTAACAAAACATTATGCTAAAGCGCAGATAATATTATAATTAAAATAATGATTACCCTGAAATGTAATCTGCTCGAATGGATATTAAAAAAGGATAGGGGGGGGTGGAAAATATCCAAATGTTGCAATGTCCAAATGTCCAAAAACGTTTGCTTTAATATTAAATCATTTTATTGCCAGTTTTTCAAAATGCGAAATGTGTATATGAAAAACTAAAAGCAAATAGGCATATACGAACACATTACACACGGAATGTGTATGAGTGAGACGCGGCTAGCGTTTTGAACATCTCGCATTTGATTTATGCGCGTCGCTGCAAAGTGGAACATGAAATGCGAGAGCCTGCAAGGGAAGAACATTTAAAATTTATGCATCATTTTTTGTTTATTTGCTTGTTTTTTCGCTTAAAACTGCGCGTGCGCTACAACCCCAGCGTAAAACACATTTGGCGTTAGTGGCGCAATCTGTATTTTTTCAAATAACACACCTACACTCACAACTCGAACATTTCTGGACATTTAATGACTTAAAGTCAAAATCATATGCTTATAATTAACATTTATTCTCGGGATGGCTTCGGCTGGAAGAATTCTTAACGCCATGCAGACGTCGGCCTTTTATTTCATTTCATTTCATTGGCGCTCCCAAAAAATACGTTTTTGCGCGCATGCCATATAAAAAGGAATATTGCTCAAGGCATAAAAGGCAAAGCATGTTAGACACATTTAATTTCTTTTTGCTCGTGATTCATCGTCGGAAAGCGCGCCACGAAAACGCAAAAGACGACGAGTAAAAAAGCCAAGAACAAAGGAACAAAGAGATTTAAAAATTAGCAAACTTACTCATTTAAGTGCCGTAATTTTTTTGTAGAATATTCATACAAAACTCTGATCTGATTTTAATTTCGTAATTAACGAAACTTCTCTTTTAACTTGAACAAGTCCTAAAGTAGGTGCATTAATAATGACAATGTGTTTTTAATTAGTACTTATAAATAGGTAAAAAGCACTAATAACTAGTCAAGTAGTTGGCGCAATTGCATTTCATATGCAATGATACGATTTTCTCATACATTTGTACTAATCCACCGAGTGTTGCCAAAATATTCCCTAAAGTAGCTGAAATGCAGCTACATGAGTAGCAGATGACATGGTAATTAATATTACATTATTAATTACTGATTTTTAAATTAACTCAATTGCAATATCGCTGTGAAATTAACCTGACCCGCTCTTGTCAGCATTGCTCGCTCTGCTTGAGGTCTTGATAGTACGTGCGCCTAATGCGTAATTAGTACGCGAACGCTTGTGAATTCATTGCACATTAGTAATTCTCTTTTCGTCCGCGTTTCATATCGTTTCGTGCAGAAGCACCGTTGACGTGGATTTCAACATCGTGTTATGAGCAGTGCTGAAAATCACTGAAAACTCTCTGTATTTAAGTATGCACTATTTGTACAAGTTTCTAATAATGCAGCAGCGGGGGTAGAAACGGTGCAAAAAAAATCCACGCACGCAACATTATTCACTTCATCTGCGCTCGTGAAGAGGAAGAAGAGCGAGCTGCGCACCTTGCGTAGTGCGAATGTGAAGTTGAAGTAGTACACTTTTGTATTATGGGCATGCAGGGGCAAGAAGGGCAAATTGCGCCCTCGCTTGGGATTTTATTAAGACACGCACGCCGACTTCCGGACTCGTTAATTAATGACTACACGTTAATGAATTGTTAATGAGCGTAATGCTATGTTGTAAACGCGTCGCGTAAATGTATTCGCAGCAGGTATCCTGTCAGGATAACGCTCCTGACACAGCGTTGCGCGTTTTAATTATTCCTAGATATTTTCCTACAGCAATGAGTCTTCAACTGAATTGAGTTACGAGTCGTTTTTAAACAAATTAATATTTAAATTACTCATCGAGTCAACAAACCAGAGTAGTTTTTCGCAAAATGATCAAATTCTCAAGGATATTTTCATGCTAACAAAAAGTACACTTCATCTTCTATCAATAATTCTAGAGCTTTCTTACTTATTTTATTTATATCGTGAAATTGTGTAAATATTTATTCATACAAATGAATTTTTCGCACATTCATAGAAACCTCAACGTAATATCAATGACAAATGAGCTATCTGTTAAAAACCGGTGCGAGCGCGCGCGCGTTCCAGACGAACAAGTTTGCGATTTACGTGCAACAGCATTTGCTGCCACCGCCGCCGCCGTCGTCGACGATGCTGCGATGGCAAAGCGGGAGGAAATCGTAAATCGCCGCCGCATGCATGCCCCAGTTGGCGGCGGGGCAGCAGTCGCTTCTTTTTCAATAAACTCTTCGCTCTCTTCGCTTCCACTCGACATCACTCGATACATAACTCAACAAAACACCGCCACCAAACACTTCCAAAACGTTTACGCCGCCATTTCCTCTTCTTCTTCTTCTTCGTTCCACACTCCTTTTGACGTCTTTGCCACTTTTCAGGCACACTTCTCATTCTTTCATGATGTCACTACAACATGTATTTGCCAAATATTTACACAATCACAAATATCTTTGCTGCGATGACACTAACCGAAATTAAATTCTATACATTTAATTAAATAATGCCGCATGCCATTAAAATGCACACTTAATGAACAGTCACGAATGAAACGCTGCTTAAAAGAGGGTGAGAATAGCCGAGGTGACAAAATTTGCAACAATGGAATGAAACCAGCTGAAAACTATAAGAATATGAAATAACGTTGCATATTCAACGAAAATGTTTTAAAATATATGGGCCGTTAGTAATATCCGCCTATTCTCTTTCGTATTTTCACACCGTTTGGCGGCGGCAGCAGCGATGGCGGTTACAATCGCAAGGGAGCATGGCCAAATGCCCCCCAAACGTGGTCGACAATAATTGCGAGCAAAAGCTGGAAATTCACGCATTCGCCTATCAAGTTTTCAGCGGCGACGACGTGTTGCACATATACTTTTCAAAACCGCCCCCGTAACGCGACGTGCAAATGAAAAAGAACAAATTAAATGCACTTTAATGCATAAACACTTTTAAAGTACTCGGTCGCACTCGCCTCGACCATGCTCTCGCATTTCTGCACGTTTACTGCTGCCATTACGTTTTGCACTTCATATAATTTCGCCGCTTGCGTATTTCTTTTTTCTCCACCACGCTGAAAGCCACCCTTTCAGAACACGGTTATCTCTGAATGCTAAATGTGCACCGAAAGCATAAAATTTAACAAATCCGTCCGTCCGTTTGTTGCATTTATAGTTTTGCATTTCCAAATTCTATAAATCCTCGCTTGCATTTTGCCCCTCGTCGTTGGTGGTAAAAATAAAAACTACATTGACATCTCTTCGTCATTCGTCACTCTTTGCCACAAAATATCTTCAGCGTTACATCTTCGGTGACTTCTTGCTTCAATGCCTTAACATACGTATACGTATTCTTTACTAATATGGAAATATGTAGTATATTACATTCAAATATTATATACAATAAGTTTTTGTACGTGTATGCAATGACATTTTCATGTTTTGCATATGCGAGCACGAGCAGTAACATCCGAACGCACATTGTATATGAATGCCAAAAAGCGTATGAGAACTTCTCATATTCTCGTGCGCTCAGTGAGTAACAAATGTCGTCACACGTGTGACAAGTTTGCTCTTTCATGATGCGCACATGCAGGCGAAAGGCGGCAGGAGGCGGTAGCTGAAGACACACACACCGGCTACGCGTCTTGATGATGTCATTAAATTGCCTCAAGCACTATATTTCATCAAATACTATATCAATATTAAGAGATAATTACATTTCATGCGGAAAAACTAATTAAAAACCTGCCATTCAAGTTTTCTTACGAAATGAAAATTTGTTTCGTATATTTACAATAAATATAGCATGAGATCTCGCCATGTGCAAGCAATAAAACATAATTACAAAATACAAAGCAAAAAATGCCATTTAATATTTATTTATACTATGCGAAGAAGATGCACAAAGAGTGTTTTAATTAAATGTGTATGTTTTAATACATAAAAGTCCCGAAAATAAATGACGCAATTAAACGAAGCGTTTGTTTTGACATGCAGTAAACAAATGTGAGAACAAACGAAAAAAACTGGGATTAAGGATATTTTATTATCAGAAATGAGAGGAGAATACAATGTGTGTAGTGAATTCTCATAGACGTGGATGAGTGAGTCTCATTAGATCTTAATTAGTGCACACCGATGCGTATGATATGCTCTTGATGCATTTGAATGCAGGTGCTGAATGCGCACAGCAGCGGACAACAACAAGAAACGTACATTTGCACATTTGACATGCAAAGACAGGATTGCAATCGCGTACAGAGAGAGAGGCGGATGT
Source organism: Aleochara curtula (assembly GCA_963978815.1). NCBI lineage: Eukaryota > Metazoa > Arthropoda > Insecta > Coleoptera > Staphylinidae > Aleochara > Aleochara curtula. The sequence continues at coordinate 16,873,097 of OZ022216.1, read as the reverse complement.
GCACGCGTGTTGCCAAAGGGGGCGGCATGGACGGCGGAGAGGAAATCAATGCCAAGCAAGTGAAGCGCACATGTGTCCTCCGACCTATTAATCCTGCTTGTCCTGCACTTTGTGCGTCCTCAAATCACACACCGCATTGCACATGCTTTCTAATTATCCTCCGATGCTATTCGGATCGCATTCATGCAAATTAAGGATTGATAACTCCTCAGATATTTGCTGCCATTGTTTGCACCGTTTTCACCCAATTCGGCCAAATCGTGACAAGATGCCAATCGAACATTAAACATTCGCATCATTAATAATAAAACTAATTAGTCAAATGAATTCGGGTTGTGCCGAATTAAAGTTGCTCAATTATCCGCGTCACTCTGCGCTAATATTTCAAGCAATGCTCGAAATTCAGTTATTATAATAAAACACATTTATGTGCATATTAAATATGTATTCGAGTTTGCGAAATTCGCATAAAATTGTACAATAACTCGGTGTGCAATATTATAACCGTGTTATTAAAGTTTAATTAAGTTGCGAACAAACAGCGCGCATGCTGACCATTGAAGCTTGATAAAAAGTTGAAATTGTTATAGCGAATGTGCGATTCGCAAAAGCGCAGAAATTAAAAGTGGAGAATAATCTTATTGCATTGCATTGCATTCGCGCAACTTCTTCTACATCTTCTTCATATTGCTTTTATTTTATACGTTAGTTTTTCCTATGGTACTGGCTGCTGCTGCCTGCCATAATAGAGATTTGCTCTCTTATTCCTTGTCGCTTCATACGGCATGCTCTTTTTTATTTTTTGGTTTGCTTGTTTGTTCGCTACAAACATTAGCAAAAGTTTTGCTTGCTTGACTTTACTTTGTTTGGCATTGCTGCACTGCGCACATTTCCACCTCACAACAAGCAAGTGCCTCCCCCGCGCACTGCTGCTGCTGCAGCAACAAAGATTAAAAGATTTATTACTTTTAATTATCAACTCGGAAGTGTATTTCAGGAATCTTTTATTAATTCACTCTCGTCTGCGCCCATTTTTCACTCGGTGACTTCTTCTTCCTCGACACAGCCCGCTTTCTTCCTGCTGTGCTGTTGTCATAGATACAGATGAATGCAAGATGAATTCGAGACGAAGAGCGCAAGTTAATCATAACTCTCGAGGAAGTAAGCGAAAAAAACACGGGGTAAAAATAAAATAAAATAAAATACATACACCCAACAAGATGGCGAACTAAGTGCAACTCAAGAAACGTAAATTTAATCATACAACTAACTTTATGACATGCTTTCAAAATATCTTTGACTACTATTTTTTTCAACTCTTTCAACATATGCACTGCATACTTAATTATAAATACGATGGGTACACGTCCATTGAAAAAATTGAAAACACGTGAATGAATGAACTGAATAGCATTGAATAGAGTTCATGCGATGGTTATCAATAATTCGTAAATATGAGTCAGACATTTACTCAAAAACATCTCATTTTTCGTTTTGCACTCTTCTTTCACGTCTGATTGATATTATCACATTCATTTTTTTAAATATTTTCACTCAAAACGTGCAGTGTCTTTCTTGATTATCAGATTGATTTCACCGGATTTATTTTAGTCTCTTGTCTAGCTTGTTGTAGTACTTCTAAAATTGTTCTCGTAGGAGTGCAATTGGCATTTTTCAAAGCGGACAAATGTAATTAGATCGAACATAAACGAAAACATTTTAGTAAAGTGCTGTGTAAATCAGTGTACTTCTTCAGTCTTTGGTTCGATGAGGGCCGCTGAAGACTGAAAATAATCTAAAAATATCTCATTGCACATGCCTTGCTTGACAATTTGACTGACGATGTCAATTGGTAAAAGTGCCGCGTTAAAAATACACCAGCAAAATATTTACGTGCGCAAGTTTCACGAATCCCTTCGGCTGGAATTCTTGTTGACGTCGTTAAAACGAAATTTGGAGATGGTAGCAGCACGATCTGTATTTTCTAATGAGCAACAACAACCCTTAAATTGAACATCTTGACGCGCGCACTCGAATCGAAGCGCTCTCTCGTGCATTGTTATTCCTTCCGTTGGCGTAGTCACCCCTTATTTGCGCACACATCCATTCGCATTGTTTAACGCGAGCGTTAATATAACATGCAGTGCAAACAATATTTATACGGCGCTGAATGCACTCGAAGGAGAAAAAGAGGCGGCTGAGGTGGCAGCGGCAATGACGAGGATGAAGCGTACGTGCGGAATGTGACGCTCAAGACAAATTCCAACATCACCGTCGTCGTCATCGTCGTCGTCGTCGCAGCCACCGTCGCTTCCATGCCCAAGGGGCACGCGAGCGTTATGAGACATTGAAGTAAGTTACACCCCGCGACGGCGGCAAAGTGGAAAAAGTGTGCGTGTGTCCTAGAGCGCTATACATAGATAAAAAGCGATATCGAAAACTTTTCAAATTATAGAAATTTACATAAATGCTATAGATATATTTATTGCGCACACTCTGCGCGCGCGCACGCTTCAGATAATGGGATTCCGGCGAAATGGGGAGACAAGAGTGATAAAAACATACTGAATGCTTCAGCGATAACGACAATGAATAAGTTAAGCGTGCTCAAGAGCGTCCTCTGGACTTGCGCGCGAACGAAATTTGCACATAAATTAATTTTTATATTCGCCCGCCGCGCCGCTTTTCGATGGGGGTTGTGAGCGCGCGGAAAAGTTGGCAATAAAAACATGAAAGCTGTCAGAATTTGCTCAAGTTCAAACGCATACGGCAAACTGCACTTGAAACAAATAATTATATAAAAATAGAATCGCAACTGTAACACAACACATACACATCCAGAACTTTTGCATTACATTCGCTGCCGCCGCCGTCGCCGCGCGCCGCGTGGTTCGTTTGATGAAACACCCGCTGCGGATGCGTTAATTACTTACATCGGCGAGCAAACACGTTTCATGCATACAAAGTTCCAGATTCGGACCGATTCAGGCCGAGAATTAAAGCCGCACTCTTTTGCATTTCAAATGATCATTTCTTCTCAGCGCCTCTGTGCCGTGCGCGCGAATAAAGTGCAATAAGCGCGTTTTGGGGTTTTGCGTAAACTTTTTGCAATTTGCACGAAAGCATTTGGGGCTCTTCGCATCCACGTAGCAACACACACTGGCCACGTTAATGGCGTCATACATCAGGATGTGGTGATGAATGGTTGTTTCTCGCATGCCAGTATAATGCACGCATTATGTGAGTTGCTTTTATGTTCAACTCAAATTTCTCATAAAATTTTCACATTATTTTTATGATGCTCGAATTGACTTCTTGTCTGACCTAACTCTATATCGGTCAAGTATAACTAGGTACCTTACACTCTCACATACCTTACTTACATTTACTTTAACGCATTTATTTATACCGAACAATTTTTAACGTTTTAATTTTTTGTTGTTACAGGAAGAATTCAGGACTCTCTAAGGAACCTTATGAAAGCGGTGAGTACCCTATGAAGGGAATTAATTAATACGCGGAAGTACGGAGTATTTGAAGAGAGAAAAGCTTTGTGGAACATTTGACTAGTTAAAGACACTTACTTGGTCAAAGGAATAGAGCGGCAAGCGGTATCTACTTTAGGGCATAGAACATAATAAGGTAAATGGGGGTGGCGTCTATTTAGATTAGGGCTTTTGGTCGACCTGCGTCAGCTCAAGAATTATAAGCGGCATTTACACAAACACCTCGACGGACTGCCGTCCGCTGAGCCGCCCGCAACCGTAACCGAAGTGACTTGGCGCTTTTGTGTTGAATCATGTTGATTGTTAAAGTTGAACAACACACGGCAACACACAACAACTTTTCTTACCGCGTCGCGTCCGCGCCGCCCTTAATGCAAAGATAACGTGCCGCGTGCGCTTTCTTTTCATTTACGAAAACAAAAATTTCTGACAACCGCCCAAACTTTTTTCGCCCGCGCATGTTTTCATTTTTTGCCCGATCGTAAGCTATCCGATTACATCAACAACAACACGACAGGTCGCATTAATGATGGCCTGTAATTAAATAAACTTTTAATATTTAATAACAACAACGCCAATGCGATTAAATTGAAATACTTAACTTTTGCGCCCTCGCATCTCGCACGCAATCTGAACGTTTATTTTCTCGCGCCGTGAAACAAGAAGTTTTCTTGCTATCACTTCATAAAAGTTTCCGATACGCGCTGCATAAAACATAAAAAGGCATAAAAGGTCGAATCGCTCAACAACATAAAAGTGTTTGTTGAAGTAGAATTTTTAATGAAAACTTGGCATTCTGACATTCGTCGTATGATAGCAATAAACTAGGAAAATATTAATAAAAGGACCTTATTGTGTCCTCGGGCTATGAGGATAGTACAACAACGTGAACGTGCAGAATTACTACGGACTTTCTCTTTCGCCCTTTGCCTTTTGAGTATTTAGCACAACGCTATTAAAAACACACGCTCGCCATTTAAATGCGGACCGCGCCCAAATTATGCATATTTATATTCAAATCCTCCCAAACATGCCACGACTAACTTGGCATTGTTGTTAATACATAGATAAAAGTCCAATTTTGCTCAGACTCTTTTGTTGAATCCACACGCCCGCTAGATATTTATCATCATGGATTGCGTTTAAACAACTAGCACGTGAAATGAAGTTGTGAAACACTAGGGTGCTCATTAATCTGACTTTATTCATAATTCATTCGACTCGTAAAAAGCAAATTAGCAAATTGCGTGCATTGCATACACTTTGCAATCGTCGTCATTAGGCTAATTAAAAACAATTAGGATTTCTTGATGAATTTCGTGAACGCCAATGCCGTAAATTCATAGTTATTTCACGATAATTATTAAATTTTAAAAGTTGAATTGGAAATACTATATTCCGAAACATGATGCGCCCTCTGAGCATAAAAGTATTAACCATACATCCAAACATTGGAAAATATGATCAATATAAACATTGCTGAATATACTAATTATTCAATCATATCCAGAGCTTATCAACAAAACTGGTAATATTTCAATTAGGTAAAACATCATCTTGTAACTAGATGTATATTTCAGAAATCAATGAGCAATAATATGAATGTTACATAAATACTAAAACAAAACAAATAATCGTGGAACTGAACTACATTTTGGTATCAGTTATTTAATTAATTATTCAATTAATTTATTCAACTATTCATTAGTTAGCCTTTTCCTTCTTGAAAACATTGCAAGCGAATGAATAACAATGTGGAAACTTCTGAATGATAAAGTAGATGGTAACTAAGTAGATAATAATGCCCATTGTCAATATGAGATCAAAGAAAGCTGGCTTTACGCTAAAATAGAAAAATTGGTTCAATTAGAATTCCTACGGATCGTTATAAAATCATTACCTGTAAATATTCATTGTACTTTTGGTTACGTCATAGAATACAAAGTCGGGATCACGTTTATCAGGTACAGCGTACGTAATTTTAACATCGCGCAGGTATTTCGTGAATGTGTCTTTGAATAAATTCACCAAGGCATTATCCTTATTGCTTAGTAACTGGGCAGACCTCGGTTGAGCACTTAGATGATTCATCCATGCTTCAATGGCTGCTTTTTCCACTTTCTACAAATCAGAAACCATACAACAATTAATTTTAAATGCAGTTATTATTACTAGTAAGACACATACAACTGATTCGCCAAAAACGGAACCAGATACGTTATAAATTGATCTAGATAAAGCGTCCGCAATAATTTGGGCATTTTCTACTAGAACATCCATATTTAAATTTTGTCGTGTGTCCAAAATACTGGAACGCCTCAAATCCTTGTGAGATTTAATTGCAGATAGTGTAAAGGCAGGCAATCTTCTTATACTATATCTTTCATGCTCCCAAGCAAGCAAATCATCTGCCAAATTGATTTTCTTATGCACTCCTTCAATATTTTTCTGTTTCGAGTACTCATCAGCTGCTATCTTTAAATTCTTGAAAAATATAGATGCTGGAGAATTTTCCTTTGGTGGTTTTGACACGTGCATATATAATGAATCAGTGGATGATACTGAATCCAAGCACATTACATAAGAAACTTCCTAAAATGCCAATAATATTTTAGTAACTTATTATTACAAAATTTGCTATATCTTACATGAATTATTGACCCATCTAGAGAATCTAGTTGATCTTCTAGCCATTTTTTACTTCCTTGGAAGTTCATTTTGCCACCTCCAGATAGCAAAAACACAATGTTGTAAAGCCCATGTGTTTTTGGATCATTGTATAAATTAGAAAACAAACGCGCAAGTTCAAGCAGAATTGCAACGCCAGACCCATTTGAATCACCTCCAAATGACAAGTCAGGTGCAATACCAAAAGAATCATAATAGGCAACAACTGCAATTGTTGGTATTTTGGCATCAGTTCCATAGCCAGCAAGATTTCCCTGAACTGTTGCTAGCTTTACATCACCCCTAGCTGTTGGTGTCTTTGGATTAACAACCATTTGATATCCAGTCGCAGCAACTGATGAAAGCATTACTTCTGTAGCTGATTTACTTTTATCGTCAGCCACTGTACTTGTAGAGACATCATCAACAATACTCTCCATGCCCCCAGCCTGTGTGAAATACACAGGTATTGTGATTTCTTGTGCCAGCATTACATTTTCAAGATGCAACAGATGTTGCTTCTCCTCATTTGTCAAGTTGGAGAAGTCGCTTGGCAAAATAACAAGCAAAGCGCCTGCTTTTGAACGGATATTTCTGAAGTGATCAATTGTCAGCTCATGCAGCTTGACCGCCACACAATGTCGCGACGTGCTCCAACTATTTAAGGATCTCACCTCCAAGTTGATAGAGGCACTTCTGCAGCCTGCAAATAATGAGCAAAAATAACATTCTATTTTAACTGAGTTGACCTATATTTAGACGTGCAGTAGGGCAGTATGCGTACACTATATAAGTTATTCTGGAGCATTAAGTGATAAAGTAATGCAATGTTTATTTACCATGGGCAACACCATGCAAATCATAATGCTGCATTCGGTAGACGGGGAACTCATGTGATGCACCAACTGGGTTTGCAGGCGAAACTATGATGAAAATAGGTAGAAATATGAGCAGATAATATGGCAAATATCCCTTAAACAATTCGTCAGCCTCCTCGAACCACATTTTCATTCAAAGACGTTCCTAATTTACAAAATGAAACGCGCCCGCAACTTTATCAAATGACTAGTCGGAATCCTAATACAGCGTATGAGGTTAATCGAATTATTTGACACGACTAGGCTGCCATCTCGCTATTCAGTGTTGGAAATGTGGATAAACACGTCACTATCAATAATATAAACAAGATTAAATGAAATATTACAAGTGTAAAGCTTTTGCCTGATCAAATATGCAGGCTTATTAGATTAGGAAATGCAAATGCATCCAACAAATGCATGCAAATATTCATGATTGAAAGGCTTATAAATACTGTATTTGATAAATGCAAAACAACTTGTTTTAAACAATTGTTATTTCACATCCGGTATCGTCAAATTTTCAATTTTCCGTCTCAAAATATCTTGAACATAAGTCTGGTCATGCTAAAATAGTAAAATCATTAACAGTTTATCAAGTTCCAATTGGATCAATATCAATACCTGATATATATACAGGCCTTTCATAGTAAAAACAATTAGCTCTTTGACACCATCTCCAGTTATATCTAAATATAACAAATGAAAAATTGGTCCCACAAGTTTCATAGTTTCTATTAAGTTGCATTCGGTTTTTGTACTTTGGGTTTCAGTCATAAATTTATAGAGCAATACTTCCTAAAAACAAAAATACATACATTATAAATATGCATCTATTAATTAGAAGAACAATTTACCTCTAAACTATTGCCAATTAGCATTTCATAATTGCCATCAAAATCAATATCAGCTGGAGTTGAACATAACGAAACACTTGTAGTATCTTTCCTCCTGAGACTTATATATTCAGTTAGTGCATTGGTTTCCACTTGTTTGAAATGCACAGCGGGTAAAATTGCATTTACAACAATTAAATCCAAGGAGATTGGTTTATTCAATGCAACTTCACATTGGTCATTTTCCATTACTATATCAGGCTTTGAGGGCCTTGAATTGTTAGGATAAAGCTTCAAATGTGAAATTGAACTTATAAATTGAGTGGACTGATTAAATAATATGCAGTTTCTTTTAAAATCGACTTTGACAAGACGTAAATAGCCATTTTCACATCCAAATGCAGAAACACGCCTAAAAGCATATAGCATGTAATGTTACAATCAAATCATTGAACTCAAAATTATTATTACACTTCATTACTGAGATAATAAACACATATCCAATGCACAACAGCAGGTGGATCATAAAATTCAGGAAAATGTGATTCACAATCAATTTCTTTAAAGTTATGATTCTCTTTGGTCTCTCTATATATATGGATCTTATTATCACTCCCAGATAAAAGAAATACTTTCTGAAATCATTTTGCATTATGAATCAAAGCAGCAGCAAGTTGAATAACTAATGCATACTTCTTTCTTGGGAACATTTTCAGTCCAGGTTATTAAATCGGTATGTGTCAAGTGGTATGGAATGAAATCCAACTCTACACATAAACAGTTTTGAGCAATATTATCAATATTAAACTCTTCATCTGAGTAAATATTCAGAAACGTTTCCAATCCATGATTATCAATGCTTGATTTAATGATTGTGATACCAATCACAAAATCATTTCTGTTTCCTTCCGATTTGTTAAATGCATCAATGGAAATGATTTCAGCTCCACCTGAAATAACAATAAGGCAATAAATAGCATAAATAATAGTTATATCTAGTTAAGAGATATTAGGATGCTCATTTATAAACAAATATTACTTGGAATGTATGCAAATGATATTTCTTTTGCTGTGGGCACCAAAGTTCCAGAAGCATTTCTAATATATTCAAAGCTATAAACACTCCTTTTCAAAGAAGCAACAAGCAATTTGTTGATATTGTTGGCAATTTCCAAATGAGCAATGGTGTAAACATTGCCCTGTGTTGGCAATGAGAAAAAGTGTGATTGTTTCATTAAATTCATGGCGATTTGACTGATTAATGCTGGTCCAAATAGCTGCCCAGGACTATCTAATAGCACTCACTCGATCATTATAGTTGTCTAAATATAAAAAATGAACTAATCTATGACGAAAACATTGGATACAATATGTAAACAAAGCCCGAATAGTGGGTCAAGTTCCATCTAGCACGAGCTCGCGTCTCATTGGTTGCATACCTCACGTGCCTACGCAGCAGCTACGTTAATGAGTCAGTGACTCACTGCAGTAATGAAGCGAAACGGTAAAGTGAAAGTGTGCTTAAAGGTCATCGTTGAAACAAAGTAATTAGTTAAGAATATACCATCGTCGTGAAGAGCCCATCGCGCGTTTGTGTTTACTATTCCTCAAGCTAACATTATCGTAAGTAACATAGGCTGATTTACAACGTAAACAGGTTTTACCCATAGACCTAACCTAAACACGTAGTTGATTTTTACATTTGCGTTTAAAAAGCTCAACCAAATGTTCTCGCTTTAGATGAATGCGCAAGAAAACAACAGTTTCGCCAATGATCACTCACGTACAATTGCGCACATACACATCGACTATTTCTACATACAGCTTGAAGCGTATCAAGATCAGACCCTTCACAACAAAGCTGTCGCAATACAGCAAAATGATATAATCACAACCACCAATTACAATGCCAGAGAGCTAGGCATCAAACGCATGATGCCTGTACAAGATGCCTTAAAACTGTGCCCACAACTTGTTCTATTGAACAGGAACCCAGATACCTTTCACAACTATCGCCAAATCTCATACAGTATAACTGCGCATTTACAAAAGTATTCATCCAGTGTTGAACGCCTTGGTCTGGATGAGAACTACATTGACATCTCAGATATAGTCCAACAGAGACTAGGAACAAAATGCACACTTATTGGTGAAGTATTCAATAAAGCGAGTGCAGTTTGTTTATGTGGATGCTATGATCGCTTAAAACTGGCAACCAACATTATTTATGAAATACGAGAATCCATTAAGAGCGAATTTCAACTCCTAACTCGCGCTGGCATCGCACACAATAAATTAATCGCAAAACTAGCAAGTGAGCTGCACAAATCTGACAAGCAAACTGTCGTATTTCCGCCAAATGGACGAGATCTCGTACTGGTCCAGCCAATAGCTTTGGTACCAGGTATCAGTAAGTCTGTGCTCAACGTGCTAGAAAATGAGCTCAAGATGAAAACCGTACAAGACTTGCAGAATTCAGATAAACTAAATTTGTTGCCCATGGAGAAAGCAACCTACTTGCGTGACTTATTGCAAGGTATTGATAACTCGCCAGTGAAGGGGCGGTTTGTTAGCTTGGAAGACGCACACCGTCCGATAAGTATAGAATCGGAGGTGAAAGAAACGCTAGAACAATTACTCAAACGTCTGATTGCGTTGGCGACACGAGATGGTCGCACTCCGAGGCGAATTGAATTACTCGTTCGGAAGTACGATGACAACACGAAGGTCTCGCACAAGGATGTTAAGTACTTTAACTTGAATCCAAAGCTGTTCGCCTCGGAGAGCGTAATGCGAATGACGGACCTGTCTGAGCGTAAACTGCTTTCAATCACCATGCGATTATTCCTGAAGGCTGTGGACATTACGCGACCTTATCACATAACACTATTAGGACTAGCGTTTCGCAGATTTCGCGAACCTATGCGTGTCTGCAGAACGACAGCACGCCTCGCTAATCCACTGCTGAATGAAAAACTTGAGGTGCAGACTGTCACGAATATTCAGAACAAATGTGATTTCTCAACCACGTATATGGACACCTCTTGCAGTGCGAGCTATAACGGGCACAGTGATAATACAGACGGCTCTGAATCAGAGATGGAATCGTCACCGAAAAAGAAAAAGTTTTGTTTCATTTCGACCGCCAAATGCTTTAAAGCAGATTGCCCCTCACCGTCCAAATTAAACGTGGAGCAATTGCGCATCAATTCAGAGTTTTAACAATCGCGACATTGAATCTATCACACTCTGGATGAAATTGCAAATATTTTTTATAAAATCGAATCAGCATTATTTGCACCTTTACCGTTGTAAACGAATTTTGGCCAAAGAAAACGGGTGTTAGTTGCGTAACATATTATAAATATACATATATTTCAAAGAATCAATTTAGAACATGTTTAATTTATAAGACATTTTTAGTTAATTAACATAACATCTATGTCAAATGAAGAATAATTCTAATACATATTTTTATAACTTTGGAAATTAATCGCATATGAAAGGTATTTTGAGCTATGTTTACATTTTGAGCCCAGTAAACAGCTGATCAGTACCTAGTATTGAGCGCAGCTGGTTGCCTACAGCTGACCTTATAAATTGCAATTGCACTATATTATTTACACTGGATGCGCCATAAATAAGTATATATTATCACGATTATATTTATTACCGTTTAATCTGATAATGCAACAGCACAACACGTGGTAGATTATTATCGCAACTCTTGCAAAAACTTGTTATCTACAGATATCATTTGATTAATAGTTCAGAGATCCAAATAACTATAATAACTAATTGCATGTGCGCATTTTTAAACAACAGCTCGTTAATGTTTTTGATATCAAAATGAACGTATAGCAAACACGATAAGTAAACTGTATATGACGCGGAGGAATATTTACTCGTATAATACGCGTGGATTAATTATTCAGACATTGCAAAAGAAACCGCATTTATTGTAAAACTATAGTTTATGGAAAATTAATGCGCAATTGTTTAATTCAATACGTGTGCTCACACAAAGCTTGCAGTCTTGTTTCTTTTTTGACGTTGCGGAATAATTGAGGAGCGAAAAACACTTCAAAGCGGACGGATTTTATGCTTGCCATCCCTGGGGTTCAGGGAGGCTGCTGCTGTTGCTGTTGGGGGTGGGCTGCCTCATTGGGAATACACATACACTCTGCCCCCGACACAGAAATCTCCTCTCTCAGAGGCGCACACGGCAAGCTTTTCGGCGAGATACATAGGCGCGCTTTGTATTGATCTTCCTGTTTGATCGCTAATCAATGCGGGCGGACGCAATTACGTGCGCCACTCCATTGGCCGTTGTGACACTAAAATGCGCCCGTACCAATTACACACGACTTATTTTACTATTTAGCCCACGATTCAGGGCTGGCGCGCTCTTCATATTTAATGGACAGCCACCTGCAAAATTCATTCCTCATTCCATTCGCTGACAGCGCGCCGCAAAACAATGCAGACTTCTTATCATTTATTCCAAGTAATACACGCGCGCGTTTGATTGCAAATCAATACATGCTGGTATTCAACGAAGCTATTTGGGATTTTATTAAAACATTAAAACTTTGTAGCTCGTGCATTATAGAGCCAGCCAGCGAACGTATTATTATTTCATGATATTCCAACCAGCTACATAGAATATTAATCCGCGCAAAGCCGAGTTAAAGTATTAGAATATATTTATTCATGTTTACCATTGAGGCGGTATATGCTGACAATGTCTGCTATTGTGATAGTAAACATTAATTACAGTCTGCACATGCGAATCATTCGCATTGTTTGATTCGGAATATTCGAAAAAATCAAATACTATGTGTTGCCTAATGTGAGCGCAAATAAACAGCACACGCCACCGGTGAAGAGCGGCGCTGTCGTGGCACGATTTGCTCCCGCCGTAATTGCTAAATTGGTGGGAAATGAGCTGTCATTAACCAAGAAAGTGTCACGAGTGATTTATTAACATTATTGTGAAATTTAATTCGGTTTTAATTGTTATAGTCGATGTGTATGTGAGCTGGCCGCAGTGAGGCGATCAATACAAGAATGACAAGGTACACGAATGCCACGAACTGATTAAATTTTTTTACCGACGAATTTTTAATCGCTACTAGCGGTGTATTTGTTGACGCCTGAAGTTAACAGCAGCAGGCTAAATAACATATTTTATTTAAAGGTCTTGACGTTACTGCTGATCACTGAACACGATCCAGTCTTCTCGAGGGCGATTTGGGCGATACGTATCCACCATCAATACAATGTGAGTTTTAAATCTATTGATCCGCTGCCTTTTCTTTTGACGCTTATGGTTCACATTTGTAATCGCACATGAATACGTGGAAGAAGCACTAATGCCGTATATCGTTCATTTATGCAGTTGTTGCGTCGCTGTGTGCCCCATTAAAATGCGCCTTACAAATGCAAACCTGCGACGACCGAGAACGCATTGGCTACGCGGCACTTAAATGCTTCCCAACAGAGCGTGCACCCACACACTTGTAACGCCCGGCGCACATGTGTTGCTGCCGTCGTCGGAGGGAGCCCTCTCCGCGCACCTTGCACCATGTGGCGAACATAAACAAACGGCATTACGCACGCGGGGGTCGCGCATCAGCTGTAATTGTCCGCTAGCAGCGTGCCGCAAGCAAACGCATACATTCGCGCCGTTCATAAGCCGTCCACCGGCATGACCGTGTATTAGGTTCACTTACGTTTTGCGTCACCGTTGCTCCTCTCTAGGTGGGGATTCCGAATCGTATGCACGCACGCGCGACGCTCGACCGACGACTGTCGGAGATGCTCGAGACTGGCGCAGTGGACGTCGCACGTCGACGCGCTGGACTCGCGTGCGCTCAGTTCGCTAGAGTCGTCGTCGGCGATGGCTAGGCCGCCGTGTTACTCCCGTTGGGGGGGCGCTCGTTCTCCCGACACACTGCTCGATATCGCCGCGAAGATCGTCGCCGAAAACATACCGTTCCAGCGGATAGAGGAGCGCTACGACCGCATACCGGAGCCGGTGCAGCGGCGCATCATCTACTGGTCGTTTCCGCGTAACGAACGTGACATCTGCATGTACTCGTCTCTGTCCCGTGTGCCGCCGTTGAGTTCGACCGGTGCGGAGCCCTTGAATTTATCGTTCTGCAAAGGATTAAAGTTACTCGAAGCTGGCTGCGTGGATTGCGTCCTGCAAGTTGGTGAGTACCACCCCCATAGCCATCTATTTGATATTGTACATCGTGTTTGCGCTATTGAAAGATGTGTTCGGTTACCATGACGACATACAAATGAGTGCATAAATTTACTTCGGTTTCATGCGCGTTATATGCGCTAATAGATCGTGCACAGAACAGACAATCTTACAATTGGCGTCCATTTTACAACATTTTAATATTGAACCCGCGAAATGTAACCAAAAAAAGTGCAACTGCGATAAGAGCGTGCCCACCGAACAAAACAAATGCATTTGGAGCGAGCGAGAGAAAAAAGGCGAGACCTGTCATCGCACACTCGGTGTTTATATTCATCACATTGTTGCTCTTTGCTTACCAACACATTGCTACAATGTATTGTTGGCCTAATTGTTGTACGAATTAATATTGGTTTTTTGCTCGTGTTTTTATTATGCGGCAATCATTCAATACAAATCTATTCAGAGAGGAGAAGGAAGGTAGGAGGCGGCAGCGGTTTCGGTATAATTTATATGCACGCCGGTGATTTATTTAGTGGTTTTATGCGTTGACCTAAATGTAATTTACTCATAACAAATACGTAAATATGCTAATCATTAATTAAATTCTTTCTCTCGCTCACGGTATCGGGATGGTTGAAAGTAATTCGTATTTTATTTGTTTATTGTTGGCGCGTTTGGCAATCGGTCGTGTATTATCTGCTTAACCTGCAGTTGTTTTCTTCTCGCTGATAACACGTTTCGTTCCGTACGTATTTACTTAAGTCGAAATGCATTCACGTCGTGGATGACTTATTTTTGTATACGCATTGTGCGAGAAATGCACAAAAGAAATTTTTGGCAGCGTTCTCAGGATATTGTATAAACACGCGTTTTAAGTAAGGAGAAAAGGAGAGACAGATAAGGAAAATCCATTTCGGTGCAGTGTTTGCGTACGCGGTTAATAGGAATTTCCCGAATAGGTAGTTAATGCAGATTGCCCAAAAAGATTTTTATTAGTGGCTGCTGGCAATGCGAATAAAAACGTAGGCAGAAATTGGTATGTGCGTTTGATGCAGCACCACCAGGTTAGGCAAGAAGAGAGGACAAGCAGAGTGTGTGTGTGCGTGCTGGCTGTTGTTCTTGTAGGATCACGTAGATTGCATTTGGTGGTGTGGTGGTTGACCCACCATCATGGGTTAGGCTATGGCAAGCGAGACGAAGAAGTGACGGGTAGCGTTGAAGAAGAATGAAAACAAATGATTAATGATCATCATGCCCGAGCCAATCTTCTATTAACTAAGCTGAATGTGCATGCGTTGCAGTATTGTATGCGTTTCGTTGGCGAGGCGGGTTGGCTGGCTGATGACCTGCTTTGAGGGTTGGTCGATGACGGTGCCGAAGACGGCACATGAGATTTTGGGTTTTTCAAATTACTTGCGGCGGAAATTCCAGATAATATTTTGCGGATTAGTCGGTCGATTTTGATATTACGATTAAATTGAAAATTATTTTAATGCAGTCTTGGACAGCTGTCGGTATGGTACGTAGAAAAGGTGCAAATGCACATGAAAACGTAAAGCGTAAATGGTAAGAAAATACTGCATCTAGACGTGGTTGCTATACGAAGGGGAAACGCAATGCTGGTTGGCAAAGGTACGTTTTTGATGGAGATGCGGTTAGGGGTCGGTCGGTCTTTCATTTGCTCAAGATGTCAGCGAATAAGAGCCTTAAAGTTTCAAAGTAAACGAACAAAAATTTATAAGCATCGCGCTAGCGTACGTGAAATGAAGCGAATGAATCGCTGGAAGAGGGAAAGAGTGGGCAGAGTGATGCATAAAGAAAATGTGCATTCGAGTGATGCGTTCGTATTGTTCACATTACAAGCAGAGCGATTGCCGTATCGGTATTTTTCATTTTGATTCTCATTGCACAGTGAGCGGTGGCGGCTGCTGCTGCTGCTGCTGCTGCTGGTGCACGTTTCTCAACCTTCAAATTGTTGATGATCGAACGAACGAACGAACGAGCGAGTACGCAAGTCATCGAGAGAGCAGCCAAGCAGCTGAATTGCTCAACAGGGTGTTCGTCGTCCACGTCCTATTATTATACTTGGCGTTTTCCTTTTTGTTTCTTGCGCTCACAGCAGCGAATGAGTAAGCGCAATTTACGTCGTTGTTGTCGGTACCGACGTGGAATTGATCCAGACGTAAGAATTTCGCAGATGTCCAATGCGTTGCGTGCACAATTTATAATGGGGAAGTTTTATGACGCGGAGAATATGTGCATGTGTGATATGCGCGGTGGTCGCGGCAAATGTAAGATGAGAAAAAAATGCGCAGCGAAGAAGACGCTGAAAAATAATAATATACAATGACACACGCTGAAGTGTGTTGATTTGAATTTTAAATGCGTTGGGAAATGTTGAAAATCTATAAAACGGGATGGTCTTCTAATCCGGCATCAATTGGCTTAAAATGATAAAATTTTATTCTTTCGTTTTTTCGAATATCTCCAAGTTGTAAAATTGTTCACGCGCTCGCGCTGAGAGATTGTGCATCTTATATATTATTATTAGTTGAAATACGCGTATAAAATTTAATGAGATCTCATTAACTGGGCCTCATCTTCTCTCATCATCATCATCGTCCCAACGAAAGGAACGGGCAATTACTTTAATATTGTCGTATTTTTATGCACGCGTATAAATAACCACTGTTTAGTGTTGCGCCGTAAAATGAAACGTTGCAAGAGCTTGCAATTAATTGAATTTGCTTAATTTTTTTGATTGACTTTATTTATATTACCTTAACGTCGGCTAGATGCGTTTTCACGTGGGTTGCGAGGCATAATAAAAAAAGAGCGAATAATTTTTGGCATTGCAATTGTGCAAATTATTTCCCATTTGTTTTACGAACGCGTGCCCGATAATAAATATAGGTACATACGTATACGTGTACACATTCGTATAATATATATAAAATAAAATGATTGTACCGCAACAAAGCACATTGCATGCATGCCCATCGATTGTATGTACCTATGTGCATTTCGTAATGATGATAATTACGTGTGTGCCCCGTCGACTTTTATTTAAATACGGATCGATGTACGTGTGCATGAATTTTGCAAAATGTGCGCACACACTTTGTGCTTGATAATTAATTTTTGATTCGCGTTGAATGCTGCTGCTCTCGGCGTAATGCCGATTGTAATCGTTTATTAACTATTTATAATCGGTCGTCAATGCACTTTTATGCACATGCACAATGCGTGCGCGTATGAGCGGGCGGACACCGAGGGGGGAAAGAGTGGACAGACCACGGCGATTATTTGCCAACAACCGTGCGCTTTCATGCGTATATTATTATAAATTAATTAATTAGGAGCGTATTTGCGGCGTGCTTAATTTTTAATTAAAAATTTTCCGGTTGTCATTAGCACTCAATTTGCGAATTTACACCTAATGAACATAATGTGTGCGGCCGTGGTCAGCAAGAAATTGAGTAATTGATTATTTCATTTCAATTTGCAGTTGTCGCAATTAAAAATAGTCATAATTTTCGGCTTGAAATTGAATTGATTATTTATGCGTTTAGATTTATGCGTTTAAGATTAAGATTTCTTATGGAAATTGTTATTGTACATTATCAACGAATGTCATCCATTATTAAATGATCAAGCAAGAGTTGTTCATTCGTTCGTTCGTTTGGCTAGTTGTAGACACGCATACTGCGTCACGCATTCAGACACTTGGAGCGTCACAATGGTAATGGCAATGAAGGTATTCATTCAATTTCAATGAATCAAAATGATTCAACATTCAACGCGATTTCACACATGCATGCGCATAGATGAGTCGGTAGCGGCAATAGCAACAAAATGATTTGAATGAAACGGGTATGTGTGTGCGCGCGCTTCTTATTCAATACTTTAATAACAACACAACAATAATAATAACAACAGCAACGCATTTGTACGTACGTGTATAAATTTGATGATGGGAATATGCTGTACTTGCTCGAAAATAATTCCGGCATTGTCGACGTTGGCTATCATTCGAGTTTTATTATTATACACTTGATGCAATAATCGTTCGATTAGCCCTGAATAATGCATTAATTTGCCATGGCACGGCTATATGCCAGTCGCAAGAGTGTATACCGCACGCGTAAAAATAACATTGTGCGTTTCTTTTTTCAAAAATGTAAAAGAGTTTTGTTACCACACTCAATAAGGCTTTTATCTCTCGTCGTCGTCGTCGCCTCTCCATTATGTTTATTTAACAACGGCGAGCGTTCCGAAAACTAATAAGTAAGCGCTGATAAATAATGCTAAATGGGAAAATAAATATGAGGACATTGTACGAATATGTCATATTACAATCATAATATGCCAAAGATGGTCATAGCTCATAAATAATTCTATTGAATTTTTATTGTTATTTAAAAAACACGCGCGCGGATTCGCTGGATGGATGGCTAATAATAATGTATTATTTATTGTATTATACTTGTCGCGGCGGCGAGTAAATGCTATGCAAATGCAATTTGTTGTTAAATATGAAAAGCACGTTGTTCTGCCATGGCGATGATCATACTGGGCTATTGCCTTAAGTGCCTACTTTTTGTGAGCGTACGACAACTGCATGGGAAAAGCCCCGCGTCAGCGTATGCATGCACATTGCGCGCGACCGAACAGCTGATTTAATAGTCAGCCAACAGACAGACACACATATTCACTCGCGCTCCGAGTACGTTGGCATTCCGTACTTATTCACTTGCTGTTGGTGCCGCGCGCGCGTGGTATATACACACACGCGATACGCGATGTGAGGCTTTGAGTCATAAACGTGTGGTGCACGCACTCGTCGGCAATTACGCTACTTGTTGTTGTTGTTGTGTTGAGTGAGAGCGAGCGAGCGAGCGGGCGAGTGTGTGCTGCGGTGTGATTGGTGTGTGTTGCGCGGTGTGTCGCGGCGTTACGCCACACAACACTCTCATTCATATATTTCGCATACAACCAACGAACGAACGAACGAACAAAACCGTACGAGCTGAGAGTGAGAGCCAGCCACACACATGTACGTAGTCGTCATCATCGTGTGCCGGACGTACAGTGCGCACGTGGTGAAATTGTTGTTGTTGTTGTTGCTGCTGCTGGTCGTATGTAGGTTGCTTCAGTACAATTTCGCTATCGACAAACACACATGAAACGGTACATGTGTGCGAGAGGTCTTTATATAAAGTTCAAGTGCATTTTTGTAATTAATTTTGCATACGTATTTTTGCCGACACGGTCGCTATATCCGCATGAAATTATGACGAATTTATTAAGAAATGTAACAGCAACAAGTCACTATTGATAAATGATGTTCTAGAGAAAAAGCTATTTGCTGTAGTTTGAGAACAATATTTGCTCGGCGCTTTATCATATGTTTTAAGTATGTTGGCATGGAAATATTTTAATTATAATAATTTATTTAAACACTTTAACAGCCAGTAAGAGTAAGAGCTGCTGCTCCTCTGCCTGATTGCGCTAACCTAGCCGGTATAATCACGTAATCAATAACGCTAAAGAAAATCCAGCATTAGTAATAGCTAGCTAGCGATCCAGCTTGCAGGTTCAGCTGGCTGCTTGGCGCTATTTCATTATGGCATATAAATATTATTAAGCAAGACGAACGGACGAATGAGCGAACGAACGCCTTTGCATATTTACCACACATTCTCGCGCACAGCACGAGTGTAGTGGGTGCAATTAATCACTCTTGTGTAATGAAGAGATTTACATCCATCTTGAATTTTATCGCTAGCGTTAATTTTTTATCGTAAAAGGCATTTTTACCATTTTAGCCATAAAAGTTTGTGTATTTATCACGCGCGCACATTGAATTTAATTGAAAGCATCGCTCAACAACGGTATGTGCGAATGATGAAAAATGGGCTTAGTTAAATATGCGTATAGTTCATTTAAGTTTAATAATATGATGCATTATTCGAAGAGCAATTGTTTTGTAGTCGCCCTCCCGCGTGTTCCGCGTGTAATTAAGAGATGCTAATCTTGACGAGGCGACTATTTGCGTTTTGTTCTTGTTCCAGCATGCAGAACATAACAATATAACAATCGTCTTAGTGCGCTTACCTCCTTCGTTGCCACACGATAAATATAAATACATCACGATCATCATCATCATTTCGGAGCAACAAAACAGACCAACTTATTTATGGCACATACAAATTCGTTACTTACTCACTCTCTTTGCCATCTTGACTTTTCGGCGTATCTCAATTTCGTATTGTTATTGCTTTGCTATAAATGATTTTTTGGTGAGTTGAAACAACTTTTTCCAGCCAGCGAATAGTAATTATAGGGCAAAACTCTTGAAATTGTGATTATTTTTAATCTTGAGAAAAGTACAAAACAAAAAGCATGCCGGCGTCGTCGTCGTTACGATTATTATTTTGGCACTTGTAATTATTTCTGAACAATTAAACGGGTTTTCAATGGCTGTTGTTGTTGTTGAAATACAGTTAAAAGTGCTTTTTGAAAATGTTGATAGTTAATTTTTTTACGCTGAAGCGTAGATTTAAATAATTATTGCTTCACTGTTCATAACGCAACGTTGCGCCCACGCACTACATGCAAACGCAATTATTAATAAAAGTCAATTAATAAAATTACGAAGCTGCAGAACGAGATGTTTTGCTGATGCAAGATGCAATCGGCGAAGCATTATACACGTAGATTATGATATTTTTTGTGTGTGTATCAACACTGGAAATTGAAATTCAATTGAAAATTCATTCACTTTCTAATAATAAATTAATGCACACCTTTGCTTGCTGGTCGAATCGGCGGCGAACAGCGGGCTCCTAAGTGTAGTGGACTAACTAACTAAGGAGCAATAAACAAACGGCAATAAAACACTGGAATAATTTATGAAAAGAAAACTTGTTTGCATTTTAACGTTGCGAACGTCATGATGGGGGGAAAATATTCAACGGCGTCTCGTTTTTTATTTTATTATCATTTTTTACAATACATTTTAACGAAACGTAATTTCTATAACGATGCTTCCACAATAATTTATAGTTTAATTTGACGAGTTAAATTTTACGATTGCCACGTAGTTTTCTCGCTTTAGTATAATTTAATCAGTCACAAAGTAGGTTGCCTGCTAAAGTTTGTTTTACCTAACATTTACGATAATGAAAAAGAAAGTTTTCACAAATTTTAATTTAAACTTATTACTTCTTTACGTAGATTTATTAGCATTCATTTATAATTTTGTGTTCAAACGACCGAGAACAAGATGATGATAAAAAGGAAACCATAAGTAATTTCTTGGCCGTGTTGAATCCGGCTTCCTTCTTTGCTCGCCACTCTTTTGATATGGATTACAATTGAAGTCGTACATGCACACTATCTATCCATTGAAGCTAAATCCCTCTGTGAGCCACGTTGGATCAATGCGGATGCAAATGGCACGTGAATATATTTTGCCGCCCCCCTTCAATATAAGCCGACTTGAATTAGTACTAAAATTTGTTCGGTTCTTCGATAGAGTTGCAAAACTACTGTGCATTAATTGATCAGAGTTTCCTTTTTGTTGGTGGAAACGTTGAGAATATTTAAATTTTAAACTACTTGCGATCGCTTGACTGACTTGACATTAGTGTGCATTATGCAGGACAGCTCTGTTATGCACCCCTATTGCGAGAGATGAGAGAGTTCATTGCGCTGTGCCCGCTGTTCCTGTTTCAGCCTGCTGCTGTTGCGCTCCTGTTCGGGATGGCATTGATATCATTGCAGGTCGTGCGTTTGCGTGAGTCATCGTTGCGTCGCCGCCTCCACCACTGCCACCGCCATTGGCGCAGCGCATTTTGCTGTTATCAGTGCGTAACGCGGCGTATTGAGACTAGTAGAGACGAGGCGCGCAGGACCCATGCGGCAGTACTCCTGCGTACGGCTAGGGCGTTTGTTATTGCACGCCGGAGAGATATCGTTAAAAGTTGAGCCACGCACGCACCACTTGATCCCGCCACGCGACGTGCGATGCGTGTTTGTATGCAGATGCTGCTGATGCCTCTGCCACTGGCACTGCCGCCGCTGCATTATGAGAACAAGAAATGCGATTGCACCGGCGGCAATGGAATGGATATGCGCGTATTGTTCCCCTAGCGGTGCTCCCAATCCCCCTTAGGCTGTCCTCGCCTGCCATTAAAGGGTGCGTGTGCGTATGCGTTATCGAAATTGGGAACAGTGCATGCGCGCACTTGTAGTTTTATTAAATTTTGAAGATTTGCAATATTACATGAAGCCTCATTAAGTAATTTTCAAAGAGACGCGTTTGGAAAAAGAACGTTGGTAATGAGTGTTTGTCGTGATAGGAGGTATAAAGTTTAATAGTAATAGTTGCTTTTGGCACGCGCAATTTGAATAAAATAGAAGCAATTTCCTCCATACGGGGTGGAAGAGCGGCATTAGGAGGCAATATTTATGACTTGGGATTGTCAGCGGTGACGTCACTTGCGCCTGTAATTGTCGCAGTGTTTAGGTGAGCGGAAGTTATTGCATCTCATTTTAAGCAACGATTTTCGCGCGCGTATTTGCAATTTTCTCCCTTTGATACGGCGTAAGTGAGGAAGGTGCATGTTACGAGCAGTGCAGTACTTTCACTAAAGTTGGCTGGATCTCACTTCCTTTGGCCGCCACCACTGCATTACTAAATTATGTTCTTCCGCTCCTAGAGTCAGTTTTAAGCTCGGACCCGGCAGCGCGATAACGAGTAAGATGCAAACAGATTGAAAATGGGGGGTGGTTCAATGACAAACAGCGCGGCGAACGGTCGTTTTGGCTTTAACCCTTTATGCGTTTTTGGGGAGTTTGGTTAGTTATTAGGTTAGGATGTAGAGCTCTGAAGGACGACCTTCCTTCCTTTAATCGCAGCGCAGTCTCTTCCTTTTGGTACATCGCGGTGCGCTATTTACCATTGCAGTGAATGATAAGAATAGTGGTGTAGTGGTGCTCTCTTCCCCTACGCACCGGAGCGTGTGTTGAACCCATAAAGCACGCGAGAGAACGAAGGGACACATACGCACTGTGGAACAAGTGCCTTGGTCTAGTCGCAAACTATGCTAGAGTTGAACAACATTTCAGTATTCCTAGAGTTGCAATGGATTTGCTTTAATCTCGGAGACAACGCAGTAGCAGAGACTGTAATATACGAACGTACGTACCCTATTGAAGGACTAGGCACTCGTGGGTCATTTTGGGGACACTGACACTCGGTGCAGCTTCAATAGAAAGGGAGGGCTCTAATTTGATTTATATTTATGGTGCATAATTTATAATAACACTCGCATACGGCGGCGGCCGTGCTACGCTGCAAGTCTTTTTATACATCGCCGGGGTATTGTAAATTGTGCGCTTTTATTTTTGTGTAATCACCACGCGAGACGCGGCTTTGTCGATGTGCCTGCTGCCACTTCTCGGCGGCATGTCCGTCGCCGTTTCTCTTCGTGTTTGTTGCTGCTGCTACTGCTCCGCGTATTGATTTTTCATTAGAGCGCGCTTGAAGTGATTAAAAATTCAACGCTTAATCAGCTATACACACTTGCGCTTTGTAAGTTGCATTTATATATAATGGGGGTGGCGGCGGTATTGGATAGACTATTGTTTTGCTATGCGCATTGAAAACGGGGCGAAATATTTGGTAAAATATTTAGAGAAAAATGTTTTTTGTATTTGCATTTTTCACATACAGTCAATTGCAATTGCGTTTGTCAATATTTTGTGATTTGCCGTGCTGCGTCTGATTATTATTGTCATTCCGCGAATTGCTAAATGTTGTTGCGAGCTCGATGCCAATTTGCCAGTAATTTCTTAACAATTTCCGACATTGTGGAATTTTTCTCCGTGAAGGTAAAAACACATATCGTGCGTATCATGCATATGCAGATGTAGATAATGAATGCACGAGTCTAATTTGTTCGTCTGCTGCTGCTGCTGCTACTGCTTCTTCGTCGTCTCAGTACTTTATCGCGCACTATGTTTGTAGGTAGATTTTTTCACGTGCACCATTTTTTATTTTGAGTGTGGCAAACTTGTTTCCTCGATTAAACATAAAGATAAGGCGCCGTATTCTGTGCAGACTGACTAATTTCTTCGAAATTTTTGTGAGCACGCACGTAGATGTTTCACAGAAATTGCCGTATTTGTGATGATGACGTTGATGATATTTTAAGAGAGGCGCACTGCCACCAGCGAGCAGCTACTCTTTGTTGCATGCGCGCGTATCTCTGTTATAAAAGCGGATGAGAGGAAGAGGATTTGTAAAGACACATAAAACGTACATTTTTATCATTTGACCATAGAAAATTTTACGGATAGATGAAAATGCGCGCCTAGAACACGACGAGCGAGCAGCGCGATGCGATAAGAACGAATACCTTGGATGACATTAAAATGTTTTCTCTGCTGACTCGTCGTAAATAAGCAATTAACATATTCATAATTCCAGTTTCGTGTATTAGCCAGACACATTTCTTTCTCTGCCGGGAACGTCTTAATTTTTATATCAATTTAATGGTTAGCAATTCCGTACTCGATAACAACAACAAAATAACGAACGATATGAGTGAGGGCTGTAGAAGAGTTGCGGACAGCACCATTCATTATTTCATTTCATTTATTTCTATACGCATGCAGCGTATGTGCGTACGCATGGTAATAAATGGTGTGCACTTGAAAGAATTAAATTATCAGTTCGTTGACCCATCCATCCATAATATCCAGGCGTTCGTTGTGCGCGCGTACTCACCAACAACAATAATGAAACTTGAAAGAGAGGAGCCAAACAAACCGTATGCATGTATGCTGCTCATGTATGTGCCATATGAAAAAAGCACACATACGTTTTGGTCGGGTGTTTGTTGTTTAGTGAGGAGAAGAGGGTACGCAGCCAAGGGAACCACTTATTTGAAAGCGTATGTGCATGGCGTATGTCTCATCATCTGTGCATCGTTTTCGTAATCAGGCAATGTCGTGCCAAAGGCACAAACTAGAGAGCTACCAACAATAAAAATTATTTATTTCGGTGCGCACTTTCCTGTTGAAACTTCTTCTTTTTTTTTTATTACTTACCTACGTGCGCAAGATTAGTACCACTATTTTATGCATGTAATTTGAAATAATTTTCCAGTTACTTCTCGCCTAATGTGCGCGCAGTGTACGCATGCTTAAGACGTGAAGGAAAATTGGTGGTCGTTTCCAAAAAGTTGAACATTTGCATAATATTTAAATGCGTGTAATAAAAACGAAGAAGTAATAACTTTTTTTTTTACGCAAGACGAGAATACGTTATGGTTATTTAAAATGTAGAATAAATAATTTGTGTGTGTACTTAAAACTTTTTGTACTGATTTTTCTTTCTCTTTGTTTTAGGTGAGTACAAACATTTATCAATCTCGTTTTTTTCGTGGATTTCACTCATGCGACAGGCAAGTTTTTGATGGTTGATGGTAGTATAAAAACAAAACGAGAGCAACACACAAAAGGTAGTGAAACAAACATTTATGATTTGCGATTGTTTCGCGTACTTAATTTTGAGGTGAAAAATTGCGTAAGCGCGGAAATACAATGCGGCTCGCCGGGTGAAAAAGAAGAGTTGAGTCGTTCGTATTATGCGAATAGCCGGAGCCGTATAAAATAATTAGCGCGAGCGACACAGCGCATAGATTGAAAAGCGAAAGTTTGCTACGTTTTTTTCGGTTTTAACGATTTTGCTCATAGCGCGAATGGCTTTTTTCGTGATTGTTGTAAGCCTTTGTGAGCAAATACGAGGAATACGGCTCGGCTATAAGGTGGCGATGATGATTACTTTGGGATTACAAATAATGAATACGAAGAATCTTTTATTTATTCGGTCGCGTATATATTGTTTGCCGGGGGTGACTCACACACGATGTGTGATTATTTTGTGGGCCAACCGATAGATGATGACAACGAATGATAAAGCAAATAAATATTTGGTACGCGATGGCGATCGCGGTCGGCGGCAAGTTTCTCGTGCGTTCATAAAATAAAATAAACAATTGTATGAATTAATAGAATAGACAAGAGGCGACAGGACAACCGCGAATTGTAAAAACAAAAGCAACGCATGTCTATTTGTCGTGAAATGCGCACGATTTGAATTCATTAAACAGATAAGAGTTGCTGTTAGCCAAACGCAAATATTAAACGTAGGAGACCGAATGCGCGTATTTTTGAAAAAATGTTATTCCTCCACCTTTTTTTCATTCACTTTTCGGTGTAGTTTGCTTACTCGAAGTTTAAACAATCAAATATTTATGCACACACATACAAAAAAAAATCGAGCTAACAATTTTGAAATTTTTGACTGCCTTGTTTATTCAATCGTGAAATATTTGTATTTTATTTATTTTTCGGGGGAGATTAGCTGTGCAGATCGTAGTTTGCAAAATTTTTTAGCCTAATACTTCAAGCACATACAGGGTTTAAGTGGGATTTTAAATTATAAATTGGTATAGTTTGGAGTGCGCGATGATTAAACGACATTTGGCCGACTTGATTTTGCTATTGGTGGGCTTGAACAAAACGCGACGAATTTGCATCTGCGCGTGTAATTTAAGTCTGCATGCATCATTATTCGGCGTTGCGTAGATGTATGCTGCTGATGGTGATCCAGCGCATTTGTGATTTACCACGCGCATCTGTGCAAAGCAGCACTGACTCACAATATAAACTTGCACACGCGGTGGAGAGGAGATGAACTCCTATCATGGCACTTTTTATGCTCGGTAGAGAAACGCGGATGATGGTCACAATGAATTCGTCTAGCTAGCTAGCTGGCTGGCTGGCTGGCTTGCTGTGCGTCTAATGGGATGAAACGTTGAACGGTGAAGTATGCGCATGAGATGATGTCTCTCGCTGGACTCGTAAATTTCACAAAGGGGGCAGAAATAGCAGCGGTAGCAATTATTTATTCGAAATGTTCTGCTTGTCCCTCGCACTTGTCGGTTGAATGCATTAAAATATTAAAAATGCTCAACGTGTCGTCGTATTCGGCCTGAAAAAGCGCGTGCATCTTTTCGTGTTTGCTTGGCGTCTTTGATGAATGCGTGCATGCACGGTGAGTGTGTGTTGGTTGGACTTGCTATATAAATATGTATATTAGCTAATTATATCAAGCCTAATTTAGGCGATGGCCGCATTAACTAGGCACTGACTGACTACTACAACCACCAACCAAGACTGCTCGCCGCAAACACGAAATGAAATAAATTCAACTACTCGGTGCGCGTGTGTGTGACTGACTGTTCCACGTGCATGCAGAGCAGAGAACATTTTGGTTCTAAATATTTGTAAACGAAAATAGGCCCATTTTTTAGTACGTGCTTCATCATCATACTAAAGGCATTTACATTTACATACATATGCGTTCTAAGATAAATCTTCAATTAGTTTACGTGTTTATTGAAATATTTGAACCGTTTTGAAATTGCCCTATAAATAATTGTGAATTATATTTATCGATTCCGAGGAGAAAGGAAATGAATTGAATGGTAATTACTTGACATATTTATTATACGCGCATAAAAATGCACGCTTGTAATTTACGACGACGGAGTGAGTTTTCGGAATTTAATTAATCATCCCCTAGGGAATATAATAATAACAATAATTATAATTCGAGCCTGCATACAAATATGCGGCAGACGGGAAAAAATATTAAATTACTACTTTTCCGGTTGTGGGCTTTTTCGTGTAATAATTCCTCCTCGGCGATGGAACGAGAGTAGAGTAACTCTAGGCGCATACAAATACCAATGAGAATTATTGATGCAACTGGGAATGCAACACGGCGCAGGTAGAAAAATTTTAAAGCTTTAAGCAAAATTTCAACCTTGGTATTATTATCACTCTGCTCACAATATCACTCGCTGGTTGTTACTGAAAGAAAATACACAGAGGAGTGAGTTTTAAAATTCGATACAAAATTATACAATACGTCACTGGCAACACACAACATCTACAATTACACTTGGTGGAATGAAAGTAGCAGCAACTCTACCTTTGATGCGTTATCGTTAGCTTTAGGTCAGGGGTGGGCACAGCAGACGCAAAGTACATAGTTGCGCATCTGTATTTAGAAGATTTTGAACGAAACACTATTGAAATCATCTCAATTTTCGATTCTCAACTCGGGAAAAAGGTAAAGGTGCACACAAACTGAATGTTTGAGGACGGATGGACGGGGCAAACGAATAAAGTAGTCGGTGTTTGCACATATGGTGGAGAGAGCATGTGGACAAACACGAAAATTAAATGCAAGATTTCTTATCGCACAAGAAAGAAAGACGTACGCACGGTACGCGTTGTAGAGCGGCAGCTGCTCTAATAATATTCAATTATGGATTAAATGCAATTACAAAAAGCGACGCTGAAATTAACAACGGCTGTTTTCACATTACCGTGTGCTTAATTAAGTTTTTCGACGTTTTACCGCGCGTTCGTTTTTCGAATTTTTTGCCTGAAATTGCACTGACGTGAAAATGACAAGTTGAAGAACGCCGTACGAGCGCATCACATGCGGGTCTATGCACACGCGGAATTACCATCAATTAAGACCGAACGAACGAACGAACGCTGCTTCTCGTCCGTTGCATTCGTAATCACTATGAACGTAATTACGCGAATTCATTATTCAATAATTTATGTGCGCCATGCGTAATTACAAAAGCACGAAGGAGAATGATAAAGTAATTTTCGAATTGGACGCTCGTACCTATATTAAGTGAAAATAGAACTATGAAACTAGCGCAAGTAAATGAATGGTTGAGCTTGATTTATTTAATAATTAATAAATTGGAGGCTTGATAGTCGTGGAAAGAATTCAAGTTAAACAAGAAAATAGTATTTATTTATGTACATTCTTAGAAGTGGTATTTGAAATATGCACACAAAATGAGCGCAGAATTTTCAATATTTTCATACATGCAGGTGTTTTCAATATTGCATGTTCTCTCTTTTGTTTTAGAAAATTGTTGAAATATTTATTGAGCAATACAGCTTTTCCGCGAAATGCAAGAAAGTTTCAGAGACTTTGATTAATCCGAAAAATAATTCGTTCGCATTTCAAACAGTTTTAATTTGTTTAACGAGCGCATACACGTTTAGAAACAATCATCAACGAAATAAACGTTGCCACTAACACCACATAACTCGTGATCAACCACTAAACACGCAACGGTAGTCGATGGTGGTGCAGTAGTAGGTGGTAGTCGTAGTGATAGCGATAGTGAGTTATACGTTTACAGGTTAAACGCATCTATACGTAGAGGGTGGAAGTACGTACGTGTTTGAATGGTTTGCAAGGCTGCGCGTTCAATGCAGAATTGACCCTGCAACAATTAACACCCTTGGTTTATAATTAGAGTAAGGTTTTTCAAGCGGATGTACTCGAACTCGACGTTGAACGTCAGCGAGCCACAACCCTCTCCCCCATGTAGGGCAAAACACACACACACGCTGCTTCGCTAAAGTTATCTGCGTATGTCGTACACACAGCAGGTTAACACCCCTTTAAAGTTCAATCGGTGTTAAAGGTGGTCGTGCTGGTAGTAGTGCGGTAAACATTTATCCTGTTTTGTACTATCGCCCGCGCAAGTTATATGGATATTTTCTCGAATAGTGACATTTTGTCAATGCGAATCACTCTGAAATTTTAGAAGCGTGTGTGCATGTGTTAAAAGGCTCAACATTTATTCGGATGTACGTGAATGCGGTGGCGGCACGCGGCGGTGGAGGAGGAGAAGGATGCACGGCAATAAAATTACAACACACAAATGTAACAATCTCGTCGCGTTTTGCGCGTGTCGGTGGCGGCGAGCAGGCAGTGCGGGCGGCACTTGTGTGTGGAGCTATCCGCTTTAATGTTACCCTCGAATGGCAGCCAGCCAGCCGACAACGGTGGCGGCGCGCGCCGTCGACTCGCAGCAGAAGCAGTAGCAGCAGCACGCGCACTTCTCCGATTTGGCGGCGGCAACATTGACGATGGTAGTAGTGGTGTTGTTGTTGTTGTGCTGCTGCTGCTTCTGCTCTGCTTTCGTTTTGTTTTTCGCACGTTTTGCGCTCGCGCACGTTACGTTTGTATTTATTTGTTACGGTTTGCGGCGCGCATTGAGAAGTCGTTATGTCGCCTCATCCCTTAACACTAAACGTCTTCTCCTGCGGTTTCTTATACTGTGCGTCTTGCAATAATTCAATTATAAAATATTTATATTTTTTCGAAATTTATCTCATCCGTTCTGAGTAGAGTTTATCAGTAGAGATTGTAATAGCATTGATTATGATTCATAATTCAGTACGGAAACGCATTTAGTGTGGAAATTTATATATACGCGCAAATTGTGTTTTTACAGTTAAACAATTTAGCATTCGTAATCGCACAGGATCGAGGAAATAATTAGACAAGTCTCGTGCATGTGAGTGTGATTGGTCGGCTCGTGTGTGCATGGCATGTATGCGTTTAGCTGATATGCAAATTGTGCGCTTCCGGTACGCGAACATGCTGCATAATAATGTCATTCGCATGTCAATGGCGGTGCGCGCGCGGCATGCTGCACGGCGGCATTAATTGTGGCATTTATGCGTGCAATTATGAAAGGGCATGTACGTACGGTACTGCAATTGTAGCAGCAGGATGGACAGGGTGAAAGAAGTAGGCTATAGAGGAAGAGATAGGAAATGTCGGGAGATTACAACGTCGTCACGCGTAAAGTGCGTGTATGGCAGGCATGCAGGTCACTAATGAGCACGCATTCTTTTCTCATGAACAACAAAACAGCCGTTTTGAGCGCTCGTTTTCTATGTTGTGATAAGGAAGAAACCCGTTTTGTCGTTAAGTTTAGCATTCTTTCGGCGTGCGCGTGTGTGCAAATGACTAGCGGTGGCAGGAAGGAAAACGGGAAGCTTTAAGCGTTACGAGTGTAGGTACGTTAATGCGGAAAAGCGGTTGCACCTATTGCCATTGTGACAAGGTGTTTGCTATTTTATCAGCTCGTGTGTACTGACGTGTTACCATTTACAAAGTAATCAATCATAGCCAATACTAGTACTAGTACGATTTCAAAATGTACGTAATTTGTTGACATTTCGATTGGCATTAGACGGAAAATGATTTTCGTGTGGAAAGAATTATTTCAACAGTCGCGTTGCGCCACCACTCCTGCAGAACGTGTCCGCCGCGTGTACGGAGCGTTAATGAGATAGATGCAGTTAAACATCTTTTAAACTCTTGCCACGCTTAATTGCAGTCGGTTTCTGCATATTAGCAACGTGTAATTGACTTGTTTAACAGCAGTCAACCAGTCTCAATCGTCAGCCCGAGTAAAGTAACAAGCAACGAGAAATAAATTTGCAATGCAAGGCGAGCGCGCATAGTAAAATCATTCGTATGCGGGTTTTTAGTTTGGAAAATTGTTTATTAACAATCGGTTGAAATTGAGAATTTTCTGCGTCATCGTAATTATTATTAATTTATCGCATATGAGATAATATTGAGGAAGTTGTTGTTTACACTTGAAGGGCAATAATAATTAATTAATTGTAAGCGTAAATAAATAATTATCGCATATGATAATTTGTCACTTTTACTTTGACGCTTCTCAGCCAACGACAGGGGTATTATTATTGATGCAATTGAAAGGAAATTGGAGCTGTCATGAAACGTGCGATTTCGACGAAGGTCATTTCGTCGCGTAAGAAAACCTGCTAATAGTGACAGAAGAGATATAACTGGCGTGCGGTTGTGAGGTGGTGGCCGGTCGGTGGTCCGTCGGTTTTGGTCGGGCGGGTGCAAATCGTTGATCATTGAGTGAGCGCAAACCATGGGGCGGCTGTTTGTATGTAAATGTGTTGTATTACTACTGTGCCGAAACGGCGTGCGAGAGGAGGTGACGTCATCGGAGAGAGCCATGCCGGCCCCGCAACGGCAAAGATCAATACCGACGCGCGTCGTCCTGTCGTCCTCTCAGCCGCCGCGACCGACATGCTCGGTACGACGGCACTGGCGGCGGCAGCGGTAGCGGTAACACCAGCAACACGAACGACGGCGGCAACTAACCAGCCATCCAACCAACCGGTGTTCACGAATGCATTTGTGAATCTGCGCGCGATTTACCATGATGAATGGTGGTCGTTTCTGTCATTACTGCTAATTGTTTAAATTTTACGCGGCTAATTAATTAGAAACGCGCTCACATAGTATATGAAGACAAATGATGGTATCATTATTCATAATGTACGAAATGCGAAGTGCAATTTCCAAAATTGCACATTGAAAATTTGTTCATTGCGATTGCGTGCGTACACAGGTCGCGCGCGCGGGGCGCATCTTCAGTTATAGATTTTCAATTTATTACAAGTGCGCTCACTGTTGACTTTGCAGAGTAGTGGTGTCTCTATGTGGGGTGTAGGTATTCGTTCGGTCGGCTGCGGCATCGCACCGCACCGCGGAGTTGAAATCTATAACGCGTGCGCGCTGGCGGTATTCGCGCGTCCATTGCAATGCAAAGTTTAGCTATGAGGCGGCCTCCTCTTCGCCACCGCCGCCGTCGTCGTCATCGCGTGCGGGTTGCTTTTCCAGACGGGAGCTGCAGCGAGTATGTAGGCCTACCCCACACACAGAGCGGCGGCCGAAGAGAACATCTGTACGCGCGACACGCAGATGCGAAAGGCCGCGTGGCGGTTGTCGACTGGCGGCAGGCGTACAGCAAAGCCCGCGAAGCCTGTGCGCGTTCCTGCCGTCCTGTTCACGATCGGCGCTCCCGCCCGCGCAGATTTTCCGGTTGTCGTGGTTGTGTCGTGTCGCGTTCTGCGTATGGAGGATGCATCCATGAAACATGCGCCTTGATTGTGTTGTAGTCGCCAATAAAACACACGCAAAATTTATTCAGCACATTCGTATAAACGATTATTATAATAATGGCTAGATGAGAGTAGGTGTATTAATTACATTGAATGCTTGCGCATATTCACAGCGTGCATGGACGCGTATAGTAGTGAGTGTGTTGTTAACTGTACACATATACGAGGTGTGCACCTTTAATAGTTGTATTATTTTTGTATTGCGGCGTGCACACTGGCTGGCGCTCGTGTGTGTCTGTTTGTTACAATACAACACCTTTAAACGCTTTCCTGCGATTTTGATGGATTAAAGCGGATGGAGGCGATGGCGCGCCTGCCGCCTGTCCGCCGACGCGCTTCCTGCGCCTGCCTGCAGTCGCGCGCGTTCGCTTTCGCTTTGAATCGCTCGCGCTTTAATCTTCTCGGCGCGCGCGCGCTCCTAAAGCTGAACGCGAGCTATGATGACGGAAGGAAATCGACGATGAGCGACTTTGTGCTACTGCTTGTTTATTTATATATTTTCTTGCTGCATTTCTTTAAATCATCTCTCGCGATGTCGCGCAATTACTTGCTTTAAAGACCGATCATTATTATTGGTGTCGATGCGAGTTATTCAATTACATTAATGCGTATGATATCAATCAGATTTTTGTAATGTACTCTCACGCAAAAGTGACAAAACGCGAGATTAAAGACGACGAGGCAGTTCAGATCGCGGGGGCAGCATTCTTGCAAAGTGCGTGCGGTGCGCGCGCGACTGGCGCTGTTTCTCCCCTCCGATCCAGGCGCGCGCGCTACTCGTTGTCATCGGTCGAGTGTGTTCCGTTCGTGGATGTTCCGCTTAAAGGCGATGGACGATAATTAGACTCGGTGAGCGCACGCGAATCGACGCGCTTGGTGCGATCGCTCTTTAAGCTCGCGCGCGCGAGGACACACGCCCGCCGCTCAGGACCGTCGCGCGGCGGTGGGGGCGCGATTATTGAATCGCCTGCGAAGCGCGAACGGACGAATACGGTCCTGCCGTCTGCTGTGCCGACAACAGCCAGCCGTCTGCCCCCGCTTGGCCGGACGTACACACACTTACGCTAGACACGCCATGCTCATCGCGGCGCAGGAGAGAGTGTGTTGACTCAGTACCTACATTGTATTGCTGAATGTACGCATCTATGCGCCCACACACAACAACAAATTGCATGATAGTGTTGCTTGCACGCGCAACTACAGCTGTTTATTCTGCGAAAGGGTTCAACACACATAAACGTGGTGAAAGATACACGATAATCAAATGCATCCATGTAATTATCATAATCATTAAGAAAAGAGGTTGCGATTGCACATGATCATCGAGAAATTCAATTACACATGCACGGCTCCCCACGCGCACTCGTCGCATAAACGCACACGTTGTGAATCTTTATTTACAGTTTACAGCTGAACGTGCTTGTTTATACGAGTCGTCTCCTTTCTGCTGCATGTTGTTGCAGAAACGATAAACGCATCGCGTTGAGCGTATAAATGTAGCACAGTGCAGTTTGGTCGCTGTTCTACTTTACGCCAAGTGTCCGAGTACATATTATAAGCATATGCGGCGTGTTTACAGCCCGCCTTCACGTACGAACACACAAAGCGCCGAAACGAAAATGAAAACGCGAGCAAACTTTGCAGCAACAACAGCTTTAGCTAAACAATAAAGGAGGAGGCCACAATAAACGGCAATAATGTGCAACAAAAAGACGCCTCTGTTGATGTTGTGTCGTCATTCGACATTAAACAATTATTAGACGTGCATATAAGTATGCAATTGACTTTTGCTTGACCGTGATTTTGTTTGCTTATTTATTAATCCGTTAAATATTTTTAGAACTTTGAGATGTAGAGCGCTTTTTTACACGCAATATTTTCATCATTTTGATTGCTGCTTGTGGGTGAATACCTTTACAAAATAAAGCGCATATAAGAGGAAAACAATTGCAAAAAGCAACAAAGAGTGCAAAAAAATATGCGGGAGGCGCGCTGCTACTATTTATTTGGTGCTTTCTTTTTGCGCACACAAAGATTGACGACCCATGTGCCGCGTGTAATATGTTGTAGGTATATCCATTTAACAACATCAGTGCTGCCGCAGCCGCCGCCCCACTCGTTGGTATTGTGCGCACAAACAAATTGCATTATTTAGACGATGATTGAATTGCTTTTACCAACAATGCGCGCGCGCCAGCATGTTTTGCACATATTATTAATTTGCGCTTATTTATTGATGACGCCATAGTTTGCAAATGTCGTATTACATAAGTTGGCATTTTTAGCCGGTGTGCATCGCTTGTCGCCGCCGCCTCCGCCTTGCTCGGAAGTGCAATCGTGTTCTATTGATTTTACTTGCATATGCGCCTATTATATCGTTCACGAAATTTACTACTATATGTGCGCGCATGCATTTACCGCTGGGAATTTATCGCATTGACGTTTAGATCAAAAGGCCGCACTTGTCGTATCGCTCAAAAATGGCACGCATTGGCATACGTACGGGCGAAGAGTTGCAAGTGGTGAAGAAGTCGAGAAGGCGCGTTGAAATAATGCAAGAGTGCGCTCAGTAAAGTAATTGCGCGTCTTTATAACGGTTTCGCAGTTTCCGTTTGTATCTCATTTGCTCTTGCTTCACTTGTGCGGCGGAAAGGTATCATCGATGCTTTTGGGAAAAATGTACGTACGTATTCAGTTACAATATACAAACTGAATGCTGAAGGAAGTGGTAACTCATTTTTGTAGCGCGCCGTATGTAAATTTGAACGTAAATTGTTGTAAATGCCGCATACGTACGCTAATTTTACGCTTATCGGGTGAGCAGTTGCTGCAGTAGTGGCAGGCAGACCACTAGACACCTTAATTAGACGCAATTGGAAGTAATTCGCGTCTGCGCTGCCGTTGCCGCCGCCGCTGGCAAGGCGTCCTAACGGCAACTTGATTAGAGCGCACTTAACTTAAGTCGGGTCGGGTCATGTCGTAACAGCGAGACTGGTGGCTGGATGGCTGACGCATCTAAGGGCGACGCTGAGCATTTCCGAGGAGCCGAAACGCGCGCTCAAACGGAAGTGCACTTAATTCCAATGAAATGCACCGTTTTGATGATGCGTACGTTGCAGTGCTCCCCTGAAACGAGCGAAACGCGAGCACAGCACCTGCTGCACTAAAGTCCAGTTAAATATGTTTTTCTAGACGCGCTTCATTGGAAAGCGTTAGATATGTATCATTTAATTTTAATCGTCGCTTGAAATTGCAAGACGTCCTCTGCTTAACTGTTTCAAATCCAAATAGGCGACGCGCCACGAGTCTTATCGTGTTCCGTTTTATTACGTTTCGTTTCGTGTGCTCATCATCAACATCAATAGCGCCACATGCGTAATCACTATCATCATGCTCGCGCGGAGAGGAGAAGAGACTGAAGGAAGAAGACCTTCTTGGCGCATCAATTCGAAACAAAGAAATGTGTGAAGCCTTTTTATGTTTTGTAGTGCAGCAGAAATGCGTGTGTGCACTGCAGCTTGGCCAAACGAAACCTTTGCGGTGACGACTCCTGCTGCCGCTGCTGCTGGCGCTGACTGTGACTCTTCTTCTTTGGTCGAACACACTCATCGTGCATTGTCGAACACTTAATACGCGCCTCTCGCACTTGGACGTCGGTTGACTTGCGGTGGTAAAAAACGGAAGAGCGGCCGCGACTTGAGGAGGATACTTTGGCCTGTTCTCTTCTCCTTTGCCGAGTTTGAGAAGAATTGTACGCCACGTTCTCACGACCTGTCCGCGCGGACGCGCCACCATTATTTTTTCGGTAATGGTGCCTGCTTGCTCTTGCTCTCGTTGCGCTGGAATTTCTCGCAAGTGCACTTGCGTCGTCGTCCGGTGAATTATGTGCGTTTTGACGTTTCGTAATTGGCGCAATACTTGGAAGAGTTGCACACGAGCACGTCAGTGTATTATAATGGTCAAATGTTATTTATGTGCAGTATCAATTAAGACAAAGCATGCATGCGATGAGAGGATGATTATGAGTGCTTCGTAGAGCACAGAAATGATGATTAAACATGTGACTCAGATGCAAGTCGAATATTTTCTCTTTGCGGGCGTCGAATGCGTATTCCTGGCAGTCAGCAGTTTTCTGCTGTTGCGGCTCTGCGAAACTAAAAGTAGACGACCTTCGAATTCACTCGCGCGACACACTCCTGCATGTGCGCAGCTGATGCAGCAGCACGGCGGCGGCAGCAGTAGTGGCAGCGCCCATACAGGAAAAGAAAGACTGAATTCCGATTTCTTTCATCGGACACATTCCCCGAATAGACGATGTGCAGCTCGATGCTATGGAAGCAAATATTTTCTCAGATGAAGCATACGCAGTAAGTCTTTAAGGCGTGCAGAGAGAATAATTTTGAGAATTAGGATGCTGATTATTCGCTAGAATATGTGGAGAGCGAATGCAAAGAGTGCAGCGGCCTCTGGTGGACTCGCTGTGGGTCTAGGTCACCAGCGGCGGTTCCTGCATCCGCTCCTTTTCTCCATCTCCACCTTCACCTCCTCCTGCTCGCGCGCTCGTTCGACAGGATTGGATTTGTTGATTTTGTTGCATTCGGCACGCGCGTATGCGCGTATTGAATTTGAATGTTGTACCTGCGGTATACCAATGAGAGAATATTGGTTCGCCGTGTGGTGGCCTGCTTCATCGTTGTCGACGTCCTCGTCGTAGCGTACGAACGAACACTGCTGGTACTGTGAACTGAATGACAGCACA
This sequence comes from Aleochara curtula, assembly GCA_963978815.1. NCBI lineage: Eukaryota > Metazoa > Arthropoda > Insecta > Coleoptera > Staphylinidae > Aleochara > Aleochara curtula. The sequence goes on along the minus strand of OZ022216.1, from coordinate 16,835,328 downwards.
GCTTTTCAAGGCTAAGTTTGTTTATAAACCGTGAACCGCGGAATGCTCGGTCTCGTCTCGTCTCGTCACCACCATCGCACCATCAGCCAGCCAGCTAGCCAGTCAATGTCTCGCTTCTCCTCTACCTTTATTGTTGTTGTTGTTGTTCCGTGCGCTCTTCTCTCGTCTGGACCGACAAAGAATGCGCGAGGCCAAGAATGAATAGTCGAGATTGAAAAACTACTCTTCCTTTCGGCGCTTCACCGCACGAATGAACAAATTTCATTTCGTGCATTTGCACGCTCATTCTATTGTTGTCGTAGTCGTAATACGCTGGCGTATGTCGCCTAAAAATACATCGGATCTAAATGTTACGTGTCCTATTTTGCAATACGCGCCACTTGAATGATAAACAAGGCGAGAATGTTTTGAGAGCGTAAGAGTAAAAGTGAGAAAGTCGCATATTTGAATTGAAACTCATTGAAAGTTGCACGTGATTTTAAGTCATTGCATTGCATTCCATTTAATTTCATTTTGTAGACACGCACGCATAGCAGGCAGGCAGGCAGGCAGGCACATTACTAACTACTCTCTAAAATCACCGACAAAAAAATGTGTTTACAAATTGTTTGACTAATATTTAATTGCTCAGCAAACGCCTACAGTAAAATGTTTGTTGCGTATTAAGGTCATCGTATCGAAAATCGGCACTCAGCCAGCGTTGACTCGTATGCGGTGAAAGGAGCTCTATTAATATGTCACATTTTTAATTATTATTTGGCAATGGTGCCCGTGCGCCAATGATTTTCGTTTTACCTTTAACGCATGATGCGTAGACGCCAGCAACAACACTTCATCCATCCCGGTGATGTAATTTATCTAGGAAAAAGTTTGGCTTCAATTAATAAAATCGTGGTTATCACAGATTGAATGATGTCAAAGCAAATATGTACGAACTTTCTCAACGAAACACGTATGAATAATGGGTAAAAACGTAATCAGAAATAAAAGACGAAAAATTATGACGCTTACTTTGCTGCTCTCGGCACAACAACAATGTCCATCACAAATTGAACCATGCATGGAATGACGAATTCCGATTGTGTGTGTCCGGCGCTCTTTTGTTATTGTGTGGAGGAAAGAAAGAAATGATTGAGGAAGCAAAAGAAACAGCTGGGAACGCAAGCGTGCAAGAATGGCATTGGCGGCTGCGGCAGTCGGTGGCTGGCATCATCCCGGGCGCGACTCGGACAAATTGTTTTCGGTTCGGTGGTCATCCGGCCGGACAGAAGTCGTTCATACGGTTGAACGCGTGCCTCCTTCTTCGACCCGAAATGTCACATTCGCTCGTTGCTTCGTTCAGTGACTACATTGTAGCCATTTCAATCGTAGGCTCCTTGTGGATGTGGTTTGCATGTCTGTTACCATCAACCATCAATAATTTGCTTGAGACACGTTTTTTAAGTGTCGCAACCAAGTTGGAAAAAGTGGATATTTCTACTTTTTCTGCCTCGAAATCTCGAAAGGGGATATGGTCACTGTGTTGACCACAACTCGCCGCAATAAAGTTGATTTCCAACTTTACTTTTTCCGCAACTAGCAAAAAATAAGTAGTTTATAAATTCTAGTCATTAATATTGTTGTCCTTGTGTTTTGCAGGATTTCACTTGAGTGGAGTTGTCACAAGCGGACGAGTCGCGCAAACTTCGACGCTGCCCTGTGCGAACGTTGTCGGAGGCAGCAGTGCTGCAGAGCCGCCCGAAAAGTTCAAAGTCTCCGTTAGTTTCGACAGGTAATGATGATGATGATAATAATTAGCGTTTACGAATTGATGTATTAATTATCCGTTGGGGATGTTCTGTTTCGTTTTACAGATGCAAGATCACATCGGTAACATGCAGCTGCGAAACGAAAGACATATTTTGGTGCCAACATGTAGTTGCGTTGTCCTTGTATCGGATACGGAATGCGGAAACCGTCCGATTGCGAGTGCCCATTTCAGGTGAGTCTCTTGTGTTCAACTAGCTAGCTTTACGTAGATAGATATTGCGTTTTGCCTTGCGTTACTTGTTTGCTGCCCTCGAGCGTATGGCGTTCGCGGCGGTTCCATAGACTACTGAGATGTTTCCTTTACGGATGCGGCGACAACGACGGCTATTAATTGATTAAATCGATCGCACAGAGATTGATTGCGACATTATTGTTGTTGCCGCACAATTGCGACGGGCTGCTTTAAATGGTACTGACCTTTATTCATTGACATATAAAAATCGTAATTGCTTCCATTTAGCAATCCCACTGCCGCTGCCAGCAGCAATATTCGCGCACCGTACGCCGAACGTGTTCTCTCCATGCGTGTATACTGTGTATCTACTCCTCTTCTTGCGCAATTACAAATCGGTTGAGCCTTGATCTTTCGCCTATAAATTCGCGTTTGTCGGGAGAGAAAAATCGTGTGCGCGCGAGCGCGCGTTTTCTACTCTAAATGGTTGCGCATGTAAAAAATCACTTTTTGCAATCTTTTTATTGCCTTGCGCTACAAAATTGTAGCGTTCAATGTTGTACCATTAATTGCGACATTTTTAATAGTGCGAGTTGTTAAACTTTCTCATCAAGTAAAGCATGCATTGCAGGATAGTAGGGGGGTAAAGTCGCTGCACATTTTTTCAATTGTGGAATGATGAGACCGTTTTTCACGTGTCTCCTCGCCCCCTTTCGAATTGCACTCGGTGCAAGAGCGATGTGTACGTGCACGTGCACCATCAACCACCTGCACACACTTGTTAAACTCAAGCTAACAACTGCGAAAGGGGAGGTTTTTTTTTTGAAAATTGTACATGTCAAAGAATTCAGGCGCGCCTCGTATGAGAAAAAATGGTACTTTTTTCGGGTGTATAATTTTTTTACGCTTACTTAAAATTACATTTTGAATAATAGCTATGATATAACAGCGAACGAGCGGCGGGCGCCGTCAGTGATTTCGCCGGACGAAGGAGAAGAAATGAAATTGTTGCGTCGCGCTCGGCTCTCAGCGTAAGACAAAAGCGAAGGGAAAAAATTCGATTAACCTTAATGACACGTTGCGCGTTCGCCTCTCGAATTGACTCGGGCCGAAGCTAATGTGTGGGGTGTGGTGGATGGTGGAGGGCCCAGACTCTCCTTCGAAGAGGACGATGATGATGCGTCGCATCCGAGAACAGCACAGACCTCTTGCGTCGTTGCCCACCGCGATGGGTTCAAGTGTCTTAAGACACAGGCGTGCGTGCATTTTTTGTCTATTCATCATGCCCATCGCGCGCCGCATAATAAACTAAACAACGTTTCGCTTTATCTCCACTTTTATTATTTATAGTTTTGGGAAGACGCTACTAAAATTTGATACTTTAATTTATAATTCAAATCTTTGAAATCGTCAAGTCCTAAGAAGCGCTCTTGTTTGCGCTGGCAGATGTTTCGTCATTCGAGCATTAAATTCGGAAATAATGAAGTTTTCATTAGGGACTTTTGTGCGCTACGCCAGATAAAAGCAAAAGTAAAGTAAGTTGAACGAGCGAAACGAAGAATCCATTGTCGCGATAAGCTTTTATGTTACAAAATCCAGGTAGTTTTTGGTTCCATGCACATTGTTGGAAAATGAAAGGTGTATTTTTATACTCAAAAAATGGCCAAAAATTTTAGCAGACTCGGCGATCTGTTTGTTTAACTGCGTTAATTTTTAATCGCGTTGTAAAATTGACATTGGCAAGGCATGTTCTTAAATCGTATTTTATACTTGATGATTAATTCTTTAATTTGTGCTCGCGTTGCGCTGGTATGCTTTTTGATTGTTAATTTAGATGAAAAACCTTACGGCCATGAGGCATTTTGATGTTTAATGCCCTTTTCGGCGCGCTACCTACCAAACTTTGTTGTTTTTTCTCGAGTTTCTTTTACCTCCGCGACGCTGGCTGCATGCATGCATTGCGCTGACGACGAGTCATGGCGGCGGTGATGATGATGATGATGGCTTCTGCGTGTTTGCTTCGTTTGTGCATCCTTTGGGCTGCTTGTGTTTATGCATGTTTGAAAGACGAACAGCAGCAGTAGTACTATTATCCGACTCGTTTCGGTTATTTAATTTCGTGTGTGTAGTGTATGCGCAGGAGAGTCGTCCTTCTCGTCATGCAGTCGGTCCAATTACGCTAACGACCAGTTCGGAACCAAATAATGAATGACCATGCCGTAATTTATTATATATGGAAATTTTTCATTTCGCTGTTTATTCCAATCATATGTAATAGGAGATGAACAAGAAAGAAGTCTCTGCGTTTTGCCTCCACGTTGAGTTGAGTAATATCAGACGCGCCTCGCTTAAATTGCGAATAATTTTGCAAATTTCAAGAATTAATTATACGCATGCTAGTAGATGTTGCGAAAATCTCGATATTTTTGCATGTCAATCGTACTTGTTAGACTATGTGATTGCGCACGAGGAGGTGTGGGTGAAATTATTCGTGTACTTGGCTGGCATATTAAAATTGTACGAGTGTGTCGGCTCAGTGTTTTGCGCAAGATGCGAGGCTGCGGTCGTGTTGCGCGCGGACGGCGGCACGCTGATTGTACGAGTGTGGGTGATTGTGTGAGGCTGGCTGGTTCATGTCGAATTGGGAAAAAATCCGTGCTCAATAATAACCAACCACACCTATTAAGTCCCGAACAGGCCTGCGCCCCCAAGCTGTAACGATTTCATATTACGAACTTTCCGCGCACTCGGCCCTTGGGGAGCGAGAGAGGCCATAGAGAGACGTGCGCCGCTCCTGCTGCCGCCGCGACGTACATACGATGGCGGTGCCGCGGATGCGGAATGGAGGAGAAGAGCACGCGCACTGCATGTGCACACGGCTTGCGCTCGTGCCGGCGAAAAAAGCAAAGTTTTGTCGTAAAATTGTACGATTACAGCAGCTCGACGAAGTCGTTTCTGCTGCGGTGCATGTCGGAATCAAGCAATTGTATTTCCATCCGAGGCGGCTGGGGTAAACTTGCACGCACAATATGCGCTCTTTAGGTTGTACGATATTTTGTTTGTTGTATTTTCGGGTCGCGCGGTTATTTCTCATGAGGCCTTTCTTGTTGTAGCAGCAATAATGCGCGTGGGGTTCGTCCGTCTTGGACGGTGACGATTCTCCGGTGCGGATGGAGAAAACGGGAGGCGGCGAACGGGTGAACCACGTGTGCATGTATATTGCACGCTGCGCGTACCAGAAATGTACATACGCAGCGGATCGTTGCTCCTGCTGTATAGTGCCGAGGGGCGGCTATCGATCGGCGCTTTTCGCTGAACGTCGGGCGGTCGCGATTTCAATGCCATCGGCGGCGGCATCGGGTCGGCAGGCGGAGCAGCGCGCATTCGAAGAAAACTATCCAATTTAATCAACTAATTTTCGGATTGTAATTGAATTAAGCAGAGAGGAGACTGACTGGATGGCTGGCTGGCAGGCAGGCAGGCTGAGCGTACTGTCGCTTCTCGGGCAATCAGGCCGCGGATCGTCAGCGCCGTAACTGACGAGACCCTACTTAGCAATTAAGTCTCTGAGCGTCGCGCATCGCTCGTTAATACGAATCGTACGTGTACGTACATGCGTGTGTCGTCTTCTTCCCCGAAAGCGTGCCGTATCTGTATTTGTGCTGCTGCGTGCCGCTCGCCCTGCTGAGGGGAACTGTGTCGCCTATGGTGCGCAGCGCGGGCGCACGCTTCGCCGATATATTGCGCGTGCCCCTGACGAGTGGCAGGCAGCGGTAGTGGCTGGCGGTGGCAGCAAGAGCAGCAGCAGCAGCGGAACGGGAATCACACATCCGCTTTAATATCATTCGCCTGTCGAGGTTGGCAAATTAAAGCCACTTAAAGCGCGCTCACTCTGCACCACCACCACACCACTCTGCATAGTCGTCCTCCGAGTCGTCTCCCGGCGTATTGAGAGGAGCATGAGAAGAACACGTTCGTCATCCCTAAATAAATGCACGACTTGCATGCATAATATGAATGTATAAATTTCGAATCGTTATTTATGCACTCGTATCCAGAGTTCATTATATTGACCCAGGTAAATTCGAATAGTAATTAAAATATTCATAAGTGCTTCTTTGTGATGCGGATGCGCGCAGACGAGGAGTGGGCCAAAATTTCGAATGCATGGGAGAGGGTTAAATATGCATTTGACCTGCCCCTGGCTGGCCCGTGAAGCGCGCGGCGCGCCTGGGATTTTTCTTGTTTGCATGGAGGCAAAAGGTGGACGCACAACCACCAACCTGTTCATCGCGTACAAGTTCATCAAGTTTAGCTTGGTTTGGTCAATGTGGCCAATACCTTTTTTCTATTCTCAAGCTCGATGCGCGCTCGCGTTTTCTCAGTTTGCATCTTCGTTCTCGAAGAAGCTGCCCGGAGGGTGAAAGCAGCATCGTTTGTTTGAAAGGCATTGAGGGGGGCAGCACATGCCGCACTAGCATATTATTCGTGCCGCGTCATCATCTACATACATACGAACTCCATCCAACAACCCTGGTTTGGCTTGGCTGCCTGCCTGCCTTTGCAAATAAGGCCGTATTGAAAGCTGCATGCCCGTGAGCGCACGTCGCGCCGTATGCATTTGTCATTTAAATAAATTAGCTTTAAAAAGTATGCTAATTTTGGTTGGGGCACATGCATGATGAGAGAGAAGCGGAGTCCGCGATGTACGCGCGCGCGCCTCGCACACACAATAAGTCTGTTCGCGCGTGCATGAGGTCCTCCTATATAGCCCAGCAGAGGCTCTCCTCAAACCTGCTTCTTCTACTTCTTGCGTTTGCGCCTGGTGATGTTGATGATGACGGCACGTCGACGGGCCATGTATTTGCATTGTAGATCTCGACTAGGCTCTCTCAGTTCAACCGCTTTGAATTCGTTGGAATATGAAGTGCATTTTCAGCAGGGAGGCGTTTCTCTCGTATTTATTACAGTTTGCCGTCTATTTGCATGTCGAATATAATACGTAAATACATTATTGAGCGTGCATAATTATTGAAATTTAATATGTGCTAAGCCAAAATGCAGATTTGCTGAGATTTTTCTGATGGAGTTGGGGATATACGGTGGTGGGCCTACATGTTTGATATCGTTGCCTGCTGCTGCAATACGCTGGGTCGTGAGCGAGGTGGAAGCAACATGGAAGCAAGCGTGTTATTATTTATTAAAGCCGAACGCACAGATGCGAATGGTACATCGGTTTTAAAAGCAATGGTCGGACTCGGCGAGACGCTCACTCGCTTGGTCGTGTGCCGCCCCCACAACAACAACCGATCAAACGCGTATCCTCGTTCTCTCTTGCGCTGCAAAGCACAACACGGCACTCGCGTTCGCTACGACAACGATCAACACCACTTTTATCACCTGTGGCAATTTGCGCTCACGCTCCTTCGCATTCCCTACTTCTCGTTCTTTTCTTCTCAGTTCTTCTTTCTTTCCCAATTGTAGCTGGCGTATTAGATTTTATGTGCGCTAATGAATGGTGTAATGCAATGTATTGATGAATGCGCATTCATTTCAGAAACCCTCCTGCAAATGGATCGACAGCAATTGCAGAAATTCGTTCAGTACCTGATCTCAGAGCATCACACCGAAGTGCTGCCGACGGCACAGAGGCTCGCCGACGAAATTCTGCAGCAGCGCAGCGAAATCAATCAGATTCCGGGCGCGCCGGACCCGACTGCCGGGGCGTCCGCCGACGACGACCACACGTGGCACATGGACGAGGAGCAGGTTTGCGAACAAGTGAAGTCGTACCTGTCGCAGGGAACATACTTCAATGCGAACAAACACCTCAACTCATTGTTTTCCAAGGTGCGTATTGTTTTACAAACGCTAATATGCATTTATGCTGTACCGTTTTGACTGTACATTGACATTTTATCTTCGTAACATGATTAGGTCCGAGAGATGCTGCGGGCAGAAGACTCAAATGGTGCACGTATGCTTACTCTAATAACGGAGCAGTTCCTATCCGATCCTCGATTGCAACTGTGGCGCAACCAAGGTACCGCGATGACGGATAAGTGCCGACAATTGTGGGATCAACTTGGTAAATATGAACTTTTATCAAAAGAAAACAACATTACTTAGTGTATAATGCGATCGAGAAGGAGCGCGAGTAATTAATGTTTATATTTATTATACGGCAAGGTCGTTGAATCTCTTGACACTTATTGTGTTTGATTTTGCGTGACAGGCTCATTATGGGTGTGCATCGTGCTAAATCCGAATTGTACAATGCAAGAGAAACAACAGCGTAAACTTTTGTTGGAGAAGTGGACGCATATTGATGTGTGTCCTCCAGAAGATCCAGATTTTCGGATGCAACAGCCTGATACCGTTAGTATTATAATTTTATTTGCACGACTTGTATGTGCGTATGTTTACTAATAGGAATTATTTCGTATGCAGTACATGAATAGAGACAGGGAGCGTGTGCGAGATCGATACGCAGACCGTGAGCGCGATCGACGCGAGCGACGGGATCGCGATCGAGAGCGGGAACGTGATAGGGATCGTGGACGCCCCGTGTATGATTCGTCCAGCAGTTCCGATGACGATGATTATAATGCTAGATTTATGGAAAGGAATAATAAACGCTTACGCTTGGGGAATCAGCCTAGGTCGTCAGCCCCTGCTTTACCACGAACAGTATTTCATAGGTAAGTGTCGTGCACGATCCGTTGTTTATTAAGGAGACTGATTGAAATAATTTGAAATAACTAACGCATGTAATTACAGAGCTTTAGATGCAGTTTCAATGTCTTGGGATAATATGCACCTCAAGAATATTCTCTCCAGCGATATTTATTGCTCACACGTGCCGAATAATTCAACATCGGGCACGTTCAATCCCCAAGGCCAGCCATTGTGGAATGGTAATAGTTTTTGCATGTTATTATAGTTATTTGAATACTCATGTGGTTTTCCTTCCTCTTTCCGCTGGCATTTTCTTCGATGGCGCAGAACCAATACCATTGTGCGCAGCTCGTGTCGATTCGTTGCGGTCGCACGGCCATATGGAAGCCGCCCTGCGGTTAGCCGTCTCCGTGGTGCGCACGATGAAGCAGCAGCAACTGATTGCACAGAAGAAGTGGAATGAAAGCCAACTGCAGGCAGCGAGCAGCAGTGCTGGCGGTGGCGGGTCTGCTCGTTCAGGGGGTTCAAGCAAGCTGAACAAACCGTGCATGTCACGCTGTGTGGGCCAGTGTATGACGAACGTGTCGGCCTGTTCGACGACGTCAACGAGTGCACCGGCGAACACCGATGGCTGGGTTGGTCATCCGCTTGACCCGATTGGGACGCTCTTCGACACCTTAGCAGACGCGTCGATTGTGCCTGAGGATCAACGTCCGCGAACGCCTAGCTACTTGGATCTCGTTGGCGTCGATGACCAACGCAACAATATTCGGCCGCGCTACCACCACGTACCCGTTGTGGGGTCGCGCGACCGCTCCGAGACGTATTTAACGTTAGCCTTTGAAGTTGCCTTGATCGGCCTCGGCCAGCAGCGAATAATGCCTGTCGGATTGTATGCACAGGTAAGACAAACGCAATTCTCTTTATGTGATGTACGCGTAGGCGTCCTGCATCATTTTGTCATATGTGTTACGTGCAAATACAATCTTTAACGCAAGCTACGTATCGATTTGTTAATCTAGGAGAAGGCGTGCAAGCAGGAAGATCGACTCATTGCTAAGCTGCAGGAGATCGAGCTGGATAACAATTTAGTAGCAGTATTACGTAGACAAGCAATAATATTATTGGAAGGCGGTCCGGCTAGCGGGCTCGGTATCGGCATCCATCCGGAAAGCATACCGATGCATACGTTTGCCCGCTTTATGTTCCTATCGCTTCTTGGGTACGATCCCGATTTGGCGTACGACGTGGGCCTGCGGGCGATGCGTTTGCCTCTCCTCGAAGAGCATGAGGACTCGGACGATCCGATGACCGGCAATGCTTCCAGTTCGCTGATAATTAGTCGCTCGCCTCGTTGGTTTACCCTCGGCCATATTGAGACGGCGCAATGTGGGCTAAGCAGTACGATGCTGAGCGCAGCTAAAGGTATAAGTTCGGCTTTAGATGATATTCATATGATAACGATCCGGTAATATTATTCTAGGCGAGGTGATACGTTTACGAACGGTTTTGGAGTCTTCCCAGCGACACATTCATAGTTCGTCGCACCTTTTTAAGTTAGCGCAGGATGCCTTTCGTTTTGCGACACCTGAGAACGGTCCGCGACATCCGACGCTCCTTAGCGTCGCTTTTGAACTAGGTCTTCAAGTGATGCGTATGACACTGTCGTCCATCAATTGGCGAAGACGTGAGATGGTACGCTGGCTCGTAACTTGCGCCACTGAAGTTGGCATTCAGGCGCTGGTCTCAATTATGCAGAATTGGTACCAATTTTTTACCCCAACGGAGGCCACTGGTCCAGTGGCCACGACTGTAATGTCTCCGAGCACCATAGTTCGGCTTAATTTGGATTCTCAACAACAAGAAGATTTGTCTAATTGCGCCCGAACACTTGCACTACAATGTGCTACGAAGGTTGGTTCAAAACCATTATTTTTTCTGAGAGAGTAAGCCATACCCATCCTAATGTCAGCTACATATATTCAATATGTTTCTTTGGCTAGTTCCATGTTAAAATTTGTTAAGTTGAATTTGTTAAAACGGCCCAATGTACTTCGAGAACCAAGTCTACTGTTTTGTTTGTTATAGTTTAATATATAGTCTTTTAATTTTGAGTATGGAATTGTTTGAAAATTCTATTTATTGCATATTAGTGCAAATTACTACGCGCTTTTCAACATCTGCAAGTCGGGTCTGTACAACTTAGCCATTGTTTTACTAATGCTGATCTTCTAATATAGGACCCTCCAAACTGTGCCTTGAATGCATTGACATTGTGCGAAAACGAGGCGATGTCTTTTGAGAGAGCATATCAGATTGTTGTCGATGCAGCGTCGCATATCATGACTTCCTCGCAATTGTTCACAATCGCCCGATACATGGAGCATCGGGGCTACCCTGCTAGAGCCTATAAATTGGCAGTGTTGGCTATGAAAAACGTGCATTTGGCTTATAATCAGGTATGTACCCAAGAATAGTTTTATAAATTATAAATTTTTTAACGTTGTGTTCCATTTTAAGGATACACATCCAGCAATAAATGATATTCATTGGGCCTGTGCTTTGAGTCATACCTTGGGTAAGACGGAATTGACCAACATGATACCATTGTTGGTGAAGAATGTGCAATGTGCCACTGTACTCTCCGATATTCTGCGGAGGTGCAGTATGACGGCACCGGGGATGTCTTGCGCTCCCACAACATTGGAAAGCAGCAAGCACATATCTATTGCGCTGCATCGTCATTGGCGTGAAGGTAACACCGGCATCAAGCCGCTGTCGTATGACCGTCAACCCCTTCGACAATTACTTGAGGCGGCGGTCGCTGCTTATATCAACACGACGCATTCTCGCCTCACACACATTTCGCCGCGCCACTATGGCGATTTCATCGACTTTCTCACGAAGGCGCGTGATACTTTCATGTTAGCCCATGATGGTCGCGCGCAATTCGGCCAACTCATTGATAACATGAAAGTAGCCTACAAGGGCAAAAAGAAGCTCCTGTTCCTTGTGCGAGAGCGGTTTGGCTGAACGTGCCTGTCCTTTCCTAGTTATTTTATTTTTGTTTACAATTGTAATTAGGATTTTATTAAACCAAAGATTGTTATTTATTTTTTACAATTTAAGTTCGACTAAGTGGTGCAACACTAGGATCTGTATTTAGAAATGATGCTTCCATAGCCACAGTAACAACAAACGCACATTTGATATTGCTTTAAAAATCAAAGAGAAGAATATCAAAAACAAGTACAAATTGGCGATGTGTTGACTAATACAGGAAATGAAGCAAGTGCGTTAATATGAGAAATGATTGACTGACTAATATTTTAATCAAAATACGCCGAGCAATCAAATATCGATAATTTCCTATCGATAAATTATATAGCATTGGCATCACATTATTCATTGTCTTAGTTGAATTAATACAGTGCGATATATATAGATCACGCAAGGCAAATTTGACGACAATGTGTTAAGTTACTTTTGGTATTGCACATATCTGTGATTCATTTAATTTACCATATAAACATACCTTTTTTAATCTTGAAGCAACATCAATCGAAGTTTTGAAGGAGTGAAAATAATGCAATACATTGACTTTTCTGAGAGAAGTGAAGACAAAATTTTCTTGTACATAAATATTTTTGTTGATAACGAAATTCATTCCAAACTTGTTTGTGCAATCAAACAAGTTACGTTGACGAAAAAGTATGTTTAAATTTAACAATGCATAATGTAATTCCACTAAGTTCTGCCCATTTGTATTATTAGCAATTATTATGTAATTAATTCGTTGTTGTGTTGTGTTTCTCGTGTATAAAACATGATTATGGGAAGGCGTGCTGCGAACGAATGAAGTTGAAATTGAACAATTTAAATCTAGCCATGTGGAGAATTTGTAAATATTGCCAAAAGATAATGAAGATTGAATTAAATTTAGTATTATTATAATTATAAGGTATGCTGCATTGCATATTGTAATAAGGCATTCAGTTAAAAATAATTTTCGGGTTGATACGAGGAGTATGAAATCGAAACAAATGTTCATAACATACGTCGACAGTCGGTGTGAACGAATTACTTTATGGTTATTTTTGTGATGAGATATTATGCTGAAAACGATAAATAAAACAATATTTGTAAAGAAATCGCACCAATGTGAACTAACAGTATTAATTATATTGTAGCTGTAGATTTGGAACAGTAGTAGTAGATAATTTATACAATATTTGATAATACTTTTCAAACAAAACATTAACACTAGATATTTCTAAGTGAAAACAACAATCACTTATCAGATGAGTAATTCAGCTATCTAGATTTGCTTCTTTGGCAATAAGCCGGCGCGCTACATTAATACTGATTAGACTTAGCAGCAACTAGACAACGATTTTTACATGAAAACAATAGTATTCATTGGCTTTTGATTCAAGCCCAAACCTGTAACGCAAACACAATTAGTTAAGGCAATAGCTAGGATTACAATACATACTCTTAGAGTGTAGTCCCATGACCCAGTTGATAGTGCTGTACCATCAGGACTTACTTGCAAACATGATACACGATTTTCGTGACCATACAAAAGACACATTCGTTCGCATTTAAGGGTGTCCCATACGCTAACGGTGTAATCATTATAGCCCGAGAAAAGTAGTCGCCCTGATACTGAAAAGTCTACGGAATTGACGCCAAAAATAATGCTCTCTTTACTGTAAATAGCGACTTCCTTATCAGCTCGTAAATCAAATAGTCTGCATGTAGAGTCATCGCTTCCGGTAGCTACCGCATCACCACTAGGATGAAATTTAACACTATTTACATCAGATTCATGTCCTTCAAATGATTGAACACACTGCCCAGATCTCATGTCCCAGATCAACACTAATTTATCACAACTCTAGAATTGATCAAGATAATGTACACATATGTGAGTAGGAATAGGTAAACATATACATACACCAGAAACAAATGTATTGCCTGTTTCAGATGGGGCCAAATCAATGGACATCACATCAGCAGAATGCCCATGAAAGTTTTGAAGCAGTTGGCCAGATTCCACATCCCATAGTGCACATGTGGAGTCTCCACTTCCTGTTAGAATTTGTTGGTCAGAATTTGGAAAGATGCAGCAGCTCATGTAACTGGTATGTGTTCCAACAGTTTTTTTCCGTAATGATACATCCTCATCCAAGCTCAGAGGATATACAGTTACCTTATTATCCAATCCACTAAAACAATGAATTTTATTTTATCTTCTTATTTTATACTCCATGAGCATCCAAATACCCGCAGGCAACTAGATTACCAGATGGTGCATAAGCACAGGCCATTACCCATGTAGTTGGCATTGTAACTGCATGTTCCTTATTTGTTGTGAAAGCATCCCATATAATCATTTTTCCATCCTTAAACATAGTGACCTTAGTTTGGATATTTAAAGCAAGTCAAAGTCTACTTACTTGTGATGATGACACAATATGTCTTTTGTCAGGAGACCAGTCTGAGCATAAAACTTTTGCTTGGTGACCTTTCAATGTTCGTCTAGGTTTTATATTCATGTAATTAATAATTTCCAAGCGTTCCGCCACTGACGATACTTGAAGCACATGCAGTTATAGTTACAATTAATTGTAATATTGTTTAATTACTTACATGTAACATCATTTAGTTTTTGCCTTTCATCATCCAATTTCTGTTTTAATGTTTCAGCTTCCTTCATGAGGGACTCAACAGTCTCAATGGGTTGGGCTTTTATATCAACAGCCATGATTTCCAAAAGGTAAATATGCTTTGCTATATAAAAATTATTGGGTTTTGTACACCGCACACTGTTTATTTATAAACGGGAATAACAAGCCGCTTCCCTTAATCAATAATATTACTTTAGAGTGTTCTTGCTGGGTGGGGGCAGGAATGTATATAGTCAATATTCGTTCCTTCACGGAAACCAACGATATATTAACGAAATAGTCAGCACATTACTCTTATCAATATATTATTTAATAGGGATTAAATAAATTTCAATTAGGCTGCTTACCCTGCAGCAATACAAATCAATAGGAGTATATAATGGGAAGAACAAAAATTAGGTCTAGCAACAATATTCCGTAGCTTAGTGGTCTAGTCCATTAAAGTGATCTGTCTGTCTTGGGTTCAAATCTCAGGTCAGGCAATTTTACTTTAACATTTCAATTCAATTTAAGTCTATAAGTGCAAGATCAAATGTAGCTCTAGCAATAACACTTCATAGCCTAGAGGTATAGGCTGTGGAAGTGATCTGGCTATCTCAGGTTCAATTCCCCAGAAAGCCTGTCGACATTTAAGTTTTAAATTTTCAATATGAGTCTATAAGGGGAAGATCAAATTTAGTTCCAGTAACAACACTCCATAGCCTAGTGGTCTAGTCTATGAAAGTGATCTGCGCGTCTCGAGTTCGAATCTCGAGTCGGGCATCTCAGTTTTAACATTTCAATTCAATTTAAGTCTATAAGGGGAAGATCAAATTTGTCTCAGAGAAAGCACTCCGTAGCCTAGTGGTATAGTCTATGAGAGTTGTCTGTGTATCTCGGGTTCGATCCCCGACAACGGCCAGCCGAATTTATAACTTATTTAATTCCTTGTGTGTTCGGGGGGCCCCTATAGACTTAACGCTAAGTCCTATGGGGCCCCCCGGGCGTACAAGGCCCCCATTTTTAATTTTTGAAGCCCGTACGTTAAGATTGTCTTGTGACGGCCCACCCCGCCGCTTCGCTCCCCGGCAGTAGACTGCCTCCCCATTCCCGATTTTCGTTACCAACAGACCTCGGTTTGTGACGTCATTTGAGACCGGGGCGCCGCCACTCTATGAGAAGTGGGGACTTAGAATTATTTTCTAAGTACTTGAATTGAATTCAAGTGCCTCTATGGCCAATTGAATGGCTGTTCTATGTAGGTATACAAGTCACTACTCTATTTAATTTAAAAAAAATTCACCCGGCCGGGATTCGAACTCCTGACTTCCATGTCACAAGCAAGCACTCTACCAACTAGGCTACTAAGTAACATACCCTTTAAAAATTGAAACTTATACTTCTAGTCTCAATACAACACTCCAGAACGAGGAATCGAGTAAGTCGGAATCCAAAAAGGTTGTAATTATAACTCAGAACCTGATAAGCTTATTATGCTGAAATTTGGTGCACAAATATGTTTTAAATTCATAAAATAATGATGTGAAGAGATTTAAAAAAATCTTGTACAAAAATGGCACATATTATATTATGTACGTATTGTATATTACATATAGTTGATAATCATTCGAAAGTCTAGATGTATTACCTAACTTATAATCGTCATCACGCAATATTATTCCTTTTAAATTTTGCTCAAGTTATATAAAAACACTTTTCATCATCGTAAATAAGTTTTACAGATAAATTTGCCTTCAAAACTTGTACAAGTAATAATAATTTTTGCAACGTTGATACTCATGGAAATGTGGAAGTGCATTCATCTATTTATCAAATGAGAAATGATTAAGAACCAGGTACACCCGGCGATCGTTATATTTTGAATAAATTTAACTTCACTATAAAAATATAAATCTTATTATTATTGCCAAATAAATAAAAAGGTATCATCATATCTGTTTTGCTTCACATGATTCTATAATAATTTCAGTAAAAATCGGCTGCCTATTAATGAGGATCGCTTAGTGTTTACAAGATAAAGTAAGATTGAATTACGCTATACATTTGTTTTCGCTTGGTTGACGTATGTGTGTCTGTAATTGATTTTAAAATTCATTATGCCCTTGTACAATTTGCAATACTATGCTGAAGTAGTTTAATACTGAATGCAGTATAATTAAAGTAAGTATTTATACGGAAAGTAAATGAATTTTGTTAATTCAAATCAACATAAACGGCTAAATAATTGTGTTCAACAATTAGGAAAAAATATATAAAAAACAATATATAAATAATGCTTGCCTAAAGATACTAAAAATACATCCCTATAAGAATCGTAATAAACTAGGAAAATAATAAAATTATTAATATTTACTTGAATAAATCTATATATGTTTAATGTATGTAGTATAAAAAAGTAATCGCATGGGAAGTGTTGCAACTGTTACTTAGTTTAATATGATGCAAAAAAGCTTTTCCCTTTTAGACGTACTTTTTTATAATTTTAACATTGGTTAAAAAACAATTCGACATTTAAAAATTGTCTGTCTAAATGCTGTGATGATAACTTTTAAATGTCGATTCTCTTTGCACGTATTGTTATTAAAGACACCATCCAGGTTGCAGCACAACTGGAACTGTTAATTTTTAAATTATTTTCATTTTGCGTTGGCCGCCAATTAATATCTCCATAATTATTCTTGAATTTGAACGCAAATCGCCAATGTTCCTCAATGAATACAAAATTTAATATCTTGCGAATTCTGTCAACTGAGTAACAATGGGATGGCTGTTCAAATTGTCACTGCCAAGCTGTATTGCCCATCAATTTACGCGTTCGGTTACTTATCTCATTACTTTCGATTTAAGATCACTTACAGCATCATTTTCAATTTAACTCCTAATACATGTTTAAAATATTTGTTTGTACTTGTGTATCATTAATGTACATTTTCATTTATACGGGAAGCGCTTTATATGCAAAATTCGCATTCTTGAACAACATGCTAATGCTCATAACGTAGCATTTCCGTAATAATGTGTATGATAGATAATGGCCGATTAGTTAATATTTTCGTGTCAACATTAATTAAATATTACAATTATAAAAATTATGGCAACGTTTTCAATACATTTCGTCATTAATCAATCATTCAAAATTTTACTCAGTGTTTCTTCATTCAGCGAGATCGCATGATACGTATCAGTTTGGCACATAAAATTAATTCATTTCCATATCAAATAACAACGAACATGTCTTCTTGTCAAGTCATTAGTAATAAAGAAAAAAATAAGCAAGTACTAACATTTTGAGCTAACAAATATTAAGTTGTCTGTCTCCTTGTATATAAGTAGGCGTAGTTCAATTAATAATTTAAGTATTTCTTTGAAGCAATGACTTTTCATTTTGTTCCTTACATAGTAATAAGTAGCGTAGTTTCGTAGCCCCATTTTACGTCTCGTACATACTTGATATTAGTTTTCAGTTATTTAAAAAAATATAACTATTATTGTTCACTAGTTTTAATCATGTGTCATAACAATGCAATAAACGCATCGTGTTGATGATAGATAACATTAACAATAACTACAGCGAGTGTAATTATTATTATCATTAATTCGCTCGTTTGAAAATGTATGTCCATGAAGATGAAAAGTGATTTATCTTTCCTAACAATTCTTATTAATAATTAAGTCGCCTAGTCATTTTATTTTGTTTGTCCGTCATCTCATCAAATTATTTATATCTTACATAAATTTTCATGAAAATTTGTACGAACATATTATGTTCATATATGTTTATCAGTTTTCTTTTCTTAAATATATACTTGCTATATATATATATACTTTCTTGTCTGTAAAATTATGCATGTTATTCTGTTATATTACTTTGTGTGATTGTATGTACAGTGTTCATTTGCGTATTGTATTTTCTCTTCGTTTTTGATACTTACTTATCCTTATTAATTAATTATTATATGTCATTTATATCGCCTGGTTTATGCCTCAAAGAAAAAACACAGACGATGTTTAGCAATGCTATTGCTGCTGCCCTGGATTATGAGGCAAGTTTGGTGGCGGGCCCTAAAAATATATGCAATTATAAATTAAACGAATACACCGCTATCAAAAACATACTGGTATGCTGGAATAATGTGGCGCTAACATATGATGGGGTGGACCAACACCGAGTTTTGGTCCATCTTCCGCTTTCTCTTCTTCTCGCCGTTTTAAGCATGCGGCTTTAGGATTCAAATTACGTTCTAAAATCAATGCAATATTAAGAGGCAATCATTTATAAATAAATGCAAATAACTTACCTCTAACTTGTTGCTCTAATGTCATTATCACTTCAACAGCCATATTTAATATACCTAATTTTGTTTGTGGTTTGTCCGTCTTTAAATGCGCCATACACATTCGACCCAATTCTTTTAAAGCGTCGTTTATGTCTCGGATTCGTATCCTGGATGAAAATAATACATAATTACTCTATCATAAATACTATAATACGTGAGTAAAATTTCAAATGATATGCGAGTTGTGTAAGTGGAAAATTCTAATTTCTATCTGAACCATTTCTGAATATAGGCCAAAATCTTGTCTTCACCATGAATATACACAGTGCAGTGTGATAGTTTGATCAAGGACAGCAATGCGCACCTTTCTCTGGCATTATTCGCTTGTCTCCGTTCCTTTTCTCTTTGTGCTTTTTGGACAGGATCTAATTCACCCTCTTCCGCCTCTTCCGCACTGGAACAACTTAGACGCGTGTTAGAATGCTAAACGTGACTTTAAGATGTATGCTTATGAAATAGAACTCGAATTGAAGGTGAGAGTCATTTGTGTATGCTTCTAAAAGCGTATGCAATATGTTTAAAACAATTTATATTTTATTGTATTTGTAATAGCACGCCAAATTGAATCAAGTACGTTTAAATCGTCTGCTGTATCCTAAAATGTATCAAACTCTTTCTCGTTTGATCAGATATAAATGTACTTACTAAACACTGCGCTCATTAAATTGTACGTAGTAACAGATATCGAAACTGAGTGAAGATACAAAAATATTTCTTGGCCCATATTCAAATTGCTCAGTAAAGATAGATTTTAGGTTGGTTGCTTCAAATTCGAACATGATAAATAAAAATTGGATTAATGTATTAATAATTTCTGGCATTGACAAATGCACAACAAAATAAAGTTGGATAATACGTTACTACAAAATTTGATAAATTAGTAAAGTGAACAAAGTAAACTAAAGTAAAAACAACTTTATTTATGCACATCTTTTGCGCATATATTACGGCGGTTTGCTTTACGAAAATATAGTGGACGGCCAATTCTTGCATTACAATTGTTACACACAATGACGAATTACCATCATTATTATGCGGGTAACATTGCCTTGCAAATGTGAATATGGGCCTGCTCAAATTGAAAAGATAAGAAAATATTAGTGCAAGTTATCTAATTTTGATTAAACAACATGAAATTGAAAAAATGAGAGTCCGAGAAGTAAGTTTCTCTATTGATTGAGCCCGGTAAGCAAAAAAACCTAATTCAATATACGGCAAGGAGCAGGGGAAAATAGGATTAATTTACAAGAGAAATTATTATGCTTGCGTGCTATTACATACCGTTCACGAACATTGTTCGCTTGCCGGCGCTCCTTTTCACGCACGGCCTTATTGGCTGGATCATCAATGACTTCATCTTCATTCGGACTAAAGACAACATTGTTACAAGTAATCGTAAACCGTAAACAACATGGAAGCGACTAATAAATCAGTTATTCATAGCACTAATAAACGACTGATTCATTGGTCTCATGTTGCGAATTGAAATGCGTAAGCGTTGCGAATTGACAACTAGTGTAACAAATATAAAAGATACTCACTATCGTCGCACCCGTTTGCTATTTTTACCACTAGTCGAACCACCACTTGAATTTGCTGCCTCCACAGAACTCGAAGGTTTGGTATCACTATCTGGAGGCTCTTTACGTTTCTCTAAAATCATCACACATGCGTATGAATACCAATGTTTGTTTCATAAAATGATTAAAACTTACTGCTATTGTATGTCGTTCGTTCTACTTTCACTGGATCAGGTAAATGTGACTCTGGTGGTGGAGGCACATAGCTACCGCCAATTGTTGTCATCTGCGAGCCGCTCAAACTCGGCGGCAGCTGCCCCATGCCAATCTGAGATTCAGCATGATTTTTAAGAATGTTTATAGCATCGTCCAGTCTTTCCTCCATTCGTGTTCCCTAAAATTTCATTATCATTAGACCTCAATCCGGCTGAGAGAAAACTATGGTTGAAATAAATTGCAGCTCTGTGGTTTATACGAGCCGCTAATACGATGTGCAATTAAGACTATTAAAAATCTCAAACAAAATAAATAATCTCAAACTCACTTGTACTTCGGCATGATCTCTAAGGAACACAATGGCATCATCTAAACGTTGCGCGTCGAGAGCTGGAGGCTTTTCAACAAAACAAAAAACCAAATAAACGCCATGCACAAAATAAATAGAATTGAAAAATTGCAGCAACTCCAATAAGCAGAAATGACAAGTCTGTTTATATGGCAAGAAGGTAATCAAACAAAATCATCAACACGGAAAACAAACACCGCAAGCTAGAAAACATCCAAGTTGTCACGCGAAACAGGATGCTTACCATGTGAATACCCTGAGGTGGTCCGCTATTGTTGACGGCTTGTGTATAATGTGGCGAATGTGTGCTGGCGGTGGGATTCGCCAGCCATCCCGAGGGCGCTAGCGGTGGCGGCGAACTTACCGGTGTTGAGGGTGCTGAACTGTAACTACTCGCGCTCGCCTGCTCTGCTATAGGATAAATCTGCAAACGGACAACAAGAAAACAATCCATGAAACTGAGCAATCCATTCAATTTTCATTATCAATTGAAGATGAGCCACACTTACTGAGCTTAATGCTTTACTGATACCGTCGCTGTGTGGCACAAACGCGGGGTTGTTCGTTGGTGGTGGAGCCGTCGTCGCCGGCGTTCCATTGGCACGGAATGAAGACATGGGTGGCAATCCTTGCGCAGGGTCTGCTTCGGGGGTGAGTCCATAGTGTTCATAGTTCTGGTACGGCGTCGTGTACGAACTGGACCATTCACCCACAGCCCCAGCGGCGCCGCCGTCCGTACCCAAATAGTAACCGGTTCCGGGGGCGGCGGGCGATGTGTACCTCGGCGAATCATGAGCAAATTCGTCAGAGCCGTACTGCAAGAAAAAAATTAGTTTTGCATTTCATTGCGCCAGCACTTTTTATCTCGATTGATTTATGAACTTCCCACATAGAATATTGTGGATTCAGCTGAAGCTCAACTATGACAAAATGAAAATGTGGCGGTGGTTAAAGGGTCACTTACATACAGAGATTGCGCATAGAAAAAACGCCGAAATCTGAAACATTTCGATACTGACGCAAGAAACTGAGTATCCCATCGTGACTAATGTCTTGCTAGTATTCAAATAGAGAAATACGAAGGGCGCGCTTTTCTTCGATGAAAAATTTATGGCGCGCACGTGAGCACCCCTGCTTTCTCGCATTCGATGCGATATTGGCAAACGCCGCATATCGCTGATCACAATATAAGAAAACATTACAAAAATATAATCGCGCCACGAACGCAAATTTCGATGGGGAAGACACTAAGCAGAAACAAAGCGAAAGCGCGCGCCCTGCTTCATCAATAGTGCGCGTAAAGCGCATTACGCGTATCGCGCACACACGTGAATAATTAATTCAAATTCGGCAATTCGGAAACAAGTGTGCAGGGCGCAGATAAGACACGCGTATATAACACCAGCCAATTTGATTAGATTTTTATCGCCAAGGTGTGCGCTTCGCGCCGCGAACACGGATGCAATCGGATTAATTCCGTGATAATTATCGGTAGCTGGTGGTAAGTAATTCGCGCCGAATACACCATCGCATCATATTGATTTAGTCTCTCTCCTTACCAGTTAAAAATGCGTGGCACAAAAGTCAATACGTACACAGCAGGGCCTGTAAATAATAAAAACGCCTGCTACACGTTGGTGTACAACATCAATAGAAACTTGAATGATATATGCCTGCACGGATTTATCATTCCTCGCCGTGCATTTATTCCAGAATGCATATGAATTCAATGCGCCTGAATGATCTTACGCGATCTCGCATGCGACAAAGCATCCTCTCTTGCTGCCTTGTTCGCTTCAATTGCAACGGAGATCGTCGTCGATCGTACGTACAAATATATTAAATTTTCAACACGCGAAAAATGATATTTTATTGTGCAACGCGTAACCGATAAGAAGTTCGTCCGTGCGAGCGTCGTCGCATTCATCGATAGATAATCACACAAAGAAAGATGCACGAGTATAATTGTCACGAAATGGGAGCAATACATATTCCATCGCCAATGACAAAACAATTATCACTCCGTCGAGTCGAGCCCGACAAAGTTTCGCCAACTGAATCAATAATTATTAACTAATTATATAATTACGCAAATTGCTTCTTCAGCTTTGCGGTTGAGCGTATTTTCTCACTATTTAAAATAGCTGGCTCTTTCTCAAAAAAAACTTGCCCCACATCATCATCATTATTATGATGATGATTATTATCATCATTTCGTCGCGTTGTGTTGCGCTGAAAAACACATATTCGCGCGCGCGCGCTCCAGTGTATTAATCGGCTGAATTATTAATCATTAATTTATTTAGAACGTACTCAAACTATCCATCTATCTATTTACATACATCCAGCGCATATGTATTCATTTCACAATCGCCAATCACAGCCTGATTAAAACAACAATAAAATATCGTTGCAAACATTAAACGAAACTGACTCGTTGCCGAACTACGGCGCAAAATAATGTCAATCAGTAGCGGCTCGCACAATTTGTAATAAAGTTAATGTTTTTGAGCACGTTCTCGCTCGCATGCACATTGCATTCACATGCAACATATACGCGTCGGCAGAGGCCAAGAATTTGTGTCGCCACTCAGTCTCGGAACGGACGAGTCGCAACTGATGAAATAAATTACATGGAAGTCGAATCGCGCGCTCGCTATCTCGTCGCGCTGATTGTGCACTGCATTTTCTATCGTCCGATAAGGAGAGGAGACCGCATGCTGGCTGGCGCGTTCTCTCGTTTCATATCGCCAATATTAAAAACGCGTAATTAATGTACATGTCGTAATCGTAATTAATTACGATATATTAAACGGCTATTAAAATAGATATTCGTGGAGCGCGCGCGCGCATTCGAGTGCAACATTGCTTAACGCAGTGCGCGCGACCAATTCGTGTTCTGATGCGAAATAAATGAGAAAAAAAGGACTATATCATCGAATAGATCGGCCGCAAGACGCAACAGTACGCTCGAAATAGTTGCGCGCCGTTTCTTTGCATTGGAATTTTGAAGCGTTTAACAAGCAACCAGTTTAACCGTCATAGGAGAGAAGAGTGAGTCGTTAAAGTTTCTGAATGCGTGGGAAACGGAAATGAATAAGAAACAATGTATGTTTTTATTCTTAAGCTGCCTGCAAATCCACGACCATTAAAATAAGCGCGTGGATTACGCGATGATGCGGTGTACGCGATGAAAAACTCACCCCACTTTCGTATTGGTTATTGTACTTCCAAAACGCCGCTCCACCCTTATTGCTGCCTAACGACGTGTTCGCAAACTGGTTCGGGTGTTCCATTCCAGAGAACAAGTGTATCTGCGATTGACCGAGTGAGCGTTTCAATTGATAAACATGATGAGCGCAAGATGAAAACTTTGGTGACGACTAGCATTAATTCGAATCTTTCAGGCAAATGTCTTTTGTCACCCGCGACGGATCACTTTGCGCTGTTTGAAAAAAGCACCATAAAGAAGACATTACGTCTAACTAATGCGGGAACCCAAACACAACAACCACATGACATGACTTCTTCGACGCGTTTTGGTTTCAACAATAATTCGACACGGCTACAAGTTGAGCGAGCGCGCCAAGGCAAATCGCATATAAGGAGAGCTGGAGGAACTACCGCGCGCGCGTATGTGATTCCTGCCAGCAATACGCGACGCGAACGTGCGAGGAGGGACAACGCGCGAACTGCGAGGAAATAGTAAACTGACTAACGATGTGAGTACGCCGGCTTGGGGCACACAACGCAACGGCTCACCAAGAACATGTACGTACGTACGTACATACTTGCCTATGCGGAATATGCATAGGAATCCCCTACTCTGCCATGCCGTGGCGGCGGTGACGATGTCGACTAGTTGAGAACTAGGAGCGCACTACTGTGCGTTGCACTACATGTGTAGTGTCTCTTCTACGTACACTACTTACTTGCAAGGAGCCGGGAACAAAGCGATTGATGTATTCGAATTGCAAGAATGCTCCGCAAGCGCTTGCAGGAAGAATTTATGATGATATTTCATATTAATAGAATAATGCCGATGCACAACCCGACTTTACACGCACTTGCTCAATATAAATATGGTATCCGCGTTTCGAAACAATGATGTTCAAGATAAGCGTCCCTCCTGTCTTAGCGAACGCGCCCGTTGCGGCCGTTGTTGTTAACGAAACAATAGATTTTAATGCACGTGCGTTTAAGGCAGCTAATTGTCGTTAGCGCAATCCAGTAACGACAAATCCTTACGGTTGTCTCGTTCTCCATATTATTGCAAATCAATAATGCAATAACCCTTCATTTCGCTTCTGTAAAAGGTCACATCTACCGTATTTGTTTTCTTAACGAATCTTTGCCCATTTTTATCAAAGCTCGAGCGCGCGCGCGTGTGCAATTCAAAGAGACAAAACTGATGACAGGTATCGCGCAATAACGTATTTTTCTCTCCGTCTTTACGTCTTCTGATGATTATTGCTTTGTGCGACGAGAGAGCAATACTGTTCTTTCTCGTGTGTTTGTGGTATTTAAATTAATAATTGGCTTGCACCTTCTTTTCGTAAAACATTTCAAGGCTGAATTATAAATCAATGTCAAATCCGCAATAATAATAAATATGCGCGTGGTGAATAAATAATTAATTCGCGTAGCGCACACATGCACGCGCAAATTATGAATAGAGCGCAAAGAATTCCTAATCACAAAGCTCTTCCCGTTTTGCTGGCGCATTTCAAATTAGCGTGCAACCATAATAACAGCTAGCGCGGATAAAAGAAAAAACTACATAGAAAAAAATACATTTTGCGAGGTAATTGTGAAAAAGTAGTGCATCCAAGAAAGAGAAAAAATAATATAGCAGCCGTACTAAATTCAATTATTATTATAGGTAATCCGTAACAAAGACTCTTTGCTAGTCCAACAAGGTAGTCGTTTAGTCCACGTACGTTTCATCCCCGTTCTATTCGTGCGCAATCATGTCCCCGTTTACGTAGCTAATGTTCGAGGAGTAAATCCCATAATTTGCCCGCCGTACAAAACACGTACACGTACCTATACCAAAACAGCCAGCGACAATTTTAATTAATAACTATATTACATGCGATTCAAACTCTCTTACTCGTCGTCATCATGCAAATCCTTCGATGATTACATCCGCAGTCGATCAATTACCGCGCGGCTGACGACTATTTTCATGCTGTCGTCCGTCTCCTCTTTTTCTTTTCGCTTCAAACAAGCGAAGCCATAGCAATGTGATGGCATTTAATTGAAAGCAAATCGAATTCAAATTCTTTCAAGAGGATTGCTATAAGACAGCCTGCCGCCGTCGCTGCCGTCGCCCTCGCGCCCCCAAAGCGTACGCGAAATCAATTTAGAAGCGAAATAATTCGTAGGTGCATCACACAGTTCTGCGAGTAAGTATGTACAATGAATTACAACAATTGGATGTGCTGTAGAGTCTATTTGCCAACGGGACATTTCCTATCTATCCTGTCTATCCGCGCTCAAACTGGGCGCACGAGCCAAAACAACGGGCGGGTTCGAATGAGGGACGGGCAGAGTACTGCCGCGCTTCGCGTTCGCCTCATTCACTTCGGGTGATTTGCCATGACTGACAATTCAATTATACTATGGAATTGCTCTCTCTATTTCGATTCTACGGAATTCTCCAAGACACAAATGCGCTCAAGAGTGACCAGGTTGCCGGGTTGCCCTGCTGTCCGTTTACTGTCTACGATGAACGTGCGCAAATAATGTTAAATTTCGAACAAATTTCTTGCCACCGCACGACTACAACATCAACCATTTTAATCACTTAATAAGACCGACGTCGTCGGCGGCAACGGAAAATTAGTTGTGCGAGTTTGCGCGTGCAATTTTTTACTATTAGGCTACTTTAATGCCCTCGTCGTCGGTAAATCTTAATCGAGAGGGTGGTGTCACTGCCTCGCATTCCTGCTGCTGCTGCAGTCCCGCTACAGTTCTCCCGCACCTTGAGCGCATTACTTACACGAGTCCCCCCGCACACAAAAGGGCGCCGTTTAGGGGATGAAAACACGCGTACATTTAGCACAACTTGCCGGCAAGTAGAGGAAGGCCACCAAGGAAGATGGAACAACGCAGAGACGAAGAAAAAACTGAGCGCGCGCGCTGAATATGCGAGTCAATTGCGCTACAAATCTTTTATGCATTAAATATTCAAAGCGAAGCGCACGCACTTTATACGCGTGCATTTTAACAGTTTCGAACGCGAACCCAGAGTTTCTTATCCAAGATAGGCTAATACCGTTCACTCGCAAGGAGGGGTGCGTAACAATACACGTACGTATTGAATCGTATCGCAATGACACCCACTCGGATGTCGAGCATGCCGTGAAATAAATAATTTAACATGGGTGCGCAGGTTTGCGTTGTTCATTTTGTGCAGCGCGAAGAAAGAATGCGTCGTGTGAATGAGGGAAAGCCCTAAGTGTAATCTGATCACCATATGATACACGTACGTTAATAACGAGCATTGTAAAAGCGCGAAAGAAAACTCAATCAAAAACTGTTCGTGCATATACGAAAAGCATTAAACTAATTGTTGTGCAGCGCGCGCTCGCGTTCAATTTAGAGATATCTGCAATACTCATATGCTAGCTTCCCATTGCGGCTTTTTATGACGCGCGCTCTTTGCCTTTTACTTTGCTTATTCTTCCGCGTGCATTCGCACATACTTTTCAATCATTCGCCGCGAAAAGTACGAAGCGTGCCAACGAGCAGTTCACCCTATATACCATAGATGTAATTCAGCGATAGCGTACCACCAATACCACCAATCAATGTATGTCATATGCGCAAACGAGTAAAATGCGAGAAAAAATTGTGTATGAACTCACCACCCCCCATTGCTGATTATCTATGTTGGCACCGGGTTGCTGAGGCTCGTCTTTCGGCCGCGGTGTAATCTTGGCCTTGGCGGGTGAGAGTCGGCTCGCGGGTCGCGCGCTAAACGGGAAGTACGGACTATCGGCGGCGAACGGCTCTCCCGTGGCTTGCGTGGGACTCGCGCCAGGACCTGAATATCCCGGACCAGCCGGACTTAATGCGTACGCCTGCAAATTGCAAATCGTATTAGTCCTCATAATACACTTTTACCAAGTTGCCGTGCGGCGGATGAATGTTGTGCTTACCATGCCGTTGTCGATGCCTCCATAGGGAGGTTGAAATCCAGGTTTTTCTGGAACAAGAGAGAACATGGAAATTAATTAACAATTCTTACATTACAACAACAAAACGCCCGCATTGCGCAGCGTGGCCGGCACTTATGCGATAACTGGGTTCGGCGAGATTCGCATGAGTGCATTCATTCGCCAGCGCGACGATTACTCCGAGTGTCACTACTCTCGGCCGCTTTGTGCGCGATTTGTTAATTTCTAGTAGGAAAATGCATGCCTCGCTGGATACGTCCAGCACACCACGGTCAAGCACATTCCGGACTGAGCGCCTCTGCTGCCGGCGATCGCTATCTTAAAAGTGTCATTAGCATTGCGGTGGTGACGGCGGCGGCAGCGGTGGTAAATTCATGCTTGCTTAAATCCTAGAAGTGCTGCCGTTACTGCTCCACTGCGAATTATTGCGAATTTCCGGCGCAATTGCACTCAACTTGTCAAAACGCGCTGTTGAA
The DNA here is from genome assembly GCA_963978815.1 of Aleochara curtula. Classification (NCBI taxonomy): domain Eukaryota; kingdom Metazoa; phylum Arthropoda; class Insecta; order Coleoptera; family Staphylinidae; genus Aleochara; species Aleochara curtula. The sequence goes on along the minus strand of OZ022216.1, from coordinate 16,806,894 downwards.
CGAAAATGTGTGCGCACCTTTCAAACCTTTAACGCGGCCACACAAGACATTCTCGCCTGAGAGAAGCAGCTTGCGAGAACAACAGCAAAGCAGCGGCAGCGGCAGCAGCAGCAGCAGCAGCAGCAGCACCAGAGAAAGTCACCGATCGCTATATTTGGTTGATACAATTACAAAATCAAAAATTATGTACACAAGTACACAATACGCAGATATACATATATTAAATTATAATAGACGCCTATAAATAAATAATACTCTCGCTTGCATTGTGATTTACTCACGCGAGGATAATTGTTATGCATTGAAAACAGATAAATAATAAACACTGTCGTTGAAATATCAACAGCGCACGCTGAACCAAATATTTTTGATAATTGCTTGGCCGTTAGTGCGCCTTCGTTTTGCAAAACACGAGCGAGGGAGAGTGCGCCTCGCACTGAGTTGCTTTTTTCAATTTTACAACAGCCCTGCTGAACAAATGCAAATGTGCATAAACTTCCAAAGCACACACACGTTTGCTTCTTCGTCTTCTGAATGCGTTGACATGCATGCAAAGTACGCCGACGAGAGAAATACACATATCTGAAACTGTGTATAATTGCTATACACTCGTCGTCGGCGCAGAGATATGAATGTATGTATATGGCCGGATTGGCTAGAAAAGGCAGATGTTGTACGGAAACCCGTTCGTTCAGCTCGAACGAAACGAGAAAACATACACGGCGACGATCGCGTTCTCCGTACGTTGCGCGTTTTCAATACGTCCATGTACAAAAACTACCTAATTTAATTTAATACACATATTTGAATTTGAAATGACTTGTTGCGAGTACCACGCGACTTAATACTTCTAATGGCAATTCTTAATTATTTGCGTACGTTCAATGACGAAGACGATGATAATGATGATGATGACGATTCGAAGAAGCGTGCGCGCTGCATACGAATGAAAAGAGGCACATCAGACAAGGAGAATGAACCATAACTGTAAATTCGTAAGGGATCGAGAGAGCATACGCACTCTGATCAGCGCCCAACTGAAATATGCTCGCGACTCGCATGATTTTTTGCGCTCTGCTCGTCGCGGCCGAGTGTGTTGCAAATTACATCACAGGCAATAATATGCATCTCATTTTAATAATGAATAAAATGTAAACGTTGAGAGCGGAAGGCGCATAAATGCACTGATGAAGCGTTTGGCATATATCTTATTACAAGCGCGCATAATGGGACAGCAACCTATCGGCCAGGTAGCCGTAAAACTACCTGACGCATCGCGCGACTAAGGAAGGCCCACTAGATAAAGAGAGGATGGCAAATGTCATCCTTGCATAAATTCCATATTATTACGCACAAAGATGCTGTGAAAATCCAACGCGGAACAAAGACACGGTAAACTGCAACTGCAACGATCGCGAGTAAACGAACGAAAAAAAAACTCTATGAAATGCACTCATTTACCGGCCGAGCGAGTGCATCGTGCGCATCTCCACCCTATTGTTAATCAATGTCCAATTGGAGCGCGCTGTAATTAGACGAAACGAGCAACGACGTTGCGCATATTTAATAAGGTGTCTAATAATTAACGAAAGCCGCGCAGCCGTCGCGAATGCTTAAGATGTACGAAGCCAAAATGATTAGCAATAATTAAAAACGCGTATTCCATGTCGACTCGGAACGCCCGCCAGCTCGAGGCACGCCATCGTCTCATACATGATTAACGCTCATGCGGTAATGAACGTTTTGCATATTACAACTCTAACCAAGTATTACTATTACAACGGATTAATTATTCACGCTTGCCCTCCGCGACTATTTACCGATAATGTATAGAAAAGCCTTCTTTACTCAAACAAATTTCGTTTCAATAATATGTCCGACATACGCCTTTTCAACCCTAATGAGTTTATCGTATCGTCAACCAATTCCAGATTTTCATTAGTGGTCTATATCGTTTAAAGCCACACTCTTAATTACAGGTGAATCGCAATTTATAAATTAAGCAATAGAGATAGATACGTATAAATCGATAGCTAATCGATACCGTACAGGTTGCATTGGAACAATGACGAAACGCGAGCAGCTTCTGCCGCTTTAAAACGCATTGAATTAAGTGTAAATTGACCCTGATTTGAGTTCATTCGTGCTCGCAGCACTATTTTGGAAAACGACCAACAGCACCAGCACGTTGCTTACATACGTGCGCACCTCGCACGTTGTGTAACGATACACTCTCCACGCTACCAACTACAAGTGCTTCCCTCCTGCACGCATGCATGCAGCGGAGCACATACGCGGGGTCCGTTCTTCAGTTTCACTTCGTGCATTATTACGCACACTAGGCCTGGCTCGAGAGAGCCCTTCGACGTGTTCGTCATGAGCGCATTTCGCTTCGCTCGTATTTGAATTCGAATATGAAGCGCGTACGTTTGCTGCTCGGGGACCGCTCATTCGTTCATTGCTCAGGAGCAACAGCTGTTCAAGTCGATTTGGTTATTTTGTGTGCGGCGCGCGCGCTGTCCGTCCTTTTTCTTTAAAGGTACACCTCACCTCCCATTATGTGCTACACACTAAAGGCCCCGTCGAGCATACGAAATGAAACGAAACTCGTTTCCACAGGTAGTTGCAGCAGCACGAGACGCACACGCCCGCTATAAGAAGTATAGGCTGCCATCCACTTGGTTGTTTTTCTTTCTTATTGCGCGCATCGCAGCTACCTAGCGTGTTTTATTTGGCTCCTTTTTCGTTAATGCCATAGCGAACCGTACTCTACTACTGTCTATACTCTTCACGTACGCGCTGAAATACTACGCATGATACGAGATTATCTCACAGGCCATAAAAAATTAAATGCATTGAATGCCAAAAGAAACATACATCGTTATATAGCGGTGCTGGTTAAATGAAATTATGATTATGAAATGCTCTTTACTATTGCGCTCTCGACGTGCTACCGAAGTTCATAACAATTGAATACGCAAACCCGACCTGAAACTAGCAAACTGTAAAGATAATATAAATGCAAAGCTCGACTACCGAAGAGATGAGGTGTACTTCTCCCGCTAAGGCCACTATGTACATGGAATAAATGTGCTACAATTGTGGGATTTCCCCATCCGCGGCATTATGACTGGAACTAAGCACCAGCCAACCACACTACTAGGCAAATGAAGCAACCGTTTAAAGGTCGCCATGGTTACAACTGGTGCACAGAGGGTGTTGTCCGCCACCGAACGTACTTTAGAATGCCCTGCAATATTAGCAACTACATACTGCTACACATTCATGCCCACCGCGGGATTGGTTAAATAAATTATAACACGCATGAATGTATGGCGCGCGCGGAAGAATAATTTATAAACTAAAACTGATTACGAAACCGACCGGACCGAAGAGGCGATAGCCGGCCGTTTATGATAAATAAACGGAGCACTTAACCGAAAGAAAAATGTGGCAAGTGAGTGCTCTCTATAGAAAAAATGTGCACTGTGAGAAAAAATAAAATTGGAAATTCTTCGATGTCAATGAAAGTCGACATTCATGATGTGAATCATTAGCTCGGATTTTTACACATTCTCCAGATGTTGTTGACTGGCGTGCCTCGCGTATTCAAAGATATAAAAACGCTATTAATCCATTATAATAGATACTCGTAATTAAATCGTGCACTCACACAGAGCGCTGAACGCGAATTGAATTCGTTTGATCTCAAATAGGAATTATGCGTCTTTTTTTCTCTCGAAACGTGTGTGTGAACTTTCAAACAAAGTGCAAAACATCTCAATATAGTCAAAACCTATCTAACCTAAAATGTAAAATAAATGAAATTTCGTTTCCAAAACAATTTGCAACTCTACTTGTGACCGACGATTTAGCCCTACGCGAAATGAATCGTTTTTTATCATAGTCGACAAAATATCTATCACTTTGTATCTACAAAACTTGAATGATAAGTATCACGGCGTTTATCATATACTCTATGAAGTGATCGCTTATTTGAGTATTCATATCAATGCCTTTTTCCGCTCTATAACAACACTGATGAATTTGTTCAGATAGTCCTTGTGTCTCGTAAACGCCTCAATTACAAACGCAATTTGCTCTCTTAACAAAGTGCACTTCTCCGAATGATATTTTTATACCTTTCGAACACAATGCAAAACCTTCTCCAGCGCATCACCCAGCTCACGTTATGAGCTCGCCGAACAAACGCATTAAACAATTATCAATTAAACGCAAATCAGTGATCACAGATACCTGTGAATCATCCGCACATATTCCACGGTCACTTTAGATCATATAAGATGAACAACATGCACATTGTTATCATCAATTGCACAGAGTGACAACGAAGGCGAACGCACACGGGAGCACACACGCGAATCGAATACCGTAATACTCTCGCTGCAAACTCGATGGCTTTTTATCTACACATCTCATCGCATCTCTTGATCATCGAATATCAGCCCTGCTGCGTGCTGCATTTTTGCACGCCGTGTGTGCACAAATCCAAAACATAAACGGACGCTTGCTGCACATGTCGCTCCTCCTGGAGGATGACTGGATGGCATGTTGGAATGCCCTTCGCATTTGCAAAACACACACGCTGCTTGGCGACGAAACGGGACTGCATTTGTTTTGGATTCGGCAGCAGCAACCGCAGCGGCATTGATGATCATTCCTGCAGCACAACAGCAAGGCGCGAGAGGCTCTCGAAGAGAACCCAAACACACAATGTACACACGTTCCCGATGCTCCCGTGCACGTTACACCAACGATTATCACTCGCGAATTGCACACGCTCGTACGTAACCTACGTTATTGCGACACTCACCTGGTGCTTTGTTTGCGATTTTATTAAAACAAGTGGTAAAAACTTCGTATAAATGATGCATGGGCTCATCGTCGCTGGCAGCCATTTTACCTCACTACTGACATCAACTCCGCGACACTTGTACTCACGCACCGCGGATGAAGCCAGAGGCAGCCTCGGACGATGGTAGTGTGTGGCGCGAACAGCGGCAACGGTGCACACGTAGTGCTCGCTCTTCGGTCGTCATCGGAGTGCTCCGCCTCTGCTACCGCGGGATTTTCAAACTGGCGGCACAATCTTCAACACACAACCAAAGCAAAACAACCATAATAAATGAAGATGTTCTGTCGCTGCTTTTTAATTAAGCATATGCTCATTATATATACCATGGTCATAATGACGCTTTAGACTCTTGCGAAGATATTCAATGTCGCGTGTTGAACGTACACGAGCAGTGGTCCAAACGTTGATAAAAGATTCAAGTTTCGAAACATGTCATCGCTTTGCAGGAACGCTGAAAAAAAGAAAGAGCAATCAGGAATAATTTAGTAGCAAGCACAATCAGTTCGCGCTAGTTGCATACGTGGTTCATGAATACGCCAAGTGCATGAAATATTAACGCGCACGCCGACGGAAAAGAAAATTTCCAAAGTAATTACTACGAATGCGATATGAGTGAGGATGGAGACGGTATTTTCTGTGAACAAACAATTAGATAATAACGTGGCATTAACACATTATTAACTATGCACATGTTTATACATCGAAATATCAATGCCTCCTTCTCCATTTCACCGTCAATTCATTGCGTCGTGAATTAATGATGAATGTATTTATATCTGAATGCAATATGTACGTTATTCAAATGCGATGCGGCATATGAAACTCGTTCATGGATAATTGTATGGATTAATTACGCATTAAATACTTAATGAAACGGTGTAACATATCAATAGAAAATAAAAGTTTGATTATAATTTTCCGATTCGATTCTTTTTTTGTGAGTTCAAGCGTGGCGCGTACTTGCCGTGAATGTAAATAATTGATTTGTTATGTTGTTGACATGTAAACTAGCCAAAGGAAACCATTTACAGCCAATTTCGATGATGAGCCAACGATTGATCTTATCAATGATTCAATTGTTTACAACCGCATGATGATTATTTAAGACAACGTGTAAACTTTGCAAAGTTTCATTAGTACAGCATGAGACATCCGAATAAGATTTTCAGTAATAGCACGCAGAGCGTACCATGGCTCTACGATATCAGTTTAGACGATACGAATTGGATAATTACCAGTTCGTTTATGATTTTCACGATGCAAACTGGTATGCAACTTTATATTTTGATCGCAAATTAAAAACGGACGTTGTCATTTTAGGCTTTGGTATGCTTGAATCTGGTTGTGTTTCAATCAAAAATGAAGTCAATATCATGATGAAAAATGTAGTGGACATTGTCCTTGGAGGTAATATTTTATAAGGGGAACAATCTAACAAAATTTTTCAATAATTTTATGCGTATCGCGATATCTAATTAATTTAGGTTTAACATATTGGATGTTTGGCTACGCATTTTCATTTGGACGCAGTGAAGCCAGTAATGGATTTATATCACTAGGCGATTTCTTCATTGATCCCGATATTTCGGACCCGATGATGGGCGCAATTTATGCAGCGTTTATTTTTCAGTTGTCTTTTGCAACAACTGCAACTACGATTGTTAGCGGCGCAATGGCAGAACGGTACGGTACCATACTACCAAACTTACTGGCCTTTAATTTCCAAGTGTTTTTAAATTTTTAGTTGTAATTTTAAAGCATACTGCTTGTTCAGTTTTTGGAATACTTTAATATATTGTATACCCGCCGGTTGGGTGTGGGGCGATCATGGATTTCTCAAGCAAATGGGCGCCGTTGATATCGCTGGTTCCGGTCCAGTTCATTTAATTGGTAACGCAATCGACTTTCTAATAACATTGCCAAAACACTTACCAATTTATATACAGGTGGAAGTGCGGCTTTAGGTGCTGCAATCATGCTAGGACCACGGCTAGGACGATACGACAATGGCATCACTCCTTTACCATTGGGCTCGCCGGTAAACGCCGTTATGGGCCTGTTCGTCCTTTGGTGGGGTTGGTTGGCATTCAATTCGGGCAGCACGTATGGTGTACGAAATTTCTGTACGAGTACATTTAAATCATGTTAGTATAGCGAAACATGTTTTAGCTGAGCGGTGATAAATGGCAATATGCTGCACGTGCAGCAGTTATGACAATGATTGCTTCATTTGGTGGTGGCTGCATCAGCATCTTATATTCGCTGATTCTTGAACAGGGGCGAATTGAGGTGATTGTTATCATAAACGGTATATTAGGATCTCTCGTCTCTATTACAGCCGGCTGCTTTTTGTACGAAGGTAGATTATTTAGCCACCGCGGTATTTTTCTCCTTTAATCTATTTTATTTTCAGCTTGGGAAGCTTTAGTAATTGGAGCTATTGGGGCTATGATTGTTTGCACAGCAATGCCTATATTTGATAAGGTTGTGAATATTATTTACAGTAAAATTTCTACTCACATTTAATTATTCTAGATTGGCATTGATGATCCAGTTGGTGCAAGCGCGGTTCATGGGATTGGTGGCATTTGGGGTAAGCCACATGTTGTAGGTGAAAGAAATAATTAAAGAACAGTCAATTTAAGGCGTCCTGGCGGTTGGAATATTTGCCAATGATCCTGTGCCACTTGATACAACCCACGGACTGAAAGGGCTCTTAAAAGGGGGCGGTTGGTATCTTTTAGGAGTGCAAGCATTAACGTGTCTTTGTTTGGCATTTTGGGGAATATTTTCATGCATGTTTCTACTATTTGTTATCAATAAAATTGTGCTAATTCGAATGGAAGTTCACCACGAACTCATGGGTGCAGATTTGATGGAACATCATATAAAACATGCACAAGTAAATAGTGCTAAATGGAATAATAAAAAAATAATCACATTATTTTAGGTGGGTGTTTCACGCGCGGTGTCTGCATTAAGAAATATGATCGATACATCCGACGTTGAAAACATTATTGACGTTGGTTTAAATCCCGGCCACGATGTGAATTTAGTCAAGTTAAAAAGTTTATCAAAACGACGACGATACAAATTTTCGCGCATGTTGCGTGACATAACAAAGAACCGCAATTTTGGGATAAATGCCGCGCGAAAATTATTCCCGAAAAATAAAGAATTACGCAGCAGTTCAGCCTTAAGTACCAAGAAATTATCGGTGCCGTCGATTGGGCTTGGTCAAAAAGTCGCCCCATTATCAATCATTTCATCCAAAGTGCCTCCACCGCCTCCACCACCCATGCCTTGGTTAGACTAATTCATGCCATTAACATATCAAATCATGCAATATTCACGCATGCATTACTAGTATACAATAACAAAAGGCATGCAATACGTTTCGGTTAGATTGTTATTGAAAAAACTACATGTATATATGAAATAAACTAATAAAACTTAATAAAATAGCGCTAGTCTTATGTGCAGGATAAAAATCTTAAAACAAAGTCATTAAAAGTCAATCGGCGGCGGTGTTGGCGGAAAGCGATTGGCTCGATTCATCATTGCAACCGCGTTGGCTGTTACCGCTGAAGGAGGAGGATACGGTTGTTGGACATTATAACTGGGCACCATTAATGGACCCCGATTTCTTGGAATCATTTGTTTCCAATGTTTGTACGGTGGACGACGATGTCGCCTATCGGGCTGTTCTTCAGTTTGCGTAATATTCTGCGATTGTTGTACATTGCGCGTGGACTTGGTGTGTTTCGTATTTCGCGTCTTTGGTTTTCTTTTGCAACACCGAATGCAACATATGCATATCATAACGAACGCGGCACCGGCAAGCGCCAGCCATGCATAAGTCTTGTACTTGTCCACATTGAAAAACTAATAACATTACTTTAATTAGCGTTAATTAAAAATTTTGACAAATCTTAACAAGTCGTACCACGCTCGATAGACACATTGGATCTTGAAACGGTGACGCGCATCGTATGCAAGACTTTGAACCCGAAGCTGGCTGGTAGTGATGAACCGGACAAGGATAACAATGCGCAGATCCATTATTACTGAACGTGTTCTTTTCGCATGCCACTAATACCACCAATACGAAATTATCGATTATTGATTTATGAATGAACAATCATGAAGCGACCGAAAAAAATTAGAAAAGAGAAATTACTTACAGCATATATGCTTATCGCCGAGTAGTCCAAAGCCCGGCGGGCACGCGATGATTAATTTGGGCTCTTGAGTTGTCATATTACAAGGTAGCGTCTCCTTTGATGGAATGAGCACAACCTCTCGTCGATGCTTGTACATAACTATAAATGGAGAAATTGTTGATTGAAATGCCGCCAGAGTTTTTGATTAATTGATATTCGATTACCTGGCTGGCTCTCAAATACGAGGATATTGTTGATGGCAACTGTTGTTAGCTTGGCGTAGATCTTCATCTGGCAGAGAACATTGCATTGGTTCACATTCAAAGTGGGAATAATCACATGTATCGATTCCATATGGAATATCAAATCGACAAAGAGATATTTGTTTGACTTGTTTGAATCCTTTCCGGATGCACAAGAAGAGTTTATAATCTCCACCGAGCAAATTCGATGCTCTTTGCCGCACAGCATATTGCTGATAGCTCCATTAAAGTAGATCTTGACCACCTCCAAGTCTTCGGATTGACAATCCACTTTCATTTCATATAGTATCGTCATATTTATATCCAGAGTGGGCAATGAGATAATGTAGAGCTCATGGTGAAATGTTCGTATGCCCATTTGATTACTAGAGACGGCACACGTATAGTTGCCCCCGTTTGATGGTTCAATGTTTGCGATAATCAAATAACCGTTTGTTGTCTCTTGCGTATTACCACCGGTCAGCGGTGCATCTTTGCCGTAATACCAACTGATGAGGTAGTCCTTGGTCGAATAATTTTTACCCTCAGCGCATGAGATATGCACCTCTGATCCGGGTGTAGCGTATTTTAAAGCATCCGTATCTTCAAGTTGGATATCTCTGCTCAGCGCATCTTTTATGTCCTGGCTTGAGATAACTTCACGCTTGTGTACTTCCGGTTCGGGTGTGGTTTCAGCAAACAATTTCTGAAAGTACACGAGACTGCGTTTCACGCGTTTACGTCCTCGTTTGATAGCTGCCCCACGACCAATCTTGATACCATTCGGAGGTGTGGTGGTGTACGTTTTGCACGTTTCATTCTCGAGTGATTTATTAAAATTAGCCGGCGAATTGGAATTTCTTTGAAGGTCTATCACTACGTGGTCTACCGAACACATGCAATCCGGTTTACTTTTCGTAAACGTGCAATTTTTAGTTTCGGCTGACGCTTCATTCGATCTCTTGACGCCGGTGAAATTCATAGTTGTGCTGGTTCCCACTGAACTACTAGATGCCTCGTGAGATGTTGTAACTGGCAAATGAAAAGTCTCATTAATAAGTGCAGGAATATATTCCGGCATCAATGTATCAAGATATCCAATCGTAGCATTTAATAGGTCCTCGCGAGATTTCACTGCTAAATAGTCTGAAAGACTCATTACGGCCGCAGGAATCGGGCCATTTTTGAATGAACTATTGCCCAATAGAGCCAAAACAAATGTCGTGTTTACGGTTGTCGTTGGATACTCGGTAATCTCGCCGAAATCGTCCAGTTTCACTGGAGTGAATGCGAGAGGATCTAATGTCATATCCAATGGATCAGTCGCCAAGAGTGGTTCGGTTGTCGAATCCAGGGACGCGTTCCACGTGGTGTAATACAATTGCAAATTTACGTGAGGCACGCTTGCGTTTGGCAAATACGTTGGCAGCCAGATGTAAATTTTTGGTTTATGTCGTTTTTTTGTTGGAGTAGCCCTGATGGTCGAGGTCATGTTACCACCTGAAAAATGGTAATTAACATGACCTCAACCAAAAGCTGTAAAACTCTTATCGTCTTAATATGCTAAAAATGCTTACTTCCACTATCTCGCAAAGCCTTCGTCGTAGGAGGGCACGTCGTCGTTTTGGGTACGGTTGGTGACAATGTACTAATTTCGGTTACAACGGATGATGACTTGTGCTTGAAGGCATGTTTATGTTTCTTTGTGGTTGAATCTATTCATAATAATAATTATTTACGATTAAATAAAATGATTGTGAAAGCGCATAGTTTCTACATACTTGAAGTCGTAATTCTTGTCCAATTACCTTGCGACTCTGCAGCCGCCGCTGATAAAGTCGTGGTTGTCTCATTGGTTGGATCTGCAAAGAATGTTATTGTTAAATAAATACTATGTAAAAAGATACTTTTACATACGGGTAGCATGTGTTGTACACAATTTAGTTGTTGTTTCATTATGTGACTTTGTTGTTGATGTTGCTGCGCCTGTTGCAGTTGTTGTTGCTGTTGGTGTTGTCGTCGCTGCTGCTGTTGCAGTCGAAAGCGTAATAACAGTTGAATGTTGAGTTGTTGAATTCGCTCCAGTTGAATTCTCATGAATAATCTCATGCATTTTTCCAATCATTGCAGCATCGGCCATAATTTCAACAGTCGGAACTGTTACGATTTTTACAGTAGTAGCATTTATCTTCTTAGGAGTGGATTCATCATTGCATGTGGATTCGTCTAATGAACGGCTTACCATATCTTCAGAGCCATTTGCTGATGAATCTGGCTGTTCAAACATACCGACAACAGTTTCAGCATAATCCAACGAATCATCATCGACTTTATTTATTGGGCTATGAGTCGCTTGTGGAGTTATATGCGTACCATGCATCATTAAAGGTGGTAATGTTACCACATCGTGCGCATCTATGGAAGGTTCTGATGTTGGTGCATTTTCAATATTGATAACATCTTTCAGAGTCGCATTTTGCCCTTGAAACACACCTTGTTGGTGCAACTCAATGGGAGGAACAGTAATCGCGACAGTGGTCAAAACAGTGTGCTTACTTTGTGCCACATTAGAACCATTCTTTGCCGTCGTTTTACAATTTGCTTTAGGTATTGAAACAGTTTGATTCGTTTCGTTTATATGCGTTGATTGCAAAGTTTCATTTGTATTAGTTGTATGCGATAATACTTCGTGTTTGTTGTCACTCATTGCTGCAGCGGAATTTTGAGCGTTCGTTGTGTTTGACGGTATTAACTTAGCATCGGACATCTTTTGGGGCAGCGATGTGCTATTATCTGTCGAGACCACTGATTCGCAAGTCAAACTCTCTAATGCCGCAGAATTACGATTTAAAACGTCTAATGCAGGCGTTGTTAAATTAACACGTATGCACATTAACTCAGATATAGTTGCGGCTTCAATCGTCGTTGTTTCCCCACTAGACATTGCATGGGAGTCATTTGCTGACTTCAAAGTCGAACCCAAACTTTCGCTCATCCTCGTTTCCGTAAAATTCTGTTTATCAGAAGGTGATGACGCCGGCAAATTATTGCTTTCAGAATGTATGGTCGCATTTAAAACACCTTGCAATACTTCTGAAGCTGTTGATTTTGAATCCCCCACATGTGTTGTTGATTCTGTGTGTACAACATTATTTGTGGTTGCTTCTGCGAGAGTTAATGTCGACACGTTTTCCTGAGTCGCAGTACTCCTGAGATTCGGAATCTCTTCTACTGTACGTCTCTGGGAGCTATTTGTCATTGCGGAGTCTATATGATTTGATGCAGTCGCTACTGCTTCCGAAGCGTTTGCAATTACAATTTTCTGGTGTGTAGTTACCGATGTTGTTGTGGAAATATGAGCAAATAGCAATGACTGTAAGCTGATTGTGGTATCTGACTTTCCGACTTCATTTAATAGTTGTTTTAGATTTACGGGAAACGGAGTCACGCCATTGTTCGTAGGTGGAAAAACGGGATGTCCCGCAACAGAATTTGAATCCGCGTGGTGAATTGGCGATTGATTATCACTATCAATGGATAAACTTGTAGTAGTTGCTGTTGATGGCAAAGCTGAAGATTTTGCAGGTGTTGTGGTAGCAGCTGTGGTCATTTGCTCTGTACTTGAAGTAGTTTCAATATCTGTATCTGCATGAGTAGACGTCGTCGATTTGGCTATTACCGCAACTTCCTCTGAATTTGAAATTGTATTTTCCGTATGCGTACCAGTTTCGGATGATAACATTGGCGATGTCGCATCGTGCTCAGAAACAATATTGGTCAATTGTTCTGCACTCCCGTTGCCGCCTTTTGGCAACTGATTAAGTAATACGGGTCCGAATTCAATGGATGCATCTTTTGAAAGTGTTGGCCCGCTTGTTACTGGTGTTATGGTACCTCCTGCAGGTGTCACAGATGTTGCGTCAGTAGAATCATCCGCGTGGCCGATATGCTTTACTTTGTCGACAAACTTGTGCCATGACTCTTTCATTTTATCATTCTTGGCATTGTGATGCTCAGTGGTGCAAATTTCGCCAGGCGATGTTGAATGATGGTGTACAGTCCAGAAATTCTTAACTTTATCAAACACATTTTGTTTTGACGGTTGCGTTGCGCTCTCTGAATTTTGCGGTGAAATCAACTCATTATGATCAATAGTGGGATGCGTGTTAAAGATTAGTTCAGTATCATTGCCGCTTTCCATTGCTTTTGTCACCTCTATTGCATGGCTTAATGAGACAAACATTTCGGAGAGTTTCTGATAACTCACGGATGTTGTTTCCAAATTATCCTTCACATTTTCCGCAGTCGCCACTGCTTCAGGTGAAATGCCACTATCTTGCAATTGAGATTCATGAGATTGTTCAGCAAACTGGCTTTGAGATGAGCTTGCACTCGTTTGTAATGTACGTCGTAAATTTATAGTGGTTAATTCATTGTTAACTTCAAGTGATTGCATTAAAGTTTCTTCTGACCGAAACGGTGTACTAGATGGTGTACCCAATGCGTTCGTAGAATTATTTGGAAGGAAAGTAACACTGTTTGCATCTATTGGTAAAGTTGATACCGTACTTGTCCCTGATTTCGCTAGCGGGCCAAGTCCTAAATTCATTTCACTTAATTCAGTCGCATTGACAAGATCTGGAATTCCTGTATTCACAATATCTGCATTGATTACAGTAGTACTTAATTCTTCACCATCTTCCGATAATCCATGTGGAGAAGCTAATGCTTGTTGATGATCAACGTTAGATGCAGCATTTGCACCATTCAATTTCATATCACTTGGTGAAATACTTCCCATATTTGTATGTGCGCTCAAATTATGTGCCCATAAAGTTGTTTCGGATATATAATCATCATCAAACTCAGATGTGCCTTCGGTTATAAACGGTGTATCATATATTTTGATCCCTTCCGCGCTTTGAGTTGCTTCAACGAAGCTGGCTGCCGTACGATTCGAAAGAACAAATTCACCATTTGGACGCCGCACAAAATCCAGTGCTGCACCAACATCAAAGTTGGTTTTAACAGACGTCGTCTGCCGCTCAACGATTTCACTAAAATTGGCAATTTCTGGTAGAAGACCGTGCGTGCTTGTACGATGTCCTTTCGAACTTCGTATCAGTAAATCATCCAAAAGACCCTGTCCAATTGGCGTAGTCGCTGTAGGATGCGAAGCTTTACTTGTTCTACTTATTTTGCATATATTTTCCGAGTTTGCATGATGTTGAGGAGTAGATGTATCGATAGATGAGTCTACTGGAGTAGCAGCTGGTGTCAGCTTATGGAGCACATGATCTTGTGAATTTTCATGATTCGTAATCGGCGATATTGTTGTACTCATATTGCTATTCATTTCCGTAATTATGGAATCTGTTGTTTCATGACTTTGCGTTATATTGGATGCAAACGAATTGTTCGCTTCACCACCTGACGACTGCACTTCAGATTCCACTTCAGGTTTACCCTGAGGATTATAAAGTTCACTCGTAATTTCGGATTCCTTATGTTCTGAGTACCCACTACTCATAACACTCGACGTTGAATGCTGCATAGACTCCGAATGTTCGGGGTTATTATGATCCGGTGCAGCATTTGATTGCAGAGAACTAGAATTCGCATTTGCTTGTTCAAGTTCATGTGTTGTCATAGATGCGTGACTTGCTACTACCTCAGTATTTTTGGAAATTGCTTCAGTGTGATTTTCAATTGAATTCGTGTGATTTGTAGTCGTTTCCAGGGTTGTATGATCACTGGGTACTTCGAAAGATATATGTAATGTATAATCACTTATTGTAGTGAGATGATCTTCTAAATGATGTGTATTTGCGTTAGTGGCTCCCGTGTGTGTTGTACTTTCAAGCTTTTCTTCATTTGGCGTTAAAGTGCTCTTCAAAACTTCAGTATTCGCATGATGCGACTGGGAATCACTAAGGCTGGAGGCATTCGAAGCAATATGCTCAACTGCTTTATCGATATTAACTATGCCATCATGAGTTAGTGAGAAATCGTATAAATTTGTTGTTGCATTATTGTCATCTGTGTGTGAAGGATGTACTGAACTAATTGTAGGAACTTCCTTAATAATTTCTTCAATAGAATTATAAGTCGTACTCGTTATTTGATTGAGAGTAGTTTCTTCTTCATCGCCAGTCATTAAATCAAGCGTGGACGTTGCATGCGTTAATCTCTCGTTCAAGTTACTATCTTCTTCTTCATCCGGACTCGTAACAGTTTCACCTCTTATGTAAAATTCGGTGGTGCTAGTAGGCTCTATTTTCTTACCCAAATGGAACTTATGATAAAGGTGGCTTACACGCTTGTGATGCTCAGATGTTTTACATAAATTCGGGTAAACATCTTCTGACTCGACTGTAGTTGTTATCACATTTAAATGACCATTTCCGGTGGACGTACACAGAGTTACGTTAGACTTTTCTGTATTTTCTGCATCAGATGATACTTGAAGTTTATTAGTAGTACTTTCATTTGCGGTATGTTCACTTAATGCAAATTCTTCATTGGTTGTTTCATTTACTTCGTGTGCGTGTTCAGAGCTAGTTTCAGATGTTTCTTCTGGTGCTATTGTTATTTCGGTGGTATCTTCACTGTGTGTTTCTTCAGTTTGCATAGACATCTCACTACTTGCAACGTGTTCAGTGGCATTCTCTTTTCCATGTATATCATGTGGAATATTTGCATTCGTTGTTACATATTCTTCATCTTCGTTCGTTTCAAAAGTCAGCTTTTTAGAAATAGTAGAATGCTCAGAAACAGTTGTTTCTATTGAGTGCCCATGATCTGAGCTCATGTTGGATGATCCGTGGCCTGAAAGTTTTTCAGTAGATTTCCCCATTTCACCAGGTTTACCGGTTGTACTTTTATTTGTTTTATCATATTCTTCGCCATGTTCAACCTTAGAGGATGTTTCAGTTTTATTAGCATGTTTAGTAATATTCGCCATCGCTTCAGTTGTTTTATCATGTAATTCTTTATGCGTGGAAGAGTGTTGCGATGTATGCTCATGTTTTGCACTTATTTCTGACGCATTTTGAGCCGAAATATGTTCAGTTAATTTATCGTTTTCATTAGTTTCATGATTAACACCCTCAGTTGTACTTTTACCCTCATGTTCTTTCGTATTAACATGCTCCGTTTCAACATAAGTCGTTTTTATTTGATGAGCATGCTCCAAACTCTCAGTTGCAAGGTGACCAGAAACTTCATCGGTTAATTTCATTTTTTCAATAGGTTCATGAGTGGTTTGTTCAGTCATTTCGCCACCTTCTTCACCATTATCAGCATGGCCATGTTCAATTTTAGACGTTGATTTAGACATACCCTCTTGATCTTTCGCTTCAGCATTAGTGGTTTTTAAATGATGCGCATGTTCGGAACTCTCAAACGATACATGACCTATTTCTTCTGTAAACTCTTTGTTTTCATTGTATTCATGAGTCGCATGTTTCGGGGTTTCACCACCTTCTTTACCATTATGACCATGGCCCTGTTGAACTTTAGATGTAGATTTAGTTACACCTTCATGTTCTTTAGCTTCAACAGTCGCTTCTTCAGCATTTGTTATTTGTACATGATGCGGCTGTTCCGAAGTCTCTGTTGATCCATGACCTGAAACTTCTTCTGTTAACTCCTCTTTTTCATTATGTTCATGAGTCGCATGATGTTCATGGGTCGCATGATGTTCATGATGTTCAGTAGCTTCACCACCTTCTTCACTATGATTAAGATGGCCATGTTCAATTTTAGATGTTGATTTCATTGTGTCTTCATGTTCTTTCGCTTCAACAGTGGCTTCGTCAGCATTTGTTATTTCTACATGATGTGCATGTTCTGAACTCTCTGTCGATCCATGAGCTAAAACTTCTTCCTTTAACTCCTCTTTTTCATCATGTTCATGAGTCGCATGATGTTCATGGGTCGCATGATGTTCATGATGTTCAGTAGCTTCACCACCTTCTTCACTATGATTAAGATGGCCATGTTCAATTTTAGATGTTGATTTCATTGTGTCTTCATGTTCTTTCCCTTCAACAGTTGCATCTTCAGCATTTGTTATTTCTACATGATGTGCATGTTCTGAACTCTCTGCGAATTCATGACCTGTGACTTCTTCTGTTAACTCCTCTTTTTCATTATGTTCATGAGTCGCATGATGTTCATGGGTCGCATGATGTTCATGAGTTGCTTGATGTTCATGATGTTCAGTAGCTTCACCACCTTCTTCACTATGATTAAGATGGCCATGTTCAATTTTAGATGTTGATTTCATTGTGTCGTCATGTTCTTTCGCTTCAACAGTTGCTTCTTCATCATTTGTTATTTTTCCATGATGCGCATGTTCTGAATTCTCTGCGAATTTATGACCTGAAACTTCTTCTGTTAACTCCTCTTTTTCAGTATGTTCATGAGTCGCTTGATCTTCATGATGTACAGTAGCTTCCCCACCTTCTTCATCATGATTAAGATGGCCATGAACAATTTTAGATGTTGATTTCATTGTGTCTTCATGTTCTTTCGCTTCAACACTCGCTTCTTCAGCATTGGTTGTTTTTAAATGTTGCGCATGTTCTGAACTGAGTGTCGATTGATGACCTACTTGTTCTGTAAACTCTTCTTTTTCATTGTGTTCATGAGTCGCATGATGTTCATGGGTCGCATGATGTTCTGTAGTTTCGCTACCTTTTTCACCATTATCAACATGGCCATGTTCAATTTTTGTTGTTGATTTAGTAGTACCCTCATGTTCTTTCCCTTCAACACTCGCTTCTTCAGCATTAGTTGTTTTGAAATGATGCGCATGTTCTAAACTCTCAGACGATGCATGAACCGGAAATTCTTGTGTTAAATCTTCATCATTGGGATCATAAGTCGCATGTTCAGTCATTTTGTAACCACCTTCGTCATTACCAACGTGGTGATTTTCAACGTTGGATGTTGATTTCATTGTACCCTCATGTTCTTTCGCTTCAACACTCGCTTCTTCAACATTAGTTGTTTTTAAATGATGCGCATGTTCGGAACTTTCAGTCGATTCATGACCTACTTCATGTGTTAACTCTTCCTTTTCATTATGTTCATGAGGCGCATGTTCTGTAGTTTTGCTACCTTCTTCACCACTATCAACATGACCATGTTCTTTTACTTCAGAACTCGCTTCTTCGGCATTAGTTGTTTTTAAATGATGCGCATGTTCGGAACTTTCAGTCGATTCATGACCTACTTCATGTGTTAACTCTTCCTTTTCATTATGTTCATGAGGCGCATGTTCTGTAGTTTTGCTACCTTCTTCACCACTATCAACATGACCATGTTCTTTTACTTCAGAACTCGCTTCTTCGGCATTAGTTGTTTTTAAATGATGCGCATGTTCGGAACTTTCGGATGACTCATGGCCTATTTCTTCGGTTAACTCCTCTTTTTCAGTATGTTCATTAGTCGCATGATCTTCATGATGTACAGTAGCTTCACCACCTTCTTCATCATGATTAAGATGGCCATGTTCCATTTTTGATGTTGATCTCATTGTACCTTCATGTTCTTTCGCTTCAACACCTGCTTCTTCAGCTTTAGTTGTTTTTAAATGATGCGCATGTTCGGAACTTTCAGACGATTCATGACCTATTTCTTCCGTCAACTCTTCCTTTTCATTATGTTCATGAGCGACATGTTCTGTATTTTCGCTGCTTTCTTCCCCACCAGCAACATGGCCATGTTCAAAACTAGAAGTTGTTTTACCTTTACCCTCATGTTCTTTTATTTCAGCACTCGCTTCTTCAGCATGAGTTGTTTTTAAATGATGCGCATGTTCCAAACTCTCAGTTGGTTCATGACCTAAAACTTCTTCTGTCAACTCCTCTTTTTCATCATGTTCATGAGTCGCATGATGTTCATGGGTCGCATGATGTTCATGGGTCGCATGATGTTCATGATGTTCAGTAGCTTCACCACCTTCTTCACTATGATTAAGATGGCCATGTTCAATTTTAGATGTTGATTTCATTGTGTCTTCATGTTCTTTCCCTTCAACAGTTGCTTCTTCAGCATTTGTTATTTCTACATGATGCGCATGTTCTGAACTCTCTGCGAATTCATGACCTGTAACTTCTTCTGTTAACTCCTCTTTTTCATTATGTTCATGAGTCGCATGATGTTCATGGGTCGCATGATGTTCATGGGTTGCATGATGTTCATGATGTTCAGTAGCTTCACCACCTTCTTCACTATTATTAAGATGCGCATGTTCGGATTCATGAGCGGAAACTTCTTCTGTTATAACTTCGTAATTGGGTTTATGAGTCACATGTTCGGTCTTTTTGTGACCTTCGTCATTACCAATTTGGCCATTTTCAACGTTGAATGTTGATTTGGTTGCACCTTCATGTTCTTTCGCATTATCAGTCACTTTTTCAGCATGAGTTGATTCTATATCATGCTCGTGATCCGAGCTCATTTCAAAAGTTTCATGATTTGAAACTTCTTCAGTTGGTTTCGGCTTTTCAATGACTCCTTCGTTTTTTGCATTCTCAATCATTATGGCACCTTGTTCAGTATTTTCACCACTGGGTGTTGCTTGACCTTCGGTTGTCTCTTTATCATGCTCAGCGTTAGATTCATACGTTTCAGATGTTTCCTCTGCGTTTGAAACATTCTCAGCATTCGATGAAAATTCACTTTTACTTTCTGGTTGTTCAGTGTTCCCTAAAGTTACTGCATTCGTGGATGTTTCAGAATTTGCTCCAACCGATGTTAATTGTTCCGCAGTTGCTGTTCCTGCGTACGCATTAGCTCCAGGAAGTACCGATATTATATGACCTAAATCTTTACTCGTTTCTTCTTCATCGTTTTCATCTCGGTCCGTACTTTTAAATAAATTTAGCAACTCATTTGTTTCATACACAGTTATTGGTTGACTAGACACAACATGTTCGAAAGTGACCGGTTCGGATATATGTGCATGACTAGATTTAATTTCTGAAATTTCATGATGTGGTGCTACATGTTCGATTGTACCACCTTCTTCAGGCAAATGTTCTGTACTTGTCTCTATCGCTTCATTGCTATGAGCAGTTTTGGATTTTTCAGCATTATCATCAACTGTAGTTGCTTCGGTATTTTCATGCTCACCGTGGTCAATATTATATACAGCTTCAAAAGTAATTGTTTCTGATTCATGTGCATGACTTGAACTAATGTCTGAAATTCCATCATGTGATGTCACATGTTCGATTGTACCACCTTCTTCTGGCAAATGTTCGGTGCTTGTATCTAGCGCTTCAGTACTACGCGCAGTTTTGTCTTTTTGAGCATGAACATCAACTACTACTGTTGTACCAATATTTTCTTGGTCACCATGGTCAATATTAGATACAGTTTCGAGAGTAATTGTTTCTGAATCGTGTGCATGAGTTGAACTCATTTCGGAAATTACATGATGTGGTGTCAGATGTTCGATTGCACCACCTTCTTCTGGCAAATGCTCCGTGCTTGTATCTATTGTTTCAGTGCTACGTGCAGTTTTCGATTTTTCAGCATGATCATGAACTGCTGTTGTTTCAGTATTTTCTTGGTCAGTATGGTCAATATTAGATACAGTTTCAAAAGTAATTGTTTCTGATTCATGTGCATGACTTGAACTAATGTCTGAAATTCCATCATGTAATGTCACATGTTCGATTGTACCACCTTCTTCCGGCAAATGTTCGGTGCTTGTATCTAGCGCTTCAGTACTACGCGCAGTTTTGTCTTTTTGAGCATGAACATCAACTACTACTGTTGTACCAATATTTTCTTGGTCACCATGGTCAATATTAGATACAGTTTCGAGAGTAATTGTTTCTGAATCGTGTGCATGAGTTGAACTCATTTCGGAAATTACATGATGTGGTGTCAGATGTTCGATTGCACCACCTTCTTCTGGCAAATGCTCCGTGCTTGTATCTATTGTTTCAGTGCTACGTGCAGTTTTCGATTTTTCAGCATGATCATGAACTGCTGTTGTTTCAGTATTTTCTTGGTCAGTATGGTCAATATTAGATACAGTTTCAAAAGTAATTGTTTCTGATTCATGTGCATGACTTGAACTAATGTCTGAAATTCCATCATGTAATGTCACATGTTCGATTGTACCACCTTCTTCTGGCAAATGTTCCGTGCTTGTATCTATTGTTTCAGTGCTACGCGCAGTTTTGGAATTTTCAGCATGATCATGAACTGCTGTTGTTTCAGTATTTTCTTGGTCAGTATGGTCAATATTAGATACAGTTTCCATTGCAGATGTTGCTGATTCATGTGCATGACTTGAACTAATTTCTGAAATTTCATGAAGTGATGTCGCTTGTTCGATTGTACTACCTTCTTTTGGCAAATGTTTCGCACTTGTTTCTATCAGTAGTTCATGGGCATGCGAAGTTTTCTCGATTTCATCATTCTCATCGAGATTTACCGCTTCAGTTGTTTCATGCTTTACTCCCAATTCACCCCCCAACGTTGCATGCGAATGACTTAAATCACTTACCGAATGATGATTATCCGCCAATTCACTCGATTCTGCACTAGTATGATGCTGGTCATCGCCTGTTGTATGAATTTTATGTTCATCGTGTTTTTCAGCATCACCAATCGTTTCTGTTGGACTATGACTTGGTTGCTCTAAATTCTCTTTAAATTCGCCGTTCATTGCATTTTCTCCAGCGATATTCTGTTTAATCTGATTGAATGAATTATTGTTAAGATTTGTGGAGCCTTCAGATTCTTTCAAAGTTGTTTCACCTTCATGTGTCATTTCATTTTCCTCGGCGGTGCCGGATGAAGCAGCAAACGAATGATCACTGGGTTCAGAATGTAATAATATGAAAGGCTTTGTAGAATTTGGTAAATCTTTGAAAATGTCATCTACTGGTGCAACAGATGTAACAAAAAACTGCCCCATTGTTGGTATACCTAATTGCGAAAGTAGATCTTCATTTAGATTTAGTGTTGAATCTTTTTGGGTAGCAATTTTCATTTTTTCGAATGCATTATCAATGACGTTAATTGTTGTTTCGCTCACTTTGTGACCCGATACCGTCATTCCAGTTGTTTTATCCACATTCGTCAATATTGTTTTTTCATTATGGATCAAATCTGTGTTTTCTGTTGAATGATGAACATGTTCAGTTATGGTTACTTGATTTGAGTTTGAGGTCTTTTGAGAGTCTTTCGCTTTCTCATTTACTTTTGAGGCGTCCAAGTCTCCTATCTGATTATTTCGCGTTGTTTTTATATCAATAATTTCGTTATTCTTTGTCAAATTTTCAGTATTACTTGACGTTTTCTCTTTAGACGCATAATGTTCTTCATTCGTTTCTAATGAATTTGTTTCCATTGTAGGCTTTGCAGTTGCCAACTGATTACTTACGACTGAATCAGTTCCTAAATTAGTTGTGAAATTAGGATCAAATTCTGCGGTGGTTCGTTTCAAATTACTATCAGTCCTATGGTTATCAGGCGCATCAGTTGGCGGCGAATTTAAGTTCATACTGAGCGAATTCATTTGTGTTTCAGTCTCCATATCTTCGTTTTCATTAACAGACGGAGTAGTTGATTGTAATTTGCCTACATGCAAATTATCAGACGAATGTGGATTCAATTCAGAATTTGGTACATTTTGCGCTAAAAGAGTATCGCCTGCCTGCTGGCCATTGGATCCGGCTATTTCAGGCGAAAACGATGTCAATTTCGGATCAAATCTAATAAACATAGTGGTGTCTGGTCTCATCCACTCTTGCATATTCAGCGTTTCAGTGGTCTTAACGATAACAAATGATGTGGGCTTATCATTACTGTTAAACTTTACCTCAGAATTAATTACTTTTGAGACGTGTGTTTCCTCTTCATTGTGACTTTGTGAGTTTACAGTAACTGCATTTTCACCCGACGAACTTTGTTCTTGTGTACTTGTGACTGTCGTTCCTACATTTTCTTTGGACGATTGACTTATTGTTTGCCGTGTTACAGTAACTGTATTTTCACTCGACGAACTTTGTTCTTGCGTACTTGTGATGGTTGTTTCTACATTTTCTTTGGACGATTCACTCGTTGTCGGCCGTGTTACAGTAACGGCATTTTCACTTGACGAATCTTGTTTCTGATTACTTGTCAGCATTGTTCCCTCATTTTCATTTGATGATTCACTCATTGCGGGGCCGCTAGTTTGATCATCGAATGATTCTGTAAATATCGATTGATCAATTGCGTCCAGCGTTGTCTTTGTCTTTCCATTTTTCCACCACGGTTGCTTCGTGTGTGTGTTTGCAGCTACAGTCGCTGGTACATTTTCATGTAGATTTGAGATTCCCTCACTTAAAGTGTCAATTGAAATTTTTATTTCTTCAGTTACGTGCGGCATAGAGTTATTCACGTTGCTTAAATAATTGGGAGTATTTGAATTCATTGCATTACCGTCTACAGTACCCGGCTTATAGAATTGTTCGTCTTCATCCTTATCGTCTTTGTGCAACGCATCTGCAGGTATTGGATTCGGGAAGACAGGATTAAGTGTGCCTTCATCTTCTTCCATTACAGTGAACATGTCACCGGAATTTGAGGAATCATCTTTCTTATCGTCTATTTTAATGGTGCGATCAGATACCAACGTTAATGTTGCCACATCACCGTAAATATCAGTATTGCCGATTTGCGTGCTATTTTGCGTTATCGGTTCATTTTCTATGCTAGTCATTTCAAATTCCAGTTGCTTATTAACAGTAGTCGCTGCATTAATAACATCGGGCGCCGTGGGTTTTACCTTTGTACCGTGTTTCAAACTTTCAGGAGCATTTCCTGGCTCTGCAGTGGTGCCTTCTTCAGTTGGATTAAACATCGCAGCTTCCTGTTGTTTGGAGTTTTCAACACTGGACTTGCCTTCATTGCCATACTTTTCCTGAAGAAAACTTTTGTGTTCTTCAATTTTCTTATGATAATCAGTTTCAGGTGTTACTGATTTTCGACCAACTTCTGTTGCCGATTCCGATTCTTTACCCTTTTCGGCTTGGTTGCTTTCGTATTCACTTGCTGTTGTGGTATGTGCCTTACCTTTAACTTTTTTCTCTGATGCAGTTTTCTCATTCACGTTTGAGCCTTCAGTTGTAGTTTCAGTCTGCGCCAATTCTTGGCTATGCTTTAATTCTTCATTTACCGACAATGGTGTTACATAGTCATTAAACGTACTTTGTGGAATCTTCGGAAATTGTGTAAATGCATCATAACGTGGAGGAGTGACTGCCACTGAAGCAATATTAACGTTCTCAAGAAATTTTCCCAATGGTGTCGTCCCTGCTGCGGGCTCTCCCATCGGTGCATAACCCGTGCTACCCTGGTTATTGAAGTCGGCGATTTTTGAGGGAAGCGCGTTACTAGTAGTTCGTGGTCTGAATTTAAACGTCCACACTTCAGTCATCTCTTCGGTATGATCGTAATCTTCATTTTCAGTTGGAAGCGTTCGATGTGCGAGAATTCTCGACAGAATATTCCGACGGGGGCGAACAGTACGTTTACGTTGGTGAGAACGCGGTCGTTTTTTGAAGAACCGATAAGGACTAAAGTGCGCCGATCGGATGACGCGCGAAATGGGGGTCGCCACATTATTATGTTCTACAACTGAGGATTTAGAATATCTCGACCTAAAAAACGATTTTTATCGGTGTGAGCCGCCAATGGATCACCGAATATTCGGCGCCACAAATGAGATTTCTGGTGTTTCTTGCTAACATCAACGTCAACTTTATTCTTAACGCGTGATACCGCCCGAGGCCGCACGTCGTCATTTCTCATAGGTGTTGAGGATTCTCCTTCGTGTTCGTACAAAAAGTTCTTAAAACCGCGTGCGCCAAGTTCATCGTAGTTCTGGTCGGACGATACGCTATAAATATGTGTTTGACTTACAGTCTTCGACTTCCGCGCTTTGTGACGATCGACGAGACCACGCTTCTTGAGCCGCTTGGAGAGCACGTCCTCGAGTTCTTCGGCAACTTTGAGTTCCCTCTGCAGACGATGGAGGCGATCAAAGTCGGCGTACTGGTAGTCCATCAATGTATTTGGAGTCACAATGCTACGCTTCGCGACGGCAATATCGGTTACTGGTTCGAAGGCAGCAGCGGCACTGATCGGCGGCGGCACCTGCGTGGAAACAAACATTTCGGCGCGTTTTAGTTTAAGTTGACCTGCCGACAATTTAACAGCGAGACGCTGCAGTGCGGTTTTTTCTGCATCAGTGAGCTCATTCACGACAGAGGGATTGTTATAGACGGCGCAAGAATTGCTGACCGGGCCGCAATTAACTTCACCTCCACCGCAGCCGCCGCCGTTGCCACTAATGCCGTTGCCGCCGCTGCCAACATTTGAAACAATGCCACATGGGGGCTCAGTGGTCTCAACTGGTTGTCCATCACAGCGTGTTCCTGAATCTAACAGTTCCTGCGCGGAATGCAGCGGATCGACCGCTTCCGCCAGCTTTTGATCCACCACTTTGAGATTCTCAACCACCGATGCGATAATGTTTTTATCAATTGATTTTTTGATTAAGCGTTCGGTTTCCCCTTGAACTACTGCATTTGGAGGATTACTTGCTCTGTACCCAATATTAGCAAATTGTTGATTTGCATATTGAATGGCTTGTGGCGACAATGGCAATTGAACCGACGGTGGCTGAGGCGGCATTGGCGATGATGGCGTAATGTGTGATAAAACACCGTAAGATGATTGCGGGCCATAAGCGCCTTGCTGGCTTGACATTGTGGATAAATACATTAACGGATTGGTTATTGAATTTGCTGGCATTTGTAAAGGAGGCATTGCATTCGGATAGGTACTAACCTGTCGTTTAAGTTTCTTCTTAGGTTTCTTCTTCTTCTTGCTCTTGCAATGGAATTGTTGGTCAGGAACATCTAAATCGCACGGCTCCTGCATGTCATCATCATTTTGCGGTTTGCAACCTTTGGTTGAAGTGGATGTCTATATGCAGAGAGAAATGTATCTTAAAATTGAATTTATTTAAACCACAGAATATCTAACTTACGATTGCTGATGATGATAATTTGCCATGCATATGGCATGTAACACCGCCTACGATTGTAGTTGTCGATTCCTCCGACATTGGAATATTGTAGCCGCCTGAGCCGCCTTCATCCTCACTATCGCGATTGCAATCCGATGCTGAGTCGTTGTATACTTTGTAACCTTCGTACATCTTGTCGCATTGTTTCCCTACGCAAGTGGTGTTGCCAGCTGCTGAGGTAGTGTTGGCAGAGTTACCAGAAGACATAGAGTTTGATCCCGTTTCAGGAGAAACTGACGTATTGTCGACTCCACTGACTGAGCTACCAGTCGTATTGTCGGCTCCACTGACCGAGCTACCAGTCACAGAACTACCATTACTTGGCGTAGTCGCTTCACCTGACATCGGAGTTGTTTCGCCTGACGCTTTTGCTTCTCCAGATTGGCTTGATGTTGAACCCGTTGCATCGCCGCTTGATGTGCTACCACTGCTTGATTCTTGTCCCGCCGCAGGAGTACTCTTATCAGACGCAGAAGAATTATCCGAACTTGAAGACCCTTTACTCTCACCCGAAGCAGCTGTGCTACCACTAGACGTTGATTCAGAAATGTCTTTACCTTCTGCTTTACTAGATTCTCCTGATGCTGCTTGAGTTGCCTCGGTCTTATCCTTATTGCTTTCCGAAGATTGACTCTCAGTAGATGAAGGATCCTTGTCTGCGCGATTTTCTCTATTTCCAAACATAGAGCTATCAGATTGTCTCGCCTCTGATGATGCACCTCCTATCACTAATGTTGTCTCTACTGGAATCGCATCTTTTTTATATTTTACATTAAGCTCTTTTATGATATCATTTTCCCAATGGTATGGATTAGATACCGTAGTAGTGATGCTCGTAACTTTAGGCGTGAAATCTCGTGTTATTTTCACCCTAGATGAAGGCAATACTTTTGTTGTTTTATCTATAACATCTGATGAACCTGGATTTTTCATCATTGATGTCGCGTCGGCGATTTCGTGTTCACTTGAATGAGCGTTAACTTTTAATCCGCCTAGAGAATGATTCAATTTCGAGCCGATTGCTAAACGCCCCATGTGAGGACGCGCGCTTTGAAGAAAAATTGTTGGTGTAACACCCTTCACGGAACCCTCGCTTTCGATGGGCCGATTTTCCTTAATGTTTACTTGTACAACATTTAACAAATCTTTCAAACAGGGCTCTGCTCTAATCAATTGGCTCTTCATTCTTTTCATATGTGAATTATTAATACGTCTACGAATTCGTCTATTTGTGCCACGTATATTTCTCGAATAGAATCCATCCGCACCATAGAGTGGATAGTCTTCATCAATTAGTACACGATCAGTAACTTCATCATGAAACTTTTTCGGTAAACTTGAACTGCGTACAGTTTGTGGTGTCGCAGCTGAAGTCTCCATTGTGGAAGGTGCAACCCTACGTACTAAGGCACTACCTTGGGAAGTACCTGCGCTAGATATATTTGCACTTACATGAGTCTTGTCTTTCTGATGTTTTGTGGATGATTGCACATGTCGAGATGTCTTCGCGAGTGATGTTGGATGGCTACTTGTATGAGTTGTAGTAGGAGTATGTGTGATCGTCGTCTTTTCTGTGGGATGCGTGATCGCTTCGTATGCAGTAGCCTTGCTCGGTGTGGTAAGCGCTCTATGCATAGCAGTATATGTTTGCAATAATTTCGGATCCACAAGTGTTCTTCCTTCTGTAGTAACTGTACTTTTCGGCTCAGTTCTTTCAGGAGTAGCACTTTTCTGCTTAGTTGATTCAGGATTCGTACGTTTCGGCTCAACGACCATATTAAGCTCCTTTAAGACGTCCGCTATATCGGGCACACTGCTTGATGGTGCTTCGTGGGTGGTTGTATAAACAACCATCATATTTGCAGCAAAGTTTTGCATTTTCAGGTGCACATCATTTGTAGCGTCAGCTAAATTACCTATATACGAATTCGGATTTGGGAAGTTTACCGACCTGACTGATAATGGAAAAAAAGACCGCTTCCGCCGCAGCCTATTAACAATTTGTTTTTGCTTCGTTTTAGAACTTATTATCCGTTTAATTTCGTCGTCCGTTTTCTGACTGTCCAATGTGCCCGTCGTGGAAGTATTAAACATTGATGCTCTCTTTGGTGTGACCCCGATACGATAGGTCTTCGCAACATTTGGTACATTTCGTTGCGACTGATAACTTACGAAATTTTTTCCTTCGTGTCTTGTAACCCTTGCCACGGAGTCAGCATAAGCTGGTTCTACAATGTCTGCGAAGTCTGCAATGCTGTCAAGTTCAGAAGCGCGCTTCTCAACTCGATTGGCGATCACAGTTGTGGTTTGTCGTACAGGTAAAACGATCAGCATCAACGCATAAATGCTGTAACGTACAAAGTCCGAGCTAGTCATCCAGTGGTCGGCCAGTATTTAAAACTTACCAATTTACATCCAAACGCATCTGACAATATGGGTCGAAAAGCAACTAATTGTCATTATTCCCGCAATGCTTTCAATGTGGACATAAGATTTCTGCTGTCAGGGATAGGCGAAAACGTACTCCCTGCAATAAGACAACACTTTATGTAAAAATGCGCAATAGAAGAATTTATCAGCAATATTAGGCTTCAAATTGCTGTCATTGGTTTATAATTGAAGTTTGACGTTGAGCAACTAGATGTTATTTGCTGTTATGGTGATTGAGTGAACAATAGCGCTTAATTCTAACAATTAATCCCGCACAGTGCCGCAAAGTATTCATACCTATTTGGTGAATTTGTATGTAAAATCCATGAACAGAAGAATATATCCAAACACCGCACAAATAAAGACATTCTTTAACTGTCACACAAAATCTACCTGCTGACTGAAACTGTCCAGACCCAGTACCGACCAGGGTTGAACAGATCTCAAACGTGTTGAGAGCAGGTTCCGTTTGTGCAAGCCGTGCGTACGTAATGTAAACATTATAGGTCAGGAAAGATGATACCTCAAATCTCTATCTACGCAATTCAAATATCGTTTAACTACATCATACTCCCATTTCGTAATTAGCAAATACGGGCTTCTATAATTATTTTGGAATAAAAAATATATTTAAAATATATACAAAAAAAGAAAGTTTATGTAAAATGCGTTGAGTCATTATGGTTCACTCAAAATAACTGTTTCCAGAGAGTTGCATTTGAATATTATCAAGCTGTTCTTGAACTTCAATAAACTTTTTAAGCATGGCCCATAAATGCGAAGACATTTGTTTATAGCGCTCCATTTCAAAACGACTCATTTCTTGTCGAATAATTTTACGGATGTCTTCTTCCGACAATCCGGTTACCACTTCCTCTCCTGGTTTGTCCGCTAATGTTTCAACCTCGCTTGGTTTTGATTCAGAGACGGGTGGCGCAAACTCTTTAACATTATTCGAAATTGGCGTTGAATGTTTACTTTCGTAATCAATTTCTTGTGCTGCGAATGCCGGACGGAATGTTTGGACAACTGGAGAAACACATTCACCAATGCTGTTCGCAAATTGGCATTTATTTGATGTAGTTTGAATATTATTTATACCGCTCTTCTCCTTCTTATTATACAGAAGATTAATAAACGAATCCGACGTGTTTGCGCTTTGCTTATTGAGAGAATAATTTCCAGTGTGCAAAGAACTTGTTTCCAACTGCAGGGACAGTTGACTGTTAAATTTATCACAGTATACATCAGAGAATGACACAGTAGGTGCTTCTTTTGGAACATTATCAGTACTTATATATTCACTAACGCTAGTGTCAGCCTTGCCTTTCTGGTCAGCGCCGCAAAATCTATCAAAGACAATTTGATTTACGCAGCTGTTGAACTTATGTAAAACGCAAATTTCCTCTTTCAAAGAGCGCATATCATAAGCAATAACATGACCGTCAGTATATCCAATCGCCATACCATTTCCATCAGTAGCCACATCAAGAGCATTTGGTGTTTTTGACAATACTATTGAATTCGCTAGCAAGCCAGATCGATAATCAGAAACACACAGGCGCCTATCATGCCCAATTGTGATGAGCTGTTCATGATTGAACGCCAAATCTATAACTCTGGCTTTATGTGAATCATTTATTGATGTAGGTTTACCCATGTTTAAATCATATGTAGCAACAATTCCTTCAGCACAAGCTATGCCCACAACATTCGCTTTAATCTGATGGCACTTGAAGTTAGAAATTGTATTGCCTTTAGGTGGTGCAAGACTATTCAGCTGTTTGAAACTTGTATTTTTGTACACATGTACATTATCATCTTCATAGAGGCCTAAGAGATGGGAATCATTCACAGTATACTGAACAAAGCGGACTGGCTTTGTATGAGACTTTAACTGGCGTTTCACACATTTGCCTTTGATATCATATATCACTAATTCGCCTTGGGAGGTTCCTATAGCAATGTTTCTCTTGGTAGCATTTGGAAATGAAGCACAAGTGGCATTTGTCATTGAATTAATGGAATACAATAAATTCGCTTCGTCACCAAGTGATATAATTTGAGGCATACGAGAACGTTGCACATGAACCAGCCAAACCCCATTTTTACTCCAAGAAATTGTACTAATTGGGCACGAGTCTGTTTGTTGAGGAGTGAAATTATAGAGCTCAGCTCCATCAGGCCATTGACACACACTGATTTGTTTATTTGATATTGCTGCGAATCTCATTCTTGTATCTTGTGATAAATACGCTTACAAAAATGAACTAGAGAATTAAGCAACTGAATGCCACTTCAAAAGTGAGCAACAAGTCACGAACTGTTGAGGTTACCAAAACATTTAACGGCGTAATGGTCAAATTTAAAGTCACAGCTCCATCTACTAAATGACTTTGGCTGGTTAAAGATTTAAAATATTTAAATTTGCTCTATCATAAATAACAATGACATAATTAATTAAGTTATGTCAACATCATATCAATATGTTTGGCCCAACATTCAAAATTTCAGTAGTATTCCTTCTATTGATTATAGTCATTTGTAAGTTGCATTTATCCACAAGACTCAATCAAGTGAATAATATGTTGCAGCATTAACAATACAAATCGCAGGAGGACAATGTGTAGCAAATTGCAACAACCAGGATTGCCCATACAAACAAAAATCAATGCATCCTCCTCCCCCGAAAACATGTTCAAATCCATATTGTGAAGGAGAATGCGGAAAACCTGAATGCCAATTTCTCCCTGGTAAACCACTCAATCGAAACGGCAATCATGAGGAAGGTTGCAATGATGATGATCAACGATTTCAACATGGGGAGCACATGCCGGTAAGAATATATGCATTTTTCATCGCAATGAGATGACTTCTTGTTACCACAAACTGTGTTATTAAAATAATAAATTTCATGGTAACAGTGTTGAAACACTTTGTTACCATAGCACCTGTAGTTGATAATTGTATTGTTTTCATTTAATTGACATCCCAGCAAATGACTTTCTGCACTTGAAAATTTAGAGTAAGAATTCAAACAAACCATCTGAAAGACCAGCGCCTGCAGGAAATTACCACGAATTGCCCGTATTAATTGGGAATTTGGATTGTGAATCTTTAACTGCTAATCACAAAAAGCAAGCACCTCTTTATACAGCCGGCAGTGAAAAGTCAAAACCATCAAAACCGAGCAATCAATGTACCCGTTGTAATTTACAACTTACTGACGATAATTCAGCGGTCATAATCACCTGCTACGAGTGCTGGGAGCTGGACACCGGCTGTGGAACTCAAGATAAAGTACCATCATCGCCTACCACCAAGCCAAAGGTTTGTTATTCATTTACCAATTAATTTAAAGTTGGTTTATTTCATTTACGCTTAGAGTAGCCATACGGACCGTACTAATTTGGTACAAGAATGTCAAACGCAAGACCTAAACGAGTCTGAATCTGAAAGAACCGTGTGTGCTGACGATAATTTTCTTGAAGACTTAGAAAGTAATAAAACACTAATTGCTGAAAACATATACGATACGCAGAATAGTAAACAAAATCCTTGTGAACAAGATTACGAAACGGAGGAACCATCGTTTTGCTTGTTGGTTAACTACATTCAAATCGTTAATTACACGAGGCTCGAAGATCAATTTGTGAATTAGGACATAATAATGCGCTGGTTCGCTCAGTGATAATAGTGAATATTGTGCAAATTGTAGTGATTCAGCGTCTATAAATAAGTAAGTTAATTGTATATCATACGCAATGAGGTTATGAAGTCATGCGCAGGCATTTCATTATTTAATTTCGATTTTAGGATATTTTCAAAATGTTGGCTCGATTGTTGCATGCGAAGACATTCGCACAGATAACGAAATCGTATCTAAATATAAGTCGTCATTCGTCACAACTAGTGCAGAAGCAAGTTATCAATGAAGAACAATCTGATATTCAAAAATTCAGTATTGGAACCAATGTACATGGGTTTACAGTGAAAGATGTGCAGCAAATACAAGAATTCAATCTTACAGCTATTAGTTTGCTTCATGATAAGACACAAGCTGAATACTTGCACCTGTATAGAAATGATAGCAATAATGTCTTCTCCATAAACTTCCGAACAACACCAATGAATAGTACAGGACTGCCTCACATCTTAGAGCACACAGTGCTTTGTGGTTCTCAAATGTACCCAGTGAGAGATCCATTTTTCAAAATGCTCAACAGATCTTTAGCAACATTCATGAATGCTTGCACTGCACCAGACTTCACTATGTATCCCTTCAGTACACAGAATGTGTCTGACTATAGAAATCTTCAGAAAGTGTATTTGGATGCTGTGTTTAGGCCAAACATTAAAGAAACAGACTTTATGCAAGAGGGTTGGCGATTTGAAAATGCCAAGATTAATGATATAAAGTCTGAACTAATCATTAAAGGAGTTGTCTATAATGAGATGAAGGGAGTCTTCTCTGAGAATGACTCAATTCTACAGCAAAGGCTATTGAACAGTATTTTGCCTGATCATACTTATGGAGTATGCAGTGGCGGTGATCCATTAAAAATTCCTGATCTGACTTATGAGGCCTTAAAACAGTTCCACAAGGATCATTATCATCCAAGCAATTCGAGATTCTATTCATATGGCAACTTTGCATTGACACCCAGCCTTGAGTACATAAACTCTGAATATTTATCAAAGGAGCAAGCACAGGATACAAAACATACTGAAGTGCCATCACATTCTCATTGGAATCAACCAAAGAAGATGCATATTTTAGGACGATTTGATACACTTGGCGAGCCATTTGAAACGCAAAACTCTATTGTATTTTCGTATAAAATGACAGATATTGTAAATGTTTATGAAACGTTTTTGATGCAAGTAAGTCCACTGCTTCCATTTGATTCACTAGTCAAATACTAATTGTTTCTGCCTTTAGTTTCTAACGGAGCTACTGATAAAAGGACCTAATTCTCCGTTTTATAAAGCAATGATTGAGCCAAATATATCAGGCGGATATACGCCGTCCACAGGATATGACAACCAAATTCGTGACTCGATATTCAGTTTGGGTTTGCAAGGCATTCGAGCCGAAGATTTCCAAAAGATTGAGCAATTATTCAGCGACACCATCGATAAAGTTATTGAAAGTGGCTTTGATCAAAAGCACATTGATTCTGTACTGCACAGTTACGAATTAAATTTGAAGCATGAAAGCTCCAACTTTGGATTAACTTTGTTGTACTGCGTTGCCCCATTGTGGAATCACAAGGGCGCTATCATCGACCAACTGCGATTCAATACAATAATTAGTCAATTACGACAGAAAATGTTGATTGATCCAAAATATTTGCAAAATTGCGTTCAAAAGTACTTCAAGGATAATACTCACAAGCTGACCTTAACAATGTCACCGGATAAAGAATATGAAACAAAGCAGCAAGCCGAAGAGAAGGAAAATATACGCGTAAAAACGGCAGCTCTGACTGATCAAGACAAGGAGGCGATTTTCAAAAAGGCGCTAGTCCTAGAGAATGAACAACAAGAAGTGCAAGACAGAAATATTTTGCCATCGCTTGATATCGGCGATATTTCGAATGATGTGCCGAAGCTGGCATCTGAGTCTGTGAAATTCGGCAGAGTGCCTACGAATTTATTCAAAGTGAATTCCAATGGCCTTACGTACTTTCGAGGCATTTTGAATACATCGCATTTGACGCCTGAACAACAAATGATGTTACCGCTCTTCTGCTATATCATTACGAAACTTGGTACGGATAAGTTGAACTTTAGAGAGTTCGATACTCTCGCACAGACCAAAACGTCTGGTCTTTCATTCCATGTGCATATTGGCGATAGTTTATATCAATTGCATTCATACGAGCCAGGCGTACTGTTCAACAGTTACTGTTTGAATGAGAATATTGATCACATGTGGGATCTGTGGTCGCAAATCTTGAACATAAGCACTTTAAAAGATGTGAGCCGATTTGAGATGCTAGTCAAACTGTACATGTCGAATCTGACACACGGTATTACCGATTCAGGACATCTATACGCAATGCTGGCTGCGCAAGGCTTAATTTCAGGCGTATCATATCAAAAGGATTTACTCTCTGGACTACAACATATATCGTATATGAAGCGTCTTATAAAAACGTCAAGTTATGCACCGATTTTGGCTGAATTGACCAATGTTACTCATGCGTTATTCGATCAAAGTAATCTCAGGTAAAAGTGGCTCAACATTTAAATTCTGTTCTCTCTCTGACTTGTTGTATTCGTTTCAGATGTGCACTAAATACTGAGGAATCATCCAAAGATAAAGTGTTAAAGTCGTTTGATACATTCGTGCGACAGGTGCCTGCAAACTCACCACCCACAGCAATCGGTCAAAAGTACACAAGTACAAAAGTGTGGGCGCCAACTGATTCTATAAACTGCCATCATCATGTGCTTAACGTGCCTGTAAATTTCTGTAGCAAGTCTGTGCTGACTGTGCCGTACACCAATGCTGATTATTCGCGACTAGAGATTTTGGCAAAACTCATTACGACCAAGTATTTATTCCCAGAGATTCGCGAGAAGAATGGCGCTTACGGTGTTGGTCTTCGCATGAGTTTGGATGGCGTTATGACATTCTTCAGCTATCGTGATCCACGCAATATACAAACGCTGGACGTTTTTGACCAAACGTACGCTTGGCTGGCTGAGAATTTCTCCAACATTACGCAACAGGATATTCTTGAAGCGAAACTGGGCGTCTTTCAAAAAGTGGACGCACCGATTCCTCCCGGCTCGAAAGGATCGAATGAGTTTTTCTACGGACTTACAAACGACATTTTGCAAAGACATCGCGCCGCTTTAATGACTGTTAACGCGGACAACTTGATGGAAACGTTTGAGAAGTATTTGTCGTCCAAAGAGCCAACGAGAGTGGGCAAGGTTGTACTTGGGCCGAAGTCGATGGACACAAATGGCCGAAAAGAAGAACTATGGACTGTTGTTGATAATGAATGATTCAAGCTTTAAACCATATTAATAAAGTTTATCGATAGATATGCGTTTTCGTTTGCGTTTCCCTAACGATGATGCGCTATGGCGAGAGCTAACGTCGTTTTCGTTTTAGCATAATGGCGATGCCGGCGAACGCTGATGATTTCACAAACTACATCAAATCATTGATTGATGCCTTTCGCTGTTACGACTGGTTGTTCAAGTACCCAAATACCGACATTTTCGCAAAGAATCTGTTAGGATGCCTTCCACACGAGTGGATATCTTTTAGCCGTAGCGCGTATGCTCCATTAGCCGACATCATGATGAACGAAATATTGCCGCAATCCAGTGTTATAGTAAGCGCATTATAAGTAAATAGATAAGTACATACCTTAGTTAATTGTTAATATCCAAATCAGCACCAAATGCCTTGTAATAACTATGAAAAACTGAACTTTTTAACACCACCGATGGAAGCCGCGCGCGAAACTTTGACGAAGTTGCAGACAAGTTCAGATTGGTTTAGAACGCGTCCCGGCAGTTATGCAAAAAGCGCAGTTGCCACGTCTATTTCTAGAGCGGCAATTTCAAAATTTATTTCTTGCAGCCGCATGCCCCGGATTCTTTGAATAAATTCATAACTGATTTTAATTCACTAAGAGCCCAAAATGAAATATTTAGAAGAGCGACAACAACTCAGGAGGAGCTAAAAATGAAGAACATCAGTTACAAGAAGATACATGAAGTTTTAATGTTTGCACCATTAATTGAACAAATATGTAATGAAGAAATTGATTACGTTATTGATATTGGCTGTGGCTTAGTAAGTAAATGTTGATTCCGGCGAGAACTAGATAATATCGCTGCTGTTTAATTAACAGGGTTATTTAACACGAGTGCTTAAAGACAAAGGCTTAAAAATCATGGGCGTTGACGGAAATATGAAATTTGTGGAAACTGCAAGAAAACGACATCCTGATATACCGTTTGAATACCTTTACTTATCGCTGAGTACTTCCATGGGCATAGGAGAATTATTAAAGAAGAGTTTTACGGAATTCGATCATAATGTTCACAAAGTATGTGTGATAGGACTTCATGCTTGTGGGGATTTAACTGTGGACATGCTGCACTTGTTGCGAGACTTAACATTTGTTAAAATCGTTGCTATCATGCCTTGTTGTTATCACAGAATGAAAACAGATACTAATGGATTTATAAACTTTCCATTAAGTATCAATTCAAATACGTATCCTTCAGTGGAAGTATTAAGATGTATACCATTCTTAAGACTTGCCTGCCAAAGAAGACTTATCAGATCAGCGGCTGAAAAGCAAGTTGAAGTTAAGAACTTGATGTATCGAAATCTTCTTCAATTAGTAACCAGTAAAAGTATATATATCCCATGATGTCTAATCCAATATCTAATCCAAACTTGTTTTAGAAAACTTGCAAGTAAGAAGAAAGCATAGAAAAACTGGTAGCAATAAATCCAATTATGAAATAGACGATTTTCTCATTGATTTGGAAAATAAATATCTTATAGTCAATAATAACGAATCAATAGACAATGATAGCATAGATTATGCTGCAATTAAGGAATCAATTTTGCGCGAATACAATGAAACATACAAAGCAAAAGAACCGGAATTGTCATTGTTTATAGACATGCAGAACTTCATACAAGAAATTTGCGAAAATCTTGTTCTCATTGATCGATGCGTCTATGTCAATAATTGGAAAGATGCTAATTGTATAACAATTAAAGTTGCTGATGATTCTATATCACCACGTTGTTTTGCGTTGGTTGCCAGTAAAAATATAAAATTAAATCAGATAAGCGTGAGCCAATAGAATAAGTAAATATTTAAATTTTTATCTTAAACGTATTTGCAATATGTGCGTGTCGTAAACTGACGTGTAAATATTAAAGTTTATTTATGGCAATTGTTTCCCTTGATTGCTCTTGTGTTTATTTGCCTACTCGATTGCGTTTTCCTCTTCCATTAGCTTTTGCTTGATTGCATCGAGCAGTTTCATCATAGCCAACATTGAATTGTCCTTGGTTTCCGTTCGCATTTGTTTGTGATATTCATCCAGATCATCTGGATAGATTTGTTGCTTTTCCAGATCATTTGCACTCGAATTTGTTTCAATCACAGTTACATTCATTGCATTATCATTCGTTTTCTCATCGCTTAATTTCATTGTCGAATTTGCAGATTTATCATCGACCTTTGTTTCATTGTTCTGCTTTGTTACTATTACTGTTGTTTCATTATTATTTACTTGCTTTTCCTCTGGGCTGGACATTGGTTGATCAATAGCTGATGGCTTATAAGAAATTAATGCGTGTGTTTTGTTATCTTTTTCCGGTGTGACTGTCCTATTATTATCATTTTCATCTTCAAAGAAACTAGAGCTTTCTTCACCTGTTTCAATACTCGTTTCAGACACATCTGGAGATGGTGGCATTATTTGTTTATTCGTAGCGTTTGTTAAAATATCCAAGAGATCAACGTATGTAACATGACTCTCAGGAATTGTATCCCAACTGCTA
This sequence comes from Aleochara curtula, assembly GCA_963978815.1. Classification (NCBI taxonomy): domain Eukaryota; kingdom Metazoa; phylum Arthropoda; class Insecta; order Coleoptera; family Staphylinidae; genus Aleochara; species Aleochara curtula. Next base: position 16,768,508 of record OZ022216.1, on the reverse strand, counting down.
TCGTCACTACTGGTATTATCACTATTCGTATACATTGCTGTTGGTTCTAATTCTTTATCATTCGGTTTAGGTATCTGTGTTTCAGTAAATTCGTCGCTACTCAGATCGTTACCTACAAGCCCCGGGTCTAGGAGGATTTCTTGAATTGCAATCTCCTTCTCCATTTCCACATAGTATTGCAATAAAATTTCTTCCGTGCTTTCCTCTTCATCTCGACTAAATTCATCCTGTTGGCGTTCACTTAGCGCGGGCAATCCTTCACTTCCGGTTTTGTTCGCCGGCTCGCCTTTGTGCGCGGATAAAAGATCCTTAAGGCTATTGTGCTGCGACGAGAACGAAATGTAAAATATCATAACGAATATGATAAACAGGATGAAAAACAGTTTCGGATCGAAACTTTTCTTAAGCGGGCCCATTTTGTGATTTATTAGTTTCACGCTACGACTGACTAAATGCACACTGATGTTGATATCTTACAAGTGATCTATAATAATATAAATATATGTACACAATTCAAGAAAGGAAAAACAATTCAATTTGATTTGGGTTTTTATCTCTCGCTTTCTGCGATTGTTTTTCAGACTTGCAAACAATAAACAGTTCTCAACATATTGTTATCGTTGGCTGATAAGGAGGAAAGGGTGGACTTTTACACAAAGACCGAGAGACGATTATTATACGACAACAATTAGAGCAGTTAAACGATTAGTTATTAGTTAGGTGCATCTCTATGATTAATTGACAAACTTTACTAAAAAGTCCACCCGTTGTTAAAGAAGTGAGCGATGAAAACATCCAGCCTTGATTTTCATCGCTCGCTCCATGAAAGTACGCGAAACGCAAAAAAAAGTTAAATCAAAATCTTAACTGTGAAAGTTGAAGTTGAAGTCGTTGACTGCGTGGTGTCTTATTCCACTAGATTGCGTTGGATATCGTCTTTAGCCTCTTCATCAAAGCTGAAAGAAGACGGTGGGGTTGAACCCGTTAATGCAATCGCTCAAATTCCCAAAATGCTAATTTACGCGCGCACCTTTGGTTACAGCGATAGATGTTTGAAATGCCCGTGTATCTGCACATAATTTCATCAGCTTTGCCGCACTGGAACTGCTTCGTCGCCAATCCTCTTGACTCGATGGAATATATGATTGGCGCGGTGATCTCACCCATCTCTGACCGTTTACCATACCTGATTAAAGATGCATTTTAACGTTTAAGCGTTAAAAGGTCACTTAATTAAGAGATCCTTTCAATTTGAAACCCAAATATTTTTACGATCCCCCCCATAGTGATCCTTTAATTAATCGCAATGCAAATGAAAATATTGAAATAAAATTCTGCAGACAGGAGAAAAGCAATTTAAGTTTTCAAATGAGAATACCAGACGCGGCAAGTGCGCGCATCGTATTAAATTAAACTGAAATTAATTAATTACCGTGAACCAAGCTCAAAGCGTTCATTGCGTGGTGCAACCATTGTCCTTGTAGCGCTGACCTTTTTGGAGCCGGCATAGGATCTCCCAAAGCGCGCTCCAGGATTAAATGCCTTCTCTGAAAAAGCAGAGCACGAAGAGGTCAACGATAAAAAGATGCGAACGAAGTGCATGTCATGTTGTAATCCATCACGAAATGAGTGTGATATCTACGTGTTCGAGATGAATAATCATTCGGCCGGCAATCATGTAAATATTTATTGGCTCGTTTCGCGTTAACGGCGCACTTGTAACTCCATTTGTCAGCTAATCCCGTGCATGCGCGCCGAAGAGGAAAAGAGCAATTTGTCGTCCTTTCATCCACTTGCCTTCGCGAGCAAAACTAATCTGCGAACGCCGTAGATTTTTCCGAGAGACGCGCGCGTACGCGCTTTCCTGCCGAAAAGAAGATTTCCGAAGATTATCTCGTCTTTGGCACGACACAAACTTAGTGCGGTTTGGCCATCAGATAACTGAGAGATAGATTTGAACTTTTTCGCTCGGCCCCTAAGCCGAAATGTTATTTATGTATGTATTTATGATAGGCAATTTGATAGAAGTTAATGCACTGCAGGCGGCAGGTGCGCATTAGTCGACATTAATTATTCAACTTGCTTTGGAAATTACGAATTTGCAAAGCAATGCATTGCTTATCAGTCACTCACCGAAGCGCAGCGGCTTGGAGTACGCATCCACCTGGATGGACATGCCGAAGGCGATGAGCAATAATGCAAGAAGCCCAAGGAAGTTCTTCACAGACATCTGAAATGCAAATTGAAATGATGAAGATCTAAGTCATCTCATTCGGTAGAACTGCGAACGCAATAAATACAATTAGTTCTATTTTTATAGACCGAAAGTCCAAACGGTGGGTCGGCCTCCCATAAATACGAAAACAGTGCTCATATTTAGCGCTTGACGAAAAGTAATTGATATTCAAGTGAGCACCTACGTTCGCATTGCTGGTAATGAACTTAAATTAGAGTTCATGTTGCTCTTATTGTTTATTGTATTTGCATAGCGTTAGACTTCAAACGTGTGCAGCGTGTTTCATCTCGACGCGCAAATTGAATATTTTCAATGGCAACAAGTTGCCAACGTTTTGCGCACTTTTCTCAGGTGTGAAGAGATGCTACGTGAATATTTATTTGATGATGATGATATTTATGCGCGTACGAAGCATGCACGTTTAGCATAAATTGTAGGTACGTACGTGCCAATAAAGGAATATTATATGATTATCTGTCAAACGCTTCGAAGGCATCTTAAATAGCACTACCAAGAACTTGATATATTTTCACGTGTGTTGAAATAATAATTAAAATAAATGTCGTTTGCTGATAAACGATATCATCCTAAATTGAAATGCAAGTTATTTGCTGATTGCTAACTGTATTAAAAGCCAATTTCTTTGAAGGTGTGTTAAAACTAGCTCACTAAAAAATTCTAAACTTTAAAACCCGTGTTAAAAATTTAATCTTGACAGAGTGGCTTTGAATGGTGTCGCCAACGTAATACTATTTTTATATTTTAATCGTGAATGCTTTATGAATTTTAAAATTAAAATTTTATCCCTAATTTAGTTTTGAAGTTGTGTTGAATATTTTTTAATTATCCGTAGTAAAAAGAGATGAATTAAAGCGAATTCTTATTGAAGAATTCGACACGTAAATCATTAAGCTAATTTATGAAAAGTGCGAAAATATGATTAAGCACCTAGTAAAATATTTTATACCTTTTTGGATACGTAAACTACAAATAAAAAATTAGATTAGGGAAGACCGCCGCATGATGAAAAATTAGTCTCTAAAATTTGCGCAATAATTAGTTTTAAACTCTTCGTTTGCGACATTTTTGAATATATTCTAAGACAAGACATAATTTTATATTGTTTGGCAGTTTTGCGCGTGTAAGCCTTGGAATATTTCTTGTTAAACTATTTAATACTTGAAAACTACAAGTGCAATTAATTAAATTAGTGTCTCATGTTGTCAATAGCAACGTTCAGCGTGTTTCAAGATTCCAATTTTCCAACGTAGAAATATCAATTAAAATTTTTAAGTAGAATTAGAAACAACTATCACTCACCTATGTACTTGTTGATTGCACTCGGACGCAAATTATTCCAACGACTTCTCTTGTGGCGGCTGGAGCAGCGTCGGCGGCAAAGATGCAAAAAGAGGAAGAGCACCAACACTAATAACAACGACTTGCCGGCTGCGAGTGGTTTTATAAGCTCAAGATAAGTGGCGGGTGGCGGGCGCAATGTGCCGTCTCCGGACCGCACTCAAGACGGCATACATAAACGCTGTTGCGCACCTCCACCACCTTCCCCGCTGCGCCGGCAGCCACCGCCAACAGCGGCAAAGCAGGTGAAGGCGGCGCGTGTGCATCTAACCATCGCACGATCTAGCATTTCCGGTTTCAATTACAATGCTAAAAACAAATAAAAATAATTCAAACCGATGGCAAAGATGTTTCTTTGATTAATACTTTCTCTGTTGCGTCGACATTATTGTATTTCACTTGCATCTTACGTACTTGAATTCCTAAAACAAACCGATATTAATTCATCTCGAATTCCTGGAAGAAATTTATTATAATACAACATTGATAGATTTTACACTCCTTAAACACAAGGGGAAATTTTCGGTCAAGCAAAAAATGCGAAGGATATTCTATCCCAAAACAACACCGGCCGTATAACAATAAAGGACGTATGTCAGGCGGGCAGCTTAATAACTGATAATGTGACAGTATTGGTCACCTTCGCCCACAAAGATGTTGTTTCCTTCGTAAATTAACATTCCCAAAGGCGACGACACCCCTATTCTCTTGTATTCTCTCCTATTCCATGTTTTCGTAGAAAAGCGCGAAACTCTTGCGCGCGACATTATTATTGCAAGCGGAAATTAGCGACGCTCGTTGCGTATTTGTTCAGTGCAGAAATGCGCGACGCACAAACGCTTGAGTAATTACTTCCTATGCTCGTATAATGATTATCCATATACATATAATACACGCATGTATTTGATGTATATAAATATTAGAATTTGCACATCAAAGCCAGCGACACCATCGTCATCGTCATCAGGAGCACGCTTATAAAGCGAGCGCGCGTCGCTATGCCACCCCCGACAGGATCAGTGCGTGTAAGACGTCTCTAGCGAGCGATCGCTGCAAGGTGATTAAAATTAAATCAATTACATTACGCCCTCCACGACACTTGCTAATGAGTTCACTCGTGGTGCAGGTTTTCATTCTCTCTCACCTCGGCTCATCGCCAAAGCGCGCTCTTTGCTCGTGGGATGAGCGCACCGCAGTTGACGCGCATTTGCATATGGTACATGTTGATTGAAATGTTTAATTATCATGCACAAAATCAATCAACCATTAAGACGCAGTGCTGGCTGCCTAGGAAATACACGACAATTTTTTTTCTAGTTTCCAGCTGTTATGAGCTAGGTTATTCTAAACCGGCCTTGTTTGTGTTTACTGTTGCTTCGAATTGCATGTGCATTGCTTCAAATCGCTCGCCAGAAAACCGTTGGGATCCGCACTCAAAGTTAGTAATAATTTAGGCACAGATTCGATTCATTATTATCATGCACATCACTTGCTTGATTTGTGTGGGTTTCGCAAAGCGAAGAAACAAGCAATACGCGCGCTGAGCAAGTTCGTCGAGTGCAATTTTCGCGACTGTATAAATGTTATCATTATAAACATCCATGCCTCTTATCCAAATAGAGCAGATCGTCATCTAGGCAGTGTTTCCTCGTGCACAACCTTCGCGTTCGACTCGTGCTGAATTCGCGCGAATGAATGATATTACGCTATTTGTATTGCGCTCGCAATGTATGCAGGCTTAGTACTTGCTCGAAGAGAATGCAAATAAAAAAAGCGCGTATGCGAATCGCGCGCGCACGCAATCATACATAATATTGCGAATCCGGGAATCTAATTGAAGAGCGTATCAATATTAAGCAGAACCAATATGATTATACCTGGAAATACCAGGAAAAACATAATGGAACATTTGATGCATGCGCGCTCGAGATTAATTTCATAAGGATTGACGTTCAAACTGTACGTACAATGCGAATCAGAATCACAAGTTTATGTAACGTCAAGCCAAAGTCAACTCGCGTCGGCGTTTTTAATCAGTTTTCTTTTCTTTTGATAGAGAGACATCATGAGAAACCGATTCGATTTCATCTCGCGACCTATGATTTTTCAACGTTGTCATAGCAATTACTTTTTTGCCGCGCCCGTTTCCACGGTCTCAATGCGAAAACAATTTAGTTTCGTCAAGCATGAAACATATATCAAGATGTGCATTGTTAAAGTTTTGCATTCGAATTGAAATTGACTCCTGCCGATAATAAGTGACCGGGAGCTTTAGGAAAGCTTTGAAAGCAATTTCATTTTACGTCATACTCCTCACTCGGACAGTGGACAGTTCTTAAAGCCGCTTTAGCTAAATGAAAATCGCCTTCTGATGTTTTCAAGAAGCGCTCGCTCAATAGTTGTCATGGGAATCGATAATAAAAAATACAAACAAAAATGATTTGCGCTGGACATTGATGTTTTTGTGCCGTGTGATTTATGGTTATAGCTATTGCTAATTTATCTTTATTTCAGCGCACGTCTGAGGATCTAAGCGAGAAAAATGGGCGAAGATTATGATTACACGTTCAAGTTGAGTTTCAAGACGGAATGGTATGATCCAACTGCACAGATGAAGCGCTACTTCATCATGAGTTTCTTCCCGTGCGATAACTCCGTTGAATTGTACGATACGCAATTTAAGAAAATGTTTCTACGGCGTTCGCAATGCGAAGGCGTCGTCATGAAGGACTTGCACGTCGGTAATACGATCAGTGTTTACGAGCGCCTGGTAAAGATACTGGACTATGCCGATAACATGACGAAGAAGTACATCGGCAGATGGTCCGAGCACACGATCGCGTTGATCAAACCGTCAGGAATGCAGTATCTAGGCCTATTATTTAACGAAATGTATCGCCTCAACTTGACCATCGAGCGATTGCGAATGGTACATTTGACACGCGTCGAGGTGATTGAGCTGTATAAGCATCATAAGGACAATCCGCAAATGCCATTTATTGTCGAGCATGTCTCGTCTGGACCAAGTTTAGTCATCGAGCTTGTCGGGGAAGACGTCATCAAGAGATGGCTGGATTTTATAGGTCCAGCAGATCCGCAAGAAGGCAGACGTACACACCCAAATAGTTTCCGCGCATTATACGGCGCGGATATTGCTGGAAATTGCGTGTCCGGTACAATTGACTTGGAAGATGCGATGGCCAAGGCATGCTACTTCTTTCCCGAGGGTCTGGATAAGAAACCACCACCAGGAACTGCGCGTTTCACGAACAGCACGTGCTGCATTATCAAGCCGCACGCCATCATCGAGGGAAAACTCGGGAATATTATTAATATTATCGTCAGAGAGTTCAAAATTACAGCCATGCAAATGTTTCATATGCCGCGCGCAAGTCTCGAGGAATTTCTCGAAGTCTACAAGGGAGTCGTCGCGAACTTTTACGCATTTTTATCTAGCTTCGAAGGCGGTCCATGCATTGCACTGGAGATATCGGCGCTATCCGGCAATGAGGAACACGATATTCATATGGAATTTCGCAAGTTTTGCGGACCCTTGGATACCGACATTGCGCGTCAGATACGGCCAAATACTTTGAGAGGCATGTTCGGAACGAATAAGTATAAAAATGCTGTGCACTGCACCGATTTGGTCGAAGATACTAGATTGGAGTTGGAGTACTTCTTCACCATAATGGAATCGTAATGGCCAAACCCCTCATTTGTACTTTTATATTTATATGAAATATAAATAAATTTTGCACTTTAATTATTTGGATATGGCAACCCACAATTCAATTGTTAGATTCCGATTCGCGTTTGTGCTTCTGTTTACCATGGATAAACTTGCAAGATTTGATAAGTCTTGGACTTTGATAATTATAGTTGCAGTAAATGTGGCTTGTGGCGCATTCAATCGTCATTTCAGTTCGCAATATAGGTAGTTAGCAATGGCGCAAATAGGTCCAAAATTACACTTACCAATTAATCCAAATGGTCTAGGTGTGGAATTATTCAACGCTCTCAAACGACATCAGCTTGGAGTTAATAATAAAATTGCACTGGTATGTATTTTCGTCCATTTCTCACGGTGCGTCGACTTGATGGAAATATTCTAGCGCGATCCAAAAACCGGAGAAACCATTAGTTTCGCCGAATTATTGAAACTAACATCAAAGCTTGCCCAAGCTCTTCAGAAGGAAAATCTATCGGAAAATGACTTCATTGCTGTTTACAGCGAAAACAGTATCAACTTTTTCATACCTATTATTGCTGCTATTTATGTCGGTATACCATTATCGCCTATCAACTTCAACTACATGGGCGAAGAGCTATTTCACATTCTGCATCTATCCAAAGCCAAAATTATCTTTGCTTCGTCGATGGTAATTGGCAAAATACTGCAGCTGAAGACAAAATGCCCGTGGATACAAAAAATTATTCTTCTCGACGAGCCGACGCAAAATCTAAGCGGGATATTAACATTACGTGAATACATTCAATCCAATCATATGGTAAACGATTTTAATCCTATACCTGTTGAATGTGCCAAGCACACTTTGGGAATTTTATGTTCTTCGGGAACTACAGGGATGCCCAAAGGAGTGGTTCTAACTCATCAAAATATCTTAGTTCGCATCATTCAAATGAGGTTTGTCCATACCATACTTCAGTGTTAAATAATTAACTAATTCATATTCAGTGATCCACTACTTAAAGACCGACGAGATAGTGTAAATCAATTATGCTTTCTGCCGTTTTTCCACGGTTATGGATTTGTTTCCACGCTCGGATATCTATTCCATGGTGACACAGTCTTGGTAATTAAAAGATTCAAAGAAGAAGAATTCCTGCACTGCATTCAAGAGTATAAAGTGCAAACTCTGTATGTTGTGCCTCCAATAATTGTGACACTAGCCAAGAGTCCACACGTAAAGAAGTATGATTTATCATCATTAAAGACCATTCATTGCGGAGCGGCCCCGCTCGACAAGAAAATTGAATTAGTGGCGAAAAAGAAGTGAGTGTTTAATTGGATTAGCGATAAAAGCCACTACTCGTCCACACTTTTTACACCTGCCATTACTTTTAGTCTGCAGATTAGTAACATTCTCCAAGGGTATGGACTAACGGAAGCGACGCAGGCGACCTTATCGTTTCCGGTTCCTATACGCCAGGACAAGTCGGGATCTTCCGGTCGAGTACTGCCAGGCATGATGGCAGCTATTATGGATCTTGAAACTGGACAACTATTAGGATCAAATAAAGAAGGAGAGCTTTGTTTTAAAGGTCCTACCGTGATGAAGTGTTATTTGAATAACCCGAAAGCAACATCCGAAAGTTTCGGCAAAGATGGTTGGTTGCTGACGGGTGATATTGCCTATTACGACGATGATGGATACTTCTACATTATCGATCGGCGTAAGGAACTAATAAAATATAAATCATTTCAAGTAGCACCAGCCGAACTAGAAGCATTGCTGCTCACGCATCCCAAGGTAAAAGATGCGGCTGTCATTGGTCTGCCCGATATTATGGCTGGTGAATTACCATTAGCGTTTGTTGTTAAACAATTAAATTGTAATATAACTGAAAGCGAAATTCAAGAATTCATAGAAGAGCGCGTTTCGAATGCAAAACGGCTCAGAGGCGGTGTTCGTTTTATTAACGAAATTCCGAAAAATCCCAGTGGCAAAATCTTACGCCGCAAACTACGGGAAATTGCGAATGGGAATTTGAAGTCGAAATATTAAGCTATTGATAAATATAAAATTAAATTTCGATTTAGTGAAAAATGCTTCCTCAATCAATGAAACGAACATCCTAACAGTAAATTTATCATTAAATTATATACCTAACTGTGGAAATTAGCAGCATTTCACACCAATTGAACGCCAAATTTGGCGAGATAGCCTTGTAAAATATTGACCGCTTCCTGGTTGCATGCGTTGACAAACGTTGGCAACCGTCCTGGTTGAGTGGATCCTAAATTCGCTAAACTTTGCGCCAAGAACTGTCTTGGTTCAGAAATTCCTGTACAAGGGAACTATTATTAGAAACCTCAATCGTCTTGATAAAATCAATACGATACCTTGTAATGGATCCGCTTTTATGTTGTTGGCAAAATTCAGTTTCGCGCTAGCCGCTTGAAACGTGGGTGTATCGTCCACTTCAATAAAATGATCATCAGGGAACGTGCTCTCATCACGTGGCATTTCAAAGAAGCACAGCAATGATTGCAATAATGGTGACCAGTGCTTTTGATACGCACCGGTGTACATTTCAGGACTTTCACAAAGCAGTTTTGTTATTCCACAAGCAACAATTTTCCGCTCAATTACCCCAGAAATTTTTTGAAGTTCTGGTATTAGGAGTTTTTCAAGAACCATGCCAAACATGCTGTAAAATATAAACAAATAATATGTAAACCCTATCCAAAAGTGATGATTTCAACTTACTTTGCTTGAATGTTGTCAATTGTTAATATCAACTGAACTGGCGAATATTTTACCGCATATAAACAAAAGAAAACAATCAAACTAATGACGTATTTTGTTGTTTTACTTGATGACAAACGTTGAAACAGTAAAAAGAATATCTGTTTGTGGAACGGTGCTAATGCTTCCCTAAAAGAAACCAATATGAATGAATCAAAATTATTATAAAATAGTGTTAATACATACGTTGGCATATGTTGTATCATATTCTGCATCAGATAGAATCCTTCATGATCATTACCCTTGGAGGCAATCAATTTCTGGAAGACCCCAAGATATCCACCAAGTTTGTCATTTGCAATAATTTGCGTTGCAGCTTGTGTGGCAAACGCTGACAATAATCTAACAAGTGGATTAATATTAGCAGGTCGATCCCATAAAACAGGCGCCAACAAGCATGGGAGCAGTTGCATGTATGGCTCTGGAACATTTCCAGTTGATGTGAGCTCCATTAACATTGAGAGCAATTGGAATACATAAGGAATAAATTCCTGAATATCCTGCTGCAATATGCCTTGGAAAATAGGGAAGAGCACCTCCTCGAATGATGTTACTGCTTGCGGATTTTGCACGCAAACAATTTTTATTGAGAGTGAAAACGTTTCGAATAAATAATGATTGAAATGCGGTTTCGATGGATTCTTGCAAACTGATTCCAGCTTCGTTGTAAGCTTGGGTAAAATAGCTGCAAGGAATGGCACAACTTTTTCTTGCAATGTGCAGAAAGTCCGCATAATCGCCTTCATGACGTATTCATTTTCTTCAGAGACTGGTTTCTCCAATGTCATCAGAAGATTATTTAATAGATCGTTGGCTACTGGTGCCAAGTCATTTCCTGTTACACTAAACAAACGCAAATTAAAATTAATACAGCAACGTAAGAATATTGAAGTTCGGAAAAAACTTACATCAGGGCATTCGTAGAACTTTCACGCATAATAAGGATTTTCTCAATAGCGCATGCTGCATATGTATGAATAACAGCACTCTCAGAAGTAATGTGTCGAATCAACTGAGGGAGAGAACCAACCACCATCTCCCTGGGTAATAATGAACGGAAAGTCATAATATACTTAATAGCATCCGCTTTCAAAACGGGTAAATCGTTAACTAAAGGAAGAATAATTAATTTATGTAGATCAAAAATTATGAAATATATGTACCGTCAGCGCGTTCAAGTTCATGAAGAATGTGTTCTTGACAAAATTGAGGAAGTGATACAAGTTGGCTACTTTTCGTAACACCATGTTTCTGTGTTGCACCACGGCTAACAAGCGATGTGACCAGATACAAGACTGCATCTTTACTGCGCCAATGTGTCTGTGGATTTTCTGAATATTTCTGCATCATTACCTGTAAATACTGCCCGAAAATCTGCATGATACGCTGCTCAAAGTTTTGGCTGAGAACGTTCACTAAATCGCAAGCAGACCTTCGTCGGGTGTCCATATCGCTGCCTTCAATATCACGCCGTGTATACTCTTCAGGATTGTCTTCAAAGAGTTCTTGATCCGAAACTCTAAACTCCATGTTTGGTATAATTACTTTCTCACAAATGCTGTTCAGCACATTATCATCTTCAAAAAGATTGCGATAATGTGCACGATCAGCGACAGAAGCCAAAAATTGCAAAGCATTTGAAACCAACTAAAACCAAGGATATTAGATTTAGACACCAATGTCAATTTTTGTTAAGTAATGAACTCACAATATCAAATTTAGGCTGAAGACCAGTTGAAACCAACAAAGACCAAATAGCCTTTACAAATTGTGGCAAGTATGGTCGAAACTCTTCGTCATATTTCTGAGCATATAATGCAACATTATCACAAACTTGTGATTTTAATTGTTCCATAACTCCAGTGTCTTCATCATCCTTTGTAAAAAGATAACAGTTGATTCATTCATTGATATGTGACAAGTGAAATACTTACAGTTGTTTCTAATAGCTTTACTTCAGCAACAAGTAGTGTGTGGAAGTTGGGCATCCAAACACCCATATTATCTTCAAAGAATTCTGGTAAATCTTGGAAGTTCAATGAATAAAATACTTTGCTAACTAATGTGAGAGAGCCGTAAATAACTTTCAATGCGTTAACATCATTTGCATGTTGATGTGCCAACATCATAGTTGCCTGAAACCATTACAAGAGCTTGTATCCTATTCAGATTGGAGTCATATTCAAGTATTTATAAACTCAGATGATACTTACAGTAAGAAGATCTGTTAATGGCTGTGCCAGTTTATCAAGTACAAACTTAATCTCAGTCCATAATTCATTTGATTTGAACTCATATCTATACTTTTTGAACAATGAATGTGCTGTACGTAACACTCCATTGATGACATTGAAGTCTCCAGAAGCAAACTTCTCCACCATTTGTATAATCAACTCAGGCCATTTCATAGGGAAATCAGTCTTACCAATGATGCTGATAGCATCACTCAACTGCTTCTGAATAGACTCGGGTGATGATAACATGAGTGTGACTATCAGATTCTTAATGGCTGATCTGTCTGTATCATGAATTCTATCCTGTTGATCTTCACCAACGCTCCAGTTTCGTTTGATAAAGTTCTTGAATGCAACTGCACCAGCTACCCTAATAGTCATATCCACTTCTTGCTTGTGCACCAAGTGCAACAAGAGAAGTGAATAATTCTGATTTACCTCGACACCCTCCAAGAATTTCTCAGCTGCAATGTCCACGAATGTGACGTGATATTCAACACTATTTATAGAGATTATTACCTGGTCGTCGTACAGTAACATCAGGATTGAGCGTTTGTTGCAAATATTGGCTCAATGTTTGCAGATTCTCATCGGAGACTTCCATTGTGATTTAGGTGTGCACGTGAATGAACGTGACAAATGCACTGAATTTAAGCGTAGTTAACACGTACTTACTAATAAATAATCCACTATCAGGCCCAAACACAATAAAGAATAGAATTACCAATCACTCAGAAATTTATACACGGCGCTAACGGTTTTTATTACAAAGCAAGCACACTGCACTTCGCTGAACGGCTGAGACTGATCTAACCTTGTTTTAGTGCATTAAATGCGCAACAAATCGTTGCTACACGAGTTGCCTATAGCACATATCGCGCGCATTTTTAAATTGGCGGCAACTCACTATAAAGTTAAATTTAATTAATTCATCGCGTTGTTTTAATTCTATACATGCTTTACTACTATGACTAAATGCAAATAATTTATAATAACTGATTTGTACTAATTCGGATTAAAACTTTCTAATTTATGCATAAAGTTAGCAATTTCTATTGGATCTAAATCGCGTTTAAGCCTCAGAGTCATTGGTGTCATTGTAGGAGTACTTGCAGTACCATTTGCGATAATAATTGGTATCACACTTTTATCATGTTTTCCCTTAATGGCATGAATAAGTTTCTGAAAAAGTGCAAATTTAATATTATAAGAAAAAACACCATTTCATCAACTCTTACCAGAATGCACTTAATTAAAAAGACCGCAAATGTTAAAAAGGCTAAAGTTAATAATGCGCCTTCATTCGAAGGGAAATCCATTCCATGACCACCTCCTTTATCCCATGAATCCCACATATCACCACGATGATTTGAATTAGTATCACGTTTAACACGTGAAGGCCATAAAGAATTTATCTTTGATTCTAAAAACAACCATTAATTTATAATAGTAATTCGCACTTTGCATTCCATTAACTCACGTATTGCATACAATAATCTATCCTTAATATCGCTTAAAAAGGACAACTTAGTATTGACATTATTTTGATGTGAATTTCGAATTAATGTACTTTGAATAGTTTGTATGTACGGCAAAAACTGTGCGTAACTGTAACCATTGATATTATCTTCAGCACTTCCTTTTGATTTCTTTTCAGCTTCAGGAATAACATCATCTTCATAATATTCCTCATCCTCATCATAATATTCATAATCAGATGGGAGATGATCACCTTTTCTATCACTTTCTAAATCTTCAGCAACAAAATCGCCCGTTTCCGGGTCCACATCAATGTCATCTTCGGTATCGTCATAGACCAATTCATAATCATCATTTTGATTATTAGGATCAGTTTCAAAATCAGTATCATCATTTTCATCATCAACACTTACAAATTCATCATCGTCACTGACATTGATATGAAAATCCTTGTTAGCAAGATGCGGCTTTGAAGTAGTTGATTTATGTTTCGGCCTAGACTCTACAGTAGGCTGAGTACTAACTTTTGTAATAGTTACTGCGACTGGACGGGTCTTTAAGTCCTCATTGCGCCGGTTGGTTTTATTTGGTTTCACGGCCCAACCGAATTGTGGTTGCTGGTGATGGAAGTGATGAGAATGTTGCTTCTTTTTCTGCTTGGTTCTTGCAGTTGTTGGTGGTGCAGGGGTCACTCGTATGATAGGCGGTGGTGGTTCTATCGTAGTCTTCATTAAAAAAGTATCCGGAATTGTACTTATCGGTTTCTTGATGTCTTCCTCATGCATGTGAACATATCCTTTGGGTCTTGCTAACGGCATCCGATCATACGTTTCAGTTGTTGATGTAAACACCAACGAAGGGGTGTAAATATACTCACTAAATGGTGTAACTGCTAACACAATTATAAATATTTCACTAGTTCAAACTTTAATTACGTACCCCCAAGAAAAGTTTTCTTGTTTGAAAACTGTTTAATCTCCACCCATTCAGTACTTGCATAGTCCAGGATAATAAATAAACTAACCGTATATTGAATGCTAAGTAACATTTCAACAAATTCTCCACAAATTCCTGATTGAAATAAAAAGAGCAGTTGTGCTCTTGCAGGATGAAACACGATTGTCACGATGGATCGTAAAATAGTCGTCTTGTTATAATAGAAAAAAGTGGGCAAAGTTAAAATCATATCAAACGTTTTGTTGAACAACAGCATCAAACGTAATTGGCGTTTGTGTATTCATTACGTCTGCTTCTGCTGAAGAACGGTGGAAGAAAATTGGTTGACGGAACTAACTGCCCGCCTAACTGCAAACAAACGACAAATCTTTCTAGATTAAATTTCACACTTGGTGAATCTTTATATGTTGCTTCTCTAAGATGCTTGACATATTTGGATAAACTTAAATGTTATTCGTACGTGCGCTGTTTCACAACGAGGTTCGTGTTAAACGCAATTCATTTGCTTAAGTTGACTTAAAATAAATATTGCACGAAATCCTAAATTAGTCTAATGCTTAAATAGTTCACCAATATGAAATCTACTAATTAAAATCATCATTATTATCTATTTTGGAATTGGAACGCGTTTTGGAAGAAGTTTGTTCAATCAGATCCTCTGAATTCCCAAAGATTTCATCAAACTTTGCCTGGATTGCTTCATCTTTCATCTCGATGCATTTACGCACTGATGAATTACTTGTGCTGCGACTTGCGCTCGCGTTATTGTCAAGAAATGCTCCAAATGTTGATTTGTTTAATAATATGTCATCGTGCAACTGTGCCATGAGATCTGCACGTGTCTTCAATGGTTTATGTAGTATTGTTTGTCGTTCAAATAAAGTGGGTTGTTGATTCACTCTACCGAGCATGCTCTGCATTTGCATTTTAAATTCTTCGCTTCGTAGACGTTCCTCATCCCTGCGCATCTGCAATCGCATATTAAGGTCTTCTTCATGGCTATATGCAAGAGATTGCCATACGGGTCTTTTGCGCAAAACTTTTTCGCGCCAGCGCGCTTCTTCTCTCATGCGTACTTCATCCAAACGACGATTAATTTCGTCCTCCATGCGTTTCCTAAAAAGTCCAATAAAGCAAGAGCACTCAATCTTGATAATAAAATGTACCTGGAATTTTGAAAGCGCAAAACTGCTGCCAAATTGGAGCGATTAATTGATTCAACAGTTGATGCGCTTCTGCTACTTTTCCCGCTACTTTTACTGCTTGAAGAAGATGCCTTTCTGTGCTTCTATAAATCAAAAGGCAATCATTTTATTGGGTATTGTAATCTGAAGATGGCAACTCAACTTTTTTTGTTTTTACTTTGTTGCTTGGTTTACAAACAGGACTTGGCGTTGCCATAATGAAATCCAATTCAAGTTCTGCTAGTTCTTTGCCAAGATCTCTTTGACTAGATGGTGGTAACTTACAGATTTGACGTTCGTACATTTCTCGAAAGGATTTCGAACATATATTTATCTTTGGCTGACTCTT
Source organism: Aleochara curtula (assembly GCA_963978815.1). Taxonomy (NCBI): domain Eukaryota; kingdom Metazoa; phylum Arthropoda; class Insecta; order Coleoptera; family Staphylinidae; genus Aleochara; species Aleochara curtula. Next base: position 16,752,216 of record OZ022216.1, on the reverse strand, counting down.
TTCGCGTTTGGCCATTGAAGGAGGCAAAGCAGCTGCTTTGAGCATTTCTTCAGCTCGTATTTTCTTCTGAAGTGATCGATAGTATTGATCCTCGTGCATTTTTTGATATACATAGTTACTAAATAGATTTTTCGGCACTGGTTTTGCTTTAAATTGCTTGGGCTTCTTTTCCACACACATGAATAGATCTGGTGAGGATTTTGATAGTCGACGCGTTATATCTGCCAGTTCTTCCTCGCGCTTAGTGAAAGAAAATAGACGCATTTGAGATTTAAGTGCTGCTTTGCTTTGTCTTTTTACCTGTTCTCTTCTAAAATAAATTAATTAAATGCATCATAATACGGAAATCATAAAAATTACCTTCGTTCCTGTTCATGCATTATTTTATCAAACAACGGAATGCGTGATTCAATTGGAACTGGATTCGCACGAAACATTTCACCATTGCTTGTGGAATTTTTACTGCTCTTCTGTAAGTTTTTATTATCTATCAGCATCTGATCAATTATACGATCCTCTTCGTCTCTGAAACATTATTCAATAAGTGAATGAAGTTGATCAATTAATTTCATGTTTACCTGACAGTCATTTTAAAAGTTTCTGGAGTTGTTCCTTCATAGTCATTCTCCTTTTTCCACGCAATATTTGAAGACTTTTTTGGGCTACATGGTGCGCTTTTAGTTGTAAGTGAACAATCACTTAACTCGTCCAAAGTGGAGTCATAACAGGAGCTTTTCTTACTTTTATATCTCGACCCGGCAGATGAAATATTCGCTCGAGATTTACAACGATTTTCACTAAATATTTCTGGACTTTCAATACGTACTGAACGTCTTGATGGAGGTTTCTGAACAGATTCATCATCCGTTTTGCATTTAATTATACTATTGCGACAATTATTCAGTGCTTTGTAATTATCACGCCAACTATTATGAACATTATCACCGTATTTGGATTCATCCACTAAGGTGTTATAAAACAAACGTTGCTTTTCTCGCAATGAATTAAGTTTCATATAAAAATCTTTATTGGAGAGATGATTAATATCATCGTATTCAGGTATACTGTCGTAGAAATCTTGGAAGGATTTTATTTTCTGTTTATCACTTTTATTGCGCTCGGATTCAATGCTATCGATACTTAATTTACGTACTTGTGCTTCTAAATCATGAATTTGTCGATTACTTTTGTTGTTTGGAAGTTTAACGCATGAGTTTTTATAAACTGCTTCAGAATGATCACACATTTTACGGCTTCTTATACTAACATTATCGCTGAGTTTAGTTTCTTTGTGTACCATTGGATTTCTTTAAATACTTTGTGATAAGCGTGTCACAACCCTAATATGTTGCCTGGCAACTAAAAGAAACCATATATAAATATAAACACAAACTAAAATCAATAAATAACTATACCACATAAGAAGTATAATTATTTAATTACCCCCATACGTGTGTTATGTTATTTTTCAATTCTATCAAATAAAATTATACATAATGTCATATTAAATGATATTATGCATATTCAGGCATAGAAACATATATATTTCTTTGCTAAACGTATACGAACTGTTTCCCAGACCGTTCCAAGCGCGTAGTCACGCGCCTGCAGAGCGAAAATTTTTCCGTGGTGAGCAGAGTCTCCTCTATCGCAAATCGTGTAAGGAAATTGGCTACCGCGTTATTGCTTATACGAGTTACTAGTTTACTCCATAGGGCGCGCTAGTTTTCTTCCCATACAACTCTTACTAATATTGTCAATTTGTTAGCAATCAGCTGTTGGTTTATGGTTATTAAAGTTTAAATGCGAATGTAAACATTTGAGAAAATGCAATGCTATCACATAAATTCAAAGCGTGCTATATTCATAGTGATAACGTTTCTTATAAACGGTGTTCAACATTCGTCATTAAGTAAGTTTAATCAAATCATAATGATCATGTATTGTTATACTTCACACTTTCAGGTGATAATAATATGGATGTTCCATCAAAAACACCAACATTTAAAGAGAGCATAAACCGAAACCAGGATACGTTTGTAAGTAGTTTGTAAGAATACTGAAGACTAGTTAAGATCGTTGCATTTTCAGACACAAATAAACATCAACAATGGTTTCTGTCCTGCTGTGTTTCATGACGAATGCCATAAAATTAGTGGAGCATGCCTGACACAGCATTGCAACTTAACTGAAAACTGCATCTATGGTGATACATTAAATGTGACTTGCAACATACCACCAAGCATTACATGCAAAGTATAATGTCCACTGGGATTGATCTCAATATTTGCAGCTAATAATACTTATGATTTCAGGGAGAAAAATCCTTCAAGAAGCAGTACATTTGCAGATATTGTTATCAAACAGATGCTTGGGAGCACACCTGTGACCTGAAGGCAAATTGCAATTCAGTTGCAATAAATAGATCACAATACACAACTAATTGTACTGTAAATGATCACATCCTGTGCCTTGGTAAGTTTACATCACATTCATTGTAATTTTGTGTATCTGAAATATAACTTTACAGGGCTGAGAACCTTCAACAAGAATGTAAACTGTAACTGGACTGGGGGTTACAGATGGTCAACAGCCTTAATTCTAGGAATAACTTTAGGAGGATTTGGAGCTGATAGATTTTACCTAGGCCATTGGCAAGAAGGTATTGGAAAACTTTTCAGTTTTGGAGGACTGGGTGTCTGGACTCTCATAGATGTTATTCTAATCTCACTCCATTATCTTGGTCCTGCTGATGGTTCTCTCTATATATAAGTGAAGTCTCTAAACCACAAAAGATTAATAATTTATTACAAACCAAAACGTCTCTTCCAAAGTGTGTATAAATATAGAAGTTGGATTAGTTATTCTGTTAGCGTCAAGCAGACAAGACTAGTGTAAATCACTTAAAGATATTCAAACCACAATTGCTAATTTACTTCGAATATATTCGTCAAGTTCATTCAAAGAGAGTCCTTTAATTTCGGAACTTTTTATCTGTAAAACAAAACAGATTAATAAACGAATGCTTAAATAAGAAATATCATACCATAATTGAAGTTTGTCCAATCCTATATAATAGGCGCAATTTCAATTGCATCATTCCAGTCATCTCATCCTCAACATTAATCAATTTCGTCGTGTCATCCAACACATCAATTACAAACGCCTTATAAATATTTTTCTTATACCCTGTGATTCCAACAATATTTATATGCGGTATTTGAAATTCGAACTCCAAACGATTCGCATCAAATTCACTCATTACTCGTCTAACAGCATCATGAATTATAGTTAAATTCGGTCGAATATTAATTTGCCTCTTCACGTCAAACTTGAAAGACTCAACTTTATTCTTAAACTCTTTATAGAGCTGCGTATTCTCAAGTTGCATGCAAACCAACAACATATTAATACGAATCTTGCTCTTTGACAAACTCTTTCTGACTATTTTCACTTGATTCTTGCATAATGGAATGAGTTTGATTGCTTGATAATCCAACATCCATAAATAAAAGACAGAATCAAGCAATGTATCAGGATCGTTATCATAATGACCGTATTTGAATCTCTCCAAAATGTTATCCTCAATTAATTCCAAATCATCTCTTGATAGTTTGTGACCTACAGTAGAATATATCCATAAAAATCGCTTAATATCTTTAGGCCTTATATTATCAGATATGTATGTTTTCATGTCTTGTGCTGTTTGAGTTGTTCTCAATGCAGTCACAGCTAAATTAGCAAATAGTTTATAGAGCTCTTTATCATAGAAATTGCAATCAGCATATAAGGCCAAAATATGGCACATGGCAGCAAAATTGTAGCATTTGTAGGTTTCATTAAAAAATATTGTTGATGTTATTGTTGATAACAGTTCTTCATTTTGGCACTCATTGTGTCTAAGTGTTTTTATAATTGTGACAAAAAATGCAGGATCCCTCAGCAAATGTAGATTCTTATATAGTATATTTTCCAGAAGACTTAGAAAGTATTTGTTTGGTATCAAAATACTACACTTAAAGGTGGCATTGCAAATGACTATTAAGTCTTCTAATGCTAAGGTATCAAACTGATCATCTGTGAATTGTAAAAAACATTTCCTCATAATTTTCTGGGTCTTATTATTCTTTTTCCTTAGAGCCATTAAGTACATAAACTGCACCAACTCCTGTGGACTTAATTGATCTATCCTCTTTGATAAAATAGACTCTGATATAGTATAGAACTCAAATTCGGTAACTTTCTTTGGCATTACATTTACATAATAAGTTAAATACCTGAGTATTTCATTATTGCTCATATGCCCAATATTTGCACATAGTTTTGTATCGATTGCACGCATTTCTGTGTAATATGGCACTTTTAATTTAGTATTATTATTGGCATCAGAAGGTAAGAATGGTAATGGTTTGTTAATATTGTAAGACTTTTGAAAGTAATCAAGAAATCGATGAGTTAGTTGTTCATTGGAAAGTTTCTTCAAACTCAGCACATTGTTTAACGATGCGGTTTGAATATTATTTAAACCGGTATATTTCCTCGTTAACGCCCTTAATATCATTAGGGACATCATTGTTAATCAGCTCCAAATATCACAGTTAATTAACATTTCATGTAAATACGCAGATGCACCAAACTTGTGTTTATGTAACTATAACCTCAATCAATATCATGTGGTGTTTCTTTAACATATGATTTGTATATTAACAAATCACGTTATTTAAGGATTTCCGTAAACACGGAAACTGTAACTAATGAAAAACTATAAATTTTAAACTATATTTAAATAAATTACTATGATTACTAAATAGGCAATGCGACTAAAGCGCCATCAATAATTTGACGAATGCCAGTCACACGTCTATGGCGTCGACATTTTCTTCAGCTCATTCATCTTTGTTTTTCCGTGAGTTGTTTATTGTAATTTGAAATCAAATTTGAATACGTTAAGTATACCACTAATATGTTTTCTTTCTCCGCAAGGATTATAAGTGTGAGCCATGCCGGCCGAAAGCCCGGAGGATACCTTGAGGGAGCTCCTGGAAGGCAATTTAGAAGCAGACGATCCCACAAATGACGACGGTCTTGAAAAGATAATAATTAAAACTGAACTTGATGATAGTCTCTCTGATACATCACAGGATTATGAATCGGAATCATCAAAATATTGTAGCGTTATGGGCTGTACCCTCAGTTCAAGTACTTATTCCACATACAAGGGCACCACATTTCATTTGTAAGTGATATTCATTCAGTTCATTGTACAAACATGCTATGCTCAGGTGTAACTGATTCATTTGTATTGTTATTATTGCTTATCACATTTTAGATTACCTAAGGATCCAGAAATGAGTAAGAAGTGGATTGAAGCAGTTGGAGGTGAACAATATTTAAAGAAACATGACCAAATTAGAATCTGCTCATTTCATTTTCGCGCTACGTGTTTTAATAGATGCGGCAGCAACAGCAAATTAAAACCTGGAAGCTTACCTTCAATCAACATACCTTTCAAGCAAGCTGCTCCAGTGTGGCCAGCAGCTGCCCTTCGAGCAAATGCCAGAGCCCAAAAAGCTAATACTTCCACAGCACCACCAGCCCAGCCAGTTAATACTACTGCAAAACTTCAACCACATTGGGCAAAGCCTATAGTTACTAAAGTTGAAGGCGTTAAAACACAGCTATTATCACCTCCTCCAATTACACGGATGATAACGCGGCCGAAGACAGGCGATGATTCGCATTTAAAGTTTCAACTGGACCTCTTAATGAAGCGCTCAGCCCTCATTAGGTGTGAATATGAAAAGCAACTACAAGCATCAAAGCAAAGTATAAGAATGCTGAAAAAGAAAGTTGCATATCAGCATAAACAAATTATGGCGTTAAAATTACGTTTGAATCGTTTCAAAGAAGACAAAAAAGAGACTAAGAAGATGGAAGACAAATGCTTATTTATGTATAGAAATGGTAGACTTGTTAGGATGGAATTCAACAATTTGAAGAAGGAAAATGAAGTGCCAGGCAAGAAGAAGCGAGGCAGAAAACCGAAAAATACTAACAATAATAATATTGAAGTTATCATTGAAGAGGAAGAAGATGAAATGCAAGAAATTGAGTACACAATAGAAGCGGAAATGGATGACAACTACGATGAGATGGTTGAATAGTTAGTTAATTATACATATTACTTTAAGAATTAGCTATAAGTTTTTAAATATACGCCCTTTAATAATTTAAAAACCTTTTGTATCATTAAGTTACCTTGAATTGTGTGTACAGTAGCGTCATAGTCGGTAAATGTAGCAACCAAATAGATCCTGAGGTTTGTTTTTGTTTGTTCTGGTATGTACGCTGATGTACGCAGTGCAGTTGCAACACTGACGTCGTGTGTTTATTTTGTTCATCGTCTTTAGAATAACTGTAAAAAATATGAAAGTAAAAGAGGAACCATGTCTTCCCTGTAAAGTAATTTCTGTAGGTTGTTTACTTGGCATTGGAGGTTACTTATTCTTCCTGGGAAAACAACAACCAAAGTCCAAGAATGTGTTATACTCTTTAAGCGCAGGTATGATAATGAACTGATTAATTATCATATTAATACTACTTATCATGTCATATTTTAGCCTCAGCTGTACTGGGAGTAGGTGAAATATTCAACAAGTCTCCATTCAGATAAATGTGATATATGCAATGCTTTACTTGTACTTAAGATATATGTTAATGTAAGCAAGAACCTATCAATATATGTTTATTATATAAATATTTGAGTCATCAATTTCTTGCACTACTTTCCAACTTGTCCAAGTTTAGTATCAGTTTTTGGATCAGCTGTAACAGACTGTACAGCTACAATACACTCATTAATTCTTGTTTGCAATGTACGCAAATCATTGATATAGAGAAGTCTTAAGACTTTAGCTGCCTCCATTAATCCTTCATCCTTTAATTCAAATCCAGGATCTGCTTCCTTATAAGGATATGGCACCCCTTTAACCACATAGTCTTCAGGTTTTTCCATTGCATCTTTATGCAATCTTTGCTGTATCAAAGTGCTACAGGCTTTAAGAACTACAGAAGGATTACTGTGATGAGGCACATTTAATATCTTTGCTAATTTGTTAATTCCCTCTTGGAACTCATGGCTCCTAACTTTAGAAACAAACTAGATCACATACACTGATGAAATGATATGCAAACACTTACAATCTAGGTGATCCAAAACATTGTCCACTGTGACATTGGGCACATTTGATGTCTTAAGATTGTTTACTGAGAACTTATTGTATGCATCCTCTGTAAAAGCAACGTTTTACACTGATTGTTTCAACATCTACACACATGTTATACTATTCTTGTTATAGAATTGTGCAACTGCTTTCCCTAAGATCCAATCAACTTTGCCTTCTGTTGTGGTTATAGATTGTGGACAATTTAGTTTTAGGGCGTATTCACTTAAATGCACAGACCAGTCTTTTGCTGATCCATCTTTAAGAAACTCTAAGCTTGCACCTTTGTTTATATTTAATATCTCTTGCTCAGTCCATGCAATCAGAGCAGCCAGCTGACAAGTGTCTGGAAATGGAATAATTCAATTGTACATACGTGTAATGTCCCGATAGTACCATTTATATTGATGTCTTTTGGATACCCCAAGGCCTTTGCTTTACGTTGTATGCTCATTATCACTTTTAATTATTAAAAATATGCCGGTAAACTACTTCACGCCACTTCACTAGAATCAGGTTATATTTTGACTGATTTTGACGTGACGTATGCCTATATTTGGAAAGCACATGTTATAAGAAAGTGGTGCCACCACAGCATACCGGGCGTTTATTCAACTCTTTAAATTTTAAAGTCCATGTGCCCTTTAATCACTACATCGATTATCTAAAGAATTAGTTACATCATCGCCTTTGGATTTATTTTATTTCTTAATTAAGGGCTAGCGTTATAAAATATTATTGAAAATTAAAACTTGCATTGAATAAAACACTATTTTCTCTTGAACAACTATTTAAAATAAATATGTAGGAATATCAAATTGTCATATTTCTAAAAATCATCTCTACAATGTTTTAAACACGTTGAACCATACAATGCCGATTACCTTTGGAGTAAAAACATAAATAGCTAATGTTACAAACCTTTTTATGTTTCTGCAGTCTCCATTCCTTCTTCGCCTTCACCTTCCATATCATCATCTTCACCATCTTCACCGTCCTTTTTCTCCAAGGGCGGTTCGTACGCTTTCTCCAGTGGTGAAACAACCACTCCATCCCAAATGCTCATCTCTTTAGCAATGGATGCATTGCCTTCCAGCCCCAAAATATGCTTATATCCACCATGTGACAATATCCTAAGGAGTGTCTGTGCCGTTAAGCAGCAGACGTCTTGCTGCTCTAGAGTCATTGCCGTATGAATGCGCAAATTGCCTCCTTCACACGGATCTGTGATACCTGCAGAACCAGGTAAAAATAGTCCAGCAGCAAGTAACTGAAAGACACGTCTGTAGGCTTGATTAATGGGCACAGCTTGGCGACTAGGATTATTCATGATAGCAAAATGTGCAAGCAGATCCAACATCCATGGAGTAAGTGGGTCAAATCCTTCAAAACGAGTACGTAAATCTCGCAATAAACGAATTAAAACTTTAATTGATGAATGGTGAGCGTTTTCTTCAAACCAACGACTATGTCGGATTGCTGCTAAATGGCTCATCATAATTTTGGGATCCAGGTGAATCTCTGGATCTAGTTTCCTAATGTTGTGATGCACTGTGGTGACCATTACCCTCACAGTGGCAAAACTGTTATTGATTTCAATGCCGCGTTCATTAATTGTGTGAACCAATGACTCTCCCTTGGTGATAATCTCACTCTTCATTAAATTCTTCAGATCATCTCTGACTTTGTTTCCTAATGCTTCAACTGCTTCCTTTGTAGGAAGGGTTTTGAGGATGACTACAATATCAGCCACATTATGACCAGTAATCATTGTGCCTTTTTTAAATGAGCCAACTTGGCGCACTTCTTCCAATTGCTAGAACATCCATGGCATTTAATAATTAGCCAAAAAAACACTGAATGTACTTACACATGCATCAAAAGTGCCTGGTGCTACAACGAGATTATCAAGAACTGTCTGAATCTTTGTCACCAAATTCAGAATTGCTGTCTGCTCTGTAGCAGTGGGTGAAAGATCTCCATTTCGCTTCAACAGAGCTTGTGTAAAGGCAGCTTCATCAGGGGATGCTTTAAGACGTGGAAAAGTTGTTTCTGCCAATGTTAAATCAAATGGATGCCTTGGCAGAAAGATTTTTGGCTTGAAGGGGTGTCGGCCCACGCCTCGCCCGATACCACGACCCCTCATATTGCCCCTGGCCATCAAGGAACGCTTTATTGTGGCGATTTTAATTAAACAATTTCAGAAATTCACCAAACAACGCACTGACACTAATGTAATCAAACCCGGTAGACTTCTCGAAGCACTTGACAGCTAACAGGGCGACCGCCACGACCTCAGTGCATTTTCACAGAATTAGCTACAAGTGGAAAATGATTTAAACATTTTAAAATATTTTTAATATATATTCTTATATTCTGAACTTACATTTTAATAAATGGATATATAAAATGAATGAATATGAAGCCACTTTCCATGTCCTATATTTTAGCCCAAGCAATAAATGCAAAGTAAAATGCCTCATGGAAAAATGAAAATCCAGTTTATTTAAATGTAAGTACCTTATTCATCTGATACAATATAGAAATGATCCAAATAACTAAATCTCTCTTTCTTATTCATCTTCATAATATACCGCAAATATCGTCGTCGATTTTTGATTTAATTAGTGCTGTACGCGGTCTACGTGAAGAATAGTTTTATTTTCGAAACCTTGGTTATTTACATGCTAATTCTATCAAATATATTTTTCCATGTCGTAATAATATATAATAGAATTATAATATAGTTGCAAATAGATATATTATTTTCACATTCTAAAATTTTTTGTAGCAATCGCAATGTCATTATTAAAAGAAATTAAAATGTATTTGCACAAAACATTTCAAATAAAAAAGAACATGTTGAATGATGACATCGACATGATACCAAATGATTTATGAAAAATACCAACGCTTCTTTTTAACTTTTTGTACTTAATAAACACGTTTAATATATTTGCATATATTCTTCTGTTTATGATAATTAACTGAAAATTGTTTGCGTTTTGTTAACATTTACTTATTTTTGTGTGAAATTATGTAGATATCAGCTAAAACACACGAGATGTTAGTATATAACGTGCCATCTCTACAGTCTTTCTACAGTTTTGCAATTACCGATTTGACCGTCGCTTTGATGTAATCCTTCTTGTGAGTGAGATCAAAATCTGGATAATGGCCATATACCCGTTTACAAACGGTTTTCATTGTAATTTCTTCTAAATTTGCACCTTCCAAAATCTCCTTCACATAGGTTTTGATTTCATCATCCTGAAACAAACAACAAATTAATTAAAAGCTTTCGGTATGGGACAAGCATGCACGTACTGTTGGCGGTTGCGGATTCTTTGCAGTCTTCTTCGCCAGGGGTTCGTCTTCAGACGATGAAGCTTCTTCTTCATGAGCCTCACTTTCTTCTTCCTCCTCCTCAGAAGTTTCTTGCTTCTTACGTCCACGACGTGCGGGAGCTTTACGTTTCGGCGTTGCAACAGCGGTTGTTGCAGCACTGCGTCGGCCCCGTCCACGAGTACCTCCGCCACGTGTCTTCGTTTTGTTGTTAGCTACCTTTCGACGTTTACCTCGAGGCCCCTCATCGCTGTCGTCACTATCATCACTATCAACCTCGCTATCGTCGTCTTCCTCGCTATCATCCTTTTTTCTTCGAGCCCCACGTCCCCTCTTGGTCCGTGGCTTCTCTTCCTCGGTTTCATCCGAGGGATGAAAGTCTTCATCGCTTTCTTCTGTTGACGTCTCGTCCTTCAGGTTCGATCGACGACCCATATTCCGTTTCGCCCTTGGCGAAGTCTTCTCATCGCTGGAATAATCGTCATCGTGAGACGAGTAACCCCTATTGTTTGCTTTAACCGCTGCTGATCTACGAGGGCGTCCAGCACCGGACGTTTTGCCAGAATCTTTTGGCTCTACAAGAAAGTTTAATATTCGCGTAGCAATCTCTTCACGATTGCCTTTCTTATCTAAATCCAGCATTTCACAAATAACACGCAATTGCTTCACTTCAAACTGGCCCATTGACGATAACTTCTTTTCATACTCATCAGAGTTCTTTTTAAATTCAAAACCACTGAATTTTCGTATTGTTTTCTTAAGTAATGGGGTTTTAATAGGTGACTTAAAAAGTAATTTGTGTAAAAGTTTTAAATCATCGTTTTTGAAACGAGATATTGAAGCATCAATTCGAGGAATTTCACCCAGCTCCATTCCACCACCTTCACCATCATCTTCTTCATCTTCCTCATCCTCTACATCATCTTCATCATCAACTGCATCTTTTTCCTAAAAAACACCAACATTAATAAACTGTTATTAAAATAAATGTAATACATACATTCTTCTCCTCTTTAGCATTTTTTTGTGGTCCCCTTTTCTTGGGTGCTTTCTTCACCTTCTTTGTCTCTTCTTCCTCTTCTGCTTCATCATCCATATCATCTTCTTTACCATCGTCATCTTCCTCCTCATCTTTATCACTTTTGTCCTCATTCTTATCATTCTCCTTCTTGCTTTTTACACCTTTCTTTTCAACATCATTCTCCTCCTTCTTTGCATCTTTATTGTTTGCATCATTTTTGTCCTCAATTTTTGAATTATCATTTTTCACTTTAGAATCGCCATCGGCCTTTTCGTCTGTGGATAAGGTCTTATTATTTTCCACTGCTTCTACCGATTTGCTATCCTTCTCATCGTTCTAAAAGCACAAGGCAAAATAGCGCAAATAAATAAAACAATTGATGACATTTTCCCGCTTTTTCAATATCAACACACGGCCATATTGAATATTATAGGCAGTTTGCAAACATGTTGTTTATCACGTCTCCATTAGCCGAAACTATTCACACTGTGCACTTTTTCATATCAAATAACTTATCGCTATATCACTAAGAAACTATTTCACGATTTAATATATTTTACTCACCTCCACTTGTGGTTTTTTACCATTTTCACCTTCGGCCGACATCTCGATGCTGCCGTTATACTGCGTACCGCGTCAAGAAATGCCCAATGAGAAAACACACGCATTGCATAGCCGATTATTTATTTAATGTACATGGAGTAGTCGTTCAGTAGTGACACCAACTACACGTTTGACTTGGTCAACTGTATTATGTGTGCAAAGAACTTTTACCAGTTACGAATATATTGATATTTTAGTTACTAAATCATTATAAACTAAGTAAATAAATAGTTTTAGCAAATTATTTACGAATATATTCATGAAAAAGCATTTTAATTATTGGGACTACGTATGTAGTGGCAGCACTGATCGAAGTAGCTTAAGATCGCAAACACACGAAAACTAACGACGATTACCACGGTAACCTTACATTTCTCTGTTGATTTTCAACAAATTAATATTTTGGAAATGACTACTCCAAAGGAGGAAGAACAATCTAATGCTCATTCAGACCAAGATAAAGATTTTGCAGAAATTTCGTATAAAGAATTTCAAAAGTAAGACACTACTGATTATATTAGGCAACAGTATAATACTTCTTTTTTAGTAAAAATTATTCTGCGTGTTTAGAGAATATTTTGAAGCTTGAATCAAGGAAAGATGACTTTAAAGTACAACATAATAAATATGTTGCACAATTCTATAAAGGACACTTAAAAACCAGTGAATTCCAGAAAAATGTAAGTTCATTGTTGCAAGAATTTAATCTTGATATTGATGTGCTGGATGATGTTGAATACTGTTTTGCTTACTTCAACATTGGAATATTGTATTATCATCAGCAAAAATATACCAAGGCCCTCAGAATAATTGAACGAATTTATAAATTTATTGAACCTTTAGGTATGCTTTTAAAATGGGGATGTGTTTAACAATATTCTATATGTAATGTAACTTTGCAGATGAATCACTGGGAAGACAAGTTGGATTGTTATTAATTGAATTACATATAAATGTAAGGCATATTGATAAAGCTCTTACTTTGATAACTTACTTTTATAATCAAATATCAAATCAATCATTAATGCATAAAGATGAGAAAACCCCTACTAAAAGCAAAGATGTGAATGATAGCAAATCAAAATCAAATGATGAGTTTCTTAAACTTCTTGAAAGATACAGAATCAAATGCAATTTACTGATTCATTCATTAAAAGCTGCTTCTTCTGAAATAAAAGTTTTGCATGATAAAGATTGTAAAGATGTTGAAATATTATTTCTATTTGCCAATCAACTTTATATAGAAGGAAAGTTTGAAGAAGCTATGAAAACTTTAGGGAAAGTTCCAGCAGATGTACTCAAATACAAGTGAGTTAATCAAACGTTAAAATTACTGATAATTAGTAAAAATTAATAAAATTACTGACATTCTATTGCAGAACATCTGGAGAGTCATCAAATGTGCTATTTTATAATAATATGGGATTGATACATCATGCAATGGGAAAACCAAATTTGGCATGTTATTATTATCAACAAGCGCTACAGGAAGAAAAGCAACTTACTAGTCAATCAAGTGATGACTTACCGTTATTTGCCCAAGGTGCTTCCAAATATCATGAATTAATGTTTAACACTGGAATATCTTTGTTGCATGCAAAGAAACCAGCATTGGCTTTCGATTGCTTAATAATTGCTGTACGCAAATATCATAGAAATTGTCGATTATGGTTGCGATTAGCTGAATGCTGCATGCAAGTCCATAAAGTATCAAACTCTGCCGATTTCGATATTCAGCAGAAACAAAAGGAAATTGTTGTTGACGTTCTTGGAAGCCGCGATATGCAGAAAGTTATACTCAATACAAATTTGAGTAAAGATAAAATGTACAGGTAAGTACTTAATTGGTTGATAAATAGTTGATACTAATTTATTATGATTTATCTTTTTTAGCACTGAAAGTCAAAACTTCGCAGTTCCTGTTGCAACTTTGGAGTTTGCAATACTTTGTCTTAAAAACGCTGAGTTTTTGTTGGAGTCTGATCTAACAACAGCATCGCCTCCACTCTTGCTGATTCCTGGCGCGTCATTACCAACTTCTCAAACAAATTCGATATCTTCGCCTTCAAGTGTTATTTTACCTGAGGATAGAAATCACTTGAAAAATTCGATATTAGTTGCTTATGCGTATGTTAGTTTATGCATTGGCGATTATATAACCGCACTTGAAAAAGCGAATTTGTTAATAAAACAGCCAAAGTTATCTGGAGCGCACAAGTATAATTAAATTAAATTTTTATGATAAGTTGGTAATAATATTTTTTTATAGATTATTAGCGCACATGTACGCAGCTGAAAGTTTGGTGTTCATGGACCGATTTATAGATGCGCTTAATTGCTTACATAATGAAGTTTTTAAAGACATCAGCTTGGAATGTCCCTCCGAAGATGCTGATGATGAAATACCAGTCAAAACAGCTCCACCAGCTACATGGTTTCCTAACAATCAAGCCACTGCAATGGCAACCCTTCAATATAACTTGGCTGTCGTGAAAGCGTTAAAAGGACAACATGTTCAGGCGATGTCGATACTCAATCGGCTATGGCAAAACCAATCTGCTGAATGCAACGTGCCAGCACAAATAATTATGCTCGTTTTGTACATTAAATTGCAACTAGGTAATGTCTTACTTGTATTCATAATGCTTTGTTTAATATTATTTTCTATTGTTGTAGGACATGTGGATGTGGCCAAAAATTTCATTCGACAGTACACCATTCATAGAAAAATATCTAGCTAGTTCAACAACTGTATAAAAATGTACTTTCTAAAAATAAAACAATATGATTTAATACTCTGAAAATATGAGTATATATCATAGATGTATAATAAAAGTTTCTTTAAGTTTCATTGGAGTTTCATTCAGACCGATTTATCCCTAATTGAAATTTAAAAATACTGACGAGGGAAGTGAAACGCAAATTAGTTTCCAAGGGAAATGATAATTTGAATGTGAATTAAGTACATTTTCGCGCGTCTTTAAAACAAACAGAAAACCAAAGCACTTAAATTTGAAGGCCAAGTTTTCGTAAACGTTTTGCAACACTCAAATGAATATTAGTTACAATAATATAAACACTACAACATTTTCCATATGTTTTATGATCCTTTTGAAGATTTTCCGGCGCGTTTGTACGTCTTTTTATTCGCGCATGGCATGCACAACAAAATTGATACGCGATTAATGCGCGCAGAAAGTCTGAACTGTGTGGGGATCTAGTCATTCTCAGTATTTATTTACTAGTGTGACAACGGCTCCGTAATAAGGACTTATTTGGCTGTAAAACTAATATCTTTCATTTAAAAAACCGGTTGAAGTAATCAACTTCATTTTAAACAGTGATCAAATAAACTACGTACTTAAGGAATTAATTAATTTAAAAATGTCCGATGATGGTGAATCTAATGAACCAGTTGAGGAAACTCGCGATTCCAATAAAGCCAAAAATAAATTAATAAGGGTATTAACAGTTTTCGCTTATACAATGAGCGTTTCAATGGCCGCAATACTGTTATCAATCTATTATGTATTTATGTGGGATGGTCATCCAACATTGGCAAGAAAAAGTTATCCTAACGGTTACCATATCACTGGAAGAGTTAATGAAATAAATAAAACATTAATTCATGATGCTGGATTCAATCTATCTTATCCATTTAATGCAGCAAATGGGTCCGCAAAATTTAGTGCGCAAAGTGATATTGATGTTAATCGAACAAGTAAGTATTCTTAAAATTAAATACGACATGTGCAATATACTTTCTTTCAAAATATAGTAAACTAGGTCAAAGTGAAACCATATAAAGTAAGCAAACTGGATTTAAAGTCAAAGTCCTTTTAAATCCAAAATAGATTTGCGCTAGTGCTTCCTTGCCGATTTAGCGACTTGCAGCGCAATAATAAAAATGATTTTGATTTCATTCTGAACAATTATATTGCTTTTGTTGGAGTAGATAGATAATAAATTAATCTTCCATGACCTGAGGAAAGTTATTCCCCTGTGCATTAAACAATTAAGAAATTGCCAATATTTTATTAACGTAACAATATCAAATTCTTGATTTAAGTAGGTGAAACTAATATTCTTTAACTATGTTATAAATTTGAGAAGTTATTTGTAAATTATAAAGTGATATGAAGAAAAACGAATATAAAACAATTTGTAAAATAAGAGGACACGCGAGTTGCGCAGTTGCTGCGGACCGCGCACTACCAGCACACAGCTGAGAAAATATTGATCTGTGAAAAACAAGGCAATTTCCCCAAAAAGGGTTTTCCTAGTTTGTAATATCTTCTTCAAATTGATAAGAAATTAAGAGTATAATGCTCAAAACCTGAACGCTATCCTCATCAGGGAGTATCCCATCGCGAATAAAGAAAGTGTTGCCGCGGAAAATCTGTTTGTATAAGTGAAAATTGTTTACACAAGGATGTTCAAGTAACCTGCTAGCGTCGATGTGTTCAGTTCTATACTCAATTGATCGCAGAAAGCTAACGTGTTATGCAAATTGCGATAAGAATAGAACATTCGCATCAACTTCACGTAGCGTAAATTGAGCGCGTTTCAGCATCATTGGCTAATAATTCAAGAAACTAGTACAATCTAAACTGCACGTCCACAATATTTGATAAAATGTCTACCAAACTTGCGATGAACAATAGTATTAAGCTAAATAACGGTGATGAGCAGTGGGTGAAAACCGCATGTCTGGGAACGGGCGTAAAATTAGCGGGTGAAGAATCAAAGGATCGTCTTTATGAACCAAAACATAAAAAGAAATTGGTGCGGGTGCTCACAGTTGTCGCCTATGTGTTCTTTGTCTCTTTAGCAGCCATAATGCTATCATTATATTATGTTTTCCTCTGGAGCGGCAATCAAAAAGATATCTCAAAATCAAGACACAGCTACGACACGCACCAAACAAACGGTTTATGCAGTAACGGAGGTATAATGCACATAAAAAGTCCCCTAATCATAATAACTTAAGTAATCATTAATCGATGTATTTTTATGTGAATTTCTTTGCATTTTAGAACATGTCCTAGTTGATGTGCCATTTGAACCAACGGCAATTCCGGTTGTTGAAGCCAACACAGATGCGTCAGCTCCATCCACACCACCAAACTTTCAAAACAATGACGATATTATAAAAGACAACTGGCAATCATACAATAACATCAGCAACAGCTTTTACTTGAATCAACTTAGCAACTTTACTAAGAGAAGTCCAATGTTGCAAAAGTTACTAAGTAACCTTGAAGACTAGTATCAATGAGACGATTACAATCTCCATATAGTTCAACTGGAAATAATCAAACTCTTAATCACATTATCCAGATCATAAAAATGCATATAATCGATTTATGCATTAATTTAAGGTGCCACATAAATTACCTATAAGGCAAAACATAATGTATCAATCATGGCGCAATTTTAAATTGGTCCAAGAATTAATCCTCGCGCTAATATCGTCAATTTATTGTTTCCGCGATCATCAAACAAAATAACTGCGGTAACATGTACTTATTAATACAATATGAAGCCATGATTAAATACAAATCTATAACGTCCATCTCCCATTTATGTGGTAGATTCGTTAACTAATTTATTTCAAATGTTAGTTACGCCTGAGTACTCATACTCAAACAAGACACACATTATATAACGGATATTACGTTTAAAATCAATACCTGAAATTTGCCATACAAAGAGAAAAATCATTACTAAACTTCTGATTACAAATTATTTTCAAGCGAGTATTAGAATTATATTCAACATTATTAAAACATATATTCGGAACTCTAATTCAACTGAAATTAACATAAATGCATAAAATTACTAACGACTTAGAAATCATAATTTTATAATTGTCTATATGTAACATCTAATCAATATTTATACAATTTTAAACTCGTAAACGATAAGTCCACGTGCTTAGAAATATTAACTCAGATGATACGTAGAAGAAACTGCATTTTAAATTCGAAAAAATACCAAAGACTAAGTTACTCGACTTTTACTCATTTGGAATGGCAAACTACGAATTGTTAATGATGATATTGAAGGAGTCTTTATAATAAAGGCTGTGCGAATTGAGCTATTGCAATGATAATATATAGAATAAGTTATAAAGATATGACGAAAACTAGTCAAATGTTATTGTTTTCATTTTGTTATATTATATGACTTATTTAAATGATTGTTGCTTGCTTAGAGGAATTATATGGTATATGATATATAGAAAAATATCTATAAAAATATATAATAGAAATAAAACTATATAAATTACACAACAATTTCATTTACTGAGTTTTACCATAATCAGTAATAATCATTTGCATCTTTTTATCCTTTTGAATCATTGCAGTTGCTCTCTGCTTACCAACAACTGCACTCATTTGATGAATATCATATTTTGAATATAACACGCATATACTCATGTTATCATCCGAACCAACCTTTTTGTTCATATTACCCACCTGAAAATTAATTTATTAATTATATGCAACAAAGATTTGTATACATTTTTAAGTACCTGCATAAAATTGCACAGCTCCGGATAAAAATGTGGAAACGTTGGGAGCTGATAAAAGATTAAATGTCGAATACCTTTAATTCTTTTACGATTGAAGAAATGGAATCGTTCAGTGTATAACATAAAATTAACACTACCGTGAAAGAACATATCACGAGCTCTTGCAGTTTTTGCATTCTGAAATAGAAATTTGTTAAATTAAATTATACCTTATCATGTTCCAATACGTACATTCGTGTATTCGCAAATTTGAACAAATCCAATATCCTCCTTCTTCAAATAATTACGCACGCGGACGTAATCAAAATAATTAGGGATCACAATCATCGTTTGATACATTGATTGATGTCGATATTCCGGAATAATTTTTGTGATAAAGTATTGGAAACGTGCTTCAATTATATCCACAAAACTCTTGGCTTCAATTTTATGAAAAATATGTGCAATAGGCACACACGATAATCGAATGGATGCTTGATCATCGACAGATTCACATCGTACTTTGCCAGCAAAGTTTAAACAGTGTCTATTGAAAATATGGCTGAATTCAGGCATTTGCAGTGAAGAGAAAATAAGTGTCTGGCGATAATATTTCGACCAGCCATTTAAACTCCATGTCCGAACACGACTGAAATCAGTACCATGTGATTCCTTCGGTTGCAAATGTAAATGTTTAAAAATGTGCATAACGTGATCCCAATTCTGCATCAAAAAGATTTCCATTTGGTCAAAAATGAGCAGTTCTATTGATGCCAAGAAGTCGTAATCTCGATCGGCTTCTCCCTCAGCACCAATGATAGTTCTCAAGCCCAGTGGAGACGCAATAATTATATCAGATGAGTAAAAATCCGCGTAAAGCTGCAAAAATTATCATATTAGTTTAAGCATCATAAAATCATCTATAAATTCTTACCTTTAAAGACTTTTTGGTAATCGTTATACCAATTTTAAATTCGTCATTAGAATTACCACTGAACAACAATTCATAATCTTCTGGTTTTGGATTCTTCTTTGGCATTATCAATTCTGATCCAGTGAATTCGTCAATAAATCGTTTTTTGTTTACTACGTTTCCTTCATCTTTCTCAAGAAGTATGTTGATAAACATATTAATTACTTTATATGCAGAATCTCTAAAGGGCAAAACGATTAAAACTTTTGGTCTAACTAATCCTTGATCTCTAAAGTCTTCAGGGACATCATCCTTTTTAGTTAATCTAGCATTATGATGAATTACTTTCAATCTTGTTTTCATGATATGATTCATTGCATGTAAACAATAACAAAATCTAATTTCTTCAAGATTTGTGAATGTTCTCTGTGGTAAATACAAATCTTGATAATTATTAATTATAGAGAAGATTTCTGACTGCAGTGGTGTGAATGACAACATTTTCTTACTGTTTAGTTGTGCAGAGATATTTGCCTTGGTGACATTCTTTATCAGTTGTGTTTTAACATGTAAATCATTTAAAGATGTTTTTGATGTATCAATTCTCTTTGGTACTTCACCTGGCTGAGCCTTTGGATTATGCTTTTCAATAGTTATCGCAGTACATTCAGTGAGAGATTGATGTTCACAAACTGGTATTTGTATATTCATTTTACCAATTGTTGGCCATGTTTCCACATGTGTATTGACTCTTGGTGGTTTAGTCTCAATTGAATTGAGTAAACTTTCACTTATCTCATACAAGAAATGCTTGACAAATGGATCAGCTTCTGAGCTATCATCATGAACCTCATTGTCAACCTGTATTTCAATATCAGACTCAACTTCTTCAATTGCATTCTCCTCTGCCGTCTCTTGAACATCACCTTGTTGTTCATCATCATTACTTAATTTCTCTTCATCTTCTGACTGATTAAGGTCTTCTTCTATAGAACCTTCATCATCACTAGCACTAATTTCTGCTTCATCTATCTCTGCTTCTTCACCTTCACTAAGTACATTTTCTTCATCATCACTAACCTCACTATCAGTATCACTCTCAATTGCAATATTTGTGTTAGTATTACCAAACGAACTTAACAATTGTTGCAAATCGTCAACAATCTCTTCTTCCTCCTCCACGTCTTCTTCTTCTTCTACCTGATTAACTGGAGGATCATTAGGAACCACCAAATCATGATCTGGTCTTCTTCTCTTGTTACCAGAGTTGTGATTGTTGCCACTGAATTTACGTTTAAAGCCCGCACTATTTTTCTTACCTACATTATGTAGACTATACTTCTTCCTCTGAGGCTTCTTATTACCTTGGTAACCACTTTTCTTTCGCACTACACTATTAAACTTCCGCGGCATCTTCGCAAGGCACTTTGTTTACTACAGCTGGAAACAGCATGACTTTGTGCGGTTATGTGAGCAGCACGTTCACAAATTCTTCCAAGTCGTTCGCTAGATGGCCTACAGATCACAAATTCCCATTCCTTTAAATACAAATACGCGCACTAAAGTTCCGTAATTTAAACAATTTAAACATTGAGAAAAAGAGCTATAAATGCGAGCATATGTTTATGTTTAGAAGACAATGAATTACTTGGGAACTCAATTGAAAATTTAATTCATTTTTACAATAATTACAAAATAAATAATATGCATATATACCGATTTATTTTTAACACTAACATATTACATGATATCACATTTTACTTGCACACAATTAGTGTTGTACGTAATGATTCCATCTTATTGACATCGGCTCGATGTGGTATGAGTACAAGTTTATAATAAAGTTATTTCGCTTCTCTTTTTTTTCATATCATTTAAACGCTTGTTGATGTAGTTGTTGCTTTTGCGCATAATTCGCAAAAGTTTGTGTTTGTCTTTTACCTCGTCGTTGGCCATCGAGGCAACGAACTAACTGACTGCACAACAGTTTCTATTCGATTTTTACCGAGCGCTCAATTTTTCCGCGTTATTTGTTTAAAATTTAGCTAGCTTTTGTATTTTACAATTCTTAGAGAGTGATATTATTCATTATAAAGTACAAATATAAATATATATAATTACATATTAACATAATATGTACACAATAAAAAAATATATAACTATTAATATCAGTGAAATTTGTTTTCTCGTTGTGTTCGTAATATGTGTGAGTGTGAGTGATCGTCGTTCAAACTATGAAAAAACTAATTTCCCGATTGATTCCTGACTGGAGAGAAAAACGTAAGAGAAGCTCACGCACGTCCCGGTAAAAATCGAAATGATCATTGCATTATCACCAGCAATTTTCTCTCGCTTTGCGCTTACAACTTTTTGTTTTTTCGTCTTCTTCTTCTTCTTCTTTGTTACTCTCGATTATTGCAATCTTATCAAAATATTGTATTTATTATTTTATCATTTATCTGTGCACATAGTATATACTTATATTTTAGAATAAAACACAGCATTCATTTATGTAACTTATGTTCTCCTCGTCGAAATCGATTTTGCTCTGCAAATTTATTATTCATCTCTTTGTTTTTTTTCCTGTTTTTAATTTGTTATAATTTGCTAAGATTCGTTTCATTCACGTTTAAAATTTTCTTTTTACATAATCATTATTTACGCTTCACCATTTGTTTTTTTCATTACTTTTCTTTGTGTAAAAACTGTATAATATTGATTGCCTTATGTTTCGAACATTGTTTTGTTTAATGTGTTGTTGCTCAATAAATTTTTCATTGCAATTTTTTTTTGTTTGCTTTCAATGAGAAGTTCATTCATGATTATTCTATGTTTAAATATTATGCATGAACTTGTATTTGTTTTCATTCATTCATTAAATCGTATCATTATTAAATATTGTATTAAAATCGTACGATAATAGTAATAAAATTGCAATTCCAGTGAATTATGTTTATCATCAATAGGTATATGAAGTAGTACAACATATTTTACACATTCTTCATTTAAATTATTTATAATTATGTACTTTTTCATCATCGTTATTTGTTTTCTTCTCTTTTTTTTAACAGTAGTAATTGTGCCCTCGGATTTATTTTATTTAATGTATTAATTTAATAATTACGTCGTAGCAATTCGTTCGGTATCCCGCAGTTAGGTATTTCTATTTTATTTCAAATCCATTTGAAGCCGTGATTAAATAATTCATTATTTCATTGACTATTCGATTAAACAAAACGAAAACCATAATTTTCCAAAGATGGCGGTAGCTGTGGCAAATTAGTTCAAAACTCTATCATCCCTTAGGCTAAAATTTCGCTAACATCCTAATACGACGTTCAGACGTAAATATCCATTTTTGTTTGTTTTGAATGCGTGTGTGTAATAATAAAATTTAAATATATAATAATATAATCTATTACTTTGTAATGTTTAATATACTCTTTAAATGTTACTAATTAAAGAATCGCTTATCAAAGTTTTGCTGTTTTTCAAATTTTAATCTCTTTTAGGGACGGTACGAACAAGTATTTAAGTTTATCTTGTTTTTAAGTTTGAAATTTTCATTGCTTCGTCTTCATTATCATCATCTACATCATCATCATCAATAATACTGGCTCAGTATACATACTTCTTTTCCGAAAAAAGAAAGAATGACAGAAAGAGAACAAAGAAAATTTTCAACGATTGCTGCATTGGACTAGATAATCAACATCCCTGTTCAATAATCAGCATTTCGTATGACCCACAAATCGCCAAATTCTAGTCAAAATTAATTTGCGATTATCGGAATTTTTTAATTGACATCATTGTATTGTTTAAATGGAGTATTTTGCGCGCACGTAATATAAATATCTCAAAATAATTAAAATATGTTGTGCTCGAAAACAAATGAGTATTGATTAGAACTTGGCAACGAACGTAGTGGTAGTAGTACTAGTAAAATACATTTCAGTTGAACAGGGATGTTTTTTTGTTGTGTTGTATCATAATGAGAAAAATGATAATCATTATAATTTTCGCATTTTCGGCAATTAATCGGTTTGTTGTTGTTGTTGTTTTGCTTTTAAAATATTTCCGGTTTTAGCTTTGCTGCATATATATTTGTTATCAATGTGTTTGTATCATCCAGAAAGAGGTATTCGGCTAAGTATTGTTTCGTTTTGTTTTAATTTGCTAATAATTTGTTTAAAATTTAAATTATATTTTGAATTAGTTTATATCTGGATATCGCCAACTTTGATAGAGTTACATACATATTTAAATGTATATATAATATATATATAATTTATATATTTATATATGCATCTTTTATAATGAATTATACCTATACAATATTTTGTAGTTTGTAACCTAATTAGAAACCTCTTATGTACATATGTACAATAATGAATTCATCAATTCTCATTTTCTCTGCGTATATACAAGAATATACATGTATTTCTGCAATTAATATATATATCGTATATATATTATTGTATGTATATTATTTACAAGAGGAATGCCCAAAAAACGGGTCGAATAACACCAAATTAATAATAATTATTAATTCAATCATTAATTAACCATCTCAATCTCGATAACTCATCCGTTTTACTTGTTTGCTTAATTGTTGATTATTTATTTGAGCGCCATATTGAGCGATGGAGATCATCAACTGAGTTACTAAGTGTTTGTCGAATTGTTAGTTTGTAATTTGCCTATCACATAATTTTGCAATTTCTTGTTCGCAAACCTGACGAACGCAGATTGCTTGTCATGAATCAAAATGTATGTGATTTAATTAGTGGAAATGATTTCTTTTCTCTCTCTCTCTCTCTGTTTATCGTTTGCATCTCAATCGTTCACGCTCAATGCTTTCATACCACTATTTGACCAATCGCTAGGTAAAAACGTTATAAAAATAAAAAATAGTCAACAATATTAATCTTAATACAGCTGCGCAATTTCTGCTTGTACTGCACGTAAATTGTCTTTAGCTAATCACAACCTGAGCGATGGGGTAGCACTGTAGCACACAATCTTCGGCACGCGCGCGTACGTAGAAGATGTCGACATTATTAATATTTATGGTACAAGTGTATTATCAAATTGATTTAGTTTGCATGCAAATGCATCATCCAGTACGGTGTTTGATGGTGGTGGTGGTGAAGGTGGTGTTGATGGTGCTACGAACTTCCAACAAGCACATGCATAAAACCTTCCCATTCGTTTTCGTTTCGCGCACCGCCACTACTCGCGTCTTTGTTCCACTCAAAGTCACTCGTTAGGCCCAACTCCGCGTAAAGTTCGTTATTGTTTAAAGATTCTAGGTCCGTTTGCGAAGTCAGGCTGAGCACCGAGCCCCAGTTGATGGGGCGCGTGGAGTCGTCGTCGCCGAGGCCCGAATCCGTCTCGGCGGACGGCGCCGGCGGGAAGGGCGTCGCGCGCCCCGAACTCGACGTCATCTCCCGCAAGCTATGCTCGTACGTCGAGGGCTCAGGCACTGGATTAAGTCTACTTGGCGGCGCGAGTTCAGGTAACGTGGGGTAGCTGGGCTCCGGTGGCGGCTCCGATTCCATCTCGTGCTCGAGCCGCCGCAGCGTGTTGCAGATGAGCACGGAGCGCCGCAGCGACGGGTCGGAGCATTGGCGGTAGCGGGCCAACTTGCACATGGAGAGGTTGAGGACGGCGAGCCGCCGCTGGCGGTAGCACGGCACATGGCACCATCGCGTCCGTCCGTCACAGCAGCGCGCCATCACCGGCGGCGCGGCGCCAAGCTCCAAGTAGGACTTTCCATTCTCCTCGCAGCGTATCGTCTGCTGCTGTGGCGGCTGGTAGTACTGCCAATAGTCCGCCGCCTGGTACCGATTGCTAGGATAGATGGTCTGCGGCTGCGGCACAATATGCTGCGGATGCTGCATATGCGGCGTAAATCTCGCCGTCTCCGGCACACTGGACCCGCAGCGGTCGTCGTCGGAGAGATCGTCCTCAAAATCCTCGTCGTCTTCAAAATCGTCGGAGAGCAGCGTCGCCGTCTTCCATGCATCACTAGGGACGGCCACCGCCTGCAAACGAGCGATGCAATCGTCCGCATCCCAGCGTCCGTTTTTTGGTGGCGACGATTCTCCTGGTGCGGTGGCGGCTTCGAGCTTACGTTTTCCGGTGGTCGCTTGTAGACCCATCATGGCACAATTCTGCAATGCAAACAAGTGCCATCCATTAATGCATGTCCATTTATATAGTCAAATTTGAAATATCATTTAGCTGATGACTATATCTTCACGTAGATTAATCCTTATTTGCCTTTAATACTCAAAACTTTTAAATTTCAACGCGAACCGCACAATTTACGTATTAGAGCATATGGAGTACAAAGCACACTAGTAGGAGGGTGAAAGATATTTAAACATTTCTTCCTAGGTGGTAACTCGCAGGTAATAATACTCGGGACCAAGGGGCATAAGGCTTACAGATCGCTTCGCTTTTACCTGGACGTACCCAAGAAATACAAAAACGTTTAGGACGTGCCTAACAGAGATTAGAACATACCTGCGCGCCTTTTATGCGAGGATGTTGAATTTACGGCATACCTGAAACGAGGAGAAAACTTCCATTCTTACGTTGCAAATCTTTTTTCAATAATAAACAAATATTCAACTATATTAGAACAATTACTCATTAGTTAAGAACATTGGAAGAAGACAAATACAGAAAGTAAAAAGCTACAGTTGTTTAGGGTGATGATTTTTGATGAGGAAGAAATACGACCCGCATGACGAGGTCTGACGTTATTTCGGCGGAAGAAAATAGGGGCTACCTTTTACAGCGGACCCCATCCGGCAAACGAGGTACCTTCTCCGAAAAAAAAAGATGATTCAGGCCGAGAATAGTTACGACTGCCGCATAAGGGCTAAGCCCCGAAATACAAAGACGGAAAGAGCGCATGTGAATGACGAAGAAGGCAGGGCAGAAAACAGATGATAAAAGTGGAGAGACCTACGAGGAAAAGCGAACCCTCGAACCCCATGTATAACGAAGCTCGCACACGCGCGCGCGGCAAAATGCGCACCCGCCACCCCTAACTGCGGAGTTGTGTGCTGCGCCTGCAGTGTGGCGCGCAGTACTACTATTGGGGTGCAGCCCCTTTCCAGCGAAAGCGAGGGGGAATATATCAAGCAAAGCGAAAACCGAGGCAGAGAGAACGAACGACGCACTCAAACAACCGCGCGCGCCGCATTGAACAACAGGGTGCGCAATGTGTATTCTCCCCCGAACGCGGCGCTCGGCAATCGCGCTATATATATACAATCCCTACATTTTCCAACGCGGGCTGGAATATTGTTGGGAGTGAAAATGCTATATCTGTAAATCATACAAGGGAGAGCCGCGTAGCCAGAAATGTTCTTCGTTCTCTCCCTTGTGTTCCTATTCTCCTATTCCGTTAAGGGCGCGCACACACACGCACGCATTCAATCGTATGCCAGAAATAAGTTATACATAAAACATGATAAAAGTATTAGCAACATTTTAATTGCACTGTTAATTTTCGCATTGTTGATTCGCCGCGAATTCAATAAACACTAAACGAAATCGTCTTCAAGTAGTAATACGTAAGAATCGCGTAGTATTTCGCCTCATATTATGATAAATATCGTAATACTCGTGAATACATTTACATGTCAATGAGTCGTAACTTTATTTATGTACGGTAATGTGGCCCCGAATTACAATAAACACATAAATAAAATTTACAACAAGTAGCCATTCCTAACCTATGCCAATGCCGCATTATGGGAGTGAAATCATTCACATAAATGATAATTATTACTACAAAAACGTTTTAGACTGTTGACACAATAGTAAAAATTAACATTACCGATTCATTGTCAATGCCGCGTACGCCGTACACGACGTTTGGTAATGAATTATCTAAACAGTTATTAATAGAAAATGCGCTACGTTAAATTGCTATTTATATCACAATATATTTATTACCGTTTTGTTGTTGTGCTCGCGACTTTTAAAACACATACAACAACAACAACATAACTTTCGATTTCAATTGATTTCGAGTGTTAGTAATCAACTTTTTACTGATTGTTGACCTAGCTGCCCGGAGAACGAGGAGAGAGTCAGTCAGTCAGTCAGTCATTCATTGTTTCGGAAATAATATCTGCTTCATCATTCTATCGAAATTAATATTTTAGGTGTAATAACAATTTAGGAAAAGTCCCTCGAGACGCCGCGCAGCAACTGAATTAAACCGAAATGAAATGAATGCGGCGGCAGGCGAACGAGACCCAAGTTTAAAATTTTGCTCCGCTCAAAGCTATTTTCTCCATTAATTTCCTCTCTCTAGCGAGAAAACAAAGTTCAAAACGGGGGGCCCAAAAATACATCCAGTCGCGCGTGCGCGCATTTAGCAAGAGTGCGGCTGAACCCAGCCCAACCAAACTGGGAACTGGGTTTGCTTGGAAGGACGAACCCCTCATTCCGCGCTTCCCGGATCGGCAGCAGGAGCGAGCGTAGTGTTACCAATTTACGGTACGAGGGAGAGCGACGTCGTCGACGCCGTGCAGGAGCCAACACTCCCCCGCAACAACCAAGTTGGCGGCGGCGGCAGCAGCGGCGACGACGATGTCGCTCGTCTCCCCAGGACCACATTGGGGGAGAGAGCTGCCGAGCTGAGAGCTTAAGCGGCTGCGTACGCTGAGAATAGCGTTCCCAAACTGATGCGTTTGTCTGTACGCAGCAGCAGGCTAGCAGGCAGGCAGGCAGCCTTGGCAGGCGAGGCTCATTCACGACAAGCGCTCCAGCGAAAAAACGCCATCCACATCGTGAAAAATAGCCATAAAACAAACGCGCAAAAACGGCCAAGATTAAAAGAGGGGGATACTCGGCGTACGAACGCACACACGGACGATGTTGGTGCGCGCGGCGGCAGAGTACGTGGGGGAGACATTTTCATCTGGGATCAAGTACCGCATTTTGTTTTTGCCGGCTGCGAAACGTAGGCGCGTTGCCATGACGACGCCTCCAATGGCGGTGGCGATATCCCCACCATCATTCCGCAACCAACGCCAACATTCAATTCCATTCCTGCTGCTGCCTGCCTGCCTGCTGCCGCTGCGAAAGTTGCCAGCAATTCTCTCTTGCTTGCTTCTCTTGGCTATCCGCATATATGCGCATGCAGCAGGAATGCATATTCTTAGCTTGAGAAACACACCGAACGGATAAAAATGAACATGCGCGAGCGCTGCTACTCCTGCGAACCATACATCTCGAGCGAGTGCCAACGCTGCAGTGAAATTAATTTTCGAAAGGAAAGCGGGCGGGAAAACGCGCGCTACTCTGCGAATTTCCTCCGCATGCCGCTCTGCGCATGTTCCTGCTGGATGCTTATTGCTCGGCGGCGCACGGGCGCTCCACCCACATGTCAATACGCGCGTAGGCAACCCCTACGCTCGCCGCCACAAAAAAGCACGTGGTTGTAATAATACTGCGCGCTCCTGCTGCCGTTCATCGAAATTGTGGAAATTCTGTTTTCGCGAAAATTACATTTGCGGAATTAATTTTCGAGAATATTTTTTGCAAATAAAAAAGACTGATGATCCTCAAATCTAGCTAGACTAGCTAGAGTTTTATCCTTGACGATTCCTCAAAATACTAAACCTAAGTTTGGTAGTTTAGTAGAATGTAGTTAGTTATTTGTTGGATGTTTTAGTCGCTAAGTAGCAACAATGCGCGGAGTGCACTCAGTCATGCGCTGAGCTAGCTGGCAAGTACTGAGCGCGTAAGCAAGCGTTCGTTTCTTTTAAAAATGACGCAGGGTCAGTCGAGTACGTCGAAATGAGCATGAAGTCAAGGCAGACACAAATAACAGCAGAGGCAAATAACTCGTTCTCTATAATGTGGTAACGCTGTAAGTAAGTAAGCAAGCAAGCGAAGTTAAGGCAAGTTGCCTGCTAGCTGGCTGAGTCGGTTTGTCATGCGATTCTCGGTGCTTGCGCAGCAGCTCGCTCGCTCTCCACTCTCCACACTCGCCTGACGCGAACGCGCTGCGAGAAAAAGATTGTTCCATTCCATGGCCTTGTTTTATTAGATACAATCTAAAAATACCTCTCGTGCGACGTCGGCGGAACTCGTGGAACACTTGCGCTGTTCGCTCAAAACGTCAAAATTATACCAGGAGGAACAAACGTGTGCGCTCGCTGAATTTCTCTTATCTGACGCGCACGTAGTGCTCTGTTGCTGGGGCCCGTGCTGGGGTTTACCAGAGACCTGCCTGCCGCGCATGCAAACGTCTGCGACAGAGCGATACGCCGCAGCGCCAGTGCGAGCAACACACACGAGCACGCAGAGAGAGAAGCAGGCCTGCTGCCTGCCGCCTGCCTAGCAAGCAAGTTTCATGCTGCCGTCGACGACGACTATGCGAGCTAGCTCCGCGCAGCTATATAACCTTTACGTATTCCAACAACGCACTCATGCTCCGCTCATATTTATTTTCTCTCTTACGTACACGATATTTTATATCGCGTACAGCGAGTCCACCGTGCAACACCACCGTTTTCTATATACGTACATTCCAACTTATTCACGCTGAATATACAGCGCAAACCCAACTCTGTCTTTACGGTCTTAATGCACTTGTCACTTTACTACCGACTATTGCAGCAGGTCCTTTAAACTTCCAATAGTACCTCGCGCAATTCAAAAACAGGTGGTATATCACCACAATCATCATAAATCCATCCAATTATTCAAATAATTAATCATTTTTTTCTTCTTCTTTTATCGAAATATAAAAGTGAATGTTAAACTCTGCATATTAAAAACAAAACGCTTAGCTTAGGGAGTAGTTTGAAAACTACAAACAACGTCTCAGCGTTTAGTTTACAGCACGTCCCTGGCCTAAAAAGTTCATACGCTATCGTCGCGTATTTGATTCACGTGCGCTGTTTTTACTCGCACACCATGTACATACATTCATGCATGACATATGTACCAGTAGTCAACCGCCAACTCCTTCTTGTCGGCTGATTCATCGTCAAGAAAGGACCACGATGACAATTCGTCAGAAAAGTGCTTCCCAATTTGTGCGCGATGCTTCGTTTTTTTCGCGGGACTGCAATTAAGCACCTTTGGACGAAAACAATGTTTTTTGGAAAAAACAAACGACAATGGGGTTCTCACTCCCACCAACTCTACGTGAATTAAACGAGTGTGAATCTTCAACGAACGAACGAACAAACAACAAACGATGAGAGAAAAGAATGTTGGGAATAATTTGAAATTTGGCGCCGCAGAAATATGATGATGAAGAGGAGGAGGAGGAGGAGGAGGAGGATGAGGAGAGACACATATCACGTGTATGAAGCAGTAGCAACAAATCAATAATGCAATAAAAAATGATAGCGTGACAACAACACGCAGGAGGGGGACGAACAAGTACTCAGCCACGTGCTCTGGACCCAATCGCCGGCAATCGCAAGTGTGACATTACCTGCTGCTTAAGCGGCGAGAGCGCGCCGGACGGACTCCTTCATTCATATCATAGTCGAGAGAAGATAGGTCAGTTCACTTCCCCGATTGATTGATGGTTAGGCCACTCTCGGCTGGCTCGTTGGCGATGGACGTGTCGTTCGCGCTTTTATTGCCTTCCAATTATTTCCGGGCGGCGCGCGCCCGAATGGACGAATCATAAGCGGCGCGCGCGTTATTTATTTACGAGTACGTCAAGGAGTCATCAATTTTTCACGGCCAAACTTGTTTACATCGCGCACGCGGTGTGTGCGCCAAGCGCGCTCAATTACTTTCATTAGTAGTGTGTATGCGCGAATTGTTCCTTTTCTGCATCCCATAGTTCATTCCACTTACGCTCAGGTGTGATGGACGAGCCGCGAAATTGATTCAATTGCGGAGAATCAAACATCTCCTCCCCGCTTCTTCTTTTTTTCTCTCTGCGATATTAGAATACATACTTGAACTTGTTAATTAAGAACTACTAGTTGAGCATTGCGCGCGCGCGCGCTTCTCGATTACGACAATCATTAATAATCACGCGTAAACAAACGAATGTGAAATTTACGATATTTTAAATGCCCGCGTAAACATTTTTCACTACTCGCTGGCGCCGTGTAGTAATTCATTCATAAAGTGAAAAACGTGAATTATGTATTTATTACATACGCGCGCAATTTGCGCGAATCTCCGCACATTGCGTATTTATATTAATAAAACGCGTATCACGGGCTACGCGCGCTTATGCGAATAAACATTTCATTATTATGCGCCGGCGTTCGATTTTCTCAATGAATTGTAATTATGTGTAAGCCCGCGCCAATTATCATTTATTGATTATTGCTCTTCAAACGTAACGTGCATAATTACTAATATTTGCTAATTGCCGGAAATAGTTTCAATAAATTCCATTTTTAGCAATAAAATCCAATAATAATAATAATAATAATCACATTATAACAATAGTTATAAACATTGTATGTACATTGAATGAATAGCCCTGTCATTCTGATGTGTACAGAGAGGTTGTTACGCCCACCATCGTCATAGCAACGAAAGCAAGCCGTGTTATTAGAACCGCTACTTGGCCCAACATAAACAATCGATATGCATGTAATAAGTTTTAAACAAGTGTGTGCCCCATTCGCAAAGCCCAAAAATAGGCAAAAAGTATTATTATTATTATTATTTGTTGAAGGGAAGCATGAGCGCTCGCGCGCGCGCACGTATTTCATGCAGTTTTGCGATGGTTGTTTTATCTGCAGGCAAATTAAACGTCAAAAATGACAATTGACAATTCGTATAAACAAGCTGGTTGCTGGCGTGTTGTTGTGCTACGCGTTGCAATGGCAACAAGCAACAAACAACAAACGGTAAAGGTGCTCTCTTGCTATGCGAGTGTTCGTTCGTTCGTTCGTTCGTTCAGCAGGCGAAGCACTCAGTAGAAAGCAGGCCAGCGAACAAATGCGCGTTTGGCACATCATAGAAGAGCGCGCCAAGCGTGTGGCCTAAGTTCCGCTATAAACTTTTTTCAAAGAAACCAACACAAGTCTTTGAGAATTTGAAATCGTCGCAAATATTTTGATTTCGTGCAATGTGTCACTTGCTAATTATGCGTAATGCAAACAGCATACGTATTGCGAGTGTAATGATGCAATTTGTTTTATTCGCATGTATATTAAACAAGAGTCCGCGAAGCAATGCTAAAAGTCGCAACAACGCAAGTCAGCCAGAGTTGTTTTCCATCTCTCACACACAGCCAACCAACCAACCAACGAATAAACTTATGCGAATGTTAAAAGTAGCTGAAGCGTACCTGTGTGTGAGTAGCGCGCGAGTATGCATTCAAAGTTTGCCTCGTTCGAATAGAACGCAGCGCGCATAAAACGCATTGCAATCATTCGCGCTCTTTTCAAAACAAAACATATAAGATATGCGTTTGTCGCCATAGGTAACCGCATAGTTTGACAGTTGTCACGTGTAGTAAATATTGACGACGGCGCGCGGCCGATTTGAATTTTTTGCGGCATATCACTCACGCGCGCTTCATACTTGATACTTGTCGAATATGCGCGCATCCCTCAGAAACACAACAACAAACTTTCCATTACTGCTATGCTCATTGAATTTTTACGAAAACCAACACAAAGTGTAAAAATTCCATTGATTGTACAAGTTACAATAGGATTTTCATTCATCTCGATGCGAAATCAAGTGCGCGATTTTGAGTTTGAGTCGTTGAGTGAACGCGGAGAGATCTTGAGAGAACGAACGGCAACCCTCGGACATAACCCTCAAAAGATCGTTTTTCGGGGATAGTTGACTAAACTAAATATGAAGTATTTTTGGCTCACAACTCACCTGAGATTCACACCACATTTTTAATTGGGACCACGAGTCATTGTTGCGTGGTGCAACATGTCTATCGTCGAGCGAACACACTATCACATACAGTATGAACTAACACCGAGCGCTGCACATTCTAAACAACGCTGACAACGCTATAGTCGTCCGCAAGACCGGTCCGCCGTTGCGATCGGCGTCGCTCGGGCTCGCTCGGCCCACCTGCAAGCGCTGAGGTTAGGTTGGAAATTTTCGAGCGGGCGCGTTTCAAAATTGCGCTCTCGCTCACGATTTTCTATATTCAGCCGTTGCGACGGCAGCGAGGATCGGACGGACCGCGTTCGTTTGCTGTTGCTTCGCTCGCACACGGTGCACGAGCTCGTCGACTGCCTCTGCCTGCCTGCCAGCCGCTTCATACCCGACCGAACGAAACTTACTGCGCTGTAACCGTTTGACGCACGGTTATACAGTCGAGTCCTACATACAGGCAACTTCGCTCATTCTACAACAAATACTTTGGACTGCTTCTCCATCTCACCAACCACTTGCACCAAAACTTTTTACACAAACTCAACCAACATCAAACGACAACCTAATGAATTGTCATTCATAATGCCGTCTTGCATTCATCCAAAACAATATTACTAACTAATTAATTCTTTCGCTCGAAACATTGTTGTCTAATTAACAACACCCTCGCATGCAATTCGTGTATACGAATTTAAACCATACATGAAAAAAAGGACAATGAATAACAAACATCTTACGAATCGAGTGAATCATTCAAATTCTCCCATGACTTACTACACCAACTACTCAGCAACAACTTGAGTAATGTACAGAATTTTGTCGAGTTTGTTGTATGATAACATAACCTCGATACAAACGTAGTTTTCGCAGAAACTAAGAGACTTTATTGTAAGGGAGCGCATAATGAGTAGAAGTTAGATGTACCTCTTTCATTTACGCCAGCAGGGAGGGGGTGAGCAGGAATACCTCTCAAGTGTAACAAAAATCAAATAACTAGATTTAGTGGTTGATTTGCATTGCATTTGAGCGCAGAATTTTCCAACAACAAGAGTTTCAACAATAAGGACAACAAGCAGCGCGCCTACGCGAAAATCGATAGTTTTATTAATTAGAAATCCACGGGCGCAGAGCGAGAGATGTACAGGCGAGAGGCGAATGTAGAATTGGCACGCATAAACAAATTATTTGAGTGGCATTATCATGAGGAGTATGCGTTTTCTGGAATATTGTTGCATTTGTCGTCCGCGAGCGTAATTTTTGTTGTTGCGTGGAAAAGCGCGCGCGCGCACTCGCAGAGCGTTTCTACGCAATTATATAATTCAATGGGCTTGTTGCCAGATATAGTCGGATTGGATGTGTGAATGCGAACGAAACGAATGCGAGTGCGCCGAACGAAACGAAAACGCAACGCAACGCAACGCCACGCAAAGCGCGTTTATGTGTGCGTTCTCGCAGGCTGCTGGCTGGCTCTCTTTCGTCCTGCGCACAAATCGCACGCGCAGCTATATAAAATATGAAGACGAAAACCGCACCGCACTCGAATTGCTTTTTGTGTTTTCCACGAAAAACGCGCGCACGTTTGCGTATTGTCGCAGGAGCATTCGTGGCGACAACAACAACAACAACAGGAGCAATGATATTATTCCTGCTTGGTTTTTTTGGGGGAAGGGAATATTCTGAAAGTTTAGCGTTTAGTTTCGTAGGTGAAAGTATAGAATTGGCGCTGCTGATGGTTGTTTTTTCATAATGTATTTGTTGTACCCGCGAGGTCCTTTGACGCACGGCAGCATCCAGGCTGCGTATTCTTGCGAATGGCGTTTCGCGCAAAACAACAACGCGGGGACAGCCGACAGACGCCCCACCAGCGGTGGAAATTAAAAGTGCGCGCTGACCGCACTTCAAAAATTATCACCGCGTGCGTTTGCGGCGGGAAAAAAGCGAGAGGAGCGAACGCGCCAACTACCCTGATTACCGTTTAAGCGATCTATCGGCGCATTACCGAATTTCCGAAGTTCACGAGAGCGCGGCGGGTCTTTCAAAATGCGCTGCTTGTGCTCGACGACGCCAAGAATAATGCAATGCGTCGTATAGCACAAATGCTGCTGAGTATGCATGGATGTGTGTAGTTGCCCGACTATGTCATGGCAATCTACTCGGCGTGCGCGCGGACGGACAACATAACATTACATTACATTGCATCGTACACTACGCCAGGATCTCTCTCGGCCGCTGCTGCTGCTGCTGCTGCTGCTGGCTCTGCCGCCGCCGACGAGGATGCTACACGCGTTGATGACGATGCCTAGGTGTACCGTCGACTGAACGTGGAGTTGGAGCTGCTTGCTCGCCTTGCTACAGCTCAACAACGCAACGAGTATAATGACTTTTAGGACCTACAGGGAATTTGTTTATAATGGCGTACACACGGCAGTCTAGTTTCAACTTGTGGCGCGAAGAAATAGAAAATAGGCGACAGCATCGTCGTCGACGGCGGCGGCGGTGGCAAAGTAGTAGACGCCGCCGCCGACGATGCTCTCCGTACCAGCGTTGGTCAATCAATGTTAACAAAATCCATAAAAGTTGCGCTAACGTAGAGAGCAATCGCTAACTTATTATCAATTACTGTGACTCAGCCGTTCTAAGCTGGCTCAATATTCACTCCGGTTGTAGCCATCTCGTTTTATAGATGTTTCTCTGTTTATTCCGGCATTCGGAGCGAATATTGACCAGGCTGCGGTGTGGTAAGGTTAGACTCCAGTTGGCGTCCCTACTGCCGCGCGGCGGTACGCTCACAGCCGCACGCATACACGCGCGGCGGCAGCACACACACCCTGCCGCATAAAAACGCTTTCCATCTCGCTCGTGCGCTAGCTGCGCGCATAAGTGCGCACCGTGCGGTGACGTCATCGCATGTGCGCTACGTTGAACAGGCATTGCTTTCACGGAAACCTACCATGGCGTCGTCCCCAGTCTATTTCTCCTCCACAGTCGACCAAGCGAGTCGTCGACGTGCGCCAAACGAAAACAAAGCGCTACACGAGCTCGACTCGGCTGGCCGACGCTGCTAGTTACATATAACCATGGAATGGATAATTTCGAAACTTCTACTCTGTATTTCAAGCATAATAATGGAAATAAGATAATCAAAATTTGCGCGTACGTAACGTATGCGCGCTAAACATGTACGAATAGTTAAATTTAATAAATATTTTTCGAGATGTCCTTTTCGAAAAATGTGCGGCGCAAAGCGACTTTGCGTCTTTTTGCGCGGCAGCGAAATTCCGCATGAAGGATATTTTTAATGAATGCGCATCGCAAGATGTTGTGTATGACGAGCGCACACATAGAGGACGTTCGTTCTCGTTAGTTCGGCAGTTAGCGCACTCAGTGCGTTGCGATTCTTTTTCGGGGAGGTATGACGGTTTCGAGGGTTTTGCATCTAGCTCCTCGTTCGAGGACGCCGTCGACGACGACGACAACAACGACCAGGAGCAGCAGCAGCAACAGCGGTAAACAGCAGCTCTTCGATGGAAAGAGCGAAGAGGTCTTTCTCTCATGAACAATTCCAACGATTAGACTTTCAATGCGCGTTTCTATTCGCATCATCTTCTTGCGGCGCCGCGGCGGAAAAATCGAGTTGAAGGAGAGAGCGCAACGCTCACTTCAGCGTACTTTTCGATACTGAGCGCATTGCTTTTGTTCGATCAGATTGGCGCATTTGGTCACCTCAAGTGTGCGCGCCGCTAATTATTAAGCGACGCCAACGTCTACTACGTACAACACGACTTTCTAACCTTTTTATTCGACGCGCTGCTGCCCGCCATTCATCCTTCGGCCGCGATCCGATAAATATGCATATGCACTTCGAGAAATTGCAGCCGGAAAATCAAAAAAGGGGAAGAACTTAATTAACGAGCGACTTAACTTACCGCTCAGTGGCATACATCGCTGCTCAAGGAGAATGAGGCATGTGCGCCTCGTGCTTAGGCTTTTTCCAAACCGGAAATAACTCGCACTCTACTTTTTCTTCTACGCGCGTTGTTCATTGTTACATTCTTCAACTTTACATCCTGCATTCGCGGGGACCAATTCTAATTTGAGGTTGCACCACCTGTCAAAGATCTTGAGGGGCTGAAGGATATTGCGGATGAACAATAATGAATTAATTGGATCAATTAGTGATTTCAGCGCTGTTTCATTATTATAACTTAGAAATTGTGTATGATTTGATAAAGTAATACGAGAAATAATTGCAGTCAAATGTTATATTGCGTTTATAATATATTATATGCAATGGGGGCATAGACGATGTTAGGAA
The DNA here is from genome assembly GCA_963978815.1 of Aleochara curtula. Taxonomy (NCBI): domain Eukaryota; kingdom Metazoa; phylum Arthropoda; class Insecta; order Coleoptera; family Staphylinidae; genus Aleochara; species Aleochara curtula. The sequence continues at coordinate 16,714,404 of OZ022216.1, read as the reverse complement.
TAGTTGTATTGTGTTACACGAACACTGCATATGCATTAGGCGATGGCGTTGTGTGAGTTTCAATCAGCTCGCGCAGTCTGACACATTGGTTAGAGAGAGCGACAATATTAGCAGCGGAGGCGGTTGGGTAAAAGGGGGTGGTTGGCGTCGGGTGCGGAGTGTGGGTGATCGTGTGCGCCCACACCCCCACAGCGAACGGGAGGACAATAAATGCATAATGCGTTTGTGTCTGCGCATGCGCAATCTACACCGTAATAAAACTATTACTCAGCACACAAGCAATTCTTCTAGGATTAGAAAAATTAGAAAATTCTAATTAAGCCGAAAGGACAAGTTTTTTACGCTGAACGACTCAAAGTACAAAGTTTTGAAAAGTTGTGATTTGTGCAGGATAAGCAGATTTTTGAAAGTTGATTGGCTATAAGCATGCGCCAAAGTGATTAGAAAAAAGAGATGCGAGATGCGTTCTTGTTTTTTGTTTAGTTGGTGCGTTCAGCAGTCAGTCGGACGTCGTAATTACGCGATAGTTGCGAATACGCGAGGATTCGTTCGGCGCGAATCAAATGAAATATTCTCTTCTGCACGTTATTACAAATGTCCCGCACATTTGTAAAATGTATTTTATAAACTGGAAGAAAACATGTTTACGCGCCGTCTCGCTCGTTCATCCTGTTGTGCGAGCGTCCTGCGTATGCATACGCGTTCGTTGGGCTGTTTGCTAGAGCGCGACGAACGTAAAAACGCTACCTTGTCATCGATCGCTCGCGCGTCCTCTATACGAGAAAACAACTCACAACTCCACCAAACCCGCGCACGCGTACACTCTCCTTCATCCCCTATACGCTCGCAGCCACCGTGTGTACGTACACGAAACCGCATGCGCTTGCATTGACCGCTCGTGCATTTTAAATTTCGCGCGATTTGCACTAACGTATCAATAATCGAACCAGCGCATATTTGTAACAATTTCAGACAATTGCCTCTTTCCTTATGCTTGTAATTGATGTATGAAGTGCAATAGGAACACACTTGGAAGTTATAATTATTAGTACACGAAATGTTTGTTTAACACTTGTTTTGAGCCAAGTAGGACATTATCCATATTGACTGATAATTCGTCAAACAATGTCCAATGCGCACGGAACGAAATTTGTGCTAGACTTGATGTGAATTGCAATTATTTATGTCGTTCGAATAATATTCATAAATAATTCATGTACGCGAAAATTTCTCCTTTCTTGAGCGCGAGGATAACAAAGAAAATTGCACTCTGGCTAATTTTGCTACCTGGCTGCAAGTAAATTTCCGGTGACTTTGTGTTTGAAATAAGTAAAGTGGAATTTTGTTAAGTAACATGCGCAATTTATAGATTATTGCTCCTAAAATGATTAAGGACTTTTTGTAGCTCTGCCAATTATTGTTGCAGGTGTGTGGAATTTATACATGTGCTTGAAGTGAACGTAACTTTAAGTTAGTTTACGTTTATGAAAAACAATGATAAAATCGTCTTTGAAGAAAATAAAATTATTAGAGTGTGGCAGTCGATGCGCTTGTGTTCGCATATTAGCTGACATTAAGCCCGCTCTCCATAGAGGGCGCGTGGTTGTGAAGTAAACGTTTTAACTTTTTTTTTCGTCCTGCAGCCATTTCCGCTGATTCCGTAAATGTTGGAAAAGTTTTATCATTTCGCAAATAATGGCATATCTTCGCCGGTTGTTTACTGTCGATTCGTTCAATTGATGCATATGGAATTATTTGAGGCGTATTTTCGGTTTATTTTTTATTTTTGAGAAGATACTTGGCTGATACATTTAATGGATTAAAGGTACGGGATTATTTTCATTCGGTGCGGCGGGATGTAATTTCGCTCGAAAATTGTCTCTCTTGCTCTATATTGGTATTAGTGGAGTGAAGCTTTTTCCGTAATTTGGCACCGGGAGCGAGAGGGAATTGTATTGGTTCTTGTGCTTCTTGTATGTGCGCGCGCGCTCCGCACGAAAATGTTTATTGTGGATAAGAGAGCAACTGGAACAGGAGAAAACTTGCCGCTCGTCTATGCTAGCGCACCGCGCAGATAGCGTTTGTGTTTTGCGTTTGCTTTTTACATCAGTCTGCCAGACAGCATTCGCTACCTCCGTTTTCGTTTGCGATGAGAGTGTGCGCAGTAAACAGCGGCCGTACGTCGAATGAGCAGCAGGCCAACAATGGCCGTCGTTTGTAGAACAAAGACAGCTGCACAACCGGCTGCTATGATAGCACGACAGGCCTTCGCGTTCGATCCTGGTACTAGCATCGGCCAACATCTCCTCAATTCCTTTATGCGAAAAATATTTTCAAATTCTAAATTCGAAAACCAGATCTAATCCATCAATAAACAATTGCTCGAGAAGGATTCCAAAGGCTTTTGCTAAAATACTGATTATTTCTCCATATTCAAGGGAAAGTTCTGCTTTTCTTGTTACTAATGCAGACTAGAACTAAATACTTCTTCAGTTAATGGACTGCTTTAAAATTCATTTAGGAATTTTTATTGTGCATTCCGCATTGAGTTAATGTTTAATAGTTATAACAATTCTCACGTTTTTTTTCATTGCAAATAAAGTTGGGGGCGATGCTAGGCTCTACTACGCATTTGAGCGATAGCAGCTATTTTTGTGCTGGGACGCTTCACAGCAATGGCTGACGTCAGTGAAGTGGGACAGCATGCGAAGCGAAGCAAGCGTCGAAATACGTTCCGGTCACATTGAGAGCCCGCGTGCGCACTTGGTGCGGACCAGCGATATAGTCGACCAAATCAACGCGTCGATAGAATGCGTAGCGCGCAGTCGCACAATCTTTGATTTGCTCCACGCGTTTGGGGGGTAGCATTTTTATAACCTGTACAAACCATTGAGCATAATTCTCATCGGTGGCTGTTTGCCTTTTGTACGATTTGTACTTTTTCTCTCTATTTTCCCCATGTATTTTTTTTCGATTATAATATTGTTTTGCGCTATTTTTTATTTAAATAATTATTTCATGCATCGGTTCCATAGTTTATGCGCGTTTCAGTTATTATTTCAGTTAGTTATAAATCGGGGTCACTCGCTGGAATAGAGCAGCAATTCAAGTGCTTGCTGCACGCTCCTTCGGTAAAGCAGATTTCTAATTCTGTATTTTCCACTGCATCAGCTTCGCACTTGATTTAAAAACTTATTACAACTTTTATTTACAACACGTTCGAAAGCATTCTAGATTAAATTTTATACGAATTTGGTTTTTACATTCATATTGCTGATATTACAAGGGATTGATTAACATTTATCCATTTTGTTAAGGTTTAATCAAGACAATGTTCATTTACTCATTCCTATTGCTATGTTCTAAGCATAAGCATGGTAGATACAACCTTGCATTGAAATTTGAATAGATTTCTTTAGCTGCTAGATGAACGTCGACTAGAAAATGCGTTGTTGTACGTACGTACGCGCGTGTTTTGAGCTGAGAGAGCCAAGGATATTGCTTAATCCTACATTTTGTATTTACCGTTAACAGTAACGTCACCGGTCACTGCTGCAATAGAAAGCCCGCGAGTCAAACTGTACATTCTTATGATTACTATTGATTTATATTGCAACCACAATTGATGTCTATTTTATATATATATTGCAATAGTTAAATCTGCTTACGCCTATTTATTATTTATTTGTTTCTATTAACTAATATTAAAATCAAGGTATATTTCACATAACTCAAGGAGTTGCCACTTATATCTGAGGTTTTCATATTTCGTAATTAACTAATTAATTAACGACTAATATGCAAGAGAATTTTCAGGAAATTTGAGTGATATTTTGATAGCATTTCATAAGTTTATGTAAAAATTTCTGAGGGCAATCAACTTGTATTTTGTGTGCTTGCTAATTGTACTTTAATTATATTTATTATTCAAGGGTAGAATATTAATGCTATATTAATATAAAAATCATCATGCAGGATTTCAGCATTAAGATATTGCAGGGTAGAAAGTTATTTTAAAACTAGAACTAGAAGAAAGTTTCTTATTGTTAGATTATCTATTTAGTTTTATTGATTTTCACGCATTGAAATCTATAGACTTAATTAAATTATATCTAATATCAAAATATTAATTAGTATTATGGGAGAAGAAGCTTGTATGCGAGTTTTACCAATTAGATTTTCTTAATTTAGCAAATCTGATAAACTAATTTTATTCATTGCTTTTGTTACACTGGATTTCATTTTCAACTAAATTCTAACGTGGAATGCTTCTCCTGGCAGGATTTCGATCCTAGGCTCATGAGCGTATGAAGTCCTTCGACTGAAGATGTCGTGTTCTCATGCAGAATGCTGCTGAAGATATCGATTAAAGTAATAATCACCGAAAGATTTCGCCACTGAGAGTTTATTCAAAAATAGTATTTGCAAAGTACAATACAATTAGCCAATTACGACTGAATCTTCATTTGGAAATTCGTAATATGGCACTTGTAAATTTAATGGTGCTGGTCCTCTACGTACGCGGCCTGAAGCATCAAAATGCGATCCATGGCAAGGACAATAATATCCGCCAAAGTCACCAGAATGTGCAATCGGCACACAACCCAAATGAGTGCACACTCCAATCAGAATCAACCAATCTTCCTTTTTAACACGATCCTGATCCTCTTGAGGATCGCGCAACGTGTTTACGGGCACAGCACGTACGCGCGAAATATCTTCCGGTGTGCGATGCCAGATGAACAATGGCTTACCGCGCCATTTAAATGTTACATGTTTTCCAAGAGGAATATCCTTCAATTTAATTTCAATTTTTGCCATTGCTAATACATCCGCCGTGGCTGACATACTGGTTACCATTTGATAACATAATGCTTTAGCACTATACATTGCTCCCATGCCACCAGCAAGCACTAGCATATACGTAAAATTGCTACGTTCATCATGCGTTTGTTTAGAATCAGCGCATGGACTCTTAAGTGAATTTCGACGATACTTATCAAAATCCGGACGTTCCATATCGTGATGGCGAAAGTATCGTACCTGACACAAAGATCCAATATGTGTCTTGAATTTGGATATTGGATTATCAACGGTCATTTTATCGTTGAGTTGATTTTCCTGAAAGTATACATTTTTCACTAATAATACTTTATTATTTACGCTTGTGCTTTTTGGTGTAGCGTAAGCAATTGCTTTACAAAGCTTATCTATCTTAAAGATGGTGATAGACATGATTAGGATGGTTTAGATTGCAATACGTTTTGACAATTGCTATTATTAAAAAATAAATTGGATTGAAAAACAATTGTTTTATCAGCTATGACATTAAATGGCAGGAAAAATTAATTTGACAGTTGATAATATTTAGAAATTAAGAGTAAAAATATAATAATGGGATTTAATTGAATTAGACATGGAAGTTAAACTAGACGAAGATTTCTTGTTCTACTTAGGATTTGCTAGTACCTATGGACAGAAAGTGAATGAAACTGATAAAGCAAATGCTCAAGTAATGTAATTAATCAGAGAATAAGTCATGTATTAATTAAGTATATTAATTAACCAGCTATGGCTTCAAAAATTATGTGGAGAACAATTTACAACTATTCAGCAAAAAAGGAATCGCAATATCTTCCTATCCAATTTGTTATTGGACATTCAAGAACGCACATTGACCGGTCCATTTAAGCAAAGTCCCCATGAAGTTGACTTAAATGATCCGGCAAAGTATTTTCCTGCTGTTGCGATCGAAGTTACAAAGCCCGAGTGGCTTAAGGATATTGTTGATAATGTTCCAGTGGTGGATGATGATGGTCGATATGATGGTAGGACTTATGTAGCAACACGTGCTCTTCCCGGAGGACAAGGAGCGTTTGCTTATGTCGCGGTCAATATGAATGACGATCCTGAAACAATGTGGCTTGGTGGTGGCGAAGGGTACAAGGGTTTAATTAGCATCTGAACACTACTGAATGTGTATTTCATTTTCCAGGGTGTTTGATAAAGTGATGGAAGAAAAATACAGAGAGTATGTACCAGCACAAACAGAAATGGAGGAGATTTTAGCACGACGTCATGATCCTGCTGAACGACAACGAGTTATCACATTCTTTGAAGTCATTCTTCAAAATATTGCTGATGAACTCGATGGTAAAATTTCAATGGAACAGAACACGGATGTGAATGGATTGATGAATCAGTTTACGAATGAATTAGTGCGAACTGGAGAGTACGCACGCTATGAACATTTGAGCGTAAGAGAACGACGTATGGAATTGCTATTGTTGCTCTTTGATCGCACAATGATTCGAAAGAATGCAACGCAGAAAAGGGAAGAAGTGCTTGATAATATTAAGACTGATTTGACTGCATCATTTTTCCAAGCGCCAATGTCGTTTGACGAGGAGAAATACGAAATGCCATCGGTCATGTGGGAATACTGTATTAATAGACCACCTAACAGGAAGCAATTGACTCAGTTGAGGGACACATATCCAAACTTTGTTGTTGAAAAGTAAGTAGTTTACTCTCATTAAACAACCCTTTAATTAACGAGGTTTTAGGTTTTTGGCTTTACTGTCAAATATGAAGGAAGAAACTGCGATTAGAATGCAGAGAAGACATGTTGGTATAATTACGCAAATGAAAAGAGAGCTGAAAACTGAAGGAGAAAAATTAAAGAAAAGAGTCAACGTAAGTTGCTGTTTTAATTTAATCTTTGGCCGATTATAGATGAAGTTTGTTTGATAGGAAATGCAAGAATACATGGAGAAAATGGAGGCAGTTGCTAAAGCGGTGAATGAGGCGCAAGCTAAGCAAGAAAAGACTTTCGAGGATTTGAGCAAATTACAGAAAGGAGGCGTCACTGAGAAGACAAAGTATGGAAATGATTTAAAGGGATGTTGAAGGAAATTGTAATTAATTATCATTAAATTTTAGGCTGTATGAAGAAATGTTAAGTACGCTTAAAGAAACGCAATTTGGAGTTGAACAAGAAGCGGCCCGAGGGCGATTCCTCGCCGAGCAGATAAACGTTGTGAATATGCAAGCTGAGATTTATAATCAAGTCACGGAGAGTACGATTTTGAATACCGAGAAGGAAAACATGGAATTAATTAAGAACGTGAAACGATTGAGTGCTGCGGTAAAACAATATGAGAATAGATTGGCACAAATTGAGAATATGAAACAAACTACAGCTGATACAGTTCATTCAATGCTTATATATTAATAATCAGTTATTAATGAGAAGAATTTTTTCTTCTCCCTCAAGAGGTAACACAATACAAATTTGGATTAAAGAAGATTTAATAAAAATTCAAAATGGTTAAGAGATTAATTGCCAGTGATACAATAATAGTGGAACTTTGAAGAATAAAACTTTGATTACATAAATTGGAATGGCATTCAGTGCAAAATGCATTGTAAACTTTAATAATTTTCTTCTTCTTTGATGATAATAAATCACAGGAATAGTCGCATCCTTTATAGAGATCAATTCGTGTAGACTCATTGTAATAATATGCTCGGAGACAACGCTGGAAGATTATTATTATTGATAGTTAATTGTTGTACTTGGGGTAATTGAACAATTACTTTGCAATTGGGAATTATTTCTTGATAATTTCCACAACCATTCAGGCATTGCTGGCAAGTTATTAACCGTGTTAAATTAACTGTTTTTCCGAAATTTTCCATCAATGGTATAAAGGGATGTTTACGTCTAGCTAGAATTAAATGAAGTTAAAGTATTTATATTTGTAATATTTGTTTAGTACCAGCCAATGATGAACTAATCAATACAAGAACTAAAAGTATTTTAAAAATCATACTGTTATTAAGTAACTTTCTATGGTTTATTGAATTAAATTAAGTCATTGATCATTTGACAAGTTCAACTGTTTTTTCTAAATAGTTAATAAACAATTTTTGGTGGAATTTGGAGGTTTCTTTACTCTGCCCTCTGTTGCAAACTGGTTTTTGGTCTGACTTGCAGTATACTCCCACGCATCATGGTTATTCTCTAATAGAGGGCAAGTGGCTACTGGTTTTATAAACACCAGTTGAATCGTGGAACTATCCATTAATTTTTAATTACTAGCAAATAGAAATTTCGACCGAAATTGTGTTAGTCGCAAATTTCATATTTTATAGGATTATGTAAATTACACGTAGAATTAATTTCTTCTATAAAATATGAGCAATAAATTTATTTTAACGTCTATTTTAATAATTAAAATATTCATTTACTATTTCATTTCTGGTCTGCATTTATTAGCGCATAACTGTACGTAATGTGAAAATTTATTACGAGACTTATGAATCATTTTTCATTGCATTTTTCAAACGAGAATGGAATTTTAGAATTTTATGGCGTTTATTATTTTTGTATTCATTGAGATGCGAATGATGTATGATGATGTGTTATGCTACGTATTTAAATTGCAATTACGAACATTTGCACTGATTTAAATATTTGCCTATGAGTTTTATATTGAACAAAAGTATGCAAATTTCATACTACTATATTGCTTCATATATTACCGGAAAATTGAATTTCTCCTTGTCTGGAATCTGCGAATGTTTGATCTTTATGAAATGCAAATAATGTTAGAATATTACTTTTTTTTGTTACATGCGTCGTTTTCAACGCTCTCACTATTTTAATCGTCAATTTGTGCTTTTGATTTTAATTGATACATTTATTATTAATCAAGTTTTGTGTACATTGTGTAAAAAACAGAACGAGTTGGAGTTTGTCGGTAATAACATGCGTCGCGACGCCTGCTGTGTTAGCGTAGGATTCGCGATTTGGGAGTCCTGGAGTCCTGGCAGCGATGCGCCTCGTGCGTTTCGTGAACTTCAGCGCACTCAGTATTTACTCAAACTCGAGCGTTCACTGATCGCGCTGGAAAAGCGCGGAAAACCGTTTTGTCGACGGAAAGTGCGCGCTTGCTTCTAATAATCCCGTGTATATTAAATTCGAAAATGCTTTCACGTTTTACAATTCCGTCGTGATTCGAAATTTTATCGTCGTTCCTAAATTTCTAAACGTGTAATAATTTTATAGTGTTTTATTTCACGTGAGTTACTTGCACTATTATTTGTTATATTTTAAATAACAATCCTAAATTTATTTTTCGTTCTTATTTTCCTTGATTTAAAATAGCTTTTCATATGATTTTTCTATTGTATGACATAATTATTCATTTCTAGATATTTCTGATTTATCGTCGTGATTTGAAAATAAATTTCTATAGGACAATACAAAAAAAATCGACGACGCGATTACGTTTTTTGTGTATTAGCATAAATGAATATTTCATCTAGAACGTAGGGGTTTTGTGCAGTCAACATTAATACGTAAAATCGTGGCGCGCCCGCCAATTCGATAAATATTAAATAATTTAAACAGTGAGTGGTAAACTGATAATTAAACCAGCATGATGAAAGTACACACTTTTCATAATTCATCAAGAAATTCCCATTAGAAAATTAAATTCAGATTTGTAGGTAACTTTTTTGATCAAGTAATTGATGGCAATTAATCATAAATTCTTTAAAGAAAATGCATTGAAAAACACGCAGATCTTTCGGAGCACAATGGCAAATGAACACACGCGTTCCATCCATAATTTATTATGACAAATTGTAAATGGTAACGCGATAATGACAAATTGCTCTCGTTGGTGGAATTGTTGAATTTAACGCTGCAAATACATTTCACGTCTCCTTTCACAGAAATCAATCTGCTGTCACCCGTTCTTCATTCAAGTAGGTAGCTATCAATGGCATAAAGATATTTGATGGTCCTATTATCCCTCAGTTTATTTCAGTTTCGAGCGAAACAAGCTATTTGCATTAGTGTCCAGCAGTGCAATTATTGTCGGGTAGTTGTTGCTAGTGTGGTTCACTCACCCCTTGTAATTTTGCGAAACATACTTCAACTTTTCACGTATGACATTCATTGCGCGTGTGTTGAATATTTGCCTGCGTGCTGCTCTTGATTCGACCGCAAATGGTTTACAATTGCTATTATGTGTGTAATAGCGACCGAAAATTGCCCAATTGAATCTTAATTAAACTCGAATTCGGTATTGCTGCTTTTGTTTATCTAGATATCTAATATTCTTGTAATTGTAGTAAAGTGACTTTAATTGAAATTCTTGCCATTCAATTTATTATCAGGCACTAGTTGAGCATTAGGGGCTCAACTAGCCCCTGATAATAAATTTTTAAATTGTTGACAGTTATGAAAAATAGTTATGTCAACTTTTATTCTTAACAAAAAGCACTTTATCAAAAATTATTCAGAAGGCAAAAGAGTTAGAAAATACTTTTTATCAAGTCGAGCACGACGTTTGCAAATTGCAAAAATTCCAAAGACTCAGCGCTGAAACAAAAGCACTCGGCGCGTGCATTTTATTCGCGGCGCTCGCTATCGTCATCTTCTTGAGCAGAATATATGGATAAAGTTGCTCTTTGAATGTTCGGACACGCGAGTCAAAGAGGCGAGAAAGAAAATTGAAAAATAAAACGGGGGATTTTCGCACAATGCGAGCTCAAATGATGCGCAGCATGAGCCTCCGAAAAGCTTGGCTGAGAGTGGACAACAACAACAACGAGTGCGCGATGCGATGCGATGCGATGCTCAACTTTATTAATCTAAAACGATTTAGTTTCGATCCTTCGAACGCGTCATCCACAATCCTATCGCCTTCTTTGTGCACTTGCCACCAGCTGTCAAGTAAATATTGCAGCAACAATATTCACGCATTTCTTCCGAAACTTCCTCAACTATTCGTTTTCGTCAGAAAATCAAATCAATTGTAACCTTTTTTTATCCGATTTTAATTTAATTGAAAGCTTTATTTATTGGTTGGTGATAAATTACAGATGAACTTAAAATGACTGGTTTGCTATTGTTGTTGGGATTAATGACGATAAGTTTTTCAATTAAAAGTGCGCGTGGACTGAAAGCGGGGGACATGTTAAATGGGTTAAAAACGTCGAATGCAACTGATATCCCTATTTTGGATGTGATGGACAGTGATCCGCAACGAGCAGACTTTTTCAATGTGGACACATCGAGCGCATCCAGTGTCTATCAATTTGCATACTTTGACAACGTCACTGAATACTGGTATGCGAATGATAGCATTAACGAGAGCATCATCGAAGAGCAGTATCTGGATGACTTGAAAGAATTCCTGTTCCCCAAGACCTGGACGTGGGTGCTCATCAGTTTGCACTTTGTTGTGTTCACTGTGGGTCTGGTTGGTAACACTTTGGTATGCGTTGCCGTGTATCGCAATCACACGATGCGCACCGTCACCAACTACTTTATCGTGAATTTGGCGATTGCCGATTTTTTGGTCATTCTCTTCTGCCTGATTCCGTCAGTCATCTGGGACGTTTCACTGACGTGGTTCTTTGGCGTCGTGATGTGCAAAGTCGTTCTCTACTTGCAGGTGAGTGAGATGTACGTGAATAGCGTGTTAAAACATTTCGTTGAATGCATGCTATATATACATAGACCACGCAAAGTGACATCAATCACGATCGTAAAGCGATTTTATGATGATGCTATGTCGCAAGGTCAAAAGCCAAAGATAAAGCTTCCCCTTCACTAAGACCAATTATTAATTTAAAGTGGCTTTTCATATACCGGATTGCAAAGAATTATTCTCAATTCAAAGAATAAAATTGTTTGGAAAAACATACATGCATTGCGAATTTGCGGTGAGAGATTCTAGGTTTCTTTCAGAACTTAACAACCCTTAAATTACGACAAAATAAATCATGCGACCCTCAGTATCTTACGAGTTTTATGTGGCTGCTTTATAGTTTCGTTATCGTGTGCTGAGCGGTGGTAATTTATTCATATGCATCCAAAGGATTTGAATTTTTTAATTTTAGCACTTTCAGGTCAATAACTGAAAAACGCATCAAAATTTAAATTTTAATTCCCATCCGATATGAATTTAAATTTAAAATTAATACACTCTTCTGGGAAAAACACGAGCATTTATTTTGCAAAGTTTCACTACTACAACATTTACATGGGAAATTGCACGAATTGAAGCTTGTTTTTCATTTGAAAAATGCGTATTTAATTGCTTGGAAATGTTTTTCAACTTGCTGCGCCCCCACACTCACACAAAAAAAATCAGTTGCAGGAATTTTGATCGAGAGCACAATCAATTGAATCGCCAGTCATGAATTCTAATTAATTGGCGAACGTTTGCGTAAAAAAATTTCCTAAAAGTATTTCGAGCTTGCAACACGAGTTTTGTGCGTTCTGCTTTGTGTTTTTTCCCCGCTTTCAACCTGTTACTTTTCACTTTTGGCGATTTTCGACATTTATTCAATGAAGTCAAGTCGAAAATATTGAAATCATCATGACTTGATCATTGATAATTAATTGCTAATTGAACTCGTTTACCTACCATAAATTCAGGCATAAGTGTCAAGTGGTTGAAATTGATTTTATAATTTACATATTTGCATTTAATTTCGAACTGGCATCATGTACATAAACAACAAAATTTCGTATGCATTTATTTGAATTTATATCCATCATCAAAAGGCGTACATAGATAGATACATTCGTTATGACTTGACTACATTGTAACAACATTCGAAATGCTTTAATGTTTATTACGCTCTGACAGACATACGGACGTAATGTTTGTATATTCCTGCAGAAAATTGGCATGTACAGCATGTAAAATCAATGATTTATTATTCGTCGTTGGAAGCATAGAAAATACGAGATTGTTATTTTGAGGAAAGTGCAATAATGTTTGCATCATGACTTTTTCCGCATCCTTGCACATTTCACACCCTCAAAAACGGAAATCCTAGCAACGGTCTGCCCAATTTTCTTTACCCTATACGCTTCATGTTTCACGATACGATATTCAGAGTAAATACAGTTTATATGATATGATTGTATATTTTAATAACCAGAGCACATTCAAATTCCTTGTTTTGTTGACTTAAAAATCGTATTGTGCTAAACTTTGGAAAATTGAAAACCGTCTAATTTGGATGCTGCCAAAAGTAATGTGAATGTGACCGTACCGGATTTCCTTATCATCTCTGCAAATTTCCGATCCCTTCGCGACCATCACTCCTGATTGCTTGCTACCCGAGCTTGATACCCATATTCAAATATACGCGCTGCTTTTATGGCTTTCCCGGAGGGTGAAATTGATTGAGAAGTTATTTACGTTGGTGCTTCGAATCGAATTATCTAGAAAATAAAATAAAAGCATTCAATTAGTGCATTTTTTCGACTGACTTTGGTTGAATTAACAAGCGCGTTCCGTCGATTGATTAATCATGTTGTGAACATAAAAAACGAGTTGTGTCATTTCAACTAAATCCATCAATCTATTTCTATAATCCTTACAAAGCATAATTGCTTTTATCTAAACGCACAACCCACCCTTAAAAGACATTTTGCAAGCTCAACAGTTTTTCTTGATGACTTAAGCAATTTTACATGCAATAAGTTGTGCAGCTGCGTTAAATGCTGTGTTATTTTGTCACAATCCAATATAACTGGAAAATATAGCACGCACATAAATCAAGGTTTCACAATGTATCCGAAAAGCGATTTTTCCGACTTCACTGGCGGTGGCGGCGATGGCGATGGCGGCATTGGCATTTCGATTTTTTGGTAGGTGGCAATGCGTTCGGGGCGAAAGGTTTTGTCTTGGATTGGCAATGGTGTCAGACAACGAAATATTATTAGAAAATGCTTTTGATGGTAAGGGTGAAATGTTGTTCGAATATATTGCGCTGTTATTTCGACTTGTACGAGTTCGTATTGAAAAAGCACGAAAATATATTACTCCCTCGGTGCGTACATCACGTCAAAAGACCACAAAGTATTAATGCGCATAATGCCAGCGTTTCTGTTTTGGGACATTGTTAAATAAGTGAGTGGCATTGTCATAGATGCTATTGTATTGAAACACACTGCTCATCTTTTCCATTCCCAGGCCAGCAGTTAACAAGTTCAAAACACGTCTGTACTGCACAAAAGTTGGAACTCATTGCAAGTTACAGTTACAGTCAAATGTTACAGACAAACGGATGTGCGCGTTCTCGTCTCTCTTAATTATGTTCGGAATTTTCGCCGCAGTGTGCTTCAACGCAGTTCAATTTCCTCAAGTTGCAATGAATGATATTAAGTTGCCAACGAAAAATTACTTGTTGCGTTCCTATTCTCGTAAGTTTTCTAGTAATTGCAATTAAATGCAATTAAAAGTTGTAGTTGCCGTACTTGTTTTAATTGAATAGTTGTACCTACTCGCGGAAAACTTATTATGTACTTGTAATTAATTGCAACAGGTAGTGTGAATATTAAACGTAAAGTAAACTGATAAATCAAATAAATTTGCGGTGTAATGTGAGAATGAAATGAAATAAACGATGCGCATCGACTGACAAAGCATTTGTTTGCTCGCGTTTTCCTTTTTCTTCGCAAAATATTTCTTGCAAGTGCTTTCGGCGGCGGTTTTCTCTCACCTGAAAAGCAATTTTCGTCTCTCACATTTTCCGGAAGCATGTATTCTTTATACAGTGCGCGGTCGTGTTTCAATTGTCTTTCGCCGTTCGCCGTTTCGCCTTTGCTTTGTTGTTGCAATTTTCATCGGTCCGAACAAAACATGGCTGTTTTTCGTAAAATACTCATTAATTAAAGCATCTTTAATAAGTATGTTTTTGTTTGTGAATAATTTAATTTATAAATACGTTTACTTGGCAAACTTTGCGCAGTTTGAAAAGGATCAAAAAACAGTTAAAAGTTGAAGAAAAGTTGTTTTGTTTTGTTTTGTGGATATTTATTACAGTTTTCTATATTAAATGCCCAAAGGTCCAATTTGGAAGCAACTTGCAAATGTATTAGTTGAACAAGGTGTTGTTGCTCTTAGTGCTGATTAAAGCGAGCCAACTTGGGGTTGAACCGTTCTCAGATTGTAAATACAGGAATGTGTTATAAATTAGCATAACACACGAATAATTAACGTCTTGCTTGAATGTTTGTGTTTCAAGGATTCAAGTTGTGGTATTTATGCTCACGCTTGAAATTTACATTTGATCCTCTTCATAGATCATAGATACTCAATATTGAATGAGGATGAGAAATAATATTTGATAAAACTTCGACATCAACTTTAAAAATCAAAGTTTGAAAAGAATGTTTAGAGACAGATTGAACTTGCTCGTCCATGAAGTTTTCCTCATGAGATAAATAAAGTTTTGAGAAAGTTTCTTCTTGTCGTGGATTTATTTATTTCTATTCTTAATGTGTTTATTGAATTGCCAACGAGCAGGAGCTAACAAAAATATTGTTGTAGTAATTTTTCTAGAAAAATAATTCAAGAAATTTGCATTTTAAGTATCATATTATTATGGTGAATAAACTTGCAATACTATTAAAACTTTATGATTGTTTGAATATTGTCTGTCATATTTGCCATTTCATCAATTCCGACATCAATTTCCATTATTGCTTTTTTTGAGTACAAACAGTTAAATTGAATTTTATTGCTAAATTTTAGATTACTAGTCATTTTAAAATGACTATTTTCTTTTTAATTTCATTCGAATCCAATCAACGAATTGATGATTGATTACTTATTTGTTTTATTCGTTAGGTATTGTTCATATTTAATCAATTTCTACCCTGGAAAACTCTCTTTCCAGTTTTTATGCGCCAACAACAACAACAACAGCAAAGACCAAAGAGTGAAATTGAGATATAAGGTTTTTAATACGAATGAACGTTACGCGTTGGCGTTAATGCAAACTGAAAATATGGACGAAACTGAGCAAATCCAATGCAATGTCACTGCGGCCAGTTTGTTTACTTCATCACCATCATCTGCAGCCTTTGTACTTTATCCTATTATAACCGTTTTTGCCTCTTTGTATCTCAGCGTATGCGAATTTTTTTTATCACGTGCGTCGCTATTAAGCGACGTCAGTAGCTCAAGCAAGTCACGTAATATTTTTTTAGTACGCACGCTAAAAATTGGAAAATTTGATGATTAATTTACAATGCATTGCGAAATGCGTATGGTGGTGGTGATGGTTGGTGTGGAATGTGAATATTCTAGCGGAAAATTGAAATTTAAAAGCGCACTTAAAAAAGTGAGCAATGCTTTTGCATTAAGCCTATTACGTTCTCCTTCTGCATTTAAATGTAGAGTGCTGTATTATGCAAGTACGGAATGGAAATGTTTTGCTGTCTCATCGACACTGCACGTGCCCTTTTGCTTTGTTACACTTAAATGTGAATACTGGACTGACAGCTGTATTATGCAACTGCTGTTTTGCAAACTACGTAACTTTGAGCATTTATTACGTAAGAGGAGCGTTAGAGTATTCTCATCGTATTTAATATTTAGCAAAATATTCTTCAATATTATTCTCCCAGCTTTGCTTATTGCATGCAGTATTTTACCCTTTGCTCTCTTTTATTACATTATTGCAAATGTTTGCCATTTTTCACTGTTTCAAACGTACTTTTTTACTTGTGTTTATTTCGCTTGTGCCAACCAACATATCGTGATGAAACATTCCTGAACAAAATGCTTATTTCAGCAAAAACATTAAGTGTTTTGCGTAACATTTTCCTGCAAGTGACAAGGACCATAACCGGATGCAATTCAATTGTATTATATTTTGATTGCTGCAAAGTGAAATCATAAAACACTCAAGAAATGTCTATACGAATGACAGAGTTTAAATACGTCAATTTCATCCCTAATTAAAATGTTGAGCGAACACTTGCGAGGAGAAATGTTGTTTCATGAAATGGTTTACTGAAAACTTGCGTGCGGAAATCATTACTTTGAGCGTCAACTTGAAAAAATATAAACGCGAACGTGACTCAAGAGCGGAGTTTAGGTACATGGCTGCTTGAACATAATAAATTCACGCGTTTCGTATAAATTTGTATAAACTAAGCGATTTCGATAAAAATGTGAAATGTTGTTATTAAAACATTGTGTGCAATATGCGGAATGCAATGTAGTGAAGTGAAAAAAAATAGATAACAAATATTGCATGAAAATGGAATATGGGAATATTCATGCGTATTTAGTATCGCATTTTTGATGTTGCTTCATGTTTGCAAAGGGACGAAGAATAAACGATGTCATGTTTGCGCGTGTCAAATATGAAATGATAATGTTCACTGGCACGAGCAAAAAAAAATCTTTGTGTCCATTTTTACCCATACCTTGCGAACGGAAGCCATTACTAACGGTTTGAAAGTATATATGACGAAATACAGTTTTACTTTCACTCACAGGCGCGCATACTTTTCATGGTTTCTCGCTGGATCACACACGAATCCAAAAGTTGTACACCACAAATCATGCTTTGTTGTATTCGGGACGTAATACGCTATAAAAGTACTTGAACCAGAGACCCTTGCTCCCACTCATGAGTGATGCTTCGTTTCGCAGGATACATCTCTTGATTTAGCAGCAAAAAAGAAGGAGCAACTTTGAAATTACTTACGTACTTCTTAGATTGAATAAAACCAAAGCTCTTAGTCCTTTGGCAATATCTTGATTGCACCTTTATGAGAGAAGTCATATAATATAGCTGTGCTGCTCGTGAACAACTATAAGTTTTCTCGCAGACAGCCAATGAAGAAGTTACAAGCGCTTTGGAATTTCTTCAGTGTCTGCACAGCGAGTCGATTCGGTGTTTCACGCTGTTCAACGCCAATAAACCCTCGCAAGTAATGTACTATTAAATTCTGGTACACTTATATTATGAGAGCGTCTTTCAGCGCCAGGAAATAACCTCATCCTGGGCCTCTAATCCTTAAAGCGAGCGACGCACATTGAAAAAACTACCACCTGAAAATTGGATCTTAAATTTTACAGCATGTTTGAAATGATCCCTTAATTAAACTTTGCAAAACCGACGAATATTTTTCTTAGCATGATTACATAGTTTACACATATGAGGGTTGAGAAGCTTGTCAAATTGTTTCAATATCACAAGGACGAAGGACCAACTCATGCGTAAAGATATGCTGGTGGAATGCTTAAGATTAATTACCATCATCTTAGGCAATATGAATGCCCCAAGTATGTAAATAGTTAGTTACCATGGCAACGTTTCTTGTGCGCTGAGAAAAAGTGCTACTTACATGTAATCTTTGATCACGTAAATTGAACCAACTGAAATTGACAAGCAAATAAGGTTTTTCAGTAATTTAATCAAGATTTGACAATTTTATTACAACATTACCCGCTTTAGAAGTGGCTTATATAAATTATGCATTTACGTGCTTCGAAATGAAATAAACAGTTCGATGAAAGGCGTGAGCAAACAAACTTGACAGGTTTATAGACAAGTTGATTTGTATCTCGCATATTCCACAATTTCCTGCCGCTGAAATCGCATTCAGGATGCGCGCATTGGATAAGGAGTATGTTTTCCTGTTTGGTGCCTCGTATATTTTTCCTATGAATGCATCCTGCATCGCAGGGATGAAAAGCGTCGAAACAGAAGATTGAACAACCTTGGCTTGCAGCGAGCCATTCA
Organism: Aleochara curtula; assembly: GCA_963978815.1. Lineage (NCBI taxonomy): Eukaryota > Metazoa > Arthropoda > Insecta > Coleoptera > Staphylinidae > Aleochara > Aleochara curtula. The sequence goes on along the minus strand of OZ022216.1, from coordinate 16,695,816 downwards.
ATCCGAACGCGTCACTCACTGTCTTTACCATTCTTCCAGCTATCTGTATTACGACATTATACTTATCAGCACTGAATGCCATCACATAATCTTGTATTCTAATATTCTAGTTTCACTCCTTCTCTTACTTTGTGTGCAAATTCCATTTTTAACCCACCATTGCATAAACGTTACCAACTAACGCTCTTTCTTAATGCGGATAATATAGTCCGGCATAAATTCCGGCCAAAGTTTTATGGAGCAATTTCATGTCAGCGACGTAATAAATGAGAAAAGTCTAGAGAACGTTTGCATAAATCGCAACATATTGTTTTAAAAACATTATCCCCATACCGTCACATACGATTTACATTGAAACGGCTTAAGGGGCAAAGCAGAATTCTATTGGATTAAGAGAATGAATGGTTCGAGAGTTGAAAACCCTCCGGGTTAATTTACTTAATCATCAGTTACGAACTAGTTAATCGTAGCGTGCAAACTTGTTGGTTTTGACGTAAAAGATCCTAATCGGTTGACCTGTATCACTTTTTGACTCTTATCCAGATAATGCCTATTTATAACTAAATTGATTAGTGTTTAGTACACCCTCTCTGAAGATTCACTTGGCGCGTGTCTTCTTACATAAAGTTGCTTAATTAATGAATGCTATTATAATGTTTGTTAATTAGTGACAAGTTTCTTATTTCGTTATGCAAGTGCACAAAATAGCTCTTAATTATATCAAGTTCTCGAGTGATTAATTAAAAACGTACAAAGCTAGATTTCCATAGTTTTTTCCCCAGTTTAAGTAATTGCATTAACAGTAGAATAATTCGAAACACGTTGGCAATTAGATAAATTACACAATTAAATATTTAGTATGGATTTTTAGGGCGTTTGTTTCCGGGTTTGGGGTGATTTCGTGTTCATTGGTGAAATTAATGGTAATGAGATTAGTTACAAACACTTCTTCGAAATAGCACAAGGTTCTTTTTGTAGCATCTTCGACGCCTTAGAGAGGAAAAGACGTAATACTTGATTATGGTAATTGGTGCGTGTACACGTCTTAGATGCATATTCAAGTTGCGTCGTCTCGTAAGACGGCAACGTATTCGTTTGCATTGAACAAGTAATGTTTCTCTTAGTAGATAGTAAAGTGCTAACGTACCTACACATTTTGTGTACAAGTTGCAATCAGCTTACAGCGAAATATGCATGTGTTACGATCAGCGTCTAAATGAAGATGGTTTTGATTCACTTTGTGCGGTGCGCCAAGAAGAGCGGAAGACACGTTCTTAATGAGCGAAACGTGATGTTTTCATTAGTGATCATTCGTGAAATACTCTACTCTATCAAGTGGAGGAGAGCGTTTATTTTATTTGTAGCCTATACGTGAATAGTTTGAACGTTTGTGACTGACTAAGAGTACATTTTATGGTAGGTAATTAATGAACAAATAATAAATTAAGCGTTGAAATGAGGTAAAGAAATATTAAAAGCAAAGCAACTAGTATGAAGAGCGCAAAAGAGCATAACAGCCGTGTCAAAATAAGCCGGCCTGAGACGGAAAGGCCTTCTGAAGTATTCAGAACCTAGCCTCGAGGATGAATTAAAGGAGCATGCGGAGCAAACCAAGAAAAACTTTGCGCAAAAAAACAAACACGAGAGTAGCTTAATCAACTGGCTCCAGCAGCTGATTGTGAGCTGCTTAATCTCATTTAAGAACTCGCTGCCACTGTGAAAGTAGAATATGACCAAACCAAAATGTAAATATGTTTAGAAATTAAAATATGAATTATTGCAGTCGTTGGTGACACCATAATCTTCCCTTATTTAATGTTCTTACTTCTATACCAGGAGGATTGCTGAGTTTGAAAGGAATTTAAGATGCATAAAAAATAATACTAAGTAATACAGATTTCCAGATTTTATTAGCTCCCTATATTCTAATGGATAACGATGTAAGTTTTGATGTAATACTTGAACTTTCAAGTAAAACTAAAAGTTGAAGAATTAACATGATCGCTTCAAGTTAAGAATGCGTCCAACAAATTTGCGATAGACCAATTTACTTCTTTGTAAGACTTGTGAAAAATGCAGGAATTTTTATGATATCTTTAGTACTTTTCGAGATATTGATGAATTTATATCACATTTCTTGTATTTTTAAATTAGTGGTACAGAGCTCCAGATTTTATTAGCTTCCTATATTCTAATGGATAGAGATTTATGTTTTTATGTAATACTTGAACATGCAACTAAAACAAAAAGTTGAAGGATTAACATGATCGCTTCAAGTTAAGAATGCCTCCAACAAATTTGCGATAGACCAATTTACTTCTTTGTAAGACTTGTGAAAAATTCAGGAATTTTGATGATATCTTTATTAGTTTTCGAGATATTGATGAAATTAGATCACATTTCTTATCTGATGATGCGAAAAAAATGCCGTGCTTTAAACATAATCTATACATTTATTTCGTTGTGGCATTTTTGGCCAAGGGCGCTTTTTTGTTATGGCTGTTGAAAGTTGAAATATATCGTATTTTCGTATGGGGCGCGAAAATTTATGACATTCGAAATGATTGTGGGGATTTTGATTTATGCCATTGGATTTCCTCCGGCAATTGGCACGTTTGGAAAAAGATAAAATGCAGTTTACCTTGCTTGCTAAATAGATCAAAAGCACCTATTCCCTTTATTCGCTCATGCACTTAATATTTTATGTGATGCCTCGCTAAACGCTGCTCTCTATCAGTGTAAATCATGACAAACTTGAAGCTTCTTTTATGACTCCCTTGTTCGCGCATCGCGACAGGATTCGAAAGACGAGTGCGGAAACAACAAAGCGTCCTGTTTATGATGTGCACGCGCGCAAACAGAGTTTATGAACTTGCTAAAAGATTTTATTATGTATTGAATAAATCAAAAGCTTCATTGCGTCGGCACGCAGTAATTAATTGAGTGGCAGTGCCACGCTGATAAACTTTTTGATGAGTTTTACCAACATTGTTGGTCCATAACAATAGTTTTTTTTATAGTTGATAGCTTTTTATAATTATTAATCCTTGGAAAATTACCTATTCATATTTTAATAACATTTACAAATTCAGCATTTATTTGATGTAAACGAGTTTTGCAAATGTAATGCTAAAAACAAATTTCCTTTGGTTTTGCAGACCGTCTCCGTCACAGTGTCGGTGTTGACGCTGACTTTTATCTCCGTTGATCGATGGTACGCCATTTGTTTTCCGCTCAAGTTCAAGTCAACAACGGGACGTGCAAAAACGGCCATTGGTATTATCTGGATGATTGCGCTGACGTTCGGTAAGTTATCTCCATGACCAAATATGCTCATCCTTTGTATTGAGCACTTGTTTTCCATGCCACTCAAATGCCATTCAGCTTTGAAGCATTATCCTTGTATAATTACAATAATTGTCTAATTCAATTCACGCCATTTGCCTCAAATATAAAATGTTTGCGCACTTAATTAATACAGCTACTAAACGATCATTAACTGATAACAAAGGATAACAAAGGCGAGGACAAATGAATGAGGAATAAGCATAGATAATAAATCATTTTTCGTGTTTGACATACTTACTGAAATAGGTACAAAAATTATATTTAATGATAAATTACCCTGTTGAACAACTAAGTTGCTAATCTCAGTTCATAATATACGAAAGCTTTTTAAAGTACATAGTTAGTGCATGAAAAAGTTTGTTGCACGTGAATGGGTTTGAGTTAAAATGGTTTGCTACTTGAGTTGCCAATCAGTTTCAAATAATTCAGTCGCACTCTGTTCAATTTACATCATTCCAATCCATTTGTTTGTAATAAACTCGTAACGACTACAATGTTGCAACACGTTCGTAATGCGCATCGAGTGGCGAGCGCGTTTTACTTGGCTGGTAAACGCCATTTAAACCAATCATCTGGAAAGTGTTCAGTTCTTTGTGATTAATGAATTTGCACGTTCCATATCGCAAACTGCAATTGAAATTTAAATTTGCCCTCTTTTAAAACATCCAATTTGTCTTACAGCGCCTTTAATCATCTTCCAAAGCCGGATCATCAGTCTGACTCTAATTCCAAATGTTTCACGAGTCCTTGAAGATTTCCACTCCTTCGTTTCGCACCTGTCAAGTAATTAAACTCGTAATGTAATTTCCATAATTAATCCAATATGCCATTGTTGAGCGAAACGCTAAACACTTTGCAACTAAACCAAATGGGAAAAAGCACTAGGAGCCTGAAATCTCTCAATGATACACAGCGAATATGCATAGGAAGCAAGCACATGAAATTCCCGCAGGACAGACAAACATCAATAAAACGTATGTGACAACGTGAAATAAAGGAAGCGTACTCCTTTAGCACATAGGACGCAAGTAGCTGACATTGCTGAATTCGCAATGCACAAACATACGAAATGTTTGTTGGTAAAGTGCAATAACAACTAGTCGAAAATTTTATTGCAGCGTGGAGAGATAAAAGATGAAGCGATGAATTATAATTGAAGTTGGGAAAATAAATTCGAAGGCTTCAAAGCCTAATAAAAAATCTTGTAATGCATGGCAAGTAAAAAGAATGCGCGCACAAACATAAAGTTAAATTAAATCTGGCGAGGAAATGCGGGAGAAGAGAAGTGGATTTGAATGTGAAGCTTGTTTCGTCACCCAATTCGCATTATCCTTCTGCCGGAATGCGGATAGAATTTAATGTGGAAAAAAAAGAAGAAGGAATGTATACGTAATAATAATAAAAGCAACAGTAACAAAACTGCCTATAGCAATTGAAGCCCAATAAGCGTATGGGGAATTTCTTTTCGCTTTCTGTCAGATTCTTTTTGTTTTGCGTACGTGCCTCCTCGCGTCGGCTCTGTATTCTTTTTGTTGCTCGCCTCGTAATTTCGGCCGGCGAGTCGTAAGCCTGTTCGCCAATGTTAATGTCCGTTGATGCTAGTCAATGCCAGGACGACGAAGCCGACGAAGAAGTTGGAGGAGCACGAGGCAGGAAAAAGTTGGACAGACTGCAACCTAAGGAAAATCGACGAAGATTTACGTCTTTCGCGCGCGAGCCTTCTATATTGGCATCCCGTATTTTCCTGTGCCGTTGACATCCAGGTATAATTCACATTCGTGCGCCGCTTGCCAGCACGTGCAGCCCTTTTTACCATCCACCCCAGGAATCGTTCGTGAGCCTTCCGCAAGGATTAGAGTCAAGTCTTGCATTTCCAGAGTGCTGACTGCCCTTGCTTCTTAGTTCAAAAATTCGTACCTGCCTACTGTACGAGATTTATTTATTAGATTACTCATTTTTTACCGTTTCGTTTTAATTAAATTTAATACGACGTGCTTAACCATATTGACAGAGTGTTAATTACTTCGTTAATTAATTAATTAAATTGAAACACGTAGGTATATATTGTTGTCAAGATATAAAAATGCACCGCATTGATGCGGCTAATCGTTAAAATTTATTCATTAACTTTCAAGCGCACTGCCGTTAATTTACGCTTGTGGTGTAGTGGTATTTATTAGAATTTTACCCCAATGAACAATAAGAGAGCTGGTTATAATTGACAAGCGTACATGTTCTTGAAATGTACGCGTACGCACTCATTTGCAATGTGCAGTGGTTGCGAATCGAGTGGACAAGAGCGCAGTAACCGAATGGAACGAAACACAATTGAATTGACGACGTTGCCGTCGTGTTGATGAAGTATTCATAATTAAGTTTTCAATCAACTTTCTACACGCTGGCTGTGCATATTTTACTGCATTGCTAACCATTTCCTGTCTGTATTGATTTTTCACTATTTAATGAAGCACTTCTATCCTAGTTTTTAATTTTCTTCATTTACTCCTCGCATAATAATTGGTAATTTTATTCATTCGATGAGTTTGGCTTCAGGTAAGGAAATAAATGAAATTTATGATAATAGGAAAGCTATAGAGAATGGTTTAAAACTATTATTTTTATGTGTTTTAGCGTAGTAAATATCTTAAATTTTAATTCGGTAAATTCTCTGCTTGAACATTTATTCGCGCTCGTAAAATACCGAATGAATATTAAGTTGGTGGGGTTTTAAGGATAAAAATCATCAATTTTATTTCGGGCAGCATTGGCTGGCTCATCGTCGAAAGAAGTTTGGTCAATATAAAGACAAAAAGCTGGCGGGTAAATACCAATAAAAAGAGTAATATTTAAAGGCAATAGACGGTAGCTTTACGACCCTTGGGGGTCGATAGGATAAACGATGAAGAAATGAGCTATATGTTAGTTGAAATTTATCGTTTTCATTAAAGTACCTAAATCGTGCCTACCTGTAAGAAAGGATTGTGTGTTATTTAAATAATATGTAGGTAATAAGTTGCAACTGTTGATAAACTTGTCTGTTCCAGACATTCCCGAATTAGTGGTGTATACAACAATAGCGCATGATCACGGTGGGAATATCGACACGATTTATCTAACTCAATGTGCACCAACTTGGTCGTTAGACACGGATACCTTTTGGACCGTATTGAAATTATTCCTGCTGTACGTCGTGCCACTCGCATTTATGACTGTCACTTATTATCAGATAACGAAAGTTTTATGGAGGTCTGGCACGGTGAACCATCACACTCTTGGTAAGCATCCCTCTAGCTGTTAAAATAATCCATGTTCTGCTCGCCTTACAGATTATAAAATTGCACAATGCGTAAGTCGAAAATGCCAAAGTAATCGACGTTATCCTTTTTCATGCGCAGTCATCGCCAGTAAGTAAAATGATTAAAGATCCATCAGGAGGCGGCTAATACGGCAGAGATTCGCAGATATGTGAATTTAGTAAAAGTTCGGATATTACATGGCGAGGTCCATCAATCTTTCAGCACGCGAGTGGATCGAAAAACAGTTTTTCCAAGCGCGCCCTCCCGCAACACGCCGAAAAAAGGAGCGGATAATGCGATGTAATATTGGCGTTTATCGCAAAACATTTACCTACCTACGTTCTTTTTTTTTGTTCGGTGTGCGAGTACTTTGCATTCTCCCGTATGTGAAATATCAATAAAACAATCGCAAAAATTGCGAACGTATAGCAGTTATAATATAATATTACGAAATCGAAATGTGTCTGCGAAGAGATAAATTGCATTTGTGTTGCAGGCGGCAGCGGTAGCGGCGTTGGTGGCGGCGGCAGGACGAGTCAATTTTCGATGAATACGAACATCGAGATACAGTTGCGGTCGCGTATCAAGGCGGCGAAAATGCTCGTCGCTGTCGTTCTCATGTTTGCATTCTGCTACTTTCCTGTACATCTACTATCGGTGCTCAGGTGGGTTTTACGCTTCTCTGTATTTATGACTCTCTTCACCAATACTCTATTCATACTCGTGCACTAGAATGAATTGCAAAGTGACATAATACGTAATTAATATTAACTACTGCTTTAACGTTGTTGCTTATTGCATTAGCCCAACTAATTTCTTCTCCATTTTTTCGGTAAATGCAGAATTTATGTAGGTATTCCAAAACAAAATAATTAATAAGTAACTAATTCAATTAGAATGTCAAGAAGCTGGCTTGGAAATGGGGAAATCCAATTAAAAATTAATTTTGGAAATTTAAGCGCATAAAATTAATTTAAAACGTAATGAAATTATAACATAACGATAACATTTGTACTGGCAGTGCCACTGACAGTGGCAGTGTATTAATTTCAACAAGTACTCAACTATCATATGCCACGCTTCAGGTTTAGGTATCCAACAATTTAGGTTTCCAATTACTCGTGACAGTACGCATGTCATTAGAGGAACAATGCGCCAAGTTAATAATTAAACTATGTACACTGTTGTTGCGCACCAATTGCAAATTCATAAACACAATTAACACGTCAGTTCGTGCTTTGCAGTAATTAGCTATATTTTAACGCATCACACGCATTGCTTGTGTTTCAGGTTAACCGTTGGCTTGAAAAACACGGATCTCAATCGTGCGTTTGCATTGATTTCGCACTGGTTGTGCTATGCGAACAGCGCAGTTAATCCTGTCATCTATAACTTTATGAGCGGTAAGAATACACTACTTGTTTATGAAGTTTAAATGTGCAAAATGTCCTTTGCCGCGTATTGATTTCCCGTCTGCGGTGGGTGCAGTTTTTTTTAAACTAGCAGGCGCAGATTAATTGGCAGAGTTTAATTAAAAGTGCGTCGAAGGAACTGACTTGATGTGGAGTTCAAGGGATATTACGGATATGATTTTAGGTGAGCGCGCGTGTGTGTGACGATTGCTGGGACAAAGCGGTCGCGGTTTGTTTACTAAGTAATGTCATGAGCGCGCAAATAGCTCGAGCGGTTGTGTTGTCCTACGCTACGCTAATGAGCCACACAAATGATGCATCTTTAGTCATGTAAAGTAGGGAACTACACAGAAATCAAACAACATCTAGGATATCTCGTTGAATCAATTATTCGTGCGCCACAAGCGCATTCGCTTTATGGATTTACAATTTCATCATTGCGCACGAACGAGTAAGCCTCAAATACTATCATCTTAAATTCAACAGAGAAAATACAATTTTTCCAAGTAACTTTTATAAATATTTTATGGCAAACTCGTTTTTGTTGTGTGCTGATTTTATAAAATGCTGTATCTAACAGTGCAACTGACATATCCTATAATATACTTTGGTAAATGTTGTTATACAATGGCTGCGAGAAAATCGAATTGCAGGATACTGTAACGACTTTACGTGTTACGAGAGTGGTAAGACTAAGAAAACGCCATAAATAAATATCTGTAAGGTTTCATTGCATTAGTAAATGTTAAACTAGGGTGAAATTTCGTGAAGCTTTCGTGCCGGAAATGATTCAAGTACTTATAGGTCGAAGAAAAAATGAGATCGCGAATTTAATTTGAAGTGGAGGCAACGAGTTTGCAAATATTTGTACTTGAATGTGTACTTGATTGAATACGCACTGCGCAAACTTTCGAATATGTTGACTCTTCGCACTTTACATGCAATGCAAATACGCATCATATGTGCAGGAAAGTTCCGGAAGGAGTTTAAGCGCGCGATTGACTGCTGCGCATCGTCACAGCATCCCTCGGGAGCACATGAGATGACCAGCTTCTATTACAAGAACACAACCCTTCGTGACACCGGCACCACTCACAATTCGACCATGAATCGGTCAACGCGCCGCACCGAACAGCAGCGGCTGAACAACGGCGATACCGCCGCCGAATTCAATATGCATCGACGCGGCACGAACACCAGCGTTATCAAGATTGACGTCTGATGCCATCATTATCACCACCGCCCCCATCATCATCATCATGGCGTGCAGCGCCATGAACGATACGATTAGACGTTTCTACAGCCGATTGATTATTGATTTATGCGCTAATTATTGCTTTCCGCTTGATTGAGACTATTCCCTCATGTCCTATACAAATATTTGTTGACTTCTGCGCAAACATCTCTCGAATATTTAAGCTAACAACTGCACGCTGCAAAATTTAAATTGAAATTGCTATTTTCAAGTTTTGCACTTACTTCCAACTTCATAACTATATTCAATTGCTGCTACTTTTCAACCGAATTATGCACAGAGGGATTATGCCAACGAGTAGTTCAGCGAGTTATTTAATAATTGCACAACAGATATTAAATTTCAGGAAGTAATTAATTCATTATGTGTTAATTTAAATTACCGCGAAACATGCATGGATTATTTGTTTTTAATAATATTATAGGATGACTCTATTTATCTATTGAAATTGTGCACCAAAAACAAATCATCACGCTCGAGCAATTCTCCATTCATGATAGCTAATATTGCAGCTTTGTAAACACGTAATCGTGCAATTTGTTACGACCATAATCCTTCCAAACGCATTAAACCGCAGCATGGATTCATTTTATGTAAACGCTTGCAGCGATAAAGTCTGAAGCAATAATTACTGCTTGAAACTTTAATTTCTTATTGTTCAAATAGCAGTGGAATATGCCAAATTAAAATTTGAATAATAACGCTGTCCTGAAATTAATATTGCAAGCATTTCAACTTAATTGAAATCTCTTCATTTGATGCGCTAGTAGCTTAACTTTCAGAGAGAAGTTCTTAGTTGGTGAGTTAGTTGAAAGCGCATAAGTAACAAAATAAAAGATATTGTTTTTACTTGATTTGAGCAGCTTTATGTGCGAAGCCATCGAATTGGGTATAATGGGATTTTCTTGGTTTCGGATATCAGTTGATGATAACGGCAAACGTTTTTCAGAATAGGGACTATTCTGTAATTAGGGGATGCTAGTTGGGCGTGAATCTAAGCCGGCAGCAATGCGAATCCTTCCAGCTGCTTTTGGGTTAAATAAACGAAGCAGAACTACAATCTCGCAGATATTATTTGTATAAAGCCTCAGTGGCAATCTTGTTTTGCGATGCGGGGGGGTTCTTTGTTTTCACTTTGGTTTCAATTAAATTAAATGTTCATTATTTACACGCTAATAATTTTCTTGAATCTTATCATCATCTAGCGGATCAATAAAGTTCACAATCAAAAGATATCCTAAGTAAGGAATAAAATTAAATATCAATTAACTCGTAAAATACTTACTTAAATATCTTAGAGTTAAGATGATTAATTTACAAATTGCATAAATTAATTAATAAATTAAATGAACGCAGTGTTTGCAGTCGTGTTGATCTTTGCTACAAATTGTCGTGAGATAAAAGGACGATGCGTGCTGGTAATGTATGACTGAATGAAAAAGCATTGTAGAACGTAATGCTACCTGGTTGCATGTGACACCGAGTGCAATCATAAATCAACTCATGAAATTGTATGAAAATGCAAACACGCCCTCGGCGAACGACGACGCGCGTCGCGACGCCGACAGACATTACAACTCGGGCAAATCTTGTTCGTAAAGAACAATTGTTTTATGTATGAGCTATACGGCCCTGCTCGTATAAATCTAAATGTAAAGTAGATTTGTACAATGTGTAATGTTCTACTCTGTTTGATATTTTCTTCTATTGCCAGCGACTACATTTTTATATCACTACTTTAAATAGTTAATACCTACATGTATTAAATGTTGATAATGTAAAACTACAAATAAGAAATCAAAATTTTGGTTATAAGTAAGTAACATAAAATTAAGATTAAGTACATATCTTAGACAACATTTTTATTGGCCAGTTATCATATAATAAATAATCATTAATTGTACAGAATTAAAACATTAATGCGGGATCAATATGCTTACTAAACATAAAGAAATGTAAACAAAAATTCTATTGGCATATTCTGCACATAAACGTGTTTGACGTTAGATAAATACAACAAACTAATAAACAACAATCATCACTAAGTGGTAACAAGTAGGATAATTTAAGGATAATGAAGATAGGTATAATGAAATTGTGTTACTTAGACAGGGTAAAATATATATTTATTGATTAAGATAATTAGTCATTAACGTTAATTTATGTCAGATGAATTTATGTACTATCATAATATGTATTAATAATATATCATTGTTCAACAATTTGGAAAATTTATTTTTTTAAAAGGTAAGAGTATGAATCAAACGTTCAAGCAGCACCTTGATACATAATTTGTTTCGTTCTTCCGGTATTCTTAATTCAAGAGAAAATGTATTCATGTCGTCCAGACAACCACAAATACTTGTGTCACTCATAATAATGGAAAGCGGGCAACGCACAGCAATATTCCAGATACTCAATCATCAAGCAAATATGAAACATAATTAAGTGCTTCTTAAACCAATCAATCATCCGCGCGTCTCCGACCGCTGTCTCTCATTTCATTGATGATGTGTATTTGGCTCTGTTGTTTTTCCAACTTGGATGCATTAAGTAAATCTCCGATACGAATCTTTTGACTAATCACATAAACTGTTTTATGTCAAATCTCCAACGATATTTAATGGCCGCCACTGAGGAAAAAAAACTAGGAATTCCTCTAAGCCATTTGCCCCTTTTCTGTTTCCCTATTTGTGCCGAAAATCGGGATAATGATATGGAATTGAATTTTTAGACCTATTACAATGCATTTAGAGCTCTCACAAAAGCCATTTGAATAACTTTCAGCGCTCGCATTCTCGCTATCGGCGTTTTCCTCTCGTCGCGACGGATTTTCGTCCTTTTTTCTTAGCACTCTACGCGACGACGCCCACGTCCGATGCGCATTTCACTGAAGGTAATTCATTTCGGCCGCTTTCGTTTCGTGTATGTACTTTCATGCCAGCCACTGCAGTATTTTATATTCCGCGTCTTCGCGAAGACGAAGAAGAAACGGAGGAAAATTTACTTAACAAAGCCACCGCAAGTTGCGAATGATACAAGGGAGTAAATGTCGCGCGCGCTCATTTTAAAAATTGCGTTCGTTTAAGTAAATAATGGCATGTGCCTGCTTCCCTTGATTTCTAAAGTAAATTATACGCTGCTGTAAATTTTAATGCACTTTGTCACGAGGACGACATCGCGCACTGCCATGAATGCAAAGTAGTCTTAAATCATGCCAGCCGAAAAAGCAATGAATGACAACTTCAACTTTTACGCCACCTCGTTTAATTGTGGCTCAAATACAAAGAGAAATCAAAAAATTCCTTTGATTTCCTCAGTGGCATTTTCAACGTGTTTAAGATTTCGCCACTGGACGGACGGACGGTTCGTTTATTTACTTTTGCAGGATGTGCACTTACACATTATTTGCACGTCACAAATGAAAAAAGGGATGAGAATGAAATCAACTGAGCACTAAATTGACGCTGGGTAAACTTTGCGAGTTGTGTTTTATCGGTGGATTTAATTCCTTTTTTGCGACCAGGTTTGTATAAACAAACACCAATAACTTTTTATTAAACCAGGATGCGCCATAATTTTTCAAGTCGTAACAAATGATGACAAACTACTGGAAATGAGTAAAGTTTAATTTTAAAAGTAGAAGTTCCATTTATATTCTTTTAACATAATTAACATATTGATGCATTAGAATTCGTGCTGAAACTCGGTGCGAACTCAAAGTAAACAAACAAATTTGCATTTCAGGAGGCGGAAAACGTCGACATTCAGGATTGTAAGGAAGCGTTTTATCAAATTGTTTATAGGGTGTAAAGATAAGGACGCATTTAGACCTACGCATTGCATGTTTAAGCTAAGTAAACAACCCATTAAGCAGCTAATTTGCATTATTGACATGCATTTAAGTTCAACGTCCATTAAATATAGATTACCAATGAAAATAGCTATTAATCTTGACAAAATCAGGAAAAATAACTTTTACTCCAGAAATTTTAAACTTTAACCAAAGATCAATTTTTTCTGCAAATTCTGGGTTGAAATTGTATTGTAATAAAGTTTACGGTGTTGAAGGAATTTCTTGATACAGTTTAATAATACGTATGTGAAAAAATAAATAAAATAATTCTGCTGCGACCACAGAAAGAAAAAGTGACAATCTAATCAGAGTGTCGTTTGGTAAGTAAATAATCATTAATAACTTTGCCGCAGGCGAATGGATGTCAAATACGCTCTTAAATATTATTAATTAAATATAACACAATAGGCCAGTAATTAATTATCATTATTATTGTATCTTCGCAGCTCTGGCGGCAAACTTGAAATTAAATTTAACTTCAATCTCCGTCTAGCCCATTAAAGTTCAAAGCGTCTTCGAGATGAACTGAAACTTTCTCACACTACAAACGCCGCACACGCGAATCGTAATGATCGATAAAAGCGTGGCGCATTTATCATTAGATGCGTCAATAAATGTCTTAAGACGTGTTTTGCAAACTTTTCTTCTAATGAATACAATAATAGCATGCGTATGACGTTATTGCAAATGGGGTGCAAGGAAATTGGCAAACGTGGCTAATTGTTTTTAATTTTAAACAAACAGCAAAGTTTGCGCAAATCGTTTTAATAATTTGCATTCGTAAATGCAGGGCTGGCGCTGGCGGGATGAACTTTGCATTCATTTGCGTTTAATTTTCGCCTTTATCTCTTTGCCACTCGTTCTTTTATTTTCGAGCAAATCCACTCCAGATTTTTGTGCCAACTATGCGCCAACCACAATAAAAGCAAAACGCCATCCGGAATTCAACATTTTCGCAAACTTGAAATGCTTGCGTTTTTGTTTAAACTACTAAATTTAAAAAATAAAACTTACCTGTAGATTTCGTATAATAGATTTTAGTATTAATAATTAGGCAAAAATCAGGATTTTAAATCAGTTTGAGATAATACTTTATTAATGCACATAGTTGATTTACAATGTGATTTATTTACAAATTCTAAATTAAATCAGTTTGTTGGGTGGTATGAAAAGTTTTTCGTGCAACCCTCATATTGATTCGGACGCCAACATTATGACATTAATTAAAGTCACGCTGTATTTGTCAGTAACACTACGAGTTTCAAGGCTGTGAAACGAAAAAAGGAGAATAAAATTAACAAACGCCTAATGATAAATGCCTCTTGACGGAAGTGCAATTTATATCAATTACTCCACGGAAATTAGCTGGTGCTGAATCGAATTACCATTGCTCACTTTGCATTGTGGAAGCGCGCAACGCTTCTCCTTTCAGATGGCACATCTTCAGCTTTTGTCAAATTTACACAATTATCCCTTACAACATGCTTGAAGAAGATGGAACAACCGATATATTACTAAATATAATTTGTGAATTTCATCATTTTATCCTTGCACGCAAAAGTTGTCAAGGATCTTTAATTATTTTGTTAATAATTGTATTTTTACTTCAAACATCATAAACTCGTCCTTACTCGTCATTCATTGACTAAAGTATTCAGCGAAATTGATGGCTGTAATTTTCGAAGCTCCATGCGAAATACATCCAAGCGAAACTATCCATGAAACGACATTTAAATTGCAAATTTCATGGTTGCAGTAATTTTTCATTTGTAACTCACAGATAAGCATACAACGTATTGGACTACAGCCAATACAAGAATTACAGAAAGATATATGCGATACTTTACCAACTTTATTTGTATCTTGCATAGAATTTATGATATTTAATGACACTTTTCTGTCAACATTACAAACAATGATTAATTATACAAAAAGAAGTCATCCAAGGCGGACATCAGGCACTTGTTATTGTCGTCCTTGATGTAGTATCATTTCTTCCCATACTATCACTAATCACTCTGTTTGCTGGTGCTTTACACACAGTGTTCAATTCCAAACGTGATTCTGGCACATTTTTTGCACATTTCATAATACGTTTAAACTCTTTTCGGAATTTGCCTGAAAATTCAAAATGATGACAAATTTTACATTATTGCTTACTTTTATCTCTGTAATTTATTGTTCGAAATGCTTACCACTCATAAAGTTATAAATGACTGGATTAAGTGCGCTATTTGCATAACACAGCCAATGAGAAATCATTGCAATTGCATTATTCAGTTCGCTATTGCTCAAACGCACTACAAGCCTGCAAATGTGATAATTCATTATTTAATATTAATATCAAGTGAATATTGTACATTAATGAACATTAAATTCGAACATGAATAATGAACAGTTAATGCTGATTTAGTGTAATGTCTTTAATGATTATATTAATGAATCAATATTGAGATGACATGTATTTGAGCAAAATTCTCAAGGATATCCAGAGGGAGTTTCGTTTTGTTTCGTTTCGTGGCTAAATAAATACGAAATTCGTCTATTGGCTTCATTAGGCTATTGGGGAAACAGTATACAAAGAAATTAAAAATACCTCGTTAATGATAAAAGATGCACGGGGAGAAAGCAGACGGCAAACATTCCAACAACACTGACGAGCATCTTGGCTGCTTTCTTGCGCGAACGCAATTGTCCCTTCGTGCTCGTGTTTGCCACCATCGAGAAACCTGAGACGAGAAATGCGAAGCATAAATAAATCAATTGCGGCGTAATGCAATACCTTGGAGATTAGACTAATTATTTTATTCTAAAAATAACAAATTAGCTATTGCGTTTTTATTCTCCCTTCGCGTCCGACCAACATGTATTGAAAGAGAGGCAATCGCATTGGGTAAAGTGGCAAGTGAATTTCAAAGAGAATCCAAAGAAGTGTTGAAAGTATTCTAAAGCAATGAAATCTTTACATTGAAGTCACACGAAGCACTCTAGTGCAATGATAAGAAGTGCAGTAGCAACCAGGAAAAAGAGGAAAATAAAATAATTGTGGTGCACGCATCGAGGTGACGAAATTGATTTCCCACAGGAACAATTCCTCGCGACCAATTGCTGCGCATTTAACCATAAACGCTCAAGCATCGATTGCAAGCACTGTGCAAGAAGTTAATGAATAGTTGTTCATCATTACTCACCATTATAAGTTACCGTTCCGGATTGCCATAAAACTCGTATGATTTCCACATGGCACATGCTCATCAGCAACAGCGGCAGGAAGTATAAAACGACAATGCGGAAAACCGTCCAGGATTTCTCGACTGCCTTACTCCAGATTGGTACGCATTGCGTGAAGAACACGCTATCGATTTCAATGTCGTGTTCGTATGGTCGCGTCTCATTGCCAACAAAGTCCGGAATTGCTAGAAAGCAATTTATAAATGTACACCACAGTTACACAGATTATCACTTTGCATGACTATGTATTTCATCATCTAGTTAATCACATCGTGCTACCAATATACATACATAGTTCCTACTCCTACCACTACTCGAACATAGTTTAATCAGTTGCAAGTTTCCGTGTTCAGTCTAACGACGACGAAAAGTTTCAGCGCTTGATTAAGTGTTTATGAATGCCATGAATTATTCAGCTTCAATAGGCACGTACAAATTTCTTCTTCCGGAAGTTGCCAACTTTTAAATGCTGTCTCTTTTGCAAGAGCAGCAATGGCGTAATGAGGTGCTTTAGATAATACATATTCACACTTACCTAATGCAAACGAAACGGACCAAATGCAACAAATTGCTGTTTGTGCTCGACGCGTTGTCGACTTGAAGCGCAGCGGATAACAAATTGCATAATAACGATCTATTGATATTAATGTTAATGTAAGAACGGATACGGTAACCGAAACAGTCTGTAAATAAATATACAAATTCGTTAATTACCAAAAATATGCTTTTCATCAAATCAACAAGAAATGAAAATAAAACATGCAGGTAAAATTGTGTGTGTTTTCCGCACACATTTAATTTTCGGAAAATGTGTTTAGTCAACAATTTACTTTCATGCAGGCGTATAAAATGATAAAACGTATGTACTTAATCGTAAAGCAAATATCCTCACACTCTAGAGATAAAAATAAAAATACCACATGCAAAAATTACGTGTGCAAAAAAATTGTAAAGTCCCAACTCATATCTGGTGATTCATCAGTTAAATGAGTCAAGTCACTCAACCTTAGAATATTTAAATTCAGTTATCTATAGCTTCGCGTTCGAGTCGACATCATTCTTTCAAGTACAGTAAGAGTTTTGCAGTGAAGTGATACAGAGCAGTGCGAGCAAAGTAGCCGCGAGCTATTTATAATTTTTACATCGTGCAATCATTCGATGAACGTTCATTGTTGAGCTTCAAGGACAAATTACACGGTAAACGAAAATAATCTAAATGAAACACTTTTTGGAAGATATACTGATTAGCAATGTTAACGTACGTTAGGTAAATATACGTTGAAGAAAAACACGAGGCAAACATCAAATGCAGAGAGTAAAAACAAGCGCACAATCAAATGGACAACATGGAGGATCGTTCAATCTTCGAGGATCGCCTGCGGGATTTTTGTTTCTATTTTCTCAAGCAAGTCGAGCAGACGTTTCGTTTTTATTTGAATATCCTGGAGGAGGATTCGAAGGGCGCGAATAGCACATCAAAGGCGGGCATGCTACTTGCGAGTGCATCTGGTGCGATTCCCACCGTGGGAAAAGGTATTGGCTCGCTGATTACGAGCGGTGATAAGTACGTGTCCAATCGGTCAGATAAACGTAACGCTCTACGGTTATCAGCGCTATTGTATGAGCATGCACAACGTTTGGATGTCTCGCGATCCATGCTGATTGAAGCTGCATACGAGATTTTTTGCGCGTACGAAGGACAATTCATGCAAGTCAATTGCAACGGTGGAGTGACGCGTGCAATTGAAAAATTGGGATACGATGCTGCTGAACGGCTGGTGAAATCTCTACTTAAGGACGAAGAAGTGCTGAGTGCATGGACAAAGAGGGATGTGATTGAACGAATTGTTGAATTTGATACACGTGGAATTTTACATGATTTAGGGTTGTTTAAAGTTGGACGAATGGTGCGCGATAAACAAGCGCACAAGTGGTGCAGTGCCGATATTTATTTAAGGGT
The DNA here is from genome assembly GCA_963978815.1 of Aleochara curtula. NCBI lineage: Eukaryota > Metazoa > Arthropoda > Insecta > Coleoptera > Staphylinidae > Aleochara > Aleochara curtula. Next base: position 16,677,458 of record OZ022216.1, on the reverse strand, counting down.
TGGAGTGTTTAAGGACGAGTGCTTTTACGATAATGAAAAATGTGATACGAGCACTTATGGTTACCGGCGTGCATTCTCCTTTGAAACACACGACCAATTGCGAAAACTCTACACGCGCAATGACGACGAAGTGATGCATATGACTTACATGTTTGACGCGAGCGACTTTGGCGCGTATCACAAAGCAATCTTGAATTATTATTACGCGCGTACTGATAGTGCACGCGCCGACCGCGAACAGAAGCAGGAAGAACTTGTTAGCCAACTTAATGCGGCGGAAGCGAACGCCACTGAAGATCGGCAAGTCAAACATGCGGACGCGCAACAGCATCGGGACGAGTTGCATACGGAACTCAAGGACGATCACCGCCGCTTGCAGGAGCACGAACTAGCGATTCTGAACAAGTTGGAGGAAGTCAGCATCAGGCAGGCACAGGACGCTCAACAGATGCTCGAATTGCAAGAGGCCAAAGTCGTCATTGACAAACAGAAAGTGCGGGAAGCATTCAAGGATATCGGGGACCGTGTTACGAAAGAAGCGAAGCGATTTCGCAAGAGATTTTGAGAATTAATGCAACATTTTGTAGATAAATAAAGAATCAAGAGCGAAATAAATTGTAAAAATGATTAATGACTTGCCTGAATGTAGAGCACAGTCTTGCACATCATGTTGCCGAAGAACCACGTTGAGGTGATGTTCCAAATGACGGTGGGCGGCAAACAGAATAAAATGACTAGAAAATCCGCCACCGCCAAATTGACGATGAAGTAATTGGTGACGGTGCGCATAGCGTAGTTGCGGTACACGGCCACGCAGACGAGCACATTGCCCAAAATGCCGAGGACGAAAACGATAAAGTGGCACGCGATCAAACCCCATTCCCAGGACTTGGGAAAAATGTAGTTGTGAATATCGTCCAAATAAAGTTGTACTTCATCTACCACCTCCACCTCTTGCTCCATATCCTTTTCGGCGGCGTTGTCGTTTTTGGCCATAATGTGATTAACATTATCAACGCTATCATTAACGTGCAGAAGCAGCGTGGCAATCGCAGGAGATGAAGTGGAAGAATTGGGTGGAATTGAATTATTGTTGCTGGCTGTTGCTGTCGTCCGCGATGTTACAATCGACAAAGTGTTGTCCTTCGGCGTGTACGCCATTAAATTAGTCGACGGCTCGGCATAACTTGCAGAAGTATTTGATCCGCTCGCCTCGCCCACGTCCGAATTACTTCCGGTTAATATCGCCGGATAATTATGCGCGGCGAGGCTTTGGCTGCTGAAAAATCCAATTAAAAAGATTCCAGTGCAATGCATTTTTGAATTAAGACGACACGATCTGCATTCGCACACAAACGCGCTGCTCAGCGCATTTTTGAAGCGTTCATCGTCGACGAGGAGCAGCTAATTAATCTGAAACAACAACAAAGCAGGTGACACAGAAGTTTTCGGTGAGACTCATTTAAATTTCAAACTAGTCATTGAGTAAACATAGAAGAGATTATGATGAACTTTGCGACGCGCCGACGAAGCGACGAGTGTGTAATTAATGACCAAAAATAATTAGCAATATGCGATGCAGAAAATAAATTCGCAGTGTCAACAAATATTCGGGCGCAAACCTATGTAAATGATGGATATTCTAATTTTGTAAATAAACACGAATTCTGTTAAATTATGCGCCTTTCAACGCGTATTAAACATCCAGGAAAGTAGCTAGGTACGTGTAATTAATTTCATTAATTTTGTATCCCATATATATTCCTGTCGGGATGATCCTCATAAATATCAATATAAAACTGTCCAAATGCTGCCTCCACTTGATTATACATTCATTTATGAAAATACGAAATTTGTGCAGTTTTAATTTAATTTATCATTTGAAATATTATTACCAATCGCAAAATGATTACCTATTAAACTGTAATCACCTGACAGAGAATTTCATTTGATTCATGCTACTAATGCTAATGATTTGTGATGGCCTAAATGTGGGGGCGGCAAAGAGCGAGGATTAGAGTAGTGACATGTAACATGGTCAGGACAATCCCGTAAAGTACTTTGCCAGGATAATGACTTGATTTATACAGTGGCCGGCAATTCAATTCAAGCGAACTAAATTTGCATATTATGATTTGTTCTATTTTCGACAATAAATTGTTTTGTCATTATGACAATACATTAAAACTATTCCAATTATTAAATAAGGAATTAACTATAAAATTAATCATAAAAGTTAAATTATTCGGAATATTACCACAGTTATTGTAGGCAATGTATACAAATTTTTATTACCTTATTTTCAATCGCATTTTAAATTGAAGTTTTTAATAAAATATTATTCTCATTACAGCATCACTGTTGCTAGTGATCGCACAATAACAAGGTAAAAAACAGGTGTAGTCAGCAGTAAGACCTTGATTGAGTAACATCACTTTAGAATTTAAACATTTATAAAGAACACATCATCAGTAGCAGTTTGTTTCATTTTCTAGCAGTTAATAATCAGCTATTGAACGATGAATAATATCAAGACAATACTTGTTGCTTTTATTCTATTAATTGCATTGTCGTCTGCAATTGAAAATCGTGAGTTTATAAAGAAGACCGATTGTGGTGATATTTGCTCGAGGGCTTTTTGCATTCAGCAAAAGAGAGAAGATTGCAATCCGAACACTCAAGTTTTTGTCAAACGCGATGGAGACTGCTACTGCTGCGACGTATGCGTGTCCAAAGGTAATCGCATTAATTAAAATATTAATAATTTATGTTTGAATATTTTCCATCATCATCATCATCATTAAATGATGTTGAATGGAATTCATTGAATTGAAATTGTTAATGAATACAAGTGGCATTAAATGGCATAAAAACATTATTAAAACTGGACTATGATACTAATAAATTTATTGAGACCAACATTTATAATCGTGCTGTGCAAAATTTTCGCGCAGCAGCAAGCATCCGTTGCGGTTTGTTAACCTTCCACTATTTAGTTTGTTGTTCGATCAGTTTTAACTGCAACATTGTTGAATCAACACGTGAACGTGCGCACATCCATCTTGAAATTGTTTTCTAGTTGAAGACAAAATGTTGTTAACGCGTCTTGCAACAATTTTCGTGACGTTCATTGTCTTAATATTATCAGGAGACGGCACAAAAAGTGCGCGTGCTGAAATTGAGCGACCGTTTTTCAAGCGCACCGATTGCGGCACAATTTGCCAAAGGGTTCGATGTGCGCCCGCAAAAAAGGAAGAGTGTCATCCCTTGAAGGAGGTCTTTGTGAAGCGCGACGGCGATTGCTATTGCTGTGACACATGTGCACCACGAGGTAACTGAACAACTTTACGCCTTTCGTAAGTGTGCAATGTTAACAACGCATTTTCGACATCGCGCACAATCACAAGCAACAATTTCAATTTGATTTACATCTCGTCCATAAAAATACCTCCTACGAATGTGCGCATATGCAAAATACTTATCGAAAGTATTTTCTGTTTTAGTTCAAGTCTTAAGCCTGAATAAAAAATGCCAACCCAATTTTTGCGACTCGGTAAAATGCCACGATGTACCAGCGAATGATTGTTTCAGTAAAGGCATGGCCTACATGCCAAAGGATGGAGATTGCTCCTGTTGCGATCAGTGCGAATCCTTGTAAAATTTTATTTCCAGATGATTTTATACAGTATGATTTTTTATATGTTAATTTTATGATAAGTAGATCAAGTGTTAACACCTTACCGAATATAACTGGTTGTGCATGTATTACGAACACATTTTAATTACTCCGATTAACAATAGAAATTGATTTTCGTAATTCGCGCCCGCACAATACGCAATTTTCACCACAACTGCATTCAACAGAATGAAGTCGTTCGACAAAAAACACTTACAATGCCTCATAAAAAGCGCTGGCCACAATTTTCCGAACGAATTTTCGACACTCAATCATTGTGTGCTCGACACCGCGCAGTTGCTTTTTTTGCATTCAACTCATAACTTCATTCGCGTGTTATTGTGTACAGTTGAGCATGAAAAATTACCGAATCACAATAGCGATTGTAATTATAACTTCGGATTAATTTTTGGTCGCGTTGTAATTATTTCGAATGTAACTTGCTTTGCGACGAAAGAATTAAGTAATTTAACTACAATTCAACTCTTATTTAATCTATTTGTACTTACTTACTTGCTCATTATACTTCGATACTGACTTGGAACGAGGCGGCGTAAAAACTGATCGGGCTGAAGAAAACGTTTGTGGAGCGTTTTGGCATCATGCTAAATTATTGTTTACTGCACAACTAGTGCACGTGTTATTAGCGTAAAACATATTTGAAGAAAACCTCACGACCGCACTAGTAAATTCTTGTGCGCGCAATAACATTGGCCACACTATGGAGTTACGAATATAAATAAATTCGTTTCGGTCTCTCTGAGTCGTTTGCACTCAATTCGCAACTGCAATTGGTTAAATTAATTAACGTTTTTCAAGCGCACGGTCAATGAAACAAAATACGGTGGACCTGGAAACTTTGTATACTAAATAATTTAATAAACAATCACATGCTTTCAAAACAATTTTATTTTTTATATAAACACATTCAACGCATTTGAATGTATACCTTTATTATTTGGTCTCTACCCAAAGTCTGCTTTTAGTTTCAGCGGCATTTAGAGAAGATCTCCACTATTTAAGTTTACATGAATTTTAATTTCCTCGAATATATACAAAACATATTAACAATTCAATGGTAATTAAATTCTATAACAATGAGTGTAGCATTTTATAGTCTAATGTTTACGAAATATGTATATAACTAATATATTCTCTCTGTTGTTGCGCTCGTCAACAGAATATAGCCGTAAAACTTGGCGGGAAAACTTTGCGAAAACTATTTGGCGCGAAAGTAAATTTTTAAATATTTTAAAGAGGCGGCAACACTGTCTATTTCATATAAGTTCTATATTGTCTCAACGAGGGCGCATCGATCGCCCGGCTCGTCGTCAACCTTGTGTGATCAGCTGTCATTTAGAAAGTCAGTGTGGTGAACAAAGTGTTGATAGGTTATTAGTAGTAAATACTTAATTTGTGCTGTGTATAAGTGAATAAATAATGGAACAACAACCACAGATGAACGTTTACCGTAAAATGCTCTCTGCAGCGGTGTCAAGTATTCTACTGGAAACTGGGTTTGATGTTGCTGAGACTGATGTGCTGGAGACCCTTTCCGAGATGATGCAGTGCTGTAAGTAACAATACAAATTATTTCTTTATATTTTCTATGTTGTGATTGTTATAGTCTTTCGCGAGCTTGGGAATACGAGTCGAAATTACTATGAGTTGTCAGGGCGAACTGAGCCAATAATTGCAGATGTGATCTTGGGGTTTGTTGAAATGGGGATTGATTTCTCAAATCTATGTGAATATACCAAAGGCACCAAACATGCAGTTCTACCTACACTGCAGCCACAATTACAACCAAAACAGCTAAATATGCTACAAGCAGGAGTGAAACATTCTCTGCCTAGCTACATTCCACCTCATCTGCCACCATTTCCAGATCCACATGCATATATCAGGACACCTGTAAGATCAATTACATTGAACAATGGTCCATAGTTATTTTACTACTTCTGTTTATTGCAGACACATAAGCAACCAGTCATTGACTATGAAGCAATTAGAGAGAAGTTTGCAGTGCAGAAGCGGGATGTTGAAAAAGCCCTGACAAAATTTTTAGCCAAAACGAGTTCAACACATAATTTGTTTGACAATGATGAATTCATTTTCCCATGTAAGTTAACATAGTAAGTCTCAATGTAAATTCATTCTTGATGAATTTTAGTGATTGCCTGTAAGCCACAGTTTCCCCCATATTTGAGTGCTTTGCTTCCACAAGATCAAATCTTTGATACAGAAGATTTAGAATACAAAGTAGAGGAACTAAACACGCCTCCAAAGAAACGTGTGAAGACTGATAGTGAAAAAGAGAAGGAGCAGAAACAAGAGCCAGAGGATGCAGATGATGAAGACGAGGATGAAACAGATCCTGAAAAATTGGAAGAGAGTATGACACAAAGCGCTATGGACATTGATAATCCATATTTAGCAGCGACAAAACTGCCAAATCATACAGCAAATGAAGTGCATTAGTTTATTTGATAAAAATAACATTTCCTATTTATTTACAACATTTAACAGAGTATCACTAGGCATTTACAAATAGTTAACTAGATATACCAATAAGAATACTTTTGCAAGTATAACTGATCGCTGCACTGTCGTTGATGACGATTTATATACTAGGGGCTGAAACAGTTCCATATCATCGTTATTACTCATCCATCCTATTACTGTCTCATCGCGATTCTGCATCTTCAACCAAACGAGTAAAGGCTGGAAGTAATCAAGCATTGCGTCGGCATTTAAACGATCTTCCTTGCCTTTCGTAATTGCTCGTAGTACATCACGCCAATTCCTAGAGCGTCCTAGTTTTAATGCTTCACTATAATTTAATGGTAAGATTTATTGGACAATAAGCTTCTTATATCGATTATATAAGAATTTACCTCAGTAAGCGCCCAGCTTCTCGCGAACGGTAAATATCACACAGATGAAGTTGTCCAACATGCCCTGAAGCTGTACATAATGCCTGCTGTATTTGAAATTCTAATATTAAGCCAACATAATATTTCGTATACGCAACGTCCGATATTATGTGCTTTTTGGAGGCAGCATCGAGTTGTTTTTCTGTACGGGCAATGGGTGGTATTACACCTTGATAACGTAATCGTAAATCCCACCACGCGGAATTCATAGTCTGTATCCCATCGCGAAAGACATGAAATCTCCACTAAAATTTGCAAAACATCAGTTTACTAAAAAGCCATATAAAATATTATATTACCTGATCAACGAGTAGAGCGTATGGAGCGTAGGCAATTTTCTTCAGTGCCATTTGCATAAGGAAATTCATTTTAGTTTCATACGTGTCGGAATTGTTATGATATAGACCAACTTTAAACAAATGATTCGGATTAAAGACCGACAATCCAATTGCGTTGGAAATCGCTTCGTGAAAGCCTATTGAAACGGCGTATAATAATCGAGAAAGTTGTGTGCGCAATAACAATGAATGGGCTCACCTGGATTGGCACCTTCGCGATAGAGAAATTGTTGGTCACTGTATTGCATGTAGTATTGCACATGAGCCATTTCGTGGTGCGCACCAATTAAGTTCTTCATGTTTACTTCAGTGCATTGTTTTATTCTATAGAACACAATTGAAAGGTAATTAGTTGATTAAGTACCAGGCACGAAGTTTGCGTTCACCTGTAGTCAATTTTATTGCAGAAGTCCCAAGCACTTGCGGTACATTGCACTTTTCTATCGATGGGCTTTTCAAACAATGAATGTCGCCAGAATTCTGGTGGCAATGATTTCATCCCCATTGATGTAAAGAACTCCTCGGCCATTTGAAACATGCGTAATGGAGTGAATCCTTGACGCAACATTTCATCCGTTACTTCAATGTTGCGCGTTGAGGGATAAGGCATTAATAGCTCAGATAATTGCGACCAATCTTGGCCGAAAATATTTCCTAACAAATGCACAGGAATTGGTCCATCAGGACGAATGTATCCGTCACCGTATTTAGTCAATAGCTTTCTTCGTGCATATGTAAATAGCTCTTTATACAAAGATTGAACTTTTTGCCAACTATCAGCTAATTCGTATTCAAAGTTCTCGTCCTCATATTGGTAACGCATTTGTTCTCCAGCGTCGAGAAATCCTACATAAAAAACAATGAGAAATTATTAGCCAAGCCTAAATTGTGATTACCATTGAGTCGCGCAGCTTGATTGGCTAATTGCACATATCGCATGAATTTATTTTTCATCGGAGGCCCGGTCTTATCGTGCCATTCCTTCCAAATATGCGTCAATTCGTCTGGGTTGCGTGAATGCGCCATCAAGCGTATCACATCCGGATCGAGCACCAGGTCACAAAATCGGTTTTCAATATTGTTAAACGGACACACGCGGACACTGTTATGCATTTCCTTCATTTCGGAGATAAGATGATGAATCTGTAAATAATTGCATGTTAGTTTGCGACAGCAATTCGAGCGTAATTGCAATTATTACTTCATTATATTTGTCATCAGGTAAACTCGCTCGACCATTGGTAACGAGCAATTTGAGTTCTCGCCGCGCTAAAGGATCTGGTAACTTGGTCCAGTCGAAGGTAACGGCCTTCTTCCAAGATAGCTTATCGAATTTCGCTTTTAACATTTGCTCTTCGATCATCCGACGCTTATTAAAATCAGTCATGTTCGTGGAATATTTCCATTGTGATGTGCTAACGCGAAAGCACATATTTGCCGCTTCCGCATCGTATTCGCGCAGAAATTGTAGCGCTTCGCCCAAGTTCTGATTGTTTCCCTGCACATTAATTAACGATTGTCAAACCGTTTGTTTAATTGCGTTTAAATAGTTATATTTTAATTTTAGCTTGTTTGGACTTTACGGTATTTAAATGAAGAAAAATAAAGAAACAGAAATGCGTGACGACCCAAAATTACTCGCATGGAACACGTGCCAAGCAGAAGGAAGGAACACTCGTACGATTTAATCATTTTTGAGGAAAAAACATGTGCAATATGAAATGAGAAAACCGTTAGCATTTCAACAGCAAAAACCTAGAAGGTAATTATGATTGCACATTGCATAAACGCAACACCAAATAAGTGTGCGCGCGCAGTAATAAGTTTTAAAAGTGAAACTCATTCAGGTAATTGAAAGTTTGCATAAATTAGATGCTTTTGAATGAAATTTGTTAACGCGCAAAACTTTGTTATGTGATTTGAATAAATTCACCTGAATAAGTCGAGCGTCAGAAGTGCCATCGATAAACTTGATTGAAATCACAATGAATGCAGTTAGAAGGCACACTTGTTTTGTTGCACCAACACACATGGTTCAATTATTTGTTTGCAGTTTATACGATTGTCATATGTCGTCGCTTAGTGATTGACGATTGCGAACTACTGCAACATGTTTTTGAGCAGAAAACTCGAGGCGCACTAACGTCCAACTACACATCGTGACATTAACTTTGAATTAAGGTGTGTTTTGAAGAATAGCGTGACAAATTGTTTTGCAGAGATGCAATACTTTGAGCGTAACAAAGTCGCACATCGTGTTCAAAATCGGAGTTAAAATGCTTGAGGGAAGCGTAAGCGCGTGCCGCGACGTAAACAAAGAATTGCCTGCACGTACGGTAATAAAGAAGAGGCAACTCTTGTTATTTGCAACTAACGCAAAAGCGTTCTGCTTCGTGGTGATACTTTAAACTTTTTGTTAACTGCAACCATTTGCAGCAGAAGCTGATTATTGTAATTTTAATAATTTCTAAATATCTTAGCATCTTACGCATCCAACATGCGCACTTTGCGTGCAATAGATTCAAGCGATTCAAATAATAATTTCTGTTGCAGGAAAGTTTTTAAATAAATATTGCCATCTCATGGTATCACATATAGGCAAATTTTTTTAAATGTTTACGCGAAAATTATCGAGAATAATTGCACAAAAGTATATTAAGTGGTACTTAATTTGCAATAAAGACTTACGCAAAACATACGTAGGTAATTTGCGATATGTCTTTATAAATAACAAAGTTGCACAATAAAAGCACTATATATCTTGACTTAAGTTCGTGCAATTTTAATTTACAAAAATGCTAGCATATTTGTTTTTACTTTATACGTGTTTCTGGTTTGTAGTTGCGCAACATGTACATTTAAGAATTCCCGATGGGGTATTAAAAGGGAAGATTTTATTAGATAGATTTGGATTACAATTTGAAGCTTATGAAACAATTCCGTATGCACAGCCACCAGTAGGAGATTTGCGATTTGAAGTAAGTCAAAAATAACACTGATTAAGTTAATTAAACAAATGGTTTATGATAATTAAATAGAAACCAGTAAAAGCGCAACCATGGAATGGAATATGGGATGCAACAAAAGAAGTACCAGCTTGTATGCAAGTTCTATCACCCTTAATAATTACTGGGCAAGAAGATTGTTTATATGTAAATGTATATACTCACCGTTCACCAAATTTAGTGCCAGTATTTTTATACATACATGGTGGAGGTTTCATTCGCGATTCAAGTAGTCCTTCTTTAATAGGACCCAACTATCTAATGACTAAAGATATCGTTTTTGTTACGTTCAATTACCGACTTGGCGCATTCGGTGAGTTTAACTTGATTTTAAATACAAGTAGACTTTACAAACTATTTTATTTTAAGGAAATGTTGTCCCTAATGCTGGAATATACGATCAAGTGATGGCGCTGAAATGGGCAAAAGAAAATGTTGAATACTTTGGCGGAGATCCCAACGCAATAACACTTGGAGGCGAAAGTGTTGGAGGCATGTCCGCTCATTTGCATTTATTATCGCCTTTATCACGTGGTATATTTCATCGTGTAATTTCAATGAGCGGAACAAGTATTCATTCATTAATGTATATCAATCGCAATTATACTCAAGAATTAGCTATAAAATTAGGAATTAGTTCCGAAGACAATCAAGAAATTCTGCGTCAAATGAAGCCGCTAAGTGCGGTACAAATTGTGAATGCGTCTGAAAGTTTAAGCATTTATTCTCAACCAACTTTAAATGAACCATTCAATGCTGGTTTTTATGTCGAAGAAAATGGGTGTGATGATTCTATTTTAAATGGGTATCCAGTCAAAGTTTTGCAAAGTGGAAACTTTACAAGTGTACCAATGTTAATCGGATTTACGAGTAATGAAACAGGATGGTTGGGAACATTTCAAAATCGTTCGTTGTTGATGGATTTGAGTTCCAATCTACCGTTTTATATAAAGAACTCTAAGAAAGTTGTTAAACTTGTCAAGAAACATTACAATATTAAGGAAGATGGCTCCCGCGTGGACGAGAATGCATTATATAATTTTTGGAATGATATTTGGTTTAGATATCACTCGCAACGAGCGGCAAAGTATCATAATAACAATGTTTACTTTTATGTTTTCTCAGCGCACACAAGTATGCATTATATCACTGATTACGACACACTTAATTATCAAGGAGCAGCACATACTGATGACTTAGTTTATCTATTTTCCAATAATAATATCAAGCGTATAGAACCTAATAGCATAGAGGATATAATGATCCAAAATATGGTAAATGTCTGGACAAGTTTTATTTGCAATGGAACGCCTCTTGCTAGAGAAGATCAGGAATGGCCATTATTCAAGAAGGATATGCAATATGTAAATATTACTAATAATGGATTTATTTATGATACTTTAGATCGACGATCATTCAAGTTTTGGAACTATATATTCAAGAAATTTACAAATCAAAATGTTTAACTATTATATGATTGCAATATATAAGTACATTGCATTCTATTGCAAAAGTAATATTGGTAAAATGATAAACTATGTACTATTTAGTTTGTAAACAAAAAAGAAGCATAAAATTAAGGCAGAATGTATAAATATATTTAGTACGACTTGTGCTACGCTCAGTGCGCGTCATATAACTTGTTTTACCGTTATCACTGTAATTGAAACATGTCTGATATGCATCCAGTTGTTGAAACAAAATTAGGGAGTGTTAGAGGCAAAACAGATTTGTCCAGTAATGGAAGAAAATTTCTTACATTTCATAACATTCCATATGCAGAAGCTCCAATTGGTGAATTACGATTCAAGGTATGTTTAAAGTAGAATGTTATCGCCGAATGTATAATTCACAACTCATAACACTTGACCTTCAATCAATTTCAAGCGGTATAATATAGAACGTTTCAATGATTATTTTAATTAGGCACCAAGGCCACCAAAACCATGGAATGGTATCATCGATGGCACTGTTGAAGGCGATGAATGCTTTTCCGTGCATCAGATTCTTGGAAAACCTATGGGCTCTGAAGATTGTTTAAAATTGAATGTGTACTCCCATTCAACTACTGATGCAAAACGTCCTGTAATGGTATGGATACACGGAGGCGGCTTTACCTCAGGCTCTAGTAAAGTGGAAACCTATGGACCTGATTTCTTCATGAATGAAGATATTGTTCTGGTTACCATCAATTACCGTTTGGGACTGTTGGGCTTTTTAAATCTACAAGATTATTCGTTGGGCGTGCCGGGAAATGCAGCATTAAAAGATCAAGTTATGGCTCTTCAATGGGTCAAACAACATATATCTTGTTTTGGCGGTGATCCAGATAATGTTACTATCTTCGGGGAAAGTGCTGGAAGCGCATCGGTGCATTATCTAATTTGTTCGCCGATGGCCGAAGGACTATTTCATAAGGCAATTATGCAAAGTGGAAGTGCGCTTAATCCTTGGGCTCGTGGAAAAGGACTTCCTGAAGAAGTCCTTGATTATTTTAATTTGAAGGGAAAAAGCGAAATGGAAATTTTGAAAGCTTTGCAAGCAGCGAGCAAAGAAGATTTGTTAGAGGCCCAGGGCAAATGTCCAGATGTAAGATAATATTTAAGCAATTATTATTGCCTGATAATTAACTATTTGATTTCAGTATTTCCGCGTGTCGGATCTTCGACCGTTTTCACCGGTAGTTGAAGGCGTAAATCAATATGAACCCTCATTCTTAATTGATGATCCAATAAATATTATGATGTCTGGTAACTACACGAAGATTCCAATGATTATTGGCTACAATAGTCACGAAGGAATGCTTGCTGATATGATTGAATCGAAATCCAACTTTAATATGATGATAACAAACTTTAATCATGCGATTCCTTTCTTCTATAATATATCCAATGATGCCGAAAAGTGCAAACAAATTGGTGATAAAATTAGGCAGTTTTATTATGGAATTAATGATCCAGGAAATCCTACAAGTCGCGTGTATTTCAGAGATGTATATGCTTTATTGTTCTTGAGTTATAAATCTCTAATACTTGCGTTTATTTTAGCTCGAAAGCGATAACTTCTTTTTGCGTGGAATTCACATAACAATTAAGCAAATGTTGAAATCCAATCAATTTCCGATTTATTATTATCGGTTTTCAGTTGATACTGAACTAAATGGATGCAAAAATCTTGCACAGATCAAAGATCCAGGTACTTGCCATGGGGATGACATATTTTACATGTTCAAAACAATGATAACTCCTGAAATCGAGCCTGGTAGTATTCAGGATAAGACCATTAAGCGCTTTATAACTTATTGGACAAACTTTGCCAAGACTGGGAATCCTAATACTGCAAGTAAAGACTCAATATTTCAAATGGAATGGCCAAGAACTGATGGCAGTAAATTATTACACATTTTAAATGATTTAGAAGTTATTGATATGCCGGAGAGTCAGAGAATGGCTTTCTGGGATAAAATTGATGCCATTACAAATAACAAATTGTAAATTTGGCCCTACATAATGCAACAATGTAATTACTAATTCAAGGAATTTTATTATTTCAAGGAATAACTGAATATTTAAAAGTGTGTGGGAAAAAATATTTAAATATGTTGTTAAATAAATCGAAACACTGAATTTTAAAAATGTTTGGTGATTAGTTATCATCATAAAATAAATATTGATACTAATATAGTAAAAATTTTATCTCTAAGCAGTAAATATAAAACGCTGAGAATATTAGTTAGCATTTAAGTTACTTTAACGCACTGCAAGCAAAATGGATATCGATATAAAATTAGGAAAATTACGTGGACAAAATAATATAACTGCAAATGGTTATGAGTTCTATTCTTTTGAGGGCATTCCATATGCGCAGCCACCAATTGGAAAACTGCGCTTCAAAGTAATCAGTAGATGTATAAGGAAATAATATGATAATGTAATTTAATTTGTTTAAGGCACCTCAAGAGCCGCTGCCTTGGGAAGGTATCAAAGATGCAAGTAAAAGTAAAGTAGGATGCTATTCCTGGAATGTAGTGACGCGCTCAATACAAGGTTCAGAGGATTGCTTGTATTTAAATGTTTATACGCCAACAAACAGTAAGTCAGGAGTTAAAGAAGCAAAACCAGTAATGGTTTGGATTCATGGTGGCGGTTTTGTATCTGGTTCCGGCGAACGATGTCATTTCGCTCCTGATTATCTTGTTGAGAAGGATATTGTTCTTGTAACATTGAATTATCGATTGGGTGCTTTGGGATTTTTAGTTATAAATGATCCACAAATTGACGTTGCTGGAAACGCGGGATTAAAAGATATTGTAATGGCTTTAAAGTGGGTTCAGCAATATATTTCTTCTTTTCATGGAGATCCAAATAATGTTACTATTTTTGGCGAGAGCGCCGGTGCTGGTGCGGTTGGATATCTTATGTTATCTCCAATGTGTACAGGATTGTTTCATAAAGGAATTATCCAAAGTGGTTCTCCTTTATGCAGTTGGGCAAGAGGAAATCGTAATTGCGCAACTGAATTGACAAAATATTTGGGAAAAACGCCAACTGATGATTTGGATTTAATAAATATTTTACAGTCCGCAACTAAGGAAGAAATATTAGAAGCGCAAATTGAAATGGGAGATGTATGACTATTTATTATTTGCTATTGTAATATATTTAAAATTTAAAATTTTAGGAATGGAGACCTTCACTTCAACGTTGGTTTTGCCCTGTAGTTGAATGCGTTAATGATAATAGCGAAGGATTTCTTCTTGATGAACCAATTAATTTGCTAAAAGCGGGAAATTTTCATAAAGTACCAGTAATCTTAGGAATAACTTCAAATGAAGGTCTCTTACTGGAAATTGTGGCTTTGAAAAATGATATTGCATTGTATCCAACATCTGATGAAGATTTAATTCCGATAACATTTGGGAGACGAAAGAATTCTGAAGAATCGACGGAAATCGCAATGAAAATTCGCGAATTTTACTTCGGTAACAACCCTACTAATGAATCTTGTCGGGATTTATGGGTACGATATGTTTCTGATTCGTTTCTTCTACGCGGATCTATTGAATTTGTAGAAAATATTCTTCAGACCTCTGAACTCAAAGTTTATTTGTATAAGTTAGATTGCTATAGCAAATTAGGCGTGTTTGCTTCAACAGGTCTTGTTAGAAATGGAACTTGTCATGGCGAAGATTTGTTTTATTTATTTAAATCAAACAATGCATCCGAAATTGAGGCAAACTCCCTTGATGCAATTACTATACAACGCATGACCACATGGTGGACCAATTTTGCGAAATATTCGAATCCAAATGGGCTTATATTTGAAATTGAGTGGCCAACGACAACCATAAATAATTTAAAGTATATGTATATTGGAGAAGAAATTAGGGTCGAAGACAACTTGGAGAAGGAAATGAATGAATTTTGGAAATCTATTGAAACAATTTATGTTTTGTAAATGCGCTTATTGTTAAAATTTAAATATTGAGTTTAAAGTTATGAGCACCGTAAACAGGACAAAATATTCTTCAAATTTACTGCATCAACTTTTGTGGAGTTTAATATGTATTATCGATAATATTTCAAAACTCAATTCGATATTTAAATATTTATTTATATATTCAAATGAGTACGAGTTTTACGCAATCTTGCGCATGACATTTGGCAACGCCGCACCCATAATGCATTGCGGATGCAACTGTGACTCACTATTTGACAGAATTGCAGTCTCTACCTGTTCTGTTAGTGTTGTACTTGTGCCCGGTGTAATTTCAAGAAATCGTTGTTAATTCTTATAATCAGTGAAGTGTTGTTTGTCAGTAAATGTGATCAATAGTCAGCGAAACGATGGGAGATTCGTTGGAAGCCAGTGAAACTGGCACCGACACTGAGAATGTCGTGATTGTGGAGCTCAAAGAGTTCATCAATTACGTCCACCATGCTGCACAGGTGCTGTTGCCTGAAGATGCCGGACATCCTGAATCACCAGCATTAACTGCAGCACTCGAGGACAAGGCCAATTTGGAATCTGTGCACAAGTTCATTTCCGAGTCACAGGTTAGCACGCTTTTCATCCAACGGAACTCGTCCAAAGGTAATTGCATGATTAATTATTCTATACTCTGTGGTGCTCACGTCCCACGCTCTATTATTAGAAGATGACGATCAAACGGAAGGCGAGGAAGAGAAAGAACCGATTACGTATTACATTAGCAATGAGGTGCATTACACAAACTCAAAAATGTCTAGCATTGTTATCATTAAACGTGGGCCCGTCATTGAGGCCGACAAGAGCATTCGATCGCAAATTCGTGTAATGAACTTCAGCGAAGGTTCCCCCTATGAAAATCTTCATTCGTACATCAGTAAGACTGTTGCTCCATTCTTCAAATCATATGTGAAGGAGTCGGGTAGGGCTGATCGCGATGGGGACAAAATGGCACCAAACGTTGAGAAAACGATTGCTGAACTTGAAATGGGATTGTTGCACTTGCAACAGAACATTGACATTCCTGATGTCACATTGCCACCTCATCCAATTGTCGCCAGCGTAATCAAACAATGCGCGGATGAAGGTCGTAAACCAAAGATTGCCGATTTCGGTGATAAACTAGAAGATTCATCATTTTTAAATGCGTTACAAAACGGCGTCAATAGGTGGATTAAAGACATTCAGAAAGTAACCAAATTAGATCGTGATCCATCATCTGGTACTGCGCTACAAGAGATAAACTTTTGGCTGAATCTTGAGCGGGCATTGCATCGCATTCAAGAGAAACGTGAAGGGTTGGAAGTTGCTCTCACCCTTGAAATTCTTAAACATGGCAAACGATTTCATGCGACAGTGTCTTTTGACACTGATACTGGACTGAAACAAGCGTTGGCTACTGTTAACGATTACAATCCGCTTATGAAAGACTTCCCTATTCATGATCTTCTGTCTGCCACTGAATTGGAACGTATTCGAGTCTCAGTTCAGCTGATTTTCTCCCATTTGCGTAAAGTTAAAGCAACCAAATATCCTATTCAACGATGTCTGCGCCTTGTCGAAGCCGTGTCCAGAGACTTAGGAGGTCAGCTGCTCAAAGTTTTGGGTACCCGACGTTTAGTTCACATTCCCTACGATGAATTCGATAAAGTAATGAGTCAATGCTTCGAGGTGTTTTCCACCTGGGAGGACGAGTATGAAAAATTGCAAGGGCTCTTAAGGTATGGCGCATAAACGTATGTCTTATCACATTCTAATTGGAACGATATTTTTCTCTAATCTTTAGGGATATTGTGAAGAAGAAGCGCGATGAGCAACTTAAAATGGTCTGGCGTCTTTCAGCCCAGCATAAGAAACTTCAAACTCGTATGGAGCAAATTCGCAAATTTCGTCAGCAACACGATCAGCTTCGCACGGTCATTGTTCGTGTTTTGCGCCCAACGATTCGTGATGCAAATATTGTGAATGAAGCAGATATGGCTGATTTAGAAGCACCCAAACAAGACACTTTTACGATGGATGCTGCTGATGCGAATGCAATTGAAGAAGTCAATCTTGCATACGAGAATGTCAAAGAAGTCGACTGCTTGGACATATCGAAAGAGGGTCAGGATGCATGGGATGCAGCAGTTCAGCGTTATGAAGAACGTATTGATCGTGTTGAAGCACGGATCACGGCGCATTTGAGAGATCAGCTTGGGACAGCAAAGAATGCTAATGAAA
Organism: Aleochara curtula; assembly: GCA_963978815.1. Lineage (NCBI taxonomy): Eukaryota > Metazoa > Arthropoda > Insecta > Coleoptera > Staphylinidae > Aleochara > Aleochara curtula. The sequence goes on along the minus strand of OZ022216.1, from coordinate 16,659,793 downwards.
TGTTCCGCATCTTTTCTCGCTTCAATGCATTATTTATTCGCCCACATATTCGCGGCGCCATACGAGAGTATCAAACGCATTTGATTCAACGCGTGAAGGACGACATCGAAGCACTCCACGAGAAATTCAAGGTGCAATATCCACAAAGCAACTGCGCCAAAAACAGCAAGGTACGTGATTTGCCTCCGGTGGCAGGTTCAATCATATGGGCCAAGCAAATTGATCATCAATTGACGACATATCTACGTCGCGTTGAAGATGTGCTGGGCAAGGGTTGGGAGAATCATATTGAGGGCCAAAAGCTGAAAGCAGATGGTGATAGCTTTCGAGCTAAGTTAAATACTGAAGCTATTTTCCAAGACTGGGCGAAGAATGTTCAAGCAAGAAATCTGGGCGTTAATGGTAGAATTTTCACGATCGAGGCAGTGCGATCCCGCAGCGGTAGAGGCAATGTGCTCAAGCTCAAAGTGAACTTTTTGCCGGAGATCATCACTCTTTCCAAGGAAGTTAGAAACATGAAGGTTTTGGGATTCCGAGTACCGCTGACCATCGTTAACAAGGCACATGCAGCTAATAGCGTTTATCCATGCGCTATTTCATTGATTGAGAGCATTAGAGCGTACGAGATGACTTTAGAAAAGGTAAGCTCGAAGAAATTTGTATGTTTAAGATTAATTCTTAATGGCGTTGTGTTTATACATAAAGCTAAATCGGAATTTGACGTCTGGGTCAAACAAGGTACAACACAGATAATGAATGTTACTAAGCATGTTCGGTTAATTTCTCATTTTCGTTTACTCTAACTGGCGAATTTGTTTAGCATGGTTATCGTTTTGGATAAAAATCATGTTATCTGTTGTATGCTTGAAATTTCGGTGTTAATGATTTCCAATTTATTAGCGGAATTCTTTATTCAAATGTTTGGAAATTCACAGATTGAAGATAAAGCTAGCATCATCCCTTTGGTTGCTGGTATGCGCAGAGAAGTACAGCATCAAATTGCGGAAGGCATTCAACTTGTATGGGATAGCTTCAAATTGGAACCATACTCGCAGAAGTTGTCTGAAACAATTGTCAACTTCCAAGAACGTGTGGAGGAACTCGTTACGGTTGGCGAACAGCTCGAAGTTGACGTTCGTTCCCTTGAGACATGTCCTTATTCCGCGAACACATTCGCCGAAATTCTTTCAAAGATTCAACACGCTGTTGATGATTTGTCACTTAATCAATATTCAAATCTTCATATATGGGTCGCCAGATTAGATGAGGAAGTTGAGAAGAATCTTGCTGCTCGGCTACAAGCGGGTATTCAGGCGTGGACAAACGCGTTAATTGGCAATCAGAAGGAAGTTGATCATACTATGGACACAGACGCTCCAGCACAACCAACGCATAAACCAGGTGGTGATCCAAAGATTCAAACGGTCATCCATGAAGTACGCATCACCAACCAGACAATGTACTTATTCCCAAGTCTTGAGGAAGCGCGCTTCCAGATCATCCAACAAATGTTTGCATGGCAGGCCATTGTCACATCGCAGCATCGACTTCAAAGCACCAGATATCAGGTTGGTGTTGATAAACACGGTAACGAAAGTTATCGTAACATTTTAACTAAATTGCCGGGAGGCATTAAGCCTTTGGAAGATGCATACACTGCTATTTCACATAAAATCAAAGAAATTCAAAATTACGTGAATGAATGGCTGACCTATCAGGCCTTGTGGGATTTACAAGCGGATAACGTGTACGGTAAACTTGGCGACGATATCGGCAAGTGGATGCAATGCCTTAATGATATTAAAAAGACTCGTACTACTTTTGATACATCTGAGACTAGAATGGAGTTTGGGCCGGTTGTTATTGATTTTGCCAAGGTGCAGAGTAAAGTTTCGTTAAAGTACGATTCATGGCATAAAGAAACATTGAGTAAGTTTGGCTCGCTGTTGAGTTCGGAAATGACTAAATTTCACGGTGATGTCTCAAAGTCACGGTCTGATTTGGAGTCGCAAAGTATTGAAGCCGCGTCTACTTCTGATGCGGTGAACTTTATAACTTATGTGCAAAATCTTAAACGTAATATGAAAACTTGGGAGAAACAAGTTTCCACATATCGTGAGGGCCAAAGAATACTGGAGCGTCAACGCTTCCAATTTCCGAACAGTTGGCTACATGTTGAAAATTTAGAAGGCGAATGGAGCGCATTTAATGAAATTATCAAGCGTAAAGATAACACCATACAAACGCAAGTCGCCAGCATCCAGCAGAAAATTCTGTCGGAAGATAAAGCTGTTGAAAGTCGAACCAACGATTTTCTTGGCGATTGGGAGCGTAGCAAACCAATCGAAGGCCATTTGCGCCCTGACGATGCGTTGGTGCAATTGCAATTATTCGAAAGTAAATTTGCCCGACTTAAAGAAGAGCGAGACAAAGTTGCCAAAGCCAAAGAAGCTTTGGAGTTGCAAGAAACTGGAGGAATTAGTACCAGTGAAGACAAGATGCAAGTTGTATTTGAAGAATTGCAAGATTTAAGAGGAGTGTGGTCAGAGTTGTCACGAATCTGGTCTCAGATTGATGAAACACGTGAAAAGCCTTGGTTGTCTGTTCAGCCACGAAAATTGCGCCAACAATTGGACGCTATGAGTGCCCAACTCAAAGAATTACCTGCGCGATTGCGCCAGTATGCCTCATATGAATATGTTAAGAAAATGTTGCAAACGTACACTAAAGTAAATATGATGATTGTTGAATTAAAATCCGATGCATTGAAAGAGCGTCACTGGAAGCAGCTCACCAGACAATTGCGTGTTAATTGGATCTTGTCTGACTTGACTTTGGGACAAGTGTGGGATGTAAACTTGCAAAAGAATGAGCAAGTTGTTAAAGAGGTCATTCAAGTTGCACAGGGTGAAATGGCACTTGAAGAATTTTTGAAACAAGTGCGGGAAAGTTGGCAGACGTACGAGCTTGATTTGATTAATTATCAGAATAAGACGAAACTTATTCGGGGCTGGGATGACTTGTTTAATAAAGTCAAAGAGCACATCAATTCTGTTGCCGCAATGAAATTATCACCGTACTATAAAGTCTTTGAAGAAGAAGCTCTAACATGGGAAGAAAAACTCAATCGCATTAATGCGTTGTTTGATGTTTGGATTGATGTCCAACGTAGATGGGTTTATTTGGAAGGCATTTTTTCGGGCAGCGCAGATATTAAAACATTACTTCCCGTTGAAACGTCCCGTTTCCAAAGCATCAGTTCAGAATTTCTGGGACTGATGAAAAAAGTTAGTAAGTCGCCAATGGTTATGGATGTTTTAAACATTCAAGGTGTGCAGAGAGCACTTGAACGTCTCGCTGACCTGCTAGGAAAAATTCAAAAAGCACTCGGTGAATACTTGGAGCGTGAACGTACATCGTTCCCTCGATTTTATTTTGTTGGCGATGAAGATTTATTGGAGATTATTGGCAACAGCAAAAATATTGCCAGATTACAAAAACATTTTAAGAAAATGTTTGCTGGCGTGGCTTCGATCTTGCTGAATGAAGACAGCACCGTAATTCTTGGAATTGCATCTCGTGAAGGAGAAGAGGTATGCTTCTTGAATCCGATATCAACTGTTGAACATCCCAAAATCAACGAATGGCTGACAATGGTTGAAAAAGAAATGCGTGTAACGTTGGCATCTAGTCTTGCAAATGCTGTGCAGGACATCAAACAATTTAAAGACAACATAGATCCTGTAGCTTTTATCAACTGGGTAGATAAATATCAAGCACAAATAGTAGTGCTAGCAGCACAAATTTTATGGAGTGATGATGTAGAAGCATCATTAGTAAAAATGAATAGTGAACCACAAAAAGGAGTTTTAGAGCAAGTTTTGCAACACGTTGAAAATACACTTAACGTTTTGGCCGACTCTGTTCTACAAGAACAACCACAATTACGCAGGAAGAAATTGGAACATTTGGTAAGAAATATTATTTTGTAATTTATTTAGATTTTTCATGGCTTTTAATTTTGCGCAATTTACAGATTAACGAGTTTGTTCACAAGCGCACTGTCACGAGGAAACTTATCTCAAATAAAATCAATAGCAACAAAGCATTCGAGTGGTTGTGCGAAATGCGCTTCTACTTTGATCCTCGACAGCCAGAAGTTTTAAAGCAACTTACTATACATATGGCAAATGCTCGCTTCTATTACGGTTTTGAATACCTTGGTGTGCAGGATCGTTTGGTTCAAACACCACTTACTGATCGCTGCTACTTAACGATGACTCAAGCACTTGAAGCACGTTTGGGCGGTTCACCATTCGGACCTGCCGGTACCGGAAAAACTGAGTCAGTGAAAGCACTGGGAAATCAACTTGGTCGTTTTGTTTTGGTATTTAATTGCGACGAAACGTTCGACTTCCAAGCAATGGGCCGAATTTTTGTTGGTCTCTGTCAAGTCGGCGCTTGGGGATGCTTCGATGAATTCAATCGTCTGGAAGAGCGTATGCTTTCAGCTGTATCACAACAAGTACAAACCATTCAAGAGGCCCTTAAATCGCAACGAGAATCAACTCAAGACAGTCTTTCCAGTGGTAGTATCAGTGTCGAATTGGTAGGAAAGCAAGTGCGAGTATCACCTGATATGGCCATATTTATAACTATGAATCCAGGATATGCAGGCCGTAGTAATTTGCCCGACAATTTAAAGAAATTGTTCCGTTCGTTAGCGATGACCACACCAGACCGACAATTAATCGCCGAAGTTATGTTGTTCTCACAAGGCTTTAGAACTGCAGAAAAATTGGCATCAAAAATTGTGCCGTTCTTCAAACTCTGCGATGAGCAATTATCCAACCAATCGCATTACGATTTTGGTTTGAGAGCTTTAAAATCTGTTCTGGTTTCGGCTGGTAACGTAAAACGTGATAGAATTATGCGCATTAAAGAAAATATGCGTCAACGAGGCGATACTAACATTGATGAAGCAAGTATTGCTGAAAATCTGCCTGAGCAGGAGATTTTAATTCAAAGTGTGTGTGAAACGATGGTTCCCAAGCTGGTTGCTGAAGATATTCCATTGTTGTTCAGCCTACTGAGCGACGTATTCCCAAGTGTGCAGTATACTCGTGCAGAAATGAAGGGATTGAAGGACGAAATTCGCAAAGTCTGCCAGGAAGAATATCTTGTTTGCGGCGAAGGCGATGAACATGGTGCGGCGTGGATGGAAAAGGTCAGTAGAAATTTTATCTTTTCATCTATTCGCTATCAGACATTACTATTCGGTGATGCTTGCATTATGTTCATGTCTGTTAGATGTATTTAGCACCTGTTTGTTTTTAATGCTCACATTAGAAAAGTATCGTTGGGGATACTTGGATAGAGAAGGTACTTTCTGATTGAATGTTTCTTTCTTTGGGTACTGGCTATGTCGGTACTAACTTATTTTTTTCCAATGCAGGTATTACAACTTTATCAAATCTCAAACTTGAACCACGGTCTTATGATGGTCGGCCCTAGTGGATCAGGAAAGAGTTCAGCCTGGCACGTTTTATTAAAAGCCTTAGAACGGTATGAAGGTGTTGAGGGTGTAGCGCATGTCATTGATCCGAAAGCAATCAGCAAAGAAGCGCTTTATGGTGTTTTGGATCCTAACACAAGAGAATGGACCGATGGCCTCTTTACACATATTTTACGTAAAATAATAGACAATGTTCGTGGTGAAATTAACAAAAGGCAGTGGATTATTTTCGACGGCGATGTAGATCCTGAGTGGGTGGAAAATTTAAATTCCGTACTCGACGACAATAAGTTACTAACACTACCCAATGGAGAACGTTTGTCTTTGCCACCAAATGTTCGCATTATGTTTGAAGTTCAAGATTTGAAGTATGCCACTCTGGCCACTGTATCTCGTTGCGGCATGGTCTGGTTTTCCGAAGATGTCTTATCAACCGAAATGATATTTGAAAGCTTCCTCATGTCTTTAAGAAATATTCCACTTGAGGAAAGCGATGATGACACATTCGGCAAAAAGAAAGAGAAGGACGAAACACTTAATCCGATATTGCAGCTTCAAAATGACATTGCTAATATTTGGCAACCCTATCTTGCGCCCGATGGCTTGGTCATCAAGTGCTTAGAGTATGCGATGGAGCAAGAACATATTATGGACTTTACACGACTACGAGCACTAAGTTCATTGTTTTCAATGCTAAATCAGGGAGTCAGAAATGTGTTAAATTATAATCATGCTCATTCTGATTTTCCCTTACCGCCTGAACAACTTGATCTCTACATTCCGAAGTGCATGATCTACTCTGTTTTGTGGAGTTTTGCTGGTGATGCAAAGTTGAAGATACGCAGCGACTTGGGAGATTTTATTCGGGGCGTTACAACTGTTCAATTGCCACCACTTTCGAACATACCAATTGTTGATTATGAAGTTAGCATTAATGGCGAATGGTCACCATGGTCTAATAAAGTACCGCAAATTGAAGTCGAAACGCACAAAGTTGCATCGCCTGATATTGTTGTCCCAACATTGGATACTGTCCGTCACGAATCGTTGTTATACACGTGGCTTGCTGAACACAAACCATTAGTGCTTTGTGGTCCCCCTGGATCAGGCAAAACAATGACGCTGTTTTCGGCTTTACGTGCGCTGCCAGATATGGAAGTGGTTGGCTTGAATTTTTCGTCTGCAACAACACCTGAACTACTCTTGAAAACGTTTGATCATTACTGTGAATACCGTAAGACTCCAAATGGACTAATTTTAGCTCCAATCCAGTTAGGCAGGTGGTTAGTCTTGTTTTGCGATGAAATCAACTTGCCAGATATGGATAATTATGGTACGCAGCGAGTTATTATGTTCTTACGTCAATTGGTGGAACAGAAGGGATTTTATCGAGCATCAGATCAAACTTGGGTATCTCTTGAAAGGATTCAATTTGTTGGCGCTTGTAATCCACCAACAGATCCTGGCAGAAAGCCATTATCCCATCGTTTCTTGAGACATGTGCCAGTTATTTATGTAGACTATCCGGGCGAAACGTCATTAAAACAAATCTACGGCACCTTTACGCGTGCTATGCTACGATTGATGCCAACATTGCGTGGTTACGCAGAACCATTAACTAATGCAATGGTAGAATTTTATCTTGCTTCTCAAGACAGATTCACCCAAGACATGCAGCCCCATTACGTGTATTCTCCGCGTGAAATGACCAGATGGGTGCGAGGCATTTGTGAAGCGATCAGGCCATTAGACAATTTACCCGTTGAGGGATTAGTTAGATTATGGGCGCATGAAGCTCTCAGACTCTTCCAAGATAGATTGGTCGAAGACGCTGAACGTAGATGGACGAATGATAATATCGATGCAGTTGCCCAAAAACATTTCCCATCTGCCAATTGTGACGATGCATTAGCTCGTCCTATCCTTTACAGCAACTGGTTATCAAAGGATTATGTTCCAGTCGAAAGAGATACTTTACGTGATTATGTAAAGGCTAGACTTAAAGTATTTTACGAAGAAGAACTTGATGTTCCACTGGTATTATTCGATGAAGTGTTGGATCACGTCTTACGAATCGATCGAATTTTCAGACAACCACAAGGGCATTTACTATTAATTGGTGTCTCCGGAGCCGGGAAGACCACACTTTCACGATTTGTGGCTTGGATGAATGGCCTTTCTATTTTCCAAATTAAAGTTCATAACAAATATACAGCAGAAGACTTTGATGAAGATCTACGACAAGTTTTAAGACGCAGTGGTTGTAAAGATGAAAAAATCGCTTTCATTTTGGATGAATCGAATATGTTGGATTCCAGTTTCTTAGAGAGAATGAATACATTGCTTGCCAATGGAGAAGTCCCTGGATTATTTGAGGGTGACGAATACACCACATTAATGACCCAATGCAAAGAAGGCGCACAGAGAGAAGGGTTAATGTTGGACTCAAATGATGAATTATACAAATGGTTCACGGGCCAGGTAATGCGCAATTTGCATGTGGTCTTTACAATGAATCCTTCCACAGATGGCTTAAAGGATCGAGCAGCTACTTCGCCAGCATTATTTAATCGCTGCGTTCTTAATTGGTTTGGTGACTGGTCTGATAGCGCAATATTCCAGGTTGGTAAAGAGTTTACTTGCAAAGTCGATCTAGATAGACCCAATTGGAAAATACCAGACTTCTTTCCAGCAGCATGTAATCAAATTACTGCTACTCCAACTCATCGTGATGCAGTCATTAATGCATTCGTTTATGTACATCAGACATTACACAAAGCCAATGCTCGTTTGGCGAAGCGAGGCAGTCGCACAATGGCTATAACACCCAGACATTATTTAGATTTCATTCATCACTTCGTTAAATTACACAATGAGAAGCGCTCCGATTTGGAAGAACAACAACTGCATTTGAATGTGGGTTTGAGCAAGATCGCAGAAACTGTCGAGCAAGTGGAGGACATGCAAAAGAGCTTGGCAGTAAAAAGCCAAGAGTTGCAAGCGAAGAATGAAGCTGCAAATGCGAAATTGAAGCAAATGGTTAAAGACCAACAAGAAGCCGAAAAGAAAAAAGTACAAAGTCAAGAAATACAACAACAATTATCAGTTCAAACCGTGCATATTGAGCAAAAGCGAACAGAAGTCATGGCTGATTTAGCACAGGTTGAACCGGCTGTGATTGACGCACAACAAGCTGTTAAATCTATTCGAAAACAGCAATTAGTTGAGATTCGTACAATGGCAAATCCACCTGCTGTCGTGAAACTGGCACTTGAATCTATTTGCTTGCTGCTTGGGGAGAATGCCAGCGATTGGAAATCAATTCGTGCAGTTATTATGAGAGATAACTTTATTAATACTGTTGTATCTAATTTCAACACAGAGGATATAAGCGATGATGTGCGCGAGAAAATGAAAAACAAATATTTGAGCAATCCAGATTACAACTTTGAGAAAGTTAATCATGCCAGTAACGCATGTGGTCCACTCGTGAAATGGGCCTTAGCGCAAATCCTCTATGCTGATATGTTGAAGAAAGTTGAACCACTACGAGAAGAATTAAATTCGTTAGAAGTACAAGCTGAAACCAATAAAAAACGAGGCGATGAAGTTAAGAATCTTATTAGTCAGCTAGAACAAAGTATTGCTTCTTACAAAGAAGAATACGCTCAACTTATAGCGCAAGCACAGGCAATTAAAAGTGATTTAGAAAATGTTCAGGCCAAAGTGGACAGATCAATTGCCCTAATTAAATCATTGGTGATTGAAAGAGAACGTTGGGAAGCTACCAGTGAAACATTCAGATCTCAAATGTCTACGATTATCGGTGATGTTCTTTTATCATCTGCATTTATTGCATATGGTGGATATTTTGATCAACATTATCGACAAAATCTTTTCACAACTTGGTCACAACATCTTACACAGGCAGGTATACAATATAGGCCTGATATTGCGCGCACGGAATACTTGTCCAATCCGGATGAACGTTTACGTTGGCAGGCAAATGCTTTGCCCACTGATGACCTATGCACAGAAAATGCAATAATGATTAAGAGATTTAATCGCTACCCTCTCATCATCGATCCTTCAGGTCAAGCAACTGAATTTATAATGAACGAATTCAAAGAGAAGAAAATTACTAAAACCAGTTTCTTGGACGATTCATTCAGAAAGAATCTAGAATCGGCATTGCGATTTGGCAATCCACTTTTGGTGCAAGACGTTGAAAATTATGATCCAATTTTAAATCCAGTTTTGAATAGAGAGCTTCGTCGTACTGGAGGCCGTGTTTTGATTACGCTAGGAGACCAAGACATTGATTTGTCACCAACATTTGTGATTTTCCTCTCGACGCGTGATCCCACCGTTGAGTTTCCTCCAGATATTTGTTCAAGAGTTACATTCGTCAACTTCACCGTTACACGAAGTTCCTTACAGAGCCAGTGCTTGAACAAAGTACTTAAAGCGGAGCGGCCAGACATTGATGCGAAACGCTCCGATTTGCTTAAACTTCAAGGCGAGTTCCACTTGCGGTTGCGGCAACTTGAAAAATCGCTGTTACAAGCCCTTAATGATGCAAAGGGTAAAATTCTTGATGATGACAGTGTTATTACTACGTTAGAAACATTAAAACAAGAAGCAGCTGAAATTGGCCAGAAGGTTGAAGAAACTGATAAAGTTATATCAGAAATTGAAACAGTTTCGCAGCAATATTTACCTCTCTCGCAAGCGTGCAGCAATACATACTTTACCATGGACAGCTTAAACCAGGTACATTTCCTCTATCAATATTCTTTGAAAATGTTCTTGGATATGTTTAGCAGCGTTTTGTTGAGTAATTCTCGGTTGGACGGAATTACTGACCATCAGGCACGATTAAACGTAATTACGCAGGATCTTTTCTCCGTTTGCTATGAGCGCGTTGCGAGAGGAATGTTGCACACCGATCGACTAACTTTAGCTTTGCTGTTGTGTCGAATTCATCTTAAGGGAGTTGCAAATGAACCAAATTTGGACCAAGAATTCAACTTCTTTTTACGAGGCAAAGAAGGAGTTTATAACAAACACAATTCTGATACTATAAGTGGACTGTCAAGTGAACAACAAGAAGCCCTAATGCGACTATCGTCTAGACTTCCAGCATTCAAAAAATTACCGGAAAAGATCAGAGAGATTCCAGAGTTTACCGCATGGATTCAGCAAGGAACACCAGAACAAAATGTTCCACGTTTGTGGCTCGAAGAGAAACCATTAAGCGCAATTGGAACAGCTATGTATCAAATGCTACTTATTCAAGCATTTAGACCAGATCGCGTCGTAGCTGCTGCTCATGTTTTGGTTGATGCTGTTCTTGGTGAGAATTATATGCAAAAAGCAGAAGACGAACTTGATTTTGGCGCTGTCGTGGAAAAAGAGTTACGGGCGAATGTACCCGCATTATTATGCTCCGTTCCAGGATTTGACGCATCTGGCAGAGTGGATGATCTTGCTGCCGAATTAAACAAACAGATTTCAAGTATTGCAATTGGCTCTGCGGAAGGATTTAATCAAGCCGAACGGGCAATTAATATGGCTTGCAAGACTGGCCGGTGGGTGATGTTGAAAAACGTTCACTTGGCGCCGCAATGGCTGGTACAGCTAGAAAAGAAATTACATTCACTACAACCTCATGCGAACTTCAGATTGTTCCTAACAATGGAAATAAATCCCAAATTACCCGTTAATTTGTTGCGGGCTGGAAGAATATTTGTATATGAACCACCACCAGGTATTCGGGCTAATTTGTTGCGTACATTTAGCACCGTTCCAGCAGGCCGCATGATGAAACCTCCCAGTGAACGCGCCAGACTATACTTCTTGTTAGCTTGGTTCCATGCTATCGTTCAAGAAAGATTACGTTATGTACCCTTGGGTTGGGCGAAGCATTACGAATTCAACGAATCTGACTTACGTGTAGCATGCGATACCTTAGACACATGGATTGAAACAACAGCAATGGTAAAATTAAATCTTAATTTAGTGTATTAAACAAAGTTGCTAATTCAATTAATTCTCTTTTAGAATCGTACAAATTTACCTCCTGAAAAAGTACCGTGGGACGCCCTTGTTACTTTAATGTCTCAGTCTATATATGGTGGCAAAATAGATAATGTGTATGATCAACGATTATTGCATTCATTTTTAACGAAGCTATTTACACCACGCAGTTTTGAAGAAGATTTTGCCTTAGTTGGAAACATTGATGCAGGGGCTAATGGTAATCGCAATATAACAATGCCTGATGGAACACGACGTGATCAATTCCTAAAGTGGATAGAATCATTGGTTGATCGACAGACTCCCAGTTGGCTGGGTCTTCCTAATAATGCTGAAAAAGTTTTACTCACTACTCGTGGTACTGACTTAGTTAGTAACCTATTGAAAATGCAACAATTAGAAGATGATGATGAGCTTGCATATACTGTCGAGGACATATCTCAAGTACACCCTGAGCAAGCAGATGGTAGACCTTCTTGGATGAAAACTCTACATAATTCTGCTGTTACGTGGTTGGAGTTGTTGCCAAAGAGTTTAAATACTCTCAAGAGAACTGTAGAAAACATTAAAGACCCACTTTACCGGTATTTTGAGAGGGAAGTAAATTGTGGCAGCAAACTGCTTATTGAAGTTATTCATGATTTGAATGATGTAGTGCTGATATGCAAGGGCACTAAGAAGCAAACAAATTACCATCGTACCATGATAAGTGAATTAGTCCGGGGAATGTTGCCTGGCAATTGGAGAAGATATACTGTTCCACGTGGATGCACTGTTATTCAATGGATCACAGATTTCAGTCAACGCATAAAACAACTTCAAGAAGTGTCCAGCTTAGTTGCTGCTGCAGGTGCAAAAGAGTTGCAGAGTTTTCCAGTCTGGCTAGGTGGTTTATTAAATCCTGAAGCCTATATAACGGCCACAAGACAATGTGTGGCTCAAGCAAATAGCTGGCCATTGGAAGAGTTGCAACTGGACGTCACAATTACTGATACAAATGATAAAAATAACATTCCCTCAGATTGTTTTGCTGTTATTGGTAGGTCTCCGAACTAATAATCAATTTAAATAATTAATAATTATTATTCTTTTAAGGTGTTAAACTCCAAGGAGCACAATGCAAGAAGAATCAACTATTATTAACGTCAAGTATAATGATTGAATTACCAATCACTTTATTGCGTTGGATTCGAGTGGCTACTGGGGAAAAGCTGATTAATGATAAATTATCGCTACCTGTCTATTTGAATTCAATGAGAACTGAGCTCTTATTTACCGTGGATTTGAACATTTCACCTGGTCAAGATCCCCATAGCTTCTATGAACGCGGTGTTGCTTTATTAACTTCAACCTCATTGAATTAAAATGCAAATTTGATTATTAAATCTTTCTAATATTTTGAGTATAATTTTAACTCAAGCTAATTTATTTTAATAAATTGTAATGATACAATTGTGTTTTTTGATGATAGATAACTGCTGTTCTAAGCTACTGGCTAAGGACTATAAGGGGAAGATCAAATTTAGGCATAGCAACAGTACTTCGTAGCTTAGTGGTTAAGGCTATTATTGTGATCTGGGTGTCTCGAGTTCGAATCCCGAGACATTCTATTTCATTTTAATTCTTCAATTCAATTCGAGTGTATAAGGGGAAGATCAAATATGGTTGTAGCTACAACACTCCGTAGCCTAGTGGTCTAGTCTATGGAAGTGATCTGCGCGTCTCGAGTTCGAATCTCGAGTCGGGCAACTCAGTTTTAACATTTCAATTCAATTTAAGTCTATAAGGGGAAGATCAAATTTGTCTAGAGAAGGGCACTCCGTAGCCTAGTGGTATAGTCTATGGGAGTTGCCTGTGTGTCTCGAGTTCGATCCCCGACAACAGCTAGCCGAATTTATAACTTATTTAATTCTTTGTATGTTCGGAGGGCCCCTGTAGACTTAACTCTCAGTCCTATGGGGCCCCCCGGGCGTACAAAGAGCCCCCATTTTTAATTTTTGAAGCCCGTACGTTAAGATTGCTTGTGACGGCCCACCCCGCCGCTTCGCTCCCCGGCAGTAGACTGCCTCCCCATTCCCGATTTTCGTTACCAACAGGCCTCGGTTTGTGACGTCGTAGAGCAGGGGGACGCTTCTTATGTCAAGTAGAGCTATGAATTAATTTCCAAGTGCTATGGCCAATTGAATGACCATTCTACTTAAGAAGTACCTCTGCCTGACGCCAAGTAACTACTTGGGAAGTATTTGCCGTTAGAGTTTTAAATTCCGAAAAATTTCAGGCCCCAGGATTCGAACCAAGGACCTCACGGTTACTGAGCAAGTGTTTCACCACTGCACCACTAACTGTCTTACTGTAACTAAATTAAAACTTATATTTGAATACAATTTTATTCCATAGGTATTAAAACTTATTCAAACTTGTCAGCCAATTATAAAAGAATTCCATTACAAAAACGCATATAAAAATCATACAAGTAATGTGCCAATAATATTATAAATAAATAACAAACAAAAATAAAGTTATATTGTGATAATGCCGTTGTCAAACCGTGCTTATACATCCAATATAATCATTCTTTAATATGCAAAAAACTTTTACAAAAGTTTTGAAATCAAAGAGCAGCGCCGTCTATGGACATAACTATCAACTCGCGTAAGGAAAAATCGATAATCAGACTCTACTCTCCAGAAGCAAGTTGTCAAACGGCCGTCGCGTCTTTGTAAAGGTTACCTGGTGGGCCAGTTACGTGAACAAGTGTGTGTAAACACTGGAATTGTGCAGCTTTATCTTTTATAATAGTAATTGTTAATTTATAAATTGTTCTGGAATTAATTAAAGGTTTAATTTACTGGAAGTTGAAAACTGGAAGATATATATCTCGATTTAAGTGTTCATACTCACTTGATTCACACGAGATTCACAGCATAAATGTGTTTGTTTTACTCAAAGAATCTTAATTGTAACTTTGTGCTGATCAGGGTTAAGAGTATTACGTAACCTTATGTTTATTATTAAATAATAAACTTAATTCAAGAACTTTCATGAATAGTTACGATGAAGCACACATGCATTGTGTATAAGTAATCATGTAATTATGGAATTTAAATAACACACCAATTTTAAATGATGATAATTTAATGAAGCCATTGGTGAACTACAGTGTAAAATGGTAAATTGTCTTCTAAAATTATAGCTGATTATTTTATAAACAAATTGCAGTGTGTCAATGGGTTTCCTAATTGAGGAATCTGTAGCAGTGATATCAAGAGGCTTAATGGTCATGCAAGCACTTGAGAAATTGAAGAGACAAGTGTACTAGGGCCATTTGAAACTTGGTTTATAATGAGCAGTTTCATCATGGTTATCACTCATACAGTCAACATCTGTTGAGAGTCTGTTCATTCAATTAAGGGCAGAAGGATGAAATTAGGTACGAACATAAGCATTTAAGTACTTAGTTATAGGTACTGCCCAGTTTAATCCCAACTACTGTAGGTTGTGATTTATTTGTAATTCTGATGTATTTCTTTAGTGACAATATGAAGACAGCTGCTGTTATGGTTGCAGCAACATTATTGACATAGGTCAGTGTCAATGCAGTTGTTTACAACAGGTTGTGATTGTTATCCCAACTAATAGAGTTTACAATTTTGGTCTAATTTCTATGTATTTTTCAGTTGCTATTTGAAGACAATGTTCATTCTGTTCCAAGCCACATCAAAGATTTAGGTGAGAGTCTGTGTTAAGCTGATTCATAATATATATTCATATAAGTGCATTTCATGATATATACCTAATTCAATGTGTTTTCCAGTTGGTTGATGATAACTCTTATTTCACATTCAAGACAGGTGGATAAAAATTCGTGAGTATGTGTATATTGAAACCCTAAATCGTAATAACCACCCAGTTTTATACCCGCTGCTATAGGTTATCAAATATTTGTAATTTATGTATATTTTTTCAGTTAATATATGAAGGCAACTCCCATTCCATTATATGGCAATAGGTGAGTGAGAGCTCAAGCTTATGCATTTACAATAGCTGCCTTTCCTGTAATGGTTGTGTTTCCATATTTAATTTAATGTGTGTTTCAGTTGGTTGATGATTGGTTCTATTTCATTCAAGCATGAGGGCTGAAAATAGGTGAGTGTGTGGGCATTTAAGGTCTGAATCAGAGTAACCACCTTGGTTAATTTATTCAAACTGTTATAGTTTAACTAATTTGAATATATTTTTGAATAATTTGAATATATTTTTCAGGTAGTTGATGGTAATTTTGGAAACGATATATATCCAGTTCTATAATACTCGGTAAGTGTGTTGGCACTTAAACCCTGAATAATCATAAACAATTATGATAGCTTGTGTTTGTTTCTATTTATAATGTATTTCTTCAGGTCATCATCAATATCAACAGCCTTACATCTGTGTCCACTGCTGGACATAGGCCTGCTTCCATTTCTTCAGGTATTTGATGATTATATCGCATCCATGGGAGGTAATTATTTCACAACACCTAGGATGGTAAGGCACCAAGTGTTCTTTCAATTACAAGTCGTTCCATTGACTTATTTGGGTAGGTTCTTTAATAAACCCATAAAATGTACTAATTTGACATCATATTCTCCCTTTCCCCGAAAGATGGCGTTGTTTTCAGTGGTCGGTATACAGTTTGTCGTAGTACTTCCCTTCATCAATAGATGGCGCTATATGTTCAGAAAATGGCGTGTAATACAAGTTGCCTATATTATATTAGTTACTAGAAAATGTTGAATTTAAGCAATTAAATGGTGTCTAATACGTTTCAAAGTTAATATGCGAATAGAGATAAGTTCCCTGATTAAAATGAGGTATCACACCCCTATTTAGGGCGTGTGGTTCAAGAGTTACAAAAACTCGCAACAAAATGGCGTTCCTCAGGCCTCCATAGCTTTTGGCGCCATAATTAAAAGAATCTATTTACGTTTATGTGATTTCGGTACAAAAGGACAAAATATGAATTTCTTTTCCGTCCCCCATGATGGTTCGCGCCAAAATTAAAAGTATCTCTTTACGTTTATGTGATCCTAGTACAAAAAGGCAAAAAATGAATATAAGAAATGAAGAAATCATGGAGAAATTGAGTTTCTTATATTCATTTTTTGCCTTTTTGTAACGGGATCACATAAACGTACAGAGATACTTTTAATTTTGGCGCGAACAATCATGGCGGCCAGAAAAGAAAGTCATTTTTTGCGTTTTCATACCGGGATCACTTAAACGTAAAAAAATACTTTTAATTTTGGCGCGAACAATCATGGGGGCCGGAAAAGAGATTCATTTTGTGCGTTTTCATACCGGGATGTAAGTTTTAGACGAGAATTTTTAAAAGGTGTATTACTCATGAACCAGTAGTCCTAGAGCGGTGTATGATACCTCATTTTAATCAGTGCGGATCCCTTTATCTGTAATGAAATATTAAACCTTATCGGATAACATTTAAAAATAAAAATTAAACAATTTTAGGAGAAAATGCAAGGTAGGCAACTGGTGAAACACGCCGTGTGTCGCCATCTAGGATGAATGTGTGGAACTAATTTGGCCATCTATTGGAACATTAGCAAACTATTATTGCTATAAGGAAATTACATATTATACTATATCGGTATTTAACTATTATAATACTTTAAACACAACCCCAATATATTTAATTCATTTATTTAAAACGTTCTTACATAAGATTATGGAACTAATTTTAAATTAACTTTCTCATGGCCCCCTTATCATCCCTGGCCATGTGATCCTGCAGTGTAAGACTTACTCGAAATTATTGCACGAGGCTCCTAGAACAAAGTTATTTGAATCCATCTTCATAAATACAACAGCTCCAACTGGTAGATCTTCTTTATCTCTCCCATAGCGCTGCAGAAGTCAGCACAATGCTTATTGGCAACAAATGTTTGAGGTGTGCATTTGTTTCCCGATTTCTCTGTACCAGCTAAAATGTTGAAAACTTTCATTTAGTAGATAATATAGCCATGCATATCATATGAGTAAGTAAATACAACACCTTAAATTTGGTTTGTAAGTTTTAGACGTCCATGAAATGCTAACCGGCAACAGCACAACTCTGGACACATTACTTGTATGCTCGGGGGCTCCAATGGACTTAGCTGTGTATGTTCAATGGGGCCCTTGGGGCGTACAAGAGCCCCATTTTTAATTTTTGAAGTCTGTATGTATTAAGATTGTCTCCAAGTCTTTTAAAATAATTTGGCGCACTTAGTTTTCTACGTCGTGTTCCCATGCCACAATTTACTAGGTCTATTACTTTTGGTATATATGTTTGCGTGATTAATTCATGGCCTGCATATTTTCAGGCACATGTAGTTTATAACCTGGACGCGCGCATAAAGTCATATTGTTTTTGTATTATAAATATAAATGATGGAAGTTGAACAATCATATTTCGATAGCTATGGAAATATAGAAGTAACTTCGCAAATATTCTTTGATTTATATAAATTAATTTCATGTTATTTAGGTGCATAAATTGATGTTGGAAGACAAACCACGAAATGAAGCTTATCGAAAGGCAATTGTTGATAATGCCTCCATTATAAAAGGTAAAACTGTATTAGATATTGGGGCTGGTACAGGTATCTTGTCAATATTCTGTGCTCATGCTGGAGCTGCAAAGGTTTATGCAGTTGAAGCTAGTGAGACATATAAAATTGCACAAGACATAGTTGATGAGAATAATTTCAATCATATTGTTGAGGTGAGTTCATGAATTAAATCTTCAATAAGTATACAATATGACTATGTTGTAGGTAATACATTGCAAAGTTGAGGAACTTCAACTTCAAGGTGATCAAAAAGTTGATATTATAGTATCTGAATGGATGGGCTTCTATTTGTTACATGAAGGAATGCTTGATTCTGTAATTTATGCAAGGGATAAATTTCTTAAACCTGATGGTATCATGTTTCCTGAATCAGCAACCATATATGCTGCACCATGCAGGTGATATTAATTTTAAGTATATTATAAATAATATGGCTTACTTACATTTTAGCTTTCCAAATTTTTTCTCCCACTGGGATGATGTTGAAGGTGTATCAATGAAGTCATTTGCAAAACTATTGCAAAATACTGCAGCAGATAAACCACAAACTGATATCATTAGGTCAGATGATGTTATTGCCATTCCAGAGGTGGTTTTCTGGTGTGATTTAAAAACAGTTTCTACCTCTGATTTGGATTCTATTGAGATGCAGCATGTATATGTGGCTAATAGAAATGGGTTCTACCAGGGAGTTGGAATTTGGTTCACATGCATGTTTCCATCACTTGGTAACATTGAGCCTGTTCTGCTCTCAACTGATCCTGAAGATACACCAACTCATTGGAAGCAAACAATTATTGTACTTCCTCAACAGATACAAGTTGAAAAGGATGAACCCATTGTTGTTAACATAAAAATGACGCGCTCCATCCAAAATCCAAGGCATTACAATATTGAATTCACAATGTTGGATTCTGAGGAGATTGACCATCCAGAATACTGCACATGTTACATGACAAAGTGCATTGTTATTAGAGCTGCAATTAAACAATATGAAGAGGCAAGCTAGTATTACATAATCAAATTAATTGTGAAGCAAAATAATAAATAAGAAAAAGCATATGTTCAATAATAATTACATGACATCTCATTTGTGTATCCTCAATTTAGTTACTAAGTTCTAATAAATATACAGATATTTTATTGTACATTTATTAGACTATTTCTTATTTATTATCTTTGCTAAACACAATGGATATTTAACCTACATAAAATATCACAATATTCATTTATGTTCCTAAAATATGGCCATTATACTAATTTCATTAACAATAATCTTAGAAAATCTAAAATTATATTTTACGGTGGCTTTCCTGCAAAAGCTTTCTCTTATCTTTCTCAATATTAATTATATATATACTCTATTAGTTTTTTATAATTGTATAAATATAAATTAATCCTTAGAAATAAAATTATACAACTTTAAGGTATCAACTTCTGAGTTATATATATAATTAATATGTGAATCGTGATCATAATGAAATTTTGCGTTTAAATATTATGATATATCCGTAAGCGTCAAGAAGAACAACTATGCAACTTATAATATCAACAATTAATTATAACATTTATAAGTATTCGTACACATGTAAAACTTCTTTTCAGTTGAAACGTTTTGATAAATTAATGGTTTTTGTAGTGCACGTTGCAGTCTTATGGAACACAATTTCGATAGGAATAATGATTATTAAAAAATTAAACCAAGGAAGAGTTTGAATTGGTAGAAAAGATTAGGTATTGAATATTAATTGGATAATATTTACATTTTATCTACAACGCGATGAATTTCTGGATTATTCTGAACCCGTGTCAATATTTTAAAATTTCGTTTGTACGCGGACAACCCTATAAAAACTGAGACAACAAAGGTTCGATCTCTAAATAGAATTAGCACGTTGCAAATAAATGAGGGCAGATTTCAGTTTGATTAACGCTTTTGCTAAACCAATGATCCTGAACACGTTCCTGATCATACTTTGAATGTTCAAACATATCGCGAGCAATTGAACATCATGCTATATGCGGTAGTCATTATAACATATGACAAATTACTTATCAAAACACATAAATCTAGATGTATCTTGATTTTGTGCACTGTACTCGTTAATAGCTTTGAAATATAAATTATTAATACGAAGTTGGTTTTTTTACAAATTGCCGGCTTGGCATTACTTCCAAATGCAAGATTGTCTTCCATCTGACAATACTTGTTTATATATTATTTATGTATAATTATCGTAACATGTAACAATATTTACACTATTTATATTGTGTGTGTGCATTTAATGCCCTCACGATTAATTTACTTAGAATAATTATACATAGATAGTTTGCGTTATAGTTTAGTGAATTAATGTTAGTATTATCCTTGTTCAGATTATCAATCAGTCCGCTTATTGATAGTGACTATGATAGATGTTTGAAACAATTATATTATTGATATTATAGGATGCTTAAATATTATTTGTTAACAGTTGGACGGTTAACTCAAAACGAATACGCGAATATTCAATAGATAAAAAGGGGAACGGTTGCTTACCGGAAGTGGAACGTTGCAAAAGGGCCGTATAAAAGAATGGTTCATGTTGTGGAATGAATGATGAGGAAGTTGTGGCTCGACAACTAACTGACATGGGGGGCAGCCAAGGAAGGTGAATGTGCCTCTTTATGCGCGCACCATACAAACAATACAGCGCATAAAGAATTTAAACGCAACTCTCTGGTAGTCGATTCGCCATAAGCCTTTCCTTGATCGCTAAGCCGTTTAGCTCCAAGTCGGTCTGCTGCGCGCTACCGCCGCCAACGCCGCGGTTAAGCGTCGCCGAATTGCCGTTCCCTAATCGCAGTTCCTTTGGCCGCGAGTCGCGCGGAAATGTGCCCACCATCGCAACTGGATTATTGTACTGGTGGTACTGAAACAAGCCAGCGGCAGTTATTAATTTGATCAATTTATAACCGCCCCGCCAAAAATAAATTAATTAAAATTAAACTCAGTAGCAATGGCTTACGGGATTATTATCCAGTGTGGCTGCCCCAGATGCGGGACCCGCCCAATGCGGCGCTGGGACATTTGTCTGGTTGAAAGTTGGCGATGTTGGAAGACAACTACTGACGGGTGGAATGCCAGGAATGCCTAATTGCCTATCACTCTCTCCATCCGGCGAACCTAAAACCATTGCGAATACTAGGATAAAGTATTACAATAAACCAGATTAGAAATCCAGAGTAAACAAACGTCTACGCTGGCTGCACGAAATAATATTCATTATGCGATCCTTACCGTATTTGGCAGGTATAATATCTGGATCACGTTCGTCGATTCCATCCCGCGGCGAAGCGCTGCGCAGGAGAGGCTTCGTCGATGACAAATTCTGACTATGATGCACACCGACCACTTTCTGTTCCTGTTCCGGTTGCGCCTGCGATCGTCGCACACGTACAATCACGAGAAAAACGACCGCAATTATTGTAAACGCTCCACCGATCACAATACCAAGCAGGGGTGAAATGGGAAGTTCACCATCCGAAGCTGCAAGAAGACAACATATTAGAATATATGCGCACTTTGAAAATATGCGCAAAATTATTTTATGAAGCGGAAGTCATAATCGGCAATAGTTTAATCTAAATTTTCATGAGCGTAACGATATTTTTGAACCAGCTATAAATAAAGTAATAGTGGGCACTCATCGATTTCCTATTTGGCCTGATACGGCTGCGATCACACAAGTTCATTTCCATTTATTGCCACTAGCGCGGCGTATGGTCTTCGGGCAAGCGTTTGTACAGCGTTGACGAGATTTCCCTGAAGGTGGGCCCCCGCAATTGTTATACCAATTTTGTCTAACTGGATCTATCTCTGTCCACTTATCTTGATTGTGGAACGACGCAATGTGGTGGACTCCATTCCGCATGAATACGGCGGGCAACGACGGTGGGGCAAGATAAAGGATCTCGTGTTAACATTAAGTCCAAGCTGCTGGCCTCGTCGCTATTGGGAAACTGCTAAATCAGCTTCAACCAATGAGGCCAATCACAACTTTTTGCGGATCCTCACAGCTAATGTCATGAGTGAGCGTAAAATAAGCATCCAGTATTATTGTTCGACGACGAGAATCAATTATTATACTCGCTGTTAATACTGCCCTACAGGAAATTGGAAAATCCTGTAGTATAACAATCATTCAAAACCATACACCATCGCTGTTTCATCACAATAGTCTCGCTGCTTCGCAACTTTATATATACAATCGCCCAAAAGATTGTGCATATTGAGAACTGTAGCTCCTTAAACTTGAGGAAGTCAGCGCTTAATATCTCAGAGGTTCGGCATTGAATCGCAGTTCACATTCGTGTTTAGTTAAAGTTGGCCGTCGACGCCGCCGCCGGTCACAAGAGCCGCACCGTCGGACAATTAACCAACATGAATGGCTGGCCATGTCTTATCATCATCGGGCGGTCCATTATGTTCAAATGCGCTATTCAATCCAAGGCGAAATCCCGCCGGATGTCAATTTCATTCAATTCATAGATGGATGACTGCGGCGCGCTCTTACCAAGCCGCCTCCTCCGAGCGAAGCGTTGCGAGTGCGTACTTTCTGTACGTGCATAATGCAAATATCTTGCCCTGCGCGCTGGTTGTCGATAAGCTGACATAAGATATAAATGGGATCCGGCAGTAAAAGTGGTAAAGGTGATGGTATATCATAAGATTAAATGGTGTCAATGGATATCTAGAATTTTGTAGTCCGGCGAACTGGAAAATCCATAGATTACATGCGGGGCCTCGCACACTCACTGACTTGGTGCGAGTGGAATTGAGCACATAATATAGCGGCATAACCGCTGCCACTGCCGCCGCCACCAACCACTGCAACCCCGTACAACACATCCATGCCCCGTACCCATACATCTCCTCGTGGATGGCGGGTGAGGATTCCAACATGACAGGCAGAGATTCCATGCGCTGCCCATACATGTACATCCGAATGCCATTATTCATAAGATATTTTAATTTTGAGGAATAATTGGATGTCCGTATGCGCTTAGAATTAATGAAATTTTTACTGAAAACGCGTCCGAAAACAAAAGATAAAAACGCGGCGCGCTCGCGGAAGAACGAAGAGAAATGATGGAATTTCGGCGAAACGCGTACAACAAATGAAACTGCAGATGACCATCATGAATGTCCGCTGGAAATTCGTTCTCGGTGACGGATTAAAAAACTTTGCGCGCCCTTGTCCGGTGCGATGATTCTGTTTGATGCATGGACAGTTGTTGTTGTTGTTCAAAATTTACCAGCCACAGAGAAAGAGAGAACTCGTTCGATCGAAGTGTAATATGCATGTTGGCACGTATAATTCATGATTGTAATTTATTCGCGTAAACATGTGCGGGGGCAGCCACAGAGAAACTCTTTCCACTTGGGTTTCGTTTGGTTGATAAGCAGAAAAAATAATTCCATTTCGCATTTGGTTCGTATTCAAAGTGCGGCCACTTTTCGTATTGATTTTCCATCTAACGTTATACTAACGTGCAATTATTTATTCATGTAAATGAAGGCCGAAAGGATTAGTTAGTTGACTGTGTTTTCCTCCTCGTGCTTCCTTCTTCGGCGGCATGCAAGTGTTCAAATCAGTAGTAGCTTTGCAAAGTATTCATGGCGCTATACAAAATTGCAAGCTACATTTCTCCGAGCGGCAGTGGCGGCGATGCAACAACACTCTGCTCGGCAAGTGCCCAATGAGTGTGGAATATAAACAAAGCGTTCCCTCGAGTGCCAATAAAGGAGTGGTCTATATTCTATTTATTCTATTCATTCGATCGGATTTCGCTAGCAGCTTGCGTCGTCGCTGCAAGTGCACCACGTCTCACCCGTTTAAGATTACACCGTGATTGGATTGGAGCCTGCTCTATAGAAATACAGTACAGATACGTTCGCACTGATACTGTGGCCTGCTTCGTGCATCCTGGGACTATCTGTTATTTTATTTTAAGTGCTCCACCGCATGCCGCCCCAATATTTCCAGCACTTATCGCCCGCTTCGCATCTTCTTCATCGTGTTGTCGTGCTATTTAAACAACTCAACTGCAGTTTATTGCGGGCCGTTTCGGTTCATTGACGCGCCGCCCTTCCAACTTAATTGCATCGCTTTAAAATGCCCGATGATGACTTTCCAAACAACGCGGCATATCCACAATCCGCTTCAACAATTCATTTCATCCGCGGTGCTTATCTCCGCGCGACTTCCTGTTATTACCCTCGCTGAAAATAGCATTAGTCCTCCGTGTGGAGGATGCGGCTTCAAATTGCGTGTAATTGAGGCGAGCAAAATTTAAAAAGTTTTTGATGACCGCCCTCCATAAATAGGCAGATAACGAACGTCGTTACAGGTTGTATTCGTATATTACGCGGATACGAGCGAGCGAGTGAGCGCGTATGTGGGATGCTGCAATCTCGTCCGCCAACTCGAAGGGCAAACAGAATAAGGGAGCAAACAAAACCGAGCAAAGCGTGAGATGCGAAAATAGGGTCATGCACTGACCTGTACGTTTCTCGGCGTCCCTGAATGTGACCTCCTCCAGGACGACGCCGCTGCTACGGCCCTTTGCGTTCACGGCGAACACGACGATGCGGAACGTGACGTCTGGTTCGAGATTGTCGAGAAAGAAGTACGGCTCCGCGAAGGCAGTGATGTTATAGCGCGGTACGGCCGAGCTCGCTGAATAGAGCTCAAGAAGGAAGTGTTGCGGCAGGCCGCCGTCGAAGCCCGACAGGCAGTAGACGTCCACCGAGCTGCTCGTCTGATTCGAGAGCGTGCAGTTCTTCACCGGAAACGGTTTCCCTATAAAACAAACAAAAATATGATACAAAAAACGCCACCACGCACTGCATTTTGCATAGCTCAAGTAGTCAGAAAATGTGTGCGTTTTGCACCCTTCACATGCAAGAGAGATTGTGCTTTAATAATTAACGCCACCGGCAGGCAACAAGACAGCGCCAGCGAACCAAGATGCAATTGGTGGCTGCAATGGCAGGAGTGCTGGGCGATAGGGGCATTGATTATTTACCTGCGGCGACAACTTGGAATACGCAGGGATTGAGCTGATGGCCGACGGCATTGATGGCCCAGCACGACAACGAACCATAATCCAGCTCGGTGACGGGCGTGTACCTCAGGACGCTCTGCGTACCGTTGCTCGTTTTGGCGAAGCGTTCCGCCGCGACGTCGAGCGTCTCGCCCGAATTATTAAACTTCCATCGGTAGCTCTTCGCCGGCGGATCCGATTCGATCTCGCAGACGATGTCGATGCTTTCACCACGCGACGCCCCAACCACCACGATGCGATCGTACCGACATGTCGGCGAGTCTGCAAGCAAGCGAACAATTACATAAATAATTCGCAAACGCGCACAGCGCACCTTCGACGACAACACACTTTTCCTGCAGCGATTACACTAATTGCTGAAAATTTAATTATTTGTCAAATAATTCACGAGCCGCACTGTCGCGCGCGCGCGCGCTGTTTAGATGATGAATTCCTTTGTCCCTGCCAACGTCATAGGCGAGCATTTAATTAATGTAAAATTTAAAATTATGGCAATTATTTCTCGTGCGCACCCCTTTTGCAAGATTTGCGAATATTAATACCTCTTGCTGCTCATCATTCATTCATATTTTTCACGCCGTACTGTTCCGTTTCAATTACATAACCAGATTTGGAATTGCGCTGCTGCTATTGACGTTTGGTAAACACTAGGGGTGCGAGGCTTTTGAACGCGTCGTCGATAAAACATTCGCAATTGATTAGAATTGAAAACATGATAGGCAGACGCGAGCATTCCACTTGTGCGTCGCTGGGTGATGCAGAAACACACAGATCAGTAAGGTAATCCGGCAAAATAGAGTGGAAAAATATTGGACAGCTTCGCGAAAAAACGCACACCACCAACAAGCGAGCGGTGGCTGGTCGGTGGTGGTGGTGGTGGTGCGCAAAAAGGGAGCACCACTTTTATTGTTTTACGCAAAAATAAACACCTGCTATGTCCAGTCATAATGCGAATAAAATCCAAATCCGTCGAGCGCACAGGCTCTCGGCTTTGAATATTTATAAGGGCGAGAGAGCGCGCGTGGTGGCGGCATGTTTGGATGCGTATTACCCGTGGGGATCGGTTGCTGGCGGTGTTGGTGGTGGTGGTGCAGAACGCGACGCGCGACGCCGCAGCAATACATCACGTACTGGCGGCAGCGACGCCAGAAAATTCCCCAAATACACTGCGTGTTGCGACAAAGTGCATGCAAAAATGACGAGCAACAAATTTTTACAATTATGCAAATTAAGTGGCGAACAAGCATGGCCCTTGGCGGCGAGGCTACGGGTTACGTGTTTATCAGGAGGACGCTTAGAAAAACCATCGAGGGTCCCATGTGTTCCTTCGCACGTGGCGCGGATGAGATGGGTTTGAAAGCATCCCGCATTTTAAAAGCTAATAAAGCCCGAAAGTAACGCCGCCGCCGCCGCCTCCCAAAATATAAATATAACGAATGAAGCGCGTGTGTGAAATGTTTTCATCCCCAATTGTCAGTCGTTGGCCGTGGCGGGCGGCGAAGTGCTTTAAATAATGCGCTTTAAATAAACACGCGGAACACAAAACAACATTTGAGGTAAGCACACATCACGAGCGGTGGCAGCGGCGGCGGTAGCGCATGTTTGCGCATGTAGCACGCACGCCAAAGCCGAACGCAAAGTTTGAAAAGCTTTTTGCGAATGGCTTTGCGGTAAAACGCTGTAAGTCTGTGTGTAAACTATGCAAATCAATTATTTAGTGGCAAGACTGCAGAGAGCACTCTTCGATAAATATTTTTCACCACCGAAACCCTAATTGAAAATGCAGCAGCCGCAGCAGCAGCAGCAGCAGCAGCAGCTAGCTGTCTTTCGTATATTTTGCCAACTAATTGAACGATTAACCAATTAGTCGTAATTCGCGTGTTTTTAGTGCGCGCTGCGGGCACGGATTTTTACGGGCTGGCTCGGTTCAACGGCATAATGATACATTAGCATTTATCCGAGCGAACAGCGCCGGAGAGGCATCAGCCCGATTCCGGCAGCGAGTCCATTAAATTACACGCTTTCGCATTCGAGCACACAGCACCCGAGCCAACGGAGAACGTAGTGTGCATTCATATTCCATTGTCTATTGGCGGCAGTGGTGGCGGGTCCACCTCACACATAGTTGACGACGATGCACCGCGAATTCGAGTTCGTATACACACACATCATCTATTCTATTCTATTAGCGCGCGCGAGGCAAATTTGTGTGCGGCGGGCACACTGTGATGATTTATCTCCCTTGTGATGATATCGTTCGTCCGGTGCTCGGCCGGACGGCGCAACCAATCTGCGATACCTTTACATTATGCAGCCGCCACCCCCGTGCATCGCCCGTTTCTGCAAACCGAATACAAGCGCACACGCTGATAATAATAGTGCATTTCAATTACGCACATTGCTTTCTATTTGACTCGCACTCCATACACGATGACGAGAGGCAGCGCGCGTCCGGAGATAATTTCGCAATAGCCATGCAGATAGAGCTGAGTGATTTATCCAATATAAATAAGCAAATCTAATTTGACAATTTGTATTCTCACATGCTAAAAATTCTTTCAATCCCATCCAATTTCCGCTTCAATTTAATTCAACAAATACGCTTCGGCCGCTTGCTGCTGATGATACGAAAT
This sequence comes from Aleochara curtula, assembly GCA_963978815.1. Lineage (NCBI taxonomy): Eukaryota > Metazoa > Arthropoda > Insecta > Coleoptera > Staphylinidae > Aleochara > Aleochara curtula. The sequence goes on along the minus strand of OZ022216.1, from coordinate 16,631,885 downwards.
AAACAAGTAATCTCTATAATTATTGAAATGGAATATCTAAGTAAATGTACCTATTTATTTTTCGTTATTGTTGTTGAATGCCGAGCAAAAAATACTTTCATTATTCGTGCAGTGTTCCGTAATGTCGGATTATTACTCGGATTATGAGTATTGCCTGATGATAATGATTACATTTGTTCGGCTGGATGGTTGGCGGTTTTGTGAAATAAATATGATTTTGCCATCATACATACGCGAGCAGCACGCGTGCATTTTGTTGCGCTGTTTGTTAAGCTGCTGCTGCTTCTGGTGTGGCGCGCGCGTGCTGTCTATTAGCATAACTGGGTAAAGCGCGACGCATCGTTAGATTTATCGGCCGGAATACTTGTGCTTCATTCCTCGAGGGGCTCTTTATCATGTTTTCTTTCACTAGCGCAAAAGGCACGTGTGTATGTAGGTTATGCGGGGGACGGCGGCGAGTGGCGGGGAAGAAGTCGAGGCATGCCAAGGAGATAAAGTTATTACGAGGTAATTTGTTAGGGACTCAAATTGGAATTTTCCCATTTCATATACGTACAACGCACACCCAACTCCTCATCCTGCCGCCCCCCCCCCCCCCCCCTTCACGTGAGTAGATTACACGTGCAGGTATTTCTATACCGAATGTCATTCTATTCTTTCCGCCATTCTCGTTCCGTTTCGTTCCGCTCATTCCGCGCTTTCTTTATCTACGAAATAATTCTTGACTTATAGGGTGTTCGCTGGCTTATAAAACATTTACGATTGTTTCAATTTCATCTAATAATGTGACTTGGTATTCAGTGAAGCTACCACTATTTCCACTTAATATTGTGCGCCCCTTTGCGTATGGCTAATTTTGTTAGACAAGGGTTGTTTTGCTGAATGCAATATGTATACAATGGTGACACTCACACGTTGTCGCGCCATTCAGGAGCTTTCAAGTATAAAAGATTGATCAATTCCGCGATAAAACACATGTTTTTTGCTCTTTACCGTTACGTCTGCTGCTGTTTCACATTACACGCGCGGCGGGTGCTTTCCACCGTTGCTGCGCGCTGGCGGCGGCGGCATTGTGCGCGAGTCAATGTCACCAGGAAGCGCTCGCTGGAAAAAAGTCCGAAAGTCGTGCGCTTTTTATCTCCGTCGCTCGCGTCGTTCATTATTCGTTAGCACATTTATAAATCGAATGAGGCGCACGGCAGCAAACCCAGACCCAGCGTACGCGAAGAAAAGGTTTCGGTTGCGTTGTTTTTTAAGCGCTCTTAGCGCAAAAGTCAAAGAAGGCCATTCGCCAAGCGGACGAAGTAAAAAAAAATAGATGGTGGTTGCGTTCCGTCGTCCGTTTCCGGTGGCGCTGATGGTGATGATGGCGATATGCGTAAAACGGGCCACCGGAATTAATTGCGCGCAATTTTTCTCGACTGATATTTTTTTGCGCTTGCTTACCAGGAAGGAATTCACCATTTATAGCACGGGCGATTGACATAAAACGAAATGAAAACACATTGTGTGCGTAGGTACAAAATGTCAAGTGACACGATACGCGTGCGTATGCAAAGATAGTACGTATAGTCGTATGAAAAATTTGTATTGTATACTCACATTGTACGCGAAACGAAAGCTCATTACTGAGCGTCTCACCCTCGGTGTTGACAGCGGAACAGACGTACTTCCCGGCGCTCTGTCTCGTTACTTTCTGCAGGACGAGGCTCTGATTGCTGCGAATTATCCTTGCAGACATATTGTGATTCAGTACAATTCCCTGTAACAAATCAATGATTAAAATTCACTGTAAAACTTTCAAAGTCATGAGGCAGAGCGGTGATCATTTTTATAAAGAGTGCGCAAACGCGATGTAAAGAATAATCATCGGTTTTAAAACCACTTACGACACATCAGCCGCCGCCCCCGCGTGCGCAGCATGGCGTGCGTGTATGTGTATGTTTGTTGGGCGCGCGCGGAAAGTGTGGAAACGCATTAACGTTCATTTGTAATCAGTTAAAGCTAACGAAACGTAACGTGCAATTCCTGCCGGAGCCAACACGCCACCGAACAAAACAAGACGAATAATAGCACTTCGCCTCCGCACCTCGTCGGCGTCGCTATTGTTTCAACCTTCTTTTTCCCCGTTCGTCCAGCGCATTTTGTTGTTGGCGATTTCGTACCCAATTCACAAGTGAATTTTTCACATACACCTAAATTGCACTCGGCGCACAACACCAGCTTTTCCACGATACAAATGAGCATAATAATACGTATCAATCAAATTCATTAGGGAATTGATTTCGCCAATATTGCGATATAAAATATGGATCACTAATTATCGAAATTGCCATTCGAATTACAGCCTTTGTGGTGCGATGGTCCGCGCGACTAATGAACAAACTATTAAATTCGCATAAACTGATCGCGCTTATTTGAGGAACTGGAGCAGCCAGCCAGTCAGCCAGCCAGCCAGCGGTGGCGCATTTAGAGGAACTTGCTTGCTATTAATTTCGGTTCAGTTCGAAAACCGAAAACGTGTGTGCATTTGCATACGAGTAGCGCATGCACAAAACGCTAAATCGGTTTAATTGACAATGCGTTGCGCTTTTCGCGCGCGCTCGAGTGATTGATGCAATGCCATTATGCGTGCGTTCGCTGAGAGCCTCATCTGAGTTAATTATTATTGTTCGGCCGGATGATATGCTGCCGAATAATACACGTGCACGATGAGAAAGCCTAAAATCTACATGCACTAGGCACTGCAACATGAACGCCAGTATTGAGCTGCACTTTCATATTCAACAAAGAGACCTCAATTCGATGTGTCAGTCTAATTATGTACGTCCTTTAATGATGTAATCGTCGAATTCACTAGTCATAATTATTACGACAAATGAAATTCAATATATTTTATGGCACTAAAAGCATTCCCAATAGGTGGAAGTATAAATCGTACAAGAGTGAGACTTTACGTCAATGTGAAAATAAAAATAAATGATCGTGAGTAATCATCTGACAGGACGCATTTTTTGTTGCTCAATGGCATCGATGTTGTTGTGCTAAAAAAGTTAAAAGTTGTCGCGCGTTGACAGTTCGCTGCGCGCACACAATATCGATATTATTATGACTTTTATACAGCTGCAGAGCAAAGTCGGGATGCTCCCGCTGCCGAAATGATGGATGCCGCACCGACTCGTTTCCGCATTCAGTTCGCTTCGACTTTTTTCTTGTTCATATATCTTCGTATCGGCGGCGGTGGCGGCAGCAGCAGTGGCAGCGGAGGCGATGCCATCATCAATATTTGGAAATTTGTTGGCGTGCGCCCGGGGAGCAGCACTTGAGTCGTTAGGAGTTTGTTTGTATAGCATTTATTCGCCGGCAGCCGCCGAAGGAGAAGCAACAGCGCAACACGAGCAGAGTCGCGAGACGATAGTTTATTATTAAAGTGTTGGCGCGTCATGTTCAGGCGGCGAATGCGCCTGCGGATCGCTTCTTTATTGCCGGCATTTTTGCGTTTATCTATCGGCCGCACACGTATGCGATTGCTGCGCAGCTTCCTTAAGAGGCGCGCGAACCAACTATGCGCGCATCTTGGCGCTCTAGTTATTTATGAGCGGTACTTACTGCATCCAAATCTGGAAAGCGCACAAGTGTGCACACATCATTTTTATTTGCGCACGGTGAACATCGGGTCGCGTAATAGAATTTCAGCGCAGTGCCAGAAAGGAAATTATATCGGCGTGCGCGCATTTCTTGCCGGTCGTTAACGTCCTCATAATTATGGACTGCGCGAGCCGCCGCATTGGCGGAGAACGAAAAAGAAGCGAGAAATAAGATCCGAAAAAGGGTGAACGGTGAGCGGGAGCAAAAGAGAAATGTGGAAATTCATTTTTAATCGCAGCGCTTCAATCAACAGGAAGAACATTAATCACAATTTCAATTAAACAAAGAGCCTCCTCTTCCTTTGCGCGCATCGCCCACGGATTCCTTACGCGCGCGTTCCATTACAATAATTCCACATCCGCAATCTTAATGCGCGTCCATTCCAATTTCATAACCTTTATTTTTTATGATGAACGGCCAAGGAAGAGGGCGAGCCGCCGGCGTGGCGACTGCACACAAAAATTTATAATGGGGCGGGCGAGCGAGCGCGCATTGCCGAAATAATGGAGCGGCGGCGGTGGCGGCAAATCAAATAAAAATCATTATTATGATTATTACGATCAACCGTGGCTTTGGTTTTTGGTGGTCGTTTGCCATTATCGGGTTTCAGCGGGCGCGCGGCGGGATGCGCAACCCCTAAACATGCCGAAGTACGTAGTCCCTGCCAAAGGCGCCTCTTGCCGCTGCCGCCTCCAATAGAGCAAACATACACACGCAGCACCAAACGCGCTGCACCGAATCGATCGGCGTAGATTGATAAAGGGATAGATGAGAAAGTTAATGAGCTATGAACTCACGAACAGAAGGGAGTGAATGGTGCAGAAGACGCCCTGCAGCTAGCGCAAACGTGAACGCGAACGCGAGCGTGCGCGCTTTTTTCTCCATCGACATTCATAGCGATTGCGAATGCATTTTAACGATCTGCTGCACGTCTATGCAAACTCATAATGGTGATGTGTACCGTACATTACACGCTGCCGCATTGTGCGCTAGTTGTTTGGCGAACGAAAAATGTGCAAACAACTTTTTTCTTCAACCTCGCGCGTATTGCAAAAGGCGCTGAAAAACGAGCCACACATTCTTTACTCGGAGCAGCCGCCGCCCGGTTCGGTTCGGTTGTGCGGGCCGCACGAATCGTAAAAAATCACGTTGAAATTGATGATGCGCACGTACCATCATCCGCGCACCAAGATATGCGCGCTGCTGCTGCTGCTGCCGCCGCCGCCGCCGCGTACGGGTTGTAATTTCATTTTCGGATGGTGTATGCGTTCCATCATTCGATGGCTCACTACGTGTGTATAGATGAAGAAACGCGCGACGCCCAGCGCCTTGGCGGCGGAGATAGATTATAAATTGTCTTGTGTCGTGTACGCGTGCACGCCGGAAAGCATTCGCAGTGCGGTCGCCCCGGCACTCGGCCCGGATTTTGTCAAAACGTCAAACGCATTCCGGGCTAAATCCCTCTTGATGATGCCAATACGGGCCGGGCACACTTCTCACACATCTTTGTCTTTCCTCGTAAATTTTCATGCTTTCGAATAATAAATGTTCAAAGATTAACGTTCACAATGCATTCTCCACTTTTTGCGCGTTCAATTTCATTTCCCCCCCATTATTGCATTACGTATTTGATACAAACGAACATAATACCGAATGACTTCTTTCGTTTTCATCCTTTACCGGCATTGTCCATGTTCAATGTCGCTCCGTGTGTGTGTTTTTTTTTTCGGGCATCCGGGGCGTACTCATCATAGCAACATTATCGAGAGTATTGGAGGCAGCGGCGCAGACACAATGCATTAAACATTTTGCGAACGCGGCACAAAAATCGTGCGTGTATTGCTTTGGCTCTTTTGCAGCCGGAGCAAAAGAAGCGCAAAAAAATCCAGCGAGTGAACGAGTGTTCGGTGATGATCCACCACATACTCCGAACGCGAACTGCACGTAGATATAAACTTTATAAAGAGATCCGAGTCGTGTGCGCGAGCAACGCAACTCATCGCTTGGTTCGGTTGGCTTGATGATGGAAGCGATGCGAATATGAACGAATCAGTCGCTTGGTCAAAGGGAGCTGAAAATATCAGGGATGAACTACCAATTGTAGAAAACGGCCATCCCGTCCGTCGTCTCCTTTTTTATGCTTTTGGCGTTCATTTATAATACAAATGCGCGAGCGTGCCTTTATTATTTTACGACGCATTTTTGCAAAGATATGAATTTGTGACTCTTTGTGATTTCGGTTATGTGTGCTATCTATCTATTGATGATTAATCATGCGTTTGTTTGCAACGCGTGGAATTTACATGTTGGTACGGCACTGTAGCGTAATGATTATGCCATGCATGCTCCTCGATTAATTGAGCGGATTGCGATGCAGCACATTTCCTTTCCGTCTCGCTCACACCCGCCGCCGCCGCCGCCTCCTCCGCTCTCGAATGAATGAATGTGCAAAATAAGAGAAAATATCTTGCCGTAGAAAAAAATGGGCGCTATGCTCCGTGCTGCCGCGCGATTGATTGAACTCGAACGCGCAAATACGAATTGAGGCCTTGGAAGCAAACAAGATTATTCATTACCGCTCATTCCACGTTATGATTCGCAATGCGGGGGTTGCTATGCTGTATGCGGGTTGGGGGCTGCACGCGTTTAAAGTTTAATTAAAAATTGCACTAGTGCTAAAAACATTGCAACTCATAATAATATATATTCTACATTCTTCGCATGCAGCTATGTTGTTTTTGTTAATCTATTTTTTGCACTCTTCCATTACACCGCATAAACTATAAGTGTACAATTATTATTATTGTTGTCCTTGAAAGTTTTCGCATAATAGTTTCGTGTGACGCAAAAAGGCGCTGTTGCTTCTTGCCGGGCGGCGGATAAGTATCAGAAAATGGTGGTGCAATTTAATGCCAAGAAGTGGAAGAAAATACAATGCGGGGAGCACTCAACATTGTAGGGTTATATCCGGCGTGTGTGCTTCATGTTCGAGGCATGCATCGAGTAGAAAATTAATGGTTGGCGAAATCAATGAGCGCACATTTTCAGCACACATCCGACCGAAGCACAATCGCAGTAAGTAAAAGGGGCAGTTACGGCAAACACCTTCTTATTCCGATATTTTATAACCGCTCATTATGGCAAATTAATTTTTAATCGAAATTCCTCGTATTTTTTTAATGCTATGTAATTTCGCGGGCTACTCCTGAAATTGAGTTCAACCACGCAATGTAACCGCACACGAAGCGAACACCGATAAATTCCGCAACGGCGGCGCGGTCGGCGGTAGCATGAGTTGTTCATAGAAGGCGTCATGGCAATAAATAAAATTCCGCAAACTTTTTCCGCTGTTGCCGCCGCCGCCGCCGATGCCGACAAAGCAACTCCCACTGTTGCTCACGCATATACAGTTCGACAACCAGTCATTAATTACCGAGGCGCGAGATCACAAGCGCGAAAAAATGGGCAAACAAATTATATAACAACAACAAGAAAACGAAGAGGAAGGAGACGATGAAAATGTACTCACATCATGCAGCCAGGTGAGTCGCCGCCAATGGGGGTTCGCTTTCACGTGGCACTCAAAGTAGACGTCGTCGCCCTCCTTGATGTCATCAGGATTCAGCGTGCTGCCGAGATGCAAGGAGACGATGGGTGGATCTGCAAGTAAAGCACAATACCGCATGTCATTGCCATTGTCGTCATTATTGTTATCTCGTTGCGTGTAAAAACAGGCCGAGCGCGTATAAATCATTGATAGAATACACATCCTCCACCTCCACCTTCTTCTTCTTCATCATCATCATCCACGTACAAGGACACGCTCAATTGTTTGTCCTCCATGTACAAGAAACACACGCTGTTTGTTTGTTTGGCGTCGTGAAAAGACGCATGCAGCGGGGGTGGCGGTGGCATGCGTATTGTTTCCTCGCGTAAAATGAACAAGACGCACATCCCGAAGAAACAACCCCCCCTTTCTTCACGTCGAAATATACAACAATTGATAATAATATTTTGCGCATAAATTCACGTTCTTTTCCTCGCACAATAAAAAAAATGAAAATTCCTAAATCTCATTAGCGCGATCTGTTGTGCAATAAATTTCCAATTACAGCCAACTTCTTCTAATGCGTTAAAAATTTCTCGCTGCACGTCTTAATTATCAATTAAAAATCAATGAAGTCATGCGTGAAAATGGCAAAGAATGAATGAATGGATGAATGGCACACGAAAACTTTTGGATTAGTAAAAGGTATGAGAGCGGGAGAGAACACACAATATTCACGCTCGACGAAATCACAATTAAAAACTAATTAGCGCCCGCACGCTGGCCGCCGAATTAAATATTTTTTCGCCATTTCGCGCGCGTTAAGCATCCGGTTCAAACGGCGAGTGGTGAGCGGCGAACGCCAAAGGCAAATGGTGCGTGAATTAAGGCAGAATGAAAACGATAAAGTGTGACACAATGCGAGAAAGAGATAAAGATGAATTTGCCATTGTTGCTGCAGAGGCGGCAGGCGAGTGGCGGCGGCCTGGCGTCTAAAAAATGCACTCTTGCTGCTTCGTCGTCGTCATCATCATGAAGAGCCAACAATGACGCTCTTAACAATCATTTAACGGGCTTTGCAACGAAAAGTTGGCAACAAATTAAGCAAAACGTAGATTTGCACATCATTAAATGCATCAAATGAAAAAGGGCGTTCGCGTATACTTAAATTAAATTACTGTTGATTTGTTCCAACAAATATTTTTCTTGCTCCTAATGAAAATTTCTCATAAAACAACACCTATCGCGCGTACGTTTTCCCGTAGATCAAACGCACCCCCGCTATCTCACTTTCCTGCCTCTTTTCCTGACATTGCCTCGTCAGCGTGAGGTCTTCTTCTACGGTGCCTTGCTCAGCCATGCACGAGTAAATTTAAAATGCATGCGTTCATGTTTACTGGCGTTCGATGCGCGACACGACATGACAACAGACAGGATAAGTAGACGCCAATTGACGACGAGCACGGCGACGAGACACCGTCGACGGAAGTCGAATGCGAAAGACGTCTGTCTCGCGACAGATACGTTTGTATTTGCAGCGCGCCGGAAAAACGGAAGTGTACACAGATACCTTCCATCACTGTGTACGCGCGCGACGATACACTCGGCTACTTTACGCGGAAGTAGACGCAAAAGACGGCGAAGAAAAAAAAAAGGGGGAATGAAAAACGAATGACGCAAACACGCGCGAGCGCTCAGAGCAACGAAGAAAGGAAAAACCAACAACAAGTAAGAGAATGCTGATCGAAAATATATACATACAGACAACGTTGATCTTCCAGGACGTCTCGATGAACAGGCCGGTGACGTTGGGATTCTCAGCGCGGCACGTTATGGATTTGCCATCGTCTTCGGTCGTCGGCACGAAGCTCAATTCGCTGATTGTGATGTTCTCGCGATTTTCCTCCTATAGACAACAGACAAACAAAAGCAACATATGCATGAGTTAGTCCTGGCGTTCAAAGAAGCAACAGCGGGGGAGGGAGGCGGTCGTTTGGAAATTCTAAATGGCGGGCGGAAAAACAACATTTTAAAAACATAACGTGTGTAATATATTCATTACTTATTGAAATATTTTTTTCGCCGTTTCCTAAAGCGATGGAGGCGGCAGCGGTGGTGGTAATAAAACATGCAATAAAAGTGCTACACATATTTGAATGGTAATTGCGAATTTACTTTTTTATTATTAGAGCTACCTAAAAAATGTTGTACGTACGTTCGCGACGCATGCGTGCCGTGCTTTTATTGCCAATATAAATCTTGATTTCTGGGATTATGTCTTGGACACTGCCGTTAACTTATTTCTGAGTGGCATGCAAAGCAATCATGCTAAGCACTCCTCGCTTCGTGCGCCACCACCGCGCAGAAACATTATTTATTAACAATGATTGATAACTTTATCTCCATCGTAATCTTTATCGCCCGCCAACGCGGAGAGAGGTCCAACACGAACTTTTTACTTTATTAATCGGGTGTCTTTTGCCCTTTTTTCCGCCCCCCCCCCCTCCGTTTCTTGGCGCCTTAGTGCAGTAAAATTTCAGCAAGTTTTGCAAATGTTCTCGCACACGTCTATTCTCTTGGCGGCTACTTTTAATTTCGTCGAGGATATTTTCACGAAACGTCAAAGAAAACATGGTTTTGCATTTGCGGTTGAGTGAATTATAGTTGTCCTCATTTACCCGCACCCGGTTTACATCTCAGAAAATATACAAGAATAACATCGCGCGCTCGGGTAGTAATAGAAAGGGACTTGACGTTTTGATTAATTTTGATGAGTTTGTATAGTCGCATAATGGGGCCGCTGCCGCCGCCGACGCGCTGGATGAAGGCACGAGGAACAACAAACCGGAAGGAAAATAACCGAAAAGACCGCAAGGATGCAGGCGACCGCATTGCCTGCCAACTACGTCGAGACGCGAACGAGAGACCACAGTTGTGGTTGTGCGCGCCACGCCGCCCCCGCCATGCAGCGTAAAACGACAAAACGCAATGCATTGGATGTCTTAATTCCACTCGTTTTCATCTTCGCTTGCCGGCCTCCGCTCGAGGGGAATAAATGAAGAATACAAAAGTGCGGAGCGCGCGGACGACGTTCGCTTTATTCGCGTGTAATGATGTTACTTATACAGCACATAAATGGCAGTTGAACCAAGAACACGCGCGTCAAGATGGAAGAAGTCAACCGAACAACGACGAAGCGTACGCTTGTGTAATAACACTCGATGCGATGCGATGCGATGCAAGTGCGCTCAGACGTTGCTGAACAAGAAATTTACAACGAAGCGAACGTGTGCCGCTTCATACATACACGCAACAACGCATTCTCACGTTTGTCATTCGACAATGTTTTTATTGCATAAAGTGTTCTTCCTTCTCCAGCGCGCTTCATCTTCTTGGGAATTATATGCATGATGTATGAGCGCAGAAGAAGAAGAAGAAGTAGAGCAGGTACAGCGAATTTACATAAATGGAATTGAAATAGATGTGAAAATAATTCCTATTCATTTTGCGCTTGTCTCCAGAAAGCGATGCAAAATTGAATACAACGCGAGGACGTGTACTTCTTGCGCGGAGGCGGCGGCAGCGGCAGCGGCGTCAAGATTAATGTCACGCTTCATGGAGTGCCATCCGGAAAGTATCCGCCAACGATCACCGCGTGTGCGCGAGTTTTTAACGGCGACGCAAACAGCCAACTTTTGAGGAATACTTCGCATTAACAAATTAAATGGCACGGCTTTTATTTATTTCACTCACCGAGACGCTGCAAAACGTAAGCGAAAAAAGCTACGCAGAGTAATTAATTACACGTAGTCTCCAGACCATTTTGCGTCGATGCGAAACTGCATGAATATGCATTAAAAATAAGTGCAGCAATCACAATTAAGCGCAATAAAAACGCAGCGCACGAAGGAAACTTTGCCAAGTTTAAAAGTCGTTTCAATTTGTATTAAATCTATACACGAAACGGCAAAGCAACGGCGCAAAACGATCATCGTCTTGTAAGTGAGAATGCAAAGGTGTGCGCCGCGCGCCAGCCCGGCCTGGAGGAAAGGATTCCGAAATCCCTGTAACGGCGGCAAAGCAAGCCAAGAGAGCACCACCGCCATGCCGATGAGAGATAATCTCGTTGACTTAGGAGGAGCGCTGCGAGCACTGCGGGAAACTCTTAATCCGAGCGTGTTTTAATATTTGGCTTATTGCAACCATTGCAATAATGGTTAATTAAAGATTCGTTTAATATTACCCCCGGTGCTCGCCGAAATGAACGTGCGCATTGCTATTAGTAATCTGCATACGAAGTGTACGACAGCGCGAACCCCATATTTCCGTATCCGAAACGAGCGCCCATCTAAACGGCAATCGCGCATGACAATTATAAAATCGCGTTTGCTTCTTAGTAATTATAATATTACAACATCATATGTATCTATATCCAAACACTTCTACCGCCCCGGGGGCTTATGCTAATAGTTGTTCTGTCCCTGCAAGTTTTTACAATATTCGCCATAGTGAAAATTTGAAGCAAGAGTAAAAAACATGATGTGGAAAAGCGCAATGATGAAGAAGGATAAGAAATATTCGTTAAAGAGTGTAACATTTTGACATACCTTCGTCCTGCGCAGCTGACGCTTGCCTTTATACCATGTTATAATAGCGGGCGGTCGAGATCCGGCTGATTCGCAGGTCACTTCGTATCGCCGGTCGGCAACCAAAGGGCTTACTGTCTTCAGGATCGTCGCCGTCAGCGGCTTTACTGCAACAGGATAACATCATGGCATTACATTCACCGTCTTTCTCGGGTTCTATCTGCAGCGAGCAAGAAGCCTGTAAGCATGATTGGGGAGAGCAAGCGCCTGGTGCAGCTGATAGCACTTGGTGATCTTGCTACCAGCCAGGACGACTCCCGACTCTCTCTCCTCAATAGTGCACATGTATTATACGTGTACACACATTCTGAAAGAGACAGCTTTGCCCATGCACATTCACGCTTTTGAAATTTTCATGCACCATTATACAGCCAGAGACGGAGAGCAGCAGCTAGCAAACTCCTAACGATGGCAACCTATTAAAAGTTGCTTAATCATTATAATTACTTCTTTAGGCTACTCAATTATCTCGACCTGGCGTGCGACGCGCCCGCACTTATAAACATTTCCGGAAAGCGCGCTCAAACATCAAGCTTGAGGTGGAATATAATATGCACTAATCGCACTGCTCTGGTTTGAACCACCAAGCAAGCAAGTAAGCGTTCAGCTTCAGTGGATTGTCGTCTCTTAGCGGTAAAGCCGCATACGAGTGCGGCTTCATTAACGCGAAATGTTCTCCTATGCTGCTACATGCCAAGATTGAAGTGAATTACAAATACCACGTAGGTATCCCTGTGAGATGACATGACATGACATGTGTATGTGTGCTGTTAGCCGCTGTTCCTTGAACCTAAAAATGTGTTATTGTATGTCCTAAAGCATAATCACCTCATTCGAGTGCTGTAATGGGAAATGGCGTAAAATTGATTGAGCATTCATTGTGCAGCAGCAGCTCTATTCGAATCGGTGCATGTGCGAAATGGACAAAGCTGACCCATTTATGAAAAGCTATTTCACCTCTTTCGCTCGCTTTCACACACGCTCGCACACTCGCTGAATAAATGTAGGTATAGGTGCAAACTTACGATGTATGTCCAACATGACTAAAGCCTCTTTCGGCTCTGTCAACTGGGTATTAACGGCTTGACAAGTAAAGATGGCATCTAAATCTTTGCGCCCGATGTTCGGCCAAACTAATCGATTTTCTATTACGTCGCCGGCATTATGCTCATATTGGTCATCCACGAGCAGTCCATTAACCAGCCAGCGGACAACGGGCTCCGGATGGCCGCCCACCGTCCGGCAAGTGAGCGTGATGTCGTCGCCCTCCTCGCGCGGCCCAACCGTTCCATTAAGCTGACGGCCCCATTTGTCCAGGATCGTCGGTTGCTCCGGCGGCACTGCAACAACACACGTTCGATTCAGTTATCTGTATAAGTGAATCAATTAACACTTAACTACAATCTTCAATGGACAAGCACCTCACCACACATCATCATCATCATCATTATAGCCGCCGCCCTATATGCCAAGCGTGCGTCTGTATGATGCTTGACGATGATCGTTGATGGGAAAATGTTTATTAGGCGTTTTCAATAAGTGCCTCTTGCTTACTTTGCACCTGTTCGTTTTGACCCTCTCAATGTTTTTCTACACTCTAACATTACCATGACCTCATGAAAAGGGTCATCTCATTACACCTACACGTCCTTCATACCACGAAATTAACTAAATATCCAAAGAAATCGAGAAAAATTACATCAGCTGACTGGAGAGTAAGAGAGGTTAGGCTATGTCAGAACCAGCCTGGGACCATACAAAATGTACGAGAACATATCGTAAACATTATCATGAAGTAATTTGTGGTGAAACCGCTAGCAATTTATAAATGACCAATTATACCGCTTACCGCACGCGAAAATACATCCCGCAATATGTATAGAGACGAGTAATAAGTTATTGTCACGTTGCATGTACCTAACGAACCACCATGTTGGTGATACAATATAATATTTACCTATACACTTTGCGAATATCGTTCTTACCTCATGTATGCACTACACACTTTAATTAAATCACTGCACATAATCAATACTGCCTATATCAACTACTTTACTTGGTGATACACTAATGATAACACGCGGACTATACGAGCCGGAATACTACTATCGATAGGTTAGTCCAAGTCGGATCAGCTGTGTGATCTACTCTCCTATGCTCTCCTAGTTAAACGTTTACTCAGTAGGTGGCCGCAATATTTTCAAATTCAAAAAGACGAAAGACTTTTAAATGACAAGTCTCTGAGAAAGCATTAAATCTACTTGAAATATTTAAAGAAGTAAATTAAATTGAAATGCAAATGTCACAACATAAATCCGGGCCCGCTTCACGTGGGTTTTAGCATGACCCACACACAATGACTGCCCATATTTTGACAGTGTTTGCTCCAGGCGCATTAAAACCTTTTCCTGGCCGTGTCGCGTTTGTTGCTTGCCGCGTGTCATCCGCCTAGAAGGGGCTCGAATCCCTTCTAAATGAAGTAGAATTTATAAATTCATCCAGTTTTAAGAAGAGCGCGCACGCAGCCGCTCACTACACCGTGTTTATGGTTAATCCGGGGTCTATTTATCAGAATTACGCGGACTTCACAGGACATTCCTCCTCCTCGTCGTGCAAAATATAACGAACGGCAGCACAAATCCGTAAACGCGCCGCCAGCACGGCACCAGCTTTCCAAAAAGATGAATAGTAGACACGCATACCTATGCAATGCCTGCGTATAAAATTGCATTGAGAAAAATGTAAACCGTGTACAATTAAATCGTACGCCGCCATTTAAATTATTGGACATCTGTGCAAGTACGCAAACTAAGTAATTCGCAATAAATATTAAAAAATCCAATGCGCGCGCCTCAAACTGACATCCAACATGACGTGCGTGCTTTAATACCGTTCCGCATTACGAGAGGAGTTCTTGCGCACTCCGCGAGCATGAATATGCGAATATGTATAGGGAACATATGCGTTTTGCCCGCTTCCGGACGCGTCGTCGGACACCGAGGAATTTCAATGATTTATTCAGCGGATTTATTTGATGTTTAATTACACGAGTATGCTCGAGGCGCGCAGATTAGTCGGAGATTAAGCTGTGCTCGTCCACGCCAAAAAAAAAAAAAAAAATCAAAGTGTACCATCCATAGGTTGTGAGCATGTGTGCGGAATTGAATTGGAAATGCGGCAAACACCCTGTCTGTTGGTTCGTCGATTTTCATCAGCGCGTTCAACATGCGGCTTGGCGCGTCTCTTCCAAACAACGTTTTCGCACTAATTTACGACTCATTTCGTTCATTAATAGCCCAACCATACGTATGCGTTTGCTTTTATTCTTATTTTGCGAAGAGTTGCAGAACGTCGAGCGTGGCGTTATAATGCTTTATCGCGCAACGGGCCTACCTACTAATACCCAGCACGCGCCGCCATCGCCGCCAACCCTTATTCCATTGCGCACTGCTCAACTATTAAGGGTGGCAGAGTGTGCAAAACTATCTCAAGTTTCGCTTTAAATCTGAAAATGGCTTTAAACTACCAACGGTGCATTAGCATATTAGGACTGTGTGTATTCTACAGACGTAAAAACTTTTGTGTAATGTTTTTCTAATTAAAACATATTCTTTAATTTTAAACTCTGCGACCAGTGGTTTTTAATTGCGGCATCGAAATAACTCAAGAGTAAAACAAAACAGTGTTGTAATTTGCGATTGCGCACACAATAAATTTGAAATCCTTGCAAAACCTTGCGTCGTTTCAGCGGATGGGAAAAGAGATTAAGTGGCAGTTTATAAACATAAACCAAAAGGATTTCAACGGTCGCGTTGCGCACAAATAGCGCAGTATAGCGGAGGAAGTAATTCAGTGTGATTGCCGCCGCTGCCGCCCCTGTTAAGTTGTTTAAGCGTTTGCCCATATCTTCTGGTTCATATTCGCGTCGAAGGAGCACCACCGAGGCCATCAAGATATTCCGTATTTGCTTAAGAGATCTCCCTCCCTCCCTCTCTCTCTGTGCTTCACATCTTGCCAGTGTAAAAGACATAATATATTGATCGTTTGTTCAATTTGCATTGGGTATAAATTAATTGTCATTATAATAGATAAATTTGCATTTGTCTCTTCCTCTTTCGCGGAGAAACATATCACATATTAATTTAAATTGTGCTTTCATGAACATAATTAGCAGACAAATGATATGCAATTGTCGAATACGTTTCGCTAAGGATGTTTTAATATATTAGTGGGGTAATAAATATAGCTCATAAACGAGAAGGAAAAGTATCAGGAACCAGTATCATAATAATATCATCCTCGCGCAATGTTATTTCAGGCGTCAGCTGCTCCCGCAGGAAGTGTGTGTGGCAACGCTGGCAACGCGAGCATCTTCCACATCCCCTCACCCCCCACGCGGCAATACATGCATGCAGGATGCGCGGCAACATATCGTAAACATTATTATGAAGTAATTTGTAGCGGAAACGCTGGCAATCTGCAAATTACCAACTATACGGCTTCGTGCACACGAAAATACACGCAGCGAGACGAACAATAAGTTATTGTTATATTGCAGGCAAACGAATGACGACGACGACGATGATGATGGTGATGATCATGATGATGATAACTTCAATTATTAATTAGTCGTAAACTGCGCGCGCGATGTGCGCTTGCAATAACTGCACATATGCAAACAGGAGATGATGATATTTTACGACGACATTTCGCATATGCATGATTTACGAGTTGGCGCTGCATAATCAATGTTCAAGCCGAGCTGGAACCCTAAGGGGTGCAGGGAGGGGGCGGCACTAGAAAAACCAATTATCAGCGCCTATTTAAAAATGCCATGAAAAAAACATCGAGGTGTGAACAAGCACCTTTTATGGAAGCACAGCCCGTGTTCGAAGCACTTCATATGAGCGCTTGTCGTGTGCTTTATATTCCCGAAACTTTTCCTTTTATTTCAGCGGGCAAAAGTCCCGAGTGTTTCCGCATTCTGCCTCTATTACCGCGTCCGCAAATAGTGTCCGGCCATACACAATGTGAACGTTTCCTTCTCTCTTTCACTGGATTCGCCAAGCTATCGTTCTCATTCCGTCTAACTAGCTGTATGAAGTGACTGTGACTTTATATAGTGTAAAAGTTGAGTGTGTTGTTTCGCAAAAACAAAACAAAAAGCCAGCGGAAAAAAAGAACAACAAACGCTCAGAGTTCACGGGTTAATAATAAATAAACAAAGAGTCTGCAAACTTTTTCGATTTTGACCTCGCTTAATATATATCATTGGATAACTTATCCACCTCCCCAAGGAATTATCAGCGCGAGGATGGGAGAATATTTTAGGTATAATTATGACTGTGTCCGCTGCGCAAAAAGGGGTGAAGAAAAAGGATATTCCTATAAACGCAAGATACTTACAAGAATGTTATCCGCATATCCGGGATGTAAATAACATTCTTGCCTCACCGCTTTCTTTTTCCCTTATTCCCTCATTCGCTCCCGAATATTTCCGTTTGTGCGCGTGCTGTTGCAGAAAGTCTACAGAAAATTTAATCTAAACTGTCGAGGACAACGCGTTATGCATTCCAATTCAAGCCCTTTTACAAGCATCTCATCTTTGGTAAGCGAGCACAACACGCCATCCAACGCTGGGCGCGAGAGCGGGGGTGGCGGCGGCGGCGAGAGAATAAAAAAAGACAAGACCGAACACAAAACGTATTTGTTTCGCGCACCCTTTTCCCGTCAAGCGTGAATACTATTCGGACGTTTGCGCTCGAATAAACGCCTCTTTTTTCGCGCGTTCGCGTTCAGTGCGCAAAATACGGGAGACACTCATTGCTTGTTGGTTTCATTGCGACAACAACGCGCAATGTAAGTACGGATCGAGTCCCTTATTACAATTGCACCGTGTTTTTTATTTTCGTACCGAGTTTATACGCTTTTCCTTTTTGCGAAAGTGCTTTGCGAGCTCCTCTCAACTTGTGCGCGTGTTGTTTGCCTAAGTGAAAAAGTTTACGCGAAGAGCGAACTTTGGTCGTAATTGCACATTTTGTATTGTTAAACAATTGCTTAATTTTTACTTGTACCAAAAAGTGTGCAGATTTGTTTAACTTAGGAATGTATAGTCTTTTTGAAAAAAGAATTTATTTGTTTAGCTCGTCGAGTATGCGCTGATTACTTCAACTTCGACATGTTCGACGTAACTGTCACACAAACTTCAAACTATAATCCTCCGCAAGTTGTACGCTGCAAAGTCGTTGCTGCTGCCGCTGCCGCTGTAGCCGCCGTCGACGCCTAAGCTCGAACTCTGCAAGCGGCAAGTCTTCAGCAGTTGTATAGTTTCGTGACACGCGGACTGGGATTTGTTTTAATCGGCAGTGATCTTATTCCAACTGCTCAAAGACAAACAAACACTGAATGGGATGTTCGAAAAGTTTTAGCGCAAAGACAAGTTCTTTGTTTCGTTGTTCATTGTTTTACGAAATAAATAATCAATCATTGATTGATTGTTTGCTGGCTGGCTGGCTGGCTGCGCGAATATTTGAGCATAAATTATTTATAGCTTGAAAAATTTTAAACAATTCATAAAGTTGGCCGGCGAATGTTTATTATTGGCTAAATTAAAAAGGGCACAACGCGTTAGCACATTCAAAGCCCGTTCATTAATACCTCGTTTAAAAAATCGAACTCTACTCAATCGTTCATTTTTTGTGTGCGTGTGGGGTGAATGTGCAATGCGTTTTTGAGTACTGAACATTGCGCGTAATTGATATATGCGTGGATGGCAAGTTCGATCACCGCAGTGGGCGCACTTAACAAAAAAATACACGTGCGGTAGAGGACCGGGGCTAAAAAATAATCGAAAAGTTCCAAATTGATTATTAAACTCTACGAGGCGCATTTATCATTTTCGGTTCAGTGCACCCCGACTATGAATAACCGAAACAACAACGAGAATAATGTACCTAGTTTAAATAAATGATGAAATTAATTAATTCGCTCATTAAATCAAATGATTATTTCAAATGGCAATTATTTTGGCACTGCGCCAATATAAATTCCACCCCCCCCCCCCCCCTTTCTCCCTGGAGGTGGTAGGTTCACCTGGCGGGAAAGAGGCGATGGTGGCGGTGGTTTTATTGCGTATCAATAAATTATGGATTTCATTTCATTTTAATGCGCGTTTAATTCAAAACCCGTTCAGAACAATTCTTAGAAATTCCACGCTCTTCTTGGTTTTGAATGTACGAAATTCGCGCGCGCATGCATGCCGAATAAGAGAGAGATTTTCATTAATTCGGTGCTGCTGCTGCTGCTGCTGTTGCTGTTCTATTGAATAGCGAAACGCGATTGGAATTTCGCTGGGGTTTTGTTTAATAATACGTGTATTATGGCGTAAGTCATGTACGCACATACAAAACAATTATTCTATCGAAATCTATATTCATACTTTATGGCAGTTGTGTAGTTGTATTAAATAAAAGGCACTCAATTCTAAAGGACATGTGATATCGAAGCTTAGATCCTTTATGTCCTCGCTTCTCGAGCGAAATATTGGCCCATTGTCTGCGTATCTCTCTAGGTTCGAAATATAAAAGGCTAGCAGGACAATAACCGAGATAATAGCGTTAAACTTTTAAACTATATGCGTATAGCGCACAAACTAAATTGGCTTTATATCTAAACAATAAGCTCAACGTAATATTTTTCCAACTAATTTTATAGTTGCTAAACTAAGCGTTCCAAATGAAATTTTAAATAACTTTTTGAATATTCTCCTATTTTTTCTTGGAGATGTTTAATTAAAATTCTGCATGAATGGTGGAATATATATTTTTTTGATAACATCCTAAATATAATCCTGATACATGACACATTTATTATCCTTTCAAACTCATTAGTTGTTAGGAAAATAATGTCACCGTCAAAGAAAAGCTTCGTCGAGCGGGCAGAGGCTTGTGAGAAAGCAAGCAGGAAAAATAAAAAGTCATAAAGGAAAGATATTTTAACACCTCTTCGTCGTGCATAAAAGACAAACTCAAGCCGGATGGCGCGCGAGCTGGCCGCATCATTAAAAACCATTAATCAAATGCGTTTGAATTGAATTATTAATGATGTCCTAAATTAATATTTAACAGTTTCCTGCATTTAGTTATTACAATATTCATTGACGTGGAAAATTATTTCGTCAGCGAACGAAGTATATACTTCACAAAAATAACTAATTGTCCAGCCAATCATTAATTACGCAATTTTTATAACGCGAAATAAAATTTTAATTAAATTGCAATACGTTGGAATTTTAAGGAATAATAAAATGCATTTATATTTCAACCACCAATGGCCTTGTCAATTTGATTGAATTTTTAGAAAAATGATCAGTATCCCTTTCAAGGAGGGGATGCGTGTGGCTATTTATAAATAATAATCACATTAGCATGTGCATTTAGAGACTTGATATGAGCATATTTTATTAGTATTTTATTTTCCAATTTATTGCATGCGCGCTTTATGCGCTTTCAGCATCAGCATGCTAACTTGCTTTGGGGACAATTTTACGAGCGATCCCATAAGGGTGTGTGCACTCCTATAGTGCTGCATCAAATACCCGTGATGCACGCGTTGTGGGTAGTGGTGGATGGTAAAACCAATTAATATTGATTAAAATTTTGGAAAGCAATTCGCATAAAGTTCATAAAGTGTCTGTGCAAGTTTGTCCATGCAATAGCAGCATACGAGAGGGTGGTTTATGCATCGCACTGATGCTCAAGAAGTAAATGCAACGTCAACATCAATGTGTAAAATAACACAAAATACGTGATCAAGCAAGAGTTATAAGCTCTAATCAACCCTAAAACTCATAAATATCTGAGTCTATCGCATGCCAAATCAGGAAGAAATTTAATCTTACTAGGCCTAATAAACATAAAAAGATTTCCTGTTTTCCTATTTCCCGATATATATGTGTTTTATATAAATCCAGCTACGTATGGCAATCTTAACTAAATTAGGTAGGCATCTGAGGCATTGATACTCCGGCATCTCTCGACCGCGTATGAATAATACGAAACAGTAGCAGAAGCAAATACGTTTCGTTTCTGCGATGCAATAGCTTCTTAGCTCGGCGCGCTCGCGACTTGTTACTGCTCCGTATATTGAGCCACCTAGAAGGCTGCGCTTGAATGCCAGCTTACGTAAAATCAATATGAAGTTCATTACGGCGCGCTCTACCTTGTGCTTTCTTTCGGCTTCAGGTTGCTTTGTGCCTTGCTAATATACTTTACAAGGAAAACATTTCGCCGTCTGTCGAATGAACGACCGACGAGATCTGTACTGCTGCGAAAGGTGCACGCAGCCAGCAAGGACGAACGCGAAGAAGCAGAAGAAGAAGGATGATAGCGCACTGGAAATAATCTCGTGCAATCCTAGCGGATAGCGTATCGAATCCAATTTTAGCTGACAGATAAGTTCAGCTCCATTTATAACCTATTCAAAAGTCTTTTCTTCGCGGCGCTCTTTTCAAGCGCGAATGCTCATTGCTCATTGCTTAAAGCGTTACCGCTCCCCCGAAAACAGATTATTACCAACTGTGCGTAAAGTCTTTAATGCACTATTACGTTACACTTTTTCGCTGCAAATAGTCAAATGGTGGATGATGTAAAAATGATATTTTTCCATTCGATTTAGCACAAGTCTTGCGATTGATTTGATTTGATTTCTACATCGATTGCACGTTAAACAAGCAAGCCGCAGTACGAGTGAAGCAAGACGTAAATTTATATTCATTATTATTTGCAATGCGCAGTAATTCCGAGCAAGAACTGCAATGCAATAACAACAACACGAAGCGCAAGATGTAATTTTCCCATCGCTGGCAAGCATGAAGAAGTGCGACGCTCCGGGCGAGCAACTCCTGGGATTCAATCAAATCGAGTAAGCGCTCCGGTTATTCTTAATAAATATTTTGCATTGCGCGCGCGTGTGCATCGATCGCCGTCGGCAAATTGCACTTCATCTCCGATGCCGCCGTTCCCCTACGAGAACTTCTACTTCTTGCAAGTGACGGACGCTCTTATTAAAATCGAAGTGCGCGCGAGTGTAATTGAAATGAAAAATTTGTTGTGCTACGAGTACGAATTAAACAACACGAGCATTACGACACGTAATTCAATCCGTTGCGGCCGTGGCGGTGGCGGCACTAGCGCAATGGGGAAAGCCGGAAAGGCGGAAAGCACGCATAAAGCACGAAAAAATAAAACGACAGCGACGTACAACTTCATAATGACATAACTGTGCGCACGATGCCCTCTTGCATTCGATGTGTATACAGACGCGCGGTATATTTCTAGGACGACGTCAGCTGTAATTCCGCTTCCCGCTAAAAAGCGGATGCCGTGTCACCTCATTCATTCGTTTCGCGGCGGCGGCGGTGGCGGCTTGTGCTTTGGCAAATTGTTTCCGCCTCATCATCCATCAAAAAGTACAAAAATAAAAACCACCGCCCTTCTTCTTCCCATCGAGCGTGCAATTTTTTAAACTCTAAAGTAATTAAATGTTTTTGTCATTCGCCCGCGAAGAGCAGCTGAAAATATCCAATAAGCGCGTTCGATTATTTGTCGCGATTGTCGGAAATCATTGCGCTGAACTCAACAGTTTGATTGTGCGAGACGTCTTGACAATAGTTATTGAAATGAGCGTAACGTTCCGTTTCGTTATCGTCGATTAAGCAAGCACAGCGAAGCATTCGCGATGCGCTTCATATGCGCGCAGTGCATTCCAAAAGCTTTTCGCAAACTTTTGCACATTATAAGCACTTTGACTGTGTACATCTCGAGGTACACTGGATGTTTCATCTATCATAGAATGCCTCTGACATGGGATTTACACGCTGGAATTCTCGCACGTTCAGTAGATATTTCTTTCGTTTATATTATGCATGCATTATGTATGGATGGATGGAAAAAGGTGCATTTGCTTCGCGCTTTTTCCCGTAAACTTTCTCGACGTTTTCGTCAATACTCGACTTGCTTGTCATTGCGAGTGTCACAATGAAATTCTAATTCCGCGTTGCAACTCCAGCAGACGTGATGACACGTCGTGAAAATATGTTGGATTGCGCGAGATTTATTGCTGCTTTTAGCGAATAATTTTTGTTGGTACCTACATTTTGATTGAAATCGCCTTAATTTCGAATTCAATTGCAGATGCGATATTAGAACATAACTCGCGCACCAATATCTCACTTGTCAAGTAATTCATTCTCGCATCCAATGCGCGCCACGCGTTTAATATTTGACTGATATGTTTAATTACTCGCCAAAGCTAAGCTGCACCAGATGCTGCCACTATTCACTAGATGTTCGAGCGTTTAAGTATTTGCTCGTTTCAGCAAGCGGCGCACGCTTGATTGTGAAGTCTCTCAGTCGATGGCTTGCCATGTTTTCCAACCGACAGAGAATTCAATGTATGAGTTCTGGTCGAGCGTTATGCGAGTTGATAAGAAGACTTTGTCAGTTCAGAGTGTGCTTCTTGTTCGGTTACAAACTTATTGCATGTACTGACTGACAAGTCCGTACTATGTAGGAAACATCTATTGATTACTGCTAGACTTAACGTTAAGTATATTTCCATTTTTTGATTGACTGGTTGTGGATCAATAAAACGCGGCATGGGGTGTAAAAAAAGAAATCAACTTGGGCGCAAATTTAATTCAAATATTGCTTTGGGGGCTAGCGCGATAGTGGTGGATTGTCAATTCAATCGCGGCGGCAGTGGCGGCGGCGGGCAAAAAGAGAATATGCATTCCTCTGTTGGACGTCCAGTGAAATGCGACGATAGATAGATATTGCATATTAGAGAGCGTGCAAGAGCGACGGCGAGCGACGTGCGCGCATTGTGATTCATTGCGGTTTTTAATTAATTTCCCTAATGTATAGCCGCGCGACAATGCAATGACCACCGCGCTATGCAATTCAGCGAACCCACCGAACGAACGCACGTATATTATTGCCCTTTTCAATGCCCCATCGTTCCGGCAAGCGCGCATCCGTTTCGTTTAATTTTGCGCGGTGCGGTGCGGCGGTGAATCACAGCGCGAATCAAAATTTTCACGTAGGTATGCGCAAAATGAATGAATATGTCTCGCCGCATAAAATGCTGTCATATGAAAAATATAGTTATGAATGTAAAATATCCATGGGAGGTATGCCGAGCACTTATTAAAAATGTGAAATGACTTTTTGAATTACTCGTACGTACGTACCTACAAATACCGCAATGCGAATAATTTAATATGTTTGTAATTGTTCTTTTGTGCAGTGATTTGATTAAAATATGCGCAAGTAGATGGAATGCAATGTAAAAATTGTACTCACCAATAACGGTCAAGTTGTACCGGAAACTTCTCGTCTGCGCATTGCGGAAGTCAACGCGACATCGATAGACGCCCTCGTCGTGCCGCCGGATATCGTCGATGACGAGCTGCGCCGGTTCCGATACGGTATGGAACCGGGCACGAGTTCCAAATACTTCTTCTGAAGACCAATGTCTCGCTTGCGACAAAGGTTTACCTCGCACGTCAAAGCTGCAACAAAAATTCAACGTCAATAGTGTTATTATTACTCTTGTTGTTCCAAGCACATGCAGTGCACATAAATCAAAACGCTGCAAATTTGTCCAATCATAACAATTATGGAACGGGGCGCTAATCACACGCGAGGATCGTGCCTCGCCCCGGCAAAACACTCGCACATTGGCACTTTTGCGAATGCCGCCGAGGAGGAGAGCGACGTATCGAATTCGCTTTAGGGAATACGTCGGGAGCCTGTGTGTAGATAAACTGCATAATTCAGTGTGTGATTGCGCGGTTCGCCAACCATAAATTATAATTATACCAAAATAACGCTCGTACCGCCAACATGCATTGGATGGGGGTGTACGTACAATGCGCCGGAATGCACCGGAATGAATGTATGCAATCATCCGTGCCGCGAGCGAGCGGGCGCGCGCGCGCGTTCTGCATAAATAATAATAATATAATTTAATCACAATGCATGTCATCAAATATGAACCTCGGCCAACTATTGCAATCGTTAATAATTGCCAAACAAATACAGCTGGAGCGTGCAGTACCTACGCATCGTGATAAACGAGATTATTTCATTTTAATAATTGTACTTGCCGCTGCTTTTTCAATAAAATATATTCGCGAGCAACTACGACGTTTTATTGTTTAATTTACTGTAATGTGCAATTACATGTAATGATGTTATTGTCGACACTGTTTTTTCATTAATAAAATAACGTAATCGACGGAAGTGAATTTATTTTTTCCATCTATTGCGAATAATTAATTAAAATTGAATTGCAAATTCAATTTACGTATGATAATTGCACATGTAAGAAGATGCGAACGCACCTGTACGAAAATCAATAGGTTTGATAATGGGTAGCTAAACTGGTATCGCGTTCGAACGATAATTGCAGTCGTAGAAAGCAATTGAATGTTACTAACTTTCGTCGTCGTCGTTGTCGTCGTCTCAATTTCCACCGATGCGGATCGAGAGCGACCATCCCTACTCGCACCGAAATTCGGCGAAACAGAAGTTTGCTAGTGCAATGTCGCAAATGGCGAAACGGCAATCAAATGCACGTTTCGGCGGTGCCGAAATCACGATTCGCACCCGCCCAAGCAGACGCGAAATTTGAATCCGTGCGCGGCGCATTCAATTGACGAAAATTGAATTTCGATGCGCCCTGTCTCGGCTCGTTGGGTCCTTGATGTCTGCATTACACACACCACCCTTACATGCGCTAGGTGTGCGCATTGCATCGCATCGCGATGGGGGAGTTTGTTTAAGATCCACATGCGCCGAGCACTGCCGTACAATGGCAATGCAATAACGAAATTCCGAGCGGGCACGGACCATTCCTGAACGAGTGTGCGCATGCAACAAACAGGAACGTAGACGACGAGACGAACAAACAAACAAACGCATGAGACAACAACAAGTCAGGCATATTCGTAAACTATCCCCTCTGAGCAAATACCAACGGCAAAGTAGGAAATAACGAGAAACACACTTTTGTATCATCCACCCCTTTCAATGCCTTCAATGCAATCTATGACTGGAGTTTATCCTTTCGATTAGATGCTAACGTTCTGCAGCATGCAATTATACCTGCAACTATTTCTATAAATAAATATTTTACCAAATATCACCGATAAACAGATGAAAATTATATCCATCTCTTGAGACTGCACAGTGAGCAATTCAATTGTGCTACAATTACAATCGAATGACAATCGCTATCGCTCAAAGCCTAATAGAAAGCATAGATTATTAATATCAAATTTCAGCTATATGAGTGACACTAAATCAATGAGCTGCAGAGCACTAATTAATAATGCAGAACTGCACAATAGCAATAATTGAGTTCCAAATGTGCCAACGTTCGTTCTATCATCAAGGAAGCTCATTAAAATTTAATTAAACCATAAAAATATCGTCAATGCCCATCAAATAACTTCCGCATATAAATTTTATGTGCCTATAAAGGTAGGCAGGTTACTGAAAAATGATATACCCTATCATCAGATAATCTTTTAATTATTGTATTATTTCGGGTTGGGGCTTCGTTATGACGCGCGGAAATTTCGGGTTGTGTCATGATTGGGGTCTTTCTGGCACTAAGACATAACGAATGACGTGGTCCAAAGTTAGTTATAGCTTGTATTATACAAGGCCCGAAGGGTCGTGGGCGCGGACGCGAGGGGGGGGCGGCGGAAGGCTAGGTAGCCATGCATCAAGTAACCGCCACCTTGGAGAAGTCGTTCGACCCTTTCGGAATGCATGGGTGGACGCTGCAAGCGAGAAAACTTGAATTCGACGATAGTGGGCCGAAGAACAATTATGTGTGCCATTTGTGCTCATCTATAAAGAAGAATTATTAACGCGCTTTTAATGCCCATGCTCGCAGCGCCCCCGAAATAGGCAATAGTTAAAACTTGAATCATTACGATCGTTACGTATTGTCCGCGCTCAACAATTACCAACATTTACTTTCGACCGAGTGTAGCGGTGGCGGTAAGGTGGTAGTTTAAACTTACACTCTCCGCTCATCAATAACTTAAACTTCACAATGCGCTAGCGGCGTTTGGCGATTGCAATCGGGTTTAACGATTGAAAGTGATATCATTCAAAGTTTCCAACAACTCCATTCGAGAGTGAGAGAAATTTAACTAGGTATTGTTCCATTCTCAATTTTTCCCATTGATCGTTTTCTCGCGAAATCAATAACCATTTTCAATACGGCGTAAATCATAGATAAGCGGCCACTGTTCATACAAATATTAATAGCGCATTATTATAGAAAATGACATAAATCTAATCGCATAAACAATAAGCTTATCTATCGTCCGCGCCCGCTGCAATTCACTGTAATGTCCAACGCGCCAGGAATGAAAACAACCGGAAGTGAATATAAAAGCGGTTTGGTTCATGCGCAATAAATGCGCGCATTGTGTTTGTATATTATGCATATTTGGCCGAATGTCAACGTATATTACGTACTGCAAACTGCCCTCTTGAAACAGTTTACGCGGACGCACATTCTCCGAGCGCGGATTGCCATAGTGTCTGTAATAACTGCGCAAGCAAAACGTGCCACCACGGCCGCCGTCTGCAGCTGTATATCGCATTTCCAGTCGGCGGCAGCGGCGGTGGCAGCGCGGCCAGCCTCGAGGGACTCACAAACGGACTTCCTCGTCTCGCTTTAGCCCCCATGCATGGCTGGGGGTGCATATTCTCGACAACTGCACGTCTCGAAGAGATGTATTGTGTATTTGCTGTGCAATTCGAGTGCATGTGGTTGCACAAGCCAGTCACGTTGCTTACATAAATTACGCGCACGTTGATAATTTGCAGCCTCAAGGGTTGAAACGCACATGCGGAGAAAAGTATGTTGGGCAAATAATATTTTTAATCAAACGACGCGACGCGCTGCCTGTTTTAAATGCGAAAGGGTTTTTTCGTCCTGTACGGGGTGTTGAATTAGGCGGCAAAATAAGAAAAGATGTAATTGAATAATTAGTTTTGCGAATTACTTTGTATATAAATTAAACACCTGAGCCAGAAAAGAAGCACGTGGAGAAACAGTTAGCTTAAGAAGCAACCGACGCATTTATGCGTTGGGGGTGTTAATTTATGTACGTCGTCGTGGTAATTTTGTCTTGAATTTTAAAAAATGTTTCTGCCTTTCCCTACAGCAAGGTGTACGTACGTTTCGCAGCAAGAAGCCCTTTTCCACGTTTTCGTCTTGTTTCATCTTCAACTCTGGCGGCGGCGCGTTCCTTCATTCGGGGCGCTTTTAATTAAACGTCACCCTCGCGCAAAAAGTTTGAGATTTCCTTTAAAGTCGCAGCGCGATTCACAGCAAAGATACAGCATGATATGGTTGGTTTTTCATTAAATTGACTCCGACTACTACGAATTGAACTCAATAACCTGCGATAAAATATTGTGGTTTGTGTTGGAATTTGCGCGTATAAAAATTAACATTTAGAAGACCTTATATTAACCCCAAATATTAAGTATTAAGTAAGTAAGTAAGTCGAAGGGGAAAGTGATGATAAGAAAAAAAACGCCGGCGTCAAGTCCGTACTTTATAAGCGGCTTTGTCAAATTGCAAATTGACGTTAATTTCGTCGCATAATTTGCGTAGCGTACCGACCACGAATTTCCATATTTTCCAAAGACGTCCGTCGAATGTGGCAGCTGCGTAAATCGCCAATCAATTTCACGTTGCTTTATTCATCGCTACTTTTCCAAAGTCGACTTTTCAATCAACGTGCCAAAAGTTGCGCGTTGTTATTCCAAGTTGGTTAATTGCGAAATAAAGAAAATTATATTTTAAATTATTGAAAATTGGAAATTGAAAATTTCCTGATGGCGTAGACAAACATTTCGATTTGACTCTGTTTTGCTCGTATGGCAAATTGAATGTGAATTTAATATTTTGACGCTTCATAAACTCAGACGCGTGGAGACGAGTGAAAGTGTGTAAAGCTATTAAACGCGAAAATAAGTGAAATGTCAAAAAATGCTAAAATGCTAAAACGTTTTCTCCACTTTCCACAACGCAGAGCGCGCTACTCAAGCAAGACGTATTGACATTTCAGGATAATATTTTATGACAGCTTTTGCAACAAGCGAAAACAGCGGAAAAACACAAGACGAAGTGAATTTTTACATAATACATATTTAGTGCGTGTTGCGTTTTCTTCGCCGCGGCTTGTTTGACTTTTATTATGTACGTAGTTAATTGAATTATTTATCGATTAGTCAAACAATGTGAAGATGCGCGTATTCGAGCATTCGAGTTTCTTCATTTGGTGTTCATTGCTCGCTTCATTCGCTTCTTCCGTTGAATGTCTTGACTCAATAAAAAGCACATCCAATACATACGCGGCAGCGAGGCGAGGGTGTTCTGGTTCAACTCTCGTAAAATACGTTGGCGCGCGCCAAGTTAGCTACCTACCAATCAAGTAATTGTAACGCTCATTTACTCCCTCGCTCGCGAAAGAAATCGCGCAAAAATCCAATGCAGTTTCATTACATTTATAAATAACACATACAAAGTGTTACCACAGTGTTATCCCGCACCATCTCTGACAAATTTCAAAACGTAAACTTGATAATAATTCAAGTGTTTCGTGTAATTAACTAAAATTAACCCATTTGTCCGCAAGGAAGAAGGACGAGGAGAACGCTTTTGTTCTTTTCAACTGGCGATAACATCGACATTTCTCATTCACTCGGCGCATGCAAGCGTACGAAAAAAGAAGATATATACGCGCGCGCGTTCCGGCGGTGGAAACCTAATCACGGTAAATCTCAACTTTTCAAAAGTTTGCCTTCGCCAACTTGTTCGCGAGCTTCCCGAAGTGTATGTACAAGAGGCACCCACCCGCCGTTTTTCGTCCTTTTTCTCTTCACTCAATTTCGATGCGCGTTGTGTACATTATACTAAATGTGTTTACTTGTTTGTTAAATATTTCAGCATATTTTAATTTTTAACGATAAAATATTAATTTCGAAAAATGCGCAGGCTCATGCATGGAAAATGAAGAAATTATTTATGCGCGAGTTGTAATTTAATCTAATGAATTTTAAATGATTCAATGCATAGTACCTACTTCTATAGGTAGGAGGGAGGCAGGGTATAAAACTTTTCTCCAACTCATATCAAGCAATTATGAACGAATTAATAATTTGTCATGGACATGAAATTGCAATACACATTTCGCCATTTGCGCAGTAATGTGCATTTTTGTAGCAGTAGCAGTTGGCAAACTGCATCGGCAATTCGCGCACTGAACGAAAGGGTAAACTGTACGCAAAGCTGCCATTAAAAGTTTCGAGTGACAGATAACGAGTCGGCGCTTGTTCGGCGCGTGTAGCGCGAGCGCGCAATAAAATGAAATTAGTTCATGTGAAAAATTCGACATTACGATCACCTCCTTTGCTCGTGCTGCCACTGTCTGCGAATGCATTGCATCGCATGCATGCATGGATTGCCATTTTGCCCGCACACGTCCTGTGTGCTTGCGCTTTATCTCAATTACTTTTAAATCAAACTTGAATTTATTACAGTTACCAGCGCCCTTCCTAATGTTCCCGGATATATCAGCTGCACCATCATGCATTTTCTTATTCTACATCCCTCCATTTTATGTAATTTTATGCATTACTTCTTATTCCTTCAAACAAATCTATCAATTGCGCATTGCTCGTTTTAATTTCATCGAAAAGTTAAATAACTTTGAAGAAGCCCGAGAAGTACAAAGGTAACCGGATGTACTGTCATAATATATCACGCATGACAAATGAAATATTTGATTTCAACGCAAATTGAAACCGCTTCCTTGAACATTTTTATCCGACGATTCCGACACATTAATTCATGTTGAATTTGACATAAACGCTGGCGCACGCAATCGAGCTAAATTTGATTTGACCAGCTGGGAGGCGGCGGCGATAGTCGGGCTGGCGATGGTGGTTTTGCAATGTTACTTTTATCATGCAGCGCAGTGCAATTGCTGGGCTCGATGTGGCGTACAAGGAAGTGAACGAAATACGAACGCCCAACAACAAATATTTTCTGGTCATGCAATCGCAAAACCGCTGCCAGCACAATAGGAAACGCTGAATGCAAATCAGATTTTCACGTCTTTTCGCCTTTTTGCAGCACGCAACAATTGTAGGTAACAACTATTATTCACATTCACGTTTTTAATTTTGCCCAAAAACAAAGTAAGCGTAGGTATGGCAATTGTATTTGTATCAAAAATGTTTAACTTTATAATTCTATTAAAAGCGAGTGCATGAACATGAACATATTTTGCAGCACGAGTGCATTTCCTGAAGAAAAATTGCGCGAATTGCAGGAGCGAACAATGCGCAGAAATAAAAACACATAAACCACGGCAGGCAACATAACGTAGAGAATGTGCTGCTGCTGCTGCTGCTGCTACTGCTGGTTCTTTGCTCGTGTGTTGTATGGCGCGGCAGTTTTCGCGTATATAGGAGAATTTCGTAGTTTTGCAGGCCACAAGTGCGCGCCTCACACGCTCCTGTGTTCTCTCGTCCTAGTTGAGCGTGGAGTTTCATGCGAGTGAGGTGCATGCCAACGGCCGGCAATTACTCCGGGATAACGACGAGACCTGAATTAGAAATGTCATGTCTGTGTAGATCAAAGCGTGCTAACTCTTTCCAGACGCGTACTCCCGTTCGTTGCTTGCCTATGTTCGCATAACTGTTTTCAAAAAGGCGCAATATCCCTCCGAATGACCTACATATTCATTTCTTCTTTTATTGATTTCTATATCTTCCATTCAAAACAAATTTTCAATCTCCAAACTTTTCATTCATTTGCCGCGTAGTATTAATAAACTTTTGCTAAATAGATGAATAATAACACTCGGTATTACGGTATGAAACGCATGCAACAATTCAAAAGCCATGAACGCGCGTACCTCGAGCACAAATGCGCATTTTAATGCCATCCGCGCAAACTATCCAGATAAAAGTTGGAAACAAAGAAATTCGCAAAGTCTCTCGTTACTTTGCCAACAATTACATACTTCGCGGTGCGACTATTTTCAATGACTAGCGTACTCACTCTCCAGTCGGGCGCTTCGCGCGAACGCAAATTTTCCACTTTACTCGCCGTCCAACTTTGTCGCGGCAAACTTGTCGCGGCGAACTTCATTTTTGCGATGAATAATATTGTGTATCGCAAAGTTTAATTTCATTTCCGGCTTACTTCCCTACTTATTCCTCCTGTTTGCTTGACGTGCAATTTTTGCGCGCATCTCTACAATGCAAGTTTAAGTATTCTTAGTCTTAGCGTCGTGAGAATAGGCTTCGAAAAGAAGCAAAATGTAATTTAATTAGCAGAAACCTGTAAATCTATTTATTCGGTATGTTTATATGTGCAATTACGGGCGGAGAAGGCAAAAGTTTCAATTAAAGCGTGCGATATATGAGAACATTATTGTCTCCGCGCACGTTCGCGCGCCTCAAGTGGAGGCGAAACTTTTCTTAAGGGCGCGGATTGCGACGGGGGGGGGGGGCGCCTCGCCGGCAGTAGGGCGCGCACGCGGCGAATGTGCCATCGAGCGCTCTGCGAAATTGCGTTATAAAACCCGCAGCACTATACGGAGACGACGGCAAAGAGACACATCGCTCTATTTTTCGCTCGGAGGCGGCAAACACGCATCCAGCGCGCAAAAGAAGACAAAGTTGCTTTTATTGTTTCCAACTATCACGGCACTAAGTTGCTCATTTTAGCAAAATGTAAAAGGCGCGCCTAAATGCGAACTTAAACGACATTTAACAACATTGAATCGTGCGCTCGCCGTCGTAAAAATGCAATTTTAAAAGATCGCGATGCGCCGCAAATTTCACCCTTGCAAGCAGCATTTGTGACACAAATTGACTCCGCGCAAACAAACACACAGCCAGACAATCGTAACTTTTAATTAATATTACATCTAATTAAATAAGTTAAGCCTTTTGCTCTTCGCGCAGGAGTAAGCAATACAAATAAAATGACAGCGACTAATTTTGCGTGTAATGTCTTCATTTCTTTTTATGTTTCTTGTTTGTTTCTTTCCCGCCCCCGTTTTATTTGCATTCAATATTTGTCTTTCATTCTACGAGGGAAAACATCGCAAATCAATTTTTTTAAATTTTATTTGTTTAATGCAGATATTCGCTGAATTTCAGTAAGTATCTGGGTGCGTCGAAAAGGAAAAGTTAGATGTGAACATTCGAAACGTTTATGTCGTTCGATACGTCGAGTTTATGAAGAGATCTCCAAAGTTTCGCTCGCTCGCTGACTGACTTTGCAATGTTTATTCTTCCAAAAGGTACACATCGCGCAAGTAAAGCGAACGTAAACTAAGAGCAAATACGACGCATGTGATTGACACCGAACGTAGACGAAGGTTAGATATTATGTGATACTCAATTTATACTTGTTAGAATCGAAAAGTTGCTCAAGGAATATTTACAGAAATAGTTTGCGCGCTCGTCGGAGAGACGAGTCGAGTGAAAATAGTTGCGCAGCGAAACGAATTTAGTTGTAGAGTAAAGCCAAACACACAAAATGCATGAAACGACTTTTCAGCACATTGTTTCTGCCTGCACGAAATCGATTCTGGAATCGCGCCAAACGCGTCTCTTTCAACTCATCCTTCCTTTCTTTTTTTTTGCTTTTTCCTCTTTTGTCTTTGCGCTTTAGAAAATTAGCTGAAAAACTACAGCGTCCCAAAATGCATAATTTATATTCTTAAATTCCTACGACAAAAAAAATGTAAGCAAACATATATTCAGGACGCGATCTCCAAGGAATGCACCACTGATTTCCAGCATGTCCTTCAGTTCCTCTCCAAGTCCCTTTAGTTCCTAGTTTTCGCTTTCTTTCGCCGGAACAAGAAGAAGATCGCGGTAAAGTTTGAGTTAGGAGCGTAAACGAGAAAAGTGTACAATTGTCGTACAAAAAGACGCAAGAAGAAGACGATGAAGAATACGAAGAGGTGTGATCGAAAACTCAGCGGGAATGAATGCTTTGAATGTCCTTTCGGCGCGCACTTGAGAGTATTGGCTTTGTGCACGGTGTGTGTAAGTGCACCGAAATGTTTTCTCCCTTCGTCTCGTCCCTTTTATTACGCCAGATTTAGTGTCTTC
This sequence comes from Aleochara curtula, assembly GCA_963978815.1. Taxonomy (NCBI): domain Eukaryota; kingdom Metazoa; phylum Arthropoda; class Insecta; order Coleoptera; family Staphylinidae; genus Aleochara; species Aleochara curtula. Next base: position 16,597,803 of record OZ022216.1, on the reverse strand, counting down.
GATTCGTGCAATCCTTCGGGAGTCCATTCCAACGACTCCAACTTGACGAGTGTTACGCGTTATTCACAAGAGTGCCCCACACACAATGCGATACAATGCGTGAAAAACTTTAGGGAAGGAAAAACGAATGTCGAAAATAAAAGCAAGATGCTTCAGTAATATATGAATGAATCCAACGATTTCTTGGTAATATCCAACTAATATTCCAATAGTTCAATTTTTGTCTCCTGAATAATCGCGAGAAAATAAATTGAAAGACATTCTTGCGTTGATGTCCTATTTATAGAACAATCGCGTGTACATTACAAGCTTCTATCTTCTTGACGCTATCATAATATTGTGATTGCACTCGTTACGAAGAAAAAAGTGTGCAGAAGAAAAAGAGCGAAAGAAGCGAGCGGTGGAAATGAAGACGTTGAAAATCGAGATTGGATCGAGCCAATCCATACGCTGGGGGCGCACATGACGATGACAGCGAGCGAACGCGCGCTCTAATCAAAGTAAATTAAAAAGGACATCGTTATCTTTATTTGTGTAATTTAATTGTGTGGACGTATACGTTCGTGTTGTGGCGGGCAAGAGGGCGAATCAGGAATGAAATGAGGATTTTCCACCGCATCAGCAGGACGAGAGACGTAAGACGAACTCGCATTCATAGAAATAGATGTCGCCTTGCGCACACTGCAATCTCAATAAACTTCGAGTGGTTTCACATATTGCCTTTTATTACAGTCAATAAATTCAGCTATTAACTCGACCGACATGTGATGACTGCCCCCGAAGCCGCCGCCAATGACAACATTGACGAACTACTGCATATACGCAGTCATCATATTTCTCCGCATCGGGAATAGATTTATCGTCCGAGTTATTTATTTCAATGACTTTTATCCTTTTTTCCTTCTTTGTTCCCACCCCTAAGCCAGCGATCAATATTAATTAGGCGGCATAGTGTATAAATTATTTAATTCTGATCATCAACATTTAAATAAATGTTGTGATTAATTATTTGTGCATTTATTTGGAATTAGGATAAATGGAAATATTTATTCGCTGCTCTTTTTCGAATAAACATCAACAACAACAACAACAACCACCCGGAGCCTAGAGATGTAAATACTAATATTTAAACAAAAACACGGATGATTTTCGTTTGAATGCGAGCGCAATTCAAGTTTTAATTAGCGAGATATAACGCAAATGCGAATATTGAATGTTGTCGAAAGCAACTAAAAATGCACGCGCGTTGCGCATGCGACGTGTGTAAATTTGGTTTTAATAGCCCATCCCTCGTTCCGCGGATAAATTTTAATCACATATTGTCTGCGAAAAGCATTCAAATATAAAATTACAGCGAGCACGCAAAGAGAGCAATTTTTCCACAATCAGTGCTGTCGAAATGCAATAATCCACAGCGCAGAGGGGAATGCGCAATTTTTGCGCACAATGCCTCAAACATTTACCAATAAATAAAACGTAAATATTTATTAAATAGAACAGCGGAATTAATTGAAAAATAATTTGTTTGCATACTAGCTACGAATAAAAAATTAATTCATTTCCATTCACGCATTTCTAATTAAAAATAGATGAATTCATAGGCAACCGTTGAAAATTGTGGTTTATGAGTCGAACACATTATGATAATTTTAAACTTTTCCTAACACTGATTCTAATTGATGATAATTTAGCTTGCAAGCTCTTTATTCACGATATTTTGCTTTCTCGAAAAATGAACGTGTTCAACTTACAAAATTTTTCATTTTCTGTCTGCATTTGTCTTATTTCAATGTAAATATTGCGAGTATCTGTTTGAATTCAGTGAGTAAGTAGACCTGGATTGCGTTCGATCACTCAGCAAAAGAGTAAATGGCAGCAAATGAAGAAAAACGATTGCATGCGAAAGATGCTGGCAGCATTGCTGCTCCTCAAAGGATATTAGAACACACAACAAGCGCAGAGGGAAAAAACTACACGTTCGAGAAAAGGAAGAACATCCTGATATATATCACTACGCTGCGCGCCACTTGCACTTCAAGCGCGGAAGACAAAGTAAGACCATCATTGGATAAATGATGAGGTGAACGGAGATACACGATGTATGTTTTAAAAAACAACAAGCAGAAGCGAGGGAAAAAACGAAAACATTAACTGATCAAGTTTGAACATGAACCCCGTTCGCTCCAGCAAGTCGTACACGCGCGCAAGGGGATGAAGACGAAGTAGGTCTACAAGTAAAATTGACCTGGGCACAATGGCGCAATTGAAACCAGAACAAGTCCGCGCATAAACTATTTAAAATTCAAAAACTGTTCATAAATTAATATATGAGCTGTTAATTTACTCTATAATTTAAAATTTCCAATTAATCAGTGCTTAATTAATATTTTATGATGTGTGTTCTTTCCCGGCTTTTATGTTCGTACGCAAAAAATTCATAACAAGATTTTAATTCGTTTTCACGTAGAAACGAGAGCGAGAAAAAATGCATGATTGCTTTTGCATGCAAACGCGTCCAACACATTGATTCTATCACTTTTTACATGAGCGTTATGAGCAGCATTATTATTATTATAAGCTTTGTACTCATTGTTCGCAAGTTATAATAAACGATAAACGACAGTTAAACGTCGCACACATGCGTCCCGCATAAAACAAACGAACGTACGACGTATGAGAGAAATATATTTATGCGGGCGTTCAAACGCAGCGCGGCGCGCACAAGGGATGGAGAAAAAAAAGATGAAAAAGTCGTTCGTTGTCGTCTGCTGCGTGATAAAAATTATTGTAAAACTTTTCTCGAGTGTCATGTGCACGCAACGTTATCATTACATGCATGAAGGGCGCACGCAGTCATCGTACATTACGAAATCGTAAAACACGTACATGTATATGTAGTTTTTCCGCCCTTGTGTTTCTCGCTCGACAGTTGCAAAAATAAAACATTGTGTAAAACTGTTGTCGTCCACTAATAAATGTGATTTCATATTGGGAATTTCGTCAAATTGCAATAAAAAAAAAAACAGAAAAAAAAAGCTATAATTGCTATAGCAGAGATTGGGGGTGTGTATATGAAAAAAAAAAAGAAAACGCGGAAAAGCGGAAAGCGAATATAAACGATAGGCGCAACATATGTTACCACACGTCTCTGTTATGCATTGTGTTGTCGGTGGCGTATGTTGTCGTTTACGCAAGTTCTTGCTTTTAATTGCATACACATATGCGCTAAAGTCACTCTCGTCTCGCATGTGTATCAAGCGGCGTGCGCGCCGCCCCGAATGTAGATGTAAAACGTCAACCACTATATTGCGCGGCGGCGCGGCATGCATAATGAATGAAAAACACGTGTTATTTATGCGTGCGCTAAATGCATCGGGCATATAAATGCGCAAATCAACCGCCATCAGTGCTGAGCTAATAAGTTTCACGTGTGACGTCATTATTTTGTTTCACAAAACGTGTAATGTGTAATGTCCCGCACTCCCCGAGAATATTTCACGTTGCGCGAATGTAATTAAACCGGCTATAAAATTGTTGTCAAGTTGAAATGAATAAAATAATTATAATTCGCGTAAAAAATGAATTTCGCCTTCAGCTGCAATTACTTCAAATACATAATGACGCACTCTAAACTATTAAAGGATAATGGCAGATGCGCAGGACGAAATTAAAAAATAATATGTTAGGTACTTTCCTGCACATGTTGGTGGACTAGCGAATTTATGGAAATTGATTTGTTGGAAACTCACCTAAAACAAAGAAAGAGACATTTATTATTTAACATGAATATTTTTGGGGGTTGAATCAGTTTTTGGTATTAACTGCATATGCACTAATGCAATACGCTCTATGGTACGCGTGTAAAAAAGCGTATTAAAATAATTCATCTTTTTCGTCAGCATCACTATATCTATATGCATCATGCATCTGTGCGTCTTTTTATGCATATTTTATGCTTGCTCCCGAATAATGGATGTTTACATTCGCGACTACGCTCACTATTTTATTTTACGGAAGGATTTTATTATTAATAATAATAATCCTGTTATGGCGCATCAAGCACGCCGTCGCTATTATCCTTATTATGATTTTATGCGCGCGCATTTTAAGAACTAGGCAGTATTCGTGTCGTCAGAGGTCTTCAAAATCATGTTCAATTTCTTGATGCCCGTCCCTGATTTCATAACACGTGTTTTATGCGAATTCCGGCCCTGCGTGCAATTTCACTCTTTTATTTCGCGAAAATATGTGTGCTAATCCATAATTAACAAATAAATAACACATAATAAATGCATTCAATTTTTTATAGTCAAATTGCACATTTGCATTTGGCGCTTGTTTTATGATTTTATTGCATTGTATAATGTTTTATTATTGAGTTAATAAAACTTTTCATATTTGCACAGATTGCCATAAGTTTATTATGCATTTTCGTACGTTCGCTTTTTTATGTAAACTGTGATGAAATTGCATTGCAATGTTTCGCAGTGCGCATTAAAATGCGTTGCTGATTATGTAACCAGAAACAAATTCATAATTACTCGCGGGCAAACATTACGCAAGTTGCTGGAATAATTAACGCAGAGAAGAAGATGTCGGCTTCGAATGCAGCAGTGCGAAAGAGTGAAGAAGGCGAAGACACTTGCAGTGAGGATGCACAAGAAGTATTTTGGATTTATTCATCCATTATTTTTTTAAGTTTATGTATTAAATTTGTATTAAATTTTCCGCATCATAGGTAAATGTTGTCGCCTTGATAGTTCAAGTTGGATTAAAGTTTAAGCCGCAATAAGTTGCAAGTTAATATAATTAATGCGCGAATTTAATGGCAAAATGTACAAATAGGTTCATTAAAATGTGCAATAAAATTCACCTTTGTAAAATGACGTCGTCGTCGGACGTTCTTAGCCGTGGTTTGAGTATACATACATGCATTTGTATGTGGTGTGCAGACACCTGATATGCGAATAACGCAAGCGTAGGAATTAAATACGAGTACATTTAATTAAGAAGCACTAACCTGCTGGCTGGCTGGCTGGCTTTATACGAGTGAGTGTATTACGTTAGTCAGCCACGCGGAAAGCATTTGTGCTATACCCAGTCGCTTCTTAGATATAATAAAGATAGATATTAATTAACTTAACGCCTTATGATGATATAATTCCGACTAATGTCCTATTGCCACAAAATATACCCTTCTATCGCTCAGCGCTCATTTCGAACCAAGTGTCAATAATTATGCATAGAAATTCTAATTCAATTTAACCTTCATTACGCATCAATTATAAAAATGGCGACCGAGTGATGGATTATAATTAATAACAAGTTGTAATTACTTTGCAAAGTAACAACCCGCGCGCGCGTCGAGTCAAAGTTTATACACGAGATCCCTTGATGGCTGCTTATTGGAAATACCGTCCATAGTCAAGGAGCCAAAATCAGGAAAGCGACCGACAAACCTGCATAACCGACAACAAGAAACAAGAGCCGCTTGCTTACTGCTACTATACAATGAGTGCCTTCAAAATTTCCACTCACTGGTGTTTGATAATTGGAATTAGCGCTAACCCGATAACAAGGTCCTTAAGGGTCAAATAATTTTATTGTCCAATTCCAAAACATTTCCGCACACGCTCTTCCTGTGATATTTAATTATTAGTTATGTCCGTAGTGACTTATTTTTTGCGCATGTTTTAATGTACTTTGCTATTTTAGCGCTTCAACCTTTCAGGCAGGATAACGGTCAATGTTTGTGTAAATTGCATTGTGCCCTAGACGTATTTCAACGTAAAAAAACGTGGACGACAACAACAACAACAACAACAACAAGTCGAAGAGTTAATAATGCCATTGCACTTTGTCCATTTATCGAGTTATCGTTAGCAAGCACCGACTGACTTTCAGTATTCTTGCGCATGCATCCATACCATAAAGCATGCAAGCACAAAATATTTGCATATTTATGCAAATCCAATCTGTGCAAAGCGCGCATGTGTGTTTATATTCTAAATAAACGTATAATAAGCATACAAGCGCGCTCGTAAAAACGTTCACGTTCACGTTCAACGCCAGACCGAAAGAAATCCGCAAAGACTTCCACTAAAAATCATATCTCGTATAAACCAATTGCGCTGTTGTTACATAAATTTTCATATTCTTGCCATTATGTCTTTTTTGCGCAGCGAGCGATTGAGCGAGCGGGTGCTTGTTACATCATTGTGCATTTAGTATGCTATGTAACAACGCGCCTTCGATTAACAAACGCGGGATTCACATGCGACATGCGCCCATGTACTGCGCCCAGGAGATATATGTGAACATGCATCGCCCCCCAAAATAACACAACGTAATACACCCTGATGAAAAATACAAATTTCGCAAAAGTTTCCTACGTTTTTCAGCCGCCGCATTTCCTCTGAATATTTATTAACTTGCTGCACGTGTAAAAAACTGTTAAAACATCATTTGCAACGCTTTATTTTCGCTTTTCGCACATGTTCGCACTGCTCTATTGTTCTACTAAAATGATAGATGATGTTTTGTTTTTATTCAGTTGAAAATACAACAAAAATCATTTGGGAACACGTGTGATAAATCAAGGATTACGTTCCAGGATCAAAATATCACTCTGGCTGCGTACGAATGACACACCAGATGGAGTTTTCATGTCAAATTGAAAAATCAGGAGGTATTCGTGTATGAATTTACATTGTGGCAAACTTAATTCCTCGTTAGCGCACATGCAATACGTGAAATTGTTAATGATTGTGCGTCAAGTGTTTGAATTCGAGAGAGTCTAATTGTGATGTGACCGCTACAAGAGCGCAATGGAGTCGTCGTTTGTTTGGAATTTGCTATGAATTTGCTATTATGCTTCCTCCCTTATTCTCATCCATGTACCTGCAGTAATCGAATGAGAGAGCAAACCGCAATGGACTTGCCGTTGACGTGCAAAGATTTGCATATAAATAAGGCATCTACACAACAGGTTTGCCTCGCGAATAAAACATTAGTGAATATGTAAAGCAATTAAACAAGTTTCATCACAAACAGTTATTGGTCACGTTCCAGCCCCTGAAGCAATAGAATTTTTCGCGGAGTGAGAACAACATTGGCTAAACGTGACATAAACTTGTTCTTTGTGCATTTACGTAAATGCCAGTTGAACAGCGCAATTAATTGAGTTGATTGTAGTTACATAAGTGAGCGAACAGAAGAAAAATGTGCAAAAATCATAAAATAATATACAATCATAAAAAAACAAGCGCATGAATTACGCGAGGCAGAGTGAGGCGTGCAATAAAATGCATGCATTACCTAATAAAAAGTTTTTTAATGTATTATTTAGTTGCAGTGCGCACGCGTTTTTAACGGTTGCATTGCATGTGATCCTCGTTCGACCTCTGCTTGTTGTGCGAGCGACACGCTTTTCCACAAAACTTCAATAATATTCATAATCTAATACGAACTTTATTTAACTTTATAGCGAATACGCGCGATGGACTACCTTCCTTGCCATAAATACAATTAATGCATGTTGTGAGACTGTTTTACAACAATACGTACCAACTAATGCGCTCATAAATATCAAAACTACTTGAAAAAGAACAAATATTCACTTGCATTTCATTTAATACAATAATATCTCGTATTTTATTATGCAAACTCAATGAATTTTAAAATATTGCCAAAGTAGATTAAGAAATTTATAAGTTGGGCTATTACGTTCGATAATGATGGAAAATTCAAATAAGCGTTAGCTGGAATTGATAGATAACAAGTTGGCACAATAGAACGCGCAATCAATATTATTTAATTATTTAAGACACATGCCTCGCTCTGTCAGAAATGAGTGATGCGTTTGAACCGAGTTAACCGTTCGTAAAATACACGACGGGTTAAGACATTAGATCAATTTCCTATTAAAATTTAATGTTTAATTTATGCAAAGCATATGCTCTTTCCACAATTCGGCGAAGCGTAATTTACTCAAGTAAAACAAACGCAATTTATCCATTTTTAACCAACTTGAAAAAGCGGTAATAACGTGGTGAAAGACATAAATTTTTCTTAAAATTATTTACGATACAATTGTAGATATTGAAGTAGTGCGCGGTTCGCCAAGTGACTTTGTGTACGAGTTGGCACAAGATGCATTTGTTATGTTACATTGGTATTATTTCAGTCTCTTACAGTGTTCGTTTCGTCGTCTAATGTCACAACAGGGAAACATTGCGCGAAACCAACAAGAGAAAAGCATGATATGAACGAGCGAGAAAAAGATGCAATACAATATTACATACGAGTATGTACATTGTGTGGGCGAACAAATGAAAAAAATGAAGAACGCAAACACGGACAACGGAGCGGGTGATTGAAAAACGCCGGAGCGAGAACGAAACGAATGAAATAATAGTCAATAATACTTGGAAGCAATAAAGATCGTAAAGAACAATCGAATTTGTCAGGACTGCTCTCGAGAGGTACATATGTTATTCGTTTAGGAGTGTTTCCCGGCATGTTCGCAGGAGAACGTGCATCCATCTCCTACGACTGCAGATGCTCCTTGAACGATAGATGAACAAACCGACGAAAAAGCACGAATGCTACGACTTGACGTCGTCTTCACACGAGTGTATGGTGCACAAAGGCACCACTACCCCCTACTGCAAACCATCCGATCCCTACCCTCAGTGGTACGCCAAACTCGTATATAACTTTTATCGATGGCTAGCTCGTACCTCTCCGAACAAAAATTCGCAATGCATTTTCCGAATGCAAAATTAATAATGCATCAATATTTTAGCAGATACTGCACTTGAATAAAATATCACCCTCAAGTTGAATATTCATGATGCGCGCTTATATTGTAATTTTAAAGTTGCTCTTAAAAATTGTTAAGCTTAATTAGAAATTTATGGACGAGCGAGCAACTGCTTTGTTTTATAAATAAAGACGTACGTACGTACGTATTCGGCGTGCATGCGCTAAAATATTAAAATTAATGAATAAAATAGCATGGGTGGATTTAGTGGACGAAAGCACGGCCGACAGATGTACAGCAGCTTCGAGTGGAGAGTAACCAAGAGATCGAAGCGTTTGACCGCAACTACCGTTACCACTAGAGCGTAGCAGGAAGATACAACCAACACGCATTCGTATCGATTACGAAGCAACGAGTGCTGCTCGTTCCTGCTGGTGTGTAACTGATATGCGCCAATGTGGAAAGCAAACTAAAGCTAGGGGCGCTTCGACGATTTCTCGGGTGGAAAACACGTTTGATGCCCTTGTATGTGAATTTGTGCGGTCACCACTTGCGTGCTGCTGCTGCTGCTGCTCCTGCTGCTGACCGGGACAAGCAAGCGCATTGCGACTCGAATCTGTATTTGTAATTAGATTTTCTAGCAGGCCATCCGATGTACTACAACTCTCTACTCTCTACGACCTTCTCATCCGCCGCCACCGCTGCTACCAGCATGGCCAATACCTACTGCTGCTGCCCGTCGATATTACTTAGAAACGAGTATATTTGTTATTATGAAATCGTCCATGCGTTCAGAGTGCTCCTGCTAACAAACTAGCTACTTCTGTTTGTTTAACCTACTAACTCTTGTGATTTTAACCTACATTGTACAACAATTGTATAAACACACATTTGTAACGAGGGTTGTGCGATATTGAAATAATAAAACGGGCTGAATTTTGGACTTTGTTTGCGATGCATTAAAATGTTTTAAAGACTAGACTTATTAACTTGAATATTATAGATTATTAATGCGCTTAGTTGTTTCGCAAATATGAAAGTGCTTTGCTTCCTACATTGTGTTACATTACGGTTCATTAAATTTATACAAAGCACAACGTAAATATTGAAAGTGAACGACGCCGGTGGTGAAAACTAAACGCGCGCACGATGATGGGGTTGATGGGTTATTGTAAGAAATAATATTGGCCGCTATTAATTTAGCGCTTCCTCCCTTTCGCACACCTCTATTCATATACAACACAAATTTATACGCGCGTTTTGCTCTCATTGCTGCGCACTCAGCGAGCGAGCGAGCACGCTAAAAAATGATTTACGACTTGAATTATTAAGTGAAACGGCGCTCTCTTGGCTGCTGGCACGCGCGCTTCTTCTTCGCCGCCGCCGCCGCCGACGACGATGACGTCGAATATGTATTTAAGCCATTGTACATACACTCGCGCCATACAAAATAAATCCAGCATTGTGTTTCGGCTGCGCGCAAAGCTTAAGAAGAGATGCCTCATGCCTCGACTCACTCGAGCGGCCATGTTTTTATTAAAAACGATTAATTATTAAAGTAAACTTAAACAATGGATTCGTTTTGATGCATTATTTATAGCAATTTCAGTACCTCCTGCTGCGAGGAAATTGCGTCGCGTCGTTTATATTCACCGCCTCCCGAATGGTTTTGTGAGGATTTCTACGTAAAAAAATAGATACGTACCTATTCTACGCGTTAGTTTTTATTTAAATTGCAATATTTTTGACGAGGTGTTATTTTTGCGGAAATATGTTTTTACTGGAATGAAAAATATTTCGTAGTAAATGAATGACTGACCTATATTTTAAGGATATTGAAATATAATTTATAGGCGTAGTGATACTCGAACGTACGCGTTCATATAAATATTTTAGTTTTATAGCAATAATTTACAAACTAAAATTGCAATGCTTTTTGCTCCTTCATGCGCGAGACGGGGATAAAATTGTTAATAAATGGTAAAAATTTTAAAGTGGTTGTCAACTAACTTTTGTTGCTACAGCTTCGTAAAGTGCATGGAAAGAAAAGTTTCGTTTGCACTATTTATTTCCTGCTAATTAAATTGAAGAAACTAATTTATTAAGACGCGCGCCGGTGAGATAAGAAACGTTTTAATCATTTGCAACAAAAGAGTTTCGTTTGCATTCATTTCGCGTTATGTTGTTTAGCGCTCGGCGATTTTTTTCGGTGCAAATTTTTGCATGCGAACGTTTGTAACATCAAGTAAACGATGCCGAGGGAATAAGAAAGGCGAGGAGCGGCTGCCGGCGAGATATCAGCGCTGGAAGTCAAATGAATACCACTTTTCTTACTTTTCGCCAAAAGCAGCAGCGAGCGCGTCATGAGTTCGTGAACTAGATTAGGTACTTTTCGTTTGTGCGCTCACCGTCGCGCGTACTTTTATTTCCTCACCGGCAGCTGCTTCACCACCACCACCACCACCGTTGCCAGCGTTGCCGCCGCCGCCGTCGTCGTCGTATCAGCTGCATTTTGCTTACTACTCGGTTGGCGGTGGCATCTTCTTAATAAGCGCCACTCGTAAATATCATTTTAGGAGCATGATCAGAGTATATGGCCGCGAAATAAGCGAGATAAAAGCATGAGCATTGACATTCGCAATTTACCTTTACTCCAGCCGCGCATGTATTTCTCTTTTTTCGCCCCCGCCAAAAAACACAAATTCCTATGCCGGAAACGCAAAACACAAAAGTGTCATAATCATTACTGTCATACGTAGTCAAATGGAAAGTTTTGGCGTCGATTTTTACTTATTGGAAAATATTTCAATTTGGCGTAATATTGAGAAATACACTCGATTTTCTTATTTTGCATTACGTTTAATAATATCCTCCAAAGAAAGCGGGGGCGTTGCACGTTTTTCTTCGACTTTATGAAATTATGGCATAAAACGCAAACGTGCATATGACTTGATTGCATTAGCGCATGGGCAATTTGAACGTGCGTCAAAACTTTCAGTATTGAAATTAATATGCAAGCAGCTGCCATGTAATTTCGTCTCTCGGTGCAATGAGAAACTGAGTGCTGCTGGCGCCGCGGCTCCACGCGTCTGGAAGCGAATCGTTGTATTTGTTCGAAACATGATTAAATTAATTTCTATCAGTAGCAATAATTCTAATTGAGTTTCTGTCTTTCCGATTCAATTAGATTCACCGCATGTATTCGGAGGTATGCGCCAGTACGAGATGTCAAACTGTCAGCAGGCAGATGGAGTTCGTCATGCAATCGAATTATTCGATGCAATTTACCGAAAGAACATGCGACAGAGAGAAATCTTGCATTGCTCATGTTTCAACCGTGTTGGATTTAGTGGATGATTAATCCACACATGTTTGAAATTGTGTGGAAATTTAAAAATTTAGCAAAATATATATAAAACAAAGTCGTAAAACTCGCGAAACAAGCAATTTGCCTGGGAATTTGAAATTTCTTAGCGTATCAAATATTCCTCCTTGGTACATCTTATTAAAAGGCTCGCAGCGCCGAGAACACGGCCATAATTGCGTAGTTTTGAGTGTTTTCGGGTTAAGCGATGCTCGCTCGCGAACGCTCATCCCTTGAAATATGCGTGGACGCAAACACCTGTGAACGTGGAAACTCATTACGCGCAAGTTTATTGGACAGTTATTGGGCATCGCCGCCGCTCGGCGTTCGCGCGCTGCACCATGAGCAACATGGCATAACGGTAAAAGCGTGGCGGGCCTAAAATACAACAGAAATATACACAAGTGCTGCTCGAGTTTGCTAAAGAGAGGCACGTCCGCGCGTTGCAAACTAGAGTGAAAAGTGCCGTTGGCAGAGGCGGCGGCGCACCACGGCGGAAATTTTCAGCAGCGGTTAAGGGTGAACTAGTGGATACCCACTGTTGGTTGCTGTTTTAGTTTTATGACGCGTGCTGGTGGCCGAATTAGCTCAAATAATACGAAGAGGCGGCGGAGGGCGCATATTAGCGCACAGCCACTATTAGCACAAAGTGTGCGAGTAAGGTGCAAAGAGTGTGTTTCGCTTTACTCATGATTAGTCCTTCTTTGCGCCCCCCAAACGAAAAGGGATGCGGGATAAAGAGTTAACCCGGGGGTGGTGGCGTTAATACGATACGCGGCGCCAAGGGGCTCGAAATTAGACTGGCGTTGAATTGATATGGCCTTGTTTAATTTGTTAATTTATGGTTAAATCTATTGTGGTCTCGTGTCGTGTTATTGCACGTATATTACAAGACCAAGAGAGGTCTTGGAAAATGGACCTGTTTTCATAAAACTCAACAAAACATAAAGCCACATTGCTTTGTTTACGCATAAATGAATTATTTCAATTAATTACTGTATTTCAATATTTAATATATTTAATGGAATTTCATCTCTGTAATAATAATAATAATATGACGCGTACTTGAATAGTGGCTGATGATTATGACGTGAGCCCGAAATATTTTACATGCCATTCGCCATTTATTTAAGCTATTAGTTTAATTAAATTAAAATCAAAACGGAAACTATTTATAAATACTAAAAATAAAATATATCAATTAATTTCATCCATTTTTCTAATTATCTGCACATGTTCAAATAGCACGCATGAATACCCTATAAAACGAGGATTATTATAACGTTATCATCCAATTTTGTTCAAGATATAATATAATAATATATCGTCTGATTGTTAGCCCCGTCAAAGTGCATGGGAATCTTGCGGGACGCATCTCTGCGCTGGAATAAGAAACGTCTTGAATATAAATGCAAAAGATTCACGTTTCGCTGCTGCACGACGCTAAATATATGTATCTATTATATGAGAGATACGTGTGTATAAGATATATACGCGGAGGCGGCGAATAAGACTTTTCTATACGGCGCGGCGCGCATATGCATGCAGAGGAAGAAGGAGAGCGCAGGGATAAAGTTTTACGAGAAATTCCACGAAGCGCGCGCGCGAGCGATGCGTGCATTATATTCGCAGCAAATCTAAAATGCATGTAAGTTATCCGATTTATATTAACGTCGCCGGCATGGCGGTATAGTGGCTGTCGTGGTGGCAGTAGCGAGGTGGTAGTGTTGGTCGTGCCAGCAACGGGAGATCGGAGTTCTTCTTCTTCTTGTTGTTGTTGCTGTTACTGCACGGAGCGCATATGTACACGGGGAGCGTGAGCAAGCCTCAAAAAAGTCATAAATTTAAAATTTTACTATCGCATCAACTCTCCGTTTATATGGCTGAACGCGCGTCGCGTTTCATAAACACATGACGACAACAAGCACACATTTCAGCCGCCCCCCGCGCTGTGTGTGTGTGTGTGTGCTTTGCATAGATTGGCAACGTGCGAAAGAATGACGGAATCGTTCCAGCCGCAAACAACAACCGAGCGGATATTGCGAGTAAAATAAGTCGCGCAAAAAATCTTATACGTTTCTGTCGCAAACACCACGAACCAGACGCAAAGCATGAAATGAAAGAACGCGAACTGATCTTGAAATAGTCCCGCTATGTTATGTTTATCTTTAATTCATATTGTTATTTTTATTACTCGAATTTTTACGACTTGTAGTCTAAATATTTCATCAGGTAGAAGAAGTTGCGGCGATTTATTAAGATGAATTACTGTTTACGTGAAAAGCTGCAAATTGAGTAATACCTGCGAACGTTAGCTACCGATTGCGATGTGACTTGCTAATTAACTGGCTGAAATACGCAAACAGAATGACAATCAACGCAACGCGCGCGCGGGCACTGCTTGAGAATTTATACGCTGATCGCATGCGATACGAACTCTCGACGTTTATATTGCGCTGCGTATTCCGCAGAAAATTCAAATTACCAATTGCCACCGCCAAGTCTGCTTACGCTGGCGTTGCCGTCGCTGGCGCCGCCGTCAAGTCAAACGCGGAAGAGGAAGCGGCTCGCAATGCAAATGCAAATTTTCAAAACAAACATTCATCAATGGCAATTGCGCGGAACTGAAAACACGCCCAACTGCAAACGCATTTTGTTTAATCTTAGCCACTCGGCATATTTTTATTGCTCAACAACAGCAGCGCCGTTCGCTCTATGAATTAATTTTATTGCCCATTGCAGTGTATGTAAATATAATTTATTTCAGCGTGAAACGACTAATAATCAAGATAAAATATAGATTTAAAATAATTAAGCGCAGAAACCTTGATGAAACGCATTACATTGCTTCGCTTGCTATTAAACTTTAATTGAACAAGTTTTTGTTGCAGAAATTAGTTATTTAAAAAACGCAATGAGTCAAGTGAGCCACTTTGATGCTTCACGAACAATTGAAATTAGTAAAACGCACCATTCAGTGTAATCACACATTGTTCATGACAATGTCTCCTCCAAAAAAGCATGGCATTTAAACAGCAACGAAAAACATTATCAAAATTCGCAGTCAGTGCTGCAAAAAATTGATAAAACGCACAATCGTAATTGAATTCATCCCTTGTGTATGTATGTTTGCCAATTGTCTAGATGTACACATACGTTTTGTTTTCTATTATTTTCTCTATTTTCGCTTTGTTCGCAAGTGCAAACAACAAAGAAAAACTTTGATGAAATTAAAATTCAATATTTGTTAAGGGAATAAATGCGCGTGCGGCATTGCGCCAAGTCTTTTAATAAGTCGTTAATGAAAACTAATTAACTACGAAAATACTCTTCTTCGTACACTGTTGCTGCATCATTATTCGAATGAAATCATTAGCTGCTAATTAGTTTGCGAATTGCAGACGGGTAATTAATCTTACTTAGGCAGACGCTGTGCGGTGCGTGGCGCGGTGAAACAAAGAAAATTTTCTGATATTTCATTATCGGCTGAAAGAGATGCAGCCGAAGAAGAAGATGATGAAGAAGAAGAAGAGGCGAAAATTAATATTTGATAAGTTAACACGTTGCGTATGCGTAAAAGTTGCAAAAGTTTTATCTATGTGTGTCAGTTCGACTGTAGTAACAAAATAGAAACAGCGCGAGATGAACAGATGAAGGCTGGATGCATGCAACCAGACAAAACACGCCGTCCGTACCCTCAGGAGCTCTTCACACAACGTCAGCCGCTTCGTACGAAACTTTTAATTTGTTTTATGAATGTTTAACTAACGCACAACACACCAAACATGTGCAAAAATATATTCTATCTAGGATTCAGACGTGCTGGATGTTTCTTTATGCTACTTGCGCCAAAGTACAATGTTCTCTGAACAATATGAATTATTTTTGTCTAGCGATTGTGTTTTATTGGATATCAAGTGGAGAAATAGGAAAAGTTTAAATTTCAGAATACGGTAGGGTAGAGTAGGGTGAGGGTGGAATGTTTCAAACATGTCCTTAGAACACAACAGGCAAAAGGAATAGTAAAATCGGACTGCTTAAGCTGTGCACAATTGGATGCATATTGAGCGATCAAATTGCGTCCTGTGCAGAGCAAGGCTAAAGAGCTGCAAACACTCGTCGTCTTGTTCTCGTAGAATTGCAGAACAATATACACAAAATTGCGATTTGAATTTCCTCGTACATGCACGCCAAATGCACGCACAAGAGGATTGAGCGTTGCATGTTGTGCGTTCTCGATACCGTTTGCGGAATTCAGCACTTGAACGCACAGCAACAATCCCCATATACGTATGCGGGGTGTGGGGTGGCAATGATGGACGAATTTCCGCTGGTGACGGCGCTTAAACACATTACATTACCAACTCTTTACGTGCGCGTGTGTGTCTGAGAAATCAATTTTCGAAATTCGCAATATGTTTTAAATACTTATTGAATATTTTCTAAACACGTTTCACATGTTGCGATCGGGCGATGCGTGCTTGTGACTGGCGCTGACTTGCATGCGAAAAAATGCGATTTCCGGCATGTGTGATTGTCGCTTCGCCTCGCGCTCCTCGAATATGCTTTTCATCATCATCGCGCCACGATTTCAGCGCATGCATTGCAAAGCGTTCGACGTTTGCGGCAGAATGAAGAAGCGAGGCAAAAAAAAAGCTGAAACGGTGGAAGGAAAAACGCGAGAGGTGCGCGTTTGTGAAGAAATGAGAAAAAGCTTTCTGCGCGTTCGCGTTCTATATTCGCGTGAAAATATCGGGCGCACATGTACCGTATGCATTTTTCATTCACAATAGAATTGCGTTCGACTGCTGCCACTGCTGCTGTGCAAGAACCCAGAAAAAGTACGCGGCGAATCGAATGTACAGCTATTTTGCGTCGAGTAGGTACGAAATTATTTTATCAATTCTATTACATTTTTCGATATTTCGATATCATGAAAACTAACATAAATAAATTCACCATCCCTTCACCGTGGTGGTGATTTTCTTCTCTAATTGTGTTTACATTTTCCACGTTTCAAGTGACTTCGTTAAATTTAATCGCAACTATTGTGACGCAACGCGTGGGAAACAACAACAGCGACAGCAACAAGCGAAATGATAAGAGGTAAATCTGTTAGCCATCGTTGGCGAACGGACGCATCGTTACGTCGCGTCGCGTCGCGATCTCGTTAGCGTTTGTAACATTGCCATCATTAAATTATCGTCAAGTGCAACTTACGCGCAAAGAACATGACAACAAAACATTAAGCAAACAAATTGAACTCGTAATATTACCAACACGTAATTCCTACTCTGCGCTGCACTACGCTGGAATAAATAAGATGCGTTTGTCTAGTCGAATCGAGTAGAGCATTTGTCTAATTTGTTATCGATTTGCAGATTACGTTCGTCCAATTTGCCGACGGCAGCGAGCGAAATTAATAATAACTCTACAAGACGACACTGGCGATTGAACCGGAAATGAAGCATTGCGCACGCATAAAATCGCATTCGCCGTGAAAGGCTTCCGCTTTTTCTGGATGATTTGTGTGTGTATGCCAAGAGCGAATACAACTTGTCATTATTGATTTTATTTCTTTGCAGATGTTAAACGGATTATAAAGCAACCGGAACGGTAACGAGGAATGCGCAGCGATATTATCGAATTACTTTCAGACAGATGGATATAATCTCACTGTCGGTTCGTTTTGCGGCGGTAGCGGTGGCGGCAGTCGGCATTATGGAAACCGGAAGTCCGCTCTTCGACCACCGAGATGCCATCAGTAAGGTGTTTCCTTCTTGAACGCCAATTGCACGTTTAATCGAATGAAATTTTCATCTCCTTAACTCGACTGAAAGTTTGTTGGTTCGCGTTGTATTGTTCGAAAACAAATAATTTATTATAAACGCTCTGGCTTTGTGTAGAAGTAAACGCAATCAAGAAGAAAAGTCAACCACTTTGCATTGTCTAAACAAAATACGTAGACGAATGCACGTGACGTGCGCATACGAAGCGCTTAAGTTTTAATGGTGCTCATCAGTTGGATTAACAAAACCTCGGAGCGCATTATTCTATTGAGCGCCGCGCCGCATACAAGACGACATCGCTCGCTGCCGGTCCCCGTACTCTTGTGCTTCCCGGAGAAAAGGAAACGACATATCGAGCTGACATAGTGTGGCCGCACGCTGCATTGTTTGTTAATTTACAAATACGTATAGTGCTGCCCTGCCTCCAACAACAACAACAACAACAGCGACTGCTCGTACAACAGAAGCGGAAGTCCAAACACGCCATTAAGAACTATGCGAAAACCAGTTAAAGTTTAACACAAAGACTTCTGCTTTCTTTGCACACGGCCACTCGTTGGACGCGCAGTGTATTAATGAATTATTAATAAACTTCATCTCAAAATTCGGTTGTGAAAACTTGACAAGTTATTGGCGATCATATTCATTCAACAGAATATTTAGAACGCTACGAAGTCAAAGTTGAAAGGCAGCAGTTACTTTCATTTTATTCGAGTCAAAATTCAAATGCATTGTCAGTCATTGTTGGGCAGTAAGTTAAAGCGTTGTGTCAGAATGGCGCATAGCGAGATGATGTTGAATAAGCCAATATAATACATTTGGCGGCTTAGAGCGGAGGTGGCAGCGGCTGTTTCGCGGTTTTCCACATTGTCGTCTTCGGCGCGGCGCGGTAGGTACTCATCATAAGGCAGTGCTGCGTTGTTTTTCTTTTGCTTTCCGCCGGTTTTTAGCGCGCGTTCCAGCATCGCTCCCGCGAGAAATGCATGAAACTTTCATAAGAAATAGCTCGCCGGCTGGCTGACTGTGTATTGTGCAAGACGTCGTCGTCCTTTTGTCGCGCGACCAACGAGTGCAAGACAAGATGAGAACCGCTTGCTGCTGCTGCTGCTGCTGCTATTGCTGCAGCTACATTGTAAAGTGAAACAGCGAAAATGTGACCACTTTATTACTTAGGATCATGAATAATTTATATGAAAGTCTATTATGTCTATTTTTACATGGCGGACGATCGCGTCTGCTTCTTGCGACATTGTTTGAGGGGATCTATCTTTACATTGCAGTCGCTACTGCTGAATCGAGAGACATACGAGCACTTTTTTCCCCGAGTCTCGCGAAGGCTGCGAAAGCGCAGTAAAAAATGCAGGAAGAAGTGAATGAAGTGCAAAAGTCTTCCGAACAAACTTTTTGCGTCTTTATATGCTTTATGCACTTTTCTAAAACTATTCTCCAGCGTAACTTTGTCTACAACTCTCGTGCAGCAAGTTGGTTAATGTGCGTTGAATGACATATGTTCGTAGATTAATTTTCTTTTCCGCACCGTTATCAACAACCTCCTGTAGGAGAATATCGATAAGAATTGAATTTCGAATAACTGCACATGATATTACAATAAATATAGAGGTTGATGCGTTATTCACTATAGTTAACCCATCGAACAGCGAGCAACGACGACGCACGGTGCCAAATAATCTATGAATAAATTGCGCCAAATGCGTCCTTTATACACAGGAGCAAGGAAGAGCGAAGCGTAAAGAACCCTTCTAGGCATGAGCACCTATACAATTGGTGGGCCGAACCTCCGAATACCAATTCGCTCATTGTTTTACATACAAATAACCTCATATCATGGCTTCTGAGCGCCGCGTAACCGATATTCTTGTTACAATTCAAACGCTCCAAACCATCCACTTGAGTCTAACGCAAACTAAACTACTACTTGAATACGTGCAATTTATTTCTATAATTTTGCAAATTCTATATTCATTTTCCTAAGAAGCAAAGAGAAATATCAATAGCAAATAGCTGAATTTTTCTATTTTTTCTATTCGAGAGAGGAATATCAATTACTTTAATTATTATGAATAAATTGCTTTGGTCAAACCCGATTAGCCCTTCGCGCACATGGGTAATTGATGAATGTACTTATGAAGCAAACAGAGCGCGGAAAATTATTAACGAGTTGTACTTGATCATCAACGACGTACGCGTTACAAATCACCCTCAAGAGTCTCTCGCCGCCCTCCGGAGTGCGCAGCAGCGAGTTTAAATGTTTGATGATGTGTTTGTACTTTGGGGCATTTACGGATGGGGCAGAAGAGGTCGGAGTCGGTCAGGCGATCGACTACTCTTCGCTTACATATACTTTGCTTACAAGGACGGCGGTGGCGGCGCGCGCGAGCTTAATTCACCTGCAATATATCAGCGGAAGGGGTTACACCACTTTGGCATTCGTATGCACGCCGAGAGTTTCCGGGTTCAAGGTGGTTGTTGACCTACGGATATCGACGAAAAGTGTTTGAAATATTTAAAAGTGTTTTGAAAGAAATTCGAGGAAATTTTCTATTGATTCCGCGCTCGAAAAGTCAAGCGAGCATTCATTTGATCGTATTTTGATGTATTGATTGCATTGTGAGTTTTCATAGTTGCCGCCCCCTTCCCCGCAGGAGACAAATGTTCATTTGTGTCGATTCGATTTAAACACCGCCATTGCCGTACCGACGAAAAAGTGGAGCACATTAAGCACAAAAATGGGAACGCATTAATTCACATCCTGATTTATTATAATTTCACGCGAAAACAATTCCAACGACAAGTGCTTCATATTTACGCGTGTCGGAAGCGGAAATGATTGATTAATTTATAATAGAAAATAATTCCTTTGCTAAATAAATGTGCGCAATGTGCGAATCGCTGTAAAATGTAATAATTTCGCAATGTGGTGAAAAAACAGCAAACGCACGCGTACAAAATAAATTAGAGATTTCCACATTTCAATGAGCGATTTGGACACGCATTGATCATTGTTCTATAAGCACACACTCAGCCGGAGCGTTTGCGCTGAACATGCTAAATGCGCCGCCGCCAGCCAGCCAGCGTTCGCCGTTCGCCGCCCGCGTTCACGCTCGGTCGGGATGAAACAAAACGCGCGCTTTTATAGATGTGCGCCCGAATTAATCGCTTTCAATAAAAATGTACAATCGGTTTGTTATTCCTTTCCATTTATCTTCCGTTCGTGCCCCGGTCGTTTCCGTCCGCCCTCAGTCCTGCTCGGCGCACAGTTTACGCGATTTGTCCTATCAGGTTATGACCGCTTTTTAACTCTGATATCCTTGCACTGCAATTCATTTATAAACGTATTCTCCGCCCGTGCTTTATAGCGTGTAAAACATGTTATTTTACGCAGTGCTCCTCCACTCACTCGATAGAAAAATATTAATTTCGTTCAAACTGATTGGACGATTTATCGGGCGGGAAAAATCCTATTACTATCCTCATATTTTAATTGACGCAAAGCAAACGACACGCAAAAACACATCAAACACAGAGTGAACAACTAAGTATCGTAATAATAATGATAAAACCAATGAACAATATAAATAACATATCACATGTGAAAATGTGATAACTGTCAGAGAAGATTAATAGTGCATTGGTGCGCTTCGCCGCCGCCAAACTGCGAGTGAGTGCAATGCGGTGAGCGTAGCGTGGAATGTGAGCGAATGAGACACTCCTTGCGCGTGGCATGGAAATAATTTTTTGTCATTCAACTTGATTTTGATAAATTGGCCATCTAAATGTGCGCGACCGCTAACGAAACTCCGTCACAGTAGGTATGTCACAATTGCCGCCTGTTCTGTTCTGTTTACTGTTTACTTCACAATCGATATTTTAACCATTTTCAGTGAGTGACAAATAAACGCACGTGGAATTGTCCAAACAGTATTATGGCGTATTATTCATGCGAAAGAAAAAAAGACTCACCTATAAATTGGTATTCCTGATCCGTGTTGAAACCAAAACACCATGTACACCTTATCGTGTCCAGGGGGAGTGACATCACAGGGTAAATTCACACTTTTCCCTTCGACCGCCTGCACGTCTTGAGCGATGATCACTGCAACGAATAGAAAGAAAATTGTTATCACGTTATAGTTGTTATTACAGTGAGAGTTAACAACAGGCGAATATTTTAAGCGTTATTGTGTATGTAGTAAACGCATAATTTTTGTACGCGAGAAGAAAGCACTCATAAAAATTAAAAATGAATGAAACGAGCCGCCATTATGAAGCTTTATTCTAAAGCCCAGCACGCCTGCGCATCGCAACATGATGGAGAATCTGCACGCCGCCTCCATTCAGCTGGCTGGCGCTAAAAACTAATAATTCCGCTGCTGAAACAATGAGTCAACAAGAAAAATACCGAGCGCGAGCGCGCGGATTAAATAGAAAAAATGCGCTGCGTTTTCGGGCGAGTCAAGTAAACGAGAGGAGAGTAAACGCATTAAGAGAACGCTCGAGTGTGGGGGCGGCGGCAGCAAGCAAGCTAGCATGGATTCATTACTCAAATTTAATGCGCATAATATTTAACTTTTAAAAAATATTAAAATTCCAAGCGCTGCCGCTTAATGGCGTTCGCCCCTTCCATAATTACGATGCTTAATTAAAATGAAACTACGCATGCGCGCCCGTCCTACGACGTGCTAATAAGCCCTCAATTCTTCAAACATTCCAAGTGCTTAATCCCGAACAGGCGCTCGCTCTCTGTTTGACAAATTTCGGATTGGGATCGCACAAGTTGCGTTGATCCAATATAATAGGAGGATATGGAATCCACTTAAATATTTAGTCGACTTATACAATACGCGAAGAAAGCAAACACAACAGCGACGCGAACGACTTATAATCAACACTAAATTGAACAAAAGACGCATTATTATCGGGCTTTCAGGCCATGAAAGTCAAAAGACGTACGCGCACACACACATGCCGCGGCCTTCATTGTTTAATGCCGCACTTAGCGGGGGAGGAAAGTTGAAGCTTTGCGAATCACATTGTCATCATCATCATCATCGTCGTCGGCGTCGTCTTCTTGTGTTTGTGTTCGTTCGTCAATATAATTGTGATATATACGCGTGATGGCATTTTGTACAAATTCATCGTATGAACATTCGAATATGTAGATCACCGCGCAAGATATTAACGCGCTTGCTTCACATACCTAGCCATCTCTCCAAGGAGCACTTTCGTCCTCCTTGTCGCGCATGCTGATCTCTGATATGATCGCAAATGCGGCTGAGCGAGGACGACGAGAGTCATTGTTGGCGCATTTTGAATTCATCGGCGTGCCAATGTTCTAGGCGCGCGCGCGCATGCGATGAGCACTCGAATTAGGGAAAATCAACGCCAACGTTGCCGCCGCCAACGCCGCCGAAAATATACACATGCGGGGGCGGCAGGCGGCATGATATGAGAGAGCGAAACGCCTCGCAGCCATTACTCCAAGGATAAGCGGCGCGCAAACGTATTATGGCGCGTGCATATCCTGCATTTATCTGCATGTGTGTTCGTGTTTAATATGTACATGCGGCGTGTGTGCGAGCAAGGACGAGAAGGGAATTTAAATTTCAGCGCGCAACTACGGTTTCACTTAATTAGCGCCAACTTAATTGCTGCCATCGTTCGTATTTAGCGCATAAATAAAGTTCATTAACGGCGCGAGACAGCCCAATGAAATGAAATACGAAATTATACTTTCGTGCTAATTCAATTAGTTTGTTTGTTTTCTTTACCCCCGAATCGTCGTGCGGTATTTTCACGTTTTTCCAGGGAGTAAATAAAGGTCGTTGGAATCACGGCGTTCGGCCGGAATATTTGATTGACGTTTAGGATTTTTTTGATGGGCTCGGTGGTGGTGGTGGGCTGGTGAAAATGTGGAAAGTTGGAAATATACATAATGCCAATTTATCTATATTTATGTCAAAGTGGTTGCGAGTGTGTGGGCGTCATGGATGTCGAGATAAAGTGCAAAATTAACATTGCAAACACACGACGACAACGAGAGGAGCGACCGAAATGGGGATGACGGTAAGCGAAGCATCGGGGGTGGTATGGCCGCATTTCATCCGCGCGGAATGTTGGCGGCGTTTTCCGTTTCGCTTCTGGTTTTGCATAAATGGAATTCGTGTTTATTCCCACATTGAAATAAAATAGTACCTAGTCTCACATAATTCTATACATTTTCCCAGTTGTATTAAAATACATTTTCCGATAGAAATTTTCAATTTCTCAGCTTTCTTAAGAGTCTTAAGAGAAAAGTGGAAATTTGTAAGTTTTCGGGCTGACCGGTTGATTAAGTGCTTGGAATTGACGTGAATGTTGTGCAAATTTAAGCGGAAATTAGTTAATCGCTGTGTGTCGGCGGCTAAGTTGTCAATGTATATTTATCGTTGGCGCATAGCATACTCTCAACGCCACTGCCGCCGTCCGCGTGTGGGATATGTATGCACACCGGCGCGTACGAGTTTTGTTGACACGACACGGAGATCCCAAACCGCCGCTCCCTCCCCACATGTGGACTCTCGGTGCCGCGAAATATTAGTTAACTCCGCGTATTGTTTGCGGTGGCAATATCTCCAAGTCACCGGAGACCCTCATGCCGCCACCCGTCACCAGTTTCAAGCTCATCATCCAGATGGCATTAATTTATTTGCACGTCTGATACGCGCCATACCAACATCCAACAAACAAGAATCACAAATTTACGATCAACAATTTTTTACCTTTCTCCTTACGGCGAACCAAACTTTTTTATCATCATCAAGGTATAATTAAATTTCTCACACGTGAATCAAAAATTTGCTCGACCATAACGATTTACTCGTTTGACGTTCGTGAATCGTTTAGCCGTTCGAAAAGTTTCTTCTGCTACTTTTATAGGGGGGGGGGGGGGGCAGTTGGAAAATATCTACGTAAACATCTTGACACGTCGCACTGTGCATGCATGTTGGCGGCGGTAAGAACGTAGCTTTTTGCCAGTTCACAAGAGAGCATTGGATTGAAGTTTACTTTCTCTCTTCGCAATTTTTTTTATCAAAGCGCGCACATTCGCAAAGCCAATGCTTAACTTTTTCGAATATTTTTTCCGCTCAACGAAAGAAGGGAAAATCATGCTAACAAGTGGCGCTGCCACCGCCGCCGCAGCCGCCAAAAATATTTGAGACGTTTGAGATTGTCAAGTGGCTTCTCCCGTTTACAACTTCTTGGCGAAAAAAGGGAATGAAGATGTAAGCAAAAAATGGAAAAATATACAAAATGAGTGTGTGATACGCACACTCGTACGTATTGCAATGTCATTATAAATGTGCGGGCGCGCTGATAAATTTACTTTACAAGTGCGCGTACGGTGCTATGTTGAAACGAAATCAACTATACAATTCCCATGAAAGCAATTTACAAGCTGTGCGGATGCAAGACCGCGTGAGCAACGGGGCCAGCATCGACGCTAATACATATTGCGGCTTCGGCGCCGCCGACGAGGAGGCAGCGCGCACACCCGTCACCCGTATTTCAGCAATAATTTCCCGCTGATGTTTTCCTATTGAATCGAATAACGTATTTCCTCAATAAAAATCTAATCTTTCGACACTTGCTATTTCACATGCCACACGCGTTGCCATTCCCGCCCCTATTCAAGGGTGAACAGTTTTTAAACCCCCCTCAGCAAACTAACCCAGTTAACCTACCCATCTTGTTTAAAGCATGATCATAATATTTATAAAATTGTTATCTTCATCTTTCAACAAATGCACTCAAAACATCAATAACAAAAAGCGATCCATAAAACTCTGTCAGAAAGTTTGCTACTTAGGAAAATTTATAGAGTGGAACATTTATCGCCATTAAACATTATTTCTTTCGCAGCAAGTGAAATTCCGTTCGTGCGTCGCAAACTGTTCAAGGGAAAATGTTGAGTGAACAACTCTCACAAGCAAAATACGAAACGTGCAAACTTGTACTTTATTATCACGTATCACTGATTTTTTTTCCAACGTTTTCCTGGAATTCCACAATAAATTCGCGAAAATTTGCGATAATTAAAAGCATTTTAAATTCAATCAACAAAATATTTTCAACGCTTAGTCTCGCCTAAAAAATTTTTCAATTGCCTCTCGTAATTTATTATTTCGCAAAACTGAAAAGTGGAAACGCAGTAAATTTGTTAGTGCGAATGAAAATTTGCAAACAATAACGTATCGTGCGCATAGGAAAGCAATAAATTACTTGTAAAATTAGCGTTCGCGCGCCTGAGCAAACATTCGCTTGCAACCACTGTTGCCGCCGCCGCCGCCACGCCGTTGTGCTGTCGATATTCATACATTTTTGTGACTTTGGCGGCGCGTGCGTTTTCTCCAATGTTTGACTATATACGTGCCCCGAACGCCGGGGTTATCACGATCCACTGCACACATTTATCAAACATGTTGAAAGTGTCGCTGCTTTTTAGCCGCCAACGCTGCCGCCGCGTTAGAGCGCAACTTGATAATAAAACCGTGTTGTAGTTGGTGCGCAGACGGTATGCGAGTTTCCGCCTCACTGTTAATTAATTCCCCCAAGTGCCAACTTTTTCATATCGTCCATGTTATTTTCGCCCCCGCGAAAAAGAAAAAGATAACTAATCAAGGAAATCGATAATAAACCAATGAAACACCCTGATGAATTATTACCAAATAAATAACGCGCTCCTTTTCGCCGAGAAAAATATCGGGGAATTCCCTTTTTCTCTCTCCGCTGATTGCCTGCGAAAATTCACTAGAATGATATCATTGAAATAGTGCTATTTCAGCCGTCGATTTTTTATGCACAGTCGGGAACAACGCATATGTAGATCCCGTACGGGGGCGGCGAGTTTGAATATCCCAAACATAAATAGCTTAACCCGACGAACGCTTTACGCAATATTTTCGTTTCGCTTGCTGGAAATACGTTCTCCGAAGCGAGATGCTGTATCAAATACTATCAGTTCCATAGTTGTCAGAAAATAAAAGGCGCTCCGGAAATATAAAAAATAAATGTGTATAAACGTATATAAAATAACCGCGGGATATAAAAATTTTATTTTCTCCAACGTGTACTCAAGATCCAACCCTTTTTTTTCCTTTTCGCCCGCTTTTCTATTATTGAACTTTGATGTACATAAATTTCGTTTCAACCTTTGCGCACAAAAAATGATTATCATCTCAAAGCTGAATCAAAAGCTTGAACGACGTGTATTAATATGAAATAGGCGCATGTCTTATAATTTAATTCATATGAATACGCATTAAGTCGGACGAAAACAGACGCGCGCAAAAGGAAACGCAAACGTTGATTGATGATCTTCGAATTGGTGTATCATTGAGGAGCAACTATAGGTAAGTTGATTCGATTAGGTTTTATTGGAGGCGGGTTGCCGCCGCTGCCGTCCGAAATTGGAGAAGCTTATACTACGCAAGGCCTAGCTGGAGGTAGGATAAGTGATTGAGCGTCCCACAAACCGGATGGAACATTGCCGCGTATATATTCGTATTCATAATCGATATGAACTTCTTCTTCCTCCTTTCGTTACGTTCCACGACCGCAGCTTTCAGTCGTATCCGGCGATTGAGTCAAAACATAATAAATCATGAATGATATAAATTTAGTTAATCAATACGGCTGCGCAGCGTGCGCTGAGCGAAGAAATGGACGTTGTCGTTTATTCTTTGTGAGCGTATGCCAATAAAAAAAGAGATGGTGCATTAAAATGTCCATACACATCACGATTATATGACACTAGCTGTCTCGGCGAACTTCGTTTCGCCAAAAGGTGTTTCGTATGGATATAGTCCGGGCGATCTCTGATCTCCTTATTGTCATTTACGTAGATATTTGTTTATATGCTGTTTATAAGATTCGGGCTCCCATTTTCTTGTGCTTATATTATGTTTTACCAATTTCTTTCAAGCCTTTCTGCCCGCTGTTTGTCGGTTTTATTAATTGTCCCTTTCCAATGTGCTGCTAGTTGAAATCTTTGTTCGTTATATTGTTCAATTTTTCTATCACAGTAGTTAACATTACTGTTTTAAAACAATATATATATAGATATCGTTTATAACGTATTCCGTTTTACGATTCCTAACCGCCATTCCTGTCTATCTTCCCAGTCTCCATCTTTAAGGCCCTTCTTTTTCATATCTTCTTCCACTCCTTCTCTCCAACTTCTACGGGGCCTTCCCCTTTTCCTCTTTCCCGGTGGAATCCAGTTCATAATTTTCCGTGGAATTCTCTTTTCATCCATTCTGTTTAGGTGCCCATACCATTTCAGTTGATTTGTACGTATGTCTTCTATAATGTCATGGTCGACTTCCATCATCTGCCTGATGTCTTTGTTACGGGTCCTCTCCAGTTTTGATTTTCCTGCGGCTCTTCGCCAGAAGTCCATTTCTGTGGCTAGTAGCATTCTCTCAGTTTTAGTTGTTATGGGCCAGACCTCGCTCCCGTACGTTATAATGCTCTTTGCTATGGTATTGTAAATTCGTCTTTTATTGCCCTTGGCTATACTTCTGTCCCACAGGATTTTGTTAAGCGCTCCGATGCATTTCCTGCCTTGCGTGTTCCTTTCCCCTATCGCTGTTTCGAGGGTACCTTCGCAAGATAATTTAGTACCTAGGTATTTATATTCTTTGCAATGCCTTATGATAGATTTAAAACAATACCAATTAATATTTTACTGTATGATTGATACCATTTAAACCTTCCCTATCCCGTTGTTAATCTGCCTAACAGAATAAACTTAATTATATTGTTAAATCATTTAATATACGTCAAATTTCCCGGCAAACGTCGTATCGCCCTTGGATTGAACATTAATTTTTTTATAACCAACCCGCGTTCCATTATATAGTTTCAGTTGGTTTAGACTTATAAGCGTGATAGCTACCAAATCAATTTAAACCGCAATATTTTAAAAATTTGGTAAATAGCGTAATGATACTGGTTAGAAATTTGTTTTGTTAATGAAATTTAGTCTCATATCTTTCTACGAAAATACCAATAAAAGTCGCTATAAAAGCCGTCCAGTAGTTTTCATGAATTTCTTAAACTTTAATATAGGAATTTGCTTTATACATATATAGATTAACAATTTCCCTCAATTTCTAACATTTTCTACAAATGAAAACAATTTGCACTCAGTATTCATATTATCCTTAGTCATACTTGCTACCTTTGCAAATCTTAAAATGTAAACGTAGTATTTAACTGATGAAATTATGACTAACATCTCCCGACCCTGTTGTCATTCCCTTTCTTTAATTTGGCAAAAATAACTTCCTTAGTTTGCTTATTCAAGTTATATCATTCAGACAGTGTTACACTATATTAAGTTAAACGTGTTATATGCTTTCAAATATCGACATGCACACATGCCAAGCAGGTCATATTATTATGAACTCGGGTGGTCGCTTTGGGTCGCTTTGAGAAGGGAAAACATGGAGAATGAAGGCGTTGCTTTAAAATTTCGTATCTGTGGAATCACACCACTTTGAGCGTTAAGTCTTCGTCATCAGAGTGCGCCAGGGGTATTAGTGGCGACAAACACAAACATCGCAGCATTTTTATATATATAGATAGATAGATAGATAGATTGTTCAGCTTGCGTATTTATACGACAAAGAATAGATTTTCACGGCGGAGCATTGCGAGTGCAGCGCAATAGGATAACGTACGACTGAACAGAGAGATATGCGATTGGCGAATGAGGGATGTTTAAGAGACTCCCTTGTGGATTAAAGAAAAATAAGCGACTTTTATTGAGTAGTAGTGTGTGCAAGCACCGTTCGCGATTTATACGCGCGCGCTCGCGAATAAAACCGAATGTGAACTGAACTACTTTTCATTTCTCTTTTCCTATTTTCTCCGTATTTGCGAAACATATGCGATTTTATTTTATTTATCCTATTTTAAAATTCTTTTAGTATCATGCCATCCTATACTGGGAATCATTTTTATTTTTTCTAGAAATTTCTCGAATAAGTTATGAGCTTTTTTAAGAGCCATTTAGATTGTCAATAAATTTATTTAGAACCGGCACTCTCAGAGTGCAGAGAGCTAATGCGTGAGCTATTCGTGTGATAAATTTGCCAGAGAGCCAAAAAGAGTTCAATTCTGAATAGGTTCGTATTGCCGCTGACACCTTCTTGCGGAATTTACTTTTAATGGAAAATAAATAATGATCGATTCGTTTCGTTCGTGTCCCGTTAGTAATAGGTGTTCACGCGAAAAAAATAAGTAGGTAAGTATTCGAGTATACGAAAATATAACGAAAATATTATTATCAACTTTTTTCCGCATCAGCATAAACAAATTCAAATTCTTCATGTTGAGAAAACATGTAGAAAATCCGTGTAATTTTTAACTCTCAAGACATTCCAAATTACTCTACAATTAATTAAAAAAATTACCGCGCTATAATTAATCTTAATTTTTCAGCAAGAGTTTTAAGAGTTGCGCGCAAGCTTCCAATCTTCTTTTGTTCCAGGACCCGCGCTTCCTGCTCTGCATTTTTATTCGTCTTTTATTTCCTTTTAGCATTATAGTTGAGTTGAATTCCGACAAAGCGCAGCTTCAATGCGCTGGCGCTGTTTTTCTCATGTTATTCCCGAATAAATTGCTTACATTAACGAAAACAAGTTGATTTCATCTTTATTATAAAATAAAATAAAGTAAAACGAACGCACAATAAAAGGAAATAATCTAGCATAAAGAAACGCGCAAGTATCATCGATTTTAATGCTTATGAAGTGGACGAAGATCAACAAAAAAATGACACGGTACGCTAATGAGTATTAATAAATATTTATTAGCAGCTTGCATTAACCGTTATGTTCTCTATCTACTTCGTCGTCGACGACAGACAGCGCGTTAAGTTTATGAAATGAACAAGGTTAAGAGATCCACACCGATGCGACATTGAGAGATAAGTGGCAAATGCACGCTTTTAAACATAAACGCAATAAAAACTTTTACAGTTATGTAATCAATTTAAAAGTATCGTCAAAAGTTATACTTATTTCATTCAACTTGAGTCATATAATATTTTAAGTCGCGTTCGCAACTTTATTAATTTAATTTTGATCAAAGTGATAGATAGAAAATAAATTAAATAAATTGAAATTGATTATCTTCTTAATTAAAACAAACCAACAAAAAATAGTAAATTATTAAATGCATCTAGTTTAAAATATGCCAACACTAAGTATTTATTATAACCCGGATGTGTTGTGCTAATGCTTTGAACATGCAGATAAATGACGCGCTGGACAAACATCAGGGGGACACTTAATGTCGTAGTTTTTAATTAAAAGTATACGTTGCCGCCCCCGTTAAGCGGAACACGCGTATAACGACGTCACCACTGCGAAATCGAGCCAACCATCCAACCAACCACCCCCCCTCAACTCCCCGAAAATGTATACAGTCTTCAGAGTCGCACGAATGGAATAACAACAACCGACAAGAACATTGTCGTCGTCGACGACTGCTAAAGCGTAATGCAACAACATCACCTAATGTAATGTAATGGCTTCGTGAAAATTCATATACCGTTTTAACGAGTTCAGTAATTTTCGCTTCTGCAGAACGGAGAGAACAAGGACGAAGCAGAAAAAAAATTAATACAGATTGCATACATATGGCTCGTTTGCATACGGGCCGTAATCTACTAATATGTATAAAAACGCAATTTGTATACACATCACCCGAGTGATAATAAATGAGATGCATTTATCGCACATGCAAACCGTTTTTTTCTCTCTCGCTTTCTCTCGACTAACAAGAAAAAAATGCGTAATGCTCTTATAATTTCTTTTAATAATTTAGCATACGTATAAATTCACGTTGTGTTTTTTTCCTATGCTCGCATTATTTAAACATGTCCTTTCCGCATTTTAAAAATTCATTTTGCCATGCGTAGTGAGTGTATAAATAAATACGTTGGCTTTATTCGAAAATGATTGCTGGCCAATTAACATTTAGCTTTGTGCTCAAAGCACGGAGAGCGCTGCGATGCAAAGACGGGCGAACAGAAGCGATTTACAGACGACTTCATTCATTTTTATACGTTTTTACAGTGGGCCAAACGATGACTAAAAATGCTCATTAAATTTTTATAAGCGCTGAGGCTGTGCACACACCCGAAATAATCGCACCCTTTGCGCGCACGCCGCCACCGCTCTCCTCTCATTGCCCATAAGGATAATTCGCATCAACTCGTTGCGCTCTCTCGTAAAATAAATTCTTGTGTAGAGTGCGCCGGATTACATTGCGGGCGGCGCAAGAAGCAAAAAGCATCGCGAACACAAACGTAAGAAAAGAAATACTGCCGCGTCTTCGTCGTCATCTTACGGTTACATTTATTTGCTCGAACCCCCGACCCTCTTGAATTAAATACGAGCAATAGAAAAGTACAAAGCAGATTATTTCAAATTAGCTTTAAAAGATTTTCCCTTCTCAAGCGCATCGAATTAAAATTATATAATTATTTTGCAATTTCATACCCTTAACTCGCTTACGCCACAACTCGTTATAAACTTTCGGATGGCTCACCTGCAACAAAAGAACAACATTATTAATATTTAGCATAATTTGTTAGTAAGATAAAATGAGATTTGTGTAATCATATTTGTGGTACGTCCAATTTCTATAAAAATTCAAAGAGGCGCTGTTTGGTAAAACCCCAACGAACAAGAGAACACTTTGTTCATTACACGTATCTCAAGATGGCAACGCGTTTTTTATGACGCATCGCGTCATATACACAAGGGCATTATACACATTCCGCCTCCGTCGCCGCCACCTCCACCTAGTCTCTCATAGCAGCGCGGAATCTATAATCCCTCTCGTGCTCTCGTGCGAGCTTTTTTCCTCTGCACCTCGTATGTATACGGGCGTGAATACGAGGACGGCGGCGGCAAGAATGTCGCCACGATTTTACGACTACGGCGACCCGTCGCACGCCGCCAACCCCGATTTTCAATTGAACTACTCGTGTAGATGAATCTCGCACCCTTACAAAGTGTACGCAGTCGAGTCGTCTCTCGCCTCGGCTGCATTTCATCAACTTGCCTCACCTTTGACACAATGCCTATTTTCCCGAAAAGGAATCACGAGTGTTGCCTCTCCCGCCGCCATAACGCCAGGATGCGTGCGGAAAGTGCTCAAAAAAGTAGCAGTACGCATCGACGAGCGTGCGCAATGTGCCATCACACTGTTTTCTTGATGAATCCACGCCAACCCGTCTTGCTCCGCTTATAAGCAGATTCAGCTTGCAGCGAGATCTAAGATTTTCCTCAACGCCACCCACGACATTGTCGCTCTCGTCAAACATTCATACATCATTCATTACCGCCGTTCATTGTGTCGTATACTTTATCATCATTGGCATGTAGACAAAGAGCATGCGATACAACTTTGAGGGATGCTTTTACACCTCACAAAAGCAGATTGCTGATACGATTATGTTTTGTTCGTTGCGATAAGAAAATTTGCTCGATTAGCTTTAAAAACTCACTGATAAAATGAAAAAACAAAAAAATTATTAAAACCCTTAAAACATTTTGTAAATTCGATAACTTTGGACTAAGTGAATTCGAGAATAATTTAATCATAAGTGATAATAACTAAGCTAATCATTTGAACGACTTGGATGTACCTAACTATGTGCGTACTAAGCTTATTAACTTAACGCTGATATAAGTTATCATTGAGTTAATTTCCCTGGAGAGGAAAACGTCATTGCGATGAATACAACATACTGGGACGTAAAGCGCGCACCTTTCCCTGCATCGACAGAGCGAATCGAATTTATATTTTTACAAGGACATGATCCAGAGGAAAAATAAACTATGTCGCCACCACATGCGTCCTGCGAAAATTCATTCAGTCGTCCCGAAAAGACTTCCGAGTGAAATAATCCAAATTCCCAGCGCCAAACTAATAGAAACTTAACGATTGCGGAGCGCCAAGAAGCATATGTGTAACTAAGGCGACGAGAACAAGAAGCAAGCATCTAGGAAATGAAACTCTATAACTTGCGCCGCCCGCTCTTAGCGCATTTAATCCGGCATAATATTGTGATCCTCGAGCGGAATGTTACCTTATAAGAGAGAATTTAGTAATTCAAAGTTTACTCTCATCCTACGCGCAATGTGGAGCGGAGAAGGACATCATATCAAATACGAATGCACACATATCGCGTCGAGTTTGCAAGTTTTTGTCGAAAATTTCAAGCGCACAAAATATGACTACGTCTCTGATCACTTCATGCTCTGCATGCCGAGAGTGAGAGAAAGAGAGCATTTACCACATAGTTGGACAGGAAAGCGAAAGCAAACTTTCCTACCCGAGGCGGTGAATATAAATATGACGACGCTTTTCCGAAACGGAGTAAAAAAAAATTCCGTGCAAACTTTGGTTGCACTGCGTTCGTTTACTTATTGAAATGAAGAAAACTCTTTCATTCTCCTATTTTCCGCGGCAGTTGGTAAACTTTGTGCGCCCAAAAGCGCATAACGAGAATTTAGTGCAGCGTGTCGGATTGTTTTCCGCCAGATTTTTCCCGCTGTAAAATTATTTCCAACTTGAAATAACCAAGTATGTAATAATAAATAATTTCACATTTTTTCGCATGTTTACTTAACATTATATGTTTGTTTATCGCGTTTTATTCCATTTCCTGCGCCTTGTTCTTAATTCCAGTAATCATTTTGTCGTTCTCGTTGAAGCGTATATTGATTATTGCAATAAGTCGCATCAACATGCACAAAACTTGTAATGGCTAATGACAAGTGTTCAATGACAAATAAATGATCATTAATTCAATATTCTGATTTTACATGAAATGAAACGAGCAGGCATTTAAATCCATTCTTTTTATACGCTTGTCTTGCATTTACTCTACTCGATGATGATAAATGACTGCGATTGTCAAATGCATAATTATATGAATCAGTCAGTTGTTTGGAATTTTGCAAACACAATTTGTGTTTTAATGCCATGAATTAGCATGAAGGTCTGAAAGAGGACGGTGTAAAAAATGTAATTTTAATACAGCATTGCTGTCATTAGATCGTCGTTCAAGTTGAATTGATTTTGTAATAAAATTGCGAACAGCAACGGCAACAACAACAACAACAAGCATTAAAGGAGGAAAAGTTTTATTTCAATTCGATGCATTTCTTTCGCTTGATTTGTTTATTCAGCTCGATTGTACGTGCGCGCTGTTTATTTGCAGATGCGATAGTTTGAAAATGGCATAGTTTCCGACGTCGAACACGTGTATAATGGGCCGTTCGACAACGCCGACGTAAAATTCAATTTCCTGCGCACTGCTTGCCGCCGCCGCCGCGCTTGTTGTTCGAAGGAGGCCTTCTTTCAGTCGCATGCTGCTTTTGACCGCTCTCTCCTCAGGTTCTCCACCTTGGCGCAAATATTGCATTGCAGTAGAGACATCACAAGCAGAACTAAGAAGCGCATTCAAGCAACTGGGTGTCCGTAAAGTGCAAATGGTGAACGCGCGGGCGCTCGCGCAAGAAAAAAAACAAAACAAAACACGAATGGCACGGGCGGGCGAGACGTCGGAAATAAATGAAAATAAAACACGTTCGGTTTGGTCGTTCCTTGAAAACGAGTGTGCAACAGAGTAAAGGGAAGTTGACACATCTTGCACAGATGTTCTCCTTGGTTCACGTTCACGTTCACATTTCTTCTTCTTCTTCTCCTCGTCGTCGTCCACCTCCGAGTGTAATACCGAGCTGCATGCAGGAGAAATGCGTACGCGTTCTCTTCTGTTTGTTGCACTCGCAAGTCTCTATTCAGTTCTTAAAAGTAGTTACGTCTCCGCTCCATGAAAAGTTTACAATTCATTTAAACGGGCGCCGGCGAAAATGAGCAAGAAAACTCACCGATTTTATTTTCCTGCCCGCTCTTTGTGTGCATGTGCTGCGCGCGTACACGCGGTTTTTTCCTTCGTTTTCCCCCGTTTGGATTTCAATTAATATCTGAACGCGAAACAGTTTGTAATTTACTGTAAACTTTTGAGCCATGTTAACTACACTTGCTCCGAGTACATTTCAATTTGAGTTTACTTCTTCTTATCCCATCCAAACATTATTTTTCCGTATTATTTGTTGAATGTGAATTTAAATTAATTTTGAGCGGCGCAGCACATTTAATGGAGCAAAATTAAAACAGGATATGCATAATAATGCATTGATGCATGTGCGAAAAGTGCAAAACATACTCAAACGACAATAAACCAAGCTCGTAAATAAATTGTGTGAAAATGCAAACCACAACAATTTCAATCAATTTACTCACTTTATACCAACAAACACTCAATGACAGGCATTATGCAAATGCGCATTTGCGTAAAAAAGCAAATTTTATTGCCTTTGTCGTAAAAATAGCATACGAGCTCGTGTTATGAATTTAAAAAGTAATAAATAATGGCAAACTAATAAATCAAATCAATTTCAAAGAAGAGATGATTAGCACGCGATGACGAATTGGGAAATGTATTGCCAAAAAACCAAAAACAAGAGTTATGTCATTTCACTTGTCCATGACTTTTAACGTCTGAAGCACGTGGAATTATCTTATCACAGAGCCATTTACTATCAATAAACGACGAAAATGTAGAACGGCAGCTTTTTGCGCTCGTGAACCATTGCCATTAAACTTATAATAAATGGTCATCGCACGTAATGCGAAAATAAACTTTTTCTTGGAAGTACAACGAATTCATTAAAAATCGTTTTCGCCACTCTGTAGGTATCAAAAGCAGGCGAAAATAAAATAAATGTACAGTCCAGAAAGCAACGCCTGCGATTATAAATAATGACTGAGGCAAAATAATGAAACTAATTTTCATTTAGATATGAAAATGGTTTCCAATCCGCCCGCGCGCTTTGGCGGAGATTAATGTAAAAAAAGATTAGCGACTAGCCTTGACCACTGAGTGAACATTGAAAAAACGTTACGTAACCTTGGCACACACTTGACCGTACTCAATTCGAAAATATTCAAATAAACCACGAATTGCTAAATTAAACAATCTCTAAGGACATTCACCAAATATTTGTTGTCTGTGGTAATGAGACGTCTGATCGAAAAGTGCAATTGATCGCAGCAACAAATCGAATTGTTTCTAATGTTACAATAAAACATCAAAAATTATAAATACCAGTCTGACTTGAACTTGAAATGACTTGTTTTGTTTTTCTGATATCTAAATATAATCACAAAGTCAACATCACGAATTAATGTACGTAATTAGCTTCCCAATCATTACGAATTTGCATACACCACATTCAAATTCCATTGAAATGTTCATAAATAATTAAGTTCTTCTTATCAAGCGCAATTCGTCGGAAATCCAGCATTTCCAGATTATATTTTCAATTATCGGAAAATCACTCTAATAAATAATTTTTCCAGCCGTGTGGCTGCTGTCCGTGATTGCGGTGCAAATAATTAATGTCTAATTGACGTGCGCGAATGGCAACGACCAAATGCGCATACGGCAGATGCTTAACGCGAATGAATTTAATCGATGAAAATGCGAATGTGTACAAGTGCATTAATAATATCTCCGTGAGATGAATTCACTTCATTGTATATCTCTCTAATCCGAACAATTGATGGTTAATAATAAGTAAAGCAGGATTGACGACATTGAATTCCATGGAATTTCATTCCGACACACAAACACACTCACGCATCCAACACGCATGTGCTGTTTCAAAATATGGCAAGTGATTTACATTATCAGTACGACTATGTGTTTACGCTAAGTGAATAATGATTATATGTGTGTTGTGTGTATCTGGAAGGAATTGATGTGTTCCGAGTCAGCGTCGACTCGTTTGTGGTTTGATTTGGTGATTATTTGCATATGAACGCATTCAATTTGCTGCCATTGCTTTCAACCCTCCACACAGGCGGTGTGTATAAAGTACAGTGCCGTTTGGTGCTCCCCAGCGCCGACCCGGAATATAATACATTGCGGATTCTCTATACGCGCATAGTTTCCCCGAACCGTGCGGCGGGGGGCGGCGATATACTATTGGAATCCTCGTCGAATTCATCATAGTCACATTGATTTCGCATTGTTTGTTGTGTATAAACCCCGGCTCGCTCAATGTCTAATTCATTTATTATTCAAATTCGTGTAACGCACACTTACAACCGCATAAAATACGGAGGTTAATTGCTAGCCAATCTTCAAATTGTGTTTTTATGATGATGAGCGTTAAACGTTTATTGCTCGTACATGAATTCGTTCGTTGGAAGATGAAAAAAATTATTTCTACCTAGTGTTATTAATTACTTTGTCTATGTTTTTTTTCCAACTTGAAATACCGTTATTCTCCGGTGAGGATTAAAAATTTCAGCAATTTATTTATTAGCAATCCTGGTATTCCTTAAATTGCTTCATGATTGAAATTCTCGTAAAAAAAATTAATTTTTCTTCTTTTTAAATACACATTGTATAAGAATTATTTGCGT
This sequence comes from Aleochara curtula, assembly GCA_963978815.1. NCBI lineage: Eukaryota > Metazoa > Arthropoda > Insecta > Coleoptera > Staphylinidae > Aleochara > Aleochara curtula. The sequence continues at coordinate 16,559,303 of OZ022216.1, read as the reverse complement.
AATCATGGAATAAATGGAAAAATAAAATTTTATGCCTTTCGGAAATCCGAACATTATTGTTATACGCGGATTATCTTTACGGTTTTTATGTCGAAAACGGAATTCCTCGAACATCAATTACGAAATTAGTCTTTTTCTGGCTATTACATTGTTCAAACAAAGACTTTCCGAACGCGTCATATGAATGAACGATCGAGATTAAAAGTTTTAATCGTGCTGCTACTGCTGTTGTAAAATACGTTATTACGTTACATACAAGACGCCTGTACACGATTTACCCGTGGGGCAGAAGTGAACTTGACTTTGAGATATATTCAATACAGTCAACTATATACGAACATTGCTTAAAGCGTATGAATAATCTTAACCATAATAACTCCTAACGCGCGCATTTTTATGTAAAAGCGTATAAAATGAAATGAAAATAAAATTCGTGCAATGCATAGCAAATTAAACATTCAAGTGCATTCAGACAGAGCGTTAAGATCATTATTTATATGTTGTCGTGCAATGTCCAAACGTATGACATGCACGCCATGAAGGTATTGCGAACGAGTGTGTTTTTTTAGCAATTTTCTCATTTCCCATTGCGGAAATATTCAGTGCACATAAACGAATGTGTGCAGAAGCGCCTTCGGCGAGCCGCGATCCTGCCTCTCGCGCATACCAAAGATTGTCCACCGCCGCCCGCACTGTCTCCGCCGCCAAGTGCGAAACGAGAATGTCAGCAAAGCGTACAATTCATGCGTTGTTGCCTGCCGCCTCCGCAACGTATGTGCCATCGCAATGGACACGCTAACAACAATGGCAAAAGAAATGCACTATGGCAGCTCGCTTCGAATACCATGAGCTGCTTTTCTTTATATGATTGTCACGTTTGTGTTTGCTGGCAGCGCTGAAATTAAATGTGCGCACTCGCATCGCAAATCTTATAAAATTTAACACACTCGAAGAATGCACAGAAACCAAATAAAAATCATGTATTAACATAATTAACATTCTTCATGAATTATTCATTCGCCACTGAGAGAGACAACGTTAAAATTCCATATGAAAAAACAAAACGTATTGGTGACGAATAAATAAAGAGCGTAACGAAACTTCCATCCATTAAAATTATAGTTATTAATCTCAGGTTGGAAAATGTAAAGAAATCAATTAGCATTGTTGACGATGCATTATTATTGCAATGCATTAAGCGTACGCTCATTAAATGTCACTTAAAAAAGCTGATGATGTATAATTCGCTTTAATATATTATTATACGTAGCGTAGCGAACACAACATGGTTTAAAATCTATAAATAGTGGAAGCACTGGACAAACATTAATTGCATTCAGTCCAGTGACAGTAAAAAACAAAGAGCATCTTTTGTTTATGTACTTTCCGCATTGATTTACCCGCTAGCATGGCCAGACCACAAAAGAACTCTCGATGGAGTATGGCACACTCATCATTATCATTATTTAATTTTTATTTGCGGCCGTAAATATTAATCCGGTAAATAATAGCAATAATAATAATAATAATGCGATTGGTAATAATAATGTGGTGAGTAGCACAAATGTCAGTAAACATCAAAATTAATAATTCAATATATTGCCTCCTCCCCGTGTGTCTCGCCGTTATTATCCTTAGCTTATACGAAAGGATGGAGCGTAAAATATTTATGCGCTGATACACTAGACGCAAGACGAAAAAAAATCCTAGTTTACCATTTGGCATATCGCTCTGTATACGTGCGGATATTAAATATTTATGAATAATAAACGTTGATGATATTTACCATGTGTTGGACGTTTTTATGCTGTGTGTATTTTTCTTTACTATACCGGATAATTTTACAAAGGTGAAAATATGATATACTGAAAGCCGCAAAAAAAAAACCGGATATTAATAAATATTCATTCATTAAATGCAATTTTAATCGTGTAATAAATATTTCACTTGTATTGTAATTTTTTAAATTCAATTTCCATTATTTATATTAAAAGTGAAATGTTTCAATTCTAATTAATTTATTACACGCATCTAATGCATTACATGAAAAATAAATAATTAATTGAGGTAATTAGTAAGCGTTACTTTTCTTTGCGTTATTATTAGCTGCGTATAATATACACGTTGGAAAGAAGGGTTGTTAATAGAATTTGATGAGTATCTGCGCAGATAGCATAATTATGCTTACATAAATCACATATTCAGCGCCTAAACTTTATCCAAGCCTTTTGTCTATTTGTTCCGGTACCGAAAATGAACCCCCGAAACTTTTACGTGCGTACAAAAAGTCTATGAGCACCAACATGTTAAATTACAACCTACTATTTGATTAATTCATGTACTCAGCGGAAATTACATTAGTTGTTTAAATGATACAAATTTCTAACGAAAATTTCAACAATATACTTATCATGAGCGGAACTAAACAAAACTTTGACAAGTTGCATTCCAGTCTAGATTTGTCATATTCTTCATGGATGAGGAGTCGTTTAGAAATAGGGATAGCAAGCACTATGAATCAATGTCAACCTAGGTAACATTTTACTTCGAAATAAACGAGCTAAAATTATAAACGTGCGTTTCACGTGGCGGTAATTACGTAACATTCGCACGACACGCAAATTCATTAAAATAAACCAAGCACACGCTAATGTCATTTGCGCGTACGCGCAATTTTATGCCTCATAGTGGAGAACGAACGAACGCATGAAGTCCAAGTTCACACAACGTTAAAACGATAAACGATTCTCAGTTATATTTCAACCTAGAAGCAAGTTCATTACTACGTCGACGGCCGAATTGTTATGTGTGCCCCGCCGATTTGTTTGTGTTGATTTCTTTAATTCGGGCGTAGGAAACACGCTCAACTAAGTGACGAAGAACCGCAATATCCACCGTGAAATCGCACAAAAAAATGTACACAACAAATTGCCGATCGCACGAGACCGGTTTTGCGTTCCGCACAACAAAATTCAACATGTGAATTAACGTTTTGCATTTTTTATCAGACTGTATGTTTGTTGCTGTTTTTTTTTCTCTCGTTTAGTGTGTGTAGCAAAATATGTGAGTACGTTCAACTTTGAGAGAGGGGAAATTTGCGTACTTAATTAATTAAGTAATTACACGTTGTAAGTGTTTCACAGGGTTATCGCAAGTGTTGTATGGAATTCCCTCTTGATCAAAATATAAAAAACAACATATTATTTATATTTATACTAAATGATTACGAATTGATACTGCGACGCAATTAGTTGTGTTAATTTTGTTGTTGTTCTTGGTAAAATTATTAACACATTTTCCCAAGTGAATAAATAATAGTAAATGTAAACATTTATGATGGTACTATCGCTACTACGGCTACTATTATTGAACTAATGCGTTCGAATGGACGATCGAAAAAACGAAACGCTAATAAAAACTAGTCTTATCAAAAAGCAACATTTCATAGCGGTTTTTTTTTTGTGTGTGCTCCCAATAATACCGCATTGACGCTATTGAACGTATTCATTGTACACTTGTGTACCAAGATAAAATTCATGATAAACTAGCAACTTTCCCGTACGCATACCTACAATAATAAAGTTATTTGTTAATTAAGTTTGCGTATTCTTTTGCTGACGTTCAGCTCGCGCAAGCTATGTGTAAATATCGAATGCGAATTCAGTCATTTTCGATCGTTTTCAATACGTTCTGAATGTTGGTTTGAATCGTGCAAATATGCGAATGCGCCTCGAATACATCAAGAGAGCTTTTCCATACAGTTTTGCCAACCACGCGTCCGGTTGAAACGATATGAACGAGCGCATAAACTGAATGAGAAATGCATTGGCGTGCTGCATCTCTAATTCGTTCGGATTCAGCAATGTACCTCTATCTATCTATCTATCTATCTATGTGTTTTTGCCACAGTCAGTGCACTGCTTTGGCAAGCAAGCTCATTAAAACTTTGTCCTAATTGGCCAAATATCAGTTCCATAAACTGTTGGTAATCCGCGAAACCAATACCGAATTATTTCTGATAATGAATACGTCATATTTTTACTGTTTTACTGTACGCAAAGTAAATATCTATCAACTTTGTCGAATTTCTCGCGCGCGCGACATTGTGGGGAGAACACAAACTCCGGTGACGTCACCAAAGCAGTGATTGATATATTAAGGAGACCGGTTACCCAACAAGCGCGACCAGTCGCATCTTACACTCGTCGGATGCGCACAGGTTTCAGTCATTAGTGCTGCAATTCATTAAAAACCAAAGTTAAATTGGCCGAGTTGGTGTTCAAGTATGGAGTGTGGATGTGCGACAACCCCATACCTGGGGGGAAATTTGGGTAATACTTGCGGAACGACACTACTGTTCATGACATTGTTGGATACGTTCCTGAGGAACAAATGCGACCTTTCCGAAATTTGCGAGCGTGTGCGGCCCAAGATGCAACCGGATCGCGAGTATGATTTCGTTGTGATTGGAGGCGGCAGCGGCGGCGCTACAGCCGCAGGTCGCTTAGTGCAAGAGAATATGGGCACCGTGCTGCTGATCGAGGCGGGAAATGACGAACCGGTGGGCACTCAAGTGCCATCGATGGTGTTGAATTACTTCGATCATGAAGATGTTGACTGGCGCTACAAGACTGAACCTGAACCTGTTGCTTGTCAAGGTATGAAGCGACTATACGCGATTAAGATGGTGCACTTTCAAAAGTGGATTTATAGGTATTAATTACTGAATGTTTGTAGGCTATCCGGAAAAACGATGCGACTGGATACGCGGCAAAGTGCTTGGCGGCTGCGGTGTGCTAAACGGGATGATGTACATGCGCGGCGTGCCGCGAGACTTCGACAACTGGGCGGCAGCCGGAAATCCGGGATGGAGTTATAACGATGTCCTTCCGTACTTTAAGCGGCAAGAAGACAATACACAAATCGGCACGATTGCGGACGCTGAATATCACGGTACGGGTGGTCCACTGACCGTCGCCCAATTCCCGGACCATCCGGTCTTCGCCGACGACATCCTCCAGGCGGCGAAAGAGACCGGATATCCGGTGAGCAGCGACTTGAACGGCAGGCAATTGACTGGCTTCACCATTGCGCAAACAAACAACAGGTACGCGAACAGATTATACACGCTCCGTGCATGTCGTCAGATTAGCCTTCTCATTCGCGATCAATTGCGCGTACCTACTATGCTGGTACGAATTCCGATTGCGTGTTAGCAAACTGTTGAAAATTGAAAATTATTGTGCAAACCTACAATGCATTGTTCATGATCACATTTGTTGTATTTTTATAGAAATGGCACGCGTTTGAGCGCGGCGAGAGCGTTTCTACGACCGCAGCGCGACAATCCCAATTTGCACGTCATGCTCAATTCGACCGCAACCAAAATCAACTTGCAAAATCTAAACGGAGGACAAAAGCGCGCCAGTGAAGTGCAATTCACTTACAACGGCAAGTCGTACACCGTTCGAGTGCGAAAAGAAGTCATTCTTGCTGCTGGAGCAATCAACACCCCGCAATTGCTAATGCTGTCAGGAATTGGACCGCGAGATGAACTTCAACGAGTTGGAATACCAGTGGTGCATGAATTGCAAGGAGTTGGTAAAAATCTCCAGAACCACGTGTCATATTTCTTGACGTACGCATTGAACAAGGAACCCAACACAAATGACCTTGATTGGGCACAAGCCATGGATTATATTCTGAATCGCAGAGGTCCCATGACTTCAACGGGCATGTCACAGGTGACAGCACGTCTGAACTCGAAATATGCAGATCCGGCTGGCAACTATCCGGATATTCAAATCTTCTTTTCGGGCTACCTCGCGAAATGTGCAAGTACCGGCGAAGTGCGCGCTTTAGCCGACCCGGAGAACCCCAAAAGCCCAAGATATGTCGGTATGGCGCCTGTGTACTTGCACCCCAAGAGTCGCGGACATTTGTCATTGCGTTCAGCGGACCCCTTCGAGTATCCGCTGATGTATGCAAATTATCTTACTGAACCCGAAGATGTCAAGTCGCTCGTCGAAGGTGTACGAGCAGCACTTGCTGTAGGCAAGTCCAAGCACTTGGTTGACAAGTACGGAATGGAGTTGGTGAAAGGTGAGCATGGGGATTGCGAAAAGCAGTATACATTCGACAGTGATGATTATTGGGCTTGCGCTGTAAAGCACGCAACTGGTCCTGAGAACCATCAGATAGGTACATGCAAAATGGGGCCAGAAAATGATCCTAATGCGGTGGTTAACCAAGAGTTGCAAGTACGTGGAATTAATAATATGCGCGTTATGGATGCGTCCGTAATACCGCAGCTCGTTTCCGGTAATACGGCTGCAACTATTATGATGCTTGCTGATCGAGGGGTTGATTTCATCAAAAAGACCCACGGCATTCCGGTGCCTAATTTAGGAACACGAGGTGGGTTTAATGGTGCTCCAGCAGGAAAACCTTTCATTTCAACGCATGTATCACCGCCAAGGCAGAACCACTTTGGACCAAACAATCGCGGCCCACAACAACAGCACAACTCGTATTTGCCTCCCTTCCAGCACGACTACGATTTTCATAGAAGACACCCAGAAATGCCTAATCCCTATGAATACCACGGTTACAACTACCAATTCTAATTGTGCCCTAGCGTAATATGTAAGTGTTAATCCGATTTTTAATTTGAGCACACTTTTAGCGTGTGAATAAATTGTGATTATTAGGTTAGAAAATTATCATAAGTTTCATTAGCATTTTAGACTAAATGCACTAGAATTGTTTTGTATGTGTAATATGGATAATGTAACAACATGTTATTGTATATTATCACCAAATTGCTATCTAGATGTAATGTGAAAGTATTTGCTAATTGGAAATATTTACGATATGAATGTAACGGATAACTATGCTGAATATGATTTGATAATGAAAAAATAAAGTGAATAACGTAAATATTCCTAGAAAAAATATGTTTTTCTGTGTGAAATATATTCAATTTCATAATCACCAGCGGGCAGTACGGTGATAGCTGCATATTTTTTAAAGACAAAAATAAATTGTGCTTGCTAGAGCTCAAGGCAATGCCTATGCAAATTGTACAATTGGTTATCGGACGCAATGCAAAAACCTTTAAGCACTCATTACACATATCAATACTGAAAGAAAAATACGGCAGTGCGCATATTTTATTGGCATTCCGCATTCATTTATTGTAACGTTATGTTCTGCTTGTATAAATACAAAATGAAGCGGCACCACGAACAGTCGTAATCGTAATTTGCAGTGTGCCTTGCGACGATTGCCTGTGCTTTAATTCAATTAATCGCGTATCGAGATGGATCAGTGCGCGAATCCACCGTATATTAGTGCATCGGTTGCGGGGGTGTGTGGGAGTTACTTATTTATGTCAATTTTGGATGGATTTATACGAAATCACACGGATATTTCGGGCTTGTGCGATCGCATCGTGCCGATCCGTGAACCGGACACGAGTTACGACTTTATCGTGATCGGTGGCGGAAGTGGTGGTGCGACGGCGGCTGGTGGTTTGGCCGGTTTACGTAAATGGCGAGTCTTACTCGTGGAGGCAGGAAACGATGAACCGCCCGGCGCCCAGGTGCCCTCTATGTATCCAATCTTTACTCAGGTGCCGGATGTCGATTGGAATTACTTGTCCGAACCGGAGAGCAACGCATGCCTTGGTAAAATGCCCGCAAATAATTCAATTACGATCTCAAAAATGTCTGAACCTATTTTCTAATTCCTAGGATCACCGAACAGAAAATGTTCAGTGCTGCGAGCCAAAGTCTTGGGAGGTTGCAGCGTCCTGAATGGAATGATGTACATTCGTGGGATTCCTCAAGACTTTCAACGATGGGTTGACAGCGGCAATGACCAATGGTCGTACGAGGAGAACTTAAAGTATTTCAAGCTTTTGGAGGACAACCAGCAGTTGGGTGTGGTCGCAGATGAAAATTACCATGGCACTGGCGGACCACTGACAATTTCACAATTTCCTTACTATCCCAAGTTTGGGGATGATTTGCTGACAGCAGCGCAGGAAATCGGATATAACATAACGAACGATTTGAATGGCAAAGAGATTAGCGGATTTGCAATCGCACAAACAACGACAAGGTATATATGAATTCCGCTATCATAAAATACCAATTTTTAAGCCCCTAACGCGGATATTGATCAGGCTTGTTGTTGTTGTTGTCTTTTCCAGGAATGGAACACGATTAAGCGCATCAAAAGCATTTCTATGGCCGCAGCGTACAAATCCGTACTTGAGTATCATGCTAAACACGACCGCCAACAAAATTGTGTTCGACCAGCCGCTCAACCCGCACAAAAAGAAGCGCGCGATAGGTGTCGAAATCGAATACAAAGGCAAGACGTACTTTGTCCGCGCCAAACGAGAAGTTATTGTGGCTGGAGGCACATTCAACTCGCCGAAATTGCTCATGTTGTCTGGAATTGGAAACAAGGAGCATCTCAAATCGATTGGCATTAAATCGGTTATAAACCTGCCAGGTGTTGGGCAAAACTTTCAAAACCACGTATCATTTACGATGACTTTCGCTCTAAAGTATTTGGAGAACACAAACGACTTGGATATGGATGCAGTTTCAGAGTATCTCGGTTCGCATACGGGGCCAATGAGCTCCACGGGATTGTCACAGGTGACAGCACGCTTAAGCTCCAAATATGCATACGGGAATGGCACATGGCCCGACCTGCAATTCTTCTTCAACGGTTTTAGCGCCAGTTGCGGCACGACGGGCGATGCGAATGATGCGGACACGAATTCGACCCACAAAACGTTTGATGTCGTGCCCGTCATACTGCATCCCAAGTCGCGCGGCGAAATTCTCCTGCGTTCTGCCGATCCGGACGCGCCGCCACTCATCCATCCCAACGATCTTATGCATCCGGACGACGTCGCGACGCTAGTGGATGGCATCCGCATTGCCGATCGCATTAGACGATCACGCATGATGTCGCTTAAGTACGATATGCAGTACGTACGACCAAAGTTGGGGTATTGCGATCAGCTCTATCGATACAACACGGACGAATTTTGGTCGTGTGCGGTGCAGTACTCAACCACACCAGAGAATCATCATGTGGGAACATGCAAAATGGGACCGAAAACTGATCCAATGGCGGTTGTAGATCAACAGCTACTATTACACGGTTCGAAAAATGTTCGAATTCTTGACGCATCCGTTATTCCGTTCACCGTTTCCGGAAATACCGCAGCGACAATTATGATGGTTGCCGTACGCGGTGTTGACTTTATCAACAAAACACATGGCGCCTAAATACGTATCCTTTACTTTAATTTATGTAATTTATTAATAAAATTTCAATGTGTCCTTTTTTTTGAAAATGGCAAAAGGCATCCCCTAATCATCATTCGTACGGAAGAAAAGCGAACCCTACATCTTAAACGTGCAACGCGCGACCCGAAGAAACCTTTCGTCAGTATATAAAAGCGTCGAGAATGTTTTGCACAATAGACTGACAAATAACATATGTACTACCTTATCAAAATTACCCAATTCGTGTTTGCAACAACAAATATTTGCTCACTCACACATCATTTCCACGTCCTGCGTCCAGTTGAATATTGGCCATGAATTGAACGGAAAAAATGTAAAGACTCACCTGAAACAATTAGAAAATTTTATGAGCATTTCTTTTGTATTATATGGCGATTGGTTTTATTGTGTTGTTGTGTTCGTAAAAGAGTCCCTATTGTGCGATACAAAGCATTAAACGTAGGTAGCTGCAGCTTGTGTATCACATACACAATGCAAATGCAATGCTTGCCTCGCACTGCTCTAGGTAAATGCTATACAAGATGTAAATGGAAATTCATTTTTCATGTTGCAATTTACGCCGGTGCGGCCCCAACCGTTACGAAACCGCCCCCCGGACTGCACATACACGTGTACGACTATGTACGTTCCAGTTTCATTTCACGCCGCATCGATATATTCACCCCCCGGCTGAAGGCGGTGCATAAATAGCGCCCAAATGTCGAACACCTAAATAATATAAATGTTACAACAAAGATGCTTTTATTTTATAACCCGCTATAAGCAGGAAAAAGGTGCAGCAACAAAATTTCCACGCAAAATTTAAGCACCTATTATATTTCGCGATAAAAGAAAGTACTTATTGAAAATGAATCACGTTCACATTAATAGAGTTGTAAAATGTTAGTAAAATATTCTCTAGTTTACAACTCTTTACCCACTCGAGATAATAAAATTTAAATAAATATCGTGTGATTACTAAAGCCAACTCTGTCTCGGAGAAAATATGTAATATATTTCCAGATGCAACCGCCGCCTCTCCAGTATGGAACATTGGCAGTGTTGCGTTGCAATGCTATAACTGTACACTCTCAGTACATTCCAACGAAGAGCTCAATAGGAGCGAGCGCTTCGTCGCGTCCGTTCGCTTTGGGAACATTGCTAATACTATTAGCAAAACCAAACAAAGCTAACAATTCCAACAAACATAACAACAAACTATGATTATTGCGCTCGAACATGGATCCGCACGCATTGCATGGTCGGGAATATAGTTGTACGCGAGTTCAAATTGGAAAATCGAGCATGTGTATACGATTGCATTTAACTACGGCTATAATAGCTAGTTATACTCTTTGCTTATTGCACATGCATACAAATGCGCACATATTGTCAGCGCGGGGAAAACATCATAATAAATAAGCGCAAGCGTAGGTACTGCCGTGATTCGAACATAATGAGTACTTGTCAGGGAGCAAGGAAAAAGCGTGCAAAGTTGCAAGCTTCCTTTATTTTTTTGCTGTTGTTGTCGTCGTCATCGGTTACACTCATAAGTGGTCTACCGCCACTCAACTGCACTGCATTTTAAGAGAGCGTTTTACAAACTCCAACAATAATAATTGCGAGTAGCGCGCGCGTATGGTATGCGCATTTTTGCGGTCTCAATAAGCTCGCGTTGCGAGTACGGCTCAAGCTAATTAGTCATGCGAGAGAGTGGATTGTTCGTTCGTTCGTTGCGTGCTAATAAAATCCAACTCAGGACAATTCGTATATGTGTGGAATGATTTAGTCGACTAACGCGTTCCAACCCAAATTGAGCGTCGCCCCCAAAAGTACAACGCGCTGTTCACAAAACGCTGCTCTGCATGCCATTTACGCAGAGGGCTAACGCAAAAAGTTTTATACACCGAGACAAACTCCACTTCATGTTGTTCGATCGGCGGCGGCGACGACGACGACAGCGGCAGCGGTAGCGCCGGCGTGCTAAGTGTCGACGACAATCAGAGTGGCAAATATGTGCTAAAATTGCCGCTGTCGAATCGCTCGCAACAACAGCAAGTTATGTCAAGTGGTTTTGTTCGAAAAGTTTGTGTCTATTTTCTTTAATATCTCTATTTGTTTTCCACGCAAGTTATGAAACTCTAATATCAAGAAAATACTTTTTTTATTAAGATGTTTGAATTTCTTATATTTCAACTTCATCCCGGAGTAATTTGAAAATAAATTCTCGTTGAATAAACGAAAAAAACGTGATTCTAATAAATGTGTTTACAAGTTTTATAACATTTTAAATTTCGTACCGTGTTTGCAATGCAAATTTTATTAATTGATATAAATTACCGCTTCACACCATAAACGAACGAAATATTTATTTATTACGCTAACGGATAGTTGAACATTTCACTCAGCAAATGTTTACTGAAATTTCAACAATTTATATGCATCACTCAAATGAACTAATTTACTCTGCTAATTAGTTTATAAATATCGCTCTGGTGTATTTTATTTATCTAATACATTTTATGAATAAATATTGCATTGTTTAGCAAGTCACCCATAAAATCAGAAACAAACAGAGATTCACCCAAAAATAGCACAGTGAAGGAAACTGCGCTAAGCCGAAAACCTTCATAAATATTAAAAGCGTTTGCCTTTTCCTATCACAGCAAACACGCCAGCCAGTTTTCAACTTTACTTTTGAAGCCAAAGGAAGCAGCGACGAACGTGTGCAAGGCATTATTTCACACCCGGTTTTCGAAATCTCCAAGACCACAAAGTATTTGTATTTCGCGTGCGTGGAGCTGCCGCTGCTGCTGCTGCTGCCGCCGCCGACGTCGTCGTTCGTGGAAGATATAGCATGCGGCGCAAGTTTGAAACCCAAGAAGTTGAAGTGCAGTGTGCACACACAATAATAAAAACGAAAAGCCGATCTCTGGCTTGTCAGACGTATTTCATCCTGATATGCGCGCACACCACAAACACACGAGCCATTTAGATATAGCCAACGCCAAAGCGAGGCAAATGAAACCCGCCGAAGAGTAGTTTCAGGTTTAAGGTTTCTATTGCTTCGCTCGTCCGCGACGAACGAATATGAGAACGCGTTGGATTTTGGCATATTTAACTGAAGAAACGCCCGCCCGCCTTGCAATCGATGGTAAATGCACTACTACTATGCCAGCAACGGAGGCGGCGGCAAGATGTAAAGTAATATTTGCCCAACGGCGGTGGCATCAGCAGCAGCAACAGCAGCGACGGTGGTGGTAGCTTTCTTAAATCGTTTGCATGTGTTTGGTGGGTGCTATCCTCATAAATATTACAAATCCTCTCAAAACGACGACTTGACCCTATTCCTTCTCCTATTGTAAATCATTTCCCTAACGCGTATTCCCTCCTCCTCCGCTTAGAATGCAACATACGAGCACACTATGTGTTCATTTTTAAATAAAGTATGCGCAAGTCGAGCAAATAGTTTTAGTGCAGTGCTGCACATTTTATGATAAACAAATAAGGAGCGCAGAAAAGTTATTAACTGGAAAATACCCATGTCAGTTGCACCGCGCATGCCATGAGGGAAATTCTCGTTCTGCAAACTTCATTCCCTCTCGTCCCGTATGATATTTCTCTATTGCGCGCTGTTATTAGGTCGAAATCTGGTCAAACTAATTATACATCCGACGGTGGGTCGGACACGGAAACGCTCCGAAAATCTGCAGTAAAACCGATGATAATGCTCGAGCAGTTGTTAGCCACTCAGCGCCGCTAGCTGAAGGGGGCACTCGTTTAATGAGTGTCTGCCCCAGGAGACCTGACACTGACAATATTTAGACCGCATGTTATTCAATGCTTGCCGCCGCTCGCCGTGAGTGCCATCGCCAAAAACCGAATTTCGGTCTTCAGAAACAATGCAAACCGCGTGCAAATCATACCGAAAAACTCAAACTATGTGTGTTAACACCCCTAAATCATATTCATGATATATATATACCAACAACCCATCTAACCGCTTGTCTTTTGCGGTTGTGTCATAATATTCAACTTGTAATTCATCCAGAATTAACACTTCCCCTGCATAAATTCCAAAATAGATTTCAACTTTTCACAATGTCACAATTGTGCTTTTAGCGTGCAAGAAAAAAGAATCGTATTGTATGTGTGATGTTACTATTATATTATTCTAGCGTGCATGAAAATTGTTGTTGTTGCGTCTGAATTTAATAACAACGCAACTCTGCTATGAAGCGGACAAAGCAGCAACAATAAGACGAGTAGCAGAGCGAACGAGCAGCGAGCGCTGAAGAAAATCGGTAAAGAAAGAAGAAGCGAAGCAAGCTTTTTGTGATTTTGATAAATAATCCACGCGCGCAAGCTTTCGCGAGCACCCACAAAGCAACACAACGCGCGCCATCGCCATAATGGTAAGCACGAAATATGTGTGTACAGGAAGAAGAAATAAATGTGTGTGGCTTTAACATTCCGCATCGCTTTCAGCATCAACTCGCGTTGTGTGCTCGTTCGACCAAACATATTCAGTCAGTTTTTGACAGATTTAATAAAATTGCCAACAGCAGTCTCAGCACCCCCGAATAGAAATGTTTATACTATGAATTTATTTTTTTTCCATCCACCGTGTTTTTATCCCATTCCCCGCCGTGCTGGTGAGAAATAAACAAGCTTCGAGTGCCGCCGTGAGGTATTAAAATTAATAAATGATTAATTAAAAATCCCTAAAGATTATTTCATACTTGTAATTATACTGCAAGTCTTGGGAAAATTATTTTTCAAACTTTGCCCGCTTGTACACTTTTATTAATCAAGCGCGTGCATGGCACACAGGACGCTTGGGGAATACGCGCATGAATGCCAATGTTCAATTAAACATTTCTTATGATGGCCGATGCGACTTCCGAGCGCACTTCCGGCCAAAGCGAATGAGAGACAGAGAAGGCGAGTGAGTTAATTCGTGTGGGCACGCCGGGCACGTCGCATCATAAAAGTGCGCCCGCCACCCTCACTTCCGCCGCCCCTTGCGTCGCAGTCAAGCGTCGTCGTTCTAATTAATTACGCAGTTATTTAATATCTGCATATAGTTCGCTATTATTCATTTCACGCGCGCATGAACTGCACGTTTTCTTCGTTATTGTAATAAAAGTGCACTTGGCACGTGCACGCCACATTTTACCTACTACATTTTCCATCCCACCCCCAAACAGTCAGGCGCAAATAATAATCAGAATTACGTTCTCGTTATAGAAAAGCGTTTTACATATATTATTAATCAGTGTGTTTTAATTATGTTTCGGAGGGGCGGAATATGTGAAAATGGAATTGCAGTTTTCTTTTTACCGTCAGCTTCAGTTTTCTTCATTTTTCATTCGCGCATTGCTGCATAATATACAAATTAAACTCGTTAAGAATGCACGCTATTTGCGTTACATACTAATGAGCTTTATTAGAATGTTCAGCATCAACATGCTCGTTTTTCACTTGCCGGCTAAATGCTAAATGTATTTCGAAACGTGCCTGTGTGAATCCGCCGTTAAAGGGTTGAACTGCGCGCGAGTGTGTGCGAGTTTATGTTTTCCAAGGGAAACATGCAATGAAGACATAAAATCCTTGTTTACTGCTCAGTATTCATTGTTTCGTAATAGGAATGGATGTTTGTGAAAATATTTTTTCCCGTGTTTTATCTACACAAAATATTTTATAAATATTATTATAGCACATAATAATTAATGGCTTACGAATTACGTTCATGCGGGTTACGAAAAATATTGAAAAATGAAATTTGAGCATGCGGGTTACGAAAAATATTGAAAAATGAAATTTGAGCGGTGGAAATTTTACAAAGATAAAAATGAAAAATGTAATTCATAAAATTTTGTTTGCCGGAGGCGAAGGGGTTCGGAAAAAAATTTGGCCCGCGCGCTCCACTTGTTTCCGGACGCGTTCGCACACCTAGGCAGCGAGAGAATAGAGTCGATTTGAGTGCACACCGCCGCCGCCGCTGCCGTTGCCGCCGTCGAGGAGGAGAAGGCCACATATGCGCGAATAAATCATAAAGTAAACGTACGCGCGGCCGTAACGAGAAAAAATCTACGTGAGATGATTTACGAGTGCGTGGCGCGCGCGGATTTAAAATTGAGTGCGGCTGTGGTGCGCGCACATGCAACTAAAGCACTTTCCTACTTCTGAAGAGAGAGACTCGTCCCAGGCGTAAACGCCAGCCAAGCGTCGAAAACTCTTGCACCTGACCCGCTGCCGCCACCGCTGCCGCCGAGGCCGCATTGCCAAAAGTAAAGTGATGAGGGTGGTGATTGTCAGAGCGCCCCCAGCGAATGCAGCCGGAAGGTCTAAGGACTCGGGCGCGCTCAGATTAGTCCTGGCGGAGTGATGAATGCGTTCGGCGCGGAAAGCGCGGAAATGACACATGAAAATGACCTGTTGTTGCATGCGTTGCCAAAACCGTATTATTACATTGCGCGTCATCCGAGATGGTGCTCATTGCTCAACGCAAGCGCGCAGGCCAGCAGCCACTTAAAACATTTATATTTATGTACATTGCAATATGATGTTGCTGCCTCCCTGCCCGCCTTCCAAATCCGCAAGGCTTTTACGTAATGGCGGTGTCAACGTGGCTCGCAATGAAGGAAACGCATATATCATCTGACGTGTAAAGTCTATGCGTGAATTTCCCTTTCAAACTTTACAGATGACAAACTTTCAAAATTATATTCACATTCTGAATAATCTAAAATTTGTCCTTTTTCGACGGAACGTGGAATGTAGGTAATTCTTAAGAAACGAGCACCTTGAACGAACCGCTTGAGAGATTCGTTTACCCTTTCATCAAGTCAAGTCCTATTTTGCCCTGTGTTTTTCTTGAGCAATCGCTCAATGCGCGCACGCACCTCACCTCGGCGACCGTTTGCAGACGAATGGAGTCATCAACGCCGCACTGAATGTTTCATGAAGAGGTTATTCTAGTGTCGTTGGGATGCCTTGTAAATGTATATTACCTCCTTGATTATGTTTAGATTACGCGCACAACGCAAAACGCCGGTGGTGCACGCTCAAGTGCTGCGCAGGGGGTTGGAAAAGAAGAAGAGGAGCAGGATGCGCGCCACGCAAACGTCAAGGGTACCCCGCGGGGAGCGTTCAACGCACAGATCAGCGGATTAAATATGCATGAGTCGTGCACGCGGGTGCTCATTGCGTGATGTCGGTGGAGGGCTACCACACATATACCGCATCCACCGCCACCGTCGCCTTCGCCGCCGCTCTTTCATAGTCGTCATCATCATCATCATCGCCGTTGTCGACTTGTATACGCTCGAACGCAAATGTGAGCTTTATTCACCCAACGCATGCGGTATGCGCGCCCATTTCACGTGTCGTGTGCTCATCGTTTCGTGAGACGCGGCGGCGGCAGCAGCGCAATCACTTAGGCAAGTTATGGAATTCCAGCGACGACTACCACGAAAATAATCATCATCAGAGATGTAAACGTGCGCGCGCACGATGCATTTCAATGGGTTTAATTTAATTAAAAACTATCCAAGTCAAGTATCCATCTAGTCTCTCTCCTCCGGAACGCAAACGCATTCTAGTAATCTCAAAACTACGCCGCCCGCCGTTCGCGTACTTACTAATTTTTAGCAAGCAAAGCGCAGAAGAGATAAAATATGTTGTTATCTGTTCAATTACAATAAAATTCCGTTCGTCTGTTTGTCTTTAGCAGGCTTGGAAAGTCGTAAAATGAAGAAATTAATTAGCGAAGATTACTTGATTTCCTCGTTTTTGGCGGCGCGTTATCAGTTTGTTTTCCCCGGCGGCAGTGAAGAAAATTTAAGAAATAACTTTACAAACACAAAAAATTACGTCCGCATACCAAGTGTCCAACGAATATTCAAATGTAAACCGGAAATACGCCAAAGTGTTTCAATCCCGTAAAGGCGTATCAACTTGTATACAATTATGACTTCCAGAGTAAGCGTGGTAACATCATTGGAGATTGTTGAAAGTGTTAACTTGACTTTTGTTTCTCTTTTAGGTCTTCGCTGCGTGAAGCGTTGGCGGCGGCGGCGGCGACGGTGGTGGTGTGTTGGCAGAGTCGTGAGTTTGGTGCGGCGCGCGCGCGCTCTAATCTCTAATCTTAGCCGGTGGGAATAAAGGCGTGAACTAGGGTAAAACGTACCCCATACACATAATCTTTACAGCGTTATAGCGGTATTGCGGAATGAGCTGGCACGAAGGAGCTAAGAAAGACCGAGTGAGCGAGCAAGAAGCGCATGCAAAGCATAGCGGAGAAGCGCCCTCTCGCATCAGATAAGACTTGATTAATAAATACGTTACCGCGGATTAGTGTAGAAATTTAACGCTTGTCAAACACGACACCAACCCCTCACATGGCTAGTGGTATGCGAGTCAATACGAAATACCATCTATCTTTAAGTGAAGAAGACTTTTCTTCGCTTTCGTTCAACCCCCGCGTGGAAAAATACAAATAAAGAGATAGCGTGCGAATGTGCTATATTTATGTCGACATGTTTATTGACAAAATACTCAATTAGGCTACCACCACCACCATCACCACCCCCCGTTATAAAAGTGTTGCCGTTATAAAAGTTTTTCCATTCGCCAAATACGACGAGGGCGCGTATAGCAAGCAATAGCACAAAAACTTATACACCTATATTGTGTTGTTATTCATTTAAGCTTTCTCCCTGTGTATGTGTTGCAAAAATCTTTTCAAACAAGTATCTTTAAAAGGTGTTAAAAGTTTGTGGAAAAAATAAACCAAAATGTTTTACGCACGCAGTTTCTGCATTTTTTAAAAAGTCGTTCGTTGCTTTGCCACGTAAATGTTTTCCCCAAACAACATTAATCTATTACCGATGTGCAAAAGTTTTAAATTGACTGATGGTTGTTTATTCTAAAAAAAAAAAAAAAGAATTTTGTCCCTGCGTTTCCAAACACGCCCGTTGTTACTAACTTTCCAAGTGACAACAAAATAACAATGTCTACTGAATGTGGGTAGTATTATTATTAAGTAGATTACGAAATATTTAATATCGTAAAAAGTTTTGTGCTTCATTTTTTTCGCACTTGAACTAAATCACACAAATAAGTTGTAATAAATATAGACGCATGGAATAAACGAGGTAAATCAGATTATTTATGGCAAGAAAAATTGAATGAACATAAAGATGGAAATTCCTTCGTATTTGGAGGGAGTGTAAAAATGATTTGTCATTTTTATTCTTCTTCTCGTCTTCTTTTCCCTAGTTCCCTAGTTTTTTTTTCTTGCTTCCCGCCAGGCCCTTGTTGGCATTTTCCGCGTGTGCGTGTGTGTGTGTATTTTGCCGCCGCTTTTTCACCGGGAAATGTGAGGGATATGGACGTTTTTCATTCGCCTTGTTTTTCAGCACGCGTGCGCTTATTTTTTCTATCCATACATTAACTTCACATATGTCAGGCGATTTGCCTTTATGCGTTTTTCAATTTGTATAAAAGCTACGCGCTACGCGCCGCCGTCACCTTTGCCGCCTCCGAAATTACGCGTGTCGATTTATGTCCTTATTAATTCATGCATGTTTTATCGCCGAAATGTTATTATTTATAATTTGCGAGCGCCTTTCATCCAATAATTGAATACGCAGATCGATTTCCGGCTCAAAAGAGTGACATATGTCAAAGACATGAGGGTGTTTGGGGGTGCGTTGTGTCGGTAAGTCGGTTTCCGCACATGCGCATACAATTCATTTGATTTTGTGTAAGTATTTCTCCTTTCCAAGTATGTAATGTAAGTAATGTTCAATCTACGATCTCGTATAAGACGACGACGGGCCGCGCGCTGTTCTTCCACTCGGCTTTTTGTGTGCGCGCTCGCCGCCGCCTTTGGCGCGCGCGTTTTTGTGAACGAGCAAACTGCCGCCCGCGCCGAAGAAGTGAGCCAAAGGCACGGTTCGTTGCTTCGATCGCGTCGTCCTCCTGCAGTGGAACGTGTCTAATCTGCTTGATCTCAAACATGCGAGGCGCTGCCAGAGCGCGCGCGAACGAACGGAAAAAGTCGGTAATAGCGTTGGCGCTAAACACGTTTAGGTCACACAATATATAGGATGGAATATAACGTAAAGGTAAACGTACAAAAAGTGCCATAATATGACTTATTCTCACCTCGCTCGTCGTGCTAAAAATGTGCGCGCGTAATGCGAAAATCGATGGCACATTAATAAAGCGAAATTCCTTTGAGAAGAAATTATTCAAAAAATTATTCCTTTTTTCTCTCTCTATCCTCTTGTAAATTGTTGCCCCGGAAAAAAAGTATTTTATTCTCATTTTCTCTCTATGAGAGGGAAGAAGCGTATAAAAAATGTAGATTTCCATTAATGTTATTAAGAAAAAGCACTCGTTTTCCGCAATTTCTCTGCGGAGAAAAACGTAACAAACTAATGGCACGCAATTTTTCGAGAATGTAGTTCCGAATAGCGAATGCATGAGATAGATGTAAGAAGCACCCTCTCTCGTCTAATATTTTATTGCGTTCATTTGTTTCGTTGTACGCAAAGCGTAATTTCTTTGAGCATGCTAAAAACAAAGCGCGTTGCTGCACTACAAAAAGCAAACCAGACTTCAATCAAACCGATTGTCCTTCTCTGTTTCGCCAGCTCAATTTTACCTACGTGTAGTGCGCGCAAGCAGGCGAGCCTTTTCCGGTGTCTGTTCGCGGAAAAGAATGAGAACGTGTCTTTTCTAATTGGACGTAATACAAATTGCGTTTATTTGTCCTGGCGGCCGAGCGCGCCGAGCGCCAAATCAAAAAAGAAAACATGCGATTTTTTTCCGGTGGACTATACTCGTCCTGGTTTTGTTTCACCGCCGGATTTTTAGCGAGCCTTCTTCGGCGTCTTCGTCAGCCAGCGCGAGGAATGCGTTCGTTCGCATGCTTTGCGTTCAAGGAAGAGAACGGCAGTGAGCGTATTTGTTGCTGTGCGCGTTTCAATTCGAATTTAATAAAAGCTGCATTGAAATTGTTTTCTCGGGGGCGAAAAGGGTTTCGGAATGGTGGGCGCGCGCATGCGAAAGAGATTCTCAAAAAGACGCTTTGTGCGCGTCGTCGGAGCGAAGCCAAAATTTAGAATTTCGCAAATGTCTGGCAAACAGATTGAATATTTCGCCGCCTCTTACTACACATGTACATATTCGACTAGTTGCCGCTCGCCCTTAGTCAAAGTGGATTTAATAATGCGAGCATGCGCCAGTGGCATTTTTGCACCGCTAAAAACGAGGATGAAAATTAATTATCCTAATCAAATATTTAATTTCCATTTATGCATTGAGTGATTAATGCGTTGCGGAAATTTATCACCGCGAATTATTTCGTACACCGTTCATTGGATTATTGTTTTCGTCTATTTCTTGCGTTCGTTCGTTCGTTCGTTCGCGTCCTCATTGCTTTTATTATATCGCACGCGCAACTCTCGTAAAAACTTCATTTTCGTCATTAAATTTGCTTTGCACAGCGGACGTGTTTAGTACATTTTCGCGCACGCAGAAGAACGGCAGTGTGGATAGAAACGGCCGCAAGAAATAAAGCGGAAGAAGGAAAAAACATGTTTTATGTCTTTATAATATTAGCGCCGGAATGTACGTATGTCATGTGGCAGCCAACCAACAGTGGCGAGTGTAATGTTCCGGTTAACTTGGCGCACTACAATGTTGTCGACGGTCGTTAGCTCGTAAATTTCCCATTACTAATTAATTAAAATGCAATTTGCGTCCTGGATTCGCCAATGAAGCTTCTCAGCAGCCGACTCAATATGTCTGAGGATGACACCCAAGAGGCACAGGGGGTGTCATGACCTCAAAATTGCAAAACGCACAAAAAGCTCGGGTAGCAAGCAACTTTGTAAAGTTGCACAGTTAATGAAATAAATATTCAAGATGAAATATCCGGTTGGAAATTCAGAATTTCATCGTTTATTTCATTCTTTCGCCGTACTCGTATGAGATCGTTTGAGGGCAAGAATGCGAGCATTGAAAATCAGTAAGGATAAACGCCCGTTTGACTCCTTGATCCTTCGAATGCGAACATTCCCAGCTAGCTGCTGCTGCTGCTGCTGCTGCTCGCTTCGACTTTGAACCGCGTGCGCGCTCTTTGTGCATGCAGAAGGCTTCCTCGCGAGACGCGAGCAGTGAAAACCCGCTTGACGAAAATCGCTAATTGCGCTCGCTCCGGCTTTGCCCCGAATTGACTGGCAGCGTTTTCAAGCTCTCTTGCGTGTGCAAAACTCGTCCGGTTCAGCAGTCAAACGATCTTTGCGCTCTGACCAGAGAAACCTCGTCTGCGCGTAATGAATTAACAAACAAATTAATCACAAAAACTCAAACACGCCGCAGGAAATGGAAAAATTGCACCAAATTGCACATGAGCAAACACAGCGCAGCTAGCTCTCTCGTTTGCGCGCTACATTGTGCGTTTATATAAATATTATTCCAAACACAATGTTTCGTTTTTACTCGAATTGATGTAAAATAAATTGAAACACCGATTCGGACGCGAACAATAACAAAACACTCTGCGACGCGTAGGTATTATTTATAATTAATTATTCTAATTAGTTGGATGTACCTACGTATACGCGTTTGTTTTATTGATACTTCCATTCGTTAATTACCGTATTTTTTTAATTAGATCCATCTCCCCAATTAATTACACGACCCTTGTCACAAATATTTTTTTGCATAGCTCCAAGTAATTTTGGAAATTGTTTTAGCTTTTCATAAAAATCAGTTCAATCAGCACTCTGTTATCAGTGGAGGCAGTTATAGCGTCCAGCAATAATATATCTTGGGGCAATTATAACGTTAGCGATTACCCGGAGCCATGAAATGTTCTGCGTCTCGTCGTCGCTCCTGTGGATTTATCGTTTACGAAGCAGCAGTGTGCGCCTTCCTGTTTCGCGTACGTTTCGTGTAAACACAAACATAACGTGCACTTGCGCGCTGGCGGCGAGCAAGGAACCAATGTATCTGTCCGCACGCGCTGTTTGTTGTTATTGTTTGTGCTGGTGCGCTACTCTATGTACTTGTGCTTCGTTCGAGGGGGATGGCGTGCTAAAATTCCACTTGTATTCGGAAACTTTTCCGAATGCTGCCGCGAATGCTGTGGCAACGTGTCGGACAGCGACGAAAGCGCGTAATTCATTCGGGAAGGGCACCGTCGTCGATAAACAACAACGGCATGCAATAACAAACACACGCCCTCGCTAATTATTTACTTGCGAAGAATAAACTCTCCGAACGGTGATAATTAGAGACTTGCAGACCGACCGACTGCATGTTATGTCTTTATAAATCGAAATCAAAACGTCACTGCGCACCAAACAAACAAACCAAATGGGAATTATTTGTATCTTCGAAGCGAGCAAGCGTTCGTATGCAAATGAAGCAAGCAAGCAAGCTAGCAAGCAAGTAGAAGGTATAGATTCGCAGCAAAGATATGATTACATTGGTAACAAGCTAAAAGTGTACGGAGGAGAGAGCACGGGAAGCCACTCTCTATGCCCGCCCATTTATAATTCACGTCATAATTACAACCCTCGTACAAATTCAAGTGGTATTTAATCGTTGCTAACAAGCGCCCGAAACGATCTGGCGATGATTAAAGAAATAATTTACGCGTCTCTTGCAACAAGCAACACGCGCCCTCCGTGTTCGCCGACTGATTTGAACAAGTGATTATCAATGAAGCCAACAACACTTTTTTGTTCTCATTACCATGAAATGAATTTCAAACTAACCAAGTAAATTTCGCCTGTCTCTCTCGATTTTTTGCAATTTCAAACACGATTCGTGAACATAATGTCGCGCTGTAAAAGAATTTTCTAGCATCGTGTGTACCATTAAATTCGCTTCCATCTCTAGGCGCTCTTCGTTTGCAATGTAAAACTAGATGGTGTGTGCACGTCTTAACGTTGGCGGCGTGCACGAACGAGGGAAGAAATATAGAATATTATACTCGAGAGACCCTTTCGCACAAATCTACCTTGGTTTTCGTTTCGAGCACCTTTGCGCGTACACGACCTACCCACCACTACCGCCACCGCCACCACTGCTGCTGCTGCCGCCGAGGTGGAGGCAAAGAAGAAGAAGGTTTCATTGCTTCTCCGCAACGTGGCCATTACGAAACCCAAGTAACAATTTAAACCTTCATACCCAACACATGTAATCTGCGCTCCCTGGAGCCACCTCAGCGCCAGCATTCGCTCGTATTTCACCGGAACAGGAAAATGCTTTGATTACGCGAACACCCAGTTGATGATATATGTTTTGTTTAGACGTCGCGTCACCGTCCATTTCTAAGGCTGCTTCCTGCAGGACAACTCGTCACCATTAAGGATATCTTCGTATTGTAACAATTGGCGGGGGTGCGCATTCAGGTCCTCGCCGGGTAATCAAGGACGGGCTGGTCATAAATCATGCGAACGTCCGGGTTGGCCCGGCGTTAAATAAAAGCCCGGGTTAAGGCCCAAAGCACACAGACGCACACACATCTATTGGCGGCAGAGTGTAACTAATTGTCCGTCACTTTAACACCGCGCGCGCGGAGAAAGAAGTAGAAGTAGAAGAAGAAGATCAACAAGAAGCGAGTGTGTTTGAACCCGGAAGGCTTTAGGCCTTAAGTAATGGATTTTTCACTGGAGAATAATAATAAGCAGGCGCAGCGGATGGTAATTACGAGTTACTGGACGCGGAATTGAGTCCCGAAGGAGGTGGAATGAACAGCACGAGAGTTGGACACGTGCCAAATAAATGCAAACTTAAATTGTGAGCGTGAAATGTTTATGAATATTTATCCGGGCAAGCGTCCAGCGTTTTGTGAAAAATGCAAAATGTCTCAGACTTTCCTCCTTCCTTCCTTGCTTTTTTTCACACCGCCAAAACAAAACGTCAAGTTTAAAGGCGTGCGACTGGTGCTCATAAAGGAAATTCGGCAGTCAGCGCACGTAGCGATGAAGAAGTGACGACATCGAATGACGGTGATACTGCAGGTGTCGTACATTTCCTTGAATTCCCGTTACGATCGTGGAAAACAAGAAAACGACCAAGAGATGAACGAATAGTTGCTGCGAGGAATTCGCGTTCTTGTTATCACAGTCACGAAAATGAAGCTGCTTTATGTACTTTTCCCGGAATTGAATCGAACGCCTCGCCAATGACTTTATTAATGTTGAAATTAATTTTTAAAAATAATTAAAAGCCATCATTCGGGATTATTGATTAAAACATAATAAACGCTGCGCCGTTTTTCATAAACAGGCATTCAAGTCGAAAATTTTCATCAACAGACTCGAAATAATTTATCGATACGCAGCGTTCGCTCGACGGGATTTCGCATCCACGGAGAGCGAGCCGCCCGCGCTTTGGGCTCATTCATTCGTTCGTTCGTTAGTTACGAGCGCGGCGCAAAAGAACGACACGCGGCGAACGGATTAATTAAAATCCATCC
Organism: Aleochara curtula; assembly: GCA_963978815.1. Classification (NCBI taxonomy): domain Eukaryota; kingdom Metazoa; phylum Arthropoda; class Insecta; order Coleoptera; family Staphylinidae; genus Aleochara; species Aleochara curtula. The sequence continues at coordinate 16,534,478 of OZ022216.1, read as the reverse complement.
AAAATGCCCGTGCATGAGCGCACCTCTCCATCGCGTAAGTTTTAATAGTAAGCAATAAATTATTGTGCATGAATAAATTTTGCAGGCAGTCGCAGACGCTTGGTTGCCACGTCAACGGCGGTGGCGGCAGCGGCAGCGCCAGCAACGGCTTGCATTCAGTCGCATTCGCGCCACGTTATATCCCGTCGCGCTTTAGACGGATAATTATTACCTAACGTGCACGTGCACTACATTGTTGTCTATGAAACTATTTCACCTTCATGCTGATGTTCTCTATGAATTATTTTACCCTACATTGCAGATTTCTTCTGCATATTTTTATTGACTTATAAATGCGTAATTCAGTAATGTTTAATACTCTCGTAAGCTGTGCAATTATTAATGGAAGAAATAATTTGTATACATTTTATGTTTTAGTAACAAACTAAGAATCTCTAGTCATGATTTCTAGTCATGACACTTCTTGTAATGCAGACGGAGAAGAAGAAGAAGAAGAAATCCCCCATTGGGAAACATACATAATAGCATCAGAAGCAAGCTCGCATTTTAGTACGAGGAAGCTTTAAGGTTAAAAGGACTTTGCGTACAGTTTTGCGCGCGAGCACGCGGGACAAACTAAAAGAGAAGAAAAGTATCCGACGAATAAAAAAGAGATTCCCTCGCTAAGGAGGAATGCTTGCTGCCTTCTCTCTACCTTTACGCCAACTTCTGCAGCAAGTGTTTGAGGGCTAGTCTTAAATCACCAGTACTTTAGTCGGTTGTTTGCTGTCAGAGCGATTTTCGACTGTGGTTTGTTCGGCGCGCGGCGCGCGAGTGTGGACCGAAAAAAATTTACATGCGCAAGCAAAACGTAAATCGAGCGCCGCACTGATTTTGCAAACACTCGGTGTGTGTGCGGCTCGGGGGTGGTTTGCAAAGCGTTTAACTCGTTCGCTGGTAAAACTTACGGTCGCAGAAGTGCCGCAGCAATTCCGATCACGTCCGCTACGACCGACGCTAATTGCACTTCTTCGAGGAGAGGAATATTTGAGAAGTCGCGCACATGGAGCGCTGAGGGATGTGCATGCTTGTACGATGCTAACCGCATTAGGGTTTTATTTGCCACCACTGCCACCACTGCCACCACTGCCACCGACGCCAAAGTCGCTGCTTTAAACGCTTTCGACATTTAACAATACGATCGCTTCTTCGCGCGCATTCCTTCATTTCGTTTACCGCTCTTATTTACTTCTCGTCCTCGTCCTCGTCCGCCAGCGATTACTTAACTCTTCCGCTCTAAACGCGAATTTATGACGCGTAGCGAATGAGTTTTCTTATTTAACCATGATTTATGCAAATCCGCTACTGAATTTTATGCTTAATTATACACGTTTCCGGCTTTATTTAATTGCCGGCCATGAATTCACCCAATTACAACGTGCGCCACTTTTTAATGGTGATTCGAAAAATTGCTGTAGTTTCACGTGCAAGTTTGCGCAGGACGCAAAACACCCGGGATTGCGGAAACAACGCACGCAAAGTAAGAACAACTCCTCGGCGTCGGCAGCAGCAGCAGCAGCAGCGGTGGCGGTGGCGGCGTAAGTCAGACAATGGCATCTTAACGAGCGCACTGCGGATAGGGGACAGTTGTATCAAGTAATTTGGGCCCGCGCGCGAACGGCCGCCCCGTAATTGCACCATTGAGTCCCGTTCCCTCCACTCCTAACCTCGCTCAGCCGCCGACTAATCTGCGAAACCATTGATTCAAGCAGATAATGGATGTTTCTTAAAGGATAAGCAGTTCTCGCCCGCCGCCTTCGCCAACATCGTTGTCATTGTGTTTAGTTTGCGGCTTTCGCGCCCGGCACAATCCAAGCGCTCGCTCAACTTTCGCGATGTCACATACTAATCAAACTTAAACTTTACTTAAGCCGCATTTCACCAATTTCCCCCAATTTATTATTCCTGCGCGCGCGTGTTCATTCAATTGAATTCAACTCACTCCAATTCAATTCAAGCGTATAATTAAAACATGCTTCCGGAAAATTCAATTCCGCTTTTGATTTATCCGATTAATTTTTACAAATTCACGAATAACCAATCATCATCAACATGGATTTTCCAAAAAATAATATGCAGTCGTTCATTTTGCAGCTAAATTTAATGTTGTTTATGTAAAATTTGGAAAACAATTCGTAATGACAAACAAACCGCATTTTCATATGCGCACAAAGCAAGCAAAACTAATTTTCTATGGCATTTTCATTAACATAATCATTATGATCATCATCATTAGCGCTATCATCGTTTAACATACGTTGCGTAACAAGAGCGAGCGCGCGCGCGCGCTTAAATTCGAGTACACAAACGTGTATTTTACATACATGAAAGTACTTAGCGAGAGTGTGGAGTACTTGTTAATAAAGCCATTTCGCCATCGAGCAGCAATAAAGCACACTTCATAATACGGTGGTACGGCTGTTCATTTGTCAAAATATCCGGCAATGAATAACACACATGATGAAATTAATTCGCATCAACTTTTAAGCCGGTCCATGTGGTGAATTAAGCGCGATTACGTCAAATGTTTACTCAAATCATTCCAATGATTATCAACTGTTTCATTAGCATATAAATGAAGTATGTATGTACGCTAATTTTTGCTGGTTAATTTTCATACTAGAAACTTTCCGTTTTCGCAAAATGCATGTGCACATGATATATAAATAAATGGCGAAACTTAGCGTCGTTTATTTAAACGAGCACTGCATGCAGGCGGAAGCCAAATGGCAGCCAAGATGCTCTTCAGCAAGGTAAAGGGCGAAAGAAGGAAATGACATAAATCGTCAATGTGACCGTGTGGTAGCAGTGCTTCCTTCTGCTGCCGGCTGCGAAGAAGCTTTCTGTGCTGCTGCTGGTGGCGGCAGCGGCAGTGCTGCCAACGAATGACAGTAATATCTCGACGTGCGCTGCCACTTGCTCCACGCGTAAGACGACGCTCGGCAATTTGCTCTTTACGAGGGCACTTAGTCTGGCTGTCGCCCTGTATAGGCTGCTTATTCAGCCCATATACAAAATAACAACATCACAGAAAGAGAGATTGCATATATGTCAGGGTTATGATGATAAAATACGCCCGCATCTCGTGCTCCTCGAGTGATGGATATGAAATATTGGCAAACGCGAATCACACATCAATGATAAATGTCATCATGTTTGGCATTCGACTTGTAATTGTTTCGCATTTGTTACGAATCACGGCAAACGCGAGCAGCAATCGTGAAAAGCACTTTGGCGTACGGTAAAACTAAAGAGTGTTGAGCGTAATGAGACGGCCGCACTTCCTTTGTGCGCGCGGTTCGCGTAAGTGGAGTGCCTGTAAAACGCAGACGAGTCGTTCTTTTCACTTGGCCCTTTAATTAAATACATGCGGCGACGTGTGTGTGTGCGTGAAGACGGAAATAAATAGAAATAAGTGGAGGGCCGCCAACGAATTAGCCCATCCAACAAGGAGGCGGCAATGAAAGCAAGCAGGCGCGTTTTTCTTCAGCTCAACGGCGACGTGAAAAATACGAGTGCGGCAGGACGAAATAAATAAATAAATAAACATGGAACATTGCTAACAAACAGGAATAAAGTACTCGTCGAGCGCGTATAAAGGATGAAAAATCCAGGACGATTAAATTAAAGTGCGAATATATTTAATCCGAATTGAAAGCAATGCGAGAATTAATATTTTACAAGAATTTTCATTCATTCAAGTAATGAGTATCCTACTCGTCTATTGTATACTTGCTTTGCTTTTTGTATGATCTATTATGTGTTTGATGCGTTCGGAAAATGGAAAATCAACGAACGAAATGACAGAATTACGAAAAGTATTATTGGCTATTGTGTGCGTGTGTATGTTATGCAATGTGCGCGCGCGCGCGCACGTAATTTCAATTTTCAATATGCAATTTCGCGCGAATTACGTCCAAACTGCATGTGCGCGCTGCGCTGCATTCTGTAATCGAATTTGTTCGTTCAATCAGTCGGAATAATTACGTTTTACTTTCATAATGCGCGCTAAATCCGCAAACTGTATAAAAAGCGCATTAAAACGAGCAGCATCACACTGAAAAATGTCCACACACCGCACCGCACCGCACCGCAGTGAATACGTTTGAAAATTGCGGAACAAGCTGGAAAATTGTCGTGTTTGAAATAATGTAATTTTTCACACCGGCGAAAACAGGAGACGAAGAATTTTCTTAATTTGTAGGACGCGCGCTGTTGCCTAATGAAGATGAATGCATTGCCTTGCAGGCTGCGATTCTTTAATAACTGGCGCTAATTAAAAGACATTATGAAGCCATTATTATCTGGCGAGCATGCTAAAAGTGAAGAAATCGTGAAACTAAATGTTCTCTCTTCTCTCCTGCTTCCTGCAGCTGCTGCTGTTGCTGCAGCGTCGGTATGCGCGCCTTGTACGGCTTTAGATTTACATAGACGACCGTCGTAGTCGTCTTAGCCGCCTCCCAATGCGCCGAACAATTTCCACATGCAAAACCAACGGAGACCGCAATTATTTTACATATCTAGGCGTCGACTTCCGCCGGAAGCATGGCCGCAAAAGTGCACTCCCTCCTCTCGTTTTCAACTTCCGAAATTTGCTGACGCACCACCGCCAATGTGGCGGTAAAGTCTATTGTCTGTTTGTTGTTTCATACAGGAAATATTATTAACCACGGAAATATTACGGAATTTTTCTCGATTTCGATAAATTTTATCCTATATTTTTTTGTTTTACTTCCGATAACAAGAAGTGTGCGGAATACGATTAGGCAAAAAGTTTTCTCTTTATCAAGCGAACGAACACGAAATGGGATGAGTGGCTGTTTTGTTCAAGTCGAGTAACGCTTAAGACGAAGAGGAACAGCCGATGAACTGATTCGGCCATCAATTAGAAGTGATCGCATAGCCCGCGTGGTTTTGTCCCTGCTGTGCGCCTCTCTCCGCTCAACTACTAAGTGAGCCTGAATGTTTGATGCCGTCCTTCCGACCGCCGCCTCCGCGCGAAGAAGCGGCAAGGAACGGTTTCTTCTCTAAACTGCCGAGCTTAGCCCGCTCGTGTGCTACCCCCATGTGTTGTACGCATTCATCTAATTCCCCTCTGACTGATTTACACCCTCGCATCGAGGCCGCGGGATTGAGCGAAATAAAGACCGAACATTTCACAATTTAATGCCATTACTCCATGCCGCTCCGAAAATACAAATAATCCAATGATGAAATTGTTTGTTTAAAAAATGTTGTTGTCGCCGTATCACTCGCCTTTCAAACGCGAAATTAATTTCCTATATTTGCTGTCATAATAGCGATTGTGTGTCGTAAACGCGTTGCTTGTCGAATCTTTCTTTTATTCGCGCGTGTTTGTGGATTTTTGCGGCATTTTGTCATGTCTAATATTTGTACACTTTCCGGGACGTGTGGAGGAAGTCGGCAACGAGCCATCTCGAGCGTTTTATGCCATCCTGTATGTGACAAAGACTAAGGGCGGCGAAGGGAACGCAGCAGCGCACAGTGGGGCCAAATCCACTATTTTGTTTCAAAACGATATATTTTCAAAACTACTCAACCGATTTTCAAAATTCAAATTAAGTTCCTTATAGAAAATTATTATTTACCAATTTATTAAAGAAATTAAATAAGATTTAACAAATAATAAATTATTGTGTTGTCAAATAAAAAGGTAACGCAGGTAAAATAAATGTACAATGGGTCTATTGGATCTATCTATTGTATATCCTCGGAAACATAAGAGGTTTATAATCTTTGCAGGTAAAATATCATGCAAACCCTACGCGTTATATTTGTGTGCGTACGCATGTACATGCGTCCGTACGTAAGTGTGACTGAGCCAAGCTCACAAACTCGGACAAACAAGCCGTAAAATCGGTGAAAATTGACAAAATTTCGACTTCAATTGCCATTTACTCCCAAAGTGCATAATTCGGCAGAATTAAACTATATACATCCGATAGGTCTTTAAATTAGCTTTCGAATGGTATAGGTAACTACGCTGCACAATATTGCACAACCAAACAAAAAGTTGTTTTTTTGAAATTTGAACAAGCAAAAACGGAATATTTGTAATTGCATATAAATCATTTAATTATTAATCATTTTTAAATTTTTATTACACTATGATAATCTACGTTAGTTCTACTTTCAAAGGCTGTATTTGGTTTTCTTGTGATGTTATTTTAAAGCATAGAAATAGTTATTCAAAGTTGACCAAATTTTTGGTTCTTTTTTGGACCCAAAAATTGTTCAATTTTAGCGCCAAATTGCGGCTAAACTAATTATCGGATCGGATTGATTTTTTCAGTTTCATATACTATAGTTAATTCTTTATATATTGGTGAAAAAAAAATTTCAAAAATATCAATCCTTAACTTAAGCATAGTGAACATCTTGGCCCCACTGTGCAGCGTGGCGAGTGCATGCAGTCAACGACTTTGCTCTTCTCTTGAGAGTGAAGAAGCTTTTTTCTTACGCAACGCGACGACCGGTACTCGATAATCTGCCGGAGGCGAGACAATTTGCCCCCTTTTTAGCTATACGGCGATGGCTTTCTTTCTCGCTTGGCGCGCAATTTCCAAACGGAGGCGGCAAGCGTGGCATATCAAAGAAACGCCGCCTTCGTCGCCGCCGCCGTCGCCGTCGCCCAAAAAGTAGGTTATATGCGGTGTAGAGCGGAAATTGCATCGGCGTTCTTATAATCGAAATTGAATGAATATCATTATAGCTATAGCTATAACCATCATCATAATCCGCCAATGGTTCCGGTACGCAATTCTCGGATGAGCCCCAAGGGCTCGTAATTAAAATATTTTAATTCATTTCGGGCGACGATGCCGCTCAATAAATCGTTTCATTGACACGCCGGCGCAGGGCAGCGCAGCGAATTACACTTTGCAAAAATTCCATACTTAGTGAAAATGAACGCAGAGGGTTTTTACTCATTACTTCAAGTTGCGTCGTTAACCTGAACGAAGCGGTGTTAAAAAGGGCCGATGCTTATCGCGTTGCCCGAGTGCCAGGAAGGAACGAGTTACACACTGCCAAGTAAATGAAGAGGCGGCGGCAGCGGTGGCAGCAACGAATGTACGCGTCTTCAGAGATGAGAAGTGCGTTGATAATGCGCGTGTGAGCCTATGATGCGAAATGAATGCTCTGCATAATATTGTATGATGAATGAACGGAACGCTCGAGGGTTGGTCAAACGAAGTACTTCATTTTCAACACGCGTTTGATGATATCTTATCGCTCGTGTTTCCCCTGCGGACGCTGACAATTAGTCCAATGTCAACGCGAACGCGTTATTATCTTTTGACATCTACATGGCAGCAAAAAATGTTTGCTTCTACGATTTATCAATTAGCCCTACCACTATTCTATGTAATACTTTGATATCAACTTGTAGTATTTGAATAAAATTAAATTAAATTAAGCATGAAACGCTTACAACTTCATCATCATCATGTACATTTAAAGTAACATCGAGTTTAGCAGTAGGTATATTATTATGCCATTTGAACAGCGCCAAAGTAGCAGCAACGCAATTTCGTTCTGCAATTGAGTTCGCTCTACGGATGTGAAATTCCGTTTATGAATTCTCCATCAGTGGTGGTGGAAATGTATCAACTATTAGACTATTACCGAATGGTAATTGTTTCATATTTATGAATATACTATTCCTCCAGTGCTCGGCAATTTAGTGCATCTAAGTTATTCACATTCCGCAACAGTTAGTATTATTGCAAACTATTACTTAGTTGTAATGATATTCTCTAATTTTCCTTATTTCCAAATGTTGAATAATTTATTTTCAAACTATCCGTAGGTACGTACGTAGTTTTTACTCTAGTTGATGTTGCAAACTTTACTTATTAAAAGTTGCACTTAAACAAAATGTCATATTCGATTGTCTTTCGAGCGCATTCCGCATATGTATATGTTGCATTTGCGTTGTTGTTGGTCGCCAGTTGAGAATGGATATGAGCAAGTATGCAACGAGTGCGATCCATTCTCTAATGATCTCTAATGCTGTTTGCGCGAGCAACTTGAGGAATGCAGCAACAGTTACGTTACGCATTCCACCCCCTAGAGTCCTCATGCTCACTTGCATTTCAACAATAGCAACAACAATGACCACACATCTCATTCGACTGTGCCACGAATGCCAGCTACAACTATTCCGACTGATACAACTCGTATAATAATAATAATAATAATAATTCAAATGTTTCTCTTTTTCGGCTTTCTTCGGCGCATCGCATCTCGAGTGGAAAATCACGTTTACAATGGTGAAAAACCACTTTGATTCATCATTCTTTGAAACGCAGCACAGCGGCGAGTGATGAAAATCACAAAAGCTTGTCAAGATCTAAAGTGGAAATCTGACGGCGCGTATTGCGCAATATTAAAGATAACAAATAAATTCGCCGGCGGCATTGTACGCGACATGAACAATTTAATTTTTAATGTGTTCAAATCCGATGCGAGGACATGCAGCAGGAGATAAAAGAGGCGCACAAAGATTTCCCGAAGACGAACATTTAGCTCCTGCTGCAGAGAATCGGAGAGCTTATCGCGTGTTTGATTCGTACGGGGAGCGTGCGCGACACTTGCACAAAGATCTAATTTAACTCGCGTGCCAAAAGGATTCGCTTCTTGCAGCCAATTGAAGCGGGCGAACGAAAAGCAGGAAGAAGAAGAGCAAATTGCTACTGCTCTTGACTTCCTCCTCGTCGCGCCGACGCATAAGTACATGAGATTGTAAATTTAGATGTGCCTTCTTTGCCATAAATTTAAATATCATTGAAACGCATCGCCCCTATTCCCCCTTTCGCCCGCTTTCCGCACCCCGCTTTTTTGTGCGCACCGTTAAAAAGTAACTGCAGCATAATTACGTAATAGAGCAATGGATGTTGTACGGTTTTGCGCCGTGGTTGTGCGTACTTTTTATTTTTACGACTTTGCAACGCACGCGCTTCGTTTATTTGATACTCTTTGCTACTGTTGCTACTGCCAAGTTAAAAATGTTCCCAACTGTATTAAAGTCCTCTTCATAAGTAGCCATAAAAACTTAAATAAAGTAACGTTAATATTTAATACTCGCGTAATGATGAAGATGCCATGCGCAAATAGTATATAGTTGCTTGCTATGCTTTACTTGCCAATATATATATATTAAAAAAAAACACACGCAAGGCACGTTATTCAACTGAGAGTTTTTAAAAGCACAAAACGCATACCGCCTTTTTGATGTCTTTTGTCCCGTTTTATGACTTTCCAATTTTACGATGCAAACTTTCCACTCAATGATTAATTTCCGATTAATTCGTTTGGCGTTTAAAATTTTCCGCCAGCCAAGCAGAACGTCGCTCAACGCTGTTTTGTCGAGAATTAATATAAATGTTTTTTATGTGAGAAGCTTGTGTATCGTTTTACGACGCATCATAAAACTAATCCGGAAAATACCCTCCCGAAATCTTGCACGACATTTTCTCGTCCACTTTGCTCCCGCAGGAGCGAGGGTGGAATGAGGATGAGTGTGTTTCATCACTGATAACAAAAATGGAATGTCTATTAAAAACAAAACTCTGACATGAAATAATCGTAAAGAAAACGTTGTGATATTTTTGCCTTTCTAGGTTAGTATTCAACTTCTTATGAGTTGTGCTAAGCATTTTGCGAAATTCTATTCAATTCTTGCACGCATTTCCTTGTTTTGTCGAGAGTACTCGCCAAGAGCATGGCGTGTCAAGAGTGCGCTGCAGCGTACATGTGAGGAAGAAACGCATGAAGAGCAGAAAGGACTTTTGCTGCTGCTGCTGCTCTAATAACTCTCTTATGAAGTTATGTAAAGTTACACTCGCGGAAGGACGTCAAAAAGGGACACAATGCTACCCCGTTACTTTCATTATGCCATGAATTTCGAGTGTGTCTCGCGCCCTCTTGTACCCTCTCCTGTTGTACAAGACGTAAAAAGGTATGCGCGACAACGTTCTTCTCCACACTTTTGTCACCTACTTCAAACTTTGCTCACTTTGCAACATATGTGCAAGTATGCGATGCTTTTTGCCGCGTTACCATTTCGAGTATAAATTTTAATCATCGCCGCCGTGCATTCCGCTCTTGCGCGCAAATAATAATTAGAGCGATGCTGGCATTGAACTTGCCACATGATGCATGATTATGTCATTTATCAAATGAAGCTCATAATGAGTTTTTCCTCGCGCGCTGGACGCCAGGGCATACTTTTTTTTTGCAAACGTCACCCTTAAAACTGTATGATAATAAATCATTTCGACACATTTCGCCCAGCGTTTTTTATCGTACGCATCAAGCCTGCCAACAAAATCTCATTTTTCTAAATCTAGTTTAAATAAACCAACTAACCAACTTGGTTGGCTCTATAAATGCGCCCGGCGAAAATACTGCACTTATTTGCTAGCAAACGTTCAACTGCTCTCGCCATGCAGGGCAAGTTTTTATATCGTCTGTGTGAGGCGCGCATTCGAAGAAATCAGTCTGCAGTTGCTGGCGAGTAAACAGCATATGCAGTTGGCGGTTGGCTGCTGGCTGTTTAGTATGACGATGGTGTGCAGAGCGATTGGTGGTTCGTGGTGGTCGCGCGCGAGATGAAATACTAGTGTTTCTCATGCAAAGTGAAAAATGCGATTAAAATGCTAATGGATAGGCAAAGTCTGCACGCTAACCGCGTTCTAGATGCTCGAACGCGTTCGCCTACTCGTTGAAATCCAATTAAGGCAAAGAATAGAACTCATAATAATATCCCCCAGCCCCCCATTGCAAACGCCTCAGCCGCGAATTAAACTTAAAGAATTAAATACCAAATCAAACTTTTTGATGACTCCTGTCGTCGGCCAAAACGTCTCTGACGACAACGAAACACCAACCAAATTCTTCACCGTACCGTGAATATCAACGCATACCAAGTGATAATACAATCTGTTCATAAACAATCTTTACCAATACCTAACTTACTAAAAATTGCAGTGGTGAAACATTGGTTAACCGCTTCTTAAACCATGTTCTTTTCGTTATGGATTCACCATTATTGTTAAACATTTAAGACGCCTTCTTTGGCGAACGCTTTATGGACAGTCGTCCAAAGAAGTTGTCATGACAAACTTCAACGCAGCGATGGATAACGCCAGATCCAACGATTGATAAGCGAGATGAATGGAAAGTAATCTAAACGCTAGCGCTGAATTAAGATTGAAATGTCATGTGAACGTTTTGCTTTGGATTTCGTGGTTGAATTTCATACGACGCTATCAACAACGACGAAAGAAGCCGCGCTCTGGCTGCCAGAGCTCATTTAAATATAAATTTGATTTTGACGTCAACTTGATTTGCGCATATATCCGCATTTGTATACGAGTCAGCGCAAACTATAATAACAATTGAAGAAGAACTATGCTCTAAAGTTTCCAGATGTTCCAGCAAATAGTTCTATCCAGGTGTGTTTTACCTCTTACTCATCCGTATTTTGGGTTATGTGTCAATGTACATTGCAGTATGATGTGACTTACCTACAAAAGAAAGAAACGTAATTAGTTAATTAGCTAAATCTGCTGTGAAATTATTCACAGCTGTCGTGATCATGCATGTGGCATAACATATAAAAAGTTATTGTGTATTGCATTATTGTGGATGACAAGAGATCTTGATAAGATTTTACACACGAATGAATGATTATTTTCCATGTCTAGCAAAGTCGTTATCTCGAATGGGTAATTATTGCATTAGTGTGTTATTGCTGATATAATTTTAAAGCTGGATATTAAATATGAAGGTAGTAAACATAACTTTTGCTAAATGTGATTTTCTCATGCTTTAGAGTATGGCAAAGAGGTTAGATCAGATCTCTAATATGTTTACTCTACACTAACCATATCAATCTTTATTTTCTCGTTCAATCGCCATTGCACGTTGAATTCATGCATTGTGTTAGTAGCACACACACATGCAAAAAAAATGATAATGTTGAAAAAAAATCGTTTATGCATCCGCTTTACAATCTGCAAGTCCCTTGTATGGATTTATCACAACATTGATGAGAGAAATTCATGTAGCCCAGGCCAAGAGTACCTTTTTTGTAAATAATATCTGCGTAATTCTGATTTAGTGGACGCGTACATTGGTCAACCATATTGCAAAGTATAGCGTCAGTAGGTATAGCGTGGGGCCCAAATTAGCAAATGAAATTACATAAAGAGAAACGTAGATCATACCTTGAATTTATCATCTATCGATAGGGAATCGTCTCTGGAAACCGGGAATACTGGACCTCAAGATGAACGGCACTAATAACTATCACTTTTATGATGAGAAAAAAAGGAACGAGGTGACCACGCCACTACGGCGATTAAATGGCCGACAGCTAGCATCAACCTGTTCAATCTACATGATACGCCACGCCCACTAACTAAAACGCTGTCAAGTCCAATATGAGCGCCAAATTCAAAATAATTAAACGTGATGTATCTATTAAGTATAATACTAGATAATCATAGATGCTAATTCCATTATTTTTAGTGTAAATGAATTACCCGAGTAACGCTGGCCATAAATTAAGGTAGAGCCATTTGGAACGGATGAATTCATCTACAAGCACTTCATAATCGCAGAGTGAAATATCATTAGGCAGGATTCGAGATGTGAGAGCGCACAAGAGCTGAGGGGCTTGATTTATGTAAATAAATCACTTACGAGCCTCGGATATCACTTCATCGAATTCGAATTCACATTTACACGCCACATTCGAAAACATCTATCAGCTGTGGCCAGCATCATCATAGCATGGAGCAAGCAAACATTTAGGCAGATCCGTGTGCGAGCTAAATGCGAGAGGAAGCAATACGCAAGCATCGTTAAATGATTGTAATGAGGTGCATTAGATTACCCAGTTATTAATGTGCATAGCATCTCGCTGTTCGCCCCCAGCCGCAACAGCAATACCGCCAGCCAGCTCACTAATAATAAAGATAATAATGACGTTAATGAGTGTATTGAAGCAGCGCTCAGAATTTGCAAATTAATTTCATTCTCCGTATGCTTCAATGTAGCCATACATAACTTATCTCTCTGTATTCCACATGCTATTTGCGATATTGTTAATACAGATGCTCCATGCTCAAATTGATTGCTGAATTTAATAATGCATACAATACGCAGCCAATCTACACTCCAGCAGTGAAATAATTATAATTCACAATAAAAGCATCGCTGAATTTTCTATTGATTTTGTATTCGTGAGCTAATTTGTTTGGATTACTGTTTATTATGGCTTTCATTGCAATGCAAATTAGTTATTAATTTAACACAGCAATCTCTGTTATTATTTACATTATAATGGTATTTATTTAAAGATAATTTTATCGGCTATTTGCGTATATCTATTGTATTATTATAATGATTAATCAGTCCAATCAGAAAACATCTCATTATTGGCCTAGTGCCTACAGATGAGATATCCTAGTTGGATTTCGACAAGTCTGTAATGAACATGTAGTAATTAGTAATAAATTCATATTTTACGATGAATATAATATGGCATTCTAAATGTTTTAATCATGTACTCCTGAGTGGAAACAATCTAATTTAAATGCTTTGGATGTTCACTTCCACAAAGGAATTACACGAAATTAAATACCTATTTGATGCACGTGCCATATATTTTAATACTTAATATAGTATTACATCATTATGCTTCCCGGATGAATCACTTAACATCGGTAGCATGGGCGAAATTGAATCAGGATAAAAACGAGCACCCACGTTTGATGTTCGTCTCCTTTGCTTGAATGCTGATGGGTAAGCGATAAAAATAATTCAATTATATGCCCTTTAATTTAATCGCTGTCTCTCCGCTTTTACAACATTGCCGGAATTGTAAATTGGCTGGAATTTAACATCATCGTTCATGAACATTCATGACCTAGCATTGTAGTTGGGTTAAAAGTGCTATGCTCGTAAACTAAAACTTAAGTGGTTTCAACGAATAGTAAAATATTGTCTATTGATTGCGCCCTCACCTATTATTACCTCCGATGTTAATGTATTAAACAATAATAAGTATTTTCACTTCAGCTTGACTGATGTAAACACCACTACAACATCAGCTGATTCTGTGTAGTTGTGGCAGCGCCTCTCTCGCTAGGTTAGTAGAGCAAAGTACCGCAGCGCTGGGTGTAGGAAGCGGATACAGGTGTCATTTCCATCTTTCTTTTTTGGCGTGGCTTTGGTCAGTGCAGTCGACCCTAATTCATCGTAACTTAATTAACAAAAGTAGTGCTTTTAGTGAAGTGATTTCTGGTCAGTCCATTCAGGGTGGTTCAGCGCATCGAGGGAAATATCAGGTATGCTTTAGTTTTAAGTCAACAATCAACAACGTGTATACACCGACATCCTAACCTATGCACGGCATGGGCTCATCAATCGCGCCAATTTCTCGTATTATAATCGCGATAAATCATAAACCCCGGTTTCATCGACGTTTCCAAAGGAATTACAGCGATGAAGTACAGAAGAAATGTAAGTGAAGTATAGGTAAGGTTCGCATTGCACTATGTCTAACCTGTACACTGCATCGGCTCTGCATCGACTCATCATTTGCGCTCTTATCTCGTATTATAAATAAGATAACACATAAACCCTACTTGCATCAACATGTCCGAAGGAATTACTACTACGAAGTACTGTGGAAGGATAAGCCAAGTCTAGGTAAGGTTCACATTGCACTTGTATGAACAATGTCTATGTGACCTTGAATTTTAGGTTCATGAAAACACGGACATTTTACACTTGGACACAACAACATAACAAAACACTGAAAACTCTTTCGAATACACTGAAATAGCGCACAAATATACACTGGTAGCACGTATGTGGAGAGAGAAGCAGGACCCCCTAATATAGCAATCGAAAAACACAAAACTACTTACTAAGAGAACTAATCAGAAAGTGTCGCTTGCCACACACGACCTAAACACACGACATAAAAATTAGGTTGGCCACTTTATTCTCTACGTCACGATATTCAACAATCCGTTATTGAATTTCCATACATCTTACAAGAACAAATTATTCAGCACTTGAGTTGCACGTACTAACCTCAAAATGACCGACATAGAATCACACTTGGTAAATGTATAATTTGCGTTAATTACAACACGTTGCAATTAGAATTTATTAACGATATTAACAGGGGAGATGTAAATACTCTCCCCCTTGCTACTTGAATTAAGACTTCATGGCAAACAGAATGTCATGATTACAAAAAGCTGCATATGCGTGAAATGTTTCAACAAAATGAAAATATCCAAACGCATAAATAGTACGTAGAATATGAAATGTATGGAAATGTGAAGAGGTCATTATTTTCCCATAAGGCAACTGTAATACTTTGCAGTTCTATGCCAACCCACAATTGTGAATCATAATATCCAAAGAGGTGTATTTTCATAAACAGAGCATAATCGTAGTTGCCTTGAAATGAGAATAAGTTTATTTTATTCTAATTCAACTACAGCTTAATTCTCAGCTCTCGCGTTAGTTCTCATTCGAATATGAAAGTTGATATTACATTTGGTTGGAATCGTGAGTTATCTATTTTGAAAGCAAACTGCATATTTATGAGCACAAGTATAATTATAATGAAATTATGTCGCAATTACAGACAATGATAGATTAGGCTCGATTCGTTTGTACAAAAAGGCGGTGGATGATCAGAGAGCATTGAGGTAGATCAGTTTATTAGAGCTATAGTCAGGTAGCATATGTCGAATGACGTTAAACACAAAGCACTATTAGGCGTAATTGTTATATTCAAACATGAGTATGCTATGTATGTCGGTAAATAATTAGCCTAATCACATGGAATACTTGCTTCTCCATGTACATGCATGTAGATAGAGTATGCACACATGTAGGTATTTGTATTTACATCAAATGCATCGGCATACAGCCCAAAGGTATCCGATTAAAGGTTTCGTATGGTTTTGATGTCCTATTATCAGGGCACATTATTAAACTGTCA
The DNA here is from genome assembly GCA_963978815.1 of Aleochara curtula. Taxonomy (NCBI): domain Eukaryota; kingdom Metazoa; phylum Arthropoda; class Insecta; order Coleoptera; family Staphylinidae; genus Aleochara; species Aleochara curtula. The sequence continues at coordinate 16,518,379 of OZ022216.1, read as the reverse complement.
CCGACAGGGACGCATTATTACAAAAGTTGATTCGCGAACGGCATATATTCAATCAAACATTAACTTTCACGTACTTGAAACGCACGATAAAATGGGCATGCAGCAGGAATGTAATCCTGACCTGGAGCTGTTTAAACAATCTGTGGCCATTCTAGTACGGAACAACATTGCAGAAATAATGCAGCGTGCGCACTGATAAACACACTTTATCAAAACTAATCCGGCAAAAGCCATGCATAATGAACGAATTCTACTGGGCGCCATTCCGATTGCAATAAACAAAATCAATTCATGCGTTACATATACGCATTGTGAAACACTTGGTGTTTGAGCATATGTTAGCTTACATTGTTATTTACATTGAATAATGTTAATGGCTAGATACACAGAATGCATTATTGAAAATGCATGTTGCGTTCGTGTCGTTGGCACAGTTTGTGCAACAAAATCTTATAGGGAATGAGACGGTGGTTGATGATGGCACGTGGATGGTCAAATCAGTAACGCGTTAGTGATAATGTTGTATTGACCATTAAGCGAGATTGTCTCGTCCATCCATCCAGCGGCGGCAGCGTCTACATGCAGTTACTTGTTGTCGTTGTCATTCAGTGTAAGCTATTAGTAAGCGAGCTAGGTACGCGTCAGCTCGATATCAGTAAGAGACATAAAGGAATTGGGACAATGCAGACAACTGATATGCTTATGCACGTGATGCAAAGTATGGATGGATGGTTGACTAGTTGCATGTACCTAAAGCTTAAGGCGCAATTGAAAAGCATGTTGTACGTCAATGCTTTGTCAATGTGTATCACAAAGATATACTCTCAGCTCAATATTAATTAACTCGCGCTACTAAATCTGTTTTCGATAACTATGAGCTTGATTTATTTGATGATTTAGCACGGAAAAGTTTGCATATAATGAAAAGCCATTAAAATAGTGTGAATGCAGTCATAAAACTTGGGCACATCTATGATTAAGACAAATCATAATCAGTAAATCTAAATAAGCGATAACTTCCAAGAAATTCTCACAACTTTATGGCAAGTTTCAGCTTATGGCAATTTCCATTAAAAGGAAATATCCTGTTGTTCAGTCGCACGTTGGACTCGCAAGGTGTTATGACCTAAATAGTAATAATAACTTTATAGTCACGTATTTGCCACTGAAATATAGCTACGATATACCAAGTGTTGTAACATATGCTAAAGGGGGGTTGGTTCAAGACGCTGATGCAGTTAGTATCGGGTGAGCACTTTGTATGCACGTGTTAAATGGTTCGCAAACCGATAGTAAAGTTTACAAGTATATTAGTCATGCAGTGATGCAAAGATTTCAGGAGTTTATCAAATGCAGCATGTCGGTAACGAGTTGGCCAACTATTTTTCTCTTCCGTGAAGTGCCGTTTTATGCGCGTGTACAGCTAATAAACGCAGCCAATTATAATGGAAATGGAAATGCGGAAAATGCAGGCAAAGGCCGCTGTTGCGCCACCGCGATTTCAATTTAGTTTTCTTCCTCTTGCGGCAACATCTCAGCAGTGGCCTCCTCAAATTGCGGCGTTGCGTTATTTAATTAAGAAACTAATTCATTATTCAATCAACAGTACACATGACTGCAACAATAAAGCGAGAGAACTTGAGACCTTACTTAATTTCACTCTATAATGCATTTCATCATACTTGCTTGAAGACGGGGGGCGGCAAGCGAAAAGAAAATGAAACTTTCGTGAAAGACTTGAAGATTTCTTGAAGTTGAATACTACTATTGAAGTCAAGACGCTAATGAAACAAATGCTTTGTTAAATAAGTTGTTATTCGAGTAAAACCAAAGAGATGTCCGAAGCACTAATAACATCTCAACTTAATTAGCGCAATATGCCGTCGAACACATTGACTCCGCAAATTAAGTGGTGTGTGCTTGACAGACGAAAAACTCGGAGACGTTTGCGCATTTTTGCTATCAGCTGAGATTAACTTCCATCTATTTTCGGTGCGGCTGTATGTGTGTGGCTAGGGCGCAACGCAACTGATAAGAGCGAATGAACTAAACTCGCTGTTGTTTTTCGTCGTCGACGTCGTCGCACTCTGGCTGATATTAGGGTATTGCTGATGATACGGCCTCTCCTTTAATTAGCCGCCCCCGGATTTATTACACGGCATTAGATAGATAGGCATGGCGGATAAGAAGTGTGCGCGGTGGCGGCGGCGACGTTCAAGTCTCGCGGTCTGCATTGCTGCCAGCAGTTGGTTAATCGAAACGAATCGAAATTCGCATGTCGACTGGCGAAGCCTTTCGTATCCGACAGACAAGCATGCGATTCTATTTCTCACAACAAATGCCTTTTCGCAAACAACTTCTCAACCGCAGTCAAGCTCCCAGCACATGTGCTCGCTGCGATCATAAAATACGATTAACGAATGGTAGAAATTCATTTTATATCAAATCAAGTGGATAAAAAAAATTATTAGTAAAAGGTATTTGTAATCTATTAAAGCGAAGGTTTTACCTTCTTGCTCTTTGGTATATTTATGCTAAACATGGAGTTTTTACGCCTGCACGCAATACCATAAAAGCAGAACTATAAATGTCAGTAACAATTTATTAAATTATGAAAGTCGAATGCACGAAGGGCTTTTATTGGGCAAAGTTTCAGCGTGGCGTATAAACGACGCATTATACATCAAGACGCACTCAAGAATACGAAGGGGGTGGAAGAGCTGGGAACTCAAATATTATACCAAGTGTGAGTGTTTAAAACAAAAAGTAGGCACTTACTCGCGAGCGAGGGTTGCTAGCGTCTTTTCACTGTATGCGCCGCCCCTGTATTTCGGTTATTCATATTTATGAGTCGAATATCTAATTAGGATTTTAATGCTACGCAATGCCAATGCCATCTTCAAGGGATGACAACACGCATGAAGGCAGAGGCAGAAACTGGAATTGTTTGTCGCGTGATTTATTAAATATTAAAGTGCGACGACAGGATAACCGATAGGCTAAAGATCCAGGACCTTTGCGCGTCGCATACGTTCCGGCTGCCTTTTTTTATTATTCCCGCGCTTCGTTCGAGTTTATCGCTGTTGTTTTACGACTCGATAACTATATTTTTTCATTTCGTCCTTGATTTATCGCCGATTTTCAATTATTCACGCATTATACTAAAAAAATTCGTTTCGCCTCTGAATTATACATTTCATTATACCAGGAACAATGCTAATTCACTTCACTTCATAAGAATTTAAATTCCTCTTTTACTTTTTGCGTTTTTGCCGGGGTATCATTAAAATTTTTTCCTTTTTTCATGAAACATTTAAATCGCCAAAGAATAAAGCAGTTTACGCGCGCGCGCGCGTTCTCGCAGGTTCTTTTGCTTTTGTGCTGGCGTAAATCGTTTGTGAATGGCATGCAAATGAAATATTTAAAAAAACCACTCGTGCACATGTAACGTACGTGTGTAATGACATTTGTCCATTAGCCTATATTTAAACATCAATGCGATGCCTGGCTGTGTACAAGTATGTGTGTTTTTGTTGCTGTGCTCGACTGAAAACTCACGGTTGGCGTTTGCATTCTGCGTTTTTTTCTTGCCGCCGCCCGTATAAAGATAGATGTGGCTGATAAACAGTGAGCGTATAATAAGGCACCCACACCATGGCGTGATTGAAATAATATCCGGGAGCTTAATTCCGCTTTTACTCCGATTGTGATTTCGGTCTCTGTTATTTAAGAATTTAATAACAATAAAAATTCTACTTCGACAACCTACCATTAATGTCATTGTACGACAAATTTATACAAGGCGTATTTAAATTGCGAAAGAATTATTAGGTACTTAATGCGTGTGCGCATTGATAAATATTTGAAACGTAGATTCCGCTCATTGCATTCGGAAAAGTTTGGGGGGTAAATTTTTGAACGTCATTGATTTAAGTGCCTTATTAATATTTAATTAACATTCGGCTTCTTTTGGGCGCATGACGCTTTTTTATGCCTCGCTGCAATTAATTTATAATGAAGGCGCGCGTGCGCATTGAGAGATAGACATTAAAAGTTTTAAATTGCTTTCGTCGTTCGCGGACGAGCACGGCAAGGACGGCCAACAAAAAGTAATAAAAAGTTTTACCACTCGTTATCAAATAGGTGTATTTATTTATTTAAATTAACAAAATTGAAGACGCCACTCGGCGCGAATCGCAGTCGCAAATGCCAATGTATTCAATAATGCATAAGTTGGTTGGCTGCTTGCCTTGCTTGAGTTGGAGATTTGCTCGCATGCTCGTAAAAGAACTTTTGACAGTTTCATGCTTTGTCTTATTATTGTTGGTGGATGGTGTTTGTCGACGAAGTTGCTTTCCAACTGTGCTTCGTCGCGCACAAAGTAAAGTTTCTTACGTACGTGCATGCGCTGAAAGCAATGGAAATTACATTACAGGATTTCCTTCATCATTTCGTCGTTTACAGGCGGCGATGCTGTTATAATTAGTAAATGAATACTACATGCATTCTCGTCTATTATTAGTTCAATTGTTTATGCATTTGTGGTATCATAATTAGCATCATCTCGTCTTTAAATAAGTTTTCATGCTAATTTTTATTGAATACTCAAAATACGATTTGATTCTTTTGGGGAGGATTTAGATTTTTGAATTTTTAATAAGAGAGGTTAATGATGATTAAGTAGATATTTTTATGATATTTTTATCGTGTGACATTGATGTAAAAGTTGAGAATGTTGTTGTTGCAAGCTGGAAAATTTCTTTGCACTTTAAGACATAGTAATTTAACTTGGGGTGCTTAATGGCAACTTGTAATGGCTTCTCTCTAAGAACAGGACGTATAATAGTCAGTCACATAGTCTTTGAGTGAAAACTTGAATGTTTCACGCACTCAAAGACTATTCGCGTTTCAAGACGTAAGACTTTTGGAATTTCAAGTGTGTTATGCACTTCTTCTTCTCCTTAGTCAGATAATGCATTTTCGTCATTGTAAACTTCTAAGATCTGCCCTTTGAAAAATAGGTTGTCATGGTAAAAGTTTGAATTTTTGGCTAAAATGAAAGCAAATGAAATATTTTGAGTAGTGACCGGTAGGTACGTTCAATATGGTTGCGTGTGAAGTTTCTGGTCAAGTACGCATGCGATGGTCACGCACATGACGCTAGCGCGCACCAATAATCTCAATAACGTGTTCCAGCAATTAATCAATTGTAATTGTAAATCACGTATTCAATTATACACGGTGCGCCGCCTTCGACGCGACTCGTTGGAGCGGCGCTGGCGGCACGAGTAATGCCAAAGCATCAAAAGCAATTACGGTGTCGGCGGCGATGGCAATGGCGGTGGCGGCGAAACACATTGGCGACGTGTCTAGCCAGCGCCTATCGAAAGAAACGAACGAGCACGGCTAATAAATGAATGAAAGAACAAGAACGTGCCCCGTCTGTCGGGCGCGGATTAGGCGTTGAGTAAACACAATTAATTTCAATCAATTCATATTTAATGCAGCTAAGCTCATTCCACCATCTTTCGCCATACGGAATTCAATTTTGCTTTCCGAGCTCACGACATCCATTCGGAAATTGACGAAATGCAATTAAAATATATTAAAATTAACGCTAATGAGTTTTCGTGCGTAATTAAAAATTCATTCTGACCTTTTTTCAATTAAGTCAATCACGTATTCAAAGTTCAAATGCGAAAATGAACTTTAGACTTTGCGTTTTATTGTGCTGCGGGCGGGGGACAGTTCGATGAATTGAAATTACAGAGAATAAAATTCGGGCGAGTTGAAAGGTTGTGAATAAAAATGCAAAAATTTGCAAAACGTCAAAAATCGTTTAATTCAAAATTAAAGCTCCATTAGAATGGATACAAGTGTAGCGTATACGTACGTGGATTGAAAATGATACTAATGAATGTTTCAATAATACACACATGAATATGCATGAAAAATATGATGGTTTTGAAATTTGCGTGTAGTGAACGATTTCGGTCGTACGCAGATGGCGCACAATATTTTTTTCAGCGTGTTTCGTGCACACGCCACTTTGATATTATTATTATTCAAATGCGCGTTGGCTGCTGTTGAGTGGTTTGCTATGCATCATTGATACGTAAATACATTTATTCGCTATCGCCACTATTGTTGCAATAAATAAAATCATTTCGAATGCGGCGTACGAGCCACCCTGACATGATAATTCAACGCGCGACGTCAAAATGTTGTTGGCTTACATTCACTTCCATTTCAATGCGGCTCCTGCTGCTGCTGCTGCTGCTTTTACCGTTGACATTTATACTTTTTATATACGAAATTTTGCGATTTAATATCAAACATTTTTGCAGATGGAATAAATTTGTTTGGATAACATGATAATGTATTTTGCTATATCAAAGAGGGATTAAAATAATTTTTAAACTGTTGTGGTTGCAAAATGCCATAAAGAGATCAAACGTTTACAGGATGAAATTCATATAAAGCTATTATTTATAATAATAAATAATAGTAGGATTGAAATGATATGCGAATGACAATAGTGTAGATTACGGGATGGATATTATTTGAAATTGTGAATGAAGAGGGAAAAGAGGAAGAAAATCAATTTGCAAGCGAAAAGTGAAATCAATTTGTCATCAATTTACGTACGACCGAGGCGCATGTTTGAGGCGTCACACACATGACACCACATCGTCTTACTGTTCGTGCGGCTTTTAGTGACGCTGTCGTACAAAGCAAACTCACTTTCGGCTTTTGCATAATAATAGGTTCATCATTGAATCGCATGCGATGCGATCAAACAAGCTTATGAAGTGTCTCGACTTTGCACGTTTTTTTCGACTCACTATCTTTCTTTCCTGGTGAAATAAAGACGAGCACAAGCATAAATCATATTTCTCTTGGTATTACCTCAAAATTTGCAGCCAATTTGCAGGATTTCAAAAAAAATTTGATGGGTATAGAAAATCATTAATAATATTTTTAATAAAAGTTAACATAACAAATACGTATTGTACCATTACAGAAATTTAATATGACTCGATACAGGAGCAAACAGGATCATTAAAATGCGCTCTAACATCTTGGCTTCCAATTTCTTGCACGTCGCCAACGCGCGCGCGCTCGCCCGCCCGAAAATTTATTATCACCGTTGTTGATTTTCACCGTGTGCGCGTGGATAGCAATTTCAATTTTTGCTCTGCCTTTTTGGCCGCTAATGGTGCACTGCCACCTCCGCCGCTGCCACTGTTAACGTAAATTATTAATGTTCGTGTTAATATTCGACCGTATACCACGAATTAAAGATGAAAATAAATTATCATCGTGTCAGTTTTCCTGGAACATGCGTATATTCCTCATATACAGTACGTTCCTTAAAATTTAGATACATTTTCAAATACATTTCTGAAATTTCCTGTAGAACATGGAAGAAAAGAGGACAAATTTCAGTATCCCTGCCTTTTGCCTCATGACATGTGTTGAATAAACACTTTTTATATTATTATTATGAGTTTTCCACGCATTTCTCAGATATACGTACAAATATTATACCTGCAGAAAATTTTCCAGCAAAATAATATGCGAATATGGCTAACAAGCTCGAATACGATGTTTGCGTTGAAAATTTCGATGTTTAATGACATGTTTTTCGCATTCGATTTTTTACGCAAACTTTTATTTACTGTTCGGAGTAACTCATTTACATTCGCGTTGTTTATGACGGAATTAAGCGAATGGGCGCATTTGGGTTAATAAAAACAATACCCGTTCGGTTATCAGATATCTATGACGACGTGTAGAATGTGCCAAACCGGCCGGGGGGTCTACCAGTCTTAACAAACAGCAGCATGCGGCCTGTACGCTTTGGAAAATTCATAGGTGCCTTGTGTACAAACGCGCGAATGCGAATAGCGCACTCGTGAAAACAGCGGGACATCATGCTGACCGTAATGAGTTGGGAAATTGTTTGAAATGCGGATACGGAAAATCGCTACACGTACACGCATACACCTCGTTTTCTTTATTGTGTTTACTTCCACTTCAAATTTGAGTTTTAAATGAATAAATTTAATGCTTTTTCCATTATAATCAATCATTAGAAAGGGTGATAATTAATTTTCAACTGCAGTCTCAAATGGCCATCAAACCACAATCGGATATTCCCAATCGTATAATAAACGCGCTCACACATTTGATCCGACCATTCCGGTTAATTAATTGCAATCACAATAGTAAATATTGGCCACCTATATCTTCAGCCAGTAAAAGGGATAACTTTCAATAGGATAACCGCAGTGAACCTTGACTTAAAGGACTATTGAGCCTGTCCCACTCTTAAATATCACTTAAAACTACCCCTCTCCACCTGCGCATATTGCCGATAGCTGGCCATTGGCAATTACGTGGAATTTAGTGTTAATTGCAATGCGTACATGCGCATCGAATACAAACGACTCATGATGAGCACATAACCTAAAACCACAGCATCGTGAAAATCGATTCGCGTTTTTGTCTCTGCAACGCTAACAAGCCCTATCGCATCACCGCCGCCGCCTGCCGCCTGCTGCCTGCGCTGCGTACGTAATGTAATGAGAAGCGTGCATGCTGCGATCTAATAGCATCACGCCGCCCCCAATTCGGGCGCTGAATCTGTTATCGAGTTTTATCAGAATGACTTGAAGTGGCCGAAATTGAAAATTGTCTTAATGCTGCTTTATTTGCTCATTTCGCTGAAAGGAAATGTGGGATTTTCATTAATTTCGAAAACAAAAAATTGCGCGTTATCTTTAACATCGTTATAAACAGAAACTTTTAATATTTCAGCGAGCGAGCCCCATAATAAAGCCGCCGATATGGGAAAACTTGCGCGCTTCTTTGAACGACGTCGTTTCGGCTCGCATCTTCGCCGAACGCACATAATAGATCGCCGAAAAACTCGGCGCACGCCTTGGAAGATTAGTAATTACTCGGCAATGGATCTTTTTCTTCTCTTCCGAGCTTAATTTCAGTTCTTGCGCGCCGCAATTTTACGAGACTACATCGTAAAATTCAAAAGCGCGAGCGGCAAGAAGCGTTCGCGATGCGTATCAATCATCCACGAAACTACGCTCAACTACTTTGTGCTTAACTGATGTACAATCAGGAAGCACGTTCTGCTTAAACCGCCCTCTCAAATTCCCAATAAAGTTTTCGTGCTGTACGCTCGTAAAATTAAATATGTATTTACGCATCCACCCTCGGTGGTAAATTGAACAAGCGCAATAATTATTCTAAAAAACTTGTGGATAATTTATCGAGCAATTAATCTATGAGCATAAATTAATAATAATTGATTTATTGCTTGCTAAATAATAGATAAACGTGCAAACCCTTAATGGCAATTTAAGTGAGGCTATTTTCATTGGAAATTTAACGCTTTAGTATTCGAAATCAAATACTACAACTACGTCAGTGAGTTGTGAACACGTGAAATTATCAGAGAAACACTGAGTTGAGGTAAAGTTGGCGGCTGCGATTATTTTCCAAGGGGTTTCCATCGTAGATTCGAGAAGCGGGCACACCTGCTCCCCCGTCGGCGTGTGCGCACACTTTGAACTCAAACAAATCCCTTTCGGCGCGCCCGCTGCCGCCCACAAACTGCACCGTCACTCCGGAATTCAAACGTATTATAATATTGAACTAACTGCAGCGCAGCGCGCCGCCAACCAACTCCAACTGTGTGTAAGTCAAATGAGTCGCTAATGTATAAAGTTTGGCAAGCAAAGCCCATGGAGATGGGTTATTTGTGCCTCGTACGTGACAGCCATTGACACATGTCGTGTGCTTTCAGACTTGTTCATCTATTTCATGTACAAAATATCCGTTTTCAATTTAACCAGAAATCGATTAGCAATTTACGCACGAGAACAAACACTCTGTATAAAAAATGGAGGTAATTTAACATATGCTGAAGAAATGTGTGGTTAAGAGGGTTGATCGACACGTGGAAAGAGTTGGAAGAGTTGGTAAACCGCTTAAGATTTGTGGCGGACGCGAAAATATATTTCTATTAGGACGTAATTTCGAGCTCATCGTGTCATAAATCTTTGCCGGCCCTCAATCCATCTGCTCGGCGGTTGTGGGGGCAGCGCGTACGCGTGCTGAGCTCTGGGTATTTTTGCATGGTAAATAATGCACGCTCCCTACTGCCCCCAGGCGTATAGTGGCGGGTGCGCGAGCTAATAAAGAACTAATTAAGTCCGCCATCACGTGTACGCTCGAAATAATTCTTTAAGATTTAGTCAGATAGAACCGTAAAATCGTGCGCACTCGCGCTGAACACGGTCGAAAAAACTAAAGGCGCGCTTGTAAAACATTCAATTACAGCGTGAGTTATTGCCGGGGCGTTGCGTTTAAATGCGGGACTTTCGGGAATACATACTACGATCCAACAATACAATTCGTTACTATTGCCATCCGTTATGATGCAAAGGAATGATAAAAATATTTTCTTTTATGTTTAATAACGGCTTTGACCAATTTATTTGTTCGGCGAACGAAGGTGAATTCTCTGGATTGTGGAAAAATACAAAAGAATTATTTTATTTGCAATTTGCAAATAAATTAATTTTCGTGCTCGTCGTTTCGTCGACATTTCATTAAAACATTTTCATTACAACGGCGAGAGACGCTCTGCGTTGTATTCGATTTAATTATTAGAGTTGTTTGCAAATATATGCAAAGAGTGTGCTGTGCACGAAACGAAAGAGAATTGCGTCTTCTTCGTCGGCATCGTCTCGAAATTGAGAAATCTTGCTGTCAGCCACAAAAGAATTTTCGCTTGAGCAGCGCACATAATAAACGAGTACTTATTCTACTTTTAAGAATTTGCGCAAACATACGCAACAAAAATCAAAAATTCTCAATTTTCGCGAAACAAATTGGCAGAGGAAGAGGAGGATTTGAGAGCACACTTGAGAGTTAAAGTTTGTGTGTCAAGAGTTTACACAGTGTTAAACGCGCGAATTTAAATTCATTAATATATTTCAAACGACATAAGCTCTTGATGTACGTCGCGCGCGCACGCCGAATATGAATATTCATTGTCGGAGTAATTAATTTCTTCTGTGATTGTGTTTACGGAGCACTTAGCGTTTTCACGGCCGGCGGGAAGTGAAAGAGCAGAAGCAAGCACCACCCGCACCCGTACACCGCCACCGCCACCGTCACCATCCCTCGACGTGCGAGGGGGGGCAGACTACGCAAATGCTCACCGCCTTTGTTGATATTGTTCGTTTTCCGCTTTGTTGTGCGCTTGTTTCGTTTAATTGGAGCGACTTATTCGCGATTGTTGCGCGCTTTCGAATAAAAATAATGCGCGTATAATGAAGACGAGCGTACAATCTTCAATTTCGTTTTTAATTAGCTCGCTATTATGGCAAAGCCTTTTTCAAGTCAGAAATCATGATATTTTATACGATATTTAATAGTAAGAACTCAATTATTTGTTACTTCTTAAACACAATGAAGGAAACTAGAAATATTCTTGAAACACAACCAATTGGGTGAAATCTCCATTAAGAGTAGGTCGCTATAAGCAAATTATAAGTCGCTATGATAGAATGAAATTTATAATGATTATTTTTGTTTTGATTCCTTGAAAAACAAAGTAATAAGTGAACGAGTTTGAGCACTTGGCATGAGCATTAAAAGTGGATGATTTACATGCAAGACGCGAACCGACTGCTGCGAGTAATTTTATTAAGCGAGATTTATGGCAACATAAAGTTCAAGATTTGATTCGCTGCAGTGCGTAGCATCATCATCAACGTGAAGCAGCCGCATCATCTCATCTTCGACACTCGTTGTTGTGCACGCACCGTCTATTAGCGCGTGTTGAATTTTTAGACGACAGCCGCCGGAATCGAGGGATAACTTTTCATTTACGCGATTTGCGCCTTTTTTGTGCTTCTCACACTCACTGCCTACGTTTTCCAGCACGGACGGTTAAGCGAAAATATTCTTCTTTTACCTCGCGCGTGTTTTCCGAGTCTCCGCGTCTCAGTTACAAGAATGGCGAGAGCTTGCGGTATATTCACCTGGCTCCGAATGGAAAGTACACATTTCGTACCTTTTAATATTGTAATTTATTCAATAACTTTATGTTTTAGCGCTGCGGAGCTTTTGAAATAATATTGACGTTCCCTAAGTTTTTCAGGCTTGCGCACACGCTTTTATGATTATGCGGAAAGAACGAAATGAAAAAAGGACGTTTATTTTTTTAGCGCACAGCGCAAGAAAAAAACATTTCGTTTATTTGATAATTATTTAAATTATTTCACTGCTATTGCGCTCAATTGTTCCAGTAATATTTTCACAGGAGAAATAAATAAAATAATTGCGGCTATTTGAATTGTTTGATACACGTGCTACATTAGAATAATACTGTAACAAGTTTAACAGATTTGTTGTATTCGCTTTGTTTCATTCAATATTGGCAAAGTTGCAAACTCGACTAAAATTAGTTCCGCTGATTTCGTATTGCGAAAGCAGAGAAGGTAACTTAACCTGGAAATTCAAACTGATATTAACTCATACATGGAGGATGAAACAGGGGTGAAACTAGCCCTTAGTATTATTGCACTTGTATGTACACAAGGGCGAACTATGGTTGCTGATTGTGTGTATGGACAAACAGCGAGTAATATTGTGTTTGTTTTATTTATGAGCCAGGGGGTGAGTTGCGGAGCTGGTGAGGAAGACGGAACAAAAATCAAGCTAATGAGTTGTACGCCAAGAATAATAGCATATTATGATAACTAAGTGTAATTTAGGTTTATTATGATTATATATTGCATACTTCAAATTCTATTTTTACTCTTATCCTAATGATGTTTATCTTATTGTTTCAGGAGTTATCGAAGAGCACCAAATCGATCGAGGATTCATTTTCACATCTATGAAAATGGTGAGTTTTTAAAACGTTTGCTATTTTTATTTTTATCTAGGTAAATTGGCCTTATTTCTGACATGGAACTGGTAAAGTTTCATTAATTTAAAAGCATTTATAAAGAAATCAAAGATTACTGTTGAAAGATTGCATGAAGAAAACGCAAGTAACTATTACCACTAACAGCGAAACTAAACTTGTATGCAATTTATGAAAGGAACGCTGAGCGTTGTACGGCAGGACTCTTGCATTTATGCATTTTCGAATGCGAAAATACGCGCGTGTGCGACACGGTTCGGTGATATATTGGCGAATGTCACGTCATACGCCTATTAGAATCGATTCGGTTAGCATTATGCACTCAAACGTTAATCTAGCGCACACGTACGCGGACTAAGTGCGCTTGGGGGGCTGGCGATTGCCAACTGCCAACTGCCGCCGCCGGCAGTGCAACAACGCTAAATGGTCGCGCATTGCCGCCCCGCGTGTGCATAATCTCCAGACGCAAACGGTGAACAATTCATTCACTTCGCCACCATAAGTATTCTAATGATCAGGCATTAACCTAGCTTAAAGTATTTTTAATCTAATTAGGAAATATCCTTTGATTACGGAGAAATAAACGCAAATTATTTTAATTAATGGCAGGTTCTGAATGACACTTTGCGTTAGAGCTTCCAGTAAAGTGTAAAGGAGAAAATCACTAATGTAGAACGAGCAAACACGAGAAGTTTTGATAACAGATATAAAAAGAGGTCAACACACGATGCAAGTTTTCAAGGGAATGTAGGGGAAAAAAGCTTATTAAACATTAAGTAAAACCCTTAACAGCTTTTCGCGACAGGGTGAGCAAGTAGTTTGAAACCGCATTATCTCGACGCGTTTTGTTGCGCCCTCGTGTTCTTGTTTTGAATTTTATGTATGTCGGAACGACGAGTTGTTCGACTGTTTCACATTTCCGTCGGAAAAATAACAGCGCGTTCATACGACTGGCACACTTTTTGTTTTTGCGCCGCGCGAGACTTTGCAGGAGTTGTAAGAATTAATTTAAATGATTAATGTGCACCGAACCACCACTTGTGCATCGGCTGCAGCACTCTCCTCCTCGTCTTTCGCGCATTTTCCAAAGTGCGGCGGCGTGCGCTGCTGCCTAATCCCGTATTGGCCTCCTTACATCCTCCAAACTTTGGTGCCGCAAAGATCGGAAGTAACAAAGCGTGAAAATGCCTTGGAATTGCAGAGAAATGTAACAGAACAAGCGAAAGAAAAATGGAAAATACGTAAACTGTGTACACAAAAGACCAAAAACACATTTGTAAATAAATGCAAAGTCGTGATTTGTGATTAATGATTGCTTATTAATTCAGTCAATTGATTTTACACGTGGATTTAGTAAACAAATAATATTTACGTTAGGTCTTAGTGATGTTGATATTATTCAAATGGTGTTTTTCTCGCATTGGAATGTCGTGTTTTCTTTTCGGGGTGAGTTCATAAGGCCGATGTGAAGTTTCGATTGAAATCTAATGAGGCGATTGAATTTAAATTATGCATGATATTTACTATGAATATTGCAGAATGCAACATTATAGCGGCAAATATTTAAATACGCCAGCGGCTCGTTTGCGTGCTTGCGAGCTGTTATTGCGTTCCACTTTTCTGCAAATTCGCATTCGCATTCGCACCATCATTCGCCATACACACACTGCCGCCATTGCCGCCCCTATTTCTGAAACGGCGTATTCGTTGCCGGAGGTTTGCTTCCTTGCGTTTTATACCCAACCTACGTATTGCAAAAATCGTCTTAACACTAGCGCTAATAAATGCGAAACTTGAAATAATTTTTTACTGCTGGCCATAACAGTAAATAACATAAACTTCACATTTGTGCGTAATTTATTCCTCGTTTGTAATTTGCTGAAAAATTCAAGGATCGCATTAAACTAGAAATTGAGCGTATATTTTTAGAAAGTTATCGTTTTTTTAAGGTTTCTACAAAAATAAGCAAAGTTAATTTTATCGTACAAATTCACTTGATAGATGACTCTTCCTTGGACTGTATTCAATTAGTGAGTTCTGGTGTGTGTGGTGCATGAAGCGTGCACGTACGCTGTGCGCATATAAATATTTGGTTTAATTTGACTTTTAAATGATGCACGAAATGCATATGCACAACTCGGTGGCGGCGGAAGGATTGAAAGGACTGCAAGGATGCAGAGCGAGCGCCGGATGAAAATTGCTGAAACCAAAGTCGAATGCGGATGTGCATGGCTCGTTAGAATTTGCCATACTTTCGAACACTGCGCCAGACATGCAGAAATATTAACGGCTTCAACCACCACTCGAGAACGTTAAACTCTGTGGGCTATTAGCAAAACACACTACTTGAAATCAGCTACAAATCCTTTTTCATCCCGGCTAAATTCACAAACATTTTGCCTCAAAAGTACATAAATCTTAATGGTGACCTTTGCATTACTTTCTTAATTATACCGACACGCACATTTGCCACGTGGCGGTCAAAAAGGGGCTTGTGATTTATTGTTAATTTTGTTTATCACACAAAGCAAGGTGTTGGTCCTGATTGCGGAACATAATATAACAATTTACAAATCGGATTCAGGATAATAACTTGGTTAATTCGCTGCTCTCCCTCTCTCTATGGGATAATCACAAGGCACGTGCGATAATTGCATTAAATATATTACAAAATGTAATTCAATATTGCAGCATGCAATGCGGAGCAGAGCGGAGTGAAATTTACGTAACGTACAGTCGCAAAAACAAATAAAATATTACATTACGCGAATGATAATGCAAAGTGCTCGAGGCGAACCAAAATAGGATCATCTTGCGCGCGCGAGCCTACGTTTGTAGTACAATTCGCTAAATTGTATGCGCGAGGCCGAGTGAGTTAAGTACTTCTTCCACTCCATAAACTGCTACGCAGCGTTTCAAACAATTCGTGTAATAGTTGTACGAAACGGGCAAGTAATTGCACGTTACAATATTGCACACATAGCTTACGCGAGACCAAGATGTGTGTCCTTCGACCACCCCCACTCTCATCGTATATCCGTCTTTTGCGCGCAGCTGTGCGCCCTTTTGGCGGCGGTGGTGGTGCACCAGCAATGTCAGACGTTTAATGTTTTCAATTGCTCGTAGACGGAGAGAACTCGTGCAATTATGTTAATAGAAATTGGATGCACACGCTGTAAGTGAATGTGAGCGCCAAATAAATGGCGAAATTAAATTACAAAAAGTACGCAGTTGTTGCCTGCACACTTGAATCGCATTAGCTTAATACTTAAGAAAATTCAATTCGTTTCCGCGAAAGAATTATTGATGAATGGAAAAAACAGAGAAATTGTGAAACATCGAGGAAAACTTTTAAGTACAGTAAGGAGTACATTAAATGCCTGAACAAGTGAGCGAAATTGCAGTGGAAGGTACTTATAAACAGCCGCAAAAGTCATTTCCGGTTCTTGTTTCGTCCACTTTCATGCGCGATGCTCGTTGCCGCTTCGGTTCCTCGATGCACCACTATTGAAGTCGAAAATTCCATTGAATCGCACGGTCCGGGGGTGGGTCGCGTATATCGTTACGGCTGAAATGCACTTCTTGCAATATCGGCGCGGTGCGGTGACTGTTTCAACGCAAGAAAAATGCCCGCAAAAAAGATGAAGAAAACGAAACAGGGAAAGCTTAAACTCGTATAAGTGCAAGTCATAAATCGAATGGCACGGCGGCAGCAGCAGCGGCGGCGGCGCTGGAGATCAAACCAAGTGAAAAATCCGCCAATGCAATAATAATGAAAAACAAAAATCAACTTTTCCGCCTCGAACGGGAGAAATTGACGTAAATAACATTAATAATCGCTATTGAATGAGCGGCGCGTATCACAATTGCAATGCTCGATGCAATTTCATTGTACACGCCGCCAAAAACCGGAAACGCATGAATGTCAATCTGTCAAATTACTGTAATTGCAATGACAGCGTGCAATTTTCGCCATGTTTCACAATGTTTTTCTCGTTGGACATTAGTTATTGGTATTCATGGTAATTCAACACGTTTTGATTAATTGCTGTTTTTCGAATGTCATCTAAATTTTGTTTAAACTTTTCTCGCTTTTATGCATACACTCTATATACCTACCGAGAGGGGGCAAAGGATAATGAGATCAACAATTTGGGGAAACCGACATTAAAGGGTTTTATATAGTTCTTCCGGTTCTTCGAACAACCCTTAATTTAGGGCACATTCATCTACTTCATTTCGTTAATCGTCCACACATCCCTCTTACCCTTATTGTGATGAAGATGTGCGTCGAATTCGAACGAGATGAGTGCCCAAGTAAAATAAAAATTTTATCGGCGCCTTTTTCGCATTTATTCCTCCTTCTTTTTGGGGATTGACGTTAACGTCACGTTTTCTTCCGGTTGGCCGCATCTAATCAAGCGCATTTCTTCTACTGCTGCTTTAAATACCACGACAATGTCCATACCGACGAAAAAGTTTACTTAGCGCCTTACTTAGCATGGAAATAAAAGTAAAAGTAGAGAAAGAAAACGTCGTGTAAGCAATTCGAGTGCGTTAAATATTATGAACAATTTCAAAGTCCAACAAACACGGCTCGCTTGCTGCACATTTGCTGGCTGTTTAAGTACAAAGATTATTTGAAATGTTATCAAGCGTCCCACATTCCTTGGATCAGCACAACGGAAAGCGTCTTTTATTTCGCACCCATCGCGTTTCCGGTCTTGCAAACACTTGTTTCGCTTTCATTTTCCTGCTGCTGGCGCGCCGCGCTCAAAGCAGGCAAGCAAGCAAGCAAGCAAACTTCCTTTGTGCTTTTCACTGCTTTGTTTTACAAGCCAAAAACTCGGAAAGGAGGACTCGAAATCAACGAAAACTCATTCAAGCCTCACTAAAAACTCAGCCCACTAATTCTACTGGGTACTTCATAATTATCCATAACAATTCAAGTGTTGTCTCGCGAAAATGCCTTGTACATCGTACAATATTAAATCACAAACAGAAGAAGAGAGAACACAGTGAGCAAAGAGCGTTGGAAATTAAACAGAAAATCGCAATTAAACAAAGCAATTTCCTGCATTTATATAAATCGTAAAAGCCGTATATGGTTGCGCGTTAGGAAAAACGAGAAAAATTAAGTCATTTCATTACGCGCGCACGTAATGCGTCGTGCGAGCAGTGATAAAATTAAATTCAGACGCGTTTTACACTAAAAAACGTACACGCCATCATAAATTCTTTGGCGAGTTTTACAGGCAAACATGATGCGAATTTATTTAATTTACACCTATGCTCCGCATTCACGAATTAGTTCGAGAATCGGTCAGCTTTTGGAAGGTTTGCACCGTTCGTGTGTGTTTCAAAGTTTGTTTGTTTCAGCTTTTAAAGCGTACTGTGCGTAAAGCAAATATGAAAAATGTAGACGACAAACTGCAACATGAAAGAGAGCCACCAACCAGCACTCTCTCGCAAAACTTTCAACTCGCGCTCGGGGGTGCAAAAAAAAATGCAGTAGCAGTTTGAACTTTACTTTCAAACATGATGCGATGTGTGTGCACCCGCCATGAATTTTAATGCTTAATTCAATTAGTGCTTGGCGTTTTTTTATCATTAATGATTTTGCTAGTTGGAAAAATAACAGAATAATACGCAATTCTGATGGAGATTGCAATTTTTATGAGGAGTAAAAATAATAGGGGAGCAAAGTCGCAGCAAAATTGCATGCACATGGCATTTAAGTAGAAAGGACTTATTTCGTTATGAGAACAACAGAAGCACTACTAAAACTCATGCTTGGTAATACTAGGCTATGTTTTCGCTATCCTTTCGCAGGACGTATTACGGATGCGCTTGAAAGTTGCACGATCTACGATATGTGCTGCTGTGATCCTCACTAACAGGACGAAACTCATATCAGCGCAGGCAAACGGCTCAAGTGATATCCTGATGCAATTCTTGTCTGTTACACAAACTACAACCAACAGTCAAGCATGTTGCAATAAGATTTACGTGATTATTTTTCTAACATGGATTTTCGTAGAAAATATTTTTGATTTTGATGTAGCCTTTTAAAAAGTAGGAAAAGGATTCTTTTAAAGAAGGAAAAATAAGTATATCTCTATCTCATTGATCCTTTTTTTGGAAAGCGCGTACGGCAAGCATTGAATCGATACAAAGTCGCTCGTTTCGCGTTCATTTTCGCTTTGCACTTCCTTCGGTTCTTCACTCGTGCATATGCACAAATGCGCAGGTACGATGCGAGAATAAAGAGAAATGCGTTCTTGCCGCCTCCGGTTGCAAAATTGAAATATCCAAATATCAAGTATCAAAAGCGAATCACGCAGCAGTGAGAGAAAAGCACAATATAAATTCAAATTCAATTTTCGTATGCGCAATATGCACGCGCGTTTCGTAAATGCCGAAATTATCCTTGCCGAAATCCACGAATCAATCATCGCATCGAATATTTTCGAGTTGAAATGCGACAAATTCGTATTCAATTTAAAGGGTGAAATTAACACAAAGTGCTCTCGTTTACTCTCCTTTTGTGGAAATCCTTTAAATCTAGCCAGGTTATCGCCTGTTTAAGGCGGTGTGTAGTGCAACTATAGCCGCAAATGGCGAGCGAGAGTAAAAGGGTGTTCTTTCAACCACCGCTATCCTGTTTTAGGGGTGCTAATGTCTTTCCTCTGGGGAAATCGCGTGCGGATTTTATTTCTTGCCGCCTTCTTTTCGCCGCACTCAAACGCGTCCTCTAAGTGGCTTTAACGCACTTAAAATTAACTTAACCTCGCCGTTTGCCACTTGAAGAAAAATCATTGATTTCGTAAAAATTCACTGGGAAATAGAAACCCACACCGAAGTAATGTGGATTTCTACGTAACGTAGGTGTTTCGTGCGAAAATTAAATTAATACGAAGAGAGAAACATAAAGTTGGTGCGGGCGCGCGAGTCGTTAATTAAATGTGAAAGTTTTAAGATTGAATTTCAGTATGTTTCTTCTTAATACGTGTGATTCCGCATTGAAATCTGCTCGTGCGTTTATTTTATTTAATGCTCGCATTTATTCCGAACGTAGCGTGCGCTTCATATTTTCTCTAATTCCCAGCATAAAGAAGACACTCACACGTCGATTCATTTGTACAAACATCGCATGTACGGCGGGGGTGTTGTGTGTACACGGCGTGCTGGGTGAGTGAGTGTTGGCGCGGAAATAAAGCAAAACGCAGTAGCGCCGGCGGAAAGTTTAAACGAAAACGCGAAAGCTGTTTAAAATATGTCTGTTTGTATAGGTATATTATGCGATGGCGATGGTGATCGTCGTCGACGGCGGCAGCGGCGGTACGCGGCAATGGAAGCGGAGTTGGAGGTGGAGGTGGCATGTGAAGCAGCGTGTCATGCGTTCTGCATGCGCGCTTGGCTCGCAGAGATAAATTTCATAAATCGTAAAAGAAAATAAGATTAATGCGCCTGGTTATAAACTTACTCTCTGTGCTCTTATTCGCATAGAATTTCCTAGTTCTTGCCAGCGTTTGCTTTGCGTTCCTTCACCTGCTTAAAGGAACTTGACAACTCGTCCTGTTAATACATTCACACACTCACTCACTCATTCACTCACTCCACCAACTGTTGTATTACACTTGAAAAGCTTCCAAGAAGTCTTTGTTTATTCTACTGACATGACAACCAAACACTTCGTACAAATATTCTTCATAACCAATAAGGGATGAAACAAAAAACTAGAACAGCAACACTGCTTGAGATTATTACTATATGAAGAGGGTACTCACTCGTCGAGTGTGATGAAAGTAGAAGTAGCGCGGAAAAAAAATTATATTTATAATACATCCGCATAGCCATTCATCTTGCGTGTGCGATTTGGAGGCGGCGCACGTACCGAATAAGCAAAGATACGCATACGGTAAAGTGTGTTGGCCATGAATACGAACCCTTCGTTCCCGCATCAGCATCGGGAGCATGATGGTTCCTGAAAGCTTCCAACGCAAAGATGAAAGTTTACGCTAACTGTTTGAATCCAGCGCAAGCGTCCGATGCACGTACACATCCCGCGTTTTATTTCAGCCTGCGGCAGAGAGGTGGGAAGGGGTTGAAACGCTGAAAACTGTGTTTAGGGTCAAAGTGGCGTTTTATTTTCAATGACGTTCACGGCATTCCAATTTTAATCCGCAGAAAATATTTGGGGGCCCATTTGAAAAATGAAATGCGTCAATTCTGGTCGTTTGGGGTTGGCGGCAGAGAAATGAGCCATTTGCATCGCCGCGGACGCGTATGCGATAAACAATTAATCCACGCGAGTGCGCTAATTACGCGTTAATCGCCCCTCTGCCAGAATGCGTTCTATTTGATTAATAGCATTATAATTGAAATTTTGTCGTCGATGCGTTTATTGCCACATTGCGTGTGTGCGTAATGCAAATAGTACCTACTAATTTACAATTGAATATAGGCAGCAATAGGTTATATACACACCAACAACAAAAAAATGGCTAGTTTTTGGATTTTATTTTAGCGCTATATTAGCTTAATGCACACACCTGTGGCACACTCGGTGGTGTTGAGTTCGTAGAATATTTTCATTGTTCTATTCGCGGTATGGCTTTTGTTGAAAGTTTGTTCTATAGATAGAACAACAGTAAGAGTGTGCGCGTGAGTATTAGACGTGTGTTCAATGCGGATACATCTATCAAGCGCATTGACGCGCTATTGACAATCTATCAAGGGGTGTGTAATCTAATTATAACACCTATTTTCACACATTCGCCGCCAACGACGTTCGGCCGGCAAACACACTTGAAGCGTACAGAGAGGCGCACCACTGTCGATCTGCGATAATGTATGCGCATATGGATACTGCCGCTGCCACTGCCGCCACCGGTCAGGGCGTTCTATTCAACCGGCGCGCCGCACATTATCACGTCTTGTGATGCTTGCATTGTTCGCCTGTTTGATGACGTCTGAAACCTCATCAAGTTGCTAAGTAAGCGTCCGAATTGCTTTCGCCTACTTTATCAACACCTGAAGGCGCTAAAATCTCCATTGAAAATTTATAGTTTATTTTAAGTACAAAGTTGCCAACTAATTTTCCAAGGTAACTTTAAACACCCGCGGTTAATGTATAATTTATACGAAAATGAAAGAGAAGAAGAATTAAAAGTAGGGAAAAGCCTTAAAACTCGCTTGAATTATTCAAACTTTTAATAGCCGCTTGAAACATATAGAAAATTAATAATTTTCCATTTAATAACAAGCGTGCGATCGTATTTAGGTTGCTCCCATATTCTGCCGAATTAAAATACGCAATTGTATTATTCAGCTGCGCATTTCACATGTAAAAAATACATTCTAAAGCATCATTGAGTAAAAGCGTTCATTAAGACATGAAAGCAACAAAGAAGCTAAACCTCGAGCAACTTAAAACGCTTAATAAATTGTTTGCAGCGTTGGAAATAACAAGGCCGGTATAAAAATACGCGCAAAAACGCAGCAAGAAATTTATACATCTTTTTATATTTTTTCACTTTACATTGTTTCATCTTCTTTCCCTCTATCCGCTGTTTTTCTATTGCGAGTGTTGCTGCTCTTTGCTGCTTGCATTCTGCGTCTTTTTCATCGTTTCTTGTTAAGTCACTTGCTCTTTGCAATTTGCACACTGGCAAGAGAGAGAAAGAGTACAGCAAATGGTTAAATATTCATGAAG
This sequence comes from Aleochara curtula, assembly GCA_963978815.1. Lineage (NCBI taxonomy): Eukaryota > Metazoa > Arthropoda > Insecta > Coleoptera > Staphylinidae > Aleochara > Aleochara curtula. The sequence goes on along the minus strand of OZ022216.1, from coordinate 16,495,694 downwards.
CGACACAGTTTAATTGTGATTTTATACAACCAGTTACTAATGAATTACTTCATTGCGCGCTCTTTTGCGTTTCGCTGTCAATTCGAGCAAATCAAATTTTCGTAAATAAATTCAAATATTTCGGGCGCGAGCGTAAAGTCGAAATGATTATATAATGCGTTTAGGAAATTATGTCTAATTGAAAAAAGGGTTTCCAGTGAGGTTAAACTTTATCGTGGCATCCACTGAAACAAATTAACCCTGGGGGCTGCTTTGCGCATTTAGATGCGATTTCTTTCGCGCTCGGAAGCGGTGATTAATCAACCTGTTTTAATCGCTTTGAGTGCGGTTTTCTAATTAATGATTTATTTGATCAGCCAACGAATGAATGCCTAGTAGGTGCTGTACGTACAATACAGGACGCAGATGTATGTTTTACACACGACAACGGCGGTGTTGTAGCTTTTTTTAAATAAAAAAGCCAACCAACTTGAAGCTTTTGTTATTTTGTTTCGCTTAATGACTTTACTTTTTCTTCAGTATCAAATCGTAATTGTAAAACGTTGCGTTGCTTCATGCAAGGAAGTATGCATTTCAACTTGATAATACTTGATACTTAAGTCGTTTTTAAGTGGAGGTGAATTTTTGTGGGAGTGAAGTAATATTATTTTAAGGTTGCGAAAATAATACTTAAGTCTCTAGAGTAACTTGGGAAGGCAACTGTTCACTTTTGATAGATAAAAGCAAAACACAATATGTTAGTGGTAGGTGGGTAATGCATACGCTTATGGCATTTGCGCATAGAGCAGGAGCAGGAACAGGAGAGCAAGGATCGTATGTGTGTATATAAAAGCAAAAGCCCTCGAAACTTTTAAGGAATTCGACTGGTGCTTTTGGCTTCGACGTTCATCCGCAGAACGCGCTTTCGAAAAACAAAAAGACGTTGCGCGAGAACGACGTCGCACGTAAAATATTTCAGTGTATCGTCTCGTCCCTCAGGCCTCCTTCGAAGGCACAGCGAGAGTGAGTTCGGGTTGACTCTGGGCGAAGGAGGCAAATTGCCGAAAAAGCTTTTCGGTCTCGGTCGCGACGCTGACGACGTTTTCAAAATGCCTTTTTGCCCTATCAAAAAGGTTGCTGCGCCTTGATGGGGTGAAATTTCGAGAATTTACTTGTGCATATTTTAAACATCTGACAAACTTACTCGCGCTACCTATGGTAATAATGCGTTTATATTTAAAACAATTTCACGTTTTTTATCGTAATTCCTTTTTTTATTATTAAATATTCCGAGGCAAGATATTTCGTAAATTTCATAAAAGCGGTAGTATTGGAATGTTTTGTGAAAGGACATTAATTTTATACCATCTGCTTTTTGAGAAATTGAATTTTTCGTAATTAAATTAATATCAATTTTCAGACAAATTTTGAAATACACGCAAACGTGATTGTCATAATATAATTTATGCGCTAATGTTTTCCACCAACGCGCGTCCTTCACGTTCATTTTTTTATTTCGTTCTCCGTTCCTTGCAAGCGTCGCGTGATAAATGTTGCTAAAATTTGATTTTGTTAATGCCCTCGTCTTTATTCATCACACACACCAACACACGCATTGCCTTCTTGCACGCCTCTGCTTCTTCATCTTCTTCTTCACTTCTTCCCTCGTTGTCGTCGTGGACTGTCGCTTAATTTCGTTTGGCGCGCAGCGAGCGCGAAAGTGTCGAGTAATTAGTGAGAATTTATATCCTCTAAGGAGCGTATTTAGGTAAATTAATTAAGAATTACACGGTCGGCTGGCCCCGCCACTTAACTTTTAATCTACCTGACAACTAGCCGCGCGACACATGCACTCGACGAAAGACAGGGAGCGCTGCTCCTCTTCGTCCTGAGGGTTGAATAAATTCTCAATGCGTCTATTCTCCTATTACTAAGGAGAATCTTATTTACTCAAATGCTTATATTTTTCCCTTTAATTATCACGAAATTCTGGAAGAAATTGAAATAATTCCCAAAGGGGATGCAATAATGCAAATAAATAATTATTGAATAAAAAGAGTTAAACTACTTTTTATACTTTGATAAAACGCGCATAAAAAGAAGCATAGGTTGAGTAAAATGGAACACACTGAGCGTAATTCGATTTGATAAACGACTTTTGATAATCTTGATAATTTTCAAGTTGATATCGGAGCAATTTGAAGAACGCGAATGAACCGATGAACGAATGAATGAACGTCGTCGTCATGATAAGCGTGATAAAGCTCAGTAAAAGCAACAGCGAAAAAATTGCTCGCGCGCGCGATGCGCTGCGGCGTAATCGACGAAGAAGTGAAGCTCAATGATAGCTAATAGCCTCGTGGAGAAAATCCAGCGATTAAACTAGTGTAGTTTAAGTTGATTGCACTGCAATCGAGTGAATAAAAACACGAAAACGTCGAGTAAAACTAAACTAGCTTTACAAGAAAATTGAGTGAACGAAAGCTGAAATTCCACAATTATCCTGCTTTTATTTATCATCATTTTTCCTCATTAGGAGCGAAATAATAATATTATTTCAAATGATTGAAATCACTCGATAATGATAACGACTTTGCTCGAATGCAGTTTGAATAATGAGAAATGAGGAGACGGAATGTTTTCGCGAATGTAAACATAAAAAACATATTTTTACAAGATTTACGAATTGCGAGTAATCTCTAGTAAGTAATCTGACCTTCTTTCTCTGCCGCCTCAATGCGACTCCACGCCAGCTTGCAAATCGTCGCAAAGCAGAGGCAAATCTGCACAAACCGCCGTGACCTGAACATGAACATTATGTCGGTGGCGGAGAGAGCCAGCCGCTCACTCGTTCCGTCTCGCTTCGTGCGTGCGTGTTAATTCGTTGCTCTGCCGCCTCCGACTGCGTCTCCTTCTCGCTCTTGCGCCTCCTCGCTGCCTCACTTGCGTTCGCTGTGCAGTGGTAGCAGCGTCACTCAAACGGCACTTCAATCACTCAATTTCCTTCTTGCGAACGAACGAAGAGCAGAAGCGCGTAACAATCGCACCGTTTTGCACGTTCGTTTTTATCGGTCAATTATATCCAATATTTCCAGCAAGTACTTTTAGATATTTGCCCCAAAGCGTGTTCTTCTTCTTCTTCTTCTTCTTTCTCTTCGTGGTTAAAGTTGAAATACACAAAAACACATTTAGCACTGTTTGCACTTTTCTGTTTGTTGAACTTAATAATTAGTTTGTTGCATTCGCATGTGCGCACTTCAATTGGGTCAAGTGGCACTTGTTTTCTCGGCTCGCATAAAATACGAAACGTATATTTAAATTGTGCGCGTTAATTAATTAACTGCTTAATAGTTAATAATTTGTAATTATGCTCGTTCATTTACACACTTTACATTTAATTGGGTTAGATATGATGAATTTTTGCACTAAATTATTTCATTTGATATTTATTCAAGATATGCGTACATTTTCAACATTTTTATTAAGTTTGTTGGAAGCACATTACTTCATTATCCTTTGCAATTATGCTTGAATTTTTTTCCGCAAATTGTGCTATGCTTAATTATGATTTTTCAAGTCCAAAGTTTACAATATTTGGAATGAATCGTGGCTAGGTATTTTCATTTTTTTACTTCCATTTTTATTACGCTTTCGTTGATAAACTTGTCACTCACTGACTCGGAGCGCGTAAGCGGTGATTTTCGCAATACGATAATGATATGTGTGCGTGCATGCATGCATGCCGATATGCAATGATGACCGCTACTGCGAGTTGTTGCCGCCACCGCCACCGCCAAAACCTGCGCTCGTCAGCGTTCGCGAGCTGTGACTGCGGCGTAGCGAGCGCGCTCTCGACGAGCTTTCTTCCGCCAGCCGCCGTTCGCATGCGCATTCTCTGCTTTTGCCCACTGCCGCCTCCAATTCTCCGCGTGTATACTACAATTGTTCCTTTAACATGGGAAAAAAACACACTTTTAATAATTGCGTAAACAAATTCAAGACATCCGGTTATAGCGACAAAAGTAAATGCAAGTAAATATGTAATGGATTTATACACTTACTAATTTTCTAATTATCCCCGAACAAATTGAAAAATCTTGTAGAAGATTAGAAAATTATATTCACTAGAGAAAATTTAATAGAAGTTAGAAAATTGAAACAAATTTACAAATCGTAATTTGAAATTTCAATAAAAATAGGAACACGCCAAAAAAATATAATAAAAAGTAATAACTTCTAATATAAGTAATGAAATAAAATAAAAATAAAACTTTTTATGCGAGACAATTACGGTACGCTGCTTGGCTCTCTCTTCTCGTCTTGCGCTTCTTGAGCACTCGGCGAAGACGATATTTTATTTTATTTTACTTTATGTATTTTTTGTTCTCGCTGTCATCCGCGAGACGTCGAAAGTCAACGCATCAGGCTTTACGTAAAAACATTCAAGAACACCACCCGCCGAACACCGCCGCGCCGCCGCCGTCCGAGTGACATAAACGTTTGCCGTTTACGCTGCGCTTTATACGATATTCCACTAAATGGTTAAACGTGTACTTCACATACGTGAAGATCAAGCACGTCTGCACCGAAATTGTCCACTTTGACAATGACGTACGCTCTAATGCCTTTCGCACATTCGCAACGCATAAAACGGCAAAAAAGCGCCAACAATTTCGGTTCAAGAAAAGTTTCACTCATCTCCCAAGGGATGACGGGGCGACGGCAAGGGCTGAGCGCTGCGCTAAAATATTAATATCGAGTCTTAAGACTTAATCATGCGCGATTAATTAAATTGAAAGCCAACTGTTTAATGCAATTATTTATGGATAAATTACGTGCACATTTTTCATCCGCACGTCGAGTATGATTTATCATTATTGAGCGGGTGGCAGCAGGAGGAGGAGGGGGCAGCAGTTGAAGTTTTCCAAGTGAAAGTATGAGCGTGCTCAATGTTTATCTTAAGGGAGGCGGCGGGCGAGCGCATAAAGAATGCAAGGTGCAAAGAGTTAATCCAGATTGATGTGGGCAAGCGGACGCGATAGACGTGCGATCAGCGTAACTGAATTACCATTCGCATTACGCGAGTACGCGCACGGCCTAATTTATCGTCGTCGCCTTCGTATGCGCATAGCGTATTTCGTTTTTTTGCCTTTCTTTCGAATTGAAAGCTTACTCTATTTTTAAAAGTCTAATGCACATCTATAAAATCCTTTGACTTAACTTAAGCCCCTTATTTATTGAAATTTATTTGTTTTTCAACTAATCGTAAACAACATCATAATTTATCAGGCAGCTTCAAGATAATAAAACTAAGTACTAGTGTACAATAAACAAGTAAGTAAGCAAAGATAATTGATGCTTAATCATTATTTACTTAAAGTAATACGGGAATCTATATTCATCGCGGGATGCTGACCGCAAGCGTTGATTAAGATCAATATTAGTTCTACCTGCTTAATGCGCGCGAACATGCATTATCGGTAATACTCACCGATGCTTAATATTAATAATATTGCTCGCTCACTACCCGGATGTAGGGCTTGCTTGTGCTTACTGTGTTCTCAGACAACAACATACCGCGAACACACCACCGCTGCACGTGCATTGTATTTAAATGTACCTATGCCACCCCTAATGCAACAATTCAATAGCAATAGAGATATTGCGGTTGCAGTACAAGAATAATAATAATAATCGATTGGTAATCAATTCCTTATCGCACGTACAATTCGAAAAACATCCTGTATAAGTCAAGAGTGAATAAATAGTTTCACTCTCGAATGATATATAAATTTTGCAATGCAAAGACATTGGCAATGATGCGCAAATGTGAAGAGGGTGCAAAATTCGCTGCCGCGCAATGCAATTTCGAGAGATGCCACCCTTACTTGGAATGCATTGATAGAGCAAGAGTCACTTATGCGCAATATAAGATCATTTCATCATCAATAAATGCACCAAGTGTTTGCTGTCTGTGATCGCTGCATTTTGTGCGGATAAGGGTGGAGTGGAGAAGTTTTAAGCTGAGCAAGATTGTCACGACTCAGTGTATTCCCAGGGAGCATTTTGCGGCGGAATGGAGCGGTCATTCCGACTCCTTAGCACATACACGAGGGGGAGAAACTATTCTTGCAAGCCATTTGATATCGCATCCGGAATCCGCAGGAGTCCGGAGTGCGAGTGGTGCAGCGCGCAGAAAAATATGGAATGGCGCGCGCGTGCATTTCGATGCCCCCTCGATGCCCGTTATTATTTTAACTGTGAACATACTCTCCGGCTTATTCTTCCCTCAGGAAGTTGTTTACACTTTGCACCCTTCTTCACCGCCCGCCGACGGCCCGCTTGCGCCGGAAGTAAGTGTGAGCGGTTCGGATAAATCTCGACTAAGCAAAAAAAAAATCCGGGAAAGCGAAAACGAGTTTTGCAAATCTCAGCAAAAGAGTTGAGCTTTAAAATTTAGATTTTGAGTTTTCGGTGATTTCAAGAAAGATTTTCGAAAACAGTACTTTCGCAATACGCCGGCAGCGATAGTAATTACATCCAGGAAAAGGTTATAATTCGGAAATAAGCCGCCGCCGCTGCTGATGTCGATTGCTGGCGGGCAAAAGCGTCGCGAATTTGTCCGTTCGCCAAGCGTAGTAGGAGTGTGCAAACTACGAATAAAATTGCATTCGTACAGGCGCGGTTCGAACGAGACAATATTGCCGCCTCCCGTGTATGAACCGCACATGTCCGCATTATATCTACATGCAAGCGCAGATATGCGCAGCTCGCCGGCCCTATTTGCTATTGAATTTATGATTATGCACTTAGATTAGCTGGCTGTTACTCGTAATTACTATACGCGCTGATCACATGCGTGTATGTATGCACGGGGCTATCTTGCTACCGCCGCCACCCCGCCGCCGAAACCGCCATTGTGCTGTACAAAATGTGAAATATACGTAAAGGCAAAACCAACCGCCACGGCCTAATAATTACGTTCATCTGAATAAACCAATATTGATTTGGGAATTTGCATTCAATCATTTCGCGGAAAAGGCATTAAATTTGTACATCGTTAACGCTCAAATGTTGTTGACTAATTTTCACCTCATATGTTCGTGAGCCTAGGGATTTTTCATCAATTTCATAGTTTCCATTATCACGTTTGCAGCTGTGGTAAAAGTTAGAAGCTTTGTTTATTAAATTTTGCTTTTCTCTGCTTTTGTTACAATAAGAATTTCTTCATTTATTATAGTTGAAGAGATGAATTAATATTTCCTTAAGTATTCTTGTACAAAACGTAATGAAATACTTGAAAATCCTCCGAGTGAAAATTAAGACAGCAATGGTAACATAAAGTGAAGAAAATATCGGTGATGAAAGTAAGCAGCTTGCGGAAAACTGTGCGCTACTTAAAGAATAGAAGTAGTTGGACTATGCGAAAGAGTGGTAGATGGAGGCGGCAATTCAAGTCGTTGAAATGTGCACTTGATGCACCATAAAAATTAGTCCTTGGCGGTAATAAAAAACTTTTCGGCGCTAGATTCGCACAATAGCGTAATGACGCTTGCGGAAACTTTTTTATTATTGCCATTCATTTTATTATTTTATATTCGAAATTGTCCAATGATCTGCGCATATGTGCAATTACTATCTCATAAAATCTAAATCATTCAGGCAATTTCAAATCGTTTTATCACTTCCTCCGATTACTTACTTCTCTGATAATGCAGGAAGGAAAAAATGACGGCGAAAGGGAAGAGTGTATAATGAATACAATTAAGCGCGGGGTTTACATGACGAGAGGGAAATGCAATGCGGGAAACAAAAAGCCTAGAGAATTAGTTGGAATTACTTGAAATTGTTGTATAATTAATTTAACTTTGGTGTCTGGTGCGCAGCGAGCATTAAATGACCGTATTGACAAGACGCGCGCTGCTTTTATGCGCTCGTCCTTCGCGCAATTCGCCGCTGAGACCGCAATCTCAACTTGCGGATGGATTGCAAGCGAAGCGTAATAAACTGCCGAAACTTCCGGAACGAAGTCGTTGAGTTGTCAAGCGTTTTGATTATTTTTATTATAATTTCTACTCAAAATGTTTTAATTAACTAGACTTGGATTTCACTCATTTGCAATTTCTTCTAATCTCTAAATATTTATCTCATCGATAGTTGGAATGCCTAACAGAGTTGTTAACTGAAATTTATTTGTGCATTAAAAATGGGCCATTAAACATAAGTAGCATACAATTGCTAAAGTTGGTTTGAAATCATCATAAAAAATAAAATAAAAACGTGGGGCGCGCAATGAAAGAAAATGAAGGAAACATTGCGAATAGTTTATAGTTATGCGCAAATAAATTTGCGCTATCTAAGTTTCCAGTATTGCACACATTTGACCATAAAGCGCGCAAAACGGTAGTGGGGCAACCGCAAAGTTCGAGATTAAATTCCGCAATATACGTGAAATAGTTAAGCACAATGATTCGTTCGAAAGCGTCGCGTTTTTTTGCCGGCGATGTTGTTCGGCTGGCTGCTACTGTTGTTGTTGTTGTTACATTTGTCGCGCGTCTTGTTTGCGTTTGCACGATGCATACAATAGAATTGAATCGCATTTAGGATGCTTATTTGCATATCGACACGCACCCGAGCTGCGCACTGTGTTTGCTGATTAATTCTGACAATTAGAGGGCCGAGCCTCATGTCCGAATGCGGCCTGCACCACTTTTCCTCGTCCATCGAGCGGCTCGGTTCGTTCGCTACGTCCAGCTGGACAACACTCTTATTGCTTGCCGCCGCCACCGCATCGATACCGCCGCACTCACTATCGATCCTCGCACATTGCGTTCGTTTACATGCGCCTGGCTTGTGATTGCCATGCATTTATTGCCCAGCAAATCTAATTGACGCAATCCTTTACGCGCACAACTGATTTGCCAATTTGTACACTGCGCAACATCGGCTTCTGTTGCTTCTGTTTAAATACATTCGATGCGTATGTTATTTCAATATTCAATTTGCCAACTATTGCATATTTATGTTTGCTATTCAAACATACCAAGTCCTCGTTTAACACGATTTATCATGTTGCACGCGCAAAACAACAATGAATTGAAAATATGTAGCATGCTACAAAAAAGTTTAAATTTAATGACGCACGAGGAGAATATAGATATTTTTGGCAATAAGCAAAACAAAATCATATTCTTTGATGTCGTTTACTGCACATACAATCAATAATACGTATGTACATTTTATATTTGATTCTTTGCAATTTATTCTGCGAAGAAAGCCTTTGGTCCTCTGTTTGTAAAAATCAGTTATCTCATCTTTATTTCTTGCTTGCATACTGATGCAGAGAGAGGTGGCTGGCTGTCACCATGGCACACAAGGAATCTGCTGGCTCAAACAGCATAATGTGAAAAATTGTTTTCTGGCACATTTGTTTGTAGCATACGTTGATTACGTACGTGTATCGAGCCTTTGATGTTGCTCTTGAATGGGATACGTAGATATGCAAGTAGATGTAGGTACGAAACACGCGTTTCACAGTTAAACGAAATAAAAAAGGGGCCCACAGTGCTGATGCATTCATCCGTGTTATCCAATTTGCAAACATATATTGTAGTTAAATTGCGACAAAGTATTTCTGCCATTGAAATAGGCAAAAACATGCACACGATAAAAATGTAGGTCTGTATGAAATAGTTTGAAAAAACTCTTTGCTTTCATTGCCTAATGGCTACATTAAAATATTTATACACATTTAAAATGAACACAGCAAATTTGCATCGAGTAGTGGTGTGATATGCATATTAAAATTTCATTATACGTTTTATAATTACGTTTGACGTAATAAGGATATTTTCATTTTTCGTTATTATTGCGAAAAATGAGCAACGCAGGCGCAACATTATTCCATTATTCATACACCTCCGCTTGATATAAAATGTGTGTTTGTATCGACTTTGTGACATCTGTTTGCAAGCCAATTTTGCAAACGCATTTCGCTATTTTGCTTTTGCGATATAGCAGTAGCAGCACTAGTATTATTTTATTTTATCGATATCGAATGCGCTGCGGATAAACACGCATGACAAGTCGTGTTGCAAATTGTAAATCATAATAAATATTAAATTTCATCGCCGATTTAATTCGAGTTACAAAACATTGCGCGATTGATACGATATGACAATTCAAACCTGCGTTCAGGCGCAATACGCCTGAAAATATATGAACTAATCGAACTAATATCGCGTTTTCCAATTGCATTATTTATTCGCTTTGCGGTGAATGTGCTCTAAATTTAATTTTCTTCACTCGTCCGAAATTTGTCAAACCTATTTACAAATCGCGAATAAGCAACAAATTTTGGGCTACGTTTATTTAATTCGCCTGTGAAACGGGCGAAACGTCTAGACGTTTGCAAAAATAAGCAATAAATCGATTCTTGGAAGGCAACACCGATTATGTACCGATTCGCGACCCAAAATTTGAATATGTGTTTGCGAATGAAATTTATATTCGTCCTTCGCGGAGCTTTATTTGCCAATCTCTTTTCGATATTTACATTATCAGCAAAACACCGAGTCAAGTCGTTTGACAGACTTCTCATCGTCGTCGTCGTCGACGTCGTTTGCACTTTTTCTTCCTCTGCCAATTTTCAACCATTTTTTTACGGGTTATATTTGTTCAACATGAAACTTTTAATTAAACTTTATTTATTAATACAAAAAAAATCTCATTAAAATTAATACAATACGTAAATTAAATAAATATGAATGCTCGCAAAGTAAATTAACAAATTTTAATTTATAACAGAAAAGCTAGGATAGTAAATTATAAATTTGCTTTTCTTCATGGCATTAACTCATTGTATGGTTAAAAGTTGCATATACAGCATGTATCATGACATTTACGATAATAAGTGATAAAACATGATCCAATGAGACATCAAAGTTGCTGCGGTTTAGGAATCATAAAAATTACAACTTTTGTTGACACAGGACTATTTTGCCATCAGCAAGCATGTCCTCAATATTTTATTATCAGCCAGATTTATGTCGGAGGCGGCGAAGGATGTTATTAACTAAATAAATTTGGAGTAGAAATTGAAATAAATCAAATTTAAAATTAAGCAGCACATACGCCGTGCGCCGGATAGACTTTGAAGACGAGCTGCATAATATCAAAGTGAAAATTAAAGGAAAACAGTACGCGTCGCTCGGAAAACAGGTGAAACTTGAGCGGTGCGCAAATCCAGTCAAGTTAAGCATCAGCCGCCGCTGCTGCCAACCTAAGCAGAGATGTAACGAGCATGGATAAGTCTAATTTATCTCGTCGTAGGTATAACGCGCGAGAGTGTTGCACAAATTCAGTTATAGCAGGCTCTGCAGATATGTTGAGTGCACTCGCTCGCGACAAACAAACGTCGCGACGCGATGCGCCCGATTCTCTTTTTGCATTCGCGTCGCGATGCATGCGCGCACGTTGATGTCGCGGGCTACGCTTCGCTTCCGTTCGCGCCCTTTTGCCACGCCGAGGCTTGCAATCTTCCAATTTGCATAATGGCATTTTAATGTAATAACATGCGAAACATGAGCTGACTGCGCGCGCTACAAATGCGCGAAAGCAGAAGAAAATTGTCGTTTGTGACCTCCACTCATATTTCCTCCTCTCCAAGCGCATCACACATAATTGTCATGGATTTCCGTTGGGGATTTACTTATTTCCAACGCAAAAATCTTCAAATTACTATACTTACTTACATTTTTTTTCATTCAAATAATCCACATTTTCATTTCATAAACAAAAATTTGAATATCTTTATTTTCAATCATTGTTACACATTATTAACTTCAGTTCATAAATTGATCAAAAATTATCCTTCTTCCTCCTCGTGCTGCTCTTGGACAGGACAATAGGGATTAATTTTAACCTCAGCTTTCTTCCTTTGTCTCCAACTAGTATCTGTTCCTGTGACAATCGCAAATGACTTAAGTACGCCGCGATTCCAACACTTCTTGATGCAATTTGCCATCTTCCCAAGATCGGGTACGCCTTGGCACCAATTCTTTTGCCTCATCTGCAATCACAAGCGAAGAAGTGTGTCTTAATCTGGCGAAAGAGGCTCTTATATCAGCTCACTCTCGTAAAAGATGATTATAAGAACAATGTGCGAATATAAAGCATGAATAATAATTTAGTGCATCAGATTATTGCGCCCGTTGATAATGTGCACACGTAAATTTCGGCAGTGGTGCGCGTGTTTTGTGTGAGTGCGCATTGCGCGCAATGCACTTGCAATTTTCATTAACATTTTGCGCGCAAAGTCATAAACTTTAACGGCGTCGAGCGAGAGCTTGTTACATACGCGCAAGTCACCTTACCGGCGAGGGGGCGAGCGAAAGCAACTTATGAGTGTGCGAAATCTACATTTTCGCAACGTATCTCACCCTCAAACCCTCAACGCAAAAGTTGCCTGCTTTTTGCACAACAATCCGCATTCTCATCTCGTCTCTGCTTCGCACACCATATTTACCGAGTAGTTGTAAATTCATTGTGTCAATGTAATTTTTAATTTTTTGCCGACTCGTACGCACTCGGATATTTTTTAAACATTAAACAAATTTTTAATTAGACAAATTTGATATGATATGAAAAATTCCTTAATTAAATTGCGTAATTAATACAAGCAAACGGCAGGATATACTAGTAGTAGGTAATTAAAGCCAAATTGAATCTTGATTGTTCGTTGCGTATTAAATTTTAAATATCGTACATAATTTCATCTAATTAGCTCAACCACACGAGCGAATTGCGCAATAAATAAATTCGCGAGCAATGCAATCATAATAATAATAATGATTGCATTGCGCGTACGCACCTGTGCGCACACGCATATCCTAATAATATCAATTAATTTTCGCTCATTAATGCGTGACGAAATAGTTCACATTGTTGATGCAATCAGTAGTGCGACGAATGAAATGCACTGCGCGCATCGTATTATTTTTCCTCGACTGATAAACGCGCACGACCAGAGATTTTTGGTCTATTGATTTAATTAAAAGCAAAACAATGTTCAAACATTCGCAATTCCCATCTAGCGCAAAACCGAAATCCCATCGTTAAACAGCGAAACGATGCGAATTCATTTAGCGTGTGAATTATTAAAATAATTCGCAAGTTTCAATTACACTTCAATTTTAACTGCTGCCGTCCCGAATTTTGCGTCATGGGCAAATATGTTTCAAATGATTTAATTAATTAATAGATATGTTAATATTATTTTTCAATAAGTAATACTAATATTATTATCAGTGGTAAATAGACACATCATTAAATTTTGGATGAAATATGTTATTAAATGACAAATTCGTGGAATATGACTTACCATATCATCGGCAGTTAATTCTGAATCTCCAAGTTTACCGTGTTTCAATTCTCGTTCGCGTACAATAAATGGATCACATGATATTGGTTTATTACCACATGTTTTACCAAGTTCTTCTTCTTGGAATCTTTTCAATTCGTCACTGCTCGGTTTTCGGATAAATTTACAAATTCTTATATAGAGTTGTTCGGTATCACTTGATCTACCCCAAAAACCTGAAATACACTCAATTAATAAAACAGTAGATAATTTATGCGTTTATCCTCAAGATGAACTAATTAAATAATGTTTATTACCTTGGTTAAATGTGAAATAAACCAAGAAACTAGCCACTGCAACTTTTGTGAGAAATGACAAAATTGTTATTAAACCGAAACGTCTTCGTCTCTTCTTAGGACAATCGCATAATTTCGGCTCACACATCCGTTTCAAATCAGCACCAGTACATACTTTAATTTTCTTAGCTTGTGCTACCCTAATTGCTGAAAAATAATCAATTCATTGATTTCTAACATCAACATTGCTGTAATAAGAATCATTACGTAAGATGCGATAGGAGACTGGTTTTGCCTTTCCATAGCAAGGATTACTCTTGTCGTAAACAAGTAAATTCTGTTTTTTCACCGGTCGCGGTTGACATTCGGGGTTACGTGGACATTTCTTATCTGCTGGCGAAGCAGTCACTGTACTAGTCGATATTCTCCGCAAGCAAATTATGATTCGTTTGGGACTATTCATTGTAAATTCTTTTTTTGATCGTGAGTAACAATGGGCCAATTAAAACTAATATGAGTAGTTTGTTTCGATTGCACTGGTGAATTTTGAATTAAAGAGGATTGCGAGAAATGTAAAGGCCTAATTGATAGGTACATTAAATTTTGGCGTACAACACAAACACACTTAGTGTTGTCAAAATGCCAGATGTGACATAAAGTGAGATTGAAGTTTGGCGTATTATTGCTAGCAACAACAAAAAATGAAGTTGCGCGAAATAAAAACAAGAAAGATATTATCACAAGTGAACGAACATAAACCGAAACATGCATGCGCATTATTCATTGGCTCGGTTTCTTTTTTATATCGATGCTCGTTTTATACGCAGTTTCGTAAAGTTTTTGATGCGCGCTGTGGATTTGCAGACGATATACACGCATTGATATTGAATGTAACTGTGCGCCTCGCACATGTTGTTTCGCCAACTAGACGTACGTGGCGGAGGCGGCAACGGTGCTCATCCCTTCCTTTTCGGCGCGGGGGTTAGGTTAGACGAAAAAGCAGCGATAAGAGGCACGCCGCGCCGATAAGGGGACAGCGTGTTCATAAATCCGTCACTAACGCTATCATCTCGCACCATAAACCGGCTGACCGTAAAAATGACAAAAAGACCACTGCCACCACCGCCGCCAACACACAGGCTCGCAGGACGTAAACGTATGCAGTGTTGGTTGGGGTCGAGCACGCAGACATGTACAAAGCGGTTGCCTTTTTGGCACCGAAGAAGACGCGGGGGCAGCCGCTTATAAATAATATCCGTGCGACAACGTTGCCGCCACCGTTGCTTGGTTGCCGCCTCGCATTTTCTAATATTGCGCGCGAATGCCCAAATATAAATATAAACGAGTTAGGCAGCACACCCATCAACATATAACACAATCTTACTGCTTTTCGTGCGCGCAGACGAAGAAGTTTGCACAAGTTTTCGGAAAATCCTTAAATGCCACCAATTTAGCCACGGAATAAATGTGTCCTTTAATCTTCCTTCATATATTACGAAATACACCACCAAATATTTCTGGTCCTTTTTGCTTATAAACAGTAATCTAAACTAAACTATTCCGTGTTAAATAGGTGAAAAAAAGGAGGCAATTATTTTGTTAAATATATGTGCAAACAATACACATGTAATGTACATACATAAACTGAATCCGTTTTACGTTCCTCCTTTGCGGTGCTTTTTCGTACCGCATTGGAATCATCAAACTCCTTGGAAAATCATAAAACGTCTCGTAATAAAATTGAAAACATTCGCCTCGATGTGTATAATATTAACGACGTCATAAAATATTGCGTTTTCCTATGTGACTCTCTTCTCTTCTTCTTTTGTTCTGTTCCTTCATCTAATTCTCTTTCTCACGAGTGCAGCACCACTCGTTGTGTTTTCATCCGGGGCGAGCAGATCGCAAACATTTTCATTACTCCGACGAGCAGAACAATCCCAAACTCATTCGATTTCTTTGCTTTGCACTGCTCTGCTTTTTTCCTTTATATCTTCACGGATGAAATCAATTAGAAAATTGAAAATTATTAAGCCATAATAAGCAGTAGCTCGTAAAAAACGTCGAAGTGCTTAATTTTTACGCGTCCTGGTAATAAAAACCGCGTGCGCACTCATCTTAATCTTTACGCGATGCTCACGGATAATTGCTCGTGGACGACGCGTATCATTATGACATAAACTTGATTTTTATTACCGCTCCGCTTGTTGTACGGCAAAAAAAGTAGAGAGAAAGCGAAGAGAGGCGAAACAAGTTTCATCGAAATTTGATCAGAGAAGCGCAGTCTGTCGCTTGATTATTAAAAATTAACAACTAAACTTTGCATATTACATGTAAATTTCTGCGCCGTCGAAACTTTTTTGTCTTTGTGTCATCGAAAATGAGAAGATTGCGATCATACGCAAGTCGAGAGTTTTGTACGCTTCTTTTCAAAAACGAAATTGTATTACATTCTGGCTTTTGCATGTTTCGCGCACTTTTTAAGTAGCAAGGTTGATATACATCCACTGAATGTTACACAAAACCTGATATCAATTAAATAATCTTTTCGTAATTTCATATTTCCACTCTCAGTAATTTTTGGAAGCACATTTTATTTGATTTTATGGCTTTTATGGTATCCTCTTGTATAGTAAATAAGATGATACTAAAAGTGCACATACTTTAAAAATTGCAATTTACAATTATGATACAAGAAGTGAACACACATAAGCTATGCATAGGAAGATTGATTATATTTCATTACCTTTGCTTCCTGCGCACACGTTGCGCGAGTTTATTATTAAATTTTTATATTAATTTTTAAACGCAAAAATGCGGCGCCCATGTCGAGTCAATATCGGCGCACGTATTTATTTATAGGCAATTTTTGCGCGCGTTCGCAATGCAAACGAATGAAACCCTGAATCGAGAAGAAAGAAAGAAGACGAGCAAAAATCAGACAGCGCGCTGATAATGTCATTGTGTGTCGGATGGCGGGTGGGTTGACGACAATGAAAATGAATTTATTAATCTTGACGCGTTGACCACGCGATTCTTGCGGCGCGCGCGTATAATAATTAGACAAAAAATGAAATTGTCATCGCGTTCAGCCTCTGCATTTTTTATCACGCGCAATTCAAAAACTGAATTTTTGTACGCATGCAAAAATTGTACGACTAATTCATATTTCACATTCCGCGCGCTTTTGTTTTACACCCTCCACCCTCGTTGCCGCCGCCGCCGCCCGCGAAATGAATATGTATAAAACGTGGAGGCATAGCATACACGCAGAAAAAACCCACCCCTATCTGAGCGGGTCGGACAAGAAGGGAAAAAAAGTGCGCTGATTACAGCATTTACGTTCGTGTTTGCGTAATCATACACAATGGACTCAACATGTCATAATTACATGTTTCGCACAATTGACCTGTCCACTGCACCGAAATTATATTTGCACCGCGTATTTTATAGTCGCGTCCGCATGCCACTTGTTTTCACTTTGTTACGGCGTTTTTGCGCGCACGCAAGAAGAGACTTTTATATTGCGCACAATGCTGTCCGCCGCGTGCGAGCCGCGTTCGCTGTTTGTCCATAGAAGCGGAAAAATTGCCAACGTGTGTATGTTTATCTTGGAAAAATATGCGTTTGCAATTCACTGGACGCGCATGCACAAACCAACACGCGTTGTGCTCTGCTTGCTTGCACTTACCGCTTCATCTGCATCATCCCTTCGCATGTTGTTTGCTCGTACAGCGCGAGTACGTACGTGTGTGTTGCATTGTTCCGGCCAAAAAAGCGGCAACCACCCGCCCGCCGAACGGGTTCGCAAAGCTTTATGCGCAAAAAATTGGAAAAGCGTATGAACTGAGCGGGAAAAAATAAATAACAATTCCGATATAACTATCATAAATAAATACAAATCATATTTATGTTTAATCGTTTATCATATTTATTTTACAGAGTGTTTTAACAAAATTTACAACTAATCTTTGCTTTAATAGTTGATTAAAAAATTTCAATTTAAAGATTAGTTTTTCAGCGTCGTTAAATGCGAATGGTAATCGACAAAAAAATATTTCTCGATTTCTTCATTGCGCGTCGAATTACATTAAAGCGTAAAGGGGGCAGGGGTGGTAGGGAGAGGGCATGTAATAATTCAAGGCAAATGGTGCGCACCGTTTTCTCTCATCTTTATAAGAGGACGATGGCGGGCGGCCGCTCTATTTCGAATTAGAGAAGTGAGTGTCGTCTTCGATTCTTTTACGGCTCGCAGTAGTAGACTATTAGGAGGACATTCATTGCGCAGTGTGGAGCAGCAGGGTATGCTATCGGTGAATTATAGCCGATTGAATTAAGTCGGCGGCGGCAACGGCTACGACGGCGGCTGCAGCTTATCGGCGGCGCGTCATGCATGCTGCAGACACCGCCATTCCGCGGGATGCGATACGCTTGATTATCAAGTCTATCCATGCATGCGTTTTAATGTCTTTTATCATCGTTTATTGCTTAATAAGAGAATGAAATTGCTTTCTTTCGTTTCACTTGGATTGCTTTCTCTGATAACCATTATTATTTCGTTTTTTACCTACATCTACTTGACCTAACTTAACATGAAAATTGCGTTCAGCTAGCGCGTTTTGTCAATTGAATTGCCTCGATGCCTCAAAGTCTTGAACTCTGGCTGACAGTGTACGGCTTTAAAAAAAGATGAAACATTGCGTGGAAGGAAGGAATAAATGAATAGATTAGAATAGGACGCGCGACACGCATGCACACGATGCGCGCGGTGAATTTATCATTTTCGCGGTTTTATCGCGCCGCGTCAGGCTCTCGTGTGCTTTTAGCGTACGCCACTGTTGCCGCCGTCGCCGCCGCCACCGTCATCGTCGATTCATGTACGTGTTTGTTGTTCGCCCGCGATGCTCGCTGTGCTAACATTTGCCCTCTCGCGTTCCGCCGCCGTTTGCAAATCGTTAGAAATGTAGATAGCCTTGCGAGCTTTTCGCTGTTTCGCCGCCGCCATCTTCGCCGCCAATGCACTTCAATTCGAAATGATGTACATCCGTCAATTCCGAGCATGATGTGCGGCTCAAAATCGTTTTCGCGACAGAGTGTTTTATAACTCTTGTTTGAAATGATTTTTCAAACAAGTTTTTAAAAAGAATTCGAATAAATTCAATTGGATTTAACGGCGAAAAACAAGAAAAAGGCTTGAGAAAGCAAACAAATGAAAATCGCGAAAATGATTTAAATCCAAGCAATAAAAAAGCGAGAATTTCCATGGCAGCGAAAAACCGAACGCGCGCGCATAACCCTTCTCTAATTAATTACGCCAATGTTATTTTTAGTTTAAGGATTACGCTCGGCAATTTGGTAATGCGGATGAGGCACTGCGATTGCGTGGAATTTGATGGAATGATTAATGGTTGGCAATGGATGCCTATTCGATTATGTCTCGCGTAGAACGGCTGGCTACAGATGTTTGAAGCTAAATTGAGGAATTTGCTGTACAATTAAGCAGCGACGCGCCGCGAGACGACGGAATCAAAATAAAGCGTCAGCGATTATTAATTGCTTAAATTAATTGATTAGAGCGATTTGCGGCGCGTTTTTGTCCACGACCGCGTGCGGTATAATTGAAAATTTATTACTCATTAAATTTACGAGAGACGCGTTCTCCGCTCCTCCCTTCTTGTCATATTTTTTTCGCGTGTGCAGTATGCGCAAGAACAATGAAATGATTTCTTGATTTTAATTGCCTTTCCATATTGTGTACGCGCATTTTTACCCGCCGACCGCTGATAGAATTTCTTCCAAGCTCTCGCCTCACTTAGATGCGCAAATATTTGCTACCAATTTTCTTGTCGTTGCGTTAAAAGCCTTTCCCTCATCGCCGGTGTATTCTTAGTTTCACTTTCACTCTCATATACAATGAGTGAACAGAAATAATTAATTTAATACAATAATATCGAACAAAAACATTACCAACAAAACAATTAATTTTTCCAAGATTTACATTTATTTTTGAATATTATTATTTGAACATCCAGTATTTGTTTAAATTGTAAAGATACAATACGCGATTAAATTAAACACTCAGTATAATGAAATGTGTAAACTAACAACAAATACCCATTCATTTCTTTAGCCGCCTCCTACGATGCGAATAGAAAAATTAATTAATTATTTATTGGCGCGCGCAAGGTATTCTGAAGAGAATATTAATGTCGAATTTATTTTCAATGTTTACATGAATAAATTATCGATTGTCGTGCTCGACAGAGCCAATATGCGCGAAACAAAAGCGCAAGCAGAACGACGAATGTGTGCGGCGAGGTAAAAATAAAGCAGGGAAATCAAAGCGGCTTACTTCGGGGGCGGCAGGCAGTGTGCGGTGCGGTGCGTACACTCAACGCCGAAAACGCTCACGAGCAGCGTCACCTTCGCGGCTTTATGAATGCCGAACAAGCGTCTGAGTGCCATCCATGTTCAAGTGCAGATAAAGCATTCCGCCGCCCGCAGAAAAAAGGCGTTCATTTGCAAGTTAAATATGATACACAATCGATAAGCACGTCGCGTACCCCAAAAAAATTCCCCAATGAAAAATTTCACGCCACTGTGATTGAATTCGTAATTATTCCTTTTTGCAAAATATCTCACCGAAAATTTTATAATCCACAACACTCGCGTTCAACTTCTTTCTAGTTTAACGCTTAATAAATCAATCAACAGTGAATTGAAGCTGAGGATTACAATAGAATTTTAATACTTTGAATCATAAATCAAATTTTACGCAAATTCTGAAAATTTGAATGGCAAGAGCAAATAAGAAAACAATAGCTAACAATGGATTGCACTTTGTATTTTATTTGCATTACTATGAAGCATTACGAAGGTGTTTAATTAATGTACGAGTTTGTAGAACACACCTGTGGTATGTGCTCTTTTTTTTTTGCACACTTACAACAAGTCTTTTCCTCTTTCTTAAGCTGCCGGCTGTCGCATTGTGTTGTGCGCATTCGGCCTAATAAGTTTTCCGCTTGATTAATGTCCCGAGGCATCGCCGATAGCGGCGCACGCGCGAATTGCGCTTTTGGCAACGTAAACCGCCACCCGCCAACCCCCCCGATACGTTTCGCGTTCGGGTGAGTTGTGCGAACAAGTCTCGGATTGATGTCCCGCCGAGATTTTGCCATTTTCGCGCATTGTTCCACGAGCCGCGGTACGCAAGCAACAAATGAATCTCTTTGCTTTGCCTCGCCACATCGAATCGAACGCAAGCTGGACGAACAGTGCGACGAAAGAAATTCATTAAAATTGCGCCCCCCGCGATCGATGCGCAAAAAATAACAAGAAAGTAACACGGACAAACAGAAAAGAAAGCAAACAAATAAGCAACCGCTACCTGATTCGTGTAATCAGACGATGTTGGAAGACAAATGCTTTTTGATATGGCGAAAATCATCATTTGATAACAAAAACACACAATGAACGAAAAAAGAGTACTTGCCTACCTGCAAAAATAACAAATCAACGAACAAAAAATAAATTCCATCCGACGCGCAAATTAATAAGTAAAAGTTGGAAATTAATTTTGCATTACCTGTAAAATAAAATATTATTAACTTGAGTTGAAAAAAATTCATGGGAAATATTCATGCTTTAAATAAAACAATAAAGCTAAAACATTTTTCGCGTACGCAGAAAAAATAAAACGCGTAAAGTGGAAGAATGAAAAAGCAGCGCATTGAAATACGGTTCGAAGTCGTTTCGCGTTTTCGGCGGTGTTTCTTGAGCGTATTCCGTTCGTTCGCTTGAGGAAAAGGCGGTTTCGGTACATTATTAAAACTTGACCGATGCTCTCTCAGCTTGCACGAAATGAGCCGCTCTCGCGGATGGAAAAATGAATAGAAAATGAGAAACAGGCGTACGCTACGCATCGCGACCGACCTCTCAAGAAGGATCTCCTATCCAAACATTTGAAGAACGAAGGAACATTCGTTCGCAAATGCGGTGCTACTGCAATTCAAGCCACTGAACAAGTGCGCTCAACGAAATGATCATCATAGTCATTCAGTCAGTCAGACAGACAGACGGGGGCGGCCAACAGGCGAATAGATTTTTCCTCGCGTTGCACACACAAATGAATTTTCAATGCAATAATAATCTTTTCCGCGAGACCAACTTCATTATGCTCTTTCGTAAATTTCCTCAAGTTTAGCGAGCTAACAGTTTTATTGTGTTTGGACGTTAAATCAATAACGATCACTTCGTCAAGGGTGGCTTCTTGACTTGATATTATTAAAACAGAATATCAATATGCTTAGGATACGTTAACAAAAATAATATTATATAATTTGGTGAGCGGGGAAGGAAAGCGGAAGGATCGAGTGAATCTCTAATAAAATATCTGAAATAAGTCGAAGGAACAACACTGATCAAACATTGCATGGAATCAACGATCAGTATTATTACACTTAGTAAACAGCATGTTTGTTTTGTGTTCAGCGTCATCTTTTTCCGTGCGCGCGTTTTTCTTCCTTCGATATCGTATTAAGCATTCCTTTATTTCAGCGACGCGCACGTCGCGAAGCCAACGTCCATGCGGAGCGCTGCGGCGGCGGCGGCATGCCCGATGCCGTCGGCGGCACAAATATTTGCATTTCCAATTCGATTTCATTTCGTTGCTCTGCGTGCGCTCTTAAGCTTATTCTCCAAATGACGAGCGAGCGCGCGTGCGCCGCTTTATTTACATAAAGTGCACAACCTAGTTGAATAAATGTTGTGCAACTGTGACGCGCCGCGCCGCCCCTCGCGTTCTCGTCAGATATTAACATAGACCGCCTTCGAATCGTCGCGAAAATGAAGAATTGGCAGCCGAACGCAGCGCGTTTTGCATTTGAATTTTCAATTTAATTGAATCCGCGGCATAATTTTGTGCATTTTATCCGAATTACATTCCACGTTGACGTTTCGTACGGCGCAAACGCATTTTAATATTCAATGATGTAATAAACTGTTTTTTTTTTATTGAGGGGCGTAAAACAAACACGTCTCCGAACGTGTGAAGACCATAATTTTTCCGCGCGGTTTGCAACCATACATACATTTACTTTTTATGTTTCTTTTATCTTTCTTACCCTTGCGCAGAGACGGGGTTGACAAAATGTGCTATTGCAAAAAGGGATCGTTTTATCGTACGTTCGGGGGGTTGGGTTGCACACACATAACCACATCGTTTAAGAATTTATGTCTTAAGTGACGATATTAATATTTTAAATTAAAAATATTCCGCTCAACGAAAGAACAAAGGAAAATGGCATAAACTTATCCAACATCCAGTAAAATGGCATTAAAGTATCATTGATTAATATTCATCTAATCACGTTAATAAACTGTGACAGTATAATAAGCAACAGTGTTTGTTTGTTAATATTGTTGTTTTTTGTTGTGCCACGAATGGCTTCCTTCCTTCTTTCTTTGGAAGCGGCAGCGGTGGCAGCGTGTGCAGTACGCGCGACTGCCATCTGGCAACACTAGCAACAAATGATAAATATTCATGAATTCGTATTTTATTGCATATTATGCCACCAGCATTCCGCAGTCTCTCGCAACATGTAAGCAAAACACTAAATAAAAAATGAAATATGCACACAATACACATAGTTATACGTGCTACGTACATGTACGAACATGCACTGTTGATGCGAAACGCAAAATAAGTATATACGAATAGTAAAACTCCAGCGAACGTCTAGTATACGAACAAAAGGGGGATGAGAAAATATAAAAATAATGAATACCTAAGATGAAATGCGGAAAAACGCGCATAACTTGCGAAATTCTTATCCTGCTTCCAAGTGTAAGTGTGTAATAAAATAATCGTAAAATGCATATGCCATATTTCAATTTTAAATATTAATTTGCTAATTGCATGATATGATAATGAAGCAAATTACGTTTGAATTTATTAACTCATAAATTTTTCGCTTTTCTTATTAATGATTAGCGAATTCCCACACTTTCTCACGTCATTTGAGAACGATTGCGGCTGCAGCGGTGTAGTTTTTATGAGGCATATATTCGAGGAAGTAATTATTGAAAGCGGAATAGAAAATGTACTCGTGATAAGAAACATGAATCCTTGCGTAATAGAAAAGATGATGCTTCCGATTGGCGAAACGCAATAAGGACGATGGACGGTGGGGGAGCGGTGGTGAAGAGAAAAGAACTTTTGATAATCGGATTTGAAACCTCAGCACGGACGGCAGATTATTGCCGGCCATCGGCGGCGACCGGACGAATTGCTCGCGAAATCCGTCTCCAGGGAATTTCGCGTCTCTGCTCATCTCTTTCATTTTACTCTTACGTTTTATGTCTTCGCTTTCTCGTCGAACTTCATAAATCCAAAATGCAACACATTTGAATTTTTGATTAAAACACGCTAAAGCTTTTCGAAACTTTGAATACGGATAGCAAAAAATGCATTAATGAATTACTACGTTTTAAATAAAATACTTAACGCTTTCATATAATAAATCACCAATTCGGAGACATAAAGAAATGAATAATTTCTGCATAAATATTATTGCAATGCAAAATATAAAAAATGCATATAGAGTGAAATTCAACGTAAACAATATTTGCACAATTCGAAACGTATATTTTACAAAATTGCAAACTACACAAATGCACAATGAGCATATTTACCGTTTGAATATGCGCAATAAAGCATTGTTTCACTGCCATAGAATGCTGCATGGCGCAATAAATATGAACATATTTTAGCGAATAATCGTAAATCAATCTACAGCCGAAAACTTGCATCCAAAATAATTTTCAACTGCGACAATTCTCGAAACTTTCCACCATTCAACGCATAATAATTTTAGTCTAGTTTTTGCATCAGCTATAAATAGGTTTTTTTGAAAGTTATAGGTAAAATAGCGTTGCACTGATAAAACATTTTACTTCAGTATCATACTCTTCACTCATCCTCCACTTCCGCGCGTAGATTATGAATGTGTAATCCTATTGTACGCATGCACAATGTACTCGCGTCGGCGGCGCCAATAAAATGTACAAAGCGCATAGAGAGGAAAGTGTTATTACGGGGAGAACGACGCTCGCGTTTTCGCATACAATGGGATACCCGGAGCCAGGACGAGGTTTGGCGACCGGCGGTGGTTTGGGGACGGCGGTTGAAGGCTAGTGCTGGCAGCAATAAATATGAGATATATTGTGTGGACACCCCGAGTGCGCAGTGGCACATACACGCGCGTAAAGAATGCAACTGAAGCGCGAGAAACGCATGAAAAGTGCAAAAATGAAATCTGTTAGCTAAAGAGAAGAGCAACTAGTCGCGCCAGCATCTGAATACAATATTGGCTCATTCCGAATTTATATTGTCTGCGGCGATGATAAGGGTGAATAATAAATTACAGTTAAAAATGCCATTTGTACGCGTGCTCGTTGAGAGGAACGCTTGCGTCCCGCTCGACTTTTTGTCTTTTCAATTTATACGCCCTCGTCGCATTCGGTTCCGCAAAATGCTGGAATTGTCTGAATTGTACGTACACTTTGAGTGTGCATTCAAACTTATTGCTTTCACCGTTTAACATTGCACCTTATTTTATTCCATTCAACCGAAATGCCATGAGATATTTCGTTTAATTTTACAACGGGTTAATTTTGTAAAAATTTAATGAATAGATAGTCAAGTTGACCAATTGAAATATCTAAAGAGCTACTTACTTTTATAAAATATTATTATTCACTTAGTTATTTGATTTTTCTAATTAGAATTTTGCAAGATGGTATTTGCGAAATTGTAGGTAAATGGAAGTGAATAATAAATTAGGAAAAGAACACATTTCGCAGAAAATTAGGATTTGAATTAAAGAACGTTAGCGTTCGTGTATTGATTGATTTAATTTCGTTTTTACGTCAAATGTGCGCCTTTTTCTTCATCTTGAACTTTTCTTCGGGCGCGTTATCCTCTTCGGTTTTTTTCCTCTTTGAACAGAGAGTCCGTCTCGCCCTAAATGGGATATTCTTCTATGGCAGAGCGTCTCATCGGCCGCTCGCTTGCAGATTGAGATGGAGAAGAGCGCAACTTTGGATTCTTTTTAAGTGCAAATTGAACTTTTCAAGGTGTTATCCTTTTAGCGCCCACGCTGCCTGCTCCCGCTCTCTTCTCTTCACTTTGCTTCGATTTTGTTTTGTTGCACTGATCTGCTTCCTCCTTCTCCTCGACCTCGCTGCCTTCGTTTGTATGTTTATCTCGTCAGATAGATTAGATTTGCACGCTATGAATGGCTTTGAACACGACCTTTACGAATTCGTTGCTTCAAGAAGATTTTTAGCAACTCGAGGAATTAATCTATATTAAATTAAATCCATGTCTTCAAATAATATTTACTCATTCTAATTTCAAATATCTTTATTGTTGCAGGTCAAGAGCGATCTACAAGAATGGCTGGTGAGTTTTTAACAATATTTTATTGCGACTCGTTTACATCGCTCGTAATTAGAGGGAAAGCGAGCGATAATCATGAAAGGCGCATAAAGGTAATTTTTATATTTTTGACAAACGTAGTGGAAATGACGGAAATAATTACGGTACTCACAGTTCATAAAATGCAGATTGCTGTAAAATAGCAACACGAACTCTCGGGCAGACGATTGTTGAATATGATGTGCCAACTGATTGTTAACTTTTCGGGCGGCCAGCGCTGACGGGCGCGCCATAGTGCTGAATGCGGCAATGAACTGGGGTGGATGCTGGCTATACACAAAGGTATATAAAATTCGGGCGAAGGGGTTGATTAAAGATTTTCGGTGGGTTCACACAGCACACACAACACACTCGGGATGAGTTTGGCAGTGCGCTTCAAATGCATGCTATGCGTACGCCATCCTAATAAAGATAACGTTTATTATTCGGACGTGAGGAGTGCGCGTTTATATGCGCTTAGATACACACCCGAACAACATCATATAATGGCTTATTGAGTTATCATAATAGGAAAACGTATATTATATATACTTTAAACAATTTACAGAGTGTTGTAATAAGTTGCAAAAAAATCTAAAATGTCGCGAAAAGCCGCAAATCTTATTTCAATTCAAACAGAGTGACTATTAAACTATTTAAAACGTTAGAGGATCCTTGAAAGATAACGCCCTGTATCAAATTTATCGAGAACTATCTGGTAGTTTAGCGAATTATTATTATTCAAAATATTCATCTATCCCTGCTTGGTATACTCATATTTTTGGCAAAAAAATAATTAACAATACAGTTTAAAATGGCATAATCCACCGAATAGAGTTAAACGCATGCATTTGGAATTCCATCCGCCGTCCTCAAGGGGAAATTCCGTCTTCATTTCCTCGGTCGGCACACGGCGGTGGCGGCGCTAAAAGACGGAAAAAGCGATGTCATAAAGATCGCCTGCCCGCCACTGCCGCCTCCTACGTCGCGGTACTCGAGTCTCGCATCAGTTTGCCTCGGCGCAAACACATAGTCGTCCTCCTCCCATTCTTCGGCGAAGCGGCTGCATGCGCATAATTCTTGCCGAGGAAACCATCTGTTCAAATGAACTGCAAATGTATTTCTCTATTTCTTTTTATCCCGTCAACAGTGCGTCTTCATTAGAATAAAAAGACAACGTAAATCGCGCTCGAGAATGAAACAATCTTAAGAAGTAACCAACTTAAATAAGTTGAGCTTAGGACTTTACATACTTTTAAAATAAGTGCAGAAATTTAATTTCAAACACATAATTATGAAATAATTTCAATTCCACATCGCTTTTTATGCAAACGAACATAAATTTTCTGACAGAGTTCATTTCCGCCATACATTTCTTTGTTTCTTTCTTTCAAGGATTCAAGGACAATTTTCTCTTCTTTCTTCTTGCGCACGCATTTATTAAACAGCTGCATAATGAATTGTCTTGCGGCAGGCATTATTACATTCCATATTCTTTTTCATCATATTTCTCTGCAAAAAAGCGCGCGCATGCCGCCGCCACTGCTAGCACCGCCGCCGCGAACATTTCAACATCCGCGTTACACGTTCTTAAGACATTACAGCGTCCGCGTAATGCGCTTTAATGCGTTTGCCATACGCGCGCGCGCACGCCGGCGGCGTTATTTATTATTTCTTCCTTCTGAAAAACGCTAACGCTAAATCCGCCCGCTATATGTATATTAAGGGCAGAAAGGCGCTTAGTTCGACTCGTTTGCGTTTAGTTCTTTGCGCACAACTTGAGGAAATTTAGGAAATTCGTTGCATAAATCTTGTCTGTATTTTCGGCCAGCAACTCGCGGCTGCTTTTGTTGTTCGCTCCTTCGTTCGTTTATTCTTGTTGTTGTTGCTGCTGTTTTCCTCCGGCTGGCTATTTTTATTCCGGTCCGCACTTAACGCGCGAAAGGTCGTTCGCTTAGTTAGCACAAAACGTATTATTAATTCGGTTGCGTTTTTAATTTAACTTTTGTTTGCAACGAAAAGTTTACCTAATTAAATTGAAACAACTTATTTGTGTTTCACTCTCGGAAATTACACAATTCGACTTTGTTTTTCTTTCGCTTAATGAAAAGAAATTTGCGGGAAATTAATATGGATAAAAGTTTGATAATAGTTGAGAAATTCATCAAGTCTAAGCAATTATTGCGATGTAAAATACAATTTCGTGTACTTATAATATTATTATACGAGTCGTACAAGGCTGGAGAGAAGATTACATGATAAATATTTCGCTTAAACTCCAAGAGGTTAATTGACCGTCATTAGGCAATTCTGCGAGGCGCGCCAAGAGGGGACGCGAATAGTTTCGCAAACTCAATTCCAAGATCGCGCACTCAATTATATTAATTTCAAACAGCACAACGTAACGCAACGTCTCTCGCTCAATGCCTGATATATATAATACTAGTATATAAAGTGAAGCAAGCAAGCAAGCAAACATGCCAGGCGAACGTTTCGATTCGCACGTTTGCCGCCTTCAAACGCCGCGCTCACCCGCCACCACCCTCTAATAGCTGATGTGTCTTTTCCTTGTTGGCATGTAAATTGCTCATCCGTATTCGCCTATCATGCATATCTAACAGCCGCCTCCCTAACCGAGAAACGTCTTAATATTCGGCCTTCAATCCGACACACTGCCAGTGCATAATTCAATCATAATTAGTCCGCCAATTACGTTGATAACTAGCCAATATCTTGTGGTTTAACTAGCATAAATAATTGAAATACACTTTAAGCTAATTTTAGTAGTACGTTCGTACTTATGCTATATTTCTGAAGTACACACACTTATTTCGCGGATAAATTGCACAGCATTCGTCATTCGGTGTAGTTGTGGAAGAAATATTCTTAGCGAAAATGGAAATGCTGGGAAAACGGGTACAACTCCTTCGGGAGCTCACGCAGCAGGCGGATTGCGGCGAATATATCGAATCATATTCGGGCGGCGGCGGCGAGTTATCTCCATATTTCAGTACGACGACGACGACGACGACGAATGCCGCCCCCCGATACAGCCGCTCGAATCAAATCAGCTGCGGCGAGCGCGACTCGAAAGAAATGAACCTGCAAAACGAACTCGCAAACGTGAAAATGTTGCACAATTTGCACAAATCCTTAAATCAAATTTCGTATTTCAGCTTCACTTCTTAGCGGTAGTTGTTCGATCACCTGAACGCCAACAAGAAGAACTTTTCGCTTTTATAAAAAAAGAAGAAGCGCCAAATAATATTATAATTAAAATTTTATTTTTAAACGAAATACAATAGAATTGATAGGGTATTAAGAAGGAAAGCTAAGAAAGGAATTTAATGATTAATTCATAGATTTTTAATTACGAACGATGATGGCTGGGTTTTTATACAATTTGCGCATCGCTTTCAAGCGTAGATTCCGCATCATTAACCCGCTAGGATATTTTAATTAAATTTCCAATATGTGAGCGCAGACAGCACGAGAGCGACTCTTCTCTCGCCTCGCGCGCTTTGTAAATTTTAATTACACAATCTTTAATGCTCGAGTACTTTCTTTGAACTCGTACGCCAATTAAGAATGATCTATTATTTAAATTTCATTAATATTAACTACCTATCTATTCGATACCTGCAAAGTTTGCACCTGTAATTCGTACAAATAGAATGAAATATTTCATGCGTGGCGAGCATCGTTGAGTTTTCACTAATTAATAATGAAAAAGTGCGAGGTGTTTGACTAATTACCAACTATTAGCTACCGTGCTCCATGTGCAAACACACGCAAAAAAAGAGAAACGGCACTTTATTTCAGTAATTTCAGGACGTTCCTTGCATATTTAATGCGTACGCTTCGGTCTCATTTGTCTGCTGCTCGTCATTATGAGCGGTTGCGTTAATTTCCAAGTTCGCCCACCACCGCTACCGCCGCCCGCCTTCGCATGATATTCGCTCGCTTATTATCAATTATTTAACAAAGTAATAGAACTGCACTAAGCGTTTCGGAGTTAACGACGACGTGCCGTGTGTGTTTGTGTGTATGAGAGAAGGCAAACGCACATCTCTCACAATCAGCTCTTCCTTCTCTACTGTTTCTTGTTTCACCACCGAGTTCTTATGCGGCGAGGAGTCGCGCGCGTTGTTATATAGTTGGCAATTTGTGTGTTAAGGCGAAACTATTTGTACAAAGGATGATGCTGTTTGCCATGGTGCGCACAAAAACGACTGGTGTGAGCCACGCCGCCTCCGACCGCAGCGCGAGCGCGAAATGCCACTAGAATAAATGTGGGAAACAACCTGCTTAATTATTAATCAAGGTGTATTTGTGCGCGGTTCGCAAACGTGCTAAAAGTGACTGATAATGATGCCCACTCACTGCCAAAGTGCCTTTGCTTTTAGACGAATTGATTTGCTTCCCTATTCTCCGGAAAGATCGCTTGCCATAAATTATTTAATACTAAAAAGTCGAATTTCTTCTAAAATGATAGCAACCAATACAAATCCATGAATGAAAAATGCGTAGATGTGCATCACGCATTTTTCTTTGTAGTAGTGTGTTGAGTACTTTAATTTTATTTCTTTCATTCACAATTACGACTTGTAGGTGTGAGATAGAAATGAGCATGTGTGAGGTGTGATATTTCACACCTACTACGCGATCGTTAACGGTAGCAATTGAAATGCTCATTGTTTTGATTATCTTTTCACACCTCTGAATTAATTTGTTTATCTTTTCACACCTCTGAATTTTATTTATAAACAGTGCAACTATAACATAGGCAACCACACACACTATTTAAATACAAATTTTACTCAAAAAAGAATTTCTTTGACTCTGGGGTTTTGCGTATTTGCTAAATCTAGTCATAACATTAAAGTGGTACATTTTTTGTCATAAGTACGCATACGATTTTTGCCCTCGCGAGGGTAAATTTACCAATTCGAAAATACGATGATGAATCGTCGAAAATCGGGCATCGATTCTCGTGTGCGGCACACGCATCGAAAACAAACACGACGGCGGCAATGTTGGGGGCACCCGCGTGCGAAAAAAAGCCAGCAAAGTATTGATGCGCGCGCGCAAATAGAAAATAAAGCACGTTTTGCACGGGCGATGCACGAACGGGACTAATAATATCGGGGACATTGGCGTCACGAAATGATGGAAGACCAGCCGATTGAATGCGAAACGAAATCTGCATGTACGATGATCCCGCATTGCCCGCGCGCTCTCGCCAACAATACATCAACATAACAATGCAAATAAATTCGTTCAAGCAGGAACTTCCGCATCCGACATACGAGACAATAAATTAAGCTCACTTCAGCGAGTGTGCGCACTGCAACTAACAAGTCTTCACCTTTAAGCCGCCCCCCGAAACTCCAACGACAACTTATACGCGGCGAAAAAGCACTGCCGAATAAGATTTCGAAATTAATATTGAGTGTTTGCAATCATCCACCGCCACTTCCCACAAATGTGGTACGCGCGCCGTATTAATTAAATCGATCCATGCATACACGGGGGGTGGAAATTAATATGAAATAAGTCACTCGCGCGTAATTTTGTCTTTGGCGTTTCTGATGTGTGGTATGCGGCGTACGCGCGCAAGTTTCAACCAGTTGGGTAGACAAACAACGCGACTGCGAATTAGTTTGGTTAAGCAATATGCCTCCGACTGGAGTTTTCAATGCAAAGGCCAGAAAGGCATTGGGAAATCGCAATCTACATTCGCGCGCACGCTTTCAATTCCAATGTCGTCGAATATTCAATCGAGAGCAGCAGAATTGAGATTGATTAAATGTTAGTTTCATATTATTCAAATATCACATTTCAATACCTCACACAAAGATGAAAGAATAATTTGAATCGCTTAAGTATTTTCAGAAATTACCCGTAAATAACACAGTTTTTCGTAGTGTAAGGGAGGAGAAAAGAGATAGTTGGCTGTCACCAGATGTGCAAATGTAAATCATAATGTCGGCGCATATTAAAAGCAATATAAAATAACGCAGAACCGTGCGGCGGCGGTTTCAATAAGAGAGAATTCGCAGTTTTACAGTAGAATTTATGCACTTTGGGGGCGCGCCGGTCGTCGTGAGTGAGATAATCGACGGGGACCACGGGGTTATTTCGGGCTCATTTCGTTAAAACAACGAATATTGATGTTGCTTTGAGAGGCGGCACGGCACGTGTGTACCGCGCATACACATAACAAGTGACAGCCACTTCTCGTGCAAATTATGTATGTTGCGAGTACGCGGACACAGGTGTTGATGCTGTACGGTGAAGAGAGGAGAAAGAGCGGATATTTCGTTTCGCCGCTATTACAATATCCATTTCCAGCGGGGGCGGCTGTGTGCGCGTCTGGCGCGACGTCGAAATGGCACCAAGACACACCGGGGCCGGCCGGGGCACTTCCACTACAGCGGTTGTTGCACTTTGTCCAAACCGGCCCGCCGAATGAGTAATGCACATGCATTTCGCTGCTTTGCAATTGCACTTTGTGTGCGTCCATTCTAATTTTATTGCTTTTAATCAAAATTCATTGCAGTCGTCCTTCAGACTCTCCATTTTTCACAGTGGCTAAAATATTTTTGCCACACAGCATACACTGATTGATTAGGAAGCATTCAAAACGAATTCAATGATACAATGTTATTAAAAATCTAGTTAAACTAGATGATCGAGTTGTTGAATGTGCATTTATGAATAACGCGAGCGCGCAGGGTGAGATGCGAGGTGCGCACACCCGGCTCTCGCGAATAAGCAACGATGACATCCGGCACACTTCCTGGCGCGCACTTCCGGTCGGCATTGTGCTGAATTTATGTGCTGGTCTCGCGTGCATTGTCCTGCCTTACTGTCACACACAATGGGCCCGCATTGCAGTTCCTCACTGACTGCCACGCGCTTTTGCATTCAACTGAATGTTCTTGCATCAAAAGCAGTTTGCTCTGGACGTCTCTACAAAACCTTTAAAAAAGTCTATTTTGTCCATTGCGACTCTACTCAAACAAAAACTAAACACCTACCTATACAGCCACATAATTAACAAAATAAACCGCCTTGTGTGATGTAGAAAGCGATTCAGAAATAACTGGATTCGTGTACAATTCGCTTGTTTCCGGGTATACACCAGGCCTGCCTCGTGGGCTTTTGTGTAGGTGTCATTGTTCCGGCGGCGGCAACGCCAAGGGTCAGTTTGCAGGTCAACAACAAAGTTGTAAGTACAACGTCCTTGACGCAAAGATCAGTTTATTAAACTTCAAAGAATGTCGCACGCAATTAACGAGCTAAAAACGCGTCATTTTACAAGAGTTTTGTTTGTCCTTCGTCTTTGCGCCCAAAGACGTCAAACTTTCCGATACGGGGACGGCAGGGAAGGCGGGCGGGCAATATGTGCTTAAGTTTATCGCAAAGTTGTGCTTCCTCCGCCTCGGATGCATTTTGATACATCACGCGCGGGTGTCGTTTACCTAGGCAGCGGCAAGCAACCAGTTTGCTTAGTTCGCAACGAGTTTCGACGTCGAACATCAGCGCGACGCGCACAACTTAACTTTATAGCGTTTGCATTTATCCTTCAAAGCCGAAACTTTGCATCGGCAAACTTGCCGCCGATGGCATCGTTGCCAATGTTGCCGTACAAACAGGTGACACTTGTTACTGATTGATGCTTAATTGACTATAAATATTTCGACGTCAGGCCAAGCGATGACTCCATCGGCAAAGTGCAGCGCAATGTCTTGGCAGCGAGACGAGCGAAGCAACAATCATTCATCACCGAAGTTGGCGCATTTATTTGCATCCCGGATGCGCATTACATTAAGCAATGCGCGAGACGTGATTTATGAGCATTTAGAACAATTGCCAGACTAATTTGATGATTTGCACTCAATTGCATTGCGATGCATTTGCGATTTCGCCAACGCTTGGCGTGTACTTTGCGTTCTGCAAATACATAGTTTACATTTTGAAAAAATAACAATTGCAAATGCATGCTGAAAATATGTAGTAAATTGTTATATTATTTTTTTTCTGTTTGGCGGGCGCAAACAGAGCACGAGCTGGCGCAACAATAAATAAACATGAATGAATGAATAATAGAATAATGGAAGCGCGGAGGCGGCTGCGGCGCGCACCCGGAAAGAACGCAAAAATATTGTCGCGAACAACAATGGAGACGGTCAGCATTCGGACAATAACAATAATAGAAGGCGGCTGGCGGCCGGCGGTGTCGGTGTCGGTGTGAAACTGTAAAAACACACAAATTAAAAATATTGCGCGCAAGAAGCGCATCCAACTACTATCTGCGTACGAACACTGCTCTGGTACTGAGCTTGTAATGCGAATAAAAAGAGCAGAGCAGAGCACTCTTTATATTGCTGACTGTTGCTGAATAAAAACGCGGCGCGCTTCGGATGAGTTATACAACTGCGGACCTTTTCTTATCGCGGGCATTTAACGAATTGTAATACAGTTGATGACCGGAGCGACCTCGCTAAATCATGTTTTATACTTGAATTTATACCCTCGACAAAAATATTTAATGAAATATTATTACGCGAGTTAATAGACTGCAGCGGATTGTGGATTTGTGCTCACCAAAGCAATATTTCAGCACAATACGATGACGATTCGCGAAATGGATTTGATCAGTGGTGCTACTACAGCTACTGCTGCTTGTGCTGCTGTTACGACAACGCAATAATTTCATCGGTTTGGAAAAAGACGAATTCCCGCCGCCGTCGCGACGTCGCTCATGCCGCCGACGGGCGTCCATTCTTGCAGCTGCTCGAATGTTTATTGTGCCGTAGTAGTAACGTGCCAACTCTGCACATTCTTATTCTATAAGCTAAAATCGGAAGTTTTCATTTTACGCATTGTCCGAGAAAAATCCAGTTTGGAAAGATTACAAAAATTAGCACAACAAACGTGAAAGAAGAAAGTCCTTAAAAGTTTTCGTTTTCGTTTCCTGTGAAATTACGAATTTTCACTTTGGGCGGTTTCAAAGAAAATCCAAGAAAAGAAGAAAAATGAGAAGATTAATAATTATTTTAGTCATTGGATTTCTTCGAAAATCTTGTGAATTTCCATACTTTATAAAATATGGTAAAAATAAGATGGACAATCGTGGACGACTATGCACGCGCTTAAATGTTAGCTCGTTTATTTCCATCTTTCCAATAGCAACCCCGCGCGTTCGTACGTGCGCTTTCGTTGGTTCGTTCCTCAGGAATGACGACGTACAAGTTGCTGACTCAAGACTCATCGCATGCCCTCGGGACTTCTTACAAGCGGGATGCGATATTGTCATTTCGTGATCCAGATTCTAATCGTCGAATACACGCGCTGCAAATATTTGTGCTACACCGGTCGGTCGACTTCTTTTGTCTTCCATCAATTCTCAAGTATTCTTACGCGTTTTAATCCAGCCAAAGCTCTTAATGCGGCCAGGAATTGCTGAATTTTTAATATAATGTTAACCCGAACATGGAACGTCAATTGTTATTGAAACTGGGCGGGAATTATGTGCTGGGAATAGGAATAGAAATAGTGAGGTGATTTTCAACAAGCGGAGAGAACGGTCGTAGATTAGGTCCGAACTCAATATGCACATACGCGCTATCTCTTCGAATGTCGAGTTCGTCCGCGTTCGCTATCGTCCATTCGCCGGAAGAGGTAATTGTTTCATGTAAGAGATATGATCCGAATATATGGAGTGGCGTGTGCGTTCTCTTCTCTCCGAGGGCTATTTTTATAACAAACTTTTTCAATTTCACGCTCTGTCCGAGTGCGCGCCTCCGCGCTATCGTCGCACCGCGCGCGCCAATTCGCAATAAAACTGTAACGGTGTAACGGGAAATCTACAATTCCGGAACCGGAAGGGCTCGCAGCGCGTAGGTGGCTGGTGCACGCTGCCGCCGCCGTTGCGCATTTGTATGAGTACGGAGGAGCCGCCGAAGAGAATTTATCGGTGCATTTCTATGAGCTCTTTTCTCTTCCTCGCATTCACCAAGTCGGCGGCCGTGCTCTCTTCATAAATCAGTTATAGAACGACTTTAATATCCTATGATATGATATGATTACTTGCGTTGGATTACGGTGCGCGCGTGTAATAAAAAACCGGGAGATGAAAGCTGCTCTTCGCCACTTCTTCGAGGTTCAGCGCACTGAACCCGAGAATTATAATCGATGTCTTTACACTAAACTCAACGCAACGCAACGCAACTCGGGAATGAAATATTTAAACATTGCTTCGATTGGATTTGTTCATTATCCTGTTCGCCAAACAAGTAGAAATAAAATAG
This sequence comes from Aleochara curtula, assembly GCA_963978815.1. Lineage (NCBI taxonomy): Eukaryota > Metazoa > Arthropoda > Insecta > Coleoptera > Staphylinidae > Aleochara > Aleochara curtula. Next base: position 16,459,262 of record OZ022216.1, on the reverse strand, counting down.
AGCACAAAAAGAGGAAATGTTTAATTGCGCCGTGCACAACAGTTGTTCGAGTTGTTGTACGACTGTTCGAGGATTAAAAAACATTGAAACTTTGGACCGACATCGCTCCAGAGGTAATAATATTGCAGTGCGGTTGAGGATGCTGTCCACCGTCAAATCGGATTTACGCTCGAAAATCATTAGGTTGCATTATGCAAAGCAGCAACTTTTACACGACCAATAACACGCCGCACGCGTACGCTCGCCACCGACAACTACGAGGGAGCATCATTAAAACAACGTTAATCTTTTAATTAATGCCCTGGAGGAAAACTTTCGTATTCGGGACATTCCGGGATCTATTATATATTGCGCCCGCCGCCTTCCGCCCGCCTCTATCCGTCGTGCATGGCTATGCAATTTACTAATGCACTGCCCACCTACGTTCGTAATTTTCTCCAGAAAATTATTTTTCCTCCCGTCGCGTATGAACAATGACTAATCATTTTTACCAAGCGCAGTCAACCAACGGCTTTTTGTTAGAAACTTTAACCATCTAATTCATTAATTTTAAAATATGTTGTATAATTAGTTTATCTAGTTCTTTTTGCTTCCTATAGATTTTTTCGCGATACTTTAATTAATTCAACCACGCTCTGGAAACTTAACAAATTAATTTGACATGAACAAATTATATCGCGGTATTTTAATTAATTTAACTTATAGTTTATCAAAAATTTGCTTCCATTTAGCGAGAAATGCTTTATTTACTGACTTGGGGAAAGTTTTCCTTTTCCTAATATGATGATACTTGAAACTGAAATCGCATGTGTTTTTTCCTTTTTCATTATTGCGCCCTCTTGGCCGTCAGTTTAGGGCGAATGCACGATTTCTGTGAGAGCAATATAATAAAAATAAAATAATGACGTCGTTATGATAATACATAGTCCTGCCACAAATTAATGACTTCTATTTTTTGTGCGCGCGCGTCTCGTTTATGTGTGCGTTAATTATCTGCGAAATAAGACGAACAAGAAGGCGGCGACAGAGGCTTTTGACTTTCTCTCTGTAAAATTGCGGCGTGTCGGACAAGTTGAGAAAGAAAGGTCGGGCTGACTTTCGGGACGTGTGAATCTAATCCGACGAAAGGCATAAAACCGGACTTGGAAAAAATGTTCCAAGTTTACGCGACGAAGACCTCTTTGATAGTTGACATAGACCTGGCGGTTCAGCAGGGCCCAAGAGGGCGTATTAGGTCAATAAGTTGAGATCTTTCATTTTTTAGCAAGGGGATGATCTTCATCCCGTCGAAACGTCCGCAAACTTTCAGCGCTTTCATGACAGACAAATCTCGACTTTCAATAATGCGCTGAAACATAAAATACGCCTTTGATTTATTATCGTGTACCTTCAAATTATTATTAATGCTCTTCAAAACGCGCTGAATGTTTACGTAAAACTTTATTATTCATTTTACGGCCGAAACAAAGAGCTTTTTGGTGCACGGAATAAAACATGATAGAGTTGAAGCAAAAGTTGACAACTGGCTGGATGTTAGTGGCGGCTAATTAAGCGTGAGCGAAATATCAAAGGGAGGATGCACTGGTCTGAACATATTAGACAAGATGGCATCGTTTATTTTGCGTGTACACAACACAAACGTGAACTCGTATAAAGCAAAGACACGCACACGCGTGTACCTATGTTTCTGCAAGGATTCAAGGACAAAGAAGGACTCGTTGGTCCCCGTTCTGCAAAGCACGCATTCAACGGTCGAGTGCTCTTTTCCACTTGCATTGGCGACACTTTTTGCGCTCTTCGCCTGACAAGTATTATTCAGCGCGTGTGCTATTTTCACATCGTGATTGAACATTCTCACACCATCCTCGGGCGTAATGCGTTCCTGGAACACAGCTGGCGAAATTCATTGATGCAAAGTGCCGATTGACGCTATTGACATTTCGCTATCTCTCTGAATTAACCATTTACGAAAACATTGTGTTGTTTGAATCGGAAAAGCTGTCGCGAAGAAATCACACGCAGTGCCAGCGCTGAGATATTGCTTTCACTCTCTCCGGCATTGGTCGTAGAAAAATTTCCATGGCTACATAATATACGAGTCGCTGCACGGCATACACCTGGTGTAGGTGGAAATAGTTGAACGAGTATAAAACGTCGATTTCGCTTTGTGAAACGAATTCCAGAGTCCGTTGTGTTGACATTCGCAATGTGCATTCGTTATCTTCCTTGCGCTCGCCCGGCACGCGACCTCGTAAAGAGTGGAAAAGTAATAAAGCTTTCTTATAACTTTCTTAAAAGTTTTTTTCTCATACTGGCGCGCGCGCGCGCATGCTGCGTCCTCAATTCCGGCATAGGTTTTTAACGCTCGGTTGGCGCCCGGATGGAAATACAACGATTTGTGTCATGCTGCATCAAGTGACTTCAAGTCAGTTCAATGTTCGTTCACTCGCGCTGTTCGCGTCATTTTTCCATTTGCCTGGGAATGTAACTTTTGCCGATTTTTTATGCAATTTCACTCCTCCATCAGCGAACGCGAACGCTCCTCTGTTTTGCCGATATTAAAGAATTAGAAGTTATACAGATGTTGGCTTTTTGATTACTTTACCGCTCTCGGTGATGCCTGAGCGGGGAAATTCATTCGTTGCATTTGCAAAGACGACAGCCAGTTCGTCAGCATATTTTAATTTTTTTCGCCCCTTTGGGCACGCGCTCCAAATGTATGCATGTTTAGCGATGCGCTCGCGATAGAGGGATGAAGCAATCTGAAATGTCGAATTGTTTGACTAGCGATTTAAGAGAGAAATTATAATTCGGCATATATTAACATAAATTGACCCCTCGGCGCTGCTCTCATGCATACAACAATGCAGCCAAGCACGCCGCAAAAGCCAAATCAAATATTTATTCAAGACCCGCACTGCTGAACATTTCCTATTGATCCTCCAAATAAAATCTACAATTCATTAGGATTTTTCTCGCAATTGTGGTGTAACCCACATTGTTAACTCAAACTAAAGTGTTTGTTATTTAACATTTTTCCTGAAACTGCTTCTATCAAACTATCTAATCTAGTTAATTCGTAGAATAGATGAATAGAATTCATTTATAAAGTAAAACTTTATTAATTATAATATCTTATCATAAATAATTGCAAAAAAGATATCTTTGCAGAATAATGCAAACTTTCTATTATGGTACAAATGCCAACACGAGCCTTAATACAACACAACATAGTACTACTATAACAGTATTTGTGCTTGTTGTGAGAGAATGCTTTTTAAAACGTAAGCCTTAATGATATGACTGTACAAAAAACAGTATATTAAATTTGGAAACATAGTGCAATTAAATAAAAGTTGCAGTTACGATCTCCAGAGATTGAAACTCGAATTCAAACATTCAGCTTACGCAGTGCATTATACAATAATGTATTGATATTCAGCTCATATATTATTATATTGCAAGTATGTAAGTCATATTACTTACTACTTAAAAGTTAATTTAAACTTCAAACATATTCGTAGTTCTTTATAACAGCTGAGCATATATTGCTTCATATAATGTTGGAAAACTTAACGCTAGCGCGCTCTGTGGCGAAAACTTGAAACTCGTATAAGCTCAATACGCACAGCCAATTTCCTTACACAAATCGCGGCGAAGAGTGGAAGTAAACACCAGAAGAAATTTCTATATTGATCGTGGCGTCACAGCGTTCAAATAAATGCCTGGTGTTGACCAACTATGCTGAATATTTGTACATCTTGGAAATGGATGTTGTTTAATGATGTTATTCAGTTATTTAAACTGCCATAATATTTTCATTTGATGCAATTATCTAAAATAACAAAGATTTTAACATATTTAATAGTAAATATTGAAAATTACATATTCAACATAATTCAACTATTTTTTAAAAATAAATTCTTACGATTGATACATAGTAAATAAAGTGATGCTCTTAATGAAGATTCAATTATAAATTTTGCCATGAAATATGAAAAATAGTTCCATCCATTGGAACACCGAACATGTTTTCCGAGATCATGAACCACTAGAATATTAGCTGTTTCTGGTGTGCACATTAATCTTTTTTGAATTTGAATATGACTGGAAATTAGTTACTACACTCAATCACATCACTTAACCACTAATAATTGATTTATTTAAAAAGCATGTGCTTCAAGCAAATTGTAAACAAACTAGCACAATGCATATGCTTCAGGTTATGACCTATATTAGAATGTCCAACATATTTAGTGAATGTAGGTATTATCTACGTGGATAAACCTTAAAAGTAGTTATTCCGCATATATAAATTATTTATTAATTCACATCTTAAATTAAAAATAAGTAAACAATTATGCTTGCTCATTCCAACGGTGGCGTAGTCGTCGGGCTTGGAAATCTGACAAGTATAGCAGAGTAGACAGTCATTGAAGAGTTAGTGGTTGAGTGTCATTGGATTTTGTGTCTATCAAAATATCAAAGCGGCATTTATATATTTTTCAACAAATAGTGCTGATAATTTACTACAAAACTCGTATCCAAGGTAATTATCTGGAGCAACTTGATCTACGCATTTATTTACCAAGTTTCGCTAGTATTTTATAAACTTTACCGTGAATCTGCACCGTCACCAGCATAACCTCAACGGGCTAATGCAGTCTAAATTTGTTAATTATTGTAGATGTTTCTCACACGCAGTGAATATGATAGAGGAGTCAACACCTTCTCTCCAGAAGGGCGATTGTTTCAAGTTGAATATGCAATTGAAGCTATTAAGTTGGGCTCCACTGCAATTGGTATTTGCACGAATGAAGGTGTTGTGTTAGCAGTGGAAAAGCGTATTACTTCTCCACTTATGGAGCCAACTACCATTGAAAAAATAGTTGAAGTTGATAAGCATATAGGTTGTGCTGTATCTGGATTAATGGCTGATTCAAGAACAATGATTGACAGGTATAAATGTAGTCCTATAGTACATTCAAGTATACGATATAGTTGCATTAATAGATGAATAGTGTTAGAGCTTTCAAGTTTTTAAACTTGCAGTTTAATGCTGGGTTATATCAAATGATTCATTTTACAGAGCCAGAGTTGAATGCCAAAATCACTGGTTTGTGTATAATGAAAAAATGACTGTTGAGTCCTGCGCACAAGCTGTCTCAAACTTAGCTATTCAATTTGGTGACTCAGATGATGATGGCTCTGCCATGTCTCGTCCATTTGGCGTTGCCATATTATTTGCTGGCGTGGATGAAAAAGGTCCACAATTGTATCATATGGATCCATCGGGGACATTTGTCCAATTTGATGCTAAAGCAATTGGCTCGGGCTCAGAAGGGGCTCAACAAAGTTTACAAGAAATGTATCATCGTAGCATGACGCTGAAGGAAGCCACAACTGGAGCTTTAACGATTTTGAAACAAGTTATGGAAGAGAAGCTCAATTCAGCTAATGTAGAAGTCATGACAATGACCCCTAAAGAACTGTTTCACATGTTCAGCAAGGAACAGGTTGAGGAAGCTTTAGCTGCGATTGCGTCTGTTGACCAATCAAAGGGCGATTTGACAGCGTCGACAACCAGCAAAGTAACTGCTTAAGTTAATGAAATGCTACCTAATACGCTGTCAGCTATAATGATGTTAATGGGTCTTAACTTTTCTTTGTATTTTTAAATAAACCACTATTAAGATGAACGACCACAGGGAATGTTTTAAAAGTAGAACAGTTCTAGAGAATTACAACGTGTCATAAGTAAGTAGATGAGGAAGCGCGCGTTAGTTTAATGAATGACGAAGCGGCATAAAGCGTCTCCCAGGAGACTTCTATCTGGCCGGAAGCAGGCATCGCATCGCAGAACGGAGGCGGGCGCCGCGTTCCAGTTCGACAGTTCCGCGACTGGCGCTAATCTCATTTCTCGCACAAAACTCATTCCGCACGCGCACACATACTCGGAGCGAATTCAATTCGCACCATAACGGGGAGTTCGCGGGCGTTACCAGAGCGCACACCCACACGAAGGCTCGCGCGTGGCGGGAACGGTTTTATGCACGGAGGCGCGTTGGATGGAGATAGGTCTAATCTCCACGTCTTCCACTCATCGGCGCTCCTCATCTTGGCCCGAACAACTAAATCAATTTCAACTTTACAATCCCTCAGCTTGGCGCTCGCTCCCGCCAAACCAACCGCACCGAGCGCGCTCGGAATGAGGAGCAAATCGAAATCCCGACGTCATTCCATTATGATCGCCGCTTATCAGCGCGCCCGAGAGAGTATAAAGCCGTCTCATCGCGCTTACAACGCTTTACGCAGTATGCTGGCATTGCGCGCACAGTTCAGCCAAGAAGTGCCGTCGAAGCCGCACAAAAAGTCGCAAGCGTTGTGTGACGAACGCTGATTTTGATTGCGGATTAACCGCGTTAATTGAATATGGAACACGCCACCGCCGCTCGGCGCCGCGCCGATTGAATGCGGAAATGGAAATAAACTAGCAGATCGCAATTCAATGCGGGGATGTGGCTGGCGCGCGAATGCACCCCCGCGATTCAATTGCGGAATTCTTATCATCGCTTTTTCATAACACGCTGGACGGACAGCGGACTGACGGATGGCACAATTGAAAAGCCAAGTGTAATCCGGGACTTTCCATTCAATCCATTTCATTTCCAGCCAGCCCGCACAATACGCGCGAATGCGTTTATATTTTCATCACAATCGTTCAGCGCCAACAATAAAAACTCATCAACTAGAACAGCAACACCGGTGTTAATTAAACAAACTTTATGCGCACTCAGCGCAGAAGGTATAACAATTTATCAAAGCACGTGCGCTTAATTAGAGCGCGCAACTTGCAAAAGCTACCTGCGTTTTCTACTATTAGTTTAGTGCGCGCGCCCGCGATGCCACATCAAAACCGTAGTAATGAGGGAGGAAGGAAGGCAAACGAGAGAAAATAATAAATGTCAGGCCATTCTTTAGCTGGTGGCACTTGAATGCACTGCAGTAAGCAAGCCCAATGGTTCGCTTATTATTTACCGGTTGTGTGTAGGTAGATGATGAGGACGATAGGTCGAGTTGGTGGGATTCGTGTTGAGCTCACGCGTTGCGTTGAGTGTTCGCGCATTCGGGCGGCCCATATTAGCATGATGTCGGTGGCTAAATAGCCTTGTGGCGGTTGCTTTATCGTATATCATTCAATAATATCGACGCCGCAGTATGTGTACGTGCAGCATGCACGTGTTGCGTATAAATTATATGCCACCGTTGTCGATCGGATGCTTCACATGCTCAGAAATTTACGATACACATTAATTTTAAACGTCGTAAATTAAATGTTTTAAAACAAATAGAAATATCAATGAAGATCTCATCATCTTAATCTTAGGCACGCGTTCCTCGATTGCACGAGTTTATTATACTTTCTTTTGAAATTAAATTGAGACACAATCGTCTTGAAAGTATATATTTTTCAGCAAATACCACCTACGTAGAAATAGAATAATCATAGATATAGAAACGTGAAAATACAACTTTATATAAACTTCCTATTAGTTTGCTCTTTTAGCAATTGGTAATTCATGTCATTGACTTTCCAAAAACTTGAATGAAGAACTTTCGAGTTATGAATGTCGATAATTGATACTTGCGGCAAGTCAATAGCTACATATCTGTTATTATTGCGGGTTTTCATCGATTTTTGGCCATAACTAGGGCTTAATAACCGTCAATTATTGATAAAGCATCAGGGTGGTCAGCAGTGCTGTTTGCGATTCGCAATTATTAAAAATCAATACATAAAATTGATTTAAACATTTCATTATTCTTATATAATAAAAGCAAGTATTAAATTTGATCAGCTTGTGTAAATAAATACCAAAGCACCATAGGAAAATTGAATAAGTAGAAGCAAAACAAGCTGAGAGAAGGCGAACATAAAAAATGAGAGTTTAATGAGATTACACACGGGTTTTAGATTACCTTTCGATTAGTTTGGCATCATCTAGACTGCATTAGCATTTGCACAGCGCGAGTTAATTATAATATTTTGCAAGTCAATTTGGGTAATTTTCGAATTATGAGCGGAGGCCTGATGTTCGCTGAATATGCGATCAGCGATCAAGGGCCAAAAATGCAAGTGTGCTTCTTATTAATTCGCCTCATAAACTAATATTTTTTGAAATTTATTATCGATAAACTCTAAACGCTTGAAGTGCACATGCATTAATTTGAGAGGAGCATGATGCATTTTTGTGATAAGTAATTTCGAAATATGTTAATGCGTTGCACTCTAATCGTCATACGAATGTGAATTTTATTAGGATGCATAACTAATTGCCTTTCAAATCGTAGTCGAATGAATTCAGTGCGATTTAGCGTTTGAAAGTGGAACTTTCTGTAACATATTTGGCATTGCAATTTAAAATAACAAGAATGTTGATACAATTCCCATGAGAATCAATTACTAATCATGTGATAATATAAATTTTATCTTTTACTTACACGCGTTTATCAAATAATCCGATTAATTTTTTCAACATGAATAGTTTTAACTCTTTGAGGGTGTGAACTTTTTTTAAATACATGTCCATCTTAAACGCTCCTTCTTAAAGTTTGGAAACTATATTTTTATTTGTTGATATTTAATATTCGCAAATCATAATATTTAATAATATTTAGACAACACTTGACAATCAACTTTTCCCTTTTGTTAAGCCGGGTGATATTCTATTGTCACTCATTTTCACTTGAGTGCCATATCGTAATTGTAATCTGAAGGGTGCGCACCAACATTTTGGTCACCCTAAATGAATTGATTGCTAGACACACTCAGAGTATCAAAGCTACACAAAGTCAATGAGAGATAAAACTAAACTTAAGCTTCCTATTCTTATTCGTTTATTGCGCAATCAGATATTTGAGGAGAATAAACGCCTCCGGCCATAAGTAGGAAAGGAGGAAGAAGTTAAAACTGGTGCACGCGTTTAATGTGTGGGAAACGTTTAGAGATTGCATGTTCATTTCCGCTTTAGTGGACATGCAAAAAGCGCATAAAACACAATGAATAAGCAACGACTATCGAAGAAATGAAAAATATTAGTTGGTATAATAAGTTGAATTTGCATTCAAATTGAATTGAATTTAAGGAAATCGCACAAATGTTTTTCGCTTGCCGCAGGCTATAAATATAATTCCAAGCAAGAATGAAGTCTAAGTGAATTAAGTGCGATCGCAAGAAGCTGTACACCGGCTGGCAGTTATTGCCGATCTGCCAGATATACGAGAGACATAAAAGAACCTGTAGCGATCCATGTATTACCGTTACGTTTATGCAACATCCATTACTAGAGCAAGAGGAGCAATGAAAGTGTGGAAATAATTCTGTAATTCATCAATATCATCACCATTTCCTCAAGACTCGCGCGCGCAATAAAAGAGTGAATTTCTTGCGCTCAGTTGTTGGCTATTATTTAGGTTACGAGGAAGTAATTAGACATTTTGCGCTCGTTAGATATCCGTTTCAACTACAACATAAATTTTTGACTTTCGGCTTTCTTCCTTCTATTTCTGCGACTCGTGCATGTATGAGATTTATTAAGTTATTCATACTTGGCCATGCTTTTGAGGAAAATACTCAATTGCAATCTGTCCGGAATAATATTATTCGCGAAATAACTTTTGAATGTTTACATCAAATGCAAATGTAAATCTCTTCCTACATTCCGTGATTTTATGTCGTATTTTCTAACAAACGGAAACCATATGTCATGAAAGTATGACACTTGTAAAAAAGGTTAAACAAAACCGCGGATAGTGGAAAATTAACGTATCATAAAATAATTGCGATTACGTAAGAGTTTTTAATTAACTTTTGTTTCATTCGCGCATTTTCACTTGCTGGATCTTGCATTATAGTATAGTGTTTGATTGATAGTATCTGCTAAAGCGCATATTGCTTTAGTGACGACTGATGATGACTTTCACTTGCTGCGCATCTTGCAGAGCACTTATGTCAACAGCAATCACCTTTCTACGTTCTAAACTTATGCTCAACTAATTTTTCCACCATTGATACCAAGGTGTTTGGAAGCGTAAAATCGCTAATGGAATTATAACTATTACCATAGATTAGATTAATTTAATTTTAATTAATGGTTTATTCGCTATTGTCACAACTGAAGCATCACACAAAGCAAACTTTCAATCCTCACATGTGTGTATCAAATTTGATCGCAACTCTTACTGCAGCATTGCGTTGAATGTGTAGCAGTTACAAAACTAACAACAACTTTCTTGTGTTTAATGTAATAGTGTATTACGGATTAATGATTAACGAGGACAAAAACCAGAAATACTTTTTGCGTTTTATACTTACAGCAGCCGGTAATTTGCTGAATTATATTCGAATTTCTATTTCCCAATGAATTACAGCTTTGCACTAACTAACCGATTACATTTGCGTATGAATGTTTGCTAGTTGCTTTCATTCGGTCAATTGGAATTGCAAAGAATTGGAGCATATGCATAAGTAAAACACACGTGTAATAATTAAATACAAGTTTATTATTTTATAATAATTAACACAGAAAGAGTAACATGCGCAGTAGTTGGGATTTCTTTCGAAACTATAATTATGTTACATTTGCGTCCGTTTACTTAAAATTGCTTCATTTTCGTGATAGTTTATACATAAAATTAATGCGTTCGTAGCAAATTTCAAATGAGAAGATGATGTCGTGTTTAAACGAAATGCGTGATGCCGTGTAAAATTAAGGATAACAAAACAATAAGAATAATTAATAATATTAACAAAAAATCCTACTAAACCTTATGGGACTTTAGTCATCGTCCATTCTTGTCATCTAAATGCGTGGATGTCGTTTGATTTCGATGAGTATTTTTTGTTGCTTTTTTTGGATTTGCTTTCAGACTAAAAGGGTGGCGTTTTCGTGTTTGTCATGTCTCTTGATGGAGTTGTTATCGTTGTTGTCCCTTGCTTGATTAACTTAGTAGTGGTGATGACCGTAGTGGTGCTCCTCGTGGTGATGCGGGATCTTGTATGGAATGTGCACGGGCACTTTGACTGGGTATGGAACTTCCTTCTCGACTGGCACTGGGACTTCCTTGATGACTGGATAAGGTTTATCGACTGGAACCTTGACCTCGTAGGGCACGGGCTTCTCCACTTCGACTGGAACCTTTTTGATGACGGTGAAGGGTTGTGGTACTGGTACTTTGACGTGGTACGGTACTGGCTTAGGTACTTCAACTGGGTAGGGTTTGTCGACTGGTACTTTGACTTCGTACGGTACTGGTTTCTCCACCGGTACTGGAATGTGCTTCTCAACGGTCACGGTGTACGGTTTTGGAACGTGAACGGTGTATGGACGATCAACTGGGACTTTCACTTCATAAGGCACCTTCTTCTCAACGGTGTAGGGTTGTGGAACCGGGATCTCTACCTTGACTGGGTACGGTACTTTCTTCTCAACAGTGTACGGTTGTGGGACATGTACCTTTACCTCATAGGGCACTTTCTTCTCAACGGTGTAGGGTTGTGGTACGTGGACTTTGACTTCGTATGGGCGAGGTACTGGAACCTTTACTTCATATGGGACTTTCTTGATGACTTCATAGGGTTGCGGAACGTAGTATGGTACTTTGATGTACTCCTTCACTGGATACGGGACTTTTTTCTCGACAGTGTAAGGCTGCGGAACAGGCACCTTTACTTCGTATGGTACTTTCTTCTCAACGGTGTACGGAACATGCTTTTCGACGGTGTACGGCACTGGAATCTTCTTTTCGACGACAACAGTCTTAATATGTTCATGATGGCCATGGTCGCCACCGCCACCGCCGCCGCCAAAGTCGCCACCACCAAAATCGTGGCCGCCAAAGTCGTGGCCACCAAAGTCGCCCTCGTGAATACCGCGCTTCTCCGTCTTCTTGTCGCTTTCCACGGCTTTCGGCTTTTCTTTCTTTTCCGCAGGCGCTGCCAGGGCGACCGCACAAACGCACACAAGAATTATCTGAAAATCCAACAAGTGATTAGTTACAATTTGCACTAAAAAAGCACTGTGTTTCTCGATTGCTGTCTTCAACTTACGAATGCCCTCATGTTGCTTCGTATGTGATCGTGTGGAAGGCTCTGACGCTCCATAAACCTGCAAACTCTTTTATACTCGCTCGCTGTCTCAGGCGAATAGTCGTGGAGACTTTCTATGGTGGTAGTCGGCATGCAGCGCTCAATGCGAATATTTGTATTACATATGCACAAATGTTACACTCATGTGTAAACCCATAACACTGAAAGCATTCACTACAAACTTGCAGTTCAATTCATTTGCTCACTCACAGTGAATTCGAGATGAATCTGATTTAAATCGGTTGAAAATCAAAGCGCAATATTTGAATTAATTTCACTTCCACATCCGTGCACTCATCGCATGTGTTCTTGAGATTATGTAACAACTCACTCTCAACTGCAACTGCTGCTAGTCAACGGTCAGCAAACGAGAGAATAAGAAAAGTACAAACAGAAGTCAATAACATTAACTAAGTTGGCTTGATGAAGTGGCGTTTTGTAAACACACCGCGCGCAGTAATAACTAAATTATTCAAAGCGTTTCATTGCATTCAGCATGAATTTGCAGCTTGGCCAAAAATGAAAATTGTTTAGGAAATGAACTAGCATCTGGCTGCGCCTCAACGTCGAGATAATTAAAAGCCATAAAATTTGCTAACTTATTTTATGGCTCAATCAAAAATCGTTTGGCGCTTGCCAATAACAGTTTCACGTGTACCATACGAGAGAAGATATTATCCTGATTGCAGGTGTAAATTCCAGCAAATTAGCATGTTTTATTTCTTTTTTTCCTCGGACGCTGCCACCATCCTCGGATTCGCCTTATTTGAAGCATAACAAGAACTAATGGCATCCAATTTCTGAACCGATATTAATAATCATGCTGGGCGATTTTCATTCTGGCGTTGCGCGTTTTAATTTCGTATTTTTGAAAAATCGTGTCACGTGTCGCATTAATAAAGTTATAAATTTACTTTCATCTAACTCTAACAAATTAACTCGTCGATCATACCAACATCTGCATCAATTTTTCAACATCACTAAGAAGGCTCCTTCATCATTTTAAGGTGGAAATGCACATTTTAAAATGTATACCCCAACATTTTTTATTAAGTCATTTTTCAACAGACTTATTGCGTACAAGGCATTTTAATCACTTAAGTACATTCATGAAAATAACAGTTGTTTGTAATTTTGCATTACATTCCATGAATGTGACCTGCTTTTTTGACATTTCAACCAATTTTCTAGCCGTGTTCTTGTACATTAGCAAATTGTTGTTCTCTTCGTGTTTACACGTTTGGTAACAGGTAGTCAATGCCCTAAACGTGTGTGATACCTGTAACAAATCGACGAATACTTGCGGAGTTCACCTGTCCTCGAGGTTGGCATCTTCTTCTTTGTTTTTTGCATCATCTTGACGATCGACGTTTTGCCTGTCGCAGGTCTTTGCACTTTAGCATGCGTGCGGTTACATTTTGATTGAATTTTTTAAACTTCTTCCACATCAAATGTTTTTTCGCTTCAAATTTACTAATTAAAGACAGGAAATGCTTTTAATGTGAAAGTATTGCTTATTGCAGTCATCCAGCTGTAATTGAAAGGCAAATTTCAATCCAATTTCAATTTCAAGAATTTAAATACTCAATGAATTAAATTGATAAGATTCGAAGCAAAAAAAAACTTTCAAATTATTCAATCAGAACATTTAGTTGTTCTAGAGCTGTAACAGGTTACATTGTAGTTATTAAGGAAATACATACAATAAGCATTTAATAACGGTGTGCGTAATGTGAGCACAGAAATTTGAGCAAATTAATTACATGTCACATGCACTGCAAGCAACCGGCTGTCATCATGAGTGGCATCGCTCACCAAAGTGAAATTCATTACATAAAGAAGTCCTTGTTGCAAGAAGCAAGAATTGCTGTATGCGGCTCGATGAGTACGTTTTGTTGCTTACCGTTTATTGTGCTCACTTGAAATTTCTTCATTTCTTCATTACGCCCGCTCGCTCATCAACGAGCACTCGCCGCGTTCGCAATCTGCTAATTTCATGTGTATTACGCATCTTAATTATAAATCTGGAACGCGCTATAATTTTTGCACCAACTATTACCACACTTGAACCCATACTAATTGCACTAATTAAACTTACTCCCAATATAATTTTATGACAATTTTCTGAACCATGCAAAGATATGCTCTTAATTATAGTGGTCGTAATTATAACAAGCTATAAAATATGCAAAGAATTAAAAAAAAAACACTTTCCAGCCAATATAAATTGCGCATTTTTGATTAGCAGCAAGCTATTCATTATTTTAATTACCAAATTTCACTTTAAAAAAGTAATTTATGTATTTCTACATTGAAAGGAAATAATTTTCTAAAAATTTTAAACATCTATATCTAATTTATGCCTCATAACTATCTAGTTATGTAACGAAATTGCCAAGATTATTTCACTATTGCATTGCAGATATCAATAAATAATTTGCAATATTAGCATGAATTAAATAAAACGTAAAAAAGGAACATTCCATCATTTATATTGCGTTTTCCATTAATGATTAATTAAAAGTTGTAATCTGAGTAGTTATTTTGATAATTTAATTGTTTGCAGGTACATATTTTATGAAGCATGACTGATAATTTATAAATTAATGATTTCAAAATAAGCTTGATTATAAAAACTATAAAGCAAAGCAATAAGCATTATTGTGTAGCAAACACATATGGTTTTCAAGACATGGAAGTAACATTTAATACGGACAACCGTCGAAGGATTGCAATTATCAATTAGAAAGTGCAACTATTATTACAGTCATAAATATCCTCATAATGCGAATCAAAATGGACAGATTCTTCCTCGGAATTAAAAATTAACAATTTTGTCACACATAAGCACAGTAATCATATGCATTAACGAAGAATATTTAACTGGATGTCAAGCAACCTGTTATAATTAGCAGAAAATTAACAATGGAACATAAATAAGCTGATGGAGCAAATTACTTTCCATTAACAACAAATAAGAAGTAAATTCACATTTGTGCAGATGGAATTGTAATTTTGCAATTTTAATGATTGTAAAATTGCATAAGTTTTCTTTCATTTTAATTCATATTTCGTTTGTAGCCTGTTCAGTGAGCGATAACTGAGTTACTTATTAATTATAGGAAGTTGACACATACTTTCTTGACTACATACAATTTACGAGCAATTGCTTAATGTTGTTACACTTTAAAAAAATAGAGTGAATATTTTCGTTACGCATTTCAAGTAATAAATTCAATGAACTACTAATTTTCCACTTTATTGTTTTGTTTGCTTGAAGAATTAGATAGTTAGGTATTATTTTCTAAAAATTTCAATTAGGTACAGTCATATTTATAAATAATTAATAACCCTCTGGGTGCGGGTGACGAATAGGCCCAGGGTATCTCCTTCCTGTCGTAAGAGGCGACTAACAGGAGCCGTCATTTCAAAGTCTTAATAATGAGATCTCAATACGGTAAGAGAATAATCATGGAGCAAGTCCCATTAGACTAGGACTAACCACACATATGTACCTAGTGCTCTGATAATAATATACAGTAATAAACGGCATGAATTACAACTGGGATACTCATCTAGGGTGTGCTTTGATGTGTGACGTTTATGTTTCGCAACAACACAAGGGCCTTAGTGTTGTCCCTGTTTGCATTGCTCATCAGCAAACCGCACACAACAGTCAAGTAAGCAAGCTGCATTGTCAACACGCATCGTGAATGTGCAGTTCCAGAATATGATCCCTCAACAAAAAATTCACTCATAAATTATTCGCATAAGCATACCCCAGACTCGCATAATCATCAAATCTCTCAGCACACGAATTAAATTAGCCAAATTCCTTTAATTTCGGGTTATTTGCGCCGAAAATGAACTACTAATGAATAGCCGGTTGCTTGACGAAATTTGCTCACTTTTAATGTTGATTTAATTCGTTTTTAACACGACATTTGCATTTGAATAGACCGCGGGATGTCAACGGTTTGCGCAGCGGTCACTACACTTAATTGTAGACTATTATTGACCGAAAAGTCGAATCATCATGGTTATAACACCTTCGTGATAATATTAGGCGGAGTGTTGGATTTCAAAGAAAGCGTGCCGCTAAAGAAGTCGAAAGCAAAAACAGCGCACGGTGGCTGAAACGTAAAAAATAAGGAGGATGATGAATAAATATGTGTACATAAAAAGAAGCGAAAGAAGTGTGTGAGCAAAGTGTTAATGCGCAGGTGTTTTCTTCTCAGCATGTCTTTGACTTTTATCTCGGGTGAATCTTGTATCGCGCGCGTGCTCATGCGGAGCGTCAAAATGTTTTGATCGACTGCTCAATGCCCGGAATCACTTGCAATTATGCACGAACTAACAATTAAATTAGGTGTAAAAATAAACGTTACTTATCTCTCACAATACATTCGAGATATCAAAAACTATTAGAGCTATTAAAATAATGGATTTGCTGCTTTAAATCTTTAAATCTACTTAAAGCTGCAAATATCTCGAAGAGAACAAGAAATATGAAAAATCGAAAACTGATAATTATATTCATAATGTAAGTTAATTGATTATTCAATGAAAAATTACATGACAATGAAGAGGAATAAATTTCATTGGTATTAAAAAGACCAGCAAATAAATTTAATAAACTGTCATGTAAGTAGCACAAGTAATAATCAGATATTTTTTATTCTTAGCACACTTTAAATTTGGACGTAATAAATTCCCAATAAAGTTAATAAAGTCAATAAATATCCGATAAACCGGAGGATAATAAAAGATGAAAGTTCTCGATTACACAACGCGACAATTTTTATAGCAAAATTATTATTTATTTATTGAGCGAACATATTTTAAAATTATTAAGCAAATTAAATATGATAATAAATGCCTCCCTCGTACGCGTCGCTGCGTTTGCGTGCATGAAACGTAATAAAGGTAAGAAGAACAATTAAACGATAAGAATCAGCGGCGTCATGAACGGCCCACGAGCATGAAACGTTCCAAAAAATGCGCCCTTAGAAGAGATAACTGTACAAACGCATCATATCGAAAATATGTCCGCGTCCGCACTAATTTCGTGCACGATCCCAGAGCAAAGTTTGCATCTGCTCGTAGTGCAGTGCTGCAATTTTTTCTTATTCTTCTTCGTCCGTTCGTGATGATGTCCTGTCCACGCACTCAGGACACACTCCACACTCCAGTCATAAAATGACCAGGTTGTGCGCAAAGTCACGAAACCAGAGGGTTATTTTGTCAGCCAATCACCTCTTAAGACTCGTCGTAATTGCACACCAACCGACAGAGAACGTGAGTATTAATTAGAGAGATAAATTATTAATTAAACGACTTAATTGTTCACTGATAAGCACCAACGTTCAGTTCTTTTATTTTATTAGCAGATAGCTCGCAAAGAAGAAGTAGACAGTTGGTAATAAAAATTAGTTTTATTGCGCGTTTGACTCAACTTGATAGATAAATTTGGCTCCTGTAATGAGAGAAAATATCGAGTGGAACACGTGTACACATATCAGTGAATAAATCACTTATTAATGTATCAATCATAGGAGCGTATTCTGAAATTAGCTACTGATAAATGCATCAATCCATCCATATACAGGTACATAATGTTTTATTATTTAGCTTCGTGTATGATTTGCGCTTCATAGATATTTAGGCTTGAACGCCAACTGATTGGTTAATCACGAACGAAAACAGGCGCGTGTTACACGCGTTTGGTATTAATTTTCCACGTTATCGATTCGCGCGCGATGCTTGATTAACTTTGAGCGCATATCGCATTATGATGCGCGTCATTAGTGTTTAGTATTCGACTAATGATAATATTTAACTTCTGATACTGTGATACCTACATATTTAAACACTCATTTTTATTCGTCCTGGATTAATATTCAGTAGCACTATTTCTCCCTTGAAAAATAGTTCTAGTTCATTTTATCACAACAATAACACAAAGCATTGATAATTTCTAAAATATTTATATTTCAGTAGGGTGGAATTAAAAAAATTAGCTTTTTGCCAAACATACTGAATTTTTCAGTAATGAAAATATCAATAATATTTTTAGATATTTGATTGATGATTTGATTATAAATTGGCAAGTTTCATGGTTCATCACCTTGCAGTGTTGAGTTGAGAACATATTGGCATCAAATACAATGCACTTGCTGTTATTCTATTGTGTTTCGAAAGTACCACAAGTGCTTAGAAATCTATCCAACCACCCATCAAACATTACGCATTGCGTACGCGGCGTTCCGGTTGGTGATTTCGTATTATTAAACGTATTAAAGGGCAATAAACACATATCGCATACACATGTGGAGTAATCACAGTTGTAATCACGAGCTTTGCACATATGCGATGTTATCACACATGTTTTACTTTATTGTGATAATGTCCAAATATTTAACGATGATCACCAAACGTTATTTGATTTCATTTACCACCGCAAACCGCGCAATCTTTAAGGATAATTCATAACTTTGTTACGCGCTAATTCCTGAAAAGTTGGATGTTTATGCGTAGATTTTCAGTGTGGAGCGGTGGCGGTTAGTGCGCATGTTGGAATGAAGCGAGACAAAATTTCGAAATGCATGACGTGCAAAGAGCGTGGCTGATAAAGTTTGTTAGGCGCCGCGACGCACCCCCGCATCACATCCTGACAGCGTATCGTCCGTCCGTGTGGATTGGCTGAGGGCGGACAGCGTGCCGACGCGGATTGGCCGCGCGTGCCCTTCGCGGACGCCGACATTGGGCCATCATCATGATTGTGGCGCCCGCGCACGTCGCGGTCTCTTCTTGTGCTTTTCCACTATAATTCCACGCCGTGCGCTCGATCCATCCTCGTCGGGGTCTCTCTTCGGTTCGCGCGCGCGCTCGCAAGCCCTTCTCTCGCGAAGAGTGCGCCTCGCATGCGTGCCCTTAATGCTCTTCAGTTCGGCATTGGTGACCGTGACGCTGAGGACACGGTTTCCATACTTCTTCTTCAAGTATTTTGCAACAACAACAACAACAAGAAAACTCGCAATCAACTGTGCAAAAACTGTTTAGAAAGTTGCAGCAAAAAGTTTTAAAAAAGTTTCAAGAGATTTCAACTTGCTACCAAGAGGAAGAGAAAGAAGTGACCAAGAAATAAAAATTATTTAAGGGGTGAGTTTTAAATTAAATTACGTAGAAGTTTCTTCTGGTAACTGACAACTTATTATTTAACGTGCAAGAGCAAAGTGTTAAGAAATTAATTAATTAATCAACATGATAAATTTAAGAAAAATTCTCCAACATGATGGCACGTTTTTGTCAGATGCAACTACATCCCACATTAATTCGCCTTGTTGCGCGCGTTTGTCTTACTCGTCTTGTGCATACGAAATTATTGAATGCTTAATGAACATGCACATTGCGCAAATTTATCGTATCGACTCGCAAGCAGCATCGCGCTCAGCGTGTCCATCGAATTAATTGCTCGCACGTCCGCTAAATATGTTTATTAACGGCATCGTATTAATCAAAATCCGGACGCGCGATAAATAAATATTTGCACGTTCTTGTTCAGGTGCGCTGTTCATCGACGCTTTCATAAATCATGTAAATCTTATAAATCTTACAAACACTTTTCTCCTGCTTTTTTTGCCCTACGTCTCAATAAATTTCTGCAAAACTCAAGCGTTCTTAAATTAAGTCTAAACGACTGCAGCCGAAAGTTTGAATGCGCGGAATGCAAGCTACCTATAAATAATTCAGTTATTGAAATGCGCGCCGCTTGCCAATTCTCGAATAAGCATCATTGATGGTCATCATCGAATGATTATCCTTCATATTCCACGGCTGCACCACGAAGAGAGCAAGCGCAGAAGAATCAGGTTATTATTCGTTTATTAAATCGGCATTTTAAGCGCAATTGCATGATGATGAACGGATTGACAATGCCTTGATATGTTGATAGCTACTCGATGGGTGGCTTCATTACATTGAAGAACGCTTAACATTAATCGCGAATCGATTTTGAATTTTCAAGCAATTAAAATATAATGCCAAAATTATTAAAAATAATTGGTACTAAACTTACACTCTCTTTCAACAAACTGAGTATCTAGATACCTAATTAAAAAATTAAGAGCAAAATATATAAAATTGCAAAAGTATGTTAATTACAGCGAATATTTAAATATGCACAGTCATAAACTCATATAAAATACAAAGCAAATCGTAAAAACATATAAAGATCAACGTGACACATAAAGTTTGAGACTTAACAAGTCAATTACGCAGAAAGAACGGCGAGTTGTGGTTTTCTTTTGAAGCTAGCGGAAAAATCTTTTATGCATTTTTCCATACCAACATGTAGGTACTAGGTTTGTTTTGCCTCCTGCAGGAAAAGCGCGTACGCATTTATGTGTCGCGCTTGTCAGGCTGTTTCAGCAGCGTAACCGTTATCGTTGTGACAAAACAATGCGTGTGCATGCCACCCCCGCCCGCTCCCGACAATATAAACGACTGATACGAATTCTTCATGGGCATACATAGGTACGAGCCAAGAAAATGAGCATACAGCAAGCGTACGCTTCACGTTTCGTATCGATCAAAAGCGAAGAAAAAAAATGGAAAATTTCAGTTTTATGGTGAAAAATATGGAATTAATGTAAATCAAAATCATAAGCGCGACGTGTTCGGACGAAATTATTCTGGTAGTTAAAGCGCATTTGCATCTTGGATCACGCCACGCGATTGTGACGCGTCCACCTACAAGTCACCACCCTTCATAAAAACCATACGTACGTACCTATAATGCTTAAACATTAAACATTAAACTTTACTAATTTTGCATTAAATTATTTATTACTAAATCTCATTTCAATTGCACACAAACGTTGTTTAAAACTTTCGTCTGCCCGCCCAATAATATTCAAAGGTTTTGAATTAGTTTTATTACAGTAAGCGCATGAAAAATGTCTGGGAATTAATGCAGTGAATATTAAATTTATACGTGCATTAATTAGCACTACTCGGCAAAAGGGCATTTGTGATATTTTTATCTGACCCTCGCGTAATCAGCAGCATGCTCGGAATCGAAACGCGGTTAATTATTATTTTCACATGTTTTTTCCTATACGAAACGCACCCGCGCGCGCCCATTTCCATTCCACAAGCATATAATTTCCGCGTCCTTTGCTTGTAATCGAGAATACGCAGCGACAATTTTTGTTGGTATATAGTTTTATTATACGCGCCCGACACTTAATACGAAACTCGTAGAGTTAATGCGAACGACGCTAAATCATAAATGTTATGACGTTTTGTCATGGAACACGAAAACTTCAACTCGCACCCTTATGGAAATTGCGTGGAGAGCTTTGCTTGTCCAATTTGTCCAAAAATTTCACCGATTAAACCATGCGAAATGTTGTAACAAATAGGTAAGGGTTGCAAACTGCAGTCAGCAATAATAATTATAAATTCACTGTAACCTTAACTATCAAGTCGCAATCAGTGGAAAAATGCGACTGCATACGGATTCATTTGCATATTATAGTTACATCCATTAATTAATAATTTATGACTAACAACTTGTAGGTAGAAAGCAGCGGGGTAAAATGCACTTTACGTCAATGTTAACTCATGTGAAGTTGACTTGAGCGAGCACAAACATCGCGTATAGTATTTGATTAAATGTGTGGAAAAATTAAGTGAAATTTTTACTCGTAAAGAAGAAAATTCATTAATCATTCGTGCATTAGTAATGCTCACTTAGGGTTTTTCGCTGGGCAATCGATTTTCACATTGCGACGCGGCGCCGATTAAAAATGCCAATTAAATTTACATTTTTATGACCGCGGTGGTGGTTCAGGCTTCTGATTTTTGATTTCTTCCCTGCTGCCAGCTCAGGGAAAAGGAGTGACGGTTAAACAAACAATTCATGAGCGCACAAGCAAATTTCGCCTGCGCTTAATTTGCGTGTGCAGTTGCCTGGTGGCGCTTCATTTGCATATCGCAATTGTCGTATATGCTTGTCGGTCATATTTTTTATATAGGGTGTATTATTAAAGTCGAAATAATTATTCATTAACCACTAAACCACTCCGCTAAACCTTGATTACCCATCTCAATAACTATTCTCTTCATTGACGAAAATAGCAAACTTCTTCAAAGAAAACTTGCGGAAACTTTGGCAACTCTTCAATATATTTCGTCGTTATGCATTTAATAACATGATTGATGAAAACACAAAAAAACATTGACGCATTCATTATTTCTGGTACGTTTTCCACGTTTGTTCCGTATGCGCATTCAATGAGATATTGCGATTTACATGTTTATATGCGGTAAGGCGACAATTTACATCCAAAAACGCGCATTCTAACGACATTTCGACACGCTCAAGTCGCACGAATCACATTTTTCGGAAAGCTCACAGATTTCCCAAAGCGTAAAACACCCGAAATCTTTATTCATCACGCAACGCGCATATAATAATAATAAAATGTAACAAATTGCCCATGTACAAATAAATATTTATTTGCCTCTTTCAGATTTCCGGCGCCATCATCGTCTTTGCGAAATTTGCCCGTGTTTCTGGAATCAACCATGCCACATACTGGTGAGTGTTGCTCTTTTCAGTACGTTCGTACCTACGTACCTATTAACAATTCGCAATCGAATACTTATTGAGCAGTTGTTGAAATCTCTTTGGGCGCGAAAGAACGATTGGAACGTTGTAATCACACGCATAAAAAGCGAGCTCGTTACTCGCGCTGTAATAATCATAATAATGGGTATTCTCTTCGTCTTCGTCTTGACGGCAGCACTCGAAAAACAAAACATACGCTGAACGAATGATGCGTTAGAAGTGCGCGTTTGCAATCAGAAGTCCTCGTTTGGTTTTGCGCTCGTGCGTTTGGCCGTTAAATAAAGAAATTTTAAAGCTACGTGGCTCGCCTCCGAGTCTATTACCCCTTTACTTTATCGCAATTCTACGTCTGTGCGTTGGGCACTTATCCTATTAATGGTTTTGCGCATCCAGAACGTTCGCGCGCGCTGCCCGCGAGTGTGAATATAATTTACAACTCGCTACGGTTTCTCACTTCGCTTCATACATTTGTTTCATCGGCTTGCAGTCGATTAATATTTTAAGCATCATTAACCGTTAAAAACTAATCAGTCATCAAGGAAAATCTAATGATTTTCTTGGGTCAGTTGCGTTAATCAGACGTACCCAACGTAGGTACCTATGTCTGATTTGCTAATTTAATGGCATTTATTTGAAAATGATTTAATTTTCGCGTTTGTTATGGTCGGAAAGCACATAATTATTTCGCCTCGCATTCGCATGTTGATCTTTCACCTCTTGAACGCTGGTGCGCAATGCATAAACGACTTCTTTACACTCTTTTCTTGCGCTGCAATCTCATCTCATCTCCTCCCGCCGGTGCGCGTCGAGATTTCCTCGCGAAGCTCCTCTCGCGCGCGCGTTGCCAATCACGTCTGGCACGTTGATTTTTATTAGAAAGTTAATAGAATGGGCGAATGGGCAATGCGATTGTAAAGTTTTTGCCTGCGTATCGTAACGTATATGCCAATATTCGCGCTCGCGCAGCCAGCGCAAAAATAATGCAACGCGTATTGATGGACAGTTATGTCCATTGGGCGACGTTTTACGATGCAACCGGACCTAACATCATTCCTCAGAATGCCAATACCGTGTCGCATTAAAACTTTAACACACTGCGTGCGCATAGATTTTTGTTCTAAACGAATTTACCACGCGTAAAACGTTATTTAAAAGCCAGCCAGAGGTAACTAGTTTTTAATTTTCACGGAATTTCATCAGTAGCGCGACAGCCGCCACCATGGCGTGCTCATATTTAGGGGGTTGGTGTAGGTATTATTTAGTCGGAGGTACAGCGAATGCGCGCACCGCGTCGCCGTCGTATTAAATATTCATGCACGATTCCCGACTGTGATTTAATGTGCAATACGCATTTAATGTCATACGTTATAAATGCTTATTAACTGTCGGCGGAGATATGCACTAGCAGCATGGCGAAAAAAAGGAGAAAAAAGCGCTCTCTCGTACGCTTGTTTAAAATATGCAAATTCTCTTTGCGCGCCCGCGGTAATTACTCATATTACACACCTACATGCGCATTCGACACGCACGTGACACGTGGGGGTTGCGTTGTAATCCCCACGCGAAATTTATTATTGTTTCGGGCCTGGAATTAATCGACTTTAAATGTTTTACCCAGTGCGTGCAGCGCTAATTTTAATTTTAAACGCTGCGAAATATTTCTTCTGTTTGTGCGAATGTCATCACTTTGATTTAATTTATTGCTGGACAGGATGGAACTGCATCGAAAGGGAAATCCGAGTTCCGACATTGTGATTTGCAATTGACATAAATCAATCGGGGATTGTTAGCGACATTAAGCATCGCACTAATTACGAATCGGATTAGTTCAATTAGGCGTAAACTCGTACAAATCCCATTGCATTTGTTCATCGATTCGTTTGCTTTTGTTACTACTGCTACCACATCGCTTACATCAAGTTTATTGTTCGTTTGCGCGTATATCATACGAGTTGGCGTCGTACTTAATTCCTTAGAGCTTGTGTCTTAAGACGCATTGCGATGCTGCGCAATGCACAGGCCATTAGCTGCGTGCGCGCTCGCGCCCGTTTACGAATTCTAATCAGGAAACCGTTCAGCCATCAATTGATGTCATGATTTATCGACCATTTCAAAACGCATTTGAAACAATGCCAATCAAGAAGTTCATGATTTTCATTGCATTCATTTTTACTAGAAGAAAAAGTTCAATTTGGATAGTTGCTTGGGAAAAAAGTGTTGAGTTTTGTGCAAATATTTTAAACTTTTCTGAAGGTGAATGAACCTTGCTCGTAAACCAGCGAAATTGATTGGAAATAAATTCTGTGACATTTTTATATGCGATATAAATTTATGTAAAAGGGCACGTGCTTTTAGCGCGTCTTGATTTTGTTTGTTTTTTCGGGTTTACTTGCGCATAATCAATACGGTCGTTAATGCGTTAATTTAGCGCAAACCGGCGAACATTTTTGAAGATGCGCGCGTGCTCGTAATTAATAAAGTGCAGTCCTTTGCGCTTTGATACGGAGCGCTTGAAGACGTTGCCAATTTCGAGGCGGTTTTTTGGCAGGTGATGCACGTCAAATCTTTTTTATATCCTCGTTCGTTAAAGATGTTAAGACAAAATCACGTGGCACGTACCAAACATGTATGAAAATGGACTTAAATTAGATCCAATTATCTTATTTAAATGTAAATATGTTTAAAGACTTACCCGCCACCCCTTCAGGATCTTGAAGCATGTGTAACTCTATTAAATTTACTTTTTGCCGTTACTTATATTAAAAAATGTCATTTTTGGCATTATTTACCGCTTATCCGAAATTTTATTGAGCAGGTGAGAGACATTTGAAAATATCGCAATTAGCACGAGTCGTTAATATTGCCATTAGACCAAAGGGAAGGGTATTGGTGTGTTTCCTTCCTTTATATCTTTCGTGTCATATTCCTCGAGTTAATAACGCTCGTCTTCTTCGTTGTTTTCGGCAATTATTCGGGCTAATATTAGAAAATTAGTGGCGCAAAATAGGACTTCTTGTGAAGTCCCAGCACGCGACTCTTCAGCAACCACGCGCACGCACATTGCACCCAAGTCGTCTTCGGGCCGCTGCAATTATTTACAAATCAAGTTTCGCTTCGTTTTTTCCGTGCGCAGTTTCAGTTTCACCTGTACGCCCAAACAACCCACCTCAAGAATATCTGCGCACCTATCTTTGGAATCTTGGATGGTAAACTTCTTCTTTTACTGCGATGTCACCGCAAGATGCGGGGAAAAAGAGCAAATTAAGACAACCAGCTGAAAGCGTAGCCAAATTATGTCAAATTACACAAAACGCGAAATAGTTTTTTGTTGTTGATTTACTTTCATGTGTTATTTGTTCTTTTTTTGTA
Source organism: Aleochara curtula (assembly GCA_963978815.1). Classification (NCBI taxonomy): domain Eukaryota; kingdom Metazoa; phylum Arthropoda; class Insecta; order Coleoptera; family Staphylinidae; genus Aleochara; species Aleochara curtula. The sequence goes on along the minus strand of OZ022216.1, from coordinate 16,433,109 downwards.
CTTGCAGGACAAGCGGGCGTCAATCAACTCGGCGGCGTCTTCGTGAACGGCCGCCCGCTGCCTGATTGTGTCCGGCGGCGAATTGTCGAACTTGCACTTCTTGGTGTTCGACCTTGCGACATTTCACGCCAATTACTCGTATCCCATGGTTGCGTATCCAAGATCTTGACCCGTTTCTACGAGACGGGATCAATACGGCCTGGATCAATTGGCGGATCGAAAACTAAAGTGAGTACTTGCGAATTGATCCTTCCAACTATTTTAAATACCCTTGGAATGAGTGAGAGTACTTTTGTTCCTTTGGGCTCGGTGTGGCATTGCTTTGTCTGGTGCGTTGGTGTCGCTCTTCAGGTAATTTCGTAGCGCGTTTCTTGCGACCCATTAAACGTTGTCCCTGGTGTTTGTATGCGGGGTAATTATACACGGACGGACGCACGATGAACGAGATAAGAATGACAAGGCGACGGCGGGCTCTGAGCTTGGCTGACCAAGGGGACAACGAAATGTCCACCTATGTCAAACTTGTAGAGCTGAGGATATAGGTATAGTGCAAGTTGAACATGCTTAATACCTCACTTTAAAACGCAAAATTTAACGCCGTTTTTTAACGATGAAAAATTAAATACTTCAAGGCTTTTAATAAAGAAATTGGCGACTTGTTAACATAACTTCTCGGCGCACGTTGATTAATTAAAACATTTATTAAATTAACGACTTCTCATCATTGCAATTAGCAGATGCTCAAGTAAAATATTCGTTGAAATCTTTAATAACACCGTTAAGAATGTCAATTATGTCATTAATTATTACTACGTGACTGCTATATTGACGCAAGTAATTATCATAGGGGTGAGTGAAACACTTTCAGTAATTATTTAATAAGCTCAGGGATTTGGGGAATTTCTTGTTAACGAGCAGAATAATATCCTGGAAAATGACTCATAAACTCGCTTTTCTTTTATTTGATATCAAAACGTACAACTAGATAGTGAAACTTACATTTGTTTTCTTTTTGTCTCAAAGTCTCACAAGTATAAAAATACAGTAAGTTTTCTTCACTTGTTATTATTTTTGGAGTTGCTGAATCTCTTTGTTGGACTTGCATGTAAAAGGGAACGAAACACTCCTTGTTGCAGCAAGTTGCGACACCAACAGTTGTGAAAAAGATCCTTCGTTTCAAGCAGGAAAACCCTGGCATGTTTGCGTGGGAGATTCGGGAGCAGCTCGTCTCGCAGCGCGTCTGTGAACCGCACAACATCCCTTCCGTCTCTTCAGTGAACCGCATCCTTCGTAACAGTGGGGCATGGCCAGATCCTCCAGAACTTCTTCATCAAAGTCGCCATTCCACTCAAGGTAAAACCAACAAAATTACTTGATTATAATTCCATGAAAATTATTTATGACTGCAATGATATACGAGTGAAAAAAGCGGAAGTTATGTTTTATACATATCTTAATCTTTAGCTGCTTCTTAATTCATTTCCATGCGTCGAGTTGTCAAATTAATAATATTTATGGTCTGTGTTTCTTGCACTCAGAATCAATTATGCGCACATCCTCGAGTGACCTTTACAAAACACCGCACAATTCAATGCCCGCATATTTCTTGGACGCCAGCCATGCGTCCGCATACCACAATAATCGTCTCGCATCCCTGCATCATCAATTGCACATTGCGACCACCCCCAACGCAGCGGCGGCGGTGGCGACGACGGCGGGGGTGACAACACAAACGCATCCGAATTTCGATTCGATGCCCGCGTCCTGGTCGAGTCTAATCATCCCCTATCAGGCGACAGCCAGCACAACGACGTCGCCCACGATCTCATTGGATGCCGACAATAGCAGCAACGCGCACGAACGGGAAATCGACGTGGACGTTGTTGATAATGACGAAGACAATGAGCCATCACATAATGAGAGCGCTCATAAGAACGACGACGATGGTATCATGATTACGGATACGGACGAGGAGAAGTTCCCTTCGCCCGAAGCGGGTTGCAAAAAGCGCAACCCCTATTCGATTGAAGAACTCCTCAAGAAGTCACCTGTAAAGAAACCCAAACTCATTTACAGTCCGAGCGCAAGTGTCGAGCAGCCAATTGGTACGTTAATAACGAGCAATTACGCCGAGGGCACGAAGAAAGCTCTGGAGGGTAAAACAATAGCGAGCGAATGTAAGTAGAGGAATTCATAGATTTAAAACAATTACCTACATGCGGAGGAAAGCTAGCGTCAAACAAACAAAATAGTTTATACTTCAAACACAAACACCCAACACTCGCGGAATGCGAACTGCGAAATGGTGTTTTATGTTAATTTATTCACGTGCCGATAATGGAATAATGAGCAAAACGTTTACGAATTAAAATGTTAAACAGCGTGAGTTGGTACTGCACGAAATACGCCGCGGAAAAATTAAACACTTTACGACTTTCCATATTAAAATATAAAACGTCCGCTGAAGAAATATAATAGTTGCGTTTCTGCGCTTTTATTCGTTTGAATTCACTAAATGCGCGCACGTTTTAAACGCGCAACGCCGGGCGACGAAATGAAATGAAAAGTAAACTTTTCCTTTGTGCATATTAATTGCATTTAATTCCTTATGCAAATTTATTACTTCATTCCAAGCATTTTCCATTAATTTGCTTGCGCGCCAGCAACGCATGAATAACAATGAACAACAATACGCTTTACATGATTTCTTCATTGGGAGTTCTAATCAATTTTCAGAGTATTATGAACAGTAAAGTATTATTACATTAAAAGCCACCTATTTAAATCTTTAACTATTTCCATGTAAATAATAGTACAATAGGTATTTATTTAATTTATTCACGTATTATTTAAATTGGGTGCCATGCGCGTACAATTTTTCTTCTTACTTACGTACGTACTTGATCATTTTGAAAAACTCGTTATTGGAAGTTAAGCACCCAAAATACATTCGGTTCGTAGACTTGTAATGGCTGTACATAAATAATTTAATTGATAAATGTTTGCATCACTATAAAAGTGATTATCTGATAATAATACTAATACTAAAATGAATTATTAATCGAATACAAAATGTCCTCTTACAGTACGTGATGTATTCATGCATTTTTAATATAAATGTTACTTAAATCAATAATCTAAACATTACACACCCACACATTAAACACACAAAAACTGTATAGAAATATTCGTAGTCAAACCAAAAAAGAACACTACTTAATGTAGATACATTATAATTACGTAAATTAATTATTAGTTTAATTAGTTACACGTAATGATGTTTAGTCATAAAAAAGACAAATCCTTGTACAAATCTGTTCTTAGTCATTCGTACTTATTCTGCTTAGTGATAATTGAATTAGTAAGTAGAACGAAGATCTTCTTCTTCAAAATGTACAAAGCCAATAAAATTTTTGTTGTCCCACAAAATAAGATGAAAAAATGTGTGTGTTTCAACATATGAAGAATAATTTATAAATGCTCAAAGGCAATAAGAAGTAGAACATTTTGTTAATGCATACTGCGGGAAAAAATTTGTTTCTTAAAGGCTTTAAACTCATTACTTTCATATTATTTTCTTCAGTGGGTAATTTTTTATTTTGTACTAGCGTATTAATGATATATTTTTTATATTGTTGTTATTAGTAGGTATAAGGCCATCCACTTGTACTCATGACAGTGCCATCGCGTTTTGTTGCGATGATCAAAGAGTCGTTTGTGTGTTCGATGAGCGGCGGCGATAAGCGAGGGCAGGCCTGATGACGATGGCCAGGTCTTAACGAGCACACCACGCTCGCAAATGGACAGTTTCAAGCGTTTCGTCCACACGATCCTTATCACCATGTCGCAGGTACGTTTTACATGTATGTCGTTTTTTCCATTGCGCCCTGGTCTCCTTGCTACTGGTGGTGGTGGTGGTGGGTACTCTAATCGGACAAATTGATCGCGCGACCCCTTGAAGCGCATCGGAAAAGAGGGTAATCGCCGCTATAACCACGCACCACCCTCTGGTGCGTCGATGCGCATTTCACTCGCCGAACTGAAATTGTGTAATTATATCATAATAGATAATATTTGGATGTAAATAGTAGAAACACGAACCTTGCGGAATGGCACGAATGTCCATCCAACTCTTTCAGCCATTCCTATTCAAACGAAATAAATATGTTTACCGCATGAGGATTATACAAATACAACGCCCGACTGCTTAACAAGGTTTTATCAAATAATATATTATTATATCATATTCGTTGAAACTACGAAAGTATAAATAATAATCATCAAAAGAAACAACAATTCAATATGCCTCGTTTCGTAAAATATAAATTTAATAAATATTAACAATTAATACTATTTGAAAAAATCATTTGATATTTCAAATGAAATTATTGTACTTTACTTGATAAAATAAGTACCTACATAGAATTCAATTGAATTCTAATTGAATGGTTGTATAGTTCATTCAACTTAAAATGGAGCGCGCAAACTTAATAGCTCATAAGTTGTTTATGGAAATTAATCGCGAATAAAACATGATAACGCCTTGTTTGCATCGTAATGATCTAATCAGTAGTTGTGATGCATCGGATGATGCGGATGAGAATAATGGCCAGAATGCGTAGATCTTGGCACAGTGCGTTGCGAAAACTGCGAATAAGTATCGTCTTGTCCTGGATGCATCATGAGAACTGGATGAAGATTTAATGATTTGCGCGAGCCAGCCACGCTTCCTGTGTCATTAACGAACGCACCATTCATCTCACCTACAAAACAAATTACATTAGCTATAGAATAATTGCTTTCGTCTAATGAGCGCGCTAATAATTGATTTCCTGATGACTACCATTCATACCTTTGAACAGACTTGCGGGTGCGTATTGCGGATCCGGTTGTAAGCGAATATGTCTGGTGGCTAAGATGAAGGCTAAGGTAGATAAGATAACAGCGTCAAGACAAGCGATGGCAGCCAAGAGGTATGCCCATCGAATCCCGCATGTTCCCAGCTGAAATTGGTCGCTTTCGTTGCAAATTGCTCGGATTTTCTCATCGTTCCATCCGAGCGGGTACACCGAGCAACTGATGATCATGCAGATTGCTACAAGCAGAACCAACAAAGTATGAATAATTGTGAGTATAATTGTTATGAAACAAGGCAAATGCAATCTTTGCATATAAATTACAATTAGCTATTGATTGTTTTCGGTATGATAGAGAAATTCAGTGAAATTAAGTAAAAGTGCGCGTATACCAATCGATTTCATTTGGAGCATGACCGCATCCAATTGAATTTAGTTCGTTTACCTTGCAAAAAATCACTACGGTATAATTGCATAATTGAATTTTTGTTTTTGTTTCTAATTCATTCAATCAATTTATCTCTTCAACATCTTAAAAAATTAATCCAATAATTTCCTCAGGAAAGTTTCACCGCGCAAATATAACTTGATGGAAATCAACTGCGGCAAATTAATTATTAATCGGAAGTGTATATTAAATTTACGCAGCTGTAAACTATAAATACTCAAAAGAAAACACATTTCACATGGTTCATTTACTTCAGACTAGAAAACACTTCCTACAAGTGCTTTTATTACTCATTTTATCTACTAAAATTAAAGTTAGCATTTATTTTTCAAGACATTAATGTGTGGTTTAAACTTTAAAGGACTTATCTGAATGTCTGGCACTTTCATTGTCAACCTAAATACAAACAAATTAAACATAAGTAACAGCGTGTTGGCACGTCATAGAAACGAAATTGCGTTTGCATTTGGCGTTAATTTTCTTTTATTTGATGGTGTCTTGCATACTGATTGACACTCTCCATCTGATGCATTGAATTTAAATGAGGCGAAATGATGGCGTATTGTGGAAAAATGTGCGCACTTTCTTCATCTCATTATCATCAGCTTCAATTTCTTCATGGATGTATTAGACAAGCTTCATTCACTTGCCAGCCACTGGATACAATTGCATATTTTCTCTTTCATTTCATTTGCACGTGCTTGGAGATATCACTGCAATTATTCCAAGCTTTCTGTATCTGTTTAACGCGTCCGCAATTACGTTAATTTGGTTTTATGTTTAAGTTAGACTTTAAATTCTAAAACGCTTGATTTCATTCGCAATTACACATTCAGTTTGAGGTCAAAATTGCACTGCGGTTAATTGTTTCAACTTCTCAATCTCATAAATAAGATTTTGATTGGCGACTACTATGTAAAATCACAGTACTTAACTAATATTCATTGACTTTCTAATTTTTTGAACGGAGACGACGTTTTCTATACCGTTAACATTCATTTCCATGCATTATGCACAAAATTCCTATTATCAAGAGTAACTGTTTAAAAACTGCATTGTATTATGCAAGAATCAACTTAACTACTTCAGGAGCATTTATTTAAGGCATGTGTTTCATTAGTAACGGTCGCGTTAATTATTCCTGGGCAGGAGCGCATGTTTTGCAAACGTTTAAATGTCAAAACAAATTACATAATAAGACAAAGAATGTATAGAATGTCAGTTTCTGCTCGCTGATTTATCTTGCGCAAAATAATCGAACTGTTTAAATGTCTCTCAGCGATTTTAATCGTTTACAATCCCTTTGAATTCTCATTGATAATTAAATGTTTTGCGGTAATTTGTTGTAAACTTCGAGTACAGTTAAATCGATTAGAACATCTGCGCAACTTCTTAGGACAAGTTACAATCGTGACCGTATTAAGCGCAAACTATAGATTCAAAGAAACATGGTAAAAGAGTTACAGTTATTACCTGCATCTGTAATCATCACAACATACAACAAAATTCCAATCATTCTCTCATTGTGTATCTGGCCATCAAGGTGATAAACGGTTGTTAGCGATGAGAGAATATATGAGAATAGATAGATATGACCTAATCGTAAAATCAAACGTACAATCATAGTGGTTGTTGCTCTATATGATTGCAGTCATGTAACAATTACTACATTTCTTAATGCATAACAATAATCCACAATTAATTACAGTTTTCATTCAGTTTCTAGTGCGAAGACGATTCGTCCGTGCTTGAAAGAATGGCATGAATGAAAAGGCGCACGCAAAATCAAGCAAAATTAATGTAACGTATCTTGAATGCGGCGAAAAAATATGACAAAAAATAAACACATTGTGCAAATTACTCTATGCACTAATAACAATCACAACACATGAGAGAAATACGTTGAGAAAATCTTAATGATTGTTTGCAACTTCTTACGTATTGTTTCTTTCTTTTTGTATGTCATCTTTCGTTCAGTTTGTGACTTACTTGCGCGCCTTTAAAAGTTTTGCTTTTTCACAAATTCTTGTGTGAATTTGGTAATGGTTTATTAACTTATTGTACTACCTAAATAATTATACCAAATTACAGATATAGAAACGCGAACAAGGTCAAGAAAAACTTTCATAATTTAAAGAATTAAAGACGCGGCAATAGCAACAATTGTATATAAAAAATGATGAATGTGAAGCGCTATTTACCTGATATTAATTGCATCCAAGCACAAAAGTGATATACACTTGTGGAGTGGCAGAAAAAGAAGAAGAACATGGCACAAACAGTCAACAATGCAGTAATGCATGCCAAACCTGCTGCGACTGTCGCTCCTAGGAATGCGTAATTATTACTTAAGTAAAACTCGTCCAAACGTCCCTTGCATTGCTCCCCGGTTTCTTCAGCATAGCACTCGGACCACAGGCCAAATTTTCCAGGGTTTTCACCCTCTACATTGCCGATCCATTCAGGTGTAACGAAGGAAACGATGCCGATGATTGCATAGCAAATTGTAAAGATCGCCCACAAGACACCAATTGCTTTGGAATTTCGCACATAACTCGTCGCGTAGATTTGCGTAGAGTCGACGTATTCGATTTTTGAACCCATTTTAACTACCTTCAATTTCAATCTAATGCGGTTACGTTAAGCGCGACTTAAATAGTGACACTTAAGCTCGATGGATTTGCCTTAAGACATTACTTTGTATAAGATGGCTGCGCGTACGCCACAAACTACTCAATGCGGCTGCTTACTTAAGTCAGGACTCACCGGCCTTCTTCATACAATCGTTTAGAACCGTACCCGCATACCTTCCCACCACCTGATGCTTTCTACAGGTAAACATATGAGCGCATATTGCGGTGAATAAAAATATAAATTTGAGTCATGCCGGATATTATTACAAATCAGTATATTGCATAAAATACCCGATTACATATTTGTTCTTCAATCAGAAGTAGTATGACATGTTTAAAGTTCCAGTAAAGAAGTTCAAGTTGTTTTAAAACTTTTACAGTAGTAATTACTTTTAAATTTTTAGGTAACGTTATAGTTTGCTGGCGAAACGCGTTCGTTTAGCTGGTTGCATAGCATTGTCAAGAAAAGGTGGGCTGTCAAACCACGTGACAGTATACATATCGCCAGCCATACTTCCGTATAGAGCTCGAAGCTTCAAGTCTCGTGAAATAGAATATTTCTTCTCCACGCATTTTGGCCATGTGTATCGCAGCCGTAAGGTGCTTCAGGTCCATATGGAATTGTGACTCGTGTGCAAATATAGTGAATATTCGGCGAGCAATAATAATACGAACATTAGTGTAATATTTACTGGATGAGTTGTGCTTCGATTCTACACGTAAGTGTCCTACTGGTTTTAGGAATAAACGCTTTTGAATCTTAGAATGGCATCAAGACGGTCGCGTATCAAAGGAATTGCCAATATTCCTCAACGGCGAAAGCCTTCAGCAATTGTTATTTCTCCGGCTGCTTCAAATGAAGACGGCACCACAGATAACAAAATATCTGTGGAACCTAACCTAGAGAGTAACAACGTGGACCAGGTAAATGGAGTGGAGCAAATTGTTAATCCTACAGTTGAAACAAGGTGTAAAGAGGAGAGTACAGACAAGATACAACGTGAGAGTTTGCCACAGCCACCCGAAACTGGACAAGATAAGGTAACTACATGTTTGGAGAAAAACAGTGTAAGTGTGCCTCAACCTGCAGCAGCAGAAACACCTACAGGTTTTAGTCGACGACGACTTATAAAACCAGCTGTATCACTACGTGCCATCAAAACTACTCCAAAAGCTCCATCTCCAGAAGAGCCCAAGACTCCCACACCATTAGAGAAACCAGCAGCTCCTGAGAATGCTGCTACTGACAAAACTGATTTAAAAGAGTCAGCTCTGGATATAAATACTTCTACAGAGAATAATAACAATCAAAATAGAGAAGGTACAGAGTCAATAAGCATACAAAGAAGTAATTGTACTGTGCCGGGTAAGTTTTAATTCAAATCATAATATGCAAATCATGATAACCTTTGCTGTTTAGGTATTACAGAATTGGCTACTCTGCAAAATGCAGATAAGATTCTAACACAAACTGATCAACAAGTTGAAATTCCACGTCCATTGCCCCCAACTAGTCCAAATAAATATGGAAACAGGGCTCGTATTAAGGCTGTGCCACGTCTGGGTCAACGGAGAACTAGTTTTAGCATTGGTAGTGCAAGTGAATCTGAAGATGAATCACGAAATCGCCACAGGATACGTAATGACTCCGTTTGCTCCACAACATCTATACCCAACACAGCAGATTCAAGTACTAATCAAAGCATGGACATCACCTCCAGTCCACAAAAGAAGAGAGCTGAGTTTAACACGGTTATCCAAAGGAAATGTCGTCGAACTGAGCAAAGTCGTAAACTAGCTGAAGCGCGTCGAGAATTTCAAAGGAAATTTGGAACTGATACACCTGATCGTCAAAAGTTAACAATGATTGATCTTATATTTTACAATCCAAGTGGTCCTGGAATGAGGTAAGGAGGTTTTTAATTATTATTTTGTACCAATTTCTAAATGTTTTTGAAATTTCTCCAGTCAAAAACGGAAGCGAAAGAATACTGATGCTGAATCAATATTGTCAAATAAGGATGAGGAGGTTGACAATCCAGATGATCCACCGGCTGAGGAGCAGAAAGAAGATGAAGAAGATGCGGTGCCAGCACCTCAGATAACAATAGGCGCAGATGGTCAGATAATAATCGATGAAAAATCATTATACATTGAAAATAAAGACGTGAAGAAGAATCGTGAAACGCTTAAGAATTCTGTTCTTATTGATGGCGATTCGTACGAGGGCGGTTATGGCGTGTACAAAAAAGTAAAACGATCTAAAGATTGGGGCAAGATGGAAACATTGCGATTTTACAAAGCGTTAAATACCATTGGTACAGATTTCTCATTGATGTGTGGGTTGTTTCCTGGTCGCACGCGACGCGAAATTAAAATGAAATTCAAAAAGGAGGAACGAGTTAATAGGGCGCTTATTGATCGTGCCGTAATGCAGCCAATTCTTTACGATATCACTGAGCTTCAGCGTGATTTAGAGAAACAAGAGCTGGAAGAGAGGCGCAAAAAGGAATTGGAAAATAATAAAAAAGAATTTCATGAAGAGGTCAAAGCTGCTAAAGAAAAATCTGCTACTAGAAAGCGTAGTCGAAGGAGCGTCAAGCAGCCCCGCGAGAAAGCGCCCCAGGAAAGTAGTGAGAACATTGTACAAAGTAAACTACACTTGGGTATATCTAGCTTACTTGATTCAGATGATGAACCATTGGTCAAAAAATCAAATAGAAGTAGTACTCGCAACAAATCAAAAGAGAACCAAAATATATCAGTACAAGAACAAAATAAAGAAGTGAACCATGAAAGGGACATTGAAGAAGTCTTGGCTGAAATACATGGTGAGAGGATAAATGGTTCCAATATTAATGGGGTTCCCGATAAGAATAACAAGCAGTGTTCGGAGAATGCTAAGTCAATTTCATTACAAAATGATGAAAGTACAATAAATGAGGACAATGAAATAATTGATATAAGTGCTGATGCATCAGAAGCCAAAAGCAATGTGGGAGAAAATGATGATCTGAATACAATACCTAAAAACCAGAAAGGAACAACCATAGATAAAATCAGCCAAGATACAAATGAAAATACAGAAGTAATTGATTTAGATGATAATATGCCTGAAGCAGGTCTTCTTGAAAAAGATAAGGATGATATAGGTATTGAGAAATCTTCAGATGTAGTACAATCAAGTGACTTAACAAATAAAGGTATGGAAAAGTTAAATTTTGATAACAATGTACAAATTGAAATAATTGACATAAATGAAATGACTAATGGAAAAGCAGGGACACCAAAGAGATGTACAAAAGCAAATTCTACTAAAGATGTTGAATCAAATCCAGAAATGCAAGGTGAATCAATAAATATTATGGAACAACAATCAATTGAAGATGAATTAGTTAGCATAGCAAAACAATCTTCGGAAAATAATCATATATTATTCAATGAAGCAGAACATGAAAATTCCAAAGTTGTATTGGAAAAAACAACAATAATTGAACCATTAGAGGAGGACATTGCCATGATTCAGGAAGAAATTGAAAATAGTTCCAGTCCTGATATTTTGAAGTCTACAATAAAAGAACAACAATTGCAATCATGTAATTCATCAGATATCTCTGATGAGGATGAAATGGTTACTGAGCAAGTGGTTAAAGGGGAACCTTGTGATACTAAAACTAATTTAATTGTGCCTTTTGATGGAGCAATTCAAATGTTAAAAGCAGATTTTGAGGCCACTAGTGTAAATCAGGAAGATACTCTTGTTATTGAGCATACTGTAATCAAGAAAAATTATAGTTCTAATAACAGCTGTGAATCTAATTCTAATGATTCTGATAACATTTCAAATATGGATGAATGTTCTAATGACATGGTTAGTGAAATTATCATTGAACAAACTTATGAAAATGATACTGAAGAATTAAATCGGGATACTATTGATGTGGTGAGAGAAGACAATGAGGCATTGAATGCTAATGATGATGAGGTTGAAGAAAACTTGGAACCTGGTTCAATTATTGTTACTTCTGCTGTGAATGCAAATGGAGAAGAAGTTTATACTGTTTGTACAGTAAATGAAGAGGGAAAGAAAATTCCAGCTGACATTGCTCCGGATGTATTGAAAATACTTCTGAATTCACAGAAGAATCTATCTGTTGATAATAAGGAACAGTCAAATGACTCTAATATGAAGTCAAATGATAACTCATTGCTTCTTCCTTCAGATACATCAATAGATAATATAATGGCGGATATATCTTTGTCAAATATTGATGATAAATCTCTTGCTGGTGATTGCTTAATATTGCCTTTTGATGATGAAGATTTGAAGTGCACTTCATCGCCGTCGAACAATTGATAACAATAATACCTTCATGCGATAAATAATTAATCTTTGGAGATCAATACCTGGTAAATACAGAAAATGTAAAGCTTAATCGTGGTTTTTTGGATATAATTGATTGGGAGTTCATTCATTTTGTTTGAAAATGTTGTATTTAATGGTACAGAAACGTTTTCCTTTTTTAACATTTATACAAATGCAATATTTTTAGATGAAGTCTGTGTATAAATATAACAAGTTTGTAATTGATTAAGAGCTCATTTCCAAAACATCACAGGGCAACCAACGACTGCTCTCTAATGCACCCCACAGATTACAGTCTTGATCAATAGTTTCTTTATTCAATTTCTCAATATCTAGTGGCATTGTGTGCTCCACTAGTTCTAAATCATTGTCCATTTTCTTGTCCATATGGGTTAAAGCTAGATTAGCCATTTGATTGGTATCATGCATCTGTGAGGGGTCTGCATTTGTTTGGTCATTATAGTATTGCCAATTGGCATAGTTTTGCCAGTATGCAGTTGTAGCATCATAGTACTGTGAGTAATCTGTAGTATTACTTGTTGTTGTGGTAAATGTGGAGGTGGTTGATGTTTCTGTGGCAGTTGTTGAGCCTTTGGGCTTTGGCACAGCATTGCAGATCTTTAGGGCTTTTGTTCCCAATCCAATGAATCCATTCATGGACACAAGACTATCTTTTTGTTCTTCTTCACTACCAAATCGTACAAAACCATAGCCACGGCTGAAGCCACTACCATCAATAATAACTGAAAATTAAGGAAAATAGTACATTAATGTTCATTCAGAGCATAACAACAATTGATATACCTTTGGCTGTTTTGATTGTGTTGTATTTGGAAGAAAATACTCTGTAGAGATTGTAATCATCTACATCAGGGCTTAAATCACCAACCCATACAGAAAATTCTCTATCTACCAATGATCTGCCAGTATTACTTGCATTGTTTAAACGAAAGCGAACAGGAGGATTTGTTCCAGGGATTGGCTTTCCATTTAACTTGTGCATTGCATCAATTGCTTCCTCGTCAGTAGCAAAATGTACAAAGCAATAACCTGCTGGTTCACCTGTGAATTTGTTTCTCATTACTTTGACGTTTAGAGGATTTTCATCCATTTTTCTAAATGAATTTATTATAAATGTTTCAGTCATGTATGGTTCCAGCTAAAAACAAGTTCAATTACAATGTGGTCAACTGTTACATTGATTACTTACACTTCCCATCCATAATTGACAATGAACCATATTAGACATCTTTAAAACCCGTTTCAAGCACAAGTAACTTGCTATTCAATGACCAGGAAACGTTGTTCAACAATATAACTAAGTTGTTATGGGTTAAAAACAAATTAAATACACGAACAAGCTACTGAAATAATCCTGACAGCCAGCGATTCTACCTACTTCCTATAATAAGAGAGTATGCAACCGAATATACTTTGATTGCCCTTTTTTTTTAAAGGTACCCTGTCGCAAGAAGATGCCGACGTTTTAAGACAGAATAGGGGAGTAGGCTTCTCCTACGAACGTAGCTACCCCCTATTTCACAAGTAGCCTTTGCGAGATATTGAATAACGAAGTTGGTATTATAGATTGACTAGGATTAAAGAAAAAATCTGGATGAAAACAAATCATTAAATAGCACACAATCTATAACTGTAGGAATTGGAAATATGTGCGCAAATTTGAAAAAACAACATTAATATAATAACGAAATCCTTATGTAGCAACTCTTGATACTATTGATAGTACGAATGATATTTTGTAGATGCGAGAAAATTAAATAAAGGGAAATTAATAGACAGTTGTGTACCTTATTACATCCTATCCCGCTGAAATATGAAATCGTACATAGTAATATTATATTATTTAAATCAATTTCACACTATAAAGGTAAGATCGAATTTAACTATTGCAACAACGCTTCGTAGCCTAGTGGTTCAGGCTATGAAAGTGATCTGTGTGTCGCAGGTTCGATCCCTGAGAAAGTCAGTACAACCAAATTTAAGTTTTAAAATTTGAATTCAAATATATTTTAGTCTATAACGGGAAGATCAAATTTAGCTTAAGCAACAACACTTCGTAGCTTAGTGGTTAAGGCTGTGAAACTGATCTGTGTGTCGCAGGTTCGATCCCTGAGAAAGTCAGTACAACCAAATTTAAGTTTTAAAATTTGAATTCAAATGCATTTGAGCCTATAAGGGGAAGATCAAATTTAGTTTAAGCAACAACACTTCGTAGCCTAGTGGTTAAGGCTGTGAAAATGATCTGAGTGTCTCGGGTTCGATCCCCGAGAATTGCAATTGGAATTTATAACTTTTCAATTCCTTGTACTCTTCCGGGGCCCCAATGGAGTTAACTCCAAGTCCAACGGGGCCCCAGAGGAGTACAAGAGCCCCATTTTTAATTTTTGAAGCCCGTACGTATTAAGATCGTTCCAAGTAAGCCCACCCCGGCTTCGCTCCCCGGCAGGTTGCTTGTCGACCAGCTCGGTCGCTGTCCGACTAGCAACTGCCTCCCCATTCCCGATTTTCGTTACCAACAGACCTCGGTTTGTGACGTCATTTAAGACTGGGGCGCCGCCACCCTATTGGAAGTAGGGACTTAGAATTACGTTTCTAAGTGCTTGCTTTGAATACAAGCGCAATGGCCAACTGAATGACCATCCTACCGAAGCCCAAGTGACTATTCTACTCAATTATTTAAAAAATAACTCGCAGCTCGACTCGGGGTTTGAACCTCGGATTCCCAAGTCGCAACCAAGCGCTCTTCCAACTAAGCCACTTATGGTTATACCAGTCGTAAATTAAAACTTATACTTCTATGCTATGTTAAACCATAACGACAATGAAACAATTGCAAATAAATTCAACTAATTTACGTTGTTTCAATTTAACTAAGTGCAGTCCTCAATCTTTTTAATGATTGTCTTAAATGTGCTGAAAGTCTTCTTCATCCAGTTTTAATTTACTTTTCTCTAATTGTACTTCATATATTGATTTAAAAATTTAAATCAAAACTTTTCAAATGACTTTTGTCTTTCAAGTTGCCTACATTCATCATATCCCCATATTGAGCTGTTTGGGTACAAGCGACAGCTGATTCTCCAGATATTGCGTTTCTGATTTGATTACTGAACGCATTTAATCACCTTTAATAGTTTAATTTTTCAGCGTAATAATTGCACGTAAAATGCCTATTGATATTGTCGGTTTTGCTTATGCCGCTGCAGTTGCAGCCGGCGGAATGATGGGTTATTATAGAGCAGGTAAGTTCAAGTTTTGTGCAAAATTAATGCCTCTATACTATTGGTAATAATCATCTTTTAAGGATCAATTCCTTCATTGGGGGCAGGCCTACTGTTTGGAGGTGCTTTAGCCTATGGAGCATTTCAAGTTAGTCAAGATCCCTCAAATTATTCTACTCAACTGGCAAGCAGCTCAATACTAGCTGGTGTAATGGGCTACAGGTACTACAACTCTGGAAAAATAATGCCTGCAGGAGTTATCTGTGTGCTTTCAATGGCTATGATCGTTCGCATTGTCATAAATGCATCTGCTGCTGCTATTAGCAATAAAAAGTTGGGTCGATAAGCTGGTTAGAAGTTGCAACTCATGCTCTTAACATTAGCATATTTCCATTGATAATGGTTGTGGATTGATTTTGTTACAATATTCTTAGCAAGTTCTTGTTTATAGTCTTCCCAATGAAGTAACTACTTATTACTAAATGGTCTAATTATTTAGACATCTGATATATTCAATATAAGTACAAACAATATTGTAATTCCATCATGATAACAATGATAGATTCAATCAATAAAATGTACTAATCACAGATGTTTTGCTTGATTTCTCTAACATTGATTCAATTTAGTTGGAATAATCTTACACAGTAGCATTTAAAAGTAAGGCAGCAAAAACATAATTTACAAAAATTACTGAGTAGGAACTTAGAGCTAATACCTTAATAACAAATCAATATGTTACTGGGCTTTTAGTACATTGAAACATAAATAATCTTGAACTTCAAAGTTTATGTATTAAATAAGTTTTCAAGCGGCTGTCCTTGTTTTACTGATAATAACAATAATAATGAAATATTTCATTACTGAATTATATTTGAATGGAAATTGTTATTTTCATCATTATGTCTTTACATTAATAAACAGTATTGTTTGTAAGAATTTACTTTCGATTCTATAAACAGAAAGAGAAAATCATCTTTCAAAATTAAATGTGCCAATTAAATTAATTCACTAATTAACTGCTGGACAATCACAATTTACGCAAATTCACACTAATGTAAAATTAAAGCAGTTTTCAAAATAGAATTTAATTGAGGCAGTTGAATATCGTTTTATGTATATTGTTTGTAGTCTCATCATATCCTGTTCAAAAATACTATTACGTTCACTGAACCAACTTGCCATCCATAAAGTGATGGCGAATAAGTACCAAATATAAACTATGTACAACTTACAGCTGAATATTTACGCGTTACTACAACATATTCAATTGCATTAGATACTAACATTGGAACGATTATTATTAACTTTAGAACAATAATTAATAATAATGAAAATATGTACAAAATTAAGTCCTGATACGTATGTTTATGTGATTACTGATAATGCACGTTTCGGTGTATGCACAGAATTGATTTGGGAATTGCACTTGCTATTTCAATTTCTACGTTATGTTCATTCTAGTCTCATAAGGCACTCATTTGATAGCATGTCGCCAAGTTTGCAAAATATCAATTTTGCGAAAGTATGAACAAATGTTTGCTTCGTGAGTATCTGTTGGTTGATGAATCTTCAGCTGTATTCCGAAGATCGGATCATATAATCAATTTGCCATTATTGTCGAAGGCTGAAAACATAAAAGCAATTAGTTATTGGATTAGAGATAACTTTACAATTAGAATGAGCTAAAGTCAAAAGACAGTACAGAAATATAAATTACATTAAAGAATTGTTTACTCTGTGAAGTACTTTATAAATTTTAAGCCATTCAAAAAGTAAGAATTCTTCAGTTTAGCGTAAATTGTTTGTACACATAAAATTAGCAAAGATATTGAGAGTAAAGTGGTAGCCAAGTGTTTCAGTTTCGAGTATTGTACTTGATTTTGTCGTTAGTGCGATATAGTCGAACGTGGAAC
The DNA here is from genome assembly GCA_963978815.1 of Aleochara curtula. Lineage (NCBI taxonomy): Eukaryota > Metazoa > Arthropoda > Insecta > Coleoptera > Staphylinidae > Aleochara > Aleochara curtula. Next base: position 16,415,648 of record OZ022216.1, on the reverse strand, counting down.
TGATTAGTTTCAAACAAATTGTCTAGCTCTACGAATTAGTGTAACGGAAACAAATTGAGCGCAAATGATTGGTTTTTTAAGACGATGTAGACGATAAAGAAAACGTTGAGAGAGAACTTAGTGAAAAACGTGGTGAGCAGTAAGTTTTACAAGTGATTTGATTGATTTGATGCACGTCATCATCGCATTTCGCTTACCATTGCACGCGCTCCTCGTATAAATTAAAATAAATACGAATCTTATGTCTTGCTATGCTCACTTTCCAAGCGTGCGCGTCACGTTTTGCACGTTCGATGCATCGCTATAATAGCTCGCAGAATTGTACGATCGTTTCAGGTAATTATTGTTTATATTGTCATGGTAATTGGCAGTGCTCGACGCATAGTCCCTGCCGAAATTGGCGAAATCGTACGGATTTCTTGTTGTCTTTTGCTTAATTAAGTAATAGTTTCCGATGTACGGATTTTTGGTTGACGGAGTGTGTACTTTTGGCTGTGGGGTGGTGATTGTTGTTGTTGATTTTGGCGTGGGGCTTGTGGCGGCAGCTGTGTAATAGTACGGCCTCCGAGTGGTTGTGCTATAATGACTTTTGTTTGCGTTGTATTTGTTTACAAAGTGTTGGAAGTCATAGGGTGAGCGCGTCGTGGATATCGAAAATAGTTTAAAATAGTTTGTGGTAGTCTTTTGCGTGTTAACATAATAATAGGATGTGGTTCTCTGAGTCTGTGGGGGTGGACTTGGCGTGGTCGTAGTGGTTGTGGATGTTGTTGTATAATACTTGTACGGTTTTTGTGTTGTTGTTGAGTAATAATAATATGGGATTCGCGTTGTCGTTGTTGTAGTCGAATAATAAGGATTTTGTGTCGAATATAAATTATCCGAGTAATAATTATACGGAGGTTTTGTAGTGTATTGCTGATGGTAGTAAGTGTTTGGTGGGTCAGGGTGTACCTCTTCTTCTTCGTCATAGAACCTGTGTGAAGTATTAAGTTGCATAAGATTAATACATTTGTGCACTTCTTCATATCACCATAAGCGCGGTGTGTTTAAATAGTTATGTTCAGTTAATTCCATGTCCGCATTGTGCGCGCGCTCAATTATATTCACTTAATTGTTCAGTTGCGCACTCATACTTACAATGGCCGTCCTTGATTAAGTTGTCCATCTCGCCGAATATAAGATGGGGTATTCTGAGAGTAGTCGGGTATAATGTTTTCATGTTCCGCCACACATCTTCCATTCAAACAATACTAAAAGAACAGCATTAGTTAGCGTGCCCAATTAGCTTTAAATTAATTCAACCTGGCCATCTCCGCAGGGTGATCCTTCAGCTGCAGGACGATACGCAACACAATACCCGCTGCCTGCGTCGAAACAAAATAGTTGCGCACATACTCTGTCGTCTTTCTGTAATGCATCAATAATAAATTCACAAGTACCAACTACTTCTTAACTTTTAAACTCACAAAGCATGCACTTGTACCGCGATCTCGACGGCATTGTGCATCAAGTGTGAGAAGTTTTCCTGGTAACACCCTGGGTAAGCTATCATCTTCATGGGGTGAGTTATACAGACACGTAGCAGTATCACCACTGGAATTGCCAAGTTTCGTATTAATTGGCAATTTATATTCAAGAGCGCAACTTACTTTAAAAAGTGGTGGAAGCTAGCCACACTGCAAGAAGACCATCTAAATCCTCGCTCCGTGTGCCGCAAGTCAGACATGATATACCCATCGGTCCATTGACACTTTTCCGCCCCCGGACCTCCTAAGTATGATGGTGGTGGGCTACCATCATGTACAGCGCCCAATCTGCAAATTGTTTAATTGTATAAATTGTTCTTCAATCATCAGCAATTATTACAAGTGTCCAACTTCATGCGCAGCAACAATAATACCACTGAAACCACCAGTATCTTCGATGATTGCCACAGAATTGACCTTTTCTAATCGCTTATTGACCACACATGCGCCTCCAACGTAGGCGAATCCTATATGGATAAAATGAATTAACATCTCTGTTTAGCATAAACCAATTAGCAATATGTTTCGTTAAATATTAAATGTGCATTCAATGTTTCGAAAAAGTTTTGGAATACCTTTCTCCATTAACATACATTCAGTTAAAGTGTGTATAATAAATAATTTCTTTAGTTGATTAGAGGAAATATGGACTTACTCCTGTCCATAGTATTAATTTAGTAGTAGAGCAGCCAGCAGCAGTAAATATTAAAGTTAATTAGTTATATATAAATATTGATTAGTGATCAGTAATTTGTTGAATAATGCAGTCAACCAATAATTAACAGCAAACATGCTTAAATGTATAAACGTTACGCACGACTCACGTGTACGAAAACAAATACAATAAATAATTTTTAATATTACGAAGAGAACGAAGAGAATATCTACAAATACAAGAAAACTTCGTAAGAACAAAGAGTTGATGGCGTTTGAAATCTTGAATAAAATGAGTTATAATACACTGCAAAATTTAAATTTTACAAAGAGAAAATTATAAATTGAAAAGTAGTAATGGCCTGCACACTAAGGTAATTTCGGAAAAATAAAAATATCGGTGCAAATCATATTATTAAAAATAGATTTGAGAAATTTGTTTGTATAGTTTGTCGTACCTGCCGTGCCACGATTGCATACATCTGATGGATACGATCGTCTGCACATGTCTAGTCTGCAAACAAATTAAGCCCCCGGTCAATTCGGGTATTTCACACATCGCATGCTCCAAAAATGACGGACAATTATGCTTGAACGAATATAAGAGAACAATGAATGAGGCATACAAAAATATCGAGTATTATTGGGTATCCTGTAAAATGTGTTTGTTCCCAATTGCGCGATCCTTCAAGTACGCATTAGTGTGTTTGTTGCACCTAATTAGTTCAATTCCACCCCACGCCACTGCATCGTTGTTATGCAGTCGATGGTGTAAATATTATTCCCACCAGATTATAAAATGCAAAATGGCAAGAACATAGCTCAACTAGAACTATCGCTCAATGTGTTAGTTCATTCATTTTTTGCGTTTGCGCTTCGTCCCTTATTTGTTTGGCATTCGCTTAATTATGTACATATGCAGCATAAATAATTAAATAAATAAATGAATTATAAGAATATGTCTTTTAGGACACCGTACCGGCTGTTCCTTTTGTGCATCTACCTCCCTTTCTGCGTCGACACATGTCGTACCTATTTAATCAAATTTGTTTAAAAAATATCAGTGAATTCGCAGAATGAAAACAATATAATAATTTCGCGAGTGTTGTTGAATACCCACTTAAACGCAGTATTCAACAAGCACGAATTATGAACTAAATCATAAACTTTTAGTAAAGTATGATGAAAACTTTGGAATGAAAAGCAACAGATTATAAAACCTTTTAAATTAATACTGACTTTGTTATGGCTACTGCGATGTCATAGACTGGGAGTCTTCTTTCTCTAAATAAATATTTTCCCATATCTGTTAAAGCTGCAGCTGAATCAATTGCGTCACGACCCACACGATTACGCTCCAAATAAGGTGTTGCGTCTCTTCCCTAATAAATAAACAATAGCAAATTCTCGCGCACCTCTCCTGCAATTAGCATCCTTACCCGACTGATAATTATACCGGCAATCGATATGCGGATCTTGGGTCCTTTGAGCAGTTTGTAGCGCATATCAACACCGTTCCAGAACGAGACGAAATAGCGTTTAATTTGCAAATTGTCGCCGCCATGCAGCCGATAACCGTCGTAATCAACAATAACGAGAATCTCTGGATAGATTGTGTAAGGCGCTTCCCGCTTTCGACGCGATTTCGTCGCGTTCTGAGGTGCCGCGCTGCGTCGAAACCGCTTGCCCAGATGGTCCGGTTCCATAAAAGCTAGACAAAATGTCCATTAGTACTCCAATCACGAGATCATTATGTAAATACTTGTATTCACACGTACCGTAATCACTCTCCGTGTCTTCCTGGGCGTTCTTGCGCTTGTAGACAACGTGATGCGTGCTCTGCTGCATGTCGAGCTTCTCCTCTTCATCGTTCTTACGATAAATCGGTAATCCGGTATCGATAGCCACTTCAGCACTCAACTCACCATCATCGTCAAGGAACATTTCATCATCGTCTGCAGGATTTGGACGTACTTTGCGCTGATTAGTTTGTTGCTCTGCCTGCTGTTGTTTGCGCTCGTCAGCAATAGGAATTAAACGCGATGGTAAAGGTTTTATGACCAAATCTTCTCCAATACTTCCCTCCTGCAAATAACAGAAATCCAATTTGAAATATCATCGTAAGATATCAATTGTGCGATAGTAATCATGCACCAGTGAGCATTACTTTAGTTAGTTTATAACTTAAAGAAAAAAGCTCAAAGAAATCGGAAAAATGCGCCAATACATTATATTCCTACTATTATTGAGTTGTATAACTTGGCATTCCGGCTAAAACTAATGACTTTCAAAAACTTAATGCCTATAGAAAATAATAATAACTGAATGGCGCATGAGCGTATTTGGAAAGTGAGTTTTTGCACTTTATGCGAGTAAATTGCGACTCATCTTTCTTTTCATTCGTGCACTTTTTGTTTTGCTCCGAGCTTATATAAAGAGAAAACATGCAGTAAATCAAACCTAAGCAATCAAAATGTGACTTATTTTAAGGTCTGAAAGTACATTCCAAAAAAATTCAAACTATGCTATAAATAGAAGAGAGCGCAAAAAATAATTTCTCTGATATAACAAACGTACAAATTATGGATTCGTCGGTAATTAAATTAAAATGTAAAAATATTGACATTTGCCTTTTTGGAAAGCTTCTACATTCACATTAAAAGATTCATCGTGGAGATGTATAAAAGATGCTTAAGGAAGCAACAAGACTGGCGTTTCATGCGGAATTTGAATACCAAATCAATTTTTTGCCATTATGCGAATTGTGTAAGTATTTCGTAAGTATGAATGTTACATTTTGCAGAAAGTCGTGAACCATTTAGCGAGCAATTCATCAATGAATAATGTTAATAATTTCGATTACAATAATTCGTTTAATATTCATGCGCGGATATGAATGTGCGAATACGACGCGTAGTCTAACTGTAAAAGTAATCCAAGACTAGTAGGCAGTGCAACAACATTCGCTTGAAATGCTGTTAAGATAGATTCAATGTCAGCCGAGTTTGCATTGGCAATTTGCTCAACTCGCATGCCATTTGCGTTTCGTTCATTCGTTGGAGAATAAATTAGAGGATTTGTCTTGAAGTCATCAAGAGTGCGCGCGCGCACCGTATAGAAATAAATTATGAAACAAAACGCAAAAAGCCATTTATCAAGGACGCACTACGTCTCGTTGTTGACTGCTGTTGTGCATTGCCATGACTTTTTGCTCAATTCTCTTGTGCATTTTCACTCGGCGTTTGCAACTCTGCAAGATTTCTGCAAATAACTTTGTAAAATTAAAAGCGCAATTTATTTCGCCCTGAACTATTTTCACAACAACTCATTGTTGCGTTGCGTATTCGCTTTAGCAAACGAAAGAGGTATTAGTCGAGAGATATTAACGTGCGATATGAATAACGATCAATTAATCGAACACTTGATTAATGAACCAGGAAATGAGACAATATTTGTTGCACGTTGCGTGCTATGCGACTAGATCTAAACGGCAACAAAATTATATTATACAGTTGTTGATGGTGTTGTTGTTGTTCTTGCTGTTTGCACCTTGTTCGAAGAGAAAGAGTCACACATGGCGAATTTATTATCGTCGCATTCAGTCAGTCAGTCAGTCTCGACTCCTGTCATATGCGATTACGTTTATTTAGTCATGTCTTTTCTTAGCCTTACATAATACACCGCTGGTCGAGGTTGTTGTAACTTTGCGCTGCGCAAAACTCGTCAACTAACTGCATCAACAAATACGAACACGAGAGAATGTTGATGAAAGAGTCGCTAAAAACTTCGTTTAATCTACGAGAATGTCAAATTAATCTAATTAATGCCATATTTATGTGGGCGAAGATATTTGAAATTTGAATTTTGTCTAATATTCTACTAATCAACCATCTAGTCTTTCGTTGTAGCACTCTCACTAATTAAGTGACCATCATAAAAATGCTATTAAAATATTATATCTCATTATAATTCTAATGAAAAGGTAAATATTATAAATAAATTCATTTTATGACTTTAAACATTATGTAACTTCACGATTACAAAATACAATACCAGTTCTTTGCCAGTCCTCATTTGCAAAAGGACAATCTAACAAGTACTAATTGCTTAGTTTATCTGCAAAATTTGAAATTTAAATCCCATATTTATCTTGTCACGTGTAGAAAACACTTATAACGTATTTACTTTGCCGATAATTATTTAAGGGGATATTCTAGTCTAGACATCCGAATTTCCGCCGTTTTTCTACGATCGCTAAAAGCAAAACTATTGATATTTTAATTGCCATTTTTATATCACCAAAAGTTGAAGAATCTGCGTGATCACAACAAGTTAGAAGTGCGTCCAACAAATTTGCGATAGACCAATTTACTTCTTTGTAAGACTTGTGAAAAATTCAGGAATTTTTATGATATCTTTAGTACTTTTCGAGATATTGATGAAATTAGATCACATTTCTTGTCAAAGAAAGTGTATTTTTAAATTAGTGATACGAGCTCCAGATTTCATTACCTTCCTATATTCTAATAGAAAGACATTTAAGTTTTTATGTAATACTTCAATTTTCGAATAAAACTAAAAGTTGAAGAATTAATATGATCGCTTCAAGTTAAGAATGCGTCCAACAAATTTGCGATGCACCAATTTACTTCTTTGTAAGACTTGTGAAAAATTCAAGAATTTTGATGATATCATTAGTACTTTTCGAGATATTGATGAAATTAGATCACAGAGCTCCCAATTATGGAGATTGGGTGAAATGATTACATAACAAATGATGCAAAAACCAAAAACATTTGAGCAATTGTACAATAATAAACGCGCGCGCTCCGTGTCAGAATAATGATTATTACTGACATTTGCAATGTGCAGTAATAATCATAACTGCAAAGTACCGCAAGAGACAACATGAATTCGAATTGGTCTTAATCGTAATTGTTCAACAGCATTAAATGGCTAAACGACATTAAGAAACACATTAAGTGTTTACGGATCACGTGTGTGCGCGAGCCGAGAAACGAATGCAAATATTCTCGCTGTTGCTGGATTTTTCTTCAACACTTTCAATTTCAATGACTTTTTCCTCTCAGTGCGACTCGATGACGTTCTTCGTCGTCGTCGTCAAACTCATGCGCAAGCAATATCCATTGCGTTCATTGAGTGTACGAGCAAGAGAGCGAATAATAAGTACACATGCAGTTACATAACGATTATTGCAAATTTTCATACGGCACGCGGTTCGTTTACGTTCATATCGAACGGCTGGCTAGTTTATGGAGCGTGTGCGGTTGCACTCGAATCATTATCGAAGCCAATGCACCACTCTTATTCATATTTGCTTCGGCTGCTGTGAGTGTGCACGTTTAGAAATGAGCGTTGTTAGTAAAACACTAATAAGACGGAGAGCGTGTATCCATAACGAGAAATTATTATCTTGTGACGAATGTACAGTTAGTTTGAATGCTTACACAAATAGATTTTTACCGCACGTCGAAGGAGTAAAAACTAACGACTCGAATAAACGAATAAACGTTGAAGACTTCTGACCAAAATTTAATGAAAATGTCAATATTAATTATTACCAATAGGAATCAGTATATTATCTACTTAATATTTCATTCTTTTACGATAGTTATAAAATTTTTTGATTACTTTCATAAATTAATATGTTTACTACTAGAACAATAGCCAAACGTTTGACTATGAGCGCATTAAAACAAAAACTAAGCGTGAAATTGAAAGTTAAAAAGTCAAGACAAATTTTTTGAGTTGTTGCATAACAATTCAGTTTTTTCTCTGCGTTCAGTTCAGTCTAATGTGCGATTATGAGCAATTATAATCAATTATAATTTATTTATTTACTTATTGTCTGTCGAATAATTGTAAATGTTTAAGACGTGAGGTTCAACAGCTTGTTAAAAATGTGCTCCTAATTTAAATTTGGTATTTAGAGTGCATATATCGGCCAAGGTTAGTGAGCAAAACGATTTTATTCAAATATATTATACACCTGCAAATATTGAAATTTAATCTGACATATTTTGTTAATCATTTGCGGTGCATTAGATTTATTGCTACAATTCGTATGAACTTTTCGAACTAATGTTATACTTTTTCTTATTTGACAGGTTATTCTTCACGCATCATTGATTTATTTTGCTGACCCTCAAATGTCTTAAACATAATTATATATTTCAACTGTTAACAATGCGCAACTAATGCATTTGAATGTAAGTTCAATAAAAAAAAACGCATTGCTTGTAATCAGCTTTTCCTAATGAGTTAAATTGAATTTCGTTATATAAGCAACATCAATTTTAATCGATGGCTGTTCAAAACATCTGCTCAATTTCGCGAGATTATAAGCGCGGATGGAATTTTAATAATAATTTAAGTATTTATTTTGTAAAAGTAGCAGCTAATAAGTATTAATTGCTTTTTTGTATCGGTGAATTTACAATTTAAATGACGAGCTTTTGATGTCACGTGCGGAAAAACATCGGCACAATCAGCGGTTTACGTGATTTTCGCAAATTTCGTAATTAATTGTATCGTATCCTATCGGCTTCGGTTTGTTTGGAAACAATAAATTTGTGCGCGGCGGATGTCACAGTAAATTTACGAAAATTAGCAAGTTGATCTTTTCAATAGAAGAAGCCAATGAATATTGATTACGCATTAACATTTGAATGAAGATATAAATTCCGATATGTGCGCACTTTAATCAGATTGTGATTAATTTATGATGTAATTCGATTTGTGTCTCTTCTCTCTTTTTTATAATAAATAAATAGTAAAATACATGTGTGTCCTGGATTTACACGATAAGTAAATTCCTGATGAAAACACAGGTACACGATGAATATGTAATTTTTTCAATGGATAAACTCATCCTTACCAAAAAAAAACCTCTAAAACCTCTTTCCGTTTAGTTTGCAAAATATTTAAACGATAAACTTCTTTATAAATTACGACAATTCCCGTTTGTAATCGCTCACTGCACGCGTAACCAAGTAAAATAAAAGATTGATAGAATAAAATGACTTACCAATAATAAATGTCCTAAAAGTGCATCATTTCTGAGCAGGATTGCAGCCTGATTTCCTTCATCCTGATAGATTTCACCAACTTCTTCACGACTCTAAAACAAAATACAGATATTAATAATCATCATCCATGTCTCACAACTTTAAAACACTTATTACTAATTCTCTTTACAAAATCTCTACCAAATTCAAATATAAAATTAACACACAAATCGTACTTGGAAATTCCAAACGTTTCACACTCATATTCGCAATCACTAAATTGGACTTGAGACAATGCATTTCAATCTCACTCAAACATGAATCACATACCAACCAATATCTAGATATATACAAGACGCCAAAAAATTTGCCATCCCATGAATTTAGCTAGTCCCTAGCTGGAATGTCTTAGCTACGTTTGAAACACTCAGTTAGCAGATAGCAAACAACTATGAGACAAATATGACAAAAGGTTTGTTGGCATGTTGTTTTGCTTGCGCAGCTCGTACACGCTATACACACATATAATTTGCATACTGCCACAAGACAATGGAATTTCTCACAGTCAGTTGAACGGCAAAATGCTTTGACATCTCATAAATGTTTCCACACGTTATTGCTCGCTGTTCACTCGTCTAGACTTGCACAAATTCACCAACGATTTCGTCGTGCGTTTGTTCTATGCTATAATACCTCGATAGCATTTGATGTGTCTGTCTTATTATTACTGTTTGATATTGGCAGCACCTAGTTCGCGACACTCCCAAATATGTGAAGTGCAAGAATTTTCAATTGAAACGCCAAAGTTGCTCACTTACTTGCAAAACAATTCGAATGGAATGAAAAATTGGGCACAACGAAATGAAGCAATTTTATAAACTAATCGGGAAACAAATGGCAATAGAACCACGAATTCGATGAAAGTGCAACGCGTGTAATTTGCAATCATCTTCGTTGAGTGATTCCATCACTGATGATCGCTCCTAATACGAAGACGCAATTGCGCAAAATCATCTTACATAAGATGGAAAATATTTAGAGCAATGTGTTTTGAGAACGGTGTAAAGTTCATTCAATCAACTCGTTCTTAATTGACGTAAACCTTAAGACTTAAGAGATTTTAATGAAACTTTAATTATACCTTCGAGTATGTCGTTATATAATAATTCAAATAATCACTTAATATTCCAAAATAAAATGTTCTCACGACTCATAAATTTGTGTGATTTAAATATGAAATGTTAACCATCAATACTCTAATTACGCAGAATCGTGTTGAATTTTAAAATACCTAATTGATGATTTTCAAATTGTAGCAATTTTCAATTTACCACCAAATTACAAAATGAAGCAAATTGCAATATTCATAATTTCAATTTAGAAATAGTCGTGAGCATAGGCGCAAGTTGCCTTAGCTAATGAAGATAAGCAATTAATTAATTTTGTATGACGTTTACAGACAATCAGGGTCTTCTCTCTTCTTCGATTGCAAAACAGCCGCTGCCGCTTCCTTTACACGCAATTGTTGCGTTTTCGCAAGGAGTCGCCTTGATGTGCACGCGTACGCTTTATATGAAATAAATAGTAGTAATAATAGTGAATTGTAAGTAATACTTGCATAATGTCGTATTCACAGCAAACAGCTACACACACACTACGTACGTAGGTACACATGCTTTATGAATGCACGCATGTTGTTTATGCGTTGTTGTTGCTTATTTTGTAACTGTTTGTTCTTTTTTCATTTACATTTGCTTAATGTAATTATTTAATTACGTACGTTTTCTAAAAATTCACAATTCAACACATGTTTCTTTCTAAACAAATCATATTCCAAAATTTAAATATACGTCCATTCAAGACTTATCAATTTTACATTATTTTCTATTTATGTCTATTAAATAATTCATTGATAAATTTGCAATTTGAGTTATTTACGTAAACGTATTTAATCGCCACTTGAAATTTCTCTCGTGTATTTTTGACTTAATGTCAGGATCAAGGATCTTACCACCTTGAAGAAAAAACCCACAGTAAATCAAAAGACAGATGCACCTTGTAATAATTACTTAAGTAAGTCCAGTCAAGTGTGTGTTGAGTCATTTGAAATTGTGGTTAGACATGTTGACCACAGGTAAATTTATTAAATTGCAATTTCGCAATAGTTTTGTCGAACGCATTGAGACGTTAAAGTAAGTCGTTGGACATCTTTATGGTATCGTTGACGGCTAACAACCTTAAACTTTTTAACGCATTTGACATCAACTTAATTCAATTAGAATTGCATCCAGGTAAATAAATCTTATTTAAACAATCGCTTGCTCGCTTGCTTGCTATTTCTGAGTCATTATTGCAAATCTAAAGTGCGCGTGGCATGGGACACGTAAGCAGCTCACAATTTACGCAAATAAGGAACGAATTTAGTCGCACACCAAAAAATATACGCACATGGATATGAAATATTCGAGGGCGATAAAATAAATAATATAATAAATAATTTATAAAGCGTGAAACCTGAGAAACTCATACTTTTCTCGGACGCAAACAACAATCTTGTTGTAAATGACCGTATACGCTTGATTTAAAATTCTAAACGAAATTGTAGAAAACATGTGTAATATTGCTATTAAGTTAGTGATAAATTATTTTACGCATACTAATCGCGACTTTTCATTATGACTTTCCGCTTCTCCCCGAGTGGCGTTTCGCTATTTTTGTTGTTCGTTGTGTTGTTGTTAATGCCGGCGAGCACAATACAACACATATTGGAAAGTAACTTCTGCATAGTTTATAGCACTTTAATACTTTAACCTTTTTCTCAACAACAGAAAGTGCGCGCCTTTTATATTTACCTAGCCGCGGCGTGTTCTTGTCGTGCTGTTATGCAGTTCATAAGAATCTTAGTCATTTCTTGCGCGCTATTAAATAATACCGATTATAATGCTATGCAATGCGCGAGCCAGGCTCATAATGAACAACAATAAATGTTTTTCAATTTCTTAGCGCTGAGCGCTTTATAAATTAGAATTGCAATTAAGCGCAAACTTCCGTTAGATTAAACTTTTCTACTTATTGTTGTAATTCCATTGCGGAATTTCTTAATTGTTCCAGCGCATTCTTTTACAAGGTGAGGTTAAATTTACTGTTCAATTGTTTACGATTCATTTTAAAAGTTATAAAATGAAATGCCTTATTAATATGTAAATTACGTAAAGTGTCCCTCATTTTCCTGGAAACCTTTCCGAAAAAGGTTTTCCAAAGTCAACGAAACCGATAAACCGCCTGGAGTTTGCTGAATTCACATGCTATTATCGCAAAATGTTCATTTGCTCATAAATTAAATAATCGACTGACGCTAATTGTTAATTCGCACCATAATTTAAAATTATCTGAGAAAAGCCTTAAGCCAGTCGATTATTCACGTCGATAATTTATATAACACAAATGCAAAACGTTTTCTGTACATGGCGTTGTTTTGTTTTGTGCTGTTAAGCATGTGCAAATCAACAAGGAATCAAAATGTTCAGTGAAACGAAACAATACTTCCTAGTTGTTTCATTCAAGACAGCAAACACTTACTGATTTTTTGTGTGTGGCTCGAATGATTATTGATTACCCAAACGCGCCAAGGAATCGTTTATTCTAGACAAAAGCGCAATAGACATCTGATTGTTCACGTGCCTTTATGAAAATCTATTCAACTATTACCAAAATTTACGCGTGTCATTATCGACAAGTTGATTAACCAATTAAAGCATAAGCCGGAATTACAATCGACATTCACCTGTGTCAGCAACACGCGTTCGATTGATTTAATAAAGAAACAAACAATAACAAATTCAGACATGGAATAAAGAAGTTGGGAAAAAAATTGAAAGTGAATTATTCGAATTATCTAATAATCAATGGATAATTCACGTTTGTCCGTGATTTAGCAACTTTTCGGAACCGCCTCCTTCCGATGTAAATTGTGTCGATCGATCAGCAGTGTTTCATAACTGCTATTGGGCTTTTTCTTTTCATATAGCAATCAATAATCAATAATGATGGTGTGAAAAGGCATTTCGATGACATTCTTCTTATATATAATGAGCAAAAAGCGAATGCTAACGGCGATTTTCGAGAAATAAAAACGGAAATTGAATTAAATGCTTGACTGCATATACGCTATAAACAACATTTGAATAATGTTTAACCCGTAAACACGTTTTCCTCATTTCGGTTAATTACAACCTTTCGGCGTCTGAACAACAAATAATGAGATATTTCGCAAAATAAAGACGTATTGAATTTAAGATAAAGCTGTAATGATTTATTATATAAGACTTTGAAAGAATGTCTTTAGAATCTGTGGGCTTTAAATTGGCAAAATCAAATGATTGGAAATTCAGCAAAACTAAAATCATTTTTACCAAAAATTATTGCAGTTAGCAATTTGGACAATAATAATAACGAAACGAGGAAGAAATGTGAAAGTACGCATTATACGATTGCACAATATGTTTGCTCATTTGCCGTTTGCAAATGTTGCGTTTGAATAATATGTTACTATAATAAATTTGTATAAATTATTTAAGTGATTTTCTATTCCCTACTCACGCGAAAATTTTCTGCAAAAATCTGATAAATGTCTCTATGAACTTTTTCAACACCTGTTATTTGAATATTTATAAAATTATGAACAAACTGTAATTAACTAATTACTCTTCGCCAGGGACGCGATAAATAATTACAACATTATCCAGAAATGCTACGTAATCTGATGAAATAAAACTTGTTAAAAGTAATTAATGTATACGATCATAATTAAAACTCTAAGGCTTTCGATACATACTCTTTTCAGACTTTGCGTATTTGAGGAATGAATTAAAACTTAATGATTTTATATAAGATGTTGCCATTCTTATATAAAAGAAATAAATTTAACCGCCTGTTTAGTTTCAATTTCACTTGTTCAACTAATGATTATACTAAATACTCTTTGAATAGACGCGTTGTAAAATTGATTGTTAAGCGTTAAGTAGATGTGTATATTGCACGTATGTGCGCGTATCATTATTGTACGGTATATTCATGCTGAACTATACGGTGCATGATTATTACTTGCCATACACATAAATGAATAACTAAATAAGTAAATGAATATCAAATGAAACGAAATGAAATGTTATTAGCCTGTTCGCAATATTACATAACTGTTACGCTGCGTCGTGTTCCACTGACATGTTAAAGTGATGTTGATGATATCAATGACACACATTTGCTACTGTTCAATTGCTAAATAAACCAATAAATGTTAAGAAATTGCCGAGTATGTTTTCACTAACGAACTAGTATAAAAATACGACATTTACCAATTAAAACTTTTACTTTTACCCACGTTGCTTTTCAAATTTCATTATCGTTGAAAATCTCTTAATATTTTTGTACACAAACACTCAATGTTTATGTAATTTTTCATTTTCACAGACTATACGTCCATTAAAAATTATTACCTGAATAAATCACACTTGCTAACCTGATAGTCGTAAACTGATATCGAGGAAATGGTCATAAAACGCGTGATTAAAAAGTGTCAAACACGTCCTTACCTTACGTACGTACGTATTTCGAAAGACCGGCATGGGTATAATATAAAATCTCATTCATTCACTGTGAATTTCTTTATAGCAATATAGGTAATCAATTTCAATCGCACGACCGCAACACACGCTCATTGCTATAAATCAATCGCCCACTTTATCGTTAATGCATGCATGGCATGGAAATAAAAAGCGCAACGAGAGTGAAATTAAAATATGTGTGCACTCACCTCGTCCTCCGGTATTTCCATGTATTCGACGCCGTGCTGCGAAGTGGCATTCGGCTCCACGGTCCATATCTTCAGGCCGGACTTCTTAAAGAGTCCATCGTTCCGCACCAAGCTGAGATTCAGCCGTTTACCGAACGCTTCCAAGCGAATATTCGCCGTTCTTGGCTTTTCATACAATTCGCTGCTGCTTTTATCTGCATTGATTTGATGCGATTTCCCAATGAATTTTCGCTTTGCTTTCAATGCATTGCCATCAAGATGATTGTTAAGGGATGACAATTTGCCACTCGAAGGATAATCACTTAGCGTATCTATGCTGCGTTTTCTTCGTATGTTGTGATCAGATATATGAACTACTTCGTATTCAGGAACTGTAAAAAAAAGAGAATAAAATATTTAAATTAAGCACGATAAACAATTAGAAATCTTTGATCGCTTAATCAAGACGCATTAATTTATATTTCTATTATTAGTTGATGTTAAATTTCAAGTAAGTAGCTAAAATACGTTTAAGTTAATGTATAAATAACCATGAAATTACATCATGTGAATTTTATCATATTCAGGAAAAAGGAAGCAAATTCGTTCAGCGTATTATCGCCTCACTTTTTTCCTTCCTACGTCCGCACAAGAATATTTGAACGCTTTTTTCGCTCACCGTTTGTGAACCGAGCTGACTTGAAATTAACTGGCGCATTAGTGCAATCGACTGTGATTATGATTAAACGTGTAACTTTTAATTGGTCACGAATGAAATACACAACTCGGTTGAGCCGTAAAATTAAACTTGCATTAAATCTATTCAAGCAGCAAACTATAATATTCTTTACTTATTTCATAACGAGTAAGAGATGGAAACGTACGGAAAATATATGTAGTATGATTATATGTTTTACTTGCAGAATATCAAATTATTCTAAATTAATTTGCAACGAGAAATAGAATAACATAAAACTCTAACTGAAACAGAGTGTATACATCTGTTTACTAATTGAATGATAATTTAAACAACTTTCATTTTATCAATTTTAATACAATTTGTTTAGCACAAGCGTCGCCGTCGTGTTGTGCTGTGGGCGGAAAGACTCGTAAAGTAGAAGTAAACGAAGAAGAGGAAGCAAGAAATGAAGAAGTAAAACACTTCCGTTACACATTGCAATGAGCAATTAGAATATTCAGTGCGCTTTCTGTGACGGCAATGTATAATGTTTAATTGCTAATTGCTTCCTAATATTTTTGCATGTCAGCGCAAAGCCACACAATAAGTTTAACTCAAATGTCTGCAAACTTAATGAGAAAGTGAATTGAAGTACTTTGCCATATGAAATTTTCAATTTTGATTTGATGAAAGTTATAAACTTTATCACTCCATCTACTTCTTCGAATTTATGCATTATAATAACTGCAAACGTTGAATAATTTAAGTTTCATAAGTTTTTCGAAGCCAGACATAAAATAACAACCATGCAAATTACCATTAAAAGATGCTTACCTAAATCGTGGCTATCTACATGAAATGTGCTTTGCAGTTCGTCTAATGTCATGTGTTTGTGAATCTGAAACAATAATACGAACATTAAACATCATACATTTAACAACAATTTATTACTTTACATATATTATATTTAAATTCACGAACAAACAAAGTTCGAAGAACTAAAAATGATGATCATTTATCATATGAAATATTGTTCCAAAACTTTGGGTTAAAAAGCGAAAATAATACGATCATAAAAAGATCAGAATTTAAATATTTTGCTGAATTTGCGTATGAAACAAATATAATATGACCGTGATTAATATTTTCATAATTTGTAAAGATTATATCTCGATAATATTTACGACATTTCTGAAAAATATAATCTTCTGAAGTCTTAATTAATATCATCTTCTTATCTACTCAAATTTAAATTAATTTAAAATAAGTTTTTACATCAATGCAAAAAGCTTTAGTTATGGGTGTTTTTTTGTTGCTATTCTACGTTAGCAAATAATGCAACACTGCCATAAATTGTATGTTTATTACTATTGGAAATAATGAACTGCAAAAACGACCAAATATGAAACAACTAACTAGTGCAATACGAAATGGTTAGTCTTGCTGCATATTGAAAGTAAATCACGATTCGAATGCGTAATGAAACCAATTGTTATAGCTAGTAGTAGCACAGCAGTAACGTGAGTGTAAGCAAGTAAGGCCTAGCAATGTTTGCGGTACAAACAAAACAAGAACGCATAATACAAATTAGCAGCGGAGGTGCGCAATGCAATTAGAACTAGGTCCAATGTCATTCGCAGTTTCGACATGGCTTCTTACAATGTCCAACTTCGTTAGTTTAGTTATCGAAACGATCGTCGCAACTATTAATACCACGAAATGTGTCTAGGTTATTACTATTGACAAAGAAGTTCATGTGATCAATAAAAGAAGTCCTACATTTCACTACAATACATTGCAATATTTTTCAAAGTGATTGTTTCTTGCTTTAATATTTTTATTCTGCTCTAATTAATATGATTGTGAAATTAAAAATTATTACTATAATAAATAATATTAAATCTTTCATGTCGTTTGCAAATTCACTTCAAATTTTAAATTCTGACTATATTTAAAATGTTTTATTCACTGAGAATTACAAGAATCCGCAAATAAATAAATAAACAAACCGGAAGAAGAAATAATGAAATACATTTACGAGGCATTCGTGCTGCTGACGACATTAAGCCTCACCGGAGACCTTTATCCTCTTATGAAGTGTTTCCTTGCCGCGAGGAGTCTGCGTGCATCTTTTCTCTTTCGCATTTGTTGTTGCGTTTCACACAAACTGCGTTCATGTTTATATTTATGATGATGCACCGTAGAAAACGGATATGTACGTACGTACGTACGTGTAGTGTATCGTAACTTTTTCTTTCTTTTCTTAATTGTGCATACCGCGTACACACGCGGCGTCCCTGACAAATGCTTAATTTCATTTACTTTATGCTTTTTGCTCAGCATTACGAGCAAGAGTATGTGCTTAGTGCTCGAGCGCGTCTCATATCGAGTGCTGCAAATTAATCATTTTCTAATTGAGCTCCAGCTTTATTAATGCAAATGCTAACCACAACACATTACGCGCCGTTCGGTGTATTTAGGTTGAGGAGCCTTCTTTACCACCTTGAATTTGTTGCTATTTGCATTTATATTTCTGCAAATTAATGCTACTACTTAAATCATTTTACGCAAGTCGTAAATCTTATCAAATTAATTACTTATTTTTCATATTAATATCCTTCTACTCCTAAATATAACTATTATTTTAATTCGATGCATTACAGCATTATAAATGCCTCTCCTCACAAATAAAATGTTAAAATGTTGAAAGAAAGTAAAATATTAAACAATTACAATTGTTGCTTGCAAAACGTAATTACGATTTCAATTGCACACACTTTTAGTTTCATTTCCCATTCGTCGTCGTTTCTTCCATTCTCACACATCTGTGATGTTCATTCATTGTTGAACCGAATGAATAAATAAATTCATAGAAATAAACGTGGCTAATCGCACATTTACAATAAGCTGAATGCAATTCCTGTTATTGTTTCACTCCGCTATAGCTTGCAATTATTATAACATTTCAAGTGTGATAATTCGAGCAAGAATAACACAAGTTATCCGTGTACGTGTAATAAATCAATTCCGACATTTTGTAGGCTTCGATTCAATGCAATTGTTATAGGAATATAATAAATATGTGAAGCAATAAAATTAGACGCACTCATTGTCTTTGGCATATCAATATGTTGTGATCAATTGTAAAAATCGTTCAAGAACGTTCATATGTTTGCGATTTCTTCCTATTCAATTCTCTTACAGAGTTTGCCATTAAAATTAAAGATCTTTAACGCGTTTAGAAATTAAGCTTCTGCTAAATAAATTTAATTTAATGAAAAAATAATTCTCTGAACCTTTACTTAAAATTTTCATACCTAAATAAACAAAAGATATAATTTAATTAAAAATATCATCTGATTTGTTATATCCTGTATATAATTGCAGATAATTGAATTAAATAAACTAATATAAACTATTTCATTCCGTATTCATGAGCGCATATTCCTGTCATGTTTTCGTTTATTTATTTATTTATTGTCTCTATTTGCACCCTACGTATTGTTTGTTCGTTTTTCCGTCATGTATCTTGGCATACAAGCAATACAATAGTAAATAGCTATTGCATCTAGCTATTCTTAGACAATATCTTACGTGCAATACATGCATTCAAACAGGCTAGAAGTTGCAATTTCATCAATTCTTGCACTTTCATACAATCACTCAATGAATAGTTTAACCCAATTCCCATAGATCTTAAGGCAGAAATTTGAAAAAAATCTTAAAAATCAAAAATAATTAATTTTGATATTACGACATAAATTCCTGCTAATTTAAATTTATGCTTAGTGAATAATACGTTATCTAAACAACTGACGTTAAAGTTGTCAACAAAATTTGTGTTTTGCACAATTCGCGCACTTCCTGGACAGAACCAAAAATAACTTTTTCTTTGACTCTAACTCTAACATTTTCACCTTTTCTTATTATTTCATAATAATTTGCGTTTTAACCCAATTCACAGGAATCTTCAAGTATAAAACTAAAATACCATAAACTCCATAACGGAAAATAATGCCATAAAAGAAGGAATGTTGTGACTGCAATAATGAATTTCTTTCTCATTACGACAATCAGAAATCAACACACACAAAAAACTAAAATTGCTATTACTAGAAAATCAAATTGGCATTTGAAGCTATTTAAAATCCTCTAATGAAATTGTGCATCAAGCATTTATTACCTTCATGGCAATTTAAGTAAAATAACCCAAACCTACTTAACGCATACACAATGGATTCACTTAACAAGCTGTAGCTTATTCCACTCAAGTAACTACATGCATACCTACTTAAGAATGTAAGTAAAATATCAATGCCAATGCTGTAATTATAATTTTCATGCAACGAGACGCCTAACGCTTTGCAAGTTTCAACATCGACGCTATATACGCGGCCATTCAATGAGGGAATGAATGAAAGGTAATAATTTGAAAATTAGGAACATAATAGGCGCAAAGTAGCATGCTGAACGTGTTACAGGTTGCAAACGCATTACGTTTAAGAAGTGATTAATCTATTGTATTTAAATTTGCGCACTTGTTGTACTCGTTTTCGTTTGCAGAGAATTTGCATTCAGAGAGACAGACAATCGGTGTTTCTATTCAAACAAACGCTGGAATTTCAATTCCATGTATGAAGCACTTGTTGTAATATTTTGCAAAAAGAGCAATACACAATTTGGAAATTCCCAATTTTGTTATTGTCTGCGTCGTATTTGCATTCACTATTAGCGAAAGTTTATAACTTAAATAATTTATTATTTTTATCAAGCATCAAGCATTAACCATTATCACCCTTGCAGTTTTTCCTCTTTTAATTAAGAAATTATCATCGGCCAAGTGAAAGTTTTCATTTGCATTATAATTCATTAAGTAGTATTTTTTGTACGTCTTTATGACATTAAACAATTAATCGTTTGGTGTTATAATATGCGTACATGATGTCTGCACAATTGTGAAATCATTGATGGAGAGATGAGGAAAAAGAAGAGTTAATTTGGCATTGTTAGTCTGCGTTTTTGATGCCTCGTATTGTGCACAATCACAATTTCGCACACGTCTGTTGAACCACTCTGTACCAATATTTAATTAACCTTCGCGAATGGTAATGATAATTGAAGGTAATTGAAAACAAGCGTTGCAAACTAAACGTCAACGTCTCACTTTAACGACGTAAAACAATTAGCTGTTTTACTTAAACTCATCTCATTAGTCTTTTAATTCATACTACATCTCCATTTTTCGAAATCAACCGCAATGCCAAATAAATGAGAGACATTGAGAGCGTGCAAAAACAATGGTGAGTGAATGGCTTTCATTAAGCACAAGTACAAATCTCTATTGTTATCAGCAAAAAACGGAAATACGGATTGTTATAATCAATTTGCAAAATATTTAAAAAATCATTTAAGTACCTACACCTGTAAAGTCTTACAGCATCAAGATCACGATCGCAAAATAAAAGTTCAAGTGTTGAAATACTTTGTACTTTTCAAATTTAATACTTAACCATAAAATGTCAAAGAATTTTACTCAATATCCTGCTTGTATTGTCTCAATTTCAGCCAAGGTGCTTAAGTCTGTACTAGTTTTAGTAACATTTCAAGGCTAGCAAACTATCAAAATCATTAAACGCTTCCAGTCGGCAAATAAATCTTTAAACTTTTTCTTTTCTTTCGATACTTCACGGATAACAACACATGCTGGCATCCTTTGCGAAATGATGCTCATACTTGGACCGCAATAATAGTAAAATCGTTCGCCTCGGGCGGAAATGCGAGAAAAATTAAGCGAAATGCGATGAATTGCACCTTTGTCTTCAAATAGTGCGTGCGTGCTTTTGAATCAATCTCTTCGATTTCACGATAAATTCAAGAACGTGGCGTTGAAGCGAGATAAATATGCGTTTGTTCGTGTACAAGAGACAACTTTCCTGACTTAAGGTCACTTAAGTCATAATCTCAAGAATCTAAGGTTAGTTGGCAATTTGCAATCAAACACTAATTCCAGACAAGTGAGCAAAAAGAAAGACTATCGACTTTCATATTTACTTCTAATCTTCTTCCTTCGAAATCTCATTAGCAGAAAGAGATGAACTGATTATACGCTTGATCAAAAATCATCATTTCTACTAACAGTAGAAAATTACAAAGTCTCAATAAAATGTACGCACCCAAGAAAATATCATTCAAGTTAATTTTACATGAATTATGGCAATTGCACCAAACTCGTTAACAAATCGTCCTACGGTAATTAAATGCGCACCTACCTAATTAAACAACAATTATTATAGTTTTTACTGATTGACTATGTCGCTTTAAAAACCATTAAATGTTCTTACCAGCTAAGGCAAGGCATCTTCGTTATTTTCAAGTAAATTGTCCTAAAGTCTTGAATCATTAATTATCGCAATCAAACTAAACGTGGTAATAACTTTAGGCAAGACAATCAATAAATTACATAGAGCGCGACTCATAAAAAGATTTGGCAATAATCAAGAAATCGAAATGCCACTTAGTACAACAACAACAACTGCACATAACAGTTGAGCATTGAGATAATAATGTGAACGACCGACCTATGAAGCAAAAAAAAAGTGCTCAAAAGACCGCACGCACTTTACGCACTTTGCATGTCTGTATGAAAAAGGCAAGAAGCAATCATATTTATCGTCTAACGCGTTTTTTCGTTATTGGCATTTAATTCAGCAATCGGTAAATAAATAAGTGAGTAAATGTCTAATTGAAATTGCAACATGTCCTGTTGGTTGCTACGTAAACTGGTCTGGTCGTCGGCATGCAAGAGATGAAGGAATTAAGAATGTTGTTGTATTTGCGCGGGTGAAGCAATAAGCACTTTTTCATCAAATGGAACGTACGCGTCAAAATGCTATAAATTTAACGATGACTTTAATTGAAAATTACTTTACGAAACGACAGACATTTACGCCGTATTCAATAATCCTTTGATAGAAAATATTTCATATTTGTTTTGACATCCCAAATAATATTTAATTAAATTAATTGCATACCTTACTAATTTACTAATTTTTAAACTTTCTCAGCTGTTAATTATATGAAGAATTCAAATGTCAGCAAAAAAAACTTAATTTGTGTGAATAGTTGAAGAATAAAAGAAATTCCATAAAGATAATAATTTCTAAAAAATATTATCCTTTCATAGTAGATAAGAAATCAATAAAATTCACCTTCATAACTAATCATCATAATTTTCAATAATCAATCATTCTAATAAATTTACAATGAAACTGCCTACTCATGATAGTAAAATGAAATGCAAACTAGGAAGTAAATCTGAACCAACAATCAATTCGCTTTGCAAACTCTCATCGTTTTTTTTTTGTTTGTTGTAAAGTAATCGAAGAGCGATCAATATATAATCAATAATCAATAATAATCAAACACTGCACGAACGCAAAAGACGATAATTAGTGACGCCAGTCGGTTCCTCCTTTCATTATCCTTCCCGCGCATCTCCAGCACATTTTCATTTTCCTTTCGTGTCTTACACTTGCGCTCTTGACGCAATAATAATATTACACATTGCCTGCCGTTCCCATTGATGATACGCGTAAAAGTCAAGTCAAGCGTCGTTTGCTTTTACATAAATTCAATCGCGCACAATGCTTGCAATCTGGCATTAATTTTTTGTTGTAATAAATTACAAAACGTCAATTAGTGCAATTACGCTTGGGCAAGATGCTTCTCGAAATACGAATAAATGTATTTTAATAAGTCAATGCGTATTGCGTAATTTTATTATATTTCTAATGTGAAATAATCCTGAATAAAATATAAAATCATCTGATTGTACACAAGTACCTAGTGTTCATAAATAATTTAATAGCCTGGAAAACGGAAATGTCTTTATTAAACATTTCAATTCGCAATTGACGAACGAACGAACCGCATTGCACGCCACATTCAAATGCATCTCATAAATATTCTAATCAATCCGCAAATTGCCGTCGTCCGTATTTACAGTGGAATTGCGCAAAATTTAAACACTGTACACAAATCGCAAATTTCGTTTCTTGATTCGCGGAAACGTTGTAATTCTAGCTGCAAGTTTGGCGCAGTTTCTATTTTGTCCATAAATGTTTACATCGATTGCGTCTCAACTCAACGTCTGCAGTAGGTAGGTAATCATTTTTTTTTTCATGCGTTGGGCTCGCTTCTTGTTGTAAATCGTTAAGTGGGACTAGGAAGTTGTACATACAAATGTACAAAGATTTATTATTTCAAATTGAATTCAACTCTATTTCTAGCAATTTGGTTCAAAACGAATAAGTACTAACGATTTCGATACAACTGTCGTTAAACTAAAGCGCTATCAATGACAAAATGCTTCTTGTATTTTGCTAAATTGAGGAAGTGCATAAAATGTAATTGAAAAGTGATTTAAATTCGCAATACACAAATTTTTATGCGTATTTCAATGTAACCAAATTCGCAATATTTTCAATTCAAATGTCATTCACGACCGATTATCCTTTTCCATCTTTTCCATCGTTTTAATTGTTCCAATCTCTTAATAAAGAGAAACTTCATTTCCTTTGCCCATTTTCAGCCGAAGGCTTGCGAACTAAACTAATTTTTGACATTTAAATCACGTTAAAGTTTTCAATAAAATCTTAAGCGCACAAATTGTATAGAAAAGAATAGAAATAAAATATAGTTGACACGTTGTAAATGCAAGAGATCACGAAAATGTCAAATTTGAAATGCCAATAGAATAAAGCTAAATTGGTGCAATGGTCCTGATTAGCAAAATGCATTAAAGCAGCCGCATTCGACGTTAACATTAACGTCACATTATTAACCCACAAACTTGTAGCCAACCGAAAGAAAACATCCTGAATTTCTATCTACGACCAGTTCATTGAATGCACATGGCATGGCACTCTAACTCAAAATAGACCTGTTTATGAATTTCAATTAATTATTAATTTATCAAATCGTATATATCAATCACCGAAATAATACTTGTCAGAAATATGCTAATAACCCATAAATTGCATACGCAATAGGTACGCCTATAAAATCACTTCCTTAAAAACGTGATTTATTATGTTACTACACGAAATGCTAATTAATCTAAGCCACTAATCATAAACGTATCAAATACGTAGGTATATGATGACAATTCTTCTCACTTATCAACTCGCACGATTGCGAGGGATAACTGTCCGCATTTTTTCTTTTAGTAAAAAGAACCTGTCTCAAGAGACGACTTGTATTATTGGCAACACGCGTACGTACGAGTGACATAATAATAAAATACCGCAATCGTAATGCACTACACGCATAATCGAGCGATTTCCTTTTGCGTGGCACGAAAAGCGCGCAACTTTTCAACTTTTCATTCGATCTCTGCGTTTATGCAAGCAAAATAATGCAAGTGCGATGTGTGTGCGCTGCATTTTAAGATATAACCAGCATCGAATGCAATGCGATTGCAAATGGGATTGCAAACTTGTTAACGGTAAAACAGTAGCAATTAAACGACAAATAAAGTTTTACTTTCATACGTGTGCATCACTTGCAACTTTTCGTAATGTTCGCTCTCGTCGCGTAATTGCATCAAGAGATGTTTGTTGCAGCAGTGGCTACAATATTAACCAATAGCCATAAACAATATAGGCATATTGTGATCACAAGAAATTTCTGCCTCGTGTTATACAATAATGCAAATTGTATTTTTGCAAATTATTCCGTTGATATTCGATATTTTTAATAGCTAATTTATATTATTTATGATTAATCAATTTGAGATAAACATAATACTTATTACGCAATTATTTGTTATAAATTATGATAGAAAATATCCATAAACAATAGAAACTATACCTAATTGTTTTGAAATTTGATCAGTTTCACAAAAGACAGACAAAAAAACCCAAGTGTTATACTCGTGTATCAAAATATTTAAATTTTAAATTTCATCGACAAAATAAACAAATATCTAATAACACAATAATCAATAATCGAATTATTGATTACCTAAAAAATCTATCAATTTAACATTAATACGAAGTTTACCTAACTTCTCAGATGTTCTTTATAGAAATCTGTATTTTTTACAAGACTTATGTAATGAATCCCCGTTTTTCAACATTTTAAGTGCCAATATGACACATCGATTATTAATAATAAAATATCATTATACGCATCGACTTTTAACACTTTGGCATTTCCGTCCTCACCGCAAAAGAAAAAAATGATTCATAATTTTTTAATATCCTCAAAGCCTAATTTATTATAACATAATTTCGCATAATTTACGAGCCGCGCATTTATGCCATATTTCATAAAAATGAAATTCACAAAATACGTCAACGTGGCAACAAGAGCCAATGAACTACCGAAGCACCGATTCCGCCGTCCCTCGCAAAAAAAAATTCTATAAAATCGAAGAAGAAGTAGAAGAAGAAAAGGCGAATTTTATCAGTGAATTCTCTTCTTCGTTTATGTAGTCATCAATGGCCATAGTCGGAATTAGCATAAAATTAGCAAGTCTAAATACCAAGAGTGTCGCGTTGTTGTCTCTCGCCGCACAACAAGTTTCTCTCAAGCGCGCGCGAGTGAGCATTTGTTTAAAACATTTGTTACATGATTTCGGCGACTACATACACACATACACGTACACCTTATCGGTGGATGTGCTCTGCAACAAATTAACAAAACGCGCAGCACCTGGCTGAAGGAAAGAGTGCTTGTCAACTCATGCAAAAAACATTTATTGTTCGAACAGGTTCCACCGAGTTGTCATCCGTTTTTTCGAGTGGCGGCACGCACGCTCAACTATGCCCGCGTATTTTTATCAACAATTTTATAATTAAATAATCAAACCCATCCGTCGATCGATTATTAATAATAACTATTCGAAATTCTCGATAGTCAATAATAATCATGTTATTCCATCGTGCGTTCTACGTAAACGAAATTGACACTTAATTAATGACTCGAATAAATATCAATTAATCAGTATTAGAGTTGGTGATTAAGTTGTTAATTGTTGCGATTCATCAAATAAGAGATAAAAATAAAAATAATATTTTCATCTCTTCCACTGGAAAAAAATAACTGAGAAATTAAAGGAAATAACTTCTTGAAATTGTTCATAGATCATTGACTTAAAATTGCACACTCACAGTACTAACTGTACCCAATTATTCATTGACATCTTTGCCGCTTGATTGTTACCATTCATTCATTAAGACATCAATAATAATTAAACGCCATAAATCCAACGTATAAAAAAAATATTTGCACGTCTAAATCTCGAATATTTTTTTAGGTACAGACAACTCATTAAGAAATGCTCATCAATCACGAATTGTACGAAACGTAAGTGTACTTAGGTAATATTTAATGAATCGATGACTAACGCGCGCGCGTTCATTAACATTCGCATTCATTGAACACTCATTGAATAACCGTAAAAAATAATTGAAGTAATTAAGCATTCACTTACAATTATTACAAAGTACTACAATACGAATTTGTTCCGCAATTTTCACTATAATTTTAAATACAGGAAGATAAATTGCATTTGATTTGAGCAATAAGCATAATTTCCTATTTTAAGTTTCTGGGCTTTGTATGAATACTGTTTAACGCATTATGATTTGCTCGCATGCACATAATACTTATTTACACATGTTAATAGCTTTGGCGTTAAGTAACCAATGCAAGATAATGTTACTTTTTTATTGATTGCACCTACCAACTAAATGAAAAATCACTCTAGTTTTACGCATTTCCTCATTCAATTCATATTCAAATATTTTTATACTTTAATTCTACTTAAGCACTGTTACTCAATGCTTTCCTGCTGGAAGCAAATTAATCAAGAATGAGAAATTTCAAATCAAACACGTTCAAAATCCTGATATACCGAAACAATTTTAAATATTAATTCAAATTACCCAATTTGAAACTTTTGTCTCAAGTTATTTTCAAATAAACTATTAAATTCTTTCCGCAATGTAAATTTTCTTCATTTGACAAATTAAAATGTTAGGCGCGTCAATAAAACGTTAATTATTGCGCCTATTATAATTTTTATGAACTTTTCGTATAATTTACGAGTATTTAATGTGATTCATAAAATTGGTGCAAAACTTGTCTAATTTGCACCAAGTTAAAGCAATCGCACAATAAGCCATTAATAATAAACCGCAGGAGCTTAGAAAGGAAGAAGGAACTACTTTATCACGAACCAAACGTAGAAAAAAGAGTTGGAAATGTCAAAATACAAACTCGAATAAATCGCGCGCGCCGCTTTTTCTTCAAATCTGGTTTCGCAATTTTGTCCTCTTCTTCCCATATAATAATTACATCTTACGCCTATTTCTTTTTTTTAGTCCTCGTCTTCTAGCTGTTTGCCAGTTTGTGTGTTAGTTCATTAGCAAAGTTGACACTCAGCAGCCGTGTGCGAGCAACGCACGTAATAAAATTTATGGCCTAAAAGCGCGCGTAAAATTTACATGCGATTCGCGTAAACTTAAAGTTCGACGAATTGTCGTACGAATAAAGATTTATGGCTGACCAACACGAACGCGATTTAAATTTCTAGTCAATTCTACAATTTTACAAAACGAAAAAGAAAAATTGACACGAAAACAAACGGCTACTAAGGTAGCACACGAAGTCGAAGTAATCCATCAAGCGCCAAAAACTTATACAGCTCTACTACATATGAGACTGAACATCATAATAAAACACCGATATCACATGCGCATGCAATAAAACACTCGTGCAAATCTAAAATCCGCGATATACCTACGGGTCCGAGCTACACGTACGAACCGGGTCGCGCTTATCCAGCGGGCACCCCCGTTCAGCTTTGATGTCCGAAAAAGTTGTAATGCTCAATCAATAGTACGTCGTATTTCTTCATTATTTTATGTGTATCTTACCATCACGTGTATACACATTAGTAATTCTTATTAAATGCGTAATGCCATAGATAAAAAATCTAGTCACCAAAATTAATGTAAATAGCAATAGCAAGTAAAGTTTTGCCACTTCATATAAGAAAGTCTTATATAACTCGAACGAGCTTTTGTACGAGTTTTTATTATAATATAATAATTTATTATTATTAGTGTTGCTAATTATGCCATGCTGGTGTTAGATAATTGTTGCTATTCATGAGTATAATAGTTGACGTTTTCCGGTTCTGTTTTATGATTGTTATTCTTTCATTTTTAATAATTTTTCCATTATATAACTTTTTTAAATCTTACTACTCATATTCATATTTATTACATTTTCATTTCATTTCGCTTTGAATAATTAATTAATCAATAATCGGTGAAATGAACTCCTGTAGGAAATATAAATAAAATCAATATAAGTAGCACAAAACGCAAGTTTCCTTTACGACTTAATTACGCACCAATAATTATTGAAATGTTCATAAAGCTAGTAAAATTATGATGAATTGCAAGTGTCCAATAGAATAATACAATGTTTAACGCGAAAGTTAGCGTTACTGTGGCAGGAAAAGGCATTAATTTTTAATTATTTCCTTCAGTAATCAATGCGTACCTGCTGCAGGTTGAATGAAAGTTATTTCCTTGAGTATGCTAATAATACATTAGCTCAGAATCGAAATAACCTAATTGAACAAATATTAAAGACTAGAATAACAAAAGTAGTTATCTAGATACATTCCATTTCCATAGAATGCAACTCTACTGTAAATCCCTAATTGTGTTGTATAATGCATTTGGCAATAATAATAATAATAATAGACTATAGAGAAAAATAAATAAGATTTCGTCAGTCGACCAGCAACAACAATAATATATCTCTCTAACAAAACTTCAAAATGGCTATTGCACTACATAGAATAGTAGTAGTCCATATTTCAATACTGATCGTATGCAAGTATTATTAATCTTGCTGTAGTTTATGCACACGAATGCGAGAATAATGCGGTTTGGTTTAGGAATTTTGCAACGCTTGCATTCAATATTTAGCTAGTATTCCAATTTTGTTACTACAAGTTACTTTAAACAATTGAACGTAACATTGCTTTCGTAAAGAACAAAATTTATGTGCTTGCAAAAGCTTGCAAGTAAAATTGCTCAAAATAAAAAAGTTGTTGCCCAATACATTGCAGGCGCAAATTTTAATGAATGCGCTTGACCATCACCGATTACTAAAAGTAAATTTCAACTTTGGTAAGAATTGTACCATAATTTTTTGTTTTTACGTATAATATTTCTACACGAATTTAATTGTTCAACGACGTCAATGAATTTAAAATAATGTACTATTAATTCATCCGGCAGAAAACACGACAAATGATTTGATGTAATATTAAACACCTAATAATATAAGATACACGAAATAATTTGTCTTCATTTAGAAACACAACAAATATTTATGAATAATTAATTAATCATTGTTCCGCATGAATGCGCTGTAAAAATGCAGGCGTCGCATTTTAGAATGGATCTCAACCACATCATAAACCATGGATACTAATTAATTACAGATGCAAACGCACATAAAAGTGGTTTTAATTACTCAAGCAGCAGTTTCTCATCGTGTAACATCATTAACCGGTTGGCATTAAAGAGTTATCAAACGCATACATTCGCTCGTCAATTAGGCACATCTTTGCCGCGCGCGCATGCAATACGAGTAGCCGACAAATAAAAATTGTTATTACTATTATTGTTATTGCGCACGCACCGTTTGCACAGATGAGAATTTCGACTTCTATCATTCGCTTGAAGCATGCAACCTTTACGCCGGTAAAAATTGAGCAAAGGAGAAGAAGTAGAAGTAGAAAAAAAGAGCGTTTAGCTATAAACGGAATGCCAGAAGAACTTCTTATTATTGCACAATACGAAATCGAGTGATTTTATGCCATGAGCAGCAATTCAGCTTTATCAAATTTATCACGCTATAATTTTTATTCGATGCATACGTTTAAGGAGTGTTTCCAATTTTATTTTTCTCGCCGCAGACATTTCTCATTTTTTATGAGGAATTTGAATAGCTCAACAAATAATTATTTTTATTCCAATTCTATTAACACCTACTCAATAATTATTTTGCATTTTCACTGCTTACTTGTAATTATTAATCTTCTCTTCACCAGCTATCAATGTTGTAAATCGTATTTCTAAACTTAACTCGTTTGTTTAAGATATAAATGATATATATTTCGTATTTAATTAGTAATATTAATAATATCATCAATTTATGACATTCATATTTCATACTTTCGAACGCATAAAATGTTGCAACGTTAAATTAAAGACGAGAAACACCTTGACTCGTACGTATTGTTCGGCTTGCTATCTTTTAAACGCTTAATTAAAAAGGCATTGAAAGACATACTATCCTGCCAAAGAATTGCATTCGCAGCGTACGCGAAACAATAACGTCTCGAAAAATTTTGCAATCGCTAATTGAAGCACACGAAACAATCCCACATTGCGAATATGCGCCGCTGATTTTAATCTTATTCGCGTTAATGCATTTTGCAGCAATGAGCAATGATTCTGCTCGATCATGAAACGTTTGCGTTTGTTATCTCTTAATTAATTGCATTAAATGCAGATTATTTCATTGAACGCAGCGCAGAAAAATTATTTTAATTACTTTACCATTTCCATCTGGAGTAAGTACCCAAATAATTAAAATTGTAATACCCGCCGCTAGAATATAATTCCGAATCAAACGTGATATAAAACTTGAGATTCTTTCAACCCCAATTTAATAATATTCCATGGCAATTTGCATTATTAAGTGAAATTATAATAATTTTCATATTGCATAAGAGTCCAATTTTAAGCATGGTTTTTACTCAAATTATTCGAATTGCGTCATAATAGTTGAACACAATCGCAATTTTTAGTAGCATTTTTTTTTGTCAGCTACTAGAATAATAATGCACACAAAAGAAACGATAGAAATAGTTGAAAAATAGTTTTCTATCCGCCGACGAATGATTTCGTACGTAAAAAAAGGCGAAGAAGATGGAGAAAAAATGAAATGAAAGTATTTGTGAGTTGTACTTACGTCATATGCGCACGCTCCCAATAGCCACGTCGTCGTAAACAAAAGCAGCGAGCGGCCAGCCATCTTGGTCTGAAAAGAGAGAAAAGAAGCACCATCATCAGCTGTTTTAAGAAAAGTGAAAGCATAATAGTATTCATTCCGCTACGCCTGTGTATCTGTATCTATCTCCTGCATGCCACTACTACACCAACTATGGAATACCATTACGTTTAATAATATTGTTTGTTTATGCACCTAATAAATTCAAACTATTACTAGTTTAGACTCCTTTCAAAACAACTTATTATTCTTCGTTTTCAGGATAACGATATAGCGTCAAATAAAATAAACTCCAATTCATTAACTACTCGTCTTTAAAGTCATTATCCTTTTAAAGCATTCACACCCCAAACTTTGAACAATGTGACTTTCGTGAAGGATAATTATGGAAGTATGCGCATTTGACCCTTATCACTCAAATTCATTATCCTTGCATAACTAATTTGCAAACTACAAATCAACATCATTCTCGAATTATCCTGAGATATTTATGAATGCATTTTTTACTCGGTGACTTTGCCTTTCATGCTGATCGAATAAAACTACGAGGAATTAAAAATATGATAGTCACTAACTGACAAAGAATACGGTTGTGAATCACGAACGAGACACTCTAGAAGTCAAGATAAGCAGAAATTATGAGCGCACCGATTCAATTTCTCATTAAACGGCGTGAAACTGATAGTTAAACACGCTCTTAACAGGTCGCAATCTTCTTGCTTGTTCACTCGCTTGCCGGCTTCAGTTCATTACTTTGTTATACTCCGCATTCAATCCCGCTGTTAGTTAGTGTTCCGCTGCATTCACAGCGAGACAGTCGGACAGATAGAGGAGATTCAGTCGGGCTTGCGTTATAAAGTGCTTTGCGTTTGCAATACTTTCTCTAATTATGCACCGTGCAGATTGAAATTTGTGATGATTGCTACCATATTTTTAGACTCAAATAACATCAACGCACAACGACTATCTCAAATTTCGATTCTGTACACTTTCAACTATCTAATAATATCTTTCTCAAATTTAATAATGCCTCTACAGTTTTAAATAATTAATTTTTTAAATAATTAAAATACTCCTAGATTTCATTGATAGGTACCTAATTCACTGAAAAACTTAAAGCTCTTTCTCATTTAAATACATCAACATATTTACCTACGCGTTCAAATAGTTTAAATAAATTCAGCAATTTACTCAACTTGAGTCAGATTTCCTATTTAGATATCGAGTTTGCATTATCGCAAAGAGAGACTTTTACTTGAAAGTAAAGTAAACTAATGAACGAGATCAATCGAAACGTTATATAAATATTGTTCTTGTGCCTCATTGAACAACAAGAGATTTCAACAAAAACACAGAAAACCAAACCCACGTTCAGAAATAGTGCACTGCACTTGCAATCTTCATCAAGGTAAACGACGTACAATGTTTTACTCTACCACGCTAATTGGCTTTAGGAAATTACGAAAAACTAAAACGGCAACGAATGCCATTCTCGGTTGGACATTCTTCGTTATTCGTTATCATTTGTTAACCAACTGTTCCTACTTCATTCTCTCCGATTGAACTATTCGACAATCCGTTCTTAATTTCATGTACCCGTGTCTCAAACTGTCGTTGTCCAAAATGGATTGGACCACGTTTCATTGCTTTTCTAATTTCTCTCGTTCGAGAAAAGCAACAGCAACTGATTGATACGCGCGCTGTATGCATTAAAACTCCTAAGTAGTTGGAATGGCGAACGAAAACGAAATCAAATGAAATGAAATGTAAAAAGGGAGCGGTTTTCACATTAAATGCAAATTGCATGCAATGGCTGAAAGTCTTTTATAGGAAATTAATCAGTAATTGTTAGTTCACGTTGATTGAGCCATTTAATTACACAGCTCAATAGAAATTGCTGTTTTAATTAATTGTTTATTACCTATCATTAAATCGATTAAAATTCGTCTTTTAAAATTAATATTACTCAAAGTTACAAATTCTTGAAACTCATTCCAACTTTTTGATAATGTAAATTTTATGTAAATTTAATTCACGAGAAAAAAACGTTCAAATTTAAAAATTACTAAGTACCATTAACTCTACAATTTATCTAACTACCCGATAAGAATTTCTATTCCAACGCATAAATAAAATCCTGATTAAATTAACGAATAATAATAATATATTCCAAAATATTTAAAAATCAAACATTTCTATCAAACGGAAAGTTTCATCTGAGAGAAGAAAAAAATGAAAAGGTCACTCCTACATTGAACTCACATTTAAACATTAAGTAAATACACCTTTTAATAATTTTGGATAATTTCATGTTGCGTAAGAGCCGCAATAATAAATGATAAATACCAACGGATGAAAAACTTCTTCATTTCGCAGCCGCAAGGCAGATTCACACACAATTCTCATGATATTTTCAAACGCAGCAATGAATCTAAGCAATAATACCAGGTAGGCTGGCTATAAACAAAAATAATAAGCGTAAACGTCATGAGCCATTGATGCGCACGATGCTCACTCAACGATGATGCTTAAGATGCGCCCGCACGCTGCAGAATTTCACTTTTTGGCCAACCGCAAAAACACTTTACGAGACCGCAACAGCAGCTAAATTCGCGCGCGCTTTAAGCCAAAGCGAAATAAAGACGACGACGAAGACGAAGAAGAAAAAATTCAACGCTGCACGAACATGGCGTAATTATTTACTTTATAGCTAGTTATACTTGAAATTCACTTTCGTTTTCGAACGCGCATTTACGCGAGAAACAAGACAGAGAACCAGCGAAACATGCGGTTATTGAGCGAAATGAATAAGAAAAAAATGAGAAGCATTAAAAATCTCAGTGTGTATGTACACAGATGTGAATCATTAGCGAATATGAAGCGATTCAATCGGTAATAAGAAGATGCGGAAATTTGTATAAGAATTTCTAAACAATTTAACCAACAGATTTCATTATCAAATTCACTCTTTTCCTTCACGAGCAATAACCTGTCACATAAAGGTCAACCATCAAAAATTAATTAATTAATAATTAAATACGTAATAAACTACAGCGTCACTCGTCATTAAAAGAATTCCTAAATTACTATTTTCCGAAACCTGACTCCCTTATCAAAGATTAACGAGAATAATTGCAGTTGTTCTATAAAGTAAATATGAAAGAAATTAACTAATAGCAGTACTTGATAAGATAAGGAAAAGACAGTTAAACACTTTCTGTCTAAGTGCTAACAATGACTGATAGGAGAAGCAACAACACATCCACTCGTTTTACGTCTATCGTCACAAAACGCGT
Organism: Aleochara curtula; assembly: GCA_963978815.1. NCBI lineage: Eukaryota > Metazoa > Arthropoda > Insecta > Coleoptera > Staphylinidae > Aleochara > Aleochara curtula. The sequence continues at coordinate 16,380,564 of OZ022216.1, read as the reverse complement.
CTTGTTCGTGCTTTCTACATTTTCCATTGTTATTGTACATCGCGCATCAATATAATTACGCTGGCAAGTATATTCGTTCATTAACGTTGACGCACATATGACGTTGTTTTAGACTAAACTCAATGCTTGTGAATAAATGTCAGACGACAACGAACGACGCAAAAAAGAGAGCGCTATTTTTACAACTCGCAGAATACCAGCAAACGTATTCATCCATTTTTTGTTTTGTTGAAATTTCATTTCGTCTGTAAAATGAATAAACTGCTTATTGTACAACAATACAAAAAAAAACCTCAACGTTCCACCTTTTACACTAATTGCATTAATTTACAAGCATTTTGCTTTCACGTTGTATTTTGTCATAATGCCTAATAAAACTTGTATATTAAACGTATGAATTAAATATTACTTCAGCCATTTTAGTCTCGAGCACTAAAAGTTTGTTATATAACGAAGATAAACTAAATGCACCAATTACGAAATTACATTCGGCAAGACAATAAAATAAAATTACAAAATTATAACATCAGGAAGTGATAGAAACAACAATAAAAAAAAGCACGAGACAAATTAATGTAATTTACGGTGACGCCAATTAAGAGTTTGTTTAATGATTTAATAAATTGGCGAATTACACGAAAGCGAGCCGAAATGTAATTAATAAAAAACATACCCGAGTCTGAGCACACGTTTTGAATAATTCAAGAGGTTAAATATTTTATAGTCATTATAAAAATAGACTAAAAACTTATCAAGGTGGTATGAATACTAACAATGTTGCTGCGCTTGAATTGAATTATAGTGCATATTATAGAACCACTGTGCATATTCTATACGGTAATAGGCATATTGTTGAAATAAATAGCGCAAGAGTAAAACTGGGCGGTGCACCAATGCGACCTTTAAGTAGATCACATTCAAAGAAATCCAACATTTCCAAGTCATTCTACAATAATCAGAATAGTGGCTGTGCAATGAATGCATGAGATTTAAAGTGATATCATAGTCAATGATTATTGAAATTAAGTGCATTGTAAACTTGAATTTATCTCTATTCGTTTGTAAACCAGTTTTTCTTCAAGAATCCAATCAAAACAATAAAGCATTTTGTTGCTGTTTAACTCACTAAATTGTTTCTTTGATATCATTTTTTCCGCAAATATTTAAAATATATCAGAGAAATATTGAACTTCTTCTACTTCTTAGAATACCAAAATTCTCAACTTTTCTCTTGTAGTTTGCATTTAGAATGTAATAATTAAGATTTGATTACATTCCCAGATTTATTCGCTGCGCAAAATTCTTCACCGAATAATGAGGAAAGTGATTTTTGATTGATATTTTGACAGAACTAAAAAAGAAGCAAAATCCTCTACAAAAATATGAATTTCACCGCAAATTGTATTTAATGTGTAGCGAGCCGATGTGAAATGCACTTCTGTGGTTTTTAGCTATCCTTACATAAAAAAGTGAAATCGTTTGCAATTTCATACACATAACCGAATTCGCGCAAGCTTTAATTCATCAAATGCGCGTTATGATGATTATTAGATATCGATTATGGCGCGCTTTAAGCAATTCGATCATCAACGAAAATCGCTGTACGGAGAGATTATTCATCATTCGACTGCAGAATTATTCAAGCGTATATTCACTTTTGCATAACAAATTCCACAAAAGCCGTCGTTTACAGTGGAATATCTTTTCGAAAATAGCTGCATACCTACATTTTTTTCACGAATTTAAGAAACCAAGAACTAATTTATCATGAGAATTTCAACAGAATTGCGAATGCTAGAAGAAAGAAGAGATAATAATATTCTTTTACGTTCTTGAATTACACACATGCGGATTTTGTTGGAAAGTAATAATGCGCATAGACCCATTCGAGTGTCATAATGGTCACGATTCACCATTGTTATCATATTTTTTTTTTCTTTGAATACTTATTACGAATGTGATCATGATAAGTAGATAACAATTCCATGCAAAAATCTACATGAAAAAGGCATTTTTATAGCAGTACCAACAAATAAAGAAATACTAAAAATGATCAATGTTAACGTAGGAAAATAGGATTATTATCCTGTTTTCTAATTCTAATCTCTTCCTCGGATATTGTCTAATCAAAGTTTGAATATAATTCAAGCGAAATTCAATGTTATTTTACCACTTATATAATTTATCAACGCATAAGCATTAAAAAAATAGGCCAAAGAATGCGCATTCGCTTTTAAACATTCGTAGCGCGTTTGAGTCAGTCTGCAATAAGCGTAAACGTAGGTACAAACTTTGTGAAGTTTGCGACATTCAAACGGGCGGTATTTTCAAATTCAATGCGCAAACGGTGCGCGTTCAACGGCGAATGTTAAATTCTTTTATCCATTGCGAATGCAATGCATTGCGTTACGTTGCAATCGCATCTGATATACGATCACTTAATGATGTTAATTGCGCGCTCGCTGAAGAAATACTTCGCTGCTGCTCCTGCTGCTGCGGTCAGCTCGAATTACATACGAATTTCTAGCTTCGTGTGCACTAGACTAACATTTTAAATTCGCAATAGCATGCTAGACTACACCAATACTTGCGTCAACCAACGTTTTGAAAGTGCGCGTGAATTTATTTCGTAAATCGCCGATTTGCTCTTGCCTGCCGAACGCGGACGTATTCTTCGTCTTGTTCATTCAATGCGCGAATCTAGTCCAAAAACCACTATAAACTATTTGTTACCCTAGGTTCGGCCAGCGTCGCGTCATGAAACGACAACGAACAACGTCTAAATCACCGTGAAAAAAACTCGAACTGTGGTTTTACGCGTTCATCTTTAGCACGCGTGAAGAGTGAAAGGATAATTCACGTTTATTCGGCGAATCGCTAAATAATTGTCATCAGACAATTAAGATCCTAAACTAAATCGAAAATTTGCAGAATAATCTTAATAATTTTTTGAAGGTTATTCAATTATTACAAAACAATGGAGAGAAGAGATACTGATGATGAACCAGGATGTTCATGCGTCTGTGTTAAATTGCATTTAAATCCGCAAATATATAAATATCAATTGTAAAAGCGGCATAACTCTGAATAAATTATGATTATAAATATACAATTACCAACCGAGTGACAATAATAATAAAGCCAATCAATATTTGCATTTGAATAAAACGAATAAATATTGCACGTATAATTCCTCTAAAGCAACGATCATTATCCTTATTCAAAATTCATTTCTGAATCAGCAGTATCTAGCTAAGAATAAACACGCTCAGGATTAACTTGCCAATAAATACTTATCATACAGGATATTCTTATTTTGCTAACTGCAGTCAGTGCGCAACGCAATGTGTGAATTCTTGTTGAATTAAGGAAACGGAAATTCACGCATTTTCCATGCGCATATGTAGAAAATGCAATACAATGCACAACATATGAGACAACAGAAAATAAGGAAGACGCGAAAGAATGAAAGAGTAAAAAATTGCATGCGAATAAACTTGGCGTAAAGCGCGAAGCAATGAATCAAGTGCTGTGCTGTTTGCACTTTATGAATGCCAACTGGTTAACTGGTTGTTGTTCATGGAAATATTAAGTTGCGAATAAAACATGTTCACAAAAAAATACTGTACTTTTTTATCAATGTCTTACGTCCAGCAAGCAAGTACTGAAAATTCCATAAAGTCCATAAAGTGCGAATGTGTTAAAAAATTAATCTTAGAATACTTCAAAATGCTTTTCCATATTTGGCATCAACTAAAATGATCAAAACTACTTCAAAATTGCAAATTCCTCTAACGCATTATTCAATGATTGATGTTATTATCTTATGGTTTGTCTCATAAACATCATCATAATCCTGCAATTTTTTGCACAATGAAATTCTATCTCCCGACACCCGAAAAAAAATTGTGATGCTCAGAAACAACTTTCAGAATATCAAAAATATCTCTCCTCTTGACTTAGCATTTGTTACTTAATAACACGCCGACGAGAAGGACTTTCACTCTTATCGGAAATAAAAGTGTAACGTATGCGCACGACGGCATTATTTTAACCAGAAACGTATCCATTTTTTTCTTCTTTGCATAACTTTCAGCTTATTATTAATTAGCGCATTTATGGAGCAATAATAATCAACGTGCAAAAGTGCGCTCTACCTGCTCTAGTACGAGCATTAAACCCATTCAAATTAAACAAATGACCATTTCAATGCGATTAATATTAATGGCATGGCGATACGGAAATGGAATAAATTCGAATTAAATTCTGTGTGCGCGCGTTCCATTCACGCAAATCGCAAAAAAGCGCCAAGCTCGCTTCGAATTAGGAGCAGTAGTAATAACATTAGAACACTTTTTCTTTTTCCACAACGAAACTGAAACGAATCCATGATTAAACATAGTTTAGTTCTACTTTACTTCTTTCTTCAATATCAAAATCACTTAAACGCTCAAATCAAGAATAGAATGCATACCGAATTATCTGCATTTCCCATGTTATTACCATTTACGCTACATAAATATAGAAATAAATAAATTGATTTTAATCCACACCGAACCGAGTGAGAAGCGAGCACATTGAGGAAATTTGTTTAACTGATAATTTCATTAATATATTCAAAATGCTGCATTTCCGCTCATAAATTCGATAATCTACCTGCAGTTTAAATCTATAAAGAGAACGCCAACTACATGCTTAAGTATGATCCGCAGTAAATAATTCATGAACTCAACGAGAAATAGATTAAAGAAAAGAAAGAAAAGAAAAGAAAAGAAAAGAACGTAGAAAATGCAACTATGCAATGAAATATGTTGTTTCAAATGCAGCGCAAACAACTTAGTAGAAAGTCAATTTGGCCTAAAGTGATAACATTATTATTATTATTCTCAGTTTATAAACACGCCTGCCATGAATGCCATGCCTATAGCTAAAAAGTGACTTAAATAAATTCTTATTAATTTATTTAAATTTTAATTTGTTATTTCATTTAGAGAGTGAATGCTTCAACGTCTAAGCATAGTTTTTACGCTGTCCTATAAATTTCTTGTGTAATAATTACTGAATACGTTAATTAATTAAATAATCAGCCAACAACACATTGCCACTTGATGAAAATTTATGCATATTAATTATATCTTTAGTCTTAATAAATAAGTAATTATTTAACATATTTTTAACTTTACGTAAATCAAACTCAAATTAAATAAAGATTATCTCACATCCAAACGTTTTATGCTCAAACCTAATCTCAAAACTCTATCAAAAATTGCTAATTTTTCTAATCTTTCCCTGGAACTAAATGAATACGAATTGAATTGGAATTTTAGTACATATACCAAAACTCGAAACGTAAGTAAGAATGCAAATTGCATGTATGAAACGCACAATAATTTGCATTTCTTCATAGGAATTATTCGCGCAACAAGTCGTTACTTAAAGTGTGCGTATATTACATAGTTGCACGACGCGACTGACTCAAAGCTGGCAAACGCAGTAAAGTAAGCAAGCAACGGATTGCTTAATTTCCTCTTTAATTATTAACGAATCCGCCACTGCGTGCGCATAAAGCGCGGAGAGGTAGCCACCAAACGTGGGTAATCAATTGAAAGTGAAACACATACACGATAAACACATTAACCGATTGCAACACATTTTACTCCAACGAGCCAAATTCGATTATCGTACCGAGATACGTCGCACAAATAATAAACATAATGCTAATAAAGCATATCGGAATCAGAATCAGATCAAAGAGTCATACGCGTTTCTTGTATCTACATTAATTGCTCGTACCTAGTAAACGCAGGAAATTGTTACAATCACCGAGAGTCATTCTCTAATTAGTGTCGTGTTTATTTGCGCTTTTTATGCGTTTATAATTGATAAGAAAATCTGTATTAAAATTATTTCAAGTAGAAAGCAATTGAGAAAGAAATTGAGGTTAATTCTAAACCAACTATTGTAACACCATTTAAACAGGGTGTTTTTTCACTTGCACACCAAACTTAGAAAAATAAATTTATAGACCTGAACGCTCATAATTCACACAAAAATCTCTTTGAAATTAATTACGCATTAAATGCTTTAAAGTTTTTATAAATTTCCTGCGTAATTTATTAAATTCTATCCTCCGCTTACCATTTTAAAGTTTCAAAATACTTTATCAAACTTGACCTATCATAACTTAAATTTCCAATTCTTTTTACTTCATTAATCATTTCCGAAATGTTGTTTTTGACGCTAAACTTTTATTTTCCTCCGCAACGACTTACTACTTTCAATCTTTATAAATCCACGTGATGAAAGTATGTGGAGCATGCAAACATAACTTTTTTTCGACATTCAATGTCTCAACTCTGGTCTCAATAGAATTGAACTCTATTCATCTATTAGCACTCCACCTAGTCTGCGCCATACGCTGATCGATTGCATTCTCTTACCATTTATTGTTCCGAGTGCTTTGATGAATTCTCTCTCTCTGTTCGTGGGACTCAATGCTGTGTGTGCGTTCGAATCGTCAAACCGTATAAAATCCAAAACAAGTAGCGAAAACGCAAGAAAGACGTCAACAAATTGTGTCTGCTTCGAAACACACTCAAGTACTAATCCAATTTAGCGACCGAGACGAAGCACTGCATTGCGTTCATTTTCACTGACTTGTTGCTTCTTTTGCGTGGCTTACGAAACGCACTAATCGCACTCAAAGTGTCATTGAATTACAAACCATCAAATGCGAGATCTGGACCGAATAAAAAATCATTCAACATCAAGTATTTCCATGTGTTTTTCCAGCAGCGACAACAACAACAATTAAGTGCACTGGCATTAACTTGAGCAGCGTGTTTAACTGAGTAATGCACAGTTTGACAGGTCGCGGTGCGCACACGCTGGCTATATCGAAAAGAAGAAAGTTTTGCGCGCGCGCGCGCGCTTTTTCTCTTTACAATTAAATTATTATCACTTAAGTACACTTAATCGATGAAAACAGCACATGGAAATACTAACGTTGTTGAGTATTGGAGTTTGAAACCAAAGTGTTTGTGGCTTTGCTGCGAATGATGTGAAACGTTGAAGGAATAGTGTCGCGAACCCGACTAAAGTGTCGTGCGCAGCGCAGCGCGTTGATAGAGTTTAAGTTTACTTTACTTAGCTCAGCCACACACTTAGCGCGAAGAAACAACGTTGTCGTCGACGTCGTCGTTGCGCGCGCACTCGCACACCTCTTTCGTTTGATTGCTAGCTGAGCTACCTTTTGCTCCGGTGCACACCTTTGCGACGGCGACGGCGACGTAACACACACTCTTCGCCTCCTTGGGCCGCCAGCAGCCGCGTCGTCCGCACTGCAAGCGCCGCAAAGAGAGGGAAAGTTTAAGAGTGAAAGGACAACCGCTTTGAAACCGCGAGTTCGACGAGTGCATTCAATTCTTGCCTGTATTGCATTGTTGTTTGTTTTATTACGTTCAATGGGGGGTTCACTATTGTTTTTCAATAGATCTATTCAAATTTGTTTGTTCACCGAGTATTCATTAAATTCATTGATAATCAATAGACCGACATCCCGAACGAAAAAAGATTTGCGTATCATTCATGGCAACGTTTCTTGTTTCAATTGATCCTATTCGATCTGATTATTCTCCTCAACTTACGCTAATTTCTCAAAGATTTGCTATTGTGATAGATAATTTGGAAATCTGAATCCTGAAGGAAACGAAATTTCATTATTTTCCCGACTTACTTGTTGTTATTTCAACAAAAGTAGTTTTTATTTTCCACGTGGTTTTTAAATCATTCTGAAGGATAAAATTTTGCTTAAATGGGTTACTGCCCTATTTGCTTTCTCATAGACTAATTATCAAATGGCATCGTGAAGAAAGTTAAAACTAATCCGTGTTTCGTGACGTTATTGTTTTCATGACGCAATTCAAAATGTTTAACTACTTGTTGAGGAAATCGCGTTTTAACTTTGTAATTATGGCTAGAGTACCAATAAAACAACGACTAATTTCCGAAGACGTTATCGTAAATCTCAATTCAAGTTCAAGTACTTCTCTGGCGAAATTTGCACGTGCGTCAGAAGCATAATAATTAAGAATCACTTAAGTAATTCACACTTTCAATTCATTCATCAGGTAGGTACGTCCTGAACAAAGAGCAGTAATTGACGTTCAATAACAACAACGAATTATGCCACTAATGCATTTTGACTAACGTAATAAAAATATCTTTGCGCCCCGCAGAGGCGGATGTGCTGTGAGAAGATTTGCGAGAAAGAGTTCTTTTTTGCATACATTTGAATATTCCAGATGGTGATTAACTATTACTCCTATAACTTTGCGCCTCACATAAATTAAGCAAACACACATTAGAAAACCACATCTCTTCTTCGTCTTGCGTAGTTTCGTTATTTATGATCACTCGCATCGCATGTATTCTTACGACATGAGTTTTTTACGTTCCGTGTTTGGCTTTATGCGGTTTTAGCGATTCAATAATGGTGCATCATTTCTAAATCGATGAAGAAAATTCAATAAAAATACTTAATATCAATGAATAATTGACCACGTTTTTTTGCATACTGATTGAAGATTAAATGATTATTAATGTGACTACATCCTGAATTTAGCAGGATCTTTTCTATTTCAATAGCAAATTCGGCATTTGCAGAGTGAACTATCTGGTATGTACCTATTGTTTACAATAGGTTTAACCATAACCAACAAATTGCTGCAACCTACTAGGTAGTAAGTAACAACAGTCGAATAATAAATATCTTGAGTTGTTATACCGAACAACAAATGGCATTTACCAATTTACCCGCATCCCGAAGTTTTCATTACGATTTTCCGTTTCAATAGCAAATTTCGCATTAAGAAAATGATAGCAAACTTAGTGAGTGCTGTTGCACCCAAAAATATACAACATGAATCTGGCTATTCTATTTCACTTGTACGCTGTGTTATAAAGATAATAAACTTATCAGACGCAAGAGACACCGATCGGCTCAAGAGTAATCTATCTAACACTTACTGTTTATCAAAGTTAACTCCAACCTACTCTGTCATTGCAAACCTCACACGAATAATCTATAGAGCTGTTTAAGAGTAACAATCAGAATAATGAGTAAAATCATTATACCTGATTTATGTCAAAACGGTCTAACTGCTTAAGATACCATTGTCAATTAACCATTGACTTTCTATGTGACTATCACATTCTAGTAGAATCAACAACTTGTACTGCCATATTGCATTTGTGATCACCTATTGTCAGTCTCTTCCTCATTGTCAATTACTTACTCAGCCAGTCACAGAAATCAGCAACAAACTGCCTGATTTCTCATTATAACCAATAACCTCACCACAATAAACATCAATTGCATCTCGCTGATAATGGCAATTCTGCCAGCAGTTCACATAGGAAGTATTAATCAGTGATACCTTATGGCGCTTATATACATATTTTTGCAATAGCACAAACAACCTACAATGTCTGGCTAGCTATGGTCAACGTTGGCACTATGCATGTAGTGCATGCAGTTCATCCAGTTGGAATTAGTTTAATACGCATTGATTTACCACCTACCATGTAAGCTTACATTATTTCATGTTCTATACTGATAGCAAACGCTTTGCAGATGTATCTTATCATTCAGTTAAAACCTCAAAATTCTCTTAGCTGCAAGGGAAACCACATGTATAGAGTTAGAGTACTTACTTGGGTACGGTTGAGCAGCGATGCGGCGAGCACGAGTATACATCTTGGCGAGTCTATGGTGGGTTGGATGATCGATTAGCACTTGATTTTTACTCTAATTACTATTAATTACACTTTGTTTTCAGAGGTACACGCACTACCGGCACTTGCCTGGCGAAATGGACGAGGCAATCACCTGACACAACCTGTCACAACAAATGAAAATTTTGCCGATAGGGGTCGAACAGATTGCTGCCAGTGCATATGCGTATAAAGTATTGCATACATAATGGAAATTTTGAACTTGAATTAATATTCATTTAGACACTTATTTAATTAATGTCCATTAACTTCTAAGACAATTTCTTTTGTTCAGCTAGTTGCAATAAATTCAATTTCTATTATTATTGCTGTTGCAATGTATGACAACATCAATAATATAATAATCTTTTATACATTTCTTCTTACACTCTAAATTATGATTGGTACCATTAAATTACTTGTGATACAACAAATTCAACAAATTGAGTTGCAATTTCTATTATGTTACCTGTAAACTAATTCCAATATTATAACAAATCATTTCCTACTATGGCTTCATAATATGATTAATGATTTTGTCAATAGTTATTGATTAGTTACCAATACATTTTTTAAAGTAGACAAATTCAGTTGTCGTCTTTTTTTGCCTAAGAAGAAATTATCCATGAAAATTCTTTGGACAAAAATAAGAATTTAATCAATTTGTTGGAAAATAACTAATATTGCAATAAAACACTATTGCATTGACGCCAAGCATTTATTTGCTAATTTATTTCTTGCTACTTTTTTCTTCGTTTCATTCATTCCTTCGTACATTATTTCACTTCAATGTATGTATGTCGCGGACTCTTGCATCAATAAAATATGTGCTCACACAATGAGACACCTCTTGCAAAATTTATTATTAATTATTTAATTGTCACTGCAAACAGCCAAAGTAAAATACCAGCAGCACATGCTCTATTTATTTATTATTTACACAAACTGTTGTTTTTGTTAACAAATGAGGGATGAACATTTGGGTGAAGGCGAGACATAAACTCTATTACAATATTCTTCAAACAATAATTTATAGGTTTTAATTGAAATACGTGCAAAGTTGTTAACATTACCATAATTGTAAAGATGCTGGCATTTGACTAAAACTTCGAATAGATGATTAATCATCTCGATTGTATTCTATATTTGTTATTACCATTGTACTTAATAAATAATTAATCATAACAACTAATAACTTAGGTGACATTCGAAGAAAGATAGCAATCAGCAGAATTAGGTGCACGTGTAGTATTTTAATAAGAATTTGGTGTTATAATAAATATATAATAATGATGATAATATTTAAGATAAAAATGATATAAAGCAGCTTAAAGTTAAAGCTATAAATTTCATTGTGTAACGAAGAAATGATCTTTTAAAATGCTATTCATTATTGTCTTAATCGTATGAATACAATGAATGCTTCAGCATAATATGGCACTTGGAAGTGTGAAAGAATGAATATTCATAGAAAAGTGAAATACTATATATAAATTTTGGCTATTTCCATAATTGTTGTAATAAATGATGCACCATCATTAAATTATTGGGCAAGTGAAAGTCATCTGCCCTTTAGACAAACATCGAAGTGTAGAGAGAACGTGCATACAATTAAACAAATGTCGATGGATGCAAGTACACATTTTCAGAATAAGTAACTACCTAATTCAATTTTCAATTTAATTATTTAAACATTTACCAAGAAAATTCATTATTGGACAAAATAATCTAATGGATTATTTCTTGTGAATGATGGAAAGTTATTTACTTTTACCTACTCGGAGAATTAAAGAACTAAAGTAATTTCTAGAAAACATGCGGAAATTTCAAGTGACAAAAATATAACTGGAATTGAGTATTTGAATGTAATCAATAATTTGATCAATTTATCTTCACGCCTCATCTTACACTCATCTTCATAATGAGCCAATCATCATCGAAGGAGATTAAAAGACGACGGGTGGTTTTTCGTCATCGCAAATCGGCATCGAAAATGCACATTGTGCAATTCTAATCGAAGGCTTGCAATCGCCTCGCAATTTTTAAACTTTGCGTTTTAAATGATAAAAAAATACGCACCATGCTGAATCGGAAAGGTTACTCACCATTCACATTGCAACGATGTTGCTTTAGCACCTTGCAAGAAATATGCCAAAAACTAAAGTTTACTGTGTTTAAATGCTTAATAACTGCTGAGTGTATTGAATAAATGCATTGGATTGTGCAAGAATCAAAGTGCTAGATGAAAAACATTAAGCGGTGGAAAAATTATAGACCTACCTACTGTCGGTTACAAAGTAAGTACAGGTAATGTACTTGATTGGATTTTCGATAGAGTATTTTGGGTACATTCAATATAACATGAAAAGATGAAAGGTATGAGATATTTGCAAGTGCTAATTACCTGTTGCAAAAATTATGCATATTTAAATGCAAGTGCATCATTAACATATGTTGAACTTTATAAATCTATTCGAAGATGGTTTTACATCTCTTCTTGATATATGCTTTCCAATAATTTAAATACAAATTTAATTTAATTAGTATTAGGATTATCTTATTAATTAATTAACTACATTTTAAGTGCCAGAAAACTAAAAGTTTTAGTGTTTAAATAAAACTTCTAAATTTTATTTAAAGAATTTAATAATTGCTTTAAAGATGTGTAATTTGACTTATATTTTTGTAGTTTTTTAGCTCGTTAATCAACAAAATTACTACAAAGACAAGAAATAAATATTAAGCAGGACAAGGCAACAAATGACAAAACTTGGCACTTGCGGAAATGGAGTTGCACTCATAACCGACTTGTACAACTCACTTTCATTGTATGTTGTGACAAATTGAGGCAGCAAAGCAAATATTTATTCATGTGCTCTTGCGTTTTGCGGCTTTTAATGTAACTCTTACGCAAAATTAGACGGATATTTAGTACTGGCTCAAAAAAGGCAGAAAGAAGACAAGCATCACGACTCCTGAGGCAATAACAACAGACCAATAATCAAGTACGAAAACGGACAAATTGTGTAATTCGTAAATTAATAGTGCGTGTAATTTGCGTGTGGTTTGCTGTTGGATCAGCACCAGCAGGAAAAAGCCAACTAAACAATTACACGACGCATAAAATAACAAATAATGTCGATTTGCATGCAATGATAATGACTCGGGGAAGACGATTACGTTCATGTTTTATAACAATCCATAAATTCGTAGTCGAATCGATCGATCGATTGTGTAAATCGTTTCATATAATTATTGACCCAATTATTATCTGCATAAATTGATAAACGGTTTGATGAAAATCCAAAAATACAACACATTAACATAATTTATTTATAGCATTATTTTACCGCTGCGAAGGATTCACATAAATTTTATTAGTTTATGAGCCTTCGAAGCAATTAATGCATCAAAACTGTAAGACAAACATCCAAAAAAGGAAATAAATTAACCAAAACGTAAGAATTCCTTGATATTCATTATGTTTTGATTTCATTTAACGAAAATAATTCTGATGGACATCACAGGGAGTCATGTTAACTTCGAAGAGTGACACACCAATTGACACTAAAGGCGATAATAATAATATTATAAACACTATCAAGTTTATTAGTTTAATAATTTTGTCAAATTTATGAACGCTCTGATCCTCATTTCCTTTTCATCTCGAAATTTGTGATTCGTGATGAGAAAGGTCGCAAGCTCACCACGATATCATTTATTATAGCATTGGTATTTTTAATTAAACTCTAAATCAAATCATAACACAAACTTGAAAAGCTAAAATTAGTTGCAAAATGAGATATTTTACCTTGAAAGATAAATTGATTGAAGATTCAGGCAAAGTTATTTCAAAATAATTTAGATTCATTAAAAGTGAGAATAAATGAAAAATATTTAACCATTGCATATTATTTATGACTTGGTGATAAATTCATACCAAAAATGAATTATGGTTTGAGCGTTTATGGAACAATTAAACGCATAAAACAATTGCATTAAAACCCACATAATTTAAAGCATCATTAGAGCATTAATAAAATTTTATATGTTTACAAGTATTTTATTACCGAAAACTATTATAAAACTCAATATCATATAAAATTAAATTGCATTCTGTGTAATTGACCTCATTACTCAAATTTCTTACTTTTATAATTTCGATTGGCTAATATAACAAATAAGTATGATAAATAATTAAAGCACGAATTATTAATTATAATGCGATTTACTTATTCATAGATATTCAACGCAAATTTTATAGAATTAAACATGTGTGGATTCCCCAAATACAGAAAAATTTTTATTAATGCTTTTGAATATTAATGAATAAGAATCGTTTATGTAATTTGTATATAGCTGTTATTTATTTAATGATCACATATTCATTAAATAAAGCCAAGAGACAAGACAAGAGAAAGAAGTTGCGAAGCAAGCACTCTTGACAACAAGATATTTATCACGGTGTATTTCACTAATCGTAATCATAAATTTTAATACTTTTTTGCCATTTTCAACCTGCTGAATTTTACAAATTAGAAAACTCAACACTCGACTATTCATTTTCTAAGGCTGCTTATTCTTTGACTAGAAAACTAAAGTTTATGTCTAATACAAAGAGAAAAAACCAAGAAAGCAAAACTTAAAATTAAAGTTGGTTGAACTTAATTTGTGATTAGTTTAAGAAGCCCTGTGTTTATTTTTTAAGGGGAAAAGTTTACTTATTTATAGTCAGAATTATACTTTAAAAGCATTGACAAATTATCTAATTGTCTCGATTGTAATTTGCCAGATAACACCAATGAATTTTTTATGAATTGCAAAATGTTGTAAATTTTCATAAGATATTGCAAAATTGTTCAATACGTACCTACATTCAAATTGCGAAATACACTTTACCTACTTAAGTACGTATTATTACTGGCTAAAATTCTTCATGTTATATAATACAAAATATCTGCTATTTACAATTTGTAATTTGCATTAATGCATGAATATTTAATTAATGCATGTGCAATCCGAAAACTCATGTTTTTACACGATTAAAGTTTGTATATTCGTTAAATATTTAACTTTTAGTTCAAGTATTACATAAAAACTGTATTACTAATTGAAAAATTTCTTTGATAAGAAATGTGATCTAATTTCATCAATATCTCGAAAAGTACTAAAGATATCATCAAAATTCTTGAATTTTTCACAAGTCTTACAAAGAAGTAAATTGGTCTATCGCAAATTTGTTGGACGCATTCTTAACTTGAAGCGATGATGTTAATTCTTCAACTTTTTGTTTTAGTTGAAAGTTCAACTATTACATAAAAACTTAAATCTCTATCTATTAGAATATAGGAAGGTAATGAAATCTGTAGCTGTATCACTAATTCAAAAATACACTTTCTTTGACAAGAAATGTGATCTAATTTCATCAATATCTCGAAAAATACCAAAGATATCATCAAAATTCTTGAATTTTTCACAAGTCTTACAAAGAAGTAAATTGGTCTATCGCAAATTTGTTGGACGCATTCTTAACTTGAAGCGATCATGTTAATTCTTCAACTTTTAGTTTTACTTGAAAGTTCAACTATTACATAAAAACTTAAATCTCCATCCATTAGAATATAGGAAGATAATGAAATCTGGAGCTCGTATCACTAATTTAAAAATACAATTTCTTTGATAAGAAATATAATCCAAGTTCATCAATATCTCGGAAAGTACTAAAGATATCATCAAAATTCCTGAATTTTTCACAAGTCTTACAAAGAAGTAAATTGATCTATCCCAAATTTGTTTCACGCATTCTTAAATAAGTAAACGAATTTTGAGACAAAAAATTAATTGCCTGTCTTTAATTTATGATCGATATTTAAATATCGAGATTTTTAAATGTTAAAAAGTTTATTATTATAATATTTGTTAACATTTTCACATTATTTTTATTCGACACATATATACAAAAGTCACATTTCAACATTTTATGAGCGGCGAAGATGTATACGAAAAACTACACGGATTGACAATTAAATAAAAGCGTACCACTGGATTTTATTGCACTTTTATAGTGTTTTTCGAAAGAAAAACATAGTTTATCGAACTTGTTTTTGCAATTGAATCGTGAGGATTTTGTTGATTTTGTTTCGAACGGCGATTGTTTCAATAACAATAAAAACACAAACGATTCGTGAAACGTGTATAAATCTTGCCGAGTTGAACGAAGGAGAAAGAAATGAAGTTGACTTTCAACTTATGGTGAATTTTTTATGTTTTTTTGTAAATATTAACAGGTGTTTGGATTTAAATATTTTAGACAAACGCATTAACTTTATTGGCACGTTAATAAAACAGATATCGAAGCAAATGATCAAAAATTACGTTTACATAATGCGAACGAAGGAAGAAAAAAGAATCGGATGACGTAAAATGTGTTGTTTGATTCAAAATATTGACTTAAGTTAATGGAAAGTGCTATTTTCCTTAAAGGATAAGCAATAATAAATTTTATTAATAAAAACTTTTATAGTAAAGATATCTTAGTTATACCAATAAAAAATCAAAATTTAAAGATTTTAAGGATATAACGACTTTTTTATCCTTCCATAGAGGTGGTGAGCTACTTTTAATGAATCTATCAACTTACTTCTAGATTATTCTGAATGTAAGAATAAAATTTTTCAATAATCCTTAAGTGTTATTTGGTTATTGCATATCAGAAATAAATTGTAATTGTTCGCAAACAATCACCTTGAAGCAATCGTAAAGAAGACAAATTAATCATCAATAAACGAACAAGTGAACGATGAACAAACTTGCCAAACGCAATTCGTGACGCAAACAACAATGCAAAATCAGTTGTTTAGCACTTTGGTGAAGCACATCAAGAATTTGATGCGTATATTCAAATGAGCCAAATATAAATTGTTGAATTTTGCATGCAAATGCAATCAACAATGAATATCTAATTAACTCAATATTAAGCAATAATCCAGCTGAAGATAACGCAACAGTACAATGATTTGTTGATGATGATGCTTTGCATTGTTTGAAGAACTTCATTGACCATGACATCATGACGTCATTGACCATAACCCACAGTTGTTGAGTAAAAAATAATCATATTGGTAATAATAATATTATATTTAATTTAATAATACTTAACTAATAATCAAGTACAAGTAGTAATTAGTGTTTGAAATCTAATTGTTTTTCGTAAACAAATTACTGAAGAAAAAAATTAAGTAATAATTTGATTAGCAATATCACTGAATGAATTAATTTAAATGAGAACAAACCAATAATAAATTACGAATTTTGATGTGCAAAAATAAAGTAGGTAAAGCAAGTATTAAGAGTGTCTAGAATATTCTTTATTCTAATCAAACGCGACGGTTAATAATGACAAAAGATTTTCATAAATATTGATGGAAAAGCTATCAGTATTATGATTTATTTCAACTGCGAGAATTACAACTCTTCGGGCTGCGTATTGAATAAAAGCGCAGAAATTGTTGTTGAGTTATGTGTCATCATTTACGTTAAACTCGTAATTATCAATTCGAGTGCGGATCCAACAAACGACAAACGACAATAACGAAGACGACACACTCACTTATTAGGTAGATATTCGGTGACATTTCCACTGGTCAGCTATAAGGTCACGGTCAAATGGCTTTGGCGTTGGCTTTTTGGTGACATCCGAAGCGACCGCTGCTTCGGAAACGATTCGTAACTTTGCTACTCGCACGTGCAAACCACGAATAAGTCACACACTTAAATAAATACAACTAATATATGCATTAATGCATTAATATTCCCTGTTTATTCGTCCAACTAAATTTTCAACTCTTAAATTTCATCTTCATTCAACTTTTCGAATGACTCAAAGCAAATCTCTGCTTCTTTTCTTTTTGGGGATGAACAAATCTTAATCATGATATTGCACGTTGCAGTTAAACTTGACCAATTATTATTTTGATACCAACAAAACTTCTTAGCAAATTAATGAATGAATGGAGAATAATTTTAAGCAAGAGTATAAATTGCTGCCTCCTTGGGGGGTAGGCTGTATTTTATTGTAAACTTTTGTTTAAAAAATTATGAAGGAAATTTTTATGTAAATGATTCGCAGAATAAAACGACAGTTGCCATAATAAAAGCAAAAAAAAACGGCCGCAAACATAAAAATTATTTATGTTATCATTAATCAAAAATATGTGCGTCTTTCTGATGAAACAAATAATATCACTTTCTTGTAATTGTGTTTATTTTTAGCCATAAAATGACAAGATATTAATTGAGAATCCTTCCACGAAACAATATCATCATTAATCACACAATTAAAAGTAAATTGAAGATTAGCAATCAATTTTAATTATTATTATAAAATTTCGAAACCTTCTCGTCCAATAAAATCCCACTTTGTTTGATTGAAACAGGTGAAAGATAGTTTTATCAAGATAATCAATTAATTCGCTAATTTATACGCGAAATGTGGATTTAAATGACATAAAATTGTGGAATTTTTTTAATTCGCCCCAAACACGTATTGTTTAACATGATGTACCGTACGATCGGTTATAAAACATTAAGTAGGTATTCAAAAATGATACGCAAAAGAATCACCTGAGTTGGTAAGTGGGTTTTATTAATAATATTTAAATACGTTTGACAATATTTTACACAGCTTGTTCCAACTTTATTCTTGGTTCCAAGCTTGCTGGAAGATTCTCTTTCAGCCAGCCAGTGAGTCTGCGTGGTGTTTGCCGCTTTTGCGGTTCGCTCATAAAGGAATAAATTTACCAGATGAATAATTACAAGCGCGTAACCGCTCTTCTCATAGATTTTTAATGGTAATTTCACACATAAATTTACGGGTTTGCAATAACTTATGCATCGCGTTTTAGCTATTTATAGATAAACAAAATAAAATGGCATTAGTCTTATCAACTTTAATTCATTTTTTCTCCATTTTCCTTTAATTCAATTAATTTACAATAATTCAACAAAGTTTTTTACCTTTTGTTTGTGTAATTGATAAGAATGATAAATTATCCTTTAATTTCCTGCATTATTTGCCATATTTAATACAGGAAATTAAGGACTATTATCATTTTATCAAGTAAATTTTGTTTTACAAGTTTTCGCAATTAAACTCTACTTAAATTTGTTTTGACTCTGTAACTGATAAGAAATGACTTATAGTCTTAACATTTCCTGAATTAATTACTCATTTGAATTGTTTTCAAAAATGATTATTAATTAGAAAATTAATGAATAGTAGTCGAACGCTAGAAATCATTAAATTTATCAACGTTTTTTTTATTTATTACACGCTGAATGCAACGAAAGATAAATCAACAAATCATTAATAATATTACATTGCCAAAGCGCGCGCAGCTCATTAAATCACCTCAGAGTTTAAATGCTAAACACACGTTTTCTAGAATCCGAGATTTTTGCCTAAAAGATTTGATTAGATTGTCACATTAATCATCAAAAAAAAACAATTACCACTAAGCTTTATTACGACTTGATGATATTTCCTGCATATTATAAACGAATTATGCGAAACGACGAAATTTCAACAATTAATATTTGTGTACGACGTAGGTATTCGTCAAAATTAATGCGTTGTTTTTAGTTGCCATACAACAATTCCTAAAATGGAAAGGAATTAATTGCATAATAATTATATTCATTCTATTCTTAAATTGACGACTGTTTTGCATCTTATTGTTTTTATTTCGGCAATATTAAAATGTCTTATTGTTATTTTTACAAGATGGATATAGATAATCATAAATAATAGCTGCTTAATAGACATGTTTCAAGCAACAACAAACAAACAGCAAATGCATCAAGAAATTCCTTAATGCAATTAAGTTAATTATTCTAAATGAATTGGGAGTATAATTTGCCCCACGTTAGATCCATTATTATTTATTGTTTTCATGTGCAATTGATTTATGATTTCAACTTTTTCAATGCATTGCATTGTAGAATGAATAGACCAAGCCTTTTCTTAAACTATTTCAATTATTTAGTTTATTTCACAAGAATTTGCGTAATTTTGCGGCTTTGTCTTTGTACTTACTTAGACTTATTGTTCATGCAGATAATTCACTTAAAAACAATAAAAATCCAACTTTAGAATGTACTTAAAAATAATAAGAAAAATTTGATTTTTTTTTCACTTAGAAATTTAATACGAATAATTTTTGATTTTTAGTCGTAGGTAATTTATTTAGTTAAAATTTGGGTCAAAACCAAACTTGCATTACGAACACTTTATTTCACTTCGCATTCATCATCAAACGTCTCGAGTTTTATTTCTCCGAATGACTTTGATGATTTTGACATCTCATACAAATTACTTTCTTCTCCAAATGCGTTCTTATCTTAGCCATCTCATCATTAAGTTTTATTGGACTCGGCGTGGTAATTTAATATTATTTATTGCGATTTCCATAACAAATTACGACCTTAAACTATCAAACAGCATTCAAGTCAATTCGCCATTTCATCTCTGCAAACTTGAAGTGGATTTGAGTGATGATTGATTGCAAAGTATGAACAACAAATATTTACCAAATTGCTAGACAATAATTGCATTCATAAAAATACCATATTAACATCGGCAAATAAACAATTTCAAGTATACAATCAAAATATTTACAAATGTACAAACACAATCAATTAATAATATAAGGAAATAACTAATCGTGCATTTCGTCTTGCTTCAAATCTCTCAAAATTTGAGAGGAATATAAATAAATATGCAAATACAATTACCTCTCGTGTATAGGTAATATTCCTACATAGAATGTAATAGAAGTAGGAGCAGAAATAGGCCTTGCATACGATTACATGCAATAAAATCCATCACTGCTCGGGGTCGAACAACAAACGACTGTAATCTAATAATAAGAAACAAAATGTTCTGAAACAAAATGCAGAACACAGCGTGTGTGCTCATCCCGGCCTGACAGCAACACATAATAAAGCATTCAAGATCAAGATTCGATCAGCGTATAAGAAAATACAATTAAATGTTCAATTCAATTGGCTTTGGCGAGCAAAACATCATCAGCATGAGCATGAGCATGAATATCAGCATCATCCTTACCTATGTTGTTCCGGTGTTGAGTGTGTGTCTTCAGGTCAAGGTTGACTAAATCAAAATCGATCAAAATCGACGACCTCTGTTTACATATATCAATAATGCATCAACGATTGCCATTCAACAAAAACATGTTATAACTCATCTGCTGATGCAATCTTCAAGTGTTGAGAGATGGTGTTAAGGAAGACGTAATTACAACAAAATTACAAATCACAAATGGCTAATATGTATTGTAATTGGCTGGAAATACCACCTTGAAGAATTATTTAAATAATACATATTGGAAATTGACTTCAATTAGATACCTTTGTTCAATTCCATATAATTCATAAAATGTGAATTTTAATGCTACATTGGATTAAATCATTAATTTCTAATATGATTTCAGTCAATGTTGCTTGCTAATTGAACAGTAAATTAATAAAAAATCACGTATAGTATACAGAAATATTATTCAACTAAAATAAATCCTGTCATCACTTGTGAAATTTAACATCATGATATAAATAATGCAGATATTGGAATTCTATAATGAAATATATTGTAATCGATAGTGATTTATACATCCGATGATGATTACGTGATTTTAAATGTTAACATCTTGATTCGCATCTTACATTCAACGCTTTTGGGTCTTAATTTGCAATTTCCAAACGACCTCAAACCCTCAAATGACTGTGGTACAAATACATATTTTATTATAACTAATCAGTTGGTTAATTCTTTCTAAATTAATTATCTATCATTATTTTTCAACCCTTCTCGGACCGCAACTACATAGAAGTTAAAAGAAATGTTCAAAGTGTCAACAACTCGAAAGTATTTTAACTTATTTCATTTGATTACTTCACTATTTCCTTCCTGCCTATCTAAACAATCTTTACAAGCATGCTTATCATTGTATGATGCTGAATGCAAGATACTTAATAACAAACTTGAAAGCGTAAACCTTCAACAATAAAATACACGGAAACAAAACGTTTCGTTCACTTACTTAAAGCGCAAGCAACAATCATTAAAATGACTCAACATATGGCAAAATTTAAATTTCTTTCCGGCAATCGTTAAACATTTTACTTTTGAGCGGTGTAATTATATCTTAATAAATTTGCCATGCTTGAAAAGTTACCAAATAAGATGTAATGATAAAACAATGAAAGTTACGTACTCGTAATAATGTTTAAGATAAGCGAAGCAACTTTCTTCGTAACAGCATCTACTCAGACAATAATTTCAATTTCACTGATTATGCCTGAGCTTGTTATAATAAGTATTATATATTTTGCCGATTGTCTAATCGTCCAATATCTGTCAGCTCTTTTTTGCTTGATTTATGCGCATTACAGCTTTATTTAACGTAGGTATTAGATGTGCGATCTATTTTGGTTACTCGTTTCTTCTATTGCGAAGTGTGCAATTTCTATTAGATCTATTATGGCTCCAACGCAACCATACAAATATAATGCATAATGTTTCAACTATACGGTTCACTTACGAGCACTTTCATTCTTACATCACGTGAAAAGAACCATAGTTGGTCAAGAAGAAGACAACAAATTGAAGAAGTTTGCATTTGTGTACTTCAACTTGTTAGGGATTAATAGCAATCAGATAATTTAACACAAAACTACAATATTCCATGTAGCTCTCTTAAATGATATTAAATTTGAAGCATTCAAATATGGTATAATTCAAGTTTAATAATTATTAATTTAACATTTTATTTAAATATTAGTAATATTTGAAAAATGATTGCCATATCCATCTAGCGATGAAACCAACACTTATATTTGAATTTTGTTGAGTATTCGCCTCCCTCTGTTAGCTTAACTTGAAACTCGACATAACAACAAATCAGTCAGGTTAAGCGATTGATAGTGTCAAGTGTGATTGCTTGGTTTCTGTTTGTATAACATAATTATTAATAAATATTTTGCAATAAGCGGCATAATGACGTCCGCAAGTAGTGTGAGTGCTCGTTCATTATTCTCCGATTCCAAAATGAGGCTTGCTGATAGAGTGCAAGTGAATGTAAATAATGTGGCATCTTTGGTTCGACAAATTGTGAGAGGATCCAAGTCAAATGAGGTAATATCAGTTCTATTTAATCATTTCATTAATGTTATTTCATACAATTCATAGATCTTGATGCACACAGCTAGAAATTTTGCATTGCAAGAACACACAATTGAAAATACCGAAAACCATCTGAAGAAATTGAGTGCTCTCTGTGGAACAATAAAAAACCAGCAAGAAATGCTGTTACATTCATGTCAACAAATTGAAGAAGTTAAAGAGCAAGTACATGCAATGCAGCGTTAATTTGAGTAGTGATTTGTTTAGAATGGTTCAACTGATATGAGGTTCATATGAACTTTTGTATTTATCCAAATCACAACCAAACAAAATATGAATATTTGATAATCAAAGTTTAGCACAATAGGAGATAAAGTATTGTGACGTTTTATCAACGCCTCCTTTGTTATAGGTAATGATTAGACATAAATTGAGCTGGTATCAAACATGAAACTTTGAGGATTCATGTAGTTTGCTTTACTTCACACTGTGTTATAGATGTAAGTACAATATAGGATAATATTATGCATTAAGATAACTTAAACAAAAAACAAGCTAGCAAAAATATTGTTTAATTCATAAGCTACTGACGTATTATTTATTCTATGCACACGTCATATTTACAACTGTATAATGCAATTAATTACAAAGATTACATTCCAAAAATGACAACGTTGACGGAATAAGTATGTGGGTAACCCACGTGTAAAAAATTGAACCTGTTTACTATAACCGATCTTGAACTTATTCCAGGGCACATGTATTTTAAAGGTTGTTTATATTCACACTGCCAAAAATTTAACTAATCTATTGAGCGTGAAAGTTGACGTTAACTTGGGAATAAGACGCAAACACTTGAAATTAATATCAAGCGCGCATTTGAACCGCTACAGCAGTGTTATTTAGAATTTAATCAACTTGCTACTGTATAATACATTCACATATATCATCCACGTACGTGCATTTTACGTTGTCAGTTTAAACAAGTATCTCAACGTGGATTCATACAAAACCGTAAAGTTGCGTTTATTATTACCACTCAAGGACGTTTATTTCTCAAATTGTAATAAAATAAATTGATAGTCAGTGTAGCAAGCTTTCCTCATGTGTTTGTAAATTAATGACCTTACCGAATACTGCAGTTATAATCTGAGTGAGTATCACATTCATTGGATTTTAAAATAGGTCAGGTTTCACTGCAAGTTGATGTGATAAGTAAATATTCAAAATGGAGTTTGTTCTAATGACTTAACATATATTTTACCTATAAAATTATGTTGCTATCTCCTGCAATATTATATTTTATATTTCCATTTTGCATTAAAAATGTATAAGGCTTGCATGTCCTATTGCTAAAGTACCACCCAGTACCACCAGTGCCACTAGGAGGCATAACCTCTAAAACTAGAGTACATTTTTGTGGTCTTGCAGCCCGGTTGTGAGTGAGTGAAAGTGTTTTTTACGTGAAAATACAACAAAAAATAGGATATACAGGTGACATATTTGTAGGACATTAATCGAACACGTTTGCCTTCGCATTTGAATAGTGTTTCAAACATATTTCACCTCGTTCATGCAGTTCTACTTATGTTTTAAGTATGGCCTTGCTTTTCAGTTTATCTTGTACGTTTTAATTATCATTGTACGCGATTCTCTCAAGTTTGAATCAATTAATGATTTAATATAACTTCCTTGATAATTCTAGTTTGGTAAATATTGAGCCACACATTGCCAATTAGAGCAATGCTTTTTCTACAGTGGTACAATACTTAATTGCTATGCTCATGTTTACAAAATATGAACACCTAGGACAGATTGTTATAGAATTGACAATTCTTAAAGTTCATTTGTTATTTCATTGGATTTCAATCATAATCATTTTGGCACTTTTATTGGTTAAATTCTTTCTATTCATTTTTTTGGTCAGTATTCAACACTAGAACATTGCATTACATGTAAATATATTTTTCTATTCAGTGTCTTTACATACTGTGATCTCAATTCATCTCATCACTGGTAGTAATTGATAAGATGAATTTAGATTGATATTTATGGGTTGTTATTTTATGCAAGCTTCATAGAGTTAATTTGTTCCAGATGTAACATGTCTTCACTCTTAAATTTTATTCGTGTTCAATCAACTCCCATATCAGTTTTACGCAATAGTTTTTCACGCTCACAATCAGTTGTGAGCAGCCCGCTGCCAAAAAGTTTGCAGCAAGATGTGATACCAGTATTTAGGAAAGCCTGCAATTACACTGATCGCATTGCACTCAAGGATACTCTGGGCACATACACCTATGGGAATTTATTCCTTGGAGCCAAAGAATTATGCAATGACATCACCTTCAATGTTGGGCATACAAATAGTGAACGAGTGCTGTACCTATGTCCAAACGATGCCAATTACGTAATCACTCAATGGGCGATTTGGATGTCAGGACAAATTGGTATTACAAGTTCTAACTTCATTAATAACTTATGAATGAACATTTGTTCTGCAGCTGTTCCGCTAAGTCACCTTCATCCTCAGAACCTATTGGAGTATTACTGCAATGATAGCAATGCCAAGCTACTGGTGTGCACTTCCGAATACAAGGATGTTATGCATAGAGTGGCCAAAAATTGTAATAAAGAGTTAATGGTCTTGGATGATAAAATGCGACATAATGCTTCATTAAAACATCCTTCAAGGAAAGTTGATACGGAAGCCGGCCTTTCAAAAGATTTTTATAATCGTTCCAATGCGATGATTTTATATACAAGTGGAACAACAGGAAACCCAAAAGGTATCTTAATGTACTATCGTTTTACAACTATTTCATAAATTATTTTAGGAGTTGTATTATCGCACAAAAACATTATTTCCCAAGTAACAACGTTATTGGATGCATGGAAATGGACTGAAAATGATACTTTATTGCATTGCCTTCCTCTACATCACGTTCACGGTATAGTCAACGCTCTTTTATGTCCTTTATACTGTGGAGCGCGTGTAAACATGCTACCGAAATTTGATAAGAATAATGTCTGGTCTCATTTACTTGGTGTGAATGAAAAAGCGTCAAATAGAGTTACAATATTCATGGCAGTACCCACAATTTACGCAAAGCTCATCGATGAGCATAAGAAACTCTTTAGCCAAGATGCCAAAATGTGCGAATACATTAAACAAACGCTGCAATCAAAAGTTAGGCTGATGGTTTGTGGTAGCGCACCACTTCCTGCTCCTGTTTACAACAATTGGATGGAGTTGAGTGGGCATAGACTGTTGGAGCGCTTCGGGATGACTGAAATTGGAATGTGTTTGAGCAATGCTTATGATGGAGAACGAGAACCCGGATATGTTGGCTTGCCTTTGCCAGGAAACATTGTGCGTTTAGTTAAACCAGCTGGCGAAGACGATTACGAAACATTAATTGAAGTTTCAAATAGTAGCGGCAATATTATCATAGATAATCAATGCTTGTATACAGATCCAATTGGGGAATTGCACGTAAAAGGCGATAATGTCTTCAAGGAGTATTTCAATCGACCACAAGCCACGCAAAAGGAATTTACAGCCGATGGCTGGTTTAAGACTGGGGACTTGGCGCGTTTTAACGTCGATAAGCAATTGTTTAAAATGCTTGGTCGTACTAGCGTTGATATTCTAAAAACAGGCGGCTACAAAGTTAGCGCTCTTGAGATTGAGACTAATATTTTGGGACATCCAAAAATTGCAGAGGCATCCGTGATTGGCGTTAAGGACGACACCCTCGGAGAACGAGTTGTCGCTGTTGTTGTTTTGAAAAAGAAAGAATCAATGGATTTTGAAGAATTTAAGGAATGGTGCGCATCGAAAATGCCGCGATACGCCGTACCACGCGAACTTAAAATTGTCTCATTGCTTGATAAGAATGCAATGGGCAAAGTGAACAAGAAGGAGTTGGTTAAAACGTTGTATTCTTAAGGGGTTTGATAATATTGTTAGAAAATCATTCGTATTACGGTTTCATATTCATTTCGGAGAAATATTTTGGGTGCGTGTATACTTTTGAATTGATTATCCATATTGAAGTGCGTTGAATACATTTATTACATCGAAAAAGACTGATATTATTTGAATAGTGAAGTGTTTTATTCAAATTATTTATTATTTATAATATATAATATTTTATTGTGTAATTATTACAGTTGCTCCATCAAATATTGTTTACTGATTGTTCCTTCTATTAATTTAAACTGTTTCAGCGCCTTCTTCGACATGGACGGATGAATTAACGTGCAAATTAAGGAAGGATCAGTCGCTGTCAAAATTTTATGCATTGACATTTACGTTTTTATGTTTTTGTTGTATTTACAACTTTTCCTTAATGGTTTGCATAACATAATATTTCAACTTCAAAAATTTCGAACGGTCATCATTAAGAATCAATTGATTTTGTCCATTAGTGATCGCATCACTCCAATGAGACAAAACGCTGAACGTCGTTGTTGTGCGTAGCGGCATTGAGTGAGGCGGTTGAGGCGGCGGCTGGTCGGTGCTGGATTTGTTGCGGCGGCAAAAAATCCGGGTGCAAAGAGATCTTGTTCGTTCGTGTGCGATTGGTGCGCGCGTTTCCCGAAGGTGCACGATACGGACGAATGAAAGATGGCGTCCGGACAGTGTGTCGCCACCTGTGTGTAGTGTGTCAATCTGTCAGGCGAGTGGAGTGAAGGCGATTTGGCGAGTCTCTGTCGTAGTGGTGAGTGCGTGCGACGACGACGACGACGACTGCTTTTTATCCTTCTCAAGGTGTGACTTGAACGACGACGACGGCGACGACCACGACCGCGTGTGTGCTGATTGGGAATATACAGCGAGCGATCGCAACGCGAGACGTGTGTGCGTGCGTACGTTCGTCGTGTTCCTCTAAGCGATTTCTTCTCGTGCGTGCGTCCAACTAGCGAAAAAACATCATTCGCGGTGTGTGTGCGCATCAATTACGAGAAGCACATGATTCACAAGTAGCCGCCAGCCTCCCAGTCGTCCAGTAGACTCGACTTGAATGGATCCATATTACTTCCAGCCGGAGCAAGAAGGACCAGCGAAAGATTTGTGGCAACGTGTGTGGCAAACCACGCAGGAGTTTGAGACTATGAACGTGAAGGACGTCGACAACGACTTGGAGGTGATTAACAATACTATCAACAACCAGAACCAAACACCGCCGCCGGCCCAGGTGCAAACGCATTACATCAACGGCACCAAGTTAGAGAAGAACAACGTGTTTGCAACGGGCCAACGCCGCCGCAAACTTGAAGTGAATCGAGGTCCTCTCCGCGCCGGCCTCACAAAGCACCCGGACATGCTGAGGGAGTATGGTGGCGCACCGTGGCGGAAGCCGGACTTTGATTATGGACCAGGCATTATCGGGTAACGTACCAATTCGGTTTTCTTAATTCATCATTTCATTATGTGCGCTTTCATATTATGTATGTGCAGCTTGCACATGTGACCTGCTAAGCGTTTTTGCACTCGAACATTTCATTCATGTACCACGTTGTTTCCATACAGTTATGGTGTAACTTTGACCCACTACAACCGAAAATAACAAAAGCATTTGAGATTATAGATTTTGTTATTTTTGCAAAAGCGTAAGTGCGTCGCAAATAACAATTGTGTTTTCCTAAACAGCATATCCAATGCGAGGGGATTTGCCAATAACGCATTTATTTCCATTTCAACGTGATTGAATGGCGCGTGTCGCCGCCAGCGGAGATCCAGATAAACTCTTCTGTTTTTAAAGGTCGTCTGTATCTCAGACTTGTCTCTAGCGCGCCGCACATGTGCGCACTTATCTTAGCATTTTTGCGAAGTTTTCTACTAAACAAACCTAACAATTTAGCCATGCATATTAATTTAATGGATTGCAATTATATGTATATTTTTATCACGTTCCAATATGCTATGAATATTTAAAAAATGTGTGCATGACAACATGCGCACTATTATGAAATGGCATTATCTTATCATAAAAAAACAATTGTTATGAGGATATTAAGGGCCTATATACACGTATTTAATTGAACAATTTAAATTCTTTATTTGTGGAAAAACCAGGCGAGATTCATGCATTAAAGAGATGTTTGCGCATTACTCTATTCCTTATTAATGCACCTACATAAAGTATCACATTCGGAGCCAATTTAAATGTTATCAATTTATTTATTATATTGTTGGAAAACAATCGTAAACGTTACAATTCGCCGTAAAATTAGAGAATTATGACGTGACATAATGGCTGGGTTTCGTCATCTGGTTTGTTTATATCTCAAAAAGAAAAATCGCACGTATTTATAAATAATATCGAGAGTCTGCATATAACAATCAAGGGCATAACGATTATGCGCATTCGTAATTACATGTTAGTTGCACAATTAGTTCATTCAGAATTCATACGTACGTTGATAATTTGGTAATGATTATATATATATATATATATATATATAATATGTATGACCTGACGTAACATTTAAATTATTTTCAATATTTGCTTAGTTTCGTTCGGTTATTAAAGTTTGGTAAGATTAAAAGCGTTACAAATCTTCATAATGACTTGTACATATGAAGGTGTTGCAAGACTGATGTTAGCCTATCGCCGATTAGCACAAATCCTTTTTGAATGGATTCGGTTGCGCGATAATAATAACAATGTGACTAACGCAGTAGCAAGTTGTTGAATGTATTATTTGTTCGAATTTTGCGTAAAGTGCGAAGCTGCGCGAGCGTGGAAAATGTTTGTACGACGTAATATTTTTAGCCGTACTCGCGCTGGGCTTGGGCTGCGATCACACTACTTTCGTAAATATATAGCACTAGCGCGTTTTTTACTACTATTATTTATCCAACTGCGCGTATATGTATGCTTGCTAGGCGCGTACCCACGCAAAAAAAGAAATACGACATGCATGCCATTTGGCTGGGCGCAAGGTGTAGTACAACAATATGGTAATGTCCATGTTTTGCGTTGTGCCCCTGGACACACCTGAAATCCGAAAGACACATGTAGTGCATATTCTCCAATCGACGCTAATTGTACGCTTTGTAAAAGAATGACGAAATCGAAATGCCGCCGTCCGAATTTAATGAATTGAGCGCACGTCCTTGCCATTAGATACGAGAGCGCCGCACTTCCGATTGTGTCGCAATTGTAGCAGTAGCATCGAGAGCGATGATTAATTAGTGGCCCGCACTCCGTAGTATGCGATAATGCGCGCTTCTCGCATGTCTCAATTTATGTTTTACATGCGAAATGTCGAAACAAATTATCATTCACGTTTCAAATTAGCATCGCGCATATCTGCCTTGCTGTACGTGCTTGGAAACTGTGACGAAAGTACAGAATGCAAACTTGTTTTATGAGTTTGATTAATCTATATTAATGCATAAATATTTAGCCTTCAACATCTCTCTTGAGATGTTAATGTCTTTTACTTTATACCTAAAAAAAGTAAGCTTGCGGTGAATGCAGGTTTTCATATTTAAAATGGATCTGTTTTATTACAGGTATTTTCCATCAAGTAGTTAATATCACTTTCCCATTTAGTTTAATTGAGTTTGAGAGTAAAATATTGCTTTGTATTGCAGATTACATCAAGAAATCGAACATTTCTATGCGTATATGTCTCCGACCCAGGTGGAGCACCAGATACGCGAAGACGTCATTTATCGGATCGAAAGCATAATTAAATCGTTATGGCCGGAGGCGCAGGTGCAGGTGTTTGGATCGTTTCGCACTCGATTGTACTTACCGACCAGTGATATAGATCTTGTAGTAATAGGTGAGTAATGCTAATGCAATGCATGCAGCCACCAGCCTGATCATCATGCATAATCAATTACTTTCTATCTGTCCGACAACAAGGTAAATGGACGAATCTTCCTTTGCGAACGCTAGAAAAAGAATTCCTTGACAAAGACATTGCCGATGAGAGCTGCATAAAAGTGCTCGATAAAGCATCGGTGCCCATAGTGAAGTTGACTGATAAGAGAACCGAGGTGAAAGTGGACATATCATTTAATATGAGCAACGGCATCAAATCCGCCGAACTGATACAGGACTATATGAAGACGTATCCGGTGCTGGCGAAGCTCGTGTACGTGCTTAAACAGTTCCTACTCGAAAGAGATCTAAACGAAGTGTTCACTGGCGGTATCAGTAGTTATAGTTTAATTCTAATGTGCATCAGCTTTCTGCAGCTGCATCCGCGCCATGATGTTCATAATCATAATAATCTCGGCGTGTTGCTCATCGAATTCCTCGAGCTGTACGGTCGTAAGTTCAACTACTTGCAGACGGGAATTCGGATACGCAACGGCGGCCGCTATATTAACAAGGAGGAAATGCAAAAGGACATGACCGACGGTCATCGACCAAGCCTGCTATGCATTGAGGATCCGCTGCTGCCGTCTAATGATATCGGCAGGAGCAGCTATGGCGTTCTTCAGGTATTGCGCATCCTATTTTGTCAAATGTTATACGAACCATTTTAACGAATCTGTTTCTTTTAGGTGAAGAAATCGTTTGATCTTGCGTATTTTACGCTCACCAAGGCTGTACACAATTATTCACCCGAGTCGCGAGCACAGTCGATACTTTTTAAAATACTTAAAGTGTCCGACGAGGTGGTGCGCTATCGCGCATGGGTGCAAAAGACTTTCTGTAACTTGACCCCGATTGTTGTCGTCCAGAATTCAGGCAATCCGCCCCTGAGGCGGCCTCGTTCACTTTCCAGTTCAAGTGCCTCCAGTTGTTCGGGTAGTGGTGCTTCATGTGAGGTACGTTTGCACCACAAACATTACATTGTAAGGCAGTACACTAAATTTATTTATTTGAACACTATTATTGATTTAGAAATATGTTAAATTGTAAAGCAGGCGATATATAGACCGAGGGTAGTTAGTTTTTATCATAGCAGATTAAGACCGGAGGTATGATACATCTTAATACATCCAATCAAGTGGAAGAACTAAGGGTCATACTAATTTATAATTTTGATTTCCAATTAGGGATCAGAATCGCCAACGCGCGAAATACCTGTAAACACAAGTAGTATACGAAGAGAACCGCCGAAACACCATACGATACGCGGTCAGAACAATCAACGGCAATCACGCGGCAACCGCAATCCCAGTTACGGCAAATTTGCACAGAATGGTGGTGGAGGCGGCGGCGGCGGCCATCCCACCAACAAATCCAGCAACCGACCCACAAAGAAGACGACGAAAAGTCTCCGCGAGTTCCATCGGATCGAGACGAAAGATTGAGTAGCATTGCACCGGCGGACGGTGCGTGCGCTCTGCTCATGTGATGTTTGTTACCCTTGCTATACAAAACGAGAAAACCACAAAAACAGCCGCTGTTGGCAATCAATTACTTCATCATCAACTTTAATATCCATCGGCGGAGTTACGACGGTGTTGTGGTGAGTTTTCTTAACATTGCGGAAATCTCGCTACATTGCAGTTGCAACGGACAATAATTGACGATTCATCATCGATATCCACAAAAAATCACAACAGAACGAAAATCGTCGTGTGTTGTACCGTAATACTACGATCCAAAAAGCTAACACACAGAGAAAGAAAGAAGAGATAGTATTTTTTCCGTCTACCATAAGTTTCATTCAATGCTGCTGAGAAATCGACCGACACGCACTTCACGATGTTTATCCTTCATTTATATTATTTTTATTTTTATATATATACACATATGTAAATGAAAAACCAAAAAAATAGGCGCGACTATTGACAGACGCCGATGTGGAGAATGGTGCGCGGCTCTAAACTACTAAATTTATCTAATGCATGTACTGAAGAATGATGTCTTTCATACGACGATAAACATTTGCCTGAAGCAGACCAAGAAATTTGAAAACGACAAAAACAAATAATAACTCATTCATGAAACTCATCAGCTGCAGTTTATTTAGTTGTTATATTGTGCGCAACTTGGTGTTTTATGTCCGGTTGCCGTCAAAATGTTCTGTTTTTAGACCATTCGTTTTATTGTCATTAATTTATGAATATTCGGAGAGCGGATTGCGCTACCTTCTTCTACGATTAAGAGTTTTATTATTTAATGTGCGTTGTGTATAGAGTGTGCACGGGATTTTCAATTATGTGGCACATCAATTCAATTAATTAGATGATGATTTCAGCGGTCATAGAAAATCGTTACCAACCAATGATTACATTAATCATAATAATACTACACTAAATAATATTCAAATACGACTACTTGCATAATGAAAATATGATTAACGCATTATTTTCCATTGTGTTTTAATGCATATTCGATCTGCTGCAAACGAAAGTAGCAAATTTACTTTATACGAAATTTTACAAGATAGTGGGAATTTAATCATGCAAAATTAGAAGATAAAAATCAATACGTATTTATTCGTTTTGAGTCTGTTATTTGGGCATAGGTATTAGGTATTCAATTGTTTCTTATTTAAATGTTTTATTATTTGTGCGCATACAAGCACCAATAAGTTGTCAAACGAAAATTGTAATCATTACTGATTCGTTTGCAATGGTTACAACAAAAAAACATATAATGTTTGTTTGAGTGTAAATTAAAAATGATGTCAATTAAAAGTATTTTCATTATGGAAGTTGCTTTGGCGCGCGAGGGGTTGATTTTGAAGAATTGAAACTAAGAACCAACAACAACAATACACGGCAAACAGAAACACTATTGTATATAGCGTATAAGAAGTTAAAAGTTGAAAGTCTGTATATATTTTTAAATTATTCTAGTGATATTATAATGTTGTTAAAAATTTCACAGTTGGAAATTTAGTCATACGAATCATCCGCTATTTATACGAAATACACTCGTACGAACAAGCGGGCTGTTTCTTGTATTGAAATATAGCCATCGTAAGGAAACAATTTGATTGAGAAGGAAACGAAGAATTACATACAGTTTATAATTTCATTTCGCAGGTACATGACCTATTGTAGTGTTAATGTTGTGTGCAATACGAGAGGTTCAACAAATGCTAATTTAATAATTATTTACAGTATGGAGCAGTAGTATCTATCATTGCTGCGACATAACAAAATGCAAAGCACTGATGAAAAGAAAGTTTATATACGATTATAAGTACTTTTGACAAATGTGGCGATAGTTGTTGTCTATTACAATAACGCGTAAACATTAAACACTGCTACAAAACGAAGATATTCTTTTTTTTTTAATAATGTCAAGGTCGAAATTTAGAATGTACACATCAAACTATCAAATTATTGCGCTGTTTTAGACAAGAAATAAATAGAGAAAGCTAGTGAAATTCGAAAAAAATGTGATATAAATGTAATAATTTAAGGTAATATCTATGTCTTTGAATGATATAGAACCAAGTCATAATCTCCACTAGCAACAAAATGGCTAATTGTCGCTGATTTTAAATTCTCATTACAATGTTTATTAATGATTGCTGATAATACGTGAATATATTATCAATTCGATACTTTAACATTATTCTCCAGTGCTTGGTTTGAGAAAGCACTTAACGCCATAAAATTACTAACAACCATAATTAGGAAACAATTGCATTTTGTTGAGTTTGGTGGCGTTAATGTGGTATGTTTGTTTTTTATTTATATTTTTGTTGTTATTGTCATAACATAGTCCAATTTTATTTTTTGTTGGCAGTACGACAACGCATTCAAGTCTGTTGTTTTATAGTGTAGACGTTAAGAGAATTGTCATTTATGTTAAGTGTTTTATTTACTAGATTCTCCTTATGAGTAATTAATTGACTGTGACATTTGAGAAAATGTGTTGAGTGATTCAAGGTAAAATGTAAACGAAGCAAACGCAGGCCAATCGATGTCTGTTGTGACTATTTTCATTATATTTCATCAATGGTACATTTCATTATACAAACACCATATATAAACTTGGGCCTTAGATAAATCTGTGTTCAATTTGTGCTTGAAAACACTGTGAATCATTGCAGAATGACGAGTGCTCAATGAGATCGGTATATCTCAATCAAAATCACTCACTTCTTAGGTAAGATTACGATTCTAAAATGAATAATTTTGCTTTGTTTTCACGATTTGTTGGACTTGACATGAGGATAAGAATGTTGTAATATTAAGTATTTGTATAAAAAAGGAAAAGCAATGACAAACAGAAACTTAATTATAAGATTGTAAAAATGAACTACAGCTTTTGCTCAATTTGCACATAAATAATGTTAATGAGCGAAAGCGCGGCTACTTTTTGCAATAACGCTGTTACTATATTTATATTATTACTAGCCCATTAACTGTGTATTTTTACTTATTTGTTGTTTTACGCGAGAACTTGTATGGTGGCAAGTGATTTGTTTCTTGCTGTACAGTACAAATATTTATTGACAAAACTGGTACGAAAAAGGATTAAAAAAATTTCAAAAAAATACCAAACAATTCATATTATGTTTATATTTCAAAGATGACAAACAGAAATTTTAAATGTACATTTTTACAGATTGTTATTGAAATATATTTTGTATCTTGTGCGCTCCTTTATCACGATCTATTTAATTCCTGCATTCGTTCCATAATTGCCTGTTTACAAGTGCTAGGTGTTCCCATAAAGATTACGATAAAATTACAATTGCGTTAAATTTATTATCAGTTATCATATGAATTTAAAATAACCAATTACATTTATTGTTCATACTTTATGACTTTAAGCGATTAAAGTCATTACTTAATATCTTATATTACTCAATACTTTTATCAAGTTGTATTTTTAGATTTTTACACCTACATTAACAGCTAATACTGGACTATTTACAACTGGTGTTCATGATAATGAATTATTCGTACATTTTACCAATTTCTTTTAGCGTTTTGTTTTTTGTATTCGGTAATACTATTTGTAGTATGCCAACTCCTAATATAGTGAATATTCCAAACAATAGAAACATGCCAGCAGCAGTCAGTTCTTGCACCATCAAAGGCATCATTTTAACAATTACAAAGAGCGATAAGAATGAAATACATGCACTTAATGAGCCACCAAACCCTCGAGTTTCGCCCGGGTAAAGTTCACCGCATATTACTGAAGGAACAGGACCTAAACTTCCTGCGAAAAATATAACATTCATTGTAACTGCAATCATGCAAAGAGTTGGCAATATCGTAATATCTGGATATTCTGTTGCTAATAATAAAAACAATGAAAGACTAAAAAGGCACATGGATAATATACAGCCTCCTGTGAATAAAAGACGTCGCGGTGAAATGACTCTCATTAAGAAACATGCAGATGCTGTTGCGAATATACGCAGAATATTTAATGCTGTTATCACGTAGAATTCAGTTGACTTATCATTGGTCATGATTTCAATGATAGTAGACGTATAAAAAATGAGCGCAACATTACCGGATAATTGTCCAGTAGTGAATGTTAAAGTTGAAATACCAAAGGGTTTCAAAAATGTCTTGTCCTTAAATAATGAGAGTTTGCTTATTGGTTTGCTTGCTTCTGGTGAATTATCTTTCAGGATATTCTCACTAGCTTTCTGGAATTCATCCAGAGCTCTTGAATTTTCACCACGAAACCAAGTAAAGCACTTGTTTGCTTTATCCACTTCATTGCGATTAATGTACCAAATATAGGATTCCGAAATATAAAATCCCATAACAAGGGTATTATATACAGGTATAATACAAACCAGTAATGCTAAAGTTTGCCAATGTAGAAAAGTTCCAGCAAGTTGGCATAGGAAGACACCGATCGTTGTGCCCAACGGGAGAAAACTTAGGAAAAACGGCCTGAAGCGTGGATCTGTGACTTCTCCAATGTAGGTCAGGAATATTGTGTAACCCATTCCAGTGAATATCCCCGATAATGTTCGGGATATTAACATTAATGGGTAACTTTTGCACAAGTACATTATGATCCAGCCAATCAAGTTGAACAGAATACTTGTGAGCGTCATTTTCTTACGGCCAAATGTCTCCAAAGCCCAGCCAGCTATTAAAGTCGCTGGAAACCCTGCTAAGGTAGGTACTGAAGCTAAAATTACTCATGTATTAGACCATGAACGCCGCAATATTATCTCTGTTACCTATCCATGATTGTTGTTCTCTAGATAACTGAATGAAATTGACATCTTCATTTTTTGTATTGTTTGAAACATTATCTAACTGCGGAATTAGAATGGAAGTGAATACAAAAACACCTCCTGCGCAAATTCCATGTACTAATCCACTAAGTGCAAGGAGACACTGCAAGTTTTGAATTAATTACATGCAAGAATCAAATTATTTTGAACGTTTTTACTTGTCTCCAGAAGTGGATGCGCACATAACGTTTAACTTTCACAATCGCCATAACTTGGGCGTCTATTAGCTGCTAGTAATTAATAATGACCCCAGACAATAACTTGCTCGTATTTAAGTTAACTGGGACGAAAATATCAAAAAAATTTGTTATGTATATTCGAACAATAACATAATCATAAATTTGGACTAGTGACTTTATGTGATTGATACGAGTTAAGTTCATAAACGACAACTCAGTTGTTGAGCAAGCCAAACGGAAATATGTAATTCCCTTACAGACTACCCAATTTATAGAGCTATTTCAACAATGCAAATTTAAATAATAAGTTAATGTAAATTACGGAACAATGTTTATTGAATATATTAAGGTAATAAATTTAAATAAGGAATTAATAAAGCTACCAATTCATGGAATTCAATAATCAATTAAATACTTGGGCATGTTTCACCACGTTCTTATCACTTAATGATAAAAGTTAACCACCTGACAATGTCTCAATATGTTGTAAGACAAATTAATGAATAATAAGTCACTTTTCGATTTATGTTGTTACTCTTTGTAATAGGATTCTAATTGTTTTAAAGTTTTGTTTTTCGTGTTTGGTAACGTGTACCACATGATAATTACTGAAACAACCATGCATGAAAAGAATCCCATAAATAAATAATACGGTGCGAAAAGTTCCAATAAGTGCGGAGTTAATTTAATAATGGCAAACATTGCGAGAAATGCGACTGCGATGCTCAATGCGGTGCCAAGGTCGCGAACACTCGCTGGATACAATTCGCCAGAGAAAACCGTAGGTAGTGGTCCTAAACCAAGTCCAAAGAACAGTACATTTAATCCTATACATACTAAGCCAATTACTGGATAAATAGTATTCTCAGGATATACATTAGACAGATAGAGAAACAGCGCAATATTGCCGGACGAAAACGCGAGTCCGCACGTGCTTCCAATACAAACTCCACGTGCCGAGAACTTTTTCACGAGGAGCGCGCTCAGCACGACGGCAATGACTCGCATAATATTTAATATTAGATTTGCGTAAAATGCCGCGTTTGGATCATTAGTTACGAGACGTATAATTTGCGAAGTGTAAATTACAATGACACAGTCGCCAGCCAGTTGTTCTGCCGTGAATAGGAATGTAGTTAGTGCGAAGGGTACAAGGAAATTGGCACTTAAACACAACTTTAAAGTTTCCTTAACCGACTTTTGCTTTGTAACATTTTCAGCTGCTGCATCAAGTTCCGCAAGACTATTAGGATTAATATTACGATACCAAGCAAACGATTTGCGCGCTTCTTCGATGCGGTGCTTGTGAATTAGCCAAATGTGCGATTCTGCAAAACATAAAACTGCGATTGCATTGTACGCACTGATTGCGATCACTATCAGGGATATATTGCGCCAATGCATGTACATTCCCAGTAATTGAAACAACAATACGCCTGTTGTATTGCCAAATGGAATTGATGTCAGGAAAACGGTGCGGTTACCTGGACTGGTTACTTCACCAATTAGTATTACAGCTCCAATAAAACTGAAGCATACTGAAATGCCAGAAATGATGCGTGCAACTAACAACATTTCATAGGAATTTGCAAAATAAGTCATCGACCAACTTAAGATTGTGATAAGAAAAGACGTGCATAAACCTTTACGCCGGCCAAAGATATTTAAAATCCATCCTGCTGGTGGCACAGTAGCCATCATGCTTAGCATTATTATTGAAGCTGAAACAAACAATAAATTTAATGTAAGAATAAATATTTTCTCTAGGAATAATCACTCATAATTTATACTTAAATATTTGACCAACCTATCCATGATGATTGATTAACATTCAGAGGAATTTCGTTTGTTTCTGCCAATTGTGCGAAAAACACTGATGTGAATCCAAACGCACTGCCTGAAGCAGTACCTTGTAGAAATCCAGTAAATGCCACCAAACACTAAAAAATTATCATATTTTACATAAAAATATTACTAAATAATCACTTTATATACTTGTCGCAACATTTGGGAGTAATTTTCGGGAAAAGTTTCGCATTTTTCATATTGTACATTGAATTTATGCATTTTGTAGAGACAAGGTAAAGCTGGACTAATACTGGGAGCTTAGCGACAATAAAAAAATGCATAAGCGTTGTATTCTCAAGTATCATTAGTTTTACATATATTTTAGAGTGAGACAATCGAGTTTAAATGTAATTGACATTAAATGATAAGCGATTACGCGTATATAAACAAAATGAGAAGGCCAAGTGACGTGAATTTAGCACGTTTTAAGAATGTTACTAATGTTACTAATTGCAAAATGAATACTTCATAGTAACTCACCGTAGTGTAAATCATATTATTTTCCGAATTTATTTTGCACATTTTATCTTATATATTTTTCATTAATCCCGCGTTTTTTATAGACAACTTTATCAGCCGAATCTCGCAATTTGTTCGGAATTCTATTAATACATATGTTTTCAAAACGCGCAGTTTTAAAGTTACTCTAATTTTAATAATTAACATTAAAATTAATTAGTATTCCATCTTATATAATAGTTCTATTGTACTTTGTAATTTGACCTTCAAGAAAATTTGGCAAATGCGATGAATTAAAAAATCTATTACTTATTACTAGTAATCTAATGAATTGTAATGTGTATAATTATTAAATACCATTCAAAGGTCATACTAACTGTGAGCCATATAAGGAATCAAACAATTGCATTCGTAACTCGTACATCAGTCGTTAAGTAACAATGATCTCGTCAACATTAAACGCAATTCTGATTCGCATCGCGGAAAATGAATACATTAAAACGCCGAAAATTGAGGTGGACGAATCGCCAAGCCATGGATATATGGCTAATGTGAATACTATAACGTTGCAAGACGCATCAAACTGTAAAGTTTTGCACTTGTTTCTTAAGAAAATGCCGGAGAATGTGCCTACAGACTTTAAATTTTTCTATGAGAATGAAGCCAATTTCTATGCAACTGTAATAAAAGCGTACAACGAAATTGCCGCGCATAATAATAGAGTAAGTTCGCCGCTTGTTCCGAAGACGTATCATGTGGAAAAGGATATAATCATCATGGAAAATATGTACAAGAGTGAATACAAAATTTGGAATCCATTGGATGTTCCTTTGGACGAAGAACACACCAAAATTGTTCTCGCTGCATATGGTAAATTCCACGCATTTTCTTTCGCTCTGCGACGCAAGAAACCGGATATCTTTAATGGATTTGGCGTAAAGTTTGAATGGTTTAAAGAAAACCATCAGCGATTAGTGGATGAAGGATTTTATCGAGAGTTAGAAGAACTTATGTCTGCCGCATTTGATCCTGTGAAAGAAAAGGAACTTATCGAAGCAAATAAGTATTTCTTGAACGAAGGACAAGTGCGCTTCTTTGAAGAACTGGATAAACTCGATGAAACTTGTGTGTACATACATGGAGACAGTTGGACACATAATTTTATGTTTTCTTATGATAACGAAGAGGGAAAGAAGCCAAAGGAAGCGTGTATTCTAGATTTTCAATTGTTGCGCAAATCTTCGCCAGTGCTTGATTTATCGTATTTTCTCTCAACGTCTTCATGCACGTCAGAAGTGTTTGACAATATTGAACACTATTTGAAGCATTATCATAATTCTTTGCAAAAGAATTTACGTCTTTTGGATTGTCCAGAGAGTTTATACACGTGGGAAACTTTACTGGATGAATGGCATAAGTTTTCCCTCAGAGGATTTGTTATGTCTAGTTTTGTGAATAAGATGATGATAGCCGATAAAGATGAGCTTGCAAAACGAAAGGATATTCCTGTACCACATCAGTTTATTTTTACTTCAAGGAACGAAGATAAATACAAGAAACGAATGCGTATTTTAATGAAGTATTTTTACGATAGTGGAATATACGCGGTATGGTGATTAGATTTATTTTATTCATCTCGAGGCTTCTGTACTAATAATATACACAAATGTATTACGGGGTTAAATAATAAGAGAAATAGTGATACTATGGTTATTTCAAGGTCGAATGCACTAGTTTACATCACAATAATTAACTCTGTTTTGACTTAAAGTAAGTAACAGGTCATGCAATAAAATGGTTTATTTCCATTAATGTTTACACCTTATTATAGTAAATATAGCACGTGTATTTAGCGATAACGATATGATGCAACTATTAAATATAATTTTGAATCAACAAAAGGTAAAAATTATCTATTTAAAGCAGTCACAAGGAAATAACAATTGTATGAAGGATAAATTGTACAATCTATACTTGTATATAATTCAATTAAAACCTTGGCGATGCAGAGTTTAGACAGGTACCATAGTTCTTAATGTTTCAAGAATAAAACTTGCATTTAAATATTATTTATACGTATGCAGAGGTTGCATATATACTGTACAATGTAATTGTATGTTAAAGTTGGGTTTATGAATAAAATCCAGAGGTGTGAAAAGATAAAAATACTTAGAGAAGACTTAATTAAGCTACTAATCGTCGATTGCTACCGAAAATAGTTTCACAAGTAGGTGTGAAAAATACAGATAATCAAAATGATAATTATACATTATAATACTACATTATGCATCGCCGATGATGGCTTATCTGGTGCAAAACGGAGGTGCTAAATATCACACCTCACACATACTCACTTTTACCTCACACCTACAACGCGAATTGTTAATTCGTATATATAAAGTAAATTCATAGCGACATCCCATATATATTATTGCGTGTTCTTTTTTGTTTAAAGGATAAATGAATACTTTAATTAGAAAGGCCTAAATGACTTGATGGTCGGTTGGTTGTAGTGGCCCACGGTGTATCGTGTTGTCTTGGCTTAAATTAGGAGCGGTCCGATCCCTTTTATAAAACTCAGTTGAATTAGTATTTGAAGAAAAGTTGCTGAAGACGATCTTAAGATTTATAGAAATACTAGTTTTAAATTTAAATGTGTAAGACAGCTAGTAGCCTAGTTGGTAAGGTGCTTGCTTTGTAATGCAGAAGTGCTGGGTTCGAATTCTAGCCGCCGGAGTTCTTTTTTGGTTTAATTAACAAGTATAGTTATTTGAGCTCCAGTAGGAGGACCATTCAGTTGGCCATGGCACTTAATTCTCACTTAGAAGATAATTCTAAGTCTCTACTGGACTGAAGACAACATCCCCGCTCTAATGACGTCAGAATACGCGGCCTGTTGGTAACGAAAATCGGGAATGGGGAGGCAGTCACTGGTCGGACAGCGACTGAGCTGGTCGACAAGTGACCTGCCGGGTGGGGTGGGCTGTCTTAAAACAATCTTAAACGAACGGGCTTCAAAAATTAAAAATGGGGCTCTTGTACACCTCCAGGGCCCCTTTGGACATACAGTTAAGTCCATTGGAACCCTCGAGTGTACAAGCAAATAGAAAATTCTCAAATTAACGCCTGCCTCTCTCGGGGATTGAACCCGAGACTCTTTAACCAATTCCTAATGCCGTACCAACTAGGCTATTGGATGTAGTTGCTACGACAGAATTTTAAGATGCCTATATATTGTATATTTCCTTTTGTAACTTGGAAATACTCGCCGAGGCTAGGATTCGAACCAAGCACTCTACGTTTGCTAGTCTGTGACTTTACATACTGAGCCATAGGCTCCATGACGTCACGGATTTTAATTTTTGTGTTAAAGAGAAGAGTTTAAATTTGAAGAAAATTCGTAAAATAGACCCCCGTCTTCTCTCGGGAATCGAACTCGAGATACTTGATCCAAATCCTAGCTCCATACCAGCTAGGCTATAGGATATTGTTACTGCGTACGGATTTTAGAAACCCTATACTTATTAATTTTATAATTTTTTGGTTGATTAACTGTATAAAAATTGATTTAACAAACTATAGAAGATTACGATCTTTTATCATATCTATAAAAGGCAATTCCGTATATGTACATTAATTTATTTTCAATCTATGCAAACCTCACTCCAAATTTATATCATCAGTCGTAAATTGAACCAAAATTATTAAATATGTTGTTAAAGTACTGAATACAGAAAATAATAAACTGTAATTCAAATTAAAAAAGCCGGCTGCAGACAATTTTATATCTAAGTTTATCACTTGCAATGAGAATGCTCGCAACTCGTTTGTACATTTCTTTCTCGTATTTTCCAGTTCATGAATAA
Source organism: Aleochara curtula (assembly GCA_963978815.1). Classification (NCBI taxonomy): domain Eukaryota; kingdom Metazoa; phylum Arthropoda; class Insecta; order Coleoptera; family Staphylinidae; genus Aleochara; species Aleochara curtula. The sequence continues at coordinate 16,337,077 of OZ022216.1, read as the reverse complement.
CTTCTCCCAACTGTTTTTCCTAAAAGTTATAAAACAAATAATGCCGTTGTGAATACACTAAGATGAATAATTACCTTATTCGTACATTTCTCACAATAACTGCAAATGACTATTAAAATAATCGCATTTGGTACAATATGTAGAGTGGAAACGAAAATCGACATTGTCATAATATATATTCCATTCGAATAATATTCAATCCTGATGTATTTTAGCGTAATACCAAGAGCATACGTATAAGTCAGTAAATGAATGAATATTGTTGTTATCAACGCACCAATTGTTAAGCCAAATGTTTCATTAATCTTCTTTACAACTATATGTAGGTGTAAATAACATGCGGACCACTTCGTAATTTCTTTACGAATTAAATTATGATTGCTATAAACCAATTTATGTATTTTTTTGCGAATATACTCAAATCTGATTTGTACAGCATTCACCATTGTCAAATATACAAGTAGGGAAATAAATGATGCAACAGGAGTTAATTCATTAAGAATAAAAAAAGCAAAGGGCACTCCTTTAGCATAAGAGGCGAATACATTGAGTGCCACTTCAAAAAAAGTTATAACTATGCTGATTATTAATAAACCCAAGCTAATTCGTACACGTTTTCTTGTAGAATTATTGTTGCTAAATTTTACTTTACGGTCAAAAACACTTAGTTGTGTTAATAGAACATCAATTCTATTATGATGAATAAATGAGCCCATCCAAGTTATTGTTAAGAGAATCGTATCAACGAGCATCGTCAAGTGTGTAACACTATTCACTATCACGTCTGTCGTCCATAATTGGAAATTAGAAATTACCATATGTAGGTAACTGAACACTATGAAGCAAGTGGCTAAAATTGTTGCAACCAAGTATAACTTATAATAAACTGAATTGTATTCAAAATTTGGCGGACAAACGAGATACATTTTTGCGAAGAACAGCAATGGTTTAAGAATAGTTTTTAATACAGTCATCTTTACTCATGAACTTTCTGTAATAAATATTCTTTCATCGAATCAATAAATTGAATGTGTAACTATCTAATACATTCACAATGTTCATTGTAAATTGTATTCTTTCGTCAAATTAATTAAGTTTCTAGAATTTTAGCTTAATCAATAAACTTGTACACTATAAACATGTTTTATGCGCAACAAAAGAAGCACAAATTACTGAAAACTAATCCGTTTCACTACCGTCATTGCTTTCGCTTTCATCGTCATCATCTTCATCCTCTTCTTCGTCCTGTTCTTCCACTTTGCGTACAGGAGAATCATCTCCTTCCTCATTGGCGTTAACTTCCTCATCGTCGTCATCGTCATCGATTTCATAGGTTTTAGGCATTGTTTCATTCTTGAATAGGTCCAAAGTAAGTGCGCTCAGAAATACAGGAATAGATCCTTGGTGTCGCAAATGCAATTCAACCATTTCATCGAGACTGGCACTGTACTCGTTTTCAAGCAGATCGAAAGCACCTTCTTTGTTCAATTGAAAGTAGAGATGGTTCGCAAAGCTCTCAGCGTACATTGATGTAATTTTATATCTAGAATTCTGTGTCGTATCCATTTTATACCCAAATAGTAAATAGGTCACATTACGATATTCTTCCAATTTCTCCTTGAAATATTCCTTGAGCCGCGTATTCGTAGTCTCTGAAGAAGCTAATTGCTCTTTCATTGACTGGAATTCTTTGAAATTAACAGTTAAGTCGCCAATCCGGCTGGCTTCCAAACCATCTTCTAGCGTCTTGATTTTTCGTTTCAAGTTGGCGACTTCTTCTTGCAGCTTTTCCTTTTCATTTTCGCGTTGCTCAATGACTTCGGCAAGAGGATTTTTTGTATTGTGTACCATCCGCCCATATGATTGATCTTCGCCTACCAAATACTCTTCAAGCTGGATCTCCAGCTTATCCTTACGTTCGCGGAGCATATCATTTTCATATTTCATTCGTGCAACTTCTTTCTCCAGGCGAGCTAACTGTTCATTGCGGATTGGAACGTTATCACCGGTTGAGTAGCTTTGCAATGTTCTCAAATCACCTTCTAAATTATGAACCATATCTTTATATTCTTCAATAGTGCGTTCAAGCTGTTTGATATGCTCTGTTTGCCTTTGTACTTGATTATGCGCTAAGCCAGCATTTGCCGGATTTGACGGATTGATACAAATTGACAAATCTTTTTCATAGGCATCAAGATGCTTACGATAACAGTCGCGCTCACCCATCACAATTTGGCATTTGGAATATATACGTTTATTTTGTATACGAGCCTGTTCAAGATCCTTCTTCAAGTTGGTAATATAAGTTCGCGATTTTTCCAATTCATCTTTGGCTACTTTAGCTTCATGCGTCGCGGTTGAAAGCAAGCTGTCCGTTTGTATTTTTTCTGATGTAAGTGTAAGTTCCTGTTGTTGCAGACGTTCAATTACGGAGCGTAACAATCGTGGAAGATTTGAATTGCCATTGGAGGTTTCACAAACAGCACGAGCTAGTGCTCTGAACTCCTCCAGATACATTTCAGATTGTGCATGATCCACCACAAGTGTATTCAGCTTCTTCTCCTGATCCTTGAACTTTTCAAGGCGTGATTTCAAGTCATAAACTTCTTCCTCAAGCAATAGCTTGTTATGGACATCTTTCCGCAAGTTGGTATTTTCTTCACGCAGTTGCGTAATTTCGCCTTGCAGTGTTTCATAGTTTACAATTTTTTGTACTTGGCTCTGTAAATTGAACATTTGTATAATAGCAAATCAAATACAAAAAATGAAACAAATATTACCTCTGCCAATTGCTGCTGTGCCTCTAGTGTCTCCTTGCCAAATTCCATTTTCTTGATTTGTTGTTGTGCTTTAGCAAGAGCTTGTGTTTTGATTTCTAGTTCATTTTCCAAACTTACTTTATTATTTAGCTGTCTTGTTAAATCATCAACAAATTTTTTATACTCCTCAGCCTCTTCTTTTGCTGCTTTATAAATCATAGTTTGCTCATCATATTTTCTCTGTAATTCCTTCAACTTTGATGAAGTGTCTGCAATTTCATATTCTGAATCATCCTTATCATTTAATTGTGATTCCAAATTGTGGATGTATGCATCCTTGTCAATTTTGTACTGTGCATATTCAGCATTCACCTGTAACAAAGATCAATTAGTTTGTATTCAGAATATAAACATTGTCACATTTACCTCATTCAACTGGTTTGTTGCTTCCATACTTCTATCTTTGTACTCATTTAGTTGAAATTGTAGATCCTTAATTTGTGTTTGCTGCCTTTCAACTTGTGACTTTACCTGTTTCATAAGCATTTCATGAAGTGCTTGCTTCTCTTTGAGAGAACCTCGTACTTGCAGCAACTTTCCCTCAAGCTCTTTGACATAATTGCGGCTCTCTACCAGGTCACACTTTAAGCGACGAAACTCCTTCGGCGAACCAGGTGAAGTAATATCGGTATCACCTTTAAACTTCTTGAAAACCGGTGTGTTTTCATTATCAGTACTTGATGAAGGACTGGCAGCACGTTTAGTCGGTGTGTAATCAAAATCATCGTTATCTCCGGCCACAAAGTTTTTATAGGTCTTCACCATTCGTAATATTGTTTCATTCATCATAAAACTGTCACGTAACACAATAAATGTCGCAGAAATCAGGAGAACAAAGTTAGAATTTACTTCCGCACTATCAACTTAACCAAACATTCGCTAACTGATACCAAAGCGTAAACAACTCATATGGCAGCCCGCTTGATTTAATATAGTATTATTGTTAGAGATAGGTGTCACTTTCTATACTTTTAAATTAAATTAATGAAAAATATGTAAAGTAATAAGAGGGAACAATAAATAATACATTATATTATTCTAGAATTATAATGTGATATAATTAAAATTTTTATGTAATGTTGCTTTGCAACCAAGGAACATTAATTACGCGTATGCAACTTATTGAACTTAATACCATTATCTATTGAATTTGCCCTTGAAAAGTTATTATTAGTTTTGTAAGTGTTTAAACTGTAAGGTGATGTGATTAACGCATGTTTAATTTATTTATTTCTGGAATCAATGCCCATTTTTAAGAAGCCTTGACTGCTCTGTCAAAGCGATTTCCCCCGCATAACACTCTTGCTATGTCAGGATTTTCTTGCATTCATTTACCATTTCATTTGTATTACTCATTTGTGGCATAATGCGCGTTGGCCATTGTTTTCATTCGCGTATTTCTTTATGTGATCTCAACTAGTATGTGTAGTAGTAGTTAATTGGTTCCAACGTTGGTGCGAAAACAATGAAATGACTGTGATCTATCAGACGAAGATGTGTGAACCAGATCCAATTGATCAGGTCGATCGATTACCCTCGCGTGATCGTGTTACTGATCTGGATATCGCAGGGTTTATAATATCGATTATAAGCCATCTGGTCGATCTGGTCTTCGATCTGAATCTGGCGTATCGATACTACCATAATAATCAGTTTGGCTATTTCTGCACAACTTTGGGCTTCATACTTATACCAGCAATTGTGAATACATTATTTAGCATTAGAATGTAAGTGTTTATCTTCTGAGTCATCTGGTTTTTAAAGTTGATGATATATTTGAAAATGTACAGGTATTATTTGGATCAGGGGAAAACCAATTCAACACTCACAAATAGATTAACAAAAAGAGGAGTTTGTTGCATTATCATCTTGGTATTTCAATTGGCCCCAGTGCTGAGGTATTTTGATGCATTACAATATGCTCTTAAATCAAGAAAAGCACAGAAGAATAAGGATATTGAGAACCAGCGAAAATACTACAAGCTTATGGTGCAAGAAGATTCAGATGTGGCCCTTCTTAGAGTTCTTGAGTGCTTTCTTGAAGCAGCACCACAACAAATACTTCAGCTTGCAATCATATTTCATACTCATGGACAGGGTATTAATAATACTCTTACTTGTGAGTTATTGAATACTTTAGTATTAAAAATAATATTGATTGTAATCAATTGATTTATATTTCAGTTATGCATCAGTTGCTTTCTATTGGAAGCAGTTTTGTAAGCATGGCATGGTCAATGGCATCCTACCAAAGATTACTCAGAGTTGCCCTGACCAACAAAAACAACATCACCTGGGCAGGCACCATAATGCAATTCATGTGGCACTTTTTAGTTACTGGTTAGCAGAACAATGACTATTATTTTATGATTTGACTTTAATTTTCTTTTCATTAGTATCTAGAATTATGTGCATCAGCGTAGTTGCATCAATCTATCCAGAGTACACAATGCTGGCGCTGTTTTTACATTGGATGCTCATGGTCATTTGGTTACTGTATTCAACCCACGATCTTAACTTTTGCAACAACAATCGGATATATGACTTCCTCTTTTATACGATTTTTGGTACAGTATACATTTTTACACACGTCAGTCTCAACGATGGCCGAACGTTTTGGAAGTATTTTTTATTCTACTTGACGCTGTGCCTTGAAAACATTATATGCATGGTTGTTTGGATCGTAAAAGCGGATGATATTCTTAAGAATACTTTATACTATCAACCGATCATATATATTAATTGCATATCGTTCTTCGTCGGTATCCTGTTTATGATAATTTATTACAAGATCTTCCATCCGAGTACGGGGTATGTGTCGAGGATCGCGCGCGCATCCTAAATTAATAATATTGTTCAATTCTAAAACCAATCTTATGTATAAAACAGGGTGAATATTGAACAATTAGCATAATTATATACAGTATATTATTAATATTTATTTAACATAAATTATGTGATGAAATCTCTCGACATTATCGTGTTCTCTTTATCTGGAATCTATTCAAATATTTGTTTATTTGAAATGCTGATAGTTTTGTATCGTAAGGTACACCATTATGATAGGTTTATATAAACTAGTCACTTGTTAGCGATATTATCAAGTCACATCGCAATGTTCCTTCTTGCCGTTTATAATGAATGATGAATATGTACTTTCAAACTCGCTGAATGCGTAACGAAATGATTGAGCGAAAACGCGTCGGATATATTAACACGCATACAATAACATTTTTGTAGACAATTGTTTAGATTTTTGGAGCCAATCAAACATATTTTTGAATCGTTAGTGATAAATTATACTGTTTTCAACAATGTCCATGATATTATACGGATATTTTTTTTGGAGAGTTTACTAAAAACGCCAAGATTATCAGGTAACAACAATTTGTAATTGGAATTGAAACAATTACAATTCGTGTTTCGAAATAGCGAAACAAAAATTAATGCTCATGTACTGATAAAATGTGCCTATATAGTTAGAAAATAATGATATTTTAGTAAAATGTTTAAGATTAGTATATTTATACCCGTTTATTCAAGTATACTCATTGAAACGATTAAACAGTGGATAGTGCAATACGCAGCACTATAATATAATAATCTCCGATTATAAAAGTGTTTTGTATAAGTAAAACGAATAAATTATATTTTACTGATTAATTCGCCAACGTGCTGAGTAACCATTGTTTATCCGATAGTTAATTACAGAAGTAATTCATCTGTTAATTAACTGGTGTTTGTATTACTATCAGTATGAACTCTCTGTCCGGGGCTACCATTATTTCATGTTTCTTTGATCTCACTCTAATGAACACTAGGTCATTACTTGGATCTAGATCACGTACAACACTTCTGGACTTCTCAGCTAATGAACCGATAAGACCCGCATATTGAACGGTGATTGCATTATCCATCGTTGATTTGATTGCAATACCTTCGCTGTTGATAACGATAATGCCTTCAACGCCTTCATGAGTATGAAGTCTTTTCAATGTTTCTTCTATCTCATTCGCCTGAAATTTATTTAAATAAACTATTATTTTCAATATAATCTTTACGTACCATTGCGAGATAATCAAAGATTCAATTCCTGTTAAACAAACGTCGAATTGATATGTTTAATTATTGATAACGAATCTCCATGGAGACAAAATAAAATAAACAACGTAATGACATTGGTAACAATTAACTTTACTGTATTTTCCCATCTCCGTTGAGTTTATACTTTATACATGAATTTACATTAATGAAATATAGATTCAAGTTTTAGAATAATTAAAGATTTACGTTTTTTAATTACGCATTCTTCATCGCCAATAGTAACCAGGTTATTAAGCTTTTTACAATAGAATTTACAAGTATATAACAATGATAAAATCCTCTTCTACATAGTATATATCCACATCCCTAACAAATGTTTATGCAACAAGTATTAATGTTCCATTAATATTTTGTTATTTACACGCCCAGATAGTGAGTAATTACTTACATCCCATAAAATACAACCATCATAATTCATTATCGTTAATCTAACGCACATTTCAATTTAGCGGTGATCATTTAATATCTCACTAATGCTGCATGCATAATTCATGCATTATTAGTACGTTGGATAGTCATTGCTATGATGTTATTACAATAACATCAATGAATAATTGATGATACAATCATTAATATCATCGTATGAATAATTTTCCAGAAAACTTGTTTGATGGTTAACAGTGAGATAAGTTATTGTCTGTTTTCTGGAACAAGATGGAAAATACTTAGACCGCTCCAATTTTGTGCATTGTTTGAATAAGTTAGCTGCTTAATTGAATGAATTTGCTTTAAAAATTAAAGGCTGTGATTTCGAAACACATTTATAATTTCTAATGAATGAACAATTCTGGAAAATTGCGCTCGTATACGGGAACATCCTTCAAGTCGTCCGATTTTGGAGAGTCGGTGGTGTCAGAAGATGAAATCGATTTAAATATCTCGTTTAATTTATTATGCAGCACATCGTTCTGTAATATAATAAATGCATAATTAATATTTCATATAAAGTGACAATGCAAGTTGTATTATGTATGAATGTATATCACCTTTGGTTGAGTATGCTTTGTTAACTCGGTAAATGTTGCATTGCGGAATGTTTTATTAATTTGTTCACGCTTTTCATTTTCTGCTTCTTTCCTCACTTCAGGCGGCTCATTTAGAACCATCTTCATGCTTTCAAACGTCAATTCCTCTTCAGGCAGTTTCTACAAGACCATACAAATATATAACTTTCAAGTGCATGCTCAAATGTAGAAAGTGTTTCCTTACATAGCGTTCATTGTGTTTACGGAATAAGGAAGTGGAATCGGTAGCAATATTTACATCATTTTTAATTTCGGGTGGTAATGGTGACATATCTCTACCGAGAAATCGCAATATGCCATCCCAACTGCGATGACGTTCTAAGATTAAGGTAGTGCGCCTCGGCTATAGGATAATCAGGATGGGCACTCAGGATTAAAGGATTGTCTTTAAATAAATAAAAAACAACACATACCCTTTGCATGCCAGGAGAACTCGACGCGCTGTTCACTTCTGTATTAGAAACAATCTCCGCAACACTTCCACGTGCTGTGTTCTCAACCCAACTATGTCTTTGCGAGTTTGCCGCAATACCAGGTCCGCCGGAACCATACGGCGAAGTCGATGCTAAACGTGAAGTATCCAAGCCACTTGCAGCAACGTATTCACAAACAGCCATCTACAACGTTACAACTAAATAAATTTCATAATAACGATGCGAGTGAGCATTACCTGATCCACTAACAAGTGTGGTAACTTGTTTACCATAACACCGCTCAAATAAGTATCTTTGAGTTCTGGTAATGTATAACCGGCGTCTTTTCGTCGAGCTTTCACTAGTCTATTCGCATATTCTAATAGTTGCGGAATTGACACGACACTGGGTATTAATACCAGCAAACTTATAACGACTGCATGTAAATTATATTTTTGAGCTTGGCTCAATGATTGACTACTCAGTGCTAAATTTTGAATTCTACAAATGAAATAAGTTTTATCACTGTTAAACAATTGATTGTTGCACTTACCCAATAAGTAGTTGCAATAACTCTATGACGGTTTCCTCGCTGGCCAATTCGACACAGAGGAGTGCCAACGTAGTGTAGACAGCTTGAATATTATCGGCAGTATTCGAATCAATTTGCAGACTCGTGTAGAGTGCATCGTAAATGATAGGACCGTGTTTATTAATAAATATCAAGTCCGGACGAGAGGACTTCTCTAATGTCAAGTCCAATTCCTCGACATGAACCCTGTACACGTATATATGTTAATTCTTTGCATAAATAATGTGTTATATAATACTACATACGTTGCCTTGGATAATTTCTCTATGTTGTGATGACGATCAATCAAAGTGTGCAGAATCTTTTGAACTAGAACGCGCATATCTGGGTCTGGTGCCAAAGACATTCGCAACAGCGGCTCCAAGAATGAAATGGGGAACGTCGTATTAAGATGGATGGTCTGGTACTTTGTGCCAACTTTCAGTAAACTTTTTAACAGTATGCTCTGCAGCATGTTGTCCGCTGGAGTGTGTGGGTCAACCAAAGGATATGGTATCTTACTCATAATGAACATCATTATTTCAATCTTTTGATAATCTGGCAAATGATTTGCAAATTCTCCAAGTGCATTAATCAATGCATCCTGGTATTGCTTTTCTTCATTCTGGCTTGTACCATGTCGAACCGAGTCTTTCAAGTGCGATAGCAAGGAATTAATTATTTCAAGAACTGAAGGACCCACACTTTCTCCAGCTGCTATGGCAATGATTTTCGAGAGAACATCAACGATGCTTGTACGTATTTTAGGTGTAGCCTTTGAATTTTCGTCCAAATGCGACATCATCATTTCAACTACTGTGTAAGAATATTGTGCCTGGAATATTACAATTGAATGTAATATGCATTTTAAATATTTGATGTGCAATTATACTCACTTGAATAGAAAATATAATTATTCTAAACGTATGTATGGCAAATAGATTAGGTACCCATAAATGGTGCAAGTCAAAGTGTCTGCAAATAGAACAGTTGTATGATGAATATTTTATGGCGTTTTCCACTTGCGAATAATACCTTAATACCGGTCGTAATACTGCACGTATATGTCCGAATGATGCTCTGCCAACTAATTCCCTCATGCATGTCTCAGCTAACATTGGCGGATCAACTTGATCATCTGTGGCAGTCTCCACGCCAGTTTCAGCAGTATGAAAGCCAGAATTCTGCATGTTAAATAATAAACTAGGAACTATTTTATCCATATGAACAGGCTCCCAAATATTTTCAACTAGGTCATCAGACACTGTTTTTCTAACAACAGCCTGCAGGCCTTTAATGCCTGCTGTACGTATTTTATCCCGTGTTGCTGTATCTGCATCATTACTGTGGCACATTGATGAAAACTTACTTACAAAGAAGTCATATCGTCGGTGATATGATGGGGTGTCTTCTTCAATATTAGCAAATTTGACAAACTAATAATAGCAAAGAACATTAACTCTATAATCCTATTTGAACTTTGAATGTAACTTACTGATTGCGTAGCTAATATCTGCAGTTCAGGTTCAGTAGATTCTAATAGTTTTTGAACCATCTTCAGAAAACTTTCTACAAATAGATTAAGTTGTTGTGCATGGCAGGCAAGAAGGAGTTGATCCATTGCTTCCATTGCAATGATAACAAATCTACAGCACACAAATGCAGTCAGGGAAAGAACAACAAATCATCAATGAATCATACCCATAGCGTCGCCTATATATGTCTCTGGCAGCCTTCTGATACAGGTACTCCCCAATCCTGTCTAGCTTTTCTGGAGAACTGAGGGAGTAAAATGTGAGCTTCTCCATGTTTGTCTTAACAAGTCCATCCTGGGGTGCAACAGGGAAGATATTGTCAACAAGTCTTTTGTATCTTGGCCTAAGTGCATTGCAGCAACCACAACAACCTATAAAATAGTACACCATTATCACTCAAAAATATTGGATAAACTACTGATAAGTACCAAACATTGTCACTTGATTTAACTAATAAACGATTAAACACTTAGAGCACGATTGAGAGACAAACCGCTACTGACTTGTATCACCACATAGTTATTTCACAGCGAGGTTATGGGAAGCGACAGTTGTTCTAGCCACTAGTTTTCAATACTATTTATTATTGGCTAGTACACACCCATGACCATAGCTAATTAACTCGTAACATGCTAGTGCAATATAATTACACATATGACGTGTTTAATAATTGAAAAATTCTTATTAAACTTAATTGAAAAACAGATGTTTTTTTGCATTGTGCTGCCATCGTCCCACACTGTCCACTATTCTTTTTTAATTACTTATGAAGGTGGCGTATAATACAGAATATAAAATTTAAATATTTAATTATTTAAAATACAACATTAAATAGCAATAATTATATTAAACAACACTTCCCAGATAGGTACTAACTCTATACATTTAAAATAGAAAAACTATTTTAAACTAAAATTCAATTGCGATAACTTGTTAATTGTTTTAATTATTTAATTAAAGAAAAACTTACAACCAGCATCCGTGCACTTCTGTACCATTGTCTCCACGACTTCCGAAATGTCCGCAGTTTCGAAGCAACAGCGTACAAACGACATGTTTCCTTATATTTAAACACTCAAATTTTATGAAAATGTAGTAATGTAATGGAGCACATAACATGTTCGTAGACTACCGTGTATTATGATAATGTTGCATCGTTTGCACCTTGAATAATAAGTTAATTTCATTACATTAATGCGATTAAGACCATGTCTACAGCAGCTATTTTCACGCGCTCCACTGTTCAATACATTGCTTTTATTATAATTGAAATGCAATTGATTAAACCGCACGAGAAAACGCCTTACATTATCGTTTTATTATCACAAAAGCATTGTTTCTAAGCTTTCAGACACCGCGACGCCTCGCTCAAGACGCGTCTCTAAGCTACTACTAACCCATTTTCCACCATAGAGCGCCAGCGGTGGCGGCGGCTGTGACGGCAGCAACGGCGGCGGCGCGGGTTTTCCTCATACAATACAATTGCATAGGGTAGGTAATGAACACTGAATGATATGGCCTTCTAATAGATAACTCATAAAACAGTGAGGATTCAGTCAAATTACACTCGCAATGCAATCGAAGATATTTTCTAATTAGCGCAAATATTTGAAAAGTTCATAGACCTGGCGCATTTTTGCGTGATGTTTATTATTGATTTGTTATTTTTGGTATGAGATGCGTGACTTTGAGTGCTCCGCAAAGTGTCTAAGTATGTTGAATGCGGTTAATGAAAGGCTGTAATGGGTGGTTTGATTACTATCGACACAAATTGCTTCAGTTGCATGGCAAATCATAAATTCTTTTCTCTTTCATTCAAACAATACGCGCCTTTGAATAATAGCGCTATGCTATTGTTTGTGCTGTTGAATAATCTATGATCATTTGACTATATATAACTACCTAAGTTTTGTCCATATACACCGATTATTTATTTCATTTTGTGAATTGTTTTCCGATATTTTCTGAAAACTCACGATTAACTTTTTGTACACAGACATTTATGGAAATCAGTTGTAAATCTAAAATACTTTTTGAGCGCGCATGATAGCTGGGTGAATGGCAGTTATAAATAAACGCAATTTAATAGACCGCAATCGGTGCGCACAGAATCTAAGCAAGAATAGATAGATAATTAAAGGATATACAGTATAGTTGCTTGAAAATACTGAAATAAACGTCTGAGACGCGCTAATTCATGAATTTGATAATTAATCTACGTACGCAACTTGATTGAATGATGTAAGTCAGAAATGCATTTGCGCACTTTTTAATTGAAATTTTAATTGCAATGATGAAAAGGTGCGTATTAAAAGTAAAGGTACGATAGATATTGATAAATAATTTAAAGGTTTGTGCATTTTAAAATTGCCTGTCACATGTGTAGGCATTGTATTTAATGAAAGATCTGTCATAATGCATTTTTAATGCGTATAAATAATGAATAGGAAAACATCATTCATTGAATTTTCTATTTGGCGTTGTTTAAAAACAAAACGAAGTCGATCCTGCCAGGATTCGAACCTGGAATCTTCTGATCCGTAGTCAGACGCGTTATCCGTTGCGCCACAGGACCTGTGTTCTAACTTTACTCGTTAGCGCAGATCATTCGAGGGTCGTAAAAATAGCAACATCTACTTGTAGAACTACTTGTCTCATATTGATTACTTGATAATTATTAAAAGGATACAGTGTCACTAACCTGTTCGGTAGCTAAAGTTAATTTCAGGACATTTGTATAGCCCGGCTAGCTCAGTCGGTAGAGCATGAGACTCTTAATCTCAGGGTCGTGGGTTCGAGCCCCACGTTGGGCGATTCTTTTTCGCTCCGGCAGTATAAGGTTCGCACATTTATTTAAAACGCTTTTGGAACTAAATTAATCCATGACTGTACTTGATTTAAGTAATAATGCATTGTTACTTTACTTGCTGCTTAAATTGTAAACATGCTTTGTATGGAATACCCATCAACAGCTATTATCTCGATTCCGCCTCATTTTTTTGGCGCTGAATCAATAAGGAAACGATATTCTTATACTGTTGATGGAGCAATGTGTCGGCATTGTTTATAAGTATTCAAACAATTACATAACATCATTAACACATGCGAATGCGTTATCAGCTTGATACTGAGGCTATGGATTTTTATGATAGTGATTTATGATTCAATTACGTTATATAAAAATAATTATTTAATGCCACGAATCCGTTTCACTACGTATATGGATATTAATCACCTATGACGAAAGGTTGAGGTGATAGATTAATATATAATACGTATATATATTACCAATATAAATTGTACACACATTTCCTAAACGATCCTGAAAAAATTCAAAGGTTGAAAATGTTTATTCATATTTCGTATATGTATTTGTTTTCAGATTACGTTTTATTCATGACCTGATAAAATTCTTGACCCCTTCGATGAAATGACATGTTTAGACTTATTTCATAATAGCAATTTATTTAATCAAGTACCTAAATGTCAACGGAAAAGTTCGATAAGTTCTTTATTATTGAAACAATCTTTGCAAAATATCCTGCGTAAAATGGCTACAAAACGTTTCGGCCAATCTTTGAACCAAACTTCTGCCATTGCTAAAAACTCTTTGGGAAATGTCTTGTATAATTTGCTAAAAGAAAATATTCATCGTAAGGTAAGTACATATTTTTATAATTGTTTTAAAAGTACATTTACGTGTACTTAATTTTGTATTTAGTGTGATTCAATCAACTATAAAGATTTACTTGAACAAAGCGTTAAATTAAATCAATGGATTCACATTCAAAGCCTTCGAGAAAACGATGTTATTCTTATAGTTTGTGGGAAGGGCAATGAACATTTAATTCCTACCTTAGCGGCTTTTTTTTCACACATAATTGTTGCATACGTCTCCTCTGATTTTACACTAAGTACCTAATACATCAATAGTGAATTCATTCAATTAATAATATTATTAATTTTAGGTCAGATGAAGAACGCGTTAGATTTAATCAAACCTAAAATGATATTTTGTGCCAAAGCAATTCTAGAAACTTTTCAGAAATTGATGAAACAAAAAGTACGATTGCCTAAACTTGTTCAATTTGAGAATATTAGGAGTTTCATAAAAGATATAAAAGTTGATATTTTCAAGTTTAGACCAAAGGAAAATATTATCTTAAATCAAGTAGCTGCTTTGATTGTATCAAGTGAAATAAGTAATTTCATAGGTGTCTTATTGCAAAGTGACTATATCGCGTGGATAAATAATTCAAAGTAAGTTAAAATAATATATTAATTTGTTATTGAGATAGATTAATAATAAATATTTATTATTTAAACTTTTTAGATGTCCGGGTGTGATAATACCTATCATGGATTATTTAAAAACCGTGATGGTTAAGACGAATTTCAAAATGCTTTGGGAAGAATTTAAATTGAAAGCTCATTTGTAAATTGCATAAATTCTCTCAGTATTTAAATAAAGACTTACATGTTTATTAGCTTTGTTTAAAACTTAGATCTATTAACACAATTATTGATTCAACAATTATCTGGCGCAGTCCATGCACTCATTGGATGAGGTGTAGGCTTTTGGAGGGGTTGCTTGCCTACTCCACTAGTATCTGGTATCCCGGTTACAAAATCCTCAGGAGACTCTTCCGTAATTTCCACGACAACTTCTTTTGTTTCTAATGTATCAGACCCAAATTCCCCTTTTCCATCCTCGGTTTCCTCTACTGTATCCACCTCAGCAGAACCTCCCACTGTTTCTTGTGTGGCTTCAGATTCTGAACCAGCTTCACCAATACCTTCTTCGGTTTGGTCGGATTCCAAAGTAATTTCAACAGACCCTTCTTTGGTTTCTTCTGTTGATTCTGAGGTTATTTCTTCTTTAGACTCGATACTAGATTCTTCTGATTTTAGGCCAGCTTCTCCAATTCCTTCTTCGGTTTGGCTGGATGCTAAACTAGCTTCACCGATTCCTTCTTCGGTTTGGTCGGATTCCAGAGTAATTTCAACAGACCCTTCTTCGGTTTGGTCGGATTCCAAAGTAATTTCAACAGACCCTTCTTTGGTTTCTTCTGTTGATTGTGACGTTATTTTTTCTTCAGACTCTATACTAGATTCATCTGATTTTAGGCCAGCTTCTCCAATTCCTTCTTCGGTTTGGTCGGATTTTAGGGAGCTGGATGCCAAACTAGCGTCTCCAATTCCTTCTTCGGTTTGGTTGGATTCTAGAGTAAGTTCAACAGACCCTTCTTTGGTTTCTTCTGTTGATTCAGAAATTATTTCTTTTTCAGACTCTATACTAGATTCATCTGATTTTAGGCCAGCTTCTCCAATTCCTTCTTCGGTTTGGTCGGATTTTAGGGAGCTGGATGCCAAACTAGCGTCTCCGATTCCTTCTTCGGTTTGGTTGGATTCTAGAGTAAGTTCAACAGACCCTTCTTTGGTTTCTTCTGTTGATTCAGATATTATTTCTTCTTCAGATTCTATACTAGATTCTTCTGATTTTATGCCAGCTACTCCAATTCCCTCTTCAGTTGAATGTGATGCTTCTGACGATAGCCCTGCTTCCGCCTCCCCCGTGTGATTTTCAGATTCTGGAATGGTCGCGTCTGTTGCTTCATCGGGCGGTTCTGCTGATTCAAGTACTTTTTCCTCCTTGGGCTTAGAAACAGATTCATCCGGTATTACTACTGTTTCCTCTTTTGTTTCATCAGATTCATGTGTCGATTCAGGCGTTGTTTCTTTTTCGGACACTAGAGTAGGTTCATCAGTCTGTGAAGGAGGTTCAGTCGATTTCGACCGATCTTCTTCACTGTCCGTGACAGATTTCTCCACTTCTGGAACTGCTCCCTCTGTCTGAGATTCTTCCGATACTTCCTGCGATATATCTATTTCAGGTTCTCCAGTAGGTTCTTCCGTTTCTGCCGTTGACTCCGACTCATCTACTTCACTGTCCGGTATAGATTTATCCACTTCTGGAACTGCTCCCTCTGTCTGAGATTCTTCCGATAATTCCTGCGATATATCTATTTCAGGTTCTCCAGTAGGTTCTTCCGTTTCTGCCGTTGACTCCGACTGATCTACTTCACTGTCCGGTACAGATTTATCCACTTCTGGAACTGCTCCCTCTGTCTGAGATTCTTCCGATAATTCCTGCGATATATCTATTTCAGGTTCTCCAGTAGGTTCTTCCGTTTCTGCCGTTGACTCCGACTCATCTACTTCACTGTCCAGTACAGATTTATCCACTTCTGGAACTGCTCCCTCTGTCTGAGATTCTTCCGATAATTCCTGCGATATATCTATTTCAAGTTCTCCAGTAGGTTCTTCCGTTTCTGTCGTTGACTCCGACTCATCTACTTCACTGTCCGGTACAGATTTATCCACTTCTGGAACTGCTCCCTCTGTCTGAGATTCTTCCGATAATTCCTGCGATATATCTATTTCAGGTTCTCCAGTAGGTTCTTCCGTTTCTGCCGTTGACTCCGACTCATCTACTTCACTGTCCGGTACAGATTTATCCACTTCTGGAACTGCTCCCTCTGTCTGAGATTCTTCCGATAATTCCTGCGATATATCTATTTCAGGTTCTCCAGTAGGTTCTTCCGTTTCTGCCGTTGACTCCGACTCATCTACTTCACGGTCCGGTACTGATTTATCCACTTCTGGAACTGCTCCCTCTGTCTGAGATTCTTCCGATAATTCCTGCGATATATCTATTTCAGGTTCTCCAGTAGGTTCTTCCGTTTCTGCCGTTGACTCCGACTCATCTACTTCACTGTCCGGTACAGATTTATCCACTTCTGGAACTGCTCCCTCTGTCTGAGATTCTTCCGATACTTCCTGCGATATATCTATTTCAGGTTCTCCAGTAGGTTCTTCCGTTTCTGCCGTTGACTCCGACTCATCTACTTCACTGTCCGGTATAGATTTATCCACTTCTGGAACTGCTCCCTCTGTCTGAGATTCTTCCGATAATTCCTGCGATATATCTATTTCTGGTTCTCCAGTAGGTTCTTCCGTTTCTGCCGTTGACTCCGACTCATCTACTTCGCTGTCCGGTACAGATTTATCCACTTCTGGAACTGCTCCCTCTGTCTGAGATTCTTCCGATACTTCCTGCGATATATCTATTTCAGGTTCTCCAGTAGGTTCTTCCGTTTCTGCCGTTGACTCCGACTCATCTACTTCACTGTCCGGTATAGATTTATCCACTTCTGGAACTGCTCCCTCTGTCTGAGATTCTTCCGATAATTCCTGCGATATATCTATTTCAGGTTCTCCAGTAGGTTCTTCCGTTTCTGCCGTTGACTCCGACTCATCTACTTCACGGTCCGGTACTGATTTATCCACTTCTGGAACTGCTCCCTCTGTCTGAGATTCTTCCGATAATTCCTGCGATATATCTATTTCAGGTTCTCCAGTAGGTTCTTCCGTTTCTGCCGTTGACTCCGACTCATCTACTTCACTGTCCGGTACAGATTTATCCACTTCTGGAACTGCTCCCTCTGTCTGAGATTCTTCCGATACTTCCTGCGATATATCTATTTCAGGTTCTCCAGTAGGTTCTTCCGTTTCTGCCGTTGACTCCGACTCATCTACTTCACTGTCCGGTATAGATTTATCCA
This sequence comes from Aleochara curtula, assembly GCA_963978815.1. Classification (NCBI taxonomy): domain Eukaryota; kingdom Metazoa; phylum Arthropoda; class Insecta; order Coleoptera; family Staphylinidae; genus Aleochara; species Aleochara curtula. Next base: position 16,318,985 of record OZ022216.1, on the reverse strand, counting down.
CTTCTGGAACTGCTCCCTCTGTCTGAGATTCTTCCGATAATTCCTGCGATATATCTATTTCAGGTTCTCCAGTAGGTTCTTCCGTTTCTGCCGTTGACTCCGACTCATCTACTTCACTGTCCGGTACAGATTTATCCACTTCTGGAACTGCTCCCTCTGTCTGAGATTCTTCCGATAATTCCTGCGATATATCTATTTCAGGTTCTCCAGTAGGTTCTTCCGTTTCTGCCGTTGACTCCGACTCATCTACTTCACTGTCCGGTACAGATTTATCCACTTCTGGAACTGCTCCCTCTGTCTGAGATTCTTCCGATAATTCCTGCGATATATCTATTTCAAGTTCTCCAGTAGGTTCTTTCGTTTCTGCCGTTGACTCGGCCTCATCTACTTCGCTGTCCGGTACAGATTTATCCACTTCTGGAACTGCTCCCTCTGTCTGAGATTCTTCCGATAATTCCTGCGATATATCTATTTCTGGTTCTCCAGTAGGTTCTTCCGTTTCTGCCGTTGACTCGGACTCATCTACTTGGCTGTCCGGTACAGATTTATCCACTTCTGGAACTGCTCCCTCTGTTTGAGATTCTTCCGATAATTCCTGCGATATATCTATTTCTGGTTCTCCAGTAGGTTCTTCCGTTTCTGCCGTTGACTCGGACTCATCTACTTGGCTGTCCCGTACAGATTTATCCACTTCTGGAACTGCTCCCTCTGTTTGAGATTCTTCCGATAATTCCTGCGATATATCTATTTCTGGTTCTCCAGTAGGTTCTTCCGTTTCTGCCATTGACTCGGACTCATCTACTTCGCTGTCCGGTACAGATTTATCCACTTCTGGAACTGCTCCCTCTGTCTGAGATTCTTCCGATAATTCCTGCGATATATCTATTTCAGGTTCTCCAGTAGGTTCTTCCGTTTCTGCCGTTGACTCCGACTCATCTACTTCACGGTCCGGTACTGATTTATCCACTTCTGGAACTGCTCCCTCTGTCTGAGATTCTTCCGATAATTCCTGCGATATATCTATTTCAGGTTCTCCAGTAGGTTCTTCCGTTTCTGCCGTTGACTCCGACTCATCTACTTCGCTGTCCGGTACAGATTTATCCACTTCTGGAACTGCTCCCTCTGTCTGAGATTCTTCCGATAATTCCTGCGATATATCTATTTCAGGTTCTCCAGTAGGTTCTTCCGTTTCTGCCGTTGACTCCGACTCATCTAGTTCACTGTCCGGTACAGATTTATTCACTTCTGGAACTGCTCCCTCTGTCTGAGATTCTTCCGATAATTCCTGCGATATTTCTATTTCAGGTTCTCCAGTAGGTTCTTTCGTTTCTGCCGTTGACTCGGCCTCATCTACTTCGCTGTCCGGTACAGATTTATCCACTTCTGGAACTGCTCCCTCTGTCTGAGATTCTTCCGATAATTCCTGCGATATATCTATTTCTGGTTCTCCAGTAGGTTCTTCCGTTTCTGCCGTTGACTCGGACTCATCTACTTGGCTGTCCGGTACAGATTTATCCACTTCTGGAACTGCTCCCTCTGTTTGAGATTCTTCCGATAATTCCTGCGATATATCTATTTCTGGTTCTCCAGTAGGTTCTTCCGTTTCTGCCGTTGACTCGGACTCATCTACTTGGCTGTCCCGTACAGATTTATCCACTTCTGGAACTGCTCCCTCTGTTTGAGATTCTTCCGATAATTCCTGCGATATATCTATTTCTGGTTCTCCAGTAGGTTCTTCCGTTTCTGCCATTGACTCGGACTCATCTACTTCGCTGTCCGGTACAGATTTATCCACTTCTGGAACTGCTCCCTCTGTCTGAGATTCTTCCGATAATTCCTGCGATATATCTATTTCTGGTTCTCCAGTAGGTTCTTCCGTTTCTGCCGTTGACTCCGACTCATCTACTTCGCTGTCCGGTACAGATTTATCCACTTCTGGAACTGCTCCCTCTGTCTGAGATTCTTCCGATAATTCCTGCGATATATCTATTTCTGGTTCTCCAGTAGGTTCTTCCGTTTCTGCCGTTGACTCCGACTCATCTACTTCGCTGTCCGGTACAGATTTATCCACTTCTGGAACTGCTCCCTCTGTCTGAGATTCTTCCGATAATTCCTGCGATATATCTATTTCTGGTTCTCCAGTAGGTTCTTCCGTTTCTGCCGTTGACTCGGACTCATCTACTTCGCCGTCCGGTACAGATTTATCCACTTCTGGAACTGCTCCTTCTGTCTGAGATTCTTCCGATAATTCCTGCGATATATCTATTTCTGGTTCTCCAGTAGGTTCTTCCGTTTCTGCTGTTGACTCGGACTCATCTACTTCGCTGTCCGGTACAGATTTATCCACTTCTGGAACTGCTCCCTCTGTTTGAGATTCTTCCGATAATTCCTGCGATATATCTATTTTTGGTTCTCCAGTAGGTTCTTCCGTTTCTGCCGTTGACTCCGACTCATCTACTTCGCTGTCCGGTACAGATTTATCCACTTCTGGAACTGCTCCCTCTGTCTGAGATTCTTCCGATAATTCCTGCGATATATCTATTTCTGGTTCTCCAGTAGGTTCTTCCGTTTCTGCCGTTGACTCGGACTCATCTACTTCGCCGTCCGGTACAGATTTATCCACTTCTGGAACTGCTCCTTCTGTCTGAGATTCTTCCGATAATTCCTGCGATATATCTATTTCTGGTTCTCCAGTAGGTTCTTCCGTTTCTGCTGTTGACTCGGACTCATCTACTTCGCTGTCCGGTACAGATTTATCCACTTCTGGAACTGCTCCCTCTGTTTGAGATTCTTCCGATAATTCCTGCGATATATCTATTTTTGGTTCTCCAGTAGGTTCTTCCGTTTCTGCCATTGACTCGGACTCATCTACTTCGCTGTCCGGTACAGATTTATCCACTTCGGGAACTGCTCTCTCTGTCTGAGATTCTTCCGATAATTCCTGCGATATATCTATTTTTGGTTCTCCAGTAGGTTCTTCCGTTTCTGCCATTGACTCGGACTCATCTACTTCGCCGTCCGGTACAGATTTATCCACTTCTGGAACTGCTCCCTCTGTCTGAGATTCTTCCGATAATTCCTGCGATATATCTATTTCTGGTTCTCCAGTAGGTTCTTCCGTTTCTGCCATTGACTCGGACTCATCTACTTCGCCGTCCGGTACAGATTTATCCACTTCTGGAACTGCTCCCTCTGTCTGAGATTCTTCCGATAATTCCTGCGATATATCTATTTCTGGTTCTCCAGTAGGTTCTTCCGTTTCTGCCATTGACTCGGACTCATCTACTTCGCCGTCCGGTACAGATTTATCCACTTCTGGAACTGCTCCTTCTGTCTGAGATTCTTCCGATAATTCCTGCGATATATCTATTTCTGGTTCTCCAGTAGGTTCTTCCGTTTCTGCTGTTGACTCGGACTCATCTACTTCGCTGTCCGGTACAGATTTATCCACTTCTGGAACTGCTCCCTCTGTTTGAGATTCTTCCGATAATTCCTGCGATATATCTATTTCTGGTTCTCCAGTAGGTTCTTCCGTTTCTGCCGTTGACTCCGACTCATCTACTTCGCTGTCCGGTACAGATTTATCCACTTCTGGAACTGCTCCCTCTGTCTGAGATTCTTCCGATAATTCCTGCGATATATCTATTTCTGGTTCTCCAGTAGGTTCTTCCGTTTCTGCCGTTGACTCGGACTCATCTACTTCGCTGTCCGGTACAGATTTATCTACTTCTGGAACTGCTCCCTCTGTCTGAGATTCTTCCGATAATTCCTGCGATATATCTATTTCTGGTTCTCCAGTAGGTTCTTCCGTTTCTGCCGTTGACTCCGACTCATCTACTTCGCTGTCCGGTACAGATTTATCCACTTCTGGAACTGCTCCCTCTGTCTGAGATTCTTCCGATAATTCCTGCGATATATCTATTTCTGGTTCTCCAGTAGGTTCTTCCGTTTCTGCCGTTGACTCGAAATCATCTACTTCGCTGTCCGGTACAGATTTATCCACTTCTGGAACTGCTCCCTCTGTCTGAGATTCTTCCGATAATTCCTGCGATATATCTATTTCTGGTTCTCCAGTAGGTTCTTCCGTTTCTGCCGTTGACTCCGACTCATCTACTTCGCTGTCCGGTACAGATTTATCCACTTCTGGAACTGCTTCCTCTGTCTGAGATTCTTCCGATAATTCCTGCGATATATCTATTTCTGGTTCTCCGGTAGGTTCTTCCGTTTCTGCCGTTGACTCCGACCAATCTTCATCGCTGTCTGTAACAGATTTATCCACTTCTGGAAGTGCTCCCTCTGTTTGAGATTCTTCCGATAATTCCTGCAATATACCTATTTCTGGTTCTTCAGTAGGTTCTTCCGTTTCTGCCGTTGAATCCGACTCATCTACTTTGCTGTCCGGTACAGATTTATCCACTTCTGGAACTGCTCCCTCTTTTTGAGATTCTTCCGATAATTCCTGCGATATATCTATTTCAGGTTCTCCAGTAGGTTCTTCCGTTTCTGCCGTTGACTCCGACTCATCTACTTCGCTGTCCGGTACAGATTTATCCACTTCTGGAACTGCTCCCTCTGTCTGAGATTCTTCCGATAATTCCTGCGATATATCTATTTCTGGTTCTCCAGTAGGTTCTTCCGTTTCTGCCGTTGACTCCGACTCATCTACTTTGCTGTCCGGTACAGATTTATCCACTTCTGGAACTGCTCCCTCTGTCTGAGATTCTTCCGATAATTCCTGCGATTTATCTATTTCTGGTTCTCCAGTAGGTTCTTCCGTTTCTGCCGTTAACTCCGACTCATCTACTTCGCTGTCCGGTACAGATTTATCCACTTCTGGAACTGCTCCCTCTGTCTGAGATTCTTCCGATAATTCCTGCGATATATCTATTTCTGGTTCTCCAGTAGGTTCTTCCGTTTCTGCCGTTGACTCGAACTCATCTACTTCGCTGTCCGGTACAGATTTATCCACTTCTGGAACTGCTCCCTCTGTCTGAGATTCTTCCGATAATTCCTGCGATATATCTATTTCTGGTTCTCCAGTAGGTTCTTCCGTTTCTGCCGTTGACTCGGACTCATCTACTTCGCTGTCCGGTACAGATTTATCCACTTCTGGAACTGCTCCCTCTGTCTGAGATTCTTCCGATAATTCCTGCGATATATCTATTACTGGTTCTCCAGTAGGTTCTTCCGTTTCTGCCGTTGACTCGGACTCATCTACTTCGCTGTCCGGTACAGATTTATCCACTTCTGGAACTGCTCCCTCTGTTTGAGATTCTTCCGATAATTCTTGCGATATTTCTATTTCAGGTTCTCCAGTAGGTTCTTCCGTTTCTGCCGTTGACTCGGACTCATCTACTTCGCTGTCCGGTACAGATTTATCCACTTCTTGAACTGCTCCCTCTGTTTGAGATTCTTCCGATAATTCCTGCAATATATCTATTTCTGGTTCTCCGGTAGGTTCTTCCGTTTCTGCCGTTGACTCCGACCAATCTTCATCGCTGTCTGTAACAGATTTATCCACTTCTGGAAGTGCTCCCTCTGTTTGAGATTCTTCCGATAATTCCTGCAATATACCTATTTCTGGTTCTCCAGTAGGTTCTTCCGTTTCTGCCGTTGAATCCGACTCATCTACTTTGCTGTCCGGTACAGATTTATCCACTTCTGGAACTGCTCCCTCTGTTTGAGATTCTTCCGATAATTCTTGCGATATTTCTATTTCAGGTTCTCCAGTAGGTTCTTCCGTTTCTGCCGTTGACTCCGACTCATCTACTTCGCTGTCCGGTACAGATTTATCCACTTCTGGAACTGCTCCCTCTGTCTGAGATTCTTCCGATAATTCCTGCGATATATCTATTTCTGGTTCTCCAGTAGGTTCTTCCGTTTCTGCCGTTGACTCCGACTCATCTACTTTGCTGTCCGGTACAGATTTATCCACTTCTGGAACTGCTCCCTCTGTCTGAGATTCTTCCGATAATTCCTGCGATTTATCTATTTCTGGTTCTCCAGTAGGTTCTTCCGTTTCTGCCGTTGACTCGGACTTATCTACTACGCTGTCCGCTACAGATTTATCCACTTCTGGAACTGCTCCCTCTGTTTGAGATTCTTCCGATAATTCCTGCGATATATCTATTTCTGGTTCTCCAGTAGGTTCTTCCGTTTCTGCCGTTGACTCGGACTCATCTATTTCGCTGCTCGGTACAGATTTATCCACTTCTGGAACTGCTCCCTCTGTTTGAGATTCTTCCGATAATTCCTGCGATATATCTATTTCTGGTTCTCCAGTAGGTTCTTCCGTTTCTGCCGTTGACTCGGACTCATCTATTTCGCTGTCCGGTACAGATTTATCCACTTCTGGAACTGCTCCCTCTGTCTGAGAATCTTCCGATAATTCCTGCGATTTATCTATTTCTGGTTCTCCAGTAGGTTCTTCCGTTTCTGCCGTTGACTCGGAGTTATCTACTACGCTGTCCGCTACAGATTTATCCACTTCTGGAACTGCTCCCTCTGTTTGAGATTCTTCCGATAATTCCTGCGATATATCTATTTCTGGTTCTCCAGTAGGTTCTTCCGTTTCTGCCGTTGACTCGGACTCATCTATTTCGCTGTCCGGTACAGATTTATCCACTTCTGGAACTGCTCCCTCTGTCTGAGAATCTTCCGATAATTCCTGCGATTTATCTATTTTTGGTTCTCCAGTAGGTTTTTCCGTTTCTGCCGTTGACTCGGAGTTATCTACTACGCTGTCCGCTACAGATTTATCCACTTCTGGAACTGTTCCCTCTGTTTGAGATTCTTCCGATAATTCCTGCGATATATCTATTTCTGGTTCTCCAGTAGGTTCTTCCGTTTCTGCCGTTGACTCGGACTCATCTATTTCGCTGTCCGGTACAGATTTATCCACTTCTGGAACTGCTCCCTCTGTTTGAGATTCTTCCGATAATTCCTGCGATATATCTATTTCTGGTTCTCCAGTAGGTTCTTCCGTTTCTGCCGTTGACTCGGACTCATCTATTTCGCTGTCCGGTACAGATTTATCCACTTCTGGAACTGCTCCCTCTGTCTGAGATTCTTCCGATAATTCCTGCGATTTATCTATTTCTGGTTCTCCAGTAGGTTCTTCCGTTTCTGCCGTTGACTCGGACTTATCTACTACGCTGTCCGCTACAGATTTATCCACTTCTGGAACTGCTCCCTCTGTTTGAGATTCTTCCGATAATTCCTGCGATATATCTATTTCTGGTTCTCCAGTAGGTTCTTCCGTTTCTGCCGTTGACTCGGACTCATCTATTTCGCTGTCCGGTACAGATTTATCCACTTCTGGAACTGCTCCCTCTGTTTGAGATTCTTCCGATAATTCCTGCGATATATCTATTTCTGGTTCTCCAGTAGGTTCTTCCGTTTCTGCCGTTGACTCGGACTCATCTATTTCGCTGTCCGGTACAGATTTATCCACTTCTTGAACTGCTCCCTCTGTTTGAGATTCTTCCGATAATTCCTGCGATATATCTATTTCTGGTTCTCCGGTAGGTTCTTCCGTTTCTGCCGTTGACTCCGACCAATCTTTATCGTTGTCTGTAACAGATTTATCCACTTCTGGAACTGCTCCCTCTGTTTGAGATTCTTCCGATAATTCTTGCAATATATCTATTTCTGGTTCTCCAGTAGGTTCTTCCGTTTCTGCCGTTGACTCCGACTCATCTACTTCACTGTCCGGTACAGATTTATCCACTTCTGGAACTGCTCCTTCTGTTTGAGATTCTTCCGATAATTCTTGCGATATTTCTATTTCAGGTTCTCCAGTAGGTTCTTCCGTTTCTGCCGTTGAATCCGACTCATCTACTTCACTGTCCGGTACAGATTTATCCACTTCTGGAACTGCTCCCTCTGTTTGAGATTCTTCCGATAATTCCTGCGATATATCTATTTCTGGTTCTCCAGTAGGTTCTTCCGTTTCTGCCGTTGACTCGGACTCATCTATTTCGCTGTCCGGTACAGATTTATCCACTTCTGGAACTGCTCCCTCTGTTTGAGATTCTTCCGATAATTCCTGCGATATATCTATTTCTGGTTCTCCAGTAGGTTCTTCCGTTTCTGCCGTTGACTCGGACTCATCTATTTCGCTGTCCGGTACAGATTTATCCACTTCTGGAACTGCTCCCTCTGTTTGAGATTCTTCCGATAATTCCTGCGATATATCTATTTCTGGTTCTCCAGTAGGTTCTTCCGTTTCTGCCGTTGACTCCGACTCATCTACTTCACTGTCCGGTACAGATTTATCCACTTCTGGAACTGCTCCCTCTGTTTGAGATTCTTCCGATAATTCCTGCGATATATCTATTTCTGGTTCTCCAGTAGGTTCTTCCGTTTCTGCCGTTGACTCGGACTCATCTATTTCGCTGTCCGGTACAGATTTATCCACTTCTGGAACTGCTCCCTCTGTTTGAGATTCTTCCGATAATTCCTGCGATATATCTATTTCTGGTTCTCCAGTAGGTTCCTCCGTTTCTGCCGTTGACTCGGACTCATTTATTTCGCTGTCCGGTACAGATTTATCCACTTCTGGAACTGCTCCCTCAGTTTGAGATTCTACCGATAATTCCTGCGATATTTCTATTTCAGGTTCTCCAGTAGGTTCTTCCGTTTCTGCCGTTGAATCCAACTCATCTACTTCACTGTCCGGTACAGATTTATCCACTTCTGGAACTGCTCCTTCTGTTTGAGATTCTTCCGATAATTCCTGCGATATATCTATTTCTGGTTCTCCAGTAGGTTCCTCCGTTTCTGCCGTTGACTCGGACTCATTTATTTCGCTGTCCGGTACAGATTTATCCACTTCTGGAACTGCTCCCTCAGTTTGAGATTCTACCGATAATTCCTGCGATATTTCTATTTCAGGTTCTCCAGTAGGTTCTTCCGTTTCTGCCGTTGAATCCAACTCATCTACTTCACTGTCCGGTACAGATTTATCCACTTCTGGAACTGCTCCTTCTGTTTGAGATTCTTCCGATAATTCCTGCGATATATCTATTTCTGGTTCTCCAGTAGGTTCTTCCGTTTCTGCCGTTGACTCGGACCAATCTTCAGCGCTGTCTGTAACAGATTTATCCACTTCTGGAAGTGCTCCCTCTGTTTGAGATTCTTCCGATAATTCCTGCGATATATCAATTTCTGGTTCTCCAGTAGGTTCTTCCGTTTCTGCCGTCGAATCCGACTCATCTACTTCGCTGTCCGGTACAGATTTATCCACTTCTGCAACTGCTCCCTCTGTCTGAGATTCTTCCGATAATTCCTGCGATATATCTATTTCTGGTTCTCCAGTAGGTACTTCCGTTTCTGCCGTTGACGCCGACTCATCTACTTCGCTGTCCGGTACAGATTTATCCACGTCTGGAACTGCTCCCTCTGTCTGAGATTCTTCCGATAATTCCTGCGATATATCTATTTCTGGTTCTCCAGTAGGTTCTTCCGTTTCTGCCGTTGACTCCGACCAATCTTCATCGCTGTCTGTAACAGATTTTTCAACGTCTGGAATTGCAGTAGGTTCTTCCGTTTCTGCCGTTGAATCCGACTCATCTACTTCGCTGTCTGGTACAGATTTATCCACTTCTGGTACTGCTCCCTCTGTTTGAGATTCTTCCGATAATTCCTGCGATATATCAATTTCTGGTTCTCTAGCAGGTTCTTCCGTTTCTGCCGTTGATTCCGACCAATCTTCATCGCTGTCTGTAACAGATTTATCCACTTCTGGAATGGCTCCCTCTGTTTGAGATTCTTCCGATAATTCTCCCAATATTTCTAATTCGGGTTCTCCAGTAGGTTCTTCAGTTTCTGCTGTTGACTTCGACCAATCTTCATCGCTGCCTGTAACAGATTTATCCACTTCTGGAATGGCTCCCTCTGTTTGAGATTCTTCCGATAATTCTCCCGATATTTCTAATTCGGGTTCTCCAGTAGGTTCTTCAGTTTCTGCTGTTGACTTCGACCAATCTTCATCGCTGCCTGTAACAGATTTATCCACTTCTGGAACTGCTCCCTCTGTTTGAGATTCTTCCGATAATTCCTGCGATATATCTATTTCTGGTTCTCCAGTAGGTTCTTCCGTTTCTGCTGTTGACTTCGTCCAATCTTCATCGCTGTCTGTAACAGATTTATCCACTTCTGGAACTGGTCCCTCTGTTTGAGATTCTTCCGATAATTCTCCCGATATTTCTAATTCGGGTTCTCCAGTAGGTTCTTTAGTTTCTGCTGTTGACTTCGACCAATCTTCATCGCTGTCTGTAACAGATTTATCCACTTCTGGCACTGCTCCCTCTGTTTGAGATTCTTCCGATAATTCCTGCGATATTTCTATTTCGGGTTCTCCAGTAGGTTCTTCTCTTTCTGCTGTTGACTCCGACCAATCTTCATCGCTGTCTGTAACAGATTTGTCCACTTCTGGTACTGCTCCCTCTGTTTGAGATTCTTCCGATAATACCCCCGATATTTCTAATTCGGGTTCTCCAGTAGGTTCTTCCGTTTCTGCTGTTGACTCCGTCCAATCTTCATCGCTGTCTGTAACAGATTTATCCACTTCTGGAACTGCTCCCTCTGTTTGAGATTCTTCCGATAATTCCTCCGATATTTCTATTTCGGGTTCTCCAGTAGGTTCTTCTTTTTCTGCTGTTGACTCCGACCAATTTTCTTCGCTGTTTGTAACAGAAATTTCAATTTCTGGAACTGCTTCCTGTGGTTTAGATTCATCTACAGAGGTTTCTGTATTGGGTAATGACTCTAATACTTCTTGTGTAGGTACTACGATTTGTTCATTAGTCTCTCCTGATGGTTCTGTTACCACCTCATACGATGGTATTCCTATTATATCTGTGGCACTCGACTCGTCGGGTGGCACTTCATTTGATTCTAAGGGTGGTTCTGTTGATTCGAAATAGGGCGGTTCATTGGGTATAATTATTTCAATTGTTTCTTGCGTTGTTGATGTAATGCTCGGGGGTTTTGTTGGTATCACCCATGGGTACCAAGGTGTTGGTGTATTTACTTCCGGTTTAGGCAGCCATAACATGCAGCACTGACCTATCCTACCTTCAATAGTTATGAAATCCACCTGACACGACATAGTTCGTTCATTCGCTGCCAAACATGATGTTATTATGGTTCCAAGTGCTAATAACACGGCAGTCATAATGCGTCCAGCGCCAGTTTTTTAAGAGAGATCTAGTACACTTTCCCGCTAGTATTTCTAATCTATCTATACGTATCAAAAATGAGGGAGAATTAAAGGAATCTTCAATCTTGTTTCTTTTTTGCGCTATTTTTGTTGGAGATACCTCTGGATGTGGCCCTTTTGCGCACAACTGAGAGCCAAAATGGTTCTCCGTTGTCATTTATAATGTATATATTAATTCGTAAATGGTTGAAATTCGATTCAAATATTATGCTTCATTTTGATGGACACGCTTTTGTTTTACATTTTTGGTCTCTCATTATGGTCGATTATTATTAAATATAAATGGAACGGCACTTCAATTACGACCGTTACGTTATTGTACGTATGTTTATAGCGTGCACCTCTTCATGTTGATTTCTACATACATGCAGGCATTTAATTTAAGCAGTAATGCGCAAGGCGTGCTTGACGCTATAATAATTAACACTGATAGCCTTATGCAGCCGCATTAATCAACATTCAATTTGCGGAACGTACCATCAATACCTAGAGAAATGTTGCTGCTTGCCAGCGGTTTGTGCGACTCATTGATTTTGTAATTTTCATGTGCAATAAACCATTCCTCATAGGTTTCAATCATTTGTAACCATTCGGACATTCGTTCCTTTACAGATTTACCACTACCGCCAAGGTCCTGCGGTATACAAAATTCCGGAATTGTTGCTCGCATCAAGGTCTCATTCTGTTCAACAATCACCTAATAATAAAACAAAAAGATAAAACTCTGTAATTACTAAAACTAATTGTTCTTACCCGGTTTTTGATTTTGTCACTTAGGAATACTTTGAAGACATTTACAAAAGTTTCAGCAAACGTTGGAACATTAATTATTAATATCTTTTTAGTGCGAAATGGAAAAGTGTCCTGTAAAAGTTTGGTAAACTGTTTTACCATTGGATTAAAAATCCGGGTTGCCATAGGTAAGGAGAAAATTTTAACATTTAGTACAATTATTTCTCCGGCATCTAAACAACTAAAATTTGCTTTCCATAAAGCTAATAGCCAGAGTAATCTGCACATTACTTCTGGATTACAAGTGTCTGGATTGTCCTCCCGGAAACCGATAAAGGTAACTTTGTATCCTTCCGGAGTGAGATTCTCTGAAGGTACAATATAACTAAAACATACGAGGTATAAAATAAAATGAAATAAATTGATTGCTTTTTTTTACAAATTATTCAGTGTTTTCCAGTCATTTTCAGAGAATTTGTATTACTTTAAACATGATGGACAATTTGATTTGTTGATGAAATACATTTCTAATTTTTGTTTAGTTTTCTCCATGTCATGTTTGCAAGATTGTAGAAATACTGCCAGCATCTGCTTTTCTATAATTAATGCATATTAATAATTTGTTAAGAATTGAGATATTATGCATTACCATAATTCTTTGGCATGATTAAATTACACTCCATCCATTTATCTAATAGTTCTAGTTGTACTTTAAGTCGTTCATCATCTTTATTGATTACTTTCTTAATAGAACTAACTTGACCAGGTGTTAAAGCATTAAACATTTTTGCAGTTGTAAATGTTAAAAACTAGATGGTTTCATGAACGTTGCAACTATTTATAGTCAAATTTCCTGATGTGATTTACTCGAATGAGTATTGAAAAGCTGGTTTTAATTTGGAGTGTTATTAAATGGTAGCATGTCGGTAATGAAAGCAATTTATGCATAATTATGCATTAATTATGCACAAATTGGTTTTTAACGCAGATTCAAGGGTTTACATTATACATTTGTATACAATACGACGTCATTGTAAGATTCAAGTATTCAAGCAGCATCACTAAAGTTTATTACCAGAACGCAAAAACCACAACAATATTGATTAAAAAATATGATTACTCTATTATATACAGGTTAAGAGCTTTATGCTGATTAATAATTGTTTTTAAATAACTAAAATCGATTCAGAACTTTAGAAGTTACAACAAAAATATTTTTAAGGAATTATAACTAAACATTCAACAATATCTGGATGTAATATTGATGTCACAGTAAAGTCAATGATAAAACCTAAAAGTGCTTTTTAGGTACGTGATAATTGTTTTTAAATCATTGAAATCGGTTCATAACTTTAGAAGTTATGGCCATTCGAATTTTTTCCTGTGGCTGCGCTACTGCTACCAGGACAAATTTGGTGACACGCATAGCGCGCACCTGTCGAGTGAAATGCCTGATGAGTGCGGAACCTGCAGCCGGGTCTTACCGCACCAGGCAGTAGCGCGGTAAACCTGTGAAGGCGCCTGGTTACGCAATCGTCAAGTAACAACAGCCGTCCAGCTGGTACTTGGCCTAGTAGCCCGACGGCAAGTGCGCGCTAGCGCCTAGTGGGGATGACAGTAGTAACTGCACCATTAGTGCTGCACATTTTTATTAATATCTCGGAAACTATTTGAGATATTAAAGTAATTTTTTTACTATAAGATTTATTATTAAATTACAAATCATATATTATTTAATCATAAAATTTGATCCAACAAATTACGAGTAATAACGTCACAAAATCAACGTTTATTAACTTCTTTTTGCTATGCATTAGTTTCTAATTTCTTGCAATGTATGATTAAGTTTGTATTAATAGTATGGTTAATATTTAAGGTAATAAAAGCATGAAAATTATTAAGAATGTAAGAGATAGACTTAAATTTTAAGTTATATTTTTCAATCAATATCTAATTTTCTAAAGCTGCCTTGTGTGCCCATTTCTTCATTTATGCCACTCGCAGCGTAAACTTCTTTGGAAATTTCCCCACACACTTGCAATTTCTCGTGTTGTTTAAACCATGGTTCATAATATTTAAGAGTTTGTAGCCAATCATTAAAACCTTCATTTAGTGGAACATCAGTTCCGCCATAATCTTGTGAAATGCAATAATCCGGGACGCATTTTTTCATATATTCATCATGTTTTTCCATGCTAATCTGCATAAGTCATTAGTTCATTTAATCTATAAAAACCAATTATATAAAATTGCAAAATTTACCCTTTTACGGATTTTTTCCTTAAAAAACAACTTAACGATATTGGCGACGCTGATTGCATAGCCTGGCAAATGAATGATATAAATGGCTTTTAATCTAAATGGAAAGACATTTTGAATCATATCAACGCTCTTTTTAAACATGGGAGTAATCACGGAGGCAGCAATTGCCGGTGTTAGCTCCTTGAGATTAACGATCACAATATCGCCGGAATTAATTGTGCTCTTATTTGCTTTCAATGTAGCTGCAATAAATTGGCAGAAAATTAACTAATATAAATAATATTATGATAATTACCGAACATGAGCATCAACTTGCATAAAATGTCAGTTTGAAAATTATTTGAATCATTGGCTCGGAAACCCAAGTGAGTAACTGTATAACCTTCAGGTGTCAGGTTCTTGGAGCACATGAAATAACTATAATTAAATAAATAAATAAATAAAATAATATACTTGTTAATATTTCTTACAATGAATCAAAAGTTGCCAATTCTTTCGTATTAAAATCATGATACATGAAAAACTCAGGATATCGTTTCTTGTACACGAAATAAGCTTCCAACTTTTGTTTTGCCGTGTCCAAATTGTATTTACAAGATCGCAAGTATGTTGTTAACATATTATCATCTGCAATATAATGTTAACTGATTGCTTAATAATCCATAATAAGCAATAACTTACCATAATCTTTTGGTATAAATGGATGAAGTGTCATCCATTCTTTCAACAAAGTTATATGATTATCCAAACGATCTGCATCTTCATGTAGCACTTGCTTAATTTGCTCGATGCGCGATTCTTCTAATTTAAAGAAATGACTGAAGTCTTCCATTGCACTTCTAACGCCAGACTAAAACTAGAATTGTTTAAACACTGAATGAAACTCTTCATTTATCGACATAATGAAAATGATACTTTACTCTTGAACATTTATTCGGCCATGAAGTAAAACCACGAAAATCAACACTACCGGTACATTCAACACCGCCAAACAACAACTTTTTGTTTCCACTTCTGAATTTTGCTCCAATGTCATGGAATATGTTACTAAAAATTGTTATTTGCTACTTATAATTGCAGTTTGACGAGGTCATATTACGTACAGTTATTTAAAGCACACGGCAATTTATAGCACGTCCGCATGTCCACGTCTAGTGCATCTCTAATCATGCATGCGTCCAATGTGCATCCACTCATTTGTTATTAAATAAATTGCTAATTATTGTCAATTACGTTTTAATTAAATTAGAGACTACTGTTCCAAATGGTATATTACTTGATAGAAAGTAGCAACTTTACGTCAGTAGGTACATTAAAATATGTTGTACTTTTATTTTACCCGAGAAATTGGAGATAAAAACAATCACCCATCACCTTACATAAATAAAAACGAATACAAAGTTAAAATTATTAGGAAAGAACATTGTTTATTTGTTTAACCGTATATTGGTGGGATTCTTTGGCGAAAAGACGCCTTAAAGTTATTGTAACGTTCCAATATATTGTTTATCATATTTGTGATTGGATTGACATCACTTATGGCTGTCGGTTGATTAATTATTGATCCTGTATCATGAAATATCGGCCATGCTGCAACTAAATAAATAAAATAAATATTATTAATATTTAACACACTGTTATAAAATAAGAATATAAACCTTCATGGTGGTGTTCTCCAATAGTTATTGGCGGGTGAACATGTTTCACTGGAAGAATTAATTTAATAGATTATGTTTTAGCCTCATGAATTGTGATGAATTTAAATAATTACCTAAAGCATCAGCTGGATAATCGATCGCTAAAATAAAAATGTTTTTGCATTATTTTCAAATAACAATATTTTGATTGATTACCTAGTCCCGGAATTGCTGGGATCTCATAGTGTCCAATCACTGCTAAAATGTTGATTACTTACTTCAAGTATTTAATTTTAAAGGGATTTATTACCTTGTGTTAATAATTCCGGATCAGGTAGCCTCATACTTCTTATCACTGGTACATTCGATCTAGGATGTTGAACTAAAAATAATATTATTTAAATATTACAAAGTTTAATATGCAAAAATGTAAAAAGAGTTATTCGTTTTTTATAAATGAATTTATTTTATTACCTGGTTGTAGCCTGAACCATGGAATACTTCCATCTTGTTTATGTACTATGTCTCGCCTATTTTCACTCGTATTTTCATCTGCAGATTCATTTTGAGGGCTTTCATCGTCAACTGATTTTGTTTTACGAGATTCGCTTGAAGAACTTTTCCGCGATTTATGCTTTTCATGACTTTTAGCTGGCTTTTCTTTGCGGGCTTTCTTATGATGTTTTTTTGGTTTATTAGATCTAAGATGTTTGTGTCTCTTTTCTATTTTAGGCTTGCTAACACTTTCATTTTCTTCATCATCAGCTGCAGACTCTTCGTTACCTTCATCATTCTCAGACTTATCTGGTACAGCTTCTGATAATCTACTGTCATCATTATTTCCTGGTTCTTTTGGTGAATCTTCTGAACTCAATTGCGGAATTTCTGGTAGTACAGTCTCGTCATCATTATCAGGCTTCTCTGATGAACCTGCTGCAGAAACTTCTGGTGATAATTCTCTGTCATCGTCAGTTCCCGGTTCTTCTTCTGATTCATTTTCAGGCTGACCTGATAATTGACTATCAACATTATTTTCAGGCTCTTCTGATGCAGCTTTTGAAGAAACTTCTGGCGATAATTCATTGTCATCAGCATTTTCAGGCTCTTCTGATAATTTACTATTACCATCATTATCAGGCTCTTCTGCCTGACTATCACCATCATTTTTGGGCTCTTCTGCTGAAACTTCTGAAGAACCTTTCGCTGAACCTTCCGGTGAATTTTCAGATGCTTCACTATCACCATTATTTTCAGGCTCTTCTGTTGAAACTTCAGGTACTTCACTTTCAGCATCATTTTCAGGCTCTTCTGATAATTTACCATCCCCGGAAGCGGGAGATTTTGAATTATTATCACTAATTGGCTCATCGTGTTTTATAGATGACGACCGACGAGCTGCCTTTCCAGGGCAACCAATGCGCGCACTTTGCGCGGACTGAAGGCCTAATAAAAGTATCACAAGTAGGGTCAAGTTGGTCATTGCAAAGGAAGTGAGTGGCGCTTGCTGGAGGATTAGACTTTTAAATATGCGATGAAATCAAACACATTTGCTCTTTTTGGACTTGTGGCGCCCAAAAGGGAATAACATGGATGGCTCAATGTGAATTAGCGGACGCAAAAGCATTCATGCGCGTCGATGGTTTTTATATTCGTATAATTCAATATGTTCATTAACAGATTCGTGTTTGTGTTGCCCACGTAGGCCATGTATACGGTAGAGGATTAATTAATATATAACTTTTAATTTTATGCCAATTATAATTGTAATCCAAATTCGTAGCAGCGCGTGAAATTATACAACTCATCAATTACAATTTGGACTTTTTCAGAAGCGCTCGCAACTCTCGTCGCAAAATCTTGCCGCTTGGTGATTTTGGTATAGCATCAATAAAGCGCACACCACCATGCAATTGTTTCGCATACGATACTTGGTCCTTAATGAAATCCTTAACTTCCTGTTCATTTAATTCCACGCCTGGTTTGCGCACCACGAATGCCAGAGGTAATTCTCCAGCTGAATCATCTGGAAGTCCAACAACACCCGCATCCATAATTTTAGGATGGTGCAGCAGTAATCCTTCAAGTTCAGCTGGTGGTACCTGGAAGCCTTTGTACTTAATTAATTCTTTTAAGCGATCTACAACGTAGAAGAATCCTTCATCATCGTAATATGCTAAATCTCCAGTTAACATCCATCCATCCTTCGTAAAAGATTCCTTCGTTGCTTTCTCATTTCTGTAATATCCTTTCATGACTAGTTCGCTCTTAAGACACACTTCACCGACTTGATTTGGTCCTAATGCTTCATCTGTTTCTGGATTACGTATTTTTGCTTGCATGCCTTTATCTACTCTACCAATGCATCCTGCGCGCGGTGGAATAAATCTAGGGGATGAGATCACTGATAAAGTGCATTCAGTAAGGCCATAACCCTGATAAATCTTTGGTATATTATTCAGGCGTTTGACAACAGCATCTTCAAGTTCTTTTGAGCATGATGCTGCTGCACAAATTATTGCTTTTATTGAAGATAAGTCGTATCTTGAAACTAATGGATGTTTGGCGAGAAATACCATTAATGGTGGAACTAATGGTATAATATCTACTTTGAGCTTTTCAATTGCACTCAGGAAAATCTGTTCATTGAATTTCGCCAGGAAATTAACAGTGTTTCCCTTGACGCATGTTGCAACAGCTACATTACATCCATATCCATGGTAAAATGGAAGGACCAATAGATAATTATTCATTGTAGAAAATAAATGATCTTTATCACTAAAACATAAATTATTAGTTATGATATTATCTTATTTTAGGAGGAAAATTACTAAAATGCTGTAAAAGCTGCGTTTAAATTACGATGTGTTAACATGACAGCTTTTGCTAATCCTGTCGTTCCCGAAGAGAACATTAAAGCAGCAATATGTTCCTTGGCATTTACTTCGACTGGATAAAATTTGGAAATATTGGTTTGGCGTTTTACAAGATTTTCCACATTTTTCAGAGGCCATAATTGATGTAAATATTTCATTGGATGCGTATCTCTAATATGTTTCATTTTTGGATAGACGGTGTTTGAACAGAAAATGCATGCTGGTTGAACAAGTTCACAAGCATGAATAAATTCACCTAGTAAAATATTTAATTGGAAATTAAATAGTTTAACACTTATTTCAGGGATGTACTTACGGTCTGTATACGTGAAATTAATCAAAGTAACCGGAGATCCAATATAATATGCGGCAAAAACCGGAATAAAAAATTCAATGTCATTTTCACTCGCAACTGCGATAGTTTTTCCAGCATATCCCAACTTTTTCAAAACTATTGCTAATTTACATGTTAACTCGAACAGTTTTTTGTACGTGAGTTTTTGATTTGTTGCCACATCAAACTAAAATGCATAGAAGTTTAGTAACAATAATAAATTGAAAGTTTATTTAAAAATGTACTTACAAATGCAATTTTATCGGTTTCAGCATAAGCTTTTAAATTATCAAACATGCGAATACCTAATGAATGTGGATAAGTTTGGAGATCAGCAGGTGGCCC
The DNA here is from genome assembly GCA_963978815.1 of Aleochara curtula. Lineage (NCBI taxonomy): Eukaryota > Metazoa > Arthropoda > Insecta > Coleoptera > Staphylinidae > Aleochara > Aleochara curtula. The sequence continues at coordinate 16,299,578 of OZ022216.1, read as the reverse complement.
TCTTAAAATATTACGCTCGGACATTTTGAATGCACAGTGGAAGGAAGACCAGAAACGAATAAAATGTTTAATAAGTATTCAAGGTTTATATTTATAAGAAGCTTAATAAGGTTTCGTTTGAGCTCCACTAGACGTGTTTATAAACACTGGCTATTGCACCATTAAGCCGATGCCTTTTAACCTTTTGCATCAAAAACACTGATTTGTTATGCTTAATGAATTATGATGGCTTTTGATTATCCACTAGTTAACATGGAACAGCTTTCAACCGTAACAGCTCTAGTGCATTATAACTGGAAATGTATACAATTTATACAAATCAAAGTCCTATTTAATGTCACCAAATTTTAATATCGAAATTAGATTAGTAATATGTGGTTGATTAGTTATTGACCAATTGTCGTAATGCTCGTCTAAGTAGTTTTCCACTTGACGTTTTTGGTAGTAACTCCACGAAATGTACTCCACCTCTGAGATATTTCGGATACGAAACGGACTCTAAAAAAATGAATACGGTGAGAGTATTATAATTTAAGATTATGTGATATTTGAAATAATTATACTTTTTACAAATGTAGCCACGTCATCCTCGGTAATATTACTTCCTGCTTTTTTAACAACAAAAGCAACAGGCAGCTCTCCGTGTTGCTCGTCTTTCATTCCAACAACAATTGCATCTTGAATTTCTTCGTTTGTCAACAACAAAGCTTCCAGTTCTGAAGGTGGTACTTGAAATCCGTTGTATTTGATTAATTCTTTTACTCTATCGGTAACGTAAATATTGCCATAGAGATCATAATAGCCCAAGTCACCTGTCGCAACCCAATCGTCTTTGAGGAAAGTTTCTTCAGTTGCTTTTTCATTCTTATAGTATCCAGCAGTGACTATCGCACCGGAAACAAACAACTCTCCAGATTCAAGTGCATTTAACGGTCTGCCCGTTACCAAATCGCGAACTTGTAATTTAAGTTCGGGAAGGAGCTGACCAATAGAATTGTAAATGCAGGTATTGCGTTTAGAACATGTCGTAATGAGTGTTAACTCAGTCATTCCATATGCTTGATATATATTAACTTGTGGTAAACTAAAAGTTTAAAAGAGTTGATAAAAGTTTTAATTATTTTGTAGATTACATACCGATTTTTAACACTTTTTTGTACTTCTTCAGAAAGAGGAGCTGCTCCACAAAATATAGTTTTAATCGAAGATAAATCATAATCTTCTAGTTTGGGATACTTTGATAACCATATCATTAATGGTGGTACCAATGGCAAACTGGTTATTTTATACTTTTCAATTGCTTGTAAAAATGTTACATCATTGAATTTAAACATAAATTTTACACTTCTTGATAGAGCAACTGAAACCAAAGATGTAATAAATCCATAGACGTGCGTAAATGGCACAATGGTCAAGAAGTTAGTCAAATCGGATAAAGTTGTTGATGTATCCCTTAAAAATTTAATATTTTATCTATTTGTTTAATAACTTAGTTAAATACTACCTGAACACTTCATAAAAGTAACAAATATTTTCTTGCTTCAGCATCACAGCTTTCGGTAATCCAGTCGTACCAGAAGAAAACAACATTGCTGCAATTGCTTCACCATTCAGTTCTTTTGGTTGAAAGTTACTTAAATCAAAATCCATTTCCTCAAAGACCAGTTCCTCTAAGGTGAAAACAGCATCAATATAATCCAAAGCACTTTCATCTTTCAATTTATTTAGTTGATCTAATGTTGACGATGAACAAAAGACAACTTTTGGTTTAGTTATATTCAAAGCATTTAATAATTCATCTGTAAAAGTTTAACAATTATTTTATTAAATTTAAATCATTATTAATTAAACTAGGTACTTACAATTTCCATACGTGTGACTTATATTAACTACAGGTGCCCCGAGGAATATTCCTGCAATTGCAGGAATAAAATACTCAATTGTATTTTCGGAATAAATAGCAATGTTTTCTTCGCCGTTAGATTTGCCAATATTATTTCTTAAAAAGCATGCAAGTTTTCTGCTTTTGTTGAACAATTCCTTGAAGTTAATCTGCTGCTCCGTCTCAACATTGAGCTGGAAACAATGCAAAGTTCACATTGTTTTAGTAAACTATTTAATCTTAATATTTATTTATACTCACAAAAGCGATTTCTTCGCCATTGCTATTGTTCGATAAAGTCTTTAAAGAATCAAAAAGCAATTGAGCAAATGATTTCTTCAACGGCTGCGATAACTTACAACCTTCCAGAATAGTTGACGAATCCATGATGCGAAGTAAAAATTGTGTTCGTGCTGTATTTATATGGTTGAGATTTTATGAGTCCAAGAGACAAGTTTAAAAAAATTGTCTGATAGTTGTGAGGCAAAATGACACTTTTACGCCAAAATTTGCATAATTGCAACGTGCAATTAATTTGAGTTTGTTACTTGAACACTTGAATTGAACAAATTGAAGAATATCACTGATCTTGCTTTTATACTTGCAAACGACATATATTTGTTTTCCAAAAGGCAGGAAAATATTAAATTGAGCTTCAGGGATTAGTATATTTTGGTCGCAATAAACGTAATCTGCTGATTGGACACTTATTGCAATGTATTAGAAAATTAATTAAAAAGCCACGCGAATTGCTTATTTAATTAGTTAATTAGCAAAAATTTAATGCGCAAAAATAGAACAACTTGTAGCACAGCATTGATCTTTCAAGGTTTGCTACAATAGCGTTATTGTTTTCGGAAATGATTTTATATTGATTATTTTAAATTAAATCAATATTAACATTGATATTTTATGATGCACTTTGTTCATATTATAATTACTTATCTATTTTATGTTAATGATGTGGAATATTCCTAAGAGTTTTTTACTCGTTTTTCTAGTTATTATTGAAAAATGTGGTTAGTTTGCAACATTGTATTTGTTTTTAATAACTGTAATAAAAATTATAGCTGTAATTAATTATTAGATTTTGTATTCTAATTAATGAGTGCCTAGCTATGCTACTTATATTTCAGGCATTTGCGTTCGAGCAGTTGCCTATAGCAAACTATGTGACGCTACTAGCAGTTTTTTTTAACCGCCTTTTTACCGGCGTCACCGGCATGCACGGACGTGCACGCTTCAAGTCGGTGACCAGTTTTGAGTAATTTAATGTTGACAGTGTGAATATTTGTGGACATTTATCGCAGAATGTAAGTGAAATTAGTGTTCGGGACGTGTACAGCATGGGACATACGCATCTGATGTAATTTCATCCAGGTGAGTTGGTTCGCCAAAAATACATGCATTCATACACCTAGCCATATTGCTGCAACGCGGTTCTTTCACAGGCAAGACCAACTGAGAATCCTTGCTGTGGTTCTTCACGTACATACGGCTAAGATATATGTGCTAACATAAAGATATTTCCTGTAATCACGACTGTAATCTACATCGCTAACTAATCTGATCTAACATCGCGGCCTGGCGTTTCTTGTGGATGCACCATGTAAGCATATATTTTTCCAAGTTTTTCCTCATTTGTACGTATCGTCTTTCTTTCATCTAACATTAGCTTCGTTCCTCTGTAATAACACTATGCCCATTGCATAAATCCCATGCCACTTCTCATTCTCCACAGTGGAAAACCCCCTCGAGTCCCGTATCAAATAACAATTTATGTTTGTAACATGTGGAGATTTTAGGGTTATTCTGCAATATCACATAGGCTTTATCTCATCTCATCTCATCTCATCTTATCATGACTGACTAATATTTGGGAGGCTGTGGTAGCTGTGGTTCTAGTCACCTAACCTTATACACAGGTGTGTTTTGGAAAAATTGGTATTCTTATTGGTATGAAATCACTAGTAAGGCTCAAGTTTGCTGGCTGGTTAAGAGGCACATCAGGGCACGAATGGCGAGCCATGTATGCAAAACATGTTAAAAAGTATTTAACAAGCTCATGTAGCGCAATGAATTTATTAAATTTTAATTACACTGCTTGTGCGTGCGGCGAGCATGCATGCACATTTTACGGCCGATGAGTATTTCCGGTATTTGCATAAGCGGCGTGCATAAGTGGATGTACAACAAGTATTTACATTGTGCAGTGCGAAAATAATGATTAATTTCTCTTTTCGCCAACACTGCACATCGCTTCGAATTCATCCGTGCTGCTGCTAACGGTAGAAAATTCTGCCTCTCTGCATGCAGCAAAGATGCCAAATACTCTTGCTGCGATGAGATGCTATAAGATGCATAAGGAAAAAAATGCATTTTCGAATCGACACTGGCAAGAACAAGGAATACGAGCAAGTTGGCAATTTATAATATTTTCGTACATCTGAGGTGAAGGGAAAAAAGCAGCACGAATATTGTTTATACGAATGCCTGAATGTGGTTTGCATTCACCTCTTGCGAATGAGCAAAGCCTACAACTGCCACCCACTCTGCGGCGTGCACACGATGAGCTCATGCCTGCAAGTTTCCTATACATATTTAGCGTTTTCACGTTCAATTTGCACCGGCATGCAAACAAATAGACGAGGCGCAAACAGCATATAATTTGTTGTAATCTATCAAAATTCGATGCTGATGCAATTCATCACTGCAAGATGGCCATGTTGTGCGCATATATTGAGAGATTCGCAAATATTTTCGCCAGTTATTGCCTTTGCCATGCCACAAGTGCAAGGCGACTGAGGCGCAGAGGAGCGACGACGAGTTGCACGTGTATCAAAATTCAATGCAAGCGCAATTAATCACGGATTTTTGCGGATGTCTTGGCGCATGTGGCATCTTGATGAAAGGCAACAACGAATGCATTTGGTCACAGCATACGCAGCAAGCACGACTCGCGTCTTTATCTAAGCATAAAATTGAGTATCTGGCAAATAAATAGACGTGTGGCGTTTAGCATATTTGCATTGGATAGCGCGCGCGGCGGTGAAGAGGCGCGAGCGGCAAGACGCCCAGCTTCTTCTTCGTCTTCATGTCGTTTGGAAAAATGGTAGCAACTTATGAATGAAACCGGGCCCCGGGAATGTAATGGATTGAACCAGCAGCACCTCTCGTCTAGTTCACTCTTCGAGCGCACCACTGCGAATGCGTTGCATGTCTAACAACAATTTACAAACCAATAAAACCACTTAATTTTCGCATCTTACAATCGCAAAACGACGACGGCCAAATGAAACATTTTCCCAGACGAACGATCCTAGACGAGCTAGACAAGCGATCAGGAATTTCGATCGTCGATACAAAAAAAAAAAAAGGAACAGCCGTCGCTTCGCTCGCAGATTATTGCAGATCGTAGATGGTTAATCCGCAAGAAATCATATTTAATGCGCGAATTGCAAATTATCGCATCGAACCAACGGCACCTGCAGCCCACAAGGATCGGACGGGAGCCGAGCCATGATCACTCCTCGTCGTCGTCATAGACGAGATGCCATGGATGGCGAAAACGAGCTGCGGTCCGCAGAACGAGTTAGCACTCAGTGACTGTGGGGGCAGCGAAGAGTGCGCGCCGTTCGCAAATGCCTCATTCGCTCCTTTTATTGACGCTCGTGCTGCGCAATGCCGTAAAAAACAACAAACACCACTAGCTTAGAACTGACGATTCGAATCGATTTTTACGTTATAATTGTTACTTGCGAATCGTGAGTCATATGATTGACTTGCGCGTCAAACAGGAAATGATGTATATCGCATAATTATTGCTAAATTATCTACAAACATCAATTTTCCAGTTAGCCGATGATCAGCAATGCAGTTTCGCTGTGAGGCTTGTACGCAAGACTCTATTTAGGGTTTCAGGTTTTTCATCAGGGAATGCAAATGAGCGAATGCAAGATTTAATTAGAAAGACATAATTTAATGTTTTAATCGGCTCAATGATGAAAGCAACAAGAAGATGAAAGCACTTATGAGAATGCGATTGCCAATACCACTAATAATAATAATAATAATAATAATGTCGATATGTGTGCGCTGTGTGTTACGTAGATTTGCTTATACATGCGCAAACGATACTGATGCGACGTTTCTTTCGTTACAGTTACCATCAGCATTCCAATGTCCGGCGGAGTGAAGAAGATGCGCCCGGAGGAGAAGAGGAGGCGATCATCATCATCGATGCTGCAGCCAATTAAGCGGCGGTCGTCGTTGTCGTCGAGGGTGAGTCTTAATATCTTTGTTTCTCCGCTGCATTCGTCTCATCTCGCGGTACCCAATTACTCCGTACATTATCACTGCGCACGCACGCGGCCATTCAATATCGATGTTAATGAGTCGCGATTACTAATTTACAATCGATCCCCCCGATTCGATTCGGCTCGGATACGAGCTGCGCGCCGCATCGCATTATTCTCGGCATGCTAATGCACCACCGCACACTTCAATGCGCACTTGCTTTTAATTAGACCAATATTCGATATGAATCGATTGAGGCGTACGGCGCGCATGCATACCATGTGTCTTTATGGCGCTGTCGATTGTGTGCATTGACTAAGTAAGTAATTTATATTAAATCGGTAATTGCGCGATGCACTCAAGTGCGCTATCAATGGCATTTTACTTTTGCGTGTGTTATGTGTGTCGCATAATGGCGTAAAACATTTTCGAGTAATTTCTTAATTATCTTGTTTATTCGTCGGTTGTTCGCAAAAGAAAAGCAAAAGAAATAAGTAAGCGCAGGGAATAATTGAATGTGGTTTCAAGTTGGTACGTAGGATGCGAAAATTGTTAATGGCAATATATCAAAAGATATCAGAGAAGAGAAGCAACAAAGCGGTCGCAATTAATCGGTTATTGCGTATGCGTATAACAAGAAGGCAACTTATTGCTGCCGGTGCGTAGGTATTAAACAAAGTAAATTGTCCGCGATGCGTCTGATGTAATTAAGTCGCCCGAATGCAAATGCGTTTTGATATTTTCATGGTGCAATCGTTTCGTGCCATGCTGAATAGCAGGCCGTCTAATGCTTGGCCAATTTAAGCCCCGCGCAGCAAGCGGCGAGTGAGTCGTCCGTGGCGCGCGTTTAAAAATCGCTCGTCGTACGTTAATTGTCAATTAAAAGATTATTAAATGCCAGAGTAAATAGATTACTAGCTGGTGCATGTGTGCGCAACAGCGACGAGACTTTGTTGTTGCACGGCGGCTGCGCGGCCGCGGCCGGCTGGTATTAACGTTGGAATATTTAATTTTAAACTCGTTTTGATTAGAGATTAATACAGGTTAGGTGGAATACTGGGAGGTCCAGGCACTAGGCTTACTCGTTCCCTAGCTGTACGTACGAAGAGCGCGAGCGCGCGAATATGAAGAGCGCTCGTCGTAGTTTTTTGATTTATTCGCGTATTAGTCATGTGCGCAACGCGCTTATCTCCGAGCGCATTATCTGCATTGTGCAATGTCTTACATTTTTCACATATTTTTCCACCGGTCCTAATGGCACGCCGATTAACTTAAGTAAAAGTGCTCCGTGGTGCTTATGTCGCGTGTTGAATTATACTGAAAATCCTATTCAGTGCTCGGCAATAATTCATAATCACCACAAAAATATTCAAATTCTTCTTTTTCATCATATAATATTGCCTTGCTAATTAATATTTTAATGAAATTCACTTACAACTTTGCACACGCAAGGACGAAACTAAACACTGGCTTCGCGTGCATTTATGAATGAGATTTATTATGTTGAAAAAAAGCGCGAATCATAAACAAAATCGGACATTAATAAATTTCAAGATCTCGTCTCGTTATTTACGAAGTAGCGCCGCCGCTTGAGACGCACGCGTAATTAAGTAGAATTTATGAAAAAAATATGCAAAGTATTTTTTCCGTCGATCGATCGATCGCTCCCCGCGGATTAATCCGTTCGATTCAAGGAGGCGTCACGCTCATCAATATGCGTCTTACGAATGCTATGCGCGAATGAATGAACAGTCAACTTTGTTGTTTGTAGAAGCGTTTGTACGACTTGCACTCGCAAACGCTGTGCTGCTTCATTTGTATCATCCCGATGCGCGAATCTAATTTATGCAGGGCTGCCGCTGCGACTGCAATAACGATTTTGGCTTTTTGCTGCCGCCATAAAATCCATGCTTTACGCACTGTTTACTCATGTATTCGCCGCGTTCTCCGAGTTCCAGCGACGCACAGATATTTAACCGAAATGCAAATTTTATTTACACACATTGCGTTTTTATTTAGTGTTGTGTGTAGTAAACACACTTAAATAAACTATTTATTCAAGTACTTGTAAAAATCCTATGAACGTGTGTTATTTCAAGATTAAATTCGATTTTTAATTTTTTTTAGAAATCGTGATATATGAGTTACAAAAGAATATTTTAGAATTGTAGTAAAAATTCAAAAATTTTAGTATTAAGTATAATCGATAATTATCCAATTATTAATTGGCATTTAACTTTAAGAATGAGGCCAGTTTCAAGGCTTCTTTATTTTGAAATTGCATTTTACATTCTATACATTCAATATTTTTACGAGGCATTATTAGTTTCTGTTCAAAATACTAATTTACAAGAATTATCGCTCATGTTTGCCGCACGATCATCAGCATGGCAGAAAATGAGCGAAGAGCCAGGCCGAGTGTGTGGCGGCGACGTGAAAAATACGAATCCGTGGGGGCACCACCCACGCGTACGAAATTAATTTCTGAAATTAATTAACACGTTGCGCAAACATCATCGCTGATTGCCGGCAACGATTATGATGGTAAATCGTTTAGAAAGGGCTTTCTCTGCCAATGCGCTGAGAATACACGTATTGAAATAATAAATAGTTGGACGGTAATTAAAATTGTCGGAAGCATTTTTCTTACCATTCATATTCATTCATCGGCGCATACACGATTTGGGCGGCCGTTATTTGTTTGCAATTGGGGCATAACCAAAATAGAATTTATTAAGTAGTAGTAGTCGTGCGAAACCGTTAAAGTAAAATGAAAAGTGTGGGCAAAATTGAGCGGTTATCGACCCTGTCCTTGCTTTCTGCGCTTTCAAGTTGCACGCTTATTTCATTAAAATTCCAAATGAATTGAATAAATATGAAAAGAGTTGATTTTAGAGTCATTGATGTGTTGTTTTCAATAATTTATGAAAATTTCATCAAACCACATTGAGATTTGCATACGTTTATTGGTGATTTATTGCGGTATTGAGCATCAAAGTAGATAAAGGATTCGAAGAATGTGCATTAAATGATGATAAATAACGCTAATGAAAGCAAAACATGTTATGGAAATTAGAAACGTATTTTTGAATCAATTTTAGAGAATTTCATAATATTTTGATAAAGCGGATATTTTTAATAGAATTTGTATCTGAATTTATAAAACTTTATTTTTATGAATCAAAAACAATAATTTATGGCGATTTGATAAAGGTGGAATAACAGGAAGGAGTTTTTGCGATTTTAAAATTTGGCGTTTGTGAAACATTTAGGAAGAAAGTCCTGTCTAAGGCGTTACTCGTCCTTAAGTAGGTTGAGGTGCTGGTGCAATGCGCGACGGCGCTCAAGTGGTCGAGGCTCACAGGCACCTTGATCAGTCGCATTGAAAGCTTCACCTGCGTACGAGCAGCACACACAAAGCCTGGCTGACTGAGCGTTCGCACGACGAACGGTAGATAGCGAATAAGAATATCTAAGTACTAATAATACGATGGCGCCGACAGCACAATAACATTTATACTATCAGTCAAAACGCACGCAAATTGCGTTCGCATCATCGCATTGTGTGCTCAAGTGCCGAAGTTTTATTCGCCAACTGACATTCGAGTGCGTGTGTTTACAACAATAACGCAAAGAAACTGAACGTGAAAATTCAAGGACAATATTACTATTACTCTTCTTTCACTTTTCATAAATTTACAACACGAAAAAAATTATTACTTTGGTGAGTTTTCTAGACATTATTCTTTTTTAATTCTAAGCGGGAAGTGGGAAAGTCTATTGCAATGTGCTTTCAGAAAATAATAAATAAATTACTTGCAGTTAATAATGCAACCCCTGATTAGCTTCGGGCATTAGAAGGTAATTAAATTTTAACGTGAATAGAAAACAATATTTGCGAAAGTAGACAGACTATAATGAATGCTAGGAAATTCCTTTTTTTTTATTGTAGGAAAAGTAATTTTTAAAATAATTTATTTTAATGCTCGTTAAATATAATTTCAAAAAGAAGATGAGAGAAAAAGGCAATGTAAAACGTACGAGCAAGCGGTTGTTGTTTAAAATTTGTTTACGTTTGGCAAGATGATTTTAAACGATATTAAGTTGCGCGAATAACTGTAATTAGGCAGCAAAGCATGCGCACGGCGAGAGAGCAGCCGTTTTATCGGCGCGCACGATTTGATTGTTTTTAATTGCGAGTGGGAAACTTGACAGTGCTTTATGCCCATGCCGCGCAACAATTTCACAGCGCGGCGCTGATTGCCTGATCGTTCCCAATTGATTTGCGCGCCCGCGACGAGACGAGTCAATGAAGAGGGAACGGACAAACGAACGAAAGAAAGCAAGCTTGCCATCCGCGAATATTATGTGGATTGATGATTTATGTACGCGCGCCCCGCGTGCTCCGGTCGCGAGCAGAGGTGGATTCATAACGGTCGATTTACAAGTTGAAAACTGCCAATCAATCATACGTTCTCTTTGTGCGCACATTTCTATCCAATATTTTGGTGAATCATTTTATTTGGCGCTTACTCGACCTTTTAATGGACGTGTGGGATGGATAATATGATAATCTTTCTAAAATTCAATGCAAACTAATTAATAGACTCATTTCAATGAAGATCTATAAATATAATTTCAATTACAATTGTTTAAAATGCTAAAGGATGTGGGTTACATCCATATTCAATATTTATCAGCAAACATCTGGAATTAAGAAAATTCATTGAAATTCAAAGCTTAGAAATATTTTGGAATTAAATTATGACATTACGTTTTTCCTTGGTGAGAGATAATAATTGTAATCATAAATTGGATTATAATAATACAGGATATAATAATATTATTATGATAGTGCGTTTGAGCGAACAATAAAAACACGTTTAAGACAATAAGCATAATAATAAAGTGCAAGTACAAGTTGAAATTACACGTCTCGTGACACGCAATATAACACGAATAACAACGCATAAGATTACATAACACAATTTAAAATTCTACTCGACCGACGTATCTGCACTTATTGGACAGTATGGCATATGGCGTTCGAACTAAAAAGTTGGACAACTGCGGCATTTGAATTGTATTCGAGTGTTATGCATAACGCTGGATTAGAATGGACGAAGAATGTTGCTCAGTTCATTAGTATGAGCAATGCGTTTCGATTACGCATTTGCAATAAATATTTAAGCGCACTTTATGCGCGCCTGCTTACGCTTTGAGTGAATTAATGACGAGAGAGGACAGAACTGTTAAGAAAAGTCAATGAAACTGAAAGCGTACTCAATACGTTTAATAATCCAGCAAGGCTATTAACAGTTTTGGTATATTAAGTCTGATAATTAATATTACGTACGATCACTTGTAAATTATATGTGGAGATGCAAGTGTTTTATTGTTATTTCAGATTTAATTACGATTAATCAGATTGCGCTTTTTGATTAGATTCATAGCAATACCTAATAATTCATCATTTCATATTATTTCCTTGTCAGGGAGCAAATTGCGATATGAATTAATTTTTAGAGAGTGTTTTTAATTTATGAATGAAATGAAATGCAAATCGGAGTTATTTTTTGTTATTCATCTGTTATTAAACTAATTGCGAATGGCCATTATTAAGCCATAATATTTTATCAAAAAAATGACGCAACGAGCGAACGTGTACAATGCAAGCGCGGTGTGCTGGGTGCTTTCTTTGCGCGTACAGCGAAGCTAATAGTTTATGGCGGCTGTAAAAATAATAAATTATTTTAAATCCGTTTACGATGCGTTGATTGCGCCAAAAACCAAAACGAACGAACATAGATAAAAATCCAAGCGAGCGATGAAGAATGCATATATAATGATTACGCACGGGTACACAAAACGCGCGCGCGCGCATAGCAAAGAGGAAGAAGCAGACGTGGAAAAGTGATATTACAAGGAATAAAAGCATGATGCATCTTATCGCGCATGTTATTAATTTAGCAATTAATTCCATTAATTCCCGCCGTAAATGAGTTTTAATGTACTTTCGATGTTTAAATCTTCGCCATCAGCTTATTTTTCGAGAATATCTCATTAAGCATCCGATGACAAAAGGAAAAGCGTTAATTATTCAGTGACATGACTATCCACTTATTTTTCATATTCAGTTTCGCGTGACTTGATTATTTTGTTTGTCTTGCAATCATAATGCGTGTTCATAATGCGAGGCAGAATTGAAGTAGTAAGTCAGTAATCATTTCATTAATTGAAAAGGGTGTTTGAAATTCGAATACATTTGACTCGGACATTTGAAAATTGACACGGACATTTGATTCTATGCGGACGAATTGCGAATTGCGAGAGAATGATAGACATTCGCGTTGAATAAGTACTATCATTGATCTATTTCGCTGTTTGCCGCATTAACAAACATTGCGTTGCAGTGCAGCAGCGGTCGAGCCGGCAAGTGAATGAGCGTGCTACTCTAAATGCATCGCAATTACGCCGCTAAATTATGATAATGGCAGCGAATTAATGCGCGCATCGCCGTTTATGGGCCCGCAAAAACACATTTTATTACTCCAGCAACGCGCATGTTTGTCCTACAGATCAACAAACAAATAATACCCGTGTACGTTATTCGAGTGTAACTTTAATTTGTATTGATTTTAATTTCAATTTGACTTTACAGTTTAGAGCTTTCATAAAATTTCTCTTACAAAAAATGAATAATTAATTAACACACAGTTAAATTTATGTTTCTTGCCCATTATCAAACTAGTTATTCACGCCACCATTATTTCATAAAGTGGCAATTCACTTTGTGAATTATTAACTTGGTCTAAATAGAATGGAATTATGATCAACCAATGTGTGATTGCCAGTTCACTTACGTAAGATAATTACAAATTTAATTAGGAAATTCGTTGCGGATGCGCTTAGATAATTAATCAATTAATTGGAATGTCGAACAAGTCATTTGGAATATGAGTTTTACTTTCAAAATTCTTAATTTTAAAAATTGTTGCTTATATGGCAATATACATTGCGATTTGCGAGTATTGAATTGGCGTGATGGAAAGAGATATGTGTGTGTGTGCGCGCGGGAGGTGTGATTTTTCGCACCTAGGTGTGAAATGATAAGCGGGAGTAAGTTTGCTCTCATTAATCGACGTTTATTGCGGATTATTACTGGATTATAATTATTATCAATAATTGCCGATTAGCACTTTAAGTAGGTGTCATTTTGCTACTGATTTTTTTCGCACCTTTTTATTTCGCATTTTTTGATAAGGCGTTTATAAAATGCTTTTATACTTGCATCGTTTTTATTCATATTCATATACCAGCAACATTTTAATTATTGGCAAAACGATGATGATAATTAAATATTATTGAATATAAGTTCACATATCACTTTATGCTAATAGAAAATTTATTGCTAATATAATATTTCCTAAGTAGACTTAATACTTTTACTAATTATGCATAAAGCTACTGCTTCTCCAGGCACGAGAAGTAAGTAGGTACTCTCTTGGTCTCTCTTTCATTTGAATAATATTTGTTTATATTACGCGTATTTATTCAAAATATTATTACATCTTGTACCGTGCATTCATATTTCTTATTCATATTTTATATGCTTGTTAATATCACTAAAGCTAAAGCATTCAAGAGAGATGTAATGCGGCATCAACTATTACAGAGTGTTTTACAACATTCATAAAATAATAACAAATTTGATAGTTTACACGTTAAATTTTATGATTGCCAAGCACATTTTCGGATTCAATTAACTAATTGCTCGCAGGAGAAGTTGCAGCAATAATTTCACTTTAGTTGTGCGATTAACTCTAAATTTGTTGTGGCACTTTTAATAATTTTTTTCACTTACACTTCCAAGAGACGACGAAGCAGACGATTGCATCGTACATTCCTTTGTGCACGCAGATCTATGCATAAATAAGATTTATAAACGCCATTCACAGTTGGGACGATTGTGTGTTGACCCGCGTAATGATTACATTCCGGATGTTTGCCAAAGAGACGCATAAACATATTGCAAACGTATGCAAATCGCTTCGGCTCGCTGCTCGCAATAGGTGTTATCTATCTGCGTTGGATGCGATGCGATGCACCATGTGCTAATTCACTAACGTAACTCTCAACCAACTTTGAATAAGTTGCGCGAATCGCTTTCAAAGTGCCAGCATTCAAGATTTGCGCTCGGCTTTAATCCAAATATACTTGTTAAGAAATTACAATGACAATTTTTGCCTGCTTTATCAAGCCACCATTTATCATTAGGACTGTGTCGGCTACGAAATCGTAAATTTAAAAATGCATAATTGAGTGGTGCGGCGTAGCTATTCTGGCGTCTACTACTTAACTTTAAAGTGTATTTCGCCGCGAAGAAACGCGAACACTACACACTATGCATGTAATAAGGCAGATTGCATAACAAGGGTGCAAATTTGGCGCAGTAATATTTAACGACAATTAGAAAATCGTCCGATGTGGCATGTGCATATCGTTTATGCTTTTTAAGACAGACATTGATGGCTCGACTGCGCCGTGAATGAATGGCATCCATCCATGTACACATTGTTGGACGTGGTGCGCAAAAAGCGCGCACTTATCTAATGCGATATAATGGCGCACAAAATGTATTATGAATACGCATTTACGAATATAATGCACACGTATGCGCGCGCGCGAGTGACGAAACGCGATAATTCATATTTTCACGCGCCTGCTCTGAATGGCCGCACTAAGATGACTTGGGGGAAATTTTCATGCGTGCGCGGCGAGCGCATGAAGGAAATCGCGGCGCGAACGAAAGAGAAACCGCGCGCGCGCATGCACACATGCATTACGTGCAGATTATTAGCGATGATGTGCTGCCCCGGCGAAAGAAGCTGCGCGCGTCCGCGGTCTGCGGCGACGAGGCGCTCTTTTGTTGTACGCGCGCGCATTATCATCGCGATCCGAGCCGGCGAGAGCGAGCGCAGCGCAGCGCCCGTCAATCTCATAATGAGGATATAAGGATAATGCGAAATTACAAGTATATACCTATTCTTTGTTAAATATGACTAAGCATGGGAAAATGATGCGGAGCATTGCGCTGCACATTCTCGCCAGCCACTCTTCTCGATCGTTGACGTCGATTTGCAGTGTATGCGGTGCATGCTTGCAAATCGACCACATCGTCTCTTCATTCAATGCACATGTCCTTCTTTTCGATTAAATATCATTTCGATTTGCGCCTAAACATTTTATTCAATCATTTCATTCAGATTGATTTCAATGAATTTCTAACTAAATTACTGAATGCAAAGAAGGATCAAAGAAATGTTTAACAGTGGAAATCGCTTTTAAGTTTGCTTATGAGTGTAATCGTCGAATGTCGGTAAAGGTATTTATTATTTATGTATTTTTTCTTCGAGTTAAGTGCATGCTCAATCACATTGGGTCATCGGGCGCATCTTGAAGTCTCTCCCTTAAGGTTGCGAGAGACGAATGAGAAAAGAAGAAAACGTGGCTTGATGCGCGATTAAATTATTAATTGTCCGATATAAAAGCACGTCCAGCGCGCGCGCGCGCATTCGCAAAAGTGTGTCAGTCAGCCGCGAAGAGAAGACGCGAACAAGGGTCTTTGTTTGTGCGTCTTCCTTCGACGGCGGACGATCGGCCGGATCGTGCCGCAGAAATCTGCTCGGCGCGCTGCGAATGGAAAGAGCATTCGTCGTTAATGAAATAGTTCACATCAGCACGTAGTAAACAAGCTGAACGTGATGGCATTCAACTACATTTAGAATTTGCGCGCATTCTCCGCGTGTTTGCATTGCAAACGCGAAATTGCAGCGAGCAGCGCATTTTTACGCAGGTTGGATTACCTGCGCGCACTCTTTAAAAATCGAATAACGCTAGCGTCTCTTCCGCAGTCCTTCGCATTATCAGCGCTCATCTTTCAGCGGATTTCTTATCGCCGACACGCGCGGTGTAATGCGACGAGGAAAAGTGTTTGTAATTTAGCAAATTACGTCGACGAAAATCGCAACGCGCAAACGGGGAAAATTGATATAAGATTATTGATATTATGGCTTATCAAATGGTCGTGCACGAATTCATTTTTGCCGGTTCACGGAAGTGGATTTATTGAATATTTAAAATTAATCATGCATGACACGCTTAACAAACAATGCATTTCTATACAAAGTGTACGGAATTGCGATGGCTGCGATTGCGATGATGATAATGATGGGCCATTTGCAAACACTTGGTATAAATTAATATCTATTTGTACACTTAGCAAACGCAGCTTCTCGCGCACGCGAGTTTTACTAGTTAATATGTTGCTTAGTTATGCTCGTATGTTTTATCTGTTACTGCTGCAGCAGCTTCTTCTTCTTCTTCTTACTACTCGCCGAGAGGAAGAAGTCGAAAAGTTATTGCGATTCGTATTTGCACACATTTATGCAGCCGCATATCGTACCTACGTGCGCTTCACGTATGATGCTTAGAAATTCAACTGATGCGCGCGAATGTTATTTAGTCACTTGCCTCGTACTTTACTGGCCTGCGTTTTTCATTAACTTTGCAACTGCGTACCAGGAATGTCAGGTTTATGATGTGACTTCCGGATTTCTAATTATTTTTTCACAATTAACTCAACTTCCTTATTTTACTTAGTTATAGAAGTTTTAAACAATCGTCGGTAATTTAATTGTGTATTGGCTTACAATTTCTAATAATTAATGATGGGTAGTTTTGCTTAAATGTGGAATTGTTTTATAATAGTTCAAGATATCAACATATTATTAATATGTTTATTTTCGTGTTATTTAAATCGGTTGATAGATAAAGAAATGTTTATTATGACTTTCATACAATAGTTTTTAAAAGGATATGAAGTCTACATATTGCCAGTGCAAAAACTTTTTGTTAGAGCTTTCTCTTATTACTCAAAAACGAATCTGAAATAGTATCAGCTTGTAAATGATTGATTGTACAAGTTTTGACTAAATCTGACAAGCAAACAAGCATTTCATACCCAGAAGCAGTTTGTTAATAATCGAGGCTTAAGTAACAGTCAAATAATTTCATTTCGTGTGCTGATTAACATAAGTAAAAGTGAGCGGTGAATAGTGCGCGAATGCAGGCAGTCTGATTTTTCGTTGTTGTTGCAATAACTAGCAGTTTTTGGATGAATAAATGGCGAAAACGCATACGTGCCGGATTGAAACGGCGTGTTAATGGAAAACCAGGCAATTTCGCTATTATTTACAAGCGCACGCTAAATCACCGCCCAATGAGCCGACAATTTTATCAATGAAAGTCGGCCGAAGCTAATTTCACTCGGGGAGCCGGCGATAAGCGTAGTGTGCGCACACTCACTGGTTTGTCGTCCTGTTGTGGTGCATGCGAGCCGCGCACTTAATTCGCGTTTTGCCTTTGCAGGCATTGCATTGCCTTAACTTGAGTTGAGCTAAGTGTATCGCGCGAGCACATTCGATAAGCGCAACTGTATTTTAATTTACTGATATTGCCTACAACTATATTATCTCTCGTGCCGCGCAAAATTGCGAACAAATCGAGCAGATCCGTTGGCCGGTTCGTGCGCTCGCTTCACGGCGAGGGAGCGAGCGAGCGCAATTCGCCATCGCGAACTCTTGTGATGTAAGTTTATAGCGGTGCGCAAAACATGATTATTACCCCGAGAGTGACCAATGCGCACTCGCATTCGATCGGCCGTAGATTGATAGCTGCGGTATGCGCTTTCTTTTTATCGATTTATCTGTATAATACCCAGAGGATTGATTGCAAATGATATTAGAACAATATTTATATAGGATCGAAAATATTGTTTATTTGAACAAAATATGAACAAGTTGAAAAGGGATCATAAATCTACGTTAGAAATATCGGTGTCACGTTCCATAAATTAGGAATTAAGCATGAAAAACTCAAAGCAATGGAATCTTAAACTCGTAGGAAATATTCACAATGATTGCAATACATTGTAATCCGTAAACTAGTGCATTATAATAAAATGCAAAGTGCAGTTATTCTTAACTAACAATCGCATTTTCTACTGACAAAAGTTTTAATACGAAAGCAAGCAATTGAGCACGTTTCACTATCGCGTGGTGTATTGTTGCAAACACGTATTGAATAGAATTACAAAATGCAAAATATGTGCAAATTCAATAACTAATAGAAGCAGGTCGTGTCTTAATTGTGCATATTTTGCTTTAAAATGCACGTTTTTATAACATTCATTTCATTTTGAAATAGAATTTTACTGAATGTGTAAAATTTATTAATCGCAATATGTGTAACTTTCTATCGCACTATTTCTATATTTATCATTTTGCTATAAAGCTCGGGTTGTATAAGTGGTATTTGCACATATTTCGCATATGATATTGGCTATTAATTGTGTGGTGTATTTGCATATTTGCGTAATTATAAAGACAAATTATTTAGTCATAATTACATAAGTGCACCTTCAGCTCTTATGACACCTGCCAGCTTCCGCAGTGCGTATAATATGCGTTATTAATTAACGAATGAATTAATATCATATAAATTATATAACGTAAATTTATAGCAACTTGAGCAATAATTAACATTAGCACTAAATATTTTATCAATTCAATTGATATTAATCGTCGATTAAAGTTTATACTTTTACCATTCGTTTTTGCAACTCAGGTGGAGGTGTGATTACATGTATAAAAGTCACTGCCGTGTATCATGAAAAATAGGTGTATGACGAAACAAAATCTCATTCTGTTGTTAGTCGACGGTCAGTTATCGTTTTATTGTTTATCATCGATTTGATTATATTGTAAGGCATGCTTATAATGCGCAGCGGGCACAGATGGCTATAAAATTACAATATGTAAATATGAAGTAATTTCGTGTAAGTACCGCAGAACGTATAAGAAGCTCGCTGCCCTCCAGTGATGATGATGATGCTGCAGTTGAATCTATCTCAATGCAAGAAGGCGCATAAAGAAGGAGAAGTCGATACGCTAAAGCGCTCGCGATAATTTTTCTACACTTGCGGCGAAAATCGGTAATTAATTTAAGCTGTAATTTACCTGATTTATTACTACTAAAATCTCCATAATTATATGACGAATCGCGAACTAATCGAATAATTCATTTAGAGATACAGCTACGTACATTTAATTTATATTGTAATTAATTTTTTTTAGTAAGCAATTTAAGTGATTTTTTTGCGCAATGTTGGATTATTTCGTGGATTGATTTGTAGGAATTCACTGTAGTCTCGTATGGTATGCGACTGTATTGTAACCTATTACAAACGATCATTTAAATCAATGTAAAACGCAAAGCGAGCAGCAATAATTATGCACGCGATAAGAGTGCGAATGAAATATTTATGAAATGTTTAAAACTCGGCGCTATTTCAATGAAATATCCATCTATCGAGCCGGCCAGTCGGCGACGATATTGTTCCATAAATGGAAATTGGGTGAAGGATTTTATGTGCATTTTTTTTTCTCTCGTTTGATTCTTTCTTAAATGAATCGTACATACACTTCTTTCGCCTTATACGGTGCACTTGCTCGAGCACTGTGTTTCGCCTTTGATTTGCATTTTTGGTTATGGTTTTCTCCGCGTATTTTAACCTTTAGAAATATTCCGCTTAATTAAATCAGATAATTGATTACACTTTGATACAAATCGAAACTTAATTTGGCTATTTCCAAATCGAGTGCTTATGCACGGCAAGGATGATGATTGGCGTATGACTTTGTGTTTTGGAGAATGTGCTTGTGTAACTTGCTGAATATCCTGAAGGAAAACATTATGCGATCGTTTGTGAATCAGAGCAGAAAAGAAAGGCTATAGCAAGTTTTAAACTTTTTTTTCGGACGTTGTCTCTTTTGATAGGATACAGGAAAAAAATATTTAGCTTACCAATAGATAATTGGCAAAATCTAGGAAAGGATAGGCGAGTTTATCGTGATAAATATTGATACGGAATATAAACAAGCACGAATGGTTTTGAGAATAAGACAAACGAAAAAGAGCAATTCTCAGGTGAAGAACAGTAATAATAAACTCTTATAATATGTTGTACAAAGTTAGAAGCTATAAACGCGTGAGTTTAACATATGTTCGCGTAATCGAAAACGCTTTGTAATCTAATTCGAGAGCCGCTCGCGCCGCGATACCGTTTAATCACAATATACGATTACATATTGAATGTAATTTATCATCAGCCACGCTCCATGTACTTGTTGTACTTCAAATTGTATTTGTCCGTTTAATGCAAATACTTAATCGTAATGCATTCACATTTTTTGTGCCTGCTTCTCATTCACGCAGTGCAAGTTACAGTTAGTAAATGATTTTTCCAAACTCGAATCATTTTCATGCAACTCACTGAAACACACACCTGATACAACACTTGCTACAACTTATCTACATTTTCGAAAATGTTTTAATTATATTAAGTAGGTATATTATTAATATATGATCCATTACGGGAAGCCAGAAAGCGTAAAAATGGAATAAATTTAAAAGTTTAATTAGTTATAAATCATATTTGGTCGTTGCACAATTTGTTCGTGGTTATTTACAAACAAACGATTTAATAGGTTAACTGTACATTTTCCATATTTGCGCGCGTTTATTGCACTGTATTTTCCATTGTTTATGACCTCTCTATCTATCGCACAAATTGCCCCGCGAAACTTTTTGTTCAGCGCGTTTCACTCAAATTTTTAGCATCAAATGCGCGTGTGCAACAAATGCGCCGATCAGGTTTTTCAATCATTGCGAATTATTCTGCGGCGATTTTCCAATGCGCGCACACTCACTCGCCGGACATCTATATCAACATCATGTATCTCCGGCTAAAACAATCATAAATTTGCGATTTTATTGCTCGGCATGCTTAAATTTAATCGAATCCATTTGTTTATGCACCGTACGCGCGCACCTCTAATACTGCGTTTGCATTATTATTGATTGGCCGAGAGTACTTGTTATAGGATTATTGCTTCGTGGAGCGCGCGTGCACTCCTTCTTGCCTTCGAGTGTATTGATTAATTGTTAGATTAGTGCTCATTTAATTGATATCTTTTATTGCTTATGCTAACAAAACAATTACGCCTTTTTTTGATTGTCCGATTAAATATTACACATATTTATTTAATTGGCTTAATGCTATGAGTAATTCGAATTTTATTAAATAACACATAAACGTATGAAAGTAAATGTTAATGAATTAAATACTGATTAACATTAATTGAGTACATGGGTATTAATTTTTAATGCGGTAAGGAGTTTTGATGGTATGATATTAACTATGAATAAATTACGGAGGTTATGAACTTTGATTTGAGAGATGAATAGGAAAAGAACATTTAGTAAAATTATTTAACAAGTTACAAGCAAATAATTGCCATTGACGCGCTTCATCTTTGAATAATTTATGCGGGAGCGCAACGCTTACATGCACGACCCGTCTCCGTGTGTTATTTATCGCATTCATCATATCGCGCTCATTGAATTCACTGTTTTGCGCACCTCGATGCTTTTTCTTCGTCCTCTTCTTCGGCCGCTCTTCGGGTGCGAGTAGATAAACACGCGTGCTCAAATGCCGTTAGGCTATTATTGACACTTTGCATTTCGTACACGTGGATCGACAACAGGACAATTCCGTTCTCGTCAATTGGCATTCGCTCATTGAAATTCGGCGCGCTTCGTCAACGCGTGATTTATTTACCATTAAAGATCGTTTAACACGTTGTTAAATTTTTTGCTAGTCTTTTTTGCGCAATTACGATCTGACATTGATGATAAATATATTATTAATTTGGTATTAAAATGATTGGGAATGATTAAATGGTCGGTATTTAATTTTATTTATGCATTTAAAATTGGATAATTATTGGTGCTTAAGTAAACAAGTAAAAGTTAATTAAGTAGTTATTTACACGTATTTTTATTTTGAAAATTATCAAGGATAATGCTGATTAGCATTTCACGTGAATTTGAATTAATATATCAGAAGTCTGCTTAACGTGATAATTTATTTAATTATGTCACAAAATTTGTATCAGTTTTAGAACTTGAAATGATTGAATTTAATGCTACTTCCAAGAATCTAAATAGTATAGTATTAATAGAAAATTAACTATCAACATTAATATGCAATTACGGCGTTAAATTCCTTAAACGATGTATCAACTCCTTCCCCATTAATATTTGATTGCAATCCGCATAAAACGTGAAACCTTCATTTATCCTTCCACAAATACCAAGTGTAACAATTAATCCCTTGCCACCGCACTCCTGACACGTATCAAACTGTTTCGCATACACTTGGTATTTACTCAAACGTTTGTTGAGCATACATATGTAATGCAATGATTGTTTGCTTTCGATTTGCATATTGTTATAAAGTTAGCAGCGGTAGCGAAATGAAATGATGTAGTGTGTTGCATTGCACTGCAGTAGCGAACTAAAACTTACTACCTATCTGCTTCTTAGTCAAGAAGAAGCAGCAACTGCAGCAGCAGTAGTAGTATCTGATTTGTTATTTAGATGCGCGCGAATGTGAATCAAAACCGTGGCCGTTGGAATATTTTATTATGCCATTAACATTTGCCATTTTGCATTTTAAATAAACGCGAATCCTGTCGTCGTTCGTTCGTTCGTTCGTTCGTTGAGCTGCAATTCGCTCTTCAATTCAACAGTTTGCAATTCGATGAATATATAAATAGATGCAAATAGTCATCGTCGTCGTCTTCTTCTTCTTCTACTTCTCCGTTGTCGTCTTTGGCTTGCTTTGGCGTACACTCACTCGCCATGAGTGTATGTATTTTCATATCGATATCCACATTGCATTCGAATTTATTTATATCCATTTGTATCGCGCGAGAGCGAGCGAGAAAGAGTCGTGTGACTGTTTTGTTGGCTGGCTGCAGCGAACTGCAGTGAACGATTAAATGATATAAAACGGTTTTATGTAATAATCGAACGTGTGTGCAATGCGCCATAAAACCTCGTGTACCGTTTACCCAATTGATAATAACGACGTATAATTGGTTTCTCTCTGCGCGCGCGTAGCCAACTTTATGATGCAATCAGTTGGTTTATGGGGTGAAAGAAAGCACGAACGAACGCACGTACCGAACGACAAATAGCAATAATAGCAATTTGTGCATATTGGTATGTGGTGCGGTGGATGTGTGCATGGACATTTGACGATTTCGCATCGCATACCATATGCATAATATATGTAGTGTTTGCGGTCTGTCCTTGCGAGCGCGCACGCCACTCTCGGTGAGGCTGAGGCTCAGGCTTGATTTACCGTTTGTCGTAAAATGGCACACCAAGTGTCTTTTCTTTCATTGCCATTCCTACCAATAACATGTCGATTGTTATTACTCACAATTGCTACCAATGGCATCGTAAATGATGCAAATGTGGCGCCAACTAAAGCGCCCTCGTCTTCGTTTTATTTCGTTAATTTATTGTTATCCTTTGCAATTTCACAGGATAAAAATTAGCGAATAGCTAACTGTTGCACACAAATATAATGCAAATAGCATGATCCGATAATTATTTTTAATTTTTGGTATTCAATTAGCTATTAATCTTAATCGTCGTGAAAGCCCTAATTAGATAGCGTGCATGAAGCTTGAGATATTTAAATGCGCTTAAGTGGTTGTAATTTGAAATATGATTTAAATTTTTATTTATTGTTGAAAAAGGAAATTAATACGAATTCCTAGAGTGCGGATATCAAGTGCAATAACAGCAATCGTTAGAAAGATTAAGCATCTTCAGCATGTGTTTGGTCGATGTGCGGAGCACGCGTTGACTTTACGGACGTCGGTTCGCGAGTTCTTCTTCTCTTCACCGTGGTCGTCATCGTCGCCGAGCGTCCTCTTCCTCTTCTTCTTATTCCTCGCGTAGATCTCGTGGTATGCGAATGCGCGCACTGCATTGCACTGCACCGTACGCGGAAGTGTCTCGTTACATGCGCACGAGCCCTGACGACCGGAGCGCGCCCGTTACAACTTTTACCATTAACTTTTTACCATTGAATCTTCTCCTCGCCACATGCATCACATACGTATCCGAATAGCTACTCGCATTTTTATTATCTGTTTACCAGCTAAATTGTGTATAATTGTCACTAATTTGTATCTCTTTTCTTGTTCCAGGTGAGTACACTTTACAATCCAGCCAACAACGTAATACATTAATCTATGCCGAGATATTCGTCAACTGTAAGTAAACATTTAAAAGTTGAAATAATACAATGCGCCGCACGCTTATCGTACTCAATACATCAGCCATTGTTAGCGAATGGATACGTTTAGTAATTGAATTGCGAAACGCAGGAAAAATATGCGATAGCAGCATTGATTGCAAATAAATACATGCATGCGAGTGAGTGTGTTTGCCCACCCTGTAGGCAAAATATCGTAGACAATCGAATTTTTCCTCCTTCGCTCTCCGCCTTCATAATGCATGATATGCATACGACAACAAAATTGCAGCCCCCAAACGAAACGCGCACGGTATTGTTCATTCGCATTGTTCGATTGCAATCAACAGCGCGCACGCACGCACGCATGCTTTTAGAGGGCGCATAATTCCATTGTGCCACAGCGCAAGGAGTCATAAATCAATGCTCCAAATCGCGCGTTTACTAAATGGCGGCAACGCGGAAAAAAACACGAAATTGCACGTAAATGAATTAATAATGTCCATATTTGATGTTGTGCGCGAATGCACGACGGCCATAAGCGGCAACGCGCCAATCGTGACTGCCTTTATGAATTGTTGTTGTATATGGCGACGCGCGCGTTTTGTTCGCGGCGAGCCGCATTGACATACGTTCGAATTAAGACGAGGAAGAGGATGCATCGCGCAAAAGGCGTAATGTGATTATGACCTATAAATTTCCGGCAATGGAAAGCGAAATTCCATATCGAAATGATTATGCCTTATTCGCGCGGTCGCGGTTAAAGGTGCACACCGCACATGTGAATGTGTCACTTACAAATGGAGATGTTGCACTGACAGCCACAATGGCATTGTCAATTTATCTTCGTGATTCTTACCTTTATGGAGGAAATGAGCACTCGTATGATGAACAACTTGTTTTTATGGCTGAAAATTAAATCGTGATATAGTGGTATATGAAGATATCCTACATGGAAAATTAGTGACACAAAAAAGGGAAATTACCTGATGTAATGAAATAATTTTTTAGGTAAAAAGTTGAAATTATGTGAAATTGCGATTGATTTGTTTAAAATGTTGAAAGTACGTATGTATGATCATACTCATCATCGGAAACGTGCGAATTGTAAAGTTTTGCAAAAGTTTAGCAAGAAAGATAAGGCACAGTGAGTGTGTCCAAGTTGGACATTTAACGGGAACATTGGCAAACGACAGCGTCACGTTTCGCCGCTCGCTGTGTGTGTGGCGTCGCCGCGAGATGTGCGCTTTTCTTACAGCTGCTGCTGCTGCCGCTGCTGCTGCTGGTTGTTGCTAAACTTTCTCTGAACGCGCGTCGCCGTCGTCCCGTTTGTTCGTTCATAGGTAGTTACTACAATTTTGTACTTTAACTGTCGCTGTCACGCAGCGTGTATGTGAGTGCGCTCACAGTTTGCTCATTTGGTCAACAGCAGCAGATATACAATAGGTGAATGTGCATCTTGAACACTTCGATCGCGTCGTTCGATTAGAATCAAATTGATTTTCAGGCAGCCCGCGCAACGGGACTTTTATTATTGCGTGCGCACTGCTTAATTGCTCGCCATGTTCATGTTTGAGCATTCGATTTAACAACTAAACAACTTGCGCATTCAACGTGAATCTCGAAAAGTTGGACATCGTCTTTTATCGATGATGATAAATAAATACAGCGACATACCACCAATGATTTCACATTTCAAGATAAAAATTATAGCTATTGAAACCACTAACTACAACTACTAAGATGGATGTTTGAATATCAACTCAAATATCAGAAATGGTTCATAGAAATGCATTGAAAGGTGTAAATTTATGAGGAAAAATGTGGTCTCTTCTTTAACGTCGTTATAAATGAAGTACACTGTATGTGTAATATGACCATTTCCGCAATGTGTAATGCGATTATTTATATTTATCGTCTATTATTATTTTATTGCAACTCATATCGCCATATATCTTATCCGCGGATATCTTCGAATTGCGGGCGTGATTTTGCATTCTTCGCAGCAAGTGTGGGAAACACGAGCGTGCGAATAAATCATAATGGCGGCGACGGCGACGGCGGCGGCGGTTAAGTTTTATTTGCCAGTTACGAGCCAGTTTATCACCTTTTGTTGCTGCTGCTACTCCTGTCGTTCGGACTGTCCGCACGTCGTGCGTTTACGTTTTCCGCGCTGTGATTCATGGATGCGCATCCCTCGCCGAATGCTCTATTGAGACATTATCTGCGCGGTGCAATGAACTGTTTTGTACTTTTACTCTTTACTCTCACTGAGCACGCGTACTTTGCATGCAAGCCTCGTCGCCGCCGCCGCCGTCGTCGCTGTTCCTGCTGCTGCTGCTGCTTTTTTCCGCGTGCGAATGTTAAGGTGAAACAGCAATGCACAATGCATGCGAAGCGAGCAAGTGTCTTGTCTTGTCGTTGTCTTGTTCTTTGCAAATTAAGTCGGTTCATGACCTCAAAATTTTCTTATTTATGCTTTGCAATTCCTTTAATGTCAATTCTCTATTTATCAAATTACTTTCACTTTAAACTTTTAAATACTTTACAAAGTAAATAATAACTTGCTGATTTTCCCATAACTATTTCATGTTGAAAATTTTCATACAAGATTAAGGCGTTACAATCAATATTGCAGTCGCTATAGCTGAATATTTACTGGAAATGAAATTTAATGTGTTTGCAATCTATCTTGAAATATTTATCCTTGCCGCAAGCAGTAAAACAAAATGTTAATTACCAACACGTTCACTTTACGTTTGCGCTTTAGTTTCATTAGACACAGATTATTAATAATACGTACAAAGTGTTATTACTTATTTCATAATCGTTTGCTCCATATAGTAAAACGTTGTGCGCGAGTAAAGCAACTTTCATTTTCATTTACTTGGTTTATTTCGTTTATGGTATCGTAGGTATCGTCGTCGTGGACGTGGTGCATGTGCGTATCATGGGTGTTCGAAGCGTAACCCAATTAACGAGCAGAGGCTGCTCCTCTTTGAATTACGAGGCGCGTACGCAAAAAGCAAGTGTTGCGAATGGCGCACACGCATTGTTTACAGGATGAGTAACGCATGTGCAGTGATTACGCGAATCTCGCACCATGCTCATCATCATCATCCATCGTGGTGGTGGGTTTTTCTTCATCTTCATCGCGAGCGCGCCGGCGGACCACACAGAACGCGCCTTTCTCGTAAATTAAATAAAACGAAGTCGCGCCGCGTTATACACCTTGATGAGTCTGCATCTCTGCGTCTGCGCTTTTTGCGCGGCCGGCATTGTGTGCGTGTGTGCGGCCTTTATTGCTTTATCAAATAAAGTTACGGACAACTAGGTGAGGAGATGGACGCGCGAATCGAATCGAAAAAGCTCAGCATCATGCAAAAAATGCGGCGCGCCGAGCGCAATAAATAAATAAATAAGTAAGTTACTTAAGTAACCGAACCGGAGCGTTAGATGGAATGCGCTCCTATTCTCGCGGCCTATTTTATTATAGTCGCCATCGTCGTCGTCAGCGTCAGCGTCATTAATCGGCAAAAATTGCAAGGAAATTCACTTTTGTTAAGTGTGCAATTTGTTTGCTATTCATCTTAGCTATATACCTAATAATTGCAAAGGAAAATAAGTTGAAAAGTTGTAAAGGAAAGCGAAATTAAAGCGCCCTCTCGAGTATTGCGCCTCGAACTATAATTATTTCATTGGCATCGTACTAAACGCGTAAGAAAATAATTTTCCCATGCGTTACTCTTCCTTTTGCAATTGTGTTTCTTGTTATGCTTGTTACATATTTGCATTTAATTTGCATCGTCGTAATTTTCCTCTTGGGCGAAGAAAAAACGAGACAAATAAAGTCGGCCGAGGAAAGAATGAGCTTGCCGTAGTGGAATAATAACAAGGGCAATAAAACATGTACGAAAAGTCGGTTATTGATAGCGCATGATAACATGTTAGGTTATGGTTTAATAATTTTTGATAAAATATCGACCACCATAACGCGTTATTTATGTGAAATCGTGCATAAAGCCGTACACGCGACGCATTCATGCACTTCGCTGCAGTTGGCTGCTGCTCCTGCTGATGATGGCTTAGCTTAGACGAAAAGCAGCGCAAGACGAGCGAGAGTAAACCAACTAACTAAGTCGTACTCGTCGTCGTCCTGGTCGTCGTCGACGTCGTCATCGTCGTGTGCGCATACGCGTCGCATAACTAAAGTAATTACTGCTTGGATGAACTTGACTCATTTATGCAATGCGCCGCAGACGTTTTGCATTTAATTATTTCGTTAGCGTCTTATTTACTCATCAATTACATGATTCTTGATGATGATGATGATGCACTAGTGCAATATTTATTTCTAGTGCATTTCACACAAAAACTCGATTTATTCCTAACGTGTTCAGTACTTGCGGTGTTTACGGAGATAATGAAAATGTTAAATTATTCATACGTAAATTCCTGCCAAACACCAACCAGGAAGTTGTAAACGAAATTGCATTGCTATGCAATTTTACGCATTTTATTTTAATAAGAAGAATAAATGCTTTAAAATGAAAATTACAGCATTACTAATACTAATTAACAACAGATGTTTTCTGCACTTCCTCGAAGAAAAAATGCCTGTAATTTAATAACCTACATACGACATTGAAGAAAAAATATTTATTGACATGTCCTGTTATAATAATTATATTATTCGTTCAATTCACTTGTTGGGCATTTTCGTGTAGGGAATTTTAATGAAATTATCCTGTCAAATATCAATCAAAATTCTTCGCAAATTATCATGCCAGACTGTATTAAATACACTTACAATGTAGCTATGCGCATAAAAGAGGATGTTCTGTGAATGCAATGCATTTATTTTAATTGATTCTAAAAAGCCAATTACATTAATTCGATAATTTCGAATAATTCATCATATGAGCTTGCAA
Organism: Aleochara curtula; assembly: GCA_963978815.1. Lineage (NCBI taxonomy): Eukaryota > Metazoa > Arthropoda > Insecta > Coleoptera > Staphylinidae > Aleochara > Aleochara curtula. The sequence goes on along the minus strand of OZ022216.1, from coordinate 16,270,231 downwards.
TAAATTTCCCACTCTCTGCGGCTCTATGCGCCTTTGCAATTTACCTATGAACATGTGTATTTTATTCATACATATTTTATTATGTAGGCTGTAAAGTACTCGTAGAAAATGTTATGCGAAATTAAAATTTCCCATACAGTATCATTCAGAAATTATTCAACTTATCATCATCTAAATATAATTCTCAAGGTGGTTCAATAATTCTCAAGTTTTTAAAATATCAGCTGGTGATGGATGATAGCATTCGTGATATTATTTTAAAGTTGTTTTAAGCCTTTGTATATAAGAACTGCCTACATATACATGTACAACCTACATGAGAGTGAAACTAACTATGACGAGGCCGCTTGACGATAGAACTAGCGAAAAAGCATGTCTAATAACATGCTACATAATACGAATATTTAGTAGATCAGTGCGATCGCGCGCGCTTGCGCACTTTTGCGATCAGATCATCATGAGGACGACGACGATGATGATGATGATGATGATGATGCTTTCGGTGGTTGTATTCAAATACGTCGAGTGAGTGCGAGCGCATTTTGACGAGGTAATAACAGTTATTAGGGCTTTTCTCAGCTCTTCGCCGCATCGCGCGTACAATACGCGGAGAACGATAGCACTTGTTTTCCCTTTTATGAACATGCGTATTTTGCATACAAGCCTTCATTCTGCGTCTCCTTTGCCATTATTATGCGGCATGTAATAGAATAATATATTCGCACGTATCGCACGTAATTAATTAATTAATGGCTCAATTAATTGCCCATTTAATTCAATGACCGAATAGAAGATGCACTGGTATGGTGTCGAGCGCCAACACTCGTTTTGTGCACTCGTGTTTAACAAGCATAGATGAAACGTTTAGACGCATCAAGGCGGCGTCATTCTTGTTAGGTATTTTTCCTTTTCAAATTTCAATTACGTCCAGCTAATGAGATTTCACTCAAGCATTAAGCGTGCTTAGCTATGCGTGAATTTGTCATGAATCTAGTTGACGAAATACACCAACCAACTGCGATCGCAAAACGAAGCGCAAATGCTACAGTCGTGTGCGGATTTGCATGAGAATTTGAATTTGTTGAGCATTTTTTTACGTGGTGGCTGACTGTAGTAGGTAAATTGTATGCGTATAGTTCACACGCATTACGCGAATGACAAAATCAAATTCGCATGAACTGGTTGACAATACTCTTGGCACGAATGACCTCATCGTACAATGACAGCTGTTGATCATTCATTGTCTCTTCATTTTCTGCGCCTTGCCATTTTTTATTTGTTCGCTGGATTTTTTTTGCTTGCGCGCGCGCTTCAAATATGGTGTTTACATTCGTAATGTTGGCTTAGTTTTTACGATGTGCGTATCCTGCTGGGCATAAGGTTTTTGCCGAAATGCTTAAAAAATGCTTTTCCCGGAATTTATTCGCGTATTTTTGGGCAAAAAGTGATGTAATAAATGCGGCTGGCGTATACAGTAAAGTATGGGAAACAAAAGCGGGGCTGTGATATATTTCACGTTGAAAAATATGACTTAGTTAAAAAGTTGACTAAAGAAAATAAAGTCGCAGTAATAAGTCAAGTTGATAAAGTCATCATGTTTTATTTGCGGAATATGATGAGAATTTTAAGATGATTAAAAAATATGAGGCTTTCTTGAATTTTGAAAAAGCAGTTTACAAACGCACGTCAAATTTTAATAAGATGAAATTAATTACCAAAAAAGTTTTTTTCTTGGAAATATATATTTAATTAAATTTGCAGCAGTAAAATTTGACAGGCGTTGATTTTTGTCAAGACAAAAATGTTATAAAATATCCGAAGTTGAAATTTTTGTCATGTCCACAAAAATTTCATGTCCACGTTAAGACATAAAATCATTTATCACGCTTCATTTGACAGGTGAACTGTTTCAAGGTCTTGATAAATAAACGAAAACGCCCCGGCTGCCGCCGTTCATCATCCATGCGTTAAAAACGCACGTTTCCTTTCGAGAAATTGATTGTCATGATTTTTTCGCGCCGCCATCGCCCGACCGGACCATGGCTTGCAACAGCAAGTAAAACGATGCGGAAATGTCGATTAAATTATTATTCCTAGTCGGAATTCATTCACTTTCATTTTTGTTTACGCTCACGACTTAAGTAGGTTAACTAGCTAAAGTTTTTGTTTGGTTTTGTTTGATTGAGTACCTCATAACGGGCGCACAATGAATTAAGAGAGGAGCCTGATAAAAGATTGAAAATCATTGAATTCAGCGGTATTTATATCACGAGTAGTTGGTTAGTTAGTTGGTGCAGCACATGATTACAAATTGTAATTGCAATTGTAAGCGAGCCAAGTGTCGTGTCGTGTTTGGAGGATTGCAACAGGCGCAGGCGGTGCGGCAAGGTCGACAAGGCTCAATGAATTTGTTCGTAATGCAATACGAGTTGGAATCGTTAGCGTATTATGAGGTTTCCTTCAAAGGGGACAACACAACAACAACAACACCAACAACTCACACTGTACAATGACGTGCAACAGAAACAATTGACGACCACGCCAATTCACGACTTTTTGTTTTGTTGCAATACAATTAGGTATTGGGTATTCACTTTTCCAGATGATATTTGCTTTTTTTAATAAGGATAACAATAATAATTATAAAATCATGAATAATTCAAAAGGTTACCTTTTCGATCTATAGTTTACAAGAATTTTCAAATTTATTGCTATCTTTCCGAAGATGATTTAATTTATTAATCAAAACGTTGAGAATTAATTTTATTAAGTAATTAATTTAGTAATTTAGTTTTTATTGTCCAGGAAGAACATTAACGCTTGGTTGCAGTGTTGTGTCGTGTTGTGAACATTAATTAGAGACACGGGTGCGCTAACTAATGAATTTGCGTGATTGCGCACAGCAGCGGCGTACATACATTGGCAGTAGTGCATGCTCGCTAATTTATCGTCGAAATTGATGAATCTCTTAATTAGAGGCAGGCACCCCACCTGTTAGACGCTCGATCAAATTGCGCGTGCAATTAACATTTGACGCACACGGTGCGTAAATAATAATGCGTGTACCTACAAGTCGCTCGCGATCGTGCAGCACACATACGACGAGGCGGCCGGTAAATAAGTCATAAATGCTTTGCTGGTGCGCATTGTGCAAAACGTGATGGTACTATAAAATGCGACGGCGTTGTCTTCAGCATTGTTGTCCGCGCGCACTGCTTGCGCTGATAGCGTACGCTAATATCGAACTCACTTTGCATACAAATCGGCCGATTATTTGCGCACAATGTGCCATCGGACATGCCGCATGAATCAGATAAAACTTAATATCTTACTACAAATTCAAAACGTGTGCGCGCGCCAAGCAAATCGCATGGATGTTTATGCCTCTTGTGATTTCGACGACGTTTAATTATTCCGACTTCCAGCTCGCGGAATGACGTATTTTGTGCAAGTGACCGCAGCTATCTTTAGAGCGCGCTATTTTTCTACAAGGAAATGTAGGACGGTAGACTAGTAGAAATGCAGTTTTCCCTAAATGGAAATAGCCAACTTCCCATATCGTATGTACCTTAAAGACTTGTATACAAAGTGTGTCCTTAATTTTGCCGTTTTTTAATTGAGCGCTTAATTTTTACATTCAAGTCGCCTTTTTTGATATATTTGATGATTTAATCAGTAATGACTTGAACGATATTAATAGGGGAACACCTTATATAATATTTGTCGTATCAGTATGCGACAGACGATTAGCATATTCCCATATAAATTTGTTGCTTTCACCATTCGCTGTAGAGTAGCTCTCAACTTTATGAAAAATCACCAACTACTGGTGGAGATAAAACGCAGAGAGAATGAGTGAATATATAAGGAAATGAACAAGTAGGTAGCATGTGCTACGAACGTTCCAGAATTCCACATTCGAGCGCGGAAGACTATCGCGTAAAACGGCAATAAAACTAATTCGGGCGCTGCACTTTACGTAAAAGTGCTACCACCAACTTGATGAAAAATGAATAAGTTTAATAGTTATGTAATTGCGAATGACATAATTTATGAGACGCATTAATTTGAACATTTTCCTCGTCGCGGTGGCTGGAACATAATAATGTAATATGTGATGGTCATTTGAAATTAAAAAGGCTGGCAATCCAGCCACGATACTTGATCCTGTTTCGTGTTGGGCGAGCTTGCGCGCGCGCTGATAGGAAAAGGCAACAACAGCATCGCCAACAACAACAGCAAGAGCAACAACAACCGCACACACGTGTATGAAATGAATAATAACGCAATAATAAATTAATGACCGCGACCGACGAACGAACGACACTTTGTGTGTGGTGTTCATGCACGAATGGGATGATGAAAGAGGCACGACCTCCCATCGAACGACATGCCGCCTCTCTTATCGCACCTCGTTGCTTCTTCGCTCTCATCGCGCGTGTACACTAAGGAAGCAGCAACAACAACAACAACAATTTATGCGGATCATGCGCATTCAGGTGCAACATTTTCTCATCTTAAACCCCCTTTACTTATCATCTTTAATTTACTTACTTAAATTCTCATTTTATTACGTACTAATGGTAAACCGCGCGATTAATGATCAAGGGGGGGTAGAAATATTGCAAATTTACACTGTACGAATCCATTTCAAGTCATGCTTGATGAGAATTGAACGTGGTGTGTGTTGACTCATTATTAAAAGGAAATTGACGCGATCTGTGCATACGCGGTGTGCTGCATATAAAGTTGCCGGAACGCACATCAATAATGGATTCTTCTTGGCGGCTCATCATCATCGTGCTTTTGGTCTGTGTGCCTTCGCAGATGTTGTTGGTGTGGTTGTTGTTGTTGTTGTTGTTGTTGCGGTGCACAAATTGCAACACCTTATAAATAAGCAGCTATTTGCTGAAAATGCGCTCAATGGCTTCATCGCATCAACTCAAATTGTTGATTTCTCCTTATTTTTCATCATTTATAGGGACGATGCTTGTTTTTTCTTCGCTTTGCGCCTCTAAAAATATTCAACGTCGCTACCGATCATTACCTTCAACTCCTGCAGGCAATTGTTTGTTTTCGCGGAGAAGATTTGCATTTTCGCAATTAAAAATCGTTTAGATATGGATTAAAAAGCAGCGCGCGCGCTAGTCGCTAGTTGGTGCTTTCACTATCTGCCTATTTCTGCGCGCACTCGCGTCTCTTAAGATAATGAACATTCGTGGTGCACGCGCGCCTGACGAGGAATTAAAAGCGCGCCCGCGTTGAGACTTTAACGACAAATTGTCGCCTATTTGCCTTTTATGGCGGCGAGCACGCATTTTATTATTGTCAGCATATGTAATTGCGCGTATGCGTATGATGTAAGAAGACAACACGTACGACATTTATTGCATTTGCATGCGCATAATGTGTATATTATTGGCATCATCATTCGCGTTGTCGCTATACCGCCGCCGATGCAGTCACTGCCGCCGTCCACGGATCAAATTGTGTCGCTGCGTTTAATTGCAGCGCTAAGGTGTGAATCGATGCATTATAGTGCTCATTATACAAGCGCCAAACTCACCTACAAATTGCGACTTGCAAGTACTTGTGAAATATTTGTCTATGCTTACAAAGTAATCAATTTTTATGGCTAAAAATAATTCAGCTTTTGCAATGAGAGTTTAGGATGATAGTTTAGGAAGACGGTTATTAAATATTCAACAGAAAACATTACATCTAATTTGCAAAGATTAGATTTCTCACAAATTCATATAACGCGCGACTTTTTAAATTTAAATATTTGAACGCGATTGAAGATTGGCACGAGCAATAGAATCGGAGATGCCCGTACGATTTCGAAGTATTTGTCTTACGCACGCGTATAGTGCAATTTTGGCAAATCCGCTTTCGCCTGCCTGTAGCTCAGCTCAGGTTATCAGTAGTACACAGTCACACGTTCCGGCCATGCCGGATTTATTCGCGTTAGTTAAAAAGTAGTGGTTTAGTTCGAAGTTTTAGTGTTATTGTAGGTATAATCGATTAATCAGTATATATCGGAGCATTTGATACAATAAACAAGTAATCCGCATTAACCATGGAGGAAATTTGTTTAAACGGATGGTACCAGGGCAAATCGGAGCGGAATTTACGGATATCTATATTATTTCACAATTGCGGTGAGTTTTACATTAATTGTTGTGTGATAGTCCCCGAAGGAATTGCGCTATAACCCCGGAAATAACACTCATCGATGGATATAATTCGACGACGAATACGGAAATCTTCAAGTACGTGTAAGCAAATTGCGTTAGTAGTAGTGTGCGGCGAAGTGTAAACTTATACAAGGTAGTAACATAGCGGTCAGGTACTCGTGTTGATACGTAGGTACAAAGGTGAATTTGTCGCTCGCCCAGTATATCCGCGAAACCAATCTGAAACAAGATAGAACCGGGGACGGCATGCGTTGTGCCTGTGAAGCATCCTTGCGCTATTTTGTCACTTTAAAGTGCTCTATTTTTACTGGCCGGCGAACATGTAAACATTGGTAATACACATGGGCGCCAGGTAAATGAAAAGGTTTATTTGCACTAGCAGATCTATTTCCATGTTAGTATAATCAAATCGACGGCGATTTATTGGCGAAATATGCGAGAAAAAAACAATAGTTGGTACACTATTAAAATTATTATTGTTACATCCTCGGCGAAGGTATGAGGAGATAATCATATTTAATTAAAAGTTGCACTGATAGTTTTGGATGAGCGGTTCGCACATGCCTGCTGCACGAAAAACGCCAATGGCAATTGCGCCAAGTGCCAAGTCAGTAGTGATTTATATCGATTGAAATCTATTGCGCGCCAATATCGCAAGGCACTGGGCAGTCCAACGCCATCTGCGGCGGCCGCCGAACAGTCGACGCGACGAGGGGCAGCGCGCCGAGTCGATTATGAAAATAAGTTTAATTCTAGATCTAATATAAAAGAGCGTAGTAGTTTATGTTGATAAAAGAATGGCGCGACACACACAGTGCTATACGCAGCGCAGCGCGCGATGCACATGCACGAGAATGCAGCTCGAACTCTGTGCGGCGGCATGCTGGATAAATGATCGCTTCTATGCTCGTCCGTGCGTGTCCGGCGTTTTTGCGTTCCTGGTCGTCGTCGTCGACGACGACGTCGAGAGGTTGACTCCGTCTCTTGTGCTTGGAGAAGTGTACGTACGCCGAGGTGCATCGTTTGTCGCTTCGCGGAAGAGTGCAAGACAGAGCGCGAGTGGAAAAGTGCGCACAGTCAGTCGAGCATGCATGGTTTGCGGTCTTTATGAAGAATGTTGTTACACTGTACTAGAAATTATGAATGAAATTATAAGTATTACTTATATTACATACTTTTGAGCGAGGCCGCGCAGAGCGAACGAACCGGCGAACGACATTATGCAATGCGCTCGCTGTGCCCGCGTCGTCTGTAATTATTTAATTTATGACGTTCATGAACTCTTGCGATGCGCGTACGTTCGTACGGCGTGCGCACAATATGCATAAAATCTATTTCCATTTGTATTTCTAATCGATTGCTTCCTTGCGCGCACTTTAACGCGTTGCTTGCTTGCTTATTATTGCCCATTCGCCAAATAGATACGCATTATACGAATGTTTCATTATTTGTGCGTATTGCATTAAGTTTTATTATTGTTTATTAACTTAATTGCAAATTACATGCTGATTTCAATACAGATTGGTATAATATATAAATTTACTTCTGTTCAATTGATAACTAATCAGGATAACAAAGTTGCGCTGGATGAAGGAAGTTGAAAGATTTGGGTAGGAGAAGGAAGATGATAAAATTATTGTAAAAAATTAAGACATCACATCGTAAGGGTACGTTTGTTAAGTTAAGTAACCTAACATAACGTAACGCAGTTTGGTAAATATAGTAATAAACAAAACGAGTTGGAATTACACCGTGTGCTCGCGCGCGCGCGCGCGCCCGCTCTTTGCACAAGAGCGCGAATAAAGAGAGTTGCGAGTTGCGCGCGGTTGTTGTGATCGTTAAGCCTGGGCCGTGGCGGCCGCTTGCGCGATTGCCGCGAGTGCCGACTTCACTTTCGGTTTCTTTTCCTTCATCATCATCGCGCATCGCGCGGCACGACGCGACGCAGGAAGGTGTAACGTTCATCTATATTTTTCTCGGCCACTTCACTCGCTCGATTATACTCGTTTCTTTCATGGATTTCACTTCAACCGCCAGCGAGACGCGCAGACCAGCAAACACAAATGCCTCCTTTGCTCTTAAACAATACTCGTCTTTATGAATTACGGTTATTTCCACGTGTAATTACACTTTTTTAATTGCTCTCCATAAAGCAGGAGAAGAAAGCTGAATCATGCATAGCTATTCTTAGAAATTATTGAATTATTGAAAATTGTATCGCCAATTACGGAGGTAATGAATGAACGAACTGGAGCAGTCAGCTGATCCATAAAGTTTTTAAAGATATAATGATAAAGTGCATTTAATTATTGCATGGGCTTTGAGAGTGAATCTATTGTTTCAACTTCAAGTCGGCACGAAGACGTTTGAAATCATCCTCCTGTCTGGCCATCTATTTTTGCATTTTTTGCGCCTCGCGTAAAGCTCAACAATATAATACACTTACCTACAACGTCGCGATGGCTGGCTGATGGACAGCGAGACGAGGATGCGCGAAAGACTTTACGCAAGAAGTGCAAGAAAACATTGTCTAACGAGGCGGTGGTTTCGAAAGCGCAAGTGGAGGCCTTCCTCGGCGCGCAACAAGTGAATTGCGCTTTTTTCACTCTGCGCCGTGTTGTGCATTTATTCGCCAAAGGTATGTAATGCATTGCAATCGGCAACGAGAGCAGCGCGAGCGGCAAGAAGGCAGGGTGTGCCACCTGTGTGTATCTTAATATCACGTTGTGCGCGGACGATGACGAAATCAGCGCACTTTAACAACTGCAAGTGCATATCGAATATCAATTCGCACATTTGCGCTGCCGCACTATAATTTAAGAGCGGCAGGTTGAATTCCACGCGTAAATTATATGTACTATCTTCCGGTCTTGTTCTTATTCTGATTCCGGACTGCACGAGTCATGTCCTCCGAAATTATTTGCGCGGTGCGCTGCCACACACAGATAGGATAGGAGACGGGTGAGAGTAGCGGTTACTTCTCAAGATGAATTGTATCATCAGCACAATGTCTTCTCTCAGCGCTTATCTCGTGGAGAGATGCAAAGAAATATGTAACTGCGAACAGCCAGTGATAAAAAGCGGAGATAGTGCTTTCACGAGGGGCATTAACAAGTCGGGATTCAATTGATTTCTGTAAAAATCCATTCGAATGCTGAATGCCGTTGTTCGGCTATTGTTGTGCATCAAGTTGTTGATACGTATGTGAAGTGGCTCATACGCATGCTAATTGTTAGTCAATGAAGAGATAACCGTTTTCTTTAATTTATTGCCTTGCCTTATCTGCAATTGTTTCAAATGTTCTCAGGGAGATTCTTTTTTTCTAGAAGAAAAAATGAGAGAATTATTATAGGTTTGTGGAAAAGTTCAGTAATAATTAATGCAGGATTAAGGCGGTTAAAATATTAATTGATTTTCGGGATTCTTATTTAGTATCAAGTTCATCAAGAATCGAAGATATTGACTAAATAAAACTGTTCTTGTTCTTAACGCCTCTCTTTTGCTTGCTCTCTTCATTCGGCGTGTGTATCACCGACGAGAGGTCGATCGCGCACTCGCGGCTAGCAGCGCGCAAGAAGCGCGATCGCGAGCGGCAGCAGTTATTAGTGAAACGCGGCGGCGAGCAGAGGTGTCTTACACTCTCGCGAGGAGCGAACGACAACCCAACGACAACATCGAGAGCAAGCGACGAGACAGACGCGGTGCGCGAAAAACAGTTTGCTTTGAAAGTTTGCAAAGTGCCAAAGTGTATGCTGTTTTTACGAGTTGAGTGCGCATCTTGAGTGTGGTAGCATTTAATTGGCGCGCGCATTTTTTGTTGTTGGTGGATTTAGGTAATAATTTTCCGCACGTTTCGTTTACATCATAATTTCTGTAATTTAGCGCAAAATGGCAATAGGTACGTGTGCGCAATTGAATTCTGCAATTCGTAATTATTGATTCGCTGTCTGCTTATCGGGCTCATTATTCGTAATTATTATTTTACGCATGCATCAATGCAAAATAATGAATTTAGTTCGGATTCGTACTTTCACGAATTTCAGCGGTTTGATTGCGAGTGCATTGGGAATGTGGCATTTAGAAAGATGTAAATAATTTAAAACAGGTTATATAATTTATTTATTATTGTAGTAAATTATAAATTATTTTACACTTTAGAGCGTATTGCAATAGACAATTTTCGACGATAAATAATGAATGAATTCACGTAAAAAACGTGGAGGTAAATCAACAGAAAACGTGTAAAAAAATTAGTAAAACATATGACATTTAAATGTTACAAAGTCGAGCAAAAGCAAAAGCACAAGCGCCGCGTCACGTTTTAGTCGAGTTTACTTACGAGTTTAATTCACTTTACATGATGCAAACTTTATTCGTTTTTCGCTATATTATTAGAGTTTAATAGACTAAATACTTGGCGAAGTCGAGGAATGAAATCGTTTCCTCTCTCGCGTTGTACGCGACGATCGGTTTTATTGTAATAGCTCGGTATCATTGCAGATATTCCGTTTTGTTTTGAATGTTGCGCAAAGTTTTTGGTCGATTACGCTGTGCTGCTGCTGCATTTTCTTCGTTGGCCGGCGTATTTTATTTAGTAGATAGATATTCATTCGTTTAGTAGCTGGGAATCGGTGTGTGTATGTCAGTGTAGGTATAATATGCAATGCGAGTGGTGTGCATAGCGATGCGTTGCATTCCCGAGCGCCGCTGCGCATGGAAAAACATTGCACAAACGAACATAACTGCGCGATGTTATTATTTTATTCCTTGTGCGGCATAAACTTGAGCGCTCCGCGTGCTCTCTTTCGCTGATTGACTCCGCGCGCGGTTCGCGATTCAAATGATGCGTGAAATGTTGCTTTGTTCTTGTTTTCTTTGCGTGTCTTCTAACTGCAAATGCGAATCGTGCTAAGGAAGTGCCAAGGATGTCGCGGCAATTTTATTTTGCCCACTCGTAATTTATGAATATTTATTGATGAAAAATTATAATTTATCTACATAACGCGTACGTTGTCGATTTGTTCATTCATTTATTAACTCGCTAAAGGAAAAACTATATGATTATTTTGCGCCTTGATCCTGACAAGTAGAAAAGACATATTTTGTTTGATAAACTCGAAAATTTAGGTTTGTTGCTATTGCACCGTTTGAGTCTCGATGTATTTTAGAGCAGAGAATTGAATAATCCCGGAAAATTTATGATTTGAATGAAAATTTCTTTTTAATCATTAATGCAAGGTCTGAAAAAGAAGGAAGGGTTTATTGTATTATTATTATTATTATTACAATTTGCATTGCGTATAATACGTAGTCGTGTATTACATTCAGAGATTATCCTCTGCTGCTGCAGCATAGTGTTATTGTTTATAAAAGTAATTGCAGGAAATTGTTTCGAAAATGATTTGCGTTTCAATTGTTGTTCGTTATTTGCTGTTTGTCGAATCGCAATCGAATGCAAATCGAACGTAACAGACTTTTTTTCGTTTTACGAATGCAATGCAACGTACGTACACTTGAATCGAATCGTTGAATGCTCTTTATTCGATCGGACTTTGCATGCGAGCACGGCGATTTTTTAACGATATCGTAAAAATGCAGGAAAAGCCAAAGGCAACGCGGCGGCGAGTAGGTGGAAAGTTCGTGGAAATCGATGAGTTATCTCAATGGATTTTATGACGTGATTCGTGCGCAGTTGCAGTTAAGCTTCGAATTTAATTAATTTCAAGACCTGCGGAAAACGCATCGCTAATGAATACATTATGCGTAATAAAATGTCCTTGTTTTTTATTGGGACGTTTTATTCGACTGATATAAATTGATTACAGCTTTTTTCTTTCTTTTTCGATGCGTGTACGTTTTTTATTAAGATGTAAATTAATTTCGTAGCTTATTTATGTGCGATGTTATGTAAGAATTTCAGTGCTTGGTATTTTATTTCGTATTGATTACTATTGCTTCATTTGAGTTATTTTTATTGGTTTTGTTTAAATATGCTAAGTAGTTGATTGCAACATTTACATTTCTTTCACGAATAATTAATTATCTTTGAGCTTGAAAAAGAAATGAGTTATAGATAGTAGAAATTTGGTTTAGTATAGGGAATTTAAACACTTAGATTATAGGGTCGCTATGAGAGGAAAAATTGAAATACTTTGTATATGATCAAGTAAGACGTATTCGCATTTCCTAGAAGTCATTTATTAATGAATAATTCTATCAATTCGTGATATTTCTACATTAAGATTAATGAATGTTTGTATAGCATGGCAAAAAAATCACGTGGATTGCACGTGCAGTCGAGTCGTTAATAACAAAACCGGTGCGCGCAAATGTGACGTGCGAATTTAAATGTGAATTCGCAATTACGCATAAATAAAATGCGTAAAAAAGATGATCAACTAATTCACGCAAGTGCAATACAACAAGTTGGGTCGACTCGATAAATAGCGTGTCTGGCGCGCAAAGTGGCTTGAGCAACATTAGCATGCGCCGATAAATAAACTTGTGAAAAGTAATTATCGCAGTACAAATCATAGATCATGCATTGCTCGATGTCTATCTCCGTTTAGTTTTCGCGTTGCTCGCTTTGGCTCGCCGTTAAGTTGTTGTTGGGAATTCAAATCATTGTGAGTTATGCAAGCGACGAGCGCGTATTATATAAGAAGCGATGAGGAATGCGAGAACGCTGAACGAACGCACCACGTGTTTCGCTTCATTCATACATTTTGTGCATTCGTTCACGAAGAAACTCTTCGGCGCGATGGAAGCAGCGCATACGTACATAATTATTGATAAGACGCACATAAGCAAATAAGCAATAAATTAAACGACGACGCAAAATTCTATCAGCTCTCTTCGTGCTTAATTGAGCTTTTCATCGATGGCGAACGCGCGCATTTGCATTTGATGCAGCAGCAAGCCGGAAATTCTTGCGTGCGCGTTCATAACTCAACTTCACTTCACATTTCATTCCAATGCGTATTCGAAATGTTTCTACGCTTTTTTCCTCTGTATTCAAATTGCAGATGCTTGCTTGCCTCTTGCTCTTCAATTCTTTCAGTCGACTTTCTCGAGATGAAAGTTTCAATTCAAATGAAAATTGTTTAAGACAATACCTACAATTTAATAATGGTAATAAATCAAACTTGGTTAAATTAAAATCGATGTTAAGACTTTGAGCCAGGAAAGTTTTGAAAAGTTTTGTGAAGGATTCTTTGCAAATTTATAAACAAGGCAATACAAATGTCATTTTCCGGTACTTTGCGTGTACTTGAGCAATGAACATAACTCACGTTTAAGGAGGCGAACAGGACGTGAACCGTGTTTTATGAGCGCACAGTGGTCGTAAAGCGTTCTGCTGTGTGATAGGGCAAACAATTATATCAAACGCAAAAAGCAGCATGGCGAATTGGTGGCTGAAAAGTTATCGCATGCGTCCTCTTCCTTCGCCTCGTCCTGCTTCATCATGCTCTTCTTCCCTCGTTTCCTTCGCATTCCTTACTTCCTTTCGCGCTGATAATTCACGCGGCAATCTTATCATCAACGCGCGCGCGCGCGTCGCCGCAACACATATAAACAGGATAATGGGCGCGTTTTATTGCATCGCAATTTGCGCTAAACATCCTGTGTGTGCGCTCGCGCATAATCCTAAATAAGGGATATGCCTGCTCTCGCAGCGCGCTAATATCTAATATCTAAATCCGAGGCGACACACTGAAAACACTCGTTTCAGATTGGCTGATATATTAGCGTCCAACGGCCGGACAGATAAGGACTCAATATATGCGAACGCGCGCGCGCGCGCTCGAAGGATAAGTGTGCTGCGCATATTGAGGAAGTGCGCTTAATAATTCCTCATACGCTGCGCGGCTACGAAATCAGAGTGAATTACGTAATGGGCGCGTGTGGGCGATCGAACTTGATCAATACGTACGACTTCCTCGTCCTCGTCGTCGTCGTCGTGTAGTTTGCGTTATCGCCAATAAACTGAGCAGACAAGACTTTACCGTAACGAATTGCATAAATGTTTTCAAATATTCAATCGTTTTATACTTTTTCCATGCTTCTTCATTTCCACGTGTTCTATCGATAATTGAACAGAAACTGGAAACAAACTGGAAATTTAAATAACTTCATTTCCATGAACGTACGTAGAAATAATACCTACATACAAATTCTTTTTTTTTTATTCACGTAGGAAATAATTAAATAAGAGCAATTAATTATGATAATTATTTCGACATAATTATAATGAGACCCCCTAGTGAAGGCGAAGAAGCAATTGGATATCAAAAAGCGTAATACGTTAAATATTTATGATTGCATTTAATTTATGCACACACGCAAGTGTAAGAAAACGACAAAGAAGTTGAAGAAGATGAAACATGCACATACACTTGACGCTTCGGTCTGCTCGGCGCGCATAAATAGAGATTATTTGTTTCGCCGCCACGAGCGAAAGACATCGCGATGGATCCGCGCGGCGCGGATTATGGGAAGAAGACGCGTGTCCGCTCTGGGCGCGAGCGAGCGCAACTCACTCCGCCGCTCGAATCATCTTCCGTATCATGTGGGTGGCTACACACTCCATTGTGTGCGCTGTTCCCGTATTACAAATGATATTTCATGCTACACATCGCTTATTAAGCCGCGATAAGCGCTGATAGCCGCGCCGCGCCGCGCGAAAAACCGGCGAACAAACCGCCGCTAACGAATCGTCATTCAATGTGCGCGCATCGCAACAATGCGCGCATATCTAGCACTTGCAAACTCTATTGTAACAAGACTATGAGTACCTACCAAGAAGACGCAGCCAGCGTGCTGCAGCGATTCAATAGCTTAAAGAACGATGATGAAGAAGAACAAGACGATGCGTTTCAATTGTGTTCGTCGCTTTTAATTCGTACGAACAATAAAGGCGTCGCTTTTCTAACAATTATTAATTAAGTTATAATGCCTATTCAATAATGTCTTTTTTTGTACTAATTTGTATTTCTCTTTGTTTCAGTTGAGGTGAGTTCAAATTTCTTGATAACAATCCATCACATATAATAATTTGTAAGTATTTATACGCTTAAATAATATCCATGAGTATCATCATTATCATCTAATAATACTGAATGCGTGCAACTTTCTCCGAATTTGAGTCTGTGATAATTGGACTGAAATATCATGCACTTACAAATCATAAACTCATCATGACTTATTAGGTAATTATCATGGAAGCGTCGGATAATATTTCCCGAATTTTTCACGCGATAATTTATAAGCTTGCTTAACAAGTTGGCATAGGTAGAGATAGGAACGTTATTCATTCATTTATTTGCTAATTGCGTGTGTACGTAAACGCACAAGAGCGATAAGATGACTAAATTAGTTCGGCGTGATGCGATGATTGATTGCGCGTGATAATGATGTTGATTACGCGATGTGCGCGCTGCCTGTACACATCAATTATGCATTTTCTCAATTTTCTCCGTCTCGTTCGCATCTCGCACGTACGGATGCGGTTTTTACTCTTTTTGCGCACGTAGAACGTAATCTATCATCGGATATTTAGTCGGAGAGTTCAAACACATTATGACTTTTAATCAGCTTTCTCGGTGCTTGACTGTTTGTTGTTGACGAATTAATTGATTCATTAATAAGGCGTGTAATTGTCCTTGAACGCAACTGTCAAAAGTTGTAGTAATTAATTTGATCAACTATTTTTTAACCGAAGCACGTTTTTAAGAAATTTTATAAGTGCTTATAACTCTCATTATTCGGGAATGAGATTCAAACATGGAAAATTTAGGTACTGTATATAGATTTTGTTTTTCGTAACATCAAGTAGGATAGAAAAATTAGACTTATTATTAGGTTGAATTCTTTGCGGCTTGGAACAAAAAAAAATTACATTTCCAACCCACCTAATTCTGTTGCGGTCAAACTCACTTTAACTTCTTGGCCTATTTGATTGACTGGCCAGATTTCATCATCGCCCAAATTGCTTTCAGCGTTGTACCCACTGAGGCCCAATTTGTCTTTGTACATGAGAAAAAACTTCCAGCATGTTTTTTTTCCGATAGGCATCGTGTTATTATGGTAGCAGTCCTAATTACTCTACACGCGCGCATGTGGAATAAACAATAATTCTAATCGGGTTTTACCCTTTTGTAATACGGGGAGAAATGCATAAGACGAATGAAAGTTGGTCACGAGAAAACCTATTTAGTATGCACTGACATTGCTTGGGAACGTGATAAAAAAGTGTAGTAATAAATACGGGTAAAATGTAACTCTACAAGTATTTAAATGAAGAGAGCAAAATAATGCGGGAGATAATAAGATGGTAATAACATTGATTAATTCACACGGTGCGCGTTAAAAAATGATAAAACATGATTGCACGTGCGGTAAATGCGAAGAATTCTCCTTGATGTCGTAACCGTTATTATTTCTCAGGCCAGTAAAAAACGCACGCGCCTGTCAATTAAACGCGCATCGCGTATCGTCTGTCGTTTTTCATCGGTGAAAGTTTTCGAAGCGTTGCATTTTATTAAGCAGCAGCAGCAACAAGAACATCAATGATTATATTGAGGTCAATTTCAAGACGCATTTGTTTAATTGGAAAATATTCCGGCTGACCTTTATGCGAAAAGAATTTATGCATTCGGACGACGTCGCAATTAAATGCATATTACAAAAAATCCAAAATGTGAATGATTAATTAATAAGTAGGGGGTTAATAGCGCAGGTTTCACTTTCGGTAATGGATTTGTTCTTTGAGTAGCCGATGCGTTAATTCGTTTATGGCGTTGGTAATTATCGTAAGTAGCACGCGAATGCGAAGACAAGATGAAATGAAAAGTAGTCGTCGACTTTTTCGAAGTGACCGCTTCGCGATACGGTGCCGGCGCGGTGTGTCGGTTGGGTAATGATTGACCGAATTTAAAATATCGCGAGCGCACTTAAATTACAATCATTAACACTCGTGCGCTTAAGAATTTTGTGCTTTTTCATTTAGCTGTATACTGAATGTCATGAATTTTTTTATAATTACTCACAACTGGTTTTTATATTTTTGGTTCGGGATTGGCATTAAATTAATTCGCAATGGAATTTATAAATTTAAATATTTGATAAAAATTACACAGATACATCAGCGTCGTGAGAATTTTTAATTGCGATTCAGATTAAGAAATTTACTTAAATTGCAGAAGATGCTGCTTAATATTTATTTACCAGAAAATATGGAAATTCATATTAAATGTAAAGTTATGGTTGAGATATCTTTTTTTCTTCTTAAATCGTGAGAATATTTAATTGAGATTAAGATTAGGCAAACTTGGTTAAATTTATGAAAATATTTCTAAGAAATTTATTGCGCAATTTGAATAATGATCGAGCTTCAAATAGTTTAGTGACACTTGGTATAAAAAAGAATGAAATGAGCGAAGCAAGTTGAAATGTTGAAATAACAAATTTTAGCACTTTCTGAATGGTGTGTAACTTGTGCAAGTGGAAGTTTGTACAAATGTGTTCAACTTAACAAATGACTACTTACTACTTGACTCTTTCGGACTGGTTTTATTGATTCGTAAATGTCAAAAGTGTCGAGTGTTGCAACGCGAGTTTGAATGAAAAAAATATGCCCATGCTTAAAACATTAAACAAGTTACGAATGAATGCCGTGCTGTGCTCTGCATAAATTATTATCATTTTGTTTACCGGCTTTAAACAAATGCGAGTTATATAATTAAACTTCCACTTTTTCTGCGCTTCAATTCTAATTAAACATTTTGTTTCTGGCAAATATCAAAGAGCCAATCATTTTGAAAATATCAAATCTAGCGTTTTTTAAAATTCTGAATATTAATTCACATTTTTATATAAATTAAACAAATATTCATCTAAAAATCTAAGACATATTTGGCCATCAAGATAAAGAAATATTTATCATTTGCTTGTTCTAGGAACAGTAATAATTTAATTTTTGAAGCAATTTAGAAACGAAAAAAGCGAAAACAGTTCGTTGTTGCGGTTTGATCTCGGACGTTCGAGTGTCATTAGAAATGTTATTTATTAAATTGCACCGCCCGAAGGAGCATCGCTGAATATAATTCATATTTAATGATAATAATATCTTGATCTTTGAGATTTTGATCGCACACGCACACACGCAGCGCAAGCAGAAGATGTGCACTCGTAAAATAAATACACACTTGCAGAAACAAATGCATCATGTCCTTGAACGACGAATGTGTGTCCTCTTTGTCTCAGGGCGGTCTTGTTTAATTCCCTTCGTCGTTGACTTTGAGCGAACAATCGTTGCCACCTACCTGCAAGCACACACACACACACAGACACACACACTAGGAAAACGAAATCAAATAGGAAAAAAATTGGCCTCATCTCAATAATTGTAATTGCACTTGCTGCTCGGATAGATTATACTCACACGCGCAAATCGAATATTCGTGTGATGGGTGCACACATGCGTTTGGAAATGTGTACGTGTTCGTTCATTCGAACGGCGCAAATTGCAATCGCGCCGCCTCAGTTTATTGGAAGTTTTAATAATAACGCGATGATGATAATAAAGGAGACGCGCAAGAGGTGCGCGCGCGGAAAAAAGTGCGAATATTGTGTATTAAAGGCGCGCACCGTCCGCAGCGAGTTATTATGAATTAGTTTATCTGCAATAAATAATGACGTGGATTCTCATGCGATTGCCGCCAGCCGTCACGTCGTGCTTTTATTTTATTAAAATCGCGCACACGCGCATTCCTTCATTCTTTGCCCGCTCGCCAGCCTGCCTGCCTGCCTGCTTGTTCCTTCGTCCTTTGCGCGCACGTAAGACATGAAATTTCATTTGCGCCAATCAAACGAAATATTGTAATGGAAATTACAATAAAATTTCGCGCAAATCAATTCAATGCGTGCGATTCAATAAATTGCAAACATTTTAATTGGAAACACGACGTTCAAAGTGTTTTGCGGCTCTTAATGTTATTAATTTCTTCCTTTCTTGATTTACTAGTTATGCGCCGATTGATACATTGATTAATTCGGTATTTTTTACTCTTTAAATGCATTTTAAGATGAATTAATTCTTTGGGCGAAAGTTAGAGGAAAAGCATAAAATTCTAAAACTACAATTGGTGTATTGTGCTCGATTATGTGGCCCACTTGTACACACTTTAAGTTTTTAAAGTCCCTTCGCGAACACGCGACGAGAGAAAACTAGGTAGACAGCAAGCAACTTCGGCGCGGTGCATTCGTAGACCAGTTTTTACCTTTTATGCAACATATGCGCTCATTCTCTTTGCGCGCAGTTAGTACAATTGCTCGAACGCATGCGATCCGACGATTATTTACTTTCCGCATAATACCCGCCGCTAATTTCAGCAAATTATTTATTCATAAATCCATAAAAGCAATTTTCACTTTCTGCGTACGCTGAATGCGGCTGGATTTGCGGTGTTTGCTCACCTGTAAGTAAAACGCAAAGAAATTCGCAGTTTAGACTTTTGCACCACGAGCTCTACCGCATTGTTTTGATAGGAATCAGCTAGGAACAATTTTACAATACATATGCATAAAATGATAATGCAATTTACTAGTACATTGGATTACCTAAATCAAACACCAAAATTATGCGGAAAATATTATATGATGAAATGTTGAAATGTTAATTGAATTATGCACCAACTGCACTCGGAATTATTACTCAACTCGATGAAATTGAAAATGATTTGCAATTCAAATATAACGCTAGAAACAAAATTAAACACACATTTGCCTATATTACAATTAGTTCAAGTACGTAATTGTCGCTGGAACTAAAATCTTATGCACTTTGTATTTACCACAAGTGGAAAATGGGTAAAAATGTAATGGTTGTACAATTTAGTTTTGAACACGCGCGCGCGCACAAATTGTCATAATGTTTGGAGTTAATGCAAACGCGTCGTTGGCAATTTAAATTATCTGTAAATTATTCGCTCAGCGCAGGTCGCGTTTGCGGTGGAAGTTCTCCTTTATGCATTTTATTATTATTGTTATTGCATGCGCGTCAGCGCGACAACATGCAATTCGCGCCGGGGATAAACAGGATAAGAATCAATTTGCGGCAATAAACAATTGTCAATTGAGGCCGTAAAAATCGATGCGAACATGCGCCCATTAAAGATAAAACGTATTTTATTATGCTCCCGCTTCTTCTTTCTTTCGACGGGGCGAACACGAACGCGTGCGCGCATGCACATTTTCGTTCCATTCCGGCCGACGATGATATTTATATCGCGCTTAATTTGTCGCTCAATTCATTGCCGCGCCAGCGACGGCGACGCGCAAACAAATGTCTCTATATGCGAGATGATGATAATATGCGCGTGCGCTTCGAATTAATGCAAAAACTGCTGCCATTCGAGCCCAGAAAACTATAATTGCGCTTGTGACATGTGTAAATTTCACATGCGTTCTTCGCTCAGGATAACTCCAAGGATCACCGACTATTTTCAGTTGTCGTGCGTGCCTACTACTTAAATTAAATTATCATAGGAATTGGCCATTGTCAGGACGCAAAAAAGAATTTAATTGAAAGTGATAAAGTGTTAGATTTTATTGGAATTGTTTATTCATAATAGATAATTTGTTTTGAATAACAGCGAGTACGTACACGCTGGGATAGAGAACGATTAGGTGTATTTTGCATTGAGCATGTACTTATTACCTTATGATATTTATAGATTTATTTTATTTGGCATGTTGGAGCAAGTAACATTTACGTTGCGCATGAAGAAGACGCCTACGACGGTCGTCGCGTTGGCATCATTAGATCGGTTCTTCCTTGTGTCTTTTGCGTGTGCGCGCTCGTCAGAGTTGGCGCGCGACTTCTTCGCCTTTATAAACAAACAAATAATGCAACAACTCGCTGGCGACGTTTAAGTGGATGCCAATTTAACAGTCCTTCGTTCGCCCGTTCGCCAATTGTTGTTCGTTCGTAACAAACAAGCATTTCCGTGTTTAACCGACGCGCACTTTTAATATCTGATAGTTCCTATCATTATTATTATTATTGCATATAATTTATTTCATTTATCTCGATAATTCTCTACAATTTTCCAGTTTCTATTGAAATTAATTCAATTAATTGAGGAATATTGATAAATGATTTGAGAATTGAATGATTTATTAAAACATTCAGTATAATCAATGCGCGTATATCTATTTTTAGTATTAGCATACCATTGTGAGTGCATTTATGTGTAATTTTGATTATTGCGAAACGTTAATTTGATTAAGAACGCATTGCTCGAATTGTCGAAACGCGACATGATGGTGCGTTTTGCATTTGCACTCGCGGTAAAGCACAAACTCTGACGGCGCGCGCGCTGAAAAAAAGAAAACGCTGCAGCGAAAAAGAGGAGCAAGAAAGGCAAAAGTAAAGTATCGGGCAGTGCTGCGGCTGGTTCGCGTCGTTCATTGGAACGCAATGCGTATAGTATAGGTACGCGAAGCAAGGTTGGAAAATTGCTCAAATTCTTGGCGGCGAAATCGGCGAAATCTAAGGAAAAAGACGCGCTAATAGCGCAGCAAGACGCGAGACGCGTACGAATGCGAATATTTATGTAATTGATTTATACTCGCTGTTCGAATAAATGCGTACGAAGTGCGCGCAATGCGTCCTATGGGGAAAAATGCATGGGAAAATAAATAGGAATTTATGCGATTAAACTCTATGCACCATTCTATTCTATTAAGCCCGCGTTCGATTAGGCCTGCGCTCGCATATGCTATTGTTCATTGAATGAATTAGCTGGTGGAAAAATGCAGCGTGTGCGTGGGTGGCTGTGGCGCGCGCGCGCGCTCTTGAAAATGGTGCGCGAATATTGTTATTACAAGAGGCGAACTTTTGTTTGTTTGTCGATAATGTCAGCGCGTTACATTTACATAATTCTTGCATCTTGGAGCATGTGAGTGTGTACCTTCCACCTGCACACGGCATTGTCTTAAATCGAAGGCATTTCGTTTCGTAATCGCAAACATTCATTCGTCTCGTATGTGAATTGATAATTAGCTAGATGGCAAGTCGCGTCTGTCAAACGGCGTCGATTGCATTCCTCCTTCCGTTTATTGAGTTTGGTCATCAAGGAAACAATGTGGGATGTTTGTTGAAAAAGATGAGTAGGTGCACGAATGCATAAATAAACAAATTATTAAATAATCGCCAAGAAACATAAATAATAATATTTATAACATTCCAAACTCGAACTTCTTAAGTCAATTCGTAAATATTTACTGTAGGAAGAGAGATGTTATAATTTAGATAATTGTCTAGTTGAACAAAGAAATTTGAAGAAGAAAAAAAAAGATTGAAATGAACGTCAGTTTCGCGGAATAAACATAAAGTTATTTATTTTATAAGTTGTTTTGAACAAAGCTGTAAAGTTTGCGTTTACGAGCACCAAACAACAATGAAAACGATGAATTTGTCTTGATAGTTGCTCGCTGCTGGAACAATACCGCGATTTTGCCAGTTGTTTTACTCATTTTTCCTGCTTTATGAGCGGATGCAGCGAGGATGATGATGATCATTTTTGATGCGAGATGATGCATTGCAACGTTGCAACAGTGTTGTGTTATCCTTGCTGTTTGTGAATTCAAACGTTGTGCGTTGCGCGAAAGAAATGTGGAAATTTGTTGAATTCGCGGTGCCGTTAGAAATCTGAATGAATGTGCACGAAAGTATGCATTAGATGAAAATGGCAACGGCGTGAAAATTCGATGATTTATTGGAAACGACGTGTGAACAACACCAATCTATCGGAACGATCGATGGCTCGCACACTGGGCGCTTGAATGTCAATAAATTCCGCAAAGAATGCGCGGCGTGTTTAGCTCAAGGCGGCGAAAGGTCAGCACAGAAGTTGCATCTTTCTTCACTTTTCATATATGCTTTACGTTACGTTGCGTCCCCTGAACACGTTGAGCGCTGCACAAGTTTTGATTTGTGCATCAAACATGCACAAAAGACATTTCATATTTAGAAACTTGAAGAATGTCACATGAATAACGCTGGCGTATATTTCGTTGAGGATGCGTTTATATGATTCGAGTATTTATAGCATTTTGTTGCAACACGCAGACAGCCTCCTTAGTTATTTACTTGCACTTTTACTTTATGTATTCGTTGAGTATGCGGAATGCTGGATGGAGATGAACGTTCGGTTTCACACGCAAAGAAGCGAAACACTGCGATGCATTCATTAATAAACTTTATGCACGAATATATCGAGATGGAAATCGAAAGTATTTGAACAAGTAAAGAATTTATCGCGTTATTAAGCTCGTTATCAATTCGCAACTATTTTAATGAATATCATTTATTAGTTCTAATTATTCTCGAAAATCTAGTTAAAACTTTATTTGTTTTTTACCATGAGTATGTGTTTTTAATTTTTGACCATTTTGTAACAATGGTCTTACCATGTGTTAATTAAAACGTATAATGAAGCAATATTTCAAACTAATTGCTTGTTTTGTAATTATCACCTGGTAAAAACAACAAACACTTGAAAAATAGTTTACATCACTTTTATTTCTACTCTGAAATTTCAAATCAAAATAATGTTATTCTAAAATAGCCATTGGCGAAGTTTTAAACGACCACAGAAAATAATTATCTTTCTCTTATCTCTTCACTTATCTATAGTAGAATTTTGTTATTAAATTCGTAAATTTAATTAACAAAAATCGTAAACACTATTAAAATCATCATGTAACCAAGAAGCGTTCTTCGAATGACTTGCATATGCATTTGCAATTAACGTTGTTGTTGTTGTTGTTGTTGTTGTAATAATACCGTTTAATACATTAATGTAACGTACGACTAAGCAAATCAGCACCACTCGCCCGTATTGCAAACGAATAACAAATATCGTAATACCACTGGCGATCAGAGCCGCAAACATAGTGAGCGAACAAAAGGCACGCGCCTCTTTTACAGGAGATGCGCACGGATGTTTGACGAGTTAGGATGCCGGATGTTACCCGAACGGACTCCCAGCGGTCCGACGCATCGCTGCGCCCACGCGTTTCCTTCAACAGAGATGTGCACGTCAAACGAATCGGTAGGGTATTTGCAAATCACTTTACCACACACTTTACTATAACTCAATTCACATTTATTTCAATTGCCCATTTCTCTAACTCTAACGTAGGCACTACGAAAATTTAATATCAACAAAATACGTTCAAGGATAATGACAAAATAATTTTTTGATTCAGTACGATTCGGAAGGATAATTTAAAGGATTATAGGAAATTTTAGAAATTATCCAAATAATCTTTTACTGATTGCGTTTATCGTAAAGTGAATAATTTATTTCGAAAGCGCAAGAAGATTTATGCAGAGTCGTTCAGTATTAACATTTAAAATAATTACAAACATGACATGAAATCACCACAACAAATAATTATATGCAGTGCAAATAAATTGAACATTTTGGTGAATGAAGAAGCACATGCAGTAAAAGAAGAAGGACACGAAGCAGAAGCACAAGACAAGTTGCAGCATTTGCATAATACGCTCGTACGCGCATTGAATTGATATAAAATGTCTTCATCCCGCATATTGCAATCGCACATCTTTATTTCGCTGCATACGCTGGTGAATCGGTTTGTTTGCGGAGTGCGAGTGTCGTTTGTGAATGATACTCGAAACGTGGCGCGTCGCGCAAAAATACGCACGCACGACGTCGATTTATTCGAGAGTCATGCGCATAATTACAAATTACGAATGGCCATTCATTCGCAATGCGATTGGTGTGTGGGTCGCGTCGCGTTATTGTTCTTAAGCGCACTTGAGTTTGTTTAGCGCAAGCTGGCACAACCACCACGCATAACAATTGACATGTGGCGAGAATTTAAAAAAGCGCTGTAAATGAATTGTTACATTGCAAACTATAAGTTGAGCAGCGAGGATGCTTAACTATTTTATTTTATTATTTTTTATATACCTATGCTTCGAAGAAAAGCAGAAGAGTCACGTCTGAATTTGTTTAACGTATGCATGCATCATTATTATTACTTAGTTGCGTTGTTGCTCAGTCGAATGCAGAAAATTGAAATACATGTGTGCGCAAATGCGCGCAGTCCGCTCCTATTGTTTGTTATAATTTTGATGGGAATATGAGGGACCTTGACATCCATAAAAGGTGCGCGTGCATTAACATATAAGCATCAAATGCAAGGTCACTTCTCTTTCGCTAAAGGCGGCAGCCAACACCGCATAATATGTGTGTGACCATATGTTTAACATTTTGAACAACGCAAACAATGCAGCAAACGACTAAATACAACATAAATAAATATTTTGCGAGCACACTTTTGTTTCATTCGTTTAGCGCTCGCAGGCCAGCATTAAACGCTCGCACGTTTTTGAGTTAAATGCTAATTAAGATGTTTTAGTAATTATGCCTTTGGCATTGTTGGTAAAGAAGTATTTTTTACCGTAATCGGTGCTTGTTTTTAATTTTCGTGTGCGATTTGCGCAAAGCATTGACAAATTATGAAAACATCATTTATTTTTAAATTTATCACAATATTTTGCCGCCGTCTATTAATTTGGCTAAATAAGAATTCGTCACTTTTAATTTAAAATTTCGTTTTGCGAGTTGTGTTTCTAATTATCCGATAAGCACATATTTTTCAAATGTATTTTGTAATCAATCGCTAATTACAATGTTTATTGCTTGAGCAATGCTTGAGACGAATTGCAGTGTGCGCGGTTAAATAACAAATAATGGAAAAATATTTCTAGCATCGTCGTTAATTTACAAGAGAAAAAATAATAATATTTAAATGCTCGTAGAGATTTAAATGCAAAATTATACTTTATGTTCTATTATTATAATAATGGAATACGTATTTCCGTAATTCGCAACGTAATGACCGAAACATTTATTGTAAAATTAAATTAAACAAAATTGCCAGCCAAGGAGTCAAGAATTTCAGCAGGATAATTGACTGCGCAATTATTGCAAATTGGTTTCGACGAAAAACACCAAAAATCGTATTGCATAATACGCGCGAGCTCGCTGAGAAGTCAATGAATCATTTCGCTAATGGGCTTGCTAATAGACTTCCATACACTTGAAGTAGGTAGTGAAAAAACAACAACAGAAATGTCTTGGAAAATAGACAAACTTTTGTTTTTGTCTACCTTACGTTGAAATAACAAAATTGTCCCTCTGGTCATCATGATGAGCACGAGCAAACAAGATTCAAACGCGCCTGATGCGATGCGTATTTAAATAATGATGAAATCATGCGCGGTAATAATTTTAATCACTTTAATTGCTTGCTTGCTATGATGGCAAAATTGTACGTAATTTTGTTTGTCAACACTCGGATTTATTTACACATTTTGCGTGTCGCTTCATGCTAATAACCTTTTCAAGACACAATTAAATTAGCAAATTTTTAAAAACAGGTATTAAACGATAAAATCCCAAAAAATCTGTGAGCAATTGGTAAAACTTTTAAGTACTTACTTACTTCATTCGTGAACAATAGACGACATGGGTAATAAAAATAATTATTCATGACATTTATGATTGAATTTTAATATTATGCTTAAATGTTTTTTAAAGAGATGTCATCATAAAAAAATTTAGATGATGAATTCATCATACATTCGTCCATTAGCCATATTGGAAGAGTACGCACGGCATGACACATTTATGTCGCTGAAAGTGGTGGTAGATACATAACGTGTTATTAGTTTATGATAATTTGCGTTGCTTGCGAGTACTTGGCGTGCGTTCGGCTGGGTTATTACTTTATTGCCAATTGGCGCTCATTCTTTTTTCCGTCGCGAATTTACGACTGTTAAGCGCACAAAAAGAGGTCATAAACTTATTGACAAATTGCTTTATCGATATTCATAAATATTAAGCACTTGGCTTTATCTTATTCTTATTACCTATATACCTAGCAACTTGCTCATATTTGAATAATAAGACAAGATACACGATTAAATCCTATTATTCAATTAGCAATGAATTTATTTTTTCGATTCGAATCGTGCCGCAGTGATAATAATAATAATAGGTAACAAAAACTGGGCAGGTTTCAATTCATAGTCTTAAGTGTTCTAATGAAAAGTCAAGTTCTTCAACTAATCAAAATGCAAATGAGTGCAAAGAGTTGAGCTGCAGCGGAATGAGAATAGAAAGGACACTCACTTGAGCATGGCATGCGGTATTATGATTATTACTATTAGGTATTAGTTGAGTATATCGTGCGGAGTGAGTGTGGGGCATGAGTATCGGATACTTGCTATTTGTCTATAGATAGAATATAAATTTATTGATGTTTCTCTTGTTGTTGCTAACCTTCAATTGAGTTCGCACCGTCTCAACTCCTGATGGTGGTGCTCATTCGTAAAGTTGTGTTTTGCGCACTTGCTTCTTAGTTCGCGCGTTGAAGTCTCCAGGTTCAATTCCACTCTCGCGATATTTTTTTATTGCGCTCCATGAAGTTTAGAATTTCTTTGTTTTTGGATTATTGTTCATTTTCTTTGGTAAGTTGATAACTTCGCAAGTTGATAAATAGTTTTTTTATAACAAATAGATATAAATGATTCATTACATCATTTATCCGGATGGTCATTGGGGCATACTTAAACAAATTAATTTGTTCGCGATTATTAATGATTAAATCATAAATAAAATGTGCACGAACGAATTGAAGAATTGAAGAAACGTTTAGAAAGTAAGCACACGCAGTGCAATCAACATCCTCATGATTTTGTATGCATCATAATGCAATAATGCGGCGTAAAACATTTCCTAAGAGGTGCGCACATCATGACTTTACCTACCTGCAGCAAGACTGCTGAAGAGCAGTAGAAACATGAAGAAGAGTCTGAAGCCCACTCGGCGTGGCGTGCGCGCACCGTTACGAAAATTATTATGTGAAAATGCTCGATCGTGATAATTGAAAATCTCTTCTTTTGCGAGCAGGAACGCGCGCGCGCTCGTAATTACAAATCAGCGGCCGTTTAACGCGTTCATCCGGCTTTTAAAGCCCAACAACGACGTGGTGCTGCTGCCACTGCTGGTGCTGGTGTTGGTGCTGCTACGAAAGAAACTAACCTTGCACCTCTCACCACGCTTCAGCTTTTCACGATTCGCGCGTATCGGTGTCTTGCGAAATTTATGCATTGCTCGTATACGCATCGTATCTATCTATTTAGCAGCTTCGTGCAATTGAGGAAACGTAAAACCTTTCATTGATTCGGAGATGTGGTCGAAGGTCATGCAACTATCAATTGCACGTGCATTTCTGTACTTATTAACTAAATGAATGCTTGCTAGATAAATCCGAAAGTAAATAATTGCAAAAACTATCAAATCTCATTGATTCACTAAAAATACACGTTTAGTCATTGCGTAGTTATTTCGAATTCGATTTTAAGCATAGAAAATGTAAATTTTATCATTTGCAAATATTTAAATTTATTCAATATTGGAATAATTCAAGTTTTAATCTCTCGTAGCGTAGATATAAATAATGTATGAATTTTTTAAAGATTTAAGCCAAGTTTTTAATTATTTTTGTAATTTACGAGTGATCATTAAGTGCGCTTAAAGTGCATTGTTCTTCTAGCCAGAGATTAATCATCAAGTTCATAAATAAAGTAAAAACTAACAAATGCAGTTTGCCAGAAGCACAAGAACAATTATTATTAAAATTAGGTATCTATAGAATTCTTTGGTTTGGTTTGTTCAAAACTAATCACATTTATGCATTTTCGTTTGTTGCCTTTAAACGAACGAACTAAGTAACTAAAAAGTTGCGTCACTTTTCCGTTCAGATACTCATTTAACACCTGTGCTTCGCAATCAGTGCTATTGTGCAGCAAACACGATTTTAACGAGCAACTAATTGTATTAAGATAACAATCGTTCAATTTTGATTTGGCGCTATGAATGCTTTTTGATTATTTTTTTATGTGTGTTTCGATTACACTTGGTAACTTTGATATTTTTTTCACGTCCAGTCGAAATGAACTGTTAGCTTATAAATGAGATTTTTAGCAATTTTTTACAACCAACGTATTCATTTACACGCAAATCCACTGAATATTTAGGTTTGAATTCAATAAAAAGTCTAAAGATACGCACAGCATGATAACCATACGCAAAAAGCGGCATGAAAACGATTTTAATGCTCATCAGATGTTAGTGGCTATTCAGCAAATTGCGAATATACATTCACGGTAATAAATCACAATCGAAAGATTCCGCTAAAATGTTCATTGACTCATCGTAATGGATTCGTTTATTGCAAATTACACGTTTGCCTATTAATAATAGTACTTTATGCTACGTTGATTGAACGGTTCAACAGCATTAGGATTTTTTTTACTGCTCTATTATTCTTTATTTCTTTGTTAATATGTACTTTGGTAATGGCAGCAAATGGTCTACTAAACAGTGCGGGCCTTTTATTTATGCGAATCTCTCTCCAAATCTAGCGAATTTAAATTACGCCGCGGCGCGCTGTCTTTCACGTAGGTAGCGAAGTCGCCCCTGTTTCTAGACTATGTAATAACAATAATAATGTATAAATCACATGACAACCACTCACAAAATACCAAATGTTAATTTCATTCGTTACGTAACAAATAATACTGTTTGCTATTACAGTTATTACAATTCTTCTACAGTGTGCAAAATTTATTTGAGGAAATTTGAACAGTAAGTGTGGTAATATTAATTTTAACTTTGGTTGCTATTAAAATAACAGGAGCTTTAAAAGGAGGAATTATGTTTATTGCAACTGGCGCAATAGATTTTTAATTAGCATTGCAGCCGTAACAATTATTTTAATGCTGATTACCATTTCATCAACAATAAATTTTAGACACGATATTAATGCAGAGTTACTGTATTTAAATGGTAAGCGTGTTAACAATTGTTTAAAATTGATTTTACTATTGGATAATAACACACTTTAGAATAACTGCGTTCGCATAGTAGCATTGCCAACTGTTAGTTTAAAATTATAACGGTGCATCTTCTAACGACTTTTCGGTTATAGCGACCTGACACATATGTTACAAGAATTTACACTCAGAGTTAACTTTTTCTTCTGTCTTTTAATCGTCTCTATTTGAATATTGACAGCTTGCTAATAATAACACAGAAAAAGCATCGCGTTTTTAAAATAAACAAAGGTAAAAAAGATGAGGAAAAAAAGCAACGATTGGCTATTATCCTCGAGCAGTACATGCGCGCTCACACGGTGTGGTGCATGTGTAAACAGACGACCTTTCAATGTCGGTGGGTCGAGTAACATATTGAATGTGTAACAACAACTCTTGCGTTTCACTGGTGCAAAATTGCAAAAGCAAAAGCTATTTTGAAAGTGAATAATGCGGGGCTCGAAGTGGAGACACACGCGCAATATTTATTACAATTGTTGGTTTAGTCGTTTAGCAGCACATTTCTACTTACTTATTTGTGTTACGTCTCCTGCGTACATTGAAATCCACTTAGGAGGATGCGCGAAGGATAATTAATCATACATACATTTGTTATATCACAATCACAATTGTTCATTTATATATTGTAGAACTATTCTTCGTATTATTTATGATGTGTTTGATACACGCACTAACTAACTAACTAACGATGAGCTCGGTCGCAGAGAAGCATAGAATTCTATCGGGGGATTATAATAGCTGACAATAAATTGTTATAATTCGCGGCTCAGCGCCGCGTCCGAATGCTATTTGCGAAAATGATTAAACAATCAACTATCAACCATTGAATTTACATACGTACAATACACATGTTTATTGTGTGTTTGTAAATTGAATGAGTACAAGACGTTTGAATATGCAAGGGTATTAAATTATATTATTTCACATTAATGACAACCATAAATTTCGACGTGATGTTTCATGTCATAACAAATTTAATTTGAGTGAAGGAGATTTTTTGACTTTGGATTATCTTCGTTGAATCACCAACGATTAATATTTATTGCCTATAACAAGAAACGACAGCAATTAATTATGGATTTCTTGCTCCAGTTATCATTGATTTAATTACGTTTTTTTCTGCGCCTGCCAATGCGGAATTGATATTTAAATTTTACGAATCGAAAGTTTTTTGCTTGTTTACATTTTCAACTAGTTGTTTTTCTCGTAATTTATGAAGAAATTCTCGGCAATCAACTAATAGTCGATGAAGATTTATTGCGTGGATGTTGTAATGAATAATTGCGGAGTCTGACGTTAACATTGAGCAATTTTTATTGTCTTCAAAGTGTGCATTTTCTCTATTTTCCTAATGAATATTTATAAATTCCGCTTTATTATTGCATAAGCGATAGACCCGTGTAATAACTATAAAACGTGATAATTAGTAGTCGTCGCCGTCTTTTGTACATTAAACTCTCATTGTTGAGTAAACAAACTTTTTTCTAATGGTACTTTTTAATTCAATTCTATATATTTTTACAAATCTTCGACTCAATGGGGTATAAATTAATTTTTGCAGGAGTTTTGTGAACATTTGAGTTTTTGAATTTACATAATTTCGAGACGAAATAAATTTCCTTTCGAGTGAAAACTCGAAAGTCAACGAAGCGTGGAAATACAATTATTATTACAACGTTATATTATCGTGCGCAATTTGATACAATCAGGTTAGATCAGGTTCAAATAGTTTAAGATACGAAGGAGAGAAATATCTTAGGTCACTTGTTCAGCTTAACTGAATGGGATTGATTATAACTTAGCGATGCAGGCAAAAAAATAATGCATAAGTGAACCGAGGAAAACACGTCTCGCGAGCGCAAGCAAGGTGCGAGATTATACATTTATATACATTGGTTTGAACGACGTGTGTCGATAGCAGTTTGTGGACTGCTCAACGACGACGACAACTCTTTTTTTCCATCATCGTCATCGCGCGCGCAATGATCGCATGTGCCGAATGTCGAATGCCGGCGTCGCGCGTGTCGCGAAATAGTCTTGTCTATACTCTCGGTCCAGTTGGTTGCTTGCTTGTTGCTTGCTCGCTGGTTTGCTTGCTTTACTCGCTCGATTGTGTTGTGTTGTGCTCTCGGTGTCTGCAAGGTGATTTGCTTTTCAACTGCATTCTCTCCTGCCTGTCGATACAATAAAAAAACGCGTGACTGACTCGGTTTCGTTTGTCTGTGCCATTGGGTCATACGTAAAAGTAATTGCCGCACGCACTTTCAACCAGAAACACATAAATATTTACCATATGTACCTGTACATGCGATAAATGTTTATTAATTAAAGTAAGTTTTAATTAAGTTTTTTTTCTTCGGTGAGATGGTACGAATTAGAAATTTACATACCTTACGTATTAGTGGTGGTAGAAGTTAAATACTTTGCAATGGTTTCAATTACTAGCCGGTGCTTTATTACGCAACAAGTACTTACAACAAATACAAACTTCAATTCATTTCAATAGATTTGTTTTGTTTAGCTATTGCGTACTCATTTCGTTATTCATTTGTCTACTTAGCAAATTGCGAAACGCTCTTCTCTCCTTGCATGAGGAGGAGATAAGCAAACTAATGGATCTTTTCCTCTTTTCATTCGGCTGCGGCGCGCGAATGTGCGCCAGCAATGAGCATAACAATGGCTGGAATAAAAGTAGAAAGGTGTGTTTCGCACTTATTTGGCGCATTTGCATATTATGAAATTGCGCATGCCTTTCAGAGATGACGACGTATTACGAGTGCGGTGATAACGTTAATTAATCATTATGCGCGTATGACGAACGCGTACATGCATTTCGCATTATGATAGTGGATGCGAAATGAACGATGGCGGTCAGCGGCGGTCGAAATAGCTCTGGCTCTCTGCTTGTAGTCGACATATTAGTATTATTTCAAGGCGATTTGCGAGTGCAAACATTTGCACAGCAAGCACAGGCGAACACAAGCAGTTGTCCTTTCGACTCTCGAATCAATAAATTACTATGCGAACGCGCGCCGCGCAAGTAATAAAAATATATGCAAAATAATTTTTACTCGGCGAGCGAACGCAATCACACTGAAACGCACGTTTCTGTGGTATTTAATTGGCCTTCATTTCGGCTCAATTCGAATCGAATTCCTCGGACTTCAGGTGCATTATTAATACGATTCCATTCCATTCCATTCGTGCCTTATTCTTCCTGCTTCGACTCAACTCGCGCTCTTAACGTTTCATTTACGTACTTGCACAAGGCAAACACAGACTTCAAAGAAAATCCTGCGCGCAGGACGAAAAATGAACGTGCGTAGATCACGTATTGACATTACAATTGCGCACTCGCGTACTTGAGATTTGTTTGCGCTCATAATACGACGACGACAATAAATATGCAAAACTAAATTGAATGAATTCGTTGCGGTTTGTCAAAGTCTGCGCGCGCGCGTACGTTTGTTGTTTGCTCGACTCATTAAATACTCTAATGGTTCTTCACTATTTGTGTTTTTTAATATTTCCGTTGCCTCGTGAAAAACGCCTCATGGAAAGTTACTTTTACTTTTTGTTTCTGCATTGTTTTACTTTTCATTAATGTATGTAATGAACTTTGAAATTAGTTTCTTCGGATCGCAATATAGCGGTGCTCTCAACGAATAAATAATTTGTATATTCAGTGAAACTTTACACATTTGCCAGCTGGAAGTTATAAACTTTTTGTAAAATATTCTCAAGATGATTGATTTATTAATTATCAAGTACACGGATCTAAATAGAGCACGTGAACACTTTGCAATGCAAATTGTTACTAATTAAGTTAGAATTGTTGATAGCACAAGATAATTTAAAACTATAATTTCGCATTGATAATCGTTATTAATAAATGAGATAAGCCGGCTGCTGGTGCCTTGAAGCAATCATAATAATATCGATGGTATTTCTTGCGGTCGTCCTTTTTGCTCCAGCTAGTGCATGCGTCGGATTTGCATGTTCTCGTTATGCAAATTGTTTCTGCGCGCTTATAACTTATAATAACGTGTCGCTGGACGCGTAGTCATGCTTATGCGCGCAGGAACAAGAGAGATGTGGCAGGGCGCGTTGTTTGTTGGTGTGCTAATGAGGAATGAGGGAATTTCGATTTAATTAAAGCGTGCGCGCGCGCGCGACACACAACATGAAACACTTTTTTAATTACATTACTATGACTGAAGCCGATGCAGTTGTAGTAGCTCTAGGTAGTTTACTGAAGGAGCTGCACTGCCCCATTCGAATATGTGCACGCGTATGAAGCGCATGAAATTTATTTGCGCTTGATGGTCACACTTGAATTACGTTTATGCGCTCGAAATAATTAGCGTCGAGCGCCGCTGTCGTGCGCGAGATGAATACAACCTGTATGCAACCGTTTTTAATGTTTCCACCATTTATTCATATTGCATTTGTGCCATATGCATGTGCGTGCAATAAATTAATATGTTTTACCTTTTTTTTGCCTTGCTTTTCTTGTTTGTTTACACTTAAAATAGCTTGTTTATTACTCTATTGGCGTATTCTATAATTACACCGCTTTTCTCTCATTACATGGGTAGAACGGCGCGATTTCTTTTTTACTTAAGTCCTGTTGGATGAAGAAGATACTAAGTCTTTCCCTTCTTGGGTTGTTACAGTGCCCAGAGAAGGATCGCGCAATATTGTCGGTGCGTTAAGCAGCGACGGAGAAGGACATTTAATCAGCTCCCATGTGCGTAAAGCGCGACTCCCGAAAGATAAACAACAGCTGGCGAAAGAAGCAGCCAAAGTCCTAAGTCAAGTGGACCGTGTGGACTGCGTTAGTCGTGAAAACGGTAATCCTCCAGAATTATTCATATTCTCATTCGGCGTTTGTTCAAAAAGGTTGACAACTTGCTTGCTTATTTTTATGCTATTGTCCCTCGGTGTCCCTGTGTCAAGTGATTTGAGTGAAAGTAAAAGACAGAGTTGCTTGCATTCAATTTCAGACGGTAAAATTGGTTCAAGGTTCATTGCACATTACAGCCCAGAAAGCCTTGTTGATTTAGCACTTTGCGAATTAAAGGCAGTGCATTATTCATGCACTTAGCACTTGGTGCGCGAAAATGAATTTTGAAAATAATTGAATGAACTTGACACACTTGCTTGTTGTTTGCCAGCGTGCTTTTGAGAAGTTAATGAACTCCTTAATTGGTCCGCGCGGACCAGCTGGCCGCGACGGGAGTCAACCTTGACGAAATTTGGTCACATTTTGGGATTTTTGCGGCGATTGCGAATCACTTTTGAATTATGTGTTTACTTTGCGGGACACAGTGGACACCTACGCGCTGAAATTAATTATATTGATGGCATGAATTTACATCGATGACGCACGCTTACGTCATTTGGCGCGATCGGTGATTTTATTGTAGGCGATTAGTTTATGGTGCGCCCTCCGATAATACAAGCAAAACAAACATTCATCTCGACACACTGCGCGCGCTCTAGGATGTGTGGTTGGTTTCATTGGGTAGTAGTGTAGTATGTAGTTGGTTCGAATTGGAATGGAATGGAATGGCATGGGCTTAGAATGGAATGAGTTGTGAAAATTAGTTGCAAAGTTTGCGGTGTCTGTCGCCTCGCTCACTTTGCCATCCAGCTAGCCAGCTATATATGCAATAGACATTCGCGAAGATTCGCAGAGGCAGTGTCTGTTTACCTGTTGCACGCGTGGGCCGTGGCGTTTCCATTAAGGCGAAACACTAAATATTTCAAGCAATAACAAGTGAGTCTGCGCGTTCGGCTCCTTCGTTCGTACCACTCGCAAATATTGCTAATGTCATATATTAATATATCCCATACGTATTATTCCAGATACATCGTATTTCGTTTGGGTTTTGCGCGTTGCGTTGCGCGTACACGAAGTTCGTGTGTAGATATCAAAATGACGATCGGATTTTGTCTATCCCACGCGTACGTCTGAATATAATATTTTTGCGATTAGATTGAGATATGCACATTTTTATAGTCTCGCCAGCAGCACGCCAGTCGCTAACTGTGAACTAAACTGCGCGGAAAACGTTTCGTTTCGTTTATTATGCAATGCCAAAAAGCAAGAAACGTTTATCTTCTTCGTCTTCTTCTTCTCGTGTTTTCTAATATTTGCAAACATTCACAACGTGCCCATCTGATAAAAAGGTCAATACTTCCTTTAAGAGTTTATTATTCCGACTTGTTCTTCCTCTTCTCGTTTGCAAAGTTGTGATTGATTGCCGAAGAGCAACATGTTTAACTCGTCTGCAAATTGCAATCTGATAACAATTGTCCAGCGGGCGTAATTGTAATTTAATAAAGACATTTCAATCTGCGAAAGAGGAAACAATTTACCATTGTTAGAGATGGCGTATTAGGGGTTTGTTTGTACATCATTAGGTGATTACATAATCTAATGATCGCAAATATTTCCAAACCACCTACCTAATAGTCGATAGTTAAGACGCGGAGGGAAGATGAAGAGAGCAACAAACATGTTCATTGGGTGATCATCTTATCATCATCATCATTCTCTCATCCTTTGGTCTCAACTCATTCGAGACGACGATGCTCTTGTTCCCGACTCCTCGCTCGCACGCTTGCGCTTGTTGCTCAAGTTGCGCGTCTCGTCGCGAGCTGCATGTAATAGAACTTGTTGTTGTCTGCAATGGTCTGGAGCGCGTCCCGCTAACTAACAAGTAGACAACGTGATGAAACGTACGCAATACGGAATTCGCAATACGGTGCTTATATATATGATCTGTCAGTGGCATTTTTCGCATTAGAAAAATCACGTGCGCACGAAGGCGCAATGCCAATTGCAAGAAGCAATGCGTAAAAATCGGGAACATGGTGAGCCGCATTACTTAAATGATAAATTATCGTCTTTACGCACGGCGCGCCACGATTTTTAACATTGCGCTCATGAACGCATTCATTTAGTTTTGTTTGTGCTGTTCGCACACTTCGTAAAACTTATAACTAAGTAGTTTCATACGATTGTACGTGTACTCATAGAGTTATCCTTTTTCAGGTGTGAATCCTGCGAAATTCTATACGTTACCAGCGAGGAAACGCAACAAGACGTCGTCACCCCTCGAATTTTTCAACTCGTTGGACCGCAAGACGCGACGAAGGAATAGTGCGGATTTAGTTGTGCCGCCGAAGAAGCCACCACGCACTTTTGCCAGCACTTTCGACGATCACCAGCAACAGCAAGCCAAGCCAAAAAAATCGAACCTACGCCGATCGGTCAGCGACGCCGCGCAATTGAAGAAGAAGCAGTCCGAAGATGCCGTTCGAAATCGACGCGAGCGTACGAGCAGCGAAGGAGATGACTTGTTCACATTGAGCCATCGCCAACAAGAGCAACAGCAGCAGCAGCAGCAAGGCAAGAAGCAGTTGTCGCCAATCATTGAAGTTACGCAGAGCGAAGATTACTTTGCGCCCACGTTGCACACGAATCGTAATTATGTCGATGACATTG
The DNA here is from genome assembly GCA_963978815.1 of Aleochara curtula. NCBI lineage: Eukaryota > Metazoa > Arthropoda > Insecta > Coleoptera > Staphylinidae > Aleochara > Aleochara curtula. The sequence continues at coordinate 16,232,514 of OZ022216.1, read as the reverse complement.
TAGAGGAAAAGCGAGCTCCTCCAGCGCGAAAGAAACGGCAGCAACATTTGCAAGCGCCAATCAAAAATCAAGTGATTGTAATTGATGTGGACAAAGCGACGAAGATAAACGAAAAAAGCAACTCCAAGTTGTCCACCAGCGCGCTCGGCAAGAAACTTAAATCGTTGGCGCTGAAAACCACAGGGAAGAAAAAGGACAAGCCGTCGACGAAACCACCTGCCAGCGTTCGAAATGAGCCTAAAGCGAACGCTGAGCAGGATTTGAGCACTGCGAATGATAATAAGGAGAACGAAGCGATCAAGTCGAATTCGCTGGTAAAAGAGGCGATTGGACACATACAGAATCAAACATTCAGTGCGGATTCCACTGATATGATTCACAGCAGTCAGAAGCCGGTAGAGAAACTACCACTGACACGCGGACGTGCGGTAGACACCATGGTGAAGAAATTGAGTTATGAGAATTCATCACCTCCACCGCCAAAAACAAATATCATGATTACTCCAAACGTTGCGGTCCAACACAACAACAACCAACCCTTTTCGTATACGCGACCCACCAGTCCAACAAGTCCCATTATCTATGCGCAAGTAGTTTGTGGGAATAACGGCAATGGAAGCAAACAAACTATTCATACTGCTTATGCGAATGGTAACTCAAACACGAAGAAACACCTTCCTCATTCGGACAGTGATGAAGGGTTGGGGTATGAGGAGAATCCAGGTTTTCGGTCAGAGAAAACTATTACACACTTTGGTAACAGAACAAACTATTACAATAATAACAATAACAATAATAATGGGGTGAATGGCAAGTTTGAAGATAAATTTGAGGAAGAATTCCCCATTACGCCCACCTTTCAGACAAATGGCTATAATGGCATGCACTATGATAATAAAATGGCCAATATAAAGAGCATTTATATTGATTCCTCTTCGCGAGGCAGAGGCGATGGCATGGATGCAAAGAGACGTGAAAGTCTGACGGAAACCTTTGAGAAATTCGACGGGAAATTTGATGCGAGCACGTTGAGTGCACGACGCGACCTGCTTGAATCGCGCATCACGAAGCGTTTTGGCGCCGCGCCAAAGACGTCGTCTTCTTCGAACGTCTACTTGGTGGAGTCCTCGACAACGGCGCGATACTATCGCGGTGGATCCACGAGTCCCGTGAATGGTAATCCGACCAGGGAAAAGTACGTGTCCGAGACGAAAATCGACCGGCGTGGAAGCAACGAGTACACGAAGAAGTTTAACGGTGAGGAGTCGCGCGACTACCGCTACAACGGCTTCGACAACCACGACCCGATAAGCGACTATCGCTCCAGTCCGGAGAACAACGGCAGGCAATACGAAACTAGTCATAATCGAACAACCACTCTTCAGCAGCAACGCGCGACCAATTCGAACAGCAACAAGTATACGGTGAAGAATGACCAGCAACAGCAACAACAGTTGAGCAAAGATCGGAACTTTTACAAGTCCAATCCGGAAATACACTTGCGGTCATCGTCGTCCTCGTATAATTACGACAACCATCGACGGTTCCATCAAGACACGTACCACGACTCGCTGAAGCGCGACAGTTGCGAGCGCAAGGACAAGTTTGGCGATTCCGGAATTGAGAACGACTTTGAGCGGCGCAAGCAGCGAAGCAGCGACAACGATAGCGAAGATGAAGGATTCGCCAGCTCGTTGCTTATTGCGAGCGAGCGCCAGCACACCGAGGATAATTTCGCCCGCAAAAACCGCACGCGAGGCTATGATTCGGATCGTGGCTATATGCGGGACGACGATGGGTATCGAAATCTCGAAAACATGGAGTATCGCACGTATAAAAGCAATAAACATGAATATGCACCAAGGGAGCGCAGTATCGATGATGGCTCACACTTTGATCCCCGCATTGATAAGAACATCATCAACAGCAACAGCAGCACGCTGAAGAAAGTCGACAAGAAACCTCCAAAGCCGGAGAAGAAGAGTAGCCTCGAAAAGGTATAAATTAAATTTCACTTTCACGCCAAGGCATTTGTAACTACAGGGTTTATCTTGTTGCAGATGAAGCAACTCTTTACGACCAGCAAGAAGAAGAAGGAGAAGCAAGCGGGAATGGTGCGCGAGGAGAGTTTACGTGCCCGGTATACGGAATACAAGGGAAATCAAGGACCACGCAACTTCCGTAAAGAAGCCAACGGCGGCGGCAGTCACGTCGTCGGGATGAATTCAACGGTGAGTAGTGACTCTTCTTTTACATTTCACATTTGCATACACTTTTTGGGAGCGTTTACTCGTTCGTGCGATTCGTGGAAATGAAGATGTTATCCATGTTTACGATCATCCTCGTGATGCGTATTGCTAAAAATAGCGTGCCCAAAAATGACAAAAGCGACAATGACAATGACATGTTGGTTGGATGGCTGGGTTAGTCTGCTCACGTTGTTTACACCTTTTCGGGTTTGAGACATTTATGATTTGCGAGTGCTTTATTTGGTAGGACAAGAAACGGATGAGGTACAGATTGAAATCAGTTAATTGTTGCGGCTGAAACTTGAAAATTTAATCGCGTTGCCGACTTGAGTGCGAACAAATGGTTCGGGGACTTTTGTTGTTCAAGTTGTTGTTGAACAAACGGAGACTGCTCGCACGCTGAATCTTATTCGGCCAATTATCTCATTCTTGCGATTGCCGTGCGATGATAGAAAATGGCGAATCATTAGAAGATGCGCACGTATAGGATATTGATTGGATGCCTGCGTCTTCTTGCAACACAAGAAGCAAACAAGCTGAAATGCGTCAAATTCTCTCCCATGCACATGCGACGAGCGCGAAACAATCAAAATGCTTCGGACGAGAGTGAAAGTCGCTCTGCAATTGCTTGCTCGCCGCGCGCTTATCGCGCGAAGGAGCGCTTCGCGAACGTGCATCTTCTCGTCGACTTAAGAAACAACAACACTTGCGCATGCAGTCGATGCATTACGTCATTGAGTGGTGGCCTAGGTCTGGAGCGCCTTATATGGCGAGCAGGTCCGCAACTCGGTCATTGCGAGAGTTCAATTCACGAGAGCGCCGCCACGCTTCTCAACAACACCAACGCTGACTCATCGCCTCCTCGATTGCGAGCAAAATGCAAGAAAGTTCCATGTGTATCACAAAGTTTCTAAAATAATTATTTACCTCACAGAATACATATTTCTTGACTCTCGATATAGTATCAGAACCACCAAAAGTTTGTAAAGTAACGAACATTTCGTAAATTGCCGCTCGTAATTTAAATGAAAACTTTTCCGCAAATGCATACGTCGTAGTTTTTATAAGTTAATCTATCTTTAAAAGTTAATGGGTAATATTTCATTGTAGGTATATATAGCGTAGAAAACGTTGAATTGAATTTTGAATTCTTTAAGGATAACTGCTATTAATATCAAGAAATATGGCAAGTGATTTATTATAAATGCATTTTAATAGCGCATCCATTAAAATCGAATTAAATCAATTTATTTAATGGCATTTGTATCGCTTGCGATAGCGCCGCTAAGTTCAGAACATAACTGAACAACATGTGTTATTTAAATGTGCCATTATTATGCATATTCGTTCGACGCGTTCAGGATGAAGTGGAAATAAAATATGAATGTGTGTGGCTTGCTTGCGCTATCCGAACGCAAAGGGATGCGCACGAATGCAGCTCACAATATTTTGCGCAAACACAAAAAAACGATGGAAACAAAACGCATTGCAGCAATGAGATAAATGACTAATGTTCGCGGTACGTACACGCGCGCTGGTTCGATTTATTTATTCATTATGCTCGCGAATCGAGTGGTGCTGCTGCCGCCGCCTGCTAATAATTATACGCAAATGCCAGCGATGCGCAACGCAAAATAGAAGAGATTTTAATCAATTTTATTATTACTTATCATCATTGATTGTTATACCTACGCATCGAACGACGTGTGTGTTTTGTGCCATTTTCCAGGCCCGCAATCGCCGCACATCATTTCGATTCGCATACTGTGCGTAACAAAATGCGTTTTTTATTTACCTATATGCAGTCGTTTCACTTATTTTCATCTCTATCGTCTTCAGCATTCGGCATTCGCTCGAATGAAGTAGCGCACGCTGAATAATTATCGCCAGCAGCGACTTGTATAAATTTTACGATTGTGTTAATTCCTCAACCTCATCGTCGTCATAATAATCACAATAATCATGATAATAATAATCACAAAAGCCCATGTCAAGATTTTCTTCAGCGGGCGCTGGCGTGCGCGCGCGCGAGCGCTCGCGACGTTTATGCAATAAATTCCAACCGGTGGACTTTAATATTCTATTACATAATTTCGCATAATTTCATTCTCTCTCGCGCGCCGCTTTTCTGGAGTAATAAAAATGACAATTAAGATAATCTCGCGTGCAATTGTAATTCTGTACGCGTCTCGCGTAGTAGTGCAGAGGGCAACGCATTTTAATTAATATCTAAAACAAACGAGCGTTTTATGCTAAACTACTTTGGCGGTCCGCGTATTTACTTGTCGTCAAACGCGAATGCGTAGATAAATATTAACAATACGTTAGCGTTTATTGTTGATTGCGTTCTTCGCAACCTTGAACCGCTGTTTGGTTTAGCGCAAAAGTAATGAAAATTAGTTAGTTGGCTGGCTGGCTGGCGAGCTGGTGGAGCGGCGAGAAGCAGGAGAGAGGCGTGATTGAAACTTTATCGTCAATATAACAAATCAGTCTGGAATAATTACGGCCATAACGTGCCCAATTAAAATAACTCGATAGAGGTAATTAGATGGAAAATTAATAGTGGCCGCGCAGTCGTTTTACTATTATGGTTCAGCTCTGCTCTTCGTCGGCGCGCCGCTTCTTTGCGCGTTTGTTCTTGCGCTTCCTTCCAGAGATGAACGAAAATCAAACGCGCGCACCGCGAAGGAGCTAACGAAGGGTAAATTAATACACTGCCAACTACTCAATCAACGTTGCCAATAACTAAAAACTGAAATAAGCAATAATCAGCGCTATGGCTGTTATTAGTTAATTACGCGTTAATCAGCGAACGAAGCACAAGTACGAAGAAGTGGAAATCGCACGGGGAACTTGGCGTTCTTAACAATCGCTAATTGTGTTTATGAATCTTGAGATTGAAAGATATTGGATCTTTCTTTGCGTGGACGAAGAGGAACAACACGCTAATGGTAATAACAATAATAATAACGCTGCGCGCATCGAATGCAAATAAATTTCAAATACCTTCGCTGCTTCATCTTCTTCGTTGTGCTGGTCGGTGCCATTCGCTTGCTCGACGCGTTCATTAAAAACAATGTGCTATCGTCTTATCATTACACGACATTATATGATGTTATATGAGTATTTAGTGCCTACGCTTTGCGCATAGTTGAATGGTTCGTTGACTGGGTGTCCGAAGTTAATAACATTATTTTTACTTCTCACTACAACTTTGAAACTATGCAGACTGTAATAAAGTTGAGTTTACACGGGTAGAGTAAAGTAATGAGATACAAATTTGAGCTATTAATGAATTTTTGAATTATCCTCGCAACTATTTATAGTTCTGCGGGTTTATAAGCTTGTTGTGGTGCGCCATTTAAATCAATGAAAGTCATTACACGAAATAATAATTTACGACGGCGCAACTGATAGAGTAAATTATGCTATGGTTTGCGATATTCGCATTTAAATCAATTAGAATTAAAGTACCACAAGCACAACGATGAGCGCAAGGAACAACCCCGAGGCGGAATGAAGCACACAGCCGAATGATCATCCAGTTTGCGCGGCTTCGGTGTGCGTCGCCGGAGATTATAATAAATATCTATTCGAAACAGTCATAAATTTCAATCAACAAAAATATGTGTGTACGTTGTGTGTATAAATTGCATGCTAAAGAGATTATAGGCGCATTCAGGCATTTATAAATATTGCGCGTATCGGTTTCTTCTAATCGGTTAAATATTTCTCCAAAGTGGAGCGCGCGCACTCAAATAAATCCAATAAATCCGCAAAAGCGCGTCGAGGACGAGGAGGAGATGCGCGCCGCGCGCGTATGCATGATGCTGGTTTGCGAAAACGTGCGCTCGCGCGCAAAAAGCGAATTGTATCCGCTGCGGATCGCCATAATTATCGCTAATGGCATCGTTAGAGACGAGGAGAGTGGTAAGGAAGGCAGGCGGCCCTTCAAGAAGAAGCGACGCTGGAAAGCGAACACATTTGTTTAAAAATCGTGCACGTAATTTGACATTATATAATTCGCGAAAGCCCAAGCAACGAGACCGTGCGTCTCAATGAACACGATACATCTTGTTACATATAACATTTTATGTACATTCAACTTCTTCTTCATTAAGTGATCGGTTCTTCTTGCCAACGTAACATAGACAATTTATAGACTCAAGTAAATTCAATACTTTTAATAATGAAAATCTTTTTGATAAGTAAATCTCCTCAGTAAAAACTCACTTGTTATTGAAGACTTGTGTTGACGAAGATGAGTGAAGTACTCTACTATTAGTAATTACTCTACCTGTGTAAACGCGGTTTTAGATTAGATTGAAAGAGCCTAATTATATTTGATCAGTTCATTTGCGTCGTTTTGTATGAATCGAGTTGTTAGCAACTTTGTATGCATATTAAGAAGTTCATATGTTGTTCAGTATCTAGATGCTGCTCGTGGTATTCGTGGATGTATTTTTGCGATAGGCTGACGAAGAAGAAGATTGAAGCGCGCATGGTAATCAGTTTGCAATGCGGTTGCATGCAAAACAGCAGGGTGGGAATGAGCAATTTCGTCGAATAGCTTAGCGCGCACGGTAATAATTACAAACCGATATCAATTAAAGTTGTTTAATTAAAACTAATTATGAACAGTTTGCAACCCTATAAGTCGTTCCGGCGACCGCACACACAGCGCGTTTACATGATTTGCAATAATAAGCGCACCAGCAGCAGTAAGCGCATGTCTTCGATTGCTTTATAACGAATGCGCGCGTATCAATGTATTCATCCGCGGCGCATTCCGCGAAAGAAACCGACTTTAAGTGATCGCATATATATTCATTAAACGCCTTTAATCAATTTATATTATAATTTTAATTGCTTTTCGATTCGATTCGATTCGTTTATTTGCGCAATTGCGCGATAGATTCCTCTTCATTCTTGCGGCGCGTTTCTTCACTCTTCTCGCTGCTTAGCAGCCAGCCAGCCAGCCAGCCAGCCAGCCAGCAGCAACAAGCAGTGCTGTTGCGTTTGGTTCGTTCATCTTTTCATTGCTTGAGTTCTTCAGCGGCGGCAGCAATGCGGCCGGAAAGAACGCTGTGTGGCGTACGTTTTATTGCCGTGTCTAATGACGCACAAGCGGAGGCAATTTGCGTGTTTTTTCCTCTTTCGTTCGCTGCGTTTGAATTGTTCTACGGCGACGACGACAAGATAATTAAATTTCTCACGAATCGCGCGGCATTTGTTGTTTGTTAGTTAATCTGCCAGCCGGCTGCGGTCTAACTAAATCAATAAGTCTCAACTAACTGCGACCAGTGTCGTCGCGTGTTTGATCAAGCAAAACAGTCAACCGCGCGGACGGGCGGGCATTGCTTGGGAAACAACCTGCGCGATTATTTTTGCAGATATATTTTTAAATAAATATGACACGAAATATTGTCTTTGCACACACGTACGAATGTCACGTTCATAGTGCTCCGAGGGAGACGTGTTCGTCTTGCTTTTCACTGCACTTCTTTTACGTTTTGCTCTTTTGCGATGGTGGTGATGATGGTGTGTTTGTTTGTTCTTGCACGCGCTGCAAATTCTTTCCATTCATTCAAGTACTCGCACATTCATCATGCGAGTAACTGACTGGGTAATTTTTTAGTTTGCTTATCAATATATGCGTATTATTTATTTGCGTGCACGCGTATTCTTCATCATATTACTCTCGGGCAGGTATTGATGGCTCGCCATCAGTTTCGCTTACACGTCGCGGCGAAACTTTAAAGACTTTATTGTCTTTGGACAAACATAATAATCAATCAACGCGCGTGCGTTTGGCACGAAGACACGATGATGATGATGCTCTGCTTCTGCTTCAGTTCTCTCCTTGCTGGCTTGCTTGCCCGCTTGCTTTGCTTACTTACTTACTTACTTACTTTCTCATCTCGAACGTGCAGCGCGAATGCGCAGCAGCGCAAAAAGGAGAATGAAGACGAAACTTTTCATTGATTCATGCATGTAATGTCGGCGAGCATAATGTGATTAGTTTAGCGAACGTGTGTGTAAATATACGCTGTGCGCGGCGTGCAAGTGATGCAAGACCTTCTTACACACGAAGAAACGCGCGCGCGCTCGGTCGCAGATAAAGCATAGAAGGATTTATAATTCCCAGGTGCTCATCTATTTTGAGGTCCCGCTGCGCACGTCGGTTCTATATTAATCATTAATGAAGAATATCATCTATGTGCAAAGGAACATTGAGCAGTTTTTTTCTGCGGCAACAGCAGCAGTTGCGCTTCTTGCCGTCTCCTCCTCGTCTTCGCGCGCTATCATTACATGTATGCAATGCGGTACAATGCTTCGGCAGGAGAAGAAGCAGCCGAAGAAGAACAAGACAAAGTCCGACAACAATTGCGGATAAGCATTCGCGAATATATCTATATAAAAAGCTTTTTACAACATTATTAAGCTGGTACAACCGCGCGCGAAGAGGCGCAATTAAGCGCGAATACAATTGAAATTGTTGACTGTGCGCCAGGCGCGCAACTTGCGCATTAATAAACCATTATGCAATATCGAACACCATTGGACGCTAATTGCATTCATAAATACGCATTCGCATTCGTACTCTTGCATTATTGCTGATTAGTATTTGCATCGCGGCATCGACAACCACGACGACGACGACTACGACGACGATGCGCGCACATAGGACGAGTGATGAGCATGTAATCCACAAACGCACATAACGTATGCATGCGCATGTGGTGTACGCTTGCTCGTCGAAGAGATGCGAAGGAATGAATTCAACAACAACAACAGCAGCAGCAGCAACATCAGCAGCGATCGCAAGGCCCTTGAAGGCCGGCCGGTCAGTCGCCGCGCGCGGTCACATCTGATATCGGCGAATGCCGCACATACCCACTTCATAAATATCACCCTGTACGCTCATTATACCACCGCGTTTCATCTACCCGCACTCGGGCAGCGCACAACGAGCATTAGGCTCACGCTGGCTGGACCAGCAACATCAGCAGGAGCGGCGGCAGCAGCAGCAGCAATGTCTTAAGAAACGACACTTTTAGTTAGGAGGAGAGTTGCAGTAGCTTCTTGTGTGCTTCATCTACTCAGCAAACGCTGCGATTCCGCTTTTTTCTTCTTTATGCTCACTGCCTCTTGCGTCGCGCGCTTATTTAAGCCGCTTTGTTGAATAGGCAATTCTACAATGGTTTATTAACAAATCGATAAGGATAAGGGAGAGTTATTGCTCCCCGCTAATCGCATTTCAATCAGATGCTAGAAATTTTTGCGTACCCGCTGGCAACGCATCGATAACGCGACTAAATAAGTATGGGAACGTATTAGCTGATTGAGAAATTTAATTAAGCGCAAGTTTTTGCCGACGAAGAGAAGAAAAATGGACGTAATGAGAATTTTTCGACGGTCCACGGTGTGTTATTATGCATTAACTGATATGACTGTTGCTTTTCATACTTTAAAGAAGAGTAAGAGTATGAATAACCTTATAATTATAGTGACTTCTTCTAGTTTCATGGTCAGATTAAAGCGGCAATCGGTAATGGCCTTCTTCATATACCACCTCTGCAGGTTGCTTGCTGGCTTACTTGCGTATAAGAATGTGCCATATTACAGCCATTCATTTCTCTTTTATCTTTATTTTATTGGCGCCTCTTTACCATCTTCTTCTTCATCATTATCATCATCTCCGTTGCGGAGCGGCGGTTCATTCACAACTTATCGCAAAACCTCATACATTGTACCATTGTTCTTCTTTTTTCAGATGTTAATAGACTTTCATATTATATTTTTGTAACACTATTCTTCTTTTTCGTTTACAGCCCTATGACTATAGAAGGCGTCTCTCCTCACCCAGCCCGTCTCCGACCAGGGAATCGGAACGAAAGAACGAACCACTGCGAGGTAGTTGGTTCAAGTCCTTAGACAGGCTATCAAGAAAGAAAACCAAAAAAGTAAGTAAAGTGTAGATATTTGAGCGATTGGTATTGATTGAGTAATTTTAGATTGAAAAAGATGGTGTGAGTACCGAAGACGAAACAAGCAAACCACTGAAGAGCCTGAGGTTTTTCGGTGACACCGACCAAGAATCGAACGACAGCGCAGCATTGCACAAGCCTGCGCTGAAGAATACGCACCCTTTAACACACCGTCATCGCAGCCAATCGAGCCGCGACTTGCACAACATCTCTGAAGAATCGCACAAGCCGCATAAATCGATGTTGAACATCAATGTGGCTGATAATTCGGACAGGGAGACAAGAGACAAGAACTACCACCGGTCAAATCTTAAACCACCCGTATCGCCTTCGCACCGGATGCGGGAGCCTATGAACACTAAACATCATCGCGATGAAAGGAGTCGTCGAAGGAAAAACGAAGTCAGCTCTGTGGAGAGTTCCACTGAAGGTGATAGCAGTCAACAATCACAACGCAGTGTTGTCTATCTCCACGCAGCTACTGGTAATTACTTTAGTTTTATAGTTGTTATGCAAACGTTTAATTGATCTGTTCTTTATTAGTTGGCGATATCCCCGGGCCAGGATATTTACGGAATGGACGCCGAGCAGCGTCACGCGAAGAACTCGCATCAAATAGTTCAAGTCGAATTCAACCGCATACTAAAACATTGAGCCGCTCCTTTTCGGTGCTTGCGCCATGGCGACCTAAACATTACAAGGAGGGTATGGACATTGACTACACCCAGTATCCGAAGCCGACAAAGAACGGCAAATACGAACAATACCGCAATGGCGGTGGATCTAGTCGCAGAGAATCCTCATCAACGCTTAAGAAAAAGGCCGCAGAGACGCGCCGATCTAATCAGAGTATATCAACACTCAATCACAAAAAGTCGCGTAGTAAAGAAAATATCGCAACGACGACGTTAAAGCGCGGCGACGTAAAGGGTTCCAGCTCGAGTTTGTACAAGAAAAAGGAGCGGCAGCCGAAAGAGAACAATCGGTATCATCGCGATGATAAGCGTACTATGATGGCGAAGAGCATGTCCGTTGAGTCGCTGGGCAGCAATCGCAGCAGTGGAGGCGGCCATCGACGAAACGACCACGTTTCCCGGTCTATTTCTATGCCGCGCGATCCTGAAAAGAGCGCCGGCTGGTTTAACATAAAGAAAAATAAGAAGTCGTTGAGTACGCACCGATTGTGACGCACTTGTGCGACTCAAGAGCAGTAAGAGAATTATTGGAGACTGTAGCTGAATGTGCCATTCAATTTCCTTCGTAGACGACGACCACTACGGCCACGGGTCGTATACGTTCTCTCAATAATTTGAATACGTAAATTTTCAGAGATGAACTAATCTTAATAATTATTGCAAGTGCCTTATAGCTTTAGGGACATGCACACTCAATCGTCATTTCTTTTTCACTACGCAGTCACTGCGTGAGATTCCGTGAAAGAGAACTGAATTGTATGTATGTTTGTATGTAATATGCGCTAAGTGGCCAGCATTAACCACTTAAACCATTCCGTAATTAATATTGTTTAACGTAACGATAAGGACGAATAGATTTAACGTAATTCCGCATTATGGGTGCTAAATAATTTAAGGCTTCAGTCAATTGTCATATACTGTTGTTATAATATGTAAATATTTTGTTTGGGAACTGGTATTTCAAGGATAAGAGCAAAAAGATTCAGCGCTCATCATTTTTGAACAAATTCGAATATGAATCATGTTACCAAATAGCTTTCATTAAGTGATTACATCGCTTAAACATAGTAGCGTCCAATAATTAAATATTACATAAGTTTGAATTCACGCCTAGTGAGCCTCACCTGTGCCAACTTCAAAAAAAAAAAAACAGTTGTTGCAACTGCGCAATTCTTGCAACGCTCACTAGACTGTCAGTTTTCGCAACATGTTTGAACATGTCTCCTAAAAGTAGTATGTACAAATAGAACATGTTAACTTATTCTTTGAAGTCTTAAGTGCACCTGATAAATTAAATCAATTATTATTGTAATATAAAAAAGTAAGACGCGTAACAAATAGTGTTATCTGAAGAACTGCAGCTACGAGAAGATATCCGCAAGGCCCTGGGACATTTCTGATTTGGGCAACAAGTGAGAATTCCGAATACACGTCTTGCTTACATGGAAACGGACAGGAATCTATGGATATCAAGGCAATCTTTTAATCATCAGTTGCCTTAAGGTTAGTGCTTTATTATTATTTACCTCGGCTAGTTTATGATAGCTGACAACACGATTCCCACAAAACAGTACACGGTTAAACCGCTTGGTTTTGAGTTGATTATACGTTCGTTCCAATTGTAACGACAGCGGTGCGCCTTCGAAGTTAAACTCCACCATATTTTTAAGCAAGTATTCCTCTATTTTCAATTTCGTACTTGTCTTCCACAACAAGTAGCACATATCTTCAACAGTGGGATATCCAGAACATATCTCGTAACCGTTAATGCATTTGTTCATTGAGGATTTTCTTGCCAATAGTTTTCGTCGAATAACTACAATCATATCAAGTTTACATACATTGTGTGATAACATAATGATTGTTTACATCGCTGAATCACTTGGGCAGCGTGATTACGATGTTCCATTAATCGCGTCCAATATTTTTGCAATATGCGGGCTGCGCGTTCACATCGCAGTTCACTGAAACGTTCAAAAGTGGTGAAACAATAATCAGTCATGTAGATCTTTTGTAAACCAATATGCATATCTGTTGCAAGGGGCTAAAAGCAAGTTCAAATTTATTTAATGTTGAATTTTGAGTAATTGGCATATTTTACTTTGCGTAATGCATTAAATAATGGACGTCCAACGCGCTTGACGAATTGATCCAACGGCACTCTGTAAATTGCATAAATGAAAGCAATATATGATAGGTACTTAGATATTACTTAATCGAATAGTGTTGAAATGATAGTTTCAAAATATCCATTACGCCGTTAGACAATAACTGATGAGCAAAATAATCATCGTCAAAAAAATCGGGGATTTTGTAGTTGTTTGGCTTTAAACATTTGATGTAATGCACATCACAGCTATCCAGCATTGTTACGAGCTCATCAACAGATTTCTGAAAGATAGAAAACTTATGCCATCATTTTGAACAAATTTTGTATTTACTTTAAAGTAAGACAAGACAGTGCGCTTCATTGACGCAATTTTCTCATCGTTCTCCAAGAGTATCCGTAAAAAGTTGAAATCGCTTTGTCTTAACGTGTCAACAATATCTTTAGGAACCTTATCGCGATTTTTCGTTATCATTGTGGCCGAATGGTAGTTAACAACGCCTGCATAGTGTCGAATGCAAAAAGTAGCCCCGAATTCATCGGTAATCAAGAAGTATTTATTATCTTTAATCGTTTGTCTGAAACGCGATGTTAAGTACGTATCATTTTTAAAGCGTTTCATCGCGCATTCCTGAAACAATATCAAAGTATAAGCCTAGATTAAATTGATACATAGACCGGAAATACTTCGTTCAGTATAGAGAATATTGAAATTGGTCCATCAAGCAGGCCAATTCGTTCAATATATTCGCCACCATCGATATCATTGATTTCAAAACCGTCATTGAGTAGATCAATGCGTTCAGCAGCTAAGTAACTTTTATGAAAGTATTGCTGCAGTCGTTCATTAGCATAATTAATGCATAGTTGCTCAAATGAATTATGTTCAAATACTTCAAAGCCGTATAGATCAACAAGATCTACAAAACAAAGCGTATAATCATTTTCCATTTTTATCAGTCATGAAGCCTTTATGCGTACTTATATATTTATCTGCGTATCCACGAAATATTCGAAAATTTATTGAGTCAACCAACCAACAAAAGAGTCGTTCATATAAATGCTTCATTATGCTATCTCGCCTTGCTTCACATTCGTGAATATTACTGCATGGAGATTTATAAATTGTTTCGCGTCGTGCAACACTTGCGGAAAATTGATTCATGCATAGAAGTTCAATTAATACATGCGGAGATATATTAAAAAGTTCACAAACATTTTCCAGAAAAAGTCTACAATCTATACAAGTACTTGATAATAAATCAGGAGTTCTTTAAAGTAGATAAGCATGAAGTTAATACCTGAATGAACAGTAAAACTGCCATCAATACCATCACCATGGCAAGCATTGCTATTTTCAACAAACGTGATGTTTCCTAAATTTAATATTGCAGATAAAATTACAAGTACATATTCCATATCGCAAATTTTCAATATCTCCATGGAATTAACTGTTTCTCTATAACTTGATTTTAAACCAACTTTTGGCGCGATTCGATAGTTGACCGTTTTCGATAAATGCATTGTCTTTAATGCATCCTCATCCAAGCTATCAATTACTTGCCGAAAGATATGAAAGTTACCCTCGCCTGGGTTCACATTAGACACGCGTGATTTTTCAATTAAATATGTATCAACCATTGCACCCCGAAGCCGCCCATTAACGTATTGCAGTCTTAGTAATTTTCCAAAGCGACTGCTATTTTTATTTAACATGGTTGGCGCATTTCCAAAAGCGCTTAGCAATGGAACAGACGCCCAAACTTGCCATAAGACTTTCTGCCCTTCGCGGTCCACATCTGCCTTATTAGCAATTGCTTTAATTGCCAAGCAGATTGAATACGTTTTACCGGACCCACTTTCTCCAGACACAACAATTGCTTGGTCCGGTTTTCCGATATTGTGATGCAGTCGAAACCATAATCGATCAACAACTGCTTGTACTGAAGGCGCCGTATAGTTTTGATCACTCAATGGGGTATAATCACTATCTTCTTCTTGATTTGAAGAATTCAAATCTTTGCATGTTTGAATCGAGAGCAATACATTACCAGCCCACGTGTAAAGACGGTTCTTGAGAAACCGCGTGCGCATAAAACCCACAATTCGTTCACAATCATTATATGGTAATTCAGCTATATTATCGATTTCCGTATATTTCGTACTCGCCAATAGCGAGGTGGACGTAGACATTTCAGACATACTTGACAGATGCATAACAACTTTTGTTTTACGCGGTCAACAAACAAAACAATTTAAATGGAGCTATAAGTCAAATTTTTTTTGTATCAAACAGTATAACATATCAAAATAGTATAAAAGTAGATAATAATGTTTACAAAGTAAGTAATTAGGTATTTTGATTGTCCCCACAAGATGCAAGATCAGAAGTACACTCGTCCAAGATCAATTCCATTTGTGCACGGCGTGACCCTAAAATATAATCGGAGTTAATATCAATTTATAAGTTAACAATGATATTACGTACGCGGATAAGATGAAAGCATTGTTAATTCTCGGTTCGACAAATTGTTTGTGATTTTTCTAAATGCTTCGCTTTCTTTAACAACGTAACTCAACAGTTCACCGTCGTGATTAAAGCTTAACAAGTCTTGAAATTTTTGGCAAATCTTGCGCGCTAGTTGACGAATTTTTGCCGCGAATTTCTTAAATTCTGTCGCTTGTTTTTCAACATAATTCCACTCGTCTAAGTTCCCAATATAGCGACATGCTTTCAACATTATCTCACTTATTATAGGCCTCTTTAGAAGTGTAACTGCAGTTGTCGGTAACTCAAGTAATCGTTGCAAATGAGTGATAGCTTCTTGTGGCTTAGGATTTTCGCGCCCCAAACATTTTGGCACATTGCAGACAACTTGTAAGAAGTCGCGTTCCTGTTTTAGACGTTCCGTTTTTTTCTTCTTGTATTCAATGATTGGAAGATCGATTGTTTTATTGATGAATGCATCACTGCAGTTTAATATTTTAACGAAAAGACTGCTTTGTTTAACAACTTGTTTGCTTTCCAACAAGTCATTCTTCAGATCTAATAATTCTTGGGCATGTTTAGCATCTTCAATTGCACGACCATATTCATTTTGAAAATCTGCATTTCTTTCGGTATATACTAAACCCAAATAATTATTTGGGCTGACCTTCACTGGAAGCACCTTTATTCTTGGATCTTTGCAAAAATCAAACGACTCAGCATCTGGTGGAATATCTTTGTAGAAATACGCTTCAGTTCTGACATGCATTCCCTAAAGATAATAATTATGAAGTAAATTATGATTTTTGATAAATTGTAGATAAAAATCTTACATATTCAACTACAGCATATATATAAACATCAGGCAAAATCAGTACATCTTCAACTTGTACTTGTTTTAAATGATCTTTTGAGGCTTGAAATAATGAAGCATCTTTTGCTTTTTCTTCATATTTAGAATCATTTATTGGCACTTTTGGAATGTCTAATTCATCATTGCTTATTTCAGGACTTTCACTTTGAGTATCTAAGATCGTTTGTGAAGAAGCTATGCTTTTTGTTTCATTGTCTGTTGTATCAGCTTCAAACATTGCTGTACCTGAAGAATTAAAAGCTTCAACCAAGCTTGGTGATATAATTGACTCAATATCAGTATCATCTACAGATTCATTATGATTTTGGTCTTCAGTCTTCTTTCTCTTAATGTTCTTATTGTCACATAGCATTTCCCTTTTACGTTTATTCTCTGCACTAAGTGAATCATATAATTTTGATGGATTTTGATTCTCATAATCTGTTTGATCATCATTACCATCTGTACCACCAGAAGTCATTATATCAGCCTCAATATCCTTTAGGGCTTCTGGAAAAAAACGACGCCTTGATATCTTGCCCAATGTGGCCTTGTTGCTAAGATAGTATGAAATGCAGTCCTCTTTGAGAATGCCACTACAAAAACAATGGTTGAAGTAAATATTTTTCCTATAACTTAGGAATCAAATGTTTGGTAAACTCGCACTTTTGCAGTAGACTTCAATTGCAACAGCCGGCTTTAACAATATGTTTAATATAGGACAATAAATGGCAGTAGTGTCTATAATTTTGACACACTATCCATTTCAAGTCCAAGATAATTAAGTTAAATTAGCTCTTACGTTTCATTCGTCCCGTAGAATACCACATGGTACTTCTTGCCAATTACCTGCGTTATCTAAAGTAATATGTTTGATTTGAAACCATGTGGAGGAATAACACAGGAATTCTTACCCGAGCTGGCCATGCTGGATAACCTTTCACTTTGCCAAATACTTTGTCACCCGCTTTGAACATGTTTCTAGTAATCATTATTAGAATATCGCTTATTATATTATTACAATAGTATTAATTCCTCTCTAGCACAAGTAATTATCTACGTACTGGTTTTATCCAACGCCAAGATTGCACCAAGGAATACTCGATACTGAAATGACAACCAATGTTTTGGAAAATAGGCGCTTCAGCATTGGTGATCGCGCTCTAATGCTGTAAATCCTTGTCTTACACACTGAACTGGTGGTTTTCCGAGTTGATTTTACGCATGACAAGTTATTTTAACCAACAAATTCATCAAAAGTAGTTTGTTGGTTCTTGTTTTGTGGAGTGCAGTGCACTGCTGTTTGGCAGACATTAGTTATTATTGTCTCACTATAATCACATAACAATTTAATACATTTATTGGTGCATAAATTCCAGTATTACACATGATTATAATTATTCAATATGAGTAATATTTATATTTTGGAACCACCAACTTCTGGAAAGGTAATACTGTTATCAAACATTTCAGTCATGTTTATCAATCTTGTTTATAGGTATTATTAAAAACTACTGTTGGAGACATTGACATTGAGCTTTGGTCAAAGGAAGCACCAAGAACATGCAGAAATTTCATTCAACTTTGTCTTGAAGGATATTACAATGGATTAATATTTCATAGAGTTGTAAAAGGTTTTATTGCACAAGGTGGTTGTCCAAATGGAGATGGTACTGGTGGTGAATCAATTTATGAGGGCACTTTTGAGGATGAATTTCATCAAAGATTACGATTTACAAGGAGAGGTTTATTGGCTATGGCTAATGCTGGGAAAGATGACAATGCTTCCCAGTTCTTCTTTACATTATCTGCAACTCCAGAGCTTAATAACAAACATACGATTTTTGGCAAAGTTGTTGGTGATACAGTATTTAATATGCTAAAACTGGAGGAAGGCATAATCAAAAATGAATGCCCTGAATTTCCTCACAAGATTCTTAAAGCTGAGGTTCTGAATAATCCATTCACTGACATTATACCTAGAATCAGAGCTAGTGCTACAAAAGAGCCAAAGAAGAAAAAAGACAAAAGAACTGGTGTGAAGAATTTTAAGTTATTGTCATTTGGAGCAGAAGCTGAAGAAGATGAACAAGAAAGTACAAGAGAGAATGAACGGTATGCTACACGTGGAAAATCTACACATGATGTTTTAGGTATTTTAAGTTTTATTAAATCTCCATGTATCATATAATAAGACACAATATAGTTGTATTATATTTTAGATGATCCTAAATTAAGCTCACAAACAATTGAACCTGATGATCAAACAAACGAGCAAGAAGAACATGAGGAAGATAATGATAATGAAGAAGAAGCTGATAATCCTGAAGAAAGATTACAAGCTATTAAAAATAAATTGAAAGCACGAAGTTCCAAAGTGACCAAAGTGCCTAAAGTTAAAAAGCACAATATTGATTTGAGTGCTTCTGATGATATAGATTTGGACGATGATAGATTAATGGAAAAGAAACGTAAATAGTAAGTTATTTCATTTTTGTAAGATGTGTTAAAAGGGTTATCAAATCATAATTATTTTAGTGAAGAAATACAAAAAGAAATTCAGTCAGTGAAGAAAGAGTACCATCAAAATAAATTAAGGCGCATTGAAGAAAAGAAAGAAGAAGAACGGAAAGAAGAAGCTAATGAACAATTCAAAGAATATCATGACACATACAAGCAATATAAGGAAAAAGGAAAGAGTTTACCTAAAAAAGGTGCGCAAAGAGAAAACTTTACATTGAGTTTACTAAACAAGTTCAAATCGAAACTCTCTCAAGCCAAAGAAACACAAAATGATGATGAACCGTCTAACGATGATAATGATATTCGAAACGATGCTGCTGACGAAGACGACGATAACTGGCTGGCACATAAATTAAAGTTTGTCGAGGAGACACCAGTTTTAGCTAAAGACGCCAGTACTAAGGATGACGATTGGTTTGAGATTTATGATCCAAGAAATCCGTTGAATAAACGTCGACGTGGCGAAAAAGTAAACAAACGAAAATAAATTGCATATATTTTATATGTGGTGAATAATTAGAAAAGACTCTAAGATAAAAGAAAAACAAAATAGCTGCTATAACATATTTATATTTGAGCATATTTATTACTAATCCAAGTGATTGTAATCAACTAAAGGAGAGTGCTATAGCCAGTGCAAAATATTCATTCTTATTTGGAACTAGCTGACCCGTCTAGTTACTGAGGTGGGCTTGGTCCTGGTCACCTGCGTGCCGACTCTCCCAATCATCCCTGCAATTTAAAAATATAACAAAAACGTAGGTACAATAAGTATGAAGTATTTTTTGAGAAAATGTGTGGTGGCGCCGTGTGTTGGCGAACCGACGAAAATATTACAGAGTCGATAACACCAGAGAGGCAATAATCACTTACACATGCCAAATCAAGTAAACAAAATAGGTTTAATCAATTTATTCAGAATCTTCAGATGTATAACAAATGTTATATTAAAAAGAAGCCCCACATCAGCTGTGAGCATATAGAAGAATCCATCCAGCCAAAAATCCTCAGGCAGCAAAATAATAGCCTGAGCTCCATGTCATCAGCTGTGGTTTATAGTGGGGTGTGAAACTTCATAATTTGTTGCCAATAGGCATTATGCTGACTTCTACAAAGCATTGGGAGAGATAAAGAACAGCTGTTGTATTTATGAAGATGGATTCAAATAAGTTTGCTCCAGGAGCCTCATGCAATAATTTAAAGTAAGTGACCCTTCTCTTGCTTGTCTTGTTTGTCTGAGGTTGTGCACTAGGCGTTTAGAATTTCATGGACGTCTAAAACTTACAAACCAAATTAAAGGTGTTGTATTTACTTACTCATATGATATGTACGCTATATTGTCTACTAAATGAAAGTCTTTAACATTTTAGCTGGTACAGAGAAATCGGGAAACAAATGCTCACTTCAAACATTTGTTGCCAATAGGCATTGAGCTGACTTCTGCAAGGCTTTGGCAGAGATAAAGAAGATCTACCAGTTGGGGCTGTTGTATTTATGAAGAGGGATTCAAATAACTTTGCTCTGGGAGCTTTGTGCAATAATTTCAAGTAAGTGACCCTTCTTTTGCTTGTTTCATTTGTATGCAAGGTTGTGCATTTTGGCGTTTAGAATTTCATAGACGTCTAAAACTTACAAACCAAATTTAAGGTGTTGTATTTACTTACTCATATGATATGCATGGCTATATTGTCTACTAAATGAAAGTTTTCAACATTTTAGCTGGTACAGAGAAATCGGGAAACAAATGCACACCTCAAACATTTGTTGCCAATAGGCATTGTGCTGACTTCTGCAGGGGTATGGCAGAGATAAAGAAGATCTACCAGCTGGAGCTGTTGTATTTATGAAGATGGATTCAAATAACTTTGTTCTAGGAGCCTCGTGCAATAATTTCGAGTAAGTCTCTTACACTGCAGGATCACATGGCCAGGGATGATAAGGGGGCCACTAGCCAGTTAATTTAAAATTGGTTCCATATCTTATGTAAGAACGTTTTAAATAAATGGATTAAATATATTGGGATTGTGTTCAAATGATTATAATGGTTAAATACCAATATAGTATAATATGTAATTTTCTTATAGCAATGTTAGTTCGCTAATATCCCAATAGATGGCCAAATTAGTTCCACAAATTCATCCGAGATGGCGACACACGACATGTTTCACCGGTTGCCTACCTCAAATTTTCTCCAAAAATTGTTTAAATTTTATGTTTAAATGTTATCCTATAAGGTTCAATGTTTTAGTATAGATAAAGGGATCCGCACTGATTAAAATGAGGTATCATACACCCCTCTAAGACTACTGGTTCATGAGTAACACACTTTTTAAAAATACCCGTCTAAAATTTACGTTTATATGATCCCGGTATGAAAACGCAAACAATGAATCTTTTTTCTGGCCCCTATGATTGTTCGCGCCAAAATTAAAAGTATCTCTTTACGTTTATGTGATCCCGATACGAAAACGAAAAAAAATATATAAGAAACTCAATTTTTCCCCATGATTTCTTCATTTCTTATAGCCCCCATGATTGTTCGCGCCAAAATTAAAAGTATCTCTTTACGTTTATGTGATCCTAGTAGAAAAAGGCAAAAAATGAATATAAGAAATGAAGAAATCATGGGGAAATTGAGTTTCTTATATTCATTTTTTGCCTTTTTGTACTAGGATCACATAAACGTAAAAAGATACGTTTAATTTTGGCGCGAACAATCATGGGGCTATAAGAAATAAAGAAATATCATGGGGAAATTGAGTTTCTTATATTCATTTTTTGCGTTTTCGTATCGGGATCACATAAACGTAAAGAGATAGTTTTAATTTTGGCGCCAAACAATATGGAGGCCTGAAGATCGCCATTTTGTTGGGAGTTTTTGTAACTCTTGAACCAGACGTCCTAAATAGGTGTGTGATACCTCATTTTGTTTAGGGCACTTATCTCTATCTGTATATTAACTTTGAAACGTATTGGTCTCCATTTAAGTGCATAAATTCAACATTTTTATTAACAAATATAATATAGGCAACTTGTATTACAAGCTATTTTCTCAACATATGGCGCCATCTATTGAGGAAGGGAAGTACTACGACAAACTGTATACCGACCACTGAACACAACGCCATCTTTCGAGGAAGGGAAGAATATGATGTCAACTTAGTACATTTTATGGATTTATTAAAGAACCTACCCAAATAAGTCAATGGAACGACTTGTAATTGAAGTAACACTTGGTGCCTTACCATCCTAGGTGATGTGAAATAATTAGCTCCCATGGATGTGATATAATCATCAAATACCTGAAGAAATGGAAGCAGGCCGATGTCCAGCGGAGGATGCAAATGTAAGGCTGCTGATCTTGATGATGACCTGAAGAAATTCGTTATAAGTAGAAACAAACATAAGCTATCATAATTGTTTATGATTATAATCATTCGGAGCTTAAGTGCAGACACACTTACCGAGTATTACAGAACTGGATGTATTGTTTCCAAAATTGTCATCAAATACCTGAAAAATATAACAATAACAGTTTGAATAAATTAACTAGGGTGGTTACTCTGATTCAGAGCTTAAATGCCTATGTACTCACCTATTTTCAGCCCTCATGCTTGAATGTAATGGAACCGATCATCAACCAACTGAAACACAGATTAAATTACATATTGAAATACATTCATTATAGGAAACATGGCTATTGTAAATGCATAAGCTTGATTTTCCACTCACCTATTGCCATAGAATGGAATGGGAGTTGCCTTCATATAATAACTGAAAAAATACACCAAAATTACACCAAAACCATAAACTCTATTAGTTCTGATAACAATCACAACTGGTTGTTATTATAATTCAAGGATTAAATACCCATGTACTCACCAATTTTTATCTATTTGCCCAGAATGGAATAACAGTTATCATCCACTAACTGAAATTAAATTAGAAATTGTTTACACAAAAATTTCCTAACAAATCTACTTTGACACTGACCTATTTTAATAATGTTGCTGCAACCAGAACAGGAGTTGTCTTCATATTGTCACTAAAAAAATACATTAGAATTACAAATAAATCACAACCTACAGCTTAATACATACCTATAACATAATACATAAATGCTTATGTTCTTACCTAATTTCATCCTTCTGCCCTTAATTGAATGAATAGACTGTCAACAGACATCAAATGTATGAGTATTAAAATGTGATAGCCATGATGAAACTGCTTATAAGCCAAGTTTCAAATGGCCCCAGACCTATAGTCACTCAGCTGCATGAATTCACATGGAAGTCCTAATCATTTAACAGCCCTCTGGCATGAATGGAATGGAAACTACATCAGCCAACTGAAAAAAATACAATACATTGTAAAATTTGTACATTATATATGTATGCATGGTTAGAGAATAGTTGTATGTACACATTTCACCTTCTGGATTGGTTCAGGTATGACTATATACTAATCATACCATATTTATGTACATCTTACTTATACTATTGTTATCTTGCCAAGGTTTGAATAAAATCAATTATTTGAAAGTAAAACTGATTCGAAAAGCTTCTCCAAGTTTCCTTATGTGTTTAAACTTACTTAGTGACTTACCTATTATTCCCATAAGCATAAGTTTTAATTTACATCTACTAAGTCAATTGGCGGCTTAGTGGTAGAATGCTTGCTTAGTAGATAGGAGATCCCGGGTTCGAATCCCGGCGCTGGTTGGTTGTTCAGTTGAATTTTCTTATGTATTAACTTGCGAGAAAATTCAGTAATGTATAAGTTTTAATTTCTACCCCATAAGCAATTGGTGGCGTAGTGCTAAAGTGCTTGTTTAGCAAGTATAAAGTCCCGGGTTCGAATCCCGGTGTAGCTACTTCTAAATGAATTTTTCTCAAATTTAAATAGAATAGCTATACTTATATTGGTTAAGACACTATATCCACCAGTCTCTTCTGTAGGATGGCCATTCAGTTGGCCATAGCGGTTGTATTTAATTCAAGCATTTAGGAATGCTTGACCCCCACTTCTCACAGGGTGGCGGCGCCTCAGTCTAAAATGACGTCAGAATACGCGGTCTGTTGGTAACGAAAATCGGGAATGGGGAGGCAGTTGCTAGTCGGACAGCGACCGAGCTGGTCGACAAGCAACCTGCCGGGGAGCGAAGCTGGGGTGGGTTTTCAAACAACGATCTTAATACGTACGGGCTTCAAAAATTAAAAAGGGGGGGCCTTGTACGCCCGGCGGGCCCCATAGGACTCAGAGTTAAGCCTATAGGGGCCCCCCGAACATACAAGGAATTAAATAAGTTATAAATTCGGCTAGCCGTTGTCGGGGATCGAACCCGAGACACACAGACAACTCTCATAGACTATACCACTAGGCTACGGAGTGCTTTTCTCTAGACAAATTTGATCTTCCCCTTATAGACTTAAATTGAATTGAAATGTTAAAACTGAGCTGCCCGGCTCGAGACTCGAACTCGAGACGCGCAGATCACTTCCATAGACTAGACCACTAGGCTACAGAGTGTTGCTGCTACAGACAAATTTGATCTTCCCCTTTACTCCTTTTTATCTGAAATGAAATTTAAAAGTTAAATTTGAACTGACTCACCCAGGGATTGAACCTGAGACACTCGGATCACTTCCGCAGACGTTACCACTAGGCTACAGACAGCTGTTGAAATAGTTAAATTTGATCTTCCCCTTTTATACTTAAAATGATTTGAAATTAAATTTAAAAGTATTTACTTTAACTGGTTTTCCCAGGGATTGAACCTGAAACACTCAAACCAATTTCATGGCCCCAACCACTAGGCTACATAGTGTTGTTGCAATAGCTCAATTTGATCTTTGTCTAATAGACACAATATGAACTGAAATGAAATTAAAAAATTTGAGTTGGCTTACGGATGGATTGAATCTGAGACACTTGGGCTACTTCCATGGCCTAAACCACTAGGCCATCAAGTGTTGTTGTTACTGTTGAATTTGATCTTTCCCTTGTAGTTCCACGTTGAAAAGGATACTTAAAATTAAATTGGAATTCTTGGGTATCAAACCAGAGACACTTGGGTCTAATTTTTGTTGTTTTCTTTCAGATTAATGTCCATGACTTTAGTTCTAACTGAACCAGTAGTATGAAATCCAGATGAGTATCAAGCTCTAAAGCAGTTTAATCCCAACTAGTATAGTTTTCAATTAATTTAATTGTATTTTTTCTGTTGTTCGATAAGAACTCTAGTTGCACTGGAGTTAGTTCATTTAAATTGCCAGGGATGATTTGGAGTGCAATGATTGTATCTGTTTATAAGTTGTTTTATAACCATATCTCAAGTAGTGTTTGAATAAATCATGTGTTTATGGATAAAACTGCATCGATGAATGCATAAAATACCCAAATGTCTATCCATATTAACATTCTCATGTTATTTTAGACTTCATCAAAAGAAATACTCGCTTGTAATCGATCTGCAAATAAAATAAAAATAATCAAGGCTATTAATCGAGCAAATTAGATAAATATACAATAAGTAAACGTTTAAAAAGAATCTAAACATAAATAATATTCACCAATGTATGAAGCCATCTTGTAGGACACATATTATATTATATCAATGATTAACTTGATTTTATACCCGCCGTGAAACAAA
This sequence comes from Aleochara curtula, assembly GCA_963978815.1. Taxonomy (NCBI): domain Eukaryota; kingdom Metazoa; phylum Arthropoda; class Insecta; order Coleoptera; family Staphylinidae; genus Aleochara; species Aleochara curtula. The sequence continues at coordinate 16,206,956 of OZ022216.1, read as the reverse complement.
TTTAAAGCCTTTCTTGCAATCTATTAACTCATTGTTTAACAACAATGTATAACCATTTTTTAGTATCAAGGTACCGCGAACTTGCATCAACAAACGTGGCGCCACAACTGACAACCAGATATGTCAACACATGTAGTTAGAGAACGTAACGTTAACCTGTTTGGTCTGTCATCATTTCACACCTGAGTAAGAAATCAACCATATTTTCCTGACTATATGGATAAAAGGTCGTGAGTTTCTATTAAACGGGAACCAACTTACAGAAGTACGATGGTTTTAATTGAAAATGATGCTGTAAGTACCGTCCAAAGATGTGTAGATGTAAAACATTAAGCTAACCTCGTATGATTTCAGTTTCTGACTGAATTGACCAAGTTATTCCAGACATCAAGAGGTAGTGGTTCAGTTAGCATGACGTTCAAACAATGTATGTATTCATTATATAGTTATACACCATGTTTGTGAACATTTTTCATATACTATAGATGATGGTAATGATAGACCTACACCACGAGCTGGTCAACCACCCCTACCAGAACCGAAGGAGTTCATGTGCCTAGTTAGAGCTAAATCGAAGACAAAGAAAATATCCACAGTGATTCACAGACGTGAGATAAACAAATTCCAAATTGCATTCAGTAGCTTGCTTAAGGGTAACTTAGATGGACTTAAAAAACTGAAGAAGCCCAAGACCAAAACAAAAGCTGAATGAGAATGGAATTGTGTTAAAATATAAGTTCTATATCATATGTGCAAGTTTGCCTTTCTTTATATATATATATATATATTATTCAATATATTGTTTCATTTTTATCTTTGAGAATAAACATTTATTTTCAACTCGCTGTATTTTAAATGTGAACTACTTGTGGTACATTGTCAAAGTATTTGCATATTTTCCAAATAGGTTGAACCTCCCCGCGCAAAGTTATGCATTCGTTAGCGCATTCTAAAAGTCTTGAGTTGCTGAAGCATTTATCACAATTGAATATGCACACATCAATTGGATCCAGCAAAGTTGCATTAATTACGGTTGCAACCATTACAACAATGGCAATCACTATCAACTTGTATGTGGGATGTACTAAAATGCAAATTTACGTTTTAAAACTAAGTAGCTAATTTGCGCAAATTGTCGAATAGTGTTTATAACAAAATACGTACACATTGTGGTTGTTGTTGATCTTGTACGTTATTCAGAAATTAAAGGTGACTACAGTCGTCGGTGGTGGCACTCGACAGTTAGAGCTCCGCATTGGCAGAACGAATGCTTTTATGCGGGTGGCGTTAAGCACCTGCCGTTTACCACGGTGCTTTACGGCCGCTTCATCGCCGCCTCTTGAAATCATAATACGCTCGACCCGCCAACACAGAATGAAATACGAAGCAATCAATAAACGATTAACCAACAAGCGTAATGCCGCGGCGATCATCGCAATGGCCATCGAGAAATAATTAAAAGCGGTCGCTCTCGTCACGAATCGCCCTCTTAATATTTTGTTTTCAAGATAATAACAACCGCACCGAAATTACAGCCCATAACAGCTATTCGTTTAACGTTCCACCAAGTAGGCATTTATTTGATAGATGCTTCTAATTAGTGCTGTTGATAGATTACCGTGCATTTATTGCATTCATCTTTACGACAAAAAGCCCATTAATACTTTATTTCATTCTGTATTAATAATGAAACAATGAATACCGCATTTTAATCGTATAAATGATCCATAATTCTATGCATATAAAGTTCAACAACTTTATTGCCATTTGTATTTTGCGCTTCAATATTATTTCTTGACAACTGCCACGATAGCACGAAGAGAATTATTGATCAACTATTGGCGTTGCCAGGCGTCAATTATAATTGTTTATCACCCAGTGGGGTGTTGAACGCACTTCGCACGCCAGTTACAAGCTAAGAATACGTGCCGGAAAATGGTTGCAATGAAGTAAATTTAATTTTCTAAGCCATGTGACATCTTAAAAATTGCAAACAATACGAGTGCACGTCGCAAATAAAGTGAATAAAAAATGTTTATAGAGCCATTGTACACTTAACACACATCGTAATGGAGGAAAACATTTCAAACGGAAGTGCAACGCCTGCAGAGGAAGTTACAGCTCGGCGTGCTGAAGACGCTCGTCTCATATTTTTGTGCAATTATGTAACAAAGCGCATGAAAGTCAAGCACGAAAAATGGTTGCGCATACTTCAAACACCCGAATACAATGTAACCCGTAGTATTTATTAATAATTTTCTCTCGCAGAAAATACGCCGTGTGTTATTTCTTTGTGTTTGTAGAAAATCGAGGAGTTTTTTGAAGATGAGCGAACGCAAGCCTTGTTCATTTCAGCGAACGGTAATAACGGCTCATTGGTTATCGAGACGACACTGGGCCGAATGGTGCGCGAGCAGAACAATAAAATTTGTTATTTCATTAAAAGCGCGCGCTGCAGCGTGGTAAAAAGCGTTGCCGATATAATTTCCGGCGACATCTCCGATATGATTATCGATTCGCTGGTGGCGTTCAACGACGAGGTGATCTTTCCGCTGATTAAGCGGCAGCTGGATGAAAAGCGCTGGCCGGCAATCGTGCACGACAATCTCGAGGCGCAGACGAACGAATTGAATTCGACGTTGTATCAGGTTTGACAATTTAAATATTACCTCATTGCATAATGCCAATTTTAACGATATTGCCCTTTCCTTCTCCCCATGCCCCCTGAACACGTTTCCTTCGCAGACAAAAGGATGCCTCAAAGGAATTACGCTTCTACCCGTACTCAACGAGATCAATTCGATAAACGATTCGATGGAGCGTTTGAAGCGCACCGCCGCCACCAGCAGCAGCGATCTGCTCGAAAGCGACATGGCGCTCAGGACGGCGGCCGATACGTACATTTCAAAGTGGTGCAGCATCATCACTTGCAAGCTGCGCGAATCGCCGCAGGCGCTCTTCAACAATCACCAGCATCCGGTGCCTCTGCAGGAGGCGGCCTTCTGGCAGCAGCGCGCCACGAATCTGCAAAACGTGCGTCGACAGCTAAGCATGCAGGACGCAAAGGATCTGCTCGCATACGCCGAATTAGCAGGCAGTTCGTATCTGTCGCGCTTCGAACGCGTCTTCAAAGATCTGATCGCAGCCATCGTCGAAGCTGAAGATATTGCGTTTCATTTGGCCGGTCTGCGTCCGCAATTCACACGACTCGCGGAGATAAATGTCTCTGATCTGCACATGCATATCGGTCCGTTGATTCATTGCGTTGGCCTTCTATGGGGGCGGTGCGCTTATTACCGGAAAAACGAGCGCATCGTCGGCCTACTGCTGCAAATCGCCAACGGTCTCATCGATGCGATTGCAAAATCGTTTAATCCGTACACCTTGTTTATGGCCGACATCGAAGAGACGCTGCTCAAGATTGCACAAGCTGACCACTTGCTGCTATTGTTCGGCAAAGCCTACGATATTGTCAAGGGTTGCATCGCGAAACGCGAAACGTATACGTGGAGCTATTCCAAGGAGATGCTATTCGGACGCTTGTATAAGTTCGAGGAGCGTTTAGTGCTGATCCGCACAATACTCGAGACGGCGCTCGTGTTTAGCAAATTGGAGAAAATTGAGTTATCCGGCACAAAGGCGCGCATTTTCGCCAAATCCGTCAGCGAGATTCACGACGAGTTCCTGCACCATTTTCAATGCTTTCACAATGTGCAATACGACGCGCTTAATTTATCCGAAATGACAATACACGCGGATTACGAGCGCTTCATCTCGGCGTGCCGCGATTTCGATAATCGGCTAGCGACGATATTTGCGCGCTCCTTCGACGAGTGCACCAATCTGGAGGCGTGCAATAAATTCCTGTACATTCTCGGCGTGTTCGGCGAGCGCGAAATAATCGCCAAAGCGCTACAGCCGAAATTTTCCAAAACATTGGACATGTTTCGCGATGAGCTCAATCTAATTGATCGTCAGCGCGCACGCTGCATTACGCCACGCGCCGCGACGACAACAAATCGGCCCGCGCGCCGCCGCTTTGCAAAGTTGAGCGCGCTGCGCGAATTGCGCGATCGACTCGCGAAGCAATCGAACGACTTTAAGGAGTTGAACAATGCGGCGCGCAATTACAATGAAAAGGACAATGGTAATGGTATTGATGCCGCCGCAGCATTCGAATTAATTCAGCGCGGTGAAGCGCTCCTTGGCGCGTTCAATGCAAACGAGCTGGAGGTCGTCGATGAGTGGCTGGCGCGAATGCCTTGCGTTATTCAGCGCGGGCTGAAAGGGCCGCTGTTCGCGTACAACGAGGCGAAGCAATTGATGCCAAATATCAATGAAGAGTTGCTTGAAATACTGCATGATATCAAATACGTCTATGCAAATTCGCTCCCATATTCTGATCGATATCCTAGCGATGGTGTTGAATTGTTAAATCGCTACGAGGAGATAACGACCACGCTTCGTATTCTAGCACAGATTGCTGACCATTACAATTATTTCCTGGATAGTGCGAACGCCGAGGAAAACATCATAATTGGCGATGAACTCAAAAATATTTACAGCGATATTCGAAACGCAAGCGAAACATTCACGTGGCAATTTAATCGTGAGTACTAATAAATCATTATTGCGAGTAATTGAAAAATATTCTTTTCAGAAATTGAAAAGGTAAACGAGATACTCGCAACGATAAAAGCGTTGTACAAACGCGTATTGCAATCGAAAAATAATATGAGCGAGTTTATTAAAACGCTGAATAAAATCAACGACAAGAGCTTGTTTTCTCGTCGCGATCCACGCAGCGAGGAGTTAATTTCATTTTTCCAGCATGACGATGAAATCAATAAACGGTACAATGCAATTCAAGTACTTGGAGCGCAATTGCAGCAATTGATAAAAAGCAATTACTTGCTGCTGTACGGTCAAGAATATGCCGATGAGGTATTACGGAAATTTGATTTCTGGCAATAATACTTAAATACTTATACGTAAAATTCTTTAGCCGCACCAGTCATCGGACGGTAAATGGACAAGTTACTTGTGCAAACTTCACAAATCCATATTGGCAAGTCTTTTGGATGCCACTCAAGTGAACTTATCGTTCTTCGTGTACGAAATGGAATGTGATGAGTGCGCTAATCCCTTATTCTGCCTAACTGTTGAATGCGATGAGCACGATGGTAACATTATCAGCAATCCATCACTAAACATTGACGACGAGTTCAGCGTCGTCGGCGCTATGCAGGGGATAATCGGGGAGATTTTTGAAGTGGTAAACAAGCTGCCATCCCTTATGAAGAGTGAGCGCTACGTCGACGCGATCAAAGCTGACCGCGAAGTACAAAGTTTGGAGCGGCGAATTCTCGCCCGCGTACAATCGACGATCGACGAGTGTTTGCAATACCTGGCCGAATTCGAAGTGTACGAACCGCTTTTTACATGCGAGCGCGCCGCGTACATGAAACATTTTCTCAAACATGGCAAAATCATAACCATCGAAAACTGGCCGAACATCGAGGAGCCGCACGATGAAACGGCGCGCACACCTAGCCTAGAGCTGTTCCGCGAACAAATATTATACTTTGAGGAACTCGGCGCTAAAGTTTCCGCCGCCCTGGACCGCACGCACATCGTGCACAATTGGCTCCGGTTGGAATTGCGTCCGGTGCGCGAATCTATAACGAGCGTGATCGAAATTTGGTGCGCAATGCTGAAACAGCATTTGTTCGATTGCGTTGTGAACGCCATCGACGAGTTGGAGATATTCGCGGACGGCGCCATCGAGCTGATGAATCGGCCGGTGCGCGTGGATGCCTTGGATGCGCTGATTGCCGTCATGGCCTGCCTGTCGAAGATTAAAGAGCGCCAACTGATCACCGACAACATGTTCCAGCCGCTTCGGCGCATTATCGATTTGCTCGTCTACTACGACGTCGACTTTCCGGCGGCGGTGTGCGTACGCCTGGAAGCGCTGCCCGCGAAATGGGAACAATGCAAGCGCGTGGCGGCCGTCGCCAACCAGATGCTCGCACCGCTGCAGGCGACGCAGGTGAATGCCATCCGGCGCAATGTCGCCGCCTTCGACGTCCAGCAGCTGACGTACCGCGAATACTTTAAGAAGCTGCCGATATTCGACTACGACTGCCGTCACGTTTACAAACTGCTCGATCGGTGCAATACCGAGGTGCAGGCGCTCCAGAATGATGTGGACAGGTTGGGTGAGCAGGGTGCATTGTTTGAATTGCAGCTGACCGAGTTTAAAATGGTTGCGGGCATGCGGCGCGAACTCAAATTACTTAAATCCCTCTGGGACTATGTACTTATGTGTAATTCGTGGCTCGACGAGTGGAAGCACACGCCGTGGAAGAGAATTGACGTCGAAGCGATGGACATGGACTGCAAAAGATTCGGCAAGGATTTGCGCGGAATGGATAAAGAATTGCGCACGTGGGATGTCTACGTTCAAATGGAAGCCAACTTGAGAAATATGTTGACCTCTTTACGTGCAGTCACTGAATTGCAAAATCCCTCAATCAGGGAGCGACATTGGAATCAATTAATGCAGACAATTAAGGTACCCAATAACGAAGATTAGTAGTGTAAAACAAGTTTGTAACTTTTGTACTTTTATACGATATTCAGACACCTGGACTGAATCAATCTATTTATACCGTAAGTAATCAAGAGAATAAATGATAATCATAGTAGTATTACGCTTATTTTTTGTGGAGATAACTTAACTCGATTCAACTTGAATGCTAGGTCCAATTTGTAATGGATCCACAGACGACTCTGAACGATTTATTAGCGTTGCGATTACACGAGTACGAGGATGAAGTGCGGCACATTGTGGATAAGTCAATAAAAGAGGTCACCATGGAGAAGACCATCAAAGAGCTATTGGAAACATGGTCGGAGAAACAGTTTGAATTCGAAGTGCATGAGCGCACAAAAATCAACATCTTAATCGTATCCGAGCAATTGATCGAGACACTCGAAGACCATCAAGTGCAATTGCAGAATATGCTCACGTCCAAGTTTATTGATTTCTTTTACGACGCGATCACCGACTGGCAGAAGAAGCTCTCGAACATCGATCAGGTGCTCGTCGTGTTTCTCGAGGTGCAGCGCAAGTGGGGCTATTTGGAGTCGATCTTCATCGGATCGGAGGACATTCGCAGTCAATTAGCGCACGATTCGGAGCGATTCGATCAAATCGATGCCACATTTAAGCGCGAGATGCTGCAATCGCTCTACGATTGCCCAAACATTTTACGCGCGACAAACGCGCCTACTTTTTACGAACGGCTCGAGCAATTGCTCAACGAGCTCATTCAGTGCGAGAAGGCGCTGAACGATTACCTCGAACGGAAGCGGCTGACCTTTCCGCGCTTCTACTTTCTGTCCGCCGCCGATTTGCTCGACATTCTCAGTAATGGCAATCATCCGGATCGCATCCAGCGGCATTTAACCAAGCTGTTCGACTCGCTCGCGAAGCTCTGCTTTCTGCAGGTGAAGGGCGGCAAAAACAGTCGGGCGGCAATTGCGATGATCGCAAAGGAGAACGACGAGCACGTCGAGTTCAAGCGCGTGTGCAATTGCGTTGGCAAAGTGGAAATTTGGCTCAGCGAATTGATACGCACGATGCGCGAAACGCTCCGACACCTGTTCGACGAAGGGGTGAATTGCTACGACGAGAAGCCGAGGGATGCCTGGATTTATGAATATCCGGCGCAGGTTGCGCTCGTTTGTATTCAAATTTGGTGGTCGACCGAGACGAGTCTCGCGTTCGCAAAGCTCGAGGAGGGATACGAGAACGCGCTGAAGGACTACAATAAAAAGCAAATTGCGCAATTGAATACGCTAATTACGCATCTGCTCGGCGACTTAACCATCGGCGACCGTCAGAAAATTATGACAATCTGCACGATCGATGTGCATTCGCGCGACGTGATCACCAAGCTGGTGCAAATGCGCGTCGATAACGCTCAGGCGTTCCAATGGCAGAGCCAATTGCGCCATCGATGGGACACGCGGACGAAGAACTGCTATGGAAATATTTGCGACGCGGAGATCGAATACCAATACGAGTATTTGGGAAATACGCCGCGGCTGGTGATCACACCGCTCACGGATAGGTGCTATATTACGCTCACGCAGAGCCTGCATCTGGTGATGGGTGGCGCGCCCGCCGGCCCCGCGGGAACGGGCAAGACGGAGACGACGAAAGACTTGGGCAAGGCGCTCGGCATCATGGTGTACGTGTTCAATTGCTCGGAACAAATGGATTATAAATCAGTCGGCAACATCTACAAGGGATTAGTGCAGACGGGCACGTGGGGCTGCTTCGACGAGTTCAATCGCATCTCCGTCGAGGTGCTCTCCGTTGTCGCCGTCCAGGTGAAAACGATCCAGGACGCGATCAAACGGCGCAGTACGAGTTTTCGTTTTCTAGGCGAAGAAATTAAATTGCTGCATACTGTACGTATTTCATTCGATCGCAATTCGCTATTCGTTCGACTAACTGTACCAATTTCCTTTATCTTATAGGTGGGAATATTTATAACAATGAATCCCGGATACGCGGGGCGCACCGAACTCCCGGAAAATCTCAAGGCACTCTTTCGACCTTGCGCAATGATCGTGCCCGACTTTGAGCTCATTTGCGAAATAATGCTGGTCGCTGAAGGCTTCCAGGACGCGCGCGTTCTTGCACGTAAATTCATCACTTTGTACACACTATGCCGTGAACTACTTTCGCGACAGGACCATTACGACTGGGGGTTGCGCGCCATAAAGTCCGTACTGGTCGTCGCCGGAGCACTCAAACGCGGCGACCGACAGCGCCCCGAAGACCAGGTGCTAATGCGTGCGCTGCGCGACTTCAACATCCCCAAGATCATCACCGAGGACGTGCCCATCTTCATGGGTCTTATTCGTGATCTATTCCCCGCCCTGGACGTGCCGCGCAAACGTGACCTTGATTTCGAGAAACTGGTGAAAAAGTCATGTGTCGACTTGAAACTGCAACCGGAAGAGGCATTCGTTCTCAAAGTCGTTCAACTGGAGGAATTATTCGAAGTGCGGCATTCGGTTTTCATTATTGGGCGTGCCGGCACAGGAAAATCTATGGTCTGGAGGACATTGTTCAAAACATATGTCAATCAAAAGCGGCGACCCGTATACAATGATCTCAACCCGAAGGCAGTAACTAACGATGAACTTTTCGGCATTATAAATCCGGCCACCCGAGAATGGCGCGACGGACTCTTTTCGGCCATAATGCGTGAACAGACCAATTTAGTTGGCAACGCGCCACGTTGGATCGTCCTCGATGGAGATATCGACCCGATGTGGATCGAATCCCTCAATACGCTAATGGATGATAATAAAGTCCTTACGCTGGCGAGCAACGAACGCATCGCTTTGACGTCGCAAATGCGTTTGCTTTTCGAGATCGCGAACCTGCGATCGGCGACACCGGCGACCGTTTCGCGAGCGGGCATTCTGTACATAAACCCGAATGATCTCGGTTGGAATCCGCATGTTACGTCGTGGCTGGACGCACGCTCCAACCCCAATGAGCGCACATTATTATCGTCCATGTTTGACAAATACGTGCCATCATGTCTTGATGCCCTTGAGGAGGGCGGCAAGGGGGGTAAATTCAAGAAGATTACGCCACTTGTGGCTGTCACGCACTTATCGATGCTTTGCCATCTATTGGATTGCTTCCTAACGCCGGAAAACGTCCCGCCGGATTGTCCGCGCGAATGGTACGAAATCTATTTCGTTTTTTGCGTCGTTTGGGCATTCGGATCGTCATTATGTCAGGATCAGGTCGACGGGCGCGCCGAATTCAGCAAATGGTTTACGCACGAGCACAGATTCGTGCAGTTTCCGCACGATGAGAACGCTGCCGCCGCATCCACCGTTTTCGATTACTACATCGACCCCAAAACAAAGCAGTTTCGTCCGTGGACGAACATCGTGAGCGGGTTCGAGCTCAACGTCGACGTGCCGTTGGCGGCGACCGTGGTGGACACGCTCGAAACGCGACGTGTGCGCTTCTTCATTGACCGATTGATGAAGAAGCGCGTACCGTGCATGCTGATAGGGCCGTCCGGATGCGGGAAGAGTGCGCTTATGCATGAGCTGCTGTCAGCACTGCCCGATCATTACCAAGTGACAAATGTCCCGTTCAACTTCTACACGACCTCCGAGATGCTGCAAAAAATCATGGAGAAGCCGCTGGAGAAGAAGGCCGGACGCGTCTTCGGCCCGGCCGGCAATAAGCAGATGGTCTATTTTATTGATGATATGAATATGCCCGAAGTGGACAAATATTTCACGGTGCAGCCGCACACTTTATTACGACAGCATATTGATTACCAGCATTGGTACGACAGGCACAAGTTGACTGTAAAAGAGATCCAGAACGTCCAGTACGTAGCTTGCATGAACCCGACGAGCGGTTCCTTTACTATAGATCCCCGTTTGCAAAGGCATTTTGCCGTTTTCGCACTACATCTACCAAGTCAGGAGTCAATGTACTCCATTTACTACAACATACTGATACAGCATATTCACCAGGGCAACTTTAATTCAACCATTGAAAAATTATGTACAACTGTGGTGAAAGCGACGCTTGCGTTGCATCAAAAAGTTTGCGCAAATTTCCAACCGACCGCGGTTAAATTCCACTATGTCTTCAACTTGCGCGACCTGTCCAACCTATTTCAAGGACTCCTCTTTGCGAATGGTGATGCAATCGAATCGTGCACGGATTTCATTCGATTGTGGATGCACGAATCGACGCGCGTGTATGGGGACAAAATGCTGAGCACCAAAGATTTGGAAGTGTTCACTAAACTCTTGAACGAAATTGTAAAGAAGAGCTTCGAGGAATTAGACGAATCGAACGTAATGGCAAAACCCTTAATCTTCTGTCACTTTGCTGAAGGCATTGGTGATCCGAAATATCTGCCAGTTATTAAATATGAATCAGTTCATAAATTGCTGCAGGAAGCGCAAGCGAGTTATAACGATTTAGTTGGTGCGATTAACTTGGTGCTCTTTGAGGACGCAATCAACCATATATGTCGTATCAATCGCGTGATGGAGGCGCCACGCGGTAATCTTTTGCTCGTTGGCGTTGGCGGAACAGGCAAACAGTCTTTAACGCGTTTGGCGGCGTTCATTGCGTCGCTGGAAGTGTTTCAGATACAGTTGAAGAAGGGATATTGCATCAACGATTTGAAATTGGATATGGCGAGCATGTATCTCAAGGCTGGCATGAAAAACGTGAGTAGCGCATTCCTGATGACCGATTCGCAAGTCGCCGATGAAGAGTTTCTCGTCCTTGTGAACTTTATGCTCGCCACTGGGGAAATACCCGATCTACTGACGGACGACGAGATTGAGGAGATGTTGAATCTGCTCAAGAGCGAAGTCAAAGCTGCCGGACTGCAAGATACGAAGGAGACCTGCTGGAAATTCTACGTGGACAAAGTACGCAAATTAATCAAAGTGGTGCTCTGCTTTTCGCCCATCGGTGCAACGCTGCGAGTGCGCGCCCGCAAGTTTCCGGCGATTATAAATTGCACGACAATCAATTGGTTTCATGATTGGCCGCGCGACGCACTTCTGAATGTCTCCAAACGCTTTCTGTCGGAAATTTCAACACTCCCGCGGGAGTACATTGGGTCGGCCGGCGAATTTATGTCTTTCGTACACATTATCGTTAACAAATTATCGCAAACGTATCTGATCCGCGAGAAGCGCTACAATTACACCACGCCGAAAACATTCCTCGAACAAATTGCGCTCTACCGCAAGTTATTAACGAATCAAACGGCGCTCTTGAAGCAGAATATTCAACGGTTGGAGAATGGATTATTAAAATTAGAATCGACGTCCAAAGAAGTGGATGCGCTGCAAGAAACCCTAGCGGTTCAAGAGGTCGAACTCGCCGGTCGGAATGAGGCGGCCGACAAACTTATCAAAATCCTGCGGGCGGAAAATGAAAAGGTGGCCAAAGAGCAAGCGTTCGCTTCCGCCGAGGAAGCGAAAGTACGGATTATTGAAGAAGATGTTGCGATGAAGGCAAAAATGTGCGAGGAGGATCTACGTCTCGCCGAGCCGGCGTTGGAGGCGGCGATGGCCGCGCTAAACACATTAAACAAGGGGAATTTGACTGAGCTAAAGTCGTTTGGAAGTCCTCCGGACGCTGTTGTGAACGTCTGCGCTGCCGTTCTAGTGCTCTTTGCGCGAAGGGGTAAAATACCCAAAGATCGAAGTTGGAAAGCATGCAAGATGTTAATGGGCAAAGTGGATCAATTTCTTAACGACCTGCTGTGCTACGATAAGGAAAATATCCATCCGGATGTTGTCAAGGCCGTTCTGCCCTACATAAACGATCCCGAATTCGATCCGCAAAAGATTCAAACGAAAAGTATCGCCGCCGCCGGTCTCTGCGCGTGGGTAATTAATATCATCAAATATTACGATGTGTTTCTAATCGTCGAGCCCAAGCGTCGAGCACTACAGAAAGCAAGGAGCGAATTACGAAGTGCACGACAAACACTACTCGAATTGAAAGATAAACTTCAACAATTAGAAAAACAACTCGCTCTGCTGCGTAATGAATACGAAACCGCAACGGATGCGAAGCTAAAATGCCAGGAGGAGGCGGACGCAACGACGCGAATGATCAATCTTGCTCATCGCCTCATCAACGGTTTGGCTTCCGAGAATCTCAGGTGGCGGGATGCGGTCAATCGCTATCGGATCGCAATTCACAAACTACCCGGCGATATTCTGCTTGTCACCGCGTTCGTTTCATACGTTGGCTGCTTCACGTGGAAATATCGTAACGAATTGGTAAATAAGCAATGGTTACCTGTTTTAATCAACCTTCAGCCATCCATCCCAACCACCCACAATTTAGATCCGCTGGCGCTCCTCACTGATGATGCGCTCATTGCGAATTGGAATAATGAAGGATTACCGACCGATCGCATGTCGACGGAGAACGCGACAATCCTATCGAACACGACTCGATGGCCCTTGATGATCGACCCGCAATTGCAGGGCATGAAGTGGATTAAGAACAGCTACGGGAGCGAATTGATTGTGATACGACTAACGACGAAGAACTATCTCGATACGATTGAGCGATGCGTCGCATTAGGCAGCTGCGTGCTCTTGGAGAACATCGGCGAGACGATCGACGGCGTTCTTGACCCAATTCTGGGCCGCACGCTTGTGAAAAAGGGCAAACTGATCAAGATCGGCGACAAAGAAGTCGACTACGATCCGCGATTCAAGCTCATCATTCAAACCAAACTGGCGAATCCGCATTACAAGCCTGAGATTCAAGCACAAACCACGCTCATCAACTTCACCGTGACCCGCAACGGGCTCGAGGAGCAATTGCTTGCCGAAGTCGTCAACGCAGAGCGACCCGACCTCGAGACATCGAAATCGTCATTGACGAAACAACAAAACGACTTCAAGATAACGCTAAAGACTTGCGAGGACAACCTTTTGGAGCGGCTGTCGTCGGCGACGGGCAATATACTGGAGGACGTGACCTTGGTGCTCAACCTGGAGACGACGAAGAGCACCGCCGCTGACATATCGCTGAAGGCGGCCGAGGCAAAGGTGACGTCGGGGAAAATCGATGAAGCGCGTGAACAATATCGGCCGGCGGCGGCACGCGCCTCATTGCTCTACTTCATCTTGAATGATTTGCACCGTATTAATGCCATATATCAATTTTCGCTCAAGGCGTTCACCGGCGTGTTTAAGAAGTCACTACGGCTCGCTACACCTGCCGAAGACATCAAGCGACGGGTCACATCCCTTTTGGATAGCATCACTTACGGCGTGTGCATGTATACGAGCCGTGGCCTCTTCGAACGCGACAAGCTGACATTCCTCGCGCAGATGACACTCCAAATACTCAAATACAATAAGGAAATATCGCACGTCGAACTGGATTTTTTACTTCGGTTTCCGGTCGCGACAAATCTCACGTCGCCGTTTGACTTCCTATCCAACGTTTTATGGGGCGGTATTAAATCGCTGGCGCAGATGGAACATTTTCGAGGCCTCGACAAAGATATTGAGGGATCCACTAAACGCTGGCGCAAATTTGTCGACTCCGAATGCCCCGAAAAGGAAAAGTTCCCCGGAGAGTGGAAGACGCGTACAGCGTTGCAACGACTCTGCATTATGCGCTGCCTGCGTCCAGACCGCATGACTTACGCCGTACGCGCGTTCATCGAGGAGAAACTGGGAAGCAAATTTATTCAATCCCAAACAATTCCCTTTGCTCAGTCCTACGAAGAGACGAGCAACGCAACGCCCATTTTATTCATTCTTTCGCCGGGAGTTAATCCATTACAGGATGTCACGAGTCTGGGTGCCCACTTGGGGTATACCTCCGAACAAGCCAACCTACACAACGTCGCCTTGGGACAGGGCCAAGAGATGTCCGCTGAGCGCGCGATGGATTTGGCCGCTAATGAGGGTCACTGGGTAATATTGCAAAACATTCACCTCGTGGAACGTTGGCTGCCAGTGCTTGAAAAGAAGATGGAAGCGCACGCGGATTGCTCGAATGTTAATTACAGGTTGTATCTAAGCGCGGAACCGGCGCGAAACGTACTGCCGCAAGGCATTCTCGAGTCATCGATTAAGATCACCAACGAGCCGCCGACCGGAATGCAGGCAAACCTTCACAAAGCGCTGGATAATTTCACCCAGGAGAGTCTCGAGATGTGCAGCAAAGAGGTGGAATTCCGCGCGATTCTCTTCTCCTTGTGTTACTTTCATGCAGTCGTTGCAGAGCGACGAAAATTTGGCCCGCAAGGATGGAATCGCACGTATCCGTTCAACGTCGGCGACCTCACCATCAGCGTGAACGTGCTGTACAATTACTTGGAGAACAACAACAAAGTACCGTGGGAAGACCTGCGTTATCTATTCGGCGAGATCATGTACGGAGGGCACATAACTGACGATTGGGATCGCAGGTTGTGCCGTAATTACCTGTTGGAATACATGCAGCCAGCCCTACTCGAGGGCGAAATGCAATACGCCCCAGGATTCAGAGCACCGAGCAATACAGATTTACAAGGATATCACCGATACATTGCTGAATATCTACCGACCGAATCGCCGTATCTGTATGGACTGCATCCAAACGCAGAAATTGGATTTCTCACTCGCATCTCGGATGCAATGTTCAAAACCATCTTTGAAATGCAATCGCAGGATGCATCATCCAACAATGGAATGAGCATGTCTCGTGAGGAGAAAGTACGAGCCACTTTAGACGATATCCTTGAAAAACTTCCGGAAGCATTTAATATAAAAGAAATGGTCGGTAAAGTGGAAGAGCACAATCCCTACGTTATTGTTTGCATTCAGGAATGCAACAGGATAAACACATTAGCTGCAGTAATTCGCAGCACTCTGAAGGAATTAAGTCTTGGACTTAAGGGTGAATTGACCATCACGCCAGACATGGAAATCCTCGAGCGTGAACTATTCCTCGATAAAGTCCCAAAGACATGGACGGCACAAGCGTATCCCAGTTTATTACCGCTGGGTCAGTGGTGCGCAGATTTGAATATGCGGATTCGTGAACTTGAAAACTGGACCAACGACTTTGCAATGCCGAGCGCTGTGTGGTTGGGCGGTTTGTTTAATCCGCAGTCATTTCTTACCGCAATTATGCAACAAATGGCGCGCAGAAACGAGTGGCCCTTGGACAAAATGTGTCTGTATGCGGATGTGACCAAGAAGAGTCGCGATGACATTGTGAATGCGCCCAATGAGGGTGCAAATATTTGCGGATTGTATATGGAGGGCGCTCGCTGGGACACGCAATGCGGTATTATTTCCGATGCGGTTCTTAAGGACTTGTTTCCTATGATGCCCATTGTTTACTTGCGGGCAATCGCACAAGATAAACAGGACTCGAGACACATGTACGAATGTCCTGTGTATAAAACGCGCACGCGAGGTGATACATACGTATGGACGTTCAACTTAAAAACGCGAGATAAACCATCCAAATGGGTGCTAGCTGGTGTAGCAATTCTATTACAAATCTAACTTCTTAAAATTGTTGTTGTCTGTTCGTTGCAATTAATCATGTTAGTGAAAGTGTAATTAATGTTAATCAATGTTAAATGCGTATAATAAATGTTAATTAATTCCTCATGGCGGAGCCATCATTTTTACGCGGGCATTGCGAATTCAAAGATGAGTTAAATGCGCTCTGATGATGTTTTCCGCTTCGGCAAAGTGCTGAAATCCTTGCCGCTTCAACTTTTCGGCGCATTTCAAGAAGCGTCGCACTTTATCACGCCGCTTGCCTGTGAAGCGGGACGCGGTGGTGGTGTTGGTAGTGGCGAGGGTGTTTTTTCCAGACGTACCACCGCAAGGGAGCGAGCAAACGAACGGGCGAGCGACGACGAGAAGGAAACATAAAAATGTCAGCTCATTGAGGCGGCGAAATAAGTTAGTGAGTCACCTGAGTCGTCAGCCGGTTGGCGAAGCGCATGGATCGCCCACGCGATCCCAATAGATTCGAGGGTCGCCGCCAGGAATGCGGCATCTTTCACGCCCGAATTGCTCCGACAAGCGCACACAATTACTGGGATTAGCCCCTGCGCCAACTCGATGGCGCCGTCGTCGAATTGGGATTTGTAATTGTACTCCTTGAAACGCGCAAATTCAATTAATGCGCCATTTGCATATTTTCCACGCAAACAACAACAACATTTTGCCCACCCGCCAGGCGCCCGCGCGCGCATGTCTTTCATCATTTCATTAATATTCGCCGCCAACTTATTTGGTTTTCATTCAATTCCATATTACATCGTTTTTCATCAGCGGCGGGCGGGCGCGTGTGTCTTACCGCCGCGCGTCTAAGAGCGTCGGGATTTTACATCGTGACACTTTAACACCTTTAATGAAATATTGATTACAAACGCGGCCGACAAACACATGAAGAAAACAAATGGCGTGCGCAAAAAACAAATCACGACGCGTCGAATGAAATCCGCATTCATTTTTTGCATTCATGTTCTCTTAGCGTTCAAGCTTTTTTAGCGCATCAATGCCTCCCATCCCATCCCGCACCGAAAAACCGCCGCGCCGCATCTCAAAGCGCAAAAAGCAAGGAGCAAGCGAACGTGTGAAGAGAGCTTGAAAGTGGAAAACTTAAATTTAAAAGGCACCCCATTTCATTTGTTGTCCGCCCCGCGTTTAGATCGACTTCTTGTGTGAATTTGTGCTCAAGCTGTGTATATGTAATAATCTTATCCTCCTCAAATAGCTTTTGTTCTTCTTCCTCTTCGTTGCCGGCGTCTTAATATTTGACAACGTGTACCAATATGACGTTACGCGTTATACCGCGACGGCGACGCGTTGTATCAGGGAAAAAGTTATTAAATCTTGCCAAACTTGTACGCATAAAGCGAGGCAAAAGCACTGTATAATTTCGAATTTTATTGCGAACATGCCGCCCGCCGCCAACGAATTCTTGTAATTCGGCAACGCCACTCAAACGCGCGCACCGCACGAGAGAGATTTGAAATCCTTCAAAACCGGCGTTTATGATTTGACAGAGCGCACGCAGCTGTTGCCCAAGTTTTATTAAACCGCAAAAATTACTTTGTAATAAAACTTATCGATACGAACGAGGAGCAGCAGCGTACATCAATCCTGGCACAAGAGAGCGTTGCTTGAGGGGAGGGAGAGGAGGCAGATGATATTTCCGCCATCCCCCTTAATGCTGCTTGAAATGCGCCAAGAGTTTTTCATGTGTTTTCTCGGCGTTTAGCGTCATCAAACTAGGATAATTCCAGATGTATTTTACGATACTCCCGCGGGACGCGTATGTGTCAGAGTCAAGAGCTTGGAATTGTAAATGTGTATATCAATATCCGAAATTGTATGTGACCTTTTGCGAGCGTCAGCAGTGCTAGGTGCTGCCGGCTTATCTGATTAATTATTCAAAGGCAAGTGTCGTCATCATCGTCATGTGAGTCATCGCAATACAGCCCCCGTTATTCCGGAAGGTGCATAAAGGTTAGCATTGTGCCGGGAAGAGAGGGACCATCGCGCGTTTCAAATCAACATCAACGCACCCTCTGTGTTTCACCCTTGTTCTTGGTGGCTGAGCGCCGTATTGAAGTAGGCGGCATGGCGCAAATACACACATTGCATTTGCATAGCAAAGCCATATCACCGAATGCGAGATATTACAAAAGGGCTGTTTATTAGAATTTATCGTGAACGTTAACGCGAGCGTGAAATGAGGCACACTGGACACGTGTAAATTTAATTAACTTTCAAATTTCTCAAGTTTTGTGCGACTAAACTTAAATTTCGAATCATTTCCCGTTTCAAATATCGTTTCCCATTAAAATACTTGTAATGTTTAAAAAACATTTCCGGGTTTCCCAAATTTGCTGTCATTTCATGAAATAGTCGTAATTGTAAAATATCATTGAGATTGGGGCAAAGTCGACATTTTGAATAATTGCAAGTATACAGTTTAAAATTCGGCAGTGCTAATTATCTGCGCGCATTTATCAATGTCAGGCTGGATGTACAAAATGCTCTAGAAACGTGTAAAACTTTACCACCGGTGGGTCGTCGTCCTCGTGTATTAATTAATATTGTTTCAATAATGAAAGAGGCCGACCTCCGTCTAAAAACACGCTTGAAAATTGATAAGCACAAGATTTAACGACAATTCAAAAGAAAAGTTGTGGTGGTGTAGTAGCGTGTCATTAGTGTTTCATAGAAAATTTTCCGGCCGAATTTCAAGTTAGCGTAAATTGGAAACTTTTAATTTAAGTGGTGCCTATCACCATACTAAATATATCTCCATACTTCTTGGTATAAATAATAAAAACGTAATGAATTTAAATAAACTTCTTTTGAATTTACAAGGCATAACACGAAATTAAAGTCGTGCTTTAGTCTTCAACCACATCTCATCGGTGTTTCTTTTATGCACGACACGCACGTAACGGCAGAAATTTAACAATTACCAAAGGACCAAAAGAAGGACGTGCGAGTAAGACACATAACCGCAGGTCAAGACCGGGGGATGGATAAGTAAAGTAAGTCTTGCATTGCACGTAACGCGACCGGGATAACTTGTTGCCATGACGACAAACGCCAAGACGACGCACGCACGCCATCGCTCCTGACACGTTCAAGGACATTAATATTACGCGCGATGTTGTGCGAATCCATCGTTTCATATCAATAAACCACCGAAATATGTGCCACGTAATAACCGCCGGGGGCTGGCGGGCGGGCGGGCGACAAACGCATGAGGGAAGATATGCTACGTGGTGTCGTCTGTACCAAAATTGTGACAATGTCCTCCTTCGTGATCATCGCAATGACACGCTTGATTTTTTGAACTTTGAGCGAACGAACGAGCAAACCTGCCAAGACCGAACGGGGCCAACGCCGCCGCCGCGGCCGCCGTCGAGGTGATTTCCGGGCGTTCGGTGCTCGTCGTGCGCGTTCGCACACTTCGCGGGGTAGTTTTCCGGGCGGAGTCTCCGCCTGCAGTGCGGGAGAGCTCGGTGGCGGCGGCGTCGGCGGCAACTGGGCCTTCTCGCGACGCAAACAACAACTCGCCGACTGGGTGATAGTCGCGTACAGTGCGTCGTGTCGCGCGCGCGTGCCTAACTGAGTACCGCAGCCTAAACTCTTCGAGTCGCGCAACATTCGCGAACGCGCGCCGTTCCCGTTCAGCGTCTCAAGGACATTCCGCGGTGTGTGGAATCTCACCCCACTCTCAAACCGAGACTATCCGACGTGCATGCGTTATTAATTAATACGGCTACACAGCTACCACTACTATCCACTCAAAACAATCTGAAATATTTCATCTTCAACTCCAGTGTACAAACCGGTCATCCTCCTTTCACGCGAATATCAAAAGTACATTTAACAATAATAATGGCATTCATTGTACGTATGTAGTGTATAAGTTAGTCAATGTTTCGCAGCATACATACGGTAATCAAAGCGCATATAAATTTCACTCAAACAACAATATTCACGCTCAATATAACGTAATATTCTAGGATAAACGTGTTATAAATTTGATTCCGACTTAATTGGAATGATTATCGTTGGAAATAAATAAATAAATCAATGTAATAAAGTGTGCACTCTTTCATTGGAATATATACACAGCGCAACACACGTTTCGTGTCTTCATTCAATCCTACGCTCACGCTTCCTGACGTCGAGGACGAGCGCCGAGGAGCAGAGAACGAGGAAATATAATAAGGCAATTGGTAATGTGTAATTTAATTTGACTATTCCATTTTATGTATGAATGTATAATGCTTTATCATGCGCGTGTCATCGTATTTCGCATTTGGCAAAACGCGCACGAACGCACGCGAGGGCGCTCTAAAAGAAAGCGAATCCATTTGCTGTACGCAATTTCCTTTAGGGTGATATGCGTGATATTTCAGCGCGGCGCAGGAGTCGAAAAGCAAGCGTGGATCTTGTCCCTACATCCGCATGTATATTATATGAGAAATGGGCGTGTTGTTCACTCACTTTGCATCATCGCAACAAGATCAGAAGCGAGACGAAGAAGAAGAAGAAGAAGAATGAACGAACCAACGAATGCGAGTATAAAATGATATCGAAAATTTAATACGAATCCTCTTGTAAGGCGATACAAGAAGCGGCCCGTCAAATTGCGCGAGGGTGGAAAAACTTTGTTCGGGACGCGTCGAGCTGCGAGACAGAGAGCCACAAACTTCTCTAATTATCTAAGTTTGATGTTTTTAAAATTGCACTCGCGGGCCACATTTAATGCGCTTAATACAATTCAAATCGAATGAATAACTCTGCGAGAGGACGCGCTAATTCTTTTTCTATTTGGTGTTAGTCATGAGATTGAGATAAATTTTAATTGACAGGAAGTGCTTTTTGTGCAATTCCATTTCTGCGCGGTTTTGCATTATTGAACCTGACAAGACCAATTTAATCCAAAAGAAAACTCACCCCATTCAATCTTGTAGCTTCCGAATTTCTGTAACAGAAAGAAAAGCATTAATATTTTATTTTACATGACTAATTGCGAATTCTTTTTATGTGTTTCAGAATTCAATCAAATCCTGGACATAAACTAATCAGTACTAGAAAATAAGTAGATAAATAAATGAGTAAAGAAAGGGTGTAAGTAGATAAATGTTAGTGACAGTTTTATCATTCCGTACAACGAAATAAATAAATACCGAAAGCGACCACAAAGCGCAGCGAGCGGAACAGGAAAAAGACTGGACAACATGTGCGGAAAACGTAAACTCGTCCCGGTGGATTGCAGCTGTCCGAGTGGCAATTTTCTAAACGCTTTTCGCGTTATTTATTATTGAACTGCAAAGTCGCGGTCAAGCGAAGCACAAAATAAATAACTGTGCGCGTGTGCTCGCGCGGACGGCGGCAGACAGCAATGTGTCAGCCGAGTAAATTCCGCGAACAAAGTGCAGCAGCGATGCTGCTGGTGATCGCGGGGGTGGTGATGGTGTGGTGTGTCGGATCGGCGGGCGGCATGGAGGCTGCCGAGATCGCCGAGGCGACAGAAGGCGGCACCGCGTCGATGCCATGCCATGTTGCCGGCGCCCATCCGTTGGACCGCGTCGCCGTCGTCATGTGGTATCGCGGCAACACCATCAACAGCAACAACATTGGCGGCAGCGGCGGCAACAGCAACGACGGCGGCAGTGCCGAGAGCGAAGCGTTCTATCGCTACGATTTGCGCGAAGGTCGGCCGCAGCATTGGGCCGAGCCGTCCCTTGGAGATCGCTATTTTCTTCGTCTCGTCGACGACGAAAAGGCGCTGCTTACAATCGCACCGATCCGCCTCGCTGACGAGGACGTCTATCAGTGTCACGTGCAGTACACCCGTTCACCCACTTCGATCACGCACGTCAATCTCACCGTTATTGGTGAGTGTTCTTTGTTCTTTCTACCTCTTCACCTTAAGTACTTTTATCATTATAAACACATTCTTACTCAATCTTCATAAGAAATGCTCTCAACTATAACTTTCAAATAGTTGATCGAATTTTTAATTTCTATTCTTTCAACTTCAATAAACGCATAATTAAACTTTGTTTCAATTTGGTTACACCCTATATGGATAGTAATTAATCGCGCGATAACAAAACGCTAGAAACTGATAAAATCTTTGAAATCTAATTAAATTCCGCGTAAAGTACGCATTACTAGGTAGTTAACAGCAAATATGCTACCTCCCCCCCCGCGCATTATTTATGCACTTCATTACATTTACGTACTCGAGTAACAAATTAATGCGGCTCGCGCACATTATTCACGATTGTACTACAATTGCGCAATATTTAGCTAAAAATTATTACCACTTTGACTCGCGCGTCGCTTAAACGCATAAATCACATATTGAAATTGCGCATTCTCGCAGTGGTTATTCGCCGTTGATTGCATTAGTGCGCGCATCACTCTTCGATGCGCGCGATTATTGAGGATTAGGCGGTCGCGTGCGCAAGCGATTAAATCAATTCTTAATTAATGTTAATCCATCACGGCTAGCAGCAGCAGCAGCCGCCCCTTAGCCGTCGTGTGCGCCGGTAGTGCATTTCACGCGCTGCAAATTCGGACACGCGCCGTAATTGTATTTCACGAACGCGGATCCAGCGCACAAATGAAATTTCATTGCGTAATTTCATTACTCGACATGCACCTTATCATAGCCTAACTCACTGCTCAATTTAAAATGCATGGCGTAAAAAATGATTAGCCAGCTATATAAATAACTTGCGGTGGCTGCTTCAAGGCAAACTTGTTTAATTAAACAATTAAATAACGTTGTAATCAAGCCCGACGTGTTCGCTTATTTACTCATTTAAATGCATCATGAGATAACATTAATTTTGTTTTCTCTTTTAGTAAAATAAAATTAAAAATAATGTAAATGAATGTAGGTATGATGTGTATTTTTGCCGTATTCCGTCTAATGAGACAGGGGTGGTTAGCAGCTATATAATTTTAAAGTACCAAAGCCGATTACGATAAATTTCAAAAAGTTAGCCATCCCTACGATAAAGCAAAGGATGGAGTTGCTACAACTTTGTGGAATTTTGAAACATAATCTCGGTGCATGTAATAATCAGACGCGTTTAGCATGTTAATCATGCGGTACATTATATTTACGCGAGAATATTTGACAAACGTGTGCGCTAAAGCTTTCGTCGATTGAGGTGAAATGCAAACGCAGTGCAGTGCTGTGCAGTGCAGTGCAGTGCAAAACACCTGCACAGCCGCCAACAGTCAGTGAGCACTCTTAGAATGCTGCACGTGTAAAGAGCATCATACAAAGTGCGGAATTTGTCAAAGTGTGCGTGCATGTTGGCAGCAATGTTCGTTAACTGCGCGTAAGTGGCGTAGGCGGCCTGGCGGCGGTCGCGGCGCCTGCATGTGCACCCCCGCATCCAGATGCAGCGAAGGCGGATGAGCGTGCGCCGCATGCGCACGCGTGAGATGCTGCAGTCAGTTGCGGTCGTAATGACGGCGGGTAATTAATTACGTCATCCTCATACTCTTAACGTTTTGGCTATTATCGAGCTTACATTGCACATGTTTCCTCTCTTGCTGCTCGCCATCACGGACGCGGTGGCGGCAAGGGTGGCAATGCAACGTAATGCAGAGAGTGCCCAAATCTACCACTCATTAATTTTTCATCTCGTCCGCATAACAAAAAATGATAATGGCACAAAAAGTGTGCCTAAATTATAACCGAAATGAAAATGTAGTTTTACAGGGTGTAAAAACTCATCTTGCAAGTAATTATTATTATTGCTGCCTACTCTTTACCTATTTCTTTCAAAAATCCTGTTTTCACTCTTATTTGTCACCTCTCCGCCGTTATAACTGAAGAGCAATAGTAAACTATTGTGTTAGCAATAGTAAAATAAAGTTTTAAAATAAATTGCATAAAGTTTTCGATTGTTCGCGATTGAAGTCATTATACCGGAAATGATGTCATGTTGGAAAATGAAGTGAACTGCGTGTTGTTTGCGCTGCGGTCGTTTGTTAGCAGCCTGCTCAAGTAGTGCGTGCACGGCGCGCGATGCGAGGCGGCGCATAAACAACATCTAAGCGCAATAAATTTGACAGATGTATTTGCATTAAATTATAAAGCGCCTGGGCCCGAAATTATTGTGCGGCTAGCGCATGTTCGCAGCGATTCGCCGTTCGCACACAACAACAACTCGCTCATTCGGTCATTTGCGGTCGTCAAGTTGCTAACGCAATCCTACGTGTGTACTCATACACGTATCGTATCGTATTGAAGGCAGAATAACGGGCGCCGGCCGTCACTGCCGCCAACGCGGGAGTCCATCCCGCGCGCGGTCGATACGCTTCCATCGCCCGCGCGCCTCCACTCGCCGCGCAAATACTCGCGTTGGCAAAACTAAACTATACCTAATACCGAATGGCATCTCTCATCGGGGTGGCCCGTTTCTAATTTGTGTATTTGTATTATAATTTCAACGCAACGCGGCGATAAGCGCGCGGCGCTCTACCTTGCTTACTGAGAGCGTCGTTGAATACTAATTAATAGCATAGTTGATCGAACGTCACGTCCGACAATTACGGCGAACGCATATATTTTTGTTGCTAATTACGCAATGTCACTCCACGTCAGCAGCGCGCGCAATCATTAATCAAATACGGCGCACAGAAAATTTGTCACTTCATAAGAGAAACGCGCGCGAACACTCTGGCCGCCCTGCGCGCATTAATCTTTGTTTAATTTTTTGATACCGATTCCAATTTTTTTTTGGGGGCGCACCACCGTCCGCCGCCCGACAATAACACACTCAAAAGGGGTATTTTAATGCGGACAAATTGCAGATCGTAAAAGTTTTATCTATTAGGTAATGGCCTTTTGGTGATAATACAATACAATGATGACGATGATGATGGTGATGGGAATAATAGCTTTTATCTTCATATCCATTCATTTTTTTCTCTTGCGTATGTCAGATTTATGATCAAAATGCATCATTCTGAATTTATTCGTCTATTTGTTTCTGCGCGCGCGCGTTCGCGAAATGTATGACTTCATTACGTACCCCAACTTCATATAATGTGCAATTTTTCGTCTGCCCGAAAACAAACACCGACATTGCAATACACATGACTTGCGAGCTTTTGCTGACTGACAGCACAATGTTGTTGCATGTTTGCAATACGAGAAAAAACAACAACCAACAAAACAGGAGCAGCAGCGGTAGCAGCAGCAGCAGCAACAACAACAACAACATATGTACGTTATCATCGTATATGAATTCCGCGTGTGTGCCGAATGCGAATGCACCGATTTTCATTTCTTGTATATATTCACATTTTTGCTCGCTTGCCACTGGCAAATATGTGCGCGCTTCAAGAAGTGCTCGCGCATGGATGCTTTCACCTCTGCCGTTTCGCTTCCTTCGCCTCCCACAGTTGGTTGCTTGTTTTTCTGCAAAATTAAGTTTGCTTGCGATTTGCACTGAACTGTTGTGTTAGTTCAGCTTCCTTTTCGCTTCTCCTTTTTTTCTTCCAACCCGCCTGCCTTGCCTTGCCTTGGTTTTTATACCGTACGTAATACTTAACACAGCGTTTAGAACTTCTTAAATTTACTTTAGTAAATAAAAGTTTAAAGTTAACTCGTCTTTGTTTGTTTGTTTGTTTGCTTGCTTGGGAATTTAATTAGATACAAATCAATTATAATTAATAGCAGCGCACGCCAATGGGCTAATCCATGAATAAATGAAGGATCAGCTTTATTACTTCGAAGCAATAATGCGATCACTTTACCTAATGCAAGATACAAACATTGGCAAATGCATAATAGCGAAAGCGTGAATGCTGTTCGATGAAACCAGCTGTCTGATAATAGATATTCCAATTCATCGGTGCGAGGTCGGTCGCTTGAATTGCACGCTGAATTTACATGTTAATTAAATTCAACAATGGTAATGCGCGCGTAATCTGTAGCTGTTATTTGCAAAATTTCATCAGTTGTTGTAATACGATGAGACGAAACAGCGTGCATCATGCGGCCAACAACAACAAAGCGAAAAACGATGAGCGCAATGCACATAACACACACGTATATGCATAATGCATGCCTTGGGCTAGTTGGAGAGCCTGCCCCGAATGCGGGGAGGACGATGAAAGAAGAGGGTTGCACTAATTAGCAACACAAAACCTAATGCACACTTGCTTATGGATGCAATTATGCATGGGACGAAAGAAGACAATACGGCGAAAAGTTTGCACAATGTCAATTTGCATTCTAATGAGGGCGAATGAAGAAGAATATCTTGATAGGAAACTTTACGCGCGCGTACCAACCAATGTTCGTATGACATTCATGTCGAGTTCTTTCAAATTGCAAATTGAAATTGATGATCATGGCGATCCGAGACGCGAGTAACCGCTTTATCATCACACAATTGAGCTTAAACTTGTCCGAGGGATGACGGCGCCGATGATGAACACGAGTACGGAAAGAAAGTCAAATCACACAACAACAATAAACTGGTTTGTCACTCAATGATCTTTCTCTCGTCCGTGTAATTAATTAGATCTATTGATGTGACTCGAGAATGACTCGAAGAGAGCAAAGATGAAAAAAGTCCGCAAAGAAGACGCTATTCATTAGGGAGTTTTGTGCGGAGGGTGGCGGCGGCGGCAGCAGTGGCAGCCTTTTCGCGCCCTTTCAGCGGTCGCATTGACCCATCTAATCGCTAAGGGGGGTCGCGCACTTTGAGAAGTCGAACCGAACGAACGGCTTAATTGATCAACGGCAGCGAACCGCCAGAATGCTATTGATTGCAGCGGCAGTCGCTAGCCTTAATGCCGCTCGCGCTTGAAGTGAAATTCGAATTTCGAGTCAATGGTATGGAATTTAATGCGAATATACATATTGTGAAATGCCCGCCGGCGACTGTTTGGGAATTACATTGAAGCGTTCAAGATTTGCATTAATTAAGGGCACATGTCGTCCGGCAATCATGATTATGCCTCATTCAATTAGTCAGCCAGTAATTGAAAATCACTTCTACGTGTTGAATTAAATGATATTCGAGGTTATTATCTTCCTGAATTAATTTCCAATAAACTCAAATGATTACAAATATTCCACAAGTAAAATTATTCCTCTCGCAACCAAATTTCAATTTGATTTTACCTGATGTTGCAATAAAAAGCAACATGAGCAATTCTTTTTAAATATGACTCTAAATCCGAAATTAAATTTGAAACATAATTATATCTCAAGATAGTTCTTGATTGAAATAATAACGCAAACTGTAAATTGCTCTAGTACAGAAATCCTGTTCAAATAGGCAAGTTGTGCATATTTAAACATTAAACAGGATGAAAACGGCTGCATCCGCAAAGCGAACCGCAGGAGCAGAAGTGTCTTTAGCAAGGCGGTCAGTGTTGATAAAGTTACTCCTTTGCAGAAAGCAGCAGGTTCTCTCCTTGCAGGCATGCGCACGTCGTCGCCACCTCATAGCGCAATCTTTTCAGCTTCGATGACGTAACGCGAAGGGATGTTTTGCATCGTTAATGCGCCGTATTGCACAACAGGCATAAAACGATCGCACGCGCATCGCATTGCCCGAATTGCGAAATGGCGCCGCGTGTATTTGCTCATTTAAAGTTATCGTGATTACTTTGCGGCTTGCAGCTACGACAGCAACACACTCCACTGTTCCATTGAATAATGCGCGCTTAGAGAAGCGCAACAGCAGTTGAAATAGCTTTTGGTTATCTTGCCAACTAACAATACAGAACTGTAATATCAGCAACAAAACTGACTATTGGACATGCGCTCTATTATGTTTCAATTTATTACCCTGATGAACTTAATTTACCACTCTGCACTCCCTCCCCCATCAAAATAATATTTATTACAAGTACAACTAATTTCAATTATCATTAACTCTCTTCAAAAAACACATCGGATTAATTAGAATTGCCTGTATTTCATAAATTGGTTTGATTTGATTCGAAATAAAAGTTTCCCCCGCCCCCGACTTTTTGCTACTTTCTTTGCATTAAAGAAACAAGTCAAACGCTTCTAAAACCTCATTCATATAAAGTGCGGGCAGATGAAAAAATTCCGCGAAATAAGTTAAAAGCATTCCTCCGTCTCGTTTTGGCACGGTATAAGCCATCGAACAAATTGAATTTACATGCAGCGCGGGCGGCTTTTCCATTTCAAACAACAAAACGAACACGAAAGGAAGAGTTCCAAGTTGCGTTCGTGGCGCGCACACCTTCGGATCGCTTGCGCATATTTCGCATTCGAGCGGCGGCGGAGAAGTTGGCGGCGTCGTTTAGTAGAGCGCGTCATTTTTTATTCGAAATGCATGTAAATACGAACAATACCCGAAACTCGGGTAACGAGAGCGAACGCGTGTTGTACTCCTGCGCTCTCTGTGACCTAATTGCGTTCGAATGAACAATACGGATGACGACGGCGGCTTCAGCATCCACGCGAATGTCACTTGAATTCAGCAACGTAAAATTATCACGTTCACATGAGCGTTTCTTTTGTGCTTTTCGTCCTGGCTGAAATATGGATGGCAAGCACAGCCACAGCAGCAGCATCACGCCGTACAAAATTTAAAGCACTACGCGCTCCCGGTTAAAAACGTATACAACATCGCCGAGAGGCATGAATGTAAAGCGCCGGCAAGAAAAAGAACAAGAGTCAAGCCACTTTGTATTTACCATCATAATATTCGCCAATAAAATGGAAACATTCTGCGCGCCCGATTTCCTCGCTGTTCTTCATTCACGGAGCGCTCGTAAAGAGCGCGGATGCGTTATTGAGTACGCATTTTACGAGTGAGTAGTGATGACTATTCTTTGCTCCTTAAACTACAAGACGGAATCGGAATCATTTTATTGATCAGCAGCCATCTACATATTGCAAAGTTACTTATTGTTAAAGTTAACAAGCTACGTATATTTTGCTTTATTGTTTGTGTATAAAATTTTATACTCGACGCGATAAACATTTTTTATCTAGATTTACGTATTTCCCATTTCACTGGCTACTTTTTCCCATAATTGTGAGATTTTTTGGTATATTTTACGATTTATTCTTTTTAAATACCGAAATTTTTATATGCCATTATTATAGTGAATGTAGGATTTATCCAGTAATATTCAGGCTCAAATAAAATTACTTTGCCACTTTTTTGCAGAAACAAAAATTGGAATTTTAGATAGTACGACGAAATTACCCAATTTTCATAAAAAATAAACTATCTTAATATTTAATATTTGTGATATCTTAATATTTGTCGGTGTCCGAGAAAATTGTGCACGGCTATTACGGAAAACAAACACCGAAAAATATGTATGTGTTTCGAGTATAAAGCGAAAATCAATGGTCGCAATGTATGCGCAAAATTAAAGGAACATATAAAGCAGAAAGCGTTTCCTATTGATTCGGATTTTATCAGGGGCGAGGGAAACTTGGCAGCCGCTTTTTTATTATTCAGGTAAAATGTGTGTGCGCGCGCGCTCTTTGTTTGCCCGCACGCGTCCAAATTATGAAAATATGAATTTATTCATTACAACTCTCGAATGGGCGTTTACGCTCCGTGCGGTAGGTAGCACGAAAATATTATTCATACACGAAAAAATATTTTCTCTAAATATACGGTTTATCTTTTATCGGCAAAAAGATTTAGGCCAAACTGGCAAATTTATCAAGCAGAAAAAAACTGTAATAATACGTTAGAGAAAACCATTAAGAAATTTATTACTTGTTATTTTTTTTAAACTTCAACTTGAGGTCAAAAATACCAAAAAATATATTGTTCGCATCGAGCCACTGTTATTATTAATGCCTACGAAAATGTTTTCTCTTATCAGCGAATCGAATGAATTCATCAAGTAAGAAAAAAACTTTAATAATACGAAGGCGAAAAACATTAAGAATTTTATGTTTATTAAATACATTTCGACGAAAACACGCAAATGAAAAGCCGGGCGGCAAGAGAGCGTATTCGGATCAGTTACACATTTTGACAGTGTATCTAAAATAGCAGATAGATTTACGAAACGAAGGAGAAAAACAAGCTTCTGACTGAAAACGAATTTCGCCCGAGTGTCTTTTAACACATCAGAAAAGAGATCGGCGTGTACAAATGCAAAGTGTGTTCGAGGAGATTTTCCTAAGCTATGTAATCAAGATTTAGATTACGCGCACGCCGCCGCCGAAGACGAGGACGAGTTTTAGTGCATCATGACGCAAAGAACGAACGCACGCGCACTCGCTAGAGTACGATATCCGAACGACGTCTACTTAGGACGCGAGAGGAGTCCATAAAGAAAACGAAGCTCATTGCGCCCAAGCGTGCCAAAGGGAGGAATAACAAACGTTTAAATTTCGATTTCCTCGCGCGCCTTGCGCTCGCATTAGGACGCTTAATCGTACCGAGAGAGAGTTGCGCCTTTACGCGACGCGACGCAACGCAGCGCTTAGCTGTCCGATGAAATAAAAACTGAGATAAATCAGTACAAAGTCGCTTTTTGTATACGTGCTTTCCACTTCTCTCAGTAAAGCACTGAATGAAGAACGTACGAGGAGATTATGAATTGCAATTCAGCGAGCAGCTATTTTTTTCGCTCTCCTCAGAGCGACGGTTAAGTTGTTTTTGCTACATGTGTAAATCAAGTTTTTGTTTCATACGTCTAGACTGCATTTGCGCCATCAAAATATGCATTGTTGTATGTATTTTGCGTTTCGTCGAAAATGCTCAATAAAAAGCGGCTTTATATAAAAAATGAGTTCTCAGATTTCGCACCAGCCATTTGAATTTCAACCAAACATTAAACTTTAATATGTTTAACTAGCAGTTTACACTCAAATAAGAACAGTTAAAAGTGCGATAAACGAATAAGTATCTAATAGAATAAATTTAATTCGCCAATAAAAAATTATTCTACTACCAATGTTATTTTATCATATTTCGCGTAATTGGAAAATCCAATAAAAAAATAAACAAATTGTGACTGAAATAAATATTTCTATAACAATGACAAATATCCACGCCTAAGAAATCTTGGTAGTTATGCTACAAAGTCGAAATGAAATTTTTATTTCTCAACCTCAAACTGTCACGTCAGAGAGGGCGGCAATAAATTAAATTGTGTCTACTTCTTCAGCCAAGAAAGAAAACTGATTTCTTGCGAGGTTTACACACGTTCGCACCTTAGACGTCAGCATCGCGAGATTTTCAGGCACATGCTGGGCGAGAAGCACGAGTTAAACGCTCAAAGTTTTCTTCATTTTCACGTCCGCCGTCGTTTTTCACGTATTGGCGGCGAAGGCGGTAGCGTCAACTTAACGGATCTATTAGAGATATGCGCAGACGCGCCCGGATAAGTATTCAATACGCACAGCCCGCCCGCCGGTGATGATTTACATTTCGTACGTGCGCTCTACTTTCTTTCGTACTCTCTGGCATTCATTCTTTGGCTTTCCTACGTTTTTCCCTAACGGCTGTTTGCAACATTCATTTTTCTAGATTAAAACGCCGGAACGCGCGTGTAACTTTTAAGTTTTATAAATTAATTAAATCGCGACTGCAAAAAAGTTTACATTGTAACAGGAGAAATAATCAATGAATGAAAAGTGTATTCATTGGCAGCGAGCGCGGTCGTGGTGGCCGTGGCGTTTAATGAAGGGTAAAGCGCGAAGTGATTTTAGTTGCAATGCGCGGAATTAAAGTGTCTGGTTTCCGGTTCGATGCAAGGAAATCTCGACCGCAGTAGGAGCGTACGGTACCGCGTATTAATAATTCTTTTCGTTGCGCTCCGAGACTCGACGCGCGCACTTGCAATGAATTTTCATTTGCGCGCTCGTTGCGCACTTTCCTTCAACTTGGTTCGTATTGCGTTTTCAATTAATTTCAATCTGCTGCGCTGTGTTACTTAACTTTTATTCTTTCTTCATGCCATGTCTGCAACACGGTAAATTCTCTAAAGAAATTTGTTTATAAAATATGCCATCAACTTTTCGTTTATAACGACATAGAGGTACTTTACAAATTCCCCAAACCCTATCAGCAAGTGAATAAAATACAGCGTGTAATTTAAAAATATTTCCGAAATTTAATTTTGTAGAAAATGTGCGTGTACTTTATCAATTTACAAAATACATTTTAATAGATTTAGCGTTTAGTGAAATTGACAGCGAAGCGGAGAACGGTTTTGTTGGCGCAAAACGATTCGATGGCGGATGCATGCATTCAAAGCCAAAATCGCTGTTTACTTTCGAGCGGATGGCGTTTACATTTTCGCTCGATAAAACATGAAAAAATGTCATCGTCGTCGTTGTCGTCGCATGAGACGCGTTTCGTTCAGTTCGTTAATGTTCGAATCGCAAACGGTAAATTTAAGCCATTTGTCAGAAAGTTGCTCAACACTGTTCACGTTCCCGAATGGCGCGCTATTGCATTTTTGCATTTTTTTTCTTGTTCCCTTAACGAATGTTACTCAACTCGCATAAAACCATTTGCATTTCACATTCCAAATGTGAAAACAACACCGTACTGCGTCGAGTGGCTTTTCTAATTATTATTTCATTTGAATAATTCCGGACATTATCATCGTGCGGCATAAATTACACTCCAATTACCAACTTAACAACGGTTCCGCATTTTTCCCCAAAAAACACCATCCATTTTTATCCGATTTTTAAATCTCACATATCCCCAATCCGCAGCAAACAACGTGTATCGAGAAAATCAAATTGTGAAGTCCCCGGATAAAATATGATGATCGATTCTTCACAAGCAAAACAATTCGTAAACATCTTGCTATTTTTCTTTTGTATTCACGCACAACCCCCCAAAAATAAAATTGACATCTTTCCCTGAATGATCAAGCGACATGAGAATAATAATTATTATCTACGCGGACGTATTACTTTGAGACGAGACGGAGATATAATAGGAATTGCACTCGAGTGCCTTTTGAGTTATGAACTCTCAAGTCCAAGCGAAGGCGTTGCATTCGTACAAAATATTTTACCTTTTTATCGCGCGGGCGTTTATCTTCTTTAGAGTTGCGCGCTTGCCCGCGCTGCCGTGAAATATGAAAAGCGGAGCCGTGCGCGCGCGGCCGAGATGAAAATGTGGAAAAGAGCCTTCGCGCACCGTACCGCACGGAAAAAACTCGCGGCGCGCAGACAAAATGAACAAATAATACCGGTGCCGCTGGTGCGCGCCCGCGTACACACGCGCTAGCAAAGGTATTCGCGTGGGTATCTGATCTTTGTATGGAAATGCGCATCTAATGCGAGCGCCGACGCTGCCGCCAACCACCCGCCTCCCTCAACGAAAGTGTATTATGATGAGTAATGTCTGACATGAGCAACGAACAACGAACGAATGTGAAGTAGAATTTCTTCAATTTTAATATGTTGAAATATTTTCCGCCTGAATATAATTTCATTCAATTACCGTCCGAAAACATTTCGTCTTCTATTCAATTTCAAATATTTCATTTACTTTCCACTTTCCACCAGTTAAATAACATCTTGAGAATTCAGAGTGCCACCCTCTTGCGCCTAAATTAAAACTTTTGGCCCTGTTACGAATAAAGTACAAGTTGCATTAAATAGTTTATCTTACAAGTTAAGAATTGCAAATATATTAGATGCTACTTTGGCGTGTGTGGTGACGAAGCAACAGAAAAAGTTTTCGCGAGGGGATGGTGCTGCGGCTAAGGATCATCATCATCGTGAGGTTGGCAGTGTATTAGCATAAAAGAATGAGGACACGCAAACCCCTAAGAGTCATTCCACAAAGAAAGTAGGGTAATTTCCGTTGCACGAACGCATTTGCAACTTGTTAAAAAGTGCGCACAGCATACGCATTTACATTTAACATGCCTTCGCATCGTAATGTTGGCGCTCACTTCCGGCGCTGCGCTGGTGTTGTTGTGTTACTGTAATCATTATCTGCTTGCGGTTGTGTTGCGCTAGTTTTGGCGCCTGCTTGCCACTGAGGAATTCCATCCCTCTCCTCCTCCCACGTGCCGCATGCGGCATTCGACAAACGTACGTGCTTCCACTTTGTTGCTAATTCAATTGCGCAACAAATCTTTCGCATTGACCTTTACCGCGCGACTGTGCTTAATTCACTTCGTCCTCGGCGTGTGTTTAAAAACAACTTGATCATTTAATGAATCTCAGCAGCGTCAAGAAGACGAACGCCAGAAGGGTTTTCTGGAGCGGAGGAGCGCCACAGCGAAGGAGTTGCTTGTTAAGGATCAAACCCTGATGGGCGACAGAGCCGCTTCACTCGGACATTAAACGAATTGCTCGTGTTTGGTTTGTTTCGAGAACATCGCGTTTCGTCCTCTCGGTCTCGCTTTCTGTGTGTGTGGTATAGTGCTTAAATGCATGTCGTATTGTAGAATGGGATCGCGAGGCGAGCATTCAAAGTTTCGGTTCGGGCGCGTTAAATATTGACCTCGTGTGGCACGCGCGTGCAATAGCGATGAACAACGAAAGGAGGCCGAGAAACACGATGAAGGGACGGCGGCCGCCAAAGGGAGCCAAACACACGAGTGTGGCGGTGCGGCGGTTGTGCCGCTCCCAATATGTCGTTTGCCCAAAGAATTGTTAGATTTTACGGCCCCGAGCCAGAGCCACGTCGGGTTGCCGCCGCGCTCCACTGCGGGTTCCTTTGAATCTTTGCGCATTGAATTAATTTCGCTTCATCTCGACAAACACTTAAAAAATATTTCGCTTTTATATTTTATCTCCATGCGCACACACAAAGTGCATACTTTTTATGAAAAGCTGTTTTGTAAATGTACGCGAAAATTTCAAAAATCAATTCAATTAAATAGAAACTCCCTCTTCCAAGTTAATTATAAACTTTCAGCCAGTTTATAAATATTCCTAAATTAATTTAAATTCTCGATATTATTAAATTTATATATTTTGTAATATTTCAATTCAAAAGTCAGCGAGCGCATTGATAAAAGTGTAAAATAATAATGCTTCAGGGAAATAAACCACAGGAAAATTGAATTTTTGATTTTGATTGACACCCCTCATAAATTGGCTTTCAAAAACCCAATACGGTAGATTAAAATTATTTGATCAATTACCCTGATGAATTCACAACGCGCATGCGATTCGAATACGAGTAGACTCGGGCGCATTAAATTGTGTAATAATTTACTGAGGATTTTCCCCGCGAAAAAATGTTGTCCACTCAAGCATTTCTCGTTATCCGAACCCGTTCGAAAATAATTCATTGCCAAAGCCGCCCAGTTTTATATCGATTTCGCGAATTCGCTTGGCATCCTTTCAAATATTTTTACCAAATAAAACAAATATTATATTCGCACAATCTAACATGATTAATTCTATTGTCCGCCTGTTTTGTTGGTCTTTTGTATTCCTGTGCTTGCTCGCAATATACATAGTCATCGTAGGTACACCAAATATTTATCTACTGTTTTTCACGTGAATTTGTGTAAAAAGTACTAATCCCATTCTTGGGGTACTTACCATCTGAATGTTGGTGTTGTAAACTAATCCTTCCCTCGTGATCTGTAACAAAAAATGAAATACATTATTATCAAGAGCTAACATGCTTTGATTAGTTTGTTAATTAAAAATAGGTACAAACGAACAATTGGATTAATAAAATATTTGTATTCGAAAATCGCTTTATGATTGAATTATTCAAACTTGATATTTTTACGCAGATTGAGTTAGTACCCGATAAACAAAGAGTTGTAGAATCGAACGAATCAGCAATAGCTACATTGAGGGCATCGTTTGGATTTTTAAATTAATTTATTCATGAAAGAGTCACGTTTGTGGCGTTGGACAACGTGCATTAATAATGCAAATTTGCTGAATGCAATTCGATTAATTGTGTGCTGTATCCGCATACTTCTCCTCCTCCTCATATTATTATTATTATTATTATGGCTGTTGTTGTTCTCATGTGCTGCACATGCAGCGAACAAATGATGCGCAATTGTCAAAAAGCACAATTGGCGGCAACAATTCATCCATTGAATTGAATCGCAATGCGACAAGACGAAGTTGAACAGTGCAATTTGTTAGATTTTATTCGTTCGTGTTTGTTCTTGTTTTGTTTCTATGATTGTTATTCTTATTATTTTTGTTCTAGTCCGAGTTTGATGCGCGGGCGTGTGCCTCGAGAGAACACTTCGTTATAAAAGGAAGCGCGCCGCACAGAAAATCTATCTGTTTATCTTACTGTGTTGTTGTGTTGTGTGTCTATTTTATCGATGGTGCTCAAGGTTCAAACCGACAGACGTACGACGTAGCAGCGTAAAAAAGATTGACTCGATGTGAAGCAATCGTGCAGCACAACCGCCAGCCTCACCAAATACACCAACTGGAGGCGGCGGCAGCGGCAGCAGCGGATGGCCGACGTGATATAACGAGTAACGAGGAGAGCACGGCGCGTGTTGATGGAACAAAAGGAGGCAGCGGACCGCAGAAAAAGTTGCACAAAAGGCTTTTTGTTTTATGCCGAACGGAATATGTTTCGCACGGAATGGAAATCTAAGGAATAAAACGGGGAAAACATGCATCAATATACTTATCCTATACATTTTCATACAAATACAAAAGGTGTCGGTCGCTCTTGCGAAACGGAAAATCCATTTTGTACGCTATAAAAGTATCCCGTTCGCATCTCTCAAAACAAATAACGTATCAATTTTTTTCAATGTATACGAGCGCGGCATTGCACAATAGTCGTCTACTTTTACATTTATGAATACCGTAACTGTTAAAAGTGACAGCTTAAAAAGCTGCCGCTTTTTTCCGCTTTTCTTCGCAAAGAAAGAAATCTACTTTGCCCATAATAATTTTCGAGGTATTAGGTACACTCCGCGATTTAAACATTTCCCATTAAAGCTTTTGTTTTCACTCGTGTATCGTCGTCCTTTGCACGCATGCGGTGATGAACAAAGACGCAATAGATAGATTTCGTGTTGGCGGCGGCCGCAGTCGAGGCGGCGGCGGCGGCGATGTTTATTGCATGTGCGCACGCGCGCGTTGTGTATTAAACAAGATCTTGCGGGTGCGAATCCGAACCACTTCGTTGGTAAATAGCTGCTTTATTCCGGATTACACCCTTTTCGTGGATTTCGTCCTTGCGCTTGTTGTTTTCGAACAAGCCGGCGGTGGCTGCGGCGCTTCTCGGTTTATCAGGAAGCGCGCACGCTTCGCATAAAGCCAAACTGCACCGCTTTGCGAATGCAGACGCCACTTTTCATTTACCGCGAAGAACGCGCGCGCGAGCGTCGAGAAGAAAAAGCAATTAATTACATTACACAACAATCCAACAAGCTGCTAATAATCTCGTTGTATGCGAGCGCGCGCGAGAACGTTCGGTATGCTCGAAAACTTGTTCTTCGTCTTGTTATAAGCTAATTCTTCCTGGCGGGAGCATTTATGGAATGCTAATAAACCATGTCGAATACGGAATGGAAGTATTTTGTTTTTCAATATTCGCCAAATAAATTTAAAGGGAAGTCAACGCGAAACCTCCACAACAACAACAACGATAAATTAAATGTGTCCTTAACTATGTAGAATATTAGAAAATAAATTCCAAATTCCCTTCAATTAGTATTTAAAAACCAAAAAATTAAATAATTATTCCAAAATTTTCGCCCAGTAATTTAAATGTACAAGAGCAGTGTTTCAATTTTTAACACGCAAAGAGAGCGAGTAATTATGAATTTAATTACATCTTGTTCTAAAAATTAATTAAAAAGATAAGATAATTGTAATTTTTTTTTGCATCGCGTTATTAAAAACTTTTATAAACTTGTACAATTTGTTTCAATTAATTGCATTGTCTCGTCTTGTGAACAGTAAGCACGTAATTGATTAACTCGAACGCAAAAAGTTTGTTTACGAAGAATTTGTTGTAATTTGCAAATAAAAACGAGCGGCAAAAAAGTTCAAAACGTGTTTGATGTTCAAATTGCCTGAACGCGCATGCACAGCCAATTAGCGCGAGTTTACAACATTCGCAGTAATTTCTATCTGCGTAATACAAACTTACACAATAATGTAAAAAACACCCATGCAATTTTCATAGTCGCTTTTTCCTCCTCACTGGCGTAACTTCAATTTCCAGCTAGGAGTGCAACTTTTTAACGGCATTCATCAATTTGCAATCGATACGCATTAACAATTAGAGTTCAAATTCGAATAAATAGTCAAAACAAAAATACGAAACATGCCGCTTGCTCAAGTATTAAACGCGCTTCGAAACTTTCCAATGCACGCGCGCTGTGCGAGTTTGTTTGTAATCATATAATTACGGAATGAAGTTTGCTGAAATTTTGTAAAATCGCAAACTTGAATGCGAGCCGTGTAATATCATCCGTAATTGCATTCGTTCAATCTATGTTTATGCAGTATGCAGATATGGATTGAGGGGGGATTGAGTGACTCTATGTACCAAATAGGAAGAAGACGCGGAAGAGATTTTAAGCAAAAGTCCATGCAAAGTGTGAACGAAGCGAGTGCAAAGCGAATTTCGCGTAATCAACTTCTATTCGCGTTCGCGTGTATACGAATTATACTTTACGACTTGTATTCGTCGCGTAATTGGATTAATCATCTAATTTTATTTCGTTTTGTTCCCAACGCTCCATATTGTTTCCCAATTGACATTCGAGCTTAATTGTTTTTGATTTATACAATACCCAACAGCTGTCAATGTGTATTCATGTTCTACAGCAACAAAAGCATACTGAATTATTAATGGTTTTGCAAAATTATTGTTTACTGTTCTTTTTTATTTATTATCTGCACGGGCGAATAATGACGCATTATTTCTGTGGCTCAAATTACTACATTACAGCAGTACTGAAGCAAATCATATCTAATTCGCAATATCGTTGAAACTCGTTGAAAGCGAGAGTATCCAGGATAACAAAAGATTATTTGTTAGTTTTTTTAATATTAGAGAAAACTCTGACGCATGAATATCCTCATTCAAAAAACGTATTTAATTAATTTTCGTACTATGCGCTTTTTCCTTATTAAATTCAGTCTCTATCGCAGAAACTTGTATATGCTAAAGTTGATTATTTAATATTTATTGCGATACGAAAACAATTCGTACTCATTTGATATTTATTAAGTCAAGCAGACATTTTTCAGCGCGGAAATTGCTTGCTAAAAGTTATTCTCATTGGAGAAAAGTCCGTTAAGTTTTTCCCCAGTACCTACACACGCCAAGTTTGGCGGGCATGTTCTTTTTACGGGTAGTTTAAAAGTGGAAATATATGCGTTGGAGGAGCAGAAAGTTTGCGGAAATAAATAGAAAGTATATATGTCGATGCGCACGAGAGGCGCAAACCAATAGGCTCGGGGAATTCCCCGAAGGAATTGCGTTTTGCGGCGGTGGCGAAAGCAGCCATAGTGGAGAAATGAAGACAACTTCGAGCGGTCTCTACTAGAAATCGATAACTTAAAATTCGATGCGGAGGCGGCAAAACACCAATACCTGTAGCTTTATCCGTCGTACCGACTCTTTGTTCGATGAAAATATCAAAGCGTTTTGTCTTTTGTTCGCCAATTTTGCGAATAAGTTTCCAATAATACGAAATGCAAAATACAGCTAAAATATTGAAACAAATATCTTGAAAAATACATCGAATACTAAAAATAACAATGCCGAGACGCAAAAGCAAAAGTTGACGTGGAAAACTTAAATCGCCTTATTTGCGCAACTTTTCCATTTCCACATAATACGAAATCGTAATAAATAACAAATGTGCGTATTGTTGATCCTTGAACGTAAACTCACCTAGGAGCGAGCAACTAAAAACTAATTTTCTATTCAGAATGGCGTATCGGGGTTTTGTTGTTGATGGATTGTATTAATTTATATCCATCCCGATGATGAATATTTATATTGAGTGTGCGCTCGCAACTTTTATTATTAGCATCGCAAAAAAGTTGACTTTGCAAGCGGCAAGTTACGTTTATTTTACTGCAGTTGGAACGTGAAAACGAGAAATTTAATGCGCTCTTCTCGCCACCACCGCAGCCGCCACCTTTTACTTTTGCGCGTAGTTGGCTGACGACATTAAACGTAAAGGTATGCGCGTATAGTGTGTGCGGTTGGCAAAATGCGCGCTCACGATGGAGGGAAGTGAGTAAAATTTACATTTATAGATTCCTGAACGTATAAATTCCATTCACACGCCGCCAACCTCTGAATGCTTTGCTTATTTCTTCTCCGAACTCTTGCCGCCCACCGCGTCGAGTGTGCTATTATACGACGGAGAGTGGCGGCTCGCGCGCGCGCGCGCGCGCGCGCTTGCGAAATGAAATGTAATTATTTTAAATTAACTTTTTTCAAGTGCTCCATAATATATAATACTATCATAAATTCACGCAAGAAAAATTCGTTTACTTAAATTATGTTGCTTCCGAAAATTTTTATCTCTTAAAATTATTATTTTATAATTGAATTCTCGACTCTTTGTTCAGTTGCCCGAAAAACCACCAGAATTATAACGAAAATCGCCATAGCCAAATACATTTTTGTTCAACCTAATTTTCCACACTTTTCTCACTCCAACAATATAAAAATCGTTATGACCTAGGTCGTTCTGAATGAAATTCACTGTAATCTACAAATTATTAATAAATTTTCAGCCGTGAAACTTCTTTGGTGTGGTTTTACATTTTCGTGCAGCCGGGAAAACCGCATGAAACGAAATTTCCGTTTTTCTCTTTTGTTTCCGTATTATAAATGAATCCTTTTGAATCACGAGGAGAAAACATGCTGAGACCAGCACTTATTAGTAAATTTTGCTGCAATTTCTATTTGATTACACGCCATTAAAGCAAAATTATTTACAGGATGAAGCGTGGAAAAACAACGCACATTGAGTGCAAGTCGTTTGCGCACATTTCTCAAAAGCTGAAGTGCGCGCGGCGCGCTTTAAGAAAGAAGAATGTTTGACACATGCTGAATTTATGGCCGGCAACTCGTTCTGCTCGCTGGCGGCATAAATCCAGACCGAGTATTATATCAATTCATCGCTTGCAGCAAAACGTATACCACTTGCACTTTTTTGCTCGGCGTGCAGCGCTCAAACGAATAAAACGAACCGGCAAATGCGGGCACAGTTGAAAGACGTTATCAAACAAGATGTCAATGCGTTTTTCTTGGTCGTTATAAAAGAATTTATTATTTATTCGCTAAAACTTTACGACAATTGACAGATAATTCAATTTCAGTTATTGCCACGTCTCATCTGAGTCTCCGGAATTTAAAATATATTTTTCCAATGAAATTCATTTGGTTACGAATTTAAAAATACATTTCTCTACAACGACCAACCTCTACTCCCCCGACGAATATTATTTATCAGGAATATTAACAAAGTTCGCCCAAGTAGTTTGCGATAAAAATGTGATAAAATGAAGCATGTAATTGCATCCATTCACTTTATACCGTTCATTTTAAAACCTAACACCTTTTGATCTTCCTGCCTTGATGAACATTTATAACCGGGGGTGGTGCGTTAATGTCGCGTCGGTTCGCAGCGATTGCATCCTTTCACCGCTCGGTGCGCGCCAGGACGACGCAAGCAGGAGCACCGTTACTATTATCATACGCTGAACTTTGAGCTCGCTCTAACTGACCCGCCTTTGACCACGCGCTGTAATAATTATCAACGATGCCTCGAATTAATTAAAGTGGACGTGTTCGCCACTGCTTTATGATGCAGGGGTTGAATTAGCGCACGTCATGTTCAACATGTATCGTTCCAGCAAATTGCGAATATTTTTATTTATAGTTTGCATCAACTTCATTCCCTTCATTTCATTCTTAATAATAAACTAGATTAAAATTTTATATTTGTTTGAGCAGCTTCAATGACAAGTAGTAATCAAAAATATGATGAAAATACTAATTTTTTCAATGATCATTTGACCAATGTTTAATACTTTCAATAATGAATAGATATCGTGAAATGTTTAAATAATAAAAACAACTTTAAATCCGCGCGCATCGACTTTGTGGAATTACGAAATATTTGTTAAAAAAAATGTATTTACATCCTTTCCACTTTTTCCACAAATTCGCAAACCGCAGCACATTGGAAAAGTGGTGTAAATAAAAACGTGATTTATTGCGTAAAATGGGCAGCCATCTCTACCGCTGCCGATAAAGTCCAACAACGCGCCCGCGCGCGCAAAATCTCT
Source organism: Aleochara curtula (assembly GCA_963978815.1). Taxonomy (NCBI): domain Eukaryota; kingdom Metazoa; phylum Arthropoda; class Insecta; order Coleoptera; family Staphylinidae; genus Aleochara; species Aleochara curtula. The sequence continues at coordinate 16,164,562 of OZ022216.1, read as the reverse complement.
TCGAGTTATTATCAAACGCCCAGCAATTTTCAGTGACTGTATCTCGTATATTTCACCCCGGCCGACTGGCCAATTTTCCTTCTTATTGTAAAGAAGAACAATTGCGATTGTCCGAAATAAATAGCAAGTCAATTGTTTCAGATAGATAGTGATGAATTGCCGCCGGCCCCTCATTTAAATCATATATAGGTGCATGACACATAAATGCCACCCTATCAGCGATAACAATCAATAGAGCCTGATGGTAACAGCTCACCATCTTGAATTGTTGCGTTAACAAAATACGCGCTACGCGTCCAATCGATATTTCATCATTGTCAGTATGAAATGACGTCGAGTAAACATCGCTGACACTTGAACATTCATAATAGCTAAACGACGCGTGCGCGCACAACGATTTATTATCTCAATTAATGAGCACGCCTGGCATAACTAACACGTCCTTCTCGCATCCTACTTATCCTCATCCTTCGTCTCATGTATCACCGCAATCCGGTGTGAGTGCTCGCGAGCGCGCGCATGTGTGTATACGTCTGACGCTAAAATTAAAAGCTTTAAAATTTCAACCGGATTAATTATTATTCTCAGCGCGGTGATAAAAATTTCACGAACGCATTCCGACATGGAATCCTACTCAGCACTAACTAATATTGCAATGCGCGCATTATGCCTGAATGTTTCACTTTTTTCCCCGTTGCTTTGTTTATGTTTTGCGAAACTTTTTTTCGTACCTACTTTTCGAGTATTCCGAGTTGCGCCGCCTTTTATTTTCATAAATGCCTCAATTATTTTCAATTGCATTTTTATATTTTATGAGAGCACGTTTTAATTAAAGTTTGAAATTAATTCATTCGAATTAAACACTTGAATTTGGCCTCCTACCTATTATTATTTAATTATTCAAAAATAACAAATTCACCTAATTTAAATCCCTTTCAGTGTGCTTCTGATAAATACAATTTTATTGACTTCTATGGTAAATAGAAATTTTAATTATTCATTTTGTGAATAAAACATCCGTTTTCTCAATTTTATTACAAATTTTCATGTTTTATGAAGTGCTGCTATTTCTCTAGAGAATCCAAAAAAAATCGAGATGAAATATACTCGTACGAAGAAAATATGAAATTTGTAATATTTTCGTGTTGTTTAAGCATCAAATATTTACGGATTATAAATATTTATATAAATTTGCGGCATTATGAAATAGAAGAGCATAAAATATATTGCGAAGAGCGCTATAAAACATTTTCTTGTTTTACCCAATTCCAAGTGCGGTTTAGCAACAAAAATGCGAGCAACGCTTTGGCGTTTTCTTGGCGCGCGCGCACACACGATCGTAAGCGAGGCTAAACGGAGGAAAATGATTGCGTACACGTCGCAGACGGAATAATAATGATGAAATGGCGAAATGAAATAGTTGAAATATTCAACAGTCCTGCTCTCACCGGCTGCGGGGCGGCGCATTCCGCGGCGATGTCGTTGCGCGTTTGTTCGTGCCGCTATGCGTTTGATAAAATTCCGTCAGCTCACTTTCTTAGCCATACAAATGCATGGCTGCCCACTCACTTGGCCTGCACGAAAAGTTAACTTGATGCTGCTGCCGGCCAACACAGCCACAACTGCCGCAGTTGCCGCCGCTGCTGCTGTCGTACATTCGTATTCCCAATGCGTCGTCGCTACAGGTCACCTTGGCCTGCCACTGCCGCCCGCCCCAACGCATCAAACATAAAATACTCGTTGTAAACAGTGTGTGTTACATGCATCAATTCATTGCAATATTTAAACACCACCGACAACCGCTCGCCCGCCGAAACAAAACTGTGTCAAGTGTTGCAATTCGACGCAAACGGTCGAAATACAAATTAACAACGCAACATAACAACGAATATTGCACTTTACGCTGAAATTGCGAAATATTAAATTTTCACTCGGCCGCCCCGTGTGCATTGTTCTTTCGATGGCGGCTAACAGCACTCAACCTGCATAGAATTTTCCGTGCCGCACGGCAGGCGCGATCAAAAAGTTTACGCGTGCTGTATGGGGGGCGGCGGCGGCCGCACTAAAAACCTTGCCGCCGACATGTTTAATTCGTAATTTATTACGGTCGGCCGCCTACCCTTGTGCGTTGACTTTTTTATTTGCTGATTTATCGGGCCGTTTTTGCAATTTAGTGCAATTTACACTTCGAATATTCTTCTTCCTCCTCCTGCTCCTCGTCCACCTCGTTTCGCAAAGTAACTTCTTCACTTCACTCTTTTGATAAAGTCCACGCGCCGATCGCAATTAACCGATCGGCTTAGTTAATAAATGCGCTCAACACCACAATGCGTTAATTAATGATGGTGAAATAATGTAAACTTTTCAGCGTTGTACTTAAAATTGATCATCCATTTACGCGAATTAACTTTACGCCATGTAGCATATGAATGCGCGGCGGCTTTCATCTCATCGCGTTCTCTCGGCTGTGCGCGTGTGAAAGAAGCGGAAAACAGCAGCTACGGTGGCGGCAACGATGGCCGTGGCTGAAGGATGGTAATTGTGTATTGTGCGTTCTTCATGCTTCAAAAATTCCATTCGTAAACAAATGGCAAACTCGACGTAGTATTTCATATTCGTAATTTATGAAACAACTACTGTGTAGTTAATAATTTTTCATTTGTGAAACGAGAAAGAAAATGAACTACCATTATATTTTGTGACACTACCAACTATTTTCCTGGAAACTCATAATTTGAAATTACGACTTGTCAATTTTTAAAATTTTCCTAATTTTTTAACAGCTAGTTTTTCATAGTTATTTATGATTTAAATTGATATCAACGAACGCATTTATTATCCTGTTAGAGAATGCCAAAATATTTAGAAAATTAATGCAATAAAACAACCCCAAAGCCCATTTTGGACAATAACAATGTATCACTTTGCCGCCACCGCAGCCACAGAGAGTAATACATTGGGGCGGTTCAAGCCGCCTTCTGATTTAATTATATGAAAACATTAAGAAACTATTCCGTGCGGCTGAAGGCTGAGGTGAAGCAATATTCAAGTATTTATTACACGTTCAAGCAGCCACTCTTGCGCGCGCGCGCGCGTGCTCTCACCGCCACCATATGGGGCGGTTGTATGGTTGGCTGGCTGGTCATTTAGCTGATTTCGCCGTGCGCGGTAAGGGCGTAAATTATTGCCGGGTGTAAAGTAACAGATAGAATAAAGCTGAGATAAAAGGTGGAAATTATTGCTAGTAAAATGCAACGTGTGCGAGCGTTATTGACTGACTACGCGGCGGCGGCGCACGCGCTGTAAAAAATACATTAAACAAGCAATTTTCCCGTTTACAATCTGCACGTTTTGTTTGTTTGTTCGTTGGTTGGTTCGTTCGTTCGTTTGGGCTGCGCCGAGAGACGACGTGAGTGCAATTTTTTACGAGATTTGCTCACCGCGAGGCAAATGTCGTTTTCGCTAGATGTTGTTCGCATTTTCGAGTTGGTATGTTGCGAGAGTTCACTTGCAAATGCATTTTGCATGTTGCATTCGTGCTACACGTATGTACGTGCATATTATGTGCTCATTGCGTTCACGCTCTTATTGCAATTTCCGCCCGGAAAAAACGCATGAATGCGAAATAAAATTAAATTTGTTTTAATTTTCATAAAATTCATTCGCTCGTCAAACGTAATTTGGTAATTGAGTTGCTCGCCCAAAAATTTATTTCATGTTTTAAATGTCATAAAAAAATTTAGCCATTGGAAAATTTAAAAATAAATTTTACGATAAATAAAATTCATGATAGGTATGTCAAACTGTGTTTCAAAACTGAACTATTTGGAGTAATGGAATCGAGTTAATTAATAACCACAGGTGCCGCTGCGAAATTTTAATATGCACTTTGATCAAACTGATGGGTTTGGAGCACTGCAATAGTACTTTCGATAATAAGAGAAAATCGCTTTCAGCGAATTGTTGATAGCATTAGTGATGCTGTTGCGAACGTCGCATTTGCAGATGAAAACGTCGCACGAATCATTCGAACTGTGAAAGCACGTACAGCAGTCCAAATAAAACGTGCATACAGTACTGCCCCTACAGCGTAAATCATCCCCCCGCATTGCACTAAGCCGCCCATTTCAACAGCGGCCGACTCGTTCTATAAATAAATTAAATGCTCATCAAATGCGCCATTTATTTACGAACCTGACGAATTGCACAAACGCATTTGCACACACTGTATGTGCAACTTGCCCTTTATGTGAATTTATACGTTTTCATCACGTGCGCGTGTCGCGCTGTTGTATCAGAAGTAAAAATAAAACACGAAACGCATGCGCGTACAGAGCGTTAGTGTTTTTGGGGGGCTAAATTTGGAGCTGCCCTGTTTTTTGGGCATAGCGCACGTAATAGAGACGCATACGGCTGCAAAATATAACAATGCGCGCTGGGAGGGATGACGACGGCAGCGGTGGCGGCGGCGGCAAGCCAAATAAATCTGAATAACTGTAAATTTAAACAAATACACAATGCATATCTGCGTTTTGTGTTTGGCTGGCGTGCCCATGTTTGCGTACGCAGCACCCCCAAAGGATTATTATTTACGTGTTTGCTGAGCGCAGAATATGTGCGTGTGTGGTAATGCGTGTAATGCGCATAAAAAGTACGATGTTTAAATGCGAATACAATTAGTTTTTGTTGTCTATTTGTTTGTTTTAAGCGACGCATAGGATGGCAAAGAGAATTGAATATTTCCGAGGATTTGCACGTGAAAAATGATTTCAATAAAATGTTATCCTGCCGTTCGCTGCCATACGTACAAAAGGAAAACAACAGATGTGTTTGTTGTACATAATAAATCTTCTACGCACCGTTGAGTATTTCGTTTATTCTCGAAAATGGCATCAAGATTGGCATTTTGATAAAAAATGATGCATTATTAATAATTTCTTGTATTATTACTTTTTTGCGCTTCATTAATATTCATTAATAATTTTCAAGTTCTAAAAATATCTATTTTACCGATTGTACTATGTAAAAATGCCAATGCATTTACTATTAATCCTATTTTAAAATTAATTTTAAATATTATTAAAACGCAATTTATTATAATGAACATAGAAATGTCCAAACAAGCATATTGAAGCATCATTAAATCGTAAAATTATGGTCCATTATGAATTTATAAAAATATTATACGCATCGAGCGTAAATCATTATTTAGAAGAAGTTTTAAGAAGTTAATGCGTTTCCAAACATGTAAACATCTCGATAAATTAGGGCAATTAATTTTGTAATTAATGGTGTAATCAATAAGCCATAAAGGCACAAAATACGCGCGTATATCATTAAATTAATTGGCGTTTCAATAAGTCTTTCTTCAATCTGTCAATATTTACGTAGGCCGAAAAGTCATAATTAAAAATTTTCATATACGCACGCAGCACGCACATTTTTCGCCTAAATGTAATTTCAATTTGCAAATTGTAATTGTACACACGCATTTGCTTCGATTTGTAACAAATATTTGCTTTGCTAAGTACAAAGGGACCTTTGCTTTATGCAATGAAAAGCACCCTCAAAGGTACTTACACGAAATTTCACATATGGACATGAATTTTCCACACTTTTATCATCCGCTTATTCAAAACATACATTTAATAATTATCTCACGCATAAATAGCGCATGCTATGTTCGTAATTTGTTCATTCACTCAATAATAAAGCTGCTTTTTCCGCAAGCATTTTAATTCATAATCAACATGTAAAAACATCACCCCTGATAAATTACATTCACGCCCGACTTTATGCCAAATGTTTATCGAGTTTAACACACTCAGGTGGCGGCTGACAGAATGGCGTAAAGGAAGTGAAAAAGTTTAAATTGTCCTTCGTATCGAGGCGACAGACAGGCTTCCTTTCTTTTTTCGTTTAATAATTGAACGAGACGCGCCAGGATGTGCACTACTTTTACCTATTGATCCTTCGACAGCATCGCAGGACACACATTGTCCTGCGAGCGCATACACGCCCGCCACGAAGTGATAAACGGAATGGAGGGCATTCGAGTGGCCCACGCTTGTTCTTCCGCACTAGATCTAATGCGTTTTCGCTTTGAAGATAAATTATCCACGGGTTCAAACATTTACGCGCCAAAGCTGCCGCCACCCGCCCCCACAAACCAATCTTATTGTTTGTGTTTTTGCCCTATTGTCCTTCTCCGGTCGGTCCACTTTGTAAGCCGCGAATGCCGCTGCTGCGTGCCGCAAGGAATCGCGAAGCAGAACGCAACCGAGCCGCCCGGCCGGCGAATGCCCATTATCTATTTATTACCACCACTCGTTTCAAATGCTCATCTCCGCGTATGGTAAATCGCCCTGTGTTGCGCATAGTGGTGCATAATCAAAAACTCATCTCGCCCGCGATTACGTACATCACATGTACTGTATGCGGCACGAGCGACGAGAGAGCATTAGGGAGCAATTTGGGATATGATTAATTTCGCAAGCGCACGCGTGTATGCCCATTTCAAGATCATCTCGACGCGCATGTATGATGTCGAGTCCTATAATTCAATATGTCTTATTGTTTCCTTGCGGTTTACACAATATATGTGCTCATAAATTTCACGTTTCATGCATGTTCATACTCTGCGAATTTTCCGCGTTCTAAGATGATGTGTACTAATTATTATTTTAATTAATGATTGACGTACAAGTTTCCACTTCTCAAATAATAAATCAATGAGAGAGAAACAACGCAGTCACATAATTATTGTTTTGGTACTTAACACTTCTGAAAAAAGGATAAAGTTACTACGCGTGGAAGACCCTCATCATATTTTGAGGTTGAAACGAAAAAATATATCTTGTTTTTATCCCGTATGAATATTTTACAACACATAAATCATCTCCGCATAGACAAAGCTATCAAAGAAACAAATGGACAAATAAGTCGCAAGAACACAAAGGCTAAGTATAACATTGCGTCCTCGAACGCACACCGCGCACCTTACGAATACGATAAATATGGAACGTTGCTGCCGCTGCCGCCACCGCCATGATAAGCGTATGCGGCCATTTCCTCCTCGTCTATTATTTAGATTCACTATTGTTTGCGTTTTTATTGTTGCAATGCGCACAGCTCATGACGAAAATGATGCGCGCCAGGAGCTAAGTGCACACGTATCATCCCGGCCGCGCGTGCATTTTTTGTTGCTCCCTTTGTGCGGCAATAACATTTTGAGGATGGCAACTTTATTACATTCCGGCGCGCCGTACACTGATGCATATACATCGTCGACTTGAACGCCTGCCACCGCCGGCGTCGTCGCTGGAAAAACGGTAAATTTTCCTCCACTTTCGTTATAAGAACATTGCGCGCGCGAACGCTGCATTCGCCGGCGCGCGACGACGATGCATAAATATGCATGAAGCGTTTTGAATTATGAAAGAGACCATCTATGCGCACTCTAAGTAGCGTTGGCAAAACTTCTAAACAAATTCGACTTCGTTTAATATTAAACATGCGCTGAATGCAGCTGCTTTGCTTACTAAAACGTCGTCCACGCCACGGAATTAATTTTGATAAGCATGTCTCGCATCCATCTTCATATGTTAATAAGAAAAATTCTAAACAACAAACTAACAACCCCCCAAGTTTTATAACGTTGGATTACTACAAATTAAAAATGTTCCGCATGAAATGAACATTGCATTGTTGCTTTGTAAACTTTTACGTTTTCTGATGAGCTCAAGAGTGCGATAAAATTATTTAACCTAGATTATAAACTGCTGTACGGCATTAGTAAACTGCAAATGGGAGTTTGACGGCAATGTCTTCTTGACTGGGTTCGCAAATGTCTCGAATGTTCGCGGGAGCGCCCATTGTGTGCGATTAGTAAATTTCAAAACGCGCCACTAGCAATTATTCAGCGAACAAGCGAGACGGAACAAAGGCGAAACTGCATAGTGCTCGCTGTGCGATAATACGGCGTGCGACACGCGAAGAGCAAATTGTTGTCTTTACTCGGTGGTGGCGGCGATGTCGACGGCGACGGCAGTGCCCGTGCGAGTGTTACATTAAAGGGCCGCCCGCGCACGATTTCCCTTTACTTACTGACAAAACGCAAAGCAACAAGCTGTAGCGCGCCCTTTTGCCTTCCATCGTCGGCGAGCACTGAAAGACGACAGTCATTGCGGCGCACCATTATCATAACGCGTGGAAGACGTAGCCGCTTTCGCCGTCGCTGCCGTCGCCGCGCGTTCCAAAGCGGGAAAAAAGCATTATACCGCCGCCGTTGTTGCTGCTTTTAAGGATATGTGTGTTTATATGCCGGTTGTATGCTATTAATGAGGCGGCGCACCATTGTTATCTCTCCCACGCGTTGCAATGCGCACAAAGAGCGCACAAACAAAATGCGCGCACATTTGATCTTTTCTACCATTTTTTTGCGCTTTGATATTTGATATTTTTCTCGCGACCTTCTCTTTCTTCCAGTACATTTTAATTAAACCATTATTATTATCTTTGATCACTAATCATAAGATGACTTCTTGCACGAATAATTCAAGAAAACGCCGTAGGACTGTAATTTCATCGATTGCCTTTTGTTTCCTCCAAGCAATAAATACATTTATTATCATTATTAACTTAGCAAGAAATGAAATAAAATACCTAGCTTTTAAACCGAAAGCTGTTTCTTGCTAAACACGACAGTAATTTCTGTTGTGAATATTTTCTTAATTTTAAGGAATATCGAAATAATATTTTGATATCTCTTTTACAGTTCCACCACAAGGAATACAAGTCTTGGATGACCGTGGTACAATAAAAAATGGTATCACTTCCGCCTACGCAGAAGGCGCAAGCTTAGCACTGACATGCTCAGCATCTGGAGGTAAAGTATACATCTTTCTTCTTCATTACGAAACCATTAAAAGCGCGAGCGTTCGACGATGAATGGAATAATTTTATGTCCTCTTTAACAAGAATTTTCTATCGTGATTCGCGCAGTCTGCGGTTATTACTAAAGCGCATGAGTATTTATTTAAATTAAACATGAGTTACGACTTGCACGGTGATAAAGTATCATAAAGCGCGAGTGCGTTCACCTCGGAAGTATAGCACGAGCGCTTTTCTTTCTGCTTGTAATATTATTACACCAAGTTAACATACACCTTGGCCGCTTTCGTCGTCGCCGCCATTGCCGCCGAAGAGAAAAACGCTCGTAAATATTAAAGCGTACAACGACGATGACTTCTTTTCCGCGCAGCAACATGCTCCATGCATTTAATCAATAAACTCGGGGAGCGCTTTAGTTCATGTATATTTGCGCATATATTACGAACCTACATTATAATTCCTGGTAGAAAAGAATGGAGCAATTTAATGAGTTCTATAAATTATATCAACGCGTATGGTAATTCTTTTCCTCGATGCGTAAGCGGGAGGGTAATATAAAATGTTAAACCTCTTCGTTTATCTGCGAACTGCACGAATGCGTGGCAAAGCATGAATTATTGAAGAGTTTAATTAGTGCTAAATCGAAACTCGCACAGCGGTGCCAAGGACGTAAGAAGCTGCTGCTATTTAAGCATTTAGCACCGAAGAGCGAGCTGTGAATGCGTGCAGCCGCCTCTCCAGCCCGCCGCTGCGACCTCATCTTCCTATACTCGTGATAACCGCGCAGCAAATTCGGTTTGATCGCGATATATACGCAGCTTTATGCTAAATAACTTGCGGAAGTCGGTGAAAGGCATGCAGTCGCTGCCGAACATGCGCATCGATTTGCTTTGCAAATTATTTGATTAAATGCGCATTATAATTGAATTTAATCGCTTGTATGGCGCAAGCGTTAGTTGCTAATTAGTACCAATTAATGGGATTATAATCCAAAAATTATGGTCGTGGAATTTACAAGGAAGTTCATTTATGAATTGTGCTTTAAATACTTCATAAACTCATTTTCATGAACACTTACTACACCAATAACGATTGTTCATCATTATCCTCGGATATGATAGGTAATTTCAAACAGAAATTTTAAACCAATGCAACTCAAGTACTTTCTAATAGAACCGTGGAATCTACTCTAATTTAAAAAAACTCTATGATCACATTTGGCTTTGAATTACTTTGAGATTTTTTATCAAAACCTATAAATGTTCAAGTCAACTTAGGTACCTACAGTTTGTAATAAAAAATTGATAAAATCAGAAATAAACCGAAAAATAGTAAAAAGCTTTAGCGATGTGCTCGACGAGATAGGCAAAATTGTGAATAAATAATATGCAAAGTCGAATGTTATTAAATCGAGGGCAGGAGGCAGCGCAGCGGTGGCGCGGAGGAGAGGCGAATAAAAAAGTGCGCGTGCGGTTAACGTCATGTGGATCATTTCACGAGCGACCGTCCATAATTCGGGATGACAGGGGCACTCTGCGTTTGACCACCGGCGCGACGGGCAGCACTTCGCATGCCAATGGGCTATGTGTGTGCGCGCTTGCAACGTTTGACGACGACGGAGCAGGAAGAAAAAATGTGAGCGGCGGCGAGAGCAATGCGAGAGCATAAAAACATGAGCGCGGTCGTTGTAGTGGTCGATGCTGATGGCCGAGATATAAAATAAAATTTCAGTCGATCGTCATCTCTTCGCGCGCGGGCAAGCACGCGTGCGTGTGCTATAACAATTGACATCAAGGTAGCTAATATAAAAAAGTGGACGCTTTATGTTGTTTTTTCGTCTTCGTGCGATGCGCTGCAAAATGTTTTATCAAACGTCAGGCTTCATTTGAGCGTCCATTGCCTATTAAAGTGAATCGCTTTTTGGCAGGACTTTGTTGAAAATTTGAATAAAAACTAATTGAATTTTTACACTAAGCCCTACCGCGTAAATATTACAACTTCCGCTCTCTTAAACACCCATTACGATTTTTATTCAAACCTGTAATATTGTTAGTTAAATCAACAAATGGGATAGTTAATCACGGCCTAAATAAATATTTCCTAGAATAGAAATTAATTACGCTACGCGCGATAAACGCATCTAAATTGGAAGAAAATTGAAATTGTTGTGAAACTCTCGCATTATTATCACAGAGGCGTAATTCACATGCAATAATTCAAGTATGAAATGCGAATATGCGCTTGTGTATTATGAAACGGTCGTGTTGTGTTCGCGTGCAGTGTGTGAAGCTGAAATCTGCTCAATGTTAACTTTTGCGCAACTTCCAATTCGTGTATGTTTTGATATCATTATGATTACTATTCAGCTGCGATAAAGCGGAGGTGGGGCAATCTAATTATTCGCGCGGGAGGGTGGCGGTGGCACCCACCCGCTGCCGCCGCTGTATACGTACGTGTTCGCGATACGCGAAATGAGATAGTTGGAATTGCATAAGCAAACTGAGCCACCGCCCGCGCAATGTTGGTGTATCGCGTTAAGTGAGAAGTTTGCGCAGTCGCCGCGCGACACGATTCGGTTTCGCGCAAACTTGAAGAGCAAGCAGCACGTATTTATTATATGCACACATGTAGTCGCGGGGGCGGCTCGGCATCGAGTTTGCAGTTTGCGTTCGGCTCCCATATAATTAATTTCAATAGAGGCGCTTGTTATGTGTGCGTCGCTGAACTAATGATTACGCCCGAGTAAGCATGCGCGAATATCACACAGAATCACTAGTAGATGAACAGATTGGATAAGGCAACCATCACCGCTGCCGTTGCTGCTGCCGCCGCCACCGCTGCTGTTGTGCATTCAATGAACACATTGCGCGTCAACCAACTTTTCATCATCGTGCACATTCACTGGCTGCGTATGAGGGAAGTGCCAGTACCGTTAATATGTTAGCAACTTTTTAATGCGCTACTGCAATGACGCCGATAAAATTTGCGCCAAATGTTTTTGTACGACTTTTGCGACATCATTAACAAAACTCATTTCGCGGCAGACACACGCTCTCTTTAGATGTACGCTTTCATCACCGAGGGCAACATCCACTTGAGACGGATTGTTTTTAGCGCTCTTGCTCGCCGCCAAACGCAAAAACAACAAAACAACTGTACAAAGTACAAAGTTCGCTCGTCAAATAACATAATTTACCGTTAATGTTGTTGTTGTTTCTATAGTTTTATAAATTATTTTACTTCATTAAATTAACGTAAAATTTTAATATTTTACAACTCTCCTAAAACTTTTTTGCCGCCAAACTAATTTTTATTCTAGTGTTTTTTTCTACTTTTTGTTTTCCTTTTAACAATGCCATAAGAGCACTTTTAGAATTTCCGTATATTGAAAAATTTTGCATAAATATTTGCATTGTAGTCGTCCGAAGGACATTCGAAGCGCTTGTCTTTCGTTATGCAAAACCAACCGTGTGCCAGCACGTGCACATATTTTCCAATTATATTGAAAACGTAGCGTCGTCCTGGAAAAGGACGACAGCTTTTTGTACTCAGCCGGTGCGCGCACTTCGATATCGGTTGCAGTTCATATATTATCCGAGATCCTGTAATGTAGCCAAACTACATATAGAGGGAATTTGAAGGACATAAAAATAGATTTGCGAAGAGAGCGCGGCGAGAAAAAATGGCAAACATTGTAATTTATATACGTCGGCGGGCTTATAAAGATATGTGGGGACACTGTGTGTGTTTCTTTAGCGCATGCCTACGATTGTTAAATAAATCAGTTGGCGGCGGCAATAGCGTCGGCGTCGGCGTCAAACAGACAACGTAAAAATAATTTCAATTTTCCCCTCGGCTGCGTTTCTCGCGCAATAAATTGGGCATAATTTAACAATATGCAAACAGTCTAATGACTCCGAAATAGATTACCCATGTGTAATGAATTGCGCATGACGCCAAGGAGTGAGAATTTCGAGATTCACACCAAGGAGCAATTCAAGTTTGCTAATACAATGTAATATTTGTCGTCGGCAGCGACGAGCGAGCAATTAGGCCTCTTTCGTATTTACGTAAGTGCACCCAAGGCGATAATAAAATTTTTTCGTTTGCGCATTATTTCAAGATATTAATATCCACACTACTACTCGCCTAATATAAAAAATCTTCGCGCAAATTATGTTTTTCGAATTTATCCTTATCAAGGAGAATCCAGTGTATGATGTGCAAAAAAAGAGCGCAAAAAATATCGTACCGAGGGTGGCGAGAACGCGCATTGAAATATTTATGAGCACGGATTCTTTAAGGCGTGAAGATTTATGATGTGCTTCAACTCGTGTGGATTTCCTGCAAGTAGCAGTCGCTGGCGTATTAATATATCACAATTTTCGTTGCAGGTAAACCGCCGCCGCGTGTGACGTGGTGGCGGGACGGCGAGCAGATCTCGGACGACACGCAGCACTTCCCCGAACGAAAGAAGTCGCAAAACGTGCTCAAGATCAACAAGCTGGCGCGCACGCATCTGCTCGCCGTGTACAGCTGCGAGGTGAGCAATAGTCAATTGCAGCCGCCGCTCGTCGTGCGCGTCGCCGTCGACATGTACCTGCGTCCGCTCGAAGCTCGCCTCCAGGGCGACAATGCGCCGCTGAGCGCCGGCCGCCGCACGGATATTACATGCAAATGCAAAGGCTCCCGCCCCCCGGCCGTCATCACCTGGTGGAAGGTAAGCGCATCCATCGCTGCGTCATGTCTCTGCTGACTGCCTGTCTCGTCCGCGTTAAATCGTGTTCATTGCAACTGTCATCCGTATATCCGGTGTGTTTATTATTAATGTTATTTTGCGTGCGCAAAAGGTGCAAGTTCATTTTTCTCCATGCACGTAAACTAAGTAATTGCTTGCATACTAAGTTAGGGTGTACATACATCGCTGAAATGGGCACGTGGATAATCCTAAATGGAATGAATATTCGTGCCGGTCAAAGTTTCACATTCATCCGATTCGTGCGATAAAGTAAACAGTCGCTATAACTTTGAAATCCTCGGAGGCGGCGAGTTAAGTTTCTTCGCGCCGCGCACCAACTATATGAAAATCTCATAAATTTTGATGTCGCTCACAGCGCCGGCGCGCGGTAAAAACAATTACGCGATTGATTTAACTGTACGTCAAGTTTCCTTCGGAAATTGTCGCCATCCTACCAACCAACCAGCCAAGTTGCCATTTAAATTGAGTTTTCCAACTTTTCTTCTAAAACGAAAACTAAATATTTGCGCACTAATTTTCCTAGTTTAAGTCGAAATGCAATTTTAAATTATATTGTCAAGTTTGATATTAAAAATCTAAACTTTCCTTATTTTCCGTGACGCATGCAAAGTTTGATTAATTTTTCACAATTGACAGCGAAAATTAATATAATACATCGCTAAATTATTATATTTTCCTGATGTTCCATTAAGGTTTTATTCAAAACCTTAAAATATCTTAAATGTTTCATTTTCATTTCCACATTGGCGCAAATCAAAATTATGCGAATTTAATTCATGTACTACCTTAACAAATCAATGAACAAAAATAACCTAGTTCAGCATGAACGTAGCAAAGAGTGAGAATTGATTAATTAAATAATGAACGCAGCGAGAGGCAGGCACGATTGCAATGTACAAATTATCATTAATTAAACGAACACTCGCAAAGCCAGCGAAAATTGGAAACTATTCCGTGTTCGGCGGGCACACACGTTTGACATATGCAAATGCAAAGTTCGCGCAAGTTATTATTAAGTGAAATTAAGTTGGGAAATGCGCGGGCGTTCGCATATGGGAATTGTTAAGTTCAATCCCTCGATTTTCGTCAAGTGTGTGCGGTGATAACGCTCCCATTTCCGGAACACGCGGCAGCGGTAGCGGCCGCCACCACCTCCGCCCTCCACGCGCGTTTGCGAAATTATGCGAGACACGCTAAATTGATCCCGATCATCGTCGGAAAAGCGTTCGAATCCCCGTGTAATTCTATTACGCCTTGCAAGCATTGGCGGCAGCGCCGGAGCGGGGGATGGCAGGCGAGCGTGGAGAAAATTGAAAAACAAGCCGAAGCCTTGTGTTAATTTCCCATTATCTGCACGCCGGTCGTGCCTCGAAGGGCATAAACAATCTCTTTCATGTGTATTCTAATTCCTCGCGTATTTATCTTTCGAATTGTATTTGCCGCCGAAAAATATGAAAGATCTATATCGACGCCTCGTGCCAAACGCACGTTCGCCGCCCGCGCGCCTGCCAAGTATGAAAATAGTCTCCGGAGAACGAAGAAATCCTTCGGCCACCCCGCTCTGCTCTCTCATTGCGAATTCAGCGAACACGCCCGAGTATAAATAATTTTTTGCCCTCAGCGTCCCGTAATAAGTAAATGAATTATATACCGTGTTTGATTTCCTTTCCGAGAGGTTTAACCTCGCTTTTTGCGCGCTTAGAGGAGAGCGAGTTTAATGTGCAGAAAACAGATTAGAACACGAAGAAAAATATGAAGTTTTGCTGCTCCGTGCACGAAAAAGTGGAGCTATGGGAGTGAAAAGAAAAATATAATTCCCAAAACGTATGTTTCTCCAATGCGCATGGGTCAGTGATGCCAGACGCACGCAAACATTCGCCGCCTCCAGCGGCATCGTCGTCGCCACCGTCGCGCCGCACGAGGCTGAAACGAAATTACTTTCTGTTTGTGAGCTAGGTGCGCATCGCACCTCAGCCGCCCCTCCAATAAATTCATTAAATTCGCCAATATTTCGCCCAGGACCAAAAGTTCGCAAACCCTCTGAATTTTCTTCCTCTTCCTCTTGTTCCACCACCGCCTCCCCTTTTGCAGCTCACCGAACAAAAAGGGTCAAATTTTGCGCGCTTGTTCCACTGGCACTGCCGTTCCAGTGAAAGTAGTAACACAATTTAATTAGCCCCGGACTAATTTACAACATTTTCAATTATTGCAATTTACAAGTCTATTCTTCACGCATAAAGCGTACGCGCGCGCGCGCGCTCCACGAAAGAATGAGAGGCGGGCAATATATTATTGCTTTTTATTGCCGCATGTCATCGTCGAGGAAAAAAACAATAACGCAACAACGATAAAAAATATGGCGCGGACAAAAACGTACGTTGTCCGGCAGATATATTTATAGGAATATAAAGGCTAGAACGCAGCAGCCAAAGACAGGAACACGACGGAGGCGGCTTCACTAGTGGGCATAGTGCAAGAATGCAGGGAATGTTTCCAACATAAATAACGCCGTTAGTTGCACGAATAATGTAATAAACGTTTCTATTACGGGCGCACACGACAACGTGTGTGTCGCCACCGCCATCGTCGTCGTCGTCGTCGTCGTCGGCCTCACCGCCGCCTTCGCTGTATTGTACGTTGGCGGCAAACGCAAAGGACGACATTCACGTTTGTTCGCTCGAATAATGCGACGAGCCTTGTTTTAACGTCTTTTGCTTTTGTGACACAAAACACGAGCAGCAATCGTCGTGTTTATTATAATTCATACCCGTCTGAGCTTACTTTTGTTTCAGTGTGCGACTCATTTGTTTAAGAGTAAGCCACAAAAATTACGCGACCAACTTGCACGTTGTTGCATATTTATTTAATGCGCCTGTTAAAACTTTCCAGAGTCGAGTTTAACGATTATTTGCTGAGCAATGAAGCTCAATTTCCCGTTGGATGTCAACAACTTTTATATGAACTTGCATATCATAATTATGTTTTGTTTTGCCAGTTTCTAACGAACGTAGTTTTGTTTTTTGCGATCAAACAAACTATTTTCATTATTTCTAATTTTCCATTACCTGCGCACAAGTCAAAAGTAATATTGAAATAATCTAATTTAATTAGACATTCCCTTTTACTGAAGTTTTATCATTGAGGCTTTTTCCTATGGTGAATTCATTAGATATTAATTCGCATTTTATCCCGCTTGGAAACATTTCGAATGCATTGAAATCAGCAACGCAAAAAAAAACTCGAAATGAAATTTCGCCGAATTTTAATGATTAAATAATGATCAAGAGAAGATCCGGGGATGTTTTTCTTTTTGTCGGTTTCGTCATTCTGCGTATATCAAAGAAGTGAATTTCCTTTCTGCCACTCTCCTGCTAAATTCCCAATTCAAATTAAATACTGGAAAACCGCGACGAACGCGCTCGCTTGCGCAAAAAAAGCGAAAACGTAGAAGAACACGAAGAAAGTAAGTCATAACTGTCTACTTTCGTAACATTTCACATTCGCGAATAAGTATCAAAGTGATCTTTTACTGGTGCGCATTCGCATTCGAAGAAATGTTTGATGTTTGAGCGAAACAACAAATTGCAAAAGTTCGAAGCGACTGAAATTCGTAAGGTGGAATTAAACGCATTAATATGCTACACGAATATTTTAGTTACATACGTCTGTCTGGCAGCCATATGCAGTTTATAAATTGTTGCTGCAGCGCAAATTATTAAGCGGATGCAAAATTACAAAGTTCAAATCTGATAAAATAAAATTAATGAAGACTTCTAACTCCGCGTTTTAAAATAAATACATTACAACGTTACGAAAGTGAGTAATAAAACTCATCAATTCAATGCGTTCGTGCCGTATTTGAAGTTTTTGATTAAAGCCCGATTGTTATGTGAAAAAGCAAAAAAAATCCTTTATGAATATGATAACTAGCTATTTTAATATCAATTATTATTATTGATGATGCGCAAGTTTAGATTAGCTTTTAATACAAAGCTTTTTGAATCCATATTTAAAATTGTTAACAGGCAAACTTTTTAATCAATAAAACAATATTATGTGTTGTATGTAATACTCGGATTTGCAAATGCAAACGAATATTGTTTTATGTTAAAATCATAAAATAATAAATTCACAGAAATTTGTGAATAACAAAATAAAACATATCCGGTTACTATTAAATGTATCTAGTTTCAAAATTCTAATTAAAATATAACCCACTTTTTTCCATTTCAATACGCAGTTTTCTGCTTTTCATTAGATTAGTTCAATAGAAATATATTGCTGTTAAAATTTAATACCCCCAATGATCATTCTTTATTCTTCCCGATAAAATTTGTTATCACACTTTTATTTCCATGTAACGTATGAAAATTTACTATAAAAATCGCCTACCTAACGTTAAAAATGCGCCTAATTTATTACTACAAAGTTTTAAAAATTTTTACAACTCAATATTTTTTGCGTGTTGCTATTTTTTTGGTTATTCGCGATAAATAAACATCCCCTAAAGCGCACACAAAAAGATTGCGTGGTTTACGCAACAAACGCAGTCGAAATTACCAACTATAAAACGACATTTTACGCCGGCGCTCAGCACAAACAAACAACAAATTGAAAAGTGTTGCGATGATGTACGAGTAAAAAAAATCATGCTTTAATTGAAACGTAGCCTGTTTATTTCCTGCTTGTTGTTTCCGTCATGGGCGCATCGTTAAAATGACAAATAACGAATCAAAGCGGTGATCGCAATGAGATGAGAAAATCAAAAGCCACCCCCTCGCGCGCCGCCACCACCACTACCGCCTGCTGCCGCTCGCGTTTATTATGCATGTTGTTTACCGAACGCGAATTCGAATTCGAGATGGCTCTGTTTGCGTATTTTGTACGCGCGGGGGGGGGGGGGGTAACATCGAGAATATTTTCCGGATATAAACTCCTAACTCAATTGAGCGCATCGCATGCGAGTTTATCATCTGCGGTAGGATACATACACATGCTTTTTCTCATCTCCCCCCTCCCTCTGCCGCTTGCCACCCCCGCATGTTGACAGGAGGATGCGCAAATCTCGTTATGCGCGTGCGCGTCTCTTCTCCAAGGAGGAATCAATCATTTATCGAAACGATGAAAATGTATGTACGTACATTTATTTCCAGCTTTTCTGCATCCAGCGTGAAGCACTCTCGTGCTTGCAAACAAACCAAAATCAAAAAAAGAAAAAAAAATCGCAAAAGCACGGACAATGTGAGTGTTCGATAAAAGCGTTGCGCGAACACGCTGAGAAAAACAACCGGAAGTAGCATATGCGACTTCATTCCTCCAGGGGCGCATTCGGCTTGTTATCATCAGCCCGTTCGGTATGCTGTTATGCGCGTGCTGTTTTATAACAGCAATATTAAAAAGTGGCCGCTCGGTCGGTCGGCGTGCTTCGTAAAATATGAGCAAAAATCCTTCAGCTTCAGCGCAATTTAACGTTGAAATAGAACGCGTTGCGAAAGCAATCTGCGTAATTTAAGTTAATTAAGCTGACGGTAATTGTACATAAGATGGGCGCTCGTAACGTACACTCGGTTCGCACTTCTTTGACGCGTTCAAGCGCCTGATTATTACATCATGCCAAGAGCCTACGTTAAAGCGCTAAACGAACGTAAAAATGCAAAATAACTAAAAATGCCAAGGGGTGCTAATGCTTTAAATATACATTACTTGAATATGCAGCTGACATTTTTCCAACGAATTACTTCCTCTATGAAAATTTTAATATTTTTCCTGCAATTCCTGCATACTTTCAAAAATAATCTTATTATGGCAATAATCCTAGTAACAACGTTGGCTGACTTAGGACTTTGTAATATTTTGCTTGAATATTTAAATTAAGGGGAAGTTTAAAGAGTTAATAACAATAGTGAATTATGAAAATTCACTTGAAAGCATGTGATATTATTAAAGTTCAAGGACAATGGTTAGAAACTTGTTCGTCATCCCTGCGCTAGCAGTGCGAAATATGGCAGAGAATGTTATCATAACTCTTTAGAACTTTGCTCAATTCTGGCACTATCTTTGTGCAAACATACGGCAGAAACGCGCTGGTGCATTCCATGTTTGTGTGATATGTAGAAATACACAATGTATGCTTTTTTGTTGGCGCAAGAAAAAAACGCCTCCTGCTTGTCTCTTCGTTCTTTGTACTGCTTCTTCGTTGTGAGTGTTTTTTTTTCCTGGTCTTCATGCGACGGGCTCTTGGCAATGTTATGAGGATGAATATCGGCAGCGAAAGGAGCCTACGGCAAACGCACACGCGGCGGTGATATTTATGAGCGCATTATTCGGACGTAAAAATGAGCCGATTCCATGTTCGGATCCACTAAGGCGAATGCCATTTGCTCGAGACGAATTAAGCGCGATAAGAAAACTGCCGCGGCGCAAATAAAAGATGATTTATCTTAATATACGCGCGCGCCGAGGAAATAGATAACGCTGGCCCGGATGTTGAACTGATAGTTTTCCTAACTAATTGCTATTTCTTGACGTATGGCGCTTTACTTACTTAATTAATACCACATGTGTGATGCGTTTGCAAATATTCCTTCGTCAATGTTTTGATTCAATTACCCGTATCTTTCCTTCGAAAGAATACAATTCATCCATTAACGCAGACAAAATAAGCGACAAGTGTAAAATTCAATCAGTATACCATACCATACGCTTCATGCTTAAGAGAAATAATTGGTACTGACCTTGAACATCCTTTTCCAACGGAGGCAGTAACAGGCATAATCCATTTGGTCTTTGAACTTTTTGCACTCCAATTTAAATATTTCGCACAATGACCCCCCCGAAATTGCTTTGCTTGCAGTTAAGTTTATAAGATGTATGATGTCTGAATTACCACGTCATAAATGATTAACTATATATCTATCCAAAACTCTATGACAATTATGGCAACCGTGGGAATTATATTTACATGTTATGACTTGCTTTTATGATATTAATCTTGTGTTATAACTAATTGTTTTTGTTTATATAGTTGTGAACTCTGTGAGAATAAATTTACCCAATGTTATTTCTCTCTATCCTGAATTAATAAAGCAAACTATCCTATTAAAGATATAGGTATCTCATAATTATTAAATAAAATGAATATTCAACCCCATTTCAAAACTGTGCCAATAGCTAATTGTAAATACCGCTGAATTAATTAATATCTATCTAGCAATACGATGCATTACTGTTTAATTACTGCATGCATGATGTTAATTGTCAAATTAACTAAACATGCATTATTTTATCACTCTACATCATCTCCCACGAACAATCAATCAAAATTCGTATGCTATCAGAGCTATTGTATTAATTCTTCAAAACAACTGAATTAACTCATCCCCATTATGTAGTCTAATTGATTCGTTATATGTGGTATTTGTTACCATATATACCTAACTATTCTATTATACTATGCAGATTCAATTATCTTTACCATTTGTTTACATTCATGCTTCACAATAGTGAGCCTATGAAACATAACCTGTATATGACAAGCTCAATAGAAAAATTGTACTGAAAATATACTGCCTTATATGCATTGAACTGAATTATACCAGTTTTGTAAGCAGTCATAGAAACGACTAAGGTATCAACAGACAAGTCATAACATGATCGTTAGTTCAAAACTATTCAATAGAAATTGTACTGAAATGTACTAATGTCAACTAAATGCTTGCAAAGATTCTAAACACGACCCAGCATAGTTAAAATGTACGCGATATGTTCATTGGGTTCAAAGCATTTACGCGTGTTTCGGGTTTTCCCGAACCGGAGGACCGACCGAAACTTAGACTTTGAGAGTTCCCAGCACATTGAGTCCAATCACACTATCAGCATCAGAGGTACTTCAATCGCCAGCTGGTCATCGACATTAGAGTTTGTTCAGTGCTGCAGTTTCATTCTGTAACAAACAGGACATACATGTACCAAGATGCATCTGGTTACTTACTTGCAATGGTCAAGGGAAATGCTGAAGGCAATGTATAGAAATCGTCCAATACGATACATTAGCAGCTGTTGCTGCCTTCTAATATGAAACTTGGTGATATTATGGACAGGCTGTACTCTTTACCAATTGCAAGGAATGCTTGATCTGATAGCTTCTGTTATGGGCCATCACTCATCTATACTTTATACTGGGGTCTAAAATGTTCGTCACTGTACATTAATGTTATCAAGAACAGTTGTGTTTGATATATGGGTAGAGTTCTTAAACTCTTTTAAAGCTCTAGAAACCTGGATATGCCAATTGTGTGATATTGTAGCTGATGCCACGTTGAGCATGGCATCAGCTGGATATGCCAATTGTGTGATATGCACTGTGTTTATATATGTCAATACTCCTCAATGAAGTTGAACTCTATCAATCCAGCTTGGATTCTTCTGCTTATCCTGTTTCGACAAACTTCCCAATGCTCTTTTGCAAATGCACTACATACAATTATGCAATGGCCGCCATAATGATGATGAAATATTAATTTGCTGATTGTGTGTTATTGTAGCTTGTGGCATGTTGAGCACCACACCATGTGTTTATATATACCTCAGTGAGGCTCAAGCCAATCAATCCAGGGTGGATTGTGCCGCTAACCCACTTTCGAAAAATTTACGATTGCACTTTTGCAAATGCACTACAGATAAGAACGCAATGGCCGCCATGTTAAAGGTGAAATCTTGATATGCCGTTTGTATGATATTGTAGATTGTGGCATGTTGGGCACCACACCGTGTGTTTACATATACCTATACTCCCTCAACGAAGCTTAAACTAATTAATCCAGCGTGGATTCCTCTGACAATCCTCTGTCGACAATCTTACCAATACTCTTTTCCGATTACATTATATACCAAGACGCAATAGCCACCATCTTGGTGACGCTTACACAGCAGATTATTACAACAAGTTCTTACCTGTTTATTACGAAGAATCCACTGCTGCCTACAGCCATCCGGCATCTGGGCAGTCTCCTCAAGAGATTATGAGTATTCATTAGGATGATTGACGATTATTTATCACTAAAAACGCTTTTACTTAAAGGGATGCTGCACTACTCTATACGCTTGCCGGGAACTGTCAAATAGTAACCTCACATCCGCTGGTGCCGGTAGGCGACCGTCATAATGTATGCAACTTGTCGCATACCTCGATGCACACAAGTTATATACGTAAGCGCTGAGCAATATAGCAGGACAAGTATGAAACTTTGTAAAAAGATTAATATAGCGCTAATTATAAATGCAGAGTGCTATAACTTCACAATAATGCCCACCGCTTGCAAAACAAACAAACTCTGTCTTCCGATATACCTGATCTGAATTTACAAGACATGTTGTGTATGACAATACATTACACAATTCAATACACTTGCCCAGGTTTACCTGAGCAAGCCGTATTATCCCAACATTGTGTAGCGTTCAAAATGTTTGCTTAAAATTTGTTTACTTAACCCGAGAGTTGTTCGGAACATATTCATGCATATTGCTGTGTGTAATCATACAGGAGCTGAGGGAACCCATCTCAAAATTACATTTGATATCCTGGATCGCAAGTTCCGCATTCAGCTGCTTGGATCTGCAATTAGTCTGAGATATTGCTAAACTATGTAACTGTCTGCTTTTAGTGAAACACAAGTCAAGTGTATCGATTACAGAAAGCATTCACACTCTATGAGTTTCGATACTCCTACAAACTTATTTTGTTACATGTCACAAGAAACCAAGCAATTGATGACTTCGTGAATTAAAGAATTTCCAACTTGTTCACTTGCTTTCCGGATACTTTATAGCAACTTGTGCCACTTCAATTTTGTCCTTTTACAATGTAGTTGTTGCTATCTCATCATCACAATTTGTTTCAACTTCCTGCACATTACTTTTGCAATTGTAGATATTCATGAACACACAGAGAAGACAGAAACTGTTGGAAGACATAGAGCAAAAGTTGAATATGAGTAGTTAATTTGCCAGGTAAATGCACAAAGGGAAAGTTATGAAATCTTTGTGTCTTGTGTCGAATTTTGATTCTATTAAATTTAAGAGCATCTTCAATGAACCTCTCTAAAGAACGCGTTGAAGAAGATGTAATGCACAAAAGTACTTTCATATCTTCAAAGGAATTCGCAACAAAGGCTGATGCACTATCGAAAGAGAATGACTATAGGTACTCGACGAACACTATGGAAAATTGCATACAAATTGCACGAATTAATTCAATAATTAAACCGAACCGAATTGAAGGCGCCGCGTGACCCAAAATGTAAATCTGCCACTTGCACAACTTCCGAATGTAAATGCTCAAACTTATTGCGTATTTTTCAGGCGCGCAATTAAGACATTATTCACGCTGGTTTGTGTATTAATTAACTTCAAATCGTGTTTGCCAAATCTGGCGTACGACACCCGAATGGAAAGGAGAAGAGCACAAATAGGGCAACAGCCTCAATGAACGAAACGCAAGACGATTGAAGACTCTTTCAGGAGATAGCGTGGGCCTTTAATTTAAACGGGCAATTAAATGCCGACGAAACAAACATTTTGAGGGCGGCGTACTCTTAATTCGAGCCCTGCCTTTTCCTGTGTGTGTGTGTGTGCCAGTTTCCAAAGCGAGAGGAATCATTAGTACACTGGCATTCGAAATTAATTAAGAATTGCTCTTTCTCATCGCGCTCTTCCCGCTTTGTTTGTTGCCAACTTCATTTCTCTTTTGTTTTTTATGCACAACGTAGAATCACAAATGAACATATGTATTAAGATGCGCACAATAGGCAACAATGAACGTAAAATTGGCAAAATAGGGATAAAGAAGAGTCGCGCAATGAGTTGAGTGGTGGCGTGGAGGGCACGGTGCATTTTTATGAAATGTAAATTCGTCTGTTATGTCATATGGTAATGCTATTTCATGAAATTGCATTCTTGTGTACTTCATTTAAACTTCTTTCATTGGCATTCTCAGCTCAGCTCTCCACGCTCTTTTGCATTCATGTTGCTTCAGCGATTTTGCATTCCCAGCGCGAAAATTTACTTGCGGTGTGCATGGAGAAAAAATGCCGAAGAAGCACGAAATGAATTTTTAAAATATACTTGCCGTGACAAAAGCCAAGCTTAACATATTTTTTCTATAAGTATATGTGGAATCATCAAAAATTTCAACACAATTTCGTAATCCTACATTTGAAATTTCCATTTTAATTGTGCGATGCTAAATATTGGCAGGCAGACTACACTTACTTACTTACGAATAATAAAATTAGAAGTATGAAAGAATGTGGATAATTTATAGAGATCCAAAGGATTAATTTTATGAAGGACGATTTTAAATTTCGAGGTGGAATTGAGAGATGTTCAAATAGGATTTCTTTATCGTGCGAGTTTGCTTGCTCTTTCTGAATATTTACCGATTCACGGTTCGCCTGCTCCGGATGGTTTCCTCGTCCTTTCTTCTGCCCTTTGCATTTGGCAAGAGATTTTCAAGCTTGCTTTTGCTTTTGCTTTTGCTTTGAGCTCGTGCTGCAGAGAGCAAAGCATCAGCATCAGCGTCAAAAATGCATTGCATCGCTTTGTCTCCACTACTTCAACTGTGCAGCGCGGTAAATTTAGTTAATTTAACATCTTCATTCGTAGCATATGCCAGAAAGCTTTTCACAAATGCAGATTACATTCACTCTCTATCAAAATAAAAACCCAAACTACTAATAAATTTGTTTAATCGGTTATTTTACTAAAAATGAACAAAGGTGAAACATTTTGATTAAATGAAATTAATTGAACAATAGGTGGGTAGATTCTTAATTAAATGAAAATTAATTAAACAATTCATACGCACTATAATTAAAGTTATTAATTTGAACAAATACCGTCAAGGCGATGCCAAAAATATGAAAATAATTAAACGCAGCACATCATATAATATAATAGAATAATTCACATAAAATTAATTATTCAACGAAATCCACCGAAATAGACTTTAATTACACACTGCTGTTTTAATTGATATTCGTAACCAATACGGCAGCGTTGAGTAATAATGAAATATATGTGGTTATAAATTCACAGCACATTGTATTGTTATCATATCTCATTTGTCGTTTAGATAAAACCGACGCGTCCGCCGCCGCCGCCGCCGTCGTCTCTTAATGTATTTTAATAGGCAAGTGCAGCATGAACAAAACGTGCGGCATATATTGTACCAACGAGGAGTGCGTCAATGTTGCAAGGCTTTAAAGGACGACGCAAGGTGCGATAGCAGGATAACTGCAAAGAACGAACGCGTACCGTTTCGGTACAAAGTTGCCATGGCGTTCGTTTTATGTCTTTCGAGGGGGCGGCGTATGCTACTGCTGCTCCTGCGCACGCTACATTAGCTTAATGTACTTCATCACCTCATACATTTAGTAAATTAAACCCATATCAAACTTGTGTGCATGCGTGTATCGTATTTTTATCTCGGGGGCTTTTCACGTTACTAAAATGTAACTAAAAGAAAAGTTTTGAATGGGATTATAGCTACATACATATTTTATTACGGATATGTTCTTGATTAAAATACCATTTTAATTAAAAATTATCATCCGCTCTTAAACATACGTATCTTTGATTATCCATTGATGTAGATGATCAAAGCAATTTTAAGATTTTCCAAAAAATGGGTTTAGAGGAAATATTAAACGTATATTTATAGCATGAATATATTAATATATTAGGTCGTGATTACGGATTGGAAAGCACAATAAATTGCAATACAATACGATCATTTCGCTAATCGCTGAACGAATATTACGTTTCTGGCTCTTGCGAATAATATGCATATTTCCTACAGCTCGATATAATAAACCTAGGAAACCATACGAGTAGGTATGCATACATAAGGTTTTCCACCAAACACTAACTTGGCCTGCTCAACCAGCGTTTAATGCCAACTAATTGCATACACAATATTTGCGTACGGAATTTGCTTATGCACGTATTACCCCAATGCATTTTGCTTTTGCTTCATTCGTTTGTATGCTAAATTATTCCGCCTTATATGTTATTAACTCTCATAGCTTTATAAATTCCAAAGATTCCTTTCTGTGTTTTCAATCATTTCTTTTTTACCTACTTACCTACTTATTTGAATTATAAGGATATAGTTTAATTATTGCTTAATTAATATAAAACTACATCCCTTTATGCCATGGAAATAGCTTTGGAAGTTGAATAAGCAAGTCTTGATTGGAAATTATACCAGGAGAATTGTAATACTCATTCATTGAATAATTAATCAAGAAGCACTAAATGATGAGTCGAAAAGCACATTGATCAGGACCAAATGTTGCATGAAATAGGAACAGCTTCTAATCACATTCAAAAGCTCTTCCAGGAAATTTCATCAATTTCATCTCGAGTACCTAGCTATAACAAAGAGTCTTTAAATCAAAAGCAGGATCACCTATAATAATTCTTACTCGTACCAATAAATCGAAAACGTATGGTGTATGCACTAGTTGTGCTTCTATTAGCCTTACAAATAGAACTAATGGAGATACTCGATTGACATGAATATACAGCTTATGAAATTAAAACAGTAATCATGTATTTCCGGGGATGCGTACGGTACGGTAATAACACACAAAGCACACACTCACATGCATTTATGGCAAATGCGTTCAGTAATCGAATGTTCAATAGCTACGCTACGAGCATACAGCAATTGTATAAATATAAATAGAGTGAGTGTGTTTGCAAATAGGCATTCGCAGCAAATTGCATGGAAAATTACTTTATCATTTCAATGCACGAATCCAATATTATTTCTATTTCGTTCAATAACAGCTTCAATCTCAAAGCGAATTTATTATTTTGATTTTATTTATACATACCTAATTTAGTCTTTGTTTAAAATTTTTAATTAAAATCTGCCATGTGCACGTACAAAAACACGTGCAGTTTTAATGGGCGTAATTGAGACCAAATTACGTATATGAAGCGAGCCTTTTAATCAATTGCATTCGTTGGCTCGTTCAAGGAGAGAGACGCGAAAGAAAAATTAATTTGCACGGCGAGCACAAAAATTCAACAATCGAATCGTGCCCCACCTGTTTGACGGCGTAAAGCGCGCGAACGCCATGGGGTTGGCGGCAGTGCAACTCTGGCAATGTCATTAATTAAAAATATCGATTGCGGCAAACGAGCGAACGGAAGGTGGCGGCGGATGGTGAGTAAGGGAGCTCTACGCTCGCCATAATCCTATTGACATTTGCGGGCGGCGACCGCACTCGCCGCGTATTCAAAAAGCGCGACCGGCAGATGTTTTCGCCACTGCCGTCCCCAAAGCTGCCTCCGAAATGCGTTTTAATTAATAAACTGCACTTTGCCGCCTCTTTCACACGATTGTGGTTTCGTCTAATGTTTCCTATGTGAAAGTTAATTTGAAAATTATCTTTTCTTGCTGTTTTATTTATTATTTATTCAATACTGCAAATTGATTTATTATGTGAAATTTCTTTTGTTTGCCAAACAAATTCTGTATGCAGACTTATAAGATATGAAGAAAGTTGAACAAACATTAGTTCAACGACTTTCTTCGTGGCGAAAAGTTTTCGTGAGGCGCTAATGTATGTGGCTAATACCTATTTGACTTCTCGGCTGACTTGCAACTTTTTGCCACTCACATAATTCACGCAATATGTTAATTTCCGCGTCTTCATTCTTCGGGCTTTTCTTCGTCGTCGTCCTCTTTTCGCCCGAAATGGCTTTCGAAAACTATGGAATTTATGACAGGAGCGCGAGAGCAACGCGTCGCAACTTATTAAAAGTACGTAAAACAATGAGGTGTTTGCTCCTGGAGCGCAAATGATTGAATGAATTAAGAGCACAACGCACTTACTGTTTGTTTGTCAACTGCTATTAATTTCATTTCTTTACACTCGTACAACACAAACAGTTCGCGCTCTCGAGATGTAAATGATCGATAATAACTTCAATGTGTTGGAAATTGCATTGCAGCGCAAAAGTTTCGCAAAGTCGTTGCGCAAGTTTAAAGTTAAAATTCTCAAGTTACCTGTCAAAAAAGTCTGCGTAATTTATTGAGATGAGACGTAGTGAAGAAGTCGTCTAATTACATCAAACTTAAGAATCAAGCAAGTATTTTATGCGATTGTAAAGTAAACACTTAGTTTTACGAGCGGAAAATTGTTTAAAAAGAAAAAATAAGAACATAGTGCTTGCTGCTGCAGAATTAGAATGCCCTGCAGTTTAAAGCTCTGATAATTAATGAGTAATTAACAACTAGTTAAAGACTTCATTAAGTATCAAGTTATATCTTTCTCTAGCTTTTTTTTTCTAGAAAAACATTTACAGTCTATGACTTGAAAGATAAGTTTAAATATTAAAAGAACGTTTTTATTATTATCCTGGTTATCAGCATATGAATGCGTTGCATATATTAAGTATGATGAATAACCTGAACTCATTTTCTGGACCTTTTTCGGGATATGCTCGTCATAAACCACCTTTGTAATAAAGGTGTAAAACTGAATTATCCTTTCTCGACGTTACCCTTCTTTGTCCACGCACAACCAGGACATAACGTGCATGTTGATGGTTACAGAGTGAAAATATTAAAGGTTAAAGAAGAAATACAAGATGTTCATAAACACTTCAAAAAATGTTGAAGTTTGTTTGAAGTTGCTTTAGCACTTTTTATATTATTTAATGTTTTCTTGAAACCCTTTGTATAACGTAATGTTGTATAAATAATTAATGTGACATGCATGCCACGTGTGCAATCTCTCTCTATCCAAGTGTAATTGCTTTAGACGTGCATAATATATAGAAACGAAATTGTTACATGATGTAAAATGAATAGATAAAGATGAGGAAAGAAATCAGGAAGCAATTGCGTTTTCCGTAATCACGTTTTGATGAATTGTTAATGTAAATATTTATGTAACTTGCAAATAATTTGAATGGGAAATAAATTGAGTCATTGTTTATTTGCCGGCAACTCAAACAAGAATCTGGTAATGAGAATATGGAAATATTCTGCGAATTTCAATTCATTGTACAATTCAATTCAATTTATAATGAAATATTTGCCATATTTGCATATAATTTATTAAGCTATTATTTTCCAAATTATATTCAATTTCTATGAAATTTGTATTACATAATGTATTTTCTAGTTTCCATTTTTAATTAATTAGTGTTTCCATTTCCTTCTCATATCTTTCTAGAAAAATATTATGACATATTGAATAAATACTTAGAGAACAAATAAAGAAGAAATAATAACAAGTCCAGTCAGAAGGAGTTTTGATAAAGTATTAGCAAACAAATTCGATTGACTTATATGGAGTTATTGCTATGATTACTCTGGTCGTTCCACACTTAAATGAGAGAAAAAAGGGATGAAAATAGGAGCAGTAATACGGTGCATGCACAAAGTGCCGACCTATTGCTTTCTTCATCCACACTCGAACGATTCGCAGTATATGAAGCGTTCTACCCGTTCGTTACTCGCGCATCCCTGCTATTCGTACGTCTGGAGCGCGCGCAAAACTTTAGCAATATCATTAATTTTTCAACTCTATCTATTGCATGGAAGTGTTTCGCATGCCTTTGTATACACGTATAGCGCGCACGAATTCTTTCCCTCAAGTGTGTGTATCGGTAATTCAATTTGCCATTTTGCCATTTTTGCCATTTTCAAAACAACAACTACCTAAATCATCCAGCAGGAAAAACGAAAAACAGCAAGAGTGCAAATTGGACATATTCAACCGTAAACCCGTAGGTCATTTATGAAGATTTTAAAAGGATAATACATACTACTATTTTAGTTTATTCAGCCGACTTAATGTAATTAAATTTTTTGGCAACAACATTGGATATTTTCAGGATGAAAGCATAAAACAATAATTTGTTTGAAAAGAGGATATTGCGTTGGTAAAGAGCAGAAATATAAAACTAAACAATTTGCGCATCTATGAGTAAAAAGAAAATGATTAATCTGCGTTCGTAATGAAGTTTTTTGAGTAACATTTCCTTGCAACTCGAGTCTGTTATACGGTTGAGTAAAATAAAACTGGTGCAAGAAGTTGCACTAGTGCGATCTAATGCCTTGTAACAACGTCCATTAGGTGTTCTTTTCTCCTTCGTCTTCGCCGTGATCCTGTCAGAATGTTTTGTTCCTTTTCGCTCCATCCTAGTTTCCTGCAATTCGCTGATGTTCCTACCTCTCCACTCTTTTTGTCGCTGTTTTGTTTTTGTTTCGAGCCATTTGAGTTGCCTCCTGCCTGCTGCATTCAACAAGGACAATTTAATGCGTTACGTTCTGCGGTGCAATAACGCTGCGGGTGCTTAGTTCTTTAAAACACGAGGAAAAATCTATAACCTGTTTTTTATTGTTTTTCTTTTCTGCTCTCTGCTTGCAGGATGGCGTCTCGCTGGAGGGCGGTTCAGTGGCAGTGTCCGCCGACGGCAACACGACGACGAGCACGTTGACATTCACGCCGACGGCGTCCGATCACGGCCTCCTGCTGACATGCCGTGCCGCCAACCAACGCATCCCCATGAGCGAGCTGCGTGACACGTGGATGCTCCGGGTGCTGTATCCGCCGAAAGTAACCCTCACCCTTGGCCATGGACTGGATGCGAATGATATCAAAGAAGGCGCAGATGTCTATTTTGAATGCCACCTGGTAGCAAATCCTTGGGTAAGTTCTAAGTATTTAAAAATTCAATAAAATTCATCCATCGTCCTTGAGAGCGTTTCATGAGATTTATATTAAAAATGATTTTACGACAGTTGAAAAAGTTTATGCGCATTAAAAAACGTCCGTCTTTATAGAACTTAATATAATAAAATCAAACTCTTTCGGACTTGGTGGAATCTTGGAATAAACGTTTCACATCATCTTGATGAAAATAAACCAATAAAACGCATTTTATTTTTATTGATGCTCAATAAAGTTTCAGCCTATCCAATTTCAAGCCTGAACAAAAACGTAGATAAATTAGTTAGGTAAATTTTTTTCAATCAAGTCAAACAACAACGCAATAAATATTTTTCTATTGAACAAAAACTACAACGGAATTCTTTTATTCTTACTGCGTTTTGAATAATTAAATAACTTGAACGTGATAAGGGCGAACAGGGAGAAAAATGAATTAAGAAGATAGGAGGAGAATGAACGTTAAAAATAAAGCCAGACAGAAGACAAATTAAATAAAACTTTTGTTCATTTCTCCTCACTTTTATTCTTGACGCATATCAGTGTTTTTTTGTTCCATTTCATAAGAGTCAGCATAACTTGAGTTAACTTGAGTTAGTTTAAGTTCATAAAAACCTGATCAGGAGTGAAGTTAATTTGCGAACAAACTTTTTTCATTTATCATTTGTTAATTTCACAGTTGTAGTCTTAAAAAATATATTTTTTCAACCCTTAAAAACTTGTTAAACTGGTAAACTGTATCTATTTCCATTTGTGACGTTACTAGGGGGTTGTTTTTTGGGTTTAGAATGAGAGTACAAGAATTAGTTACTTAAGTTGACTTAGATTTGTACACGTGACAATAAATCTGTTACAAAAGCAGGAAAACGTGTATCTGCATTTAAATAAATGGCATTGATGAAGTCGTTTAAAAGATTCATGTCCTGGGAAAGAGCACTTCTTCGAAGGCTCGTACCACTTCAAATTCGATACTCGAGTGAAACCCTGGATTTGGGCTCAGTGCAATCGTCTAGATTTCTCTTGATTCGTTTACACTAAAAGCTTTTATGCAAGCCGAAGGAGACACCGTTTCCTCCAGGAGCATCTGAACAATTCCAGGACGAATTTGTGCTTGCATTATTTCCAAAAATGATGCTGAATTTATATTTAAAAAAATATTTATACCAGAAATGGCTATTAATAAAATGTGAATACCAAGTCTTAATATATTAATGAAAATAAATTTAAAAGACTGGAGGAAATATAAAATTGACATAACAAAACGTTATCAGCACGAGCAAACGTCATCCTCTCGCTGAGAAATGCAGCTCTTCTTTAAAAGTGTCTCGTAAAATTGTGGCATCTTGTCAAACGACGCATGCGAAAGATAAAAATACTTTAGTGTGAAATAATATAAAGTCATAAGTCTTATGAATACGACGCGCATCTTAAATATGCATACGCATTTGTCAATTTAAGTTTAACACGAAGAATGTGAACGTTTCTTCTTGGTTTTTCTCTTGAATCTTTTGTGCGCAAAGAAGAAATAGAGACGATGAAATTTACAACAGCAAATCCTCTTTGTGCGTTCGTCCTTCTTCCGTTTCAATTATCCTATTCAGGGATATTGAATATAAGCTCATGACGAAAAAGGTGAAGCAGAGCGACGCCTTTTTTTCGGCGAGATCATTCATCAACGATTCGCGTTTTTCCTTCATTACCACACTTTCGCGTGCGTCCACTCTCCTATTCAAGTGAATGTAATACACATGAATGACTCTATTCCGATGCGTTTATTGTTATTAAAATGGTTATTTGTTTGCGTTCTTTCACAACTTTCAATGCGAATGCGTTCAACTGTCTGCAACTGTTTGATTAATCTTTAATGTTACGAGTTTGAATTGCACTTAAACAAATCCTCAAAAAGCATCAAAAAAATTCATTGTTATGAAAAAAAGCAATGATTAAATTTATATGAAGTCAATATAAGAAAATCGTGCAGTTACTTAAATGCGAAAAATATTAAAATATGAAATTTGCAATAGGTATAAGAAGAGATTTAATGAAAAGTTTCGCCATAAGTATGAAACACGTTTATTAAAAGGCTATTCAAGAAACATAAATAAACAAATGAATATTCCATGTAGAAATATATGAACTTCTTTTAATAATACGGACAAAACGCATAAAGAAGTATTATTAATTTTTTGAATAAGTGCAGTAGAAGCGCACACGCTCTTTATGGAGTGCAAAACGATTTTAATATTGGACTTGTGCGCTTCCGGTGGAACATCAAGAGAGATTATTTATAATTGTACGGCGAGTTTTTCATCGCGCATGGGACTTGATCCAATCTTCAAAGCGCGCGCGAAAACATCCCTCGAGTGCATCGAGTGTAAATTGTAAGTGGCGCATAACAAGTAAGAATCTGCGCACTGTTGCAGCCGTTGCCGCCGCCACTGCCGCCGTCGCGGATTGTAAGCCGATGTGTTGCATAAATGTATGCACAGACACATGCGAAAATACTGAAGCGCGTCGAAGATTTATAGTGGCAAAGCAGAATGCGATCAGATTATACTCTCCATCCTATTTATATTCAGCAGCAATCTAAATAGTTTGCACAGAACTTGCGCCACGCTATTTCAGTTATGAGTGTGTGAGTGTACGCGAATTCTCTTGAATACTAGCCAAATACTGTTAGATTTTGCACTATTGAAATGCCATGCGAGTTGAATAGACCGACGCGTTGTCAATTTGTGTATTTGCTTACTTTTTTGTTGCTGTTACCACACCGTTTTCAACATTTTATGTGTATCGTTTTTGTCTCCCTCAAACCTTTTTTTTTTGCTAACGCAATAATTTATTAATTCATTAAACACAACACATTTTTGAGAATAATTTTCCAAGTTCCAAGTCAAGAGAAAACGAGTTTTGAAAGTTGACTGGAAAACAAGAGACTTTAAAGTATTGCTCGCTTGCACGCATGGTGAGAAAATAAATTGATTTCGCTAAAATGTCTTTCTAATATTGTTCGGCCGCTTGCTGTGTTCCCATGACAACGTGCATTGCGAGGTGTCACCTTTTCTCTATAAAATGTCGTACCCTTCTCCACTCTATCCGCCATCCTCCAGGGAGCTGCTCTCTGCTTTATGCCCTCTCGTTTGCATTTTCTGATGTATCAGCTTTTGCCATCAGTTTTAAATATTGGTTTCGTCAGGATAACAGGATAAAAGGATATCACGCTGACGCTTTTAGTCCTTAAATTTATAAATGTTACATTTTCCATGTCCTAATTACTTTTATCCTGAATTAATCACAATCTAACTAAGGAATAAGACATTTGCCTTGATTTAAAAATAGGAAAAATGTTTAAAGCATATTGAAAATCTTAAATCTTTGGAAGTATATAATAAAATTCCAAAATATTTCACTTAGAACAAGTTTTGGCCCAGATACAATGAGTTGGCATGAGGTCGAAAGTTCGCATTCAGGAAGCCGCCAACACACAAATATATTCGAGGGATGTTTTGTGCACGGGGTGTGAAGAGTGGTGGCCAAACTCTGCACGTTTAGTTTTCTTTGAATTTCGTTGTTCCGTGCGAAGGGTACATATTTCATTTTCAAGTTTGCAGCTAAGAAGAAACTGGCACAGCATTGATGCTGCTCAACGCCAACCGCACAACAAAATATACAAACACACACAATATTACACAATTATACAGGAAGTCTCAATAAAATAAATATTATATCAACTAATACGTCGTTCATTGTTACGAAATTGTATGCACCTGTATATTATGATTATAATATACACCTCAGAATTTAACAAACAAAACTCGGAAATTCAAGGGAAGAAACAACAGGAACTTGCACATATTTGGGGCAAATGTTGGCTCGAAGTGTGCGAACAAACGTGGAACGTATTTATATTCAAATCTGCGCGCACGCGTGTGAAACAAACACGGAACGAAATTTATAGCTAATTAAATTCACGGAAACAAATCCAGGTGCGGTTTAATAATCTCGCTGTCAGCCCGAGTTGCACAAATTGTGCGCGGCATGGGCGGCAAACTTGCGCCGGGCTTTTCTTTCTTATCGACGAGAAAACGCCAGTGCGCAATCCGCTTGTCAAATGGCGGCGAGCAAATGCATGGAAATGTAACATTTATTGACGGCGAGCGCAGAATGGAAAGAAGGGTGTACATCGCAAATGCATTATGCGCGTAGGACGCGATGCGCGAGTCAAATAAATTTTGCATTGCCCTTGTGCACTTTGCAGCCGGCGCATTGTGGTTTTGCGCTGCTGCATATCACCATTCGAATGCAATTTTAATTTGTCCTCTCTGTTTTGTGTGCTGCAACGAAACCGCCCCGATTAAATGTCAAACTGTTCGACGTGTGGTTTTTGTTAATGCTCTGAGGTGTTTTCAAATATTTCACATTCCTTCATAATTAACCAATCTCCATATAATTGACAATCAACTCATATTTCAAACCACAAATACGAAATGACATTCAAATATTATTTATATTCCTGGTTTAAGTTTAATTTTAATAGAAAATTGCTAAGGAAGAAAGCCAGAAACTTTTTACCTAAGTTTAATTCACTCGAAATTAATTTAAAGGAAGAAACAAGAAAACTTCTTAGTTTATTTCGTTTTGGGATGCAAAAATTCATATAAAAAAATATGAATGAAAATTTAATTAATCATCATTCACATTTGTTTAACAATTGTCTGAACAAACATGTAGGTAAATATAATATGTTACATTTTTGTTTACTTTTTAATTTTTTGTGTTTTAGCATTTTATGAATGCCATTTTCATGCCTGTGCAATATAAACAAGGCTTAAACGTGGGTAAACAAGTGGATTTATGACCGTTTGATTATAGAGTCAACAAACAAATAACATAAAAAACGCAAAAATTGCCGTAGAAGTAAATATTTAATTATCGCTAAATAAAACATTAACACGCAAAAATTATATTTACATTAATCGCGCCAGCATGCTAATCGCAGTAAACAAACTAGAACTTGGTCAAATTATAATTACGTTAAACATGCATTATTTCTGCTTGAAGTTGCAAAAATAATTTGTTAATTAACTTACGAATATTTGTGTTTATTAATTAACATTGCATACAATGAGGTCAATTATTATTATAATAATTATTAATTTAGAAGATTTATACCTGTGTTGAATTGAATTCAACAATTTTATATTTTCCCTATCAAACAGAATTGAATTTTAATATCGTTTAATTAATTTTCAATTCCATTGAATTTTATGACTTCACCACATTGAATCATGTTCCAGAAAATGAATGATACATTCATTTATTCTGTATTCAAATTACATTCATCTATTTTAAAGTGTTTTATTGAATCGGAATTGAGTTAATTAAATTCCAAGATATTTGATATTGTAATAATATTTGATAATTGATTTATTATTAATTATTGCTTTGTGTTAAGGGAACAATAAATAATGCAATATTTTATTTTATTATAGTTTTATGAGATCCGATAAAGGTTTTTAAATGGATTGGGATAGTAAAGTATCAATAAAATACGAATTTATTTTAAAAGATATTAAAATTCAATTTAGGTTTGGATCGCAAATTCATTTTAATTTATTTCGTTCTGTTTATTAATGTTTAATATGATAAAATGATAAAATATGTATTCATAAAACACCTGCTAATAATTTTTCTGTTAATTATATTTCTGTTTATTTAACATCGAATTGAAAATATCATCAAAACATAACTATTCGATATTTATTAATTAAATTGAATTCATTAAAACCTACATTATATAAATTACATACAATAATTCTATTCATCGTAGATTTTTGTAGTTAAATTCATAATTAATCGCAATCATAAAAACTGTTGAGAAAAGTTTAGTCCAAGTTTAAGAACTTTTTGTGGGATAAGTTTATTCTTTGCCTATTATGAACACGACAAAAAATTAGGTCAAATCCAAACATTGAGTCTTTTTTTGTACGATCCCAACAACATAATAAAATTATGCAAAACTTATGGCCAAACTAGACTAAACGATGGCCAAAATACGAGTCGGAAAAGATCGAATCGTCTAAGAGGATACGAAGGAAGTGGTTCGGCCGTCAGCCCAGAGCAAAAATAAGATGATTGAGTGAAAATAAGAAAAAAATGCAAATTTGCCGCCGCGTCCCAAGTTTGCGGTCGGTCTCCGGAGGCGGAAAATATTAATACATATTTATACATTGCATTCGAAGACCTCTTCTTCTTTTTCCTCCTCCTCCACTACTTTTTCTGCTTCAATACATAAAAGCTCGCAATCGATTTGTGTAAGCGTATAATAAAAAACGAACGAGGAAAATCTAATAGAATCCGGGTTTAGGAATTCAGCGAACAATTCACTCCAACGATGCGCTTCGATATTTAGTAAAATAGAAAATGGCAAATAATAAAAATTGCAATTTTTTCCACTTGCAGGAAAACCATCATATGACCCATCATATTATTAATAAATATTTAATATTTCATCCCCTTAATACACATTTTTATACAAGGACATCCACATATTGTATGCATACAGCTATTGCATTCCATAGAGAGTGTCTCGATAAAAAATCGAGGGTAAGAATCAATGCGTAACCTACCTTTATCCTTTACAACAACAACAAAAAAAGGATACGACGGGTGTTAAAACGAATTTCCCGGATTTATTTATTACGCAGCCTACTGGATTACACTGTGCGAGAGCTGTGTGCAAAACGAATACTAAAATGCGAATAAATGCAGCAGCCCCGAGTGCTAAATTGAATTTTATCACTTTTATCACTTTGTTTACTGCGCATGCTCAAATTGCAATTTGTATAAATCCGTAGGCGATTTAAATTCCAATTTGATCGTTCCAGTTATCTGCTATTGTTTTCCCAATACAAATTTACATATTTATTAACAATTTATGTGAATCTAAATAAATTTACTTATGACCAATTCAACTACAACAATAACTTTCACAATAATTCTGATTGATTGTTCTTTTTTCAGGTACTGAGAGTTTGGTGGTTAAGGGATGGTCAACGATTACTTAGCAATGCAACTTCTGGTGTTATTGTCAGCAATCAAACATTAGTATTACAGGTAATTAATTACAAAATCATCCCAATCATTTCCAACATAATTAATCATTTTTTATCATACAAAAAACCCATAAAAATGATGAATCAACAAAAAATCAGTCATTTTACTTATAAGTATGCCATCTTTTTTAATGGCAATAATGAAATTGAAGTAGTAACAAAATTAGTAAGCATTACTTTACTTACTGAGTAATAACAATCAAAAGCTTAGATAATATAAATCACAATTTGCAGGTGTGTATTAAAAACATTAATAATAATAAGCCAGCGTCTGAAAGTGACTAAAATACATTCATTTATATTCGGGAAGGGAATGTTCATAATAGCAGCGAAAGGCACATTTCGTCTAATAAGTGGGCATAATGCACGCGCGCGCGTTCGCAAGCGGTTTACTATTATAATGGTCATTAAACTTACGACCCGACGATTTCATTAACTTCCGAGAGCGAACGCATTAAAATTAATCATCGCGAATGAAATTTGCTTTTTATCGGTTTCGGAGGCGCAACGTGCATAAAGAACGTTCACGTGGAAGTAACTGCAGCGCGCCCACTTCCAAGAAACAACTCCTGTTCCTTCGTCCTGCGCAAGAACTAGCACAAAACACACGCTCCCCGTATTTCCGCCAGCACACCAATGTTCTTTGTGGCTTTATTCGCAGTGCATTTACCAATGTTGTACAACTTTTTAAAATACCTTCAACAAGAATAACTTTTTCTCGCGTTACTGCTCCAAAACCCCACCAATTTCTATACTTGGCACTAATGTTTAATTTTTATTTTATTATCCTTGAAAGCACTCAAAGTCCTCCTTAAAATTCTTACTGCAAAAGCAGAAAATAAGCATTTAAAGTTTAATATTCTTTTGAAACACACAAGAGAATTAATTATTACGCTCAAGTGTTTGGAGCTTTTAGCAAAATTTTTACGGCGTTTGATTCATCTAATTGAACAAACAGTTGTCGTCGTTTTTCTCATTTCGCATTCTCATGCGCAGCAACGTTTGTTCATTGGGCGAATGCCTCCTCTACCTGTGCGAATGGCAAATCCTTTGTGCCTTGAAACGTGCGCCATATGCGGGGGTGCGCGTTGTCTCTCATAATTAATGAAATACTTAATGGGCTCGCGCTGCTCTCGGACGCGGCGCACAGATATTAAAAGCCGCACAATAACACGCTTCGAATGAGATTTGCCTCACGGCTTCGGGCGCTTCAACTCTTCTACATTTTTAAATTACCTTCAACGTTTCAATCAGCGCGCGCGCACGCAAACAAGCGACGCGAAAAACTTAATTCATTAGATCAGCGCGAATAATGAATTGCATAATAAATGGGCGAGGTGTGCTCGTTCGTCACGAACACGAAAAAGTGTGTCGCACGCCAAACGCATTTCTGGCGTGTAAAACAAGTGCTCATAATTAAAATGCGAGCGCAAAGAGAGCGGCGAAAACTTTGCGCTTAATGAAATGGCTCTCAGCGCGTCCAAATCTTTCGAATTTCGTTCGGAATTTGTTCAAAATCAGCTTGCTTGGTCCCGTGAGTGAAAGGGCTGGAAATTACTTTGAGCGAGTTAATTTCCTAGGGAGGAAAATTAGATAATAACATAATAAAGGCTAATGTGTTTTAGCTTATACAAGTTTGTTATAAATAAATATTGAATGAGACCCAAATACAAAGTGTTCCATTAATTTTCAACTAAATAACAACAAGAACGAAAGTCAGTGAATAATTACAGTAATTAAAACGCATTTTATTCATGAAAGATAAATATTATGTTATTCATCCAATTTCATGTACTTACTTACATTTGAATGCATTCCAGTTTTATATAATTTAAAACCCTTGTTTGCAGGGGGTGAGTCGTACGAGCAGCGGACGCTACTGCTGCGAAGCGAGCAACACGGAGGGCGCTTCAAAAAGTGCTTCTTTCCATTTAAAGGTTAAATACGAGCCCATCTGCGGGGATATGAGCGGCAGAAAGGTCCTGGGGGCGGCAAAGGATGAGCCTCTTACCGTGGAATGCAAGGTAATGTTGTATTTATTATCCATATTAATTTACGTTTTATTTATTTATATTCGTAGCCACTTACTGGCATTTTTCAACATGAATTTATTCTGTTGGTTCATTAGGCGTATTCCAAAAGGAAATGTAAAAGTTTTATTAACACCCGCCGCAAGTAAATTTTTATTAGAAACTTTGTCGAGTACGTATTGTTGCATCGGTACATAGAGCAAGCAGTTTTTCAATTAAACGCATCAAGAACATGCGGTTCGAACAAAATACACACAACATCCATAGAGTTCTCTTATAATCGTCGCGCCGCCCGCTCACGAAGCAAAACACAGAGTAACCCCATTGAAAATACGTGTGCAGCTCATACAACAACAACAACAGGCGCAACAGCACCAGCAGCCAAAGCAAATGTGTTTCGAGAGGATGAGCAAAAAATATAATTGAAACTGTACGCGCATCCGAGTCGTACCTTCATCGCTCCGTATATTCAAGAATGAATTTATTCTGTTATCATAGTTAGTGGTACCTACGCTTATATATCTATTGATGGATGGCTGCAAAAAATTAATTGCATTGCGCTAATGGCCGTTTCATGAACGGTTATCCCAATACCCGGTTTCATGTCTCGCCAATTATTTTTATCGATATTTCACTTCATCATCTATGTTTTTGACTTATCATATTGTCTTGTTTAAATATTTTATAATGAATAATCTATGAATTAAACGATTTGTTCACTTTTTCTCAAATTATTCTCGTAATCAATAACTCATGATTACAGGATTTTTAGTGTCCAATGAAGAAATTTACTTGGTACTTTCACCAAGATTAAAATCAGTTCATGAATAATATATTTAAATGTATTATTAAAATGTATGAAGTGGTAAATGTCGTACATTTATTAGTTTTCATTTAACTTTAGATAAGTTTTGAGCAAATGTGGAGCAAGCAATAAAAGCGTAGAAGTGCGCAGTTGACGCATTACTTATGGCTCAGATAACGTATGAGGGTGGCCGTTAATTTTATATTTTATTGCCGATATGTGACACACGATTCGGTTTTTGTCGCGTTTTCCGCACGATTCTTTGGTTTCATCTTGCGATCCCGATGCGCCCGATTTATGTAACGGTCGAGCGCACATAAAAACCCACCGTGTTTCGCATGCGGTGCAATAAACGAACGCACACCCTCCGCAAACAATACAACTATTTTGGCGCATTTCATCCCGAATGCCGAATAGGCAGATTCAATTTTTTGTTTTGCCATTGTTTCGACGAGCATGCACGCGAGACGGTAAATCGAATTATTTTTGCGATGCGCATAAATTCGCATTTACATCGCGGCCGATTACAAATTCGCACGTAAAGGCCGCTCCGAGTACTGCATTGATTAAATACATAAATCTCAGTCGCCGGCAACAGCAGCGTAATCAACGAAACGCGCATACCAAATAGAGAATTTTCTTTCTTCATTTGCGCCTCGCTCCATTCAAGTTATGACTATGAAACGAAACACGCTCGCTTTGAGTCAAGTTTCGACGGAATGTTAGCCCGACTAGACTTGTCTGTTCATTTGTTTACTTTTAGTTTACATATTCGAATACCTGCTATGGATAGAATCTACCCATACTGTTGATCAGTCGCTTTCAATCTTTTCACGAGAAATCTTTTGATTTCAAAAATTAAAACATAATTTCCAGACTTAAATTAAGCCATCTTAATATAAAATACGTAGAATATTAGCTACTTACTACAAAACACCGTGGAACTAAGCACATTTTGTAGCACTTAAGGCACTCGACGTTCTGTAACATTAAACTTGTGGAAATGGAAAACTTGAGTGGATTTGGAGAACGCGCGCGCACGGCTCGTCGTCGGTATCGAAGTAATAAGTTAGTTCTGAGGCGGGTTAAGTGGACTTAATTTGTTAAATAGATGGCGGTTAGGCGAATATAGAAAAGGGAAATATGAGACCTCAATGCGATTTCCCCTAAGCGGATATACGGTGATTGCGCCGGCGGCAGCACACGCTCATCCACGGAGGTTTACCTTGCCGCAGCCGCCACCACACCACGCCACGCCACGCCACTCCACGTATACGGAGTGTGGAATCGAGTGCATAACTTGCCAAAGCCATGCATATTCGAGTCGGAATCGATCGTGAGCACTTCCAACGTGCTGTTGCTGCCGCCGCCGTCGCTGCACAGCCATAATTCCTCCGCGAACATCTCTTGGATATCGGCTTTGCTTACGGTATCCAGTTATGAGAATTTACTTGAGGACCTGCCGAACATTGATTAAACCCTTGCATTGCTCCAAGGCGTGTAAACGTTGCGTTTATTACATCTATTTTCATTTCAACGAGCACCGTAGGTACTTCAAACTCGCTTTTTGATCGAACGACTCTGATTAATTGTTACTTTATCCGTTTGACATGCTTATTATAAAATCAGCAACAGGTTTAACAAGGTGAAATGCATGAAAAATGCACCTATTTCAAAATGTAGATTGGAAATTGTATTACGCTAACGTTATTGTCACATTACGCCAGTAGGTACGTGTTCGACACGCGTCGGACTTAACTTGTTGTTGGCCATTGATGTCAATGGGTTGTTGATCTAATTGCAAATAGCGTTCGATTGCAATTTGCTTTGTTGCTTACGATAACGTATATCCGAGTTTAATTGTTATTCACGTCACTAGAACGCCATAAATTTACTGACGATTACAACTCAAAAATTATTCATTTCATTTTAGATCTGATTGATTACAATCCATAATTAATAAACCCATGAAAATATTTGATAAAAGTTGTTCAATCTCAATAATAAATTAAAACATGTAAACATTTTTCGAAATGCGCGCAAACTGAAATGACAACTCGCTCTATTCATTGGGAATTCCCGGACGAGCCGAATTACTAATTAATTAAAAGTACTAATTAAACTGGCTACTGAAACATGCATTGACAACAGGGCAATAATTTTTTGTTTCGAGTGGAAATGAAACTTTTATCATTTATAGTCAGAACCACTGAAAAGTTTGATGTGGTTTGCATGCATATTTAAAACGAAGCAAAACCCAACGGAAAATGGTCAGCGATGAAACGAGTTTCATGATAATAAAAAACGATAATAATAAAAATCTATCGCAGTTTGTTGTTCATTATTTTATTGACGCTTCGAATGGAACACAAGCACTATTCAAAATATGTGCGGCTCTTATTGACATTTCAGCCGGATGGCAATATGCGCGCATC
This sequence comes from Aleochara curtula, assembly GCA_963978815.1. Lineage (NCBI taxonomy): Eukaryota > Metazoa > Arthropoda > Insecta > Coleoptera > Staphylinidae > Aleochara > Aleochara curtula. The sequence continues at coordinate 16,120,773 of OZ022216.1, read as the reverse complement.
GATTTGATTTCAACGAGTGACATGTATTAAATATTTCGGTCTCAGATCGGATATCCGGCTGCTCCATTTCGCGTCGAAAAAGTTTGCTTGTTAAACAGGCATAAATTGCGCTCGCAAAGCGCAAGAAATGCGAGATGTTCTTCCCACGTCTTCTCCGCAGTGCCGAGATACTAGTTTTAGTGTGGCGCATTTCGTTTTTGTGCGCCATCGATTCGTGCAGAGTTTAAAAACAAAAAGCGCGAACAGGCGCAATGTTTTTCGGCGCAAGTTTGCTACGAAATTAATTTCCAGCTGCCGGCTGAATGAGCGCACAAATATATCTTTCTGTCCGCTGCAAAACAGCATCACATAATTTCCAAATTCAATGAATATTCAATTCGCAAGATTAATTTCGCCGGAAGGAATGGAACTTGTTTCGTTGCGTCGTCGTTGAAAACTTAGCCAAAGTTGCGAATTTCGGGATTTAAATAAATTTATGCCAAGGTACATTCTACATTTGTTTGTTTCCATGTTTAAACTTGTTGTATAACACAACAACAAGAACACTGATTAATTAAATGTTAAATTGTATTTAAAAATTAGTTGCAATGTAATTTACCCAGTCACAATTTCAAGTACCTACTTAGTCATTGAACAATTCGTATTACACAAGGGTAGTAAATGAATAATTCATATGACGACGCACAAGCATACGAGATTCACTGATTATCATCATGATGAGCGCCATCATCATCGTCATCGTCGTCGGCGTTGTCGTCGTTGCCGCGTGCAAATCTGCGGAGCATTCGGTGCAAAACGCAATTGAGTAATTAGTGCAGTGGGACGCAACGACGCGCGCTCAATGAAATTACATTGATTTCTCTGGCGACGAAAAGGTGTTTGCGTCGCTGCCGCCAAAGTTATGGTAGATTTTAATGCCCTGCAAGAGTGGAATTCTCATTGCGCTGCACTCGACGCCCGCGCCCTGTAGCCATGTACTACAATAAATTGCAATTAAATATTACTACCTCTGCTATTACCAACATAAATAATTCGTGCGCTTTCCCACGTAGATGATTATTTTTCAGTACGCGCACTTGTACTGCGTTCGGATTAGCAACCATTTCGTTTTTTGCTCGTTTCTCATCACATTTTGCGCGCATTGCTATTACTATTTTTGCCTCAGCACGGCTTCAATTATGCATTCAGTCAGAATACGCGAAAATATACGTTGAGCTTGAAATATTGAATTATTTCTAAGTACACTACTAGTGAATTTACTAATTACACTTTTTATTCTATCGAATTGTTAAATCAACAAAAACTAGTTGGGAACCAGTTTTTTGCAGTTGAGAATTGGATGTGGAATTTTTTAGTTGTAGTTGTTTAGTTGCTATTTGTTGTTTTGCGTTTGGTAGTTTGTTAATACTGTTCTTGTTCGTTTGCAACATGATTCACTATTTGCACGCGACTCGTGTTCACGCGGACAGCTCGTTAGGGGCGGCTTTGAGAAATAAATTGGGTGCAAAGTTTTGGTTAAACTTTAGCGCCTCGCCTATGATTGTTGCTGGCAGCCGTGGCAAGTTCTCAATTAGCGCACGCGCTCAGCTCGTTGGGATAAGGAAGTTGTTCAATGAGATAATGAGGGCCTCTTTATACCCTATTTATGACATGTTGATAACCGCCAACCACCTTCTATCCATTAGTGTTTATTAATGTTAGTGTCGCGTTTGAAACACTGTCTTGTAAAATAAATGGAATTTCCTGAACATGCATCAACTGAAAATGCCATCTCAAGTTGCAAACTGCACACTAACTAACTAACTAACTAACTAATTCCTGAGTAAATTGACAAATAATTGAATAATTTAACTTAATATGATGATTTTTTTCAAGTGTCAAAGATATTTGGTAAATGATTTCCATTTGCAGTAAAATAGTTTTCGTTTTCAGCGGAATTGCACTTCTTCAACTACTAATTTTATTAAAGTTTTCGCCAATTTTTGTTAACGCAGCGCCAAGCCGGGAAATGGATAATGGGATGCCGTTTAAAGTTTAAATACGTCGAAGACGAACTTAAAATCTGGCGCTCTTCTCAAGTTCGAAATGCACTATCAGAAAATACAATCTGCTAATAATAAATGATCTCATTTCGTGAAACTTTTCCGCCAATTTCGTGTGCAATTAATATTTCTTGAAGAACAATCAATTAATTACATTTTGGGGCTTTGTGCGAATATGTTATGATCATATTCAATTATATCTGCTATAAAAGGCAGCATTCATGAAGATGAATAATGCGCGAGCAATTTGTTCGGTTGAGTATAGCAGCACAAATTACATGCTTCCCCCTTGGGCGTAAAGAATATCAATTTATCATGTGACTTTCTGCTTTTTCCGGGAGAACAGGTGGAGGCCGAGCCGCCGGCGCAGTTATTCCGGTGGAGCTTCAACAGCACGCCAGGCATCTCGAAGGAGCTGACGGAATTCAGCGCGGAGCCTGGCGGCAGCCGACTGAGCTACACGCCCAAGGTTGCCGCCGACTACGGTACACTACAATGCTGGGGCCGCAACGAACTCGGCTCGCAGAGATTACCCTGCACGTACCACATCGTCCCTGCCGGCAAACCGGACCCGCCAAATGGCTGCTCCTTCACCAACGTCACGCACCATTCGCTCATCTTCGGATGCAAGAAGGGCTTCGACGGCGGCATGCGCCAAAAGTTTTCACTCCTCGTTGTCGCCAACGGAGCACTAGTTGCCAATCTCTCTGCCAACACTCCAGATTTCCTTGTTCCCAATCTGGAGCCCGCTCAAGACTACACAGCAACAATTTACTCCATTAATGCAAAAGGTAATTATTCAAAAATCTCACTTAAAACTACTTCTTCAACTTGATACATTATTCATAAATTAAACTCCGATACCCAGCTGGCGATTTGAATACGAAATTGATTTCGAGTGATATTTTTAATTAATTAAAAACTTTCATTAAACACCGTAATCGAATCTGATTTATGCATGAATAAATTGAACAAACAAGTAGGAAAATCCTTCCTGCAAGGATTTTTAATTAATACGTAAAGATACTATGAATAATTAATACAGCAAGCGCGCAATTCTATCGATTTCAACTCGTTAAATAATCCACGATGAAAACAACGTGCACTAAAAGTAGATACAACATAGATTTATTTAATAAGTAATCAGCGCCAGTCCAGTGCAAACATTCAGATGAAATATGGAATCGATAACGTGATGAGTTATTATGAAATTTTCAAATTAATTGATAGCGCCGATAATTTTACAATATGCATTTGTTGTATTTCGTAAGTGCGTAATTCGAGTGTGTTTTGGGCAGACCGCCAAATAGGTATCGTCGCATTGTTTGCAACATTCACAAATAATCAGATATGTAAATCACTCGCTTAATTAACCATTGCAGCGTGCGTTCGAATTTGATTGCATGTTGCTCTTGTGCGCTATTACCCAGTTCTACTACACTACTGATCGCTATCAAAATACGGTGTGGGCGAATGCAGTCGCAATGCCGCCGCCGCCACCACCACCAGCGATAAATATAACTGATAGTCGTAAATAAGTAAAAGTCAGCTAAAATGTAGCACGTAAATCGCGGTTGATAGTGTGAAATGGCACTCATAGAGATGTTAGACGAACGCGAATTGCCTCGTAAAAATTATTCTGCTCGCCAATGTTAACCAACATTCAACTATTTTACTGCTCAATTATTTGTAATCGTGTAGTTCAATTACGTACACAAATATTCTATTATTCTAAAATAACTTGATATTGTTTCATTTTAATTAATTCCAGCCACTTTTAATAACACTAAATCAGTGGAATAGAGTTTTAAATGAGTGAATAGCATGCAGCTGATAAGCGCGCTTTGAAAGCACAAGAGCAATAGAATTTTACCAAACATTCACAATCATGCTGACTGAATAAATGAATATGAGCGCCATTGCGTTATAATAATAGTAAGAGATAATACACGGAATGAATGTAATGTATGCAACGATTTGATTAAACTCCTAAAAGCACAAAGCGTCCATTGTGCAAAGAAGCGACAGGCATAACGCGCCACTTTAATCTAGGGAGCCCATCATGGCCCACTGATATCTACATAGTGCGGTGGTTGGTACAATATTCACAAAGAAAAAAAAACCGCAGGCGAAGAAGGTTGATTAGATACTCAAAGCCACGTTACCAGAGCCTCTTTGAATTCAAATTTAAGCACGCTACCACTACGTCAGCATCATTCGAATATTATCTTGAACTAATTCCTTTTGTTACGTTTTAGGCTGGTCGAAAAGCACAAATCCAATCTCGGTGCGCACCCTGCCAGCGCCTGGTTTGAAGGAGCAAAGACGATCCACAGGTCCCGCTGGTCCTGAGGAGAAAGGATCACATGGACCGTGGCCCTATATTCTTTTGGCAGCTGGAGCAACATTGATTGTTGCTGGTGCTATTGGTGCCATCATCATAGCTGTGCGTCGCTTCAAGGTGGATAGCCCGGTGCACGAACGCCGCCAACGAAGCCCGAAACGCGAAGAGATTCCTCTGAATCCCGGTGTCGCCTCGTACACGACGGACACGTCGCTCAGCGACGATAAGAACCCCGATCTTATACCACCCAGCAACGGTAAGCATTCAATCATCGTAATCTCGGTTTTCGATCGCTAATGAATTGCTCTACATCTTGCCCTAGAAAGTCTTCTGGATTGTTCCGCACCGTACACAATAACTGCGCGTCCCAGCACGAAGCGGAATAGCGCTACGCAAATGCCCGTCAAGCCGTACCACGTAACGTGGGCTCCCATTCTTCAGTCGCGCAATTGCGCCACGCAAACCCCGCCACCGCACAAAGAGAGCTCCGTCTAATTAATCAGCGGCTCCGGGACCAATTCCACCTGTGATACTTGTGAATATTATTGTATATCTCATAAGCGATTCGAATTGAACGACGATTCAAACCAGAAATAAGATACATTATCAACTCTACTGTTATATTATGCTGTTATTATTTCATTATTGTGAATTAATATCATTCTATGTAACAATAATAAAATTGTGTTTTTATTACTTCTGCTGTTCTTGTTCTAACATTTCCAATTAAATGTTCTTGTTCTAACATAAGATTGTCCTTATCTTATCCCTAAAAGTACGCTAAGATTTTTGTTTTACTAAATAGAAGAACAAATATATCGAATAAATGACTGGCATATAAACGGAATCTATCAAAAACTAAATAGTTTATAATAGGTATTATATTCCATGATTAAATACCATTAAATATTATAATAATAGGATATTAGTTACTGTGAACCAACAAATCGTACTAGAGCACTTACATTAAACTATGAATAATGTATATTTATTAATGGGTAAAGATATCATTCATGACTTTCAACTATTTTAAAACTTTTCAAACTTTCTGCGCCCTCTGGGAAACTGTTTTATACAACATAAATTCGGTACGTGCGTGCACAGCGTCACCTATTGCGCTTTATTAAAGTTAAGTGTTGTTCCTTTTATTATTGTTAAGAATTAGTGACACCAAGGCTTATTGCCCTAAAAACAGTGATTAATAATGAGTTTTTCTGAAGACGTGTATCTACCAACAGACGAAGAATTAGCTACGCCTGAGCTCAATGTCTCCACTTCGATTTTAAAGGCTGGTGCTATGCATTTGGGCAAATCGTGTCAATTTGAGAATAATGTAAGGTTAATTATCTAATCACTTGGTTTTACTGGTGAAGTCCTACGTATTTTAGGAGTTTATGCTATGTAAACATGAGACCGGTGATCCAAGAGCCTGCATTGGTGAAGGCAAAGCTGTAACCAACTGTGCTATCAAGTTCTTTCAAGGTGTCAAGGCATCATGCTACGATGAGTTCATGCAATATGTTAACTGCCTAGATAAATCCAGCCCCAGTTATGAATTCTCTCCGTGAGTAATTAATGTTATTCAGGGACCAAGAATTATCTTTATGTGGATATGAATTTTTAACAGATGTCGCAATACCCAAGCAGTATTTGATAAATGCATGGATGACAAACTCAATATCAAGAGAGCACATTATGATGAGTTTGCTAGAGTACAAGTCCATAAAGCATTGCGGCCAAGACCTGAAGCAGAGAAGAAATTAGAATTCAATGATCCAACCCCATATCTACCAGAAGATGCTAAAAGGATGGAACCAAAATATGGTTCTCGTTATTTATACCAATGGTAAATAGAGAGCTATCCTCCACTGTAGTTGGAATTGTATTCAAAGACTAGGAATTATGTAAATAAAGAACTAAATATAAATAAAATACTGTGTTCAAATGAATGAGTATTAAAAATAAGTACTTAGTTGCAATTCCAATATTGCAGAACAGTTTGTTTACAAAGTAAATTTTAAATGAGTATATACACCATATGGAAAGATAGTAGCAGTAATCTGAATAAATAGTTGAAAATTTAATTTGATTTTCAAATCATTCCAATCTCATTTATGCGAGTATAAATTTAGTTTATGTTCCAAGAGTGTAGTAAAGTTTAAGTCCCAGATTTCAAAGTTTTGATTGTGGATGATCCATTATAATACACGGAAATGATAAAACCACATTGCTGAAATTGAAATCTAGACGATACGTGACAGCGTCCTATTTCATTTCACAATGTTTTCCCATAATAACGGCAAGCTTTATTACACTTGCAGCTGGGATACGCATATAAAATTACATTACACTCCGCCAACACCTCGCACATCCGCAGGCATCACAGTGCATCAAGCCTTTTGCGGCAGAAACTAATGCTTAATTGTTATGGGAGCAAACCAAAGTCCTATCCAATTTGTTTCCCCAGTGATGATTGCATTATGCCGCTAATAGACGGCAAATGGGCACATAATTAAGTTTGCCGCTCGGAAAATTGCACTCTGAAAGTATGTCCAACTGGGGGTGGAGTGCATGCGCAATCCCTTCACGATATCCGTATAAAAGCACCGCCAATGTTGGCAAAAGCTATCATTTACAAACTGATCATCTTCAGAGTTACTGACCAGCTTCTTCAGCAAAGTCTTGCAAGCAACAAACATCCAACAAGTAAGTAACTATAAAATAACATATTTGGATTTGCATCTTCATTAACATATTGCTATTTTAGACATGTCTCGCCAAATTACCAAAATCTTCTTGGTGGTTGCATTCACTTTAATTATCTCTTCGATGATGATTCAAGTTGAAGCAACTTACAGGAAACCACCTTTTAACGGCTCTATCTTTGGAAAGCGCGGACTCAACCAAGGTGATTATAGCCTGGTATAAATTATAAACACTTTAAACTTTATTTATTCTTACAGATTACGATGCTGCTGGCAAAACTCTGTCTGCAATGTGTGAAATTGCAAGTGAGGCTTGCCAGGCTTGGTTCCCACAACAAGAAAAGTAAGTCTACAAACTTCCTCATGAAATCCACACGAACTCTTACCAAATATGCGACTAAATAATATTTTATAACTATCTCCATATAAATAAATATTAATGGCAACTTATTCAAAGTGTTTATCTGCATAATTCCTGTTATACTATTTCAATAGGTTTGCAGTTTTAAAAATATCGCTTTCATAGCTCGCGCTTCATAAGCGACAGTTTGTTGCCCATTTGGTGCGTCTTCTTCCTCAGAAAACGGAGAGACCGCAACAGTTCGCACATTTTTACCATGCACTGGAAATATTTATTAATAATCAATCTTGCTTATGTAAATTATAGTGAACTTACTTTCACAACTTTCCAGGAAAGTTATGCATTCTTGAATAACTTCATCGCGCAAAATGATCATGTGCTTCGCTAAGTTTTCGATCATGCTTAAGAAGCAACGTTTTGTATAAAACCACGTATCAGTGCCCAGTTTTTTATTGAATGGTTCCATTGACTTCATTATACGTGAAATTCCAAATTCATAGTTACCCTTTGAACAATATAAGGTCCTGCAAGCAAATTATATATTATTTTGCAAAGAAATAGGTCACGCAACTATTAAGTATTTTACCCAATTACTAAATTTACTATACAAAGATGAAAATACTTCTTGTCTGGTTCTTCATAACCGAGTTGATCTTCTTCTTTTTCAATTTTGCGCATTAATTCTTCAGCTTCTTCATTTTGCGATGTCATGATATACGACACGCACAAGTTGGCCAAAACTATTGCGCTCACATTTAAGATCTGTAAAATATTGGTTTATTCAAGCACATATTAATATTATTGTAAAAAGTTATACTGACATCATTATAGTTCTTCTTAACGATTGGTTCATAAAAGCCAGTAGCTTCCTTGAATTTATTTTCTTGCATGAAAAGAACATGCGCTACGTTTAAACGCCAAATGTCGTTATCATTGCAAAATTCGACGCTCTTTCTGAATATTTTCTCTACTTGCGGATAGTTTTCAATTTCCCAATAAATTTTCGCTTGCGCCATCAGCACCGGAATATAACGCTCAAGGCATTCTTCATAATCCATGACAGTCTTTTTAACCATATCAGTATCATTGTTATTACGATGTTCTTGTACTTGCTTTGTCAACTTGCGCAGAATTTCTGTATGGCGGTTAGCTAAATCATCAAGCTTCTGATACGCTTCAGATGGTGATGTTTGTTGTGTAATTATTGCATCCAGAAAGTCATACAAATACTGAAAATAGATCAATAATTAATCATTTAATTAAATAATAAAGTGCTATGGCAAAGTGCGTATCTTTAAGATACTTACAGGTTTAAGATATTTGTACGTCAAGTGCGCGTTTTCCGCTAGAATATCAGCAGCCAAATCATAGCATTCATGCTGACAATACAGTAACAACAAATTAGAAAACGTCTCTGGTGGAAATGGGTTTTGTTGCAAAAGAAATTGAAGCTTTTCAAATCCTTCTGCTGGATTTTGTTCGATATTCATTAGAGCTTGATTATGTAATGTAACTGCATCCAATTCATATTCCGCACGTGGGGGCATATCTGTGAGCGCTTCACGAGCCGCATCCACTACAATCAGATCATAAATATTAATTAAACTTAGACATTCTACTACTTACTATTCTTTAATTGATATTCTATAGCTGCTTTTAAATTAAATGCTTCAGTTAAAGCAGTCTCATGTAATGTTAATGTATTTCCAACGGAGCGCACTTCAATGCCTTCTGTTTGCATTCCAACGCTCAATTCCGGATGGTCTCTTATACCCTTTTCAATAATATCCGCTAAAAATTATATTAGATATCGTTTTACAAATGTACAAAATTCTTTAAACCATACCACAATATCGGAGAGCAGGTCCATATTCTTTTAATCTATAATGACAGAGCGCAACATTATAACTCAAATATGGCTTAAAGCCAATATTTTGCAGAGAAGTCAAAAATTTATTAAGTGCTTCCTCATAGTTTTCGTCTTTGTATAACAAACATCCAAGATTAACTTCCGTATCCGGATCTTCAGGGTTGCAAGAATCAATTAAATGCTTTGCAGCGCTCAAATCTTCTTGGCCATATTTAATTGCGGCTTGTAACTTTGTTACCTAAATAAATGAGATAATATGAACAGTTAATATAAAACAGTTAATATCGCGCTTAATTTATCATACTTGGGGTAGATACTCTTCATTTGTTATACTTTCAGACACTTTAAATGCATCATCATACATGCAGGCCTGGTAAAGTGACTGCGCAAAGTAAATCTTGTAATCGTTATTGTCAGGGAACAGTTGAGTTAATTGTTCATAATAGGTTGCGGCATTTCCAAAATCCTGGACATGAAAATAACAGTATGCAAGCAGTGAAAGCCCAGCTCTACATGCATTTGATTCAGGAATACCGTGTAGGACTTTTATTGCCTCTGCATGCTGCCCTTCTTTGATCTATAGAAAATTTTAAATTTAATATGACTAGGTATTATTTTATTAATTACTTGCCATAATATAAATAGTTTTCGTAAAATCACCATCATTTATGGCAATATTTGAAGAGAACATTTTAAATCTGCTAAAATGCTTACTAATCAACTTTGTTTGTAGTGTATAAAATGGGTATCCATGGTTTCCATATTGACGGAAATGGAATTATATAAATGTAGGGTAAAAAACTTATAATCATAAAATGCAAGCAACAAATCGATTTATTACAACGTAAAATACTTAGTACATGTAAGTAATCTATAAATGCTTGAAAAATAACGAACTGGTACTTTGATGAACTTGTGCTGCAAATTCTTCAACGCCTACTCCACGGACAGCTGCGATAACGTCTAACACTTGTCTAAAACCATCTCGTATTAGATTAATCTTATCTTAAAGAGTCCACCTTGTAATACCTAATATTTGCTGGTTCATTACGTCCTTTAATCATAAAACCTTCTTTCCATTTTTCTTTCTTAACACTACTAGTGATGTTCATTTTATCAATGAAATTATATCCAGCATGTGTAGGTCTAATCTCACACCATGGACTATCAGTTTCAATAAGAATTTTGTCAGTTGGAAGCCCTTTCACTGTCTCCAAATTTTCTTTGGTTTTCAATGAACTAAAAGAAATGTTTATTAATGACTAATTACAAATAACTAAGTACTCATAAGTTACCAGCCATTGATGCCAATGTAGTATCCCAAGTTTAGAAATGCTTGAGCTTCCTCTAACGTACCATCAAAAGAATGAACCACACCTTTCAGCCCTTTACATTCTTGAAGTATCTGCAGTAAATCACTTGCAGCATTTCTACAATGCAAAAATAAAGGCAGCTTAGTTTCTTCAGCAAGTTTCAGTTGCATGGCAAAATATCTGGAAGATACATCATTAAAACATATTGATACTAAGCTTAAATCAAACATACTTCTTTTGTACATCTCTAGGACAAAAATGCTCTCTATCGTAATCTAATCCACATTCTCCAATTGCAACAACTTTATTCTGATGTTGTGTAGCAAGTGCTTTTAGCTTTTGAAAATATTTCTCAGGAGTATTGCCTTCGGATTCATTTGCTTCAAATTCTAAGCAATGTGTTGGATGGCAGCCCACAGTAGCATATAAGTTTTCTACGAAATTGAAATCATATTATCATATTATAAGAACAAAGATATAATACTTGCCATGGCTTTCTGCAATCTCAATTGCCTTTAAACTATGTTCATATGTGGTACCCGTAATTATGATTTTATCGAGTCCAGCATCCCAACTTCTACTGATGACACTTTTAAGGTCTTCATCATGTTTCTTGCTACCATTGTAAAATCCTAAATACATTACATCTGTGAGATTAGCACCAATATCTGCAATTTAAAGTATTAATACATATTACATGGAACCACAAGGTTATAATATACCAATATATTTTCGTAACTTGGCCATGGTGTTAATGAAAGTCCTATCAATACTATTTTCACTAAGCTGTAAATAACAACAATGTTTTATGACTTTCCATTCGTATTTATTACTTTGCAAGCAAATGTAAACAAACACACTCACTGATCAGCTGTGCACTTTGTCTCGTCGGTGTCTAGCACTTAAGTTCCCGAATAACTCGTTGAAGGCGTTGCTATCAGCTCATTATGGGTTTTAAACTTTTAAAACTTTAGAGCGCAACATGATTCAATGCTAAACATCATAGTTATCATAATCCTGATCATTATTACTAAATTTTACAACGTTAACACGTTTAATCACGTATAATGCGCACTGTTCCATAATTATTATCGAATGTTTACCAAGAATAGCAAGAATTACCATTATAATTAACAAAATTTCTTACAACTCTTTCCACCAAGCAATTAAATTGCAAATATTATTACAAGTCTTGAAAGCAATGCAAGAAACGTTTCGAACTAATATTTGTAGTTAGGTTCTTTCCACAAATACATTTTCTTTATGTATGCAGATAGACTGTGTTCCCCCGTACATGATAAGATTTGCACGTTAAACTTAATAGCAAAGTTTAAGTAACTAACAAGTTTACGAAATTATACAACTTTAATTCATTCACTCCCTGTAAACACGTACTGAAAGATAAACAACTTTTGATGTATTTATTTTAACCCGACTGAGAATTAACATGCGCTAATCAAACTTCTTCAAAAACATTCCGGAGTAGAAAAAGTATAATTAAAATCATCGAAGATCTATGAATATTTTATGATGAAGTATAACAAGGTTCATTTGTTTTATTTCTTCCGCTTCGTTTTCCTTGACGAATATGAAAAAAACGTCGCGCGTTTTGCTTCAGAAAGCAGATGACGAAAAAAGGAAAAGGGGCGCACAGTGCCGCTGAAGCACATCGCAGACGTGCAAAGCGTGACATATGGACTTCAAGCTGAAGAAAAATTGGAAGGAAGTGTAATAAAAGAATAGACATCAAATTCTGCAAAGCGCGCATTCGACGGAAACGCAACCATCAAGGACGCGTTCTTATGCATGATAAATATTCGCATTTGGCGTGCCTGCGAAAAAGTATATTTTCCATTACTAGTTCACTTTTATTTTCCTTACCCCTCAACTCACTCTTGCAATCCTTCCCATGTGTCTATGTCACGTATTACTCTAAGTAAAACCTATTTATCCTGCTCATGTGCTCTTGAATGTACCTTGCAAACTTATATTCGTTTTCTTCATTTCTCTGGATTTGTGCGCATACATCAGATACATCAATTTACTTCAAACAACAATGCAATACTCCTTAGATATGATCTGCAGGAAAAGTATATTTGTTATGAAATGGAATCCATTAAATCGACCAAGCCATAAACCGTCAATCAAAAGACATAAAACAATTGAGGTAAAAATACAATTTTAATGCTTCCAGGATTGAAATCCAGCAGGAAACTTTCAAATTCTCATTAAAACGCGGATTCTGTCAATGCACAATCACAAACTATAAAATTTTTATGGCACGTAATGTACAAACCACAATCACAGGATTGAATTGGATACTACTGGAATATCCTGTTTTGATACCATAAGATACCATAAGACTCTGGATAGCATATTTATTGAGTATAAAAATTAATAAAATCTAAAAACACATTTGTTGTTTAAAGACATCTATTGTAATACGTGGACCAAATAAATAAAGTATTATTAACTTAGATTCAACGACGTTAGGTATGTAATATTAAAACATTTAATAGTGCAGCTATTGATTGTTCTAATTCAAGGAAAGCGGGGAAGTTTGGAGACCATTTAAAAAGTTTAAAATTGATTTATTAATCAACATTTAGATATGTATAATAAAACATACATCAGTCATTTGTATTTTCTAACTTTGACAGAGAACTTGATTCAACATTTTCAGCTAAATCATTAATTTCTTCATCCAAGGTTTCGTTACTGGGTCTTCTATATTTCGGACGATCATATCGCGCCCAGGAATGTTTTCCGGGAGGTCGTTGGAAGATTGTCGATAATACAATTCGCATCGGGCGACCTTTAAGTATATAGCCCTCGAACTGCCTCATTGCTTCAAACGCAATAGCGTCTTCGTATAACATTATTTCTCCTACGCCCGTAGGTCTACCTAATTCGTCTTTGTGAATGATAGTTGCCATAAGCTCAAAGTCGCTAAGCAAGTTCTTGAAATCCTCATTTGTCACATCGGGCGCCAAATTGAGTACTATTAGCTGCGATTGTGGAAGATATGTATGTCTTATTTTTGACCTCGTACGCCCTGTATACATGAGGCTTCCCATTACGCGTAGTTTCAACTCATGGGCCGGATCTACATCAAGTGAACGCTCACGTATTCTTAGTGTAGGACCTCCTTGTATTGCCTGTTCTGGCTGATCATTTTGTTGTTCCGGATCGACTTCCATCTTGATGAATTTTTAAGTTTTATGACACTGCTTCACCAACCACCATTAATGCACGAAACACACTGAATGATTTATCTACCTGAGTCACTGAACTAGGAGAACAAAATGACAGCTTTCTGCCTAAAATCGAAGACCATGCATAGAGGGCCTGCCATTTATTTAAAATTATATTAATTGTCTTGCTATTTGAAGCGTAGTTTTATACAAATTCATATTATTAAAATGAACATAATGCTTGTAATCATTTTGAATGATAAGGGTTTATTCTGCATTTATGTGCCTTATTTCTCATGCTAATGTATAAGTGTGAAAAGCACATGAGGAGCATTTTATTTATGGAATATATTCGTTCAACTGGAATTTTCTCATTTGCAGCTCACACCGCATTTATTTCCTTTGCATTTCGCACAAACGCCTTACTTCTCGAGCTTACAGCGTTTTGCTGAATATCATTCCTAGAACCAATGTAAACGACAATGATGTCGTTTACTTGATTTACCAACGCAGATCGCCTACGTCGAGCAGTGCAATGCAGTGCTATGCAACTCGCAATGTGAAACCACTGCGCGAAGCTTCCAGATTTCTGGAATGCAATGCAAAGTTGATTCCACATATCAGGGATGCAAACGAGCTGCAACCGGAAGCATTGCGTTGGCTCAACGGGCAAATAACCGCATGAATACCAAAGTCTCAAGAAGGAGAGCCTTCAATAGCGTGGCATTACACCTTTACATTGAATACAATGCATGCCATCGAAGTCTCAAATGAAAACAATAATAAAAACCAGCATTCTGTGATGGAAAGTAATAATATTTTAGCTATTTGTTGGTTTTATTTTTGCATGTGATATATTCGGGTCGTAATCATGCACCATTATTTCGTTTATCTTAGGAGTCCTGGAAATGGAAGGCATTTTCAAAGCTCAGAACATGGAAACAAAAACAAGAGAGTAAATAGATAGCCCAATTACAAAACACACTCAAATCATAGCCGCTTATCTTAGCGAGCGTTTGTTTTCCAGGCTTGTTTTTGGTTTCTCCGTATACATTTCTTCTGATTTTATCTGTGCTTTTTACTGCAGACGCACTGAATTTTCTTCGTGTTTGATATTTATTCTGCAGGGTTGTAATCGCTCGTAATAAATACCACACGTATTGCAAGCAAAATAAACATATTCCTATAAACTATGGGGATTGTCTATTCATTATTTTGTAAGAAGAATGTCAAACTGGTAGGTGTCCCAATTGCAATTAGTTAACTTAGTTTATCCTGGTTTACTTTTGTTCCATTGGATGAAATATGAGTTTCAATTTTACGTTTTTAAGTTACTTGGTAGCATTGTTGGGAAAGTGCTAGCATTGTATCTGGGCGCCTCTGGTTCAAATCCGGCTCCCAACTTGGTTTTTGACTTAGAATAAGTCAAATCTTAACCGAGAAATATAAGTTTTAATTTCCATTCTTCAGCGCAGTTAGTGGTGCAGTTGTTAGGCTTATGCTTAGCAATGAGGGTGTCCGTGGTTCAATCCCCGGCCCCAGCCACGATTTTTGTTAAATTAAATAGGAATTCAAGTCCCCACTTCTCATCGGGTGGCGGCGCTAGAGTCTCAAATGACGTCAGAATACGAGGCCTGTTGGTAACGAATATCGGGAATGGGGAGGCAGTCACTGGTCGGACAGCGACCGAGCTGGTCGACAAGTGACCTGCCGGGGTGGGGTGGGCTGTCTCAAAACAATCTTAAACGAACGGGCTTCAAAAATTAAAAATGGGGCCCCCTTGTACGCCTACAGGGGCCCCATCGGACATGCAGTTAAGTCCATAGGCCCCTTATGCGTACAAGGAATTGAAAACGTATAAATTTGAGTTGCCTCTGTCGGGGATCGAACCCGAAACACTCAGATCACAACCATAGCCTAAACCACTAGGCTATGGAGTGTTGTTGTTTGAGGCAATTTTGATCTTGCCCTTATAGACTGAATTTGGTTTAAATTAAAAATTTAAAACGTATTTCGATCCCCATTTCGCGGGATCGAACTGGCGACACTCAAGTCACAAGCACAGCCTCTACCACTGAGCTATAAAGTGTTGTTGTTACATGCAAATTTGATCTTGGCCTTATCGTATCCTGTTATTCAAAGTACGTAGCGGAAAATAAACATTACTTGTCTTTGCAGAGATTTTGAAAGAAGTCTTGAGGGATGATAATAAAAGAGCAATGGAGTCCCACGTTATTACATGTATTTATTAATAAAATAATATCACAAATACACAATACATTCTATGAACAACTGTCACATTATTTCAGTACGTTTTCGGATTGGTTCTCCTTAGTCATTAATAATTGTACTTTGTTCTGAAACTATGACAATATAGGAAATTATGATTTTGAAACTTTGTACCATTTAGTTTCCGTATTCATTATGCACAGTATATAACGTTGTCAGCCACTGGACAAGCCCAGTTGAACAAGTTGCTGCTGTTAATGTGTATAATTTGTACGAGTTTGTAATGCCTGCTCGGACAGTGTGGGGTGCGATGTGGGCTAGAAAGGGAATGCCTCAATCGAAAAGGGAAGCTTTTGCATGCATCCCTTGAAATAAGTTGTACGCTGAAAGTTGCTTGAGCCTAAATAGGAAATGAAATCAGGGATCACAAAATGTTCGATAATTAGTTAACGAGTTTAACCAACTTTGACACGCGTTACAAATGCTCTAATAATATAGTTTTAAGCCCTACATTCATTACACAATCCAAAATATTTGACTTGTCATGCAAAACACTGCAACAGAAAAACCTTGCTTGCACTAAATTTTAATTAAGATTTAAATGAAATCCCGAGAAAAATTTATGAACTGTTATGCAGAATGAACAGGCACATAAAGTGAATCTATGCAGTCTGGCAAAGAGATCTAAATTACTACGTTTTTTATTCAGACGCAATCTGCACCTTCCCCTTATGCGAATCTTCCCTTCCTTGGCGATTTTCAAGGAAATATAAACACTATTCAGAAAGTGCTATTCATACAAAGATGCACATTCCCGGTAGACATTTATTCTGCCCCACAGCATTAAAGCGTTTCTAACATTTGTATCCACCAACCGAGCGAAACATTTCTATTCTTTGTACTAACATACTTGAGCCTCCAAGCCCTTGAATTTTTGTGATTACATCTAAAGTTTATTTATTATTCATGCGGCTTGGCGAATTTTTAAAAACTAACAAAGAATATTAACATAAACCAAGCTGCTTTTCAACTATAAACTTTGTGAATATCCTATAAACATATACGTGTACGAGATTTATATTTCCTATAACAAATGCAATAAATATGAACATAGATGTTGGCAGTATAAATATACAATCTGAACATCATCTGCAAAACCTTAGGTCGATGTTGAGCTATAAAACGCAGCATGCAGTGAAAGGTGGGCTTGAACCATTCATCATCAAACCCTTTTTCGGCTTCCGGCAAGTTCACATATATACCAAGTATTATAAATTATTTTGTTTTGTATACATGCAGTGCACTGGAAAGGGTGAAATAATAGACGCCGGTTTCAACTGCAGGCAGCAGGTTTTATAATATTTATGAAT
The DNA here is from genome assembly GCA_963978815.1 of Aleochara curtula. Lineage (NCBI taxonomy): Eukaryota > Metazoa > Arthropoda > Insecta > Coleoptera > Staphylinidae > Aleochara > Aleochara curtula. The sequence continues at coordinate 16,103,345 of OZ022216.1, read as the reverse complement.
ATGCATTTATAACAGGATGTAGCTTCATTTGATATTAATACACATGTTATATTGTTATTTCCCTTCTGTGTTATTTCTTTCAGCATATTATACAATATGCAAATATAAATGTATAAATGTTTTAAGTTTAATTCAGAGTGAAATTGTGCTACATAGTTTCAAATTCAACACTTGAAGTATTTAAACATTAACAATTTCACGCAAACAGAAATAAATAGAGTGCAGTTTTCTATCAGTTATATTTACATTTTTCATTGAATCCATTTACACTTCTTTAGAAAATGTATTGAATTTTCTTCAAGCCTTTACGCTTGGGTTTTTCATACACAATGACCTTTTGAGATTTTTGCCATTCTTTAAGAAATCCCTTCACGACTGCTCTGAAAGTTGATACAGCATAGTACGACATTTCTTTGAATGTGGCCGTACTGCATTCAATCGATTTCTGCACTATCGTTTTTCCTTTCAGGCGTTCCTTTCGAGTCTCAATAAGATTGGACGGGAACTTGATCAAGCTATCACAAGTAGTGTAATATCAAAAGCAGAAATATCTATGATATTATTCAGTTTTAAGATATAATTTATTTTAATCATACACATGATAGAGATACTAGATATGCTGTATAATGAGTAGAGTTTTCACTGGGAAATCAATAACGGAATGGTGGAAAACGAACATAAGCTACGCATAAATAGAAGTAATCGCACAATGGAGAGTGCACAATGAGCAAAGGTAATATTCATGATAATATAATACGTGGGAAAACAAAAGAAAAGCTCCTTCAAAATTGATGCATCATTTATTATCGTACAAACAAAAGAGGAGCAAATGAAGGAAATTCATTTCATGTTACCTAACAATTATTATCTCATTTTATTCTGCTGCCCCACAAAAACATAAATTAGCATCGAAATTTATTGTTTTCCTTCGTCCAATCATTGTTTGTCAACAAACATAATCCAAGATGAATTATTTTGAGAATTATTTACGCACGGAATGAATGTTTTGCTATTGAAATGATGCTTAGAGATCAAAGCAAACCACGAACGCCAATATTGAGAGGGATATGCTAGACAAATATTATATTAACATTTCACTAAATATTAGTTTTTCCAAAGGTTGGAAACGACATTGGAAGAAAAGCTGAATGAAAATAATTATTCCACTGACGGTTTACATAAAATTGAAAAACCTACATTTTCAAGAGCGAAGAAAATACTTTAATCAGCTAAATAACTTGATTAATGTTGATTTATTACTAAGGCCATAGGTTATTGTATGTGACAATTTATAAAATGAATTACTTCTTTGGAAAATAATACAATTAAAGGTAACTGAAAAAGAATTTCAAGAGTTATACAACGTTGAAATTAAAAACGACACTTTAATGTCAGAAAATGGTTGCCAAGTTATTATTACTTAGTAATAAGACTTTTTGATATATATTATAAACTATTAATTGATACTAAAAGTCCTCGAGAAGACTGAGAAGCAACCAGTTGTAAAATAGCAATGTGTTGTAATTAGAATGGGTGAGTGAAGAGATTTGGAGTTTTTGAACTGCCATGAAAGGCATAATTATCATTAAGAATCTATTAGCAACTTTCCTCCGCTTTTGCGTCTTTGCATCCCTTGCACCCCTGCACGTAGCACTTACGGAAGTGCAGAATGCAGCAAAAGCAGCGTGGCTAGCAAGGGGAGAACGAGATTATGTCAAAATCATGCACTTGCATCAATGCAAAGAGGGGAAACAATGCACTTCAAGTACAAAGTATACTGCAGTCTTGGGCTTCTGCCCCTACTCATTATTTTCTGAAAGGTAAGACTCGTTTTTGTTTATGACAAGCTGTTTGGTCTTGTTTTTTGTTTACGACAAGTTTTTTTCCTTACCATCCAACATCCACCTTAATTATGTTTTATGTAAGTTGAAGTAAAAAGTTTTCAGTCTTTACCAAACATCCCCAAGACTTTAAAATAGTACTAAACTGTAAATATTCAAAATACGAAATATTACCATCAATGATAATTTAATTTATGATCAGGGGAAGCCCAAAACCATTAAATTTTATTTAAATAAAGGCAGGCAATCGATATTGGAGTATATTTTAAAATAAATTGAATTTAGATAAAAAGAACGCTCGGCAAAAGTCTGCATTTATGTATAAAGGCAATATATCTTTGCTTTTTTACATTTTGGATGATATAATGCGAAAACGAAGCGAAAGTTAATGTTATTTTGAAAGCAATCCGTGCAATACTTGCTGCAAACGAGCAAAGCAACGGAAGTAAAACGAGTACCGTTGTCAATACGACTGGATACACCAAATTCGATTCGCCATTCGACTCTTTGCTTCCAGCACTGCATCCGCCGCTGATAGCAATAAATTTCTCTTGGCGTGCTTGAAACTCAAGTCTGCACAATATATATGTTTATTTCTTTTTGCGAATCAAATACTCGGCTTCCAACTTTTGAATTTACTTACATTACTATACAACTACCACCCATAGTAATTGGGGTGTTTGAAATTAACAAATGACTAAGTCTACTAAGAAGAATAACAAGTAGTTTTTTCCAAGATAATAAATATTTAAAAAATTCTTTTCTATGGCTATATATTATATCTAATACCATTTGTAACTGTCACAGACGAAGATTAATAGTCCGCAAAGACATTTTGTCGAAAGAGCAAAGAAGGACACGTTTTTTACCAATCGCCACGTGAAGAAGCAGCCACCGCAAAAAGACGGAAAAACTAAAATAAAAGTGCAGAAGAAGCAGACATCTAGTTTTTATAGTGCAGTCTATTAAATCTTAATGTTTTCTAAGATGCTTGCGTGGCGAAAGTGGATAAGGGTGTTACGGATCATTTCCGTCTTTTTACAATCGACTAATAGTGAGTAAACGTCCCAATTTTTTATGTTAACACATGTTTATGACTTGTACCTATTATTTTAAATGTTATTAGACTCCCGATAACTTACGGATAATTTAATGACATTGGTAAAGTAACATTTAGTTGATTAATGATTAAGACGCTGGTACTAATTGAATACGAAGTGCTGCAAATCAGTTTTATAAAGTTAATCAATTGCTTTGACAAACTAATCAATCACGTTGACAAAAAAGGCTTCGAGGCTTTCTAGTCATGGTAATGAACACAAGAACATTTTGGTCTGGCAGAGTAAACGAAGTTTCAAATACGGCTGCTTCTAAATCCAAATCCAAACTCAAACAAAAGCGAACACAAAATGTATTTTTCCCTGCGCATTGAATAGCAACCAGCGATTGAATGAAGCCATCGAAATCGAGAGAGGAAAACCAGACTCGGCTAGTGACGGCTTTGTTTTGCCGATCAGCGTATTGCAATTAAACTAAGAGGGATAAAGCCAACGAATAAACAAGCGAACAAATGTACGTTCGAAATGTATTTCCACGTTGCGTTCGACTAATGCGAAACGCGGACGCTAAAAGGGAAAGGGATATAATTCTTTTAAAACCCAAACTAATGAACTTTTCTCTGCTGGAACATATTCAAAACCTTTATCTCAATTAAGATAGACGTCAATCAAATAGCTTTTAGGCCCAACGAGAAATTGTGCTAAAGTAGAAAGGAATTTAATAATATTTCAGGCTGAATCAATTTATCTGTAAGTATCGCTAATCATGATAACAACGTTAATAACGCATCTTGCTTTGATGTCTTAGACATTTTACATAAAGAATGTGCGAAATGAAAATATAACGAACTGATGTTCTTGATATCCTTACAACCATAAGACGCGTGTTTCCCTTCAAGTGAAACAACCCCTGTTTGGATAAAAGTTGAGTGAAATTATAAAGAGTGAACAAAGTGTAAGATCAAAGCTCAATAAAAACAGGGAGAATATTTAATGTAAATCTGAAAATTCCTCAGTAATGACTGCTTTGATGAAGATCTAAAGAGATTACTCTTCTAATGCTTTTCTTAAAACATTAAAATATTTAATAACTTTAAGAGAAAATTTTGTTTTACCCAAGCTACAAAAATATCTTAGCTTCAAGCCAGTGTACTTGTAGTCCTGTGAAAATAAAATATTCTAGCTCCCCTATGTTGATAACGTAAATTAAAAAAGAATTAATGCTTACGTATGTTACTGCCATATTTAAATTTAATGATCCTAGACGTAAATTTAAGTTTAAAGTATAAATATGGATGAATGAATTTAGTAAAGTAGTGTACCACACCTGTATTGATTTTCAGTGAATTATGCTGCAAAAAGCTTGCAAAGAATAATAGGTAGCACAAGCATAAAGCTTTCAAAACAGGAAAATTAACGATAACAAACAACCAAGTCACATTTAAAAAGGATCAAAACGAATGGAGAAAAGCGCTGAAAGTTTTATACAATATCCTTACAGTGTAGCGAGCTATACCGCGATGCCAAATGTTTTCCGATTTTCAAAGTGCTTTCAGTTTTGTTTAGTGTACGATTGCAATATGCGGCAACGTTTTGTGTTCCAGTTATTTATGATGCGCCATTCGAAGTTGAGGAAACTCATAAATAATTCCTAAGTAATTTGTACACTTTCAACTTGCAGATTTTAAAATATTACCAACCACTAAAATTCCTCTTTGTATCGTCTATAAATTATATACACTTTAAATTAAATCAATGAATATAATTCAAAACGTACGAGTTTTATTACATGGAAAAATTCAGGACGAAAAGAGCTGCAAGAGAAATTCTATATCGGAAATTCTTACCTGAATTTCATTATCATTTATTGGTGCAATTTCAGTTTACTGAAATGGTCGAAAGAACAATACACCTTGAAATTACATTTGCATGATATTATTGGACCAACATCTACTTGAATTTCACTCAATGAACATTTCATTACTGTTATATTCCGGATTATAGCCACTGAATGAAATGATCTTACAAAAATTGTAAATTAAATTGCATTATCTTCACCATAATAAAACAATCCTGAAATTAAATGGAGCATAACTAAAGATGAGGGCTTATTATATGATATTATTGCTAAAATAAATATTACCTCTGTACATTGCATTTCGTTTTTAGAATAATCCAAATAAACAAGCGAGAGCAGCATGAAGAAACAATAGGTCTGGTTGTTTTTCGCTTAGTAAACGAGTCTAATGTAAACAATTCCATTATCAGTTAACGATGCATAAGAACGGGAGGCTTTTGTTGAGTAAAGTTATATCATTTGGAAGACGCATACTAACTACAAATATACGAAGGAAGACAAAAGTGTTCGCTGTTAGAGAATACCTAAGAGCCAAGGCGTTAGTACAACCCGCGAATGTCACCTTAGTAAAATGTGCAAAGACGTGCGAATAAATGGGAACGATTGTCGTAGTCGTTACATTAGCACCGATACACACAATGGAAAAGCGTACTGAAAAGTGGTAAAACGTACCTTTGAAGCTCAACTAAGCGGCAAGCCATTATCACGTTAGCTCAGGCACGTTTTGTTTTTGACGCTTGCAAAACTTGCAAATTACAACTTGAATTTCATTAAACCTCGTCCTACTTCTATTATGTCTTCTATTTTACTGTTGGAAAATACTATTTACATTTCCTACGAACAATAAGCATTTTATAGTGAAATTTACTGTTCTTTTTTTGACTAGAAATATTAATTAAGATTAAGATTCATAGAATAGGTACTTACCAATAGAATAGGTACTTCTCTGAAACTTCTACAATTTGAAATGTGGTCAAATTCTTGAAAGAAATTTCTTGTAAATATAACGTTTAATGATTTACATACTTGATTATAATATTATTAACTTGAGCATGACAGTAAAAAATTTCCACCTTTACTACACTTATTAATATCTTAAGTTCTAAAATCTCATAATTAATTAAACTCATCTAGCAGCTAATTGAGCGCTATCCAATTCAACAAATAATAATAGAAATACTAATTTAAAGTAGTGTTTATTTTCTGATAAATATTAAAAATATTGTAGACTTAAGGGAAATTATTTAGTTACTTAATTAATGTGTCAGTCATTTTGCTAGAAGACATTAATACTAAATGCATTAAACATTTATTTGCGACTATTTTCTAAGAGCACATGACAAATCCATTCATCACTCCAGCCTATGATTAACACTCATACTTAACATGTACAAGATTAATGCAATTATTCGCGATTGTCCTTTTGAATTTCGTTGTTGGAATTTCGTATTTTCATTTTCACTGCCAATTATTAAACCAATTGATCAATTTCGAAGTTTTCGTCTTCACCAAACCGCACAAAATATTTAATTTCCGTTTGTTACTCTATGTGTTTCAATTTTTTCACTGCTCACTGTTCTATCCTGAACCAATTGAAGACATCCTTCTCGCAGGGTTGTGCTGAACCACACCATTTGGTTTCAATGAGTGGAGGACAAGATTGTCCTCCGCGTCGTGCATGGCGAAGGATTTCACGCTGCCTTTGCATTTCGCCAATTCCACAGGATTTACTGCATGCGCTCCATTCTGACCAGCCGCTTACTTTGCAATCTTGTGGTACATCTAATATTATTATTTCAGACTCAATTTAATAAGAGTTATTACTTAAAATAACTATCATGTTCAGAAAGGACTAACTAAGAATCAGAACAAAAAGTATTACTTACGTATTTTATGATACTTCTTGCGGTGGTGGTTCTTTGTATGCATCCGATATGAATCGACAATACTGCTTAATATTGCATCCTTGTCGCCTTTGGGGAGAACTTCAGCCGGCTCCGGGTGGAGAGGCGGCGGAGTTGCAAGAGTTTCCTCTTGCAAGTTTCTGTAAACAGAACGGAGTATGAAAGTTAATATTGAGTTTATGAACTTAACTTATTAATTATTTTAATTTGTTTTTCTTGTAAATGTACGTCTTCCGAATATATATTTTCCTTCTAAATTAAACGATTACAACTCGCTGCTTCCAGGAATAAAATGACATAAATATTTCGTAAAACTGCCATCGAAATTTTATTAAATTTTGAAAGACCTTGTCGTCAATAACGACGAATGATGTTGATTGGCAGCAGATAGTAAATGCACAAAGAAGTACGACCGTAACAATCCATGAAATCGAATTGAACTCAACGGAAGTAAATTCAATTTTACGACGGTATTGTTTCCTTTCTCGCTTTCCCTCATCCGCATCCTCGTATTTTCGTAATCCTATTCCGCGAACGAAGCAAATACAACCTTTGTTTACCAAGCATAAAACGCTAGTTTCAAATTAAGAAAATGATTGTTAGATTTTTAGAAATATCATACTTGGCTGTAGTTTGCGTTGGCTGTAAAGTAGTTGTAAATTTCTGAAAACTCTCTTCATAGTTGAACATCTCTTGGCGCTCTACTTCAATTGCAGTTTGGATATCATTGTTCCTCGAGAACACCGTATTGTCATTCGCATTCGACGAAAGATGTTCCATTTTCAGCACTTCGTAGTGTTGATCATCAGTCGAGTGGTGGAACACCTCGCTCAGGTCATATTCTTTCACCTGCGTGGAATTTATTGTTGTTTATTGGAAGTTCGCCAAGCGGTGTTGTTAGTTTATGTGTTGTTACCTTAATAAATTGAAATGTGCCAATGGCGGGCAGTCGCTTGACGTTCGGGTAGAAGAACGAACCAGCCGGATGTGATGGATAATTCGATGTGATGCGATAGACGACGCCCTGGGGATCCGTCGGCCAGTTCGGCGCCGTGAACGTAAATCCATTATCGGTGCCGGCGTCAATCGGATCGACCTACATATTGGTGTCGCGAGTTGTTATTGTGCGAAGTGATGCGCAAACAAATAAATAAACTTTAATGGCATTTATGCATGAAATGGACTGCCAAATCTCCATGTACATTTTAATGACCATCAACAGGATAACGAGAAGTAAACAAGGATTATTATTACGAAGAAACACAATATACTTGCCTCAATTGTAATGCTATCGAGCCAATTGCCATTAACGCAAAGGTCAAATGAATCAATTCCAATAAACCAATCAGGGGATGGAATAATTCTTGATATTAAAGACACCTGTACAATAAAATACAGCAAAATTCAGTCGAAATATGACTAGCCAAAATCACGCAAAAGAACCATAAGTTTCAGACGCTATTACTCGTAATCTATCGAACGAAATGTAATCATTTAATAATATATTATTGGAAATTTAATGACCTTTCTGATACTGAAAAAATTATTTTGATATCTCTTATAGTTTCCGGGATATTAATTAAAATGTACAGTGCTAATTATGCTACTGGCACTCCTGGCTCCACCGCAATTTGCTAAAGCCTCTAAAGGTCAGGGAAAATTTCAAATCGCAATAATTTCTAAAATAATAAACCGATTTCAATGATTTAAAAAATGTAATCACTAGCTGGAAAAGCACTATAACGTGGTGGTATCGCAGTAATTGTATTCTTAATATTTCCTAACGAAAAATGTAATTTAAATAATTTATATTTCATATCAGCTGCGAGCTTTTATTCGCCGTGGCTCACATATTTTCTTCTTCCTATTTCCCTCAATACTTTTGAGGGATTCGATACGTGATGAAGAAAAAACCCTCAAGGTTCATTAGTGTTTGATACACTTTAATAAATACTTTCTCATCACGTATTTCCTCTTGTGTGTTCATTTGAGAAATTAAACAACACGAAATGAAGCCTTGTTCAATCAATGACTTTATCAACTTGCTGAAATTGCTTAATTGAGTTTGGTAGTTAAGAAATATTTCTCAACTTGTTATATTTTCAAGCGCTGCCAAGAAATAATTCAACTCTGATAGATTTATGCTCCTCGCTCTTAGATAGCGTTTAGGCAATTACTCAAAATCGCTGGAAAAATGTTTATACGGAAAACTTACTCGTGAGTGATTTCCATCAACGAAAAACTCTGCTTCCGTACGCCCAACCCCGTTGGAAATCGGTGGAGCGTTGAATTCATCGTATACAGCGTCATCACCCTGATTTTGCTCCTCAAGGAGATCGGAGCGACCGCTTTCCGCAAATTCTTTCACGCCCGTCGAGGATCTCTGGCCCAGCCTGAATAAACTGAACGATTTATCATGACTACGACCTGTAAACAACAACAAAAACAATCAATAACAATAAATAGATAATTCTAACAGTAGAATAGACAAAATTCTCTAGTTAATATTGAATAATGCTAATTAGGATTAAATCCTAATGAGAATCAAAATTCACGCACATTACAGTATTAATAATTTAGCATTAGTAAATCATTAATTAGTGTAATAATATTTCGAAAATAGAAAAGTTAAACCGACGTAGGTATTAATTCCGTATTTAATTAGTGGTTAATTAATTAAAATTCACAATGACGAATAAATTAATATCTAAACCTGTTGAAATATTAAATTAAATATTAATTACGTAAAAAATTATAACTTTATTAGGACTTTAACGGCGAGTCTATAATTTTTTAAGTAAGCTTATAAAATTATTTGCATAAATGATAAGCAAATGTAGAAAACCGCATAATATTCAGATTCAACTCATGCAAATATGTACTCTACCATTTTGTTTCACATGTTTTATTACGAATGTCGCCGCCGTCGTCGCCGCCGCCCAGTGCGGTGCTGACTATGCACCGTTATAAATTCATCTCCAGACAGCTCATGCTAAGCGGATTCAGAAATAAACGGAAAGTTTTCGTTACGAATTAGCAGCACACACGGGTGTCGGACGAATAATGTCCCACAATGGATTTGCGCATAGTGCATTTTACTTCAATAATGTGAACGAATGATAACACTTTCAGCATGTAGCTCCTGATGAAGCTTTTCTCTATTAAGCACTAAAAACTTTAGCAACGTGCTTAATAAAATGGAATTAATAGTTGACAAATTTAATGTCGATTCATTATTTTTAATTATAGTTGAAGCGAAACTTTTCTATCACGCGCAACTCTAGTCGATTTGCAAGCATCATGAATTGAATGCAGTCGAACTGATTTAAACGAAAAGTGGATGTCATTACTTTCACGTCGTTTGTCTTGTCTGGAAGAAACTAAAACTCCCTCGGAGAATACTAAAAACATTCCCTAATCTTGGATACCGTGAAACTTTAAATGACACTCACTCGTTCCGGCCGAGAAGCAAATTGCGGAAGTTGGTGAATTTCCTTCTGCGAAGCTTCGTGTAAGAAGTAATTTAAGGAAGTGATATGTGCGGACACCGCACAGGGGTGGAAGGCAGGATATATGAGGTCGCCGCCAAAGTGGCGATCGTTACACGCGTGCACATATGGACGAAAATTGCGTCTCCGAAAAATGGCCACGAGCTGCAGGAGAAAAGGCCACTACTGCAGTCTGTGGTGACATGACAGCCGACGATCAAATGATTTAAGGGGCGGCGATGTGTGTGCGATGCGCCAGCCGCCGTCACCTCCAACGCCACCTCCACACCACATGCTATGGATTAAAGAATGTTGCGGTGGGCATGTTACAAATGGCAAACCATACATCACGACAGATTACATTCCATTGCGTTGCACTGACTTTTACTCGAATGGTATTCGAACATACAACTGTTTAAAATTTTTTGCAAATATTTGCTCATTGTCCTTTTGTAATTAATTACAATTCTAATATTTTCATTCTTTTACCAACTAGAATAATGAATATTAAATGCATCAGCTAAATTATCCATCGAATTTAAATACTTTCTTTACTATGAAATTTTACGATAAAATAAAATTACGAAAAACTTTACAAGAGTTGAGAATTGTCAGTAATGCTCATAAATCTTCCACAACCTCGAGCGGTTGTCTTAAAGTGGAAAAATGAAGATAATTTTCACGCTTTATTAGCTTGGAAACATATCAATTCCTAGGAAGTATATAATGTTAGAAAGCGTCCGGCGGAAACTTGGAAAACGAAAATAAATTTTCTTTAAGGACATAAAACCGACTGCGACATTTACCAAAAGAGACTGAAACTATGTGAATCGACATAAAATAAATATCCAATCAGTATTTATCTCATTTCACACAAAACCGTAGTACTATTTTGACGAAAATGCTATTAAATCATCCATTAATTAGAATTTTCCGACAGAATTAATATTAAGTAATTTCTTAGTAAAGAGCTTTACTTGCTGAATCAGTAAACAACTTACTGCTAATTAAAATGCTTGCGTAAATGGAGAAATTTGCACCTTAGAACATAATTATGCAAAGAATGTTATCTTCATCACTTAATAATGCAATATTGGGGAGACTTTTATTATTATTTGCGAGTGCTCATCCCAGTTTTGGCCTTTCAGCAATATCTAAACAATGCACCGATAACGTTCCGCTTCCGGTAGCAAAACGGAACCAACAATATCATCGAAGCGATACGAACAGAATTAACTCTAAACTTTACAATATACTATTTTCCTCAAATACGTGAAAATAGGTGGAAACTGCTCCACTAAGTTTCGCATTCACTATCTAGATGCATTGTTTAAATTTACTAAAGGGTAACAATACGGCAGGCAAATGTGCAAATTTGAATAATGATATACTTTGCGTCTTTAGTATTAGTTTGATAGTGTAATTTACATTTACCTCGTAGTTTGTGCGTACCTGCATCATTAAATTATTTATTTACCGCATAATTAATAATAACAATGCTCTATTAATATTCACAAACGCATTATAAACAAAGCGTTTATTAAACCATCATTATATCTAAATACCTTCCAAAAATTATTTTTGGTAAATAAGAATTTATTATTGCTGTTTAATAACACAATAATAACTTTTAATATCATCCAAACATATGCATAATAATTATGTCTACTCTCATTTTATTTTACGTGTTAAAATTGCCAAGTTAATCTTGCTATCCTCACGTTAAGCTCGTCCAGGACAATAATTAAAATTAGTAGCGCATTAGAGAATTACTTGTTTGCAGTTTTGTTTAAATAATCCACGTACAATTACTCTTATTTCATGCCAGAACAGTCAAAAATGAAATTTTTATTAGATTATTTGCTAGTGATAATTACCAAAGACTTTTGAGAATTGTGCTTGTGGTCTCCAGTCAGGATAATGTTTAGGAAACTTATCGCGCGACCAAAATGTATGTAGCACCACTTTATACACTGTTAACTTATCCGGTTGGCACGTTTCTTTTTCCTGTAACTCTTGTTCTTGATGCTTTCCACTTTGTTCGGCTTGTTGCACATTTCCATTACCGATAAAGTTTCCCGATGACAATGCAACACAAGTGTATATAATAATGAATAATTTATTCATTGTCGTGCACTTTTCACACTGAAATTATCATTGAAAATAATTTACTTCATACTGCAACTTTGTACTTCTTTTCGTCCTTAACGAATTTACTTGTTCATGCTTATAATAATTCTCAAAGAATATTGAATATAATTATTCACAAGTTTAATCACAGAGATTTTTAATTGGATAATCACGACGGAAATTATGATTCTTAATTTGGGAATAACATGGAATATTACGCTAGAGTTTTAATCAAGCCGCTCGCGTAATATCCTGAAGTTACCGGCGCCAGGAGCAAAGGATAACTGACGCTCGTCCAAGGGATGAGAGCATGGTTATCCTATCGAGCTGCGCGCGTCTTTGACGCATGCGCCACGTGCAGTCGTCCTGCATTTCATCCTTGAGCACACGTAGATTGTAGGATAGAATTTTTTGAACACAACCGCACGGCGCGGAATAATAACAGCATATTCCGTTACGCTGATGGCGATAAACAACGCTAACTGGCGGCGGAATGCGTCTGAAATTGCCGCCTCCATACGCGCGCACGTCCCTGATTTTTCAGCCCAAATAAATTGCCGGCTGCCGAGTGCCTCGCGCCGCCGACTTGATTAATGACATCTTCAAATTTAAAAGAATTTCAACAGTTATTACTTACCTACGAGCGCTGTGATGAAAAAATTTCAATTTGCGTCTGAGAGCTGCGTTAATACGTGTTGTAGGTAGCAAAGAGGAAGAAAAATGAACAAGGAAGTCAAGCTGCACAGCTGAGGAATGCACGCCAGCAAAAAGATGATCACATGCGAAATTTTTTGGGGATGGATATTTATTAAACTTCGTTGCATTTACGACAAATAACGAGCATTTTACACATTCATACGCATCCTGAATAATGCCTGGAATTTAATATGAGCTTCATCATGTATTCAAGGACGAAACTTTAAGATGTTCTTGTTAAAAAACAAATTAAAGAAAATTAAAAATGATTTTTGCATAAATGTAGTGACAAATTGAATAAATAGCCAAGCAGAAAAAATCGGACATTAGCTACCCTTATTTCTGAATTATTGAATGTATTGATTGTGAAAAGTTGTTTATATTCTTGTTTAAAATCTGACAATAATTCAGTGATTTTTCAACAAAGTTGTAGCGCTAGGTTCAATTCCCATTACGATCATATTTTTCTTTCACCCCCCCTGGTATTAGTTTGTATCTTGTTGTTGGTCTTAGTCAGGAGTTTAGGTTGCACTTTGGGGAGCAACGTTTACCGTTTTGCGGGCGATGTGCAAGAGGTTTCCTAGTTTTGATGTTGGCTAAAAGCCAAATTCGCTGCACTCGGCTGCAAGTTTCATGCGCGCAACTTTGCAAAGCGCCAACCTCAAAAACATTCACTTGCTCTGCCAAATATGATATGCATTTCTAAATTGTGAAATATTTATAATTAAACTCAATTTAACCAATTTTTTCCCCACACTGTTTTCCCTAAAACCTCCGACCACTTCTGCGTTGAATTTAAAATTAGTTTTTGAGTTTGAAACTGACAAAGATTAATTAATACCTAGTCCAGCACATCAGCAACAAAAGTGTCTGTGGCAAAACAAAGCAAGCCACAGCACATTGTGTTTTTTTGGACATTTTTCACGCACACGTTCTTTGTTTTCAACATTTCCACCCTTTAGGAAACATGTTCATTGAAATATTTTCCATTATTTGAAATCGTCAAACGCTTGTCATTAATATCACATTTATTTTATGTATTATTTTATGTTTTTTGACATGCTATTCGCCTGCATCAATTTGCATTATAATGTGCATTGCACGAAGGCACAATGAACCTGTCAAACCGCGTCCAATTCGTGGTTGTCAATGCTTTTTTGTTTCATTCATTCGCCGTTCATTTATTATGCCTCATTCGCATCTGCTTTGCATTGCGCAACGAGCATTCAAACTCGTGCACTTAGCGTGTATGCAAGTGCATGCAATTCGAAGAGTGGAGAAGCAGACGACATTGGTTTGTTTGCCAAGTAAAAGATATCATTGGTGTTCTTATTGGATCTACGTTTGCGCATGCAGACTATTCTAAAGGGCGCTGGAGCGGTTGCTTTGTTTGCAAGAACGCCAAACGGAGGAAACGCGCACGTTGGGGAAAATAAAGGAAAACCGAGCGCAGGAAACATATTTCCTGAATGAAACGACGCTCGATTGTGTTTTACATATTCAGGTTTCTTTTCTCTTCTTTACATGCAAAATATTCTATGATGTATGCATAAAAAGCAAAATCAAAACGATTTAGAAAAATGTACATTATACCTATTCTTCTTTTAAGTTTTTATTTCTTGTTTGACATTGGTTTTTCCACATTACGTTTTTGTATACTGTCTTATTAATATGCCTGATATATTGTGCATTGTTGTTATTTTGCAAAACAGTAATAAAGGTGTCATTAGTATATCTGGAATGTTGACCCCACGTGCTGTTGTTATGTTGTTAATGCGCAAAAACTAATAACAAAAATTCTTCACTTTTGATTGACCAGCTTCCAAGACAAAACTTGGTAATATCTATGTAATCAATCATAACAGCTAAATTTATAGTCGTAATTAATTTGTCATCAATTGAATTGAATTGTATTGCAATTTATGCATTAGGAAAACCCTTTGTACCCATACAACTTGACAACATGAAAGCACTAATTGTATTTCCGGAAGACGAACTGACATGAACGTCGCAAATGCCCTTGGCAATTAATTGCTATAGACAAATGTTCATTACGGAACGTCAGCAATTTAGATCTGTAAGTAATGCATACAAAAATATACTTATTCAAATCTCATTTGGCAATCGTGCTCGATAAATTACATGAGGATACTTGGAGATATTTTCCGGGCGAATGAATAGATAATAATTTACAATCAAGAAGACATTATTACAACATCAGCATTCCTCCCCTTTCGTATCGCTTGGCAGCAAAGTGAGTTTGGCAACTATTTCTTGATTATATTATATTCTTAATAAATCTTCAACGTCGGGATTCTTTGCATACGCGCTTGCCTTTTGTGTTGTTCCCCTTCGTACGCAAAGTTCTATCAATATTGATTTAGCTAAATCCAATTATGAAAATATTCAAAGGGGTCTTAAATGCACTTACCCTCGGTACTTGAACGCCGTGTGCGCTTCGAGCCGACAGTGAGTATGGCTTAATAATAACTTATAGTTGGGCCAATAGCGATCCTCAGGAAGCCAAGCGCATCAAGGAGCAATGTGGCGCATGCTCGATAAGAGTTTTAGGCTGAGTCTCAATATAAACGATAAAAGGAGCGGCTAAATGGCATCATTACTCCCAAAGTATGGGAAGTAATATGTATGAAAAAAAGGACGAATAAAGATGCGTTATGGAAAATATGAAATGATATTAGTTTTTGATGAAAATATTCAAGGCCTACGTGTGATTTAAAACAATTTAAGTATGTTGGAGAAAGTCATTTAAATTTGTTCATCAGAGTGGAGAAAATACAATAAAGAAATGACAAGGCTGTTGAGTGATGGGAATGAAAAAAATGGGGAAAAATGGAAAATATAAACGAGTCGCAATCGTTTCTTGGCTTTTTTCGATTTCTTCGGCTGCGTCGTCGCGCTGGGGATTTTTTCGATTGGGAATTGTCAGATTTGCCTAAGGGTTCCAGGTGATGTGGGCGAAATTCAATCAGTACGTATCGCCAAAGTTATCAGACAAGCTGAATCAAAAATAGATGTGCGAACGCAGTGGGATGATTGACAAAATAAATACATCGTAAATTATTCAAAAGTGCTTTTGATTTTTTTTTTCTCTAAAATATTCGCTTTATATGCTGATCATAAATTCATGAAATTTTATATCAAATTTCAAATACCACTTTTACCAATCCATACTCTTTCGTATCGTTTAAACACAAAAACAAAAAAGTGAATCGCATTTTTTAAAACTGACGTAAATCCACACCCTTTTAATAATTCCTAAAATATTCTGTTCATATGCGTTATTCATTCATAAAATGTTTAATGCGGTATTATCATCACTATTATTATATATGAATTATTTATAGAATATATTTTAATAAAGCTCGTAAAAAATAGACATCAAAAAGTCATTAAATTAACGAGCCATATGATATTTACCAGTCATAAACACATTTCATATTTAATTAATAATGTAATATCAAAATGAAATAATTTATGTTATTATTAATAATCCGGCAAATATTGATTGATGACATTTGCGTGTATTATTAAAAACAGACTAATAATATTTTGTACTTTTGTGTAAATAAAGTAATTGGATAAAATATCGCATTAAAATAACAAATTATCATTTTCCATTTGAATGCATTTAACATTGATTAGCATTTGACAGCTCGAATTATTCATGCATATTATCCTTTTTCATGTATGTTAGCATCGTCCTGAATGTGTTTCATGCATTTTCATACATGAATAAACTTGCATTTATTAATTAAATGCTTAGTATTAAACACATTTGAATTGAAACATAAACAAATTCTTCATGTAGAAAAACTAATAGTTGAAAATTAAAAAATCGAAAAATCGTTCGCAATTAATGTGGTTTTGTAAATGTTATTTATTCAAGTACTGCAGTGCATGAAATGCAAGTGTTGAGTGTGTTTTATTAGAAGATACACACATATACGCGAAAAGCTGTGTGCAATTTGATGAAATGCACTGCAGAGAATGCGAAACAATGAGCAGAGAGAAATAAATCTTAGAAAGCAGCAAGCCAATTTGAGGAACAATTCTATTCCATCCCTTGGGCACTTACAAATGCGTAAACTGCATGCGCGGAACTGAGAGTGACATAAAAGCATTCGCGATATTGCAAGCAGTGGTCAACTTTAAAATGTCTCTATTCCTGAAGTTCAGAATGAATGTCCTTTCGGTAGTGCAACAGGCACTTCACTATATCACGACTACAAAACAATTTCCATTCTCTTGAATTACAATCATCTACGGAGTGTTTTTAAATTTCAATTTTACCACCCCAAATACTTATCAATTCTTTCACTGATATGGAGAACAAGTATGTGGCTTATTAACTGTTTGTATGCAGAAAAAGTTGTACATTCCTTGAAAGCCTTCGCACGAAATGCGAAACACAAACAAAAATACAACAAGTACGCAGTCAAGATTTCCGAGTTGTGCAATCCTCAAGAGATCAGTTGACTGGAAGGCGATCGTATTTCAAACGCAAACGAATATTGGAATTCTGTCACAATACATTGACTATCAAGTGGAGTTTTGATAGTTACCTATTATTGTTGTAGCAAAGTTACACGAGAAGATTGTTTAATAAAAAAAATTTTTCTAAAATGTTTGGTTAATTCTTATTTTTCACCAAACTCCGAAAATAACAATTTAGCAATGAAATGAAAATAGAATGTTAATGCATTCACCATCAATTGAACAGCAACTCCAACATTGCCAAAGCCTTTTGTGTCCATTCAACTTGACAGTTGGAAAATACGAATTGTGCATGTCGAGAACAAAAGCACGAATGTGGCAAATGCCTAAGGGCAAATTAATTAGGATTTAGAGAGTTTCACATTGCAATTCAATTCACCCTTAATGCACGCTAAAATGTACAAGCAGAATGCACATTTGTCTTTAAAAATTTAAACATCTTCTATTAAAATTTTATACTTTAGTGTATTTTCAGTTGAGTGCTTGATTCATATAAAATAGATCTTTCCAATTCGATTTCCTCATAATAGAAACTGTTCCATAATAAATTCTAGTGTGTTAGTGGGTCTAACCGCATTCGGTTCCATTATGGCATAGTACATTTAACATTTGATAGCTCATTGGTTTTTATTCGATGTCTGCGAATCTTGATCACTTCGATTCGTGAATAACGCGTATATTGGGATCAAAAACTCGGCAGAGTTTTATAACCAATTCGACGGAATTATTTTCCTCGCTCGTGTATTGCCCTGAGCACGTAATACGCGATAGGGATGCGCGCTCACACTTGACGCAAAGTATGTGAGAAGGAAAATAAAAGTGATCTGGTAATGGAAAAGATATTTTTTATGACAAGGCGCTGAAGATGCGAATATTTATACCGCATAATAATGCGTCCTTGTTGCCTCTTATTCTGCCAACTTGTCTTCAGATTAATGCATTATTCAACACACGTATTGTCTGTGCTGCAATAATATTTTGCGCATTTTTTGTTATTATTTATTCTACTTGCTTCAAAGTCTTCACTTGTGACAAAGATTATTATTACCGAATTATACGAGGCTATAAAAAAACAGAAAGTTGTAGTTTTTGAAGGTAACTTACTGCTTTAATCTTAATAATAATCTTGGTAAAAATTTAATTTTGAGAATTTTATATTATATGTAAAACATGTTGAGAAAAGGAGAAAATATTTACACCTTAATGAAGTCATAAATTAAGAACATGGAAAGAATGAAGTTTAAGCGTAAAGTGACAAAAACCTAAGCACAAAAGAAACAAAAACTTAAGAGCATAATGAAAAAAATGCGCAGCAGCAAGTAGCGTATGAAAACGACAAGAAAGTGGAAAGATGAGAAGACGTTGATGTCGAGAGACGTTCAGAGAACAATGGCAAGGGTGTGAGCATTGACGACAAGCAAGGAGACAGCTTCGGTGGGCGTAAAGTGCGAATAAGACGATGGTGGCGGTGGCAGTGGCGGCAACAGCGGCGCAGGCAAAGAGTGCGAAGGGTTTTTGATTAAGAGTGCGGGCGGCAGCGCAACGCAAGCTGTGTATGCGTTTCAGACTCGTTTATGCGTCTTGTTAAGAAACAGCATTAATGAAGCCTCTACCTCATCATTAATAAAAGTCTGTCCATAATTCATTTCGGCCGAAGGTTGCTCTAACTACGGTTAGCGCATAATGTCTTCATATGAGAACATTTTTCTCACTGGCCAAGTAATTAATAAATCCTATTTGGTCTATAAACAATGGACAACTAAATTATTTATTACTTAATATAGATTAATATCACATACCAAAAGTCTTTTCTTTGTTTGAATCAAACCCTATACTTCATTTTTTTTTGTCTTAATCAGATCATAACCAACCGAGCAATAAACTGGCGCACATTTGTGGGAAAAGAGAATTAAATAGATAAATAATCCCATATTAGGGTACTTACAGTTATTGTTGACCTCCTCAGGGAACCCTATATCTCATTCGAGAAAAATCTGTTGTTGACAATCTCAGAAAATCTGCAAGAAAATTAGAAAACATAAGTAAGCAAAGTTTAGAAAAGTAAGTAATGCTCGAGTTGCTACAATATTCAAATGGCTATGACTTTTAAAGTAATTCAAATTTCATTAAATCCTTTTAGAGAGATATTTTTCAATAACTAAACTTTCTAAATATATAGAAAATGTTTTTTTGTAGATTAAAATACCCTCTTGAGAATACTTCGAACAAATTTGCGATAGACCAATTTACTTCTTTGTAAGACTTGTGAAAAATTCAAGAATTTTTATGATATCTTTAGTACTTTTCGAGATATTTATGAAATTAGATCACAATTCTTATCGAAAAAATTGTATTTTTACATAAGTGATACAGAGGTCCAGATTTCATTACCTTCCTATATTCTAATGGATAGAGATTTAAGTGTTTATGTAATACTTGAACTTTCAACAAAAATTAAAAGTTGAAGAATTAACATGATCGCTTCAAGTTAACAATGCAACCAACAAATTTGCGATTGACCAATTTCCTTCTTTGTAAGACTTGTGAAAAAATCAGGAATTTCGATGATATCTTTAATACTTTTCGAGATATTGATGAAATTAGATCACATTTCTTATCAAAGAAATTATACTGTGGTGAAGCGAAAAAGATAACCCGGGTAGATTCGATAGCTAAGTAATTTGTTTTTACGAAGAAAACTTTTTCGTATGTTGAAATTATGGGAATCGATTTTCCACGTAACATTGCATA
The DNA here is from genome assembly GCA_963978815.1 of Aleochara curtula. NCBI lineage: Eukaryota > Metazoa > Arthropoda > Insecta > Coleoptera > Staphylinidae > Aleochara > Aleochara curtula. The sequence continues at coordinate 16,083,104 of OZ022216.1, read as the reverse complement.
AATTTATTGGTTATTCGCATATGTTCAAAAAGTGTAGTTAGATTTGCAAAGTTTGAATGTATCCAAAGTGCGATCTCGGTGACATGTTAAACTTCCTTTATGGCATATACTTTCTGAACTCATTCTGATACAATGCCAAACGGTGACAAGAACCGCCAGCCACTGTAAGCATATGGAATCTACTTTAAAGTATGCACATCACGATCTTCAAACTTTTTTCATTTGGCAGCACACGCGAACGCATTTCAACCCAAACAAAACCGTATTTCTGGATCAGAGAATATAATCATTACACCGGATTCAATTTGTATGTGCTTTGTTCAAATTACGCTATTCATTCTGAAATAATTACCTACCTAATTCAAAACTTTCTAAATAATTCAAAGCAGCAAAAATACGTGCATTTAATCCCGGTGTAATCAAAGTAATTTGATGTGTAAACGCCGACACCAAGCGATGTGTTATAATCGAATAATTAACGCATGGAGTAATCGAATTTTCGAATCATCCTGCCAAATTAAAATTTCAAAATTACGTGCAAATCATGCTAACGAATCAGTAATGAAATAAAATCTATAAATTATTCGTACCACTTAATGGCAAGTAGGTGAAAAGTTTTATTTCGCTAACCAATCCAAGTAGAAAAGGAAACAGAGGAAGCTTAGCAAGATAATTGTGTTACTCGCAACAGACGTTAAGATCATTCCCAGAATGACTGTTTTCAACATGCGCATCGAGAATGAAGCTGCTATCAACCGGCAAGAACTGCAATGTACAAATAGGTCACTTGGGCTAAATTAGCAACGCGGTTGTTAGAATGTATGCAAGCTAGAGACGGTTCCAAGTCGTTCGAATGACGACCGGAAAATTAGATGAATTAACTTTCAGAGCTCTCTGCACCATTTCTCAAGTGACCGTTCTAGTTGAGTTTCTCAAACTTCAAGTCCATGCAAATTTCAAGAGTTAATATGTATTACTGAAGGGTTCAACTATTTCCTGAGTAGAATATTCACCAACTGTTAGTTGCTTATATATTAATTGATTAAAATCTGCTTCTAAACTTACGAATACCACACTATAAACCAATGAAATTAGTAGACGATAAAATATCAAAAACAGCAGTTGACTTACTGTTTGGCTATAAAACTTTTTGCGCACAGCAATGCGGTATAATAAACCAATATTCTTTTATTTACGTTTGCTCTTTTCTTAGACTGCAGTACTTGCAATTTACGTCAACACTAAAAGGTGCTTTGATATTTATGATACGTCACTTGTAATTGCCAGGAGTTTTAAATAATCTGCTAATGCATTTCAGGTCTCAGTACTCCATAAAAGTTGAAGCATACAGAGTATTTAACAGAAAATTAATTATACAATAAACTATTTACCTTCAACACTTTACTTTCACTACCTTTAACAACAACGATTGAAGTGAATTTTGGTGTAAATTAATTTTCAGCTCGACTAAACATACAAAGTGTGCATTCTAATGTGAAGTATGTTTGGTAGCTACATAATTTCAACTAAAATTTAATAGACATCTTACTACCCAATTTAATATTCAATATTGTCCCGAAAAAAATTAATTAAACATAAATATATTATGCTGCTTTTCACAAGTATTAAAAATGTTGATTACTTTTGAAGAGCAAAATCATCAGACATAAAGTTCACGCGAAACGACGAAGAAATGCCCAAAAAAAAATGTTGAGCAAAAATTTGCGACGACATGAAATTATGTTTGTCCTTGTATTTCAATGAAAAATGCAAATGTGGCAAGAATACGAAAAACTGTGAAATGAAGGCGAGAAAATGGAGACAAAGGCAAGCTCTGAATAAAAAATGTTCTAATTTCAGCCGATTCAGCCGCGAAAGAAAGCCCAGAAAAGATCTTTATATTCAAGGTTTTCCCTCGAGTTTTCCTTTTGGCGCATATTAAAATACTTGCATATGCTGAGCATGACACCATATAATTGAAAATAAAACACACGCGGAATACTCCAAACTTCTTCTTCTTCATCTTCTTTGCATGCGAAATTAAAAGTGATAAGCGCATAAGGAAGAAAAATGCAATAAATGAGCGACAAATCAAACGAATGACAATCACGTACTTTTCTCATTTTGCAAAATATTTCACGGAGCTGATCCTCGGCGTGCAGGAGCGAAGTGCACAAACTTGCGCTACATGTAAAATTCATCCTTCTGCATAAAGAAAAACGGAAGGTAGACGACGGGAAAACCTGGAGGAGCGCACCGCGCAGTGTTATTGAAGCACATCAATGACGTGCCTAGCGTGACAGATGAACCGCACCCTAAAGAAAAGCGAAAGATGAAGAAAAGGACGAAAATGCATAAAGGTGAGTACTGCGTGAAAGCACCGGGAACATCCCTTATGCAGGAGGAATATTCCTCGTTTGACGTCCTGTCATAAAAATATCTTTTCGGTTATCTCTTTGTCTTCTTTGCCTTCGTCCCCATACAAGTCATGCAATGCGTGACCATCTGCTTTTTCCTAAGTGAAAATCTTATGTTCTATAAATTTCCACTTTTATTTTTAGTTTCTATCTTATTTAGCTTAACAGCCAATTTACACGCGGTATGCTCGCGTTTATAATTAATAGCTCAAAAACGAAATGAGATATCGCAACATTACGATTTCGAGAATAATGGGGAATGACGCATCACATTCCCGTTTTCTCCCTCATGCACATTCGGTGCGTGCGTTCCTGACCAATAGAAATGGGAATACAACATCCGAGTGTCGAGATCACACCAAATATTTAAAGGGATGTAGCGGATTATGTATCAAAAAAGAAGATTTGCGCAATGAGCAGCTCATGTTTAGATTTTTCAACTTGACCAAAAAAAAAAAGTTTCTAAAGAAATATTCTACCACTGTTGCCCTATCCTTCTTCTTCTTCTTGAAGTGCCTTTTTGCCCTATTTCTGGTGTAGGCGAGCATCGCTTATGCGATATAAGTTCTACGTAGACATAAGGGACAGTTCAACCATCTAATTTTTCATTTAATTGCCGGCTACGAACAGTCCCACCGGGAATCGAACCCGGGTCGGCTGGGTAGCAGCTAACGCACTTGACTACTAAGCCACGACCGCCACACGCCAAGGACCAAGCCAGATCCACCTGCGCTATGTGCTGGGGGGCGTGTCGTGTAGTATCGGTGTTTGTTGCTGACTGCGGGCGGCTAATTGTTACTTCCCCCTTCTTTTCAAGATGGCGGTTGTGATAGTTCTCTCACGATTATTGTTGCTAAGGCAGGACATAAAAGAGGCAGTTGACCCAGATATTTGACGCTTCCTGATCCGCTCGGGAAGCCGATATGAGAGGCAGGGGCCCTAGAGGCTATTCCACCTGCATTTCACGGTGTGATTTGTATATCTCCGTGTAATGTATTTGGTCAACCTGCATTTCACGGAGTGATTTGTATATCTCCGTGTAATGTTGTTGATCCATGTGGTGTTTGTATTTCTGTATGTATTTCTTTCAGGCGCGTAAAGTTCGAGTGCGGGTCGCGGAAAAGTAAGTGATACCGAGTGCGCGTAAAGTCCGAGTTCGTGTAGAGTCCGAGTGCGCGTAAAGTCCGAGTTCGCGTAGAGTCCGAGTGCGCGTAAAGTTCGAGTGCGCGTAAAGTTCGAGTGCGCGTAAAGTTCGAGTGCCGTCCCGACTACCGAGGGAATGCCTCCCACTTGTGGGTGGTACCGGGGAAATGAAATACCCGGGGCCAAAATTAATTGTGTGCTGGTCAGGTATGTGTCCTTTGCCATTCTAATACCCTACCCATCCAATCCCTTGGCATGATGAGATGCAGGTCCCCCCAGTGACAAAGGAGTTATCGGAATGCCGATTTCCTTCAGCTCACGGGCGAGAGATTAGCATCTCCCGTTGCTGGCGTACTGCAGTATTCGGCGATGCCGTTGCTCGCACAGCTAAGCGACAATTCATGTCATCCTTTCGCAATAGCAATTGCATTCTAAAGCATTAACCCTAAACAATATTGGCAGTGGCTCATGTCCTCGACTTAAAGGAGTAATCTTGATCGTCTTCAAGAGCCCTCCACCTTTAAAACGCGAATAAACCTAAAAAAGAGTCTACCCAGGAGTAAAGGAGTCCTCTTGATCGTTTTCAAGAGTCTCCAACTAATTAAAACGCGTTTAAACCTAAAGTCTCCAATAAGTGCGGGAAAAGTTCAAGTGCGGTTCGCGGAAAATGATCCCGAGTGCGAGAAAAGTAAACGAGAATCGAGTGTGCCAGAAAGTACGAACTAACAAGTGACCAATGCCGATGAAGACTGGAAGAAATCATCACGCAACCAAACGGGGATCCGAAGCCACCAAACCAATTATCGAGGACAGCAGCTAATTACCGAGGGATTCCATCAACAAAACCGTGAGTACCTTTTAATTTTCCATATTAGTGCATGACAATTCGCTATTCGCGGCCCCTACCAAAAAGTTTCGCCTGTATTTCTGCCTTTGAAAAGAAGTAATTCCTTCCGAGTTACTGCAACAGTCCGTGAAGAATAAATTTTAATTGCATGATGTACTTTCAGATTGGCCACATAAACGACCCAAATTTTAAATAATAGATTAGTTCATTTTAGTCAAAAAATGCACCACCTTATAATGAATCTTTTTCGGTTTAAGTTAATTTGTATTCAAGTCCCTATTCACACTATCTATTAATTGCGAACGCCTAGCTTACAATCAATCGAGAATTGAATACCCAAGCATTTTTTTACATTTTATTTTATTTATCTTTTGATTTCTTATATTTTGCTTAATTTAATTCTTTTCATTTGACCTCAATTTTACTTATTATTTCTTAGTTTTAATTTATTTACTATTCTTTATATTATGATATATAACTGTTTTTGTAAAGAGACAATTGAGTCCAATCTGGTAATCACTATTGTTGCAGACACTGATGATTATATTCTTCCTCTCTTCGACCAAATCTAGCACTTAAGTGGTGCTAGATAATAATAGTACTTCATGTACTATTCTTCTAAGTCTTTCGAGACTTAAGAAATCGAGAGTAATCTCTCTGATTTCATTTCACAGTTCGCTGTGTTACAATTTCTCTTTGAGCAAATCTAGCACTTAAGTGGTGCTAGATAATAATAGTACTTCACGTACTATTCTTCTAAGTCTTTCGAGACTTAAGAAATCGAGAGTAATCTCTCTGATTTCATTTCACAGTTCGCTGTGATACACATTCTCTTTGAATAAATCCAGCACTTTAATAGTGCTAGATAAAAATAGTACTTCATGTACTATTCTTCTAAGTCTTCCGAGACTTAAGAAATCGAGAGCAATCTCTGATTTCATTTCACAGTTCGCTGTGATCCAATTTCTCTTTGAACAAGTCTGGCACTTTGATAGTGCTAGATAAAAATAGTACTTCATGTACTATTCTTCTAAGTCTTCCGAGACTTAAGAAATCGAGAGCAATCTCTGATTTCATTTCACAGTTCACTGTGATCCAATTTCTCTTTGAACAAATCTGGCACTTTAATAGTGCTAGATAAAAATAGTACTTCATGTACTATTCTTCTAAGTCTTCCGAGACTTAAGAAATCGAGAGCAATCTCTGATTTCATTTCACAGTTCACTGTGATCCAATTTCTCTTTGAACAAATCTGGCACTTTAATAGTGCTAGATAAAAATAGTACTTCATGTACTATTCTTCTAAGTCTTTCGAGACTTAAGAAATCGAGAGTAATCTCTCTGATTTCATTTCACAGTTCGCTGTGATCCAATTTCTCTTTGAACAAGTCTGGCACTTTGATAGTGCTAGATAAAAATAGTAATTCATGTACTATTCTTCTAAGTCTTTCGAGACTTAAGAAATCGAGAGTAATCTCTCTGATTTCATTTCACAGTTCGCTGTGATCCAATTTCTCTTTGAACAAGTCTGGCACTTTGATAGTGCTAGATAAAAATAGTACTTCATGTACTATTCTTCTAAGTCTTTCGAGACTTAAGAAATCGAGAGTAATCTCTCTGATTTCATTTCACAGTTCGCTGTGATACACAATCTCTTTGAATAAATCCAGCACTTTAATAGTGTTAGATAAAAATAGTACTTCATGTACTATTCTTCTAAGTCTTCCGAGACTTAAGAAATCGAGAGCAATCTCTGATTTCATTTCACAGTTCGCTGTGATACAATTTCTCTTTGAGCAAATCTAGCACTTAAGTGGTGCTAGATAATAATAGTACTTCACGTACTATTCTTCTAAGTCTTTCGAGACTTAAGAAATCGAGAGTAATCTCTCTGATTTCATTTCACAGTTCGCTGTGATACACATTCTCTTTGAATAAATCCAGCACTTTAATAGTGTTAGATAAAAATAGTACTTCATGTACTATTCTTCTAAGTCTTCCGAGACTTAAGAAATCGAGAGCAATCTCTGATTTCATTTCACAGTTCGCTGTGATACAATTTCTCTTTGAGCAAATCTAGCACTTAAGTGGTGCTAGATAATAATAGTACTTCACGTACTATTCTTCTAAGTCTTTCGAGACTTAAGAAATCGAGAGTAATCTCTCTGATTTCATTTCACAGTTCGCTGTGATACAATTTCTCTTTGAGCAAATCTAGCACTTAAGTGGTGCTAGATAATAATAGTACTTCACGTACTATTCTTCTAAGTCTTTCGAGACTTAAGAAATCGAGAGTAATCTCTCTGATTTCATTTCACAGTTCGCTGTGATACACATTCTCTTTGAATAAATCCAGCACTTTAATAGTGTTAGATAAAAATAGTACTTCATGTACTATTCTTCTAAGTCTTCCGAGACTTAAGAAATCGAGAGCAATCTCTGATTTCATTTCACAGTTCGCTGTGATACAATTTCTCTTTGAGCAAATCTAGCACTTAAGTGGTGCTAGATAATAATAGTACTTCACGTACTATTCTTCTAAGTCCTCCGAGACTTAAGAAATCGAGAGTAATCTCTCTGATTTCATTTCACAGTTCGCTGTGATACAATTTCTCTTTGAGCAAATCTAGCACTTAAGTGGTGCTAGATAATAATAGTACTTCACGTACTATTCTTCTAAGTCCTCCGAGACTTAAGAAATCGAGAGTAATCTCTCTGATTTCATTTCACAGTTCGCTGTGATACAATTTCTCTTTGAGCAAATCTAGCACTTAAGTGGTGCTAGATAATAATAGTACTTCACGTACTATTCTTCTAAGTCCTCCGAGACTTAAGAAATCGAGAGTAATCTCTCTGATTTCATTTCACAGTTCGCTGTGATACAATTTCTCTTTGAGCAAATCTAGCACTTAAGTGGTGCTAGATAATAATAGTACTTCACGTACTATTCTTCTAAGTCCTCCGAGACTTAAGAAATCGAGAGTAATCTCTCTGATTTCATTTCACAGTTCGCTGTGATACAATTTCTCTTTGAGCAAATCTAGCACTTAAGTGGTGCTAGATAATAATAGTACTTCACGTACTATTCTTCTAAGTCCTCCGAGACTTAAGAAATCGAGAGTAATCTCTCTGATTTCATTTCACAGTTCGCTGTGATACAATTTCTCTTTGAGCAAATCTAGCACTTAAGTGGTGCTAGATAATAATAGTACTTCACGTACTATTCTTCTAAGTCTTTCGAGACTTAAGAAATCGAGAGTAATCTCTCTGATTTCATTTCACAGTTCGCTGTGATACAATTTCTCTTTGAGCAAATCTAGCACTTAAGTGGTGCTAGATAATAATAGTACTTCACGTACTATTCTTCTAAGTCTTTCGAGACTTAAGAAATCGAGAGTAATCTCTCTGATTTCATTTCACAGTTCGCTGTGATACACATTCTCTTTGAATAAATCCAGCACTTTAATAGTGTTAGATAAAAATAGTACTTCATGTACTATTCTTCTAAGTCTTCCGAGACTTAAGAAATCGAGAGCAATCTCTGATTTCATTTCACAGTTCGCTGTGATACAATTTCTCTTTGAGCAAATCTAGCACTTAAGTGGTGCTAGATAATAATAGTACTTCACGTACTATTCTTCTAAGTCCTCCGAGACTTAAGAAATCGAGAGCAATCTCTGATTTCATTTCACAGTTCACTGTGATCCAATTTCTCTTTGAACAAATCTGGCACTTTAATAGTGCTAGATAAAAATAGTACTTCATGTACTATTCTTCTAAGTCTTCCGAGACTTAAGAAATCGAGAGTAATCTCTCTGATTTCATTTCACAGTTCGCTGTGATACAATTTCTCTTTGAGCAAATTTAGCACTTAAGTGGTGCTAGATAATAATAGTACTTCACGTACTATTCTTCTAAGTCCTCCGAGACTTAAGAAATCGAGAGCAATCTCTGATTTCATTTCACAGTTCACTGTGATCCAATTTCTCTTTGAACAAATCTGGCACTTTAATAGTGCTAGATAAAAATAGTACTTCATGTACTATTCTTCTAAGTCTTCCGAGACTTAAGAAATCGAGAGTAATCTCTCTGATTTCATTTCACAGTTCGCTGTGATACAATTTCTCTTTGAGCAAATCTAGCACTTAAGTGGTGCTAGATAATAATAGTACTTCACGTACTATTCTTCTAAGTCCTCCGAGACTTAAGAAATCGAGAGTAATCTCTCTGATTTCATTTCACAGTTCGCTGTGATACAATTTCTCTTTGAGCAAATCTAGCACTTAAGTGGTGCTAGATAATAATAGTACTTCACGTACTATTCTTCTAAGTCTTTCGAGACTTAAGAAATCGAGAGTAATCTCTCTGATTTCATTTCACAGTTCGCTGTGATACAATTTCTCTTTGAGCAAATCTAGCACTTAAGTGGTGCTAGATAATAATAGTACTTCACGTACTATTCTTCTAAGTCTTTCGAGACTTAAGAAATCGAGAGTAATCTCTCTGATTTCATTTCACAGTTCGCTGTGATACACATTCTCTTTGAATAAATCCAGCACTTTAATAGTGTTAGATAAAAATAGTACTTCATGTACTATTCTTCTAAGTCTTCCGAGACTTAAGAAATCGAGAGCAATCTCTGATTTCATTTCACAGTTCGCTGTGATACAATTTCTCTTTGAGCAAATCTAGCACTTAAGTGGTGCTAGATAATAATAGTACTTCACGTACTATTCTTCTAAGTCCTCCGAGACTTAAGAAATCGAGAGCAATCTCTGATTTCATTTCACAGTTCACTGTGATCCAATTTCTCTTTGAACAAATCTGGCACTTTAATAGTGCTAGATAAAAATAGTACTTCATGTACTATTCTTCTAAGTCTTCCGAGACTTAAGAAATCGAGAGTAATCTCTCTGATTTCATTTCACAGTTCGCTGTGATACAATTTCTCTTTGAGCAAATTTAGCACTTAAGTGGTGCTAGATAATAATAGTACTTCACGTACTATTCTTCTAAGTCCTCCGAGACTTAAGAAATCGAGAGCAATCTCTGATTTCATTTCACAGTTCACTGTGATCCAATTTCTCTTTGAACAAATCTGGCACTTTAATAGTGCTAGATAAAAATAGTACTTCATGTACTATTCTTCTAAGTCTTCCGAGACTTAAGAAATCGAGAGCAATCTCTGATTTCATTTCACAGTTCGCTGTGATACAATTTCTCTTTGAACAAGTCTGGCACTTTGATAGTGCTAGATAAAAATAGTACTTCATGTACTATTCTTCTAAGTCTTCCGAGACTTAAGAAATCGAGAGCAATCTCTGATTTCATTTCACAGTTCACTGTGATCCAATCTCTCTTTGAACAAATCTGGCACTTTAATAGTGCTAGATAAAAATAGTACTTCATGTACTATTCTTCTAAGTCTTCCGAGACTTAAGAAATCGAGAGCAATCTCTGATTTCATTTCACAGTTCGCTGTGATCCAATTTCTCCTTGATCAAATCTAGCACTTAAGCAGTGCTAGATAATAATAGTACCTCATGTACTATTCTTCTAAGTCTTTCGAGACTTAAGAAATCGGAAGAAAACTCTCCGATTTAATAATAAGTATGTCAGATGTACGTATGAGTTTGATTGACTGAGAAATTTGTGAGAATGGTCTGCAACAATTAGGTGATGTACCAATAAAGTCAAATTAAGTCAAGTGTATATTATTTGCAAAGAATCATAATATAATTGAATATTAAAACCTTATTAATTTTATTTATAATTTTATGATTTACTTTTCCCGTTACTTTCATTCTTCATGGATTGTAAGCTTGGTAATCGCTAACGATATGATACTGTTGTGGGATAGGATATTAAGTTGTCTTGCTCTGATTATGTTCATTTAGGGTATATGCATATTTTGACTAAGTTTTGATAGTATCGGGTGAGAACCAACGATCCAGCACCTTCTTGTGCCAAGATACCAATCAATGGTTCCGCAAGAGGGTTTAGAGCTGGGGAGGGTGTCTTGAGGGCCACTCACACTACCGACATGCTGCACTGATGATTCTATTCCAGTGACAAATGTCTGGGAGTGCGACGTCCATCAAAATAAAAAATTTAATTTTTAAATATGTGGGCCATTCGATGTCATGTGGGCCGGAAAGTATCAACTTTAAGAAGTCTGGGGCCAGGAAAGAAAGTTATTCGACATGCGACAGCAATTAGATACTCAAAGTTGGACATTCAAGTAAGTTTAGTATAATCGTAATGTTTCTTAAATTCATGTGTGCCATATTATATACTAATAAAATATTCGTACTACAGTGGGCGACGTCTTCATCAAGAGGGAGCAGACTATTCTATGTGACAGCAGTTGGACGCAGGACTAGAGACTTTCGAGTAAGTTCTACTTTACAAATATATTAATTCAAATATATTTAGCGATATTTATTTCTGTTGCAGGTGTTTCGAACGAAAAGTAATGCATCTTACCGAGTGCGGATACGGTAAAGAATTAGTAGTGCGCGTAAAGTTCGAGTGCGGGTCGCGAAAAGTATTACCGAGTGCGCGTATAGTTCGAGTGCCTTCCCGACTTCCGAGGGAATGCCTCCCACTTGTGGGTGGTACCGGGGAAATGAAATACCCGGGGCCCAACGAAATTAGTGCCGGTTGGGAGTATCGGGTTCTCTGCTGCTCTAATTCCCTACCCATCCGATCCTTTGGCATGATGAGATGCAGGTCCCCCCAGTGACAAAGGAGTTATCGGAATACCGATTTCCTTCAGCTCACGGGCGAGAGATTAGCATCTCCCGTTGCTGGCATACTGCAGTATTGTGGCATACTCGCACAGCTAAGCGACAATTCATGTCGTCCCTTCGCAAAAACCATTGCATTCTAAATTAATCTCCTAAAAAAATATTGGCAGTACCTGATGTTCTTGACTTAAAGGAGTAATCTTGATCGTTTTCAAGAGCCTCCACTTTTAAATCGCGTATAAACGTAAAAAAAGAATAAGTGTTTTTAAAGGAGTCCTCTTGATCGTATTCAAGAGTCTCCAACTAAATAAATCATCGCGTATAAACCCTAAAGGATCAGAGTCTCCACAAAGTATCCAAGATGACAAATCAGCGACAGCAGTTGGGCGCCGGACTTTGGATTTCCAAGTAAGTTTTTTCGTAAAATATATATAAAGTTTAACATTTTTCTTGTGCCATATTCTATAAACTAACAAAGTGTTCTTATTTCAGTGAGCAACCACATCTTCAAGAGGATGGAATGCATGGGATGCCACAAGAGTTGGTCGCTCGCCTGTGGAATTGCTACTCGTGTAGCGGAGTGTTACTAATGATATATTTGTGTTTATTTTTTCGTTTCAGGGTGCCTTTGACTTTGTTTCGCATTTAATCTTAAATGAAAAACAAAGTCATTAACCCGGCCTAGGGAAACTAAATTTGTATAGTTTCACCTGGGTAAATCCTGGCAGGCGCGTCCACGTCGCGGGGGTGGGCATACGACCAATATTCTAACGATAATATATGTTTTAAATTAAATTGGCGTATGGCGAAGTTCTGTCAGGGACCCCTTGTTTGCAGGGGTATAAATAGCGAACAATATCTTTTGATTACAGGATATGCTACTCCTCGCCTCCAGCTTTTAGATCATGGGAAAGTCGCGTTCAATGAATGGAATGTGCTAGATGGGTTGATCCAACCGAGGGAATGACGACACAAGGAATTGAGATGACCAGGAGATGAGGCCCAAGGATATTAAGACGATACCACCCACGCCGGATACATCATCAACAGAAATTAAATAGTTTTATACCGAGAAAGCAAGGATGAAGTAGCTAGCTGTATTTTAAATAAATGTATTTTATCCATGATCAATCTCAAGAATAAATAATAAAATGACATCACGTTTTCATCTCTTCATTTCCTGATTTCCTTAAGATGCAATGCAAGCAATCAATTCTAAATAGATGAGGTATATGCGCGTGCTTTCAATTTCACTTTAATTAACGTGACAGACAAGTTACTCCCTTGCACGTACATGCAAATTACGTCATCCAGAATATAACTCATCAACTCCCCACAATTCTTCAGTGATACATCTTCCATACGATACTCAATTTAATTCCAAATTTTTAAAAATGATTTTAACAAAATTTTGATAAATTCTTCACGTAAATTTCCCATTTTATTGAAGCAGAATGTGATTCAATGTTAAATTACGCTAATTATTTACACCTCATAAAATAAAGCAAAGTTAAAGAAAGTTGAAGTCAACATAAACTTTGTAAAGATATGTTTTCTGCGCAGACAAGTCCTAATTAAATGAAGAAAGAAAAAAACCGAGAAGCTGTGTAATAACGAAAGTTACTTAATTAATTTTTTTCGAAAAGATTAATGAGGCATCAATATTCCTTCGTTCATCAACAGATTCCCCTCAATTATAACTTCCACTATACGGCTTCATCATCATGATTTACGTCGCACTTGAATAAATTCAGCCAGAATGTAATTCGAATTAATAAACCTGAATTTCGCTCTGTCACAAAAATCAAACGCATAAAAACAAGAAGTTTATGCTGGCAAACGTGCAATCATCAGATGTTATTAAGTTTTTCCCTCGCTGCCAAAGTCGACGACAACAAAGTCTAAGACCTTTATTAATTTTCCCCTCAGGGGTGTATTTTCATTAATACTTCTCCACTTTTTTGACTTTCCTCTATCGCAATATCATGCTAGGTATTTTCACAAAAAGCTTTGTGTAATAATAAATTAAAGACGTGTTAGCTCTCTATCCGAATTCAAGAATAATGAAGAAGAATATTGGAATACTGTCATTGATAATGGACACGATATTACGATTAATCGTGAGTTATAATAGTGCTCCAGTTGTCAATAATCACAAGTTCTGCTATTGACATTCAACATTTAATGATGTTGTATACGATCAAGTTGGAAGCATTAGACAGTTACAATTAAATGTGCGAGTAAATTATTGCACACTCACATATTGAGAGCATAAACGGAAATAAATAATCAGTGATTAATTGCTCTTCTATCACCCCTCGTGTTACGTTTGCTTTAATGAAGTGTTGTATAATTGAGTGCGAGCGCCGAAATTGAAGAAGAGAACATTGAATAATGCGTGCAAGAAAAGACAAGCTGCATGACAGCAGTGGAAGTGGAGCGTTAATTAATTCGTCATCGATTGTAAAGCAGCGAACGCTCCAAGAAAACCTTTCGGGTTGATATATACTTTGGCAGGCTGGCAGCGAAAGAGTGTTGAAGAGAAGAAGCATTTATGCGTTAAGTGAATTTATGGCGGGCGGAATGGAACGGAATGTTTTTCGAAGGCAAATTCCTTTCGTCAAAATTAACCCGATTCATTCGACTGGAATGAAGATAACATTATTGAACAGCGCTAAATTTTGAGGGCGCGAATTTTACGCTAGTATTTGCAAACACTTATCGAATTGAAATTCGAAATTAACCAAAGGACAATTCGCAATTTTCATAAAACGATGGAAAATATACAAAAGTCATCCGCAAATGAGAATATTTAGTTTTAGTAATTTTGAAATAGATCTGAAATTAATTCATCCTTCGTGTCCTATTTAGGGATCTCCTCATGAATTGTGGAATATCACCTTCAGTCGTTGACCCGCTGAGGTCGGACGACGTTTGTGTTGACAGTGATTAATTGAAATTTGCAATGTCTCATTTATTCTGCATTAGCGTTCGTCCGTGAAAATGGCGGAAATGGTTTCTGGTTTGTTACACATGTTTTACTAATGCATAAGAACAAGCATATCTCTTCAACGCTTTCTAATATATCAACACTTTGTAACTATGTATTATCTAATGCTGAAATTATTCAATTTTTTCAAATATTCTGCAGGACGTATTCTACTTCCATAGAAACTACTTTTCATTATTTAAAATAAGCAAAATCAAAACTCCAGGAAAAATGTACACACGTGTTACATTTAACTTAGCAAGAGAATGCATAAATCTTTAAATAAATCTGCTCAAGATAGGCGAGTAAGTACTGAAAACATAAAAGCTGCATCTCGTAAGCACAACCATATTGAATACATATTCATGTTAAAGGCTTTGTGGCGTTATTTAAGCCTAAAGAACAAGATGTTCCATAAAATAAAGCAGTAGAATATCTCAAGACTACAGGCTTTTAGCCAAGGTGCGATGTATACTCTGGATTTAAATTCAGCGCTTACAATATTTAGTGAATACAGAAAGGGGTAGTTTAGTAACTTTCTATGAGTTGTTTTCTTCCCCAATTTGCATAATGCATTCTCATATACCGTTTAGCAGATAGTATAACAACATCAATGATCAAACTGAAGCGAGTTAGTGAAATTTATTTCCCATTATGGGGTACTTACATTGAACACGTTCCTGATCATCTCCTATTATCCTGATTGCCATCTAGAATCACAAGAAATGCAAAATTTTAATTAAAACATCTCTACAGAAAACATTTATGTATATTATTAAATTAAATATGCAAGTACTTTTTATGCAGCAAAATAAATTCGATACTTTAATGCAGTAGTTTACGACTTGAGCTACAATCTGACCTTTATCAGACAGGTTATTAAATTATTCCCGAAAATAAAATAAAAATACTATTATTCGAAACAGCCAAATATATCATCCTTTCCGCTTTTAATTTACGCCCTGATAAATAAAATAACACGAGCTGGTAGGTATTTCAATATTTGTTGTAGAATTGTTAATAAAACATAACAACAAGTAACAAAACGTGTGTAATCAATTTTAATTCATTTGATACAAAAGTGTTGGACATGCGCCTGACAGTTGCGAAGGGTAATTCGTAGTAATTATTCAAACATGCACTTTAGGCTGTATTTTCATTCGTTGGCAAACATAGTGCGCTGTCCAGACATTCATTTGTATAAATTTGCAAGTCGTTGGCAGGTATCGAATGCATGAGCGAGCAAACACGAAAATACATGCGGATTAATAAATAACGCGTTGCCAGCCAATCCAATTTAGTTTTTATTCGCAGCTACCAATGCAATAACATAAATATATGTCTGCGTCGCGACATGCCAAATGCCACATGAATGTCAATCAAACCGAATCACGCGCGAAGCCGACTCCACTGAGAGAGGGTTGATTCAATAATTGTGTTCACTTGTACACGTATGTACAAATTTCTATTAGTGAAATAAATCAATTGAAAAGTTAATCAAATCAATCATGCCACCCGTTATTGCACTATAATTCTTCGTAATTGTTTCAGTTGCAATTGTTTATTGTTTAGGAGAAATGATTCGAGAAATTGTATATGAAAGTTTACGTATAATTCAAAGGAGCCATGTGAGGATTTCCATATAGTTAATCATTATGGAAAACGTCTGCTCTTGAGATGAAATGTGGAGCAAAGATTATGTCAGAGGGGAATGAGAAACTTGCAGGAAAATTTTGATTTATAGCTCCTTTTCCTGCATAAGCTGAACAACTTAAATGTGTCACTTGGGTTAACTTAAACTTGCAACTAAAATTACATATTCGTAGTGCAATACTTGAATCAAGTTGAATGTTGAAACTATTTCCTTTGAATAGGAAATTTATTCTTTATTGTTTCTATTCCTTGAAAGTTTAATTTTTGGATTTAAAGCAAAGAACAAGAAAATTAGTATTACTTTAGTTTAATTTAAAAGAAAGAAAAAGAAAACACTTAAAATAGCACATGATACATAGTGGTAGCAAATCTACATCGACCTGAATTCGTAAAAAAGAAGCGAAAAAACCGAAGTAGCAAAGAGAGGAAACATGGAATCACGTGCGAAACGTTGATTTAGCCTTACGTGAGGTCCTTTCCATGCGAAAAGTTCTTTATTTTTCCATTTTGCCGTGTTGTTTTTCACGCTTGCCGACGATTTTTCTTTCGTGTTTTTCTGGCCTCAGTTTGTTTAAGCCATTTACTCCAGCGGAATCGACAATTCACGGGGCAGCAGCACGTTCGTGCGACTGGCGCAAAACGTTGAAAAATATGAGAAATATTGGAAAGACATAAATACAAATAAATTTTGCAACAGTTGCATCAAATGTGTTCTGACAACTTGCCAGGCCGTGACTTGCACTGCAGACTTGCGACCACCATCAAAATAATTTTCAGACAGTTATAATAAATTTAGCTCAACCTGGCTAATGCTCCACGTATTTCTTTTCACAGGAAGATATTTTACAAAGTGATACTTTTATGAAACCTTCAAAATGTAAGTAATGTTAGAAAGGCAAGAAATATTATGATGCCGGTTTATGTTCACGAGCGATATTAAATAAATGTAAAATATGAAATTTACATATTGGTTCTAAATACATACTTTGTAATGCAGCGTGGAAATGATAGATACTAACTTCATGGCTGAGATTGCAGGTTTTCAAGCTTAAAATATACTGCAAATCGAAACGGAAAACTCTCTCCTAAAACTTTTCCAGAGCCATAAACATTATTCACGTTTCTTTGAATCCTCCAGCAAATGGCTTAGACACGAATCGTCAGCGTTCGAACATAAGAAGCTGAAGAGCAAAACAGAACTATTACATTGCAACGCATTGGCTTTTCGAAGAAGGAGGCAGGCAGTTTTTCTGCTAAATAAAATTTATCGCGGTTTACTGTCTTGCTGCACAAGATATTTCGCGGTTTATCGTAGACCACATTATTTGTCTTATCCGCTTGTCATGAATCGGACGTTTTTTCATTTGAATCTATGGCATCCAAATTATTAGAATAAACAACATTCAATTTACACAATTCCAAATTCCAATATAAACCAAAAAAATAGTCATCAAATGTTGAAACAATTGCCATTTTGCTTGATTGAAATAAAATACCTAAGTGAAATTAGTTTATCAGATATATCAAATGTAATTTGCATAAATAGAATCGCGATAAACATTTAGTTTAATTAACCCAGACATTTAGTAATCGGCTGCTCAATTATACTCCGCTACCACATTAATTACGAAAGCTCGTTCGGTTTGCTCAATAAACAATTACAACCAGTGATAAACGTTCTCGAATACTAAGAGAATGCAAATATTACTGATGCAATTTTGCAATGTAAATGTGCAACGCAATTAAGTTCTTTGTTTGCACTGAATACCACAGGATGTAGAAATGTTATTAGTTAGTTTATGCTGCTAGTTATTTGTTCATGTGATGGACATAATTATAACTAACTGCAATTCAAATCCGAGCGAAGATTAAATTTCAAATTGCACGTGATTGGAACAATTACTCTCAATTATTGTAAGTATAGTGCATTTTGACTAACATCATTTGTTCTGCATAATAATTAATCTTCAACATTACGCTTTTCAATTTATCACTTTATTACTATCTTTATGTTTCACTTACGTGCATTTTAAGGCAAAAAAATTGAGTTGAAGTAAACTGAAATATCAATATGAATAATATCTCAAACTTGCATTTCATGTAACAAGTTATTCTGCTAAACTAAATCTGCTTCCTGGAAGAAGCTTTTCAAAGATTTATCCATCTTGCTCGTTTCCTGCTTTCTTACAACCGAATAAAATGTTTCCAATGCAAATAATATAATCATAAATACTTCAACTATCCATTGCAAAACTTTCGGCCAAGTTCTTCAGGTGTCCTAAGTTATTATTAAAGAAATTGTGAGAAATTGAATAAAAGTTGTATAAATTGTAGTTGGATTCGGAGAAATGGGACACTTTGTATGGTTATTTATATCAATACGTTTGTTGAAAATAGAACGCCCGTATTGGAAGCTTTTGTATAATTCTAGCAATATCTAACGCTGCGATGCGATCGCAAGATGTGGATGTTGATGTTACCTTTGTGTTGGTTGCCTGAAAGCCAGGTATTTCAAATATGTATTCCCATCTTGCGTCGATCGAAGGATATCGTAGTGGAAGGAAAGTCGAGCAAACTTCCATTTTAAGTATACGTATAGTAAATTCGATTTCGCCGTGAAAAGCTGGCTGACATTCGAATCGCATCGATATCCTCTTATCTGTCTTCGAACTATACAATTTTCTTCTTAAAATTGTATTTCTGTCTACCCTAATCGACTTTTATTCGTGCGCTACCGTTTACAACATTACGTACATACGTTCTTTGCCAATCAAAAATTATTAAATCATAACAAACCGCACACACACTCTGAGAATCGCAGTATCGCATTTGCAATTGCATTGAGTTTAATCATAATGGCATTATGACCACAGGCGTGCAAGCGTAATTGAGAAACAATAATTTGGTATACGTACAAATTGATTATTCATTCGCGTCGCCGTTGCTCATTAATTTTCGGGGATGATCGCGTCCATTATTACGGTGCATAATGCATGCAAGCATTCAGTTGACCATCGACAGTGCGGATAGCGAGATTCATTATAAGTGTTGAATACATAAACTAGGTCTATTAGTAAAAACGTGTGCGTAGGCGCGCACTCGACGTGTGTGCTCATCCATAAAATGAATGTGCGCCTGAATGCCGCTCGATTGCCATTTGCCCATCGATGAACAATCGACGATTAAATATGCACGCCACTACTGCTCCAACTACTGCACATCTCGATTGCACCCGCTGCTTTCAGATTTGAGCAATTTGAATATTTTAGTGTTCCGCACGATTCACTTTTACGCTCGCATTATGATAACGCGACTAACGAGTGCAAATTCAATGCGCATTGTTCGCGAACCGGATGGTGGTGCAGTTATCATTCGTCGCTCAGTTGCAGTACGACAGAACAAGGATTCAATTAGACAAGACAATTAAATGCAATTAGTTCTTGCACTTAGTTTGTACAGATTTTAATTTCCTTGATGAAAACTGGACGGAAACGCTAGCGCAGTATTAAATGATGAATATTCTTATCATATGAATCTAGTTTTTCACGTTTCTTATGCATAAAACGAGATTGTTATTAGCGCAACTAATGTTATAATATATTACAAGTATATACGGTATATACGTGTGTTAGAAATGCATTGCAATGTTTACTTTTGGTGACCGTGCAACGGTTTCAATGCCACGTGCGAAACCTGTCCGTGCATGTACGACATTTGTTAATACGCATACTACCAGACTGAATAATAATAATGTGCCTACTTACATGTAGATAAAGGATTCCTACTGAAGCCATCCTGTTTGGTATGATGAAAATCCCATAAATCCTCTGGATAAGTAATAATAAGAACTTGTACCATGAGTTTTTTATACCACCAATGTTTATATTGATATCACTGACTCTATTCCCGATAAACAAGTGAATTTTAATATTCGCACAATGGTATTACACGTATGTATATCGCACTCGCGTTCACTTGTTTAATCACTATTAATTATGCACTAAGTTATTAAATAATAAACAAATAACGACCGCCGAGATGGAACAGCTGAGAGCAAGAGCAATACGTATGCGCACAACTAAACAACTGACGCAGCACACTTACCTGTGCCTATGATATTTTAAAGGTCATATAAATAACAACGAAATAATATGGAATACTGTATTCATAATAATATTTAACTCTACTATTGGATAATAATAATAAATAGTAAATATCGCTGTAATAATTGTTACTGTTTTATTAATTCGGTGAAATATTGTATTAATACAGTAATAAGAAGAATATAATGTCTCCAGGGATTTCTGTACATACTATAAAAATTTATAATTAGTTAATAGATGCAAACATGCCTCAATTATCGCTAATTTGATTGTGCAAATGAATAAAATAAGAAATACACAATTGAATTACTTTTCGATACCATTAGCGCGCCCTGTGGAAAGAATCAAGAACTACCATAACGAAAAATACGCCTTACCAATTTCTCACTACAACGCGTGGGAGACGAGACTATCCTCACTGGACCGTTCTTTGCAGAGGGCCTTCGCGTCACTTAACTTGCTCAAGCGCCTGGTGGAGCAACTTCAAGCGTTTTCGCGCAAGCTGAAGAAATAGCTTAAGTTGTTCGACGAGTAGATTATTAGAATAAATAACAAGGTGGTAGTGTAATCACACGTGCATTGTGTTTATCTTTATTTCTCATCCATAAATATGAGCTCAGAATCTGAAAGCGAAACAAATTCAGTGTACGAAGATGAACCTACAGAAGAAGTCACTGTTGAAGAGCGTGTAAGTTAATATGAAACTTAAGTAATGCTTCTATTAAAAACAAACATTGTAGAATGAGATTAGGAAGGAATTATCAACAATGTCATTTGAAGAATTGCAAAAACTTAAAGAGGAAATAGGTTCAAAAATGTATAACAAAACCCTGACAGGTGAAAATGATCTTCCAAAACAGAGGGTGTTCAAACGAGTTAATAAGAACAGACCTCGAGAAATGTCTTCCAAAATAAGACCTAGGATAGTCAAACAACAGAGAAAGTTTGTTGACGTAAAGAAGAAACAATTCAATAAGGATCCCCGATTTGATAGTAGATGTGGAGAATTTGATAAGGATAAGTTTAGAACTAATTACAAATTTGTTGATGAAATCAGGAAAAATGAGCGAAAGCAATTAGATGATGAACTTAAAGAAGCCAAAGACCCAAAGAGGAAAACACAGATAAAGATGCTAATGCAGAGAATTGATAATCAGCTTAGAGATAATGAGAAGTTAAATGAGAAGGAGGAAAAACATAAAATGGAACTTGAAGAAATTAAGGAACAGAGGAAGCAAGGAAAGAAGCCAATTTATAAAAGAAAATGTAAGTATCCACTTGCCATTATTAGTAATGTATGCAAATATTTAAATTATTTATACTTTTACAGCTGAGAAAAAGATTGAAGAACTTGTTGAGAAATATGAAGAACTCAAGAAGACAAATAAACTACAAAAACATATTGAGCGCCGTTCGAAAAAGATGCTTAATAAGGAACGCAAGAAATTATCAATTGTTAAGTCATAATGTATATAAATTTAATTTCATGATTATGTTTAGCAGATAGCTATATTTCTAAACATGGTTTTATAAAATATATACACTAATAATGTAATTACAAAACGTTAAAATGTTTTAGCACATAAATATTATATATGTATGTACAATATATTGAAAAAATGGAACGTTTATAATTGAACTCAAAATTGCTTATATCTATCAAATTAGCATATGGCTGTTAAAATATTTGAACCCTCCACATTCCAATGAATAAAACTTTGTTGATTGACTAGCGCCCAAATGTAAGGTATAAAAAACTCTTCCGGTTGTTCCTCCTCAACATATTTGAACTTTAAATCAGGGAATTTCTGCAAATCAATAGTCATTAAACAATATTTTTACGATTAAAAAATCTGTATATTATTACCGTCAACTTATCCTTAGGCCAATGCTTAGCACCCTGGCAAATAACATTTAAAACCATACTGGCATCAACTTCGTGTTGCTGCATCTTCGTACTAAGCAAATTCGAAAAGTACTCGATAATTATCTCTATATTATGCACGATATCAGCGAAAGCTATTGCTGTTTTAAACTGCTTGAAAATATCTTTTTTATACAGTAACGTGTAAACTAGATTAGGATTCTTTGGCAATTGATGTGTCAGCGACGAATTGAAAATCTCCAGGACCATTCTTAGAACTTCTTCGAGCACAGCAATATACTGTTCTGTCTCAGTAGCATCCTGCACCTCACTGACGGGCACAGCAATAGTTTCATCATTGGTAATCTGACTTTGCAAGTCTACTTTCAGCCTCTGATATCGCTTCGCCAACGTTTCGAAAAGAGAAACAAGCCGCTGACAAACATACGGATGCAAGTCACGAAATTGTGATGACATATTCGCCAACGCGGCAAGACAATTCGTATGCAAATATTTGTCTTTCATCTTCAACATATTATATTGTATTGTGCGAATCACAACAAGTACGAGCAACCCTCCCAATGAAACGTCCGATAACGCGCGTTCCGAATACCATGGGATTGCTTTTAACTTCTGAAACATCCATTATTTCAATTGTTGTTCATGCACGTAAACATTTTAACTTACAGTTTCATGAACAGATTTATTAAACGTTTCATCTTCGCTTAATATCAAAAGAATAATAAGCGACATATAAATATGATGCGAACTGCTATCGGGCGCATTGTATAGCGTTTTCAATATGGGTATGACCTAAAAATGCATAATCAATGAGCTGCCTGTTATTATTGTTAATAACGCCTACCATTTGATCCAAGTCTGAACGTTGAAGTAAATAGGTTTTGAATGCGCTGTTTCGATGAAGTAGTAAATATAGAAGTAATGTTGCTGCATCACCGGCAACCTTTTTGCAAAATACAGTAAACAATTGACTGAAGTCAACTCGTAATACTACAACATTTTCCGTAGGTGGAATTGAATTATTATCTAGAAAATAATACACTTCATGTTATAACTGTTGTAATTTAACGTTTACCTTACCATGGCTATTAATACATGTAAATAAACATTCTCGATATGGATTCGGTTTAATGGAACAATGATTGGCAAGCACCAAAATCAACAATAAACTGTGCAATGCTAAAGGACTCGCTTCCGAATCGACTCCATCCGTTGTGTCTGTAGAAGCTCCCTTTCGTTGAAACGTCAAAATCGACCAAATGCCTGTTGCTAATCCAAGTAGAATACTGCTTCGTTCATTATCCATTATCGGCTGCTTGCGTTGGTCGATAAAGTTTTGCAATAAATTCCGTATGAATAGCGGTGCATGGATAGCGTGCCGTCCTTTCATTATCATATGGATAATTTTCGGATGCACCACAGCATTGTTTGAATGCACCTCAATTGATAATAAGACCAATATGGTTGTAATAGCTTCAAGATGAATTGCATATGTGAAGTCCTTAAGTGGAATTTCCACAACAATATCAAACAAACTTGTAATCAAATTCTCAAGTTTAACTCCATGATTACCACCTGCTTCAATATGCTCAATGAGCTGCTCTTCAGTCAGCATCTCTGTGTAATACTTTAATATACATCTTACAATAAATAGCGCGTTGAAAGTTTGCCAACTAAATAAATTACTACAAAATGCCACATCAGATTCAGCAATCAAAAACAGTGCAAAGTAAACTTACTTATTTGTACTAGTTGCAGCTACTAGTTCAGATGATCTTATTAAGAATACTTGTATGAGTGAACTGAAGTTCCTAGACTGCAAATTGTTATTCACTAACTCCTGTAAACAAGTCTCAATCTTGCTCTCAAGAAACAATTGGTCATTGCTAGAAAGTGAATACAAAGTTGAATCAATTGCTCTATGAAAACTTTGATCCTCTACAAACCTAGTATGTGGTATGGATATATTAAATGTTAGAAATGAATTCCAGAATGGGTCATTTGGCGTAATACACTCCTTGCTGACGAATTTTTGTATCAATTCATTGCTACTCAAATCTGTTTGCTTTGTGACGGCAATTCCCATCGTGAGCTGAAAGAACAACACTCGTCACATAATACTTACGAAAACCAGGAACACGCACCTGAAGTTATTTTGCAGTCTCATGTAAATATAATAATATTATTAATGTTGTCGGCACAGCGGTTTTCGGCTAAAATTAGGTGAATGTAACCTTACACGTCATGATTTCATCTGACTTTGACAAGTAGCGCGATGGTTGTATATTTCTGTACGACGACGTGGACGCCATCTAACTGTAGTCTGAAACAGAGGCATAAGGCGCCAACTTTCAAACTGGCGGCACTTTTATCAATAATTGCGTTCCAACTGATTTAGCCAATTCTTCGCATATATCCGCAAGAAATACGTACCTTTCGGTAATAGAACAGGTAAGCTACAAGAAAGCAACAGGTAGTTGCACTTGGCATGCGAGAATTGCGTGACTTGAAAGAGGATGACTTGGAGGAAGAGGCAGCAAGCGAAGAAGACTTTGCGGAAGACGAAGAGAAGGTAAAAAGGTATGTGCACGCACGCGACTCAGGTATGGCAATGCGCGGCTGCTTGTTGTAGGTGAGGTGGTAAAGTGGAGGCCAACAACATACGCGGCGGACCGTTGAGTGGCCTGCACGCCAGCCAGAATGAAGAATGCCGCACCGTGTGTGATGAGATCTAACTGTGTTCTTGCGGCCGTTTGTCGTCGGCGAACGCGTACTACGACTAGTTTCTAGTTTACCATCATCGCGCGCGCGAGCTCAAGAAAACAACGCGGTGCTCCTTCTTGGGTGTTGTTGGTTTCGTGCGCTTCGCGGTGTACACACAACCTGTTGCGCCGCGCTAACGTTTTGACCATTTTACTCGCGAAGAAACCGGAACGCCGTGCTTTCTCCGTGACATTGTCGCCGTGCATTCCGTGGCCGTCTACGCCGTGCGTGTCCGCCTTTCTTCAAATGCAACTGGTGCAATAAGAGTGCTGAATTTCGAGCGAAACTCGATGCAGAGCAGCATCAAATAATGTGCACATCGGCCAGCGAGTGGACACTCAGAGCGTGCGTGCGGCTGCTGCTGATTGCTCTTCTGTTCGTGGCCGCGCTGGTGATTTGCGCCGAAGAAGCGGTCGCCACGACCACGCTAGCTCCATTGGAATATAATAATAATAACAATAACAACAACCACACATTCACCGCCAACCACAATGAGATGAGACTGATAACAAACGGTATGAACACACAAATTGCCGCAGGTTTTTTCATACGTCATTACCATTTCAAAGATTAATGAACTCTTACGCACAATAATATTCAATGACAGAGATTTCAATCAACATTAACTAACGTTTTAGGTTTCAAGGCTAACGCAAATTACATGCGCTAATTATTCATTTTCATTGACGCACCGATATTTGCTCGACTAATCATGATATTTCGGCTCAATTTAATGACGTTTGCCATAGCGAAACCGACAAAATTCTTTGATTTTTTATGCGTGCGAGCGCGCAAATTGAATCTCATTAAAGTCGCGATGCGACTAATATGTGCATGCGCGCTTCATAGATCCGCTTAAGAAATGAGGTTAGCCGGGTGAAGAAATGCTTGCAAATGAATCACACATACGTTCGTAAAAAAACCTGCAAGGCGAATGAGCTATAATGACATAAAAACTTATATTTAATGGTAGATTAAATGAATAATCAACACGTTTCTCATCACCGTAGAAATTTTGAATGACACAGAATTTACACACCAACTTCTTTCATTCAGTTTAGCATAGTTTTTTATATTAGTTTTGGTTTTTGCATAGGTAAAATACTAGAAAATAATGATTAACACGCCATTTGATGTAAATTCCATGCTGATTTTCTTCTCAAAAAATAGTCAGAGTACACATAATCAGCCACAGTTTTTGAAACTGATTTCTTGGAATAGTTTTGACATAATTGAATCAACAAAAAGCAGCTTAACAAATAAATCAAAGCAGCGTGTAATACGCAGTTAAATTTCGCGTTAGACATGCGCGCCTGCAGTTTTAAGTACATGCAAGATACATCAACTTTCACTCGCCCATTCGGCATGGGAATAACCCAGCAGCTTCGTCGATTGTGATGTACGCAAAGCGCAAATAACTTTGACACATCGTTAACTCTCCTCCCGGGTTCCGCGTTATCTGTTAGAATTGCGAGGCAAACGCATGGAAAACACCAAAGCGTTCTTCAGTGGGTCAAGTGAAGGGAGCGCGCACGCGGACAGCGAAATTCTTGATGATCATCAATGCGCGCGTGAATTCATCGAAGTGAATTCGTGACGTTCTCAGATGATTCAAGGATCACTTGCGTGTAAAGTCCATTTAGACGGTTGCTTCATCTCCTCATCGCGCGCAGACCCGCCAAGAAAAGCGCCCACTTTGTTAGCACATCGCATGATGGAAGAAACTATGTACAAGCGCGGATAGAAAATCAGTACAATTGCGATGCATGCGAATTTCGCACGAAACACTGCAGCTATTCGGATGATGGAAAGGCCTGCCATGATTTTTAATTTTGCGCTCTCCTTATTCGTAAAGAGTAGATCTATGTTTCATTGTTAGAGTTAGCACTAGTTAATGCGTAATAATAACTGGTTTTCTTGGCGTACAACTTATAAAACTTTACCAGCACTTTGCACGTAATTATTCGTTGCTAATTATAGCTTGGATCAACAGCTATCAACAAATCAAAAATAGATATGTTAATTGCGAAATTCAAGTGGTATAATTTCCATATTTCACTGAGAATACGCAATAAATAAATTAAAAGTAAAAGAAGAAGAGCAGGCATCAAAGACACGAAGAAAGCAGCCCACATTCTAAATGACTTCATGGGCGCTGCGCATACCGTATTAACATTGCTCACAATTAAACAATGCGGCACTCGCAGCATTGTTTCTTCAGCTAATTAACGATTTTGTGCGTTTTGTGAATGCATTCAGAGCGCGCCTGGCGCTCCGCAATAGCGCTATTAATATTTTGATATCGCTCAATTGTCGTGCGGCCGTTCAACAAAAGTATCGTGCAAATTGGGTTATGAATAACAATGCGTAACCCACATAAACTGTCAAATTACAAACAAATTTCAGGCGGTTCGTGAGCGAACGAAATGATGATGTTTTGTTTTTCACAACGTGTGCGCGCCGCTTGCGCAACAATGGCAGAGGCGCAGAAAAGTGCGGAACGATCAGATAATTGTTTCAAAATGCAAAAAAAAAACACAATCGGCGTGTTTCCTTTTCACCTCGCGAACTCATTCATGCATTCGCCAGTGTGCAAATGCAAAGAAATTGTGCAATTACTATGCAACTGTTTGCCATTTTTTTCTCACAGGATGTATCTGTTCTTCGATTGCATTACGCGCGCTGTGCATGATTTTATTACGATTAGCGATGGCATTTTATTTCGTTGAATAACTTGAAATCCACAGATGTAATTAATTATTTAGTTTATTTGGAAGGAAACTCGTATAATTTTAATTATATGATTACGACATAATTACTTTTATATTCAATTTCCGAAAGTACATATTGTGCGTGTTTTATTACATTTTTAGGACCTTCCATTGAAGAAGCAACTCGCCCATCAAGCACAGCTTTACCTTCAAGCATCATCACCTCAGCCGTTAAGAAAGATCGCGCATTAGACTTCGACCTAGACAATCAAAGCAGCAATAACTTAAGTAATAAAACCAGCTCTTTGAGCGATGTGAGCATGGATGACGACGACGAGAATGACGAATCGCCGGTGATCAATGCGAAGATTCTCTCCGCGCAAAACGTAACATTGGGTGGCCATTGTGTCAAGGGCGGATTAACGTATGAAAACGGCGAAAAGCTGGAGGTGGATTGTGATCAAGTATGCACATGTAGTAATGGCAAAATGGACTGTGTGCCAAGATGTAGTGGACATTTAATGCCAAAAGGAAGAAAAATACAAGATCCCTACTGCCAGGAAGTTGCGAGTCATGATCATTGCTGTTCCTTAGTTCGATGCGAAACAGTATCAGGTGTATTTCCATTCTTCATTAATTTCATATTAATCTACCAATAAACGAGCATTGCTAATAATGAATTAAATCAAGTTATGAATGACTTTTCAGATGAGGAAGATAACTGCCATTACAAAAACAAGACTTATCGAATCGGAGAATCCATGAACGAAGGATGTGAACAAACTTGCACTTGTGAAACAAATGGGAAAATGAATTGTACTTCAAGGTAAATTAATTAAGTGACACGTAGAAAATGCACAATAATAATATCTTTCTCTCTCGTTGTGGTTTATAGATGCAAGCCAATAACAAAAACATCTGATAAATGCCTTGAAATCCCAGACGAAAGCGATCCATGCTGCAAACGCGTAATTTGCGATGTCACACTTAAAGACAATAAATTGATCTCTGCAAAGTTTGTAAACGATACAACTATTAAGCTGGAATTCGAAAGTAAATTGGAACCAAATCAAACATTACCGTTGATCGATGTGAGCGATGATAAAAACTCGTGGAAAACTTACACGCCGTTGAAAGGAGGCTACTTGAGCCATTTGGATTCGAATACAAAGTACGCAAAAATAGAAAACTCTGATGACCTGGTGGAAATTCAGCCGGTAAATGATGAAGATTCCAATGATACATCGGATAAAAATGATAATCAAGTGGAATCAGAAGGAAATTCAACGTGCACGTATAAAAATAAGCAATATAAAATCGGTGATGAGTTTAACGATGCTTGTGAATCATTTTGCGTGTGTGAAGAGACTGGAGTGAAATGTCTTAAGATGGAATGTCCTACATTTTTCGGGACCGATGTCTTGGATCCAAATTGCATTGAGTGGGAAACTGTGCCAGCTAATTTTACTCCTGTTCCGCCAAAATGTTGTCCGGATAAGTTGCGCTGTAAAAATAATGGTTCCTGCGTCTACAAGGACGTAATGTACTCGAATTGGCAACAAATACCCACAAATGTAACCGGATGTGAAAAACGTTGTTATTGCGAGATGGGAACAGTTGAGTGCCAAAATGTTTGTCCTTCCGTTCCATCTACACCGCCGGAGAACTTGGACTGTCCAATCTACGATGCCTTCTTAAGTCATTTACCTGGAGATGACTGCTGCATGTATTGGCTCTGCAAGTCTAAACAACCTGAGAACAATAATAATGGTGAGTGTTACTTTATTATTACGATTTCGGGATCACTTTGAATTCATTTCACCTTTACAAGGACATTATTATTATATGACAAAGCTAAATATGCGCAAAACAAGTAATAATACGGACTTTTACAAACTTTTGGACTGGACTGATTTACGTTAAATAGAAATTATTTAACATAGCGCAAAATTTGACGGACTAATCCTGGTTTCGGCTTCTATTATGTTTGTTTGTTAAATATGTAAATGTAAATAGTTACACTGTTTTTGTAAATACGCAATGTACAAGTAATTTACCAAAAATTAATTTGCTTTTGGCATTTTACTTGTAGGTGGTCGAGTTGAAGTGGAACCAGGCGATAAAAAAACAAACATTGACAAATTGCCCTTTCCACCTCACCTTCTCTATCCCGAACAACCCCATACGACAAGTAAACCCATAAATAATAATGTGGACGATCATATGAAACCGTTAGGTCCTTTGTTTATAACGCCGGGTCCGCCAAGTATACAAAAACCTGGATCAACGAAAAATAACAATAAACCATACACCACCAAGAATACGACAAATCAAGTTGATCCACCACTAACAGAAAACGATACAGAAAATACTTATTTAGGTCCTTTCAATCCAGCATATAAACCAAAACCGCCAAAGTCATCTAAAATTAAGCCAAACACTAATTTCGTGAGTCCTCAATCTAACAAAAACATTGACAGTTACAATCCGCAATACTACGACAATAATTATCATGACGTTGGTCAGCGACACCCTATCAATCCAGCTGTTAATGGATATCCAGTTAGTCCAGTGATTGAAATCCATGATTATTCCGAGAAACAATCTCCACATTTATATCCAAATAATGTTCCTGGTCAGACAGGACAAAACATGCCATCTCGTTTCCCACCTGGTATATCCCTCGAGCAGATCTTACAAGAAATACATAAAACTGGTCCTTTGCCTTCCCATCCAGGCTATCCTGAGCAAGGAAATAATTTTCCTCGGCCCTATTTGCAAAAACCACAAACAAACTTACGTCCGCAGCAAGGACTTCAAGGTTTGTATATTCTGCGCACGGAAAAACATGACTTCCGTATATTATCGTGTACTAATTGTTGTTTAATTCTTCTTTTTATTATTAAAGGTCTAATTAATGGCAATATAGGACCTGGTAATTTCCCACTAGTACCCGATTATCAACTGAACTCGAATGACGTAAACGTTCATACATTGGAAGCAATAGATGCGCATACGGTGCGTCTTGGTTTTACAGTTCCTCAAGTGATTGTTGGCCTGCACGGACGGGTTGAAGTAAAATACACCGATAAAAAGTAAGTGAAGAGTGCTCTAAATACCATCACGTACTTATTTGTTTAATTTATTTAAAGTATTGATGATGTCAACGCATGGGAACATCAAATGTTTGCGCCTCCAAATGATTTAATCGCAACACCACACTTAGAATTCGACCTAGTTTCATTGCGCCCAAATACGGAATACCGGATTAAAATTGCAATTACATTGCATGACCTTCATAATACGCCAACAAGCAAAGTATATAAAATCCGAACGTTAAAAGAAACAACACCTACTCCAACAATGATCCCAATTGAACCAGAGTTATCCATCACGGAAATTAACGCAACTTGGGTGAACGTCGCATGGCGCAAATTCACTGAAAATGAGATGCAATTCATCGACGGAGTTCAATTGCGTTTTAAGGAGATTGATGGTAAAATTTATGCAGCAACACCTCTCATACATCGTGCAGTCACTAATTACACACTGGAGAATCTAAAACCAAATGCGAAATACGAAATAGGCATTTTCTTTATTCCGTTTGCCGGACAACACACGGAATTACATGCTGAGCACATGCTGCATTTCACGACAGCGAATGAAATCGACACTTATGGTTTCCAAGTGATGCTTGAAATCACATTAATTAAAGCAACAAACGTTGAAATATCCTGGTCGGGAGTGCCGTATCCGGAAGACAAATACGTAAATATTTATCGAGCGATTTATCAGAGTGATTCGGGTAAAGGCGATTCAAGTACTTTCAAAGTTGCGAAGCGGGATTCTTCACCGAAGACATCCATAACAGACTTGAAACCAGGCACAAGATATCGACTATGGCTCGAGATTTACCTAACAAATGGTAAAATCAAAACAAGTAATGTTCAAGATTTTATAACAAAGCCACAATCTGCACCTAACGTAGGAGCAAGTTATAAAACTGGTAATGCTCGCAACTTATAATAACAGTTGACGAAACTTTATTTAATTGATCGTTTTGCAGATAAATTGTCTGGAAATTTATCAGACGAAAAAGGAGACTATTATGGTTCACTAGTCATTGTTGCAATTTTAGCTGCAATAGCAATTCTCAGCACAATAGTATTACTTTTAATCTTAGTGCGACGACATGGCCAGAATAAAGCATGCATTACGCCGCCCACACGAATCAGTCAATCGGCCTATGACAATCCAACATACAAAGTCGAAATTCAGCAAGAGACAATGGGTATGTAAACGATAAAACTTTCTCCCAGAAACTATAATTAAGTTATCGCCAATTTCCGTTTCAGACTTATGAGATTTACATCTTTAGCTCGGAGATTAGTAATTCGTGTTGTAAATATAACTCTTCGTATATAATCCTACCAATTAGCATATCTACTAATTAGTTAATAACGACTACAAATTAGTGAATCTATCGATTCGTCATTGCAATACCAGGACGTAAATTTCAAACATTTTAATTATACGCTGTTAAAATACTATATAAAGCTATGAAATAGGTAAATGATAAGCTTTACTACGCTAAACTTGTACATTTAAGGCTTTATTTTGATTAATTATCAACTACTTTATTTATTGAATAAATATTTATAAAATATCTATATAGAAAAACCTGAACTTATTAAAATACAAACTTTTAAGTTAGTTTCATCGCTTTCTTCATGACAGTTATATGCAACCCACAACTACCTATAGTTTATTATAACCTTAGTAGTTGTTGTACATAGGTTTAGTGTCTGTGATATATTGTTTGGGTTTACATTATTCCAAAGGTATGTGCTCTGAATTAATTAACTATTTTATTTAATTGTGTGCAGTGTGGTGTTATAACTAACAATCAATCTTGACGTTGTAACAAAGCAGGTGAAAATATCTTCTAGCCACTATGAATCCAGATTCTCCAGAAGTTGATTCTGATTATCACAATATTGTTGCTAATACAGAGAGTCTAAAACTTGTAACAGAAAAGGTCTTGAATGATATTATTGACGATATAACGCTTGGCATTATCTTTGATGTGCACAGAAAGCACAAATCACGATGGTATGAAGAGGTTGAAGCCAACCAAATAACTACAAGTGTTCATGAGGAGACTGAAATTCTCAACAATGACCTCAAGAAAGGACAGAACAGTCGTTGCCCTATTTGCAATAGAATACTTTCTGCAACCAGATTTGGCAGGCACTTAAAAGACTGCATGGGCTTTGGAAGGAAGGGTTCCAGGAGAAACGGTTCCAACAATGTAAACTATGGCAGCAATATTGATGAGGAAGAAGATGACAGTGACACATATTCAAAAAAGAAAAAGAAGAAGAAGAAAGTTAGAAGTAAAGCTAAGAAGACAAAAAGTAATAATGTGTAATACATATAGTTATCAGACATAGCAACTTGTATGTTGTTCTAGGCACAATTAGTAAAACTAGTAGTGTGGATACAGACTTAGTTAATGTTGACATAGAAGGTGATGAAGATGGTGAACTGCTTCTCAGGGATATCATTAAAGATGGTGTGAATCAGGCCTCACCAACTGACTCAATTGCAAGCAGTAGTGGTGTGATAAAAAAATCTGAAAAGTCAAAAGGTAAGCGCAACAAACGCGATCGCTCTCAATAATTACAAACACTAAAACAGTTCGAAGTAATAAACTTCCTAAACTGGAAAACTAACGTGGTGAAACTAAATCACAGTATTAATGTACATAATAAACTAGCTTATTAGTTAGACATGGATTTTGTTCCATATTTATGACAAATGTCTTATTCAAATCATTTTACTTTTACAATTGTCAAATTTTATTTACAGTGGTTTAATATTTACAATTTTAAGATGTATACATACATTTTTATTGGAAAAATTGTATACAATTTATTCATTTTATGCATTTGCTCATTGTTATATCAACTTATCAAAGGATTTGATAGCCCAGTTTTGAATTCGATTGGACTTATTACGGTTTTATTCGCCTTGAAGTTTTACAACAAGATGTTAATCACATTTTTGACGATGGGATATTTCTTCTATAACGTATTGAAATTTTTGTTTACGACTAATCAATTGGTCGCGAATATTGAATTACAACCGGAGCTTGAGCTTTTAAAAGCCACGTAGACAAATCACTCGTCTAATATTAAATGATGCAATATTATGAATTATGCCACTACGGACTTAATAAAGATTCACTGTAATTCAGCGACTGGATAAATGTATTACTCGTTTTGACAATAGTCTCTTTTATTCTGAAATTTTCATTTCTTATTTGTGGTGTTAATATAATAATTGTATTATTATTCAATAAGATTACTATTATTCGGCAGTTCATCGTAAGTGATATTTTCTCTTTAAATATATCTGTAAAAATAGGTCTGACATTTAAAAAATTATTCTGTCAAGTGAACAAGCCATTTGAGGTATATAAATTTCATTTGTATATATTGCACGTAATTTTATAATATAATTTCATTCTTGAAGTTGCGCGTCAGTTCCTTATTTGGTAAGACAATGGAATTCAATAAAACCATTTCTGATGGAACTGTCACTGAACATCCTGGAAATAAATTTAGCATTGAGTATTGTATATGAAATTAGTACATTTATGGCAATTACCTAGAATTGTAATTGACGGATTCAATCGTCCGTTGGCATTGAATAATGATGGATTTTCCATTTTTGCAAAGGGTTTATTCGGGTCAGGATCAGAAGGCGTTCCTTCAATGCGTGTCCATTTTCCCACGCGTGAATTTTGACCTATTATACTGTGTAGGATAAGACTATGATCTTCAATTGTAGCCTTCTCCAGAATGATACTTTCTCGCACCCGAACACCCGGGCCGATTGTGACTTCAGGTCCTATACTTACATTTGGTCCAAGCTTAAACCACAAGAAATGAAACAATAATTCCAGATAGACAAATATTATAGTAGAAAAGTAAACATACAACAGCAGTATGATGAATTGAAGCACTTGGATGAATGTAAACATCATTAATGATTTTACATTTTGCCTCTTCAGAATCGCTGCCCCCTTGTAATGATTGCGCTAAGCGTTCAGGATGATGAGTACGATACAAGTCCAAGTAGTGTTTATTTGCGTAAATTGCAGCTCCTGCAGTCTTCAACTGTGACCACCAATTTGTTATTTGGAATGCGTACAATTTACTGCTGGCTGCCATAGGCGCAACAATATCCTGCTCCAGCCGAATAAAGCCAACATCTTTGGTGCCATTTCCATTACCATTTTTGAAATAGTCTTGTTGTTTGGCGTGGAACATTTCGCCAATTATTTGGAACATGTCTAAAGACAAGCAGTATGTTCCACAGTTGATCAATGTTGATACGTATGAACTGGGCTTTTCAACATAGTGCATTACTTCATTTGTTTTTGGTTCAACCACCATACAACCGTAATATAAAGCCTGCTGTCGCGTTGCTTCCGTTGTGAGAATGGTTGCAACGCCCCTTTTTGATTTATGGAATTCATACAGATCTGCAAGCGGGAAATCCGCGCAAACGTCGCCGTTCATTAAGAAGAACGCTTCTGGATTGCCAAGGCGAATCTGATCGCGAAAATGAAATATGCCTCCTGCTGTCCCAAGTGCAGCAAACTCTTGCAAATATCTGCAGAACAATCAGACATGTTACCATGATGCAATCATTGCAAGTTATTGCATTTGTTAGTATACACTAACCTTATAATTACATTATACTTCTGTTGCATCTCATTTATGAAAGGTTGAATTTGTGCTGCTGGATAGTATCCAATGAGTAGAATTTCTTGTAGGCCTTTGACCAATACACATGCTTCAATATGATGTTGAATAATTGGCAGTCCGGCAACAGGGAACAGAGGTTTCGGTATATCTAACGAAAGCGGTCGAAAACGGGTGCCTATAAACGTAAACAGCAACAACTTTCGTTTGTATCCAACGTAAACAACAACAATTTTTTTCTACCTTTTTGGGGACCGCCAATAAGAATCACTGCTTTCAAAAGCGACATATTGTGCAAATATGAACATAAAGTCGCGATACACAGTCAGCAAATATAATCTTATCAGGAAACGTACACGTAGCTATAATAATTGATGCAAATGCCGAATTTGTTTACATGATTTCGGCTGATTTTCTTTGTTGACGTGACAAACACTTGATGACTAATTCGTTTGGCCTCACACGTTACTCGTGGCGTTGCTGTACCATTGCCCATTCCAAAGAGAGGGAACTTTGAAATAAATTAAAATCAGGAATGCAATTTAAACTTTATAAAATTGCTTATGGCTAATACAACAAATGCTTCTATGAAAACCTGCTGGTTGTCAATAGATTAACACTTAATTATTAGGTCACATGCTCATAATATGCAATGCATATTATATGGCGAACGACATGTGTTAACATTTGTTATGCGCATGCAAAATGTTAATCTGTTTTACTAATACCCCCCATAGTTATGACTTGTGCTAAAGCATAAAGTAAGAGCTCTATTACACGTGCAATCATAAACAACGCAACACAACTTATGAGACGTTATATGAACTATACACTTCCAGGTTTCCAACTTGCATTAAGTACGTGGAAAACACACTGATAAGCGTTTGTCAAATCTATTGCGCGAGTCTGCGACATCCAGAGAACGCTTATTATCTCTAAATCTAAAAATACACTTGCAGCTTTTGCTTTTGCTTACATTTTACATCTATACAAACGTGCAACGCACCCACGACAAGTCCAACTACATCTGAACACACAGATCCCAGAGAGATGGTGAATTCAAGGTACATTGCCGGATGAGAAACTTAAGCTAGAAAAGAGGTAAATTTAGGCCCTTGAACTCCGTACGTACCATACGTGCTTATCACTCGTAAACAAGATCCCAATTGTACAAGTTGTTAAGGAAAAAAAAGAGGTAGATACCTATAACGGTGAGGTCGAAAGGAAATCATCATGAATAAGCGGATGCGCGGAACTACAGACCAGAGATCACGACCAACATCCACTGGGTTAATTTCGTGTCAAACGGAACAATGAATCAGAACACAATGACCAGCAGACAAGAATTCCAGTACGAAATCAATTAACAGCCATGCTTTATGCAGTGTCCGGATTTTTGCCAAGTGCGCTCCATACATGCCGGTAATGTATGCACTTTTGATTCAATTTATGCATTCAATTTTCAATTTACGGCAATCGCGTTTTCGTGGCCTACTTAATACGACGAAATAACGTACGCGTATCGCTGGAGCTCTACAACAGTGCACACAATATTATTAAATATGTTATTATGCAAACGCTTTTATGCGCGATATACATTTAGCAATAACGAGTTATAATTGCATCTCGTAAAATTCGCGATAGCAACCAATAAAGTGCGATATTTACGCCGCATGTCATTTTTGCCATTTTCGCATTCGTGTTCCACCTTCGATGACTTCTCTATTTCTATAAATTTTCATAATTTACATGCAACCGAATTCAATGATGCTCATGATGTCTCCATCGTCATTATGTGTGCGATGCGCATCTCTTCGTCGAGCGTTTTCACCATGCAAACCTCGATATTTAACATATGTACGTACAACATAACAATAATACATTAAATATTCATAAGATTCAAAATGGGCGGTATATTAATCACCATTATAATAACAAATTATACGCCATTTGACCAATGAATGCAATGCAAATGTGCCCGATCGAAATGTTTATTGCAAGCGCAGATGTATTAATTGATTATATTCCTATTCAATTAATATTCATGAATCGATAATTAGTGTATAAATCATCTATAATGTTATCATATGCTCGACGTAAAAGAATTAAAAAGTTGCTTATGAGTTATGAGGAATAAAAGAAAAAGTTTGAATAACTTTTTGCTGAATAAGTAATTACTTCAATTACCTACACACAATATCTTTCTGG
This sequence comes from Aleochara curtula, assembly GCA_963978815.1. Classification (NCBI taxonomy): domain Eukaryota; kingdom Metazoa; phylum Arthropoda; class Insecta; order Coleoptera; family Staphylinidae; genus Aleochara; species Aleochara curtula. The sequence continues at coordinate 16,045,861 of OZ022216.1, read as the reverse complement.
TGGAATGGTGGAATGGTGGAATCCGGAACTGTTGCTGAGTGTGTGTAATTACACTTCATGCGAAGTGATTATTCGTGTTAATAAGGAAGAAATCTGATCAGGGATGAGTCAAATGATCCGAATAAATGAATGAATGAATGAATGAATCGTGTTACGTTTCGCGCTAGCAGCTTGCAGGCTGCAATTAAGTGGAAATTAATAAATGAGATGCGGATTATCTCTTGGCTCGTTTGATGATGTTGATGTTGATGATGATGATGATGACATTGAGAAGGTGGGGAGCTCATACACTGTTGATTGGTGCACTCGTACAGGTAGCATGCGAGGCGGGAAGGTGAGCACCGAGAGTGCGTGCGTGCTCTTTCATCGCGCTTTTCGGCTTCGCGGCGCGTTCGCTGCCGTTCGTTTGTTTCAAAGGACTGAACTATCTATCGGTGCTATCATCCTGGCAAAGAGAGTGTCCTCAAGTTTGGTGTTTGCGCGCGTGCCCGCAAGAAGTCTAAAATCAAGTGCGTAATGAGCGCCGAGTGTCGATGATGTGCGTTACCAATCAATCAGTATGCTCATTACCCCATTGCCAGTCGGAGACAAGTGTCACACGTTCAATGTGGTCCTGATTATTGCGCTCATTGCGCTAGCCCAGTTAAGGTACTCACCAACTTTATTATCTTCGCCGCGCTTTGCGGACAGCGACAAACACCGAAAAACAAGTGAAAGTGCTCACATTCGATATCAAATTTTCCAGCGACTGCAAGTCGGTAGTTGAAATTGTTACTGTTGGACTAATAATAAAATGATAAAACGCAGCTCGATGTACAAGATATAAAGATATCAGGTTTACGGCCGTCGACATTTTCCACAAATCCCGCGTTCATAAATAAAAGATTCCGGCATAAAGTACAAACGTTATGACACAATGGATCGCTTAGAAAGCAATCGCAATTGAATTGAAATAAATTAGACTCTCGGGATATCACAGCAAGCAAGCAAGCAAGCGAACGAACGCGCTCTGGCCATAAAGAAGAGAGGAATTTATATATGGTTCGCGCGCGACGTGCATTTACACGACGATTACACGGGCGCGTGCAACTTCATTGCGCATTTATTGCTTTACAACGCACCTGAACGTAACGAATTGATAAATTTTGTTTTTGTCCCTCCTAATCGTACGTACGTACCCGAAAGAGATAATTATTTTTCGAACCTGTTTCTCTTGTTTGTTTTGACAGTCGCATGCATGCGTGGAAAATGTAAAATGTCTTAATACGTTTCATGTCTATTTAAGCGTAAAATCAATTCATTACATTAGATTAAAATGCCATTAAGCTACATCTTCTTCGCCAAGTGCACTTAATAAATTGCTTCATATCCACAAGTGCAGAGTGAGACTCTCATTACTCTCGCAAGTTTATTTTGATTATTTGCATCGCGCCAGCATCTCCATGAGGATTCAGTGAATTCAATGCGATTCTTGGAATCTCTAAGCACACTGCGCATGCATAACCATATTGATAATGCCAGTCATTTGCTATTTATTTATGTATTGCCTTAATTACTCGCGTGCGCGCCTCTTTAACGTCCAAGAAGTGCGCTCATTACTCATCCGCGAGACTGCGCATCTCGCTTGATGTTGATTTAAATAAATGTCAACATATTCAAATATTATGTTAACACATTACCGCGTTCCTCTTCTTCCTCATCATCATCTTCTTCTTCTTCCCCTGATAGATAGATGATGATAAAAATCAAGTTATTGAAACGTCCACTTTGCGTCTCTATAATCATAGCATCTCGTTTGCATAATTGCCATTCGAAGTAGTCGAGTGTACGTTAATTAGATGTGATTAGCACAGATGCGTGTTTGTTTTAGAAATTGTTCCATTTCATCAATGAATCAATAATTACTTTTAAAAAAAAAAAGTTAAGTTTTTTTTAAGTTAAAAAAATAGCCGGAGTGAGTCATTTATTATTATTACCTACTTTGTGGCGTGTGTGTAAAACGAATGATTTATTAATGTTGTGCATCCCTTAGTTAATTATTTGCCTGCCTTCCGGGCATACGAGGAATGAAATCATCAAAATTAAGCAAAAGTTATGCGCAAGTTTCTCGGTGTGTGGCGCATTTATGAATTCCTCGCCGGCGAAACACGTCGTTAAATAATTAAGTGAAATCTTCATCGGGTGCCCCGAAGACTTTTACGCCGCGTGATTATAACTTATTAGATTTGCATAACTTACGTACGTACGTGTACGTTTAATGACGAATGTGATTAGCCGAATGCAAATGTGTCCATTTTTTCTTTCGTTGCGTCGTTTCGACGAATGCGATTGGAAATTGAGCTGTCGGCGATAGCAACAGGTGGCAAAATGCACGAGCGACTTGCACGCGATATTTCGATATTCATAATCACTTTGCAGCTTGTTAATTCCCAACATCTCGGCGATCGTTGCTTAATTTATGCTTGGAATGCTTCCAGCCACACAGTGTTTTAATTAAAACGGACGAAACGCAGACAAAACTCTCATCATTCCGGGCGATAACAAAAGGTCGCCGTCGTAATGACCAGCGCGTGAAATTATTATAGCAAGCGAGGAAATTTATTGGCGACGTGACACGATCGATACACGAGACAAAAATTACCACTATACGGGTGGATAGGATAATTTACGATTTGTACAGCGTAAAGGGTGTGAAGCATCAAGCACCTTTCAACAGGGTTGTTTTTATCACGAAAAGCTTTTACTGTGTCAGCGCGGACAAGATATATAATGGGGAGCAAGGAAATGCCACAAAAAGTTTACTAATCCGACGCTTTGTAGTTTGTTTCTTTCAACGACACACACACACAAAAAGAAGAGAATCCTTCGAGTAGGCTACTTAGGTAGACAATTTGTAATGTTAGATTTCCTGCTTGTAAGCAAACAACCACTAAAGGTAAACACATAAATAATGAATGAACGTGTAAAGAAAGAATGCAAGAAATTCGAACTTGTTGCTTACAAATACCTACATTGTGCCCGACTTCACACAGTGCCAATGTGTGAATTGGATGAAGCGACAATTAATTTGCAATTTTGTTTCGTAGAAAACCATTTTGCAATTTGACATATGGAGTGTAAACGTGCGTATGCGCGCAATTGCAATTTGCGAACGTTGTGTAACATGACCAGTATTACAATGCCAATAATTCAAGCGAAATTATCTCGGGGATTAGTCTATTAAATCAGCAAATGCATAAATCATTGCGTACGAACAAATAGCTAATAACCAATAGCAGCAAATTGTAATAATTTATCACCCAAGCAGCGCCCATTCAAAGGCTAATAAAATGTAAATGTTCACCAACAGCAGCAGCAGCAGCAGCAGCAGCAGGCTCTCTATCGCTTATTACTTTATTACACGAATGCGCTTATAAGTCAATTAAAGATAAAAATGCACCACAAACGAACGATAATTAATTATAATTTACGACGCATTCCACGTTCGGCACGAAAAACACTTTTTGAGCGGAGTGCGATTTCTCATTGATTGTAAATCAAGCTGTCGTGCCCTCTTTGCCAGGTGAAGGCATTAGAAATTACAATTGCAATAAATTACGTCCTGAACGCGTTCGCAAATTGCATCCAATTGTGCAAGAGGAAACAATTTACTCGCGCGTCAAAAATGCGCCACCAAAGACGATTTTTCTACCTGCATCCAGTGCGTTTAAGCACGAAATAAACGAGACGATTTCATTAAAACTGTAGCAAAGATTTAAGATCCCTTTGGTGCCTCTTGTGTATGTGGGTGCCCCACGCGTTCTGATCCTGCATTGACAGCTCAATTAACTTTACCTTCTTATGCGCATTTCGTGATTTCGCGCAAAGTTGTTGCAGTGCAACGCGCGTTGATTTATTGGTGCGCTGCCACCGGTCGCTAATAATTATCACCATTTTCGCGCTTGCTCGCGTTTCACGCAATATTTGCAAGTGCATTGCAAACATGACACGTACAAATTAATCTCGGCTAGCTGTTTGATTTATGAACGGGGCAACAGGCAGTTACCACGCTGCAGGTTTGCAAGTTTTAGCCATAATTCTACTAATTTTTTCCTGTTGTTCTTTGTTCGCAGGATTGTTAGCGGTGTCCTTTCGCTAAGCGCGGAAGTGATCTGCGGTCGCGTGCCTGGCTTAACGGCAAAACAACGCGAGATGTGCCGGCAGTCGCCGGATGCGATGGTCGCAGTTGGGGACGGCGTGCGGATGGCCCGTCAGGAATGCCGCTATCAGTTTCGACATCAGCGTTGGAATTGCACAGCAATCGGGAATCCGGAGTCGTTTGGACACGTTGTGGTCGTAGGTACGTCCAAGTCTCGTCTCGATTCGCAAAGAATCGAGAACACTGGAAGCAAAGCGACAAAAATGTTCAGCTTATTAAATTCAGGCCTAACAAGTGGAAGGACATAACGTTTATCGTTGTTGTTCGCCTACGCATTGAAAGAGAGCTCGTAATAAAAACGCATCTCAAGCTCAAAGCAATTCTTTAAGATCTACATACAAATGCGCACTGCGATCGCGCACGTTCCATAATTTATCTGTCATTTATTGATCGATAAATATGAACAAATGGACGATTTAAGCATAAATAAATTAACAATGCCTTAAGTCGAATTGATGTAAGCCATACGCGCGCAAGGCTTAATGCCGCTTACCGGTGCGCGTACATTTATTAGAATTTATACTTTTAATACACTTGTTTGGTAAATGTTGCCAGATTAACATATTTCTTATTGAGCGCGGTAAGCGCGGAATGCGTGAGAAAAATCCATGCTAAGTAATATTTATTGTAAGCGCGGCTAATGAAGCAAGCAATGCGACAAAATTAAGTTGTTTGCGTTGAAGGAATGAAGAAAAAGTTTCGTATAAAACGCCCACGTTCATTAAGATAAGCATTATTTAGCGAGTTTATTATCGTTTAATAACTTCAATTATAGATAATTAAGTTTACCATTTATGGAATTCCCATCGACGCAAAGGTAAAAATTAATTGATGCATTTTATGTTTCCGCCTAAGACATACAGCGCATGGCTTGTCGATGAAGCAATTGGAAAATAATTTCTCAGCGCCCAAGAAGCGCGCAATTGCAATCAAAGTTATTGAATGCGTAAAGCAAGAGATAATGATGACTTCGACGAGAGGTAATTAACGTTATCGCCACAATGATGAGAGAAGGACGAGTGCGCGACGAAGGATGACATTTCTAAATGGTCATCGGATCAATTATCTCTCCTGCTGCCCGACAGCATGTTGAGCAATTGCAAGAAGCGCAGTAGCAACTTGAAGAAGAAGCAGAAGAAGAAGAAGAAGCGGCTGCAAGTAAACTTTAATGGGCGCTCACGCAGCTAATTCGCTAGCGAATTAAATAATAAATGTAAATGCTAGAAAAAGATAATTGGATGCTGATGAATTGAAAGTCTGGCTGCTTGGCTTGGCTTGGCTTGGCTTGGCTTGGCTTGCACGATTTATATTTACGATTCATGCAGCGCACACACGCAAAAAGCCTTTCTGACATGCAATTTCCATTAGTTTGTTCGCTTCTTGTTCCTCTGTCGTCTCATTCGAAATGAGCGACTCTTCAGCGCGCTGCTGCGGTGCTCGTCTCCTATTTTATTCAATTTTTAAGACGGCGTACGACGGCAATCAATAACAATTTAATTTAATTTCGACTGTCATCAAAGGCATGTTCCACGTCCGCGCCGATTTGAATATTAGTGCAGCGATATTTACGACTCGGTGTGAGTGAAACACGACATTTTTTCGATGTAATTAAAAGCTGATTTATAAAACAAATTAGCATTTGGAAACATACGCATAAATTTAGGTAGCTAATCTGTGCGCCGGTCAAAGGATGAAATGATGTGATTTTTATTCAAATTATTGTATCGCTTTCGATTCAATTAAATGTGTTTCTGGTTTATGCGGTACGACGGGATGCGATGCACTCGACTCATATCGCGCTGTAGATTTCGTAGAGTATTGCATCAAAATAATGTGTGTATTCAGTGCACGTAGTATGTCAGTCGACTACCACATTTCACCTTGTTTGGTTGCATTAACGAAGAGTAGTAGATGATGATGATGATGATGATGCTTGGGAGCGTAGTTCACGATGACTCTCACAATAGCACTCGCATGACATTTGGTCTGCTGCGAAAACAATTTCGTGTGTGCATAATTGCTCGTCGCAGTGGCTTATCTATGACAATATCATCAGCAGTCAGTCATGTCGTGGGCCCACGCACATCGCGAGAACACCTACAATCCGCAATATGTGTGTCTCTTTGCAGCCATAATGGCCGAACGGGATGCGGCAATAAATTCGCGCGCGCCGAACGAAACGAAGAATGAGAGAATGCAATCGACACGGACACGAACCAATCGTGATTGCAGCAAGCACTATTGCGAAGGCAATCGCGTCACGTTTTTAATTAGTTTTATTACGTTATTAATTTTCATTGCACGACAATGCGAGCCGCAGCACATTTTCAACGGATCGTCTGGCGATCGCCCCAGAGGACTCTAATTAAACGATATTTATTATTTCCACATATTGAAACCGCATTTATTGTGGGTGGCTGGTGGAGATACTCTGTCTGTTTGTTAATGCACTGCTTTGTAGATTTATCGTATTTTTAATCAGACATAAATGCATCATTAAAATATTTTTCGGGGCGCCCCAGTCGCCGCTAACTGCACTTAAAACCATCTTTGATAAACACAAAGTCAATTAACGAATGCTTTATGTAACAACGGACAATAATAGCAAAATCGATGAGAACAAATCGCCGTTTAATGCGATCAGTCTAGCGACGTATGATTAATTACTGCACTAAGAATGATACATGCGTTTAAATTATCTCATGTGTCAGACGAATGGATTAAGAAGCAGATAATCCTTTGACAAGCCATAAAATATGGTATTAATTTGCTGATTTTATACAGAATGCAGAAATGCAACCAATTGTTGCACTTTTTGCTCAAGTCGGCTTGGAGCGAGACTGGAATGAGAAGAAACGTCAATGGAATATTTAATATGAGACGCATACGGAAACAAAAGGCGCTTAAATTCAATGTCGAACAAGATTTTGAGTTGGCTTTGAGCAAAAGTCCATCCTAATGAATTTTATGCCTACTTATTGTGCATTGAAGATGTGAGCAACGTATAATTTAATCGTGTCGGCGCTTTGTGCAATTTTTAAAACAATTTCCAGCCATAGCCAACACCGCTAAAGGTGTGAATGGCGGCGCTTCAATGCGTTGTTGTATATTAATTGCAATATTAAGCATCCCTTGAGCGTTCGCCAACGCAAACAGTGCATCTGCGAATGCAAAACTCGCATGCATTACAATACGCGAGTATTTATTGACGCATCATTATCATATTACAAACGCCGAATGAATAATCGACAATGCGCTGATTGTAGGTGTGCAAAGTAACATTGTGTCAATTTAATTATTATTAATGGCGCGCTATTAGATGATTTATTTACTGCATTTTTGCGGCATAGGACTACACGGCGTAGGCGGGATGTGTTTATAAATGCTGTTTGTTGTTATAGGATCAAGAGAGGCGGCGTTCACGTATGCGATTAATAGTGCCGGAGTTGCTTATGCGATTACGGCAGCCTGCGCCCGTGGGAATATTTCGTCATGTGGATGTGCGCCAGGACAGCAAGCCAGAGAACCAACTCCTGTCGGATGGAAGTGGGCGGGCTGTAGTGTGGATGTTGCATTCGGGATGAGATTTGCGCGCAAGTTTCTGGATGCCCGAGAACTGGAAGGCGATGAGCGATCATTGATGAACTTGCATAATAATAAAGCAGGACGAAAGGTGCATTAGAATTATTGAGTTGATCTAGAATTTTCGATGATATTTCTTTTTTTATAGTCAATTAAATTAAGTTTGATAACTGAATGCAAATGCCATGGCGTATCAGGAAGCTGCACGATGAAGACGTGCTGGAAAACGTTACCGCCGTTTAGGCAAATTGGTGATACCCTCATGAAGAAATACTATCGAGCGAGGGCGGTAACATCAGCACCAGTTGGATTGCTGCCGCCGCCGTCAACACCGTTCAGTCCGGAATCCAAAGTTCTGGGAATGAAAAGCAAACAGCAAATGCACTTGGTGCTGAAGAAAGGCCGCATACCGATTAAGAAACGACCGAAGAAAACTGACTTGGTCTTTTTGCAAATGTCGCCTAATTATTGCGAACGTGATCTCGCTTCTGGCTCTCTAGGTACATATGGGCGAACTTGCAATCGCACCTCACAAGGTAAATTGTTTATTAGCTAATGATGTGTAATTTGAATAAACAATTAAATTTTAGGACATGACGGATGCAATCTAATGTGCTGTGGTCGTGGATATAATACGCATCAATACACGAAACAATGGCAATGCCGATGTAAATTCCATTGGTGCTGCCATGTGGAATGTGAAACCTGCAGCGAGCGCACTGAAGAATATACATGCAAATAATTGCAAAACAAACGCTTAATTTTCGACAATTAACATTCCATAAATTAAGCCACAATTGCTATAATACTCATGCATAGAAATTATTAATTTATTCCTAATTTTAATTAATACGCATTTGAAGCACAATAAATTTGTACATTGAATAAACTTTGTTTGACTAACGTTGAAAGTTCAAACTTTTAAACTTTTCCAAAGTGAATTTATGCGCCATCTGCGCGCAATCTTAAAACTCTTCGGCTAGTAACTTTTGCTTATCACTAGTCTCAGACTACCTGCACTGCGTTTGACATTTTACAGCACGTAGCATTTGTTGTCTGACGGGTTTATTGTGTGCTCATATGTTCGATTGTATTGTTGTGCAGATTAATATTTAAGTTTAATTAATATTCCTAGTGCTTCGCAGTGAGATTGGTGCGCCAGCTTGAAATATTAATAAGTGATTTCCATATACGCAAAGGACCTGACATTCTAGGAGCTCGCCGATAATGCAAAACAGTTTGGACGATTGGAATCTTGACGAAATCTGTATGGATTGTGTCGGAAAAGTGTGCACAAATGTATAATGTTCAAGAGCTAGTATCATTCGCAAACAATTCAGCTCTAGAAACGCTATAATTGCTTTTGCATCATTAAGTCTGAAGGTAAGCAAATACATCATGAGATAGGGAGCAAGCATCATATTCATTTGTTTACCATTGTTTATAATCCACATGTAAGCCAAATAGGCAGTTCCATAAATTAATGTCACATTATAAGTAAATCATAATAACTACATGTAGAATTACGTCAGTATTATCACAGAAAATTTATACATTCTTGAGCGTGGCTTTATCAAGTGATTCATGCTCCCTTTTATTGCAGTCGACGCGCGTACTTGGAAAATATTTGAATAATCAATGTAATTGTATGCATACACAAACGATAAGACAACATTATTGCTATTGCTTATGCGACGAGATGGACAACAATGCTCATAATATGACTAACGACTGTTGTTTTGCTTTATTTCCAGATGACGGCTGTGAGTGAGGTTTGGGTTTCATGGTTTGGCTGTTGTGTACCACAACCGCAAAAGCGCAGAATACGAATTGATAGGTATACATAATCAGTTCATTCATTCACTTTCACTTTAATTCTAATCTTTATCTTATTTTTTGGCTGGTCAAAAGGAGTATGATTGGGGCTCCAACTAACTTCCGGCATACAGCACACGTCGGTAGTGGTGATGTTGAAATGCCCAATGATCAACTAACAGCATTGCAAATGCAAATGCGAAGTAAAGGTGGCTATCAAGGAGAATATAAGGTAATCACTAAACAATAACCTTTAACCAGTGTTAAGTTGTTTATTAACTTTGTAGAACTCCGACTGGTGCAATTGAAAAGAGAGTGCAGCATGCTTGTAAATCAAAAGCTCATGAAATTTGCAATAAGTATTATATGATTCTACAACTCGTGATTTGCTACTATTATTATTATTTATTTTTTCGCCAAATGTAAGTAAGCGCTTAAAATTTGCTTGTTATTTTGAATATTTTTTCCTTCACGTGCGAACAATGTGTAACTTATTTATTATCAGGGATAACTTTATGTTAGCTACGCATTGTTCATACTGTTGTTGATTTGTTGCGGTATCGAATAATTATGGGATTACGTTGATGATTGAAAAGACTTGTATATACATACACTTTTAGGCTTTCTAATTTAGTTAAACGAAATTATTGCTTTTAGTTATAACTTTATTATATATATTTTTTTGGTTATACATTATGTATATATGCAATGTGTGTCATATTAAGAGGAATTATGTATTTAGAATTCAAAGAATGATAGGTTTTTCACACTCACAAATTGAATGAAATTCGTTTATGGACGACAAAATGAAGCATGCGTGCAATAATTAACATCTAAATTAACTATACCAACAGGACTGATCTACCATTTATAAACATTTACCTATAGACTTCTCGCATTTTTATGCACAATTATAAATCAATAAGGCTGTAATCATGAAATCATACAATAGTGCAGCGTTTCTTGCTGCATTATATACATGTACTTAACGTGATTCACAGGAAATATTCGTACCAATAATGTTTACAAGACTTTGCCTTACATATTGTTCAATGCAATTCATTGCAGTTATAATATTTCCAAGCCGCATTTACTAAATAGTGTCTTAGATTGAAATAGTTAGACAGAGCATTGTATTTTTGCACCAAACAATATAACTCATGTTATTCATATTTATAAATATATGTAGCATGCACATTCAGAATTAAATCATGTGTATATTATTTATTAAGTAGTAAAAATCAGAAAGACTTTTAAACTTTGTTATTAAATTATGCTCATGGGTAGTACATCAGCGGCCTCTACCTAGTCATGGCAAGGTGGAAAGTAGACTACACAGTTGAGGTTACGTAGACCTGTCAGTGATCAATAACGTTGTAAACAATTGAGTGATAAGTGTTTAACAGTGTATAATCATGCAGAAGTACGAAAAATTAGAGAAAATTGGTGAAGGTACTTATGGAACAGTGTTTAAAGCTAAAAACCGTGAATCCCACGAAATTGTTGCGCTAAAGCGAGTGCGTTTAGATGATGATGATGAAGGGGTCCCATCATCGGCATTGCGTGAAATTTGTTTATTGAAAGAGCTAAAGCACAAGAATATTGTGCGACTATACGACGTATTACATAGTGATAAAAAGCTAACTCTCGTGTTTGAACATTGTGATCAAGATTTGAAGAAATATTTTGATAGTTTGAATGGCGACATTGATCCTGAAGTGGTCAAATCGTTCATGTATCAGTTACTTAGAGGTCTTGCATTTTGCCACAGTCACAATGTCTTGCATAGAGATTTAAAGCCACAAAACTTGCTTATCAATAAGAATGGAGAATTGAAATTGGCTGATTTTGGTTTAGCCAGAGCATTTGGCATTCCAGTGAAGTGTTACTCTGCCGAGGTGGTTACATTATGGTACAGACCACCTGATGTGTTGTTTGGTGCTAAATTGTATACAACATCTATTGACATGTGGTCTGCAGGATGTATATTCGCTGAATTGGCCAACGCAGGTAAATTAGTTTGCTTCTGTTGTTATGTCATTGAGGTTAAATTGTATTTGTTTTGCCAGGACGTCCCCTATTCCCAGGCTCTGATGTAGATGATCAATTAAGAAGGATATTCAAGCTACTAGGAACCCCTACGGAAGATACATGGGTAGGTATGTCCGCTTTACCAGATTATAAACCTTTTCCCTTTTACCAAGCCAACATGAGTTGGTCGCAAGTTGTCCCAAAATTGGGCAACAGAGGAAGGGATCTCCTTCAGCGCCTTTTAATTTGCAATCCCACGCAACGCATGTCAGCTGACGATGCAATGATTCATGCGTATTTTGGCGATTTAAACAGCGCGATAAAAAATGAGAGGTGTTAAGCACTAATCCCAAAATCCCCCCTTTTCAAATGCAAACAATGATATAGTGATAATCTAGTCCAGATAAGATATTTTCATATTGAAAAATGATTATCTTACTTATATTAAGTACTAGTCATACTTACACTTTGCATTTTATGCTATACCTTAAGAATAAATAATTTTTATAGGTATTAATAGACAACTTATATGTTATTTGAAAGTTTAATGCATACCGCAACTAAGCGAACTAACGGATTGACACATAATACACCAATTTGTTAAACATTTTGAATTAATATGATCATTGAATATGACCCCAATGTACAATATCACATGGTTCGTATTTGAGTTCATGCAGCTTAATGTTTTCTTGAGGTCATCATTAGTAATTATTTCTTTGGCATACAAATATCTCCTAAAAGTTGTAGCCGGTGTATGATCAATTAGTGCTTATACAAATTATGCACTTTCAGTCTCACCTAATGTTGCTATCATAATGTCAACCAACTTTGCTGAGCATCAAACAACTCTCACTTTCAACGCAACTTGTCTCAAATTCTAATCATTTTTGGTATAAGAAAATAACAATTGAATTTCATTCTAATCATATAACGTTCAAACATGAATCTATCTACGTTGTTGTTCCTTTGTGAATTCTTTGAACCACAACAATCTTCCAAACTTAAACAAAAACCTAAACTCTTCAAAGTTTAATAACACAATCCAAATCAATCAATTCAACATTGATAAAAGCCCTCGTATCACACGTTGTCATTTGTCGTAATATAATTTACATTCACAAATTCAGTCTTTCAATATTGTAATAAGATTAAGCATTATCTTTGATTAGATAAATTATGAGATGAAGAATGCCTCTTATACACGCGAAACGAACCGAATTCTTAGTTTTGTCTTAACGAGAAATAGATAACGACGCTATTGTAAAATAATGTACCTGCATGATGTGCAGGCGCACACTAAAGATTCCCAACATTGTTGTACTCTTCAACATTACGGTAGTTACTTAGAAAGGTAAATATATTGAAGCAAAAATGGAGTCGCGTCGCGTTTTTAAGCAACTTATTGCAGTTTAAGATTTATTATTGGTTTTGCTGCGCACTCCGCCCCCGATTACGACATTGAAAAAGCGCACACATGTGTGCGCGCGCTTATTTCATTAAAAATAGATGATTTCAGTATGTGGTTTGTTGTTTTGCCTGCAATCCGCAACATTAACGACGGTAGTTATAAGTAGTAGTAAAGAGCAACAATCACATTTCAAGTCGAACTCAACTTTCACTCGTCTGTCCATCCTTGATCTTTCTCTCCATGTAGCTTCTTCGCGCCGAATACAGTAAGTGATCTTTGCGCTTCTGCAACATGCGTTCGCGCTCCTCACGGCACATGGAAAATTTTGCGGCTGTGGTGTCCTCACTGAAAAGCAAACAGAAAGTGAGTGCAAAGCCTTTACGTGTGAAACACATCAATTACGGTTCTGCATTCTCCGGCGTCGATTCCCAGTCGGACGACGCTGGCGAAGATGAACGCGATGTTGATGGTACCGAAGGTGGTAATTGACTTCGCGCATTTGAGCTAATTGTACTCGTTGACGAGTCTGGCTCTCTGTAAATCGTCGGCGTTACCAATCGTCCCTCAAGAACATTCTCAATTGTTAGTTCTACGGAGCGTGTGACACGCAAATCGTCAATAATCACAGAGATCGGTATATGCGAGAATAATTGCTGCACCTACAATCAATCAATGAATTAATTTAACATTTCAATGCGCGTCTGAATTAGAAATATCGTACTTGTCGCGCCATTGCATCAAATTGCGAATTTTGATCATCAGTGCGCACCAATTGCGCCGGGCGAACCTCGACGAAAAAGCTAGGCAGCCAAGACACGTATCGCGAACCTGCAATAACAAATCCCTCTTAGAGATATAGTCATGTCCCATAAATAAGCAGCACGTACCATCGAAATGAAAGAAGTGATTGTTATCCCTCCGAGCAGGCTGTGGATTGTCATTTTGAATTTCTGTCTGGTTCGTGCGTGATGTGTGGATATTCAAAGCGAGTCGGCAGATTGGGCATGATGTATCCTGCTCCAACCACGATTGCAAGCACGTACTGCACATAAATTATTAAAATGCATTTGCAACATTACATTATGCGTTTTCTTACTTGTGGAATAGATGTTTGCATGGCAATTTCCGTGCGCTTTCCATTTTCTCCCAGCAAATCGCACAATTGTCCGAATTCTTTGAAATCTCTTCGGGTAAAGCCATCGGATAACTAACAATCAAATTAGTAATTTACAAATTTGAATAAGAAAATGAACATGTAGAAAACATACTTTTGCTCAAGGTGGTTGTGCAACCACAAGTAATTGCGATGCTTTTTAATGCGCCGTTGAATCTCCTGAAAGAGGAATCGTATCTGCATGCAGATAACAAGGCTGGCCATTGATAAAAGTATATTGCTCCACAGTAGCATATGCATATGATGTATCAGTTCAATAATAAGTGCAGTAAGTTCGAAGGATAACTCAATATAATATACAACTGGGCCTCGTTTCTCCCAAATTCTTGCCGGTTCCGACATATTCGTCGGAGTGCTATCATGTCGTAGATCATACAAGTGATATCCATAATTCAAAATAGTATACATAGTTCGTATACTCAATAACAACGCCTACGAAGCGCAAATCACATTAACAAAACGCCGTAACGCCGAGTTTTAAGAAATTCATACCTCTGGTGCCATGAAGGCGAAAGTATTAAAACCCTGAAAGAATCCAATGAAGACTGACAGGAGTAGCATGAAGCTGGACATGGCGAAAATAGACACCAATAATCCAATCAACTTGCAGTGATTCCATATCGGTGTGGTAGGCGAGAAAGTCAACTGCGGAGATAATCCAATATAGAAAAATAATTCGCAACCGCAAAATATACTTACATATTCAAATCGGTCTTTTGTAAGATGAGAAGTCAATTGCAAGAAACCTAGCGTAGAAAACCATGAACACCAGAGCAGAACCTCGTCCAGGTACTGCACATTAATAACGCCGAATATGAATATAAACTTGTAAAAGATAAAGTTCCAGAAATTATCTTTGAGATGCTGTTGCTCGGAGACGCGTAGTCGTCCAAAGACCAGTTTCTGTATGCATCTTCCAAGAAGAATCAGGCCACAAACTTCCATATTTATAAGTACCTGTAATCAATTATTCATACAATTTCGAGCGAAAAGTAACTGGGGTAAAAATAAACAAATATAACTTATTCATTCGCATTGTCTTTGAGGTGCGCGATTGTTATAG
Organism: Aleochara curtula; assembly: GCA_963978815.1. Taxonomy (NCBI): domain Eukaryota; kingdom Metazoa; phylum Arthropoda; class Insecta; order Coleoptera; family Staphylinidae; genus Aleochara; species Aleochara curtula. The sequence goes on along the minus strand of OZ022216.1, from coordinate 16,030,587 downwards.
CGATATATCGATTATGTCACCAAGGCATTAAGCATAAATGTATATCAATAAGGATTCGATAGCTTGTACGGCCTCAAATTGCACCTCAATGCGTTGAAAGCGTGTATTAACGTTAATTGGGTGAAAATGAATGTTTGTCGAAAGAACAACGTGGTTCAATGATGCACGAACGGTATATATTATGAGTAAGGCTACCTACCGCGATGAATAATACGCGTTTTGTAAGCTTGAATAATTCATTAGATATACAATATTCAATTAACCATGATTATTATTGGCCAGATTACAGTTTTTATGTTTGTTTGCAACAAGGTAGAAAACCTTGCTCAATATTTTTTGTATGGGATTTCCAAATAGCACACAGCTATGCAAACAATGCAATACATTCCTATCACAATTTATCAACATGCAAATGCAAAGTTATGCCGCTGTATTTGAATGCAAAGCGTAAATTTAAATTGGGTAATTATTTCTAATCATTGAACAATCAGCATAAAGGTGCGCACTGCACGAATCCATACATAAACTCGCATGATATCTGACGTCACCGATAACGATGATGCTAAATATTGTTGCTCGCATCTCTGGAAACAAATTGCGACCCTGCATCATGAACAATGATGCGGCACAAATGAGCAGTCGTTGGTGTATTATCAATTTCTTTCTGGCTGGCGCTCAAACAATTCTCGGCGCATCAATCTCAGAAAAATCTAGGTCAGTATGTTAGCGCATCATTCGAACGAGGGTTTTGTTTTCCGGCTTCTCTTCTTTAGTTCACTAAACAATATCGAACACTTGAAAATAATTTAATGAATCGTCTCCCAATCGCAATATCGTCGCGCTTGCCAATTCATCATTCATGCGTCGGAATGTTTTTATGAATAATGCATAAATCCGGATTACAAAGATCTTAATATATTCGCATAATGGTATAAATAGGAAAAATATTTATAAAATCAAGTTATATAACATAGTCTGGATGGCTACAGCTCTTATTTTTACATCAAGGGCATTCATGTTTTCCAATTTCTGCCCGGATACACACGCTGAAATAATAATAATATGTGATCGTGGATTGTCATTAATTTAATCGCATTTGTAATTTGTCCCCGAGTGGCTGATTTCACAACGCAAATATTATTGATGTATTATTGATCATTGTATTTAAAGCAGAGTGACGTGTCACTTGCTGCAATGTTTCTCATCATTACGAAGTACGGTGTAATATTATAAATTGGAGGTCTTCAATGGCAAAACGGACTGCGCGCTATTGTTTCATTAGTGGCTCAATCAAGGTCACTCACAAATTTGTTTTTAATGTTTTGCCATTGTTTTTATGGGCTATTCCATACACTAACGACTCGTATTAACTCCAACGGGTTTTTCTTCGACGAGAAAAATGATTATTGCCAGCCAACATTCCCGGAATAGGAAATGTGCGCAATTAAAGCACATGTATCTAATCAATTCAAATGAAAGTGAACTAATGCAATGGGAAAGCAATAAGAAAGGCGCTAATGCTCATTTTCTACCTGGTGCTATGAATGCATTGACCTTTCACAATAAGGAGTGAGTTTCTTACCCACACGCAGAACGGCTCTCGAATCATAACAGCTGATATATCGGAAAACCACTGCTTCAGCGTGCGTTCCTCTGCAGTTGCATTACTTTCATAGGCGTCAGCTTTTGCGTCTGCTGCACTAGCAGCTCCTGCAGCTTTTCTATTGCTGGTGGCTGTCACCTCAGGCTGAACCAAAGAAGCTAGGGCTGAAGTTAGTAGGGATTCCTCGTCGCCGGCAAAATACTCCCCAGCTGGATATCCATCTTCATTGACCATATTGTTGGCGATATAAACGCATGCACTGAGTGCTAATACGCTGAAGAAGGTGTAGGTCTTGAGGTTCGGCAATGGAAGCCGATCATGTCGTATGACAGGCATGTTGTCTGCAATTACATGGGCCTCTTCTTCACAAGTGCCTCTTAGTCACACTCGGAATTTCTCTACTTTTGCTACGTTCGTTGCCGCACGTATCTATCTGCGTCGCTAAAACAAATACTTTCGAAATGCTCGATTCACAAACAACTTTGGCACGGTATACTTGCAATGCTTTCAACACTTTCGACTTAGCACTACTCCTACGTTTCAACGTACCCGCTTGCAATAACTTGCTGTTACTTGCAATTGTTGTTGTTGTCAAACGCACAATTGTATTACGTCGCGCGTACTGCACGCCGAACAATAATTGCGCCAGATCCTATATGGAACGTGCACACGGCGTTTGTATCGGACGACGACAGCAGTGCCCGACCTTCAATTAGCCTCTACGAGAGCACTGAGCACTTCTAGCGAATGCACCGCAAACGTATTTATTTCGCACATAAGGCAACTCGTGCCATTCGCTGATTACACCTGACTCGAAACTCTCATACTCGTTAGAGAAGAAGTGGAAGCACTTGGCTACTGATATGGAAGAGTCCAATTCGCTCTAGTGACAGCGATCGATAAATAGTCATTGTTGCGCCATCTTACATAAAGCGCACCAAACGCTATTTATTGCAATGCGATTGAAAATAAACATTTTATAAAAAACGCGTGAAAACTATTGCTATTGTATGATAACAGCATTATCAAACCATTTATTAGTCTACAGTCAACATCTAACAATTAGTTGCGTTACAATAATGCCATAAAGTATGAATATCACAATAGCAGTGTTTACCCTTGACTTAATGCATTAATCTTTTTCAATTGAACTGAAATATAGAGTAAATGTAATTAATGGAATGAAGACAACAACTCGAAATGCGTAAGCAGGATTGGAATTGAAGGATTGTTTTTAATTAAGTTCAATATGCGCGCGCGCATGAAAATAATTTCTGATCTTGCACACTTATGTGTGAACAAGTGTATGTTCACGTTTTCTACACTCGAAGTCTGTCGCCTCCTTAGCTCTGGATCTAGGCGGAAGAAATAACAAGTTTGTGTGCATTGAGTGAACTTAATTAGTGCTATTACTAACAAATGCTTAAGACATTAACAAATCTACGACATAACAGTAAACAATAAAAATAAGCGTCATTCTCAAAGCCTGAAAGCGAGTAATTGTTCTAGGCTTCTTGAGGGATTAATGAATAAATGAAGTGCGGGCAATTGTGATTCTAATTATAGATACGTAAACGGCAGTTATGTTTATCAAAATAAACATCGAGTCATTATGGAGTAGCAATAATTCTATAAACATTTAGTTAACCTTACATCATGTGGTTAGCAATGCAGTGGTAGTGTAGCTGGCAGTGTTGCCTACTGTTAACACCCGCATTTAACGACATTCAACAGTGCGTCTCCTTGAGTGCTTATCGCGGTTGAAAAGAATCTTCTCTTGTGCGTACTCGCATGAATAATTACCGCGAGATAACGAGTGAGTTCATCAATAAAAAGCAATCTGCGGTGCAGCGTGCTCGGGCAGTTCGGAATTCCAGTTAACAACGCGTCGCATCCGGACTTTGGACTCTCGATGAGCCGCCAATATTGTTGTGTTGTGTTGACGTGCTCGGCGGAGGCAAATCGAACCGTTCATAGAATAAGACAGCGGGCGAAACAAAGAACTGCAATTGGATGCACAATTGCATTGTGCATAACGGCATCTTAATCATACGTGTCATGCAATTGGCGCTGCCCGATTCTTAATGCAAATCGGATACCTAGTGCGCGTCGGATCCTGTGTGCGTGTGTACAATGAGTGAACATTGCAAGCAGGAACAGGTGGTTTCTGTTCCAATGGACGAAATGGTCGAGACGAGTGCTGAATCACGAAGTGATACCACCTCCGAGTGTGCCGCCGAGACGGAGGTTAATCACTCGTCTCAAACCAACAACAATAACAACGAGAAGGATGCAAGTGGTATGTGTAGATTTCCTTATTTCTATTCAAACGGAACGAAAGCCATGCGTTTATTCACTTTCGATAAGTTTATTACAAGTTTATTGCATTAGACAGGGGTTAACGATGCGTTTCTTAAAGTTCTTAATTGGGTTATTAAAGTAGATAGTGCGAATTTGACGTCAGCGCCATCATTAATATTTGCAGCAGTTGTTAGCGCCAATATTATTTACACGCGCAATACATGGATAATTTACTGCAATTCATAACAATGTGAACGCCTAGAAATCATCATAGTTTATTGACACGAAGAATATCACACGCGTTTATTTGCCGACAACATGATAATCTTTTTTTCTTTCTTTCAGCGTGTCCATTTCGTGATAAAAGTATTTATATATTAATATCATTGACACTTGAATCATTAAACCGGTCAGACAGATCTCATCCTGCATGGATATTGACTAAAAGTAAATGTTAATAAATGTTGTTGATGTTTATTGAATCACAAAGTAGCATAAGGTTACGACGCAGTCAAAATATCTAATATCAATTTGATGAATATTTAATATGCATAACCATGCTAGGCAACCACTCGCGCGTTTACATCATAAGTCTGATGAAAATATGAAAGATTTGATCGCACGAAATCATCGTAATGCTGATGCGTCTTGACCTAATTCCCCAATTGATTCGCATTGTGAGTAGATGCGGAGTGCCTGCGAATTAAAAGCAATTGCGCGGAAAGTAATTGTAAATACATACTCTTTAAGCGAGATGGAATTATGGTTTTCGGTGTATGAAGAATGTAAAACTAGACGCGCCGGGTTATCAATCGGTTTGAACCGCGTCTAGACCCCGGATACAATCGCACTCCTTCAATAAAAAAGGCGAAACCATAAGAAAAAGTTATCGTATTAATAAGTAACGCTTCTTTCGTATATGAGACACTCACTCGACGAATCGGGTGTTTTGATCTTGCGTTATTTTCAAAGAATATTAGTGACTTGACTTGTTTGTCATTCGGGGTTGTTAAAAATGTAGAGCGAATGAATCACGACTGATTACGGTTGGCAAGCGTTATCAAAACCGATTTGAGCAATCAGCTAAAATGTTATAAATAAATTACTGCTATGCCCCGACACGATGATGACTTGTACAATATAATAACGCTTGGCTTAATTAATTTTTCCATTGCCCGATTATCGGAGCGTGCCGTATCGCGAGCAATCAGATAGTAATCACTGCGGATTAGAGAGAATTCAATAATGCATCTGCTTTGCGTCTCACAAAAAGCTGCTCGCGTTTGTCGCGTAGATAACGCCATTTTCGGATGCGACCTTATCAGCTAAGGCATAATTAATCAGCATCGTGTTGCGTCGCGCACCGTTCGTAATTAGAGTCCGCAATTTGTTATTTCAACTTTTCGCGCAGTCGAAAGATAAGTTGAATTGAGCATAAAACTATTGCTGCGCATGCGTGCGTGTTGTGCGACTGTGTACCATCAGTGGATAGGAGAGATACGAGTCGGTGGGATACAATGAAAGCAGGTAAAAAATAAGTATAATTTACTGAGTAAACAACAACAGATTGCTTCATATGTTTCCTTTATTGACTGTGCGATTATTACGAAAACGTATTGACTATTGATTGGTCATTAATGCGCGTATCAATCTATTTACACTGCGCCCCAGCGAGCGATTAGCCAGAGCAAATTTCCGCAAAGTTTGTTTTGCCATACAATCATCCGCACGACAAATGCAAATCGAATACATAATGAGGCGGTAATATTTGGTGCGTTTCTCCATCATTCAGAAGCGCACACGATAAATAAATCACATATTTATGGTGATTAACATTCAGTTGGTAAATATTAAGCTAACGAAATGGATGCCTGCATTATCGGCGTGTTTGTTTAAAGAAGCTCTCGCATCTTCATCGTGTGTTAATATGAATGCAATTGTTGTCTTGCTCCGCGTAAGGCGCTATCGGGTTTTGTGTCTTTCTTGGCCAGAATATGTGACTTTGATAAGATAACCGCCGCACGAACATCATAATTATACAATTTCGTATATGTGGAGTGTTATCACATTTGAGAGCGCGCTTTTTATCACGCGGAGATTGCATCGCAATAGAGCATTAATAGGCGCTCGAAAAAGAAGTCGCATCACGAAAAATATGCGCGCGCGTGGCGGCATGTTTGCGCCTCTCAATGATATATTTATAATTATTATTATTGCTGCTCGATTTATTTATGGAAATTCATGCATATTTAATTACGATATTAATTAAGCGTTCCGTTTTTGTGTGTGCAATTAAGCGATTTGTTTAGATGCCAAGGATATGAAACAAATTTCAAGCGATGGCGCAATTAATCATCATCAGTAGCTAATTTCGTATAAAGCGCACTGGTTTTTTTTAATTACTCACGATTTCGCGTTTGCACTCGGTATAAAATAAGTTAGTGCTAAATAAACAAATTAATCAACACAATTATGTCGTTGTTATGCGCGTTGTAAATATTTGCAATGGTATTTATATATTTATTTCTATTTCTATTTAAATGAAAAAAGACAGAACGACAGGACTAGAGGAAATTATAAAATTATAAAAAGATAAATATTCTGGTCTTTCAAGTAATTATTTCAAGAAATAGACATCAAAATGAGAAAATTGCTGAATAATAATGAGAAAGTAAATTTGCATTACCTACACTCTTCAATGCTTAACGGTCGTAGATACTAGGTATAGACTAATAATTTTTTTAAAATGGAGCATTTACCCTTTGAAAAATTAGATTCAGTGTTATTACTTATAGGGCTTCATACATGAGTCTTCCACTTTTAATCTTAATTTTCGAAAAAATTCAATTGGTAAAATCTAATTGCTTAATAATTAGTTTATGTCTATTTTAATCTTTTTCCGGTTGTGAAGGACTAGCTAATCAGGACTAATTGGGAAAGTTATTAGCATACTGCAGTCCTTCAGTGTATAAAATATGCTTTATACCTGCGCAATTATTTTGAAGTGAATAACAAGATTGTTTGATGCTATCGCAGATTGAATTAGAAAAATGAAGAACACGTTTCGATTAATCGGGCATGTGCGAAGTATTGAAAGGCGAATGCAAAATTGAATTCCTGCGGATAGTTTGAGATTTATCTATGATTTATACAAACACGAGAATAAACAATTTCGTGGAGATTTACACAGAAATTGTTTTTATTGTAAAATACATATAAGCGATGATACCGATGTGGCATATGACCTGCGTGCTTTTGCAATAATAACACAATTTAGCGCTTATTCCGTTACGGCGCGTCCATCCATCAATAAATGAAACCTTCATGTAATGCACGCCGAAAACTTGCTACAAGTTTGTAAACAATTAAAACACGCATTCGTAGAGTGTTCTCTTCTAAATTATTTAAACAATTCCGTTACTAACCGCTAATTTCTTTTAATATTACGTACATGCTTTATAAAAGAAATAATAAACGAATGTATGTATTCTTATCATTCATACACATCCAGAGTCACTTGTTGATGATTCTCTAAGAGAACCTGTTTATCAAATTCGATGATTTCATTTCATTTCTTTCGCTTAGATTTAGGGGGGGCAATTTTTATCATTTTGGAGAGAGTGCTATTGTGTATCACATTATTGATAGCCGCTGATAAGCGCGCGTGCTTTCCTGATAGCTCTTAATGGCCTGTCGTGCGTTATCAGATTGATCAAAATTTTGGGTTGTTTATTGCATCACAAGCTGATGCAAAAAAATGCATGAAAAAATCATCAACATATGAGCCAATCTATCCAAAACACGAGTGATAAGGAACAATGCATTTGTAATTGTTTCTCGCAAAGTTGCAAATTGTTTAATGTTTGTGTAATTCACGCTTAAATCTTGAATAGCATGCATTTTTAGATAGGCGCGTACTCAATGGGAGAGTGTTTTCATTTTTTGACGTGAAAGTGAAAAAAAACCGGGAAAAATTAAGGCCGCTTAAAGTTATCTGTCAACTATGGTAATAATGAGAACATTTTTTATTATCATAGTCAAACAAATGCAATGTTTTATATGCGTAAAGATTTTATACGTATGCGTACATTAAAATTCGAATTGTTTACGACTGTATGTTAATCACAAGGCGTAAATGTTACTTAAAATACAATCAATTCGGTCATGTCTGAATAGGCATAAATACGGGAATACATGAATAATGATTCGCATTAGTTAAAAGTGCTCGCGTTTGTTGTCCATCGTATTAATAGGTCTGCAGTGTGAAAAATTGGAATTTCTTTGAAATTCACTTGGGCACGTTAATGGCAAATTGCACAGGGGAATTGCAATTTGATTGAGTTCGTGTGTGAATTGTTAATACGGATTTGATTATTATATGCATAGATATATGGCCGGCCGTGCATGCGTATTGGCTGAAAAGTAGGGAGTTTAAGCCCCCCTCTCGTGACTTAAGCGAGAGTGAGCGAGAACGCAATCAAACGAGGAAAATATCCAAATAACCGAGTCCTGATGCGGTGTCGTCGTCGTTGTCGCGTCGATGCAATGTTAAAATCGTCGTTGACGGCGGAACACAACGGTCGTAGACGCGGTTGCTCTCCTGATTTTCTTCGCTTTTAATTGCCATCGAACTTGTACTCGGTTTGCATCCCATACATACCGGTTAGATTTCAAGCGTCTTATCCTAGACGTGAAAGTGACTTAAGTGCGTTTGTTAGCAGTAGAGAATTGAACTATTTAGAGGTTAAACAGTTTGCAACATGCTGGAGTACTATAAAACCAAAGCGAATGCGAACGAATGTACGTTGGCATTCGTAGGCGGCGGCGGTGGTGATGTTGGCGGCGGTAGCTGCTTTTATGCCACCTCGTCGTCGGGTAGTCCTGGCAATATTTCCATCTCGGACAGCGAAGTCGATGGTACCGATTATTTGCTCAGTAGTACGATACGCATGGATGATAATATTTTCGTTTTTGGTGAGTTATCCTTCAATCAGGATGTATTCATGCTCTTGGGTCGTATTGCCTAGAAACATGATAAGTTCTATGGCATTTTTATGGCGAGATCACATATGTAAACACTCGGTATTAAAATAATTATAGAGCGCAATTATAAAGTGACGGAGCAGTTTCTGAGGAAGCGATTTCAGATTGTCTCTCTTTCTTTTGAAAAACGCACAGAAATTCAGCAAGTAAACATATTAACTTCAATTACTAATCACATTTTGGCGCATGTGATAAGTGCTGCTGGATTGTTTACCAAAAATCGTTTAATTGTTCGATACGAGTATGAATTGCGACTTTACTTTGCATATGATTAAAGTGATTTTCAATGTTTCCGCAATCTCAAGCAACCCTCAATGAAGGATGCGCATATTTTTACGGTGTTTTGATTGTCTTCTCTTGTTTTGCCGAATGTTAGACGTTACGTAAGTGCTGTTCGACAATGACGTCGAACATCAATCAAACGAGCGCTAGGATTCTTCAATTTCTGCGTTCTGCGTAGATAAATTTCGTCGGATACACGACAGCGTGTGTTTCTCTAATTAAGAAAAAAAAACTGGTGGCAATCGCCGGGTTATTAGAAAAAAACTCGCGGACGTCAGGCGACAACATCAAGGCCTCCTTAATAATCAAACAAATCAAATGAACGAATGCAATTTAAAAAAATACTTAGGTATGTTTGTTTGGTGAATATTCACAGCCGGTAATTAAAACAAGTAATAAAAAAACGACATTTTCAACAAAGTATCAATATTTCCAGTAATTGAGAGTAGATTAGTATTGACCTGAATTTAGTATGATTACACAAAAATCATACATGAAATTGAAAATATCGACGTGAAAAGTTTTTTAACAAACAAAAATTAGATTTTAGTCAATTTTAGCAAACAGTATTGAAAATCTCATAGGAAATAATTAAGAAATAATAAGCTAATAATAGTAAGAAGTACTTGAAGAGACTGTTGAAAAAATGAACAACAAAGTTTTTCATTGTGGAAATCGACAATCAATAATAAATAGTTTTAAAAACAGAAACAAAGAGTGAATTAAAAAAAAGTTATTCAATAACATAAAATACGTCATGCGCATATTGCTTAAACGAATCGAGCAAATCAATGAAATGATTAAGTGAGTAATTAGAATCATTGCAAATAAGCGTACATAGCATGTGGAGTGCACATGCAGCATGCAATTCGCGCGTAGCCATCGATTACAACGACGTGCTTTATCTATTTTTTTTCGTTCTGCGTTCTTGGTTATCGATGTATCATCGTACTTCCTAAAGCAAGCAGTAAGTGCAGTGCAGTGCGGCTTTGTTCAATTGTTGGATTCGTCCATTAAAGCAAAACAAACAGCAAATTTCCCAAGAATGAAAACAATATGCAAGTCATGAGGGTTAGTGCTCCTTACTTAGTAATAATAGGCGAGACGCTTAGCGCATAATTAGCGTGATTAATCGCCGATTAGGCTACCATTCGTATTTGCATTCGCAGCGTTTTGGGCTTTTATGGCTGCTTTGTTTGTTTGTTTGTTTGTTTGTTTGTTTGCTTAGGCGCTTATTTGTTAATTCGCAGTAAATGAATTACCAGCACGCTTATGCTGAATTCGGATTAAGTTTTATCCCAATTATAACTTGTTTGTAAATAGTTTTTATGTTTTAATTGATTTGATGTTTTAATCAATTACTAATTTGTTAGAATCTTCTTTCCCAACATAATATTTTCATTCGAATTTTCATTTTAAAACATTCTTTTCTATTAATTAAAATCTAAAATTACGTCATTTCCTGCAGTAAATCTAATCAAATTTGAAACAAAAAATTAATCAGACACAAAAATGAACGTGAAGTAATAATAATAGTGCAAATTTCGATTGATATTAATTATTCATCCTGTATGCATGGATTTTATTCACTGCGCTTATTTATCATCTAGCTTATCTGCTTGTTTATCATCCCGAACATATTTTTTTGAAAAGCTCATAAATTTGTTTTTCTAATGTAGCTTGGTGCATGCACGAGTAGCATACGTCTATTTGCAATTCGTGCAAAATGATGGTAAATATTATATATTCATAGATTTGTTGTGTTTTTTTCGCTTCATTTCGATTTCATTTCATTGCAATGAACGCGACGCGACGCGCGCTTCATCATTGAAAGTTATTCGCCCAACTTGAGCGGTCGCGGTTGGAATTTTTTCTAAATTAAAATCGCCTATTTTTATTTTTATTTCGTCCTATTGCTATTAGGATAGGTCAATCTTACGTAAAACGCGTCTGAATCTCGGCGAATTCTGTTTGTATTTTCGCCACGAAATACTCGCGGATTATTGAATCAGCATGCAGTGCACATATGACAAGATTTATTATCACACTTGTTATGTGTTCGCTTTTATGACTTTTAATTTTAGTTGTATTTTATTATGATTTAGTGACATTTTTATCTTCTAATAAATACCGAAAATAAGATACGCTTATGTAATTCGGTAAATCATTTCGTATGGCGAATGTAATGCGCTAAGAAACGTCAAAGCTTTTTAATGAATAATTACGTACTGCGTATTAACAGATCGTAAATTATTTGCATTAATTGTTAATGTTTTTTTGCACGCAAAACGCAATCGCGCGCGCGTTCCTTGGCGCTACTCTACGTGGACGAACGTGTCCTCTCCAAGTCTCTCCTGGTGTTCGAAGTGATTTCGAAGTTGTACGGCCGACGACAGTGACTCGGCAGTATGCGAAAGCATCACCTACCGGTTTATTAATAGCACGCGGCCGATCGCTAAACAGTTGCGACGTTTCCCCCGTTGACGACGCGCGCGGTTCTTTATCACTCGGCGCATCGCGATAGAACGGTGTCGTTCAAGTGCTCAGCGCGGATGTCTCTGCAATTAGTACCTTACTTAATAATGCCCATCAACGCGTGCTGTGAATGCGAATCAGTCATTAGCTTCAAGGGTTGTTAATTGATCCTTCCGTAAGGACACAAGTGATAAGTGAATTCACCCCTATTCTTCTTTTGGTATATTGCAATGGGATTATTTAGAGGTGTGAGATCTTTTACTATTTTATTTTACATGCGTTTAATGAGCGAATAAGTTTAAGGTTGAATTCATTCAACTATTATACAATTATTGAAGCGTTAAACGCGTAAAACAAGACTTTTTTTCGTTTACGCGCGCAACAAACAAACAAACAAGTTTGTTGCAATAGAAATTAAACGAACGAGGACGAAACAAACTTGTTTGCACTCCCCTCGGTGTTGATTTGTTGACATTTTTGTTTCGTATATATATTTTTTTGTCGTTCGGATAAATGAATAAATCATTTACACTACTCCACTCGTACTATTTAGAAAATAACGGAACTTTCCTACACTTTGAATTCATTTGTTAAACGATGTATATTTACATTGGAAATTTTAAACATAGCTGCTTCACATATTTCAATGCGTTAAGTAAAAAAGCGGTTATCAGAAGCAATTAAATGCATTATTCAGTACGGTAAAGCAAATTGAGGAAGTAGGGTGCAATTATAACAAGTTTGCGCGGCTGGGAAAAAAATTATTACATATGCAATGATGAAATTATTAAATTTGATTTTTATTGCTACACTGAACGACCTTCACGTATGTCATTTTTTTTGCGTGTAAAACATCTTAAAAATTACACTCGTATATTTTATTTGTACACGTTGTAATAATTTATCGGCTAATAAGACTCATCATTTATTTTTTGAAATTTTAATTACGATAAGAGATACATACATACGCACTTGAAAAGCAAATTAAGAGTCCTTCAGCACACGCTACATTATTATTATTACATCTCTTACATAAGCAATTTACGGATAATTATCGTTTTGTTGGCGAAAAAGTTTTCTTGCGGTTTTTACACGAGTTTAATGCGTTTTCTCTTGAGTAGAGTGTTTACTGTAAAATGAGCAATTAATGTTATTAATGCATGATAAGCATATATAATGAATGAAGATGAATTCACACTTGAGCAGCATGACTGACTTGTCAATATTGGATCTATTAATTTCAATCATAAAGTTGATAGATATTTTTTTTATCAATTATTTGTTCATTGCTATTAGAATTATTTGTTTGTTTTATTTTTAATAGGAAATTTACTCCGATTACAGATTACATGCATTTGAGGATACATGTTATCTTGTTGCCTAATTAAAATTGTTTTTTTTGACGCATACTCGGGAATTTTTTAACTTTCTTCTCGTTATGGTAGTGCGCTTTATCGAGAGTTATTTCTCGCTTTATTCCATGTTATTTGTTTAGATTGGCAAACGCACATTAAACGTTTTATTTTAGTTCAATGTTATATTAAACAATTATAATGTTTTATCGTCAAGTGCGAATTCAATAATTGTTTTGCATTAATTTGAGGCTGTTTGCCGAGCGCATTGGTGGTGGTTTGTTTGCCGATCGCATCGTTGGAATAATTAGTTAGCGTCCTTCATTCTTGCATATGAGATGCGTACGCATGCTGGTTATTAGGGAAAAATAGTCACTAAAAATTACAAATTGTATAATTTCAATTCGAATTCAGCGAGTCGCGAGTTGTTGATGCAGTCGTCAAGGTTGAGTGCGGCTAGGATTGCATTGATTGCCTGCTTGTCGTGTTGCGTTTTTAATTTTGCAAATGAGTACATTTGCCTAGTTTTTCAGCACGCGCGTACTATCTCAGTCGTTTGCATAGTGCGTTTCGCCGGCGTATCGTTGTTAGATAGGCATAATTGGTCAAGTTTTTGCTGATATTTGAAACGACTGCGCGGTGCACTTGATACATGCATACGCGCCTTATAAGCGCACTGTTGTTACGTCAATTTGTTTGATTAATGCATTGCACGCTGCAATATCGCGTGAAACACTAGGACGTATTTGTAATATGCATAAATGCTTACTACATTCGCAGAAACGCATTATGAATTTCAGGCGCGCACTACAATGTTTCTGTTTCGTTCTTTTTTCGTTGTTGATGAGCGTGTTGTTGATAATGTGTACTTTTTTTTTGCAGATTCGGATATTGCAATGGCCGGAAGTACAACACTTACAACGACTCTTTCAGCCCCGCAAAATGCCGTTGCAACTACTCCAGCGTTAAGTCAACTTTGTGCCATTTGCGGTGATCGCGCGACGGGGAAACATTATGGGGCAGCTTCTTGTGATGGTTGTAAAGGATTCTTTCGACGCTCTGTGCGTAAGAATCACCTGTATACGTGCAGATTTAGTCGTAATTGCGTCGTTGATAAGGATAAGCGCAATCAATGCCGCTACTGTCGTTTGCGGAAGTGTTTCAAGGCTGGGATGAAAAAAGAAGGTAAAAACGGAATATTTTGAAGTCGGTGATTATCGGTTGTATAATTATTGGTATTAACTTTTAGCTGTACAAAACGAACGCGATAGAATTAGTTGCCGAAGGCCTAGCTATGAAGAGAATACTCAAGGAAACGGCCTCTCTGTGAGCTCATTACTGAATGCCGAAATGCTCTCGCGGCAAGTTGGCGCTGCGCTGGAGGTAATTATTGGGATTGAATGTATTTTCGCTAATTATTCTTATCGCTGATGTATTTTAGCAAATGGGACAAGCGCCCGGCAACGATTACGACTTATCAACGAAGCAATTGGCAAACATTAGCGATGTGTGCGAAAGTATGAAGCAGCAGTTGCTGATCTTGGTCGAATGGGCCAAGTACATTCCCGCATTTACCGAGCTGCAGCTCGATGACCAAGTGGCTCTTCTTCGTGCGCACGCCGGCGAGCACTTGCTGCTGGGTTTAGCAAGACGCTCCATGCATTTGAAGGATGTTCTTCTCCTAGGCAATAATTGTATCATCACGAAACACAGTCCAGGTAAATGTCGTCGTACGTGTGGGTTGGTTGGGTAAACGTACTAAACAAACATTCAAATAACAATTAAATCATTTAATAGGTCATGTGATTAATTAATCGATCATTCTGTCATACTAATCAAGCTTAACACTGGAGCGAAGCGAGCGAAGCGAGCGCAGCGACTAGGTAAACAATGCATAACATTTATAGTAGCCATCGATTTGTATCATAGTGAAAGTATTGTAGTGTTGATTTGTTTTATTGTCGTACTTTAATTGGGTATTAAACATAAGGCTCATTTGAGTTTAGTGCAATTTGCATGTCCGTACATCTTCATTTCTTAATCGTAATCGCCGAACTTAATGCTGCATTCATGTACGAAGGCATTTGAATGCAGGCGATGCATTTTTTTACTATAATAATGGTGTAAAGTAGAAGCGAGCATGAAATTTAGCAGAGATACGAGCGTAACAAATCGTAGACATGCTGGGCTGTTGTTGACTTGCTAGCAATGAGAAAATTTCTTTCTCTCCTTTGTTTTTATACCGTACGGACATGTAACATTGTGCAATTGCTTTTGCGTGCGACGCGCATTGCAGTTGTGATGTTCACAGATTCACGCATCTCGCCCGACTTGGACATTTCCCGCGTCGGCAGCCGCATCATGGATGAGCTGGTGAAGCCCATGACAGAGGTGCAGGTGGACGACACAGAATTTGCATGCCTAAAGGCCATTGTCTTCTTCGATCCAAGTAAGCTGGTGCATTCACTTGGTGACACAGTTTGATAAATTCCTGTTTTGTAGATGCTAAGGGACTTAGCGAGCCAAACCGTATCAAAGCTTTGCGTTATCAAATTCAAATTAATTTGGAGGACTATATCAGCGATCGGCAGTACGATAGTCGAGGACGCTTCGGCGAATTACTGCTAACGCTTCCGGCACTCCAGTCGATCACCTGGCAGATGATCGAGCAGATTCAGTTCGCCAAGTTGTTCGGCGTCGCGCATATTGACAGTCTCCTGCAGGAGATGCTCCTTGGAGGTAATGCATCCCACAATCTCGCCGCCTAGAATTAAGAATTGCGCAATGTGTGCAGCGATTCAGCTTACAAAGCGCGCGCCACCTCCGTGTGTACATATCACCTACCTGTTACCATCCGCTGCGGGCAGTAACAGATTTGTAACGATTAAATGTAGAATCGATTCTAGGTGCGACAATCGACACCAATCAGCCGCTTCAGCTGAACACGGCGAACAGCTATCAGAGCACTAGTGATTCGGCTGACAGTCCGATCACGTCGCCCATTGCGACGCAGTGCCATAGCCCGACTGATCATTTGATTAACGGTAACGTATCGAGCCCGTCGCAGCGCGGTCCAAACACCCAGCACGCGACCGCGAACGCACAGCAAGTGAACAATCAAAACGTTCTCATTATGAGCGATTTGAACAACATGGGGAACGATAACTTCCAGGTAGTTTTCAAGGAGGAACCAATCTTGGAGACCGCTGATCCCTTCCAATGATACGTAATATCACAAAATACTTATTTGCTGCTATCGGACGAATCAAGCGTTTCTATCATTTGCAAATTACGAAACACTTGCGCTGGGAGGTAATATTGTTATTATTGTTTTGTTTGTTTGCCAAGGCTGTGAAGAAACTAATTTTGCTCAAAGACACTATTCAAAGTCATATACATGCACATCATGCGAAAATCGGCAAAGACAAAATTTACACTACGTGATTATCGCGCGATAGCATGATCGTGTGCAGTGCTGTGCATGCATTTCTTTTTCAATAGAAACTATTTAACGCCTTCTTGCCAAATCAATTGCAACAAATACGTAGGCGTCTTTAATAATATTTAATGATTTCATCGAGTAATTCTAATTACATGCGTATTGTGTATTATAATATCGCATATATAGACATTTATCATTTTATTTTATTTTCGTTTATCTATCTATACTATTTTTGAATTGTTTGTTAAAATTTTACGTTTAACACATCAGTCAGTAATTAATTACCCAATTATGTTAATCAGTTATGATCATTTATATTTTACACGCGAGTTGTATACCTATATTTAATTTTATTTAGATAATTATACACTTTCTTGGTGACTTTTCATTATATTTGAAGAGTATGTTAATGTATGACATATTGTTACATACTAAAATAGAGAATTTGAACGCAAATCAAAATTTTGAGTTTCAAACAATTTGCGACTGTTAAATATTGATATTCGATATATTGATTAAGGATTTATGAGCATATTATTATTGTTTCTATATATAAATAATTGTTGTAAAGGTTAAAGGGTTTATGTTATTGAGATTGAATATTTTTCAAGAAAAGGTGCACTGATAATTATTACTTGTTAATTGGATGATAGTTTTGTGTTTATATATTTTTTATGCGCAGTCGTCATTTCACTGTATATATAAGCATATGATTAATTAATAATTTGCTCAGATATTAAATTAATAGTTAATTCAACTGAGTTACTATTAGACTCGTAATTTGTTAGATTACTATAATTCAATTCTTTTATATACATCAAAATATTATGATTTAATTGCTGGTACACCAAAGGCTGGTATATAGGTATATGTGTATTGTATATAAATATTACATGCATTCATTAATCATATTGTTTTTTTATAAATAAAGTTTTCAAAATTAAGGAACCTGTTTGAAGAGAATGAAAATATTTTGGAATGCTAACAGCACTTTACAAGTTTTTAAACTAATTAGTCATTCATATTTGTTAATTAGCAGTTTTAAATAGTTTAAATTTTTTGCGGTATGCATCATCAACATGTAATTATCATATACAATGCATCATATGATAGGCAACCTATCAGGCACCTTTGTTATAATGTGTAATTCTTAGAGTATTCATATATATTAGCTTCCAAGTTAAATTTATGCTGTCATAGTGATTATTTATCAGCAAAGATACTAAAAGATACGAATTGGATGTACTGGAAGTTATTATATTGAAAATGTAAACAGCCTTCTAATCATGGGCATGCCTCTGTCAGTTTGTCAGCTGTCAGTTTGGTAATAGTGAAAACGAAATAACGAAAACGAGTTGCAGTGCTGGTTTTGGTGAATTCTCCGGCGGTAGTTCGCCTGTAAGTGGTATGCACGTTGTGCACATTTTCATCATACGTTAAAAGTGCATTCCACACAAAAGGAGTAAACAGTTAACAACACTACTCATCAGCCACCACTCAACAGCACCTATTATTTAAGCTAACCGCTTTCATTTTACGCTGTTTCTAGTAAGTCACCAAAACGCTTTTTAACATTGTCTTTAGTTTAGGCCGCACTCGTGCATGCATTCTTTTGTTTTTATTTTATTGCCTTCCTTGAATGCACCTTTAGCACAATCTTGGTAGTGCAGATTCTATGGCACTTCTGCATATCATTGCCGTCTCTTAGTGAGGATCAACGCACGTTGCTCTGACACATAGTAAATAATTACTTGATTCTTTCTTTGCAAATTCTTCTCTACTACTTTTGTTCAACCTCGTGCATGACACTGCTTGACACTCTACTCTATTATTTGCAATATTGAAAGAGTGAGATCTAAACTATTTAGAGTAGTCTGCAAACATACTACACTAACTAAACAAATTGTGTATTAACAAGCGCAGTTGTAATAATACAGTTTCGCGTAACTCTTGTGTAATTGAAAGTCATGGTAAGCACCAGGCGTTCAGAGTCAAATAATATGGCTCGTGCAAATGGTCAACGCTACCAGACCACGGTAAGGTTATGCTAAACAACATCTTGTAGTAAGTTAGTCTCATTAATTGATGGTTTCGTTTACAAAGTTTGTCTAACCCAGAATGGTGTTGTTGTTGCTTGCCTAGGCAACGAATGAGAGTCGGGAGCTGGGGTCGTCGTGCGATTCGGTCAACGGCGAGCAGGAGGAGGAGGAGGACGAAGAGAGCATTGAGGAAGATTCATGGAGTTCACAGGGTAAAACGAAGATCTTGCATGTAAGGCGGAAAGGAAAGCCACCGATACCCAAGCGATTACGAGAACTACGTAGTCGCTTCGTGTGCCAGGAAAAGAAATTTTCTCGTACGTCCTATCAAAATTTGTATTCTTGAATGTTTACTGATTTGATTCTATTTCTTGTAGGCATACATATTGAGAAATTAGATCGTCGAAGTAGTCGTCGGCACGTGCAGATCTACTCTCGTAAGATGCGTGATATGATTGATAGCGATAATGATGAGTACTATACACGTCGGCTTAGCCGCAAATCGTATGCGAAGATGCATCAGTCGCTGGAGCGACGTGCAGCTCTTTCGTTACGTCCAATCACTCAAAAATCCTATAAAGACTGCGACACATCAACACTCAATTGTAATACGGACGATAGCGTGGAATCGTACGGTTTGCGACGAAGTACTCGACGACGTCGAACAATCAACCATTCGTGGATTGACAGCAATCAAATGCTTAAAATTGGTTATCCAAATCCTAATGCATATTCAGACGATAGCCGTGATGCTGAAATCCAACCGAAACATAGCAGGAATTCAAAATTCCTTTACACCTTTGGGAAGGTCGAAGACAAGATGCCACGTGTTCAGCCCGAAGAGAAGACGTCTCGCATCGAATCGCCTGACAAGGAGAATAAGGAAGGCAATGTAAATGTTCGCTTTTTAAGAAGAGCTAAGGAAGATACCCAAAATGAGGTGGATACTGGTGCAGAGAAAGATGCAAGCGATGACAATGTTCCAATCAGTGAGCTTGGCGTTGGAAATCGTGATGCTACAACAGATACCAAAGATAAAAATCATAATGAAAAGGATAATAATAGTGAAGCGCAGTCTGAGGATGAAGCTGATGAGAAGGAAGTTAGTGATGTAAAAGAAGTTACCAAGGAAGATGAAGCATCCTCCAGCGAAAATGAGTGTGCGAACAGGCCAAGAACGCGAATGCGAACGAGGAAGCATAAGTTATCGACTTCCAGCTCAGAAACAGCTGTAAAAAGTTACTCGTTACGAGCACGGAGACCGAAGCCAATTTTTGAAGAGACCACCCATCAAATATATCCACGCAGAAGATATAATCATAATAGACGAGCCGCAAGCGTGGATTCTTCGTCGGATTCGAGTCCTGAGCGTAGACACTATGGGCCACATTCCAAAAGTGAGCAGATAAGATCACGCGATGACACAATGTTGCCAATCGCTCCAGAAACCTTGGATCCTCAGATTAAGTTCGATAGTGTTGGCGGTTTGGCCGAACACGTTCAGTGTTTGAAGGAGATGGTGTTACTTCCCATGATGTATCCCGATGTGTTCAAGCAATTTCAAATTCAGCCATCTCGAGGTGTGCTTTTTCATGGGCCGCCTGGCACCGGAAAAACACTGCTCGCTCGCGCGCTTGCCAACGAATGCTCATTTGGCAGCAAGAAAGTATCGTTTTTCATGCGCAAGGGTGCTGATGTACTCAACAAGTGGTTCGGCGAGTCCGAGAAACAATTGCGTAAATTATTCGAGCAAGCGGCTGAAATGAAGCCATCAATTATTTTCTTTGATGAGATTGATGGCCTCGCTCCGGTTAGGTCGTCACGTC
This sequence comes from Aleochara curtula, assembly GCA_963978815.1. Taxonomy (NCBI): domain Eukaryota; kingdom Metazoa; phylum Arthropoda; class Insecta; order Coleoptera; family Staphylinidae; genus Aleochara; species Aleochara curtula. The sequence goes on along the minus strand of OZ022216.1, from coordinate 16,010,224 downwards.
AGGACCAGCTGCACGCAAGTATTGTGTCAACCTTATTAGCGTTAATGGACGGATTGACCAATCGAGGCGAAATTATTGTAATTGGAGCAACAAATCGTATTGACGCTATTGACCCAGCGCTCCGACGACCAGGACGGTTCGATAGAGAATTGTACTTTCCGTTACCAGCCCAAAAGCAGCGCGAGGATATTCTTCGTGTTCATTTAGCCCAATGGAGCAGTCCTCCGAGTGACTCTTTGATTTCTTATTTGGCCGAAAGCTCTGTCGGTTACTGTGGATCGGACTTGCGGGCGCTCTGCTCAGAGGCTGTAATTCAATGCTTTAGACGCACGTATCCTCAGGTTTATTCAGTCAATCATAGACTTTTGCTGGATTCGGAAAAAGTTAAAGTTGAGAAACTTGATTTCTTACGAGCTCAAACTGTCCTTGTACCAGCATCTCATCGAGTATCATGTAACGTTGGAAATAAACTAAATGGTAGTGTACAACCGTTATTGCAGAAGCCTTTAAAGCATGTAATGTCGCTCTTCGAGTCCACATTTCCGCATGGGACCAATCCCAATTTAGCAAAGTATGTATTAAAATAATATGTTAATATAAAGTTAATGGTTTAATTGTGTGCTTAGAGTCAAGATGTCTGCGAATATCCGTCCAGCGATGATGCTTTTATGTGCTGATGGTTCAGAACATGGTATCAACAATTATCTAGCGCCAGCGCTTCTGCATGAGATGGAACATATTCAATCGTATGTCTTAGACTTAGGCACTTTGTATAGAGAGGGTGGACGAACTCCGGAAGAAGCATGCATACAGATATTTCAAGAAGCCAAGCGAACAGTTCCTAGTATCATCTACATTCCGAACGTCGACACCTTTTGGAGACTTGTCAGTGAAACGGTCATCGGCATCTTTCTTACACACTTGCAGCAAATCCGAGCAAATAATCCGATACTCGTCCTAGCTACGAGTGATAAGCGCTATGAAGATCTCCCCGAAAATCTTGCTGGTGTTTTCTCAACGTATCGTAACGAAGTCCTCGAAATTCAAGTGCCTGACGATGCCAGCCGGCTGGAGTTCTTCAAGTCACTGATTATCGACGCATGTAAGCGTCCACCAAGAATCCAACGATCTAAGAGCATTAAATGCGTAGGTCTTCCGCGTGCTCCTACACCGCCTTCAACACCTCTGACGCAGGCGACTGCGAAGAAGCTGTACGATTCCGAGGAGAATACGTTACGCGAGTTGCGCATCTTTCTTCGAGAAACGTGCAGGAAACTTGCGTCTAATCGCGCATTTTATTTATTTACTAAACCAGTTGACACGGAGGAAGTACCAGACTATCAAACGATTATTAAAAACCCCATGGATTTAGAAACAATGATGACGAAGGTTGATTTCCATCGTTATGAATGCGCACGTGATTTCTTAACCGATATCGAACTTATATGTCATAACGCTTTGGAATACAATCCAGCTCGAACTTCAGCGGATAAACAAATTCGACATCGAGCTTGCATGCTGCGAGACTATGCGTACACGCTGATAAAAAATGAAATGGATAGTGATTTTGAAGACAAGTGTCAAGAAATTGCAAAGAACCGGCAGAAACGTAAGACAAATATATCCGAATTTCTCCCGCAGTATTTGCATACGCCCAACGGTATTGCATATAACATATAATTCGAATCTTTATTAATTATTGCATACTTTCAGACGCTCCTGCATTAAATGAAGAACAAAAGGTAAAGGGAGAAGAAGAACCAAAGGAAAACGGACTCGAAAATGGGTCGACAACGCGACAACCGTCTCGTAAACGTAAGCGCCCATCGTGGCAGCGTGGATATGTGAAAAAGTCTCGCGTAAGAAAATCGACTGTTAATGATTCTCCAAACGGCGATAAACCAACATCAGATGAAAATTCGAAAGAAGCGTTGACGATAGATAATGACGAAACGTCTCAAAACGTTTCGACTGAAATGGATGGGAATACAATGGACACGTTGACACCAAACAATGAAAATTTAGATGTTAGTTTTATTGTTGATGATTTGGTCAACCCGTCCGAATTGTATAACGATTTGCTACCTCTTGATCATGATGATTCGTTAAGCGAAGATGGTATACATTGTTGCACAAAATTACTTTGGAAATGTAATTTTAATCTCTTTATTTGCAGTTGAAGTAAAAATATCGCATGAGAAATTGAAGGAAGCGTTGGATCTTGCAACGAAAGTAACTAAATTTCAAACGTTCAATTCAATCCTGGATTTACACTTCCAGCTTAGTCAAATCATTCGTAAATATAATAAAACATCTGATCGGTTGTCTTTGCCAATGGTAATAATCTATTATTAATATTAATATTGTTGGTAATTATGAAATTCTTTCGTAGGAGCTTATCGATGAGTTGGATCGATACAAGAGTATGCAAAGTGCCAAAGCCATCGAGACTTCTGCAAGGAGTTTGGTTTCGCAAGCGTCAGATATGTGTATTTCCGCATTCAGCGGACCAAACTGAAAATCTTACGTCTTTGTTGTCTCTGTCACTGCCACATAGTAAACAAATTGCTGCTATTAGCAGCAGTTAACGTAATATTTAAAAACAAAGGAGTGTGATAATAATCATTTTTTACATTTGCATTTCATCTTGTCGTTTTTAATTTAAGTAGCACGTATTCATACTGTTTTATTTAATTATGATTTGAATTTGATTGTTTTATCAAATTGTTTTATTTTGATATATTACAAACATCACTGCCTAACTGTTTAATTACTTAATTAAATAATGCACAACGTAATATGCCCATTTAGGAGGCGGCTCAATTTAGGAGAATCTATACGATAATATTTATAAACTAATAACTGAATCGGGCAGGGAATTTGTTAACTACTGATAACTAATAGATGTTATATGAAAACTTTTTTACGATGCTAGAATAATTTCAAAATTGAGTTACAGACGTTTAAGGAAATATTTGGAAGTGAGTATGAATTATTGCGTGCATTGTATTGTATGAGCGCAAAAGCTGAAACTGGTAATATCATTAGATGATGTAGTTTCGGCTTTCAGCAATGCCGAAGGACGCGCATGTTTTTTACATTATGCGCGTTGTTCGCTAAATGCACGCATGCATTGCGAGGTCTTAAAGGATTTAATCGTTGGAAGTGGCAGTGAAATAAATGAAAATAAGTTTTAAATTGGTGCATTGCGTTCAAAGACGTCCAAGAGTGCGCACTAGACCCAAATTTAAATAAAGTGTTGATATCAAATATGTTCGTGTACTTTGCGAAATCAAAATGAAACTTTTGTAAGTTTACAAGACAAAGTTAAATTAAGTTGCATCTATCAATTATATTATTTTATAGAATTATTTCGCTTCTCTTGGCCGGTTTTATTTGTGTTGATGCGCGTAAGTAACTTTAATATATTTACATGACAATTAGAGATTTAAATTAACCGAAGTTTACACAGAAAGTGTCGCTAAATTAAAAACAATTTTATTGCCGTTTTGAAGGACTTTACAATAGATATTACATCTGTGACCTCAAATGTGCGTCTACGGCTGTGAATATGGCAAATCAATTAATGATTCGATATTGTTTTAAAGCAACGCAACGCATTCCTATATAGACTGAGTATGTTTCGATTGTAGAGTTCGATATCTATGACGACGATGTCAGCGGACCGTGTGCAGATTTCAAACCAGGTGATGAAGATCTCCAAACCTATGACTTCATCCGTAAGTTTCGATTGGACTTATTGGAAACGCAGTATCCAGGTGTGTCGCGCGTTCGCGGTTCGAATAAGTTGCAAACCGCATACAGATTGAATGCAAATGCTGATCTTACCCTTCCAACAAGGTGATTTATACAAATTTTAATGTTTATTAATCATTAATCCTAATATATTTTAGGGATATATTTCCGCAAGGTTTGCCGGAACAGTTTTCATTTATTTGTACATATCGTAATCGCAAACCATCAAATGCAACTTGGCACTTGATTCGAATTACGGATCTAGAAGAGAAACCCCAATTTGTAGTGGCTATGAATGCGGCTCGCGGTACAATTGAATTTGGTATTAATAATTACGAGGGACGCTTGCAAACAGTTGCATTTCATGTTGATAACGTAAGTTGTCCTTTGTAATTACAGACGTTGGTATTTTAATTTGTCTTCTTTTAATAGATCTTCGATAAGAACTGGCACAAGATACATTTTGGTGTTTCAAGATTAAACGTGAGTCTCTACATCGATTGTGAATTGATATCTGATGAAGTTCTGGATCCGCGCGGTCCTATTGATACAAATGGTGAAATATCCGTTGCAAAACTTTTAAATAGTAAAGCAACGCAGCCTGTAAGTTATATTTTAAGGTAGTATTTAACATATTTAGCGTCTGTTAGTAGTTAAAAGTAACTTATTAACAAACTAATTTTATTATGTATTACTCAGGTACTTTACAAACATCAATTGGTGAGTTTCACCAGTAAGATTAGAGTAGACAGTTTAGAAAATTTGATCGCATGCAATATTATGTTTTGTTAAGTCATACATAATGATTTTGTTATCAATAACTTAATGTAAACTTTTAGATTGATTTACAATGGATGCTAATGAGTTGTGATCCAACAAAACCACAAAGAGAAAAGTGCGCAGAACTACCAGTAAGTTTAAAAACTAATTCATTTAATTAAATCTCATGCCGCTTTCTTCTTCAAGTTTACTTCGGAGCCAATTGCAAGTATTTGGAATCCAGGACCAGTGCCTGAAGTCATAGCACAGAACGCATCTTGCAATCAAGTTTGTCCTGCAGGCCCTCCCGGACTTCCGGTAAAAGAACGCAACCTATTTAATTACATCACTGTATATAAACAAATTGAAGGGATTGCCCGGTGCGCCTGGTTTTCATGGTGAATTGGGCCCTGTTGGGCCACAAGGACCTCCCGGTCTTCCAGGTCTGCCAGGCAAAACCACTATACTTGAAGCGCAAAAAGGCGCTAAAGGTGAGCGAGGATCACCAGGCTCTATGGGTCCGCCTGGTCTCAGTGGAGCTAGTGCTCATGGTGTCAAAGGTGAACGAGGAGCAGATGGCATTCCTGGACACCCTGGTTTGCCAGGAATGAAAGGTGAAGCAGGACTGCCTGTAAGTATATTGCCTATGACGTATTTAACACAGTAAACGATATTCGCGCGAAATGGAAAATATTAAGGGCATTCCGGGACATGATGGAAAACCAGGGAGAGACGGCGTCCCAGGCACACAAGGGCTTCCAGGCCTACCAGGGGCTCCAGGCGAGGCCGCACAACATTTAGTGTCCATGGAATCTGGACATACAATCGGTGTAAGAGGACCGAGAGGCTACGTTGGACATTCAGGCCTTGTATGATATATTTTATAAATTAAGAAACCATAATGAAATATAATAAATCTTTAATAGCCAGGAGAACGCGGACCTGCTGGCGAACGCGGGCCTGCAGGTGCTCCAGGTGTACCTGGAATGCCTGGAAAGGATGGAGCGCATGGCCAACCCGGACCACCTGGACAGAATGGACAACCAGGCATGACAGGTTTGCCCGGACCGCCGGTAAATATTTGTTGCGTTTTTAAAGTAACTTTAAAGTTTATTTATTATGAATTATAGGGACGCTCATACGGTGATTCGGAAATTAGAGAAATTTGTCTTATTGTTATAAAAGGTGATGCACATGACTCAATAACTTTTATAATTAAACGTTTTAATTTATGCATTCAATATAGATCAACTGGGAAATTTAGCTTCAACATTAGCAGGGCCTCCAGGTCCTCCAGGCATTTCGAAACCAGGCAAACCAGGCCCGCCTGGATTGCCCGGTTCACGTGGTAACTTATTAATAAATAATTATATCTTACGATAATCTGACATGGAAAACATTGTTAGGAAATCCGGGATTGCCAGGCGTGCCAGGTGAACGTGGTTACATTGGTCTTCCAGGCATTCCAGGACCTGTTGGACCATCCGGACCGCAAGGCGATCGCGGACATAAAGGTGATCGTGGTGCGGACGGAATTGGAAGAGAAGGTCCGCCTGGACCTAGAGGTTTGCAAGGGCATCCGGGTTCACCTGGTATTGGAAATCCAGGTCGCCCTGGTGATCGTGGTGATACTGGTAAAACAGGATCGCCTGGAATGCGCGGTGAACCTGGCGCGCAAGGACCACCCGGCTATTGCGAATTTTGCAACAATTACGCGCAAAATTATCATCTGGCATATGCAAGAGCCGTACAAGGCAACAATAAAGGGCCATAAATTTTAAGCAATAACATTTCCTCAACGTATTAAAGATTAACATAAGAAAAACGAATTAAATAATAAGTTTAAATATGTAACAGTTTAAATAAATCCAACTTTTAAAAGAAGTTCATTTTCAAATCAATGGTGGCGCACTCATCGCAAGTAGTTATCCCGATATATGTTTTTGGAGTGCACTGATTCGGGTCGGTGCTCGACTAAAATGGCGTCGTATGTATCGAGCTTTTTACGAATTATCTGTTTTTGTTGATATTTAATTCGAACAGTGCAGTGCAACGCTAAAAGCTATTGTATAAGTCATAAACAAAACAGTAAGTAGAAGTTTACCTATAAACATACACGCTGCTCGTGTTAGAAACAAAACTAAATCGTAGTTAAACTTATCGCTCACAGCTTGTTCACATAAATTAACGAAATGTTATGGCTTATTATGAATAAAAATGTTATTTGTACAATTGCTAACAAATGACATTTTCTGCTTTAAGGTGCGCTTATTTCTCCCACACAGAAATTGTCTGCTATTTATAAATTTCCGATTGCAATAAATCGTTTCGGTGCTCTCATAAGTGATGTCAGATTACCGAGTGTTTGAAAATATTTGCAACCGGAATAAGTCAACACTAATTGACCTAAATAGTTGCAACTATATGCAAGTACATTCACCATTCATAACTTGCTTGATGATTTTTTAGCTGCTCCTTTCTTGCGCTGCCAGTCAAGATGCAGCCTCAGGATGGCATGTCCAGCACATCTGACTATCGGCTCGCGCTCGTCCATGAGATGAGTACACATAACTTCGACCTCATACGATTTGCTTCCTACAGAACCGCAACAAAGCTGCGGTTTATTCAGAAGAAAGTCAGCTGTATGTAGATCCAGATGCGGTGCCTTCGCGCGTCAATAGTTCAATAGTTTTTAATTACCAATTTGTTTCATGCGTTCGCAGTACACGCATTGGACATCTGGAATGTTATCGAAGCGTTCCGCGAGCAGGGCCTGCATGCTCTGGAGCCGTCGAGCGAGTTGAGTGTCGCTAAATTGGAGACGCTTTTATGCTCGCTTTACCACAGTCTGAACAAACGAGCACCGCCTACGCAACAGGCACATGTTGATGTGTGTTCAAGCCTACTACTTAATTGGTTATTGGCCGCATACGCTACTGTGTAAGCTATGTCAATTACTGTGCGTTTGAATAATATTAATTGTTACGAATTTTAGGGAAAACGTTGGAAAGATCCGGGTGTTCTCAATAAAGGTCGCGCTCGCTACATTATGCGCTGGGAAATTAATGGACAAGTTGCGATGTAAGAGTGCTAGTTTCGCATTTGCATTCAATATTTAGTTATTTGGCGCGTTGCCCGGAACGCATCTAATTAGTATTAATTTTTGAGTTTTCAACAATGCGGTGCATGTGTCTATAAATACAGCACTTGTTTGTTGATTGCAGATATATTTTCGCAAATCTCCGACAGTAATGGCTTGTTGTTGATGTGGCGGTACAATGAGTATTTACAAGAAGTATTAGCACTACCAGCTGCCGTCTACGAGTCTCCGTCGTTCAACTACAATGATCAATTGGCTTCAAACATATTCAATCCGGTAATTTTATTTTACTTCCAGGATTAAATTGACTTAGTACAACTTTTATTTATTTTACAGAGCGCGAAAGTTACAGTAAATGACTTTTTGGATACCATGATGTCTGATCCTGGGCCGCCTCCACTTGTTTGGTTGCCATTGTTACATCGCTTGGCAACGGTTGAAAGCAGTAAATATATTATTTGCTACATTATGTTTTTGTAGTTGTTTATCACATGAAAGGAATCGTTTTAATTTGGATTCTTATCTTTCAGTAATGCATCCAATTCAATGCGATGCCTGCCAAAAGGAAAACTTTACAGGCTTCCGTTATCGTTGCCAGAAATGTCCGCATTACAATATGTGTCAGGAGTGCTTTTGGCGCGGACGCGTTACCGCTCCTCATACGTTGGATCATAACGTTAAGGAATATTCATCGTATTCGCCCACGCGCACCATTGGACATTCTTTGCGCAAATCCTTCCGCTGCGTTCCTGACAAGCCTAAGAATAATCTTCCACGATTTCCGGAGCAGCCAGAGAAACCATTGAATTTATCTCATATTGTGTAAGTAGTTTCACATTGCACGTGCATAACGTGTTCTCATTAATTCTTGCGACTTAATTTGTTTAGTCCACCATCGCCGCTTCCATCACATAATGGTTTTCCTGACGGTAATAACTTTGCGCAGCATTACGATGGAATGGGTAGTTTGGATAGTCGGTCAACAGCACGCAGTTTAGATAGTGCCCGTGATGATGAGCACCGTTTGATTGCACGATACGCTGCTAAACTAGCGCAGGAACAGCGCTCCGGAATGGTAAGTTTAACGCATATGTTCAACGCATGTAGATACTCTGCTTCTAATCCCCCTTCTAACTATTCTTGCTTCTGACTGAATAGGTCAATGGAAGTTAATCGAATTGCACCCGTGTACAAATTAATCCAGATCGATTTTTTACGTTTCTAGAACGCAATAGTGGAGCTCTGTTTTATGTGTGCTTTTGCTGTTGCTTTTTGTTTCGCAGAGAGGAGGCAGCCTGCGCAAAAATTCGTTGTCGCCTGACGCTGTAAGTTGTGCGTTTCCATTTTTAGATTGCGTGCATTTGCTTCGCGCAACGGCCTAGTTGTTACGTCATGCTAAGCACTTGTATGTTTTCAGGGGCGCGTGCCATCCGAAACATGCCTGGGAATGGACTCGACGCGTGCTCAACGTGAGCTTATCGGCCAGTTGGAGGCGAAGAATCGCGAGATCATGAGGGAAATTGCTCGCTTGCGACGGCAACAAGAGTTGGAAAGTCACGGTGCTGAAAATCCCGCATTGATGAACGAGTTGCGTGCGTTGCGAATGCGCAAGGACGAACTGGAAACGCACTTGACTACGCTGCAGGACTCACGCCGGCAATTGATGATACAACTAGAAGGACTCATGAAGATGCTAAAGGTATGTATCGTGTGAATCACCGTAGCTCATAAACCAGAACAAGAAACACAAACAAAAACAACACGTTCATTTTTCTTTTTATTTGGGAATTATATTAGCGTTTTGTTTGGAGTAGCTAAAGTCCACAATTACTGTTCAGAACCATCAATCATCGCCACGTAGTACGCCTAATTCCTCACCACGTAGCACTAAATCACCACCCTTACCCACCGGACATGTTGTTACTGCGACACAGGGAGGACCACGCAGTGCGCCACAAACGCCGCTTGGCCATCCCCCGGGACAACCGATCGGGGGCGCCGGTAATGGTTCTACGTCCACCGGCAGCTCCAATGACCGTCAATCAGAGCGGCATATGTCAGCCGCTCTTGGCGGCATTGGTAACACGAATTCCCTGGACAGATCCGAACGTGGTCATCATAATAACATTGAAGCGCTCGCCTGCGTTGGCGGCGATGTACGCAATGCTTTTGGAGGATCAGCTAATCTTAATGTCGGAGGTAAGTACATAAACTGAAATTGGAAAATATCATTTATATTTTTGTTTAAATACAGGGGGTAGCAATGGAAATGGCTCTAATAGCGGACCTGTTGGTCGTTCACTTCGGAACGATTTGCTTGTTGCCGCCGATTCCGTTACAAATGCCATGTCTACTTTAGTAAGGGAATTAAATTCAGGTATGAACACTTAACATTTGTATAGCCATGTTGCTCAAACGCAGTAAACGACAAATGCAAATTCATTCCAAAGAATTTTTATAATGCGTTGTGAGCGTTAGTCTTTATAAATATTTACGACTAGTGATGTTTAGCGTGGTATTCACACATACTTACAATTGAACATTTTAAATGCCACAAAAAAGTCTACAAGTTATTCGAATACTTACAACTTACGCTTTGAAATAATTACACATTGTTTCGTTCATATGATTGAACTTTGTTATATTTTTATACACAGGTTTTACTTATTTTTCGTATGGCTTCTTACAACGAAAACACTATATTTTTATTTTTGTAATGCACATATGACACCTCCACACGACACAAATAACTCGAATTAATGTTGTTCGAATACTGTACATTTCTTTAAGAATAGCTTGCTATGTTTTAAACGTTTTTACTCGGTCGTTGCCGCTCTGTATGATATGAATTCATATGATATGCAAGTTGTATTTTGTTAAAGCTTTAGATAGACTTTACGTTATTTATTGTTATTACTCTTAAATATATATTTGTATTATATTTTTTTAGAAAACAATTACAATATATGAACACATTTAACGATATCAAGTCAGCAATCGAACACCATAATATCCTTTGTAGCTTTACTTCTAGGTAAACGAACAAAGTTCATTCACACACTAAACACTCAAAGACATGTTACCAGCACTAAACAATTAATGCACAGTGAGTTTTTTAAACATACAATTTATTCATTTAATTTACAAAAATAGTACATTCACAACTTTAAGTTGATTGATTCTCTCTTTTGTTTCTAGATGTTTTTAGGTACTAGCCTGTGTTAAACGTTGTACGAGGCTGTTATTATAATTACTTGTAGTCGAGTGTAAAAATCAAACATGATGAAAGAGGAATGCTGATGCCTGTGAATGCGCGTTGCGTTGCCTTTTGCGTGCTCGCTATCTATCTCTTCTTCTCTTTTGTGATTCTCGTTACTATTGTAAAACCTTGCAGACGACATGTCTTCTTATCAGAGTATGGAAAGATCGATGCTGTATCGAAAATCGATGATCGGTGAGTGCCAAAACACAAGATGCAATCAACAAACAAGAACTAATAACCAGAAACATAACACGTTTGGATATGTTTTCTTAATGCATGCGTTTATTCTTTACTTAGATTTTTATTCTAGACTAATTTTAGACTACTTGTAAATTGTGCTTGCTTTTAACTACCCTTGATTAAAGTACGTGTGATATGTGGGACATGTACTAATCAATCAATGTTATTTTAGATTTCGAGGACGACGGCGATGAGGAATCTGATGGCGGTTGGCAGCAAGAGCTTCAACGGCGATACGCGCAAGAAGCAAACTTTATGGCTGAATTGCGTGCGCGGCAGGCGGCAGCTACAAGCCCGCCAGAAATTAGCAATTATTATCCACAGCAACAGCAGCTTCCACCGAATTTCAATTATCAAGAGTACAATGGTACTGCGAGACGATCATCAGACTTTTCGCAGCATCCGCAGCAACAACAGGCATATCACGCACCCAATTACGGGCCATTTGCATTACAAGTAAGTCTATATGCGCTCGTTGATAAGAAGATGCTGAAATCTTTTTGAGTTCCAGATGAACGATCGTCGCAATTCGAAGGAATATGCGAACAGCTCAGTTGATAATATCGGCATGCCGAACGAGGACAAGGAACATTCAAATGATATGAATGGGCCGAGCATGCCCGGACCGAATAAGGAAACGCTTGACTGGGAGGAAGCTTTAAAAAATTGGGTAAATCGTTAATTACTAGTACGTAAGTATAGCAAGACGAAGCACAATTGTTTCTTTGTTTGTAAACAAATTACGAACGCTCCTTATATGGAACATTTACAAATCATAAAACAATTACATATTTATACCGAGCATTTTTCGCACTTTACGCAACTTATTAAGCGAATGAAATGAAACTTGCAAGAAGCAAAGAGTTCCTTAAATGTACGTTTATATCATGATTAACTTAACCGACATTATTATGTCAAGTATTACTGCGTTACATTTTTTCTAAACAAAAAGTAACTAACTGACTGCTAAACATTTCCAAACAAATACAAAAATTTAACGAGAGATTGACATGCTATGATCAGTTGTTAAGATGCTATGCAGGACCAATGAATGCGCGCGCAAAATAGTTAAAATGTTTCCGAGAACCCCAAATCTACAACTAGATAATTTCGTACTTTCCTATCAACTTATCTTTAGGGAAAACACTAATCAATCAATCAACAAGCGAGCGTGTTTTTTCATGACACCTACTCTAAGCGATACGCTAATTTAACCACTTTTAAACTATACTCTACCAACAAAATCACACTTATATAATTAATTCGATACTCATCGTAACTCACGAATCAAATCACTAACGTAAGAGATAAATTTTAAGCAGCTGGAGGCATTGACCAAGAGCGGAGTATAATGATATCATGGAATACAAAAAAAGACTTATCAAATAGTAATCATGCTTATCAACTGTAACTGAAACTTTCTCATTACTGCGACTAGTAATACGGCAAAGTATTACTGAATTAATCTTTGTGTACATACTCATACATTCATCATTCACGTTTTGCAAAAATTATAACTACATTTGTAATTATATATAAAAAAAATAACTGCATGGATGATTATGTATCGAGCAGTGCAACATATAGGATAAACGTTAAGCCCGTGTACTCTAATAATTGTTATTTGTTACTTATTAAGCAAGCTGATGAAACCAAATGGAGAAACTTTTTATGATGACGTGATGAAGGACCTAACTTTGCAAGAGTTGGTTTACTATATGCATAAATAATCTATTAAGACATTTATCACGAATCACAATGTCGTAAAACATAAGTCTAGCAAACGCATATTATACCATAAAAATATTGTTGAAGTTTTACATGGTATCAAATTGTAGTTAATAAAAATAACACTAGGTAAATAATGAAAACAAGTCTCATGCTATGCATTATATATCATTTATTAAGTCTTGCGTAGAAATTGTAAAAATTTGCGTATTTTTATGTGCCGGTGATTTATCTAAATTGGGTTCTGGAATAACTTCATGCGCCTTAGACGTAGTTGGCTCTGGTGATGGAATTATTTTTCTTCTTTTGGTTTCAACTTCCTCTCGCGGAGGAAATAATTTTGGAAAGTCGGTATCAGTATCAAAGTTTAGTATATAAGTGTCGAGTTCATCAGTATCACTGAATCTCATTGGTAAGGTATTTAATTGCTTATTCTTATCTGTATGGGATGTTGTTTTACTTGGTTGAACATTCTCATCGTCCGTGTTGTAATCATCGGAAGATTGTGATTCTGATATCATTTCAATTTTCCGTTTATTCTGGGAAGTTTTTGCCTCTTTTTCTGAATTATCCGCTTTTACAAAGTTCTGCAGATATTGTATCCGACGCTTTTTTTCATTTAGTAGTGAAACAAAACAAGTATATAAAGATTCTTCATGTTCCACCTGCTTATCTATTACTGCATCAAGTTTACTATTTGCATGTTCCAAATCTAAAACATGAAGAATTAATAGTTAATGATGATACTTAATAATTATGAAAATTTATACCTGTTTTAAGCTGTTCTTTTTCTTGGTTTAGTTTACTATTCTCCAATTTAAGTGCAGTGGTGTTATCATGCAAATAGTTTATATATTTGCTCATTGCTGCATGGTGATTTGTCACTTCTACCTTCTGTGAGAAGTATTTAATTTTGCCATCTTTGTATATGTAAACATTGTAATCTTTAATATCAACACATGAATCACAGCATTGCAATAAATTATTTAGTTTCTCTAGGTAATCAGAAACTGATATTTGGAATACATCAGCAAATTGCTTAGCATGTTCATTGGTGACCTAAGAATTATTGGTATTTAACACAGTTTAATAACAATTTGAACAACATGTATTACTTTACATGTATAAGACACATCACTATCACTTATTGTTATTATAGGATAGTCATCCTCATTTTCAACAAACACTTTGTACATTAATTCGGCCGACTTGGCTCTTATTAAATTAAACCACATGATTAACAACAATTACAAAACTTAAGAAATAATTATTATCGGTACATAAAGTGTGGTTATATTTATCTTGGCGCATTTGGTGTCATCAACGACACTTGTGCGAACTGTTGCAACTAGTGGTAAAGCCAGTGTTTGATCAATTTTACGATAACTAAATATATTCTAAATGGCAATTCATATACCATTATGTCACAAGTGCTGATAAAAAGTTATTGCAACTTTATGCAGTGTAAAAGTAATTCATTTAGTGTAAAATCTGGTAACTTCAACGTCACAACCAAAACGTCATCTACGCGCACCAAGTGACTGACACTTGTTCAGCAGTTTGTGCAAAGGTGAGTGGTAAAGGTTCGGCGTCTAATGTGATTGCCGTGAATCGTGTATTGTATTGAAGTGGATCTTCCCTGCAGTGTATTTCCGTGATTTTGTTTAAACTATCAATGCATACGTGAACGTAGCACGTGTGAATGAATACGTGTTGTAAGTGCGAAAGAGTGCTATACGTTCGGCAAGTGGCCATTGAACAGTCTGATACGTGTGCACACGTCGCAAGAATATCGCCGGTCTCCAGAAAGCACGATCATACGTGTATCGAAATAAAACCGGGTACAGCGCCTTTACCGTACTCCTGCTGCAGTCAGGGGTTATTGCATTCTGTTTGCATTGATGAGACACCGATATCAAGTCGGGCGCGCCGCTGTGTATCCGTTGCTGAGCGGTCGAATATCGTAGTAATCCACGAATCAAACGAGTGAAAGTGTACGTTGCTCGTACGTATACAGCGAGCGCATATTTTTGGTGCTTTGGCGAGTGTGTTGCGTTCGTTCATGTGTCTTAATACGACTCTGATTGCGTTCGTCACATTGTGAATGTGGTCACGCATACGACTTGTACACCACGAGGATTACCATCAGCAGCCCGATAAGACGTAGCGTCAACTGGAGTCTGATAAGCAATAAACAAACACCGGGAGATTGTACACAATGGCGAAGACCTACGACTATTTGTTCAAGCTGCTCCTCATTGGCGACTCCGGAGTTGGCAAGACATGTGTACTCTTCCGCTTCTCTGAGGATGCATTTAACACAACGTTTATATCAACCATAGGTGAGTGTAAATCGTAGGACAATGTGTTTAATTGAGAGCGACAACCGCCAGCGTGGTTGAGAATAGGAAAAAACAACAAATGATAGTGTGAGTCATCACTTTCGAGGATCAAACACAAGCGAAGCACAAGAAAAAAACTTGCGTTACAAGTGCAATTATAGTCGACAAACTTGTCTAAATTGAGTCAAATTGCCTTTAAAATGCGTTTCTAAATCATCCGAAATGATTTATATTTGGATTGATATTGACGGTGATATGTAATGCAATATGCATCAAATTTTATATTCCAAGAATCTGAAATGAAATGAATGGGTTCACGCTGATGAAGCGGCTTTTATTGTATTTATTGCAATGGTTATTAACATACAACGTCCGTTCTCGTATAAACCACACCTTTTGTTGATATGACCCTGCATAAAGTGCGTTCTGACTTTGACTTTTCAATAGCAATGAGTATCATTTTATATATTAGATTGAAACATGATGAGATGATGTATGATTGAAATCTATGAAGCGTGGCAGTGATGAATGTTTGCTTGTTTATTAAATATTTAGTGTGTGATCAATTGGAAGTTAATACATTGTGTTTTCCGTTTTAGGCATTGATTTTAAAATCCGAACGATAGACTTAGACGGCAAAAAAATCAAGTTGCAAATATGGTAAGTTGTAATTATACACGCGCCAGCAAGGACTAAGCAATCCGCATGCTTGACATTTTGTTTTCATTGACTTTATCACTCTCAACTTGAAACACAAGGCATTATCATACTGTTCATTAAAGGAAACACACATCTATAAATACAGCGCGTGATAGATTCATGTGTAACATGCTGCCTTGTAAGTTGAGTCATCTTATGCTGGAATTTTTAGGGATACTGCCGGCCAGGAGCGCTTCCGAACGATAACGACAGCGTATTATCGTGGAGCGATGGGCATTATGCTCGTGTACGATATAACGAACGAGAAGAGCTTTGAGAACATCAAGAACTGGATTCGCAATATCGAGGAGAACGCGTCCGCCGACGTTGAGAAGATGCTGCTGGGCAACAAGTGCGAGCTGGAGGATAAGCGGCAGGTGTCAAAGGAGCGCGGCGAGCAGTTGGCCGTCGAATACGGCATCAAGTTCATCGAGACAAGCGCGAAGGCCAGCATACGCGTCGAGGACGCCTTCTACACGCTGGCGCGCGATATCAAGGCGAAAATGGAAAAGAAACTGGTACGTAGGCGAATTCGTTCGCGAGCGCGCTACTCGCAATTCGAAACAATATTAATGAGTGTTCTTCTCTTTTCCTCCGCAATTTCTCTTGCGTGCGCGGGACACATACACACGCTCTGTGTGCTGTCGTCCTCTCTCGACTTTATGTTGTGCAATTAATGTTGGCGATGGGGGGCAGAAGGTAAAGAAAACAGATGGTTTTAGGCATGGTGATGGCGCATTACGGCTGGCAATGCAATAGCTGTGTTTTGCTCTTCTCGCTATTTTTGCTTGATGCACTCTCGCATTGTTATGTCGAATTTTAATTAAGCACACCGTTTATGTTTTGCATGCCAGCACATACACTTCATCAATCATGCTTGCATTACGCGTGCTAGACGTGTGTAAACAATTAATGCAATTATATGCACGTTTAATACGTAATTGCAGCGAGTTGATCATCGATAACTGCATACTTTTTGCATGAGCATGACGTTACGTTTATAGGCTGATTAATTATGTTTTTATGACTAATTGTCTAAATTCATTGCTGAATTAATTTGCAACTTTACATATACGTTGTATTGGATAACGGAGGGCGTATATTGATTCTGTAGTTTAGTTACTAATTGAACTTTGTTGCATGATATATTAACCGACATGATTGACAATTATTGCATTTATACAATGTGATGCGATCATTTCCATATAATGCAACCTTTGCTGGTGTGTCTGCAGGAGGCGAGCAATCCACCCAAGGGCGGGCAAATGATGTTGAAAGCGTCCGAGCCGCAGAGGAAGCCGACGAACTGGCTGTCACGCTGCACTCTGCTCTGACCAACTATCCTTAGTGACGTTATTCAATTTTATATGCTGCATAACTACTACCTTCAATATATACACATAACGATAACAATACTTTGGCGATGCGACAAGGGCTCACGCAATTGATGCAAATATTCATCGCGCCTGATGGATACGGCAAACGACGAGCGTTGAAAAGCATTCGCAATTTTCCAATCAGCGTCTGCAACCGATATACCAACGATGTGCTGTGGACCAGCTGGAAACGAAAGACGTTGTTACGTTTTTATTTTCGAGCGTGATAAAAACAGGTTGATTAGTTTGTGTTATAAATGTTAATAATTGATAAGGAATATGTATCACTTAAGAAAGATGGATTGGTTGCGTCTTCACAGATTGATTGCCAATGCATACTAACTACTACACAATCCAGTTATATAATGTGCAACTCGTTTAATATTCATTTGACGACGTCTCTTATTGTCTGTAATAATTTGTACGCGACTAATTCATTCGATTGATTTGAAGTTACATTAACCCAGTTGGCAGACCGAATGAGTTATTATAGTTATTTGCTTACATACTTGTACTGGTTATGCAATAATATTGTAGTTACACTTTTTTAATGATCAAGTAAGTACACAGCCCGTATACGAAGGCGGTGGGATTGTTTATAAAAAAGGGCTGAACGACATTTTGATATGTAGTACACGGCAAGGTGGACAAACGAATTTTTTATTCACAAAGATGATTTCGAATGATATACAAAACACTTGGAACATATTTACAAACTTGTACGACATTATTGCATTGTTGACGCAGTTGCGCGTTTTACGTGCGAATCGAAACAATAAGATAAGTTTTATATTAAAATATTTCAACCAACCATACAACCTAAGCAGGATGAGTGCTTTAGAAACATTCAAAAAGCTATAAGTCTATACGATTTTAATGGATTTCTTTCAAGTGCACGTTTATAATTATAGAATTTTATATTAGACAATATTATTTGTCGTTAATTGCAACAGAGAATATTTAAGTAAGAATTCAAACATGTGATGTTTTATATGATTTTTAAACTATCTTAATATGCTGTAATTGTACGAACACACGCTAAATTAACTTAGTTATTGACGGTTGTATATTGCAAAATTTTTATGGGTAATGTTTCTTTAACCAAATTTGATATTATCAATGCATTTGAGGTAAAAATTCCAAGCAATTTTTATCGACATAGTTAATTTATTTGTGCTAGGAGTGTTAGGTATATTTAGAGATGGTTTGTTCTAATACCGAGCAACTTAATTGGACTGCTTCTTCAATGCAACCAAATCATTTGATGACAGATATTATAAAACGAAACTAACAGTGTAAATTCAGGAATGAATAAATCTTTGTACATAAACTGATGTACAATTTTATGTAACTCAATTGTAGACATTTGTCAGATCAAAGTTGGAATACTTGTTAAGTATGAAGCAATTGTTTTGCACTGGGATGATTGACAAAAACTCCCTCCAGGATTTAAGGTAATTTATGTGTTTGGTTTATTAATATTAGATATTACAATTTTATTTCTGTTGCAGGAGGAACTTGTTAAATAATATCGTAATGGTCAAAGTAAACAAGGAATGTTATCGCCCCGATGTCACAGCCAGTTTGGTAAGTTTTTTTATTTCATACTTGTTCCATTCGCATGCTTATCAAGGGCAATTGTCGTCGTCAGTAAAAACGTTTCGTCCATTTAATGTTGTAAATCTCTTACTCTCTCGAATAATTCATTTTATCACAACTGTTGTGTTCAATTTTAAATGTTTACTAAACCCGTGGTTTCCCACATTCACGTAATAAACAAGTCACTGTATTTTGAGAAACGTTTATTGTTCAAAAAGTTTTATTTATATTCGTGTACGTTATCGTTATCTATTCCTCGATATCAATATTTATCCACATTTTTTATAAATAATATCCTTTAGATACACAATGCAATAATATTGTTGCAATATATAAAATGGGACCTTACATTGGCTTACATGTTTGGTTTTCCTAGTTATAAAGTTGCCTTAAACACTAGTAATTAATTATCACCCGAATTCTCTTGGAGTGTTCGCTGTTGTTTGTGCATTAGCTTCAGCATATTCAAATTTTCCCTTAACGATGCTGCTTCCTCGAAGCGATTTGCTTGAATTGCCTGCTGTATGTAATTACGTACAATGTTGATTTGTTCGAGAAGCGGATCGTCTATTTGTTCATTGGTTGCTAATTCCAAATTGTTGGAGACATTAGCAGGTGACCAGCCAGTTGTCACTGCTACTTTTTTCACAGTAACGTGTGCAGAATCGTCTTGGGAATCTTGCATACTGTTTAACAGCCTTTGCTCTCGTTTCTTTGCCACTTCACTGGGCGTTGGCAGGATTGGCAACGTTAGCAGATTCTCTTTGATATAAGTATTAGTTCCACGTCGAATCGAATTTTGTAGACTCACTTCTCGTGGGTATTCAGAATTAGGTGGAATTGCAGCTATTTTCTTGCTGATTGCATCCAGCACCTCAGCTTGCTTGGCAATTGAGGTTTTTAAAGTTTGGGCATCTTGAAGTAGATAAGTAGTGTCACCCATGTCCAATGAAGCAAACATCTAAAAATTTAATTTAATATTCTGCTCGAAATTTTAACTTGTATTTAATGAGTACCTTCATATATAGGTCAACATTAGGCTGTATTTGGTTCTTGGCAATTTGTAATTGCTCATATAACTTGCAGATTAATGGCTGCAAGCTTTGATTCATTTGAATCTTACTTCTGCAGTCTAACATTGCCTTGCAATGTGAACAAATTCTTAGTGTAACTTGATCATCTTTATGTTTAACATGACTAGAATGATCTTGTGTATATACTGAGGTAGTGATACTTCCTAAAATTATTGAGTCAATCATTTGCAGAGAGAAGTATGTTTTGTACTTACTTGCTTCCTCATAAGTAAGGAATGTTGAACATGAATTGCACATTATGCTGCCACATAGTCTGCAGTGGTGTTGTCTTCTGGTTAAATTGAAACTGGAGGCACATGAAGGACACCTTGTAACAGTGCTACCATCAAGCCAAGTGACTAATTCCTGTGCCACTTGTTTACGATCAGTGCCTTCAGATCGTAGGAATCTGTCCAGTCGAATAATTAGTTTGTTAGTCTCTGAAGTTCTGTGGTCTAAGCGTTCCCTTCTAATTTCTTTAAAGTAATCTATGTGTGACCTAAATACCCCAGGATTTTGTGGATCTGACTTCTCTAGGAAGTACTTTTGGAATGTTGAATCAACTTTAATAGTCTCAATATCCTTGTCATCTGCCTTTAATATCTTGTTCTTTGCCTTGCCAACAAGTCCTGATTGTATGACAATTGATAAGCTTAATTACTGTTAATTTGGGAGTTTGTTTACCTTTTAGAGATTTCAACAGGTCCTGCTCTTCTGCATGTTTCTCCTGGAAGTGGGCAAGAAGTATTTTTGGTGAACGGAAATCGATGTGGCAAATCGGGCATAAAAATCCTTCCTTAATTTCGCCGTCACGATCCATCGTTATTAACTAAATTCCATCAATAACTGTTTTTCGTGTATCACTTTGGTTTATTTATTAACTGCTGGGAATTAAGGTTAATGTTAACAAGGCGGAGTTGAATACAATCGAGTAGGTGTCGCTGGGATGCTTATAGTGAATTTATTGTTGCAGGTTACCTCCAGCATTTTGCCGGCTGACAGATCTTCTCTACTGACGCCGGTTTGTCTGTAGCGGCGTCATAAGTTCCTTATTAAATGGTTAAATATGGTGATAATAAGCAAGAAATACGTAAAAGTGTGGAGCAAATGTGGCCAGGTATGTAAGTGTTTTAATATTTGTTACTATTCATGCTTGCTATTCACGATTGATTGTGTATTTCATATCGTTACATTACGTACATTCTGCTAAGGTGATAGTTGCTCTTTGATATACTGATACGGAAAAATTTAATGACTGGTATTAATAATATCCGCCTCCGTGATGGCTATATAAATTTTCCCAGAATTGAAACCATGGTTGATGTATTGCATGAGCATGTACACCTTTGTTGCTTATAAGAACAGTGTTCAAGTCTTCATCAAATGGCTTCCATTTTGTTGGAAGACTGTGCCCTTTAACAAAGTCAGTCCAAAGTTTAACCATGTTCAGTACGAGTTTTTCTTCTACGGAGTCCTTTTCAATAGCGGGTGTCGTCGCAAATTTAAACAAATACCCCAATTCGTCGGCGTGACATGCACCAGGTAAATTGGCAACTTTTGGAATGTTAGGTTTTAAGAAATTTAATGGCGTATCACCTGCAAACTCATAATAATGAAGTTCAACATTTCTTGCATGCTCAAGAGCAACCGTCACAGATTCATATCGAAACCATGAATCCGTATAAAACGATACATTGTTAGCTAATGAAGTTTCATTAATTCCATAATACGTTATTAGCTTCTCCGCGGCTTCCTCTCTATGTGTGAAAAAGAATGGAATATGTGTGTCCATCTTCTTGAAATTCGGTTGATGCCTTCCGTAAATCAAATAGCCTTCTTTATTTGTGTTACCCACTAACATGGGCACTTTGCTATATTTTCCTTCGTCCAGCAGACGCAAAGGAAAATCTGGCATAAAACTATGTTTAGATTTTGGTTCTTTCACAAGTCCAAAAAGAGCTGGCTGGTTCACTTGTATATCCTGCAATGTTACCAAGTTAATTACAAATAAATGATTAACACACGATAATACTAACAAAATACTTTTGCGCAATGCCAGCTTTGAATAAGTTCTCAATTGATGTTTGTTTAAGCAAGTGAACCATTGTTTCATGATCATCTGTTTCAATATTAAGTTGTTTGGCAATGGGTAATGCTGAGTTGTTCATTGCAACAGCAATTGCCATAATTGAATTACCACTCATGAGAGTTGCGCGCTGGAAAAGACCTCTCGAAAGAGGTGATAACACATGAGCATGTATAGACATTCCCCCCGCGCTTTCACCACAGATGGTAATCGCTTTCGGGTTGCCGCCGAAATATTTTATGTTGTTATTGACCCATTTCAATGCGAGTAATTGATCTTTATGTCCGTTGTTTGACGCCATATGTTTTTCAATATCGGAATATTCTGAATTGACCATATTTAAATAACCGAGTAGTCCCAATCTATAGTTGATTGTAACGAGAACTATGTTTTCTGTTAACAGGAATTCGGGGCCATACATATTGGATGATCCACTGCAAAATGCTCCGCCATGGACGTAAAACATAACAGGTAACAAATTAGTCGTATTTAACTAAAACAAAGAACTAATCAAATTTTATCATTTTTTTGCTATCAGCAAGAAAATAGCTGAGTGGATGGACTCGCTTACACTCTTTGTGAACACGTTCAAGTATAAGCAATCTTCACCGCCCACGATTTGGTTGGTGTCCGTCATCTGGGTACAGAAAGGTCCATAAGCGGTGGCGTTTAGAATACCCTTCCATGGATCGTTTTTGATGGCTGGCTGGAATATTAAGGTAGGATTCTTATTACTTAGCATGCATTGTTGCGTTCTACTAACAGAAAAGCGTAATTCGTTGATCGGTGGTTTTGCGAAAGGTATTCCCCTGAACGAATAGAATTTCTCACCGTTGTAGGCGGGAAGGCTCAAGCCTTCAAGGGTACCATCTGGTATTGTTACGTGCGGATTATTTTCATTTGCGCGAAATTGGCTGCAGGTTGCGAGCATTAAAACAATTATCAATTGCACTCTTTTCATTGCGGTTCACCAGTTGGCAAGCGACTAAGTACAGGGAATAAATTATTTGCAATTTATAGGTAAACAGCTTCACACCTATTTATTTGGTATTGACAACCGTGCTAGTGATTATATCTATTAATAACGAGATGAATAATATCGCAATCGTGAATTATGCAAAAAATATCTCGTCAAACAACCTATTTGAAGAATTCAATTTAATCGCATAATATTTATTTAGTCGGATTTGCTTTGAATTAAGTTTTTAAGCAAACAGTTTTACGCGCACCGGGCTTTATAAGTAAACAAGCTTCGATTCGCTTTGAATATTTTTATAATCAAATTCGAAAAAATGAAATGCGACGCACTGTATCACTTGTTATCCTATCCTGGTTTTACTTATTTGATATTCACATTGTTCGTATGAAACCAAGTCAAATCAACTATGCGCCACAATACAACTATATACACAAATACAATAATTGCTTTCTTGGTGTCTTTATACTCAAGGTATATTTAATAGTTCATTGTTGATGCTGTTAATAGTAATTGCTTGAATAGTTCTGATAAATGACGTCCCAGAATTCGAAGTTTCTATTAGTAAAGTTACTGGTGCCAAAGTCCTCATTTTTTATTACCAAAATATTTCTTTTATCAGTTTCGTATGGTAACCACCGTATGTTATTTAATAATACATCATACATCGGCGTTGGATTGGCATTCTTAACGAAATTAGCCTGCATACGAATAATGCGTCTCATCCATAATTGTTCAATGCTATTTAGTTCGATAGTTGGTGAACGATAATTCGAGAAAATGTATGTGTCATCATCGGTGTGACACGCACCAGGAAATGAATCAATCGTATCATGCGTCCGCTTGAACACATTCAATTTGGTATCCAATGTAAAATAAGCAACAAATGTTCGTTGCATGCGGCTCATCGTTTGCAGCGCACGGTAGGTTGAGTGCCTAAACCATACATCACCCCAAAAGTCAACCAAAGGGTATTTGAAATTATTATTGAAATAATAATCATGTGCTTTTGCCTGCACAATGCTGCTATTCGCACCAAAAAGTTGCGGGATGTGTAGAGTCATATTTGGCATTTCGTTCATATTTGCAATATTTGTCGTGTTGAAGAGCAATCCTTCAGAATTTGTTATACTTAACATTACGGGTACTTTATGAAAATTACCTGCTTTTGCAAGACTTATCACAGACTCGGTTATAAAACTTCCATTGCCTTCTTGCTCTATGAATAAACCATTGTACATTGCTCTATTTAGATATAAATCAAACCATTTAATGGTCAGTTGCGCTTCGTATATATCTTGCAGTGGAGCTGCTCTGAGTTGTTGTACCATTTCGGTAACATTTACGGTTGCAATGCCCATTTGGCGAGCAAGGACAACAGCGTTGTAGGGCTCTAAATTTTGAAGGGCCATGAATCCTGTACTGCTTCGGCATATTACGCGGTGGAAAAGTCCTTCTGCAAGCGGCGAAAATAAATGATAATGCGTTGATAGGGCACCGGCACTCTCGCCACTCAAAGTGACTATCTTTGGGTCACCGCCAAAGTATAGAATGTTATTTTGCACCCACTTGAGGGCCATTATTTGATCCTTAAAGCCGTTATTCGCCGAAATTAAACCGGAGTCATTCATGGTGAGGAAACCAAGTGTACTTAGGCGGTAGTTAATCGTCACGATAACGATGTTTTCGGTGATTAAGTATTTGGGATTCACGTTCGTTAGAGAGCCTGATAAGCGATTGAAGCCGCCTCCATGTACATAAACAATGACAGGACGTAAATCTGTTTGATTGATCTGAAATTGCGTATTTATAATTCATAATTTAGAACTTTGGTACCGACACTTACGGAATTAGTATATACATTTAAATATAAGCAATCTTCTTGACCTGTGTAGGCAGTGTTGTTAGGTTGAACGCATGATGGACTTTCCATACTGCCACTACGTATGCCAAGCCACGGCACCGGTTCTTGCGGGGCGGCGAACCGCAGTTCACCAATCGGTGGTTTTGCGAAGGGTATTGATTGAAATGCATAATAGCTATTGTTATAATAATCCCGAAGTGTACTTCCGGATATAGCTCCTTGTTTTATTAGAACGTATATACAATTAACAATTGTTATATGAAGAACGCAAACTGTCGTTATGTGCGCAATGTATGTACTCGTTAATAAGTACATTGTCGCAGGGTAACTACTTTGTTTTGAAGTCAGTCAAGTAGTAGCGACAACAATAGTCTGAGTAATTAATTAAATACCCAAAAAAACAAACAAAGCTACGGTAAAGTTCATACATAGGTGTTGCAAAATATGCAAAATAATTGCAAAGCAATGCGTAGTTGTTGGTGATTTCATTATTTAATGATTGGCAATGAATCTTTAAATTTACTGATATTGCAAAGAAATTCAGTTAATGTTTTACCTGACGTTTGAGTGCATTATGCAAATATTATTTACCATGTAGAATTCATTATCTTCAATATGTTTTAACCTTTTGTTTGCATGGTAACAACTTCATGAGTTTATCGATGATATTCACAGCGTGAACTCGTCATTTCCAAATTATTTGGTTCATAACTTGGGAATTCGCGAACACTTAATTTTTTTGCACTAACATTTATTGTATTTATGATACAATCGTCGCCAAAAGTCCCAATTCTCTTTATCGGGCTCATGGCGTACTTCTAATTTATCAAGATTGATATCCACATAGTTTATATTTTGGGAGTCATCTACTTTTTTCCATTCGATTTTACATTTGTCGATGGTTGGGTTACCGTTTGTTGCAAAACTTGTCCATACTTTTAATGCGGTTCGCCAACCAAGTTCTTCATTACTAGCGCTTCTGAACATGGGAGTGTACTCGGTGGTAAACAAATACCCCAATTCATCCATGTGACTTGCACCATGATAAAGTCTCGTTACGGGATGCAATCGTTTGAAGTAATTGAGTCGCGTATCACTGGAAAACAAATAGAAATAGATTTCGTGGCCTGCTTCTAAATGTTTTTCCACGGCTTGCAAGTAACCGGCAAAGAACCATGGGCCTAAAGCAAAGCGCAATACTCTATCAATTGTCATAGCAAATTGCTGTTCATCATCTTCAAAGAATGTTGATTGAATTGATTTCACAAGCGTAGGGCGGTCTTCCTCTGGTATTTTCAAATCATACGGAATTGTAATGTCGAGATTATCAAAGTAGAACGGTTTACCAGAGTATAAATATCTCATAGTTTCAAAAATTATCGTATCGTTGTTATTATAGCCCAGCATGATCGGTATGTTTTTCGGTGCTTCTGCTACTAAATCTATCGGTCGTTTGGCAAAGAATGCCGGTTCATTCGTTTGTTTCTCAACGACTGGAGCAAGAGTCATTGGTGAATTAATTGGAACGGCCTACAAGTTTAATTAAATGTCGCTTTGATATTGCATAATTAAGAAACTTACGAGTTCACCGGGCTGTATAGTTTTTCTCACAAATTCTTGCCATGGCATTTGTTGCATCTTTTCAATAATTTCTTCAGTACAACCAGTGATACCCAAATTTTTGGCAATTTCATCGCCGGTGCCAAGTACACCAATATTCCATGAATTAAAAGCGCAGCCGCTTTGTGCAATCACTTTGTGAACAAGTCCTCTTGACATTGGTGATAACAAGTGACTATGGGTACTCGCGCCGCCTACACTTTCGCCAAATACAGTTACTGAATCTTTGTCGCCGCAAAAATTCTCAATGTGCTCTTGTACCCAATTCAGAGCCATCACTTGGTCCTTCAGATGAGCATTTCCCGGTACGCCTTTAGTTTGATCTTTGAAACTTATAGCACCTAGCGAAACGAATTAATAATAGTAATAATAAATAGTTGAAGCTGTATGCATCAAATACCCAAGAAACCAAGTCGGTAATTAATTGTAACCAATACGACGTCTTCGGTCATGAAAAACTCAGCGCCATATAGCAATGAGCTGCCAGTGCCTACGCGATAACCACCTCCATGAATGTATACCATCACAGGCCTTTTCTTGCACCCTTTAATCTAAAAATTAGTCTCGTGAAAGCTCTGAAACTTTGCCATTGCGAAATACGTACAGATTTAGTGTATACATTAAGATAGAGGCAGTCTTCATCCCCAACTAAATCATCATAAGCATATTGTGGGCAGAAAGGTGCCGGTCGAGTTGCATCAAGAATATCATCCCATTTATCGTACGCGACTGGTGCCTAGCGTTTTGAGCGGTTATTTAAATTAGTATTAACTTGTTACTTCGTCGCATCATTATTTACCTTAAAGCGGAGTTTGCCAATTGGTGCTTTTGCATATGGAATTGCAGTGAAGCTATAAAATTTCTCATTATCCCAATTTAATGACACTGTACCACTAATTTGGCCATGACTAGTAGTTACAATTGCATCTCCACCAAAGCATTCATTAACAGACACATAAATTATTATTATCACATAAATTACTTGTTTTGCGAGCATTTTGAAAGTATTGCCGTCCGGTGGACGCTATTGCGAATATAAATAACACTCCAGTAAAGTATCGTTAATATATATTATTATTAAGTCAGCAAAATATTGTTTGCAATTACAATTTGCAACGTAACGACTTTGATCATGGCGGGAGAGAACATATGCAAACTTGGAGATAATAAAGGTCTTTTGACCTGTTATTTAATATAATAACCATTCATTCAGAATTAAAAATGTCCAGTAATTACTTTCTATTAAGTAACTTAACTTAAACAAAATGATTTTGCCAAATACATTCGCTCGGGATCAAAATGGGTCATCAGTAATACCGAATTACTTGTTTTTCGAGTATTTGTAGTTAATTCAAACAGATATTTATTAACTAAGTTCAACTGAATAAATATTAACGAGATTCGCGAATAATTACGTTTGTTTTCGGAACGAATATTAAGAAAGGAAGGCATTAAGTGATAAGTATACATTAACACCAATTATTTGCGGGTTTTATATTAAATATGAAGAATAATATTTCCTTATTTAATAATTATTGAATAATTATTAATTAAATTACATTAGCGTCAAAGCATGAATTTCTAATAACAAAATTAAATTTGTCTGGTAACTACTTTCAATAGTGTTGGGTAGCTGTGCCTAGTTGCTCAATTCAAGCTGAGACAATAAGGGGAAGATCAAATTTATCAGTAGCAACAACGCTTCGTAGCCTGGTGGTTATAGGCTGCTGAAGTGATCCGGTTGTCTCGGGTTCGATTTCCGAGAATTCTAATTTAATTTTAAATTTCCAATACAGATTGAGACTGTAAGCGGAAGATTAAATTTACCTGTAGCAACAGCGCTACATAGCCTAGCGGTATAGTCTATGGAAGTGATCAGTGCGTCTCGAGTTCGAATCTCGAGTCAACCAATTCAATTTTAAGTTTTCAATCCAATTTGACGCTATAAAGGG
Organism: Aleochara curtula; assembly: GCA_963978815.1. Lineage (NCBI taxonomy): Eukaryota > Metazoa > Arthropoda > Insecta > Coleoptera > Staphylinidae > Aleochara > Aleochara curtula. Next base: position 15,981,792 of record OZ022216.1, on the reverse strand, counting down.
AAGATCAAATTTAGCTATAGGTATCAACACTCCGTAGCCTAGTGGTCTAGTCTATGGATGTGATCTGGGTGTCTCGAGTTCGAATCTCGAGTCGGGCAACTTCTGTTTTAACATTTCAATTCAATTTAAGTCTATAAGGGGAAGATCAAATTCGCCTCAAGAAAAGCACTCCGTAGCCTAGTGAAATAGTCTATGAGAGTGGTCTGTGTGTCTCGGGTTCGATCCCCGACAACGGTTGGCCGAATTTATAACTTATTTAATTCTTTGTATGTCTGGGGGCCCCAGTGGACTTAAATCTAAGTCCTATGGGGCCCCGCGGTCGTACAAAGGCCCCATTTTTAATTTTTGAAGCCCGTACGTATTAAGATTGTCTCCAAGTAAACCCACCCCAAGCTCCGCTCCCCGGCAGGTTGCTTGTCGACCAGCTCGGTCGCTGTCCGACTAGCAACTGCCTCCCCATTCCCGATTTTCGTTACCAACAGACCGCGTATTCTGACGTCATATCAGATTAAGGCGCCGCCACCCTGTGAGAAGTGGGGACTTAGAAGTATTTTGCTAAGTGCTTGAATTGAATACAAGCGCAATGGCCAAATGAATGGCCATCCTGCAGAAGAAACTGGTGGATATAGTGTCTTAACCAATATAAATATAGCTATTCTATTTAAATTTGAGAAAAATTCATTTAGAAGTAGCCACGCCGGGATTCGAACCCGGGACTTCATGCTTGCTAAGCAAGCACTTTAGCACTACGCCACCAACTGCTTATGGGGTAGAATTTAAAACTTATACGTTACTGAATTGCCTCCCAACTTAATACATTAGAAAATTCATCAGAACAACCACTCAGTGCCGGGATTCGAACCCGGGATCGTCTATTTGCTAAGCGAGCATTTTACCACTAAGCCGCCAATTGACTTAGCATATGTAAATTGAATCTTATACTTGGGAATAATAGGCAAGTTACAAAGTATGTTTAAATACACAAGGAAACTTGTAGAAGCTTTTCAAATCAGTTTTACTTTCAAATAATTGATTTTATTCAAACCTTTGGAAGATAACAATAGTATAAGTAGGATGTACTTAAATATGATATGATTACTATGTAATCATACCAGAAACAATCCAGAAGGTGAAATGTGTACATACAACTATTCTCTAACAATGCATAAGTATATATAATGTACAAATTTTACAATGTATTGTATTTTTTCAGTTGGTTGATGTAGTTTAAATTCCATTCACACCATAGGGATGGAAATAGTGAGTATATGGGCATTTATGCTCTGAACCATAATATCCACATGGTTTTATCTCAAATACTAGGCTAGTAGTTTGTAATTAAGGTGTAGTTTTCAGTTAAATGATTAGGGCTTCCATGTGAATTCAGCTGAGTGAATATAGGTCTGGGACTATTTGAAACTTGGTTTATAATAAGCAGTTTCATCATGGCTGTCACATTTTAATACGCATACATTCAATGTCTATTGAGAGTCTGTTCATTCAATTAAGGGCAGAAGGATGAAATTAGGTATGAACATAAGCATGTAAGTACTTAGTTAACTACTGTAGGTTGTGATTTATTTGTAATTCTAATGTATTTTTTTAGTGACAATATGAAGACAGCTGCAGTTATGGTTGCAGCAACATTATTGAAATAGGTCAGTGTCAATGTAGATTTATGTTAGGAAATTTTTGTGTAAACAATGATTGTTATCCCAACTAATAGAGTTTACGATTTTGGTCTAATTTCTATGTATTTTTCAGTTGCTATTTGAAGACAACGTTTATTCTGTTCCAAGCCACATCAGAGAATTAGGTGAGAGTCTGTGTTAAGCTGATTCATAATATATATATTCATATAACTGCATTTCATGATATATACCAAATTCAAAGTGTTTTCCAGTTGGTTGATGATAACTCTTATTTCACATTCAAGGCAGATGGATAAAAATTGGTGAGTACATGTATATTGAAACCCTAAATTGTAATAACCACCCAGTTTTATACCAACTGCTATAGGTTAACAAATATTTGTAATTTCTGTGTATTTTTTCAGTTAATATATGAAGGCAACTCCCATTCGATTATATGGCAATAGGTGAGTGGAAGATCAAGCTTATGCATTTACAATAGCTGCCTTTCCTGTAATGATTGTATTTCAATATTTAATTTAATGTGTGTTTCAGTTGGTTGATGATCGGTTCCATTTCATTCAAGCATGAGGGCTGAAAACAGGTGAGTGTGTGGGCATTTAAGCTCTGAATCAGAGTAACCACCCTAGTTAATTTATTCAAACTGTTATAGTTTAACTAATTTGAATATATTTTTCAGGTACTTGATGATAATTTTGGAAACGATGTATCCAGTTCTATAATACTCGGTAAGTGTGTTGGCACTTAAACCCTGAATAATTATAAATAATTATGAAAGCTTATGTTTGTTTCTATTTATAATGTATTTCTTCAGGTCATCATCAATATCAACAGCCTTACATCTGCATCCCCTGCTGGACATAGGCCTGCTTCCATTTCTTCAGGTATTAGATGATTATATCGCATCCATGGGAGCTAATTATTTCACATCACCTAGGATGGTAAGGCACCAAGTGTTCTTTCAATTACAAGTCGTTCCATTGACTTATTTGGGTATGTTCTTTAATAAATCCATAAAATGTACTGAGTTGGCATCATATTCTCCCCTTCCTCGAGAGATGGCGTTGTGTTCAGTGGTCGGTATACAGTTTGTCGTAGTACTTCCCTTCCTCAATAGATGGCGCCATATGTTGAGAAAATGGCGTGTAATACAAGTTGCCTATATTATATTCATTACTAGAAAATGTTGAATTTATGCAATTAAATGGTGACCAATACGTTTCAAAGTTAATATGCAGATAGAGATAAGTTCCCTGAATAAAATGAGGTATCACACACCTATTTAGGACGTCTGGTCTGGCTCCATATTGTTTGGCGCCAAAATTAAAATTATCTCTACGTTTATGTGATCCCTATACGAAAACGCAAAAATGAATATAAGAAACTCAATTTCCCCATGAAATTTCTTCATTTCTTATAGCCCCCATGATTGTTCGCGCCAAAATTAAAAGTATCTTTTTACGTTTATGTGATCCTAGTACAAAAAGGCAAAAAATGAATATTAGAAATGAAAAAATCATGGGGAAATTGTGTTTCTTATATTCATTTTTTGCCTTTTTGTACTAGGATCACATAAACGTAAAGAGATACTTTTAATTTTGGCGCGAACAATCATGGGGGCTATAAGAAATGAAGAAATATCATGGGGAAATTGAGTTTCTTATATTCATTTTTTGCGTTTTCGTATCGGGATCACATAAACGTTAAGAGACACTTTAAGTTTTGGCGCGAACAATCATGGGGGCCAGAAAGGAGATTCATTGTTTGCGTTTTCATACCGGGATCATATAAACGTAAGTTTTAGACGGGTGTTTTTAAAAGGTGTATTACTCATGAACCAGTAGTCTTAGAGGGGTGTATGATACCTCATTTTATTCAGTGCGGATCCCTTTATCTGTAATAAAACTTTGAACCTTATCGGATAACATTTAAACATAAAAATTAAACAATTTTTGGAGAAAATTTGAGGTAGGCAACCGGTGAGACATGTCGTGTGTCGCCATCTCGGATGAATTTGTGGAACTAATTTGGCCATCTATTGGGAAATTAGCGAACTAACATTGCTATAAGAAAATTACATATAATACTATATTGGTATTTAACCATTATAATCCTTTGAAAACAACCCCAATATATTTAATCCATTTATTTAAAAACGTACATAAATAAGATTATGGCACCAATTTTAAATTAACTTGCTCGTGGCCCCCTCATCATCCCTGGCCATGTGATCCTTCAGTGTAAGAGACTTACTCGAAATTATTGCCCGAGGCTCTTAGAACAAAGTTGTTTGAATCCATCTTCATAAATACAACAGCTCCAGCTGGTATATCTTCTTTATCTCTCCCATAGCCCTGCAGAAGTCAGCACAATGCCTATTGGCAACAAATGTTTGAGGTGTGCATTTGTTTCCCGATTTCTGTGTACCAGCTAAAATGTTGAAAACTTTCATTTAGTAGACAATATAGCCATGCATATCATATGAGTAAGTAAATACAACACCTTAAATGTGGTTTGTAAGTTTTAGACGTGCATGAAATTCTAAACGCCAAATGCACAACCTCGCACACAAACAAGACGAGCAAGAAAAGGGTCACTTACTTGAAATTATTGCATGAGGCTCCTAGAACAAAGTTATTTGAAGCCTTTTTCATAACTACAACAGCTCCAACTGGTAAATCTTCTTTATCTCTCCCAATGCCTTGCACAAATCAGCACTATGCCTATTGGAAACAAATGTTTGAGGTGTGCATTTGTTTCCTGATTTCTCTGTATGAGCTAAAATGTTGAAAACTTTCATTTAATAAACAATATAGCCATGCATATCATATGAGTAAGTAAATACAACACTTTAAATTTGGTTTGTAAGTTTTGGACATCAATAAAATTCTAAACGCCAAATGCACAACCTTGCATACAAACAAAATGAGCAAAAGAAGTGTCACTTACTTGAAACTATTGCACAAGGCTCCTAAGGCAAAGTTATTTGAATCCATCTTCATAAATACAACAGCTCCAACTGGTAGATCTTCTTTATGTCTCTCAAGGCCTTGTAGAAGTCAGCATAATGCCTATTGGCAACAAATTATGAGGTGTACATTTGTTTCCCAATTTCTCTGTACCAGCTAAAATGTTGAAAGCTTTCATTTAGTAAACAATATAGAACATTAAATTTGCTTTGTAAGTTTCAAATATCCATGAAATTCTAAACACCAAGTGCACAACCTCAGACCCAAATAAAATGAGCAATAGAAGTTTTACTTACTTTAAATTATTGCATGATGCTCCTGGAGCAAAGTTATTTGAATCCATCTTCATAAATACAACAGCTCTACTTTATCTCTCCCAATGCCTTGTAGAAGTCAGCATAATGCCTATTGGCAACAAATTCTGAAGTTTCACAGGCCACTATTTCACCCACTACAACCCACAGCCGATAACATGGAGCTCAGGCTATTATTTTGGTGCCTGAGGTTTTTTGGCTGGATGGACTCTTCTATATGCTCACAGCTGATAAGGTGGGGCCACTTTTTTAATATACCATTTGTTATACATCTGTAGTAAGCCTAGTTTCTGAATAAATTGATTAAATCTCTTTTGTTTACTTGATTTGGCATGTGGAGTTGATCATTGCCTCTCTGTAGCAATATTTTCGTTGTTTCGCCAATACACGGCGCCACCACACAACTTCCCAAACAATACTTCGTACTTATTGTACCTACGTATTTGTTATATTTTTAAATTGCAGGAATGATTGTGAGTGTCGGCACGCAGTTGGCCAGGACCAAGACCACCTCAGTAACTAGCCGGGTCAGCTAGTTCCAAATAAGAATGAATATCTTGCACTGGCTATAGCATTCTCCTTGAGTTGATTACAATCACTTGGATCAGTAATAGATATGCTCAAATATTTTGGTATGTTTTAATGATTACCCTAAAAATAAACAATACATTAAATCTCTAATATTGTAAGAACAAATACAAGAAGTCTTATATTTGCGACAGCAAGGCAACTCCACATCAGTACCGGCCATGCTTGAATGAAGCCTAATCACCCCTTATGCGAAATCTAGAGACTATACCGAATGATAGCTTATCGACCGTCTTTTAATTATTAAAGCATTTTTAGGTAATCATGTGCTGGTGCTCATTCTTGAGATTTGAATCAATATGTGTAATATAATTAACCGATAAATATTTTTTTTGCATCCGTATATCTTGTTCTGCGTTAATCTTGTTCATTATCTATATGGTCACCTTAAAAATGTCTGGCAATAAGTACATCTTGTTTTAATTAACATAATGATGATGTGAACGTGGCGATAGCATGTTTTAATTACGGCTGAATGGATTTTTAACTGACATCGCCGCTATGAAATGAAACGTCGTCGCATAGGAAATCGTTTAATTTCAGCGGACAATAGCGGATTAACTGATATAATCTCGAGAATTGAATGTGCGCCCGCTTTACATAATAGTTATTTCGACTTGTTCACATGTCCGGTGCAGACGCGACGTTTTCTGCGGATTATATATCTTTTTTTCCAGCAACGCCGCCGCATGGATGGCATTTTTCTCATTCGAAAAGCGTTTGCACGAATGCACTTTTAATATCACGACGTTCGTTGAATTTTAATAGGTCTGGCAATGTCATATCAACTCCTACGCGAATTCGCGCACAGCGTACAAAGCCATCGAGCGCGCCGCAGCCGAACAATGCCACATGCACAAATTGTATATTAATTGGCGTTTTAAATGATTTTTGCGTGCTAATATCGCAGCACGCTTTTATTGTTTAGCGAGAGAGAATCGGCGAGGCGGCGAGAGCCAAATGCGCGCGTGTCCGTACAACTACATATTTTATAAACAGTGCACGCTCTTTGCAAATGAGCGTACCGCAAAATACGCGCAAGCACAACACACCGAATCCATGTTGTAATCATGCAAACACAATCGCTCGATTAAATGCGCCTCCGAATTGCGAGCGCGGGGCGGGCGAGCGGACGCAATGCAAATCGAGCGACATTTGCAATTGTTCGAATGGCAGTATGAATGTTGCAATTCGGTAGCCAACAAACATAAATACAGGCCAAACGATGACGGTTTTGTTGCAGCCGACGGAATTTTGCAACAACGATCCAATGCGAAAATTCATCATACTAGTGTGTGCTTGCCGGATATCGGCAACGCACTGCTATCGCACTTGATACAGACCGAGCGCCGATATCTCGCCGATCACAGATCGTACATTTGGAAATGCACCAATGCGTATGGGCAAATCCATCGATTCACCAAGCCCCCCATTCACCCCTTTCGCATGACTATCCACGAGCGACCCGTATGCAGAATATATGTGCATTATTTAAATTATTACCCGCACCCGCAATGCATATTGAATCCGTCGTCCGTATGTGCGATATGCGTGCATGTGTGTCCGCACACAATTGGTTTTAAATTTATATTTGCAGCGACGACGCCGCCGCCACCACCGCCACTGCCAACAATTGCGCATCCATCCGTTGGTGCACGCATTCAGCGTATTCATTCTGTTTGTGAGGCAGAGGCTAAATAGAAATAAATTCATTATTCAGTGCGTTCAGTAATTAAATGATTGATGAGTGTATATACAAAATATACATATCCGGAAGGGCGACTTGCATTGATAGTCAGTCGCACATCGATGTCGTAATTGCAATTTTATGTATTTTGCCAGCTTTTCAAATTCAATTTACCGCACGTGCATTTACGTTACACAAAAATACAATATCCGTCAATATTTAATCAAATTTAGCCGCCGAACTCTGACTGCAAGTCCATTTGCGCAGAAATTGAAGAATTAATACTTGAATTAAACCACTATTTGTTCAATCATCAAAATTAAAGTTTCAAACTGCCTTCATCCCCCGAAATAAATTATTAAACGAAGAGTTGAATAGTTAAAGTCATAAAATTCGATTGCATTATCAAATAATTATCAATTATTTTATTATTTAACAATTTGCCGACATGAGTACAGCAATTGTTATGTTTTACGACGCTATAAATCGACGGGATAATAACGGGGCGCGCCATGAAAACATCCATTATAACGTACAATTGTTTCCGTCTTTGGCGCGCATGCAGCGTTGTTGTTTTGTGTGGCGGCGCGGGTGTATACGGCGCGAGAAAATTTTTTTGCCGTGCCGTTGTTCAATTTTATTTGCGATTGTGCGTGCGTTATGTTCTGTTATGCTCTCTGTTATGGCGCGTTGCGTTTCATAAACGCACTTTATGTGCCATTCGCATCACTCGGCTGCTGCATGTATGAATTGTATATGCGCTCGCGTTATTTTCTACTTTTTTTTTTCGCCCCGTTGTTGTTATGTGCGCCCCCATCGCGTGCGCGGCCTCATTGCTCCTGTGCATTTTGATACGTTGATAATGTATGAGTATGTTGGCTGGCTGCTTCGTTGCTTGCTTGCTTGCTTGCTTGCTTGCCTGCCTGCCTCTGCTTTCTGCAAAATATTGCCGCGAATAGAAAAGCAATGAGTGCATGCACACACTGAATGAATGAATGAATAACGGCGTTTGCTCTACTTGCTTCAAAAGTTGGCAATACGCGGCAAATCACATACGTGTGTTTCGTTTTCGTTTGTTGATTTGCAAAATAAAACGATCTGGAGCTTTTTCAGGAAATGGAAATTGCGTTAGAGGAAATTGTTTGGAATTTATTTCTATGATGGTGCGCGCGCGCGATTTTTTAATATCCAACACAAGCGAAAAAAAATTGGTGACGATAAATGAAAATATATTTTTCCTGCGATCCCGCCGACCGGTCCCCGTCATTTCATTTCCAATTGATTTGATAGTTAGAATGATTGAAAAACGTGCATCACACCGCACCGCGTATACAATCGCGAATCCATTCATTTATTGTTGCGCATCGAAGCATTTTTCTTCGCCTGATATCCGGCGTCGCGCGCCTTTTTACGACCCGAAGATATTCGTGGCTGTTATTTGCTCACAGCGTGGACGAAAACTATCTGGAAGATTTTCACGTAATGTTATCTTCTTCCTTATCGCACTCCTCATGATATACCAATACAGAGTGCACACCAAATTCGATACGAGGCAATCAAATCCTCAAACTTATAGCGCAATTCAATTAATTATTGAGTTAAATTTCAATTTTCTCAAGCAGCTAAAAATTGTATAATTTTCAGTAGCAATTTGCCACGATTTTAGTGGCCAGTTTAAGTGAATATCCTGGTGGATTCGTTGTCCTCGTGCTCATCGTAACCGAGGAATATGGCAAGCGCACGCGTTACAAAGTCGCCGAAATGCTGAGAAGTGAGTACGTAGTTGAAAACGCGATTGCGATTCATACGTGCTTGGCGTTCGAAAATGCGCCAAATCATTTAGGTTTCCCTCTTGCCGGAGGAAAACCATTTTCAGCTCGGACCTAAATTATCGATGATATTCTCGCGCTGGCATTCCGATAACCAAACACAATGGTCAATGAATAACTTAAGTTAAACAAAGATCCTGATTATCCCAATAACTTTTAAATTTAAAAGTAAATGTAAACTATTTTTACATTAGTTTTATAACGTGTCGTACGCTGGTACATTAAATGACTTTCTCGAGACTGTTTGCGTTTAGTGCGGCGATTAGATGTGTTCATCAAGCGTATAAGAACATCCACTCGTATTAATGTCCATATTGTACGCGGGCTTAACTTAAGGTTTAGTCGTCCCTTAAGCAAGTTATATGTGCGGTGTGTAACGTGCGAGGCGGCCAATAAAAAAGCAACATAACGCCGCGCATAACGTGGTAAAGTTTAACACGTCGTTGCAATGTGTAATAAACGTAAAGTTTCTTCCGTTTCGAGGGGTTGAATTATGTGCGCTATAAACACTTGTCTCATGCACGAACGGCGGCGGCAGCGCGACGACCATCCAGACACTCGTATATTTATGCGAGTGTATGGCACTTCGGTGCTGACCACTGGCCATCAGCGTCTCACATGCGCACACACGCGCGCGCTTGGTCCCGAAGAAGACGATGCGATCCTGCAAGTAGCAGGCGGCATATCGTGACGAGATGGCCAAACATTTGCAGATACGTTTGCGGCTTCTCGTTGTGGCGTTATGTGCAACGAGCGCGGTTTGCAGATCACTTAAGGGACCCAATGGCCACTCGTCGCTCCCTATCCAGCGAGCGTTGTGCAAATTTGCATTTATTTACTGGAATATCGCATTGTCTTTGAAATCATTCCAGACACTTTCGCATTTACACACCTATGTGTTTGCAAGGCAGTCGGCATGTGAGAATTCGAGTTTTTGTTCCGCTTTTTCTTCCCACTCGTCTTCCTGCCGCTGATTTATAGTCGTTGTGTTTCATAGATACTTATAGGTTGCTTATGGGTTGCTTCCTTTCGACTACTTTTACGTGTTGCTCGCGCCGCACAGCACCGCGTTCGCCTGCGTTTGCTTTATCGCTGCTTTTACATCAAACAAATTGATTCTCGAAGGAGCAACCAAAACCGCCAAAGACGCGAGCGCCAGCCAGCGTATAAGTATACTTTAGAGCACATCGATATTACACTTTTAGTGTTATTTATGCTACTCGTTTATTGTCGATGTTCTTTTTATTGTACCAAAAAAAAAATAGCGCATTTCTCGCAGCGAGAATTTTTATCTAAGAATTGAAAATGTGCGTGTGAAAGCGTCCCAAAGAAGATTAGCAAACAACATTTATCTTGCATTAGGAATTCATTATCGGTATGTTTGGACAACTGTATTGAGAAAAGCTGAGAAAATAAATCTTTGTGACTTTTGTGAAACCAAGTCAACACTTTAGACTCGAGGGTACTGGGTGCGGTTTAAATTTCATAAATATCAACTGAATACTGAAATTCCATTTTGGAAATTGATGAATTTTGTTAATCCACTCTCAAAATATTTGCGCAGAGATTAAGTTTCTTTGATTATTCAACCACTAGAAGTAATAATGCCGATTGAAGTGAAGTGATATTTGACTTCCCTTTTTGGCGCGCACACACACCCACACACACACCTCCAATTTTGGCAGGCGGGTGGTGTATTGACTCTGACCGTCCTGCTTTGTGCCCTTTTTAGCATCTCTCGCAACTATCTACTAGCCGCCAACATCGATTGAATTTCCATTCGACATTGGCTGTCGTCAGCGGAAAGGCAGCAAGCGCAACAAAGCCGACTGAAGACCCTGTTAAGACTGAGCAAACATTGCTTAAGACCTATTCAAATAGCCGCCCTTGTCGAAGGGATTAAAACGCGGAGCGCTTTAGCTCGTCGTCTCGCTTTTATTGACTTCCGGCGCAACGGAAACACGCTTTGCACGCGGGAAAGTGACGAAAGTCAAATAACAAAAATTGGATTGCCAACGCGCGGTTTAATAAGCTTGCATTTTGAGCGACACGTTTCGTCTTTCTCGGTAGACAATTGTGCGAGCAGATGCTGATGCTATAATTAAAACAATATTGATGTTATTACACGAACGCAATTATTATGGTCGGTTCGGCGTTAATAATGCGTCATTTCGATGTAAAGTAATAATACTAACAAACTATTCCGAGTGCACACAGACGTTTTAATTACTCGGCAATTGCGCACACGGTCGGACAATTATTACTAGTGGTACGAATAATAGTTGATGCGCGCGCGATGGAATTCGTGTTCCCACACCTCAGCGTCGAAATTATACAGGAAAAAATATAATTAAACGCGCTGTGTGATTCTCCGTTTTTTTTCCCTCTTTGCGTTTTGAATTTTTACGATTGTTGTCTCAGCTTGTGGTGTGTTTGTTGAGCGATTACAATTTGAAGCGCGTCGTCCACGTTTTATTGTCAATTTCAACGCGCAAACGCAAGAAATAAAACGTCAAATAATTACGGGCTTGATGTCTTCGTCAGCGTGCATCGCGCAGCCGGTTGATATTACTATTATGGCGTTTCGGGGCGTTCTCCCATTATAAATTAGACATTAATTAAATTTGCATAAAAAGATCATAATTTATGTTCGTTGCGCGTGCACCACCTATCATCAACGGATATCGTCCGAGTGGTTCTGTTCAATGAGTAGGTAGCAAAGGGAAAACGAAAAATTAAAGCAAAACTCCATGCGGCGGAAAGCAAAGAGTTGCTGACATTTCCTTTGCAGCACTCCGAGGCTCCGAGGTTTTTGATGGAAATCGCTTTTGCGTCCGTCAAGCAACTCGCGATCGAAATCATTCGGCGCGCATCCTGTGTGTGTACCCGCCGTATAAACAATGCATTCGTATAATTGGTGGAACACTCGGCGGCGGTGTGTGCCCACCATTGCCGCGTATTGTCCATATCCGGTCCGGCCCGGCGTGCGTGCTTGTCTGGCTCCGCTCGTACAAAAACCGTCGGCGATTCGACCGGAAAGAAACAACGCCTACAATTCGCGTTCAACTCTTTTTGGGGCATTCATTGGCTTCTTCATGTACACGTACTCATTATTCTCTTTTTAAGTTTGGTAACAATTACTCGTTACCTGGAATCACGTCGAGCGCAATTTAATTCGAAAATGTTCATTGTGTGGCGTAGCAATACGGCGACCAAATATAATAATTTTATAGACATAATAACAAAGCAGGTACTGTTCGCAATTAATTAAATACTAATACCAAAAGTAAAATCTTACTTACATTTCAAGAATGTTTCCCTTCAACATGGCTGGATAATCTGTAACAAAAAGTTCAAATAAGTTTCATTTCCCAAGAAATTAAGGGTTGTATTGATAAATAAGAAATTTATTATCACACGTTTCTTTATGACTTTTTCGAAATTAAAGAAATTTGCCATTTTCTTGAATTTATCCAATCGCATTTGACTTTCGACTTATACGACTGATTAATTTTGAAATTTACGAACAAATATTCTTTTAGCACTCAGCACCTCCTTATAAACGCATAAAAAATAATCAGCGAATGAATGCGAAACGGCAATTTTCGCAGGCAGCTGAAGACTTTGTAAATTTATATGTAAATCACGCTTAAGCGTTTCGCGCAGCGAGCGCGTAATTGAGCAACAACAACGGCCATGTGTGTCTTGACATCGTACAACACACCACTCGACGACTCTTCGCGTCTTATGAGAGTCTCAACTCTTTAGCAATGTGCTTCCCAGCAGATTGGCATCGCGCATTCGGCCTAAATTTAAAGCAGCAATAATAAATGTTTCTCCGCGCGCAGAACAAACTCACATTGTGCGTTCTCATTAGTTCGCTTTTTTCGCATTTATTTTACATTTATTACGGCGCATATGCGCGCATCGGTAAGCCCTGCCGAATGAGCGTTTAATTATAAATGCCTTCGTAATGAAGTAATTTTGGTGTATGCTCTCTTCGTTTCAAGCATTTTTTCGTGTGCTGCTACTCTTGCTTCATCATATAAGCATCAGAAGGACGAAGAGGAAGAAGAAGTAGTACACTTAATACGTGCGCTGAGAAGAGCCGAAAGCGTAAGATGGCAGGCAGCTGATACGCGTCAGGAATTGAGACATCAACTCGGCGCGCAACTGTCCAGATATAATTATCTTAATAATCTATAATTAAAACTATCTCGTGCTCGTATCGAGCGATCAAGCGCTCGTATTCTGCGCATTCGCGCTTCTTGTATTCTCGCGTAAGTAAAAAATTACAGGAGCGTATCTATCAAATATTTGTTTCTCTACTTTGTAAATCCTTTTTAATCGCTTTGCATTTATTATCTTGTCGCTCTTAAATATTTATTAAAATGCCCGATTGACGATAAGCCGCTTAACTTGAGCAAAGACCTTCGAAATTATTTTGCGCTTATTAATATACTTATCGTGAAGAATTAAATCAGCTTTCATCAAGTGAATTAATCAAACCCGAAAATCGGCTAAATAATTACCATTTTTTGTTCGTCTTATTCTTGTTACTGTTACTGGTGCTTAATTCAGTAGGTTCAGTACTTTTATCTTATCAATCAAGGCATCCGACGTGTTAGTCTCACAATGCAAAGTAATTAGGTTTAATGTCAGGCGGTTTTTCATTGTTTTTCTTGACTTTCTTCTCGCTGCGTTTTCTGCTCGGACTTTAGTTGCGTTTCGTCTACTACTTTTTTGTGTGTGTGCTCTATTCGCCTTATAGCGCTTAGCTCGGCACTTTGCTCGTCCGCCTATTAGACGCACGTCGGCTTTGCGGCTGAAACAATTCATTATTTAAATTAAATTGGCTTTCCTTGAGGTGAGGGCGGGCTTTTGGCGTGAAAAACGAACGAGTGGAAAGCACACGCTCAAAGCGAACACGCGCATCGCTCGAGTTTCTCTCTTCGTGCGCGAACCGTCTCGTGAAACGAGATTGATTAGCCAGATTAAGCGGACATGATCGGCTAAGTACGCTAGCGTTGCTTTGACATGAACGTAGACGCTCCGCTGTGGTAAGGCCATCAAGTTCTTCACAGAGATGTCTTCTCTCTCGCGGCTTACGTACTTGTCGAATAAAGTTAACAAACTGCTATAAAAACTCTTTGCATCGAATGTTTAAATAATTATTGCGTCAATTCACAAAAGTAAACTTAACTTTCGGCCATTCACGGAGAGTGGTAAAAGTTTCTATGGTTTCTCGGAGGGCGCAAAACGACAAATGCAAGAATAATCGTATTTGATATCAAGTTAATGATCGCTTGATTACGCCGCGCGCACATTTGATACCGTTTGATATCAATTTGATCGAAGGGGTTGCACGCGCGGCTGGCGGCTGATTGCCAGCCAATGCCGGAGTCGAAGCCGAAGCCGAAGCCGAAGCCGGAGCCGGAGCCGGAGCCGGGTGCTGAGTGCATTCGAGCGTATCAACCCCGGACGGTTTTCGACACGACCGCGAATAATTGGAAAACTCATTCGCTCCATTATCCGAAACTATGACGTACAAACGATTCAATCGTCCTGCGACGATGTAGCCGGCCGAGCACACCGTGTGTGCGATCCATGTTTAATCAACACAAACCGAATGAACGAGCACGAAACGTCCGACTGCTACTGCTGCCGCCGCCGCTCGCTGTTGCACCATTGAGGATGAATGAATTTCAATGGTTTGATAATATACACATTCGCACTCATACTCGTGCATTATTTGGCTTTCCGTTCGAATGCGACATGCCAATGCATTATATTAAGTTAGCGAGGGTTATAGTCAGCCAGCATGTGTGTTTCCATCAAATCGATAACTTTTCATTTAATCGATTTGGATACCGCGCGTAATTCCCAAAGAACCGAAACTAATTTCATCCCTGAAAATTTATTTTCTTTGATGCGTTTGTCCCCGATTCGTTGCACTCTTCGCATCGATGATTACACATTAATTATTTGATAATTTTGCACGTAACCCGTTCATAAATATTTCTCATCTTCCGGTTCATAAACTAATAACCATATTTTCCAAACAAGTCTTTTATAAAATGATAATATTAGCTATTCAGTTTTAAGCTGAAGAATGAATAAAAACTTGAGTCACTAACTCCGAGTGGGTTCGCATAAATGACAAACATGAAAAATACGCAAAAGTGACATAAAAGTAAAGCGAACATTTCAGGCGTAAAACCAATGATAATATCGTTATTTATAATCATTACTATAAGAGCGTAAAGACGACGACGATGTCTCGTCATCATGCGAGCAAGGTGTGCGTACATATTTAATGACAATACTAAAGATGCATTTTCTCTCATTTTATTGCGCGCGCAAGTTTATTGGCTTTTTCAGTGCTTTTCTTTTACGTTTTTCTCGCAGTCAATGCGCCATAAAATCCTCGTCCGATCCTCAAACACGTCTAAAAGGATTTGTCTTAACTAAGCTAAACTTTGAAGCGACCCGGGCCAGCAACTCGCGCAAGGAATAAAGTTCGCTTAAAATTAATACAAATCATACAAATTAGGTGCGCGGAACGGCAGCAGTTCACACTTTGATGTTGGCCTAATTGATATAAATTGTTACACGGTGATGCGCGGTGAGCAGTGTCCGGAAGAATGACACATAAATTCCGGTCGAATGTGATATGAATGTGTTTATCACGTCGTTAAACGGCTCAAAGGTATTCATAAATAATGCATTATTATTGCCTCGTTATAAAACCATAACGATATTTATTTTTATCATGCGTCCGAGTTCAGCTTTGAAGCGATGATGATGATGATGATATAGAGTAAAGCAATGAACGCATGCGTAAAAATATGATGAGCTCCGTAAATATTATGAATATTAACAAGCGCGAAACAAATATTGGAAAAATATTTATATTTTACATTCAAATTTACGTATGTAAATTTACTTTGTATATTCACATCTGTTTTTTTTTTTGTATTTCCGCCAACTCCCATATGTCCGTCAATTGGTTAGTTTGCGTCGCGTTTTGTTAAAAATATTTTTGCCAAGGGTTGTTTTTTTTTCGGCGGGGTTAAAGCGACACGTATGAATTTTTTTCGACGTGTGCAAATAGTGTCCTAGACTCTTTTTTGGTTAGGGTCTTGGTAAATTTTAAATTAAATTGACCTCATTCACATTTGAACGCGCTTCGTGAGGGAAACATAAAAATATTCGTGACTCGAATACGCGAGTGAATAAGTAAACCTTGTTTAAGAATTCGCCAATTTAAGCCGAAGAGAATAAATAATAAAATAAACACGGCTGTATTTCGAAATAAACAAAATACACGTGGCCAACCAGCCAGCTATTTTTTAATCTTGAATTAAATTAAAACTAATTCTGAAATCATCTTGAAAATCTGTACCCTTAACCGAAAGCGACTTAATAATCACACGTTTCAATCTGTCGCCATTTCGCGCACTGATAAGTCCGAATCGCGTAAAAAGTTGGCGAGAAATAAGAACGGAAAATACGGCGCGTATCTATTAAGAAGCAAAGTTGCAATTCAGACGAAGAAATGCGACTGAAGTACGCGCGCAAACTAGAAGAGCGAGATTTTAATTAAATCGTTAGTTAACTTTTTTCATCATCATCTTTTCTTCGCCTTTTTCCGCGCGCTCATCGCGCCGTCGTGCGTTGTTATTTAGTTGTTGCCGGCCTTCCATCTTCATTTTAATGCTCATCTTCGACTACTTAGTTGCTTACTACTCGAGTGAACGATTTCGTTCAGCATGTTGAGGCAAACGGCGTGGAAAAAATTGTTAAGATATATAATTAAATTCCGGAATTAACTTTTGCGTCGCTTAAATGTTTTTCCTATTTTCTTATCTATTTACGCCGGCGGATAATCGCGTCAAGAAGAGGAGGAGGAGGAAAAAATGCGAAACGATTGCGCGTGAATAGAGTTGTACGTGGAAAGTTTTAATTTACGTAAAATTCCAATCAGGTTGCCGCCGCTTAATTCTTGAAATAATTCACTTGCCATAGCGCAAGAAATGTAAATGTAATTTCTCGGGCGGCAGAAAGTATTGATTGTTGATTGAGATAATTTCCACTCGATTCGCGGCCGGATCGTAAAGAATTTCTCAAGAATGCGACCGACGGATTTTTTATCGTGTAACGCGACGCCGCCGCCGATGTTGCGCAACGTTAGCCGCACTTGAGGTGAATTCCTCACTTCGATTCGTCGCCGTTCGCGACGACATCTGAGGCAGACAAAGACAAAGCCGCAGCGCGCGACAAGCAAGGTGCACACGCATAAACGAGCATCTTGGGAATTTTGGGGAGTTTTCGGCCGTTTTTTTGGAAATGCCATCCGTCCGTACACGTTATAATCACTCGTCGCCGTTCGGCTTGTTTACCTGAATCGGGTTGTTTGCGTCCAATTTAATTGGCTGATTTTTTGTTGTTTGCTTTTGTTGTCTGGTTTGCACACGCTAATATATAAAGTGTTGGTCGTCACAGAATTCCCTTAAATTATCGGCTCAAAATGCGTTTTTAACGAGGCCAACACTCTGTATTTCGATCAGAAACGAAACGAGTTAACACTGCTAGTTGTACATCAATTTTATCTCTTATTTATCTGATTTGCTGCTATTGTTACACCCTTTTCAAGTATTTCTCTTTTCTTGAAATATCTTCAACGTTGTTCTTTTATGTTCTCAATGAAATTAATTTTAAATTGGCCGTAGGAATATCAAAGAATTCAAAACCCGAGTTAATAAAAATATTAAAATTGTAGTCAATTAAGATACAACTGTAAAACTAATGAGTTCATCAATTTTATCTATTCGAGCTTTTACTATTGTTACATCTCTAAAATATTTTCCGCTAAAACATTTCCCTGTTTTGTAATTGTTAAAAATTCTACCATAAACAGTAATTTTTAATTAATTTAAATTACGCTGCAAAAGCATATAAAAATTTTCATTCCCAAAAATGTTAAATCCGAGTGCAAACAAAAATATGAAAATCACACCGAAATGGGGTACGAGTATAAAACTAATGAGTTAATCATATTTGGTACTCAAGCGCATTTCGTCGTTGCGTCCCATTCGTCCTGTCATCCCTTTATGCAATTTTATGCAAAAACATGCGCTGAAATTCGAACTCGGCACACGTCAAAAAAATGCGAGCCCTTGCGCGCAAAAAGGCAACACACATTTACGCTGCGTGCTACATCCTCCTAGGTATTCGGTTCATATGCGTTTGTTAGCATAACAGCAATTTACTTCAATTTGCGCATTTTTTTTTGTGGGTGTTGCTCGCGTATCTAGTGTGTCCATCCGCGACTTTTTCCTCGTTTCACTTGCCGGACGCGCCGTGTTAGAGTGCAATGCGTCATGCATTCATTATCCATATTTAGGCGTGGATTTTAAATGTATGAATTTTACACTTTACAAGCGTGCGCTCGCATATTATTTTTTTTCATTTAATGCCTTGTCTTCGTAATTTAATTCCACGAAAAATTTAAATAAACACCCTATTAGTATGCGTATTTTAAATCTCACTTTGGGCGATTAAAATGTTTAAAATAAATTTCTATCGCGCGCGAGTATAAAATCCAAACGTAAATTACGTCTTGTTATGTTTGATTCAAATATGCATAATGCATTTGCATAAAAGTATTCAATACCGTTCGTGTTCTGCAACGGTCGTAATTATTTTTGCACGTCTAGACGCCTCTCAATAATTAAACAACAATCCGCCTGCCAATTGCGCGGTCTTCCGCGAACGCGTCGCGTTTTATAATCTTTCGGATTATGCGCGCAGTTCGCGGGCGGTGCGCGTGCTTTCAAGTGCAACGCAGCCGCCCGCCGCCGCACCACTACCACCGCCAGCGCCGCAAAGAAAAAGCGGAACGCGTGTGGAAATGAGAGAAACGACAGAGGCGCGCGAAGGGAATTAGACTGCAAATGCAAGCAGCCGCGCCAGACTTTAATTAAAATAAATAATGGATAATTGCCGGTTTCATTTCACTTCATTCGGTTTGCTCTCCACAAACGTACACGACGGGTGCGCTTCGTGAATAATGCGCCAATTACACCAAGATTCGCGCAATGCTGCTAATAATATTTCTGCGGCGTACTCAAAACTGCTCGTCTTCATTTAGTTCTCTCTCAATATTTTATATCTTGTTTTTGTGTGTCTTCCTACCATTCATTTCTTTTCGCCTAATATCACACACGTCTGCAGCGTGCTGCCCTCTT
This sequence comes from Aleochara curtula, assembly GCA_963978815.1. Taxonomy (NCBI): domain Eukaryota; kingdom Metazoa; phylum Arthropoda; class Insecta; order Coleoptera; family Staphylinidae; genus Aleochara; species Aleochara curtula. Next base: position 15,962,503 of record OZ022216.1, on the reverse strand, counting down.
TAAATTTGAGATTTACAAGCTCAAACGCATGAATTACTCAAAAACTAATTAATTTAATGTTGAAATGGAATATCATGTAAGTAGTATATTAGAACAAAAGATAGTAAAGTGCATTATCTCATTATTTAATACACTATCATGTTTCGCTTCATGTTTTCTATAGTTTTGTGTTGTTAGTTTAGATCCGACCGCCAGCTCGACGCAGGGAAATGGATGATGAAATAATTCGTAGGGTGGTTTGTCATTCATTTTGGTCATTTAACAATGTCTGGTCTTGTGCGCAAATGTGCAATGCATGATGGCGTGCACAATGGCCGGTGCGTGACAATAGCTACTGCCCCCCCCGTTGAATGCAGGCGCAGGGGTGCAGCCAGACTACTTACAAACTACTCATTATTATATCCCACTCGCGACGCACGCATCAACGCTATAATTATTCACTCGCCCTAAAACAATAGTGAATTGTGTGCGCGCGCGTTGTTTTATTAAGGAAGTTGTGAGCGCGCACGCCCCGCGACAATGATGCCAAATGGCGTTTCGAATCGAATCGAACCGCTGCGGTGCAGCGGCATTCACCACCATTACAAAACTATTCGTATCGTCTGCGTGGCTGCGGCGCGTCGCCGTGCGTGTTCGTGATGAAGCTATCATAAAAGCCAAACGCAATTTATTTCACAATTACGGACTGATACGTTTCAATCAAAATTTCCAACTCACTTTTACCGTGCTGCCATCGTGGAAGAAGTCATTAATAACAAGAATGAATATTCACACTCGGACGTGTGCGCATAGAAATTTCAAATTTGGGCATTGCGCAGAGCTCGTCGTAATAATCTAAGCACCTAATTAGTTAGCGCATGCGGTTTTATATGCGTGCGATGACGTCTCGATGCGTATGCACTTTTACGATGTTATAAACTTTAATAAGCCGCAGCCCCGTAAGCGACGGACGACGAAAACGATATTTTCTATGCGTATAGGTGGTACCTGTATAATAAATGAGTGTGAGTATTATTCTCACTCTATGTGTTTGGTCTGCGCGAGATGATGTGCTGGTATTATTTTCAACGAGTTGCTGCTTGCTCTTCATGCGAGAGCATCACGTCATCATCATCATCATCATCAACACATTGTATTAGGAGCACTCGCGCACGCGCGTTCGCGTCTTGTTTGGTGTGGATGTCTGTATATCATCCAACGCACTTTTGTATGTACTTTGCCTATAGTTATAGCATTCTTTGACCGTCTTCGTCTCGTCTCCTGCACAACTTCCTCAGCGCCAACGTATTTATGAACTACGAACAAAGCTCACAATGTGTTATTTAAATACACATAAATCATAAATACTTTTTAGCTTTAAATAATAAATTTTCAGTTAAAATTTCTCATAAGTACCTGAATTCCAATCAAATCATAATTTACGAAGTAAACTAGTTGAGTCCTTAAAACTCTTAAGTATGTGGAATTCGATTTGATTATAAAATTTAAAAAATAAAAAGTTAGCCACATTCCAGAGTTGACAATGCTGATTTGATTCATTTATTATTGGTAGGTTATACCTACAATTCCACGTGTGCAACGTGGTTTTAATTCCTGTTGACTGAATGCATTCGACCGAGATATGTCAATTGATAGCGAACGTATAATTCATTCTTTAAGCTACCCGCGCGCGCTCGCGTGTTGCGCTCTTCTTTACTTAAACTCTCTCTCATCGTCTTCTTTGCTCTGCAGTAGTGGAGCAATGAAGACGACGATGATGATGATGATGCGGATGGTGATGAGGCAAAGCCACGGCCATTTATCGATTGTCGACTTCCGAAACCGGCTACTGACCATTTTATTATATGATAATTAATATGACAGAACAACGTTGAAATGATGATGATCTTCATCAGTGAAACGGTCGACGAGGGTCTTAACATTTTTGTCGTTTTTCAGCATACTTTTTATGCGTTGTGCTTTCTCGTGCGACGGCTACGATATTGTAATTCATTGCGTAAAAACTCTTCGTTGACATTTTGCTTGTCGTTTGATCTTTCGTTTGATTTCTTTTCTTTTAAAATTTCGTGTTTCATTTTATCGACTGTTGTTGTCGTTGTTCTTCGGCAGCATGGCATTCTATTTTTCTATTCTGCTTGACGGAATTTATGTCGTCGCTGATGGAAGAAGATATTGTGTATTGATAACGAATCGAGATGCGAGGCGGAATATATTTTTGATGATTTTCTTATTTCTGCGTTTATGAATATTTAATATGTGCAAATCGAGTGAATTCACTCAGATGAACAAATAAAAATGCCGTAAATGCTGTAGACGTATTTAAATTTCTTATTATTTTTAAAGTAACAAATCTTGTTTTATTTTTTATCGAATTATAAATTTAGCAAAATGAGCATTAAAAATCCTTATGAGTTTATAAATCATAAATATTTAAATATTTTATGCGAAACTATTGTGATTTTTTTGTGGATTTTCCTTTACTTTGAATAGTAAATTGAATTCAAAGTTTATTACTTCTATAAATAAATATTTAAAAATATTTATCGTGTCCTGACTGCTGATTTATTGTTAATCGATGAAATAATTCATGATTCTCAAGTTGACGTAAAAAAAAGTTTAAATTATATTTTAAAATCTTAATAAAAATATGGAAAACATGAAATTTAAAACTGATTTTATACCCGGACCCTGCGCCAGATTAAAAACGCGCAAAGTTGCAGAAAGTAAAGTTGTAAAAAAGTTAAAATTAATAACACATTTTTAATTAAACTCTCGCAACACGGCCCGAAAACTAAACGGAGCCTAAGCAAGCAACAAACTCCATAAAAGTGTAGTTTAGCTTATTTTCAATACATTACTCTTTATTTCCTCGTCCTCCTCGTCCTTTTTTACTCGTACGAACCTCAACAGGAAAAAGACGAAGGCGTACTTGGCGTGCAATGTGCGGATGCGAGCGCTTTAAAGATTTATGACGCAAGTTTATGCAGACATCAAGCTTGTGACTCGTGCTATAAAATTTTCCGCACATCAGACCGCGCTAAACGCAGAACGCCATTTGTGCATTAGGGTTTCTTGCATTTCCCTCTCTGCGCTTTTTTTGTGTGTTTCAGCCAAATAAAAATTGCTCTCTGCCCGGCAAGGCCTCCCCGCACTAGCAGCAACTTTTTGTTGGTGTTTTTCATGCAGTGCGGGCATATCAAATTAATTATTTAGTGCTTCTCCGAAGTAATTTCACAGATTGCATGAGCATTTTCAATGTGCGGTTGGGTTGTTCCTCGCGTTGTTGTTGTTATCAAAATTGCAATACTTGTGCGCCGAAACGAAATATCTTTTCTGCGCGCCGAAACTGATTTAAAAGTAAAATTCGCATACGCCTTTTGCAATTCAGAAGGGTATATTGACTATTGTATGTGCACCTGCTCATCTCGCATTACGTTTCGCTGTTTTACGACGTGCTGCGCGCCGCAAAAAAACGAGCGAGCAAGCGCGAGCGAAAACTTCTCGTTTGGCGAAAGAGTGCGTCGTCTTCATCATCATCAACATCGCGCCATCACCGGCGGCTTTGTGCAGGTACGTTTAATGACTTCATCAGTCGCGAACGCGTTCCGCGTGCATAATGCTATCGCGTGAAGATGAACAAAACGAACGAGACGAAGAAGCGCACACAAGAGCGGCGAGCACTTCATAGCCAATCAATTTGGCCCGGTCCATTCGCTTTCGTGTGCGTACAACGCGTGACAGAATAAGACGAAAGCTGCATCGAGGCGAAATGAACAAACCACCGCCACCACCACCAATAATAATAATAATAATAATAATATGCTTGCTCACTCTCAATGTTTAACTCTTCAGTGCAAGAAAAGCAAGGAGCGCCTTTAGCGGTCTCGACTTTACGCTCGTCGTTTTTGACATTTTGTTGTTTGACTATTATTGCTATACAATTGGTTTAAGTTAATTTTAAATAAATAAATTTACAAGCCAGACAACCTATTCACTTCTTCAGAGAAGTGCTTAAAATTCTTGCACACATAACAATCACCGCAATTTTAAATATTCCGATTGTTTCTCTTTTGAACATACCGCACAATTTCCTACTTGACTTTACCATAAGAATTTCTATTCGCAAATAATTAAAAAGCTGCACATTGCCAATTACTAATTTAATGCATATAGGCATTAATTTGTGGTATGTACTGTATATCATATCATGTTAACTAAAAATGCAGAAACTCATTCGATACGAGCCGAGTTGCAAGTTCGTTAGCTCTTTCGAGTACAGCGCGAGCGCGCGCGCACGCTCGCTTTGCAAAGAAACTGTAAAACGCAATGAAGACATCATCGTCTCATAACAATTTACGTACACGAATGAAAGAGGCACGGTTACCTCCGCCTTCTTCCTCTTTTTTCTCAGCTCACGCGAGCCACACACTCGCTTTGTTTCTTGCGCTTGTTCTTCATCAAGCCGCGTCCGACCGACCGCAAGCGAGCCGCGAGCGGCAAGTGGGTACATTACAACAAAAACAAAAACGGCCGGCAAGGATTCTGAGCGAACACAATGGCAGCGCATATGATTGCTTATCGGCGAAATATAATCGAACAATCATTGCAATCTTGCACGCGCATACGTTACGTGATGCAATAATAATGATGATAATGGAATTAATTGAAAACGCATTTTCTTTCGCATTTCGTCCAACTAAAAATAATAATTTTCCTGCGAAATTTACGCAGAAAGCAATTTTTTCTTCTTTATTTTTAGATCACCAATAACAAGTTTAATTCATAGCAGCATTTTTTCTCTCTTGAGAATCAAAGCATTAGGCTGAATAAAAGATTGAATCAAGAAGCAGCTGATCATTAGACATGCCATGATTTTGTTTAGTCCTCTCGGGTGATAAAAGCGACATTGAGGCGAATTTAAAGCAAGAGTATTGCTGCACAACAGAGTACAGAATGACAGAACGACTGCAAATCGCATCAGCATCACAGCGAGTTCACGCTGATTAACCTAACGCGCTTTTCTTTTTGGGGGGCCGCATTTGCTGCGATTCGTTTTCCGTGGAGATGCCGAATGCATGCGCTAGTTGCCACTACTGGCCACCGCACACACACATACACACCCCAAAACTGCAGCCAGCCATTCGAGCATAAACCAGTGCTTGTTAAAATGTTACGCATCATTCGCGTTTGTTTCGGCTGCGTGTGATGCTTTCGTATTTTCAATTTGCGTTCATGCAAAGAGTTAAATTTAAATTTAAATTAGTTTACCAACGCGTACATGCATCTCAAAGCGCCTTCTCGCGCGTCTGCGTTCTAATCGGCGTTTCGCAGTTAATTAATTATTCTCTGATTAGCGTAAAGTTCCATCACTAACTCAACTTCTCGCAACTGGGCGTATGAACCATGTACCTACTACTTGATGATTAATTTATGATATGAGATATTTCTTTAAGAGTTTTCTCTAATTTTGGAACGTTAATGCATACATTCCGTAATATTCTATCAACGAAAATAAATGTTACCACTGTTGTAATCATTTTAACTTCCTCGTTCCTTTAAACTTCAAGACCTTATTGCCAAGAATAGAAATGCGTCCAAGTAGAACAAATCAAAACGCTATTGACTACGTACACTTGCGGTCTGAATCTTAAATCTTACGCGAACGGTGTCTAAGGGTTGATTAAAGCGTGAAAAACCCTTATTGCAAAGCTTTTCTCGCCCGTATTCCGTTCATTCGCTCAATCGGTAGCGCACCAAAGGTGAGCTAAGCTCTAAAGAAGGGCCTACCTGAATTTTCGTAAATTTATTACACAGTTATGCGCGCGTTCAGCCTCATTCACAAACAGTTAGTCACTCGCAACGCATTCAGGAGAATGTTGTTGTCACATTGTTAAAGTTATTTGTAAAGCAAGTACGTTATTTGTTGTGTCGGCATAGTTCAAGCCGGATCAATGCGAACCTCCCAGCACGCACAAAGCGAGGCGCAACTCGGATCCAGATTAAAAGTGAAAATTCGTGCATGTGCGGTGGACTAATAAGGCGATTAGGATGTCTCCCGCTTTATCACTCCATGTGTACGGAAGTCTAATCAATGGTCTCGCTTAAGTCGGATTATCTATCAAATAATTAATCGTTCAACATTTTTAGTGGCCATATTTTATTTATACTCTTTAATTATAGCGATCTAACTCCCAAATTTCTTGATTTAATTTTCCCATAATTATTTCAGCGCAATTTTCATTAAAATAAGTATTTCTTAGAGCAACTTTACGTTCAATTCCTCATTCATAGAATTATTAAGCTTATTTTTCGATTCATAAATGGAATTTGTTATGGCGCGGTTTACATTTTCTTTTTGAAACCAAATCAACCAACTCCTAATGGATTAAATACATTTCCGCTTCTTTGCGCATTAGAACGTAATGCGATTGGAATTTTCGAAGGTGAAACAGACGTGCGGCAAATCTATTCTGCATTGTTGTGTCGGATGCAGAAGACGAGTTAGTTAATTTACATGCGGCTGCAGGAAAACACACGTTGCAGCAGCGCGGGATGCACGTGTAATTAAAGCGCGCGTGGCGCAAACATCTGACGTGACACGAACGCGCCACTTAAAAGTATAAATGCTGCGCAAATTAATCAAATTCAATTAAAATTTTAGTGCGCGCGCGTTTGCACTGCTAGTGTGCCAGCGGCAGTAGACTGCGACTGCTGCTACTATGCTGTTGCAGCGTTAAGGATATTTCATTAATTATTCCGGCGTTATATACAAACTTCATTAACGCTATGAAGTGTGCCACACTGGCGCGGTTTAAAATACCAATTTTCGCTATCAATATGCCAAGAGGTCAATTTATAAAATAAGGAAAATATTCCATATTTCTTTTTTGTATATAGAATTCCCCGCGCATCAAATTTTTTAATTTCTATTATATTATAGATATTAAAATGTTAAACCTATTCAAAAAACATGCATAAACTTTGCAAATTAAAATTTTTATTCTAATATTATTCCATTATTACTCCGCAAATTTATTTTCATCATATGCTAAAACTAATATGAAACCTATCCATAAAAAATTCAATTAATTCATATAAAGTGTGCATTATTAATAATGCACTAAAATTTAACATGAATATGCATATTAAAATAATGCCAACTTTAAAATCCGGACACATTATAAATGCAAATATAAAACTGCAATAAAAATCTACACGAAATTTCAATTAAATTATAATTTCACCAGCAATATCATCAAATATTCACACGTTGAAATCCAAATAGATATTTGCAATTCTATGCCAATGAACATTTCATAATAAAGTGTTCGTGCTCAGTTATCCATTAATTAATTAGCTCCGTAAATAGAGCGATTGCTTACGTATAAACGTTCCATGTAATTTGTCTATTACGCGTTGCTGCTAAGTCTCTTTAATTTTTGCCGGCTGGGTGGCTGGTGCAATTGCTACTACTGCAAGTAATTTGCGCAAAGTTGCCGCTCAACTCGAAACGGTGAATTTGTAAAACCATGACCTACGTTCAAGTTTTCTACAAAACTAAACTAAAGAAGGAAATGCATATGCAGAGATAGCTCAGGCTTTCAAAACTGTATGAAACACTAATTACACAAGTTGTACTAGTCTAGTCGTCTTCTTCATAGTGAGAGTTTGCTTTATGCTTATTCCATTTTTCATTCCAGCCGTACTTGTTACTTCGTGTTTTACAAGTTAATTTTTTACACGTAAAAGCGTCTAAAGATTTCAAAGAATACTAGCTTGCAAAGAATAAGATATTTCAAATTATATATTCTATTAATTAACGTTGTAATTGTGAACCTTTATGCCTCATTACCGGTAAGTTAATTAACGTGTTACTAAGAGGTGTACATTTTCATGTTAAGCTGCGTATAAATTTATGTTTTCTTGCTTCAATTATTAAATTATTTAAGCATAAATATAATTATGAGTCAAATGATATCTCGAATCAAATAGACTCATATACAGTCGCGTAAAAAGAGGGCTTGATGTATTCGCAATGGTAATGTTGGTAATGAGATTGTATAAGACGCGCTTGAATTGCAATTGCGTATTTGAAATGAACGTAGACGCCGACGGAGGCGGCGGTGGCGGCAACGAATGCATTGTGCGATGCATGACATGATGGGAATCGTCGATAACGATGACGCCCCGTCATTATAATTCGAGTGCATATGGAAACGTCGGCCAGCTGCAAGCAAACGAACAGTACGCATGCGGCCCAATAACAATAATGACTTAATAATAAGACTGGAGAGCGCGCCGGGATTAAATTATCGATTGTCAGGGCTCGGAGCTCTCATAATAAGTAAGTTTCTACTTACTTTTTTTCTACTCATTCGCAGCGCCATAACCAAACAAAAAATTTCCTTTTAAGTTTTTCCTCTTACTTTTTTTTGTCCGATTTAAATGGATCGATTTAATATTCATTAAGTGCCATTACAACTAATCGATTCCTACACATGTATTCAGACGTTTTAGTTAATAATTACCATGTGTCTGTAATGATGTAAATTCAAGGCTACAAGATAAAATGCGCGAGATAAATTTCTTATAATACATACATAGTTATACTCGTCGATCTCATCATTGCATATTAATAATATCAATCGCTAATCCGAATCGCGAGAGGCAAGATGTCTCTTAAACAGAACTTAGTTGTGTTTATTTTAACCTTAAACGTTCTACGTGTTTCCAAGTGTTTTGTTTGTGAAAATGGAAAATTACAAATGAGTATTATTGATAAATTGGCCACTTCTAGTGTAAGTCTATACAGTTGAATTCGTGAATAATTAAGTGAGCAATAATTCTTATCTAGGTATCAAGTGAGCGTCTTACAAACTGTGATGGCATTTTTGATCAATTCCAAAGTGAGGAAAAGTACAAGACTTTAGAATCACTCACTCTCGAGTGTAAATTAATCTCAATACCCGAGCAAGCATTCGCACGACTTTCAGAGTTACGTCAACTTGACTTAAGTAACAACGATATACATCGATGTCCGCCAAAAAGTTGGTTTGCTCCTACCAATAGCCTGTTGTCATTACACTTGGCCGGTAATGAGATGAGAAATCCATGTATGAAATCATTTCGCCATTTGACGGTTTTACGCTATATGGATCTAAGTCGCAATGTGATTAACAATATTGCCGGTGACGTATCTGAGCAATGGAAAGAATTGCAATTTCTCAATTTAAGTCGCAACGTCATCAATGGATTTATCAGTGGCACATTGGACATGCCAAAATTGCAATTATTGGATCTATCGCATAATGATATTGATTACCTGGATCAGGACGTGTTTGATAACTTAGCGAATCTTCAAGTTTTGAACTTGTACAACAATCGAATCAAATCTGTTCCTAAGCGATTTTTCAAATACATGACGAGGCTGAATACATTACGAATTGGCCGAAACCGCCTAGAGCAACAACTTCCCGAAGACCTTTTTGACACATTGACGAATTTAAAAGAGTTGGACATCTCATACATGAATTTAGAAACAGTGTCAACTAAAATTCTTCAAATGCGTTTACTAACTTGTCTGGACCTCTCAGGAAACAAGTTGAAAATGCTTGGACATCGCTTGCCGAGTGAATTTCAAGGCTTAAAATATTTAAACATTAGTGACAATAAAATGGAAGATCTTAATGTAAACTTGGGCTCGTCTCAATTCAATCTTGAAGTGTTGGATATTAGTTTGAATGGGATAAAATCATTCATAAATGCGCTCCCAAAATTCATAAACATCAAAGAGTTAATTGCAAGAAATAATTCAATTCGTGAGTTACCAAAAGATTTAGCGCAAACTTATGTGAAATTGAGTTATTTAGATTTACAATTCAATCAATTTGTTGCATTCGATATTATGATATTGAACAGTTTAACTAGTCTACACCGATTGGAGATGGTTGGCAATCCATTCGAATGCAAGTGCATGGATGCATTATTGCTTGAACTACAACGGCGACGAATACAATATGAGAGTGCAAATCATTTCAACGGCGCCAAACCGGTCTGCCTTGTTCTGCAACCAAACAATACGCTATGCGAGTTTTCCAATCAAGATATTGATAAATACCATCAAATTTTCATATCCGATTGATTAATTTACAAATATCCGCCACTCAATATGCACACGTAGGTACGTAACACAATTATTCCAATTAAATTAACAATCGCCATGTTTACGCTTATAATTTCCACATGTGATTATTGTTATAAATTTAATAAATTATTTCATTAAATTTCCATTCTTATCTCAATTACGCTATATTCCCGTCCATAAAACAACTCTGATTAATCAAATTGTCACCAAAGTGTTTTATTACCCACCTTACGCCAAAGTTTTAACCGTTTCTATTTTACTTTCATTGACGCATTTTCTCGTAAATTCACTCACAATTGTAACCGGAAAAAAGAACAATGAACATTGTCAATTGCGAGGAGACAGACCGCATAATTCAATCAGGATTGCGTGCGAAATCTCGAATTTAAGAGTTTTCGAACCGCGCACTCCAGGTAATTTCTCCGGCTCTCCGGGGATGCCGCACGTATTTTAAATATTACGCAACGCTTCTTCCCTGGCGCGCCCTCGCGAGAAGAGTACACTCTTCCCGTGGAATAGAGAGGATTTTCAAGCGTACTCTCGTGGCCTACAACTCGAATACGTTGTACGTATTCATACGGGATGGGCGGCTGACAGGCGACAAGTGAAGCGCGCTCCGGATTTGAGAGGATAATTGGCGGTCGCGTTCGCATCCTTTTTATCAGCGCTTTTCCCATCCACTCTCATTCCGTTCGCCCACTCACTCATTCATTCATTCATTCAGCCAAGAGGCAATCTTTCCTCGATCCGTGTCGGGTGCTCCTCGTACTTTTTATTTTGCTCGTGTGCGCGCGCGCTCAGTTATCTACCTTGATATCATAATGCACGCTGATACGATGATGCGCGCATCCCGTTGTGTTTGTCTTTCATTATACGCTTATTTCATGTTTCGCCAGCGCAAAGTTCAAAAAAGGGCGGCGAGCAACGAAAAAAAGAATGACCGAGTGTATGAGCACGTTTAATGCAATATTTTCCACTTGATTGCATCGCATAATATCGAAAAGTTAATAGCGCGCGCGTGGGGAGCGCCTTTTTATGTTGCCCTCCGCGCGCCGCACTCGCCCAGCTCTATCGAAAAAGCGTAAAACAAATAAACTTTATTGCTCTCGAGGGACGGCTAATATTGGACTAGTAGTGAAACATCTAAGAAGATTAAAGGGACACAAAAGGTCTTGTGTTCTTCTTTGATTTATTATTGCGCAAATAATAATAATAATCGCTTGATTGTTCAAGAAAATCATAAATTTGTGCAGAAATCCAGAGATGGTGAAGAAATTACGATCAATTTTATTTATGGCCACTTTTGTTCCACTGATTTTGAGCTGTTTTTCATTCAGCTATAGCGACGAGATATCTCTATCTTTCATGATTATTATAAATGAAATGTACTGTATTTTGAAAAGATGAGAAATGATCATCCAATCATCTCCATATTGGGCGAGTTTACTTAAAGGTGAAGCAACCATTCATTACCGCGGTCAGCCAGCTAAAAATACCGGGAGCTTGGCGAAGAGGATAAAGAAAAGAAGAAGCAGCTGAGATGAATTTTGGCAGCGGGCGCGCAAAAACGTAGCAATTTTTACCGAGGGAGAGGCAGCGCGTCGCGCTCGTGAAACGGACGAGCGCTTATTATTTGGCCGTCTTGTTTTCGGCGTGCCGTTTGGCGGACGCGCACACCGTCATTAGCAACTAGACAGGTGAAGAAATAATAACTTAATTTCGACGAGAGACGCAAACGCTCTCTGTTATAAGCTGGGCGCGCGTTCACGACCGATTCTAAAGGCACCAAGAGGCGAGCGCATCGTCATTACCCGGCTCTTATAATCGCGCGTCAAGCAAATCATTCGCTCAAGCTCAACGGCTACTTCGGCTAAGTCGATTGCGCGCTTCGAACACGCCACAGATTTCTGCACGTCTAGTTGTTGTTTCTTCAATTTATTCTTAAGCGCAAACACGCACGTTTCTGCAGCATCTGTGAATATTATGCACCTTGTTGTTGTCGTTAGCGCGCACACATGAAATTTCGTTGTGAACATCTGCGGAATTTGATAATGAACACATTTAATTTTTTTCCTTCTTTTCCACAAAAATGATTGAGGGTGTTTCTAATTTTGTCATTAAATAACAGTTTCGCAAATGATAAATTTTTGGAAATGCCTTAATTACCTATCATTATATTCCTGTCATAGAATAATTACTGTTTTCTTTTTCGAAATAAAATATTCCCTACCCGAAATTTCTTAATGAAATATCACTTTTCCGCTTTTCTTTCGCAAGTTAATAATTTATATTCAATCTTCCTCTTTGCCAATAGATTGTTTTCTGATCGTAGGTATAAGCGTAAATCATGAAATATACATATGAACAAAATAAATAATTTCATCTTAATAGAACCACGTCGGCTGGCTGTCAATTTCCGAGCAGTGAGAGAGGAGGACGTATCCAGACAATGATGAGCCATGTTGTTGAGAGAACAAAAGGCTGTTTGTTAATATTGCATCAAGCAAAGCAAACGCATCGGACCGGATGTGCGGAGGGGTTAGACAACGCGAAAGGTTAATGCTAATACGTCGTGACGTCCAGACATGCCGAACCCGTGTCCAGAGAGTCTTCACATCATCCTGACGCGACGCAAGAGCGCGCGCGCACGCAGCGTTCGCGAGACAGGTCCGCTCATTGATGTTGATTTCATTTACTTCAGTGCCCTTTATGGCAATCGCGCGCACTCGTCGTCAATGCTTGACATGCTGCGCGAATGGCTTTCTGGGTGGTTGGCTCGCTTGTGCGCTAATTTAAACATATTCCAGCGCACTGATTCAATTTGATATCAACAAACGTTATTCACAAAATTGTTGCTGCATTATATTCCCGCATTACCTTTATCCATTTGGCTCATCCTTTGGTTTACAATCGCTAATCATATTTTATGAGCGTGCTAGTAGCTTGATAATTCCATTTTTGCATTTAACTGCGCACAAATGATGTGTTTATGAAACGTAAACGCGTAAGAATTATTTACGTGTTTTCTCGCCAGTTCACTGTAATTCCATGCGCCGTTTTACCAGCGGCATCGCGCCTTCAACGTCTTCATTATTCGCAATCAGCGTCCAGACATTGTAATGCAATTTCTTTAGCCGACGAGAGACGAACACGCCGAGCTAGTACCTTCACTCTACTCGTCTCATTACTATTCCAGGCGTTTAAAAAATTTAAAACTTGATTTACATAACAAATACGCGCGCGCGCAACGAATAGAATCGAATTTCGTCCTTTTTTTCTTTCTACTTTGCGTATTTCTTTGCCCGTGTCGTCTGTTTTTAGCATTTGATTTTTCGCCACTCTGTTATTCTGTTCACAATAGCGTATAATAAATGCACGTGAAAAAAACCCACGCCGCCACCACCACCACCACCGCCGCCGCCGAATTTCCTATTGAGATCAGATACATACTCCTTGGGTGAACGTGTGGCGCTTCTTCTTTGGCGGGCGGCAACAAGGCATCGAATTGAAGGATTGTGCATTGGCAGCGCGCAGGAAAGACGAAAAAAAGGTGAATTTCCTCACCAGAAAATGCTCGCCGCCGGCATTCATCCGCATTTTCTTTGTGCGCGTGTAAAAAATTTATGCCACTCTTCCGCCATCCAACTGTTCGAGTGCCAAAAACATAGAAGCACAATGCGCAATTAGTAAATCAAAACGGCTTGAAAGTCGATCCTGCATACTTCAAAAAAGTTGCTAAAGTCTGCCTGTTCTTCTTTTCCTCGGTATTGTTTTCCGGGTTTACTTTACTTTTTTTTTGGGCTCTTATTTTTGGCGCTTGCTTGTTGAGTAATTTGCACACTTTTGCAAAAGTCAGTTAGATGTTTGCACGACATCGGAATGGTGGTGTGTGCATGCAATGAGAGAATTGGCAAACTCGTCGTATTTTTAGGCCGTTCAAGTTGGTCGCGCGCGCTCTTTCCGGGGCGGAACAGCGGAAAGTTTCACGCGCGACTTACCTTTTTTCGCGCTAATTAAGCAACTTGCCTTCAGCCGTGTTCAACGTTTTCGGCGGGGGTTTGCGTTAATTAGGAGTTTTTCGTTGCTGCCAACGGCGCACAACGAATTCGTAATTAGCATCAATTTCCGCACGCCACTCGCTATATATTTTTCCTCCTACCCTGCATTTATGGCGCGCTCAATCAGTCAATTAGTAATTAGTATTGAGTGCCTGTTATTGACGTCATAATTAATTCACTAAAAGATGACTTGTCGAAAAAAGCCAATTTCTAAATTGACTCATGTTTCTTGTCGTTGCAAAGATATAAATTAAAATAAAATTCATGTTTTGAATTAATACGGACACGAAATATTTTTGGGAGGTCTTTTCCTCGAATCTTTAAATATCATCCGATTGAATCACCACACACAGGCGGCTGTAATAAATTAACGCAAAAATTAAATTGCCGTCAAAAATAACGCGATTTCAAGCGAGTTTCACAGCTCGTTAACCGCACACAACTGACAAACAACATCTTAATCATCGGCCTAACAAGAATTTTGATTTCGTCCAAATCTTATTGAGCAATCATCGTTATTTATCCTCAAGCTCGTTTCTTAATAACACGTCTCTCTAATTATTTCTTCGTTGATTTTATATCATTTTAATAGCGATCGTTTAATCTCACCGCAAATCATAAATATTTTCAGATATTAGACCTACTTTAATATTATTCCAACCAATTTTTTTGCGAATATTATCTACACGCTATCCATACTTTTAAATTCATACTGTAAGCGTAATCCATCATTCGAGAACGATTAGAGAAAAACTTGTTGTACAACAAGCATGGTGCTGCTAGCTGGCTGGCTGGCTGTTGTTGTGAGGCGTTATCAACGCTGTTCGTTTTTTGGCACGTAGTCTTTCTTTCGACACATGCATCGCGTACACTTTCATTATGCTTTCTTTGATAGCCACGTGTGCATGCTGCTTTGCGCCAGGGGAAGATACCGCAGAGGATGAGATGAGCCCACCGCGTAGATTATGGCTTGCAGCAGACATGAATTTATCGACGTTGTTTATGCATGCGAGCAACGCGCACTTCTTGCATCGCATCGCGTATCGGCAGTGCGCCATTGGTATCGACTTCTTCGCATATATTGGCCGAACAACATGAATATTTACTATACATAAATAAGCCATACGTGCATTTATCAGCACAGCCGCGCGCGCGAGCGACAAAAGCGCCACGCTCATGAATTTTCCCCGCTGTTTGCCGGCTATCTTTATCTTTTTATTAAGTGCTATAATTACATCAACGCTCCTATCATACGCTTATAAAAGGTAGAAAAATTGTTTTTCTTCTACAGTCAATCATCATTAATTCCGGATATACTAAAAATTATTTCATTGTTTCCTTGCTTAATGCATTAGCCAACTTATTGAATAAATATTATACCCTTAATTGCTCAACTTTCATCTGGAGAAAAAACTTCTGAATGAAAATGAAATAAATTAAAGAGTTTAATAGAAGAAAAAAGCGAGCTCATTGTTCATTTAAAGCAGTTTTACACGTGGTAATTACATCCATGACAATTGAATGTCAAGCAAGAGAAGCGTTTTTGTGCGGGCCTTCCACTCTCGCGCATTGTTTGATTTAAACAATACGAATAATGAAGAAATAAGCGATGAAACAATACGAAACGAACTACTGATGCCTATCTGCACGTTTGATGTATCAATTCACAGGTTTTTTCGTCGTGTTCGTCTCGCTTGTTCGACTCGTATTTTTTTCTTATTTCCGAGGAGTCGTTCCTCACATTGTACGCAGTTTGTTCAACAGATACACGGGCGAGCACACCGAATGAGGAACGAACGCATCATCATTATACGATCCGCGCAGAGCCAGTGTGGTGAGGTGTGCATGAGTTACAAAACACAAAGGTGGTACACCTTTTATTTTAATTAACCGGACTCATAAATCCTCCGCCAAAGCGTTCATTATCGCGTACAATCGCGTACGCGCATCTAATTTATGCATGCATTTATTCAAGTGTTTGTCATAATGGGTATATCTACACCTTTAATTTCTTTGACAGTTTTTCCACTAAATCTTCCACCTTCATACGGGAATACACTTTATCATGCCGTGCGCAAGAAATTCATGGAAGAACGCTTATTCATATACCTACTGTATATCTTATGAGTTTATCTTCATTTGTTTCATGTTTCAATTCAGATTATCCCGACCGTTTTTGTGGTGTTAACCGAAGAGTAGACAAATAAATTTTCATACATTTCCATTTCTAGCGTTAAATCAATGTTGAATTTTCCTCTGGAATTATTATTGAAATATTCTTCTCACTTGTTATGTTGTATGTACGTGTTTCAAAAAAGAAATGAATGTCTTTGAATAACACAACACGTTTTTGTACACATCGAAGCAATCGTTCGAATTGATCGAAGGTATCATTAAGTTATTACCTTGAGGGTAACAATTTCTAAAAGTACTCGTTAATAATCGCCTTCGTATTAATTTTTTCTTTGTTGCATCTCGACGATGCACTGCGAACGTCGCGCATCTTCGTGTTATTGTTGAATCACCCGAAGCTGTTTGATGCAGTCAGTCGCAAACGCACAATAAGTAATTTTAACGTAAGGTTTTTTGTTGTTATGCTTTCAATGTGCGCGCACATTCCAGATAGAAATAAGTAGCAGCTCGGACACCTCGTGTCCGTCGGCGGCGGATCAAAATTGACGAAAGATATGATGTCACGAAAAATGCCCGTACCTACTCGTCTCGAGCAACTCATGATTGAGATGCATTAAACAACTAATACCAAGGTGTGGATCGTACGCTTGTTACTTCAGCCGTCTCTTCGCTCGCGCGCGCTTCTTATGAACTCGTTCGAGCGAGCACTCGCATTTACTAAATTATTATTACCGCAACTCGTTTGCTCCAAAGTGATGAAGTAGCCGCTCAATATAACTCGCCACAAAGTCATCATCAGACGCATCGCCGTAATAATCATTGATTTGCGTTTGCTTCTTTATCGGTTAGCCAACGCAAACTGAACTAATTGAACAAACCCGTAAATTCAACTTTTCAACAACCATCGATAATCATACGCTTACGCATTTGTATATTTCATGAGTATTTCTACATTCAGCAGAAAACAGAAAAAAACTCACCAACTCTTAAGTTTCAACGTTGAATGAAAATTGAAGACTAACCTGGAACAAAAAGAAAGATTATAATTAAAATGCCATCTAATCGCACACATGTATGAACACCTTATTTAAATTATTACGGTCAGCTTGCGGTACAAATTGTAAAATTTAAATTGCAATTATTCGGTGCGTAAGCTTTCCATTGGAATATTAGATCCGTCGAAATCTATTGCCGTTCTCTTTGGCGTTATGTGTTATTGCGGTTTTGTCGACAATGCGTGTATTTGGCGCCCACATACTTCCCAATTATCTTGGCGCGCCGAGCGAAAACGCGCGCGCTCTGACTACGCCCAATTAGACGCACCAATTATTGCAATGACGCATACGCATACAGGCAAGCGGGAGAGCTCGTGTAACCCGTTCGAAGGAGACCGCTTAATGCCGATGCAATAAGATATATCAAAGCCGGCGCTTTGGCGGGGGCGGCTGCGCGACGCACAAAAACCTAGAGGGAGTGATTCCCCATTTGCCGGCGGTGACCTCCGAAGTATATTAAGCCGAATTTAGCAGCGCAAAATGACAATGGCGCACAATTACATTCAGAGGGGGTTCGTGCGTTTATTATTGATACGTGGAGATAAAATATTGCGGGTGCGGTGTGACGCCTGCGGAGTGCAAATTATGCGATATTCTAAATGCTTTAGTAGGGAAATATTTGATGTTTAAATATTCATTGGATGCGCGCTGATAATTTTCTTAAGAAAATGCTTTATTTGCACAAACTGCAAAAGCGATTTATTTAAATGTGATTTATATTCATGAATATTCGCAAGAATAATAATGCGTTACGGTTTTGAATAATTAAATGGGTTGGCAAACCCATTTACCTACTAACAATTTAACAACTTTTTACAAAACATCTCTCATCGAGTTGCTTGTTTTAGATGTTCGTAGTAAGTCTAAGAATAATTTAATAGGGATGAAATATGATAAAGCAAAATTGTGATCGTATGACAAATTAAGGATTCCCATCGAAAACTACTAGACTCACGATTACCATTCTATTACCTATCATTATTCCTGGATATGCCTGAGAGGTAGGCAAGCGAATAAATAGATAAGCAGAAATAGATAATGTTTAGTCATCTTGTCTATTGTTAGGAGCAGCGTGCGCCATCGTCGTGATCTGCAGTGTAATCCGCTATTACACATCAAAACTGGGGTTTCACTTCATCATCAAGCACCCTTGACGACTACCTAATAATACGCTGAATGCAACTTATATATTCTCTCACAATATCCTATTTATATCCCTAGTATGCAAGTGATTAAAGAGACGAAAGAATTCGATACGATTTTGCTTGCCTTATATGTACTACGTCGCAAAGAAAATGCTTGTAATCTTGCAAGTTCAGGAGACGCTGTAGGGGTTGAAATGAACCAACATTTAATAGATGTCGAAGCACTTTGTGTCTTTGCGCATTGGCGATGACGGCCACGCGGCGAACGAACGGGGGATTAGCGCCCTCTTAATGGGAAAGTGTCAGCAAGGTGATAAAGGTTATGTTCGTGTGTCGCATGTGCGTTATTATATTTTCGTTTTTCTTCCCTTATACTACATACCCTCTTATTGTTTTCTTCTTTTTCTCTTATTTATTGTCATCTTTTTTTCGCGTATCCACCGAGAGTAGAAGAAATACACTTTTTGCGTACGCGCAGGAAAGAGATAAGAAAAAGGCCAAACTTCCCGAAGGAAGAAAGGAAGAACCAGTTATGATACACGTCATATAAAGAATGCCCTCCCGTCTATGACACTCAGATTATCTTCATCCCTGTTCATCCCTTGGGAACTTCACATTGCGCCCGTGCTGTCAAAGAAATCTCAACTTATTTCTTACTTCTGTACAAACGCCGCATACACGTGCGCCGACATTCGCCAACTTCTCTTATCACATTTGGCATTCAATGTGTTCAACTGTTTAGCGATTAGTTAATTAATTAGCTATTGGCATTTATAAACACGTCAGCTGCGTTGCGGCGCGCGTTATTTGTCAATGGATATGTTCGGCGCGTTGTTTAATCCGCTAATCTGAAATACAATCGTGCGCGTCGTCGTCATCATCGAATTGAATCAATTTGAATCAAAATCAGATGCGGTAAGCGTGCGCGCGCGCTTGCAGATCGCATAACGAGTAAATTTCAATACAATGCACGCCTCATATTTATTTATAAATGACGTCATTATGCTTCATATACATTTAAATCGCTGCCTTAAGTGAGCATTTATAGAGGAACGCAGCGCACCGGCGAATATTTCAAGAAACGTGCTTCGAATTCTTTGCGCTGTCATGAGCATTTCTTTTCGTTTCAACGTTTCTACTTTTTCCTCCTCTTCGTTCTCCTTTTTAAATTGCTTACAGTCACAAAAGCAAGCATTCAGAAAATTTACATTCTGATCAAATATTTCTGCTTTTTTCTTGTCAGCAAGCCAATTCAATAAAATAATTACAACTTTAGTGCTTTTTTTTTTTACTTCAAAAACCAATCATTTGAAAATTATGAATTATTTCATTTACTTTACGGCTGACGCTACTCCCATTTTCATTTGCAACAAAGCTGGTGAATAATTTATTAATTTCATTATAAATTTAAAATGTTAGACGTATCAACTTTGCGTAATTAAATAATTTGATACAGCAACACATATATACCTGCTTCACATGTGCGCGAATGAATTTCAGTCAAAGTTTTAAAAACTTTCGCATGGAAAAGCAGAGAGATTAAACATTTATTTCGAGTGCTATTTTTGCCCATTTCACCCTTAAAATAACACCTAAACGCCGGCGGTGACAGTCAGCTCGCTGTGAAAATGTTTGAAAAACATGAACAAATCTGCAACTCGCGCGTCGAGCGTCGAAAAAATAAACAGCGCTGCAGTACGACGATGTTGTTACGCGCGCGCTCTTTTGCAAATGGCAAACGAGATTTGAGGTGAGGGCTGGCTGGCTGGCGCGCACGGATTTTGCGGTGAGCATTTTGTATACGCGTTCTAATGGGATTTATTATAGTTGATTACACCTTTTCGCGTCGGGGATGTCCACCTGCATAAACTGGGATATCAGTATGCAACGTAATGAAAATGAAAATGCGCAAAAAATTCGCATAGCGAACAAATGCAGAAATAGACATTTTTACAATACACTTCGTGCGGAAATACGAGGTTAATGCATATAAATAATAAATCAATGAATATTTAAACAAATCCACTGATTGTATTTGCTGCACCTGTAAAAATGTTTACTTGTGTATGGAATTTATGCATAGTATTGTTGTTTTAGTGCATGCGGTGTGCGAAATTCGTAAAAATTTCAGATTTCAATACCAATCCACCCCTCTCGTCCACTCTCGACCACATTGCAAACTGTAACAATATTTTTCACGATGGAAAATTTCGAATGCCGTGCGCATAAAGTGAAATAATGCAAATACATACTCGCAAAACGACCAAAAAACGCATATGTGCGTCGAAACGCGATGCGAGAATTCGAAATTTGGCCACCGAATTATTTCCCATTGGAATAATCTGTTTTTAATTGATATGCAGAAAAAAGCGCAATGCCAATTGCACAAACAGTTGCATTCTCACAATGCTTTTTGCGCCCGCAATTTTTTTCAATTCGCAAACATTTTTCCAACGCCCATCTTTGCGCGAACACACATTTTCAATTTCCTGGAAAAATCGACGCGCGCATTTCCAAACTTTAATGCTAAAACAACTTTCATACACTTGCTTAATAAACCAGGACAGATTTCAACACGAGTGAAGATCGCGCGATGAAATTAAAAGCGAAAGCGATGTTTAATATCGTTTTATATGTAAATTGCGCGCTCGAAAAGCAACTTAGCGCACCAACTCGTCGTCGTGCTCGTTTCTTTTTTTTTATCTGCGGCTCTTGCATTCGGTTGAGCGAGGGCTTCTCTTCTTCTGCTGCTTTCGTATCTAAATCATATGAAAATATATTCACGCTTTATTATGTATGGCATGCACGTCGCGCTCTCAAGCGTGCGTATTCCCCGTGCCTCGGCGCATGAAAACAATAATATAGCAATTTTTTATTCAGCCCGATTGAAAATGCGCGGGGCGGTGACAAGTGCCTGGTTTCGGTTACACTATCGCCGCTGCTATCCACGCTTCATCGTTCTTCTACGTGCTGCGCGCATAATGAGTTGTCCTCACACGTTGATTTTTGGGTGCAGGAGTGTCAGCAGGAGGTGCAGCTAATAAACGTATTAAATGCACACATGCACCGGCTTTACGTTCCACGAGTGATAAATTAGCTTTTTATTATAACGATTTGATAAATCGTCATGTCTCCTACTCCATTATATATGATAATTGACCTCTTTATATGTGCTCGTATTTAAATCCTCAAAACTATTTGAATATATAAATAATATACCAATTCTCAAATCAAAAATCAAATTATCTCGCAAGTTAAATGTTAATTTCAGTAATAAATTCAAAAGTTATCAAGTGGCCATTAAAATCGAATAAATATTGAAAAATGCTACCAAAAAACTGAGATTTCTTAATTAGTGTAACTAGCAATTTTTTCTCATGTACCAAATATTCGTACAATTTAAAGTCGTGTGCAAATAGAGGGAATAAAGAAGCATTTAAAACCATTTCATTGCGAATAAAGAAATGTGCAACTATTTTGTAAACGCTAAAGTACAACAAGGGGGAAAACATGGCAAACAACATCTGCTCAATGTTGTTGCACTTCTTGTACAGTTAAGAGTTGCAATTTCCTAGTGCACTGCTCGCCATCATGTATCGCAAGCGCAATTCGCTTGTAAAACACACTCCTGAGGAACCACCAGCTCTCGCTGTACGCTGGCGCTGTATGCCGGCAGCGCGTTACAATGTGCGCCTGTTCGCTTGAATGCGTTTGTAAATGTTGTTAACATCTCTATATTCGCGTATGAATAGACTCGCTGTCGACCGCAGAGAAAAGAAAATTCGCCATTAGCAATAATTTGGTTGCATTCCGTATTGTTCGCGTTCGCGCGTTGCGGCCACTACAATAAAGCTTGACACGTCTGACAACAATCAGCCACCACTGCACCCTTGTTGCTTTTTCGCTATGTGCGCACATAATGCCCTTCTAACTGTTCGTCTTGTGTATTCAAAATACGTTTGGCAATACACACAGCCACACACAAAAAAAGCGCCAGAGCTTAAAATATAGGTGAGATGCACAGAAAGCACAATGGAAAAGTCAGAAAATCCAACAAATTCAAGGGGATCAAAGAAAAAAGTTAAATCATTGCGGTCTACGCCAATTGTTCGGAAATTTGTTTGAACTGATAGAGTCATCAATGACATGTTCTTTATGGTTATTTCCCTTTGTGGTTATTTCTAATGTCATTTATTGCAAAACTAAGATTTTTTGATAAAATATATAAAACCCTATGCGGAAATACTTTATAGTACTTTTCCGAAATAGTCGTTAAAGGTGAGGTGAAATTTACTGTATATGCCTAATCACTAAAGAGAATTGCAAATTGTGCGAATGATTTGCTAAATTATGCAAATCGCTAGCTGTCATTATCGCTTAGACAGTAACGAGCAATCATAATTACGAGCAAACGTGACTCTGATTCAAGTGTATTAGGAACGAGCGACGCAATCTGACCGACGCGATATGCACTGAAATAATTAAAGGTATTATCCATCTATCAGTAACTGCCCCTTGGCTAATTCACTAATACGTCGCGCCGAGTCGTCCCACGCGATACAACATAATCCGCCGCCGCCGCCGCCACACGCGCAAACACTCTAAGCGAGCGCGCGCGCGCTCGCAAATTATCAGCGCGAATGCATTTCGGATTTAAGTGCGCGTCAATTAATAATTCCATGTGAACGTGTGTTCAATCAGATAGAATGCCGCCTCCACGTATGCTAATACACGTGTACTCGCACACGCTTATTGTGCCGAACCGAGTGGGGGCCAGTCGATTCCCAAAGCAAGCAAAAGCCCAAATTTCAGGCAAAAGCCTCATAATTATTAACGAACCGATTTATTATGTTAAAACGCACACGAGCGAAAGGACGACGAGCGGCAGCATTGACGGCGGTTTGCGTCCGTTATGGAAAACTCACGGGACGTGCGCCGACCGCCAATACGGGATGTGCAATAAAGGCTTAGCTTGCGCATGCATGTGCTTTGTGTGCATTAAGGGAGTATGGGCCATTTTCATACAAAATTAATGGACAATAATCGCAAATTTTACGAATACGTCGATTTTAATACGCAACACCACCAACCAACCATCCAACCAACCGGCCCCCTCTGCACCATCCAATTTTTCGTTCGATGTGGAGCGGCTATTATCATGCGAACACGTTGTCCATACTTACACAATGCGTACAAATTGCTTTTGTATTCAATTTGCAATGCGTTTGCCGGGATTTTACGGGACACGCATTTGCATACATTTCGTTAAATTTTCAATAATTGCGCATTGTTGAAACACGCGCATATTGAAAAGTCGGCGGGCGTAAAATCATTTACGCGCATTTGCGTCTACAGATTGAGCGTAAAGTGGTGCACGTCAAACAAAGCAAAGATTTACACAAATGCTGGTTAGACAAACGTGCACTGCGCTTGCATTGCATTGAAACAACGACAACTCGAGCAATAATAATACTAATACAAAAGCGCAACAACACAATTGCATTTCGTCGAGTGCAGCGCACAGCTCACAGCTCGCGCTGTCTCGGTTGACAGTCATTTCAACTAAATACTAAATGCACCCGAATGAATCGACTAAACTGTAATTTGCATTCGTCGTGGATTCGCGTGCGCAACTACCGGATACAAACAGACGTATTTGTCGTCGACGCGAATAAGCTGCGAATGCTCACTCGAGAATTGAGTTCTGACTGATTCAATGACTAACTGCATTTAAATGCATTCATCCTTAAATCTATACTCGCAGTATCATTTCATTTTTCGTCATAGAATCTACCAAACTTTCCTACTTTTAAATCGTCAAATAGTATTTCAAAAACTATCTTTTTCCTAAATCTGATATTTCACAAAAATATCATAATATTTCAATGGAAAGCTAGTCGCAACTTAAAATTCAGTTTGCCAAATCGTATCCAAGTTTAGATAAATTCATAAAAATTCCTCTTCCCTTATTGCATTCATCTTTCACATTAATGCACTTGGAAAATGCTTTCAAAATTGCCAATTCCCAGAAAAATTATATCTTTTCAATGCACAATTTACACTGCTATTTTATTTCAAGTAAAATTAAATGACAAAAATAATATTGCCCTTTAATTCTTAAAGTCAATCAGTTTTAAATGTTCTTTTTTTTGCAAGATAAATTTCTTGAAAATTCCTTTTTGAGAGGATTTCCTTATATTCCTCGCGTCTTTTTAATTTTATCACGGCACGAATGCGTTTACTTTGTGCGTCATCCTGCTGCACGTCTTGTTTGCGCTCATTAGCAGCACGGAACGCAATGTGCGTTTGGCGCGCGGCCGCCTCAAAGGCTTGCGATTTTTATTTAATTGCCGCCCGTATTTGTACGTAATTAATACAATTAATTCCGCCATGTCGGCGGCGACTACACAATGTCGAATTAGTTTGTTTGCGCGCACAACATTTACAATATTTGCTATAATTGCAATGCATATTTTATTCTATTTGCGTTATCGAATTCGCCATCGCACGCTACGCCAACGAACAATGATCTAATGATTTTTGTGCAAATGTTTAAAGAGGCTGCTGCTGCTGCTGCTGCTACTCCTGCTCCGCAACGCCAAGCAAACGAGCAAGGGAATTTAATTTGCGCACGCTGCGGATGCTTTTTACGTGCGCTGTCTGTTTTCCGCCGCCGCTACCACCAGCCGCCAGTCGCTATGCCATTGGAAAGCTAAAATTGGATAAAATATTCGGAGGTCTTTGCCGTTTAAACGCACGTTCGAATCGCTGTTCGTCGAGAGATTTAATTCGATTACAATACAAATATTGTTTTTGCGGGAAATTACACGCCGTGATTTTATCGTTTTCCTTCCCAACAAACCGCTCAAAATGTACGCATGTTATTCATGTGTTCAACGACTTAAAGGATTTTCTCTATTTTCTCAACTTTGTTTTGAGCAACAGTACAAAATTTATCTTGCCCCAAACTCCTCTTAAAAATACAATAAATCAATGAACCAAAAAAGGTAGAAATATTGTCAAGTTCTGAATATTTTTTGTGTGAAAACTAAAACTACCGGAAATACACGCATAACCACTAATAGCCAATATGTTTATTTTACACCCCCTCAGAAAATTATCAGAATCAACATCGCGCAATGATCGGAATGTCAAAAATGTCCTTCCTAATAGACGTTCGTTGTTGCAAAGCTCTATCATCTGCGCGACTGACAACACTGTCGTGAAATTCCTTGATGACGAGAGCGCGAGTAGGAAATGCACAAGACAGGAAATGCTATAACGACGCGTTGCGCACTCTGGCATAATGTAAATACATACGCGGCATGCACTAATATTCGGCATTCGACATTAATAATGAAGACATTTGTGCATCGTTTGTCCGCATGGCTGGCTGGCGTGCGCGGCAGCAGCGAGAACGACATTTGCTAACTAAAGACCGGAAACTATTAGCGACGTGTACACGTGTCTTCTCCTTGTCAAACAAACCACATGCGTTCCTCATATGATGCGTTTTGCGCGCGGCCGCATGTTTTATTTATTTATTTGTTTATTTATTTATGCGCCTTGTACATGGTACATTCGTATTTTTCTTTCATTTCATTGCATTTGCGTCTTCAAACGTGTCTCGCCTCTTCCCGCAACTTTTGATGTGTTTTCAATATCAATCTGACGCGCGCGCACGTTTGCTGTGTGAAAATAAAATGCGCAATAAATGAAAAGAGAAATGAACGTGCGAGTCTTTGACGCGTTCTTGCGAATCAAAAATACATCAAAGAATAATATTAAATTTTCCACGTTTTCGTGAAACCAACCCCCTTCGAATTATTTCCAATTTCCTATTAATGATTATATCTAATATCGCGCAAGTTCCGCGAAAACCAACTTATTTTCCGCGGTGTTTCACTTGATGCATTTCGGCAACTTGTCATCCCCTTGAACGCCATTGTGCGCCTTGTTTGTTGTGTGGAGCGTTTTCAAATATGGGTGAACATTGTGTAAACAATTTATATGTACATATAGAATAAAGTTCAGCGCTGAGAGAGCGGTGAATGCGTGTGATTTATGAAAGTTGAAAAAAAAAAACGAAGAAGATGCCGCCCGCGCGCGCATGCTTTGTTCAATATTTGATGTTTGACCGACAAGAGCAGCCGCCGCCAACACGTATGTACGCATACAATACATAACAGCGGCCGACACAAGGGCGCAAGGTATTTTCGTCCGCCGTGTGTGCAACAATAGCGCAGCACCCACGCGGTGAGCCAAAAAGCCGTTCGTTGTGCACTTGTTCTCCGCGAGTCGACTGCTGAAAAGCTCTTTGAAAACTGCGATCGGCTTTTCTCCGCCGACAGGGATTTCCACTAAAAACGCGAATCTAGCTCGAGTATGTACCTACAATCAGTGTACCTACTTCAATAAAATATTTTGGAAATTATCTATAATGGCATAATTAATATTTGCTATCAATTTACAGCACTCACTCAGAACATAATCAAAGTCAACTAGCTGTACATTAAGTGTAAAGACGTATAAAGTAATTCGGCATAAAAGCGCGCACTTTGAGTGCATTGAAAAGTCGTAAAGAAAGGAACAAAACGCAGTCGGCGAACGCGTTTCATGTACTGGCGCGAAGCGTTTTCCTTGCCGCCGCACCTCCGTACAAAGGCATTTTCACACCGACATATTTTTGACTCTTGACTGTCGGTGCGAATTTACGACAAAAGCACTTCCTATTGCAAGAATGCAATGACCGCATCGTGCGCCATCATTTTCACTTTCATCCGTTCCATTCAGCAAGATGACTGTTAAAAGTCTTGCGGTGGCAGAGTGCTCGGTAAGTAACTATGGCAAAAGCGCGAATGATGAAGAATGGCAAATCCCTCTCGCTGAAGTGTAAAGGCGCAGATGACCTTTTACACGTTTGCGTTCACCTTACAGTCAAGCTCCTCCACACTTTCGCCGCATTTTTTTTTCCTTTTCGCTTTGCGCGAGAATCGGATGCGTCTAATAGCAAATTGCGAACAGCAATGCGTTTTATGTAGTGGAAAGTTGACTACTGCTGGTCGCTCCAAGGGGGATAAATCTCTGTCACCTCTTTAGGTCGCGCGGTGGCGGCGGCGGCGGCGAGAACGAGCTCTGCGTAAAAGGAAAACGGATGTGTTCGATATTGTGCGTGATTCCATACACACCCCACAAAATCAGGGTGGACATTTCCGGTTAGCCAAAATGTTCTTTCCCTTTTTCTAACGTTCCCAACCAGCACAACAATATTTATAAACGCTTCTCGGTAATTGCAAAGTGCAAAGATTAATGAGTGAATGAAAGCGTAATTACATGCACGTCTCCATACATTATGATAAATGAATAAATAATCATTTGACTTTGCACATGCCACCGCATGCAATTGCCGCTCCTTCGCAGCATTGTTTGCAAACTTTACGCTATTTCTTCGTCTTCGTCGGCGGCGCGGATGTCTGCCGAGGTGCTGGTGCAATTTGTTATCAAAGCAGACGGCAAGGCGAGACGTTGAAAGACTATCATCTTCACTATTCGAGCGCGAGCGCAAGAAGAAGAATTAATGAAATTCTTCAAAATGAATAATTTCGAAACAATGCACACGCAATATAATAACGCCAACTTTCGGCATTTCGCTTCGACTAATTACCGCGTGTCTGACTGACTGCAACAAAGTTCGTTTCAACTCCAACTCGATGAGAAAGCGCGCAACATTCAGTACGCTAGCGCTGAAATCGCAATTATTTATAATTAAACGCGTTGCGCGCAAAGGTATTTGGCGAGTTTCTTTTGTCGTACAACAATACGCGCATAACGCTTTCCTAAGCGAGCGAAATATTTCGTCTTTTGATTCATCTACTTACTTGAATAACTTTCATTCTTTTCACATTGAAATCGCGCAATGCGCAAATATAGCTAGATGAAAATTGTACGTAATGCGACTTTTTGCAAATATTTACTCAAGTTTTTGATACGATACGACTATGGCGGCGGCGGTTATAATAATATTGCGCAAACAAACTGTAACAACTTGCGTTAAGTTTTGCTTGAAATGTCAAAAGATTTAGCATGTCAAACAAACACGTTGCGTGTGCGTCTGCGGCTGTGGCCCGAGGCGGCGGGTTGAAATGGAGACGGCAAATGATATGTAGCCGCGAACACGACGCGCACAAAAGGCAAGGGCGCGCGCGTGCGACGATCGCGGTTAAGAAAGGGAAACACACGACGCGCACACATTGAAAATGTGCGACAAGGCAAAATGGGGGGCGGCTGTTTGCACATTTCGCAATTGCACGCCGTGATTTGTTTGCTTCGCCCCCGCATAGCATGCGCCCGCGTTTAGTTAAGTTTCAGCCCTTCACTTGTCGTCGTCGTCTGTACGTTTCGTAAAACACCAGGGCTCTATGCGTACGTTCGTTCTTGGCTCGTTTCCGCTTTTCCTGATTCAGTTATTGCTCTCATGCTCCTCGCACACAGCGAAATGTGCACTGCACGAAGGAGGAGTAAAGCTGTTATATTAGCAAAATTGTCATTACATCTCGTGCAAAATGCGGTAACTGGCAAGTATTAGTTTCGCTGCAGCGAGAAGAGAGTACGCCTAAAATAATATTTCGTAATACTTGTTATTTCGAGCACCGAATGCGCGCTGCAGGTAATTTGTAATTTTATTGGATACGGAACGGACTCACCGAATGGAAATTTCATCTTCGAAGACGACGACAACGTCGTATAATATAAAGCAAGCGCGGTGCGGCCCCGAGGCTCATTTCGCATTTGACTTATGCGTACTTAGCCAAAAATGAAAACAACCCGCTGAATCCAAATTGTTATTACGCTTCCTCTCGGCCTATGAAGGGAACGGGTGTCTTCATCTCGCTGGCTTTGTGGTTGTGCTTTATGTACACTGCGGCGCACTCTGTTCGACGATGAACAGACTCGAGGAGTCGACAATGACAACGCAGCAGCAAGCACGCATTGCATTGCGAACGAAAGTTATAATAAACTTTGGAATTGCTCGTATTTTATCTTATTATTACAGTCCCACGGCAGCAGATTATGATACATAATAAGCCACAGTGACTGCCACTGCGCTCACTCATTTCGCATGCGTTTCCCCTTTTCTTCATCTTCTTGCCGTCGTCGACATTGCAATGTTCTTTGTTGTTCAATGTCTGCGCTTTGCTCTCATCTGTCAGACCGAATTGCGGAATATGCTTTTGTGGCGAATTGTAATAAATGCGAGCTCACACTTAACATTTCCCTTATACCGTATTCTACCTTATTGTTTTACCTAAGATGATGTAAAGTTGAACTTGTCCAAATTTATACTCAATGTTAATACGTCCGTTTGTTATCATCTCAAAAGACTCCATGGTTTAAGTAAATTATAATGGTACTCACCTAAAACAAAAGAAAAGATAAAGTGTATTAGTTAAAGATTTCATCAATCAGTATTGAGATTGTTTATAGCAAGCTAAAGCATGTCAAGCACTGCACCAACTCCTATTGCAAGTGCATTTCTGTCTGTAAACAACACGTGGCGAGAAATCGATTCTTTCTCCCTACCCAAACGTAACTTGTTCCTTCTTAACCCTACATTCCCGGTGTGCTTGTAGAAACGTGGTGAAACGTGACGTTGCTCTCAGCCCATCAAACTTACATCAAATTACTACAAATTCTGTGGCTGTTGTTTGTTGATTAGACTAACACATAGCAATATGTGGAGTTGGTGCCAATGAACGAGGTGCGCAGAGAATTGTTTGCTTGTGCAATTGCATTGTGTGACGTTTAAAGTATGTATTATAACCTGATGCGCGACGTTATAATGGGAAGCAATAGACCTCGTTGCAAATATGGTTAATACTAATAGGTTATGCCTGTGTAATTGCATTGCAATATGTTGCTTGGTTATAGCATATGATGTAGATGCAAACAAAGCATTAATGCAATGTATGTACAATTTAGATTGTGCTTTTCAATCTTCAAGTAAAGGTACGCGCGTCCATTGGAATGCTGCATGTGTAGTGGTGCCTTACATGAAGAATAAACACATTGAATAACCATCAATGGTAATGCTTCAGACACAATCCAATTCGACAGATGATCTATTGGATATTAATGGCAATAAGTAGTAATGCTCACCTTATAGTAAAACGATGTTTGTAGATTGTCCCTGGCTATGATGCACGCTTCACCAGCTCCCATTACAGCGATACGCAATGTATGAAATTTACAACAAAATATACTTGCCCGGGCCATGGCTTTATCACTCGCGACTTTAGACGGTAAATGACGTTACTATCACACTATTCGCGATTATTTTAATGAGGGAATATGCAAATTAACACTCACGAAACGAGGAGCTGATGATGCTGTTGGCGGCGAATCACAAAAGAGGTTAGCAGCAAATGTTCTATGACGTTCTAGAACAATAGTGCTTACTTAGATGACCGCACGGACAGGGTGGCGCTGGTCTGCATCTGTCTTATGGGTTTGAATTTAAAATACAGACAATGATATGCCAAGTATTAATTAAGTTTGATAAGATGAATTATCAGCAGTTTAACAAAATCGAAATTCATTCATACAGGCTCTAGGTTATTTTAGATAATCTCATATCTGTTGGACTAAGTTACAAAATAGACTGTGTAAGCAATTAAATCTAATTATGAATTTGAATCAGGGCTAACTTGAATTACTTCATTATGTTTTAGAAGCGACCTGAAATATTCTCAAGTTGAAAAGCTTTGACGAGTCCATCGCAAGTAACAAAAGGATTTTCAATTCTCATTTAGCCGTAAAAGGAAAAGAAGAATTGCAACATGTTTCCTCTTCCCCGAAACGTCAGGAAGCAACTGGAGACTCAAAGCAAGGAAAATTACGAAGAAAAAACATCATTGTTCATCTTGAAGTCGTCGAACACGGGAAAAAGGGGAAACATCCATGAAAAAAACAGTCAGCGAGCGAAACGCAATAAACGTGAAATATTAGGCGCGCTTTATTTAGTTTGCGTTTTTAATTAAAATCTTTTTATTTACTCGCAGCAGCATCGCTTTTTAACTGCTGGCAATAAAAACGCATCACAATGCGAATCTGTCGTTGCTCAAATGTACGCGAATTCATCTTCTCTACCGATGCGGAATTAAAAATTATATTACGCACTCTTTACAGCCTTTTTGCCATTCAAATTGTGCGCATTCAATGCCGAAATTAGATTTATGCCTGACAAAGGCTTGCTATATAAAAGTTGAAACTTGGCTCTAAACTATACACTATGGGTGCTTAGTTTTTATTCTAATTATTCCTTGAATTGTGTGCTAAGAAGTTTTAATATTGCATGCTTGCGAATTGCGTGCTAAAGGAAGTTAATTCGTTTGCCATGAAAGACTTTAGTAAACAGCTTTGTTAAAAGGGGACTGTGTTAAGGAAACTTATTTAAATATTTGTACAAATAAATAATTTGCATGTAAAGCACATGCCACGTGGAACATGTCATAGGAATAATTATAAAGAAAATGGAAACTTAGGTATGATCAAGTACAACTTGTTTGTTTTTTGGTAATCACACTAGTTAGTCAAGGGAAAAACTACTTGGTAGTCAAGTATTTCGTGAGGGGGGAAATCTTATGAAAAATGCTTAAAAATTTATGTGAATTTCCCAACGAATTTATGATTATTACGCATCCTGTTTGTTCGTCGCTGTACATTGCTTGATGTTCTATTTTTTGCCTCAATTTCCTGATGGCGTGCCGTACTCTTGAAGGCGAAACTATTCGTGTAGTTAGCGAGCCAATGAAGGCGCATTTAACGTGCATCAACGAGATAAATAAACAAGGCGCACTGTAAACACGATGATTTGTTTTTATTTGCCCGAGCAAATGAGCGACGAACAAGCGCAGAGCGCGCAATCATCGGAACGAAATTATATCATAATTTATTTACACTTGGACTCTGTTGCCTTGTCTTACTCGCATCGAGCGCATTTATGATTAAGAGTTGAACAGAAAGAAGCAGCAGTGCGCTCTTTCATCGCCAAAGAATGTTTTTACAACCAATAAGTTTCAAAGCAGCTGCTGCTCTGAGCGTGTTTTAAACCCTTTTCAACCTGTTTTCTTCGGGCGTCCTTTTTTCATCAATGATTTACAGCCGCAGAGCACATTAAACTTATCTCCATTCTATCAGCGAACGCTACCGTTTGCGTGTTTGCGTTTTTTCTTCTACGATCCGGGAATTTATTCGTCCTGTTAATGTTATTTATTGTTATTAGCGCAAATCAACTTTTATATGATGAAATGTTACATGTTGTTAATTTTATGATTGCTAGACACATCCTTCCAACTAGTTCATAAGTTTCTAATTTATAAGAAGCATTAATTTGTCTTACTTTTAGAAACTATTTTGAAGATGAGGTCGTAACAAAACAAAATTGAATTTAAATGTGGGAAATGGAACAACACCCACTCACAATATGAGGGTTTAATTTGACAGGAGCGGGAAAAAGGCGAGGGTGGAAAAACTAGCACACGCAATAACATTTATGAGTATTTGCACAATTTCAACAATTCGTGATTGTAAAATAACTATAAAAGCGTTGCGCTAAACGTAATGCGACAGCAACCAGCTTGCAACCAGCGCGCCACTGTAAAACGTTATAATCATGGAAAAAGCGTTATTTCCTGCACGGATGGCAGGATACGTAGCTGAAGGAATGGGACCGAAGGTCGTGTTATCAAACCGTTTAGCCTGACGATTGCCGCCCCACCGAACGACCGGTATTTCCCTTGGGCAATTAAAACGCGACGATCAACTGAGCGTTCTTCGCTTATCTCTTCCACGCTAAGAGCGTTGTCGTCGTCGTCGAATGCGGTTTTCCACGTTTTTGCGAAAACTAGAGCAAACTTTAAATAGTTTGCAAAACTTATGCATAGTAAATTTAACTATCGGTAAAAGTAAATTGTTTTTCTCAGACTTTGAGGTAAAGTTTAGCAGAATAGAATTAAATAATGTTTAGCATTTTAAGTTTATTAACTTTAGTGGAATAAACAAATAGTAATCATTGCGGATTTGTGTATGATGTGATTGTATTGTAGGGAGATTTAATATTTGAAAGAAAGCTATCAATGCGCTATTGAATGCGCATTCCGAGTGAATGGAAAGCTGCATGGCGTTGATAAAATGTGCCCGTTGCACATTCGGGGGCGGGCTGGACCGCGATTCGTATTGGGAAACGGCATGCGTCATAATGGAAATCGATCAATGTGCATAAATATTCGAGCGAAATGAATTGAGCATTCAAAACGCTTCCATTCCATAAAGCAATGAAAAGAACTGTTAGTTCCGCGTTGAAGGCGTAACTCGAATTTATTATGTGCTGATGATAAAAAGGGCGCACATGCCGATTGCTTCCTGATTTTTTCATAAATCTCACTTTTGTCCAACAATACAATAAAAATCCAGCCGCATACTGATAACTTCATTTCACGTTTGCAATATGCCATTTTAAAAGGCGCAAAGTCAAAATGTTAGTTGTACGGTTATTGTCAATAATCTATAAAGTTTGGCTGGCTTCGGCCAAATTGCGAAGACGATGAGGTTTCATGAAGAGCCTAATTCAATAAACTAATTCCGCATTCCGAAGCACTCCAGAATATTCTGGCATAATCCCGAACGGACGCTCTGCACGGTTTGGCGATTATTCCAATAGGAGCGTGGGGCGGAAAGAGGAGCAAAGTGTTTTCGGGATAAGTGCCGCCAATTGAGCAATTTGCGCAACGGCGCTTTATCAAATTATGCCATGTTGATATTGTTAAACTATTGTTAAAGTATTTTACTACAACCGACCGATAAACATTCCCCGAAATCGGTGATAACTTTGGATCTGGTCGGAAGGATTTTCTTGTAAATAATGAACAAGTTAAAATATTTTCCGCATTTTTGTTTGTAGCAGTAATTTTTTTGGAATTTTCACTTATTTCTGCATTTTCCCATGTTACCAGAGAGCAAAGTGCATACAATGCATGCGATGCACGGGATACATGCCAGTTTTTCATGCACATTTTCCCGGATATTGAGGTGCAATATTTTGTACAGCTTGCGGTTTTCCGTGCGTCTTCCGGAACAACGTTCATGCAATATTGCATGCTCGGCGCTTCGATAAAATTCCTCCGAGTATTGCGATGCAATATTTTTATGCATCGCCTTTAAATTGCATTGAGTTGCTAGTGATTTTATTGAATACTCTTGGATATTTATAATACTTCCACTCTAAAATATATTGACATAAATAAGTCTACATAAATTTGTAAATAGAGCGCGCATGTTCTTCAATTTACTTTGCTTTTCATACTTCATAAATCCATTTTAACTGAATCTATTTATCAAATTTTATACTCGCTGAATACTTGTTAAGTACGCGTGTTATCTGTGCGAAACACACAACATTAAAAGCGGAAAACAAGCAAGAAATAAACCAACATTATATCGTTGGCGCACTTAGGAAAAACCGGAAAGAAAAACTATAAAGCACCAAAATGGAAAACGCAAGCTATTCATGCACCTTCAACGTATTTGCAGCTTTTTACTCTCGAGGAAGAAAAGTACTAGAGACTTATTCCCCTCTTCCCATTGCTTTCCCACATTCATTCCACCAACTTATTCCTGTTAGTGATGCAATCGCACTTTTCGTACCTGCAAAAGTAACCCATATGCAGAGATATCCTAAGTGCTTTTCCTCCTCTCTGCTCGTATGATAAATATGAAATCTCTTTTATCTTTTACACACACTCAATCTAAATGTTGCTACATGTGCACTGCGTTCGTGCATTCAGCAAGACTGACGTTCTGGATGAAGCTGGATACATTTTAATATATGAACAAGAAGAAGACGAAGAAGAACAAGTAGCAGCCACTGACACTCTGTGAGTGAGACTCACACTCAACCAAAGTCATTTCCAAGCGTCCGGAATGCGTCTTATTTATTTGCGCACGTTGTTTTCCGCACGCATTGCCTTTGTTCCAGAGCGCACAGCCGAATTGGGAATAAGGAAGTGGGAACATTTCTCAGCCGCGCATAAGGATATCCGTGCGCGCATATGGTGCGCGTCTCTCGACAAGAGAAGAAATCCTCAAAACGTCTTGTACCTTCGCATGCAGATATTTATTTGCAGATTGGGTCATAAATTTTCAATTCAACAAGCGTGCAACAATTTGTTGTGCGCACTTTTACGATTGCTATGAAATTCGCAGTCGTTTATGAAAAATTTTATGCACTTGACTGTCATACACGAATTATTTACATTGCGCATTGTTGCGCTATTTATTTGGCATTTTCCACGATATTGCGCGTGTCATATACTTTTATCCATGAAGAAAATCATGATAGAAGTTTATTAAAACATAGGAAAGCTTAATGTGCAGTTTGTATACTTTGTCGGGCTTATTGGCATCCGGGATGAGTCCATAATTTTTGCCAACATGACGGGATAACAACGTCTGGAACGAGGGACACGTTTTGGTCAAGCGGAGCAGCGGAATAAAGTGAAATGAAATGACGTAAAATAGCATAAGGTAGGAGCAGCGAGGGACAGCAATGACCACGCTTCTGGAATTAAGTACGGGTAATTTCTGGAAGTACTTTACTCGTGGCCGGATGGCCGTGTCGAGAAGGGTGGTGCACTCCACCGCCGCCACCGCCATTGTTGAGTTTCTTGTCCGGAGGGAAGACATTGACCACATCTCTTGGCTCACTCCTTGCACAATGAATGGTTCTTCTGTCGGTGCCACTGCTGCGGGCACGTTAAATGCGTAATTAAAGGCAGCCTGTTTCCTGCATGTCCTTGCAACATGGCTGCACTTTCCACTTGATTGTCATTGAAATTCATTGCAAACTAAATTCCCTATTTTACCCACTACACCAACTTCGTCTAGGACTTTTTAAATATTTGTGCAACGATCAAATAAACAAGCAAGCGGTTGCATGCAATTGCGAGATTTTAAGCGCACAACTGCTGAGTTAAGAGCGCAGACAAGATACTAATCCGGGTCGCAATTGTTGGTCCTGAATTCCTCCGGTGCATAAGCAAGTTTGACAATGTCGCGGACATGTGCAAGGAATCATGACAATTGTCATCATCGTTGTCGTCTAGGTCGTTTTGTTGCGTTAAATCCGGCCGCACAATTGCTGCCTGAAGAGATAATATTAAGTCTTCGC
This sequence comes from Aleochara curtula, assembly GCA_963978815.1. Classification (NCBI taxonomy): domain Eukaryota; kingdom Metazoa; phylum Arthropoda; class Insecta; order Coleoptera; family Staphylinidae; genus Aleochara; species Aleochara curtula. The sequence continues at coordinate 15,925,745 of OZ022216.1, read as the reverse complement.
CGCTCTTCAATGCCACAAGAGCTAAACTCCCGTTTGCTTGAATGCGTCCCTCTTGCATGTCTGCTCTTTGCGACCAATAATCGTCAATGCCCGTTGGCTCTTCTCCTACTGTTATTTGCTTGAATGCTTCTTCAGCTACCGGTAAATTAAACAATCATAAAACGGAAATGCGCTTCTTCAAAGTTGGCTGTATTCTTGTAATACGATACGCGCTTCAATCATGCGTGTAGACCAAAGAGTGTAAATTTTCTCGAAAATTATTTACTGACTTTAATAATCTTTCTGCGAGCGATGGAAATATTTTAATTGCTTGCTGGTGATTGATAAATTACGCTAGTGTGAACAAAAACAATGTGTAATTAAAATAAATCGATCAATTAATCTCTTGTTTGTGTAATTAGAGCATTAATTACTTAGCTCCTGTGGGATGTTCTTGCCCACTTGCGAATTGACGTCTTGAGAAGCATGCTTTTACAAGAAGCTTAATCAATTAGCTGCAAATGTGTGCGCTAATAGATTCACAAATCCTCTTCTTGCGTACACAGCACTCGGAGCTGAGGCATTTTGGTCATCGGGCGCTCCCGTTTGTCCTTCTTGTAGCAACCCTGTTGTTTCTTTGCGCATGGCCAACGGCGTAATAGCCGCGTTAAATTAACCGAGCGAAATTAACCGTGCAAGAAACGCGCACAGCGCGTCCAGATTGTTTAATGTTTAATGCTCGGCGAGGACGCGATCGCAAGGGGTGCGTACGACGTTGACATAACCGAAAAACAAAAGAAAACCAAAACAAACATACAAACAAACAAACAACGAAGTGAAACATGTGTTGGAAATATTCGTGTTTAATTCGCTTGAACCACTGATGCAATTTGGTGAAGGGAAGAAAGAAGCGTCAGTAGCGTCTGTTTGGCGAAAATGATAATAAATTGAACTGAGCGGATGGCACTTTGCAAATTATGAAAGCAATTTATAATCGTGCGCGCATATGTGAGAAACCAGATGTCTCAACGCAAAACACGCCATTTTGTTGCAGTGCAGTGTTTTGTTTTTCCGTACACATGTTTTGTTTCCTGCTTCACGACGTGCGTCTCTTTGTTGCCTTAATGGTAATTAATAGCGATTATTAACATTTTAATTACTTACTTTCTTTCGTTCGAGTTGTTTTACGTTTTACGTTGAGGATATTTATTAATGAAGTCATTAATTCAGCGCTGGCACAAAATTAAATTATTTTTCATATATGCGAAATGAACGAGGTCCTAATTAATTAAATTAATTAAAGCAATCAACAAGCTTTGCACGAACGTCGGAAGAAAGATTTAAACGCACCGCGCCGGATGCATTTCATATTTTATTATGGCTATGTGCGTGCAATGGCATAAGTATGAAATACTTTACTTCATAACATGATTAATTAAATAAAACTAATCGTATAATCTTATGGCATTTCGCGACTTTCCAAATAGTTGTAAAACTATTAAGTGCATGAAGGCACGAAGCCATCAGCAGCAGCAACAGCAACAGCAACACCGGCAAAGAGAATGAGGAACGTGAAGAGCAACATCAGCAGTTATGAAAGCAACAAACAGGCGGCTGTGCATATTGGATATCGAGTTGATTAGGATGTTGTTGACTTGATCGTAATGAACATTTCCATCTCTGCGCTCATCGCGCAATAGAGTGCACCAGTACATTACGTTCAGTTTGTTCTTCAATATTGCAAGCTCACAGGAACCAACCAGCCAACCAACCAACACATAGGTATCCATGCATATATTCACTGGCTTGAACTTTATGAACGATTAATTTCTATGCTTCTGTATCGCCGAAACTAAATTACACTTTGACGTTTCATGTATGCGAAATTTCTCAATGTGTGTTTATTATTATGTTGGTTTATACGTGCGTCTCCCTTTGGTTCACCGCACCACACTGCGTAAATTTGCAACTTGCATATTCCCATCGCACTTTTTGCGTGTAAGTAAGAGCAAATGTGTTGAAAATCAATTTCAATATCTAATTTCGAATTCAATTATTAATGTTGCCACATATGAATTCTCCTTCCTCTCTCACTCTTTATCCCCTTTGCCAGTCGCCATCATTTATCCTTCGAATGCAGTGCTTGTAAACACTCATTGCAAGCAATTTGTAAATTACATTTGTTAACCCACATTCAATTTTCACAAAATTAATTGTTTTATTAATTGCATTGAATTTGTGATTATAACAACGTATCTTGCATTAAATTCATTCAAATCCGAAGTGGATATAACGACTGTACCCTCAAAGTTGATCAAGAAAATTAGGGATTTTTTAATGTTAATTCGATGGCTCAGTGGCTGAGAGGGTTAACGCTTCAATTGTTATCTGAAAACCAGGGGTTCAAGTGACCAAGCCGTTGATTACTGTTGTGGCCTTTTCAAATAATTATATTTGCTGATAAAACTATTAAGAAATGTGAAAGAAATATTCAAGGAATGTCAACGTAATAGATGATTAAATGGTATTATGTGAAATCGTCGTTCGTGAGCGGTTCCCGCAGGCGGCAGCAGCGAATGACAGGGCGCATCTGTCGCATAATTAACATATCGCTCATTTGGTGCGCATCTTCTTCGGCGGATGACTTATGAGCGCCCCCTGTGCATGCCTCGCATCGGGGAAATTATGAGCGTGGCGAACACACCGCACCACGAAGAAGTTTAACACACATATGTGCATAAATCATTTCGGCTGATGTCTTTCTTATCCCTGCGTGCGGTTCTTCCTTCCTCTATCCTTCGCACGCACACGATGCGCAGGGTATGCTAATCGAGCTGAACGGTGTGGAAAAACATAATTTGTGCATCGTTTAATAACGAATATGTTATTTTGATGAGTTTTTTCATTCCATCAAAAAAAGTGTTAATTTCACGCTTAAATTTTTAATAAATTACTTATCATACACACATACTCTTTGTTTCACAGAGAGCAACACTACGTGTGTAAATATTTAATTCCCAGGTGATTCCATTTGCTAATATTGCAAACAAATTGGACAACAAGTCCTGTACTGAAAGCAATTCAAAGCTTACCGCATGCGAGCATGTATTGTGAATCATTATCGATGCGGTGAGTTTGGCTACCTGCATCATGTCATGTTTTGCATTATGGAATTATCCAATGCACACGACAATCACACCGACAATCGAAGGGACGGATATCGCAATGAAGTGAAAATGGAAAATGAAGCGAATTGCTTAATAGCTATTCGAAGCTGCTGGAGCGTGCAGACCGCGCAAACGCTTAAGACGATGACACAACACAATGCGAATAACTTGCGGGACACATGTCCTCAATGACAATACCTTCAAGACGTTGACAACGTGCATACTTTCAACGTCATCCCCGATGACGATCGACATTTGTACAATTTCCACGAGCATGCAGGGTCAACCTTCCCAAGGGTGAGCAAGAAAACTATTCATGTGTTAATAAAGTTTAGTGATTGTTCAGTGAGTTTTTTCAGGGGTAGAAATCAATTAAATTCAATTACAAACTGAATATGAACTAAGCACTCAACATATAATAAAAGCGATTTAAATTAAATTACTTAGATTTCGCGTAGTAATTTAAAACTTAAAATTTAGATTATTTTGACGCATCCAATCCGTTATTATTTAAGTCTATAAATGAGTTGATAAACTGCTATTAATACATGTACTATTTCAATTCATGTTATTGTATTGCCTCCGAATAGATTCACTGCCGCCTCCAGCAGGCTTCCTGCGAGCCAGCATCATCAGCGTGGCGGGCAGCCGCCAACCGGGCCACCCTCGTGCGACACAATGGATGTGATATTGCGATGCGTTTGCAGTCACTCGAGGGAATTTAACACAATTACACTCACGCTTTGGACTCTGCGGATCTCACTTTATTCACAACCACATGTAAACTCAATACACCCAGCATCCCTTTCAAAAGCGTGCGTGAATTCACGACCACCTCTGCGACATGTATTCCGGAATGCACATGCAGGTATATTGCGGAAATTTCTCAGTGCAAGCAGCCAGTAAACAAACACATGTCATTCCGTTGCAATGCAAATGCACAAATCCCTTGCCTCTCATCCCTTCAGGTAACTAACTACAAATAATATTCAACGGTTTTCTATTCAAAATGTTTATTATTCCATCCCAGTAATTTAAATTCCTGTTATTAAACATCATTTAACAGTAAACTAAAGGAGTTTAAAAACTTCTCTGATCAAAAATTAATTTTTCAAAATCGTTTTTAAACCAAATTCAATAAATGCTCTTTAGAAATTGTAAACGGGGTAAAAGTGGAATGAAATACTATTATAAAAGGATTACGCAAGTTTGCAACCTCAAATTCGCTTTAAAATCAAACAAAAGTTACTTTTTCATTATATAAATTGCCTGAAAAAGAATATTACAAAAGTATTACATGTCAGGGCTATTATAGTAATAAAAAATAGCAAGCTTTAGGGCTTTGCACCGAATTACAAACATTTTGAATGAAAACGAATTAAACAGATGAATAAAACGAGTAAAGTTCATAAAGAATTCAGCAGCAAAAAAGAAATTCTTCATCCCCTAAGCGAAGAACTGCAAAATAATCCGCTTCAAATAGTTCTTTCGCTCAAATGGCTTTTACACTTGATACACCTCTTCATCTGCCAAACAAACAAACAGATATTCGTTCTTTTCTTTCTGCCATTTGTTAATTTCGCTTCTTTTCCGCCAATTGTTTTGATGTAGTTTTAGTCTTCTTATTAACATCTCGTTTCTTGTATTATTTGCACCCTCATTGCTCGTTCATCGGACGCAAATGCACCGAAATTCTTTATAAGCTTCTCCAAGTAACGAAATGTTGCATTCGTCTGGCGTTCGCGCTTTGCAGATTCTTTGTCTATTCGTTCACTCATCATCAAAGAAGCGAAATGTGAGTGCGATGCACAAAATTGCATATTCGCGAAAATGTACGCGTAACAAAGATGGAAATGCAAGAACTAAGACTGAAAGCTGCTGTTCGTTGGAACGTTTGACGATCTTACACTTCGTACTTTTAATTAAGGAAATGCAACAAACCTTTATTTTAATTAAAATGTGTTCTTAAATCATTTTCTGTAATTCTTTATTTCATTCGTATGATTTAATTTTCTTCTTCTTCTTCTTTGTTCTAATTTATAATGTAATTTTATTAAACGAAAATTTCCATAATGAGTAAAAGAACAAATTCCTCTTTTATTTTGAAATAACAAAGTAATTTAACAAACGATTAATATATTTTTCTTTACATTTCGTATTAAAGCTGATAATAAATTTAATTCTCATTTAAGGTAAGAAGCAACTGTTTGAACAAAAGGTAAAAGCGTATCTAAAGTATGTCGATAAATAAGGCGATAGAGAAAAGTGGTGAAAATATTGTTTCCTTAAATAAACCGAGATAACACGCATTTAACATTGCGAGCGCGTAGTTTAAAGGCGGCACAAACGCATTTTCGAGCGAACTGCGAGGCGGCTTTGAAAAATGTTTACAAGCGATAAACGACAAGAATGCGTCCGCGTCGGCAGTTAAAACGCGTTTGTTTGCTGCGCTTCCGAACATTTTCTTCTTCTTCTTCTTCTCCTCAGTATCACTTTGCGCGCTATCATTATTTCCTTTCAGATAGCAGCGCTGAAGAACTATGCAATAAATATTGATACACGATGTCTGCTGATTCGAAAATATTTAACTCTTGATAAAGAAATCCAAACGAAATTCGAAAGTTGACACTATTTCGAAGCTCACGCCATGTAAAACACGTAGAAATATGTGGAAATCTTTCAATTCTATCAATCACTCGCTTGCTTTGCGTATTGTGAAATATTTAACAAGATTTACCAGATTTAACGTGACATCTAAGAAGTCACTTATCGATCAATCACGCCTTAAACATGTACAAACAGTCTCCCGAGATTTACCTAAGCATTACTAATTTGTTCAGTTATTGTTGTACTTTTTAAGATCGAGGAAATTTTGCTATTTTTAGAGCATTCATAAATTCACATGTAACTTGCGATCGCCCAGAAGCATTCAAAAAATAAGAAAACCCCAAAGAGTTTTGGAGATGGAAAATGGTCATAAATCATTTATAGATTAGAATATACAAGAATATATATTGGTTATGGAAATATACAGTAAATCCACGTTGAGACTTTAAATTCCCGGCTGATGCATTTTTAAGGATAATGGGAAATCACTGTAGGTTGAATGGGTATTGAATGCGAAAAATGAGGAAAGAAGAAGACGGAAAAAAGGTCGAATGGGAAGAAGTAAAAGGGAAACTCGTGTTATATATTCTCAGAACGGGATGGATGACTTGTCCTCAAAGGTCACTCGGGGATTTACCTACTTTCCCGAAATGTCATTCAAGATTAACATCTGTCATCCGGGTTACTTCGTATTTGAATTAATCTATTGCCCAAGCTAAATGCAAAGACGTTGTTGTTACAAGTTTAGTTCAGTTTAGTTTAAACGTTGATGAAAAACATTTTCAGCTCGGTGGCGGCTATCAAAGTGACCGAGTGAGTGTTCATTTCGTTATTTGTTTGCATCCAGGACGAGCACACACGTCGAACGCACGCAATCCACCCTCACGTTGTGGTCGGCGGTCAGCGTCGCCAATATTTGTTTGAAGAGAACACACGCCTGCATGTGTAATCATCCAAGCGCAAGAGGGCGGCGGAGGTGACTACTGGAAGTTCACTTTCATCAAAGTTCTCTTCTCGACATGCCGTGGTTTCACTGTTTTCCTTTGTTTTCCACGATATTCGATATCGTCTGTGCATCAATCACAGAGATGTTGCGGTAAAAAGCATTCGTGTTTGTTTAATATTCTCTTTCTATTTGTTCATAGCCAAGATGTCGATTGAACGTGATACATAAGTACGTTTTTCGTCGGATAGTATAGGAAACTACTAAATAACGAAAGAAAATGTAACCGGAAAACATGAGCAGTTTGTATAAAGTTTTATTGAGCGGAAAAGTGGGCTTTATATGGTTAGCGCATTTATTTATTTATGCAGATGAAATTGCCGAGCATTGTGTGTCCCAAGGGGCCGTTCAACCACTGATGGCCGCTTGTTCGGGGCGGGTGGCGGTGGCAGTTTTGAATGCGGGGGGGGCCGAACGACCGATTGCCGCAATGGAAAGTGCATTTCCATATTTCATAAAACTTTTACCTAATCCGGGCCGGCGCGCGACCATTGTCTGACGTGTATCTATCGGGGGCGGGCGACCGCGAGAGAGGTATGAGGGACAAAAATTGCGAACATGCCGGAAGCAGCGGTCCAACGCACATCCCCGTTGCCCCCACATAGCCCGGAAAGGAAGCGAAATTCCTGCTCATTTCTCATGTGTCCCTCTTGGCTGCGTTTTTTCCCCGCTATCAGCCACCGAAAATAACCCCCAAACACCGGTTGGCCATTGAGCATACGCCAAAAATTACAACAAAACGATTATAGCAAACAAAAGCAGCGGAATTACGAAACAAAATCGAAGAGATACGTCATTCACGAGTGAAATTCAAGTCATTTTCCGGAAAGGCATTATCGTGAAAATTGAAACGAGCGTGTGCGCACTCGAAAAGTCAATATCAATCATTTTTCCAAGTGCAGCATGCGCGTTCCCGAATATTCCTGCCATTCCCGACTTTGAATCTGCCATTAAAAGCGTTTGCAATATCAGGCGTGCTTTTTTATTGAGGATATAAAAAGTTTAAACATCCTTTCTTCGAAGAGCATTAGAATTCGGATTTTAATTTTTTCGGACTGGCTCTTGCGTTAAATGTCAATTATTTTTAGTTCGCTCAATTTATCGGAGACACTTAAAGTGGAAATCTGTTATCAATGCATCGCGATGCACATCCGGGGGTGGCGGCGATTAAACCGGCTTATCGTTTCACGACAACGACGCAACACTTTGTAATCGTAAAACGCGCTTATTATTGCAGTTTTAACTGCCGTTCGTATCGCCGCCGTCTTGCGACACGTAGTGCACTTACACCCCTGTAGGGTCACAGTGGCAGCTGTGGCGGCAGCGGCGGCAGTAGAAGAAGAGAGCGCGTGCGCGTGTGTGTCACGACTCATAAATACTATCGCGGACGGCAGTGGTTTTGAGCCAGATGTAATAAATGGCTGCGTCACGCCGCTCGTGTGCCGTTGCCGCCGTCGCCGCCGCCGGCATTACGCCACTAAAGCCTTTTTATTGGTTTCGGAATGTCACCTTATCATAAATTACGGCAATATGCGCAATGCGAAAGCAATGCAAGCCTGTTCGCTGCATGCACTTTAATGCATAAGATGCACGACATCTTTAAACATAAAAATGAAGAATACAACCACAATAACACTGATAAAACTGTATAATAATTGATAATAAAATAACAAATTTTCTTTATTTCACCTACTGTACTCGTGTCACCCCTGATTAGAAAAGATAAAATTGTAAAGCTGAATGCAAAATAGCTCGATTATACTGGATGAGTGTGACACGACTGTAATAGGGGTAATTTTCACATTTGGCCATTTCGTACGCATTCGCGCATTAACCATTGTTATTCTATTATTGCTGGCAGCGAACAATAACATAATTTGGTGTATTGTGGATTTCCTCCCTGCATGCAGTTTGCGGACATGTCGCAGCCCTCAAAATGCGGATATAAATCGTAGTGGACCACTATCCAGCAAATGACATCAAAATACCTTCAGCGCCCTTTGCGCATCCGCCCTTGCCTTCTTCTAAGTACACCGAGTGTGTGTATGTCTCTCCATGTACTATTAGCAACCCCCGCTTCGACTGAGTTAATAGTTAATGGCAATTTCCTTCCCTTGACAAAGCGCCAATGAAGCTGATTTACGAGCAACAGCGACAAACAGACCTTAGATATTATTATTATTGTTATTGTTGGTGGGCGAAATAAATTTAATGTTTTCTTCGTGGCAATTCATAACAATTATACGCGTGTACGAAATACTTGCATTGTTGTGTGTATGCGGCACGTAAATAACGCGTTTTATATTCAAAAATATGCTTTTTTCGTGTCGCGCAGCAGTGAATTTCCAAGGGATTTTCAGTATCGCATTTTTGCAAGTGCGCCTTTCTCACGATGATAGCGAACTGCGGATATTCGAAGGGAAAGCAGCACGTGCACGAAATGTTTCGTTGCGTTCGTTTTTCCATGTTTGGTGGTAGGTACGTACGTATTCAATGATGAGAATAAGTTGTTTCGATAACTGAATTGCAAAATATATTAAATTTATACATGAAATATGTTGAAGATTAGCTCTGGAATATAAAAGGATAATGCAATTTGACTCTGTAATCCAAACTAGAAGAGAACAGAATTTGTTATTGCTTAGAATAATTATTTACAAGAATGAAATTTTAGAAATAGATTTAGAAGTTTATTATGTCATTTAGATCTTTTAATTCTAACGAATAGGTTAAAAGTTATTCGCACTTGAGTGTTGATTAAGTATTCTCACGCGCAATTTATTTTAATTTGAAACTTTTTGCAAGCAATATAAAACAACTCAACAAACGTATGCTATGTGAAAATTACATGAACTGGCAATGGATTTCCTGCTCATAAAATAAATGAAACCGAAACACGGAAAAAATTTGGAGCGCGCAAAAGATTGAAATCAAATTTCGTTGCGTTGAAATAAAAGCAATTTCAACTTTTAGGGGAATTTGCGTACATGCCTCTGAATCATTTCGTTTTTTGTGTGTTTTTTCCCTATATGCAAAGTGTATATGTTGCAATATACAAAGTGTTGTAATAGTCCTGCAACTCATTAATACAGGGAATAAAATTCGAATAAAGAATAGAAATGGTTGAGGATTATTTGTGGGATTGGTTATGAGTAAAACATGTAGTATAGGGGCACCCTGTAGTTTGATTTAAATTACGCCCCAAAACTCAATGCGCCGTTGCAGTATTAAATAAATTGCACGGAAGGGACGGCAAGAGGGCAAAGTTTGCGAACGCGCTCGTAAAAATTTTACAATCTTTCAGTTGAAAAATTTCGATATCGTTCAAGGGTGGCGGCGAGAGCGTGCAATGATTATTTCGCTATTTCGCAATTATTTGTTTTTGGGATGCACGCGTGTTGGATGATTGTAAATGCGCGTGCGATGATCGCAAACGGGAATTCATTCATGAGCAGCGAATGCGTTCGTCTTTTATTTAATGGCTGTTAGGAAAAAAAGTACTTGAAGGTTTAATGGAACGTAAATGATGATCTTCATTCTGATTTCTCGCATTCCTCCTTTTATTTTCATTTGAATCATTGTTGTCTTTAATACTCAGCGCATTTTCTGAATCTCTTTAATAAATTTACAGCGCGCTATTATTATGAATTGATCGTTAACCAAAAAACAATTTTAACGAGCATGAAAATAATTAAATCTGAATCAATAGTGACATATTCAATACTAAATGACTTTTGCATAAAACAATAAAATAATTTCCATAATTCCATAAATTTTAACGAATTATTACTTTTTCTACAGAGAAAATAAAAATAGTTTCGAAACAAATTGAATGAAATCAGAAACACGAATTATTATAACATGAGTGAAATGAAATTGGTTAAATTATGCTTTTTAATCATCATCCAACTAACCTAAATAATATTTATGCATCGTTAAATAATTTTCATTGGACATTAATTCAAAAGCAGCAGCAATCGTTGCGTTGAAAATCAATATTTTTGTTATGTTATAACACGAGTTAAATTGCATAATGTTGTATTATGTTTTGTTCCACAATTACGAGCTTTGCGTTTGTTATTTCCATTCGAAAATAATTACCGTTAGAGCCTGAATTAATAATTATTGTTCCACAAATGCACTACATTAATAAATAATTTGCAGGCGTGCATCACATCTACGTACGTAGAATTCGCGAATGCAATCTGTAATGAAATAACATTTGAATAAATTATTTGCGTGCGTAATTTTTCTGACAGCATGGCATTTATTGTTTATTATGCTTCGCTAATTAATCCAATAATTCATCGCATGATTACTAATTAATTCAACGGATTGTTATGAATATTGCATGCTACGTGTTTGAAAGTTAATCATGCGTATTGGTAATTAAAATTTAATGGAAATTATATCAATTTTAATTAAATACTAAACATGTCATACACGTAATTTCAATTTTTTTTTCAATATATTTCTTCTCAATTTCCCAGAATACAATACAAAAAGTGGTGAAAATAAAATGCAATTTTAAATTACTTCATCATCTCAGACATGCGCTCTCTTCATATTCATCTTACTTACACTTGTAGTTGTTCGTCGTTTTGTTGTTCGTTTTCGTGTTTTGCACAAACGTGTGTAATTTGCAAAATGACGTGCATTCAGTCGTGACAACACTGAAAGCACAAGCACAAAATGCATACCTACTACATGCATCTTTCATTTGGTTGGTGGTGTGTTGTTCACTTTTGTTCCTCGCGAAACGCAACAAAAACAAGACGACAAAAACCGCAAGCACTCAAAGAAGAAGAACCACACGAAGAAGAAAAATAATGAGACTGAAAGGAACATGATAAAGTCATTATCTTGTCCGGCAAAAACCGCAAGTACGCTTATTACGTGCTTTAATTCAAAAAAACAAAAAATAATACTTAAATAAATTCTCGCTGGGCTTGCTGCATTCAATCTGTACTGTTTGTTAACAATAAATGATAAGCAATATTATTTTACAGGATGCATATTTCTGCATTGGACATGTATCATCAGTACCTATCAGTTGTGGTGGTGGTGGTGTGCTTATCGCCAATTGTAATCGAAGCTCAAGGGCTGCAAATACGCATGCATAGATCACATATCCCATAATTAGATCAGCTGCCTATTGGGTTGCAACTGCAGCAGCCACCACCGGCACTACCGCCTCCCTTAGTGATCGCATCATTCGTTAACAACAATAACCCATTTTCTACGTGTCTGCTCTATTCACCGATTGCTACTGCTCTGTTCTCTTGTGCATTGACAATAAAATACCAAGTGTTTCAAATCAATCTTTGTTTACTTCAACTTTTAGTTCTTTTATGTCACTTTACTGCCGCCAGTGAGATTTTTAATGTGGAAATCTTTGTTTAAACACTTTGTATAACTATCTATTATGCACATCTCTCTGTCTCTATATAGTACGTAGACTACTACTAATTATAAACGTACTGTTCGTTATTCACATTGAGCATCGATGTGTAATCAATAAATGAGCGTGTTTTATACCTGCAAATCCACTGATTACACGCTGTATTTAAATACGTGTTTTGTTTACGTGACACATGACTTCACTCATTGAAATTCCCACACACTGTGTTGCTAATGAATCGAATATTTGATTAAATAAAAGTTTTCATAAAATAGCCATTTATCGTTCATTTTTTGAGTTGAATAATTAATGACTTGGTTATCAAGTCTTAGTAACACTTAATCTAAAAATGCAAGCAAATTTCAGTTCGCTAGATTAAGACGTAGAATGCAGGATAATTAATAACAAACATAATTAATTATTAGAAAAATCGTTTTTGTAATTAATTAGCTTTCCAACTGATTTCCGCCATTCAAGCAATGAAACGCTTTTCCATAATTAATCAAAGCTTAGAATTTTTTATTTCTCTTTCAAATTTTAAAGAATTCTGCATACTTTTTACGTAATAAGTAAAATGCAAATATTTTATTGCAATGCAATAGAAGTTTTCACATCCGGAAGACGGAGAATTGTGTTAGGAATTCATAAAGAACTTGTGGAATAATTTATCATTTCTTTTACACCTGCATTTCCTTCCGGTCGTTGTACTAACAAATTAAAGATTTTCTCCTCATAGTTTTGCAAAGAAGATTTAGATTTTCGTTAATTTTCTTAACCATCTGTTTTTCACAAAGAGCAACAAATCACAATCGACAAACAACTCTTTTTTTAACCCACAGTAACTTTCCAATTTGTTTCCGATGTTTTCCTCTTTTTCCTCGTCAGGATAGACTTTTTCATCGTTTAGCGCCCTCCATTCTGTTTTTCCTAGAGCATTTTCTTTCTTCTGCCGCCTGTAACACGGAGTGATGGATAGATTTGTGGAAAATGCACTTGAAATAAGACGATAAAGAATGTGCAATGAAAAGTAAATTGAATGAAAAAATATTTATTTAAAGTATCTTTTCGATAATCAATCGAATTGCTTGCAGATCAATCTCCAATTCAATTTCCGCCCTGCTTGTGCGTGTTTTCCGTAACAACAAAACATGTGACATTGTGTACTGCTATCTATCACGCAACAAAGGAGAATTCAATCAGGAGCGCGAAAAACGCGCAAACTTTTTCCGCCCACGAAGATGACGATGAAGAGGAAGAAAACGAAGCAGGTGAAATTCATGATGAGGTGTATGTTTACATTGCATCTCATTCGGTATTCAATGCATGCCAGACATATTATGAAGATGATTCAATCAAAAAGTGTATTGTTTACTAAAAAATATAATCTTTAAATTATTTAAATTTATTCATTCACACTGTCTACTGTATTTTATTCATGATACTTTCACCTCCCTCTCATTCTCTTCTTGAGTTAATATGTTGTTACTGGTTGTTATAGTTAATCGGAAGTGTGAAATAATTAAATTTTGATTGATTAATTTGAATCAATTGGGGAAGAAACGTAATGTATGCAGCTTGCGCGACAGCAGCGAGCGAGTGAAACCTGCGCGTACGTCTGGCCAACCTGTCTGTTCCTGTACGCAATCGCGCGCTAACCGTCTACGCGTCAGCACGATTTTCGTGAATTTCCAGCACGTGTTATCAGTGCAGTAAGCAACGATAGTGATAAGAACAGTAGCTAGATCAGCATATTTAGTCAAGAGTAAGTAACAGTAGTGAAATAGTGCCCTGACGAGGATCCCATATTCATAAGTGCAGCGTTGGACCCACACAACCTCAATTGGACTACAAGGTACATACCTATCAACAGAAATTTACAAGGTATTTATATATTTTCTAAGCAAAACTAACAATCACCGTAATAATCGTTGCGCCGCTAATTAAGAGCATTAAACGTAGGCTACAATACGCTTTTTATCCACGACAATACGTTAAAGCATATCTGTCACATGTACGCTGTCCTCTAACATGCAAGCGTCCAAAGCATGGCCGCCATTAAAAGCAAAATTGTGTTAAATTTCGAAGCAAACACAACAAATGCATTCGCCTTGTTCGCCCTCGCTTATGATATACACCGCAATCGTAAAGTGTTTTTGTTATTTACATGCTGTTGTTGAAACAATAGGTTATGTTCATTGTGATCCAGCACGACTGGACACCTTGACTATTTTTATCACAGCCAGGTATATGACGAATTACTGGCGGACTGTAGAAGTATAATAGGTTCTGGGTAAGAGTTATTGATTCATTAGGTATCCCAGCTGAGTGTACTGTCTGTCGACTAATTGGAATTCATACTGTTTGACAATGCAAGCAATGCCAGCATTCCAGATAACACCTATAATAGTCAATAGGCTTCAAGGAACTAACAGTTGTGTGTGCTTGCTATTGACTGATAATTAAAGTCGGCAGCCACTGGCTAAATATTGATTCATACTTTTATCACATAGAAAACAATTGTTGTCGCTGACAATTGTTGGAATTCATTGATAATTGTCTTTGATCAAGCCTCGTGCTTCTGTTTCACACATGCATATATAAACACTGTTTATTTGGTCGGTGTACCTGTATCATGAAGAATTCAAGGAACAGCTGACTGGCTGTATTCTCAAGCATCACCAGCGATTCATCGATTGTTCGTTGCAGCAGTCTCAGTACGATAAGGTACGTTATGCTCAAGCACGGTTCGGATTTAGTGTTGAATATGTATGTTTATAGGAGCACAAAAATACGAGTCACACTCTGAGACAATTTTCATTCCTGCGAGAGCAACAAAGCTGTGTTGGTGGAGAACGAAAGACGAAACGATTGCTATTGCATTTTATGTTTTATTTATTTTTATCGTACATCTCACGAAAAGTAAGTTGCAACTATGAGCTTCGCATTTGACTCAAGTTTGCGAGTGCAGCACACATTGCCCCAGTGAAACTGTCTGCTGAGTTTGGACAGCAACACTTTTTCAACTCGCTTTTTTCGCATGCCAAGACAATGCTGAGATGCTCATGTTTTGCTTTTGTTGCTCTATGGTTTTCTACTTTTCTTCATTGTTATGGAGTTAAACAGTTGTGTGTTCAGTTTCAGCGTTGCACTTCCAAATTGTAATTTTCCACACAGAGAAGCTCATTTGTTCATCGCCAGAGTTTCGTCGAGTTTGCAAGAAGCGAGTCAGGTGTTGTTGTTATACATTTCGGTGGATTTCACGATGAAGATGCAACTTTCGTGTTTCTATTCTCGCAATTGTGCAATTTCTTTGCAAATGTGGTAAATATTTGTTTCCTTCTTATTTCAATCTCTTCTCTCTTGTCTGAAACTTGTTTTTTATTTCAGGGTAATTAACACTTGAAAGTTGGAGAAATATAATTAAGTTTGTCCAAAGCACAAAGTGCAGTTATTAGTCGAGGTTCCAGGTGTGTGATGAAGACGTATTAAGCGTAATTGTCATGTTGAAAGAATATATAATTCGGTCTGTAACGGATATTACCGCACGTCGTAAAAAACATGTTGGTAAAAAGTGGTAATTTTATCGGCTTGTAGGTTGACATCCATTCTGAGCGTGTGTGAAAGGTGGGATCATCCAGCACCTTACCTTTAAGAACATGACGAAGTAGACGAAGAAGCGCGTCGGGTAATTGCAAGACGACATGGATTGTTAGCTCTTTGGCTGTTGGTTTAGCGCGGCAAAGACAAAACAAATCGTCGGCATCGCGTCCGTGTAATTTCAGCCATGCTATTATGACGCGAGCATCGTCGCTGTCGTTTGCTTTTTCTCTACGCTCGCCGCGTTTTTCTTCATTGCATTAGAGAGGCGTCTTCTTCGCCGTCGACATCGTCGTCGTGGCGTTGTTGTTGTTGTAGGTACTCGTTGTTGTTTTTTAGTACTCGCACTTATTCTCTTTTGCCTTATGAAGCCATTAAAGCAGCTGTACTAACAAGGTCTTGTAAAACGTACCCTCGAGGGTCGTTGCGCGGTACGCCTTCATCATCGCAACTTCTTCCGCGCATTCCTATAACGCCACAACGACTCAATTATATTGAACCCATGGATGCGTCTAGTTCTTCAACACACTTTGATGAGCACATTCTTTTTGCTTGCGCCGAGTAGGAAGAAGGATGAAGAAGAAGAAAAGATGATGGAAAAAAGCAGCGTGCGCAGCTTTAATATAGTTATTAAAAAATACAATTTTATATTAATGATAGGGTTCGAGTGAGGCTAGCGAGCAGCCGACTCGCGTTGTCGGCTTGTTATTAGTGAAAGGCAGGTGTTGTTAACCCCGCAATAAGCAGCAAGCAGTACTACACATTTATACTCGCTGCGTGTGTATAAATTTATAACTAACGCGTTTAATACGCTTTATAAATATGCACGAGTCGCGCGAGTAGTAAGTGCAAGTGTATCACTTGGAGAAATGTTGGAGCGTTAATCGTTAATTGGCTTCTTAATTACACTCGGTATCGCTCGAATGCTATAGGACATTTCGCTCAGCACGACGCACGAGACACTTTGCTGTTACTTTAATGCAAGCATAAAATACGCATTTTAATAACACCGTTTAGATATTTTATATTTATTTGCAATTCTTGAAAAGTTTAATGCTCTTAATGATTAGCCAACGGAATATTATTATTATTATTATTATTATGTGTCTGTCTATGAATTGTGTTGTATTTCAAGATAGTAATTTATGAATTTTGTTCTAGGTAAGTCATCGTTAAACGTTTGGTTGAATGCCAAAATCGTTATCGTCGATTTAATTGCTGACGCATTCGCAACACGCTCCGGAATTAATTAAATTAATAATTGTAAGTACAGCTGGATGAATTCGAGGGCGGTTAAACGCGTTTGCTAAATTGGTTCACGAACGAAACTAGGAACTGTTGGAGATTAGCAACGAAATCCGCAAATAAACCGTTCTGCTGCGCATTGTAATGTATTGTATCGTCATATAAAGCCCTCGATGACAATGCGCAAATTCGACAAACACATACCGCACGCACTAGTCGAGCAAATTATATTTTATTAGAACATAATCGTATAAAGTACACAATAGCATTCGTAATGCTGCTCTCTGCGCCTTGGGTATATTAATATTTGTATTCGATTAGTCATTTTAAGATTCGCGATACTTAGGTTAGTTGGTTCATGTAGATGAAGAGTTCAAAGACACAGAAACGAGCAGCACTTTACTTTCTTGAATACATTTTCATCAATGACACATCTGACAAAAGAAGAAGATATTTCGCACGACATATTCAGCAGAGAATAGCCCTGGTGAATATTTGAGACGCGCACAAAACACAAAGCTACTACATATAGGCGCTATATGGGTAACAAGCGGCGAAAATGCGTTCAAGTTAGCGCGTCGAAGGAATCGCATTTACGTCCATCCCGGGGTTGTGCTGATATCACTGAGGTGATTTGCTCCAGGCGCCTCTCTCGTTTGTATTACAGCCGGGCGGCCGAAAGGCAAGGGCCATACGGTGTAAAAAGGAGCAAAAGCTGTATAAAGGCACGCGAGAACCTGCACAGTCGTCGTGAAAAAGCCCTGCAAACGACCGCTTTTCTTGTACGAACGTCCCAGTTTCTATTTGTTCGAACAAACTCTCGCTCACTCCCTGAGCTTATCGTTAGTTTCGATTGTGTCTATGGTCTCTCTGCGTTGAGTGCGTCGAGCATTATCCATATTTTATTAGCATCATATCGTGGAATAGGTAACCCGAAAAAAGTACACATTCCTGATGCGAAAACTGTGACACATCTGTCCTTTCTGTTAAGTTATCATTATGCGTCACTTGGAAAAATTGACAGACACGTTTTATTTTTTGAATGCACGCACACGTCGTCCCTACCCTCTTCCGCCATTCAGGGTGACACGCGTCCCGCGCCCTTTTCCGCGCGTGCAGCTAGATTGCAACTGCATAATGCATTTATGTGTATTTACGAGTAGTTTATTCTTAAGTTTAACCCCGATAACGACGTGTTGAGCTCGCTCTTGGCGCACTGTTTATTGTTATGCGCGCAACGCACGAACGCGACACAAAACATAAGGCGTTTTGCACCCTCTCCTAATACCGGGTTAGAAATACGAACACTTTATATTTCGAATCGCCATACGTACATTATGGTACATAGTAATTATTTTTTAAGTTCAACTCGGTAATGATTGAAAGCAAATTCAGCGAATCTAAATGAGAAAGTCAAGCAAAGTCGGCGCGTAATTAAAATCCGTATTATTAATAATGAAATATTTAGAGTGGGTGCCGCAGTGGAATTTAATAAAGTTACATTGCGTCCGGATTAAATATAATTAGATTCAAGGATTTCAAGGACTCGTCTCTCCTGCGCGGACAAGGAAGGATTTGCACGCGAATGGAGTTTTAATATAGCGCGGAGGCGGCAAGCTCGTTTTTCGCCGTAGCGTATTCAAAACGGTTTCATATTTCACCGCGCTTTTCACTTGATTTCCCATCTTGGGCTTCGGAGGTTTCGAATTGAATTCTTTCGTTCGCCTCCTTATCCAGCGCACAAAGAAAACAAACATAATTCAGGCGGCGCAAAAATAAGCAAAACATACACACGCCAACTTTATCGAATCATTAAAATTACGATGTGCGCGCCACCCTTAAGTTTAAAGTTTACCGCAAGTTTGCTCAGTAAGCGCGCGCGATACACACCGTCGCGGAATATGAGCGCGCGCGTACGGCCCCTTGCACCCTCTCGCGTCTTGTAATAACTTTGAAGGGCCTCTCTCGCCAATGGAAACTAATCAAATAGCGGCAGCGCCGCAATCGAGAGTTTATTGAAAGTTTGAACGTGATCGGAATTTTCAAAGTCGCGCCGGATATACGCCCGCGCGTTTCCGGCTCCGGTATAAATTCCCTGTTTACCTAGCAGCAGTAGTGTGCTTCGCAACAATAACAATTAATATGGTTATGGCGTTTCGCAATAGGGCATACAAATTGTGGACGCGCGACGTGTTAAACATTTCCGCCTCGATTTGCATTTACGCGAATTGCGAATGTGGCTAAACAAATATAATTAAAGGATTTGCCATTACCATACAAAAGACTAATAACGTAATGTGTAGGCTCATATTGTATGGACATTTCGTCCGTGTTTACAATCCATTCGTATTTTGTTGATTCTCTCTATATTTTCACTGTTCCCGCTTTGCTTTCAAACATTTAGAATTGTATTTCGCAAGCTGGGATTTGAACGAATAGGACTGTTGAAATTTGCTTTGAAGTGAAGCAGAAATCATGTTCTAGAATTTTTTTGCGTGATCCATCAATTAGTACTTTATAAAAGGCATGGATTTGCAGAGATTTCTCTGTTGGCATATTGGATTTAGATGGATCATGTCCAGAAAAACCATATTATTAGTGTACATTACACTGCGTTTTCGTCGTTTTGTTATTTCACACATAATTTGAAGGAGAGAATATTTCCTTGTTGTAATACGTAAGAGGGAGATGGCAAATAGCAGATTGATTTGTACACATCTGTCTCTCTAGGTGGGCAAACGCAATGCGAGAGAGTAAATCATAGTGAATCACCCCTTGAATGCATCTATCACCAATTGATATGATCGAGCACGTGCATGATGCACATTGCTAGTAATAATGCATTTCAATATCCTACGTATGTATGTCGTACGTTCTCGTAATAATAGCGCGCGCGTAAAATAAATGAAACAAGAGGAAAAAGAGGCACACGTTTTATTGTTGAAATAGAAAATTACAGCATCCGTTCTTGCGGATACGTTTACAAGCCCGCAACCCCAAGAGTTTGCCACATTTATCGTAATTGTGCAATTCGCACACACCCAACGGGCGACAGTAGCACATGCAAACATATCAGATGTCTCATTTTATTCGCTCTTATTGAATACACACGTACGAACAATACGGCTTGTTAAACGCGGTCCTGGCTCGTGTCATTTTCTATGCAGTGTTCAATATTTGTACAACAAGCAGCACACGGATAAAAAAAGACATGTGTCCGAATTGAATAAGAAGGAATTTTTTTAATTTTTTTTAATTATTTTTAATTATGAAAATTATATTAAAATATTTAATGGGAAAATAAACTCGGCAGCACGGGCTTCTAATTAAATTTTTATTAGGATTGCAGGTTTAATTAAAATTACGTATATACAAATTTTTCATGGTATTACACGATAAAAAAATAATTACAAATAATTCAGTTAATTTTAATGAAATTGATTTTGAAACGATGCGAGATTTGATCTTGACAAACAAGAGAATGATATTATTCAACGTCAACGTAGTTGTTAGTCAAAAGCTGCACTCTTCAACGACCGGAAAGCGGGAAGTGCTGATAAACGTTTATAGTACTTAGACGCAGTGCGTATTCGACGACTATAGGGGGATGCTTCGACCAAAATACGAAAACAACAGGGGTAACGAGCGATTAGAGATTAGATTTAGCGATTATGATAACGCTGATTAGACAATTTATAAAACAAGCTGTGCTTTCATTTAAGTATACGTTAGATTCGAGTCTATAACAAGTTTATCGTCAATCTACGTATTATGCGAATTTATGAAGCAGTTGAATATTTGATAAAATAATAAGCATTAAACTTTAAGAGTCATAAAAGTTAATAATTATAATAACAGGAAAATACAGTCGTTTTTCTAATAATAGTAAAATTCCTGGTAATTATTTTCGTGCAGTTTGACAAACAAACTAAGGAACTAACTAATAATAAGTAACCAAGCAAAATTTGTTTTGCAAGTTTATAAATGATCTTGGACGTTAAGTTCTTATCGCTTAAGTTAATCAAAGCAAACGTCACTCATGCGAATTCACCCTTAACTTGTTATCCATCCGTATACTTTACGAGCACGACATGGACAAAGTGAAATTAGAGTTGAAGTTCATACCGCGAGCGCACACGCGATTATTTCATTAATATTCATTAACGTACGTACGTTGAACGTGTGTAACGAGTGTGTGCGCGCGGGTCCGATCGCGATCTTGATGCTGATATAATACGTGTATTTACCTTGCATGATTATTATGTCAACGAGGCGTGTGCGTCCTCGCATCGCCTGCGAGTGCTGAAATGCGACTGCTTCTGTCTTTTAAATAGAAATCAATCGGTTATTCGCGCACTTTGCACGCGAATGCAAAATGATGAAATATAACTTAATGAGCCGCATCACGATCGCCAGCGGTTTTCGAACCGAAGCACTTTGTGCAAAATATCGCACTCAGCGAATTGTACAACTTGGCGCGCTCTTAATCTTCTTCATTAATTTCAATTCAATTCGGCGCTGCGCAACGGCACGCTTTATTACATTTATTAAATTTCCTTTTATATTATAAATTATGAGCGACTCGTTAAAAAATTAATTAAGCGGCTTTGTACGCTTTGCGAATATGTACTTGTAATTTCACTTTGGGCAATTTGATGTAGAATTCAATTTGGTAATGTGTTTATTTAATGCAAAACGAACGTCTGGCGGAAAAAAGACGATCATAGTCTGCGACACCAGAGCCAGACGATGTGACAGCGAATTGGTGCAGTGGTTCGCATCGACAAGTATGTAATCGCCTGCTGCTGTTGTTGTTGTTGCGCTCTTCTGGGAAGAACGTCAGACAAGAGCCAACGATTCAATAAATAACGGACACACATGGCGCAATAAATTCAATAACGCACTGCACGAAGGGCGCTTGCCAGACATTCGAATAAATTCGTTTGTTCCCTTGCTTAAAATGTTTGGTTATGTTTTGTGTGCAATGCTTCAGCACAACCACCCTAAATTCAAAGCCAATGTTACTACAAAAAAATATGCTACTGGTGATTTCTGATATTCATCCCTTAAAACAAGACTTTCTATTTGCAACTCTAGAAAATTCAAATCGAATTTTTAAATTCACAGGCTAAATAGGAAAATATCAAAAATTTATCGTATTTACTAATAGGAAGAGTAGGTAACTTTTTGAATAATAATGCAGATGTGGAACAAACAGTAGTAAACATACTAATTAATTAGGAGGAAAGTTTCACGTCGCTTTATCATCATTTTTTTGTATGAGCTCAACTCATTTAGTTGTTTGTAATTTATGAGTGTAGTTTTTCAATTTTTCTACGTTATCCGCATCCGGACAGAAGGGAATAATCCTGACGGAAGTCGTGCGCGCGTTGCGCTGCCTGGCAAAGTGGAATTACAATTCGAGTTAATTACTTGTGACATGCTCTCTGGAGTGCAGTACGCTGAACGAAGGTAGGAAGACACCCATGGCGTCTTGCGAAGAGGGAGTTGCGCGTCCCACCCATGTTTAATTAGACAACTAACATGGACGTGGCGCATGAATTCGAATGCGGTGCGGTTGCCGCACACGGGAAAGGAGGAAGTTTGTCTCCTGTATTTGCTGATCTCCGTTTCGATTGAACCAAATGCACATGCATATTCGCCATCCACCCTACCACCACCACCCCCTCGTGTACTTACTGCCGACGCGTTCAAGAAGCCCCAACGCAGAATTTGCAAATGCACACAAATTTACAACACATTGAATTAATATAACGAACCCAACTTTCGACAGAGTCTAACGAACGACAAAAGTCCTGAGTTTGCTAATATTTGACCCATTTCCAAGTTTGTCCTTGTTTCCGATAGTAATCAATTCAATTGAACACACAGTTGGTGCTGAGGACTTTAGTTAAGTCAGCAATTTATTCTTTTAATTGATCCACAATAAATTTGCAGGCCGGGAATGATACTTAAATCAAACATTGCGTGATTAAACATTTAAATGCACAACCCTTGAAATAAATGCTAATTGCAGGGGTGTATTTGAACGACTCAAGACTGGAAATTTTCATTCATTATAGGAAGAAGCAGGCATGAAGTTTTTATTTGCTATATGATTTACGAGGATAATTTCGGTTGATTTAATTAAGTCCCCCGAGTAATAAAACGTCCATGCCGTGATTTGCATGCGCCGTTCGGGCACGCGTGAAATATAAATGAAGTCGAATCAGCACGATGGCGATATTTTTAATTGTTAGAACAAACGCAGCGTCGTTCACCATTCATCCCTTGAGTCCTTGCGCTGGACGAAACAACCCAATACAAGGTGTCACTTAATAAAGTGGAGACTCTGACTTTGCGAGTGCATGCACCACACACAGCTCAAACAGAGCGTGTAATCAGCAAGGGTGACGTCAGACCAAGCAGTTGCATTCACGATTTATTATTGAGAGGGGTGAAAGCGCCGCCACCGCCGCCGAAAGTGCCGCCGTCTCGAAATTGCATTTTAAGTTTCGGCAAACGCAATCAGAAGTGAGTACTTCCCCCTTTTCCGTTCGATACAACGGAGAGCGGTGTTATTACGAAAAATGATCAATGGCCAATTTTGGGAATTTATTTCCTGTGAAATTTGCCATTTTTAAGCTCGCCCCCCAACACCGACAGTTAACGAGCACCACGCTTAACGCGTTTTCGATCAGATTTTTATGCCTTTTATGGATATTAATTTGCGTCGGGTTAAGGAATTGCATTAGCCGCGGACATTAAAGGGTTCGCTGTCGATAGTACGTACCTAGCGCCGGCGCGAACAAGCCGAGAGGGATGTACTGGCTTTATCCGTCATCTGGTCCTGACATCGTCATATTGCGTTCGAAATGTTGAGGATCAAAGCCATCAATGTCCCTTGCTCCCTGTTCGAGTCGAAGTCTTATAGCTAGACAGATCTCGTCTAGTTCCGTCTGGTCGTTGCACACACCACCACACCACACTAAGAGTACACTCAATATGCCCGCGCCACTTGTATTCAATGGCTTATCGCAATGTGCTGCCGATCGCTGCCACCCCCCATTCGGTAACTGCACCTTCCCAACCTTAACATGTATTTTATTTTCATATAAACCATTGTGGTTGCCATGGTTGCCATAATAATATATTATCGCGTAAAATCAAGGGAGAAAAGAGCATTTTTGAAGACAAGGAATTTTATTTTAAATATTTTTTAAAATAATACTCCGCAAATCTATTGCGAATAAGTAGGTACTTGAAGGATTTTACTTTCACGTTCTTTTCCACCCTCTAAAAGCAAACAAAACTTTTACATATTTCAAACCAAAGCAAAGTACTTATGCGGTCGTTTTTTATATACAGAGAGAGATCAAATGTTGACATCGCAAGTTGTAAGATAAAGATTGAAGGAGCACCCTTAAAATATTGCACAAATACTCGTGCTCCTCACCCTTCGCAATAAATTCATACGTATGGCGTGCGGCAAAAAAAGATGCAAAATCAATATTTTTGAGCACGCGGGTGGCGTGCGTGTCGCGATAAAAGCTGACAGTTCGCCTGCCAATCATGGTTCCGTATTCAATCTCCGGTAACTAGGTTTCGTATCCCCGGCTTGCTGCTTGCCACCCTTCCGCCAAACACACACGTAAAGTTGACGTTCGTTCGCACATCGTTTGAATGTTGGCACTCGCTGAGGAGTTCGTTAGATCCGAATATATCTACTTATATAGTACGCATGTGCACGGATGAAAACACATACTTAAAGCCAACCGCCCACCCCCCGAACTACTACATATTCCATTATGGCCCGGAATAAACGAACCATTAAAACTTTATTTATCTCGCACGACGAGACTATGCCTTCTTTACCATACCAAAGAGTGCATCGCGCCGTCTCTGTTTGGTACATGCGCGCATAGAGTATTTTATGCGCTAAGAGCAATACGCTTTGCAAATGACGTTTATGCGCCTTATGCAGAAATAATAACGTGGAAGGAACTTGCCATATTTTATCAAAAGCGCTGCAATCTAATAATAAGAAGGAGGGAAGAACGGCGCAGGCCAAAAAAGAGGAGGAAATTTTATTTAAGATAATTGGTGAAATATCCGGAAATGCGGAAAATTATATTTGTTACATCCGCAAAGTGAATTCCGCGAGGGAGAACTTAATGAAGAAACATTCACTACTATTACTTGTTCGCGTTCTCGTTGCACGCTGAATTTTGCAGTTTATCGCTTTGTTTTCGCCTTTTTTTTCCTGTGCGCCGTTTGGCATTGTGTTATTTTCTGGTTTTCATCGTACTATGTGCGCTGATTATGTGGGCTTAACTCTGGACCGAAATGCAAAAAAGGGAACGATGCGCGATGAAATGTTGCGTTCGCGCACGGGCTTTTTCCGTGTCGGTTGTTCGGCGCGATGAGAAGAAAAAAATTATTCCATTAAGCCGGAAATTGTGTTCGGCGAACGTGTTCGACGAAGGTGCATTTATTTCCAGAGGCTTATGCGAGCGCGCCTTGCTTAAAAATTATTTGAAAATTTTTACTCAAACTATATTAGAACGCCGCGAGCGCGCAAGAAGAGTGCCAAGAGATATTCAAATATTTATAGTTAAAGTCACTTTAGGAAGCTAATGCATTTCCATTTAAAATGCTGCTGAGTGAACGAAAATTTTTCATTCCACTTGAATTACTAGCGAAATTCTCCACTGAAATATATCCATTTTCTCACTTTGGAATTCTTAAAATAACTGCAATATGAAAATACGGAAAAAACTGAAAACTTTTTTGGAAACGAGTGAGAAACATGCAATTAAAAGTATTAATAGGTAATTTATGTAGTTGAATTACAAGTCTAATTTATAGGTCTTTGTTGGAAATAGTTATATAATCCGCGTGCAATAATTAAACTTTAAATAGGAAAATTACAAACGATAATTGCAAAATCTGCGGATGGCACGCACTCTCAACACATACACAAAACGTATGGAGCAAACGCATTCGTATTGCAAATTGTGAGTTTAGAACGATGCCTTTTGGATGGTGTTGTGTTGTGCCTTATTTTACTTGCAAGTATTACCTTTGGAGGTTAAGCCACTGATGCAGCGCGCAATTTCGCGATGGGAAATAATTTAATCCGGCGGTTTCATTCGCGCAATTATTTAAACTGTACACGCTGTTGTTGTTGTTGCTGCTGCTGCTGTTGTGGTGTTGCGCTTGTAAATTGCAAAATGCGAGTGTGCGAAAGTTTATCCTGTAGATTGCCTGCATTAAACACAGAGAGACATTAACCGCCCGCGCGAGGAGAGGTGTACGCTTCACAACTTTGCTGCTTTCGCGGTGAAATATTGCATGTGCGCGTTGCTCACCAATTCGGTATGCGTTTTATGCCGCCACCCCCCGAAATACGAAACACACGTACCTACGTAAAGTTTTAATCCAAATTTTAGTTTTATTTCATATTAATTGCTTTTGCCGCCTCTGCGTCTGTTTATTCAACTGTTTTTAACCGCCTGCTTTTAATTTTACTGTTAACACGCTCAAAATTAATGTTGCTTTACTTTTTCTTTGCCAATGTCGTGCATTTTTCTGCTTGACAATGTTACCACGTGATTTGATTTATCAGCGCGTGGAAAAAATATCTGCGCGTTTCATTTTCAACCCTTCAGTGCATGTTGGCCGTAAATATTTTTATTCGCGCAATCGCACTGTGTGCAGCAACATTGGAGACGGCTTGCATTACGTGCATGCGGCGGGGTGGCTTTTTAGCTAACACAATAAACGGGGTGCGGCGAACACAAGCAAAACGTTTCGACGACTGCTGCGCGCCAAGACTCTGCTTTCCTCTTCACTTACTTCGCGTGCGTTGTCCCGCTTTTGGCATGCGGGCGAGCAGGACGCAGCACGTCAAGATTGTTGGCGAACTTTAAGACAATCCTAAGTGATCCGGACAAACGTCCAGACGGATTTTCAGCTAACATGCGTGAAATGGCCAACAACATGCAGCGCTCTTTTCTTCTTCGTTCGACTTTCTTGTTTTCCGTATTCCATGTATAAACATAGTTTGGCGGTTCTTTATGTGCGTGGGGTGGCAGAATGCACACACACAAGCTGTGTTTAGTGAAATGTAGTTAAAAGCATTCGGGACGTGGACCTCCAATTGCCGAATGGGGGAGCAGTCGAAACTTTTTTGATTCGTTACATTTGTACACATTTTCCAAGTTTTATTGCTTTCGATTATCTTCCACTGTGCAGACACAACACGCGAAAACACATGTGGATGAATGACCTCCAATATTTTATAGGGGAATTTTTCGGATAGTTCTGGAATTCAAAATATGTCAGCTAAAATTTAATGCTGGCACATTTCCCCCCAAAAAACGGAATGAACAGCAATTCTAAGTATTTTATGGACATTTTGGTTTTTTTTAAGTTTTGGCTTTGTCAAATGTAAAAGTCATTCGTATAAAGTGTTTCTTCATTGATTCACTCATTTATTGCACGAGGAAAAAAATTTATTTCGTTTTCTTTACTCTGCTCTCGGCGCTAAGAAACTTCAATGTCAAAGAGAGATCATTAATATCAATATCCGAGGAAAAGGCGAACAAAAACAGTGAATACATACAAGCACAACATACAAATTGCTTTTCCCGTAATATATATAAATAAATCATGATTTATCGCGCGTCCGCAAAGAAGAGAGTAGAATGAAAACAATTGAGAAAACGTGAAAACAATTCGCGGATGCTTCTTTGTAATTAATTTCAGTTAACCGCAAAGTGACGCACGTTTAAGAAAATTTCCGCATTTTCCATGTTGAAATAATGACTGATTATTCTCTTCCTACAGCAAGCGAATAAAATTTTTCGGGGGGTTTACGCCGAACATAAAAGAAATATATTCGAAGAGTTGAATATTATTACGATCATTCGCAAGAATATTGAAACGCAAATGACTGAAAAAGCATTCTCCAACAATGAAAGAAATCAATGCGCTTTGCGAGAGTGCATTTTCTAGGTCAGAGATTTCCTTATGCGTTCGCCGGAAATTTCAATGTTTAGAGTGTGTACGGCGCTTGAATGCGAAATCGGCGGCGAAGGCGGCAGCGATGCGCGAACACACGAAAGTGTGTTGCACTCAAAGCGACGGAAAATCGAGATTTAGATGTGTTTCCTAATGCAAATATGCGCATGTGCGACTTGTGTACTTTACCCCGTTCAGGCGCGCGCGCGTACTGGCGAAGAAGACGAATGGATAAAAAGGACGAAAATCCTTTTCGATTCGTCGCGGCTGTTTGCATAAATAGAGTAGTAGAACGCCGCCAGTGACAGTTGCACAAAGTCACTGCAGTTCTAAATCACACACTCATATTGCTTATTCACGTTTTTTTGTCTCAGCGTCTTTGTTGCCAAAAGACGAGCGCACAGCACAGCTCACAACTGTTTATTGCTGGAAACGAGGTCGGGCACTATTTCATCCGAAATTAAAACAAAATTTTGTTATTTATGTGTTATGCACATGCGTTATCCAAAAGTCGGATTAATGCCAAATTCGGCCCTGCGGGGGTGGCTGAACATCGACGAGTAATAATCCTTGATTTTTGATTGAGTCGTCGTACACGCATCCGATTGCTCTTTGACAGGCTAACAAATGTTGTAACAATGATTCGATGAATTTTCGCCAAGAGTAGGTATGCGCAAGTCTATCCAGTGTTTGAATAAAAGCGCTCAGCGTTTTGTAAACGACCGAATGAATGAATGAATGAATGAATGAATGTTCACTCTTCTTCAATTTCTATACGTTCTACATGCATGTGTATCATGCATAAATCCATCATTCATTTCGCGTCTATTGTGATCTATCTGGATGGACATTTCGTTATTATCCTTTTATTTGGATGATAGCAGTAATTGGATGGATATGTAGCTCTCATTGACTTTTCTAACAACTCTTCATATTTATTTGCGAATTTATCAAATGTTCTTGTACCATATGAAATTTGCGTCAGTGTAGCTAGTTCGTAGGTACACATTCAAATATTACATGCATTCACTGAACGAGGTCATTTAATGCAATTCAAACACTGATGTTCTCTTCCTGGATATTTAGTTGCAATCCTATTCAACTTTGAATACAATCATTATCAACCAATTCATATGTCATTTCATATACATTATTATCATATAGGGTGTTAAATTAATTTAAAAATGTTCCATAAATAATGGAATCACGGTATTTGTCAAATTCCAGAATCAGCTGATTATCGAATTTCTTTTCTATTTGATGAAACACTCTGTATATATTGTGCATGTATGAAAAATAATTTCAAGTATAGCATTTCACATTACGTATTCAATACATAACACGAAACATTTATACGCATGTGAAAATGCACACAATGAGCATTCATTAAGTATCAATTATGTGCAGTAACAACAAGACCACAAGCAAAATCATTAATACGTGAGGCATAATGAAATGAAATATTTATTAACAAGAGCATAACAAAAAGCGAGTCAATGAATTGGCTGCCGCTTTCTTCGCGCTGACACAATACACATTGGAGACCAAGGAAGAGAAGAAGTTTCGGGCGCTTGGTGGGCTGTATGAATTATTCGCGAAAGAGCATAAAAGACGTACGCGCAGTGTTTCGCGCGTCGACCGGTTTTATGATCAGGCATTCTTTTTTTGCTACTGCCGGCCGCCCTTTCGGCAAGGAATATATGCGTGTGTGTGGGTGCGCGCGCCCGCGAAGCTGTATTATTCTTTTTGCTGCTCGCTTTTTCCGCGCGCACGCTGCCGTTCGGGGAGAGCTGAGAACAAGCGTTGTACGTAATAAAAATTAATGCAGCGAGCTCCGTATTGAAAAATCCAATCTGCGGCGGGGGCGGCGGCGCGCGATGCGGAAGCGCGGGGTTGTCCTTGCAACATTAGCATGCAGGACGCGTCGCGTCGAGTTGAACGCCTCGTAAATCTTGCGCGCTCGCCAAGAAGCTCGAGTACACACGCGCGCGCGCTCGCCGTGCTTTAAAATCCACCGCATGCACGCGACGCGTCGCTCCAAATCTAGATTATTATATCGGTTTATTATTATTACTGCATATTTTCGGCTATAGACGGTGCATCTGCGCTAGGGGCGGCAAGGGTGATGAGCCCTATCGACGAGGAGATGCGATAAAGTAGTCTGTGTCGTAAAAATATTTATGATAACAGAAGGAAGACGCGCCAAATTGCTTTTTGCATTCGTTCATTAATATTCATTTTTTCGAGGGTGGCAGGGAGAAAGAAAATTTTTGGAAACATATTTGAACAAATTTTGATTTGGAAAATACTATTATGATGAAAACCTTTTTCTAAAAAAATTTGTAAGCCTATTTATGCACAGACGTACCACAGCGTTGATTAAAATTGCAAAAAGTACAACATACCATGGTCTTTTTTCGCAGTGCGGTAACAGTGAACAATTGCGGATGAAACAGGAATGAAAAGGTGCAAATCAAATGCGCGTTTCCATTCAATTAAAAATGCATGATGCTACTAGTGCATTGTGCATTGTGTTGCATCATTCGCTCAATTAAATTTGCACGCGATGCCTCTTTCTCTTGCATTTTGTATGCGTCGGACTTTGAAAATGCGGCAAACTTATAAATACGTAATGTAACAACTTTCAGCCATTTAACAGCAGCGCAAACGCACATATTCATACTTTACAATTTTAGTTTATTTTATTTCGCTGAACGAGCTTAAAAATTTATTCACATATGGCGGATACATTTAAAATTTACATCCAAAACTAAATAAATAATCCGTGGATTCATTTTTTATCATTTCAACACACATCTGCTGCGCATGCTTTCTTATGAATTATAGTCCGTTAATTGCTGCACATTTTATTATGTAAACAACTAATAAATTAAGCATATTGCCGTCGTTTGAGAATATTTATGAATAGTTGTTTTTAATTCTCACGAAATTATTTCCTATTACGAGTTTTAACGTTGATTTTTGCGATGATTCGATGAGTTTGGATGAATTTTAATCTCATGTTTATGCAATAAAGACGCACGCATAGCGTAAAAGTTTTAATAATAAATTAAGTGTTAATTTACGCATTCGTTGCGGGTTTCAAGGTGTTATCTGGCGTCATTAAGCTTCTCGGCTTCTCTCCTCCCGTCGCACATTCGGGCGAATTTAATCTGGAACGCGTGCGCGCTCAGCGTTTCCAACTCGCATAGACTAAAGATTTCGGCAACATACATTTCACCCTTTAGCCAGCTCTCAAGTACGGCTATTCGCATCCTTCCAATATGAATCGTTAAGCGGTGGATGGCGCAGCGCCAAAAAGTTCTCGATGTGAATTTGTAGCACTAGCACTCGTTCTCGTCCTGCGCCGAGAGCACGAAGGATTAACGTACTCTTTCGTAGCGTGCTTGATACATGTGCATTTGCGCGTTTGCGAAAAATCGCATTATGCATTCCGCCGAAATTGAAATGAAAGATTAAAGTGGACGAAGAGGTCACCGACGAGTAC
Source organism: Aleochara curtula (assembly GCA_963978815.1). NCBI lineage: Eukaryota > Metazoa > Arthropoda > Insecta > Coleoptera > Staphylinidae > Aleochara > Aleochara curtula. The sequence continues at coordinate 15,894,213 of OZ022216.1, read as the reverse complement.
TGCATGCACTGCCAAACGTTTCAACCCGCCGCCGCCGCCGCCGGAGAAAGAATTAAATCGCAAGAGGTGAATATTCACAGGTCGTCCATTTCGTGCGTTACGAAGGGTTGAAACTTGCCGAATGGAGATCTCTCCGTCGAGTGTCCTAAAACCATTCAAAGGGCGGCCTCGTTATTTGATTATTTATGGCGCGCAAGGAGGACCCAAGGAGTCGAATTCCATCATGTACTTAGCGAATACCCAAAGCGAATTTATACAATGCGCTGGAGTGGCTCTGCTTTTGTTGATATGCATGCGCCATTTGCTAAATTAGCTTTTATTATTGCTATTCAACCCTTGCGTTGAGTGGACATGATGAATAATTTCATATTTTTGATGATGGCTTAATACAACTACGCGGGGGAAAATGTTCACCTGTTTTTTGTTCGCGGGAAATTAAACAGCTGACGCTTTTCAATGCGGGTAGCAAGGCATAATTTAAGTTCAATCACGAACATGCATACGGAAAATGCGAGACGCGCAAAAAAGTGTGTAAAATACGTTGAAAGGACGAAAAAACTGAAAACTGTATAAGAATGAATGGAACGGTGTAAGAGCTTCTTGTAAAGGTAAAGAGTGGATGAAATCAAGGCGCGGAAAAGAGGAAAACGGAAAAGGTGCGCGCGGCGGGCCTGCATTATATTCGGTCGGGCTTTGTTCCGTTCAACGCATAATACATAATACGAAATTCACTTGAAATCACTTTCTTTTTTTCGCAAAATCGTTTTTCCTATTTTCTTTGCAGTTTTCCTTCTTCTCTTCTTCCTGCAGAAGAGTATTGAATATTCTACTTTAATGTTCTACTTATTTTATGTCCTGTATTAGCCACGAAAAATTGTCCTATTTTAATCTTTCCTCGGAATATTCTAGATGTTTTATTTTTCTCTTTGAATTTTAATTCAACTCCAAGAAAGAAAAGTTGAAATTATTTTTACGCGGCGAAACACATAAATTCTTGGCGAGAAAACTGAATTTTCCCCAAAGCGGAAAGGAACGAAAATAGTTGGAATATAATCAAGGTTATTTCATTTTCGGGACATTGCGTGCGTGAAAATGAAAGTGATTTTGTGAATTTTCCTTTCTTTAATCTACCCGCCAGCGAATTGTGCTGCAGTAAAATTTTCTTTTTCCCTTATGCGTGTTTTTGCCTACTCTTTTTAACGCACGGTACATAATTTACGAGCGTCTCTCTCGCTTTGGAGAAAACGCACTCGACCGATGCTTTTGTTGTTGATGGAAACGCACAATACGGTGAGAGAAACAGTGGAAACTTAAAACTTTTCTGATTAACGCTCGCACGCCCGGTGCCGGTGTGCGAATTAGGCTCGAGGACATTCACACCCCATTTTCCGGAAACGGAAGAGCGCAAGAATAAGACGTCCATTTATTTCGCGCGCAGACAAAGCGAATGCAAAAGTTTTTATTATAAATAATGTAAATTCGGTCCGGGCGACTTCAGAATTATTCGGGACGCAAGGATAATGGGAAGGTAGGGTGGATACGGTGCAGGAAGGGTGCGGACACAGACGGGGATTTACGCAAGTCACGTGTTTTTATTACAAATCTTGTTTGCTAGTTGCCGTCATCGCAATGGTGACTTTTTCTTGATAATGCGCCGACATTTTCATCCCTTATTAAGCCGTCTCTGGGCAAAAGGTTAGAGTAATCATTGCACTGCATCCTTCGGGACTATCAACGCCGTATTGGTGATGATCCTTCGGGAGTCAAAAATACGCTGGGGTGCGGTGAATCCTGACAAATGGTTTTTTCTTATTAAAATATTTCATTTTTGCTACCGGAAGTGACGTTGAGATATGAAATATTTGATGGACAATAAATTTATGGCAGGGGATTAAAAAGTAATGCGAAACGTCGAAATAATCCGCGGAAAGTGATGGCAAACAATAAAAAGCAATAATAAAAATAATTGAATTTTCTTAAAGATCAAGTCGTATATAACATTCCGTCATCATACGTCAAGAAATCGTCATAGCAACAAACTCACTGAGTGGGTTTATTGCCTACGAGTGACTAGCGTAGACGGAATGTTGTTGTAGTAGGAAACTCGTGCGTTGCGAGTTGATTTTTTATGCGGCGACGGCGGCGGCGGCAAGGAAGGCGGCAGTGCTACGCGCGCCACCCACTCGCTTTAACTGATGACTGCCAGCTGCTCCTGATGTCAAGGTTCATAAAACTGACTGACTTCTCTCGCGCGCATGCTGCACTCTCACTCGTTCGCGAATGCGCCACAAACATAAATTTCATTTAAATGTGTATGAAATATTGCCGTGTTTTTATTAAATTTTCTCTCCTTCGAGTTCCACTCGCTCGCAGTCAAGAGACTGAAACGCAACGCACAAAACTCCAGGGAAAAACAAAACGAAACAAAACAAGCCAATTGAGCTTTGAAACAATTTGTACTCAACTCTAATGCGTATTGCAATTACTTTCGTGTCGTGATTTTTTCACTTTAACACAGCAACAAATGACAAATGCACACAGAATTTTACTTCTCACCAGACTCTTGGTATAACGACTGGAAAATTAATCATTTAGATGATTCAATAAAATGTTCTTTTCTAAGTTTTTTGCTAATTAGAGATTTTGTCCTAGTTAAGTGAGGAAAAATAGGATGCGTTTGCGTAAAACAATTTAATTTATGATTGTAAACGAGGATGAGACACAGTGGTGTATTAACATATAAAACAATTGAGCTTAAAAATAGGCAAAACATTTAAGTGTAATATTTAACGTTTAAAGCACCATTTTAAGGAGCATTGTGTACGCGCAATAATGGCGCATAGAGAGCAACACACAATAGTGAGATAAGTCAGTGCAAAATGTGGACAATGCGCAATGTGCGCGGCGGTTTTGCATTACGCAGGCGGCAGTCCAGCAGCCATGCCGCCGCGCATCGTGTAATTCAGCTGCGAGACGACATCATTGGCATTGTTCTCCCACATTATCTCGTCGTTTGCGCTCAAATGCGCACGCATTGTGTTTGCCGCCGGCCGCACTTCCCAGTCTCTTTTCAATTTTTTCAAAAATATATTTATTCACTGATTTTTATAATCATTCCAGCACTTGGTATTTTTTCAAAAGGATTTGTGTAAATCCTGAAGGAATAATCATTATCGTTATCGGTTTTTGCGAAAATAAACGCGTTAATTAATCTGCAATTATCGAGCTTAATTTATGCGACGTAATTATGCAAATCAAATCAATAAGTTTTTAATGATGGGCTAATTTCCACGCTGCGATCGCAACGCGGCCGCCAACGTGCTAATGATGACGTCTCACCAACTGCCGCCCCCGCTCAACCAAAACTAATTAATCGCATTTGCATTCGTATTCGCATTCTCGCGTCCTTCTCGCGTCGATAATGCGCGGCCGATAGAGAGCAAACTTTCTTTTTTCCATCATTTACATTTTGCACTAATAGTTCTGCAATTAACTCCCATACCTGATTACTATCATTAAAATCTTCGTTAATTTATTAACATATCGAGCAGTTTAACGAGCTTTTAACTAGGCACACAATCAGCCCATTATACTAGTGTTTTTCCTCATTTTTCATACCTAGTTTGAAACTTGTTTAAACAGGATAATCTGTGAAACTAAACGCTTTTTAATAGCACTTGCGTAATACACGCAATAATATTCATAATCATAATAATTTAAAGCGTTCATAATTAGCACAAAGTTGAGTGTATAAAATAATTTCACATTTCGAATTAACCTTGCTCTTTATTTTGTTTGCGAAATGTTTTCGTGCGGTGCAATTCTCATCATCATCATCGTTGTTGTTGTTGCGAGGACAACGCAAACGCAACATTAAAAGCACGTAGCCAAGAAACATCTTTCGCAAAAGTTGCTCTTGTCGTTCGTTGTGCGCGTGTTCATATCATATAAATGAAATGTACGAATGCATGGATGTATGCTGCTCTTGCTCCTCATACTTTTGCATACTGTTTGCTGCTGTTACTGTTGCTGTTGCTGGAGCGCCCTTATCACTGCTTTGCATCTAATGCGCATGCTGGTGGAGCATACTGTTATGTAAATTTAAATTGCGCGCGTTTGCTCGCTTGCATCATGTCCGTTGGTTTATGAAAGTGCATTCGTTCGTTCGTTCGTTCGAGTTAAGGAATGAAAGTTGCTTTTCTCGCTTCCTTTGTGCTCTTCCTTGCTTATGAGCTACTCATCAGACGTGCTCATTATGATTATATAGAATTTGTGATTATGCCTTGCATTATTTACATCCATAGCTAAACATTATCTTATTTCATATTTGACTTAAGTATCAACATCATTACTTTATTTACCATTAATTAAAATAATGGTAAGCAAAAAATATGAAAATAACGAGAAAAAGGTAAGGTGAAAACACTAATGAAAAATCAACAAAAATACCGAAGCACACATGAGTAAAATAAATGAAAAGTAAACTTTCGCACACTTGCATAAGAAAAACACAAAAGTAAGAAGATTTTGAATCTTTTCTCTTAATTTGTCGTAAAGAGAAAATTCCTTCTGAATTTTCCGCGTGTTTTATTTTGTTTGATACGGGAAAGATAAAGGTGAAAGGAAAATCCAATAATCCAATAATCATTTATTAGATTTCCGCACACATCTGACGTCATATGACACGTCATAAGTTATAAACCCTAACTATATTCGCTATAAATGTGTGCTGTACATGTAACTCTATTACCAATGCCTGCCTCTTTTCTTTTTTGCTATTTGTTTTTAGAGCATTTTCCTGGAACGTAGAGGTCTACCTCTGGTTTTTCCTTTTCTTGCATATCTCTTTCATTTTTTCCTTTCTCAGCCACCCCCTCAAGTGCACCGCGTAACGTATCGTCTTCTGCATCCCTGGAGGACATGCACAAGGGTCGCACCTCAACCTAACACCTTTTGGCATTGACTTAATGCTTGTTTTTCACATGCGTATTATTCTTATTTTGTGCACTTCTGTCGCTCCTGTCATTCGCGGCGACTCATGAAACTTGTACGATTCGTGCAAAAAATCTAATGTGCTTTTAGTAGCGCATGATCCTTAAGGATTCAAGTACTTTATAAGGCGCATTGTATGTACTCGTAAAAATGAAATATTTCATTGTTAGGCAGCAATAACAGATATTTCTTCGCGTTAATAGCGCAATGGCAGATGAAATTGCTTTACTTTACGTTAACAGGGTGTTACACCCTAAAGAATACTTCTAAAATCAGATAATTTACCTCACAGCTCACAATAATTATTTTAACTCGTTATATATTATTGTAACTATTTTTTCGAGTAAGTAATTTATGAAGGAGCCTGTATATTAAGTGAATACTACATCTTTTACATTCAGAAAGTTGGAGATTTTTTCAGACCATTTTACTGCAGCGATTTTCATGATATATCTTTATAATATGTAATTGCATTTGCCTATTTCGTAAAGTATGATATCATAAAATGCAATTGCGTTATTTGTGCAAAAATGACAAACAATATACAATTTATTTCCGTTAGTGGACAGATGAAAGCATTAGTTCTAATGGTTTAATTGGCTTTAACATTTCACTGAATTACTTTCATTAGCAATGAAATCATTGCGAGATAAAACAATTTAGTCGTGCGTATAAATGTGATGAAATTCAGCAAACAATTATTTCACTTCTTCCGTAATTAAATAGCGCGGTTAGAGTGGAGCTGCTTTGGTTCAGTTCACGAAACTTTGCTGGCAAAGATTTGCTGGCTGAAGAATCCATCCTCGCACCATCATCAGGCGCTGAGAGTTTGTGCAATACTTTAACCGAAACATTCGTCCAATCATGAAAGTTTCGCATAATTTTCGCAGTGTATGAATGCGTCGGCGGCGAGAGCGCTCAGAAATTATGATCGCGCATAAACTATACACGGCGTTGCCATCAACATAGGCAATGTTGCCGCCGTCCGCCCGCCCGCCTAGCTCGGTTTATTGTTAATTAGTTTAGCGGTTTGCGTGGCGGTTACGTCTACAAATGTGCGCACTCGTTGGTCGTGTTGCTCGTTGCTTATTTGTTTATTTGCCTTGCCAACTGCGAAAACTCTTTGGTTAAATTACTAGAAATTTCATTTTGTGTGTTTCGTTTAAGTTTGTTATTAATTTTCTTTTCTTTGCTTGCAGGTATGTAAAACCCATCTTTTAATCAACATCAAGAAGCATCAAGCGGTCGTGTTGAGGGAGTAAAGGTAAAACTATAAGGTGAAGACGTCTTGTTGTTTCACTTCATTTCGTTAAATGGCGTATCACTTTATCGCACTTTGCAATTCGTAAGGGCATCTTTAGGTTGCGTTTTACGGCGCTGCATAACAATTTGCAATAGTAATTTGCGTTACGCGTTATACCACTCGAATAGGTATGAGTGGAGTAGGGTACATTGAATTCGGGGAAATTGAAAACATTAAGCTTTTCCTAATTTTATTATCTCATTGTTTTTCCTTTATTCGGGCGAATGTCACCTCTGAAGGAGTAGAAGGTTAGGTGGTTCTAAAGGGCGAAAATGGCCGAAAACATTTTACACCCTTTTGCGATTTTATTTCTTGAAGAGTACGAATTTTTAAAGGGCAAGTCTAATTATTTGATTTATTAGGCAGCATAGGATGATTGACTGAAGGATAATCAGGAGATTTTTTAAATCGCAAGAAGAAAATTCAACCCCTTTCTAACAATTGGCAAAGCACACAATGCTAAAGACCTAAAGGGTTTCTCAATTCACCCCTTTGAATGTTCTCACACAATGCAATATATCTGCACACATTTTGTCCTCCCTTTTAGCAGTCGCATTTTCCCAATTGGCATTTCAATACACTTTCTTCGAAACGCACGGCGACTAACTCAATATCTAAATTTGTCACTTTCGTTGAGCTCTATAACGCACGCGCGTACGATCGAGGAGCAATAAGTGTGCAATAATTCGATTGCACTTTACTTTACTTATTGACTGCGGGGCTCCCTTGAAACCTAGGGGAGATACGCGCCACCTAAGAAATAGCACTAGACCAAACTTTTAGCGCGCTGAGAAAGTTCTCTCTGCTGGCCTCTGTCAAGTCGCATAAAGGAAACACTTAAGCGTAACAATGACGTAAAAGAGAAGTGGATGCAGAAGTTGCATTTGAAAAACACTTTTATCTCGTAATTTAATTGATTTTATTAGCGCAATGATAGGAAATGTGTCCCCTATGTCAAGCATAGTGTTATTGAACTCGCACCAGGCTAGTTTTACTCATGTGGGTGTTTATCATTTTATTCAAAGCTATGCAGCATTCTGTTAAGTCACTTGTTACTTAACGAAGTGTGACTATTGAGATATCAAGCAAAATTTACTCGGGAATTGGCTTTAATTGGGTTAAATATGTTTTTGTATATTTCGAAAAAAGTCGAATAATTCAATTATTCATTTGTTACGGTCAATAAATAAGTTAATTTGCTAAGAAACAGGAATTTTCTGGGAAATCAAAGAATTTAATTTTTCAAAGAGCAACAACTCGTGTGTAAATATTTAATCTGTTAAAAAGCCCGTTAAAAGACCACGTTGCACTTGATGCTAGTTTTTCAATTAACAAAATTAATTGAATCCAAACCCTTTTGGCTCTTTGTACAACAATGCGAGTCTGCGTTATTGTACACTTTAAAGTTACAGGCTCTCTTTGGCGAGCGCGCGGCAGGGCATTCATGAAGCGGACGAATTGAAGTAAAGCAAAGCTCCTCTTGATGCTGCACTAGCTGTAGCGACGGCGGCGGCAGCAGCAGGAGTAGCAGTCCCCCCGAATAGAAAATCCATTTCCCGTATGTGTGGCGGCTCAAAGGCCGCCCCCACGAATGCTACTCAATGCGCCACTCAATGTTACTCAAAATGTATTGTAGCAATAGCCGTTTAACGTTCGATCAGCGCTGCTTTGCTTTACGTCGCGTACATGTTTACTTTTTCCTTTCGGTCGAGCGTCTGCATTACGCTTCCGTTCCTACTTTTTTCACGAGCTCTTTGCGCGTATCAATGCGCGTCTAGACGCTTCTCGATATGATGTGTACAGGCCCAATAAAAAAAAATACACACTCGGTTGCGACTAGTTGATAAGTGACACTCTTAGTAATTGATAAAAGAAGAAAAAGATGGACTATTTTCCGTTAAATGTAAAAAACTTTAAAATTCTTTTGTTACATACTATAAAATAATGAAGTTTAAATGTTCATAAATCTTTAACGACGTGTTAAGATTGAATGCGACTGAAAGACAGGACGAATGCGTTTTTATCAGTTGAAGAACTAAGAAGAAAGACGAAAATAGTCTAAATATCTGAAGAAGACTGAAGAAGAATGAACTTGACAAACACACCCTAAAGGAGAAAGAGAAGACGAACGTATGTATCAGTTGCACGTATGTGCTTTTTTCGCTTCTCTGTTGTTGCTTGTCTCTTTGGCGCTTTTTGTGCGGGTTTACGTGTGCGACCTTAAACAATTTATAGGCGATTTATCAAGATAAACGGTTTCTTATTGAATTAAATTGCGCGATAATAGCATTCCGCACAAACCGCGTGCTCGCGCTATCCCGCCGCATGCGCAAACACACACACACTTTATTTCGCACAAAGCGAAATCGCGCCCTTTTGCGAGGTAGTTAATTTATTAGTTATTTGTTTAATGCGTTTTCGGTGCGAGCCTGAAGCTAATTCGCTTGCCATTGGATAAATAAATGCGGGAATTTGCGATTGAAGGCGAAAAATTGCTAGAAATGTGCGAAATTAAATTAGGGATGCAGCCGCATCGCGTTATGGAACGTCTCCGGCGAGATGAACGGGGAATAAGGGAACGACGAGCGCTCGTGCTCCATGCGGAAAATTGCGTTAGTGATGCTTCGTTTTCGTTTTTATGCTGCACTTGCAATTTTCCATGCTTTCTGTCGTGTTCTCTTCCTGTTTCATCCTCTCAACTTTTTTCATCGTGTAATTAAATTTTTGTTATCTGTGCGTTTTTAAAAATTGCGATCATTTCGAAAAACTATACCAACTAACTTTTCAACTTTTGGCTAAGCGTTGAGTAAAACTTTGAAAGAAGGGAAATTTTAAAAGTTGAAGAAATCGAAAGTTTAAGGCAAAGAATAACAAGCGAACAAACGTGCATTCAGTGAGTGGACGCGATTGATTGATCGCGAAGCATCAAAGATCAATCGTTGGTGCACTGCGTTGCGTTGCGTTTACAACATGTTTCGCCAACAAGTTTATGTCAGTGATTGGTCGTTCTTTCTTCATCCTTTCGTCTGGTTGTCCATTGCTTGCCCCGCGTAAAAGTCAGCTGCAGAATGCATTTCAACGTAGCCAGCAAACATTTATATGCGTATCGCATACATAACATTATTTCACTGCAAAGATACACGAAACAATGCATTCTTCACAAACCATCAAACAAATTTTGCTTGCTCATGCATAAAACAATATTTTCTGCAATTTTCTTCAAAACCAATTTGTTTTTATTTCTGCGTAAAAAGTTAACAAGTTTGAACCAAATCATTCAAATTACAGATTCGGAAAACGTACAATAAAATTCGTGTCTTCATAAATTTTACATTCATTTAGCGCGGTATGATAAAATATCGTCTACGAATACGTGGATCTAATAAGACTCTGGAATTAATTTCAGTCGAATGAAACGTTAAAAAGCACTTAATTATGTTTTAATTGTACATGCGAGTGTGCGTTGCGCGCATGGAGCACTTTTCTATCGAATGCGGCACGAGAAAGGCTCCGAGAACGAGAAGAGGAGAGAAATGTTTAGGATCAGTAATTCGGCTCAAACTAAATTGAAATTTATGTGTTTCCGTTCGTTTACGGTTTAAGAGCAGGTTGAAGAGTTTATGCATGAAACACATGCAAATTTTGTTAATGAGTCGAATAAAGATAACGTTTTCATTTTTATCCAAATATTTTCGTAAAGTGCAATGAAAACAGTTGAATCAGTATTTAATATCATCTGAGTAAACATTAACTCGGAGTTATCATTGAATCATAATAATTGAGTCAATATCTCTATCTCGCATTCTGGTTTTTTATCAATTTCTATTTACACAATCGAATATTCTATATACGAGTTTTATTCAACTGCTTAACTTGTTATCCGCTTAGTTGTGCGATGATTGCCTCAAAGTTTAAAACCTATACTTAGTTCTTACTTCTTGCTGTCTCGCTTGCTCGTTTTAATTAACATTTGATTTTGTGAAGTGAGAAGAGGATAGAAACAATTGAATTAAAGGTATGAATAACATGAAATTAATAAGTCAAACAGACGTACAATTTAATTAAGGAGGTGAGCGAGAAACACAGTTGAACAGTGTGTTTATTTCGTGCTTTCTTTTTGCTTTTTTATTAAATGTTTCGTCGTTCTCTCCACGGCTTGATTGCTTAATTATAATTAACATCGAACGTTAACTTAGGTAAACATCGCAATGTCCAGACACTCGACGCCAATGATTAATAAACGAGAATGTCTTATCGGTTTTGGAAACTGAATAAAAGCCGGTTTTATTTTTTCGTTTTTCAACCGATTCGATTTAATTAAAACGCGCTGAAAAGAGAAATTTATTTTAAGTAAAAATTAAATAGGTACATTTGATAATTATTTATGCATTGTTCATTACGCATGCAATCAATTGCAAATCTGTGGATTAATTTGCTTCTTTTGTTTCATTTGCATATGGTGCAAAGCGTTTGAATTCATTTAAATAATTTAATCTAATTTAATTTGCGCTTTTTAATTAGCACATGCACTAATAAGCACCAATTGAGAGTGCATTATTAATTAGATATTTAATTTATTATTATTTTACTGCTTTTGCGATTAAAATTTAATTAATTGTTTATGTTGCGAGGTATTAAATTTCATTTGAATCTTTTGAGAGTTGAGCATTGAGTAAATAGTTGATTTATAATGTACATTGACGCCTTTCATAAGCAGGAACAAATAAGCTAGTGAAATAATTAACTAATCAGTGAACATGCACCACAATTGTTGCATTTGTTGCACATGATTGGCCAGTTTGCCGGTATAATCGGAGCAACCACGCAATTGCCAAACATGTTTGCGATTTGTACGAATTTTGCGGCGGCTCGATGAGCAGAAAGCATTTGTTCATAATTAATTTCGCACGCGGGGTAGATGGTTGCAAATGTGCAACCGCATTACAACCGCACTCGACATGTGCATTCAACGCCCGTTTTCGCTTCGTTAATGCATTTGCAGTCAATTACATTGCAATTAGATCAAAGGTGTTAGTTAACACAATGCGTACAGTGCGTAAGGCCAAAAATGAGTTTGCTGAAAATTATAGTTTGCGCCAGGTAGTATTTAAAATACGAGATTCTAAAATCACAAACAGAATTCCAAGAGAGTCGGATATGAAAATCACAACGAGGTCGCGAGAGAGACGAATGTAATAATTGAATTAATTTGCAATTAGCAACGCGTAATTAACACGCGGTTAATTGACACACTTCTATCGCTCTTGTTAATAACTAGTCAATCAACACATTGCTTAATTAGCGAGGTAATCAGAATGGCAGTTAGCACCTGACATTTTGTGATTTACGAATCATAATGCAAATATTACGGATATTTTCAAATTTAATATTTACTATGCACTTAGCACTTAGATAAATTATTTTCTAACTGATATCAGTTGATTTTTATGCGGTTTTATTTGAAAATTATTCATGGAAAATATTAATAACGTGGATTAATTCAAAGATTACTTTTTGTTCCTGACAATGTGTGGGGCATTAGCAAAAAATAAAATGTGAAGAGGACGCTTACACGAAGTAGAACCCGAATAGAAAACAGAATAGATCCAGACAGAGATGCGCAAAGCGTAGGAGCATGAGAGCAAAGGGGTGTGTTTGCACCCTGTATTGTTGTTGGGCAGCGCGCCGCGTCGGGATAAGGGTAATCCAACAAATGATGATGGATGGACCGCAAAGATTAACACGATATAATAATATGTATAAATCTTTTGTGGCTTTTCTTGCACGGTGCCAAAACATGCAGGTTGTCTTGTTCGCCATTCACATTCTCTCTTTTCATACGAAAATGTGAGTAGCAAAAAATCGAAAAAATAATGTAAAGTAATGGGAGCAACATGCTAAACAGTATTTTTCTAGCAAAATTTCTATTTACGCGCTGGAAAATAAGGGTAAAAGATTATTTCACAACAAGAGAAAAATACACGTGAATATTAATAAAGCAAATAATTATTTTAGCGCATTTACGGAATTTAAGTATTAAATTTTTTTAAAGTTACAAAGGTAGCATTTTTGCTATTATAAGATGAAATTTCTTATTATCCGTTTTTTCATTTAGTTGTAGAAGAAAAACCACAATGAATTCAATACTCGGTACTTTTTTCGCTTTAAACTTTTGCCTCTGGTTAAACAAAAAAGTTAAAAAGTCTCTCGGAGTTTTTTCTTCTTCAGCGTATGTAATTTGATCGATGTACAACAAGAACGAACGAAAAACACATGTCCAAGTAGGACATGTATACCTATAACACCTTTATTGAGCGCACAAAACATTGGCATTAATCACACATTGCTGAACAACAAACAGGAACACAATATGATTTAAAAAAGTGCGCGGCAACACAGCCTAACGAGGAGAAGTAAAACTTGCGCGGAACAAAAACGAAATACATAAACAAATATAGGATGAAACTTGTTCTTTCTTATGCGAAGATGGCAGCGGGAAAAACATAAGATTCATTCAACTGCGTCTTGATTTCATATCCTTACACTTCACAAATCTGCACAGTGAATGATTGGATATGTTTGAATATTTTGACAGCCGTCTTCCTCATCTACGTTTTCACTCGTGGTGCACTTGTCAAACTTTATTTTTTCATCTAGTAATACAATAAATCCAATAGCAGGTCGGAATTTGAAAAATGGAAAGAAAAAAACAGTAAATAATTAAGGCAATAGATAAAAAAGCCAACGTGTGAAAAAACGGAAGCAAAAATAACACCTTCTTAAAATAATAATAAATATCAGCGTTCTTATCAATATTTCAAGTTTGCAAATTAATGCGAAGGTCTTTATAGTCTCTAATATTAGGTCCGTGTATAATAAATGTGTGTAAATAGTGTACACGCACACGAGAAGTTTATTTATTATTTAAATAATCGCTCCTAATGAAGCTGTTCTCGAAATTATCCCTACAGGGTGACAATAAGATTTATGAGCGCGTATTATACGCAATAGAATTTCTTGGCTCTTTCGCTGTTTGTTGTTTGGCGAGTTCGCGTTGTACGATTTTCAATTGTTCATTGTGTTTTCATGCCTTTTGCAATACCGAGCAGGTACAAAAAGCGGCAATTTAACAACGCAGGAACGCAATATAATGCAACTCAGTTGCGATGTAATTGAGCAATAAATCGCTTCAGGCTTTCGCGTTTTATAATAATAAAACACGTATCTATACTTTGTTTCCACTCAGGAAGTTTATTGAACATTTATTAATACATATTTACTAATCTAGTAAAAATGATAACAAATTAAATAATTCATGTATATTATAGATACAAATAATTTCAAAGACTATGCAATAATGAGAGATATTTAATTATAAATATCTCCTAACAGGAAATGAATTGAAAAACCATGTTGTTTATTTAAAATACAAACATGCATTAAACCTCCGTAACCCCCTAATAGAACAGTAATAGAAATGAACATAAAATGTACAAACATATAAAGAACAAAGTCTCATCTGTTCATCGTCGTCGAACAGCACACATATTCGCAATATACATATTTATTTAATATTCGCCATTAAGCAATACGTGTGTACATCGTGTACGCGTTTAACTCACTCCACTTGACACGACACGACGCATAAATAGAATTATTCAATAAATGCGCACGCATTTGCAGCACATGTCGTGTTGTCGCTGGAGACGCGCTCGCGAGATGCGTCTTTGACATTCACTTGCGTACACACGCCGGGGAAAATTTATTAGTCGCGCATAAAAGCAAGAAATTTAAATTGCGCATCTCGTTCGTTCATATTTCTTATATCTATCTGTACTACAGCATAAATATGAATATCTTCATCATTGTTTTATTCATTAGTCGCTCAATGCGCCATTCTTGTTGCGCTTAAGAAATATGCTAAACAACTGAGAGCCGCCACACACATGCGCATGTAATGCAAGGGGGATGTTTCATAAACGAAATATTCATAGCGCAGACAAGGATGATACACGAAAATTGAAATTGTGTGTGGGAGAAAGAAGTAAGAAGGCAATTTTCATTTTCATTTAGCGTATGCACTTGTATTTAGCATTTAGTATTTTGGCATAATAAGCAAACGTCACGCATCTTTACGAGGCATAAATCATAAAACGTTTATTATTGCGAACTAACGACGTCTCCTCTTTTGTTATTTTTTATTGTTTTGTCTTTGCGCGCATGCAGAAATGCAGAGGAGAAAAAGAACAAGCGTGCGATTTGCATAAAGATGCAAAAACAAATTTTATTTAATTGAATTTCAGATTATTTCTTCTCTCGCTCCGACATACACAACAGTTCCAGTTGGTGAATTGTTCATGTTTTGTTGCAACGTTACGAATGAAGAAGAGAGAATTCAAATATTCGTGTCGAGTTTGCCTCTTTTTGTAAGAGAGTGCGCGAGTTCCACCCACGCATGTCGTGGAATGGACCTTCGCCAGACATGCTGTAATTAAGCGATACGGATCTGAATTACTAATTAATAATTTACGACTCTCGTTGCCACAAATTATTTCGTACACAACACACACACACGCGCGCTCGCTACTCGCATGCTGCTTTGTGCACTTTTTACAAATTGAAATTTATTGATTTTCATGGCCTGATAAGAAAAACACACAGAACGGACAAATGTATAAAAAGCGGGACGAGGGTAAAGAAAAGTAACGAGTTAATTATAAATTACAATTTCGCTTTCAGCTACAAGCTTGATAAATGTCTTAATTTCTTTTGTTTTCCAAATTGCTTTGTGATAATTGTTTTAAAAAAATAATTTTCCCTTCTGCCGTAATTTATGACAAAAGATACCCACATTTGTTTTATCACATTTATCTATGGAATTTTATTGCAAGAATATTTTTCTCTGTTTTTTTTTTTGCGGCAATTTTATTGTTTCTTATTGTTTGGCGTTGTTGAAAGCGTGACGGTCGTTAATCTCTGAATGTTTTCTTAGTTAATGAACAACACGTTTGCGTACATCTCTTGTCTTCGTGGCGTTTACGAAGATAGCGAAGATGCTCGAGTAAAGGCAATAAACCAAATTTAATTTGTTTGTCGTGGTAACACACAGGCGAAAATGCCTGTTAGCGTGTTGTGTTCTTGGTCCTTTATCAGTTTAAATACGCAACCGACCAACCGCACCATTGACGTTAGGTACGTTTAAGGTGTTTCTGAATAAACATCGTCCTTTTAACCCTTATTTGAATATTTCCGCGTTCTCATTTCGTTTGGTAATAATTTATGAATTAAAGTTATAATTCAACGTGAGATGGCAGTTTAGAATCTAGTATATCATTTGGGGAAGGTGTAGTGCACGAATAAACATCCCTCATTGTCGTTGTCATTAAAGGTTACAAGATGGATGCGCATTATTTAGATTATGCGAGTGCGATTGTTAAATTCGTGTTTGTTTGTATTGGGGATAGACACAAGCAAAGCAACGCATTCGGGTCAAGTAAACGACGTCCCGCGGGCGATTCGTCCCGATAACGAGCTGGCGTTACGTAATAATAACCATCATGGCGTACGACTCCTGCGGGACATCCGGGAATTAATATCCATTACTCAAGTCCCGCTTTTTGCACTTGCTCCAATAGCAGGGTCGTTTTGTTAACCACACGTACACTTAACTTACTCACATACACCTCGCAGCAACTATTTGAAGCTGGGGAAAGCGAAGGAAAAAAGTTAGTTTACTTTTCTAAGCAATTTTCATCATTCACTCGTTTTCTGCTAGTACGAAAATTCAAAGCTAAAATTTACTTTCCCCCTGATGAAATAAGAAGAAAGGAAATGTAAGGCAAACAAAAAATGTGCGGTCGAAATAAAACTCAAGGATGAACAATTGTAATATTTTATAATTACGCAAAGTTTCCTCGGCGCCTGACTCTTGAGGAATTAAAGTGGGAAACTGAAGGAAAGAAAGCAAATATGCAAATAGAGCAGACAAACAAAGAACGAATCGTTAAGAAAAAGACACTTGGAGCAATTGCAAGATTACATTCGTTTGTGCACAAAACTTGGAAAAGTAATAAAAATATAAAGTATAACAAAAGCGAAAAAGTAAACACTTTGTGCGCCCTGCGGTGTCTTTATTGCTCTTGTAATTACCGCAAATGCGATTCGCATATTAAACAAGGACGAGACGCGAACAAAAACAATAACGCAAAAGTGTCACTCGTACAAATTTATATATGTTCGGCTAGGCGAACAAAACAATAACGAAACACTAATGAAATATTAACACGACTGCGAAAGCGGAGAGCGGAACAAGCATTAAAACAAAATAATAAATAACTATTCGTATTATGGCGTCGTCGGCGGGAGAAGCAATGTAAGAAGAAGTGCGCACAAAAAGTTTGCAGTAAACTTTTATAAAACACATATTCGTCCGAATAGTTTTACCACCGCCAACAACACAACACCACACAGCACAACGTTGCGTGCCTTGCTGGCCGCTGGTTTTGGCTTCGAGATAGAAATACGTCTAAACATGTCAACAAGAACCATTACCGGAACGGCGCTTTGGTAATTTGCAGTATGACCGTGGTAATGACTCTGGGGATACTGCCGCCTCCATACCATACTCGCCACTGTTGCCAAACTTCGTCAAGTTCACAGTTCACGCCACCAAAACACGAAATACCGTTCGGGAGAACAACAAAAGCAAGAAAACCCATACATTTTTTGATCTTTAAACTTTACACTTCCAAAACCATAAAACTTGGGAAAAATAGGGATGACTTGAAATAACTTCAAAGTTCATTTCATAATCCGTGTTTTGATAATAATAATCGTAGCTAAGGGCGGAGAATATTTTACGTTTTGAGTAAAAAGTGTAGGGAAAGTTATAAAACCTCAACAAGCATTTAGCACGGATTTAAGAGGGAGCGAGCGACGGGGGCGGCTTAGTGATGATGCTGGTGGATTAAATAGCGCGGAAATTATCTTTGATCCCTGTATACAATTATCCCCTTTCGTTCCCTTTTGCTAAACGCATGGCGGCGTGTGTGTGGTGTGCATGCGCTCTCAAAGTGCATTCGGCTAGTCCAGGATTTGCTTTGTAGTAGCGATACGCAAAGCGGGAACGAAACGTGATCCTGCTCTTCCCGTTGCACGCTACTAGCATAGTGATCTTGTTCAGCAACAGTAGCACGCCAAGATGAAATATAAAGGGTCACTCGTAAAACCACGAAAACATTAAAAAAAGTATTAAACGTAGAAAGCCAGAGTAACATAAAGTATTTCAAAAATGTTTTTCTATTGAAAACTTGGGCTATTCAGCTTTGCAAAAGCATATTTCTTAGGGTGGTTATGCGATTTCCTAAATGGAAGCAAGAAGGGTGGGCAGAAGGGAGGCTTTTCTAAACCACTAATAATCTGCATATTGGGGGTCCATCTATGAAATAAGACGGGGGAAGGCACCATATACAAAGATATTCATGTATATGCCCAGCATTCCCGAATATTACGGGAGCGGCGTATTTTAAACATTATGACTGGTACGTGTATCGTTTCGCTGATAAAAACGACCTTTCGGAGCGATTTGAGCTAAGCGTTTCATACTCTCTCGGACGGTAGTCTCTCTGGCTTGGATATTGGTTGGTTAAGAGTCTCTCGTACGCGTACAAACTAAACCAAAGCAAGTGTATATAGCATGGAGCGCGCTTTAAGTATATACAGCGTGTAGGCATATGAAAGTTTTTTTAAAAAATGAACGAACCCGTCGAGTGAGTGAGTTGAGGAGCACTTTGCCCTATTTCCGTGTTCCTTCGCCGCACATAAATGTTATTGCACTCGATTGGGTTTTACTTTATTTTATATTGCTAAACGTGCGCCAGTTTATAACCATGTAAGGCCAAGTTTGCCACGCGAAACTAAACCAAACTCGACTAAACTCTAAAACACATAAAAAACTGGAAGATTGGAGTAGGATACGCTAAATTTATTCATGGCAGCTTTCATTAAAACTAGGCTCAGAAACTTGATAGGTTTTTGATTAACGACCAACTTTTCTCCTGCTTTTTCAATAATTAAATACTTCTTATCCTTGCTTTACTCGAAAATTTCATGAAATCATGGAGTGAGATGGTAACTCGCTTAATTGTTTGATCACAATTATTAAATTTAATCTATGATTACGAATGCGTATGAGGAGAAAATGCAAATAATTGCTAAATATACTGTTAAGTTTCTTCACTTTATTTGCATCAGGTTGCGGTAGCTCGTTAGCTTCACATCAAGCACTTAATTTATTTTCGCACTTGTAGTGGAAAAGTGTAGAGAAGAACGTATTACGTGCAGTTCGCATTAAAACACTTGCACATGTGCAGCAATCCGAGGCAAATTATATTAATTCACGTTTAATAGTCTTTAAACTAAATCCGTAGTGCGTTATAAAATGTGCGCGTGTTGCGATGCAATGTAATGCAATTTAAAACTCAATTGTAACGCGACGTAATGCAATGAAACGGTGTGCATCAAGCAATAATCATAAATTTTCTCTGCTTATGTAAATTATCTGCCATTTTATTTTTTAATGCAGCTAAAAATTCAACTAATTAGATCAAATTTAAATTGAAATCTAAATCACTTTTCTGAAATTTTAAATTTCAGTACAACAAAGAAAATTCGTATGATATTTTTGCATTGTTGTTTAAGTAGCTTCATTCATTTAACACATGATCTCCTATTGTTGAACGCTTTTGACGCGAACGAGCAGAAGCAAAAGAAGTTCTTGTCTTGATAGCATCGTTCAAATTTGAAATGGAACTTGACTCGTTCGTGAAAATGCCACACACGACGTTTGTGATCTTTGCGCACACATATGTCACACAACACAACAGCGGCAAGAGATGCGGGGGCAGTCATAAAAATTCGTATTGTATGTGTATAAAAATGGTAAAAAGCCCCATTTGACTTTATATGGACGATTTAATTGCGTCATGCGCTTTGGCACAAACGAAGGCTGGGCCGTTGCTCGCACGCGCTGTTGACATACTCGCATAAACAAAGAAACGGCCGGTCCACTTCTGATCTGTTTAAACAATTCAAGTGTGTGCGCAATTGACAATGCGCTCTCAACGGAATTCCTGGCGAGCGCGATTGATTCACGGGAGCCATTGTTAGAATATATATTGATGTTTGCTCTTGCTTCAAAGGAGTTCAACTTGCACTTTGCTTAAATTGAACATGTAGATATGATTATTGTTTACTGTTCTTATCAATATGCTACTACTACTGCCACCATTGTTCTACTATAATCATTCACGAATATTGGGTGTTGTAATAATTATCGGTTTTATTTCAAAGTTCTATGAGAAATATTAGCATAATTCGTATGATTTTATTAAAAATTAGCCTTTATCTTGAACGTAGATAATTTTATATAAGTTTGTCGGTGAATTTATGCGCTTGTCGAAATGCACAGCAAGTGCCGGCGGTGGCGACGGCGGTAAGAGTGTTGAAAATGTTAAGTTTAAACGGCAGTCAAGCGTAAAGCAGTCGACGTGCTGCCACACTTGCCGCCACGACGAAAACGCCGAAAACTTTTAAGTTTTCCGTCGTGCACCGCGCAGCCCCTCGCGAAAAGTTGGCCGCCAAAGTGCTGCCACTTGCTATCACATTTTATGGCATGCGAATGAGAAGGGTTGTCTCTGCGAGTTTAACTCGAGTTTGTACGAATAGAAGACGAGCGCAAAAAGTTATTGAAAAAAAAAAGGATATAAAAAAGTAATAGATAAATACGAATGCGAATAAGAAGCAAATCAACCGGTTAAATATCTATTAAATCAAGACAAGACATTTTCCAGACGCAAGCATGTATGTAAAATTATGATGAAATTTATGTGCATTATTAAAAAGTAAATGAGGAAAATTTGGCAAGTAGGAAATTGAAAAAGTGACAAGAGAAAAATCGTATTTAGTTGGGGCTTAGTTGGCTGTGAGAAAAGTGGACACAATGGGGCATTACTTATATGATTTCCCTCGAGTGAAAATTCCCATTTGCGATAACAATTTTGGCCAACGATCCTCGACAACAAAACATTTCGCGTATTACACTTTTTCCACGTTTAGTTAACATGCGACAAACAGCGGGCAGAACTAATTAAGTAGTTGGGCGTAATTTTTGGCCTTTTGGTGAAATATTACCGAATAATGGTATAATAATTTTTGGTAACTTCCTGAAATTATCTCCTGTCAAAATTCAAAAGTAAATTACTGTAGGTACTGCTTCAGTTAATTACTAAAATATAATTAAACATACTCATATCGTACTCGTATTCTAAATATAAGTACGCATAACTGTATATGATTTATGATGGCATGGGGGCGGCCATGTATTACTTATTCCACTTTGAACGTACGCCATTTAAAGCAAACGTCCAAGTACTTATTCGAAAACGGTAATATAGAGAACGTAGGAATAAAACATTAACAGTGGCACTCGCTGCAAACCTTCCAAAAAAACGGTTATGAAAAAGTGAAAAATGAAAAGGAAAACTCGCTGTCATCACGTCGCAAGTCAATAAATTATTTTCCATGTTACGAATACTCAATATACGTGGACATTAAAACACTTTCTAGTTAACAACATTCAGAATTATTTAACTTTAAAAATCTGTTATTTTTTAAAATTAGGTTAAAGACATTTCCTAATTCACTTTTTATGCAATTTTATTAAAGAGCATTTGGGAAATTTTTTTAAAAGTGAAAAGTTAATTAAATTAAGTACACCTAAGTGGTAAAATGTAGATATTTCCGGTTTGACTTTTCACATTTTTACTTCATAAGAATTTAGCACGTTCATCCCTTTTCCCGTTCATTACGGCACATTAACCCCTAAGTGGGAAGCGCATACTTCACGCCATTTGTACATCGAAGGCGCGATTTATATTTAGTGCAAGAGATAAAGATGTATAAAGAGTTAAGTGGAGATTTTAATCCGCTAATGCTAGCAATATTTTTTTCGTGGCGCACTCAACGTGAATAATTTCCAGTCGGCGCTGGCGCTGCGCTGCGGAGCTTTCTTTTGGCAAGCTGCTCGCGACCTAAAGCTTCTGGCACGATTCCAACGGTGAAATTATTTCGCCAACGAGCGTGCTGAAAACATTCTTGTTTTCGCGATCGTAATGAACGAAAGAAAACGAAAGTCAAACGATTAAAACGGCAAATAAAAAATACAAGATGCGCGAACGGCTGCTTATAAATGTTACTGTTGAACGAGTAAGCTACAAAGCGTTTCTTACGATGCGATATGTCATTCTGTGTCGAGTTGCTTTGATCCGAAAAGGAATTTTCACGAATTTAAATTCACCATGGGAATTTATCTTGCCTTAAATGTTTGACTCTAAATTTATTTCGCGTCTGTCATAATTAATGAGTTAATTAATGTCCAGTAATTAAGAAATCAATGCGCATGTAGTTATAAACTAAGGAGCAGCAAACGCTGTCAAGATTAATGCGTAAAACACAAGCCGTTGAGCGTCGTTTAATTTCAACAACATTTGGACGTCTTGGACGCGTCTCTTAATAATAATGCCGCATGCATGCATCTGTCTCCGAATATGTCACTGCATATTTCACTGACGATGTCTCAACGACTTCACGTCGTGATAAATGCCACGAGTAGTCAATTATACAACGTGAATTCAACGTACAGGATCATGCAGAATTCATATTATTCTCATTCTAAGATGAGATTTCGAAGCATTCTGTAGATGGGATGCAAGGATGTGAAAGATGAGCGAGGTTAGAAGGTAAATGGGCCGCGAAACGAACGCCACAAGCATGCAACATAAATGCACACTTTGAACGACGGAACTCGGCTCAAAAAGCATTTCTCGCGTTTGTTTGCTAAAGAAACTCTGAAAGCGGTGAAGAATTTTGGTATTTTTTAAAGCGAGCGAAAAATAATGAACACGACTGATGAGTTAGTGCGACTTCTTTAATGTGACATAATCACTTTTATTTATAATCCGAGCTCTCCGTTTTAAAATTCACGCATCAACGGTGCGTGCCGCTCGTAATAAATTTCAATTAAATGATTTATGCGTCAAAAAACAAATAAAAATATTTCTGCAAGAGTTTCACATTTAAACATAGCGAATTCTCAATTACCACGTTGCAGAAGAACACAAGCAAAAGAAGATGAACTTTATGCGATTATTACACGTAATACATTAGAGAAAATTTTATGATTTCTTGACACGTGGTCAAGGATTTAATAATCGTTCTATTAGTGAAAGAATTAAATTAATATCTCTAATAGTTTCTGAGATATTAATTGAAACGTGCACTTTTAACTTAAATTCTGCTTTATGTTCCTTTGCGAAACGGATTGAGAATGGCATAAAACAAGGAATAGGTGTCTAATAAAATATTAAAAGGAAATAAAACATGAAGCATAAGAATTAAGTCTTAGACATTTAACGCATGTGCACCTGTTTACAATTTCAATGACGTCCAGACGTGAATCATGTTCTTTTCACTTTAGCACGATTTGTTGTCTGGAAACGAAACTCGCGTAAAAAGAGAAAAGAAGGAAACATTACTTGGCGTAGCAATTCTGCAAAATACACACGCGTTTCCTCTTTCCTCCCTTCGTTCTCAACGTCGAATGTTAATCCGTCGAATGCGACGACAAGAAAATTAAACGAAGAATATGTAACTCTTATTACGTGCACGTTATACCTATGTACATTCATATATAAAGTGTTCTAATAATTTCGCTTCTTCTTTTCAGATTGTCTTCTCACGAAGGACTTTGGATATCCTCGTGGAATTTGGCGGTAAGCGTAAAACACTTTGTATAATCGACAGAACCGTCTCAGGCTTTTTTATCTTTTTATAATCTCGCATTGGACAGGTTTCATTTACTAGCATTAAAACTGCAAGTATTGCAAAGCGTCCTCCGGCAAGTGCAGTTATCTGTAACAGTTATAAGCGCGAGCACATAGGTACTCTTTTTATTCTTCCAGTTTTTTTACGTGTGCAAACCATCCAAAGAAATAGCATAACGCACAGCAGTAGCAGCAGCAGCAGCATACACGGTTCGTAATTAAAATGTCTCCGTTGCTAACATGCATGCATGCATGTTCATTGCGCGTGTGCTTGTACGTTCGCTGGTTCGTTCATGCACTCGGTGAATGTGCACCGCGATGATGGAAAACGATACGCAATGATGATAAAAAATTCATGCGACTGCGACTAACCAAACATTCATCTTTCACGTTTTCGCGCGCATGATTTTCCCAAATGTTCACGTTACACGTATGCTACGATAACAGGCATGATGCAAAAGAGTCACTCCGTCAGCATTTTTGAACTGATACATTTTTTTGCTTGCACAAATTATAAGAATAGAATTTTTATCACGCATTAGTAAGAAGGTGAATTAAATTAAAAGTAAATTTTGAAAAATGCGCCGAGACATGGAATGATAATTGAAATTTCTTTGTCTTGCATGTTCGGTTGAACATTCACTCAAGTTGTTGAACAACTGCATTGCAAATGCGTGGATGCAGTCGAAGAACAAGAAAGCACAGCGAGACGTTGATGTAGTTCGCAGCAGTTGGATTTGTTGTGCGCGGTGTGTGAGCGCACGTTTGCGATGCTTATCGGCCATTTCTCAAAGATGCGCGCGATATGCATCTATTAAATCAATCAATCGATCGATGTGTGTTCAGCGAGCACAAGCGCACTTTGCCACGTCCGGTCGTTCTTCACTCAGCAATTCCAATTCCATCCAGCAGCCGCGTACTCTCCGCTCAATTCGAATCATTACGAATGCACGCGAGTATAAAATATGCTAAATTCGGTCCTGCGCTATGTAGAAACAAACGGTGAAGTTAACTTGTAATACATCATGTTCGACTGCACGGAGGACATGCTGAAAATGCAAAATCAAATAAAAAATGTACAAATATTTAAATATTACCTATGTACGGATGAAAGACGCAGAGAATACTTGAATTATACGCGCTCGCTGCGTTCCTTCTTCAGAAGCTGGAGAGTTTTCCGATACAAGTGGGATACATTTCCATATTTTAAGCGTATTTGACTACTCACTTCTTCTCTTCACTTGGGAATGCATGCGCATTGAGTGAGCGAAAGAGGTAATAAGTTCTTTGGTGAAATGTGATAAGAGGAAAAGTCGTATAATTCAATCAAAGAATCATCGCTACTCAAGAGTTTTATGCTAATTTCTTAAAGCGATTTGAACAATTTTAAGAGCCTCATATATGTGCTTCATTTACACACAATATGCCCAACCTTTCAACGCCATGGCAAATAAGTCACTTAGTGTACAAACAACGAAAGAGTTTAATTATTGATTAGCGGAGAAAGGATATTTTATTGCGGCATTCTTAGTTTGTTCAAGTTTACGAGCGCACTCAGGCGGGTAAGCAGCCAAAATTCGGCAAACCGGAAACGCCGTGGCGTACGAACTTTTCCCGCTCGCTCGTTCCAAGGGATTTTTGGAATGTTGTGTCTCTATTGCCATCCAAGTGCGTCGCGAGTCTATTCGTGATAATGCTATTAAAAGATTAAATGCGGAGGACGTCAGCAGCGGCTATTCATTACACCACTAGCGCCGCCCGCGCTGCTTTTTTACGTCGTCGTCGACGTCGCGCTATGCATTCGCGACATTTCATAATAAAACCGCCGCCGACGCCGCCACCACCACCGCTCTTGCTGTGCGCACATATAAAATATGATAGAGACGAGGAGGACGAAGCCGTGCGGGAAAAACGCGAGGAAATTGGCAAAGAACGAATATAGGAAACAAAAAATACACTTGCGTGAAGAGGAAGAAAAGCGGGAAATTACTTAAGCGGAAAAATCGCCCATTCGTTTTTCCCCTTCGCTGCCGTTTGAATTGCGCTTCGTATTTTTACGTGATTGATAATTGCTCTATTAATTTATTTTCTTCACTTCATTTTCAGTCTAAGCGCATTCAGCATTTTCTCTCAGTCGAAGAGTAAATGAAAATCAAAGAAGCACTTATTAAAATTTAAGATAAAAGCTTCAGGACGAATCTTGCGTCGCTAAACAAACAGAAAAAACATTAACATTTGATGCATCCCGACAGTTGACAGTTGTCACATGTCATTCTTCATCTCTGATACGTCTTAACAACTCATTTTGTCTTGTGTAATCGCATGACACATGTTATCAAAACTAAAGTGCTACCTTCTTTATCTCGCTCATTATGAATGCATAAATGCGTTCCGCGTTAAAGTGGCTGAAACGTCATAATCAATTTGTTTTACATTAAGTCGTAAACGAGATTAAGACTAGGTGGAATTCAGAAGCAATCAAACGCTTTCAATAAAAATTCTTTCGCCTTGTAAATGCCTTTTCGGGAAACTGTTGAAATATTTTAATGCGTATCGTACTTAAGTAACAACACGATTTCTAAATGATAGATAAACGTTCGCATCGAGAAAATTATTTATGTAGAAGTAATCAAGACATTCGCAATGTTTTATTTTTTTAATTTTTATTATACTTGGAAAACGTCCAAGAATTCAAGAATCGCCAGTGATGTCCTCGTTATTCCTCGTTGTCATCTCACTCCAACACTTATTATCGCCAAAGAACAAAAGACTGTGCGCTTTGTCTTGCTCTCGGTGCAGTTGTGTATCTTGTTTAAGTTTTTGCCAAAGCGCAGCAGAGTGCAGCAGTCCGGCTGGTATTCTAATGGTTCCGATTAAGACATTGCTGAAATTAACAGGGAGAGCACAAAACGTTGTGCGTCGCCGCAATTAAAAAAGATGACTTCATTATATTCTGCCTCTCTGCGCCCGTGATCTCTCACTCGCACGTTTAATTTAGCCATAGTTTTTATCGCACTCACTCCTGCGACGCACAATACGAACATGTGTCGCAACGAGCAAAAGGCAAACGCATAACAATGCATTGTTAAACAGGATATTTTTTAATGATCAAGGAATAGGAATGCTGATGCGCACCGAAACGCACAAGACGTTCGCCGAATTGCAATAATGCAATGAGGAATTTTATCGCGCATACGCGTCGCACTTAAGAATGCTCATATGTACGTACACGTTTTATTGCTTATTATTGCCACCTTAATGATCCGCCGCGAATGTTTACCGCTGTATAACTTTTCGTCTGCATAATTGACGTCTTTGTTCATAAAGTTTAACGATGTCATTGTTACTTTATGATCTCAAACAGCAATTTGTACGTAATTATCTACTTCATCATCCATACTTTACTCTAAAAAACTATTGCTAATATTTTTTAAATAATTGCATTCCCCGCCAGTCAAATAAAATTGAAGGCATGTATTTGTTGAACTCTCATTAAAAAGCAACTGCTTTATTGAATTGCATAAAAATATTCGTAAAATAAATGACAACGTTTAGGAAACATGAGCTAAAAGTATAAAGTCATGAGGCAGTATGAAAGTTTTATAAATTTAACATTGTTTTCTTCATGATATCTTAAGATATTTTATGTATATGCATATGTTCTTTATAAGTTGAAGACTATTCCATGCGCAAGCTATTCTCTCCTGGTTGGCTTGGTTGTATTTCTATTTGATATTACATTGAAATTTATACGCATTACCGTCTTATAAGTATATGAGGGAAGACGTTGAGTTAAGTTCGTGCACATGGTGAAAAGTTTCGCGGGACAAGACGACAGTTGCATATACGCGCGCGAATGCAAGCGGGCAAAAGTTTCCTTTCTTTACACACGAGCGCACAATCTTATGTGAGTTGTGACATCTTTATAATGGACCGTGGGATCCCGACATCGACGACACGTCATATCATGACATTACTACTCGTGTGTTGGATTTATTACAATTTCTTGCATTTTGATTTCGATTTTTACTTATAACGGCAATAACTTTAATCATTTTTACGTAGGTACGTGATAGGTAAAGATGATTTTCGAAAATAGTTACTTATTTTCGTGATGGGAATTCTTCCGTATTTCGAACTAAGCATGCTTTATAACAATTCACACTTTGAATGTTGCACATATGTTGCACAATGTAAATATTTATATTTTTAGACAACGCACAACAAAGTAAACGTAAAGTGTTCAAGCGTTAATTCCGAGAAGTTCCTCCCGAAGAAAACACATGCAAGTTTATTATTTCTCTTGGGGTTTATTTATTTTGAGCGTTGTTTGTTTGCGTTCATAATTGTTGGCTTTCGTCACTTTTTGATTCATTTAACACACGTTTAGCGGACATGAAACAATTTTTAATCAAGATGTGGTTGGTTTTATTCGACGTTATTTATTTGATATTTGATGACACTTTCCACGAATCATTATTTTACCGCGACATGCTCTTTGTTTCACACATGCGCGAAGGAATAAGTCTTTGGTTTTATTTAGTTCGGATGATGACACGAGACACAGACACAGTAGCTCGTTATCCTGCGTATTGTTTACCAATAAACACACAGCATTCTTCTTAGATCTAAATGTCCAAGCTTGGCCTGCATAAGCGCGAGAAGGATAAGTAAAAGCGGAGTGCGAGTGTAGGAGAAGGATGCGATGGATGCGAAGCTGATAAAAACGAAAGAAAGCTACTTACTTTAAATATGATATTCGAGTTGTTTAACGACTTGCTCTATGTGTGCGCGTTTCTTATTTAATGATATTTTCGATATACCTAGTGAATCAATAAATCGATAGATTTAGACGCTATAAAAACATGGAAATTGGTTTAAACTGAGGATGAAATTCAGAGAAAATGAGGATAATATTTTTCAAGTATTGATATAGTTAAATTGGCTGAGGGAATTGGGTTTTGGAATTTTGTAATGGATTTTGGGGAGTTTGAAGAAACACTCGTTTGATAAACATTGGCAAGGTATGTTGTCGCATTCGGTGTTCGTTCGAATTGTCGTTTGAGCATCTTTGGCGTGGATTGCGTATATCGCACCATTGTCTTCGGTATGGTCATTAATTTTTCGAAAATACACATTGTCAGCGCATGTGCGAGCGGAGTAAACGAATACTAGATAGTTATCAATTTTTCGTTAAACAAAACAATGCGCAATGCTCATACGCAAGTCGAGTGGATAAATAATAGCATGTCCGAGGACGACAAAGTTGAAAAATCGTTGAAACGCGCCGAAGGGAAAAAGTGGAACTCGCATTGCGTTTAATTGGTTTATGTTTGCTTCAATTAGCCCGCTGATAATGTCATTAGACTAATTGCTTAATTCGGCTAATTCGATCGGGCGTCATTAGCGCGGACACGAGTTGAAAAATTAAACGTATTGATGTTCATTCGAACGTTAGAAAACTTATTGAACTCATTTAACAAATTGCGATCGGAAAATTGATTGGAAATTCTCTTCATTTGATTAATTGCCAGCGAAATTTAACATTTCAAATAAGGTTGATAGTAAAATATAAAACTAAATAATAAAATATTTCACACGATTATTATTATTAGCATTGGGTTCAGATTTGATTCGCTTGTTCACATTTATTTATTGTCTCACAATCCAGCATAACAACATTGTCAACAACAATAAAAGAGAAAAAAGCGAGGGTATGAAAGACAATCACGTCAGTCATGCATTCAGCGGATGAGTGGATTGAGCGATCAAGAGTCGCATGAGTGACGTGGAAAAATAGAAAAAGCAACAATGCAATATAAAGCAATACGCGAAGAGAAAAAGACAAAACCGCAAAACGGGACCGAAACAAAAAAACGTCAAACGCAAGATAAAAGAAGCGAGACACTCGGTGAATGATTGCTGAGTGAGTGAGTTTGTGAATCAACCAACAAACAATAACAAATTGCTTTGATTTTATGAATCGTTATAATCGATCTTCTCATATCATTTCTACCTTTATTACAACAATACCCTGAACAATTTTTAGGAGTCACAGTAAAATATTTATTTTACTATTCCTGGAATTAAATTATTTCATAAAATTCAATTATTTTTATCAAGTTAGTATAATTTTTTACGATGAAAAAAATGTTTGTTTTACAATTAAGATGTTTTTCTTACTAATTTAAGCAATTACGTAGCGTAATTTGATTAAATTATAAAATTACAGAACTTCCGGGCATTCAAAAATAATGTACAGTCAACTTCAACGAAACAATTTCATATAATAATCCTCGGAGACGGCAAACAAACACAATTTTGAAAAATGGCAGCAATTTGTTAGATAAGAAATTAATTTAGTAATTAACTAATTGAATCACAAATGCATCCAGGGCATGACTGTTTGTCTTGCACAATTTACTCGCATCTCATTCCAACGTACGTATTCATCGTTCAATTCCTCAGGATGTTCGTCCTTTTCTATTGCTCTCTCGTTAACAAGATGTATTTGCATATTAATGCGTTTACTCTCATCGACTTGTTTACACATTATACACATTCATACACAAATTTACACGCATATTCCATCCGTATTCAAGGCATGAACGACTACTAATGCATATAGATGTGTTTGTGACAGTAATCATTCTTAATGTAATTTTATCACAGCTCATGCGTAACGCGTATTAAACGATCTTAAACTTGGAACAAACTTTCATCGCTTCAAAGTTTAATCTAATTTATTCCTCTCATAATTTGACTAATTAATTAGTTAATTAATGAATTATTTAATCAGTTAACGTGTCATTCGATTACGCCCATTTCACTTTTTGTTTCGATATTACGCGTCTTCAGAAATACGAAGCGCAATTGAATTTATTCAAATTTTTACGCTCGCTTTGAGACATTTCACGGCGAGAAAGGGGTGAAAACATAAAAATTACATTTTGCGGAAATTTTTGATGCATTTTACTGCCGTTCACTTTATTTTCATACGGCGAGTGCATTTTTTATTTAACTTTTTATATTTGCGGTCGTAAAAAGCAATCGTAAACTTTCTTCTTAAATGCGAAACTTGAAGAAAAGTAGATCTTTGAATGGATCATTTCGCAAAAAGTCAAAATTTACACGTGGAAATGCAAGTCCTTTAAAGAAATTACTGTTATCTTATTATTTATTCGACTTAATAAAAAAGCAACTCGGGGTGATGATAAGAGAAAGTCTTTAATTTTTATTTTATTAATAAAGGACAACATGCTCGTCCTTTTTGCTTTGAGTTGTGAAAGTTGTAAGTAAAAAGTTTGTTTGCATGCAGTTTGCGTCGCGTAACGCAATAAATTAGCAAATTTGCAATTTTAATTGAATGAGCCACCCTCTTCTTAATCGTCAAACGCGCCGCCCCCGCTCTTTAGTTCTTTGCTTTACTTGATGATATTTTATTTTTACTCTCTTCGTCCTTCCTGCGAGCTTCTCGCGCGTTTTATCTGCTTATTATTCGATTAGGATGGCGTTCAACCTTTGTATTTTTTCAGCACACTTTGCCCACCTCTCCACTTTCTTTACTTTTTTCGGGCTGTCTCACTTTTTTACGCGCTCGCTGTATATCGTTTACAAAGGACGGTGAGAGTGAGAGCCAAACTCGCTGAGGATAGACGGCATAATTCATTAGTGTTTGCGTATTTTTTTCCTCCTGAAAACATAAAACATTCTTCGCCCTCGCAACGACCGCGCACCGCCGCTCTATGGCAGCGAGAATCGACGGCGGCAATGCGACTGGCAGTAGAACAGACGTTTGTATTCAGTCGGCAGAGTCTTGAAGCGCTAATGACCGCCGCTGCCACCGTTGCCGCCGTCCACGACCCTCGCTCTCCGTGTGACTCTTTCAGCAGCTGAACGCTGAAGAACTTTACCATCCCTTGTGCATTGAAAATTTCACACGTCGACGTCGTTTTTCAAACGCACAGGACGTGTGCATTTATACAAATTCCTCAAAAAATTTTAAAATGCAGTCAATTCAAACTAAAGACTTTCAAAAGAAAAACTCGCTGTAATTTTATGAGACAAATCGCAATAACTTTAAACCTCTTAAATTGCTAAAGAGAATTTTAAATGGAAACAAGCACAAGATTAGCAATAAAAACGCAATTACATTTCATAAGAAAACCGCTCATTTCTAAAACGTAAAGTTGATTGTGCGCCACAGTCTGATGTAATTTTAATTAATTAGGCTACATACTTATATTTGAATAAAGCAGTCAACGCTGGAGGAAGATGACGAATTCAATGGGACTTTGCAAAGTTACGCGACGAAATTATTTCACCGCGATGCGCTAAAGGGAAAAACTCGTGAAACCAAAGAAAGTACGCGGGAATGAAAGAACGAACGGCTGACAGAACAAGATTTTAATGAAAATTCTCAAGTATTATAACTTTTCTGCAATTTTTGCCAGAGCTTAATTTCGTTCTGTCAGTGGGATTATTTTAATCAGGATTCTCATTGAATTTTTACGTACGGATTTTCATTTACTTAATACCTTTGATTAATTAATTAATAATAAATTACGTATTCGGATTATTGAACTAAATCAAACACATGAATGAGCAAATAATGCATAGTGTATTATTGTGTATGATTATGCTATTTGTATTAGTGTATGGTGGTGGCAGCGGTGGCAGCGGCGGCAAGCAAGGCTATTCCAGCATCCACGCCACCCCCCTTGGCGCTAGTTGTATTCACGGCATGCTCGCGTCACGTTGCATTCATCGCGAATGCGCAACAAGAGATCGTAATTATTGACTCGTAATAGAATTCGCTTATCTTGCGAGCACTCGATGTGTTGAGCGGGTTGACTGTTGATTAAATTCTACTTAGAGAGAAGTTGCGAATCGTACGCCCGTCTCTCATTCGTATACAGTTAAACATATCAAATACACACATGCGCACTCATACAGCCGACTTAATTTATTGCATTCGCAATGTACGTATTAATTAATCGTGTTGCTGAGCACAATCTTATGACGCCTTATGCTGCGGTCTCAGCGAGCGCATTTCGCAGTGCAGTGAGTGCTGCCAATTTCGCACGAAGAAGAAGAAGTCTGCGCTTCGTGGTGCACGGATTTGCGCATTCAATGCTTTGCTAATTGCATTTGCCGCGCTGCTTATTAAAACATCAAAAGCTTTGCGCGATGCGCGTTTTCTTTAACGATCAAAAAGCATCTTCAATTATCTTTCTCAAATTCCTTTTTTAGTTGCGTTCGCCGCCGTCGAACAAATAGAAATACAGAACACGAGCAGGAAATGACTTTATTCTAATACCATTAGGTAATTTTCCGCTTTTTCAGATAACTATTTAAATTGTTGTTGTACTCGTTAGTAATTTAAATTTGTAGCTATTTCAACAAACAAAACACATTAATTTCACATCTATGCCGACAACAAATAATTAAGTACTTTGGCTCTTCGTTTAAGCGCCGAAATGATGCAGTAACGAGTGGAATAAAATAAGTTGGAGCTTTTTAAAGTTTACGTCAAACTGCCCGAAATAATAACCCCGCTTCGTGCTGTGTGCCGTATTATATTCTATTTTTCTATTGTTTGACTCTATAATCAAGAGTAATTTCAGTCTGAATGAAGCCGTGCGAGTCAAGCAACTTAATTAAACATACCTACGTACTTTTATACAGAGTGTTTTCAGAATTATTTTAGTTTGTCAGCTGATGGATGTGTTTAAATGCATTAGAAGTAATTTATTGCGAAAACACTATGTATGAAACAATAAGGAATTTTTTTACCTTTTAATAAGCCTCATTTAAATTCAAATGGAGTGACATAAAAATACGTAAAGTAGGTGGAGTTGCACTCTAAAAAATTAAGTCATTTTGACGTTGGCAGTAAAGTTGCACCTTGGAAAAAGGCAATGCGATGGTAAAATACGCTTAAATGCAGTAAAAACATGCATGCAAATTAAAATATTTTGTGGGCGTAATAATTTAGTCTCCTTTTCCTTGTTTTGTGGACTTTTAATTAAGTTTTCCGGCTGCGTCAAGTGGAAAATATGAATATTTTATGTTTCTTTAAATGTCAATTTAAAATAGTCCGAGGAGAATTTTATTTCCTACATTAAAAACGTGAAATACTCCAGGTTTTTATGTTATGAATAAACATGTCGAATTTTCACGCGAATAACTAATCTTAAAAGGCTGGGCCGAGAAAGAAAAGGGCTGAAATTTTTGCTGAAATAATAATAACAAGAAGTAGGAGAAACGTGGTGGAGAGGAAAGGGATGTAATCACCTATATTCGCATTTCCACGTGTATACACGTGCTACATATTCAAGTGAGAAATTGAATATTAAAATGTGTCTTATCTCGCGCTCTCCTCGGGGGGATAGAGCAGTGCACTCCTTTCTTATGCGTGTACGTCCCCAAAAGGGTGAATTCTGGAACGATGGCTGGCTGGCTGGCTGAATGGCGTGGCGTGAGAGAAGAAGATGCTTGAATTATTAAGCGAGTGCTTGATCCTCTTGCTTTTTTCACTCTTCTCCCGCTTGCTTACTGCTTTTAACACTTTGCTTTTTCGTCTCTTCGTACCTTCGTTCAATTTCAACACCTTCATAACATGCATGAGTTTATATTCGTGCGAGATGTAAGCCAGACGAGAGGAAGTAAAATGCACGCATCAACAGCCACGTGGATTGAGTGAGTGTAATCTTGGGAGATGAAGAAGTGTTGCTTGCTTCGCGCGACTAAGAATGGATAATCTCCATCAGTAAGCACTTCTTTGTTGCTTGTAATGCGGTGGTGGTGTTCTCGACAACACATTTCGTATTCGCACTTACTTTTCGGGCGGCTTCTGCTGCTGCTGCTGCCGGTCGAACGAGAATTTTGTGTCCACGAACGAACGGGTCAAAGGCTCTTTAAGGGTGTTAAAGAGTGCTAAACGCGTCGGAGAAATAAAGTACTTCTTACTTATTTGTTGGAAATAAAGAGGAATATGAATGCACTTGAGATTCGAAAGATATGCAAGATTATTCTTGCATTTCCTTAGCGCACAACGGAATTGTTGCTTTGAAACGAAACGAGACGCTTTGATCTTGATCTGCACACTTTGTAAACGATTTCTTCGAGCGCTAGCGCTCTTTGTCAATGCAATTTACAGCGTTTACCAAACTTAAGCGAGTGCTTAAAGGATGCAAAGCAGTGGGGGTGGCTGGAGGTTCGGCTACGTGCAAGCGCGAATTTTCACAAAAGCGAATTGGGATAATAGGGGTTAATCTAATCATTTAGACACTTGCACTAAAAATATTTACGAAAACGGCTTATTATACTTTAGAGAAAAATTATGAACGAATCAACATTAAAAACGAACAAAAACGCATGCAAATTTCGTGGTTGTTGTTATAAAAAAGCGTGTGCTACAAATAGGGGTGAGACGTTTATTACCTTGCCAAAAAAATGCCCTGCATAACATTTGCATTTGTATTTGCATAATGTTTGCGTTGTTATATTTTGTGGCGTTGCGTTTAAATTGCCTTTAGGTCTTTCAGTCTAAGGACTCGAAGAAAAGCACTCGTCCTAAATGAAATTAGGTCATGCTTAACAGGGATGAAGGTCATTTTCGTAATGACTTGAAATAATTTAAATATATGTTATTTATTTAATATTTTATTTGTTGCAGGTGAAGCTGTGGATGATGACAAAGTAATTGGTGAGTTATTTGAACATTGTTTATTTTACAATATTTAATTTGCGTTATGCGTTGCGATCATTTATCTCGTGGAAAATTCGTCCAATTATTCGGCAAATTCCCGAATTGTTTCTATTTTTCGCTGGCGCGCTACAACATTTAAATATCCCATTCGACTGGGCAATTTGGAAGCGCACGACCCAGTTGTTTTTAATAAAATCAAATGGACTCTCATGGACAATGTGTGTACGTGCGAGGGTAGATTGAAAGAATTGCAACCCGCGTTGCTGTGCGCGCTAGGTGAAGAAAGCGTGAAGCACGGAATGGAACGTGGAAGAGTTGAAGTTGAAGTCTTCCTTTAACGAACATTGTTACCATTGCTAGGAAACGAACGGCCATCTCCATCTCATCTCGTTGCACTGAATTGGCGCACGTTTGCGACGAGGGCATCGCAATGAAAACGAAATTGAATTTAGTGCTGGATTTTCCAGCCCCGTTTTCTCGACCTCTCGATTTCTTTCACAAGATTTTATTTTTTTTGCTCTGCTCCAAATGCTAAACATTAATTTATAACAATTTCTGGACATTTTATTCGTCGTCCTCTCGAACTTTTTGAAGTATGAACAAGCCCGGGAATAAATTACTTACCAACATTTTATCTCTTCATATTCCACTCGATTATACTTTTCGGTTACATGCGGTTAATTCATGTGTGCAATGCGTGTGCAATACGAATACGAATGTGCTGCTCAGAAGCAGCAAGAGCTACATTGCGTTTTAAACGCTAAACTTTATTTGAGTAAAACGTGAGCCGCGGTAAACGAACGAACGAAAATAAACGCGCACCGCAATCAAGGGTAATAACTTAAACCTATATTTAACTAAGTATAGTTAATGGTTAGTTATGTTGGTAATGGACGACACGCAGTTACACGAACATGTAAATGAAGAGAAATTCACTCGAAATGAGGGAAAAACCAACGAAAAAATACGCCACGAAACTTGAACTTAGAACTTAAAAAAGTTTTAGTTTTTGAGGGAAAAACTTTTAAAACTGCATTTATTTCAACTTCTATTATTAGTCTTCCATAAACTGAGTGAGAACTTCTCTCATATAAACATTGAATGCATATGAAACTCCCTTTTTCAAGCGTTTTATTAAATAATCAACCAATCTCCAAGACTATAAAATCTATAAAATTTTGAAATTTTGAAACTTGCACTTTTCACTATGAATTTATCATTTCTGAAAGTTTGATACACTTGGTGTAATCATTAAGTTAGTGTAAAAAACAAGACAAAGTCAGTATCAGTCAGTTCACACCTTTAACATTTATTTTCACCCTTTTTTTATGATCTCGACAACACGAAGCATAAAGAAGATTTTTTTTTTGTTGGTCCAACCAAGACATTACGCGAGCGCATAATACGTCATTTAGTAGTTGGTATCTCATCGCTAAGCAAACTAATGAAGCATCTAATCGAAGGTGAAAAAAGTGCTCGCTAAGAGATGTTAATTGAACAACACGTCGTGCAACACCCGCCGCCGCGGACCGGTTTCCTTGCACTGCGCGCGTCAAAATAACTTCAACTTTCGGTCTGGCGCTAAACTCATTTATTACAACTATTTACACACTATGACGATGCGCATCACCAAGAAAAACATTTCGAGACACGCGGCGCATTCACTCGGAAAATCAACGACTAATTAACATGATGCGTTGACACTGATGGTTTCGTTAATTAATAATGTTGTTGTCTGTGCGATTTAATGAAGTGTTATTTCCTTTGGAAATTTCAATTTTCACTTGATTTGCTCATAATTGTCATACAAAGTGTTTCAAACTCGATAGAGACGAAGGGGACACTTGGTATGACAAAGTCTTCAAGAAGTAAAACTAGACATTGCGAAATTACAAGTTACCCCTTTCGGGTGTCTCTTAAGGGTCTGCAGCCCTTGTTCGCGTACATCGAGAGCAAAGTTGTTAATTAGACAGCATCGATAGCGATGCGTTGCACATCAAAGTTAAGTGATAATGCTTGTTTGCGTCCCTAGTTTACTCCTCTCTACTCGACTAGAGTTGCTTTTCTTCTCGGTCCATCAATTAATAGTTTCCATTTAATATACGAATTCGAATACAAACAAGTCCCATGCGCGCACCGAATTGAAATGCGCACCTTTAAAACTTTGCATTCAATTGATCGCAAACAAGAAACTGAAGCGAGTTATGAACGGAGGCTTAAATTAATTAGACCCACTGCGCGAGCGTGCGCCATGTGCGGAAATTGTTGTTATCATTCAAGGCTTTCCTTCCGCGCCCGAAAACTTGTTCTTCGTGTCACAAGTTTTCAGTTTTCCGATGTGCTCACTGAGAGATCTTTTGACCTTTTCGTCTTGCTTTTCGTCCGGTGTGGATGCAAAGTACATTATGTTCTAATCGCATCATGCATCTATGTTTATTAAGTTTGCAAAACTGCAAAGTGAATTTTGTTAATTAAATAACTTTTCGTACCTTTGATAAAATCAGTTTCGCTGATTTTCGTTAATTAATAATACTTTTCGCGCAGATTTAATGATTTCTTGGTTTTATCGCTTGTTTTGCTCAAGATAGAGATATTCATTACGGTTGTACTGATTCACTAAGTGAATGAACGATGGAAAATTGCTTAGCGTTGCGTTTTGTGCGAATTTAATTGGCGCATCCCTTGCGGATCGGGGCAAACGGAAGAGTCGGAAGTGCACACAATAATAAAAAAGCCGATTTTGTCGAAGCCGAAGGAAGGAGTGAGTGAGCGCATTGAGGAAGACGTATGAGCTGAGTGAAAAGTCGAATCGGTTGGCAAAAAAATAGCAAGCAATGCAATACGTGTCAGCGCAATTGAGAGGGATTTCAATTAAAGACTAACTAGTTTGTATTCTTCCTGTTTTTACTAGAGCAGGATTTCCTTTCTCGTCTTTTTTTGGATTTGCCAAGTTTATTGATTTGTTATAATTTTCAACGTTGCAACTTGACTTAACTGACTAACTGTACTTGTCTATAATAATAGAACCTAACTGAAGCGGCTTGATATAATAACAAAAACCCGTTTTGTAATAGCTTGGCATTAGTGTACTTTAATGAAGTTGACACTAATAAGGGCATAGCTACGACAACAAAACTAATTATGATTTCGAATGAGTCACGTTCAAACAACAACGC
The DNA here is from genome assembly GCA_963978815.1 of Aleochara curtula. Classification (NCBI taxonomy): domain Eukaryota; kingdom Metazoa; phylum Arthropoda; class Insecta; order Coleoptera; family Staphylinidae; genus Aleochara; species Aleochara curtula. The sequence continues at coordinate 15,856,149 of OZ022216.1, read as the reverse complement.
CGACAAACATTCGCATTTAATTCCTCATTCACTACACCAAAACAAATTCGAAACACATGAATGTCAGTCGAATTAATTACCTAAGAGATGTCTATTCGTTCGTTCAATTCATTTCATTTCGATTTCCACTCTGGCATTCATCTCTAATCGTCTCCAACTTGGTCTGGCTGCTGGCTGCTTTGCTAAACATCCAAAAATGACGCGCACGTTGCGCTGCGTTAGAAGAAGGGTAGGAAGGAGCGCACCCTGTTAGTTAAACTCCACCGGGAATTCCTCTTCATCTCCGTCTGTGAATGCGCATTCATTGGCATTTGATTCGCATTTTGATGTATCAAATATCAAGGGTTTTATAATACCAATCACGTGGTCCACTGAGCAGGAAGCTTATTATTTCGAGGGACTCTCTCTCTCACTGCGCGTAACTGGATTTGTATCAAACTAAGCCTTGCTGTCCGTCGCGTCGTTTCTAATGCATTTTCTAAGGATTCTTATTTTCTCCCCTCGTTTTCCATTCAGTATCATTGTATCGTAAAAAGCGAATGCGCATACTACACGCGTGTCTTGACAAACATAAAAATATACTGTATAAGTACCTATGAGTTCTAAGATGGCAAAAGAGGGTTGATTGGTTTTTATTAAATCTGCACCCTTTTAATTGTTAATTTTTTATTAGATTTCATAGTATTTGCTAGTCATGAGTGAAAGTTGGTGGATTTTGAATAGAAAATTATAGAAAAATAGAGCTGAATTAAAAAGTGTGTTAACCAAATGAATATGACTCTATTATCAGGCGCGCTGGCGCTGAATTCAAAATTATCGCAGCCGGGAAAATGCATCGTTACGTATTGTAATGCGCGCTAGCACATACAATAACTTAATTCTGGCTGCAGTCCATGGTCGGCTACACGAATTGATCGATTTCCATATGTAATTATACGCATTATACTGGCCAACAGCATGCATGCATACTCTGGCGCTGCGCTTGTTATGTTCTCTTCTCCTGTACGGTACCTAGCTAACAAAACCGCGGCTGGTGATGAATGCGCATAGGAAATTCATATTTCCATTTAATGAATAATGAATAACAAATACCTAAACAAATTTAGCAATATTTTCAAGCAAATGCACGTGCATGCGGAATCGAAATAGTAAATATTTTTATTTTTGCCTCAAGGGCTGTGCGCAAATAAAAACTGACGCGCATGAAAACAAAGAGTTTAATTAATCACGGGCAACAAATTACTCTATTGATAGTTGAATATAAGTTATGAAGCACCTGAAGTGAACGGAGCGCGAGGAGCGCATAAAAGAAGGTAATTCAAGAAGCGCATGTAAGAAACGTTTCGAAAGAGCGTGCAGCTCATTATACGCGAAGAAATAAGAAAGGCACGCAAGAAAATGTAGAAAACGAGTGAAACAAGTGAGCTAATTTGTAATCATTCAATCCGCATGTGAATGAGCGATCGTTAGTGATTTATCAGCACCGTCGAATCAGCGCAACGAGAAATTTGCCTTTGCTGTGTCCGAACGAGCACACGCGCTTATCGGCCGTGAGTTATCACGTTTGCATGAGGCATGCATATTCTCACTGTTCGCGATGCATTTATTTGCATTTCACTCGCTCGTTTGCCTCATTGCCTGTTTAATGAATAAATAATGACACTAGGCCGAGCATTATGTATTTAACTGTTTGACTAATATGCCTTTGCATTCTATATATTTTCCAATTGTTCGTATAATTTATTTATTGTTACAAAGTATTGATGAATTTAATGTTTATTTAAATTTTTTAACATTTCCAAATGCATATTAATCAAAAGCTTGCAATTAAGTTTAAACAAATACAAACTCTTCTAGTAAATTTTTCAAAAATAGCGGTGGTTTTTGATGTAAAATCTTGAAAATTTTGACATCCACCAGAAAAAGCAGGAGAATTACTGTTATTGTTAAGTATTTCTTACATTTCTTCATGTACGACATACTTTCGTACGTATGAAGTTGAAGAATGGTAGAGTTGAAGACGAAGTGAAAAACACGAGAACGTGTCTCTATTATGCGCGGGCGATCGGACAGGTAGAAGAAAAAACGCATTCCTCAAAAGTCAGAGCGCAAGCAGAACATGACGATGATGAGGCGAAGAGGTCGGTGGAAGACTAAGAAAGAAATCAAACCGCTTCAAACGCATAAGAATAGCGTCGATTTCTAACAACTCTACCTGACTGACTTTTTGGTGCAATCGTTGCCTTCATCCTTAACACTTCCCAATACATCTCGCGCGTTTTCTTTGTTTGGCGCGCTTGAAATGTTATCACAGCTTCGTTCGTTCTTGTCTTTGGATCGCTCGAACAACAGGTTGTCGAATAAGTTACCTTCGTGAAATATGAAACAAAAGTTTACAACTAGATAGAAATCTTGCTTTTTGGAGGTCCAAGATTATTGGGAAATGCAATATTTATCACTGAGAAAAAATGATGTTATATACGAAAATATGTTTAATGCAGTCGAGCAGAGTAGAGTAGAGTACGAAAGCAATTAAAAAATATAAAGAAACAGTGCTCATAAAAATAAATCAGCAGGTAGCCGAAAGAACGAGTAAAAATCGATTCGTGTATTAAATAAACGAGTGTACTGAATGAGATTGAATGAATTGAAGACGAATGAATCGATTTGTCTGCGCAAGAAATCGATTAACTTCGCCACACGGCTGCGTGCTTGATGACTATTATGCAAATGGTTGATTCTCTTGTCTTCTTGCTCGCCGGCAATGCAGACATTGAATTCATCCGATTTGTACATTGATGCAAGAACCGTCAGCACCATGATCATCATCATCATCATCATAAAGCATCAAAATCGGCATTATTTTTCCATCTCCTATCTCAAAGTTCGTCTTGTTGTTATACACACCACTTTTTTACCACTTGCAGTGCAATGCAATCATCGACTTTCATAAATTTTATATTCTTATTTGAATTCTTCAATTTCTCTTTATCTCTTAACATTTGCACAGTAATTTAAGTCTTGTTGCCAAATCAACGCACGTTTCGACTTATTAAATTTCATGATTGCATTAATTGCATAAATAAAAATGCATGTTTTAATTTACAGTTTAGAGTTGCTACTTGGCATAAATATTCATTATGCATTAAATAAGTTTATATAATATTTACACTAAACACGTATACAGTTTCATGAAACACCAGTAGCAATCGGCTTGCTCTCGCTTCTTCGCATTCTTGACTGGTTAACTGATATGATGATTACTCGCAGCTAAATTATGTTGATGCTAGCTTAAGTTTTAATCCGCTCAAAACAACTCTTCCCACATGTGGTGAACTTATCATCTTATGCGTTTACATTGCATAAAACATGAAACCCTTAACCTATATCAGTATATTAAATTTCATGTAATAAACAATATCCGTTATATCACTACACATAACAAATTTCAGTTATCAAGTAGAAACTTCACTGAAATGAATGCATTGTAAACGTAAAAATTTTAATTAGAGTTTGGTAATTGAGCTATCAATTAATGTACAATAGAACAATAGCAAAAATACAATTGCGATTCACTCTAAAATTTACCACACTTGAATCAATGCGAACGAACATACATTAGGGAAGAATGGTATGAAAGGCAAGCAATTTAAAATTGTCAGGTCGGACGCACCCTTGGCGTTTTGAGTAAGGTAGATGAATCGGATGAAAATCGCGCAGGTAGATGGAAAATTCTGACGCTTAATGAAGAGATGTACCACGGCGGCATCGTTGACAGTCGAACAAGTCGATAACATCTTAGTCTTAGATTTATTCCAAGTGGCTCGCGCACGCTCCGCAGCTGACAGTTTCGCCCGTCATTTCCTCCGCGTCCGCGCTGGCTGCTGTTGCTGCTACTTCTTGGACAAGATAACTTTATTCGCCTATTGTGTTTGTGCTCCTAGCACACTGCGTTAATTGGCGAACAACAGCGTCTCTTCTCAGTATTTAAACAAAGAACAGCTCTATGGGCGAGAAAAAAATAATCGAGAGACATACGGAATAGGAGCATAACAAATCATTAGACGTATCAAATAATTTATAGGTTTAACATATGTCTCGAGAGGAAATCAGGTGATAATCTATGTTTAATGAGTTGAAACGCACCGATTCGGAGGGTTGTAGATCTAAAAATCTATGATTCAGTAGGACATTAGCCGGAAAATGACATCAAGGATAAAGTTGATGTCATTAAATGCAAGTTAAGCTGTAATTTGCATTGTGACACATGCTTGAGGAAATGAGAGTTGAAAAATTTGCGAAAAACTTCTAGGAAGGAAACTGAACTCGTATAATTTTTGCGTGGAAATTCATAAATTGAAACAGCCCTTATAAAATGCATAAAGAACTTTGCAAATCTGATTTACAAGGTCAAACTAGATGACGTTTTGACTATTTTTTATGATTTGCAAAAATTTGCCTTCTTTTACGATCACAATAAAATTTGCAAAAAGAAATGTAAGTGAAGGAAATAAGGAAAGTCGTAAATAATTTTGCATTCTGCATATGACTGAATTTAGCAATAAAATTAATTATTTCAATCAGAAACAAGCCGTAAAATGGTAACATAAAATATCACTCCATAAAAATTATTTACACTCGGTGCGCGTTGCTACTTTCAGCGAAGCGGCGTGATTGAGTACTTGGCTAAATGACTTATTGATTATAGTTGGTTATTAACTTTGAATACGACGTGCACGTTCATACATACCGTGCTTTAAATATCTACTTTTCTAATAACTCGTAAAATCAATGGAAAGTTCTATTTTAAAGTGCCGTCAATTTGACTTATTACCCCTGAAGTATAATTTTGCAATTTCACAATTTACTCGTTCACGAATTACAGCAAAAAAAGGCATAGATGGTCAGAAATATTATTTATTTATGGATTCATAAAGTAGGTCATTGGAATGAATACATAAATTGATTAATATTCAACTAGGTAACAACCGAATGACAAGATGAGATATGCGATCTTCTTGCATCATAAATTATTAAAGCACAAATCACATTGTCAATTACCATTTAGCACACTGCACTGGCACAGCATCCGGCGTAATCAAACAATTTGATAAATTACTTCAACACTCATGCAACTAGACAATGCCTATCTCAAGTTTCGAATTGTTTTGTTTTTTCGGGAGTACGGGCAAAGTGTGTAAAGTAAATGCATCAAACGTGACATAATCATCAAGCATTGCATTGTCGACCATCATGATCCAACCAACTCCACCATCATTGGCGGCCATGCGTCCAAACCGCTTATTACCGCCGGCCAGCTGTTTGTCTTCATTTCTTCTGTTTTTCCATTCCTCCATCTCGTGGCGGCTGCCATCTAATGAAAATATAATCGGTCTACCTGCTGCCGACACACTTGCAAAGCCACTAAAAGCAGTCATCATGATCGTACCTTTGCCACTCCGAGACGTAAAACATCCGCGTGCCCTTAAAACCGACAAAAACTGAACTGGTTCGACCCACCTCACAACAGTTGTTGTTGTTTTTCGCTATTACATCTTCGCGCTCTTTGCTTGTTCTCTCAACTTCCACCAGTCTTATAATAAACACATTACGTCAAATTGATACGCGAGAGAAATGTGTTTAATGTCTTGCTACTGAAAGGTCTACGGTTTTTTTGTTCAAGACAATAAATTAGAAAACAGAAAAACTAAATTAATTAAGTGATATCTCTCTATCTTCACATACAGATGCTGTATTTATTATTCCATTTCTTACCTAAAGACAACAGATAATTAAGAAATTAACTTTGAGCTAAGTAATTCATTACTTATGCGCCTGAATTTTACCTATTTCTACGTACGATTAAAAGCAATATAATTCTAATGAGAGAAAAGTGAACGCTTAAGTAAGTAGTAAATCTTAATAAAAAGCAAGCAGAGTAATAAATAAGAAAACGACAGATTTACGACAATTATATGAGTCGTTCATAGTCTGGAGTTAACCAGAAAATATTGCTGCTTATAGATTTTGTAAAATTTACGAGTTTACGACACGCTTTTGAGATTAATTTACTGCATCGCTACTGTGTTCATGCACGCAAACACGAACAATGGCACTTTTCCTGTTTTACATGCACCAATAGATGTTCCGTGAATGCAATGAAGGTACCACTGAAAGGGTTATTTGCTTCCTAACTATGCATTGAGGTACACACAATACAGGTACGATGGGTGTTGTGCACGTAGTTTTGTAATTAATACCCGCAGCAAGTGAGTGAATATGCACGTATCGTAAATCTGTCTGGTTGCTGCTCGCTTGTCCATCCGGCTGACACGCCAAATGAATGCGTCTGCCCCCGACACCGCCTCCGCATGCAGCGATGCAATTGTACGCATCGCCAGGGGTAATAAACAAATTACGCATGCGAAATGTCACCGTGTGTTACAATACGACATAATTTTACTATTTTTGTTTTCTATTCCATTGAAGCAAAACATATTGATAACGTATGATAATGATTAATTTAATATTCGTTCCGGTGCCGGATCAAACAGGTGACATTTCTCGTGGAGGCGGCGGCTGCGGCAACAGCGGCAGTACAATCGCAGAACATACAATCTGCATATATGACGAGAAACAACACGTAGTTTAGAAATTAGTTTTGTTGCGAGCGCTAACTACGTGTTTATATGTACAGTGTACACATTGCGCACGCGTATGCAAATTGATGATGATATTAGTGTTGCAAAGGCAGCAACAGCGGCTGTGGCGGCGGCAAGAGAGTTGCGATTATTGCACATGTGCAAGAACTGCGGCCAGCACGCGGGGCTGCTGAGGGACAAATAATCATACCTGTCCGTCTGTCCGACTGTCTGTTGCTGCGGCGGGACGCACATTTGTGAAATATTAATTTATCATTAATACAAACGAAATCCAGCAATCTGGCGCGCTTTATTGTTCGTGCTTAGGCTCTTCGTAAGGCTGGGGTCAGGAGCGCGAACGCGGCTGCAATGCTATTTCGGGGTTGTTGTACCTACTGACTGGGCTTTTCTCATTAAAACAGTCGAGTGCATTCGGCACGAGTGACAAAAAGCTGGAATAGCATACCATAGGATGGGATAGGATAGGTATAAAGGTGCAAGACTTAATAATATGAGATGGGATGAGTTTGGGATGTACAGGTATATGAAATGAAGGGAACACATGAATTTACATACATGTTGTTTGTACTCGACGCAGGGATATGAAGAGTTGTCTCTCATCAGTTGGAGTAATTAGTATGAAGTATGTTTATTCTATTTAATTACTCTTTGAAATTCCAAAATTCTAGCCATAATTTCAAGTTTTAAATAGGCTCTTGTGATGAGCAACGTGAATAGCAATTATTTATTATCTATTTAAAGTTTTGCTGGGTTCGATTAGTGATAATGATTTTTGAAAATGGCGAATCGCAAAATTTATTCGGCTTTGTTTCATCACTCCCATTGAAATGACTGGCAAGTAAATTAGAATATAATGACATTATTATTCCCCACTGCTTGCTCGCTGGTGTTTTTGAGGCGAGGACACTCTTCCAATAGCAAGTGGGTATTGGCATTGAGGTAAAGAAATCGTCGGTAATCTCCATCTCCACCTTCGCCGTGTGGTGGTCGTCGATGCATGGCACTCATTGCTGGTGCTGGTCGCAGATGCTTCCTGGTTAACAGTCGTATCTCTTCTGCTCCTCTTCTGTTGCAAGTAGTCCTTGCGTATTCGGTTTATGCCCGGTTTCAGCCGAGGAAGACACGAACGAACCTCGTGCACCACTCCACCGCAGTTTCGGTCTGGTGATCGTCGGGGCTGAGCGTTCTCCTTCCGTTCCGTGCACGCTCAGTCATTCCGCAGCTTTCGTGTTGCGAGGTTTCGTTCCCAGTCGAGTTGGTTGCGACAGGCTGGACACGCGCGAATAACAACATTGAGAACGCGCTTCTTGTTCGCTGATGAGAGTATTCATTTGTTTGGTGACCGCAAAAAATTGGATCAAGTGTTTCCTCCATTGGCTTTTTTTTGGGTTGTTGTTTGGTGCACGAATGTGATTATTGCCGATTTGTGTGGATTAGCAAAAGTGCAATTTGTGCGTGCAAGTTAGGATAAATGATCGCACGCATAACTTTGTTTACGTTCGCTTCGAAACGCCGGAATTAAGCGGAAAAATCGCAAGTGTTTAATGTTTCCAAAATCGCATTGTCTTCCAGTTGGGTGAGGTCTATGGATAGACCCAGCGTGGTGGTGCATTCCGACGACGACGATATGGAGAGCATGTGGGCGATGGACGCCGCCGCCGAATGCGACTGCCCCGGCCCACCGCCGGAGTTCATGCTGCCGCCACCGCCGCGGCCACCCATTCTTCAGCCCGCCGATCCCATGTACTGCTCCGAGGAGCCGCTACCGATCGAAACATGTGATGCGTTGCCGGTGAGTACTTTAATTTTTATTTCACCCCCAACACTAAAACCGTGATAGCAACAAGAGTGGTAATCCAAAAAAGTGATAACGAAAGTCTTGAAATTTACACCAACGAAAAAATTATTTAAATATCTCCATTATTCCAGGAGATATTCACGTTTTCTCCAACTTACAGTAGTAAACAAGTTTAAAACGCGAATTACTTTTTAATTACGTTCACGAATTAGTTATGAATTTAATATTTTATTTTTGGCTGAATGAATTTTAACCTAGAGAAAGTTAATTTTTAAATTTATCGCTGAGAGAAAATCTAAATGAAAAATTTATTACTTTATTGTAAAGTTCTGAATTCTCCAACCGAGCATTAGATTCATTTCATATTCAAACAATTTGATGATATTAATTATAATTTTATGTAGAAAGTTTCACATTAGTACTTATCTTAAATATCTCTCAAGATATTTGATAATTTCTCAATTTTTAACTATGAAAAGGAAAGTAAAACTGTCAAAGGTAAAACAAGCGTAAATTAAGACAATAAAACGAAACCCTCGGTAAATCATTGGGTACTGAGGAGACGGTACGCAACGGGGTATGAATGAGAAGACGTGTCCTTAATAGTCATCGGGACGGGAAGCCGGCTCACTCGCGTTCTCGTGCGCGTTGTCTGGATGTGCGCGGATGACACATTTCAAGAATTTAAGTCGTTCCCGTAATGAGCGTGTCGGCGACATTAACAGCTCCTTGCCTAAATGCCCTTTGAAAGCAAATTTATTGCATTCGGGTTCGGTTAAAGTGGTCGTCGCGCGAGCCGCGATGCGACCGGCCAATACTAGAGTGTGTGGTGGCCTGCTTCCTCGGCTCGCGCGACGAATTATCATCATGATGTTGATGATGATGCGCGTCGTCCTCGCTGCTGGGAGCACTGGCGGATATCGTCTCTAATATCTCTTAATAAAATACACTTGAGGCGCACACACTCGTGGTCCGTTTCTGCGTTTAATACCGGCCCGTAATTTTTTACTTGATTGCCTCGCTCTCCTCGCCGTCCCGAAAGCTGAAAAACGTATTCATAGACTGTAATCATTTCGTTGTCCGCGAAGACGAAGCGCAGGCGAAAGAAACGCGTCGGTAAACTATGGGCACCATGCGCACCGTTGGAAATTGATGGCTCTATTTCGTTTTTTTTTTTTCATCTCTATTCGTCTATTCGGTTTCTGCTTTATTTTATTTCATTTTATTGCTCAAAGTTGTACATCACAACTTTATCGCTTTTGGCTTTCTGTAATTATTCGATTATTCCACTCGTACCTCCAAAAAACGTTTCTTCTATCTGTTTCCAAAAGGATAACATGAAATTTATGAAGTGATCTACGAGTTAATCAATGCTCTTTAACAAATATGAATTATTGCTTTATTATTGACCGTTGTCTCTTTTTTTTTTCGGTCACGTTGCTCGGCTGAATAATATATTTCTATTAATTTATGACGATCTAGATAAGCGATCAGGAAAAATATCACTGTGTGTGGTGTCCTTCCTTTTGCCGTTCTCGTTAGCCCGTGCATTTTAATCATGCGGTTTATCTCGCTTCATTATCATCCCGCTGTTGATTGTATTTGCGATTAGGCCGTGTGGATGAAGTGCATATGCATGATTGGTGTGTGTTATTGAGCATTAAGACTGCCTGTGTGTGTCGTGTGTTTGCATATTTTATAAGCTTATGGATTAATGCGAATATTCAACGCAGATGTATTAAGTTTTCATTAGTTCCATTGAATGATTCACCATCATCATCATCATCACAAATTTTTAGTTTCAAATGCAGTCGTATGATTTAAGCGAGAGATAGTTTTATGCTCGGTGAATCGTGAGAAGAATTGAACCCTTTTTTCAATAATCTATATCGTGATTGTCATCATTCATGAGCGGCATTCTCGGATTATCCTTATCATGAGACGATTATCGATCTCGTTGGTGGTTTTACTGATTAAATCATCATAGTCACATTTCAGGAGAGAGAAAATCTCGTTGGCATATATTTCAAAATTTGTTCAACGTGATAAAATGTTGAATTTATTGTGAGGCAACTATTTAGTATTATCACAGCGCGCACTTGACATGAAATAAAACAAAAACACCACGAAATGGTGAAATTGTCCCCCATGGAGTCATCCGAGTGCTATTTTTACAGAAACGGCGCATAAAAGCCGAACAAACTCGCTCATCTGCTTGCTCGCAATGTGTCTGTGCGCTTGTTGCTTTGAACAACAAATAGGGGTATCACTAACTAATGTCTCTGTGTTTTCGGTTGGATGGCAGTAAATCGAGTCATGATTCGAATAGTAGACAAATGGGAAAATCGGATACAAATCGTGTTCTGTTCAAACTAAACGAGAATCAAAGTCAGTGCTGTTTTTACTCTTATCTTTGATACACTCGCGCACACAGAGGAAGACGTAGTCAAACAAATATTTAAAAAGACACAATAATGAGTCGTATTCAACAACGCACTTTTTTTTTACGGTTTTAAGCATAAAAAGCAAAGACGTCTTTGATCTTGGCGGATACAGTCGTGGGTTTTGAGAAAAGAGAGAAAGTTGGAATTCAGCATGTGCTCGCAATCAATTTCGAATGAAATTACATAATTGCTCCTATAATTAAACCATTGCGGTTGTTGCACCAACAATCCACAATGTGTATCACCAGCACACGAATGCTAACTGGCTTAAACATTTGTAATACGTACACACATTACGCGCACACCACAATAAGCATGCATAATGTACACTCATTGCTCGTCAATTGATTAAAGACTTTATGAACGTCTTGTGTGTTAATTAACACTAATTGCTTCAGTCACAACATACCATTTCACTTGCTGATAGAAGTAGAAAATGCTGAGGAATTTCTCTGAACAATGAAAAATTATTACAATTTAAATTGAGCACGAGCTGGATGAAATTATGAATTAATTGTGGTTTTAATTAAATAATTATTATTTCTAACGTATAGTTTCAGTTTAATTTCGCGTGGATTTTAATTAATTTTCACTTTAGAAAAGAATAAATTAATTTTCTACGTGCTTCAGTATGAGCTGAGCCCTCTTGCGCGAATTTCATGAATTAAATTCTGAAAATTTCAATTCATATTTGAAATGAAAATTATATATTTATAAGGGTATCAAATATTAATTGGAATTGTTGCACATGTGAATCAGATCGTTGCGTGATTAATTAGATGTTATTTACAATAATGCAATTTTAGTAATAGAAATTGAAACGTGTTGAAAGCAAGTGAATAATTCATTCATTGCGTACCTACTCAGTGAGTTGCGTTAGGTCCAAGTACGATTAAATATTAACGACGTCATTGCGAATGCAACCATTAACGCGGAAACAATGTACCGTTAATTAAACGCCATCGCAACGGTCATTCCATCATCATCATCATCATTGCCATCACATCACACGGCATGCTCTTCTATTTCGAACGCAAACACACAACCCCTCCTGATATATTAATGGATCGCACTCGACGCCTGAGCATAACAGTGTTTAACATGAAAATTACGCACAAAAAGTGTACGTAGCGTAAAATTTTATGGAAAATCCCTAGTAAATTAATACTTGATTGGAGCTCGGCGGAGATGACTCACTAAAAATTCAAAATTCAAAAGCGAACACTCGGGCATATTTTGCGTTCAGTGGCCATTCGCTCCCCATTTTTTGTACGCTGTTACCACTTTCTTGTGCTTTCAACTTGCCAATTTGATTTTTCATTGCTGCATTATGCGCCGTCATAATAAAATTCGACGTTGAAAAGGGGGCGAGTTTAAAACACAACATGTGCAAACATTTGGTTTGCTCCTTCATGGTGGCATTTTCCCCAATTCCCAATCATCGCTCCGGCGAATTCGATGCATGGATGCGTGAATCACACTCGAAAGACATTCGGGGGTTGAATGAGTGCGTGCTAAAAAACCTGTAAAAATGCCGCGAGCTTCAAGATACATGACGCCCTTGGGCGCGATCGCTCGTCACGAATTCATGTTTTGATTAGGATACATTTTGCATGATGCAGTTGTTCGTCAATCATTTAAGGGTGCATATTTTCAAAACTTGATGATTCCTTCATGTTTCTCACCCTTCAAACGTATCGCTGATTAATCAAAGAATCCTCGAAAAAATTTTGTCGTTCAAAGTTGTAAAATTTTAGTTTTCATCAATAATTTAGGATGATCCAAGAGTAATCTAGGATTTTTTTAGTTGTTATCCTTCAAATAGAATTTCACATATTCTCATTTTGAAAATGCGTTCTGAACGGGAGCGGCAAAGGCTGCCAAAAAATAATATGGAAGAATTTTCAATTAAAATGCCACACTCTTTCCGCGCAACGCTCGGCAGTGCGGAATTGATGAAAATGCATTCTCGAAATTTTCTTTTCGTTCGCTATATTTAAAGCTACGAGCTGCAGAGCAACCAGCAGTTCATAATTTCAATTAGGCTTTTGTATTTAGTCGTCAAACTTTTCAAAATGCCAGCCATATGAATGAAGAGTCTGTCTACTGTTATTAATATTATTAGTTTCTCGTGTACTGTGCATTTTCCACGAATGCATAATTTGTTCAACTTGTTTTCAAAATGTATTTTCACTTTTATACCAAGTGTTTCAAACTAAGCTAAGCGTTCAATAGCTGCTTCTTCTTCATCACTAAAAACTTTAACAAATGCCTAAAGTGAAACGTCAAGTTATTGAACAAATCTTTAAATAATTTACCAAAGCACCAAATGTAAAGTGGAAACGTGTAGTATAAAAGTCTAATAGTGAAACCGTCTTCTTGAAGCTCGTGTCTTAAGATTATACGTTTTTAATCGAGCGAAACTCAACGTAGAATATGAGTGTAATTCTATGGACGTAGATGAGACGCGCATATTTCATAATTTATGTGATGAGGGGTTGCTTGAAGCGAAGCATGGCCAACTCGATTTAACTTCATAACTTTTTCTCACTGCACAAGAAGAGACGTTCGTCGCGGTACACGTGTACAAAACTTCCCCTGTTTTTTCTGGTTCGGTACCACCCCTCCTAGATTTTCTAATGTGCACATCATTTTCGTAAATTTTATGCGCGCATTAATTTTGTCAGCACATGTCTGCTTGGTTATTTATGTTGGAATTCGGGGAAAATTAGAAAATGATCGAAACTACTGCTGCTTGCATTAAACGCGCATAAAAGCCATAATGTTATGTGTGTTAAAAGATTGAGGAAAACGATTCGTGAACGCAAAGGCAAATGTCGTTGGAAAACATGCACAGCGCGAAGGGGCCGGCAGTCATCGTCAATTGTCGACAATTCCACGTTGAATGACATTGATGACTTAACGTGTCGTGCGCTAAAAGCGCGCTGCTTAAATTGCCTTGTCAAAAAGTGTCACTCGGCTTTCAGTTGATGCGCTTGTTTTTTGTCAGTTCGCTTTGAATGCACTAAACATTATTTCCATTGACGTTTCGATTAGTTGTATATCTTTTAGTCATACTGTTCATAGTTTAGTTTTAGTTTAATTTTCAATTCAGTGCAATTCATATATTACCATTCGTAATACAGTGAATTTCACTCATAACATCAAAGCATCAATACCAATTTAATTCACTGTAGCGATTATGCTTTTCAGGTATTACTGTCGAGTCTATGAATTTTTAAGAAATTATCTAGAATTTACAAATTATTTAGTAATTTGATTATCAGGACGAAAATTAGCATATTTGCTTCAACTGAAATCTACTGTATTTGCTCATGAATCTAGGAGATATATGTAGTAAGTAGACTGATTGTTAATGCCCTTCTTGGAAATGCGATGCATTAGTTGGGATTGCGTTGCGTGCGGCACAATGCACGATAACGTCACTTCAATTATAATCAAATCGAGCCCGGTAACAGATTGTCTGACTGACGGTGATTTGTGGATAAGTTGATAAGGCGACGAGCTTGTAATTAATTCCCTACTTGTTCAACTCTACCACTTCTGTCGCTATCAGTTATGATTTACCACCGCCGCAAAATTTCAACCCTTTTTTCTAAATAATGTATTTGTTTGATTTGCAGTTCATCGATGCGAGTTATCGAAGCAGCCCATCATTCCAAACCTCAGCTGTGATAGTCCTGTGTTCCGTACTGCTGGGCCTCGCCGTCTTCATAGGAGTTATATTAGTTTGGAAGTAAGTACACTTGAAATTTATTACTTACGCTGATTTTTAATTATATTGCGCGTCATCATTTTGCGAAAGACAACGTATTCGCGCGCATCTGGCTGGTTTAAGTAAGTACTGTCATCTGCATACAGCACTAATGCAATTCCACTGTCGTTTGCTCATTAAGTGCGTGCCTAGGCGAGAGGCAGAAGAGTGCAGTACCGCCGCTCGCGAAGGGGTTGATTAAGTCAGCGCGAAATTAAATCACCCTTCGTCTCTTTTAATGTATTCCCTCATCGCTGCAGGCGTGCGAAATGCAAATCAAGCAAAATCATGCAAATCGGAGATTTCCGCTAATAGATAAATATTTAAAGTCTGCTGGCTCGTGCAATTCGCTTTTAATTGCCTTTTGAAGTGTGCGCGTTTTTAGTTTATAAATCACTTTTCTCGCGAGCGCGCGAGAACAAAATTAATGCAGTTCGTAGCGTGTTGCAATCATGCTTTTCACCTGGATTTAGTTCGTTTTCATGCTGCGTCCCGACAAAGAGCGCAGTTGAAGCGATACAGACATTCCAAGGGATTAAAAATCCAGTCCGAGAGGAGTCCCTCTTAACTCACTGCGAATGCCAGTCCAGAGATTTATGCGGGACGCGTTGTGCGCTTCTCACGAGTATTTAAACAACTCTTTCGGGCTCTTTTGCCATTGTTTTCCTCTTTGCTGCTTTCCGAGAAGAAGAACTGAGCTCGGGATCAAAGACAAATCGGTTTATATTGGGTAAACTTTTCTGTTAGCACAAAATTTATAGAAATTATTTAATTACCCCTTAATTGCTACTAGAGAAATCTTCACAACTTAATAAACTTTGAGCATTCTGAAAGTTAAAAAAAGTGAGCAGGTTACACCCTGTATAGAAAATACAACCAACTTTTGATGACACAAACAGCTGCCCGATTAAATATAGCAAACTTTAATAGACTTCTAATCCATGCAATAATTTTACTTTTGGTATTTTGTTTTCGCAATTTGCTGCGCGCCGTTCATTCGTTCGTCGCGCTTCCAAACTCTTGGAAAAGTTGTGAAAAATGGGCATCAAATCGCTTGACTTGTTTATTACACACTTTAGCGAGAAATTTAGAGAAGACACACATTATTTTGGCACATTTCACAAGCGTTTGGCATTCATTTACGGTTTAAAAGGCACATTGCAAAACATGCGTAACGTGTTGAATTTCATATCCGCCCAAAATTGCGCGCAGACCCGGTACGCCCTCATCATCTCAAGATATCACCTTACACATAATAACTAACGCATTAATACATAATAATAATATTAAATGTTGGCTTTCTACAGTAGTTTTACGTTAAACGTATCATTTTACGTACTCGCATCGCTTTATAGTGCAATTGTCAGGGTAATAAATTGTCGTGTGCGGACGACTTAAACATGTATGAAGGCGAATTTCCTGCTGGCTCCGCTTCTTAGTTCCTCTCTCGTTTTGCTGTTGTTGTTGTTGTTCGTAGTGAACTGAAGACGAACGACACTCGCATTGACATTGGCATCCAGCGATGGCAACTTAATGAGCGCGCACGATAATTCATTACGGCGAATGCGAGACAATAAAGAAATTGCCTCATTTCTTGCTGCTTTTTTCTCGCTTTTCTCCTCATTCGTTTACTTGAGCGAGTGCAGCTTTTGCGTGTTCTGCGCACCGCACGGATGTTGATAATTAGACCGCGCGCGTATAAATAATTATTATTAATGATACTTCTGCGTAATCAAAGCGAAAACGTTTTTTATTTGCCTTTTCTTCTTCTTCTTCTTCTGTTGTAAAACAGTTTAGCTTATTTTTATTTAATTTACTCTCAGGTTGTTTAAGCTCTTGTTTTATGGCTTGCGAATGTCATGTTTGGGAGTTAATTTTTTACATTTTTGATTTTATTACGAAAACTATAGAACATCAATTTAATCAACAACATCGCTTTAATTACTTACGAGCAAGTTGAAAGACGGCACACGAGGTCGACATTAGCGATCAGCGAAACCGCTGTGCCCTCCGTTTTCCTCCTCTTCCTTCGGGCACAACTTAAGTGCCTTATTGTTCCCGTGCGTTCCCGGTCTGCACGCAGTTCCCATCCGTACAACACGTACGTGTAATGACTTGGCGCGGCCAGTTACTATGGTAATTTCTAATTAAGGGTTATAAGTAGATTACCTTAACAAAGTCGCATCTCATATTCTGCGTCGCCGTCACCCCTTGCCGACGACGTTCATGAAGTGATATGTGACAGCGACGGCGGCGGCAGCGGTAGCGGTACAGCGTATCAAGTTCGCGTCAAACTTTGGCCGACGCAAGTTCGGGAAGACTTTATCGATAAGAAAAAGGAATAGGGGGTGTGCACGCGTCCCGAACATAAACAAATCCAAATTGAGTTCAGCTTGGGGGATAAATAGTTTATGACAGGCGCGCTAATCGATTACAATTTCCCTTAAGATACGGCTTCCCTTCTGGCAGTAATGTAGGAAACATTAAAAATAAGTGAATGCAAACAGCCGTTTTGTTTTTCCTTCCACGAATAGCTGGCTGGCTGCTGAAAGGGAATGGATTTGTTTCGTGCAGTAACTGAAAGAAAATAATGACATGTTTGTTCAGAGTTCGATTCAATTGAACCGCGGATTTTAACCGGAAATTCCTCAGAAACATGAACGTGATGTATGTTTATTCGGCTAAGCCTTGCTTGCGCTCTTAATTTATTTGCCTTTTAAAATAATAGACAAAAAACCGAGAGCCATCTGTTTGTTGCAGTAAGTGGACGGCCCTTGTTAAATTCTAATAAGTAAATGTGATAACGGATTAAAGCGAATAAAAAGCGCTTTTCCGTACAAAGAGCGCCGAAAAGTTTATCTAAAGTGCTTTGCATCCACGGTTTTAAGACGCAAGGGGGCGGAATATTAATCATGCCTAACAAGCATCTCTCCATGTACAAGAAGCAACTTCTTCGTGTTATCAATTGATAAAAAGATAGAGGCAGAATGCTTTTGCAGCGAGGAACACTTTGGGTATAGGGTATGGCGTACAGAAAGGGGTGGCTGCCTGATTTCACTTATGAGAGCGAATTGAGAGCGCGTTTGCTATTATCGCACCGCAAGCGGCGAAGGTTATAATGACTTCCCGGAGACGTAATGGATACACTGCAATAATGAGGCGCCTCTCGACTGATTAATTATTACACATCGCACGCCCGGCTACCTGAAGAGATGAGCGCGCCAGATGATAGTGATGATGAGTGGCGGAGAGATGCTGTGTGCTGTGCCCTTAGTGCTTGCCTTGCTAGGCGGTTGACATACACACGTGTAATTCAGAGATACGTACACGTGCCAAAGGTGCTGGTGGCGGTTTGCCACACCACGGGTGACAGTTAAAAAGTGCTTCCTATTAAGTCGGACCGCAACTCACTCACTTGGCGCATTGCAGGCTTTTCTCGAACTGAAAGAGAAATTGTGCGGCGTTTGTACGAGGAGGAGTCAAGCGCGTCTCGAATAAAATCAAAGAAAAGCCAGATGAAGTTGTAATTTATCAAAACCGGTTCAAAGAGGATCAAACGATCTTTACACTTAATTAAAGTATTTATGCCATTCATTTTTCCCCAATTATTGACAGCGAAAAAGTGTGAGCTTCAGAAAATGCACGGTAGCGTAAAATGTAATTAAAAACTTTTTAATATAGAATGCTAATTCGGAAAATTCGAAATCCAACAAGCGGATAAAATATAAATTATGTGATTGCCAAAGAGAGAGAGAGGCGGCCACGTTAATGCGTCCAACACAAAACACACCCGTCGCTTTGCATGCGAGCGTGCTGCTTCCGTTTTTAAAAAGCCAGAAGGGCAAAACGTATTAGCCGTGGATGCTGCGGAGTATTTCATGCACGAATTAGAATTTATAATTCCGGGGGCGACATTTCAAAGGAATTTCTGTTTGAGACATTCGACTATAATTTATAGGAAAACGCGTACGGCGTGGCTTTTTCGTTCGCTCCATGTTTCGATGTCCGCCAACACCGTTACCACCACCTTCGCCGCCTCCACCGTCGCCGTTGACGAAGGTGGATATGCGGGCAAACGTGCCACGTGCACATACAATACATCCATATATAAAACATTTTAAGAAACCATCGCGTTCAACGCTAAACCTCCCCAAACCCAACCCTTTCATGAAATATTTATTGTACGAGCAAAATAACTTTATTTCCTCTTAGCAAATTGAATTTTCAATATCATATGTGAATTTATACCAGCGTGCGCGCCGAACGCAATGCATGGCGCGCCAAGTCGGGAAATGAAAGTAAATAAATCAATTGCATTTCATGTTTTTCAATTTAAACTCTGATGTTTTTGCATTGCTTGCGAAGATGCTCTTTAAAACGTAATTATTTTAGCGGAAAGTTTTAAACTCGTTCGTATTTCAAGGCTTTTGCTTCGAATGCAATTGAGTAATTTTTATTTTTTGGTTTTTCGAAAGGACCAAACAAATTTAAATCGAGTTCTTTTCGTCGCTTGCGCGTGTGGTAATTTACTGAGGGCGACTCAAATAAGTTGATTTCGCTCTGTTGACAGTTCGTCGAGGGCGGGTAAACTTAGAGCGATGGCATTATTGAATTTACGGCTAAGAAAATTTAAGAATTAGAGGGCGAATTGACGCCTCGGCGAGAAGACGGCATCGTTTTTGGAAAAGTTCTATTGCTTTTTTCAACGTAGCGGCCGCCTCGTCTCGTCGAGGGCGAACGCGAAGGCGTTGAAGTTTTGTCATTTCGGAATGAGTCACTCAAACTTCCCGTAGACTTTAATAGGCCCTTCTATTCTTAGCGCCGCGTCATTATCATTGTTTTTGATGCCTTCGAAGAACCGCCAGTAGAGTAAATACGTGGCGTAATTACAAGAGGCGCGCGCGTTCGCGTTCTTCGCTTGTTAAAAACTCATTTGTGCGTTCACCGAGAGTGTGTCGATACTCTCTCGTCTTCATCGCATTGGCAGTAGTCGAGCATAGTCTTGTTGTTCGTTGTTATGCATTATGATGACGTCGTATATTTATACATAATGTGCTTTTGTGGTACGTGTCAATCATGGCGGCTAATGAGGTGCTATTCTTGCAGACATAAAAGAAAAGTACAAAACTTCCTGCCCTGCAAGACATCCCCGCAAAACAACTGTGATGGTCCCAATGCACCAGCCGTGATCTACGAGGACCTTGTTGAGAACCCACGGCCCATACCGAACCATCATCCAACAGGACGCCACACAGTGGCACCATCGATAGAGGTAAGCATTGCTGAACTCCAAAGAACTGCACGGTTTTGCATACTTACTGAATTCATTTAGAGAGACGAAACAACAAAGAAAGTGTGTGAATTCTTTATTGCTTTGCATGATAATTCTTTTGAATATTCTTTTTCTCTTTTTTTCCCAAGCTCTACTTTTCTTATCGTTTAGAAAGTTAGTTTAATAAGTTATGAAAGTGCATGCACAAAGTGTAGAACTAGTACATAAATAAGTTTTTTCTTTATGTTTTATCCTCAACAACCAGCTCGATGAGTTTGGTCAGATCGTGTTGCGGGATAGCGGAGAGGTCACACTCCTCCCGGAATTGGAGGAGGAAGCCGATGATTATTCAATGAGTAATTTTTATTCTCTTCCCTTTTGCTACCAATCAATCACAACACACGCTTTTTATTACTTTTATTATTTTTTGCTGCGGCTGGCTTCTTCGCTTTCAGGCTTTTTTCCTGTGCGGATTGCGGTTCTTGGCCAATCGGAGTAATACGCATAGATTTTTCTCTCTATGAAAGTTATGATGAATTTATTATCGTCATACGTAATGCGAGTCACGTCCAATTTAATCCACTAAACTTATTCGCTTCTTGTTAGTCTTGTTAGGCTCATTTTCCGCAACGCAGAAACTTTGCTTATTTCACGTGCTTCGTCAACTAACTTTCGATGAGCAAGAGCGCGCACCGTCTGCAATTTGACTCTAATTACTATACATTCAACTTTAGCGTATTATTATTATATTAATATGATGTGGATTTATTTGTACGTACGTACGTGCGCATGAATTCTGATTTGTTTTCTAAATATTATTCAACTATTTCAAGTAGAAAAATTATTATTTATGTAGTTTTAACAATTTGAAATACTGATACGTAATGAATGAGAATTTCGAGTTGGCATGAGCATTAGCACGTTTCGAGTTTTGTTAAAGAGTTGTACAAATGCACGTGTTGATTTTATGTAATGGCATTTTGACTTGGGCGCTGGACATGTTTGTCGAATTGATGGATGCGAATGTTATGCGATGGATTTTGTTTTGTTTGCTTGAATTTTTGTTGTGCGTTACATGAGCCTCTCTCTAGCCCGCTTCGCTTTCGTATTATTTGTACAGCGAGCCCTCCGCTCGTGTCGCTATTGGCAAATTTCCTGGTGCTGAAACCGATTTGTTTGTTTTTGCAGATGATTGATGTGAAGAATAATATTCATTACCCGAGTGGATACCCGATATCGACGCATCCGCCCGTGTTTCTGTGCTCGTCGCCCGGCCCCGATCCGTATTGCTCGCAGGACTTGTACAATCCGGTGTACGAAGAACTGAGCGACGCTGACAGCGAATTAGCGCCGGCGCCGCACAGCGAGGATGAATTCGCCGAAGACGAACTGAGTCTGGGTGGTGATGGTGATCGGAGGCTGCATATGCCACCGCCGGCGTACCGGCCTGAAGCGCAAACCATGCGAGTGCCGCGCTTCCGTCGGCCGCATGAACCCCTGCCGCCCATCCCGGGTAGCAAGCGTCATCGCAGTCTGGAGCGTCGTCGGCAGGAGTTCCACGAAGGAATGCTGCTCGATGCACTCCTGCAATTATACCCGCGCGTTGGCAGCGTAGGTCCTTCTGGTCGCCGACAAATACCCAGCATTACACAACGTCTGCAGTGCCTCTCACCCACTCCTGGACCTTATGAGACAGTGCCAGTGATAGGACACTTGGCTACCTTTCGACCCGTGCCGAAACCGTACTCGCAGGATTCGGCATTCGGTTCCGACTCTGGATACAGCAATCACACGAGCGGAACGCGCGGATCGAGTCGCGGAAGACGCGATCCGAGAAGACTGTCGCAACTAAGTGCCGACCTCGCTCTCACGTAGGTGTGGGCGCCGAGGAGTGCAACTTGCAATTTCATTATCATTCACTTGTGATAAGAATCCAATAATTCGCACCGTACTTAGTTAATCAACAATTCACTTAATCAGCGCCGAGACGAGGGAAGAAAGACAGGCAGCGCATAATCGTATATCCTATTAGGAAATAAGCGAACACGACGGAATTCTGCCCTCATACGTGCATTCTTGCTTACTTGAGCGCAGGAACATTGCACACACGAATGTAACATTCCATTTTTTCCCCGAAAAAGCTGACACTTTCGAACAATTTGTAAATTAGCGACGCGTTTTTTGTAAATAGTAATCAATTAGCATATTATTGTGTATAGAAAATGAAAACGCGCATACCTTGTACATTATAACACTCGGGACTATTTCGGCCAACCAAAGCTATAAAAAGATTTTTCTATTTATCATTCTAATTACGTCTTTATAGAATTAGATAGAAACTACACGCGAATGCATTGATTGATGCATTTGAAATGCAAGACTTTTCTATATAGAATTTGTATTATATCATTACGCTATTCAAAATCTTGCGCACGCAAATGGATTTTGATCAGGTATTATTTATTTTTTCTTCGCACAGTCATCATCGTCGTCTCTCTATGCGCATTACGCAAACGAGACTTTTGTAATTTATGACGACTTTGTGCGCGAGATATATCTATATTTATACGTTTCCTCTGTTAGCGCGAACACTGAAATCTGCCGAGTGAAGTGAGTTTTCCACTTTTTCACCGGCGGCAAGCGAGAGTGAGAGCTGTCGCACATTTACGCAACACCGTCATGAGCTGACAGCTTTACTGTATTATAAATATGTACACAGAATGTGTACAAGAGCCGTGCACGCTCCTGCTATTCATACATGCGATACGCAAATGCACGCCCGAAGAATGGAGTTTCGGACAAAGTTTGCATTGGCGGAAAAATCAGAGACGAGCCAGGGCGGCGGCGAAGCCTGACATTACATAGAGATGGAAATGCAAAATGCTGTCAGCCCATGATCCATATGCTTGAATTGTTGTAGAAGAAATAGCCAGACACACGCAGGCACATCATGTCAGAAAGACTTTACCTGGTTTTCATGCAGCAAGAAGAAAAACTTCACCCACCTTAGGAACACATTGTAACTGAGTTCTGACATTGATTGTTACCATAGTTTATCAATAATCGATGCAAACCTCTCTTCTAACAGTAAAATTGTACGACTAGTTTAGTTGAATATTGGACGAAGAGATACAATAGAATTTAGAACAAAATTAAAATCAGGACACCAGTCAGCGCAGTATACCTACATAGACTTAATAATGAGTAATGGAGAAGACATATTCATAATCGTAAATTGTGTAATTGAAACACACACACAGGGTATATAAGAGAACAGCTTAGCACTTTTGTTACAATCAGTGTTTGTTAAAACAAGAAGTTTTGTACTAGTCGAATCATATTTTGTTTGCAACGGGAGCGCACTTTACGTCTTTTGTTTTTTGCAACGTTTTTGCAGTGAAGTGCGCTTTGCAATTAATATGTTTTTTTGTTATGAGATATTGTTTGTTTTCTATGAACTAAAAATGAAGAATATAGTGAAATTAATTTATACTCAAGAAACAACAATGGCCCAGCAAAACTTACTGTAGAGTTTGGACCTTATCAAAAGTAGTTGTTGGATATTTAGAATGT
Organism: Aleochara curtula; assembly: GCA_963978815.1. Taxonomy (NCBI): domain Eukaryota; kingdom Metazoa; phylum Arthropoda; class Insecta; order Coleoptera; family Staphylinidae; genus Aleochara; species Aleochara curtula. The sequence continues at coordinate 15,832,625 of OZ022216.1, read as the reverse complement.
AGATTTGATAATCCAATATCCATTTCACGTATTCTAATGTATGAATGTAATTTTTATAGTATGTTTAAGGGAGCATTTCATGTAAAACTCATTGGTGCATTACGTTTAAGGAACTCGCACGAGTTTGCACGCATTGCGACAGCACTTTGATGTTGTTTGGCGTTGGCGTTCTTTGAGCTGCACGAGTGAGCAATCGGGCGCGCATTGTATCCTGCGGGAAATGGAAAACTCGCAACGTCCTAGTTTATGGATGTTTCGAGTGCGATTTACTCGCAAACTGCCATTTACGATTTGGCTTGAATATTCATGAGCGGCCGACCGGGAATATCGGGCTACGAACACCAAACACGAAATTCGTGACAAGTGTTTGTCGGCCAGTGAAAACTGAGCATTGAGCACTCTAATTTACATTGTGCATTACTTATTTATCCGATTTGTTCGCAACTTTATTGCGTAGGGCGCGCGCCAAGTGTCCATTCTCGCACAGTGCTTTAGTTTCGGCTAGTATTTAGCGCGCGGGACATTGCAGACGTACGATGCGAGGACCAAACTATCTCGCGTTGTGCGTTCTGTCGTTTGTGCCCAATAGCAAAATGTGCCTTGTAGTAAATCGTCGAACGTCAATGGCACTACATAAATCCGGTTTATCACACGAAATTGCAACATTGTCATTGGCAGGGTGTGCTCTACCGGCGCGCATGATGTGAACGAGGAGAAGAAGAAAGATACCATTCACTTATCAGGGACCTGTGCGTCGTTAGTTTATTGCCGAAAACGTCGTCGTCGCCATGTCGTGCGTCGCACATTTTTACACGGCGCTCGTTGCGAAGAGATAATGCGAATTTACGATGCGCTCTGCAATTGCACGGCTGAGGAGCGACAAGGAGTAGGCGCATTCCGAACGCATATATTCGCGACGTCTAATTGAGTATTCATGGGCAGATAGATGGAACGAGATTCATGTGAGTTACCACCATTCGCGCGTGCGGAGCTCTTTCGCTGATTATATTTTGATTGAATTTCCTTCTTTTCCAGTCGCTTTTTGTGCGCTGTGCGCGCTCGCAATCCCGGTTTCCTCATGTGATCCCATGATCTATGGAGCGCTCAAAGAGTATTCAGCGCTCCTGCCACTGCTAAAAGGAGCTTGTGCGTCGTCTGCAAGCCAAATAGTTTCTTCGCATTGACATGAATATTGAAATTTAATTAAGTTTTAGCATACTAACAGCAGCAGCAGCAACAGCTCAAGCTTGCAGTGCGTTTATTTAATGTTTATGAAGAGTCGTGTAGTTTGCGCCTTTTGCGTAGAGCTGGAAAATGTGTTTGCATAGGAACGAGAGAAACATGCATGCAAATTAGCGTAAATCAAACGAAAACACATCCAGGGCGTGCGTGCATGCTTCTGACGCTAAGAAATGTGTTTGTGCCTTGGCACGTGCACCAGCAGTAGCAGCAGCAGCAGTGGCGGCTGGCTTGGAGGTGGAAAAGTGTGTAATTAACGGTTCTGCTGCGCGCAATACGTCTTCGCGTTTTATTAAGAGAGAAGCAGTCGGCGTTAACGAATCAGCGTTACACCCACCGCAAAACGCAATGTGTTTAATTAAACAACGCATACGCGAACTTTTACTACTTTGTCTTGGTTAGTGATAACACGAATGAACTTTGCATTCCAGCGGATATTAAACCATTTAGACATAAGTACATTTGTTTAAGATTTTAGTGGAATATTTACGCGCTTCATTCAAACCGCGCAACGTAACAACGCAATGCATTTACTTTAAAATAACTCACTCGCTGTAGAGAAAATTGAATATTGTCCGGGATGAAAATTATTTGCAAACAATATCGCATGTTCTGCCAATTTTGGAAACAGAACGCACGTTTGCGTTGAATAACGCGTTTGCAATGCGCCCATAAATCACTGAATTAATTACAAAAGACCATTCATCTGTTATAATTTCAAATGGTTCATATGCATATTGATGATAGATAACAGGGCTAATTTATTTTTGGGGTAAATCCATGTGTAGCATTCCCATAGTTTATACAGTAACATGTCATTTTATTATTTGCGCAGATGCGCCCGTATTCGTTTCGAGGCATCGGTGATTAATTCAACAATTTTTGCATCCGCGCATTAAACGAATGCAATTCGAGCGCGCGTAATGAATGCGTTCAATGCGCTCAAGTTGGGGATGCGCGCTTGGTAAAAAGGATTAGAGAAAACCGTATGGTCTTCGCACCAAGAGCTGTCCTTGCGTGAAACTTTGCTTAATGAGACGGAATTGAGCGGCTCGGCTTTTAATTGCTACCAAAATCCATATAATATGTACGCAAGGCGGCGGAAAAAGTTATATTTTATGCGCGGAAAATGTATTTGCGATTCGCCATATTGACGGCGGCGCGAGAAGAATTTTTCAATTCAATTTACTGGGCCGAGTTCCTCCATTTCAATTGCGAACTTGGAATTCAATTGAAACATTGAAACGTCGCAGCCCAGACCAAGTGCGTTCAAATACTGGAGCGCTTTATTTCGATAAAAGCTTTCCTTGTGAGTGACCAAATGGATCTTTTCAATTTCCCAGCATTAACTTTATGACCCTCCTTCTCTCCTCCGGGAAGGATGTAGTACTGCAAAAAAACCCAACGTACATCTGCGTTAAATATTATTATGGTTGACTATACCTGCGCGATAGTCAACTATGCATAAAAACAATAACAAGATAAAACGTCACATATTATAACTTGGTCTTTCCAAACAGTGTACCATAATATTTGAACACATCGCAAATATAAGGAATGCTCAAGCGCAGCAAAGTGGATTATTAGTGATCCTGTTTTTGTACGAGATTCATGTAAATCGGGAAACTCATTTATATATTTGCGCATGCGGAAATAAGGTTTGTGAAAGTGAAATACCAAAAGGGGTGAAATCACATAATCGCAAATTATAATGTAATGGGATTTCGGCCCCCTCTTCCTTAACGCGCGCTGCGAGTCGGATAACCGGAAAAGGAAACGCGATAGCTTGGATTTGTTGAGTTATAACGCAGAAGCACGAATATTGTCTTAATTATTATCGCTTTTATAACAATACGTATTTTGACTTTCATCGCTGCAACGCTGAAACTGTTTTGACATATTAGCCCACGAGGTCTAAATACTTGTATTTTTTAACAAGGAAGATAACAAGGACTATAAATCAGTCAGTATTTAAGTTTTCGCGGTCAATGTCAAGTAGCAGCCTGTTCGTTGTTTAATAAACGATTACACAGGCCAGTTGCAGTTAGTTGCAACTTGTTTAAAGTAACAATGACATATTTAACACTATTGCCTAGAATATCGCGTGGAAACGCCTATCAGGTGCTGGTTATTATCACAGGTAATTTCTTAATTAAGTCGATGACTAAACGTATCATTATTATTGTTTTAATCACTTTGTTATTTCAGCTTCTTTGGTAGCGTTGACCAGTGGTATTTTTATAACATGGCCATCCCCGAGCATTCCCATCTTATTGTCCGGGAGTCACGCGGTGACGTTGAGCATGAAGGAGGCATCAACGCTGATTATCCTGCCGTCGATCGCAATTGTCTTGTGGAGTCCAATCGCCGGCAAATTAATTGACTCGATTGGGCGGAAGAAGACGCTGCTCCTGATCGCCGCACTGCAGTTCAGCACGTGGCTGCTGATTGCTTTCGGCACGTCCAAGACGACCTTTTACATCGCGCGAGTCCTCAATGGTATCGAGGATTCGTGTGCGTTTGCCGCGTTGCCCAGCTATATAAGCGAAGTGGCTTCACCAAAGATACGCGGCACGTGGGGCAATACGATTGCATTCCTCGTCTATTTCGGCAATTTCATTATGAACGTCGTCGGCACGTACTGCTCCATACAAGCGACTTCTTTCATCTTCGCTGTCGTGCCATTGGTATTTTTCGTTATCTTTTTGTTCTTTCCGGAATCCCCGTACTATCTGCTGATACAACGACGTGACAACGAAGCGCGGGAGGCGCTCGCACTTTTGCGCAGCGGCGATGTGGAGACGGAACTGATGCAATTGAAAGCAGATATTGATAGACAACTTTCGGAATCGGGCAGCTACAAGGACCTGTTTCTTATACGGAGCAATCGGCGAGCAGTTATGGTGGGTGCGTTTGTGCGAGGTGCACAGCAATTCAGTGGTATCACCGTGTTCCTGATGTACGCGCAACTCATCTTCGAAGAGTCCGCTGGGGAATTATCAGCGAGCACTTGCGCTATCATCTTTTCAGCGTTTATGGTCTTTACCAATCTGATCTCATCGTGCTTGATCGACATTATTGGCAGACGCTTCTCCATGTTCATCTCATCGCTAGGATGCGCGATTTTTCTAGCCATTCAGGCGCTCTACTTCTACTTCAAGGACTATATGCAATCGCAGTTCGACGTTGAAAGTCTGCGCCTGGTGCCGCTGGCATGCATGGTCATCTTCATCGTATTCTATTCGCTCGGTTTAGGCGTCGTGCCGACGTTGATGCTCGGCGAATTATTTTCGTCGCGTGTCAAAGGCAAAGCGCTCTGCCTGATGAACATCACGTTTGGTCTGTACATCGCGACGAGCTCAGAGCTATTTTCTCTATTTATGGTCAGCTACGGGCTGTCGGCGGCATTCGCATTCTTCGCATCCTGCTGCTTCATCACCTCCGTTTTCGCTTATATGCTGGTGCCAGAAACTAAAGGCAAGACACTCGAGGAAATTCAGCAGCTGTTTCGTACATAGTAAAAATTTGCGTAGATTTTTGTTGGCACGTGGCGTTATTGTGCCGAGCTCATAAACAAAGACTTAATTGCGATGAACAAACATACACTTAGAGAATATTTATACAGTGATAATATGCATAGAAGGCATGTAATTTAACTAAACAAGCGTCTTATCAAAAAATAAGTCCTTACTACAATATTAGTGGGCATTTAAATAACACTTTTAATTACCCAAGTTATGAACACGTCAGTTGGATATTCCAGTAAACAATATTCATATTTATCCGTCCTTAAAAAGACAAAACGTTCAAGTTGTGTTTCCTTTTAGCAATAACTGAATTTCGTTTAGAGTTTTGCCTTTAGTTTCAGGCAAAACATAATAACATATCACTGCGAAAATTGTGGTGAAAATGCCAAAACATAAGAAGGGTGCATACAACCCGTATTCAGATAGCAATTGAAAGACTATCGTGACTATCACAATTGTGGCAGCAAAGACCATATTTACTGCGGCTATGGATTTACCCTTAATGCTTGCAGAAAACAGCTCACCACATATCAGCGTGGGTACGATAGTCAACCCCATTGAAGTGACGATCAAGTATATCATCATACCCACCACCGGAAACCACGATACGCTTGAGAGATCAACATTAGTCTTCTCAAGCACGAAAAAATAAGTTGCCAGTATAAATAACGCAATTACTGTGCTCGCTGCTGAGGAGAAAAGCATCTTACGCCGTCCGAATTTGTCAACGATCATTGAGGACAGGAAGGAAAACAATAATTGTGCGCAACTACATATTACCGCTGATGTAGTCGCTGATAGATTTCCGCCTGCCATTGAAAATATTGTTTGTGAATAGACGATGAATACAGTTTTGCCACTGGCTTGCTGCACGCTGCGCGCAGTTATTGCAGCGAAGAAAGCGCGTCGATTGCTGTCAACCCTAAACAAATCTGCATACGTCGCAGACTCTTTCATTTGTTGATCAACACCATCAGCAATTGCTATAAACTCTTCTTCGATGTTGTCAGTCCGTCGCAACCAGCGTAGGACTTTTTTAGCTTCTTCATTTCTGTTCTTCATTATAAGATAGTATGGACTCTCTGGCATGAATAACATTATCACCAAATTGATTATAGGTAATGGCATCAATATATGGGCGGTTGTTGGAATATCGAATGATCCACCAACAGCATTTACAACAACAACGCCCAGAAACATTGAAAGTACAAGTAAATTACCCCAACGACCGCGCACCTTCGGAGAGGCGACTTCACCAATGTATACGATTGTTAACATCATTGGGACTGAATCCCCAATTCCTGATATCATTCTCGATGCATAAAACATCCATTTCGAATTACTGGTAGCGATGAGGATCCATGCAATTATGTAGGGAACTGTGGCACTTAAGATTGTAAACTTTCTGCCGAGCCAATCTGCCAACATAGAAATTGGTATTGCTCCTAAAAATATAAATATCGAGGGAATAAAAGTTAAGTACGACGCCTCTTTGTAAGTCATATGAACAGTATGATTATCCTGTAATAATTCTGGAATTGCTGGTGATGGCCATGCAAAAAATATTCCCATATTGAAACTGAGCAACGCAACTGCAATTAACGTACATCTAGTAATGCGACCATTAGTGTTTAAAACTTTTTACTTTACCACAAAAAATAACAAAAATCTGCGTCCATTCTTTGGAAATATTAGTTACGAACAACTTCATAATTGATTGTTTTCAACGCGTACGGTGAACTACTTCTATTTAGTATGAATTAATATAAAATACAAGTTTTCTGAGCAATTTCAACACAAATACCTGCTTATCAATGTGATAAATATTGGATATTTCATCAGGAAATAGCTATATGAAAATAGATAATAATGCATTTGTATAATGCATATTTAAAATTGATAAAAAAGTTGCATGATTACTTTAAACGGATTTTAAAACTTTTAAATACTTGCGCTCGACCAAGTGCGCTTTAATAAGTGTATCTTTTTATTCAATACATTTTGGGCCATCTATGGGAGAAATAGAAATTTACTTCGGTAAACAAAGTTTACAAGGGCCGGTTAATTATATTCTTTGCATAATGTCGTAAAACTAATTAAGTTTATAAATTAAATTGTAATGACCAATTTTTTAGAGTCTAACATATAATCCAATTAGACAGAAATACTCAACAATGAGCAAGGAATGGTTTTCAAACGAAAAAGCAATAGCAAGCAACTGATATACAAAAATTTAATGATATGGTATGTACCATAATTATTTTATTATTTAAAATAATATTTAAATGGTTTTTATGATTCCAGTTTCGAAATATAAGGATATTCAGCGCATAAGCCGTTGAGGGCGCAACAAACACAGCTGCCTCGGCTATCGGCTGTGTAATTGTAGACGCTCACATCCCACCTTTCTCCAGCTGCTGAGTGTGCATTTAAGTGATAAGCTAAACATAGCTAGTTTGATGGCAACCATTCTTCTAAACCTACCATTAAAAACCTGACGTAGAAGACACAAATTGCATCGATATTACATCGGCGACAAAGCAGGATGAGTGCCGATTGGATAGTGCAGTTGTTGTTCAGCAGATTCTAGGAGATAAGGAAGTGTAAAGCAACAATCGATCAGCAAACAATCGGTGAGTAATAGTTAAATTCGTCTATTCCTCCCAACTATCTAGCAAAACAAGGTCTTGGTTTGTATCTGGCTTCAGTCAGATGACTCTAACAATGTTATAACCTATGTGTGCGGCTTATCGTTATGGTACATGTAGCAAGTGCACTTCAGTAATTACCAGCACTATAGTGTTTATATTACTCTAGGCCCAACTAGCCAGCCAGACATAATGGCAACTATCAAAGATAATCAAGATATTGCCTGCTTCCATGTTACTAAACATTCATGGAAAGGAAAGTATGTATTTGTTGTTAATTTTCACTGAAGTTGTGTGCTTTATACTGTGGGGTTATTCTTAGATACAAACGTGTATTTTCTATTGGAACACATGGGATATCAACATACCATCCAGCAAGTCTGGATGTTACCAACAAATGGGTGTATAGTGATATTAAAACCATAGTTGCAAACAACTGTAATAATGAGTTTAAAATTGTTGGTAAACGTGATAAAAAAGTGGAAGCCATGACATTTTCAACTGAGCACAGAGCAACTCTTCTAACTGAAGCTCTCAAGTTTCGCCATCAGTTTTCTGAGAAGCCCAAAGAAATACTGGTATGTGTTATTTCAGTAATATATAAACAAACACTACTTATGTTTATTGTAGCGGTATCATGCTTATAAGCATCATTGGTCCGATGTGAGATTGCCAGTCATATTGGAGGTCACTCCATATTCATTGGATCAACTGGACCCTGCTTCAAATACTGTCTTGGCCAGTTATTGCTATAAGGACATGGAGGGCATTTGCACAGTCTCAGATTATCAAGGAGGTTTTGTGGTGGTTTGTGGAAACTTTAGTCGTCTGCATTTATTTGCAGCTGTGGATGCTGAACAGATTAAACAGAAGATGGTTGAACATGCTTTGGAATATTTAGGAACAAATATAAAAATTGCCCCAGTATTGATTACTTTGGAAGAATTCCAATGTCAACGTCTGGGAACATTCAGTGCTGATGAACATCTTACGTCTGTCTCCGAGTTTCAAGTGTATAAAATTCATAAAGTACGACATAAAGAGCCGGTCAGGCGCACTTTGTGTTTGTCTGAAACATGCCTGCTAGAAAGGGATCCACAAACTTACAGCATTTGTACACTGCGACCATTAAGTGCAATATTTGCGTTAGTGCGAAATAATGATAACCCACAATTGTTTACAATCGAGTACATCAACGGACAAATTAGGACCTACACAACCACCGACAGGTATGCATGATTATTCTATTGTAAGTTTATTATTTTTACTTTCTGTTTGTTTAAACGTTTAGGGATTCATTGTTAGCTTCTCTGTTGGATGGTGTGCGGGCATCTGGCAATCGCGATGTGCACATTTCAATGATTCCCACTGAACGTGGCTTACGCTTTGGCCCCTTGCATTTGCCCGTGGACGAAGAAACCGAAATAAATCACGTTAAATATTTGCAGAATCCGCCCGGCAAGCATTCGTTCTCCGAATGCGTATGTCGTTTCAATGCAAATGCGCCATACAGCGGTCTGCTGCACTGCGTTCAAGAAGGAATTTTCGGCGATAATAAAGATAAAATCATAACGAATGCCCTGCAGGCGTTAGTGCACAAGGATCATAATCAGGGCTCGATATCCAACATAGAACTGGAATCGCAATTTCAAGCATTGCGACGTTTAATTGCCAGTAAAGTGGGCTATGGGGCATTTACTGCAGTGCAAGGATTTCGTGAGGCAATCGGGCTGAAAGTCGTATCTGCGCTGCGACGTAACGATTATGGTGTAACATACGCCGCAATTGATGTGCTGTGTGCGTTCATGCATCCCACACATGATGGCTATGATTTGCGACAGGAACAATTAAACAAATCCTCGTTGTTGCAAACGAAAAGTTTTCTTGAGAATTTGCTCAACATGTGGGCAACGCATATTGTAAGTTATAAAATGAATGTTGACTTCGTTGCAAATTAATTTTGTTTCTTAGTCTCAGAATACAGGTGCGTTGGTGGTTTCCGGAATGTTGGATTTTCTCACTTTTGCTCTCTGCGTCCCGTACAGCGAAACAACGGATGGCAAACATTTCGACATCCTTTTAGAGATGGTTGCTGATCGCGGACGCATTTTATTTAGACTGTTTCAACATCCTTCAATGGCAATCGTCAAAGGCGCCGGTCTCATAATGCGAGCATTGATTGAAGAGGGCGAGGCAGATGTGGCCGCACGTATGCAAACTTTAGCTTTAGCCGAGGGCGCTCTTCCAAGGCATTTTCTTGCATCACTTTACACTATGAGTTCAGATAGCCGATTATTGACACACCGACAATTATCACGGCATTTGGTTGGCCTGTGGGTTACTGGCAATCCTACGGCCATGGGCTTACTTCGACGTGTTATGCCGACGGGTTTAATATGTTTCCTAGACTCTGATGAACAAGTTCCTGAAAATGGAACGGAGCAGGAACTTCTAAATCACAGGGACAATTTGAAATTAGCCCAAGATCATTCAAATAGAAACAAGAAAGGATCCAACTGGGCAGTTGTTGGACGTCAACTGCGCAACGTAGAAAAAACAGTGGAACATTATACAAAACTAGCAAAACAGCACTGGGGCGTTCAAATGAGTTTAAATATTGAACGCAAAGAATCCTTAAAGGAGCGACCTATTGTGTTACGTCGACGACGAGAGCGCATTAAGGCCGAAGCGAATTGGAAGCTATTTTATTACAAATTTAATCTTAATCACGAGTATCCAAATTTGATTTGGAATCATAAAACACGCGAAGAGCTCCGAGTTGCGCTTGAGAAAGAAATACAAGCGTTTACTTCGGATCGTGAGCTTGCCGGTTCTGCACTTGTAGCATGGAATCATCAAGAGTTCGAAGTCACCTATCAATGCCTTGCTGAGGAAGTAAAAGTTGGCGATTATTATTTGCGCATCTTGCTGGAAATGGATGATAGCGATGATTCGCCCATTAGAAAATCATATGAGTTTTTCAATGATTTGTATCATAGGTTCCTACTCACAACCAAAGCAGAAATGAAGTGCATGTGTTTGCAAGCAATGTCAATTGTGTATGGGCGATATTATGAAGATATCGGACCCTTCAGTGATACGAAATACATTACGGGAATGCTAGATCGATGCTATGATAAAGCGGAGCGTGATAAACTCGTCCTATTTATGAATAAGTTGATATTGCATCGACGCAATGTTAGAGATGTTCTGGAAGCAGGTGGCATTCGTATATTTGTTGAATTACTCACCCTAGCACATTTGCACACGTCAAGAGCAATGGTACCCGCACAGAGCAACGTTATTGAAGCATCAGCTAATCAACAAAATATGGATACTGAGATGGAATGGTATTATAATAGTGAAGAGGCCGGCAAGCCAGTCCCCAAGGGTCCATTAAACTTTACATCGATTAAAGATTTGTTTAAACAAGGAGTAATCACAAAGAAAACAAGATGTTGGGCCGTTGGGATGGAGGGTTGGAAACCGGCTGCACAACTACCTCAAATAAAGTGGTGTCTGATGGCAGCGGGAAATCCGTATTATAATGAATCAGAATTGGCCAGTATGATTTTGAATGTTCTGATTAAAATGTGCAGTTATTATCCCAGCCGAGATCAGGATGATGCGATAATCAGACCAGTGCCTAAAGTTAAACGAATTCTATCCGAGCGTGGTTTCCTTTCGCATATTGTTCAACTTCTTTTAACATTCGATCCAATCTTGGTCGAAAAAGTAGCGACGCTTCTAACAGAAATAATGCAAGATAATCCCGAAATGAGAACAATACATGCGACTGGTGTATTTTACTTTATTCTGATGTATACAGGGAGTAATGTTCTGCCAATTGCAAGATTTCTACAGCTTACGCATTTGAAGCAAGCCTTTAAATCAGATGAAGTAAGTTTAGACAGTATAATTATTTTCGGTATTAATATTTTTTAATTATTTTAGTCAGCAACAACTGACATCATGCAGAGGAGTATTCTCGGTAATTTGCTGCCTGATGCAATGGTGTACTATTTGGAAAATCACGGCGCTGAGAAATTTGCGCAAATATTTTTGGGCGAATTCGATACACCTGAAGCAATATGGAACTCTGAGATGCGACGGCTACTCATTCAAAAGATTTCTGCGCACATAGCGGACTTTTCACCAAAATTGCGGAGCCATACAATGGCTCGCTACAATTACATCCAAATACCGGCCATTAGATATCCACAGTTAGAGCGCGAATTATTCTGCAATATATTCTACTTGAGGCATCTCTGTGATACTATTAAATTTCCTGACTGGCCTATTCCGGAACCTGTCAAATTACTCAAGGATGTGTTGGAGGCTTGGCGCGCCGAAGTAGAGAAGAAGCCTCCAGCAATGACCGTCGAAGATGCGTACAAATGCTTGGGACTTGACGGTACACCTGAAGAAGCTGTTATCCGGAAAGCGTATTATAAGCTGGCAACGAAATTTCATCCTGATAAAAATCCAGACGGCAGAGAACGCTTCGAAGAAGTTAGCCAAGCTTATGAATTTCTCTGCAGCAGGAGCAGTTGGAGTGACGGACCAAATCCGCATAATATTGTTCTGGTACTAAGGACACAAAGTATTCTCTTTCACCGTTACTCGGATATACTACAGCCGTACAAATATGCTGGGTATCCTCAGCTTATTAAAACCATTCAAATCGAAACGAATGATGATCAATTGTTTGCAAAAGCTGCGCCTCTATTAACGGCTGCATGCGAGTTAGCGTATCATACAGTGCATTGTTCAGCATTGAATGCAGAAGAACTGAGACGAGAAGGTGGATTGGAGGTAGACATTTGATACATGTTTAACTTATAATATAATTTAATGGAATGCTTGTTTTCCAGGTTCTTCTTGAAGCTTATTCTCGCTGCGTTGGTGTTGTTAACAATTCTTCAAAGCCTGATGAAACTTGCGTGGAAGTTTCAAAGCATATTACCAAGTGCTTTAGCGTAGCTGCACAATTTATTGGCTGTCGCGAAAAGTTAATTGAGATGCCTGAATTAATTCGCGATTTGTGCAGAATTTTATACTTCAAGGTAAACATTTTGTATTTTTATACATGAGACCAGCTTGAGTTTAATTTTCGTTTCAGAAACTCACTAAATTGTGTTATATTGCAACTGAATGTGTGAGTGCTTTAGCAGTCGATTCAATTTTGCAAATGCATTTGCTAAAGGCTGGAGCCTTATGGCACTTGCTTCTTTTCATGTTCAACTATGATTACACATTAGAAGAGGGTGGCGTGGAAAAAAACGAAAGTGAGAATCAACAGGAAGTTAGTAACCGACTTGCTAAAGAAGCCGTGAGGGCATGTGCAAGACTTGGTGGTTATTTAAAAGGTGAAGAAGAGTCTCCAGAAAATGCTGTTACAAGAACAATTCTTGAAGCGCTCTTGACACCATTTCTTGCCAACCAATTGGGGACTACAAAAACGGAAGAAGTAAGTACATAAAGATTATATATAAAATTGTTTCTTTATTTAAATTTGTTTAGGTATTAAAAACAATCAATAGCAATTGTGAAACGCCCTACTTGGTATGGGATAATGGAACACGCAGTGAGCTGTTAGAGTTCCTTGATAATCAATGCCAAGCACGTGAAGAATCAATATTGGATATCGATGCAAATACATTTGAGTATTCTGCACACAAAGATGAATTGATTATCGGTGGTATTTTCGTGCGAATTTATAATCAACAGCCGACATTCCACATTATCAACCCGAAAGCATTCGCTGTCGACTTGTTAGCCTTTCTCATGGAACAATTTCACCATATCCGAGATTTGGTGAATATTGCACTTTCGGTAACGATTGAAGCCCGTTTGAAACAAACAGTCATGGCACTTACAGCCCTAGGAAATTTAATACAAAATAATCCTGGTGTTGAAATACAATGTATTGGGCATTTTAAACTGCTCTTCAATTTTTTGAATGTGTCGCACAGTCCGATACAAAAAGCAGGATTAAATGTGATATCAATCGTTACAAGAAACAACGAGTGTGTCAACGATATTGCAGCAAGTGAAGTACTTGGGTATTTGCTACTGGTTTTGTACACGATTCAAGATTCACAGCCTCAAAGCTTGGATATTTTATACGCTTTAATGTCAACAACAAAGTTAGTTAAAGAGGCGCTTAGTAAAGGAGCTGTGATATATTTGCTGGATCTATATTGTAATTCAACTCTCGTGCCAACACGAGAAACCTGTGCAATGTTAATAGCGAAAATGAGCGCTGACAAACTCATTGGCCCGAAAGTAAGATTGGCGATCGGGACATTCTTGCCACCAATATTTGCCGATGCAATGCGTGATAGTCCAGAGACATCGGTGAGCATGTTTGAGAGCGAACATGAACATCCAGAATTGATATGGAATCAAGAAGCGAAAGATCGCGTGTGTGCTACTGTAGCGCGGCTTCGTCGAGAGTAAGTGTTTTAAACATCTTTAAGGGCATATAGTATAATGTTTAATATAAATTTTTAGACATCAAAGTGCCCAGGCCCAAAATCCATCTTTGATTTGGAAGATGCCAGACAATAATGGTATAACAACAATCGCTCATCCAAATGAATATGTAGTCGGCGGTGTCTACATCCGCATATTTATATCAAATCCAACATGGGCACTGCGAAAACCAAAAGAATTCTTATCAGAGCTTATGGAAACGTGTCTAACACTCATGGCCAAGGAAAAACCGAATGTAGATTTTTTAGAAATGGCAACAAACGCTTTATGTGCTTTGATGCACGCACAGCCCGCTCTTCTGGATTTAGTTCCATCAATGGGACACATTCCACGTTTATGTAGGCAAATGGGAAGCAATATTCGACAAACCGCCGTTCCAAAATCATCCATTCAAATATTACATGCTATATCTAATAGCACTGTAAGTAGTTATTCATTATATTTATGTTTCTTTTATCCAGAGTAATGGTACTTTTAGATTTGCATAACTGCAATTGCGCAAACGGATTGCATGCATGCATTAAAGCAGGCAATGCAAGTTCGCCGAGATATGGTTCCAATTGCTTGCGAAACATTGCATAGATTGTTTTCTACAAATCAAGATACACTAGTGAAGCAAGCATTGGATGTGGATTTTGTACAATTTCTCTTGGATCTCTTGGATGGTAAATTGGACATTGCTGATAATCCGGCAATGACAAAAGCACAAATCGTTAAAGCGCTTAAAGCAATGTCCAGAAGTCTTATTTATGGAGAAAAGGTTACTCAAATATTGGACAGGAGTTCAGTATGGTGTGATTATAAGGATCAGAAACACGATTTATTCATTTCCAGTGCGCCAACAATTAACTATCTAACAGGTGCGTGACGCAAATGTTACTGTTATATCATTTACAAATCATTCTTTTCAGCTGGAACGCCAACTTCGGCTGGTTATTTAACACAAGGACCAAGTAATAATAAAATTATTTCTGGCCCACCACCAGTTGATAAACATGATGTTTCATTTGCATCACCGGATTGCATCTGACAAACTCATCAAATGCGCCTTGTAAGTGAGACGAAAGTTGGTTTAATAGAAACATTCCGTTGAACGTCTTATGTTAACCGTCTATTGTGTCGGTATATGAGTTGAAAATTACATAAATTTATAAAAGTAAGTTCAAAATTGTTTATGTAATATATAATGTAAAGTATTTGTATTTTAATAAGGAATAAGTATGTACCAATTTACATTATAGGTTCATTCTTTCAATACTCAGATTGATCTACATAAAAGTTGCAATGATGTAGACTAATTGCAAAAGTATTTGATTGATAAAATTTATATTGATATTCAAATTGGAAGTTTTCTACGTGATGATATGAACTCTAACCATTTGATGGCGTTGTAAAGCTTCATATCATATGTTGAACTTGTGAGCAGTCAACAGAGAATTGATAATATGTAAGGTCATTATTACTCGGGCAATTTTATTCGTGTGTATATATTAACGAATTGTGATATAATAATCTTGCAAGTAGTACAGCGACATGCTTTCCAAGTGCAATTTATTAGCATCTAATCAGCGCAAATTTTTGCGTTTTTTACATTTAGATAGTGCAAGTGTAATTCGAACAAAATGTGAATTTAATTCACCTAACTTCAAAGTATGTATTACTTACATTCGCTCCCAATTCAGAATAATACTTTGTTTGTTACTTAGGAGAATCATGTGCGCATGACTGGGCTAGTAGAGGAGTTGAAAACAAGAACAAACTTATTGTTACAAGGTGGTGGAGAGAAAGCTGTTAAGAAGCATACGAGCAAAGGCAAACTGCTTGTTAGGGATCGAATTAACAAACTCATTGATAAGAATAGCGCTTTCCTTGAGTTATCAACATTTGCAGCATATGATATGTACAATGATAACATTGCTTCTGCTGGGTTAATTACAGGCATTGGTAAAATTCATGGGTAAGTTATAAAGTTTACTTGTTACAACTGATAATTTTTATTTGTTTTATTATTAGGAGACAATGCATGATTGTGGCAAATGATGCAACTATTAAAGGAGGAACTTATTATCCAATGACTGTGAAAAAGCAACTTCGTGCTCAAGACATTGCAAGTGAAAATGAATTACCATGCATTTATTTGGTTGATAGTGGTGGTGCAAACCTGCCCTATCAAGCTGATGTGTTTCCAGACAAAGTGCACTTTGGAAGAACATTTTTCAATGAGGCAAATCTGTCAGCAAGAGGAATAGCTCAGGTAATTAATCACTTCATAATACTTTTCTATTATTTGTGTATATTTTTTTTTCATAGATTGCTGTTGTGATGGGCTCCTGTACTGCAGGTGGTGCATATGTACCAGCAATGGCAGATGAATCCATAATTGTTGGGAAACAAGGCACCATATTTTTAGCAGGTCCACCACTCGTTAAAGCAGCAACAGGTGAAGAAGTAACAGCTGAGGAACTTGGTGGTGCAGATATGCACTGCACCACTTCAGGAGTAGCTGATCATTATGCGCTAAATGATGAACATGCACTGCAATTGACTCGCAATATTGTCAGGAACTTGAAAAAGAAACATCTGGGAAGTCAATTCAATGAGCCGTATGAAGAGCCATTATATAGTAATGAAGAATTATATGGTATTGTTCATGGAGATCCATTTAAACCTTTTGATTGCCGTGAAGTTATCGCACGTCTCGTTGATGGATCCAAATTCAGTGAATTCAAGAAACGTTATGGTGAAACGCTGGTTTGTGGTTTTGCCAAACTTTATGGTAAAACTGTTGGAATACTTGGAAACAATGGAGTTTTATTTTCGGAAAGTGCTATCAAGGGTGCACACTTTGTACAGCTTTGCGCGCAACGCAATATCCCATTATTATTTCTGCAGAACATTACAGGTTTGTACACTTTATTGAATATTGTTGAATCTTCTATTTTTAATAATTATTGTTTTAAAAGGTTTTATGGTTGGCAAACAGGCTGAGACTGGTGGAATTGCCAAGGCAGGTGCAAAAATGGTGACTGCAGTGGCATGTGCTCAAGTGCCAAAGTTTACATTAATTATTGGTGGTTCTTATGGTGCAGGCAATTATGGTGAGTTTCTATTCTTATTATTTTTTTTTTTTTTGAATTACCGATTTCGCGTATCTGACAGGGATGTGTGGTCGGTCATACTCTCCCAGATTCTTATACATGTGGCCAAATTCTAAGATTGCTGTCATGGGGGGACCCCAAGCTGCAGGGGTTTTGTCACAAGTGGCAAGAGCCACTAAGGGGAAAAATTGGACAGAACAAGATGTTCTTGAATTTGAGAAACCTATTATTGATCAATTTGAAAAAGAAAGCTCAGCATACTTCAGCTCAGCTCATGTTTGGGATGATGGTATAATTGATCCAAAAGATACCAGGAAAATATTAGGCCTAAGTTTAGCTGCAGCTTTAAATTCACCTGTAAATGAAACTAAATTTGGGGTATTTAGAATGTGAGAATGAGCACAATATGTGTAATCTTTTATTTTATTATTAGTTAGTATCACGCTTCTCAATTTGTCGCAGCTGTTTCTTTTTCATTTTCTTAATCTTTGCTGTGTTTGTGATAACTTGAACTACTTCTGATTTCTTTTGGTTCTCCTGCTGCCTTTGGATGTTTTCTCTTCTCCTTTCTTTTTTAAGTTCTTTTTGTTTTGCTATTTCCTCCTTTATTGCCCTTGATGTTTCTTTCACTTGCTTTAGCTCTTTACGTAATGCTTGTTTCTTTTCAAATGATCTTCGTATCCCCTTTGTTTTGATTATAGAGTTGAAACGGGTTTTCTCATTTTTCCAAACATTTCCAGATTTTGGTCTACCCCTAACAACCACTCTAAAATAGAAATAATTTAAACGATCCAATTAATATTTCAGAGAATAAAATTACTTACTTTGCAGCATCAATATTCGTGCTCGTCATTGCTAACACGTGTATATGGAGTGTTTGGTGCTGCAGCAAATTTTTAGGCTAGGTTATACCAACCAGTTCAGGTTCTTAGCTGCAGTCGAAGTACGTGTTTATTATAATATAGTGTCAGTTTGAAAATCTTTTTCAGATGTTGAGAAATAATTATGAATAATTATTTGGTATGTTAGTTGTTTTGGTATTGCGTTTTTAGTTATAGATATTTGTGAATAATTGTATGTTGTGTTATTTGTTGTCATAATGATGTGTTTCTTTCTTGCCTAGATTATACCAAGCAATCAACTGTAAAATGGGTCTATAAGAAACAATTGCAATTAGTGAAGTTTACAAAATCAGCAGCACCTTGATCTGGACATATGGACATCTCGCCCAATAGTATAAAGAAGACAAACATTAAGCAAATATGGTGAGGCTTTGATAGCACTTGTATGTTTCAATGAGGAATTGAACACAGCTTTGATGTTCTAGTGAGGAAGCAGTTGAGGATATGTCTTTTAATGATGAAATAGTTGGTATGTACTTTAAAGTATTATTATGCGCACCAGTCTCAAACGATATCACAATACGCGGTCTGTGAAACTTCTTTTGCTCATTTTATTTGTTTGAGGTTGTGCACTTGGTGTTTAGAATTTCATGGATATTTAAAACTTACAAATCAAATTTAATGTTCTATTTACTTATTCATATGATATGTATTGCTATATTGTTTACCAAATGAAAGTTTTCAACATTTTAGCTGGTACAGAGAAATTGGGAAACAAATGTACACCTCATAATTTGTTGCCAATAGGCATTATGCTTACTTCTACAAGGCCTTAGGAGACATAAAGAAGATCTACCAGTTGGGGCTGTTGTATTTATGAAGAGGGATTCAAATAACTTTGCCTTACTTGCCTTGTGCAATAGTTTCAAGTAAGTGACACTTCTTTTGCCCATTTTGTTTGTGTCCAAGGTTGTGCATTTGGCGTTTAGAATTTTATCATTGTCCAAAACTTACAAACCAAATTTAAAGTGTTGTATTTACTTACTCATATGATATGCATGGCTATATTGTCTACTAAATGAAAGTTTTCAACATTTTACCTGGTACAGAGAAATTGGGAAACAAATGCACACCTCAAACATTTGTTACCAATAGGCGTTGTGCTGACTTCTGCAGCGCTATGGGAGAGATACAGAAGAGCTACCAGTTTGAGCTGTTGTATTTATGAAGATGGATTCAAATAACTTTGCTGTAGGACCCTCATGCAATAATTTCAAGTAAGTGACACTTCTTTTGCTTGTGTTGTTTGTGTGCAAGGTTGTGCATTTGGCGTTTAGAGATTCATAGATGTCTAAAACTTACAAACCAAATTTAAGGTGTTGTATTTACTTACTCATATGATATGCATGGCTATATTGTCTACTAAATGAAAGTTTTCAACATTTTAGCTGGTACACAGAAATCGGGAAACAAATGCACACCTCAAACATTTGTTGCCAATAGGCATTGTGCTGACTTCTGCAGGGCTATGGGAGAGATAAAGAAGATCTTCCAGCTGGAGCTGTTGTATTTATGAAGATGGATTCAAATAACTTTGTTCTAGGAGCCTCGTGCAATAATTTCGAGTAAGTCTCTTACACTACAGGATCACATGGCCAGGGATGATAAGGGGGCCACGAGCAAGTTAATTTAAAATTGGTTCCCTAATCTTATATAAGAACGTTTTAAATAAATGGATTAAATATATTCGGGTTGTGTTCAAAGGATTATAATGGTTAAATACCAATATAGTATAATATGTAATTTCCTTATAGCAATGTTAGTTCGCTAATATCCCAATAGATGGCCAAATTAGTTCCACAAATTCATCCGAGATGGCGGCACACGACATGTCTCACCGGTTGCCTAACTCAAATTTTCTCCAAAAATTGTTTAAATTTTATGTTTAAATGTTATCCTATAAGGTTCAATGTTTTATTACAGATAAAGGGATCCGCACTGATTAAAATGAGGTATCATACACCCCTCTAAGACTACTGGTTCATGAGTAATACACCTTTTAAAAATACCCGTCTAAAACTTACGTTTATATGATCCCGGTATGAAAACGCAAACAATGAATCTCTTTTCTGGCCCCCATAATTGTTCGCGCCGAAATTAAAAGTATCTCTTTACGTTTATGTGATCCCGATACGAAAACGCAAAAAATGAATATAAGAAACTCAATTTTTCCCCATGATTTTTTCATTTCTTATAGCCTCCATGATTGTTCGCGCCAAAATTAAAAGTATCTTTTTACGTTTATGTGATCCTAGTACAAAAAGGCAAAAAATGAATATAAGAAATGAAGAAATCATGGGGAAATTGAATTTCTTATATTCATATTTTGTCTTTTTGTACCGGGATCATATAAACGTAAAGAGATACTTTTAATTTTGGCGCGAACCATCATGGGGGCCGGAAAAGAAATTCATATTTTGTCTTATTGTATCGAGATCACATAAACGTAGAGATTCCTTTAATTATGGCGCCAAAAGTTATGGAGGCCTGAAGAACGCCATTTTGTTACGAGTTTTTGTAACTCTTGAACCACACGCCCTAGATAGGGGTGTGATACCTCATTTTATTCAGGGAACTTATCTCTATTCACATATTAACTTTAAAACGTATTGGACACCATTTAATTGCATAAATTCAACAATTTCCAGTAAAGAATATAATATAGGCAACTTGTATTACACGCCATTTTGTGAACCCATGCCGCCATCTATTGAGGAAGGGAAGTACTACGACAAACTGTATACCGACCACTGAACACAACGCCATCTTTCGAGGAAGGGGAGAATATGATGTCACCTCAGTACATTTTATGGATTTATTAAAGAACCTACCCAAATAAGTCAATGGAACGACTTATAATTGAAAGAACACTTGGTGCCTTACCATCCTAGGTGATGTGAAATAATTAGCTCCCATGGATGCGATATAATCGTCAAATACCTGAAGAAATGGAAGCAGGGCTATGTACAGCAGGGGACGCAGATGTAAGGCTGTTGATATTGATGATGACCTGAAGAAATACATTATAAATAGAAACAAACATAAGCTTGCATAATTGTTTATAATTATTCAGGGTTTAAGTGCCAACACACTTACCGAGTATTATAGAACTGGATACATTGTTTCCAAAATTATCATCAAGTACCTGAAAAATATATTCAAATTAGTTAAACTATAACAGTTTGAATAAATTAACTAGGGTGGTTACTCTGATTCAGAGCTTAAATGCCCACACACTCACCTGTTTTCAGCCCTCATGCTTGAATGAAATGGAACCGATCATCAACCAACTGAAACACACATTAAATTAAATATTGAAATACAATCATTACAGGAAAGGCAGCTAATGTAAATGCATAAGCTTGATCTCCCACTCACCTATTGCCATATAATCGAATGGGAGTTGCCTTCATATATTAACTGAAAAAATACACAGAAATTACAAATATTTGTTAACCTATAGCAGTTGGTATAAAACTGGGTGGTTATTACAATTTAAGGTTTCAATATACACGTACTCACCAATTTTTATCCATCTGCCTTGAATGTGAAATAAGTGTTATCATCAACCAACTGGAAAACACATTGAATTTGGTATATATCATGAAATGCAGTTATATTATATATATATTATGAATCAGCTTAACACAGTCTCTCACCTAATTCTCTGATGTGGCTTGGAACAGAATAAATGTTGTCTTCAAATAGCAACTGAAAAATACATAGAAATTAGACCAAAATTATAAACTCTATTAGTTGGGATAACAATCACAACAGGTTGTGATTGTTATTTTGTGTAAACAAATACATTGTTTACACAAAAATTTCCTAACATAAATCTACATCAATACTGACCTATTTCAATGATGTTGCTGCAACCATAGCAGCAGCTGTCTTCATATTGTCACTAAAAAAATACATTAGAATTACAAATAAATCACAACCTTCAGTAGTTGGGATTAAACTGGGTGGTAGCTATAACTAAGTTCTTAAATGCTT
Source organism: Aleochara curtula (assembly GCA_963978815.1). Lineage (NCBI taxonomy): Eukaryota > Metazoa > Arthropoda > Insecta > Coleoptera > Staphylinidae > Aleochara > Aleochara curtula. The sequence continues at coordinate 15,810,714 of OZ022216.1, read as the reverse complement.
ATGTTCATACCGAATTTCATCCTTCTGCCCTTAATTGAATGAACAGACTCTCAATAGACGTTGAATATATGAGTATTAAAATGTGATAGCCATGATGAATCTGCTTATTATAAACCAAGTTTCAAATGGCCCCAGTACACTTGTCTCTTCAATTTCTCTTCAAAGTGCTTGCATGACCATTAAGCCTCACAATATAACTGCTGCAGATATAATTAGGAAACCCATTGACATACTGCAATTTGTTTATAAAATAATCAGCTATAATGTTAGAAAACAATTTACCATTTTACACCATAGTTCATCAATGGCTCCATTAAATTATCATCATTTAAAATTGGTGTGTTATTTAAATTCATCATTTGAGGTACCAAACAAATCTGTATCCAATAGGCCTATATTATTTGTAGGATATTGTATTAAAGCTGTGGCCAAATTAACTACAAGTTCATTTCTACAATTACTATAGGTGTTTCTAAATTCACCTGCTGTAGTACTTTTGCCAACACCTCCTTTCCCTGAAGCAACCAGAATAACGTCTTTGACTCCAGGTATTGGCTTTACCTTTGGCAGATTGCTTGCCATGATTTCTTGGCGTCTTTGCTCTCATTTGTGATGTTTCTCTGACGAGATCTGTATGCTTTGACTTAAGTTTAACTGGAAACATAAATATGTATAAATATTATTCGTAAGACTAAAATTCATATATAATTACATGATTACTTATACACAATGTGTGTGTGCTTCATCGTAACTATTCATGAAAGTTCTTGAAGTGCATTTTTTAAATAATAAACATAAGGTTATGTAATACTCTTAACCCTGATCAGCACAAAGTTACAATTAAGATTCTTTGAGTAGTGCAAACACATTCATGCTGTGAATCTCGTGTGAATCAAGTGGGAATGAACACTTAAATTGAGATATATATCTTCCAGTTTTCAACTTCCAGTGAATTCACCCTTTAATTAATTCAAGAACAATTTATAAATTAACAATTACTATTATAAAAGATAAAGCTGCACAATTGCAGTGCTTACACACACTTGTTCAGGTAACTGGCCCACCAGGTAACTTTTACAAAGACGCGACGGTCGTTTGACAACTTGCTTATGGAGAGTAGAGTGTGATGGTGTGATGATCGACTTCTTCCTTACGCGAGTTGATAGTTATGTCCATAGACGGCGCTGCAATTGGATTTCAAAACTTTTGTAAAAGTTTTTTGCATATTAAAGAATGATTATATTAGATGTATAAACACCGTTTGACAACGGCATTATCACAATATAACTTTATTTTTGTTTACTATTTATTTATATTATTATTGGCAGATTACTTGGCACATTATTTTTATATGCGTTTTTGTAATGGAATTCTTTTATAATTGGCTGACAAGGTACAGAAACATTTAAGATAAACTTTTTATAAGCTCATATATTTTATTTTTGGTTAAAAAAAGGATTGTTCAATGTATTACTATTGGTAATACCAATAAAATTAATAACAAGTCATGTAGTAATCATAGTTGATCAGGTTGCTAAGATGGATTAGAGCTTAAGGGTGTGTACAGAATCAATACACAAGTATAAGTTTTAATTCCTTTATTGTATGACAGTTACTGGTACATGGGTAAAGAGCCCGACTGGTAAATGCGAGTTCCTGAGTTCGAATCCCGGAGTCTGCGGGAGTTTGAATAAGTTTTAATACCTATGGAATAAAATTGTATTCAAATATAAGTTTTAATTTAGTTACAGCAAGACAGTTAGTGGTGCAGTGGTGAAACACTTGCTCAGTAACCGTGAGGTCCTTGGTTCGAATCCTGGGGCCTGAAATTTTTCGGAATTTAAAACTCTAACGGCAAATACTTCCCAAGTAGTTACTTGGCGTCAGGCAGAGGTACTTCTTAAGTAGAATGGTCATTCAATTGGCCATAGCACTTGTATTCAAAGCAAGGCACTTGGAAATTAATTCATAGCTCTACTTGACATAAGAAGCGCCCCCCTGCTCTTCGACGTCACAAACCGAGACCTGTTGGTAACGAAAATCGGGAATGGGGAGGCAGTCTACTGCCGGGGAGCGAAGCGGCGGGGTGGGCCGTCACAAGACAATCTTAACGTACGGGCTTCAAAAATTAAAAATGGGGCCCATGTACGTCTCCTGGGGCCTCCATTGGACTTAGAGTTAAGTCTATAGGGGCCCCCAAACGTACAAGGAATTAAATAGTAAATTCGGCCGGCTAGCCGTTGTCGGGGATCGAACCCGAGACACACAGACAACTCACATAGGCTTTACCACTAGGCTACGGAGTGCTGTGCTTCAGACTAATTTGATCTTCCCCTTATAGACTTAAATTGAATTGAAATGTTAAAATAGAATTGCCCGACTCGAGATTCGAACTTGAGTCGCACAGACCACATCCATAGGCTAGACCACTAGGCCATGGAGTGTTGTTGCTACAGCTAAATTTGATCTTGCCCTTATAGATTCAAACTGATTTCCATTGAAAATTTAAAACTTAAATCTGGACTGGTTTTCTCAGGGATCGAACCTGAGACGCTCGGATCACGTCCACAGCCTAGACCTCTAGACTATGGAGTGTTATTACTGTAGCTACATTTGATCTTCCCCTTATATTCTCAATTTAGATTGAATTAGATATTATGTTCCCGGTAATTACTAACACCATACAAGCAAGGCCACTGGTATGTATTTTTTGGTATTTACACATGTTATTGCCCACACACATTTTACATTGACTAGGGAATGACTTCGATTTAATTTATTACATGTATTTATTGTAATACTTTCGATTGGTTCAGTTATATTTACAAAGAGACAAGCATAATATATTACAATGAATGATTTTCATTTCATTTTATGTCAGATTCTTTAAAGATTGGCTTCAGCGTCTAACAATTCCAGTTTCCAGTATTCTGATCCATTCCATTTTCATTGCTAGTAAATATATATATAACATCATTTTGTTAGATTTATAAAATATGTCACATTATTGCACAGCAATAAAGCTCTTATTATACGTATTATATTTACAATCAACGTCATTATTTTATGTTATTATATTATACATGTAAATATAAGAATTATTTATACCTATTGTTAGTTTTGCCTTTTATGCAATATTGTACATTGTCAAAATTGTTAAAGTTTTTACAGTCGAAGTATCGTTTGCTTGTAGCATTTAGTTGTTTGTACATCGTATGCAAATAATTATAAAATCCGTACAAACTTGCTCCAATAAATGAAATTTAAATGAAACCGTGATGTTTTTCGTACAAAAGTATTTAAAAATGTATAAACTATAATATCCTGCCTGCGCAGCTGTAGATTTGCTAGTGTCTAAATTTGTTAATTACATCTCTCTATGTAGGCTGCGTTGATACATTAGAAGGTACTTTCACGCATATTGCTGTTAAAAAATATCATAAAATTAATTAAATTAAATTTGGATACACATACTTGAAGCAATAGATTATTAATTTTCCTATTCAATAGTATTTAAATGAATTAAATACTTAGACCGTACCAGTTTGGATTTCATAAGACACTCTTTTAACAATTACCTCATAGTGGATCAACTACGCAATTTGTTTAACTAATCATATATATGGTGGAACTATATTCTTTGAATTCAATTTGTTTTCATACTTTAAATGAGCTAAAATAATTCATCATCCAGTTTAGTTAGGTGGACACCTAACATATCAATAATTAGACACATGACTTGGCATCTACACTCCTGTATCACAGGCCGTTAGTTTGAATTAGAAAAGATACGCGTTGTTTGCAATGGAAACAATTTACGGACGATGATTAGTCATTCACGATTAGTAGAATGAAACTTACCAACATAAACTTATAGTTTAACGCATGTGCGACTTACATTTGCGAAAAGGGTCCCTAGTGTATTTAAACACAGCTTTCCGGCCCTGGTATGGAGTCTGCAATAATATGATCGCGACGCATCGTCGCGAATGTAGGGAAAGGACCGTCCCTAGGCCGAGGACGGGCTCGTCCTAACGTCGTTGTGTTCGTCATAGTTTGGGAAGAGCACACTTCAGGCGATGGATTTATCTCCGTATGACTCTAAAAATTAATAAAATCATTAACTCACTCGACACGTTATAAACTAATGATTTACAAAATTGTTAAACGCCGGACTAAGTCGTGCGTGATCCCCTGGTGGTGTAAATAAAGCATCCGGCCGTGGCAGTGGGCCCCCGGCATTCGGGGGAGTTGTGGTCTCTGCACCTATATTAAGTTCAATAGTAAAATATTTTGAATTATAGCACTATGGTATTCTTACTTCTTGGAGTGTTTAAAATATCCGGTTGATGATCAACCGAAGTGATTGGTGATTGTCCCATGCAGTCAGCTACAGGCTTAAGGGTGTACGCAACCACGTATCGATGGTCGCCTGTATTGATTTCAAGCATTGATCCTGGCCGTGACGTTTGCGGCGTTATTTTTGGCTGCTTTGAAGGATCCAGTTGATGATTACAGTGATTACCAGCGCAATGTCGATGACGTCTCCTTACAGCCAGCACAATTATTAATAAAACCGCAATTCCAATAGTCAGTAGTGAACCAGTCAGTAATGCAGCAATGGGAAGTATGCTAATATTCGAGGAACCATCTAAAAACAAAACATGTATAAATAAAATATGACAATTCAATAAATATGGGCTTGAGAGCCTAACGAGGCTCTTTGGTTTGACTGTAATTGATTTAATGCATATGCAAATAAAAATAAAAAATACTTATTGAAATTACTTTTGAAGACTTATTTCAATGCATGTACCAAATCAAATTTCAGCTTGGCGAGCAGGTGCGGCGTGAAATATACATATACGTATATGCATAAAATGGTTTCATTTCATTCTTTCCGACGTCTAATGTGTAATGCAAATGTATTCCTGGAGCGTTTATTTTTTCTGCGCGCTAAGTGCGTGCAAATTAAAGTCACTCCCAGAGCATTAACATAAAGGCGAATAAAATGCACCTAAACAGGCAGTTGCGGCGCGTGTTGTAAACGTGAAGGGAAAAACATATTACTTCCGTTGACACAGTTACTTTATGCATTATCATAATCCGAGTAAAATTTGCATTCCGCCGCCAGCTGTCTGCCAACCATACTGTGGTGGATTCATTTAAATTGGATTTGTAAAAATGAAAATGAGTATCGCATAAAATATCGCGTAGCAGCAAGCCACTCATCTATCTACATTGTACCCGAGCGAGCGCGCGTTAGCAAAGCGAATGATAATTATCCTTTATTTTCCGCTCGATAGAGTGTTCCTGCATGCGCAGGAAGTAAATTAATTTCATATGCGGTATGGCATTGGCAACACATGTCCTGCATACAGTGGCTTCCTCATTCAATGCATTTCGATTTGCGATTAAGGCACGTGCGAAATGTGGCTCACATAAAATCAGACATCGCTTGAAATTCCGAACGCGCAAGTTGTCTGTTTGCAATGCGCATCAAAATTGCATTAATATGGTGTTTGCATATAGCGGCCCGTGTCGCATTGCAAAATCCACCACCTGCCTGATTGTTTCAAGTTTGAAGCAAGATGTTGGCGGTTGTGTGCGGGGGCAAAGAAGAGTCACTAACCTGTGCGTTTCTCGGCGTCGTTGAGCGTGATGTCTTCGAGCATTATCTTCTCGCTGCGGCCCTTCGCGTTCTGCGCGTAGACGACGATCCGCAGCGTCGGTGGAAGGCCGTCGCCTGTAAGTAGTTCGCCCAACTCCAGCCGGAAGAGCGGAAATTCACTATTAGCCACCGTGAGATTCAGTCGCATACGCATCGTGTACGGATCGTAAGCCTCCAGCACGAATCTCTGGGGAAGGCCGCCGTCATATCCAGCTCGACACTCTACCTCCAGCGCGTCGGAGCTATGATTAGTAGCCGCCCGGAGAGTGCAGTTGCTCAGCGGGTTCGGCTTTGCTGCAAAGTTATATAAATCCGTTTAGTCGTGACCGTATTTCGCAAACAGGCCGAATGTTTCGCCAAAGCGGATGGCTGGATGCTTGGATGGCGGCGGCTGCTGGCTCGTGTGGCTAAAGCGTTTTCGCGGTGAACGAACTGAATGGGAAACTAGGAAGCAAGCAAGCAAGCAAGCCAGCCAGCCACCAAGGACGACGATGTGCCTCCTGGAGAATGCCAACACACATGGGGGGTGCATGAGTTAATAGTTAAAGGGCGGAATATTTACAAAAGCACGCCTCCAACTTTATCGCACGATTTATTTGTTTCGAACTTTGCGATCTTCTGATGTACGCGCACCGAGTCCACTCGGGTAATATTCGTCCTGGTTTATGTACTCGTTCTCCGTTTCCATCCTCCCTCGGGCAAAGTTTCATTCGAACGGATACCGATGGTTTTGTTTGTCATACGGTCCCAAATCACATGTCAAAAGAACAATTGTGCCCGCCGTCAACCTTGAACTTGACTCAATTGGTCTTTCGCTCCCATCACACGCGACAAGGGAAGAGGCGGTCATCAAACAGCAGCAGCGCGTAGAAAAGTTGGTTCACGGAATGACAAGCAAACGACGCGACCAGACAACCGGAAGGAAGATTGCGGGAGGAAGGAGAGTAAAAAAAGATTGCAATACTTACAAGCTGGAACGACCTGGAAAACGCAGGGCTCGCTTTGCCTGCCAATGGCATTCTTCGCCCAGCATGTGAGCGTTCCATAGTCCCGTTGCGACGCCGGAGTGTACATCAGTTCGCTGATGTTTCCGCTTGTGGTGACAAAACGTGCCGGCGACACGTCGAAGCTCTCACCGCTATTGTTAAATTGCCATGTGAAGGTCACATCGCTGGGATCCGCCGCCACGTGGCATCGCACCTTTAGGCTTTCGTCCAGCGACGCGCCGATGATTATCATTTCCATGTCGCGGCAGACGGGGGCGACTGCAACAGAAAACGCACGTGATTTATTTAGAACCTCTTAGGATGACCGCAGTGGCACAGCAAGACATATTTAAATTGTTCCCTAACAATCTTGAATAGAAATGGTCCTGCCGGTTTTTTTTCCGGACGTAGGAAATTCAAATCCTGCGCGACGCACACATGCACAAAGCCGCACAATGGAGAGCGTGAGTGAGCAAACCGGATGGACGCATGCGAAAGGTAAAAATCTTGAGCGGCGTAAAAGGCACTAGTAGTTGGTAGCGAGTGCGAGAGTGCTGCGACTTGGCAAACCGAGGATAAAAAGGCGACTCTATTGGACATTCGGGGGGCACCCACCGACGATGCGGTCGGAATAAGCAATCTGTATAGATGAGGCAAGAGCCTTAGCTGGGCTTAGCAAGTTGTAATCCCGATGCGGTCGGCCCGAGGATTGGCATGCGAACCCTCGGGACGGGGCCGAGTGTGTCGTGCTCGACATCATAAATTCACGCCGAATACCGCACAATCAACGAAATTTACCTAGAAAAGCCGCTTGCATGCAATACTCGAAAAGATAATTATCCATATGTTTACAGGAATTTACTTTCCGACCCTCTTATGCCTTGCGCATTCTGGCAGGGCCATTTCGCCGCGGAGAAAATCAAGCGGAAGCAAGGAAAAAATGTAAAAAAAACAGCTATTTCTTCGGCGAAATATATTCCGGCAAACGGGGGGCGGTGGCGGTCCGGGTTGGTTGGGAAGTTTGTTATCGCTCGTCCGTCGTTGACCGCTTTCGTTTACATCCCTGGCTTTTTGTTTATTCAACGCACCGAAAATGTTGAAAATCAGGGATTAAACTCGCAAATTCCCTACTCATGCAGATACTGTCACAATTTCCACTCCTAACAAGTTTCCAATGCACCGTACAAATTATAATCCCTTCACGTGCGTGCGTACGTCATGCTTTTTGTCACCGTGTCCCGATGCACAAAAATTCAATTTTTTTCCACCACTTGCGTGGGCAGTGCATGCGCTAATAAATCGTGAAATTGCGCTAAAGTGCTCCGAATTAATAATTGCAGGAAGAGAGTCGAGGTGGGTGGCGCATTGGTGCGTACAGTTGTTGTTGTTGTTATTAATAACAACCGAACAACCGAATATTAAGTGTAATTATTTACAGCATTACCTCCGCCATGCGCTGAAATATGAGCGTATATAATGCCAAACGGGTGAAGTGAATTTACATAAATGCCGCACACTACACTCATGTACGTGCTGCGATGGGGTACACACATTTCATGTGCGCGCTATATAAATCACTTCTTTCTCAAAATAATCCGTGTTGCTTCGCAAACGTAACTAATATTGTTGTAGCCTATTAAATATTCATTACGGCTTCGAGGGATGGCGGGAGAAAGCGCGCGCGCGAGAGAGAACGTGGCGGCAAATGTAGAATATCGAATGAAGGAACAAAACATGGAACAAACAAATCAAGCAGATTGAGGAAGGAACGAGCAGACATAACGAAGAAAATAAGAAAAAGATACAACATTAAAACAAATAAATTCAATTCAATCATGGATTTACTTTTAGAAGAAATTGCCTTCTAAATGTCAGCGCGCGCCGCACACGGAAAACCGGAACCGAGGAAAATAGGCTGCGATTCAATTGTGGCATTTTAAAGAATGCATTGAAGTTGAATTGTTTATTTATGCTGATGGTTATTTTATCCGTATGTATCAGTGGGGGGATTCTATCAAGAAATCTAGATGGAATAAAAAAAAAAAAGAAACGCGACCGGCAACCGTCGAATACACGCGAAAAAAGAAAGCAGCAAGGTTTGCACGTGATGTTATAAATTACATACATACGAGTGGAGCACGGGCCGCGCGGGGGCCGGCAGCATTCGTAGCGGCAGCGACGACGGCGGCAGCAGTGGCGGCTGCGAGCCCCGAGAAGAAAGTCAACGCGACTGAAATATATGTACGCTCATTCGTTTCAGCGTACGTACACTTACAAAATGTGTGCGCGCGTTCTGCTGTCGAACGTACAAAAATTGAAAACGCCGGAATGATGATTACATTCAATCATCGCAATTTTTCAATAATGCGACAATTTCACGCCGCGGCGACGACTTCTTAATGTCACATGCGTCAATCATTTTCCTCTCGTGTACGCTTTAAGGATTTTCATTTAACAGCGCGAGCGCACGATGCATTCATACTACGATGGTTCAATACTAAAATACAGATGATTGAAAATGTTGTTACGATGTAGATTTATTCAAAATAGCATTGGAATAAATTCGTGCAAAATTTACGCTGCTAACCGGATTTGTGGATAACGGAAATTATTATGCACTTCTCTGGCGCGAGAAAGTTATGCGAGCCAAATTTACAGTCACTTAATATCGTATTGTTATTGTGTGAGATGTTGTTACATCGCTTGCCTCGCTACTGTGGAATCGGGGCGCACGTCTAGTTTTATTGTTGTTTTATGACGTGTTTAACTAAACGTTTAATATTCATCGCACTTACACGTAAAGTGAATCTTGGCGCGCTTCAAATCGTATAGCGATAGACAGCTAGCTAGCTAGCTAGCTATCTAGGTGGGCAAATGCGCATAATAATATCACGAATGCATTACATCCGTTCAGCGAGGACGAGACGCTGCGAGAAGTTGGATTGCACACGCTTTGCTGAGTGACGCGGTCGCTCTTCTTTAATAGCGCGCGAACACGAACCAGCCAACCGCCTCCTGGCGCAAAGTTATGCTTAAAACACTGACTGGCGTACCAATGTACAAACATACCGAGTATGCAAACATCATAAAAATAGTTGACTCATATTGTCCTGCGCTTGTGAACATACATGCGCGCCTTCGGCCTGGATATGTAAACGAATAAATTCGTATGACTGACTAATGGATATTTTCTTATGCACTCTGCCTACCCCGTTGTCAGCTTATAAATATAATAGTATATTATACCATTGGTTGGGCGATATTTTTCCTCTTCACTCGGCACAACGTGCGTGGAAAAAATGTGCTTGTCATTCGGTGCACGCACTTTTAATGTCTTTATAGTTTTGGCGCATTATGGTGATGATAACAGACTATTATGTGTTTGGCATTTCGCAGTTCGTGTATTAAAACACCGCCATCACTCAAAATGTATGCTGGCGCGCGCGCGCCTCCGCTTTTGGCTTCGTTCCTATCATCATGCAATGCATCGCCGTAATGTTATGGCGCATTTCGTGGGTGGAAGATGTGCGCCTGGCACGCCACACGTAAATTTCATATTGCCTTTTTTTGCGCGATTCCACCGCCCGCCCCGTGGCGCGATTAGCGAAATGCATATGTGAAAATAAACCGGAAAAGAAAGCAGCGCTGTATACATAATTAATGCACTCTCGCGCTCGAAATGTGCGCGCGTGCCGATGACGTACATGATGCATGAAACGGCGGCGGCTGTGGCGGCAACGCGTTTGCGATTCAAGAGGCTCATCCCCCGATGCTGACTTTAAGTAACATACTGCGCGTGTAACGACATCACCGAAGACCGCTCATCGATTGACGACGAACGTCTGGAGATGATTTCACCGCCCGATCTATAATAGACCGCTAATGATTTGTTGTCACTTGTCGAAAATCATCATGATAAACTTGATGATCTCACCGGTAAATCCACGGGGTGTATGTGCATTCGACATGTGTCGAAATCACAAGTCGTTTCTCACTTGATACATTTACAATGCAAAATTGATTTTGACAAACGCGAAAGATGTGCTTAAGCAAATGAGCAGAAAAATATTTACAACCCACATAAAACGGATTATCATAGCATTTCATGTACGCGCGCGCGTATGTGTATGTAACGAAAATGGGGACGTTTCAGGACGCCGAACATTTCATACGTTTTTTTTTTCAAAGCCGCCACCAACCGCCCGTGCCCGTGCGCTTATGTAAATGTGTTTTATTTATAAAGTTTTGCGCGGATGGACGTCGCAGTCGCATGCACAGCGACCGAAAGCATTTCTTGCAAAACTCGTCGAGGACGCAAGAAAAATCCAAGAAACGATAGTACTATTCCGGTGGTTTATGTGCGGAATGCATGCGGGCATCGTTCCCGGAAAAATGGCACTTGCCGAGTGCTGGAAAACTCTTGAATTCAGCGCAATAAAAATATTCATACATTTTTCAGCCGGCTGCACAACATTTTAATAGAATATTAGACGATAACAAATTGCAACAACTAAAACGTAATAAACAAAACTTGCTGCATTTTTGCATCAATGCCCCCCGTCTCCCGCTATCTAAAAAAAGGACATTTTCTAAGATGTTTTAAGGCGTGTCTATTAAATCCGAACTTAATTTCAACGACATAACAATCAATGAAAATACATCGTGCGCATGAGAGAACGAATAAAAAAACATAAATTTTATGGACGGCAAAGATCATTTCTGATACGATTATTCTCGCTCGCTCGCGGCGTAATCGACGTGGAAGATAGAAATTGGAAAATTGCGGCGGCATTACATACGGTCGCACAAAACGTCGAATGAAGTAAGACGTCGACGAAGAAGGCGCGCACTGTCTTTCAAATACAAAAGGCAATTGTAGTGGGAACACACAAGTGAGAATATTTTATGTGGCACGCTGAATGGGGCGAGCGAATCTCAGAAATCAGGAGCCGGAGCTGTGTGCGCTCTTGCGAATGACATAAGAAACACACAGAGCGTCTGCGTTGTCGTCGCGCACACAATCAAGCACTTTGTACATCATTACGGTAACCGAGATTTGCTTTGTTCGAGTTGTCAAGGGAATCAGCCCATTATTCCATTATCTGCCGGCACAATTTGCGTGTTGTTTTCGCCGCTCGACACAGTCGGCGGTGGCGGTGGTGCCGGCGACGTCTTCCTTTGCATTATTCTATAGTCAAGATGAGCGCGTTGCGCGCGCGAATACATCACACATTTAACTCCAAGAAGCGGGGGCGGTATTCAATTGCGCGCACGAATCTGGCGGAGAATGTGCATAATGCGCCAACAATGTGATGAATTTGAGCGTGCGTTGCGAAAATGCAAAATTCCGACGCATAAATTGGCCATTAATTGATTTTCGCGATGCCGAGATTTACGCGCTTGCAGGTGAACGCGCCGCGCGAGTTAAGAAGTAATATTAGCGAGCCGTAGATCACCGCACTTTATTGGATCGTTCATCATTTGCAGGCGGCGGCGGTGGCGGTGGCAACGAAGCCAGCGCAGGAATAGATAAGAGGCGTCGAGTGATTGCAAAAAGTCGCTGGCCATCGAAACGTAATTTTTCCTTGGCGGAATCGCTTTGTCTATCTATCTAGCTCAAAAGTAGAGCACGCTCGCTTGCTTGTCTTACAAATCCCGTTCGTTAGATATGCAAATACGAACACAACAATTCGCCCCCGTCGTTCCCATGCACATACGCATGTGAGCGGGGGAGGCGGTGGAACGATGGTGTATGGCAGCCGCGCTGCCAGGATTTACATGCCGGTCCGCGTTTTCTTCGGCGCATTTCACTCGCTGCCGCCGCGGATTGTGTTGTATGTGAGCTTGTCGCGCTCCGAAAACCTTCAACCTTAATCCGGAGGAAACGCCATTGTTCGGTAAACGATTGCCGGGTAACCTTTGTCACTGCATTAGAGAGCGACTCGCGCGCGTGCAATTCACGTCTCGTTCACTGAATATTATTCAATATCAGATTTTGAATGCTGCCGCCCCTTCGCCGCCAACTTCACATATGAAGGCTCCAACACCCTCTCACCGCGCCAAGCGTATTGTGCCTTGGTGCGCGCTTCATTTAAAGCGTTCACGCACGTATTTTTAATATAAAAGCGCGCAAATAATAAAAGCGTGAAAGCTGCCTTCAACATTCAAATGAAATCAATCACAGCACGTTCGCTTTAAATTGTTCTCCTTTAGTGTTACGCTAATATCGACGAAACTAAGCAATTTCTCTCGTTGCAGTATAAAATTAGAAATTCCGCATGTGCAATTGCCAACTAAACATTTAAATAAATATGCGAATAACATTTCCGAAAATAATGAATAATGAGCAACCCGTGCGATGAATTGGAACGAAACGCAAATGCGCAATCGAGCATTCAATAGATGAATGAATGAATGAAATAAAAAGAGGGATTTTTTATTTGGCGCGTTTAATAATTTTTTTTACTACGACGACGACGATGCCGGTGAAGAAAAGGGAACGACGCGCGCGCGCGCGATCGTGCTTAATGTGTTTCTTCCCTGTGCGATGCCGGATTCGTGCAAATCCGATTTGGAATTCATTCCAAAGCGTCCCGAGATCACAATGTAATAAAAATAAGAAACGCGCAAGAAGCAAGAAGCCCCGGCTATCTCGCTGAAACGCGAAATATATTCGCGCGCAAAAATACGGTAATGTCGCTTTACCCTGCCGGCAAATAAGAAGCAATGCTCGTGCGCGCATTCGCGTATTTACTTTGAGCGGAGGAGGAGAGTCTAAACGTGTAATAAACACGGTTTTTTCTCCGCACACACAACATCATTATTCGTGCACAACTTTGGAATCTACAGTGTAATATTTGCCACTCTCAATGCATCTTGTTCTTCATCTATTCGCGTCGTGCTTGTTTTTCGTTGAATGTAGTTGCGCAGCAGCTACAGCGTCGAGACGATGCGCGGTTATTTCAGGCGGAAATTTTAAGGGCGGATGAACGCACGCGATAAACCCACGGATGCGCCGCTCCATTATAATGTGCAATTAAATGCATATTTGCTCAGGCGGGCGTGCGATGCAATTTCGCTATATGCATGCATGCATGCATGCGAAAGGTGTTGTTTTGCCAACACCTGTTTGGCATTACGCGGACGAATTTGCGATTAGGTTGGCGATGCAAGGCAATGCGCGCGCGAGAGATGAGCAAGCCAGAGCGCGGCGGATACAGCGGTGGCGGCAAACACACCCTGTGCGCGGCGCGTTTGCAACATATTGCAACAACTTGATGAGGCGCCGCGATGTCAGACAACAAGGTGACTAGTGCTCATTTCGTCGAGTTGTGTGTGCACGCGGCATTTCCTTCAGCACTTTGCGAACGCGGGGATGGTAGCACGGCAGCACGATGCAAATAATGCTCAAGGCGCTTTAAACAAACGACGCAAATCTAACAAATGCCGCAATCATATTATTAATTCAAGCTTCCTACAGATTTCAGAATGATGCAAGAGTCTTGTTTATGCGCAAACAATAAATATCTTAGCATCAAGTCATAAATTTCAATTGAGATATTGCCTGGTTATTGCACCTGGTGTAATACGCTATTCAGCCGCCTACCTCAATGGAGCACGAAGCATATAAGAAGATTGCATTTAATGCAGTTAAAAGCATTGGTAAAATCGCAAAATGCATTCGACGGCGACAACTTATTCAACTTGTTTATGTATGAAAAGCTCTGTGGCAAGAAGCACACACCGTCAACAAAATGTGTCACTTAATACGCGACGAGTCGTATTCTATTGATTCCAATATATTGGCAATGCGATATTTGCAAAATGCACGAGGCGCGTGTTATCAATACGAGGGCACTCACGTCGTGCGCGCATTCGATACGGACCGAATGAAAATCATGAAATAAATGCGTCTTTATTTTTTCGTCTTATTTTTCCATCCCTCTTGAAGCGCGGGCGCGCGCACCGTGTGTACGTACGCAAATACTCGGCGTTTTCGTTTCCTTGGCCCATATTTGCATTCGATTGATGCTGGACATTGCAAAGAGGCGGAGGAGATAAGCTCAAAGTTGCTGTTATACTCCTTGTTGCTGTTGTTGTTGTTGTCTTTCGAGCGGTTCGACTGGAATGCAATTTAAAAAGGCACAAAGCGCGCGACGTCTTCAAGCGCAATCTCCAATCTCGAGAGCCGCACCGAACGAACGAACAACAGCAAACGTTGTGTGTGTCGTTCGAGCAAATAAATGTTTATTTCCGTTCATCGTTTCGCGTGCGCTATTTGCTGTTACTTTGCGTCGACGACGACGACGAACGGGCCGAGCGGATGTCGCAATAATAATGGCTACTCTCTTCTCTTCAACTACGAACGAAAAGCTTAAAAGTTTTATTGTAATCTCTTTTAGCGCTATTCAAATACGTGTTCCCGTTGTTGTTAAAGGACTTCTTCAAACATGCACAAGTACAATATGCGCATAGTGGCGGCGGAGGCAGCAGTAGTGCGCATGCAGTCATTCGTGTGTGAGTATGGAAAACGCGGCGGATGACTGCGGCCAAAGATTAAATCCGCACAAAGAGCGCAGCACCAAGTAATTGGAAATATTAATTAAATGGAAGCGAACCATAACATTATACAGCGCTTAAAAAGCTTCCGTTGTCGTTGGCTCATTTCATCCATTTCCGGCAACACTCAAGTGCGCTAATCAAGACAAGAAAATGCCTTCTAATACTATATAAGAATGAAAATGTTCTTACTTTAAATATTTCAAAAGTGAAATGGCAAAGTGCCCTGAAAGAATCTAGAGGAGATCCATCAATACTTGAAGAGTTGTCGGGCTTGTTCGTTTTTGCGTTTCAATTAAGATTGGCTTGTTGTTCTTGCACGTTATTTGTTGTTGTTGTTGTTTGGAGAGTATTAGCGGAAATGTAAATGTACTTTTGTTCGACGCGCGATTTTTTCTCTGCGCTCACATCCGCTTCTGCTGCACACAGCGCTCAATTTGTAAAGTTGCGGATGCAGTAAATGGCACGGAATGACTGGCAAACACTTTTTTCAGCGTCCAAGTTTTTCAATGCGCGACGAGCGTAAGCAACGTGTTTTTGTTTTCGTTGCCGTCTTCGCGAGACGCGCATGAAGCAAGAAACCGAAAAACAATTCCCACTCAGGAGCACGGCGCGCGCGTGCATTCAACGCAGCAAGCAGCTTTTCGATTCGGATGGCCATCTGCAAGGAGCATTCGCCTGTTTGCCGAAAACCCATCGACTACAATGTCTGCAAGTGACTCCTTCCTGCCTTCTTCTTCTTCGCAATGCGGTTGCGATTTATACATAAGCTCAGCCATCCCGCGAGACGCGAAAATGCGATCACGTCGTGCCGAATCAAGTATTACGAGCGCGAGATCAATAACGTTTTGAACATATATTCCCGATTCCACCTTCGAGCGCGCACGGAGAAAAAGGACTAAGTGGGACTAAATCATCATTCGTTGCACTCGGCAAGTCGAGTGGACGCGTGGCTCGTTTCAAGATTTACGAAATCAAACACGTAGCCGGCGATTAGACACGCGAACGCCCGGAGGAAAAAATGGCAGTTCGCATTAATTAAACGAGAATAAATTATTTGCAGGCAATTTCTACGGGCGCACAGGCCAATTTATCACCCAGGAAAACGTCCAGCGGCGTATCGATTTCGCGCGCCGGCGGTTTTTGCGGCTTATGTTTCGCGCGCCATTTATTAAACGTCAATTTGTTGGTAATTTAATATTATTCAATCGTGCTCCTCGCCTATATCAAAGCACGAGGGGGTCCCAGCGCTCTCATGCACTACGCAAACGACGAATAATTGCACGTGCCATTGTCAAATATTTATTCGCGCTCTCTGGTTTTTTGTCGCATGTGTTAATTAACCGCCATCGGTATTTGCGACAACAATATTTTTCCGTGTAATTTGCGCAGACAAGCGTTATAAACAATGTGCGCGATGGGGAGGGTGTAACATGGCTTGCGAGGTGATTAATTTAAAGATTACTCACATCTGACGCGCAGGTTGACGGGTTGACTCATCGTTTCGCCGCGCGGATTTGCCGCCTGACACGTATAGCCGCCACTGTGCCACCTGGTCACCTTCTGCAGGACGAGGCTATGCGTGCTGATGATGACACCGAGCGACATGTTCTGCGTCACGAGATCCCCCTGAAACAATCAACAATGTCATAAATGTGCACATGAAAATTCAACAAAAACTAAATATTATTCAGACAGCAGAGGCATGAAGGTGCCGCCCCCGGCCAAGCTCATTCAAGAGCCATAAAAGCTGGCCTTCGTTACTTCTTCAAGCTCGCGCAAAGACGACACGAGAAGGGGGGCCAAAGGTAATAAAAGTTCATCATGTAATAAGCTAATAAACGAGAAAACAAAAATCGTTTGGGCAAAGTCATAAAAGCGGCCGCCCTTTATGGGTGTTTGGTATGACACATTGGGTCGAATGCGATGGAGAAAAAGTTAATCTAAGAGTGATTAGTGCGCGTTCATGGCGTTGATATGTAGGTGAGTAAAACTTGGTAACGACGACGACGCGCGCCTAGAGCATTTGGCTAGTAAAAGTTGTGACAGTTTGACCAAATGCACATACACGCATAGTGGACGCGTGTCTCCGCTCTAAGTCTTCCACGCCCGAGAACACACGCCGATAATAAATTTCGCCTAATCTCACCTCGCCGCCGCCGCTGCCGCCGAGAGAAAAACTCTCCGCCATGAGGTGAGCAGCAAAAAAGCGAAGCGAACGAGCGCGCACACCGGAAAAAGATTGCGCGAGACGCCACGTCGACGCCGCGTTAGCGTTCTCGATAAAAGTTGCCAACGCGCGCATTATAAATAAACAAAGTTTGCAATGCCACCGCGTCGAATACAACACGCAACACGCCTGCCAACCGCCTCCGACTTTTCGGATAAATGAGCGCACATGTGGTGCAAATAAGCAGATTTAATGGTCGAGTTGAGACTATTTACCCATTCCAAATGTGGCGGCTGGAGGACATTTAACGGCCTCTCATGAGAGGCATATCTTCCGAAGTGAACATTTTTTACGCATACAGGGAAGCGAAACTAACTACTAACAGCTTTTTCGTTACCTCGAATTTACGAAAGAACCTTGAATATAATTTCACCTTCCCCCTTGGAAATTTATTACTTCACCCTCAATGTTCTTATTTATTCGTTAAATTTCGCATAAAAAATATTCTTTTTCACGGAATGAAAGCACCTCCCATTATTTTATTTATTTCCTCGCGTTGAAAGCACGGAAATGCTGGCGATAATTGTGAACAAAGATCTGTTTTTATGTTCGTCACATAAAAATCTAGTCCGTCTTGATTGAAGCAATAAAAGCACCTAACAGGATCACAAGGGCAATCACGACAAGCCACGGACACGTTACGTTCAAATCTGTGCCAAAAGCGCGCCGCGCGCCGTCCCTCAAATGCATCAAAGCGTATAACAACTTTTTCGTTCGCTTCGTCTTCGTCTTCAGTTTCTTCAGCTACATCATTTTTTGCGTGCCCCACAAACTTTGGTAATTGTTGCTTAATTTGTGCTTGATTCATGGGACTTTGCCCGACGCGCAACTTAAGCTGCAGTTATATATATATTTTTTAATCAATACCTCACTTTGATATTAGCGAAAATAAAATATCGCCAGGTCCGCCAATAACTACCCTTAAACTTGCACCATTATCCAGGCGCTTCGGAGCCATATAAAAGCAAATCTATACATTTAACTGTTCCACTTTTACGATACTCGTGCGATGCGTGTTTATGACTGTTGCGAAACGGGAACGACACATGTAAGTAACATTTTTATTCGGTATGATGCGTGTACATACACGGAGCAGCAAAAAAAAAACAAACGCGACGAGTAGTACGTTTGGCTAAATAACACTAAAAAATGCTACATCAAGTGAGCGGTGTGTTGTTTGTTCATGAAGAGCACGCGTACTATTTGCAAGTTGTGTGCCGTGCGCGCGTTTGTGTTTTATGCGAAGCCGCATCATGAAGTACATAAAAGTAAAAGAAGTGCAAATGTGGCAATCGCATTACGAAGCCGGCAGCAGCCGGGAGCGGCGGTCTCGAGCACAAATAAGAAAAAAGTTGACCGGAGAGACAACGCGAGATGTATTATTGCCCTTACTTTACTTTACTTTACTTACATCTTCATAGAGTTACATACCTATATGTCGAGGGTATGCGCGCAATTTTCCCGAAGCGGCAAAATTTATTTGCAATGTAACCACCGCGCCGCGCGGTGCGTTGCAGGAGAAACGATTAAGGCAATGCGACATGGGAATGGTGAAATGTTCAAAGCGTACAAGCTGTCTCTCGTCCTTTTACTTGTGTCGCCTTCAGCGCGCGCTGGCTGCGATGCTCTTTCGCGTTCCAGAATGTGGAATTCCGTTTGTATGCACGCGTACGGTACTACGTTGCTGGATTCGCGACGACTGTGATGAAAATGCATGCTACGGCACATAGCGAGTGTGTTTTATGATAATATGATAATCTGAGCGAATTTAAATGCCCGGAGAATTGGATTTAACGCGTGAGTATCAACTGCAAATTGCTGATGTTTTATTCTGTTTGGTTTCGCGCGCTCGCACGTGCTGAATGCCAAAACGGGAAAATGCATTCGTATGCATAATATGCTGATTGCGCGCCCTGCACAAAAGAGCAAAAGTGGCAGACGTGAAAAAAGAAGCAGCAGCTAAACGTATTCGACATTTGGGCTTCGGCGTGTTGTGTGTTGTTGTGTCGTCTGTAGTGCTTTGTTGCATGCAGAAAGGCATCGAATCAAGTCTATCAGTTTTGGGCGAATGGCTGCCGAGGGAATCGATATCGAGACGAAAGAGGTAATGTTTGCACGGCGCGACGAGGCGCGCACACACTTTGTTGCAAAGTGTACTAAATCTGTCCGAAAATAGGTATTGCAAAAGCAGCGCACAACAAAAGTTTGTTGTGCACGCGCGCGCTAGCGTTTTCTTTTGTCAAGTAGTCAACTCGCAACAGAACACGTACAAAAAGGCATTGCAATGCACAATTGCATCGCATTTTTGCTTGTTTGCCTATTTTGTGGCGTGTGAGGAGGCGGCGGTGGCAAAAAGTTGGTGGCGACCGGCACATAATTACAATTAAGATACGCGCAGCTACAACAACCAACAGGCTAATTTATTTCAAAGTAAATACTTATCTCGCGCGTAATTTATTTGGTTCGCGATCGCGTAGAGCACTAATGAAGGAGCGATGCACGCAGCGTGGAAGAAGAACGACCGTCCTCCACCGCCCCCCCGTTTGGCGCGCTCGCGCTCGCACAAAACACATCGTGTGATTACCGAAAAGTGGAGGAGAGAGGAAAATTAGAGAGTCGTTTAAATTATGCAAACACGAATTACCGATAGATTAGAGATACTGCTCGTTTCGCTCGTTTTTCGGCCTGATGGTGGGTGGCGGCAGCGGCAGCGTCGGTGGCGGATTAAAAAGCGTGTTCGAGAACACCGCACACGCACGTCGCACACATGCAGCGTTTCAATAGAGTTGAAATGTGTAAAAGAACGCGGATATATAGCACGCCGCACACCAAGCGCCCGCCGCCGAGAGAAGTGGAAGTAGCGGCGGCACGAAATGCACGAAAACCTAAATTGGTTAACGAAGTTGGAAGTTGGAAGATTGCGCTTGATAAGAACGTGGAATATTTATGGATTCGACACGGGGCGCGTGCATGCAGCGGGGCGAGCGCGAGAGAAACAGACACGCGCGTGAAAAATCATGACAGAAGCGTAAAAAGCCTAAATTTAATCAGGAATTGAATTAGACTATAGGCCACCCGACGCAATTCGTAAACAACCACCACCACCAGCACACTGATTGTAAACTTACGTTGGATATGTGTAGATATAAATAACTTGTAGGAAATTTGCGAAATCTACTTCAAGACCTATAAATTCCCGCGCAACTTGGCAAATTCCTCAAAGTTTTCCTTGCGATCCTCGCGAAAACGCATTGCGTTCCTCCGCTGTTCCAACGCACACGAAACTAATTTGTCTTCAGCGCGTACGAAAAGATAATGAAATTGTTAACTGCATGCGGTTTGTTTGCAAATGATTTCCTTTAAAATCCTACACGGTTCGCAAAACATGCGAGTTGCTGCTACTGCCGTTTTCCGCCGCCGCTGCTGCCGCCTCCTCCTTAGCCTTAAACACCATCCGCATCGGTGATAAATTGCTTCTTCGTATTGGTGCGTTGCGGCTTTCACGTGCACGCATACAAATCGCATAAAGAGCAAGTGTACGTACACCTTGCAGCATCCCCACACCGAGCAACTACAACACGCGCCCGGTACCGTACGTAAGATTAATGCGATGTGTTCATTAAATATGTAAGATGGTATTATGCGCATAAAGGTGAAAAGGGGTTAAGATACGAGTAGTAAACAATTAATCCAGCGTAATCACCGGAAGGAAAACAGGATCTTAAATCCAAAGAACGCGTGTGCGCTCGCTTAGTAGCGTTGCAAAACGTACGACGCCGCCGTGGGGGTGGCGTTGAATGTGTGCGGTTAGTGGGCCAAGCGTAAAGCCACAAAGGCATGCCATGCACCGTATACGCGCGTATAAAACATACCGACATAAACGAATAATACGCGCTTGAAATCGTGAAACAATCCGGCGGGAGCGCCGCAAAAAACTACCACTCGCCGCAACAAAAACACTTAAATTGCATACACTATACCCAACTAATACTGTCCCTTAGCTAATACGTTGGGATGCAAATGCGAAACGCAATAAATGTGAAGGATTATTAACATGTTTTATGAGTGTGGAAATAATTTGCATTCGTGTTATTCATTACGCGCTCTAACACACACTGTCCTCGATCCTCGCGCGTCTGCTGTCGACTAAAATATATTCCTAGTATAAAGTAAGTAATATAGCGTCCGTTTCTCTATTAATTGTGCCAATTTGAACGGGCCTTAGCCGGCTGCCGAAGGAGTGAGAGCGTCGAGTCCTCGTTTCGTTTGAATAATTCATGCGCGAAACTTGAATATTTAAATGTACGTACGTACATACGACACGCGCACTGCGACACGTAAATGCATTTACACTTGCTCAAACAACTATGATGGTATTATAGCAAGTTTAGTTTCGACCCTCAAAATTGTCCTCGTCCTTTCATTTCCACCCATTAAACATGACGCCTACACCTCGCACAACACACCCCAAACGTACCTTGCACGTATTCGGAATCGTGATTATTAAATTTTTGTGTGTTTTATTTATTGTTTTGTACGGTACGTACGTACATTTCTCTAGATTTCTCCGTTGCTTTCTTTTTTGCTCTCTAACTCCTTCTACATCTAATCGCAGAGAAGAAAAATGATTTGTGATGTTGGTAATTATATAACGAATGCATTCATTTACGTGGCAGCGCGCGAATGTTGAATTTTATTTATACGTTTTTCATTCACTTTCCATCATTATTATCGTGCGTATAATGTGCACGTGGCGGACGCGTGCACGCCAACGCCGCAATCTAGGACTATAAAATCGTAAATTCAGCGCATTATGTAAATTACGTTCTGCGGCCGGATTCGTGGCAGTTTTATTAGACCGATCGGCAAGTCACGATGCCGAAAACTGTTGCCGAACGAACGCGCGCGCGCGAACATGTTCCGCGTTCAACTTTTACACATCTATTGAGTGTCCTAGAAAACAACCCTTCGCACATATTCGCAATCGAAACGAAATTAGTCAAAGTTATCGCAATAATTCATAATTGGGAATCTGGCCGACCGTAAATTTGAACGCAATATCCGAACGTCGCGGTGCACGTTTCGCGCAGAGATCGTTTTTGCAGCGTTGTGCAAACAAAACGTAAAGACAATGGTCGACAAGTTTGCCTTACTCCAAGAGATATCGTCGTTTCCGTGTCGCGTTTTAGCTTTACGAGGATGAAAGCCTTAATTCACGATGTGGGTTTTAAGAAAATTTGCGCAAGAAAAAAGGAGCAGCGCACACAAAAACGCTGGTAAAACCGCAAGGAGCGGAAGAAGGAAGCAGCTGCAACCGATATGAATGAGCAGACGTGCTTTCCCGGACGTTTCCGGCTAACAAGTATCGCCATGTGCAATTACTCCTCGTCGGAAGCGTGAAATATTTCCATAACGCCAGCGGCGGCGGCGGCAGTGGTAGTGGCGGTCAAACTTTAAATCTTACGCTCAAATAAAAATCTGCATATGAATGAGTATTAATTACAACACTTCAAATATTTATGCTCTTCGTGCAAGTTTGCGCCAAAAGGAGCGGCGCATTGAAAAAAGAAGGGATGATAATGATGAAGAACGAGACGGCTAAACTTGTTATTAATTAACTTTTTCTCAGGTTACGGGAATCTTTGCGCAAGTCGCGAGATTCGCCACGTAGTTTAATCGCATTAAAAGTTGGCACTTGAAAAAGCATTAATTGCGCTTAAGAAATTCATCCTCTCAGTACGCGCGCGCGAAGAGGGATGAGAGATGAGAAATGTACACATCATAGAAATACATTGGCGGCAGGACGCGCAAGAAAATAAGCCTGATAAATGAGCGAGCGAAATTAAGAGAGAGTGGCACTTACGTTGTGATACCAGGTGATCTTGTGCTGCTTCGGATTCGACCGGATGTTACATTCGAAGTAGACGTCGTCGCCCTCTTTGATGTCCTCCGGATTGAGCGTGCTGCCCAAGTGAAGCGCTACTTGAGGCGCATCTGTAATCAAAAACAGTCTTCAATCTAACAGATACCAACTCAACGCAACTCAACCAGCAAGCAAGCACATTTTCGCATTTTATAATTTACAAACATTTTTCAAGCAGGCTCCCTCCCTCCCTCCATCCTCTCCTCATCCTATTGCGCAATTATACTAATTAATTTTGATTTCGCACATTTTTACTGCCTCTCTTTATTTGAATAAACAAGACAAACAAGGGCTTCATTTCGCAAAAGCCAAACAGTCATTTGCAATGCGTACAAATTTTTTCGCTCCTCTCGGTGTGCTTGCTTCTTCATCATCATTTTTTCAACTTCGCGCAATTAACTTCACTTTTTGCCGCGCCTCGACTTTACTCACTGCAGAGTGGGATGAACAATAGCGTTCGTTTTTATCAAGCGTGCCACCGGCCGAGAGGGGCTTCCTTCTCTCCTCATGATGATGTGCTGGCTGCTCGCTGACAAAAAACGCATAAAAAGTGCGTATAAAAATGCACGAAAAATAAAAAAATCCAGCGAGCCAGCCAGCCAGCCAGTAAGCGAACGAGTTGAGATGTTCAACCGATTGCGCGACGACCTAATAATATTTCAAAGTCTCGAATCGCAAAGCGGCAAGCGTACGTAGGTATGTTGTTAATAGCGAAATATTTAATTGCGATCGAAACGAGGCGCACGAAACGCATAAAATTCAACAACGTTTGCCATTTATCGCACACGTTGCACGCACGTGCAAGCCGCCCACGACGAGGCCACCATCACCATCACCACCGCCATCATCACCAGTACAAGTAACAATATAGGGCGCGGTGGCGGCGCGAAGGTTGCGCAAATATTTGAATAAAACATTCGAGATTTCATTAATTAATGGGACTGGTATTTGTTGTGTTTGTACCAGCCGGCCTGTTACCTAATGTGTGGTCGTTGCGCTAATTAGAAAGCAATTATAGCACAAAATTGCACGCTCATACACCGTATAAACAATTACGTTAGCGAGAGCGCATCGATCCGCTGATTTATGTGCATTCCGCATTGACTCCTCATCAATAATGTATACGTTTGTAATTAAAACTATAATTAAATATTATTAATTGACTTTCGTGCGTTTCGCCCTTAATTTCGGCCCAATTTACAACAATTTTTACACCGCCAGCGCCTAATGTAATGTACTCATCGAGTTTAACTTATCAACGTCAAAAGGCAAACACGTACAATGTGGATATAAATGACAAAGTTTAATGTCAAGCTAATACTTCTAACATGCAACTTTACTTTTGCGACTTTAAAGCGCAATTAAGAGCGTCTATATAAAAGGAGCGAGGACTTCAATCCTTTAATCCTATTACCTTGCTGCCTCCATCCTGCTGAAAATAAACGGCGCGCCACTCTCGTTCATTCTATTCTACCCCGGCCATCATATTCCTGTTGCGCAATTCTTATGCACGCAGCAAATGTTAAAACTCAATACGCTTCCTAATTAGTAAGTCAAAGTATCTTGTTTATCGGTGAATGCATTCATCTCTTTGTAATATTATATATAGATTATAGCATCATGAATAACAAGCGTGGCATAAGTTCACCGGCAATAATTTTTCCGCGACGTACGTACCGAGCAAGTTTACGAAAAAGTTTAGTGCACTTAAAGCGCGCGTAAATAAATAATGTTGGAGCGTGTATGATAAGCAGACGCGTTGTCTGAGCGCGTATAAAATCAAGCGAAAATTAAAATTTATGTAAAGTGCCTCAACGCGGGCGGGCGGCCTAGGAAGACGGAAGGTGTGGCGGGGCCGGAAGAGAGCACAGCAAGCAAGCAAGCAAGCAAGCAAGCGTGTACGCGCTATCTGGCGGGCGGCGCACAACTCGATTTTAATTTAAAATTGGCAAGTGGCAAAGATAATGAATTTCCATGGCTTGCGCGGCGGCGAAATAAATTTTCGGCGGCGTTTATAAATTTCCATCATCTATACGCGCACGCAGAGTGTGGAGTTTTAGATGAACGAACGTGTGTTTGAATAAATATTTTACTTTGAACCTCGTTCGTTCGTTCGTTCGTTTGTCGACAGCGGCGGCGGCGGCGGTGGCGAAATGAAGGAGGCAAACTTTCAAGCCGCCTCAAGACGTCGAAAAACTTGCAACAAGATAAGTGCCCATTGCCAGCCTGTATATTTATACGGGTTATTAGTATCCATCAAACAAAAGGGTCGCGCGTTAGAGATGAAAAATTCAATGTTTAAAAACTTGGCGCTAATAATGCAAAGAAGTAGCAGTCACCTACTAAATAAAACCCAAATAACAAGTAAATAACGCAATGTAAAACATGCGGCTGAATGGAAAAACGCAATCGGCAAGAAAAAGTTTTGTTTTGCACATTGTGTAACTGTAGTTTTATTCACGTCGTTCGTTTGAGTTTGTGTGCGCGGGCACTCAACCGGAAACGCGCATGTATTGAGTGGAGTTAGCCGTACGTGTAATAATTTTTCTGCTCGATGTGGAACGATTTTATTCCGCTGGCCAACCACCCGGCCACTGTGGTTCCCACCCCCGCACACTCTCAACTTTCTACATATTCGTACACCGAAACGTCTTTCCATCGGGTTGCACGTGTATACGCTTCGCTTGTGCACAAGCAAGGTAGGTCTAGGTGGATGGAACTCGATTCGATTCGATTCGATTCGATTCGTTTCACGGCGAAGCGCGTCGGTAAAATATGGAAATCGCTTTATTGCGCCTGTCGAATGAAGAACTATTTGTTTTCATCCTGTTTTCCCAATGGAAATACCTCTTTTAGTTTCCTCCACTTTGCTCAGCACCACGACCACTATCCGCAACCAGCCCACGCAGGATGTTCCACATTCTATTATATGTATTACTATTTATTACGCTAACCGGCCAGCAACTTTTAAATTTGGATAAATCGTCCAGTCGTACGAATGGCAATGCCTATTCTTTATCAGCGCATTAAACCGAGACTCAATCTAATGAAAGAGAACTTGTCATTAAACTGAAGCGATTGTATTATGTATATTTTTGGTTTTATTTGCTTTCATGAATGCCAAGTTGTCTGTTTCGTGCTGCTGCTGGTGGCTGCTGTAAAGACGCAAAACCCCCAAAGGTTTGCCGTTCCCCCCAATGGACCATAAACCAACGCCGCCGACGCAAAGGGATGGCGAGAGCCGTAACCGCCAAGCCCATTGTGACGCACGCGAATTACTTAATGAAGAAATAACACTGCGCACGCATTTAGCATCAAGCTTCTTCAGCTTCCTTTTCTTCGAGGGGTTGAATGCAATAGGTAGGGTTGAAGAGCGAATGCACAATCTGAGAAAAAGCACTCGGCGCGTAAAGGAAAAACGCATTATTGCAACACAACTTTGGAAATTAAATTAAGCGCCTCGCGTTCCTTCTCGTCGCCTTCTTCCTTTCGGGGTAATTTCATATTTATAACATCTGCGCTGTGGTCTTTGGATGTACGCACCCTTGGGCAATGCGTTGACACTCTTAAAATATTATTTCACCGCCTCCATTACGTTCGCCTCAGTGTGCGTACATGTACCTAGCCTACACCAACGCGCGCGCGCGGGCACTGAAAGAAAATGTAAACGAGGAAAACTCGCGCGCAGCAAAGTAAAAGTTGAAGTAAAACGAGTTGAATAAGAAGAGGAGCGCGCACAAACGATGCCTCTCAAATGAAGAAAGTATGTACGTGTGGTAGGCTTTCAAGTGCTCGTAATTAACAAAAGCAAGCAGTGACTGGCATGCCACACCGTAGCACGCTGACGGTGACTAGTCGAGGAGGCGGCTGGCTGTACTTTCACTTATATTTTGATGAATAACGCACAATCAGATGTCTTTTCTCGCGGAATACATTTAAGGGCGACGTCATCGCCGCTTTTCAAGTGCGGAATGCTCATTAGCAATTCAATGAATCAATCAAATATTTCAATGATGCACTTCTTGCTATTATGTGATAGAAGCGGGCTTAAATTCGGACTTAAAGATTGAATGAATGGTTTGAAACGTGTGTTTTTTTAATTAATTAAGGAAATATGCAACCGGTAGCTTTTCAAACTTTGCGCGGTGAATGCGAATGATAAATAAACGTAATAATGAATAGACATTTTATGAATTGAACGAAAGACGTTCAAATCTTCAGGTGCTTATTCAAATTCAAATACTTATTTTACGCAAGAAGCAAAATTTAAGCAAGGATTTTAGCATTTGCTATTTTTCATCAAATTATCTTTGAGTGATTAACAGCGCAATTCTACGAAGTGTGTATTCTAAAAGAGGAATTTCATAAACTACATTTGTTTGATATTTTCCTACGAGCTGTAAGTAGTTTATGATTAGTTTGAGTCCCGAATTTCATTTCGCAATATTATTTCCCTTGGAATTTTACTTAATACAAGGCAACGTTTGTGGCACTCAAGCGCAACGAACTCAAGGAGCGCGACGCAAAGAATCAAGGTTGGTACGGAAGCGTACAGTAGGAAAACACGATTGCGACCGGTGGCAAGCGGGGCGGCCGGCAATGTGGAACGGCAGCGCTGAACGGAAAAATGATTATGAACGCATTTGGGTCACCGTTGATGGATTATGTACGGGCCGGCGCACAAGAAGTACACACATGCGATGTACACCTGGCTAGGCGAGGCGAGGTTTGGCTAGAGTAGCAAGCCTGAATGCTCAAGGAATTGCAAGGACTACAAGCACAAACAAGCCGAATGAATAAGTCGTGACGCGCTACGGCATTGAAAGCTACTCAACATTACGTTCTTTCCTTCGTTCGTTCGTTGTGCCGCGCTTCTTCCTTGCGACGCGAAGTTGAGTAGAGTTGAGTCCTGCGTTGAGTGAGCGAAGAATAGGTCAGGCTAGCGAACGGACGCGCGGGTTTCCTTTTCAGAATAGGGTTTGAAGAAAGAAATCATTGTGTTTCGCAATCGACTTGAATTGTATTCTTGCGCATCCTCTTCAGCGTTCTTCAACGAAATGGATAGACGACTACCACTAGGACGACGCGACAGGAGCGAGACGAGAGTGCGCACAATTATTTTTCGCTATTTTTAACAATAATTATTTGTCGACAATGTTTCTTTCTTCCTTCTATCGAAATGCAATATTTCATCGCGATAAAAATGTCCAATGAAGATGTGATGTGCAATTATTTTCGTTCAATTCAAGCGTAAAAATATACGAAGAGGCGCGGAAAATATGCAGTTGAAACGTTTTTTAATGCGCACTGATATAAAGCGGCAATAATTTTGAGATTTTCCATTCTTATAAGCTCGAATGGCGTCGAGGGAATTGCGTGCGATGTTTCTTTCTTAGAATCGCCGCTGTCGCAACCGCCTTCCGCCTGCCTCTCCCGGGAGGATGCGGTGGGCGCGCGCGCGCGCGCTTTCCGAAAGTGCTAAAACGTGGATATTTGTGGGGCTAGTAAATTTTGCGATTTCGCCAAATACCTGTCAGCCGCAAGGTTATATTACGCACAGCCACCCCTCCTACGGCTCCGACACGCCGTTTCACGCGTTTGAATACGTTGGCTTCGTTTTCCTAAATACGCATACAATTTTTGCATGCACGCGCGCATGTATGCAAAGTGTGAGTTGCCCCACAAACGAAATACAATTCCACGCATTCTTAATAAGATGAAAATCGTTTCGGTTAGAATCACACACACACACACACTCGCAAGTGTACGCCACCCCCGGCTTACGTAGGGTGGTTGAATTTGTGGGTGACATGTTCGTATACGTTTACAATTCGCATAATGAAAACGCGCCAACACTATATGCGCTTTTATGTAAATGTATGCGCGTCCGTGCAAAATAGCAACGTAAACAAGTAGGTACGTACAACGAATGCATAGGGATGGTAACCAGTAACAGCACCAAATAACAAAAAACGTGCAAAAATGGCTGAACGAAACGCGACAAAATTTTAACGGAAATTCTGAAATTCATCGGGTAAATGTTGCACTCGCGGCATTCAATTCAATACACAGGCGCGCACGACCAAAAAAAAGCAAAAAATGCGGCGAACAAGCGAGTCCCATTATTGAGATATTTTCTCATGTGCGGCGCGCGCTCGTCGCGTAAACGTGAAAATTCGCCGACGCAAAAGTGAAACAATTTGCATATGTGTGACGCGCAATAAACGTCGGCGTATGAGTTTTTCGGAATGAAACTCGACCGCAAGTTTTTAATATTTTTCGCGTGTTTCAAGCGTTTTATTTTGCACCGCACGAAACGTTTACCGTTGCGCGTTTGCCTCTTGTCTTTTTGCCGGCGCAAGAAAGGAGGAAAATCATTGATTTTCCGCACGTGTGTAGTAGGTATGGCTTGCCTTTGTGCGATTGTTAAAAATATGAGATGGGCGCAGAAAAAATTTTGGTACTTACAGACAACATTCAGCTTGAACGAGTCCTCCTGGCCGACGCCCACCAGTCTTGGATTATCCCCGCGGCACTTGAGGAATGTACCATCATCTTCGGGCACAGGAGCAAACGTCACCGAGCTCGTCACCGTCGACATCGTGACATTTTCGGTTTCCATGACCTGCAAACAAACCATATCATAATGTATAAACAGCGCACTTCATGATACACTCAAGTTATACACCGACAAGAAAAGGAAAGTAAAAAAAAAAAACGAGAGCGCCCAGAGAAAAATGAGAGAATATTACCAAGAAACGCACGCAGGAAAAAATATAATACTCGAAAGGCCCCGTCGCGTTCCCTGTCGCAAAGAGAACGACGACGAGGACGAAAACGTAACCGTAATGAAATAATAAATTATTAGCATTTTTCGAGTCTGCACGCAAGTTTCTGTTGCTTTTGCTGGATTTTATATTTGTGCACTCGACGTTAAATATAGAAAAGAAAAAAGAAAACGTACGAAAGTTTTATGCGCATTTCGGCAATGACATGGATTACGAAATGACCTCCTATTAATAATAACGTTCTATTAACATTTAACCAACCAAGTACTTAGATATTTGTTTCATTCCGTTCGTGATTAATTGTGCCAAGAAATAAAAATGGAGCAGCGATAAATAAATGCGAACCGTTGTATTTTCAATGCATTATTATATAGGTAAGTATAGCTAGGCAGGTAGCGCAAACAACTCTGTAATCAGCAATTAAATAAACAATTCAACTGCTGCTGCTGCTGCTGCTTTTCAGAGTCGTAGAAATTTAATTTTCTTGCGGTATTTAAATGAAATAATTAAACAGACAAGTGGGGCACTTAAATAAAGATTGTTAATTATTTTCTCCATCGCATCGCGCCACCCGAATGTGAGGGATGACGCGAAATGGCAGAATGTAATTGAAGCGCACACGTTCGAGGAGCTGTAAAGCAAATAAAATTTAATGATTTATAAAGGTTTCCTGTACCTCCTCCTCCTCCACTTTCTTCTTCTTCTTTAGTGTGTTGCAAATCGTTGAGGATATGAGCTCTCGCGCGTACATTTCGCATAAAGCGATTTTACGAACGATTCTAAACTTTCCACTTTATTTTCGGGCGATGGCGATGGCGGCGGCGGCGCGCCTCCAAAACATATAGATTTATTTATTTGGTGTGAGCGCATTTATGTTTTATTTACGCGCCGCTCCTGCCATAGCTTTTATTGTTGTTGATACTTGTAAATCGTACGCGAAGCGAGCGGTTATAAATTCGGGCTTGTAAAGTGTCGCACTTCGGGCCGTGTGTTAAAACTTAATTAAAAGTAATAACTTTTATGTAAAATCTAAGAAGAGAGAGGAGATACCTTTAACGACTTGCAATTTTATGTCGCATCACTAATTTCCCATTCAGATACACCTCCGCATGTACCTATCTCGTGTTGTTACATTGCATAACGTTACATTACACATTATTATTTCATTCTTTTACTTCACGTTTCCCAGCGAAGAGCGAAGAGATGATGAGGAGCACCACGACGATGCGACGACGATGACACGAAATAACTTTAAATTTTATTGCTATTACAACGCGACGGACACGTATGACGCGAGAGAGAAGCAAAAGTGTGTATCGTACTTCCGGAAAAGCGGAAACGCGTTAGTCCATGTTATGCGATATTATATATGAAGAGATGTGCTCTATAAGCAAGTATAAATTTTCATAGTAATATACTCACTGGATATGATATAAAATAGTAATTGCGTTTTTTACACTCTCATGTACTTGTAACGAAAAATGTATAAATTATGCTTTCATGAATTTTATGCATTTTATGAATACGTACGCCTTTTTGCAAGCTCTATGAAATTTTATCGTACTCTTCTCGTATACGGCTAGCTCGCCTTTGTTCATAAGATATTTAAAAAACATTTTTTGCAAGTGCACATTGCTGCCGCCTCTTCTTCGTCGCCGAACGCGAGTAAAAGTATGCTGCTTTAATGTTTTCCTCGACTATATTTACTAGATTTATAACAACGCGCCAGTTGCATTGAGTAAATGTTGAGCACAAAACGGTTTCATATTCTTTACGCTGCGCTATCGTGTGCTTTGTATGCGCGCCTAAGAATTGTTAAATTTGTTTGCACTTCCAAGCGGATGACGACGACGACGGAGGCGGCGATATGAATGCATCACGGGGGGGGCGCAGGGGCAAGACGACGGCCGTCGTGTATCAGTGAGCTATCTCTGCGGGCAGTGTATACTAAAGGCAGCATTTTTCCTTGCTGTTGATAAAGCGCTCTAACTGAACTGAAGAATGAACCAGCATCAGCAGCAGCAGTCGAGGCGTACAAAGAGTGCTCATGCACCATCCGGATTGCATTTTGAATCGTTTGATAGCCGTGGGGCATTTGCGAAATCACTTAAATTCTACTTTATGCGAGCGGCGAAAAAATGGAAAGCGTAATGTAATACGTTTTTAAGCGTTCAGAATGGAATGCTCATTCGTGAATGGCGCATCAAACAAATATCCTATGAACGTGGCTTGCCTCAACCTTAAAATTAGCATGGTGAATGCATTTGGGAATGCAAGATGTCGGACAAATGTAAATCGTAGCTTCCTACCTTGCCGCGCCTGAAGGGTCGATTATCCCTCGTCCAAATAATGGTCGCCCGGGGCCGTGAACCCATCACGTCGCACTGGACCAAGTACTCGTGATCCGCAATCATTTGCCGTGGCTTGTGAGGAATCACAACGCTCAGTGGTCGTACTGTTTGTCGATGAAATGCCCCAAACACACAAGATTTGCGATGCCGAAGAAGAACAAGTGGCCATTAGGAGAATAGAACCAGAACCCAAAACACAAACAGCACATATGGTTAGTGGAGTTATAGACAAATGCAATCTGTTAGTAGCAATGTGCATGCTGGAAAATGTATGAAAATCGGTACTTACAGAGCAAATCTAGACGAACAGTTTTCTCTGCAGGCATCATTAGCTTCGTGTTGCTTGCCTGGCACTTGAATGTCGAGTTGAGGTCGTCTCGGGACAACGAACGTGTTTCCAGCCGATTGATGATTACGTTTGTGCGTGGAAATGATAGTTTTCCTTCGGCAATACGATCGTTGATAAACCATGATACAGTTGGTCCTGGACGGCCTGCAATAACCATCCAGATATTATTAATCGATGCACTAAACACTAAAACACTACATGTGGTTACGTTGAGGTTAACACGACT
The DNA here is from genome assembly GCA_963978815.1 of Aleochara curtula. Taxonomy (NCBI): domain Eukaryota; kingdom Metazoa; phylum Arthropoda; class Insecta; order Coleoptera; family Staphylinidae; genus Aleochara; species Aleochara curtula. The sequence continues at coordinate 15,777,631 of OZ022216.1, read as the reverse complement.
TGTACAATCTTGCCAGCGCTACGACTGCAGCAGGGTCGTCTACGTCACATGCGCAAATATGATAGCGCAGTAGACAGAGTCATCTCAGCTGATCTCAACCTGTACCGCATAACCATGCATAACAAACAATATCAAAACATGACCTACATTTAAGCTAAATGAACGCAAATGCCTAAATTCAGTATGTACTGCCGCCCCCAATAGCAATAAGAAACACACGTAGTACTCCTATACGAATGTAAAGTATGCCAACGGGTTGCTTGCTCGCGAGAGTTTCACCTAAATAAATTCGAGCAGAAAGTCGATAAGCAAACGAGAGGGACAACACGCAATGCATTTGCCGCCCTCCGCACACATATCGTTCGGAGCAGGTGTGCTGCTCCGGTGTGTAATATGTTAGAGCTCCCATTTCTTGCCTGCCAAACATTCAGCCTGCCGCCGCCACTCTTCAGTGTGTACGCCCGTATATTCCATTCCATCCATCCATATGCAATTACACACTGTGAGCGGTAACAGCAGTAGCTGCGAGATTAGATTCGTATCGCGATATGAACGACGCCGCCGCCACGGGCTTTGCTAACTGTACGTAATAATATCGCATAAAAGGCGCACGCTTCGTATTGAATAAAAGGCGATTAAGTTTTTTCAATTTACCCTCAACAAACATACGCAAGCCTCTGATCAAATAAATTCGTATTAAACCACCGCATAATTTCGACGTATTGTATTTTGAATTGTTGGGGTTAAACGGAACAAACACGTGTCAATTTCTCAAATTGCATCATGTAATCGGCTGTCTTGCCTGTTTGCACGCCACTGCCAAGAGTGCTGCCGCCTCCAGAAGGATGGATGGCAAGCAATACGCACGGGAGTAGTTATGTCGATTCAATCATCTCGATTGCGGCAGGGCGGCGGCATTGCACATCATCGGCACGCTTGCGTCATCCTTATGTAGGTTACAAAATAGATACCTATATGCGCGCTGGCATTTGCATGAGTGGCGGCGGTGGCGGTGAGTAAACGTGCTAAATCGCCGATCAGATTCAATGTGCATTGTGTGGTTTTGCAATAACGTTGTCGTCATCGTCATCGTCATCGTTGGCGGCGAACGCGGAAGACCGTTCCGTTCGTTCCACTCTCAAAGTGCAATTTCGTTTGTAGCCGTCTCGAATTATTAGCGCCGTTTCGCTTAACATCAAGCGCAATAAGTACATTTATGTGACTGTTGCACAAACCGCATAATTAAACAACAGACGACGGCGGACGTGCGTTTACTAAACCTAGGTATTAATTAATCATTATTTACGAATCAATCGGTTGAACGGCAAACTTCAATTTGCGGTTGACGCTGGTAATTGGATGCGTCAAAGGGAGGAGGCAAGCGTAAACGAATATTTAAGAACGACGATTTCCGGTTACGATTACATCCATTTGACGGGAGATAAAGCGACGCAACGCGCACGTTTGTTGTATTGCGAGGGCGGGATTTGCTTCATCTTATATTGAAATTTACGACTCGCCTTTCCGGTATCGGACGCGATTTTATTTTCGTCTCGATGCGCATTGTAAACTTTCGCCAAAGCGACGCACGCTCGTGTGCAATTTTTCGTCTAAGTGCGCGCCGCAACCCTTATCAAACCGGCCGTAAAAGGAGGGCGCGGAAAAGTCCTGTTAAATTTTATTTATTAAGTTTCAACATGTTGCAAGTCATTTCCAATTGGCTCGCACGCGGCAGGATGGAGATTAGTCGTCGGATTACGCGCTGTGATAGAGGCGTAATATGCCACTTTTATTTTGTTGCGATAACAATGAGGACTGCTTGTTATGCACCCTCGTCGAAGGGAAAAAGTAATTCGTTCGGCGATGGACACGAAACGCACACCGCCGACGAAATTGCGATGCGCCGAGAGACGCGTGCTGAAATGCTGACTGCGTCGACGACGATAATGCGTTTCAGATGATGGCATTCTACTTGAGAGCGGCGGAGAGACTTTTCGATGCGATGTGGAATAACATGGGGGCCGAGGAGGGTGGCAGCGGCAGCGGTAGAGACGGCGGTCGTTGCGGTCTCAGCGTTATGCGACGCAACACGTCGCTCGAATGTGGACGACTCGGGAGCAATACCGAAAAGATAAAAATTCTTCTTTCTTTTCTTTCTCTATTGCTTGCCGCCCCCTCTTCGGAGACAATGCACGCGCGTGCACCACCTGTCGTTATGCGGAGAGAGCGCACTTTACGCTCAAGCTTTTACTTTAAGTCTGTCTTCACTTGTTTACTCATAGATTTTCCTCAGTAATACCACGCATGTCAAAAACTATTTGAATTGAAAAGTCTACATCGAATATTAAACCACCACACTACCCTCGCGCTTTATTCTTAATGTTAACCTCATTGAATTGAAATTTCGAATCACTCTGTACAGAAAACAGGAGCATATTATAATATCACCTTATTTCCGGCCGCCATGTAAAATATTACCCTCGACTCGTTCTCCATATAAAATATTACTTTATAAGCAGCATGTTCCCAAGGATCAGGCGAGTGCAACTGTTTTTCTTAAGCGGCACAAAATGTCCTGCAATGATGGCACGTCTATCATATCATCTTAAAATCATTGCATGTATGTACGCTCCTTGCATGCTTAAAACGCCCCCGTAAACGTGCAGCCGAGCAAAAATCGAGCAAAAATAAAATTTTATGAATATTTTTATATTTTACTTTTCATTACGCAATTCTAAAAGTTCTTCGTAACTTGCGCGTTATTATTCAAGGCATATTGTAGTTTTTTTGCTCTAGCACTCACTCGCTACACAATTTCCACATGGAAAATGATGGATTATCATCGAGAGCTTTTCATGCCTACTTGACCAAGGCCAGACGAAAAATGCGTAATAAGTTTTGGCACTACAGCAACGCGTGCTCCAATAAACGAAAATGGTAAAAAATATGCTAATGTTGAATTTGTTCGCTGTCAGTGTGTAAATTAAGTTTTTAAACTTTTTTTTCGAGGATAATTCGCGTCAATATTACCTACGTGCTGTTGTTGTTGTTGTGTTGTTGGGCGCAAATTTTATTTGCGACATACATGCTTATAATACAAATAAAGCAATAAAAGTTTAACTCGTCGCAGTAAATTCGCAGCGATAAATTCGAAATATCAATGATTTAATGGCGCACTGCTCTAAATTTTGCGAATACGCTAGCGTCGCGCACAATTGTGTTAACATTTACACCTGCGTTTATTTAGCGTTTAACAACAAGCCGCCACCCTTATCGTTTGCCGTATCATTCAATAAATGTCATAAATAAATGACGTAAAACATTCACAAAACAATAATAAATATCGCAATGTGAAGCAATCGTACCATACATCATATTATAAATTATTAATAATGTTTTCAACATTATTTCGATTGAGAATGTCATATTACATTTTTCATTTGTCATCCATTCATCCATCGGATGTTGACGCATACGTACCTACGTATTTTTTGCGCGCTTGTTATGTGAGGACGACATGTCTCGTGTCTCATTGCGAAAACAAACACCGGAAGTTAAAGTGCACCGCAGCACGGAACGTGCAATGTTTATACACACTTTGCTCACCCTGTCATTCTTTCGTTTGCTGGATGCTAAACACATAGGTGGAGCAGAGTAGCGTGTGCGCAAAGTTGACAGAATGAAATCAAAGCGATATTTCAAGTTGCCAACCGAGTTTGCAACGTGTTGAGCCATAAGGGGGTAACTTTGGCACTCATTTCACAGCGTGTTTCACGTGCACGCAGCATACGCGCTTCGTTTGGTTTGGTTTGATTTCGGGGTGCTGGCAGGCGGCATGCTTTTGGAGGAGATGGATGAACGAGCACAGCAAGTCCCACCCGGCTAGGACGACCGCGCGCGTCCAGAGTCCTAACGCTCCTGGCGTGTCGTTGTTTAGGTAAATATTCCGGGTGCAACTCTTGCGTCCGGCCCGTGAGCAAACAAAACACAGATTTTCAATTTGACGATGCGCGCATGTAGGTATGTTATTTGTATGTAGTACGTCAATCTGTTGTTGAACTTTACGCGATAGTTTGTCCCACAAATATTTACATCCCCATATAAAATTTTATAATATTCTTACCCTTCCCAACTTTTATCCCCATAATCCTCTTGAACATACCCCGAAATTTACGAAATCAATGAATTTCATGCAAACTTCATGTTGATGAGTACACTAAGAGGAAAACTAAACAACTAAGAAGTAGATTAAACAAAATATTCAATTTCCTCTCCATCCACGCGTCCGGAAAAGCTATTGAAACAAATTCCAAAAGCACGACGAGTTTATAATTTACTTCCGAAACTTTTCAAGCGGCGTTCGATCGATTTGCATTGTGATTGTTTAAAACGCATAAATAATGAATGCGTCCGATAAGCGCTTCTTAAAAGCCATTGCGGAAAAAGAGCGAAAAAGTATAAACGTCTTTATTAATTCGAGCGATAAAGCATTAAGAGCAGCGCAAAAAAAAACGCGCATTAATAACGCATAATTAATACGCTGATAAAAAACTTTATGTGAATCAAACGAAACTCGCAGCAAGAAATTTGAATAGCGATCATAAAGTTTCCGAAAGTATTTAACACGCATTTCTTTTTTGGGTGCGGAGCTCCCGAATAATAATAATAATTATTCAAAAAATGCGTGCTTTAACATGTGTAAATATTTATAAAATGGCGAATAAAACTTAAATAAATTCCGGCACGGAGAAATTAATTAAAATGTAAATTTATTGTAATCCGCGCTTAAACGTTTCTACCTGGATCGGAATGTCTTCGTATTGTTTTTTGCACACGGAAATAATATTTTAATATGCGGCGGATTTATGTTTGGAGATTTTGCGCGATGTACATAAATCACGCGGCTTTCGTTTTAAATGCTCAAGGGAGCGAGTTAAACGTGTATAAAGTTTGTGCGCACAACGGAAAAAAATGCTCAAATTATACGCATTTGCGTAAAGTTCGCGTAAAGTATTGGCTAAATAAGCAAAGTATTACCTCAAACATCTCAACTCAAGAAGTCTACGAGGACGTTGCTTACACTTATAACATTTTATGTGTGTTTGACCCTCAAAGACAACTTGAAATAAATTAAATTCCATTAAAGAAAACGCGCGTAATTCTTGCTTTCTTAAGTCCATGAAGAAGAAAAAAAAATAACGTAGGCATAATCCGTGCGCATGAAATTAATTAAGTAATTATAAAACTCATTGCGCGTCTTGGAAGACGCAGGAGGTAAAGATGATGAAGAACACGACGCAAGTTGTAACACTTTACGTCTTTGTACATATTTTAAAGATTTTACGATAAGTACCCCGTTTTTTCTGCTCGCGCGATGTTTGCGCTTAGTCTTGTTACTTCTGGTACTTGCGTAATAAAAAATCAAATTTCATCAAGCAAACACGTTTGGTTTGAATGATAGACAACAGAAGGTGCACACCGTTCAGTGTGGCATAAATTAAATTAAATTGCAACCTGCCATTAGGAGAAGAACGGCGGAAGCAAATGAGTCCGAGGCGCGCGCGTACAAAGCGAAACCTTAATTATTTTCCTAGCCCTTGCGCTGAATGTAGGGATTTATATCCAAACTCTCCGCTCGTCTCCTGCTGTCTGCCTGCCGCATGCCCATTCAGCACCAGTTAACCGCAAGGACCACAAAACAGCATACGATGTAATTAATTTTAATAATAAAAGTTGCATTTATGAAAAACTTCCAAGAAGCGCCCGACGGCACCATCTGCTGCGTTCGTGTCTTAATCAACTTTCTTTCAATTTGTATTTTTCATGAGGACGTAAACCGAAAATTCTTCAATTGAATTGCATGATAGACTTGTTTTCCGCCGTTGCACTAGACGGATATTTTAAATAAATAATCAACATGTTGTGTTGACGTGAAAGGTCCTCATCTTTCTTGAAATCGAGAAAGAGAACCAGGGATGGATTCACTGTTCACATAGTAGAGCAATGAATTATGCATATTTTTTTTCGAGTGACTTTAATTCTTCTAGCATGCGTCTGAATGCAAAATAATTAACAGTTAATTGCTTGCGTTTCGTCGGAAACGCGACGAGTACGACGACGACGACGATGACGACGAGAACGCTGAATTGAAATTGGATTATCGATTTGCGTAAAATGAGTGGAGAAAAAGAAGTGGCAGGATGAAGCGATTGAGTTGAAATTTAATAATAAAAAGCTTTTCATTTTTTTTTGGGCGCGCGCCCGGCGCATTTTCGTGTTTCGTGCGCGTTGAGGAAGTGCGGGAAAAAGTTTTTGTGTGTTTTTGGAGCATCACGATACCGTGCAGGGATTTTCCGTCAAATTAAATCATGCCAAAGCCGGCCGCCGCGGAAAACAATGACTCATTGTAAAAGATTATTGTTTTGTAAACATAATGGGGCGTAATGTAATTACTCTTTTTTAATGAAGTGACAAATGCATGATTGATGATGTGTCTTGGCCTCGAGTGTTGCATGTTCGCCAATTTTTAAATATGTTATTATTTAGTCTCTTTTCGCCCTCGTTTTCCCGCGCGTTTTATTACATTTCTTTCGCCCCGAAAAAAAGGCAAAATGCGTTACGCAATTTTTCATTTTTCTCCTTGTCAAAAATTGCGAAATCGACAAAATTAGCAGACTTTGAACCGCGCGCAATTTCTTCGCTCGAACGGAACGCAAATGAGCTTGATGACGACGTAATTACGCAAAGGGCAGTAGACGTTTGCGCATTCGCGACTATTAACGAAAAACAACACAGCACAAAACGGCCTCCGGGCTCGGTGCACAACGCGAAACGTTCATTAATCTTACTTGATATTAATTAGGTTAACAAGTCTTATTATCGCCCGCACAGCGCTGTGTGATAACGCCAAACAACGCCAAAGAACAAACAAAGGGCGCACGCGAGATTCCCTAAAGATGTGGTCAAAAAAATACAGCTACGCAGGAAGGTAATAAAAGTAATGCGAATGCAAATGGTATTCTAATTGCAACAGGCTGGGGGGGGCGGCATTAAAATATACACCCAATCCCGTCTGCGTACGTCTGGTAATGATGCTTTTCCTGCATCTCAGCTCGTTTCGCGCTCATTTACAAGAAGTTGAGGTCATCAACAATTCCGCAAAAAAAAGCGAGAAAGTAAAAAATTCGAAAACACTCACCCCCTCGTACTTCACAATCCAACGCCAAGTCGGACGACTCCTCCAAGGGACCAATAATACCGGAGGTGACCTCACGTCCAGCATGGTACAATATGACGGAATGCGGCGGCACTGTAACAATGAAATATTTTAATTAATAATCATAATCACCTCTTGGTATTGTTGTTGCGCTTCATGGAATTGATAATTTTCGCATATTGAAAATTAATCATTAGTGTGCGGCGCGGCGCGCTGTTCGTTTGTTACTGTGTGCGGACATAATCGTATCCGTTCGATCGCGCCCGCGCGCGCACCACCAACCGCCAACCATCCCTTTTGCAATGTTTTACGATGGACGTGCGTGAGCAGTGCATTATAATCAATCATACGTGAAAACGGCACAGCCATTGCTGATATCGAATTATCGGACAATATGCAGCAGGCCGAATAAAGCGTGAAAGCAGGCGCGAGTCGTAACCACAGCCGCCTCCAACGATTCATCCCACTTCGCCCACGTTCACCCACATCCCCACATGCTATGCAAGTTATTGTTGCATTACTGATTACACTACATGTCGGTACCTACGCTGTCCATCGTAATTAATTTAAATTGATTCGAAATTAAGTCACACGTAATTATTGATTCCCGAATCGGCTGTGTGTTGTTGTTTTTCGCGCGTTATCTCCCGTGGGAGCGCACTCTGACAGCTATCAAAATAATTCGCGTGTTGTGCGCGGAAAGCCCTTTGAGGTATTGATAAATACCGTTAATTTCCAGGATAATATTTGATTTGCGTTATTCAACAGAATTTTCCAAACATTCCAACTCCGATAACATCATGGATTGCGCCAGGAAATGTAATTGATTTGCATTATACGCAAAGCCCGTGATGAAATAAATATTGAATAAATAAATTTGATATTTACATTGTGAATTATTTACGGTTTTCAGCAATAATAACACTGCAATTTCTGTCATTATGCCATAACATGAATTTGTTATTTTTACGGCAAATCAACACATTGAATGAATGTTCGCTTTGGATGGATGCGGATTATTCCAAAGTGATAAATTTCGTAAACGCGCAAAAGTTGTAACAAGTTGATTTTGCAATCTGCAACCGAAACAGCACAATTATTGATCATGTCCCAAATGCGCACTTTGATCAAATGCGCGGACTAAAGGCTTAGCGGACAGATGAAGGCGTTGGAGGCGGTGGCAGGTCATGTAAACTAGGAAGTTGGTGGCAGCTCAGTTATGTTATTCCATTGTTGTGCGACGTGTAAATGAATCTGTCGGCGTGGATGTGTGTGAAAACCGCTTTTCTAAAAACAATTATCAAACTACGTGCGGACTAAATTGAAACTAACTTGTTTAATTTAATTTGTAATTATTGTGGCCTCGCAGTGTAACAATTTAGTCCGACGAATAAAGCCGAAAGGTATGCGCTGCTGCCATTGTGCAACCGCCGCCGTCTGTCTGCTGCCAGCTGTGAAGGTATATATGTGTGTATGCGCGCTAACGTTAACGTCTTTGCCGCCTCCGCCTCGCGCCAGCTCAGCTGCGATATTAGCGCTCGCGTTCAACTATCGCACGCCATAGTATTAAAGAGACACGTTCGCGGTAACGTGTTCATTTCGTATTTCAGCAGAATTTCAGCAAGAAAACAGCAAGACGCCGGCAAACAAAGCAATGCACAATTTATCAACAGAAAGTGGAATAAAGTATTTCATATTTGCTGCAAAATATTTAGTAAGATTAAACGAGCGACTGATAAATGGGCCGGAAAGAAGATTTAGTCAAGTTTCCTCACTGGAAGCGCATCCATTCATTCATTATTGCGTTATTGTTTTTTACGATGGGTCTTCTCATTGGAGATGTTGTCATTCGTGCGCGAATAATGAATATTATTTTGATTATTATTTAGACGCAGCACTTGTAATGTATGTGATGCGCAAGGTAGACGCTGACGACGTTCCACGGGGGTGAATTACGATTACGTCTTTATTAAGTAATATCACGAGCGAGCAAGCAGTGGGGCGGCGGACGGAATGCGCGCGCTCGCGCTCTATGGGTGGCCACTTCATTTCCTGCAGCTAAGTGCTCACTTCTAGTCCACAATTTCCGTCGGCGCGTAGTCGAGTGTACGCGGGCAAGAGGCGAGCAATGATAGAAGGAACCGCCGCCATCCGCAAAGCCTTTAAGGTACAACATGAGCGAATGCCGCCGTCCAAAAGATGAATGCCGCATGCATTGAGCTATAGTTGCCATCCGCACAAAAGGGGTGTGTCTCAATTGTTATTAAGCTTCATGTTAATTAACAAAATTTGCGGTTCAATCGCGAAAACGAATACGAACACGCTGCCGATTCGAAGTGCGATTTTCAAGTAATTATAGTACAAAGAGTTATCGCACGATTTACGCCGAATTTGGTACATTTGTCAAGGATTTTATGACCTCTCAGGCGGCCAAAGAATTATGTCGATAACTTTTATAGTTTTTGAAATAACGTTATAAAACTATAAAGGGAATATTTTTATGTTCCGCTATTTTTCTGCACCACGCACCTGATTGTTAATATAATAACGAATTAATACTAAAATCAGGCATTGTTCATCGATAAAAATTGTGGCTTAAAATTTCTCAAAATTGAGTGCTAAGAGCGTTTTGTTTTAACATTTAAAGCAGCGTCCTGGGCGCATCCGCCATGAGATAGTAGAAAATTCATATCCAATTTCAATTACCGTAAAAGCTATAGTAAAAGTATTTAATGCGAACAACGCACATGTGGATAACGTATATTCATTCGCTGCGTATGAGTTTAGACCGAGCTAATGGATGAAGAAACGATGCGATGCGAGCGAAAGTAATAAAACCGGAAACGGTTTGCACCGCCGCCGCTGCCGTTGCCATTCTTTACCGCACAAGCACGTAATTGCCTCCTCATCATATTACTTCATCTTGTACAAAAACTACCTCCTATTGCACATTGCCATCAATGGCGTTTTACAATTGAAACAATTTCGCTTTAATGGCTTTTCAGCGTCAAAACGCCAACGCGTCATGGAATTTGCTATTGCGTGAATAATAAGCAAATAAAAGACGCATTAACACATGATGAGTGCACGTCCGGCAATTTTTAATAAAACGTGAGCGCCTCATTTGATGGCCGTTTGATGGCGCGAATTTATAAATAAATAAACACTGCGTGAATATTTTCTGAGCGAGTCGACTCTAACAACGCTTACATTTAATTGAAAAATCCTTCACGTAAGGACGACGGCGCGCCGCCCCTGTTACGTGCACACTCCCCAAACGTATTTTTACGCTAATGACAAACGTGCTGGAATTTGCATTATCACGTCAAAATTTATTTTTCATAATGCGTAAATATTGAAATTCTTTTCATCTGAGCAGGAAAAACGCGCGAGTATTAAAAATTAATTTGGCAAAATTATTTCTCGGCCAAACATTAAAATGTATGCAATTCCTTTTTTTTGTTGCACGAAGCCTTAAATGAAGGTTGCGAACGTGCAATACTTGAAAAAACTTGTTAATTCAGTGTTGCTGGTTGAAACGAAAAAGTCCATTTGAAGTAATTAAATTGAAATTTATGTACATTCGACTGTCAGGATTCACTCCGCACATGTTTCATTACACAAAGCAAACGAGCGTGGAGCGAGAGCGGAGGAGACAAACAAGCAAAGCATCCAGGCATCGTCGTGTCGTATTTGTGTGGATTCTGGATGAATATACACTTTGCAAACAAATGCTGTGCGCATTTCGAATACATGCGCAAAAAGACGAATTCATCCCGGGATGAATGTAAATTAGGCGTGAGCCAAAAGGAATTTGTTCAAAATTAAAATTTAACAATCCGCCGAAACGGTGGCGGTGGCAGAGCTCCTGAATAAAAATGAATTAGTTTGTTGCCGCCGTGCATGAGGAGAAAAAATGAGCAAAAAAATGTCCGAATATAAACTGACATACTCGTGACTTTTGCAAATGCAACTATGTTGAACTAAATTCGCGCAATTGTTCAATTTCACTACAGAGTGTTTGAATCCATAAATAATTTAAGACTGCTGTGAAAATTTAAATAACTTTGAAGTCCGCAAACGTACACTTGCTAAAAATTAAAAATTACAAGAGTTTGCTTATGAAGTATATGAAAAATTCTTCTGGTGGGACTTGACAGTACGAGAACGAGAAAAATGTGTTAAAATTGGCCAATTATTTTCTCGCGAGGGACAGTAATACGGGATTATACGGTCGTATGTTAAGTTTTTAACCTGGCTTGTCCAATAATCCGCAGCATGCTAGTTTTCCTGGTGGCTTAATTCGTTTTATTGCCCGTTTGGCCAGTTGAATTTTTACGTATTCTGCATGCAAACGGCAAACCTGCAACTTGTTTCATTCATTTCGTACTGGCAATAAGTGCACAAAAACTGCATGCATTGCACAAACTTTTTTATTCCCTTAAAACCAGCCCGAATCATATCAAAAATTTAAATTTGCTACTCTTGCATTGTAAAATTTGACTTTTGAATATCTATTTAAAAGTGTTGAAATTGCACAAGCGTGTCAAAGCAATATAAAGAATGCACCAGTGAAAAAACGAAATTAATCCAAGTTGTTTTGGATTTCGTGTTTGAAACATCCATCGGATGGAAAAACAGCGCCGCGCCACTGTCCGACTGGCCTGCTGGCGTACATTTTTTGTGTGTGTGCTGCTTTCTTTTCCAGCATTATTTTCACCCGTTTCGCCCATCACTCTCTCACCGTTCCAGCGGATATTTCGCAAAACAATGCAATGAAACGCGCGCGCAGACATGAAATGAAATATACGTTTTTGTTTAGCGTTTGTTGCTTTTACTTCTTTGTCCATGCATACGTCGCGCATCTCGTTTCTTACAGCAGGAGGCTTTGTGATTTTATTCTATAAAGAACGTGAATGAAAATTCAAGACGTAAACGTACGATTTAAGAAGAACCGAGTAGAAGAATGATGTGTTTCAGTTTATACCCTGTTTTGTCATTCTACTTTACAACTTTTTTGTTAAACGATTTCGCAATGTGTTCCTCGCAAAAACTCTGAGATTGTTTGTCGTATATAAATTCACCTTTTGGCTACGTTTCTAATTCCAGTAAATTTTCCTATTTTCGCAAGAGTTGTAAGTAATTAAAGTATTTCAAAATCACTCTGTAGAGAAAACGTACTGTTGTTATGTTAGGCGAGTTATTTTGATATTTTGCGTTAATAGCCCTCTAGACAAACAGCGAACCAGCTTCCAGCTTCCAGCCGCCCCCGTTCGCGAAGAGCAAACGAATCAGTCGAGTGTACAGATTCGTTCAAGTTGATATTTTACATGCTTGCAATTCCAACGGCGGCCTGGGCCCGTAAACGAACAACAACACACAGTACAGTTTACTATAGCCCAGCATACAGCAGCAGCAGCAGCATTGGCAAGGCTTAAATTGAAATTTCATTATTAAACTTTGTCCCTAAAACAATTCCGTCGTTTCTCTTTCACTTACATGCGGCGCGCAACAAATTGAAACACGACTAAAATACAATACGCAGCGGTCGTTCGCCAACATACGGAAATCTCCTCGCGAACAATGAAAATAATCTCAAGCGCACTAAACGAACATTAATATTATTTAAGCAAAATCTTATTATGAATCTATTAATAAATATCAACCCTCCCTCTAGCGTGTATAGTTATTGATTATTCGTCTGGTGTTATTCGCACCTATGTCATAATTTAATTTGCAGTTATTAACTAACAACATATTTCGCATGGTCGCACACGGGAACAAACCGTGCATCTCTTTACGCGCTAATTAGATATAAATTGCGCGACGCGTCGAATTTCAATTCAGCTGGTCATTATTAGCATGTGCACGAATACGCGTACCTACTTTTGTCATTTAGTTTATTTCCGCCGGTGCGCGCAACAGCAGCGAAACACATCAATATCGCGCGTACACAACAACAACAACAAACAACATATTGTCAACAACACGCGTTAATTCGTTCGTGCGCAAATGCGCATTCAATTAGCGCATTATTAATTGCACGTAACCGTGTGCGTCGCGCGTACTCTTGAACTCTGTACACGAATTAATCTCAAATTACTCTGCGCATTTCAGTTTGCAAAAAATTAATAGATGGCCATAAAAAAACTCGTGAAAACTCACCGATAACTGTCAGATTGTAGGCGAAATTCCTGGTCGGGGATGTTTTGAAATCGACGCGACATCTATAGATGCCCTCGTCGTCCAACTGGACTCCATCCAGGGTGAGGGCGGCAGGCTTCGTCACCGTTGCGAAATAAGCACGGGGCCCGAATGCATTCTCATCGGACCATTGTCGTGCCTTGGTGAACGAACGTCCGCGCACATCGTAGCTGGAAACAATAACACCGCCTTCGTTAGACAAATATTGCTACAATCCCTAAAAGCATAACAAGAGTACAATACTCATTGTGCTCGGAGCGATGTTGAAATACACTCGAAATTCTTCGAATCTCACTTCAATGTTCTATTGTAGTTCTGTGGACATGAAGGAATCAAGAAGAAAACACATCAGATACCTATTCTTATCATAAGTTCCGCATTTTCCATATTTAAGCTACAATGGTGTTTTAAGGAAATTATTCCTAGTACTTAACTGGAAGTATATTATCAAGGATATTTCGAAAATTTCATAACTCATCATAACTCGCAAAACGTGTCACAGAGCATATTAACGCTGCTACATCAATGTTTGACCTGAACATACATTGGCGAATGCAGCACACGCCAGTAACAACAACATCAATTATTGTTACGCCGAGCCCACCAAAGTATTAGGTAACATGTTTGAACTTGGCTTGTTCGTGAGCTTGTCCCGACGAACATTTGAAGTGACTAGAACGCATCCATCGCGTAGGTACGGTGGCGGCGGTGGTGGCGTGGTTATGGGGATGCGATGCATTCTCGGTTGGCAAACTCGCCTATATGTGTATATGGATTTATTGCTCATAATTGCAGCCAGGTTAAGCGCGCTCGCTCGTGCTCTATGATACTTCATGCATCCCAAGTGGGAATTCAACACACAATATACTATGCGCATGGGGCACACGCATTCTGCAACATTGTATACAAAGGAATACGACCCGCTGAAGTTACATGCATGAAGCAGGAACGGCGATAAGACGCAAGATGTTCACTACGACGCAACAACAAACAAAGCCAGCGCAAAATCTCAAGTTTTATCATTAAAACTTGTATGCCAATTATTTAGCAAATGAGCTTATTTTGCAATTCAAAATTATACCTTTGAAAGATGTCAGTATGTGGCCAGATGTAAATAAATTTCAGTAAGCTGCCTGCAATTATTGGATGAAATATAAAATTGTTATATACGCCATTCTTGTCGAAGATAATACCACGAATTGTTGGAAGAAACGAGGACAAGGGAAATAGATTGAAGCGATGCATTTGGCGAACAGTAGTCCTCTAATAAAGTGCATTAATATACGTAATTAGGCTTTTGCGTTGCTGGGATTACAAAGGGGTTATTCGGCTTAAACGCGCACAGTTTGTGCGCCACCCCTTTGCATAATACACACATGCCTCCAATCTTGCCTGCTTCACAGGACATCCACACATACGCCCGCCCTTGCGATGAGTTTAACATATTCAAGAACACACTTGTGAAATTAAATGGTAAAGTATAAGTGTGAGACAAGAACTTTACGAATGTCAGACTAATATATCATATTAAGAGAGGAGCGTCTTGCTCCTCGTCCCGGTTACTCCCTTAGCCGAGTACTTCATTTGCTAATCATCAACTTCCCGATGAGTTTTCGTGCATTTATTATTTTATTTTGCCTCGCCCGTGCATTCGCAAATGTTAACAGAAAGGCAAACTTTCCACCTCCCCCCCTGCGCGTAAATGGAAAGCATAACAGATACACGGACAGGGTGTAAATGCCACACACCACCTTCTCCACCGCTGCAGCGCGCTGGCACGTCAGACGAGCACAAATTAAACTCGAATTAATTTGTTAATTACTAACAAATTTATATTTAATAACTCGACGAGTGCGCCGCTTTCCTTCCGTTACCGCCGACGTACATGCGTGTATAAACATTCAACCACCGCCAAGCCGCCATACACACACCCCCGTCGCCCGTGCGCCGAATTACCCTTCCATATAGAGTCATCGCGAACGCACTCTCAAACACGCGCCTCGCTTGCGCACGCTTTGATGAAAAGTTCCACAAGTGCGTCGTCGTTCTTGCCGCCACCACCGCCCCCATTTGCTGTTGTTGATTTAATCACATTTACTACTGCCTTCTCCTACTCGCTCAGCCGTCCCCATCTTTCTCGCTTTGCCTGCTTTTCCGCCAGTGCTTTCGAGCAGAACTTAATTTTCGATAACGTCTGCGCGATTTTATCTGTCACTCTCATTGTGTTGTCATCAAATAATTAATTAATATGCTTGCTTTACGGAAGAATTATTAGCACTAAAGAACACTTAATTGAAGTTCTCATTACGGCCATACCTAGTGTGTGTTGGTGCAATTTACATAAATAATTATCCCAGTTAAATAAATTCAAATTAATTCAATACGCATGCGGAAACCGGTAATGATAATATTGTAGTAATTTCAGTTTTTGTTTAAATGCGTTTTAATTAAACAACGAACACACAATTAATGCATTTTTGAATGGAAGCGCACGCGAACAAATAGAATATTTATACGAACGCCGACAGATGAATAAATCCGCAACAAAGCTAACGCAAAACAATCCGCAATTAATTAATAACAAATAACTTTAATAACCATGCCTGTCATATGCAGACACCTAAAGCAAATACGTTTTTGGGGTGGAGGACGCGCCGCACGAATGTGTTGTTTATTTAAGAGTTATATTCATGTACAGTATTTGTTTTCCAAACACGCATAAGTACACGCATAAGCCGAAGATAATTATTTGATTCTACAACATTTTTCGGTTATTAATTTGCATAAATAACATTGAGCGCGCAATGTGTATTTAATGTGGAGCGTTCGCTGTGCAAATGTGATTTAAGTCGTTAAGTGTTTAACGCAATTCGGGAACAGAACAGTTATTATCATTGCGAATTTTCGCAAGGACGATGAGGATGATCGCAAAACTGTTCGAGTGTGTGCTGGATTATAATGCGAACATCGGCACGCAGATTAAAACGTATAAATTGCAATTCAAAGTAACAGGAAAATACGCAATTATCGTGTGTGCTAATAGCACACTTGTAAATGGCATTGCGAATGTCGGACGAAGAAGACGCAAATCGATTACGCGAAATAAAGAGTAAAGAAAAGCATTAGAACTTGATGATTCTTGCGCTCCATCCCGGATTAGGATATGACATGAGAATTGTTATTAATGTTTCATCGCGTGCCATTTTCTGACTGCTACTGAATATTTTATCATGTAAAATATTATTCGCTTTTAATTATGAATGCAGCCATTAACAATTAATGTACAAATACTTGCTAAACACGCGCATGAAAGGAGAGGATGCGAGTGACCAACAATGTAAAACTGGTAGCAATATTAATGCAATAAAGGTAAGAGCCACAAACCGCAAGAGCTTGATGGTCAGGATGCAGAGCGCGGGGGCGGCACGGCAGTGCATACTACACTGTATGTACGGACGCTTCAGAGTGTTTCCACCTCTGCATGTGCACTCGCCACTTGAACCCCTTCAACCCTTACGACAAACGCGTACGCGATGTGGTGTAGCCGTCATCACGAGTAGTGCAGCAGCGAACGCACTAGAGATGCAAATTGCAATTACGTCGCTGCATGCAATTGGATTATGTCATTAAGATTTCGCCACTTAGTTGCATGCGCGTGCGCGCGTCCATGGCTTGTTAGCAGGCTCACCGCCCGACTATTATCCTCGACGCGTGTAAATCTTTAATTAAACCCCGCATCGCAATGCAGTCACGCTGACCCTTTGCAAGGAGCGCATCCATCAATTAGCAATCGCTTTAGAAGTCGATTAAATCCATAATAATTCAATTCACTGCCTCTGAAGCACTCTGTCAAGTGCCCTCACAAAACGAAATTTAATTTCAAAAACTTTCCCTCATGCACCGTTCATCCATTATTCAATTTTTCACGTTAAGTATAACCTAAATTAAAGTTTTTTCTATGCCTTAGAGAGCGCTACCACTGTTGATATTTTTGTATGGCGAAATCCCTTAAATAATTTGCATATAAATTTATTTAAATATACTAAATTTTGCCAGAGTCAACTCGTAAGTACTATAAATAAAAATCATCAAGGGAATCGACTCTAACTTTATAGTGACTAAACTGTTTCTAGTTTTGCTACAACCCCGTATAATAAAATTACACCGCATGTGTGTTATGCAAAAACGGAAGGAAGGAACAACCATGACGCGACGTTGATTTATTTCCTGCGATACAAAAATATGCATGTTTTTCTTTTTGAGTTATTTAGCCCAAAAACCTACAAGCATTTGTAATTAATTTTATGCATAAACTTTAGGTAGGATTTTTCGTTTTTTTCTTGCTCAAAAAATGATTTAATTTTGATAAGCCAGAACGGGCAGTGTATTAATATTAATAATAAATGTTTTCAGGAGTGAATTTATTTCGAGATAAATTCCCAGACAAGTAAAATAAATGCACGTGGTGAACTATGCGGTAATAACAGCGTGTTTCACGGATGGCGTAAGGGGTGGCATTGCACAGCAATGTCCTGCGGAATTTTATGATGGGTTCCTTTGCGGCGGCGGCGGCCGTGGCGACGGCGACAAGCGTGTCCTCACGCATTTTCGCACACGTGTAACTCAAAGACGTGTTAAAATCGTTAAAACCAGGAATGTGCATTGGGATTGGAACCTTTTTCGCACCGCGGCGGTGGCGGCCAGGACAAGATTGCAACGTGGAACACGTGAAACGTGCGCGCACGTTAGATATCAAAAATGTACGACTGGGAATAATACTGCACCTTGCTGTACGTGTATACGATGTGCACGTGGCACGTCCGCGAGCCGCCTTGCCGAGCAGATTGGAAACGGCAATATTTCCTCATACGGCAAGCAAGTCCCGATTCTTCCGGGTTATTCCTTTCGCCGTCCGGGCGCTCCTTCGTGTATTTCGTTTTGCTTTATTTCTTTATTTTTTGATTCGCACGAGGCCGCTGCCTCCGGGCGCATTGTTCATGGAAGAGTGGTGACTGCATGAAGAAAGGGGAAGCGCGAAAATAAAATATCACACTCTTTGTCAAAGTCGACGTACACGCAGCAGCATTTGTTCGTTTCTGTTGCTGCCGCCTGTGTTGCCGCCGTCGCGTTTCGGCCGTAATGTGTGCGAGACAAGGATGCCCTTGACACCAATGCCACTGTCACTGGGGGTGCGATTTTGAATTACACATGTGTTACCAGCTGATTTCGCACCCAGTGCAGCAACGCTTTGCAATTTATTAAATATGTTTGCGAGTGTAACGCCCTCATAAATTTCTCGAAATAAAAGTAGCAAAGTAATTTAATTACTTCTTTCTCCAGTTAAAAGCTTTGTAAAGGACTGATTGAAAGCTCAAGATAAGTTGGAAAATTGACGGCGTAAAAATGCACAAGTATTTTCCATTTGATTTAATACGCGAACAATAATAGAATTAGGAAAGAGTAGAAAAGAACGTAAAATCGATGGAAATGCAATGCATTTTGTATATTGAATCGATTCGCCATTATGCGGCAATTGAATTGAAATTATTGAGAAAACTTTTTCAAAGTGGATTCGACGAATGTCCATTTTATGCTGCGCTCAAGCGGCACAACTCGCTGTGAGTTTTTAACTTAACTACGAATACGCTGCCACCGTCACCGCCACTGCTTGCCCTGAGAAAGCAAGCAGCAGTGCATTACGTTTCACCAAGGGTTATAAAAGCGGGAGCGCGCGCGCGTGCGTGTGCCTGGGAGAAATTTTAATAAATATTATTTAGTCGACCTTTTTATATTTCGTTATGAAAATGGCGACGGCGACGGTGACGGCGCCACGACCGCCGCAGCCGCCGGTATTTTTAACTCAGTCGCTGTGTGTCGCAGGTCATAAAAAAGTTTAGATTGTGCGAAATAAAAAGTAACCGCCCTTTTGCGCGCGTTCTCGCAACACACGCAAATACATGCCCTGCCTATACACGAATGCACCACCACGGAGGCGGTAAGAAAACGCCAACTTTCGCTTTGCCATTGCGAAATCCGTAAATTTTTTAAATGAATTTCCAAAGGGAGTAAACGCCGCGCACTTTTGCCACCGCCAACATCATCTCAATAGAGAAACTCAAACCGCACAATTTGCGTCTCGCGTCGAACATGAATTAGCAATGCGAAATAATAATGTACAATGATTTATCGCCATTACGTTTGCGCACGTTTTGTTCGAATTTTTCAATAAATATTTTACGTAATTTTTATTATTCAACGCGCCAAAAGCGCAATTTTCTTCGAATTTTATTGTTTGCGAATATCAAAGGCAATTAATTAAAAATACGGCACCCTTTGAAAAACAAAGTTGATTATGCGTAAAATTGGCCTTTTTCAATAACGCGTTGCGCTTATTGATTGGAAAATACGTGCGGGTTGAGTATAGAGGCATTAATTACTCATTACTCATTTCTTCATTGGCGATGAGGAAAGGAGCGTGAAAAAGCGCAAGACCAACACATCCGATGAATATAAATTGGCCACGAGATGTACGCGCTGTGCCGCCTTCGACTGTTCGTCTTTTGGGCCCTTTTGTCGAACACGCATACAAACAGAGAATCCGGGCGTTTGCTTGAAACCGAAAGCGCGTCTTTTGTCAGAGAATCGCGCGCGCGCGCCCGCTTCAAACGCCGGAAACTTTCATCGTTGGAGCGCACTCTCTTCGGATATATTGTCGGAATGCAAGTGTTGAGTGTGCGCATCATGCGGAAATCCAGTTTAACTAAGGATACTTCCTTCACTTCCTATTTTTCAGCCGTGTTCAATCACGTGTCAAATATTATTTTTAAACGTCAATATACTTATCCCCATTTTCTATTTGAAATCTTAAGTTTTTTAATTACTTAGTAGTTCGACACCCTATATTCCTAATTTCACTTTCTTTCATTGAATGCTTTTGTTACCGAACGTGGAAGTAAAAAGTATTTCTTCGTGTTTTCGCTTGAATTCTGAGCTCATCTTCTTTACGAATCGACTTTTGCGGTGTAATGAACCAATCTTAGTTTGACTGAACATAGAGTTTTCTTGTTCGAGGCGAGTTGCCTGGGCTGCTGATGGCAGTGGAGCGCACGCACGCTGAACGTAAAAGAAACAAGTTGTTTTACTTCGGTTATGTTGTAGACTAGCTTATAGCTTAGTCTTCTTGTTCGCCCAAGACGCAATAGTGGAATGCCTCAATGAGCAAACCGAAAAGTGAGTGATGTTTGGGCGGGCAGCTCAGCAGTTTGTTGAAAGCGAACCAAGGCTGAAACGAACGAACGAACGAACGACAGACAGCATTGCATGCATGCATGTTTCCAGCCAGTTTCGCCTAATAGACTCGTTTGCTTTCACCGCCACGGCCGCCGCCGCCAACGAACGCAATCATCACTAAAAGCGCAACTCAGAAACAGGAAACGTACGTGGCTTACGAGCATAACATATACGTACATGTGTTTTGATTAAACGCGAATTCAATCAGTTCAGTTTTACAAAACTTCTGTGATATTAAACTTAATTAATTAAATTTTCTCGGAATTTGTTTATACACTAGGCTTTGAATTGTATAGAAACTAAAATTGGCCCGGCAATAGATAGTAGGAACACTATCACAGCGATTAATACAAATATGCAAAATGATAATCATCCCCCCAACGGCCGGGGTGGCCCGTGAATTTCCGCGATTAATTATTCAAAATGCAAACTGACAAAGTATTATAAACACACATCACGTAGGGGCGCAGTGGCGCGTCATGTCGGTCGACAGCTTACGATTGAAATGAATTGATTTAACGTGTTGTGTCGTACATTTCCGGTTCACGGAACGCACAGGGTGTTTCCGCAAGTGCGTGTATCGTATGATTTCATTTCCGTCCGATCGCCAATACAGCCATTACAAAATTGCATTAATGCGTATCGTGCGCTCATTTGAATTTCAACGGCGTATTGCTAATGAAAATCAAATTGAAATGCCCACTCTGTGCGCTAAGAGGGGGCGCGAATAATAATGGGTGATTACACGTCGTCCTTGGAAAATTTCAGCCACCCCCGTACCGCCACCGCCAACCGATAAAAACACGTCGTTTACATGCACAACCCTTGTTTGTACTATTCATTTACATATTGTGCGCATGAAAAGAAAGAATAATAAAAGTGCTGAAAATACGCGTACATTAATCAATCGGGGTGATGAATTAATAAATGTTTTAATGGCACGAGTGCACAATGCACGCATTGCATTTCGCGAATTCGCGTAATTCCGCTATTTAATTAGCGAGAGCAAAAGCTTGCTAATCGCATGTG
Source organism: Aleochara curtula (assembly GCA_963978815.1). Lineage (NCBI taxonomy): Eukaryota > Metazoa > Arthropoda > Insecta > Coleoptera > Staphylinidae > Aleochara > Aleochara curtula. The sequence goes on along the minus strand of OZ022216.1, from coordinate 15,755,892 downwards.
ATGGGGTTAGTGATGGACATGTGCCACCCTTTCTGACATCAGAGCACAACCAAATCGCGCCTCGCTGTTGAGGAATGGGGGCGGCCAACAGAACGTACTGGCGAATTCCGAAAGCCGCATGTGTATATATGCTAATTACGTATAGGCAGCTCGGTATAATAAATTATTCAAAACGCATCATTCCGAATGTTCATTCGGTTTCCAAATGAGCGCAATAAATAATTAACGTGCCCTTTCCGGATTTATGTGTTCGAACTGCACAACAACTTACTTCCAAGATGTTTCCATTCCATTCGTGGAAAATTGGAAAATTTATTATTATTTCCAGCAATACTAAATTGTTAAATATGTAATGCAATTTAAAAGTTAGAAAGCGGCTTTTTTGACTTTTCAATTGTATTGTTTAGTTGGCGCATGCAAGTTAAGCGATTGGCTCGCCGAGAAAACTTTTCGAAGCACTCAAATAAAACGCGCAAAACGTTTGGAGAAAAGTATTCAGTAAAGTTTTTTTGCTTCTGGTTTTGTCATTGTTTGTTCGGTCAACTACACCGAGATATTGTGTCAAGAAAATTACCTTTTTCGATTGACATATCGTTTTTAAATCAAAAGTCCTACAAAAACATAATTTACTCAAAGTTTAAATGCAACAAATTCCAAAGTACTGATAGTCATTTACCGACAATAATGAGGCAATGATGACACGACTGATAAGTGCTTATCTCGTAAGTGCGGTCGGCAAACGTTTCGTAATAACACGCTTTGTCGTCTTGACTCGGAGCGAATGCTCATCCACTTCGCGAGGGCAAAAGGTGTCGTCTCCTTCGCAATGCACGAGCGACTCGGATGGCAGATACGCGGAGGCTGTTGGCATTTGAGGCGGCACAATTTGGCATTCTTGGTGTTTTGTGTGCACTGTGGCGTACCGAGATATGTAATATGACCGGATATAATATGGGCGTGCGGAGGAGCAAGGAGTACTTCGGCTCTCCCAACTCGTATGCCATGGGCAGCCATTACGTGCGAACGCCAACATCGTTCGTCCAGAGATAATAATTCATAAATTCAGCCATTATATAAACGGTGTTTGCCCAACGTTACTCTCCACTTGTACCCCACCGCCCGCGCCAGGGCTCCACACGCCCTCGAGGGCTTCAACTGCGCCACGCGGGTAGCTTCAAACCGCCTCCAGACCGACTTGGATAACCGCCGCCGATTATAATGCTCCAGTTTGTAATTGTGATTTACAGCGCTTGCGGCGGCAGCCTCGTCGTTTTATGCTCGCCGCGCTGCTGCATGCATTTGTTTCTTGAAAGACGAGCGCACCGGTAACTGAAGTAAACAATACATAAACTGTTACCATAGCAACTTTGACATATGCATTGCACGCCAGGCGACCAAACGCAATAACAATGCTAAAGCGCTAAGGTAGGGTGGTACACGGCGCGCACGCGAGAAACGATAATAAGCTCGAACCGTTTTTGTGTTATCTTAAAACAAGAAGGACGTGTGTGGAAGGCTTTAATTAAATAAACCTCAGCGGTGTGCGCCCGCCCGAAGCGCGAGGCGACATTATGCCATCGGAAACGACCATCAGCCACCAAAGCCAAAAAGGTAGAAAACCTAATTAAAATAAAAGGCTACGAATGCCACCAGCGCGCGCGCGTATAAGGACAATGTAGAATTGCAAATGAGTGGCATGTAAGTGAACGCCCGTATTCTTTCATTAACTCAAAACCTAGTTAGCTAACGCTAGCTATGTAATAAATGGACTGACTGTAAAAAAATAGCTACAGGATGTTACAAATCCATAAACAACCAACCCCCCAGCAGTTGGTACTAACATTCTGAGCACGCGGTATTTTAAATTTAAAAAATTCAAAGACAAGAAGCATATATCAAAGTCAAACGAATCTTCTTCACTTTCCCCGTTCTATTTACGCACTCGACCTATATGAGACGCGTACACCTATGCTGTCGTCGTATTTGGCAGATATTTTCATACATTTCGCAAAGCGCATATGTTCAAAAGCAACAAACGAATTCGTTTCGTTCACGTTCAGCGATGCATAGATTAAACGAACGCGAGCGCAAATATTACTCTTGCAGCTCGCGAACGGCGGGGGCTGTGCTGTCAATGTATACGCAGGGTGTATTTACGCATGTGCGCATGTAATTTTTATGTGTACGTACGAGAGTCAGCCGTTAACGAAATTAACCCGATTTGTAAAGTGCTTTTTTTATGTAGCGAACATTCGCTCGTCTCGGACGCGGATGCGCACGCGAGGGAAGCAAACATTAATTTTTTTCGCCGTTGTACAGCGCGCGAGAATTTAAAAAATCCAACGCCACGCGGATCTAGATAGATGGCTGCTCGCCGTGGCTCCCGCAAAAATGTGCCTGCTTGCTCCAAGTTATATTGTTTTAGAAAACGCAATTTATATACACTGCTTCGTATTTTTCGCATACGCAAAAAAAAAGCAAACGTAAACCATTAACAATTGAGCGCTGTACATAAATATTGTGCAAATAATCGAATAAATCGTAATTGAACTTTACGCGCTACCCGGATATTATTAGCGATAAGCCAGTTTAAAATAAAAAATGCTGTTTGAAAATAGAGGATAATATCACACACGAGTAGCCACCGAGCGAATGCTTTTAATACTTTAACATCCGAGCATTTAGCGTTGTTACGTCCATCCCCCGACTATTTTTTCAGGATGTTTCAGTGCGCTGCATTGCATCGCAATGTTTCGTTACAAAACGAGGAAAGAGGACGATGCAAAAAAAAAAAACAGCAAACGGCTGTGTTGCAGCATTGCACCATTTTGGGTCATTGCGTACACGGTGGCAGCAACGGCGGCAACGATTTCGTGTGATTCGCATCCACTCTTTGCACTCTACACGGCCGTATTGCGCGCATTCAGTCCACCCCCGCGCGTTCATCGTATTAGCGCCCGAAAGAGCGTGGAGCAAGAGCGGCCTTGCGTTGTCGTTAACAGCACGGTAAAAAGCATTTTAAGGTTCTTCGGACATCAGAAACAAGCAGTGCACGACTAATTTCAGTCCGTGTAACAAACGCAGTGGCGGCGGTGCGCACGAGTCATAAGTGCATTGTCTACTTTAGTCTTAATGCCATACTTGCACGATACAAACTGAAAATTTCAACTATTTATAGAATTAATTCTATTCATTTTAACCATACTTAATGGTAAAATTGCCCCTAAGGACACTTTGTTTTTTTTGCCACATCACATTCTAACTTTGCGCGAGCATGAACGACGTGAAAAGCTTACGAATTGAATTGATAAATAAAAATTGTTTACTTCGTTTGTCTGACTACTCACAACTTGATTCCTTCATCTCTAACGAGATTGCTTTTGCGAACACGCAGAACAGAAAGAAAGAAAGATTGAATCCACATACCTGAAACAAACAAGACACAAATAAGTAAGTAAGTAAATAAAGTATTCGTAATTTAATATAATTATTTGCAGGAATGATTGTATTGACCATTTCAATATAGGTAGGTTAGTTATTACCTCTACTAGTTTTTGCGCAAACGTACACCTATATTTTGTATGCAATTTTTCTTTTGGCGAGGAAAGTAAGACGTGTGCACGAGGAGACAAAGAGAAATCTCTTCGTATATATTGTGTGATTCGGCGCGTCATATTTTTGTAAAGCACGTTGACATTTTCGTAATATTTTATATGAGGTATAAATAATGCGCCTACAAAATACACTATGGAAATGTAGTACGTACAGTGCGAGTGCATGGAGCGAGCGAAGAAGAGATGTTGGCATTGCCTTGAATAACTTGTACGTTTACATCAGCGAGTTGCGCATGTTTTCGCCTGGAGAGACAACACGTCATGCGCGAGCCGGAGAGAAAATCCGCCATACACCGAATAAATTTGCGGGCGTAGTGTATAAAGACGGCAAGGACGAGCACGACGACGTCGACGAGGACGAGGAACTTGCTATATGAAAATTTATATATTGCATGCTCTCGCGCATGAAGACGAAGTATAAGGGCTTGAAATATGACGTCTAGCGTGGAGAGATGACGTCCAAACTAATTACACGCATAATTTTTGAACGCACACTCGCGAAATTATTCACAATCTTCTCCGCGAACGCGCCTCATAATTCAGTGCTCGCGAGGTGCGTCTTCTTTGATGCTCGCCCCGGGGAGCGGCAGATGGATAAATCAGAAAAAATTGTTGTTGCCCACTGCATCTCGCTGCGCAAAAAACGAGGGAAATTACTGAACGTCCGGCTAGGGAAATTAAGTGAAAAACTTTAGGTATTTCTCATGAGCTGCTGCTGCTGCTGTTGCACCGCAAGAGTGCAGGACGAAAGGAGAGCAAAGCACTTTTGGCATTGACGACTTTTTGTCTTCTTGACTTCTTCTTCCCCGTTTGCGATTTTTGTGTTTCAAGTGTTTCAGGGCGCAACAAAGTTTCGACTTAAAAATTAAGTTCATTAAAGTAGTTGCCAAGAAATTTCTTCGTACTTCTCGTGTTGTTTTTGTTCATTAAGAGACTATTTTAAGCTTTTTAACTTTGTTTCGAGATACTCAAACTAGATAAAATAATCGTAAAAAATTCATAAGATTACTACGTGGAAAACGAAAAAGAGAAACGAAATTTCTATTAAACTATTCATAATTATGCACATCATGAATGCATAGGAAGCAACCGCCGCTGCCAGCGATGATGACGACGATGATAATTAATCTTTTTGATTAATCGACTCGACGATGAGTCGATTAGTGAATCGGTGATTACTTTCCCAGCGTAAATATTTAATTTGAGCCCTCATCGGAAAAGAACGTACACACTCAAATACTTGCACATGAATATTCATATTCGTTATGTACATATGCATGCCACCCTTAGAGCCACCCTTGCGTTAATACGCGAATAATTCAAATAGCAATTAAGTGTTACGCTAGAAAACGAAAAAAAACTTGTTTTCCTGGCATGCAACTATCACTTGATGATTATTAACGATCCCGGAAATGTTTCGTTCGTTTGATCAATTTTACGAAAAAATACAAGACCAATAAAAACGTATCAATCATGTAATTAAACGACAGAAAACCTGTTTAATGAGCAATTTAATAACAAAATACGCAAATTGAAGGCCGCAATATAATTTTCGATCAAAATTTACAAAGTGAACGCGAACACAACAAGCCGCATTGATGAGAAGATGAATCAGAAAAGCGCGGCGTGTGGGAAGAGACGAGAAGAAGACGGGAAATAAATATTTAATTAAAAACATTCAACTCTTGATCTTGTGCTGCCTTCTTCTCGATGCGGGATTATTTGCTTTAGCTCGTCATGGTGCAGCTGTGCGCCAGAAAGGACTAAAGTGAGATGATGATAATGGTGCAATGAGAGGCGGGCGAATCGCGATCGTTTGCGAGGAGCGAACGAGAAGAGGGCGCTCGATGAAATAAGGATTAGAGTCAATAAAGATTATTAAAATTTTGCCGATCTAAGCGTTTTGTATTATCTTTATTAAATTGGTTACGCCCGTCTATGCCATGATGCGATTTTCTCCTCTTTTCTCCTTCTTGTTTTCCCTTCGCACAGCGCGTACGCGAATGCTTTATGGCGCGTTTCATTGGCATGTCATGTCCGCTCATCAAGGATACAATAACTCAGACACAATAAAGCAAACCGGAAATCCAAAATAAATACTCAAACCCCATGAATTCTGCTTTTTCCTTCCATCTTCCATCTTTTTAAATCCCGCCTAAGTAAGATTTATTAGAGTATTATTAATGAGATATTTGTGCAAAACATAAATTTGATTTCGATATTCTATTAAATAATGAACCACATTCTTCTTCATATTGCCATTCGCCCGCAGCGCGCAAAAACATACGCAGCAAGCGTGCTGCTGCTGTTTTCGGACGCAAAATTCAATTTGCCGTGTGTTCGCATCTCTCAAAGCACAATGTGCTCATCGTCTTCGTGGATGAAGGACAACAACGAACGGCGCGTACGTGAGTTTCTCCATGATACACTCAAAGCGGAAAACGAACAAGAGGAAGAAAAAGCATACAACTTTCGAAAGATTTCTGTTTTGTGCTGTAAGCAGCCATTGTACCTGGTTTTGCGCCTGTGTCCTGCACGTATTTCAGCCGATGCGCAAGCGTAGTGGTGCGAATATAAAGGACATTCAGTGTGACATTGTGCAAGATGGACTCGAGCAGAGCAAGAAATTCAAGAAGTGAAAGAGAGAAAATACATTGTGTCTCAACACTTGCGATACACAAAGAAAAAGCAGCGAGCGTTGTTCAAAGTGTGACCGTTCAACATCAACAACTCGAACACGAAATACACTTTTTGTAAAAGGACATATGTTTTCGCATCCTTTCGAACTTGTTACTTATTTGTTACGTCCGTAATTACTCTAAAAGATATTACTGCAGGTGAATAACTGGTGAAAAGCGAGTGAGGCGTATTTGAGATATATTTATTCAGATCAAAAGCGCCACGCATCATTTAGAATCCGACGAGGAGTGCAAGCGCAGTGTCGAGTTGAGTGGGTTTGTTAGCGTGAGGAAATGCAAAGAAAACAACGAGCCTGGAACTGATGAGTGTGAACCCGAGAGGAAGCACGCAGGAAACGCACAAGTGAAGAAGTAGGGGAATCCTACCAGCCATGCACTGAGGGGTGGTTTGGCTTTTGTCCACAACGTATACAGACAAGGTGCCATACGATAAATAAACGTCGCATCAGCGCAGGATCATTAAGCAAACTCAAGTCCATGTGATCGCTACCCAACTTTGAATTTTCAGGATTAAGTAGATTTAAATTATAAACCAAAGTTATCAAAATTTTAGACCAATAGTTAAATTAAGCGCCGGACTTAACTTAGAACTAATTGTCTGTTATAAAGTGAGACTTATTGATGCTCATGCGAGCAAACGCTTCCGATAAGCGGCCGGATGTAAGGACGGACATTGAGCAAGTTTGGCAAAGTGCTAAAGCAAGAAGTTGAAGTAAAGTGTGTATGTGTGCGTGTGTGTGTTGACAAAGCAAAAGCAAAACAGACACGTCAAGCACGTTTAAGGCGTGCGCTGACCGCACGTAAACACATTAATTAATAATCTATAATAGAGAGAAGCGCATCGAGCGCGCGCGTGCGCCATCCATGACTGTTGTGTAAACTTTGCAAGTTTCAACTTGATAATAAAAAGTTGATCCTACCCACTTGCTTCCGGGAAATTATTTACGAATTATTGATTGCGCACGCAAATTCCACGCTTTATCTATAATCTTAAATTGGAAAAGTTGGAAAAACGTATTCCGGAAAAATACAATCTCATGGAGAGATCAGTTACGCACAATGTGCTCAAACAGCATTCGAAATTCGTGCGTAATTCACGGCTTCCGTTCGCGCAAGAAAAGCGAGCCAGTGACTGGAAAAACGCACATAACACGAAACATTGCCGGCAAATCTAAATCCAAGACGAGCGGGAGGCGGCAACTCCACTCAACCCAACAATTCAAACACGCATAGTCGACGAAATGTGCGACGTAAAATAAACGCACAAGTGCGTAATGCCTGCAACACGCATTACGCGCATTACGCGCTCGCCCGATTGTTGTTACACGGCTGTTTCTTCCTGAACGAACAGCGCGGGCGGCGGGCGAAGAGATTAGGCGAGGCCTGTGGAAATATTTGCTTTTTACTACTCACTCGCTTTGCTTCATCGCAGCAACGCGCGCGCACGAGTCGAGGAGCAGTAAAAATTTACGAAAACCTTCTTTGCTGCTGCACACACTCCGCCGCCAAGTGCGGAGAAGGACGAGGCGGTTGGTTTGGCGGCTATTGCAAGACGATAGGCAACAACGTGGCGGCGGCGGCGCGCGCGCGGGATTGCTTTTTCTTCGTTTTCTTCGTGCTTCACGCGATCAAGCCAAGACCGTTGTCGCCGCCGCCCGCGCTCTTTATTTTTGTTGCTCGTGCCTCTAATACGTTTTTTATTTTATTTATTTTTTACGGCCGCCGTTCAAGGAACGCGCATGAAGAAGAAAAACCAACGACCGACCGACGAACGGCAAACAATAGCAAACTCGCGCGCGATGCAAACGCATTAACGAGGACGTAATTTTACCAAATAATAATTACGCACACTTTATTGCTTCGAATGGGAAAGAAAAATACTTTCCAGTGTTTATTTGCCTTCTCATTATAACACGCCACAAAATTACGCGAGGCAGCACTAGCGTAAAACAAAAGAAAAATGCAAATAAGCAACTAATTGAATATTTATGAGTTGCTTAGCATACCTAACTACTTGAAATATTTCAAATTCTACGCGTTTTCCCGCAAATGAATAAAATACTCAAAAATGTCTTGCGTTGATTTGTATCATAGATAGTTTATTCGACGGTAATTTGATTGCAACTACTTTTTAAGTATGATTAGTAAATGAAAACCTATATGTTTTATGCATTCATCTTCAGGCGAAGTAAACGATGGCTAGACAAGAAGTGGTAAAGTCGTGGAAAAGTTTGAGCTTCTTTGCCTTTATAACTAAACTAAACTTGCATCACTTAACTGCGCCAAGGACTAAAAACTAAGCAAACCTTCTCCTAAACGGGGGAAGCGACCGAACGCACAGTTTGCGCAAACTTTTTGCAGGTGCGGCCGCAGCGTAAGAAAGGAGACAAAGTTTTTAATTAATTTTTCGTAATTTTCCCAAGCAAAAAGAGTGTGCACAAAGACTGCACGAAGCAAAATTTAACATTCATAAAATTATGATACATTATTAATAATTCCACGCTGCTGACGGTAATTAATTATATGGTTAATTCCTTGACGTGCGAAAATCTATTGGGCTTTATTGATGTTAAATGGTTATTTGATGACCTGCGTTAAAGTTTTAATGGCTTTCACTTTTACTAATGCCTAAACTTGCCGATTAAATAATCGGAAATTTGCGCAATTCATTATCTAATTGATTTTGAGGAAACGTACATAATAAAGGGTATCCTTGAGTTTTATTTGCCTCAAATATTAAATAAAATATAAACGAGAATCGTAAAGAAAATGGCGAAACGTTTAGTGCTCGAGAGGACATACTAAATTGCTTTCCATATATGTTTCACTTGAATTTCCTACACCGAGTGTTTTGCGAATAATACTGAAGAACATTACGTGGGTTGTTGATACTGTAAGGGTAATGTTTTCTTCTGTTAGTCATTTCTGTGCAGTTTTGATACAACCACAAAAAAGTGAATTTGTCATATTGGACGACTGCACTTTATGTATGTAAATGGAAATAAAAGCCATTCAAGTGAGGCACTCGGCGTGCGTGCGCTTGAAGCGCAGGATATGAAGAAAAAAATGGCACGCGGAAAATTCGTGTGCGTCCGATGGAAAAAGGGCAAATTGATTATCAAATTTGAAATTTATGCAAGCGCATAAAAAGCAATGCTGCGCGAGTGCATTTCGCCGACGATCTCTTTCGCATCCGGTAGTAGCGCTACGAATGCCACCGGTAAAACTTAATTGACGACGAAACATAAATGCCACTTACAGGTATATAGCATTCACTCGGGGGCGGCGTGCAATGCACGGCAGCGCGCCATCGTTGATTTTGATAACCCATTTAAGGAAATACTTCTGAATACTCTCTCGTACACTGCCACCGCTGCCGCCGTCGAAGTTATAAACGCAACGATATACATACATAGTATTTTCTAATGTGTAATTGTTCGTATTTTTACGCAGTGTGCATTACTCAAAGTGTTTTAATGGGTTAATAGTTTCTGCGCGTTGCGTTTCGAATAATTAAGTCGCTCGTTTCGTTCAATTTTGTGAAGTAATAGCACTCTACGTAACTGCCTTATTTATGAAGGTGTGTTTTATGATTTTTCGCGTTCGCGAATTTAGTCGATTTACCGAAATTGGGCAAACTAATGATGCTTGCTGTAATATTAATAAATGTCGATTATCCTGCTTCTCGCAATTGTTTATTGTCTATTGAGCAAGATATAGCGTGCCAAATGGAGTACAACGAAACGCAAAACTATAAATAAGAGCACTAATACGCCTTTTAGGCTAATACTCGCAGGACTCGAACCGCAACGTTGGAGAAATCGAATTGAGTCCTCAATTATTGATGACTTGTTCGCCCTGTTATCCTCCGCCTCGGCGCCGCATCCGGGCGTCTGCCGGGCAGGTTTTATAGAAAAAGCAATCGAGGAAATAAGCAATAGAAGCGCGCACGATGGTCAGTGATTTATATACTCAAATTGTTCTATTAGCAGGCAGCCGAACAAAGAGCCGACGTCTTTGTCGTCATCGTCTTCTCTTTCATCTCGTCCTCGTTGTACTCTCGACCTCGCCTCCCCCCATCGCACCCCGCACGTTCCTTAGTCCTTTTTTCATGAGACGCGAGGCAACAACGGTGCTTGTTCATTATTCCGACATTTGCGCTCCTTGTCCGTCGCGCGCAAAAAATAAGACACTTGATTGCGTTACTTCTTTTATGCGTGCCACTTATACGGATTGAATAATTAAAGAATGAGCGGAAGAGGCGCAAAACTAGGTCGTCACAATGTGATTCTTTTTTCTCGCTTCTTCTGCACCCTCTTCGCAAGCGCATTTCTTGCACCTTTTTTAGCTTTTCCGAGTATTAGGCGGCTTGTCGCTCGAGCGAGGGTGCAAAAACGTAACCGCACGCAGGATGCGCAAAAAATGCGAGGGATAGTTTCGCGCGCGTACGTGGATGACGGCGGGATGTGCCGGAAGTCCTGTTTGGTCGCGATTAGAAGATACGGCACACGCTGTCAGTATGGCGGATGCTTATAAGCCGTGCCGCATACGGGAGGCGGCGGCCGACATAGAATAGCAAAACAGGCAATAAATTACGCATTATCATCGTCACTATACTCGACGCCTCTCTTTGCACGTCCACCACTATGTATGTGTGTGCGTTGGGGATGGTTTGCCACACGCCGAAAGCGGCGTTGACGTACGCTCAACATTACACCCGAATGTCGCTAAACTAACTAGATTGACTTTTACGGAACATAAAGGCTCATTGTTTTCCTACTTTGTGCTCAAAAGAATTCCGCCAAGTTAAGAAATGTGCAAATCAATTAATTTAGTTGGACTAAACCTATTTAATACGCTTGCTACCTCCATGAACCCGATTAAATTTCTTGTACAACTAGGCCATAGAATAGTGGTGAAACTTTTCGCCGCAACAAAACAACTCACTAACTCACTCACTCACATGCCATCTCATTCTCAATCTTGCTCTATCGCTGTCTTTCCCTATCAGGACGAACGTAATCTCATCGAATCGAAATGTAAAACATGTATCGAAACAGCCGCAGGGTCATGGCAAGCACGGACAGCATCAAGAAAACACTTGCGCTCCTTGCGTTCATTCGTTCGCCGAAAACCGCCGGCGGCGGCGGGCAGCACTCGCATTATCCTTCGGCGTGACGAAGCAGGAGCCTAAACTAGGGATAACACGACGGATATTTGTACACATTTGTATAACAAATGAGCCTTGAAGACATTTGATTCGCGCATGGTACATTAACTCCGCACAATTATCCTTGCTGGCGCGTCACAGTCACACTGTTGCCGCTCCAACGCGGTTCGTCACCGTTGACGTCACACGCAGGTGACTTGCAAGTAAGTCAGTCTACTCATTCACATACGCAATTATTTTATGCCCCCCTGTGTAAGCTTCTGCCTCTCTATGTGTGTGTGTGTGTGCGTTGGTAACCAATTCGCTTAAAAGCAGCATAAGTCCTTGCGCAAATTGGTCGTCGGCTGTCGAAATTTGCACTAATTTTACAGCACCCCCTACTCCATGCCTCAATAGCATGTGCACTTTTGCCCTACAGCGCTTGCGTTTTGATAACGTAATAGAAACGCTAAATTCCATTCTCCGCCTCCCTCCCAGTTGCCAGAGGCGGCCGAGTGCGGGGTGGGGTAATTGCGCGATAATACGAGGATGTTGGCTTTCACTTGAGCTTTGTTTAAAATTTTTGCATGCAACGCTTTGTTGTTCTATTATATCGGCCTTTGATTCATTACCGTATCCTTCTTCTTCGTCCTGTCTGCACCGTGCAAGTTATGATTACATCGCGAGCAAAACGAGAAGACCGAGATGGAGAGCGCGAAAGGAAGGTAAAACATGTCTAAATCGTATGCGTCCCTTGGGCACAGTTAAAAAAACATGAACTAAAAAGCATGCGAATAAGACCGACGACCGACGAGAGCATGAAAAAATCACAATGTACAATAAGGCATACCGCGGGTGCAGAAAAACCGCGAATAAAGAAAAAGATGCACACTATAAAAAAAGAATACATTGCCGCTCTTCTTTTGGCGGTGGGGCGAAAGGAAGAAAGCGTAGGAGACTTTTCCCTTGTCGTGCCTTATTGCCGAGTGCGCGGAAACTTCCCTTTTTATCTTTATGATGATATGAAAGTATGCAATTTAGAGCCGAAAAGCAGTCCTTCGCCAGTGTCTTCTTTCTTTGCGCAAAAGGCGACCGAGAATAATTTAAGCCGCAAATGATTATTTATTAGCACACTTCTAGGGACGAACGAATAAATGAGTTAAATCCATATGCGAGAAAATGTCACACATGCGAAACACTCATAAATAACGCACTCATTTATCCATATTTACACATCATACCAAGTGATCCAAATAATAACCTAATCTTCTTTAAAATACTATGAAATTAAATCAATTAGAAGCCTATCACAATTTCCTCGAAATCGCAATTTATCAAGGATAATTTCTTGTGTATTTCAACAAGTTTTCTTTAAATTTTCAGACGCATTCATACTTTAAGCAGAAAGACGTGAGAACGCAATACAACAGTGAGCTCTAATCAGCATCATTCCGCCGCCCTTCACCTCACCACCACCGCCTCCGGGAGGCGCACATCTAATTCCCTCATCACGTATTAATCATCATTCAGAATGAGTGCGCCTTACCGCCCAAGTTTCCAATGCCAATGTATGCGAAATACGGATGAAAGATCACCCTCCGCACACACGTTCAACTAATTTTCATTTCTACGCAATCAAACGAACGAGCTCGCATACGAACGCACAACACTCATTCGAAACGTGTCATCAAATTCGATCAGAGGCCATATTCTCAAGGAGCGAACACGTCCCAATACGAAGCGTACGCTTATCGAGTTCATCTTGTCGATTAAACTCCTCTTAGACGATGGACCAACGTGTCCCAGGAGCGTCTTTAACCACCTTGATGATTCGCCATTTTCGGGATGAAGCAATCGAATGAAAGAAATTCCCTCGAAATAATAAATTCACGCGCATATACGCAATCAATTTATTCGAATATGCTCTTACTTATTGAAAAATTCCGAGAGAAGAAGGTGCGAGAAGAGAAATTCAATACGGCATACTTGCACATATTTAGGCGAAATTAATAATTCGTGCCGGAATGATAATTTATATTCCACTCTTGCGCAAGTTGTGCGGAGGGGTTGTACTGAATTCAATTGAGTTGAGTGTTCACGCAGAAATCTTCGTGACTAATCGCGATCCGTACAAATGCATATAGGGGTTGTGTAATTATGGAGTTGAAGGACCCCAATGACACTTCACCTCTATCGTAGTTACTACAACCGCGAGAAACAAAAGAAACAATGCGAGCCATTGCTGCCGCCACCGTCGGAGCAAGAGGACACTTTTGCTCGTGCGGTTTGCACAAATTCATGACGATGCCGCCGCCGAGTGCATTTCGTGACAATGCGACGTCAAATGTGCCTTTGCGCATTCTATATGGTGAACAGGACGTGCCGCCAACGTGACAACATGAAATTTCGCAGCTCACCGGAAGCGCACTACCCCGTCAAACGGCATTCTTGTCAAGCGCGCATCATTGCATGTCCGCATGCATAAAACACACCGCCAGCCCGCCCGCCAGCGAGCACCCCTAATGTTTATATCGCTCGAAAGTCAATTGCTACACTTTTAATCGCTGCGCATTATCATCATCATGACGGGCTTAAAATTACCGCACATTTGTCATTGTTATTCAAGTACATTTAATGTGTCTAAATAATTCCACTTCTTACCGCCTATTATGTCATTGTTTCAATTGTTTGCCATGTAGTAAAATTGATTGATTTTTTTCACGAAAAAGAAAAACAGAAAACTCACAAGTAATTAACAAAATGAAAAATAATTGATTGATATTGTCCGGTATGGCACATGGGGGAGTTTGATGATTGATTGAACCGACATACGGAAAAGTCACGAACTCGACGCTACGATACCGCGTATTAAACTCCTTTTGCAAGCCAGGACAGGAAACAAATTTCAGTCATGTCTCTATCCCACTTCGGTGCGCGCCTTCATTCATCATTAGCTAGCGAATTATGGGAATTCGGTGGTCGGACACGCTTTGAGAATTTGAGACCATTTCGCGCACTCGACGTTTATGGCATGGCATGGCATGGTATGCACTGCACGCATTCGCTTCGCAGTCAACAAATGCAAATGCAATCGCCATGTAATCATGGCTCCTGTGAGTATGCGCAGTAGTAATTGCTCATTTATTGTAAATTAATGAAGTCTTTGACGTCGCGGTAATTCAATACGTCATAGCCCGGCTGATTTATCATGTGTGCCCGAAATTGGATGCAGATACTTAGTCGACTAGTCGTGTTCTGGGTGGGTGTTACCACGAGGGGGTGGTTCGTTACAAGCGAGAGGGGCTAAGTGTGTGGTACGGGCAAAAGAGCCTGTCACTCACCTGTATATCGGCTTGCTGTCCTTGTCCCGGTACCAAAGGACCATATAAACTCGATCCTCGCGTACATCCGGCTCAATGTCGCACGGCAGTGTTGCACTTCTCCCAAGCACGGCATCCACCGGTGAGAGACCGACTGTAAAATGAGAAATTCAATTAATAATTTACATTGCCTACAACACTCACAGCATCAATGCATTCTTAGTATAATAGATTATTGAATGGTTACAAGTAATAAATCCTTAAATGTTTGAACAACTTGTTAATCACCCAAGCCAAATAGGGATATACGCACATACGCAGAGGATAAATGAGGGTATTTATCTCCTCATTAGGTATACATTCACGTGAATGCATTGCCGCTCCCACTTGCGAGCTCAACTATTTGTGAATGCCGTAAGTAGAACAGCGCTGGTGACGATGGCAACGACAGCGTTTTAATAATGCAGATATAATGGTCGGTAAACGCTTTTGCTTTCGTTGGCTCGGCGGCTGCTGCTCCTGCTGGTGCTGCGCTTTTGTACTCAACCACCCCCCCAGCACATAGTGCTAGAAGAGAGACTAATTGCCGGCGCGCCCGCATCACTTACTAACAACCCCCACAAACACACAACGCGCACGCTGTATATCAGGCGAACAAGCTCAAGACGCTGCCGCCGCCGCTGACGACGACGACGACGACAGGAAGAAAGTCGTGTGTGTTTATGTACGATGTACGCAGCGTAGTAGTGCAGGAAAACGATGGAAAACCAAGGAAAACACGGCGAGAACGCAAAGCCGCCTCGGAAACACGCATCATCAACATCGGTTGCCACCAGCGCGGCCGCATAATCCCGTAAAGACTTAATACGTGCTTCGTGCTCTCTTCCCATCTCTTCGCTTCTCTTTGCCGCCACCACTAAATTTACATTGGCGTGGTACAAGTGTAAGTCGCGTTTGTCTTAAGGACTAATTTGCAAAAATGTTACACTTAAGAAATATTTCTCGGAGCTATAGATTCAGTCGAATGTAGGTATTCAAACCTTGTTCATGATGTACGCTCGCTGAATACCAAGGAGCAGCAATGAATGCCATTGAATACGAACGGTGGCGGCTGCTGCGGAGACGGTGGCAGTAGTAAAGCGCGTTGCTTGAGCTTTGCAAGCTCAGAGAGTGAGGAGATTGGAAGCAATCCGACTTTTCGCACAAAGGCGCATGCCGTGCCGTGCAATTACGCTCAAGAGTGTGCCCCGCGAATACAACAACCAAGAATGTGACAATGGGGATGAGCACGCATTCATAGAACAGCGAGCTGCAAGAGGGATGAAGCGCGTGCTCGATTTGTTGGTGAGGTTATTAATTATTCTGCTAAATGCGCGCATGAATAGACCGACTATTTATTTGCGCACTTGAACTCTAATCGCACATTTCAATTCTATTGGTGGTTACTAAAAATACGCAAACGATAAAGAATGTTTGTCATAAGTCGTAGATTCTGGAATTGAGAGCAGAAGAAGAAGAAAAAAACTGGTATTAAGGTCAACAGAACGTGCTCTTCGCGTCGAGGGATGCAGCAAGTTAAGTTTATCAACGGTAATGGCTAAACGTGCTTCCGTTCCGCGAAAGTTTTAATTGGTAGATTGGAATCGGTTGTCATTTAAATTTTCTACAAGAAATTACTAAGCGCACCATCTTTTCCTTCATCTCTTAGGCGGACGATAAAAACTCGCACTTGACTGCACGCATTTTGCAGACTTTGTCTTCTTCTACTGCTGCTGCTGCTGCTTCTTCTTCATTATTTCCATTCGCCCGCTCACTCGCGATTCATAATTACGCAAAACGCTTCTAAACGAATTTTTTATAAGGACTTTGTTTGAATGCGAAGCAGAACAGAAATGTGCAGGAGGAAATCGTCCAATTTTTTCTTGCGCGATTGCCTCTTAGGAAGCATTATTATTATAATATGTTTGAAAATACGAAGATTACGTTGCATTCGTAATTTATAATTTATTATCAGTCATGCGGCGATATCAGCGGTTTGCAAGCGGCAACATTCCAGTTGAACGTGTAGCCAAAGACATGGATGAGGATTTGCGGTGCGTGCGTGTGCATTGTCTTAGAAAATGCGAGATGCTGCGGTCGACTTGTACAACACAGCCGGACCGAAGATGTATACTTGCGGTCATAACACCCAACAAGTTACATTCCGCTTGGCCGCTGCCGCCCTCCGCTGAGGAAACGTGCCCGCTAACAATAACAGCAAACGAAGAAGGCCGCATCCCGCAATGTGCAACGTTCGCGTAGGGTGCAAATGCTCGTTCCGCTCAGATTTACACCACGATTAGAATCTTCGACGACGTCAGCGCGTTTGTTCGAGAGGAAAACTAACTTGCTCTATGCTTGCGGAGGCGGATGTTTTGCCATGTGAGTAATAATAATACCCGGAATTTTTCACTTTTCAAATAGTTTCGCTTTTAAAAACCGCCTGATTTTGAAATTTATAAATTTTCTATGGAAAATTGCATATTAAATCAGCACACATATGCGAATAAACCAAGAAGGAAATAAGAAGAAATTTAGTGCTTTGGAAATGTGTTTCACTGTTGCTTCGCTGAAAATACATCTTGAGTTAACCGGATTCTAATTTCCGGCAATGTTCTCATATAGAAGGCGTAGCATTTCAGGAAAGAGAATAGAAGGAAGACGCTAAAGAAGTACAAGTAATAGTTGATTATGCCCGCGAGCTATTTTTGCTTGTAGTCGCTGCTATAAATTTAATTATCGAAACGAACTTAGTTAATTATACCATTTGCTTTGCTTCGCCAACTGCCTCCCTCTCCGCTTCTTCCTCCCTTCGTGCGCGCTTCTTCATTGCCTGATAGATACTCGTTATCTCTCCTTCGCTCGCAATTTCCACGCGAGGCTCGCATTTGCAAATTTATTAATAATGGTCGAATCGTGAAAAATGTGCGCAACTTTCAAGATAAATACACTCATTTATAATTAAACAGCAATAACCCGCCACCGTTTTATGACAAAAGTTTACGAGGCTCTCCAAACTTCCACTTTGTAAACTCTATTCGTGCTTAACTGGCGCGCAAACATCGTATGCAAAAAACGTAAAATTTAAATTATTCATTAAAATTTATCTAATATTCAAACAAGTTAGAAAATTCGTCGCCAGCCGCCTCTCCTTGCTGATTATGCAGACGAGCAGCGTAGCAGTCGTCTACATTTGCGTCGTCGTCGCCGCCAACACCACCACCACCACTCCCTCTAGGCAATTGTCATAGTTACGTCGAATTTCTTCCGGCTCCGTTAAGCGTGTGCGCGCTCGAGAAAGTTTCATTTAAAACTATTAAATAGATGGCCGCGCGCCTGCTTATTTCACAGGAAGAACAATATGCTCAAAGACGTCGACAATGCAAACGAGATGTGTGTGTGTGTGTGTTCAGTTTGCCGGAGCACATTTACTGCACGTTTCCTCGTTGCTCCACGACATAAAATGCGAAATCTACGCAAAGATAGAAATTGTTCCGGAGAGAACGTTGCCAAACAAACAAATGTGCTAATCATAATCGCAATGAACAAAATGTTGTCTTCAACTACTCCTCACGCTTCCTACTTATCTAAGCTTGTAAATCTTGCGAATTTAATTTTTAATTGAAATACTTAATGATAATGTGCCGAAAATAAAATTGAATGAATTACACTCAACGTACTTAATACATTTTGAATTTCGATTTGCTTCATTACATTTGAATCGGCGTGCGTACACTTGTGAATCAATAGGAAAATATAAAATTTTAATTGAATTGCATAAATGAGCATTTTGCGCGCGCGTTCGAGATTGCGCAGCAAGCCAATAATAAATTTTAATGCGTTTCGCAGTGTGCGGGCGCGCGCAGTGCGTTTTTATCGCACAGTTTATTAAAGCAATAATCTTCGTTTCGTTCGAATGCTTCGCGCTGCTGCGTAATTATTGGCGTCGATTTTGCATCCGAAACTTTTCAGCGGCAGGAAGCACGCGCGCGCACGAGCCAAGAAGTGGAAGTTTATTCCGATATAAACTTGAAACTTTACTCGCGCTCCACCTCGTCCTCCTCTCTCGAGCGGAGTCGACTTCCAACTAATTGGATAATTAATGCCTATTAATCGCTCAGATATTTCTAATTCGACGATGACGGCATAATTACACGCCTGTCTTGTTGTCGTACGCGTTCATGACTTTCAAGTACCTACATCAGCTCCTCACTACCCTTAAATAAATTTCCAACCACAAATTGTTGCTCCTTGTCTTAATAAATGTCAACATATTTCCAAATGCTATCATTATTACTTCCACAAAAGTTTTCCATATGTAGAAATATTTAAATTCAAAATAAAATACATTCGTATTTATTCAAGGAGCGATGTTAGTTGACAAACGACACAATGCAAATCCGTGTAAACCTGTCGTCTGTCAAGTTTACTTTATTCTAGTCTGTTTCGCGAAGTCGCTGGCAAAATAGCTAGCTACGAAGAAAATACGCAAGTATATCCAGCTTCTTATCATCGCATGACAATCCTGCCATATTATTATTGCTAAAGTGCATCCATCGTCATTCCTGGTTGTTGAACAAGTTCAAATACTCGCGACACTCTAACAAGATACCACTCTTTATATGCTGCTCCTGCTTCAACATTCTTTTCCTTCAACGAGCATAATGCATACGCTGAAATTTATTTTCTCCGCGTAATAGATAACTTTCTTCCGTGATGAACTGTATATTTTTCGATGAAAATATTGTAAAATATTGTGTCGTGCGTTTAAACCTGGCAGGTAGGTGGTAGCGAGATAGATATTATTATGAAGTGACTCGTATATGCTTTATTTAACTTTCTATGCGCATGACCATCATGTGTCATGCATATTTTTGCAGCCACATATTACATAGCCCACCACC
The DNA here is from genome assembly GCA_963978815.1 of Aleochara curtula. Lineage (NCBI taxonomy): Eukaryota > Metazoa > Arthropoda > Insecta > Coleoptera > Staphylinidae > Aleochara > Aleochara curtula. Next base: position 15,736,167 of record OZ022216.1, on the reverse strand, counting down.
CCCGCTTGCAATCCATGCTTCCTGCTCGTACTGGAAAAAGGATGCACACGCGTGCAGCGCTGGGATATCGAGGATAATAACATGCAAATTGCATGAGCAGCATAACACAATGTTTATTTTAATAAATATTTGAATAGCGAAACCCATTGTTATTGCATTGTTCAAAACGTGCATATCTATTATCCTTGTTACTCGGAATAATTTGTGCGTTTATAAAAACGTAAATAGAAATTATTTCTTGCGCCAGCATGATAATTTAGCAATAATTTATGGTTTTCAATTACCTATTGTGTTTGCTGGAATTATTAATAATCCTAATGAACAACGTAGTCGCGTGTGAAATTCAAGCAAATGGAAAAAAATTAATAAATGATCTTGCTACCAATAGTGCGAAAAAATAGCTTGATATGAATACAAACATCAAGAGGAAAAACATATATACGAATGATATTCTGAATAACAGATGGTAAATAATGTGCGGGTGTTCATTCATTGCTGTTGGTTTTTGTGTCATTTCTTTTACGAGTCCGCGGTTCTTACGCAAATCGTCCCGTCCTCGCGTGCATTTCATGCATAACGCGTCCATAAGTTTTAATGCATTTTACATATTCGAAGCACCACCGCACATTTACAACACGCGTCCGCTTTGTCTTTGCAATGCAAGCGTATAATTTCCCCTCTCCTTTTGTCATTGGCGTACACATGTGCGTATGTGTCGCGGCTGCCGCCCCGCAATAGCATTGAACTATTAATAAATTACTTGCGATAAATCAAAACGTCGATTCCGATGTGATTCGTAAAACACGCGGAGAGGGTGCACATGTGTGTTTTTCCGCTGTTTCCGGTCATGTGGTTGCGCTCCCATCAGGAGGCCATGGTTTAGTTAGATACAGCACACGCATATATGCCCTTCAGGGGGGGGCCAGCGAGCACCCCATGCCAAAAAGGCTATTCCATTTCGCGCATTTTTTGGTTTTGATATTCCGTTGGCTTCTTGCCGCCGCCGCACTGCGTGATTATTGGTTATTTTGGGCAAACGGCAACATAAACATGTTTATTCTGAATAGGTACACGAATGCGGAGGGGTGGTAGTAGTAGCGCACATATGTGCGATACGCAAACAGTTGCATGACATGCATTAGTTTATTTATCGAACCGCCCTGGTTACTTCAACCAATGTTTCACCCCCCAAAAGCTTTGATATTGCGTTTATACAGAATGTTTAAAAATTGCACACTTGAATTTCTCAGTTTCTTCGAATGAAATAATTGAATTATCGTATTTTCAATTAAGATATCATTAGTCAGAGTAAAACTACAAGTCACTATCCGCATTGCGGATGAAAGAGAGCAAAATGAGGAGAGAGAACCCACCCTTTTGGTGGACAGGATGTTGCGTAAAATAGTTCAATTCCCGATTGATTCGCAAACGTCAATTCGCCGAAATTCCTCCTTTGATATGCCTATTCCTTTCATCACCGTTCACAGCGATCGCACAGCGTTTTCCTCGAGTTTCCCGAACGGCATTGATACCGTTTTCTCCACCTTCGCGGCGATCGTCGTCGTAATTTACAGTCGAACTGTTTTCCGTAATTCAGGAGCCGGGAAGAAAATTACCCCGAGAAGTGCGCAGGCGCGCGGACGCATCGTAAAATTCACTCTCCTTTCCCTACCACCCAACCACCCCGCGTGCCTTTGTCTTCTTTTCAGACAAATCTTTTTGTATTCGTTCGTTTTTCCATCAGATTCGTTTTTGCCATTCGTTAGTAATCTAGCAACAAACTTGCGCCTCATAAACTATATAAACTATCGGCAAACATTTGCCGCTTTCGCTTTAATTTTTCATTTGCCTTTCGGCAAAACGTCACAAAGCCGCTTGCCACCTTTCCATCGTGGCGATGCGCGTCGCGCGCGACAAAATGACACATTCCGGACATTTTTATGGGTTATCAAAACGCTGGAAATGAAGACACGCACTCGAGTGTGGAAATTTTTAATTTAACTTCACGCTGCTCGCAACACTCGAGCGGCGGGCGCACTAGTGAAGTGTCCCCGCAAAGAGAGGAGAAGAGAGGAGTAGTCTCAAGAGCAGTGCACGCGCGAAAGAGGCATAAAACGCGACCGCCACCTATTTCTGAAGAGAAGTCAGTTGGAAGAAGCAAAAAAAAAGTTATGAAATGAAATTTATGAACCTGTTTATTGTTGCTGCGAAGAAAACGACAAAGACGCGCGTTTTAACTGCGCAAAGTAAACTTTGGCAAATGTTATTTCGCAAATAGAAATGCCATTATACTGGGTGTCCGTTTGGCCAACCATCGGCGGCAGGGAGGATATGCATTTCTATGAATTGTACAAATGATTAATTAAATAGGTGTATCCAATATCAACGATATCCAGCTCGGTCTGTTTGATGCGCAATTCGAAATGGGATGCATACCCCGTGCTGCCGATTAATGCCGCATGAGCCGAACAAACGTACTGCACGTTTACGCCGACGAGCGAGAGCACAAATATTGAGTCTGGCCGAACCGCAAACAAACGCACACACAATGCAACAGCAAATACACGCCGAGCAATTGAGATTAATATAGAATTGCGCGCTGGGGCGGCGGCAGCGGCATACGGCGACATGCATGCACACGTGTATGGACACGAACCGCCCCCTGCACCACCTGTGTTCGCATATTATCTGCAGGATATACAAATGCTGTGAGCGGCTAATATATAAACGGAAACACGCCGCAATCGGATCAGTGCAACAATAAAGGGTACATGTATAGCAACGCAAGCATACCTACAAACATACAAACATCATCTCACCGTCTTGATAAATATCAATTAATTAATTATCGCCATTAAATCAATATTCCAATATTATCACTTCCGATCACCATGTTTTAGATCTCTTCGAGTGTTTTAAAAACAAATAAGAATTGAATATCAAGAAACAAATTGAAACTCAATACGTCATACTTAAAATAAATTATTCCGAAGGAAAAAAGGATCAACTGTCAAAGTACATATTTATCCTGGCGCTGTTTTCGCTTTACGAGTAAGATTTCATCGCTGTACTAAACAAGGCTTTGAGATCTTTTGGAATCTTTAAGCAAGATAAATAATTAATTACGACTGTCAAAATGTAACTTTGGAAAAATTAACTTCGTCCTCTCGTTGCGCGCTAGCTGGCTGTCGTCGTCGTCGTCATGGGTTATTTGCATAAAATAATTACAAATGCATCACACGGGGCGTGCGCAAATAAAACGAGCACCGAGGAGCGGCAAGGCGCGACGCCCGCCACCGTCCCTTCAGATGTGGTCTTGACGCATGGTCTTGCCGAGTGTGTTTAGGACCGAGAAAAGGTCGCGTGAGGCGGTAAAGGTGAGCGAGGCGCGCGCGTAAAGATTCATCCGGAGCGCGCACGTATACGCGTACAAAAGGCAAAAGGGCCGCTGCCGCTGCCGCCGCCGAAAAGGAAATGCACACACACGTACCTTACGTGGCAATCGCAAAGTTCGCGTGCGGTTCGTTCGTTCCGTACGTCTTGCCGTTTGCGCAAGAGTTGTAACTACTTGGAAAGTGTTTTCAATTTCACGTGTAACGCACACGAAAATTTCAATCTCACAATTCGTTCCGAGCAAAAGATCAATCGTATGCATATGAGGCTTTGCGCGCACCCCGATGATGCTCACCCCTTTTTCAAAGGTGCGAATTTAAATTTGCTCCAATTGCGTTCGCTCGAGAAGTACTTTTTCGCATTCGCGGTGGTAGAGGCGGCGGCGGCGCACAATTCGCATTGCGCACTTTAGTGTCACGCGAAGAAGAGCAATCCCATTCATCGGACGGTGGCGGCGGTGGCGGTGGCGAGCGAGCGTTCGAATGCAAAGCATCTAATTCCGCGCAAATGGTCGTGTTTTAAATAATTCCCCTTTTTGGAATTAATCTTGCCAAACTTTGATTCAAATGCGTAACTCAAACTCGAAATTTTCACAAAAACAAGATTTGTGTTCGACGAGAAGAAGAAGCAGAGGGGGCGGGCGGGCGGGCGGCAATCATTCACCGGCAAATGCTTTGAATATAATTACAAAGTGAATGTAATTATCATCATGCGTTCCCATTACGCGATGCGCACCCGACATTTATTCTCATCGTGTCGCGTTTCTTATGATTATGACTGCGCCTCACTCTCTATTTATCTACGATATCCTCCCGCTTGGTCGTTACTCGAAGCGACAGTCTCGAGAGTCGTTACATTAAATCATTTAACTCTTTCCACCGTCCTCACCGCCGCCGTCGCCGCAGTGCAAAAATGGCCCGCGATGACAATTCGTCGCATTGTTGAAGGAGAGACGTAGAGATAGTTTGAGAACCGCATTGCCGGCTGGCTCGCGCTCAAGATTACGAATAAAGTTCCGGAAGCATCTGTTCGAGAGCAGAAGACGTTTTTATGCAATATGCGAATACGTAATCGGCGAGCATTTCCTCCTTGCGGATCTAGCGCATAATGGAACGCGGTGGGGCGGCTGTGGAGGCACTGGCGTTCATGGCATCAAGCCAAACCGCCAACAAGACAAATGGCCGTATGAATTAACTCGATGCGCGCTCTACCTGCATGCAACTACCCGTCCGCAGGAAAACCTAATGAAAATTGCACTCAGGTAAAAATCCTTGCGATTTTATTTCAAGACGAGTTGAGTTGCGACTGCGATTATTCAAAGTCAATTTTCAGATGCACTTTTACACCCATCTCCACCCCACCACCCTGGTGGATTTGACATTTAAATGAAAATTTCTTAAAAGTTTAGTTGTACGCAACGAGGGACAATCCATTCAAGGCAACAAACTGGTACAAAACAAGTCCATTTATTGTCCTTTGTTCCAGCAGGAACTTGGCGCACGTCAAGCGGGAGGAAAAAAGCGGCCGCTGTACTAAATGGACATCATTATTTACGGAGCCACTAGTTGATGTTAAAGTGGAATAACGCTGACACGGGTCCCCAATTAGTTTTAACTCGAAAAAGGTGCACAGCAAGTGAACGTGAGGCGTTCTATTCACGAACGGGGAAAAAAGCCCAGCAGCATGGCACGGCGTAGGAGGAGAACTAAAGTGCACATGGTCGACGCATTGATGTTCAGCGGAGGCGGCAGCTGAAGTGAATAGAGAGAGCACTTGATGAGTGCACGGCGCGCGTCGTTGCAATAATGCACGGACGAAATGGAATTGCCGTGAAACAGGATTTTTCACGTTACACTGAAAATGCAATTGATATAATTGTGGTTCGCGCAGAGATGAAGAAAAAGAAAATCGTAACGGTTAATGTTATGCTGATTTCCCGTTTGCTTTTCCGAAACACATTCGGCTAGCAAGTTTATCACCGGACCCGGTTCTTCCCTCTCTTCCCGAGGCTATCAACAAGTTCGGTTTATTATGCGCGCGCGCTCGCACCGCTTCTGTTCTAAAGCTGGAGTTAATGCTTCTTTCCCCGTTTTATTTGATAGTGTTCACCATCTCATCTCATTACTCCCGGGCCTGCTTTTTATCACCTCCCGAAGCTGGCCGAAAAAAACTTAATTATTTCGTGGATTTTATGCCTAATTAACTGTCAAGTTTTATTTGTAACTTTCAGTACGCATTAAATTATTTAAATGCAAATACAATGGACGAATCTCGATATAAAAATTTAATTTTTCCTCCTGCCATCCCGAAAACTCTTTTCCACTGCTGCCCCGGGTTCGAGCACTTTATTTAATGCGTCTCCATTATGCCAAGTTTCGGCGCGCCGACTTTGGTTGCAAAGTGGTGCGATTTTTAATTAAAAATGCAACTATTAAAGTGCCATAGTTCGGTGGACGATTTTCTCGGGCACTATAATTACGTTTTTCCCACGAAGAAGTGAGCACCGGAAGTTTTGAATGCCTTTCAAGAAGAGCGCACGTTATTCTTGCCGCCGACATTGATATCGGAGTGGTGTGGTGTGGTGTGGTGCGCATTGTGTGGGGTATCTTAGGGTTGAAACTTTTTAAATTTCATTGCGACGATGGGCGAAAATCCCAGTGAGCGCAGTGTGCGTTGTCGGCGACACCATCAATCAAAATTCATATTGCCAGATAATAATTTAATTGAGCTTGTAATGGCTCTTAATTAATTAAGGATTTTTCCTTCGCGTCACAAACTTTTTTCCCTCATTGATAACGTCATTCTGAATTAAATTAATTGCCATTTGATGTACGACGATGATGATATATTCATAAACTCGCGGAAAAAGTTGGCGCGAAAAGTTTCTTGATTAATTTCTCAATCATTGTCAACTTTTAAACTCGCTCTTCCTCTCTTCTCTTCCGGGCGCATTGTATTGCCGATTGTAAAACGTGTTGTTAATATACGAATTAGTTCGCGAGCGATTTATACGCCGCCGCTCATAAAATATAAATCCAAACCGATTTTACGAGTGCATAATGAAATTATTTACGAGTACTTGCTATTATTTATTAAACGTGGAATGCATTATAATGATGATCAATCATTTCATCGGTGTAAACGTTCGCATAAATTCCGTCAAATTTAAAAATAATTATGATAGAAATGATGCAATGAAATAAATGTAGTTATAATTATTTGTCGCGTTTTCTCCCATTCATTCATTCATTCATATCAATTCAGCAACAATGATTGCGGACAATTGCAAAACGGACGATAATAATTCTGTGGCTGATTTTATTTTATATTTACTGCACAAACACAAATACTTCTTGGTCGAGTTGTTTGTTCGTAACAAATGAAAAAAGTTTTATTGCACGACGCGAATACAGCAGCTAGGTATGTGAATACGCTGAAATAAAAATGTATAAAATGTAGCCGTATAATGCGAATGCGAATTGAGTTTTTCCGATTGAAACAAACTATTCGATGCATACGTACGTGTATGTTCATCCGACTGAAGGAAGAACAGAGCGATAAGCAAGCAGAATAAGTATACTTATACAAAACTTAAATACAAACATGATATGCACAAAGCAATAAAACTTTTCTTGATCATTCCTTTGCCAATATACGTAAATCTATCGAATAGATTCTGTGAAAATAGCTATTTTCATGTGGGAAAATACAAAGAATATTTAGAGTTCGCATTTTGCGTATTGATTTCCGCTGGAAATTGGAAAGAATATATTGGAAATCGTCCTGCTTTAGCGAATTAACATATCAACAATATGGAAGTGACGGTTTCGCGTTGAACTCGAGACAGGAAGATGTCTTTTGCAAAAGACCTAAGCGATATTTAAAGAGTGCCACGTCGAACTCTAACCCCCGTCGCCATCTCTCTTGGCGGTGCAGTTTATCTGCGCGCGGCGGCATCGGTGGCGGTGATAAGAAGAGTGGCGCAATGGGCGCTCCTCCCGGCTCGCGGACGGATTAAGACAGATAAAGGTTACCGGGTGGCGGGCGTGCTAGCTGCGGGCGGCAGTCTTTGACAGTCGATGGATAAATTACCAAAGCAACGCCACTGCCACTGCTACCGCCACCGTAGGTTGGACACTCGCTGTGCACGTATGCGTTTTTCCTCGACTTCTTTACTGTATGAATCATACAGTTTACGCCTGATTTACGACCATCGGCATTTCCACCGAAAAATACGCGAGCCCCCCACGTTTGGATCGACATTAACTGATCGCCGGCGATGTGTAAACGTGTAAAACGCAAGAAGCGGGAAGAAAAGAAGGAAGGGTCCTTTCTTAATATTGTTGCAGACCGCATGGGAATCACGCTTCCTGCTGCTGTGCCACCCCCCCCGCGCGCGCGTATGCATCGCTTTCATTTCTGACCTATCAGCACACGCACCCTAATCGTACGCGTGCTTAAAGAAATCCATCCAGGGAGAGAGGGTGATGGCAAAAAAGCGCGTAACATTATAATTTAATGGTGACTTTTACGCGCGTCTCGAACGCAATTCGCTGACGTTGCGCCGGCTATTAGCATTGGCGTTCTCACCCGCTCCCACCACCCCGAAACGAGCGTTAATTGCCGTCACGGCATTGATAAGATAGGACGTTGACCGTTGTCCTTTTGCATTCCATTATCCTCTCTTTTGTGCATTCGATCCGAGGCGGATCGTTAACGCGCGCGCGTCCGGAACGACGGCGGGCGGCGGACAAAAGCGTGACGGAGGCAGGCCACATCAACACATCACGGCGCACAGCCGCCCCAGAATGATGAAACGAACGGAATGACTACCGCGAAGAGGTGGCATGCATTATAATGCTTGTAATTAACAGTGGCAGTTGGTTATTTGATGCCATGAATAGTAATTTACATTTATCCCTCGTATATAACGCCCGCCGTGCGGTCATTTACGTCAAATCATCCCTGAAATTCTGCCGTGCCATCAAAATATTACCTTTGCCGTTATCCTTTCCTTTCAGCTTTATTACTAATAAATACGAACATTTAACATTAACTTGCAAAATTCCGAGCAATCATCACGCATCCGAGCCCGCTTTGCCAAATTGCCGTGAAAGTACAGAAACAAAAAAAAGTGAAATTCTTGCTTTACGCAGCAATAAGAAGAAGTTGCAGACAGAGAAAACTTCGTCACTGCTGCTGGTGTTTCTCAAGGGAGCAAAACTCGCATCCGCAAATTGAGCGCTGCCGCCACCGCCACCACTGCCTCTGCCTAAATGTTGAAGGTGTCGGTGCGAGTGAGATAAAGAAGACATAAGCATACGTTCTTTACGGTTATTGATCCATAAAGAATTTTGCATTACGTTTTTTGGCCTTGCTTCTGATTCTACGTTTTTTTTATTACGTTTATGAACTTTTTCGACCCGAATTTAGCAGATCGAATGTGCTAAATACGTTCTAGTTTCCCCCAAAGTGATGCATCATGGCATGCTCAAATTTGAAACAATTTTTTATAAGACGGTAGTTGTAGAAAACCGGAAAATGCCCATAAATTATTAATGAATGAGCTCAACAGTAGGTAGTGTGAAATTAACAATGCAGTTAATGCTTCTGTTTTATAAAGCATGAAAGCCATTAAAAATCTATTCGTATACGCTGTTCTACCAACGTTTAACACTAAAAGGCACATTTAAGTCCTACTATTGAACAACAACCGAATCTTCAAAGTTTACTTTAAATATTTGCATTTACTACGTTTTTCTTTTACGCGCTTAAAATATTGCAATTTTAATTCGGTCTGATGTTATTCGAGCATTAAGTGAATAAAATATTTTTGAATTACATTAATCGCAATACAACATAATGCGAAATTCATAAATATGTAATGCTTTCACGTCTTGTGGGCAGCACGCACGCCGCCGTCCAAGTAATCGAATGAGTAAAATATGTCCGCGGCGCGGCGGACGGGCGGGCGGCTGGGAATAGCTTATATGGGTAAATGCTAAGTGCAGACTTTTAATGAAGCTTCCCTTTTGGCGGGCGCAGCGGCGCTTATACGGCAAATCCGCTGTTTATGTATTGCATGCATGCAAAGAGTGTGTGGCCAGTCGGCCGGCAGCAATGTGGCGCAGTGCGCGACCAGATAATAATTTCCTTTGCAAAGTGGGCAGCGCGCGTGTTGTTTCCCAGCGTGGGCGGCACATTGCGACGCATAAAGCCCGCCGGCGGCAGACCAGGCGATCACGCGCGCGCCTCAGCGACCGAATTTTAGTTTTTAGCGTGCAAATGCAACGCCACGCGTCCGGACATGATTTAATGCTTCCTTTTACAACCTATATTTTAGGACCATCAACACGGATTTTAAATACTAGATCGACCGGAAAATATCGCGCTGAGCGCCTGTATGAATACTAATCGAGTGCAACATCGATAGTGCACACACATTTACAATACATGCCGCCCGCATAAAAGGTGATGCGATCGCGAATAACGCATATTAAACTGCAAATATTTCGCGATTACGCGCAACACTTTTGCCCAAGTTGCAAACGTGCTTTTGAATGTTTGCACCTTTGTGCAAAAATAGCCGATGTTGATCTCCTTTTCGGATTACCGTTTCATGTACGTAAAGTACGAAAAACAAAACGCAAAGAGCTTAGCAGCTAGCCGCGGAATTAGCACAAAAGCAAACGTAACATTCAGTGACCCATTGTGCCGAATGGTAAATCGCGCTTGAGTTTCATTGGCGCATCGAACAAACAGCGCGCGAAGCACGACTGCCGCCTCCGCCGCCGGCAGCATGCAACTTTTTTCTCTCGCCATTCTTTCCATTACCCGGCAACCGCATGCGAACAAATAACTCGGCCAACTCTCACTCGTACGTTACGTACGTACACACAAGTGGCGGCAAAGCAAGGTAGACTACTACTGTGTACTCTCCCGTTCGCTAAGGCTAGTTTATTAAAGAATTCCCATCATGGCAGTTGTAGTAAATCGCAGAGGCACAATGGAATATTGCACGAATGAAAAGAAGTTGTAGTTGTATGTGAGCGAGAGATGCAAATGCACGCAGCGTAGCATAGCACATACACACACACACACACACACTGTCTAGTTGCGGGTATTTTTTGTTTTATTCCGGGCTAACAAATCGCGGCGAACCGAGAATTGCATAAAGCTCGTGTTTTCCGCATTTCGAAACTGATTTTTTGCGTGCTCTCGACCGTATTAACATGCTGCTATTTTTCAAATGCGGAAGACAATTAAAACGCAATTGCTCTGATAATATATACGGCGGGCGGCACGCGTACGCATTCGTGGATAAAAATTGGAAGCGGCCGGAGCACGCTCGCCTGCTCGCAATTAAATTAATTGCTAATGCGTTCCCATAAATTCCGCCACCTTCCGATTCCGATATTCGGCCCGCAAGTGTAGAGACAAAGTGCCAAGGGATCGAGCACAAACCGATTAAATATCGATGTATAGAGAGGTGTGTAATTACTTTCGTAATGGGCGCTCTCTCTAATTACATGTGAAAGGTCGAATTAAGGTTGCCGCCGCCGCGGACACACGAGGCTGCTGGAGAGAGAGTAGGCACTCAGCGACAATGTAATTAAGATACGAATTAGAATCCGACGACTACGTTTTGGGTTTGTTCCTTCGTTTGTTAGCCGTGCTGCACATCACGTCAACTTCAGCACCACCAGACCACACCAGACCAGAGTGAAGTTTCCCACTGATTTCAACACGAATCCGCAACCAACCCCTCATTCACCTGCTTCCCGACTCGACTATTTATCGGCGGCAGTCCGCTGGGAAAACTTGCGTCATGCATGATGTCTCAATCCAACGCCGGAAAGTGTGCAAGTAATTACAATTTTCCAGCGCAGCACCGGCAGCGGTGGCGGCAGCAAATGAAGAATTTCTCTAATTGGAGATAATTCGAGTTTAAATTAACCAAATACCTAATTAAGCGTCATTATGCCAGCAGCTCTGCGCTTTTGTGCAATTCGACAGCGGCAAGGGAAAATGCAATTCGCGCAAATTGAAACAAATGTCTAAATTGGTTCAACTCTCCCGCAGGAGCGCAATTGCGGCGGCTTCTTCGAATACGCCCGCGCGCGCGCGAGAAGTGGCAGCAAGCAAATTGCAAAATTATGATGTAAATTTCAATTGAACATGACGTGTGTGCGCTGCATATATACAAAGGTGTTTTAGATTTGTTCCCTAAGATCTTCTGATTTCTGCTTTGAGCGCCAAGTAGTCTTTCTTCTGAATTTCAAATGAAATCTTCATTCGTGTATCAAGTGCTTGACGCTTGTGATGTATTATCACATAATATACAAAGTGTTATGCGTAAAATATCATTAAAAAATGTCTAATTAAATAACTTTAAAACAAAACTGACATATTGTGATGCAGTTATCAAAGTGAGAAATCCTCTGTTGTTTTATTTCGATAAAGACCTACGTTTGGCGGATGTTTGCAATGTTCTGAAGCTCTTTCCTTCAATATTTATGAACAGATTACACTTCCAAGCAGTCGTTGCTGGATTTTACGTCAAACGGTATAAAGCGGCGATGGCGGAGGCGGCAAGCCGCGGCGCGCATCTGAAACGGCTGTTTCACATAAGCGCAGATAGATAGATTGCGATTCGCATGTGCGCGTTGAACAACTTTGGCGAGTAATTACGGCAAGACTAACTAGAGAACTAAGATGGGCGTCGTCGTCGTCGTCGTCGTTCGTCTCGTCGTTCGTTACTCAGCTCATACGCAACCAAGTGATCCTGCACGTACGAAGAGATGAATTTCAGGCAAAATGCTTCTCCTGCCATAATACGGAGCCAGTACAAAGTTGAGACAATGTCGTATCTCTTGTGCTTTTATGTCAACTTGTCTTCAGGCCGCGCGCGCAAACTTTAATATAATATTTTGTGTTTAAATTGCATTCATTTACATGTGCTGTTAAGTCGTTCATCGTTGTTGTAACATGCTACTCAAACTCGTCAATCAAAATTAAATGTTGTTGTAGTGCGCACTTTATTATTCATAATATTATGTATGCTGTATGCATTTCTCTTCTTCCGTTGAGCGATGACGGCGGCGCGGCGTGCGCGTTTTCCTGTTTTATACCGTGCGGGGAAAAACGCCAAGCGATGGAGAAAAACAGACGTTGCCGCTGGCTGTAATAAAATTGATTCGCGTGCTTCAGCCAGCCATTGCGCACGCGATCCGGCAAGAAATAATACTATCAGTGAACGAATGCTAATACTCATCTTTCATTTGCGACCGGCCAACTTTTTCCACAACTTGATTCATGCGGAATTAGCATATAACTTTTTTACTCGCTGTATTTCGAACTAGCGTTTCACGCAACATAAAAGCCGCATAATTTAATAACTCTCAAAGTTCTAGCTTTATTTTTAATGTTGTCCTTATTGTTTATCCTTAAGCGTTTGCTATACACGGCCAAGAATTCAGCTAGCCATATAACGCGAATGAATATTGATTTTCGATATTCGACAGGTAAATGCACGATAACCTTAATTACATTCCGCGCTTGAAAGATATTTTCAGCGAATCCACAGCATTCTGTCGATAACCGAAACCGCAGTATCGGGCGCAGTACAAGAAGGAAATGCATCTTGTTCGATTTAATCCTTGTGCATCATATTTCCAAAGAGTGACTTGCGCTGCCAACACCATCGTGCAATTATCCGAATCTCAATCTGCGCTTCCTTCAACTTTACTAATGAAATTCTGATGGTTGCATCACCACGAATCCGTGCACAATATGCGAGTGCATTGCGCAAATTCCAAATCAATTAAATTACCCCAAATGCATCGTAAATCATTAATGCCCGCGCTTTTAATTTTTCTCTAATTAAAATTGAATAAGTCCCAAGTCCCAAGACGAAGCATCAGCAGCATTACGACGTAATCAAATTAGCAACATTCGAGGGATGAGCGCAAAGCAATGCGAAGATTCCTTTTGGAAATTTTCGTTATTCGTGTTTAATGCACTTTGTCCAATCCGTGAATTAATTATAAAGGAGTTAAATCTAAATAACTCATTGCAAACTCCCTTCGCGCATATTTTCACGTGATGAGTATTTCATTTCGCCGTCTCCGGCGTCACATACACAATTATGGCAGGCGAACGAGTGGCCTAAATCCGCGCGGGCGCACGCCGCCCAATGAATTATTTTACAAGCGGCGAATAAAATATAAGCGAAGAGCAGCTGCCGCCACCGTTGCCGTTTTCAATGGCTCGCCCGCCCGCCGCCGCCGCCGTACTACGTACATTTTAACAAACGCAACGCGACAGGGACGCTAAGTGCATTTAAGCAGCAGCAGCAGCAGCCGCCGCCGCCTCCTTCGTTCTATCCATCCGCATGGAATCCTCTCGTATACTTATACTATTACCGTGTGCGTCGAGAAGGATCTTCTAAGTGGGTGTTGCGCTATATTATCACAGCTACTACACTAGTGAGTTGCTGCTGAGCGCAAATTACACTATATGGAAAATCCACTCTTTCGGAGAGTTTGTCGTTAATTTCGCTATCGCAGGTGCGAGCCGCGCATCCAATGGGTGATTAGCAAGTTTTAAGGTTCTATATGAATATTCTCTCTGCTGCCCCCGAAAACACATATGTTTCGAAATATGGCAAACGGTGAAATTGGTCTATAATTAGGGTTGTCTTCCCCGGCTCGCCATCAAATACCCACTTGAATAAAACACCGAGGTTTAGCTGCGAATTGGAGCGCCGGGAGATGAAGGTAAAGATTATTGAAATGTCGATAAAAAAATTACGCAGAGACAAATCCAAGAATACCAAATGAGCATTGCATATGCAAACGAGATGGAAATCTTGCGCGCGCGTATTTTTTGTGTGTCACTTTGCGTTTCGCTTTATCTACGTGGACTTTTCGCCACGTGCAAACATTAGTCGCGGCATATGCATTGCGGTAGGGAGGCAGAACCGCAGCCGCCGCTTTGTGCACGTACCTACTACCTCCGAGCGAGCACGTGTTATTTCGCAACAGGAACCGAAAACCCGGTTAGACGCAATCCCATCCGATCCTTGCTGTGTTCCTCTATATGCATATTCATTCCCCGCCCGAACTGAACGCGACGAACGCAGGACGCGCGCCGATCGTGAATGTTGCTGGCGGCTTGTTTTAAATTCGTTCCGTATTAAATCCTCCATCTCCCAACCACGCACCCGACTAATCCTTCTTCCCCGGAAACGAATGTGCAAAAAAAATAAATCTATATTCTACTATCCGATAACTTACAATAAATAAAATTATTCTAATAACCGTGAAACACTTTCTAGTTTAACGTGTGTTATTATTAGAAACACTTGGTGTAGTAAGTTAAATCATAGCGTAAACAGGATTTTCATTGCTGTTTATGTAGTTTATGCCCATAGCGAAAAAGCGTTGCTTTCATTATAATAACACAACACGCGCGGTAATTAAAAACATGAAAGCCTTTGTTGTTTGTGTACTTGAGAAGGGACGATAAATATTTTCATTAATCAATGAGCATCATACTATAAGTCTACTCCACGAGCGCACCGCCTACAACCGCCTCCACGGCTGCCCATAAGTCGGGGTGTTATATTTGCTTATAAAAGCGGAATAAATGAACTATGAATAAATGAAATAAATCGCAAGTTTTCCTCTGAAGTTTGCGCACAGCTACCCTCATAATTGACGGGATCCTTAATGAAAATCTCGTTTTTCCAGCCGAAAAACCCCTCGGTGAACGCGAAAAAAGGTAAGGAAGAAAAGCGGGCCCCGTTGAAAACAGTATCCAATTAGCAGTTTTTAATTAATATTTCTTCGACGCGCATCGCGTTTCCGGCTTGCACAACACACGTTTCGGCGCCGGCAGTGCGCTTCGTTAAAATGCTTCGTCTTCATCGTCATCATCATCATCTTCAAGCATCGATGAAAATCAAGAAAACGAGATGCTCGGGTAATTTTTTCCGCGTGCTGCTCTAGCCTCATAAGCCTTGTTTGCAAACCGTAATTTTTTTCTTACATTTTTCCCGAGAGCGCCCACTTCTCTCGGCGGGTGTTACTTGATATGAATATTCGATAATTATTTGCAGTTTAACGCTCGTGCGCGAAATTGCTTTGTAAATTCGTGTTTGCGTTGTCAATTTCCGGAAATAACGCAAATGAGTTTTTTTCTTTATAATTAAGATTTTTGCGTGTGCATTTTCATTGGCGTTTCTTTTACGAAGGGAAATTGGTTTTTAACGACGCAATTAACCTGTCAATGCAATACGTAAATCCGGCACCGATTTTCGAAATGCAAATAAAAAGCGATTAGGTACCAATCACGCCGAATGGAGCGAACGCTTCAACTAAGTGTTACGTTACCGCCGTCGTCGGGCGTAATAATAATGATGAGAATTGGGTGCGACAATTAAAAATAACGATTCGGAAATACTTTTGTCGCCGCGAGGGTGTACGCCGTACACCTTCATATGCATACGCGCCGACGTGCGCCGCCCCCGCCGTTTTGAGCCATTACGAGGGTTGGCACTACGAGATGCGACAAATGGCAGTGGCAGCAGCACACTCTAGTAATAGCAGCGATCGAAATTATTGGTTTTAATGAATATTGCCCGACGGTTAAATTTAATTGCGCCGCATTAATGTGTCACCTATTAGAGGGGGGTGGTTTTTACGAGCACACGTACCTACACCTTACCGCTCAACTACCCTACATTCTCAAAGAGTATAAGCAAATATTTGTTGCTTATGAGTTATGTACTAATTAGCCGCCGATGTAAAAACAACACACCCTTCTGGCCATTAGTGCATTCCATTGAGCCGCCACCGCCACCGCCACCGTCTTGAGCTTTGCACGCACACGTGCAATTAAGGCACGTGGCCGTTTCCTTAATTATACAAGCGCGCTCAAATTTAGTAAATGAAATTAAAATAGCTAGATTAAAGGCTTTTGTTTGGCATAATTTGCCAAGTTTTTCTTTCGCTTATTACGATGATTCTTCGTCCGGAACGCGGAACGCAAGAGAGAAAAAAAGAAACGCCTAATTTCGCAAAAGGTGCGCGCAAACGAAATAAATGCGCGCAGCAAGATGAAAGTTGAAGGCAAACTTTTACGCCGCGTTCTCCTTTTGCACTTTTTCCATCTTCGGTGCAAGAGAGCCGCCGCCCCCGTCATAATTTGAATATTTTGACGCGCATTTGATAAATTGCTCCGTTTAAATATTTATGATCTGTCTGCATGTATTCCTTTTTTGCTGCGTTTGCTGCGGCGCGCGCAAAAAATTCCTTATGCGAGAGGAGAGGCGAAAATTGAAAAATGTTTAATACCTACGTGAAATTCATCATGAGCTAATAACCGTTTGCACCTTTTTCTGTAGGCGCCGCCGCCGCCGCCCCTTTTGCCAAATAAAAAATTCCATTAGCTATTCATCAAATTATAATTACTCCGCCATATATAACTTATTGTTTTGTTCCTCAAAAAAAAACTTTTTTCATCAAAATATTTAATTTCCCCTGCTCCAGAAAAATTGCACGAAATTTAAAATTACACTCGCAATTTCAATATAAAATACTTCATCGAATGTGCGGCGCGGCGCTCGAGAAGACAAATCGTAATCGTAAAATGTCGCCGCACTTCTACGCTGAGAATGAACTGAAGAAGTTCGCGTGAAATTATTGAAATCGCTGCTGAAAGTAATCGGCGGACGTTTATTAATATTATAAATCGACTTTAATGCCGACAAGATAAGAGCCGAATGCTATTAGCGTCGCGTGTTCCTCTCCGCGCGTCCTAATTGCGCTTTTATCTTATCATTATTTTCGGAAATTTCGCGCGTAAAGTAACGACTCGATTAACGGCGTGCGCGCGCGCGCAAAAAATATTACTATCGAACGTAATTTTAATTTCACTACCCTTCTTCTCCCTCGCTCCTAACGCCTACCACTTGAGTCCCAAGATTATAATAAGCATAAAGCTAGAAAACGAGCAAATTATGTGCATCTATATTAGACGTAGAGTCTCGAAATGAATTTCAGCTATTCTGCGAGGTGCTGATAAAAATGCGATGACACCTTAAGAATGAAGAGAAACTTCATTTTCAACTAGCACTTGTGCGCATTCGTGAAATGGCTCCGCTACATTTTATTCTTCTTCGTTTCTCGTCGAGAGCGCGAACAAGCAGGCGAGCGAGCGAGCATCTTGCGAAGAAAATTGCGAAATTAATTGCACTTTGCGCATGGCGCGCGAACGCGTTTCAATGTCGTCGTCGTGCTTCTTTTGCGTTAAATATTTTCATATTTCACTACATTTCATGCGCGCACTTTGAACTATGAACTGTGTGTGCGCGCGGAAGGCAAAGAAGAAGAAGAAGAACAAGTGCAAGAAGTCTGAAACAAAGAAATTCCGACAGACGTGCGCACATAACTTTTGCATACAAATAATAAATATTTATTGCTCAAAATCGCAGCGCACTATTTGCGCACGGCGCGCGGAAAAGATGCAAATGGCCGCCTAATTGAATTTGCATCAATTTGAATAGATATTTTCGACGAAACAATTTATGTTTGTAGGTACACTTTTTTCCCAATTTGCGCCCAGTTCGAAACTCATTAAAAGCTTCGCTTACAAAAATCGCGCTTGTCTCTCTCGATGTGCTCGTTATACGCCGATGATATTTCATTCCAATTTGCGAATAAAAATGTGAATACAAATAAATAATAAAATACGGAATGATGCGGCCGCGTCATGCGTACAAAAATTGAATATTATGCGGCCGTAAATGAACGTAAATGGTGCAAATACACACATTGCAAATTTGAATTGTGTTTTTATTCATTTTGCATTCGTGCTCGCATGCCGAATAGTGCATGGGGATGCTTTATGTTGTTTGTATGCGCGCATATTTGCGGATTCTTCGGTCGAGCATTCATTTCCATAGCGAGCGGACCGGACCGAGCGCGTGCACATTTTCGGTCATTTTCCAGCCATTCGTTTCAATTCGCGTTTTTAATTCCCAAACCATGCAAATGCAAAAATATGTGTATATTCATAAAGCTACTCGTTTCTCACAAACCTCCTCCCTCTGCCGCCTCCAATACGATGCCACAATACATATGTATGTACATACATTTGATAACATTATTTTTCCACTCGTTTCCGTGTTATAGTTTTACGTTCATTGCTCGTTTACATACGCGGTGATAATCGTTAGTCAACATTGTCCGCATTTACCATTTGTTGTTGATGTTGTTGTTTTCCCAACTCCTTGCACATTATCGAACAATGCATGAAATCGTCAAACGCAACAACGCATTAATTCACATCACTGGCAAACGCGCGCATTAAACTTTTTCAATTAATATTTACGCGCGAATTAAAAAGTAGTTTTCGTAATTATTTTTTAACGCAAAAGCGAGTTTAAATGTTTGCCACTAATCCGGCAAATGAATGAAAATATTCGAGTTGTTACGGAAGCGCGTTATAATTTCCAAAGTTGCGCCGTCGGCCGGGCCCAAGTTAATTTTTGCAAAATATAAATAACGCGCCCGCTACGCCGCCAAAGTTTTATATTTATTTACGCCGCCGTCGTCCCACCCCCTCGCGGCCCCCATGCCACGTCCGTGTGTTATTGTTTACGTTCCAACAAAGCTGCCACTAACGCGCACCCACGATATTAGTTACCAGTTGTGAGCGAGCTGAATATGTTCAGGCGAAGAACTTTGACTCAACTCTCGCTTCAAAACTCGTTCGTTCGTTCGTTCGCGGTGAGACTATATTGAGAGTGGTGCTAGACGCATTTCGCACGCGAAAACTTTTAAACCTTTACGCCAGTTTACGCCGAAGAAAGCATTCCATAATAATGGATTTCTCCATAAATCAATCGCCTATAGCTCTAGTAAATTCAAATACGTTTGTTGCGAATTCTCAGCAAATTGCGTTGACGTTTTCCTACCATATTCAAAGCCCTACCAATAATTGCTGTTTTTAATCCGAATATGTAGCGAAATTTCCGCGGTCGTATTTCTAGTTCTCTATTAGATGAATTTCAACTAGCCAATTAATTAGTTTCGCTACCCCTTTGTCCGCGAAACCAAAGAGAAACATGCGAATGCGATTTAATTAGCTACAGTAATCTAAATATCTCGAATCGTAAACAATTGCAAAAAATCAAATTACCAATATCACCGCATTCTTTACCTTTAAGATGCAAATCGAAGAAGAAATGGTTGATGCGGTAAAACGACACTCACCTGAAACAAGAAAAGAAAAATAGCATTATTCAAGTGGCAAAGCGCTTACAAGTCGTACAAATCCAATAAATCAAGATAATTAAATCCAAAGAGGTTAAACAAGGTATGATTATTAAATTGATCCGGCGAGCGCGCTATAAAGTTACAAAGCGCTTCTCATTCGGCTTGGCGCGGCTCATCGCCCGCTCGTATTTGCACTGCGAACGGGGGCGGCCTGCTTAGCAGTCAGCGCAAGCTGGTAACTTGAGCCGGAGCCATTCATCCGCGCGAGCAAAACGAACACAGGAATAAATCAATCGTTAGAAGGGCTTAAGGTTTCTATTGGTATTTACAATCGTGATTATCAACAGTTTTTCCCCCCTAGCGATTCGCCGCTGAAAACAAGACGAAGACGCTTGATTAGCTTCCTTAGCGCAGCCTCTCTTTCAGCGCACATAAATCTCGTTCGCACAAGCAGCGAACAAACTCCCTAGGAGCGCGAGCAGGAGGAGCACGAGGACGACTCGTTACTTACACACGCGGTGCGCGTTATTTTTTATTTTCGGCACTTAAATTCAACTCCTAAAACCCTTTATTCCGTGTTCTTATTTATAGCATTTTTCGGGCACGCTGCCGCCCGTTTCTCGCCCTCCTTGGGGCCGGCGGACCCATATCACAGATAATTATCTATAGTGAAGTGAGAGCACGCGCAGCCGCCTGCTGCAATGTTTTCCTTCGCTCCGGATTTGCAACGCTCCGTCTGCGCCGCTCAGGGAAATGTGTCGAACATTCTTCTTAAATTTCCACTTAAAATTTCCGATCGGATAATCATCCGAGTTGAAAGCGTTTACAACTAACACACTGTGACAATGCGCACGATTTATTGCGTTTATAATTTTGTTTTGTCCTTCTTGCACCATTAAATGTAGTGCAATGTTTATTTATTTCATGCATCTATGCATGTTTGTAATTTAAATAAATTGACTCCAAGAGACAAGCAAGCAATGTTTGTGAATACATTTCCTATTTAGATTAAATACATTCGAAACAATTATTTCAATGTATTTCTAAGAAAAAAAATGAGGAGAAAATCACACTTTTCGAGGTGATATATTGATTTATGCATTGATTCAACTCTGCTCTGGCGTGATGAAAAATTCTGTAAAACTTCCGATTTAGGTGTTGCAAAGCCGAGGACAAATAAAGAAGTTTGGACGCATATCTAAAACGTTCCTTTTATGCATTTTTATATGAACGCCTTTCGGGCGTAAAGCCGGCTGACGTACGACTAGACTTGTTCGAATATCCGCACCACACTTCCATCCATCTCAATAGCAGTCGCTACCTCCACCGCTGCCGCCCCCCCAAACCCAACACACATATCGTTGCATATGCACATGAATTGAATACGTATAGATATATTAAAATGGGTAGGTACTCACGACGCCTCGCTTTCTATTTCAATGAAAAGACGTACGAAAATCCGGCGCGCAAAAAGAATCGTAGGTCAACTGGAAACGAATGCAGCTTTCCCCCGCACGCAGCAAAATAACGCCGGCAAACGAGCTTGTTGTTTACAAGCCAATAACTTATATTGCGTACACCACCTCCGTATTGGCAAAAGCATCGGCGTGGCTGCTGGAAGGTGGCAAGGTGAAATGGGAAAGAAGGGCAAAAAAAAATCAAATAAATATCTATTTGAATGGGTCGGCAAGTGGAAGGAAAACAAAAGTGAGATGAACGAGTCGGGCAGAGCGCGCGATATAAATCTGGGTGGAAAAAACGCAGCGGTCCGGATGGTTATTAGCCGAAAGTTTAATGGAATATATCACACAGATGTTTAGTGCCACGCTGCGCCGGAAATATATTGAGAAAAATGGCAAGTGAAGAGGGCTAGATTACCCGGAAATATATGTGATGCTGGCTGGCGTTGGCGACGCCGGCATAAATCGCTGTTAGCGCCGAAGCGAAAGCTATTGCCGACGAAGAAGAAGAAGGGCGCGCGCACTGGCGATGGAACTAATAGGAACGGCCCGCAAACTTTGCCCACTCGCGCCACACTATACATCGGCGGCGGCAGCAGCAGCAGCAGCATCAGCAGCAGCAGTAGTAGTAGTAGTGGTGTTGGTAGCGGCGAAGGCGATGACAAATTTAAAGCGAAAGCCTACGCTGTTGCCGCTGCCGCCACCGAGGAGCAGGATGAAGATTGTCGGCTCTCGGATGCTTTAAGGCGGTGGTAGTGTTGCCCCTGTTGTCGCATTGCGGTGCGACAAAGACCGCCATCACCGCGTGTGCGGGTTGAAAGGCTAAGGAGCAGCGCTGGGTCGTTTTCAATGTACGTATAAAGTTGGCCTAAATGAGAAGAAATACTCTTCGGCGGCAGTGCCTGCTCAAAGATTGAGAAGCACTCGGAAGTTTAAGTACGGTTTGCCGGATTGAAATGTTAGGAGGACTCTCTTTGGGGAAGTTTATGTAACAAGAAAATATCGTCAAGCCGAAGCGCGCGAGAGTCGCATGGCCCAAAAAACAAGAAGATTGACTGAAATTGGCTTCTAATTTTAAGCCATATGAAAGCTGATCTTATAATACTAACTTCTTTCTAAAGCATATTCAAAATGCCATCTCTTCCGAAATCTTGTACTAATATCATCTAACGCACATTCCGCCATACAACCAAATACAAATAACGTATTTGCACAATGAGATAACTTTTGGCGTGCATATTTCAAATACGAGCTAAACTCAATCACATCACGAATTAGCCAATTATGCATTAGTTCATCTGACAAGATTTCGCTTAATGAGCGCCTCGATAATTTATGGCAACATTATCAATAATTCATTAGTCAAATCAGCGAGCGCACTGCATCCACTGCAATGAAATGATAATGGGGCAGAAATCGGCATAACAGGATCAAATTTTAATCTCTCTTCTTGCACACCCAACGGCAATTGTGTGCTGTTTCGCTGAAATAAAGTAACCATAATATCCGGGCTTCCTAGCTGAGCAATGCCGAAACGGCCCAATAGCATTACGAAACGTATAAACAGCGCATCATTCTACCACACACGCCAACTGGCGCACAAAGTTTGCGTTTAACAAAATATGTTTGCAATAATAGCCGAGCGTATTTAGTTTGGTAACATTGGCGTGCTGCGCCGGGCACCATCATAATGCTGCAAATCCGCCGATGGAACAGTATAAACAATGGAAATGATTTCCGATAGCAAATGATTATTAATTCGTGCGCGTACACAGTATGCTTGCTTGCTGGTTGGTTTGTTGTTGTTGTTGTTGTTTTCTGCGTTTCGCGCATTGTGATAGCCTGATGCAAAGACAATGCAATGCTTGATGCTATCAGTTTATTGAATTTTCATACCTTTAAATTGGTTTATGTTATCGCTTGTGTGTTGTTCGGCTGCATACAATATTGGATTTGAATTCAATTGTTCGACTTTGCATGCAATTGCCGAAAAACAATGTCACAACAACTCTGATAATTTTTGCGCAAACAAATTTTCAATGCGTTTCCATTTTTTACGCTGCCCTCTATTGCATAGTTGAATTATTCATGTTTGAGGTCAGAGACAAGCAAACGAGTGCAAATGCAAAACACGTGTTGGAAAATTACAAATCACGCAAAATGCGCGCAATAAACATTTGGAAAATCGTCCGACATGGCGTAAGAAATTGCCTGGTACAGCGCAAGCCACGAGAGAGCATTAACAACTAGATGAACGCATGTAGAACACACGGAGGCGGCAGTTTTTGCTGCCAGCGTTAGCGTTCTATGAACATGTATAACACCAAGGCGCGCACATCATGTGTAAACTCATTCGAGCACTTAAACGACCCGCTTCTCGTCGTACTCCAGTGCTTCTCTCGAGCGCTGTTGGAACAAAACCTCCAAACATTTCATATTCAATGAGAGCCACCGCCGCCGCCGCGCATATGACTGTGAACGTGTGTTTGCGCGCGTTTAGCCGCTAAGAAGCTCGGATAATTGTTTTGGCTTTGCTAATTATTTGCAAATATTTGTCTGCGCCCCGACGACGCACCGAGTCTTGCCTCGTTTTTGTCCGCCAAAGGTGCAAAGCGGCAAGAATTCAAATATCATTAGGAATGCGCACAAGATGTTTCTTCAGAGCAACAAATAACCTTCTTGTAAGTAATGCAAAGCGTACAATGTTACATTGAAAGTCACAGTTAATTGTAACATTTTGTAATATTGCTGGCTTGTCACTGAAACCGCGTAGGGTTTCAGGAATTAGTTGTACGAATCGAAGGCACTCATGTAGTTTGCGAGGACAATATAAGCGAACGGACGACGCAGCATAATATCAGTTTAGAAGGGAATTGCATATAATGCTAATTAATTTAATCCAATCACTGGTTCAGCGCGCGGACGACTAGATTGCTGTCCAATGCCGCCGCCGCACACGCTTGCTTTCACGTTCCATGAAACGAACCCACATGCGAAGAGATAATTAGATTATCACATCCCGTATTGGGCATGTTATACAGGCGAAGCACATGCATCGTTCAGAATAACATATTTGCTCTTATTAATAATAATTAACTGTATAGCAATCAATGATCATGATAATAATAATGCATATTCGGCCGGTGAAATATTCGCACGGATGCTAATTAAAACATGCGTTCTGGTCATCGCTATTGTAATTTATTTCATAATTTAATTATTTTATTATTACGCGAAATGAAAATTTCAACTAAAATATACGCGTTGGCGCATTGTGTTGATTACAAGCCTGTTGGGCATTTGGAGCATTAATTGTTTCATTATGAGTATCTTTGTGCGCAATAAAATTGCATTTAGTTTTGCAATCAGCGATAATCAGCATTATGTGAAATTAGCAGATTTCAGCGCATGAAAATTTTATGTTGAAATTGAATTACATTGTTCCAAAGCGCATTGAGGCGGCAGCAGCGACGGCGGGCAATATCAATAGATAAATCAGTGGCAGTGAATTTGACGACACAGGGATTAATAATTGAACTGTCAATACGAGGTGAGCACGGAGCGTCGAAGACAAACAGAACTCTCGTCTCACGCGCGCGAAAGAGAAGAAAGAGGCGTTTTCCGGGATGCTGGAGCGCGTGCAATGAGCTTCGCTGTAGGTGAATATCAATGCGGCGGGCAAAAGGATAAACGCCGCCTCACGCTGAGTAAGTATTCATGGCAGCGCGCTCGTTGATTCTTCCGTTTGATTCGCCGCGCCCCGGCTGATTTCTCACGAGCGCGCGGAAATATTTATAATGTAAACAGATGAAGAAAGCGGTTTTGTGCTCAATTTGCTCCGCAGCCGGCTGACGACGGCTTGCTGCGTAGGATGCTTGAGAGTTGTGAGAAATTTACGAAGCACAAGAGGAATGAGACGAACGAGATGGACTTAATTTAATACACACTCGGCTCGGATTCAATTTGCTCGGGCACTGGCCGCCTATCAATAATAAAGTATGTTGCACATTTTAATTTAAATTTTGCAGAATGCCACCGAGAAAAAAGAACGCGGCCCGCGCTGGCGTTATTGCGAATGCATCGCTGCAACAACGCGAAGAGCATTAATGTGTAATTGGAAAATGTAATCTGAGCGCGTGCACATTGCGCACGCACAAACTGCCTCGGCCAGCAAACGACCGATCGTGTGCTCATCCCGATGCAGATCCGACTTGCTCGTGGGGCGGGGGTAAGCGACCGCCGCAAAAGGAGCGGAAGGAAACGGCTGCATGCGGAAGTGCAATTTAATGAAAGTGTGCTATAGCCTACGATACGATGCCACTGTTCTATTGGCGGCGGCCGATGAAACTCTCTGCCGGCCCGCATTGTGTTCCAGACAAATTAATTACATTTTGAATATATACATTCGACGCTCTGGGGTGTCTGCACACAACGTGTCCGTTGCCTATAAAGTTACAATATTCTCTATGTAATCATCATATCTACTACATTTCCTCACAATATTTGCTTTAAACTTTTAGTCCGCTTGTTTAATTTTTGCAGAGAATTAAAACATAAACCTCAAAAGCAATCAAAGCCAAATTACGAAGCGTATCTAAGTTCAAAAAAGTTAAACACTCTCTGCAAAACTGGAAATCGATATCGCGTGGGGGCAAGAGAAAATTGTAGAGGAAAGTATGTGACAATCAAACGATAAGGGATCTCTATAAGTGATAAGGGATCATCGCGCTTGAGAATCGTCCGCAGTGAGCGCAAAAACGTTCATAATCTTTAATTGGACATTTGAGCCATCCAATCGTCCTGCCAGAGCGGCGTATAAAATGTCCTGCTAGTGCTGATAATGGACTGGACATGGATCCTGACAGCTGCCAGTGCAAGCAAAATGCGCAACGACTGCAGGAAAATCACTGGAAATTCGAAACGAGTGCAATTTGCGGACCAAAATTTCAAGTAATTTCTACATAGTTTTCGAAACTTTCAATAAAAGTAGAACAAGACCAGCTGGGCTGAAAATGAAAATGAAAAATACGAAAGAATATTTTAATGCGAGTGGTATTAATCCATTAAGCGAAAATTGTTGTTTGCAGCAAAAATATGAAAAGTGCTCATGCACTACGGAGGAAGGAAAGCAGGAATATGCAAATTTGATCGAACACATAATTAAATGGCTTGTGAAAAAGCGTCCGCATTCTTCGCCTGCCTGTTCGCTGATGCATACCCTTCCGAGTCGACGGCGGCGGCGGGAAGAGTGAGCGACGAGGTGCACTCGAATCGCCGCCCAGCCGTAGGGTCAATAAGTTATTTACACGCTGCATGCACGTGAAGGCAGCAGCCTGGAATGCGGGAATGCACATTCAACGCCTTAATCTTCATTATATTAAAAGGCCATAAATCTTAAATTTGCGCGCCCCAGTTGCATTTTTCCCCGAAGCCGCTATACGCGCCGCACGTCATAAGTGATTCCAGCACGGCTGGATGCTCAATTCCCATGAATTATGCACCATTATGTGAATTATTATATTCGCATTAAACTAGATTTTCATCCTTAAGATATTATTACCAATCGCAGGCACACGTAGCCATCAGCAACTCACGCGAGTACCGAGCGAAATAAATGTTTATTCTATTGGTTATTATTTCAGGTAGTTTCAGAACAGGAAAAGACTTGTTATCCAATAAGGGAGAAGAAAACGTGTGAAATGTTTGGAGAGTAAACACACACAGCTTACGTCTCGGCCTTTTTGACAAAGTGTTAGGAAAAGTGCATGTCTGCTTGCACGCCAATTTATCCCCGTATTAGATTTGGGATTTTTGACGGGCAATACATTCAATCCAAGTGGAATATTTCGCGCGGCAAATTGAATTTTTTACGCCGTTTGAATGCTATGTACCATCCATAAACCGAATTCAAAAGGCGAAGGCAAAGTGCGGCACGTGCTGCATCCCTGTCAGTGCGAGTTGTCGAAAAACAGAAAAGCAAACATGATGCTTCGCATATCTACCTAGTTGATGTGAAGCATATAAATACATTTCCAGCAACAGACGAATAAAACTACCGACGAAATAACTCGATACACGAGAAAAAAAATTAGAAATTGAACTCTTTTTCTATGGAGCGTGGAAAAAATCGAGAGAGGATAGAAGGATTTCTGCGAAACACAACGTTCACTTCAATTCTCGCGCACGGTTCTCGTTCAAAGAATTGTTTCGCATCCGATCGACGCACGCACGCGATAAATATTTTTGCTTTGCCGTTTCGTTCGTTTTCGTTTCGCAATTTCAACTTGACTTAAACGCATTGTATTTCACCCTTCACGTCGGCAATTTACGTCTGCACCTCGGCAATAACTTAAATTATTCTGCTACGTAGAACAATGTGTTTTGAGGAACGCGTTTTTGATCGGATAAAAAATGGACATTTACATGTTCGAAATTTTGCAAAGTCGAGCGGAATTATTGATAAATTAGCGCCGCTGAAAGCTTACGTGTATCAAGAGCACTGAGCCCGAAAGAGATAATTTGAGCATCGCGAGAGAGGACGAGTCGAGCGAAAATGGCACACGCCGCCGTCGATATCGGCGAAATGATGTCGATTCCTGACCGTACTCGCGACGCTCGTAAGGGCGCAACGTGCCTGACGTTCGAGGGTGGAAAGTTGGAGTTAATGCCACGAGTCCTGCGAGTGAGTTTCGGTCGAGTGCCGCTGAAAACTCGGAAAGCGACGAAATTCCGCATGCAGAAGAGAGCTTCAAATATGCGCATTGGGAACATGTTCAGTCAGTTAATCATTGAACGAGCTGAGATACATAGAATTTGATTTAAAAAAAAGAGGAAGCAGCAGCAGTAGCATTTTTTATCTCAAATATGAAATATGCCCTACTTTTAATAAATTTCTAATACTGCAAGTTATTGAGTGGAATCTAAATAAATAGAGAGGAAGTAGAACGACAGGCCTAGGTTTATGCAATAAGTAAACCGTTTTGTTCTTGCAGCAATTTGAGTGGTGACTGGCTTTGTGGGTTGAAGATGCTTAAATTACGCCTCGAAGCGTCATGAGTACAGCAACGAGTAGAATGCAATGGCAGCGAGGAGAGGAAAATGTATCATAACGCGGTTTGCGCGGCGAAGAAAAGCCTTGAGAAAATTGCGCTTTGAACGAAACGCAGCGCGCAACGCGGCGAAGGAAAACGTGAGATGATAGAGCTCGGGCAAGAGAATACATGCATGTCGCCGGCGGAGAGAGAGCATTACAGGCATAATTCGTTTTTGAGCAGAGATCGATGCCAACAGTTGCCGCCGCCGCTCCCGCTGCCGCAACCGCGTACAACGCGTAATGTGTCCTCCGCTTGTCCGCATGCCTCTGCCTACGGTAACGACTTTTAAATTGTTGTCTCCCTGGCTAAACAGACATCTCAGATGCCAGCCGCAAACAACAAGGACGACGAGCCAGGCACAAGATGATTACGCAGTTCCACCGCCGCCAAACAATGCTGAATTACAATTTCGCCTCCGTGCTCTCGGATATTAGAAAAAGCTTTCTTTCCAAGTGCACCGCGCCGCTTGCGACGACATTAGAGAAAAAGTGTTTCCGCTTTGGTGCTCGTAAAATTATATTTAGTTTTTAATCGCCAAGATGCTCTCTAATTTATTTGTTATTTGCCCCAGCAAAATTATTAATTTCACAGACGCGCACGATTTGTCCCACTCGTTATTTTTCATCACATCTTGGACCGTGTTCTTTGTCCGAATAACGAACGCGCGTGTGACAGCGAGAATTTCATCCGCGCGCGCCGTGCATTCAACTAGGACTAGTGGTAGTAAATGTTTGCGTTCGCTGCGATGATGAAAAGTGTGCTGTTTTCCGCGTTTCACTTGCATTCGGTGTGTCTGTCGGGCGGCGGCAGAGGCAGTGGCAGTGCTTCAGGAATGCGTGATGCTAAAAGTGGACATCGAATGGCCACCACAAGCGAGGCGCACCGCCGACGTGCTGGATGACACTCGTGTATGTCGCTGAAAATTATTTCTACTTGTTGGCCAAGATCGATAAATCCTTCTTTTATGCGAAAATAAAATGAGAATCCTTTTAATTTTACTTCCATTCATATTCATATTTGTATCACTCATGCAACGAAAATAAATCATGTAACTATCTATCGCAAACTCATGTTTTTCTAAATCATTTATAATTCAAAGTAAAGAATGAATGCATGCTGAACTAATGACTATATTTGTAACATTGTGGTAAACCACAGATAATAATTGAAAAACCTTCAATAAGCGCTTCTGTCCAACACGTGTGGAAAACCTTGAAACACGTCGGGAATACCGCATGGAAACGCGTGACACGCATCCAGTGAAATTCAATCATAAAAAACGGGACTGTGTTCATCGCGCACACGTTTTGCATTTTCGCTCAATTTTCCTCGCACTTTTTTCGCATGCGTCTGCATCCGTAGACACATCCGAAAACCAAAAACACAAAGTAAAGAAAAAGGTGGATCCGACGCGCGGAAAAAAGAGGAAAAAATTCGAATGAGCACCTCAATATGCTCGATATGTATTTATATAGTTGTGGTTTCAATATCGCAATGAATATTTGATTCGTTTTGCGTTCTTCCACCGCTTCTTCTTCAGCGCTCGTCTGCTTCTTCGCGTTCGCATATGTGATAGAATATCCTGATAGTCTCTTATATCCGATGGAAAGTGGATTTGCTCAATATTGGGAGCAATTCAGCAATTTTCTTTCCCTCACCTTTCCCCCGCAACAACTTTCTTTCTTTTTTCTGTCGTCTTTTTATATCCCAGTCTAAAGGTGTTATCTTAAATACGGCGGGGGTTGTTATTGAGACCGGCTGCTTGGTCGCGTGACCCTCGAACGTTTCGCTACGGCATTGCAAGCTAATTGTCCTTTAAAGAAAAGTGCGCTGACGAAAAACGTGTAATTTGTCACAACGTGTTGCACGATTATACACATTGTGCGCGCGCGAAAAGAGGGAGCAAAATCTTTGTTCCCGTATATATTGATGTGTACGCGCGACGATTTCCGGTTTGGATTAGGTCACACATACACAGCCACACATACAGACATGCTCGCGTAATAATGCCTACACAATGAGGGGTATTTTCCGGAATCCGTCCGTGAACCGGAAGTGTGTGCAGACGTGCGCAACCGAATCGATATTTATGATTTAATTATCGCAAGTTGTTATTTGCCGTTCGTACGCTGCGTATTTCCGGTTTTCATATAAATATGTGCATAAGCGTCGCATGTGTCACTTCCGCATATAAAATAGGCGGCTAAAAGCTTGCCGTTTTATTTAGCGGGTGCGCGAAATTGGGTTATGTTAATTTTATCAATAAATTCAGCGCATTTAATTTACTTGTCTTTCAATATGAAGAAATTCAACCACTTTTCTTCAACCCCATTTGCCAGCGAGTGTTGTTAAAATGAAACCAAAATTTCAAACAGAACCGCCAGTGGTAAACGGAGTGATAATTTAATAAAAAGTTAAGGGTGCGCAGGGATGAAGCAGGGGCATTTGAAATTTAGATGAAATTATGTGTTTTGTTTTCGTTTCGTTTCGTTTCGTTTGCCCGAGCCGCTTTTAAGCGGGTGGTAACAATTGCGAGTTTAAGAAGGTTTTAATTTTCATCAATTTGGTGCCCCAGAATTATGTCTTTGAATGAATATTTTAAGACTTTCCCTTCCAGGAATACATTAGCCCTTTTCTTTAGGGCTTAATAAAGTCCATGCATATTTTTAGATCGGCCAAATCGACATGATAAATTTTTAACTTAATTGTCTACTCCTGTATGTTTAATACCAATTGTTCATGCCTTGATTAATAAATAAACTTTCGATGAGAGACAAGCAAAAAAAGCATTGAAAATTTCAATTTTACAACGAGAGAATTCTTTGGGGAAAAGATTCGAATCGATAAGGGCACGAATGGAGCAGACGTCAATCGTGCTCTCCTCACCGAACACCTGGCCAAATTCGATAATCATCTGGCATAACGCACACAGCCGCCGCCTTTGCTGCGCCGCCGTCGACATCGAGCATCATTTTGCGGCCCGCATTGCACGTAAGCCCCCCCAATTTCCAAATGAAGCAAACGATGGCGGCGGCAGACGGCAGACGTACGAATTTTGTGAAATATTGCAATGAAGAAGCAATGAAGCACTACTAGCTGAGCGCAAAACGCAATTGCTGAATTTCTTCTTCAAATATATAAAACGAGGAAGAACACTGGCGGCAGAAATCGCGCCCACGAATTGGGTCAAATTTTTATATAAGATAAAGCAGACAGAATGTGGAAATGAAATTTTCTAAAAATCATTTACGTGTAATGCGGTTAAACAATGTAGAATTTTAAATATTTATGAACATAAATCACTCAGCGAGTTGCGTATAGTTGGGGAAACTGTTGGAAAACGGAAAAATGCAAATGCTTTCACCCCGCGGGCGAAAGAATGCGAATCGCGCCGCGTCAAATGGATGAATATAAAATTGCTGCATTGCATTGGGAGGAGAAGTGCATGTTGTTTTGCAAGTATACAAAGCGTTTCCGCAATGAGCAATATCACTACCCCCCGTCACTAAACAACTAAAGCGTAAATTGATTTACAACACTTTGTAGGTGATTGCATAAAAAGTGCATATGAAAATGTCGGTAACCGTTGTACTTGACATGCGATAATTTAAATACGTGTTCCATATTGTAAATTTATTCCGATTTGTAATGCATTTTCATCGTATTATTCGCGGACGCATTAAAATTTGTGGTACACAATATTGTGTTACAATTGTATAACAAAATCAACTAAATGTTCCGATTTCCATGTCACATTTAAATACATTAATACAATTATTTCACCCTCATTTTGTGTATTTATTCAACCACAATTTCCATCACATCTATTGCCATATTTAAAACAATGAAAAATTTATTTCTGTACGCATTAATTCAACTGACTGAAGCATTAAGAGATGCAATTTTTCCACACGTACTTTGTAAAATTGCGGCAGCAAGTCAGCTTCAGAATTGTAATCTTTTTTCTTGATATTTAATATTCTAATTACCCCCATTTTAATTTACGCACAAATCTCAAAAGAGTTAACGCAATGGAACTTTTCAAATATGCAACAAATGTCGAATGAATGAAAGGCAATCTTTAATTTCGCTTACTGAATGCGCGCCGCATGGTTTGTTGAATTTTATTTCATAAATACATTTAATCTCAATCTGCGTCATACACATACCGAGAGTTTATTAAACTCGTAAAAGTCTCACCATCACAGGTGGAAAAAAGAACTTTGTTAATGGCAGCGTAGAGTAAATTAAAGTAATTTTGAACATTTATTTAGTAAATATGGTTTTGTTGGAATTACAGTTGGTAAACGCGAATTATTTTGCTAGAAAATACTCCGCAAACGCGAATAGCCATTTCATTAAATATCCTTTCTCGACCGGCGCGCGTTTTATGTGAGTTTGCTGTGTGTTTAAATAAAGGTTAATTAGGAGCTAATTAAAACGTAATTGTGTTTTATTGCATTTAAACATTTGTTTCCCCAAACTAAACTTTTCTATTGTCCCAAAAATCTATTGTGAAACATTCCGAATTGTTTAAATAATTTTCTACCTCGCTGCTTTGCAACAACGCACAACCACTAATTATTTACCCGAATTATTGCAAACCGCGAAATTCGATTATTTATTTTATTCGGCGAAAAATAATTAATTTTATCATTAATCAAGATAAGTTTCAATCGCATGATGCTATCATGCAATCTCGCATAGTTTGCGACCTTTTGAAAAATGCTCTGTTATGTAATAAAAAAAAACGCCAAGTAATAAAATACTCTTCCTGGAAAATCCATTAAATTATTCGAAGAATTACCAGGCGTACAAGAATTTAAAATGCACGTCATTTCTTCAAAACGTGGCCAACTTTAATTAACATTTTGCGTGCGCTGCGATTGATTTTTATAAAATGTTTTTACTCGGATATATATTACAAACTTCAGTATTCTAGCTTTCCAGATTTACAGAGAAAAGCTTCTTTAACAGGAAGGTTGCGCTTTTCACAGAAGAACAAAAATATTTCTGTCCAAATTCCTATTAATCCTTAAACCTATTACATCGTCGCTTCTTTGAGCTGCTTTTAGAAAAATTTAAATATGTTTAGTATAAAAGCTCGGCGGGACAAAAACAGGATTTTCATTAGTTTCATTCTTTTGCTTTTTGTGTTATAAAAGAGCAAGCAGCACATATGTTTGTTTTTTTATAAATATTGCTAAGCTTTACGAACGAGGGCACTGCGCGAACCACACAACCGCATCATATTAACTAAGCACGTAGGCGAAAGTAAATTGTAACGTGAGTTTGCCAACCGCACGTAACGCTATCATGGGTGTTACGTAAACTTTCTAAATAATCCACTCATACGCCGTATGAATAAAAAGAATTTTAAATCTACGCGGAAAAAGAGAAAAACTACAAATTAAATATTTTCCTGCATTACACGGAAACTCTTTTAATTAAGTTGCAAATATAATTTTCTTCTTGTCTCTGGAAATTACGTATTTCACGTCATTAATTACGTAAAGTTCTTTTACATTGAGTGGAGTAATATAAGTGGAGATAGCTCTAATTTGTAAATGGTAATTCATGGACAAGAAAGCCCGATAATTATTAATTTAAACACGACTGTTAACACTTGGTTTCGCACAAGTGGACAGAGCGAGCGATGGAGTGAGCGAGTGAGTAAGCAAAGCGACGCGAATTGCGAAACTAGAATGAATATTTGGGTTAAAGCACAAAAGACCGATCGAATACCTCATTTGCTTGGAACTCGTACTCGATTTGTGGAGCGATTAGCTCACGCGCAAGGTGGTTGTGAATGCGCTGTTTAAACGTATTTGAATACACACTTACGCATCGACTAAACAAACACGCATACGTTCAAATAAATGTGTTGTTAGTATAGTGTTTTAGGCTGTATTTTGCATGATTACGGTATTTATAGGGCGCGTATTGATTGGTCATCAAAGCAGGATCGTGCTGCTTACCTAGCAATTTTCCATTCGAAATATTCTCATTGATGGAGCGCGCTCACCGTAATTACAATTAAAATTACATGAAGCACGTGGAAAAATGTTGAAAAATACCTAACATAAAAGAGAGAAAAGCGTTCCTCCGACTGAAGGCGATGAAAAAAAGGGCAAACAAAAACAAACGAGGAATGAAATCACTTGTGCGAATGAAATAAATTAATGATATTTTAATCAAAGAAATGCCTTCGAAACTCCTACCGTGGAACATTAATCAAAATGCGCCGCATCGCATTTGATTAATTTTTATTTGATGACACTTGAACGTTTTTTATTCCCTTTCTGTCTTTTTCAGGGGCTTTTTCAGGCTTGCTTTGTATTAACTTACGAGTGGGGCTGTTCTTCATTATCATACCATTCACGAGCGCAATATAAAAAGTATTTCGATACAAGATCTTACCAAGATTGATAAACAACGTAAGAAATCATTTGCACACTTACCAAAAAAAAAGAATATTCAGGGGTGAAAGTAGGTCAAAAAGTCATCAACATACCTGTAAATAAAAGAGAAACTAATTAGTACTGCACATAATTATTAAATCAATATTTATATCTAAATTAACCGGATGTTTCAATTATTTATCTAAGAAAAAATGTATCAATTATTTTACTACTATAAACATCTTCTTTCTGGATGTAAATTCAAGTCAAATCTGGATTATAATAAAATCCACTAATAATTCTTTGATAAACTGTAAGTGCTGACATTTTATGACACACCCTTAGCAGAATAAATTATTCTTTTATTGTTTCTCGGCATTGTCGCGTTTTTAATCGGATAAAAGTGTAATCTGTTATAAACTGCAAGAATAGTATTAATTACAACTTAAGTCCGGACATCTGTTGACGCAAAAGAAATTAATTATCCTTGTTGAAACGCGTTAGCCTCTTTTTCTTCAGTTTTTAATCTGTTGAAATTGTTCTTAGTTCGCCATAAGACGCGCCTGAATGCGTTCGCGCGCGCACAAGAAAGGGTTGAAGTAATAGCAATGTAATATTTCATAAGCCGGCTGATTTATTTCCGGCCGAGTCATTACAACAGCGCCCCGGCAACTCTTATGATCATAGTTTCGAATTACGCGCCGCGCGCCCTTTATTACAACAATATAAGAAAATAAATGTCCTTCCGGCTGGCAAGCGGGAAGCCAATAGGCCGTAAGGGTACGCACACACAAATTCACTAACTTCTCGCATTTTTTCCGCAATGTCAGTGGCGCCACTTCGTAAATTTTGTCCAGGGTCTCTTACTTCCTGCCCTCCTTTTTCCTTGCACCCCAAGGTTTTATGCGTATGATAAATGTATTTTTATTCTACTAGTTTACTTTTATGAACTCACAGGTACAAAAATTTAATAATTAATTTGACAACGTAATATTATAAAAGCAAATACTTTGAAATAATCCGTTTCGAGTTTGAAATGATAAATTATGAATGCAGCAATCGACATTAAAAAGTCGTTTGCTTTGACTGCAGTAGGTACTTCAATTACACATCAAGTTTAAAGGAAAATTTATCATATCTCGATTTAAATGCATTTTACCAACGTAATAATAATAACATTTTCACGGAGCATAAACAAAATAAAGAAATTAATGCGATTGATCTAGTTCGAGTAATAACGAGAGGTGAATTTATGTCGCATGCAACGAGAGTTAGATAAAGTTATCATAACTATCCTAATAGGATCACGTGTTTCCATTAATATTCCTTGATTACATGAAATACTAATAAAGAATGACCGCATGCAACAAATTTCCCTTTATCATGGCACTTTCATGCAATTGGGTCTTAATTAAAAGGAAAATTGTGTTTAATTGACATCGTTGCGCTTGCAACTGCTGTTATGCTCGACATGACAGCTCGTAGAACTAGCATGATAGAATATTAAACAATTTATCAAACGTGTAATTAACCCACAAATAACTCGCACGTGCAATTTTTCTATTTTAACAATCGTCAATGAAAAATTCAAAGTAATCATTGGATTTTGGAACAAATTAGTATTATTAATTGCGATTCTGTATGTGAATGACATGAACATGATGCAAATTTGCAAAAGAAACCGCTTCATTAACCAAACACGGCGCGAGCAATGTGCGTTTTTTGATTACTGATGGACACGCTGTAATGAATGATAAATTACAACCATCCGATGATTTATCATCAAAAAGTAAAATTTGGCGGCGAAGAAATGAAAAAATTCTAGCATGCATAAGCATCGGTGCGCGTCGGTGCGAAATTAAAAATATTGCTGTCTGCGCAGGGGGTGGCAAAGGGGGGCGGTCAGCGAACATGAAACAACACACTGCTGGAATAAAAATGAGCAATTACACATCATCGCCTCACTGCCTCCGTGTTGCATTCGTTACAAAACGTTATTCTCAGCAAATGAATAATTTTAATTAAAATTTTGCTCTCTCTCTCCTTTTATGCGTCCGCCCCCGTCTCTAAAATGTGCAATAATTGCATATTTTTATTAATAAAATTCCTATTTCAATTTTATTGCTAAGCGATTGCGAAAGCGTAGAGCGAAAATGTACAATTAAAAGGTGTTCAACGGTTGAATGTAAAACATACGCAATTACGAGGTGCGGCACTCGTTGCGAACGACAAATGCATTTACATGACAATTAGAAGCGAATTGACAAATAAAATGAAAATTATCGCAGGGGTTGTGTTTACGTCATCACGAGTAAAATGTCAAAGTAAACAAAAGCGAATTACATATAGAGCCATCATGCTGATAGCATTGCGCGCAAATTCATTAACAAATATTTTTTTTATTTACGTCACATCCTCGCATTTCACAACCTGCTATCGCGTATTGTTCAGCAGCCGCCGCCGCTGCCGCTGCCACTGCCGTCGACGTGCGCACTCATTTGCTCGTTATGCGAATAGAATAAACATTCCTTCGTGTTGTTGCATTTGCATGCGAAATCGCTTTTTATCATTCGCGTAATTCGCAGCTGCACGCTGAATGTGTTTGTTGTTTTGCTAGCGCACAGCCAGGGAGAGAGCGCGTGAAAAACATAAATTTCGACGACATGCACCCGTGTTGCAATCGTAGATTACTGCTCATAGATAATAATAAATAATGATGTGCAAAATGTACCTGACGTTTTGTTCTAGTTGTTGATGCATTCATTAAAATATGATTTATTTCATCAATATTTTCACTAACAGAATATGCTGCAAATTACGCCATAAACAAATGAATATCTAATCTTCGTCTGACCTCACTATAACCGAAAGTTGGGTAAAGTTGTGAATTACTATAATCTCCTGCATTCTCAATAATAAAAAGGATAGCATATTGAAAAAAGTGGTTAATAATAACGCTTGTACGAAAAAGATATTTATCGAGAGAACATAAATGCGTAAACATTAAGCAGTCATAAATAAATCAGATATGAATCGATTCGTTGCTTAAATTGGAACCAGCGCACCACTATCACGGCAACCGGATGCTAATGGATAATCCATAAAATGTCCCATCGAATCGTTGATTCAAATTGTGAGTGATGAGGTGAAATGATGGCAAAAACGCATAAACCAAGCGCACAACGACTGTGCGCGAACGAACGTCTTGCGATCATATAATCATCTCGGTTATTTACTTTAACCCTCGCCTCGGAGGCGAAACAAATCATAAATCATTAATAACGCGCATATTTGATTCAAGTACATTCTTACTCGCCGAGCAATCAGATTAATAATTTATAATCACCAATTGCTATTTTCGCCCGCATGTCATTTGTCCACAAATACCTACTTCCAATAAATCATCGTCCGACTCTTTGATTACGAAATTAATTATTCAATTTCTGGCGTCAAAATGCTGTACATTTTTGGAAAATTTGCAACTAATTTTTCGTATTTATGATGAGCAAGCATATCTTGTGTGAGCAATTGCATACGTGCGCGATTCAATTACGGTGGAAATTATGCAAATCAAGGACAATAAGGACCATGCATACAACATGATTGCGCCTGATAGAAACGGTTTATCTCGGAAGCGTGCGCTGTTTATCCTTGGCCGGCGTACGTGCGTAGCTGGCATATGTGCAGCAAAGCCGATTTCCATTGGCATGATGATGGTTAGTGCAATTGATGGTCTACCAGAAATTCATTTGCACGCCTGCTTGCCGCCCCACAATACGCGGACTACCTAC
The DNA here is from genome assembly GCA_963978815.1 of Aleochara curtula. Taxonomy (NCBI): domain Eukaryota; kingdom Metazoa; phylum Arthropoda; class Insecta; order Coleoptera; family Staphylinidae; genus Aleochara; species Aleochara curtula. Next base: position 15,697,745 of record OZ022216.1, on the reverse strand, counting down.
ATATTCATCCTGCATCCCTTTTGCGCAGCAATTGATAGATAAGTGAATTCTGTACTTGCTGATATACCGAGTATTTAAAAATCACCAAATTACATCACAATGCACTTGTAACGCGAATTAACCCCCAAAAATATTCACTCATGCCGTCAGATTAATTTTGCAAAATGATGTAATGAAACCCTCAGTATGATAATGCATTTGTACTGTTTGTATTTGTATTTTTAGTTGGTGAGGAGGTCATCGATGTTTTGTGTTTTACGAGCAAACACAGAAGCGCATTAGATTGATACGCGCATTGTAAATTTGATAAGTCGCTTTACGAGCCGCCTGCTCCGCTCACTGCGGCCATTCGCATGGCTTTCATTGTTTATAAATATATTACGGAAAGTCACATATGCAATGCATCTTGCTCTTCCTCCCTTCGTAGATACATACATTTCATAGCATATTGTGCTATCCCGCAGCCACTTCAACTTTTGCCGTGTGCACTCAAAGTGTGTTGTTGGATTTATAGCTTTAAATTGCCAAAACTTTCAACTTGAAGCGTTACTGTCGCGTCGCGTTTTATTGGCGCTGAATAAAACTTGAATAGCGCATAAAATAAATAAGCAAACAATTTGGAATGATTAGTGATTGTCTACTCCGAAAAATAAATATCTCATTGATTGAATAATCCCAGAAATAATTATAGTAATGATGCCTACAATCAATAAAAATTAATCCAACAATAGAAATTCTAACGTTCGTCATAAATCGCTTTCATATCAATTCATCTCAGCGATCGATAAAGTCTAGACAAGCGTTGAATAAGAGTTGATTAAGAAATGAACAATAGATTATTAATACAAACGCATGTTGTACGAGTGCAAAAACAACATTATTAGTTCGCAATATAACAAAACGTTTATTTTTTTCTTTCGGGGCGTTCAAGAATTTGATTGTAAGTTTAAGCGGCACGCCAGACATGTTCTTGTATTTTAGGCAATTCTAAGGATAATGGAATATTAATGGCGAATTAATTGCAAGTGTTTCTTGTGCCGCAATGATTTGTTTTTTATAAATAACTTCAGTTGGTTTAGTCCGTGTTCCAATTTCCAAGTAATTATTTCATAAACCTAGTGGCATGCGAAGGATGGAATTCAATAGGCGGCGAAATGTTCATTCATTCACTCTAAATATAGCTAGCCGTAAAATATTAAATATTTACTCTAAAGTTTAATATTTGTGCAACATTCTAGGAATTTTAATTAGTAAATGTTTTGAAAAGTGCTCGCTGAAAAGTTGATTTGAATAGAAATAACCATTTTTTTAGTTTCAACGAATATTATGATCCAATTAATTAATAGTTCACTTAGATGACAGAAGCGTAACTGATAAGTTATCATTATTTATCATATTCATGAGCATATCCGTATAAATATCTTTAATTACATTGTAATTACAGCACGTTTACGAAGCGAACGAGTGCAGAACATGGAAAAATGAAGAATACAGTTAGTTTTTAATTTTGTTCGAGCTCGAGCGTTTAAATAACCGTGCATTAAAGTGTAGCGTGGCGCAGCATTCTGCGAATGAAAATTCAGCGCACTCGCCGGATTTTAATGAAATGTAAAAATAGCGAAACGTATTAATTGCTCGAGTGTCGCGTGCCCTCATTACCTCCGCTTGCTGCGGTGTGCGAATATGCGAATGGATGCGAATATGAACTCCCTGGGCGCGCGCCGCCACTTTTCAGCGGCGGCGTGTGTATGCACGCACCGCCAATGCCCATTTCAGCTCGGATTTAAATCATGTAAAAATATGCAAATCACATTCGTGACGCGCGTATGCATTTTCTACATGTCTGCTGCGCGAATAGTGAATGTGTGTTAATATATTCGGTACCTACGAGATATATTTATGTATATTTGAATTAATTAAAAATGGGTGCAAGTAAATAAATGTATTAAAACATGTTCAATTTTGTAAATATAATTTCACGTGAAATTATATGCAAATAAATATTTTGCAGCATAATAATGCTTTATTTATCCGTACAATGAATGGCCAATTAATTGCAGAGAACTGAACGCAAGAAAATAGTTATTAATTAGTCCTAAAATGCTCTCTGAAAAGAGATTTTCATCATAAATAGGTTAATATAAAAAAAGCCGCATTAAAACTATCTCGTCAGTGAGAATCATTTTAGTATCAACTCAAATACAAAAGTCTATGCTCAGTGAATACATTTCGCCTCTCTGACTGGAAGGAAATTCCCAACCCTCCAAACCGCAAAAACGCCATAGTTATTAACCTCTCGACTGGTAATTATGTCCCTTGCGCATGTTGTCGCTGCATTGCATTTCCGGCTGTGCATAAAACTTGCACACTGTATGCATCGACGAATAACGAGGCGAACGTTTCAGATTTTCAATTTTCAGCGAAGCACACGCGCGCGCGCGTATAATAATTACGTTTTTCTTTTACGTTCGCATAAAAAGCGGTCAAATAGCGCTATAAATACATTCACAAAATATTAATGCAAATGCAAGTCGAATATTGAGCAAATATTAACATTCATAACTCATAGGGTTTCAAAGCAATACGATAACAAAATTGCATACGCATTACAGTTATGCATTTTCTCTATTTAGATATAGGTAAATATTTTTCATTTTTGTGAATAATTTTATTCTGCTTTATTTGTATATTTAAATACTTTAAATATTCAAATGTTTGTTTAGTTAATGGAATGTTGATATTTGCTGTTTTTTAAATATTTATGAATAACTATCTATTCAAATAATAAATACTTCTTTGAATAAAATAATTACAAGTATTATTTAGAAATATGCTAATTATGCATTTCATAACTATTAATTAATTTCATGCCAACTGAAATTAATTAAAATGTGCATCAATTTCCTACTTAATAATATTACGAACGGACTGAATTTCACCTGTTACGCTTTATCATAAATTTCAAAACAACCCTAATGATGCATTTAATTAATGCTTCATAGTCAACCCAGTAAAATATTTATCCTGCTCTTGGGGAATTAAAAAAATTACGTAAAAAATCAAGCTAAAATATAGTTTTTACACCTCACGAACGAGGATTGAGTACAGAATGAAACCCAACACTCGAATTCTCGACTGAAACCATCGGTTTCACTGACCGACTCCTGCTTGTTAGAGGTAGCATTTCGTGCAAATTGCTCGCAGGATGCGATGATGTGCTGAAAGCGTGCGTAAGAGAAAGGATATGAACGCGAAAGCATAAGGGATAGAGATAGACCGTACAACGGCAGTGACGACACATCCGCTTGTTGCATTTGCGATGCTGCTGCTGCTGCTGCTACTAGAAGTGTGTAATTTCATTACAAACACTTGCACAATTTTCGCCAACACATACAATATGTATTGACAGAGCTAGGCAAACCTGAACCTCATCGCACACACAGCCAAATATGCAACTTTGCTGCGTGTATACAGCTTAATACATATGCATTTTACGGCCACATGTATAGAACGCACATTGAGTGATCGCGAAGATGAATTCGAATGGAAGGTGGCAATAGATTGCAGAATCCCATTGCATTATTCAACGCATTTGCCCGATACGAAGTGTGCATTGCTGCTGTTACTGCAAGCACTGTTTCTGCGTTTTCCAGGAATTTCCATTTTGAGCATCGAAGAACAAACACACAATATGCTTTTGTTTACTAAATATTTCAATCAATGCAAGCGTTGATACCACTAACAGATAATCAAATATTAAAAGTTTACTACATGCTTAAATTTTCCGCAAAAAAAGCGCGTTTTCGAGACATATTTTCTAAGAATAGAGAATTGTTAGACTTGAGCATATTGTATGTCTTTTCTTGTGTCTTGAGCAGTTGGCATGTCTGTTCGGAATGCGCAAGAATGCGGTTTGTTAGACTGTTGTAGATTGTCTCATGTTGCAAAATTTCGATTCAATTCTCAGCTGCGCTGAGTGTTTTTTGATTGAAAATTTTCTATGCGAAATATACGGATGTATAAATATAACATGTGCATACATTTTCCGAGTGCTACATTCTACAAACAATTCCAGCCCTTCTGTTTTTAACTAAATTAATTTTTTACTCCTATTTAATTTGCTTCAAAGTGATTGCTTTTCAATATTTAACGTGCCAGCTTTTAAAAATCAAAATTGGAAGTTCAACTTTGCGCCTCGCGTTAATTATTGATTAATAACCTCTCCATTGTTCCTGCTCAAGAGAAAAAATCACTTTACGAAAAACGCAATACGTTTTTGATTTTAATATCAGCGCAGCAAAAAACACTAGAACTCTTTGAAAGTGGACAAGTGAACGATCAACTTTTCGGTTATTTCGCGGCAGCATTGATGCGGTTCGATGTTATACGCCAATGCGGAAAAAGTTTACGCTCTCTTCCTGCCTTTTTTTTCATGGGCTAGCGGGCCATGGAAGTACTGTTTTTTTGCGCCCATTTGTATTTTCACGGACCAAAACGCACTTGCGCACCTGATTGCAGATGATTGTCAAAAACATCGCGTGTTTCCCCATTCGCATATGTGCTGCACAATCTGCATTTATGTTTTATACTCGACCGAATAAATTTGCAATAAATCTCAGTACGGCCATGTATATTCAGAGTGTCTAAAAATATTCGAATTTCTTTATCAAGTATCTACGCCCACGCGAAATAAATAATACGCGTTTCTCGATTTTATTTTTGCTGCTAGGATAAAATGGATAAAAATCTACCAACCCCAAATCAAAGAGTAAAAAGCGCGCCGCATAAATAATCAATAGTCAAACATTTATAATTCGTTTCCGGTTTTTGTTCATGAACAAAAAATAAAAATCCGCGTCGGAACTAAAGCGCCAAAACCCACACAAAATTGTTGTGTTTTTAGCGGCTAAAGTCACCACTTCAGACAGGTAGAATATAGAACACAATTGAAAATTTATAGAATTCCGCCGAAACCATATAAAAAAAGTATTAATTCTATAATTCATTATTCCGCTAACTGTGTTGTCGATTGAAAACAGCACAAAATCATTACCAACATCCAAAAAAAATTCATAATAATAGACGATGAACGGTGTTTTTTAAATATTCCTGTCCATTGTTAAATAATAACCAGGTTGTCGTAAATATTTTATTACGCTCTTGCAATATTAAATAGAAGAAAACTACCGCTTTTTATTACAAGAGTGAATGGCATAATAATTGCTGAAAATAACTGCTGAGTTTTTTACTATTTCCCTTTTCGATTTGTAGAACAAACCACTGATATTTTAACTAATTAAAACTTTTTATAAAGAGCTGCTCGCTTGATCACGATAATGACATAAAATAAATCATAATATTTATTATTGCATTCATTATCATAATAATGCTTCCGTTTTAATCGCATGATATTCAAGGAAATAACAATTTTATTCACGTGGGAATTTCACCGATAAAAATGTCAATTTGATTGCAATTTCATTACGTTCCCATGCGTTTCCGCTTTTTTGCCAGTCATCGTAATTCTCACTACGCTATCGCCAATCCATTATAATTGCAACAAATGTAATAATGATGATAATTACTTGGATGCACGCGAACTACGACCGATAAAACAAATAATTGAATTTTGTTATTTTGAAAGAGGAATGAATACGCACTGGGAGAACATATTGTCCCTCGTCACAACTTCAATAATATTCCACCTATAACTGCTAAAAAAATTGAATTCTTTTTACGCTAACAGCATAAAATCAAACTTTTATTGCTAGGAATTTTTCATGAATTGATCCGCAAAATTCTCAACAAATCCAATTTACTGAATCAATATTTATGATAAACAGATTTAATTAATTAAAGCTTTACTTCAAAGTCTTTTTTCGATAAAATATTAAAATTCGACTAGTTGCAAATTTTAATTAAATTATTGCAGAATCGAAAATGGACAAACAATCTACCGTTATCGGTTTTAACCGAATTAGTCATTTATTGCATTAAACTTTGAGCATACACAAATTAAATTTTCCGGTAGTGGCAGCGATGAAGCGATGTTGGCGGCGTCGAATGCAATATTTGTAATATAAATTTTATAACAAAGGTAGCGCCAACTAATACATAACGACAACAATGTTGATTGCCAAAAATGGAAACGCAATTAAAAAGCACAATGGGCGAGAGCGTTTGATTGCTTTCTCTCAGCATTTTGACGGCGGGGGCGGCAGCAATAGTGCCAACAACACCAAAGCGCGCTCACAATTCGATTACATTTACGATTCTCGCGCAATATGAAAAATGCCAAATTGCAATGCGTCGGTGCCGTCTAGCTCAACCTCTCTGTTTTTTTTTTCATCTCTCATTGTGCTGTCCATTCGCGTACTGATCTATCAATAGTGAGCTGGCAAATATTGAAATGCTTTTTCGTCGTTAAAAAAATTCATATCGGTGCCAAAAAATTGTAACGAACAAACTTGAATTACAATTCGTATGAATCGCAACGCTTGATTAATTAATTTTGACGAATGGTAATTAAAAAAAAAAGTCCAAAACCGTGCGCTTCAATTAGTAAAATAAAAATTCCTACATGCCTGGCTCCATAACTAAAATAATTGTAGATCATTAATAGATTATTTCGCTTGTAATTATTGCGGTAATATTATTATTCAAAAATATTCCATCATAGTTAGAATTTAATTTCCCGAATGCTTCATCACATTAAACGAAATTCATAATTTCAACGCATCATTAATAAATCACAGTAACACAATATTATTCCAAATAATAACGATTTATATAATTGTTTATGCATAATGTAAATGAAATAATTCCGATAATTGGCGGGTGTGTTAATCTTTGCATGTATAATGAAATGCATTAATAAATTACTCGAGTCCGTGAAGAGTCTCAGCTTCTCAAAGTTTAATAATTTACTTAACATAGGCGCACAACTCGCAAACACTATCTAGTTACCTCTAGCAAGAGAAATACGTAGTTTAAATGCGTTTCTAGGAGGCGGTAATATTCGCACATTGGACCTTCAGCGTAATAAATCAATAACCAATTCCGTGTAATAACGCAACCTAGAGAAGTGTATTCAACTATTCAACTTAAAATTAAGTTCAAATTAGTTATAATGTTTTAAAATTTAAAATGATACCGGAAAGTTTAAAAGTTTTATGCTACAGTTTGACATATTTTGTCATTTGAAATGAACGCGGAAAACAACAACAATTTCCTTCAACACGTTGACGCGAGATAAAAATGTATCACTATTAGGATTTTATTTCAGGCGATTTATACTCATACACATTTATGCGATTCATCGCAATGTTGCATTGGGGGCTGGCTGGCGGCAGCGCGTGAAAAGTGGTAGAGCGCATAAAAGCACGCGCACCACTGCCACCGCCGAAAACTAACTTTTCGCATTTGCGCTTCAAATATGATGAGTGCACATACACTTAACGTACGGAAAACACGAGTTCACCGAGTTTTATCTCATTTGCTAAAAAAAGCTCCAAAAAATAACATTTCTACCTGTGCAAAACTCGTCCAGTTTTTACATCTTCATATTGAAACTTTTACTCAGTGCACCGTAAATTTCGTAATTACAATTACGAGTTGTTGTGCTGGAATTTGTGCAGGGAAATTGAAAAAAATGTATCGAGTTATATTTTTTATGTAGTACGTTGCGCTAAAGTATAAAGAGTTTTCCGATTCGTCTGATTCGCGTTGCGCTTGATCATTTCAACTCATGCACCAACGGCATGAATATAAACTGCGATAATTAAAGAACTGACAGTACTGCATCGTTTGCTATCATACGCTTCGTTTATTTTATTCATCTAATTAATTATAAACAACTCGATTTCATAAAAATTACTCTCTGAATGCGTCCGATTTAATTAATAATATTTCTGCCGTTTTGTTTAATAATTTGCTACGCCGAAAACCCATAACAACCTTGGATAAGTCTTATCAGAAAATAGATTAACCGTTTTCTCCCCTATAGCATTCACATGACAACGTCTTATCGGGCCAATTGCATCCGATAAGAGGGAGCGTTTAGAAAAAGCACTGTCCATCATTATTGCGGTCGTGTTGTTGATAAGCTCGCGGATTACGACTGGACACAACGATATTCTGCGCTCGCAAAGAAAAAGCAACCCTTCGAAGGGTGTTGATCGTTGACGCACTACATAATCATTGAGATACCGAATGAGGCGGAAGAAAAGGAAGCGCATGTGGAAGAAATCTAGTTCGCGAGCGAAATGAAATGAAGAAAAATAAGACGTGAATCTCATTGTTCCGGGCAGCACGACTCTAGTCTAACAGCAGTATTTTCTCCCCTTGTGTGCTGAGTAAGAAAAAGGAGAAAAGGGGTTATTTCTTGTTTTTCCTCAGCACAAGAGGGTGCGTTAAGCCCGTCGATACAGCGGCCGGAAATATCGTACTAAGCTTCCTATTTATCTTTGCGTATCCACACCTCCAACACAATTAGTCCAGTTTTGGCCGCCGGAAAATTGGGAAGCGGCGGTGCTTCGAATAACCGGCAAATAACCGGAAATCGCTGAAATATCGAAATAAACCCAAAAGGTGGCCATTTAATCAACCACCGTGCAGTGCAATATATCAATAATTTCCTTATTATTCCGTTCTAATAAAAATTAAAACAAATACAAAACTTTCAACTCAAGTAACCTTTCAACATTCGCAAACAAAAATTATTTTCTATTCGTTTAGAGCGTTTTCAACGCGTGTCTTAAGAAAATTTCAAATAAAGAAAGTTCTAACTCGACTAATTACACAAAAGACTCCTTCATGAGGAATTCTGCTTCTCGGTCGGCTGCTCGCGAGCAGCACCAGCAAGTTGGAAGTTTAATCTTTGGGACGACTTCGAAAGCGCGTTATTTTTATTTGTGTATTTTTATTTAACTTGGCCTTTGCCGAGAGAAGCGCACAGTCTAGCATTCTGTGGCTTTCACGTCTTGGAAATGCAGTGGGAAAACAAGCTCGGCGAGTGAATAAAATGCTAATTTACTTAAAGTTTCGTTCGCGCATACGAACTTGTGCTAATTTACGTTTTGTGCCGCTCCGCGCAAAAAAAAAGTGTTTATTATGCAAAGTCGTATTTTCGCATCAGCCTAAGCAACGTTTCGCATTTACGTTTCAAAAAACAATTTCTGCTCAATACCTGCAGAAAATTCCTCCTCCTCGGGAATGGCAGTTTGCGCACCATCTTCAAGATCGTCTTCTTGCGCTCGTGTCCAATGCGCCATCAGCAGCGAGCTGGCGCACAAGAAAACGACGAGACACTCACAAGTTTTTACTCGCTTTGAACACATTATGATTGTTTAGAGAAACTTGCAACTTGTTTGCGCCGATTATGTACACTTTTAGCTTAAGCGTTATTTTATATACACACTAAATAAATATGCAGTGAGTGTCGTTTTGCGTAAATTGATAATGGACACACTCGTAATAATGATTTTAATCCAGAATTAGTTTTACTATGCGAATCCAGTTTTCAAACTCGTTGAACCATAATGACGATCAAGTTTTAAAGCACAACTTGTACGATTTTATTATAGCGCGGTGCGCCGTGTACACGCACCGTTCGCCGCCGCCGCGCGTGCAAAAAGCCACCCCCGCGCGCAACACACAACCAAAACCGACGAGTCACTACTGACGCGCGCCGTGCAGCGCGTCTACCTCGGCACGGGGAGGAAATCCTTTTCCGTGGAAAGCGCCACCGCGCGCTCCACACCGAACCTTCACGAGCGCTCACGAACAGAACGATTTTTCCATAAATAACAATCACGTTTCTTGAAACCTTTTTAGTGTCTTTTGCAAATATAATCAAATCTAATTTTTACAAATTCTCCATTTCGCTTCTAAACTAAATAATTTCCCCACCTTCAAAAATGACTCATACCTATGACACGCTCTATTTATTCGCACCCCTTATACTTATGAGTAATTTAAATCTTCCACCCCGCAATCAAATAGTTTTTATTGCGATATAAAATTCAAATGTTCAATCGCCGCACGCAAGTACACTCGAAAAGTAATTTTGTGATACGCAGACGAAATATGCCCGTCAGACACTTTGTTAAATTTGTAAATGTAGAACAGACGCATCCGGAAATAGAAATGCGAATCGCACTTATCGGCATGAAGCGCAAGATGAATTCAGTTTGGAGAGTAAGCCGTGCGCTTAATTTTATTATAATTACACATCGACTGTAACCCGCTCGTAACGATGTTTTTATCACAATTTGTATTACTCTTGTACACCACCAGCAGCGTAGTGCGCTCGACACAACTGAAACTAAAATTGAAACGCGCGCGCGCCGGCGACCGACTGAAATGCATTTCTCCTCATTCTCCTCGTGCATAGCGCAGATGTTCTACGAGTTTCATTTACGAATGACTGTTTTATGCCTGTCGACTATATTTATTATCACGCAATAGAAACAGGACGACTCGTTGAGTTTGCTATTGTTTTGCATTTCTTTTGCTCGAAATTGAATAAATCCAGATATGACTGAAAACCATTTCAACTTCAACAATCTACAAAGTTAATAATTAATTTGAAAAACCACCATGTTAATTATTCGCTAATTTTAATTCAACCATTTGATTTATTAGCACCATCTGGAAAGCTACAAATCAATTAATAATTAAACTCAAGTGCTTTATCATTTAATTTATGCTGATAATAAATATGACAATTGATTAATTCATTAGACCGGATGTTCGCCTCCCGTTAAATTTCATTCAGCAGGCTGTCTTTGCGTTATCGTCATTCCGAGACTTCGTTAATTAACAAACACTGTACCACAAACAATTAACAATTCAAAGCGATAATTATTTGATGCGCGTCGAATGCATAACTCGGGCCGCAGTACAAATAGTTAAACTTGCTAAAAACTATTAAATGTTTAAAATTTCTCATTAAAATTTTCCTAAACATATGTTTAATGGCTTTCAGCACGTTCGAGGCTTGCCTGTGTTTATTATTTATCTCCTCTTGATAAGTTCTTGACGCCCGAGAAATAATTACATAAAAAAGCAATAAATTACGTCAGCGTAATTAAATTAATAGATTATGACTCAAAACTACACTTTAATGGAATATAAAAACGGCTGGAGTACAACAACAACAACTCACACGCGACAGACACTCAGTGTTCATTCTTGGGGCGTCTTTTTTGACCGCTCGCAGCTGGTTTCGCCGCATTTTGGCCCGGAAAACGCAGCAGTAGCAAACGCCGCGCTTGGCACGCAACCAGAAATTTCGGTTTCGTTGCCTCATTCCGTCCTATTATGGTTATTATCTAGGAAATACGCTCGGATGACTATCTGAAGGCGCGTGTAATGCTCAAGAGACGTTCTTCATTCTGACACACAATTGCCATTACGATTCGTGCTTTTATGTGACTTGATTCGAGAGAGACGCAATGAAATTCGCAAATAATCATGATAATAAATACCTAACTAATTCCTGACTCATTCAGAAACAACATTTGTTTGAAGTATTACTAAATAAGCAAACATAGCTGAGTGATGAGCCTGATATATCTTATTCTTCCTTGCAAACTTTAAGAAGGAGCTAACCAAGGACAATCATTGTAAAACCGAGTGATAATTTTACCACGAACCTAATTTAATTAACAATCAATTTAGTGTTAAACACATCCATTAAACGATTAATAGACGCGAGTGGTAAAACAAAGGTGGATGTGAAACCGCAGGGAAACTATGCAAAGAGCGTGAGTGGCGGCAACGGCGGCGGTAACGTTAGCGGCAGGAGCGTATCGGTTATTATTAGTAAACAATAACAGCCATGTTTATTATTGAGTTACAAGTGTTTTATTGCCTCTCGGTCGTCAGGCCCAATCGCGTAATGGAAGAGCGACCGCATTCGCGTGTTGTGCTGCGCTGCTTTGCCACAGTCCCAATATTCCGTACACTAACAACAACCGCCACCCACCCACGACCAACATGCGTACGTATGGCATAGTAAAAGTCAATGTTGTCGTCCTCATCGTCCCCGAGAACGGCAATAACGCAAACGCAGCGAACATGAGGACCAAGTTCATTGCGATAACCTAGAGAGAGCCGCAAAATTAGCAATGACCGTAATCATAAATTCCGCGCGCATGATTACTAACTAAAATCCAATATGCGTGTTGCATCAACAACATGCCAATTGAGATTTCTTGTTAATCATAATTAAATTTTCAACGCCTACTTCTACCGGAAATCACACAATTCAAACGAAATATGTATAGCCAATTCAATATTAAAACCATAAAACTAATTTAATTATTTTTTTTCATAAATTTATATACAATGAATAAAAGTAACTTGTACTATTGAATGACTATTTAAAATAGTATGAGTGAGCGTGAGAAAAAAAAAGGTGTGAAAAATTCCAATCATAGCCACTGGAATTAATGATAAGAAAAAGGCGCGAAAAATGCTACCGAATTAAAATAACACGGGAGGTGTGAAATGTGCTACCGAATTAAAATGATAATCTTAACCTAATTTATTGCCGATGAATATATCGCAGTGAAGTGCGAAATTTCACACCTCAACACACACGCACTCATCCCACACACGTACGCCCTCCACACTTTAAACGCGCGTCTCTATGCATTCTCATATAAGCAGAAATTTAAACATGTAGTTTTTTAAATCTATTAAAAATTTAAACAATTAAACCCCATGTTAATTATCTACCCCTTAGTCCTTGGGGCAATGCTTTAGAGATGATCCGCATCTCTTTGTTTTCTCCACGAGCTAATACAATCAAGCTAATTATTTAATTTATTTATTTTTAAGTAATTTCTTATGCCGCATCTCATTATAAAACTATTCATTATGTGATTGAGTTTGATCACGAGCAAACAAATAAATCAAAATGAGCGCGGACAAGATAGACAAACAGGCAAATCATTGATAATATATTATCATATCAGGGACTGTCACACAGCCGCCGATTGACAGTCGCACGCGCGCCTAGTGATAATCTAATACAACCACCGCCACCGCCGCAGCCGCCGCCCGTTCAACTTGAACTTCTTGCGTGTTATCAGCGCGCTGCTCGTTCGCGACGCAGGATATTGAATCCGAGAGCCGAACCCAATCATAATTGATTTACGCAGACACATATTGCTGTGCTCGTACGGAAGTAGCATTAAAGTGTCAATATTTTCATTGCCGAAAAACCGCATTGCTTTTACATGATGCGCGCGGGCGCGCGTTGCCGCTATATTAAATCGTTGGGGGCTTTGTTTGATGTCAAAGATGTTATTCGTAAATCTCAATAATTTGATACCAGGCTTAAATTGATATCTCTTTGTTTCAAATCATCATAGATTTTCATCTCGCAATTATAATTTCCCCAAGTTAACAATTAACGCATACGAATGGGCATTTAATGATCTAATAAATTATTCTTTCAGCAGTCGTGTAAAATTAAATGAAAATTACTTTTTTCATGGCACTTTCCACTGAAATTTATGACAATTATTTTTAGAACTTCTTTGTTTCCAGCGGCGCTAAATATAATTTCAAAGCATTCTTAAATGACATAAAAACACAAATATCATAAAACCCGAATGATTTTTGAAAAAACATGTTAAGAGAGCGTATTGCTTTGTCAAAATTGCAGTTGCAGTGGCTTTTTCTTTTTTTAGAGTGAAAATGCTATTTTTATTTATACCCGAGTTGCGTGAGTGTCGCATTCACTTTGGACGTGCGTATATCGCGCGCGCACGACGGGACTTTATCAAGACAATAATGACGACATTTTTATATGACATAAACTGATATAATTATATTAGGTGGAAGCCCCCCCTGGAAGCCGAAAGCCACGGCGAAAAACAAGCGAAAAAGAACGAAGACGTAGTACGCAGCAAGCGGCTTGGACTCTTTCAGTGAAATTAAACAATAAATCTTTTTTCGTGGCATTGCGAGTTGCTACTGCAAACGAGAGGATAACCCAACGTTCATCTATATCTATTTTCATCTATTTCTTTCCCATTAGAGGTGTTTTCGTCAGCCGAGTCGACAAAGCAAATAAATATTTATATTGCCGTGCTTTCCATTTAAAATAACCAAAAAAAATCTGCAATTCCATGCAATTTCTGAGATGAGAAATGAGCAATAATAAAGTATTTGTTTGGTGAGTCAAGCGCGGTGAGAAAATGAAGCAGCGAATGAGGTGGCTGATAGAAAATAAAAGTTAATTGTTTGTCCAGAGGGTGCAGTTTCCAAAAATGGCACCATTAACAAATTGCATTTGTTTTCTCGTATAATAGCCGACCATAATATGACTCCCATGACTTTCTCACTCTTCAGCACTCTCTAATTACTAATAGGGCAATAAGTGCTCTCCTTGGTTTTCGTACGCGTTGTGTGTACACTTTGCGGGGAATGTTTTCCTTTCACACGAGAGGGTGAATGTCAAGTATCAATAAATATAAATGTATTTCAACGAGTCATCGTTTGCTCATGCTTGACGTATTCGTTAAAAGGGGCGCAAAGCCAAGGTATGTTCGTAAATGACTCATTTTGATGACTAATTTTCTAGTTACCTGACAGATTTTTTCCTATTATTTTCATCAAGTGCCGCAAATGTTTACCAACTTCAAACCCCTTACTTTTTTTGCGTATTGCATTCAAAATAGTAGCGCAATAAAAAATTATTATCCTACCTTGTAAAACAATAGCAGACAGCTTTTTTCCTCGGTCTCGTTGACGTCCTGCAACAAAAACGAAGAAAAACGTATGAAATAAAATGTTATTCGAATGGGTATTTCATGCAAAGCAGGCAACGTGATGGACATCCAGATATTATTGGAATTTATTCGTTTCTGGCGTGATATGCTAACCGAATATAAGCGACGCGCTCTTTCAACTTAATGGCTTAATATCATTTTGTTATTGCTTTATAATGCTCTCGCTCGCGTTGCTCTTGCACTCATTCAAGCATTTCGCTTGGTTATTTGCAAACAAACAAATTCCGAGGGCAAAAAACCGGACACTGTTATTGTTTTATATTTTTATATCGCATTGCGTTTTTATACCGCCATCGTACTAAACATTTTACGGGATTGTTTGCATACATGAATTAAAGTTGAACTCATTTCATTACAATACTTGAATAATTCAAATAATTATTATTTTTCTTAGTGCACAAATTATTAATTCGTCTATTCCATAAAGTTTCTAAAAACTTGCGAATATGAGCAAAAATGTTTATGATGCCGTCATATCAGTTAAACATTGTAATATTTCAAGCTGAAATAACTCATTTACTAATTATCCTATCAGCACAGTGCTCGCATCCAATTAACCCCATAAAGCCTTCATTTAAATAATATTCAAAGCGAGATTATATCAATAAAATTGCTCCGGTTATGCCAATTTAAAATCGTCGTAAAAACAACGTAAAGCATATGAAATATGCACATGAGTGCAAAAATCACTTTAGTTGATTGAATGCGAATGCGCGCGTATAAAAGGTGAATGCACTGCGAGTGCAGGCAACCCTTCAGAAAGGACGACAGCGCACATATTCGTATTTCTCGAGGCAAGGGTAGCAGGTCGTAGTAGTAATGTGTTACACAATGAAATGCGCGTTGGGCGAGGGTGCGCGCACCTGCTTGTAATTAGTAATTACACGCATGTTCGCCACAATGAAACATATATCACGATGCGCTGTTATGATATGCTAACCCAATGATTTGATTACGCGGCGCGCGCTTCGCTTTCCTACTCCTGCTCGTGCGCTTCTGTTTCTCCTTATGCGCTCAACATGAATGATACAAGCAATATCAATGCTATTCCATGCGGACACTCCATCTACCCATACGCATATGTTCCCAAACACTAAATCAGCTCCAGCACTAGTGAGTGTGTCTCTTCCTTGACTCCCTAATGCCCTCTATACGCTTTACTCTATGATTTTCACCTCTTGAAAAACAAACTACCTAATGCTAAATTACCCATCAGAATTTAATATTCAAAAACTACCAACAAATTTTTCAAGTACTATTTCAAAAAAACGTTAATTTATATCTCCATTCAATACGCAGTCATAAACTTAAAAATCCAAAGACCCAAAAATTAATTAGAAATAAATTCCTAATTTTGCTAAGAATATTACGAATTTTTCAAATGATTTTAATATTCTTGAAACACTCGGTATATAGAATATAGGTCTATGTGACATTGCTGAGTGGAACACTAATAATGTTACTAGATTACATCTAATAATTAATGCATTTCATAGCTAATTGAATTCTGCTTAAAGGCTAATTCTGTTTATGAGCAGGAAATCTCTTAACTAGATCAATTTCAAACTATTTCTTTAATTTTGCAAAGTCTCTAATACCCGGCAAATTGCAACTATAAAATAACTGCATATGAAATTCGTTCGTGCGACTAAACTCAAGGCTAAACATCGAATAGAGCGTTACCTGAATGTTTGGTGCAATCCTGTTCAACATTCGTCTCAACAATTCGCATACACGCAGCAACAATATCAACACCAGGCAGTCGGACAACAGACAAACAACAAACAAGCAAACGGACAACAAATACTCATCGAGTTGCTTGTTGTGAGCCGTGTTTGCATTATACTTGTGTTTGCGCTACATATTTCTTATCCTGATCATTCTCTGCGCGTACATATTTGACAATTATTCCGATATCATATGGCTTCAATCACTTTTCTATTCTATTTGAATCGCGAATTAAATTTGAGAATATGCATTTTCATTGTGCTCTACTTATATGAAGATAGACAAACCGAAAATAATAGAGCTATTTTAGAAACCAGATCTAAATTTCAATATTATTGCTATATTTGGCTGAATTATACAAAGTGTTGTATCATAAACGACACCTATGTATTTTTATCGAATTATTTATACTGATGAAGGAAATATTATTTATTATGCAGTGTTGCACTACTAAAATTTGAATGAATGCAATTACCGATTGAATTAACAAATATTGCATTTGTGGTTCAGCTGCTGCATGGTTCGTGACTGCAAATACAATTTTGTTAAATATTAATTGCATATTCATCCAGTAGTATTAATTATTGATATTCAGTTCTGTATTAATGTGCGCACTTCTTTTAATTGCAATTTGCAACATATTCGTGTGTTAATTTGTTTCATTATTCATGAGTTTTTGCATTTTTCAAATTAATTTCGTTTTGCAAATTTATGCTTGTTAAAATGATAAATCTTTAATTATAATGAAAATCATTAAAATATTATGTCATATTTTCTATCGCTGTCACTATTACTCTTTTTCAATTATTCATATTGAAAACAGAAATTGAACAATATAATATAAATTGAAAATTATTGAAAAACTTGTATATACCAGGGGGGCAAATTGCAATTTAACTTTTCGCAGGAACAAAGATGGCGTTTGCCAATCACACGCGAAAAGCGTATGGAAATTGTACAATACGAACGCATTTCCTTCGGTGCCGCGTTGTTCTGCAATATCTTATTCACTTTGTTAGTGCAACACTTTGACGCACTTTGTCTGCACGTTAATTGCGTCTCCCGTGAGGTGGATTAAGCCTTTGTTCATTCATCTCGTCTCGTCGACGGCAGCTTTGCCGCCTCATGGACGCGTCACAAGGCCTCAAAAATTAATTATGCATCCGCTTACAGGGTGTCCGCAAAATATATACACTCTCTGCTTCCCAAACACGCTTATCGTTTTCCTAACAAATAACCGAATTAACTAACTGAGCAACCATCCAAAAAACTATCTTTAATTACAGTCACAATTTCCCCCCATTCGAGCACGCCGTGTATTTCTTGTGCGGTGCGCAATTGCTGTGGCAATGATGATGATGACTTCTTGGACGTTTCTTTTGGCAGCGCGCGAAAAAGTGTAAAATGAAAAGGACGATGAGTATGAATTTCTTTTGTGTTTACGTGTAACGCTTGCGTATATATAATGTATTAGTAATTAAGGAAGTTTTAATTAGACGTGCGAAGCAGCTAAAAGTGCGCGCACAATGCGAAACTTGCGCCAAGATGCATAAAGGCGTATGCCATTCTTTTCGCAAAGTAATGTAAAAAATTCAAATAGAAGGACGGAACTAAAAATAATGATTATGAAAAAAGACTTGCAAACTTTTGCTTAATGTTATTAAAACATTTTCATGCGGTCTAATTTCACCTGACTCGATGGTGATTAATAATTTAGTTAACAAGCTCCAAGTTCATAATTATAACAAACTTTATCGAATAAATTTAAAAAAAATCTCTCGTAATAAATTAAAGACGCAAAATATCTTATTGTTAGATATTATTTTTAAAGTTATTACTCATCTGATATTAAAGGGAATCCCTTAAAAAAATTACCCTACAAGTAAATGAAAATTGCATTTTCTAAAAATTATTACGAGGAAGTAATTTAAATAATTTGCAAGCCAATAATATGATAATAATGTACGTTGCTTTGTTATGCGCTGGTTATGAAGCTGCAGCAGCGCTTTCATAATTTAAATTGCATAGCCAATGCGCTATCATCAAACGTCGCAGTGTTGTAGAACATGCACATTTAACGTGAGTGCGGAGCACAACGTTTCATTATTTCATATACACAAACGGCGTGCGGGGGTTGAGATCGTGATTACAATGCACAGCATAGGTGGAGTTGTTGCTGCTGCCGCCACCACTGCCGTTGCTACCGTCGAGCTGAGCGAAAGTCGAGAGTTTGAGTGCGCTTCAATGAATGAAACTCTATACACTTGCCGCCTTGTGTACCGCTGCTGCTCCCAACACTACGAGGAAATGTGTTCCGACACCAAAACTATAGCGCGGCCGTCCTCGTGCTCGCGCGAATAATAACAATTATAATTATTGTTGTTTCGTGAACGGGCGCGAGCGCGCGCGGGTTCGCATTATTAGAAATTGTTTCGTGCAGTTAGCCTGCCGCCGCCACCGCCCGCATATTTGCGTGTGTGCGCAATAATGCGCTCGTTCAACCGACTCCAATTTAAGACGCAACTCCTTTGATTATTTGCGCGAAATTAAGTGCACTATTATTGTTAGTACCTACGTATTGCACACGAATTTTTAACTGTGCGCAATTCTAATAAAACCAATTTGTGAACATCACAACTCTCCACCTTCGAAGAAAATTTGTCCATTTCGCCCCGGTGACAAATACGAGTGCTCCAAGTTGGCGGCAATATGTCGAGAGGGCGGCAGCACGATCGTTCGTGACAACGATTGATATTTCATTATTAGAATCATCGTTTCAATTTCACGTTTTTGCACTTTTGCTGCCTCCAGCATCGCATCGCGCGAAAACTTGGATTGCTCTGCTTTTACCACCACCCGCACACTAGCCCCACATCCTACATCTACCGTCAATTTCAACTTGTTTCAACTTTCAACTCTATTACTCTACTTCGTCGTAACGCACAAGTTTTCCATCATTAATTATTGCGCAAAATAGACATGAAAAAAAAAACCTAAAGCGAAATCTAATAATAAAATCTCTTGATCTATTTCGAAACAACACGCAAATTTGAGTAAACGAAAACATTAGAATAAATTCATTAAACTCTCAGCGAGCACGAGCACACTCATTGGAGCAGAAAGCGACGACCGCAACGCGTTCTATTTCGGCGTAAACGCTTGCCGCCCCCGTTGATTTATTTCCATTCAGACGTTTCGCTTAACTTAATTCGAATCGAATTAAGAGGCGAGTTTGTAAATTAGTTTTCTGTCTGCGGCATGACGACGACCGCCACTTTTCTGCGATTGCCTCTTGACAATCATCATCGTCGTCATCATCATCGAAGCGACTGCACAACAACCCTCCATCCCCATCCCCATCCCTATCCCCAACCGGCAAAACCCCTTCTCGCGTGCTGCGAAAATGACAAACAATTGAATTCGCGCGCGCGCTTCAAGAGATCATTGATGAAGACGTCCGCAGCACGCTTCAAAATATCGTTCAAGCGAGCGACACGCTTCTGAATACCGTCTTTAACAATTCCGTTTTCGTTTTGCTCCTTTTTCGGTGACGTGCTCCGACAAAACACAAATTACGATATGAAACCGGATAAAAAAAGCTTTTCCTTTCCGTTTTGTTGTCCGCGCCGTATGTTATGTATGTATAGTTTTCTTGCCTCAGCCAGAATCGGGACACGGGACGCAAGAATGAATGAATGAATGAAGGGAAAACACGCCAGGCATTTTGACGTGTGTCGCTGCCGCCGCCGCCGCTGCTCCGATTGTTGCGCTACCGTCGCGAGCGCCGCTGCCACCGGACCGTGAGGAATTTTTCCGTCCGTCTATTTTCCCCGACCGCGTGCGTTCTGTCACATTGCTTTTCTAATAAATTCTCCTGTTTCTCAGGCGAACAGCGCCAAATCTATTTTCCATTCGTGAGAAGAGAGACGACATGCGACGACAAAAGGTTTTGTGCTCTGATTAGCGCATTCTTCACACGGCCGCTCAAAAAAAAACCTTGCCGCTCATGGAAATTCATATCCAAGTATCACGGCGATGCAAAACTAATTCGAGGCAAAGCCAAAAAGCAGTTTCTGATTGAAATTATTTCAGCAGAAGTAAAATGTCAAAAGCACGAATGGCCTTCGTTTTCGTCTCTGAGGAAGGCAAATATTCACTTGCACTCATTGAGTGCGAGCAACTCAAAAGCGAGTGCTCTCTTTAGCTACGTATACATTTCGAGTGAGCAACAACAAAGCGCATGCAGACGGTATGCGCGTAAGCAAAACTCTGCGAAAACCAATTTCAAAATTGTATTTCGACTATCGAAGTTTCGCAACATCAAAGAAACACAACCATCTCTCGTCTAGTTACATACGCGGCGGTGGCAGCAGCAGCACACTGCGTCAAAAGTTAAAACAGCTCAGCCATCATCAGATATTTTGTATTTGTGTTTGGATTTGCGTATATGCGTTCCGCTAAAGAAGGAGAAAGCGTTGCCGCCTCCGTGATGATGATGATACAGTGCGCGCGGGGGACGATGTCGGTGGAGTGTGCCGCCAATGAAAACCACATAACATGCGTTCAACTTTCATTCAGTCAACTTTTACGCTATCTCTATACACGAAGCAGCACCCGTGTTTGATTTTGTTGCATTATCGCATATTTTTGCTCACTCTAACCGATTTTTAACGCTATACCTCGCATGGAAAATCAAGTCAAACTTATTTACGTTTTTATTAAACAAGTTTCGCGCAAGTTTTAAGTATTCATATTCGCAACTTTTAATTAATCTCTTATTTCTACTTGCAACATTTTAATTGCATGCCATCATTATTTATTTACTCACTATGAAAATACGAATTTGCATAATGTACGAATTTATTTGTCATTATGCATTTTAATAACGCGTATTTGTTGTTATTTTCATGCTGTGCTCATTAATCCTTTCAACATTCTATTTTCGTCCTTGTAAATACATAGACTTCAATGTACTGACTTCATAAGGAGGATGCACTTGTACGCAATGCAGTTTTATTTAATATGAGTGCGCAAAATGCACAAAGAGCATTTTAAACTATGTTGCATATTTCAATAAAATACTTTGTGTCCCGTCCCGCTTTACTTGCTTGCATGCTCCACTTTCTGTTCTTTACATTTTCATTCTCGATTTGTTTCATGTAATGCAATCTTTTTTTTATTGTGCATTACAAATGTCTCATTCGTGGAAACATTATATATACCTGGTGATAAAATTATAAAATTCTCGGCGTTAAATTTCTACAATTCTCATTTAATGATTTGAATAATTACGTAATTTATAGGAAATTGATCGAAACAAACGTATTTCTTGCTTTTCACTATCGATAAGAAATTCTTCGTTTTATCGAAAAATATTAAAGCTGGAATAAGAGTTGTAATAAAATGAACGTAAAAGCTGTTTGTTTGTAATTTGCTTGTAATTTTTATTTAATTAGATCCAAACGCGCCCGCCGCCCGTCATTGGATTAAAGTTTCATGATGGATTTGCGCGCGCGCGCTCGTTCTCTCGCAAAGAGTTGCAAAGTTAATTAAGAATTTTTAATTAATTGATTTATGTCCACGCGCCCGCCTCGCGAACGTAGCACCGTGCACGACTTGAAATAAAATGCGCATTACATTGGGCATTATTTCAATCGGAATAAAAACACCATTCTGTTTTGACACTTGAGATAATTGCATTTCTCTAAATTGATCTGATTGCTCGCATTCCACTCATCCTCAGACATTAACAATTCGATTAATAGTTCATTGTATCCCTCTATCACTACATGCATTGAGCCAATTTAGATTTGAAGCATTGACATAATCTAATTGAAGTTTATCAATACTCCATATGATTAGTAAATAATTCAACAACTATTACTATTACCATTTCGTAAGAATACGAATTAATTATTTTTTGGCAGAATTCATTAGAAATATTTAATTAATAATGAAATACGCTCAATGAACAAATAGTTGAAATACCGTTGTGGGTCTTTCCTTAATTAAATTTCATGTAAATTAGCGCGGCAATAAATTGAAAATGTGACACAAATACTGCGCGTTACGACATTGTTATTTATCTTGGTTGGCGGCGGCAGATTCGCGAAATGTGGGCAAATCACGGGCGGCTAAGTGCAAACTTTGCATTAATGCAAAAGAAGAGGAACGCGTTCGCGAATTTATTCAAACACCTTTTCGTGCGCATGCCGCGCTCCTGGCGCTGCCGCCAAAGACAATATTCATTTACATAACAAAGTATTATCTACGTTCGCGCAGCCATCTTAATGCGATTCCAAAGAGCACAAAGCACAACACACAGCCGTGCATTTTCTTCGCGGTCTCGTGGCGCACGCAAAGCCAACGGAGGCGGCCGTGCCAGCGGCAGGCAGGCAGGCGGGCAGGCAGGAGGCGTGAGATTAGGCCGTCTAACATTGCATTACATTACACTTCTTCGAGTTCTTCTAGCCCTAGCGTACCTGTACATCGTGCGCCAAAAAGGCCGAATACGAAATGAAGAGGAATGCGGCGGTTTTAATTAAATACACTTTCAAACCGCCGAAGAACAAGCGACGAGCATTCATTTTACGCGCGTTCACTTCACGCCCGAAAATGCGCAATCGGCCGAGCGAAAGTGAATAGGCACGAGACGATGAAATTCAGCCAAACATTTCCGAGATTTGCCAGGCATTCGGCGAGAATGTGAAGAATGAAAAATAATAAATTTTCCACGAATATCGAGTGAATTTTATCTTAATTCACTCTTATCTCCATAATTATATTATACACGCATCGTTTACGAATTAAAATCAGCGTATTTTCGTTTTTCGGTTGCGCCCTTATCTCGCTTCCTTCGAAATTAATTTTTGTTTTCTTTTTCGCGTTGCGCAAACAGAACGCGGCGAGGAGATTGAATTTTTCAGCGCTGCATTCCGGAAATCTTTATGTGCGCGAGGTAATGAAGTGTTCGCTGTATTCATTTAACCGGAAGTGAAATCCATCGGATTTAATCAATTGAATTCGTTAAATAAACTTTGCTTTCTGTCGTTTTCCATTAGCGAGCAGTTCGATTCATCGACAACTGCTAACAAACAAAAAAAAAGAACGCATACACCTCATGCTGCCAGTGCAAAATGTACATATTTAATTGGCCAACATAAAGCTGAAGCACCAAGAAGAAAGCGAGTGCGTTCATTATGTAAAACGAAAAAAAATATTAACAAATATGTACAAAATGTATAAAATATTTGCGTGCGTAAACATTGCCATTGTTATTATATGAATAAACTTGCATTAATTTGCATCTAAAGTGAAAATATGTGGCGGATCAATAAATGCTAATTAATTGCAGCTATAATTCCACTTGCGCGGAATTTAACTTCAATTATTAATTGTTCATTAATTTGTTGCGCATGTCATTTGCATATTGTTTTAGTGCGTACTTTGTGTTTCAAAATAATCATGCTTGAAACGTATTTATTATCGGAAAATATATTTTATATAAATTTAAATAAAATAAATAAAGCAACTAATTACTTTTCGTTTAAAAGAGAAAATTACTTTGATTATGTAAGAACGAACAGTGGGTTAATTGAATTTCAATTGAACTTCATGTTCATATTTCAATAAATATTCCACTTAATTAAATTTTCTTATCATTGCACTAAAATGGAATATGATTAATGTGATAGTAAATTTTATATTATGTTTATCCTTAACATACCAAGTCCTCTAATAAAAAAAACTTCAATAAATTTGTAAATCAATAAGCAATAATGTGCAAATTAGAGCCCACTATTTTTAATTAGTTTTTTTAAATGATTATGCTGATAATCACGCATACATTTATGTCGATTGCGCGTATCAGAAATGCAATCGCACGATTTCTCGTATATTGCGTCAATTTCTATCTTGTTTACAAACGCACACGGCGCATCATCGTATGCATTAGTTTACTATTGCACCGCTTCCGATTCACGCGGACCGCACGCTAACGCCGCCAACGCCACTATTGCCGCCAACCTAGTAACATTTCGCGCTAACGAACGCTCCACGCGCTTGTTATTGCGTTCGATTTTAAATGCAGCGAGTGTGGGCGACAAACATTTGCAAGGATTCAACATCCTCATCGAAAATGGTAATACGATACAGTATTTGATTCGGTTTGTAACAATTTTAGATTGTCAAAAAAATGGTTTAAATTTGCTTGTTGTCAATTAACACTTCTGTTGATTTAAAACTTTAACAAAAAAAACTTCTCAAGTATAATAAAATTTAAGTTTGCAAATTTCCCTAAGCAAATAATCCTGTAATAATTTGCTATTCATAAAATATGAATTTTAATTCAATTGCAAGTAGATAAAATGAAATCCATCAATATTTTATTACCAAAGTCATCATAATGATTATCCAGTGATATCGCATGCGCTTTAAAGATAGTTGTCAGTTAGTTATTCGAAACCGTGGTGCATGTCTAGCGCCTATCGCATTTCTCTTCGCGAACTCCAAGTGCAATCAAGAGGCGTTCATTTGATTCGACGGAATGGCACACTTGCCACGAGGTCGATATAGGTATAATCTATGCAAACGTAGAGTACGAGTACGTAGTATTGAGCACTCG
Source organism: Aleochara curtula (assembly GCA_963978815.1). Classification (NCBI taxonomy): domain Eukaryota; kingdom Metazoa; phylum Arthropoda; class Insecta; order Coleoptera; family Staphylinidae; genus Aleochara; species Aleochara curtula. The sequence continues at coordinate 15,672,587 of OZ022216.1, read as the reverse complement.
CAGCGCATTAGTGCTTCTTGCATTACCACTGCTCCTTGCTCCTCCGCTCAAGACGATGTACATTTATCTATCTGTAGTGTGGTTCAGTGACACGCGAATGCGAATTTCGCGAATTACACACAGATTTCGTTGTAATTCGCGCAATTCGTGCGCGACGTACATATGTAGGTACCAAAGTGAATTAATGCGAATGCCTAATTGATAGATTCAAATGGTGTATGAGACAGTGGAACTAGATAGGTGTGCGCAATGCTACACTATTTAGTACTAACTCAAATAGGGTGTTTCAACTAAATCCGATCAAATAATTAAATTAACTGCTAATCCCCCCAACGCCAAACCACGTAATCAAATTAATAAATTAACCACTTTTCAACCAATCTTTTTTAACGTGACACTTTGTATAGTTTGATAGGTTTTAGTAGGTGTGTAATGATTATACAAGTCTGACTTGGCTGCAGAAGTAACATGTGTTAAGATAAGATAATAAATTGGAATGATAATCGAGTTTCGCTTCGTCTATTCGTATCGTTGTCTATCAGTTGATTAACCACACAATTTACTTGATGAACTCTATGTGTATCAATGATTATGAATTCAAAGAAATATTTCAATTTAATACAATTCAACTGTATTTGTCTATTTGATTTACGCTTGAAATTACTTCAATCTCAACATAAGTAAGTAAATTATATTTAGCAGTCTAGAATAAAATAGCAATTTGTTTTTATATTGCTTCGAGCAATTTAATTCAAGTAATAATTGAACTCATTTATTCCTTATTACACGCTGTAGATATTTACGTTAATAATTCACCGAATACGAAGCATAAACAGCTTTGCAAATGAATCTGAATTTGGCAGAAAATGCGGCGAAAAATTCAATTTAGTAGCGCAATTGTGTGTTATTATGTGCTCATTCGAGCGGTAAAATACAAATGCGCAGCAGCAGTGGCGGCGGCGAGCGTACTGCTAAATGATAAGATAATAAAAATCGCGTGGGGGCGGCGGTCGAGGATTTCGCGAACAGATTTATACGCGATTACATTCAAGTATCATGCGCGAGGAGCTTACCGTACGCGAGTTTATCCATGTAATAACATCATTTATATCCAAAAATCCTTACGATTCCTCTCCCTTCCTCCTCCACCTCATCGTCCTCGCCACACCACTCTGCTCATTTTGTTCAACGTACGTTTGTGCTGCATACTTCATTGTTTTGCTTTACTTTCAATTGCCTTGCATGCTATGCACTAAACGCAAATGTAAGTAACATATTTACCTAAATATTTCGAGAGCTCAAACGCTTTAACGTATTACAATCATTTGCTGAACACGCATTAAATATCCTATTAATTTCCCCATGCAGTTTAAACCCCAGTCTTTAAATTCTTAAAATAATCATAAATTAATTAATTGCCTAATACTCTTAAATATTCCTTCGCCATATTTATAAAATGAAAATCCTTATTTCCAGAATAATTTCCACTTCGCATTGTAATTGTTCTAATACTTGGCAATTTTGCTAAGTGCCGTACGCGATCTTTAAACAAACAAAGCACATGCTTGACATTTTCTCGTCACTTCTCGCTAAAAGCAAACATTCTGTGAGAACGCGAATCATCCCCAGCTCATCACTCGACGACATTTCGTCTTGCAATTGCGTCGCTTCCTTCACGTGATTACAATTAGTGAGTATAAATCTTTTGTGCGCAACTTTTATTTATATTCGCCAGTTCGCCTGGAATTCAAGCAATTTGTGCTTGAGAGAAACGTGTTTTTTAAGTGAAACAAAAATAATTAGAGACAGCAATGGAATTGGCTGCAAAGTTCTTCATTTCGATGGCGAAATGCAGGTGCAGATGACGCACTTTTATTGAACGCGAGAAGGGCGCGCCTATTCCTCCCCCGTAAAAGGGTTAAAAGTAACAATTCGCTCGCAATAAGCAAACGCGCAAGCCATGTCCAATTTCGTGCAAATGCGATGTGCAAGAATTTCAATTTCGTTTAGTGCATTGTATGCGAACTTCTCGAATGGCGAAAAGAAGAATGAAGCAGTTTGTGAAGTGTGTTATAAACTGTGACAATTAATCTGGAAGAGTTTTTAGATTTTATCAACTATTCTCAAAACTATCTTAGAATTCTCGAAAGAGAAAAAAAATTGAATATTTAACGTCATGATGAAGATCATGGCAGAAAGGCATTGACGTGTGGTTTGCGTGTAAATAACAAGAGAGCAAAGACTTTAATCGTAACGACATTGGCACTATGAGCGCACTCTGAAAGCATCTGCGCATCGAAGCAAAGCTGATTACGACAAGACGACGAAGGCGGCGGCGGTAGCGAATCTTCATTAAAAACTTACGGAGCGCATAACGAAAGATAACTAATGCCGCCTTCAGCAGGAGGCTTTGCTCATTAGCGTCCTATATAAAGCTGAGCTGACCATCACCTCTCTACCTCATGTTATCCCACCTTAGCCCCCGTATCCGCAAAACACTCGATCTCACCGCATTTCCCTTGCTATTTTTTCTTTTCCTATTTTTTCCTACGACTCTTCAGTAAGTGCATTGCTTCATTTTATGCTTCAGCAAGCAATTAACTTTATAATATTTAATCGAGCTTGATCTCCAAGAAATTTATGGATATATTCAAAATTTCCTGAATTCCTCACTTAATAATTGTCACTCAAGCATCGTCAAAAGGTCCTTTTACAACAAAACAGCAATAATAATTTGTAGCCAACTTGTTATACCGCTCTTCAACAAACTTTAAGTAAGACGCGAGGATTTTTATTCAGTCAACAACATCCACATCTTTTTTTACACCCGTCCGAAAAAGAAAATAGTTGAAGCCATCTTTTATCGTCCACCTTTCTAGTCCTCGCGTATTTCGTTACTTTATTTGCTTCCGTCTTAAACAACCCCCCAGATTCAAACAGCTATTATGTATGTTATACACTCAAGTGGCTTGAAGGTCCAAGCAGGTCAAGTGAAATGCATATTCGAATGAAGCAAGCAACAAAATGGGAAGCACAAAAGTATCATCTTCCTTTTTCTTTTGGAGTAAATTCAAAAATAAGTGGACCACAAACACGCAAAATAAATTGCACACACGGTCGCCATCTATTTATTAGAATATGAAAGAAATAAGGGTAGAAATGCTACAAGAAATGAGATATAAAAAATTGCACCGTTCGTGCAACAAAAAGAAAGATGGAGAAAGCCATAGAGAAAGTCACAAAATAAAAATAAGATTTATGCGATCAATGCATGCGCGCCGGTGTAAAATGTTAATGTGGACAGAAATTTCCAATAAATATCTCGATAAATCACCTATCAGTCGGTACCACCGCTTCTCTCACTTAGGCACGTATTGGACTTTATTAAACGCGTCTCTCTTGCTTATTGCGTATTTGGTAGTTTTTTTTCACTTTATTCCTCGTCGTCATTCGTCGTCAAATATACGTCGAGTCAATTTATTCACCCTCTCCGCGCGCGCGTATGAAACGCTGCCATCTTTTGTACTGCTCGATGCTTTATTATAAATATACTGAGTCACCAATATTTTCATTTTTCTTACGTCCTCGTGCATGCCCATCGGGTATCTTCGCTTTTTTTCCTAGTGGTATAAATAATAGACCGCCGGTTTAAAGAAGAAAAATATAACATAAACTAGCCGCATAAAAAGTAAAACATTTTATCTTCTTCCTACTACACTTTAAAAAATAGTTTATATTTTTGCCGAACCGTAAAAAATAAAACAGGTAAATTCCGCAATGTCTTTTCGTACCTTCTCTTCAATTTTTTACGCAGGAATTTCCTACGTTGCCTATGACTGGGAAAGTTGTTATCCTGTTTGTCAGGACGAAATTTTTGCACGCTCTTCTCATAACCAAAATCTATTTTTGTATGGCTATCGGAATTTTAGTCATGATCCCGACAAATAGACAAAAATTCAAAAAGAGCACCGGAAAATAATAAAAAAATACCTTGATAGGAATTTAATCGATTCACACCTGCAAGAATTAATTTCAACCCTCTTGATTTTCCTTTCAGTGGTTGCATTTTAAAAATTCTCCCGTTTTTCGTATTAAATATTTGTAATTTTTGTCGGCAAACAGTGAATATATTACATTTCAATGTTTTACCAGTCTTTAATAATCACCAACTTTTCAACTCACAGTATGTGGAGTGAAAACTTTGCCAATCAAGAAAACTTTTCCGGTTTTAATTGCATACGGTGCGTGGATTTGCGTTTAAAAATTTTCAACTTTAATTTCCAATCCTTCCAGAAAATTCAACCCGTTTCCTACACCTAAATACGTTAACCCACATTCGTGGTTTAGTTTCCGATATATCATCCCTCATAATAATCAACGACCGTTTCAACTAATGCCCGATTAAAATATTATCATGTATTAAATGAATATAATTTCAAGACCTATCAACATAATTGCGCACAATAATTTTTTTACGCCAATAATAATTTTTTCCAGCTTTACGAGCATAATTTTTCCATCATGCGGAATTTCACTCTACAAGAGTTTCCTATAATAGTTTATTACGCTCCTTCATTATCATTTTTATGAGCGCAAAACGAATAAAAACATATTATAAAAATATTATAAAAATTGCACGCATACATATTGTATGATAAAACTATTAAGTTGTGTATTATTCTTTAATGTTTTTATAAATAATATTTTTAAACCTTTATTTTATATAACGCCTACCAACACCGGCGTAATATAATATTTTTATTATTCCATTTTCAGTCGAGCGTTGTAAACACGTAACAAACGAATAATGAATAAAACGAAATAAAAATTTAGCCAAAATGCGTTTGCTTTTCATTTTGTTTTTTTCTCTAGCTCGATTCAATTCTTTGGTGAGTAAGGTCCAGTTAAGAGTTCACCTAATTTACATCGCATGCCGCTTTACCGCCCGGTTTAATGAAACTTTATTTCGATTCGCCGTAAGCGCTGTAGTACTGAAAACGAATAAAGCCTTACTCAAGTCGTTTTTGGTAATTTTACTATTTTAGGTTAAGCGCACCCGACAACCACCCTAACGATTATTGTCTTACTGCAATTGCAAATTACTTTACAATTGTTTTGGTTTTATTTCCTTCAACCTCAAACTAATCTCAAAATCCTCAAAATCTATACCAAAATCAAATTTAAAAAATTTAATTACTGAACTTTTTAAATAGTAAAAGAACCCTTTTAACATGGAAGAGAAAAGGGTTTGACGTATTGTAAATCATCACGTTAGAGTAGAGTTTCTTTTCGTGTTTACCAGCAATCCATTCGTGTATTGAGAGGTCGCTCGTGCCGCCCCCGCGCCTGAAGGAAATTAAAGAACAAGAAAGCGAGGGATAAGATAACCTTAGTGTCTCGGTAAATTAATGCCTTTGCCATTTCGAAATAAAGGTATTTTATGGCTTCGATGTGCGCTATCAGTCTATCTATAAAACTTTACTTTTACTTCTTTTTGTTTGCGCGCAACACGCGCCTGCCTCTCTCCACTCTTTCGCCATCGCATTCAATGCGTAATTCTTATTCCTCGTTCCCGTTTTCGAGACCGCGCGCGCAACCCTTGCAATCTTCATTCCAAGTTGGACACACGTGCAACTGCACAAAGCAACTAAAAGCGAATAAAAATACGCCGAAAAGGAGCAAACAAACAACTAAACGACGCCCGAGCAGGGGGAGAAAAAAAAAGAACAAGAAGAAGAAATGTACGCTAAACATAAAAGTTCGCTTCGGGGGCTCTGGACGTGTTTTTATTTAGCACAGGTAAGCAACATAAACCCAACAAAACCACACAAAGTTTTGCGGGCAAATAGCGCAACTACGTACGTACGTACCTACTAATTTTTTGAATATATTTCACTCGAAACTTAAACTCTTCTTAATTCCGCCGAGTTTTTCAATTCGCGCTTAATTCGGTCTGTAACAAACATATTTAATTGCAACTCTCTCTTTCCCCGGACGCTAACTGTTGTGCAATTAGCGTTTGCTCATATAATTGCATGAATTATTGCTTCGACATGAATTATATCCACTTATACGTCTCTCGCTTCGCTTCGTTTCGTTTCGAATTCGTGTGAATTGCAACAACCCGAATGGGCAAAAATGGTTCGTCATTATGGCGCATTGTATAACGACCTTTAATGCACACATACAAATCTTGAAATTATTTTACGGAAACATTTTGCCTTGTTTATGTTTCACTCCGACGTGTATGTGAAACTTCACCTGCCTTAATGTCCTTATAATAAGAAGAAAGCCTTAATAAAGTATAATTTATTGCACGATTTATGTGCCAGATTTGCGTCGATTTCTATAAGCAAAACAAAGACCAACTCTAGAAAAAAAACACAAATATGCCAGCTAATTATTTGTCGTTGTTTGTTTTTTTTTACATGGCGCAAAATAACTTCATTTCCACGTGTGATTAATACGTTTTTTGCAATGACTCTTTTAAGAATTTTTAAATTTTCTTACTATTTCGCTTTACACTTGAATAACCACTCTCAAAGAAAAGTCCTTCTTTTTTCCTGCCGGACTTCTAAAACCGTCTTAGTCTTTATAGATTTTTGTAGCACGCATAAACGCAGGCGTTACGTTCAAATATCTAAATTTACATATGATTTAGCATTTTACTTGAGCATTAGAACCGTCGTGGCCGGCGATGGAAAAGAGGACGACGAACATCAAGCACACAAAAAAAAAAGGACGAGCACGCCTAGCATTTACTCAAACGACAATTCGATTTCGTCGTTCGTCTCTCGCCAACGCGTCCATTGCGTTTGCGTTGCTTTGCAGTGCTACTTCCGGTCGACTGCACAGGCAACGCGATGACAACAACAACGGGCGCACATGCATGAATCATAACGCCCTTCTTCTAATCTTAAACATTTCCACTTGAACTGCTACCTCTCAGTGAGAGCGCGCTCGCGCGCTTCTTCACTCATCGAAAAATGCGCATAAAAGTACGCATCAAATCGCAGCAAAGTGGAATAAAAGGTGAGCACTCGGTAAATTTTATGACTATACCGCTTTCATTGCCGATTATTCTCAAATGTTCGACATAACCAATAATAATATTTACGTTGTTTGTTTATTCGCGGTGCATCTCATTTTCCATTATTACCCATTCGACCAATGGAAATCTACTCTTCATTTACGTACGCGCACTGTTCCGCGGACACAAAGAGATGCAAAAGAATGAACAAAAAATTGTTCCGGTGTAACTAACGCAAGTGAGGAGGATAGTTGAGTGCGCGCGCGCGCGCGCCTACCTGTCATCCAGGACATTTACATTTACGGGCGCGCTCATTTTTATTTCCATTCTTTTTTTCCTGCCGTGGAAGCTCGCGTTCGTTTCTTTGGCCAGAGAGCGAAATGCATGCGCCAAAACGGTAACAAAACGCCGACAATGTTTTCCACACGAAGAATTCGCCTTTTGCGCCGCGCGCATCTTACGTACCCGATGGATAATATAAACTTGGTCATAAAGTGCAAAGTATAAATAAATTTCCATATTCTTCCTATGCCTCGAAATACGCGCGCGAATACAAAAGTCCGAGCGAGATATATAAAAGTGCTTTGTTAAATTGTTTGTGAAAATATTCCACAAGTTTGTTTTGTATTGAGTTTAGCGAAAAAAGTTTCCGAAGTTTTCGCGCACTACCAGATAAAATATCTAAATTAATATTTCATGATTATCGACGTTGACAAGAGATTAACAAATCATTCATTTCAAAATATCAAACGGCGCAAAATTCTTTATCGTGCAGATTAATAAATAAAAAAGTAGTACATACCATTTTTCCAGAAGATGGAAAGACGACGATCCTCCCTTGCACTAAAAAAATCACGCTACCGATAAAAGAAACTTAGGTTGATTCACTCGCGTCTTACTTAACGAAAACTAAAAAAAAACTCGCGAAGCCTAAACGGCAAAACGAAATAATAACGGAAATATCTATGATGATTTTACTCGCTCTCCCTGTGTGGTGTTCTACTTGGAATATCTGAAACAATAAAAATTAATTATTATTACAACTTCATCAATTTATAATTATTTTAAGCCCAACCATTTTTAATATTTAAATTTCGCCCCCATTCTTAATAATAAAAAATTGTAAGTAAGTAAATTTTTATACCCTTCTTGAATGAAAAAATATAAGGTAGTACCGTTTAATTTAAAACGCAGAGCACAACCCTCAAGCGACTAACAACCCAATGCAACGCAACGAAAAAGATATTAATCATTAAGTTATTTGGCAAACTAAATTTCTCTGGAGTCTTCTATGATTTATTTATAGGAATTCGTGCAGCATGCACGCACCAGCGCAAGAAGGATAATAAAGCAATGAACAAAAGCAAGCACTTGATTCGCGCATCGGCAAGGATACTAGGTGAAAAAGGAGCTTGCGGGGCAGCTGAGAGTACACAAAATGCATTTCTTTTAATTTTATTACACGGAAGAGCGCCGCCGCTCAAGAATTGCGCATGAATGCGCGGTGAAGAACATTGGGAGGGTGGCGCGACGAGAGAAAGAGCTGGCGGCTTGTTTCGACCGCTCATCGTGTGGAAAATCTGAAGTTGCTGCGTTCGCAATTAAAAGCCGGGGCTAATTAGACCGGCAGCGGCGGCGTCGGCGGTGGTGGGCGACTGCTGCCTCTTCGGATAGTTGAACTCTCTCGTTCGCACACACGCGAACCAGTTCTGCATACGCGGCAAAAGCGAACGGAATTATTTATTCGAATTAAATCAACTTCCTCCGTTCGCCGAGACTTTCCGCCTTGGCTGCCCCCTCACACCCGGTAATTAATATGCCATTGATTTTATTCATTTCCGCGTTTGCACACAATGAATTTATTATCGTTTAGTGCGAGCGTTTGAGCTAATAGTCAGCTAAATGCCGCCCTCGTCGGACAGCTTTTCCTACCGTTAGCGATAATTCCATGTCTGGAGATACGTTTCATTCGGTGGGTGAATGCGTCATTTGGAAATTTTCGACAAAATCACGCTCGTTTGATAATTAACGTCGTTCCCTTAAATGACATGGGGTTTGTTTTTTACTCAAACGCCTAATGTCGTAGGTATAATTATTGGAAATATTTGAAAATCTTATTCGTTTTTCAATAATACCGACATTTCGCAGGATAAAGAGGCGGTTTAAAGATTAGACACGCTTTCTCTTGAAAAGAGAAAACATTTCTTTCCGCACGTCCGGACACACAACTTTTGCGGTGTGTTTCTTCTAGCGTGGCGATTCCATTTGTACCTTTTTTGCTTCACGTGCGGCGGCGGCGGCGGCAACGTTGCAACTTGGAGGATGCTTACGGGATGAAACGCCACTCGCCGCCGCCGCCTCTAAAGTGGTCGCATTTCCATTGCGTTTTTCATGCGACGATCGCATCGAATTCATCTCAACACGTGATTGCGAGTGTTTCGCAGCAAAACGCGCAACGCATTTCACTCATATTTGTGCGCATCGTGAATTATTTCGCGGTTTAGCCAACACGCAGTATATGCCAAATGATGCTAGTTTAGCACCGGTAGATTTCCCGTAGGATTCATGACGTGGATTACACAAATAAACGCCGCGCTAAAAGAGCGCTGACGAAATACTTTTTCATCATCGGCCAATATTTGCTTCGAAATTGACTGCAGCTGGTCGCCAATCCCGCTGCACCAGGCACACACGCGCGCTCATTCCTTGCCGCCCCACCGAAAAACCCTCCAAAGCGAATCGACAGAAGGACGGGAAATTGACGCGCTGCATTCTCTTTTTTTTTTGTAGTAGCAGGTTGTTAGTGGACCAAATACGGAAAATGTGGGTTTGTCATTTGTCCACGAGTAGCACATCAAAGAGCAAAACATTGATAATAAAAGGACGCATGACTAAGGGTTGTATTCATCCTTTGCGATTACACTACTAATCCACGAATATTCCTATTCATTAGAAATCAAGGGAAAAAAAAGGACGAAATTTAGTAAAATTCACAAGAATACCGGAATACGTGATTTGATCCTAGGGGAATTGAAATTACGCTTTCGCAGCCGCCGCGGTGGCGGTGGCGGCACCGCGCGAAATCCCTCGGGAGAGTAATTTTCGCTCATTTGGCGAATTTTGGATATAATGAAGCAGCGCCGTGCGCACACCCGAAATTAACTCGCACCCACTAATAAATTCGTTGACGTTGTAAATCATAATTAAGCAATTAATTAATTGTTTAATCGCAGTCAGCTATTAACGAGTAAATAACCCCTAATTTAAAAAATCGCTAAATATTTCAAATCGTTCCCACACCGTCGCGAAATATTTCACGCCAGGAATAAAATCATTTTCTGCAGCCGCCTCCTCCTGAACGAAGCTACAATAGCCGTTTGCGAGGCATCCAAAAGGTACGTTTTCAACGCGACGGCGGCAACGGCGCCAACGTATTCAGCGAGTAAATTTATTACGTTAGGTGGTGACAAGGGCTCAGGGTAGGAAGACGTATCGCGATAAGAAGAATACAATGGGCATCCTGCCGGGGCGGCCAAAGAAGAAGAAGCGTCAAGGGGATGCAAAAGGAAAGAGAGAGAGAGAGGGTAGAGGCGAGTGCGCAACGAACAGGAGGATTATTAGGTGATGCAGGACATTATGATAGATATCACTCATTCAATATGGATTCCGCTCCCTCATTGCTTGCCCCCCTTTTTTTCTCCCTCTTCCCTTTACTTACTGTGAAGGACACAGCGTGTAAATTTAATAGACGTCACCCTCTTTCCCTTTTAATTTTACACAAAATACCTAAAAAATTACCGCTGAAGAATTAAAATAGATTCCTGGCTTGCAATCTCTAAAATTTTTGCTTTTAAGCAGAAAATTCAAGAAAGCGATGAGATAAATGGTTATAAGGTTTACTATCGCAGTAAATTCACTTTACTTCAACTCCCACTCCTCCAGAAATTCTTCGGGTTCTTTATATGAAGCAGCTTCTTAGTTTCGTCGTACTTTATGCACCCTTATACATTATCATTCAACATTCTATTACGTTAGGAAAGCAACGAACGAACGAACGAACGAAGCACATGTTTCAGCTTTTTACACGTGCTTCGTGCGTTCAAGTTGTTTGCTCAACTAGTTTGCCTTTGGCACGTAGTATACCCACTACGTCCACATTGTGTATGCGCACTATACCTACATCCAAGAGATTAATTGCTTTCAATACGCGATCAGATAATAAGCTATTATTATTAAAATAAGTAAATAAAAGGTGGAGTTTATCTTTGAACACGTTCTGTCTGTTGAATTTGCAAAGACACACACAAACGTCAAATGATTTATGTTTAATTAATTCGAAAAGCGTGCGGAATGAAATAAAATTATACAAATATTATCCTAGATGAAGTAGAATTCATGTTTATCTTTTAGCGAAATGATTAATAAAACGAGCAAGTAGAGAACATTTTTAAAATATCTGGCAATTTTTCGCAGACATTTGCGGCTTGGAAATTAAAGTAAATTGTGTGCGAAACGGCAGAGAACGAAGAATTTAATTTATTTGTATGAAAAGAAGACATTAATTAGGTTTTTGCGGTGTGCAAACGGGTACTTCTTCGCCAAGTAGACGACGACGACATTTGTTCTTCTTCTTCGTGCGTGGTGCACTTAAGAAGGAACCGCACAAGGATAAAGAGAACGGAGGAAAACCGCCGACGAATGGCGCTGGAAGTGCGCTTCCGTTTCCGCCACACTCGCCGACGCTGCCGCACCGCTCTTGCTAGTCTCTTAGGAAATCTATGTGTCATTCTTGCATTGTCTAGATATTTCCGTGCGTCGTCTTGGATAATAACACATTATATTCGCCATCATCAAGCGCGCGTGCGGAAATATTTAAGCAAACTTTTTTCCCGGATGCATTAAAATGCTCTTCTTCATTTTTAATTCGCCAACGTTAAAAATACCCTTCCTCATTCACTGCCAAGAGCGAAATCGTCTAATAGAAAAACGATGGCGATTAAATTACGCTTGCGAATTGATAAATTTCTTGATCGGAGTGAAATCAATTGTGAAAAATGCACGTGCGACCGCAACGTGTCGATATTGAGAGCGCGCATACGTGTGGTGGCAGTTTTATGCATTCTTGTATGAACAGTTTTCCATCGTTTTCCGGCGATTTCCACTCGTTTTGTGGCATGCAAAGTGTCACCAGAAAATTTGTCTTTCCGTATAAATTCCTCAGAAAATGTTCATACCTTTACCGCTTTAGAGCAAGATGCACTCTTTGCAGATTCACTTAGAAAAGTGAAGCATTTAAAAGTTCAAAATTCACGTGAAAATTATCCAAAATTATTTCGCGTCTAATGCGTCAAGAAAACATTAAACATTAGACCATTAAGGGACGTAATGCGAAAAATATGTTCATTAAATAATATTCAATTACTTAACAGCGGCGTCGACGGTGGCGGCAGCGGCGGTGAGTATAGCGCGACCAGAAATGATTAAAATTCATGCGCGACCGCATCGTTTATTATGTGGAAAGGAAGCAAACCGCATGAAACATAATACGCTGAGATAATTGGGATTGACTAACCGACCTCTAAGGTTACCATATATCTTCTCCCGGCCGAGCGCACTGCTGCCGCCACCATCACATCCTCCCTTGCGCCGCCCGTTGATACCATCTCGCCAACCACCACCCCCCTATTCCTATCGATCCTCTATCGTTTATATTGTGTTGTTGTTGTTGTCCATCCCTGCGTTCTTTGATATGCAATCCGCCATCAAATAGTACGACGTACTCCACCACCCCCCAAAATAATATTTTGATAACGCGACTACAAACACATTAACCCATCGCGTACCTAGCACTATCTCTTATCATGCAATAAATAATATAATATATACCCCCACAATAGATGCATTAAAATAAACACATTATCCAAACCGCAGCAAGTAGATTGTCCTTTACCTATTTAGTGCATAACAATAGCGAATAAAAAGACGCATAAAGTAATTTTCCATAGAGATGAAAATTAACGTAAAAAACGGAAACGCGTCCTTGGATTATTCTGGATTGAACCGGCGGGTAAAAATGTCAGCAATGACGTCTTGTTTCCTTTTTTGACATTGATATATATGTGTCAATGACGGGCTTTTTACGCATGCGGATAGCGCGAAGTACATATTTGCGCCGAACAACAAAAAATACGCACGTGCAAACTCTGCACACGAACCAGTGTAAACGATCCATCATGTTACATGTTGTACTTGTCTTAATCCAGCGCAAAAACTGCTATAAAGTATCATAATTCTAGTCAAAGAAAAATAGAACAATAGAAAATATACCGGCAACAATTTTTTAAAAATCTCCAATTAATTAACGCAACTTCAAAATCCCCAAATCCCGATAAAAGACTTACAAGAAAAGTACATTTACAGGGGGATGAGAAAACTCGCTTTTCAAAATTACTATAGTGAACTATAAGATTTTTAAAATCTACTTTACACAATGAATAAGTCTGATTGATACGGCAATACGTGCTATACGCAAGTGGTGAAAATACTCTTAATAAAAATGACAGACAAAGTGATGAAACTATAAGCAACGTGCCCTTGCAACACGTATATTTCCTCGACGTTTCTATAGTTTTCAGTTTGACTACAGCGAGTAAGTGTAAGCAAAAAAATGTTCGTATGAACGCTACGTGAATATAAATTCAACATCTCGTGTAAAAATATCTATGAAAACTTTTAGCGCAGATTATTTCAGCCTCACTCTGTATGCAAATAAAGTACAGAAATATGTATCACGGAAAAGGAAGAAATGTATTTTTTCTTCCTCGCTTTCAGCATTTTCCTCGCGTCTTTTATCGAGGACTATTGCATTTTTTATAAACGTCACTTCCGCTTGCAATAAACTAATTTCATAAAATATCCAATTCCCACTCGCAATTCAACACGTAAAATTAACTATATTCTTAAGTGCATTTGCTATTTAAAAATGCAGGAAAAAAACTACTTAACGCGCAACCAGCAAGGATTCGTTTCCTGCTGTTGGTGATGGTGAGAGGACGTTCAGTACGAATACACCACTGCCGCCGCCTCCACTCTTACGATGAAGCAGTGAAGAAAGGTTGGCGGGACGCGCACAGTCAGCGGTCCTTTAGTGGGTCCATTACCGAGATGTATGTGCCAGATACATCACGCGTCCTCCGCCTCTTCGAAAGGACAACACGCTTTTGATGCGAGGACGCATGCGAAAAGGATAAATCATACGCGTTCAAAAAGGGAAGGACATTAAATAAAAATGACATGCCCTGCATGTGTCTTATTTGTTTCCTTCCCGCAAAAAAAAAACGCGAATTTGAAAGTTTCACATTTCCAAAATTGTGAACAATTAATTGAAAATATTTTTTAGCACATATTTTTTTTATAAAAATTCCGCGAACATATGTATTTGATTAATATTTTTAATAAAATTTAGTGCATCAAAAATCCGCAGCAATTAAATTTAAACAATTCATAAAATGCATACCAAAATATGCTGTTGCTGTACATTTTAAAACATTTTAAATGCGTTTTTAACGAATATGTGCCATAAATATTCATATTTTTTTTATAAAGTCATAAATCAAACATAAAGTGCACAATGTAACAAAAAGTGTTCATGAACCCGTAAAAGCTACATTCGAATATCTCTTTAACTCAATTTCAAAACACCTCGTATAAAACACATGCAGACGCAGCAATAATATAGAAAATAATTCAGATAAATTTAGTGCCAATTCGTAGTCGAATATCGACGAGGCCATAGTTTTGCGGGGCCGTAACGACGTGAAACGAGGTAATTCATTGCGTCAATTCGAATATTACGATTCACTTGTTTCTACTGCACCTTTGCGCAATCCGCAATCCCTGATTATTGTCTATGCTAGCATGCGAGAACATTGAGAACACTCGCTACGCGTAAGTATTGAAATATTAGCGAATTTCGCAGCAAGTCGCCTTTCCGATTTAGCACGGTGCGCACATGATCCATGAAAGAAACCAATTTTCGTTGAGGTAAAACGCACGACGAGATAGATACAAAATGGTTGGCTTTGCTTCCTACTACTAGAAGAATAAATGAAGGACGCAAACGTACACGTAAATAATTTCGATTCGATTCAACTTTTTCCACTTTCCGTACTTGCACCTTTATTTTGTTGCATTTTCGTCCTTTTATTTACCTGCAACTGCTGCATTTCAGCGTGTATCCATTACAACGTGTTTGGTTTTTCCGGATGAAAAGTTTACAAATAAAATGGACCACGCTGTACGTATTTGAGAATGCGATAGTTTCCCATTTCAACTTTTAAGTTAACTAGCAAACTTGAGGAAAACCTCAGGAAAAGCCTTCAATTTCCTTGTTATTTACTTCAATTACCTTTATTACGTTATCTCAACTTTTATATTTGATAGCTTTTTAAACAATATATAAGAAATATTCCCGCTTCAAACAAAACACTTTTAAATGTTTTCATCACTGTGTCAGCGAATATAAAATTTAAATTTATTGCAGCACATTTATCAAAACCCAAAGTATTCAACGTGTTTATTTCATTACTTGCGTTGTTTAATTACACACCGAAAAAATGTTACTAAATAGATCTTACGGTCGTTTAACTCGACGCACAGAAAAAGAAACAGAATGCGCAAAATTACGTTTTTACGGCACTCCGCCTTGTCGCAATAATAAAAGAATCGTGTTTTTCCACGTTTGCTCGGCAGCAAACAGGCGTTGAAATTGAAAAATAAAAATCTCACTCGCCAAAGATTCGCTTTAAACACGGCGTACGCGACCATTTAAAATAATGCTTAGAAATTACATAAAAGTTTAATTTAAAGTTAAATTAAAGTTGAAGCAAGACGCGAACAAGCCGTCCTCCGCCAGTAATTAACGTTTCGGTGAAGTGAGCGAGCGAGTCAGCAAGCAAACGCGCGCGTGCAAGCAACCACCATCCGCGCCTTCATGCGTCAATTACAATTACATTTTTCCCTTTACTTAACACGCGCGCTCCTACTACGCCCATACAATTTTTTCCTCTTCGTTTCGCGTTCCCATCATCGTCATCATCATTTGCAGCCGCCATGAAAAAGCCGTTCTCAATTAACGTGTAAAAACAAAGCTCACTGCTGACGGTATTCGTCAAGAAGTCTTAACACAACTAAACAAATTATCATTAGTTTTCTAAACTTCCTAATTGAAAAAACGCCTAAATACCTTCTCTCAAAATTTCTATTGAATAATAATATTACGATTCAAACGAATTTTCTATGAAATTAAGTTTATTCACAAACCCCTATAATTCGGTAATTAATCATGCAGTAGCATGAAGGGTTATTGAAACGCATCCCCTTGTAACGCGTAAAAAATGAGGGCACTGTATGCGAATCGGAAAAGCAGTGTCACTATCATTCGAAACGTTGAAACAACAAATACACGTTTTCAATCATCACATCGGGCGAATTTCGGGAATGGCTAACAATGACCGCCACCCGGCATAATACAGCCATAAAATATGATTGGTTATGCGGGCAATGTGATCATTATATATCAGCGCGTGCGACAAAGCCAAAAGGGAAACATCAATCATCCACCGGCGGCGCAGCGCACAGTTCATTCAATGCTGATGATGATATTGTGGTGTGCCACCGCCAGTACAGCCGCCACCACCGGCACCGTCATCTCAACTTTGCTCCATTTCTCTATCAGCCCGCCGAATACAACACCGCACTCGACTCCTCCTGAGATACGCGCCGTACATTGTTAAAATAATAAATAATCCGATCACGTATGCGTCGTACACCGCGTTTCATTACGAATTATGCGCTTCTTTTTCGCGGAGCATTTTGCTTAAAATGTATGCAAATTGTGCAAATCATCGCTAAATAAATAGAAATAGATGAAACACACAACTAGTCGAACAAATGAACAAATAAACAGATAAATGCGAACGCATTCGAGTATGAAGACAATAAGCGCGTGCCACGCCAAAGAATGAAGAAGCAGAACTCGCACTCGCTCGCTTACTCACTCTCTTTCTGTGTGTGATTATTACAGTTCAGCAATTGTATTTAGATAAAGGATATTTTGCGCTGCCGCTGCCGCCGCCGCCCGCTGCCAACGTTCGCAGTATGCTGCTGCTGTTTCATATTCCGTCAGCGATCGCGCGCAAGGATAACGACTCTACCGCAGACATCAGCAGAGCGCATGTTTGCTTTTCATCTCAAAACTTTTATTGCCAATTTGCTCAGCGAAAAATACATATTTGGATGATATGTGATGTGCTCTAATAGTTTACTCAAACATTTCTTCATAATTTTTATCACCGTCACATTTTAACAAAATGTTATTCAACTATTAATTCTCAATTCAAGACTTTCTCTTTTATGCGGCAATTAATTGAAAAAACTAAACTCTAAAAGAATGAATCAATTTGTTATCAATTGTTATCGACGCATGTGAGTATTTTAATTCAACGCACAAATAGCACGGTTGCTCCATGTGTTAGTCTCTGGAGCATGTAACGCGAGCAATTTCCATATAACATGATTAATTTAGGAGATAAATACTGCGGATATAATTCCCGCATGATAATATGCGTAACACATCCCTGCCCTGCCCTGCCCGTCCTGTTCATCCCGCATTTACGTACCAAAACCCACATCGAGCATGAACGAGACGAGACGCACTATCAATACACGTACGCAAAATGCACATAAAATAAATGCATACATGCGCGCACTCAGTCTCGTCTGAATGCAGAGTGAGTTGTTAATAACATATCGAATCCGAAATTAGCCATACGTCATAATATTCCACAAATTCTGTTCGCTTGGTTGTTGCGCCATTCACCGTACGAATTGTAAACTAATTACGCCGCATGTATTATTAATATGCGCCATGTACATACATGTTTTTACACCGCACGTAATCGATTACTTATATAGAGCATATTCGATAATATCGAATTTTAAAATTGTTCAACGCGAATCAATTTGTTGTGTTTCGTAATTTAATTCCGTGATTGTACGCATGAATGTTTGCGATTTAACTTTCGAATGATTTTATATGATTTCATACTTTTACTATTCATTTTTCAATTGCAATAATTAATTTGAAAACTGCACATGCCTGAATCTCTGATGCAAATTAATAATTGACGTCAGTCAATCCATGACTACAATTATTCTTAATAGCTAATTATATTAATGATATATTCCAGACGTAATATATCTTAGCACGGTCAATCAATTAGGTACTATCTATCAAATGCAATTTCAGCTAATAGTGTTTGAGGATCGTCCAAGTTTAATACAGGATAATCATGACAATTTACCCTACACCTCAATAAATTTTCTTATTGCTACAAATTTCATTAAATATCCTGCTTGCCAGGTATGAAAATCATGTGTAATGTATTTTTTTTTGTATCCGCGTAATAAAATATTTGCTCGAAATATGAATACGAGGAAGTACAATATAAAATATTCAAATATTGAATACATAGTTGAATTCGAAATAAAATTATTTCGTATTGCTCGCGCTGGCACTGCGTTCGCGAGTTGATGGAACGTAAAAATCTATAAGAACATTGAATTTACGATCCGCGCGCAGAGCAGGAAGAGCGAGGAGATGAACTAAGGCAGAGA
This sequence comes from Aleochara curtula, assembly GCA_963978815.1. Taxonomy (NCBI): domain Eukaryota; kingdom Metazoa; phylum Arthropoda; class Insecta; order Coleoptera; family Staphylinidae; genus Aleochara; species Aleochara curtula. The sequence continues at coordinate 15,653,881 of OZ022216.1, read as the reverse complement.
CACACGAACGGGGTGCTCTGCATAGGGGCCATTGTTTTGCGATTTTCCGAAAGCGTCGCAAATTAAATCAAGTCCTTTTTTGCTTCACGTGCAGCGCACGCTTCAACTCGCGTCAATATTTTATTATAGCCGTCTTGTCTCGTGCTCCCGAAGCCGTTTTCTCACTCGGACGAATTCCTTATATTTCACGCAACGCGAATCTCTAACAAATCATACACTTTCTTCCTTCTTGTTTCACGATAAAGTCGAATGAAAATACTTTAAGCATAAAATATTAGAACGCAATACCTATGTTCAACACTAAATGCAAAATTGTGTTTAAAAATCATCTCCCAAGATAACTACAGAAAAAATCATAGTACAAAACCACCACCCTCATAATTTACAATTTTATTCAGTGTTTGTTTATTTTATATGCAAACGTCAAAGTTATTTACGTAACGTCACACGCTGTTTATCGAAAATGAATATAAATATTTACCCTTTCTTGCGGCAATACAGCCAAAGTGTCGGCAACTACATTTTTTAACACCCCCTTACTCCCGCATACCCTACGGCCCTCAGCTCTCATCAAGAAGCACTTAAAAGTGCGCGCGCGGAAAACAAAACAGGCCTAAACGTTAGTCAACTTAAGCGCAAAGTGCACTCACTTCTTGCTTCCAAAGAAGAGAAAGCGATCGCGAAAATATAGATTGATGAAGTGAACGAGTCTAGTTAGGTACATGGGGCGGCTGGCTCACTTATGAGAATGAATTGGCTTCCAGTGAACGAGTGTGTTCTTGTTCAAGTCCCAATTTATTGTACTTATTGTGCGCGGCTAAATAAAAACGTATTGTTTTTCATTCGGCGCGCGAAAAAAACAAAAGATGATAGGCGCCCACAATGCAAATTTGCACGGAATATAATTGGATAAGGCGAAAAAACAACGGCGCAATGTGATATTTTCGCGCAAACGAAAATTTCATGATCACGAAATGGCTCCCTTGGTGCGCGGGCGGCTGTTTGACTTATATTTTGTGAACTTTATATTGAATTTTTCACGCTGACAGCTTTAACTCGAACAATATTGGATGCCAATACAGCGCGCGAATCATCTATTTTTATTTCTGCCGCCCTCCGTAAGTGGCGCGCTAGCACTAGACGAGGAAGACGATAGATATCGAAGAAGCAAAAAACGAAGAAACTTTCCGCGCCACAATGTTGCGTCGGCGTGCAACTTGGATATTTCTCTTCTTCGCTAAACTTTTCGGTTAAAGTCAATTCGATGAAGTGCGAGATATGTATTGACAAATACATTAATTGATTTTTACACACACCCCGTTTTCCATGAATATTAATCGTAAAAAAAGAACAGCGTAAAATAAATTTGCGTTATGAATAACATGAATGCGATAATAGCCTCGCGTTTCAAGACTATCATGCGCCCACATAACATCGGAGGCGGCAAATATTATCTACCATTGTAGGTACGACCGTTAGCGCCAGTGAATCCAGCCTATTATCATGACTTATCAGTCGTAGGCGGCAATGGTGGCGGTGGCAACGATGCCAGTAATAATGCAACCGTCGTCGCCGAATGCGATTTGCGCCACCAATAGGTGAAATCCACTTTGCTGTCGCCGTCGCATTGATACGAATCTTAATTCACTTCTAGACATATATTTATTTTATCTGCGCAATAGAACAACCAAACAATAGACCGCCACCGTTTTGTTTTTGCCGCGTTCATTTGTTATTCTTAATTTACTTTTCTCAATTTCAACTTTATCATCGTCATCGCATTTGATTGCAAATTGCCGTTATAAATCCACTAAAAACCGTGCAGTTGTTCATAAGTACCTACTGCGTGCGTTAGGCCGGGATTCTGGCACATTCTGCCAGTCAAAATGAAATTGTATTAGAACGACGGGGAGATTGGGAGGCGGATATCTCTCTACCTGAAGGCCGTTGCGGTAAAATATGCACGGCGTGTGATGCGCGAACGTCGACGCGACTTGTGCTTTTGACGTTTCAATTACACATCGCGGATGTGGCGGGACGCGGGCGGCGGCGGCGCCGATAATAAAGCGATCCGTCATCGTACCTACGTAGCAGTAGCAGTGCAAATACGGCGAACGCGATGCCATGCTGCAATTCAATTCGCAAATGCGCTCGCTGCAAACAAACAGATGCAACGCGAAGGCAACAACAGCATCACAGATAGCGCCCGTCGTCGTCAGGTTACCGCTTGCCGCCGCCAACTCGTTCTTTTCAATACCTGCGCTGCATTTTAATTTGCGCATAAATTAGCCGATTTGCCTTTTGCTCGTCGTTTACATTCGCTGCTTACAAACAAACAAAATTCTACATCTTTAGGGTGTTACAATTCATTCAACCGCGTATTTTTTCGCATTGCGAATTCATGCATTTGTAAATAATTGCAATTTTGCGAAATTCACCGTATACCGAAACACATACATTACTAGTCGCGTGTTAACCAAGTTAGTTTGGTGCGTTCCACGTGAAGAAATTTCTTCGCATTCGGAACTAAAGAAGGGCCCATTGCATTTGTGGAGCACTTGCGCCACCCCCACCTCCGCCAACGCATTGCAGCGATGCGGAACACTTTATTATGACCAGGCAGCAGCAGCTTCAATTCGTGCAAACTCCTTTCCCGCCAGGATGAGACTCACACTCGTAACGAAAACTCGCTTACTGCACGTGCAATAACGATGTGAAACTTTACGCTCACGAGCTAAGCGATGCAAAACAAAACTATTACAGCGACTTTAACAACTAATAACCAGCGTAATGTTATTTATAGACGTATGGACTACTTGTTTTGCTGCTTTCTATTCTTCTTTTGTTTTCCACGTCTTGCCTAATGCTTAAATCATTTTCACTTCTTTGCTTGCAACTAATATTATGAGACATGAAACTCGCGACTAACGACTAGGTGTATCAAAGCGCAATGGAATGGCAAGTTCAGTTAAGTGAAACCGAGACGTGCAATGGACAGCGGAGCATCGAACGGCCGTCCCCGGATTAAATTTGCGAACAACATTGCGCAGGTGATAGGGTGTAAACTTCGTTTGCCGGCATACGGCACGTGCTTACCGGAGGAATGCTCTCACTCCTCTTGTTGCGCCGCTCCTCAATACATTCGCACGCATCGAGGCGTCGTGTTGCACGACTTGTCTCACTTCAGCCGCCTCCGCACCGTGTGCGAGGATGCGAAACATGCAAATTTAATGACCTCAACGACGAACTCAATCTACTTGCACTTACATCCGCATTGCCAGTATCATACCAGCATGCTGGCGGACACCCCCCAAAACCGGATATACGCGTACCCATATTTCAGCATTGATTCGACATTGCGTCTGAAGCATGTCACTCTCCTATTTTTGCAATAATCAAGCGCATAATATATCTAAATATGTAATAAACGTTCAAATACGAAATGAAAGTTTAAAATTTCCTCGATTGTATTTGTACAGCATATTGGAATCTAGTTATATAAATGACCTTACAATCATCGACAAGTGCAGAAAGCATTGACAAAACGAGCGAAAAGAACAAGGTTTGCGGAATTGGCTGCACATCGCGCGAGTCGATGATCCAAGTCAAGTGGAAAACGCAGATAAAGTGGAAGTGCACCAAGCGGGCAAGAGAACGCCGCGCTCGATAGATAATTTAATAACAAAGACGAAAGTACCGTCGATGAACAAGTCGTGCTCTACTTGCATTTTCTACTACCGCAATATCATCGAACAATTAATAAAAATTATTAAAAACTCACCATTGTTATCACTCCTTATCCACAATGAATTGGCATTGGCATTGGAATTTCTATAACAAAGAAAACACAATGATTAGAATAAATATCGAAGAAAATTCGTTAATAAATTAAGAGTTACATTTCACTTGCATCCATGAAATTTAAATATGAATGGAAGTTGGAATATAAAAGAACGCACATTAAATTTTATTATTATTGTCGCATAGACTGTCAATAATAACGACATCACAAATAGTCCCTTAAAAAAGCTGATAGAATAGCAGAAGGAACGTCTAAAAAAGACGACTCAACTAAGGGCACTTGGATCGGAATGGCGCGCTCATTAAATAAGGACAATATTGTTCGACGACGAGCCTCGAAGGACTCCACCCAGTCTCACACAAAATTGCATCGTTTTTTCGCATGGGCTTATAACTTACGTGAAAACAAATTGAACCAATGTCATGTCGTTAGAGACTATTAATTTGCTTTTTACTGTAATCGAACGCGTATCAGACGCTGCTCAGCTCTTAATCCCGGATGATATTTTTATACAAAACTAATCATTACTTGCCTATCTTCGTCTTCATCTAAATTAGGAAATATTCACGTAGCTACTTCACACAAGTGCAAGTTTGATAGAATGATAATATTATTACATGCGCAATGCAATTATAACTTGTAATAAGTAAAAGTACAGAAAAAAGATATTAGCAGTCGAGTGAGTTTCAATATTGGGAGCAGTTCGTTAATCTTGCAAAGGAGATTCGTATTTTCTGCGCGCGTAATGGAAATAGCGGAGCCAGAGCCTATTTGTTGGCGGGCGCAAAAACGCGTGTTGTCTTAGTGCGGCTATTGTTAGCGGCGGCCGTGAGGGCGGCGGCACCGTCATCATTAATTTTCACCAGCGTGTACCGACAGTGTCAATCGTTCGCTACAAATTAAGTTTGTTGTTTGGCTTCGACGAGCTGCTTCGAACGAACGAACGAACGAGATGAAGATGAACTCAATGAAGAACATGTTGTTCGTACTCAATAAACTCTTGTAATATTTATTCATTCAACAAAAAAAATATATTGTATACTTTTCTCCTCATAATGCTTCACCCGTCTTAAGATCACTAAACTTTACTTTTTAGTACCTACATCTTCAGTTAATGAATAAATAACTCATTTTTAGTTTTCTTCCTGAGGAAGAGTAAAACAAGCAATAATTAATTAATTTTCGTTGATGAAACAGGCAAAACCGAATGCTTTTCTAAACCTTTAAATTTTAATATTTAATTTATCCGCTTCATTATTTTCCCTTTTGCCCCTGGTGAGGAATTGAATTTTTGATTGATTTTTACAAACAAATTTCATAAAATGTTTAATATTTTGTACCGCACAAAAACGGCCGTAAAAATTTGTTAAGGAAGCCATATAAAAGCAACAATAGCCGGAGAACAAATAATCAATTTCTAGTTGACGAGCGCATAGAATAAAACGTTTTGTCCCTTAGCGCGCACGCGTATTGTCCTGAAACACAAACGCGACTATAAAAACGTCGGCGAGAGCGCGCGCCCGCCCGCGTACAAAGCCCATGCAATATTACAGGATTCTGAGGTGCTTTTGACAGTTAATTAAATTTTATTTCGCGTATGATGTTTACGCGCTGTGTCGCCCGTGCGCTGGCCGCAGTCGCCAGCAGCCCGTTATTAACATCCGCCCTTAAAGCCTGCGCCGTAAAAGCGCGCTGATTTTTTCGTCACACACTCCTCCATTCATTCACTCATTCATGCGCTCAAATGTTATATTCAACAACAACAAAAAAGCACAAACACCTACAAACACGCATGGCGTATAAACAAACAAACGGCCGATGCTGAGCAATTACTCCAGCATAAAAGAGTTTTACTTGCCCGGAAATCCATGAATATTATACACAATAAACAAGCGCGCGCATGCTGTGAGGGGTTTGCACACGACACATAAATTACACTCGACGCAACAATAAAACCGGCATTTGTATAATATAGTCATTAATTAAGAAATGCGTACATTGTTTGCAAAATTTTGTTACGTTAAATGCCATTTAACATGATTTTTAATTTCATTAAAACCCAAGAGCGAGCGCGCGCGCGCACGCTTTGCTTTTGTTCAATGCGTACTTGTTTCTTAAGGGTAAAGCGTACTTTGTTTACACCGCACCGCAAGTTCGTACACACGTTGCTTTTGGTGCGGCCGTGGCGGCAGTGGCAACGGCAGTGGCGGCAAGTTGAAGAGGCGCACGCGCCTAATTGTGTTTGCATCATGCGACGACATAACTTTCAAAGATGCAGCAGTAGTAGCAAGAAGATGAGTTCGTTTTGCATACAGGCTGCAAGACGCAAAAAGAGCGATTGCAGAGACAAAGCAAAAGACCAACTCACAAGTACAACTAACCCCCCAACTAAGGGTTGAACAATCAAGACACAACTTTAGTTCCGCAAAAAAAAATATTAGCCGAAAGATTTGTCGTGTTTCGAAAATAATTTTGTGAATTCGATAGAACGATAAAATTTGCTTCTACATGCATATGAGAAGCAAACGCAATTAAGCCGCGCCACCCCCATCGTTTCGCTGAGGCTTGAGGAGAAACGCTTGTTCGAAGTTCAATTTGTGTGCAAATATTCGCAAATGCTTATCGGCGCGGCGCGCGGCAGCGTAATGCGGGCGAGCCACACCGCCGATGAATGTGCAACGGCGGCTGTAATGAGAAATCGTGTGCACAAGCAAAAAGTTGTTCAAATGCTAAAAACGCAAAAATCTTTCAAAATCAAACAACACAAAAATGCTCAACATTTCAAACACACATAAAAAATTTTCCGCCGCCTGAAATTGTTATTCAATCAAAACGTTTCGCCCCACGTGCTCGCTTTTTCTTTCCGGGACGACCCAAAGTTAAACATCCTTCAAGGATAACATTGCTGAATGCGTTTGTCTAAGAGCATTGTGCGCGCCGCCAACAACGCGAACATGACGTGCTCCTCGATTATGGTTTTCAATGTTTGCGCACGGCTGCGTGTTGTTGAATAGATAACGGAAAAGTGGATTAAACGCCCGCCCGTACACGAAAGGACAATGAGGAGAGGAGCACGAAGAAAACGGCTGCGCGCGGATTTTCTTCCTTTCTCATCCCTCCCTCCTCACGTGCCGCTTTTCGCAGGCTTAACTTTGGTGTGTGCGAGCCGATTCACGGATAAAAAAAAATGACAAAAAAATGCGAACGAATTGAGCAACTTTTTAGCGCTGCTTGTGCATTGAAAGCGTTTTTAAAACAAAACCGCAAAAAAAAACCTCAAGACGGAAGAAGGTATACGCCACCGCCGCTCACGTCGCACACGTTTATGAAAATTTATCGGGCAACTTAAGAAGCAGAGCAAGTCGCAAAAAAAAAGTATGTGAAAACGCAGGACAAGCTTTACTTTTAATTACCTTCTATAAATAACCGCTTTAAGGAATATTAATAACGCTCTTTAAAATTAACTTTAGCCGTAAGTATACAAAAGCATCGAGGAAATCTGTAATTTTCCTAGTTAAATTATATTCAGAACAACAAGTACGTGCTTTTATACGCTTAATTATTTTTCGGCAACTAGTAAAAGCGAGTTGCTTAATTTTCATGAAAATCGTTGCGCAAGTAAGTGTTCGGTTTGGCTTTTATACGGCGCAGTCGAAGCTTTTATGCGAAGAGACGAAAAGAAATTAGCGCGCCAAACAAGAGGATTTGCGCGTGCCGTGAACGGTGTTAGCGCGCAAGTTGTAAAAAAGCCCGGACGAGTTGTGTGTTTAATTAGGAGAAGCGCGCGCGCGACCGACTGTCCCGCCATATATTGGCGCAAATAGCCGCACAACGAGCGGCTAATTTTACACTCGCCTACATTTCGCCAATGCGCCCCCGCGCAATTGCTTCGTCGTCCTACCCCGGATTTACTCTGCAGCAGTAGCACCACCACTGCCGCCTTCACTGTTCGAATCAACACACTGCACTGTGTGGCTGGCTGGCGCTCACCCGTTTTACGTCCGGATTAATGAAGATAACCGCACCGCAGAAGCGTTTCCGGAGACGAGTTTTGCACGCCGAAAAAGTGGTCCGGCGTATTTGAAAACGTTATAAATCGGTTTAATATCACCGACAACACAATGCTAATTGACTTTGCTTTACGCCCCCCCGACAAGTTATCAAAACATTTCGATATTTTTTACTACAAACTCCGCATTGATAATTTTAAAAACTCATAACAATCCGCGCTTTGTGTAAACTCAAACGATTGTATGATATAAATGCGCACAGAATGATTACGTATTCAAATACGATTGAATTTCCATGAATTTCAAGCATTGCTTTCACAAAACAAGCGGCCGCATTCTCTCAAGGGTGTGCTTATTCGTTTTTGTATAGCCGCTGCGGCAGCGAGCAAACTTATACGCGGCGGTTCCGCCCGATGGTCCACTTGCGCTCTCGGACATTAACAATATGCGCCGCTGCCGTTGCCGCCGAATGAATAATACCATTGAACTTGCATGCTCGCGAGACAATAGTGTGGCGCACACACTTATGTTATGTGTGTTATGGATATATAATAATTAATTCGGAACAAATTTCGCCGCAGTTGGCAAACGCGCCGAGCATTCCGCATGCTATTATTGTAATACATTCTCAAATTCGCCACTGCCCTTCTCTGTATGCGTGTGTGTGTGTGTGTGTGTTTTATTCGAAATGGAACGCATTTTCGTGAATTCAAAGAGCTGTTTGAATTCATTCCTCTTTCGCCATTGTGTACTTTCAGTTTAAAGTGCATCCTGCAAACTGGAATTTTACTAATAATTATAATAGTTGTAAAAGTGCACTCGTTTGTGCTTTTGCTTCAATTAATCTCTACATTACACTACACAATTTCTTTTCATTCGAGCGTGGAATATTACGCTGCATTGATAAGCAAATGATTATCTTGTTAACAACATTACATTAGGAGAAACTGGAACGTCAACGATTCCCGAATTCCAAGCTATTACTGAAAGCAACACCATATAAGCTTGGGAATTACGCGCCGGATTATTATAATTCGCATCGCTTGCGCATTCAATGCTCGCCGAATAATACAAGGGCGAAACATTTTCGGGCGCCGTAACCAACCCTTACAAGTTGCGCGTTCACCCATCGATTTTAAATAGAATTCTCGCGCTCGAATTGTCATCGTTCGCCGCCAAAACTTGCGAGTGTAGTGTTGAAGTGCCAAACTCCGCGAGCAATGTTTCAATACGGCCAAGAACCGAACCCCATTGTGGGGTCGCCTCTCACACTTTTAACACCGAGGGAAACGACGGCGCGCACGGAAGAAGTCAAGAGCGAAAAGAAGTTAATCGAGTTAATTCGCGATCATCACGGATAATAAACTAGAAATTGAAGTTGCCTGCGCCCAATGCAAGCAAGCAAGCAAGCAAGCACCGAACGAACCAACCTAGAAGCGCATGAAGTAGATAACTTTTTAGTATTTTGCGTCGCAACTTTTCTTCGGGACTTCATCCTCATTTCGACAATGCGCGTACTGGAAAAACATGTTCGTTTTGTATTTTGTTTGCTCGCCAGGAAATCCACTCAGATTTCACTATTTCAAATCATTTTGAAACATTTTTAAATAATTTCAACTAATATGACTTAATTTTGCTGGCAGCGGGAAGTGGTCGGGTATAAAAACACACTTTTCTTATTTATTTAACAACATGACCATTGGCGAAGCAAGCAGATAATAAAGTGGTGGCGGAATAGCGTGAAATATACACCCCTGAGAAATGCAATCATTGTTGCAGTTTCTTTTCGTGCAGCCACTGCTGCCGCCTCCACTTGCTACAACTTGAGCACAATGGCGCTGGCGAGAGCGCGTTAACAAGATGGTCATTTCGAAGCGCCATTCAATAAGTTAGAAAGTTCCCCCCGGTTAGCTGTTAGCCTATGTGTTTACTCAACGCGACGACGACGGCGGCAGCGGCAGTGGCGGGGCCGGACATGCATGAATGTATGTTGCCAACATTGGCATCACCAGCAATTGCCGCAACAACAATGCCAACACGAGCAACAAGGCCGGCTTACAATACGCGACTGACCGAGACAACAAATGCAAAGGGGCACAATTGCGACTCGCACGGCTTTGTTGTTGGTCAAGTGTGTTCAATGTCCAACTCTCGAGGCTCGCCCGATCAAAATTATTTGGAGCGCGCGCGAAATCCCCTTCACGAATTGTTCACCGACCGATTAACGCGCTTTTGTCGTACGGCGCGCTATCGCCATGCAAATTAACAACACGCTCTTCCATTGATGCGCACTTCAAAGCTAATGAACTGTGTGGAAGGCTTTAACCTTTTCCCAAATAGATGCGAAAATGAACACTATTTTCCTAGCGATTAATAAATGAATGCTTTATAAAAGCGAATTCGTGCCGCGCTAATTTTTTATTCATAAAATCCGCTTAATATTCATACCGATTGCTAATTTTAAAACGCTACTTAACGAGCACCAAATTGACTAACACTCAGTTACGCCATAGGTACTAATTATTTATCCATCATTTGAACTATGCGCGATCTTTACTTTTCGTTTTATTCTTGGCCAAGCGTTTGCCATTCGCGGGACGGCAATAAAGATAGGTGCCACTTTTTCGCATTGGTTACGGTTTGCTATTCACGTGCAGGCGACGGCGGCGGCGGCGAATGTCGAAATGCTGAGTGCAGAATGCAATGAATACGAAATGCACCCCAGCGCCGGAAATGCAATTTCACATTGCGTATGCGACGCGGCGATGGTGGTGGCGGCGGCGTTTTGCGTTCGGTTTATGGCGTCGTTAATTGTCCGTGGATAAGCTATGATTATGGCACTTGCCTAGGATGCACCACACTTAGTGCTAGTGTTTCACACGCGACCCGCATATTATTAACTTTCACTTCATTGACGTTTGCCTTACTTTGCGCAAATATCATGCATAATTGATGATTAGCGTTTATGCGCATGCCATGAAACTCATAACAATAACAACATGCATGCATGACTATCAACAATGACAATGTTCATATAGCGGAGTAAGTATACGAAATTCTTAAAGAATCAAGGTGAAAAAGTTTAAAAAAATAAATTGGCTGCATTACAATAACTTTTCTCTGAATGAGACGTGACTGAAATAATATCAAGTTACAGTTCATTCGCTCATCATCGCCGAGAGCAATTCGCAGTCATAAAAAGTTTTGCGACTCGGAGCGCCCGAAACAAAATGAAATACATCAGCAAGTTTGAGGTATTAGCACGAACTTGACTCCAAGTCGGCTATTGCCAATTAAAAAGACACATTTCTTGATTAAAACCTAATTTGCCGGCATTGTTGTAAAGACATACACGAAACGCAGCGCGCATTTTCATTTCGGCCAAGCGCGGACGAGATTACCACCGAGGAGGAGCAAAGAGCACCAGCGACGAGTGGAGTCAACTTGTTAGCGCGTTCCATGAAAAAGTCGAATTGCACCCGTGGGTTGGCCGTTGATGATGTCGACGCGCCGGACTAATACGACTTTTTTCTTGGATTGTTTTTCATCGTGCACGAGACGTTTGTTCGCTGCTCTCAGTCTGGTAGGTGCATGTGCGAATTAAACGCGCGAGCCTTTTATGAAATAAATTATCTGCCAAGAGATTGTTTCGTGGTCGTACTGCTAAGCACCAACAGCTAAATAAACGAAATGTACGTACAATGCGTGCTCTATACAGTTTTCCGATAGCGCGTTTTATCAAATTATATAAAATTTCACTCACATGTTCGACCCGACTGTTTTATTTATATGCACGGAATGCGTTCGTAAATGCGCGAGTGTAATTTCGCAATTATGGCGAAACAAAAGCGGTTCTCTTGTGCAATTTGGCGCGATGCGATGTACACCGATAGAATGCACGCGTGCAAAGCGTCTCGTGTAAATCGAGTTAGAATTGAGTTATTCCGAGAGAAAAGTGCCATGCGAAAAATGTGTGTAATAAGCACATCGCGGATGAATTTATGGAAAGCGAGCACGCCACCGCTCGCTCTTCTCTCTGCTTCTTCGTCTTGTGCCTCTTGGAATAACAAAAAAAAACATCGCGCTAGTTGCTCGATCATTTCCACGGCGAGCAGCCAGCGAGCGAGCGCACAGCACGTTATCATTATTGTCATTACAATCCAAGAGCGTGAATGCGTTCAGTATGAAGCAGTCGCGCGTCATTGTTCGACGCGTTCTCAGCATCGCCGGCGCCTGTCAGCGCCACGGAAACGCAAATTTTCATCGTAATGTGAAGAAGATGAACATCATTGCAAGCGCGGGCGCACGTCTGTTGACGATGCGTGAAAGAAATGGCCGTGCGGATGACGAAGAGGACGAAGAAGAGCCATTGTGTATGGTTTTCTTCTTCGTATTTTTCATTTTCCTATTGCGCCTCGAAAAATGCCATTTCATGGAAGCGCACCCAAGGATAATTGCTTCTATCGTCATATCTTCCGTATATAGTGTTGGTGCTTGTTTACACGCGCTTACACTTTACGCGCAAGCATCGTTTCCGCCGTATACAAATGTCAACAATAAGCGAACATTACCTCAACTACCATGTACAATACTAATTTGCTAATGTAGCCATTGTGAATTAACAGTTTCAATGATTGGTGTTTGTGTTACTCTTTCATGTTGCCCAGTCTTATTCCGAATACGCGGAATGCCCTTTAAAACTGTGTTATTGATAGTGCCGAAAAGTTGTGATAAGCATATAGGTGCAATGTTGTGATGGGTATTGTGTTGGTGAATATTGAACTCGTCCACTTTACTGCCAATGTTTGCACTATCTGCCAAGTGCCACACCACCTTTCTCAACCTCCAGCTAAAACCTCTTACTGCACATGGTATTGTAATATGTTATGTGTGATGTCCTAGAAACAATTCCCATTTTACCGAAAGTTAAAGCGTAACGTAAGCCATAAGCGAAGCTATAGGAAATGCGCATTTGTGAGTGATTATGGGAATTGGGCCAAAATAAGCAGAATAAGAATATTCCATGCAATTTCTTTAGCAGTCATATCAAAGCTAATGCGTAATGTGAAGATACGTAAAGCGTGTTATTCGTATAGCGGATGCATTCAGATTTGTTGTTTTATACTGCTGATGTCCTCGATGGAGATTATTGTTCAATCAAGCGCAAGACATATGATAGGAATATCGCAACAACAACTACATAATAAACGGTAGCTAGTCAATAAGATTGTACTTACAGTTAAGACGACAACGTTGTGAATTAGGTGAAATGGCTGGATCTCTCAGCAAAACGATATCAGCACTCTGGACTTCCATTTTCTCGTTGTGATATACTGTCCAGCCAGGCCTGAGTTCAAGGCGTATTGGAATATAGCCTGTAAATAAGAGTACATATCACCAACAAATTAGCCACTGCCAGCTTGTTTGAGATGGCTAGAAATACGTAACGAGTGACACTGGTGCCTGAGCATTAGCTGGATTCGTCTGTGTCAAGCTATAGCGAATTGCAAACCTACCAAAAATACGCCATTTCTATAGCGAGCACATTGAGATTATAGGTTATACAGTGGTCGTACTTTCAACGCGGATGTATGTTTATATAAGCGCATGCCGTATGTTGCTAACAATTGTACAGATGCTATGACGGATTGTGTAACTAATAATAGTAATTGTACTTACAGTTTCGTTGGAAAACCCATATTTTCGTTGAGGAGAAGAGAACACCAACACTGATTACTGTACTGAGTCGATGTCACTACAACGCCTCTGGTGGTCAATCGATACGTGAGAGCAAGTCGATGTATTGGATGTATTAACCTTTACGTGTATTGCCTGGTGAACACAAGATCTGAGAAATGAATAAAACAATTATCATCAGGTGCTGTAAATGCAGAGCATGAGAAACGAGTCACTGCTATATTTTTTCAGAATAGGACTTTTGCAAAAATACCAGCAACATGCAAAACCAATAGCTATAGCATCCAGGTTATTGCTAACAATTGTGCAGCTACTCTATAGGTACGTGTAACTAATGATTGGTGATTTACTTACCGATTTGTTGAAACATCAGGAATTTGTTGAAGTGAAGAGAACACACACAAGCGCATCAGAAGCGTCACCTCACACAACGACACCAGTTACGAGGCGTCATATTGGAAAGGCACTGTAATGGAAAATAAATTTCATGAGCAACAAGCCAATGCACTCCAGATATGCAGAGATAAACAGCAGGACTAACAAATTACACAAGGATTTCTTTATGAATGACTATTACCATGAAGCAAATCTATACCTACAGCGTAGGTGTGTGTATTGGCAACGGCATTTCAATGCACATAACGCTTAACCTTCCAATTAAGATTATTGTAAAATAAGCGCATGCAGGATATTGCTAACAAGTGTGGAGTTGCTCTATAGGTATATCTAACTAATGATAGGTGTTTTACTTACTGATTTGTTGTTAAACCCAGTAAATTGTTGCAGAACGGGGAACACCAACAAGCGCACAAGAAGCGTCACCACACACAACGCCACCAGTGTGCGTCCGTGGCATGAGCTCCTCCCGCACCAGTTACAAAGCGTCGTGTTGGAAGTTAACTGTCATGGAAAATAAATTTTATGAATAACATAACAATTGACTCTAGATATAGAGAGAAAGCAGTAGAGCTAATAAATCACACAAGGATTTCTTTACGAATAACTATTACCATGAAGCAGGTTGCAAAACTACACAGCGTAGGTGTGTGTATTGGCAACGGCATTTCAATGTACATAACGCTATCCTTCCAATGAAGATTATTGTTAAACAAGCGCATGCAGGATATTGCTAACAAGCGTGCAGTTGCTCTATAGGTATATCTAACTAATGATAGGTGTTTTACTTACTGATTTGTTGTTAAACCCAGTAAATTGTTGCAGAACGGGGAACACCAACAAGCGCACAAGAAGCGTCACCACACACAACGCCACCAGTGTGCGTCCGTGGCATGAGCTCCTCCCGCACCAGTTACAAAGCGTCGTGTTGGAAGTTAACTGTCATGGAAAATAAATTTTATGAATAACATAACAATTGACTCTAGATATAGAGAGAAAGCAGTAGAGCTAATAAATCACACAAGGATTTCTTTACGAATAACTATTACCATGAAGCAGGTTGCAAAACTACACAGCGTAGGTGTGTGTATTGGCAACGGCATTTCAATGTACATAACGCTATCCTTCCAATGAAGATTATTGTTAAACAAGCGCATGCAGGATATTGCTAACAAGCGTGCAGTTGCTCTATAGGTATATCTAACTAATGATAGGTGTTTTACTTACTGATTTGTTGTTAAACCCAGTAAATTGTTGCAGAACGGGGAACACCAACAAGCGCACAAGAAGCGTCACCACACACAACGCCACCAGTGTGCGTCCGTGGCATGAGCTCCTCCCGCACCAGTTACAAAGCGTCGTGTTGGAAGTTAACTGTCATGGAAAATAAATTTTATGAATAACATAACAATTGACTCTAGATATAGAGAGAAAGCAGTAGAGCTAATAAATCACACAAGGATTTCTTTACGAATAACTATTACCATGAAGCAGGTTGCAAAACTACACAGCGTAGGTGTGTGTATTGGCAACGGCATTTCAATGTACATAACGCTATCCTTCCAATGAAGATTATTGTTAAACAAGCGCATGCAGGATATTGCTAACAAGCGTGCAGTTGCTCTATAGGTATATCTAACTAATGATAGGTGTTTTACTTACTGATTTGTTGTTAAACCCAGTAAATTGTTGCAGAACGGGGAACACCAACAAGCGCACAAGAAGCGTCACCACACACAACGCCACCAGTGTGCATCCGCGGCATGAGCTCCTCCCGCATCAGTTACAAAGCGTCGTGTTGGTTAACTGCCTTGGAAAATAAATTTTATGAATAACATAACAATTGACTTCAGATATAGAAAAGCAGTAGAGCTAATAAATCACACAAGAATTTCTTTACGAATAACTATTACCATGAAACAGGTTGCAAACATATAGCATTGGCAACGGCATTTCAGGGTACACACCGCTCATCTTCCGATGAAGATTATTATTAAACTAGCGCATGCCGAATATTGCTAACAAGTGTGCAGTTGCTCTATAGGTATATCTAACTAATGACAAGAGTTTCACTTACCAATTTGTTGAAAAGCCTAGTTATTTCTTGAAGAGAAGAGAACACCAACAAGCGCAGGAGAAGCGTCACCACGTACAACGCCAGCAGTGTACTCCCGTCTGCATGCCCACTTCACCCCGTTGTGTTGGAAGTATATCACTGTAAGGCAAAATAAATTTCTTATGGAATATAACAATTAACTTCAGATTTACAGAGATATAGCAGCACGAGAATCAAATTACCCAGAGATTGCTTTATGAATGATAAATATTAAAAAGCAGTGGCAAATCTATAGCATCGCTAATGGCATTCCTGGATAGATACTGCTGAGCTTTTCCATGAAGATTATAATTAAACTAGCGCATGCTGAATATTGTTAACAAGTGTGCAGATACTCTATAGGTAGATCTAACGAATGACAGGTGTTTTACTTACATATTTGTTGCAAAACTCTGTTATTTGTTGAAAAGAAGAGAACACGAACAACACCAGTATTAGCGGGAAGAATGACATCAAGTGACTGGGCAATTGCAGTTGCATAACACCCTTCCTTAATGCATGTACGAAGAAAACTTTTAAATGTTATATTAAATAAATTTTAAATTATAACTCCCTATAATAATTTTTCACGACTAGAAGAAATTCCTTCACTATAGCAAAGCTTCAGCAACCATAGAAACATAAATAGTCCGTGAAGATCTTTTGTTCGAAAGACAAATATCTTAAAAAATGCTAAAGTATCTTCAAGCAACTTTTTGCTAGTCAAACAGCAGAAAAAGCCCCTAAAACGAAGACAAACATTCGATTTTTTGCAGTTTTTTGTTCGAAGCAAAAGGTCAGCAATGCAAACAATATTAGTATCGGTTTCCGGTAAGAGGTCTTCTTCAAACCGGAAGTTGTGCGGACCGCACGATGCGCGGAAGTCGCAAAAAAGAAGGCGAACGAAGAATAATTCCGAATTGACTGCCACGTACATAAATCATGCTCTTATCCAACTGAATGACGCCTTACTGCGTCTGCGGCATGCAATTCATTCCTGGAATGAACTCTGTAGACGTCACAAGTCGCCAAAAATCCGCAATAAAGAGTGCCATCGAATGTGCGCGCGTGGCATTTTTACGTCGTTGCAGCAACACCGCAAATAATTTGCAATAGCAATAAATAGATTACGAGACGACGTAAATGGCCGTGCGGCAAGTGGCAAAAGTGCGCAACGAATGCTGAAAAACTCGCGGAAATTACTCAGCGGCTTGCCACTACAATCGTTTCCTATGAATCTGTTTACAGATAAGGCCCTTTTGCCTTCCTCTCGCACACGCCCGGAAGACGTTGCAGAAGTGAAGCAACTTTACTGAAAGTGCGCTCGACTTGGCGCAAAACAAGAAATAAATTCTCAAGTGTCGGATGAAGATTTTCCTTTCGCTGTAAAATTTTCCTCTCATACTTTGAACTAAAATTTTCGTCCTCATGGGCGAATGTTGACTAAATAACTAAATTCAATTGATACTCTACTTGTCTATAATCATCAGCATTTAATCAATAAATTTTTGGTTTTCTGAATGTTAAAATAAATGTTCAAAATATTCAAGTAGCATAAAAATTATGACAAATACATTTCCGGACTAGTTTTGCCTAGAAAATCAGCATAAAAAGTATGCTAAAGACAACTGAAAAGAAGAATTCATCCTAGCTGATCGAGCATTCCATTATTTGACGTATTCGGTAAACACACTGATGAGGCCCTGATACGAAAGCGTCGCGACGCCCGACATCATCGTCGTCGTCGCTCAATCACGAAGAAACGAACGCTGATTCATTGTCTACAATTTGGTCTACAAGTCGGCGTTCTGCGCTTGCGAAACTAGACACGATGACTCGTCGCGTTTGTTTTCTTTCACGTTTTTCAACATTTCTGTTTCTCCCTTTTTTCACCGTCGCGAGCGCACATCCCTTCTCCAATTTGTTGTATTTCCGACGCGCAAAACGCGCGCACAACACATGAATTCATTCCGCAGGCAATTCGTCGATTTCCTGTGCGCTTCTTTTGAATATTTATTCAAAGCGCGCGAAGTGAATCGCGCATGAAATTTGCCTACGTAACTAACTGTATTGACACAGAATCGACGATTCGGAATAACGTTCCCCAACGTTATTATCAGATCGGGCGCATTTCCCTCGCCAAGTGTACGTAGCGTAGGTGTGTGCAAACAAAATGCGGGGGTTGCAAAAATCGAATACGTCGGATAAAAATGTGCATATGTGGTTGGC
Organism: Aleochara curtula; assembly: GCA_963978815.1. NCBI lineage: Eukaryota > Metazoa > Arthropoda > Insecta > Coleoptera > Staphylinidae > Aleochara > Aleochara curtula. The sequence continues at coordinate 15,635,652 of OZ022216.1, read as the reverse complement.
GATTCCATGATGTTTCGACCCCTGATGGTTCGTCCCCGACACTAACTAATAATAAGATTATTTGAGTTTAAAGGTGACTTATTTACTGATTGAAACATGAGAATAAACATGCATAAAGTCAATGCACAACTTATACAAATTACCTTCTTTGATGTGCCAAACACATCCTTGTTAGTAGAAGACTCTTACAAAATTAATACCTACGCATCATAACGCTGTCGTTTATCCAAGTTGGACGCGCATTCGCAGCTGCAGATTTATATTATTAATTCGCAACAAGCGTATAATAAACTGGGAACAAAACTTTGCAAACGTAATCGCATCTAACAAAGCCAAACAAAGCACTCCCTTGGAACAATATGAGACTGAGAGATGTTAACTCAGCACCGTAAACACTATTAAAATTTGTAATAACTTGTGTTAATGACTTTCACCCGTCTATATGTATCAAAACTACATATCTTTGAGGAGCTAGGAACGTAATTGAAAAGCATCCTTCCTTTCCATCCAAGGAGTGGTTTAATGACTAAGTATCCAATTTTTATATGCTTTTTAAGTACGTCCTAACGTCAAGGATACCATAATAATGTACATAATGAAGCACCATTTTCTAGCATATAAAGTTGACGAACGGCGGCGAACACGACGATTGAATCTCCTCAGTTGAACTCACCTCTCATACCCGCCGAGAAGCTGGAGGCTGAAAGCGGCAATAAGCCGAACAATGGAATTATGCGAGCGCGATTATAAAGGGCGCGCTCGTTATCATTCGTGTGCGATCTTCTTTCGGCTTTTGTGCGCGTGCACTTGATCTGCTTCCAGCTCGCTCCCGCCGCTATCTATCATGTAAAACTTGGCGTTTTGATGCACAAAACGGCTAATTCATTCATCCCGCCCGCGCCCCCATCATCAGCCGCCCCCCGCACAAAGTAATCGCGATCGCTTTGTTTTCAATCGTGTGCGCCGCCGTTTCTGCTTCACTTTGCTTTGATTGCTCATCAATTCGCCGACGTTCAATCACGGCCGCTCGCTCGCCGCCGAATTTAAATTAATTTTAAACCGAGTTCGAGTGTGTTTCGCAAAAATGCGCGCAACTCCTTCCTGCCGCCCCGCCGCCCCCCTTGTTTTCGCATAGTGCGCTCGAGCACGCACGGCGCGCGCTTCTCACGCTCATTGCGCATTCATCTCTCGCAAACAAGCGCGAGCACTTCGATTCATTTATGTTGTTTGTGCTCATTTCTTATTCACGCGAAATCTATAACTAGCTACATTCATAAATTATTATACACCAGAGTGCTCCATTCAAAGTTTCCCCGCCTCATCGATAACGCGCGCAGCACAAGACGACATCTGCGTGTTAAATTTTAATTTACGTTTCAAGGATCAAGCATTCAAGCTGCGGAAACACAGTGGGGAAAAACGCAGAAAATATTATAATGCAGAGCATGTTAAAAATTGCGCGCATAACTAATTGCTTTTTGCTCGATTTCGCAGCGAGTAATTTTCGCCGCGCACCGAGCAAATAATGCACAAAAGAGCATTAGCGAACGCGTCGATTAATTACGAATTAATTAATCTCGCACAATCAGGCGTGCTCGCCAATGTTCAGACTACTGCTCGCTCCAGTCGCTCTCGCCTTTGGGAGTTCAATCGACAACAAGAAAATTCAATTTTACGCTTTATAAAATTCACGTGAATGTTTCCTTCATTGGTGATTAAAGCGTGACTAATTTGCACAATCTACTCAGCAACTTATCGTTTTATCATTGATTGACTATAAAACTTTAAAGTAACTTCGCGAATTTCAGAGATTTTTAATGAAATGAAGATATAATTTATGGTAGAACAATTAAAGTGAAATACAAACAATGAATCAAGCTAATATTCATTCATGTAATACGTGAATAAATAACAAACACCTTGTTAAACCCTTGGAATACAATTGCGTACGAATTGCTTACATTTCATGCACGAACATCTCTTAACCGAGAGAAGCTTGTTACACACAATGCGGAAGATTTTCTTTCCGCCGCCACCGCCGAAAGTAGTAGCTGGGTCGGCCGCCCCCCGATTCTCGCGCCTGTATGCGTAAATTGAGCGAACGCGGCGTCGCGTCGTTGTCTTTTAAAGTAAATGCGTCTCCCATGGGCCGGATATCTATTAAGATGTCAACGCGCGCGCCCGTCCGCCCGCCCGCCCGCCGCGCGAGCTCAGAATGGAAATAATAGTTTGTCTTTGCCGCCGCACAGCCGCCCTTGTCGGCATCGCCGCCGCTGCCGACTAATTGGGGACCTGGTGACGTGTGTCACAGTTTCCAGCTCCGCAGCAGTTTAATCACGAACCCTAAAGACCTTCCGAGAGTTGTGCGCGCAAAAACGATCTTGCGTCCCCTTTCACTCATCGTGTTTGTCTTGCAAACATTAAGAAGAGTGAAAATACTTTTAGTGTTTTAATTTCGAGCTTTCGCCCAAGTTGCGAGAAAGTATAAAGTAAAAAGTCGACAGATTAATTGAAATTGACTTTAACGCTTGCGGATTACGCATTCATGCAAGTGAATGTTGGTTGGTTGCTTGCTTGCTTGCTCGCTTCTTGCTCGCGTTTGACTCGCAAACTTTGAGCAGCTTCGATGAATATTAATTTCTACGTTGATTTTATAGTTGCGAATTCAATTAGCGCTTGATGCGTTTCGTTTCGTTTCGCGTTCAGCACTTTTGGCGTTTGCAATCACAATTACCAACCGCACAAACGGATGCGATCGCAAGTTACATGCGAAGCGAGTTGTGCGCAACATGCCTCGAGAATTTCCAACTTCCTGTCATGGATTAATTACTTTAACTATTTCAAATAGCAACTGCATTCTCGTATTTAATAAATTGTGCATTTATAAATCAATACTGAATTCATTCAATCTTACCAAGCACTTGCTAAAACTTTTAATTATATAATAAAACTTTTAAGCCTCTCAAAATTTAAAAAACCTAAACAAAAAAAGAATCAATTTTACTAAACACTGTTCGTACATTTAACACTTAAATTCATTTCATTTTATTCCCGCTTTTATCTCCTTAATAGCGAAAAAACGGCAAAGAAAAGCGCAAAGAAAAGGTTGCAATCAAAATGGTTTTTTCTCATCGCAGTTTTCATCGTACCCGCCAAAAAAGTCATTCTTTACATCCCTGTTTCTCATTTCTCTAATACATTCAACTACCTGCGCGCAAAGCATGTCCTTCTTATTCCTTCCCCATTTAGACGGAAAACGCGCCCCCGTCCTTCATTTCATTTCCTAAAAATGTCTTTCAACTCTAAACTCTTGAAAACACGCGCTTTGCGTTTGATGTTCGTCTGCATATGTAAAATACGAGATCCTAAGAAATTTTTGATTTGACCGATGTTTACATACGTTGTCCCCTCTTCCTCCTCTTTTTTTTTTTGGCTTTTGAGAAAAAATAAATAAAAAGGAAAACGAGAGTGGTGTATGCTTTTGGCACATATGAAGATTGATCTCTAAAATCTGACACTATACAAAATGTTTTAATATTCCTAAATAAAATACAAATTTGCAGCATAAATTATTCAGACTCACTCTGTATTTACCTACGTCCCTATGAAAAACAGGAATGTACGTATTTTGCAAAATTGCTTTCGCGCATTACTTTGCAATATTTATTTATTTGCATCTTCGTATTTTTTGTCATCAATTGATGAGAATGAATGGATCAATCATGTAAAATCGAAAGCATTTAATTTTATTGCTTGATATTTCTTCATCTTTCACTGCTTGCAAAGATTTTCTATAAAGTTCGCGTGCTTTGCTTTGCTTTGCTTTCCTTTGCTTTGTTCTTAAAGAAGGCGGGCATATTTACGCAGCGAAATAAGGCGAAAAACGCATTTTATGTGAAACTTCCTCATCAACGCAAATGCTGCTTGTTGCTTTCATTCGCATAAAAGTTTTCGGCGTGCATCATTGCTTCATCGTCGAGTGACGGCGGCAAGCAGCGCGCAAGCACAAGCTGTACGAGTGTAAATTGCATATTTTAGCGTGTCGTGCGCCTTGCAGCGCGAAAGCGCAGAAGGCCAAATCGTCAAATTTTCATTTTCGGCTAATAAAACTTTCAACAGCGCGCCAATGATATCACGAGCCCGGAAAATATCTCACTTGTTCTTGCTGCCACTCTACCAAGACCCAAACACTTTTAAAACTTCTTGTCACGCGAAATATAAACGCGTTTTTCACCTCATTAGAGTTAATATAAAACTCATTTATTTCTCAAGGATAATTCCTAAATAAATTATCATTATTTCTATCTATAATTAAATAACACTTGGTTAAAATATCCTTTTTTTATCCTGTGAGTATATAAAATAAGAAGTTGATAAAAGCTTTGGCAGTAATAATTCCTGTCATGCGTGTATAGAGAGCAAGTCAATAATAAAGTGTATTATGCAAGGAGCATGGCATCGCAGGATAAAATCCTGGGGCCTGTTATGCACATGAATAGCCATAGAGGGCGCTCAGAGGGCGTGAAAAATGTGCACGCATGATGATCCTTGGCGCTCCTTCAAACTGTGCGCCACGCAGCCGAACCGCTCGAGAAAACGAAGGATAAGGTCAACGCTTCGATAATATTTCAATAAAAATCGACGGCACTCTTGTTGCGCTGTTCATTTTTGGCAGTGCTAATCCCACAAGAGCGCTGACGAAAAATTCAACCGCCAGCGTCTTCAAAAGATGCTGCGTGCACCACGTACGCGACACGGAAATAACCCATCAATACACCCGCCGCCCGCCCAACTCGGATGACTTTTTACGTTAACAACTCACGTTTCGGATTGGTTCCTCATGTTTCGTGAGCGCTTTATTTTAGACTCTCGCTCCTGTTGTGCACACTCGTCCTTTTGCCGAATTCGTTTCAAAGCCGTTGGCGGTTTTTCCTTCGTTTTGTAAACGTGTCTCACTTGACGCTCGATTTCATTTACAGATTTCCACATTTACTTGTGTTACGCGAGACTGAGCTAAGAAATATGCATTTTTAATGTGTGTGTGTGTGTGGCTTGAATAAAATAAACGTAATAAATGATACGGTAGAAATTGTTGCGGTGACGTATGCGTAAACACGAAAGAGAACAAATGTTTCACCGCATGTGCGAGAAATACATTTAAAAGTTGTACACGCTTGCGTATGTACGACTGGATTGCTGCAGTGGCTGTGGTGGCAACGGTGGCAGCGCGGTGGCAATACAGCCACTACAGCCGCCTCCGCCGTTTGCGCGTAAAGTTATGGTTTTGGATTTTAATCCGCGAACACCTGGTTATATAGATTGGGTAAATTTAGCGCTGCCTTGGGGGGCATTTAAATGATATATGTTCACTAGTATTACAGCGCGTTATACCTGCTCTCCTGCCGCCGCCACTGCCACCACCAGCGCTGCCGCTGCTCGCTGCCAGTGCGGCACCGTTCGACGCAACCGCTACTAGTTTTAAACTTTACTTACACATCGTTTGCGTACGTTTTCGCCGCCTCGCTGTATGCAATCGCCGCGGGCGGGCGTGCGCGCACCCCGAAATTGTTTTTTATTTGCATACACACACACACCGCGCGACCACGTGCCATTCTTCCCTTGTTTTCGCCGCTTGCTAGCCATTGTTGCTACTTGCATTTCGTCATGCAAATCATGATAGCTGCTTCGTACGGTCCGCATGTGGACGTAATTAAAAATTTATTATGCGAATTCCGCGCGCGCAACACTCATTTATTTTTAATGAAATTCCTTCAGCGCAAAACTCGCGCTGTAAATAAATGTTTTAGTCGAAATTGACAAATATTTTCACTTGTCAACAAATTGTGGCACATTTGAGCAATTTCAACAGTTTCCGGAATGTATTTATTGTATTTTCTCCTCCTTAAACATCTCTTAATTTCTCACTGGATCACATAATGAAAATTATTTTCTTTTGAGCACGTCGAAGAACAAATAACAAAAGTTTAGTAAACAGCAGAGATGATCATATGCTTTGAACACTTTAGACGTTTTAATCAAAACCGGAAATTAATTTGGAAAATTACAAAATTGAAAATTATAAAGCTCTTTAAACTTTCGAAAATCAAACAGAAAATGTAAACTTCAGAGCATCAAATATTAATTACACGAAAACTTTGCATTTTTCAGCCATTTATAATAGAGAGCAAGCAAAGCATCGTACGTCTTCTTTGTGTAATAAATTTCTTTGAGAAACGCATCCTGCTGAAGATGAACTATTCATCTTTTCTCTACTTGCACATTTTATTTTTGCCCTCTTTCCTCGCGTTCCCTTTTTTTTTTGTTATTTTGCTTTTGTTTGTATGTGCGGCATCAATGCAGAAGCGATTTTCTTGGCATTGTAAACAAAATGATCAATAACCTTTACCTGAAATCCATAATTCAACGGGTGCAAGGCGCGCGCTCCGCAGCCAGCAAAATAACCCAACCCGGGCAGGCGGGGGCGGTATGGGAAAAAAACGAGGAAATCTCTCGTTTACTGCTAGCTGCCGCACACCGTATTAAGTTATACACGTGTACAGAAGCGGCGTCAAAATACATCGAATGTAAAATATGGCAACGTCCTTATTTCATCTCATTCGAAAACAAAATCAATAATATTTATACAAAGTCGACAAAACCGAAAAAACCTACACGAACTATCCCCATATTTCATATGCTTGCTTTCTTTCAATTTAATTTAAGATCCTGTATTTTATGATAAACCAACTCATATGTAACCCAAGTTTTTGTACGTTTTTAGTGCAGTTTTAATGATGACGCGCGTCGCCGATTCAATATGCAAACTGTCGCAATGTTTGCACGAATTTCGCACGTGCGCAAAATGCAAAACATTAAACGTAGCAATTTCCATCGGAACTTTGACAGATATGAACGCAATGTGACAATGGAATTGACATTTTCACAGCGGAACTTGCGCGCGCCCGATACACAAGCTTATGCGACGAAAGTGTAAATAATCACTAAAAGTGCTCACGTTGTTTCCGGTTTGTTGGCTAAACATTCCAATATTTGGCTCAATAAATATTTCAACTCAAACACCACCCGAAAATTTCACCCTTGTATTTTTCAATGCTCCAATCCGGAACATTATTTTGAAGTATGCAGTCGTTGGTCAAACCCGGAAGTGCTATTAGATTAAACAAACCACAAGCCACTACGCGGAATAGTGAAACATTATATTCGAATTAGCTTTATGGCTGGCACGCTTGAATGCGTTTTGTTGCGCGAGGAGATAGGATGCAGCCAAGTGTTACAAAGATGCACATTCTGAACAACATTGAGGTAAAATTACGTACGAGTACGAGAAACATACACTTTCGCCATGCGTGTACAGATACATCAAACAGTCAAAACGGACGAGAGCACCGAATCCAATCAACATAATTGCATTGCATTCAGGAAAAACATTTTCCGGCGAATGCGGATACACCAATCCACCAACACACACATCTGAGCAGCAGTGATATAGAAATCTATACAAAATACAAAACATAACAACGCGTAGATAAATAGTGAAAACTATTTTCACAAGCTGCTGACAACACAAATTCCAAGTTTACGCGAATGAAGACAGGTGAAATGTTTGGATTTACAGCTAAATGTGCTTGTATTTCTGAAATCTGGATAGCTCTACCTATAATGAACGAACACATGAGTGTTTCGGAGAACCACAGCACTAATTCCTAATGTGCCACCTTCAAAGTTAAGCACGGACGCTTGAGGCTGCCGGAATAAGTGAGCTGTAAACATGAAATGATTCTGATAGCATCCGCGTTCGCTACACATGCGAAAATACATACGCATTTGCAGTTTTAATATGTGTACGTACTTGGGATACTCGCAGGGGTGTGAGGCGGTTTGGGGGGCAGCTTGAATTCATCGCAATCGCGACTTGTAAATGCTCACCGGGTTGAAGCGAACGCGCGCACCACTAGTTTGTAATTATACTTCAGATACGTGCGCCCATCCATGCCTCTGCGGTTGTGGCGGTGTTGGCGGCATCGCTGATGCTGTCTTTGCCGCTTCCTGCATTTCATACGAAACGTACAAATGCCACCGACTGCACAAATATAAATAAGCAACGTTTCGATTACGTCTATTTACACCGTGTCTAATTAGCTCGTTTCAAACATTTTTACAATTATCGCATTGCAAATGCGCTAAATTAAATTTTAATTTAAGGGAAGAGAAGATGTCTTATTTTAAAAGTTTTACAGCTAAATTCCCAGAAGCTTACGTGGGGTGGTAATGCATACGCATTCAGGCCAACCATCTCCTCCCCCCGATACGCAGGCACACGTGAAAGCCTGAAGGGATTAAATAGCGTGACATCAGCGTCTTAGGGATGGATCTTGCTCCGAAATTGTATCTGATGTATCCGCATGTATAACTTTAAAATGGGATTCCGCCGACGACGCTGCCACCGCGCCGCCTCCCGCAAACGCAGCGTAGGCAGCACACGTACATATGTTCGCAGGCCGTAGATGTCAGCCAACAAGGCAACATTAATTAACCGATCCGGGCGGCACGAAATTTCTAATCCCGTAATAAACTTTTAAGATTTTCCTACTTTAAGATCACTAAGAGCGTTGGACGTCAGCGCGCATCAAGGTGGATGCTTTATAATTACATTAATAACGCCCGCGCCCACCTTTATTCAACATTTGTGCGTCTGGAGCGCGCAAATATTCGCACCCCATGCAGTTTTCTGCTCTCCGAAAGTCACGCACCAAACTCCCACGCGTTGTTCTTTAGATTATGTCCTCTCCACTTAGCGATCTTTCCAGATGTCTCTGATGCAATTATTTCTAGTTAAGTGTTTATTCATAGGGTGTTTTAAGTAAGTACCATAAAAATATTTTGCACAAATTTTAATAAATATTATTTTCATTTATTTGTAATTAATTAGTACAAAGTTAATAAAAAGTTGATGACATGAAAGTCAGTTGAAGCGCACAATAGTGCGGAGGTGAAACGCTGAAAGCAAATAAAGTGGCTCTCGGGTTTATTTCGTGCAAATTGCACAACCGTGATTTGCAATGCGTACTCGCACATTACGCGCGCGAACGCAGCCAACTTTTGCAATACAACCCCTCGGTCCTAATAAAAGCCCGCGTATTATTAGCTACGCCCGCGTTCGCTGAATTTGTTCGATTTTTTACCAACGTGTTGTGCTTTTTATTCCTCTTTTTCAGTTCGTGAAAAAATGCGTAACAACAACGCCTATAAAAGCGAATCTGCATCTGAAAAAGAACGCGCGCCTTCGATTGGGGATGCTACATGAATTTTCAACTCGTTGATCCGGTAAGCACGCAAGGGGTTGATAACAATTCCATGTATTGTTTTGAGCATTCAAGCTTTTCACACTTTAAGCACTTTCAACTCTTTTATTTCAGCTTAATTACAAGGTTTGGCAGTATTACTTCCGGGAATATTTCAGCATCATAAATTCGTGAATATATTTGCATCGATTTGGCATGAACATTAATAAATGCCAAGTTCTGTTTGATAACTTGCAACACTTCAACAACCCCTCAAAGTGAAATGCAAGCAAAAGAAAACTGCATATACCAACGTTGCCCGTAATTTTGTTCATGTGAGTTGAACGTGAATGCAAACATACTTGAAAATGAAACATGCACTCGATACATCCACGTGCATGAGGGAAAACATATCTACATAATGTAAACATAGATGCACGTTCGATTAATAACGAGGCAGCAGCGCTGATTTCAAAGAGAATGAATTTTCTTCGTCGTGTATAAACGTTGCCTTTCAAACGCTATTCGCATATTGTACAAGAAAGGAAATGCCAAAAAAACTGAATAGGTTGAAAACGTTTTCGAGGAAGTAAGAAAAAAACATCAAAGATTCATTCATTCAAATATGCTTTTCCCATTTGCTTCATTTCTTGGGATTTCCTTAACATTTAATCAATAATTTTGCAAAGTTCTTCAAATAAAATTCATATTTCCAAACACAATATTATTAGTTACCCATTCATTAGATTGCTTGCCTAAATGGCCAATTCAAATTTTAATTAGAAATTCGCCTAGAATAATAACACAATAGGAAATTACTAGAGTAGTTATGATAGGATTGTGGCAAGTAATTTAAAGTCAACAGTAAGAAATTTGCAAGAAAATATGTTTGCTGATATTTATCTACTATTAATGCTCGTTGTCGCGCGCACGAAACGAATTTATGCAAATGACGATAATTGTTATCTTTTGGCAAAACTTATCAGACGTAATCGAATTACATTGCGCTGACAATTTGGGGGAAAGACGGCGGAGACAAGTTGACAAATTTTTGCTTTAAACGCAAAACGCCGCCTTGTCGCCGCTAATTAGTCGGCGTCGCGACGACACGCGCTGAGCAAGCAAACGACTTAAAGGGGGACGGCGACGGCGGCGGTGGTGGCTGCAGAGCTAGCGAAACACAATTAATTACGAATGCGATATGCGCAAATTCGATTGCGACAGCTCAAATCACGTACGTAAATGTCTTAAACATGATATTTTCATATTTTCAAAAGGAGTACGTTTCCAAAAAATACACATAAAACAGAAATGGCCTAGCTAAAGCACAATACGGAAATGTTGGAGGGTAATAAAAGTTGAATAAAAGTTTAGTAAACTTTTACATTCCGAATAACAAAAGAAGAGCAGCATATTTTTTTGCGCTATAACCTTAAACTAGTAATTTTTATTTTTGTAAGTTTTTTGTTTCGCTGCATTTTTGCATTGCGTACCTACTCGTTGCTCATTTGACTAAAACGTCCGGATAACTAAAAGCGCCCCTAAACGATAGTAACTACGCGTCCGTATTGCACGTGGATGCGGCCACCACCTAGATGGATATAATCTGTAAACATTTTACGAGTATTATAAAAGTTTTACGTCCGACCGGTACATGGACCATAACTGGAAGTTTATTCGCTTTGAGCGTCCCGACGCCAGCGACGCCAGGGGGGCGGAATGCAGATGACACTGCTGCTGCTGCTGCTGCTGTGACGCCAAAAAATATCAACTTCCGGTGGCATCTTTGGAGCGTCTTGCAAAAGTTTGAATGCCGTTGGGTGCGATTGAGAACGTCTCTCTCCGACTATGAATATTTTTTACAATTACGTAATATTTACGAGTTGCGAATTTTTCGGCAAAGTTCGAATGTTGTTTGTGCGTTGTCAAGTAATAAGTGCCGCCGCTGCCGCCCCAAAAATGGCTTTACAACTCGCCCGCAAAATAAAAATATACGCAGAGTTTGAATGCACGACTATTACGAACGGAAATGCATTGCATGCGAGGTGTGGTTGCGGAAAGTTTTCCAATTTTTATACGATGACTCGCTATGATCGGGGGATGATAGCTGTGTTCGGCTTTATGGTCGATTGCACTCGCATTATGAAGGGGAAGAAGAACATAACAAAAATCTTGAAATCCTGAATATTTCACACGGAATGATTCGATGTCATTGTCAAACTGAAAAAATACCAACCTACTTATGGAAATTAAGAAGTCTGCAAAGTTTAGAAATAAATCAGAAAAACTCCATTGTTGAGTTAATACAAGAGTAAAAGTCTCAAGGAGCTTGAAGAGAGCTCAAAGTCTTGCGATGAAGAAATAAAAGGCCGTTGAGCATGTCTGGAGCATCAAGGAATTCAGGTGAAAGTAACACGCAGTACTGGATGAATGCTCCTTACAGCACTCATAATTGCTTTAGATATTCGAAGTCACTTGAGCATGCGCATTACAAATTGTTATTCGATTTATTATCCTTCACGCATGCTTGCTTTTTAATGTCCTTGCCGTATTCCTTCCTCGCAAATCTCTTTCAATGTCTTTCCAAATGTCCTTCGGCCGGAGCATTGAACCGTCAAAGGATAATTTAATACAAGTATTCGTATGATACGAAGAAATGAGATATTAATATAAATTTTATTCAATTTTCATTTAAGAAACATGATAAAAATAAATTCATAGGTAATAAATGAAGTACGATAAATTAGCACATTAGAGAACTTGATTGAAAACGCTCTCTTGTTCGTATTATAGAGTACATTGATTTAATCAATTTGTCATTTTGCGGTCTTTGACAGCAACGCCTGAAAGAAATCAACGCCTCGCATTGCGGGACAAATTGATGCACATTTATTAGCACACAAAGAGGATACAAAGAGACGAATGTCCAACGTTCAATGCGCATTATTATAAGGTGGTTTGATCAACGCATTCGTTTTTCTTCTCGGCGCAACGAATTGCCAGTTATTCGATTAGATTTTCTCGTCGAACAATGGCAAAACTGTTCGTATTTGCAAGTTGGCGAAGAACGGGTGGTTTTAATTAAAGCAATAATTCATTATCTTATCAGCGTTTGCACGTCATAACACACATGCGCCAAGTTTGCCGGGAAGAATTCGGGACCCGGATAAATAATCTTTGATGTGCGCGGGAAGGAAGGAATATTTGCTCCGCATACGCGCGCTCGCTCCGGAAAAGTTATTTGTTTGTCGTCGATGATGGTTTGTCGAGACGCATGCTTCGATCGTCCTGGATTTTGATCGAGGAAAACACCAGCCCGACGGAAATTTCGCATGGCAAAGCCGCCCGAAGTTTGTTAGATGACTAATGGTGTTTACAAAACTCGCGCGATGGAAAAATACGCTGCGAGCGCACGAACGCAAAAAAGCTGGAATCTTCGTTCATATCTCTCCTGTGTTTCGAATTAAGGACTTGCAAAACTGCACTATCAACGCATAAATTCCCGAAATGTTTTGTTTGCTTATTTCTGATTGCATACAAACTTTTCACAAATATCTATCGAGTAATTGCCCATCAAACTTGTTGATAAATGCAATCAAATTATTACTTTTTGTTACTTGAAATTAGCTTTTAGGTGTAGTTGATATGAAATATAAATTAGTGTTGAATTTGGTAACTAATTACTAACATTTTTTTGGGACTTGGAAACAGAGGGCACACATGAGATTTGAAAAAAATTAATATAAAGCAGCAAGGATGACGGGATTAATTTATAATTTGTTGTGGGCACTGCGCACATACGTGCCACGTATATATATTTTTTTATAAACTGGAGGCGGCAGTGAAAAAGCTAATAATGTCTGGATGCTTTAGGAGCGTAATAACTCTCTCTATCAGCTGAGCTGGAGGATGGAAAAAACGGGGGCGGCGTCGTGCATCCGGAGATATCGGACGAGCAAACGCGCTCGCCAGGCGACAAATATAAGGGTTGCCGAGTAATTTACGGTTATGCGAAAAATATCGCACTCAATCTATGTGCCTCCTTTTTTTCCCTTCATCTCTCCAGCTTGCTGCATGTGCGTTCGTTTTTGTTCTTTGCTGTCCTTGTACGTACAAAAAACTTTCACAAAGTGTACGTCGTAAAATTACCAAGTAAACACGAAAAATGCGCTCACATATTCGTTTTGATTAAAGCAATACGCGAAACTTTTGCTTCCGCTCGCCTCCCCCACCGCACCTTGAATAACATCAAGTGGTGATTGATTCGCGTGATTAAAAGTTGATCTTATAGGTTTTTTACGCGTTTGTTTATCGGCGCAAAGTTGGGCGCTTGCAATAAACACATGTTTTTGGAGGAATGAGGGTTTTGGTGAGTTAATTGACCGCAGAATATCCACTTCTTGGCACGGACGTGCAGCGCGCGCATTTCCGTCAACAACTTGAATTAGATTACGCGCGGCTAATTGACGAAACAAATTTCGTTGACGGCTTGGCGGTTCCTTCAACTGCGGACAGCCGGACTGTTTAATTTTGTGCCGCGTGCGCGCACCCAAACTTTCCGCACGTCCAATCCAATTAATTATAAACAGCGTCCGGACAAATGCGATAAATTACTGCTTCGGCGCCGCCGAAACTTTTCAATGCATTCGCGAATGAAGGAAACGCAAATAGAGGAAGCCAAGAAGGGGTGCCATGTGCGCGAGCGGCCTGGAAAAGACGGAGGGAAATGAAGAACAGCAATTTCCAGCTATTAATTCGATCATCATGTACATTTATATATTTGCGCATCATTTGCATCCATCTTACAACTCGATGGAGAAATAATCACGTTAATTTCACTTCCTGTTTCTAAATTATCCATTAATTTAAATCATTTACTGCCTGCAGTATTTAAATATTTTTATTTCAATACATTATAATACTGTCAGCGCCACCCCATGTTATATTTCCAACTACAAATATAAACAAAAGAGTATAAGTATTGTAAAACACACATTTACATTGTAATAACTTTATTTAGCATGGGGATGAATTATAAAATCTGATCGTGTTGATATTCAACCCTCTCAAATTGGATTATACTTTAATAATATAGTATTCATGCTCTTCTGGTGAATATTCGGGTTGTGAAAAGTTATGAAAATGTAATGATCAACTAATCAAAACTTGGAAAAACCACCAGAACACACACACACACACCCATTGACCCGATTTATCATCCATCCATCGAGTGGTTTTGATACATTCGAGGGCGGCGCGGCGGTTGTGTAAATTGAATTAACTCGTCAAGTGGGATAAATACGAAAATGATTCGAAAACTGGCCACTATTTTCAATCCTTGTCCTGATGGAATTTCTGAGTGCACCACTATCATTCATATCATCCGGCTAGCACAAACCGGAAGCAAATATGTGGAGTGGCCGTGCATTAATGCAGCCCTCGCCAGCAGCGCGCGCGCATTCATTTATTTCTCCCAGCGGGATTAATTCGTTTTTGCGGAATGAATCGAAATGAAATGAAGTGATGAGTATATGCAGATTCAAATTCGTTTTATCGCCGCACGTATTGTCTTTCCATCGCTGCAGATGGCCAAGTTTTTGCAGGTGATTCAAAAACAGAAACTTCTCTTCTTTTGCGCCCCGAATTGATGCAGGTTTATGGAGTAAACTTTTAAACTGTTCGCTAACACAATGTGCAGATAAAGCTGAAGGATTTATTTGTTTGTCATCATGTCAAATCAGATTCTGAATTGTAAAGTTCCTAATTGTTTTTTGCATTTTATTGATCCTCAGCTCATTTCCCAAAATCAGCGTTAAATTGGTAATATCATTTATGGAGCAAATTTAACGATTAAATGATATATTTTGAAGAATTTAATAATGTTTCTACTGGTGAAAGAATTATTTCGATATGTTTTATAGTTTTTATAATATTAATAAAAATGTGAGCCTCTAATTTGGAGCTATTTTTTCTTTCTTGCTACTTCTTTTGGCAATTTTCTCACGTATATTTACTTTGGATATATACTGTAAATTACTCATAGCTTAAGAAGGAAACATGTGAGTATATAGCGCAAAAAAAATTTAATTATTGCGTGCCAAATCTTGGAAAAATAACGTTGACTTTGACACATTATTACGCGTAGTTTGCTGCAGAAAATTAAATGAGTTTTATCTTGAAAAAATTAGTGAAAAAATTATTTTAATAGCTCTTATAGTTCCGGAGATATTAATAAAAGAATACACTACTAATTATTGGAAATTATGCTGCTCGTAAAATTATGCACTCCCACGAGTAGCGATCATCAACATCAGTCGTCAGAGCGCACTAGTCGTCCTACTCTTAAGATTCGTGTTCGGCCTAGTAGTAGCAGCACGGACGCTGACACCAGGCAGATTGCGCAACCTAGCGCTGCTTGCCTACCAGTTTGGTTTTTAAGCCAGGTGTACAAGATCAGACCGCAGTTTTAGTTAGAGTATTATCAGAACTGCGTCCTGAAGATATCAACCTGGTGCTAGGCCTGTAACGTCTAGGCAGGCCGAGCCACTCGGTTCCGCTGAATTTGCGCACTGGTAGCAGTGCCTCAGCTCCAGGGAATATTTTCAAATCGTCATAACTTCTAAAGTAGTGGGCCGATTTTAATGATTCAAAATATCACCTGCCTGAAACGCGCTATCAGATTATGGCATGATTTTCACTATAACATTAATATTTCCGTGGGAAATCATTGCATTTTGTTTTAAAACTCATGCAAAGTAGTCAAATAACTAATAAATACACAAATTATGTTAAAACTCCTTTGAAGTAAGTTAAAATCTATGTTATTTTGCATTATAAGATTAATTTTTATTTTATTCTTTGGTGCTACCTGATTTTATATAATTAGTCTTGATGAAAACTTAAAATTGCCATAACTTCTAAAGTTATCTACCTATTTTAATGATTTAAAAAATAATAGGCTGTGCACGCTTAGTCCTATCACATATAGTCTAGTTTCTAATATAATCTTAATATAACATTGGGAAATGTTTGCTTTCTTAGTTAAATTAATGATGTTCCTAGTTTAACCGTAACATAGGTATAACGTACACACAATGATTATCAAAACGGTTTATTCTTCTTTTTGTGAAAGAAAATGAGAAAGCTTACTTCTCCAGCTTTTGAGAAAATCTCCAGACGCTTTCATCCCCAGATGCATTATTAATTAAGCACTCCTTTTCACTCACCTGCTTACCATCGAAACGATATCAGGCAAGAGCAAAGCAGCATTCAGCTATCAGTGAAATGAAACATTACAATGGAGCATAAAACAAATTGTAAAAGCATCCGAAAGACATGAAACACGTGAGTTTTTGCGTTCGATGGCTGGGATATTGGCCTACAATAAATCATCATCATATACAGATTTCAATAATTCGGCTCGCATTGAATTGAAATCTCTGTGCAGCCCAGAGCGAATACAACTAACGACGCATGTAAAATAAATTTGCGAGAGCAGGAATTTCTGGCCATCAATATTGATTGGACGTGTACTGATGGAGTGCACGTGCATGCATTAGTCGACATACAACACGCCACGTGGACGCAATGCGAATGTGTAATGATATGAGCCAAATGGATGAGGGTTTTTTCATCATCGTCGTTCGTCGTTCTGCTTTTGTTGTTCTCCGTTATGTCGCGCACATTTGATCGACAGTGGAATGACCATTGGTGGAGCGGGCAACTTCCGGCTTAAAAGTTTTTGGACGCCTGGCGCCCACCTTCCCTGGCGACGTCGAGTCGGCGTCGACTGACTTCGCAAACTTTTCCTGGCTGGCTAACTTGAGCAATTCCATCCGTCGTTTATAAATAACGTACCTTTCATTGTGTTCGCCCGTATTGACAAGCAGGCACTCACTTAGCGCTCTTCGTCTCTTCGCTTTCCGTGCAATGTCCTTGCTGTTGTTGTTGTTGTCCTTGCATCGTCCTTTTTTCGGATGATGGCGACGTTTTAAATCTGTGCAGCAATTGAATGGCGGTCAGTCCAGGGGGCAAACGCGCATTGTGCGGCTGGACGTCCGGAAGAAGAGCAAGTGTGCTTTGTCATAGTCATTTATGATGGATAGACGGTCACTAACGACCGTTGCAACAACCATCAGCATTCTAAACTCTCTATGCCACACGCTGGACGCGACCGGAGAGTGCACACAATTTCTGATTATCATTTAATGCATGTTTTTGGTATGCGGCGTGCTCTTGCAGCGACAATTTATCATCGTGCAATGATGTCCTCAACACGAACTTCGCTGAGGGCAAATCAATCTTTTAAGCCAAATGCGCAAAAATTAAATAACTCAATAACAAGCGACTCTCGGAATTTGTGCGCGTAACGCCCGCTTATTATAGATGTACGTCAAACCAAAGACGATCTCGCCAATGATCAATCAATCAATCTTTGCAAGTATGGAAATGTGCCATTGACTTATCTCCTCAATAAACTGCACTCTTAGCCAGCACGATCGCGCCAAAGGGAATTCATATCAGCTTCCCTATTGCGCGCACCCGTCGTCTATATCGTATTACTATAAACCATACTTCAGAATTATCGTGCACTAGAATGGAGTCAAATTCTTATCGAAATATAAAACCATGGTAATATTGTAAGATGAAAAAGCATGTGATGTGCGCATCTTGGGCGCCGTTGCGCTATCGCTGCCAGCTAATAAAATCGATAGAACAGCGGGAAAAACTTAATTGAAATAATTCTTTTATTAAAATTTATAAAATCTCCACTTTGTGGTATATGAATTGATATTACAAATTATAGATAATTAATGAAATATTATAGAAAGACGCGAAACGTGTTATCGCTCATGCTGTATAGAATAATTGTTTGATTATTCGACTTGCTCTTTGTATCATAAATTTTCTTACAGTTTTGCGCAAAGTACTTCTTGTACTCTGAATGAATCTCTTTAATTTTATCCACAGATTTATTAAACTCAGCTTCAGAAACGAAATTGAAATAACACGCCATTGAACCAATTACTGCGCCGCTCAAATTCATTGCGAAAAGAGTTACATCCCCTGCGAGTTTTTTATACATCTCTCCCATTCGTTGTTTTATCTATAACAAATGTAACAACTAAATGGGCAAAATCTTAACAAATTCTAGATACATACTTGAATTTCATGGCGCTTTCTGACACTAACAGCCATTTTTTCTCCATCACTTGATAAAAATTGAATATAGACGTTCGCCTCCTGATTTTCCACATTGCGCGAATCCAAACGTGTAAAAGATGTTGAAGTTGCGACATCAGAGCAATTGTCAGAAGAAGTCTTCATAATTCGCTGCATATATTCATTAAGTTCACCTAACTTGATCTTTTCCAATCTGTAAAGTTTCAATAATATTATCTAAACTCTTTTCGCATATATAAACAATTTACTTCTTGGTCTTCATAAATTGGTGACTGATTAGGTGCTTCTCTTTATAAATAACATGCTGAACATTACATTCTTCGCCCTTGCGCACAAGATCCTTTAAATTTGTCTCTTTTGTATAAATTGACCGTAATCCCAATGCACGCAAATCATTTAGAATTAAGCCAATATCTTGCAAAATTGACGCAGACCTATCGCAACCACCTACTACTACATCCAGTTGGATGAACTCTTCTTGGGCAACAAATGCTTTAACCAGTCCATCTAATGAAATTGATACACCAACCGCCGATTGTTTAACTGTAGTGGCCACTAATGGCATGCTTTTGAAATCTTGTAATAGCCCATCATATCGACCGCCCTCGGCAAGTTTCTCTTCGCTTTGCTTGTGTTTACCTTTTTTCAGTAGTACTAATTGGCATATCATACCTGAATACTGTGCCATGTTTGTGAGCACAAGTCTGAGATCAATAACAATTTTAATCTGCAATTAAATAACTTTAGTGCATCCTACTTCAATTAATGATCAGCATACTTGAACGTTTAAATGCTTTGCATTCTCAGTGATCTTTTCCAAATCATCCAGCGCCTTCGAGGCGTATTTACTAGCTTGTGTATTTTTCTTAATTATACTATCAAACAACGCATGAAGTTCGTGCATCATTAATTCTTGCTTGGAAAAATAGCGCAATAGTGTATTTATCGCTTTCTTTCGTATGCTTCGATTATTTAATTGACTGCGCATATCCGACGATTTGCCTTTCTTTAACGAGTAAACAAATAAGCTATTAAAAATTAAAATCTTGAATAGGAATTAAGTCACAAACCATTGCATTTGCGAGAACGCCATAAAAGCTAGCATCTGTATGTTGAATTCCAGAATGAAGTAAAATCGCTTGCAGTAGCAGTTTATGATTCAGTTTAATAACTAAATTTTTAACTTTTGCTTCCATAATTGCCTTCACCATTTCGTCAAGCACAAGCAGCACCTCGGCATCAGCGATGAGGTCTAAGGAGAAAATAAATTATTGGCAAATATAGATGGTGAGCGCGCATCGGCAACAAGTGCAAAATGCAAATGCTATGCAAATGTTGCTGTTTATTTTCGCTAGATTGATGATCAAATTGAGTCATTTGACGTATTTTGCGATGAGTATAATTAAAAGTAAATACTACGCCACAAAATTGATTCGAAAGGTACTAATGCTTACCGGGCGTCGGCGTGACGATATCAAACGCACATTCGTGCAATTCCTCAGGATGCGAATGCGAAAGTCGATTCTCTCTGTAGACTTTGCCAACTGCGTAACGGCGTAAATCTGTAATGCCATTCCAGACAACATATCGCGCAAACGGGACTCTGGAAAGTATCTCAAATTGAAGCAAACACATATGACGGGACAATATGGTTTACCTGAGATCATAGGGAATTGTAACAACACAACCCGATTGGGTCATCAATCTAACGCTCGAACGAATGCACTCGTAGTGTTTGTTTTTTGGCATCAATAACCGCGTTGATAGCGCTTGCCCGCCATGGAGTTTAAATACATTAATGACCGTATCGTAAACGTAATTGAATTTTTGCAATTTCGTCTCCGTAAAACTCGGACCAATATGCTTATCATACATTACGTCCTGGTCACTATCAACATTCTGCATGAGACAGGCTTCCACTAAATATTTGTATGCTTTCTGGCTCGGATCCTTCAACGTGTGCCGAATCATTTGACGCATCTCACGCTCCTGCAAGATTGGGGGAGGAATATGATCCGATTCCAGAAGATCTTGTGCTGATGGTCGACGAATAGGTTTATGATTAAGCAGCCATTTAATTATTTCTTTTTGCGCTGGTTTTCCATACATTTCAAAATCGCTGGGAAATTCAATAGTGCGGAGTCGCAACTTAGTTAGAATATCGATGCGCTCCATTTTAGTATCGCATCGCCTATAGCACATTTCGAAAAATATTATGCCTAAACTATAAATATCCACTTTCTTATCATAGAAAGCTTTTCCAGTCGAAGACAATTCTGGTGCAACATAAAGAGCCGTACCTATTTGTCCAGTTAACCCGCTTGGTTCGCCGCTTTCAGATTCTTTCTCTGCAAAGCAAACTTAAGAAAACATACGCAAAATTAAGAAAAGATTATATACCGATTTTTTCATTTGGATCATTTTTTGCCAAGAGATTTGATGTCGCTAAACCAAAATCTCCAATCTTAACATGTCCTTCTCCATCTAAGAATATATTGCATGGTTTCAAATCTCTATGAATTGTTCCTTGTTGATGTATATAAATTAAACCCTCAATTATTTCTCTAAATAAACTCCATAAACGCGTTTGATCTTCATACAATTTTGTATCAATTACTTGATCAAGCGTACTACGATCGCAAAATTCCATTTGAATATACATGATTTGCATTTCTTTAATTTTATTTGTTTCAGCACTTTTATTATTTTCTTCTTCGTCCTCATCATCATCTTCACTCGACTCATCTTCTGAATTTAGATTCGCAAAACAGACAATACTGTCATCATCATCATCGTCATCTTGATTATTTTCATTAACCGAGTTTTCTTCCTGAAGTTCATCCCCATCACTTACATCTTCACTCTCATCATCCTCATCTTCTTCGCTTGCATCATCATCACTAGTTTCTTCCTCGAATTCTTGCATCTTTTCAGTGGGTTCATTAAATTTTATTGACCACGAAAGTTCTTTAAAGTTCGGTATCAAATCCTCCAAACGACTATCCCGATTCGCGGAGAATATTGATTGAGATTCATCCTCCTCATCAGTTGAATCAATATCGATATCAACCAGAGCCGTTTCAATCCATGAATTATAATAACGTACAACATTTTCGTGATTGAGCCTAGATAGTAATTTCACTTCGCGAATGATCTTGCGATTAACTGTTTTATTATTGGAATTCAACAAGATTCTTTTTATTGCATAATTGCGCCTGTCTAAATTATTACGTACCTTAAATATGCATCCAAATTAGTTTACAGCTTAAAGAAAAGAATATTTTACTTACTTTAAACACTTGTCCAAATGCCCCTTTGCCTATACATTCTAGTTCAGTAAATTCAGTCTGATATCGTGATTGACCTGAAGCAATTGTTGTCGGAAGTATAAGTTTATCATCTGCAGGATCAGTAAAAATATGTTCTGGCATTTTTACAACTTTTCGCACTGGAGAATTCATATCCACTTTTATAAAAGAATGTTGTAGAAGTTTGCTGGCAGGATAACGATATTCATTTTTTAAAATGCATCTAAAGAAAAAGTTCTGGATTTATACAAATATTGTGAGATTATTTTATGCATACACTTGTATAAAATCCAGAAGAGCTTCTTCAATGTCAAAAGGTATTGATGGATTTGCCTCATCGGCTAAAGAACCTGTTAGTAATGATAAAACCATAATACCAAATTTGAAAATATCTGTCTTTTTGTTGTAACTTTTCTGCGTAGTTATGTGCGAAGTTAAATCACTCAACCTTTGGAATAAATTCTGATTGTATACTTTTACTTCACCTAAAAAATAAAATTTATAAAAATATTTGATATGCAGCAATGAATTGTAATAAAATACCTTTATGAGAGATATAAACACAGTGGGCATTTAAATTTTTATGAACAACATTATTTTCATGTAAATAATCCAAGGCGCTTAACGTATTCTCTGAAATATATCTTAACATGTTGATCTCAACTTGTATACCTTTAGATAAATATAAGGCAAAGCAACTTGTACCTATAAACAAAGATTTCTTATATTTTTGCAATACTGCACAAAATTGTCTTACCTATAATAAATTCACTTAATAAATTCATAATGATTCTATTATCGCCTTCAATGTCGGAACCAAAGTATATGTCAATGATTAAATTTGGATGCTTGAGTTTCAAAAGAGTTTTCATTTCCTGTTCAACAATCTCTATTTCTCTATGTAGATAAAGTTTATCCTGAACATCATCAATTGCCCATTGCGATAAATAATAAAGATGGCCATTTTCTTGTAATATGGCAGTATAAATAATACAATTAACTAATGGCAAATGTTCTTTGCATTGACCGCGTATAACTTCAAAATTTCCAAAGCGAATTACTTGTGTTTCATGCTCACAAATCAAGTCGCTAGAAGAATCTTGAGAATTTTCCCCATACAAAGTTGAACTACTTATTGAATTATCAGAACTATGTTCTTCACGTGATTTTCGATGAACTTGCCTGTATAATTCACGTTTTCGTTTATCTTCTTCCATTCTTTGTTTCTAAAATATTAAGAGAAATATAATCATTTTGTGTACACAAATTCTTATTCAGGTATACCTCAATTTTATATTTCTCTTGTGTTTCTTGTTGATGCCTTAATGTCATCTCATCATAGAAACTCTTTGGGGCTGGTTTGCTATTTTTAAAAAGAAATTCTCTCACATATGTAGCCAATTCAAATATCATCGCTCTCCCCTTCAGAGTATCAGCCTTTGTGTATAGGTCTTCAAGTAGCTCTGTTTCCTGACTTTTGGAAATTCCACTAACATTGCTGAATGACAAATTTGGAACCCTGATAAAAATTTCTATAAGTTATATAATTATTTAAAACTATTGGAAAACTTACACATTAGGATAAGTTTCACAACAATTTACTATGAGATCTACCCTTCCCTCTTTGGCAGTATCACACCCTTCTTGTGGTTTTAATGTTATCTTCAACTTTATTGGTTTCCACTCCTTCTTTTTACATTCACGTAAATCTTCAATATTTAAAAATATACTCTATAAAGTAAACAATAACAATAAAGTAAACAAATGTGAACATACACCTGTTCATTGCCATGTTTCTATTTGTACCTTCAAAACCTCCAGTTCGTCTTTTTGTGCGTGGATAATCTCAACGTTATTCATACTTTTATTAGAAAACTATTATAGTTTACACTATGCAGGTCATATTTAAACAAACATTAATAATAACGTGGTTACTTGGTAACCTTCGCCGGACGTTCTGTTTTTAATTCAACAGCTGACAAACATAGCCTAAAACAGCCTAAAAGTAAGTAACATTCAATAACATTCTGTGCAATTCTGTGTTTACTTTGCAGAATCGGTGATAACATTGTGATTGTGAAATTGTATCTAAAATTGTGATTGTGAAGTGCGTAATAATGTCAGATAAAGATAAGGCTAAAGGTGAGTTGAAATATTTGTTTATTCACATATCAATCAGCAAATTTAATCACAGACTCATCATCTTCTGATGAGAGTGCCAGCTCTTCATTGGCTGCAAAATTGGAAGTGGCTATCGAGGAAGTCCAAAACTTTATTAAAGACAAGCTAAAACTAGACTCTGATAGTGATTTGTTGAAAAAGGTGAACATAATTATCAACTTATTCTAAATTATTCAATTATTGCTTGAATTGTATACAGATTAAAGAACCTACACTTGATGCACTTGTTGAGTACATACAAAGTGGTCAATGCAAAAGGATAATCACATTGGTTGGTGCTGGAATTTCTACCTCAGCAGGCATACCAGATTTTCGATCACCTGGTTCTGGATTATATGACAATTTACAGAAGTATGATCTACCCCATCCAGAGGCAATATTTACTTTGGATTACTTCCATCATGATGCTCAACCATTCTTCTCTCTGGCAAAGGAATTTCTTCCTGGCCAATTCAAACCAACCAAAAGCCACTACTTCATAAAAATGTTGCAAGACAAGGGCCTGCTGGTTAGGCATTATACACAAAACATTGATACTCTTGAGAGAATTGCAGGAATAACTGAACAACTTTTGGTTGAAGCACATGGAACTTTTAATACTGGACATTGTTTGGGTTGTCGCAAGGAATATACACAAGATTGGATGAAAGAACGTATAATAAAAGATGAAATACCTATATGCACTGATTGCCCAGGTGTTGTTAAACCAGACATTGTATTTTTTGGAGAAAACTTGCCGAAAAAGTTTTATCGTTGCTTAGGAGACTTTAAAAAATGCGATTTACTAATTATTATGGGTTCTACACTTACAGTACAGCCATTTGCTCATCTAGTAGATAAGTAAGCTCTATAAAATCATTCTCCAGTTCAGATTCATTTTAATAATAATTCTCTTTTTTATATTAGGGTAGCCAGAAATGTTCCACGGCTGCTTATTAATAAAGAGAAAGCTGGTACAATGAATTTTGGAAAAGGCAATACCAGAGACATTGCAATGCTTGGTGATTGTGATGAACAATGCCAATTGCTAGCTGATAAATTAGGATGGGGAGTAAGTTAATATTAACATCACATTTTCATGATAGCACTATCAACATGTTATTAATCTTATTATATTCAATTACAGAAAGAACTGCAGAACATGGTGAAGACTGAACATGCAAAAATTGACGCAAAAGAAGATCAAGATGCTAGTTCAAGTTTATAAGCTACTGACATTAATTATATTTAGGCAATACTAATATAACTTTTAAAATATTAAGAATGGGCGCTGCCTATTTAATATAATCACATATTGTTTAATTTTACAATTGTATTGTGGAAAGCGGCAATAAGAGTAAGAATAGAATTGCAATTCATTTATCAGTAAAATAAATATGTCATCATGACTACCATCTTCTGACATAAATATGTAAATCTCAAGGCTTTTGCAATTAATATCCTGATATTATACTTGTGGATGAACGCAATTATAAACACAGAGTGTCAGCGGAAAAATAAAACTTTGTACTTTGCGTATTAATTAGTAGCTAGTTCAAATTAGTTATTTTCAATGTATATAAATAGGTGTGCCTTGCGTTATCGATGCACAGTTGAGTATCAGTAAATAGTAAGCCGAGTATATACACACATTCTGAAAGTGTGTTTCCTATAACTAATGTGCGACTCAACATACAGTTACAACTGAGGATGATAGCTATATAAAGACTGAATACAACATAAAGGTCAAATACGACAGTTCTGTGCAAGCGTGCATTTGTATTCGATCGCTCAACGCACTATTTTCTGTGCGGTGTAAAAACTTGTGCTTTTGTTGTAAACAAATAATCCATGTCAAAGATGCAGGTCGATGAATCATTACTATCCACTTGGGCATTTTATTGTGGAGTTTTAACATTGAAATTGCTTGCAATGTCCACCTATACAGGCCTGACTCGTATGCGACTAAAGGTAATTGATTTCTTGTGACTTAAGCCACGTTTACATATTTAATATTTGAATAGACTGACACATACAATGACTATTAAGTAGATAGCGTCTTGGAGACGTAATTATTGCAATTATAAGTCAATGAAGCATGTTATATCATTTTAATTGACGGCAAATTATGAGTGACGAAGCATAATTGTTTAAATTCTAGGCATTCGCTAATCCTGAGGATGGCGCCACGCTGAAAGTGAAGCCGCGAGTTGACGATAAAGTTGAACGAATTCGAAGGTTTGTCAATGAACTAAAATGAATTAGGTATGAATTTATGCGCTTTGTTTTAGGGCCCATCTTAATGATATTGAAAATATCGTGCCATTCGCTATTATCAGTGGCTTGTACATTCTTACAAACCCGTCGTCTGGAATGGCTACATTGCTCTTCAGAATTGTAACAATTTCCAGATTTTTGCATACATTTGTCTATGCTGTGGTCCCCTTACCCCAACCCTCAAGGGCCATCGCATATTTTGTTCCATATGCTATCACTTTCTACATGGGTTTTAAAGCTGTTATTCATTTTATGTAGAAAAAAGAATACGTTATTTAGAGTTGTTTACTTGTGGTATCCCGCTGAAACATGCGCTCTCTAAATATAAGAACATTTTTTGTATTTTCCATTAATCCGTTGCCTAGCGACTAATAGTACAAGCAATTTAATGCTTCGATTTGAATAAATCTTTAAGTAGCTCAACATTATTATATAACTTGATTTTGAGGTCAAATTTATTGATTACGATTGAGATACATGTATATGTTGCATCATTGTCGTGATAATAATTGTTATTCTTGTTTGCTTATCAGAGTAATTCGCGCAATATTACCTCGGTTGTTCCCTCTCCAATCCACGTTGGTCCCCTATTTTATTATAGATACGAGGAAAACGAGTTTTGCCGCAAAACTTCGTTGGCCTCCGATAGTGCGACGCGCGGCTTTGCTTTGAGTACAACAAAAGTGTTTCCTGCTTAAATAAAATGGTTGAATGCAAGAAGAAGATGGACGGATTATGCGAGAAACCAGAAGCCGTGGGCGTAATCAAGAAAGCACGCATGGAATTTGATATGCGAAAGGATTTTGTGAGACCTGATAAGAAATCTAAATGCACATGGCATGCTGGCGCTGATCCAAAAACCTCACCACACACGAAAATTCGCAAGTAAGTTCGGCGCTTTCACATGATTTATCCCATAAGAATATGATAATTAATATTGTCGCAAAAAAAAAAAGATTATTGCAAAAAAAATTGCATAGCAACAATTAATTTGAATGTTACCAAAGACGTATGCGACCTTAGCATTCAACTTGAACCATATTTATTATTAGTTTAAATATTTAAAGTAGTTATGCTACCATGCACCTAAATAAATATTTACATTTTATATAATTCATGTGCATACAAGATTACAACTTTGGCTTGTCTTTCAGTAAGCATACAGATGCGGTTCTTCCAAATATTTTATATACTGTGGGCAACACCCCCTTGATTAAATTGAATAAAATACCACAATCAGCAGGAATTAAATGTGAAATGTGTAAGTAATCCATAAAATAAATAGGATCGTCAAATAAATATTCGATTATTGCAATTACAGATGCGAAATGCGAATTTTTCAATCCTGGCGGTTCGGTGAAAGACCGCATCGGTTACAGAATGGTTGAAGATGCTGAGCGTCAGGGTTTATTAAAACCTGGATACACCGTAATTGAACCAACATCCGGAAATACCGGAATTGGTTTAGCCCTTGCATGTGCTGTAAAGGGTTACAATTGTGTAATTGTAATGCCTGAAAAAATGTCTGATGAGAAAGTAAATACTTTGCGCGCTTTGGGCGCAACTATTTACCGCACACCAACCGAAGCTTCTTTTGATTCTCCTGAAGGATTAATTGCTGTTTCGCAAAAGTTGCAAAAGGAAACACCTAATTCAATAATTCTCGATCAAGTAAATTTATTGAAATGTTTATTCTCTTAACTTATTTGAAACTTTTTAGTACCGCAATGCGAGCAATCCTTTAGCGCATTATGATACAACTGCGGATGAAATTCTTGAATCACTTGAAGGAAAATTGGATATGATCATCTGCGGAGCTGGTACAGGAGGCACTTTATCTGGCATTGGTCGAAGAATCAAAGAAGTATGCCCATCCTGTGTTGTTGTTGCTGCTGATCCTGAGGGATCAATTCTTGCGGTCCCCGAGTCGCTAAATAAAACCGACGTTGAGTTTTATGAAGTTGAGGGAATCGGTTATGATTTTATTCCAACTGTGCTCGATCGCAGTGTTGCTGATCGTTGGATAAAATGCAATGACCAAGCCGCTCTTCCAATGGCAAAGCGCATTATCCGCGAAGAAGGACTTTTGTGCGGTGGCAGTAGCGGTTTCGCTCTTGCAACAGCCTTGCAAGCCGCCAAAGATTTGAAAGCAGGGCAAAAATGCGTTGTTATTTTGCCTGATGGCATTCGAAACTATATGACAAAGTTTGTTTCGGATCAATGGATGGAAGCGAGAAACTTGAAACCTTGCGTTAATGTTAACAATCATCCGTAAGGCACTTTAATCAATTGTAACTAAATAATATACTTTATTTGAATTTACTATTATAGATGGTGGGATATTAAAGTCGCTGCACTCATAAATCATATGGGACATCTACAAACAAGATTAACTGTACCAAGCAATAAGAAAGTTGGCGAAACTTTAGAACTAATGAAGGAACATAATTGCACCCAAATTCCTGTAATTGATGCACACACAAATGATGTTATCGGATTAGCAAGTGCATCAACGATAACGCAGAAGTTAATGAATAAATTTGCGGATATGAATTCGTCAATCTTAAGCGTCGTGCAAAAGAAATTTTACCGCGCTACACCCGATACTAACTTGGGGCTGATTTCGCGCATCATGGAAATTGATCAGTTTGTCTTGATTACAGAAAGTAAGTAACAATACCGTGATTAAATAATTTATTAAATAATACTATTTTTAGAAACCAAGGCAGGAAGCAAAAATAAGGATACAGTTTATGGCATCCTTACTAATGTTGAATTTTTAAACTACATTAAAGATTATAGCAGCAAAAATGGAAAGTAATACATTTGATGTTGTGTATATATTTAGCAGAGATGATTATATTTCTGTTACAATGCAGTTAAATAAAAAATATTTTAACAAATACTGTGATAATGTTTATGTTCTCTGAATTTGAATGTGGAATTTACAAGAAGGCATAGTTTGTACTTCAGCAGTCACAAAGCAGTTAATGCCTAAATTAGCAAGTCCACCTCTAAGAATGCCACATGTGTAAGCAACATATCGAGGTGCAAGCTCTAGGTACTGACTACCATTTGATATCCTAGTTAGAAATCTAAATGCATTATCTTGTAGTACATATACTCCTTGATGATTAGTTCGTAAATTATCAATTTGCTTCTTGTATATGGCAGTCCAAAAATCTGTACAGACGAATTTCATTGTATCTAATTCATCTTTAAATCTTGGCATATCTTTAGTTAGTCTATAACAGAAGAGCAAATTTAAAGACTTGTTTGCTAATTATAATCTGGAATAGTATACCGTTCAATTATCTTATATCCAGTCGAGAAACCAATATACTCTAAGCTAGATAAATCCTCATCCTGCAAAACAGTAAATGAATGAAGATAATAAACAAAGAATAAATAAAAACAAATGAGAAAACTACTTACTTTTACATCTTTTGTTTTGCTTATATTCTGTTCAATAACGTAGTTCACTAACTCGGAATGTAGGAAATCAAATATTGTTTCATCGGCCATTGCACAAATTAATAATTTTAATGCACAATAGTTATAATTATTAAGTATTTAATACTTTATCATGATTTTCTTAACATCGTAAGGTTATATTATGGTCTAGACATATGCAACCCAAAATTCTCGACGTATTGATTGGAGGAATGCTACATTTAAACAGACCTTTAAATTTTTAAAAGGCCAATAGTAAAAGCAATTTTACCGTTTCAAAAATTACAAATAGAAACATAAACGTGTTTATAGTATTTTTATTCGGAAAAATACGAAAAATAAGTCTATATATATCATTTATGCATATATACACACCAGTAGTCTGTTAGCATTGCAACAAACCATTCACAGAGTATTATTTCATTCTTTATCAGTATTACATAAGCCTAGCTGCTCATGATTTGCATTAATTTAATACTAATTTTCATTACTTGATAATCGTCATTGTTTTAAGTATACATCTTGATAAAATATAAACGCATTGGCGAAAACCGTTTACTTTTCAAAAAAATATATTGGAGCTGGTTTCCTTCGTATTCATATATGCTTTAAACATAATGTTTAAATAGTTTATATACAAAATAGTTATCTCTGTTCATCTTCATCTGTTAGCCTAGCCTATCCGCATCAAGTATGGGACACCTCAATATTTGCTTAACTAGATATAACATCTAATTACGCCGGTTTTGGTCAACATTTATACCTATCAATTTAAATAATTATTATCGCGAATATATAAAAATATAATGATGAATATAGATAGCGCAAAGTCCTTTAAATAAATTATGTACATAACTTATTTGATTATTAAATGATTCATATATAGCCCATGTGGCTGTACCTTTCTTCGAATTGGAATTATTTTTGTATACATTTTTCGTATTTTTCGCAATGTATAATTGCACTCAATTAATAACCACATCGTTTACTTATCGTATTTGCATTCATCTCGAAGTATTGTTAAAGCTACTTAACGCCTACGTGTTTCGCCTTGCAGAGAGAGTGTAGTATAAAAATACATTTACATCTGACGGCGAGATGAATATGAATATTAACAGTGTGCAATTTTCTTCTTGCTCCCTGCTTGCATCTCTTCACCATCGCATCACTCACGCTATATACAAAATATATTACTATCGCGTAGAAAATACATATGTGTTGCACACTCCAACGGGATGATTGCGAAGACGTTAGTGTGATTTGTTCTTCATGGAAGGCACAAATTCCAATTAGTGAGCGGCCTCATCCGGCGTGTTTAGACAGGTTTAACGGCATATCTGAAAGAAGCAAGAGATGCAATTATTATGCGCAACGAACATCCGAGACAGCAGCAGCAATTACCTGCGATATTGTCGTCCCTGTGTTCAGTGTCCCGAGGCGGCTCGGCTGCCCAAGAGCAGGACGGTGCCTCGGGGCGGACGGGAAGCGGCAGTGGATAAGTTGGCGGCGCGGCCGCTAACCCGGGAAAGCCACGCGCAAATGCGTGGAAATAGTGCGGCGCCAGCGAATATGGATGGATGAAGGGCGGCATAAACGACGGCGGTGTCGCGTACGGCAAGCACAGCCTCTTATCGACGTGCTGAAACAGAAGCAGAACAATTGTACAAACGTCTAACAACTTCCGGTTATTATCCTGCGCTGCTTATGCAGCACGTGCCCGCGATTGCGTATCAAGATATTCCAAGAAATGTAGAAACGCACGAACAATAGAAACGAAAGCCAGCGCAGCGCGCACGAGCCCAGTGCCATAATTACATGGTCAGTAAAGCAGAAATTCTTTTTCCTTCATTTCCGTGTGATGTCTGCTGGCTCGTGCGCGCATTGCATGTATGTGCTGTGTGCTGATAGACAGTGGGCGCTGCTTAATCAGCGATCATTAAACATGCATTAGGCAAGCAAAAAAGCTGATTTCCAGGATTGAGACGTATTCGCAGATCCACGAAGCCATCTCTAAGCAGAAGGCAAAATGGGCATGCCATGAGTTGCGTCGCGATACAACCGGATTGCTGTGGCTTGACTGTAGATTTAATAAAGTTATGGTCTAATAATTAATCTTGCGCACAAATGAGCGGCACGCTCCAAACACGTAGAACAATAGAGCAAGGGAATTACATCATTTGCACACAAGGCGCATCGCATCACCGATTCAATAGGCGAACATCGTGCACTACTCACCGACAGTTCGATAGAGCGCAGGCGGTCCACGCTCTCCGTGTACCAGCGGTCTTCGGGTGTCGGCTTCGAGTACTGATGTTGGCCAGCAGCAACAGCGCCCGGCGAGTAATGACTAGGCGAATTCGCCGGTGATCGCTTCGCACTCTTGTCGTCGGCCAGAAGCGACGTAATACTGTAGCTGCTATTCCTAGACTGCGTATGTCTGCTGGTGGCAGCTGGCTCCTCGGCGATGCCGTTCGTTCGCACTGGACTTGCCACCTTGCAGCTGACTGTCGGCTTGCTGCGACTTCGCTTCATGCACGAGTCCTCCAGGTGTGCCTTTGAGTCCTTCTCCATTTCGCGCAAAATTCGCTTACGCGGCGACACGACCGACTCTCGTGCAGGTGAGCTAGCAGCCACCTTATCGACGAGCACCTGGATAACATTGTGTAGTCGCTTTTCTCGACGTTTCTTCGACTTGTGTCCACGCACCAAATGCACATGCTTCACTAACTTAATGAACTCGTCTCCCGAGGAATCGAGAGGCCTCCTAGATTTCTTGGACTTTGCCAATGTACGCCGCAGTTTTCGACTCGCTATGTAGCAGAACGCGAGCTGTTTTGATAAGTTTTTGCGTGGCGTTGCTTGTTTCCAAGAGTGGTCGCGTTGCCACGGTGATGACTGAATGGAGCTGTTGTCGTCTGAAACTGTTGTCCGGTTAACATTATATTCTTATGCAGTCGCGTATCAAAGGGATGGAGTACGTACCACTAAGTGAGGTGCTGCTCTCCTGGCGATATGTGGGTGTCGACGAAGCAGTGCCTTGCGGAGGCCAAAACGTCTTCCTCGGCACGGACACCCAGGACACGCGTTCGCCTTCCCTGGATCGCTCCAGCTCCAGTATAAACTTGCCATCTGCGCATCGGTCGAGGAGAACATGTGTTAATATTATAGAATGCAATATGACTGCATGAAGTGAACGATTGGAATGTTAATTGCTGGGTAGGCAGGTTAGGTTGGCAGGACGGGCATAGCCAAAGGGCATGTCGTACCTTTGAAGAACTTGAGCCGGCCCCCGTGCGAGTAGGCGCTTCTTGGGGGTTCCTCGCGATCGGGCGGCGCTGAAGCCGTTGCTGACGCTGGCGGCGCGCACTCACCATTTCCATTCAAGACATCTTTCGTTGAGTTCTCCGCGTCCGTTTGCATTTTGGTACATTTTGTTAATGAAGTGCACGCGCCGTTCGCGATCGCATAGATCATAGTACCAGGGCTGCTTGCCCCTCGCGCTGATGATGACTAGACGTGCGTGTGAGCACTAACATATCGTCGTCGGCGGCAGCGACGGTGAAGGCCACGAAGAGGACGAGGGCCACACGGAAGACGGTTGCAGCGCACAGGAAACACACGCAACCACCAAACTCTCCGCTCCCGAACCCGCTTCTGTGCTACTAAACACACGGCCGTCGTCGTGGTCGCCGTAATCCGATGATGGGCTGCAAGTAATCGCGGCGTACTCGATACGAATGTACGTACAACAAACACACTCATCCGCATGCACTCGCTATAAGGCGCACAAGGCCCATCACAACACCACAGCCAAGACACTCTGAATTTCTCGCGCAGCCTTTCGCTCTAGCGCCTGTACTATCTCGCTTGCTCCACCTGCTGCTGTCGTTGCCGATGTGTGTTTATATTCGATTACGGCGCACTCCTCTTCTTCGCTGTTGCTGCAACGAGTGCATATACACATTCAACGACCCACGCCCGATATACGCGCCGTTTACATCCACATACCGCATATTTCCTCCATGCTTGCTAACGTTGGCGCTCCGCGAACCGACCGAATTCAATCTGAAGCGCACAAATTACGATCGGTATGCACAGACGGGCTCGCCGCGCGCAAGAAATATTTGATGATGCGGACACGACGGCGCGACCGATACTCACTTGCGTTGCCAACGTTTTTTCCATTGGAATGATGCTTGAATTTTATGTTAGCATTTTATCCTGCGGGAATAGATACATATAACAGGGAACTAAAGGCATACATGTATTTCCTTCGCAATTGTTGTTTTGCTCATCTAAAGTTTGGGCCCTTTAAAATTTTAATGTTGTTTCAAATTGAGAATCACCTAGGCAACACTGCAATTAGGTCCTTAATTGTATTAAATGATATTATCTCATGACGTATAGACTAAAAGCTACAATTTCTTTGAAATTGAATTATGATAATGGAACATAATATTTCATAAATAAGATAATAGTGCTTTATTTATTATTACAATTATCAGAATTTAGTGAGGGCGCTTAGAGCAGTTTGTCTGGCATATAAGCATGTGGCTCACAGACGTCTCCATCAGCCTTGACAAGTCTGTCTGTCAAACACACCGGAGCACGCCATACGCAGAAGTCGTTGTTGTTAATATTGAAAGTGATAATAAATTACGCTATTACAAGTATTAGAGCCGTTAGTGTGCATAACAGAACTTGTGTATTTAGTAGTAAAGTGTGTTCTTAAACAATAGTGCAAAATGGGTGATTCTAAAACTGGTGCAGCAAACATCTTTGAAGACCTCTCCAATGTGGAATTTGAAACCAGCGAAGATGTGGAAGTCGTGGATAAATTTAAGAATATGAACCTCCGTGAGGAGCTTATGCGTGGTATCTTTGCATATGGTAAGTTTCATTTGCAACGTGTTGTGTATATGTACACAGAATTGTTTATTGAGGTCATAACCTAAATTGTATCAATCCTGTAGGTTTTGAGCGTCCCTCCGCTATTCAACAGCGAGCCATCAGACCAATTATCAAAGGACGAGATGTTATCGCGCAAGCACAATCCGGCACAGGTAAAACAGCTACATTCTCGATTTCCATTCTGCAATCATTGGACCTCACTATGCGTGAAACACAAGTGCTATGTCTGTCACCAACAAGAGAATTGGCTGTACAGATCCAAAAGGTCATTCTTGCTTTGGGTGACTTTATGAATGTTCAGTGCCATGCATGCATTGGTGGTACCAATTTGGGTGAAGATATCAGAAAGCTTGACTATGGACAGCATGTTGTAAGTGGCACACCAGGCAGAGTGTATGATATGATCAGAAGGAGGGCTCTCAGAACTAGATCAGTGAAGATGCTTGTTCTTGATGAAGCTGATGAGATGTTGAACAAAGGCTTTAAGGAGCAAATCTATGATGTCTATAGATTTTTACCTCCATCAACACAAGTTGTCTTAATCTCTGCTACACTTCCTCATGAGATTCTTGAGATCACATCAAAATTCATGACAGATCCAATCCGTATTCTTGTCAAACGTGATGAATTGACACTGGAAGGCATTAAGCAATTCTTCGTTGCTGTTGAACGTGAAGAGTGGAAGTTTGATACACTTTGTGACCTGTACGACACACTTACAATCACACAAGCTGTAATCTTCTGCAACACAAAACGCAAGGTGGATTGGTTGACCGAAAAGATGCGCGAAGCAAACTTTACCGTGAGCTCTATGCACGGTGATATGCCACAGAAGGAACGAGATGTAATCATGAAAGAGTTCCGATCAGGCCAAAGTCGTGTTTTGATCACAACAGATGTTTGGGCCCGTGGTATCGACGTTCAGCAGGTGAGTCTAGTCATCAATTATGACTTGCCAAACAATCGTGAATTGTACATCCATCGCATTGGTCGCTCTGGTCGGTTCGGTCGCAAGGGTGTTGCGATCAATTTCGTTAAATCCGACGATATCAGAATTCTCCGTGATATTGAACAATATTACTCGACGCAAATTGATGAAATGCCAATGAACGTTGCAGATTTAATTTAATTCTATTCATACACATTTGTGTATACGTTTAAACCTAACGAACGTAAAATTAATTGCAAATTCTAATGTTTATACTAATATTTAAGTAATTACCTGAAATGACACAGTCTTGTGAGTGAATAATTCATTTTTATTTAGTAAACTACATTTATTCTTAAACATGTTACTATTTTTCATAGTAATGCTTGATTCTCCCCATTTTCCCGTAGTTTTGGTAGAATCTTTTCAGTTTCAGAGAACATTTCCTTACATTAATAGATTCAATACATGAAAAATTATTTATCAATAAATGACATAGTAAATTAAATGATTTAATAGACATTTTCATCATTTTTGAATCATTACACATAAAATATTAAAATTTGAATTCCTTATATTTCTTTGTCTGCTTTGTATCAGCGTTTTGCTGACGTTTTCGCTTACTCTTTTGTTTTGCAACATGCTCAGCTAACATATCACTCAAATCCTCTTTCTGCAATTGCGATTGATTTTCACGTATTTGTTGCTCATAACGCACTGCCATTGCATCGCTATCCATATCCAATTCTGATGGATCTAAAGCCAATTCCACCGTTCCCTCGCGCTCTGGGGCAGCAGTTCCTGCTCCTCCTCTTCGAGCTGAAATAACGGCTGGTGGAGGAGCACCAACACCAGTCATATCGTATACGTGACTGCTAGCCATCATAGAACCGCCAATTCGGTCGTTTCTCTTTTCAGGCAATACTTGATAGAGTACAGGCGTTTCGCCACCTTCCATTTCAGCCTCGATCTTTTTCTTACGCAATTCAATCGTCTCTGGTGTTTCCATGCCGGCTGGTATAGAAGTAAGACCACTCGGTGTCACTAGGCCTTCTGCTGGCGTTACTAAGCCACTTTCATCAGCTTCACCATCGCCTTCGTCCTGTTCTTCCTCTTCTTCGCTTTCTTCTTCAGATTCCGATTCTAATTCACCCCATAAAGTACGTTCCACGGCGACATCATCGCCAAGATCGTCCAAGTTCTGTATAATCGTCCCGAAGACATCACCATATAGTGGTTTGCCGTTTTCATCAACAGGCGGTTTGCCCCAACCGCCTGCATGATAGCCAAACGAACAGCCTTCTGGAATTGGTGCGTTTAAGCCTGGAATCTTGAGATTTGGGTAGCTGGGCGGTGGGCCATAACGTTGCATTGCAATCAACCATGGCGGAGGTACTTTTGCAGCACTCGGTCCAACGGGCATGCCAAGTGCTGTGCGAAGTTCTTCCGACAGATCACCCGGTTTCTTTTCTTTGAGTCGTGTTTCGAATTCCTTGCCTTCGTAGTAAAGATCGCCATGAATCGTCATTTTCGGTTTTGTTTGCCATCTGAAATAGAAATTCATTGATAATTAGTAATCAATTGAAAGAAATCGCGTAAAACTTACTTAAAGAATGCATCATGTAATTTTTGATAATCGATATCAATTTTGCCCATTTTTGGTCTTGTACGTTCACGCATTTTTGCTTTAAGAGTCTTTGATTCATCTTTATCTTGCAATGAGGCACGCATTTCCATGATGCCGGTCTTTTTAATAAAATCAGGCAAATTGAATGGTGGTTTTTCGATACCGCGTTTGCCCTGTAAGTACTTACGTTTGAAGCACCAATGTCGTGGTACTTGAACAGTATTTCTATGGGCTTTCAATTGCACCAATAATTTTGGATCGCGAGCAGTAACATCGTGCATTTCAACAACGTCCGGTCTATTCACCAATTGCTTAAGTTCAGCAACGCTCAAACGTGTAAGCTTTTTCAATTTACGTTTTGAGAGTTTCGACTTGTCATCGCCCTTGCGATCGTCACCATCTTCAGCTTCCTCCTGGAATTGATCTCCAAGCGTTAGAATTGGAGCTTTTGTAGATAATGACGTTGGCATTGCAAGCATTGGCGGAGGAATGTCTGATTTTCTATCAGCTATTTTGAACGCTTCAAAGATGTGGAAAAACTGTCTATATTGTGGTGCCAATTCATGAAGCCCAAGGGATTCTTGAATGTATCTAAAACATTGATGATAATATTTCATTTGCATTTTAAGTGCAAGAAATTACTTACTCTACTTCAACATCAGCTTCACCAGTTTCTTTTTGTGTTTCATTGCTTGAGTCCTCTTTACTATCTTCATTCACATTCTCTTTTCCTTGAAGCTGCATTTGTTTCTTATTCTTCTTCCTCTTCTTCTTCTTTTTATTTTTACTAAGCTTATTGTCTTTACTTTTATTATTTTCTTTAAGACTATCTGTATCATGAATATCAGGTGTATGCTGGTAAGAATCTTCATCATCTTCAGGTTCTTCAACTGGAATACTTTGCTGTGAATTTGAGTTATCTTCTATTGCAGCAACTTCTTGTTGAAACTCCTCCATTTCTCTCGCACCCTCCTCTTCTCTTTGATCTTTAAAAGCAAGCAATTGTTCCAATACTTGAGGAATCTCAACCTCTTCTGCCTCCTCCATAGTATTTTCATCTTCATCAGCAGGAGTAGAGTTGGAATTCTCCATCAAATCAATAGCTTCTGGAGGTTCTTCCATTGAGTCTGTAAAGAAAAACACATTGAGTAATTGAAGTTCTACCATCTGTATCATACTACCTTGATTCATTTCTATTTCTGAAGTATTTTCAGAATTATCACCAGAGGTAAACTCTGTAGTTTCCTGCAAGTTAACATGAAAATTAGCTCGTTGTAAATAAACACTGATGACTCTAAGGTGGCTTAATTTTCAGCGGCACTAGAGCTAAATCAATAGCTCAATAGTTGTATGAAAAGCCTAAAATGCATATATCTTACCTGTGTTTCTTCCTCCATTCTGTAAGTATTCTGCGGTTTTATTTTAACAAATTCTTAACTCCAAAACACTGCAAAATAAATTTCGTTCCAATGTTAGGTTAACACGCTACGGGTGATGACTTATATGCAACCAGAGGCGCTTCTAGGGATAAACTTCAGATCCAAATCTCCCTAGTTATAAGTTGGTACGTTTGTAACCGACCAGAGGACGCTTCATGTATTACTTGTGAAGAAATGGAGGGAATTGTGCTGTGCAATAATCTACAAGAGTTTGTCTGCAATTTATCGAACGACGACCGAGTGGCTGACTAAACTGATCCACGAAGGTGGATTGTCCAGCTGTTTATACGATGGTCGACGACGCGTAACCGGCGAGTACTTGCAGATGGCCATTGCATCGGTGAGTACACTGCACTTACAGGAGTAGGGTTAGAGTGCAATCGCCGTTTACCAATTCCTTCATTCGTAATTTTAGATTTGCAAGTATCGGAGTCCTGAGGACGACGTCTTGTCGCATTGGGTTAGCCGGGTACGAGCGTCTGCGCGCCTTCATTCCTTCCCCAGACGCGGATCGCGGGCGAACGAACTTGGCTATTCGACGTTCATACAGTATCGCGGTATCGGTACGTGCAGTCGTGTTGCGGACGTAGTGATCGCGAGTTGCTGCATGCAGAGAAGTAAATGCAGCCGGCAAAGCGCATTCTTTAAGAACATTCGAGCTCTGCATGCGAAGAACAACAACATCAAGACCAGTACATATCGAGAGTTGTGATTACCGAGTACAGCAGGCTCTTCATCTTTCAACTTGGGAACCAGCAGCGGCAGGAGGAGTGCAGACGTCCGCAGCCCGTCGATGAAAGCCTAAGGTTAGTGGAACATTCATTTGCCATATTTGATACGAGTTTTATTGATGATATTGCTCAAAGAGCATTCTACACACGCATATCTTCAACCAACCTATAAGAATCATACTTGACCATTCTTTGCGGACCGCAATAGTTTATCATTGGATGTCAATGCTTATCTATAAACATTGCACTCAATGCATCGTTAGCGACATGGCGTTTCTGTTTTGTTTATACGATTTACGGACGTTTGTTTATTTTTAGACTACTGACTTGCTAAACAATAATATTGAGAATCCCACGAAATAGGTAAATTGTATTGCTAGGGGCACCAGGTGCATATTAGATCCCCTCTAGTGAGGGTACATTGTGCTCTCGGAAAATGACATTGCGGCCTTGATTTTCCGCACAATTTGTGCCCCACAATAACCATTGGCGAGAGTACTACATGTACGAGTTCTTTGCCCGAACACTGTTCAGTTTGCGGATGGCGTATCAATGGATTTGCGCATCTGGAAGGCTGTGAAAACTCGTCTTATCTCCTGCGTGCGTCCACAAAAGACATGACGTAAATTTAGGGCATCTCATGAGGCGTTTAAAATGCCAAAGAATAAGGCATGAGTCCCCAAGGATGAGCGCAAGACGTGTGCGAATTGAAACGTTGAAAATATGAAACATATAAGTTTAGAACTCTCAGAGCAATTATTGAATGGTGTATTAAAGTAAAATATGATAAAAATGAATTTACGATGCGAGACACAAATTACATTTGACTCTCAGCAACAGGACAGGATAGAACAGAACAGAACTCAGCCAGCAGTATTCAAAAATTGTATGCGCTTGGATTAATAGGAAATCCGTTTAAAAATCCATTTTGTGTGTTTTTTAGCAGTGGCACAAAAGAGCGCAGTATGCAAATAGGTGGAAAACGCTTCGTTCATTTTTTCATAGCTTAAAATACGCATATCATGAGCATTTCAAGCGCTGGAAATATTTGCGCAATGTTGCCGCCCGTTTTTTTTTGCCGCACATGTATCGAACGCCTTTTTTGCTCTTGTGCGCCAGTTGAAGTACACGTACTATTAAATTAAAACAATTGCAACGCGACTGAAACGCGGTGGACCGTGATAAAGCCTCGAACGCTTATGTAATTGCCGAAAATAGCTTGTCATGGTAATCTTCCTGTGTTTTTACAGGCTTTTCAAATGCACGTTACATGTATTTTTAGTAGGTGTGGAAAAGAAAGTACATACGCGCTGGGATTTTTTCCTCAGTCGTGGTTGCTTCAGCAGTGCATGAATATTGGGATTGACGTTTGTACAGTTGGAAAGCTCATAAATTTAGATACGAATGATTTTCTCAAAGATGCACAGTCAGTGAGACGTATGTGTCCATCAGCACGTAGTGTTTCGTTTTGTTTGTTTCATAAACTATCAGGCGATTTAATTTTACATCCACATGCCCCGAATAAATAGACAAAAATTCAGTACGGATTGACAGAGAGAGCGTGGTGTTGTGACGGTCAACAACGAATGCATTGATTCCTAGATAACACGTAATTACATTTGCATCTAATTTTAATTCGTTTTTTATGCGCTCCAATCTCGTGTTATATGCCAGGGTCAATGTCTTACATAAATACTTTGAGATGCAGAGTGCAAATGAATCGAGATTTATAAACATTGTGTTTGTGGAGCAGAGCAACGTATTGCCGAGCTGTGCTGTGCGAGGCACAAAGTATTTTCATATTTAATTTAGATTACAAAGTCAATTGGAATTGATCTATATTTATGGACGAGCCGAGACGATTTGTGGCCGTTTGGCTTATTCACGCTAAGCGTCTAAGCTGTTTATCATTAGCATACGGTACTGCGTATTATTTTTCATAGATGAAAAAAGCGGCTTTGATCGTATTATCGCATCATCTTGAATTGCTGGAGTGCCATTGCCACTTGCTTTTTAAACTGCATGAAGAGCAGTGCTCGTGAATGTTGCGATTGTGTGAATTAATTGCATCGTGTAATGTCATATCCGATAATTAAATTTTGTTAAATATGCGCAAGTGAGTATCTCACGTCTTGGAAATAGATAAGATAATGTTTGTATTGAATTATTAGTCCGCACTTGCTCGCTACTGGAGCAGGTTATTGATCACGATTGCAGCGAGTGTCAAATGTCTTTCACGCGTTGTTTGAATTATGAATTATTTATTGATAGTTTATCAGGCTTCGGATTGATACACAATTAACGAGTCGTGATTAATAATTACAAAAGATTTACATTGTTTATAACACATGCAGTAGTCAGGTTTTTTAATAGCGTGGTAACAGGAGGCAAACGAAATGATAATAATTTGGAGGATATCATTGTGAATCACAACATGGAAAATAATTCATGTGTGCTTTCTGAAAATATGATCTACAAACGTGCTTTTATTATGAATGATAACAATCAAATATGCGAACATTGTTTGCAAAAGGAACGCATAGGAAAACAAAAATTTAGCCGGAGCGCGCGTATGGGGGTGTTTGCCGTCTTCTCTTTCCATATATGTATGTTAGATACACACTTGATATGCAAACAAATATTCCGGGGAGGTTGGTTTATATTTACAAAACCGTTGGTAGGCATTTGCATTCGCGTCTTCGAAGCGCACACACTAACTGCATTGTGAATTCAAACAGAGAGGCGACTGCGACTGCTGCACGGAAATAGTTTTCATTCATAAATATGCGTGTGAAGCTAACTCGCGTATTGTAGATGCGCGCAAACTATTTTATGTTTCGTTGGTGGAAGGTGGAAATATACGAAGGAGACGAGGAGAGTACCATACGGTTCAAATGAACCGTGATGCGCTTATGCCTTCCGGTTCTTCCTGCCGCCGCGCAAGTTTCGCATAATTATGCATTAATTTATTAATTAATATGCTCTGACAGCGGGCGATGTTTGTTTTATACGGTAAATCCGCACTTTAGCCGAATTGTTGTAATGCTATTAATTTTCAATGCAATTATCTTAAATTCCAACTGAAATTCGGCGAAATGTACGTTGAGTTTGCGTTTTTGATGGATAGAATTTGAATGCGCTAAAAATGGTTTTCACGTAGTTTGCAACAAGCTTTTATAGCGTTGACTCGTGTAAATTGGATGAAATGTAAAAATAATTTCGCAATTTATTCATCACGTGTTGTTGAAAGGGAAATTCGGGACAAAGTCGAATTCGTAAAAATTATCTGCGGCAAAAATAAAAAAAATTCTTTTATGTAATTGCAGAGAATGTGCTGCAAAAAGCCAGTAAGCGAAATCGTTAGTAACTTGTTAAATTTAACGTAAAACTGGATGTAAAAACATACGAGCAACTGGTTTGTTACTGTAAACAATTGAAAAGTTTTTATAGATTATTCCCATATCCTACACGTTTTTAATACAAATTGAAATTTGAAATTGCGCTGTCGGTTGTTTCTATTGACGCTGAAAATGAGTTTTTATTGAGTGAAAATTAAGAAACAGAGTTGATTGATTAAGTATTCAATGAGAATTAATAATTTTTCGGCGATCAAAAAGTTAATCGTTATCTTCGATTATTAAATCAGCGTGAAGCTATAGATAACGTGTCACCCTTTTTAATGATTTGTTACCCGGAGTA
Source organism: Aleochara curtula (assembly GCA_963978815.1). Lineage (NCBI taxonomy): Eukaryota > Metazoa > Arthropoda > Insecta > Coleoptera > Staphylinidae > Aleochara > Aleochara curtula. The sequence goes on along the minus strand of OZ022216.1, from coordinate 15,592,634 downwards.
CGCGCCCACTCAATGATGACTACCGAGCTATAAATAATCAAATAGACATTTATATTTAATTTTTTTGGTGGTTCGATGCTTAGGGCATGTTAGTGATTACCTATTTCGGTGTGTCAAATGAGTCCTCTCTTCATTGAACTCGCAGCCAACGGGCGGGCATGCGTTATTTAGACGCTACAAAGTTCCACAGTTGTGTAGTTTCGGAAATAATGAGCTGTAACCATTCACTCTATAAATTAAACATATTAGTCAGGGGTGCGGCACAAATTAGGGTTTTAATAATGTACGCGTTCGCCCGCCATAGCTGCAGGCCGTCTCCTAAGTCAATGGCGTTTTGTTGCATGCTCAGCGGTTAATTGAACCCTAAAAGGTTAACTTTTATCTAAATTTAGGACGTTTAGTATATCACCAGCACAATCGTACGAGCGATGAGGTCTCCAGAGTTTATGATTAGGATTTTTTATAGATTCGAATGAGTTATAATGACATATTACAAATTGAGACTAATTTTACAGGAAGCGAATGACACGTGAATGCCAACCACAAACGTGTGGGAAGTAGCCAAGTAAATAAATAAAGATATGATATAGATTATCAAAAACCGCGCATGATAATGCATTGTCTTATCAACTGATAGCTACTATGTTGTAGTGGAATATGCCTATTGATTTTTCTATTGCTAGTAATGGACAATTTTCTAATATCTCAAAAGTAGTCTTAATTTTCTTATATTTTCTGCAGGAAAGAGAAATTTGCTGCTTTACCAGTTATTGATTTATTGATGAGATAATAAGGCTAAAACTTGATCAGTTCATTAGGAAACAAGGCACGTTTGAAATAAATTTAGTTCTTTCTAATTTCCGCTTTGTTTTACCAACGAGTCATGCATTCCGGAAGACAAAGCGGAAAGGGCGCTGCGGTATTAAATTACATTTATTTGCACAAGGCGTAGTAATTAAGTAAATAAGCATCTTGTTTCGTGGTTCGTGAAGCAGAGTTTAGTTTAGCTTCATTTGCGTGCCGGTGAAACTTCATTTAGGGTGTTTTTTCCGGTTTATTTAAATCGACCCTCTATTTTATACACATACTGAGCGTTTCTCAAAGCAATTCTTAGTGCATATTACAACTTATTAAGTATGGCACACAATTAAAAACTCATTATGCAAAGAAAAACACACCAAATTTGCATTCATTGCTAAAAATAACTTTATGCATAATACATGTGCGTTCACACTTCCTGCAATAAAAAGCAAACGTCATGCAAATGTAATATGAGTGCATCATACAAATTAAACAAATTTCACAAATGATCTAATTGTTATGACTAATTATTTAAGATATAATGGGATATTTACATTTTATTGTTTAATTATTTGGGTCAAATGCGGTTTTCTCGAGAACAACTTCTCAGACGTTGCACGGAGACGTGTGAGTCACTTGAAATACGTAAAAACCATATGGTTGATTATTCATCTTAGTTTATTAGAATTTATGGAAAGACAGCGGTAATAATGTTTATACAAATAGTGAAGGAAGATAAATATGAAGGAAGAAAAAACGTAAATCAGTTGATGGCAAAATAAATACCTTGGCGTTTCTAGGGAAAGGTAATAAATATGAAAGAATAGCCCACATTTTCATAAAGTTGGCGCATACTTTTGAGCGCAGTCATAATCATCATCTTTGTTTGTGGAGCTGAACATGCGCGCGCGGTCGTGAGATGCTTCGCTCTCGGCAGCGTTAAATTGCACGTTGTGCATGTGTTTTGCATTTATTTATATTTATATACCTAGTACACATCGTACGCTGATGCGTGGCGCGTGCTATAATTAGCAGGGCTACTTTAGACTCATCGTGCGAATGTGCGTTCGCAATGAGCGCGAAGTCTCTCTTGCAATAAAAGTTGGGTCGACGCAGCGCAACGACCCAAAAGTTGTCCGTCGCGAGACGACGACTTGCCCAAAATGCTCATGACGCTATCTTTATAAACCGTCGTCCTCGCCGCGCTTCTTCATCCTTATTTTGCACGCGAATCCGCGCATAATTCGGTAACGTTTTACATGAAGTAGCCATGTACGAAGCATACAGTCGTACCTCTTATTTGTTGTAAGCGAATGACGAAGAGATGAAGAGGAAGTTGACATTAAAATGAGAGTTTTAGCCGCAATGAAAACAATTATACAATTACGTGTTTTATTAGATTGTACAACTTCCTGCTGTCGGCAGGCAGGCGGAAATTCTGCCTGTGAATTTTCAACTTTTCCATGGAAATGGGTTAACGGGGTATAAACGGGATGCGTCGTCAATTGTTGAGTAATGCGTTTGCAATTAATTTTCAACACTTGTTTTTCCAGTTTCTAAAGTAATTATTCATTCGAAATTTATTTTGATTCTTCAATTTAAAAGTTATTTGATGAAATAGCTTGAATACTATGTGAATTTTATTATTACTAACACTCGCAATACGGTTAGGAAGTAATAATTGTTAATTTTTACGCTTCTGGGATGGGAGCTGGTAGTTTAAAAAGTAGCGCGAATAGATGTTACAGCATGTAAACAAACAAATTTGCATGGCTGAACAGGTTCAAACTAGGAACAGTCCTGATAACCGACCTCAGTCTTACTCAGTACGCGGAGCAGGTAAAGCAACTTGGTTGGGTCGGTTAAACAACATTTTTGCTGGTTGTTATAAAATTTTTGAAGTATTTAGGAAAGTAGTGCAAAATTTATTTCTGCGATTTTAAAGTCAGTGCTATCAACAAATCGAGGTTTGGCGATTGGAAGTATTGGATTTGACAAATTAGCAAGATAATTGTTGCGCCAATTAATAATAAACGGGAATTTAATGAAAAAGTAAGTAAATTGCGGATATAGTCTGAATTCTATCTCAAATATTTTCCAATCAAATTTAAATTACACGCTGAATTATACATGTAATGCGTAATTACTGCTCGCTGGATTATGTTCTCTGCATTCGAAGTCCTTCAAATGCACTTGCTGCGAATGTTAATCTAAAATATCCCGCGGGATATTTGCATATCGCTCGTTTACATGGCGTTGCAGCCGACTGTAATTGAAAATGCTTGAGTTAATCAATGCATTGCACTTTCTGCGTGTCGTCTCTTTCGTTTGGTGCATTCACCGAAAGTGCTGAATTATGTTGGACGCACGCGAGAGAGAGTTAAACACATCACACAATTTAATGCGAAAAATATGCAAAAAGCACTTGAGGTTTACGATGTTTATTGCGCCCTCCTTTTCTTCTCGCGAATATTTCGTGGAAATTGAAAATGTCCATTGTCACAAATGAACTTCGAGGCGAGTCTTTACGGGCATTTGCACAAAATCGCATAAATCGCAAAAGTTGATTAACATTTAAATCGATTCCATGAACGCATCGGGACACAAGGATGGGGCGGCTGAGGTAATTTATGAAATAACTTGGTTAAACAATTTCCCAGCTGAATCCCCAAGCGGGAGGCGGCAAATTTCGGAATACTCGTAAACGAGTATTTCTCAGCCAGTGGGAAATCTGGCGAAGCAAGTTTGAAATTTTCCTGTGTGGCGGTAAAGAGGTTAGCTATTTGATTTTCCTCCGCGCATTCGACTTTGATATTTTCCATCGTCAACAAAAAATGTTTAAAATTCAAAGGGCTTTTTGTGTTGCCGGAGAAAATATGAATTTCCTCCAGGAAAAAGCGTGGACAAAAATTGAGGAAAATGCACTGTTGTGCATTCTATTCATTGACACTTTATTAAGAGTATGATTAATGGTAAATCGATAAAGCTTCCTGAACAACCCGGAAAAAGAGGAATGAATTCTTTCATGGAACAAAATGACAAACATTGATTTATTATACAACAATGTCAGAACAGAATTACAAATATGTAATCTGCGAATTTGGATTAAAATAATCATATTTTAATGCAAGGCGAATCTCGCATTCATTGTAAATATTTGCGCACATAAATTTGCGTTGCGGATTAATTAGGATTACGCTAAATATAAAATGACCCATTTTATTCGTGTTTTGTATTTGGAATAAGCGAATGTTTTAAATGGCAAATGGTTAATTCGTTGCTGTAATCCAAATGCGATGTTATTCTATTTCGACTTGCTAGGCGTACGCGCACTTTTCAAGTGAAAAGTTAATGAGTTGTTTTCTTCAGCCGGTTGCCGCGTCTCTAATGACGACACTCGTTCGCTGGCCTCTTGAAAAATCGCCCTCTTCGGCGAGCAAACGCGCTGCAGACGAAACGTAGGTCGAGGAGAGTGGAGTGGCTGAGGCGCATTTGTCAGACTTGCTCTTGTATTTTTTGCTCTTATCGTCAACACCTCGAGCAACAACGCGCGGCTCGAAATTGCGGAGGAAAGGTGCGGAGAAGAAAGAAAGCCTTAAGTACAGCGCGCAGACGTCAGACAATAATAGCATTGAAGAGGCTAAAATACGCTGACTTTTCTCTTTCCCTGTGCACTTTACACAAAAGGTACTGAAATTTTTGGAAATCTTTAGAGATAAGTCGCCAGAATTAATGTCATCTTAAGAAATATGCTTTTGTGCGGGTACCCAGAGCTCAATTAAAGACACCCTGATGTTTCTTTCATTTAGAACAGTAGATTTCGGTGGTGATAGCCGCGTCGTACCTTGGTCGCTATATACGAAGTTTGAAATGTTGATGTGAAAAGTCATTGCCATCACTAAAATGCAAGTATGCTTAAACACGCAAACACGGCTTGTTGCGATTATTTTGGGAGATAATGTTTAAAGTAAATGGTGTTGAAACAAAAGGAAAAAGTTCCCGGAAGTGAGGCAACTCTTGCGCAGTTGACATACAATATGCGAATGCGGTTTGGCGATGATGTGATCACTCGCCATTCTAATTACGGACACATATGGTACGCTTATAGTTGACGCGATTTCGAATGCGTATTGCAGTCGACTATCACTTACAAGCAGAAACCGCGAGTTGAGTTAACTCCACAACTCTCGCGTTGACCGCGTACTGCTTAGTTCAATTGCACCGCCACCGCCGCCGTCGTCGTCGTCGTCAACTTTCAACTCTGCATTTGTTATGACCGCTCGCAATTCCGTTCATTCGCACACAGCTTGTTGACACTAACTAAGCACATGTGATACAATTCCCTCATCTTGTGTCATTGCATTTCGCACATTAAAATGTAACAAGAGTCTTAGAAACAAACTGCAACAGCTGCACGCAAAAAATCAATGACTAATTGAGCCGTGAACAAAGCGGCGCGACGTCTTAGTCAATTGAACAGTAAATGTACGCGGAACGCTTTTGTTGAAAAATTACGCTATTTGGAAGTTTTGTAACTTGTGCAAGAATCGCCTGGAAACTTTTTTAATTAGTGTCTTTCGACAATGCACCACTAATTTACGTTGTGCCCGTGAGCGATGCAGCGTATGCGATCGGATCGTTTAAAATTTAATGAAAAATGATGCGCTACAAAGTTTCGTGTTTTTGCGCTGTGCGCTGAGTGAATTTGATGCGTTTCGAACTTGTTTTGCGCCAGCGATGTGCAATTAAAAATTAAATTAAATGCATTTTGCATATGTAACATTCGAATGCACGATGGTTAATAAAATTGCGTAAAAGCTTTTCATTAATTGCAAAGTTACGTACGAGGTCAATCAGAAAATTGCATTTTATGCATGGATAAAATCATTTTACAAACATGATAATGAAATAATCCATCACTTTGTATATTTGTTGGTGTACAATTGCAATATGCAGTTGTTGTTTACATGATTAAAATGCAAACAACAACAGCAGCAGTACTGAACGATGCACCTTTACATAATATAAACAATTTCAAAGCGGAAGTGCGGACATGGGAGACATTTCCATCAATGCAACGCATTCGAAGCGAGTTGTTGAATGAATTCAATGAATAGCAAGCGCTGATAATACTGCTGGTTGCGATTGGCATCGTGCGTTTATTAAGTTTCTATGCTAATGCCGCTTTGGCGCATCGAATGTTTAATTAATCAGATGGCGTAATTGATACGCGCACACCCACAGCTTAGCTGCTCGGCGTGGAAGGACGATAAACAGGCAACAAGTGATTTAAGTCGCACCTTGGATGTAAACACAGTCAAGACATCATATAAGGAAATGGTTTTCTTTTTACGTAATTACTTAACGGTGTTTTATAATTATTGCAAATATAATGAAGGAATACAGTGGATTCCATTACGTTTATCCCTAAATACACGCGAAAACTCAGTCGTATAGATGAAATGATTTTAATTAAATTACTTGATTTAATTTGAATGGAATTCATAAGTAGGGAACATGAACGAAACATTCTTGAAACGTTTTAGAATTGTTCAAATTTCAGCATTATTTTAATGCGTAAATACGTTGAAGAAATTGTGCACTCACTGGCTATTGTGAGGTTTTTCATGTCATTCACCATTATTGTATGCAGCCATCCGCCCCCGCAAAACAAGAAACAAATGCTTGTATTATACTCGAGTTGAATACCAGCGCGCAATGTGATTATGCTGCCCCCGTGCAGACTGCATATGATACTTGAACATTTTCTATGTATTTCTTTATTTTATTTTTTGAGAGTTGCAAGTATTTTTATTAGGAATTTTATTCATTCGTTGACTGACTCTTTTATTGAATACGAGATGATATCGTAAGCACGCCAAGGGAAGTTGAAGATTTAGTTATTATTCGAATAGTTTGTTGGCTATTGGCGTAATGTGCGCGATGAAATCGGAAATAAGTTTAGTGCAAGACTCGGTAGATTAAAGTAGTCCTTGTAGCGGCGATGTGTTTCGCACTTAACGAAGGCACTTTGTATGCACACTGAACGCGCACTCCATTTGACGACATTGATGCTTATTTCTTATTTGCAAGAGCGCTAACAATTCCTCTAAGCCGCGGCGGGAACACGTCGTGTACAATTGCAGCTGCTACTGTGCTGTACTGTGTGCTGCAATGTATTTGGACGAGCATGGCACGCAAATCGCTTCATACGCGCGATTATCAATGCAATTACGCTTCGAATAAAATTACGCGCGTGTGCGGTATGAGAATCGCATCATATTCCATCGTACAAGACATCTTCGTGTTCGTTAAGCGTCGCTTTTGAAGATTTTCCGTGATTAAGGAAACAGGATTTTGTATAATCTCGTTGCAAATTCTATTGCACAGCCGGTGCAGTATGAAAGGAATAATAACTCGTTGTTGGATAAATATTTAACAGAATAATTGAGTATACATGTATTAAAATTAGTTATTTTCATAGTATTTTAACGTTATAAACTTAATAAATAATTTATTATTTTCACGGTAGACTAATAGGTCGCCAATAAATTATTTAAAATAAATTCGTGGAAGACTTTAACAGTCTCGTAAAAGACTCATTCCGCCAGGAGATTGTGTTTGTTTTATGCGACATAAAATTTTCTATTAGCTGGAAATTTAACTTCATAATCAATTGACGATTTACGAGCTTCCTATTATTATAGCTGCTGAAACGTTTGCACGATTACATTAAGCGCATTAAGAATGCGTCGACTTCTGTGAAGCAAAGAAGTGTGATAACAGCTATTTGTTTATGACAGTGAATAATATAAATAACAATTACATGCGCTGTAACACGACGCAAATACGAACATTAGGAACGTTAAAGAAAAGAAAACTGATGTTTGTATTACGATTAAACAATATCGCATGAATATTTATTTATAAGATGAGTTATTATCAGCCAAGTTTCAACGCGTTCGATAATGACATCAACTTTGTAGTGCATGATAAGAACCTCGATTAAATTTTTAAGCTAATTATTGAGGAGGCTGAAAAGTATACACATTTTTGAAAGAAAATATCTTGTTAAAAATTCATGTAATAATATAAGTAATTTATTTCCTTTTGTTACAGGTGAGTGTTTTTGACTTCTTTCGTACCTACTTCTCAAGTCGCATCGCATCATTGTCAACAAGTTGCTGATTAAGACGGTAAGATGCTGTAGACTCTCAGTACATACAAATGGCCCGCTTGGTTCCCACTTCGTACGACATTGATTACGAGCGTGCATTATTAACGCAGCCTGTTAGTGCTTGGTATGCTCCTTTCATCGCCGCCACCATCCTTAAAACGTGTCGTCGATAATTTAATTTCCTTCGCTATCGATTCGGCACGATCTGCCTAGTCAGATGTGGTGCCAGCGCGACGCTTCGCCCAACTCTAACGGCGTTCGTAAAACCTTTATTCGCATTCAATCGAAGGCAATCGCTTGAAACTAATTCCGGACAAGTGATTAACTTATCGAGTTTTAAATCTACGCTTCGCTAGATTTCATTTCATTACATTACTTACCGTATCGGTATCGTCACGTAGTTTTTACGGTTTGTTGGCTGCACCAGAAGATGCGCAAATTGTACAGCATGTAGGTATTTGTTTAGCACTTGGCCGAATTTCTTTCTTTTTTTTTTTTTTATCATTTATCATGGCGGGCGGTAGCGTACGCGCGTGCTTCGGTGAATACGTAAGCAGTTGCTTCTTATCCGACGCAAACTGGGTGTAGTCGTGAAATATTCTACATTTTGTAATCTAGGAAATTGTACGCACAAAAGCTGCTTTTGCAATATAACGAAATTACGACGGGAGGCGGACGTTTCGCGCGCTCCTCTCGTCATCCTCCCGGATGCTAGTGCTCGTTATCATTGCGGACCAGGGCTCGGGATGGCTCACACTCGCAGGGGCAGGCCACAGTGGCTGTTTAGCAGATCACGACTAGGACTAGCACTGCCCGGGAATTGCTAAAACCCAGCGAGTGCTTTTAGGTCGAAAAAGAGATCTATTCAAATAGAATGTATGTATACGCTAAACTAGGTAAAAGAAAACACACAATCTTAAAAAGTACGTAACGAAGCCATAAAATCGAACAGGTAAAATAAGTTATACGCGAATGACAGAAGGAGTAATTTATTACGCTGAAAGAATACAAACGCACGTTTGTTATGCGTGCTGCGGGTGCGGGTACCTTGCGCGCGCGTTCCCGTTATCAGCGCGTATCATCAACGGCACGCATAACGCCTCGGGTGTGCGTGGGATGGACAAGTCTATCTCTTGCGGGCTGCTCCTCGCCATAAAGTCAAGGAAGACGACTTGATATTCCGCATAGTTCCAAGCGAGGGGCGGGCACAAGGGTGGCATAGAATGTGCATGGCGCGTTCAGCGAAATAGGGTTGCATATTAAATTCCGTGCAAGTTTATGTATTAAAATGGATGTCTGTCATTCTAAGGAGTAGGCCAAGAAAGGGCGCGCAAGCAAACCGTTTTATTTGCGCAGCAAGATGGGGAAAAGGACGAACTATTTGTAAAACGCGCGCGCGCGTCAAAGTTCGGGATTTCCAATGAATTTACGGTTGCTTTCATTGAATTTCAATCAATGGCTAGCGGAGAAAATAAGGACGAGTCAAGTCAAGTTGAAAATAAATCACGGAAATAGTTTAAAGCATTCACGGAAATAAATTACATGCTGAGCGTGGGTTTTATTTAATTAAATGTACACACTTTGAGACGTAAGCGAATGATTTTTGAAAATTTTAATGCGCTTTATTTTTGATGCAGTAATCACATTCAAAGCACCATAATGCCATGTGATGTAGTAGAATCATATTCGAAGCATTGTAATCTTGATGTAAGTGCTTAAAGGGTATTTGTTATCAACTGGGCAAGAGAGCCCCAAGTGCTTAGAGCTTCCGCCGACATCGTTAGTGTGAGGGAAGGAATGTACACTCGAACGCGCACCAGAGTTACGTATCAACTAAGTGAGTGAGCCGAGTATGGCAGCAGGAATTGCAGGCGGCGGCAGTACAAGAACTGCTGATGGCTGCTGCGAGCGCAAGTGTAACACACATACACATTCAAAAGCTATTTGAGCGTCAATATAGCATCATTCTCGTGCTGCGTTGGCGCGGGTCGTGGTGTGTGCGCATCCACAAAATTGAAGCAGCTTCTTCCTTCTTCGCCGAGTGTCCTCCACGGCCGAAATTATCGATTCGCACTAAGTGCGCGTGTTGGCCCCATTCGCACCGGAAATGGTGAATGCGTATGCCTCGCTTTGCTATGCCGTAATCGACTTTGCTAAATGGCATTCGCGTCGTCATTGCGTTTATGAGCTTAAGATGAAGACTCTCCGCGCACTTGTATGTTTTCGCAATTTGCCGCTTGTTTCAGTAACCTACTTTTTCTGTTATGATGAAAATAGTTATTAAAACGACGACGACGATGCGGGTCAAAAATGGAAAATGCAATTAAATTGCATCGCGGATAAAAGTAATTCATTCATTGGTGAATTTATTCAGGGCGTTCGGTTTGAAAATGAAAAGCGCTGAAAAAACAGCGAAATGAGATTGCGCTGCGGTAATCGAATTCTGTACGCTCGTTTGCCAGCGTATGCAGCGCACACTGGTCCAAAACAGCATATTTTTGGAAAATGCCTTATAACTCAAAATTGTCCGAACCGATTTTCAAAATTCAAATTTTGTCATGATAGTAAAAACACGGCAAATTGGAATTTGATAAAAAATTAATAACTTTCAATAAATCCATAAAATATTAACAAAAATTGATGAGAAACTGATGAGAATGCTTTAATTAAATAAACTTTAAAACGACTTGCTGCGTATTATCAAAGGTTTTGCCGCAATCTAACTCGTTAACTTCTCATATTTCAATACGTCTCTCTCGCACATTTTAACGTTTGCATCATGAGACACTGTTAAATTATATCGGCACGACTATAAAATCGGCAAAATTTCGTCCAAAAAACTAAAGATTTCATCTTCAAAGTGTCATAACTTTCTTATGGGCGGGTTTGGGCGCGACTGGACATAGCAGAGGTGATTCTTCATTTAATTATCTATCTGCCAGTGGTAATACCGCTTTGACACAGCTTGACACACACTAGTAGAACTCGATATGAAAATTTTCCGTTCAACAAAAATCTGAAATTTTTCAAAAATTAATTTCTAATTGAAAATATAATATCTAAAAGACGGTATTGAAACCATTCGAAAGACTATTAGTTGTAGTTTATGCACATGCAAAGAAAGTTGATGTGGGATAACTATGAGCTTGGAAAATGAAATTTGAATATGAAGTTTACATGTGAATCAAATCTCGAGCCCGAAATTGTTTGACTTTGACGCTAAATTGTTGCTAAACTATTTATCCGATTTGGATCATATTTTCACAATCGTAAAATTCAGTTATTCCTTAATTTAGTGGTAAAAAAAAATTTTCAAAAATGTCATTATTTCATTTCACGACAATTTCCCCTTCGGGACCAGTGTGCAGCGTAACGAACGAACGAGAACTGAAAGCGTTGAATGTTTCAATTTAGCCGGGCGCGAATTGATGGACCCTTTGAATTTCTAGTAATATTTGCTGAAATGCGTGCGCTGTCAGAAATTTCGTGTTTTTGCCGAATTACAATTGGATTAATCGTAAAACAATAAACAAAATTACACACCGTCATTATTAAGCAATCATGAGTCGAGCGTATTCGCGTGAAACGCGAAATGGAAATAATGGACGAAATATTACAAGTTGTACATTGTTTCATTTTCATTATGAGTGAAGGGGTGTTTGCACTTTTTTATTGTCGTTTCTTGCTGCTCCATTTGCTATTTTATTATATCAGGGGGGTGGATGATTTTGTTTTTAATAATATAATTGGCTGGTTTTTGAGTTGGGAAATATTGCTCAATCAATGCGGAAATTGGGAGAGAATTTTGACATTTTGGCGAAGTGGCGATATATTTTTGGAATTATGATTAAGCTACTTGAACACTCAGTTTAATTATGGTCGTAATCATTATGGCTCGCACTAATGTTGCTTGTTTTTTGTAAATGGTTGCAGGGTTGGCTACCCTCAAGCGTGCCAAGCACACATAAATAAAACGTCCTGCTGCTATCGATAGCGAGTTGAGCCAAGCCAGCATGCACTAAGAGGCTGAGAGTAAAAAGTAATTTATAAAAATTATCAGGGCAGAAGAAAAGTAGAAAAAAATGTACGCAGAAAACGAGAACTCGCGATGAAAGTGGAACAATGAAGACTTGAAAGCAAGACTTTTCAATATTTACTTGCGTTATCAGCATCTCATAACTCAAATTTTATTATTTTATTACGCAAAGTGAAATGAATTTCCTTCCGACTCTTCCAGCGTTTGTTCGCTTTGTCTCTGTACTTAAAGACGAATTCGTCTTTTTGAATTGCCAAGAATAGCAACAATAAGAGCACGCTGATATTACATTTCTGTAAGAGCGGTATTAAAATGCGCACATAATGGAAATCGAACTCGGTGGCCGTATTGTGTCGGTTTGAACGATTTTCTTCTTATCACTACCACCGATTACTCGCGTCCCGCATACAATGCAATAAAATACACACCGTACAATTCGTTTCGAACGCAAGCCAAATAAATCGCAATGCGGACAAAGAAAATGAATTTCGCGTGCGGGAAAAGCACATTAAGTCGATTAGATTATCTAGTGTTCAGTTTATAAAACACTTATTATCTAAACGCCGATTTTTATCAATTTTTGCTCAAATTGTTAATGATTAGGCTTCTTAATGATTGAGTCGAATGATTGAAGGATTGGGAATATTTGATATTGAGCAGCAAACAATATTTAATTGTAATCGTTGAAGAATTCACCAAAGCGAAATTTAATTATTACACCAAAGGGCAAAGACAAAAAGGGTTTCATTAGTAGTTGGTGGTTTTGATTCCACTGCGATGTTTGTTATTCATTTGTGTAATTCAAGTTGTATGAATGCTGGTGGCTCGGCTCGCAGAAGTTCAACTTAATTGAGCAGCTCGAACAAGAATATACAGCGTGTTTTAGACGCCTTTCAATATTTGACGAGTGTAAAGTCAAACAGAACGATATCAACAAATTGAATTAAAACTTTGAATACGCTGGCGAATTCGTTAAAGACGACACAAAAAACTTTGTGCACTTGAATGGAATTAATAGTAATTGGTATCAATTCAACGCGTAGAACACACAGTGTTTTGGCTGCTGCTGCTTGCTGGATGAGATTAAATGGTATGAAATTAAAGATATTTACAAGAATGCGTGCGAGTAACATAAACACACACAGTTGCCAAACAGATGCGCGGCGTACAAAGAGTATGGGCGGCAATAAAACCGAAATATAACATGAGTATAACAACATATCGCACAGCGAACTAGCAGCGAGCGTAACGTAGCGCGTTTAGTTCGAGTTATCCTTCATTTGTGAGGGAAAAAATATGAGAAAGCTAGCGAACATGGCGTTTAATTAAATATTTTATTGCTCTGCAGCGGCGCGCACTGTGTAATTATAATTTATTTCGTTCTATCGTCATCCGGCCGCTAAAAATATGCAACATGTAAGCGAGAGTAGTTAGATTTCCACGAAATTATTAATACATAACTATTGATTTATGTGTGCCATTTAATTAAGGCTAATATCAATTTTATGCGAGCTGATAAAATATTTATAGGTTAAATATTAGTTATTGGGTCAAATATTGGCGCAGAATATCCAAATATCTAGAAACGAAAACAAAAATGTATCAAGTATTCGGCGTGCTTACTTCATAAAAATTTAAGCATTATTCATCCCTGAAGTGCTGTAAAAACAGCAATTGCAACTTAAAATATAGGAATTGAATTTGCCAATATGACTTTTAACGGTCGAGGTTGAAAAAAGTTAAAAATTGAGTTTTACAGGTGAGCATCACTCTGTGCAAATTATACAATCGCACAATTGGAAATTTTCATTGCTTGTCGTAATTTTACGGTTTCTTGCGGTACTTTTGTCAAAATATTTGCGAAAGTAGGAAAAATACGCATGTGTATTTTAGATAAGCATACATGTTTTATGCGTTAGGCCTAGGACTCTGCGCCAAGAACATCTGCACGCATGAAATGGCGATAATATAAATAGCGCTTTGCGAATGTACTCTGTTCGCGCAATAAGCAAATGTACAATGGCTGTAAACGCATTCGCATTTGTTGATTTATAGGACACACACATAAATTGGCATGTCTTTAACGCCGCCGATGTGGCAGCACTCTAATGAGCGTAACCTACATATCGAATATTCGATGATTTATTGCCCTTAAGCTGCACGCCGAACAGACATGAACTCAAATCCAACCATCAAATTACTTGATAACTTCCACTAGTTTTCGTTCAATAACTCATAAACCATGAGGTAATTCACCCTTATTCATGCTAAATATTTGATAAATATTTGTTTTATTTTTTTACTCGATGCTCACGTTTTGGATATTAATGGCTAAATTCGGTATGATATTATGTCATAAAAATATAACAATAGTCAATAAAAACGAATGATAAGCCTTGATATTGGCTGAATTAATGTTGATGAACGAGGTATAGTTGGCTCGTTTTTCAGTTAGGTGCAATATTCATTTAGATATGAAATGAAAAATCTATAAATTTAAAAGTGGATATAAAAGCATAAATTAATTAAAAATTTCATATGTTCAAGGTTCTACTTTTAGATTAATTAAATCAAAAAATTGTCTAGTGGGTAAAAATGTTAAAAAGTATTTAATTAACTTTAAATTTGAAACGCCCTCCAATATTCACTAACCGTTAATCTGATACGAACGCCAGCTTATTAGACGATATCAATTAGCGCTCGTATACAATTAGTAATCATCTAGTAATTGATTTAATTGACGTCCGATGCGTGTGCTTGCACTGAAAGCAAACCGGCCCATACTGCAGAACCGCAGCCGGTGCATTTATCCAATTATCTAATTCTTTTAACGCTTAATTAGCCAATGTTTACGCGCGCGTACACAAGTGCATTTCGTGCGGCTGCATTCACTTGAAAATCACATAACACCGACATGCTCGGTAATGAATTTCATATACATACAAACTCTACAATGATGAATGGAACGAATGCATTTGCAAGTACCTCCTACTTGCTTATCACTTGCACAGTGCGCTTGTAGTAAATTTACGTTTTCACAACATAAATTGCAGTTTGCAATACGAGGCGAAATCCCTTGCGGGAATTTAATTTAGTTTCGTTGCGCAGGATTAGCTAAAATTTGCAAATTACGATTCAAATGCGTATGAATGCCTAAACTCGCCTAACAATAACCTCGTCGTTCGAGGAAAATTGAATAAACGTTGAGGCTTTCGCAGTTCTAACGACATTTACCGCTCGGTTATAAATTAGGTATGTACATTCGGTGCGTATTCATAACTTTTAATAACTTGCTGCCGAAAAAGCGAAAATGTGCGGCTGAGTTACGGATTAAGTGGTCTTAAATTTTCGGCAGTAGCGTAAAACGGGAAATTTATGTCATGTTGTTTATCACTTGACTCTTTTTTTCGAATCTGAAGAAGTCGAGAAAAAAAGCTGAGAAATAATTTTATGTTCACACGTTTATGACACTCGTCGTCAGATTTTTCTCGATCATTATTTTATTTTATGACGTCTCTTCTCTATAATTGGCATTGATCCCTGTCTAGTTGGGCTCTTAATTAACGTCCAAGAAGTACAACACAACATGTTCCTAATTAATATTAGTCCTTATTTTACGCATATACCAAGTGTTTTTCATTCCGATCCGAAGTTACATTCGGCGTTATTGTCATTGCGATTGCATACTCGCTTTGTGAGCGCCTGTAGTGCTGGTGGCTTCGTTAAATTAACCAACTTGGGCAAGTGTCACGAACTAATTGGCTCATCGAGCTAAAGAGCTCAGCATCTCGTTATCGCCCGGTCTAGATATTGTACGCTCGCGTTTAATTTAAACTTTGTACAACTTCAATCGCGCGCAAGGAAAGTCTGACTGCTGCTAGGAAAGACAATATAACGATTGATGCGTTCTCTCTACGCATGGTCGTGTGATATGATGTAATCTCAATAATGATATTTTGAATCTGCGCTTAGGACGTCATAATATTTATTTTGAGTGCTCGTCTGACGTCAGAGTGTAGGTAAATGCTTGATATGTTATCAATATTGATAAAAATATTATTTGCTTAAAGATTCATAATTTTCTTCGTTGATATAAGAAATTCATAAGAGTGTCACTTTTTCAGATTCAGCAAAAGTCTTTTCTTTATTTATTAAGTAGAAGAATATTTTGGGATGAGTTTTGTTATGAAGAAAATAAATAGTCAGTTATAGTGCAAATCGAATGAAAATATTGATTTCCGGTGTGGAACGATGAAAAGTCGACAAAAATGTAAATTCTCTAAACGTTTTTTGTATTTCCTGACGTTAGTGCCAGTTCACGTGAAGCGTCGCGACGCTCTATCGGTAATAGAACACGTTTGAATACGTAAAACATGCGCGCATTTATTTTGCCGACACTTTCTTTCACTTTGCACGCCAGGATAAACAGGAACGCAGTCGTCTCCGTGTTGTTTGTCGTTGAGCGACGTGCAATGTCGCATTGGGGCTACTTTAAAATTCAAAATCGTTTCCGGCGCGCAATACTACCGCCCCATCTTGCTATTGTTGTTTTATCCTTTTCCGCCTTCATAACGCAAAGCCAGCCCCCATAGGGAGTTTTGTGCATTACCAACAAACAACGTGGGCAATTTTTCTATTTTGCTCTATTTTGCGAGCGACTCGCGTATTTTTCTAACGCAGCACAGCACTTCTTGGCCACTCAATGAATATCATTACGCACGAGATTGAAGCATTTTCCCTCGTTCTTATCGTTTATCACGTTCGGAACGGGAGCGTTTATGCTATTAGACGGGCCGGGTTTGTTTATTTATTTATTTACTACGGTGGCGCGTGACGTTTGATCGATTGCTCAGTCGGAGGCTGCGAACAAATGCGCAACGATAAGATATGATGAGGTGCTCAACTAGTCGCATATTTATCAAATGGGTGTAATGTTTGCACGAGGAGTGAAAAGATGAGGAAAAAGCATCACACTTTTTGCTGTTCGTTTTGTATAAAAAAAACGTGATGCGAGTGGTAAATCTCTGCATGCGCCGTGTGTGAGCGATGATGAAGTTGCACGGTGGATGCCATCTGCATGCGCGTTCATATTTACATATTCATCAACCAGGGCGAATTGAGTGCACCCTGCGAATTGACACATTTTCCGTATGTTACCGCTGCACACGTGTGCATCAGCACAATGTTGTTCACTCACTCCTTTCACACCGTATCCCCTGTCACCCAGGGGATGTTGGGTGTTTACAATACGCATAACTAGGCCATATCATCATCTATGATCATTCCCAGCGAGAGGGGTGAAATAAAATATTGAAAGATGGCATCAAATTTCTCAATTTCTCAATGTTCTTGTTGCATACATTTTGTGACATATTTTATGATAGGTAATTTTTATTTTGTTTTTTTTTTTGACATGGAAAACAGAAAAAATTGTGGGAACAACTAAAAGTATTCATGTTTTTGGGTTATTTTTTAAAGTTATGTAATATCTGATGATTGCAAAAGAGTTTTTTTGATTTCAATATTCTGCGCAAAATGAATTCGTGTTAATATGTTTTGCAAT
The DNA here is from genome assembly GCA_963978815.1 of Aleochara curtula. Taxonomy (NCBI): domain Eukaryota; kingdom Metazoa; phylum Arthropoda; class Insecta; order Coleoptera; family Staphylinidae; genus Aleochara; species Aleochara curtula. The sequence goes on along the minus strand of OZ022216.1, from coordinate 15,575,057 downwards.
CCAGCAACGTTTGCAGATTATAAGCCCTTCGCAACGTAATCAGAAACGAAGTGAACAGATGTTCGCAACTTTAACATTGGATCAGAATGAGCTGTAAATCCAGCTGAAAGACGCAGCAGCAAGCAAACATACATGCACATATTCTGCAGAAACAGGATCAGTATGTCCTTTATTCTTGTTGCACTCCTCGCCACGCAGGTTTTTTTTTTGCTTCATTCGGATGCACGCTTCACGTATATAAAGCTAACAAGCGAAAAAGCACAATACGCTGAAACTCAGTACAATGTGCGCAAGCTGTGCGCGTTCGCTGCTCTCATTTCTTTTATTCAGCTCCCTCTTTCGTGATTCATTATTTTATTATTACTGGCGCATGATCGCGATTCATCTATTTATCATTTAATACATACGTATACCGTTTGGGGCGTTTATCTTGTGAATTTTATAGTATTTGGATAAGTGAATTAAAGGGGGAGTTATAATTGCGCGAGTTGCATCCAGAGAGGATTGCACTGTAGTCGGTAGATGCTTGTGATGGCTACGAAATTGAAAAATGCCACGTTCGGAAGGATGGCATTCGCCTTTTTGCGACGCGTTCGTGATTCCCTTTTTACGCGTTTCCTTCTTGCTTGGCCTGAGTTTTTATTGCGTTATACGCGTCTGTTTTTATAGCGTCTCAACGTTTCGAGAATTCCCCTGATTTGCTTCTAACAAAAACAAGATTTTCATCCCAGAACTTTTTAAGCGAATCGGAAGAGCAAATCGAAATTTTGAGTTATAGGTCAGGCGATTGAAAGTTCCGGATTTATTTGAGTCACGGACGTTTATAAATAAAGATACAAGTAATTTTGAGCAGGCTAAGATTATTTAAAAAGTTCGTATGTAAAATCAATTCGTGTATTATTAAATTTTAAATGATCATGAACGTAGAACTATGTTGTGAAAACTTGGTTTGAAACGATAAATTAATGCATTTACCTTGCTGAAAACGAATATTCGGGGAAAACCAGAGGAAACTACCGTAATACATGACGCGTACAACCACCCCCCGATCCTTGTGTGTATGCGAAAAGACCTTTTTGACGCGTGCGCGCATGCTCGCCTTCGTCCTGATAAAGCGGAGTGTTATTGGCATTTTGCGATTGCCGTGAATCGAAACTCACCAGACGGGAAATTCATACACGAACACACATTCAGCAGCACTCTTTCATATAGATCACGAGACGTGATTGATGTCGATGCAATCTACGCAAAGCCACACAATAAGCGATTATTTCAATCGCTCTCCCCGCGTTCTGCGCGCGGAAAGACGAATGTTTCATTCATTCGTTTATTGTGCGCCTGCATCTTGTCGCACTTTTCATTTTTTCTATCGTAAATAGCATCAACAGGAACGTGATGGTGATAAGTCAATGAATTACAATTATGCGGCTATGCTGCAGGCAGTCAATAAACTCGTTCTTGCACGCGCTGCGTATAAATACGAAATTATAAAATAACACAAAAGAAGGAAAGGAGATGCGAAAGGGAGGGAAAAACTAACAATGTCGCCGTGTTCTTCCAAGTACATGGCGAGAATACGGGAGGAAAATGTAAATATTAATGTCACGCTTGTAGGTGTTTTTCTTATATGAATTTGCGCATGCGATGAATTTGAGAGAGTTTTATTCAAAGGGCGATCACAGTTTTCTATAACAATATTTGGTATTCTTTGAGCAGCACAAAGTAAAAGAATATGTTTTTATTTACATTACAAGAATAGCAAGGATTATGTTCCTTGTCCTTTTTTGCTTTGTAGGCTTCTGAACGCAAATGAGTTGTGTTTTCAAAGCCGGTTTCTGTCTTAGTTGCTTTGTCTTGTTGTTGACATGTTAAAGAGCATTATGAAATATTCGGGAAAAAAATGTACGGCAAAACGATGCTCTTTAATTAATTAGCACGTTTATTTATGTGCGCAGCGTCGCGACGCTCGACGCCCCTGTCTGACAATATCTCTGCCGCCTCCAGTCAGATAACGCTGCACGCAAAGAAGGCATTCATGGCTGGCTTGCTGGCAGCCGGCGGCATCTCCCTCAGCAAAAATAAATAATGTGCGAAATTAAAGCGCACTGTCTGCTATAGTTTGATGCCATGCGTTCTTCACATTCCGTGTTCGCTTTGCGCATTTATTCAAGCGTTCGTGTTTTAAAGTAATTGCGCTCTTAACTAATTCTCTAATTTCCGTCGACCCGTTTCAATCTTTTCACTGCAATCTGTTCGGACTGGATTTAAACGCGCTCTAAAAATATGCGTGTTGTAAATATTTATAATATGAGAGAAAGTAAATCATTTGCAAGTTTTACGTAGAAAAATTTCTTTGATTATATTTATAGAAAAAGCATAAGTTTAATTCGGTTATTTATGGTTCGTAAATGAAAATTTGCTTTTAACTGAATGTTTAATTTATTGCTAATATATTTTCCAATGACATTAATTAAAAGCATTCTATAAAATTAATATTTAAACAGATGTTTGTTGATTAATTTGGATGTAAACATAATTTATTTTTATTCAGGTGCTTCGTTCGAGTTTTGAGTATTTTCGGCATTAAAGTTCAACACAGACGAAATTGGCGTAAAATGGATTTTTTAAATGTTAAAGCGCGTTTTACCGTGCGACCTAATTTACGATATTGGCGCGCCGGAGGTTTTAATGCACTCTTGTAATATTATTATATCGCATATAATCGGAGGCGGCTCGACGCAAAAAGCGCCATTTAAATACGGACGCCTTTTATAGAAACTGCGCCTTGAAATCGTTGTGCAATGTAAATGTTACGTGCGCGCTTAACCTACATATATAAAAATGAATGCAATTGATGCAGCAATATAATAAAGATGCACGCACAAAAGGCGCTTCAACGCCGGAAATGTTTTTTGTGCGCCATTAAGCACCGCGTTTTTTTCTGCTCATCGCACGTTCAACGTGCTCGTAAGCGATTTATAAAGTCGTTTGTTTTACTGACATGCATGCGCTATTAATGGTAATGATGGACACTCCTTGGCAGTATCAATTACGAGATAATTATTTAATAAACTATTTAGTAATAATTTCTTCTTTTTCACGTACGTAACTTGATTATTTGAGCTTTTACGATGCGATCATGTCTCATCATCGTAGCGTCTCGGTAGCTTCGAGTGTAATGACTCCGGTTGTTGCACTGAAGGTCGCAAGTTCAATTCCCTAAACTTGTGTCACACTTTGGCTGCTTTCTCACTTCCATAAAATTCCTGAGTCGAATGCCTCAGGTTTCAGTCTTCCCATTCATGGTAACTGCAATATTAGTTATCATGCAAGAATTGACTGATAGAATGAATGTGTGCATATCCTTCTTCTTCACTAGAAATATGGTGTTGAGGTCCGGAAATGTCTCACAACATTTTTCTTCTTTTTATTCATTTTGAATGAATATATTCGTAATTGAAAATGTCATCTTCAGTATGCAGATTTATTACTTACTTGCGAAGTTAAATTAAGTTTTACATTATGGATGTTATGCATAGTGAATAAGAAATACTTAATTTTATTTATTTTGTTACAGGTAAGCGAACGCAAGGACTCTTTCATACCCGGTCGCCATAATAGCAAAGACGTGTCAGGTATTTAAAGTTAATTTAAACCGCGTTTCACGGCGGGAAATTTAATTTAGTATTTTTACCGTTTTTGTTGTTCTCGCGATAAGTTTTACGCGAGGGAAATGGCGCGCGTTGCAAATGCGAGAACGTATCAGTTTTAAAGCTGGCGCTGTTGAATAATTTCGCAGCCGCACTTGGAAACGGTCGTCATGTACAAAAACCGCCAACAGTATGGCAGCAGGAGCGTAGTACGTGCGCTGGTATAAATATCAGTCGAGGCGAGGAAAACGAACGAATACACGAAACAAGCAAAAGCGCTAAAGGAAACTCGTACGCGCGCACGCAACGCAATGCTAATGCCATTGTAGTTGTAATCATCCGGAAATAATATTTCAACACTCGCGCCATCGTCAGCAAGCTTGCGCGTCTTTTCTTCAGCGAATCTACCTACCCATTGTACACTTCTTACACGAAAACGGGAAAATAAGCGCAAATTTACATACAAGTTGTACATTGGCTACGTTATTGTAACGTATAGAACGAAATTTAATTTGGGTTATGGCTGAATTAGTTGCTAAACTTTAATTTGATATAAGTAAAAGCTAATAATGCTAACTGTAAAACTTAGGAAGCGCTAGGTTTTTCATAGCGCGCAGTTTCCGGTTTCTTGGCGTGGCCTACTATTTAATACCGGCAGTGCCCGGATGAATGGATATATTGCTTTATCCTGGCGCAGTTAAGATTTCCGTCAGTGTACACGTGCGAGAGAAAATTTTCCAACGGGTTTCTGTTTGTGTTTCGGTTTTAGTTGCTGGCTGGAAAAGCATACTAACACATTGGAGGTGATGTGATGTTTTAGTTTACGACCCAAGTCAGTCAGTCCGTCCGCATTTTGCGATCGATTTAAACGCGCCTCCTCGCAACAATATTCGGCCACTAGCTCGTCGCGCCCGTCCCCCGGTAAAGCCGATAAGACTAATGCGTACGCCGAGAATGGATGCTCAAAGTTTATTAGTCTATTGACTGATGTGCTCATTGTCTATTTCTGACAAATAGCTTTTCATTATTACGCGCACGTTTTATGAATTTCGCGTATAAACATTTTATGATTTGCCGGAAATTTATTCACTTCTAATTTATTCACATTATTAAAAGTTATGACTTGAGTTATCACCATAATTAAAAGGATTACTTCATTTGAGTTATTTCTGACGTTTTTCATAAGTTATTACAATTTGCAAGAAATCCAGAGAGCAGGATATACTTGAAGAAAAATAGGTAGAATGTGGGAGGGGAAAAAGTGTGCTTCACCTGATTTTCTCTGCTTCCGTGCGCGTTTGTATCCATGTAACGGGGGGGATGTTGAAGGATATTAGGCGGTGGCGGGTGGCAGCGTCAACGCAACCATTCAGCCATGTTGCTTGCCACCCAGTGCCACCCCGCCGGTAACCATGCGGCGAGTGCGTTCCCCGCGTAATCCTTCTACGCGCTCTCCGCCGCATTGGATATTCCGGTGTTTGTGTGTTTGTAAGCTTAGAGTGGAAGTTGGAATTATTGCCAACTGACGACAGATATCCTCGCTCGGGTAACTGATGACATTTAGACGGCGCGCATCGCGGCCGCACACGCGCTCCCCGTTGCTCATCCCCCTGGAAGTCGTTCACGTCCGCCGTGTTCCTCAAGGCAGATAAATTGCGCTTAACATGAAAGCGCGTCTAACATGTTGGGAAATTAAACAGTTTTATTTATAACTTGTTTGACTAATTGTATTTACGTGCAGAGAGATTTGTTTAATTGCTTCGAATATTTCACAAAACCCCTCGAAATGAACATCATTTGTCAACTTTTTTGCGCCGCGCGTGGCTGTTTGCTTGTCAATACCTGGCCAGCGCTGTGAGGCGGATTATTGCGAAAAATCTCTTATATATAACGCGCGCGCTTCGAAAAGTCAATAAAAATGAGTCGGGAGTTTTGAAGTGAAGTTGGCAACTTGTATATTGAACACTTTTCAATATTCCTGGACGTGTTCGCATTCATTACACTTTTTTGCGTGACGCGTACAAAAAGCGGATCAAGCACATGCAATAAGAGCCAGAGTTCAAGTACACTTTTGATATTCTTCGGGCGTGAATGATTTTTCAACATCGGGTGTTGGCGCGCAGCGTGAAGATACAAAACGGACCTCGCATAGCGGAAACGGAAGGAGTGAAAGTGAAAACCGTCAGTCAAGTGGCGGAAACAATGCGCGTGCCCTACAAGTTGTCTGAACTTTTGGCGAACTACTTGCGACTTTCTGTGCGCCGCGTGCGAGGCGCTCGAGGAGAAGCAGAAGAAATTGCTCTTCTTAGTAAAGTACATCGCGGTGTCATGTGCTCTATGCGCGCACAGCTGAGACAATTGGACCCGAATGAATGTCGGCGTCGCACGTCAATTAAGACTAATTGTTGTTCTTCTCGCATATAACTGCACATTGAAATAAAAATAGTTACAGCTGGCAAAAGTTTACTAGCAATTAATTAAAGGGGTTAAATTGTGTCCAAATAGATAAATCAAATCAACAATGGAAATTGCCTCATAAGAATCAACACGCGGCAAGTTTGCGAAGAGTAAAGAGACGAAAGTTTGGAATGCGTAAAGGCTGACATTTGTTGATTCGCGTTTTGCGAATTATGGTCGAGGCTTGAGGAATGGAATTTCGCAGGGCGGCCAATGGTTGCAGTGGTGACGGCAAGCCACAAAGCGTGTTTCATTTCGTCGCTTCGAATCAAAGCATACTCGGTGAACGCTCGCATAACTGGCCGAGAGTCGGCCGAATGCTTCATGCCAGATGGATGTTCGGCGTGCTTTCGCCGCAATCAAGGAAATTATTGATTTAATTCGCGCATCGCAATATCGTGAACAATACAGGCGGGGTGGTGTCGGCGGCGGTGCGGCGGTGGCAACAACATGATCGAAATGTGCGAACAATAATACAGCCGACAGGAATATGCGGTTAATTGACAATTGGATAACTGTTGTGGCGGAACGCAGATCAGCGCGCTGAAATTCAACGATGGCGCTTGTAATTTCTATAATTACAACTTTTCGGGTCAATTATTCTTTAGCGCTTTCAATAACAATTATTATTATCCATGTTTATGTTTATTATGTATTCATAATACGCGCATTCATAATGCTTTGTGGGACACACACTGCGAATGTGTACTAATTAATCGCAGCGCTGAAATAATTAGCTGCACGCACGCTAATTAAGAATTTAAATAAGCATTAGCACGAATGATCATTGATGGAAGACTCGCTCATTAAGTAATCATCGAATGCGTTTGACAATTCGATTCGATTGAAAGGACAAATCAAGAATTGTCATTTAATTTTAACCCAGTTTGTGGTAATCACAAACTGTTTACGAACCAGATACAGAAATTAGAAACGATCGGTTATTGAAACGTCTGCTTTTTTATTCGGATGATGTTTCTATCGATGCCTCATCATTCAAGTGTTTCAAATCCATCTGCTCGCTTCATTACTTTTGGCATTCAATCGTATATCGCATTTCAATTAACATGATCAAAGAATGACATACCAATGAAGTTTAATACATCTAGCAGGCTTAAGTAATGAAGCGACGTCTTTTACAATTGACATATTTATTCGGCTTAGTACAACATTTGGCGCATTTGGTGGTTTTCAGCGAATAACAGTACTAATGTCAATAAATACGAGAAAACAATTATCGTATCGTCAATCGTCTTTGACCCTTGGTTCTGATTCATTGCGCCTTTTTTTTGTACGATTGATCACTGATGCTCAATCCGGTTGAGACTGCTTGAGTGAAGAGCTGCGTGCTTGGATAAACAAATACAAACAATTAATAGGACATACGCGTGTTTTATCATCGTCAAGCCTCGAGCAATAATAACACGGTCTCTCTTCGCATGCGAGTTTAATTGAAAGGCATTTGCATTGTTTGTTCTAGTCTTGCTTTGGCAAACTCATTCGTCGCAACTTTGCTCATATTCTCAACGTAATAAAATCGCTTTGATGGAGATTCAATTTGAAATAATTACGCGTGTGTGTGTGCAAACAAAACGTAAAGCAAAGCATCAAAGGATCTAATTGCGCGCTATTTCAAATTGCTGATTGATTAATTAATCGTCTTAGTGGAAACTCGGTTTCAATGCAAATTCCACTATTAAATCGAAATGGAATTTGCGGGTAGTATTTTGGCGCGGTGAAAGATGATGATGCGGAGGATGAGCAATGCTTTCACTACGAAAGCCGGCTCGCTGATTAATAACCACCGAGACAATAGCGCTTAATAATTAAGTGGCATTTTTCATGTTTAATGCAGGCGCTTAAAGTATTCGCATTTATACCGCACCCGCGTCGCATTCGGTTCTATTGTGTGGCGGAGGAAGAGTATTTCGGATGGTTATGAATTTTTAAAATTGCAGACTGTTATATTCCGGAATAGGGCGCCATAGAAACGTAGAGACATACGATTATCACGGCGTTTAATTTCAACAGACGAGAAAAGGTACTTTGCGTTAAAGAATTGAACATTAAACAAGTAAAATTTTACGATTCGGAATGGATTAAATGAATTGAGTTTAAATCTCTGATGATGAAGGTGCCGATGGGTCTTCTTTGCGTTTTGATGAGTCGTCGGTACATGTGGCAGCTTCATTTGTTTCTGGCATCTCTAACGCTGTGGATGTAGTTGCTTCTTCTGGGATTGGTGATGGAACTAAAGGAGCAGGTTGAGGAACAACTAAAACTTTGTTTTTCCGCTGAGTTAGATTGAGCACTGGTGAGCGTAGCAATGGAATTGATTGTAGTACGGATGATTGTGTTACTGGTGTTGCTGGTACTTGTACTTGCACATGCTCACGCTCGGGTATTACATCACGGTGGGACTGTAATACATGCCTTAGTTGACGTTCAAGTCTAGCATCCATCTTGTGTCTGTGTTCTTCATTTTCCAATATCCATTTGTATATTTCTTCCCAACAGGATTCACGCCATTTGTAAACCTTTCTTATCTCTGTTAATACCACAGAGTTGAAGGCTGTTAGCTGCTTGGCAATATCTTGACGAAATTTCTCCATGACTTCCTTCATCAAGTGCACCATATCTTCCTGCATCGTACAAAACTGATCTGAATTCCCTCCACAACAACCTGGACATCCAGCACCGTTGTAGTCTGACGAAGCTGCGCTTGCACTGGGCAGATTGGGCATTTTCATTGCGAATGATGGTCCTGCTCTCGGATTGATCGGATTACTATCTCCAGCGGCACTCGCATTTGCTGGACCTTGGTCCCGAACGGCATGGCGTTTATCTAACGTGTCTTGGAAGGCAGCTCTCCATTCCATTCTGGGATGGAAATCGTTGTAGAATCTAAGACGTCGAATGGGCGCATCATGCGCATGGTAGCGCTCTCGGTTGTATTTCAAATTACGCTTATCAATAGACAACACGTTGCCATTATCGCTTGCGATGATAATATCATTACCGTGCGGACAGTACGTTAATGCACTCACGTGCGTATCAAAGGTGCGTTCGCCTGCGCATTTTTGCGTGCGGAGATCAAATATGCATAACTTGCGATCACGACCAAGGCTGGCGATGATGTTATGACTGGGACTGTAAGATAAATCAGCAACGGTGCCCGTATGTTGCCCGTTCGCCCCGATACACTTGTTCGTGTTGACATCCCAGACGAGTATCGCTCCGAATGTGGTACCGGCTGTCAAGTATTTCGTTGACTTTGGGTCAAATGCAAGACATGTCACTAATTCACCTTCGTCCATATAATATGTCTGCACCGTGCGGTAATTCTGGGTTCGCAGCAAGGAGATGACTCCATTCATGCTGCCAACAGCGAGCAATTTATCATCTATTGAATAATCTATGAATTCGATCCCTGCGCGTAGATCATCGTTCTTGCACGTGGTACGTTTCGTATTGGTATTGTAGGTCAATATATGACCTGATGTGGTAGCCAGCACCAAGTGGGTGTCCTCAGTGCGCGAAAAGCACGCACAGGACACCCCCGACATATCAATGCGTTCCCCAAAGATGAGCTGGTTAGGAATGTACGAGTATGCGTTGTTTGGTGTTCGAATAAGGAAGCACTCGTCGTTTAAAGTCACGGCTGCACATTTCGTATTCCTTTTGGACCAAGTGAGGTCCTTGTAGTATATAGATGGTGATACATCGGCAGGTGCATATTGTCCAATGAATTGACACACATCGCACCAATCGTGAAATTTTATTTTTGAGCTACAGGACGCGAGCATTTTCCGAATGCGTTTAAGTATACTTCAGATAACACTGGTATATAATTTAATATCGCATCAAAGTTGTGTTATACAGGAGTGTAAGCACGTTCATATAGAATTAAAAAAACTTGATTGACATTCGGTCAACAACGACGAATAAATAATGATTGACAATTGTTAACAAGTGCAATATTCAGGCGACTTGATGCGCTGAGCGGGCCTTCCGGTTTCGGGCAATGTCTTAATAATGGTTCTAATTGGTTAATAAGACGGGGAAGCATCAATCATCAGTTGAAGCGAAGTGTTGATTGATTCAACAGCATGAAACGCATCCATTCTCATTAAACTTGCCTAATTTTCACACTTGGAAATTTTTAATTGAGTTATGAGCGACGAGTATGCAAGCACTGCTAACGATATTATGCGTTTCAGATGTTAACGTGACTACGAAGGGAGTGCATCAACAACAAAACCAAAAAATGTCGTCTTCCTACTCATTTTTCATTGCGACAACAACACTGCTGGCGGTGTTGTGCGCCGCCTTTAGTGCCGGCGCTGCAAACGTTGACGAGGACATCGGTTTCCACGTCGCTGAAGATTTCGAAATTGAATTCAAGCCGGAGAGCGGCAAGAAGTTTTTCGAAATACCATCATTGCTCGCAGCCACCGTTGGGCACGTGTTCCACCACGTTTTGCCCAAGCAGGAGAACATCGAATATGTAGTAAGTAATTTTTCATGCAACTTGACTGCGCACGTTACCAGAATTTTATTACTAACTCAAAGTGCGCGGGTTACTGAAACTAATGATTCGAACATTTTTCAATATCCTGAGACGTGCGCACTCGCTGAACGATTTCCATTGTTGCGGTGGAATATTATCGATTCAGTTGGATGTTCTTCGCGCGCGTATATCTGCAGAGAAATCTGTCCGGCACGTCTTCGGCCGGCAGGCATCATTTGGAAGTTAGGCATTCACAAGTTTGAAACATTCATAAAGAATTTTACATTTTTATTGAAGTCGGATGGCGTACTTTTATCATGCGAATTTTATGCTAACGAGTTCGTTTCGCTCCTTTTACTTCCAGGCGAAGCGTGCGGATGGGAAAGCATTACCAACTTGGTTGTTGTTCGACAAGAACAGCGGCGTATTTTGGGGTGTGCCTCTGAACGAGAACGTGGGAAAAGTACATATCATTTTGAAGACCATTGGCGCCAATGAAACCACAAGCAATCAATTGACTTTATTAGTGGAGCGAGGACAAAATAAGGGTAAATGCGGCGAATCCGAGGGCGCAACGTTACTCTCGTTGGTCATCGATAGGGATATTCACGTGATTAAACCGAAGCAGCGGATTATTGCGATCAACAACATTGCCAAGTTCTTTGGATTACCTTACGTAAGCGACCTGATTAAGTTACTCTTATAGTAATTACGTATTTGCAAGGATTTGTGTTTAAGTCGTAAAATTGGTGTTTTCTTTAATGCGCAGAGTGCCTTCTCCTTAGAGCCGACTAAGAAAGTCGATGAATTATCGGATAGCTCGGTGATATTAGCAGGGCCAGGAACGGTTCGATACACTCGTTCGTCGGTGCCATCGTCAATTGTGGTGCAGATTGGATGCGATGGCCGTCTTTGGGAGAATGCGGCTACGATCGTGCACCAGCTAAAGCAACAAGCGCGCGAAGGTACAATTACCGAAGTTCTTGGCTTGCCACTGATTGGGTGGAGAGTAAGATCGGATTCGAGCGCAAGTAATTTCCGGGTGCGAAGGCAAGCGGATGATTTTGGTAAGGATTTTCCTACTTGACTTGCTTTTATTTCTTGGAGACGCTCTGTTTTATTGCATTTGTCAGGTGGTTCAGGTAGTGGCGAATATGACGACGACTACTATGACGATTACGAAAACTATGATGACGATTTTGACGATGAAGAAGCTACACCGAAAGTAACTACCACAACGACGAAAGCACCTCGTCCTGCAACGAAACCGTCGACGACAACTACGACAACAACAACTATGGCTATTCCTACAACAACAAGAACTACCACAAGTACGACGACGACCACCACAACAGCAGCACCAACAACTAGTACAACAATGCGAAGCACTACGCCAGAAACGTTTACAACAATTTCAGATTCCAGTTCAACCCATCATCATCGTCACCATCATGGTCAACTGCCTTTGTATCCTACCATGTTCGATAATAAGCAAACAAGCGCGCATTCTCCATCAATTTCAACAACTCCCGAAAGTACAACTATGACAAGAACTACGCAATCGACGACAACTACAAGCACTTCAACGACATCAAGTAAGGCTGTCGGCGGAGACTTTATTAATTATGACGACGATGACAATGATGATTATGAGGACGAAGATGATTTTGAGAGCGAAACAGAAGTGCCGGATTTATCCGCTGTGGATGTTAATCCCAAATTTGAAATTGATGTGAATGGAGAAAACAGCTTCCACGAAATTGCCACAACGAAAATGGATGGTATCGAGTTTATTCCTGACACGTCGTCTCCGACAAGTTCAACTACTTCAACAACTACAACTTCAACCACGACAACCACACTGATTCCTACGATTCCTTCTCCAACTACAACAACAACTACTACTGCTCCTACGACAACTACCATGTCGCCAACTACTTTGTCAACTTCTACAATTGTTGTCGAAGAAAGCACAGAAATGCCGACCACAATTGTTGATACACCAACGACAATTCATACAACAACAGTGTCCGAAGCATCGACCGCCACTGAGAGAACTACCACTGAAATGGATACGACAACATCGGTTAAGCAGACGACAGTTCGCCATTTACCGACAACCACACAAAGGGCTTCGACGTCTATTCAAACTGAAACTATTGAATATGAATTGAAGAACTTCCCTCCATCGATTCAAAATCGATTGAAGCGTATTCCAACCACGGCCGGTAAAGCGTTTAGTTATAAAGTGCCAATGGATACGTTTACTGACTTGGAGGATGGCACAGATTTGATTTTGGAGTTGTTGGATAGTGATGGGAAGCCACTGAACAAGTCATCATGGTGCCAATTCAATCAACGCGACCGAGAAATTTACGGATTGTAAGGAGTTCGTGTCTGCAGTTTATGATTTATTTAATCTTTTTTATTACTAGGCCATTGGACGATGATGTTTCACGTTGGGAGTACATTTTGAGGGCAACCGATCACGAAGGTGCTTCGGTACAGGACGTAGTCGAAATTTTAGTTCAAAATCATAAGTCGAAGCGTGTTGTTAACCATGAGTTTTCACTCTATTTGCACGTGGATAAAAAATATGAATTTGCACATGATGTCGACTGGGCATTAAAAACGTTGAAGGGCCTTGGACAACTTTATCGCAGCAATCTAACGGATATTGTAGTCAGGCGCGTAAATTACACCAGCGAGCCGGTTGTTTTTGTTTGGACAAATGATTCGCTTCCAAAAACATATTGCCCCAAGGAGGAAATTGAAAATTTATATGCGGTACGTATATACGTTACTACTCTTCGTATATGAACATAGTTTTTTGTTACTTCGAACATAACGGGGCGTTATCTAAATGTACTTGGTGTTGTAGGTGTTAACTGCAAACAATGAAGGTGATCCATCACACGCGCTTTCAAAAGCTTTAATACCTGAACTGCGAATCAAAAAAGTTCTATACCATAGTTTGGGAGTTTGTGAAGCGGAGCCACAAAAGCCGGCGAAACCACAACCGCCTCCACTAGCACCGATTACACCCCCCACGAACTATTCACCGATATTGCGCAACCCCGTAGACCGTATTAATGCAACCGTCGGCGAACTCTTGGTCTTCTCCGTTCCGGACGTAAGTTACTTTCATAAATTTTTATTTGTGGCTAAAGTTTGTGCAATATTTTCTTAGGACACGTTCTACGATCCTGAAGATACAGATCCGAGGAATTTGCGGATGACATTATTGACTGAAACTAATCGCCCGATTCCTACGAATCATTGGCTGCAATTTGATAGCAAAAATAATGAATTTTACGGAATACCAGATACCGTAGGACAAACTGTCTATCATTTAGTTTGCGAAGATCGTGGAAATTTATCAGCAACTGATAGTTTAGTGGTAGTCGTGCATCCTGCCCCGAGACGACATTACAATGTAGAATTCACAATGGTGTTAGACACTCCATACGAATCATTTGCAAGCAGTGCAAATATGCAGCGTAAATTCTTTGAGAAAATAAGAGACTTGTTTGGCGATCAAAACACTAGTCATATTCATCGCCATAGCATTAGACGTGGCACAACAATTGTTAGCTGGTACAATAAAACGTTAAATAGGAACGAATGCCCACGCGCAGAAATCAAACGCTTTAAGTCAATTTTAGTCAATAGTGACCACACTATTGCGACCAGAGTACAGGACACAATGGATCCCGAATTTAAAGTTTCTACAATTAAACTGCAAGAGTTGGGTAATTGCAAAGCGCAAGTGCCGCATCACCAAGTGCCCATAACAAAAGGGGTACCTGTTGAAGAGCCACCGATATCAGATCATGATGATTATTGGATTACGTTCATAGTCCCAGCAATTTTAATAGTGTTCATGCTGCTGCTCACTGGCATTGTTGCTTGTGTGATGTACAGGCGTAGGCGATCCGGAAAAATGAATGTAGAAGAAGATGGGCGTTCCGCCTATGGCAATAAGGGCATTCCCGTGATATTTCAAGAAGAGCTGGAAGAAAAGCCCGAGCCAGGTACTATAAGATATTTTAACAATTTCTAACATTTCTTCACATGTGCCGTACGTTCTTATTTCATCGCACAGTTAGACTGCTTTTCATTTTTGTATAGTGAGGGTTTTCGTATGATGAGTGGATTATTTTTAGTTTTTGATAGTAGCACATTATTTTTTTTATGTTAAAAAAGACTGTAATAAATGTTTTGTTTCTCTTCATTCTCGGCTGTTTCTCGCTTTTATTGATGGCCTTACGCGCTTTCTTCTTACGCGTATTGTATTCTAAGCATATTCATTTTAGGTACAAAGGCACCCGTGATTTTGAAAGATGAAAAACCACCTTTAGCGCCGCCGGAATACAGTAAAAGTGGTTCTTTGAAACTGACAGATGATTCAGAACCTTATCAACCTCCACCGCCACCGTTTACGAGGCCCCAAGATAATAATAGGCAATTACGACCAAAACCAACACCTACATACCGGAAACCTCCACCGTACGTACCCCCTTAATAATTAATTACGTTCAATGTTTTGCTGAAATAATAATCTCACATGAAAGTACAGTAAGAAAGCAACTAGTAGCATCGGAATGCGTTCGATTTATTATCATAATATATTTTGTACTACTTACAAATCTTAGCTTAAGTATGTTTTAAACTTTGCTTGCAACTCACGTATAAATAAGTTTTTGCAAATTTTAAAAATAATCTGTAGTTTAGCACACTTCATTTGATAGTTTATTCTATTATATTTTTGCAGTGTGGTTTTTAATATTTCACATTTGCGTAATCTTGGTTTTTGTTTGGAGTTATGAATTAATTTGTTACTTATTCAAATTCACTTTCTATCTAATATTACTGAAAGTTTGACTTACAAAGAAAGAACTCATTATTACAGCTGAATATCTTGATATTTTCAGACTAAGTATTGATTAAAGCATACATACCAAAGAGAGAGGAATATCCTAGTTGTAACTGACATCACAAAGTATTTGTTTAACTACTCTATTGATATAATTTATTTTATAAATTAAGATAGTGACGAACGTTTTCCCATGAGTATACATATCTTCAATTAACATTATCTGTAGTATTTCGCCTAAACAAGAAAAGAAATCAAACAATATTGGGGATGGCATATGAAATATTGTGTTCATTGGAAATTTATACATATACAATTCTATTACAAGTGTTTTGTATACTATTGATAATATCCTCAGTATAAAAGATTGGCAATCATTAGTGATATTAAAAATACTCTGCAAATATAGGCCAAATCAAATTTTTGCTTTTGCCAAGTACTTAAAAACTGCATTGTAATTTGGCAAAAACGCACAATGTACAATAACGCACGTATGAAATGACTGATAACTGCCTCCTTATTATCAGATATACCATATATTTGCAGAGAACTGAAAGATGACTGTGTTCCTTTTAAGTGTGTGTTTTTAAAACGATTTATTCTCGCCAATTACCAGAACCATAACTGATTATGTAATCGATATATAATTAAGACTAATTGTCTCGTCTGTACAACGTACATTACAAAGTTATTAGGAACTAGTGACAAACATGAGAAGAAGATAAAGAGCGTACGTGGAGATATTGAATAAGATACATATACACTGTTTTTTACTATACGTATATACTTTGTCTTTTATATTATAGCAATTAACTATTTTACATTGCTTCGAATTCAGTTATTGTATAAAAGCGCCATATTTTGTAACTAATTAGTTTAATTTTCAAATCATGATAGCAGGATAAATTTATAATTATGATTGCTACATACACATTATTACTGCATATAACCATACGCAAATACACATTGAATTAACAATATATATATATAGAATATGGTGATTGAATATTTTTGACGTATTGACGTTTTTGGGACTGTAAGGGGAGGATAAAATTTATCCGTAGCAACAACGCTTCATAGCCCAGTGCTTTAGGCTGTGATCTTTGTCCGGGTGTCTCAGGTTCGATCCCCGAGATAACCAGTTCAAATACAACTTTTAAATTTCATTTCAAGTTAATTAAGTGTATAAGGGCAAGATCAAATTTAGCTGTAGCAACAACACTCCATGGCCTAGTGGTCTAGCCTATGGCTGTGGTCTGTGCGACTCGAGTTCGAATCTCGAGTCGGGCAACTTTATTTTAACATTTCAATTCAATTCAAGGCTATAAGGGGAAGATCAAATTAGGCTGAAGCAAAGCACTCCGTAGCCTAGTGGTAAAGTCTATGTGAGTTGTCTGTGTGTCTCGGGTTCGATCCCCGACAACGGCTAGCCAGCCGAATTTACTATTTAATCCGTTGTACGTTTGGGGGCCCCCTATAGACTTAACTCTTCTAAGTCCAATGGAGGCCCCAGGAGACGTACATGGGCCCCATTTTTAATTTTTGAAGCCCGTACGTTAAGATTGTCTTGTGACGGCCCACCCCGCCGCTTCGCTCCCCGGCAGTAGACTGCCTCCCCATTCCCGATTTTCGTTACCAACAGGCCTCGGTTTGTGACGTCGTAGAGCAGGGGGGGCGCTTCTTAGGTCAAGTAGAACTATGAATTAATTTCCAAGTGCTTGCTTTGAATACAAGTGCTATGGCCAATTGAATGACCATTCTACTTAAGAAGTACCTCTGCCTGACGCCAAGTAACTACTTGGGAAGTATTTGCCGTTAGAGTTTTAAATTCCGAAAAATTTCAGGCCCCAGGATTTGAACCAAGGACCTCACGGTTACTGAGCAAGTGTTTTACCACTGCACTACTAACTGTCTTACGGTAACTAAATTAAAACTTATATTTGAATACAATTTTATTCCATAGGTATTAAAACTTATTCAAACTCCCGCAGACTCCGGGATTCGAACTCAGGATCTCGCATTTACCAGTCGGGCTCTTTACCCATGTACCAGTAACTGTTATACAATAAAAGAATTAAAACTTATACTTGTGTATTGATTCTGTACACACCCTTAAGCTCTAATCCATCTTAGCAACTCAGATCAACTATGATTACTACATGATTTGTTACTAATTTTATTGCTATTACCAATAGTAATACATTGAGCAATCCTTTTTTTTATCTAAAAATAAAATATATGAGCTTATAAAAAGTTTATCTTAAATGTTTCTGTACCTTGTCAGCCAATTATAAAAGAATTCCATTACAAAAACGCATATAAAAATAATGTGCCAAGTAATCTGCCAATAATAATATAAATAAATAGTAAACAAAAATAAAGTTATATTGTGATAATGCCGTTGTCAAACCGTGTTTATTCATCCAATATAATCATTCTTTAATAAGCAAAAAACTTTTACAAAAGTTTTGAAATCCAATAGCAGCGCCGTCTATGGACATAACTATCAACTCGCGTAAGGAAAAAGTTGATCATCAGACTCTACTCTTCAGAAGCAAGTTGTCAAACGGCCGTCGCGGCTTTGTAAAAGTTACCTGGTGGGCCAGTTACCTGAACAAGTGTGTGTAAACAGTGCAATTGTGCAGCTTTATCTTTTATAATAGTAATTGTTAATTTTTAAATTGTTCTTGAATTTATTAAAGGTTAAATTCACTGGAAGTTGAAAACTGGAAGATATATATCTCGATTTAAGTGTTCATACCCACTTGATTCACACGAGATTCACTGCAATGAATGTGTTTGCACTACTCAAAGAATCTTAATTGAAACTTTGTGCTGATCAGGGTTAAGAGTATTATGTAACCTTATGTTTATTATTTGAAAAATGCACTTCAAGAACTTTCATGAATAGTTACGATGAAGCACACATACATTGTGTATAAGTAATCATGTAATTATATATGAATTTTAGCCTCACGAATAATATTTATACATATTTATGTTTCCAGTTAAACTTAAGACAAAGCATACGGATCTTGTCAGAGAAACATCACAAATGAGAGCAAAGTGCCAAGAAATCATGGCAAGTGATCTGCCAAAGGTAAAGCCAATACCTGAAGTCAAAGACATTATTCTGCTTGCTTCAGGGAAAGGAGGTGTTGGCAAAAGTACTACAGCAGGTGAATTTAAAAATACCTATACTAATTGTAGAAATGAACTTGTAGTTAATTTGTCCACAGCTTTAATACCACAATATCCTACAAATAATATAGGCCTATTGGATACAGATTTGTTTGGTCCAACTGTACCTCAAATGATGAATTTAAATAACACACCAATTTTAAATGATGATAATTTTATGGAGCCATTGGGAACTATGGTATAAAATGGTAAGTTGTCTTCTAACATTATAGCTGATTATTTTATAAACAAATTGCAGTATGTCAATGGGTTTCCTAATTGAGGAATCTGCAGCAGTTATATCGTGAGGCTTAATGGTCATGCAAGCACTTGAAAAATTGAAGAGAGAAGTGTACTGGGGCCATTTGAAACTTGGTTTATAATAAGGAGTTTCATCATGGCTATCACATTTTAATACTCATACATTCAACATCTATTGAGTGTTTGTTCATTCAATTAAGGGCAGAAGGATGAAATTAGGTATGAACATAAGCATTTAAGTACTTAGTTATAGGTACCGCCCAGTTTAATCTCAACTACTGTAGGTTGTAATTTATTTGTAATTCTAATGTATTTTTTTAGTCAATATGAAGACAGCTGCTGTTATGGTTGCATAGTCGTCGGTAGTTGGTATCACAACGGGCCCTGGTGTGCCTAAGTGTGCGTAAACAGCCAATACAACAGCAACATTATTGAAATAGGTCAGTGTCGATGGATATTTATGTTAGGAAATTTTTGTGTAAACAATGTATTTCTAATTTAATTTCAGTTTGTCGATGATAACTCTTATTCTGTGCTGGGCAAATAGCTAAAAATTGGTGAGTACATGGCCATTAAATCCTTGAATCATAATCACAACTGGGTGTGATTGTTATCCCAACTAATAGAGTTTACAATTTTGGTCTAATTTCTATGTATTTTCAGTTGCTATTTGAAGACAATGTTTATTCTGTTCCAAGCCACATCATGTTTTCCAGTTGGTTGATGATAACTCTTATTTCACATTCAAGGCAGATGGATAAAAATTGGTGAGTATGAGTATATTGAAACCTTAAATCGTAATAACTGTTCAGTTTTATACCAACTGCTATAGGTTATCAAATATTTGTAATTTCGGTGTATTTTTTCAGTTAGTGTATGAAGGCAATTCCCATTCCATTGTATTGCAATAGGTAGGTGGAAAATCAAGCTTATGCATTTACAATAACCATCTTTCCTGTAATGAATGTATTTCAATATTTAATTTAATGTGTGTTTCAGTTGGTTGATGATCGGTTTCATTTCAGTCAAGCATGAGGGCTGAAAATAGGTGAGTACATGGGCATTTAAGCTCTCAATCCGAGTAACTACCCTAGTTACTTTACTCAAACTGTTATAGTTTAACTAATTCCAATATATTTTTCAGGTATTTGATGATAATTTTGGAAACAATATGTTTGTTTCTATTTATAATGTATTTCTTCAGGTCATCGTCAATATCAACAGCCTTAAATTTGCATCCACTGCTGGACATAGGCCTCCTTCCATTTCTTCAGGTATTTGATGATTATATCAAATCCATGGGAGCTAATTATTTCACAACACCTAGGACGGTAAGGAACCAACTGTTTTTTCAATTACAAGTCACGCCGTTGACATATTTGGTTAGGTTTTCTAATAAATATGTAAACTGTACTTAGTTGACATCATATTCAGCCCTTCCCCGAAAGATGGCGCTGTGTTCACTGGACTCTACAGTTTTGCCGTAGTATTGCCCTTCCTCAACAGATGGCGCCATGGGTTTACAAAATGGCGTGTAATACAAGTTGCCTATATTATATTCTTTACTTGAAATTGTTGAATTTATGCAATTAAATGGTGTCCAATACGTTTCAAAGTTAATATGCGAATAGAGATAAGTTTCCTGAATAAAATGAGGTATCACACCCCTATTTAGGGCGTGTGGTTCGAGAGCTACAAAAACTCGCAACAAAATGGCGTTCTTCTGCCCTCCTTCTTTTGGCACCATAATTAAAAGAATCTCTTTACGTTTATGTGATCTCGGTACAAAAAGACGAAATATGAATTTCTTTTCCGTCCCCCATGATGGTTCCCGCCAAAATTAAAAGTATCTCTTTACGTTTATGTGATCCCGATACGAAAACGCAAAAAATGAATATAAGAAACACAATTTTTCCCCATGATTTCTTCATTTTTTATAGCCCCCATGATTGTTCGCGCCAAAATTAAAAGTATCTTTTTACGTTTATGTGATCCTAGTACAAAAAGGCAAAAAATGAATATAAGAAATGAAGAAATCATGGGGAAAAATTGTGTTTCTTATATTCATTTTTTGCGTTTTCGTATCGGGATCACATAAACGTAAAGAGATACTTTTAATTTTGGCGCGAACAATCATGGGGGCCGGAAAAGAGATTCATTGTTTGCGTTTTCATACCGGGATCATATAAACGTAAGTTTTAGACGGGTATTTTTAAAAGGTGTATTACTCATGAACCAGTAGTCCTATAGGGGTGTATGATACCTCATTTTAATCAGTGCGGATCCCTTTATCTGTAATAAAACATTGAACCTTATCGGATAACATTTAAACATAAAAATTAAACAATTTTTGGAGAAAATTTGAGGTAGGCAACCAGTTAGACATATCGTGTGTCGCCATCTCGGATGAATTTTTGGAACTAATTTGGCCATCTATTGGGATATTAGCGAACTAACATTCCCATAAGGAAATCACATATTATGCTATATCGGTATTTAACCATTAAGAATAAGATAATCATGTTCATTTTAAAAAATACGACCATAATTTAATCATTCATATTGATTCTAAATAAATAGTTGTATACAGGCTTAACTTATAATACTCAATTCTAAAATGGTATAAAAAACAAAAATAAAGATGGAATATGAGTCTTCTCTGATAATAATCGAACCCAATTAGAACTGCTTGTTCTGAGTGCATCAATAATTATACATTACTATAGCAAGTAATGAGTTAATTTAGAATTAATATTAATATACATATAAATACTATACAAAATGCCAATCAGTTCAAAATTATCCTAATCACTTAAGGTTTATAATAAAATTTGGGAACGAATTTGGCAATAAGACGGCAGATTGCAAATCGTATTTGTTGCACATGTTTACAAAAGTGTGAAGCAGTTAATGAACATACACACATTAATGTTTTAAATACATTTACGTTACGAGTTGTATGAAGAGTATTTTTTCGCTAAAGATTTTCAAGATTCACTCCACATTCATTCATAAGACAGACTTACAATCGCTCCTATATATTTAAGTATATATGTATATATATAGGTGTGTGTCATTAAGAGTATGTATTAACTACGGATTTTGTTTATATGTTTACATGCATACTTATATAAACCTGTTATTAACTGTTACTTTGGGAATTATGTTTAATTAATGACAATATTTAAAAGGCAGAGCAGACTTGGAAATAGTTATGGGAAGCTACTGTACGTTAGAGTACGTTATAACGAATGTACCGGGAACTTCTGAACGTTTGCCGTGCATTTATGTGCTCTTAGAATTGACTAAATTAATTTAGTAACAAAAATTGCTTACCGTGTGTTCGGTTACGAGCGAACCTCCCAAAGCAGTTGTTTTTTAGATATCGTGGATATCATTGCTCTATACTAATATCGAATCGTGTGATGCTCTTTGACAGGATGAGCAGCAGTGCGAAGTGTAATAGGGGTACTGACATAGTCTGGCACGTACAGCCTGGTAACAGTTGGGTATTTTATCAACACATCCTCCTAAAATTGAAAATGGTTTAAGTGTGCACTGATTCTTGTACTTAATAGTAGTATACTTATTTCTGGTTGATCTTGCGCCAGTTTGATTTTATCCTCAATAACTTTCGGACAAATGCAGGACCTCTTTACGGTGGGACGACTTTCCAGACTGCATACGTTACTGTAATGACCATGTGTTGACATACATTTCACGTCGCGCCGCTGTGAACCATTGGGACAATCGTGACATTCACTCCATTCGCCAATGAACCATTTGGGTTGGCATTCACCATCGCAAGGCCGTTCGTTTTCCGGTTTGTTTGCACCGGAGCATGTCTTATCATTAGTGATGCGCGCTTGTCCTCGAAGCTTAACGATGCAGTATACGTCGCGTTTTTGCACGCTTGGA
Organism: Aleochara curtula; assembly: GCA_963978815.1. NCBI lineage: Eukaryota > Metazoa > Arthropoda > Insecta > Coleoptera > Staphylinidae > Aleochara > Aleochara curtula. The sequence continues at coordinate 15,552,205 of OZ022216.1, read as the reverse complement.
CCGTTACATGAGTCGCCGCATCCCAGCCACGGTCCTGTGAACCATTGTGCGTTGCAATCCTTTTCACTGGAACATTGCCTGCTCGTTTCCGGCTTGCTGTGACTGGGACAGTCATTACTGTTGCGTCCGTTGCATATGGCATAGCGATTCTGAGTCCCGGTGCCGCAATTTTCGGAGCATTGACTCCACTCACTCAGTAACCACGCGCTTTGCTGACCTGGAGTCGAACACGATCCGCTCTCACAGTACTCGGCATGCGGGGGTCGTTTATTGTGATGGCAATTGCCCGATGGACAAGTGACACTTCGACTACGTGTGCCAGTCCCACAGGATACAGAGCACTACAAATAAAATGTATTCACACTTATTGATACGTGATTAGAATATCTAACTCACAGGTCCCCATGTACCAACCACCCAGTTATTGGAGCTTTTATGCAAGCGCTCCTCGGGATGAAGTTCATTATCGTTATCGCTAAATTCGCAGAGTGGCAGCGAGCATGGTCGACTGGACGCAGTGGGTTTTGGTTGTGGGCATAAATTATCGCTTTCCACGCTTGTTGCGCCATTGACTTCTTTGATGCATTGCACCAAATAATGTTGCACGCCTTGCCCACATGATCCTGTACATTGTCCCCAGTGTCCTCCCCAATGCAATGGACATTCTTGCGTGTTGCAGCGAATTGGATATGGAGTTGGCTTCGGAATGCTATCGCAACGTCGCTCGGCCACTGGGCTTTGATTATGCTCCCTCACGCACTGCCAGACGGATTGCTGCAAGCCTGAATACAAAATAGGTAAGTTTATTCCAATAAAAGAACATAAACTAGATTTCGATTATATTAAACATACCGCCACCGCATGATTTGGAGCATGCGGAAACGCCGGCACTTTTCCACATGTATTTCCGGCGACGCATTCGCCGGTGTGGATGCGGAGCTGTCGTCGGTTTGGCTTCATCCCGCAGGCTCACTGCGTTCGTATCTACCAAGCCGCCTTCCAGATGAGCGACGCCACCAATGCCCGGATGTTGCGAAGGCTCTTCGACGGGAAGCGAGTAGCCGTATTTGATGCCGGGATTCGGCTGCTGGTACAGGACCAAGATGTCAATAGGGGAATCAATCGAACCGCCCGCTGTTATCGTCTCCAGCGTTGCGGTATCCTGTTTGCGATAAGTGAATTCAACTCCAGCGGCATGCACCAGTCGGCTATTGCTAAACTTCCAATCCCCGTTCAAAATGAATGAACCGTTTGCAGTTCGCAATGCTGAAATCATATTATACCTTAAGCTTCACATACAGTTACGCCGCAATTGTATTTTAATATTATCCAGATGATAATTTACGATTCGTTAGTTTCTGCATATATTCAAATAAAGCGGTTGAAGCTAAAGTAAACAACGCTAATCGGATCGTGAGCGTGGACAACGCACAAGTTTGTACTGATAATATAATGCAAGCCACTGGCGAAAAGGAATGAGCAGGAATATTTGCATATCAATTATGTAGTTAAGCAGGCAATTACCTGCTAGAGAAGTTAAGACTGCTCTAGCCGTTTGCGGCGGTATTACAAGAGTGTTGAATGCTGATGACACGTGTGTAAGCATAGGATAAGTGGGCTTTAAATAAAATAAGAACTTACCACGCGGCTATTTTATAAATAAATAATATGTGGGTATGTTTTTGCGATTGGTGGCGTTCAAAATATTTGTTCAAAATGCAAATACATTTCTCACGTACCTAGAATATTTCTGGTGTGCTTCAGTTGCTGGATCAGTATGCGGCAGGCGCCTTTTGGGATTTGCGCCACGAGAGAATAACCCGGAGGCAGATCGGGTCGTGTGTACAAACCGGAAATGCTTCGGCAGTTGTTTTTCACACAGGCGGAACATTCCTCCGGAGGTTCTTCAATAGCTCCTATTACACCATTCGGACCGACACTCTGCAATTAACAAAATTAAATTATTCTTAAAGGCTGCGTACAAAAATTGTCTTAAATCTAATTATAAATACTTCCCGATGAATAATAAATTCGTTATTAAAAGTTCTACGAATTAATCGAGCGATGACAAACTTTACGATGAGGCATTAATTTAAACGGCATTGAAACAGATCGCAGAAATTATTGCAACCGTTTGGCAATGAACTGCAAAGTTATTGTCAATAATACGCGTTTGCCAAATTCTTGGAGTAGTCAGGCTGTAAAAAGTTTTTACGATGGTCAAGCATAGATAGCAAAATTATTGGTTGGCCGTTTCCAATTTGGCAATTTCGTAAGCGCATACCGCAGCTGCGTTTGATGATATACGATCGTTGATCGCAGTAATAGCAGGTTGTTCGTTGCGCGGACGAAAAACAAAATCTCTCTAATTTCTCAAGCATGCATTCGTGCGCGCGGATTGCGGAGGCAAAGGCGATAAAAGCAATAAATTCGAATAGGCCATGAAATGCATTGCCAGAAATTATTATCGAACGCGCGCGTTGTGTGCTTCCTTCTTCCAGCACCAACGCCGCAATTATGCTGCCACTGGTGTTTTAATATTCAATATTTTGCCACGGACTCTAAACAAGACTGGCGAATGAAAACTGCCAACAACAATAACAACATACGCGAGTTGAGTTGTTCACTTGCATTTCATGTATGTATTCCAAATTTTTATTTCTGGTATAACTCTCGTTGAAACGTGTTGTAGTCGGTTTGATTGCGTTACCGTACCGTAGAAAATAAATATGAAGTGATTCTAATTTCTGAATACAATTACTAGACGTTTCTTTGATCTCCCACCAAATGCAATACGTAAATCAAAAAAAGTTGTAGCACACGAGCATTCGCAGTGATTTACATGCGATACGCACGAGATAAACTGTTCAAGCTGTTCGTAATGCTTTTATCTTCCATCCATTCTCAGATCATTTGCATTCAAAATGCAACAAACATTAAACTACAGCTCACATCTCTCTACGTCGAGCACTTTTCCGCCTCTTACTTTGTTTGCATGTAGGAAAAAAATTGTATTTCTTTCTTATAAAATTAATCTGGATTTGACGGCGACTGCAGATTAATTTGATGTATTCTAATGAAATTTCATTGCGCAGCGCCAGACCGAATTCCTAATGCAATGCTCTCCGAGCAGATTTACAACTTATAAATAAAATGCGTATTTACGACTGTTTGGAGGATAAACGCGGATGAAACAAGATACTTTTTAGATCGATTGCGATGTATCTTTGTGCATCAACAAGGCACTTAGCGCGCCGTATATTTAGTTGCTTTTTAATCTTCGCACGCGCTTCCTGATCTCTTCGTCAATCTGCAGCAGGAACAGCAGCGTGTAAATAGACTCGAAACGAAGATGCGATACATTCGGTCATCCAATAGAGAGAAAAACGCGGCCACACGCAGATATCAGCAATAAATTCCTATTCTAATGAGCTGCATTTGAGTGATTCAGTTTGGCCTACAAATTCTTTCTAATCCGTTTACTCCTTCGATCGGTCAATCTGCGATCAATATTTATCTGATCTAAAATAAATGTTTCGCTTTTTTATTCTTGCATTTTATAAAAGAAAACAGTATTTGCTGACTACCTAACTGACGTCTCATTGCCTAGTCTTTGTTTGATATTAGCCGACATTTCAATTGCACACAATGCAATCATTTCTATAAACAGACAGCTGGTAAAATCAACATTTCAACATCAACTAATACGCTTAATTAAATTATCATTCTTACCTTTTCAGAAAAGGTAAAATAAAATTGAAAAAGAATGAAAGTTATTTAGAGAAAGCATTAGTTTAGAATGCACAAAAGCTATAAAGTGATGAAGAGATAAATAATGACTGCGCTTATGTACAAAATTCCGACTCATCACGATCGTAATGATTGTGATAATGTCTACCGCCGAAAAAGCTCTTCATCAGCGGCGGCAGGAAGCAAATCTGTGTTTGACTACCTGAATTACTTGACGAGTATACGCGCGTTGCCGCCACGTATCGAACGAATGCATAATGAATTCGTTTAATTAAATTAAACGACGCCGTAAACTGCGTTTAACAAGCTACTCACGACTGATACAACTTCTTGATTAGATGCGCTTGCACGTTCAGATTCATGTTTGTGATAAGCCCGAAATGGCTTTATAGAAATGATGTTGATGCTGATGCTCAGCTATAGTAAGCGCAGGCACCGAAAACCGATTGAGAAATTACGAGCGCATCTTGTAATTTTGAATTTTCCGCAGAAAGATGGTCCGTAATTAAGTTGTTAAAGTCAAAAATTTATCAAGCATGAACACCATGATCTCATAAACTGCTGTGAGCATTATAGCCATAATTAGCATACACGAATCGAATGCAGAACTGTTGTTTGCAATAGAACTCGCCGTGAAAATTATTCATTACTTACAGGTTCTTTCAATCCACGACAAACATGAATTACAGGTTACAATATTAGCATATCCATAAATATCAATACGATTAATGTTGATCATGGAATCGTTATCCATACGCATGTCAATTGTGTAATCAGGATAATTAATTATTTCTTTGCTCGATGGCTAGAAGAAACGCAGTAATCAGTGTGCGTTGGAGTATACTTCGCAAGTCAGGTATGAAATGTATGTTGTACCTACATCTAAGCTTTGATTAATTACAAGTGCGCTTGATTGCCAAACGGCGTGCTTAATTATGATGGATTTCATGTTTGAACTATTTAACGCTTGATATTACATGCTTTTTGCACTTGATTCCCGTCCGCGTGCATATTTGCTCAGCGCATTTCTGCAATTTGTCAGGGAATTTTACGCAGCATTCCCGCAAGACGTAAACAAGAAACATGCACAACAACTTGTACCGCCGACGAGATGCTCTCTGGAAGAAAGGCGGATGAAAATTGATTAATTACTAGCTGCCTTCTGATAAATTGATTGAGCGTTTAATTTCGCGTGGAAAACCACGACCACTTTCAACTATTTAATTGCCCAACTTTATGAAATATTGTTCAGTGTTGCGATCAGCTTCTCAGAACGTAATAAAAACATTTAACACGACCAACTATTAAATGATTAATAAGTTCATAAAGAAGCGCAGCGAAAATAAATTTAAAATAAATCGTTATATTTCATTTCATAGCGTCGAAAACTAAAAAATAAAATCGAAAAATCGAGGGCATATTTAATTTGCTAGACGCATCTTGAATTAAATGTGTGCACACACATTGCTCGCTTAGTGCGAAAGAATGATTTACGAGCGAGCTATTTATAACGTTCGAATTGCAGATTGCTAATGAATTCATCGAATTTTGGTTCACCGTACGCAAATTCATCACACTAATCTAACTTGTGTTTTCAATTAACTATTTATATTAGCCCTAACCCAATTCTTTCTCAATTTTAATCAACTTTAGTGATTTAGAGTAAGAAAAACCTACAAATGAAATTACTTGCGCGTTCTTTAGTAGTCGCGAAAGGTTTCCGGAAACCGTCCGAAACATAATTTTCCTCTTTGGGCATATTCCAAGGAACCGGGCCATTTATCCTGAAACTAATTTCTCGCACATTTCCTTTTCATTATTTACCTTTTTTTTACGTCTTTAGTCTTTATGTTTTCCTTCGTTTGCGTTTCTTTATTCGCCTGTCTATTGCGTGATTTTTGCTCGATATTTTTCCATAGAATCTTTATTAAATCTCATTCTTCCTTTCTATTCCCGTTAAATGCGTTTTTTTTCTCTTGTTTGTATTGCTTTATTATTTGATAGAGTCTATCTGCGCGGTAAATCGGAGAGGAATGAACGTGATTCCCATGCTCTTCATCGACGCTAAGTGATAATAAATGAACGGCAAACACGTAACGCCGAAGAGCATCTTCAGACACAATGAAAGATTACGTGTTGATGCGTGTTTAATTTTCAATTAAATGCTACATTATTTCGTTTCCAACGTGAGTGAAAAATTCACCGCGTCGAAGAATAAAAGTGCGACACACACGTACATGCGTCTCCGCGCTTATTAAAATCGAATGCGTCGATGTGGAAGGATGCGCGACGGCGCTTGGCTATGATTTATGCACGAATATTAATTATTAGCGGTTGCTCTTTGCCGCTCGCTCGCTGTCGCGTCGAGTTCGCCGCATGACGCTCATCCAAAGTGTGTCTGCAGCGTGCATTTCGTATGCGATTCATGAGATATGCGTTGGCACCTGCTGTGACACAATCACGCGCTACACGGCTACCACCAAAACACCTTCAATCGTCTGCGAAGGAACCAAGAACATCACGCATGTCTTCAGACATACTGCACACTGCCAATATCGACATTCCTAACAACGCATTTCGATGCTAATTGAAGGATACGCATTGTGTATTTCAACTCCTCATAATAGTCCTTTAAATAAATTATTGTCAAATGTGATATAAATTTAACACATTATTTGCCTCTCCAACCTTGATATTTTCCACGAATAACTTGAAAATATTGTAAAACTTCAGCAAAATTTAAATACAAAGGGCAATTAATTTTAACGAGTAAATTTCATCAAAAAAAACCTAAATTTAAAATGATGATTAAATTACTTTAAGTTTAAAATATTCACGGCTGAAAATAATTTGAAATTTAAATTTATAAAGCACAATAACTGTTTTTAGATATATAAAATTGTATTTTTTTTCTTCTAAGAAAATAAACTCATTAGAGAAACGTTTAAGCTTGCGTTTCTTGTTGATGAATTTTTGAACAAATTACCAACAACACAAGTGGTCTACATGTAAGTTGAGATATACACGCAATTGCTATATGTACTCATAAAACGTAAATTAAATTAGTTTGGCGTCTTGCCAATATGTTAATTGCTTTTGATTTACATTTAAATCTTGTGTCATTCCGATTTTCGCGGTGCGCCTGACGAAATGGCATTCGTAAAAATTTCTATTCGAATTTAATACTCTCTTTCGCGCATTGTCATTGGCGTTTGCATTTCGTTTATTGCTATGCATGCACACGAGGCAATTAAGAGCGAAATAAAATCAGTTTCGCATGTGCGTTCTGCCATTCAGGCATTGTTTGCCATGCATACATTTATGAGCGATTTGCAACGAGAGAAGCCATTGCCTCAATGGCCAATAACATGGAAATATGCAATGTCGAGGAATTTCAAATGTCGCTGTTCGCGGTTTGCAAGATTTCGTGAAAATCACCGCGACTGCGAATGCGAATGCAAATTGCTGCAGGCGTGTATAAAAAGCATATTGCGCGGCGCCAAGTGCCATCAATAAATGCGACACGCTTTATTATTGGAGGCGGCTAATATGGTATGTTCAATAATTTGTTGCGATTATTATTATTGCTATTGCATACGCTCTGCGTGCTTTCATGTTCTTTCGCTAAAATCAATTGTCAATTGATTTCTTATTTAAATTTTAACAAATAAAACCTGTAAGTATAAATTTCACAATTTCACAAGTGAGATAAAAAATTGTTGAGCTCATTCATTGGTACCAACTTGATGCATAATGTAAATTGATTTAGGAGGTAAATAATTAATTATGGAGCTAATGTGTTCGATAATTAGTGTCAAATATTTGCTATCCTATAAATTCCGATAAGTATTCATTTACCACGCATGACATGCGCTAACAAATTCCGAAATAGCATTTAAAAGGATTTTGAAACATTGTAAATTATAGACAATAATTGATGGAAACAATTCATGACATAGAAACATCAAAACGATACCGATTTACTAGCCATACGTATGCAAAAAGTACGAGTAACGTTTGATTTTCGAAACGGCGTTTGCGCTATTTTATTGTTATTGGCCGACGTATTGACGCACAATTACTATATTTATATATTTACGATCCGATCATTTTCCATTTACGCGATGCGAAAATGCACTTGCGAGAGCGCGCATGTTTATTTATTATTCGCTACATAATCTAACATAACATAACATAATTTTATTTCAACCCACCACCGGCCGATTGCAGGCGCGTATATAAAGTCAATGAATTTATATGTTTGCACACCGCTCATTTGGCATGTTTTATTCAGCAAGTCGCGTAATAAATTCGCATCAAAATTGGCTTATCGCGAACAAATCAATAATAAATCAATAAAATCCTAGATTATTTTAGCTAATATGCATAATCCTAGCGAATTTTCCGTACGTGTGCGCAGATAAAGCGCACGTCAATCAATTGCGCTAATAATCTTAAAGGAAAATCTTGCGCGGCCCGACAACGATTTGTGGAATAATTGAAGACATGTGGACTCGTTGCATACGTAAATATGTTTGTAAATAAAATATTATGAACGGCGCATGGTGCTCTTGAACGAAGAACAAGTACATTTTATTCTATGACTTGCATATGTGGAGCACGCACTACTGGCGCATAGTAAAGAGAATGAAGAATGTCGCCACTCGCTTCAAGAATATTTGCTATTACAATCGCAATTGCTATTACATGCTGTTGTACATTGCCATTATATGGATGTGCGCTATTGAAATTGTTGTAATGTTGTAATATTCTGCTTTAAGTGCACTTCAAGCAGCATCAAAGCACAATCATTTACTCGCACTCGCTATGTCTTTGCTTATTGCTTGAGTTTTATTGCATTGTGTATATATTATACGCTTCACTTTCAAAAAGTAAATACATTGTTTTTATCAATAATATTTAATATCGTATTGACCCAAAAAAAATATTTAAAAATTAGATCTACGTTCGAAAAAATTCATTTCAACTAGCTTCACTGGATCCTAAATCTTTAAGATTTATGCCTTCCTTCGATTATTATAGATTTGCAGTGAAATGAAGAAAATTTCACGGTACAAATAATCGAAAATGTGTGATTTAATTATTTGCCTGAATAAATCCGTATATCAATTAGCAAACAAACATTTTTTCGAAGTGAATTTGAACTGACTGAATTTGAAATTCGGCACACAGGAAATAAAGTTTTGAAATCGTATGTTGTGTGCGCATAAAAAAGCACAATGCGAACAAGCCAACTGAAAAACTGAAAATTTCATTGAAACCCCAATTTCCGGGAAACGCTAGCTAAATTTGTATCTGGAATACAACGCAAACTTTCACTAATTGATACGCTATTAATTAATGCGCCAATATTTTTTTGCCATGCGAAAAACTCCAACATTGCGCACGTTCTCAAAATTGAAAAATTCAAAGGTTGCATATATGTAGACCAATTAAAAACTTTCCGCCTAACAAACTATGCAGAAATATCTGGCTAAACATCATTGCGTTTGCTTCATAATGATCATGAAATAAAAAGCTGTAAGTTGGTTGATCTAGCTGCAGATAATTCAGAAGCAATTAAAACGTCGAGATGGTGATTTGCTCGTTGAACAAATTCTTAACTTATGCATCTGACTCCTCTCACGAATCTCATTTTCTTTTTAATTAAGTCAACAATGATGATCACGATGACAATCTCAAGTAAACATAAGGAAGAGCGCGCGCACTTTTACGTTCCTCGTTTCTTTTTACGTTGGCGTTCATCGGCAATGCGGCGCTGTTTTTGGACGCGTAATGCTCCACTAATTAATTTAATTACGCAATCAAAGGCAACGCGAATCCGAAATGGATTAGTCAATGAATGAATGCGTGCGCGGTGCTCCAAAGTTAATTTCGGAAAGTAAATTAGAAATCACTCGTTCAAATTCACATTTCAATCAGGATTTAAGTAAGTAAATTAATTGCATACAAATTTATTTTATAATTATTCTCGAAATAAATTATTTATGCGTTTCTTGGCAAAAAATTGTATTTTCTTGAACGTAATCTTGAAAAAAAAAATTCGTATGCTATTCAAGACTTTCCAAAAGAAATTTTAATTAATATCAATTGCCACGCTTTAATTTTGACGTCATTGCTTCAAAGAAATTCACTTTTCCCGAAGAATTTATATGCGCGTAATGATAGTTTATTTGCTCCTAAACGGTGAGCTTATTACACGTCGCTAGAATTTAATTTATGCCGTTGGGAGCATATTTGAAACATGTTATAAATACGACTTTATTGCTTATTATCTATGAGCGCCGCGCGCAAAATGCTGCAAGAGGCAATAATTTGCACTTGGCTTATTCGGAGATGATGATTGCACCGCGCCAAATTGCATGCCGCGCTGCGTTTTATTACTTTACACCATTTTTTTCCCTCTTTTCCTTAAAGTCCGCTTCTTTCATCGCGCGAGCGCTGACGACATCGTTATTGCGGCAAAGTACATAACACCGCGACTGCAATGAAACAATGTGATAAATGCCTTCACGACTTTATTTTCGACTCTCTTGTGTTGCATTATTATGATGATTATCTTCATATCGCATGAGGCTAAACGTTGCTGGCATTCATAAATAATATTTCTGCATTCGCGTATTGATATATTGCAAATTATCCCAATCAATAGTTGTGGGCGTTCTTGCACGATTCACGACTTTGTTCCGCCGACATTTAATTAATTATCCGCAATTAATAATGACTTGAAACACACAAGCACCGAGCAGATACTAGTAGTCGGCATTGTTGTAGTAGTAGGTAAATTTTTATCGCTTTATTCGAATTGAGCGCTCGCTCGTGCGTCTCTTGCGCAATCAATTAATTCATTCGAGCAAGTGACTTAAGTATACGATTCATTTAATCGTTTTTCGCTCTTCTCGTCACAAGCGCGCAAATGTTAATAAATATGGCATATTATTGCTAAACGTGGCGTTACATTATTCGTCTAGTAGCGTATTAGTTACGCGCTGAAATTAAACGTACTTGCATTCAGTCAACTCAATTGCAAGTATACTTATGAATATTCATTAATTATTCATTAATATCACCACCAGAGTGATTCTATTTTCACGTTTATATACCGATTTCCATATAAGCAAACACTATTAAATATTTATCTAGATATCAGTACCAACAATCCGCATTTTTAATTCAAAAATTATTCGCAAAATTGAATAATATATTGTGGTCGAATAAAATCCCGCTAGATATTTATCTTCCTCCGGCTGATTTGTAAATTATTGAAGAACTTATTTTGAAAACCATTAAACAATCAATAGACTATAATTTTTGGAATGATAAATGTGACCAATAAATAACGCATGTGAGAAATATTCCTCGCAAAAAGCATCACAAGGTGTAACAAATAAAACATTTAGTAACTATTCGTGTTTTACAAAGTGCTAATTTACGTTCGTTGTGGCGTGTATGTCATGGCAAGCCGTTTGCATCGTCAAATATTTGCTTTGTGATGCAAGGTCGAGCAAATCATTCATTCGTTTTTGCAAACGCGCGATTAATCGCCAGCAGCATCGTGCGTTCTGAATGTGTTTCTAATGGAATTTCTATTTCGGTCCAGCCCTGAAAATCACTTCGAAACTGCTAAACCAAAGTAAACGTAAACTTCTAACCCGCTCCAACGCCATGCCATAAGTGATAGATGTTATTTCTTCATAATGCCGCCTTCGCCATCGACCGGAAGTAGTTACGCGTACTTTCAGGCAAGGTGAAATTAACACAACTTAACCCATATTCCAGCATGAAATTCCCATTGACATAAACACTAAATATTTTCGCATTCCCCACATACGAGCTTTGAAAGTGCAAGTGGCATACATAAAACGCGATGAAATTTCTTAAATGTCAACCAAAACAGCATTTATTTTTTTAAATGTTTGCGACCTAGAAATGGTCATAGCAAAAAAATATCGTTAGCAGTGATTAGAATCTCGCTCGCTATACCGGTATTACTCAGGCGGTTATCAGCCAAATAGGCATTGTAAATTAATTCAGCTGCAGTGTGACCGCGGTTTGGTTAATTTTTAGTCACAACAAGAAGAGAATGTAAATTGTTCGCATACATAATAAAATTTGTACTACGATTGTGTTGCCGCTGCGACATGGACTTTTGTTGTCATTGATAATACATGAGTGAGGCGGACGGCGCGCGCGGCGGCTGCATAAAACACGTCCGGTGAAGGAGGCGGCATTAATAATTAAAACAATGCGCATCCCTTCAGAGTGACCCCGAGAATTATTCTTTCATTCCGTCGCGCACTCTGCTCCCGACAATCAACGAGAATGAGCAGCACACTCATTGCGAGGACTCGCAACAAAATTGCGAAACAAATGTGCACCCGAGTCCTGTGTACATTTTCACGAGGGAGGTAGCATTTCCACGAAGCTTTAAGGTGCGAGATGCAAGTCGAAAAAGCAGCAACAAATTAACATTAACCCGGATTATTTCAACGCGCGTAAAGTGGAAAATCTTGCATTCGCCCGTAATTTATTCACATAATAAGCTACGAATTTCAGCGACTCGTGATAATTTATTACGAGGGTTCTACCAATGTATTTCAACATTTATAAGTACGCTATTATTGGGTTTACTTCGAAATGTAAACGTTTGTATGCTATTTATGGTAATTTAAAAACTTTGGAGGAATTTATTCCCAAGTCAAAGTAAAATCTCACTTTCAATACGAATATTTCCTTTCCATAATTCTTTTACTTACATCTCAATTAATCGTCAAGGATAAAACCGAAACTTTATTATCCTTGACCTACCACAAACGAATTTAATCTATTTATCATAAACAGTCGCCAATTAAACAATTATTGATAAGAAATGCTGTAAATAAATGAAATACCAAATGTCGTATTTCATTATTCCAATCATCAATTAAATAAATGAAACACAATACGTTTTACGATTTATGTTCGACGCCGAAGAAGTAAAATGTAATTTGAATAAAGAAATAAATCTTCTGCAACTGCAATGATGAGCAGATAAATAAATAAATAACCGTCAAATAAATCAACATGTTAATGGCTAATTAGGCAGTGCTAATATTAAATCACAAATAAATTTGAATGTCAGCTAATACTTTATGGTCGTAGTTTTATTATTTTTTTGCAGCCAACTGATAAAATAATAAAAATAAACGACTGGCAATAAATAGAAATACAACTGTAATCCTTTATTGCCATTTTATTCCGAATGTCAAAAAACGCGAATTGATTTTTTTCGCATAAATTTTAAGCGCAAACTAAAAAGTCCTTGCAATTCGTTGATTAAATTAGGATGAAAAATGTACAACCGCATTCAATAAAGTTTTACAATCAACTTACCAGGAGAGAAACAACAACCACAAGAAGAAAATGAAACCAATATAAATTCTTAATAACCGCGCGCATTTTTCAAAAGTTGTAAAGTTGAAATCGAAATTAATCTCACTCTGCGAAAGTTTCGTCTGGTTTATTACTTAAAGTTTATGCACTAATTTTCGCGTCTAACTTCGGACTCAAAAAACTCGTATCGTCCTGTGCGTTCGTTATGATTATTTCTCACTGGGAGTGCGTGCGTTCTCTTGCTTAGAGCATATCGTTATTCGCAATTATCGAGGTGCAGCATGCGACCGAACGCGCACACTTGTCTCAATTGAATCGACGACGATGCGACGAGTGTCGCGCGCGACGCGATGATTGCCAATGATAACGAGGAGCGAGTGAAGGCGCGCACCGTGTTCGTCCTGCGGTTCGCGTGCCTGGATCACGACTGCGAACGTTCGAATGGAAAATATATACGAGTGAACCGCCGCCTCGCGCACGGCAGGACTGCTGCTGCGTGTGTAGCAAGCAGCAGCAGCAGCAGGACGGTAGTTCCGCTGCGTTCAAATGTTGTTAGCGCACTACTGACTGCCAACTGTAGTGAGAACACTCTCTTCTGCTTCGCTTCATAGTGCCGCATTTTAACAGCTCGTACAAAACTACACATATGCTATGAGTACATAGCACATACTACATTCAAAATAACATCAAAAGCCAGCAGGAGATGAAATATTATTTTATACTAATTTCTAATAGCGCCGCAATGTCAGCCTTATTGTTTTGATATTTATCAAGCTGTGCAATTGTCTTACTAAATTATTATCTTTCACTGGTTTTGGAAATACATTCACTAATTAACAGAGAATTCATTAATAAAAGTAAATATTCTCTTTCAAGTTTATAACCTGTTAAAAAGTTATATCATTTTACTTTTTATATAATTTTATACTGACTAAAAATTCTCTTTATTATTTTATGTGCTTTAAGATTTAATATAACTTCTTCCCTCTAATCCTCTTATTTTTATCGTAATTTTGCATTCAAAACGTGTGATCATTGTTGAATATTATGTATTTACTTATTAGCTCATCACTGACTAGTTAGCTCATAACTAAGTTTTAGTAGTAAGTGCGCCTAGTTGTAGCGCGCCGATTAAGTTATAAATCAAAGCATTTGCAGTGTCAAAATAAGTATAATTGGCATGCTATTTTCGTCTTTTTATTGTTGCAAAAGCAGCCAATCATTGTGCGCTAGAAGGTCAATCAGCCGCCCACGTCCATTTACGCCGAACAATTTGAATAGAAATTTACTTTATGACCGATTAGGCTTGTAAAAAAGCGCGGAGGATGTCCGCGAACGCGACAATTTCTCTTACGTGCTATCAGCTAACGACTAAATTGGAGACAAATTTTGTTCATTTGCATCGTTGGTCTAGTTTTTTTTCTTTCTCATCATTTTTGTTTCTCTTCAAAAGCCCCATTTTTTCTCAAATTTTAAAATGTTCAAACTTATGCAAGTTGAAAAAGAATTAGATTAATTCTAACTGGTATTGCTAAATATTATTTAAAATTTATAGAGTCAGTGCCTGTCTAACTGCATCTAACAAAATTCCAAGTTGTAAACATGTTTTGAGACATTATTAAAAATGTAAAACTGTATATCAGCTAATAAATATCCGAAAAACCAGAATACGGGCGAACCTTTTACGAAGCACAAGTTATGATAGAAAATACATAAATCGCGTATTGGACGAAAAATCGTCGTCTTCGGAATAATGAAAAAGCAATGCACTTAATGTGTTTCTCGTGTTCAATACGCGCGCCGTTATCAGCTGGCGATATCTTCGCTCCAAATGTATCCCATTCTCTTCTTTGCCTGCACTTTTCGATATAATAATAGTCAATGACGATGATGCTTGCTGCGCTCTAAGCTTTTAACTCCTCAATTCGTTTTGCGCGTGTTTTTCGCTCAAACATTCATTGCCTGCGCAAAATCCTCAAGGAATTGTTGCAATTTCATTTAATGCATTTTTCACACACTCGATTAAAATTTTATACCTTTCCATTGCTTCTTGTGTCAAGTAATTTTTTAAATAATTAATCAAATTGAAACTAACGTTTGGGAACTCTTAAATCGTTTATGCATAATTTGAAATACTAACTTTCCAATAAATTTTTAGTGAACTGACTAAACCAATTAAACAAAAAGTTTGTTTGATCGCAGGACGAGTTTAGTTACGTTATTGTTCTGTTTGCGATGCGGTTCGAATAACTTGCGCGTTCAGTTTCGGGAGCGCACGATGCGATGCGGCAAATTTGCTCTAAATTTGTTTATCTCGATAGATAACTGAATATTGCAAGCATGCCGCCAGCCTTGGAAAACACTTTACTTCAGCAAGTTGCTGCTGTTGCGTGTGCTTCAAGCGCTCTCTTTTCCTGATTGATGTTGGACTTTATGACGTGACTGTAACAGATTTTCCATCGTGTTTTCCACTTTACTTCTGACCCTGAAATGGCAGCATTGCCAACAACTACCAAAATCCTCGCTTTTCGTATTTTATATTTTTGATTTAGTCGCGCATAATGGGAACACATTTTCCAATCTATTTTCATGCATTAAAAGCACGTTTATTTAAATGCTATTTTAATTGATAGAACATACGCGATTGCAAATAACAATTGCGCATAGAAAATTTACGATTATGAACGCATGTTCGACCATTTGTCGCCGATCGCGAAAGCAGCGAGTTGAAATATGTTAACACGTGTAATATCGACGGCGAATTGGCTGGAAAATGATTGTAACTAAATAGCACCACATCCACGGAACGCGAGTGCTTGTTCGGGTGTTGTGTGTGATAAATGCAGCGAGTTATTGTTATTGAGCTGAGTGCATTGCGACCGTTTGAGACAATTGGGAGTGTTCGCTGCCGTTGTTGCGCGTATGAATATAAAGAGAGCGCAACACGAACGAAAAAAACCATATGCACAAACAGCAAGAGCTTTCTTCGATTCAAGATTGCACAAAGCTTTTCACCGACGCGACGCGACTTGCTTTTATTGAAGTTCTTATTGTTATTCTCTCGAGAACTAGACGAGAGACTAGCGGCTGCATAAAGACCTCCAACTTGTGCGAAGGAGGAAGAGTTTAAAAAGTTTCTTCGCACCTTAGGATTTTGATTTTTTTTAAATCCATTCAAAAGACGAAATAAATTGTATTGTTAAAATTTAAATTATCTCCGTATTTTCGGACGAATTAAAATACGTATCATGTTTTCCCCCTGTATTTTCGTTTGCTACTGTAGCAAGCAAATTGTTGATTTATAATTAAATTAATTGTATGCATTTATTCTTTCACTTAGGAAAATAAATTTCCATGGTATTTACCAAGGTTTATTTTGATTTTATGTAAAATTCCCTATTCGCTGAAATTTCTCTCAATTATTGTTCCTTCGTATTCAGCCGGAATGTTTACTGTAATGATAAAAAACGCAATCATCATAGACGCAGAAAAAGTTTAACATTACAATAGCCACCGACGCGAGTGCATTCAGAATGTTATCAGTTGTTGCACAGCAATTGCGGCGCATCGAGATTGTAGGTGCACTCTTCATTAATATACATGGCTTGTTTGTTTGGTCGAGATGCATCAACCAGCGCAACGCGGGCAATGAAGATGAAATGAACCAGACGTGTTTCACCGACTGGAACGCACAAACCTGATGCATTTATTTTAATTCAATTCAATAGAATATCTCGTTATGTCAATTTTGTATTGATCATTTCTTTGTATGTTCATATATAACGACTTGTGACCTGACTTCCGCAAACCTATATTGGCCTGATTCATTCGCTTATACCGACTTCAACTAAAACAATGAATTTTTCAATTTCCCAACCCCTTTTTTGACCGTTGGAGATTTTCACTAAGTTTCCACTCTGAAATTGTTGCAAGCAAAAGCTATTGCAGTTACATTTAATTTAATAATCATCTCACTGTTCTCACCCCTTCATACAATATTAATACGAAATTAGTTGAGTTGCGCCTAACAAATATGTAATTTTCATGACTCTATCAAATATTGAAACAATTGCTGGAATTGTATCACCTGCATTTTGCATTAATCCACCTCGCGCCTGGAATCTAAACAGCGCATACCGAATCGAACATAACACTTTGTTTGCGTGCTGAGCAAATCAAATATTGACCGTCTAATTGGCTGCGGATGGCAATAATAATCAGAAATGTTCGAAATTGAACGCACCTGAAAGCATCATGACAATCATTGCATTCGCGGTAATGCAGCAGCATTCAAATTATGCTAATGCGAAGTTGCGCTCGTTTCAATTTATTACATCAATAACGATTCGATTGTTATTACAATGAGATCAAGCTTATTAAAACAGACGTACGTAATGTTATGTTTAATTGGAATCGAAACAAACGAGCGACTGAAAATATTTATAATCATTTGTCGGTATAAACACTCAATTAGTTTTATTACACTTAAAATACAAGTGCATATTATTATTATTTAAGCCGAGAAGAGAAGAGTACGTGATGAGAGATGTAATAAAATATAGTACCTGTTTGATTTATTAAGACAGTTTGACGAAATTGTTGATCATTAAATTTTCAGTTTTATAACACGCTTGAAACTTTTTGACTAATTACTCGTATAGTTGTAATACCCGAAAAACATGCACGTTGTCTCGTTATGTGGTGCTATTGCAATTTAGTTCCCAGCTGTTCGGTTAATGTGTTTTGTTTTTGAAACAAATCTTACGATCGTCTGCTCGGTAAAGACGTCTGTCTGTCTGTACATAGTTAAGAAACGATTTGCAGTAGGCGTTCGAATTTATTTTATTCGGGCATTTAACAACGTCTTAGATGTGCGTTTATTGTGTAATCGAAACAATAATAAATAAATTGTTCACTAAAGAGCAGCAGAGCACATTCGGGCTCGATGTGCGGCAATATTTAATGACCTTCGGTAGTTTATGTATGAGCTAACTGAATATGTATGCTATGTTTTGTTAATGTTAAAGTTTACAACTATATTTACGTATTATGCATTGTTAACTTGGTTATCATTGTTGTTCTAATTAGTCGCTTCCCAGAAATCTGGGGATCATCTTTATGTTATCATAAATTCTTATATTTTTCATAGTTTCATTACATAAATTGTAATTAATGTGTAACTTCATTCAAAATAAGTTATTCATAGATTAATGATACAAAATAATAGAGTTTAATGCTTCATACGTTCCGGAAACTCAATTAAATTTTGCCAACTCTTGTTAATCACTCCTTGGTAAATATTTCTAGTCATTTTTCTATTATTATAAATAATAATAATTTATTTAGAAGAGTAATTGTTGCTTGTTCATTTGAACAAACATTATCAATAAATTTTAAATTATTTATGCGCACAAACACGATTTTGCTTTTAATCCGACGCATCATTACACGGCGTGAAAGATGCACCTGGCAAAAATTATTTATATAAATAATCCATAAACATCTCACTGGCATTATTTTACATACGACTAAACAATATTTACATGTTTATCCCGCGAGTTATGTTAATATGGCATGGCGTGGTATGTACGTAACAAAGTTTAAGATTGTTCGAATTGAACTTTTGTACATACGCACATACGACTGAGTGAATGCATTGTGCAGCATTACCAACGAATAATGGATGAAAATTGTATAAATTATCGATACTGAAATTACATAATATCATATGCGTTTGTTAATAATAATAATGATAAACATGCGCCCGGAATATATCTGTAATGTCATCACGTGTCCCATTCACTAATAATTTCTCGCGAATGAAAGTGGCCTAAAGGTCCAATTTTCTATTGATTTATACCACACATATATGCGTATAATACGCGGCAATAACAATTTGTGCAAATTAAATAAATGTTGCATTTAAATTGCAAATATTCATAGTTTCCCCGCGTGCCTATATTGCAGTAGCAATAAATTCATTTTCGCTTTATTTGCACGTACATTTTTTATTATATGAAAACCCTTTCCTCCGAAATGTTTCAGCACGCGTAATTTATTGTAAACAAATTCAGAAAATTTGAATTGAAAGCTAGCTGCAAGGAGAGAAATTCAATTCAACATGTTGAAAAATGCAGCGGTCGCGCATTGTTAATATGCAAATAAAGGCAATAAGCAATAAATTTAATGTATCAATAAAACGAAGCATAAAATTATTACTAATTTACGTGCGCTGCATTTGGACGCAATGACAGTATGAAAACAAAGTGAAATCTGTTCCAGTTTGATTTATGAGTATTGAGAGAAATGTTCTTTAATTTTATATCATTCCAAATCAATTACCGATTGATTAAACTTTAATTAGATTTCTTTTAAATTCCTCATCCTTCACTATTTCTGCATTGGAAAATTTAATTCCAAATCAGTGACGTACCCAATTACATTTTATATTATTCAAAATAAAATTGAATAACAAATTCCATTAATTAAAATGTCGAAATGATAATAAATTGAATATTAAAATCAGTGGATGTAAATCTCTTCAACCAAATAATAATTTCTATTAATTATGGCCACTTTTGAATGCGATTATTATATAAATAAATTCCGATATTAAACTCTATTGAAATATTAAATAATAATATAAATAAATTGCATCAAAACTCTTGACACCATTAAATATTTTGCAATGTGGCTGTCGTGCTTTTCAATCAGCCACAACGAATCAGACGCTGAACTAAAAAATCGGAAATGCACTTGATCGTCGTGTGCGCTCAACTGCATTGATGCGATGCTCAAATTGTTGCAACGAATTGAGTCCTATTAGGTCTACAGCAATCGGAGCTATTCGAATATTTAGCAATTATTTTCCAAACGAATCGGACGAATTGATTCGATGTGCATTTGTGTCAATAATTTAACAAGCAGCGAATGCAATCCAGAGAATGCGTGTCGATTAAAATGTAATAAAAGCATTGTTCCGATAGCAACAAATACTCAACTTTCTTGTAAGCTCCCTACAAAAACCGCAAATGCTATTTATGTCAGATATTTTACGTGTTGTTGCACAGCAGACATAATCTGCGAAGATGCTGCTGGTATATGTCTTTTGGTTCTTGATTGTTCGTTTTGTGTCGCCACTAAAGTGAATTGAGTTGTACGCTGGTCTACGCGAGTCAATATCATCTCAACGAGCCGCACAGACGGATAAAACACAAATTCGCAATGTATTAACACGATGCTTCAGTTATGACTATTGCGAATGCACCGAGTGTTTGTCCTACATTTCAACCGTGCGCCCGAAGACGTTGCGCACGTACGAGGTGATTGCAACGCGAGCACTTGGTGTAGTTTATAAATATTTAAAGTGGATTTTCAAGTGCATTCCCTCGTATTTTATACGTTTTTATGCACTTTAGAATAATCGCGCATCGATTGGCGCTCAGACAAATTCAGCGTTAAATGTTTCACGACTTGATGCTTTTGCGCGCATTCCATTTCGCAAACTCATTCACGCGCTTCTTACACTTCATCCCGATGAAAATTATTTTCAAAGTACGAATATCAATAATTACGTTTGCAAATGTTGACGTCCGTGCAAATAAAATTAAAAGTAAAATGGATTATTTCGTCGCGTAATGGCGCAGGATAAATTGAATTAAATAATTCGAAAATTTTCCGCACCTTTCGTGGCCGTCGACGAGGAATTTATTACTTTTAAATAAACGGGACGAGTGCGCGAACAGCACACCTGACTGCATGAAAACGCTAAATTTCCACGCGACTTCCGTCTTCCACTTAATTGCCTAATTGCGTTAAATTAATGACGCCATTAAGTATCCGCATTTGACGTCCGAACGAATTGCGCACGCACCAAGCGCGTTTAATTAATGCATTTCAAAGAATCTTGTACGTAATGAAACTTTACGGACAATATTTTAATTAAATAAATACCTATTTATTATTCCATTGTCTTTTCCACCATTTTCAAGTCTTACGACCGAAATAAATAATTTTTGAAGCATCATATGGAAAAGATAACCATTTCTAAAAAAATGATTAAATGGCAGTAGCAAGAAAAGCACTCAATTGAATGGCACACTCAGTCAAGTCTTCAGGAAGTGTGAAGAAGCGTAATCGCAGTCGGCAATCGCGCCAGTGTAATGCCGGTTTGCGGACAGTCGTTTGGCGGTAAACACGCTTGAATTACCGCCCCTCGCGCACTTCTTGCGCCGCGGCAATTCGCTGTCATATTCCATTCGAGTGCGCCTGCTCGGCGAGCTATTCGACCGTTCAGTCTGTTGTTAATTTAACTGAATTATAAATACACGCATTTGCGCATCTAATGCTATTAGGCATTAGGCCGTGGACGCGCAAATGCTACGCAAGTTATGAAGACGATCGAAACGATTGATATACGCACCACATGGGATCGCATGCTATTTCTTCGCTCGTTCGCGACAGTAGAGGCTTTATTCCGCCTCGCTGTTTTCCTTATAATCATCATATTCGCGTATACTTTATTCCATCCAACTTACTACCTCATTCTAATATTTCAAATACTATCCATAAAACTTCCACTGCTAACGTTGCGACTCTAAATTGATGAATTCGATAAATTTCAATATTAATAAGAAAACTTGATTTAGAATTCAACGAGATGAAGGAAATTGCATAAAATGCAAAAACTGTTGGAATGAAATTATGCATAACCGCGCTAATTATAATTTACGCTTGTCTACCAGAAGCAGAAGACGTGTAGAAATCCATATGTTTATCTATTTTATTCACATGCGTAATAAATATTTATTATCGCATCGTCTCAATACGGAATTATTCAAGCAAGACAAAATCAACGTTTCCAACTAAATACGTTTACGATAATTTCATCAGCGCACGATAAAATTAAAAACTAATTGAAATCATCAAACCGTAAATGAGTTACTTACGCATATTACAAAATGCACGTAATAATTGAATTAATCAATGGAATGAATTAACTTGTTTGCGTTTTTGATTAAAAAATGAATTGTTGCGCACTGTCTCCCCTTGAACCATCATCAGCATTATCATCAAACGCATCATGACACAATGATGCTCGTCGCATCGTTGAGGGAATGAATGACAGTAATCGTTCCATAATTTTTATTTATATTTTCGAATCTAAATTAATCCGATTCGAGAGGGATTGAAACGCATTCGAATATATCAATCAGCATCAAGCGCACGCACCAGCAAACATTATTATTAAATGCCTAAATTTATTATGAAGTTATTGTTCAGCGTGCGCGTTAATTAGAGTTATTCATTGCAAAGCAAATACAACGATATTTGCTGGCACATGCGTTGTACAATAATTATACGCATAGAATAAAATCGTTCGTGCGATGCATTTTCGTTAAATGCATGACAATCATGACAAACAATAATCACATCTAATCAGGATCGCGGATTAAATTACATTCACAGCCTGCAGCGCACTCACTGTCAGCGAGAAAAAGAAATTAATGAGAACATATTGCGTTTGGCGGACGAGAAAAGCGAAATCAAAGATTGCCATTGGCAGTATGGTGGATTTGCATCTGCTCTTTGCGCATTTATTTTTTGCTCTTGTTTCGCCAACTAATACCTACATGTTTCGCATTTCGATTGAAAATTGTAATAGACAGCTCTGTAATTAAGTTTCTCATGTTTCATACGCCAAACATTTTTAATTCTTTCAGTTTCAAAGGATAATTAAAATGATTTAAAAAATTATCCAATAGCACTAAATAATAAATTAATTGAAAATTCCATTACAGAATTTTCTAGAATCAAAATTAGTACGTTTCCTGATAAACATAAAATTCCACTTTGCAAAATAGATATGAAATATCAAAATAATAAAATCGAAATTAATTAAATAGTAATAAAACTACTCCGCAATAAACAACTAGCATTTATAATAAGCTTTGCCGTATTAAGAACTCTTTGATTAACTGGTTGAAAAGTTCACTTTAGCAGAAATCATTGCAAGTCTTATTGAAATCAAAGCAAATACGCCTAAAGGTGTTTTCAACGATTCATGTTCAAAGAATTAACAATTTAATAACACGCATTAATGTAGTACGTACGTACTTTATCTCCGCGAATGCAATAAACGATTGTCAGTGTGAATTTTATGATATTTTAATAGGTTATTTATTCAATAAATTAGAATAATATTGAGTGCGTTTAAATAACTCAGCGTCGCCATCAAACTTTATTGTTGTTCGGCGATATTTTACCATTTAAATGGGAAATCAATGATAATGCTCGACATTTAATTAAACTCGCCTTCGCACAAGTTTGTCGATCAGCGCGCGCGTGTTATGACTTACTCGCTATGCAGTTAGTTTGTTGTAATGTGATCATTCTGATATCGTCAGTATTGCGATTATGAAATTGCAATTATCCTGGGAGTGACCTGATAAGCTCGTTGCACCAATCAACAGACCGCAAGGTGTACAACAACCGCGAATGGCAAAGTGTAATTTGATAAATCAGACGTGATAATAAATAGCTATCAGTTCTTAAACAAAGAAAATATTCTCCAAACCAATTATCCTTTCAAATATTTTCTTTAAATACTTTTCAATTAATTATTGGCTATTGTAATTTCCTACAAAACACTTTTAAATAATGATCACTTAAGCGCAAAGTGCTTTAAATTACTTTCGAAAATGTGATTAATTTAGGACAAACTCAATGCAGAAATATCAATTACAATAAAAATTATTCAAAAGTTTGCATTGAAGTTCAATGAGATTTTCGTATCACGTTACGCGATCGATTATTACTCATATTTCTTCATTTTTATTCATTCCTCTATAATCCTGCAGCATGCAGTAAATAAATAAATCAGTAATTTTACTGCAAGCGAATAACTTTTAACCTTTTTTCTTACACTTTTATGGCGTTATTAATGTGCAATTTTCCTACCACCGGCAGTAAATGATTGCTTATTATTACGACTTATTAGCTGTTTGTGCGCGTAATTTATGTAAATTGCGCGAAAGCGGACAATATACAATTTGATATGTTAATTATTGTCAATAGCGCCAGTGTTTGTCGAGTAGTTATTGATTTAATTATGCAGAAAATTAATACAAGTGCTCCAAGAAATGTAAACAATGTGTCAGCCGGCTTTGACATCATTGTATTTTATTGAAATATCTTTGTTTCTTCGTTTCCATTGTGTTTAATAATAATGGGTGATGCGATGGTTTATTTTAAGATTCCTTCTTCCTCAATAATAATAAATATTCATGAAATCAATAATATATCATCTTATTCATTTTCTCATCTTTCATAAAAATTATATAACTTGATAATCAATTATTTTCTTCTTCCCCAAGTCAATTCAATAAACTTTTTCCAATAAAATTTATACGTCAATAAATAACATTGGACATGCCAGTGATTTTTATAGATTTTTATAAAATTTATGACATTATTTAAATCATAAAATTCCTGGTACGACGAGCAAGTAATTAATAAATTATTATTAAACGTAAAAAGGTGAATAAAGAACTAAGTACGCATTGCATGCATAAATTAACCAACAAGTATGAACGGCCAGCAACGTTGTAATGTAAATACTTTCTGCATCGAGCGTTCAATGAGTATCAAATAGCCAATTACAAGTTGCAAATTTCACAGTTTGCCCGAAGCGCTCTCGACCCGCCGATAATTAGTGAGCAGTGAATAACTTATTAAATACCCGATACGATCATTAAGCACACTCGCCTATTGATTAAAAATAAAACGATTTGTTTACTCAATTTCTTACTAATTACAGCCACCGCGGCAATGCAGTGTTGTATTACGACAGCTCCAATTTTTCTTTCAATTACAATTAATTATTTTTTCTCAATTAATTTCCCCATTCAGACGACAACTTCCCTCCTTCAAAGCCTTATTAATTACCCAATTCAACCACATCAATTTCAATGAAAGGAAATTCTTTTTCCCATTTGAATACCTACTTATGCGTGTAATTAAGTGCAATAAATAGTTTTATTAGAACGTAAATGTTTTTCAGACTTTGAGTAAATATGAGAAAATGTCAAATTACTTTGCCGTAAAATACACTGATTGAATTCGATATGTAAATAGAGCTCTATTTAATTAAATCCCCATTTATAAAACCGCAATCATAATAAAATCTTGGGATATTAAAATAAATTATGCGAGTAATTAAAGAAGAGCGCTAAAAGTAAATTTCACGCGTTTGCAAAAACTTGCCAGCCAATATATTCAAATTGCTCACTTACGAGCTGTATATTTTAGCATAAATTATTCGCGCGTAAACCAATCGAACGAGCCCTGATAATTTTCACCAACACCTTACTTAAAAATGCCTTTATCTTATCGTGCCAATAAAGCGCTAAAGATTATACTTTACAGCAAAGAACAACCAGCAATGCAAGCACAAGAAAAACTCTTGCAAAGAAAACAGCGGAAAACAGATGAGTGTAACATTATCGTAGGTATGTTCGTATTTCGCATTTTTCTCCCATTTTTATATCAAAATAATCACAAACACGCACGCTATATGTTTATACGCGACCCGCACATAAATTATCCGCTTGTGCACACGAAGAAGCAATAAAAGATTAAAGACAGGCGATAAGATGGGCAAGAAATGTGGGCGGGCAGATGGCGGCCGATCGTGATATTGCATTGATAATGCAGAGTATGTAAGAACTCTTGAACGATTTCATCTCGATAACGCGATTATGATTGAGATATAAGTGCTTGCCATAGAGCCATCTCTATAAAGTGTTTCTGGAATGTTCACGCATAAAATTACAATGTAATTGCAATATTCCGTAAAGAACACCAATGTTCATACAGCTATCTAATTATTATTGACGTGCCAACGTGCAAAACGCATGAATTAATCCAATATTTAAGCTGATTATGGAATTATGTCATTTATAATTGAATTTGTTCATATCCTTGCCAATTAACTAATTCCTCGTCTTTCTCGATTTTCCAGAATCCATAAAACAAAACCAATAAATAAATAAATGTCAATGATTTTTATGCCATGGCATCATAGAAAATTGTGCACGAAGTAAATGCTATTGTTGTTCCAAGGAATAGAAGATTTCAGAATTCCTTAAAGTTCAGATAATTTCTCATTCACACTCTACATATTTCCGTATCGCTGGAGATTTATAGACGTGCATTTATTTCGTTGCGCTTTGCAATTGCATTCGGAATTTAACGCCTTGCGAAATCAATGCAGAATCCGCAACGACGAGAAACCGTTTGTTTCTTACACGTGTCGCTAGCGGAGTTTTATTCTTATTCTTTTATTACCGCGCACATTCACAGTAAATTGCAATGCATTATTCACTTATTCAAATTGTTCACGCTTCCTATACGAATTAACTTTCAATACCTATCAAACCTCTCCTGAAATATGAACTTTTCCCTCATGAGATGTAGCAAATACTGAGCTAGTAGCTACAAACGTAATTAGTCTAATGTGACACAAGTTTCGTAATCAAATACAAAACATCTTAATGAATTCGTTCGTAAAAGACGTTATTAATAGTGAAATAGAGAAATTGCAACTGTTAGACTCGACTCACTTAACGGCGCGGAAAGAAACAGTAGGAGGAACAGTAATAGCGACTGCAAAACGTAATTGTTCTGCAAAGTTGCATGCAATTGTTATAATTGCAATGAACTTACGAGTATGATAATTAGCTAGCCCTGTGGGAACTTGCAAGAAACTTATTCATATTCCTCTTATTCTGCATAATAAGCTCCTATTATTATCATTGAAATTCTAACTCGGGAGAAAAACGTTCATGATAATAGAATAAACGTTTTCTCCATAATGTTACTGCATGTTCAGTTGAATCTCATCAAAACAATGTACCTAACCTCAGTGTAACTCACCAAAAATACCATTTGCATAATTGCAATCTTAGCGAAGAAATCCAAATATGCTTGTTGATTGTCCAGGAACTTTCAACGTTCCACAAGAATAGACTTACAGACTTCTTGTACGCAAATAGCTCACGGGCGATTTGGTTCTCCAATAGCAAGAGGCGCAATAAGATAAGATAAAGATGAGAAAAATTGCACTGACCTTACATAATCCATCGATGCAGACGCCCTTTGTGCCCACAGGAGCCAATTTTCCCGTCGATGTGGTAGGTTTATTGCAGGAAGTGCCATCGGCTACTGTTTTGTTCAGGGTGGCATAGAATCCTCCTCCCACAGCCATGCAGTTCAATGCACACTCATCAATTCCTACAAAGAGTTTACTATAAAAATCAGATCAATGCCACTGACGCCATATTGGTTTAGGCTTGCAGAAGCTTTACCTCATTTATCAATGGCGTGCTCAATTACAAGCCATACCTGGATCTTCAGTACACGGGTTAATAGAGCACGCTGGAGGCTTTTAGTTATACCCCAAACGAGAAATCATTGTAAATCGCCTTTTATCATTTTGTAAGTCTGCCCGTAAATTACTCTTCCGGAAGAGAATAGTTTATAGCGTGGTCTGGATTTACTGCATTTGCAACAAGCCGTTTAGCACTTTTATTACCTGTCGTAAAGTGTAGCCCATGAATATATTGAAAATTAAGCGATAAAAGTCACAATCTGTTGAAATTGGCACTTACCAATCTTCGTTGCACTATTTAATTATATTAATCAGCCGGTTGATAAATTCACTACACCACACTACAACGCTACGGTTAACCTGCAAACCTAGCTTAGCAGTAGCCGGTGCTAGCCTGAGCTATATAGGCAACTTGAGACACGTAAACTAACTCAACGTGGGTTGCCTGCGGTTAACTGCACGACAACTATATAAATGTAAACTAGCATTTAAAAGACTTGAAAACTAATTAATTTTTAAATGACCAGTGAAACCCACTCACCTTTCAAATACGGCTCCCAAAAATAGGGCTTCCCCTTGAAGAGCCTCCCATTGAATTCGGCGCATTGTTCATAGCGAAAATCCAATCCGTTTGGGCATTCCTGCGAAAATTTGCATATGTGAGAATGCTGTTTGAAGCTTCAATTACACAAACGCATTTTATTGCTAAAACTCATTTGTAACGTAATACAAATACAGTATGCTTAAAGGCGGTGACGCACATGTTGAGCACGTTTTTCTATGCGCGTAATTGAATTTCGGGAGGCATAAAAGATGACCATGAATTTAAAAATAACGCCGATTTCAATTGCTAAAGAATGCTATACCGCACTTATTTTACATGTTTCGTCACTTACGCAATAGTTATAAACATTTATTACTTCTACGTATAGTAAAACTGCATTTTGGAGACATTCCACTGAGCTAAATTTGCAAATAATTCAATCGAATTCCAATATGATAAATAACAGCAATCAATAAACAGCAAGTTAAAATACAATAAGAAGTATGTATCAATGATGTTGAACATGAAATAATTTATAATTCAAGAGGAAACAAAATTGAAACTTGACGTAACGCACAAATCAAGGATGTTAAATGAAATATCACTTCTTTAAAATCAATTGATCGAACAGCAATAAAATATTGTTAAACATTTATCTACAGTGTGTTTGCAAACACCGCCAATAATTTAAAATCAATTTACCAAGTAGGACATACCTGTAATACTTATTTCTCTTGAGTTATGCTCGTTAAATTTTTTATTTCTTATTTGATCAGGGATCGTGCGGCACAACACACAGATCAGTTATTAATTAAGTGTGCGACCCCCTGAAATGCCACCCATTAAGTTTTCAATTAATAATCGGACACAATGAGGCGCCCAGACGTACGAAGAATAAATACAATGCGTTAAAGCTAATGGAAGTGCCTCTTCGTGCCTAATAAGTCGACGAATAAAAATCGTGCAACCGCCTCAACCGCAGTTACAATGTCAAAACATACCCGTACGAAACTCGTTTATCTCATGATTAATTATTAGGTAACTAAGTAAGTAATGAAATTAAGATCAAAAATTACAAGTACTCACATGAATATTGCATAGTCGAACGCGCTTATAAAGACCGATACATTGATTCGCAATTTCTGGATGTCGTCTTCGTCGTTTATGTTTCCTAAACACATATCTGTAATGCATAACAAAATAATATATTAATAACATTTGAATGAATAAATCCACAAGTGATAGAAAATGTTCAGCGTTGCATCGACTGACTGACTTATTTCAACTTTTAATTGAACTAAGCGCCAATAAATCACACATTGTGCAATTACACAATCACATCAATAATGTAAGCCAACGAGTTGGCGGTCCAACTTGACGCTTTGCGCGGCTGCAAGTAGTGAGAGTAATAGATAGTAATAGCTCACTTCTTCTTGACGTCTTTGAATGCGTTTTATGCGCTTGAATGATGACCGAAGATTATTGCAATGAAGCGACTGCTGTTCGTGTTATTGTTAATGATGTCAATAACGAGAGAATTAATGTTCAAACCACAAGCTAAAGCTCATCCACCACACACATACTCCATGCCAGTCATACACAATTTCATGAGCTTTAACCACCACATTAATTACTGATTTTACATGTGGTTTTCATTGATAACATTCCACTCGATGAAATTAATTTCGTAGAGCGTGTTTAAACACTTTGTATAAGCGTAATCAATCATGATAAATTTCTAATTTGTCATCGTTAATATTAAATAATTTCCAAGAAGTTATGTATTAAATGTGTTGATTTATTGCAGTTTTATTTGCGTAAATTATCCGAATAATAAAATTGAAATTTGTCAAGATCATTTCTTCGCGTGGAATTAGTTGCAAATTATTTTCAATGTGCCAAAAAGCAAACAAAACAAACCAACATAACTTGTAAAGTAAATAAATTAATTAGAAATTTTGAGGGTACAACTTGGCATGTTGAAACCACCCGTGAATTAAATTTAAAGACTTGCTGGGTTGTTGAAGCGAAGAGAAGAAACGAAACGCAGACGAAATTAAACGCAAAACATTTCATGAGCATGCATGCTTCAAACTTTATCGACTTTTCGACGCTCGTAACTTCTGAACGAACGAGCAAGTTGTTGGCGGCTGCAGCGTGTTTATGTTTAAATAAATTATACATGTATCTCGCGCATCAGCCGCACGCCAGCTTAATGAAACGGCGCCACAAATCCGAACTTACTTTTCAAACTCTCCACTCTTTCTCGATTCTCTGCACACTTCCATAATTAAAATCGAAATAAATGCGAGCACTGCACCGTTTGGATTTTGATTTAAATCGTTATTGTTCGCGTTCATTCAGGTATTGAATTTCTCATTGCGCGAAACGCGGCAAAGGCAAGCAGCAACAAAGTTCAACGCCACTTTGTGTTTCGATTTTTTTATTATTATTCACCGTCGCGCGTGCACTCAACGCGAAATGTCATCCGAGGTAGAAACTGTCAGAAGAGCTGAATTTATGGCGGAAAAGTCGCATGTAAATCCGACTCACCTTTTGTCACAGCCACAAAAAACAACCACAAAACATTTTGATCTATCATCAATGCAAAATTGAGTCGCAAACGATTCGCTCGTTGCCAGGTGGGCGTGAATCGGAGCACTTCCTGTTTCTACTGTTATAACAATACGTACAACATGCATCTATGCAGACGGTAGCTGTGAAACAATACGAATGTTTATAACAATAAAACACGTTTAATGATGCTGAAAAGTTTGCAATAATATTTTAGAGCGCACAAACGATTAACGACTTTTGCGAATACTGCACGTAATCAAAATATTCTCCCTTTTGCACTCTGCTGCTAAAATTTGATTGTTGTCGAGATTTCTCATCCGACCAAAAGAAATTGAACTGAAACACGCACTTGAATAATGCGTTTTAAAGATGCGTGCATTTAATTGCATAGTTAAATAAAACTAATGCGTAAATTAGTTTTATTTTACGCGCGCATTTACTTCAGAGATGTTCAGATAACACTCGAGGAAAGTTTTAATTTTTAAGTGCTTAATACGCACATTAAATTATATTAAATTTTCACTCCAATGCAAGACTTTGAAACTCGCCGACAAGACAAAAAGATTTCAATGTTTATGACGAACAGATTTTTAGCAAAATAATTATATCATGAAAGAGAAAAAGACTTTGTAATAAGCGTAATGAAATTGTCTAATTATCAATTAAACAAACAAGAAGTAATCACATATATTAGAGGAAGAATAATCGATGATTGACATTATCACTTGGAAGTAATTACTTCATTGATACACTCGACTCTTGCACATGCTATTAGAGCGCCATGCAAGTTGGGAGTTCGAATTGAAATTGAATTAAAACAAACAAGTGTGATTGTGAGTGCTCCTGGCGTTTAGAGTTGTGCTAGTGCTTTTTGTTTTTGTTTGTGCATTATGCAATGCAAGGGTCTCGGAATTAAAATCAATTATGTAATCACCATGACGATAGGAGAAGAATTTAAAGGGCATTCAGTTCACGAATGAATAATACAACCAGCATGCTCTTCCTCACAATGTCAGCGCATTGAACAAAAACTTGGTAAAAACTAGAGAAATGAGGAACTTTTTAAGTTTTACTTAATTTTATGGAAATAAAAGAATTCCACTTTTTATCACTACATTGTAATGAGTTCGTGTCGTTCCGATGATAATACAAAAAGGTTTCGTTTAAGATACATAGGAAAATCCATAAAATTGTAAAAGAACAACATTGCTTCTTCGTGCGGAGAATGAGCATGAAGAAGTGAAAAAGTTTTTGGATAAAATGAAAAAGTGAAACTCGAATAGTTTTCAGCATCGTCATACGAGTTGTCTCTTAATTAATACGTAATGTTAATTAATATTAAATTAAATCAGACCACCCATAAAATAATAAAATATGATTAATTTAATGTTATGTTGCGAATTTAATTAGTTTTTTGAATTAATTATTAACCGATTTGAATAATATATTTGTGGAATAGTAATGAATGGTTTTTAATTAATATTTTCATTGAATCATATTTCGTACATTAATATTGAAGTCAAGTTTGTTTAAATTACATACGCGTTTGAATGTTATTGCGTTGAAGCGCGTCTGAAATGCATGACTAAATCGCAACAAAGCTTCGACGGTGTAATAATAAATAATAAGTGTGCGTACGAATAACGACTCCATAAAATTCTGCGCGTGATCGATTCGTTCGCAAATGTCCTACTTATGTCTAACTTACTATAAACAATTTCAACGATTTACCGTTTATTCAGCGAATCTACGCAAATAAATGCGATTTACGAATTTGCTTTTCTTTTTCAACCGTAAATAATCTACAACTTTTCATATTCGCCGTGGCAAGTATAAAATATTCATGATTGCCAATTAGAGTGAGATCAATTTTGATATCTGTCACGAGTGAATTATTTTTACACAATGTGTGCTTAGGACGCTTAGACGGATGACTAAGGAAGGCGCTTTCGTCCAACGAACAAGTAATCGCAAAGGAATTCGCCAATCCGAGCGACGAATGTCGAGTTAAATAATCCGTATAAAGAAGAAGCACTCTGGCAGCAGTGCGTACATATTTATTATGAATGTTGATCGTTTCGTGGGTATTTTTATTGGGCTAGGAGCCACGTGCATGCCGCAATGCAAAGCAAACGCGACGAGACGACTCGCGACGTTCCTTTAACCGCGTCAGTCGCGCAAAGCTCACTCGCGACCCAATTTTTCAAACGCACCAAATGCACTCATGACTGACAGACCATCAAACCTATTCCAGCTAATGTTATCTACAAGATGTACCAATAATATTCGCGAAAAAACAAACCCAAGATTACCGTCTTCCCCAAGTTGAAATCAATTTAAAAAGTTGGGGAAATTCATCAACATGTTGATATTTCTCTCATACAATTCATGAATTAAATTTACAACTTTTATACGTTTTGCATTGAGCATGAGTAATATTCATTCATTTGTAAATTTCAATGGTATGAAGTAAAAAAAAAATTACGAATGCGCCTTGTATTCCGAGCTCAGTTACACGCACTGTGGAGCGTTAAATTGGTGATTTTTACAATTTACATTCCGACGCATACATAACTTTTCATTATCATACCATCATCATGATCATCATTACAATACACGCGCATATTATTTGCTTAATAGTCTTACTCATTTTAGTTAAAATTAGTAACTTTTTAATTGTTTCAGATATCAATTCCAAAGTAAAAAAAAGAAAAATATTTGACATGCAAAACTTGGTCAATTATTTATAGCTCAAAATACTTAAAAAATGTATGAAGAGTAAACTTGCTGTCAAATTTAAAAAGCACCAAAAAATTCTACTCAGACATTACGTCAAACTTTTACAGGCGACTCCCAAAATGCTGCAGCTTAAGCTAAAGAAAAACTTCCCTGTTGTATGATGACTGACTGTATTGGAAAATGCTTACGTTTAATTTATTTATAGGTCAACAACGGTTCGAAAAACGACATGGCAAAACATTATGTAATTCAAGTGCCAATTCAAAGTCGAAATTCGAATTCAAACACAGCACATTCGGCATTCGACTGGCGCTCGCGGGACATTCCAGAGATCATTGGGTGGTCCTGGGGAATCGCATCAAATGTGCAAATACTATTTGAAGCGTGATTGTTGATGAAGCACATTACAACTATTATAAATAACTTTAAAACAGCTTATGCTGAAGATGTTGTTCGAAACGCTTCACACACAAACGAATCGTGCATGCAAGTAATAATATTAAGAATGAAATTCACTCACTTTTCTTTATTTTGCATCGGCTTCTGGTGCTGTGGTGCCAGTGACGGCTTATTGATGCAGTGCCTCGTCTGATGCGTGACGCCGCCGCCACAACTTCGCGAGCACGCCGTCCACTCCGACCACGCCGAC
The DNA here is from genome assembly GCA_963978815.1 of Aleochara curtula. Lineage (NCBI taxonomy): Eukaryota > Metazoa > Arthropoda > Insecta > Coleoptera > Staphylinidae > Aleochara > Aleochara curtula. The sequence goes on along the minus strand of OZ022216.1, from coordinate 15,518,164 downwards.
CAAACGCCAAACGTCTTCGGCTTCGTAATTAGTTTGTCCCTGTAAAATTGATGAACCTGCCGACCCACAAGCATGCCATTAACTTAATTATCATAATTATACGCGCTTCTTAAAATAATCACTCCACGTCTTCTTCATTTTCATCTTCATCATCATCATCATCAACATCGCTAACTGATTTCAGGAATTCGCTCGTGTTCAAACCACACGCATCATGAATTTTAATTGATGTTTTCAAATCGTTTCCGATTCGTTGATACGTCAATTCCCGACACAATCAACTATTGCGCTAACAATGAGTCCTTCTTTATCCTTGACACGTCAAAAAAGCTTTCTCTTCTTCGGTAATAATACAAGATGAATCTCTCTAGTACCAGTAAAAGTTTTACGAAAAAAAAAAATACTTACACTTAATGGGTAACTAGTATTATTGGTGACTTTGGAGCGTTTGATGTATTCAGACTTCTTATATCTATTTGGTGTAATCCCTGAATGCGTTGGCGATGGACTGAACATTAATAACATGATGCCGAGTCTGCAACAAAGCAACAAACAACAAACAATTAATTTGACACGTTCGCAACACGAAACAACGCATTGTACGAGCAATAAACTATGAAATTTTTATCTTATTGATTTTGGACATGCAATAATCGGCGTTTAATACATGATACGTGTGCGCGCGCTCTCGCTAGGATTAATTAAGAGCTCAAATTGATTAATTGAGTGCCCAATTAACTCGAACACGATGCGATACAACGCGTTGTGTATGAATAAATTACCATACACGACAAGCATTTGCATATTGTTTCGTTGTTGAGAGAGCAAATAATACTTGAACTCAGCATGACGCTCTTCGATAATGATTTCGTTCGTTCCAACCCTCATTTTACACACATACACACTGCAGAAGCGACGCGACGCCTTGGCGAGGATGAAGAAGAAGTGTTTACTTTATGAATATTGTATAATACTGGTGCTACGTGCTCGTTGCATATAGGGCGTATCGTATAAACCTTAGGGAGCCTTTTGTTTCAAAGCGCGCCAGTCGTTTCATTGCTCACTTTGCCATATTCGCTCACTATACCTAATCGGCGGCAGTCACGCGATACGCGATGCGATGCGAACGAAATAAATTATTCTCGTTGCGGGTCGCGTCAAGCAAACTCAAAGTCAAAGCCAAGTCCGAAACAATTTCATTTCAATGCTGCGCGTGTTGTACGCACCACATGCAGTATTGTTTCCAGCTTGTAACTTCTTGTATTCTGCGCCGGGCACCGTAGGGACGTGGATCATTATTGGCCGCTTCAATTAGAATACAGCAAGCGATCATTAAAAATGAAAACGTCGACGATCTTCGACGACGACGATGATTTATATCAGCGCAAGATGCGCAATCCGCATCAGAAACTTGACGCGGACAATCGACGAGCGCAGAGGAACAGCGATGCTGGCTTGAGTGACAATGGATCGGTGGGTTTGTTTCATAAGAATAACCAACCTGATGATCCGATACTGTTGGATCAGTTTGATAGCTTTTATCAGACCACAAAGAGTCTTCTAGTGCTTTTTCAGATCATGGGTATCATGCCCATTGAGAGAAGTGGCATTGGAAAAACCACTTTTAGGTTTACCATCATTCAAGGAAACAAATAATCAGTTATAAGCTTTAAATTTTAAAATTTCAGATGGTTTTCTGGAACTGCAATTTACGCATATGCTATATACTCAGTCGAAACAGCTTTTGTTACTGTCGTGTTCAAAGAGAGATTAATGTTGATCCTTCAACCAGGAAAACGTTTCGATGAATATATCTATGGGGTGATTTTCCTAAGCATATTAATACCACATTTCCTATTACCAATTGCAGCATGGACCAATGGTTCAGAAGTTGCCAAATTCAAAAATATGTGGACAAGATTTCAAGTAATTTCTTCAAGTTCTTTCTACTCTTCCTAATTCAAATAATAATTCATGTTTCAGTATAAGTATTACAAAGTGACTGGTACACCAATAATTTTCAGAACACTTACGTGTATTACCTGGTCTTTGTGCATTTTTTCATGGGCTTTAGGTATTGCTGTAATGCTCGCTCAATTTTACTTACAACCAGACATGTTATTATGGCATACGTTTGGTTATTATCACATTCTGGCAATGTTAAATGGGTTATGCTCATTGTGGTTTATCAATTGTACAGCAAAAGGACAAGTTGCTAAAGACTTGGCTCACAATTTACATACGGCTTTAGAGTCCTCAGATCCAGCAGGACGATTGGCTGAATATCGCGATCTTTGGGTAATTATCTAACTTACTAATTAATTTTAAATTTCTTAGTCCTTGACTGGTTCCAGGTGGATTTATCACACATGATGCAACAATTAGGCAAAGCATACAGCGGCATGTATGGAATGTATTGCATTTTAATATTACTAACCACCATTGTTGCTATTTACGGCTGCTTGACCGAAATCCTGGACCATGGACTAACAGTCAAAGAGGGCGGCTTATTTCTAATCGCTTTCTATTGCATGTCTCTCCTATTTGTCATCTGCAATGAGGCACATCATGCAAGTCGTAAGATGGGTCCTGAATTTCGCGAACGTCTGTTGAACGTGAATTTAACAACAGTGGACAATCGAACGAGACAGGAGGTGAACATGTTTCTGACCGCAATCGATAAGAATCCGCCGATCATGAACCTGAACGGCTACACGAACATCAATCGCCAACTAATTTCATCCGTAAATATGAAATGCGACGTTAATCTTTAACAAACTCACTGATTATTGATATTTGCAGACGGTTTCTGCGATGGTCACCTATCTCGTAATGTTGATGCAATTCCGCGCGACGCTAATGAGGAATGCCGCATTGGCCGCAAGGCGAAAAGTACTGGCCGAATTGGCATTAAACATGCCGCCACCGCATTAATTAAATAAATAGGCACACTATCCCTATCCAAGCTCCACGAGACGAGACAAGCATTAGACACGGAAGATGGCAAATCCATTTAACGAGCACAATTAATATGTTAACGAGCAGATTCTCCAGCTGGCGTTTCGCTGATAGCAAAGTCACGACGCGCGCACCAAGTGCGACGGAAACGCATTGGGATTGAGATAAAATTGTCGTGGAAACTGTAATAAGCCTTCTTATTTCTATTGACTCTAATAGCTCTCGTCAAGATGGATGGCGTTTTTGAGTTATTTGCGCCGCTGAGGAAACAAAGGTCAAAGGCAATTTTAAAGGGCTTTGCACACAAAAACTGAATGGCATTTCGATGACCTTTAATGAGCATTCAAATTCTCTTTTTTCCAGCAACTTTTCCAGCGCGTTTTATTATGATCATTAAAATAATTGCAATACGTCTGTAGACGAAGGGGGAATTGTTTTAACTTAAGTAGCAGAATTGATCAGAAAGCAGATTAACGCTGAATGTGATGTGTTTAAAGTGCATGTAATAATTGCACATGCGATGTAATTACAAGTGTATCAAATTAATTGCAATTTGTAGCGTTTCAATACACATTCGCGACAACAAGTCGTCGCTTTAGCACTTGCAAATCCACTCTGATGCCAATGAGCAATAGGTCACTTTACGCTCTTCGAACGATAATGCGATTGCGGTCGGTTTAAAGGTACGCGCGCGTCAAGCATTGCGAATCGTCTTAGCATCTTAATTGACGTTAATTAATTAAGCCAAGTTAAACGTGTTGGATGCGCTTAATCCATCCTATCAGCTTCGTAATTACGGAGAATGCATAATCTTCAATTACGTCCTCAATGACATTGTGGCATTATTGCTAATCATACACCAGTTTATGCAACAATAATAACAATTTGCATGGCAGACGAGTTGAGCCATAGCATAATTGCATAATAATTAGCAAAATTGCTTTTCGCATTGTTGATGCACGTGCGGGAATTGCAAATTCGGCTGGCGCTCGCGTTCGTTTGATGTTTAATTACGCGCGCGAGATGCTCATAACTTCCTTAATTTCTTGTTTACTGTTTTAGCGCAATTACGCCATACGCATATTAGATATTCATTGCGAGATCAAGACGCCAGCAGATGATTTTTATTGAAATCAAATTAGATTCTCATGTATGCAGCGTGGCGTGGCGCGCCTTTTCCAAGCCAAACAAAATAATTAATCAAATTGCAATTGAATTGAAATGCGCTCAATGGAAAAGCTGACTGACATCAATGGAACACGCCGAAATGCTAGGGATCAAGGCGATTCGATTCCCACACAAATAGAACACACACGAGAGCGTACACCGACTTTCAATTATCGTTAGATTCAATTAGTTCAATAACGCAAAAATTAACAACTGTACACTGGCCACACATAGAATATTTTATCAACTGCCTGTGTTTATGAATTAACAACACATTAAATCACTTCAACAGCGCCTAAATACTGGAGCATTTGCCATTTCCTGGTTCATAAGTTAATTGTTTCTGTGGTAGACATTTCAGCATACAAACATTAACAAATAGTAATAAATTCATTAATAATTATTTATTGATTTACACACATTACGTACTATTCCAGATTTTATATCCTTCTAAACACTAAACTTGTTCTTTTCTGTCTAGAATTTTCTAGAATCCAGCAAAGGGTGAGAATAGTTATGAATTCTACTTAATGAGTTCGTTAGGTCATCAAATGATGAAAATCATTTTTCAATTTAATCAGCAATTGATTTAGATGGCACGCAAGAGTCTGAGTCCGATTTTGATGTTTTGGTTGAATGACCGATTGTATTTCAATCCATCCAAGTGCACATTCATTACGAAATGTTATTAATTCTAGCAAACGATAATATCATGCGCTCATTCGGCTGAGAATAGAAATATTCTCAGTGCACAATCAAACTTCAATTATTCCAAATATCGCAAAGGAAACGTTTTTTTTCCATTACAAGAATGTTGACTCATTCCACAGCGAAATGCGTGCTACAATTGGTGGTAATGAAGAATGATAATAATATTGTTACAAAAAAATTATTGATTGTCATTATTGCTTGATTATAAAGTGTACGTAGAAAAGTTGCGCGGCTATTGATGATGCACATAATGGGAAGTGAAAGGTTAGAAAGGTCATCAGGGAATCATAATTTGCAGGCGCCGGAAGAAAAAAACTTCTTGGTGCGTGTTTGTTCGACAATTTAGTGAAACACAACACACGCAAATAAGGAAGGATCTCGTTACATTCAGCAAACGAAGCAAGCACTGCAGTGCATGCAATGTTTCGCGCGCATTGTGTTTAGATTAATTAATTTACGAGCGCAAGAGTTAATGACTTGTATATTCAAATGTAATACTCGGTACAATAGATGGCTGAAATTATTATTATTCTCGGAATATGTACGTCGCGCATGAATGGCATACATGGCGCGTATAATTGCATTAACACGTTTGAAAAATGTATTTTTAGACAGAGCATTCCTCCGGCATTGCTGAACTTTTCGTAAATATATATAAATTTCATGAGAGAATAAAGGCTTAATAAGCGTGCTCAAGAGACAAACGTCGCGCTGATGGAAATTTATTTCGTTCGCGCCTTGTCTTCATTCAGAGTCGTCCATTAGCGAACGCGATAGATCTAAATCTAAATTAATTACGCCAATTAGGGCGGCCACTTAGCGTTCCAAAATCCAAGTAAAACTCTCTGTATTAGATTCCCATTTTTATGCTTCTCCAACTTATCAATTGCATGCCATATGACAATGGCTCAAAAATTTATCGATTTTAAAAATTGCAGATACCAAGTTACTATTGATGAAATATTCTTCTATGGGCTGAAATCGCGAGATATCAAGTTAAATATTCAATTTATATTTAATAGTTTTCATTTAACACTAAGTTATTCGAGAAAATTCCATATCGATAGGAATAGAACTTGCTGTCAAGTTGAGGGGTACCCCCGTTCAGCTTCGATGTCCAATAAAGTTATAATGGTAAATCAAATTCTTCAATCTCTAGTAGTGTTTTCGTTCATCTTCTTCTTCCAATCATCCAAGGAGTGGCCAACAGTGGGATTTAAGGGGTAAGTACCCAATATGGGTTTTATTTATTATCTTTAAGGTATTGTGGATTTAAATGCTCTTCCGTCGCATAAAGATGACTTTGATATCAATTACTTTTCAGCATAGTACGTAAACGTTCTTCTTACTCAATGTAAAACGTGAATTATTACACAAGATCAAGGTATTCAAAATGGTTTGTTTCTAACATGATTAGAAGCTCTTATAACATTGAAATTAAACGCTACTCTTTCATATTATTAATAAGCGCATCAGAGCGTTGTTCTTTAACTGCTTCATTTTTAGCCTCCTTCAATCAGTGGTTATTAATTATGCACCTTCCTTATAAAGAAAAAGTTCATCCTTTCATCATGTTATCTCTTCATCTCGTTATAGTGTGAATTAATGGGATGTAATATAATCTTGAACGTCAATGCATGTATAGAATTATCACGATTGATCAGATTAAATTTAAGATGAGATGATGATAAACTTTAATTTCAATTATACAGTCGTATTCCATTTTCGAAACTATCACTTTCTTATAAAAACCATCTCTCAATCAAAATCAAAAAAGATTTCAGGTATACCAAAATTTGAATTGTACAAAGGAAATGTTGTCAAATTTAAAGAGGAAACAAGTGTTTACCTAACACTTATCTTCCTAAGGACTTCTTAGAATCAAATCAATACGCTTTTGATTAGAATTCCTTCTTGCGCCTTCTTGTGCATTCATTAAGCCTTGGTCCATTCAGTACCACTGTTTACACACGCGCTTCTTAGCGTGGTTTCAATGTCAGAAAATAGATCATAGCCTAACGATGACTGACAGCCCAAACTACTTCACTTAATACAAATGTTTACACATTCTGGCAAGCGAAAATAGTTTCTTCATATACCTCGTATTGTAAAAGTTTAAATGTCAACACATGATGCAGAAAGCCTTTACCGCTCGCTTATTATTCGTACGCATAGAAGATTTAAATAATTTATCTAAAACCCGATTAAACTTTTTCAATCGCTAAACTTTCACACATTCAAATACCTCTTTATTTCCCAATAGAAAATCCGAATTTACTTATGTCATTCTTGGAATATTGTTCAATTTGTTCTATGTATTAAACATAAAACTGCAATTGATTGAGAGCTCATATCCGGTTGTTAATCAATTCTCAGCCTATAAAACACGACATTATGTTCTGGATAATTAAGTTACGAATAATTACCACACATTCAGCGTCATCGTAATGAGATTTTCCGCGGTTAATGAATTTAAATATACTCGTTAAATAATTAAATGGTTTAAAAATAAAATGTGCATTTAACTTTAACCTGATAACTCTGCAAAGTTTATCTAAAAATGACTTGATGCATGAAAGAATTATCTGAGAATAAATATGTTGTGAAGTAATGTAAATTATTACATTACAATTTTAACGTACCTACATATTTTTAATGATTACCAATAAACCATACAACAGGTGTGAATATTTTCATGAAATAAGTAAGTAATAATTCTTTCTTCAAACATGAAAACTAATTTTTCATAGTTTCACGTCTATGATACAAACAAATGATAAGGCAATGAAATAAAATACTGCTGGCAATTGTATATTATCATAGACTACCGATTTTGCCGACATGTTTCCCTCATGTTTTCACAAAATTAGCATGCGATGTTTGTTCCGTTGTTCGCATTTATTAACGCCGTTTATTGTTTGTTCTATCTGCTGCGCTTCCATAATAGAAGCGCACGAAAATATCCCCAGTATTCTTATGAACTTACAGCGAAATTTGAATGCAGCCATATTTGTATTCATGAATTATGCATCTTTGCACTATCATTAAAATACTTCTTCAGGTGCAAAGTAGTAGAAAGGTAATAACATAACATTTGCAATATTTTTATGGCTCTCGCAACACATTACGATGAAATTGAATAAATAGCATAAACATACTTTTCTCGAAATTGATAAAATCACATATTTTATGCTCTTTTCACGAACGAATTCAATCACACTAAAAAACAGAATTGCAAATACCGTTAAGTAACTTATTTTATCCCTAAATAGGAATTTCAATAAAATTGCAATGGATAAACAATTATTTTTGAAGTGCAGCCAACCTTGTTGATTAATGCACAAGTCAATAAAATAGAAATAGTTTTGAGCATTAAACAAGCGTACAAAACGCGTACCGAAAATGAATCGAATCCTCGACACACAAATCGAAAATAAATCCATGCATGCTACATGTCGATAAGTATTATAATTGCGCGTAATGCACGAATGCAATAATGGCCAATCTTGACAAGCAACAAATCGGTGCGCATTCAACGCAAATGTGCTTTTGTTTACTAATAAAACGCGATAGAATGGGCTTCATCACTTTGCGTTACGCGACACGACCGCTCATAGAAAAGTTTCTTTTGTCCTGCTCCCTGTACGATGCGCTCGTGGTGTTGTATTCCACTATACACTTATTATTCTAATTGCGCAAAGTTTGTATGCACCTTTAATAAATTTATTCGAGCATCCGACAGCTGACAAATGTGCAGTTTCCTTTACTTTCGGCCCACCCTAAATTGTTTGCGTATTCGCTCCGAACAAACTCAACGCATATTCTATGTAATAAACATAGTGGTAAGTTTACTCCAGGCCAATAATAGTAGTTCCCTAGTTTCCCATTTCTTCTCAGTGCTTATCTGTATAAATCAACGCCCTAATTACCCATATTTCCCAAACGCATTCAATGCAATTGCGCATTTATACACAATATTTATGAGTTTACTGCAATTACGTCACACGTCGAAATAATACCAAGGGAGAGAAAGAAAGAACGTGATTAATGCCAAGTAATACGAGTGACACTCGTAAAAAATTACCTATTTATAGAGCCATTAAGCGTAATAATAACCAATAATCAATCATATGAATAAATATGCTTATAATTTATATAGCAATTGAAATAATACTCAATAAATTATACCTACGATTGTGTAATTTCGTTCTGTTTTTATAGTTTTGCCTTTTACCAACATTTTCCCATTTTTTTTTCGAGATTTGAATAGATATTGATCTGTTTGTTGGTCATTGATCTAAGTACAGATTATTGCGTTTGAGCAAAGTGCCTCTAAAATGCATAAAGCAAACATAAAAAGCGGAATGAAAAGTAGAGCACATCGAAAAGAAAATTCACATGAAAGAAGTCGCGCAGCGTTCACGTTTTAAAAATGACGAAACAAGTCAACTACAAATCTGTCTCGAAGAGACATTTGGTAATGCTTTGACGTTTAACATGCGGGGCCAGTTAGTTGATAATAAATTTTATAGTTTATGGTTATTATCAGAACGCTTTGGACTTTATTACAAAGTGTTAAAGTGTCTAACACTTTTTCACACAAAGAACCAAAACAATGATAATTTGCAAAGAAAGACCCTATTTTCTTAATTTATCTATAAAGAAATATGATAACAATTAAAATAAATGTTATAATTACAAAGAAGAAATATACGTACGTATTTAATACTTTCACCTTATAATCTACTTTTTAATCCACTGTTACTTGAACGTCGTATTTATTAATGTGGGTGTTAAAAGTGGTCTATTAATGAATTATGGCTATCTTTTCAAATGCCCTAAAATACATTACTTTAGAGCAACGCATCTCTTCACTCCAGTTGCGGTTGGCACCCATCATTATAATGGTTTTATAATGGCAGGGTTTCTCTCCAACTTTTTATCCGCGGCGCACGCGGCCCTTGAGGTCATAACGCCATTAAAAGTGTTATGTGGTTATTGTTAGATCGACATAAATAGTTGTTGCATGCATCCATCCTTTCTATTCCGACTGCATTCGAATATAATCACGGTCAAGCAGCGAAGAACGCTCATATTCATTTATCAATGCATCACTAAATTAATAGCACTTTTCACTCAATTTACTTTTTGTTTTATGACATAAATCACAATTTAATGCCCCATCGCATGTGTACACATCGTACAACTTTGTGAAACTTATTGACAATTGAATGATTTGTTGACACTTGATTGTTTTCCGGACGGTATTCAATCGTCAACATAATATGTAACTGTTTGGCTTCTCTCAACGTTGATATGGACGAAATGAAATACTACGTAGAAAGTGGAAACGACCCATTATTATTTCCTCTAATTGTTGATTGATTGATTGATTGTTCAGCTAAAGAGCTGATTTGCATTTGGCAGTTCAATTGAATTTCTAGCATTGCAACACAATAGATGAATAAACAAATGCAATAGCAAATTATGAAAGGGCGTGCTGCATCTTCAGAAAGTTTACATCTTTCAGTTAAACGATGTTTATCGCTAAATTACTTGCTTAATATGTCGTTAAAGCAATAAAACTTGTCAGAAATCTTCTCTTAAGATAGATAAATTGATTATATGCCTAAAACTTAAGCATTAATTATTTCCTGTTTGATTTTTCCTGTAAGATTATCGTTCATTCGTTGAACACGAGTAAGAAATGTTTCGAGGCGTTGGAAACAACAATGTAATGTCAATAAATTATCCAATAACAATAATTTCAATGTGACAACTGCAGAGACAATAAATGTACATGCAGTGCAAAAAGGACATACATAATCGTGCATCACGACGAGATTTGCGTTGGCTTCTTTCTTGTTTTCGACGCGCAACACACATAATTCACCCATGTTTTATTGCAATCGGTGGTATTTTATGGGTCGTTTAGCGGTTTTGGCACATCGCACATTCATTTCGATAATTTGCATTTATTCAAACATTTCAAAGATTGTTTTCACCGCATGCTCTCGAATCTGAAACAGATAGATAAGAATTTACGAGCGCACGACGCAACTACGAATCGTCCACAGCTCTCCGCAGCGATATTGTGTAATATTTGTTGGTCATTAAATGTTATTAAATCTATTTATCAGTGATCGCGTGCGCTCTCGCACTCATCGTTTAGAAGCTCGTTAAATAAATGAAATAAATGCACACACATTATTAGCATTTTTCAAAACTTGATATTCAGCGCGCACGCGGTAGGAGTTTATTTATTAATGAGGATATAAAATGTCAATTTAAATTCCCCAAATTTAATACGGCGTGAAATCGAATTACGTGAAGCAGCAGCAGAGCAAACTTGTTTATATCTATCTAATAAGTAATTCTAAGCATGCGTTTTGCTATCGCATGCAATGAATGGCTATCGGTTTTCATTGACCGAAAAATCGTTGGCATCGCGCGCGCGCTCGCGCTCCTCGCTTTATCGCTTATGAAAAATCATCACGAACGCGATCGATTTAAATTTGATGCAAATTAGCTTCCGGTCCGCGCCTTGTATGCATCTGATATTAATAAACGTGCTCGCAGATTGCATTTTATGTCAGTATCGAATTTCAATTTATTTATCTATTTATTCACCTCGTACAAGAAACATAACGATAGAATAAAAGATCTTGCTTCATAATGAAAATTTAACATGTAATAAGCAACTTTAACATCCGAAACTTATAAAGTTCAATAATTCATTGAGAAAATATTTATTTTATCGCTGGAGCAAAACTAGCACGTTGATTCAACGCTTTGGAACTGATCAGTGATCACTCGAATTAATTCCGCGTTTTATTTACGCGCTCGTCGTGCTAGACGCGTTGACCACGGATCATTAATAACAAATTTGTTTATGTTTCGCGCATCGATTAAGTAATGCACAAATCAACTATTTACACTCATCCGAAAACCGTTTCAAACGTGCCGCGAACACAATTTAAGATACTCTTTTAATCCTCGAAATATCTAAATCAAAGTAGCACATTTCATTCATAAATTTAAGCATGCTGTTGTAGTTGGATGTAAAACGCGCGTTGTTCGCTGCGAATATTAAGTAGTCAGTGTGCTTTGAGTGCAGAAAATGTTATTAGTTCTGCGCGAAGAAAGGAAGAGCCATAAAATTACCAGATTCGCTTCAGGCATTCCTGCACTAGTTCCTAACCCAAGGAACACGCCTTTTAGCTACTTACATTGTAAATACGCTTCGCTGGCTATTGTACGAGGAGAAAAATCGTTTGGTGCGCAGCACGCGCCAACCGTTAGAACGGCGGCAATGAAAATGCCTTCTCGCGCGAACTGTAATTAATCGCGACATGCAGACGCCAGGTACAAGTTGTGCATATTACTGAACATTGCTGAATTCATAATTATCGCTTGTCAAATCGAATGACAGCATTGCTGTTGCCTGATTATTGCAGTCGTCACACTGGACAGTTCACGAAAATTTGCGTATATTGTTGTGATCGGTCTAATCACCAAATACTCCATCTGGATGTACTTGTTCAGAGACGTCAGCGCTAAGCAGGATTCGAGCCAAAATAATAAGCGAGCAAAGGCCAAGAACAAAGAACAAACGAATAAAATAATGAAACAACAAGGGGAGAAGCGGAATTGAATGTGATTGTGCGCGTACGCGAATCGTAAAAGTTTAATCAGAATTTGTAAACGTGAAATGGCAATGTGTATTCATCTACTTGGAAAAGACGATAACAAAACAAAAATCAACATCGAAGTGAATGAATAACAGCAAGTAAACGAGCAAGTTAATGCAATCTCTCGGTACCCTTATACGTTTTATCGGTGGAAATCGCAATTGGCTACCATAAGAAGCTTAAACTTCGTCGTGAATCAATAGAAAAATAAGCGATAATAGCAATATTATAAGTTATATGCGCGCTACGCCTGCCAATTTCATCGCAATAGCCAATATTAATGCTATTAAATCGAATGCCAGAGCAACAAGCATGCTCCAGCGATAAATTTCAACAGGAGTTGCTTGCTAACGAAGGAAGTTAATGTGCTGCAAATAGATCGAAAAATATAACATAAATCATTATTTTTGCCATCATCGTGTAATCACAAAATAATAATCAAAGCATTAATGTCATGAATAATATAAGGATGAATGTAATTTCAATAAAATATGGCTCTTCTTTAGAATAGATTGTAGCATGTCCTTATTTCCTATTGAAAACTTACCAACTAGACCACTACAGATTTTGACGAAGGAAATTTAACAAATCACCTTTGATAATTATAAATTTCAGACATGTCGCAAGTTTTTCCATCGTACAACAAGTATGACATCAATTGAGTTAAGAACGAATTAGACACAACACGTGGTTTTGCTGCTTGTGTTTGTTGCCGTCTCCAATTCACGCTCATATTTATTCTGCTCATCGCAAGCTAACATGTATTCCCATATACGTTCCGGCGTCTTAATATGCATGCAATGATCATAAATTATATGCGTCATACATAAATAAATTCAATAAAATCAACGCGTTAACGCTGTTTGGCATCTCGCACAGAAGACTTCATAAATCTTTGCTGCTTCAGAGAATCGCGTCTAATCTAAATGAAAATCGTCTGAATATTTGACGAAAACAACCAGAATTCTTCACGGAAAAAATAAAATAAAACAGCGTAAAATATAACATGTGTTTACACAGCTAAAGGGAACGCTTTATGATCAATCAAGTCCCTTAATAGTTATTAAAAATACCTTTAATACCGCTGATACACATCTGATTGATGACATACCCTGATAACGCCGAACTGCTTCGTCAAGGATGAGCATTTTGATGAGATCGGAACGTATGAACTTGTCGCGGCGGTAATATTATTAGGTAATGCCCGTTCAGGCAATATTCATATTCGTATTTAGCTATTTTTAATGTACGTTTTGAATAGCGACGTCCGAAAGAAGCAACAAGTAAAACACAAACGGGTATCAGATATTTTTACACCCACTTCAACCAAAACTGTACGTTAATAATTATACAGTTACTACATAGTTAAAAAACATTAACATAGCTATTAGCATGAGTGTTATGTGATCCACTCATTCACTTGTTAAAAAATTGAAAAACTAATGAAACCGAATAACAAGTAAATTATGTACCATCAGGTTAACAGTGCTGTTCATTTTTCTTTAGTGTTTTAATGTCTCAATCACTTTTAAAACATAAAATGTTAGACCAAATATCTGTATTGTACTACGAAGCAATATTAAACTGCCAAAGTATAGTATTACTTTAATATTTATTAACTAAACATTTTATTATTACAGATGACATTTACCTTCGCCCTTTAGGTTTATGTGCATCTAGTGAATTGAATTCAAGTACACGCAAAGTACTAAAATGCATTTTATTACCTTTATCATGTACTTGATGCAAGTATGCATCATAAAACTCTTCATTAAATTTCGAATCCACCGCACACAAACGCATTCTAATCAAAATTGGTAACTCGATTCATTTCTCCCTGCGTATTGTCAACTATCAAGCACTTAAGTCATATCTTGACTTTAGTTAAATTGTTGAATATATATCAGTGCCTTAAAAGGTAACGCGATGATGATTTGTCTTTCCAAAAAGGTTTAATTATAAAGGTAAATAAACACACCCTCCACGTTGTTTCAGTCTAATTGAATTTTGAGGCTGAGCGCTCGAGAAGCGAATAAAGCGAGAACGAAAACTGGGTAGAGATTATAAACGACAAATGATTACTTAATTAAAACGATTTTCGTTTTTATTGCCGTGGACATTTAAACAACATTAACCTGGCAATAAAATTTATTGTCGGAGAACCAGCCCGACTTGAAACATATCTACGTATTTGCAATAAACATTACCGCACGAATTGGAGCACCTTGGAAAAGTGTTTACAGTGCAGTGCGCATTTGTTTATTGCTACTGGAAAAATTGTTTGTGAGTACTGACCTGAAAATGGTTGCTAAACGCATCCCCCTTTTGATTCTCATGATGCTTTGTAAATTATGAAATTATTCGAGTCAATCCTTCATTCTTCCTTTAGCAATTTTCCTCGTCTTGATGAAGAAAATCATTTGATACATTCAATAATTCAAAACGAAATCACACAAAAGCGCAGTAAATTATGTTTTCGATTAACTTCACCCACGAACATTTTCCACAAACTTTTTGTTTTATCAAACAATATGTACACTCACACCACACATTAAATAAATAATTAGAATAATGAATGAATGAATAATATGAGGTCAAATGTCCCGTAATATAACATTTTCTGGCTAGCTACTTGGGGTGGAAATTTGCAGAAAGGAGGAAAACCCGGAAAAGCCGCCAATTCAAAAGTAAAGTTGACGGACGACGAGGACGACGGCCGCGGCGTTACGAACGCTATGAAGTCGCATCAGTCGCGTTGCGCGTTCTCCAGCGTTCCCGGTCTCGTCCTCCCATCAATGCACACACCAGTACACTGGAGTATTACGATCCGGAGGCGCACGTATCAATTCACTCGCCCGAATGAGCAGCATGTATTGAATGCCATCGAACGCGCAACAAAACATCATCACTATTCACAACTGTTCGTCCAACTTTTGTTTGGCGCGCTGCGCTTTTTGTTTTTCTTGCATTAGAATCGTCCGTGTGGATTCGCCAGCTTCCTTTTTCAATATGCCATCAACTAGCCTTCCGTACAATTGCATAATAGCAATCAATTTATTTCTTTTATTTGCTGGGTGTTCAACCGCAACATCCAACAATTTCTAAATCATACTTCTTCTAAATAGCGTTAATTATAGTTCATTAATTATTCTTGTCTTTATAAATAAAATTGTCAATAAAACATCTAAACAGAACACGCCACTAAAATTCAAAAGCAACTAAACTTAACTATACTTAAAGTTCGCATTCATTTCAATAGATAACAAAACCACATTCTACAGTAACTTCATGTAAATTACGGTTATAACTTCCATAAATAATACGAAATTTATGGTTTGCGCGTTTTTTTATGACGGACACATGCGTTTAGTTTTTCGCGTTTGATAGACAAACTTCATTGCAGGATAAATCATACTGATTGTTAATTGCAAATTACATATTTGCTGTTTGCGATTTTATGCAAATAGTGCGCATGCAGAGCGCAAGTTCAGTGGATTATGATAATTACCGTGTTTGCCATCTCTTCGTTTGCGTGCGATCATCGTGGACGGTCCGCAACGAACAAGTTTGTACGTACAATGCTGCGTGGAAAACGCGCTGCTCCCAATGTATCAATAAATTTTCTTTACTCACTCGCGGTTCTAACGCATTTATTATGTTGCTCGTACTTGCATTACAATTACGATAAACGATGATATATTTTCTTAGTCAATGCCTAGCAGTTTACCTATGCAACTCATTTTGAATGCAATTTGCATTTAGCACTTTGTTTTCTTTGCTGAACAAGATTAATGGCTTCCTAATGTGTAAAGGAAATTTACCCGAGATGTATCTAAACTTTTTTGACATTGCTAAATAACTTAGCAGTCCTTTTGTTTATGTGCTATTAAAAATTAATGAATACTGATAGGCAATTTTACCAAGGGAATCTCTCATTTAAAATCTATTATCGCTATAAATTACAAAATTCTTAGAGTTATTTAAGAATATAATTCTTTGGATATTCCATAATTTTAGGGAACTCTTCAACTTCCTTTGGATCATAGTGATCCAGCCTTTTAGGTACAGGCCTAAGTTGTTTAATTTGATTTGAAACATTTTGAAGAATATCTTCAGGTATATTTTCATCTGGAAATATATGTACTCTTTGCATTGAATATCTCCTTTGCAAATTGCCATCCATGTGATTATAAATTGCTTTTTTTACTATCAGTGTTGGATCCTTTTTATGTAAGTCATGTGCTAGAGTCCAGCTTGCTCCACCAGGATATCCAGTATGGTGAAAATATACCCTTTTTGTCCACTCATCACCTGGGAGTGCAATATCTTTACTGTTTATTATTACGAGATGATCTCCACAATCATCTACAAAATCAACATTAATTTAAGGATATAATTATTTACTGTAATTACTCATTGGATGATAGATAGGTTTATGTAAGCCCTGTAGATATTTAGTTAATACTTTGGCTGAATCAAATGGATTTTGCCATGCTGCATCGTACAAGTGCCAAATTCTTGCAAAAGTTGCCCATTGCTGCAATCACAATGATTATGTTAATTTACACATAAACAGTATCAACGATTCACGAATAATACCTGAACACGCTTTAAAGTTGACATTGTGCACTAATTAACTATTATAAACAGTAAGCAAGAGTGTTTTACACACTTAACCAAAATGTAATATTATTGCTCAGAACTCTACTCTCAGAATGTACTGCAGATAGCGCGATTGTTCAATTGATTACTTTCTTTTAATTCTTTATTTTCGCCATGTATATTAGTTAATTATTAAATTAATGGCAGTCCTAATAAACTAAATCAAATTGAAAATAACATGTAATAAATGACGTTGTTGTTTTAATCCTAATATACTATGCAGACTACATCTTGAATTAGTATGAGTAGGTGTTGAGCAGTGTTCAGTATGTGACATGTACACTGTCAATGTACGTGCCAAAAGTGCATTATTTTGGTATATTTGTTATTATTTAAAGACCTGTGCTCATTCAGTATCTTAATTTCCTTTTTTAGTACGATAAACGAATGATTAATTCCAGTGCCTTGATACTTCATTGTATCCAACCATAACAGAATTTGGAATTTATCTTTGAAGGATAGTCTGCTAAAAATAAACCCTGGGTTTCAGTATCACCAGTTCTTCATGTGCACTAATTTGGCCAAATATTCTTTGATTTACATTTATGATGGTAATGGATAATTATTACAACTACTCCCAACATCAGTTTTCTGCCGAAATGTTGTGGAATGAGATTAATGCATTACATCTTAGCTACTTGAACATGGAAGAGAGTCCTGAGAAAATAGAACATAAAGATAAGTTGGAGAGCTGTGTTCATAGCTATTTATGTGTTGCTCATCACAATCAGAAATTTGAATGTGGTACAACACCTATGGTTCTACACAAATCTGCTAAAAAGGCAGATTTTAGTGGATATAAAGCAGCAGTCGGGTGGGATGCAATTGGGAGGTATGCAGCTAATTTAATAATGAAGCCATGGAGGAAAGAGTACAGACAAATCAAGGTAGTTTTTGTTTTAAGGCTCTCACAAGATATAACTGATAGTCTCTAATTTTAGATGTATTCCGGTTTTTACAAACATGAAGTTGAGTCAAATTTGGAAGATGCTGATAAAATGTTCATTGAAATGGGATATAAATTGGCTGATAATCAAATTTTAAAACTGCATGGGCCTGTATGCCCTGATAGACTGACCTCAGTATCTTTAGATTCAATAATGGCATATGTTGAATGCCAGATACTTAAAGAAGTTTGGGAAAAAGTGTCAAAAGTATGTGAAGTCAGTTGGTTGGATGTACTTTCTCTGCGTGAAACGCATGCTGGAAATCCACAAGAAACCATTTCAGCTTTAATATACATGAAGAAAATGCCACCGCCAATGATGACACAAGCACCAAAAGTAATCCTTCCATACTATGCAGCGCCTCCCTTAACCACATCAAGTTATTCCATGTATCCAAATCCGTCTACAAATTGCTGTGGAGGCGGCGGATATTATCCTCAGCAGCAATCACAGTACCATATGGGTGGCTACAATTATAATAATATGCCATCACAAACTTATTGTCCTCCACAGCCTGCACATGCATCCTGCTCAGATGTGCATCATCATATTCAAAGCCATTGCAATGCATTACATAACCCACACCACAATCATGGTGTCCCTACTGCACAACTTATCGAGCTGGATGTTACTTATGATCAGCCTGATGGTGGAATTTCATCATCGCCATCGCCAAGAGTTGACTACAATGATATACAAAAGAAGATGACAAACTTATCAGTAAACGAAACAAAAAAATCGGAACCGATTTTAGAACGCGACGATGGCTCTGGAACTTATGAATCATGGGATTACGTGTACCGTAATTTGGAAAGCCAAGGGTACTCTAAAGACCTCGGTGAGCGAGGAGATTTGCTGCAGGACATGCCAGTTTCAACAAAGTCGCGCTCTAAACAAAACTTTGGCCCTGAAAGTACAACTCATTCAAAACGAGAGCGTCGCGAAAGTAAATTAAGTACATATGACAATGTAAGTGAGAAAAAGGCAGTTAATCAACTGCCCGAGCAGCATCAATCGGAAATTTTAAATAACAGGGCATCAACTTCAAATAATGTACCGGAATCCTCCGTTGTAAAAGGATGGCATTGTACGTCTTGCACCTATCTTAATGCAAATGACAAAGACATATGTGACATGTGTTCAAGAAGCCGCAAGAAACCCGCGGATGAACACCTACAAGTCGGTGGCACTCAGTGCGAGAAATGCACCTTTGTTAATAACAAGGGCCAGAAAGTTTGTAAAGTTTGTGGTGCTAGTTTAAACAATTCACCTACTTATATCTAATTTAAAATAAACATAATAATTTAAATTGCATTTGTATTCTTTTCTTAATTATAATACTCCGAAATGTCCGAATATCCCTTGCTCAATTTTGTTACGTTGTATATGGCGGGCAGCGGCTTTGTCTTGGGCAAATCAGGGCCATAAATTTGAAGCGCGCAACTTGGTCGAGTTGATAACCATCCAATCACTCCAGCAGTGGTTCTTGGAAATGGTTTCAAGTCTGCTCTTGGTTTTCTAGCTTCAACTTTTTGCACACCAAGGGCTTTTCTTATTTCTTCTTGAGTATTCCTGTATTCTTCCACCAGCCATGACCAACGCTCGTTGTATAACATTCGCGCAGTATCAGCCTTCCGAATTCTTTCCCTCTGCGTGGCATTATCCTTCATTACCGTGATTTTAAAATATAATTTACTACAATCTTAAGCAACGGCTCTGTTTCTTTGAATAACTTGTAGGTATATGTTATATACCGTGAAAAAAAATAACTCCTATAATCAGTAAGTTTTAAAAAATAATGTTCACGATTGTTCTATAACAACTAGGCATTCAAAATGTTATAGAGCATTCTTGATCAATAAGATTAATGTAAAAATTAAAATACTGGACAAATTATGCACTCCAACATGATAAGTCGTGACGAGACTCGAAATCAACTTCCTTTTCTACCTGATTACCATTAATAGGATCAACGCAACGGCATTCCCCATTTCTGCATTGCATTTTTTCATAATTTCCATTTTTCGTGCAACGTGCCCTGTCCAAAATTGGGGTAATTGCATTAGCCCGCGCGCAGTTACAAGTCATTGTAGAAATTAACTCTTCATTCTTCTTATCCTTTGGAATAGAATAGTCTTCAATTAATTTGCCATTCGGAAATGCGCAAAATACGCTGAAAATAAAGTATTAATTAAGATCAAGTGTGTATTAAATATTAAGGCATGTTTTACTTATCATTATCTTCTTGTATAGATCCATAATATCCATCCATTTGGCATTTGGGATAAACAGCTCCAAATACTTGAAATCCATTATCAATGTATTTTCTGTTAGCCGAATATTGACGACGATAAATATATTCGCAAATATGATAGTAATCAACTTCTTCATGAATTGTCTCATCATCTAAAAAGAGACGTATTTGAATTCAGTATTATTAAACTTGTTCTATAAGTGTGTTTACAGCAATCAAGAGAATCTTTTGTAATGTCTGTGTAATTAAGAAGTTTTTCGTCGTCAAACGTTGGCTGTCCGTCTAATTTATCAACGCACAAACATTGCTCATTTATGCATTGGATAGGATCAAAACTACCATCAGCAAGACATCTCATTTGACTCCACGTGTTTGGTTTAGAGTTTAATAATTTATTAGATTTGGCATTATGACGAGAACAACCGCATTGCATTGTTATTGCCGCAAGTGATGAATAAGGCATCTCACCAAAGATGCGTTCACCTTCTTCATCAACACAGTAACAACTACAAGTGATAATATAAAATTAGTAATTTTCAACTATTTTACAATGTTATAATTTACATTTGTCCAGGAATGCATTTATTTGGTGCATAATTACCACGCGCATCACATCTTGGCCGCAATTGCAAATTACCAATTGTTCCAGCTTCAACAGCAGCATCGTAGTCTTGTTGCTCTTGAGCGCATGTTGTTGTCACTAAAATATTAATTTATCCAAGTGGATGTTTAAGTGAATGTTTATTTTATTATACTGAATTTACTTACTTAATTCACATTTTTTCTCCTTAGTGTCCTCGTTTGCAACACAAATTAATCCGGGTCCGCATAAGCTAACTGGAACAATACTTGTTTGTTCTCCAATCGGACAAACATCGCCCAATTCTAAAAAACCACTTTGTTATAGTATGTATTAATTAGTATTACTTGCAGTATTACTTAAATACTCGAGGCAATATGGACAACAATTGCACGGGCCCGTGTAGGGTAAATCTAAACCATCATTAATTGCATGATTCGCGGAACACTGTTTACCAAGTTTCGGACATGGATTTTTTGTAACATATTCCTCACAAAATGCTTTTGAACATGGTACTTCTAATGCACTGCACACCGTTAGTAAAAGTAAAATTAATAAATAAAACATTTAGCTTGCAATATATAAGCAGGTCCTTAAAAATGTAACGAGTTCGTCCTTAAAAATAACGGCAATGTCCAGAAGCTTTCAAAACTACGGTAAAATGGTATTTGACTTGCAATGATGACTGATTTCACATAGTTGGTCTATACGTGCGATAAATCTTATCAGTAATAATTCATTATCGGCTTTTTAGATTATCGAGATATAATCATAATACATTAATAACGTAGTGTAAGCATATTTTCAGCGTATTTTCAGCGCCAAATGTGAATTAGCGCGAGCGAGTCCAAGATGCGCATTAAATAAGACGGCAGATTTGTTTAAATTATATTATTCCTTAACTGTAATACTCCCAATCATTGGAACAACTCTTGTTTATGTTGGTAACATTATAAATGGCAGGTAAAGGTCGCGCCTGTGGTAAATCAGGACCATAAATTTCTAGAGCATAGGAAGGACGCGTTGATAGCCAGCCAATCATTCCATTAGTTGTTTCTGGGAAAGGTCTTAATTCAGAGCGTCGTTTGCTTTCTTCAACATCGTGTATACCTACAACTTTTTTTACTTCATCTTGTGCTTTCCTATACTCATCTACTAGCCACGACCAGCGCGCATTAAACATTTGTGCCGCATAATCCACTTTTTTAATCGATTCTATATGTAAATTATTCGCTGTCGTTGTCCTGACATTAGCCATACTTAGTATTCTATACAAAATACCACGATAAGATGAAATATGTATAATAATCTGTATAATATTGTTAATGTGACACTTAGCTTTATTTAATGTTTAGTCATAGCATCCTTTACGATTGGTTCAAATAATTGTAGTATTTAAATTGCGCTCTTTTAATCTGCTTCACTATTGGCGCATTTTAAAATTCGCTAAATTAAATGCACATAGGTTTTACATTAGAATAGATGTGATGAAGAACTGTATGTGTGTGAGGTGTGACGAAGAACTGCATGTGTGTGAGGTGTGATTTTTCGCACCTTCTTTGAATATACATTGACAATAAGTACGTGCATTAATAATCTATGATTATTACCGATTAATATTTTACACCTACTTGTGAAACGGTAGCTAATTGTTCTTTATTATAATTAGGTGCGACTTTTCACACCTCCGCATTTTATAGATAAAGATAAATTCGAGCGCACCTACAGCGTGTATACTTCTAACACATGCGCATAAGCAATAGTTCAATGAAAGTTTTATGAATTAAACTTTTAAACTTAATACTTACGTTTTTGTTGTTGCTTTAGTTTGTTTTACAATTGGAAATGCATAATCTAATACTCCCTGGACTCTTCAGATATTTTAACTAACATTTTATTTCGTTTACATCTGAAAATATGTTAAAACTTGCAATTAGCAATACCAAACAGTTTAACATATTTATATATTATTCATCAGTATTCATTGCAACTTTATCATTCATATTTATCTATCTACGTTTAATTTGATTACATATTTCTTCGAAATTTATATACGTATTGGAGGAAATAAATATTTTGTTACGTCTATATTAACAACGTACAACAATCATGGCTTTTCTTCAGAAAATAAAATGTTTTTAATAAAAATTATTGTTTTCCGAAGACCCATAGTATAAGAAGTATATTTGCAGATCTACACGTGAAAATTCCGATATATATGGACTGTATGTATACACATCGATTATTACTACCACAGAGATATTAAACAACTATTCAAACACAATGCTAATGAGCTCGTGCTTTATCATTTTGTGAAGAGAAAACTTGAGAGTAACTGTATCTTACAAAATAGCAACAACGTCCAGAAGGTTTAAAATCTACGTCGAAGTGCTACTTGAATTGGTTAACAAATGATTTCATAAAGTTGGCTCAAACGTGCGCGATAAAACTTATCAGTAAATAATTCGTTATCGTCTTTATCGTTTTAGATTATTTAGATATTATACATTTTACATTTACAACTAAAACGATTAATTATAAGTATATTTGCAGCGCCAAATATGATTAAAAATATATGTTTTTAACAGAATACTATACACAAAATATTCATCCATTAATTTTAAACGATATTCTATCTGTTCAAATATATGATCACAATTAATAAATATATCAATGATTCTTTCTAAACAAAGTAAATTTTATACACATCAGTATGCAATACCTTTTATACGTTTTCATCAACTAACCGCGGCTTTAAATTATTTAAAAGTAACTACTTGCATTAGGCGCCTCCATTAAATATGTTTTGCTTAAAAACTAAATAACTAACGAAGAAAAATATGTATCCCTGAACACAAAATTGTATGTATATTTTGGTTTTACTTTCGTGGCGATAAAAACACATTTAATATTTATGTATCTATCATCATCATATTGATAATGCGGAATGTTTAAAATAATTTCACGCGCAAGCAAAAAGTATCTTGCTAGCATTATCGAACGTTTTAATTTATGTCAATCTTTTAGTTTGCGAATAGATAATACGTGTACAGCAGGATAACATCCATTAAAATTTCCCTAACAACTATAAAACGATTAAAACATTTTTTATATCAATGTTTCAACTAGTTTTCGTTATATTCTGCGTGTTATGTAGGTGCTAGGTATTTATATTTTTTCATTTATGTATTCACCTCTCCATCGCCAGCTCAAATAGTCATAAATTAATCAAGCATTATTACTAACTATAAATTAAATTAACTAATATTTCACATTACTTTTGTATACCAATACTACCTCTCCAAATTATCATCTGATTGCACTATCAACAACAACTATTAGTTTCTTCATTGTTATTGTCGCATTGAACTTATTCAATAACATGACGTAGTTTCTCAGCACACTAATTAGTCAGCGTCAGTATTTTCATGTACACCGCTCTCCTCATCATTTTCTTCATTGTCCTATGATGCATATTTAACTAAACATATCTTACATTTACTATAAATATATATATACTTATACATAAGATAGAGATTTAAATATTACAAACGTTATGTGCAGAGATTTTGCTTTGGATTTCTTGTTAAATTTTCCAATTAGGATTTGAATAATCCGCAGTCCAATTGTTTGGGTTTAAAGGCAACGGTTGTAAATGTATAATATTTTAAATTTACACGTTAAATCGTGTTTCCGAACCATCAGCCAGCATCAACGTTACCGTTCGATTATTTATCCAAACAAGACGTGCCAAACGCATCGGATTCAAACGCGACACGTCTGCAATCGGCGCAGTACTATACGACTTAATACAACGTGTTTGTGACTGTCCCAAGCCAAACATTCCTGAAAGGATAATTTATTTAAATAAAAGCACTACACTCTTTTATGATATATATACCTGTGCTTGTCTGCCAGAAAGATAGTTTATTATCACCGCTTGAGTAGCTGACTAGAAATTTACCATCAGGACTGAATGCAGCTGCTGTTATTGAAGATGAATGCGCATGAATTGCTGTATTTTTACTTTGTCTTAGCTCGTATAGAGTTAATGTTCCATTACTTGCGCCAACTTTTAAATTGAAAAAAAAAACATATATATTATTCTATCATACTTTTATAAAGTTTCTACTCTTACCTGCAATTCTTCTTGTTGAAGGGCAATGCGAGACTTGATTAAAGCGGCAAACAGCCGGGAAAACTTCTTGCAATCCTTTTGTCTTCAAATGCCCAGGATCCACGCAGTGCAAAATAATATCCATGAGTTCGACTAACAACTCTGACATTTCATTAGGCATTTTTTCTATTAGTAGTTCTACACTACGCAAAATTTCCGGTTTAGATTTATGTAAAACGGAATTGTTCATGTTCACATTCAACGTTTGAGGATTCTGTTGTAATGCATTATATCTGGCAACTTCCTTGGCCATTGTTGTTATAAACGCAGCAGGTCTAAAACAAAACGTGTTAAGTTTGCAAGTTTTAGTGAATTGAATAAATTCCGTACCTCGCTGTTGCAATAAGAGTTAATGCGTGTCGGGCTGTACGACATGAATCGGCAACTGGCGTTAACGGGAGACCATAAGTCATACTAGGCACTAAACGGTCCGCATCTGAACACAATTCAAGCAAACCTAAAAGAACTTTGCTAATATCTAAGTACGGTTCCCACACCGTAAATCCACGTCCAATGAGATCAATTGCAGCACGGCGCAACGGAGTATAAGCCGGAAACTTAGCACTCGGGGGTGCAAGTAATAAATGCGCCAAGGCGATTGATGTTAATCGAGCCAAATTATTGCTGCCGATACCAAATCCATCTACGTACGATCCGCGTCTATCATTTCCGCTTTGCCTCCTCTTACTCGTATCGGTTGTTATCTCTTGGCCAAACTCTGCGCCAATTACTCCCAAAAGTATTACCGCAGTTGTCTGCTTTCTCTTCAACTCAGCTAAACTTGATGGTTTACGTATTTGTTCCTCCTCTTCTTCTTCATATTCTTCCTCAATTGCTTCCGGCGAACCAGGCTGATTAACGTTATTAATGCCTGCATTTCCTATTGCTTGTTGATTAATTGTTTCAGTTTGTGTGTAACAAGGCAGATATTGTGCCCAAGAATCCACAAGAGTTTTGCGACCCTTTGGACCTAGACGACCCAACTCCGCTAGAAGAAGCGCTTGTGCGGCCTCCCGCACTTCAACGCAATGATGTTGCCATCGTTTTGCCATCATCTCGACCTGTGGACGTTTAAAATTCTTCGCACCATTAATGACTACTTTGTCTGGAAGAAGAACGCAATGCAAAGTAGCCAACAAGGACCAGCCCTGTTTAATTTGCGCTTGTTGTTGCGTATACATTTCCTCATGTTCCTCATCAGTCTTTGTCCAATCGGCGCGCGTCGATTGACGATGAAGTTTTCGATTACGTTCCTGCTCCGGTACGAATGTGGCATTACTCATCGACATCAAGGTATGACTAAGTGCAATAATTGCGAGTAGATGATTGCTAGTTAACGTTGTACTAAGTTCCCAATGAGTTCTTGAAGTGAAAACTCGAGTTAGCTGTTCGCGCAGGACGAGCTCTTTTGGTATAAGATTATTGGACATTGGCGCACCCATGTCAGCAACAACTTGCGCGTCGAGTGGTATCGTATTGTGCCATGTAGGAAGAAATAACGACATATAGTTGCCCTTTGTAAGCACACCAAACGACAATGGAACCATTGGACGAAGAAGACCCAACTTCACCTGGCATACGCGATCCAAATCATTATCCAGACCCCAAGCATGCAGTAGAGATAATAGTAATTGCGCAATTTCCATGCCATGACTAGTATTATCCAAATTTAACATCGGTTTATTCGGCTTCGATTCCGTATTACGATTCGACTCGCCTTTGAAAACATGCTCCGCCTTTGCTTGCAGTTTTGTGTGAACATTTTCGGCACCTTCTTTGACTTTAGCCAGAATTCCTAAATTGATAATCAAACTTTAAACATTTATGTAAAAACATATAATTAATTAACAGACACTACATAAATGATATTAAAACAATCAACAAACATTCAAAACAAACAAGATTAGTCACTTCAAACAACATTACCATGCTTATCTTTTTCCTTAATAATTCTTTCAACATTTTCAGCCTTCCCCTTAACTTTTCCGAAAAAATCTTTATGAATGCATTGGAAAGACAAGTACCATTAATAGTCTGACAGCAATAGTATTCCATATTGACTTACCAACGATTTTCTTGTGCGCATCTGGACTAGCGCTTTGCGTTAGAGCTGCGACTTTTAAATATTCCGATTGAGATATCAACCCGGCAGCTTCGAGTGACTTTGGCGACATCGCAGAGTATTCATCGCTCAATAAATCCACAATAAGTGCTTCAATATCGAAAAATAAAATATGACTTTCTGGATCCTTTGGATTCGTCCGCAATCCTTGAACAACCAACGGCGAATTATGTGACCGTTGCATGTGTGGGTCGTCGTTATTAGCGTGCGCTCGCAGCTCTGCCAATTGATGTAAACCTCGTTGGGTAGCATGTCGAATTGCCGACAAGTTTCGATGTCGAAGCCCACGAAAGAAGTGTACGGCAGGATTTGCTAGACCATCTGATGATACGCTATTTAATGATTCATGTTCTTCACAAGCGTATAACACTTCTTCAGCTGGGATGCCTTGCAGGACGCGGTCCAGGTGCCCAGTCTCCATTTGCCACACATAAACTGTTCCATCCGAGCATCCAATAATCATGAAATCATCAAATGGTCTCCATTTGATAGAAGTTACAGGAAACAGATGACGGGAAGCCAAACACACGCATTTCTTTTCCGCTAAACTTATCAATGTAACTGAATGATCAGAGGCCACCGAACAAATACATTTCTTAACGCGCGTCTGGAAAATTATGTATAATATATGAGTAGCAACATACAAATCGTACGATAATGTAAACTTACACTGCAATTATTCGGTGGTACTAGAAGTTGTGTAATTTCCCCGGCATGTACACAGAATCTATGAAGCAGTGTACAATTGGACAAATCCCACAAGCAGACAGCGAAATCTACGCCTCCAGAGACGAGATGATTTTTGTCATAACGAGAGTGCTCTCGATGCGGATACAGCAAGCAGTTGACGCGTCCACCATGACCAGTTAATACTTGATGTGGGGGCCAATCTGATAAAAATAATATTAGAAGAAAAGCGATAATATAATGATGTATTCACTTACTATCATATTGCTGGTGATTTCCATGTAGCATCTGAAGCATGACAGTTTGCGTTGCTGGTACAATTATAATCGTCCCATCCTCACGACCAACAACCAGCTTACATTGTGAAGGCAAATAAATACTGGCGGTAAGTTTAATTGGTGTCGGTTCGTGCTTCTCAACTTGATCTAACACGCCAACCGGACTTGGGACCATTGCTGCCCAAGCCTGTGTTAGACTAGTGTTTAATGAGGCGGACATTTGCAGTGGTTTGTTATTATTGCGCGCTTGATAGACATTCTCAATAGACACCTCGGGAATTTTCCACAATAGCACAATTCCTTCTGAATCTCCACGAATGAGATAGCGATTGGTTACATCTTGACGCTCCGTTATTACATAACGCATCGCAGGTGGGCATGACAATGGCTAGATAAAATGCAAAATTAATATCCTGTCGTTAAAAATTAAACTGCCAATATACCTTGCTATCTGGCTGACTCAAAACGCAGTAAAGATACGGAGAATCCCCCTCATTTTGTTTCAGGATATCATTGTTATCCGGTATAAAGCTAAAAATCAAAACACAATTACTATTTCTTCTATCACACAAGATGAAATTGTATCGGTATTTATATACAGGACAAGAGTAGAACTAAGCAATTCATACATGCCACAAGACATAAGGTAGCAAGTTGTTCAATATGAGTCAAGCCTGGAAATACAAAGAGTGTATAAACTAATTCATTAAGAATGGAAATATTAAGACTCTCAGAAAACAAATATCCAATACGTACAAGGTTCAGCATATCTTCAAAGAAAATCGAATCAAATCGCATATGCTTCACCTTGTCGGAGATAAAACAACAATACGAATAATTACGCCATGACGACTCCACTCAGGAACAAATTATAAACGAATATAAAGAAATTATGAACAATACAGTGCAATTGAAAATTGTCTAACCTATTGATGTTCTTTCCTCGTAGTTTTCTATAATGAGCGAAAGCCATTGGAGCAAAACATGAAGAAAACAGTGTGTTGTCATTAATTAGTAGAATATCGAGTAATCAAACCATAATCAAGTGAAAAATTAAACTTAAATCAGTTAACATATTCAATCTTTCAACTAAAAAGTGCATAATAAATTCGAAAAGTCTCCCCCCGAATAATTTTGTTTCACTTGTATCATAATGTATATAATTATTATTAAATTTCGAACTTACTTTGTTGGTAATTTATACATATACCCTTTGCCTGCGTCAGACCACACAAGAATTCGATCAACACCAAGGAAATCGCCTGACATCCACCGCTCCCCGCGTGGAGCATCATACGAACACACCACACTAAAATCGCCTATCGAATGGATTATTAATATCCGTTCCAATTTACGATATTTAACATTTAAAAAATAATCTCACCTGCATCATAAATCTGCCAATACTTTGTACAAGCAATTAGCACAGTGCGCTGATTATATGCACAACATTGCAGACATATTGCATTAAGACATCGCGTTTGTTTGCTTTCGTTTTCGTAGATTGGCTCAGAATGTTTACTCTCATGACCAAGTAGTGTCCATACTTTAAACATTCCCGTCGTTGTTAGTGCAAGAACCACATCATTCTTGCACTTTACTGGATGTAGTACATGCAGAGCACTTATCCAGTCAGGATTAACTTTGGATGATAGAGTAAAGAGTATTTCCAAGCTAAATGGATCCATTATCAGAATTTCAGGATAGTAACCATTGCAGAACAGACGCACATCCTCACAATTGCTCATTTGATACGCCTTGAAAAAGTAAAAGATTTAGCAATACAACCTTTTTCAATTGTTGTTATTTACCTGCATGTTGGTATGGACTTGTGGCAGCTTAATGCATTCACAACATTTCCCATCAACCAAATCCCAGGTACACATTTCACCAGCTTCTGAACTGGACACTATGTAATTGTTATCTTGTACAATTGACGCCTTGCTGATGCATAATATTGGAGCTGTATGACCAACAAGCAAACATCTAGGTAACATTTTCAATGTGTTTGGATCCACCTGCCAAAGGCATATCTGTCCATCATAACAGCCAGTTGCCAACGTTTTCTGATCACTTGATAGATATATGCAAGAGATGCAATGTGTTGGAGCATATTTGCCCCATAAGACAACTGGCACAACGAGACTGGTTCCTGGCATCTTGGAAACTGTAATACAATTCAATTAAAACTTCTCAGCATGAGTCAATTAAACTCAATTTGGTACAGTTGTAAGGCAATCATGCTAATTCATAAATGTGGCCTAATTGTGACAACAAATTCCAAAACAAACCAGATTAAAGTGGAATGTAGTGTTTACCAGACAGGCAATGCCCATTAATGATTATAATTGAATTAATGCACACTATGTATGGCACACAAACATAATCTGTTTACCTGTGCTATTTGTAATCGCAGCAGTCTCTGGGTGCACGTAGTAATCACACGACGATAGAAAATACGTCGGGAGTTGTTTCTTCTTCGATCTCAGAGTATATTGCTACTAATTTCGACGGCACATCATCACGATAGATGTTAGGATCAGCTGAGCACTTGCACAATCTTCATCATTCCGAATTGGCTTCACAGCTTACAGTACACTCTCGACGTTTGAATACCGAATGCAACCTGCTCACAAGTGAATAATGTTGGAGGGACATCCAAGAATATTTTATCCACTACTACCACAATATACCACTTTGCAAATTACAGTAACAATCATGACATATGTCAGTTATATATTTTGACACTTCGTAATAGAGTACAGAGAATGGCTGTGAGGTACTTAGAACTTGAGTTATAGTCCTACAACTTTGCTTAACACTCTTATATTATCAATTAACGATTTATTAATGCAACCATAACTTCCAAGAGCACCTCACAAGGAAATCAAAATATAATGCATTTGATCATATGACATATTACCACAGATGAGATCCGATGGATTCTGGGTGGCGTAATATGTAGTAGAATACTGTATTAATTTGGCTGGCCCTCTATTAAATCCAATTTGAATTATAAAACAAACAAAGTTTTGCCGGGAGCGCAATGTTCATGATTGCCAGTTCTTGTGTTTAGTATTCTTTTACAAATTGTGATGTTTAATTGTTTGATTTTGTTAATTAATAACAATGATATACTACACTTATTGTTCCGATCTTTCAATGAGATAGGAGAGGAGAGTATGTACTCTCGCGGTGCGGACTACACTAAAAAGAAAAAAATAATCAATTACATCTATAAAATTAGGCGTTTACAAACGTTGAGTAAATTTAATAGTTGTATATTGTTGCTTATTTCTCCAATCTCCCCGTTTTAACAGCGCCGCTACCCAGTATTTGAGCAAACGTTTTGACAGGAAACATATGATTTTCGTCAATGTTGTTCTAGCCGGTAGTTATAGTCCGCCGTCGTAAATAAGTAGCCGAAGTAAATTATATTCTCAACGCATCATGTCTTTCAAATTGGTTTGCTGTTTAATCGTCATCCAAGTAGTGTTATGTTCTGGATACGCTAATAAAGTATGTTTCAACTAATCTTTCATTCATTATTTATGAATTAATGGTTTCATTCTTATATTGCAGCAATTTGAAGAATTTGCACAACGAGCTAAAACACATACAAATAATTGGGCTGTGTTGGTCGATACATCACGATTTTGGTTTAATTACCGACATGTCGCCAATGTATTATCAATCTATAGAAGTGTTAAAAGACTTGGAATTCCTGACAGTCAAATCATCCTAATGATTGCTGATGATATGGCATGCAATCCCAGGAATCCACGCCCAGCTACTGTATTTAATAATGCCAATCAGCACATTAATGTTTATGGAAATGATGTTGAAGTAGATTACAGGGGATATGAAGTATGTGAGATTTGATTCATCACTTTGGAATATTATGATGTAGTGCAATCATGTTTTAGGTAACTGTTGAGAATTTTGTTCGTTTGCTAACTGGACGCCTATTGCCAAACACACCTAGATCAAAACAACTGCTTACTGATGAGGGAAGCAACATACTGATTTATTTAACTGGCCATGGGGGCGATGGCTTCCTAAAATTTCAAGATTCTGAAGAAATCACTAGTCAAGAAATGGCTGATGCATTAGAGCAAATGTGGCAGAAACAACGTTATCATGAAATATTTTTCATGATAGATACATGCCAGGCTGCTTCAATGTATGAGAGATTCTATTCACCAAATATTTTAGCAGTTGGAAGTAGTTTAGTGGGTGAAGATTCATTATCTGTGCGTATCATGTAAATTCCATTAGTCTTACATAAAACGTGTTTTAATTTTAGCATCATGTTGATCCAGCAATAGGAGTTTATATCATAGATAGATACACTTATTATGCTCTTGAATTTTTGGAGGGTGTCCATCCAGAAACAGATAGATCCATGGGTGATTTCGTAAGTTAACTATATACTTATCAATTGCCTCAGGCTAGAAATGCAATACTTCTTAATTTAATTTTTCAGCTAAGGGTATGTCCAAAATACGTTTGCATATCCACCGTTGGCGTGAGAGATGACTTATTTAAACGTGACCCAAATCATGTGAAAATTACTGACTTTTTCGGGTCTGTACGACCAGTGAAATTGGTACAGAAATTGGTTAATACTACTTTAGTTGCATATGAAAACCCAAAAACACCCACAATTCATAATAATATTAAGTATAAATATGTTCCACCATTAGTCATATCGTAAGACTGTGAGCACGTCGATCAAAACTGAGAAATAAATATCATAACTTGATATTATTTTGAATTGTCAATTTATTATGACTAATAAAACCAATAAAACTTATTATATAATTTCTAAAATGCAAACACCCATCCTATGTAGTAAACAAATTTAATCTTAATAAACAAAACATCCAATTGTGAATTATTTGATCTGAATCAAAATCGAAAATATTACAACTCATTCATTATTTCTGATAGTCTTAACTCTTTTAAATAAGTATGTAGAAAATACATACAATAAGTACATAAAGACTTGAACAAATAGAACGCACGTATGCATACTTTCAATAATTAATTTTGGAGCAAATACAGACCAAACGAATAAATGGCCACAGTGAATAAAAACTGTTACGTAAATCACAATTATAATAAACAATTTGTAAGTTATTACTACGCTAAATGCTCTAGCAACTTGGGCAGGGTTTAAATGCTGGCATAATAAAAATATCGACAGGGTTGGAAATGCATAACTATGGCATAAAGTTAATAAACCAACTAAAATTGGTATATATGTGCGCAATCCAGTGTAACCAGGAGCAATATCTATATTTGCAATACTATTAGTATGTCCTTGCAAGTAGAAGAACGTGTACCCCAACCAAGTATGAATTATTGCAAGTAAAGCAATATTATTAACTGATTTTTTATATATCAAGGAACAAATAATCACAGCCGAAATGTAAAATGCATTATAAGGCCTTAATAGAAATACAAGTATTAGAATGCATACGTTAAAGCATCTCTCATAAATTGAAAACTTTGAGTTGAATAATTGTATTAAAATTAAAAACCATATAAACTGTGCGAAATTGATAGATGATTGCAGATGAAATTTATGAAGATAAATTAAAGACAAAGTGATTATCTGGCCAATGGAAATAGTGCCCAAAACAAATTTGGAAGTAATACTAACTGAAAGTAAAGAAAGCACATGAAATCCCTTCAAGTATAAAATATTTTCATCTTCTAAGAACCATTTACTATCTAATGCCCGCGCAAATCTTATAACTTCTATTACTGTAAGAGGCATTGCTACGGCAATGGTTACTCGTTTCTTTCTTTGGTAATTATTGAATGCTACTATCACACTAACAGTGCAAGAAAAATAATAAAAAATTAACTCTTCGAATTCGATAAAACTAGAAGACGGCAATAAAATACCATGTAGAAGTAATGGTACAGCATACAGTATTAGCCGTAAAGTTTTCACGTTGAATAATTTGGCAATATTTAAAACTGTTACCATCGCGAAACAAATAATTATCAGAACTCTTATTATTTCCTGATCAACCAATAGAAATATGAATGAAAATACTACAGGTAATAAATTATCTATCCTTTTAAACTGATTCGAAGTTGAAACTGAAGTTAAAATAACGGTTCTAATAATTAATGTTAAACAATTGAGGGTGCCTATAATTGCAAATAGCAAAAGTGCCGTATCTTGATTCACAGAACTAGATATTAGATGATTACTCATCTTGTCTAAACATCTTTCATATAATTTTGCAGCATGCTGAGCACTTTCATCATTATAATGATGAGACTTGATTACTTCTTGATACACTTTATCAGCTTGCAGCAAATGGTCATTGCAAATAGTAGTAGTTTTTCTCAAAATTAGAGAGTTGTAGTATAAAATATATAAATAAGTCTGTTGATTTTCTGATAATAAGCAAGGTATTACTTTACCAATACTGTTCCCAGGCATTTCTATGCCAAGCAAAGCTGATATTGTATTGGAAATATCAGTTTGTGAATAAATCATATCATGATGGCAAATCTTACTTTTAACTTTCTTGTTGTGATAAACAATTAATGGAACATGAACTTCTTCATATGTAGTTCCACCATGCCCCCCAGAATTTTTCATACCATGATCCCCAGTTATTAATATGAGGGTCCTGTCATTCCAGGTTTCAGCACTTGTTATAATTTGTTTAACAACCTTATCCATCTCATAAAGCTTGGATTTTATGAGATTGCTGAATGGGCCATGAATATGTCCAATATGGTCTAAGCCTATAGCAATGGTCATTTTCTAAATATCTGACAAGATATGTTATGTGAAGCTTACCAAGGTAATGCAGAAACATTAAATTCCAATCTTTCATTCTTAATTCATATGGAATATGACGTGTAACGTTATTATCAACTTCAGTAAAATCGTTTACAAAGAAAGAAGTTGTACCTTCAGTTCTTTCAAACAAATTTGGAAATAAAGCAAGCCAAGTGTCATCTCCATAAAATACCATGGTTTTATTATGAGCTTTTGCTCTATGTAAGAAGCTGTCTTCAACTTTAGCTCGTGAGCCCAAATTTAAAATAATATCAACAAACTGTGGCACACCTCCAGTTGTAATTGATTTAATTCTTGGCATTGTTACTGTTGGTGCTTCAACTTTCAGTTTCAACATATAATCCATGTTTTTATATAGAAATGGCATATTACCCACTGTTATGAAATCATATCTCAGGGCATCGATAATAATTAGAACTAATCGGTCAATTTGCGGTTTATATACATCTGACGAATTTAAGAAGTCATCTCCAACTTTATCAGGAGTGTTAATAATTATTGTCTCATTGTACGTTATTGGAAAGTAGCCTTTAAGATATGTACTCAGAAATATAATGGATAAGCAAAAGTAATAGAACACTCGAGTTATCATTTTGTCCACGGTTTGAATTAAAATGTAAAGCACTACATAATTAAACTAAATAATTCATACACTTCATAACAACAATCATATTATGACCACCTCTACCACTGTCTACCACCTTCGCTATAACGTGAGAGGTTATAAAGAGAACTCAGCATTTAACCCTATTTTCAGTGAAAACAAGCTTGGCTAGCAGACGACGGATTATTCTACAAATTATTCAAGATGTACGTATTCTATCAAAGTATTGCAGTATCAGATCTATATGCTAATGACCGTTTTCAGGAATCCCATGGGCGATAGATATAACATTTATAGCCAGCTAGAACACTTGCAATCAAAATGTATTGGCACGGGGCATGCTGACACCACCAAATTTGAATGGATGGTGAATCAACATAGAGATAGTTGTGCAAGTTATCTGGGGCATCCAGACTTGCTAAACTACTTTGCCATTGCAGAAAATGAATCTAAAGCAAGAATCAGATTCAATGTGATGGAGAAGATGTTGCAGCCTTGTGGCCCACCGCCAGACAAGCCTGATGATTAACACAATGGCTCTACTATTATTCTTATGTAACAATATGAATAAGAGCTTGATTTCATAATAAAGAAGTTAATAAACTAATTGGTGATTGACTTGTAAGATACCTGTTGATAACTCTCTGCACCTATGTACATTTCTTAATCACATTATGTCTTGTTATTTTATACCGCCATAATAAATTTACAATTCACCAATCAACGATTATATGCGCAAATTCTGGTTATTAATTAAGTACTTACAGTTAATTAATTGTAGAAAGAAGCCGGCACACACTCGTTAACACTACATCACTGCACAACAATCACTGTAAAACTATAAGGTTAGATTTTAACCTCAGTGTTTCATATGCAGGATTCAGCAGGTTCTTCAACATGGATTGGTTTGTTTATAAGTTACCTAAAAAGCTTCCCAAGTCTGTTGTATATTTGAGTACAATTGCTGGAACAGTCGGGTGTGCTTTTCTAATAAAGTAAGTAAATTACATACTCCAAATTTTGTTTCTATAGTTTGTAAATATTTAGAGAATGCGTTGGTGGGAAACGATATCCACCAAGTAATTGGGCAGAAAACAAGGTTGTAGTAATAACTGGTGCAAATACTGGTATTGGCAAGGAGACAGCATGGGAATTAGCAAGACGAGATGCAAAAGTTTACATGGCATGTAGAGACCTGCGCAAATGTGAAGAGGTATAACTTGTATTTTGTTTCTATAATATTTAAAACATATTTGTTCCAGACCAGAGAAGATATTGTTGTTAATACAAAAAACAAGTATGTTTACTGCAAATCTTGTGATTTAGCATCCCTGGAGTCAATTAGAAACTTTGCAAAAGAATTCAAGGAGGAGAAAGTAGATATATTAATTAATAATGCAGGTGTTATGAGACTTCCAAAACATAAAAAAACTAATGATGGATTTGAAATGCAATTAGGCACAAATCATTTAGGCCACTTTTATTTAACAAACCTCCTCATGCCAAAGTTAAAGGTACATTGATTGATTGTTTCACCAGATTTGAAATTAACAAACTTGCATAATTTATAGGCAGCTTCAGCAGCAAGGATTATTAATGTGTCAAGTGTTGCACATTTAAGTGGAAAGATAAATAAGGATGATTTGAATCTAGAGAAGAAATATGATCCAGGTCAAGCTTACAGCCAAAGCAAACTTGCCAATGTCCTATTCACAAAAGAATTGAGTAAGAAACTTCAAGGAAGCAATATTACTGTCAATGCTGTTCACCCAGGCATAGTTGATACAGAAATCATAAGACACATGAGTTTCTTTAATAGTTGGCTAGCAGCTATATTCTTGAAACCTATTGTGTGGCCATTCATTAAAAGTCCGCGCCAAGGATGTCAAACCATTATATACCTAGCTCTAGATCCTGAGGTAGAAAAGGTTTCAGGAAAGTACTTTTGTAATTACAAAGAGTCCCAAGTTTCTGAATTAGTTAAAGACGACCAGTTATCTAAATGGCTGTGGCTTGTTAGTGAGAAATGGACTAAATGTACATTTCAAGTAGTCTAAAACAGTTAAATAATTTTTAATACACTTCAATAATAAAATATTCTATTTAATGAATGTGACTTAATTATTAGTCAGTATAACTTACCATTTGTTGCGCATCTTGCAATGACGATCTAATCCTTGATTTAAATATTTGGTGAAAATATTCGCAAGATTGTTTCGTTACTTTTTTAATTTACTTCATCATTGAGTGAAGTTTTAAGTTTTATTTGAAATAAACAAACAGTTTAATCTTTCGATATTAAATCATTTCATACAGTTTAATAAAACCAACAAAGTATAAGTAACAATCTAGGTAAATTCGTAAATTATATGCGCATAACAGTTAACAGACAACACATTTATGGACGGAAGAAAAGTTACATTATTCAATAATCATAAGGTGTAATAATAAATAAAAGTCTATTGTACATTTTTATCACATAATTTGCAGTACATTCGAAAACGATTTGCTACAGGATGGATGGAAATCAAGATGAGTGAGAGTCGAATGATGCGAACGTGAACGATGATCGCAAAGATGAAGCAAATGAAGAAATACAGCGTTATGGCACTATGGATTTTATTGAATATAATGTGTTTGACAATGCAGTGAATTCAGTTTGTTTTAAGTGACCTACAAACAATAGTACATTATTCTGTCATAACAATATATATAATATTCTTATATACTTTTTTTTCATCATATATATATATTTATCAGGTCTATAATCACCTGTAACCACCTAGCATACTCGTTAAGAAGTCGCTGAGACAAACATAAAAAGTATAAACACAAAATAAAATTACTATGATTACAATAAGGTGCTTATTTCGCTTTAATATTTTCCTTGTAGTATTATTTATACTTCTTCCTCCTTCTTCTCCTTTATCCTAATATCGAAAAATCACCATCCAAAAACCCGTTTTAGCTCCATGATTTCATAAAACTTTGTTAACAAACAACGAAATAATAATTGTAAAAGAAAATACGAAAGACTAAAAAATGGTGTGTACCAAATGCAAATGAGTGCATGAAATAAGTGTAATAACAATTTGTCACTGTGAATTAGTAAATCTACGACTATGATTTTTTTTAAAGAGGCAAACCTATCAAGAGTTTTGCATTTTGTTTGTTTGTTTGGTATTTTGTGCATGTTTATTCTCGTTAATAGCACTTGAACTCATCGTCCAGCAGTTGCCTCATCAGTATCAAAATATCCAAAAGTGCACATCATGTTTTAGACACAATCACAAGAGATAAATGTTATATGTATATAATTAATTGTTATGGTTAAGTGTCGACTAAACTTCTTCTTCTTCTTCTTCTTCTTCTTCATCATCATCATTTTTTCCTCCTCATTTATATATATAATATATTTATATAATGTATATATTAATTAATATTTCTCTCGTACGCTTTGAACACGCAACACAATGGTAACTTATCGCAGTTTCTTTTTTTGTGTGTGTATTTTTTGTTATACTCTTCAATGCAATATTTAAATTGGCTTATAATTCTCTTAGAGTTTACTTAAATGATCTCTTTTGTTTTATAAATCCCTGCTCTATAAGGTTTCTTTTACCAATCCCAAGTACTTATTCAACTAGATAATATATTTAATCTATTTATTCATTTTTATTAATATTTATGGTATTATTAATTAATTAAATATATAGTTTATAAACGTGGATTTTTTTTCTCATTTCATTGTTTCTGACGAGTGTTTCTGTCGCTCAAAATCAACGACATTATTAGTATATCATAATAATTATTATTATTCAATCATAAACGCTTCTGTTTCTTGTTATCATCATTAATATGATTGAACGAATTCGAAGAAAGGCCAAGAATAAGTCATATCTTTATGGTAGGACCGTTAGTTAGATTTTCAAACGCTAAACTGCACATTCAACAAATTATAAGTAATTAATTAAAAACCCACTTATACAACGACAGATAAACATCTCTTCAAGCATGAGTAACAAAACGACAATCTATACAAATTAATTCAAAACCACGATATGCAGTTGATTAACTTAATTAACAAACTAATTACTTAATATGTTATGCAAATATTAGGTACGCGAACAGTAACATGTGCTATCAAAAATAAAACTTCAACACAAAACATCTCGCAAAATATACAAATCATAACTAGAATGACTCATTTTCTTTCAATGTATTTATAAGAATAACAATTACTATTAATGTATAGTTTTTATATTTATATATAATATATCTATGTATAGTTTAATTCTTGTTTTAATATTTCCTAGGGCATATTTTAAACGTATAGAATAATAACGTTGTATTATTATTATTTATATAATAATATGTAGAATGTTAGTATTAAAAACCGTATTTCTGATTTTCTTCTTCTTCTTCTTCTTGTTTTTTTATTTAATCAAATGTGAAATATTCGCCAATAGGGAGCTTCTTTTTTTATATAGCAATTGTTGATTATTTTGCGTATGTAAACTTTGAATTAGAATCATTGTTCAAATAGAGTGATGCCTAGCAATAAATTTCTAATGTGAATTCGAAAGTTCTCAAATAGTTTTTCTTTTTCATAGTATTTGAAAAGTAGTCGCAGAAAACGTTTAATTTTGTTTACTGATTCAACGTGCGCGCGTGTGCTCAAGAGAGGATCACTTTTATTTGTTATTTAATATTTTATGTCGTGGTGTGGTGTTGGTTTAGTTTTTTTTTTGTTGTCTTCGTGTCGATTCATGTGTATTCGTTTGATTCAGCAATGAAAGAGCGAGAATAAACTAATTATCCGTACAATTCTCAATACGCAATGACATGAGTGTGAGTGTTTCAGATGAAATATTTCACTAATAAGATATTATAGATTGATAGTTAGATGGTTTCTTTCAGTCGATTAAAGCTATTAATCGATAGGTAAAAAATGACTTTATATCATCATCATCATCATCTCTGACAACAATCAAACAATGTTACACAACAATCATCTAGATTTTAGATGCGTTCCTATATTATTATCATTAATATATATATATGTATTTTGTATCCGCATTGTCCAAACAACTAGAAATAATGGATTATATGCATGTTTAAATATATATATATATGTTATGTATGTATAATTAAACATGAAACACTCACGTCAGACATATCATTAATTGTTATCACAGCAATATTAAATATATAATGTCCATAAAGTTTTGTATTATTTGTTTTTCAGAATAGTGTATTTTCTTCTTCTTCTTCAGCAAATTGCTCAATTGAGCTGCTGCTTGCTGGCTACACCTTAATACAATGTACTTTTTGTTTCACTATTTTGAATATTCAATATATACGAGTAATATATTTCTATTAATTTATTTATATATTATCTCATCTGTATGATTCGGTGTGTTTGTGTATTCTTCGTCTTCGTACAAGTTATATTTTTTTCAACATTACATCGATTCGCAAAATGCTAATCATTTTTCAACTTCATCATCCTCGTCCTCGTCCTCATCCTCATCCTTTTTTTCTCCACGTGTTAATTGTCATTTCAGTCAATATAAATATTTTTTAGAGGCATTGCATTATTCTTGGTATCGATGATAGAGTTCAACAATGCAGATTTACGAGTTATGACTAATTTATATAACAATATATATATAGTTTAATGTTTATTTATCCTATCTACATGAATCGGAATGCCACTGAAGAGTAGTTTCATAACGCATATAAACAGCACTACGATATTTTTCTCTCTATTCCATAATCCTTAATCAGAATAATCTGATTGGATATTATCAATGTGTATTTGTGTGTGCTCGTATGTATTTCTCATATTCTAGAATGAACAAGACCACAATGTGTAAGAAGTGCCCGAAATTAAACTATATAAGTTCTTAAACATTTGCAAATATGATTGGCGCTTTTCTTCGCAATGGACTAATTTAATTAGCGAATTTGAATTAATTATCGCAACTCGATTGTGATTCATTTGCTTAAACGGCGCACATGTATTGTTATGTATGTTGTATGCTAGATAAATAGATATAATTGCACGTTCTATGAACATATTGCGAATCTGTGGCCCGCACAGATTCGGCAAATATACGAGACGACAATGAATGACAAAAGTTCAATAGTTTTGCAGATATTTTCTATTGATGCGCGCCATTCTTCATGGCGGATACGTTTCAACTCAAAATCACAAACATGACGACCGGCCACTTCCAAACATTAACAATATAACAACATGCGATAACAACAATTTATATATATAGTTTGACATATATAATATATAATATATAATTTTATATATTTATATATAATTCATTTGTTATAGATCTCTCTATTAAACTTTTTTCTTAGGGTTTCTCTTTTTTTTTTCTCTCTGTGTTTACTCTCATTTGCTCGTTTGCAAGAATTAATTAACTGTTATTCAGGTAAATCAATATTGTACAATAGTTAATGTAGGTTCAATGTTTCTCTCATTACTCGTCGTTTCATCTATATAGAATTTCGGCATTTATAATATTTTATAAGAATCTTTCTTTTATCTATAGCTGGTGCGGGCCGTCAATTATTCTTAATTGTTTTACAGGTACAATCAGTAGTATAGTCAAAAATGTAAACATTAATTAATTAATAAATTAAAAATTAATATAGATGAAAATTCTAACGACAATAATAAATCGTGTTTCGCATTTCCTCCCAAAAACTCGTCATCAGCATCATTATCAAACCGCATGCATCATTAAATTAAAATCGATTATAAATAACAAGTGGTTGAAAGTTTAGCAAATCGTCTGTCACTACTAGTAGATATTATTATTATAATATTATTCATCTTTTAATTATTATTAGCGTGTGTGTAAAAGTCGCCAATTAATAAACGCTGTTCTGTAACATTCACGGAGCGAAATATATCATCATTTATCATTTATATGTATATATAATCTACCAACAATATATTGAATATTTACAAACAAAAATATTGTACAATGCGCGCGCAAAAATCGTGTAAAGATGCGGTTGTATGCTATATTTTCGAATATGATTTCAAATCAAATCAATCAATTTGATCACTATGCGAAAATAAGTTAGAGTTTATATAATAAATATAATATTTTCAATTATTCTTCTTTTGCATTGTTGTCGACTGTATGATGTTTTATGTGTGTTTTAAAGCAACAAACAGAAAAAAAGGTACGTGATTAATCAATT
The DNA here is from genome assembly GCA_963978815.1 of Aleochara curtula. Classification (NCBI taxonomy): domain Eukaryota; kingdom Metazoa; phylum Arthropoda; class Insecta; order Coleoptera; family Staphylinidae; genus Aleochara; species Aleochara curtula. Next base: position 15,475,258 of record OZ022216.1, on the reverse strand, counting down.
CAACGAACTTTTGCACCTCAGCTCATCATCATCATCATCATCATCAATGGGCGATAAATGATTTCGATAAAACATTTCTATATATAAATATAAATCGCAATAACAATATGTTCCAATGTTATTATTATTATTATTTTTAATATTATTATTTTCTTTTTCTCATCTGTGGGTTTAGGACGAAACAGGCTAGCTTTGTTACAGTTGCGTAATATTCTTCTTTATCTTTTTGTTCTTCTAAATCTCAAGAAATTTCTATTTAGGTATATAAATGGCATCTCTTTCTCAACATTATTTCTCATATGTGTACTAACGATTAAAGCACATAGTTTTCATATACCATATACGTTTTTCTCTTCTTAATCATCTGCTTTTTGTTCACTCAAATCATAAGGTAAGTAGTAGTAAGTAGTATTGTCAGCAAAACAGAATCAAAATCTTCTAGTAGTTTTTGATCCCACAGAATGTTCGTGCCAAATAATGATATAAAAGTCGCGTGGTTTTTACTCCTTCAGTTTGTTTCCGACGACGTCACAGGACCGAACCGCCTGCCTTTCTAGCATTGGTTACAACAACAATATCAACATCTAATCATCATGTACTTCTCTCATTATTATCGTCATCACGTTTAATTGTTATCCGAGTTGTACTTTGCTAAAAAGCGCACGGCGATTTGTTCTCAATGCATAGTAGCAGCAGCGGATTGATTCGATTGCTATTGTTATTATAATTACTATTGTTGTTGGTTGGTTGGTTGGTTGGTTGGTTGGTTGTTTTAGCTTCGAATTTATTTATGCGTATCGTGGTGCTGGTGGTGGTGGTGATGGTGGTGGTATTGATGTTGTTGATGGCGCCGCAGCAATTATACCATTAGTAGTATTATTATCATTATTATTTGCATCGTTTTGAACGAGCTGCTCGTACTTAGTAATAAACATAGTAAACTCAGCGCATGTTGCTGATTTGCTCCTGTACCTGTGAGATGAGAATTGTGAAATTTTGACGACGAACTACTTGTTTACAAGTATATCACTGCATTGTGGTCAGCGGGGCCAGCGCGTTCGAGCGCGCCCGCTTAATCTCTTCTTCAGAGATGCGCTGCTCGATGAGGTACTGCGCGGTGTTGATGGCGTTCGGCGAGCCGGTAATCGTTACGATGCGATTGCGGGTGCCCGGCGCAAAGATGCCCTTCTTCGATATCTGAATGTTGGCGCCGCTCATTTGCTGGATCTCAACGAGGGATCGGCCGCCGGGTCCTGCGCCATTTCACAGTAGTTTTATTCGCACATTCATTCTCGCAATAATCAATCCCCACATTCACATCCACCACACTAATATGCGCTCAAAACTTACCTAGGATCGCGCCGACAATCACTTCGGCAATCTCCACGTTCTTCGAGTCCTTGCTGCCGGTGAGCTCCGCCGGCGTGGGGCTCTTGCTGAGGACGGCCATCTGCTGGCCGGTGCCCAGCCCGAAGCTGTTGTTGTTTATCGAAATGGGGGCGGCGGCCGGCGAGCTTTGATGGCGAAAGGGATCAAACGCCGTCTCGTAGCGTTCGAGCGTCGGCCGGGGGGTCGGTGATGTCGTTCCGAGGCAGTCGCCGATACTTACTTGCCCAATGGCACCAAAAGTGCCCGCCGGCGTCTGTTCGGCGAGACTCAGATAGTTTGAGATCGCCGGATGCGCACCACCAATGCCCAAACCCATCGCCAGGATACCGTACTTTGAGAGCACCGACAGCGCAGCGCAAATTTCGGCCACCTGCGATTCAGTGTAACCGGTGGACCTCAGCTGAATCTAGAGTCAACATAGAACCCCAATTAGTATCCGTATATTCCACCCTCCCCAAGTCACCTCCTCCTCCTCCTCCTTCGTACCTTAATATTTTCTAAAATGTTTGATGTCATTGAGCCAACATTTTGACCCGGTGCGTTCAGATTCACACTCAGATTTAAGCCACCATTGAGCATGATACTCTGCGACACCGAGCTAAGTCCACTGTTGAGGCTCGCCGTCGACGCATTAAACGCACTGCCGGCATTCTGCTGGGCAAAGGGCGAACCCGTTGGATTGTAATTTGCTACTGGACCACTAACGTCCGCATACGATACGTTTAGGCAGGTGCCACTCTGCGGGTCGTCGACAACTTTTGCCAATATCATCAGGCACGCTTTCTTATTCGGCTCCTTCTCACCTGCGCGCGCGCAAAAAAGCATCAAATTTCAATATCAAACCCACCCTAAAAAGTCTGGTGCGCTTCGCATTTTCCTCCACTCACCTATCACAGTTATACAGCGTTCCTGCAAGCTAACGTCTTTGGCTTTCTGCGAGATTTGCACGTACGATCCGCTCGCCTCTTTGATCTGCTTGATATAGCTACCGGCCTTGCCGATAATCATGCCGGCGGTCGAATTCGGCACCAAGATTTTCACCTGCTTGTCCCTGTCCTGCGGCAGTTTGCCGTCGCCCTCGGCGAGCGGCGGCTTACTGAGGTCGGGCTTTTCACGGATTTTATCCATTATAAAGTCCATCACAGCCATTATGGCCTCCACGTTGCCGGTTATCAGGCACACGCGTTCGGTTGTCCCTGCAAAACAAAACGCACATCCTTAATCACTTCAGTTTATCTTTTCGGCATTGTGCCAAGTTTTCCAATAAAGTTTAAACCTGCTGGCAGGTTAATGAAAACGCGCAAAACTCATATATTCATATAGTACCGAAAGCGTTATTAATTTTCGCACGCGCATAGATGTGGTAATCACGAATTAACCAATGGATAACAACTTTCTAAAGTTATTTACGATGACGATGACGAGCATGAATATCGAAAATGTGTCCAAAAAAAAAACACGTGCACCAGAACCGAATACAACATCATCAGCCCAATATATAGATAATAATTGCTCATTATTCATCATCATTAGCGCGTTCACAGAGATTACATTCAACATACGAATAAAATTCTATCAACACACAAGTTCTATGCATCACGATTGCGCTCAAGAATGGCATTATTTAAATGTATTACTAATAGCCATACGCCATACATTACTTATCTTTTAATATTGCAAATACTTTATGCGTAGTTATTTCAAACTATAAAATATCCTTGAAAGTATAAATATACTCTGTTTGCAAATACAAGAGATATTACATTATTATGAGTCAGAGCAGCACTCGTATCCTGAATGCAAGTAGCAGTACGCGCGTAGCACATATTGAAATTCCTACGAATAATAAGAATAATAACAATAGGCGAACGAACATCATGTTCATCGTACAATAATTTCCCATCGAGCATGATGCACATAAATATTTCACTGTTATAAATTATGTTTGCTTACCAGCCAGTGAGCCAACCAGCTAAGCTAGCTGAAAACGGTTCTCGTTAAAGTAGTACTGAACGCGACTAGTGATAAGATAAGGGGCCACGGCGCGCATATGCACATGTACCGTGCCGTTGTGAAATTTTCTAATCAGGGCCGTAAAGTCAACATTTAATCGAAACCTTCCTTAAATGTTACGTAATCGTTGCGAAGGTTAAACAATCTTATTGATGCACGAAATCGACAAACTTTCAACTATCGATGATAATAATAATCACGCGGGGCCCGTCTTCTCTCCCGAATATCAAAATTCAACTTTAGACATTCACAATTACTATTCATAAACTCCAACAACTTTGCGCACAATACCTACGCGTGTTGTTCATTCGTAACGTATGCGTGCAAAGCGCCAAACAAGGCTTAAAATTTCACCATCACTTAAGACTTAATTAAATCGGCAAAGTGGGCTAATTAAATGTAACGTTATTACCAACGGTGCGACACCTTGCAGGCGCAAAGGAAAGCCGCCACAAATCTTTGCGAAACGTTACTTGGCAGCGAGGAAATGAATTTCCCCGTTTTGACCTTATTACCTGCCGCGAAATGTGCGCGCATCATTTTGATTTGAGCGCGTCGGCGTCGCGGCGCACATGTCAGAAATCAAATACACAATATGATCGCGATATCAGTTCCTCCTGTCACTTCTTAAACGCAGGGTCTTGTTGGGCTGGGCGACTAAAAAGCTCTTTCATCGCTTGCGACACGTCGCGCTCGTCCGACAGCCCGCGCGCATCGCGCTGAATTATATGTGAAGTTTACCGGAAGCAGGAAGAGGAAGCGACGCGCTGATCACAAGTTGTCCAATACGATGATAACAAGCGTGTGTACACCGACTCGTCTTCGTATTTCATTTGCGGCGAGCGCGGTACAACAGGGAGAAACATAAATTTAATCGGATTTTGCGCGTTGAACAAGTAATGCATATAAATTGCACTCATCCCCCCTCGCCTTCCCAACTCTCATCCCGGTTTCGTCTTGCGATAAACTAAAACGCGAGACCAGCGCAAAAAGAACGTACATTCAAGTCGACATTTGACGCGTCGTGCGACATTTTTGGGACATGTCCTCTCATGCTAGGCGCCTTAATTCTTCACAAAATCAATAAGGCCGGTTGTTTGGCAACGCGCAAAAAAAAATAGGCCGCGTAATAAAAAAACACGAGAGACGCTGAAGAAGCGGAAGAAAAAAACACACGGTAAACGCCAAACAACAGCCCGCCGACCCGAACGAGAAAAACAAGGAAAAGTTATTACTGCCAGCTTAAGGTACTCAATAATATTGTCCGGAAAGAAAACGTTATCCTTGCAACGATTTCAGGCCATTTCAAAAACCGTACCACAATTGTACGTAATCAAGCGTCAAACCGACAAAAACCAAATGGCCATTCCACGTGTTGTCCGTCGCAAATTAAGTAGCATTTACTATAAATTTTTATCAATGTTTAACGATAGCACTTTAACCACAATTTACTTACAAGCATGCAGCAAGTGTGCGCGCACGCGTCACTTTTGCCATTGCATAGTTATTTGCATTAATTGGAGGTCGCAAATACCCACAAGCGTTTAAATAATCATCAACGACGACTGTTTTGTTGTTATGCATTGCTTTAATTTGTTTGCATTACCTCATGTTTCATACTTGCTGCAATAATAAACTATATGCTTCAGAAAGAATCCCATTTACGCGCGTATTTGCTAATTTAATTTTTTCATAAGGAAAACTTAATATTACAGTTATAGCTATGCGATAGTTGTGTAGCGCTTTAAGTGCACGATAAAACAGTCTTTAAATCATTCAAATCCGTCCACAACTTCAAAAGTTACAGCGCTTTTAAATTTTGCCCTGGTAGTGCGCGCAATCACCAGGGCAAATTTCGTAAAACCTATTAGCGCGGGGAATACGCGATCAACGCGAGACACCAGAGGAAATTTCAGGAAGGCAGTTCCGTCGCCTACTCGAAAACAACGCCTGATGCAGCGCAACAGAGGGCAGATTGGAGAGTTGTCCAAAGAACGGCAACTCACCAAGCGGCACCTCAAATCCTCCTGCGTCGGTGGCGCCTGGTGTTGCGCGGAGCTGCACCACGAACAAAATTTTCCGTAATTAGGAGTTCACGTTTTTATCAATAACTGGAAAACTATAAGAGATATCAAAATAATTCTTTCACCAAGAGAAAGACGATTAAATTCCTGATAACATGCCATATAAATAATTAAATGCGCTCTCATAGACTCTCCACAATACTAGCACAAAGTTAACGTTCTTTTCCTAGCATCTGACGTCAAATAATTAAATTCTTTTTACGAAATAATATTATTTCATTATCCCTTAAACCATTACTAAATTTATAATTTAAATCCCAACTAATTAAAGCATGAAAATTAATTAAACAAATTGAGTGTACCAAGAGCCGAGACCGAAATTTGGAGGTGCGCATTTTTATCAATATCTCACAAACTATAAAAGATATCAAAATAATTCTTTCACCAATTGAAAGATAATTAAATTCTCGATAACGATATCATTGAATAATTAAAATCCCGCGATTAGCTTACAAGCGATAATCTCCCAAAGTCAATGATTTACCGCTGCGTTTAAACCGTAAGAAACCAAGTTCTTTATCGATTTCCAAGTCTTATTCCGCTAGCCATAATTTAATTGAATAACGCAAACCGCACCGTCGTTTTATTATTTAAACCCCCGAAAGAAAGAAGATTGTAATTTATAGTAGCCATTACGACTTTTTGCGTAAACGCGACTTTATACTTCAAGGAAGTGCTACTTTGACTCTTTTTTTTTACTGCACACCAACATTACGTTCGCGCTCCCAAGCAATCGTACATACGTGCACAATTGTTGTGCAACCTCTAATTACATACAATTTATTTTTAGACAGCGTGCGCACAAGCGTGTTGTGCTGTGTCAATTGCTAAATCAACACAAAGTCAACTCGACATGACCATCAGCAATGAGCGAGCTAGCTGCGAGCATGATTGTGATGCAATCTTTTAAACTAAATGATCTATGGATATCTATGACCAATAGATTTAAATATTGCATGCTTTGAAATACTTAATTTTTGTACCAAACAACGAGTAGGTACCCTACTCACAATTAAACAATGCCTTGTTCTTCCTCTACTGATAACTGTTATCGATTAATCAATCGCGAGATAAAATATTAGAGTACACTTACCAGGATAAAAGTCATGTGATTTTGACATTTTGACACGGGCGCCGGTATCCTTCTGCAGCTGGGCGATCGTCTCACCGCCCTTACCGATGATGGCGCCGGCCGCCACACTTGGCACCAACACTTTGAAATGATACGTTCCATCACCACCTAAAACAATCAAGCAAACAGCCATTAGACATTTGTTTCGCGGGTCATCGCAGCTAAAACATCGACTACGGTAGCAGCTTTAATGTAGGTATGTAATGTACAACTCAGAAGAAGGACACGCAGAGGGATGACGAGTAGTTGAGAATGGATTATGATCAAATGTATAACAATGGAAAAACTCATAATTTATATACCTACAAATTATAATAAAATGACTATTACATGTAAGGAAAGTAAATTGTACTACTAAATGAGAAAAGTCTTATTCATGTTCATGTCATTAGTTGTTGAAACGTCATCAAATCGATAGATAACAATGAGGAGAAAAGTATTTAGCCATGTCAATGTTGAAATGACGATAACGACCATGAAGAAGAAGAGAAAACCAAAAGTAAAATAAAAAATTTGCTTGATTTAAAGTGGTTGTTTATTGACTTGTTGCCTAATGCATTTATTCAATTTTCTAATCACTGTATCATCATAAAAACACTTTTATTGCATACACTGCGCTCCATGTTCAATTAGCGTTAAGACAAAGATTACATCAGCGCAACGTGTAATTAAAACAATTTGCAAAATGTTACAGTGAATTAAGCGCCGTTCGCAAAGCAAGTGCAGCAGCGTATGAATGAAATTGAAAGCATTTCAAAGGAAGACACACGCCAAGCCTATGATAATGTCGATGCTAGTGATGATGGTGGCGGCAGCGATGGCAGATTTATCGCATTTACCGTATTGTTGGTTGTATATGCCCGTACCAGAAGCGCATTACTCACAATGCGCTCAAAGGATACTTAGTCGGAGTCGAGTCAAGTGCAATGCGCGCAGTTCTATAAAGAGTACGACGGACGGACGGACGAGGCTCAAGAGAGAATGGAAGTGGGTCGCGAGTGCGACTCGCGCAACAACCTTGAGTTAATTATCGTCGTAATCCACGACGCGCGCATTAAACCAGCTACGCAAAGAGCGCACACGACGCACGAGATGAATGACAATAATAAAGAGTAGTTTTAGCTTTAGCTTTAGTTTTAGTTTTAGTTTAAGCCCAAGTACACTTTCCTACATGTAGTTTATCGCGCGAGCGCGCAACTCACGTTAATAGCATGCGTCCGTCTTCTTGCATGCGAAACTCATCATTATAAAGCGCGGCGCGCTGGATTTCGTAACACACTAATTCAATTACATAACAATTCAATTATGCGTGCACGCGTGCTCGCCGAGAGAGTGAGAGAGGAAAGGAGGCGAAAAAAAAAAGTATGCGAATGGCTGCCTTGTACAGCAAAACTAGACAAATAGGAGTACGACAAGTATTATATGCGAGTAGCCTAGACCTAGTAAACGCCAAAGAGCAGTGCGTAGCGCAAAATAAACAAGCGCGCGTAGGAATTAGACGCGGCGGAATGAGTGCAGGAGAGTTTTTAGGTACAAGGTGGGCTGGTCACACACACATATATCCCACGTGTATATGGATGGAAAATGCATAATACTAATAATACAACTACTACACACATTATTAACATAGATGAAATGACATCACATCGTTGGAGAGAAAACTACATAGGCGCACAAACTTCAAAACGTCGCTAAAGTGTGAGCCAACTTGTAAGAATAATGATGTGTAATAATATTATATCATCTTTTCGACTTGACGCCTCTTAACACCAACTACATATAATAATCCCTTATATAATATTTTTCATTCGCTGTTTATTTGAATTGGCGCGTTATTCCCGCGAGGAAAACTTGTTCAATTTGATCGGTACACGCCCATGTGTATTTAATGTCGCTATCAGTATAGCTGCGCTCGCACTGATACAAAAAACAAACAGATTCAAATGCAACAAAATGATTGCAGCTGCGCGCATGTTGATGATGATATTTTATGCATCGAATTCAATCTGGCAAAACACCAGACCAGCAGGCACATCATGATGATTTGAATCAAGAGCGAGTGGTAGGATGGAGAGCAGGACGAGGAGGCAGCAGCCAGCAGGCAGCACAACGCAACGCATCCAAGTGTATTTTTAATCACATTTCACATATTCCAACTTTTTGGCACATTCTTATTTACGACTATACATATTGCTATTGCACATGTACGCTCTGCACGCTGTACCACTGACAGATTTCATTTATTCAATTCCATCCGCCGTCCCACAACATGAGATTTATGTCGATTGCATCACGATAATTCAATCAAAATATTTAGGTTTTCCCGTCCAGAATAAAACACATCTCGCAGGCGCGTACCAAATTTTAACTAAACAATGCATCAACCTGTATGCTACATTGTAATATTAATAATTGCAAAATTTCATATTAATCCTTCGATAAATTAAACTCATTATCTGATAATGCTTCTCGTGTGAAAAGCAAATTACTCATTTACGTGCCTGGTGTTTAACTAAAACTCTAATCATTAATTAATGATAAATAACTATTGATTTTGTGCGCAAAATTATCGTCATTGGGTGCTTTATCCTGGCTGGATAAAAAGCAAACAAACGCAAACTTTTCCAACTATGCAGTAAATACAAATGTTGCTTCGACATATTTACGTTCATTAATAGGGAAAATTATACTGCAGCGCAAATGTTTGCGTATTTATTATATGTATTGTGGCTAAAAAGTTGGTTGGCGCATTTGCCTCCTTGTTTTCTCTTCGTTCATTTACTTTTTCCTACATTTTGAGGAAGCGATAAATTGTGTCGTGAAACTTTTTGATACGCATCTAAAACATGAGACGCCATAAAAGTATATTACCGTAGACGCGCTTATTAATTAACCAGCATAAAGTACAAATAAAATGTACGAGCGCAAAAGCCAACCCAAGACCCACCAACAACCAAACAACAACAACCCGCCAGAGTCCAATACGCGTAAACAACAGCAGAACACGGCGTCATCAAACGATCACCACAAATTAGCTACACGCTAATACACACATCCACACACAATGCATGCCTGGCCTGGTAGCCTGGTCGCCGCCGTAGCCGTAGCCGTAGCCGTAGCCGTAGCCGTAGCCGTAGCCGTAGCCGCCTCCAATGCCGGCGCAAAAATCAATAATAATAACATCAATGCGTGTGTTGGCTCTCTTCAGCTATGATGTGATCGCCGACCGCATTCGCCATCAAATAAATTAAACGCATCAATAAACCACATGTACATGGAATCACACATTCGCTCTCTAATTAATCACACCGCTAATTAAATACCATCTGTAGCGCGCCGTTATGCAACATCATTATTAATGTCATCAAACACTGCACGCAATTTGATTCAATAATAACAGCCAAGTTATGCTACGTACAAAAATGCATAGCGAAAAATAAATAAACTCATATTAGAAATGTACATATGCACCTTGGTAAAATACCAAATGAGGAAATCAACTTAAAGAGTTATTGCACACAAATTACGCTCAACTCTCTTTACTTTTTCAGCATTCATTCCCATCCTGCGCGCGCGGTTCAATATTCTACAATTCTAGAAAGTGAAGAGCACGCAGTAACAACTTTGCAAAGTGGATGGATGACGTATGACAAACCGTTATGTTTCGATGCATGCATGCCAAATACGCGTTCGCTTTAAACTATGTATTCTACTACTACAACTACAACTACCGCGACTACTTACATTGCACGAAACAATATGTTTAAAAATTCATGGTGTACCTTTGGTCGTTTGATAGTTTCCCACCAAGCGCGCACATTACATGTTTCTATCGTGCTGTGCTCTCATCAGATATAAATAAAATGTTCACTTGGACTTTATTTTATACACAAACACGACGAATAAACTTTTCATCTATTTTAATGCAGCGCCATTTCCTTCGAAATTACATATTTTTTTTCTCTCAATTCAACAAACAAAATGCGACTGTGAATTAAGCAGAATTACCTAGTAGCCAGCCCCGCACGGGTTTAATTAATCGTGACACTTTATACTTCCGCTCATGCACAAAAATAGAAAAAAATAAAATAATAGCCTAATCATCTATTATCGAATAAAGGAAAAGAGCATAAAACGTGGCTGCATGTCAGTCATAAAAAATGAGCAAAGCTAGCACATCGCTTTCGTTTCTATTTGTTGTATTCAAATAACAAAAATTATCAAAAGACTCATCGATTTAATACTCATCGCATGAAACACTTTTTATTGTTGTACCACGCTTTTCTGAATCACCATGTAAACTTATTGATAGCACGACAGAGTAACAACGCAACAAAGGCTGCTTGACGCAAAGATGTTAAAATTGGAAAATGAACAATAAACAACCGCAAGTAATTCATGTGCAACCGAAATGACTTAAACAAACGTGCGTGCAAGACTTTGTTTGTCAATTTTTTTTTCTGTGTTCGCTCGACTTAAACTAGGTCACCGCGTATTTTCTATGGTGTTATTTAAAAGTCAACGGAATTCGGTGGACTAATGTGACATTTCGGCTCTCGAATGACATTATCACACACTATCACTGCGCTATCATCATTATTAATGGCTTGTTAGTTATTAAAAATTATGCGACACATCACCTCTTATCAATCTTTCACTCAGTGCCATTACGTTGCTAATCAAATATGATCAACTTCCTTTGGAAAGAACAACTCATTCAACGCACCGTACTTTTTATTAAGATGAATCCAATCATGAATCAAACTTTCGCAAACTGCTAAGCAAACATTTCCTCAAAACCACAAAAATTCGTCAATCGCGATTGCTTCAGCGACACTTGCAAAGTGTGCCATCCGCAAATGTTCGCAGATGCGTACGACACGCAAAAGCAATCAAGCACGGGCATTTTAGACATTTTACGCGTTCTGCCCGAATTTAACGAGAGTCGTCCTTCCTCGTCTTCTGTTCGAACAGTAAAAATCTGTTCGAAATTGAACACGAAATAATCTAACGATGCACACGTTTGTCATCGTTTGTGCACTTGTTCAAATTGCGCACATCCGGCGAATTGCAATTTGGAAATGGTTTACTTGTTTTTTTCTTCCTCCTCATTTCTTGCCTCATCATAGACAAATATCAGCAAAGCAATTGGCATGACTGAAATAAATGAAACCAACAAAATAGCAGCTAGGAAAACACCACGTAACAATCATCTTCCACGTCTTGACTGTGACACAACTGAAACGCGCTGCTGATAGTCCTGTCAATGCGCATTGCGCGCTATGATGATTCATTTTTCAGCAATTCCATTGCGATGTTGCGCTTCGCGCTTCTCGAAATAGCTTTTACCGAATGCGCGGCACACGTTCGCTCAAAAACCTGACTTTTGTAAATACGAAATAATGCATGAAGGAATCGGGGACACAAAAGTGGCATACACACACATCGCGCACCGTGTCTCACCAATAAGCGCACAAAAATGCGAATTGCACGCGTATTTCTCAAACTCTTTTCGTTTCGCATTAATTTCGCATGGCAAGAAATTGCAGCATTTATCTACTCACCTCGATACTATTAAATTAACTTAATTACTCATAGAAATTCCATTTCTCAATACAAATTCAACAAACATTTGCTCATAATTAAATTTAAACAGCCACCGTATAAATCCTCTTGCTCGAATGTGATTAAAAATAGATAGAGCAATGCTCAAAATAAATTAATGTTTTAAATATAAAGTCATCGGTTCGTCGTTAATATGGATCAATTTAAAACATGCTACAATCGAACAAATCAAATCGAATAACCAGTCGCGGCGCCGCCACCGATTGCCGCCGCTTTTGGTGCATGTGCTTAGGAGATATATATTGACGCAATGATAATGCGGCGAAAAATGCTTTATTGCAGGCGCGCGCATTCCTCTCTTCCTTTGCGTCGCGGCAGCAAGTTGCGTTTTGCCTTGGCACACAAACGCGCATCGCGATCGAACCGTACCAACAAACTTTCATTCGTTCTGTTCGCTTGCTCGCTTCTTATTTCTTGTTTCGCTGCCGCAAAGTGTGTGTGCGTGTGTGCGCCTTGTGTATGTATTTTGTTATAGCGGCTAATGAATAATTCATCAGTCGCTTGAATATCATCAACTTCAATTCGCTGCCTTCGCTTCATTACACCACTCCACTCAAACAATTGCCAGCGTGTGCGTGAATTTACGTACATTCGTTACATTCATATACGACGACACGTGCGTAAATCCCGCATCGTGTGTGCCACGCACAAGTTTGACTTTTGCCTTCTACGCGCGCATTATTTATTTAAATATTTACCTTAAATGCTAGAAATATTTTAGTCGACTTAATGCCTACTTCCCAATGGGAACGACGCCTAATTTCAAAATTTAAATGTATCCACGACGACTTGAGTTCAAAAATACATCAAGACTACATTTAGCCGTCTCAAATTGTGCATTATTAATGACCAACTGTACAACAATAGCTTTTGCTTTTACCTACTATCCATAAAACAAGTTCAAAAGTTATCAAAAAGTTTCGAGTCCTTTCAAATTATTATTCAATTTAATTTCGCACACCAATTATCAAGTATTAAGAGATTTATTCAAATTTCTTGAAACCGGAAGTATCCTGAAGGATAATACGAAAAGAATTTCATTTTTAATTAAAATGCATCAAATATTAATTAAAAATTTAATCGAGTATTTCAAGCATGCCCGGAATTTATTTTCGTCCATTCGTGGATTATTATGATGCTATAAAACATGACGTAAAAGGAATTTCGACAAAAATCTCTCAGCAGGCAACCTTCAAAAAATTAGCAACGAATGCATGTCGTAATTTGCCGTAGCTGTCGAATCCATTAGGAAAAAACAAACAATTTGTGAATGAAACATAAAATCTCCGTGTTTAGTCATCAATGAATGAATGAATGAATTGACAAAGTATGCAGCAGTAGCAGCAAATACTTTCCACGGAGGACGCGATGGAGAACGAGTGCGAGCGCAAAGAAAGTCGAGGAGGAGACACGCGCGCGCACTTTATATATTGTTGAGCACAGTTATTGTATAAGCTATTACTTTACATAATGGTTGCAATTAAAGTTGTAATGGACGTTTATGCGCTTCAGCAGTTTGCTTGTTCGTTCAGTTCGCTGGTTTAATTTCAACAATGTTCGAATGTACCTGATTCAGAAAGCAATTTCTGTACACATCACTGCGCCGCCTCACCACCGAAATATACACATGTGCATAGTTCCAAATATTTCATCGCGCAGCACGTAATAATAAAGTTTCACGTCATTATAATTATTATTACATTTGCATCAACTACTGCCATGTCTGTCCATCCAACTGTAAACAATTTCAACTTCCACACAAAACTCGAGGAAAGAGGAGAAAAGAAAAACGTGGAAAGAGGAGAAAATACGGTTGGAAAACTATGTTGGTTCGAGGGCATGGACAATCGATCGATGCACGAAAAGCCACACAAATATTTCAAATAATTACAAGGTCTTCACGACGATGACCATGTTATGATGTTACGAGTAGCATTGCGTGCGCAACTTAATAATTTAGACACAAAATTATCTATTCGTATGTTGCAATATCATAATTAAACAATTTAAATTCTCATCTTCACTATCATTAATTTTCCCATACGAGAATAACCTCTCATCTCCGATAAATATCAAAAGGATAATTATCCAGCAACATGCAGTAAATTCGAAATCTTTAAAACAACACACTGTATACTTGAATTCTATCAACACGAAACTCGAAACAACGAAATAAATTACAAAGCCGGAAGACGTATATCGCATAAAAAAAAGTTTAGTACTATGAGGACGACCGACCGACTGCATTGCAGCGTTCCACTTCATATTCAACAGTAAATCACAATTTTCAGTCATAGCCATTCCGTAATCTGAACAATGAAATGTAAAACAAATCAATAATCACATTCAACGTTTCCGCAACATTAAGAAGCACGGAATTTTTACGTCTTTGCTGATATCACAAGAACGAAAACTTTCCAAGCGTGTCATCGTCGTTCTCGTGCCGTCATCCACTCTCATATGCTTTGTGCAATCTTAAGCCAAACCACAAAGTCATGCATTCGTTTCTATTACTGCTACTACTAAATTACTTTCCACAGGAACGATATCAAAAAATTATATAATTCTATGGCGCGCATTGCAAAAATTCAATTATATCACAGACAATTCATTTTATCTAGGATCATTACACAGCTAACTAAATAATGGCTCTCTCTTTCGAGTATGTGTCTGATTCTAATGAGAATATAATTGACTTACTATGTATGTAATACATGTTCATCAGAGTCCTACTTGATAGCAGCGAGCAAAAATGATAATTACGAATTGTGACGTCAGCGCGGAATCATTACAATTACCATGATGCACTCTCAACAAATATTCCTATGGCCAACATTAATCGCTTATCAATATTTTCCATTATAACTCGATTCATTATTTTAAGGCATATATATATATATATATATTTCTTGCTCGGATTCGAAACGAATACGTGTCAAACGCACTTAAAAATTATGTTTTATGTCAGCCGCATATTAACCAGATGGTAACCGCATTTTCTATTAAATTGAGTTTACGTTCATTTAAAATTAACCAACAAATATGGCAAATACAATCATCATCATCATCATGTTGTGTTGGAAAACTTGCAAATGCATTCAGCAAATGGCATTACTTGACAAAAGCTCATGGATGACGTATGCATATTATTTTTTTCGTTGTTATAAGTGTATAGAAAAAAATATATATGCGCGTATTGCCACTTTGCATCATGTTTGTCGTTTAAAACACATCGCCGTACGTAAAGGTCGAATGATGCAATGCAATGTACAGCAAGCATTTTTCAAAACGTGAATAATAGATTGACATATCTACATGAAATGACGTTCAGAAAATAAAATTACATAAAACATTCAGTAAAAGATGCTTTACATCCTAGGAAGAAACGCCATGTAAAGCAACTTTAGCTAACGTATAAAGAAGAAATAAATGACGATAAGAAATCTTCTAAACAATTTACAACTTTGTGGCACTTTAGCTATTTGCCAACAAAGCTAATATTTAGTTTCCGGATGGGAACAAAAGATAAAAACCTTTATGATTATGAATGAAATTTTGTCATTCATAATTTACATCCAAAAATCCCCACACTAGTTACTTTTCAAGTGAATTCAACAACAACTGCTTGTGCCAGAAAGCAAAAGTGTGCAACGTTATCCTCGTCTTGAATCGATTCAATCAATCAATCAATCAATCGATTTCATCGCTACTCGTTTGTCTCTCGCTTCCACGTTACATAAAGCCAAGATAAATGCCGCGTTACATAAAAGCAAACTAACAACAAATCGCGCGTCGGCATTGAGTACGTGTGCGCATGTTGTGCCACGTTATTACCGTATTTTAAGGCGTTTTATTCGCACACAGTGTATCCTCTCAAATTCATAAAACTACTGCCATTTTCTCCTACAATTCTAATGAACCCTCTGTCGAATCGAACCCCCCCATTCACCTCTTTTAAACTAAATTAAACCCTGTCTTGAACGAAGCGCGAGGATTCGCAAGCGTATCATCATCATCGTCATCATCATCATCATCATCAAGCGCATGATACGAATGTCCCAAGTGTGTGGCGCGGATTGTTAAATGTAATATGTTGCAGCAGCAGCATTCATATGTTGCTTTCGCCCACACAACGCAACGCGCATTCTCATAAAATGTGTTCGCCGCGCTGGCTGCTATCTGCATACGACATAATTTCGTTAAACCAAAGCGGCAGTAGTCGTCGTCGTCGCGATAACAGACGCATCGTTACCGCATTTTCGTGTCGTTACGAAAACAAAACACACAACGCAAACGCATCGCAAACGTATGCGCGTGTTGGTATATAAATAACGTATACGCATACGCGATGAATGCGCGACGATGCACTAGCGTAACAAACGATTTGACCTCCACCTTAAAAGTGCCCCACTTACTAATAATAATCGCTCTTCTTCGCCGTCGTCTTTGCGCCACAACTTTACCACTTGTTCTCGCCCAACTGCCCTACATTCGCGTCCTTTCCCACGCAGTTGCCGCATCTTTCGGGGGATGGTGCGCGCGATTTGCACCGCTTCAATAAATTATTATACGCCCTCTCGCCGGTGTCATCAATCGACTGTACGCGTTTTGTCCTGTTTTGGCCTTTTTAACAGCCACCGCATGCCAAGGCTACGCAGCATGCATGCGCCGTGTGACCGAAAAATAAAAGGCGACTTCCACGCCGCCGCCAGCACCGCTGCCGCCGGAATAAATCGAAACAGCTGATCCGAGCGCGCCGCGCGCGTTCTGACGTCATCCAAACGACCGACCGAATGAAACCAGCAGCAGTGGCAACCGCCGCCGCCACCGCCTACACGCCGTTGCCAACGCTGCTGTTCCTGCTGCTGCTGCTCCTCTGACACACATTGCATCGCCGCCGCCGGCGGAGCGATAGCGAAAGGCACTGCCCCCTTACGTCCACCGTCGCCACCGCCGACAACCACGCCGCAGCAGCAGCAGCAACTACCCCCCAGCAAACACGCGACTAGGACACGTAGCTTGTAACACAATTTCCATCCGCATATATACGACCAACAACAATTATTATTAGGTACGCTTGCCATTCCCTGCAGCATGCTTATTTTTGTTCCACGAACAAAACACATCCATCCGCCATTATTGCATCGTGTAAATAAACTTATCACCTAATAATACCCTCCGCCTCCCATACGTTTCATGGTGTCATTATCACTAATTTTTATTATTTGCGCATTGTTCGTACCTACGGCACACGAAAAAACTTCAACTCACTCTCCGCGCTTAATTCAATTTTTATCGAACGCCTATAATGTAATAATAATAATAATAACAACAAGAGGGTATAATTGTTATTGGATGAAACAATACCCATATGGCAGGCCAATCAATAATTACTAAATAAATTGTGATATTAACTATTAATGTCCTGGCATGTTTTACGTATCCATGTCATACAGTGGCGATGGCGATGGCGATGGTGTTCGTCATGTGGTGGTGGTGTTGGTGAAGCAAAGTTTAAGGTTGTTCAACAGAGAATACAACTCATTATGTGCGGTGTGCTTGCTTAATGAGTGAATGAACGAGAGAAGAGAAGATTGCAACCAACAAACCAGCAAGAAAAGCGCGTGCGATTAGGTTTTGTGCTTAATTCGCGCATTGTTACAGCAGCAGCGCACACACAGCGCGCACGGCAGGCAAACCAATGAAAACGAAACGAAAAAAGGTCACGGTCGATGCGAATGCAACAATACAAACAATTGTTTAAACTATGAACTAGCATCCAACTGCATCGTGTGTATATTCATAATAATTATTACATAATAATATTATGTCGACTGATTGCAGCGCAAAACTCGTTCAAAACTTAATTTGAATGAGAAGTGCGCGCATATGCGTATGCAGCAGAGTAATAAGTATGCAAAAATCATATCAAACGTGAGCGGAAAATGTAAAGTAAAGTAACAAAAAAAAAATGGAAGGTAATTCAAGATTATTTATACACGTACGGGCGAATAAGTGATGAGAAAGAGCGAAACGAGAGAAACGAACGAACGAACGAACATACGAACGAATATGTGAGGCGGACTTGATTGAGAAATTTTTGATCGCATTTCGGACAATATTATTATTAATTTTTTTTTTGCTTGTTTCTGACGTGACTGACAGGCACACTCACCAATCGGCAACGAATACAACAGACTGTCAAAGAGGAACGTTTCCGCCGGATCGTTTATCATTTAGTTGGCTCTGATACGAATTACGTCAAAGTGTTGCGTTCTTGGTGTTCTTCTTCTTCTTCGTCTTCTTGCTGTTTGTCGTTGACGTTGTTGTTGTTGTTGTAGTTGTGACAGTTGCAAATTGTTGTTTCAAGTTTAGTATGGTTGTGGTTGTTGTTTGAAGTGGCGACAACAAATTCCAATACCGCACACCACCAACGTACGCACGCATGCACAGACAACAAATAATCAGCTGTTCTTGTTGTCGCTGACGGTGATGATGACGACGACGATGACAGCGTCGACGCAATGTTGTTGGCGATGGCGGTGGCGACGACGAGGACAACAGTGGTGGAGGCGGTAGCGGTAGCGGTGTCGTCGTCGTCGGCGGCGGCAGCGGCAGCGACAGCAGCAGCAGCACACAATGTTCACGTTGCGTTGTTGCACCAAATGCGCGAATCATTCACCGATGGATGCGGCCGTGTCCTGTGCCGTCGCCGTCCTCGTCGTTCGCTGTCGACTCTCTATGTACGCTGAATAATTTTTCTGTTGTACAATCGCCGTCGGCAGCGCGCTTGCTAGCTAGCTGGCTTTGCAATATTGTTACATCAAAAATTCGTCGAGTTAGGTAATAGTTGCGCTGCTATGCGCGCGCGCTGCTGTTGCTGTTGGTTAATACCCACGGTTCGTATTTCGCGCGCACGACTGTGCTATTGTATATATCTGTTCAAAGTTGGATTCTATTCGTAAGAATTTTGTATGTATTGCTGCGGGTGCATGTATTTGTTGCTAGAGCTTATTCGCGACTATGGCAACAGTATAGTTAGTTGGTTATTACCGCGTGCCCGCGCTGCTTTACTGCGGTTGTTTTACGCCAATGCAACAACAACTACTACCGTAGAGTTGGTTCAGTTTTCGGCAGGCGGCTCTCTCACAACGCTGGTCGGCCTCGTCCGCCGCTTAGCAATGCGGTTCGAGAGAGTGAGAGAGAGAATCCAAATGACAAGAGACACATGCACACACACTCACTCACTCATTCACATGCGCAATAATAACAATAGTAATAATAATAATAATTAGTCAAAGGGGAGAGATACTGCCTGACTGACTGACTGACTGACTGACAACTAAAGAACAAAACATACGATAACAACAAATTCGCACCGTACGCACACGCCGCCACCAAGCACGCCAGGAGCACCAGCAGTTGTGAGCGGACGGATCGCGTTATCCTTCGACGATTCAAACTGGCCACATACGCTCGCAGATGCACACTCGCACAACATACACACACACACACACTCAATCGCTTGCCCGCATTGCTGTCTCCACTTGCGACTACTGCTGCCCCCCGTTTGTCCCCCGTGCGTGCTCTGCTGCTCCTTGCCACACTGCTGCACCAGCAAGGACGACGAGTGGTATTACTTGCCTGCCTGCTTGCTTGCTTGCATGTATGCATGTGTAGCGTGTGCGGCGGCAATCGCGTTTCTCGTCAGCTTAAAAATGCGACGAGCCTTTAGCGTGTTTGCTTTGCCAGAGCTAAAACACCGGCAAATGCGGTAGATTATAATGTGAGTGCGCGCGTGTCACTCGCGGCGGGCAGCAACCAGCTGATTGCAGTGGCAGCGCAGGCACACATTCGCTTTTTCAAGGCTCTCCACACCAAAGCACTCGTCATGCAGGACGAGGACGAGGACGATGCGATGCACACCCTGTTTCGCCTGCCAACCGACCTATCCGCCCTCCCCCCACCCTCCGCGCTGCCTCCCTACCCTTCCCTCAACAACTCTCACTCGCAGCAGTCGGCCACCAGCACACACAGCACAGGATCTCTCAATAGTCCAGATGATTCTTTCATGTTTTCCCCCACACCATTCAGCTGCAGTGCTGCATCACTGCGCCAGGATAACGATGCGATTCATTAAAGAAACATGGAATTCGAACGCACCGCCTTCAATGTTTTTCTTTGTCGACATTTTCCGCATTTAGTTTCAACACTTTTTCATTAATCGTTCATTGTTTTTGTTCAAGTAGCATCAAAGGGGGAGGAAACTCAAACAGAAAGAGAAATAGAGAGAAGAACTAGTAACCTATAAAAGTAGGTGCTACATACGCAACAAACAAACAACTAAATCAGGATTACAAGAGAGATTAAAGAATTATTCACAAATTATTCATAAATAACGCTACTGCATAATTCGTGTGTTTGTATCACAATTCAAAAAGAGAGAGCAAGAGCTCTATAAAGAGAGAGAGAGAAAGAGAAAAGACGCTCACCTGTACTAAAGTGTGATCGTTTCGTATCCCCATTTTCCGTGTCTCCATCCAGCGGCCTCTTCCTGGAGTCCGCAATTTCTGGCGATGGGCAAGTATCCATACCCGAATCGGCAGCCATCTTGAAAATTCAGACGTCCATTAGCATAGGAACGTGCGACTCACTTACACACTTGTTTCGATAAAGAAAAAAACAATAATACGTGCATACGATGCGCACATACGTTCATAAAGAATTAAAACAAAGAGAGCGAGTGAGAGAGAGTGAACGCGGCAGGGGATAGCGGTAAATTAAAAGAAATTTTTAGCAAGTCCGCGAGTCCTTTTTATGGGTCGAAATGCGCTCACTGCTGCCGTATGACAATCGCGGCCTTCAGTAGTAGTACAAGCAGCAGCAGCAGCAAGGAGCACGCGCGCGCGCTCAAATTCAAACTAAAGTGAGGTGGAGATTGAGAGGTAATAATGTAAAGAAAAAACCCAACGTACACACCACACGACCGTGTGCAGGAGCTACACGGTGATCTTTGATATGAAGAGAGCGCAGCAGCAGCAGCAGCAGGAACGGCAGCGGCAGTGGCAGCAGCAGGCAGCAGTAATCTCAAAAAGTGTGGCGCGCGCGGAACACACGTAACAAACGCGCGCGGCAACTGGATGCGTGCGTGGTGTTGTTACACACTCTCACTGCACGACGGCGGATGACGACGACGCTGGCGACGGGCTGCTGGCGAACAACAATTGTATGCACACATCGACGACGGCGGCGGCCAACAACAAAACACTCACCGAAGAAATGGAAAACTGCTGGACGCACACACTAAGAGGGCGCACACTTGCAACAAACGCGCGCGCACTCACACAGCCTTCGCACGCGCGAAGGACTCGTACTACACGTGCGCGGCCGAAAAGGAATTAAGGACGAAACGCGCGCTCTCGCTGGCGTCCTGATGGTGCGATGCTTGCTTGTTCGCTCGCTCGTTCGTTCGCGCTCTTGGTAACCACGGCAAAAGTCGAGCGCGCCGTTCGCGATGATGATGATGATGGTCCTTCTTTGACTTCCGGTTTCCGGAAATTGCGTGCGCGCGCTTTTCTTGCGATTGTTGCTCGCGCAAAAGTAATGTTCTTGCGATGTAATGTTGCTGCGTGCGAACGCGCGCATACAACAAACTCGACTGCGACGGCTACGCAACAAACACACTCACGAAAACGAAAACTGGCTGGCTGCTCGCCTGCTACGAACAGTCGGTTCGGATCCTGCCAGCCCGAGCAACTTTATGTGACTGCGTGTGCGATTTCAACAACGTCATGCGCCGCGCGCGCGCGCGTTACCGTTACGCGAGGACCGCGTCGTGGTGATATAATACGAGGCGCATGCGCGCGCAAGTGTGGCGGCGGTGTTGAAGGACACGCGAGGCGAACGAGCGAGCACGCCAGGACTATGATCGCATGAAAAAGCTGCATTGCCACAGCGAATTTTTCGCCTGCTGCTCTGCTCCACTTCCTCCTGGTGCTGCTGCTGCTGCTGCTGCTGGTTGCGAGTGCGCATGCCAGACACACAAAGCGTGGCAGCGGTGGCGGCGGCAGTGGCACAAAGGAGGCTAACTAGGACTCACCATGCGCTCGTGCAGGCACTACTGACCCACTATCCTTCACTCGATGCTGAAGCCGCGCGACGGGCGGCGGCAGAGATGACGCTCTACAATGGCAGGACGATACCACACTCGAGTACAATTCAATTCGATGCATTGACAACGATTTCTTCACTTAATTCTCACAACATCAGCATATCTTCTGACTCGTCGATCCACCGAACAAGCGACTACGAACACCACCTACAAATAACGCACAATTAGAACATTTTCCAACACGTTTCCACCCTTTTACTCGTACGTATTCCACGAGAGCTTCCTGGTTCACAAACGTCACCTTGATCAACAGAGAATTTTCCCCGAAAAGCACTCAAATTATCAAATTTCGAAACAAAAGTACACAATGCCTCCACACACGGAATGGACGAGTGGCAAATACTTTAAGGAAAATGTACGGGAAATTTCAATGTGATTACAATATTAAATAATTTTGTGGACAGAATGACACATGACTAATTTGAAAACGAAAACTCAAACAATAATAACAAATCGAACAATTTACAACGCGCGCATCTTTCAAATTGCCATGGCTTTCTCGATGGGAGTGAAGAAATTTTGTTTTTGTGTAAATAAAGCAACAATAAAAAGCAAATTAAGTGACATGCATTGGTAAAGAGTGTGCATATTAATTTTGGTGAAATGAGCAATAAAGTGAGTTTATTGCCGAATGTAATTATTGGCCGAGAACGAGAACTGATTAGCAAATTAACTATCATAAAGGTCAAATCATATTTAATGGCAGACGATGCAAACATGTAAACACTTTGCAAATTATATATTTGCGACTAATGCTTGGGAAATTTATCTTTGAATTCAGCTTATCGTTGTCGTGCATTTTTACATAACTGAAATCTTTGGCAATGTTTTGCTTGCAGGCCAATAATCACCAATGGCTTATTATACGAAATGTCATTATGTGAGTCTAATGTCTCGCCGGGTCATATCATTAGGCTCAGACGTACAGTTAATGTGCTACCAGTTAAAGGAATTTGGTGCAGCTTTCACCCACAGGTTTTATATTGCTGTTGCAAATTTCTCTCTTTATTCGTTGGTATTTTTACTCTATCACTTATTAATATTCAAATAAGTACCTACTAAAAATAAAGAACTTTTCTAGAAGTTGATGCAAAGCAGAGCATTTCAAATTTAAGGAATACAAAATTGGTGAGAGCTAAGAATGTCTAGTGATATCATAAAAAATGTTCAAAGTATATTTACATTCAATTGGCAGTAGAGTCCCAGGTTAATTTTCTTCATGACCTAACTCATTATGCAACTGTACTAAAAATAATCCAATTTCCAACCAAAAGTTTAAACGTATACCTATGCTGTTCTTTTATGAATAATTTACGTTAAACAATTTATAAAATTACATCATTGAAACTTTAATACACATCCCTTAATTGTAAAAAAGTTTGCTGTACGTCTCCAACTCCAACTTCAACTCCAAACCTTCCTTCTTAAAACTTGTTTTAGTTTCCAACTCATCAAGTGCTACTTTAAAGTACGACCAATCCGAACGAAAGAATCTTCTATCAGAAATACAATTTCTATTTCTAATTATAGTTGCAAAATTCGATTGTTTAAATAATTTCTTTCAACACATCTGACGCACAATGTAGGTAACTAGTATTATTATTAATACTGCATCTATCTTATTACCATAGAAACGTATATTTCAATAAATACGTAAGTAATGTATATAATGTCTGTCTAAGTTTATAAACTTGTTTTTCCTATCGTATAAATTACCAATTGCGATCGCAATGCAGCAACACCTTTAACCTTCCCCTGGTACTCGTTTTACTAACGTTGTCTATTTTAACTATGTATTCGATTGATTCAATTGCTTGTTGCCGTTTTATACATAATTCTATCAAACTGTTGTTGTACCATTCAATTACCTCATGATCCTCAATCTTATTTGACCGCAATGCTAATAAATTCTAATAATTTGCCGTAAACTCAAATAAACTTTAAGTGCTTATCATAAAATAAATATATCTAAATTAATTTCTCAACATTTACCGATCCATTATTAAATCTCCCAAAGTTACGGGCGTCTTCAATAACTAATTCACTTTTTACTCAAGTGTTTAAAAAAGTATTACGAACATTAAAGTGCATTAGACTCACATAATATTTGTTTTTACAAATTACGTTGCATTGCCGTGCCGTTCTATTAATAATGATTGCTGCCACTATTGCCAAAGTTATTTCGATTAGTTGCATACAACTTTCAAGTTTTTCTTGTTTTCTAACGCATTCTAAACTTAACCAACTTGCTATCAATAAACTTCGAATAATTTTAGATCAATTCTCAATGCAACGAAGTGACGAATTGAACATTATTAACATTGTTTCGTTATAAAACCTTGAAAGCCAAGAACATTCCAAAATTATTGCATCAACTCATCAGTAAGAATGCAGGACTTATGAACTGAAGTCATAAGTCCCGTAAGTTTTATGGATATTTTGGAATATCTTGAAAAATATAAAGTAAGTGTTTTGTTATTAAAATGAATTTCTCGTGCGTTTCAATAAAATTTAAACGTTTGACATAATTCTAGTGGAACACCAGAGCAGTGCAATTAACAACACAATGCACTGGCTGTGTCATACGTGCGATTGGACGTAATACACACGCAATCGTTTAAATTGCATTATGTACGTTTGGCGATTGGTTATTTTTAGGTCATTAATAAAGCGGCCGCGACCACCGTAGCGCTATTGCAATACCGTACAATTTATTTTTGATTTGTTTACGCGCGTATAACCCAGCATGGAAACGCGTAAATGGTCGGTGCACATTTCGTCCTTCAATGCGCCTTCGCAATTACTCAACACTTTCAAGTGCACTTGCCTTGCGCATTCACAATTCGCATGTGGCTATTGTGATGTTGAAGGAGTAAACTTACGCGTGTATCGAGTTATAATTGATGATGACCTAAGTAGGATCCTGGAAGCACAAACCTGTTTTTCATGTGGTATATTAATATTTATTCTATTCATTCTAAAATGCGCACTAATGTTGCTTATGTCATATTCAAATATTTAAGAGTGTTTTAAAGTTCATATTTCCATTTCTCTATGCATCCGTAGATGTCTCTCAGAGTACTTTTCTGAACTTTAAATGTAGTGACAAAGTTAGCATTAAACTTACGTAAAACTTGAAAGCATGTTGTATAAATAATATAAATAATATAAATCTCCTTTAGGTACTTCCACCGTTGTTGAGAACTACTGGAATCGTTTAAAATAGTCTTAAAACATTTATTAACTTAATGAAATTGAATTTACTATCAGTACTGTTACGAACTATTCGGCTAAACCGTCTGGACGTGTCGTTTGCGTCTTGTTAAGTCGTATACCTGTGTAAAATCCTGTTAAATGTCCATAAGTAAGAAGTACCAATAGTAATATTAAATTAATGTTGTATAATAAACGTGTATTTTCTAAATCTAACGTCGTTTCAGATAATACGCAACTTATTTTAAATAGTGCGCACTTTGGGATGCTCGATATAAATAAATGCATAACTACGTACTTTTTGCTTATTTTTTATAATTTAAAATATATAAAATTAATTCCAAGTTAATCTGTGGATTAATTTATGATAATATGATTAATAAATAATTATATATTCGAAAGAGCGCATGTTAGTTTGAAAATTTGCGCACTAAAAGTTTTAAAGTGATCACATCACATTGAGGTCTCTGTCATCGTCGAGCAAGATCAGCAAAGCTCGTTTAAATGGTCCCCCCATGTTATTGTTTTTGTTGGTGTTTGATACATAAAAGAAGTTTCAGAGCGCATCAAACACAAACGTGAAACGAATAGAGAACAAATATCAATAAGCTAGTGAGAATTAAAACAAGAATGGTGCTGCAGTGGCAGCCTGTTGTGCTACTACTATTATGTGCATGCAGCGGCGTGATAAGAACAACGCCGGTTGCACCGCTGAATAAATTGCAGGAGTTGAATGAAATCTATCGGCCGCACGTTTGGAGTGTGCTTGATTATTTAAACGCAAATCCCGATCGCCAATTCACATACAATTTTGGCTACTTGGTTGATGCGCAGAAAAAGGTAATTGCTGCTTGCAAACAGTAAGTAATGAGACTAATTTAAACCCTAATCATGCACAGCGCAGTTCATTGTTGCAATTGTCACAACCATATCAAGCGTATTAACTATTTATACAGGCATTGGTTGCATTTCAAAAATAGCTAAGTGTCGTGCTTTTGCACAATGAGTTTGTATGTTTTGGCATAGATTTCACGCAGGCTATTTTAGGCGACGATATTTGATACTATTTGCTATTTTGAAGTTGCTACTTCATAAAACTTCATCTCCTATTTGATAACATTTGCACTTTAATCTACTTTCTTACGCGTGTGTGCAAATGTTTATAATTTCATTTCAATCATGCATTCTTATCACAATGTTCCATTATCATCACCAATAATGTTTACAAAATATTTTGCAGACTGATGATGTCACATATATAGAAATTGAGGTGGAGGCGGAATGCTTTGCTTATGCTGGCTGTGCTAATCAAGTGTTTACATGTAATGGTTATGTGGAGTATTTTGCAAACTCAAATAGATTTGAGACATTGCCAGGTGTGAACTGCCAGCCTAAGAATGAAACGCCAAGGCCTGTTGAAACACCAGAAGAGACTTATGAGTCTGAGTCAGTTGGCAAAAAGATTGTAAGTTTATATAAACAAATATTATATTTGGCAATGCGCTAGAACAAAACGTTTTCTAGGCAGAGCAACCTTCTACCCAAAAAAAGGAGTTCTGCCCTGGATGCACTGTAGATTTAGCTTTGAATGTCCCTGGATTGGATACTTTGGTTGATACTGCATTGCAGCATCTGGAATCAGAGCGTGGAACAGACACACAATATCATGTGAAGATTCTCAGATTACAGCGGGAGATTGCCGCCGGTGTTAAATTCATTCTTCTACTGGAGGTGACACCAAACAAATGTGAGCCAAGTCCAGTTGCATGTGAGGTGGACCCAGCTGCCACTGAAATTTGTCAGATTGAGTACATTCAAAAGCCATGGATCAGCAATGACAAACATATCATGAGCAATAATTGCACCACATCCCAGGAATTTCTCGCAGTTAGTAGGAAAAAGAATCGTAATGATTTTGATAATGAAATTGACGTCAATAATGATTTGAACAAGCCCGTGGAAATTCTAGATGAACCGGAAGCTATTCCTGATAGTCCCAACTTTGATAAAATGGCAGAAATGGGGACATTGGAGGAATCCGACCTAAACAAGGATGTGAATCCAGCTCGTCTGCTTGATATTGAATCACAAATTGTGCCATTGGACATGGAAGTTGAAGCTACTAAATTTGGCGTTGATGCATCACAATTGGCTGTTGAGGATGTGCCTTCAATGCCAACAACAACAGAAACTGAAGGTGATGAGCAAGCTACTGAGCCTATCAAGGTTGAGAAAATCCAAGCTGCAGATTCAGATGAGAGCGATGAAAGCGACGAGAATATGAGCAAGAAACAAAAACAATCTGATGAAAGTGACGAAGTAAAAGAGATTCATAAACGGGAGGCAGACTCATCTTCATCCGAGGAAAGCGATGAGAAGAAACCACATGTACCTGAAGCTAAGCAGATTGCAGAGGATCACACTACTCAAAAACGCCAAGTAGATGATAGCAGTGCAAGCGATTCAACTGCAGAAGAAGAAACTCAAGGTATTAGAGTAAGGCGTTCAAATAAGAAAGATGACGATGACGATGATAGCAGCAGCAGCAGCAGTAGTAGTAGTAGTAGTTCAGACGATGATGATGACGATGACGACGAGAAAAATAAACGTAAACACAAGAAGTATCATAAGGAAAAGAAGTCCTCGTGTAAGGATGATGATGATGATAGCGATGACGATGATGATGACTGTCCAAAGAAGAAGAAGGGAGCCAAATGCAATGACAGCGATGATGATGATTCAAATGATTGTCCAAAAAAGACCAAGGATGCAGATAAGAAATCCAAATGTGATAGCGATGATGACGACGACGATGATAGTGACGATGACGACGATTGTTCAAAGAAGAACAAGAAATCAAAAAGTAAAAATAAGAAATCCAAGAAGTCCAAATGCGATAGCGATGACGACGATGATGATAGTGACGATGACGATGATTGTTCAAAGAACAAAAAGAAATCTAAGAGTAAGAAGAATGAAAAGGATTCAAGTTCGTCGTCTTCTTCTTCCTCTTCATCGTCCAGTGATGATGACGACGATGACGATGATGATTGCAAAGGAAAGAATCGTGAGAAGCGCGATTTGCACCAAAAGGAGGAAATTGTTCAAAGACTGGCAGATTTTGCCGGAAGTAGCCTGGGTAACACATATTCGAAATTTAATGTTTTGGATATATACCGCGTGAAGAAAATTGAATTGGAGGGTGCCGTTTATCACATGGTCATCCGTTTTGCGACTTCCCATTGCGATGAAGATGCATGCTTGCCCACCGGTGACAAACTCTGTAAGGTGCAAGTATATATGTCCAAGAATGAGAAAATGAAATTGCTGAAATCACGTTGCCATAAAATCGAAGATGATAAACAGAAGAATATTTCAAAGAGACTAAAACGCGGTGTTCCTGGTAGGCCAGTGGATGCTTCCAATGACGAAGATATTAAGCAATACGCGAAGAAAACTTTGCTAAAGTTAGATTCCGAATCAAATCACCAAAATAAATACAAAATTGTTAAGATTCACAAGGCCTCCAAACAAGTTGTTGCTGGAATGTTGTACAAAATTGAATGCGATATTATTGAATCCGATTGTTTGAAATCCGATGAAAAGGATTCAGAACTTTGCGGAGAAAATCAAGGTGCTGTGAAGAAGCCTTGCAGCATTAAGATTTGGGCACGACTTTGGCTACCGAATGGTACTGAAACTGAAGTTAAATGTGGAGATGATCAATTAAAATTCAGATCTAAACGGTCTACCAGCATGTATGAAGATAAACAATATCCACTCTTCAAGGCGTTTCAAGTAAAGTACAACAAGTCGTACATCGAATTTGAGGAAGAGCTACGTTTCAATGTTTTTAAAGAAAATATGAAAACTGCCGAGTATTTACAACGAAACGAGCAAGGTAGTGCAATTTATGGTGCATCTCCATTCGCTGATTTACGTCCTGCCGAATTCCGTTTCTACTATTTGGGCTATAAACCTGAGTTGAGAGATAAGAACGCTATTCCACTTAGTATGGCTTCAATTCCAAACATCGATATTGCCCCTGAGTTTGACTGGCGAGATAAGGGAGTTGTTTCGGAAGTTAAAAATCAAGGACAGTGCGGAAGTTGTTGGGCTTTCAGTGTTACTGGTAATGTGGAAGGTCAGTACGCAATTAAGAATGGAAAACTTTTGGAGTTCTCCGAACAAGAGCTGGTTGATTGCGATAAATTGGATGAGGGTTGTAACGGTGGTCTGATGGATAACGCTTACAAGTAATTTGATTACTATTTATGTTTTTAAAGCATTAAAACATTGATTTGCAGGGCAATTGAAAAGTTGGGAGGTCTGGAATTAGAGAGTGATTATCCATACGATGCCGAGGATGAAGCATGCAAATATAAGCCAAACAAAAGCCGAGTCAAACTATCTGGAGCAGTCAATATTAGTCAAAATGAGGATGAGATGGCCAAGTGGTTACTCAAGAATGGACCTATTTCAATTGCGTTGAATGCAAATGCAATGCAATTGTATATGGGAGGAGTTTCTCATCCAATGAAATTCCTTTGCAGTCCAAAGGATTTGGATCATGGTGTACTTATTGTTGGCTATGGCGTTCATAGTAAGTTGTTATTCATGTTAACAAATTAGTATCCTAATGATGTTAAATATTTTAGCATATAAACTATTCAACAAAACACTGCCTTATTGGACGATTAAAAATTCATGGGGACCCTCCTGGGGCGAACAAGGATATTACAGGCTATATAGAGGCGATGGCAGCTGTGGCGTTAATATGATGGCTTCCAGTGCAATACTTGCATAGTGATATGCTGCAACCAAATGGCGTAGAATCTCTTTATGTAGGCTTTTAATTATGACAATTAATACTCATTAACTGAACTTTTTATATTATACCAAATAGAAACGTTTACTAACCAATGAAGAGTGTTTTACCTTTACAGGCTTTAATCATACTTATACAGTACACGTTGTTAATAAACATAGCTATTTAACATTTTATTAACATTGGCATTGTGCAGCAAAGGATTTTATAACTGTTTCTTTAATCCTGCTAGTTTAGAAAAATATACGAGGAAGTCTAAAGAATTTACTTGAACGTTGTAATCGTTATAAATAATATTCGACAATAATATGTGAATCACAGTAAGTATGTTGCGCAAATATAAAGTTCATAAACGTGTGTTTTGTTGCTTCATGTATATAAAGCAAAGTCCTATTTTAATGTACGAACACGAAGTGTATTTAATTCTCAATCGCGTTATTAAAACGTTAAGAATCCAGAACAAATTCCTATCGAAATCTAGATTATTTAAATTTAATCAACTGTAAAATTACACTTCAGTTTTATGCATGCAACGATAATAAAATCAAATATTTTTATAGAACATAAATGCCAAACGACAGTAAAATATAATAATTATCTTTAACAATACGCTCATAAATTTTAAAAATAAAACGATATACGTTAATTTCAAACAACCGCACTTATCAGAATTGCAAAAGTAAGCGCATAAATGAGCACCGTTCACAAAAGTTGGTAAATGCGTACAAGAGAAATGCATTTGCTAAATAATTTAAGCCTCTTGTTATACTTCATCATACGCTTGAATCTAAAGAATCAAACATGCATCATGCATATGAATCAATACAGTACTAATATTTCCGATGATTACTTTTTTTATAATCCAGTCACTATGAATAATATTCCCGTGTATTTGCAAAATTCCAAAAATGTAGAAGACTTTAATATAAATCGCAGCTATTGTTTAAATTACTTAATAACATCCGACTCACCAACTGATGTGCTTTACCATATTGAGCAACAAATGTTAAAATCAGAAAGCTACACATATAATAATAGAAAGTATTTAATAGCTGTTAAAACAAACGACGTATTTGAAAAACTATTTGAATCAGATTTATTGCACTTTATCAGAAATGTTTTAATAATTAAGATGGAAAGTTTTTTTAATATTAATGGTTTAAATAGCCCATCTCTTAGTACTGATAATACTTATGGTGATTATGAAGTTTTTAAATTATATACCCATAAGTTTATTGGAAGAGGTAATACAAATGCACCCATATTACTTGATACTTGGATGGCGAATAATAATACATTTTGCGGACTCAATTCTAAAGAGAAACTTGAAGTATTTGGGAATACTACCAAATTGTTTCCGGATAAAGAAACTGATGAACAGGGTCGCCGTTTGCGCATTGTACAATTCGAAGTATTGCCATATGTTAATACAGGTACTGTATTCACTGTTTGTAACTGTGGAACTTAAAAAACAAAATGTATTTTAGAAGTTTCGGTTGGATCTGAGTATAATCTTTTTGTGGATTTTTTGGAGACTTACAATATTGACTGTTATAATCAAAGCATCAAAAGCTATAAAACAATAGGGGGATATTTCATGGGTTCATCGGGAAATAATTACTTTAACAAGCTGTTGACTAGTAACAAACACATAAATATTGACATAATGTTTGGCGCAGTACCAGGAGATTGGAAAATAAATAAATATCTGGATTTCGTCATAAGCAGTTACTTTGAACTTTTGATTCTAGTTCCTAAACCATTGTAATACATCTACAAAGACTTTCTCCGTAAATAAAGTAATAATTAGTTCATAAATTGTTTTAGTAAATATATTGGATGGTTATCAGCAATAAAAGCATTTCAACCATCAATCTGGATATGTGTGTTAACTGCATTTCCTCTGCTACATATTTTATTGGTATTAAGTCGGATTGCAATAATAGATATCTACAAAAACCCTCAAAGTCCACAGAAAATAAGCATACTTTCTTTTCTTAGTATGCTAGTTTATGAAAAGCATACTGACAACTATCTGTTTGCGCGACTTGTTCTGCTTTTATCACTTATTCTTTCGTTTTATTTTGAAACTTGTTATGGGTCGCATATTCTCTCAATACTTATTTCACCAATGTAAGATCCCAACGCTTTTTTATCGTTGTAATTCAATTTCTTGTTACAGATACATAAATGATATGCATACAATAGCATCAGTTATTGATGCAGAACTAACAATTATTACCCAAGATTTGCTCTATGGAATATTACTAGACGATGAGAAGGTAAATATATTTGAGAAGTTATATTAATAATATAATACCCGGCGCGTCACATCTAGTTTACATTAAGTTGCGCGTAAGTTTTGAACTCGCCCAAAAACCAGCGAAAATCCTTAAATAACGTATTTGACATGTCCAGTATTAATTCCTTTTAAACATTCATAGGAAGCAACGCAGAAGTTACTTTATCAAATCAGGGTGATTCGTGATCCTGTAGAATATAAACACGCATTAGTTCAAGTGGACAGTGGTATATCAGCTATATTTTTTGAAAGTGGTTTCATTGATATCATAACTCCTGAAATTATGGACACGACGATCCTATCAAATTACACGAAGCTGCATGAAACAGTTGCACAATTGCAAATGAATTTTGTTTTACGTAAAAACTCAATGTATACTGAACAACTACGATCTGTAGTTCAACGAGCGCGCGAAAGCGGCTTAATTAGCCAATGGGAGCGCATCGCATTTCAAACACTCGGGTCTGGCCTATCACGAGATGCGTTGCATTTTTTGCATAATGTTGAAAAGGAACCATTAGGAATACAACATATTAAAAGTCCACTTGCAGTTTTAATTATAGGTTTAACACTTTCTATACTACTCTTCGCGCTTGAATATTTTAAATTTAAAATATTAACACCTTAACTATCGTATAGTAAAGTACTCACCTTATAATTTAAATTAATAATAGCACTATTGTATCTGGGAATAAAAATTATGTGTTATAGGATACTTACAGATTTATTAAAATTATTAGGTTTTATTTTCTGCGCATTACTATTGTGTGCTATATTATAAATATGCAAGAATTTCTATTATACCTTGATATAGAACAATAAAATATTTAATATCATACTCGATCATTAGTTTATAATTATTGTTCATTTGTATCTTAGGGCTAAACTTTAATATACATGTTGCTTTTATCAAAAAATAAGGAAGTACCTGAAGTAAATATGCAATAGTTGCAATCTGGATGATATCCAGTGCAAGACATAATATTAACTTAAATATATCACGTTAAAATATGAGAGCATTTGATTACGTTTACATATACTTAAAGTCAGCTGCAAATATGCAACTATTGTTCATCACGAATCATTATTAAAGAACTACTCCTCTTAAAAAACACAAAAATATCAGTCATAGTCATAGGTTTCGCCGCGTTTGCTTCAGTTTTACCACATATTTTCGGAGATCCCTCACATAATCAAACATCATATTGACGTACGCAATCTCAAGTATGCTGGAATTAATCCAACCCTTTAAGTCCGTATTGAGCACCCATTCGAACTGGCAACTGTTAGGATCATTTGGAACTGCGCGCATTACCCAACAACCGTATCCATTTTCACCTCTATAGCCCAACAAAGTTAACAAAACAAATCGTGGTAGTTAATGTTAGTCAAGTTGCTCACCTAATGCAATTATCATTTTTCGGAATGGAAGGATGATCAGAAGCAGCAGACGCTATCACATAAGCGCTCTCGATATATTCCCAGTATCGAACATTAATAAAATCACGACTCGAGACTGCACCGCGAGCACCACTTGCAGATACTTGATAACTAATATCCGTGTGCTCATTGATGATTTGCACACGGTGTGACTCCAGTAAAGCTGGATTCCAATCAGTCATTGCTTCAACCCTGAAGAACAACTCTTCAAAGAGACATTTCGGAGACAAATTTACTATTCCCTGAAATACGGCGTTTCATTGACACGAACACGATTTGCAAATCAAACTATTAGCATGTACATACAGTTAACTTGTAAATCTTTTTCGATTTCGAAGTAGGCAACAACCACTGAACCATATCACCATTGCTTTCTTTCGATTTCTTCCAATCGTTTCGATTCAGTAAATGCAATGACTCGGCAAGCGCCTTTTTACCTTGCGACACATACCTGGCAGTCTTGAAACAAGCAATTGAATAAACCAAAACAATAAAGAAAAAGTACGGTCGAATTACTTGGTCGGGTGTAAGTTGCACCTGCTGGAATTTTCCACGAGGACGTTCAATAGCGAATTGATGCATTGATCCTTCTGGAGATTGTAGCGGCGAATAAAAATTACCAACGCTTTCTTCAGTGTACATTGAGGGCAGCCCCTGAATGTAGCTACGAATTAGCGGTCCACGCTCCGAGTCGGGTGTCGCTACAATGTATTTGCCAATAGATAGAGATTTGATCAATTAAAATACTTACATATTAAAATCTGATTAGCTTGCAATTCTTGCGGAATGACTTTATAATCTAAGAACCACGTCTCGCCCCATGACAACACAAAGGAGATGAGTACCAAAAGAACTTCAAAAAC
This sequence comes from Aleochara curtula, assembly GCA_963978815.1. NCBI lineage: Eukaryota > Metazoa > Arthropoda > Insecta > Coleoptera > Staphylinidae > Aleochara > Aleochara curtula. Next base: position 15,440,198 of record OZ022216.1, on the reverse strand, counting down.
TTGTTCATCACTTGCCTTCCACTGCAACATCATAATCGAAATTTAGCAACGTGTTAGAAGCATAATGACAGAATATGATAGTAAATGTTAATAGATTATTCATGTAGCAATAGTGTTCATAAATCATCTGAATGTGCAAATATCAAAGAGTGGAAAATGCATTAACTAAATAAACGTTTTCTATCACTTGCATGTGTAAGCTAATATTAATTTCCTTTCATTTACTTACTTCATATACAAAAACCTTAGAAATAAGAAATGCACAAGTACATGATGTGGATAACTAAAATAAAAAGCAATCGATTAAAATGTAGTATTAATCTCATAGATCATTTGTAATAATTACCGCGATTACAATCCAATGGTTAATATAGAAACACGCGTAGAATAAGATTAAAATAAGAAATCTACAACCAGCTAACATGACAATGTCAAACAGTGAAGTATGAATGTCATAATGGACAACTTGCATCTTCAGTGCATCAACAATATTCTCTCCTTGGATCTAAAAGTTAATATAAAGTACGAGAAGTAAGAGCCAGATCTGAACTGTGCTTGAAATCATATTTACCATTACAATAATAAGCCACATCAGACTAATAAATGTGAGGTCGAAAGTTACAAAGAGGCAAAAGAATCTACGAACATTGGACATTTGTCCATTGGGCCTAAATCCCGCATAATAATCGCCTGTTGAAATCACATATTCTGGTCTTATGGAGGCCAATGTATTAATACTATGAGAATGAGCTATAAGAATAATGATAGTTAAGCACAGCAAACCATTGCAATCATTGTTGTTCGTTACTCACTGATATCATTGGGTGATTGGACATTTGAAGTATTTGACTCGACAGAATTGCTCAAAAGTGTTTCAGCGGCATGCCTAACTTCTTGTTCGTTCATCATTGTTTAACAAAAAAAGTGTGATTGTGTATACAGATGATTCATTTCAATGCATAACCCTACACCTTGATAGAAAAACAATAGTACAAAGAACAGCCTAAATTAATACCTTGTAAAAGCTTTGCCGGACTTACCAAATTGTTAGTAAATTTTTATGTTCCACGTGTGAGTCGCACTAATTATTAAACACTTATTACCACTAGCCACTAATCAATTACTACCTAGGTACACAGAATTACTGTTGTGGAGCAACATAATAAACATGCACTGGTGCACAACATCACAAAATTGATGGAAACCACTTCAATATAAGTGAGTGCCTGTATACCGTATAGGTGTGAGTGAAATGGAGATACTCAATGTATATTCATTTCGGCATGTAATATTAAACAGGATTGGTAATGTTCTTATCTGTTGTCACCTGTACTTAAAAATATGCTTATTTATACAAAAATATTATTAACTAGGTGATTAATCAATAGCTAAAAGAAAAGACTACTTAATTCACTATTAATATCCTGACGCACAAGGCCTTGACGGTTCGTGGGTCATCTCATTACGGTGGTTTCCACATTTCTTTTGCTTGTGGTTTGACGTATGCGTCTTAATTTTTTTAACAAGTTTAATATGAACAAAGTTTAGGGAGTAGACTGTAATTCTTTAGTTAAAGAAGCTCATCTAGATAAGTCAAGCAGTAAGTCACTTTTGTATTTAGTTATAAATAGTAACACATGTTAAGGTCAAAGTTTGTCATTCATTTTTCAGGACAGGTCTGATATATGAAATCTAGAAGATAAAATGAATCACTGAGAAAAATCGTGCAGTTGCCAACATTTCAATTACGAGTGTCATTTAAACGTGAGCCACCAGTAAACTAAGCATCAATCATGCCAATCAACAGGGGTGCAATAATCGATGTGCTCCAACAGATCAGTGTACAAGGGGATTTAAAATGTACAGTAACTGAGTCCTTGAAGGGTGCAGTCACAGTTGGAGGTTTTGCATTTGGCGGTGGTCTCCTGGGTGGTCCTATTGGAATGGGAATAGGTAAGCCTACCCAGCTACAACATAATTTAATATGTCAATCAGTAATCATTCATTTGCAGGGGGTGTGATTGGTTCAGTCATTGCAACGATAAGAGGACAAGGGAAATTCAAACCAGTCAGTACTGTTTTGGCAGAAGAGTTGACTGAAGAGCAGAAACAACGATTAGAAACCAGATTTGTTGATATATTCAGAGATATTGATGCAAGTGATGTTACATCTGTTGTCGCAATCGTTATGAGCACTAACTCTCTCCAGGCTGTAGTCATTAAACAACTTGCTATATTTCTGAAGAACGAAATGGGAATGGCACTCACATAACATATTTCTTAAAATTAAAATAATATATCAAGTGTTTTTATGATCAAAGCTTTTGCATGGATTGAGGTACAAGTAATGTGATATTTTATTGGAAAAAAAATATATAAATTGCTCAAACTTTAAATAATGTGTTTTATAAAGGTTTTAGAATTCAAAAAAATTATATAATTATGTTGAATTATGATTGCATTTAAAAGGCTTTAAATAGTTGTTTGTTTCATGAATAGTTAGAGGTCTCTGCTCATCGGAAATAATTATTTTTCCGACGAATTTGAACTACGACGGTAAAACTTTATGTAATAATTTTATTAATACAAATTTGTACAATATAAATACATCTTATCGTTAAACATAAAGTTAATGACATGCAATTGCGATTAATTGTAAGAGTATTAGCACCTAAATGAATACGTATGTTAAATGAAACTAAGTTAGTTAACTTTGACAAATGTGTTCTCATTAACAATTTCGTAGTTATCTTGGCGGAAATTAAGTAAATCATCATAAAGTCGCTTAACACTTTCATCCCTCAGCTTTACAATAACTGGAGGGATGGGTGTTGTATTTGCCTGTGCGGCTAAATCAGAATAATAGCTTGATTGATCAGGACCCATAAGATGCGCTTGTCTCTTAGAATAGCCCTTCTTTCTACGTTGTTCCAAATCATCAGCTAAATCTCTATACATTTCTTGTTTACTTGGCAACTGAAAGTTTCCCTTCAATCCACTCACGAAGAAGCGAGCCTGCGAATACAAAACATTAAATTAACAGCGCAAAGTAAATAATCAATGAATGATGTTCAAAGAAGCATAAACTAATTTTATAAACAGATGACTCGTGTACTAATAGTGTAATGAGAGAGTAATTGCCAGTGAGAAGTTAATTACCTGAAGATCGAACATCTGGAAAGCACAAACGTTGAATGGAATGCCAATAAAGCACATTGTCGGTTTCTCAATATTGATCATGTGCTTGTACAAGGGTGTGATATGATTTTCGAGCACTTGAATCATGCAATTGCTGTTCAAGAACGGGAAACTGTATCGATAACCCGTACAGTAGAAAATAACGTCAAAATCGTGCTCGTAACCATCCACGAAACGAATTTTGCTTTCATCCAGAATGCATTCAACATCCGGTCGCAACTCCACATTGCTTGGATATTGCGCTTTCAGTTCTTTGCAGTGATGACTTAAGACAACCTGCAAGTCAAAAACACTCTATATAATGCTGATATTTGGTTTGCGTTTCGTTTTCATCATAGCTTCAAACAACGTGATTTTCTTAATTGGTGCTAATAGATCACAAAGTTGATATTGTATCGAGCAAGTCAAGCTTGAATCAGGCCTTGAAGGCAAGCATAATGCGCAATTCATTTCTTCATCTGCGCGCAGCTTTCATGAGATTCTACGATTTTAATACTTTTCCCATTACATTTCTAATCCACCTTCGAATAGCTCAATACGTTTACCGCGAGCTAATCAATTATGGCAAAATGTTCCCTTGAAATAAACGTGAAGGCGAGCCATTCTTCACTCAACAGTCCTATATTGTTTATTACTTTTAACAAATACGTATTAGCTATTACTTATGTGTAGCATTCATATTATGACTAAAAAAGAGTAGCAGTACGAGCACTCAACGCGTTGAAAAATCTATGAAGCATGACTCTTTCGTAGTTTCATTTCTAGCACGTAGAAATGCTCAAATGAAAATTAATCGTTGCGTGTTCGAATGCACTTTACTAGCTTTTCTGCACTTGCAAGATTCGTTTACACGCCTCGAGACGTATGTACGTATATTACAAGTTCGCATAACAAGTTGTTTCAAAGTACTTTCAGTACGTACGTATTGAAATCACTGAAATAACTACCAGTTCTAACAATGTTCGAATACATTTTCCAATATTAACGATTGACTATTATAATTTTCTTTATAGCGATGCGTGTCATTTGATGATGCGGGTAAAATTTCATTTAGATACTACCTCCACGTATTGCAAATTGGCTGTTACTTCCTCAAATACATAAAGTTTTAAAACAATTACAGATTCGTCGGTATTAAATAAGTACGTTTAGCATAAGTATGTTGATTGATTAGAATAGAATTTGACGAAGAATACAGACGAGAATCGTTGAGAAACAGGAATGCAGCATGTATAACCAACGTAATCAGTTTTACTGCTAGCCGAAACGAAGAGAAACGGGACATTGTTAATTATTAATTTACGAAAATGATGGGAAAACAGCGTCGAGTACGTAATTGCATTATGTGCAAAAACTGACATTGGTTCGTTGTGAATTAAAACAAACATAGTGCCTTCGAATGGCAACATTAGCTAATTTCGCATTTTACATAATAAAACTAATAACACCGTATTGGGTGTGTAATTATGTTTTATTGATTTTCATTTCGCACTGCCTTTTTCGCACCGCATTCTTCCAACAACACAGTGCTGGTGTTGATGAACTTTTCGTAAATGTTTCAATTGATTTGCGCGCTCGATAATAACTTTGCCGCAAATTTAAGCGCGCGCGCGCACTATTCGCACGCATTAGACGGTACAACAATGAAGGCCAACGAAGCAAATGCTAACACATTCGACTTGCACCTTAGTTCTTTCGTCAATTAGTCGAAGAGTGCAGCAAGTTTGGTTTCTTGCCGACGAATGTATAATTGATATTGTGAGAACGCTACTAATTAGCAGCCGACTTAATAATATTCCACCTTCTCGTTCATTTCTTTATCTCGAACGCGCGCGCGCGAGCATAAGCTTTTTGCGCGCGGTCGTAATGTTAGTTCTATTAATTAACTAATAAGCCGGCCCCGGGTTTAATTAATATTTCGCCGACTACGCTACGGAATTTCGAGCATGCGCTGGAATTTTATGCATACCTTTTGTGCGACTTTGGAGATTTGCAATGCGAGATCCAAACCGCTAGGACCGGCGCCAATGACAAGCACTCGCTTGTCGCGAAAACCTTCCGGCGCCCGATATTGATGGCTGTGCATTGCAATGCCGCCAAAACGTTCAATACCAGACAGCTCCGGACAAACTGGATCATTATAGTGTCCATTGCAGATCATTACCGCATCGTACACATCTTCCACTCGTTCACCAGTCGGTTTATCCACGGCGCAAACCAGCCATTTGTTTGCGTCCAATGGACTGACATCAACTACATGATGATTGAACTGTAAACGATATAAATTCACATAAATCCCGTTACATTTCATACCATTTACTATTAATTAATTAAACTATGCAACTCCACTTCGTCAAATCATAATTATCATACGTGTACTCACTTTAATGTGATTGCGTAAATTGTTTTCATTCGCGTACAACTTGAGAAAATCAAGAATCTCTTGTTGAGTCAAATACGAATTTTTATGATTACTTATTGGAAAGTCCGGAAAGCCCATCACTTCTTTGGGTAGATTCGTTCTAGAAACAAAGACGCAGACGTAAATTAAAGGTGTACGCTAAGTAAACATTAATTAAATATTGAAAAGGTTGTTACGTTAAGATATCTTAATTAAAAATCAATCAAAAGCATGAAGAAATTTGTAACTGACGAGCTGCGGACAAGAAAAATGCAGGAAAAACGCTGCTAATGAAGCAAATGCGCCATGACTTACACAAATTTATTGATAGTTTGTTAGTTGCTCATTTTTTACAGTTAAACGTGAAATCAATAAGAAGGTAAGATTAATTACACTTGTGCGCTTGGGCATTTACATGCGCATGTCGTATATACCCTACATGCATTAATATGTAAGTAAGTAACTTTACTTAAAAGAGTTGCCTTGCGCGCGCGCGCGAGCACACTGCGATCATTTATATCCGTTCGTTTCTCCACGCAATGATTGATAATGTGGGTGTAATTAATAATTTTGTTGCGTTTGTTAAAAAACAAATATTCATTAGTACCGCGCCTTGTGATATCCTAAATGAATTCCAGCGCATAGACAAAATAGTAATGGTAAAGAAATGTTATTAAAATGGCAATAGACCAGATAAGACGAGAGATAAATAAATTAATTGCAGTTGCCATAGTAACTAATTGATGTTCACGCATGATTTGTTTGTAATTTAGATGATTAAGCCGATTGCTACGCATGGAATAACAACTTGTCATGCTTTAGTTTTTCGTGCGAATGAAAAGAGATCCTTGCAGTGTTAGAACATTGAGGCATCGTACAGAGATGCTCTTTTTTATTCAACTGATAGCGGTAATTGAATCGATCGTAGTATGAATAATGCCATTTATTATCGTCTCACATTGAGTTACTGTGTTACTGAAAGTGTTTCTGATGCGGATGCGTATTTCTGATGACACAATATCTGACCTTTTAATGGAATTTTGCTTGGAACCGTCTGCGTTTCCGAAAACAAAACCGCTTAATCTAATCACATGTCCCACTAAGATTTTAGGTTTACTCCAAGCGCGTATTCGAGATCATTCTGTGTGTCGGTTGTACATTTTTGATAGACAACTCGACAACTAAATTACTTATCTCTTAACTTAATTGCTTTTCTCTTTTTGGAAGTAAATTCAAAACAGTACTTAATTGATATGATACATGGTCATTCCATTAATTATTAGGTGTATTAATCTTGTTTAATTATTGATTTAAATCTTCCCTTTTATTGCAAGAAACTGTTTTCTATAATAAACTGTTATAGGTAATAAATAACATGCGTTAATGACACTAATGATTAATTAGCTAATTATGCAAAGGAGTAATGTCAATTACACGAAGATTTATGCAAACATCCGCGGAATAATCAGAAGAAAATCGCGTAAGCTTGGTAAAAAAACGGGGGAGGATGAGTGAAAAGCAAAGACAACTTACTTAAGTCCTTTGTACATGGCGGAATAGACCGGATAGCCGTACTTATCTTTACCCACATCATCCGTGTACAGCCATGTGCCACCCAGTTCCGGTGCCAATTCGTAAACGCAGCACTCGAATCCGGATGCAATTACATGGCGTGCGGAAGCAAGGCCGGCAGCACCAGCACCAATGACGGCGACTTTTTTACTGCTACCACAAATTTGCGACATTCTATTTGTGATTTGTTTAACTTGGCAGTGCAAGAGAACGGGCTGAAGACGATTGAAAGAAATGCGTTACTAATTTGCCGTTGCAAATGAAGATACGAAGATTGATTGCCGCACCACTTTATACAAACTTTGACTAATTTGCTCTGCGTGCACGTTTCGATCTGCTTGATTATTTGTTTATGCTGAGCATCTTAATTACGAGCACGTACTGATTAATTTCGTCGTCGGGCGTCGCGTTATATATGCGTTTTGAAGCCGGCGCGCGCTTTGGAGAAAATTCTTTCCAGTGCGTTTAACCTCTTAACTTTTGCGATTCGTTGTTATCACCGCTTCAATTGAGCGAAATACTTAATGGGAACAACACACAAATCAACTCAAACCTGATGCCGCTCCATACAAGTAATCAGTACTTACAAATGTTTATTGTTGAAATTTTACTTTCCAGCGGAAAGTTACCGTATCTAATTAAATGCGAAAATATTGTCCAGTTGCCGATTTGAACGTGTTTACGATATTATTCAATAATATAAACACGTTATTGAATTAATATATTATATTTAGTGCTATTTATACTTAATAAACTACGCGAACGTACGTGAATGTTTTACGTAGGTTTATGAACTGATTTTTAACAAATAAATAACGTGTTTTATCAGTGGAAATGACGGAATTGTTGAACAGTTGACAACGCTGAAAAAGTTGATGGCGTGTGAAACACACATCATCATCATAATCATTGTAAATTATGAATTCCGATTTTGTTTGTGATTGATTTACCAACGTTGTTTATGATCATTGATGCAACGCACTTATCTATTCGTCATGGAAATTATTCAATCAATTCGATGCACTTAATAATGTGTACACAAAAAAGAAGCGCATGCCACAAAAATGTTGTTATCTTGTTTATTCTCTGTTTTTCTTGATTGGAAAAATTATTACTTAACGGCTGTTTACGGATGAATATATATTAATTAAAGAATTTCCATTTATTTACTAAATTGCTTTATTAAAATATAAATTTCTCAAAAGTTATTGTATCAAAGTGTCTTACTAACAAATACATATATGATATAAGTCGTTTAACGATGAATTTGTTATTGTTAAAAGGGGATTTAAAATATGGGTTAAATCGCATTAACGATGTCCTCAAAATTTCACAAAGCGCACAGATTGTTTAATTCGTAATTCGTAATTGATCATTACGAATGCGGCAAGACCAGTGAGATCCAGTATGGGGAGCAGTTGGCGATGAACTCGATCAACGAAAAACCGGACCGCATCAATAATTTATTGCCAAGTATGGATTATTGACCCGTCCCATTAAGCATGCACACTATTCAGCTATTGATAAGTGAGTGTAAACAAACTTAGTCTACTACAAAGTAATAATGGCACATTAAGAATATTACAGTAGTAAATGCACTACTGATTATGACGTTGTCATTGGTTTCCTGATGAAATTGTCGTCATCGATGATTTCAAAGATATCGCTATCGTTCCAGGATTTATGCAGTGCGTCAATAATATTGAAGATCACATTTGGCGTTGGCGTAATGCCTGCTTCCTTAGCCATCGCCGTGGAGAGCGCACGACCGCAATCTGGGAAGCTGTGGAAAGCCCGATCGGGAATATTCTTCGATTTCCTTACCGCCTGCTCGTCCATTACTGATTTGAGCATCGCTTCTATGGTGGGCAGAGTGAATTGTTTTGCCAAATAGGCCAAGAAGTAACGAGCCTAAAATATGTAAATGGTATTACTGCGCTTTGTTTAACCAATTAATTAGTGCGTGCATACCTGCAAGTTCACTAAAGGAAACAAGGAAGCGCCGTACGGAAGTCCAATAATGGCCATTGAAGGCCGCTCGATGTTGATGCAATGCTGATAGAGATACTTGAACCAATTGTTCTCAATGACAATGCCACATTCTGGAGTTAAACAAGGCACTTGATACTTGTACCCAGTGCAATAGATCACAACGTCAGTTTCTTCGTACGTTCCATCCTTGAAATGCGCACCACGTTCGTCAAATCTCTCGATTTCACACTTTTCAACAACCTTCGTGTTCACAGGTACGAAACGCATTGATGTTGGTTTAATGCTTTGAAACGCCTTATTGACATGTTCCGAGACGCGTTTCGCAATGTCACCACCTGAAGGACCGGCGCCAATAACAATCACTTTCTTACCCTTGTAATGCTCAGCATCCCTGAAATCATTGCTGTGCAACGCCTGCCCTTTGAACAACTCACTACCTTTAATTTCAGCAACGTATTTGTGGTTAAAGTGACCAGGGGCAACCATCAATGCGTCGAATTCATACTCGGTTATTTGTTTGCCTTTGGTCAAGTCCTTAACCACCACTTTCCAACGCGTGTTCCTGTCATTGCTCAACGGGTGAATTGAAACAACATCATTACCAAACTTGATATGTTTTGACAAGTTGTACTTTTCAGCGTAATCTTTCAAGTACTTGTAAATATCTCTTTGTCCCAGGAACGATTTCAATTTTGGATCGTAATCCAACCCTTCAAAAACCATAATTTCTTTTGGCAAATTGGTACTGAAAAGTTAGAAAAAGTTTGTCCTTGGGCCTTCTTATCAATAGATGAGTAATTCTTACGTGAGATTTTTATACATGCCATGAACTATGTCATTGCCAAGTTCATCTTTGCCAACTTTAGAGTCACCACTCCAACAACCACCCAACTTTCCGGTGCGTTCAAAGCACACCACATCATGTCCGGCTTCGAGGGCAAACTTGAGGGATGCTAATCCTGACACTCCAGCGCCAACCACGCCAATCTTCATCGTTCAGCCTGGAAGAATACAAAGCAATGAGAGACAATGCGTCGGCATGCATGTTGGGAACGCGATGCGGAGACAAATAGCGCATTACTTATGCACGTAGCGTAATGCGAACGGACACGAGAGACGAAACGCGAAATCCTCGCCGGGCAATGTTTTGCGCTGATTCACGTAGCAGGAAAACGACGGAACATGCGCGCGCGTACGAATCGCAGTTTGGAAAACCAAACATGCCATTAAATCATTTCAAAACGGCGCGCATGCACGCCGCGCGCATTCGGAAAGAATGAAAAGCGTCGTCGCGCTTTTGCCGGTGCGCGCACGCTGAATATTACAGCGTTATGATCATTATGACCTCTTCTTCGCCGCGTGTACTTTTGAAAATGTTGAAAACGTTTGCCTCATACCAATTCACCATCCGCGCTTGATGTGCCGCTGCCGAGCAGTCGTACCCCATTTGATTGTCAACCATTATCAGCTCGCTATTAATATTTCCGTTCCGAGCAAGAATCTTGATTAAACCACATCTAAACCATTTCCAAACAGTGCACTGCACACAACACTGGTCGGAATGAAGTGCAAGTTATTGAAACACCCAATGGAAATGCCGAAGAAACGTTCTGCATGTACTGGGAATGCGCTATGCGCGCAATGATAAAGTGGAATGCGCTAATCGTGATACGTTTTCAATGTTTGCGCGCGGATGATGTATCTATTTAGCGTTCAAAGCGCGCTTGCATCGGATTTTCATTACGATTTATATCGCATATTGGGAAGTAATTGTAATCCAATAGAACCGCATTTGACTTCTTCTACTTCTGCTTCTTCTCGTCGTTGGACTGTGTTTAGCGCTCACTTCTGTACTTTTGACATCGGAATGGAAATTGATGCTTGCCTAAATGTTTTACGATTAATACTTGACGTGCATATGAAATCAGCGCAGGCTCTTCACTACCGGTTTGCTTGTTTTGTGTGATTCACCAGCAACAGCATCGTTCCGAATTAGAAAATCATGCCACGAACTTCACAAATTCACCAGAATTGCAGCGCACTAACAATGTGCATGTGCACGCTTCAAATAAAAATCTCGTTTATGCGTTTGTTTGCGTTTCAAATTTCAATTTATTTTATTGCCGCTTCTTGCACGTTTGTTGTTTGAAAATATGTGCAGAATTGTTTACAATATTTATCTTCGTAATCGTCTTCTTGTTATATTTCAACAAAAAACCGCATTGAGTAAGATTTTATTCGTTTTCTGTTCAACTTTGATGTTGGCTTTTATTATCCTGAATCTCCAATAACTTTGAGTAAAGTCGGAATATTTATTACTTGAACCAATTCAAGTTTTCTTCGAAACAACTTTCAGGCAACTTTGTTATTTCAAAGAGTGTTAAATAGGAATTTATATATTGTTATCAAAAATCGTTTAGGTTGGTTAATGTGTGCAAATATCCGTGTGTGTTACTTAAGTGCAAATTTATGCTTGCACGGTCTATTAAGTTCATGCGCCGTGAAACAAAAGAAAATTAAGCGTGAAGCGAATTAGAGTCACATTAAATTCGATCTAACTGATTCAAATGCGCATTCGAGCAGTGGCAGTTTCTTGCGCGCACTCGCGGCTAATTTATCTGAATGCGCAGCTCGGCGTCGGCTGGGCATTTAGCCGTTTTAACGGTATTGCTTCGAAATGAATAAATTTGCGCCCTGGCCAGACTGCGTCCTGCAATTGCATCGCTCAGCTCTGCTCAGCACGCCGCGCCGCAGCAGTGATCCAATGCTCTAATACTAATGCGTTCGCCATTACCATTCGGACGTGGCAATTGTGAACGACAACAACAGCAACAACAACAACAAACAAACCAAGCAAGCAAGCACATTGTATGTGCACTATCGCGGTAACTAAATGCAGTTAGTGTACACTGAATGCGCACAGCCCTATAGTACGTATATAAGGAAAGAGCATCGAAGTGCGCTCGAACGCGCTGGTAAGTGCATTCGATTGTCGCTATCTGCGAATCGTGTACTCAGAGAATGGGAAATTAATTCAGTATCAAAAAGGTGCAAACGGCCAATGCCGTGCGCGCCGTTGCTCGCGGTTTTATATTTCCGAGTCCGTATATCAAATTATCACCGCATCTGACACATACTACAACCACAACAACACCTGCGTTTTGCCATTAGCCACGAGGTGTTTCTTAACTGCAAAACCATCCTCATGTATTTCGCCACTCCACGCCAGCACCGCAAACTTTTCGTACCAACCAACCTCGCGTAAATTATGAGCTTCGTTAATGAAAGTGTAAAGTGTGATTGCGCATCTCTCGGCAATGTTTTAATTGTTTCATCATTCATCTAAACTATGTGAAACTGAAAAAAAGATGCGAGCGTACGATTGGCTCCGAAGATTATTCATTAAAGTACACGTTGCGTTGTAGTTTTGTAGAAATCTATTAAAACGGTATTTCGCATACCAAATTGACTTAAGCACATCACATTACCGACAAGAGGAAGACAGATACGTACACTACGAGTGCACGTCTCAGCGCTTCATTCTTCAACTCCACAACTCCTGCGCTTTTCCGTCAAATGCGTTGCAGCACGTACGCGTTTATTCTTTCGTTAAGATTCTTAAAATTGCTGGCGTACCAAGCAATGAATAAACGAATCGAATTCAGCTCACGAAGCGTGAGGAGGCAATTACACGATTTTTGCTTCATAATATTTATGCATAATTAAACCCTTTAATTAACACGCGCGCCAACGCCAGCCCAGTTGCGCCGATTGGCCGAGATGCTAATCGCGCATAGAAATCTAGATCATTTCGCTTTTTATTCATTCACATCAAGCACTGGCTGCGTTCTTATTGGCATAAAACGTGCTCTTAATGATTACTTTTTAGCTCCGTTACTTTTTAGATCCTTAAATGAATTAATGAATTTATGTTTTTACCAACATCTTGATATACAGGGTAGTTATTAATTCATTCATTCAACACACATGTCCACAGCTTGATCATTGCTGCATTAAGACGAGCAATAGTTGTTTAATTGATTTGTTATTACATAACAATGTAATTTTTGAAATAATTAGATCTCTTTGTATATCAACGACGTAAAATACATAGGAAGCAAACAAGACAACGATACTTCACGTATGCACGTTAATGATTTATGATCGGGTAATAAATTTCCTCGCGTATTGAGAAAAATCGTTCACGAGCTTTATTCGCACAGTTACGAAAAAGAAAATAACACGGTTTTGTGCTCGTGAATTTTTTTTTTCGTACAAACGTGTAAGTTGTTTAATGTTTCCTCATTACGTACTTGCTACGATGAAATTAAATTAAATTATGTTACGGTTTACTGATACGTGAAATTTAATTATAAATTTATGAAAAGTAATTGGAAATGCGTATAATTCGTTCATCATAATAAAAACAAGGAATTCTTGATAAGAAGATTAAACTGCTTTTAGTTTTGAATGTTACTCAATGGATTAAAAAGAAAAAGTATTTAGCAATCAGTTGATAAGGCGTTTCTTTGAATGTTAAATGTTACTCAATTGAATAACAACAACAACAAAGTAGAAGAAGAGGAAAAAGTTCAAGTTGAGCATAATGAACAAAGTGCAGAAGCATATTTAATGCGGTGGAAAAATGTGGATGATGATGGAAGGCAGACGCACGCACGCAGATATTCTTCCTGTTCATGACTGGACCCGCCGAAACGCGGCGTGGCTGTTGTAATCCATTAGTTTGCCGGTGAGTGACGGCTTGATGGCGAGCAATGTAAATTGATTAGGATGCCGGGTCCGAATAGATACACGGATCCATCAGTCAATAATTGATGTTATCTGCACTGATCAATCATTATGCCCGCGTGGACGGTTTTTGCCGCATTGGAGTGGATGCGCTACGCATTCACACACAGGCAGCGAGAGCGACTTTGACTCCTTCGCGCAACGAGCGATGCGTTTTTTGCTCCAGACTCCTCGGGATGCGCGGCGGCGGCCATAGATTTATACCTACGATTGCTGCGATCAGTCATCGACAATTGCGCCTGATGCAGGGACACCACTACGATTTATACACTGACTGCCATTCGCATACATACATATTATATTAGGCGCGCCGCATGAAATCTGGTTTATCCAAATTAACCATAAACAGGCAATCAAATGCGAGTTACATTGTCAATCAGCGGATTGCACAAACCGAAATGTTCTTCGGCTTCCTTCAGCCGCCGACGACGTGCGCGCTCAGATTCCAGGCGGATACGATCGCCGGCTATTGATTTAAGACATTTTAAATTGTCAGCCAATCGCATAGATAGGTACACGTTGAAATAAATCACTTGATAAGTTGAATTAGCCGTTTAATTAAACTTTTACCGAACGAAATATGGTGATAAAAATAAAATCAAAAATGTTTGAACTTTGATATTGACAAATCGACGTCTTAATATTATCGATATTTCATATCGCATTGAATAATTGCTTACATAATGGAGTAAATGCAATGACATGCATCAACGAGCGCATCGCAATCAATGTTATCGATTGGCTATTGACACGCGAGAAATATTCGGAGTATTAATTAAATTACGTATTAATGCGTTTTACAAATGAAATTCATCACATGATTACGCATGAGAAATGCAGATTAAGAGTGCATAATTTTCTATTAAGTCACAGTTGGAATTCTTATTAATTAACGGATATGCCGAGCTATTAACATGTTTCAAATTTCCCATAGATAAATAAATACAGGATGTAATTTCATTGTTGTTTGCCACTCGGTGCACCTGTGCTTATTAATTTTTAACGTTAATAGAATTGTTTTCTTCAAGATTTGGGGGCTGTTCGAATAAGCTTGAATGGAGTGAATCAAGTCGAGATATTATTATTGTGTTTATGTTTGTTTTGTAATTAATATTTTACTATCCATTAATATTAAATACACTTTACTATTAATTGCAAACAAATGTCAGTTAATTAATGAACAAACAATATTGTTATTTTACAGCAAAATGCAATTAACCTATTATTCATTGTAAACAATTAATTCATGTTGAAATTTTTGATCGTTAAATGCAATCATAAATCCAATGGTTCGCTTCTTATCGCGATATTAACAGCTTAGATGTAAATTTGTTTCAACTTGAGCTTGTTGCTTATTTGCAGTAATTGAATCTGTGCAGTTGTTACTATGAAAATGCAAATGTGCAGAGTGCGTTAGAATAATCAGAAGTTTTCTAGAGTAGGACGCGTTCGTCCACAGAAATGTAAATTTTGCGCAATCGCAAATCGTTTCGGCATGCATCGATACCATTGAGGTGAAGAACTCAGCGTACGCGTCGCACCTGATTGACTGCAAACTATTCAAATGATTTCCTTTATGCATGTTTAAACTCGCATTCTCCATACGTGTCTCCAAAGCACACTCATTTGCATACGCAGTCATAATAACTGCAGCTTCTTTGCCGTCTGAGACAAATATCAAGATTGTTGTTTCTCCCGACTCGCGGACTACAATTGCCCACAAAATTGCATTCTAAACACTCGCATTCATGCACAAACGCGACAATTGCAATCGCAATCGCAATTGCAACTGGAATTGGAATTGGAATTATCATAAAAGTTTGTTAACATGTACTTATTAATGGCCAACTCGCATTATGCACGCACAAGCTCCATATGCAAATCGCCAAGAATCACTGACCAATTGACAAAGCCAGTGCCTTTGTGGCTTCTTTACATAATATCATCGTATATCTAAAGTGTAGCTAGTCGCTGCTTAGCTATGCTCAGTGTACGTACAGTTAGTGGCATTCAAATTGCAATTAATGACACATAAAAATAACTTCATTATATGCTAAGCTGGTAATACATGGAGCGAACGACAACGTTTCTTTCCTTGCCACTGTCATATTATTCCACACGCATCTGCTTTTTCTTCCTCGTTCCTCGATCCTCGCATCCTATAAAAGTACGCTCGGACGCTATTAACACATTAAGCAATGCAATATAGCCCATAATAGAATTTATTCAACTGCTATTACACAGTTTATCGTGCGTGAGCCAGCACAGTTCAAGTGATATTCATTTTCTCGATTCACATGTCTGTTGACAACTTCATCTACTTATCTATGTTCCTCATAAGATTACGAACATGTTTTTTATCATAGCGTAACGAGCAATTAAATAAATATTACATGAATTATTCAAAAGGGTTGATCTGAACTACGCCAATAGTTTCATAAGGGTTTAATTTTATTATACGAGCTAATAAGATAATTCTCATTGCATAATTAAGTAAATCATCAGCATAACTAAATAACTATTTCAAAGTTATCCATTTATTATTATTGATAAATTACGAATTCTTCGATACATTGCTTTTTTATTATTGCCAGCTAAGAAATCCGAGGGCGTATTTGGAATTTCAACTATAAATATTTGTGTGAGTTTAACTAGGAAGATAATTCTCATTAGATAATTACGCAAATAATCAGCATAACTTTATAATTATCACATGGTCGTATATCGCTCATTAGAAACTAATTACTGTAATGATTTAGTGATTTTCGATGCGATAAGTTTCAGCGTACAATTGCATAAGCAATTTCTTTGTCAATTTCCCCAGCAAAAGTTCATTAACTCTACATATTTACAGCTGGTAACTGAGTGAAAAAGTGGATTATTTATTGATATTGGCAAATAACCTGCTATGTAGTTGTTGTACTTGAAACACTTGCGCCGAGAGATAAAACTGAATTCTCCATCGGTGCAATTGACAGATTAATGAATACTTACTACGAGCGCAATTTGTAGGCAGGTAGGTATGTGAAACCTTGATTGAAAACATTTGCAATTTTAATGTCGGTAACATTAGGAAGGACAGATTAATTCACGCTAGAAAAAAACACGATATATTTCAATTTCAGGCAGCAAGCAAGCAAAGCAACGAATAAATGAACAAACGACGATTACTGTATCGTAAGCATCAAACGAATCTGACCCACATTTAACCTGACAAATGTTATTAACTTCTTAATATATTCGAAGCGAGCAGCAGCATCCATTAATCATCGTAATCGTTTCGAACGTCTTTTTTAAGTCGCTTTTATATTTATCTAATGTTTACATTCAATTTTTCTTTCTCCAACTCTGCCAACGATCGAATATATAAAAAAGAAACGCTGGTAAGTGAAACATTCACAAACAATTAGAATCACACGAGTTTCTCACAGGTTGGTAATTAGGTACACCAATCGCTGCAGCATTGCAGTGTGTGGCAAAGCTATATGCTTTCAGCGCGTTATCACTCCTGAACAAACAGCGCCATTGTGATGCATTCGTGGCTGTTGCGATTTTAAACGAACTTTCAATCAAAGTCAAAACACCTATTGGCGTGATTGGTAAACAAAGTAAAATTGCCAATTTGATTTCAATCATAATATCGTAATGGAATTGTTACGCCGAATTTAAAAAGGGGAATTCGTATCAGTTTGCCGGGAGCAATAACGCGATGGAGCGCAAATGCCTCGACGACAGCGACGCGTATTTGTTCATTCGTTTTCATCGTGTGCGCTTCGTCGACGACGTCTATTGCCATTTCTCCGGCTCGCAACAGGTTTTTCATTAAGTGCATTTCATTGTGCGAGCGCGCGAGAGCGACTTATGAAGAAAATTGGCGGCGCGTTCGATTCGCTCGTTGCAATTCAATTACCGGACGCAATCACTAATATATACAATAATATTATTAGACGCGTATTTTAAATGTATTCAATTCGCATGCGTGCGCGTAAAAATTACTTACCAAAGTTTACACTTCACTCACGCGCGCAAATGGCTTCTTTCTCGAGACGATAGCTCGCGATAGAACAATGCAATGCACTACTTGCTTTCCAATAAATTTACTACTGGTCTATCGATTGATAACTTGCACGCACTCGACGATCGAACGAACCTTGGACGTCGTCCACACGCTCTTTTCTAAGCACCACGCGGAACGCGCGCACGTCCAACTCCTCCTGAACAACAACAATACGCGCTAGCTCATTATCGGCCTTTTATGTGAGTCTAACCGAAATGTAATTCAAATCAAGGCGACACGCAGGTTAGCCTATTATCATTCAGCGGTTTTGCAGCCACTTTCGTCGTACGTTTTGAGCACTTGTTCAATTGTACTGTAAACATCTTTTATCAGTGCGCAGTGATAATGCATTGTCAGTCAGATTCGTCTAGTAACAGTGAGTGTAGGAAATTACTGCTGGAATTCGAATGTCAAGGATCGAATCAGTTCATTAATAACTCATTAGAAAAGTGCATTAACAAATGCAATCAATTTCTAGCAAATCGATAATAACATGTTATTTAGGTCAAATTTATTACTTACCAAAATTTGCGGTTAACAGTCACATAAATATTTTTGTCTTATTTTTCCAAGTGATATTAAGACCACACAGCTGTATCGTGATTTTTGTCATTTACAACAGGATATCACAAGTTGGAGTCTTAAAATTACATTTATCTTCAATACATTAATTAGCTAATTAAAAAATTTGCTATATTCATAATTAATGTGTTGATTTCATAGGTCAATGTCGCTACATCACGAAATTATTTACATTTTGCTTAATTAAATAATGTTATCTTGAGTAATTTCAAAGTATGAGTTAATTGTGTAATTTAAACAAGAAGATCTATTATCTAATCTGAAGGATAATGTTTGGATTTCGTTTATGCGATATTGGTTATTCCAACTACTAGTTCTAGTTGAGTGCAATGCCATAGATTATTGGCTTGCATGCATGCGGATGACGTTTGTCGTGTACGGGGAATGAAAGAATTGAAGAAACGCCACGGACATTCCGCAATATGCAAAGTGGCTATTCGCAAAAAGGAAGAGGATGCTTTGTCTGTCATGTGTGCGTCTAATGCTGGAATTGATTCGCAAACGAGCGTCGCCAAGACGCTGGCTAGATGAAGAAGAAGAACACGATGCAGGGAACAAGCAGGCAGCCATCATTCGCATATCATGGCCGAGCAGCAAGAAACTATTCGCACGATAATCGTCTTCATGCGGACATAAATTTCGCGATCCGGCCGTCGCTTTATGTTATAATCGAAGTTATTCAAGCACATAGCAATGTGTGCTCCCTTGCGCGTTCGCAGGAAACAAGCAGAAAATAAGTTTACTTATCTATGTGTGCACTGACTTAGTGCCAAACACTAACAACTAACAATCAATGCAACAAACAAGTAAGTTAGCAGGGCTAAATATAAAATGAGGGTTGTTTACTCTGAACTTTTGAGTTGAATAATATAGTAGTTGAAAATGTGGTTAGGTAGTTTAATTGATGATGAAGTAAAAAACGAAAGTGTTAGAGTTAATCCTGGAGTAGATATTGAGTAAATATTTAAGTTATTAGTTGTAAGTCAAGGTATAAGTAGTGCAAACATGAATTAATTCAGTTAAGCTGAACATGGCGAGCAATTTGCATGTGATTACACATTCAAGGAGGGTATTGAAGCTGAGACACATTGTAAGTGCAATTAATTAATCATCGCTTTTTAATCTGCGCCGTCCACAAAACGTCGTCTAATGAATTTATATTCGTAATTTGTAGTGCAAGTTCGCATACGCTGCCGCTGAACGTCGGTAACTTATTAATAATATGTGTGTATAACTTATGTTAATTTCCAGTCATGTAATGGCGTTTGCTGATTTGCATAAATACATTTACGGCACATACATTACGCCGGCTAAGTGCTCATGAAATTTTAAATTAAAATTCATCTAAGTGCTAATCCCACTATAAAAATATCATTAAATAAAACGCGCAGATTTATTTATGGCTGAATATTTTGCTAGCTTTTCAATTGCAAAAGTAAAATTAATGTCTACTTACGGCAAGATGCCGCAATGGAGTTATTAAAAATTAATGAAAGTAACTATAAATAGATTTACGTCCAATATCCATATGCTATGAATTTTTGAAGTGAAAATAAACCGTAAAGTAAATTAATATTTAATTTAAAATTTAATAGAAATGTAATGAAAAAAATATAGATAAATGTCTATGAATATTAGGTAAAAGGACGCATGAGTTTGACAGTAAATAGAATAAATGATTTCTTTGCAATTGATTAACTTTTGCCAAAATAATTGAATTGAATGTATTTTTTATAGAAAACTATTCAGTGTGAATTTTCTCGAAAGTCGTGCTAATTAGTCATAGATTATCACGTACGATCGCATTCCCATCGAGCAAAAAATTAGATCACCGCCTAAGACTATTAATCATGACAAACAGCAGGCAGAGCGGGCATCTAATCGAGTTAGAAGCTGCGTATAATTTTGATTTATTTGCGTCAATTTATTGGTTCACTTGGTGCCTATTTCCATGTGTATTAAATTACTGCGCACCGCGGTACGGTACACGGTGCGGCTGCTCAATTCGATTACACACCTAGACACGATTCCGGCCTGCGAGATGTGAAAGGAGCAGCAGCAGCAGCAGCAGGAGCAGCAGTAACAACAACTGGCATACATTTGCTCTCAAAGAACGGATCATTCATTGGCAAGCGTAACAAATAATTCCGCGCCAGCCTCTTCGACAATCAGCAGATCGCGCACCGCGCA
The DNA here is from genome assembly GCA_963978815.1 of Aleochara curtula. NCBI lineage: Eukaryota > Metazoa > Arthropoda > Insecta > Coleoptera > Staphylinidae > Aleochara > Aleochara curtula. The sequence continues at coordinate 15,419,397 of OZ022216.1, read as the reverse complement.
CATGAGCGCCAGCCTCTTCGGCGTTGGATGCGTTGTTAGGAACAAATGGGAACAACAATCTCGCGAAAGGCACCCCGGGCATCAAGCACTTAGTATTCGTGTGTTCGATCCGTCTTTGCGATTGAGCGCGCTCTGCAACATTTTGATTGCATGCGGTATTGCGAATGGGTGGTGCTTAATTCACATTACCGCTGCTCTCTCATGCATCGAATATCTATTAGAACTATTGCCATCCTAACTGCCTACACTGCTTTGCCAAGAGTGTGAATATGAATGCATTAACTTGCACACTTTATTGAAGGCTGAATCAATGTGCGTTACTTTTTGACATTTTCGCCTATCTTTACTGTTTGTTCACTTAACGCTAAACTTTTGCGTTTTGCGCTCAAATTTATGATGATTGTTTTATTTTGTTTACAACTTTTTCAAATACCTTATATTACCCATTTTGAATGAGAAAAGTATTAAAAGTACAACACCAAATCTAATTAGACATTAATGCTTAACAATTCCTCTCCAGTTTCTATTTACATCGGCGATTTTCCTTAATTATTTAACTCTTCTGCTGCTTTACTCCGAAGTAATTCAAGTCTAAGGAGCATTAAGTATGTACTTCCACTGGCAAGTTAAACTCGTAGAACCAAGTACACCATCAACCATTAGTACTGCTTTGTGCAAAACGTATTATCTTACATTATACTGAATTCAAACAAGCCAAGTAAAATGAATAGAATTACACGATTAACACAATTAATCCTTTAATTTTACGTAAAAGGAATTGTCATATAATAGCCAGCAATTGCAAAATTTAAGCGGGGATAGTTTTAATTTAACACGTGAACACGTTTAGTGTTTGGAAGCACCTTGTTTGCAGTTGTAATTAGATGAAACTTTGACTACCAAATAGTTGGAAAATTCCAACGCGAGGAGTTGTTCTAAGTTTATCTTTGTGCGCCAGCCGGAGAGAGAAAACTCGCAAGTCGCTGGCGTTTTGCAATTTGCAATTGCAATCGTCCGATTCGCATGGACGATTTGCGTTTGCATTAAACGAGCGAACGTGAACTTTTCAGACTTCTTGAGAAGTAGGAAAACGTCGTCGCCAGCATGCGAAGAACTAAAGCGTGTGGATATCGGGTGTCTATCAATTAATATTTATCGCGGCTCTAAACTGTGACATTTAGTTTTGCGAGCTTAATTATCGAATTCCACAGCGTAATTTGCATTAGTCAGATGAATCTTTTCTTTGTTTCTTCGAAAGGATGGTGAGCTATGTGAATAAATCAATCAAAAATATGCGCGCATTAATTAAGTATACCTACTGAGTAGGATTTCGCTGCGTTTAATTACAAAACAATTAGCGCATTGTGCGTTACGCAGATGTCTCAATGGCGCCACTGTTCGCGTACGCACGGAGGCAGCAAATTATTTCGTGCGTATATGGTCGCGGCGCAATGGTGACAACTTCCATATTTGCTCGTCATCCGCGCGCGCGCATCCAGCAGCAAGATTTCTACAAATTTCCTTCGCTCGCACGCTGCTTAGTTTCCTCGAACGTGTTTATTGAAATGTGTAGTAGGTAGGTATATGATGCTGACAACTGTTTTATGCGCTGCGCAATTATTAGCGGAGCACACAGCGATTATGTCGCTCGTTTATGCGCTTTCGATATGGGTATATTTATCGATTTGCACATGCACCAGCGCCATTTGAGTAAAAAGTCTTGAGCGCGCGCGCGCGACACGCAAAAAAAGTACTCAACTACGCACACACGCAGTGCGTTGAGGTATAAGGTGTAATGTACTGTCGATTGCCTGGAGCACAGGCACTCTTCCAACATTAGAACAGTTATGGTTTCAATTTAAATAGCTCTTGGTCATGTGCACCACTCGACGAATGCGACGACAATGCGCGGAATGCTGTTGCCTCGTTTAAGCATCATGCGTGTCTTGCGTTGGCAAAAAACCAATTCGTTTTTATCAATAAATTTATGAGAAGACATCCTGTGTGTTTATGACATCGGTGTGAATTTTCTTTCGACTTGTTCTACTAATTAGTTACACATCATACACTTATTTATAACTTGCCAGGATTGGAATTATCCTTGATGATTATTAAATTTATTCTTTGCTTTAATGCTTTTCCTATTGATAAACGATGATCATTAATAAGTTGATTTAGCTCAGTCTGTGAAATCGACTGGTGTGAAAAGAATATGAACTTTGAGAGTTTATAACTTCGGAATTATTTAAGAAACTTTAATAAAACAATTAGCATTTGTCTAGAATTTTATAATCTTTCTATTGGTGAAAGAATTGTTTAAATATCTTTATTAGTTTCCGAGATATTCAAGAAAATGTGCACTGCAAATGTTGCGCTGAACTTTGCTGAAAACTTTTTTTCCTGCGTTCAGTGGAGTTGCACCAGGGGGTTCATTGAATGTAGTGACGAAAGAGGATTTCCTAAATTATCCTTGGTGTTCTATAAACTCTGAAGTTGAATTGGACACCTATGGATTGTGGATATTGATTGTAATTTAAAATTGAAGAATGCGCAGAGTGCAAACAAAGAATAAGTTGACATTAAACGTGCTTTCATCAAGTGCATGATCATCAAACGGCGGTAAAGGGCGAAACGAGTGGACACGGCCGAGCGAGTCTCGGATGTGTGTTGTTGCCGTTGTTGTGATAATAAAACGCTGGCAACATTTTACTGCGATGCACGCTCGCACATTTTATGTGCGTTTCCATCATTTCGATACGTCAATATGCGTTCCGTTGGATGCGCGCTACCCTGCGCGTCCATCTGCCTGATGGCTCGTTCCGCGAAGGTGCGCGATGTCGTCGTGTGTGCGTTTTTTAGGCGACCCCGCAATGGGAGTTAAATGCGCATCGATTTGCGTTAATGCGACGCAATAAAGTCAGCGAGGAACGCGCACTCTCGCTCGCCGCAGCGCATGATGACCGCGATGGGACCAACTGAAGAGGAGCGCAGATAATAAGGCATTATGCGTTTATGTGCATTGCTTGTCCGAGTTATGGCTGAATTGATGCTCGTTACCTTTTACTTAATTAATTAGCGCATATCACCACTGCTATTCGCGGGAGTACACAACGCAACGCACAATAATGTTGATTGAATGATACCATCCAACCGAGATGAATCAAGATGGTAAACTATTTAGATAAAACTTTTACAAGTTTGGTCACTTTTTCCACTCGTATCCTGCAAGGACAAAGAGTTAATTCCTCATTAAGTAGTTCCTGATCATTTGCAATAGCAATTAAAATGTCACTTGCATATTGCAGATATCATGGCGATAATCTAGAGTAGAGTATGAGAAGGATATTCGCGATAATAGAATTAAATACAGAGTTGCAAGGAGCGACAGGATGTACACGTGCATTTCGATTGCCGCTGCTTTGTTGGGCGCGCGCGCGCACGCGGCATACCAGCGCGGAATATTATTACTTAAGTCTTAAGCCACAGACGTGTTTCGCTGGATTCGTTCATCCTTCGTCAGCGCTCATCTGCATGGCGCGTTTGGTTTGCGTGCGCCGTTTCGTTAAAAAGATGTTGATCTATTCTACGTGTACGTAGCCAAACACACAACTCCTTCTCGCGCAAGGAAAGTGAGCCACGCGCCGTGAGAACGAAGCCGCCGCTCTCCGCAGGGTTCGCGAAAATATTTATATTCAGCTGCAGCGCAAACTATTGATACGTGCTCTGTTTACCATCATCGCGCAGCTTCATACCGCTAAGAATTTATCAGACTACTAAATCTTTTCTATGCGCAAAAAAGTTTTGTAAGTAAGCAAAGTTTTGACAACTTGCAAGAAATTAATTTAAACTTTTTGCGCTCGCTATACATGTGAATAAATCATAGGTAGGTTTTTTAATCATAGCCTGATCTTTGAGGAATTTCTAGAATAGCAACGCCTATAATGTCGAACGTCGATTAAAGAGCACGTAAGAACATTGAGCATTTAGTAAATTTGCAAAACCCTCTCTTTCGTACAATGAAGCGCAGAAAGTCGTTACCACCTGCGCAGAGGAGCAGAGTACCGACTCATCTTACTTATTCCTGCCGAGTTTGCGTGTAGTATGTGTAAAGCCGCGACTTAGCAATGCTTTCTTGAGCGTGTGTGCAAGACGCGCACCGCGAGTTAGTTCTCTTTATGTCGAAGGAGGCTGTCAGAGATGGAGAGGCCCACTGGTGTGGTCGTCCCGTTCGCGAGCTTTCTCGCTTTTGCTGCATTATTTATGTGCGGCCAAAGCGCGATCCATTGCTCTTCAGCGCTCCAGCATTATTTCAAGCATTTCTTCACTCGGGATTTTCTTTCATTTTTTTCCCAATGCCCTCTCTAACGTGCTGCCAATACGATTGGAATATAACAGTAAATTAACTTGCTTGCCATGTTGTTCAATTATTAATAACATAATTACATATTATACAAATCATATTATTCTAAATGCCAATCTACTGATTGAAAGTTCGACAAACTTTAGCGGCAAGTAAATGTAATCGATATATTAACTTATGCCTAGAGTGTATAAAAGTTTTTCATGCAAATAATTAGATTGGTATTATCTAACTGGTAACGAAGACAAAGATTGACTAAGCGAGACGCGCACTAACAGAAGGTTAATTAATGCCCAATATCCTGCTTCTGAATGCACATAAATCTAACGCAAGTCGCCACTGAATCCCTTCGCAATTCTTTATACTCCATATACTTCTCAGTATGCTGCGTGCACATTTGAAAGTGCTGCACGACCATCCATTCGATTCGATTTATTCTGCATTATTCTTGCACGATAGTCTATCCGGTTACCATTGCCGGACTATATTACAACGGTGAGTCCATTCTTCAGCTCTAGATGACGGCAGAAAGAAGTCGGCTTAATTGCATCGACGATTATAAATTTATTTAATTTATTGCCCTTTGTCTGCATTCTCCAAGATGCGCCTCATTCATCAAAACGATATTGGCAAATGCGGATATGATTTATTTTTCAAACTATTCCACCTGGTGTATGAGTGTAAAGTTGCGAGCGATGGGCGGAGCCAATAGAGCAGTGCTGCAAACTTTTCGGCAACTCCGTTGGCAATGTTGAGTTACTGTGGTGAGGTTATGTATAGTTGTCCCGTTTACCGCGTTATCTTCAGTGAGCATTTTATCAAGTAGTGCAAATAATCTTCGTGTTATAGTGTAATCCTAAGTAATCGATGATTTTCACCCATCGAAGAAGCAACCAGACAGTCTCAGCTATCCGGGGAATAAACAATAAACAAGCAGGTATGTGCATTTTGTGTGTTTATACATCTCATACATTTTATGTGTATCATAACCACATGTCCATTTGCGACTTACTAACATTGGCATATTTTAAAGATTCGAGCATCCGCATTGCCACGATTAACAACAATCATAAACATGCCGTGCAGCTAATGCAGTGAGCAGTTAGTCGTCCAGCCGTACTGATAGAATAGACCACGACGTTTTAATTAAGAGTGCATTTCGCCTGCATATAATTGCCACTCACTGGGTGTCTGGGTGGCTCTGTAAGTGCACTAGGTACGTGATTAGCTTTATTAACAATATAGAATAACCATTTATGCAAATGCAACTTGCTCTGGAGCTGCACTGAGCATTGAGCACTCTTGGTATAGCAGAATGGTAAGTGTGTGGTACAGCTGTTTGGAAACGGTTGCAAATGTGTGAAATCAAAGATTGTCTTGCTCGTATGAATCCAATATGAAATACAACGCAAAATGGGAAATATAATTGGCAGGCTGGCAAAAGCCAGCCGTATGGCTGGTATCTCTATCCATCTCCTTGGCGTTGGAGATAGGCGCTTGCTTGGTCCTGTGCAAAGTTGCCGTCTTGCTTCTTCATGCCTCATGTTTCATGATTTGCCGGCTGGAAGACGTTCCATGTAAACTAAAAGGGTTTCAATGCGTTCGCATAGATATGTTTGGTTACGCATCAAAAGTTTGCACTTGGCAATGCAGAACAAAAGGTCACATCTTCCTATACGATGATGAAGATGGCAGCGAAACTGATACTGATGGTTTTACTATCTCGTATCATATTAGAGCCGATACGTTCAATTAACTTTAATTGTATTCAAGCTGTTTGCCTTTTACCCTCAAGAAAGTCAAGTCAGGCCAAGCCAATGCTAATGCCAATGAGAGAAAATGTCATTAACAGAAATGGATGTGAATCAAGGAGATGGCTCATTTAAATTAAGCAATTCAATCTATTATTATGTATTGTGCGTACTGAATGCAAATGTACTTATTTATTTCTCCTTGTTGTAGATGCATACATCACAGCCATCAGCTTGTCCATCTAATGCTTAACACGCATTTAAAGCTCGAAAGCTTTTAGCTCTGTTCATTGAGCTTGATTTAACCGCATATTACCGGAGCCGTTCGAATAGCTTTCTTTTCCACGGCTGGCTGTGGCTGCATCCATCGTCAATGACCATTTGCCATCTACACATAATGTGGTCACTGGAAAGGAAGGAGCTGCAAGAGGAACGAGGATGCAATGGTGACCATACAAGTTACTTCATTCTTCTAAAATCCACAAAGTGAGTACATTTTCAGTGTTGTATTTCTTTAATTAGCACTCGGCTCGTCCGTGCACGATACATCTTTGACATTTGCATATCGATGCGTCTGGATGGGATGAGGATTGTTTCGACGATTGTAGGCGTTTAAAAGGTATTGAGAAGTTTGTGGAAAAATCGTTAGTACAATGCTGGTACACTTGTTTGCGGTGTTGGTCGAACTACGTTTTCGCGGTACTTGTCATCGTCGTCTGCGGTTCGCGTACGTGTTGGGTAGTTGTTACTGCCTGCGTCTGGGCAAGTCGAGCAAGTTTATTGGTGGCGTTATTCGATTAGTTAGGTAATTGAAGTGAACTGCGTGGAAAACGCGATAATTGCGGCCTTTGAATTGCGCATGTGCATCTATGCGGTGCACGCACCACGCGAAAGAATTTCTTGCGTCGTGCGCGCGTGTTTCTTGCGTACGCAATTTTTTCGCGCGTAGCAGCAGCTCGCCGACTCGTAAACTGCATGTACACATGCTTAAAAGACAATAGTTAATGATCGCTCTCTCTGTCTTCCCTCGAGTATACGCGTTGTAAAATTCAAATAAATCATGCACATCTTTTAAATATTTCGCATGCTTGCACTCGCTGCTCATTTTTCGCTGGAATTCGATTTACTGAGAAGATTTCTTCAGCGCGCTGCGTTTCTTTCGGCCTAATTAATCATATCGCTAATTGTGTTCTGACATTCGGAGCGTCTATGCGGTTCAGGAAGTAGTAGGCAATAAAATTTCATAAACAGTGGCAATGGAAATGTAGCGAACGCGTTGTGAAATTCCACATTTCGGTAGTTATAATTAATTGGTAATAAAATATACATTCATTTTCGATATCTCAGCGCATAGGATTTGTGAAATCAGTGTAGGTACGTTGAGCATAGAATTCCCAAGTAGCTATTCGCGGTTTGTTGTTTCGCTCCCTAATTATCGCTAATTAATTACCAATCAGTGATCACGTTTGGCAGGCTGCTGGTGTGTAATCAGGTGAGTTTGACCATTAAGTGAATACAAACTAGGCGTCTATTTATTACATTACATGCGTACACAGTCGACTATTAGAAATCCGCTCAACATGAATATATTCACCAATCAAAGTGAGTTGGCTGAGAGGCAGGAAATTTGTCAATTTCAGACGCGATCAGCAACGCGCACCGCCGCGTAATTATGGTTAATAAATAAGAAAATAGTCAAATTAACAGCAACTCCATAAATGATTGTCTACCACTAAACTGAGTTGCGTTTAACTAGCCTGCTTTAGACGTGCGCAACGTGAATAAATGATTGGGAGGTATGATTGCCATAATAAATTCTATAATTGCTCTATAATAAACTGAAAAAATCAATAAATTATAATTACTTCACGTTTTAATTACGCTTTTGGAAATTCATAAAAATTTTAAGATGGGTGAAAAAATTCCTTAATTGCATTCATTAATTTCTGTTTATTTTATCGGAGATTTTATAGTTTAACTTAATTAAAACATCGTTGTGTTTATCACTCACTGCTAGGAGATACATGAAAGTATTGTCAGGATCGCGTTTCGTTTGGGACTTGCTTAAACAAGTTTGGCAAATGTTTCAGTGGTAAACATCTCTCAGCAAAAATGTCAACATTTTATGAGTAATACACCACGCTGTTTTCTCCAGTGCTAGTACAAGTGCTTTCATTCTCGATCTACCATTTTTCAACGGAAGTTGGTGCTTGAAACGCCAATCTTTTCCAATCGCTACCAAAATTATAATACGTATGCTGTTTACTTTCCAAATTTAGCATTTGACATTTATTATTGTGTTTGAAAAGTAACAAAAGTTACTCTGTGAAAAAACGGCGTGATAAATTAGTGAACATTCGTTTACAAATTGATTACAACGGAGGAGCTTGCTCGTGTTTCTAAGAAAATCGTCGATAAGGACGAAATGTAAAAGCATTCGCTCGCAAAGAAAGTAAGCGTACGTTCCCTTATCTTTGTGGGATGTTCATTAAATTGTAAAACTCGACTTATTATAACTACATTACAGCCGTTCGAAATGCGTAAGTACTAAAAACTGTACTGAATGTACTCGTACTTTGCAACATTCACTCAATTAGTGAGGCTGGAATGAGCACAAGTGTGCATGAGAACACTTTGTATGGCACGCATAAAAATGTTTAACGTCTCAACGATACGAATCTAACATCAGAGAGAGCATCATCTCGAACGCTATCTGGATCTTTTTAAATTTTTCATAGTTGAGATGAACACGATATTAATTAGTAATAATGCTACGTACTTAGTACCCACTAAAACCACCTCGTAAAACGCGGTAGTTGGTTTTAGGGAGCGATGCGGGATAAGGGGGCTATAAAGTTTTGCGCCATAGTAAATAAACTTTTATTGCGCACCTCGCGAACGAAATGAAAGCAGCATACGCGTGGTTGGTATTCAAGCAACCTACCACTAACTCTTTATTAATGCGCAGCGTTTAGACGCAGTGATTAACACACTGGCAAACATTGGCTGTGATTCGATTTCGATTAGCGTTTTGCGCGCTGAGTGCGCCGCGCGCCGGAGGAATCGGCGAAGTGGAGTTTCGGATTTAGTGTTTAGTTGGCCACTCTCAGCTTCGGTTTATCATTAGTGCTAATCGATGGATTGGCTTGCTGTTCGGTCAACATTCACTTCAATATCGGCACGCATGTGAAAATGCGGCATTAGTTATACATTATGTACGCGCGCGCCCGCCGTTAACAGATTTTCGGTGCATGTAACACACGCGTTTCGACATCTTGCACTACATATTTCAGAAGTGTTTTTCTGCTCTTTGCCATTTCTCAATTAATTTATTGCGTTTGAATAGTTTTCTAATTGCTTCACAATTTTAAACGTTCGATCAATATTTTTTCTCGATTTCCTACATTAAATCTTTCTTTCCGGGTCATTAGTTATCAAATACTTATTTATTTTAAAAGCAATTTATAGCAAGAAAGTGCTAAAAGTTAATTCATTTAGTGCTTTCAATAGGCTCTTAATTACTTCATTATTTTCATCATTTCAAGAGGTTTTATTACGATCAGTGAAATTTTATGAAGTCGGATTGTAGTTGAAAGAATTTTTTCCAAATTTAATGCTTTCATTAATTATCTCATTACTTTACTATTTCTATACGATCCCTACAAATTTAATTAATAGTTCTTTGTTTATCGTGCCGGATCAATTAGTAATGGAAAATTTAATTTAATTGCCATTTGCAGAAAATAATTTTCTAATCAGTATTTTTCGGGAGGATAATGAAGTTATTTCGGATTTGCTGAAATAAATAAACCGATATTTTTGAACGAAAGAGAAATAAACGAAAATTTAGCTAATTAAATAAAACATGAAACAAGCAATATTTATTGTTTGTAACAAGGCACAAATTGTTGTAACATTCTCACGAGTCTACACTTACTTACTTACTTACTTATTGACTATGATTGCAATACACGCAGTGAAGTCGACTTGATTGACTGTGTATTGTACGCGAAAAAGTGCATAATAAAGTAGCTGATATTAAACATGTTTTTATTATGCATTACGATAGTGATTAATGTTATTGCTATTTGCACATTCGTTCGTTTCGCACCGTTTTCATGTTGTTTTGCTCAAAGTGTAACAGCAGCCAGCAAGCTAGCAAGCAAGCAAGCAAGCAGTCAATCAGTCAGCTGGAGCACTTTACAAACATCATATTTTAGTCTTTTATGTGGTTTTTCCATTGCAATCAGTTGCTGCGGCGCGTTTCGAAACGTGTGCGAAAAGCTATGAGGAAAAGCGATAAATAGAATTTATTTGGAACCCACCCTATTGCGCGGCGTTCACGCGCGCGCTCGCGCTGTTGCAGTAATTGACTTTGATTGGTATTAATTTCGTCCATATTTGCACACGCGTAATAAAATAAATAGCAGTGTGCACATGCATTTTGGTTTATCGACGGCAATGGCGGGAGACCCTTCGCAAGAGTCAGGATGAATTGCGCACGAAAATTTTAGAAAGTGCGCACCAAACGCCGATCGAACACACGTCCGAGCGCACGCTTTTATAAATTATTTGTTTGCTCTTGTTTGTTTTCGTTGAGCGAAACCGAACGAAACACTGATGTGCACAAATGTACGCGATACGGACAACGAGCGAACATAACGCCTTAAATGGCTTCCAACTGCACCATTTTGTTCGGCAATTAATTATGTTATTTTAAATCGGGCGAGCAGCGCGCATTGCATGCATTCATTCCTCGTTCGTGTATCGTGCGTGAGGTTTTCCTGATCGAATGGAAGAGTTTCTTTCAAACAGTTCTGAAATCCGAATGAGCGCAAACGATTTCTCCAATTAGCAAAATGTTTGAATAGCAACAAATTATGTTGATTGAGAATTTCAGAATTCACACACGTCTCAGTGTGTCTGAATCATTTTATTACTTTTCAATTAGACACAGTCGTAAAATATACGTATTCGTCCATTATTAATTTATATTTGAGGTAATCGTAAAAATTTCATGAGAGTTTAATTTGTAATTAATAATTTTCAATTCAATTTAGGAAATGATGAATTCCTTTTGAAAGTATTTATATCTTCATCGTTAACGGCACTCGTGAAACATTGCAATCAACAAAAATCAAGCAGAAATCATGATTTAAATAAAACGTGAACATTTATCTCTCATCATCTGTCATTGCGCGAAGTGCGCGTCGAGTTCGGGCTTGGGCAGTGAGTTTAACAGACCGTTTAATTCATTACAAGCGACATGCATTTAGGTTCAGACGGTTCGGACGATGATGAAGACGAAGAAGATGGTGGTGGTGATGATGATGAAGAATCGCGTGCGATGCGCGCACACACGTTTTATTTCGCCATCGCTCACACACCTCGAAGTTGTTGCTTCAATTAACACCCTCGTTTTATTACGCTTTTAGGGACATTTACATACTACATAGTGTACATTGAGATTTATACGCAATCACACGGCTCGTTTTTTATCAGCGCGCTCGTCGCAGCGCAGCGCCAAAATGGATACATTTATTATGAATGCTTCAAAGTGGTAAGCGTTTTATTAAAATGCGTATACGTCAAAAAGGACGACGCGCGGTTCGCTCGCGAAATGCACATCCGCAATAACGTCGCAACCGCCAACAGTTAAGTGTTATTTTATGTGCGGGTTTAAATGCTAAACTTCGAAAAACATATCGGTTAGAAAGTGTGTTTTCATGCTATTTCACATCATATAAAATCAATTGGTTGTAAAATTTTCCACTTTTTTACCAAGTGCATATCTTTAAATCAATTTTGAATAATAGTACTTATAGGTACCTATTTCATAAGGATAATTTATTCCTTATTTTTCGTTCAGGAAGATATTTTAGAAAATGATTAAAAATTCAGAACAGCAGATTTTCCTCGATTTAAGTATTATTAAAAAAGGCACAATTTCGTAATTTTCCGAGAAAGGAGATTGGAAATTGGGTTGTTATTAAATGAAATTTGATTTTATAGCATTTTGGATGAGAATTAATTGTATTTTTCATAAGGATAATTTTATCCTTGTTTTAATTCTTGGAGATAGAAGATGATAATTAATGAAAGATTAATGCTAGGTAATTTCTATTGCTTTAAAAATGACTTTGAGTATTTATTTCAATTAAAATAAGGCAAAAACTCATAGAACATTTAGACAAAACGATTAAAAAGTTAATGAACGCTTAAACGAATACGGTAACGCATGAAATAATTGTATCCCAATTATCAGAAATTCCAAATGATCACCATTAGCGTACGTAATGAAAACTAAAAACTTTCAGTTCTCATCAGCGAGTAGGTACCTACATTCGCTATTTTAATTGCATTACGAATAAGTTGCAATGCGACTTAAACTAAATCACGATGGAGATGGATGAATGGATGGATGGTGTTGTGTTGTGTGCGGCCGCACAAGTACTTTCTAAAAATGTCAGCCGTTTGAAAAACTAATGACATTTTTCCAAACGCATAATTAAACTTTACCGTTGTGTCATTATTCAGTCGCTAAACGATTTCGAACGGTGTGCGAGCGCTATGCGCCAAGAAGGACGAGACAGGACTGAAAGAAGTCCAATTTCGCGCAAGTGGCGCACTGTTTATGTAATTGTCGAACGTGCATCGTGGCCCACAGATTACTCGGTTGATATTGCGCTATGACAAATCGGTGGTCATATATTATTTTATTAAGTTGTTTAGAATTTAGGCGGATAAGTCAAGCGAAATGCTTTAATTTAAGCAAACTGCACACTGAGATGATGCTATTCAGCTCTATTCAATATTCGACGCATTAATCCTTTTGTTATGTTGATTTTCTGAATTGCCTTTGAGCTTCCACGCTTTGAAAATAAGCACCGAACATGTTGATTCTGAACTTCTCTATGAATTTCTCGTATTCATATCTACAAAGTGTTTGGATCATCGCCAAATTTATAAAAATTGAATTAATTTCCAACTCATTTTTTCTCGATGCTGTGGGCAATTGCGGAGATGTTTGCAGAAGTGGTTCGGGAAATTTGTATGGAGACGTTGAATTTGATTGATAACACTCGGACGGAATAAATGTGGTAGTTTTGGTGAGCATGGCCGAAACGGAATCTGCGCGGGCAATTCGAGAGCGTGCTCGGTGCTTCTCCTCTCTTCGCATTGTTGTTCGTCGATAAATCAAATAGTTGAATAGATTGAGTAGAAGTCACTAGTAGTGCATTACATATCGGTCGTGACGGTTAGGAAAACTACTACTAGGAAGGGACCATAAACAGTACTTCGTCTTCTTCGTCGGTTTGCTGCTGGCTGCGCTTTTTCAACGTCGTGGCGCGCGCGTTTCGCTTGCTCTTTGGCGAACACGCACACCCACCCGATAGATGCATGTGCATGACTTTTCTACGTTTCAACAAGATTTCCAAGCTCGACAACGACACGCTCTTTATAGGTATCAATATATTCTGCATACGCGTTGCGAGCGCATGCAGAATCTCTTGCTCCGCGAGCGAGCGCCGTGGATGATGTCAACCGAAGACGAATTACACACGCCCGCCGAACGCACGGAGACCACAACGGCGTTTTGCATTAAATACGAAGACGCATGCGTATTTTATACAGGCATCTCATGGCGATTTAAACAATTGCTGTGCGTTTTGTGCAGTGCAAGAAAGAAGTGAATTGAGGGATTTTCGCTGAAGAATGTTCGGTTCTCATAGTTTCGCTATTAACCTCTGGCGGAGCAGCAATTTTCGTGGTTTCGTCTTGAATCCTGCGCTAATACAGCAATGCACGTTGAGCACGTAGCGTCATCGTCGTCGTCATCGCACAGCAAGAGGAACGTGTCGTCGGTTTGGCCGCCGCCGCGCCGCAGAGTGCTTTGTGCAACTCTGGTCTCGCTTCGCGCGTCACTTCGCCACGTGAAAAGAGATGAAGTGCAAAAAAACGAGTCGCGAATCCTTTCGACCGTGTAATAATGTAATAAATTAGCGACGGCTGCTGCAGCAATCGAACGAACGAACGAACCGACCGGCAAACGGTCCCGACAACGATGACGGCGACGACGACCCGGTCCCGGTCCTCGCCACGCAAACGAACGAAACAGTGCGCGGAGCACGCCGTGAAGAATTTTATAATCTTTTCATTAGTTTATGAACGGGCCCAACGCGAATTTCTCAGCGCCGTCGGTCGGATTACACTTTGTTCTTCCTTTGACGAAAAACGAAAATCTCTCTTCTCTCGCGCGCACGGCGACCAAGAAGAAGCACTGTATTTCTAGTGCTCGCAAGAAGAAGTGTTCAAAATTACTTTTTTTTTACAATCCACCGCAAAATATGAATGCACATTGCGGTTTTGCGTTCATGTGTGCGGTTTGAGTTCGCGAAATGTCAAAACTTAACGGTATATGGAAGCGAGCAATTTACTTAGTTCAGCAGCACTTTCGCATACGTACTTTATTATTCAGTGATGTATTGTGGTCACTCGATAGTTATATTTGACTTTTCAATAAGTTATTGCAGTTGCTTGTGTTTCAATCATATTTCTTCAGAATTAGAAAACTAGAACTTTCAAATCTTCTTTTCAACTAACAACTTTGTTAATATCACACGCGGATATTGCCAGTGGAACAACATTAATTAAAAGACTGAATCAGGGTTTTAATGATAAGCAAGATTAGTTTCTAACTCTTTTATTGTGGGTCAAAATGAAATCCTGAAGGAAAAAAAAAACTTATTTACTTAAGTTTATTCGCGAATTTCTATTGAAGTTAAAGTGCCTTAAACCAATAAACACGAAAGAGGCATCGACCAATAATTGTTACATGTAAGCGAATGCAATGTGCGCTCCTTGCAAATGGCAGCCAATCGCAGGCGGACGATGGTAAAATGATGAAATATTCCCTCTTCACGTCTTCGCGCTTGTGGCGCTCGCAGGGAATTAAAGAGGCGCAAAATTAAACAGCGGTTAACCACCAGCGCAATTTAGCGCGCCGAGTGCGCACTTTTTGTCCGGCGCTGAGCGTTTTTATTGACATTTGCGAGTTTAGTGCGCGCGAATGTGTAACGAGGGAGTCTCGAAGCGCAGTGTGCGTTTCCGCGCCGCTTGACGTTTCAATTAAAATGAATTTAACTCAATCAGCAAGCTCGTTATGTATTTTATTGCTACCGCTGTGCGCGCATAATTAGGCAAAAGAATGAGTCTGCTGCGGCGAAAAGGTGGAGCGAGCGGCAGTCCTGCGGCCGTGCAATTATCCCATTCCGTATGCTGGAATTGTTTGCAATTGAAAAAATTATCAACCAATCCCGGCGTGCGCGCCGACCCCCAATTGATTACGAGCGAGCAACTCAATCGATTCCGTTTTATAATTTTATTACCACGGATCGCTTACCGTTTCCCTTTTGCGCAAATTATCGCTATAATGATACGCGTTCAATAAAATAATGAATTGAATTAATGCGAATTATTATAAAATTTAATAAGTCGCATATACAAAGTGTTTTTCAAATGGCATTTTAAAAAATGTTGAAAGTATTAAGTAGATTTGCATGAATAATGCTGAGATATTATGAAGGATTTATAAACAAATGGTTAATTAAATTGTCAATCAAAAATACTAAACAAGTTTTCACATGACAATAGTAAGTGGGTAGCATAAAAAGAAAACTGCAAATAAAACCTGGACATTGTTCGATCGTAGTAAGCAATTATCGATGAGGGTTTGAGTATTCGAATCACGTACGCAAAGGATCAATTAGTGTGACGTGTAAATCACACGAAGAACGAACAGCAATTGTTTCCAAAAATATACAAAAAAAATTATACAGCCTGCATGCCTTGCTTGCTTGCCCGCTTCGTACGCGCGCGTTTGTTTTGTGTGCGATGAATTGAGAAACGATTAAGCGCGCTCGCGACGTTATCAGAATACGTAAATAACAGCCATAGTTAATTTCTGAAAGTTTGTCTGCTGCCACCTTGCTGGCTCGCTCGCTCGCGAGGCTGACAAGTGAGTCGCAATGCGATATGGCATGTCGAGTGGCGTTTGAATTATTCATTCGATTATTGGCGTTGTTGGTTGGTGCGCTTCTCAGATTTTCGATCAGACGCATTGATAATCGCAAATTGTCATCTACGATATGATTTGACACATTTGCTGCGCGGCGCATGTTAATTTATTGGGTTGCTCGTTCCAGTATCAGCTCGTTCATTAGTATTGCTTTTAATGTTTAGACGTTTTCGACATGTCTCGAATAATAAGTTCAAAATTGTTGTCATAACATGTACATAACAAGTGTATAGCATAATGAGGAATGATAGGAAAAAATATTTCAGGCTTGGGTACCTAACCCATAGTTATCCTTGCTTGGTCAACTGAAACACTAGTGAAAATATGGGATTTACCATTGCAAAATAGTTGTAATGGTAAATCACATAATCAAGGAAAACTTTAAGGGCTGATTATCGTGATTATCGAATTTTCATTATTTATTTATTTAGTTATTTAAATTTAAATAGGTGTAGACTCGGTTAAGATCATTTAACGCACTTTTTTCATATTTTATTCGACTTTCTTGACATTTACCAACCGTTTACGTTTATGAGTAGTGATTATTGAAAGAGTAATTCGTAACCAAATATAAATAAGCAATAAACTAGATTTTCAGCTTGGAATGAGTATTTGAAGTGAGTAGTTTATCGCTGAGTTATCATTGCCATTTGCAACATTAAAGTGCGAATTATGAATGCAATAAAAGCATTTCAAAACAAATTGCTAGCTAAAAATGGGCATTGCGCAAGGTAACCGCGCGCGTAGAAATCATGATTTATTAATAAGCCGTGCTGCTCCAAATCGAGCTCGATTTTTATTTCATAATGCGATCGATGGATCGCAATGCAAGTAGCCCTGCCGTATTCATCATCGTAAGCGATCCATTTTCGTGTGCTTGCTGCATGTAGCAAAAGCACAGGCGCGACCCGCTCGCGTACAACACAACACCGCATCGTGATTAATTACACACGAAAAATGTCGGCAATGCAAGCATTAAATTTGTTCTTGGATTTGTACACACGATTTGACGTCCTATTATTTGCTCGTTGCATTTGTTTCTATTCATACTAATGCTACAAAGTGTTTCATACTTGCCATTCAAATATTAATTTATGCTTATGCTTTGTTTCAGGATTTCTCGGATACTTGATGGCTGACTTCAATGGAACGAAGGATCAAATGGCAGAAAAAGGAATTAGTGGTGAGTACCCCTTTGGGTTTTATTTTTTTAAATTTAAATTTATTGGTAACTTGCGGATTTCTGAAAAGTACGTGGAAGTTTTTGATTGAAAACTAGTTCATTAGGAAGGTAGGAAAAGGTTGGTAGTTATTCGAAAATACGACACCCTCTATATTATTTGCTAATATAGAGTATTGCATCTCTACACTGCGCTGCGCTATTGTAATTGCTATTAGTTAACCTGTCTGTTTATAGTCATTTAGCTCTCATGATAGAATAAATCATGAGATCTTATTATTGTTCTCCGGTGCGAGCTTCCTCAACAATAACAGTAATAAGAACCGCTTCATTTATTGCAAATGCAATTCGTACAATTCTCTCCCTCACGTTGAGCGTTCATGAAATGGACGTAGGTACGTAGGTATTCCTCGGTATCCATGCGCAACTGTGCATGTGCAAAATCAAAGAGATCTATGAGAATGAGAATGCAAAGTGGAGTGGCAAAGTAAAAAGTTTTCAACTGCAGCGAGCCGCGAAGAACACGATACAAAGCCGCGCCCCTGTAAACTCTGACCCCGAAACGCGGCTAAGTTTATTACGTAACTCGCGTTTGCCACAAGAGTCAAAGAGTTGCAGATTGTTATATACCAAAGCGCAGTTTTGCGCTCAGCAAGCCAGCCAATAGCCAATAAGCAATAACTACGATTTTCGTAGCCACCAATTGCAGCTGTGCTCATACTCGCACTCCAATTAAAGTTGGCATTTGTTTAATTATTGCTTAAAGTTTAGGAAAGTTCTTTCTTGACGCGTTTGGCTTCTTAATTTATGATGATTGTTCTATCAAATTTTTGCCAATCGTCTCTTCAAATTACTTAATCAAATCCGACGTCCTTATGATGGTTTTATTATTTTTCCTTTCACATGCGACAGGTGCAGGTTTTATTGAGACACAGCCAGAAACACCGGCTAATTATGATTTAAGCCTTTTACGCGAATGCAACAATTAATTAAATAAACGCCAATGCAATAAAACAATACGCGTATGCAAATATCAACGTAAAAGTAAATTAATAAAATGCGAAAATATGGTAATGGCCATAACGGAAAGTTAATTAAGATGGCCATGTCGCGTTTGGTGGTAAATTAATTAACAAACAGTCAGTCAGTCAGGCAAATGCAACGTGCGCGGCGAGCATGCGGAGGCATTTAATTAAAATATAACTAAATGGCGCGCGAACTGTTGGAAGACGACGATGATGCGAAAATATCATCGACGGCAGCAGCAGCAGCAGCAGCAACAACAGCAACAGCCGCAGCGGTTGGTGGTGCTCGTAAAAATGCGTACGAAGAGGTAAAATTGATTCGTGCAGATGCGGAGAGAGAGGGTAAAAAGCGCAGAGTCGCGCTTTCGCGTCAATTAAGCGAATTATTAATAAACATATGCGCTGCGAACAATATGTGCGCGGCTCGTCGTTCGTTCGTGCGGCATTGCGGGGAATTTAATAAGCTGAAATTAATATTACGGAACGATAAAAACACGGCATGAAGACGACTGACTAGTCGACTAGTCCAGCCTCTTCTGCCTCCATGCAGCCGCGCTCGGCTCACTCATTCGTAAAGCGGCTGTAATCTGAAACGCACAACGATTATTATTATTAATCATTATGCTAAATGTTGCTCGCGGTCTGCGCAACTAAACTGTGGAAGCACGGAGCATTTATTTGAATGTTTTGTTCAATGGCTGCGATAAATGCATCTGTTTGTACAGCTCATTTGCCTTTTGCCATCGTCCCATGACATTTTCGGAGTAAATGCGCGGGATTTCATATAATTTATAATTATAATCGCCGTGCGGTTTACTGTTGCAACAAACAGCTAAATAGATTTTCAAATCGTGTGTTTGATTCGCTCAAGTTTTCAATTTGTAGCTTTTATTTATTTGCTTGCTTCTGCAACGTTTATTAAGTATTAATTTAGAGAGAGCCAATCAGTCAAGCAATTAACTCAACTTGCTGGATGAGAGAAAATGAGAGATCTTTTTGTGTTAAAAGTTGGTTAAGTAATTATAAATCATAGAATATATTCAATTAGCATTAAATAATTGAACAATTCGGCCGTTATTGTTTGTTGCCGCGCATCGGAGTTAATTTATCGGCACGCTAATTGCAAATAAGTACATTACACATGTAGTAATCGAGTGAGTACCACGAAAATGATATTTACGATGAGGCAGCGGCGATGTAATTGCAGTAAGTGAAGATGGCTTTTTTCCTCCCGCAATACTAGATCCGAGCGAGCGCACGTGAAAATCGTTGACGCGCCGCGCGCCGGGCGGCAGAATTGGGCACGGTCACGTACATGACGCGTTCTGTCGTCCGCGAGGAAATTGGAAAATTATCTGTTAAATTGCTGAGAATAAAATGCATCAATTCAATGGAATTTTGCCGGAGTAATTCTCATGTCTCTTACGCGTACAAATTACTTTATATTTTTATTTCTTTCACAAAACTACTGCGTGAACGAAAATAGCAACAATTTCCTTGAAAACTGAAAACGTCTTTTGATTTAGGGGGGACAATTAAATGAATAATCTTAATAGTGTATTAACCATATAAAGTCGCACGTACAAATTTAGTTAGTTAACACAACAGATTTGGCAGAAAATAGTGGAAATTACCAAAAATGTCGGTATTATCCTAAACACACTCGTTTTAGTTGCTTTTAACACTCTATTAACGAAATCTGTTTTGGAGATCAAATGAAATTACCATAAAATAACATTTATCAGCGACACTTTTTTCTAATCAGCTTTAATCACATGCTATTATCACTTGTGGCAAAGCAGCCAGGTTTATTTATCAGGCGATTGAAAAAAGTCGGCAATAAAGCGAGCCATCATTAGATTTAAGTACGAGTAATATAGCGTACAGAGCGCAAATAGAAATTCTAAAAAGTTTTGTTATGCCCGCCTAATGATAATAGATAAGCAAAACATGAGGAACGCTCGAAGTAATTTCGTTTATTAATTGCAATCTATTAAGTCGCAGCTCAAATATTTCGATTGGCTGTGTGAAACGGCGGAAAATAAAAGAAACTCGTTTGACGTCTTACTTAAGTAACCTTAACTTAGGTTCATAGGCAACTTCCTGGTTGGTTGTTGGCGCATTGCAATAAAATGAATCATTAACTAACTCTTTTTTTTTTTCCGCGTGCGGTAACTTTTTCGCACGTTTATCCACGTCGAGCGCGTATTCAAATCGCCTAATAACTTTCGAACGCCAACGACGACGACGACGACATCGACAACAGGCAGATCTCGTCTCATATAATTCACAAATCGCTCGATATATTTCTGTCCGAATCCGCACGCAGCAGCGCAACACACATTTCGCTACCATTTCGCTTCATTCACGTGCGCCGCACGCACGGACGTGCATCGAAGATAAATTATTGCTTTGCTTTTACTTTTCACTCGATGATGGCGCATTGCATTAGAAAAAGTCGGCGCATTTATTTATTTTTGCATGCCGCTCTTGCCCGCTCAACATGCAGCGCATATTTCACTTTTCCGCGCAAATTTATCACCACGTCGATTGCGCTTTTTAAACGATAAAATCTAAATAACATTACGCTCCTTGCGGGCGCACTCACTCGCTGGTGAAATGCAATGGTATTTAACGTAGAATTAAGTGATACCAACACCTGTCGGATCAAACAATCGATTATGGAAATATTTATTGTCGTTTAATATGCGCTTTTGTTAGGTAATTCAAATCGCTCGTATTGTTTTCTTTACGTATTGTTTATCGTGGTAATATTTACGTTTCATGGGTTACCAGCGTTTTGGCTCATTGAAGTCTCTAATTGAATTATTGAATATTTTATCAAAATTCCAAAGAAAATCAATGTTTATTTACACTTGTTAAAGATATGAATTTATGAAGACAGGAGGGTAATAGGTATTTGCATTCTACGTGTAGTGATACGAAGTAAAGAATTAGCTTAACAAACGAATCGTCAATGAGTCAATTACGAAGTGCATTAAACACGCATCTCTATGCAAACGCAGTGGACTATTGTTCTCAAGACAAGTGAGTGAGTGTCGGGTCGCGTTGAGCGCGCACGTAGTCCTGTTCGGAGAAAAGCAAGCGAAATAAAAAGAAGCAGTAACAACAACAAAAGAACGGGCGTACGTTAATCACACACGGGTATAACGCGGCGGGCTAACTCGATGTGAAATTAATCTACGCAATCCATGTAGCGTTTGGCACCTCTTGCTCTTTATTAGATGTCGTGAAGAGTGCAAACACTCGGCTCGCACGTAGACGACGAAAGCACGCATTCGCGCACAAGTGTTGTCGGGCGGCGGAGACGCGTTCGTGGCCGCACGTTTTACGCCGCACTTGTGGCATTTTACAATTACGTTTCGCATGCATTGCACGCGCGCGCGGGCGCTCACTGCGCAAATAAATTAAATCGGCGGCGGTGGCGGCGATGTGGATGCTGGCTGTGGCTGTGGCTGAGGCTGACTGTGCATAGGCGCGCGCGGCGGTTGCGGTGGTGACGCGCAATATGCAGATGCTAATTAATTGCGCAACATGCGACCAACGGTCGGCAAGATTTATGCGGGCTTTACGATAACATTCCGCTTAATATGACGAGGAATGCGCGCGCAAATTGGAATTGGTGGTTTATTAATAGGTTTTCCATGATTTCGCCTCGTTTTTGCGCAATTCTTCCGACGATAGCGACTCGAGCGTATTACACGCTTGTTGGTAGCGCAAGAATAATTGCTAATCGGCTTGAGCACTGCTTTTCTAATCATTCAACTTTTCAATTTTTGAGCAGTAAAATGCATGCAGCAAATTTCTATGCACAATGCGACACAATATTCTGAGGCTGCATAATGGAAAATGTTTTCTGGAAAATTAACTGATAATTTCTTCGAAAAAACGCATTTTCGTATAATTATAATCTGCGAACCTTGTACGGGAAATATTTTTGTGATAGGCTTTGTTTGACATGGAAAATGAAGAAAATTATAATATTTGAAATTTATGTCAAATGATTACTCAAGATTAATCGTTAATAAACAATTTTATTAGAGTTTTATGAACATTACACAAGCGAGTTGTATGAATCATTTTGTGATTTTTCTCATCATTGCGAAGAAGTGTTTGAAGCAAAAATTGTGCAACTTACACTTGTTTATTCACCTGATATCGCGCCTGCTCGTTCGCATTAGGCGACTCATCGATTCTCGCCGTCGATTTTTGCACAACATCTTGACTCTTCGCGATCGCCTGCAAGAGCTTTAGAGCCCAAGAGCGCGTACGCTGTGCACAATGGTTGCTTGCATCAGCCGCCTCGCACTTGCCGCACAGCCAACACACTAAATTAGCCGTTACAATAAATAATTGACAAATTGTTTTATCTGCAATATGTATCGATGGTCACGACATCGTTTAGTCTTAGATCCTTGTGCAGTGCGCCTTATAACATCAAACATTCTTCGCTCAGCTCTCAGCGGACGAACGAATGCACTTTGCAAGAGTTTCTCTTTGCGATAAAACTAAACTTTGCACTCTTCAATGTTATTAATAAAAGTTGTGTTCGTTTATGGCTAATGCGTTATAATTTTGCCAATTAAGAAATGCCCAAGAAATTGAAATTTAAATCAATCGCTAATTTCTATTAAACAAAATTGAATTACAGCACGAATTTAGCTTAACATGAACATTTTGAAATGGGTTACTTTCTTAATCGGCTGTTGATGTCTCCATGTATTTTAAATGGGAGTTTGAAAAAATTATTTGAGCTGCGATATAAAAGAATAATTTACGGTTTTTTAAATTCTAACCTCGATTTTTCTGACTTTGAATAAAATAAGCAATAACGCATAAATCTTATGAATGGTTTTGAACGCAAGAAAGTGGTGAAAAACTCAATAAAACCGTTAGTGTCAGCCGGTTTTGCATTTGGCATCCAGCAACTTTTCCATGACTTATCAACAAACATCCTGCGCGCATCGAAAGAAAAGAGGATTAATGATCACATGCGCAAGCCGAGGAAAACTCGTTTTTCATCGCGAATTTCTTCTCAATTATGATCCGAAAAACATTAGCCACATTGCAAAATATGAAACAACGCGGAGCGCGCTACACTTTTTCCACTGCTCCTGGCCATTGAGGACGCAAGCGTGCGATTTGTATTCAGGGCTGAGCGTTGACCGAGGCGCCACTGTCCTGTGGCAGCGAGCATAAAAACGCGCACAGCCATTCATTCGAACGATCAATAAATGCACGCCGTTGCTGTTTTATATAGATCTTTATCGAACGCGCGCTCTTATATTCGGTTTCATAATGAAACGCGCCCGAGCGCAGCTCTCAACTCATCGCTTCTTTGATTTCTTTCAGTGCTCGCGATCTCGGTGATCGGCTATCGCGCTGTGCGCAGCATAAAATATTTTGATGTTTGCGAACAATTATAAATGATATAAAACGATACGCTCGATGGGCATGCGTGCGGCGCGGCGGCGCACCATTGCATATTTGCGCATAACTTATTTATTTATTATTTTTCGATGCAATTATCTCGCACAGCCAAAGTGCAAACATGCATCGAACCGCCAATCTACTCCTACACTTTCACAAATTTTCGTCTCTCGCTTTTCGCCGCTCATTGTGCACCGCATTGCGCTCGTTTCGCTTCGCTTGAATTCTTTTCACGCAACTCCAGCGAGGAAATTTATGTCCTTCGATTTTCATTTCGCATTTGCGCGATTCGTGCCTAATTTATTCTCTGCCTACTGCAATTCGAAGATAATTTATTACATTTTCTAGTTATGCGTTTAATCATTAATTAAATATAATTTATTAATGTCCACAATTGATCTACGATGCATTTCGACAAGTTTTGTAATAAATTTTCGGATATAACGACATAACACACGCAACAGCGGAGCTTTAAAGATACAAAATCCTTAAGGACTTTTTTTTCGACAGCAACGAATTTTAATTCATTTATTTTCGTGGTTCGGATAAATTACAGCTTAAAAAATTAGTTCATTATTACGTATAATCTAAAATATGAGATCAATAACCAATAAATACTAGAATTTCACATAATCGAGATATTCGATAGCATTTTGTAATAAAAATCTTCACGAATTGTGCATTGCACGCACACACACCGGAGATTCGTTTTTAATGAGTCCTGATCGGAAATGTTCAGCTCCATTATGTTACGCTTGCTGCGCGTTATCTAATTTAACTGATTGCATAATGACTGAAATGAAATTGCCTGTCGAATCAAGCGTGAGCGGTATTGTAAACAATAAAGTCATTAAATTAGCCACGGCTCATTCAAACGTGCATTATTTTTACTTCGTTTCCCGCTATGCGAAGTGGTACTGCGCGATTTCACATGCACTTAAAAAGTTTGCGAAGCTGCGGATTTACTGACGCACAATATCAATGTTTTGTTTTAAGTGCAACCGTTACATTTAATAACAATTAATGCGCGCACTTTGTAGATACGTGAATGATGGCGACTGCAAGGTCAGTACTTACGGTCGTATTCGCCATGCACAATTTATGATTTATATTTATATTGTTACTTATTTATATTACAATATCAGCTCTCGACCGCACTGATACTGTAATAGTTGATACTAATGCCCATTGTGAAATGCAATAAAATATACGATTTTCGTACGGAATGAAAAATGAAACGTCGTTAAACGTGTTTACAATAAGTATGTACTTTTGTTAAATGTTTATTTTACAACAGAAGCAATAAATCATGCGAAATGTAGTGTAATGTGCAATTTATTTAGCACACGATAATTTTAAATTACACACGGAAACCGGTGAATCATAACATTTATTAATTAATATTTGCAAACAAGCGATACATTGTAATTTTGATTTAATTTCATCGTATTTAAATCATAATTATGAATTTTGATTTAGTGATAAAAATAAGTAAAAATTGTGGAGATTAATGGTGGAATATTAAACAGTTAATTAAATAAAAGGGGTAATAAATTATTTAATGAATAGCTAGACTGCGTTTGTACGTAGAATGTATTTACATTAGTTGAGAATTCAAGTCAAGAACAACGCGACACACAAGAACAAAATTCAATCATGAAAGTTAATTGAAATGTAATTCGAAATAACGTTGAAAAGTCGTGTACGAAGCAAGAGCAGAACATAATTGAAATCGATTGAAAATGTGCAGAACAACTTAATTCAATATTTATTATTCGCTGGTGCATATAAAAGACTGTTTACATTTTTTGCTTTTGAGTGTATTGTGAGCGACAGGGAGAAGAGATTGGCACAATATGCAATATCGCTCTGTTCTCGCTAGATGCATGCGGTTTGCCTGCATAGAAACGTAAGAGGCATACGAGGATCAAATAAATAAATAAACAAACAAACGAACGAACACCAGGAGCGGAAAAAAATCCGGCGGGCTGTAGCGCATTTCGAATATATCCAATCACATCGATTTCAATTTGATTCAATGTGAAACAGACGCCGATTGATTGCAAATTTGTCCTTCACTCTTTTCTCGTGCGTGCGTTGGTGCGCTATAGATCAACATCAATTGCCATTTTCAACGAATGCGTAACACACACGTCGCAAATAAAATATAATTGATAAATCTCGGCGGCCATCGGAGCGGCCGCTGCTGCCGCTCTGCCGCTTGATGAATCGATTTCCATTTAATTCGATTTAATGGCACAATCGGCCACAGCCGTCGTCCACGTCGCCGCCGCTCAACGATCGATTCTTCGCCAACTTGTTTTTTTCAGCGCCTATTTTTTCGCCTCCGTCGTTTTTGTTTGTTGCGTATCAATTTTTCAACGTCTAGTATAAAATTGAAAAATTTTGAGAAGTGTCCAAGAAAATTGCTGAAATATCAATAAACGCGTCGAAGGACTTCCGTATATAGGAGTCAAGTTTGACAGGATATTTTAAATTTTAATTAGGTCTCTAATTAATTTTTATGAAGATAAAAATATTTAATTTACAAGCAATCATGAGCGAATCGTTAAGCATAAGTATGCATGAGGAATGAATGCATATTCGAGATTGTCGCGAATGGCTGTCGAAGGCGATTAATAAGAGCCAAAAATGGGCGAACGTCTCATAACTTTTTATGATTGTCGCTTCGTACGAATCATGCATGAGTGAGTGGTGAATGAAGGGCCGCCTCATCAGCGTGCCATCATCATCATCATGATGTTGAAAGCAATAACGACAAATGAGAGACAATGGTGTGCTTTAGCGCTTGCGGAATAACAAAAGCGACATTCTCATCGTACACGTACAATGTGTACACATATCGCATGCATATACAAGGCGAAGAATGCCGCTGCTGCGATTTCCAATAATAATGCACACATCACGAATGAGAAACATAAAAAAACTGTGCACCTGTATCACTGATGTATCGATGCCTTATTTCTTTCTTTCTTTCTGTCTTTCGCTCGCGTGCGAATACAGCGACGAAGAGCTAGATATTGACAAAGGGAGAAATTGCATTTGTATTATTGAATATATTTATATATAGCTAACTAAGTATGTGCATGTTGTTTAAACATGGCATAGCTAATAGTTATTCATGCCATATTGAATGCAACACGTAATTGCAATCATGCACGTAATATGAGCACGCCGTACGTTATATTCTCATTATGAAAATATTTATTACCTATTTACAAATGTGTGCATAAACATATTGAACGCGGCGCGCCGATACATGCATTTGTATTACATATTATTACTTATTGACGTTTTGGTCTTTTGTAGTGCGCCGCGCGGGTGAGGTTTACATTTCCTTTTTTAGTTGACGCGGCGATTTGAGTGATTTTTCCTCACACCTGTGTGACTGTTATTTATTTATTGTTCATTGTTAGCGTTTTGATTAATTTCTTGAATATCATGAAAGGTTGATTTTGCTGCCGGAAGTTTTTTTTTATGTAACAGCACTTTTTATCAATTAGAAAACTGCCAAAATAATTAGCAGTTTGGATAGGTGTTTAACATTTAGTTTTTATACTAATTGAAAACATGAATGAGAGTTGTTTTTTTTGCTGTTTCCAAGAAATTTAATTCTCTACCGGAAGTACATTTATATTCCACTTTTAATCAATTAGAAAATGCCTAATAATTAGTATGTATGTACTCTTGCTAAGTGTTGAGCATTTATTTTTTATATTAATTGAAATCATTAGCAATATTTATAGGATGCGTATACATATAGAGGGTGTTTAATTTAATGATTTTAATGCAATTTGGTTTATGGATAATTTCTAATGAATTGAAATTTTTGTTACAGAGTTTGAAGCGTTTTCTATGGAGAAGTTGCTGAACCCCCAAAGGCACGTGGATATATTTTGATGGTGAGTACCCGTACGAGGGAATTTGATATAACACTTTATATAATTGGAGCAATTGAAAGCAATTTAATATCGGTAATTTTTAAACGCTGTTTAACGCCATGATATTTTAATTTTTTGCGAATCAGTTTCGCCCACTTATAACACATTAAATCCGGCACAGAAATGAAATGCAAAATGCGTGTGAAGCACACGTATTACGAGTCGCGAAAGAAATGTATGCGAGGTGCGCAAAGTGTGGAAGGCTGTTTCATTAAAGTGGAATGATAGGCCGGCCCAAGCCGCGAGCCATTCGTGATTTTGCTCTTTATTAAGTAATACGAAAAGAGTGTGGTCAGCAGGCACACATTTAAACAGCGCGCATTAATAACTTGCGAACGGAACCGCGAGCTTCGAATACGTATCCGTGATGCGAGTAAATGTTGAATGCGATTTTATAACTGTACAAATTAATCAAATTAACATGCAATGCTTAAAACGGTTTTTCAGCGTGGTGTCTTGAAAGTACAATTGATGAATAATTTATCTACGATTACACTAAACATTTTAAATATCACATTTTGTTTAATGCTAAGCGCATAGTTTATCATTTAGGGGTTGATTTAGTAGCATCCACCCCCGCATTTAATGTAAATGGCAATATGTGAAGAATTAGAAACAGAACAATCTGTTTCTGAAAATTTCCACTACTCACAATGACAGCGCATTTACTATTGAATTTTAATTCAACACAATTGCGAATTAAGCTTTACTAGCTATTCATAGAGCTCATAGACGAAGAGAGCCTTGGCGTGTTTGATCATTGGCCTTATAGAAAATCTCGGAGATACGGTGGCGCATAGTCAAACGCGGGGGATGTCCCGACATGATGATGTATTGGACACATTGAGCAACACAAACACTGTGTTCGTTTGCAAATAGTGCATAAGCTGGAATTAGTTGGATTATACCTTAAGTTGATAATGAACTGCATTCATTGCGCTCGTGCATCTGTGCACTTCCCTACGTATTCATTCTTGTCTTTGGTCATATGCTCTAGTTGAGCTGAACGCGAATTTGAAGCGGCGACTGATCTAGGAAACAATTACCCATACCCAGCGCATAGGGGTGCATTCGTTGTGGGTCAGTAGGGTGAGCAATTGGGCGCGCTATTCACGAGCGATGCGGAGGTGACACTGGGGAATTTCGGGTTTGGGGTGCGTCTGATTGAGAGGGGAAACAAGTGCACTGAGGTTAATTTCCATGTTGACGCATTCGCGCCGTTGAGTGCGCACTCGTTTTGTGGGTTTTTATCGACAGTAGCACTTGATCTATGCGCATTATTCAATTGCGTCTGCTTGCGGCAAACGATAACATAAGGGGTGAGGTATGTTTTGAGAATGGACAGAATCTGTGCCAATTTTCCAATCTGGTGTGAGGTATAAATCATTTCTAAGGGTGAGGTCGTAGCAGCTCTCGAAAAAGGGTTGGTGATTAAATATTATTTGGCAATTTAAAATTCATTTCGATATACGCGTTAAAGAAAAATATTTATGTTTACAGTTAATATAAAATCATATTTTAGTATGAAAAAGTCGTTGATATATTAAAATCATCAACATTTTTAATTTATCGCGGTAAAAAGTAAATCGATTTAATTTATAGCGATAATATATTTTTCTGATATATATATTTAATTAAAAAACTATATAAATACGTAATAAAATATTCAGTTTCAATTTAAACATTTCCACTGCAGAAGAGAGCCATTTGCATGATCAACAAAGAGATGAACCCGGTGTGGACGGTATCGTGAATCGCAATCGTAAATCGTTCAATGCGGATCCCGCAGATTCCGGCTTCTTCATGCTTGAATAAGCCGCGACTTCTTTAGCAGAAACCAATAAAAGCATCACTCGTCGTCGCCGTCGTCGCGCGCACAACGCGAACGCACATATGCAATGAAAAGCATTCGTTCCTCATTCCCAGGCATTTTGTTTTTATAAACATATTTATCAATATTTCATTGCGTATAATCGCATTTATTGTAAGCACTCGACTATAAATTGAATCTTATCGGGAAAAACTATTATAATAACTGTTACCACAAGTATATCAATCACTGAAACATTTTACATTGTCAACAATACTTGCAATTCCATACGTGATCATGTAGATTATTATTATTATTATTGGTCATATTTTCTATAATTTGAGCAATTACTTAACAAATGAATAAGCAAAACAACATTATTACATCTTCAAATACTTGAATTACTTTGCTGGCTGAATACAACAAGACGTTAAAAGCAAGCAGCACGTGATTTTGAAATGGTAATCCAGCTTAAATCTATTCATTGCCTTCACAATTGGCTGAGCGCGATTTATCATAATTAATTATTTATTAAACTTTGTGATTCGAATGCCGTTTGCGACGCATTCAAATTGATATCTCAATAGGCACGCAGGTTTTCACTCTGTCATTTAAGACCTCACCGGCGTCTCAAGGCTTGTTGTAAAGGAAAAAAATCCCTAGAATTTTTACACGATAATTGGGTGGCGGCGGCAAGCGTACATTCTCGAGTAATGAGTGTGGTCAAACGCAAAAATACAACTAATTTTAATAAATTAGTATACGATCAATTAAATAATTTCGTGTTCGAGTCTCATTATTTCAAATGAAATCTCAGAATGTGTTTGGCGATGGAGAATTGCGGGGGGAAACATTTGGAAATGTACTTCTGGGAAATTTTTGTGCAACACTCGATAGGGTTCTCGGGCGAGGAATGAAGAGTTGGTCGGTGATGCCGATTGAAAAAGAGTCAAATCACGCTCCCTAACGACCGGATTAATACGGACGGACGGTATTTTCCTTTCTTTGTACAATCTTAAGCGCGTCGTTTACGCGCGAAATAAGAAGAAAAAACAGTAGACAACGCGCGTTTTAAACGTCACCGATTATAATACAAAGTCTTTAGGCTTAATAATACATAGCCGATGACGGAATGAAGATGCAATGAGCCCACCAACCACAAGAGAAGCATGACTTTTCTCAATATTCTTCGATGGCCACGGTTGATGGTATTATGTGTTCTTTTTGGTTTTATGCAAACCGCCCCGTTGTAGTTGGTTTTTTACCGCCCGGTTGTTGCGGCTTCTTTTTGGACGGAAAGTATTCGGAATGCGTTATTGCACCGCCGCTGTTGATAACGGCAATTTCGTAGTCGGTGAGATCTTGTCCCTCGGCTCCGTTGAGAGTGTCGTCTCCGAAGACGATGGAGGCGGCAGAGGCTTGAGCTGCCGCTTTCTTCTTTCTTCGCGGTCGATACGGGCACACGTCAAGATTGTCAACTTGCTTATTATATCCATGTCGAAAAGTGACGCTTGGCTTGCGTGGTGGAGTTGCGCTATCGCTGGTGGTCGCCGGCCGCGTGGTGATGCTGAAAATTTTCGGTAGCCTAGTGCTGAACAAGAGCGTTGCACGACAATTGTTCATATTTTCTAGTTTGACATTTCAAATCAATCAATGGGAATCGAGCGTACGAACGGTTGTATAGCTGCGAGGCGCTGTAATTTGTAGTTTATACGGTGATTAACGCGCAACGAAAAAACGTAGTGTGCGCGGTGCGCAGCTCAATTCCTCGCCGGAGGTTGTTTGCCTTCTTTGCGAGCGCATTGCGTGTCCTCCGAAGATGCAAAGGAGAAGATGAAGCAGCAGCAGCAACAAGTGAGGAAGAGGCCCTAAAGGCAACACTGCATCTTCCGCTTGCTTCTTGTTCGTTCATGGGCAGACAACCTTGCCCTGAGCGCAGTGCATTCATTATTCTACCTGCTGCAACCTGTACTTTTCGTGTATTTCACCCGGTGCATGGCGTATGCGCACAAATTAAGTAATACTTGCTTCTTTTTTCCTTCGGGGGACTAGTTTTATTTTATGATCCGACTTGAGTCAATAACATGGAAGAAAATAGATGAAATTATTGAATTCAGCCAAATTATTTGATAGATTTTAAAGTAACTGAAAAATCATTGGAGTAATTTATTGCATTTGCAATAATTTTGAGTTAATATTCATGCGGATATATTCAGCAGGATCACGAGACGTGAAAACTATTCCTGAAAACCATGAAGCTCTCTTCCTTTATGCTAAAGGATCAATGACTTTGTACCAAAATTTGTAGAACAAAATATAGTTTTGAAAAAACACTTTGTGTAAAATGCATCATCGATTCAAACAAGTCGATGAACATGGTTCATATGAAGGTTGGTTTCGTTGGTTGCGAAGAGAAAGAAGCGACCTGACTGAAAGTTGTTCGCGTCTCTTTGGCGTGTGGTGAATGCTCTCGCCCCGCGATGCGTTGTCCGTGCTGGCGCTGAAGAGCACGATGGACGAACGCGTCGAGTAATCTGAAGGAGTGAAAAAGCGAAACCAAATAAAGCGCCTATTAACTTAGAGACCGTATAATGATAGGGTGCACTATAATAAGAAGTCAAACTCGCTTCTTCTTCACTCATCCGCGCCGTGCATGCATGCGCGCTGCTTATTTATCACACAACACGGCGAGAAGCGTTGCAACGCGTTTTTTATGCGGCGATGCGTTTACTGCTCGTTCAATATATGTACAAATAATTAACAAATTTACCATGCCTGCCTTCATAAAATGATAGATAAACTGTAAACGCGATTTAATTAGCGATTACGCCGATAATGATTGTGTTTCTTCGATTGTTGTTTTTGATCACATTTTAAGGGGTTGAAATTATTTATGATTCAAAATAATATGTTGTTACTGTTACTTAGTTTTTATTCTAGTCAAAGAACAGGAAAACAAATGCAAAACTAAATTTGAAACGTTAAAAAGGCAGATAGTATGATAAGCATCTCAAAAACTATAATATCAGTGAGGGGTGCAGCTTGCTACTATTTTACGATTATTAATCATGAGCCTTTCTCAAAAACGCCACGCAAGCAAACCGGTGATAAACATCTTGATGTCTCATGCTCGTTATTTTGTTCGATTTGAAGGAAGTGGGAAAGCCTTAAATTCGTGAGATTCATTAAACGCTGCGCGAGCTTAACGTTATTAATTTTTTGCTTCATTAATAAATCTCAAATATCTTAATTACACGCATGCATAGAGCGCAGCAATTATGTGCCACCAGGGAGTGCTGGGCATTGTGCGTTTATTCGCGAAGAATGTCTTTGCCGTCCGAAGCTGCCACCGGCGATAGAAGCGCGGAAGATACTCCTCCTGAATAGGCAGGCTTTCCAATTAGATGCCAATTAGACATATGCCGATATCTCATAATTTAATTACGAGCCTAAATGCATAAAAGTCATTAAATACCAACGTATATGGGAGGTATTTATTTTTGCCAAAAACGTCAAGTTTGTAATAAGGAAATTAGCGAAGCAATTAAGTTTATTCATAATTTGCGGATTTTATTAGTTGGTCACACATAAAGATTAAGTGGACAACTGTAAATTACTGCTCATAATGCAATGACTCAAAAAAGTACATCTTAGAACTGAAATTATCATGAATATTACAAGTACATACATGCATCTTGTAAATCGGAATTATTTAAATGCGGATCTGTTATTAACAGAAAAAGATGGTAAGTCTTTTCACGCTCTTTGGTTAAATCGCATCCTCGAAATGCATTTTCCACTATTCATTCGACTCCTTCGTGGTCTCGAGAGACTCACTAGTGGAAGGCGCGCGCGGAACAGGACTCTGAGCAGGAATGCGCATGGATAAATTATCCGCGTTTTTTATCTGCAGTCACCTGTGAAGTCCTCACGCATAATGATTGCGCAGCGCCAACATAATAACTAAATAGACGCTGTCAACGCACTAGATTCACATACGCAAAAAAAGCGACCAGCATCTGAACTGAGCGTTTAGCTAACCTGTTATTAAATTACTGAATTACATTGTCCCACTATAGCTGTAACAGACGTTGAAACACATAACATACGCAAATGCAGCGCGTTGAAATCACTTCCAATGTTGTGAACACCTACGCGATTGTCTCACTTTAACGCTTCCTGGGAATATTTATTGTTGCTCGTTGTTCGTACTCAATTAATGCGGCTACTTGCTCACTAAATAAGTCTTTAAGCGCATTAACAATGACTTTGTATCGCGATAAAATGCTTAGAAGTGTCGTTAATGTTGTCAATCTCACAGATATTTTAAAGTTAACTAGCGCTTTGTAAAAAATTCGTTTTTGCAATTTGCAAAAGCACTTGTTGATTAATTAAAATTTACACGAACGATTTACACTTTACGAGTCATAAACTATCAAGTACTAATTATTATTTTACATAAATTTACCGAATGCCAAATGGTAA
Organism: Aleochara curtula; assembly: GCA_963978815.1. NCBI lineage: Eukaryota > Metazoa > Arthropoda > Insecta > Coleoptera > Staphylinidae > Aleochara > Aleochara curtula. Next base: position 15,385,295 of record OZ022216.1, on the reverse strand, counting down.
TCTGAATACAACATATTGCAGCTTGCATGAAGAGTTTGTTTAGTAGTTTCCAGCATGATGCTGCATATTTACGACCAACCACAAATCTAATCCATTAAACTAACCTAAAATTCCTATTTACCAAGTTGACTTAATAGGTAATCGAAACGTTAAATTAATTAACATGCTCGTACGCAAGTGCAATAAATGGTAATCAAGTGTTTTATTACAATTATTAAGCTGGGCATTAACGGGTAGAGTAAATCATTAATTAGCTAATTACATATCAATAATGGCTCATTATTGATTTACACGACATACAATTTTGCGGATTGCGCTGATCAGCACCTGCACGCAATTACATCGAGTCCGCTGATCAATCGCACACATTAGCAACTAACATGTGCACTACATGTAAATCGAGCTAATGCACTAAGCTAAGTAGGTATGCTATTGAATTTTGCGTGGCGTCGGTCATCGCATGTATGCACGCGAAATGTTTTGATATTATTACTGGTGCTGAGAGACTTTCTTTAGCATTCGCTAAAGATGTACGCGTTAATTGAGCAGAACAATCTAATAACGTCGTTAACATCTATTTATCGCTGATAGCCATCAATCGCACAAATGGAATTTCTGCGTACTTATTAGCGAGAGACAGAGATGCGTTGCACTGCTCAATTGTACGTACCTAATGCAATTCGAATAATTAAATTTTTAGCGGTTAAACGTCGTTTTCATACTGATGAACAAAAACGTTGGAAACACGGTAGACGATGATGATGAAAAAGTAAACGAACAAGCAGCAAGCAGCAGAAGAAGAAGAAGAAGAAGAGGTTCCTTAAACTCAAGCGCGGTTGGCGTTTATTAGATGTGAGCACTCATGCAAGAAAATGATTCGTATAGCTTGTGGTATGGACAGTACATGCGTGAACAGCATACGTCGTAAACGTTGTAATCAGGAACTAAGTGCGCGAAGGTTGAATGCGTTTCATAACGTTTTCCACTTGTTACGGCTCTCCACCGGCACCGTGCGCCGGTGTACAACACCGCGATCAGAATTATGCTTGAAAATTTTGGTGCAATCATAAATATATCATGCGATTGCTTCTTTATTTCTTCCTCTACATGCCTCGCGTTTTCGTCGTTACTTATTATCTTTTATGAACTTGCAAGAATGCATAGTTAAGGTGTAAAATTAAATTGCAGTTTGGAAATTGCATTTCACCAATATATTTTTATCAAATTCTAATTTTTAGTCCTGGAATATTTAGGTTTCTGAAGTTACCTGCTAAATCTCAGGTAGTTCTTGTTGATAAATTAACAATCGAAGGATAAATATGGGATATTTTAATATCAGGATTTAATTTAAAACTGATATATAATTGGAAACGCTTTTTTGGTTTAATTATGCGTTATTTATTATTTAATCAGGCAAAAACCGATAAATGAATTCATTTCAATCTCTCTCGCGATGCACGCAACGCTGGCAAGAACACTCAATTTAATACTAATAAATATTTCTTCAAACTCATTTGTACCCGAATGGTCAAAGTAGCAGGGGGTACACGCATATAGTTCACTCGGTCCATCCATATCCAGTTCCAGTTCGAGCCGTTTGGGTCCACACATCATCCTGGCGGATGCTTGTTCAACTTTTGTACTTCAACACCATCATCGCTGAACACGCAGCCGTGTTTTGTTTCTTTACGATACACATTTTTCAAAAGTTTTTATTCTCTTTTTTTATTATTATTTATTATCAACGTCAACGTTCAACAAGTTTACGAATTCTTTTACGAACTTGAAAGTTACATTGCACACATTTTATATGATTTTCGCTGGTAGCAAAGTTTCGGCAAATGTTATCAATCCCATGCAATTTTCCGCTTTATTTATCTGCTCTATAACAAAGTTTACAGTTTAAAGATTAAGCAATTAAGCAATGTGAAAAAAGACTGTGAAAATTTATATGGAAAAGTGATTACTCTATAAGATCGCCTAAATTTCACTTTCAATTCGCATGCGAACTTAACGCAATCAGTTCTCCATTGAATTGAACGACAACGTTTACAAACAATTCAGCGCACAATAATGCTCAGCAGAAGTAAATAAATACGACAAGCGTAAACAAAGGTAATGCGCAAAAATCAAGCTGAGAAACAACAATGACCCGCATCGAAATGATTCGAACGAGATTAGTGCTCGACCGCGTCGAGAAAGTTTTAATTAAATCGTAATAGAAATCGTGGGCGCAAACGCGCGCGTCCGATGGACCCTTCACAAATTGCGTGCACTTTGCTGTTTGTTGTTGTTGGCTTTCCTATCGCAGATCTTGTGGTATCGCGGGCGATCGCTCTGAGATCTATCTATCCATCAGTTGGCTGGTTGTGGAGTATTCTTGCGCAAGTGCACGAACAATCGCGTTGATCGCGAGATGCCGGAATGAAGCGGTAACAACGCTTAATTGTTGCAAATAGTCGGGCTCGTTCGTAATTTTATAATTGCCGCGCGCCAAAGACATTGCGCGCCATTATTATTAGCTATTATTGGTAGGCGAAGAAGACGAACGAACGCACGAACGAACAACAAGCCGTAATTGCTGCTGTTGGAGCAGAGCAAACGACGACGATGAATTAAAATTGCTGGAATCGCGCGCGGCCGTGATTAGACGTTACGAGCGCTCACTGAGTGAATATTTTGAGGAAATAGAATCCGAAGCATTCCGTTCGCCACGGCAAAGAGTGGCAGTGATGTATGAAGTTTTCACTTTAGTTTAACTGTTGTATAATAGATCTGCAATTTTCTAGTTTTGTTATTAAACGTCACGTGACATTAAATGCTCTCATGCTGCGAGCATGTAAGTAAGTTGGTTAGTTAGTTACGCGTATTTTGCTTTGATTTTAATTGTTTTTAATAACTTTTTGATGGACTCGCCGTAATTTTCGAATTTTTTGAAAAATGGACGCAACTATGATTTATAATTATACGTTATTATAGAAAAATATGATGCTACAATTTCTCTTTTTCGTTCTAATTTAGTAATTTAAATTGCATTTTAACAACAAGCAGTTTTATTTCAAATTTCATTATCTCTATATAGAGCGTGTACAAGAATTACGTGTATGTTTTATAATAATTTCGGGTAGAATACTTTTAGCTATTTTCGAAATTTATTAACTTTTAAAACCATAAAGTTTTGGGATAATCGGAAAACATTTGAAGAAAATAAGTTTATGAATTTTTTGATGCGTTTCAAGGAGTTGAACGCGAACATTTTTACGGTTTTTTGTTGTTCATTTTCCGTGCGCATCATCCTGAGAGATCTTCTCGCGTCTTCGAGTTGTTGCGCGCAAGAAGTCGGTGCACAGCATCCTCATCGCTTTGTGAGCTGCTCTTTGATTCTCTTCCGATGGTCTTCGGCAGCAACATTGCTGCTGCTGCCGCTGCTGATGGTCGGTCGGTCGGGTGGTGCCCGATCCTCACGAGTGTATGCTGGTCCATCTCGCTCGTACTTCTTCAGCGCGCCCGTCGAGGAACGCATTCCCAACTTCCCTCTCTCCATTCTGGTTGTTGCTGTGGCGACCAAGCAGCGCGTTGCGTTCCAACAACGAAGACTCCATGCAGTATCAATTGAGTCGTTGTTGTGCGCATGACGGTGCGTTGTTTGCAACAATTTCGCCTCGCACAGGGAAAAAAACATTCGAAACTCGAACGAAAACAATTAGTGATACAGCAATATGTTGATTCCACGTTGAGTTGAATGCGTGTCTCAGTTATGTGCGTACCACCCAGTACATTTGCGTATTTATTAATTAATTGTGCGTTTCGTGTTTAAATCGGTTCCGGAACTTTATCGCGTGATTGGCGGACACTTGAAGGGGGCGATTTGGTTTGGTTGTTTGGGAGTTTGCGACGAATTGGACGAAGAGTCGCCAGGACACACACCACACGTGTGCGAATTTTGCGCGATGCGCTGGACGTTCTAATCGCACATCACGAGCGATCGACAAATGCGGGAATTGAAACGTTGTCTCGCGCTTGTCCGACGTTGTTTCTCTTCTTCGGCTTCTCGTTGCCGGTGTGCTGTTGTTCTTGTTCAAGATGTGCAGTGTCGTGTGGCGACTTTTGTGTAGGAGCATGTCATACGGATATTTATTACACTTTTTCCTCTTGCTGCTCAACTTATTACAGGTAGAGTTTCGTTTTGTCTTAAACTTACTTAAATTGCAATTTAAAACGCACCAGGGAACTTGAACTAATCTAGAGAAAGAATTATTTTAGCAAGGAGATTGATTTTAAACCATCATTTATTGCGAAAGTTTAGAAAACGTTTAGGTTTAAAATTGCCATCAACTTAAATATTTTGACGAAAACGTTTGAGTAGGTACATTCTATTAGATTATAAGAAACACTTCATTATCTTATTATGTCTTTAAGTCTAAAGACTTACAAAAAATACGTTAACCGAAACCATGGATTAAAATGCAATTTACTTCTTGTGTTTCTGATCCCGAGTCAAGTCTCTGGAAATTACACGAGAAGCATTTAGAAATGTTTGAAATGATTTAAGAATGAAAAGAGGCATAGCAAAAACGCCATTGCATTGTGGTTTTACGTAAAACCCATCAACTTTTTGCAATTTACTTCTGCAGAAGTTGAAGAAGCACAAGAAGCCGTCCTTAAAAAGTAGCAATTGCGGTCGCATTGCAATCGGTCACAAAGTTGAATGCTGTGAGTGAGGCAGCGAGTCAGTGGTAAAAATAGTCGAAATGGTAGCAAATAATTTAACCTTCCTTAAAAAAGCTTAATCACTATAATAAAATTGTAACATTGCAACGCTGACAAGTTGTGGATCTTCTTCAAGTTTTATTCATTTTGCTCGCTTTTATAGTCTGGCTCGAGTGGAGAGTTGAGTTGGTCGCGCGCGCGCGCTCGCGGCGCAGAGAGACAAAAATTTAACGAGCGCATTTTCCCATGGATTCACTCGGTCGGCGACGCGCATTTCACATTTATTCACATCACAGCGCGCATGATTAGCATTAATAAATCGTGAATATGTACTGAATTCACTCGGCGTGCGTGTATTGTGCGCATTGTGCGTTCAACGAGCCAACAAAACTGTTGCCGCATTCATTGTCAGCCCATTAGATTCAATACACTTATTTACAACTTGTGAGTAACTTTACTCGCTCGCCGTTGGAGAGTAGTTAAGCAGCAGTCGTTTATCTTTTGTCAATGCCTCGCACATTGACTGGCGCATGATCGGAAGTAGCCGATAAATGTTTTGTCTCTTATTTTAAGAGTACTTAATTATGCTGCGTGTATGTTTATTCCATGCCGGATAAATTTTAATTTATCCGGCTTGCAAATAATTCACACGCTTCATTGACGAATGGCGACTTTAATAAATTTTTGGCCGGAAAATAATTGTGAAATTCCGAAATCGACTTGAAACGATGGTGAGAATGCCACTTCATTAGTACACGGTTTACTACTTTAAGACCGGAATTTAAAACAATGCAATTCGAATAAAAACCTAGATGCATAGAGTTTTTAGTCATAGACGCGTTTGGAACAAGTTTAGGAAACGTGCCCCGCATGAGGTCCATCCAAATGATAGTAGTTCTTGTTCGAATTACACGTGGTGGAACACATAAAGGAAGCCAGTCCATTTCCATATTACATAGATCTATAACAAATTTGAATAATTCACCTGTGTATTCGTTTCATAAATTCAACTCGTACGAATGCACAAAAACTTTGAACCGTTTCCAAGTGCAAAACGCATAATGAAAAAATTCTCAGCACTTTTGATGCTTCCATAATTCATTAGTTTATTCGGAATTTTGAAATCGTCAAAAAAATTTGCTTGATTTATTACGATTATTTCGTGCTCTAATAAAAGCGCTAAAGCATTTGTAGAGATAAGAATTTATTGCGAATAGCGACATTGTAGGTAGGTAATTAATTAAAGTAAACGTAAACTGTTTTTACTATAGTTAATAATATTGTAAAAGATGGGATTATAAAGTTAATAATCACGAAGTGGTTTATTAGCCGGAAAACCACATCTGATGAGATATCCTGCCCGAATGGCAGCACGCATGCTGGCGGGTAAATGAATCCAATGCGGAATTTGCGCACACGTTACGCGGTAGCCGAAGGAGTCATCCTGTTCATTGTATGTCCTCTCTGCTCGGAGGTTGTTTTATGCAGCGACAGTTTATTGCCGGTGTTAGTTTTACTTTAGTGGGTATACTTTACTCACCGCTGCCATTATACGAACACCTGAGCAGCTCACTCGAACGGATTTATTTACATTCTTTCAGAGAGACCCTTATCTCGTCTCTCTCCACCAGCAGCAGGCGCGAATCGCGCACGTCGTTTCGCAACGAACGCGCATTCCGCGATTATATACCCGCTGCTTGCTTGCTTGCTTGGTTCGTTCGTTCGTTAATTTCCTCGCACTCGGTGCGAATTTATCAGCTGCATTCGCGTCGTGATCGAATCAATACGTACGCTAAAAGTTAATGAAACTATTTAAGCGCAATTAACATTTTCTATGCATAGAAAACTGCTGAATTAAATTAAACGCCGGCAAGAAGCGTTCCAAGAAGATGTAATTGAGTCTTCTTTTTCATCAAACTAGGTGATGCATCGCTGATTCACAGCGATTCCTGAGAAGTCTTGAATGCGCTTAATTAATTAACATTTCAAATACGCATGCGACGAAAATTTTTGATGCGATTATGGGAAACACGACAAGAATGTGTATTAATGATGTGCGTATGCTTGTTTTCTGATTGCAGTGCGCGCACGGTTCCGGCTTCTTTGAGCTGCAAGTGCTCGAGATGGTGAACCCCCTCGGGGAGCTGATGGACCGTGAATGCTGCGGGGGTGTGCAACGCACTTCGCTGACGTCGCGTTGTACGACGCCGTGCAACACCTTCTTCCGGCTCTGTTTGAAGGAGTACCAGAGCAATGTGACCAGCACCGGTTCGTGTTCCTTTGGGAATACGTCGAGTGTCGTTATCGGGCGGGACACCTTTACCCTGGCGGATCCGGAACGCGGAAAGCTCGTCCTGCCATTCAGCTTCAGATGGACGGTGAGTACCCTTTCTGTTTCTTCTGCGCCCTTATCGATATTTATTGCGGTCCTGCAACGCGGTGGATGAGGAGAGACAACGTTTAGTGTAAAAATGTAAGAAGTTGGCAACAGTGGTTTACAATTTCGTGTACACGCGCGCTCGCGCACCAACGCTCAACGAAAACCTGTTCTTCCTGTAATAAGAGGGACTTATCACGTCATTATGCTGGCGTTCCTCGACGGTGCATTACTCTCTTCTCGCGCGCGCGAGCGCGTTCACGCTTAATGAAAAGGCCCAGACGCGCATGCATCTTAGCGCAAAGACCGCCCGTCGCGTTGAGCATAACGACCCCAAAACCGGCCAAGAAGTTCTTCTTCTTCGTCATGATCATCATCATCATCATCATGGTAAGAATGCGCAAGAGCGCAATGTAATTAAAAACGCAGCCAATTAATCGAAAACTTATCTATCGCATCGATTGATTAGCAAAGCTAGAAATTAGCCATTCATCTCGCGCCATTGTCCGGTCGCGCTTAATGCGCTGGATGCACATTCGGCAATTAAGCTTAATGAGTCGAAATTGAAGCAAACGAGACGGCGCTTGACTCATTTGACTCGCGTTATTAATGTTTCGGAAACATTAAAATTGCAATTTCAATTAGCGCGGAATGTCTGCGCGACATTGCGGCTGTGACAAACAGGAAATGCGAACGAAGCGATGTGCGAGACTCTATGGTCATCTTGATGATATTAACAAAGAAACGAATGGTCTAATTAAATGCGCTAGAGTCGTCGCTTAATTCTTAACACGCTTCATTAAATGCTTTCTTATCATGCGGACGTTCTGCATTCCTCGATGCCTGATAATGACAGCAATTAGTATGCAAAAGGAAAAACTCTTTAAAATATCTTAATAATCAGATTTTTCGTGGCTCGTCTCGAAATTCTTTCTATTCATTAAAAGTTTCTGATACTTAATACAGTCGAAGTCAATTCAGTTTACACGGTCGCATGTGTTTAATCGCCACAAAACGTGAAGAGTTTGCATTCATTAATGATTAATTAATATGGATCACTGGCAAGCCGTAAAAAACTAAATAAATTAAGGCAGCTTATTTCACAACAAAAGTAGATTAATTGATGCGACCCATTATGAAAAAAGCGGGCGGGGGGATAGAAAGTCGGAAGTTCTCAAGAGTGCCGCATGCAAATGCATCGCATTAAAATTGTATAACATATTGCCATTGATATATAATCGAACGTGTGAAAATGTGGTAATCTCATTATTATTCCTTCCTGTCGTTCCATCGCGCCACGAATAATGCGCGCCTTGCCTGGTGGGACATGTTCGTACCAGTAATCGATTCGCTTTCGTGGAATTGCTGCACTTCAATTGAACTTTGTTTGATCGTTTGGTGGCTGCTGTGTGAAAATTCTTCAGTTTATGACTCGAGGCACTAATCAGAAAAATTTCCAATTCCATCATTTCGTGGTTATCACATTTCGAAAACATCGTGAGCACCACTAAGTGAAAATTAATTAGCCGAGTGGAATTACATTCATTTTAAGAAGAAACCAGATCCTAAAATTCATGATAATCTGAATTATTGACGCCGCCATTGATTGAACAAATGATTATTACTTTGATAATAAATTATCAGCTCATTGTCTCCAGTCATGTTCAGTTTGCGTTTCGATAAATTTTAATGAAATCGTCATTACCGTGCAGTACCTACGCGCGCGCGCGCTCACTTGCGGATAATTTAAACGTAAAACGTCCGCGCGTCTCAGCGGCGATCTTGATGCCACGAAATAGATTTAGATGGTTCGTGTCGATAGCGGGCGAATGCGAATGTGAATGCGAACGAACGTCGTCGACTATTAAATCGATCTTAAATAGACTAGGTACACGCACTTAGACTACTTGAACGCGTTGTACGAGTACGCGAATGCGTCCAGACGCGGACAAGGAGGAAGCAGAAGAAGAGGAGACGAGGAAGCTGAAATTTATTTCGCCGTTTCAACTGATTTCGCCTTTTTGCTAACGACGCTCGCGCGCTTGTATGTTTTGCGAAACATGCGAGCGAATTGTAGGTACCTACGGTCGTCGCGGAGACGAAAGAAAGTTGATTTCGTTTGCGTCCGAATCGCGCGCACATTCATTAAAACTGTACTTTTGGTGTTTTCGCGCAGAGTCTACTTAACTCAACAAAACGAACGAACGCACATCGACGAGATTCCTTCTTTTTCCATCAACTTGAATTACCCACAACATAACAACCAGCAACCTATTCGTAATTTTGCAATTGAATTGTTAAACTTATAAATTTTCTTCGCTGCAAATCCCGCAAACATTTCTAGGCTAATATAATAAATTCAAGGCAAACTCATCCAGCAAAAAGTATTTGATTTAAACTTTGACTGAGCGTAAAAAGAAAATCTAGGATTTTATGGACAACTATCGTTCACTTGGAAAGAAAAAAGAGTTGTTTAGAAATAAAAACGTCAAATCTGTAAAACAAACAATAATGAAATGGTTAATAACAGTACGGAAAAAAAAACTTAATGACAGATTGTCTCCGAGTTGTAGTGGTTTTTATGCGCAGGTAGTTTTTAAAGAGAGATAAACACATAATAATAATGATGATGATTATGTGGCTCGTTAGTGGATGCGCGTACGCAACACATGAATCGAATAAAAATTTGCTTAAATTTCATTGCGCAAAAAGTCGGTGTACGCGCGCGCTCGCGCTCCGCATGGTAATTGCCGGTCTATCCAATTAGCTCTAATTAACGATCGCCAAACGAAGCGTGCGACACTCGCCGTTGTGCTCCATAAAGATGCTGCGTGCGCTTATCGCATTGTCGCGCGATGATTAGCGAGCAACGGATGAACATGTAATGCGCGCACGCTCGTCGTACGTAAGTAAACACGCGTTCATTATAAACCCCCGAGTTTAGTTAACCGGGTCGAAGTGCAGCGACACTTAATTAAAGCTGTTTTAATTCGTCGTACTTTCCACGAAGACGTCACGTCAGCTCACGAAATTGTTAACGTTGGCTTTTGCTTTTGCTCTTGCTTGTGGCTTTCGCGGGCATAACATACGTGTGTGTGCGCGTCTTTGTTCTGGACGTTTGCGCTCATTGCATTCTTGAGTAAATGCATCGAAACTATGCGCGCAGAAGAAGACTTCTTAAGTTTTATAGACTAATAGCGCAAGTGCGCGCACGCTTAGCGTATGGCTTCATTGTCCAGCCGCTGAGCGTAAAGTAAATTTACTCAGCTCGCTGGTATTTGTATTTAAATATGTGTTATTAGTTTGCCCACCTTTTTATCCACTTAATAAGCAAATGCGGCTGAGTAATGAGTTTGACTCATTGCCATTGCCGACTGAATAATTTACAAACAGCCTCTCAGTCGTAAATGCTAAATGAAATTTTATTTTCTCTTTGTTCGATCATTTTCTCATTTGATTCGACGTTTAATACACGAGAAATTTTACAATATAATTTAAATGTTAAATAGTGGAGTTTAGAGAGTCAAGGAGGAGAATAAAAGATTGAGAATTATTTTAAATGGGTGGAATGTTAGTCGGTATATAAAATGATTTTTTACATTATATTTTATTATAGTAATCACAAGTTTTTCAAGTATTCAACGCGAAGAAAAGTTCAGGTGTAATGATACACAAGCGGCAAATGGAAAACACGGTTACGCCAATTAAAAATTAATTTCTAGAGCTTTTCGCGGCGTGGCCGCATTGAATTAATACGCATGTTCACCGCCGTAAACGGCGCAACTCTATGGAATTACGGAATAATTAATATGTGCGGCCGCGGAATTATAAATAACGCTAGCGCATGTGCAACAAGCAAGCAGGCTCAAGGTTTCTGCTTTGCATACTTCAAATTAATGCACTTTTCTGTGTTCTTTGGGAAGCAAAATAGGTACGTGCAACTGCTTTTTGCGCCATTACATCAAGGCATTAGAGTTGTCTTTATAGGTCACTTGTTCGGTGGAGTTAGACAAGCGCAAACAATAAAATTCTAGATTACCGCGGAAAAAATACGAATGCGTTTGTGAATTATAACTATTTGTACATATAAGTCAAACGCTAATAGTTTTATGCATGGATTTGTATGAGTTATGTTTTATATTTTATATTGTTTAGCAAAGTTCAAGGTTTGGCTTTACTGCGGGTGATATAATTTAAATTGAATGCGGATCGAACGAGGAAATAGAAGTCATTTTGATAATCTCACGATAGGTACATGCGAATTTAAATATAAGTTGAGTATTTAATCAAAGCTTTCGCCGAGATTAAGTAATAATAATTACGAATACATTTCGAGTTGTCAACTTTATTATTTATATTTTAATGTTTTACACTCAAGACGAGACATAAAACACAATTACTCAGTGAAACTTAAATTGCAATAGTAATAATAACAGTAATAATAATATACTGCAAATGCAGTTTATAGGCGTGTGTATCAGATGTGTTAAACGTAAATAATTTATTGGACAATAACAATTTATTTAATTGCGGTATTACGTTTTTTTTTGTTTTTTTTATTTTTTTGTTGTTGTGCGTTGAGAACATTCTTTTACTTTCTCACATTGAATTGCCTACCGTCATAAATACGCAACGAACGCATTAATGAATATGCAACAAATTGATTGTTAATACGATAAGCTAAACGTTGAATAATTACAATTATTTCTCGTGCAATTACGCGCTAAAGGTTGTCACAGTCGTGCGCATTTTTTTACCAAGCGAAAAGCTTAATAATTTCTTGCGATAATTATGCTGAGATTGTCTAGCGTTTTGTTAGTTAGTAGGTGAAACATATGATTATGGCATTCGGGGAATGCAACAAAACGTAAAACGAATGCAAATGACTGCCTGATTTAATTAGATTCAAATTAATGTTAATTGCTAATCCGCGTGTATTTAATTACAAATGTGTGTTTGGTGCCCACACGTCTCGTATTTAGCCAAGTGACTGACCAATGCTTCGCGGTTGTAAATATGACTTACGAGCTTATACCTACCTAAGTAATATTTGCAAAAGTGACTCATTGCTAAATATTCATAACTTTTAGTTTTAATTTAGTTATTCGTGGGAAAATATTACATAGTAAATTTCATAAATGAATATTTATAGAACTCGCATGATTATTCATCAATTAAATCAACTTCAGTAGGTATTAATTACGAAGAGATATTATGCTTATTTGAAAAGAAAACTTACATAACTCGCGAGAGATTTGAATAATCAAATATAAACATACTTGACGTGCATATTTTATGCATTAATATTTGCTGCTTGCACACGAAATAAAATTTATACGTGTCAAAGTATTCTCAAGAGTGCGCAAATTGCGAAATCACACGACCTGCAGGAAAAATCAAGCAATTTACACATGCGTTTTGGCATTACGAAGGAAATTGTCATCCCGACATACGGCTATCATTTATGCCGTATGACCATTCGCCAGTATTTATAGATGCTAATAGAATTTTCATACGATTCGCCATTCGGCCATTAATAAACACATACAATTGAATATGTTCGCAACAGCAATAAACATTGATTGCGAATACGTACGCGAATACGTGTGTAGTACTGTGTAGTAGGTATGCAGAGTCGCACATTAAATGCACGCATCACTAATAGCTAATAGATATTATAATAAGGTAATAACCCACTTTGCTATGTGACAACCGTTATTGCCGTTTTTCTTTTCACTAGATAATTTTCTTTCGTATTTTAATTATGCCGCGATGCGCTTCGCCCATATCGCGGACGCGGATGAGTAATCGTTGAAGATTACAGTAACGCAAATTTTCGAATTTATCAATTTCGTGGCAGAGACACACGCACAAAGAACCGGATGACGATGAAGACGACGACGACGAAGAAGACGAAGAACAATTTGTCAATTGGTTATTTTATCGAGATGGAGCGCGCACTGTGCTGGTGCATCAATCGCGATTCTATTCGAAGATGGTTCGTTGCGTTAACAAACGTTGATTGATTGCTCCGAACATGATGCCACCATGATGGCGAAGTGATGTAGACGAAGAAGAATGCAAACAAGTATTTTTGATTGATTTCCGGTTTTAATTTCACTTCGAAATTAATAATTACTGTCTGCACGGACATTTGTGGTCTTAAGTTTGCATTATTTCGTCATAAAGTTGAGATCTGGTTCGCGTCGTGCTTATGTGAAACGCGGAGTTGAAGAAGCCGTTCATCAAGATAATAAATGTACGCGAATGAAAAATGATTTTTAATGAGCTCGTTGCTCTTGTTCCTCTCGTCCTCTCACGTAACTGCCATTGCTCGTTGTTCGTTGTCATCTCGCGCGCTGAGAAAATGTCACTTTATCGTGGAATTATTTCGTAAAAAACAGTTGTAAACTACGTTGTCGGACGAGCGATAACCGTAATGTAATTTACTTAAAGAGGTGGAATTTGAATAATTTCTTTTCTTGCGTACGAAATCATAAAGTTTGACAGCAGGCTGGCTTACAAAACGCTTGTCACTTGGTGGGAATTTGAAGAATTCTATTCTATTCAAGAGTGATTAATTATTTATGGAATTAAGTCGCTATAACTTGATGAATTATTATTAATTTTGGAGAAGACTGGGTAACATTTATTGTTTTACGCGTGGTATTATAATAAGCGGAGAGATAATACGTGATGATTGCAAATTCAATTCCATTAATGGAATGAAGCAGACAGAGATGCAAGGATGCATAATAGCAACGTGCGTATTAATGAGAAAACATTAAAACGGCTAAATGTTGTTTTTTCCCATATCGTTTAATTTACGAAGCATGCACGATTGCGAAGTAAGTGCGCATTATTGGCGTTATTATAATAATAACGTCTTTGGCGCGCGGTGCTCGTCTTCGCGCACATTGAGGCATTGATTGGTTTAGAGCTGAAGATGAAGAGCCGTGCGCGACTGTAAGTAAGTGAGTAAGTAAGTACTTGAGATGAAATAGCACACGATTTCGTTCGAAGCTCATTTCGTTCAACCCGTTTCGTTTTCACGCAATTTTAGTGCAAGTTTTGTGCGGTTTAGGCGCGCGGCTAGCGTTCATTAGCTGGTGGTGGTTTGCGCAGGTAATAATAGCCACGTTTGCAACGCACCGCGCGATCAACAAAAAGCGCATACGCCACCGAAACGGACTAACAACGTGCGGAAAAAACACGCAAGCACTTAATTACCGAATTACTGTTTTTTGCCGCTGCTTGCCAATGCGCGCCTGTGCCTCATTGGTTCGTCCAGTTGGCATTTTAAGTGCTAATTAAAACATCGCTTCTTCCACCTTATTAATGACCAATCACGGTAATTGATGTTTGAAACATTTAAATGTATTTTTCCCATTTGACGAGAGCGATGCAATGTAGCAATGAGATGCTTTGGAAGTTAGGAATTTACTTCTTTCTTGGCGCTTTTCCTATCGATTTAGTTCACTTTACCCTGCCTAGTTAAATTGTGAAATGAGTGGTCTGGCGTTGCGTAAGCGTTAATTGAATTACATTGAAACGATCGTAATTAGATTTGATTAATTATTTACGATTAGTTATTGACTTGATTGGCGAGCTCGTTTGTTTTCACTCTGTGCGATTGCGCATAACTCGAATTGCAGCAACTTTAGGTTGAATACATGCAGTTTGCAAATGTTAGTTAGCGATTTACATACGTAAAGTATATACCCTTATGCTGTTTGAATGCTATTTGCAATTCAGCGACGACTTTCTATACAAACAATTTGTCTGCGTGCTGTTACGTCTTTGCAATTATATTTCTTATTGGCAACGAAAAAACGAGTCGACGTAATAGTTTACTCATCTGAAATGAAGAAACTAATTACATATTTTGACTGAATATTACGAGCGATAATTAGTTGGTCGTTAAAGAGATTTGGTCGAAACAGGAAGAAAATGCAGAAATTCGAAACATTTGCCGTGCTTACACAATTCCGAGTACGGTGCGCGCAAATGCAATAGCAATTGAATTAATTATCAATTAACCGTATTATAATATTGACCTCGAGTGGCTGGCGCTCGTCGTGGAACGCGCATTGCATGCGGTATGCATTTCTATCACAGTCCGATATCGATTATATTGCACCGATTGAACGCATACGTTCGCGCGCGCAACACCTATGTTGGTCGCGGCGCGTCGAAGAATTGAGAAGTCGCTCGCGGTTCTCATGTATCGATCGCCAATACCGATGTATCGCTTTACGAAGTGGCTGAGCCGTGTGTGTGGCGCGTAAGTCACTTTGGTCAAGCGATTGCCAAGCAGCGGCCGTACACATGCATTGTGTACGCGCGCGCTCTCCAAGCCATCGGAATGATGTCGCCAACAATCTCCGCTTATATGGAAGCGCGTAATGCACCTGCGGAATTTGAAATTTTTCGCAATGCACGCGCGCACAGCCCGCAAGAGTTTGCGAATCGATTCCATTCGTATTCAAGTGAGCAATAAATTGCTGCTCCGTCCGCGCTCACTGCGCCTGCGATCTTCGCTGAATGCTCAATTTATTTTCGGTGTAAATCGATGTGAACACGTCAATTTTATCTTATAAACATTCGACTGTTACGCCATTTGCTATATTTTAATAGGACTCATTAATAGCCCACATACATAGGTACCTATTTGATTATGTGAATGCCAAATTAGGAAATTGAAAGAAAACATTTTGCGTGAAATTGTCATAGTGTGAAAACAATATCTATTTAATGACGAATGCAAAGAAGTAATGAAAATTAATTCAAGTTTGCTCGTAAAGCATGATTCTAAATACACATGACATTAAACTTGTGTGGTTATCTTTAATAGCATAAAACGTATGCACTACATAGTGGTAGCTTAATGTGAACGTGTAATTAGTACGCAGACGTCGTAATCGTGGTCGTTGTCTTGACTAATTAAAAGCTGACTTTGGCCACGTAATGCACGGTCGTCTTCTATTGTTGTTGCTCGAGCTGTCGCTGTTCATAATTTCATCTGCGAGCGGCGGAGCACACTGTTTGACCTCTGCGCCATGGCCTGCACGAAGGCAGACACATTGGCAGATGTAGATGAAGTAAAAATGTGAGTGATGATGGAAAATTAAAGAATCACTTGATGCAATTGTGTGCAGCGCGACGGCACAAGTTGTGCTGAAGCGGATGATTAAAGCATGACAGGCATGAAAAAACGTGAAAAAATTAAAGAGCGAGTGATTTAAGGGGCAGCAGCGCGCCGAACATCGGTCAGAAAAATTTGTTAATTGGGACGCGGCGAGCGCGAGTGCCGGCGCACAATGAAAAACAAATATTTCACGGCATGATCTCATTAATTAGCAATTCCATTGATTTTCGGCTTTTTGTTCAGAAATACGGCGCACACGTTTTGTGCTGCGTTCGCTGTCGGCGCGCTTTTAATTAGATTGAACACCAACACAAAATATTCAAAGTATTCTCGGACGTTGTTCTCTTGAAGTTTGACACCGCGACGAAACGTAACGAAGCAGTAAATGAACTCGGAATTGTTTTGGTTTTGTTTGGTTTTTTTGGTTGTGGTTTAAGATGCTGCATTGCGATCGAATGAAAAATCAATTATATGAAAATTAATTGGACAAGATATCGATGATACTTTTCGGTAATCGATGATGCACTTTGCGTTTTGACTTAAGTCGCCTTCAGACGTGGAAGGGTGGTTGTTTTTTAATGCGTTCGAAAAAAGAATGAAAAGGAAAAGGAGTAGAAGCCAGCAGAAGAAGGAGAGGATTGTGTATGGCTTCGAAATTAATCGCCGGTAAGATTCTTGAATGCGGTGCGCGCTCCTCTTCTTGGTTCGTCGTGGCCGTCTTCTTGTTATTCTTCGTCTGCAGGTTCATACCATCAATTTTTTTCGAAGGTCGCGTAGCGAATGAATCTGTCCGGAATGTGTTTATATACCTATGTAAGTACCACTTATGCTCGGACTAATTGTATACAGAGCAATACGAAAAGGTTGCAACTTAATGAAACGTGCGCATTTGATCATCGATTTCTTTACCGGATTGCAGTACGAGACACCTTGTTGGCCATGGACCAAGGCGCGCGCGCGAATGAATCGTCATTGCTTTGGTCTGTGCTGTTGTTGCTGGTGCTGTCGTTTGTTGTATTCCTTGCTTCTTCTTCTTCGTATGCGCGCCGAAGAGATTCCAAAGTCGGACGGAATAATAGCGCTTTTTAATTGGCACACACGGGGAGCGATGCGCGCGAATTTCACCATGTCAGACTAATATTTGTGCGAATCGATTCGCAATCGTTAATTTTTGGGTTATTTTTTCGGATGACAAGCGCGCGATTCGTAATGCAGTTTATTTTATCGCCACTTAATTATATTTTTAATTAGCGCATTTTGCCTTTTATCTCTTTTTTTATTTGATCAAACCCAATAAATTCGTGCAATTTATTTACATAATTTAAATTAGTTTCACGGTTCCGTTTAAGCATCAATTTTCTCTCTTTCCGAAATTAGTTTGAGGTGCTCGTTTTGATTTACTGAATTAATTTTGCATTTAATTTTTAATTCACTTTAGAACTTGAGCTTTTTTGATATGGTTATTCTTTTTATAAGAAACATTTGATGCGGACATTGTCGATCCTGAAAACATTTTCAACGTCTTAAAAATGTGTAGCAAGTTAACAAGTCCCTTATGATTATTACAGTACGTTTTCGATTAGTTCCATTGCATTTCGAGTTTGTTAGTCGGAGAAGCAATACGGCTCGTAGAACAGCGCACGAAACGAAGAAAAAAATGAACGTACACGACTTTGAATGACTGTGGTTAAGCTGGAAATGTTGAAATGGTGCCTCAGTGCCTATTAATTAAAGACTACCAAACCTGAAGAAACACGCGCAGTGAAAACGCATAGCGTATCAGAAGACGACGCGCATCGTTCGTCGAAAAACGCGATACTTTCCACTCGCGACCAAGCCGCACAAAGCCATCCGAATCCTCAAAAACTTACAATCTTGGCGCAAGAGACATTTCAAACTTGAATCTTTTACTTTCTTTCAATTCAAATTCGTTGTAAATTAATCCCTGCGTAATCTTGAAGAGCACCTAAGAATTTCAATAATTTTATCGAATCATTGCCGATTCAATGCATTAGAATGATACAGGCTGAGGATTTTTTGCGAAAACAGCCTGTATAGTGAAACAACATCTAAGTGCAGCACGTCTCTATATCGTGTGTTTTCCGTGTTCGGTGTATAAAGTTACACCCAGCGGAATTGTAATTTATATCACTTTTGAAAACGTTGCGCGTCGCGCGAAGCACCACAACACGCGGGACGGACAAGTGCGCGCGCGCTTTGTCGTTTTTGCAGCAAAGCATGCTCGCAACACGGCCTACAACATCGGTAGATATTGTACGTTTTACTAATCCTTAAATCAACGAAACAATGTTCGCCGCTTTCGCATCAACGACGATCCCGAACGCGCTACGCTCGCCTGCCTTAATCTATACTAATCAGCGATCATCATGATATTGACAACAGCGCGTAATTGCGTCATAAATTCGTGCATTACACGCGCACTTGAGGTAAAAGTTCATAATTTCTAATTAGGCCTTAATTAACGAGGCGCGCGCATGTTCAACCAAACGTGCGCGCACTCACCGACTGTCAGCCAAGATCTCCAAGAAGTCGACACGAGAGATGTTGTTGCAATATCAACAAATTTCACCGTGACGACTTAATTAGCGCGCACGCTGTGGTTTCTTGTGAAACAATTATTTTTTTCAAACGAGATGCTCTCAACTCTTATAATTTTTCATCACTTTGCGCAATACAAAGTGTCTCAGCAGTTTTCCTTTAATTTTCAGCGCAAAATGAAAAACTTTCGAATTTTAACACTATCGTACAACGTGAAGTAATAGATAGACTAATCACTTATTGATTACTTACAAGATCTTTTGTACGCCTGAATAGGAGTTGAGTGAACAATCGGTAAACGATAAACGACGAGTTAATATAATAATTCACATGAATAACGTAATCATCGAATGCGTAATGACTCGCCACGATGCTTTTGCATCTTAATCAGGATTTTCACGCTGACCGCTGATGATTAAGTCCTCGTAATCGCCTCTTTTATTTGCCGCAGTATTCAATGCATCGACGGCGCATCTTGTTAATGCGTTTTTTTCTCTTCTTCTTATGGGCAAAGCATAAGAGTAGCGCAAGTTTTCATTTCACTTTCCGCGTACAATAGACAAGCGGCTGGACGCAATCTGAATGATGGAACAAGTTGCATAACAAACGCGCGCGCTATCAGTGCGCAACAAAAGAACACAATCGAGCGTGATGCGCGCATTGTGTGCGGGTAAAACACCCGGTAGATTCGTATTTAGATATCGTCGCGTTCCACCACAGCCACCACCACCACCAAATGAGTAAATTACTATCATATTGCCTCTTGGGCATTATCTGCTTCGTGTGATCTTCGACTTGTGCTCTCTGCCTGTTGTTGTTGTTGTTGTTTGGATGAGCACAAACATGATCGGGATTCGATTTTTCATCCGGCGCTCGCCCAGATCGATCGCTCAACGTAATGATCAAGTTCTCCATGTGCCTTATCACGATGGCAATTCCGAGCGCGATTCTCGACGTTACCTACGGCCCTCGTTGTGGCCTGCTTTATGCGCGTCGTTATTTCGTCCAGTGCGCTCGCTGTAGCAGCCAGCGCGATTGTTTAATTAACTCGAAGGCTTAGCGCTCTTAATTTAGGCAGCGCGCACGGCATTAAAATGTTTAGCCCGAAAACGCGCGCATGACGACCGTGATGAGCACTTATTTCGTTTCCAAAATGACAACGCTATCTTAAGAATAAATCTCAATATCAAAACCATTTGTTTGCTCTATCTTTAATTTGAAATCTGACGTATGCGTATGTCGTATTTGCTTCGTGTCGTTTTAACGTTCAACAACAGGTCAGTAGATTTCATTTTTACCTTAATCAGCGCAAATATTGCATGAAAATGGAATTCAGGAGATTATAAAGAAATTAAAAATTAAGTAAAGTAATTACATTGATTTAGCACTAATTAACGAGTGTAGTTAATAAAATTGGTGACAAATAAAAGGCGCGTTAAATGAAGTGATTGTATTCATATCTCCGGCGGGGGCAAGAAGTTGTTAATAAAGACGAGCGGCGCAGAGAAGAAGTGCACATTTAATGCTTTGTTAAAGCGAAGAAAATCAGGTTTCATTAAAGCGCGGCCGCCAATGCGTGCAAATGCGTTCGCTGCCCGTTGCGAGGGTTTAAGTGCAAGTAATAATAAACTAAAATATCAGCTGGTTTAATTGGATGGGAACCGCGGCGCGCATTCGTCAGCAGCGAGCAACGGGTGGTTTGCATGCCATCCTTCTTCTTGCGCCTTGTTATTGTTTCTTAAGCGAGTTCTTTTTTCTGCTGCCTCCTTCTTCGCCGCTCTCGGCCGGTGCGCAGAGCGCGCTCGCGCTTTGCAGTAATTCGCAGCGCACATACCGCGTTGATCAGCATCGAAATTGTAAAATTAAATGAGCATTCGATTTTTCGGAACCCCGAATGACGACGTCGACGACGACGACGGGCAGAGGAAGAATAAGAAGAAGAAGCGCGAGCGTGGAGTAGAAGGGCATTAAGCACTATCAGTGGCACGTCCCGAAACGAATACTTTTTTAATTAAAATACCTTAAACGCGTTGTTTGTGCGCGCGAGCGCAAGAGAGCCAGTTTGATTTTTATCGTCGAGACAAGATTCACAACTTTGCGTTCTCGTCGTCGTCGTCGTCGTCGTCCTCCTCCTCTTTCTTCGTCCAGAGAGCAGATGAGGAGGAGAGGAGAGAGGAATGTTGTCTAGGTACTCAAGACGACGCGACGACGCGAATGAGAGAGTTCATCACTGAAATCGCTTTTAATTATTTTTGGAAGAATGTCGCTCGCTGATCCGAGATAAACGGATTTATTATCGTTTGACAGGCGATCGACTCGCGATTCGTTTGGTATCGTTGGATTATTCATCAACGCTCCCGCGTCCATTTCGAATTCTGCGAAGTGAATTCGCTTAATGAATTCATCATTTTTTCCTCGCCTCTCTCGCACCGTGCGCTTTGTGCTGAATTTCTTTCGTTCTTTCTCGAGTTATGAATGAATGAATGTTGTTGAATCCTTAAATGCGCGCATAGTTTGGTGCTGGTTATGGCGATGGCGCTTACACTTCATGGGAAGTTGGCACTTACTCGAACATTATAATTGCATTTTATGAATTCAAGTGCCGGTTGTGGCGAGCAGAGAAAATCCAGCGTTTGATTGCAAATATGCGAAGTTCGTATTTGTCGCACTTAATGATTAGATCGCGCGCTCGATGCAATTACACGAATAAGTTCCATACGAATGACTATAAAAAGCAAGAAAGTGATTTGTTGTCGTATTGACCCAAAAGTGGCGAAAGTATTTATTATTTATATCCATTCCAAGCATAATTCAATAATGATTTATTTAACATTCATTTAATGCTGGGATTTCGGGGGCAAAACAATTCGAGTCACTCATGAGCGTAGTAAAAAGGAGTGAAGCGATAAAAAAAATGTATAAATTGAATGCGAATGGAAAAAATATGTAAGCAACACCAATATTATGGGGCCGGTTTCATAAATAATGCCAGTACGCGTTTCGGCCATGCAGAAACGTTTTACACGCATTACGCGTGGTGTACACGTTGAACGTTGCATCGAAAATACATAGATTTTTTATTCAGTACACCGGCGTACAAACAAATAAATAAATGCATTATTGCATACACGCATTCGGCATGAATGTCGCGTTGCGTCTATCTCGCCGACCAAATCGGAATAAAAATTTCATTTAACGTGTTTTCGTTTTTTGGTTGCGTTCTAGATATGTTCACTTGTTTTATTACTCTTGAAGAATATTTCAACGCAAACATTCCTCGTGTTAAACGAGAAAAATCGTATTAGTGATTGGCAATTATGTTGTTGAAAAAGTTTATTATTTTGACTTGGCACGTAAATTAAGTTGTCAGAAATTTCTAAATACTTTGATATGAAATTTATTTGCATATAAGTAAACATTTTGAACGCGCACAACTTTGCTCCAGCTACATTTGTCAAATGTAAAGCACGAGGAGCAAGTCGACTTAGGCGTGAGGAAATTCGTAATTGGATTCTTGTAAAAAGCGAAGCGTGGAAATTACAAACGCGCCGTTTAATCGGGAATGAGCGATCGTTTTTCGTCGCGCAGCAGAAACAAAAACGACAACAACAATCGACTACCACGACGACGACGGGCACGCAATAATAGAAAATCGATAGGATATTGTGAACAGCCAATACACAATTCGTTGAGCAGCAAGCAACAACAGCAGCAGTAGCAAAAACTTGGTAACTTGGCTTGGCTGTGTTGCTGGTGCTACTTTGCTATGGCCTTTCAACGCGTCTTCTCATTGCGCGCACACAAAAAGCGCGATCGCCTAGGCGCAATGCCATTGTCACACTATAATCACCGTACACGTACTTGAATAATTGAAAATAAATGCTCGACAAATTAGTTCACTTTTTGCGGCGCACGCTTACCGCCGAATAATGGGCTCGCTTTTAATGTGATTCTTAGCGTAAAATAGCATTAAACTTCAATAACCTGTTTTTCATTCAAACGCCAGAATTATTCCAATAACCGGCATTAATAAGTTATGCCGGAGATGCCTTCCTTCATAACGGTATAAGTTGTGAAACTAATTATTACGAACGCGCAAGAAATTTACACTTGGGATTTGATTTGATTTGTTTCTAATTTCGATTGCAAATGCAGCACTTGCCGCACTTGAGTAATATGAATCTACCTACCTGCGAGTTGCAGCAGGACATGTGCTGAATGCGGGTTTTGTGCGAAGAGCGCACACTTCGGGAGGAAGCGCGAGTTCAGTGAAACCAGATTCTTCGGAATCGCATCGATCGAATATGTGAAGAAGAAGACGCGCTCGCATGCATTATGCATGAATTGGAAATGCACATGCGAGTTGAGCTTAAATGCCATACCGTTAGATCGTCCTCGACAATGCAAACAAACCACTGACTCGAATGATTTTTTTTCATAATGCACGTCGTACCTACTCTGCAAGAAAATGTAGTAACAGTATGAATTCATGTTGTGGGTTAAAAAATGCGCAAAAAGAAAGAGAACGAAACTTGAAATTAAGTTTAGTGGGTTTGAAATTAACTTAAAATATGCTTGGAAAGTATCGCAAAGGTAGATTAAGTAATTAATGTTGTTGCGTTGTCGACGATCGCGATGCGACAGGAAGAAGGACAAACGCGAGGCAGAAGAAGAAACGCACTTCGCGTCGTGAGTTCTTTTAGTCGGTCGTCCGCGGAACGCAGGCATAATTTGTGACACTGGCTTCGCGCATCGACGACGTCGTCATTAATGGAATCTTTATGAGTGTGACAATATTCAAGATTGTATATCTAATAAGAGAAGAAGAGTCGAGAGTCGCGCCTTGGCCAAAGCGTTAAAACGAGTGAAAAAAAGAAACAAACGGCTAAGGACTAAAATGTGAAGCGAGCACAAAGAACGGCACGAACGAAGAAGGCTGAAGAGAAATAAAAGCAGCGAGCGCAGGGCAGGGTTGTTCAATTAATACTAATTTAATGAAACGGAGGAGCGCATGATCGCAGTTAAGACGAATTTCGTGACCGTTCCACCGTCGCCGCCGCCGCTGCCCATGATGATCTTTATGATTTACACGTACGGAATTAGTCGCTTAATATATCGCCGAAGCGTATCGTATTTATTATATTTGCTATACGGCTTTGAAATTAGTTTTTGATAGCATCACGGCCTGGCGGGGCAGGTAGTATCAATATAATTTCGATGAATGAAGCTTGAGGTGCACGCTACACGTATGTAGGCGAGACTCGTAAAAGTAATAAGCAACTGAAAAATTGCCCAAGAAAGTGGACGAGGCCTGTGTTGAACAAATCGGTAATCTTGCCATCTTTTGCGCTGGATTTTACTCGCGGACGAAGTGCAGTTTATGTAATAAACCGCAATGGGCGTGTGATCATTGCTTCGATGCAATTTGTCCGAAAAAGTTTTAAGTTTTTATTATGCGGTTGCGTATTTTTCAAAAATAATTTAATGGTTATTTAAGAAATCGTAAAACATCCTAAAGGGTTCCGAAGTTATGAAAATTATTGAGTTTTATCATTCTAGATTTTAAACATAAAGTAATATTTCGTGAAACCTTAGATTATTTGATCGTTTACAGAACGAAGACATTAAACGTGCAAGAAGTGTTCATTAAATGCTTGTTAACGTATTTTTCTTTATTCGAGATTTTTTGCAATTCGTTTTTTGACTTGACACATTCATTGAGTTTGTTGAAGTCTTTAGAAAAACATGAAGTCGTCGCGCGCAGGAAATATGCAGTGCCAGTGTGTAGATTATTGCGGATAGTTTAAATAATCGTAACAAAAAAGATACACATCATTCGGCAATAAAATTCGCAACTTTCATAGTAATTGGCACACAAAATGTACCGTTAAAATCATTAGCTTTTAAAAACAGCGCACATTTTTCAAAGTGCCCTTCCTTTTACGGCTTTTATTGCGAACGGAACGCGCAAGTCTATTAATTCTCGTTTATTATACGAAGCAATAAATTAATTTTCGTACCGTTGACTCATTTGTTCTTCGTGCGTCTCGCGGCCTAATCAAATAAGCAAACATCTAAAGAGTACAATAACCAAGTTGAGCGCTTTGAATTCATTAATTACTAAAGCACATTCACTTTAGTCGCGCGCGCTTTTTTCTCTTCGTTATACGATTATTGTTATTACTTGTACTATTACGATCGCTGGCGTTTCGTTGCTGCTCGTGGTGTAATTATCCATCGTCACCGGATTTTATTTAATGCACGGCGTATGGTGGCTGGCCTTCGCGGTGTGTTCCTGTGCGTACGAAATTTTGAATTTTTAATTAGCGGTTCATTTACATTTTTAAACTTTTAATTAGCACTTGCATTTAGATCCGTTGCGGCTAATTAAAATATTTCGGTGTGGATGCGACTTAGTTTATAAGCTCCTTGTGTATCATCTAACAAATGGAAAATTCTCTCACAATCCCATTTATGCCCAAAACCGTAACAAGCGAGCAAGGAGCTTCATAAAAACTTAAATGCATTTCAGTTTATAATGCGTCTTTTGCTTAAAATCTACATATTAATATTATTATCTCTTTATTAGTTTATTTCTAGGCAGTTTTTATGTTGTTAATTTTGATCTCAGTTTTTTAAATAAGATCAATATGCAAATGAAGAAGATTAAAACTTTATGATCTCGGGTCAATTAACGAAAATTTGTCGCTATAGTCAAACGAACATTTATGAGACAGGATACACTTGAAATCCTTTTATTAATATGACTTACATTGATGTAAAACACTTTTACTTTTTGGCCATTATTCTTCATTTATTGTTCTGGTCCTTAAGGGCACTTACTTAATTCCCATAACCCTTCTGCGCCGCTATTGCTTTTGAGAAATATTGTTGCGTCAAGCTTGTAAGATATTATGAAGTCGCATGGGTGTTCGAACGGTGTTGGTTGATGGTTGGTTGGGTGAGTCGATTGCTTTCGATGGCATTACACGCAGTTGTGTTTTAAACTTGAATGATTAATGTGGCGTGAGAACTTCCATGGGCCTGAGGGTCTCTTGCTACTTGCTACTGATGCACATCATCATCATCATCCGCAGCGCAGAAGCGCGGCTGGCTGGAAATCTTGCCGTACCTGTTCTGTTCCTTGCGCACTATGTTGTCGTTCCGTTTCTTTTGCGCGCACTCGATACAAAGAGTGTACTTATGTACTCGGATTTCTATCCATTTATTACACAGTGCAATACACGTTATAGCGCACTTCATCTTCATCTTCTTCTTTATCATCCGAAACGCGCCGCGCGCCGCGCGCCGCGAAGCAGTACAGCGGCTTAACCCTTAAATATTACTTAAACACTTTAAACTCATTTTGTAATCTTTCTGGCTGCTCCACTACGAATTCACACGGCTTTAAAAATTCATGGATGGCACAGTGATAGAAATAGAAAATTTATGATTAATTCAAGCGAAAACCAATAGCGTCTGTAAATTCTTATGAACGAGTAGTACAAAAAGTAACTTAGATATTTGAAGAATGCATGAGTAAAACGCGGAAATGCCAAAGCAAATCGATTTATTGGTGTGAAAAGTAAGCGCCTGACACCGATTTGAATCGAGTGTAAGAGGTTGAAGTGTGAAATTCATCGCAATTAGGTGGTTGTACTACACACACTTTGGTTCTTGTGTCGTATTTGTCGCCCCGATGCGATGCAGATGATGGTGATGATGATACTCTCTTGAGCAATTTACGTGCGCACCTGGACGACGACGCGTAAAACTGTTATGAAGAAACAAACTGTAAAACGAGCGGAAATAATTCATAAATTAATATAAAAAGCGCCCAGAGGCGGAATCCGAACGAGCGAACCAACGATAGATTAAACTGCTTAAAATACAAGGTGATGCAGGCAATTTATACATTCCACGCCAAGTGCCTACTTTCATGCACGTAGCGAGCATTACGTGTTGAACGCGTTTCTGTACACATTTTGTACATCATTGCGCGACGACGGCCGTAGATGATGATGCCATTTATTCGCTGCTGATTTGCCTTGTAATTTGTAACTTTTTATTATGCTTAAGCAGCAGCACTTGCTTTGGCAATGTGAATTAATCAACAGTTTCGCATGTTTGCATACTTATTATAATAAGTAATTCAATTCGCGCTACAAGTGTATTAATACGTTTATTTATTGTAATTTAATCACATTCAATGAGTTTCAATTGACGTATGAAAAGAAATAACACGTTATACATATTTTATTCTCTTCTTGCGGATTTCTTTCGATTTAGGACATTTTAACATCTTGAAGATGTAAATTAAATTAATTTTTCAGAGATATGAAATCTTCTGCTTCTTCCTGATAAGACCGATGCACTTTCTAATATAAATTTGTTACTTCCTCAATTTAAATTACTAACTTGTGAAATGGTAAAATGCGGATGCGTTTTCAGCATTTATAATAATCTTTGTGATTCCTCAGTCAACGTTGCAATTCTTTTACACTATCGCAGCTGATGAAACAATACAATTGTTGTAGTCGGCTATCTGTACGAGAATTCTATCGTTGGCGTTTTATTATTAATCATTAACAAATGCTGTTTGTCACGGTA
This sequence comes from Aleochara curtula, assembly GCA_963978815.1. Taxonomy (NCBI): domain Eukaryota; kingdom Metazoa; phylum Arthropoda; class Insecta; order Coleoptera; family Staphylinidae; genus Aleochara; species Aleochara curtula. The sequence goes on along the minus strand of OZ022216.1, from coordinate 15,357,891 downwards.
GATTGCGCCATCAAAACGAAGCCGCAACTTTGTGTAGTTCCCATCGCATGTTTTTTCACGTTTGCGTTTGCGGTAAATGAAATTTACTCGTTCAAAGATCACCTTCACATCACGCTGATGGTGATGATGGCAATCGAGACGGAGAAGGGAGGGCAAGGAGGGCACGGTCGGGAGGCGGCGTGCATATATGAAATAAATTCGATCGTGTGATTGCAATTCGCCGATGATTAAAAAGTGACAAAATAAAGCATCAATAAAGCGGCTGGAGACGCGTAAACATTCAACGCGCCTGTGCAATAAATACGCGCAAATGCATCGAAATAAATTATGCGCAATGAAGAGCAGCAACAGCAGCAGCAGCAGCAACAAGCGAGCAAGCCCGGCATGCAATGATTATTTGTTATAAACGTGTAATACGTGCGCGCAGCAAGCGATGAGCAAAGAGCGATCAATGGCAGCGTGCTGTGCCGCAGCAAGACATCCCTTTCATCCGCTGATGGCGCACTGACGTGCCGAGCAATAATCGAACCAGATTGCTAAGCAACCAATCACGTAATTAATTTAATTTGTTATGAATTTCATATCATTTGCGCCGGCTGTGATGATCACCATGCGAACACCAAACAAACGCGCCGTGAGCGCGCATAAATAGACGCGCGCGTTTTTTCTCGATATAGTTTTATTCGTTTTTATTACGTCTTTCATTCATCATTTATTCATTGGCTTCATGTTTGTTCAACTTTATTCCAATACGCAATTAATCATCATGTAATTAATTATTACATACTTCTGGCTAATGAATAACTCTTTAATTACTTCGCCAGACCATACGCGGAAAAAATATGCTGTACTTGCTGTACGCACGTAGACGACGTTTTGAAAGTAGAAAAATTGTATTATAAATTTAGCAATTTATCGAACTAATTAATATGCGCACTGGTCATAATGTTATAAAATAATGGACAGCGGTGAAAGTTGGCGCGAAAGAGCAGTGAGCGCATCTTCCTTACGTCTTCTTCCGCGTTGTGGCTGTTGCTGCAAAACAGCATTTTGATGCAACACGTCTAGGAAATTATTAAATTACTTCATGCACAATTAGTATACATGTAATTAAAACCGAGGGATTTAATTTGCAATTTATTTGCGTGTTGCAGTAATAAATTTTCACTTTTATGGTGAAAATGTTAAAGTTTCGATAAAGGAAAAAGGGAGGCTCTTGAGAAAGTGGAGGAAGTCAAGATGCTGCGAGTGAAAAGAAATTAATTGGTATTAAAGATAAAAGCATCGTAAAAATGCAATCAATTAGGCGTAATGTTAAAATTATCTGGTAGACTAAACTGTGCAAGTCAAATGCTCACTTATTTCCTATTTTATAAAGGAGGAAAAAAGTTGGCCGCCAGTTAATTGCTATATACATCATCATACGCGCGCGCTTATTCAATGACGGCGTCTTTGGCTCGGACTGGATTTTCATAGCAGCAGACACAAAACAGAAGAGAGCCAGCCCGTCCGACATGGTTGTTGTAGTAGCTGATATAGTTAACCGAGCATAAAGTGCCCTTGAGGTAGAATTACGATACGTGGAGCAGACATAATTTAGCCGCAGTGAAATGAATCTTTGCCGCTCGCGTATACACACGCACGCAAAAATAATTCCATCCATCGGTGGCTATCGCGAAGAAGGAAAGAAATTGAAGCGCGCTACTCTGCGCTGCGCTGCGTTTGCGATGTGTGCGCGAGCATCTCGTCGAAGATGTACAAACATGAAAAGTGTCTGCTCATTGATTGTGACACGTTTATGAGTTTGCCTGTCTGAATTAAATTGCGTTTAGCTGCGTGCTGCTAAGTGAATGATTTTTTTTGTGATTATTAATGATAAAATCGCGTTTCGCTGCTCTCCTTCAACTCGGCCATTTGTTCCACGCTCGCGCAGCTCATCCATTTTAATAATTGGTTAATCAATGCAATGGAAAAATTATTTGTACCTAGCAAGCAAGGTAGCCAAGCAACGAAATGCAAACGCAAGTGACCAATCGGTTTTTGTGTGCACAGGTGTGTGGTGCATGGCGAGTGAACGGAATGTTTGTGTGATTTACGATGTTTGTGGTTTGCGTTCGGGCCATCATCGCTCATTTCCAAGAGAAATGCGCAACAGATTTGTATGCACAACTCGCGTACGCAGCGCGACGAGACGATGAAGAAGAAGAAGAAGAAGAAGAAAGAGTTGTGTTTAAACATTATTCGTGCATTCATTCGTACCTACTACGTCGAGTTGCGTTGCGTTCATACGAAAATCCTCCTCATATGCATAATGCACTTTGCCGCACGCCGATGCGCGATGTGAAGTTTTTAATTGACTCTCTTAAGCTGCCGTAGTCTTTGACTTTCAACTCGTCTGCGTCGCCGAGCTCCAAATGGATAGATAATTGGTGCTGCGTGAAGTACATGCAATTATTATTATTTTATACGTCACATCACATTGCATTGCATTGCGAACGTCAAACGAATGTAAGCATTATTAATTAATGGATTGACGCGTTAATTATTAATTATACATGGAAGACAATTAAACGCATAATAGACGCGCGCTAATTGCAGAAATTATTGCAAGTCTCTGGAGAGCAACTCTGAGGATGGCACACGAAGAAGTGCAAGCGCAAAACGCTCAGTGGGTTCTCTAAGATGACGACGATGATGATGATGATGATCATCATCGTGGTGATGCTGCTGAGGAAGAGCACATATCGAAATAGAAACTGGAAAGACGAGTTGCGTATGATAATGGCTGGTCAACGGCCTATCGTGTCAACAGGTGCTAACACTTTACTTCTTCTGTGCTTCTTCTTCACCATATTTTTCCTCTTCTTCTTCTCCTTCTTGTGGCTCTCTTCGGCCAAGTTTATTCTTAATCAAATTGCAAGTTGTTTTACCGTGTGAAGGGAATGAAGGTCGTCTAAAGTGCCAAAAATTAAAGTCTTAGGAAATTAGGTTATTCAATTAAGCGATGAGCAAATGCGCTTAGAGTCGTTGGCGATGGATGAATTGAAGAAGCGAACAAGTATTAATGGCAATTGCGAATGGGCAGAGTGTTTTTGCACTGCTGATAATAGAATGGGCAAACGGTAGTTGTAATTGGCTTTGAAGCGCTTTGTTACGAACACAACTAACAATCGAACAATATGTGGCGAACGGTAGTGCGGTTCGCGCCTCTCTCGAATCTGCCGCCTCTCGCGCCGTGCAACTTTCACTCAATTGATGCGCATATTCAATCACGCTCGCCGTTGTTTACACACCGTTTTCATTACGCAGATAACGGCACTTATCGACTACACAATCGCATATGGCACTTGAACGTCAACTTGCTTTAACAAGATTATTAACAGACGGCGAAGTTAAATGCCAGTGTGATACGGCAAATTGCAAATGCATGCAAAGTAATATTGTGAAATTGATAAAACGCGTTTCCGGCTTGATGGCATTTCCTACAGATGAGCTAGCTCAAGCAGATGAGAGCGCACAAAGTAAAACGTGTCAATTTTTCCCGGATATTTCTATCTTTCAATCCATACGTCCGTTTCATAAATTATCAACGAATATTTAGCTACTTTTAGGTTTCCTGGTGTTGAAGTATTCGTGTATCTCTTCGGATATAACGACCGGTGATTTGTCAAATTTCTGACCGAATTACGTCCGTATATCATAAGTTTATGAGCAATATTAAATAGCGTGACGCAAAAGAAATGATGATGCGATAAGTTAAGTGAAGTTTTATATAAAACTTGAAATTTATGAATATTAGGGATCAACCAAATTAAAATGCAGCGCACTCGTGCAAACATTATGAACACGAACGAGCCGAAGATTGCGTGAGCATTATGCAACTTAATAAAAGTTTAACTCAATTTGCCCGGCATGCATTTCGATATGCGTATATAGATCATGCCAGCCAATTAATGCTTAATAAGCCCGCAGTTTTATCGACGCGCGCATAAAGCATAAAGCAAAAATATACCGTTGGAATTTCGCGTGCGCTTTGCATTCCCGATACGCGCACCGTGCACACGATTTCAATGCGCATGCATGGCTAAACGAATTATTAATTACGCTCCTCGAAATTTCGTACGCGAAGACGCAAGACTGCTTGCCTGCTTGCGCAACTTGCTGTTGTTGCTTCAGTTTTTAGCGTTCGCAGCGTACATCAATTTTAACGCTTATAACTAAACTGTAAATTGGGTTTCCATTAATTTTTGGACTAATTATCAACAATTTCTTCTTGTTGCAGAGATCGTTCACCCTCATTCTACAAGCTGTTGATCATAACAACATCTCCAGTCCAGGTTCGTATCAATTTTTTATCGTTAACGTTAACGCTACGCCGTCCGCGCACATGGAGTAATAATAATGATAAAGTTTGTGATAAACTGTGATAATTTACATTCATTATGCAGAATGGTGATGGATGGTCGTGCTGATAAAGACTTTAAATTGAAATTAAGCACTCGCCTTGGGACAACTCGAGCGCGCGCGCCTTCGCGCTTAAGAGCTCGCTCATCTCTTCGTGGCATAGCGCGCGCGCCCGCGTCCAGTGCTACCAATTTCTCAACCCAAAGTTGGCTTCCGGCGGGGCTCGTGCGGGAGTGCGCGTCCGTGTCCGCCTTCCATAATGAATGCGTATTAATAGTCGCCCTTAGGAGAAACGTGCTCCACATTCCCATTCATTGAAATCGCTCCGCCAACAACAATGTGTGCATTATGCGCTCACTCCTCTTGCACTCGTTTTATCACTCGTATATCTCTTCCGTGCCGCTTTTATGCGCGCGTGTGATTTAATAAAGACCTCGAAGCGACGCTACCGTGCAGTCGCTCCCGCTCGCCGACATTCGAATGCATCCAATCCAGCTAACGATTATGTTGCGCCCACGTTGAACACCGCGCTGTAAAACGTATAAATACAATAAACGCCTGTTGAATCCGACGTGAAATATCAATTTAATCATGTTCATTGCTGTTATTTAAATAGCCATAAATCATGCGCCAAAATCGCAATAAGCGCATGCACAATTTCGCGATTATTAGTTGCTACTTTGTACGCCGAATGAACGAACACCCATCACGTTTTTGCAAATGATTGCGGAAGAAAAGCACTCTTCCTGAGCGTGGGTGCAACTTTACAAGTTAATCTCTACCGAAGGTTCACGAATGCAAAAGTACTTTCCGAATAAAATGCAGAGCACATATGTGTGAGTGACGGTGTGAGGTGTGATTTTTCGCACCTATTTGTGAGATAAAAATCGGCAATAGTTATTCTTAATAATCGACGATTAATGATGATGATTATTATTTTTTTAGTAGGTGTGATTTTTCGCACCTTGTTATTAGGTAGTTAATGATTAACGTTATCATTATCAAACGGTCGTTATCGCCGTTTTTCACACCTCTGCTTTTTATATTTAAAGAGTTCTTTTCATTCCCGTTTTATTCGTGTATTTTTTCAATGAAAACTATAGTAATTTCAATTTATATATTTAAAGAAAAGTATAGTAAAGTAAGACAAACAAGTACATATTAAAATTCGTGATGCGAATAATGGGCGTTGAAGATGTTTACAAATAAAGACCACAAGACATTTATGTACTCGGCAAGTGTTTGTTGTTGCATGCGACCGTACAACAAATGCTTGACGAGAAGAACTCGTTGTGAATGGTACTTGTACTCTCTATGATAATGAGAATGCTTAGAAATTCGGTGGGCGTACGAGTTGCATCTTTGATTTGAATATTTGTATTTGTTTTTAATGTATGCTTTTGTTTCTTCGCAGCTACCAACAAGATTATTGAAGAGGCAACCTACTCGGGGATTATCGACCCTAGCAGTAATTGGCATACGCTGGACTTTCAAGGAAGGCAAGCACGACTTACGTACAGGGTGCGCGTTCAGTGCAATACGCATTATTATAATGCGACATGCACGAAATTTTGTCGGCCGCGAGACGATAAATTTGGCCACTACAAGTGCGATTCGAATGGCGATAAAGTTTGTATTGACGGCTGGAAAGGCAATAATTGTGAAACAGGTAAATTACTGAGCGCGAGGGAGGCGAATAGTTGCGTGGAAATGAACGTTCTTGTTGTTTTTTCTTTCTACAGCAAAGTGTAAAGACAGATGCCACCCGGAACATGGCAAGTGCGACAATCCCTGGGAATGCAAGTAAGTAACCAAGCACAGTAATCTTGCAATTTTTACAAACAATATCCCGCCAACTGCGTGCGTCTTTTATACTTTCTCAGCCCACGATGGGATAAACGCGTTGTTCGTTGCGCAGCTTTCATGCCGAATTGCCAATTTCCGGCTGTTGTTCGGTGCATGGCAAATTTGCACCTACAACGCACGGCGTCGACGCTCTTTATTGAAATATTTCGTTGAATATAATACACCGGAATAGGGTTGTTTTGTTGTTTCGACTTTTTGTGGCGCGCGAGTTGCAGAAACAAACACACCGCGTTTGGTCGAAACAATGATCTTCGTGCGCGTTTTCAATACGTTCAATACGTTCGCTGAAAAGCAGCACTTTTTAGCATACATACATGTTAAACGTTCATTACGCGAAACAGTGAAACGGACGGAATATTCACATGAGAAAATTATCGTTTCGAACGGCTTACCGTGACTGCCTTTCGCCCGCTCTCTACGCTGAAAAATACAAAAACATAATAATATCTGTGCCAAGCACAAAAACTTGACTCTCTCAAGTTATTGATAACTTACTGCGCATGCAAAGGAGCAGAGTTGAAGTCGTAAAGCGAGCGCAGTGCTTCTTCTTCGCAACAGTTGCTGAATGCGCTTTTGTAATACGGTGGTGCGATGTTGTTAATTCTGAAAGTTTACAGCAAACAGTAAGAACTTCAATAGTAGGGTACAACAATCGATCGGTGCGTCGCGTAATTACATTTAATTCGGTTCGCCGGTTATCGCAATTGCCGGTATGCAAACATATTTGGTCGGGCTGCGTGCTCGCAAGTGTTTTGCATCCGCGGCAGCGCGAACCACGTTGAAAAGTCACGAATCGTGCGGCGGCATGGCCTAGCCTGCCACCCAGGCAGGTTCAATCGGCCGCCACGCAGTGCAACACATAATTTTCCGCCGTTGATTAAATGCTTTTTCGTGTCTCCGCTCGATGCACGCTTTTTCTCCGGTTCGTACAAAGAAAGCAGCACTCCTGCAATTATTCCGGCGTCTCTAATTCCACGTGTTTCATGCTTTGCTTTCCTGTTCTAGCTGTCGAATCGGATGGCGCGGCGAGTTCTGTGATCAATGCGAACCGTATCCCGGATGTAAGCACGGCTACTGCAATGGATCCTCATGGCAGTGCATATGCGATACGAATTGGGGTGGAATTCTATGCGATCAGGGTGAGTGTAATGAGAATGCAATTGAAATTGACACTCCACTTCACTCCACATCACTTACACATGTGCCAACCACTGATACCATTGCGTGTGTGTCCATCATCCCCAATTTTGCCTTTTTTACGCGCTCGTGCAAATTCGTTTAAGGTTTGAGTGCGTGACGCCCTTGTAAAAGGGGTGAATCATGATAATGACGAGGGATTGGAAACATACGATCAAGTGCATCATTTATTACTGTTATTGTATGTGCCATCATCATAATCATCGCACTTGAGTTTATGCTGCGGACAATAGCCACGCGTTTTTTATTTTTACTCAGTGAGACTGGGGACACTTTTTTAGTTTTTGGTTATTGTGGTAACGCGCTCTGGGGATTCATCTATCGGGAATGAACATCTGGGCGAGTGGTTACGCATATTAATTTTGGCAGATCTAATCCATCTGTTGAATTCGCATATAATTTCGTTTTTTATCATATGGGTTGAGTGCACGCGTGATTAAGATGTTCCCATTAATGAAATCATTCCAGGGTTGTTTTTTATGGATATGTGATTCATATGTCATTGCGTTTTTTCGGGTCTTTTATTTGCTCCAATTATTATTTTTGCTTCATTGCACATGAACATGAATGGAGTTTGTTTTTAACGCCGTGGAATATTTTCAATGCATATCACGTTCGGGGGCGAATGGATTTAGTGATTTTTTTCGTCAATATAATAATTGTAAGAAGTATCAAAAGCAATGGAAATTTTCAGAGATTGAATCTACTTTAATTTTTGAGTATAATTACATTTGAAAGCCTACCAACTGAGTTTAATCTTCATCAGCGTTTTCACTCGGGAGAAGAAGAAGAAGAGTCACACACAGCTGATGAACACATCCGTGAGCAGGTCGGTCTCAGCTTGCTCTCTTTTCGAATTTAGGTATTCAAACATAATATTCGTGCACGTATGCTGCGACACGAACGTCTTAAAATAAAAGTGGAGTGCATCTCTCGGCTGGAGTAAGGTCTTTCAGCAGCAGTCACCGAGGAGCACACACCTGTAGCCGGCTCCCACGGTATTTTACCTACCGAAAAACATACAAAGTTACATGCACATGGCACACATCGCATTGACGCGCAACTCCTCTTTCTTTCTTTATTCCTTTCGTCTTGTAGCAGGCAGCTGCACGTATTCACTCGCCTTATTCATATCCATACAAATACGAAGCTATATTGCTGAAATATGATGCAATTAAGCGAAATGAAATTAAACTTTAAACGTATTGTTATTGCCGCTACCGGTTGATTGAGAATGATTAACGAATTTCAGATTTAAATTCGTGCGGCACTCATGAGCCGTGCCATAATGGTGGGACGTGCGAGAATACGGCTCCCGATAACTACCGCTGCACATGTCCGGAGGGTTTTTCCGGAACCAATTGTGAGGTGGTCGATAATCCCTGTGCACCTGCACCATGTCAGCATGGCGGGACGTGTATGGAGGCGGCAGGTAGTTTTACCTGCGAGTGCGCACCCGGATGGACAGGACATACATGTGAAATTGGTGAGTTTTTTTCGTTTGATTGATTTATAAAACATTAAGTAATCGCCAAACGCATAAATTGTAATTGCAATATCGTTGCGTGTAAATGCCATAAATGCGGTTCGTGTCGCGGCCATCAAGATGGTGAACCCCATACACACATTTTTGATTAAAACTTAATTAATTTCGAATGAAGACAGACCGAGAAAGCACGATGCGCACGGGATAGAATGTTAATTATAAACGGTGCATGGCTTCGGATCGTTTCTCTTCGTGTAATGAAAATTAGATACATTATAACAAATATTTCATTGATTATCTTTCGTTGATTATAATTTGCCGGATGGCCGTTATGAACCGTGCACCGAGCGCGGCTGATCGAAGAGGGAGGCGGCAATCTAACTGGCGCGTGCGTAGTGTTACTTCATTTTCGTGCCTGCCCGCCGCACAAAATATTGCGCGCACTGTTCGCAGCGTAGATAAATTAATAGTTGCCGACAGAAAATAAAAATAGATGTGTGCTGTGCTGTGCTCAGTCTCTTGGTTTCTTGGCTTGGCTTGGCTTTTGCTTTGGTTACTTGGTTGTTCAGCATCATTCGCGTTCGTTCGTGGCGAGCGGTATAAATCAACGCGCTTTACCTAGCAATTACCGCGTCTCCGGCCCCGCTTCTTAAGTAAGCCACCCGTTATTATATCTATTTACTCGCGGCTCGCTAGGAGCGTCCAGATTGCGCGGGGCGACTAGATTACGAACGCATAAGCCCGTCCGTCAATGCACTTTATGTGCCGTCCAGCATCGTGCGCTCGGCCAGGGAGACTTAATAAACATGCAATACCATAGTAAATTTTGTCGATGCGGACGATACCCACCGCGCTTATGGTACGCACGTACGGAAGGTATGCCAAATCGACTTTGACTTATCACCCGAAAAATCATCAATAGTTGATTTGTTCGGTTTGTGTAACGTTTTCTTTGGCGAACTTTTCGATCGCACTTTGCCCGCTTATGAACAGTGCGCGCACTGCACTCCACCTCTGACCTCGCATTCCGCTTCTTCTACTTCTTCTTCTGCTGCTGCTGCTGCTGCTGCTGCTGCTTTTCTTCTTCGTCGCCGTCACCGATGCCGTCGTCGTCGTTACTCTGCCACTTTATCCGACATGCAATGCGCGCTGTTCGAATCACTCGAAACGACGTGGACTTGTTGCACAAGTGTTTTGTTGTTATTGCTAGCCTGCCATTAAATGCGATTTTTGCATGGGGTGCGCATGAATAGGCATGCTCATTTTGTTTTGAGTAACTTTGCATTCTCTTCTCTCCTATCCAGATATTGACGAGTGCGCATCATCGCCGTGCCAAAACGGCGGGACATGCGTGAATCTGGAGGATGCGTTCCGATGCGAATGCCCCATGGCATGGGAGGGTAATTTGTGCCAATTCGGTAAGTTTTTGATTGGCTTGTTTAGAACGCTTATTAACATTGTTTGTTTTCGGTGTGTTTTTGCTTGGTGTGTTGGACATCCGTAGACGCCGACGAGTGCCTTATGCAGCCATGCGTAAATGCGGCTTCGTGTACCAACTTGGTCGGCGATTATCACTGCAAATGCCGTGTCGGTTGGACGGGGCATAAGTGCGATCAAAATATCAATGATTGCGTGGGCCAATGCCAGCACGGTGCGACTTGCATTGATTTAGTGAACGATTATCACTGCGCCTGCCAGCCAGGATACACAGGTAAGCCGAGCAGCAGTGTAGTGCGCCTAACGAAATCTCGCTGCTTTGAGATGCGCCGCGCGAATGCATGCAGAAAATAAAGAATGCTCGCGGCGCGCGCCCTTAACGAGCGTGTATATGCGATACGCGACATTATTTTACGAGCGTTGATCTGGATCTATCCGAATGTATTGCTACCGCGACACTGCCATGCAGATGTATCGGTCATCAGCGATATTCGCACACCGTTCGCGAACAAACACAATTCGTGCAAAACGCTGAATAATCTCGCGATGTGTGAATGATGCGATAAAACAGCGCCATCGCGATCTCGCGCCTCTTTGCGTGGGTATTTATGGACGAGTGCGACTCATTTAATTACTTTACTCTGTTTGCAGGTCGTGATTGTGCCACCGACATTGATGAGTGTGCGTCAAATCCGTGCAAAAACGGCGGCGAGTGTGTGGATCAAGTCAATGGCTTTCGCTGCATTTGTCCCGTGGGCTTCACCGGCCATGAGTGTGAGGTATGGTCACATGCGCCTCGCGAAGCATAATGGGCCAGCATGCTAATCATTCGGTTTTTCTTGCAGAATGACTACGATCACTGCAGTCCGGATCCGTGCGAGAACGACGCGCCTTGCTTGAACACCCAGACCGATTACTATTGCCATTGTTCGGAGCGTTGGCAGGGCAAGAACTGCAGCATACCGCGCAACACATGCGATAATCCGCCGTGCGACGATGGTGAGTGTTTGTCCCACATTATCTATTTGTTTCCTTGCACTATACGAGCTGGCTGGCTGACTCCGGTCGTGTCTCGCGCTTCTCGCGAGCGCGCGCTGATAAAAAAGTGGCAAAAATATATTACTCATTTACGGTCGACGTGATGCAATGCCTGACAGGTAATTTTAAGAGGGTCGCGAGCCGGTCTTAGAAAACATGCACGGCTGGGGGTCCGCGAGCGTCCTGCTGCGCTCGTAATGGAGCAAGACCAGTTGACTATTTGCTGAGAATATAAATATAACATTGCGGAATATTTAAACATTTTCTTCTTTGACTCTTGGCGCAGCGTTCGACTGCATGGTCGGCTCTTCGCTGAGCGGCGGCAAGGTGGACATGTGCGGCGAGCACGGACACTGCGTGCAGCATCACCAGGGCGGTGTTGGATACCGATGCGCATGCCAGCCGGGCTATACGGGAAAGTACTGTCAGGAGAGTAAGTGACTAATTCAATAACGTGAGCGCATTATGGTAATGGCCCATCGTGTAATTCCATTGCAGATATCAACGACTGCAAGACAAATGCCTGCGAGAATGGCGGTACGTGCATTGACAAAGTGAACGCTTTCCAGTGCATATGCAAGGATGGCTGGGAAGGCGCAATCTGCGATACAAGTAGGTGACATCGCGCGATTCCTGCGGCCAATTTGTTTATGTAATGCGTTGTTTTGCTGCAGATACGGACGACTGCATGGGCAATCCATGTCACAACAACGGAACGTGCATTGACAAAGTGGCGGACTTTCAATGCGAGTGTCGCAACGGCTGGAAGGGTAAGACGTGCCAATTGAAAGATAGTCATTGCGATCATATGACTTGCAAAAACGGCGGCACATGCCAGGACTTGGGCACCACGTTTGTTTGCCGCTGCCCACCCGGTTGGGACGGGACAATATGTCATCTTCCCAAGCGCACCGCGTGCCGCTCAAATCCGTGCTTGAACGGCGGCACATGCGTGAATAATGGTGATTACTATCAGTGTCTCTGCAAGGATGGTTTCGAGGGCAATCACTGCCAAGATGACGTTAACGATTGCATTCCGCAACCGTGCTTCAATGGCGGGAAATGTATTGACGGTGTTAATTGGTTTTGGTGTCAATGCGCTGCCGGCTTTACGGGGCCCGACTGCAGAATCAATGTCAACGATTGCATTTCAAATCCATGCGGATACGGCGGATCATGCATCGACGGTATTGCGGATTTTCAGTGCATTTGTCCGCCAGGACGACGCGGGAAGCGCTGCCAATGTGAGTAGTTTGTATTTTATTTGATTCGGTTTGCATTATACATTATGATCAATTGTAATTGCAGTTGACGACATTTCATATCTTCCCTTACCTGGAAGTTGTAATTGGCAAGGACATATTCTTGAGAATAACGCGACCTGGCAGCATGAATGCAATACATGCGTATGCTACAATGGAGTTGTAAAATGCACGCGTATATGGTGTGGTCTAGGCAATTGCCGCAGTAACCCCAATTCCTTGTGTAATAACAATCAAGTCTGTGTGCCGTTAACTGAATCCTGTTTGTCTCCGCCTTGCCAACCGTACGGGGAATGCCGCGATTTGGAAAGCGGCCGACGAGTAAAGCCGCCAACGCTGCCGGCGCCAACTTCATGCTGGCCGAATCAAGCAATCCTCAGTAATGCATGTGCGCGATTAACTTTGCTAGTTGATCGTAATAAGTTGTCGCACGGCGTTACCGTTGAGGGATTATGCTACGACTTGAGACGACTTTTGGCAAACTATGAGATAGCCAATGATTTTCCAAATGACTTAGTTCTACTATGCAATTTAAAATTAGAATATAATGATTCTATTGAAGTAACACTGGTAGGTCATTCTTTAAGCGGCCATGCAGAAGAATACTAATTAATTATTACTCTTACAGAGTGGGAGCGATGGTGTATTAGAGGGTATTCGAATTCTTGGTGAAGCTATTTCTAGAAAGCAAACATCTCTTCTTGCTTTAACATCAATTGTTGAAGTTAAAGTTGAAACTGCTTTAGTTTCTGAGGAATCTTCGATGAGTAACAAGTACTTAATCACACTTCTTTGTCTACTATGTATTTTGTTATGCGCTGCAAGCTTAGCGGCTATATTCTTCTTGCGCCAAAGAAGAAGAAATATTGGATTGAGTGGAATGAATTTATCTCCCTCGTCGGAGACATGCAACAGAAATCATGATGATGAAAAGAACAATCTTCAGAATGAAGAGAATCTTCGCAGATATGCGAATCCTTTGAAGGATGACGTAGGCAGTCTTGCGAGTATCAACACCGTAATTGGTTGCAGTGTAGATCCGCCGAAAGTAAGTGTAGTGCGACCACTATCGTCTCTTTTGCCTCACGAATCATCCAGCGAAATGCTAGAAATGATTTCTGAAGCGGAGAGTCCTGGTTCACGCAAAGGTATGCTGGTTGTTCCTGGAACCAGCTCAGATCATTCATTAAAAATTAATGATATAATGCTGCACGATGGATTAAAGCCGGTTCATCGCAGCAGTCAAATAATGTTATATAAAGCGCAGAACCCGGACGTTAGAAAGAATACTGCCGCGTTTGATGACCCTTCAGGCCATAAAGACTTTAGTAAAAGTGTAATAAACGTGAACAAACCACGAACAATGCAAATATCTGGATCTAGTGCGAGTGCGGATGTCCTTACAGTGCTGGTTTAACTGTTAATTTTTTTTTGCGGAAAGGACAATTAAAGAAAGCATCGTCGAGGTAATATTAAAATGCTATGAAACATACATTTTGGTGATAAGTGATAGAAGCTTGATATGATCTCGTGATTATGAAAACAAAATTAATAAATGAAAGTTGAAGTGAACAATATTATTTATAAATATACTGCAAATTTTCGAGTTATTTGAAAGGCGTTAGAAGCGAATTAATTTGCATGTTTCCTTAGTGTGATATTATTTAATATATAATTTTTTGTTTTTTAATTTTAATTTCACCCTTATTAGTGAAATCCACTGTATTTAAATACAGCTTCAATTATTTAAAACATTCGAATATGACAGCAATCAATTAATAATCGATGTGATGATTGTGTAAATATCCTTTGTTTTATTTTTATAGTATTTTATGTTTTTATATTTATTTGTTTGTTCCTGAATTTAAACATTAAAATGTATTTCATATATAAAAATTCAAAAGCACTTAGCATAACTATACATATTTATTTAGCAACGCTAGATGAAACAGATTGTTGTACATATGTATATAATTTGTGAAATTTTATATTTTTTCCTAGTTAATTTAAGATAAATTCGAAATGCTGTTTAAATTCTGTTTGCACCACCTTGATAAGTGCTTAAATTCTATTAATTCATACTGCCTAAGCCTGTATTAGATTGCAATTATTTAGTTTATATTAAGAGTAAAACAAAAACGAATTTTATATTTAATGTATATTATGTAAAAATTCAAAACATTTACTAAAATATAGAATACTGAAAATGAGACGATGATATAACAGTTTGAATTGAAGTAATTTCGAATGCAATCAATTGCTTTTGCTTGGTGCAGAATGTATTAAAGGGGTGTATATAGACAACTCATGCGACGGGAATCATTTATTTAATGACATTTAATAATAGTCTCAGTGTTCAATGGTATTATCTAATATAACTCCAGTATATTTATAAATAATCTATAATCACCATATGATATATGAAATTGATGTGTGTACATTCTTTTTAACGAAATTTATTTTATATATCCGGTTAATTCTCATGAAACTTGGCAACAGCGTATAACTGCATGGTTTGTTTGACAGAGCGCATAAAGCATGGTGTCCATCATTCACTTACACCACGTGTTTCGCGCCGGTTACTCTTCCTTGCTCTCACTGTGACTGCTGTGTATTTCTGCAATTTATTGCGATGGTTAACTTAAACATGGGTATACGGAAAAACAGTCCGCAGAAGAATATACCAAAGAAGCAAGGTATGGCAAAGGCTAACACACCTCAGAAGGGTACTCCTCCAAACAAATTGCAGCAAAAGCCTGTTTTTGGCGGCAATTTGAGCAAAACTAATCAAAAGGGACAATCGATTGTTCAAGTGAAAGAGGAATCAATTGACGATGTGCAGATCAAGCACGAGGAATCTGATTCTGTTGATGAAGTTTCAGAGGGTGAATCTGATGAAGTTGAAGTGCCTTCAGACATTGATGACTTGGATGTGGATGCAGAAGAATCTGGTGAGTCTAATGAAGAAGAAATTGACATGAGTGAAGAAGAAATTGGCATTAGTGACAATGAAGTTGACATGAGTGAAGAAGAAATTGAAATGAGTGAAGAAGAAAGTGATGATAAGAATGAGGATTCTGATGGTGTTCAAGTCATACAGCTGAATGGGAAAGCAGCAATTGATAATAAAGCATCAAACAGTGATTTTATTATGCTCAACAAGAAGACAACTATTCAAGTGTCAAATATAAATTTGACCACCACAGAGCAGGAATTAAAAGATAAGTTTTCACACTATGGTTCAATTGAGTTTATGTGGTTAAGGAAAACTGAACTGGTGTTACCCAGTGGCTCAAAAGTGGTTGCTATTGAGATGTCAAATTTATTATATGAAAATGCTTCATACACAGCATTCATTTGTTACAAAACATCATCAAGTGTTGAAGAAGCAATTAAAGGTGAAAATGGTAAAGTATTCAATGAAATGCATTTATGGGTAATGAGGTGGACAGAACCAGAATATAGAATTCCTGAAAGCACTGTGTTTGTAGAACACCGATTTAATTGTAAGTATTTGTAAAAGAGTAGGTGCCTGATACTAACATTGTGATTAATTTCTAGCTCAAATATATGAAGATGTGTATTCAGCTTTAATTAGTTATGGAGAAATTGCGTTTATTCACTTTAAGACATCTTTTTGTAATGGAGATGTTTTCTTTAATGCTCAAGTAACTTTCAAAACTCCTGAAGTTGTTGACAAAGTGGTAAATGATCGTAATATAGTTATAAAGCATGTTTCATGCACCGTGCATCGCTCCCGCCCATTTAAAGCGCAACATAAAATTTTCGTCTCTGGGCTTCGAGTGGGTAAGTTGCTTATTTATATATCTAATTTGTAACTGATTTAATTTATACTTATTATCCAGACGAACCTGCAGAAGAAGTAAAGAAATCATTTTCTGCATTTGGCGAAATTCTGGGTTTCGTTATGGGACCAGGAACATGTGAAATTAATTATGCCACTCCCGGACAAGTTGAAAAGGCTCTCAAGGCAGATGTTATACTGAGTAGCAAAAAACTGAAAATTACAAAGTTCAGACAAACGCCTACTGATTACATTATAAATCGACCCTTTGGAGTTCCATTCAACCAACCAGGGCGCGGCAGATTCAATGCAAAAAGACCGCCACGTGGTTTTGGCCGATACAATAATTCACATAATCGCGGCAGGTTCCGCAATGCACCAATCCGTGGTCGTGTTCACAAAGCATATCAAAAGCGTACATAACGCTTATGCATAGAATAAGTGTTATATTTGCGTTCACGAATCTTTCTAAAGTATATAATATATATATTTATATATACAATATGTTATGTTTGCGTGTCGTATCAAAATTTATGAGCAGTGTACTGTTTGTTTTATGCTAAGCAAAATGTAACTATGATGTGGTTAAAAATTCCAGAGAAGCCCCAATGTTGTAATTTGTTTATTGCAAATTTAGTAACGATGTTATCTTATGATACATATGGGTGCACAAATTGTGAAAATTGCTCCAAAGTGTACGAAGCTGCTTCAAGTATTGAAACCTCGGTTCGATTAATGTACTCAGGGGCGTAACCCCTTCCGGCCCAATAACTTTTTAACCGCATTGTTAGTGCCACACAAAACAAATTATTATGTTTCTTCGCTAATCGTTTGGCTTTCTTCAAAAGCAAAGTTGCGTCCACATGCCTTGAACGTTTTTGGCGGTACCAAGCAAGAAGTATGAGATAGGCTGGTTTATATAACTTATTGTAGTGTGTTGCTTTCTGTATCAATTCAAACAGCCATTCGATTTTGTGATTTAGTTCGCTATCTGATGCATTAAGACCATGATTATTATCACTTCGCTGTAGCAGATGACATTCCATTTGAAGAATCATGTTTCGAATAATTCGATAATCACTAATGCGAGCGCGAGAATAATCGATATCAACTTGCCACATTTCGAGAGCCTTTGGATAACCCATTCGTGTCAATTCAATTTGCATTAATATTTTAAATGTCATGATAATGTGCGTATTTGCTGCACTGCTCTCAATATGTTTGATTGCAAAAGCCTGTATATCATAGAAGGGCACTACCGTGAAGCCGGTGAGAACATAGCAATACAAAGCTATGAAATAGTAGTATAGAAATCCATTTTGATGAGAAGGTTTTAAGTTGCGTGTGAGAATTTTGAACATATTTCTAAAATCGTTAAAGCGTAATGTGTAGATTGTGATCTCACAGAGAAGTAGTAATAGCTTAGGCTCGATCTTAGAATAATTGGAGAAGCTCGTTATGTGTATTAAGCGGTAGCCCAAATTAATTGCGTCTTTTAAGGCACCTTGAGCAACGTGGACATCAATTAGGACGTCGATCAAATTGAAGAATGTGTGAAAGTAAAATGTGTTGTTGGCGAAGTTTGCTTGATATTCGGCCAGTATGTATTTTTGCAATCGGTGGCAGTTGACATCGTCTCCAGAATTTTTATAAATCTCAACTGCCTCGCAGTACACGTCTAGAAGTATCGGGATATTTGGATTAACTGAGGTCATTATTGTGATGGCGTATTCGCAACAATCGTGTGCGAATTTCCAGTTGTGATCGACTGCAAATAATTTCGCGCAGATGAAGAGAGCTACACCAAGCTCCCATACGAAGAGGGTTCCCGCATTACAGAACCTACGGATTGTACGTAAATTCATATGTCGACGCCGGAACAGGAAGGTGAAATGTTTAAATGAGAACATCAACGTGGGCATGTGATGTTGACGAAGAGCAAGCAATATATTGCGCCTCGCTGCTTTGAAATTCTTCAATTTTATGAGACACAACGCCAATGCAATAGAGGACACACTAACGTGGTACTGACAAAAGATCTGAGTAACTTTAGACTCCTTGGTACCTCTTTGTGTTAAGCTAAGGTCTCGCGCTTGGGACAATTCTTCCAAGGCGCCCGGAATGTCTTGCAAGCACAATTTGGACAAGCCCAATTTCATCTTATAGAAGACAATCTTGCCAAATTCGTTCGACACAGTCGCATGATATATAATATCTTGGAAGACTTTGTGCATCATTTGCATACACATACATGGTTTCTGGTCGATATTTCGCCCAGTCATGACATCATTATAGAGGAGTCTGTGCCGCTTATAGGAGATTAACGTTTCCTTTACCTCATTGCCGCTGTCTGGGGTATACTCATAGCAATCATAGCGTTGATTGATTGGATCACTACAGAAATCAATGAAGTTCCTGTACTTGCCAAACGCAAGATAATAATTGGTTGGATGACGGACGCAATTTGGACAAATATGAACCATCTTTTCAAGGAGTTCTGAACACATCACGTGCAACTCGTGCCGTTCATTTTCCGCAATGCGTCTGTACGCAATTTGCCTGAATTGCTTGCTTTGGAAATGCAACAATTTGCAGTATGCATACTTCGGAAAGACTCGTGCCCCTTTATGGGATTTTTCGTAAAAGTAATCCTTATCAAAGTAACAACAGCATCGTTTGTTTTTGTCGCCGTGCGTTGTTATATATCGAGATCCGCATTCAAATACCTTCTCATCGAATAATACTTGTATGCACTCTGCTAAGCTGCTCTCGGCAGGATAATTTAATGTGGCAATTAAAAGAGTGCGCGGAACTATATTGCCAATCACAGAAGCATTTTTAACAACAAGTTGCTGGAACGTTGTGAGCGAATCGAACAGATCCATAAGAATGTGATCTATAGTCAATTCATCAACTTTAAGGGTCGTCATATCCGTAAAATCTACTACAGGAACTATTGCTTCATTGCTAGGTAATTTTCCATTTTCATTAATTACATACTTTGTAACGTCAACTGTTTTCATTCTCAGCAGTTTAACGCCGATTTGATCCTTGTTCACCAGCCGTAGAAGAGCACACGTTACCATCCCAGGTACACCTTTGGAGCATTCTTCCATCCACTGGACGAGTCGTTCAGACGCTGCGAGAACTCCAAACAAAGAACATACAATTTGCCCAACGAATTTAATTTCAAGAGGTTGTAGTTCAATGCTTCGAAGTGCCTTATTTAATTCCATTTTATGTTGCAGATTAAACGTTGATAATTCGGGTTTACCGCCTAGAATAAGACGCGCATTTAGAAAGGGAAAGGTGATTTCTAAGATTTCCCAGCTCTGAAAATCTATCCATTCGACGTTGTCGATTATGATAATCATCGGCTTAAGGGACAGCTGCAAAATATCGCGGAACTGGTTTAGAATTCGGTACTTTTCAAATGCGATGTCTTCGTTAATATCTGGATCGTCATTGACAACACAAATTCGCCGCGGCAAATCCTCGAGATGTGATATATTATCATTGGCGAAAAAAGTGTTATCAAATATCTTCGCATACAATTCGCTTACACAGTAGTATGGGTAAGTTGCAAAATCTGTCAGTTCTAAATAGATTGTACAATAATTGCTTTTTATTGCAGATTCGCGCAAGTGCCCCAGCAAAATGGATTTTCCTATCATTTCTGGACCTCCAACGAATGCGCAGCTGAACCCTACGTTGGAAGGATGTTGCATCATAGTGGTGAGTAAATTATATTCTGTTACACGATCGACCAGTGGCGGCAATATGGGCCAATCTTCCGTTGTATCAAAACTTTCATTGTATTCGAAAACATAATTCGCGGTATTTTCATTATCGTTAGTGCTATTTTCGGGAGTATTATTAAGGAGCAGAAAGTACAAGGATGATAATTTCGATGTATCGAAAATTTTATAATCGCAAGTCACTTTATTCGGATATGCATTGCATAATTTAGTTGCTTTCTTAACAGGCCATCCAATTATGACGTACGCTCTTCTTAGCGGGTGTCCAATTACGCTACAAAAAACAATGCCTGAAGATATTCCAACTGATACGCCAATGACATTTTTAACGCTCGCAAATTCGCATTTTACTTTATACGCATAGAGTAGCGCATCCATGCTCTCGCTTGTATGGTTCACTAGGATAAGCCCAAAAACTATATTAATTGTAATACACTCGTTCTTAACGCTCATAGTGTTAATAATGGCACTCAATCTATGATTATTCTCAATAATCACGTCCATAACGTTATTTAGGGTTTCAAATTGCGCCGGGATGGATGTAATGTTTAAAAAGATATTTATATGCATGGTGGTGACTTCGCGAATTTCGGTCAAATACTCGGGCGGTTGATTCTCCGAGATATGCAAGAAAACCACTTCATTGATGAACGGTTTCATGGTGTAAATAGTCCAGTAGCGCACCGCTAATCTGATTTCATCCCTTCGCGGTATTTGTTTTATGAATTTCTCAGTCAATTTCGTATTGGTCGTTAGGCGCGTTGAAAGAATCAGCGCGTGCAGCATTTTATTATGTCGGTTGTGCTTCTTAATCACATCCGCAATATAATTAAAGCGCTCATTAAATAGCTCCTTTCGATGTTCATCGGTCGATCGATAACTTATCTTTAGGATTTTTACATACTTCTCTTGTATTAGTTTAATCGTGTAGCGATCGTGGTACATATGAGGCCAGGTATTATCGGTTACGAGTAATTCGCCAGCGGTGGCGGCTGCCATACAGTCCTTTAAAGCATTAATCGCGTCTCCGTAGATCAGAAATCGCTTTACTCGTGTGTCCCTATTCACGCTTAATGAGATATTACCACAGGAAATAGACATTTTAAGTTGTAACTTAACATTCACTTCGGTAGCGTATCTACCAAGTAAATTTTGGATTACGGTCCCACACACGACAACTGTGTGAAGCATTTCGTACATTGATTGTTCTGGTGGAACCTTCCACATCGTCAAAAATCCTCCAGAAACAATGGATAAAATATCGCCACCGTAATACCGCAAAACTTCGATTATGGAACCGATATAGGTGCTCAAATTTATACTCACGTTATAGGTTTCACCCATACCACTTTTATAGTATTTTTCAATCGTTTCTAACACTCCCATTATATGAATCTCTAGAAGAACACCAACAAAAGAATGTATTTCTTGCATATTTTCGTCTGACATGCGTATTTTAAGGAGCTCGTCGCAAAGAAACGTTGCGAATTGTTGAATTTTTCTTTTGCTTTGAATGTGTTCAATACGCTTCATTAAGAATTGCTCTTCCAGCACTTCAGCACCACTAGTCTGATTGAATCTAATGCGCATCTTCAATTCTATTAAAATTACTATTCGCAAAATAAGTCCAGTGAATTAAATTGAATGATGAAACAGAATGTCAACCGTGACATATGTAACATTAATAAGTCGACAGACACATCACTTATTACTTATAAACAGTCTTTACTGACCGGTAATTACGAACACTTATTGATGCAAGTATAAAGTCCGAGAGCTCGCTATCCTAGATTTAAAGTATTAAAATCTCGTTAGTTGAATTGAATTTGAGCATAGATATATAAGTTTTAATTTTGAATAGGTATGTTACTAAGTAGCTCTTGTGGTACAGTGCTTGGCTGTTACATAGGAGCCATGGGTTCGAATCTTAGTCGCGGCTCATACTTTTCTATATAATTGTTAGTTGAATTGAAATTGAGCATAGAAGTATAAGTTTTAATTTTCAATAGGTATGTTACTAAGTGGCTCAGGTGGTAGAGTGCTTGATTGTGACATGGGAGTCCTGGGTTCGAATCCCAGCCCCGGGCCGGAATTCTTTTTAAAAATAAATAACTTCATCAGATAGACATTCAATAGGGGCTTATATAGCACTTCAATGTAAAGTAATTCTAAGTCCCCACTTCTCACAGGGTGGCGGCGCCCCAGTCTCAAATGACGTCAGAATACGCGGTCTGTTGGTAACGAAAATCGGGAATGGGGAGGCAGTCTACTGCCGGGGAGCGAAGCGGCGGGGCGGGCCGTCACAAGACAATCTTAACGTACGGGATTCAAAAATTAAAAATGAGGCCTTTGTACGCTCCCGGGGCCCCCATTGAACATACAGCTAAGTCCATTGGGGCCCCCAGAGCATACAAGTAATTTAAAACTTGGAAATTCGAGTTGCCGTTCTCAGGATTCGAACCTGAGTCACACAGATCACATTCATAGCCTTTACCACTAAGCTACGAAGTGTTGTTGCTCGAGTTAAATTTGATCTTGCCCTTATAGACTCAAATATAGAATTTAAAACTTAAATATAAGTTGCCAGCCCCGGGATTCGAACCTGAGACAAACAGATCACATTCATAGCCTTTACCACTAGGCTATGGAGTGTTGCTGCTCTAGTTAATTTTGATCTTGCCTTTCTAGACTCAAATATGGAATTGAACACAATTCATTAAGTATTTTAAGGTCGCTCCCCTAATTAAATGTACAATACGTTGCATATATGTTTAGTCATATTATAGGCAACACTTAGTACTTGCACCACAGCCTAGTATGCTAATGCTGATTAGCGTTGATCAGTTGATCAGCTGTTGTGCGTGCCGAATTGTCTGTGTTCATTGTTTGTTCGGTTCTAATGAACCTTATTTACTTAATTATTCTAATTATAGTAAAGTTTTAATCTAATTAGGCATATTGTAATTAATAGAATAGAATTTTATACAATTATGATTCATTGGTTTAGCACAGAAAACCAGAAATCGTCAACATTTTTCGGACAAATCTGCATTTCTTAAGGTACTTAATTCATTTCAGTATTAGTCATATTAATACCCTTTTAAAGGGTCGAGTTTGTTTATTCATTCATTTACAATCCCCCATTTCATTGCCCCTTATTAATTTCTTTTCATCATTGAACACTACTCGTATTCTATTTCTATTTCAAAGTGTCTTTTAAAATGTAAACACTTTTCTTTATTTTGAAGGTATGCCTCACGTACAGAAGTGAAGGAATATGTTCAGTTTGAGTACCACCAGGAAACCTTGACTGAAAGAGCTACTTGATATAAACATCAGAAAACGGGCAGCAAATGGCTGGAAGCTTTGGAGTCAAAATGCTTATGGCACATGGTGGTCTGGCAATAAAGATGACTTGATAAGTCATACTTATTGTTCTTATTAAAGGCTACTTTCAGGTTTTAATAGTAAGTTTTCTATTGCTTTTTGGTTTTATTTTATATTTTATTGTACTCTGATTTTAATGTTGAAAGCTTTAATATGTAGTTTACCACCTAAGTTAGCAAAGAAAGCAATTCATTATTTGCAAAAGTGTATAATGTTTCCAGTTCATCATCAATGACTCCAAATCTATGAGTGCTTGATGCTGAATGACAACAAGAGTTGGTCAGAGATGCCATGAGTTTATATAAAATCGCTAATAAGATCTCCCAAATCTGAAATAGGAACAAAGGAACAAAAAGAAGAGGAATGAGAACAATATGTTGGAAACTTGGTGAGTAGTTTTTCTTTCTTATCCTGATTTCAGTTACTATTTTATTTTGCTTCAATGGTTCCAAAAGCATTATTGGTTGTTTTCTTTAATTGCTCATTATACCTGATCTGGACAGATGAGCTACTTCAAGCTTAGTCAGTACATAAGTATGCATGTTCATGTTTGTATTTTATCATTTCATTTTAATTCTAATGCATCTGATCTTACAGTTGCTAATGAATGTACTCTTAACAATTTGTTGTTTTCTTTCAGATTATCATTCATGTTAGCTCACCTGTGATACAATCTGCTTCAAACTTAGCAAATAGGTAAGCATGCAAAACCTCATTTTTACTCACATTTAAGCTTAATCCTAGGTCTTATGGTTTAAGTATTATTTAATTTTTGGTTTTCTTATAGGTTGTCACTCACAATGACTGAGTTGATCTACTTCAATATTTGCTCCAATGTAGTGAGTAGGTAAGCAGACAAATCCTCTTTTGTTTTTAAATGTTAAATTCAATCCTATCTCTTATTTTAATTTAGACAATCACCCATAATGGCTGATTAGTCATCCACCCATAACAGTTGATTGGTAAAGTGGATCTGCTTCAAATGTAGTAAGTAGGTGAGCATGCAAGTCATCATTTGTATTCATATTTAATTTTAATCGTAGCTTGTATTTTATTTTAGACAGTCAGCCATAACAGTATATTGCTAAGGAGGACCTGCGTTAAACAGGTAATCATGCAAGTTCTTATTCGTAATCATATTTAATTTTAATCCTAGTTCTTATTTCATTGTAGACTGTCCCCCAATACAGCAATTAGTCAGTTACCAATAACAGCTGATTGGTAAGGAGGGTCTGCTTCAAATGAGATGGCCACTACTATTAGTTTGGATTTTTTTTGGATCTTGGAACAATGTGCTATTCATTCTTCGTAAGTAGTGTTATTAATAATTTTACAAGTGCTGGCAAAATGATGATAAAGTACACGCATGCATCACCATCTTAAAAGTTTTGAAGATAAACTTCACCACTCTATCTGATTTCTTTATGTTTAAAGAAGTTAATACGATTTGCTTGATTTTAATTACTAAGCTAATGATTTTTTTAGGTATTGTCAATGGCTACAAAGAATTGCTTATATGATTACGCCTATCATATTGCTGAGGAATGATAATCAATAAATTTGTAGACGGTTCTTATGGTTTCTTAGTTCCTGTTCTATAAATGGCGTTGTAAATTTAATATTTTAAACATTATGTATTTCCTTATGGCAAAGTTAGTTCGCTAAAGTCCCAATAGATGGCCAAATTAGTTTCATAAATTTATCCGAGATGGCGACACACGACATGTCATACTGGTTGCCTACATTGAATTTTGTCCGAAAATTGTTTAATTTTTATTTTTAAATAGTATCCGATAAGGTTTAGTGTTTCATGACAGATAAAGGGAACCGCCCTGATTAAAATGAGGTATCGTACTCCGCTCTAGGACTACTGGTTCATGAGTAATCCACCTTTTAAAAATACCCCTTCACATAAATGAATCTGGTGTATATGTGAATCACTGGGTGTACATGTGTGTGTATTTACTACGCAAATTTTTAAATAACTATATCTCTGTGCGTTTATGCAAACCTGATACGAAATCTTAATTTTGACGTTCTGAAAACGAAATTTTCAACCAGTATTGATCGAAAATTTCATTTTCAGAACGGCAAAATTAAGATTTCGTATCAAGTATGCATAAACGCAAAGAGGTAAATTTAATTAAAAAATGGATGCCAAAAGTCCGCCATTTTTAAAAAAATAATGAGCAAAAATTTCATTTTCAGAACGGCAAAATTAAGATTTCGTATCAGGTATGCATAAACGCAAAGAGATATAGTCAATTAAAAAATGGATGTCAAAAGTTTACCAATTCTTTTAATATATTGATCGAAATTTGAGAACGGAAAAATGAAAGTATGGTATCAGGTAGGCATGAATGCAAAGAGTTATATTTAATTATTTAATAAAATTGATGACTTTTTATGTAAAATAATCAAACTTCCTATTTGCTCCAGCTAGCTGCATCACTAGTGGAGTTATGATGAATTTTCTGTAAGAATACATAATTAGTTATTGTTGGTAAACTATAAGGGTTATAATAAAAATAAGGGGCAAGCATGTACCGAAGCACATGTGCCAACATACTTACCCAGTTCGTACTAGCTGGCTGCATCAGATGTGGAGTTATGATCGATTTTCTGTAAGAATACATAATTAGTTATTGTGGGTAAACTATAAGGGTTATAATAAAAATAAGGGGCAAGCATGTACCGAAGCACATGTGCCAACATACTTACCCAGTTCGTACTAGCTGGCTGCATCACAAGTGGAGTTATGATCGATCTTCTGTAAGAATACATAATTAGTTATTATGGGTAAACTATAAGGGTTATAATAAAAATAAGGGGCAAGCATGTACCGAAGCACATGTGCCAACATACTTACCCAGTTCGTTCTAGCTGGCTGCATCAGAAGTGGAGTTATGTTCGATCTTCTGTAAGAATACATAATTAGTTATTGTGGGTAACCTATGAGGGTTACAATAAAACCAAGTGGCAAACATGTACCGAAGTACATGTGCCAACATACTTACCAAGTTGGTTCCAGCTTGCTGCATCAGAAGTGGAGTTATGATCAATTTTCTGTAAGAATACATAATTAGTTATCACAAAATAAGCTAGTCGACAAGAAAATTGAATCCTAATACTAACCATTATTGTTGCAATAGTGATGAGCCTACCAATTTTCATGATGATTCTAATCCAATTGCAACCCAAGTTGTTCTAAGGGTAACTATGCATCGTACCTGATAATTTGTAAGCGCTTGCTTCCAAAAGAAACAAAATCTCACCCTCTTTTACACAATATTGCCCAGTTGCATTCCATTTACAGTTCCCAAATATAGAAATACTGATTAAACTATAATTGTTTAGATTACCATTCATGTATTTGTAAACATTTAATTCATTTGAGCCACCTTGTGCTTTTAGAACGCTTTGGCCTAGTGACTAGGCATATTAATAACTGTAATGCTTAAACTAAGCTTGTACTTGCATTACTTAATGCCAGTCAAAGTAGAAATAACTAAATAAAAACATTATAAAATGTTTGCATTACCATCCTATAAGTGCCTAGTAGTTTAATAAATATTATCACAATTCGTATCAAACTGGAAAAATATGTCAATTATCCCAAACAAAACTAGTTCTATAAACCGCATATAAAACACCCTGCTTATTAATGTAGTTATTGTGTAAGTGTGACATCATTAAACTCATAAACACACCTTGCATAACAGAGATTTACCTTAAGAGATGTGAATTTCATCTGTTATACGCATTCACTTTCATTTGAGCCATTAATGAAAAACGACTAATATTATCAGCTACTGAAGCACTTGATAATATTTTCCATTTAAACAATACTACTTGGCTTGCCTACTTTTAAACATTAAATGCAGCATATGCGTTTATATTGTGAC
The DNA here is from genome assembly GCA_963978815.1 of Aleochara curtula. Taxonomy (NCBI): domain Eukaryota; kingdom Metazoa; phylum Arthropoda; class Insecta; order Coleoptera; family Staphylinidae; genus Aleochara; species Aleochara curtula. Next base: position 15,330,346 of record OZ022216.1, on the reverse strand, counting down.
AATCACTTTTTGCTGGAGTAAATTTTGTTATAAAAATATAGATTATCCACATTGATGTGATGTGTTAATATCCATATCATATCACTTGCACCAAATATAAATGCGTTATTGTAAGCATGGATAAATTTACCTAGTGTTTGATATATATCATTTTTGTTAGAAAGTTTGTATGTAAAAAAATTGATACTTTCTTCCCTTGCTTTGTGCTGTGCCTACAAAAATTTTAAAGTTTGCTTACAATACCGAAGATGTGCTCGATGTGGTTTGTTTTAAGACGGAATCATGATGATGGAGCACAAGACTACCTATTAAGGCCACCAGTGCACGATCCAACCAAGTCACTGGATTAGGGTATACTAATCCACCTTCATAGAAACCTAGATGTCCACCATGTGCCACTTCTAAATAAAGTGTCCTATTCCGCTTCACTAAAATACAAATACAAATGATATCATTACATCACGTAATATTAAGCACGTTGAATATTAATGACAAACTGATCTACATACTTGCATAGTCTTTGATGGGCTCTAATAATTCCTCATGCACGATTGGATCATCCTTAGCATTAATGAAGAGCATCGGTACTTGAATATTGTCCAGGTAATTGATGCATGAGCTCCATTTGTAGAGATCGCTGATCGAGCCAAAATTGGCTATTTTCCGTGTGTACGCGTCATCAAGCTCGGGGAGAGTTGCGGCCGAAATGATCTCATGCTCAATCAGTCGATAGCGCTCTTTAATCTCCTCGCTAAGCAATACTTGCCGATGCCGCAAAATAATACCCTTCATATTCTCTGTCATCACATATAAATAAAAGCGTCGAAAATTTTGCCAATTTAGTAGATACTGAGTGCCCCTACAAAATTGCTTACTTAGATAATGAACTAATATCTAGTGAACTATGGTCGAATAAAATAGAATGAAACGCACTTACTTAATAGCATTATATCCTTGGCAAATTGAGATGCATCCGATAATTTCCTTAGGACGTTCTCGATCTAGCTCGCCCATGTATTTTGTAACAATATTGCCACCAAGGCTAAAACCAATGCAAACCAGCTGTGTTCCGGAATGCTTCGTTAGCAAGTTGAGGAGCATTTCATGGAAGTCGTTCGTGTTTCCTAAAATGATCATATACGTACTATTATTGTGCATTGTTGCAAATACAAATTGAATTACCGTAGCTAAATATTCGCGGTGCCGTAACTGGGACGCTTTGCAATGCTCCAACATGGTTGAGGACAGCACACCGATATCCATGACATTGAGCCCAATGGACAAACGTGCGGATGTAAACACTTTCAGACGTATTGCCAATTCCAGGAACAATGGCAATTGTTACATCATCTAAAAATAATTACATGTTTCATTACAAGTTAGCAAATAAACGAATTTAAATTTAAAAACATACTTTCATTCATTGGTCCCAGTGGTTGATATAAATCATAGGTGAGTGTACTCCCATCCTGCAGCAATAAATATACGCGATCGCCGATCGGCCAAGGACATCTCACACGACCGATGATGCTGTGTAGAATGGTCTGTATGTGACCGCTGAATCCCCAAAGTCTCGTCGGTGAATATCTATAAAATATATCAAGTGATTAATGGAATATGTACGATGTTTATCATAATGCATCGATGGTTGTAGGTGCCAGGATGTTGGCTCGCTTTGCCAATCACTTTCGTATTACCTCAAAGCATATTAATCATAATAGGAAAACTCTCCGCGATAACAACGATAATACTATTGATTTTCTATTTATCATACGCATAAATTTACACGCATATACGCAGTAGTTCACGAAGAATAATGATTGATTCACGCGTAGCGAACCTTCACGCATATTTAATGCGCAAAGTAAAACATTGATTGTCCCATAATAATGTATTGTTGTTGCTCCCTAAAATAAAATAAACTATATAAAATCGACCAAGTTCGTGCGCTGGCGTAAATGTTGTCCACGACGCGATATATGTTAACGATAAGAAGATATCATCTCTAATATGTGGTAGTTTATTTCTGAGTTAAAATTTACGAGGTCCATGTTATTTATTGCTTGCAAACAAAACGACAAGAACGGCAATTTGAAGTTCAAGGCTTGAGAGTAATTATTTAAATTATTACCAAAGAGCTACCTATGTTACCCGCTGCAATAAAACTTGTAGAGGGACTTTCATAAACATAAAATGCGCTTCGACTTCATTGCAATACAACAATTCGAATCAATATAATGAATAATTACAAATCTACCAGCGAATGTAACTGAATACAATAATTTACATAGCAAAATGTAATTATGCTTCAAGGTATTTCGTATTACTTCAAAATCGGATGCGTGCTTGTTTTACTTGATGACATAATACAATAATAGTGATTGCACACATAGCTCGCGAAATATTGCAAAAAACACGAATACGTTGCAATATCATTTTGAATGTCAATGCGTTACGATGATTCAAGTTCGCGGAATGATTTTAATCCGCAAATCCAGAGATCCTTGAATTCCGAATTTGTCATCTCGTGATGAATCATTATATCACGATTTACGCTCATGCACATGTACTTGGACATTTAGGTTCAGGTCATGGCTAAGATTAAAACATTTGTAAATTGTTATTAAAAGTGATTCGCGCAAGGCATAAACACTCATAAATTAAATCTAAAATTCCGACGCGTACTTCCAAAATAAGTGGCCAAATTGCTAGCTAAAATGTAGCGATTTGAAACAAACTTTGGAAAAGTGCCCACACATATTGCATTCATTGTACACCGAAGGAATTCCGACGTATGCTAAAAATAAAATGTGCGAATACAGGCGCACGAACTTATCTCATTACCATGCATTTGGCGTCTTCCGGCACTCAAGAAGGCAATGGTTTCTTTTGACGTCACTTCCAATCTACATGATGTTTTTCAAGCATTCAAGAGAGATTTAATCTACGCTTATCCCTTTCAAAACGATGTGCTAGTATTTGTATTCTTATCGTTTCTAGATTCCACGGAAACTGCCGCCCGCTCCCGTAAGGGTACATTCACATCGCACGCGTTGCTTGGGACACATTTATCATGTGGGCGCACACGTACCTTGACGGTGGAATTTTACTTTCACCCACAGCAATATCCAAGGAAAGAGAAAAAAAAGCATACACAATAAAAACTTTTCCCATTTCTCTTGCAACATTCACATTCAATTCCCTACACGCATACCACCGCAATTTTTATTGGCAATTATTTTTCATTGAATTCGAAATGCAATCAAATCGTAACAGTTTCCCAGAGGCAGTAAAAGAAAATTCAAGATACAATTCTAGGATCGTCGATAAAATGAAAACAATTCCTAGTCAGTTAACGATTCACAACTACAACCGTTTCGCTTCCTCATCATAATAGTTAGAAAATGAAAAGTATATTGCAGCGCGTAAGTAAAACTGCTAATTAAATAGTGCAGTATATTGCTTCGTTATACACGTCGTCAATCGAGTTTAGTGCGCGACCAACCAACCAACCATTTGTATATAACAAAAAAACGCGAGAGTGCAAATACAAACATAGGTTGATGAGAAACGGCGATCGTAATATTCCATTCGAGTGGAGTATCTATTTTTGAACAGTTCAAAGAGTTAGAGTAATAAAGTGGTTAGATTGATACCAATTGAAATTGTCCTGTTTCATTTGTTGCACATGTAAATTATTCACTTAAGTGATTGCAAATGGCACACGTCTAATTCGAATGTGTTTTACATTTTTAAGCAAAAGAATAATTTAAGCACTCATAAAACTTTGTGCAATGGAAAGTAATAAATTATTTAAGAATATCCGAGTGATATGTAAGTGAAACTTCCTATATAGTTTTGCATTTTTTAAACGTCCTCTTACGGGTTAACAACAACAAAACGTTGTAATTTAGAATTCAGTTAGATTAATGCCTAATATCCTATTCCGTACCGTGATACACGCACTCGTGAGACGATCATTTAAAAATAAAACATTTACTACATCCTTCCCGGTAAATAATGTAAAAGCAATTAGTAACAGCCAGTAAATTGGTTACTTGTAGAAAATATGCATGCATATTAAATTTGCAAAACTCTAATTCCGCTGACTACTTAGTATAAAAGACGTAGTAAATTGCGTCGATAAAATGTATGCTGATATGGCTTATCAATTATTACTCGCGATACATTAGTGATTGAATTGAATGTTTAAAACTAATGCCCGAATGCGCATTAAATAAAGTTGATAGCGTTTATTAAATGGGGATTTTCCATTTATACTGATAGCAATCTCATTTTCATGTGCGAAATACGCAAGTCGTAAATGCTTGACTTTTTCATCTGTGCAAACGTTTTAGAGTGCCAAACACCATTATTTGGCTTAATGAACCATTCATAACCAACGCCTTTTACAGTCTACTTGAATTGGTAAAATTGCGACTATGATGTTGGTCCCAAGTTATGAATAACCCGATTGCAATTTTAATTTATCGGTTCAATCAAACATTAAATAAAGTCCCACGTGCTGTAATAACAATAAATAACGTCAGATCGATATGATCACAACAACGCGCGCATATTATTTCAATCAACTGAATTAAAACTGAACTCACGCGTGCAATTCATTCACGCCCCCGTACAGCGCGCTGTTTAAACGAACACATTCATTGTTGACTTATAAAATGTTATCATCATAAATTTTTATAGACGGTTCGCGACTAACGCGTAAATGCCGGTCATGTATGTACTCTTTTAGGTATGACTCACCGATTGCTAATTATTTCTGTAAATTTGTACTACACGTTCGTGCCGTTGCAGTTGGCAAATAATTGCTTCGGGATTATTTTCCACGCGAATTTTGATTATACACCAGTCTTGGTATTGCGTTGTTAAATATATGCATTTAAAAAAATAAATGTCTGATTCTGCAGAGTGGACTTGACGATAGTAAACACGTAAGAAATCCATTACGATCTGATATGCATCGGTGGCGGGCTCGTGAAAACAAATTTACGATTCACACAACTTTCATTGTTGGTGCTGTCAGAAGAATTATCTCACCGACTGATAGCTACTGTAACCGGCATACCATTAGTGCGCAAATGGTAAACGGTGTGTTTTACGATCTAATGCTGTCTATGCATGTATTTTACTGCATGTAACACATCCACTATATTAAACGGAAGTGCCTGAATGTATAAATGATGATGCTACAACAGAATTTGCATGGAAAATCAATTTCGTGTTTTTGGAAGCCAAAGTACTGATTCAATCAGCTGATTTCGTCTTGGGCGTATTCGTTCATTATGCATGGTAAATCAATCACATGTCGTATACATGGTTTAATTACAAATTAGAATGTTGGAACGTTCTATCAACTCAAAATCAATGACACGCGCGTTTCACACCATTGTCTTCGGAGAGCATATTGGAAATTTGCCAAGACTAGAGGTGGATAACCTCAATTAGCGAATCTCGCCAACTTACCAACTAGTATGATTAATACATGAAAATAATGAATGAAATAGTTCGACAACTATGTCATTACATTCGCGAATAATGCGCAAAGCTTGTCACATGGACAAATTAAACGAACAGTTAAAATGTATAAAGAAAAATCGTTTCAACTTACGGTTCTCGGATGAGTGGAGCAATCTTGTGCACTGTCTCCAGAAAAGCAGTATCGCAGCAACAGATGACCGGCTTCTGAGGCTGGCTGTGTACATTCAGCATTCGAAAAAGAATGCAAAGAATGACAGCAATCACGGCAAGCAGGGCAGTCGACATTCTTCCTGTCTCGGTGCTTTGCACAAACGATTCCAGCGTTGATTCTTCTTGTAGCCACCTGACAACTGAAATTCCTTACGACGTTCCTACGCGTAGGCTTTGAATCTGATGGATGACCATTTAAATGTCGAAATGTTGTTGCTTTTATGTCACTAAACACGCAATTATTGCGACGACATGCTGGTATCAGCAATCAACACTCAACGCCGGGACCGTCACACTCGCCGCAACTGAACTCGCTCCCGCGCAACAGCAGACTGAATCGACAGGATCTATCCTATCGCGCACGAGCATGCCGCATGCATAATTCGTTGCAAACACTAACCGCATCATGGAATGCACTCTTCATTACGAAATAATTATGCGAATTCAACCTACGAATAAACACAATGTTAATATGTTATATCCCAACAATATTGCCTATAAGAATATTATCTATCCGTAGAATTCTTACGCACATTTATATAAAATGGCACCACTGGTTTTCAATTCAATAGTTAATAAGACGGCATGAATTGTTACTACTAATTAATCGCAGTTGTTTATGTTATTATATGAAATTTTCCGGTGGCTCACTCAACAATAAAATAAAAGCAGAAATTGAGTTTCATAATAGGCAACCTTTCATACACGCATGTGGGCGGGATCAGCGGCAAAGCGCAACTTTAAAACTTTTCGCCCTACTTGCACGCAACTATTCTCCATATTCAATACTTTAAATTGATTGATTGCTTAAAAGTATGAACGCACTGCGAGTATATATCATATCAATGCAATTAAGTTGCAGATGCTGTAACATAAGGAGATTGGAAAAGCAAAAGTTGCGGTTGCAAATATAGATATCAATGTCATTAACATTGCCTGCACTTGTAACTTATAGGTAACTGCCACGAGTTAGATGCTTTTACTTATCAAATTTACGATATGTCTCGCCCAACAAGCGAGAGGAAAGTGAAATCACTTTCGTTCTCCCGTTTTTCGCGTCTTTCAGAAACTAATGGCAATGGCACGCAAACTGGCGGGCGCAGTAAAAGTGCAAGTGCAATCTGGTGTCAGATCGCCGAGTGCATTCAAACTGTTTAAACTATTCTTAGTTAAGTCTGAAGAAATTCATAAAAAGTAAGTTCATATCAAATTAATAAATATACTAACAATCAAATTAAATCGAATTTCAATTTTGTCAATAACGCTGGAATCTAAATTTTGGATATGCAAGTGCTTGCTGTATTAAATTATGTTCAAGTTTTTAAAATTAATTATCTTCAATAAATACTAAACTTGTAATGCTTGAGTAGATATAAACTGAAGTTCAAAAGTAATACCATCGAATAAGAGTGAAATTTAATCTCGAGATATTGACACGAACGGCGCAAGTTCAATGTAACAATAATTGCTCTTGCAATAAGTTCAATTGCTACTGACTGCAAATGTAAAAGTGTTCTTCCTTCGTATTTCATATGTACTAGTGATTCGATAAAGCAATACCTATCATTAAATGCGCAAATTGACGGTTCTTACTTTCTTGCATTATAATTATGCATAGAACAAAACTTGCGCTTTGTATTATTCATGTTATAATTGCTATGATAATTAACCACTTTCGCTCATTGCAAAACATAAATATGATGCAAATCAATTATATGTTACAGATGCCGTCGGCTTTGTTCAAAATTATACTTTTTTCAATTCTTATTGGCATCACGAAAGCGCACCAGTTCCGCATGATTTTCTTCGCCATTCTGGGCCTCGCTGGACTATGGATGGTCAACAGTGTCGCAAAGAGTAGCGGAGGCGGCGAAGAGCGCAGTCAATTGTTTCCCAATTTCAGCGTGGCGAGTCTTGCCAACCGGTTTATATCGAAGCGATCCGTAGAAGTGGATAGTGTACCAATTAATTGGGAGTTGGTGCTTACTAATGATATGTCTACGTGCACACGCAGTTACGTTTGCCAACTGTCTGCTAGCGATGCAGATGAATTGCAGGCAGTGGAAAGCGTGATGTTGGATTTGATTAGGTAAATGCGTGGCACTTGACATTCGAAAACTAATTGAATAATTGTAGGCAATCCGTAGAGAACGATTTTTCATGGGCAAGAAAACAAATTCGACAAGCGTTACGTACTGGCGATAAGTGGAAGAGCAAAGTGCATTGCATGAAAACGTATCGCAAATGCCCTTATACAAGCGCAACAATGCTAATGCTACTGAATGCGTTTGAGGAACGTACTTAAAGATCGCTTGACATACGAATTTCATGACTTTGTTTGTATAATTGTATTTAAATTAACTTAAATTGTTATTCATTTAGTAGGGGATGTGTAAAATGCTATTTTTTACCTTTTGACTTGCCACCAGAGATAGGCTGTCCAGTCGCAGTGGCCAACTGCTTCTTTAAGTCCAGCAGAATGTCAACTTGTGGTTGCCATTCACTTTTCGCGCCGCCGCTCTCCTTCAATTTCCTCACGAGTTGTCCCTAAATTATCATATTCAATTGTTAATAAAGTTCACCTAACTTATTAATTACGTCTATTATTTTACCTGTTTTTCAACGTTCTCTTCGAGCACACGAATATCAACGACTTTATTGCTGCTGATGGTTGTTGATTCCTTTTGCGCAATTTCTAATCGCTTTTTTAAATCCAGCAGTATTTTCACTTCGGGCTGCCACACAGATTTCTCAGCACCGTTGCCCTTAAGTGCCCGTACTTTATCGCCTTGCTCTTGCACAGCTTTCTCTAAGCTAGCAACATCACCTTGGCATTGAACTTGCGTCGGAGCGTTCCCGTTAACATTCTTTGTGGTCTTAGCAGCTTTCTGCACTGCTTCCAATTTCTTTTTCAACTCCAGCAGGATTGTTACTTCTGGTTGCCATTTCGCCTTCTCTATTGCGCTGCTCTTCATTATACGCACTTTATCAGCTTGTGCCTGAACAGCCTTCTCCAATTCAGCAACGTTTCCATTCTCGCCGCTTGCTACTTTTTGTTGAGCACCACCAAAGCGTTTTCGCAAATCGTCAATGCGTGCTGCCTCCAATTTCTCGAAAAGCGGTGCTGGCTTACCAATTACATGTCCGGGCGGTAGCAATTGAACAATTGAAGGATTCTCTGGCGAGAGAATGAAAGTGCTTTGAGGCGCATTCAATTGTTTACGCAAGTTGCGGCTGGAATCCGGCATGTAAGGGAAGAGCAGTGTCGCCAGAAGGCACGTAATGTTCACGCAAATGCCGATGACTGTGCCAGCACGCTCACTAATTGAAAAGACAGAAAATTTCTATAACTTTTTCATTTAAAACAAACAAAAGTACTCACATTTCTTCCTTGGTGCCTTTAAGCAGAACCCATGGCTGAGTTGCTTGCATATATTGATTACCATGCTTAGAGATTGCAAGAATATGTCGAATGCCATCACGCAATTTGCACTTTTCCAGTGACGAACAATATCCTTTCAGTTCGCGTGCGCATAGAGCCAAAACATTGTAATCGTCTTCGCTTGGATTCATGGCAGGTACAGTTGACTTGAAGAACTTCTCCGTGAACATCAATGCGCGATTAACAAAATTACCAAAGTTGTTCAACAACTCTGAATTATTCTTCAGTGCCAGATCGTTCCAACTGAAGCTGGTGTCTTGTCCTTCTGGACGAATATAGAGTAAGTAGAAACGCCAGATATCACTAGGAATTCCAGTATCCTGTGCATCATTGCCAAATACGCCAACCCCACGCGATTTGGAAAACTTTCCATCTTCATAATTTACATACTCAGTTGCCATTATATGAGAGACAAGCGTGTATCCCAGCTTAGCCGCCAATAGACAACCAGGGAACATGACTGAATGGAATGGAACATTATCTTTACCCATAAATTGGTATAAAGACACTTTAGTGCCCTTTGCAGGCTGCCACCACTGACGCCACTCTTTCGTGTATCTTTCTGTCATAGACACATATCCGAAGGGAGCATCAAACCATACATAGAATACTTTATCTCTGAAGCCATCAACTGGTACCGGAACACCCCACTTCAAATCGCGAGTAATGCATCTCGGCTTCAAGCCCTCCTTCATCCAGGATCTAGTTATAACTTTAGCGTTATTTGTCCAACCATCGCAGGAATCTTTAATCCAATGGAACAACAAAGGTTCAACTTTGTTTAATTGGAAGAAGAACTGATTCGATATTTTAACTACCGGCATACTGCGACACACCTTACACTTTGGATTCATCAATTCAATCGCGTTGACAAGCTTACCGCAACCATCACACTGATCGCCTCTAGCATCTTCATAATTGCATCCTGGATGCGGACATCCACCTTCAACGAATCGATCTGCCAAAAATCGATTGCATTTTTCACACAACAATTGCTCAACTGCTTGACTTTCAATGAACCCATTGCTATTGAGTATGTTGAACATCTCTTGAACGAGCTTTGTCTGTTCTGGCGTAGTTGTACGCCCAAAATAATCAAATCCGATATTAAACCAGCGGTAAATACCATTATGTATTTCAAAATACTTGTCACAAATTTGCTGTGGGGTTAAGCCCTCTTCTATGGCCTTTGTTTCAGTTGCTGTGCCATATTCATCAGTGCCACCAATTAATAAAGTGTTCCAATTGCACAATCTTGAAAAACGAGCAAATACATCTGATGATAATACACAACCAATAATATTTCCCAAGTGTGGAACATTGTTAACATAGGGCAGCGCAGCTGTAATTAAGATGTTTTTCTCTCCTGGCACTGGTAAAACAGGATTGGGCTCAGGTTTTGGAGCTGGTAATTTTGCTTGGCCATTGAGCCATGACTCTTTAACAGCAGCAAGTTCCTCAATGGTTGCAATTTCTTCATCATTTTCTACTGACCCATTGATTGGACCTGAAGTGGTGCCATATTTGGCACCAGCAAGAACGGCTTGATAAGTAGTTAAGCCACTTTGGATTTTATATTCCTTAAGTGCATCTTGCACAAATGTTTGTGTTAACATATTTGTCATCCATTGTAAGAGGTTAGGTAATTCGCTAAGATATTCTTTTTGAAGAGCTTCATCCATGTATAGCCCATACAAGCTGGACCAAATGGAAATATCATGAATGCTAACATTTGCCTACAATTAAGCAGCATAAATGACAAACATTGTGTAACTACAATAGCAACTTACACTTGCAGTGGTTTTGGCATATTCATCAATAAGAGTAAGATTCTTTTTCAGCAATGTTTTGTGTGTGTTTGACTTTGCAGCAATTGCTAACGTCACATTAGGAGCTAACTGTAAAGACTCAAATTCCAGCCATTGCTGACTCGCTTGATTTTGATTGCTTGCATCATCAATGACAGTTTGAAGAACAGCGTTTGATGAGAATAAATTCACGTTCGCATTATATACCACAAAGGGTAACCGTTGAGGCAATGGTACAGTTTTATCTGGGAACGCGATTATATATATTTTAAGAGCGAGAACCATATGCATATTGCACCTTACCAGCTGCTGGAACTATCTTGAGAGAGTAGGCTGCCTTCTTCTGCTTTAACACAGTTATAATCTTTAACGTCGCCGGATTGCCCTCATTGGAAGTAATCACGTACATCTTGATTAATATTAATTAAACTTATCCTTTACCTGGCACAAAACACTATTCACTTCACCACTCACTGTCACTAACCTACAATTCGGTAATGCAGGCGAGCTGTCACTTCAGTGTACTTGTTCAGTGACGATTTCCAGGTGTCGCTATACACTCTAGTAGCTGATGGCGGTATTGTTTGAATTTAAACTATAAGTTTAAATTTGATTTATCATACTTACATTATCTTCCATTAATTATACTTCTAGATTTTGCATGTTCCAAATATCATATATGATTGCTACTATTACTACTTTCTGTAGAGATCAGCAATCTATAATTATCATATCGTTTATTATCTCTATGCAAAGAATACATTCTGTTTATTTCATTATTATATTCCTCTTAAAATTTCCTTCTTGTCTAGAGTCATATCATAAAATGGGTAAATACAGTTTGCCCAGAAAATGTAAGAGAAACGTTTTCTTTGTTGCAGAAGGGATATAAAGTCATCTTTTTGGATAGTTTAGAGAGCGAATTCTATCACTTACAACTTAATATCAATAATAATCCTCAAGGATATCACCTGTCGAATAAAAACGTATTACAACAAAAGTATTACAAATACAATAATGTTTGTTTGCTTCCTCAGCCCTACATGCATAAACTTCATTCATCACCCTAAACGGCTACACGATATACAATATCATCTGGAAGCTAATCAAAGTAGCGCACTTATTGTGTATTCTTTAAGAAACATGCATCTAGATTTAATAGACAAGAAACAACAATCGCTTTTTAAAAATCTCTCATCATCATCATCACCTTTTTGTTATCTTCATTTTTCATTTATAAATCTGGACAAATTGTATGCAACTGTTCATTAAATATATATTTATATATGTATTAATAGAATAATGTTTATCATAATTATAGTTTACAAACTGCGAAAGGCTTGTTTAATTATTCTTATTTTTTGTTTGGAGATTTTCAAATTTGTGATAATAATAACATGCGATCTGAAATGTTCATTATTGGAATCGCAGTTCTCTCTCAGTTATTTGCATCCAATTATTTGATGTTTGGCTTCATTAATAGATATTTGTTGGTTGCCCTAAAATTTTAGAATTACAAAATGTCACATTGCGTTTAATAACGTCTCATCCAGTTTGCACGGAATGTTAAATTGCATCATCTAAAAATTGCTTGAAGACATCATCGCTAGATATAATAATTAATTTATAGAGTGCTAGAATGCCACGTAACTATAGTTTGTATTTCCTTTGCAAATATTTTTGCGCGCTTGCTTTCACGTTTTGTTTTCAGCTAAAGGCTCGTGATTAGGCAAACATCCAGCCGACTCAAAAAGCACCGGATTTCTTTTATATTTTATGTATATTATCAATCATCGATCAGTTCGCTTTCATGTCTCTGCTTTGTTTGTAGTTTCGCGTTTCTTCTTACTTAATTAGTGTACATTTTTATAGAATAAGAAAGCGATTTAATGCGGTCATCTCTTTTGTTCACATTAAATAGCAGTCTTGTCCACGTTTTGTTTGACTATACAAAGAAATAATAATATCATAATATTATAAATATTTTCAATTGTTAAATGATAATCAACTTTCTTCATCTTATCAACTACAGAACTAGATTATTTCTGGTATTTTAATCTCTTGTTTTTCCTCTTTAAATGTTAATTTAGTATTTTCTCTCTATAATAATATATAATTAAATATTTATATATAATTTATATAATATAAAAAACTGGCAGCCAGCCTTAATACATTTACAAATAGAATGCAATTACACAGTTTTATATATATTTTGCGTTTGTTTGTTTTTGCCTTCACTGCTGTTTAGCGTTTTTTCTTCGGTCGCTCCGCATCGCTTCGGATACAGAGTTGTTCCGTTTTCAGTATTACAAAAAACAAGTGTTTAAATCAATTGACATATTAGTCAACAATCCCGTAATCGGCATTCTCTACCGAAGGAGACAAAATGCAATGTCAACCCGCTACATTTTCAAATATTTTACAACTATATAATTCTGTTACTTTAAATGTATCTGGCTATTCATTATTAATAGTAATTATTTTTTATTCATTTATTAGGAAGAAGCATTATGTTTTACTCGTAGTAAAAACAAGCGTTTTTTTGGAAAATGCAAAATGCGTTAATCAACTATTATTTCGCGCGCCGTTCTTGTCAAAATATGTTCACCTCTCTGGCTCTGTATAAAAATGTCTATGTACAACATCGTTTGTTTTGTTTTGTTTTTTGGTTTGCGCTTTACTTGTGAAGTTTACTTATATATTTTGACATAGTAGTAGTTTTGCAATTCTGGGCGGCCGAGTAATTAAATAACTTCCAGCACGGCTTTAGTTATTAACAAATTTGTTTTCGACCACGATGCGTGCCGTTCCTCTTTACTTTATACATCGCTTAAGTTTGTTTTTTGTTGTGCTAATACACTATGTATGTTCATATATATACTTTTTATATGTCATATTAGAAAAATGGTTTAAATGCACATTATTTATGTAATAGTAGCAATGCTTATGTAAATGACTAGGCGGTAGTAATTAGTTTGCGTTTGCATTTTAACTTTGCGTATTTGCATATTGTTATAATAACATCTGGTTTGTGAGTTTGTCGAAGTATTTTTTACATATGCGTATGTGTTAATTATTTATATATAATATATATAATATTGGTTATTTTAGGTATTAATTATATCTACAATCTTTATACAGCGTTATATTGTTATAATGATGCTTAATAAATGCGCGTTTCTTTGTTCAGAATGTGGTTTGAATACGATGACTAAAATGGATGATTGAAAAACGAAATTTGAGCAACAATACGATTAATGTATAAATGCTTGTAGAATGATTCAAATGTATGTTCTTCGAGTGTAAATTATCGAAAGAATGCAATATTCGTAGATAATTTTGAGATCTAGAGAAACAACATAACGTAATATAAATTTGTTTTCTTTTTGGTTTTGACTTGTTGCTTGACTTTGTATACGGTTTAGACTTAGATCAAAAGATACTGCTTCTTGTCTTGCATGATTTTGTACTTATAAACACAACAATACTTCAAATGGCTGACTATAAAGTGGACAAGGAGTTTGCGTACTTCTTCCCCAGCTTCATTTCCTTCTTCCGACTCGTCAATAATCTCTCTTGTTTGTGTGTCATTAAGTAATTCAGTCTTATTATATAATATGTACAAATTTCTAATATATGTATACACGTTTCCTCGTAATCTGTTATCGTGGCACGAAAATCATTCGGTCTGCCAATCTAACGCAAACGGATCAAAAATCAAATGATAATCAATCGTTATTACGAAGAAAGATTATTGTTAATCATAACTATTTTTAAAGATAAGTATGTATACGCCTAGTGCTACACATCGAGATGTATAAAAATAATAATGAATGATCGTTTGTTACATTACCAATATTATGTACTATTATTTGTATTTCTTATTTAAAATTACTATGCTCTAATATTATTATACTTTTTGGTTTCGCGTTTCTTTCTTCGAGTAGTGTTGTTTGTCATACTTTTCTTAATATCTTGGTTTATCCCACTATTTCTATAAATTACTATGACTACATTGGACGTTTGATACACAATTACTGAAAGTCCATTCTATTTAATAAATGTACCGCAAAGTAGAGATAGATAGTTTAGTTATGTATGGTTTATGCTTTGTTATGATTTTTGGCCCGTTTAAAGTTTAAGTTTACTATCCTTTTGTGGCACATAATCATCATCATTATCATCCTTAATATTTGTTTATATAGGTAGTGGCTTCTTGTTGATAACATTTCAGCGGTGAGAAATTCGTAAAATAAGTGTGCATCAAACGTGCGATCCAATTGGCGGCTTCTTTAAATGTACTACAGCGACATTATTATCAACGCATCGAATTGATAACATTGATGTGCTGTCTACTAGTGACAATTAAGGAAAATTGGGCGGGTATAGGGTCGGTTTTTGTAAGGGGGGCGAATCAGGAAATATATAGCTTATCTTACCTAACACATCCATAAGAAGCACTTATTAATCTTCAAATTACTTAAAAAGTTATACGTTTTCATCAACTTGTTTTCCATCATGGTAATTAATAGTCCGCTAAGTATAATTGTGTTTCAGTTACCTAGCTTGGAGTATTCGGTTACTTGGAAACATTACTCATCCGTATGGAATCCACGGGCTGCCTAGTTCTGTTTGCTATTTCTCGCATATACCAGCTACTCACTAGATTAATAGTAATTCATATTATTGAATTTTCAATTTACTTCGCTTATTAATAGATGCGTCACTTTCTTGCGTTTGCAACTATTATCGCGCTCGTTCGGTCTCGTTTCATCAAAGAGCCACATAGATGCGCTTGATAATAAAGATCCAACAACGACTTCCATCCACCCTCAACAATAATGACGAGTGTTATCACATGGTACGACACTAATGTTAATTGACACATATTTGCTGAGAGTTACCTCTTTCCATGGTTTTAGGGATTTGCTTACGTTTTGATTTGTGTTGCCAGATAAATGTGTTTCAATGAATCTCGCAACATGGTTGGTGGTGGTCTTCTTCAGGGTGTTGGTCTTTATTTCAAGTGGTGGTAGCTGGTGCGACACGACGCCAGCTACGCCCTATAGATATAGGAGGCAGTGCGTGGTGGTGTTGGCGATGGCGATGAGGAGGGCGGCGATGGCGAGCTGGACGAGCCGCTGCTCGTCGGAAGCACGCTGTGGCCGGTGGCGGTGGTGGTATTACCTACGCCGCCGCCGCCGACACCAGCATTCGCGCGTGGCGGACGCTGGCGTTGGAGGCTGCGGGCGGCGCCGCCCTCCTCACTGTTTTCTCACAAGTACACCTTCTTCACGCTGCGCGTTGTCGAGAAACCATCGCCGCGACGGTAGTTGTCTCCCTACACAAAGAAATCGTTCTTATTCAATATTCACATGTGCTGCGGGTGCCACGGGGGCTTGTGCAAAGTGTGAGCTTACTTGATGCGAGCGCAGCGTGCCAAAATTATCGC
The DNA here is from genome assembly GCA_963978815.1 of Aleochara curtula. NCBI lineage: Eukaryota > Metazoa > Arthropoda > Insecta > Coleoptera > Staphylinidae > Aleochara > Aleochara curtula. The sequence goes on along the minus strand of OZ022216.1, from coordinate 15,313,932 downwards.
GGCTGCGATAGTCTCGGCCGTTGTAGCCGCTGTCCGTTTGAAACTGGAAGAGCGTCTCCGCATTGTTCTGGTGCGGCAGTTTCCGTAGGGTGCTCTTAGGCGAGTGCAATTTTGGCGGCGGTTGCGGTACGAGGACTGGTTCGGCATATGTTACTTCTTCTTGTGGAAGCAGCTTTGGTTCGGCTTGAATCCTATACCCATAAGAACAAATTTCTTTAGAATATCTCCGACTTTTGTATACAACGTCATCTTAGTTACCACACTAAAAGAGCGTATTTAACAACCTAGGGAAAATAGTTACCTGTTCATGTTTTGCCGTTGCTCAAAATATTCATATTCAGTGTCCGGATACGGCATGTTATCATCCTCGTCCTTGTGACATTTTCTTCCACACAAATAGCCCGCAATAAAACCAACCACAAGCGCGGAAACCGCTCCGGCAACAACAGCCATAACTAGAGTTTCCACTGAGTACTGAGGCGGTAAACTCTCGGCAGCGCGTACGCCCGGATCGCTTGTTTCAAACACCTTATCTTGTACAATATTAATTATCTGACCATCCGGCAGTTCTTTGCCATTTTGATGATCTTGATTAAATTTCGGTTGAGTTGATAATCCGCCCGGCGAACCAGCATCTTTGTTGGACTTCATTGGCGGGCAAGCAGAGTGCTGGCCGGTTGCAACACTTTGGAAGAAGAAGCCCTCCTCACCCCATCGATTAGCTCCATGCGATCTACACTTGCCTTGCAGTTTATCCCAAGCGCAGTAAGGATCTTGTAATGCAACGCACTCGCTGCAGATCGAAATCAATTAGACTTTAAAACTACGTAAAAAAAATGAATATTTACCTGCAGCTAGAAATTTTCGAACTATCACAACGATGCAGTCTGAGTGATTGCACTTCGACGTCAGAAATCACGACCAGACGTCCCTCACCGCCTTGCTTATCACTATGAATAACTTTAATTCCGCGAACGGGGACATGCGGCGGGAAGACTTGGATTTCCTCAATGACAACCGGCCGTACGCCGTGACGAGATTCCGCTGAGAGGCCGTTAACAGCTTTGATGATTTTTCCGTTATCAGTACCGATAAAGAGTACATCGTAGGTTTTCCCCCCAGGAACCTTAACTTGCGGATCAACGGCAATTTGTGTGAATCTATAACTGTAAAAGCGCACTTTATATTCACTGCATTTAAACATTTAGAAAATGAGGTTTTCCGAAAGAACTACGTAAAAATATTTCTTACTGGAAGCTTGTGCGAATTACAATGGGTTGACCAAAGAAATTCGGCACGCTCTCATCCATCAAGGAATGCGTCTTGATAAAGTTGAGCGTCAGGTCGGGCAATGTGCGGCTGTCGTTGTGACACTGCCCTGGTCTTGGATCTGGTACTTTGTTGCTCTGTACTGGTAGCCAATTCGAATTGAGCGTCGGCTGCTCCTTAAAGTTGCCCTCGAACGTATCAGCGATATCCTGCAAAGAGAAGGCGCACACAGCACTGCCGGAAATGCTGTTCGGTGGTGTCGTGAACGTGCCGTAGACCAATTGCGCGGTGATGTCGCCGTATTGGCCCTCGATGAGCTCCGTCGTCGATTCTGTGTTCATTCGAGGAAGCAAGAAAAAAACCCAATTGAAACGAAATTGTGATTGAGATTCACGCGCGGCACTTACGAATTTCGTTGAAGTAGAATGGAAAGTCTCCGGTGACCGAGCAATTCAGACGAGACTTGAGAAATGAGGTCCAGCGGTTCCGGAAACGGTGTGGACCACCACGATCGTATTTGCATACTCGTGCCACCCTTGAGTAGACCGCCTGTGGAAGTACAAGAAGTACAAAATTATTATTTGTAATCGCTAAAAAAAATCATCAAGTCAGTCCATACTTTGCCACAGTTTATGTATTCGACAGCCGTCTCCCGGAAGAAGAAGTAGACGAAATCGCCCTGCGTCATCGAATTGACAAAGTCAGGCGCTACAAACAAAGAGAACAAAGAGGCGAATGAGCGCACAATCCGATTTGATCCCTGCAAAGAGCAGCACACAGCAGAAAAAAAAACGGGAGCAGAGACAACGCGCACGAAAGGCGATTAACTCGAAAACTTCAAATGCATTTCGTTCATCTCATCTGATCTTGCACCCCTGAAGTATTCCAATCCGAACAGCAGGATTGTAGCACTTCTTGTGTGTGTCTTCTTTGTGCACTTACCGTTGAGACTCATCGAATCGTATTGTTCGGTTTGCAACGGCTCCCGATAGATGATGGGGTCCATTCCGCTGAAATCCGCAACGGTCCCAGTGTATAGGTCACCATCTAGAACAAAAGACTGTATAAGAACGAGAACAATTCACACACCGAACGCAAATAACATCCGACTAATTCTCAAAATATTCGCTCCACTTGACAATCTGCTAGACAAAATAATGCAATTACGGAAAATGGAAAAGCGAAATAACAATCCGATGCGGCTGAAGCATTTCGTACTCATATGTACATATGTATGTTTGTTTGCATGCAAAAAAAAAAGTTCAAAGCAAAACATTCACGCACAGTTCGCTGGTCGTAATGGGAATATGGATAATGTAAATGCGGTTGACGAATTGCAAATACGTAGTCGTTATTCAGACGCACCAGGGGAATATAACGAATGCAAATAATGAAGACATTTTATGCATGTTTGGTTTACAACATTCACTCATTCATTCCGCGCTGCAATAGATGCATGAGTCGCACGCCATTGCTGCCGCCGCCGCCGTCTCTTCGTACAATGCTCAAAGCTTCGCTCATCTGCTCAACCACCAGCACCACCGCGCGCGCTTTCGTTGGGTGATGTAAGCAAAAATAACAAATGCGGCACAATGCGTCGATCTTCAAGTACATACGAACGAACAGCAAACACAACAAACGAAATCAACACACGGGAGAAACGTGGAGGAGTACTGGCCGAGGGTGCTTGGCTTATCTCTACATTTGTATATGCATGAGGCGGCGGCGGCAGCGGCATGCTCGTCGTTGCAAAACTGAAGAGCAATCTAGTTGTGCTGAGAACAACCGTCAACCACATTCGGAGTTTTCTCTACTAAATATACAAAGTGAATTTATTGTTTCAGAAATCTTTCTTTTTTTCACAGCAAAATCTACGCATATTATGGAAAACTCTGCAAAAATGTAATTGTATTCTGCGATTCCTGTTTAAAAAAGCAAATAAATTTCTTCAGTGTTTGCATTGCCACTTTGAAAACTACTCCAAAGAGAGAGAATTAGTTGGCAAATATATTTAAATGAGTGAATCCTTGACGCATCAATTTGCAGCCGCCATCAGCGTCGGATTCGCTGTAGGTAATTTATTGCAGCACTTTTCATCCCTTGTTATGTTATGGCCGAATGCTCTTACGCTGTTAAAAGCGTCTTGTTTTGCGTTTTGTGCAAGGGCGCGTACGCTCCCGTCTCATTTGTATTTGCCAGTCAGTTGCATGCGCAACGAAATCATATTCCCCGACCACTTGTTGTTTTTTCTTCCCGCTCCAAAGGCTCCCAAGCACTCCAGTACATGCGCAATAGTTGCGCGCTGCGAGCCATCGGGGAGGAGTTGCTCCAGATTTTAATTAATTTCATTTGCAAAAATGTACTCAACTTTCCAAGCAGCGAGCGCTTCAGTTACCCAAGGCTAACGAGAAAAAATAACACAAACAGACCGATGCGCGGCAGATGGGAAAAAACGAGCGAAAAAGTACTTTGCAGCGATTCAGAGAACAATCCTCCTTCCTTCTGAACCCGAAACCACGCGCCGTACAACGTTTCCACGAATTCTGGAACTCTGGATGTGAGCAAATCTCTACGAAGCTTTTTGATCCTATTGAACATTAACAGCTAATTGAGACATATAAATGATGCAATTCACGGCCATTATTTCCTCAAGGACACAATACGATCCTTGGGGCTGGTGCGATTATAAGCAAAGTCCTTTTATGGGCATTCGTAGGAGAGCGCGCGAGTGCGTGCATCCAGACGACGGAATGCTTTATGTCATACCGTAATGCGGCCATTCATCAAAGCAAATGTTGTTAAACGTAATGGAAGTAAATTATGTATTTATCGTCCTGAGAATGGTTGGCAAAGTTTGGCGGCGCGTCGCTAACAGCCCTGCCGGTGGGAAAAGCAGGCAGACAAGCAAGCACAGGAGGGTGGAAAATCAAGAAACACGTTCAGCCATCGCCGACGATGCAGTAAAACATTTTTCCACTTACCAACATAAATCGCCGTAGAATTATGATGCGGATCATACGGGCAGACAGCCTGTCCGGGCTTCTCCTTCTCCATCGTGTAGTTTCCCGGCTGGATGGCGTACTCGCGGCACACCGGCTTGAACGAATTGGTCCCGCATAGCAGCAGCTTGCCTTGGTTCGTCCGCGCCATTATCCTGATGTAATTCTGACAGTTCTCCTGCGAACAAACAACAACAACAACGCCGCGTTTAGAATAAGCACAATGCAATAATATGTATCTTAGGAGCACGATTATTATCCTTACAAGGAATATGATAATATGCGCATAATATTCCCGGAAGCAGCATTCGGGGGCATCTCTTAAAATGCTTAAAATATCATCTTCCGCTAATCCGTTTAAGTGAAAAGACATAATCGTTGGAATCGTTTAAAAAGCAATCAATCGCTCGCGCAAGTGAGTAATTCCCTAATAATTAACTCGCCAGTCAGTGAACCGCAAACAAATTTTAGGCAAAAAGTTTAAGGCTTTAAAGCCGCTATTATCCCGTCAGTTGTCAGTTGTGTTTCATTGAAATATCCGCGCCGATTGCATTTTAATTAAGACGCGCACATAAGCCGCCCATTGGCGACGATAATTAAATCTGTTAGCGGCGCAGCGTGCCATTGAACTCATTGTTGTCCTTGACAGACGAGGAGCGAATTATTTGTGAAAATCCCGCTGGCCGCCAACCCTTTAGCGCATTCGTTTCATTCTCGGCCATCAGCAGCAGGAGTGCGGGGGGCATTCCTTTGTTGCGTCAGTCGCACAAAAAGCGCAAAGGCATTCATTGTATCGATTGCAATTCGATTGCGAATCGATTGCGATGTGGAAATGATGAGTCTCAACTAATTTGTCCGCGCAATTAAAACGCTCGCGAACGCTCCCTCATGCGGATGTGAAATTTTATTTCAGATTTCTTCTCGTGCGCACTTAATGGATCGTTTTCTTTTAATTAAATTAAACGAAATTAAGCGTGGCTGCCGCTTTATTGTTTCACCCTTTTCGCCGGCGAACCCGCCGCGTTTGAAACAATACGCGGCCAGCGTCGCCGCCGCCAACGAGCTGTGAGATCAGGCAACAACACGCCGCGTGCGCCTTCGGGGCCCCGTGCAAAAAATCGTTCATGTTCGTGGAAAATAATTAAATGCGCTTCATTCATTAGGGGTTATCGCCCATGGCAGGAAGCATCTCGTTATGCGCGTCGAGTGTATGCGGATAATAAAAATACGAACGAACGAACCTAGCTACCTACGTATCTCTATCCTATCCACCTACAACTCATCTAAAATCTGAATGACGATATATATATATATATAAAAAAAGGAGCGTGCTGAAAGGGTTGTTTCATTCTTTGAGCGCATGCTTTAAACGGTAACCCGTAAAGGTCGTTGACTCCTTTGTCCACTAAAGGTTGTCGACTCCTTTTGTCCTTACAATACATGACATATTTACATCGGCCGCCATGTGTTTGCGTACGTGTTTGTACTTGTATCAAGACGCCTAAGTCCTGCAGGAAGCACTCTGGCATGCACGTTTCTTCATATTTTTTCAGCGCAGCGCGAGCGTTGCTTCTTCGTCCGAATGTTTTCCGCTGCTACAACAACAACAAGCACCTTCGTCCTGCCGTAAATACACATTAGAATGTCCTTTGCTCGCGCGTGTGCGCAAAACGGAAACGCTGATAATATTTATATATGTATGAAAATGGGCTTTAAAGTGATGCGTTGCGCGCATTGAATAGTTGCTTGTTTGCCTATCTCATGTTCGTCCTTCTTGGGCCATAGATGCAGGCGACAGCATAGGGATAAAGAAGTTGTTTGCTCTAACCGCATTCCTTATTGATCCGCCACATAAAATACTTTTGCAACCCCGTTTAGTATCGCCTATTTTTCTGCTGCTGCTCTAAAGTAGTTCAAATGAAATGTCACTTGAACATAGTTATTTCAGCGCGCGCACTAAAAAATGTGTTCATACCTAGGTAATTTTCAAGTTTCGCCGGGGAAAGCTCGACATTTCACGTTGCGACATTAAAATTTTAATGTTTTCGCAATTAAAGCAAAGTTTCAAAGGTTGTATACATTATAATCTTATCAGATTACAGATAAAATTGTTCACTGCAGAAATGCAGGTAAAAAATGTTTAATGGCGTGGAGCTAGCTCTGCTGTGCACATTGTGCCAGCTAGAAAAACTTGTAGGAAAAGCACGAATAGAAGTTTGCGATTGCGATCGTCTGCAATACCGCGGAACCATTAAAAGCAAAGCGTATTGATTTCGATTTCAATTGCAAGAATAAGTTTCTTTGCCGCTTTTTCAGCGCGCCTTCTCGTCGTTTACTTCTTCTGCGCGCGACGCAGGTTGTCGCAATCGGTCGGCCGTCGGATAACAAGCCATTTAATTGATGATAAGATAAGCTTGAAGAACGATTTGTACGCGACGTTGTCCCGCCCGCACTGTAATTTCCAATATCAGCGATACGCGTGCACAACAACAACAACAACGACGACGACGACGACGACGACAACGGACAGCCGAATGGGAAAACGTAAACATGCAGAAAACGAGTGAATGGCTTAGAAAGATCGAAACGACAACAACAGCAGCCAGCGAACAAACGTACCTACACACCGACGCGAATATTGCCGCCGCATGACTCGAATCAACGATAAGTTCGCCCCGTCGAATCGTGCAATTGACGTACCGAGTGTTTGTGTGCAAGTGACACAAAAATGCAGCGAGCAGAAGAAGTCAGAGCCATCCATCCTGCATCGCGCAGGAAACGGCGGCAACAACGACGGCGGCGACGGCGGCTAGAGCAGTACTCCGGACGGAGAATGCGATAACGCGAGCGCACTGCCGCCGAAAAACTTCGTCGAGATTGCGATTGCAACTTTTGCGCTCGCTGTCAATGGCGATGATGATAAAATTAAGTTTTCATCTCAAGCAGTCAGTGTACGTACGCAGCGAAAGTTTTCTTCTTCTCGTCGTTCGAGTGATACATTCCAAGTATGCCATGAATTAACTGCAAAGTTTCTTTTCTTTGCTTAATGATAACAGAATAACAAAGCGTCAGAAGAAACATTGTTGCATTAGCATTCGTCTCCTAAAAATGTTTTTCCATTAAATATCCCCGCACACAAAGAAAAACGAGTTGAAAGCAAACGCACATTATTAGTTATGCCATCAATTCTTCGGTTAACTTTTTTTGTGCGCCACTGAAATACGCGTGCGATATTTCCACAACGAGCGTGATATGTGCGTATTGCGAATCAGCGATCGACATCGAATTCGATCTGCATATACCGTCGCGCGTGATATTGCGCAAAATATATAAAAATTGTACGTACATTGGCGACGTCGCGCAAGTTGTAAAAGAATTTGACGACGCATCGTGCGCCGATAAAATTGACAAAGTTTTTATGCATCAATTTGCGCGCGCGACGCCTTCGCATAAAAATCGAACGGCAAATGGGTATTGCGAGAGACGCAGCAGCAAGCAAATACACAATAAAACTTGCCCGCTTTCATCTCATGGGCAATCGTAATAAAACCCAGTGGGCGCATATAAACGAAATTAAGCGCAAACGCAAACGCTGACTGATAAAACAAATGGCACTTGCTGTAATAATCAGCAAACATTAATACTTGAACCAAAAATAACATACGCGCGACGCTGCAGCAGGAGTAAATTAACTCTACCCACATAGTTGTAAAGTCGACAGAAGAAGAAGTTTGCCTCGACTGCCAACTTTAAGTACTTCATTTTGTAACAATTAATACATGCGAGAAGAAATCGCTGTTGTACTTGCAAGTACCTGAACACGCTCCAACTCGATGACTTGAACAAGTTTGCACAATCAGAGACGACTCTTCACCAATTGTGACTTCATTTAGCCGCCTGGAATTTCGCGTTGAATAACAAACTTGAAAACGTTGAGAATTGTCGAATTCAATTCAAAGAGCGTCTTCAAACTCTTGACTTCTTTTCAATACGGAGCAGCGCACATCTTCTCTGCGCGCCCGCTAGAATCAATGCGACACGCGCGAAATGAATGAGAGAGCCGAGGAGATATTTAAGCGTCAACTCAATTAGAAAATCAGCGCATTTTGCGTGTTGCTTCTGATGAAATTAGCAGTTTATAACCGAAATCCCTCCCAACTTAATTTGCTCGTACACCTTCATTGGTTTCCTGCATGTGCAAACTAGCGACGAGCGTTCCGCTGGCTTCGCTATTAACAAACTTTCGTACAAGAAGACATGAAGAAAACTCGTCGTCGACATTGCTCGCTGCTGCTGCAATACAAGACGCTCTTCAATTTTCAATTCAATCTCGTATTCCACCATCGTCCCGGTTCGTCCCGTCGCGATGTATTCATGCGTTTTCCGTGGAAGTAAATGCAAGGATTCATTAAGTTTTCAACTTTAATGCATTCCCGCATTGTGCACGCGAATTGTTTCAGGATACGCGCGCGTAAGTAGTGCCATCTATTATTTGATTTATTCGCAATACAGGTTAGTGCCGCCTCCATTATTATCCTGCTTCGTGCCGCTGCACTCGTACAATGGAAACTTTTCAATCGGGGAGCGCGCCCCGAAATAAAAACAATTTTCAAAAACGCGCGCGCGCGCCCGCCCGCGCCTTATAAAGTTATGCGCGAATAGCGTAATGCAAAAGTTGTCGTTGTGCTTCAGTTCCTTGGCGAATTCAATTTCGAGTTTGCAGTTTGCACATTACTTGTAATACTTTTAAATTATGATAGATAATTTCGGAATGAAACCACGAAAATTATGTGGATTTGCGACAGAGTTTGTTGGCATTACGCTTCAACGATTATCCGCGCAATAATACGTTTTAAATCTAGGACTCGCTATCTGCTTGTTTCTCACACTGTCAGAGTTTGTGACTCGGGTTCGGAATTTTGCGAGACTTCAGGGGGGAAATTGCTTGATTACTTGACGTGATTAGATCGAGACGTTGGCGGCGGAACGCGACGGAATTGAGACACTCGCCGCCGCAGTGAGCTAATTGTGTGTCTGCGAGCTGAACGGAAGTGAAAAGAGCTGCCGCTGCCGCCCGCGCGCAACCCGAAAAACATTCCGCCAGACTTTGGCATTTTGCCACGTGCGGTGAGGAGCAGAATAGCGGATGGCGGTGGCGGCGGCGACGGCGGTGGCCCGCAGAATTGGAAAATCGATGGCGTGCGATATGTGCTCGCTGCTGCTTCACCACCGCGCCATCCATATCCATCCCGACGTCCGCCCCCCTTGTTTTACAACTCTTTACGGTGCAACGTTTCGTGCGCAAATTAAATTTATCAACCGCATTCTTCGTTCCGCGCAATTCCCGCAACGGTGGCATTGTTGACGTGAGTATTATGTGTCAATTTCGCGTTTTGCGCTCTTCGTTACCCCCGAAATTGACAACTTTGTTCTTGAAATCCACTCGAAACATGTCACAGCTGACTTTTAACTTTTTAAAACGTAATCCATGCTACCCCCGCCTGCCTGCCCCCTTTGCACCTATATTGAGCATAGTTTCATGGATAATGAAGATAAATGTGTGTTATCAATAAAATGTTATCAATTTGTTCGATTTATCGCGTTGCCAAATCGTCAAGTCGAATATTAGTCCGATTGCAGTGGGTGGCGCGCGGTGGGCGGCGTTGTCATGCGATTATCCGTTATCCATTATCGCGCAACGCGACACAAACCGCTATTCACGAATGCATAGGCTCAAGAAGATGCGCGAGCGTTATCGGCACCGCCGCTAAGCGAGCGCATCACCTAAAAGGAGAAGAGATCACTAACGAACGGCGAGGCCATTCATTGCTATCGCATATTGCCGCCTCCGCGTGTGTTGGCCGTAATCGCGACGGTGCGCGCGCGCACACAGGTATCATCGTTAGCGATTATCAGCGGAAAATCATCTGCGTCGTTAGCCGGTTGCACTAGGCGACGCTAGCACCAGCAGCCTCCCCCCATTTCGCCGCCGTTGACTCGTTAGCTCGAGCATCATTCCTTCCGTTTCGCTCGCTTCCGTTCCACGAACGTTGCACACTTTCAGAAGAACGCGTTTGCTTTTTAACTCGCAATCGTTAAAATTTTTAGGTTTCTTTTCAATAAATGCCTACTGCCAAGCGGATATTTTCCAAAACTGACCGGTTAAAATGTACTTAAACTAAACTTTTACAATTTTCCATGCATAAACAGCAAACAAACGCATGCCGAGCATACAGTTCAAGTAATATTGAAGTAGTTTGCGCCTGCTGGAAATCGAATATGTGAATGAATTGCGGAGGCGGCAGTGGCAGCGGCGGGCGGCAGTCATTGTTGTTCTTGTCGAATAATGCGAGTTGTTGCCAGTTGAATGGCTGGTTATTTCGGTTATTTGGTTAGTTAGCGTTGGCCGCGAGATTGTTGCGCGCGCTCACGCTCGCCGCTTCGCCGGCAGTCGGGCGTAATTAAGAAGGTTTATTGTACGATTGGTGCGGTGTTCACGAAATAACAAAACTACCAGAAACAGAGCCAGAAGGAGTCGAGCCGAGTCGAGTCGACCGCCAGTCTGCCTAGCTGCCACCCTGCCTGCCTTCATATTACACTTGCAGTATACACACCGCTCTGATTCATACTCTCGCGTTGAGTTTAATAGCGCATTGTCACGATATGTGCACTAGCATAATGCACATAAACTAGGAGATAAACATATTTCGCTCGCGTGCGCTCGTATACATATTGAGTGGATTCCGAAATGGTCCGCGCGCTCGCCCTCGTTCGCTTTCCGCGATATACGAACGCTTCTCGCATTGTTGTTATTGTCATTGCGATTTCGTCGGCGCTTCAATTTCCTTCAGCCGTGCCATATGCGCACGCTTATAAATGTTTTACCCGTATGAAAGTCGCTTCATCGCCTCCCCGTCCCCCGCACGCCCCCCGAGCGCATGAAAACACAATAGAACGTCCAATGGCGCGTGCGCAAATTAAATGCAAACAGAGTTGTGTTTTATGTGAATTGATTTAATTAAACATTAAACTCGTATCAATTCCAAACTATTCCATGTTTGTTTGTATTCTATTTCCGTTTTTTCCGCATCCACTATATCGATTAATATAATGTTTGTCTGGCGTTTGTTGATGAAGCGCGCCCAAGTAACTTTTCCTTGCCGCCAACCGTCCCCTTCCCGCCATTCTCGGATTAATTTAATTCATTTGCCAAAAATCCCCGGAGAATAATAATGCAAATGAGAGCATTCGCCGCCGCGGTAATAATTTATTGTCAGAAAGGTCGTGATCGTAAAACTTAGATCATAATATGACATTTCAGCACGAGAGTAACTCACTCACTCACTCACTGAATGTACTTATGGTATACGTATGGTTATGAATGTGACAATAATTTGCATACGTAAATAGCACCGCCATACGAAATAATGCACGTATTCACGCGAGAGACGTACGTATAATAAAAAAGCAATGTAATGTAATGAGAAAATATGCGTTTACTCACATCATCCTTGCCCTTCATGACGCACATTTTGACGTCGTTCTCATTCGAGAACCAGGTGAGTCGTTGCTGCTCCATTAGATTGGCGAGGCTCAGATTATAAACGAGATTTCTGCAAACAAAACGAAATGCGAACATTAGTTACATTTGTAATATTTTTTTTTCTCCTCGCGAGAGGTTAAAGTATTAGATAGTTTTTCATTTAGTTCGACAACGTTACGACTTGCAGACGGTGATTTATGACGACATTGGAACAGATTACGGGCAAAGACGAGTTTTATGGAAAAGCAGGAGGAGGACGAAGAAAAGGGGTTTCGTGGTGGCGTGGTGGTGGTACTCTTTCAATTTGAATGCGTCACATACATTTCGCTCGCGTATCTCATATCAGAGGAGCGGGCCCGATGTCATTTAGTATTAAGTGGGGCAAGATGTCGCCCTCGGGAAGTTTTCTCTGCGCTGCTATCGCCGCCGTCGGCGGACGGCCGGAGACAGACGCGCGCGCGCCCGCCGAGTTATGAATGCATCTGGCGGTGTATAAAGACGATGATGATGAGACGTCGGCCGCGCTAGTCTCGACTCGAGACTGACATAAAAATGGTCAGCCATGGGTGAATTGATGGATGATCGATATTCCTCGTCCGTACTTTGCGTTCGCCCATCAACTTTACGTATGCGTGCTCGCGAGACCTTTTGCCCCGAAAGAATTTATACTCGTGGAGTTGAGCGGTGCGCGCCAAAGTAATTTTTCAAAATGTTTACGTCGTGTTTAAACAATTTTCTAAAGTGTTTCGCCGCAACCGTTTAGCCGCAGAAAGGGTGGCAAAAAAATTGACAATATATGATGCATCCCTAAAAAACGTTTCCGTTTTTGCCGGATGACTAATTACAGCGTAATTTGAATCCCGAGGGAACAGCTGACTCCGACAGATGGCCAATGATCAAATGCCATTCGGCATTAAAAACGCATCTGTATCACGAGGAAAAAAATGCCGGACAAATTTGCGCAACGCGTGAAAATTTATGATAAAAATATTCCAGCAAAATGGGAAACTAATTCCTCGCACAAATATGGCGTGACCTGGCTATGAAGGGGATGATGATACGTCAATACGTTTTCGGTTTCGGCAAATGGCATTGTGCTTTCTTAGGAAGCGCAGGTTAGGCTCAGGTGAAATGGGATAGCGCAGGAGACAGGAGGAACAATGGGAATGAGGGCTACTGATGATGATCGCATGTTGAACATTGCGCCATTCACGTGCGTTCGCACACACATCCGACGCCGTAATGTATATGGATGAGAGACACTCGCTTGTGCGTTGTCGTGAAAATGCAATCTATCGACCGGAAATTGCAATCTGCCGGGGCGCATTATCCCTTCGCCCAAGTTATTGCTATTCCATTTCATCGTCGGCGGCAGCGTTGCAGGTAGTGGAACATTGAGCGGCTTCAATGTAATGTTCTGTTCATTCTCATGTATGAACTCAAGGAGAAAACAACAACAACAACACCAGCAGTAGCAGTAGCAGTAGCAGCAGCAGGAGTAAGAGTGCTAATGCCGTGCTTGAACACCAATCAAATGTGAAAGCAAGTGTTCCATTTGTTGCTTGTTGTTGTTGTTTGCGTGGTTGTTTTTGTATTTATAGAGTGTAATTATGCGGTAATAGATCTTTGCACGGCTCAAAGACGCCCGTAAATTTATGGCGCTCGACATTTTCATTAAATCAAGCGATTAAATTAAAACGCCCGTTGCAGTTTTGCGCGCGCGCCCGCGGAGTATTTTCATTAAATTAATGGAACGCGTTCGCCAATATGCAGTCACCCGCCGCCGCCGCGCCCGCTGGCCCCCGCGCTCGTCGCTCGCATGTGTAAAACATGAGCGGCGACCACGCTCTCGGTCGCGCACTGCGCAACCATAACCTTCGCCAATAACAGTAAAATATTGCATTCGGGATGCGCGCGACAAGCATGAAAGACATATCGCGAACAATTGGACTATAAATAATGCCATTTTCGAACAACGCAGCACTTTCGACGGCGGCGGCGTGCTCGCGTTTTTATGTGCTTGTTTGTTCGGCGGCGGCGGCGGCGCACCACCGAATACGTTCATGCACATTATGTCTCTTGTCCTGCCGCTGCTAGCGCCTCACCCCGTTCATTCCTTGAGGCGTTATCGTCGTCGCTCTTCTTGTGCTTTTCATGTTTTCCAAATACTCCAATATATAAACCCGGTTCGCGAAGAGTATTGATAGCAATCTCGATATGCGACATGCTCGTATATGATTCGTCCAAGCATTCTTTTTCGCCGCCGCCATGCAATATCGTACAACGAAAGCATTCCACCATGTACAATCCGGGAGCTATAAGCGCGCGCAATTTATTCCGTTCCCTTTATATTTTCCTTTTCTGCGAGTACCAAATTTGTATTTTATACAAAAGCAAAATACCCTGCGAAATTATTTCCATAGCAAATACGAATCGAATTCCTACCCATATTTCCTAATTAATTTCGCAAATGTCCAAATGTCCGCTTGTTAAAGTGAACAAACACTGTTGAAAATGAACCAATTCGATTAAAATGTAGACTTTGACTCCCAGGAGCGTTGCAATTAAACACATTTGCCATCGCGACTATTACATCTTAACCGGATATTTTTGAACTGCAAAGCAGAACTGTCAACATCATCATCATCATCGCAGTCGTCATCAGCGATGTCGACACTATCATCATCGAGTAAAAGCGGCGGCGGCGGCGAATGCGGCACGAAGCAAAGTCTGTTTAGTTTGAGTTTGATTTGGTCTCATCGTTACGATGCGAAGTGTTCCTCGCATGTGTCGATTGTACGTTCGTTTGCACACAGCCTCCCGCAGCCATTAAGTCTCTCTCTTGGCCCACACGAAATATGTGTGTTGCGCGCACCAATTGCAATGTCAAACATACAGTGGCGGCAATGTGCGCACGGAGGTCTCGCGCCGGGAATTGAGTCGGGCCATATCGCATTACGCGTCGACAATTTAGATAATGAACGCGAATGCGCGCGCGAGAGCTTCGAACTCATTTGCATTCGGTTGCTCGCTCCTTCTGTCGTTCGCTTCGTATGCTTACTACTAAAACTAACAACTCTCTGATGCTGCTGGCTGTGCCGCGTTTGATTACGTGTGGCGGCGGCGGCGGCGGCGGCAGCCAGACAACTCTGCATTCGGGAATGACGATAATGTGTGTCGTAAACGAAATTGTTCTCATTTGTCATCTTACTACACTACAGCTACGCTAACTAGTTTTATAAATAACCACCAACCACCCCAGTTAATTATCTTTCCACGTGGAAAAACAACAACAACAACAGCAGCAACCAACAACCAAATAATAATTTAAAAAAACATCTCGCAACTGGTTGCAGCGCCGTACAATCAACAAAGGTGGCAGACGCGTTTGAGGAAATTGTGAAATGCCGAAAGTTAATTTCACATTTAGATATGCATCGTTACACACTTGCAGCAACTCGGGTTGCGCTTGCAATTGGGGTGTAACGACATCGGAGATTTGCACAGAAGTGCGCCATCATGAGTTCCAACTTCCTGCACACTTCGAGTCAACTCTCTTGCCAGCCAGCATTGGCGGCGGCAACAGCAGCAGCAGCAGCAACTTTAGCGATATCGTTATGTGGTTATCGCATCGCCTGCCGCCTCCTGCGCAAACATGTTTGCTACACTGACTGCACACCAAGCAAATACAAGTATCGCGCACACCAACCAACCAACCAACCCAAATATTGCCTAATTTATACGACGCCACAATGCAACATTCTTCCTTCAAAAAAAAACCTACGCGCAAAATATTCCTCTTTGTTTACTGTTAGTTAATTTTTGCAAATGGCATTATCATCCTTGCGCTCAACACACAATAGCGGTGATGAGGGCTGCAAGCAGTTTTTCTTTGCTTTATTTAAATAATATCGCACAATATGTTATCTTCTCTACGGATGGCGCGCATGCAAATGCTCGGATAATGGTCGCTTTCTCGCTCGCCATGAAAAAGTTGCGCATCAAAGCAGGATTAGTCCGCTCTGTTTACGACACATCGCATGCTAGCTGTGCGTTTCGCGCTAAAACGCTTTTTGTCCTCGGCTCGCTCGATATAATGACGGCTCGTTAACTCACGTGTTAATTATGAAGGGGGCATTCATTCAAACACACTACTGCCGGCGCCGAAGCGTTCGCCTCGCATCTCTGAATGATTGTTACGCAAATGCGAGCTGGCGCGTTTTTGAATGCATCCGCGTCCAACGAGGCGCAAAGTTTTACGCGCGCGTTTAATATGATTAAAGTTGCCGTCCGTTTAATGACTGTCCGAAACCCGCGCGCACCCCTTGCTTTATTTATTAGTTGTGCAAACGAGTCGCATTAATGCCGAAACGTTGATGCATTCCGCCGCCGCCGTTTCTTTTTTCGCGCAAACAAACTTCCAAGCGCGCACACGTTTTCCTGCCCTCTTTGCGCGTCCGAAAAACTTTTGAAGTGCATGGTTCGCCGGCGTGCACTTATGAAATTTTCATTCGGGATAATTCATCGTCCGGTGCGCTCCGGTGGTTTGCGCGTTTGCAATGAGCGAGCGCGGACGGCGAAATTTCATCAAGTTGCAAAGTTGATTCGCGTCGTCAACATTTTGCGGTTGCGCTCCTTTTGCCCTCGTCGTTGGGTTGTTTGTGACTCACTGCGCGAGCGGGGGTGGTTTGTTAGTTGGTTAGTAGCCAGCTATCTTTGCCGACTTTCTTTTTATCTCATGGATATTTTTGAAGTGGCTGAAATTTTACTTTTTGATCCACAACACATTTTCGTACGTCGAGCAACTGTTGACGTCAGCGCATCGAATGGCATATGGGCGGTGGAAATGTAAATTTCGGACGAACGGAACGATCGTACACACCGCCGCCGCTCCGCCGCCATAAATGTTAGTTTTAGTTGGCATTGCACGATTATTTCTCGTAATAGCCGCGTTGCGTCGCGTTTGCCGAGCGTGCAATGATGAGAGATACGCGAAGCGCAATGGACTCGCGTTCGCGTGCTCCTTCGTGCTTCTTGCAGTGCCGCCACGCCTGGTGCAGCATCCAAAGGACGTGATCTAGCGCAAAGTACGTACGACGCGCAATGTGCGGCCGTAAATCCAGACATATTACTTACGATCTCCGAGCGTTGCGCGCCGCTTGAGATTCGCCTCGTAAGAAGAATGAGGTCGCGGCGCTATTTGAGACGAAGCGCGAACGAAATGAGCCCAACTGATGGTGACTTCTAGCACATGCGATGCAAGAGCACCCCGCGCTCGCCAACTCCAATGTACATACAATCCGAAACTTAATTGCACAGTTAACTTTACGCTGCGCCACGATGAAATGGCGATATAAACTTGCAAGCCTTGCTCTCGCCGACTAAACGAAACTAAATGCATAAAAATACAGCTGATATAAATAAATTTATATTAGACTCAAAACTTTTACCGCCCACCAGCCGCAATTTTTAATATCTGAGAAAACTGCGAGCACTTGCTTTAGTTCAATTAGAACTTGGCCAGATATGATTATTCTCCATGGCAAGAAACTTGATGCGAAATAAGCAAATAACTTTTGAGGCTGATTGTAAAAAAAAGTTTCTAAATACGATTACTGCGCTGTGAAGTAAAGTGTTTATAGAGTGCATTATTAGCCTGTCTGGTTTTTCTAATTTCTACGAAAATTTGTCGAATGATTTAAAGCCATCGCAAAAAATTAGCGCGCGTACAAGAAGCGACAGAAATCGACGCGGCAAATGTTCGTTCGTCCTGGCGCTACGCAGGAATAACACAGAGGGCGGTTCATTTGCTTGTACAGGAGAGAGCCAAGGGAAACGCAAGCGATCCTTAATAATAAGCAAACAATGTATATTTCGGCATAGCCGACGCGCGCCCGTTTTGTTTGCGCACACAAATCGAATAATAAATTTCCCTAACATTCGCCAGCACTTGCACCATTCACGGCGCAAAGTGAAATACTAGTTGGTGCTTGTTTTACAACACTTTTAACTTTACTTCATTTAACTTGCCCATAAAATGCAAGTAGCTACATTTTCGTGTTTGAATCTCGAACGTTTCGGGTGAACGTTCGTCATGATAAACTTTCACGTCATTTGCGGAATAATTGCGCGAGATATCGATAGAGTAATAAAACATAAATGCAATTCAAATATATTCGAGGAGAGATAGTAATAATGGCGAAGCGAGTTGCAGGCGGCGGTGCAAGCCTGATGAATGAATGATGATAATTGCTCATAGGAAAAATGATAATGGCGTAGAAAATGCGCATTAAATGCGCACTTCGGAACGACTTAATGTTCCGTCGCACGCGCCACTTACAAATCGAGCGCTTCCCGTCCGGGGAACGCACCCCGCCCGCTATGCATTTAGTGTATGCGCCGCCACACTGCAATACATTTCCGCCGCCCTTCTGGTGCCCTTCGAGGACGGACGTGGCGCTCGCAATGCAACGATATCAAACGCACGCAGCGCACAGTTCAATGCCTGAATTACACTTCATCATGGACTCGTAATTCAAAGACGCCGCCACCGCCGCCGCGCATCGCAGAGCACAACGCCACTGTGTGCGAATGAGATATAAGAGAGTCGCAGGGGTAGAGGAGGCGGCGGTGGTGGCTGCCGCTTTGCTTGGGGACAGCGGCAATGCGCAGGCATCATTAATGCTTCCTAATGTTCGTTGAATGCCGCGTAATGCACTTACGCTATATAGATCGTCGAGAAATTCTTTGATGCATTCAATAAAGATGACGACCCCAATCATAGGAATTGAAAACACACGTCAAGTACGCTTAATAAAGCACTAATCAAACAACCTTCTACCAACTTATGTATACCGAGTAGTTGCCAATGAATGGATGGAATATCTTCTTCTTTCTTTCCGCTTTTTTTTTGTGGAGTAAATTACAAAACATGAAATTGCTACTTGCGCCTTCCAAGAAGAAGACGACGAAGTAATTAGCTTTCTGAAAATGTCTACAAATAATTCAACAACCTCTGCTACTTAATGAATTCTGAGAAAGTTTCATCTTCTGACTTCCAATGCAGAAACTTACGACTTGTAAACTTTCCAGAACCACAAACATAATACCCATGAAAGTTTAAACTTAGAATTTAGCGAATTAATGATTAAATTTTAATGATTAAAAACAGACAAATATTTTTCTCACTGCTACTTGACGAAAAACTGAGCTAAATGGAATTGATTGATAAATGTCATGAATACATTTAATTGGCGATAAACGACAAGTGAAATTTGAATAGACAGCGATCACTTTCCACCCCCAACCCGACCGACGGATGGCGAGTGGTATTACACCACTCTTAACTCATGGATGCATCCAATTACAATTCGTTTGTTTGGTACGACTGCAGTTGCAGTTGCAATGGAATGGCAGTGGTGGTGGCGGCGGCGGCAGCAGCGACTGCAGGCGCAAAAAAGACTGCAATTAACGAGCGCGCTTCGACCGAACGGATGACTGCGTCTCTCCCAATTGTTGCACAAAATTCGCCAGCCGACTGAACTGCAAATGGCGATGAATTCATTAAATGTTCACGTTCGACTAGGGGGAAACAAACGAACGCTTATGATTAACCCACCCCCGACGTATCATGAGCTAGATGCGGCGCGCGTTTCTCTCATTTCTCTTCCCATCTTCGCATTTCCGCAATGCAGCCAATTACGAATGCATCGCATTTAATTCTAATTCTATGTACATTTTCTAGTTGGCAGAAATTTAATCACAGTTCATAATTAGTTTCACTAAAACCCCTGCATACACACATTTTTTTTGTGGAATTAAATAAATATTTTCGATTTGAAGAAACCTGCCTTTGTGTTAAGTAATCATTACTATTTTATGATTAAATATTTCCAGTCCAAAGAATTTCAAACGCGCGCGTTCCATTCCTAAGATAAATTTGATTTTTTAGAAAAGCAATATTTTAAATTCTTTTTGGCATGCTGCTACCTACACGCTAAGGCACCCCCGGAAATGTTTCGTACATGCCAAAAATTTTAATTAATTAGGCAACATCTAATCCAAGACGGCGGCTGACGTTCCTCTAATCTTTTAAAAAATTACTTGCGTATTTGTGAATCATCCATCTGCGCCGCCCCAACCGCCCGAGCAGCCGCCATCAGTCCCCCAACAACAAAGTCCACTGACATTGGGAAATGTCCTTCGCTCAGGGGCCTGCAGGATGCGCGCCTCGCAGTATCACGCCCTGCAGCGGTATTTATTTCACGAAATCCTTAACGAGCCTTAATCCCTAATCCGGCGTCTTGCACACTTTGGCACACAACCGTCCCTCGCTCATCCACCCCCCGAGCCGTAGCGCTTTAGGCATTCAAAGCATCCAGGATGCCACCCTTGGCGAACAACCATTTGACACATTTCGCGTCACGTCGTCAGCAAACAAACGCGCACAGCACATTTCGCTCATTTTCTTTCGCCTTTTTCTCTCGTCTCTTTTTCATCATTAACATCCATCCCGCAGCGGAGCAGCAGCAGCAGTGCTCTATCCACCCTTGACACCAGCAGGCATGCATGCGCAAACAAATGGCACAATTACGTCATTGTGCAACTTGCACCTTCTTGCCGCCGTCATTAACATCAACCCCTACGACGTCGCCACACTACAACGTGACGGATCATCCCCAAAGAAGAGATAGTGTAACAACAATAGCTGGCGCGTGTAACTGGAGATTGTACGCGCGCCCAAAATAATGCCGTTTCGCACCTCCGAAAACGCGTTTGCATTCAATTAGCGTAATTTCGCATGAGCGCCCGCGCGCAATGCAGATGTAACTCGAACCGTTACTGGTGGTTGGCATTGCCACTGCGTTCGTGTGTGATGTATTTCCATGAATGCGAATTTGCATACGTCGTCTGCATGTGAGTGTTAATGTGCAAGTCGGATGGGAACGCGCTGGAATTTCCCTTTAAATTAGACACACTTTGAGGTTAGTTTAATTAGTTTCAATTGTCTCGAATTAACTCTAAATACAACACGTCGGCCATTAAGTGTATTTGGGGGGATGCGTTCCGCGAATGAATGTATTCCTGCCGTAGCTACTCTGCGAAAGTCTGAAGTGACCTCGAATGATAGTTTTCGCAGTCGGGTTAAAGCGAGTGAGTAAGATGTCCTCTGCTTCTTCAGCAGCAAGCTGCAGACAGCTCAAGAGCAGGAGCTGAGCGCGCCAGCAGCGTCATGATGTTATTATTTTGACTGCAGCTGCAGATGCAACTTCAGCAAACTCTCGTCGAGATTCGCATCGGGAATCGGGCGACGACTGCAAGTATTTTCCAAAGTGCTAACTTCGCCAACAATCGACATTCTTGTTGGTGTAATCTCAGCGTACAGGAAATATTTCCATTATCCATCTAATTGATTGGTATAAAAAGAAAGCACGGCGAAAAAACTGCCTTCACTTGACCCAAAAAAGTAGAAAAAACTACAAATTACTCGTCCGGAATAAGGATCCAGACACAAACAAGTCGTCCTTTCTCTGGGGACAGGAAGAAGCACGAGCCGAACAAGTAAAATACGTAATGCATCCTGACGATGTCCTGACTATGCAATTACCGCACGGAGGCATGCAGGACGCAGCAAACAAAACACATTTAGCGACGTCCACCCCGAGCGGGCGGAGGCGGCAATGTTGCTGCATCGAGCGAGGGCCGACCGGAAGCATGCAACAAATAGAATACATCCCGAAGCGTCCATTTCCATAGTGAGCGAGGGTGAAAACAAGGCAACCGAAACAACCCGCGCCGAGAAAAACTTCATTGTTAGGCTTTCGCCTTGAAGAAGCACCACCAGCCGCTCATATCACTTCAAGGGATCGGCGCGCAGTGTGCAAAGAAGGAAAAAACAACGGCGCTCGGGGGGTGCAAAACAAACAACAGGCATGTGGATGGAGCGTGAAGGAAGCGCATCGATAAAAGGACGAGACTAACAGGATGCGGACAATTACTGCGGCCCACTGATAAAAACATTAGCGCGGTGGTCGGTGGTCGGCGGTTGGGGGTGTTGGCGGCGGGTTAGTGTCGTTTTAAAAATGAGGGTCATCGTCCGCATTCCTCTTTGCTTGTTCTGCTGCATTTTTTGCACTCAAGCTGCTTTGGTAGCTTCATTTGTTTGCTCAGCAACTTCGCTTTTTAATTCTTCTCCGTCGTTGGCGTTGCCGCCACGGCCGCCGCATACGCGCGTTTAATTCGCTTGTGTGCTGAGTGACTGAGTGTTTGTGTTTATTTCTGAGAAGCGAAGACACGAGCTGTGCCACAAAGTGAAAACAAAGCCCAACGCAGCGCGCGCGCTTACTTAACTCAACTATACTGGCGTGCGAATGGAAAATAATACCGCGACGGGTGCATTAACGAGGGAACGCTCTTACCGCCTTCGCTGAAAGACCGAGAGAGAGAACCACAAGAGAATATGAAGTTGTAGTCAAAGGCAAAAAACGCAAAGTGCTCGGTGAATTCAAGAAGTACGCACAATACGCGCGCGCATTCGATAAAAAAGCTGCAATTGCGTCAACAACCGCAAAGCACTCACAAATGTGTGCAAAATAATAATGCAAAGTAAATTTTAGAGAAAATATTAATTGCGCATAGTGTAATTTACATTTTTGCACAATCCATAAAGTAGGTAAGAAGTGTCGTGCCGCTGGTAAGAACAATAATAATTATATGTAATTCCCAATTAACAAAGCAATTAGTACAGCAAGAGCCACGCGGCGAACGAGCGTCGAACGTTTCGAGCAAAATTCGGACGCAATCACCAGAAATGCAAGCGATGAACATTCATACTATGCAGATGCATGCAAACTGTGCGCGACCGAGGATAATGTTAACAGCGCTGTGTACTTTTCGTATTAGTGCGCGAAACGGTGGCGGCACCGCCAGCAGCGGCATAAATGTGGACGCTCATTATGGACGTTACGCCGCATTAAACCGGAACAAAACGTTTATTGCTGTATCAGACCGTTATTTTTCGGACTCTCGTCCTGTCCTCTCGGCCGAAAAGTTTCAACAATGTGTGTCCATTGTTCGGCGTCCAATTATAAATAATAGAGACAAAAGTTGATAAAAACGTGTTTCATTTGTATCGCGATGCAAATGTCAAATATTTAATTTCTTGCTGCTGCAAACACGACAGTATAAAATTCAGATTTACGTATGCATTATGACAATTGTTATCAGAGAGTGTAAGAGAAGACGGAACAATGCCGTACAAAGGCAATTACGCTGGAAGCGCAAACGACTGAGTGGTCTCCAAGGAAGTGCGAGTATGCTACAATCCAATTTGTTGTTGTTGCTGCACACGAGCGCAATAAGCATCAGTAGAAGAAGCACCGAGAAGAAGAGATGCACACCCGTATTGCAACAACGTCATTCACTCATTCTCAAGCTGCTGGTGCTGGTGCTGCAGCGCCAAGAACACGACCGCATTGTGTGTGCATTGCAATTGTTACACATCACAATGCGGACAACCGCCCCCGACCTTATTCGGACGGACGAGTGCGCCCGTGGGAGATGTCTTTCGTCAAACACACGCAACGCGCATACGTAAATTGACCACATTGCGCTATTGTTTCGCATTCCTATTGCGCTTGACTGTAATTGGATCAAACAAATAGCCAAAACGGCCGCCGGCGACTCGTCCTGTGTGCTCATTTCGCGATCCGCCTTTCGCCGGATTTGTATTACACGCGAGGCAATTTTCGCTCCGCTCAAGTGTTGCACTTCTGCGTTCGATGGGCCGAGCTCTTTAATTAGATTTTCAAGTGTTTGAACGAAACGCCGCGGCGGCGGCAGCAATGCTTCAAGATTTCCCCGAGCCATTCGCCGACGCAACCGAGTCAAACATGCGCAAATTAACTCTTGATGTGCATCGTAAACTTTTCCGGCCGGCTCCGAAAAAGATTTACAATCGAATGCGTTTGGCTGCTGCTGATCGTGCGAAATCGCATTTAAAAGTTTCGCGCGATTCGCGTGCAAGACGCGCAATGCATCAACACTTATCGCCGCCAGCGGGGTGGCGGGCGGCAACGAATAAATAATAACCGGTCTCGCCACTTTCATTATCTTGCCGCTGCATATTTGCGCGAATGTACCGGAAGAAAAACCGCAACACTAGTGTGCCTGCCGCCCCGCAGTTATTAATATAATAAATGGCGGCAAGCGCTTGTTATTGCATTCGTATTGCAGCGTGCAATGTGCGAACAACATCAAAAACGTTATCAGCCAACGCCTCGGCGTGTTGCTACCGTGGTGTATCGTTGGCAGCAGCCGCCGTTCGCCGCTGCCACCGCCGTCGTTGCGGTTCGCAGATATAACGCCTGCGATGTCCTCGTATTTCGTTCGGTTTATTATTTTACGTGCTCGCCGCGCGTAAAGCGAAAAAGCGTGAAAAATGCGGCGCCAGATGCTTTTTATGCTCCATTGAGTGAATTTTGGAGATTATTTTAATGAATATTGCGCGCCGAGCGCTGAGTTAGACGAGGAAAATACGACATCTTGCCGCAGTTTATCAAGATTGTTAAATGATTCGGAATATCTATGATGCTTGGCTCATTCGATTATGAGAATAAAAAAATACACGTAAAATACAAGCGCGTAAAATGAACGAAAGAAGCAAGAATTACGCTTATACGTTACCAAACCAGCGCGATGAGAGAGAGAGTTCGATTGAATATAGAGAATTGAATTACCTGTAAAAAAGCAGAAAGAATATATTAGTTGTGACCCATATTTAGTAAAATGTATCAATGTTTTTCTACTATCCGGCAAATATTAAATTTCCAATTATATTATAAAACAGTAGCCGTCGCTATTTTTTTTATAGCTGCGCAGAAATGTAATGCAATTAAGCATAAATCTATTATGTCATCATTGAAATTGTATGTGAAAATATGACGGTGGCAACATGAAAATGGCGCATAAAACACGAAATGAAAAACGATTTCAATGCGCAAATATCTATGTATGTACTATACTCGCGATAGTCATCGTCGAATTGCAATACGAACGAACGAACGAACGAATGAGGCAGCATCCCCATCGATTAATTGCAATATTCACACGCGCGCGCTCGATGCCAGCAATGCGGGGCAGTTGCCGCCGCGCTGTATTATTGAGGAACATATTTCAACTGGAATATCGAAAAATTAACTCGCACATGCGATTGAAATGCGCGTCATTTCGTTCGGCGTCCGTGTCGAAAATGTCTGACGCTTGATTTATTATCGAAATATTTATGAAAGCCTTTTCATTATTTGCAAATGAATTTAGTGCCGCGCGGACACACGCGCACTAGCGCTAAAAACAAATAACAAATACATAAACTGCATTCAATTAAAACCAAAATATGCGCACGCTGGAGAATGCAATGACAAAAATCTTCTCGCACGCAGATGAGAATAGCGAGAAGTTTGACCGCGGCAAATTAAAAATTATTATTACTCTTTGCACTTTTAATTAACATTTATTATTCGTGTGTGCGGTGGCGGCGTAATTACAATGCGCCTCGCTGGCCGCCAGTAGAAGAGAGTAAGTGTACAAGAGAGGAGGAGTAGTTGCGAGTCGAGTGGCGGTGAATGCCAGGACGGAGAAGGTGGCTGGAGGTGGTTGAAAAGTGAAGTAAAAACATAATGTGCGCCGCGATGCGCACTGCACGTAAATAAATTACGGCAAAATTTATGTTTGCCGAGCGAATGCGCATTTTTCTGACAAATTAATTCGTGTGTCGTCTCTCGCCAAGAGCGAGAAAATAAAAAAAGGGATGCGCAACATGCATGCACGTCGTCCGCCAAGAAAAAGACGACGACTTGGAATATTCATAGCAAGTATGCTGGTGTTGAATTAAACGCGTCTTAATCTCGTGCAACTTCTTCTCATTTTAATGGCTCTGCTGTGTGCGCTCCACTCGTAGCATGGCGGCAACGGTGGCGGCGGTGGCATCTTCTTCATCCGTTCTTGTTTTGCGCACAATTGCGACTCATGAATTAGAGAGATTAACGACGCGCAAGTTTTACGATCTTATTACAAACGAAATAATTAAAACGGTGACCTGCTGTTCAAACCGCCAACTGCGTAAATGTACCTACATATTATTATTGCAATATTTTTGTTCATTCTCAAATAAACTGTTCAACTTATAGTATGAGCAGCAAACGAGTAATTAATATAAAAGTTAAAAGACGACTTTCTTCACTTGAAGAAAACGCAGCGCATTTAATAAAAGCTAACTAAGTAATTACAATTTCGAAGAAGCAGTTCGTGCATTCGTAATAAACTTCAGCGCTGCTGTGCGATGCGCTCGTTATGAAATTTTGCCATTTTTTCACGACGACTTCCTGGAAGACGACTTCCATTTCTTTTCGTGCACCATGCACGTGCATGCTGGCAATAAATATTGATAAGTTATGCAAACTAAGCCGATTTCTTACGGAATATTGTATTCGCCGTGATTATGTGGTTACAACTTTTTCTCCAACGTAAATTACCTACCTACTTCATTAAAAATGCTCAAAGTAGTAAGAAAGCGCGCAAAGAACATTTTCCAATTATGTTAATTTTTTTGCAAGTTTTGCAAGTATCGATTGTTGGACAAGTTGGTGCGGCCGCAGACCGAGTGAAGCAGCCATGTGCGAAAAGAAGCGAAGAGTAAAGCTGTCAGCGCGTTTGATGGATAAGGAAATAAGCGCATGATTCGAACAACACTTTGTAGATTAGTATATCCATCACAGTATGCCTCCGTTGAAGAGCAGTTAGTTTGCTAGTCGATTGCGTTGGTTGTTAACACCGCTGGCTGGCAGTCAGTCAGTCAGTCATTCATTCATTTAGTCAGTGAGTTAGTTAGTTAGTTAGCTAGCTAGCTAGTCCGAGTACGCCACCCTTTTCCCCCGTTTTGCGAGGAAACACTGAATCGCGGACGGTATGTCAGTTGCTGCATAACAAAACGTCCATCACAAAGTATACAAAGTCGAAATGAATTCAAACAATCAAACTTGATTTTTAAACGCTATTATCTACAGAAAAATTGCACCTCTACAAATCAGCGTAAATATGCCTTAACTTCCTAATTGTCTCAACTATCAATGAACGCAAATGTAGAAGAAATATCCGAATAAATTATTGTAAAAGTTGTCGGCTATGCGGTAGTAAAGTCAAGTTTTTTCAACAAGCATACGCGTTCTCCACGTTGACGCTCCGTAACGTATACCAACGTTATTGAAGATTTATGCAATCAAGCAAGCTGTACACGCTAGTGTAATGAACACCCCCGCGTCATGCACATAATTCATTCGGCTGCTCCAATATTTGCTTCGTCCGACAAGTCCGTTCGCTCGTACAGTCCGTATCGGCGCCATTTCTTACATTATGTTATGCGATGCGGTGCGTTACATTCATGAGGCTACGCGTGCTCGCGCTACTAAATTCCTATCAATGAGAAAATGTGTTTTCCGGACCATAGAAACCCACTAAATCTCACGCACGTCTCACTATTGCGCACAGCCATATTTCAGTCGCAGCACACCGACCCATTTGCAACGCGCCATCGCACGCCAGGATTCTTAAAGGGGCCTTGGCTTTTTAAAAGTGCGTTTAGCACGTTGTTAAATGTTACATAGAACGCGAAAGTGAGCCAAACACTTAACCATTCAACAATTTTAAAAAATCTGAAAGGATTGAAAAAACACGAATAGCGGCGCGCTTTCATAAAAAAGTTATTAAGTGATAACATTGTGTCTCGTAAATTATTACGGCCATTAATTTAACGTAACATTGATTCACTTCTTTTTGCATGTCCTTGCTCGTTCGTCTAGGCCAGCAGCATCAAGTAATGCGGAACAAAATGAGATTGAATTGGATTGTGCGCTATTCTGCATTCGGCAGTCAGCAGCGGGGGATGAATGCGACGAACGCACGAACGAAAGAAGGAACAATGCCGATGCAGCGGAGCGTATATACAGGCAACGATATTAAATCGCTCGTAAAATGTGATTTTACTGCTGTTATCGTTCGGTCGAAGCGATTTGTGTGAGCGCGCGCGCGAATGCAGTCGGGAATCAAGGGAAATCATTGGACAACAAACGACAACTTTTGCAGAGCGCGCAATTGTAATGAATGCGCAAATCACGTTTAGCGCAAAAAGCGAGGAATACACCGGGCGCATAAGCAGCTAGCTAACTCGAGTAGCGCACTCAGTTCGCATTTGCCCGATTTAATTAGTTGATTTTATTGCGTATAAGTGTTCGACTACCATGAGCGCACTAATTAATTAACGTGCAATTAAGCCGAATGCTAATTTCGTCTGCATTTATTTCGCAGTGTGTTGTTGTTGTTGTTGTAGTTCATGTTCGCGCAAAATTCAAATGAAAACTAGAACAAAACAATAAACAGCAATAAAATCCATCAATTAAAACTCAATGCAAATTGTTGTTTTGCATTACCATATTTGCACAAACAATTTTTTTCAATTTCCCGACCTGTCTTTACATTATGAGTATGCACGTAGGTATGTCCTAGTTTTTATCGCGTTTAATCGCAATTATTTTTAATTTGTCTAGTTAGCAAACTATATATGCATATTGAATTTTGTTTGAGGACAATGTCAATGTTATCACAAGCCGTGTGCTATGACGTATGTTGGCGGCTGGTACGCGTGTTGTGTTTGCGCAAGGATAATAATAGATTGCTTGTCAAATGCGGAACACCATCTACGTCTCTGCAACACCAAGTGCTTATGTGCACCCCATCAGACACATGTCTTCATAATATGCTTAATATTTCCGCACAGGGTGAATACGAAACGCGTGCAGTATTAATGTCATTGCTCTATAGAAAATAGAAAATTAAACACTATGTATACGTATTCAAAGTATGTACTCGTAACACCCTTCAGCTGAAGGCGGCAAAATTTATTAGGGCACACGTCAAATTTACTAATGGGGTTCATAATGCATTTTAACTTATAATTTATTGGTTTTTTAATATTGAAGATTTAAGGATCACACCCCGTAATTAGTATACTTCTTTAAACAAGGATGGTTATCAAAAGTCAGCGTTGCTATTGAACGGTATTAAAAATATGAAATTATTTGCCCCAAAAATTAATAAATTACAATTTCCCAAATATCACACGCATTGAAAATTGGTATATCAATAGCATCCTGGCAAATTGTCACGACATAATTTATAATTTACACATGTGTTGCAACACTTTGCGGCAATTACGTCGGCAGCGCCGAATGTCGTTGACGGCCGCAATATACATACAGGCACCGCCAAAATGCCGCACCGCACCGCCGCCGGCCAATAATATCAATTGTATAATATATGGCCAGACGCGTAGGGGTGAAAAAATTCTATATTGCAAGTACACACAACACGTACGCGCCCCTTTGCCGCACAAAGAAAAAATAGGACGCAAAACGTGGATGAAATATGTGAAGTTTAAAACTGACGCATGATTTATTTGTTTTTGTGCGGTCGGAAGGGCGATTGAAAAAACGTTTTGTTTTCACCCTCAAGCCCAACATTTACTCGAGAGTACATACCCAAAGCACGCATAGAAAAAAACACGCAAAAATATGGCTAAAATGTGAGGGTGTCGATTCGCTCCAATTCGTTTATTAACGCGCATACATAATCACGCACGCTCGCCGCGCGCGCTTATTAAAATGTGAAATAAGCGGTCATAAATTGTTTTCGCACATGTACGCACCGCATGCGAATGTTCAATAATGCGATAATAAAAGTGCTACCACTGTGCGAAATCGACTTCATCTTTTGCGTTTTCCATCTGCGCAAAATTTAATTTAAGCATTCTAAACATTAAAAAAGAAATAAAAACGCAGCGCGTGAAAATCAGAGGTGACAAAAAAATTGGAATTCCATAATGAATTCCACGGGCATACACAATATGAAAGCATTGTGCTTTTGTTCACTTTACTCTTCTTTAGCTTCAATTTTCATAAAGTTTTTTTTCGTCTTTTAGGCACCTATATTTGTATTGCGCCCTTTATGATTGCATTTCAATGATGATGTGCGCGCTGATGCAAATCGTGATAAAAATTAAATTAAAAATAATAATGTTATCAAAATAAGTTTATAGCGCGGCCGCGTAATCACTGCTCAAAATCAGTTTCGCATTGTCCACGTGTGTGCGCTGTTTGAAAGTTGGACGAGTGCGCACGGCGGCGGGCGTGCTAGTTGCGCCGGATGCGCGTCGGTAATGCTCAGGTGGATTAAGCAAAACAACAACGTTAAATCTTCATTTAGGTTCGTTTGTGCCTTAAATCCGTTTTCGCCGCATTAGTATTAGTGCCCATTGCCGCCGTTGCCCGCCCCTCATGAACATCTAATGGTCGACGGCGTGTATGTGTGCGTTTGCGTTTCTAGCATTTCCTTCCCGTCTATTTGCATCATTATTATTATTCCTCCGGCTGCTTCCGGCACCCGGTAAATGCACCGAACCATCTAACCAACCAGCCAACCAACCGTCCAACCAGCCAACGAACAACTCTTTGCCCTTTTTGACCTCTGCGCCTGCCTGCCTGCCAGCTTGTTGATTATTCCCATGCCGCCGCCGCATTTGTATTTACTTCAAAAATTATTTAATGACTCATTACACTCCGCTTTCTTGCAAAGAATAAACGTATAATGCACGTAATTCAGAAATAACATTATCAGCTAAAATATTTCAACTTGCAAATGTTTTTAATAAAACACTCAATCTTATTGATTAGTTAAAAATAAACCCTTTTCTCGCTGCACTCGCTATGAAACTAAATTAGAAAATTCCTGTGTTTACTAAATTTATGAGTTTGTTGTTTACATCAAATAGCCTTACATTGCACTCGCGGCGCGTGCGATTTGCTTGAGAATTTAATTACCAATAAAAAAACGGCGCAAGAGGAGAAGCGATCGTACATTATTAAGTAAACCAACAAAAATGTCACGGCTCACGCCATAAATCACTTTTTATGCACATTGTGCTATTAAGCAATGATGAAATTACTAATAAAACACCGCCGCACCGCCACTCGCAACTTTTTACTCACAACATTGCCGCCGGCGCGCGCATGTGCGTGCATTATTTTATCTTCTTTATTATTTAGCATCACTTATTGACGGCGGTAGACGACGAGAACGGGTTGAATGTGTACGCGTGCATAGTTTCTTGGCGCGTCTCGCAAATGACCGCAGAAAGGGTAACGAGCGAAAAGATGGGAGGCGGTAATGACTTATCGATCCCGCAGACGCTACGTGCCGCAGCGAAACAACGAAGGGGTTGGAATGGAGGCGGCTCACAAACACACTGCTGTAAAATATGTACGGCCACATATTCTTGACTTCAGGTTACAGGTCAGTGGAACTTTTCACTACGACCTATTCGCAGTACGTTTTGCAAAATAATATCTGATAATATTGCACGCCGTGAATTATTTAATGTACAAATGTGTATTGATTACTTGTTTCTATCCGCTACACATGTTCGAATGGAAATTAATGATGATATTTATCAAATATGAAAGTTGTTGTTATTTACTAAAACATCTATAGTCCAGCTTTAATTAATATTAATTATCTATTTGAAATATAATTCTAATGGCAGCGCAATCAGTTGGCAAAAATGTACAAATCGTGATTTCACTGTATGCGAACAACTCCGGGGGCAGCAACCACTACAGGTATGCCTATCGCGAGACAATGTATTTATAAATAATTAAACATTCATTAATTACATACGACTCCAAACATTGGAGTATTGTTTGAGTACACCACTACCACTACAGCCGTCCCCCACAATTCCCACCATTCGCCACCCCGTGGTTTTATCTCATCGTTGCCGCTACTTCTATTATATACGATGAGTGCACAATGCGCAAAGCCGCAGACATTGAGCAATTATGCATAATACATTCAGTATTTAATATATAAAACTGAAACGCAAAAATACCTCATAATATTTTGACTCAGTATGATAATCCAAGCATTTGCCATAAATTTTGAAATTGCGAATTATGTGAAAGTTATTTCCGTCGTGCAAATGAGCGCAAATTTTTTTTAAAGTCGTCCTTGGCTACTTCCGCCTCTGCGTGCAGTTTGTATTAATGCATATGTGTGTCCAAGGATAATAGAACAAACAAAAACAAAAACTCGGCGAAATGCGCTCGCCACGTCAGCGGCATGCAGCGCGCAAATTTACGAGCACTGCATTCGCCGACGGGGAAAAAATAATAATCATAAAGTACCGCTGGGTGCTTGAGTGGCAAACGGGCGTGTGCGGAAAAGCGTGTGCGCGCGGGGCGGCTGTGGTGTGAGGTGGAAAACGGACGCGCATCTCATTAACATTGCGCACACTCGACCCGCAAAAAATTACAGCGCGTTCGCACGTCACGCGAGCATCGCGGAATATTTCTAGTTGGCGCCAGCCACTACGATTATTGCAACCGCCGCTAACCCGCCCTCCCTCCTGCGCCAAGGACACATTATTTAAATCTAAATAATCCCATCGCCACCACCGCCACCACGTACCCAACTGAAGTTGACGGAGCGTTTTATTGTTCGCAATGCGCTGTGTGATTTTTCGCTCGTGGTTTTAATTGGAAAATCGCATGTGCCTAATGAAGCAGAACGTAAACGCGCATCAATATGTAGCGTAGAGTTAAGCGAGCGCAAGAGAACGCAAAGAACAAAGGCGAAGAAAGAAAGGGAACGTAAGATTCGCGGAAAATAAGGAAAGACGAACGACGCACGCATAATTAACTCGTTGCGAAGAAGCAATCGACTTGCTAGTTGTAGATTAAGAGTAAGTGTTTCGGATCGAGATTATGCCAACGTTGCCACAATATTGCCGCCAAGCAAGCAGCGAGGAAGCCATGCACGACCGACTGACTTTTGCAACGTGCATAAAATAGCGTTTAATTATACCGCATTTAATTTGCTGCGTAATTATCCTGCGCGCAACAAAGATTTATAAAACGCCTGCATGCATTACGGATAATTTTAATTATCCTTTGTGCTTATTTATGCGCGAGATAAAATATTTCCTGAAATATGCGTTTGTAGTTTTCCTAATACTTGAAATTATTCGTCCTTTGTATAATTTTCCCACTATCTCCTTTTTTGCGCATGATAATTTTCCACGGTGTCATTTACAGCATGCTATGATATTTATATTGACAGAATTTCCATGCCAGAAAACGATTAGTTCGCGTTACAAATAAATAATTCACTTAACAAAGTGCATTTTTCCAGTTATTGCGCGTCGGGTTGTTGCATCAATATTGAAACAGATCGCTCATGCATTCGTTTCATCGTTAATCTGACATAGTTTACATGGATTTATTTATAAATAAAACTTGATGCGCACTGAAATATTTACTTAAACGATAAAAAACAATTTGCATTGTGCACATTAGTTCTCAAATATACATGGATACTCCATTTCAATCTAAATAATTCATTATCAAATGCTGCAATTTTTATCGAAACCGACTTGCAGTAAAAATTTAATGGAATTGCCAAATATTACGCGATGCATACATGTTTTCACTAATATTTCAGTAATTTTAATAATAGCAACCGAATGCCGAACAATGGAGATGGCAATGCAACGTGTATAAATAATAACATGAAGGGAAAATCCGTTTTTAATTCGACAAAGCGTTTTCGCAAATTCCATTTCCGTTTGCTCGATAGCTTCCAATTAAATGGGAAACAAAAAGCGCGCGCGTTCGCCGTTCGTTCGCGCACCATATTAATGTAAAATCGAAATTCACACGATGAGACAGCATTCGTTTATTTATTTGCAGGCAGCTCATCGACAATGGCCTGCTAAAAATTTAATGTGTATGGAATGGGCTCGTAATCGTTTTTTCAGTGAGCACACACGCGCGAGCGCAGACCATTGGTGATGTGAATAATAAAATTATTACTGGCGCGCACAATCGAACACATAAATTTGTTCATTTAGTCCAATACAATACGATACGCCTTCGCTTTATTGATCTACTGAATTATTGCTAATGCATTTTCATCCCTTGATATCGCAATACACACGACGAAAATAATAATGATGACATTTTTATTTTAATGGATTTCGCGTTTTTCGTCTGGTTTAATTAAAGCACTGACATTTCCTCGTCCTTAATGTGGACAATGCAATAAAAAGTTACGTCAGGCCACGTTGCAAAACGTTATAATTCGATTTGATAAAAATAATATCTGAAGAGACGAAGAAATGTGTATTTTCTGAGGGAATAAATATGAAATATGATTTTGTCAGAGTTTCGTGCACAACAAATAACAACCGAACTTAACCGGATACATGCTAAAATCCACAATATAAAATGCAATTTATTATGCATTTTATGCAACGGCGAATCCATATCGAATCGACACTAAATAATAAATCAATGCACGCCGCCGCCGCCGCCGCATCGAGCAAAATAACGCACACATCACAGCCGCCCGGCAAATGCAGACAAATTCAGCATGCAACCAAACATTATACGTATGTATTTGCGTTGTTTACGTAAGTATTGTTCCATAGCAAGTAACCCCCGTTCGAGCCGACCACCAGCCACCAATTCTAAAATATGGAAAGCCGTGCCCGTGCCGCCGCGCTATCATAGCGAAAGCTCTTAGTGTGTGCGCGCATCCTTCGCTTAACAGTGTGATGGCAATCCTGACAGGCGAGCGATAAATCTAGCCGATAATTTATTGCCTGCTTACAACACATCGACGCGACGCACTCAAACGCCAGCGGGCATAAACAACCCCCCGAGCCCGAGCCCGACAACCGTACGGGTGCAACGAAAACACCACAATTGATAGAATACAACTAAACAACAAACACGCACAGCGGTGTGAGATTTCCCGGATTGTTTGTGTTAGATCTTTGTGCGTTTGTTGTTTTCGCAGTGTATGTGGGTTATGCAGTTGAATATTTCACATCCCAAGAGTTCCTCCAGCTTTGGCCGGTCAGGTTATTGTCGGTCCCAATATTACCACAGCGCGCCGCATCCATCTGTGTGCGGCTCGTGGCGGCGGCGTTGGTGGCGGCTATTCGATAATAACCATGAAATAAATCAGTGCTGCCCTCGCTCACGTTGA
This sequence comes from Aleochara curtula, assembly GCA_963978815.1. Lineage (NCBI taxonomy): Eukaryota > Metazoa > Arthropoda > Insecta > Coleoptera > Staphylinidae > Aleochara > Aleochara curtula. The sequence goes on along the minus strand of OZ022216.1, from coordinate 15,278,967 downwards.
CAGGTGGATTAATTAAACGCGAAAAATGTTACTCGAGAAAATAATAGAGTCTCGCAAAGAATCCAATGAGGATTGGAAGATTTATGGCGACTCAAATTTTTAAACTTTCAATTTTTGCCAAATAAATCATTTGAAATACTTTCCACCCCTATGTAAATATACTTTTTTTCGCCTTAAAAAAAGGGTATGCAACCCCTTGAATATCGCTACGCAAAGTAATAGGTGAAATATAAGCCGACCGAACAACAACACACAGCTATCGTATTACCAAATTACAATATTTTTCGTGTAATTACATCACGAGATGGTGATGCGAGATCAAAGTGCAAACACGAAAGTGCGCGCCCATTCGACCAACCGCCTGCCAGCGCCTCAGTGCTGCCGCTGCTGTTGCCGTTGCCGCTGCCGCCGCCGGCAACGAGTAATAAATTAATGCGTGCGCAAAGTTATGGATTAAAGGCCGGCCCTAAGTGAAATGCTATTCATTCAATTACTGAATTGCCGCCAACATCGACAATGATCGTATCAAATTTCGTTGACTCGTGCACAGTTATTACAGCCCTTTTAATTGCGGCGATTAATTACGTTCGCCTGCCATTAATTACTCAATTTCGCTTTGTTGCTCGTGTGCGCAAAAAACGCATTTTGTTACTTATTTCAGGTCTAATTACTTCCTTGGAAAATAATGATTTTGCGCTTGTGAAGAGCAGACAGACACTCACCTTCCACCGACGAGCAGAGATTCCGTGTCGCGCATCACCAACCGGAAGTAGTCTGTATGCGTATCGTTCCCGATGAATCTGTGTACGTCATCTTCGGCTCCTGCAAAAACGAAAAGAACATTAATTAGCTTTCGTAAATTATGAGGCGGAACTTGATTAAATTGAGCAATTATTAAACATGTCCGTGGACGCATCACGTGAAATTAGAAGTACTGATAATAATAATGCTGAAAATATTAATTGACTTCGTGAAGGGGCGGCAGCGATGTAGTGAGGTTAGTTGGACGTGCGAGGGACCCGTTGCGGTCGTGCTGTGCTCATAATTTAATTATCATCCCCTTTGCATACACATATTTAGTGGAAAATCATGTTTCGTGAGGTAAATGAGTGACGTGCGCCAAGATTACAATGAGCCCTACAGAATTCACTATTTGTTATGAAAATATTAATTAAGAATACGCCTTAAAACTCATCAAACAAAAATTACTATTGCTTAACAACATTCCTCGCAAGTTCAACCTCTTGACACTTCTTTGACAGTGGCATTGCACTTATTGAAAAACGTCATCATTAAATCCACATCAAAATGCGTCAAAGAGAACGACAATAACCGCCTCCGAGCGAGTGCATCTGTGGGGAAGTCGCCGTCGCCGATGGCACACGTGCGACTGACACGCACCGCATCCATTGGCAGTCGAGGCACGTTTATTTTATGCCATTGTGATCGATTAGCGGCGCGCATGTCGGCATTAATTACTAGCTCATTAGTTTAGAGCACAAATTAAATTTCGTTTAGCCGCCCCGTCCATCTTTGCAACTCGCTATTTATATTATATTATTGAGCATTGAATTACGTTATGCGTATGCGAAATACGCATAATGTGAGCGCACAAATGAGGAAGAATGAACTTTGTCGAATTATTTATGCAGAACGACAAACGGACGCGCGCCAGAGGATTTGGAGAAATTGACATAACCAATTAAGTCGACGTCCATTGGGTATATTAGCCGCAGCAGGACGAGTGGGAGTGAATCAATCAATCAATGAATACTACCGCCGCTGCCGCCGCCGCCACGACCGCCAACGCTCGAGTGGCGCTGTTGTTCTTGTTTTGAATTGTTCATGCTGACGTGAATGTATGTGTACACTTCTCCTCTACTCGCTGAATTGAGAGACGGTCGCCAGGGGAAATAATAGTTATGAACTATAATCTGGTTTGAAAGCCTTTGGGGACTTTGGCCGCCGACATTATTGCGAGCACTCTGACTTCGCGCGTGGTGCATGCAAAAAGTCGCAAAAAACAAATCAAGGAGTAGTGATTCGCTTGAGTCAATGTTTGTGCGAATTTCATTCGACAATTGCACGCAAATTCAAGGAGTTGGGTGGTTGTTGTGGCCACAACATCCTTGCCCGCAATTGTCCTGCTTTTTCTGGACCAGCTCGGTATAAGTCCTGAATATCCATCCAATCATGCCATTTGCGAGAGCGTTTCTTCTGTTTCGTGTCAACTGTGAAAATGGAGCGGTGGATGAATACAGCAACAATTCCAATATGTGTATTGCCGCGATACACGTAGGTAGCATACGGACTTCCGGATGTGTGTAATGTCCAGGTAGAGCTCTGCTCTGGCTAGCGGGCGAGTTGTCAGCGTCCCATGACGCCATCGCAGCAATCCAATTTAGCTCCAGTGTGCTCGCACACACACGCGCCCAACCAATAACGCATCGGATGTGAAGAAGGATAAACAGGAGCGCCGCGCGCGGATGGGAAAAGGTTTGAAGGACATGCTTGAATTGAGATGCGCTCACGTCCGCCGCCGCTGCGTTCGCATCGAGGAGGGACGAATGATCGAGGACGACGCGCGAGATTGGGATGAGCGCCGGCCGGAAAAGGGAACCTTTCGGTCAGCGGATGGGCAGATGGGCCGCAATTGTCCAGACAATTGTATTGATTTGCTTGCCGGTGCGGAAAGACCACCACCATTAATGGGGTGAGAATTGTGCAACATGCGGATACAAATTGATTCAATTTCACAATGGACTCATTGTTAATTAACTGCCAAATATTTGTCAAAAAATAAAATAAAATAAAATAAAATACGGCCTAGAAAGAAGCTCCAATTAATTAACAATACTATATCCATTGAATACAAATTCCGAGCAAGTACGTCGAGCTAATAATTATGCGAAATTCTCTTGCATACGTTTAATTTTCATCAGGAAGCAGAATATTAACGAAAGAGACGTAAACACTGTGCACGCAGCAGACGTTCAATGCCCAGAAGGCATACGCACAGCACCTGTACGAAGGCAAAACACAATTACCTAACTAGGCGCCCACATGAAGCGGAAGCAAAGAACAAGACAAAGCAATCGCTAAGCGCGCAACAAAAGACATTTGCCGTTCGAAAGATGACGGAAAGAGAAGCCAGAGTAATGGAAATCCATTAGCGCATAAATAAATCAAGTAATTGCAATTACCTACAATTTCAACGAAAATTATCTTCGTAAACGTTGCGCCAATTAATTTTCATTCGATTATGTGCCATCCGTGGATCTTTGTTACGCGTATAATTTTCCTCATTTCACGAATGCAAACTGTCTGTGTACGTTGCTCATTTCATATAGTCAACTATTCTCATAGTTTCCAAATAATGGAATGCTTTGCAAATTATTACTTGCAACTTCTTGATATAGTGAAACTAAATTGTCCTTGAAATTACTTTACAACAATTTAGCACCACCAATTAATTATGGCGTGTCTTCAAGCCCTGAAGATTATCTCGGAAGTAAATTTGAGAGTGAATGAAATATTTGATAAAATTTCATAAAATATTCTGCGCTGAAAAGTCAGTGTTTGATAAAAAAACAAACTATGAAGCAAAAGAGAACAAGTGGCTGGCATAACGAGACACTGTGTGATGTGCTGCCATGGAAGACCATCAGCCTTCATGATAATGATGATGATGATGATATAAGGAAGGCTGCTACTATAGCCACCGCCAGTGCCGCCGCCGCCGCCTTCTTCTCTTCTTCAGCGCGCGTCTGATGTGATGTGTGCGAGGCGATTTTGCGATCGCACGTAATGTGCGCAACGCTCAACCGAGGGGAAAGTAACAAGCTATCTACTTATATTCCATGCCCGGATCTTTCAGCAAGTGAGCGCGCGCGTGTGTCATGGACACTTGAACTGTCAGTTACTTTCTACTACATCTTATCTCAGCGAACATACCAGCACCAGGCGTAAAATATACCGAGGGTCGGCGTAATCACTCTCATGTTTATGGAACGCGCAAGGGAATGCATCACAACATCCCTGTATGAAATGAGGCTGGATGCGTCAAGTGACCCTTGGAGGCGGTACGCGCCTCGGACGAAATTGCACACGCCGTGATTAATCGCGAACGTGTACCACGAATCCCGCCGCCGTCCATCGCCAGCGAGCGCATTACACACACATCGTCAACGACATCTTCGTTTGCGGCGGCGCTTCCCGGAATTGAAGCGCGGCCACCGTTACCACCGCCGCCACCTCCTTCGCCGCCATTTCCCAGCGGATGAACGATGTCTTCATGCGTTTGTAAAGCTCGCTGCTCTCGCAATGTCCTGTCGGGGCGATAAGGATCTTCTTTTGCGCTCGATGCGCTTCCTCATCGGATGAATGCAGCATCGGCGGCAGCATTGCGCAACGCTTGCGAGGTGTAAGGTGAGCACTTACTGGCTCAATCATTCCGAGCGCAAAAGCGTTGAACGACAACGATTTCTGCAAACCGAACGGAATCGACGCACATCTCACTTGGATTTCGTTCGGCGCGAAGGACAAAGGATTTTCTCGAGTGTTCGTTCGTTCACGTTTTTCTCGGATCCACGTTAAACCTGCTTAAAGCTGTCAAAGTCCCGAGCGGCGCGACCCGAACGAACCCGTTGATAATTATCATCAAGTGCTCATCAGACGTTTGTTTTTGCCCTCATCCACCTCCGGAAACGCCGTAATAATCCAATCGATATCGTAATTCCGAACCGCGACTCTCGGAAATTCGTAAAAGCGCTTGAGCATTCTCAAGAAAAACAATTTGCATTTATGATTAATGAACAATCCGAGCGCGGCATGCACCCTGATGACGTGCAGGTCCATAAACCGAATGGCTCTCGTCATCGTCTTTGCCCGCCGCCTGTGCTGCCTTCGCGCCACACTCGCCTTTTCTTATTTTGCCGCGCACTCCATCGCCAGTCCTCATCTGGATAAATTTCTTTCCCTCAGCGCCTCTCCCTCTCCGCACGAGGAAGGATACTTTTTGCGCACAAAGCAAATGATGAATATGGCGCGCAAGGAATGGGTATCAATCATGTTTTTGCCGCAGCCGGGCGAGAGCCACCAGACAGACACGCCATCCGTGGAAACGGTGGCGGGCGAGCGATGGTAGTAATGCTGATGGTCGTTGGCCTCCCCCTTCGTTTTCGTATGGCATAAAACGATGTCTTTGCATACATCTACGCGTCATTCTTATCCTTCTAACCCTCTTCGTCGTCCTCCGCGCCAAGGATAACAACGCTGCAAGACAAGATGGCCGCCTAATTGGCTGATGGCGCTACCAGCGAACGATGATTTAATATACAAAACATGTTTTACGATAACCGCGCACTCGTGCCATAAATTCATTTTTTCCTCGTCGCTTCTTCATCATTTCGCTTTCGTCCCTATCGTCGCTCTGACGACGACGACGACGACGACGACGACGACGACGACGACGACGATGGCAATGGAACGCAACGCGACGGAATGAAACTTGCCGAGTGCGATGCGCGCAACTTTCAAGAGTTTATAAGCGGATATTGTATATGAATGCAATCGAGCGTGAGCGCGCTCTCCGCCACCGCCGACACCGCTACAGCAGTCCCCAAAGTGGTTGTAAAAAGTTCAAGAACGAATAAAGGCCCATACCGCCGCCGTGAGCACATGTATGCTACGAATATTATGGTCCTACTCAATGGCACACGCCACGCTGACTTCGAGTGCTGGTGGCAAAGATGAAGAGTGGCGGCGGCTGGTGCAAGACGAAAGCAAATAGCACAAAGCACCAAAGTATCGAATCGAGCACATAAATGGGAAATTTCTTGTTTCATGAGCGCCATTCAACTTGCTCGAAATGAACGCAGAGGACACTTTATGCTCGGCGCAAATATACCTAATGTGTTCATAAAGCCATCCCATCGCATCCCAGCCCCCCTTTCAGGCATGCAGGCATATTTGCCGGCGGTCAAAATTGAAAAAATTTACTGTTACAAATATTGTTACCTACAACAAGTTTGCTATTCTCCCTCATAAACAAAAGTTTATCATTAAAATAAACAAAACTTCATTTCGCGGCATCGGGAAACGTCGTGTGTGTAATCCTTTTATTAAAAAAGTTTACTCGTTTCAGAAAGTGTATAACCTAATCAAAATTTAAATTTGTCTTCAGCCAGCTCGTGCCGCATGTGCAACAAAAACCTGAGAAAAACTGTTAGCAACTTAACATACAATGTGTTCAAATTGCGCAACAGCGCTTTAAGGACTTTGCGGATTGCTCACGTGCTGAGCGAGCACAATGTATGATTTTTGTTTCAGATATTGGTGGAAAACTTATCGAGCTTTTATTCCTGTTAATTTTTTTACAGTGCGCCGCACACCCAAAGTTGTACCAGATGTGGTTTCCTTCCTCTCGCAGCATGGCAAAAAGCAAACGCGCGCCACCGCCGCCGCCGTCAAAGTACGCGGCGCGCGGTTTTAAGTTGCAACTTTTCCGGTTACGGGCCGAAAAGTTAGCGAACGCGAGTGAGCGAGCGCGCATTTTCCGAAAATAGGGCAATAAAGCGATCACATAAATTACGCACGTTGCACCGCCCCTCTTCAAAAACTCTTGGGCCTTTTTGCTGTTTGCAAAAACATAAATTGCAATTTTTTCTCGTCTTACAGCATCTGCAAATCTAAGGGTAGTAACTATTATTTAAACCCCATATTAATAACTTTATAACCACCGCATTCTTCAGCTGTAAATAGAAACCTAGATTTTTTTTGCTTTGGCATTTAAATGCAAAAGTAATTAATGATGTTTTATGCTTCATTAAAACAGCACGCACTTGGCACAAACGTGAAAGTGCCGAGTGACGACAAATGCAAAACAAAGAAAAGAGTTGACCTGATGATGAAAATTCTCACCGGAAAGTGAAAAAGACGTGGCGAGTGCATTAATGATGCATGCAAACGAAATAAACTGACTAGAGTAACGCGAGTATTAATCACGTTTTCCATATAATAACTGTAATGATATTAATTACGAAAAAAGGGTTGGTCGCTGCGCGTTTCGGTGTTGCCGTACGTAACACGCTTGCTGTTGCTATTTGTCCCTTGGTCTGATAACGAAGGTACTGACTTAATTACACTTTATGTAATCAACCCTTTGTGCGCGCACATACTGTACTTGTTTGTTTAATTATTTTAGTTGTTATTACCTCACAAATTTCATGTTTCAGGCGCGCGTTTGTTATCATTCTTATCGCAATCACGCGGCGTTGTCCTCGTGTGCGTGCCGCCTCCCGGGATGATTGATTGATGGATTAATTAAACTAATGTCGTGCTTTGTTATGCAACGAATGAATTCTCCTTTTTTGCTCGCAGGATTAAATTTACATAGCCAATATTTCGGTGCTTTTCTAGGCCGCAAATACATTACCGGCCACGCAAAAAAATTGCATGTATAGCAAGCACATCGACATAATGGAATATACGCATTAAGCGTAAAAAGGCAAAAGCGTGCAATAAAATTTTATTATTCTTCTAATTCGGGCAAATGCACTAAACGTCAATTACTTGCACTGAAATGACATTTCGCAATGGGTGCAAGCAAGCAACAAAACGCAATAATATGATTAACAACTTTTAGCGAGCGCACGCGTTCTGCCTCCGCGCGTTTTACGACAGCCGCCATTCCTAACCAAGTGGGTGGTCGTGGTGATGGTGGTGGCGGCGGCGGCAGCAGCAGCAGCAGCAGTTGTAGTGGAGCATTTTCAATTTCAGACGCCACTTGCATCGCCATATATACAAATACATTCGTCATATTATTTTTATTGCGTTTTCACTTTTCCGGAAGTGCACACATGAGGGAGGCCATCGTGCACTTGCCGCCGCTATCATACCGTTCGTTCCCGGAACGAGTGCCGCTTTTTAATACCGGAAGTCGCGATAATGTCCGCCGGCCAACGTATAAAGGCGCACATGATTTATGCCCATTCATAAAGGGTGCCATATTTGATCTCTCAAACCGCAATTTGTACTTTTACAGGGATTTCCGCTTTTGAAGAATGAACGACGACTGCCTCTTGACTGCCACTAATACAGGGCGTCCTATGCGCATGTGTGCGTAATTGAAAAAGTGAATTAATTCATTGCGCACGCGAATTTAATCAAATTTTCTTGCATTTCCGCAATGAACGCCATTGCACCCAGGTCAAGATCATTAATTCCAGACACAATTTCCTGCTGATGCGATTACACGCACCGTAAATATTAATAATAAGCAACAAAGCGTCTCGCCAAATAAAATAAAGAGGAACCAACGCTCTTTTCCCTTTTAAACTCTTTCCCTTCTTAGTTAGTTGCGCATTCAACTTCTTTGTTCGCCGCCCCCGCGTACATTGCGCTTTCCTCCTTCTACCTCCCTTGATCCGCATTCGGCCCGATAAGGAATTTATCTTGATACGAAAGTACGAAGTATGGAAGTGAACCAAGACGAAGATTAGATGATTAATGAATTTTCTTTGCCGGTGGGGTCCACGCCCTGAAATCACGTTCTGCGTACTCGTCGCATGTGTTTTTTGCTCCCGCGCGCTCTCGCGAGATTGTTTCGCGAAGAACATTTTATTCCGCTGTGCAGTAATCGTGTCGACGTTTATTATTCCTGATAAAATTGGCCCCGGACGGCTGTAGCGTATTTGTTTGTTGCATGAATTAGCTGCGCGAGAAGCACGCCGCTCGCGTTGCCGCCAGCGAAAACTCAAATTGGTTTAAATATTAATTTCGGCTCAGTGAGTTCGCCGCCGTCGACGACGACGACGACAAGGGACGAAGAATGAGGAGCAGCAGAAGAAGAAGAAGTTACCTAAAGTAAATGTTTTCTTAAATTGTTAGCACACCCGCTAGACGAGACGAAAATGGGTGGTTTAACACTTTATTGCATTGCGTCACTAATTAGTCTAATTATCTGTGGGTGAATGAATTAGTTACGTTGATTAACCAAATAATTATAATGCGTTCATCTCCGCAATTAATAAATAAATTATCGTAATTTTGCCGACGCCTATTAAAAAAATAATCGCGTTCACGAGAATCAAAACGTGAAGAATTAGATGAAATAAATCAAAGCGTACGTTAAGACTAAAACGTATAATTTGTTAATTTCAAAGCCCGCCTGACGAATGATAATTGCTTCATTTTGTTTTCTTTCTCCGACTTTTCCGGCACTTGTCGTGTGTCACATCAATTACAAGCGTAGTTGTCAGTTATTAATAGTTTGCTAAACAAGCCATTCGACTGCATGGAACAAACGCACCATCGCTTGCCAACTCGTTCATTTCTTCGCATCCATCCTCGTCGTTGACAATGCAAGACAACGAAACATCCCTTGTTCGTGCCGCTTTCATTCACCCCTCGCGGCGCCCGCACCCCGCTTACCGCCCCCCTTTTAGAAACGAGCCAAACAACGCGTGTGCACTCGAATGCAATGCAATCTTTGGCTTTTTATCGTCCGCAATTCCATGTCGTCTTCGTGTCGTCCCATTTATTCGACGGCGGCGGCAGTGGCATTGCCGCCGTCGTTTGAGGAAGACATTGTCGAAACATTAATCAAGAGCTTACGCAGGGGTAGTGAGAGCGGGGCTTGGCGGCGGCAATTTGTAGCAGGCAAACATTTCGCACATCTTTCACCGGCTTGCCGCACGCTCTCGCGCCGTTCTTGCGCGCGTAAAATATGAAAGCAAAACATTTTCATTTACTTTTGTATAATGCGCGCAGAATTTGAGAAATTTCCAAAGAAAATTCTGATATCCTGTCGCCAGGACGAGGATATTATACGTGAATGCAATAGCAATATAGTGAAAATTGCGTTTGAGTTCGCGCTTTGCTGAAATTTAAATAATCCTTGCTGTGATTTCCGAAATCCACGCAATCTTCCTTCGAAATATTGGCAATGTTGTCTGTTCTACGAATATACCGAGTGTCGCACAGTTTCTAAAATGATTAACAACAAAAACTTTACTTTTACAACAACTGCCTGATTTCTCTCTTTGACTGCAGGCAATTTAATCAATTCATGCCTTGTTACTTCTTGACCAAGTTTGCATTGCTCTGTATAAAAGTACTTTCGCGATTGGTTACAGTTTCCTGTATTTTCGCATTCAGCAACCGCCCCTGACTCACAATCGATGATCGCTTTTGCCTTCGAAAGCCGATACTTGCTAATGCATGTTGTATGTTTGGCGAAATCCATGCGTATAAGAGCATTATCATCAAAATAGCTATGCGCTCACATCGAACAACATTTTTTTCGCTGACAATATTTTCGATTCTTGTTCATTTATTCATTCATCTTTTGTGTCCCCGAGATGCACGTTCGAGGCATAAAACAAACACTAAAGCGCCCGCCAAAGTTTGAATTAAGACTCTTTGCCCTCCTTCTTCACCGCCACAAGAGGATTCGGTTTAATTTTTAAGCGAGATAAAAAAATGATCACAAAGCAAAAGGAGCCATCTATCATATATACATCGCCTTCAAGGATCTCCAAGGATTTAAGCGTAAAAAAGTTTCGAGCCGCTATTCTTTGAGTGCGTTGGAATTACGCTTGTTATATTGTGAGCTGCTGGCGATGCAGAAAAATTAACAAAATATTTAAGAAACTTTCGCGACTAGAGACAAATGCTGCGCGTGTAACAATGAAGCCGTGAATAATTTTAAATAATACACAGAGTTGTGACGCGCAATGCGCATCGGTTGATGATAACAAATGGAAAACTCTCTTGAAATGACTTTCGGGCCGAAGAACCTTTTGCTTTCAAGCACAACGAACGTCTTGGAGAGCAAGCACATTCAGCAAAGAAGAATGAGAAGAGGAGCCGAAAAGGCGGCCAACTTCGATTCGAACAAATAAAATATTCAACTAGATTAAATCAAAAACTTTCTGCGTTCAGTCCGACTTCATAGTATCTTTAAAACGATATGAAGAAATGTACGAAGTAGAAGGCCGACTAATAAAAAGGATCAATTATATAAAAACTAACTTTCAACACACCGAAAACGCAAAATGAATGAAGTACTTGCTGTGCGAATAAAAGATTATCAGGCAAATTAATCTGGGGTTATTAAAATTTGTACATTTTAATTAAGGGTGTTTATCAGCGCGAGAAATCTGTAATGTCAAAATTAGAAAACGTGCAACATTGACGAGCGTGAAATTAATTCAAATTTGAATACCGCAAGCCCGAAATTTTCCTAGTCCAAGTTGGAGCAAGAAACGGAACGAGCGACGACGACAACGACTTCTTCTTTCGTCGCCTTGGTTCTTGGGGTGTGCGCGCACGTGTCACTCACGGAAATGTATTACGCCGTTTTATCAGATAAAGCGAAAAACTTGTCGGCGCGGCTGGTAATTCCAACTCCTGCGGGGTGTTCTAGATTTCGTTGTTCTCGTGTATGCGTGTAGGAAACACGAGAGTAAAGGGTCAAACACGGGCCAGGATATTCAGGACATTCAGCGCACTACAGTTTGCCAACTCTGAACATAAGGACGACGTCGACGTTGGCGGGCGAGCGAACGAGCGAGCGTAATTCACCCAAATTAAATTTGGGAACATTATTAGCCAAATTTGTATTAATCATGTTCCAGAAAATTAGGAAAACTTAATAACAAAAAAGCAACGGGAAATATGATAATGTTTGGTCGAAACACTTTTTTCAAGATATGCAGCCCCCAAAAAGGGCGCAGTGAAGAAGGCAAGAAAAAAGTGTTGTCAGGACGTGCTTGAGACTGGTTCGCAATTATAATGCAATTAAAAAGACATCAGAAATGCGGCGGGGCGCGCGCGTTTAATTTCGACCGAATTTGCATTGGCGACATAATGCAAATTTCATAAATTCATATTCGAGTCCGCTGGCTGTGCGGCTCGCTGTGCTGTGCTATTCAAGCGAGTACGGTCCTGATGTAAAACACACCCTTATGAAGAAAGCCACCCCCGCAACCGGCACGCCAACGAGAAGGAAGACGATAACCAACTTTTAATGAGAACATCCAAACGAGCTTATGTTGCAAATTTCGAAAGACAACACGAATTATTAAACCGAACGACAGCACCACGAGCAAAATGTGTCAATGTTGCCAAAATCTGTTATGCGTTCCCGAAAAAAAAATAAGGAGGCATCGAAAGTGAAAGTAATTTTGAAAAGTGCCACTTCAGTGTGACATTATCTTATCAAGGCTGGGCGCGCATCCGATAAAAAACGAACGGCAGTGGCAGTGTTAGTGGCGGAGGCGGCGAGAGGCGCCTGCAACAAATTGTAGTTTAAATCGTTGCCGCAAAAATTGAATAGCAAAATATATCAATTTGCACAGAGTTTCAGGAGGCGGCGGGCGCGACGAGCGGGTATATCATTATCAAGATTTACGACGTCGTCTGGTGTTAAGTGGTTGGCATTTACGACTTTCGCGCCGCCGGAAAACGCGAATCGCTTTTTTTCCTCGCGCGCACACGATGCGATGTACTCTGCCGCTGCCGCCGCCATCATCGTCGCCAGCGCCGCAAGAAACTCGTCATCGAACAAGCGCAAACTCTCAACTCGTTCTTCCTTCTTCCGCATGGCTCCCAAACGCTCTTGAAAAATGTCTACCATATCTTATGTACATTTTTTCGATGTCATCGTTGCACGCAGATAAACGTTCTTCATTTCCATTTCGTCTCCGCCACATCTCCTCACGCGAAAGCACTTTACGCGTAAATATAGCATGAGTGTTTTTTCCGCAAAATCTCCGAGTTTCGTGCAATAATAAAAATGAATTTCCTATTTTTGTTTGCGCGCTGTATGCATAAAAGATTATTTTGTGTGTACAGACACGTCGTTAACAAAAGAAAACATCTTGCGATTTCCATTTGCCGGCAGGGTGATGTGTTTCGCAATTTTTTCCCGTTTTGCTTTTCCGCCATTCGCATCAAACGATGATAACGCGCAACTCGTCGTCAAATGACAAGTGACGAGACCCAAAGATGATGATGACTTGATAGACAGTTAATGTACGCCAGGTGTTGAGAGTGTTTGTAGGAAGACATTAAAATCTTTGATGTTTCTGCGTTTTACGTGCGCGCGCGCTTTCGCTATTGCCGCCTCAAGACACGCGTTCATATCACATGTGCTTGCGCAGCACCCATCCAACCAACGTTCGAGCCTCGACCTGATAAGATAACCGTTTAGGTGCTGCGCGCCGGTGGGTGGAAGGTGGGTGGCGGCACATTACGCGTATGAGGGTGCCAGGATGTGCTGCCGATAGCAGCAACGGCGGCACTGGCGGCGTCGGCGAACGATCGCGTTGATATTACGGCACTCGCGACAAAACGTCAAGAGTACGACGATCGTTAAAATAAGATTAAGTTTCGGCGGCACTCGCGTAATGTGCATGTTTTACGGCGGACGTACAAGTGTTTAAAAATAATATGAGAAATTTATAAGTTTTTATATAAATTCAAGCGCCTATTTCCGGTTGCAATACGTGCAAACGGCTCTTAATTAAACTTTACTACTTTGCGCGCGCTTCTTTTTAATGGCAACATCATGCGCTCACCGCCGCCAAAGATAGAATATCTCGTTAATCGTGCATCCTCTTCGTGGCGTAAAACTTTTCTTCGTGCCAACTTTCGTAATATACACACAAAATACAAAATTTTGGCGTACTTTACGCCGCTCGCCCGAATAAATGCATCCGTGCTGCGTGATGGAAAGTTTGCAATATCAGCGAGGAGCAACAAAAGTCGAGTGTAGGACTGCGACCTTCAACCGCAACATTTTCGCCATCAGGATGCGCCGAACAATGTAATATGAAACTTGAATTTGGAGTAATAAAGTAAAATAGATAATACATTATGACGATGAAGATTTCTTTACCGAAAATCTAAGGGAAACTTAACAGAATCAATTGTTCGACATGATTGCAAACCGAGTCCGCGCTATTTGCTCTAAAATCTCATACGAAGAACAAAATGACGTTTCCTTCCGCTTCGTCCTTGAAGTGTTCATATTCTTGCGTTGCCGCATGCAAATAAGTGTATGAATTCGGCGAGTGTGCGCGTATTAGTCTGTATGTTTTGCCTAATGCTGATTGTGAGTGGTGCATCCAGGAGAATTGCAGCTGCAACAAGAAGCAAAACAAGCGCTTCCTGCATTTTCACCCGCAAGCTTAACAAACATTCGGCTGCCCATTCCACGTCCCTACTGTACCCCCCCTGGCCGCCCCCCCACACGTACTTTGCATGCTCCATGCCTGAATGCACGGGCGTATTGCGCTCTTGTGTTACACAAGCCACCACTTCACTTATTGCTACTGTAAATTCCTAGCTATTTCAAAGATTCTACATGTTCACACCGAATATGCGCACAAAAAATCATTTCTACAGTTCAACCTCCCCAAAAACTCCAAACAAACATCAAAATCTAATAATCCTCTCGATATTCTTCAACAAGACCTAGCTCTTAATCTAGTTTTCTTAAAATTCGCTAAATTAGTGTTGAAATTTCGGTTGAAATTCCAAATTAAGGCATGACTGTATCCCGAGATACATTGAGTAGTTGCATAAGACGTGTAAGCATGATGCACACGTAAAGCTCTTGAAATACACATCTTCATATGCTTGTCTGCTTTTGGTATTATGAACACACCACGAACATTACCGTGCAACTCATGCGCGCTGCTTATGGAGAGAAGAACAAGGGAAGCGCGGATGCAAAGAGCTCCCTCGAAGAAGGTAGAGAGGTATGCGAAGATAAAAGTGATACTACTAGTCTCGGTTCTTATCTCACTCCACGCAGCAGCAGTGCAAGCCACACGAGTCGCGTATTGCATTCGCTCGAGACGTTTGCGCGCGACCCAAATCTAATGCAAGACCCCGCAATGAGCAAAGCAGAGCACCACTTCCGCGTTTCACGGCGAGCGTCGTAAGTAAGTGAGTGTATACGCACTTGCAATTCTAGCGCGGTATCTTCTCTCAGTCCTGGGGTTATGTTCCAGAAAGGCTCCGCAATTACGTAGCGCGGAACACGGCCAGCTCCTGGGGAGCGAACGATGAGCGCGCAACGAGATTACATTTGTCCCGGGCTTGTAACTAAAGATGGTTAACATCGTCCCTGGATGATAATTCATGACCGAACCAAAACGAAAAATTACTTCGTTTTCTACTGCTCCCACTACTTCTTCATGTTCTTCGCCGAATCCAGCGCAAAATCCGCGTGCAGGTGCCGGCTGCATAAAAGCAATAAAGTGCGACTCACCGTCGAAAATATTCGCGAATATATCAGGCACGAATGCACTGCAAGACTATCATTGATGCTACCCGGGGGTTGATCGTACAATAGAAGACGAGATGGAGATAAAAGCAATATCGCTTTTTGTTTGCGCCAAATGCAATGGCAAAGCACATATGTGCGGTCGCGTAATGTATCACCATGCGATGGCGGGTACCATCTATGATGCTAAATGTTAGCATAAATTTAATATCATCGCGTTTTGTTTTCCCACAATGCGTGCCGCGCAAAGGCAAAGGGCGTCAGCGATTGCACGAAATGAAAGTGCACAACGCGCTCGAATGCGTCCCGTGGCGAACGGAAGAAAACGAATAAAATTTATGTTTACACGGAAACATTTGCGCAACTGCTGCGCTAGCGAGTGCAACTTTTATCTGGAGTCAGCACAAGCGGCGGCGACGGCGGCGGTGCTGCAAAAAGCAACCAAATCCAAACGTGATGTGGGCATAGTCAATGGCCAGAGAAGCTCCGCTACAAGCAAGTGGTGACACTTGTTTCTTATACTCAGAATACTCGCAAGAGTAAACGAAAAAAGCGCTGTACCAGTTTGTAATAACGTCATCATGAAATCGCAATAATAATAAATAAAAACCTGAATGGCGCACTCGATGAATGGCCCCTCCTTGCACCTGTTATCCTTTTATCCACCCGTCTAAAATATTACCATGCCGAAAGGAAACGTTTCGACTCACCTGCAACAGAAAGAAAAAACAATTAAATCAAATTCGCATCGCAGACGAACACAAAGTTTATTTGCTTGGAAATGTCGGCTGGAAAAAAGTGCTACGCGCGCGTTGAATTAAAATGGTAATCAATCATGTCGTGGCGCTATCCCAGCGATGACGCAGTGATAATTAATGAAGCGCGCCGCGTATGCTAAGCAATCAAACAAAAGAAAGAAAACTATGCGCGAGAAGCAAAACAAAGCATGTAAGGATAATTACTTAAAAAGCGCATCGGGATTGACTTGAAACTCAGGCAGCAGCGGCACGGCACGCCTGATAAATGATTACGTTCTTATAGAGTTCGACGCTTTTTTTTACTCGTCGTTATCCTTGCGCACGGCACGCGGATAGGAAACCAATTAGCTTGCAGTGCTCGAAGTAATTGAAAGTAGACGCTAATGCATTTCCATTCTTTTGACGAGTGGAGAAGTCCGCACGAAGCGAAACGGGTCGGACGACGACGGCAGTAGCAGCGCGGTGGCTATCGCTCGTGAATAATTCATGCAGTTTTATTAAATCTCTGCAGCAGCAGCAGCAGTAACGGAGGCGGTGGCGGCGGCTGCGTTCGATTGGAAGCGATACGGCACCGCCGTGCCTGCCGCTCAAATCCAACTTCAATATGAATGCCGAAAGAACGCGTCAAGTTTTTTCTATCGTCGTTTGCCGACGTTGCCGCCAGCCAGCCAAGGCACGTTCACCAATATTTCACACGTTCCGCAATTTCATTGATAATTTCTCCACAATGTCCATGCTGCTGGCGCATGAAACGGTTATCCTTTAAACCGGAAATGAAACTTGAAATTAAATCAACTCGATATAGTCGCGGAAAATTATTTTTGCGCGCAGCGAAGGAATTGCAACGAAATGAATTTCTAATAAATGTGAAAAATGCGCTGCGTTCTGATTGATAAATGTGCATTCCTCCCACTGCTGGGACTACAGCAACGTAGGCACCCCCCACGCTAGGGGGTCGCAAGCGGTGGCACCGCACGGAATGGGAACGTTGGCAGCGTGCACAAACTGCATGCATCTCTGCACATCAATTGAATGCGCCGATTTGCGAATGCGTAATGAATTGCTCGTCCTGCAACGTCATCCTCGATTATAGCAGGGACGCCAGCTATTTATTAGAATAGAAATATTGATCACGAAATTACCGCAATTAATCTATGTAATTAGTTTTTTCCGGTTCGCCGGTATTTCGCGAACATGCAACCTACACATAAATCCATTATCCTTTAACCCTGGACGCACATATAGCAATGCGTATGCGTACGCGGATTATCCAATAATTTAATATCAATCTCTCTCCTCTCTGGTTATGAAAAGGCTTTCGATGGAGGATGTTTCATTATTTTTGGATTTTTTATTCGTTTGCCCACTTTTTCGTGCCGCTCTTCTCTTATCATTATCATTATCATTATCTGAGCATGAAATTGGATTTGGGAGATTTTCGATTTGAGCTGCTCATCGCGTTCTTATTCATCCTTTATCCTTAGCAGCGCCAGCCGGCAAGGACAATCGACAATCGCGCGTGCCCCGCTTCAAAGGAGATGGTTGCGCGCCCGACGGTAGATTGGCAACGTCATCAATCCATAATTTCCTTTTTGTGCACGCAATGAAACAAAAATTTCGCCGACCGACATTGTAGGTGCGTGTGCGCGCGCGCGCGCGTCCCTGTGATACACAGGAAAATATCGAATTCTTAATATTAGACTTTGGCGGCGCGCCGTTGTTTGTCCTACGCGCGCGCTGTGTGCTGCGCTTTGTTGGAGCTTCGACCCCCCATGGGTCCTGTGTCGAATGAATAAAATATGTCCTGATCAATCAGCCGAGCGCTTTTCCTCTTATTTCCCGACGCAGTTTGCCTCCTGCGCGCACGCCGCTTTTTCTTCATCTCGAATATCCCTGCGCGGCGTTATCCTTGCAAGTAGTGAGTGTATATGGGAATAAATCGGATTATCGCATTTCGTCCTTTTTCGCGTACAGCTTCTGCTGTGCGTCTTCACTCGGCCTTATTATTGCTTTCTTGCACCTCCTCCGCCGCCTCCGCGCCAGCCCGCCCGAGGCAGGATGCTTGCTTTCTTTTATTTTGCCTTTCAATATGTGTGTGCACGCGCGCGCGAGTATGAGGCGCAGAAGACGGAGGCGGACGACCGCCATCCTTCCTTCATCCGGCAGGAGTTGATCCTGCTTACCTCTATTGCAGCGATTCTATTTGTGCGAATCGCTTCGATTCCTCGATATTTCTTTTCACACTCGATCAGCCGCACAAAGGCGCGGACGCAACGCACGAATCGCGCGAATAAAGTCAAAACGAAAAAAATAAGGGACGAACGCATCCCAGAGTGAGGGAGCGAGCGCTAGAAAACTCGGCGAAAAAAGCCAACGACGGATAAGAATCGGCCAAGTCTTCACCGGTGGATGGATGGATAGATGGCAGATCGAGAGAGTGTATCTGAGTGTTGCCGCCATCCACTTCGACAACGTCGACGACGAGGAGGAGGACGACGACTGGTGGCGGCGGCAACTACGGAATAGATTGATTGTCTGTCGTGGCCCGGCATGCAAGATTGATGCGATGAAAGTGAAAACGAAGTGAAGAAATTACGGATTAAAAGACTTCGCTTTTGTCTCGTGCGCACCGCCGCCTTCGATTGTCGCTCAAGCAATCATTGCTTTTTATACGCGTGCGCGTGCCTCGGCCGCTCGCACAATATATCATTAAAACTTACAAAAAAGCGCTCAATTCATGCGCCTTTCTCTTCGCTTTCGTCAAAGTGGAAATTTTAATTTACTTTCAGCGCAAAAATTCGTTTTGCATAAAGAGTGTAAATTGAGAACGAATTACTATACATTTGCATCCCGCGAGAGCATATCATCATCCCCGAATGGCGGTGGATGGATGGCGCATAATAATAAATGATGCTTTAATAGCAATGTCGCGTATTTTTCACGCTACGCACCGCTTTCAACATGACAATATTGCGACTATCCATAACGTGTGCGCTTCGAATTTTTCATTCGCAATTGCATTGTCGCGACATCGAATTTGTAATTGCGCCGCATTAATATCGCGCGCGTTTGACAAGTTTCAACTACACGCCGGCCACTCATCAATGACACGCTGATGACACTCCAATTTCGACTGTGTTACAAATTACGCTCGCACAAAAACGTCGTACAAAAAAAAAAAATCGCGCAGCGAACAAATGTCGCGTAAATTATAGGTATGTTCGCCAAGAAGGCGAAACTTTTTGCTGACGCAAGCAAATTTTATCGGCGCCGAAAAGTTTCGCCGAAGGAAGCGAATTGCGTTGAATAATTGCTGATAGTAAGGGGGTTTTAGTTTGTTTGAATGTTTTTATCTATCGTGTTGCATCCTGCAACCGTCAACCAGAGAGCTGGCTCACGCGTACTCGCTTCGTGATAAATGTTGCAACAGTTAGCAACTCATTAGATCGAAACTTTCTTCTTACCTCGCGCTCAAGAAAGCCACGCTTTAAATTATCCTAAAATGTCGAATCTGTACAGTTCTTTTTTGTCGAACGACGAATCAATAAGAAGAAATAAAATTAGATCAAGTTGATTGAGAAACTTTCAAAATAATTATAATAGATACCGTTTTTTACATAGAATTTTTCTCACACTTGCTGTGAAGGATTTTTGTTGCATCTTGTTTTATTTAAATGAAATTAAATATACATAAACAACCATCAGTTATGAGATACGCACGATAATTTGATCACGTAAAAGAAAGTGACGGTCGAAATCTTGGCAATCTGCGGTTTTGCTTGATTTATATGCATTCAACAGACGCGACGCGCGGCGCAAAGAAAGAAAATCGGACGGAAAAACATCACGTCAAATGCACAATATTTTTTCCGAGTGTAAATCTAATATGCATGATTTTGTGGTGCGCGCTCGCCATGCGATGTTTAAAAAGTTGCCGCAATCCATGAAACATACGAATGAATCATACATCATCTTCGCAGTGTTTTTTTGCTGCGGCGCATGCAAATGTACATAAATAAAAAATAAATCACAATCACATATCCATTCGGCGTTCGTTGCGCGGGCAATGTATGCGTACGGATCGCGGGGACGGTGGCGGCGGCGGCGGTTCGTACCATGCATCCGCATGGAAGTCGGAGCGCAGTCTATTTTGTTTGTAACGCCAGTCGCACTGCTCGCGAATGGCAAACACGCGCCACGCGACCGACGAAGCGCACGAAATGAACAAATTGGAAATACTCGGCGGATGCGCGAGACGACGCGCGTATTTCGAATGCGCGTCACGACCGATTCCCAAACACACTAACACGCGCGCAGAAATCTCTTTGCACTGGGGCACATACAGCAGCAGAGTGCCACCGATGAATAAACAGAAAAACAACTGGCGTAAAATAAAAAATACAACAACAACATCAACTACAAGGCGAGACGCGAAACGCGAAATCGCGCAGCGCAAGCTGTATCGCTGGCTTTGTTGTTTGTGCAAATAAAAAATGCAGCTAAAGCACACGTATCGCACATAAATCCATTAAAAATGCAAACGATAAATCTCGCGACAGCCGTATATTCATAGAGCGCAAATATGCGACAAGGGACGATGGCGGCGAGAAGAGAGCGAACCGGAAGAGTATGAATTTGCATTAACAAGATACAAGATATCACTTTGTCATATTGTAAATTACGAAGACTTTAACGTTTTTTCTTCAAGCAAGTTCTTTGGCAACACTCGGTGTATGAGGTCAATTATTGTGGGAATCACAGGCGAATGACCAAAGTCAAACAGCGCGCAAATCAAACATTGTATTGCAAACTAGTTAGTAGTCTACACGTTGCGAGGTGCACAACTGGAGCATGAAGGAAATTTCCCGCCGGGAAGAATGCCTTGCGAAATGCGGAAAAACTACCAAAGCACTAGCGCGGAGGCGGAGGACGCGAAAAACGCTGAACACGATTTGGCACTTTACTTGTTCGTCGCGCCGAGTTAAGTTGCTTTTGTGCAGTGTTACCAAACAGTACGAAAAGACAGCATGTCACTTTATGCACGCACATTGTAATACGCTATACTAATACGTGGGATAAAGGATTAGAACACGACGGTACTGAGCAATCGCTAGCTTTCTTCGTATTTTGAACGTTTTATGTTTCGTAAAAAATTCATAGTTACAGATGCGTGACGCACACTCAATTTTCCGCGAGGGTTTCGCTCTACTTTTCCTTGAAGAGGAGAAGAAGTTCCGCAATGCAACTTTTCCCGCTCGCCGTTTTCTCCTTGCGTAGAAAACTTGGAGAGCGCGTATAATGTTTTCAGACGGCAATCAAGCAAAGCGTTAAAGTTTCGCCGGCGAAAAGCACGTAGGGAAAAAATGACGAGCGCAAACGCCGTCGCCGCCAATGCTACCGCCGCCTTCAACGACGCAAAACAATAACCGGACGGCCACGCGCGATAATGAAAAAGTAAGCGGTGTGTGCGCGCGAGAGAGAGTTGAGTAGGCGGTGGTGGCGGCGGCGGCGATGGCGAAAAAAACAAGGCAACCAGATGAAAAGCAATCGCGGTCCGCATACATCACTTTTTATTAAAGGGAAACTTTATCAAGCCCGTCGCGCGTTCGCTCACTCACCGCGCGGCGCAATGTTGCGAAATTAGCAAGCTCATGATACAATGTAATACAATTAACTTAATGATTAGTTGCGCAAAGTTTGCCACCCCATCCTGCCTGTCGATCAACTAGTTATTAAATGGGGAGATCACAATCGCCAATTAAGTGAAAAAATCCACGCCGTTTAATTATTAATTATAGCGCAAACTTTTCAAATTATACCCGTACCTATCGCTCATCGCGCATAAGAACACCGGCTCTATGTGATAAGAGGTATCCAATTATATTTCTGCAAATTTGCACATTTTACGCAAAACGAAAATATCGCCCGTTATTTCCTTGTAGCGTTTGCAGATAAGGGATAAAATGTCCCTTTAGAATGGCTTTTATATTAGGACATAAAACAATGGAAGATTTTTATCTGGGGAAATTGTATTCGCCGGCTCGTGCGAGCGCAACGTGCAAAAGAGCAATTTAAAGTGCAAACCACAAATATTTCATATTTATCGCCGAATTGGTATAATGGTCCGAGAGGCTTGTTACCGCCGCCGATACCGCCCGCAACGGCTCGAAAGACGTGCAAAAGCGCAGCTAATACTATATAGCCGACTGCCACCATTAGCCCCTTGCGTGGCTTACGCTTTGAGATGCTGGTTGCCTAGTTGGTCGTATGCCACCCCCCCGGCCGCCCTTAAACCGCCATCTAGCCGCTGCTGTTTGCATACACGCGCTCGCGCAATGTTTCGTAGCGCGCCCCCGGAATATTATTAAGTTGAATTTATTTACTTTAAAGCCGTTTAGCATAAGAGTGCTTTATCCATGTATGCTCAAGTAGCGCGCAGCTTCCTTTAATATTTACAACATTTTCCAACATACAATGTGTCCTAAGCACACAAACCGTATGCATAATTCACAATCAAATTATCGTTAGTCACCGTGAGACAATCCGTGCGCGAATATCAATGCCACTCAAATGTTTAGCGGGCGTTTGCTAAATAATAAATAAACTGATATGTTTACTACGATCGCACGTGTAGAGTTAATAGTGTTAGAATAGCTTCAGTCGTAAGGATGCTCGTTTTGAGGATGGCGCTTCAATGAGTCGGGGGGTATTTACGCAGGTTGCAAAACGCTGTTGCTGGATTTTCGCTGGCTACGTTTTGAAGCCGCTCCCCGGAACGTATTATATCTACGAGTACGCGTGTGTTCATATGCACGACGATATGGTAAATGGGGGACTCGACTGGCGGGCAAATTGGATTACACTCCTCTCGTGGAGCGGCCGTGGTGGCGGCGGCAGCGGCAGGAACAGCAATATGCAATATATATTTCCGTGCTCTATAAATGTGTCCCCTTTTATATCTGTATTTATGTGTATCATGAAGATAATGCGCGCAACGCTAAAAGTCGAATAAGTTGCAAAACGCGTACGAACGTACGTAACGGGAGGCGGTCGGCTCACAATTTAAGAGCTGCGTTGTTAGGAATTAATCCCCCCGTTACGAGGTGGTAACAATGAGCCATCGGAAACAATAGGTGCCAAACTCTTTTCGAAAGTTTCGCTTATTATTATTGGCAAAGTAAGTCCCCCAAAAAAAAATTAGTTCAATATTATTTTATGCAATCTCCCCGATATGCGCATTGAGCATTGAGTACAGCAATAAATTGAAATTTATTGCGCGAACAAAGTCAGCTCGCCTGAATATGTGTTGGCGGCGGTGGTGCCTGCTGTGGCAGTGGTGGCGGCAGCAGCAGGAGCAAGTTGGATATGTGCACGTAATAATTTCCGCTCAACTTTTGCGCTTTTGCCTCTCTGTGCCGCAATGACGTACGGGCATCGCGAGAGGCGGCGAGCATAATGTATTACTTATTGGCTGTCATTGCGCCCGCACCGCGCGCGCGCGCGTTCCATTCAGCTCTGCATAATGCACTCAGCGAGCGCATAAATCAACCCCTTTTCGAGCAGCACGCATACGTAATGTGAGCGCGCGGGGGCGCTCGTAAATTACGAAAACTATTACAAGTATTACACATCGAGAACACTACTGTTCTTCCAAGTACACGTCATGTAATCGATTAAAACTTTATAGTTAATTGTACACTTTTCATCTACTTACAACAACTAAATATAGCTCTGCGCTACCTGCACGTCACGCGGCTGCGAAGCGCGCATAACATGTTGAAATCAACTCGCAAATTTGAATATAAATATAGTGGAAGTAAAACGAAAGATGGGCGAATTGCGAAATTGAAAATTGAAATTGAATTCGGAATTGCATTTGTGCGCGCATATATAAAACGTATCCGAGGCGCAAAACGTACGAAGTTTGCAACATGAATGAATAGCAACAATAAATCGAACAATTTCGATGCTGCTGCGAGCTGGCACGCGGTGTATACGCGAACGCGAATGAATCAATGAATGAATGAAAAAGACGAGCACGAAGAAAAAGCCAAAAGTATCCTCCGCATTGCAGACTCAATTCACTATACAAGTGCGCGAGCAAACCAACTATCTGCCACCACTACCACCACCGCCCCCGCGCGCGTACTCTCGGTGCGCATTTCTTATTCCACCCTTTATAAATAAATATCGACACACACGTTGCACTTTCAACTTTGTTCAATGCACACGCCTCACTCTACTCATTTCCGCTGAAAAGTATATAAAAGATTGAACTTTGCCTCAATTTTAAGAGGAAAAGGGTGCTTACTACCCCTTTTATGTCCTTCCTCGTTCGTTTCCCTTTTTACAAATTGCTCGACATAAAGTGTTATTAAAGTAAATTTTTGGAATTTATCATTTTTGTTTAACTAAAAGAACAAAGCCCATAATATTTACGACGTATAAGATTAAGTTTATTTTCCGTCATCAAGCAACAGCAGCAGCAGCACATAGGCAACTTGTACGTCAGCTCCGCCGCCACTAGCTATCGATTGATTAAGAAAGCCTCCCCTTCGACGATAAAACATGTGCACTCATGTGTGTGAAGAAAACAAGCGCGAAAGCGGGCGCTGATGCCAGCAACAAAATATACAGCGTGACATTAATATTTATTGTTTAGTTAGATAACGTCGTATAAAGTATCCACCAGCGTCCGCCGCCTCCTACTTGCTTCCCACGCGCTGCGCCACCGAGATGAGGTGGAACATTTTTTATGCAGGATTATCAGATAACGCCTCTCGCGCCTGCACAATTTGGTCGCGCTATCTCTTCCTGTTCTTTGTTCCACTCCATCCGAGAGATAAACGCCTTTGGCGCGCCGCCGGAAAAACAGCGCTGTGGTGGCGGCACAAAAAAAAGTGGCCGACAACAAATAATTTACTAAACGCTTAATGCGCATCGTGGGCGCGCGCGCAATCGAGAATTTAATGCGGTATTAATATGAATATCATGCGGGCGCGCGCGTAATTACAAAGCGATTTGTACAATTAGCCATCAACTGAGCATTAATGGCACCGATCTAATAATAAATATTGCACAGGTAATGAGTACTTTGTACTTGGCTGGAAAATACTAATTTGCCAAATTGAAATTTCCAATTGCAGCGTGCGCGCGCGCGCGCGTAATGCTCGTTACAATAAGCGCTCGTAACGCAAAACGGGGGAGCTGAGGGGGCCCAGAGGAGGGTGTGTCTGCTGC
Organism: Aleochara curtula; assembly: GCA_963978815.1. Classification (NCBI taxonomy): domain Eukaryota; kingdom Metazoa; phylum Arthropoda; class Insecta; order Coleoptera; family Staphylinidae; genus Aleochara; species Aleochara curtula. Next base: position 15,253,671 of record OZ022216.1, on the reverse strand, counting down.
CCCATTGCCAGCCGCCTCTTTATCTGTGCGCATTATGATTGCAATTGCACTTTGTTGCTATTCCGCAACAACACAGCACGAATTGTAGCATCGAATACAAGAGAGAGGCAGGCTATCGCAATATGTGAAGTAAACCGCAGTTTAAAAACAATACGTGCATGCATTTTATGTGCAAATAACAGCCGTGAACGGCGCATTGTAAATGCTGATAAATTAAATGTGTATTGAACGAGAGTGCTCACGCGAGCTCGCAGCGCGCGATAATAATTTGTAGTAGAATACGCAATAATTTCGTAATTTTAGTACGAATCGAAATTAATTCGCTCGCACGCGTTTCCAACCACATTGCAATGAATTGTGCATTCGCGCATCGCATTCCGTGCGCGTAATTATACACCGATCTACCGTGTCGCGTTGTTCTATTCTTTAAATTAACGACTCTGCGCGAGCGTGTCATTGAATCGAAAGTTTCATATTATTATTATTTCACGCTAATAATGCACGAAATTGATGTACACATTACCTACGTCAAGCATATTACTAAATAAATTAATTTGACGGATCATTTAAATTTACTCGCGCCATATCACGACGGCGGCATAATTATTAATTAATTATTCGTGTTATACGGGACCTGCGTTTATAATGATATCAATATAACCAAAACGTATTGTGCGCAAGCAATTACAATAGATTAGTTTACGCTTTATTCCTCCACAAATATTGAATGCTCTTTGTCGACAACTGCATACGGATTGAAAGAGAAGCACATATAATATGAAATTCTCCTTCTGGAAACAAATACGCAATTTATACGTAAAAGCCAACAAAATATCAATATCTATTGAGTTGGTGCTTGGTGCTGCGAGCACGCAAATGTAGCCAATTATTTTGTATGAAATTAATGACACGCGTGCACCAATATGCTTCGCTAAACGCTAAAAATCTTCCATCTCATTTTCTCCATCCCTAAAATGCATGCACCCTAGCACTCGTACCAGATTTGTTTATTTATAATTGCCAAACATCGGTTTTCTGATTGCGATATTACGAAATATGCTCGCCAACATTTCATCCGTCCCTTTTTCCCGCACTTCAATAGGCTATTGATTATCTTCGTCATACGTTTTCACCCCTTCCGAATTGCGGGCACTTTGTGATCCGAGTGATAACAAGAGTTAATTGCTTTTGTACAGGGTGCGTATGCTACGTGCATATTTTTTATTTTCGCCATCGAAATGCGTGATGATAATTGCGGTTTTCCGCGTTCATCGATGCGTAAGTTGCGTGCGGCGTTTATTTGCTTGTTTTGCAGATGATTTGGCAGGTGCAAATCGAATCGGCAATGCATGAATTCATCGCGACCGACGGGAATAAATAAATTAAGCAATAAAATACATTCGTTTGAGTGTGCACAACGCTCGATATATAAATCGTGTTAATTATCCTATAATAATTGCTAATTGAACGCATGTTACAATTGCGAGCGAAACGTGCGCTCCAACAAGGCTTTGCCAAAAAGTTGTACGTGTATTTGTCCAATTAAGAGCGCATCATGCGTAGTATTTGAAATAATTGTCATGTATAATTGTTGGTAATTCATATTTTACATATTATGACAATTGCCACAAATTTAAATTATTTAATAATAACAATCATGACTCTTTTACGCGAAATTCATATTCAATTATTCTTCTCGCAATAAACAAATGAAGATAGAATATAATTACACGAGAGCCATCGTCCTTTGCAAATTCAGCGGCAAGGTAAGTTGGAAGTAACTAATTAACTCTCTAATCTTTAAACAAATCCGGCTAATAACAAAGTTCATTAATTACAGCTTACGCTGCCGACAACGCCGCCTCCGCCTGACGAAGGTATGTTTAATGATGCATCCCGCCAACGCGAAAGGGAAAATGCGGAAAGAAATCGGCGATTTGATCATTAATTAAGACGAAATTAAATTTTAATAATTTCTTTCGCATTAATCAAGTTACTAACGAGACGGTCACAAGTTTATACCGTTCCGAAATTTTTTGGATGAACATCAACGCACGAACATCAACAAATCCGCATCATTTTAATAGCACGCATAAACAAGATTTATTTGTTGTTTTTTCCGTGCAATAAAACTGCACAGGGCATTTAATTATTAATTGCTAATTGGCATGAAACATTTCCCCATTTGTTTCCGGCGAGAGTTCGCGCGCGCGCCCGCGCTCGTTTGTTGTTTATTTGTTTGATCAATATAAATGTTCGTTGGTTGGCGAGTGCGTGCAGTCAGAAAAAGGGGTTGAAAGGGATACGAATAACACGTATCCATCCCTCGCGCGCGCGCCGGCTCGTAGCGCGGGGGTTGCTGCTGCTTTTCTGCCAGCTCATTGAGTCTCCAATTTATTGAATGAACTTTTCCGCGTATCCCACGCTTTTTCGCGTTTTCCACGCAATGTGACATGCAATAATCAGCCGTGAAACCGCTTCGGAAAATATAACAATAACAACATCAACAACAGAACGCCGGCGAAAAAAGGGAGCCAAGACGATAACGGCGCAAATGCGCTGGCGCTGTGTTTTGCATGTACATCTAGTTTGGAAAATTGTGAATGCGCACACAATAGCTCGCGTGTTTAATAAATGCATGTAAATTTAAACGGCAGCGCCGCTTACGCTGACAACGCCCGCCGCCGCCAACTGAAACGACCGACGACGAAGGGTAATAGAGTTTTTCATAAAGGCCAAATGAATCAACTGATATATTCCGCAAACAACCAACGAAATAAATACCAAACTTTTTCCATACACCATGCCACCCGCCACACATCGATAAATACTGTTTGATTTCAAAATAAAAAATATATGCGCAAAGCAATATTGTTTTCGCGTATTTTTTGCACAAACAAAACGAATTCGGCAGAAATTTAGAACGCATTACAGCTGTTTGTTTTTTATATAAAAGTATTCAACAAATATTTCAATCAGCGATAATTTTTGCAGTCATTTCCTCATACAGCTTCACAAAATCCTTGTTAATTGCAAATAGCTTATAGTGGTCGTTCAAAAAACGCGTCTGTTTTTTATTCATGCATCCCGTTGACAAAATATTTGTTATCATTTCCAAAAATTGCGCACTGTTTGTAGCCGAAAATACAAAATGTTTCCACTCCTATCGCAGCAAGGATTTTCACGGAAAGCATTATTTTTGCATGCGTTGCGGTAACGCTTCGTTGATGCGTTGATGATTTATGCAAAAAATGAAATGACAGATAACGACAAAAATTAATTGTGAAGCGTTGAAAACAACAAAAGCGTTGATTAGAGTGTTTTTACGTGCCCGCTGAAAATCCGGGATGGCCGCAAAATAATTCATAAATCATCAAATTTTAAACATATTCATTATTAAGCGATAAATTAAATAATATGCGCGCCGATAAATAGCGGATAAATATAAAATATGTATTTTTGCGCTTACGAAATGATCGCATCAATCAATCAATAAGTCAGTTAATCATCTATCAATCACGTGCGTGAATCTGTCATTAATCATTAGCGCAGCTTATCATTAACGCCTATTTTGAATAAACGCCAACACTATGATGAGCGGACAAGTTTAATATTTATATAATGACTTTAACAAAAGTGCGTCGTTGCTCCTCGTCGTGAAATAATCCAATAAGTAGGTAATAACACTTACCAAAAAATGCGCAATAATTGAGAGATCATTAATAGAGCAGACACTCACCTGAAACAAGAAGGAGAGAATCAATAAATTGTCATTTTTCACATTTCCGACTAAATTTTACATGCGCTCGTAAACCAGCTGCTGCTGTGCCATAATAATTAACACATTATATATTATAAAACCCCGGGCATGTTATGATTGCGTTAGTCAAGCAATGATGATAAATTCTCATAAAATGTCAAATAAAATGAGCCAAACTCGGCATGCGTTCATATTTCGTATGCACGTATAGGTTTATTATCTGTTTATTAACTGCATCATTCGCCAACGTGAATATCCTCACATCGCTCGTATACATTCGCATTCAGTCAAAGATTCAAAGCCGCCCCCGAATACGAATATCCAGCCGTGTTACTGCTACCCTTCGCGCAGTATGTAAATGCCTACCGACATTCGTCGAACATGAGCGCATGAAATATATATAGACGCTGGGAAATTCGAGATTGCACGAAATGCGGATTATCTTATCTCCGCAACTCAATCCCACGCATGCCTAAAACAAGCCGGACGGGCACATCGCCCGTCAAAAACCGCCCACGGGTGGAGTGTTTCCAGTCACTCGTTTTGCGAATAAAAGCGCTGAATAAAAATTCCATCTTATAAATTGACCGAATAGCCCAAAAATTTTTGTCTCGAAAAACGCATAACGAACATTCGAGATTCCCCGCATTTTGGAACAAGCAATGTTCGTGATGTATTCCAATGTCTGGTATGAGCATCCCTATCGCTCCATATATCATAGTTGAGCGTGTCCGCGTCCGGAGGGATGCTTATCATTGCGAATGCATTCCCCGGATGCATTTGGGGGGAGTTTTAGTTGTACTTTGTAGATTGCCAATAGAATTTCGCTTCATGCTCGCAAATTTCCTGAGATGCACTTAATGCTAACTTTAAGTGAATTAACAGACACTGTTGATTTCATTTGTAGCCAGTTATTATAACAAATCGCATAACTATTATGGAAAATTCATTTCATTCTATCAACTTCGACATAAATTACCAGCTTTCTTCGTCATCGTTGTAACCAAAAATCGAATGTTTTCTAAATCGTTCTTTGAATTCTCCCTATTAAATCATTAAATTTTTAACAATGTGCAATTACAGCGAAACCTTAAGACTTGTCCGGAAAAGAAAATTGAAAGCATGCTTAATGCTAAATAAAACATACTTGAAAAAATAAGAATCAAAAGCAAAAATTGTGGTCGACTGAATGTTTTTTGCATTTCATCCCTCGGGAGGGGTGCACAGCGTATTGGCGCAACACACGCGCCGACAAGAAGGTAAAACGGAAACGGTTTATTCAATTAATTTATACACGGCGAGTCAACGTAAGAGGCTTTCATAAACGGCCGGGCTCGCCTGCTTCTGCGTTTGATGTGCTCGGGGCTCACGCGTTGTGTTGTTGTACGGTTTCCGGTATTTACCCGGAGCACTGACTTTTGCAGTCAAACGCGGCGAATACATTGAATACGCTACTGTTGCGCCGGAATAATGGAGAAGAACGGAACAAAACGCGCGGCGCACGGCAAAATGACGAAGAAAAATGTAAAGTAAATGCAATGAGTGACACTGAACGCTCGGATTTATTCCGGCGTTTTCTTCATAGAAAAGCCTTTCAGCGGCGGCACGCAATATTTGGATATATATTCAGAAGGCAAGCAAGCAGCCAAACTCAGCACAACACCACCACCACTGCTGCCGATGGAGAAAAACTCGAGGGGCAGTAAAAAAAGCAAGAGCGTAATACAATTGCGTATAAATCACAAGCAATGGGACAGCCGAACGTTATTTACTACCGGGCCAATTGGTGCTTATACACTATCGATTTGTGTATGTGTTTGCCACGTGGCGGCGGCGAACGAAAAAAGAAACGAAACGTGCCGTGAAAATCTGGAAAATAAAGGAGACTGGAGTAGCCCGCTCGTGTGGGCTCCATATCTCAATAAACCCATATTCTAGGATCAACAAGGATAACTGACAAACATAAACAGAACATTATATAATTTGTTTCTGATCCTTTTGATTGATTGCACGTTTCCGTCGACGAGAACAATTCAAAATTGCTTTGCGTATTGTGCGTATTTTGAGAATGCAAATAATTTAAATTGAAAAAAAGCAATCTTTAAAGCACGAAGGAACGCGATCATCGTACGGATGATGGGGACGCACTATCGCAAATAAAATTTAGCAATTCAAAGTGATTTATCGGGCAAATTGATAGCAGCTTTCTGCCGCCTCTATTGGCTCGCGATTGAGGCATGCGTCATCAATTTCCGCATTGGCTCTCGTAGACGCATGTAAGCAAGTCAATAAGTCAATATCAATGAGAGCAAATATCTCCGTCTTTGCGGCAGCCGCCACTGCCGCCACATGTGTCAGAGCGTAGTAGTAATTCTTTTGCCGAATTGGCATACAACACCATCACCGCTGCTACTGCCGCCGCTGCCGTCGATGCCGCCTCCGCCAACTTTGCTACTTACATATTCTCCGCACGCACCACACGCCGAAATGCATCTATTACCAAGATCTGCGGCAACGAGTGAATGACACCGAGAGAGAAAGACGCCTAGGTGCCTAGCCGCTCCCGTCTAACACACCGCCCCCCCCCCCCCGCATACACCCCATCGAAATGCAATGCTATGCCGCCGTAGATGCGCATTTAAACGAATCAAGACGCTATTGAAATTTATTGAATTCGTTACGATCCACACCATCCACTTACGTTATGTGCGCCTATCGTTTTACAACGTGCTTTGCTTTACATTTTTACCCTAGCCCGCTCACTTCTTTTCTCATATACCTAATACTTTCAGATATCCACTAATGATGTAGAAATAACTCACCGCTCCTTCGTACCATGTGTATGTTACATTTGTATGCACTCAAACCGCAGTGTATATGCGTGTATGCAATGTACACGACGCAAAATGTTGCAGGTAAAGTGTAAACGTTGTTTATAACCCACAAAACTACGAGCGAATGCAAAAGTATATCTCAAGGTCACGCGTTAACAAATTTCCTCTACCAATACTACGACATGTTGAACACACCGATGCACTTACAGCCGCAATGTACGATACACGTACATGTATTTCCTTGATGCACTATTAACTATTATGACGATTCGTTGTTTCCTAAAATCACTAACCTTATAAATACTGATGATGCTGATGCCGATGCTCCTCCGTAATATAGAAACCATGAAATAGGCTTCGTAAATATTCCATAGGCCATGTCAATCTTAACCACGAAATCGATAACCCAGATTGGAAGACGAGTTTTACGTATTAAATTAGCGACCGAGACGTTAACGCGAAATCACTGACTGCGAATCTAATATTTAACACTAATTACGCCGACTAGCAATATCTAAATCAACCGATTACGCGAATTACCGATAGATTTTTCACTGTACTACGCTTGTTGACTGCTGGCAAACGCGAGAGACTGGCCAGCAGTCGGCACTTGTCACGAACGTGTTCGTGATGGTCAGGTGCACGTCGAATCTCAGCGAAGCAATCTTAACTTGCGCGCGGATATTCAAAATTTAAAATTCAAATCTTATACTATTCTCGCTTCTTAAAAGTTTAATATCGCTTAAAAATAAGTGCTACCCCATTGTTGAAATGTAATTTATGAATAGTTTCTTGCATTTACTGTTTAATTCAACATTTGATTCCCTTTTGGAGAATATATTATGCAATTTATAAATGAAGAATCGTGCATAAATTCCCGAGCAACTTCGAACTCGAACGCATTATTTCCCTGCAAGGGGTCGAAACGCAATTGAAGGCTAATAGGGGTAAAAAACAGCACAGCACAGCAAGGCGAGCAAGCGTTGATTTCTTGTTGCGAATTGCTCGTTTTCGCTTCATTCTCAGTTGGAGAATTCGCAGCATGCAGGATGCAGCAGCCATTGGCTTGGGCCCCTCTTTTTTGCTTTCGACATGAATTAATCATGTCGTAACAAGCTGCATTCGCGGGGGCGATGCCATTAAGTCGGGAGGAGTTTCGGGACTCTCGCGCTCCATCGTCGCCGTCGTCGCCGCCGCTGTCGTTGTCGAATTCAAACGCAAAACGAGCGCCGCATTAAAATATTATGAAGACGGCGGCGCGGCGGATGCTCGATAAAGAGTCGCGTCGGTGAGCGGGCATCGGAGGAACGCAGTTCGGCGCGGAGGGTGGTTTTAAAATATGCCAGGAAACGACCGGAAGTGTCCAATGAGGAATGCCTTTCAGACGGCCGACCAACAATTCCGCGCGTAATGATGATGACACGGCATGGAATATGATAAAAGCACTTCGCTCCTTCGTGCCTGCCACATTGCGAATGAAATGCATTAATGCGGGAGAGCGTGAGAGGGAAAAATTAAAAAAACGAATATCCACGCGCCAACGAGAGGGTGCTGCTGTTGTCCAATGAAGCGTGGTAAATTAAGGAAATGAATGGAAATGCATGAGAAAAATGAATAAAATTTAAGATAATTCCAGGAAATCACCTCCTGGAGGGCAACGAGAAAGTACAATTTAAAATTCCGCCCGCGTTCCAAGAACCCCTTCACACAGCGTGCAAACTGGAAATTTCGCGAATGCTAAACTTCGAAGAAACATCCCTAGCTAGACACGCTGGCTACATATAACTGAATCAAAAGTGAGAATTAAATGCGTTCACGTGGCGTTGTACCAACAACAATTACATCAGTTCTTTTGCCGTGATTCCGAAATGTTCTTCGAACTAAGTACACAATAGGGTCGCATTGCAATTAAGCATCTGATCCAGGCAACGCACATGTCTAAATACGGTGCAAATGTAATTCACAAGTGTTGCTAATAACAATTCCCAAACGCACTTGAATGCGGTAAGGACCCTTCGGCCAGTTGTTGAAGGAGGAGGGTGCTACGTTTCGGCCGCTTCTTGCTTAATTTGCTCGTTGAGCCTACAAGCAACGCATACGCAATAAGTACGCCCGCCGTACGTGAAGGACAACGCGTTTATCCAGCGGGGGGAGGCAGTGACTGCTACCACGTCGACAACGACGGTCTGGATGGAGCATTATCTGCGCGTTGTTGTAGTTTTCTGAGAAGGTTTCTGTTTGCGTCCGGCAAAGGATAATAACGACGTGTGTATGCGGCGTGCTTGACCAAGGGTGTCAAATTTGCTGAGCACCCAATACCCTCCTCCGAAAATTCGTGGCTACTTGTTCTCGGCCCTTTGATAGGTGGCGGGTGAATGGGCCAGTGTGCGCGCGTTTCAGAAATCCTAAACACGTACGCGCCGTCCGCAAGCAGCGCGCTCCTGGACTTAATGCGAATTATATATTTCCCGAGAGAAATTTTCGTGATTGCTTTCCGAATATCTCGGCGGCCGGCCGTCGAACGCGTCACGTTAACTTTCAATCGCTGCCTCTTGCCGCTTAATGATCACAACAAATTGCAGTTTATGGCTTTGTGTTTTTCGCGAATACTTAATAATAATCCCTGGTGCATTAAAACTTTGTGTACGTAATGCACTTAGCTAAGCAACTAGCAGTAATTTATTCCTTGCGGGACGACTCGCGTACAAATTGCGCCGCGTCGAGAAGGGGTGAGAAATCCTGACACGTCTTTGAGTAACGCGATACTTTCGACAAAGCCATTAACACTTGACATCAGTTGCACCGGCGACTAATGCCGTCGAAATGTAATTGAATCGGGTGTCATCGCGCCTCGCCGCCGCTCATCTGCATTGCGGCGTGTGCAATGAGGGGTGGATTTTCATTAACACATCATGGGATACATTTCATTTTCGCGCGCGCCCTGAGCCCCCAAAGATGTTGACGTGTCGTCGGCGAAAAATGATGTAATTGATCAAGCTCTGTCCGTGCTGCGCATTCATCGAAGTGCACGACTTCTCGTATTAATTATACATCGTTGCGGTCTTTTGTGCGGTGCGCGTCAGACATTCCGCAATTTGACGAGGGTGCTACTACAATACCCTACCACCACCACCGCCACCCCCATTCTGAGGGATGATTCGCAATTGTTATGCGCCGTTTGATCTATGCGCGTATGAAGTGTAGCATTGTGCTAAGTTGCTTTAAAATCAATGAAGCCAAAATTCTTCACAAAAACGTATTACTTTTTTTGGGCAATTTTACCTAAAAGGATTTTCTTTTGATATCACGAAGCCAAAATAACACCCGAATAATGACTTAATAAATACGCGCGCGGGTTTATGAAAATGATCCTGAAACGATTTAAACATAGCGAATGATAACGGGCATGCGCGTTTGGCATTTGAATAAATTTACATCGGCGATGGGCTGCGTTAGTCACCGCCAACATGGCTGCGCTTCCGATTACAATAAGGGTGGAAGGCAAAAGTCTGGACATGTTTCAGCTTTCCGCCGACGTCAGCAACGCGTGAATCAGCAAACGCGGCAGCGGCAGTGGCGGGCGTCACTCACGGTTCGTGCATTCAATGCACTCGCCGCCAACTTTGTGAGCTATGCCATCGCGCAGACAAACCAACAGCGGCCGACAGAGCGTGCGCGCATTGTTCAATCAAATAGCAAAATGACATTATCACATCTCTCACTCGCTCCTTCCGCTGCCCCCAAATTGGCAGCGGGCATTGCAATAACGCAGCATCGATGGGAAAAAAATCCGATTACGAGCGACAATGTTGTAACGTTCAATGCATGAATGCGTGAATATTAAAGAATCGCCAATGCAATGTGGCGATTGGATTGGCGCGAAAAAATTGATTACCAATTGGACGCGGACGCCGAAAAGCACAGCAGTGAAAAAAGTGGTGACATGTAAATGTCATTAACACCTAATGCCAATTCAGGGTGCGTTTGAAAAGGACGATTCTTGAATTTCTTGAAATTTGCAGCTTCATATAGGTACGTAATACAAATTTGCGGATCACGATTGGGTAAACCAAGCACTCCCGGGTGACCGGGACCGGTCATAAATTGCTACTGTCAGTGCGCGCGTCCGGAGGATTGGCCGCCCCCGCGCGAGATAGCAGGACGGACACCACGAGGGAGGATACGACGCGCCGAACTACTATCCCGAATTATGACAGATTAGTACATCATCAATCATTAGACGCGCTATGTGCGTTCTCGGGGTAACGGCGGCGGCGGCGGCGACGAGCTACGGCTACGGCTGCAGTGGCACTCAGTAACGGCCATTATTAAAGGGATAACAGGGATAACAGGCTTTGCGTTGCCGCCTCTGGTGTGCCGGAATTAAAGGTGGAACACGCTCAAACAAAGCGCAAACTGCACAAAGTCGAAAGGCCAACAATGCGAAATTGAAAAACTGATCGCGCAAACGCATTCCCGATGCTTCTTTGGGCTTGATACGCATTTGAAAAAACTTTCGTCGTCGTGGGGTCGAACGGCGGGCGGCAGAGGCTATTCTAATGAAGCGGAAAAAACTCATAACATGCTTGATTTGGCATTGAATTGAAATTTCAAGGATGCGCATGTTGTATAAGTATATGAATTTTTAAGCCAACAAAGAGGAGGGCGACCGACCACCGCCAGGAATGTTTGTGCTTATATATATCGAATCAATAAATCCTGCTCGTAATATTTGGGCGAATGAATTAAGTAAAGTGCTTCACTATTATCAAACTTATAGGAAACCTGCAAAACGTCGTATAAAATGCACCCTCTGCCAGCATTTGCAGACGAAGGAAGGGTGGCGATTAAGGGCGCGTTCGCGCTTCGTCGCATCCGCAAATGAATGCAATCGCAGCGATAACGATCCTGACGGACACATGTCCGAAATTCATTTTTCTTCATCTGTAAAACTTCCCTCACCCTCCATGCGAAGAAACGCTTCGCACAGCTGACAAAACTTCTTCTTCTTCTTCTTCGTCAGCCAGTGTTTGGTCTGTCGCTTCCATTTTCGTCTAATCCGGCAATAAGCAAAAGTTGTCTCTAATCTGCAATCTGTCCGTTTTTCTCCCAGTCGACCCCCCATCCCACAATAACCAACCGCCCTGGGCGAAAAACATAACCGCAGGCCGTTGTTCTGCCGCACGCGTTATTGAATTATAATGTGCAAGGGATTATTTATCAATCCAGCGAGCGATATTTTCAATCAGATTGATGAAACGATAATAAATGACGGAATGAAGGAAGTGATGGAGTAGTTTTGTCTCTTGTCTCTGGCGCGTTCGCGCGCAGGGGGCGGCGAGAAGTGTGCGGGAGGGCAGAAGACGGAAGTGAGGCAAAGTGAGCGCAGCGAATTAATGCGCGCATGCGCCGTAAATTCAAATTTACTGTGCTGAAAATTTGTCATCCTTGTGTGTGCGGCGATAGCGATAGCGGGATTATCCTTGCCGGCGAATAAACGATTTGCATTCATGAGAGAATACGAGGCGAACGCGCGTGCATGATACGGGGGCGCTCTCGTGCGCGCCGTTACGACTCATCATCATGGCGGATGCGCATTTTCCGCTTACCTCCTTCCTTACGCTTCGAGCAAACAACTTAATACGTTTATAAGCGACGAGGAGAACAGATGAAATGACAAAAATGCCGCACATAAAATCTTCGCTTGGAACATGTAAAACAAAGTTTAACTTTTCGACTGTCGCGCGCGCGTGCTGCTCATCATAAATGTAATTTTAGCGAAAGTGGAGGAGAAAAAGAGTTTTTCTTTGCTACAAATTCCAAAATCGACAATTACTCAACCATGCAGCCCATGTAAACCGGCAAAATCCTTTGAAGAGATCACAGGTGATGATATTTTTACCAACGAGCGGGACGGGGTTGGTTGTTGCTGTTTGTCTGCACCAGCAAATGCAAACATGCGCGCGCGCGCGCAATGCACACCGGTGCAGAAAAAAACACAAATAAAACGACATGCATCAAAACATGAAAAATACACACATGCGTCCGTAATTAGAACCAGTGCAAAAGTGCGCTGGCGAATTGCACGAATGGCTTGCAAATAAAAGAAAAACACCGCACTCATACACGAGCTCTGAACAAATATACAAGAGTTGCATATTCGTACATGCAGAGAGTAAAAAGGTAGGGGTAGCTTTAACTACATGAAATAAACAACATACGCATGTGTAAAGTGAACAAGATGCGGGCGAATTTCAAATGGAAAAATGCAAATGCAGAATGAGTGAACACGAGAACGCATTACCAAATATATGGATGGATGTATGGAAATTTACAAATTGCGAAACGCGTGTTCCCATGACGCATGGCCGCCGAAAGGGGGATGAATTAGTCAAACACATCCCCCGTCCCCCGCGTCGGTGATATAACCAGCAAAAAACAAGAAATTGCAGAAATTTGTTGTGACTGCAGCCACCCTTAATGACTAAGCGCATATACGCTGAGAGAATCTGAATTAAATTAAGCCAGAAGGAAAAACTGCATTGGAGGGTGCAGAGAAAAAGGGAAATGCGAAATGACGATGTGCATGCGCAATAAGCAAATGCGAGGATTAGAATGCACTCCAAGAGAAAAAGTTTCCGAAGGATTTAACTCGATCATGCACATTTCGTGCGGAGAGCTCATGCTGCTGATCGATCTCATTGTGTTTTGGGTTTACGCCATCGTCGTCGTCACCGCCGCCTCCGCCTCCGCGTCTAGACGCTAGAAAGCCAACCGACTAATACTCATTCGCGAGTCAACGAGTAAGCGAGAGACCGAACGTGCAGCGGCAAGTTGTTGGCAGAAAGCTGAGAAGCGCGCCTCAATCCGGACCGAATACTCAAACGCAATCAAACACTCTCCCCGCGTTTGCTAAGACTACAACTGCTTGCTGGTGCGATATACCAGGACTTCTTCGTACAGCCCCAACACTAACGAGTGCGCACTCTCGACTGACTCTCGAGCGTACTCGAAATGATTATCATAGAGAAACAGAATGGATGCGAACGCAAACGGCGATCGACGATTTACTGCACAATGCGCACAAGTTTATCCTGCACCCGGAGTTTTAGTCTAATCTAATTGCAAAAAACGCACTCACTTTCACTACTTAACGCGCTCCCTCTATTTGTCCTTTAGTCCTCGGATTCTACGTAAAATTTATTGCGCTCTATTATCGTCTCCATCGTATTTTTCCTAATTTTCATATGAATAAAACTTTAACACATTTTATCAGCGCGCGCCGTCCTTTTAGTATAAATTTTCAACGCTGGAAACGTTGAAAAATAAAACACAAGGACGAGATCGGGCGGAGGAAAAACGAGAAAAACTCCAGTCGCGTTCGCCTCGTCGACTCGTTGAGAAATGCGCACTTGGGATGAGAATAGACTTGGGACTGCCGCAGCCGCTCGGACTGGGAATGAGTGGAGAAACGTGGACAAGAAATGAATACAAATTTTGTCCATCTCACGACGCCGACGCGGATAAAGAAAGCGATGGGGCACTTTGGCGCGCCAAAAGAGATATTCTAAAATTGTTACCGAGTTGAGCAACTGACTCGGCGACGGACATTCAAATGAAATTCAAAATGTTCCCAACGTAGTAGGTACTTACACTTCTTACTCAGCAAACGCAACACAGCAGCAGCAGCAGCACAACTGGACACGCATTTAAATGAATAGCCGAGAGACATCGAAAAACTCACCTGCAACAAAAAGAGAAATAACATCAAATTAGCTGTCGTACATTTTCCGAAGCAAACACACAAAAAAAACACAGCAGCAGCGATAAAAAATAGATAAATTTATTACATGCACGAGAATAATTTGTCGCTTGCATTTATTGATCCATGATCGGGCGGAGTGTGCCCGCGTTCGCCGAGCGTAAAAAAGCAGTGAGTGCAAGTTTAATTTGTTGCATTGTAAACGGGATGCATTTCGTTATCGCGAGCGCAAACTCGATCAAGTATAATCCGCTTTTGATCCGGCCGTAGATATATTTTATTCGGCCGATTTGTTTCACGCTTGTGCTCCTGCTTCACGTTCCGGATATCGGCGGCTCGTTGGACCGTTTAATTTTCGACAATTCGCAATTTACAATGCACAATGGACACCGCCGGCGTGCAGCATTACTCCAGATTTTCTACAGTTGCATGTGCACGCGTCCCAATGAATATATATTTGCTAATTTTTTTTTCTATGTCCTATCTCCCTCCGCCCCCTCTTCTGACCATGTTGCATGCGAAGCGGGGACATCTCATTCACTCTCGCGTATTTATTTTAGTCTATTCTGCATTCAGGGTGCATAACGCAAACTACTACAGAGAGGGGTTGTTTAGAGTGCCAATAAAGCGCTGCAAATATTCAACGACAGTACGCTGTAGTCCAATTACTTTAAATGTACACAATTTGTATGGCAATGCCCGAATAAAATCATTTTCTTTCCTCCATTCTCAGCCAATTTTCATAAAATGTAAATTAGCCCGGCCAACACAACATATCCATACTTTATGCGTTTAATTACATTCGTCTAATTAAGCGAACAATGCATCCCTAATAGCAAACGCGCCGGCTGGAACATGCCTAATGTGACAATGGACCATCCTGAACTATTGTCCTGGAAAACGTGTTCTTGTGTGGCAGCGCACGTAACACACGCCGCCGACGAGAACATTTGTTCTCATTTACCGCCCCGGCCGCCATCCCCGTCGCGCTGTATTCCGCAGTTATTCTGACAGGTATTAGTTTCAATTGTTTCATTTACACCTAATCAATATGGGAACAAACCTCAGCAGATTTATTCCATCATCAGCATCATCATCATAGCCTTGAAAAATATTTAACAAGTAGTGCGCGCGCAAAGTGTGAAAGCAATTTATTTGCATAAGAATTGAACATTGTGCGCGCATTTATGCATCGCGATGAAACGCATGTAAATCGGAGGCGAGTCGTGCGTCCGCCCGCTGCGCTTTTGTCGAATAATATGCAATTTATGTGTGCGAATAGTAAATTGGCGTGCGCAGAGAGGACCGCCAGCCAGCCAGCTAGCCGGCCGTATTCAAATTTAATGTTTAATGAATGTATTTACGGGCAAGCGCTCGTGGCGCCACCGACGTCGACGTCATTGCGTATTATCCTTTATTTGGAGGCATGCCGCGCGCACCGCCGCACATACACATTCTCATATTGTTTGCAATTTGCTATTCGTAGGCAGCGACGACGGCGGCGGCATCAAGCGCATACATATGCAGCATTCATGCAGATTGCACGCGCTGTCCGAAAACCCCTTTTAATGCTGACTCTCTTGTCGCTTCTCATGCTGCATTTTGCGTTGACTCATCCGTAAGTAAGCATGAACAATACGATATTAATATTAATTCATGCTCGCGCAAAGCGTTTTATGTTTTCCTTTTTGCAATGTCGAAATTCACATGCATAAAATACGCTATTTTAATAACCGTGCTCGTTAAGAAATAACTTCCTCGACTTAAATAGTCCTTTGTTCGTCCTTTCACGAAAAGGCTGGTCGCACAATACACATATCGTGCACGTGCGGAGCGGGCAAAAGCTTAGAAATTCATAGAAATCCCGTCAGGTGCGAGCCGAATTATCGCAGTAACGTGCCATGAAGCAATAACACTAATACGTCGTGGAATCACGCCGCCTTCGAATCGGGCAAATACACCACTTCCAGGTAGAGTAGAGTGGTGAATAATGTGCCAAAGGTGGTGGTGTGGTGGCGGCGGCGGCACACACGTGTTCGAAGGGTGGCAAGCGTACACCCTTCTACCCTCCTCCAAGCAGAAGTATCCGCTGCGTCGTTTTGCGCTCCTTTGCAGGAAGCTCGCAACGAAGCGTGTTAATAATTAACCAAACTTTGCGCGCAATACACGTGGCATCCGGGCGTATAGTGAATGTTTCCGGAAACTTTACTCGCCGATGCGCAACCAAAGTAAACTCGTTCGTAGTGCAATCTTTGAGAAGTACCTAGTACCTAGTTCACATTCGTACATTGCATTGAATCTCAATTACAACTAAATGAGATATCGTAAAAACTTTCAAATTGCCAGCAAAATCCAGCAGCGGAATTCAAGCGCGAAACACTTGGTGTTTTAGACAATACGAGATTAGAACTGGGAATATTGAATTATAAACACAGGTGGGAGGATAACTAAGCCAAAAACAGAGTTACATCTTCTTCATCCGCAGCGCACACGTGCCGCTGAACAAATGGAGTAAGCAGCATTGCGCTGCATTGCTTTCCCCAATGGAGCACTACCGCCATTCCGTATTCAATATTCCATTGAATCGTCTAAGGGCGGCCAGGTAGAGACGCCGCCGACGACGTCTGGTGCGAACGATCCATCCAG
Organism: Aleochara curtula; assembly: GCA_963978815.1. Taxonomy (NCBI): domain Eukaryota; kingdom Metazoa; phylum Arthropoda; class Insecta; order Coleoptera; family Staphylinidae; genus Aleochara; species Aleochara curtula. The sequence goes on along the minus strand of OZ022216.1, from coordinate 15,236,669 downwards.
AATATGGAATATGGTTGAATAACCTGCCCGCTGCGGACGGATTGCGAGGGCGGCAGGCAGGACGGGGCGAGGGGCGAATTGGTTGGTGGTACACGTTCGTACCGCGCGCCGCCACACACACATATCTCTACATCTATATAGATGTGTGTGCTATGAATTATTCCAAATGGATATAACCTTTGTAGTTTGTACTGCCTGCGATATCCCATTCCTTTGTTGCTTATTGCTTGTTCCATCTTGTTCCTTGGGTGCAGCTGATCACTTCGCATTTGCGCAAAATGAACAGCGGCAGCACAGCGCGAGGAGGCGGGAGGAAGAAAAGAGACGCAAGGTGTATCAGCAGGCGCATTCGGGAATGTGATACGGCTGTAACGTTCCCAAATGGATATACATATTAATATCTATGGATGCGTATTTGTACATTGGCGGATACATTCCGGAAGCCCGTATTTGCATTTGCGGCATTATATCCGCGAGTAAGCCTCGTGCATCCAGAAAGTGACTAAACGTGATTATCGCTGCTCGGCTAGCGGGAGAGGGTTGCTTGTAAACGAACAAGGTGAACGATTCGCATTCGTGTACTTCCGGTTGCGAGCGCACTTCCTGCCAGGTATTACGAAATTAACTTGTAAATTATGCAAATTTAATATTCATGAAAATCTCCCAGCGAATATTATTTATAATAAATGAAAAATAATACCGAATGTGGAGCGATCCCGGTTTACGTACGCGTTTGAAATTAAACCGTAGAGGGGTGTGTGTAGGTGGATACTAAACATTTTCGCAATTACATTTCCACTCCAAACAAACGTACACGTTAGACTGTAGTTAGACACAGTCGTTTTGTTGACGCTGCACTGCATTAAATCAGATATTACGCTAATTGTGCAATTAATAATAATTATACTCCGAAGCTCCCCCTATTGTTTATTAACCGCAAAGCGTAACGACGCTGCCCGTGCACAACCCTAATCGACGAACAATGTCCTCGCACGCTATCCACCATTGTGTTTCGTCCAGCATCAATTAATTACGCATTGATCATAAATACATTTCCGTGCAATTAGAATTTCGGTGCGATAAGCGCGCACGTAATTAACTCAGTTTCGAATTCAGCAAATTCAACTATTGCACCTTAGACGTAAATTCCCAATGCCGCAACGCATTTGCAAAATTGTACTAGTGTTAAACATACAACTTTTACTACCCTCTGAGCCATCTGTCTCGTACGTATTATTAATCATTACGGTAAACAATACAAAGCCGCGCACCGCACCGCACGTGTCTCATACGACAATTTCATGTAAAATGCGTACGAATTAGCAAATAATATGTGACTTACTTGAATTTCCACGCGAGTAAATTTAATTTAATTAGCAAATTAAATGGAAACAAAGCGTGCACACGCAATTAAAATAACGTGCGCGACAAAACGACAAACGATTTATGGATTAACATGCGCTGTAATAATGCGACTAATTGCGAACAGCGCGCACGCCATAATATTATTGCAGTTGCAAAATTTAAAAGCCGCGCATTAAATTAATTAATTACTGTAATTTGCTAATAGCATATCACACAATCGATAAATACGCGCACGTCGAGCGCGTGCACTCCGCAATGCAGCAGAGCAAAAAATGAAACAATGCTATTTATAACAATGAGCCATATTGCATGCATTGGAGGCTGCTGCGTGTATTTAATAATAATAAATGTACTACAATAGTTATCGGTGATGCGATGCGGCGTGCTTATTTTGTTCCAACAAATGACCATTCCGAAATGATAATGGCTAATGCCACCGTTGCACTAATGCATAAGTAATCAACGATAATTAATATATTTCGCTTAATATACGTAATTTTCGCGAATAGATAAGTGATAATAATTAATTTATTGCCACTACTACTATAATCAATTATAATCATATCAGATGCGCAATATCTGATTTGTCAATAAAATTTGCCAATACAGCAGAGATTATTTTGTCAAATCAACTTCCACAGTGATAAAGATGTGTAATTTTCGAATATGCAAACGGATAATTAATTATTGCCAATGCTCTACAAAAAATTCGCATTCTAAACCGAATTAATTTCCAGCGAATTGCTATAAAATAAATCACTTCGTATGTGAAGTATTAATTGAATTTCTTTTTACACAATAAGGCAATAATGCCAAGTGCAGGATAATTATTCAAAAGCTGTGCGCACAAACGCAGAAAGTGCGCACAAAAGGTCGCTTGTTCGTGCACTCTGAGTACTTACGCGGATTAAAATAATAAATTTTATTTTAATTCCATCCGCCCGAGCGCTAGTTTACTTTCCCGTTATACAACGCGTAATGACGGAAAACTATTTTTAATTTCTATTGTCCCGAGTGCGTTTGGGGATATGTGTGCTTGCTTGCCACCCTCCCAAAGCCGCCTGTTTTCCAAGGGATGAACTTGCAAATGCAAAGGGTGCATTCGCAATCGGATTTAATGCATTTAAACTACCGCCATTTTAGTTATAAATTATATCCGTCTTGTATAAATAAAAATACAAAGTGTGCCCGAAAATGTGGGCGGCGAATTAAAAATCTTTTGTGTGTAGTAGTTCAAGAGAGACAAAAGCAAACATCGAAACAAAGCATAGGTACAACTTGTGCAAATAAAACAAGCTTTCGCGTGGCAGAAGAAAAGTTGTTGTGCATTTTGAAGAGTGGCATAAATGCAAAAGGATTTTATACTGTTGTCACTGTGAGCGAACAATTTCAATGCTTCTTCATTCATCCCGGAAAGCTTTCGATGGCAAGCCGTGCACACACCGCACACATACGCTACAAGAAGCAGTCATCCAGTTCAGCCGCGCGCGAAAGCCATTTTAATACAAACGTACATGCATGCAAGAAGTTTTCTTTCCTCTTTTGCATGACGTCGCTGTGCAAACTCGCGTACAAAGTACGCAAAGGCGCCTTCGTTCCTCTTCTTCTTTGCATTAGTATTTTCTCGCATTGTTGCTGATGTTTGCATTGTCGTGTTCGTTTGTTCGTTCGCGCGCATCGCTTCGGTGATAAATGTATGTCACATATTTTATCGTTTCCGGTCTTACTCTCATGCCATTCGTTAGCCGATACATAAAGAAATGTATGCAATCCTCCTTATGCGCGAAAGACTGTCACGCGCCAAACAAGGGCATACGTTACGTAAATCCTACAATCCTCTCCCTCCCCCTTACCATTCTAAATGTTAAAATGTAAAATATTTGTTCATAATAGCACATCAAATTATTAAAAAATCATACGCGACTCCAATGCGTTTAAAATTTATTTAAACGCAATATGTAAGAATCAAAAAGCAATTCGAAGCAAATTATAATGAATAAATTTCGAATCGATGATGGAACGCATGCATGCACCCCTCCGGTACACAAAACTCATTAGCATCCCCGTAATAATCTTTGGGGTTTGCGCATGCAAAACGCCTTTCGCTTTTCATTTATTTCCGCGCCACGAACGGGTGGCTGGGGCTATTACTTTCGCACCCTCCGTACGCACTCGGTTTGCGCGTGCAGACGCTCTCATGCGTTCGCATCCCTTTTATATATGTGATGCATCTTTAATCTTTCGCAAGATAAACGCAAACACACGTATGAATATCGCAGAAGGGTTTCGGGCGCGGACCTTAACGAGCATACAATGCATGCAGCCCCAATGGAAGCAACCCCCACGAACGAATCCGTCGAATGCATAAATGATATTACGCGCCAGTACATTTGTTTCCGATATGTTCAGCGCGTTCGTAACAGGGGACAGACAGCCACTATTGTCCGAACTAATTTAATTTTCATAAGTGAATGCGAAATTCGAAATCGAATTTTAATGCGCTTTGTCCGAACACGTAATGGACAAATATTAATACAACTTTAGAACGCAATGACGAATACGCTCCAGCTGCTTCGCATTATCGCTGGTAAATTAGAGGAAAAGCAAAGCTACTTCTTTTATGCAAAAGAAAAATAATAGTCAAGAGAAAATTCTCATTAAAATATCATTACACGAAAGAGGCAAGTGTTAAGTGCAGCACCTCGATTCATTTACATTATTCACGCCGAACAAATTTGATTATTGCAAGACGAGTACGCGCGCGTACACCCGTCCGCCCGCCCTTCGGAGCGGACGAAGAAGAAACTTGCACATTTTCACACCGCATGCCACTTTATAGGTTAATGACGCTAATGACGATAATAGTGTGATGGTAATGCGATGGTGATGGCTACGAGCGAATGGCAAACTTGATGAAACTTTCCTCCACCCAAAGAGGAGTTCACACACACTTTGTGTAACATGATGTTCGATCGGATACAAAATGCATCAAGTATGCAGGAAACACCGGTTCAAATTGAGATAACAGGAGCGCGTACGGAAAAAGGAAAAAGCGCTGATAATGAATGAAAATTGATAGCGCAAAAATGAGCAGCAACGACATGTAAGAATTCTCCGTAGTTTGTTGTCATGACATTGTTTACGATGTGAATTAAAGGCATAAACAAAGATAAATTCTAAATTAAAAAGGAAACAAAATAAACAGGAAAAAACACAAAGAAAGATTGCTGCAGATGCAGTGGAATATGTGCGCTGAATTAAAAATTAGTTAAGTTATAAAGCAGATCCTTTAAGAAGCAATAAACGTAGCCGGAAGTGGGACAAAGAAGGACGATAAAGTGAGTAAAAAAGGGTAGAAAATGAGTGCTGATAAATGATAATGAAAAAGCCGGTGGCAAGCACAAAAACGAATGCGAACGAAATAAAGCGAGAAGAAAAGCAGGGCACGTCCATGAATTAAGGACGAAAGCGCTCAAATAAATAAAGGATAAAAAGTATGAAAAATAGGGCGAGGAATGAACGCGATGGCAAAATACAATCTGCTTTTTCTCCATCTCGTTCGCAGCGAACATAGCTCGTCGTCGTCATTCAGTGGCTGGTGGTGGTCAACGCCACCGCCGCCGTCGCCGCCACGGCCGCCGAATAAATATGAGGCGCACGCGCACGCGAATGGAAAATGAAAAACTTATGACTGCTTCCTTCGCCGTACAAAAGTCGACTAAATGCTCACTCATACCCACACACCGGCTCTGCCGTCCGACTGCCTGCTAAATGAGCATCCCGGAAAACGGGAAGGCGCAAGTAAATTACGTCTCGGAGTGAGCTGAGAATAAACAAACGCCAGCCACATGCGCACGCGCAAAAGATCATCATAAATTCCGAGTAAATTAAATTTTACTACTTATATTATTTTTGCCTAGCCAAGAGAGAAAATTTTCAAATATGTATAAAGTTGTAAATGAAATTGCACGGAATTTAATATTTGATGGAATTTATATTCTTAGAAAGGCGGAAAACACCCCTATCCTTCCATGCTGCGCAGAATTGTAAAAGTAATTCGAGTTAATGTGCGCACAAAACTTGGTGGTAGGTGTGTTTTGTTTTTGTTGAACTAGCGGCAAAATTTTTCATCTAATTAGATACTCGTCGAGAGAGCCAAACGAGGATGGCGCAAAAGTTATTAAGTGAATGAAAACAAATTGCGAATTACAAACAGCGCCGAATGCACCTTCAACCTGCACAAATTTGAAGAGCATTCAGCACGTTTCTAATTACTACCAGAGACTATTTCTCAGAATATAAACTTGCCCTTAAATTATACCACTTTTGCAAATATTTATTAAATAAATTATTAGTTCAACGTATGATTAACCAAGTCATTTCGAAATGGAACTAGCACTTAGTGGCAATAACCAAGAAATTTCCAAAAAAGCAGCCCCTTTTGTATGCCAAGGTACAAGAATGAATAATAGGAATAATGATTAAAGAGCCAAAGGAAAAACAAAAATTATAACGCCCGAGTGGTGAAAGTTATTAGCAAAGGAGTCGAGTAATAAATGACACGATATGATATGACGTCTCGCACCCTGACACGTAGTGATTATCAAGTTTACAATTTCCGACTTGCAGACACGCGCAAGAAGGAGAACAAAAAAAATGGAAAACAGGATAACATGCCCGATGACTAATGATACCGTAACTCAAAATATGCCTCCTGGTGGAGCGCGCATAATAAAAATCTTTAAGAATTCGCCCACGTTTTGCGTCCGACATGAGTAATTTGAATTAATTAATATTCATCAAAATAAATTTAAATACAAATCACCATTCGAACATGTAATAAAAGTCGTAAAGAAAATCATGAAAATACTTTAAACTATCAATTTTCACTAAATTCGGAATCCTTGTGAACTATGCAATTGAGCGAATGTAAATAAGTAGAGCAGTGAATACGTGTACATGCAATGAAATAAATTTAATTCCAGATTTTCGTTCAGCGCGCAAATGGCAATTGAGCGGGGCTGCGTCCTCGGGTCAGATGGACCGGAAATAATATGCTCTCTGGCCCCCACATGGCCGAAACGCTCGCCCCAAATAAGCGGCGTATGTGTCGAGAAGTCGAGTGTGCAATCGACTAGTTTTTAGTAAAACTCTCTCTCGCCTCTGTGCTAAAACTCCCAACACGCTTTCGTTTCATCCCTTCCTTCGCACACAGCAAGCGCCAGCATTCATTGCCACTTCCGCATATTCCATTTGCATCTCGAGAGCATCTCCCGATTTACAAAATCGCAATATCAAACTCAATTCACTTGCGCGTAATTAAACTTCAAATTATTACCGAAATAACCCACATTTCGCCAATATTTAGTGCCCTTAGTCACTCACCATACGATATTACTTAATCTACATCTTCTCATTAAACTAGATGGTATTAACGTGCGCATCTTCAGCGCCGCACCGAAATTCTAAACAACAAAAAAGTGCACTCAAAGTTTTTGTTCGTTAAATATGCGCATTCAAAATTCAATTAACGCGTATTAATTTTTAAAAAACTCTGCTTTGTGTATTCCAGGCGGAGGCGCGCAAGAAGCGCTCGCAAACCCGTTGTGTACATTGAGCGCGCTTGCGCTCCCTCGTCCTGGATGAAATTAATTATGAACTAGAGTTGTTGCAGCTTTCCAACGGCGCTGTCGCTCTTTTTGCAGCGCGTGTAAATAATTAATTAAAGTAATCATAATACTAATCGAGCGCGCTAATCAAAATTTCCATTTTCATGCGCAACCCACTCACGCCAACTTTCCGCTCCGGTCTAGGGCGCGCACTGAGAAACTAGGGTTGTTTAGTTTACATCTTCATTCGAGGCGTATCCTTAAAATTTTAGAGCTCTTCACCCTTCTATTTCCCAGCCACCCTTACTCGTCCATAAATTCTTTACTGATACTAGTAATTGATATCTAAATCTCATTTCGAAATAAGCCATTGCTCCACCCCGGAATTAAGTGAAAGAATAACAACTTCTCTTTCTTCTTTGCTTAATTAACTAGTCCTTTAAGTCCATGTCAAATGTCTGCGCCTGACAGAAAATAATCATGGCACTTTTAAGCACGTCAGGAGCAAAGGACTCAGCTAAGGTGGTGCGCTTGTTGATGACGAGGAGTGCGACACGAGTGACCTCACAAAATCCACCACATAACAGCGTGTTGTCATCCTCAAACAGAACACGATATGATAATAATTCGTGCAATGTGCAAACGCATTCAAATCCTCAGCGCCCCGCCGGACGCGTCGTCGTCGTCCGTCGTGTGTTTACACAATATCCTTATAGTGGGTCACATCGCAGACGCGTGCATACATATTGTTTAATATGCGACTAGGACTGTACACACATGCATATGCTAATGGATAGTTTCCAGCAATAGAACAACATGTCGTCGTCCTTCTTCAGCGCCCTCCAACATTTCTGTCATCCCACAAGCTTAGCCGTGTACGTACATTGTGTTTTGTTGCTTCTTGCATGCGGTCGCATTGTTTCCCCGCACAAACACCAAGCCAGGTGCGATGGATTGGTTAAACAGCCGCCAGCGGGGTGGCTGATATACTGCGTCAACATTGCGGACAACTTAAACGGACTTTGCCGAGAGAGAGCGGGCTGACATATTTCGCGGAAAGCGACGGAAAGTTTGCAAATCATAAGCCGGATAATAATCGCTGTGCATCATCAAGAGCGTAAAAGGTTTTCATTTTGGCCGCACGATAAGAACACACGATGAAATTACGCTGAAATCAATGCTGACGGCCGATAAATGCAGTGCGCGCAAAATAAGGATAAATGATACCAGCGCGCATGAAATGAAATTGGAAAATGTTAACTGGCAAAGTTAATATGAACGTACAGCCAAATTGGTAAATTATTACGCGCCGATAGCTTCCTTTAGCGTGAAGCGAGAACACAATACGTGCACTAGCACATATATACAAATATACGCGATGATAGTGCCATGCCATTGCGAATGAGAGAATCGGCGAATTGCAACGAGTTAGATTTATGTCCTCTCTATGCATTGCATCGTAAATACTCGTTGAACGTGTTGGCTCGCGTACGCTATACACTCTCCTAAGTCACTTCCGTCTAATGTGAATCGAGAGGTCCTTTAAATTTCTCAACCTCCCTTCTAAAACTCTGCTTCCATCCTCTATCATGCATTTTTCATTACTTGACTAAAGTTATTAAACAAACATAGAAATTAAAAAAATATGTCCCGACTATGAAAATATCCATATTTTTCATTCCGACGTGAATATTTTAAATTAAATTTCAACTTTAAAACAACATTATTTTTTCATGTCATTCTTATTTAAAAATTAACTCCGCTCTCCGGACTTGCGCAAAATTTAATTATATTTATGAACACATTTCATATTCTCAGCAAATAATTCATAGAATTGCTTCATTTGCTTGCTTTACTTTTTACCGCGTACATTTTTGTCTGCTCTTGTTGTTGTTGTTGTTGTTGTGTTGGCTTTATATTCATTTAGATTTCTTTCAACCTCTCGGAGCGCTACATCAATTTCCGTCTTTATGTTATTCGCGAACTGCCGCCTCGTTCTTTATTATTGGCCCCCTCAGAACGGTTGGCGAAGCACTTTACCTAATTCAATGATTTTCATACAGCGTCCTCAGCGTCGCGGCGAAAACTTCGAAATGGCACAATTGAGGACAATGCAAAGGACAATGACGCAACCGCCGCGAGTAAAATGAAATAAAAGAAATAATACAGCGCGCGCATGAAAAAAATGGAAACGCGAAATAGAAAAAAAGAGGAGAGAACGCGGGGGGGTAATGTAAAAAATAAAAAACAATATCGATGCGTAACGCAAACAAACGAGAATGAATCCAAAAATTCGCAAAGTGATAAAAAGCAAGGTCGCTTAAGTTGGCCGGCGAAAAATACGCAAAAATACTTTGCCCCGCTCTTTCTCGCTTTGGCTTTCCGCTTCCGCGTGTGACAAAGTCGACCAATTCAATTTCGACTATGAGTGATTGATCGATTCTTTATGCCTTTTTTCTTCATTATTTTACGTTTTATGTTGCTACTTGCGGCCGGAAACTTTTCGAAAATTTCACCGTACCAAACTTTTTCATTTGCTCCTTCATTCTTTGTTGCTTTGCAACGCGACTCGCCGGCGACAATATGCGTAAAAAACAATCGCATTAATGCGGGCAAAAGTAGCCGTCAGAGAGCGCAAAATTAAATTTAAAACGGAAATGAAAATCGTAAAATAAACAATAATGTGAAACAAGCGCCGAGAGAAAAAGCCATATCAAAATAGAAATAAATTTTTAATGATCACAGCCATATTATAGGCAGCGACGTGTAAGAAAAGTATAACAAAAAGGATAAAAAATCTCATGGATGCTCGCAAATTTAATCTCAGAATGCACTCTACGTCCTTTACATCCTGAATTTCCTGCCTTATAGTTTTATAGGCAGACGCATTTTATTACAAGCTTGATGTCCGTGTGTATGTATAATCTCGCATGTCCTTGACAGGACGCAGCGCATAGCGAACTTATTCATCTGAGTAGCACACAAATTGGCAGTAAACAAATGGCATAAAAGTAAAAACGTATGCACTTTTTATGCTTTCTCTAGTAGTAATCACGATAATAATTTATGTTTATTCCGCTACCATCTGACATTATTTTTCATTGTTCTTATTCAAATCGCATGCTAATTACGATTCAAAATAATTATCTGGCTGCCATCTGTTATACCGCTAAGCGAAATCTATTGCAACTGAACGTTTAATAATTTTTAAATAGAAACCCCCATTCAATATTCATTTCAGTCGAGTGAAAAGACGAATTTTTTCCTCAGCGGGAGCGAAATCAATAACCATTAGAATAATTAAATGCGGCTTCATTAGTGCGCTTGGTGAATGCAGGCATTGAGCGCGCACAGCAGCAGCGATACAAGCGAATGAACAAATGAACGAACCAGCAAACGAACGAACGAACGAACGGTAAATGAATGAATGAACAAACGATTCATTGACATCGCGCAATCGGGCAAAAGAAACACCATACGACGCCCGAGCGCAAAAACGCGACCGCGCGACCCCCCGTCCCAATCAATGCAAAGCTTCTCTCTTTTCTCGCTTCATCCACCTCCGCCGCCGCCCTCGCCGCGATGAAATGCGAGTCGCACACTTGCGTATTGAATGTCCAACCTAATGACCTATGAAATCGTGCAGCTAAATGTCTTCGAATGCAAATAAATTCGCTGAAAACCGGAATAAAAATCAATGAGAAACCCAGCACTCTATGCCTCCCGCAATTAATTCAACGACTACTCTCTCCTCGCAATCTTATTGTATTTCATTTTCTCCCTCTATAAGAGTATTACGAATTTATTTCAATCCCTTAGAAATTCCACTATTTGAAGCACGTTATGAATTTTCATTATCTAATGATAGACTTAAAAGTAAGTAATATGAGTTGATGTTAAAAAAATTGTACGTTTTAATATAGATAATAAACTCGAAACTCACTTAGCGAAAAAGAAACGCAAACAACATGAAATGTTTTCAGTGGACGCACGCGGGTCAAGTGAGGAAGAAGCGTAGCCATTCCGGACTTTCCCAAAGACTTTTCATCCGGTTTAGCCGCTCTCAGTGAAAATATATTGAAAGCATCATAGTGCCTGATGCACGTCGCAACTTTTTAGCATGGATTAGAGGCTGAGCGCACAACTTACACAACTTATAACTTAGTGCAAGATGCACTTAGCCGCTGCTAAAACGCGCAAAGGACGCGGGTCAAGAAGCTTTCCCTCGTCAAGTAGTTGGCGAAAAGTTTCCCATACTTATAAACTATTCGCCGCCTCAAATATCGCAAGGAGATTTAACGCCACGTAAAAGAAAAACGCACAAAAGCATCGCTATAATTACAAGCGCTTAAATAAATTGCTTCAAGCCGCAAATGCGCAAACTAGCGAACGAATCATAAAAAATTCAATCATAATAAACTCACGACTATTGCGACATTCGTGCTACGCGGATTTTCTCGCCGTTTATAGACGGATAGATAGGACTCGAGGCGCAATTGCGATTGGAAACGCGCGAATTTCCGGATTTGTATGCAATTTTACAAATTAAAAGCGCATTTGCGAGTCATGCTGCCATCGCACGTAAGACGAATCGATAAAAGAATGCGGAAATTCAATTTCCATCATATCTGATTGCCATTCAAGAGTCGGGAGTTAATTTAATACGTAATCATCTTTGATATTTAGGTTTCAAACTTTTCTTCGCTCCTTAACACCGAATAAACGTATGAAGCTCGTAATTATTGCGTTGCATTTCAGGTCAAAACTATGAATTATTTTCATAACCTATTGATTTTTAATGAATAGGGCATTTTGATGAGTGCCGCGCAGTCGTAATAAAATAAATAAAACAATGGTTAATTAAAATTTCGTACGAATAGTAAACAACAATGTAATTAATCATTAAGAATTAATTAATTAAAAACAAGATCGTGGTGAATTGAAATATGAATATGGGGTGGCTCACGAATAAAAAAATAGTTGTTTTTATGCAGTATTTACGTTTCAATTACAGTCGTTCCACTCTTCGTCGTGTTATTGTTGTCCGAATATTAATATAAACGCATGATGGGAATAGTGGCATTATTCGATTTCATCATTTATTTCGGAACTTGCCCGAACAAAATAGCAATTTTAATGAGTAAACATTCATCAACGTCCGCCAGTCATTAGAGCATGTGATTTTGTCGGTACTATTCAATATTTTAATTTGGAATTTTCAATTCCATGTTGAATATTTCAATTTACAAATTAAAAATAAACACATGCTATGCGCGATAGAAAAATAATATATCAATTGAATAAATTGAAATTAAATTACTCATATTCAATTCACCCAGGCAATACAAATAGTCCTTAAGCAAAACGCGAATGCAAATAATGCTTGATAGTTAGTAAAATTGCCGACCGCATTAAGATCTCGTTTATTTGAATAATTAAATTACATTTAGTCCGCGCTCCGTCTGTCGTTGTAATGTATTAAATACAAATTATCTTTGCATTGAATTAAATAGCAATTTGCTGGAAATTATAAATAGAAATAATCGCAATTACGTTTCAGCAGTGCGATTGCATGACTTGAATCCAAAAAACACGCAATGACCTCTTGTTAAATTGTCACGGAGCTGTCACAACGAAACGTGTCCGCCCCGCTGAAGGATAACGACGGCGAATGTAAACGAATAAGTAGATGAATAGGAGGACGAACGAGCAAAACAAAGAATGGAGAAGAAAAATACGACCGGAAAGGCATTAACGATGACATGAATATAATTAAAAAAATGATATGAAATAAATTAAAAGTTGCGAGCGCGCAATGAATTTACTACCCCCCCATGTTTTCTTCATCATATCCTGCAGCAGCAAACGCACAAAATTAAGCAATGACAATGCCAGAGAATGACAACAAAATACGAAACGCTATTCTTGCATAGTGGGTGTGAATTTATTTTGTCCAATCGACAAAAAACAAAGAGAGAAATGTCTTGTTATTCTGATAGTAAAAACGAAGACACGCGAAATTACATGTCATTATGTAGCACATGTATAATTATGACGATTGTTTGCCTTCGGCCTTTTGAGAATTAATATTAAGGGTCGTTACGTCCGTACATTTTTCTTGCTACCTTATGAAATTAATGCTAATATTTGAAAGCGACTTTTCACGTAATTAATATTTAATAATTTGATTTCGTTGGAATCTTTCTATCTAAGTAATTTCATGTTTACGCTGGCTTATTAAATGCTTTGCATGGCTTTCCGATTTTTGGCGCAACGCATACGAAGTGATATTGCTTTGAGCGTAAACCGAAAACTCAAATACTTTATAAAAAAAAGTATACGAATGTAAATATTTGTACTCACATCAAAAGGTCGAAACGACGCATGTATGAATGAATGTTGACGATTAATAAAACACGGAAAACTCACCTGAAACAAAAGAGAAAAATTATTACATTGCTAAAATATGTCATAAATTCATTACGCAAAAAATCTTTAAAATATTAAAATTGCTAAAAATATAACAAGATGATTACAAGCCTCTAATTCATCAAAATGAATATGATAAAAGAAATGAATTGCAATTCATAAAAAATAAAACTCATTGGCGAATGAAAAGAAAACAGATTTGCGCATTGCAATTCGCCAATAATATTTTCGTTCTTCTATTGAATGAAGCAACTCTATAAACTTTGCGCAAACACAATATCTATTTACTTTTATTCGAGCAAACGGCGCACTAGCCACGTGTACACGTGTCTTGCCGCTCTCGCATATGTGCCCTGCCGCATTCATCCCGCTTACGTTCGGCGTTATTGGCACTGGGAGGAACACAACGCAAATCGTTTGAAAATGCCCTCGAGGTATTCGCGAATAGTCGAGATTTATTAAAATCAATGCGCAATACGCATCGCACGGCAAACAAGAAAATCATTGCTAGATAATGCAACATAGCAGGCAGCAGCTTGGTGCTGGCCAGCATCAGCATGAAGGACCATTGCTATTGGAGAATTGTCCTGGCCGATCATTTTATCTATGCATATTGGCAACATCGCCCGCCAATGTTTGCGAACCAGTGGATTCAAAGACAAGCAATTTTTGGCGGAATGCCAACCAATTTTATTTTTACCCCCAAATGTTTATTACGTCTGGGGGATTTCGAGTTTCACTTTGGCAATCCAACCGCCACCCACCTCTCTCAACCCCGCAGCATAAAACTCACCGTTTGAATATTTATTTAAAAGTTTAATTTATGCGCAACATTCGGGAGCAATAAAATTATTATAAACATATTTCCGAAAAGTGCGCACGTAAATGAAACGATAGCGTAAAGCGGAAAAGGATAACGCCCGGAAAGATAACGGCTAAACTTTTATGAAAAAATCATGCGATTACGTGCGAGGCGGTGTGCAACGTGGCAAACTATTCGAGCAAGTTTCGTGCCCTTTTTCCCCTCGCCCCCTCTGGCCGACGAAATTGGCTGTCCTGGGACGGGCGGCAGCGTCGCAGCAGCAGCAGCACATGTTCCTGATGGCTTATTGATATTATATTTGCATAGCGCGACAAAGAAGCAATGCGCAACTGCCGAGCGAGCAGAATGAGGAAAAACTCGTCCTTTTTTAGCGCCTAACAGGAAATAATGTGAAAAATTCCATTCTGATATTTCGATTTCCGGCGCGAATGCAATGCATATGAAACGAAAATTCAATTTCATTATTACGCCCGCGCGCAATTCTTTGTACCTCATTGCTTCAATTGTAAAGGACTACATTTTAAATATACATTATCTTCGCGAGCCGAAAAGGGAAGCCTACATTTTAAAAAGGATAAAAATTTCAAACAGCTCCCTACTATAACTGAAAAAGAAATACGAAATATAAAAGTTGAGCATCTGCAAAGGGCATGCGTAATTTCTTTGTTTCACTTCTGATAAGAAGGAGAAAAGGACAAATTTAAAAGAAGCACCAACAGCAGCAGCAGGCGAAGAAAAGGAAGAAGGATAAGTACGAGTAGTTTAGCTGACAAAACGGAGGAAAATTGGAGTTCAACGTTCACGTTGCGCGCGCGCTCGCTTTCCTAAAAGGCATCATTTCTTCTTCAACACGTCGCTGACGACGGGCCATGAGTTTTCCTTTTTAGTTTCTAGTTTTTCCGCGCAGAGTGGAGACAAAGTAACAAAGAACGCGCATAATCAAATATCCTTGCGCAATAATTGGATTGTGAAATATAAAACTAAAATGAATTTGTCCTGCCCGTAAATTGTATTAAAGAAAATCTATAAGGTATGAGAAAAATTTCCGCGCGGAAAACCAAACACCTCGACGGCGGCAGTGGTATAAAATAGGCCAGATGAAATAAATAAAAGTTTAGCCTGCCCCTCAAAGGTGAAAAATTACTTTCCACATTCGCGTGCGGAAACTATCATTCCATCAGCCTTCCCGCCTACCCCGGCAGCTCGCTGCCGCCGGCAAACTTTTATAATAAATGCTAAAATCCATCCGCCCGCGCGTCGCGACAGGATAAAAACACACCAGGCCAGATAAAGAAAATGGAACCTACTTACGTGCATGCGCGCGACTTAGGACGCGGAAAAACTAAAATGCGATGAAACACGTTTCCAGATGATACTGGGGAAAATGGAAAGAAGCACGAGCGAACCAAAGAACGGCTGGAGGACGAGGTGGAGAGGCAGCAATGGGCGAAGAGATCGCACACGAACAAGAAGGCAACAAATTCGATTAAACTTTTTCCCGTTTCCTGACGCGCACGCGGCGTGTCACTGCGCTTTGCCGCCGCCTGACACTCGCCTTCTTCTTCTTCGTCGTCGTCTTCTTCTGCGATTGCACGCGATTTCCGAGTATCTCGAGCGGTCGCGGCGAAAACCTCAAGACGACTTGCGCGAATATGCACGAAACCTCATTGCTATTGCATTATGCAATCGCCAAACTTTGCCAAAAAGTATTTTTCTATTGTTGCAATTGTGTTTTTATAGCACAAACGCTCTTCACTCAGTGTTCTTCGTCTCATTGCCATTTGCATTTCATTTAAAGCAATTGCGAAAAAAATTCAATAAACTTTCACGCAGATAATGTGGCGACATTATTAACACACACGCTCTGGAGAATCGAAGCGAAAAGTTAGGCGTCCAAGCTTAAAATCATAAAATTCGAACGTGTATCAATTGGAATCCGAAGCCAACGCATTTAGGAGAGTGCTGTGCTGCCGCTATACCGCTGTTTGGCGAAAATCCTCCCCGGAGTTAAATATCGCATCAGCGCAGTCGTCCCGGTCGCAAACAAAGAAATAGAGCGCCGCGAGCTTAAAGTTGTACAAATGTAAAGCTAAAAGCAATGCGATGTTCATTGCAAACTTTCATCTTGCGAAGGCCGCCACCTTGCCGCCGTCGTCGTTGCGCACGCGTCCCGGATATTGCCGCCCCGCACGACTGAACCACTATCCGAAGAGACGTGCGCATATTGTCCCAGAGCGATGCAGCACTCTTCACTTATTCTTTCGCTGGCAATACGCGTGCGATCCGATTGCTGCACGCGTGTTGTGTTGTCGTGAGCGACGCGTGTCTGCGAAATGAAAGAAAGATGTCAGCAGAACATCTGAAGACGCTGTTACTGCCGCCGGCGAGACAGCACTTTCTTTGCGTATTCTCCTTTGGGTTACTACTCTGCGTGCCTGCTTCGTGTCACGTATATACATTTCCTCCCCTTTTACATTCGACGTAATCCTTTCGACAAAATTTCAACATCCATGCACTCTTCTGATGCTTCACGTAAGATTCCAAATTTTTCAAATTTCCACCCGCACCCTGTATGCAATAATGGGTAACGTGTTGTTCTCCCAGTGGTGTTTTCATTCGGTAAAAAGCACAACAGGACAAACCAGTATGATATACGTGCCGAGATAAAATATCGCACGCGCAACATTTTTTACGGGGGAGTTGGTTGTTTTGCGGCCTGTTGTTTCTTGCGTTTTGCCACTCTTCCTGCTGACGGAGCGCGCGTGTTTGGGTCGCGGTGGCGGCGGAGGCGCACTCGACCGACGAAATATGATAAAGATATCTCTTTTATTATTTTATACATACATTTCGTATTCAATTTTATTTCGGTTCGCCCCGCAAGAGCAACGCACGCTCGCAACGTTTGCGATCTACATACAACAAACGTTATTTTTTATTCATAAAATTACATGCGGCGCGCGCATTGCACGGATTTGATTCATGTCGCCGCGCCGAACAAAAAAATATTATGGAATAATAAAAAACATATAAAATTCCAACACGTCCAAGTCTCCTAAATTATTTAAGCCTACTTCTATCGATAACAATTTCATCGCGTAAAATATTATTTTCGCGTCGAATCGCCAACGAAACAAAATAATAAATATATCGCTGATCCCAGAGATACAATTACAAATCCTTCAGGACATCGTAATTCCCAATGGAATCCTAAGCAGAACGAGTTGATCAAAAAACCCCTTAGCGAAATTGATCCAACCGAAAAACACGTCTAAGCCAGGGAACAACTAATTTGCTCTATAATTGGCCCACTGCGCTTAATAACAACTCTTAATCAAACTATTTTTCCATCAGGAATCAATTTCACTGCCGATTGACCCAGCAGCAAATCACCTCGCTCCGCCTCGGGCTGCGAGGGAGGCAAAAGAAAAGCGAGAACTAAGGAACCGAACCGAGGTACGAAAAGTAGACACAAGGAGATTCGAACGTCTCTCAAAGTTTCATCGTCATTTCTGACATGCAGTCAATATCGATGCGTGTGTAAATACAGCAAAAACACATTAATAAAGCAACCCCTGGGAGGACTCTCGGCGCAGCCCCTCGAGGCCGTACACGTCTCCTGCCACGTGGTAATAAATTGGCGAGTAATTTACTTCGCTCATATACTCTTACTTTCCACATATTTCACGGCCGCACGATCAAAGTGCAGCGAGGACAAACAGAGGGTGTTGCAGAATGCTTCATCAACTTTTTTCATTATCCTTCCGAAGGACATTTATGAGAACACGCGGTATTGTTGCTTATTTCCGAATGGTTATTGAACCTTCATTGATGAAGAGCACGTGACACGCGATACATGGATGGACACTTATTCTTAATAACGCAAAGAGCCAAAGAGCTTCTGCGCTCTTGTATTTTCCGAACGGCGAAACAAAACTACCCGACGTGAATGAAGGCGAACGCGAGTGTGAGTTTGTGTGTTTGGTGGAGGCGGGCGCACTATCAAATATTGCGGTGTGGTTCGCGCATTGTACACACACGAGAGGTGAGTCAATGTATCAATATTTATGGTGTCTGCAGGCGGCGGCAAGAGTCGATGGCTTTGCGTCGTTGGGGACATCATGCATTGCGGTCGTCCAGCTGGGAGCAATTCGGCTCCGGGTCCCCCGGAAATGTATTGCCTCGATGTATACTACCGATAGAGTCCGATCACTCGCTGACTTGACTTACGAATTGTGAGGAAACACGGCACCGATCTTTGGCGGAGGCAGCGACGAAGACTTTCATCTCATCTCGAGATACGCAGAATGGAAATGCTACTTCTTTGAGCCGACTTGAAAGATGCTGCTCGAAATGAGGAAAAGAACGCAGCCAAACACACGAGGGAAGCAAGCAGCAACCGTAAAACCGGGAAACCATCGTAATATTCTCTAATAGAAGAGCCGAAAAGAGTGTTGGACATCCAAACGGTGAAGTTGAGAAGAAGTTATGGCTATTGCGCCAAGCAGCAACGAAATGGATGCACATCAGAGCACAGCGACTGATAAGAAGCGTGACGTATTTTTTTGGACAGCCGGAATTTTTGTGATCAAAGCGGAATTTGCAGCTCCTGCTTGCTGGTTGTTCTTTTTTATCAAATTACCCTCAAGCCAACCGGTAATACTTATGAGAATAAACTGCTTGTTTTCGCCGAATGGGCGGTCAATGGGGTGGTTTATGAGCGGATAAAATTGCATTGCATTGCTGACCGCCAAAGCACGCATTATCAGGGTGTGAGTGCGCGCCCGACAGACCGTGAACCATGGAACAACATTCACCTTTGCGCGTGGGCGCCGAGAGGAAAGCTTGGAAAAGTAAGCTTTTTGATAATTTCGAGGGGAGTAATGCGTTCAACATAAAAGCATGTTCACGAATAAACCACCAAGTCTGCGAAAATATTACATCACATTTTCAGTCCTTGCAATGAGAGGCTTTCCCTCCATTCAAATTTGTCTCAATTTGTTAGCTTTTGAGAAAATAATGAAGGAATCGTATAGATCCAGAATTTCAAAAAGAAATCAATTGTTTGACGTCAACATGGTTTATTGACCTTTGTCGAAAAGTTTATTGACCTTTATCAAACTCGTCAAGAAGTGTTTGCTTCCACCTTTCGAGGTGTGCATTGCGTCGTTTCATGTGTGAATTCTTCGCGCAAAAGCATCAAATATGCATTCGCAAGACATTAGCTGGCAATGCACGATTCCGCTGGTAGCTGGCGGCAATGGCAATGCGGACGGCGGCGGCAGCCAGAGGCAGTGGTGGCGGTGGCGTCGGCAACGCGGTACAAAGCACGCCAAAGGCAAACCGAAAACGACGAGGCGCACACACTTGCCAGAAACACAGCAACCAGACGTATACATTCCGAATGAGAGCAAATGCGAGAGGGAATCGTGTGCACCATACGCGCTTATTGAATTTTCCATTTTCCATTTTCCTAGCCTCTTGTGTACACATGAGGCGCGCGCGCGCACACAGCAAAGCAATCACACATGCACGTCATGTACACATTGAGCATATTTAGATGTGCGTGCAAACGGTTATTAAGGAATGAAAATTTAATGGCGCAAATTGAAAAAGTTGATTCACTTCTGCAGTGCGTATATTGCATTGGCATTCGGCCAGCACAGATTGTTTATTTGCCAAATATTGCAGCGCGGATTTGCTAAACAATTTTTGAAAGCAGACTTCGACTGCATCAACTCAATTACGAATGAGAACTGAATACTTTACATCAATCTCGGCGCAGCGGCAAACACGACGAGAAGAAGAGACCAAGGTGAAAGGCGCGTCAGTCAAAGAGAGGGCAGCAAAGTAACTGCATTCAAATTGAGTCAATAGGGTTATTCACCTCGAGGGGTCTGACCTCACGACAATCTATTCATGCCGCCAAAGTCAATCTCTCCGCCGCGTTCCTTTCGTCTTGAGCAATATCGCAACGTCCAGAGCGTCCACCACACCGCTGCATTCGCCGCCACTACTACCCATCCGCGTATTGGCAATCTGCATCACACCCCTCCGCTGCGCATTTCCAATACGCTGTAGTCTGGACCTTATCAATATACATGTGGCATTTCTATTTTCTTGAAGACTCAGACATGCTAACAGCTCTCTTGCACTCTATCCATATGCAGTGCAAACTCAGAATATTGGAACTTGAAGACAGACCCAACCAACCAAGCCAACCCCATCACGCGAACCCAGTTTGCCTATTTTCTTATTTCCTCATTTTCCAAACCACCACCGCCCGCCTGATACTGGACCATGCAACCCGCTTATGTTGATCGCATATTTATGCACCCTCACGCTCCTCCACTTCTTGCAGGAAAATGCAAAACGAAGGAAAAAAAGCACCAAACAAGCCACAAACGAGGGTAAGGGAAAAAAACGCTTAAAAATTCAATTAAAATCCAAGATAAATAAACGCTTTTACTTTCACTTTTTCATTCGTTTCGTTTTTCATTTTCATTCCACTGTGTATGTCACGGCATGTACGCGCGCGTATGCCGCCCCCAAATTGTATTATTACTGTTATTATAGTCATTTGCTTTTCTTGCTTATTTGCTTTGCACCTCCGCTTTTTCATTTCGCTGATTGCCCTTTGTCCCTGCGTCGGTATAAAACCTGCAATGTGCTTTCTTTTCCCGAGCAAGCAACAACCACCCCCCTAACGCTTCATGAGATGAACACGGTCAAAGTGCGCAATGTCATAAACGCAACGGTCATATAACGTGGGTCAAGGATCAATGTGCAATTCATTTCAGACCTATGCACCGCGCACAAAACACGCATTCGACGCGAGCGCTCGATAAAATCTGAATTATTCGTGTATTCCTAGTTTATTCATTTCCAATTAAACTGCCTACGCACCCCATACGCACTATTCAACTAGAACGCAAACATTGAATACCTTACCACTCGCATACAGACGTGTTCCATTAATGTGTACATTCCAACCACTCTATGGAAATGCAATAATAGACGAATGAATGAAATATGTGTCTGCGCCTTTGAGGCGAAGAACGAGAACCGACGAGAAGAACGGCATAATTAAACAAGTGCATTGTTTCTTAACCCACACACACACCGCCCTTTTACGTGCATATCTACCCCACTGAACCGCTGAGTATATGAATGAGTTTTCCCCATATGCGGCGCACACCGCGGGGTGAAAAGGAACAATTATTGCGCTCGCGGGCACAAAGCGCACGAATCATTACGATTGCAGCAAGCTGGCTGTTACGAACGCACGCAGAACAAACGCGACGAGCGAGCAATTCGCAAGTAAAAGATCTAAAAAAAAACGAAATTGAATACGTTACATGCGCAAGGGATGCAAATAGCAGAGGGCGGAAGGCAAACGAAGCTAAAAGACAACAAAGCTCGTGAACGACGATTCAATACGGCAAAACCGCCGCACTTTTATTAAATTTTTTACCACCCCACTTGTGTCACTTACATAATTGCGTAACGATTGCGCAGATGTCGCATTGCTTGGCAAATTTACGCGAACGCGACAAACGTAGGTGGTACGCAGATTACGATGTGATTTCAGGTTGGCGGCGAAATTTAATTTGTAGATACGTAAAATTATGAACTGCAATGCGCTAATAAAACGCGCGTAAAATGAGTGAAAAGTAATGGCGAATGCTTGCTTTATGGAAACGCATTTCGCGTGATATGATGAAAAATGCTACAAATAAAAACTAATTTCCAAGTGGTAAACGCGCGACGGAAATGCGCCGCATTTATTTCCGTTTTATTAACCCGCAGCGCTCCTTCTCCTTCCGCTTTTATTATTGGGGCGCGACGTCAATGATGAAAAACGCGTCGAAATGTCCTGCGAAACAAAACTACAAATATGGCGCACATTTAAGAGCACCCAACAGGATGGTGTCACGTACGGACTCTTCGCCATCTTCCCTCCCCTTTTCCCACACACGACGTGTATTTTCATCGAAGAGTTTCCCGCTTTGTTACGCAAGTTAATATCACTTTTCCTCCACTTTTAGATATACTATTAACTCTTAATGCACTCTTGTCTTTTGCTCTCGGAGAGCGAAGAAAGAAGACCGAATTTAATGGCTGAAAGGCTGGCGAATGTTGGAATTTTACAAGGAGCGCTCTCGCTGAATGACTGACTATTAATGTTTCACTGAATTATTTCGCGTATGAAAAATATTTATATCAAAGCGTTTTTTCTCTTTTGCTCCCTAGAGTTGCGTTATTTTATCGTGTAATGCGATGATCAAAGTGTTGAATTGTTGATTCTTAAACGCACTGACTCCTGAAGGAATGCGCAGAAAAACGCTTGAAAGGCATGAAAAAGATAACGCTTAATATTCGAAAAAAATTATCAAGTTACAGACGCGAAAAAACCAACGCAACTACAAGTAACAAACGCGAGTACGCGCTCGAGGATTCCATATTTTAAGCGGGATGAAATTTCAATAAGGAATGCAAACACATATTTAATGTGATACCTTATGAAAGCAACGCGCAGACAGACGTGCAAAAAATGTAAACTTACAGTATTAACTGCATCATGATCAAATGTCAAGGTTGGAAAATTATTTCAACTTACAGTTTGCAATCGGCGCTTGATTGAGATCAAAGAAATATGGAAATTTATGAGACACTCACCTGTAACAGAGAAACAAACAATTGTAAATATTTGTGCATTCAAAGTAAACAATCATAATGAGAAACATGTGAACCAGATTTGAAATTGGTCCTTCCTGTCTTTCCCGCTAATTGCTTTTAATTAACGCGCTTGCAAATTTAATAACTGGAGGGCAAAGAAAGCGGTTACATTTCGGCGGTTGGCGGCAGTCTGCTCTTCTTTCTTGCTTTGATTTTCGACGCTCGCGGTGGTACCGAAAAAGAAGAGCAATTTTATTGCGGTCGTTTATTAATTTCATCTAATTTCGACAACAAATGCGGCCCAAAAGTTCGAAACAAAGAACCAGCTGATAACACGCGAATATGCTAATTGGACGCGCGCGGCCTTTCTCCTCCACTGCTGTCGCTTCTTCTTCTTTGGCGTTTCTTCTCTCACACGGTATCAAAAGAGCCAACTGGGTCCAAGCAATTGTTTGCGTTTGAGATTAAAATTTAATTATTCATTAAAAGCAAATTTGAAAATGCGGAAACACGCGCCGCGTATATTGAATTTCGTACGAAATTTTCTATTGTCGAATGTCCTGCTTTTCCAGCGCGCCCGCACCTTCTTCTTCTCTTCCGTGTGCGCCGCTCCCGCGTGAACTTTGGCAATTTCAAGAGTTGTGTAGTGATAGTGCGGCGCACATGCCAGCGAGTTAGTGGAAGGCCCAAAAACAGGAAATGCGGAAAAGAAGTGCCCGTCTGCATACGGCACGAGGGAAGAAGTTGTTGGACCATGCACGTGCAGGTCGCCGCCGCTCTACCGCAAATTTATAATTCGGAACCGCTTGAGCGCCAAATGCGCGCCTATCCACTATTCGCGAGCATAGCAGCAACACCGATCCGGCAGCGGCAGCAGCAGCAGCACCACCACCACCCACATTGCCACCGACGGCAGCAATTGCAGCCGGCAAGAGTAATGTTCGGTAAAAGTTTCAGAGGCGCTTGCGCGCACAGTTTGGGGAAATTTAGCGTGTTTTGCGTGTGACAGTCTAATAGTTAGCTCAGCGTGCTTCTGCTGGCTACTGCTGCGCTTCGATCCCTTGCGCCCATCCTTTTCGCTCCTTCAAAGCGCGCCACCACCTATAATGCCATGGGATTTTTGGCTATAAGAGAGATTTAAGATTAATGTCCGTGCTCGTATTACTTTTTACTTTTTCCGCGCGGTCCCTGCGGATTCCGATATAGCCTAGTTTCACTTCCACCTCGCACGCTCTTTGAATGTTGCATAATCATTCAACTGCTTCCGAGTGCGCTGCCAGCAAAGTTGCCGCTTCGATATAATTTTATCATTGAAATCGAAATCATCCAAACTAGCAGGATTCAAATTTAATTTGATGTAGGTGCCCGGCTCTCGAGGCATATTAAATACCGCCGGAAAACGCATTTGGCAGATGAATGTGCGACATGTTGCAAGTGCATCATCAATTTCCGACACCTTCAACAGTTGCGGAATGCCATTCGTACCCTTCGGTGATGGGCCTTTTCTTTGCTCGCAATCCGTTTCCATTTCGAGTGAATAGTCACTTAACGCGAAATATCGCGCACGTATTGAATCCGACGCGCATCCATTGCATTGACGAAGTTATTGCACATTCAGCCGGCATGTAATTCAGCCGAGGAGTCAGCCCGTAATTTATGTACACGCTAGCTATACGCGCAAGACGCACGAGAACTATTATGGCAGAGGGCCCATTTGTAATGCACCGCAGGAAGACGTGTCGATGGCCGAAATGCGCACTTGCTACACGGGCTATTAATTCGCATATTCAGAATGGGCTGGGTGGCGGCATCTTCGAAGATGCGGCGAGCTCGCGTTCGGGTTGAACTCATTAAAGCACAAGGCCGACGAATTAGGGTACGAGATTAGGTAACAAGAAGTCCAAGCAACTCACTCGTCCACGACACTTGAAGAGACCCACTCGACTAAGATGTTTCAAGAGGGGTGACAAGCGAGACTCATTAAAGATGTGACTTGGACGCGAAGGAGCCAGCAAAACCACCCCAGAACCCACCACCAACACGGACAAGATGTTTGCTTGGACATATTGCGTCGATCGATTGCACGCTCACAGCGGCAGCGCCGGCTGGATGAATGAATATTCAGATTGGCGTTTAATTACATCTATATTTCAGTCGCAACGTGCGCGCGACCCGAGGCCGGCTAATGTCAATCGATCAGATACCCAAACGCGAAGGACAACGCAATACAAATGAGCTGAGCGGGAGTGAGGCCGAACGGAGCAGGATATTGGCCAGCAGCAGTGATGGAGTGATCTAATGAAAGGAATTGATGCTCGCAATGAAATGACCCTCTTCCTCCCAGCCCGCCCCCAGAGTGCGCACGGCACTTCTGTGTAATCAAACAACGGCGATTGTTTGTCTTTCTATTTGATGATAATTTTCGAACAATCAAAACCATCACTACTTTGCATCCCTTTGTGCGTGCACGCGCGCACACTACACGTCCTCGGGAGTTGCCAATTTAATCGAAATCTGAACTAATTTGCAAATTATGATTTCCGGCAAATTGGGATAGCACAAAATATCTTTTCGGGGCACAGATGAATAAATCTTCAAAGGCCCACCACCACCACTACCACGAGCGTCCGAATTCGTTTCGAGCTCAGAAAGGTCATAAAATTTATATTCCGTCCGAATTAATTCGGGTGTATCCTTATGGCCTCCGAATAGTCCTTTCGCGGTCAGATAAAAGTAATAAATGAGTCCACCACGTGGAAAGGCAGCGAAGCGAGCAGTTGATTAAAAATTCCAAATAAAGCCCTAAGAATAGGTCAACAAACTTGCTAATATCGCCTCAAATGCTGGAAATGAAATAAAATTAAACCTACACCTCTTGCCTTTGCGTCCGTGCTGCATAGCGCACCCAATAAATGAGAATATTTGCACCCTTGTGGTCAATACGTAATTGGAGCGGTCCAAGAAAGGAGCGATAATAAATTTGCGAAAAAATTCTCGGCGCAACGAATGCAAAGTCATTTGTTCATCGAGCTGACTGAGAAGCAGGCATTCTGCATTCCGACTGTTGTACGTGCAACACCCTTATGAAGACACTGACCATTACGCATTGCTCTTTTTGTGCAGCGATAAATACAAGGACGTGGACGACGACAACGAAGAGGAGAAACAAATGAAAGAGAGGAATCTCATTACGTGAACACTTGGAATATTTGTTCCATTGTAGTGAGCCGTGTACTGAGTGCAAAATAGATGAAGACCTCACATCCGGAAGAGGACCTACCCCCCGATCCCCCATAACCTCAAACGAACAACTTTGTTGGCGGTTGAACAATAGTCGCATACGCGCTAATGTCGGCGGCGAGTGGGTGGGGGCTGGGTGGCCATATGGAAACGGTGGCAGCGGTACGCATGTGTGATAACAATTAAAAGTCTTTTTAATATTCTGACGAGCGCTTGATAATGTCACACATGCAACCCCATGTTATCCCAACTGTCAGAGTCACGCATGGTAATTTTTCCGCCGGTGCGTTTTCCTTTGCGACACTGTTGGTCGTTCGCTCGCTCGTTACTTGTTTCAAAAGCCGCACTGCCATTGTGATTGTTATTAAAATATTCACGCAACTAGGAAAAAAATGTCCGATGAGGACAGAGAACGCATACAATCGATTGATGGGCTTCGGTCTTTTGTCAAAATTCAATTAACAGACGTGCCGCAGCGCCGTATATCACAAAAGGAATTATGCAGAATTTCATAAGCGTTTGAGTGACGTACATGGGCGCACAATGAAAGTGGCGGCGGTGTCGGCGGCGGCAGCGGAAAGCAGCCGAGCCAATGTGTAGAGGCTGACCGTGCGCGAAGGGCTTCCTGCCGGTTGGCACTCGCTGGAATGTTGTACGTACACACGTTTAATGCGCAATGCGTTGTAATGCCGGTGTGCGCGCGATGCCTGAATTCTAATTTTCCGCACGATGCAACACGAACCGACCAACCCCTCTGTCTCCGACGGACCCGCCGCCGCCTCCGCTGATGGGAAGCCAGCCGCATTCAACTCATCAGCCGGCCCCCGGTTTTCATATGCCACGTCCGCAATATTTGACCGCTGATTAAATGCCGTAAATATTAAAAATCCACACATTCTCTCGTCCAAAAGAAAAACGTCATGCAAGCTGAAGGCTGAAAATAATCAAACACGAATTCTAGAATTTATACTAATATTAACCCCAGAATTCAACTGACATACACCCCATAGGTAAGTACGAAAATTACCTAGGGCCATCAACAATATATTAGCTTATTGCAATATCATATTTGGGACTTATGTATGCCTCGGCGCACGCTGGCCATTGGATTAATAACGCAAATTAATTAGGAAATCGCTACGCTCGCAAGTTGTCAATGCGTACAACTCGAGTCTGGTTTGATTACGCCGTTGCATCATCATGGAATTGCATGCAGGAAGGATGGACGGGTGTGGTGGTTGGAGTTGGTGCAATATATGCACCAGCATCCCATCCATCCAGCATGTCACGCGTCGATGCTACCTACTGATGCTGATAGCAATAGTTAGTTGGCCGCAAATGGTAATACGATTACAATTGCTCTTTGTACTGAGGTTGTAGCTATTGTTACAAACGCAATCAGCATTAAACCGCGACATGTTGTTTACGTGTGTTCATCTTCGACCATAATTACTTAAATTTTATACTTTAATCACCGATTTGATTTGATCTCGAATTCAATTACCCCATCAAATAATATCGGCGATAGCCAAAGGTTAAATTTGCCTTCAATCCCAATTAATAATATTATTATGAAATTCAGTACTAATCAAAATCCAACAGCCCCTGTAAACTATATACGCGCGCGTCTGAGTACTGTAATAGGCATTATAACGATAAATTTAATACTAATTAGTTTAATTAGCATCTAATGCACGACGTTCGCTGATATGTCATCTTCACGCGTCAACCATGCGTGCGCGCGTGCGGATCTCATGATTATAATTAGCGTAAAAGTGATGGGAGGGCGGCGTGCACCACTCTAAAACAATTTTGATAACAATTTCGCGTTAAATGAAGGCGTAAGAGAGCAGAAGACTTGACTATCATAATATATGCACTGGCTACAGTTTCAGTGTAATTTCATATCGTGAGTGCGCCGCTCTTCACTCTCAATGTATGAGTTTATGCGTTGACAGAATCATACGATACGCTCCATTATAAAATATGTATGTAGTTGGTGTGTCTCTTCGCGTTTGTGTCGTGTTCAAGCTGAATATCTATACAATTTATATGGGCACAGTCTACTGTCGACTCAGTTTGACGCAAGGTGTACGGTTGTAAGTTACATGCACGAAGCACGCGTCAGTTCGTGTCGTTTGGCTATTACGCAATTTTGAGCTTCACGCACGAATGATAATGAAAACGTCGAATGTACTTAAGCGACGACTACTTTATAAGAAAGCAGCGAGTCACTTTGCTGAATTGTTTAAAAAAAGAGCAATCGAGCAAATGGAAGTAATCAACCCCATTACGTTTCAACATCTCAAGAGTAAAATAAATAATTTCCATAAATTCTAATCTTATACGTTACCAACCCCAGTTGTTATCGACAATGGTAAATATGAAACTCACCTGGAACAAAAAAGAGAAAGAATTAGTTAAAAATGTTTTCACGACGAACAGAGAAAACAAGTAGCTTGCAATCAATTATATTTTTGTCTACTTTGAGCAATGCCAATGACAAAAATTGATAAATGCCGAACACGTGAACGAGTTACAAAAAAAAAACTGAACTGAATGGAAACGCAGACAAAACCGAAATCGAACAAAATGGTCGCGAGTAAAGTCGACATTGTGCGTGCGTGTCACGTGCAAACGTACAACTCCACCGCCACTACCAGTGCCACCGTCACCGCCGCCGACAGACTGAGATAATCACCGCACATCATTTATACAGTACGCCTGAGCGCAATCGTTAGCATTGCCGGCGGCGGTTCGTAAAAAGAGTAGTTGAATACCGAAAATGATTTACCTAGTCCTCTTTTCCTCTGATGTTCAATTTTTGCATTCGCTACCAAAAAAAAATTAATCTTCTTCCATTACTAATGCGCACTTGTTAATACCTGATGCATTTTACCAATCGCCATTCGATCGTGCGTGCTAGATGGGGATGCAAAAAAAAGAGAGCGAGGAGAGAAAGGCACAAAAATGGCATTGATCATCTAAAATCAGAGCACATAACTCTTTCCAAGTGCGATGCGATGCTGTTCGCGACGTGAACGCAAAATGACGCAGCAGAATAGGTGAAAATCCAGCGAGCTATGAATTATCCTCATGCACGAGTTGCTCAGCGCAAGAAGCAACCAACCTCTTTCGGCACAATTCGTATGTGGATTTTGATGAACTGCATACGCGGAGAAGCGTTAGACCGCAGAGCAACACGTCGCTCAATTTCGGAGGCCAGCATCAGCGGTGGCGGTACTGAATATGGATGTGTGTACCTATGAGAGCGTACGCGCGAGCACCTGAGCTACATGCCAACCCAACAGCCGCCAAAGAAGTATTGATATACTAGCCCCGTCATTCGCTACGCTCGTATACGTCGCGCTGAATACTCAATTTACACCATGACGGCTCTGTATATCACGCTCGTTGCGCACGTTAGATTTAGACGATGAGTCTCCCGCAAAAATGCGCCCTATATGCGTGCTTGTCTCATAAATTTATTGTAGAACAAACACAAAGTCTCCACAAATAAGATGTAACCCAATGAGAAGACATCAGGTGTTTCTTTTTTCCATTCGCGTGTCAAATTTTAAATTTGATTAAATTTTCCATTCCCTCCCCATCTCAAAAACACGCATTCGCGTACTCATGCGTCGCAAAGCGAAAATTATTTTCGTATTTTTCCGACAACAAATCGAAACGTTTATTAAAAGTTTCTTCGCGGGAAAAAACGAGTTCCATCTTCGGGGTGTTTGATAAGAAATAATAAAAGTTATTACATTAGCTCTTTCTTCGACGCCGAAAAATAACGATGATTGCGTCGAAAATCTGATAAAATGCGCAGCGAAAATAAACAAATTACGAAGTCGGGCGCAAAGTGGGTCACGATAATATCCGAACGAATTGCATCAACATTAATTTGCCACCGCCGCTGCCTCCGTCGCCAAATGAGAGAATTAAGCAACATCTTGACAGCGAGCATCGCCCACAAAAACCAAGTCGCAGAATAAGTGTCGACGCAGCGTGCGCGCGCGCTACCTTTTAATTTAATTAGTATTAGACTTTGGGGGTGGCTAAGAACGGCGCATTGCCTGGCTGTGTGCCCGACGAGGAGCGGCGTCGACGTGAGAAAGTGCTCAACTACATCTAGCACACCACCACCACCACCAACACCATCACGGCCAGCAGTAGCAGCCATTATTAATTAACAATTAAACTAAATTACTCTCCACGCTCACTTGCGACACAAGATGTGCATTCCAATGCGAGCGAATGAATAGAAAACGCAGACGTCGGTGCTGGTGGCGGTGGTGGCGGCGAAGAAGCAGAAGAAGCAGGCGTCCGAATTGCGCATTCCCAACATCCCAAGCAATTCGTAGTGCGTTTGCTTGCTTATCTATTCGGTGAAGAGATCTTAATTATACGACAGCGCGCAGTCGTTTATACCTGTATTTCCAGCAAGGATACGCCATGGAAATTCGTACTGAAGCAACAAGGATCGCCGCGTTTGATATTGAATAAGTAAACTTGAATACAAATTAGTAATGGCATGTTTGATGTTACTGCTGGAGGAATTTCGCAAGCCGCGTATGCAAATCCAATTGACATTTAATTCATTCCTACGCGCGAAATAAGGTTGTGCACCAATTCGCGCGCGCAAACGCCTATTATTAAGTTTGATAAGCGCAACAGATGGAGATGAAACAATAAAAAATAGCGGCGAAGGGATAATTATTCAGCGTAATTTGTAGTAGCCGTATTAGATAGATGCATTAAGTCAACAAACGCAATGCTGATTATTTTCGGCAATCAGATAAACATTGAGCAACATCCAGTGGAACGAAACGCATGGAGGCGGCGAGCGAGCGAACGCGCGATCCGTCAGGCAGATAACCCGCAAAAGCCAGGGAGATTAATGGCGTTTTCTGACGCGGTTGGTGCGCAGCGTCTCGGGAGGCACACAACCGCCCCCAAAACCACCACCACACATACGCGCATGCACACACGTACACACTCAATGTATGCGCACTCCAGCAGCAGGCAGCGCGGCGAAAAGAAGATGGATATTTAGTTAAATTAAGTTCGGTTCGGCTCGACTCACTTTCAGCCAGCCAGCGCGCGTAGTACGCAAGGGAAGAGATATCCCGGTAACCGCGACGTTCGTTGGCGACTATTATCGTTTAATGCTCCCGCATCACAGTCCAAAAGACACCCCCCATATACCAGCGGCGAGAGCAGCAGCAGCGCGGAGGCGGTGGGCGACCGGCTGTAATCCCCAGTCCGCAATATCTTCGGATCGAGTTTAGATTAAAAGCTTATTAACGGACCATCGCAGCACTAAACTTAAAGATATGTACCCCCCGCAACATCACAAATGCCCAACTGAGCGTAATTTGCCACTAATGAGTATCTTTTCCAGATGGGAAAAAAACTCTCCGCTACACAACTTCCAAATTACCGTACTTGTCATAATAAAATATTATTTTATATTGAGAACAGCAGACTTCTATGTATGTATTTAGGTCAAGTCGAAGTCTTACAAGTGCTCCTTAATAATGCAATTTCCTGCCTTGTAATTCAAGGACGAGATGATGACGTTAAGTGAAAAACTTTGACGAAATTCACGAATTTAATTAAACCGATTTCCTTTTTCATTACGCTTTGTAATACACATCTCGTAGCATGATTGCTATTTGTTTTTCTTTCAATTAATATGAATGAACACTTAACAACCGCAATGAGGAATATGTGAGCTAATTGAGTAAAGCAACCGCAACAAGCAAGCGAAGCGAGCTGTTTACATTCGGCTGAATTCAGAAGAAGAAACCAGCATATAGTCTAGTTAGTTAATTAGACAACAGGGCTGGCTCCATAAACCAATTTACTCGCCGCCGCTCACTGACACATTCATTTTGATCAACATATTACACACGCATACGCACACGCTTACCATATATATATTTATTCTTGGCAGTGCCCGTGCAGCATGCACGGTATGATAATATGAGGGTCGTTTGGCTCGTGATCAACGCAATGTTCAATTCAAATAAATTCGACGGACGCATCTGCGCGCCAACCAGCAGGACACAAATTAACAACTTCAATATAAATTTCAGAGGCAGCGCAGCGCGGGCCTCGTTGCAATAACAATCAAGAAGTTTAAGTAAAATATGAACGGGCAGATAATTTTAAATACGAGCAGGGGAGCAATTTAATGATTTTATTGCCATTCGAAAAATAACGCGACGGCGACGGTGAGAGAAAAAAGACGAAGCAGCACTGGAAAATGGCGCATTGGAAAAGTTGGAGAAGTCGCGGGTATAAATCAACATTACACTGCGACAAGTTGGAAATCTTGGCGTTCAATATCGCGCGTCCAGAATCTTCGTCTCATCTGAATGAAAATGAGAAGGAGGCGTTTGCGCGCGATAGACGAGGACAATGTGAGTAAACTTGTTCGTTCGGCGAACGGAAATGAAAGTCGCCGTCGCACATCGAAACGAGTAAATGGAAAGAAATCATCCGGTGCTGATGCTGATAAATACGAAGCGATTTTCCGGACAAATCTATCCAATATCTTTGCGACTCTTACCGGACCCGCCATGTCGCAAGTGCTGCCGAACAAATTGTCAACTATGCAGTCGCACGACATTTCATGGTTTTCCTCTAATCGCTCCACAAACTCGTATCATTTATCAACTTACGTCGATGACAATCGCACGCGCAAACCGAAACAAAACTATCGTGCCAATTTCCACAACTAAATTATGCACGTAATAATCACGCAAATGAGCGCCTAATTAAAAAGTGATCGAAGTGCACATCATGCATTTTTAATTAATCCTCGTCCCGTGCATTTTTAATTAATCCGCAATGCGTTCGAGAGCTTCATGAAATGCATTTCGAATGCAATGCGGCATTCAGGTGGCGGCGGCGCGCAAATGCGGTCGAACGAGCGAAACAATCAAAGCGCGACGCGATAGATGATTGCTGGATGCATTTTCGAGTCGGGGAGATGTTTAATGGATGTGATGCTGGCTGTGCCACTAACGAAAATCACGCGTGATATATTCGAAGCGATAAGTAAACAACAACAGCACAAAATCCATCAATTGACTGTATACAGGTACATCGCACGATGCGACAGGGCTGTACTTGTCAAATTTTTCAAAACAAAAGCGCTTTTTGTACAAAATGTGCATAAAACCCAAAACTAATATCACACGTCACGTTACCACCCATCCGCGTGACATGTGCTACTGTTGCTGGTGCTCGACAATGCTTTCGGCATCTCACTCTGGCGCATTACACAATGATGGATTGTGGTGTACGGTAACAACAAAATAACTACGCGAGACGAGTGCAGAGACAAGACGACGATGACGACGAAAGCAGGCGAATTCGTGGCGGTGAAGGCAGAACTGCTCCTAATGCTTCCGCGCTCTTTGCCTGCTGCATGTTTCGTTTTCCGCCGCCGCTTGCAAGCGCGATAGCGAATTGTAAATTCTGACATTTGTACGTGTTTCGCCGCCGCCGCCCGCACCAAACAGTAAATGAATGACGCGACGAGATTTGCTACTTTGTCGTCTCTCGCGCAACAGACATAAATATTAAAAGCATTTCGTATGTTCAATATCCTCAACCTTATGACATCTACATGCAAGCTCCCCTTACATAGCTTGTATTTTATTCAAAACCTTTAAATTTGCCACTAATAATTCACTGACTGCTGTAATTGGCAACAACTTCTTGTCATTAACATTATTCAGTTCTAGCTCAAGTCGTTATGACCGAAAAGTGTTACAAAATATTTTTAGCAATTAATAACTTTCAAGTACTTTTATAAATCCACCAACGAATGAGGGGACTGAGGCTACTTTTTAGAATTACTTTTTGCATTTTTATCACGTGAAATATGCTCAAATTCGTCATCAATTCAGTAAGAACAAATTGTCCGCACACATCTCACACGGTGTGGTATATTTTTTTGCGGCAAAGCCATCTGCATGTGGTGCTACGGCGAAAGCAAAAAGTGTGCAAGCCATTATGAACGCGTTGCACAAGTGCGCAAAAAGCGGAGAGCGTCGTTTTTCAGCGCGAAGTGAAAAAATAGCAACGCTGACGGCCCGGTGCCAGTTGGCGGTGGTGGCTGGTGGCCGCAGCGAGCGAAAGTTGAGCAGCGCACATCCGTCCGGCGTCGTGCGCGTTTAATTACGCGCCGCCCCCGCGATGATGATTAACGCCATCCTTTTTGGGCTTTGTTTTTGTTAAGTGCATACACAGCACATGTCATGAGACGCTCATGCGTCACACTGCACATCGAGAGAAAAGTTGAGGCGTCACATGCTCGAAGCGTGCGTTAGAAAAACGTGGCAAAGACGGCGGGCGGCAGCTGGCCTCTCGTGCGATCAATGCATGCATGCATGCCGAGCTTCGAGCCGGCGAATTAATCATGAGAAACGGCAGAAACATGCGAGGAAAAACTCTACACATCTGCACTGCTGCTCCTCCTCACTGAAATATTGCTGACACACTCCGTTAGTGATCTGATGCTGCCGCTCCTTCTATCTTTTAAAATTCAACTATTGAATTTATTCGAGTTACCCACAAAATAATACTTTCATCCCTCGATTACATAATAGACATCGTACCCTACCGTAAGTTAAAACCCCAGTATATTAGTGATAAAAAATACTTAATGGTAACGTATTTTACTGCATTTACTATAAATATTCAGAAAGGCAAAAGTTAAAATGGTTTTATTTGTTGCATAAACCCAAACACACATTCGCCATTCGGTTTACGTAAATATCAAATTGATAGCACGCAGCAGCAACACAGCAAGCAGCGGGACTGAAAGACATAATACCCGAACAGTTGCGCGAAACACGTTTAATTGAAAAGTTAATTAAAAGAGCAAACTGAACGATGAGTTTGCCACACGCTCGCCCGCTGACTAAGTGAACGTCAAATAATCACCAGCCGCACGCGCACTTTTCATCAATCGCTCTTTGATATCATCGTGTTTTACATAGATTTACGAAATTTAATTGCAAATTTTCCACGTTCCAATAAAAGTTCCCCGATTTTTCACCGCTTTACATATTACCCTTGATCGTCCTCGTCAACCCAACTACGCAAGAAACGCGCTGCAAACACTCTGTATAATTGTGTTTACGTCTTTGAAGCGTGCGCTTGAATTCGCGTCGGTTTTGCGGAGATTAGTGCATGGACGAGTAAATAAATGAATCGAATGAGCGGCGGGAGCGGAAAAATGGATAAAGCCGTGCAGTGGAGCTGAAAAGACATCCACACATACGTACACGTCACGAATACAATTCATGTGCGCATTCACATACACGCCTGATACAAGCTGTCCGTTCTCGCACCGGGCAGGACGAAAAATTGTCGGATTCTTTGCTTCGCTTGCAGGATTTCTGCGCTAGTTCAGTTAGTTGTGCGCATACACACATATCCGCTCAACGTGTCCATTCAGTGTCTCGCTTTTGCTCCATTACTTCAATTCGCTCGTGTTCTCTCGCTCCTCAGCGCTAAACGTGCTTTTCTTTGTACACACGTGAACGAGCATTGCGCGCATCTGTGTGCGACTGGCTGGGGGGGTGGCTGCATCAAGCAAACGAGTGCGGAAAAACGCAAACGATAAATCACGTAAAGTTAATTCATTAAATTAAACCAGCGGATATGGCAAGCAATGGAAAGCTTTTGCGTTCAGTCGTTTTCGACGATGTCGATTACAACTGAACATTTTCCACGATTGTATTGGTCATAAAGTGATAACAATTTTCTAGAATGAAATAACATTGCTACTAAGAGTTATTTACTCTTTTACTCATCCATCCACTCGCTGCTTTTTCACTAGCCCAACTTCGATTCGTAATTTTTAAATTAATCAACATTTCGCGTCATTTATTATTTCATTATTTTCGTATTGCCTAATGAATATTCGTGCACGGAAAATACGTAATTGGTGATGCCATTAAATATAATTATTTTAATGAATTTCCAATTATATAAAATGGAAATTTAATTAGGTATATAACCTTTAGCGATAACTTAATAAAATCATTATTTAATAAAATCCATGTATCTATCTACGTATAGATTAATTTGAAAAAAACCGTATGAAAAAAGGGCATCGCACGAGCACTGAATACGAAATAATATCCGGTGTTTGTTCTCTTCAAGTATAATGTATTATTGCATTGTATAAATGTGCATAGATCGCTAGTGTTGATAGCTATTATACGTGTAATTGAATATTTATTACCGGCATGCCTCTCTCGCTCCTCCACGCATGTTTTTACCTCTCATACCGCTCCAACCTTTTGTTCCGCCATACCGCAGTGGATGTTCAATCGTTGTCATTAAAATAATTGACTGCCAACACCTTCATCAATACATATTCTGTGTTTCTTTGTTTTCCCACTACTCATGTTATTCATTGTTCTTTCTGATTGATACACATGTCAAACAAGATGTTCAACTAACAACAAGCGAGCAATGAACGAAACTTGAACGAATATAATATTCGAGTACGAAAACTTTAACTTGAACTTTTCTTTCGTTACATGATAAATAACAATTGATATTTCCAGACGTTATTTTATTCATCCGAATAATTAATTAATATTTCTGCTTTATGAATTATTCGTGCAAATGTTAAACTAATAATATTTAAATATTCAAAACGAAAAATTAATGATTATGCGTTAACTAATGGGAAATGAAAAATTACGTGCAAAAAATTCGACTCAATAAATCAATCACCAACAAAATGCACAAAAAGTTTCAATTACAAATGCGTAAAAAAATAATATCAATTTCGGTATTATCGTTGCCTAAATTCGAACAATAAATGACAAGTAACACTACACCGTAAAACGTGAAATGACAGTGCGCAAAAATTGCGTATTGTGAAAATTCCGGCGCGCAATTCCCACTTGAGCGCAAACATATTTTATTCGCGTTAATTCACATTTGAAAATATTTGCACGTTTTGTCAATTGGCGCAATGTAATAAAATGTGTCCCGCGCTTAGATTTACAATGCGCCGAGCGCGCGAGCAGCGAAAAAAGGCAACATTAAAACTTGGCGAAATTAATGAACAAAACTCCAAAGTGGTGCCGAGCCGGCGAACGCGCAAGCAACCAACCTCCCTCGGCATTCGCGTGTATCGTAATACTTCTTGCTGCGTTCTAACCTTGTTTCGCATAATTTGCATAAATTTTAATAATGCCAGGACGTGCCTCCCTCATCTTATTCCGCTCGGGCGCGCGCACACCCGCGCTCACGGCATTGCTTCGCCACTACGTTTCGCATTTATTGAATATATCTCTCCTGCATTCGTCTAATTTGTTTTTATAGTGCGCGCTCGCTTCGCTTGCACTATTTTTACTTGTTAATTTATTCAAATATTTCCGCGCGAGTGAGACAAATGCCGCGATGCGCCATCCAGAAAAGGGTGACATTCCCTTCCAGGTAATACACATCCACATCGCGGCGCGCTCTTCATTTCGTTCTATCGTTTCATTTGCTTCCCTCTCGCGTGCTCGCATACTTCATACTTTCAAAAATGTGCACAAACGTTTCGTCAAGTAGTTCAGCGTAGATGGCGTAATTTCCGGCGCACTCTTCCGCCAGCCAGTTTCAAATATTCGCTAATATTTGCCTTCCAAATGCTCAAACAACTTATTCCATTGTACATCCTCTCCTCACTTTATGCAAACGTTTGCCACATTCTTTTCAACGTCCGCGCGAAATAAACAATATTTCAAAAACTTAATTGAACACCGCTAATATCGCGAGATAATTATCAAGTAACAAAAACAACGATTGCCCCGTACAATTAGTACATGAATTGAACGCAGTCAGATAAATAAAGGCAACAACTATAACAATGTGTGATAAAGTTTGTTCGTCGCGTCGAAAAGAGACGAGCACTACAATTCCTGCTGCGAGCCGGAATGAATAACAGGGTTGTAGATGTACAATTTGAATGAAAATAATTTCATTAGCGTAATGGACGTTGCACGCTCACCTCTTTCCCTGCGCATTGCAAGTGCATACAAATGTGCGATAATTCAAAAGTTGTATGCACTGTTTTGTTATTCGTGCCATACGAGTTGTGCGCATTTCGAATTTTTCCCTTTTCGTTAGCTTACAGCACAGCAGCAAGCAGTTTATTGCGAAATGCGAAATATCGCATGCACAATACACGCGAGCGTAAAACATACGCGCCGAATGCCATTCTTGCAACTAAATGCACTTGCATATTACGTCACGTAATTAACAAGCACTAAATTTCCATGCCTTCCTAGGAGTAAGCATGCCCAATAACGCCCTGTAGAATTAGCACTTAATAATGAACAAACTGCAACAAACAGGGTGTGCCCTCCCTCCCCTCCCCTCGCATATGGCACATGCAAATGTGTATTGTTTGTTCGCTGCCAACTTTCTCAAATTCCATCTGCGCGCCGTCATAATGATACCTAATTTAAATTTGCAAATATGTAATACGTGTAAGCATATTATTATTAACCGCAAAACTATTTATCGCATAATGTGTCCATAAATTGACCATAAAAAACGTCAAAATAATAATTCGCGTGAGTAACTACTTGCTTATTAAAATAAATGATTGTTTCAATTTAATTTTACCTTTGCTTCAATCATTCTTAACTGCTCCGCTTAGAAATAAGTAGGTAGATTGAGTGGAAAAAGTTGATAACTCACCTGAAACGAAAGAAAAACAACAATTAGCAATCGCAATTAGAATTAGCATATGAAAATAAGTTACGAGCAAATACGAATAAATGAATGAATTAATTAACGGTTGACGAGACATTATGAGATTATGTTCGTGAAAGTTTCGCATGATTATTCACTTTGCATTCATTCATTTATTCGCTCGTTCATCTAGTTATGCGTTCGTTTGTTCGCCTGTTCGCGGCGTAATGAATTTAGATAAATTTCTTTAAATTTATTTCGGCAACTCTCTCTCTCTCGCTCCGCGCAGCTGTTACACATTTTGTCCCAGCCGCCTGCCTCCTCCACCGTTTCTTACCCTTTATACTTTATTCTCTTTGGCAAGTTTAAGTAGATTTATGCGCGTAATAAATGCCGCCGCCGAATCTTCCTCGGCAAGTCGAGCAAAACGCTCGGGATATGCGTAAATGCGTATCGAGGATTAGACGCCACGAAACGAGAGGAAAGAGGCACCAAGTGGTTCGCAAATCGATCCGATCGAAGACTTTATGCTTCATTCGCTCGTCGTCGTCGTCGTCTTCGCCAATTTCCTGCACGCCGAGTGAGTGAATCGAAAGGACTGAGCCTCTTAGCGCACAATGCACGTGTTTGCGAATTGGAAAAAAGGCTTCGCCTACTGAATTTGTTCCGCGTAAAGTATTCCTCGCCATTGTGCGATTTATTCGCTAAATATTTATTATCAAATCGCGACTGAGCACCAGCAAGCAAAGCGAGTTGAAAGAAACACCTGGTGTATTTGCGAAGTGAACAAAATTAAGAAAACATTTGCGTTCCACTAACTCCAGCAAAAGAGCGAAGGAGCGAAAGAGTGCAACGATGAAAATACACATCCCGAGATATGAAAATCCAAAAGTGGCGAATAATAACGACGATGGGGGAAGGGACGGCAACGAAGAAGATGTAACTAAAATCCCAAGAATATAATGAGCCACCAAGAGAGATGTTTGAATAGGTGGAGAGTGCGCCCGAGCTCCGCAATGACAATTGCCAAGGAGATGCAGTTCGAGGAAGAAGGAGCAAGCGCGCTGCCGAGCCGAGGAGCACTTACACAAGAAGAATGTTTGTTTGGCATTCGCGTTCTTCCTTGGAGCAGGTGCAAACGACACACTTTTTCACATCGCGTCGCGTTTAATTCGACTCACTCGCTCGCTACAATTCCTCGCCAGCATCATCTGCAAGACGTACGAAAACATTTCTTCGTGCATTCATTAAAAATATGCGCATGCTTTTCACAATTGTGTCCCTTATATGAAAATCACTCTCGTTTCGCCCACGTGCATCGATTTCTATGCATAACTCTCCAACCGAACCTAGTTCTATATAAACAAAACTTCCATTTTATCAAATTTCCACAGCCATGCTAAAACCAGTCAAACAGATAACAATTGCAAGTGTACTCTGCGTTTTAATGGCAGTGCTCAACTATGATAACGCGCGCTACTTATCTTAATAAAAACAATTATAAGTTTTAAGTATCTCGCAAAGTAGTTTGGCGCGTTTCCTGCGGGCGAAATTTACTTCGTGCTTCGTGTTGAATCAACAAGATCTATGCGCGTGATGCGCATACGCATACTGCAATTACATTTCGTATTACTCATCATACGATCATTTCTATATTAATTTCATTCGTAAACTAATGAGTGACCACCATACAGCCAACCTATTCATAAAATAGTTGTCAAAAATTTCATCAAAGTTACCAAGTTAAAATGAAATCGGCTTAATCACGAATGATTTAAGTTAGGTACTTGTTAAAACACTCGATCTTCTTGTAATTCGATGTAACCGGAAGTAGTTTTTATCTCTTAAATATAAACTACGCAAAGTTAAATAGATAGCGATGGTTACAGTGTGTAAAGAGGCTTGCTGCATTTGTTCATGTGTCTGTTCGTTCGTTCGCTCTCCTGCGTATAATTCAATGTGACCTCAACGCGTGTGTAAATGTTCATTGAGGTCTGCGTGTGTGTGTGTATGCGCACATCTTCACTCGAATGGACGCGGATGCGCGCATCTACCGCCTCGCAGCGGCGGCAGCAGCGATGATAGATGATCATAATTATTACGTCGACTATGCGTAAATCATGCGCTGCTCAACAACGATAATATGTGCATCTGTATCCATCGCGAGCGTAACATTTAATGCCGTCTCTTCGCACACATGCGCTTGTGTCTTACTCGGCAACAATTTCACGATGTCTTCGCCAATGAGTTTCCGGCGTGTTCGCTTCCGGCAAAACAATCTTTCGCCAACTTATTTTTATACACGACGGCACTCACTCGCTTTACCGTCGTACGTTCGCTACAAGTTCTTACAATATATTCGCATTATGTTATTTACTGAATATTTGTTCAAATTTCCCAGCGAGAAAATCGCATCAAATTTAAATAAACCGCCCATCTGCTAAAAACTACATTGCTCGCTGGCATACGGTAAAATAAAAATGGGCAACGAAGAATACGTACGTATAAAATAAGAACGCGTAAAACGCGACAAAATAAAAGAAATGCAAAATATATCTATATAATAATAATAATAATGGAACGTTGGGATCTGCGAGATGCGCTCCTTGCCCAACTGGAAAGTAAAGAAAAAGCGCATAAATGAGATGAAAAAGATAAGAACGGCTCTGCGCTGCTTTCGCGCAAATTGCGGGTGGCATTAGAGAAGCGCCTTCGTCCTGCTCCTAATGCCGCCTCAGCGGGCGTAATGACACGAAGGACGCGCGCGCGTTCGCTAGGATAAACCAGTTTCTTTTTCGGCACGATGCCTTCGCCGTCGCCGTCACCGCCGCCATCAGCACACTTGAGTAGTTTGCATGGTCGGCGCCCGCTCTCTTTTTACGCCATCTTATTACGCCGCGTTAAATTTCTCTTATTCTCACAGCCATTTTTCATTTTTTTGCCCGTTACACGCGCAACACACGCAATGGCCAAACAACGCGCGGTAAAAATATGTCATTGAGGGGATTTGCGTCGAGCGCAAAAATTAAGTGCATCCCCTGTGGAGTTGGTTACTGGATAATGCTAATAATAATTAAAACGCAAGCTAGAGCGCACATCTACTGGGAGTTCAACACGCAGGCGGCGGCGCACAGTGGTCATTTTCCGTAAAATCGAGTGCCAAACAGTTATAACTTCTAAACACATCGTCCGATTTTTGCGTTTCTTCGTGCATCTTAAAGATGAATAATTAAATTAATTTCCTGTTTAAAACTAATCAACAATTAACATGGGAAATGCCTAAAAAATGAATCGAATGGAGCCAACATAGTACTTTTTGACGTCTTTCTGACTTGTACACATCGCACGTGCGTACCAGGTCGGCTCAGGTAATAGGGTGGTCAGCTCAGCTGAATAGAACTGAACTCAGTTTGACAGATTTATTACCTGGTTTCTTTGTACTAAACCCTGGCATACAACACATCTATTGTATGATATTTGCTTCCTTCATTTTATTTTATTCCTTCAATTTAACTATTAAATTTTTGATTAAATTCAAAAACTTAATGAATTTCTTAAATATGTTCATAGATATTAATTACTGTTCCACAACATAATTTTAATTTTGAAAATAGATTAAATACTTCGTGAGATATAATTCCTTGAAAAATAATAGACGTTTTAGTCCATTATGCGATGGGAGGATAGACTGAATATTGACAAAAATTGATTAAAAATCCACCTTAAAATCGTTCTGGCCATCGGAGTTGGTCGGAAAAAGTTGCGATCTCTTCGCGGACAGATAGAACTCACTTTCCTCTTTCATGTGGTATAAGTCCCATGCGACTAATTTGGTGACAACACCTACTTATTTTCAATTTTATGTTTAAAAAGTTATATTTCTCTATTATTATAAATATCAAGTAATTATATAAATATTTAGAATTTTTTTTATATCAATACATTCTATATTAAATTCTGAATTGATTCTTGAAAAAAGATTCCTAAAATATGCAATAACCTTCGTGATAAATCATTTCAAACGTGGATAAAGCTTCAGCTCCTAATAATTGTTCAACTTTAACCTTAATTACCAACCAAACTATTAGTGATACAAAAATAATTTTTTCAGATCCATATGCAAAATTTAATTGACTATCGATTGGCAATTTAAAAATTTTTGAAATCTCAATTTTCAAAAAAGGTTGAGTGGCACTCCGCAGGTAGAAATGGAACCACTGTGCGGCGCTGCCAAGCGAAGTGGCATACCGTATTGGCGGGCGGGTGCAGACGATAACGATAATGGCAGATGACACCGATTACTGGTAATTGCAAGCCGGGCGGCGCTCTCTTCGGCAAAACATTCGCCGGCAAGAGACGAGTGGAGGAGGAGTGGAGTGCATCGCATTCAGCTTCATCCTTTCTGCTCCAACTTTTATTCGCATTTAATTCCTCTTCCATTTCGCCTTTATACAGCGCTTAAGCACTTTGAGAAATATTGCGCGATGTTGTTGTGAATTCGTGCTTTAAACACTTAAGACGCTATCTCGGGAGAGAGAAATGAAATGAATTTAACCAAAAATTGTTCGTTTCGTTTATGGATTTTACACACTCAACTCATTTAACACTCGTATTTCGAAGAATGAAATGCAGATAAATTTAACATTTTCTTCAGCGTGCGTATTTCTCCCTGGATATTTGCGAATTTGAAAAAAATATCTCCTCTGCGTGTTTTTTTTGGCGCATAAAATATTTTTCAATTCCTGCCCATTTTATACGGTATTTGATCGGCGGCGCTTCGCTTTACCGAAAAATGATGTCCTTGATACTTTTGCCGTTTTTCTTATTTTTCGTTGCGCGAAAGGAGGACGTGTAACTAAGCTCCAG
Source organism: Aleochara curtula (assembly GCA_963978815.1). Taxonomy (NCBI): domain Eukaryota; kingdom Metazoa; phylum Arthropoda; class Insecta; order Coleoptera; family Staphylinidae; genus Aleochara; species Aleochara curtula. The sequence goes on along the minus strand of OZ022216.1, from coordinate 15,192,926 downwards.
AGCAACAATGAATGCGTCCCGCGAGTGCAATTAGATTTTTCGCTATATCCGTGCTGCACCGCACTGCAAACTTATTTCGTTCGACGCCCGCCGCCGCATTTTATTTCCATCGTTCGTTCCTTGCCGGAGCGCAAAAGTAGGAAGAAGAAGACGTTCGTTCTCGCGTCCTTGGTGGTTGGCTAACCGCGTCCCACTTCGGCAGCAGCGCTCCTGCTTATCTTTAAAATTTCGCGTAACCGCCCGCCAACCGCACACAATGTAATTAACTTATCTGGCAATTACGCGCGACCGCCAACGACTCCCCAATGTCAGATCGACGAAGCGCACGCATTGTCTTCCGCAATTCCCCACGATAACTATATGTGTGTCTGTGTGTGTGTGTACGGCTTCGTTCTTTACAGATAGATACGATAAAACAGGACAGTTGGTCCTTAAATTACTGCACATGTTTCGTTTCTTTTATTCTATCAATTGCAATAGTTGCAATTCTTATCAAATTGTAAACAACTCTGTACTCTCCTACTTTTCAGTCAGCCGCACGCAAATAGCAAATCTTTGAGGGCGAGAAGCCCGGAAAGCGGCTACAGATAATGAGAAAGTTTCATAATTGTTGGAATGACAACGTAAAAACGTTTTAGAGAGCAAGCGCAGAAAAGCGTGCGTGCTTTTCGTGTAATCCTATTAGCAACTTGGTGCGATGATAGCGCCATCGAGTCCTTCGCCTCGCCGGCGAAGGGATGGAAAGGATGCGGCTTAGAAAAGTATCGATGGCTGGTATTCTCATGGCCCATAACAGCTTCACTGCCGAGCCGAAGCACCACTCCACTTTCCACGCGTCGGCGCTTATAAAAAGAGATGAGAAAAGGGAATAGGGATAGGCCCTTCATCCCGGCAAAAAGTGGGAAAAATTGTGCGGATTTTCTCTTTTTACTCTAGAGGTGCGTTATAAATAAGATATTTTTGTATCAAATTTTATCTTTTTTACGTAAACAATTTTTTCTTCATTATTCGCGTCAGAAATAATTTTTTACCGCCACAATGTTATGGAATTCGCTTATGATGATTCATGTCATAAGTGCTTATCTATTATTACAACTTATCGTGCAAGTTTCAAAGCCAAATACTCTCAACAAAAATGTGTAAATCGTCAACAAAGGAAAAGCAAAACTTAAAGAAACTTAAAGAAAGTTGCTCACTTGCATACTAAACTGCATGCCAGACGGGCAATATATAAATATTAATACGCGCGCGTTGACTTACAACTGAATCCTTCCCGTTTTTCGTACGTCTGGACTGCGTGGAATGAATGCTCTGCATACAGTTGGAAAATGTCACATCGCACACGCGGGAATAGACATTAATAAACTCGTTATGCTGACTGTGGGGAAATTTTATGATGTCCCCGAAGCAATACGCGCATAGTGTGGCAGCGGCGCTAGCGGTGGCGCCGGCAGAGCGCGCGTGCGCGTATGCCAACAAAACGTATTACGACAAAGCCACGAGTTTGTAAGTAATAGACGCGGGCGGTGGCGGCAGGCCTTTTACTGGCATGCGTGCACGTTTCGCATTTTTGGCTCGAGCGACATGTCCTTTTTGCGCGCCTCTCAACGCATTATTGCTCTCGGCTGCATATCCTGCAAGGTGGTAATTTTTCACCAGCCATATAGCCCACCATCTTTTGTTCCCAAACAAGAATTACGCGCAATTATTCTACCCTTTCGCTTTGTGTAAAAGTCCCCGCAGCATGCGTGGCGAGAAAGTGAATGAACAGAGAAGGAGAATATGGAGGGAACGAGAAGGGAGCAGCAGGACGAATTGGAGTTTCAGAATTTATATAGGTTCGCGATGGAATGTTCCGAAAGAAAAATCGTGACCCACTTGATGTCATCGTCAAGCTTTATAACATTCCACGAAGAGTTAGCCATGTGCAAATTCCTCATGACAAACTCAAGCATCATGCGCCACGCGTACGTAACGAGTAAATATTACAACGTGTCAACAGACGTCAAGTTGAATCACTGCTCAGCCGCACGATGAAGAAAAACCGGAAAAACAACGAGAAAAACGCAACGCGCAAAAGATTCGCTTGGTTGACGAATGAATGCATGTTGGGATAATGCGTGATTGAAAAACAGATAACATTTCGCGCTGTTGCAGGCGGCGGAAAGAACAACAAAAACTCGCGACTTGTGCATGCGGCTGACATGCGAAAAACGCGAAACGGATGCACACGCGTACTGGAAATGGCTTTCCATCGCATTGCTTCGCATACTGAAGTGAACCCGCCGCTGCCACTGCCGCCGCCTCAACCGAGCAGCAGGAATTGTGCCTTGCTCTTTCTCTGCACACCATCCAGCCAGCCAGCCAGCCAGCAAGCAAGCAGCAACAGCGAAATCGAAATTTACATTTAAATTTAAATGCTTCCCGTCGCCGATGTTGATGCTGTTACGCCAAACAAAGATGCGCAACGCATTCTGCAATTGCGACGGAGCGAGACGAAAATAAAACGCGAATGAATGCACAGCTTCTTTTTCTTCGTCTTCTTCGCGTCGGGCGGTGAGGAACATTGCGTTTATTTCTGAACTTTATACCGCCGCGCGTTGTTCGGATTCAAGAGTGAATCCGCTATGAGTAAACAAGTATTTCTTATGTTACTATGCATGTATTATACACAGAGTGTGCGAAACCACATTCGCAATCATTCTCGTACATTCCGCGCGATTCAGAGCCGACTATTCGATCGCTTTCAAATGATTTCGTTTCGCAAAAACGCCCAGTGGAGGGTAATAACCATAAACAGAAGAATCAAATACATCGATGGCACGAAGAAAATAAACTTGGGCGGAAATAAAACGCAGGAATGAATGGGCCGAAGCAAGCAATACACATAAAATAGATAGCGCCGGGGTCGCAGTGAACAGGGCCCCCCGATTGCATGAGGGGCGGCAGCATAGCACCAGTTACGGTGCGAGAGTGCACATTGAAACACAACAACGTTGGCGGGAAGCGTGATGCAAATCCGCGAAAACATTTGTACCAATCTAATAAACATTCATACACGTTTATTGCGCTCACCTTACAATCAAATCGTGTTTTCTAAAGTTTTACAACTTTTCCAGCAACCGAAACAATTTTGCGCTTTAGGATAATAATCAAATTATCCTACACGAACGATGCAAAATATGAAATTCAGTAATGTCCCAATTCACACAGTAGGTAAATCGGCTAATGAATAACTTGCAAAATATACTCGAATTTAATCATTGCCTACATAAATATGCATTTACGTTAATTTGCTTTACCACTGTAACTATAATAAATAATTACCCACGAATCATACTTTGATAAATCTTATAGATTAATTTATATCATCAGCACAAAAGTAAATAAATAATAATCAACGCATAACTACTAGACGACCAGCAAGAAAACAACAATATAACATTATAAACGCTCTATGCGTTTTGTGTTATTATTATGATTGTACATTCGTACGTACGAACAATTTCATATCATTTATTACATTGTCATTTTCGCCATGTTATTGTTACCGCTCGCGTTGTTGTTATTGTCGTGCTTGCTTGTCATTGTTCGACTCGCTCTTCACCTTTCCCAAACCAACCGTCTCATCTCGACGTCGGCGCGCGTTTAATTAAACGAAATAATAATTCAATCCGGCTTCTGCTACATTCAAGAATACAATAGCAACAGTCCACACACAGAGAGCATCCTCTGATGCTCTGGTAATCGCGGAAAATTTACTGGTTCTTTCTCTTCGTCTGCCATATTAAACAAGCATGACTGATATTTATTTATTCGCCCATTCACGACTCAGTTCGGTTAAATTTCAAACAAACGTGGAATCACTCATTCAATGAATGAATCATTCATTTACTTTTACAGCACAGGTGCGAAAAGAACTATTCTTAAATTTAATATTCATATCAATTATGTATCCGTTAATTTCGACAACGGGTGTGTGATCACTTAATAAAACAAATTTACCGTTGAAAATTAAATTCCGTGAGAGGGACGGCGAATGCAATTCGCTGAGAGTGCACTAATTAATTGCATAGTAGTTAGTTATTGCGAAACGGGACGCATAAAATAATTGTTTTGTGTCCTATCATTGGGACGAACGCAACTTTTTGATCAATTTTTCATGACTCACTGCACAATTACTCCGCCACCTGGCTCTCTTTTAATCATCCGCAATTATTCTGAAATCACGCGCGTTGTTAATAGACTTCGTCGTATTGATTTTTATGCGCAGCAGCCATTACGCGTAATTTATTATTATTCAAAAAATTAATTAATGCGCATTGTAAATACATCATGAATTTTTCAAAGCGTGCGCCAAACAATAAACTAAATAATTAAAAGCGCGCACAGCAACATTTACGACGAACATCGACAGGTGAATTAATATTAAAATCATGTACCTACAATGAAATTGATGGATCAATTTATAATTTTGTATTTATATTATTTAAATTCTTTTTGCTCGTTTATTATTATTTTTCATACTAATAGCACGAATGCGTACGCGCATTCACCACATTTCGATTGATATTAATTTAATATATGAACAAAGCGCGATGAAACCAAATGAATAAAATTGCCTTAATGTTAATGAAGCCATTATTTTATGTCATGAATTCCGCTATAGAAATTGAATACGCAGAGGAATTTAATTAACTTTATCCAAATTGATTTTTCCAATTATTCGCGCTTATTTATTATTAATTTCGTAAATGCATGTCATTTTATCCAAATACTATCAATCGAAAATCAAAAGCAAATTCAATTCAACACAAATTATTTCAACATGCAGCATGCACAACTTTATATTGGAACGATAAGCGTATTTGACATAAAAGTCACGCATTTACTGTTTGAATGAGAGTATTTATAGCTGCTGCTTTTATTAAGTGTTGTTGCCGCCGTTGCCGCCGCCGAGCTGTGCTGCATGCAGTTGCGCTAAGCACACATGTTTCGCATGCAAGAAGAAGTGAACAACATACGCAATGCTTATGAATACAGCATGTATGCACATAGTGAATATGTTAGCATCATTGAATACGCGCGCATGTGCGCAAATTCATGCGCTAATTAGTAATATGAAATATGCGCTAATTAACTCATAAACTATGTCGTTCTCAGTGCCTGCGCATGCTTTACAAATTGAAACACACAGCAATGCAGCCGTTGCTTGCTTCCTATGCATATGTCTAACGCCGACAAGCATTTAATTTCACTCAAGTGTCTCAATGTATTATTCGTGTTTTATACAGATTTAATTCTACAGTGGATTACAATTACAATGACTCTATCACTCTGTCATCATTTCTGGCATGTGGTAATTGATGTTAATTTACAACACTCTCATCAAAAATTACTTTGGCTATAGCAACCAAATAAACTTTCAACTCGCGCTTAACGACGATGCAAATTACTGTCCTATTTAGCATATTTAACCAATTTGTTTTTCTTAAAATTTAAATCCGTTTAATTAATTAATTCACGTTCGTTTTCAACTTCCGATAAAAAAACACAATCTCCCGAAAAGGCAGAGCAAATGAATGAATGAATGAATTGCAATCAAATATAAACTGAAAGGTAACCTGATGTGAATAAAGCGATGACGGTGCTGAAACGCGGCGGCAAGGAAGGAAGAAGTTGATGAAAACGCGGCGCGCGCGCGTGGCGCGAGCAAGCCGATGATTTATAGTGCGAATAATCCGGCCGGAATCGGTTCTCATCTCGCACCTTCGCTTCGCATCTAATGCAGCGAAATTTAATAACATCTCGCCGCGGCGCGCAGCCGAATGAAGCGCGAGGCGCGAGCATCTAATAAGATGGGCCATAACTTATAAATTACGCATGCAATATAACGATAAACAAAGTGCGCACCCGCACCGCTCGCAGCCTCCTCGGATATTGTTGTTGCACTGAATGCGTATTAACGCCGACACCGCCATTAAACGCGCATTTGATGCGTCAATTCTAATTTATGGCGCCGCGACTCCTTTGTGCTATGATCTCCTACTTTTTGCATTATGATTATTATTGCTCATCATTATACGCGATATATTAAATTATGAGCAAATTCTTTCAATATTTACTCCCCCATTTTATTATTCTCGCTGCATTTTCATGAAAGATATAAAATATCAATAGCTAATCAAAATATTAGGCAGCTTAGATTAATTCTCACGAATCAAATCTAATTGAAAATGATTAAGGAACTTGTAATATTAGTTTTAAAAAAGAAAGTTGTTTACAATTGCTACACGACATTGAAAAAAGTTGATTTACAAAGCCAATTAAAAAGTTGGCCCGTGCGCTTCAATTAGAAACTCTATGTTTCATCCGCTTTTTCCTTCAGCGTGAACTTGCGTGATGTGAAGTGATTTAGAAATCAACCGCCTACTAAAACTATTTTAAGTGCTTGCTTGGTTGTCTCGTCTTGTCGCTGCACTTCTCCAGCCACCTACTCGCAAGTCGCGCGGAGGATTTAAACGTCCGGACTATGAATAGTCATCGGATTATGTACGTATGTGTAATCTTCTTACAACAAGCTTCAGATGCGAGGAAGAAGAATAATAATGTGGAAGACATCATTTAAATGCACGTATGCATTCAAAGCTTTATCATTTTTCACAAGATAATAAATTTCGAAACCCACACGATGAATGATGTGTGGCGCAGTTAACGCAATTGCTTGCCATCGAAAAGCGCACATTGTGGTACCCTTACTACCCCTATTTCCGAATACGACACGTGCGTTGCATACGCATCTAATGTCATTGATATACAGTCAATACCCATTATTATCACCGAGTATCCCCCTCATTATACACCGTACTCATCCCACCTAATCATGAATCACCTAAATTAATCGAAACTCTATAATTTCATGTCTAAAAAGAGCTAAATTAATCTGCTTTATTCTTAATTGCACTTCATTCAGAAGTAGCGCCAAACCATTCAAAACTACGATATTTCTTTTCACTGTGAAACAATACGAGACGAACTGTATGCGTAAAATCAACCCCTCGTAGTTGTGCATTTAATTTGAATAGTGCAACCCCTCTGTGAAACACACAATTCATAGATTCGTGTTATCTTTGAAGTACGAGTCTCGTATTTCACTTTTTTCACATACATTTCATAGCTGATATTCATACCATTATTCGAATACAAAACATTTAACATCATCCGCATAATAGTTTAGTACAAATAGACCTACTTTTTGCGAAACACGATTATCTATAACTCCCCGATTTTTAACAATTCGAAAAAAATTTCTTTGAAATACGAGCCGAATTCCATTAACCAACGCAACTTTATCCTTTAAATTATTTCGTATTCATTGTTCCTAAGAAAATATTCTCATTCATTTGATTGTACGTTATTGCGTGTGAAAATCCAATTTCGTGTATAAATTTTAAATGTTGGCGGTGCGCCGGGGACGGCGGCAATGTTTTGAAATAATTCCCAAGAAACGCAACTATCTGAATGTGACGCAAACATGACGCACCCCCGCGTGACGTGCACATCAAGGGTACATTTTCCTCCTTCATCGAAATTGCTCAATAGCGTAATAGTTAAATAGCTTGAACGAGTGAACGCGTGCGGCCGCCGCCTCCGCACGCGATGCAAGTCAAGCAAGCGAGCAAGCAACCCTTTGATTACCATACCAAAAGCGGGTGGGTTTCGTATTCTACGCAGGTTTTCTTGCCGGGTCAAACGAACGAACGAGCGAGCGAACGAACTAACAAACTCCCAACGAAACCGAAAACTCGAAACGCCTTTGATAAACGAGATCGGGGCGCTACGCAAAGGCCGTAAATTAGTTCTATTTGTTTTAAAAATAGATAATAGACAAACGGACGCCCGAAGACGGAGATCAAACAAATCGTGTAATGAACTAGCAAAAGAACGCAAACGTTTAAACATCCGAGTGGGCTTATGTTTGCGAAAAATACAAGTGAGTGCTCCACGCGTTGTAAACAGTGCCTATGTTTGTTGCTTTCGTATTTCCGCAATCGTGATAAAACTTGTCGATTCCGGTATGTGCGACCAGTGCCACAATTGTTGCTTTTACCTGATTTTAACCAACCTTAAACCTACTTCCTCGTGTATTACCTACATATTCCGTTGCAAATATTCGCGTTACGAAATTGCCATTGCAATAATATCGCCGTAATGATTCATTATATTGAAGATCCATCCAACAATACCTCGCCTATCAATTGTTGTCTCATCGTTTCGCAAACAAGCGCAGCAAAAATAGATATATGCAAAGAGTGACTCACCTAATTGGACGTACATCTTCGGCCTCACATTCTCCTGCCAAGCGGCGGCAACTCCATGGGCTCCTCCATGTAGGCAGAGAATACACACGATCGTCATGTACAATGCGACAATTGCATTGCTACCGCAGCACACTTTGCCCTCTCGACGCGGCATTTTGTCAATCACAAACGCACTTAACTAAACAACAAAACACAACGCGGTCACACGCGCGCGCGGACTTTAATCGCGGATAGCAGAGCAACGCGTCGTCGTTGCGGTCCAGTTCACCATCGATGCGGCATCGTATTCACTCGTATGCACTCGTCGTGCTGGACACTCAGTGCGTCGTCTGCGGCGTACGTACAAAATTGTAAAAATCCTCTCGTTTCGGCAAAAAAATTGTATGTTTGTAATCCAAATGCGTAGGCAGATTGCAAGCGCGAGCCGAACGTGGGTGCGCACGCGGCTGCTTGTCGACTGGCACTGTGCGCGCGGAACACTGCAGCAGCGCCTGCGGCGGCAACGTCGATGTTGGCAGCGACGGTGGCGGCGAGGGAGAGACCTACAGCCAGCTGACGCGGTGGTGGCGGTGCGCGTCGTGTAATGATCGCGCAGCTAGCAGTTTCCAACTAGCGCCAACAACCTGCAACGGAGACACAACGAATTATCCTTCATTATCCTACTTAGCACATACATTTTAAGCGAAAAGATTTCCCCAATACCAATTAATTAATATTCGCCGCGACCACCCCTCCGAAAAACGCATGCAAAATACATTTTCTAAATATTATTCATGCTAATAACTCGCATAGCATTAGCGCAAAGACTATAATGCAACTATGCGTTTGTTATGTTTATCCTGTTTGTTTGTTTGCGCGCCCGGTTGGTGTATGAACTTGTTTGTCGCGCATAGTGTGCGCGCGAGCGAGAGAGAGAGAGACAGAACAGGGAGCACAGCAACGAACAAATTGTTTGTTTACTCTTTCATCCACGGTACTCCATCCCGTTTATTCCCCTGTTTGCGTCATTTATTATACGGAAAACTTTTCGCAATTTCACATACCTGCGCACCCCTTTTGCACGGCATAGTTGACCCCAAAGTGTAATTGATACTTTAAAATATCTCAAAATAAGACAACAAATCCCCCTGTCCAGCCCGCTTATAATCGAAATCAATGCACTTGTTAGCAGAAAAAAATGAGCACCGAATGAAATTTACAAGGGGATCAACGACATACAAGGTCGTCGACCCTACCATCCCGAATCTCGTCCTGCCGCTGCCGCTTGCTGCATGTATCTCTTCTTCTGTCATAGTTTGGCGCGTTGCGTTTGTGGCTGTCAGAGACAGACGCGAAATATGTGTGTGCGCACACCACGGCTCGTCCTTCCGCTTTGTGCGGGCGCAAGTGGGACGCGTGCATCTCGTTACATTCGTTCGTTATCCTTTATGCTGCGCCGTAATAGATATGCTGTTTAGTTCGAAGGACATCCATATCGGCGGCGTGAGAGGAATGATATTGATGAGGTTAAGCACGAGGCGACGTCCGGAAAGCTTTGTTGCCTTTTCGGGCAAAAATGCAAAATTTAATCAGCCACGAGAGAGCAACGCTCGCTAGCGCACACGCTCACCACTCGCCCAATGCATCCTGCTGGTTCGAGGGATGATATACGTTGCCAATCATCCATAGCCATCGAGCAAGCTTCGTTGCTCGCGCTTTGAACTCAATGAACTTTAAATTTCTAGTCGAGTTCATTTGCAAATTCTGATTTTCTATAGAAAAAATGAATTTTCTATTCATCAATACGAATAAATAATCACCATCACTCTCCATTCCTCTGACCAGCAATATAGTTTCCCGCAAGTGTATCAAATCCACGACGGTGGCGCAAATCATTCGATTATTTTAACGCACGATTGCATGTGCTTTGAACTTTTCGGCATTAAGGGTTGTATTTAGGGTTGCTTTCCACCTGCCGAGACAGACGGAGAGGATGCGCCGTACGCCAAGTGTGCGAACGACAGCTACTTGATCCTTCAACCTTTGAAGCCGCCTGCGCCGCTGCCGCCAACGTCATCATGACCTTGCCCTCTGCAACCGCAAGCCACCGCAGCACTTTCAATTTCGCAATATCAACCACCCCTCTGTTTCTTTGGTGAAATGCATGCAAAGCCGACGTTTACCAGGTAAACGATGCGCAGAGGGGGCGGCCGCGGCGGCCGTAGAATTTGATATGACGTCAAGCGTCAGTCAATCGAACACGTTGAATGCGATTACGCCTAGTGGCGAATTCGACGCTCGTCGGATATTTCCCTAATCAGTTTATCTATGCTGGTTTAACGCTTTCCCTCAACCAAGTGTGCGCTCTTTTCGAATTTCGTTTTTGTTCTTTTTGCCGTACACGTAACATAAATAAATATTTTTTATCGTAAGAATAATTGTGCAATATTCACATGCGCGTATATGGCGAGAGAAGAGAATGGGGGGGGTTGATTCGTTTACGAAATTCCATGTTTGTGGCGGCTCGAATCTCTTCTAGCGGAAAGGTTTTATTCCGCGGGATGAATTTCCGCCGTCTTGCGAATAAACAGGCGTCCTTATCTAATGCCTAACCGGGTTAGTTTTTCCTCATGTGCGCGCATCTCCCAGTGCTTGTTATCCTCGCGTCGCGACATGCACAAGCGCTGGAAACGGTGAGGGTGAATGGGGCAGAAGAAACATTCGTACATGTGCGTGCATGCGCGCTAAGGTGGCAGACAACCGCCCGCCCGCGAATTCATCCGCCCGTGAAACGGCATCAGTGCGCGTGTGCATGTTTGTAGAAAATGTCTAAGTTCCTACTGTTACTGCTACCGCTGCTGGTGGCGGTGTTGGTGGTGGCTGTTTATCCCATTGTGGGCGCGACGTTTGCAAAGTTTATTACGCATGTATTTGTTCCGCGAGGACAAGGACGGCGCGACGGTTGAAGAAAAATCCAGAAAATAAAATTAATTGAAGCGAGAGGCGAACGACGGCGAATGCGCGAAAATTGTTTTCATCTGCGCGCCACTCACACCATAATGAGTAGTGGGTACTTTACGGAAGAAATTGAAATCCGTGCCGAAGAGTTTCGCCGCCTGCCGCTGCCGCCGATGGTTTAAACGCATTAACGATGCGCTGCGGGCGGCAGGACGCCAGCTGCCGTCCATCACATCACGTGTCAAAAACGTGATCAACAGCACTAAAAGGTTCGTTCGGATGTGGGCCGACCTGGCGCCCCCCCAAGCAAAGTTGAAACTAAACTTTTTCCTCGTCGCCGCCAATTTCTTGCGCATTTCCTTCCAATATCCTTCGCTTCACAACTTCGCACCGACTCTCCGGCTGTTTTTCTTATTACCATGCCGCGCACCACCAACGACAGCATATGGATCGCAAAGTGCAATTTCGAACAGAAAGTCACAAATTTTTCAACTCTTTTAATTTTTCTTCGCCGCGTTCCACCACAACTCACGCAAGAAATAAAAACCGTTTTCAAGTGCATCATTAGACACATTGTTCGCGAATCCTAACCAACATCAAATAAAGTTTCCCTTAGAAATATTCCAAAATTGCATTTTTGCTTATTTCCTGCTTCCTGCTCCCAAGCGCAATGAGTGAGATTGCACATCAAAGTACGCCACGCATGTTTTTGATCACGCATTCAACGTGGATTCATTCGCAAATGCATTGCGCACATTGCAATGTTATTCTATAGTCTGTGTTTGTGCTTCTAACATGTTCTGTTAGCATGCTAACCGAGCAAACGAACCAACGTACGAACGAACGAACGAACGAGAGATTCGCCATCAATGCAAACCCCTTGCGCTGCTTGCTACGATATGCTATAAAAGCAAACAGGTGTTTGCCGCGTTCGTTTTCAATGTTTTCCAAACGTTTAGTTTCCCAGCGAGAACGTAATGAATAAATACAGAAAGCACATGTAAGTTAACGCGTACCCACCCTACAGAAAGGATGAATTTCTTAAATATTCATTCCTCAATTCGTCCCCACGCGATATCGTGTCTTAATGAAGTCTAATCAATAAAGGCTATTTGTACATAGTGTGTAAAAATGAACTTACTTATCGATTCTCTCCCAGTTAATTATGTCGTTGCCTCTGCATTCCAGCCGATAACCTTTGAAGCCGGAAGAAGCGTTATTACTGTAACAAATAAAATGATAAACTATTAACTCATCTCATTTGTCTACGACTACTTATTAGTAAAACATAATAACAAAATAAGTCCTAAACCACTTTCAGCATGATTGCCATTAGGGCATAATAAATATGAGCTAATTTAAAATCCAATTCTTTCTCGCATTTTAACCTAGTCTGTCAATAAGGGGAATACCAAATTTATATTCAGTACGTAAGGTTTTACATATCATTATGCCCCAAAATCCATGAGTCACTCAAAGAGAGAAACTTTGTTTTGCATAGAACGCAATCCCCCCGAAAGCGAGAAAATCTTAAGCGCAAATAAAAATGTGGCGGACTTAATGCAATAACGACATTAAATAAATTGATGATATCGCCATACAGCAATAGCTAGTGCAAATGCTCGTTTGCGTTTTATTTTTTCTCGTCGTCGTTCAACAGTATGTTGTTGAATTTCCCCTCACGATCGAGCCACTAAATGCACAAGAACGCCAAGCTCAAAATCGTCGCGTCGCTGCATTATGGTCGCGTACACAGCGCAGAAATGGTTGTAATTGTGTATAATGCCGAAATCGACGACGCACTTAATATAATAATATAATTCAACTCCAGGAAATGCTGGAGTGGATGCGAGCGCAGGCGACTTGAAGGTCCCCGCGCGTGCTCCCCAAATATTATTGCACTTCGTGGGGTCCTTAAGTGCATGCTGCTGCTACTGCTGCTGCTGTTGCTGCTTGCTTCCCCCCAGCGCGCACTTCCCAATTCATCCTTTACAATTGAGCATAAGTAGATTATCGAGGAATAAATTGAGAAAAATGTTCAGCTGTGCTGTACAAATTATGTTTTGAATAATATTACGAGCATTCCGTCTAGTAATTTCCGTCATTAATTGTTTCGAACGACTACGTATTAGTAATTGCCATAAAACTTAACAAACCCACCTCATATTAATTCATGGAAAATGCAAAATGACATAGTTCATAAATTGTTCGTGATGCGCGTACAACAAATGAACAAATTCTTCGAATTCATGCGAACCGCCCGAGTCAATGCAAAGGGGCGGCCGGCGTTCATGAGTCAATTGCTAAATGAATAAGTGGAACAACAGGGTTTCGAGAACAGGACGAGCACTAAACTATGCATGAGCGCGATATGCACTTTGCGCTTCCACGAAGTCGTCGCATTCTGAGCAAGGCAGCGCAAACTCGGCGGCGATTTAGGTCATCGTATTATCTCGCACGCCACCTGCTGATTGTCCATGCATGCTCGGAATATAAACAATCGCTTCGAAAACAATTGCAAAACGCGAAAAACCCGCTCGCCGAATTCTCTGGCTGGTTGAAGCAGCGCAGAATCGCGCAATTGTGTTGGTGGAAAATCAATAGCGACTTCCCCGAAACACTAACACTACATAGCGTTAGCATGCGCGCTCTTTGCTTCCGGTTACGCGCACGTGCACGAAAAACCAACATGCGCCGCAATTTTTACGCAAACAGCCCATACAATGTTTTAATTAAATTGCGCAAAATCGCGACGCCATAAGTGTGCGCACACACTATGAATATAAGTCGGCGGCGGCAGCGAGCAGAAAGAAAACGAACGTACGTACGTATTCGGAACGCGATTCAATTCTCAAAGCCGGCCCCATTCTTCATACTCATATCTTGCGCATCCCTCAATGTTCGCTCGCTACACTATTGTATTGTGCCCCATTGTGATGCATTCGCGTGGAATGCATCCACTAACCCCCTCGCGCGCAAAATGGACAGCAAAAACTATTTATGGGATGAAAGACGAAATTTTTCTGCATCCATCTAGCCAATCAATATAAACGCAACGTTCTTCATCCCCTTCGTCTTCTTCTTATTTCTTATTATATTTTAATAACCACGCATTATACGTAATTCCCATTATTTTCTTGCTCGCATTCTTCGCATTCGATAAAGGATAAAATTACTACAAAAAAAGCGAAACCTTCTAAACCTTCAGACGAATGAAAATCCACTCTAATTGAATTGAAAATCTAAAATGGCATTAATCGACCATCTGGTACTATTTGCTATGTATCAAGTCGTATATTATATCTACCTATAAATTAGTAAATTAGCTCTGGGGGTTGAGGGCATTTTCGAATACAATTTGAATAGGTGAATAAATATGCGCCTTTTCGGAATAGGACGTATGTGCACGTTGCAAATAGGTAAGGGGTGGGCATCAGCGGGCCCAAAAAGAGGGGTAGCATCTGGCGAACGCGTATCTAAATGGCACGTGATTAAACACGTGTCGCATACTGAATGAGGGCGGCACGCGCGCCACGAATCTGCCGAATTTCACTATTATGTGCATGTTAAAATATTTAAACGAATACACGCATCGTTATTTAATCGTATAGTGCAAAATACGCCGACGCATTGCCAATCAATAACTAAACAAGTCAATGTTTGTTAATGCTAAACGATTAATAAAAGCGCGCTCATTTGTATAAATGAATGCGCACAGCGTGCATTTACGAATTATCAGCATAAGTGTACGATGGCAGTGTGTGCGTTTCGTTTCGTGTTGTTTGCTTTGGCATTCGCATAACTTGTTTAACGGTTGCAGCGGTTGGTATGTTGTGGTCGGCTGATGCACGGACAGCCAAAGAACTACCCATGCCGATGCTATTGCCGCCGCCACTGCCACCACCGCCACCGCTGCAGTCGCTTGTCATTATCATGTTTATTCAATGCGCCTGGCCCAGATATTCTAAACAAACAGACGACGCGATCATTCAATGATTTCCATTGATTTTGATTGATATGCGAATTGTGTTTGTGCAATGTGCACGCGGGCTGAAATAATGCCGGCAAAACACGAAGGATGGAATGATTATCGTTCCAAGTAAGCAAAATATTAATTTTAGCTGTTTTTCCTAGTTGTTGAAATTCCTCCGGCAGCTGTTCGAATTTCTTATTATGAAGCAAGCGTCTGGTAGCAAACATGCCAGTCATCTCACTGAATGCGTGCTTTAACAGAGAGATAGGTGCGGTTTGTTGCCCTCGCCATCTCTTTTGTGTTGCGCTTTTTATCTGATTTCATGCTTCATGTTTATTTTTAGCTAAACTTCATTCACTCGCTGAATGAAGGGCACGTCTTCTCTCATTTCTTTCCACGACTTTCTTGTGAATAATTTGTTTACTCATTTCATTTAAAAATGTACATAGTGTTTTCACATATAATTAATACAAAAAAAAGGCGTAATGACTTGTGCAATTATCACGAAAACTATTGCAATTAATAATTCACGGCATTCGGTTAATTTCGGGACGTAAATAACCAAAAATACACGTTGACAACCACGAAAGGCAGCCGAATAATAAGAACGCGTTAATCTCCTTTCCATATCCATTACGCACATACCATACGCATACGCATAAGAAACGCGCGATAAGAAACTTGGAAGTAATTTATTCTAATAGCAAAAGTCACTTTCAGCGCCGAATACAAACAAGAACAAAGTAGTAAAATTAATGTGAAGATGTCAGAAGTTATTAGCACTTAGAGCGTTTTTGTACGCGCCGCGACAGGCCCGAGAGGCGGCAAGTAAGGTGATACAAATCGGTCGCAGGAACGCAAATTACCAATTCCGATAGAACGCGGCGCGACGCGCACCTTCAGTGAGGCGCCGTGCGACAAACACGAAATAGCTGGCACCAATTTCAGTTTTCGTTACGTGCATGCATGCATGCAACAAACACGGCCGCCACCCCCTTTTGCAGCTTAGCCGCCTTCGCATCGCATTTGCGCCGCCCGCCTTGTAATTGTGTAACATTAGTACGCTTATTCGGTTACGGGTTACACGCTGCTACCGTACATTGCAAAGTTGCGCGCTTCAGGAATACTTGCTTGCTTTGCTCGCGTTCCGTTACGATTATTATGATTGTCGTGTGTTATAATATTCACTAATAACTCAATTTCCTCGCCTTGTCTGCCAAGAGCTTAATACTCCACCTTCGTACGTAACAAATACAAATATAACGTAAAGTATCAATTACGCTTCGCAATTCATATCCTGAGAAATTCAACGATTGAACATCTAGCAATAAACTAAAAAAAGAACCCCGATAGTTGCCTCAATTATTTCACGTCATGAATCGCCAGTTGGAAGCATGTGATAGACAATTGTGTAATCGATACACGAAGAGATAAAAGCATATGGAATATCAGTTATCCCAGGGTTACTCCGTTACTGACAGCAACCCTTAATTGAACCGAAAATTGCATGCATATTGATAATTTTCCTACAGGCGTAACATCTGATAGCAAACATTGCATGCTCGTCATTACAATCTCTCTTCCTGCTCCGCATGTATTGTATAATCCGCCATAATACAATGTGCCAGTGCAATTGTCGATAATGCACATTGATGAAGACATTCATTATTTTGCCTGGAGCCAAGTGCATTTCGTAATTAGTGTCTGATTGGTGTGAACATCAAATGTGTTTCAAAGTACATTAAAAAACGGTTAATTATTCTACCATTCAACCAAACTGCAATGTTTTGAACAGGTTCAATGCTTTTTTTCTATACCGATAACTGCTATCAATTGATGGTGCAAGTATGCCGTTGCATGATTGAATAATTAGCATAACAAACAGTTCCATGACGAATAATTAGAAGGAATCCTCCCATATCCATTCCGATGGCGAGTGAACCATTAATACCGGATGCAAAGCGTCTACGTTTGATAATTGTCAATACGTGATTGCACATCAATGCATATAATGCATGATCATGTCCGAAACTAATTAGCTAGGCATAAAGCTAGCGGCTGATTAAATTAATAAGTAGTGTCTCATCTCGCTGTGTGCGATACGAATAATCAAACAATTACGATACATTCAGTAAATTACTGAATGATCGACTCCGAGCGCCGAAACGCTTCATTGGCTATATTATAAAATACCGCAAATGGAAAACGCGAAAATTGCATAGCGTACGATTGAGGCTGTGTGTGATTAGCACACGAGTGTCCTGCAAATGCCAATTGCATTCACACCATGCAGAGACGAAGCGCTACGGCAGCAGTGAAATGAACCGCAGCAAAGTGCATGAATGCCATTATCCACTCGGATCCTATGTTATGCAATGCGTTCATTCAATCGAAACAATCGATGAAATCAATCTTCCAACGGTTTGCTAAATGCAATTTCAAACTACCAACTGTATCTGTTACCTCCAACTGTTGTTAGTCAGTTGGTCTACAAAAATACTTGAATATTTGCTCTAACGTAATTGATTCACACGCCAGCTGGCGAGGATGTAGGACTTCAAATTGTTGTCGATTGCAAGATTTGTATAATAAATGCACTTCCGGCAATTTTGCAAAGTACTTACGTTTGTATAATGCTTCTGTGGATTCACTGGTTACGTACAACTCCACTACCAAGCAAGCAGCGAATGAAAACAGCTAACATAACATTGCCGTTGGAATAACAACAACCCAACACAACATGGGCTTATGGCTAGGCAGGGAAACGGAACCAATGTATGAAAATCTCATCATGGAAATAAGACTTCATTGGATGTCTACAGAACAAAACCAAATATAACCCTACTGTGTCAACATTGATGCACATTAGAAAGAATGCTACTTACATTTTGTATGATGACTTCTGTTAAGTCGATTAGATAATCCACATGTCTGTTAATTCAGTTGCTGTCAAAACAATGCATTTTTTAACGGTGCACTGCAAGATTGGCACACACTGCACGCACAGTAACGTCGGAAGAGAAATCGATTGCCAGTTTTTGTTGTTGTTGCAATTTCCCAGATGTATTGCAACGGGTTTGTTGCGTGTGCGATGCACTATTCACCGTTGGTGCATCCACTAGGAAGTGCAGAATGTACGAAGAACCGCAATGAGGAACATGACCGACTGTCAAACAGATCGCCTTGATTGCACCACTTGAGTACGCGCACTTTGCAGACGACGTCCGATGCACAATAGTTAATGAATCGTCGTGGGCGAATGCAGTTTCGCTAGTGTTTCGTACCGCACTTGATTCACTTTGCGTGAATGCGATCAGAATGCACAGTGAATGAGAAATATCGATGCGTTCTAAGCGCGCCTGCTTACACCACGCACGCAGGCAGACAACTTATGCCGTCATGGCTGCGATTAAAATGGCCGTAGAATAGGTGCTGACGCCTGGTGGCGGTAAAACAAGTTACATTTATAAACAAACCAATTGATCATTATCAAAATATGTAATTAGATAAACTAGGACATGAAGTCATTCGCATTACTCACTGCAAATTCCATTGTAAGGACCCTGATACAGTTTCTATACACTTAACCACTACCAATCATTCATGTTTGTTAAGCATGGAGCAAGATCTTTAGGCTGCTCAAAAAGGCTATAAAGTTTAAGGATACGATGCAATATTTAATCATTTAAATATATGATATATAATATATAGCTTGCGGTAGAATAAATCTAGATAAACATAACAAATCATTCTGTAAATTTAAAAAAGTATAAAACTTTGTATAGTTATTTTCAAGCATGTATAAGTGTAAGAAATAGAATAGTACAAAGTTATTTAGCAGTTGTTCGATATTTCCTTGCACCAACCGCTAAAATAAACCATTTTATTGTTACAATTTTAATGAATATTATCAATACTCACAATTAACAAGACAAATTTCAACATGCACACCATTGTCATGTAAAAAGCACAGCCAATCTTTCTGCTTCATTGAAAGTTTATCATTTTGACTCTTAACTTCGACAAATAGGCACTGAAAGAATTAATAATAATGTAACATCTAATAAATAACGATTTGCTAGTAAATCCAACATACCCGTTTATCACTTGGATGCCATAAAAACAAATCTGGCATACCAGCCTTATACAATTTTATATTCTTCACAAAACGGGTAAATATTATTGCAAGCTTAATTCTCGTTATGCATTTAACACAATCAATTATTAATTGGAATGAATTAACGAGTTCCATAGAATGTAGGCCTTTTTCATGCGCATGTTCTATTTTCCAATGATTTAAATAATCGAATAAATATTCATCGGTCCAGCCTACTCCAATATTTTCGATTCGTGTTGTAATTACTTCCATCCTGTTCAAGTAAAAGTCCTTGCTGAACATATCCAATGGAATATATTGCATGCTATTAGTAAATGCATTATCAATATCCTTATATATGATATCCCAAAAAAATATTGTAAACAATGTGGTCACTAAACTGCCTTCACAGTGAATCCACCTTGGATAAAGTGATGTATAATAATTCGCTGCAATTTTCTCAACCGTCTGCAATGCATCATCATCCTTATACAGCACTCGATTTCCTGTTTTAGTGCCTTCCAATGGACGAGCTGCAGTTGTTGTTACAGGAATATCCTTAATTGCAAGTAATGCGGGAATTTCATTTTCATTATTAATCTTCTTTCGCTTTTTCAGCTCATGCAATCTTTGTAGTAGATTGTACTTATCAATATTATTTACTCTGTCATCAGCTAAACCTGCCTGACATGCCTCAATAGTTGCTTCAAAATTGTGCTGAGCTCTATAATGTTTTGCCATTTCCACATACCATTCACCACACTTGGATGAACAATATTCATGATCCAAAAGAAAATCCAACCACGTGAGAACTTGTTCTTGTTCCTTCGTCAGATCAATAACAGCAATTGATAAAATCTTTGCATATACATATGCCGGAGTAAATTTCAATCGATTATCATAAACTGTTGGATCTTGGAGTTTATCATAAACTTTATTTGCTATCTCCAATAATTTATCCTGCACTTTACTCTTTGGGCGCTTCTTTAGTGTTTGATATTCAAAGTAAAATGATATAGCATCTGCATATCTGAAAACCAATTAGTTTATTTCAGTTGGATGTATTTGCATGATACTCACTTGTAGAACTCTTTCCAATTGTCAAACGCATTGTGATCTTTGACTGTAAATTTTGGTAGAACTGTTCGACCACTTCTTACATCATGAATATACAAATATACCTCATGAGTGGATGTTAGTTCAGTCAATTCATAATGATACGCTAAATGAAGACGAAATAACGTAACTCGCAATGAGTCAGCCAGGCGGATGCATTTTCCCAAAACTTTGATTGCAGCAGCTTTAACTCGGTCACTTAATGAAATAGATGATAGTGTTCTTTGAGATTGTGCAAAATTCGATAAAGCTGATACCAGATTATCTCTCTTTGCGTTTTTCGCACATTTCACACGGAATTCTTTGACAAGTTTTCTAAGATCAGGCATAGTTAGGAAATTAAGTGTGTCTTGAAGTCCATTTTTATGATGTATATCTGAGACAAAAGTTATCAGTAAACTAATTAACTAATTTGTAAATGAAATACCTAATGAGATATAGCCAAATTTGTGCATATCAATTAGAGTTAAATCCAAAGCTTTATTATGATCCAACTTAATGGTTTTCAGAAATTTGTCCAATTGATACCATTTTTTCTGGCGTGTGTACAAGCGAAATAACACCTCTTGCCCATAGTCAGGTAAATTAAATAAGGTATTAAGAATACAGAAATCAGCAGGTGACAATAACTTCTTTCTGCATGGATCACCTGCAACTGATTGCCAAATAAATTGTATAATTTCTTGATGCTGATAAATATCATTATCCAGATCATGATCAGCAATTGTATTCTCTGTTAAATCATTCTGTACATCTGTATTAGAGACTTCTTCTAATATTGTCTCACATAAATCTCCTACATCTGTCTCCAAAATTGTTTCATCATCATTATCTTCAATAACACCATCATCTCCTAGTGATGCATCTAATGAATTCTCCATTCCATCTTTAAGGTATTCAGTGGTAGCTTTATTCGATTCAGCAAAGCACAGCTTGACATTATCATTAAACTTTGTTTTCTTACTTGGTGATGTTTCAATATCTTTATTATGGCATGAAACTTGAATTATGTACCTATCTTCCTTAAAGTTTTCCTTAACAGCTTGTTGCATTTGTTGAGAAGTGGAAATTTGTGCAGCAAGATCCTGGTTGTACTTTGGTACACAACCATGGCTCTTGACATGATTTGGCTTAGATGCTTTTGTTTTCAATATAGACGCACAAAATGATGTATTAAATGATAATTTCTTAGATACTCCTTTTTCCATTATTCCCTTTATGACTGACACAGATTATTAGTTTATAGCATAAATTTATTGTAAGGCATTGAATACGGTTTTGGTAGGTTGTTGTGTTTACTTGTGTTTACATCAGTATACATGCACCTATCATCTCTAGTAATAATCATTTATGGATCATATATTATCATTATTGTAACTTTATATTGTTTTAGTTGCATATATATTGATTATAATGTATAGTTTTATTGGACTGCAAATAATGTGCGTATTATTTGTTATTTTTATTGAGAAACTTAACGTTAGCGGCGCCTATAGGGGGAAAAAGGAACTTGTATAACGAGTAAAGCGATGACCAATATCTTCACACAATTCCTGAACGAGTAGACTATGCTCTCCAGACGTCAATTTTCCAGAGGCAGTTCGGTCACAGCATTGAGAGAAAGTCCTGGTGTGGAGCAGGTGTATACAACCAGACCTTTCGCATGGTGATTGTGTGTTTTACTGCACTATTGTTTATTTCTTAGTAAATAATTTATAAAATACAGTGAAAGTAGAAAGAGAACCATTCAATATCAACGTTTTCAAACATACCAAGTATCTCGAGCACGAAATATGGAAACTTCAAATGTAATGGGATTGAGTATGAATAAATTGACTAGTTACTACTGAATAATAATTACTTTGCTTTTAGAATAATCTTAGGATGTATGACTTAAACTATATGAATATCTAATTCAATATCTCTCCATGCCGATCTGGCTATTTATCCCAAGTTATGGATAGGTGCTTTAACAACTGGATATTTATCATATGATAAATTGACAAAATACATGATTGATTGGTATATAAATTAAGAACCAATACAATGAACAAATAAGTTTAGAATAATTGACCCTGAGAAATGTGGGGTCAGCTTTTTGTACCACTTATTAGTCACATGTTATGTAGATATCAAGATTGAGTACCAATGAATTTGAAAAATTTGTCAACAAGTTCCCATTTTAAGAAGCTAGAGTTAGAATTCCTATATTATGCCAGTATGATCATTACACATAAATGACTGTAGCAAATTAATCTATTCTTGAATAAAATTTTAGGAAAGTGCTGGTACTCCTCTGTCAATACAATCTTCAGCTTTTACTTCAGGAGAATAAAACTGAAGGCATTGGAACTGTTTAGCATTTGTTGTATTCTCCAATTATCAATTGGTGGTATATATTTTTTTGGAATTGATTGCCTATGAGTTATTGTCATTTTTCAAATAGTTTAAAGTATACTAACTGTAAACACATTTAAATACCTTAGAAATATTTTATACTATTGTATTATTCCAATTGAATAATAAATGAGTATTGATTTTTGATTGTATATTGAAATTACTATTTGAAATGAAAGTAATTTTGGACTTATGATACATTAGAATATTTTGGGTCACCTGTGCATACACACTGCATAATTGTGGCAAACTATATCAGATGTTTAAATTTTAATATAGGAGTTTTAATGTTTACATGATTCATATCCTTGCTGTGACCCTCAAATGCAATAACAAAATTCGCCCTGTATGCACGGACCGCTATTCGCAGGTAAAATAATTTTTGACCCGAGTAAACCAGTATATTTTTGTTATCAGCAGGCAGTACGGCAATCGTCCTCGCATCGTGCGGATCGATCTGCGTTAAAAGGTAATAAATTAATTAATAAATTCGCGTTCGGGAGTGAAAAGTGCGTGGTAATCGTGTAATTTGTGCGCGGAGTGTGTTTATTAAATTATTAAGTGAACAACATATACGGATATCTAAAGCAAGTGTTTTCTTCTGTTTAATAGTGCCTCAGTGATTCTTCAACATCGCCTACATCGCCAATTCCAGCCAGCGCCTGTAGTCTACTCGACTTTGGATGCCACCCGCCTTCGAAGTGCGTATCATTAGTGCTAATTATTTAAATCTAAAACCGCGCCCGCTAATACAAAGTGTTTTTTTGTGCGATTTAGTGCCAAACGGATTACTCAACTTCAACCAAAGGATTATCAACCCGCAAAGCACCCTTTGACATCAGGACCACGTCCCCCACGATGGCTCTTACTGGATTCTTCGCCGCAAACGTGAGTACCATTTAGATTTTTACCATGCGGTTTCTCAGACATGTTCGTAACAATTTGTTTGCAGGTTCCGAACTTGTCCTGTTGACGTCATAGAAACGTAACGTGCGGCACGCAATTCTCAAGCGCGGTTTTATTTTTATTTATTTATTATTTCGTGCGATCGTTCTTGACGTAATTCAATAGTGCGGGTTTTTAATAGTTATTTAATAATTAATGCGTTTAGCCGTTAGGGCAGTATATTTGTGGTTCTTGATTATTGCGCCAATTTTCTTGCGGTATGCGTATGTAAGTTTTATTATTAGCGCGCATTTGGTATGCAATTAATTTGAGCATGGTATGTGTGGTTTGTCCTTTGTCTTAAGGGTGCGCACCCGCCAGTGTGTCTTGCATGCGAATGAGTTTTGGGTATGCTTTGCTTGGTTTTGGGTTTTGAGTAAGTTGCATGATGGGCATGGTATGATGAGTATTGATAAGTTTGATGGTGATGAGGTGTGATGGTGGAAAGGTATGATGGTTTTGGGATATTTATAGGGATGGCATGATGATGATGAATTGAGTGTAATGATGTGGAATGATGCGGACATGGTTTAGTACCATAAGTTTATTAGGAAGTTTTGCGCCAATTATTGCGGTGTTTACATTTTGCGCTTTAGTTGTTTAGGTTTGTCGAAAAGACACGCGGTTCGCGTTCGTTATTTTATTATTTTGAGTTTAATCGTTTTAATCTTGAGAATTTGCATCGGTTAGTCGTTGGGAAATCGCGTATAATAATTCGCGGAAATGGAGGGATAACGTTTGCGGAAAACTGGAGACGACGACGACGACGCTGAAGATGTGCCACCTCCGGACAAAGTCAAAGGTGAGCGCAATAACGTAAACAAAAAGGAAATTTCTTTATTTATATTGTATATAGGGTGAATGGACCGTGCGGAATGGATGGTCACCATCGGAGGGGGCAGGAGCCGATCGACCGGGGGGGAGGATTACGCTGGCTGGACAGGAGCCCTCCATGGACGGACGCCCACACCAAGACGAGGAGGATGCCGGACAAGTATCATTAAGTATGATAAAGGCCTTGATTCATTTGTTTTTTTTTCTGTTCGCAGACATGGACCATTCCAGAAGCCATTCAATGGGGGGATGGATGGTAATTGTATCTTCAGCTTGGGATAATTATTTAAATAATAATTTATTTTTTTGTTTGTTCGCAGGGTGGTTCCGCCAAGAAGGAAGACAGCAGCCAATCCAGGGAAGACGGTAAAAGTATCACAACTTTATGTAAAGTTCGACTAATAAATTGTTCTTTTTTTCTATAATTACAGGATCCATCCATGGATGGACGCCCACACCAGGACAGGGAGGATGCACCCGGACATGGAGGATGCCGGACAAGTATCATTAAGTATGATAAAGAGTGTTGATTAATTTGTTTTTTTTTCTGTTCGCAGACATGGACCATTCCAGAAGCCAATCAATGGGGGGATGAACGGTAATTGTATCTTCAACTTGGGATAATTATTTAAATAATAATTTATTTTTTTGTTTGTTCGCAGGAGTGGTTCCGCCAAGAAGGAAGACAGCTGCCAATCCAGAGAAGACGGTAAAAGTATCACAATTTTATTTAAAGTTCGACTAATAAATTGTTTTTTTCTATAATTACAGGATCCATCCATGAATGGACGCCCATACAAGGACAAGGAGGATGCACCAGGACATGGAGGATACCGGACAAGTATCATTAAGTATGATAAAGAGTTGATTCATTTGTTTTCTTTTCTGTTCGCAGACATGGACCATTCCAGAAGTCATTCCAGGAAGGAGGGAAGCCAAGGACCAATTTTCAGGAGGACGGACGGGAGATGAGAGGAAGGATGAGGATCGACATACCAATCTGAGGGATTCCGGAGGGACGATGAAGCATCAATGCCTGTCCAGTGCTCTCAATTTAAAGGTAACTATAATTATATTACTTCTTCTTTCATTTGATTTTATTTAGACCAATGATTAATTTATTTGTTTTCTGTTTCAGGTGATCATTGATAGGATACGAACGTAATCGAGATTCGGTGAGGATTCGGGATTCGGGATTCAGGAATCAGGGACGATTCGTAGGACGGGACAACTACAGGACTAAAGGTCAGGGAAACTTTTTTTTACTGCATGCACTTTCTTATTGCGTATTTATTGATTTATTCGTATATTTTCGTGGATTTTTATATTACTTTTAATTCCGTATTTGATTGCGTTTTTATTGTCGCGTTATTTTCGTGTATTAGTTTTTAATTTCGCGTAATAGTTTATTATTAATTTAGTTACCGCGTTTGATCAAGTTTCTGATGTATTCGAATTAGGAACAATTAATTAATTTTTTTATAATTTTTAGTTGTTACATTGATTTCGCGCGTGTTACTTATTATGGTAGTATTTGGCTCGGGTTGTGCCAATAATTGTTTCGGGTTTACCTTCGTTCTCAATATGAATTTGCATTGTTGAATTGATGGTACAAGCATTGAGATTTATTTGTTTGTGTGTGTGAAGGGTGCGCACCCGACTGTGTATGAAGTGAGGGGTTGAGGCATGGTGTGAATTGGCATGGTATGGCTTGTATTATTGTTTAACAATGCATTTACATATTTTCGCGTTAGTCATTCGCTGTAAGTAAGCGATTTTTAATTAATTAGTTTTCGGGATTATTAATTATCTTTCGGGAATTTTAATTAGTTTTCGGGAATATTAATTACTTCAATCGCTTTGAATTATTTAGCTTTTTAATTCGATTATTTAATTGTTTTCAATATGCTTGGGTGTCATGCTTTAATTATTAATTAATGCGATAATTAGTATAATTAGCTCGCGATTTATTTATTATTATTGGGATTGATCACTTTTGAATTGGAGTACTTCGAAATATGGATCGCAATCGATGAAGGACAATTCCAGGACCAATCCATCCACAAAACAATCAACCCATTCCAACCACCCCCAATCCAACCACAACCGCCGCGGGATCATCATCACCGTGGGAGCTACATCGGTAGCACAGGTGGTTTTTTTTAATAATAACATGTTTTTTTCTGTTTCAGGTCGCCTTTGAGCGCGCCTTTTGGGTATAAGAGTCAATTAGGCTAATTACCAAAGGGCTAGCTCATTAACCCGGCCCAGGGAAGCCTTCAGCTTCACCTGGGTAAAACCTGGCAGGCGCGTCCTCGTCGCGGGGGTGGGCATACTTCTGGTTACCACTAATTAGCGGGTTATTAACTAATCAGAAGTATGGCAAAGTTCTGCCAGGGACCCGCGGTTTGCACGGGTATAACCAGCAAACAATAATCATTACTGTATTATTTAATATATGTTTATATAAATAATCTTCCTTATAAATTATAGCAAACACCAAGGGAAAAAATAATTTCAAAAAAAGGAATAAAAAATAAAACTTTCGCGCGCTTTTGAATTTTGCGCGCACTTTATATTTGGCGCACTAAAGTTTTAAATATTTAAATTCACCGACTCCTACCGTATGTCACCGAGCGTGTTGTTTAAATGGTTGCCTAGCATAAGGTCCATTTAAACGAATTTATATATTAGTGAAACACTAAGGCTATATCATGTAATCTATGATTGAAGTCAGCTATCAATGGTTATCAAAATTGTGTAATTCGTTATTCTTATGAGAAAATTTTAAGTGCGGTTTAGAAAATTCTAGTGAGCTTCCTTGTGTTATGGATATCATCTAAATATGTGAAGCAATGTGAAGTAAGAGTAACAGTGATCAACAGTTTTGTAGCATTACGATAAGTGATTATCGAGGTCGTTTACATGCCAAGTTATGTCGGCGTATTATTTCCATGAAGCACATAATTGTACGTAGAGTGTTGAAATCCCATACTACTTGGCTTATGAATATGCGGGCCTTCGTGCCTTGCTATTGCAGGTTATATAAGTGGGAAGGGAATACGAAGCATTGACACAGAACTTATAAACAAATTGCGTTCATACTCGTACTATGAGCTAGTCAATACTATATAGAATAATTTGACACAGTGCACGGTTCTGGGCCATCACGATGGATGAATTCATGTTCAGAAGTTCCCAGCAATTTGATCATTTGCAGGTGAGTTTCATTTGCCCTCTAAACCATGCATTTATTATGTAATAAGTATGTTGGCAACCTATATAAACAATTGTTTTTAGTATCAAATGGGAGTTGCTGTCTCTGAGGGCAGTAAAGTAATTAAGAACTTCACAAACAGTACCAAGAATGCTCTTATAAGCACATTAAATAGTCCACAGTCAGTTCAAATCCAAGAGAGCATATCAAACTTTTGTTATTATTGCTGGACTGTCCTAGATGAAATTCGCTGCTCAATTCTGTATCATGTGAATCCACGTCTGCTCTTCCACAACATGTCAAAAATAATTGGGAGCAATTGTAAGTACATAACTTTGCAATGACTTTTAAAATCAGCGCTATTTGTTCAGGGAGCAAACGTGACTTCTTTTTTGGATGTGCTGGAATTCTAGTAGGAAGCCTGTTTGGGATAGGAATTGGACTGGCATATCAAAGAAAAGTTCCAGTAGTCAAACAAATGATGGCTGTTCAATGCACAAGTTACACTGGATTAGATGTTTGTTGATAAGTTATGTATTTACATTTATGACTTAAAATATCTATTTAAGAATGCAACTTTAAATGATGAGGCTTTGACATACATGTACATTAAAGACGATGAAGTTTTAATCAATGTGAAGGCAGCTTCTGTTCAAATTATTGATGCAGATATATGCAATGGCTATGGCAGAGCTCTAAGACAAATATTATCAAAGCATCAGGTAAATACAAACTAAATTTTGAGTACAAGATCTAAGCATAGATATGACTAAAGAAAGTTAAATGTAGGAAATGAATGTGCTAAAAATAGACAGTTCCATTAAGAGATGGGCCCTAAGCCACTGCTTTACAAATAATTACACCATCAGTCTAATTATATCTATTTAAACTGGTGAATGATGCATTTTATCTATTTTAGTATTCCAAACACGACTTGCCAGTTACGTTGGGACGAGACTGTGCCGGTATCGTCATGGACATTGGTAAAAATGTAACACGCTTCGATATCGGAGATGAAGTATGGACAACGGCTCCGTTTTGGGCGCCTGGAACTATGTGCCAGTATTTTATTGCTCATGAACTTGACGTTGCCTTAAGACCAAGTACAATAGGCTATGAACAGGCCTGCAGCTTACCCTATGCTGGTGGCATTGCTCTTAACACAATCGAAATGTTGGATATACCATCTGAGCAATTCGCAGGCAAACGGGTACTAATTCAAGGATGTTGCACACCTGTAGGCTGTATACTTGTACAGCTTTTTAAACTTTGGGATGCGCATGTTACGTCAACGTGTTATAAGCGTGCAAAACCTGTTGCTGAAGCTATCAAATGCGATGATATTATCGTGCTAGATGATGACTTCAGCGTAAACGAACTAATTACTAATGGAAAATCTCTGCATTCATCCTTGCCCACAGCTAATTTGCTGCTTAAGGAACTTCAAGCTCGTAAACAATATGACATTGTCATCAACACTCGTGATTGTGGAATAGCAACAGAACAGTTCAAACAGTTTTGCCAGAACGGAGTATTTATATCAACGTTGCATTCACAGTTGTCCGAAGATTCATATAGATTTCCAACTTCAACTATTTATAAGTTGTACGTAATTGTGAAATCGTATTATCAGGTAGTTTGAACCATAATTTTGAAGAAATCGTTTGTTATATTTACCTTGCTTTTACAGTTTTTTATGGGTAAACAAGTACGAAATTACGGTGAAGTACATATATGTAGTGAAACATTGTCCAAATTGCGAAAAATGGTGGAAACCGGCCAAATTAAGACTTTAGTTGATAAAGTTTATTACCCCAGTGAAATTGAAAACGCTTTATATCACATACAATCGATGGAATCGATAGGTAGCACAGTGATTACATTTAGGTGAGTACTGTTATTAATTTTACTATTATCAACGCTATAAGCGCCGACAATAAGTAAGTGACCTATTGCAAAACGTACAAATATTAGTAGAAAGTGGAATTAGAAATATTTATAAATAGTCATCTACACATAGACGAAAGATTAAACAATTAGGCAGATCATGTTAATCGATCTCGAGTTTCAGTCATTTGTACAGTGTTTACAAAAGCTGTTGGCAAGTGATGCAGTGCCTGCATCTTTGTTACCTCTAATCAATTTTAGAAATGTCATTTACATTTAGACGAACTTTTGACTATGATGACCAGCTCATAAATAATCATTATTTATTATGCAAATTGTACATATATTTTTGAATTTATACTAGATTTTTGTGGCCTTGGACGTTAATATTTTTGATTTATACACGAATTGTTGCAGTATCGAACGAAATATATTTCGAAATATTTAAAACTGCCCAAATTAACAAATCCCCATAATTAAATAATCAAATTATCAGAAAGTTCATCATGAATTTAATTCCACTCAGTCCCAATAGTAAAAATTAACTATCATCGTTATTACAGGTGCAACATATAGTGAAAATTAAAAGAAAACTCATAATTTATGAAAACAACAATTGCTATTTTATTCATTTTAAATAGTTACAAAGAACTAATCATCTTCATTACGCTTATTTCTATTTCGCTTGCTGCCCTTTCGCTCCTGTGCGATTTGAGCTTTACTTCTCTGTCGGAAAACATCTTTTTTAACATCACGTAATTTTTTATTCTTTCGCATTTCAACGTCGGCAATCGCCTGCCGATGTTTCTCAAGTCGCTCTTTAGTTTGCTCCTTGAGTTGAGTTTGCTTATGTTCGAATGTAGCTTTAATCATCTTCATCATATTAGCAACCTTCTGTTCCTTCGGTTCGCGAACAACTGCAACTCGTTCCATTGGCTTTTTCTTATCACCCTTACGCGGCTCATATTTAGGTTTGTCACGGTACGGCAGTTGTTGTTGTAGTTTATTGGGAATAATCAATGGTTTGAAGACCTTCGGATCTCGCTCAATTTCCTGCAAAAGTTGATAAACAATAAGAAATTCACCAATGCAATATAACGTATTAAGATAACTTACAGTATACATGCTATCCGTCTGTGCTTGACTTCTTAATCCTTGCTCGCGCTTTATTTCCCCAGTTGTTCTTAAGCCTCGCCATGAATTCTTTTGCTCCTCTGGCAATAGTAGCGTTGTTACTGGATTGAAGAACTTTTGAACATCTACTTTATACCAAGTCCGGCAGAAAACAATATCTGAAAATGGAAGAAGAATTAGTTTTGTACAATTTCAAACGATGAATTAATACATACCGCTTAATTGAATTTTATCCTCAAAGGTAGCACGGAAGACTCCTTCAGGTTTACTCGCAGCTTTTTTAATTTGACCCCTGATTCCAGAGACTGTTTTAATTCGAGCACCTTCAAACTTGGCTACTTCCAGAGCACTGTTGAACATATCTTTGATAAACGCAGTTTTCTTATAGATTTTCATTGGATAGCCAATTAACTTCAATTTCTTCATTATCTGTGTTGATTTGTCAAGTTCCTGCACAGCACCTGTTGCAGCAATACGGAATCCCTGCTTCTTTAAAAACTCTGGTGATCCGTCGTTACTTTGCAAAGCCAAGAAACCTGTGCTTTGCGGAGTTATTGGTCCCCAGAAGTGCGCATTACATGTTAGATGTTCAGGTGTATACTTTAAATAACGACATTTCATATCATCCTCCAGCTTTGAATATAATGGCAATGTTTGGAATCGTCTCCATCCCAAGCTTATAATTAATGGATCATTCGCCTTTAATATCTTTTTATACCATCTATGCTTCTTCAACTTTACGTTGACAAAGCCTATATTTTCTTCGCCCATATTTAAAGCACCAATAACTATTGGATAAGTAGGATTGAAATTCTCTATGAACTCACAAGGAACTCCTTGGAATTCCATACGGACATACATGCCGGGCCTGTATCCCTCAATTTGTACACGAAGATCATCAGGCATGTTTTCGAAAACTGATTTGTTTAATTGTGCCTGTTTCTCGGCGCTTATCTTAAGATCATCATAAAACGAAGCTTTCTCTGTATTATCGTACTCAGAATCGAATTTCTCTTTGAGCTTACGTTTTTTCTCCGCTAAAGCTTCTCGATCTGCATGCTCATCTTTCTGCGACTCTTCTCGTTTTCGCTTTTCCGGTGGTGCTTTCGAAGATGCGCCTGTATGTTTCTCGCCTGTTTCTAAATCTTCAAAATCGCCAAAACAATCATCGCTCAGATCTTCTGCATCATCAAGCCTTAATAATTCGCTCGCGTCTTCAGAATCTTTCCATTTGCCAGTTACAAAACAGTTTTGGATCATAAATTTATTTTCGTCTTCTAGCCAGTTTCTTATATTAGCGTTCCATTGCACATTTAATGAAGTATCCATTAAATCCATTTGATCTTTTTCCATTCTTTTCTTCTGCTGCTCCTTGGATGCAACTTTAAACAATCCTCCAATTTCTTCTTGTTCTTCATCATCGCTGTTATCATTATTTGACAGTTTTGTTAAGTGCTTAGCATCAAACACACCATAGACTAGTTTCATGAGATTTTTAGAATTCTTTTGACGTTCTAAAAATGCTTCCTCCGCCTTTTTGGCCAAGTTGTCTTTCCATTTCAATGATGTTTCTTCTAAACTATCATCAGAATCATCGCTGTCATCATCGATGTCCTCATTTTCTTCATCAACTATATTTTTAGACTTATCACCTGCATTTGGTAAGTCTTTCTCAGAACCGGCAATATCCTCATAATTTTCATCGGATTCTGAATCAGATTGCTGCGCCTGTTTATCATCAAGCTGCTTCAGAACTTGATTAACTTTGTTGAAAACGTCTTCAGACGTATTTTCTTTCAATTGAATATATTCACTTGAAGTGTTGGCCTTCTTACTTTTCTTCGTGGATGATTCAAGTGTGTCATCCTCCAATTCATTTTCTTCTTCGCTGATATCATCATCGTCGTCGTCATCATTTTCGTCGCCACTATCTTCATCATCGCTTTCTTCAATTGTAGCGGCAAATTCTTCATCAGGCAAATCAAACACGACTTTTCTTCTAACTCTTCCAGAGTCATCAGTGAATACAACTTCTTTCTGATGCTTCCGTAATTCAGCCAACTCCTGATCAAGTTCATCCATTTCTTTTTCAGGCTTTATAGAGTACAACTCTTTGTTTTCCGTTGGTGCAGTCGATTCCTTATCTTTCTCTTCGTCGGAATCATCGGATTCCGAATCTTGCGCTTTTTTAATATCATCACCGGTAATTTCTTCACCCTCAGTAAATATCTTCATTTTGGAATGCTCCATTTTAATATCAAGAGTTTCTTTTGCATCAATTAAATTCGTCATTATATTTGTCGATTCATCTTCTTCATGACGCTTGTTGTGACTATGTGAACCACCTAATTCAACATATACAGCGTCTTTATCATAGACGATACCTCCAACTCCCGAAAATGGAGCATATATAAACTTTTCTTTTTCGATCAAAGCACGTTTTTTGATTTGATCTGGAAGCGGGCATGGGTCCGGCAAAAACGACATGTCTTGAATTTTTAAATCTCCAAAACCTAAATTTTAATTGTTAGCATTAATGCAATTGTTTATTAGATATTGAGTTTATTATACACTCACCAGCAATATGAACCATTGAATTCTTAGTTAAAGGAACTCCTCTGATGTATCCATACAATGAGATATTCCTATCACACTTGGGATTCTTTCTTACAATCTCTTGATTAGTTAAATCTTCATATCTATCTCCCAATAAATAACTGTGAGTGTTCCTCCATGTTAGTGGCCTCAATTTCATGACAGAGATGAATCTTCCTAAATTCTTGATTTCATTTCTCAAGTATTCACCATGTATGATACCAGACAAGTAAAATAATTTGGCTCCAGGATAAACTTCAGTCCAGAAACGATGTTTCAACGTCTTCTTGGTATTCTTTAGAGTTTTGGAGTTTTTTATCATATCTAAATGGGTCAAAATGCCCATAATTCTTGGCATTCCATGAACTTGGCAAATATTCAAGAACTCAAATATTTCCATTTCAAAACCAAAACTAGCATCACACAACAGCAACACTAGATCAGCCACTTTGGCTAAATCAATCATGGAATTGATATCATTGTTGCATTCAATAAGTGTAATTCTTCGTTTTTTCCCAGTCACTATTGTAACTGGCCCTTTAATATCTGTTAATGGTGACCTTGTGAACAGCCTAATTAAATTATTAATAACTGTAGTCTTGCCTACTTTTGGAGGACCAACAACAGCTATTAAAATTGGTGGAGGCTCAACAGGATGTCTGTCAACAAGTGGAATATGTTGCTTTTTGGTGTCTATATCTTGCTTACGCCTAAATCTGCGCTCAGCGCGGACTGCTGAATTGAATGCGAATGCTTTAGGGTTTCTTTGTTTATCAGTCTGTTCAAGAACTGGGTTTTGGACATCTTTTTTGGCCTTTTTCTTGTCTGCTTTCCGACCTGCAGAAACAAATTGTAACTCCAACCATAATATTATGTTATAGTACATTACCTGAATGTCTATCTCTGTGAGATTTCTTTTTATCTGGTATTCCACCTTCGTCTGCCATGGCACACACTTATATTAACATTTGCTGAACAATAATCAAAAATACGAACTGAGCTCACTTAACTTGTTCAGAGGTATGGTTATGTTTACACGGGCTTTATATACACGTGTTGATCAATTTTAATAATCACATTTATGTATGAAAGTTCTTAGCTTAATGTTAATATTTTAATGTTTCTGTGTGGACAATACAGAAATCAACAGAAATATTGAAGAAATAATTATAATTATTAGTTTTGTAAACACTTTGTTTATTTTTATGTTTACTGTTTAAAATTCTAGGTGGCGCTAGGGGTGCTAAAAAGTTCCGCGATTTTTATGCAGTCACTCTTGGAGTGCCCAAATCCCCTACTCAACGCGTTCAGCAGTTTACATTCCGTTCGGTCGGCTTGTTGTTCGCTCCTCCAGCGTACATGTGTATTCTTTGCGTTCGTAAGAAGTAAGTCGTTAGTAAGAAGTGCATCTCGGCGTGCGATTAGAGTTGAATTAGAAACGCACACAATGCGTCCGGTAGAACGTTGAGTAGATTCATAGCATTCGATACAGCCTGTGCGTGCATGACACCTCTTCGCGGACGCCGCCGTTTTGCAATGCTCTTGTAATGGTCGTCGTTGTTTGTTATCGGCGGCTCGCGTTGTGTGCATCTCGCAGTGAAGCCGAGTACAAGAAGTGCCGCGATCAACTAGAGGACGTATTTATATTTCCGTGAGTGGCTGCTGGTAAACACACGCCGACATATTATATGTATGCACATATGCATTCACATCTTGAATGAAACTGACATCGAACTATTCCTTTCAGTGCAACTGAAGTAGCCGCGAGCAACACGAACAATTGTGCGATTACGATTTGGGAATATTGAAACAACGAGAATCATTGGCGGCCGGTGTCATGGAGGCCCCCATCGAACGAGAGACAGGAGCCCTCGGCGGGCTTTTTCAGCAAATCATACAAGACATGAAGGTAAGCGTCCTTACAATACTAATATCTATTGCGCCCGTTTGCCGTATGAAACTCTAGAAGCTCGTTGGATCCTTGTGATCCACAAACAATGCTGTACGAACGACAATAATAGGGGAGCAAAATTAAACTGTGGGTGGCCCTTTATGTACAGTTGCCATCATGAACATGTCCGCACATTTTGTCCTCGCAAGCCGGCCTATGCAGCAATGCTCATATATGCAAGTCATAATTACGACCAATTAAATAATCTAGAACGCCTTTTGCTTGTTTATGTTACGATCTGAAGAAACGAATGCGCAACCGTTTAATTGTTTGTAATTCATTCGCATTGCGAATTGCACGAATTCGACGAATGATCCTATTGGAAGTAGGATATAATCAGTGAAACAGATGACCTGCTATGCAATTTAAAACACTGGTTAGCACATGCCTGTAATCACTAAACAAATATGCAAATACGAAAACAAAATATTACGTTTTATAGACTGTGAACTGAACATATTTCCATTCACACTGCGTTGGTGATAAGAGCGCTCTAAAAATCCCACTTCTATCTAATTGTTAGCACAAAAATATATTCAATGTGCATTATGGGAAGATTGATTCGTATCAATAAGAGGAGGATTCGTTCTCAGCACACAAGATGCTTAATGAGTTTGCAATACACTTTCAATGCTCAACGAAGATCAAACACCTGCTATATGCAAGATATAAGTAAACAAATGCATAATAATAAGTCTTCAAATATAACCTCAATACATGTGGGAATTTGTCCTCATACATGTTTGATATTTGCACATCTGTTCTGGTCAAGATAGCCATTTTTCATTTAACAAAATGCGCTGATTGATAAAACCATAAAATTTATCAATTTATCCACTTCATTGCGGAGACGTGGATTAGTTTGACATTTTTGGAAAGCCAAGTACGAACTCGGCGTTTTGCAATGGAAAAAAGTAAAATAATAAAATGCAAGTTGTCGTGTGCACTTATATGGCAGTTAAATTCTCATTAAACGCATTGGCTTTTTATGCTGTTGCTTGTACGCGCACTAGAAAATACCCAATAATGAGGCTGACCTTGTATCATTAAGTGTCAATTTATAGTTGGGAATTGGATGCAAATCGTATGCGTATTCAACACACTCGTGTGCTTATAAATTATGTAAAATCTTGTTTATAAATACTTGCGTAACGCGAAAAACATTTATTATTGCTCAATTAAATGTTATCATTGATGGCTTTGACTGGAGTTAAGGTCTAGTTTTTTCATTGCATTCAATACGTTGGCGCTGTATGTGAGTCATGCATTTTCACTTCGGGAGGAGAGAATTTGCATGTAATATTTGCAGGATGTTGCATTGTTGGTAGGCGAAGAAAATGGGCAATCGCGCGATGCAATTATACGGTCAAATATTGCAGAGTATTATGCATTCATCTTGCATCGTCGCGTATGAAAAGCAACATTGTAAGTAAGAGGACTTACTGCTGTTTAAGTTAGGCATGTGCACACGCAGCTGCCTGCAACTTTTACGAGCTGATTTGAATTCAACTTCTATAAACGCCAATTCAACAGCGAATGAATATGCT
Source organism: Aleochara curtula (assembly GCA_963978815.1). Classification (NCBI taxonomy): domain Eukaryota; kingdom Metazoa; phylum Arthropoda; class Insecta; order Coleoptera; family Staphylinidae; genus Aleochara; species Aleochara curtula. The sequence continues at coordinate 15,155,976 of OZ022216.1, read as the reverse complement.
CTTTTATTATTACCGAATACATGCGCTGCGATGTAATTTCGAATTAAATTGAAATCGGGCAGTCGACTGCGATTCAGTTGGTTGAATCTATGATGCGCACTCGAACAACACGAGCGAGTTGTAGTAGTGATATATCGATTTTTCGCTAGCGAGCTAATTGGCTCTTTACGCCCCATGTCTATGGTCTAGGAGCGACAATGCAGTGCGTGTGTAGGGTTCTCTGCCGAACTGCACAATTTTGCTTCCAACTTTATGCTCATGACCACTTCAAAAGCACACAATTCGTATACAGCTCGTGTACGTACTATGTAAAGATTCTGGTATTCAGGTTGTACGAAGAAGGTGTGATATGAGTTTTGCTTTGAATTGATACAGTATTATCCGGTGAAATGGTGAAATTTAATGCTATTCATCGAAGGGGTGGTATTGATTTGGGGAATTGAAAGGATCAATAATTTTGATCAGCTGTTTGAATGGGTAGGTTAACTTTGGGCATGTAGTCAAACTCTTGGGTAAACAAGGGACTTCGGTTATAATTTCGAGATCGAGAAATTAGCGTTGGATAGGATTTAGTTCTCTTCCCAACATTTTGTTTAGGAAATGAGAATTTTTCTATGTTTTTGAGGGGAATTAATGAAAATCAAAAGTGAATTTTGACTAGACACGTATGCAAAGCAATAACGCAAGAAGTTATTTCAATTTCCTTGTAGTTTAATTATATTCCAAGGAAGCTTTTTAATATACCCATTGGATGCATGTATTTTAAGATTGCCGCTTCCTTCTGCCGGCTTCGAATTTACTGACACTCCTCCCCTTGTAAACAGGAAACTGCATTTCCTGATTTCGGTGCATCGCGCACAAGTAATACATCACGCGATTAAAACATATTCAAGAACTACGTTTGAAAAGATGAAACCTAAACTGTTCTCATGCTCAATTCTACCTCATGCGACTAATCCTCGTTTTCAAGAGCAATCGTTTTTTATTCAATTCTTGGTCCTCATCCCGAAATCTTTACGTTCCAGTTTACGGAAGCAATCATACACTTGCGCACGCTTTGCCATGCTTGGCAATCGGCAAGAAGTGGTTCTGCATGGCCATTACGTAAAACTTGCCGGTTCAGTAGGTAACATTACATAAGAACACGTTTCCTCTGCTCTCTTCTTCGACGTGAGTCCGAGTGTTCACTGCTCGCAGCACAATAAAAGAAAGAAAGGTACTGAAATCGATTGCCAAACAAATGCAAATTCTTTTCGCGCATTCACGTCCATCTGCTCTATGGACAAAGCAACAAATTTTCGTTTTGGTTTTACTTGCGTAACTGTAGTTTTGGAGAAAAACGAAAAGTGGCCAGGTGGCTCAGCGATAAAGAACGTAAATCACATTAAGCGGTTAGCCTTCGCTTGACCTGTCCAGTTGGTTCAAGATGGTAGTAGCTACTTTTTAATATGTCAAGTTTGTTGAGTGAATAATGAATTCCCGCTTAATTTATGGCTGCGCATTTTTTGTTAATTATATTATATTCTTCAGCTCCTTCTGCGGTCTTAAAATGCAATAACACAAAGGACAGTAATAACAACAAATATGTCTAATTGGTGTCTTCCTTAAAAAGTATTGCCGTTTGACACTTGCCGTCTCAAGAGCGATGTAGCAATAGCGATTTAAATTGACGCTGCGCGTTGATGATGGCACGACGACGACGCGGTTGTTGTTAATAACCTATAATGTCCATAATATCAAATGCATGAAACGAGTTCTTGCGTATCCATTACGGTGCAAAAATGCGTAATGAACACTTGGCCGACAGAACGAATTGAAAACGATGCGAACGAACGAATGAACGGTTAAGACTCTTCAAAAACAAGAAAAATGCATCACGAGATGACGATTTTATTTTATTTCATTTTATTTGCGCACTGACCGTCATTTCTTGTTCTTATTTCGTCTCTCATTGACGTTTTAAACCAGGCGAAATATCAAATTTTTGGTTGATTGGCATTCTAAAGTTTAAACGTGAAATCTTGACCTAACAATTGAACCACCGCCACCACCTACCCTAGCAGGATGATACTTCAACTGTTAGTTACCGTTCTGTTAGATATATTTTGCATGCATTCAAGGGTGCGAGATGAGATCGCCCTTGTGCATTCATTCAGGGAAGAAGACAAAGAACGCGTTGCTGTTGTCGTCTTCAATGAATCTCAAACAAGCGGCAGCACTCTTCGCGTCGCCTCTAGGGGTGCTGCCAGATTAGGGGATGTAATATGCATATGGGTCGCGCAGCCAGCTCATCAGCATCTGCGTGCATATCAGCGGTGAATATATTTATTCGCTGTGCCAGCTCTGCTACCAGCAGGAAAAGAAGAAGCGACCATTAGTTTAAAGCACGCACCCTCTCACGTCCGTGGAGGGATGCAAAATAACTCTCGCGAGCCAATAAAACTAAACGAAAAATACAACTATAATTTAATTATTTCTGATCGAAAATATGAGAGAGAGTAGCACAATTTTTAAACTGGTTCATAGCAAGTCCAAATTCGTTTCCAATAGCTGGCTGTTGGCGGCGGCGGCTGAACTTTGTCTTCAGGTGTGTAATCCCATTCGGTACGTGATCCTTTGGCGAACATCAAGTATGGGATGAGCGTAACTATAGCTATACCAGTTGTTATGTACTGTATCAGTAACCATTGCCTAAAGGTGTTGTCTGGTGCGATGTACGCTATAAGATATGGCGCAAGCATTCCAGCCAAGGAGCCGGAAGCGTTCGCCCAGCCAAAGATAACACCCGAGTAGTTTTTAGTCAAATCCAGCGCCATTACTCCTACGCCGTTGAAAAACGCCGCTTTGAGACCCATCGCGAGACAGAGCATAATATTAGCAGCAATTCTATTGCATTTCACGTAGGTCATGACAATCATAAACGAGCTGGCGATGGGCATTGCGATAACACTGCAGACTATGCGAAAGGAAACGCGACGCATGATAGCTTTGCCAATACACGCATCGGCTGTGAAACCAAAGATGAAGCTGAAGAAGAAACCGGAAAGCGGTGGCAGCATGAGTAAAGTTCCGGTCATTTGCAAGTCGATGTTGAGCACAGTTGTAAAGTATTTCGGCATATTGGTTATGATTGTGTACAAGGTGTAATCATTACCAAACTGACTAATGATAATGCTCCAAACCGCCACGTCTGAAAGCATTTTCTTTATGGGTGGCATCTTACTACGAGTTGGTTCTAATTCGGAGGTGAGGTATTCTAATTCTTGCGTGGTAATGCGTGGATGCGTGAACGGAGTTGAATATACGTAAGTAAAGAACGCGAGCATCCAGATCAGGCCCAGGATGCCATAGATGTAATAGACCCATGACCAAGAATTGGTCGTCTCTATTAGATATCCGGTGCACACGTTGCCCAGGATAGTGCCCACTGTGAACGAGGTCATAACGATGGAGGCGATACTACTTTTTCGATTGTTTGGTATCCATGCGGAAATTAAACTGGACGCACCCGGAAAAAGGGTTGATTGGCCAATGCCAGCAATAACTCGCGATATCACTATGGTCGCCCAATGGGTGTAATCAGCCAGTGGGGGTATAACTGCTGTGGACACGGTGCTTAAGGCCATTCCTCCCAACACAAACCACCTCGCGCCGTATTTATCCGTGAATATTCCGACGGGGATGTTACCGATCAAGTATCCGATGTAGAAACTGAGCAAGATATAACCCTGGTCTTGTTCTGACCAACTGAATCGTTGATCTGAGATGTCTCTGCGTTTTTCGGTTTGGTTGCTGGCTTTCTTTTGACCCTCTTTCGGACAAGTCTCGCCAGGTCCCAATGCTTCTTTACTTAAATCCACCATTTCAACAATTGCCAAATTCAAACCAACTCTTTGCATGTACGCAATAGTAAGTCCTAAGACCATCAGAAGGGCCATCACATATCGTTGCGGCATAATGCGGTGGCAATACACACATTCGAATAGACTGCATTTTTTCTCATGTCTTCCTTCGCCAGCCTTCAGGTCCATAAGACTACGATGAATTCCTTCGCGGCCCTCCATTTTGCTCCTGTTTAAGAACTATCCAATTTAAAAATATAGAATATACCTTTGAATTTTGCCCCGACACAAGACCCGTGTACTAGCAGCATTTGTAAATTTTGTAAACTGGAAATTGACACATTGCATAAATGCAAGACGGGTGACAACGAATTTTCCGTAATCAATTATTGCAGGCAAATGTTTCATATTAAGCGCTTATTGCGTGTTGATTATTAATGACGATGCCATCACTGGCGATGGTGCTCATGTATGCAGAACGGCTAGTGGCGTGTCCCGTCGATAAATAATTAGAAGTGAATCTTGGCTGCGCTCGACTTGACGACGATGGAGGAAGAGCAACGGCAGCCTTTAGATTAAATCAAGTGGTAGCTGAGTTGCCATGGCTACCAGACGTTTCACACCGCGCAAGCGTGTCTGCCGTCTCTACGCGGCCGTCTCCGTTTTTCGTTTTCCACACAATAACGTTTTTATCGCAAAGAAAAAACACGTAATCGAATAATGGAGTTGCCGGTTGGAAACAGAAAACTCGACGAAAATGATCAATCAGGTCGCGAACGCGTGCCGATAACGATTTGCTAACTTACTTCCCGCCTGGAAGGGCCGGCAACTTAATAATGAAGAATAACGTTTTTTGTTTACAATCACTCATAAAGTAGCACAGACAACGAATCATGAAATAAGTTTAAAAACTATTTTCTCCACGCAAAAAACGAACTTTATTCAAGAATATCATTTTGAAAATGATAGGGGACATTCCATCAATACAAGAATGCAATATCACATTTTTCGTATAATTGGAAATGATTGAGATATATCCGGTTACGTTACGCTTACAACCCTTGAGGGTGCTCTTTGTCCGAAAAAATGCAATTCCTTCAGGCATTAATTCCGTTGCTTGTTATCACGGTTTGTGACAGGCGAAAGTTTCGAAGAAGTTGTAACAGCTCAAAGGAAAAGGAAAAGAAGTAAATTCAGACTTAAAAAGTTGGTTGGCTGGTGGGATATTAGACTGAAAGTGGCATAGGGGAAGAAATACTAAGATTCAATACTTGGAGCGTCTGCCTGACGAGGGAGAGAGAACGGCACGGGATGAAAATCGCAAATTCGGATATTACCTTCAACGGCGAAAGGGCGAATGCCATCGAGCTATGCGCTAATTCAATTCCAGTGGAATTACCATCCACCATAATTGACATATTTGACATGCATTTCATACATGGCGAAAAAGGATTTCGGTGTAATTGTCCGGATTGAATTGAAATGCAAAAGCAGTATATTTATAGAGTAAAGCGTAAAATTGCAGTGCAGTGTCATTTACAAGCCGGGCGCTCGATTGTATTACATGGTGTTAAATGCAATGGCCACCGCGATTCGGCTGCGCGTGACACGTTGGCTGATATTCAAACGTAATATACGCATTAGCGGTATCTTGACCTAGCGTACTCCGCTCACTCTTCGTATCTGGGTTCGCGTGCTCGATTCCTGCACATTCACGGATCGAGCAACTCTGATGTATTCGTTTGCTTGCGCATGCAACCAGCAAGAAGCAAGCAAAAGAGCTCGCGATGGTCGTCGTCGTCGTTCCGTTCACCGCGTCAAACAAGCAGATTTACAGTCCGTGCAGAGCGCAACATGATAAATCGCCAGCCACGATTCATGCGATTCCTCAGCATTTTAAGACTTTGCGAATGTTTCCATCTCGTAGATGGATGTACGATGCGCGTATTTTCATTATATAGAGAGAAGAATTTCGCAAATCAAGCACAAATTTATTATTTCCCTTTAAGTGACCATGAATGACTTTAATTTTCGAGTTTAGCTAAAGAGAAGGGAGCAGAGAAAAATTATTAGCTGGTAGTTGGGTTAAGCAAAAAGTAGAAATGTGTAAAGGCTGCAGTATATTAATTAAATTATCCCTTTATTCCCGAGGAAATTCATGAAACAGAGTATTCAGAAAGAAAACGGAAGTTTTTCGAAAGGAAATGATAAAACAAACGTCAAACGAATTACAAATTAGTGTTGGATGGCGGAAAACATTGTTGAAAACGGGAGAGTAACGTCCGAAACGTGCTTGCTTTTGTATTTCGCATTTACACAAAATGAATGCACGGCTGCGTTTTCATCGTGTTATTTCATCCCGACTGTCGCTGGCTATTGCGAACGCTAGAATGGTGGAAACTGACACGAGGAAGAGTCCGAATGATGACTGAATTTTACTGGCAACAAAAGAGAAATATAAAACGAAAACACGCACAGTCGTTGTCTGCTTTCTTCTTCGACATTTGAACATTTAATCGCAATAATTGTGAAATTGTTTTAATGCTCGATCGCCTGTATTTACGGCTATTAAATCAAATCGAATGTTTTCGTTCGTCTTACGCTCCTCATGCAATTTCATTACTGCGCTTTAATTGCAGACATTTCAAGTAATAATAAGAAATGGGATATATGTAACATGGTGTAATTTATATTTAGAATATAAATGAGCGTGCATGAAAAAGGAAAAAACGCAGAGATAAATAATCACCCTATTATTACAAGCAATTTGCTTACAAAGCGAATTAGCGAGCAATATCGTAAAATCTGCTTATTCATAACTCTAGCCGCCCCCGCAGTAGTCGAATAATGATAGGTGTATTCGCGCATAAATGTGTAGCCGAATAAACGCCGTCAGCGATTTATTATCACACAACAAGGCTTAAGCTGAGCTTGTGAAGCAAACTTTCTCTCATTCGTATTTGGAGAGAATTATACGTAGCGTGTCTCCAAACATCAACTCAACACCTACAATCATTAGACTAGAAGGTCATTCGACTGCACAATTACGTTTTTCGTGTAAAGTGGGAAAATTTGAAGAAATTCGGGAGAAATAAGTTATACATGGGAGAAAAGCAGGTACATAGTTAATGGTTATATCGCATGATTTGACATCTTGACGAACGCGCGCACACGCGCTGAATATTTATGTGGAAATTGAGTTGCTGACGAAATTTTCCACGTCTGGAATTTCGTTAGGGCGTTCAATATGCTGCGTCATACCAAAATGGAATTTCAACGAGATTGTGAATACTTCTTCTTCCGCGGACACTTTGCCTCTGTGGAATGAGCGCGTTTGTTTAGTAAACGGGCCAAGTTTGGCATTTCTTCAAAGTCACTGCGTAACTTGCAAACTTGCTAAATTGTTTGAATTGTTCACTTTTCGACTAACTTATTTCGAACTCTGTGGGAAATGTCTTTTTGATGTTAATTATTCGGTAGTGTCGTTTGCAAATTCAAGACGGATGGGTTGTTTATTTAAAAACTCAATTGACGAGGCAGTAAGATCTTTTTCAATAGTTTAATGACAAACACAATAGTACAACTAAGATTCTCCGTACTGCGACATCATTTTCTTTGAAGTTTATTTACTGTTAAAAATATTAAACGTACATATAAAGTTTTATGGGGCAAAAGTAAAAGGCTAAGTAATATAATAATTATTAATATTTAAATCGTGTGATACCAAAGATAGTGAAAAGTCATTATTATCGCATTTCAACGATGATAATAAAAAAATAAGCCGTTAAAGCGATTACACGTTCATGGACGACAAAACAGGAAGCGTGCATTTATTCATATCGTCAATAAAAGTACTATTAAAGAAAAGCGATAAAATTATACACTTTTCCAGTAATTTCTGATTTCATTCAGCTCGTAATTATTTACTGTTTACGATAAACAACTAGAGTTTCAGTTAACTGAACATTTTAATTGAATCAATTCATATTATTCAATATGACTGTATAATATTTAAAATATTAAAGTTTGAATACGTTCAGTATGTGGGTTATGCAACATTCACTTGGTTAGTAAAATCTAGTAGCGGTCATTCTAATGGAATTACAAGTTTGTTTTGTTGGTTTTGTGGTAAAGCTAATGTCAATGTCCCTCTCCCTGTGCACTTCTATATTCTATTTATATTCGTATTTTTATAACGCGTCGCATGTAAAAATCCACGCATCACGTGCACTGCCATTGAGTGAATGAATTTATTATGAATAAACCAAAAACTATGAAGCATTCGCTCGTAAAAAGTTGAGTGAATCACGAATTTATTTTTCACGTTGCATTTCATTTTATTTAATGCTTTCACGTTTACATACATATTTTATGTCTATATCACAGTAAAAGTATAAAATTAATTTTAGGATTTTTTTCAACGTTTATGAACATTTTTCTTGCAAAAATAATAAAAAATATATAAAACGCATTCTGGCATTATTATAAAAACTGTTTTTGGCCTAGTACTGAACGGGGTAGCAGTATGATTCATGTACATAGCAGGTGTAAGAGCCTAATCCGGGATGGGGGGTACCCCCGTTAACGCACGAGCTCCGAAAAAGTTGTAATGGTAAATCGAATTCCCCAATATTTGGAAGAGTTTTTGCCGTTCCTCTTTTTCCTGTTGCTTTCGACTACAATGTGCTTACTTCTATGATTTGAAATTTGCAATCATCTCGTATATTTGAATGCAACAAAGCGCAAAATGCAATTTTACTGTTTATAAACTTTAGTTGCACACAGCTAGCAAGTAACAAGTTAAGGCTGGCTTCGTAAATGAAAAAAAGCACGCTGTGCGCTCCGATTAGATAATTGAATGTTGTTCTTGCCGGCGAACGTCGTTATTTGCTATTTAGCCGGCATAAAGTTCAAGCAGGGAACTTCATCGTCGATGCAATGTTGTGTTCGCTTGCTGTTTCGCTGCACGTTACTAAATGATTGACCTATATTGCAACAGCGCAACGCAATTTAGCATGCGCCGTATTTCATTTCATCGTCGAACGCCTTCGCAAATGCGAAACTCATGCGGGTTTGGTCGGCAGCAATAAATTATCATCACTACTTCTCTTTTGATTATGACAGCGCTCATCAAATAATCATGAGACCATAAATCCCAAGGGAATTATTCGCCAAAAAATTCTAAGGCAAGATTCTAAGGAAATTAAATACATGCTTGATTTAAAATAAGTTAAGTACGTTTTCATAGACTGCTGAAAGTGCATCATCAAGTCTATTTTATTATTAACTCATCAGTTATAATCTCATCTTAAACACTCACTATATTAAATAAAAATTAAGCTCAGATCAGATAAACTGTGCGTGTCGAATTTTAATTTAAAACGTGTTGGAGTTCCTTAGATAACTAAACTACAACAAAATTGTTTATGTATCAAGCCGGCGTTTACGCGAAAATATGATGCTAATTCCGCACTTGAGATAATATACAAACTTAAAAGCATCCTCCATGTACAAATAGATAAACAATTTATGAAAATTGCTCACGTTAAACTGTCAACTAAAAAGAAGGCAGATATGTAATTCTGAAAATGCGGGTTGCGAAGAAATAAATACATGAGTGATTGTTGAGTATCAGCACAAATTCCCGAGAAGAGCAATTTCTTAGCGATTCGCTTAAGAGGAAAGTGAAGCAAACCCATAAATCAGACGGCGCGCAGGGCTGTGCGATTTGTTTACGGCGAATTCAAGTGAATTGCCGTTGAGCCATGGTAATAAATAAACAATCGGGATTGTTGTGATCGATGAACGAGGTGCGGACGGACATTTCTCAACTCGCCCTTCAATAAACCTCAAAGCCATCTGGGTTACTAAATTTTTAATTTGATGAATAAGACGAAGGTTGAGCCTAATTATTTACACGTTTCGTATTTACATATCTAATTAATGAACGTGTACGTTTATTAATTTTACTACTTTACTTTGTTCTCTGAATTTATTCGTCGGCTACCTAAATATTTGAATATTTTCGTATCGAAGCCGTGTTTAGTGAGTATCGCCTTGCCTTTCTTTATATTTTTTCATGGCTCGTGCGCGTGTTTCACATATGTGTCACAATGCGAAAGCCGTGCGAGCAAACATAAAGGTTTCTGGGAAACTGCAGAATTGTCCCGAGTGCATGCAGACGTAGACGTCAAGCACGTCACCTTACTCGCGCGTTTCGCGAATGGCAAACAATACATTGTGTGTGCTTTTCATGTACTATTCACGGCATACACTCACTCACTCTCCGTTCTTCATGGTAGTCGCAAAATGCATTCACACGAATGCGCAATTTCCATTACTTTTCTGTGCTGCATTCACAGGCGCAACGCATACTGCTGAACCAATTGACTTTTGGTACTTCACTCAGCCGTGATTCTGCTCTTGGTGGTTACACGCGAAGAAATTCATAGTTGTAGGTACTTGCAACCTATTTGCATTTTTATTCATGTGCATTAAAACGCATTAATACTCTGATTGTCTGCACATTTTAAGGAGCAATTATTTCTTGATTGGTTTTAGCTCAATTACGTTAAGCTATAAATATTTCCATTGCAAGTTATTCGTAATATTATTCCTATATCACGATTTCTAATTCGTATTAATAGCCAGTAAATTTGATTGCAATTTTTTTTTTTATGAGAAATTGCATTTTATATATTGCCAAGAAAATGTGAATGCATCGCAAGAAAATCCACATGTGTCAGGCGTAAAGTCCACATGTTATATTATTGTGGCTTGAGCAAATATGTCGTGAACTGTCAAACGAAGTTTAAACGAGCCGACTATTGCATTTCTTCCTAGTTTACCGGTGACACAACCGTTTTTAATGATTTATTGTTCAACTACGAGTTGCAAGAATTTTTGAAAAACGCATTTCTACGTCAATCTGACTCATGTGGGTAAATTGTATAGCGAAAGAATTGTTATTCTTGCTGCATGAATTAAAACATTTACATGAATCATAATTGCCGTGATTTAATTAGCGCCTTAAATGATTGGTAACTTTAACTTTCACTTGATTATCAGCGAGGTAATTAACAAATTAATTTATGTCTAGTTAGCATGGCTTGAAGTACATAAATTATCAACTAATTAAGAGGCGTACTCATGATAGGTATATTTGGGTATTTTCAACGTCTTCCTTTTACATACTGTTTTATTTCGCTTTGTGGTATTATTAGTTGGCCTTACTTTTATCTAATCTCACTTGTTTGAATTAGTAATTCTAACTTCTACATGTTTGTAGTTGTGTATAAATTTCAATTAAGGATTTATAGAAATTGTAAATAGATTGTCTGTTTATGATTGTTGTTTATGCGGTTTTGTCATTTAGTGGACAAAAACAAAAAGATTTGTGGTAAATTCATGTCGTCGACTGTGTTATCTCGGTAGACATGGCAGTTGTCATTAGGGTACATGATGATAGGAAAGATTAACAGTTCTTTCGTGTCACAAGGAATTTTCTTGTGGCTGCTTGGCGCCTGACGAAAATAACTTGAGAGGATTTCGGTAGTTGAAAGAAATGGGAAGATAAAAATGGGAAAAGGGGTGATACTAATTGGTACATGTATTTTGTCATTGAGATTTTTTACTTTTAATGAAGTTATAAAATGTGTGTTTTAAAGATTTTACACGTTGCAATCGTAAAGCGCACCCCAAATTTCACGAAACACATATTTCTACTCTCAAAGATTTAAACCGCTAACTTTATACTTGACTTGAGCCGAATGTTTACGTTTCTGTGCCTTGCATTCGACCATTTTCTTGGTAAGCTTTACGTGTTTGGCATGCTTTTCCTGCGCGTGGAGACTTGATGATCGTTCGTGCCTTCGTTCGTTGACTTTGATGTTGCGTTTCAGCGTAGAAGACGCGTTACTGCTGCTGCTGCTTGCTGCTCTTGTCTATTAAGACATCGCAGAAGACTCGCGTGCTGGGAGATGACTTGATGCTGATACACATGCATGACAATGCTACTGGATACGTATTATACATGCGCATATATTTGGTGGAAATATGAAAATGTGCGTTAGGTTTATCTCGCACGAAATGGCAGCAAACAAACGAACTGCTTTTGCTCAACCAGAAAGATGACACTACATTCCAGAATTGTCATCATGGTTGGCAAGACTAAACGAGAAATGTCGTTTATGCCCATTTTGAGGAAACGTCCCTTTTGCTCCGCGTTTACAGATGTGACAACACTCGTAAAAAACCAAAATAATTTATCTACTGCATATTTTCTTGAAAGTTTTGTATTTCACTTTTTCTAAAATATTCATTTCTCCATTAGTTCATATCGGCGATTGGAACTTATTAAATATTCATGCGATTGAAATATGAATAAAATTATCATGAAAAGTAATAGTTGGTTTGCTCTATTTGTTTGATGATAATAGTTGAAAAATTAGCATGTAAGAAATATTTACGAGTAAAATAAGCGAAAATAGGTTTCACCCACTCTTGACTAAATATAGAAAACTATGCTCTTGCAGGCGTATATTGCAATTCATGAACACAATTGAATTTGTGGATCAATGCAGTCAAATGCGTTCAGCGCTACCGCAATGCTGATAACGCGCTAGCTCGCTAACGTAGCGTGGAGACGATAACAATTGCACGCCGCATGATGAATAATTACAGATGGGCGCTCAATGCATTATGAGTGAATGGAATTGAAATGATTGAAAGAAGGAAATTAGGCCAGAATATATCAAGTGTGCTATTTATAAGTCACTCACTATAAGGCTATAACTGGCGACACTTTGCATGAATTATCAGAATTTAATTCAATTTAAATCTATCAATAACTTGATTGAGCTGAGTTCAGACACTGCTGCGCACTGTAACTCAATTAGAAATTTACTTCAAAAAGTGTTTGGTTCGTTAAATTTACTTAGCCTTCTTTCGCTGGCCACGAAGAGGATTTATTCAGTTCAAAGAATGATCAATCGTACAACTCAGTCATTTTACTTCCTTCTATATTTGCTTGGTCCATTTTCATAAATCACTTGTTCGCTTGAGTGCTAATTAGACAGAGTTAAAAATACACTATTACAGTAACACCAGAGCGCGGACTAACTTAATAAGTTACGTTTCATTAATTTCTTCGGCGCTTTCTGGCTTTAAAAAATGCTAAATTTGATTTTAGAATATATCAACAAAAAAATATTGTAACCTTGATCTTGTCTAGTGTTTACTCATGAGTATCACTTCTTGCTGTGCATTGTGTGGCTCGTCATTCCCAAGCGTACAGTGCATCCGAATACACGCGTAATAAAAGCAATAATAAAGGGAAACCGCGCGCATGCTGCATGGAGAGAACACCGGATGGAGTAAATAACAAAAAAGCGTCATGCAACAATACATGAACTCGGATGATCTGGTGAACAAGCGAATCGTGCATGCACACGTTCAATTCCCCTGTCGGCTTTCTGCTTGTTGAAGGAGCGCGCACATCATCTCAAGCAATGAGGCAAGAAGTTGCAAGTGCATCTCGAGAACTTGCACACAGGTATTCACGTGTTTCGCTTGTTAAATTGCTCCACGTATTGTTTCGTCAGCATGCGACGAACAATACAAGTATTTTCGATTTACACGAATTAAGACAAAAGACAACATATTGCAAATTATGTAAATTAATGAATTAAATTGCACTTGTTGAATAACGTGAATAACCATGCAAAGAGAAAAGAAGCAATTAAACAGAAATGAGTGAAATTGAGTGTATCCACTCGGTGTGCCGAGTTGAATCGTTTTGTAGTTGAAATAAAAGCATAAGGAGCATATCTCTTCACTCATGCAATTCAAGTGGCGAATGAAGGAAAACGTAATATAATAGAATTTAATGGAATGTAATGGAATAGAAGTGAATTGTATTACGATGCATGCAATGCTACGTGCAATTGCAACGAATGCGAATGATGATGATGATGCTGTTGTTGATGGTAATGATGATGATGATACAATTGTTATTCAGCGTCTGTTCAATTGTTATTGCAATACTATACTTGTTTAATAATAAAAGGACAAGGTTGGAGTCGTCTGAATATTTTATCTTCATGCATTTTTATGGCGATTTTATTGTAAGAAAATAGCGATAGATAGGTTATTTATTTTTAAATGATTGAGCATACGTAATAGGAAGATTATGTGGGATATTGAGGGAAAAAATGCTATGAATATGTAAGCAATTTATTAAGGAAATTTTCTTTTTATTGCAGAATGGAATGCCACTTTGGGAAGACCTTATTGCCAAAGCTACGAAGCTTCATTCTACGCTCAAGTAAGTACAGTTCTTAATTCTTTTAGTGTTTTAATTTCCCTCGAGTTTTCTTTTTCATTCATTCAATGTGAATTCTACTGACCTTATTTAAAAATGTACCACTTTGCACACGACGGTAATAACGCAAAAAGTATTTTTTAAATTTGTTGAACCGCTAGGTAAATATTGTAATAGAATTCAATTGCAATTTGCATAAATTATTACTGATTTGCGCTAACTTAATGCCGAGTGAAATCTGCTTTTAGTTTAGTAAAAAGAGGAATAAATCTATAAAAACGTAACATCACGACATGGCTATCAGTATAGAGCGTGGTGCGGTCTGGTACCACAATCATTTTCTTGAATTAAATTATCGATTCGTGAAATAGAAATAGACAATTTGCTTTTTATCCATTTTATTGTATTCCATTATTAAGTTGGAATTTTCTCTTGTTTATAACATTATTAAATCGATTTTCACTTTTCAATCCATTGCCTGATTAGTTTTTGAAAAAAGGATAATTTATTAACGGAGGATAATAAGTTTTTGTAAATTATAAGCAACGTTTTCTCTTTAATGAGATAATTTGCAACGCTTTAGTGATTATTTATTTGTAAATGTTTGTTGTGTGTTTTTTCATTGCAGAGCGGCAATCCTGGCGGTCACGGCCTACTTGGATGCCTTCCAGAAGATTGCGGACGCTGCCACCAATGCCAGGGGTGAGTGCACTCGACATATTCACATATCATGCATCACAAAATAAAAACAACAACAACAACAACACTACTAAAAAACAAATTGCGAGCGCGCAAACTAAATGCAAACTAGCGTAACAAACTAAACAAGCATAAAGTACGAATGAAAAATGTGTTTTTGGTTGTTAAGCAACGAAATTATGCGACGAATTCACTTCCACGTTATGGTTATTCTCGTAAGTCTCGCTGCTGGCACGATGCCAAAATATTTGATACACAATTGCACGTTAGCTAATGTTTCACAACTTCTTTGTTTTCCCCACTGTTCGCTATAATTTTCGTCGAAAAATGCATTTACGTTTTTGTCGCATTCGCATCGCAAGTGATATACGGCTTTTGTTACGGGCGCAAAAAACACACGCGCTGAGAAATTTCTATTTAGTTTTTACGTTGTTTACTGCTGCGTTAATTGCACGTATCGTAAGTAATAATGACGGTGTGATTGAAGAAGCAAATAGAAGAGCGCGGTATTAACGTTGCGCACGCAATTGACTTGCGTTTTCTTTTGTCGGAGCTAAAATGAAGAAGAAGAGCATTAAGAAAGTTTAGCAATTATCACAAAGAGAGTTACGGACGCTTCGCGAATGGAGGTACGAACGAAATGGAGAGCACGATTGTTGTTAAACTTTTGCAAGAATTAGACTGCAACATATGTGTCACTAACGACAATGACTTTAATTTTGTCTTTATTCATGAACTTTGTGAATTAGCATTTTTTAAATGGCATTCTCAATCCAACATCTGTTTATGAAACATTTCATAAAACGTCTTCATCTCATGTTTAATTCATTTAAATATTTACGATTCTTGCGCAGCTTTGAGAAGTCATCGAGAGTAGCAGTAAAATTAGTGAAACATTGACCCGCAGTAAACAAATAAAAAACAGATCGATCATAATCTTTTTACGTGATCGTCGTTTAGCCGCGTTTTTATTATTCCAACTGGAGTTAAACACCTCACCATATGGTGTACAGCAGCATCCCGTGAAAAATCACGATGATGAAATAGCGGTTTAAGCAATAAGCTTTTCAACCCACATGCAAATTGCGTTCGCAATGCTTTGATCATTCCTCTTTGAGTGGGTGTGCAATCTTCATCTCTCGTGTTTACAAGTCGCACATGGTAATAAAAAACGTAACGCAGATTAATTTTTTCCGTACGCCAATATTTACTTGTTTGCTTTTTGTTTGAGTGTTTTGTCAATTTGATCACGAGAAACAATAGGGCGGAAGTAGGTGAATTAAATTTACTTCTTGTGCTATTTTTGGCGTCTTATTTCCTTGCAATGTGCGAATGTTTCATCGATTGCCCTATTTTCGTCTTGTTTTGCAACTAAGAGGACAATGCACTTCAAGAAGCCACGACAGTATGAAATTGAAAATAAGTTATTTTAACATCCGTTTATTTTTGTTGATCACTAGGGAAGTATTTCTTATTTCAACCTATTTAAAATCTTGGCAATTTCATAGGTATTTACCAACGATAAGAAATTAGTTTCGCTTTTGTTTTTCCTTTATTTCCTTTTGTTTTCATGACAATGCGAAGCCATTGCTGTATTTTCGCTCATATGAACTGCGCCGAGATCTAATCAATGCGAAATTATAACCCGACACCATTCATAACGTCATAAAGTCTTGCTAAATGCAGGCGCGTTGAAAGGAAGAAAACACGCGATGCGAGTGGGAAGAAGCTGGAGAGATTCGCATTCATAAATTGCTTTAAATTGAGAAAGGCAAAAACCGGAAGAAGGGAATATTCGCTGGGAATTCTTGGCTCGTTCTTTCTTCATTTCGCGTTTTAATTATGTTTGCGGTACCAGCAATCTTTTAATTAACTTTTTACGCGCGCGATCGACGACCGCATTGCTCCGTTACACTCAGCTTTTGTTTTCCACTTTGCCTGCAAATTTTCTCGAATCTCTCCGTACTGAGTGATGAAATTTTCTTTAATTAAGATTTAAAAAGAGATATTAATTTTCTCTAATCTTTTGTGATTGTGTTTGTTCGTATTATGCGATTGGTAATAATATGATTTATTCATCGATAATTATACGGGTTGAAAAATGAACTAATCATTTATACGGATTAGCGAATTAAATACGTAAAGCATTTATTATTAGCATAATTGCAAGCTCATTAAACAATCCGAAGCGCGTGATCTTTGATCAGCATTGCAGTGCATAGCACAGCATTTAATTAAAATAGACGTACGAATAAAACAAGATGATGAAAAAAACAAAGCTAGAAAACCGGTGCACGAGCGCACACTCGTGAAGTGCATAATCATTATGCTCTTTTCTAGTGCTAGTGCGCCAGCCGGCAGCAATTATATTTGCTCTAGTAATAACTCTCTATTAATATTTAACGAAGTTTCCAACGAAGCGATCGCGTTTGCTCTTAAAATAAATTTACATGGATTACTACGATAAAACACATACCAAGTGTATTCGTTTGAATTAAGAATATGTGCGTGCAGACTGTATGCGTATTTTTAGTTAATTGCAAACGTTTTTCAAACACTTTGCGCGGCTGGATGTGGAGTACGAATTCAACTTTATGATTGAATTGTAATAGAATAGTTAACGAACTATTCGAAAGCGTTTTATAATCGCGCAAGTGTTTGAGCACTAATTGAAATAAGTTTTTAATTTTTGTTCCTGAGTGAAATTGGATTGATTTTTTATTGCCATATATGAAAATTGAATTCAGATATGCATATATGCACGTTGCCAATATTTTTACGATGTTATGAATGAATGAGTGACTGAAAAACGTGGATAACTTTGTGAGGAAATTTTCCAATAAAATTTTCAAAGGCAAGATCGAGCCAAAGGCGAATAATAAATCATATTATACGACTCCATCTGCTTTGCTGTATGCGGTGTGCAATCGAGTGAGATATCAAAAGCGACTCGATAAATCAGCGTAAAAGCCATAGCGAAAAGTTAACGAAATGTGATAAATTCTAGACAAAAATTGCACTACTATTTGATCCATCATTTCTTTAGTATAGCTATAAGCTGATCTTTTTTTTTCAAAGAATTTTTCCTTACATCGTATTCTTTCTCTCGGTTATGGCTGAACATTTTCTTGGTAATTAAGAAACGTTTATTATTATCATAATTGATTTTTAGTTAAAAATGTGTGACTTAAAAATAAATAACAATAAAGTAACCGTAAAATGTGTAGTGATAACATCACTAATTGTGCATATACGAGTAAGGCATACGGAGTGAACTTTAAAATTGAAGAAATGCGACTAATTACACGCCTGACACTTCAATGCGCATAAATGTCATCACGCCGAGCCGGGTAATTTACAATCGGCAGCATGCATACGCGTATAAATTGCACACGTAGCAGCTGTTTGGGATGCAAACATTGCTGTTTGTCTGTCATCGCAGACTCTGGCGTGATTCGCAAGATGTGCATATTGATTCAATGCTAATCAATCAATTGAGAACCAATAAAACGCATATTAAGTTTTAAAAAACAGCATATATTCTTCGGTTACTTGGGGATATGATGTAGCTTCGTATAGATAGAGTAAATTGATATTTGATTGATTTTTGCTACAAATGCGCTGTTCGCTTTATTGCTTTGGAACGCATTCAAATTCGTGGCGAGCGAATGAAAGATGCAAAGCACCATGACGAAAATGAATCGAGAGGGAAGCTGATTGCAAGCAATCTCGATGGCGTGTAATCCAATCGCGTCGTGCTCTCTTGTCAATGCCGGAAGTAATGCGACTGCATCCGGGATGTAAAGATATGCAGCTTGCGCTTCGTTGCTGTCTTTTGAACTAAACGCATAATAAAGATCTAACTTTTCGCAATTCAAACTTAAATTAATAATAATTCTTCACGAAGGATTACAGCAGGCTATAGCGACTATGAAGGGGTAGGTTTATCAAATAATTTGGTGGTTTAATTATCATATAAAGACAAAATAAAGCCCTTAACAAATGTAGACTTTCTCGGCAAGTTTTGTTATTCGCAGAATCAGTTTTTGCGTTGCTATCACCTAAGGATTATTACAACTAGAGTCGTGATAAGAAATTTGCATTTTTTCATTATTAATTGGATAAAGTTTAACGCCTAGTTAAAAAGCGAAATCAGCAGAAATTAAACGCGGATTAAGTGGTCGTTAGATATGTTTACTCGTGAACAATATTGACTTATTTAAATATGCACCCAGTATCGCCTCGTGTGGTATGTGCACACGCACTCATTAGAATGCCCAAAACGCTCCTCCAGCAAGGAAGGAACGCAGGAGTAGATGGGTGAGTGACCTTTTAAGGGCGGCTATCGATCCTCCACGCTCTTTTTTCGGGAGAAAGCGCGCTTCCAGACACATGCTCCATGTGCGCGCCACATATGCACGTGTTCTTTGTTTTACGCCGCAGTCACAACATAATACGCCACAACTAACACCACTCATGTGGTCCTGTCCATCCATGGGGATAATGTAATCAATTAAACATAAAAATGGACGAAATTGTTAAACACACACATACATGCGTACGGCTACAATGGGAGGAGGCGTGCTGGTTCCTAATTTACAAAAAGGGGAAACGCAATGACCATCGAATGCATTCCCTTGCCCTATGTTAATTAATATTTGATAAGAGATTAAAGTAATTATCTAGATAACCATGAAATATTTCATGAATTTTTATGTTCGCTTCGGGATATGTACAGAGAGTTGACGGAATATTAATTTGTGATATTTAATTATCAGAATTTTTAAAAGGGATACAGTGAAGGAGTTTTTTGTTCTTGGTATGACGACGGTTCATGTACAAAAACGTTTTACTGCGGTGTTTAATCTAAATGAATTTAAATATAGAGTTTTGTGAAAGGGTTATCTACATGTGTTTAGAAATATAGTGTTTAACGCATCATTAACACGCTTCTTTAAAATTAGAACTAACGGAGAAAGTAAAAGGCGCGTAATTAACGAAAACTATTTATAAACACATGTATTATAAACAAGAAAAAAGATTGTCTGACTATTGCTTAATCATTTAGAGTTGCTTTGGTTGAGATGACTTAATTCATAGATATTCACAATTCTCTTGTAAACTTTTCGAAATTTGCGTTTTTGTATATTTGAAAAAATGAGTTTGCAATTTTATCAGTCAAGAAAGTGAAGCGTTGATGGGATGAGCTTTAATCTTTACTAGGAATATACGTATTTGAATATTTATAAGACGTGCAATTTTTCACGCGACGTCCTTGCAGGATTTTGAGCCAAAGGATCTGAAAGGATGTGCTGCAGAAGTGCACAAAATGAACAAAGTGTCCACTTGAGGGAGCACTTTGTCGAATGGTTATATGGCTTTTTGTGCCGTTGCAAGATACTTGGCGAACTTTCCACTTTACTGGCATCGTTAATGCTGCCGCCTCCACCGCCTGCGCTACCTCTGAAACCTACATTGATAAATGGATCAATTAGCGGCACTCAATAGTATTCACTTAATTAATTATTGCTCGGTAATCTATCTTCGTATTTAGTGCAATGTATCTACGTGATTCGCGTTGGTATTGATTCAATCAGAATGTTAATTGACTTAAATAATTACGTGATTTTCTTCGGATTGTTATCAAATTTAATGCGAAATTTTTGCGAATTTATTTTTCTTTGCAAGATGGAAATTCCGTTAAGTTTAATTGCATTTTTTATTCAATTTTAGCACTCAAAGTTGGAACGCACTTATCTGAAACGACTTCAGATTAAATTCTCAAGTTGTTAACCCAAAAGGCTCTCGTTTTCATTTTAATTGGCACATTTAATGCGACTCGTAAAATACACAATTGCCATACATATTTTATTGGACAGTAAAGGTTTGTTGTCATCAAGCCGCCTTATTAAAAGACGCGACGCTGAAGACATTTACAACGCATGTAATTCTTGAAGTAAATTTTAATTGCTTTGATAATCATCAATAACTATAAACGATTTCTTAAAGTTTTGTTGTTTCGTAGTTCTGAGCAAATTTTAAGGCTCGAATGAGATATCCCGGCTTATGATAACGACACGTACAAACAGATATACTGAACGATCGTGATCAGAATGGCACTTTCGCAAGAGATTTTTACGAGCACCTCTTCGATCCCAGTTGTGCCGAACTTGCAAGTTACGCGTATATATATTTCACGTTTCGTGACTGGGACGCATCATCCCGAGCCTGGAATGTAAGCCACTAGCGAAAAGGGTGTAAAACGGGAAAAGGAAGTTGGCGGACGAGAAGCGGGACTTTTCGCAATTTTTTACGCCGGATTTATTACGCGCCTGTTACGTGCTGATGTTATTTGCGTTTTATTATTTTGTCAATTGCTTCACCGCCTATTTCAGGAGCATTTGTAAATGTGCAAATTACGTTTTGCAATTTCATTCCGTACTTAAACTTGGCAGAGAGCGATATTGGAATGTGCTCCAGGGATTTGATGAAATGTTCCTATTTTCCTGTCTGTCACCTCATTCTTCATAATCACCCATGCGTACGCACTTGACGTGTAATTCCTCATGTCATTCAATTCGCGGTCGGACATTGTTGTTCAACATTCATGTTATGAGAGTGTTTGGAGCGTGCTCTATTGATTTCGGTACAATTAAATTCGTTGGATCAATATTGATGATGGATTAGCATTCAATGCATTTCAGAAACACAAGTTGAGACACCTAATAAATATAAATTTAACCCGGAATTTGGTAGTATATTAAACTTGAAAATCGAAGAGATGATTAAGAGAATCAACGATTTAAGCGTGCGACGTTTTAATGAGTTTTGTTTTATTGTTTCAGGTGCGACAAGGGATATTGGAACAGCGTTGACACGAATTTGTCTTCGGCATAAAGCAGTTGAAACTCGCATGAAAACATTCACAAGGTAATAACAATATGACTAATTAAATTCTACATGTGAATTTTATCTATTCAGAGTGCACACAATGTTACATTGTATGTCTCGTAAAACTGTGGATTAAATTACGCTCGACATGAAATGTAACATCCACCAACTGCAATTTTATGGCATTCTTCAGCTGAAAATATTGGTTGTAAAACTTTATCTATCTGAATAAGTTTAATGCCAAATTAAATATGCATCTCATGTTGAACTTGATGCAGATTATTTAGTTCTTATTTCATATAAGTTTATAATTTGTTATTTTGTTTTTAGTGCGATAATGGAATGTCTCGTGTTACCATTACAAGAGAAATTGGAAGATTGGCGCAAAACGGTGATGAATTTAGACAAGGAGCATGCAAAGGATTATAAGCGAGCACGTTCCGAGCTGAAGAAGCGCTCCACGGATACGCTGCGTATACAAAAGAAGATGCGTAAGGGTGCTGGGGGCGATTTGCAGAAACGTCTGGAATACGGTCTGCAGGATGTGACGGAGCGACGGCAATTGCTGGAGGAAACAGAAAAACAAGCGGTGCGTGCCGCCCTTGTCGAGGAGCGCAGTCGATTCTGTATCTTCGTTGGAATGCTCAAACCTGTCGTTGTACGTAGCGCGCAAATTCACGCGTAATTGCATT
Source organism: Aleochara curtula (assembly GCA_963978815.1). Taxonomy (NCBI): domain Eukaryota; kingdom Metazoa; phylum Arthropoda; class Insecta; order Coleoptera; family Staphylinidae; genus Aleochara; species Aleochara curtula. The sequence goes on along the minus strand of OZ022216.1, from coordinate 15,133,531 downwards.
TAATTATATGTTTGTGCTTTCTTAGGACGAAGAAGTTGCCATGCTGTCTGAGCTATCACGACTGCAAGAAGTGGTCGTCCAATTGGAGAAACACACCGCCGATCCGAGCACGCTGCCGCCGGCCAGCGAGCAGGTCATTGCCGACCTGAAGAGTTCGGATAGCGGCTGGAGCTTTCAGACGCCGCCATCGAGCCCATCGAGTCTCGGCAGCCGCAAGTCGTCCATGTGCTCGATTAGCTCGCTGAACAGCTCGTCGTCGGGCAGTTCGAAGTCGCCCAGCCATCCGTCACATTGGCATCGCTCATTATCGCAGGTAAATTAACTTGACACGCAAATACGCGTTTATCCGTGCCTCGATGCGCGCATACGAAACGACGACATGAAAAAGCAGGTGGTACATATGTGATGTACGTGTTCGGTGGACTGATGCAAGATGCGTGTTTTAGCTTTGAATATCCAGTGTTTTTTTGCATGCGATTTTTACAAAGAAACTTTATGGGTCTAGCGATGTATTAAATTGTGTTTTATTTCTTTCATTCGTTTTTATTTTTATTTTGTAATGTAGTTTGTTATGTTATTATTGCACACAGCCGGTAGGTCGTAGTGGCACGATGCGTTTACCATCTGTAAGCAGTCGGGATTCGGGCTTTACCTCCCAGGATACATTATATCCAAGGGTGCCGTCATCGTTAAGCGTTGTGCAGGTAAACGATTAGTTTTTGTTTGATTAAAGTTAATCAATACTAAGAGTAGGCGTTAATAAGGATTTCTTGTGCAGGTTTCCAACATGTCAGAACATAGTGGTAACAGTAGTAGTTCCAGCACACCATGCACGCCTTACCCACCGAGCGCAACTGTACCTAATTCAACATCGACATGGCCCAATCTCCAGGAGACGCTGCAATTTGAGCGCGCAGCTTCCGCAATAATCAGCGACCGGCCACACACAATCTCTTCGGGTAAGTAGCCGTAGGAGTTTCGCAACAACCATATCTTCATGTATCACTAAACATTTCCTCGCACACTCATTGTAGCGTATGAAAAAGGCCATCAAAGACCTGCGCTTACAGTGTACACATTCCAAGCACCGGACCAAAGCCTCTCGCAGCCGGTATCACCCGTCACGTCCACGACGCCCACTGAGAGCACGCTAGTGCCTCCAAGTAGTCCAGCGCCGTCGGTGAAGTCGCTCAACAAGCCGCCCTTGCCCACACGCTGCTCCTCGCTGGAGCGTCCGTCCGTGCCGGCAAAGACAATCGCAGGCATGTCGGCGGTTCGCGTTCTGCCACCGACGACAGTGATCGCCTCCAGCGACATGCAGCACAAGGTCATGAAGCCATCATCACTGCCTCCACATATCACGAAAGGTAAAATTATCAACATCTTATTTCCGTACTTTAACAATTCTTTGTTTCGTATAGTTATTCCTCAACCAACATATGTAAACATGCATGAGTTGGCTAGCATGGCCGCAAGCAAAGCTCAAGAAATGTCTTTTCCGCCTCCACCGACTGAATTTACGGGTGCACAGCCGCCTCAAATGCCAATTGGAATCGAAGCTGAAAGTAGCAACAGCGAAAGTTCGTTGGAATCGTCAAGTGGCTACGGAAGTCAAACCACATTTCCAACCGCAGATTGTGATTCGTTACACCAAGAAGGTATTGTGCCTCTTTATTATTATGTTTTCTAATGGTAATTGTTGCACAACGTTTAATGTTTTGTTTGTCTTTGTTTATGTTTGTATATACTTAACATGCAAAAGAGTTCCCTTGTTCTATTCAAAACCAATCTACTAAACGTGTTGATGCATGATGTGTTTTACTTAGCGTTTGTTATATGTGTGCTTAGATTTAGAAGTGGTCAAGTTCTGCACTCTCCCACGACATATTGGCAGCGACCCTTCTGGAGGGCCGCGCCGCCGTCCTCTCTCTATGACAGGTAATGACTACCGAGGCATGCATGCTGTTTTGTATTGATTTGCCGTGTTTTTGTTGTTGTTTATGTTCCATTTGCGAATTTTATTTTCAATATATTCCCGTTTTTAGCCGTTTATGGTTGTGGTACGCTGAGAGGAACTTCAACTTTATTACGACGTGGTTCAATGCAAGCGAATAAACCGCCGCCTCCTATAAGACGCACAGCATCAATAACGAATACGAATAAGCCGCTGACGCCAGTAAACAGCGTGGAGAACTTGCCACCGCCTCCAGCATTTTTGCTTGAACCAAATAAAAGTCCACAGCAAAATCAGCATCAACAACATCTACATTTACAGCAGGTGCAAATGGGAAAACAACCGCAGGAAAATACGGTCAACCCAGTTGGAATAAACGTAGCAGAGACAATAAAAGCACTGAATGGTACAGTTTCGTAGTTTTGTAATAAGAAAGTTGGCTGAATATTGTTATTTCAGAACAAAGGCATACACCTGCAAGCCCTAGTGCAATCCGTCGGATGTCGGCTTCTTCGCAGTCAATTTACAGCACTGGCATGCAATTACATCAGCAAATGTCAGCTTCGCAACAGTCGCTTTATATGACGAACAGTGCGCACACACAAAACGCACATAATATAGCTCAAGTGCAAACACATCAGCAAACTAGCCCAATTCTTAGTTCATTCCAAGCAAACAATGCTAACAAATTGTCCTATGTTTCTCAATCTGGCGGAGTGATTTACGCACAGCCGTCCCAACTTATGCCTGGCAGTCCAAGCTCTGTGCGACGTATGGCCAGTATTCGGTCGCAAAGTGCCGAGAGACGTCCTGAAGGTACTCTTTATATGGTTTCATTAGAACTGCATTTGATATGAAAATAAAGTTTCAGTGGGACCTGGTGGTGTTGGATCAAACTTTATTGCTGCTCTAAGTGCGAAGCTTGTACCAAATCTGAGTCCACGTAGTGCGCGACGTCACAGCGAGGACTTGCAGCCGGTAAACTCACCTGCCCAACAGTATTCGCAGCGCAAGGGTCCTGGACAGAGTTTTCTGGACTCCTTAAACGCAAAACTTTCAAATCAACATATCAGTAACGCACCACAAACTCAACTCAAAGCCTCGAAAATTAGACAACTCATTAATAGTCGCGCACAGGTAATATTCAAATTTATGACGTCCTTATTGCAAAATTAATTAATTTTGATTTTAGCCTGATCCAAAACTGTGTCACGAATCCCTTATGGATCAAATCAAGCGCGGTGCAACGCTCAAACGTGCTAAGATAATAAATGATCGATCAGCACCAAAGATTTACTAGAAATGTAATGAGATATAACGCAATTGCCTGTAGTGCTGTGCATAAAAATTTTTCGCAGGTAAGCAAACAAATTCAACGTAATTATACCTTCTGACTCTTATCAATTACATATGTCAAGTTATTATCCTAAACGCAACTGGAAAGTATTTACACAAATAGGATGAACATTTTTGAAAACCTTGTTGATCTTTATATAGTAGCAATTGAATGTGTAGCCAAGACGGAATTAATAATAGTCAAGTCAATAACATAATCATTCACATTCCTTTATGATCTATTTACAAAATTTTGCTGATATATTATATCCAAAACAAACAAAAAGAAACTGACTCAAAACGAGTTGATTGATACTGATCGATTTTAAACGTCCAGATATCCAGTGACTGAATATTATTTTTATAATTCATCATATATTAGCTATTATAATATTGTTAAATAATAATGCGCAAACATTGAATATGTTAAGATGAGATTGTCCTCCAAATTATATTCTAAACACTGAGAGGTATCTAATATTCATCAATGCAAATATTAAACTGTTCCAATAGTAATAAATTTTAATGCTTATTCACATTTTGGTTATAAGAATAATAACTACTTGATTATATTTTAATAGAATTACTTTTATTTAACGTGAAAGCATTAATGATATTTACTTAAGGATCAATGTAGTGAATATAACCATATGTATTTATTGAGCGCAAAAAGATTGTTGCTTCGCAATTTAATGGTGTACATATTCAATGCATCTTTAACGGTGGTAACACATTACATACTTGTACAATGTATATAATTTCTTATTTATTTGAATCGTAAAATGAAGTGGATACATATGCATTGATTCATTATCATTCGTATAATTATCATATGTGTATTTATGCGAAGAATATACGCTAGTTGTAACGTCTATATGTACATATGTGTAATCAATGTGTTCCATTATAAAAATATTAGCATGTCCATCTTAACCAAATTTAATATTTACAACTATATCATTCAATTATATATGTGAAACTTAATTTGTTTCAGTAATTTTAAAACTAACGTATTGAACAGGAATTATTTGTATAGGTTTGTTCTGTAATTTGAAAATAATATTGGAAAATGTAATAAAAAGTTGATATAAAAAAAAAGTAAGCGATAGTCTTAGAGACTTTTTAGATTGCTATCAATGCATCAATTTTACGAGTAGGCACATGCAAGAAGTGATAATAATTTATCAATTTAAAACTTACAAAGTTTTAACCGTTTAAAACTTTAAACAAAACTTTGATATTTATTCTAATTGGCTCAATTCCTTAAAGAGGCGCTGTAATCGCAAGTTAATAAACAACACAGGCATTGAGGGTTATGTTGTTATGTTGGTGTGGGTTGGTGCAGTTTGGAGTCAGTTAACGTGTAGTGGTATGTAGTGTAGGAGCGGATAAACGAGTGGGATTGCGATAGAGTGGCAGTTCGTATAATGGTTAATTAAATACTTCGTGCGTGTAGGGGTTATTATCGGGATGCTATCGTGTGTTTACATCAATTGATACGGTGATGACGAGCAATATTCATCGCGTTCTCATTAGTGAATTTACTACGGTTACAACAAGTTGCAACCTGACACTTACTAAGCCTAAGTAAATAGTGCAACAATTGTGATGTGTTCCAACAGGGTAACGATGCACCTCGTAAATCGGGGGCAGTGATTACATGACTGAGTGGTAAATCAATTGCCGTTATTTAGTCGGTAACATATGTGTTTGACCTACCCAAGTGGAACGGTTCCATCCAGTAATGGACAACGATAGCATCGGATCCTCCTTTAACCGGGGGCAGAGATTTATTCTGGGAGGTTTCGTTCTGCTTCTAGTAGATATTATATGGGTGTCTTCCTCAGAGATAACTCGGGTATGCATTATATTATGATTTATTGATAAGCGTAACTTCATTAATCTTCATATATTTTAGTTTATTTATCAACATGAACAATATGAAAAGCCATTTTTCTGTACTTATCTGAAGACATCAATGTTCACATTATACTTGTTGGGTTTCTGCTTTTGGCCACCCTGGAGGGAAAGCTATTGCACCAAGCCACATAATTACATATTCATTGATCCTGACCAAGAAGATGAAAACTTCTATTCTGAAGCAAATACAAGTCTGGTAATAACTGCAGTCAACTGTGGGTTTGCATTTGTTTACTTAGTATTATTAATTTTAGAGTAATCCTGTCTATGTACCTGTGAAAAGCACAGACAGGGAACCAATTCAGGATAGGAGTTCAGGCACTGAAAGTGATGACTCATCAATTCGCTCAGTGCGCTTCAACAAATTAGCAGAAGTTCGGCATATGAGTGAATTGGAAGCAACTGAAGCACTACTTGCTCGATTAAGTTATCAAGCTAGTGTTCGAGCAGGTGAAATTGCCAAAAGAGCTGCTATTAAACTTCCTGTTATGAAAGTTGCCAAGATTGCATTTATTTTCTGCCTGTTGGTGAGTACTAATAATGATCAGCTGATTCACTGTATTAATGTAACTTATTGTACACTATGTATTACAGTGGTTTGCTGCCAATTATACATTTCAATTGGCATTGGCGGAAGCAGAAGCTGGAATGGTTACCGTCCTGTCTTCCACCTCAAGTTTATTTACCCTGGTTTTAGCTGCGATATACCCATCTGGTGGTAGTGATAGATTCACACTATCTAAGTTTCTGGCTGTAATTTTGAGCATAGGAGGAGTAGTAAGTCATTAATTTAAATTGACTGACAGTTAATTCTAATTGAACTTTTTATTTCAGGTGCTTGTAAGTTTATCTGAGATGAACGTAAAATCTCAAGTACCTTTAGGAATCTTTTTATCAATATTAAGCGCGTTCTTTTACGCTACATACATTGTTTTTCTAAAACGCAAAGTGGAAAATGAAGACAAAATGGACATTCCACTGTTCTTCGGGTTTGTTGGATTGTTCAACTTACTCTTGCTATGGCCGTTATTTTTCTTCTTTCACTACAGCAACTGGGAACATTTTGAGTTGCCAACAAAGCACCAATTAATGTTTTTGTTAGTTAATGGCTTACTTGGGACTGTTATATCGGAAGTATTATGGCTATGGTAATTGTTATTGCTATACTACTCCGAACATTTATTGATTCTGTGTTTTTATAGGGGATGTTTTCTAACATCATCTTTGATGGCCACACTTGCCATCAGTCTTACCATTCCAATGTCAATGCTAGCTGATGTTTTTTTACAACGTGTTTCGTATCCGTGCCTATTCTACATTGGCACTATTCCAATGATTGTTGCGTTTGTGGCTGTTAGCTTCTTATCTCACTATGAGAACTGGGATCCCGTCATTGATATTATACGATGTGCCTATACTTCAGCATTCAGACGTAGATATCGGTAATAACTTCGTTGTATTGTGTTGGATACTTGATACATTTTCTAATCACTAATTTAGATTTGCAGAATCTCAATCGGAACAAACGGAATCTTTAATCGGGATCAACTCTAGTGACCACGAAGCATGATGTTTAAATACACAAAAGTAAAAATGGTGCTTGATGTTTCTATGAATAACAATTTAGTTATAGGTCAGTTTCTACATGAATATTATATGCATTACAAAATGCCGCCTATTTTTACCGATTTATTGTGTTAATTATAATCAATTCATGTTTCTCTTAATCGTAGATTTCCAATAAGTTTTGTTCGTAAAACGCGCTTAATGCAATTTGTATTCGTTCCGCGATACGTCAGCGATACTAAATGTTTATACAATCACTGCTAAGCAGGATTATCTGTCTGAAGAGACTTCTAATTACGAACTAAGCAGAGTAAATGTGATTTTAATGATTTTGTTTAAATTGTGATTCTCTCAACGTACTACATTGCTACACCTGTACATGTAAGCCATTCTTTTAATTTGCCTTACATGAGTGGTCAATGATATAAGGAAAATTTGAAAAGCAAATAGCGGACTGTGATTTATTTCTTTATACATATAGTTTAGTCAAAAGATGATAGAAATTTTAGATGGATAACAAATGACTGAAATTCAAACAATAACCACTTCATTTTGTTAATACAATTTTTGTAGGTATTAAAATGTATAAAGAACATTTTAGAATCAGAAATTTGTTAACGATTTATGTTCCATGATTGTCTATATCTTAGAAAGAAGACAATTGTTCTCTGTCGAAGTATACATCTTTATATTTTAGTACAACATACTTTGGCTTTGAGGCAACTACAATTCTAAAACCAAATATGTGTACTTAATGCAATGTAAATGTTTTTAAAAACAACTCACTAATCTCGTTGGAATATATAGTAAAATACAATTGGATTTATGTTAGTTATTACTGTATAGGTAAGTAACTATACTGTTCAAAAACATTGATGATAAATCTAGTGATTTAATATTAATGAGAAATATATTTATTATATTTGAGAATATTGATAATTAAAAGTACAGTCTGAATGTATTACAATTGGATAGTTAAGGATAAATAACGTACAATAAAATAAATAATAATACAAGTGTACAAAGCAGGTATTAATACATTTTACATGTATTTCTTAGGTATTATTATTTATAAGTTATACAGCAATTTTAATGAATACTTTGTAGTATGTAAAGCAGCATTTTTCTGTCTGCTTTTAATCACGGATTACGTGATCTTACTGATTTAAAACAATTGAAAGTCGTTGTTTATGAATGACAAATTTTAAAAAAGCGTCAATGGGTATTTCATTTCATTATACTGCATTATACCGAATGATTTACATTGTTATGTCTGTACAAATTTATTCAATAATATTACTTGCCTACAAAAAAATATTCTAAGCGATGAATTCCGCTTTCCCGGGCGGGTAATAATTTAGATATAGATATATTGTAGACATATTAATTAATTTTATTCTTACAGCCCGTGCGTGAAAATGAGCGAAGGTATATTATACTTAAGTATATATTTTTTGTAACTTAATGAACACTTGTAGATCCCCGCTTTCGAAAGATTCACGGAAATGTTCCACGTTCATTACCTTTCGGCGTGAGAAAATCAAATAGTCGTCGTTCGCTATGTCTTATGCTTTCACCCAAATCATTATCTTCAAAGTCGATTATGGTTGATCCGACTCTCTTTACACAATTTGAGAAGTGTACCGCATCTCAACGAAGAAGAAGCGACGACGTGTCTTTAGTCTCGTTACCAACTGAGTTGATACCAAAGAGTGTTCCAAAAAAGGAAAAAACCAAACCAAAATGTTCGGAATATCATTCACCCAAAGCTCAACTGGTTAGCAAGATACATGACAAGAAGACAGATTGTCCTGCGAAATTAGTTTCTTATGCCGCAAATATTAATGATGTTGAGATTGAATATATTAAAGTTCCTGAGATTGAGGATATTAGGGATGCTAAGATTGATGATACCACAGATGCTAAGATTGAAGATACTGAAATTTATGATATTGATGAAGATTCAGATATTATTGAAGCTCAAATTAAAGTTGTGGATTATTCTGCTATGCAAGTACAAAATGGGCCTAAAAGTTTTGCAGATAAAAATGAGCATGGATTAAAAGATTGCAAAGTTAATGATATACAAGAAGTGGATGAAATTGGACTAATTCAGACAAAGGAATCAGAAAGTCATTTGACATTAAATAAACAACAAAGTAAGGTAAACAAATCACGAAGTGAGTTAATATATCCAAAGTATCATGAATTTGAATTCTGTGTAAGTCATGACATATTATAACGTTTCAGTAATATTCACCAAATTATTTTTATAGAAAGGTAATTATAGGTATCGATCTTGCAAAGCCAATCGGGTATATGGTGCTGAACCAAATGGTAAATATTTAAACTTGATAGAAAGAATAATAATTTCCCTACTTAATAGAATCTACTACATACGCGGTACTATATATTATCGCTCTTTATACAATTTGTTGTCTATTTGGCTTAAGCTTTGTTGCCGGCATTTGCTGGATGTTTACAAACCAAGTTCTTTGGTCATGGATGGGTGGCATGCTGCATGAGGAGGCACAACCATATGCTATTACAAATTTATGTAATATTTGTTACATTGTTATAAAGGACGCCTTTGATTGGATAGTGACTTTAATTATACAAATAGTTTTCTTCCTTGTAAGTTTTGCTAGTTAATAAGTGAAACACGGATGAAATAATTTTCATTTAAGGTAAATGGGACATTCCAAAAAGAAGAAAATGATACTTGGTGGTGGTAACTGGAGGATTAATATATATTGTCCTTGATAAGCTGTAAATCATGGCGTGAATGAAAAGTCATATTAATAATAAAATGTAGGAAGATTAGTGCTTTTTTCCTTTTTACTTAGACATGAAGTCTAGAAACATTAGTTTCAAATCAAAACCCCGAGTAGTCATGTTGGTCAGGCCCTTGCTCTACAATACTTGAATTTAAAACCAAGGATACTTGGTTATAACTATAGCTTAGCTTAACTATTGAAACCTGAAGTATATGTTTCAATGCCGTGTTTGTAAAGCCATTCGTAGCACAATTGGTACTGTGCTTGGCTTCAACTTGGGAGTTCTGGGTTCGAATCCCAGCCGGGGCTCAGATTTTTGTATATAATTGAATAGAATTGTAACTCCTGTATCCGTGGGATGGCTATACAATTGGCCATGGTGCTTGAATTCAATTCAAGCACTTAGAAAAATAATTCTAAGTCCCCACTTCTCATAGGATGGCGGCGCCCCAGTTTCAAATGACGTCAGAATACGCGGTCTGTTGGTAACGAAAATCGGGAATGGGGAGGCAGTTGCTAGTCGGACAGCGACCGAGCTGGTCGACAAGCAACCTGCCGGGGAGCGAAGCTTGGGGTGGGCTGCCTTAAGACAATCTTAATACGTACGGGCTTCAAAAATTAAAAATGGGGCTCTTGTACGCCCCACGGACCCCATTGAACATACACAGCTAAGTCCATTGGGGCCCCCGAGAATACAAATAATTTAAAACTTGGAAATTTGAGTTGCCCTTCTCAGGATTTGAACCTGAGTTACACAGATCACATCCGTAGCCGTAACAGCTAGGCTATGGAGTGTTGTTGCTCTAGTTAAATTTGATCTTGCCCTTATAGACTCAAATATAGAATTGAAAACAATTCGTTAAGTATTTTAACGTCGCTCCTTAATTAAATGTATAATACATTGCATATAGGTACAGTCATATTATAGGCAACACTTAGCACTTGCAACCACACGCCACAATGGCTACTGTGCTGATGCTGATTAGCGTTGATCAGTTGATCAGCTGTTGTGCGTGCTGAATGGTCTGTGTTCATAGTTTGTTCCGTTCTAATGCACCTTATTTACTTAATTATTCTAATTACAGTAAAGTTTTAATCTAATTACGCATATTGTAATCAATAGAATGGAATTTTATACAATTATGATTAATTGGTTTAGCACAGAAAACCAGAAATCGTCAACATATTTTGGACAAATCTGCATTTCTCAAGGTACTTAATTCATTTCAGTATAAGTCATTAATACCCTTTTAAAGGGTCGAGTTTGTTTATTCATTCATTTGCAATCCCCCATTTCATTGCCCCTTATTAATTTCTTTTCATCATTGAACTCTACTTGTATTCCATTTCTATTTCAAAGAGTCTTTTAAAATGTAAACACTTTTCTTTATTTTAAAGGTATGCCTCAAGTACAGAAGTGAAGGAATATGTTCAGTTTGAGTGCCAGCAGGAAACCTTGACTGAAAGAGCTACTTAATATAAACATCAGAAAATGGGCAGCAAATGGCTGGAAGCTTTGGAGTCAAAATGCTTATGGTAGATGGTGGTCTAGCGATAAAGATGACTTGGTAAGTCATAGTTATTGTTCCTATTAAAGGCTTCTTTCAGTTGCTAATAGTAAGTTTTCTATTGCTTTCTGGTTTCATGTTATATTGTATTGTACTTTGATTCAAATGTTGCAAGCTTTAATATCTAGTTTACCACTAAAGTTAGCAAAGAAAGCAATTCATTATTTGCAAAAGTGTGCAATGTTTTCAGTTCATCATCAATGACTCCAAATCTATGAGTACTTGATGCTCAATGACAACAAGAGTTGGTCAAAGTTGCCATGAGTTTATATAAAACCGCTAATAAGATCTCCTAAATCTAAAATAGATAGGAACAAAAAGAAGAGGAATGAGAACAATATGTTGGAAACTTGGTGTTTCCAACAATTGCTCATTATACCTGATCTGCACAGATGAGCTACTTCAAGCATAGTCAGTACACAAGTATGCATATTCAGTACACAAGTATGCATATTCATGTTTGTATTTTGTCATTTCATTTTAATTCTAATGCATCTGATCTTACAGTTGCTAATGAATGTACTCTTAACAATTTTTTGTTTTCTTTCAGATTATCACTCGTTAGCTGACCTGTGAATATAATCTGCTTCAAAGTTAGCAAGTAGGTAAGCATGCAAAACCTCATTTTTACTCACATTTAAGCTTAATCCTAGCTCTTATGGTTTAACTATTATTTAATTTTTGGTTTTCTTATAGGTTGTCACCCACAACAACTGAGTTGGGCTACTTCAATCGTTGCTCAAATGTAGTGAGTAGGTAAGCAGGTGAGTCCTCATTTGTTTTTGTTTAAGTTTAATCCTATCTCTTATTTTAGACAGTCACCCATAATGGCTGATTAGTCATCCAGCCATAACAGTTGATTAGTCAAGTGGATCTGCTTCAAATGTAGTAGGTGAGCATGCAAGTCGTCATTTGTAATCATATTTAATTTTAATGTAAGCTTGTATTTTATTTTAGACAGTCAGCAATAACAACCGATTTGCCACTCACCCCATAGCAGCTGATCAGTAAAGTGAAACTGCCTCAAATGTTGTGAGTAGGTAAGCCTGCAAGTCCTCATTTGTATTCGTATTTCATTTTAATCTTAGCTTGTATTTTATTTTAGACAGTCAGCCATAACAGTATATTGCTAAGGAGGACCTGCGTTAAACAGGTAAGCATGCAAGTTCTTATTCGTAATCATATTTAATTTTAATCTTAGTTCTTATTTCATTGTAGACTGTCCCCCAATACAGCAATTAGTCAGTTACCAATAACAGCTGATTGGTAAGGAGGGTCTGCTTCAAATGAGATGGCCACTACCAATAGTTTGGATTTTTTTTGGATCTTGGAACAATGTGCTATTCATTCTTCGTAAGTAGTGTTATTAATAATTTTATAAGTGCTGGCAAAATGATGATGAAGTACACGCATGCATCACCATCTTAAAAGTTTTGAAGATAAACTTCACCACTCTATCTGATTTTTTTATGTTTAAAGAAGTTAATACGATTTGCTTGATTTTAATTACTAAGCTAATGATTTTTTTTAGGTATTGTCAATGGCTACAAAGAATTGGTTATATGATTACGCCTATCATATTGCTGAGGAATGATAATCAATAAATTTGTAGACGGTTCTTATGGTTTCTTAGTTCCTGTTCTATAAATGGCGTTGCAAATTTAATATTTTAAACATTATGTATTTCCTTATGGCAAAGTTAGTTCGCTAAAGTCCCAATAGATGGCCAAATTAGTTTCACAGATTCATCCGAGATGGCGACACACGACATGTCATACTGGTTGCCTACATTGAATTTTGTCCGAAAATTGTTTAATTTTTATTTTTAAATAATATCCGATAAGGTTTAGTGTTTCATGACAGATAAAGGGAACCGCCCTGATTAAAATGAGGTATCGTACTCCGCTCTAGGACTACTGGTTCATGAGTAATCCACCTTTTAAAAATACCCCTTCGCATAAATGAATCTGGTGTATATGTGAATCACTGGGTGTGCATGTGTGTGTATTTAGTACGCAAATTTTTAAATAAATATATCTCTGTGCGTTTATGCAAACCTGATACGAAATCTTAATTTTGACGATCTGAAAACGAAATTTTCAACCAGTATTGATCGAAAATTTCATTTTCAGAACGGCAAAATTAAGATTTCGTATCAAGTATGCATAAACGCAAAGAGGTACATTTATTAAAAAAAATGGATGCCAAAAGTCCGCCATTTTTAAAAAAATATTGGTCGAAAATTTCATTTTTAGAACGGCAAAATTAAGATTTCGTATCAAGTATGCATAAACGCAAAGAGGTACATTTATTAAAAAAATGGATGCCAAAAGTCCACCATTTTTCTTTATTTAATATTGACTGAAAATTTCATTTTCAGAAGGGCAAATTAAGATTTCATATCAGGTATGCATAAACGCAAAGAGATATATTTAATTATTTAATAAACTTGATGACTTTTTATGTAAAATAATCAAACTTCGTATTTGCTCCAGTTAGCTGCATCACTAGTGGAGTTATGATCGACCTTCTGTAAGAATGCAAAATTAGTTATTATGGGTAAACTATAAGGGTTATAATAAAAATAAGGGGCAAGCATGTACCGAAGCACATGTGCCAACATACTTACCCAGTTCGTACTAGCTGGCTGCATCACAAGTGGAGTTATGATCAATCTTCTGTAAGAATACATAATTAGTTATTATGGGTAAACTATAAGGGTTATAATAAAAATAAGGAGCAAGCATGTACCGAAGCACATGTGCCAACATACTTACCCAGTTCGTACTAGCTGGCTGCATCACAAGTGGAGTTATGATCAATCTTCTGTAAGAATACATAATTAGTTATTATGGGTAAACTATAAGGGTTATAATAAAAATAAGGAGCAAGCATGTACCGAAGCACATGTGCCAACATACTCACCCAGTTCGTACTAGCTGGCTGCATCACAAGTGGAGTTATGATCAATCTTCTGTAAGAATACATAATTAGTTATTATGGGCAAACTATAAGGGTTATAATAAAAATAAGGAGCAAGCATGTACCGAAGCACATGTGCCAACATACTTACCCAGTTCGTACTAGCTGGCTGCATCAGAAGTGGAGTTATGATTGATTTTCTGTAAGAATACATAATTAGTTATTGTTGGTAACCTATAAGGGTTATAATAAAAATAAGGGGCAAGCATGTACCGAAGCACATGTGCTAACATACTTACCAAGTTTGTTCCAGCTGGCTGTATCAGAAGTGGAGTTATGATTGATTTTCTGTAAGAATACATAATTAGTTACCACAAAATAAGCTAGTTGACAAGAAAATTGAATCCTAATACTAACCATGGTTGCAATAATGATGAGCCTACCAATTTTCATGATGATTCTAATCCAATTACAACCCAACTTGTTGTCATTGTTGCAATAACAATGGGCCTCCCAATTTATGTGATGATTGTTATCCTATATCAATGTGAGCTTTTGGCTAGAAACTGAAAAAATTACCATCAGTTAGGAGAGTTCATAAAATAAACCAGTTGACAAGAAAATTAAATCCTAATACTAACCATTGTTGCAATAATGATGACCCTACCAATTTTCATGATGATTCTAATCCAATTGCAACCCAAGTTGTTGTCATTGTTCCAATAATAATGAGCCTGCCAATTTTCATGATGATTTTAATCCAATTGCAACCCAAGTTCTTGTCATTGTGGCAATAACAATGAGCCTACCAATTTTCAGGATGATTGTAATCCAGTTCAATGAGAGTTGTTGGCTAAAAAGTGAAAAAATTACCATCATTTAGGATATTTCATATAATAAACCAGTTGCAGAGAAAATTAAATCCTCTTACTAACCATTGTTGCCATATGATGAGCCTCATACCAAATTGTGATAGGGGATTGAATTCAGATGCACTCACCAATTTTTATGAGATTGATGTCAATACAAAATGAGTTGAATGCAAATTCAACTCATGTTAATGAATATATAACTAATGAATATACCTAAAATATATAAAGTATAACAGTTGGAGCAAAAATTAATAGATATTATTAATTGGCACTTGATTGTTGACATACTCACTAATTTTCATAAACCAAATCCTATTATTATCAGAATTATCAGCTCAGGAATAATTTACAAAGTAGAATACATGCAGAAGAAATTGGATAATGATTCTAATTGACCCTGCAATGCCAATGTACTTATCAATTCTCATGAACTCAATCTTGTTAACATGCAATATTTGCAAGTAGCTGAAAAATAAATGTGCAAGAAGTGCAAAGAAGATTGATCATACTAATCACCACTTAAAATAGAATCAAGTCTATAGTTCTTAACTAGGAACTGTAGTGTTCACACAGTTAACACCAACTGAGGATTAAACTAACATGTACTACTCAAATTTCATGACAGTAGTCTGATAGAAATTCAATGAACTTATGCTAAGAATATTAAAATATACCTTACTTGAATTAGGATGCTGTGTTGGCCTTATCTATGCTGTAATAGTCAGTTCAGTATACACAAGCCCTACATCAATTCATTGGTGACTAAATATGTAGAAGAAATTATCGTTTGCACTTATAAATAAATGCCTCAAAATATAGCTTGGCTGTTCCATCATTAAGCTATTCCTGTTAATCTAAAACAAATAGAAAAATTTTAAAAAGCGAAGAACAACTGACCCTACTTGGCACTATAACAATAACTAACCGTAACTAAACTTAACCTCTTTTGCATTTGACAATTGCGGTTTCACATGGTTTTGTTTACGACCTATTTCTGTGGTGTTGTTTAATAATAATTGGACCACAATAGTTTTAAAAATTATGACAAACATTTGTAAATATTGCAATGTCGAATTAACAGAAATTGTTAGAGAAGGCGTACAATGTTATAGTTGTGAGCAATTTGTACATCTAGCATGTTTGAAACGAGGTTCAACCCCAGGAGGCATGCGAGGAGATGTTTTCTTCACATTCACTTGCTTAGAATGCAGTGATACAAGTACTGAGATATTTGCCCGGGAAAATATTAAATGGTAGGCTTAATAATTTATCAGTTTGCATTATATACAAATGTTGTTCCCAGGTTTCATATTCTCATATTAACTTTTTACAATTTGTTAATACAAAACAAAGCCATATCAAAAAATGGATTCTTTCATTGGAAAATGCATATTGCTACATTCATTGATAGAAATTGGGAAACATTATTTGGAAAATCTGTGTAAGCAACAAATGTTTTTGTAATTGCATTCATTAGCTAACTATTAACTGTCTTACATGATGGTTTCAGTAAGCAGAAAAAGAACTGGATGGGTACTATATCAGGAAATTTATCAATCTACAATAATCTATATTTCCAGAAGAGTATTTCAAATTCTGGTGAAGGATTGTGGTCTTTAATGTACCCAAAATTAACTCCATTTGTAATTGCAAATTTAGGTACTTCAAATTTAGAATATTAACTGATAAAATGTTTAAATATTGTAATATGTTTCAGCATCCGAGCTCCATGCAAAGAAGTGTGAACTAAGGGCGCAACAGATATCAAAATCAGATAGGGAACTTCTAGATGAACTGTTACAAGAAAGAAATTTTGATCAACAATATCTCACTACAGATTCTTATAATGAAATAGAAATATCAGGGACATCTGGACAATTTGATAGTGAATTGAATACTCAAGTCCGGTTAAACCAAAAACGACTACTACAGTCTACAATTGAAACAAATGGCAATCAATATGATTTTATTGGGGAGAATGACTCATCTGGTAGAAAAAGGCAACGAATTGAAAATCTATCACAAGAAGATTCATCATCAAGTTTTGAGAGCTCAAATAGTAGCAAATCCAATGAAATAGTTAAAGAAAGATCTAGAGTAGAGTTTCGTGATCCTATGTGCCATTATAATACTTCATTAAACGATTTAACAGCGCTAAAACGCGTCGATCTAAAAATTAAACTTATTGGAGGACTACGTGAAGAGCCAATTCTATCTCCATATTCAAATTTATACTTGAAACCCTACATTTACCAAGATGGCAAAAGTATGTCATCGTGGTTGAAATTAATGGCACAAATTCAATTGAAAGCTAATAGAAAGGTATCAAATTATCGCTTACCGCCTCGATGGCCCATTGCTTACGTGTACATTCAACCCTCGCATATCCCGGCAATAAACAGTCTGTGTGCCCAATTTTTCTGGCCAGGAATAGATTGTAAGTAGTCCATAGTATAATAATCTTCTTTCAAACCCGAAATGTTTCATTCCAGTGACCGATTCTCTTCAATATCCAGACTTCACATGCGTTGCAATGTATAGGAAATTAATTGTTGGCTTTGCTGTGATTGTACCTGATGTTAAAGTTCATGAGAATTATATATCATTTCTTTTCGTTCGACCTGGTTGGCGAAACATTGGCATTGCTAAATTTATGGTTTATCATTTAATACAGGTAGGTGTTGCAATAATTGTCTTAATGCAGCTCTATTAAATATGATTTTCAGGCAAGTATGGGAAAGGATATTACTCTACATGTGTCAGTAAATAATCCAGCGTTATTTCTATATCAGCAGTTTGGTTTTAAAGTTGAGCATGTGGACATGAACTTTTATGAAAAATATTTATGTGATGATAGAGATGAATCGAAACATGCGTTTTTCTGTCGACTAGAAAGATAGTCTTTATTTTCATTTAGTACATGTTCTTTAATTTATTTAGACCTTGAGTTACCAAGAATTAATATCATTGTTCTTTAATGATTAAATATTCTCGAAGTGACCATAAAAATATCAGTATTATTTGCCCTCTAAGTCGTTACTTGTATTAAACGTTTGTTATAATGATTCTTCAATTGATTCTATACACCTATCTATGAAACACAATCTAAACGCTCCGTTAAAATTTAATATTTCCTATTAGAATAAAAATCTCAACTTTAAAACGTTCTTCCTTGCTAGAAAAACCTCAACATAATTGGAATTTTTGTTATATTAGTACCATATTGTTTTACCATTTGTTCCAAAGTTATTTATATATGAGTGCGCTGTGCACAATATGTAGATGAATGGTTTTCATAAGTGAAATATGGGTAATTGGGAATAATCCAATCGCTCATTTATGAGCAATTCATGCGCGTATAGTTTTATCGTATTTGGAGGCACTTACTTTTACAATTTTTTAGCAGCAATAGTTGTAGTTGGTTGGGCATAAGTGCAGATTTGGTTTATAAAAAAGACGGTATAAAATAAATTGTGTAGAAAGAGTGTATGTTGACTCGTTAAACGAATTTGTTTTAAAGTTTCTTATATTTTTGGCACACGACGAGCATTACCGTATTAATTTGCATTTGGCGATTACTGAGGCCAGTATTCAGTAGAGTAATAGCCTTAAGGTGAAGCAATATTCACAATTTGTTTAATAAAATAGACAATTATCTAATTCCTTTTCCGTATATATATAAATGTGGTCGGAAGAGTTCTTACCTCAAGACGAATGGTGTATACGTAATATTCACTATATTATGGCACGCGAATTGGACCAATCAATTTGTTGTGCGTGTTACTAGAACTTAAGTACCCGCTTGTTGCTGTTGTTGCATTTTCTTATCCTCTTTCTCTTTCAAATCCTTGTTCAAATAGTGCAGGACATAATGAAGTACCAAATCGTAGCAATATTTGTACTCAGTCTGAAATAATTCACAATGTAATATATATCAACATTTAAGTAGATAAGTCCGTATCAGTAGCGTGCTTACAATATTTTCTATGAGTTGCGGTCGGTGGCGGCGAACTGTTCTCACCGCTTGAAAGATATCCACCTCACCATGCTGAATTACTTGTTCAATACATGCGTTTGCGGCACAATAAATGCCGCACCTACTTCTGCCGTCCCTAAATAGCAACAAAGCATGTAATTATATCATTAAGTAATTGGAAAAGTCATGGCCAAAGCCTAAAACGCAAAAGATTGATACTGTTCGAATTACTTACGGTGATACAACGCAAACAGGTCCGTAATCGGAGCGTTGCCGCCAACGTTCAACCATATTCATCAATTCGACCAAGGAGTTGGTAGACGTCGGCACCTTATGGCCCATGGGCCAACACATCAATTGAAATAGTTGCACAGTTCGTGGCGGTGCCTTGACACCTGCCATCAATTCTGTAAGTGAGACAATCTTCTTGTTGATACGAAACACCCATGTCTTGATGTTCGTGTAATGGTTGTGCGAGATGTGATCGATGGTGAAGACGGGTCCATATTTCTCTTTCCGAACTTTACCCTCCGGCCAGAATGACGGAAACGATTGCTGGATAAGCAATCACATAAATTAGATTTAGAGTTGCATGCTGCATATACTTATCAACTCACAGACGTTGTCGGTGGCACACAAAGCACCACCACCGCCGAACATTCATAGTCGTAAACCAGCGACCAGAATTCACCGCATGTCGGTTTCAATGGCCATTCGGTAACGATATATTCGCGCGGCTTTGTATACCCCTACAATGAGCGCAATTTAATTGGTAATAAAATATCCATTACGATTCAGTTTCAAAAACATGATAATTAAAACAATACGTACGTCGACAAATACGGCATTTATATAATCTGTGTAGTTGTTCCCCTGGAAGGACGTCAAGTAAGGCCGGAAATTATCGGCTGTTGTCAGGGACCAGAAAGCATATATAAAACGAAGCAAAAGAAAACAACGTTATTCCAGGACGACGGGCACAATGTTTATCGTGTTTACTTACGCGGAACTACAAGGACGTCTCGATTTTTCTTGCGATTGTCACCCCGATGGCCGCCAGCGCAATCGCCGATCGTAAAGCGCGGTGTCTGCTTGCATATCAGCATATATTCGCGCTGGTATTCGTTAATCTTGGTGACGAGATGCTTTGCCGATTTCTGCTTGAGTCGTTGCGACAGTTCGTTGACGGGAAACCACGAGTTGCCGCAAGTGATGTATTCCTCCAATGTGTCGTAAATGAATTTATATTGCTCCTTAAAAATAATTAAACAAGTCAGCATCGCAACGCAAAAACCATAATCCTGATCCCAAATATTTACCACGTCATCCACCAACCCACGACGCGCTTGGCGCAGTTTTTTCAAATACCCAAAAACGTCAAACGTATCCTCTTCTTCGCTAAGTTCCAAGTTTGCATCGATAGCCAAGTAGACGCCAGAACGACCTCCCCCGTCACTGCAAACAGGAAGAAAAACAAACTTATTGATTATACAGTCACTATGAACTAAAATGCATTAAGATTATTAAACTTGTCTTTTCTTATTTGACTCATGCTAAATCACTCTCCGGAATTACTCAGAAGACAAGGAATGTAGATGAACAAACGCGCAAGTAATAAAATTCAACTGCTCATAAAATGCAAGCAATAGTTGTAAAACACTATCCGTAATAATGTTCAAACAAAGTAATTCCTAATTCGTGACAAACTGAATTATAAAACAAAATATTATATTCGTTAATTTAAGTAATACCGTGCAAAATTCCACTGTATTACTTGCATTGAATTTGGTTTTGTCGCAATACAAATGCAAAGTTTTTGCCGCGAAACTGTCCTAATAAAAACTTTATTGTAAAGTGGACTCACTTGCAGTGCACAACCATTGGACCCATTGCATTACTCTTGATCCTGTGGCCGACCACAGCGCGCACCCGCCGCCTAAACTCGAGCAATGCATTCGCAAACGGACAGGAATGACTGTGCCATTCGGTGAAATGAAATTGCAGTATAAAACGCTCTTCAACGATAGCCTGCGAAAGATAAAACGAACAAAGAAAACGCATGAAACTGTAAAAAACTCGCAATAGGAAACATTCCATTCGACTGCACCAGCACGCGCAGCGTTACCTACATCGTTAATATCCCTCTTGTACATGCGAAACGTCCGAATGTGGAAGTTGGCCAACTCTTCCTCCTGCACCACGTGAATGGTGATACCACCGTGCGTCTCCTCCAGCTCCATATTGGCCGGCCAGTACTGGACACACATCACCTTGATGAAATCAAACGTCTTCGTAAGCATCACAATGCAGCTGGCGCGCTCCTGCCAAACCATCCTCCAGAAATCACCCACCGTCTCCTCGGTGGGTCCTTGCGTTACAATGTACGCATTTGGCTTCAGTAGACTCTAAAAACAATATACAAACGTCCCTGATTATACATTCCGGAAGGAGCGCGCAGATCGGAAGGAGATAATATTTAGGTCATTCGTAAATGAAAAAGAGGAAAGTCAATAATATAAAATGTGGGCATTAAGTAAACAGGCGAATGCAAAGGAAACGGATGGATGGAGGACGATGGGGAAATTGGATTGCGCAACGATGTTGCTCGAATAAATATACATACATCTGCATAGGAGGCGTTGATGTAATCCGAATCGTGCTCCCCTTCAATCGTTTCCAAAACCACGCGATTGTAGTCGTCTACAAATAGGGTAATTTGCACAATTAGTTTTACATAATTCCACGCTCATGGAGCGCCGGTGCGAACAAACTCACAAGGAATGCATTTTTGATTCTGGTTCTTCTCCAAATTGGTTTTCTTCGTGCCGTGCCGGCATGAATGCTGCTCCACTTTGACGGCGATCTGCAATAGGGCGCAAGATGAAAAGAAGTGAATTGAGTGATAGCGCAGGCGGGCAGGCGTTTGTTAAACGCCTTGTTCGTGCGGTGGAGGTCGATTTGATTGAAATCTTCCATTTGAATTTTAGATGCGTCGCGCAAAAGCCACTTTCTACTACTAGTTTCGTCGCTGCGCTTCAATTTAAAACGCTTTTCGGAGTACATTAATCAAACTTATCTTACCGATCCGTAACTTTATGGACGCATTCATTCATATATGAAATATCACGTATAAGTCACTCATATTTGAAAAATTGCGAGCTTCAATTTAAAAAGGATAATTATCGCTCCTTCTTTGTTACTACTAAAATATTCTTTAGTGGTAACAACTTCATGTTATATAGTTCTTTGTTTTAATCTAGAATCTTCAGCGAAAACCGAATTTCATTCAACGATCTCTATAAAACTTGATTACTTTATTTCGCAGCTTTACGTTTTAGAACACAGGAGTGTTTTTGTCATTCAAGTTTCGCTTAGTCCTTGCGAATTCAATTTAGAAACTTTAGTTAAGTTGCTGGAAATTAAAATATTCGTAATGCGTTATAGTTTTGAATTGAAGTTTGTGTAGTCTCCCAACATATTTTATACTTTGCGCAGCACGTTGTAAATTTAATATATTATGTTCGTTGCATATACGAGCCGTATTTTATTACTTTCCGCACCATGATTTAATAAAGTCTGCTAATATTGGCTTACACATAATCAGAGTGTATTACGAGCGCATTCTCCGCTGAACAACGCAATGTGATATTAAAAAGAATTTCATCCCATATAATAAGAGATATAAATGAACTCTGGATGTCAAAATGCATTCATTAGAACGTAGCGGTTAATGAGGTAATTAAATTAAAAGCGACGCATCTGAATAGCAAGACATGAACAGAGCCGCTCATAATTGTTTTTGAATTATGAGTATTTAAATTCCGTAATAATTTCACATTATGTCAAAACACAATTGTTTTAAATGAATTAAAATGAATTTTCAACATGCGCCATATATAAAGCAAGCCGTTGTTGTTGAGTAACTTTTCATGTTCTTCAATTTCCTGATTATAAAATGCAAGGAAAAACAGCCAACTCCATTTTTCTTTGCGCATATTTTTTGCACGCTGTGCTTCTTTGTGAGCATAATGGGCTTGCATTAAACAGTGTAAACTATTCAGGAGCAGCGAATGAATACGGCGCCGGCGTTTAGTTTTTCAAAGGACGTTGTTTACTACGCGGAGTTTGAGTTGGCAGCATGGGCATGAAGGGAATAAAAATCGAGCAATTCAGAATTGCCTGCTTTTGAAAAATGAATGCACTCGACCAACAATATGTCCATGTAATGCGTATAGTACTTCTTATAGCTGTGCAAATTGCAAACAGAGAGAGTGGCGGCTGTGGCGGCGGCAGGAGTTGCATAATGATGAAACACAACTATGCAACAAACGCATTGCGCAATGCATTCCCAAGCGCATTTTGCATTATGCAGAGCACTCCCCAGAGAACCGAGTTTTAATGCACGCAAAATTATTATTTAATAATTCATCCATTAATTTAAACGCTTTCATCTTACTACAACTTTGCCACGCATGCACAACTAGTTGTGTTTTTTAGTTGTGCAAACTAAATTATTAACAAAATGTATACTCCTGACTAATTAAATTTGTTATTAAAATATTTTCAATAAGGCTAAAAGTTAATTAGTTTTGTTCGACTTCTTTTCAAGGAATAAAAATAGGCCAGATGAAGTTAATAAACTCTTTACAACCACTGAATAGTTAAGAACGCCACGGGAATATTGAATTTCAATTAGCTGAAGCCATACCGCATGGAAATTTCGAACGCTGATGAAATTTAATGGCTATTTAATGAAAATTCCCATTTGCCGAGCGGGAGTAGTCGCGCAACTAGCGAAATGTTTTTTAAAGTATGTAGTCTTAAAATCCAGCTAATGTTGTTGGCAGGAATTTATCTTTCTATCGCGCAGTTACCTTTCGGCACGTTCCAAGCGAAAAGAAAATCCTCTTAGAGTCACTCCGCGCCTGTCTTAATTGATTAAAATAAATGATAACTCAGCAGGAAGTTTGCTTCTGCTGCTTCTGCCACGAAATAAAACGTATCGTCAGTAGCTCTATTCGCCTACTGAGCAACTTTTAATTGGAATTATTCATTAATGTCCATCTCGCTCTCACAACAACTAATAATTCTTCGAATCGACGCGGAAATAACTCTCGACATAAAAAATGTATTGAAGCACGAGAAAAAGTAAACTCACCTGAAATTCCAATTTATATAGCACGGGAAACTTCCGACGCTGATCGCAAAACTTGACGTAATTCTTCAACTCAATGGGCTTTTCACATATTGTGTCCAAAGTGGTTCCATTCTCTGTAAGTGAGCAGACAAGATACAACATTATTAATTATGTATCAGTTGATTGTTAAACGCACGAAAAAACTGCGTTGCGTTACGTTGCGTTTCACAAGGAGCGTACGCTACGAAGAGTGCCAATATTTTTTTGCTGAAAAATTGATGAACCCGAATGAACTAAACGAACGCATCAATCATGATGAAATGACATACCGTTCAGTTTGGTAATGGCGTGCGCACGATTAGTTGGCGTCTTTGCTCGCAGTGCACATCAACTTTTTACCAAAGTACAAAAACTTTTTCATCGTTCACTTGGATGAAACAAATAGGCAAATAAATTCGCAATGCTCAAACTTCAAATACATAAAGAGCGCTCGCTCGCAGCCGCCTTTTATGCTTTGAAGATGCTTAAATCCTCACCAGCGAGCAAGCCAATATCTTGCGGTTGTGCACGGAAAAGTTTTATTGATTCGTGCGCGCACACACGGCCGTCTGCAAATATGAACTTATTATAAGCGAATTCACTAAATGCGCCAATAAAAAGTACGACGCATAAAGTTTTACAGCGTCTTTGTTTGCAGAAGAAGCGCCAGATCCACGATGCTGAGTTTATTAAGCCAACACCCCGGAAGGCTAACTTTGAACTTGTTGAGGGAGGTCAACACGTATGCATTTGTTACCCATATACAGTTCAATAAACGCGCGATTGCTGATTGCAACAATTCAACGACGAGATGTTAATCAATATAATGTGCGTGCTGATGAATGTTGGCTGTGACAGTCGCAACAATTCGCAACCCAATTTGCAAATGGTAATAGCGTGTAGTTTCGCGTGCACATCACGCTGAACAAGCAAGAAAATTGATTGCATTGTTGTTATTTTAATGGCTCTTAAACAGCGAGAAGTGCATTATAATTATGAGCTAAAGTTTAGAGTGCATTGTAGACGTAATGTTACATCAGCATATCATTAGCCGTGGTAAATATACAAAGTGTACCTCAAACTTTCCACAAGAAAACGTGAAATGTAGAAATTTCTCCTTGGACGCATAATAAAGTGCTAGCAAACATACTAATGTGACGTGCAAAGAACGTGAATGCACAAGATGCGGGAAATGCAATGAAACGTGCATTGAAAGCATGTCATCGCCTGATGGGCGAGAGAAAAACCGAACGAACGAATGCAATTTCCCATAATACGTATCAAAAACTTGCATGGCAATGCATGTAAAGAATAGGAGCGCGTGTTCTTCCACGAATGTTCCATCATTTCGCGCGTTTCCAGGACGCGCAGCGACACACTTCACGTTACAAAGTATGTGTTTTTAAATCCGATGGGATTCTCTCGCTTTTCCCCACATTCGCAAACTGTATTACGGCTCCAACTACATAGATATGCAATAGTAATACAGTTTGTTGCCACTTTTTGCCATCTTATAAAAGTTGAGTATCAATAAAGTATATGTTATCATTTTGTAATTCAATTTTCACGTTTTCGACTAAAACCGGAAAACGTAAACTATTAAATTGAGTAGTCATTCGGCAACGGACATAGTCATAAAGTGCAAAATTGTGGGATGCGTATGAGTATATTATATTTTCCTGGTTTTCCCTCATATATTCGGTGTAATCGGCGTTCTGATTCTGATCGATAGAATCCTTGCTAGTCCCTAACGACATTGTGTTATTATTTTGCCAACTTGGACTATGGCGTTCGAGAGCGTAAATACTACAATGTTATTTATCTTGATATTCAATATTCTTATACCTATTTGCCAAACGTATTTCCCTTCTGCTTTACTACCTCGCATGATCCTATTATCCCGCCTAATAAATTGGAATCAATATCACGAATCTAAAAGTTATTTTCCTGATAGTAAATGCGTAGTTTTCTTGAGCTCTTGTTATTAATTGAAGCGCAAATAAAAAATGTTCGACGCAGTTATTTGCAAACGTGGGTAATACTTGCTCAAAATGTAAATCCATTCTGTGCATGGAAAATGTATGGGCTTTATACGCGCTATGCAATTTCAATTTGAACACCGTTTTGTGCACTTTCATTAGTAAATATAAACTGCAAAAACAACTATGACGTTAACGTTCGAGTGTGCTTTGTTTTGTCTGATTTTTTGATGCGAAAATATAGAGTTGCACAACATTTCAATCCCAGTTGATAAATACTGTTGCTTCTTGCTTCGCGGAAGCAGCGTGTTAAACCTGTATGTTCCAAGTATTGTTGATCTTTTGTTCATAATATGTAAATAATAAAAATTGCATTTAAATATTGTTTATATGCATGCTCAAATTGCATAAAAACTGCTCAATGGAAATGTGTGTTAAAGTTAGACGGTTCATGAATAAAATCCGAAGGTGTGAAAAGATAACAAATGAAAAGAGCACCATTAATTAAGAGATTACTACCGATAATCGTTTGACAAGTAGGTGCGAAAAATCCGCGATAATTAAAGTAATAATGACGATAAACAAACATTATTAATACAAGCATTGCCGATTAATCTTGATACGAGGCGGAGGTGCGAAAATTCACA
The DNA here is from genome assembly GCA_963978815.1 of Aleochara curtula. Classification (NCBI taxonomy): domain Eukaryota; kingdom Metazoa; phylum Arthropoda; class Insecta; order Coleoptera; family Staphylinidae; genus Aleochara; species Aleochara curtula. The sequence continues at coordinate 15,106,839 of OZ022216.1, read as the reverse complement.
CCTCACACATGATCACGTCAGCCTCACATGTACGAGCCGCATTTCGTACGTATCTCTTTCACACCATTGTAGGCCACTCAATGAAAGGTTGGACGAATAAATTGTTTAAATAAAACTATGACAGATTGAATAAGCTGAACAGAGGGAGCTGAACAGAGTTAAGTAGCCTAACTACACATCATGCCGGCGGATGGGGGTACCCCCTTTCAGCTTCGTGCCCCGGAAAAATCATAATGGTAAATCAAATTCTTCAATCTCTAGTGGTGTTTTCGTTCACGTTCTTCTTCCAATCATCCAAGGAGTGGCCTACAGTGGGATTCAAGGGGTAAGTACCCAATATGGGTTTTATTTACTATCGTTAATGTATTGCGGATTTTAATAGTAACTTTACGCGTGCGCTAAGCTATCTCTTCCGTCGCGTAAAGATGACTTTGATATCAATTACTTTTCAGCATAGTACCAACTACGGTTTAGCAATATTATTCAGCGTATTCCAATTATTGAGATAAAAGCATAGATAGATATGAATAAAGCCGTCACATACAGAAGGAGAATTATTTCTCCATCGCGTGATTTTACGACTGTCAGCTATACAGGATGCATCAATGATACGAGTTCATTTGCATCAACGAATTCAATTGCGCGCTAACGTGGCGAATAACTTTCCTAGAGCTTTTCTATGTATGTCACTATTCACAACTTTATTTGCGATTCGCTGCAATCTATTCAACGCAAATTTCGCGCAAATATAGCAATATTCACCCCCCATGCGATAGTGCGGCGCAAAATATGCGCGTCGTGATGATTAAATTCCTCGGATATTAATATAGAAACCTGTACAAACACATTTAATATAATTGAATTCGCATTCGCAATTTCGCCATATTATTGTTTATAATACCCGCCTGCATTATTTTAATTTCATGCGAATTAAAGTCCCGCATAAAAGTGGATTTTGTGTTTAATTAAAAACAGAGTGCTTGAAACACAATCAAATCAAATTTCGTTTCAAAATTGAATTCATACTTTGAAAAGGGAGGCCGTCCATTATAAAATTTGTGATTTCTCATTATTGATTCATACCAAAGTTCAAACGCTGAATACATGTCAATAAACGAACTCGCAGCAGGAAGGAAATACGAAATAAAGAAAAATACGAGGAAAACGAGCAAGTTGTTTGCTCCCGCGCACTCGACTGCATATGAAATATGACGCAGAGAGGGAAAAATTGGCTGTTTGCTTAGTTTGGGGATGTGTATGAATACGAAGTGTGCAACTTACTCGATGATAAAAGTCCGCTGTTCAACATGGACAGCTTGATTGTGTTCGGTATGCTCACGAAGGAGGTGCCCGCCGTCGCGCTCAAGTTGCGCTTCTTGCGTGGCTTCTTGTCGGCGTCGCCATGGCGCGGCGTCGACTGCGAACGGTGCTTCTTCCGCCTACTGCTGCTGCCCCCGGCACCCGTACTGCTCTTACCGTGCTTGCCTTCTGCTGCACTCATCCTTCACATGTACTCCTCCACCCGCATCGAATCTTCCACCGACTTGTCACACATGGAAATTTCTGTAACACAAGACATATCATGTAACACCATATTATATCATCATCATGTTACATTCTGTATAGAACTATTACATCACTAAGTCATGCAATACTTGAATGATAATCTGATATAATTTATCTGTTATTCTAGATTGATATTGACAGATTTGCAATTCGAGAAGAGCACGACCGGTCAACAATGACCATCAACAGGAAGCGATGACCGCGCAACCAGCATACGTTGCGCATGATGCACCGAGCGCTATTTAGAAGGGAAATTCATAGGAAACTCATTACCGCAGACACTAATTGGATTTAGCGCGATGGCATCGCTTGTAATTATGATTATGCCAGCTAAACGCGAAGGGCGGCAGTACTCCCATCGCTGCTAACGATATAACAACCCCGCTGCCACTGCCACCGCAGAAACAACCATGCGTGACGTTGTGTTTTATTCCCTTTTGCATTACAACTTGATATCATTTCCACGACCTATTCCAACACGCATTAGCAGGTCATCCATTACGGGTTTATTAAAAGCCCGAGATTATTACATGATACTCTTTTTAATTAAACTCCGCATGTGAATATATCACTTTGCTCCAGAGAATCACCATCAATACACGACAATCGCATTAAGCAATTAGTTCGCTTTGTTATAACGCCTACCACAGTTCAACGGAGACATTGCGCGCTGCCGGCAAAACAATGGAATCAAATACGTCAAACAACTTGCGCTCGTCATACTTCTAATTGATTAATTGATAAACGCTAATTCGTTCATGCATCCCACAGTCGGCGGCGTAAATGCGCATTAAATCGCGAATAGAATGTGGTATAATAAATGGATTATTATTACACGAGCAGCAACGCATTCGCGGTCGTAATATGCATGCCAAAAACGTAACAAAAAACGAAGGAAAAATTTGCCGGGCGGATGACTGCGAAATCGAACAAATTGTTATGAGCCTCATCGGCGGCGCGGTTGGCGGCTGTCCAAGAGCATGCGATCAGCATGTTTAGCGCTATTTCATTCATTGATTCGGTGCGTGTACTCGGCCAGTGGGCGCCCCTCGTAAGCAATACATTTATTAACAATGACAATAAATTTTCGCAGCTTTCAAAGTTTCCTCTCCCTTTGTTCGCGTGTCTTGCCACCGATTTCATAAGTTTCGCCTGCTTTCTTTTTCGAGTTTTGATAGCTTGAAATAGATTTACAATGCTTGATGTTTTTACAACGTGCGCAATCTGCGCAGAGCGCGCTCTGGAGAATTGAATAATTTGTTATAAAAATAAAACGCATAAATCTGGACGTTGTAGCGCATTATAAATATGCGCATTGAAGCGAGGATGCCCGTTTCGTTTTTCTCTCGGCTGGATGAGTGCCTCTGGTGATGTTCTTACATAAATATTTATGCCGCCTGAAGTTGCACGCTGGGAATGAACGCAAAGAACGAGAAAAATGCAAAGAACTCGAATGACGCTGGCGCTGGGAATCAACACGATATCAATCACTATCGCGACTCATAATTTCCCATCAATGCAAACAAAACTCGCTTAATGCGTGTTCGCATTGACGTTACGGCCACGTTTCGTGTTTGTCTAACTTATTTATTTAGTGTTATGATGTGTGAATTTGAATTTATGTTGCTATTTTTTCCAACACTTTCGGAGAAAGAACTTTATCGCATAGGCGTCTTAAGGCCTAAAGCCCGAAAACTTTACAACTTTGTGCTTTGTTGGCCCAATTATTACAACCACGTATGCGCGAGTTATAAGTACCGGTATTACGTATAAAACTCTTAGCGAAGAATGGGAATCGTCTCTAAATTAAGGCTGCTCGCTGGCATTATGCAATTGGAAACTCTTGGAGAGCATCGTCGACGTTGGCGTGGATGTCTCGTGACTGGGGGGCCTTGTTAAACGCGAAACCGTATACAGAGCGTCAACATATCCAATCTCAGTCGAAATGGATGCACTTAGCGTGCTACGATGGGTATACGGAAACAAACGCGAGCGCGCGCGCCGAAGATAGATTCAACTTTCAGCGCCCGCTTTATCTGTTTACAAAAGCCGGCGGCGCCCGTCCGCGATGTGAATGTAGGACGCGTCGCGACGCCGATATAAACTCCTCGAAAGTCGAAACGCTTACCAAAGCTCGCCTGGAACGTCCGTCCGAAACACGCACGTCAATTCAATTCGCGCGAGTGAGTGTGCGATGTTTCCACGTGCCTTATGCACTGCCACAAGACTCCGAGTCAACCGCTGCCGCCGTCGCAGCCGCCACAACAGTCACTAATTTGCATATCTACCGCCTGTACCGCCCGCTCTTGACGAGCGTTTATATATGATTTGCAATCAGATACACTGACAAATTAGACATTGGATGCCTCCCAAGAGTTTAAACGCTTCGTCAAACTTTACCATTCACATCTACAACCTCGCAAAATCATTTTTCTCTATTTTCTGCGCAGAAAATGTCTAAATTCACTTCCGGAAAAGCGATGTAATCAACTTGCACGACAATCCAATAAATAAATGAACCAGTTACCGTCGTTTTTGTCAACGATCCCCGTAGACTTTTTGTCCCAATGCGATAGATAGCTTGAAATCATCAGGACACACGTTGCGTGTCCTGTCACGCTACTCCCTCGCCTTCTTTGCGCTTCCTTTGCGGTCGCAACGAGCGGAAAATCGGCACTCACGGCACTCACGCGCCCAGAAAATCAAAACGCAGCTCGCGTGTTTCCACGCACTACTCTCTTCCCGATTACGCCTGACAATAAAATGCCGCATAAATATGCATGAAAATTCGCGCTAGCTAAAAGTGTTTGATGTTTCAAGTATTTGCTCCTTTTCACCCCGTGTGTTGCTTTCAACGAGCCCAAATTCTTCACAAAATATCAAGAGCGCAAAATCGCAAACGTAAATGTCGCATATCAAATAGCTTTTCATATTAAATTGTTGTGCTTTCGTTTCGTTTCGTTTCGTTTCTTTGATATCAAATGTTGACATTTTATATTTCGTTGTGAATTGTTTTTGAATCGTGTAACTTTCGGAGAGAAAACACAAACAACACGATTGCAAAACTCGAAGCGTATTTGTTTCCATTACGTGGCCTACTTAGTTCTTGAGTAAGTGCAAGAAAAGTGGTGCAATTTGCTAGAAGCTGGAACTTTAGCTAACAATAAATTAAAATGAATGTGGCGATAAGTGCACGGCAAAAAATGCAACAAAAACGAGCATGCTGTCAAGTACTAGGACGATTATGTTTTGATGCTCTTATCCTAGCTTTCCTTAATGGTCCTTCTTTCTTTTTCGGACTACTTGCGAGTAATTATACCTTGTAGTTTGCTAATGAGTAAATTTACTCTTCAGAAAAGTGTAAAACAAGTAAATTATTCCAACCGAACATTCTAAACATGATTTGTATATCATGTTATCCCGAATTAATTTAAAACAAAACATAAAAGTTTCGAATTAATTCCTTCACAAAAACATTGTTGAAAATAATAAGCTTGTTTAATGAGTTGATGTTTACTTAGTACCCGTACAAGGAATAATTGGAGTTGCGCGCTTTACACTTTCCGTATGTCTATCTGCTTTTAATTAGCCCTCTCATCTCGATAGGTTTCATTCGCTGTGTGGGCACGCGCGCCTTGTGTTTGTTTTACTGTTTAATGAAATAGCCAGCGGTTGCAAGCCTCCGAGAAGGGGCGAACCAAACCGTGCTTCAGAAATGCGGATTAATAAAATACGAATTTTGCAGTGATTCGCTCTTTTGCGCCTCCTGCGAAAAATTAATAATACCATTTACTCGCCGCATTCGTATTCGTTCGTCATTGAATATTAACCGTGTTATCTCGGCGGTAATAACAAAGGAAGGTATATGCTCATTGAAATTTACCACTGGTTCTTGTTCATATAACGTTGGCACCTTGTTGCGCCTTTGATCTCATCCCTCAGTAGCTAATTGCAACAAATTAGAGACGCATTCAGCAATGCTGGTTGCTCTTTGTATTCTCCCAACTAATCAAGATATTGTGAGCTAAATTCAAATTAAAACTTAACACCGAATTTCTCTAAATATTTCCGACATTCACAATGCGTTGGAATATAAAATTTTCAATTTATCTTTTTTAAATTTCCCGAAATTACAATAATAATAGCTTGAGAAAGCAAAACACGATAAAAATGAATTGTCACTTTAAGACGGTATGTGTGAATGAGTGAAACTTATTTAAAAACAACACATCTGTATGCACTTGACCAAAAATCTTGACCCAATTTTCCCACACAACCTTCATGCCCGTGTGGCAGCGTGCATGTGTGCCACGCATTTCCACAGAGGCGGCAGGCAAATGCTACGTCTCTCGACCTAATGATATGCGCGTTTCCTGTGCATGTGTGCGCACAGAGTTGGCGGCTGCAATAACAAACCAATTTGCATTCCAAACATTATTCGAAGAAAGAATTTCTTTCATCTCTCCTTCTTTTCCTCACCGCATAACTTTTTCGCCGTCAAGAATGACAAGTTCAAACTTTACACTTTTGCAACGTAATTTACCGCGCCCACCACCCATATTCCTCGACGGATTTTAATTTACTTTCTATAATTAAAGCCGCAACGCAAAGAACACAAATAAAATTTTTAATTTCGCTGCAGCTGCATCGCGCCGCGCTGCCGTTAATTCCACGTCTTAATCAACGTTTGAATTGAAGTAATTCGAGCAGACTCAATCGAGCGCAACGCGGCGATAAGCGCAGAATCAAAAGTGCAATTGCATAAGTTGCAATTTCATTCCGGATTACGGCTCGCAAAGCGTAGAATATGTGGCAAACTTAACAAGCGTACTCGACTCGTTCATTTAATTTCGCAGAATGCAAAGCGCACTTTCACGTCCACCCAGAAGCTCCCGTTGTAATGGGATTACAGGACACTTGGTGCGTTATAATTCGATTGGATCTGAATACTATACTACAAGAGACTCGTTCGCCCCTTGGATTTGCGGATGCACAGATAATAAATGTCGTCTGCTCAACGCCGGTGACATAGAGATTAACTCTTTTCAACTGGAAAATATAGACTAACGCGCAACGTTAAACGTTTGAATCCGAGCAATTCCTAAAAGTTAAAATTTCACTCAATTTCATTTTTCCGTCACAGTAACCCTCCAATTTTTGAATAACAAAGTTTATGATCATTCCTGCGTACTTTGTCAGAGAGTTAGCTTTCAATCAATTTTCTGTTAAGTTGATTGTAAATTTGCTCAGTGTTAATTTTCATTTTGCCCTCGCTTGCCATTTCGTACAATTATAACAATTGAATTACGCGTATTAATTGCGAGTAGATATACGCAGAACGCGCTTCGCAAGTTTGCAAATTTGCGCCCGAATAAACCTTTGCAAACGGTAGCGCGCGATCGCAACGCTGGCGAAATTATTTATAACGCACACAAGCCACGCTTGTGTACTTGACTCGACGACATCGGCGGCGGCGACGGCGACAATGCGCTCGCTTCGTAACAACTTGATTTCGAATTCACAATCGCAATCAAGTCGCAGGTCGCCAAGGAGAGAGGAAAAAACGCGTTGTTGCTTTCCTACGCCGACGCGCACCGCTCCCTGAATTAAACAACAACCGGATGTTTTTCATTCATTCGTACGCATACGTTGTTGGCGGTTCGCCGCAACTCGCAGCGTCATTTGCCGCCGACGAAAAAACAATTCGAATGTATTATTAATCGCTCAGAGATAGCATTGGAATGCAGAGATCGACTTCCTATTTCGGTATGGATTATGCATGTGCGTTTCTAACGTGATCAGCCAAGTTGTTGATATCGTAAATTATTCAAGCTTCGTTGAAACTGAAAGGACCAACTGAACAAACGCACATAGCGCGTTATTGCTATTAGGGAGCGTCATTTAGGTGGTTTTCGTCGACGAGCCGGTCGTATGCTTAAAATAAAATAAAACTATTTGTTGGCAGGAGAGAGAGCCGCGCATTTTTTCCTTTATTTGCGCACCGTGCGCCTCGCTGACTCTTTTTTCCCCCCGTTGTACGTGCAAGTGATTTACATCAAGCGCTCTCGTCTAGTGCGTCTATAATTACCTTCGATAATTGCACATTACATTTTGATTCCAGCCGGTGCACCCATCGCCAACGTTGATCTCTCGATTTCGTTTACGAGCATTTCCCGCATGTTATGAAAGTTAACGTAATTGAATTGAACTTACTCAGTACGGATGGGTCTAAAATGAAGCGAAAAGCAAAAGTGACTTAGTTAATGTTTCCAGCTGATTTCAATTTACTTACAGATGCAGATGTCGAATGAAGAGCACGCCAATGATCCTCTTCTGTAATAAGTAGTCTTCGGGATGGAAAGTTCACCAACTTTTTCTCAGTCAAGTGGCATGTCCGTTTGTAAAGTTGTTCTATGGTTTGGAGGCCGCGTGATTTTGTGAGCGGGAGCAACGAATGCGCGGAATTTTCGCGTGCTTCCAATACGAGCGTAACGTTGCGAACTCGCGTCGCGTTCATTCGCGAATAAACAGCGAACTGGCTGCGGCTGCCGCCGCCGCCGACGTCGCGTCGCCGCTCCGTCCGTCTGCGTCGTCGAACAGGCGTCGCTGATCATCAGCTGGTTGAGCACGAAATGCATTTCTGTGCGATTTTTCATACTTCACGCACCATTTAATTAATGAACCTATTATCAATCACTTATTGGACTTTATAGCCAATTGATGTTATATTTTTGGTTATTAACAATTAGCACAACTGCAATAACTAATTCGTGCACACAAAAACACTTTTATATGCAGAATATACGCTTTGTTATAACAAATAACGTAACCGCGTTAACTTCTGCCTGCTTCTGGCGGGTTTAAACTTGCTGTACATTAACCTCCAACAGCAGGAAAACATTATAGGCAACCCTCCTATGGTGTGTACTACTGCATAAGTATAACTCAACTACTACTTATCTAAGGCAATCAGGCCTATGTAATAACTTAATTAGTCCATTATTGTTAATCAATTACAGAATATATTCTTCATGTATAATGTTAAGCGGCAATTGTCCTAAACAATTTATTTTTCTAACGTTAGATCAAATATTTCATCTACTTTTGGATCCTCACTTATTTTATCATATCGTTCACGAGTCTTTAACCAAAAATTTGTTTTATTGTTAAGCTTATGCATTAAAGGCTTAGTTAATGAATTTTGCTGTCCTTGTAGAACACTGTCAGTCAATTTTATGCTTCCTAGGCCAGATGCCCCAGGATTCGATACCAACTCAATCTAAACAAAAACAACACAAAAATGACATTTCATTTTCATTAAATAAGTTGTAGTAAACTTACAGGTTCAAGGCGTCCCTGATTATCTTTTCCAAGGGATTCGCCTTCTTTCCACCCCATTTTTGATAAAAGCTTAAAACCTTTGTTATCTGCTGCAATCGCCCTGCAAATACCATAACGTAAATTTGCGATCACCGGTTTAATACAATAATAATTACTCATCAAGTGAAGCAGTTTTAGTTTTCTCATGTGGATTTTGACTACCCACAGTAACACGTCGTTTCTCTGCTCGATCCGTATATCCTGTACCAGGCAAAGTTTTGCCAGCATCATTTTGTGAAAGTCCAAACTTTTTCCGCAAATGTTTCAGTTGAAGCTTCCTATCTTGTAACTTACTTGATTGTGCTACTTCATTTTTAGGTAAATCATCAACGACTACAGGTTCCTTAGCCCGAAATAAACCAGGTTCACAGTGACCGCATGTCTGTGATCCAGCATGTATATGACACAAGAGTATCGTACTGCCAATTTGCAATTTACTACCGTGAACTATCTCCTGAGCTTCACTCTCGACTTTAGCCGGTGATAAACGCTTACCATTTAAGAACGTTCCATTTCGCGATCCTAAATCTGTGATAACGTAAGCATCCTTTTCTTTGTCGAAGATGATTTTCGCATGATGCTTGCTGTTGTTAAGTTCCGCCAACAAGATCTCAGGTTTTCCTTCACGACCAATTGTTCCACCCTCAAATGTCAATATGAATAGAGAACCTTGTTTTATCGATGCTATTGACGTTTCTTCGACAATAATGCGCATACAAGGGGGCCATTGTGTTGCAATGTCTATAAAGAAAAGCAAAAAGAATTATTGTTTAATATTGCCTCAAGCCACAAAAAAAGCATTATAAATTTAAGAGCCAAACCAGGAATGAAATTATATCTCTAAATATCAATGGGTCGCTTTACCCAAATCGTCGTTGCTCTCTTCAGTGCTTGATGTGTTGTCTGTACAATCACTGCATTCACCATCTTCAAGTTCATCATTGTCATCTGATTGCTTGTATTTCTTCTCAGCAGTTTCATCCTCCTGTAAAGACAAACCGCGCTTACTTAATGTATCAACTACGTACCAACTGTATGTAGATATGACGCGGACATGTTCAATTCACTGAATGAGTTCAAAAGTCTGTCCACATTATAATTAGAACTTTTGATTACCTAGAAATAACCCATAAATAATTTTACACTTATAAGTTTCAATTTACAAAATCACTTACATGATATTCCAGTTTCTTTACTCGTTTCTTCTTTTTGTCTTTGTTTATGACTGCTTTATCAGTATTCAAAGGTTTAGCAGGAGTCACTTGAGAATGAAATTCATATTCTTTGGTGGCCTGATTATACTTCATATAAGTACCAGTATTTCCATCATAATATAGTCCATACTCCTATCAATTATTCATGTAAAGAAATCACTAACAATTGAGATAGAATTACTTACAGCATTGTAATAGTAGCCTGAGTTGTAATCATAATATAAACCTGAAGTTTCTTCATATATGAATCCATTGGTGGTAAGAGCCTGTTGAGCTGCTTCAGTAATCTCATCAGTTACTGACTTTTTAATAGTTGCTTTCACTTCAATAGGTTCCTCATATTCTGTTTGGGTGCTAATTGATTTAGTTCTGATCTGTAACAAAGTAGATCTAGTACTCGAGTAACAACAGTACTTGGAACTAACCTTCAATTGCTTTTTGTAGGAAGCTAATTTCTTTTTCTGTTTCACTATGCATTTTTGCAAAAACTGAATAAACGTTATAACTTCAGGTAATTCATCCAATTGATTCTTAAGCTCAATGGACAAGGAATACTTTGAAGAGTTACCTTCCAATTGCTTTAACAATACCGATGATGTATCACTATCTGTACACTCTACCGCACTCATTTTTATGTTGAACAGTCTTTAAACCTCACTAAATACCGAACTGCACCGCACTATTCCTATATATCACACAGAATCCAATGTCTATTAACAATAACGATACCGAACTTAATGATAGTAGCAGTAACTGACAGTAACTAAAATCCTAGGTTAAATGGACTTATTCTCAATGTCAGATACTCGCTTTGACACATTCAGCGCTAGTCGTTATCATAACCCAACTATTTATGTATTGTTGTAAACAACATTATATAAAGTAAAAGAAGCCGCTGGCGCATTTAACATATAATAAGAAAATGCAGTTCAATTGGTTTCGGCGATTTATTCGTCGTCACACAAGTCCTATACCATTAGATGCAGCAAGCTTTTGGAAAATAAGATTATCAGTGGTGTACACAATCATCGCATGGAATGCATTTGGAATAATTCTATACAATTTTACAAAAGGCAAAGGCAATTGGGCTACATATCACGGTTTGCCCAAAGATGAAGGAACATCAGGTCTGCAATTATATATCTGTATTGCTTATAAGGCACTTTACCATCCTTCATTCTTCCAGCACAACAATGGACTCAAACTCTAGGCATTAAAAAAGCAACAGTCTATAAAATGTCAGGCTTAGATGTAACCAAATATGAAGTTGAAAATGAATTTGATGAGAAAACTAATAAAGTCATTACTTCTAACATAATAAAAGATAGTGAGAATAATCATACTGATGGTATGGAAAGTGCAATGCAGTAAACTGAAATTTCTATTACAAGACCTAGTCAGAATAAAGCAAAGCACATCATTTAATGTGTTGTCAAATTAAAAATAAAATAGGAACAAAAATAAGCAAGAAAATGTTTGCGTTTTTGTGTAAAAAAATACTTAATGATGACCAGTCACAGCCCTTGAATCTTTGCGATACATTTTAAACTTTTCCATCTCAACCACTAGCGCTGATCTGTAACGCAATAGAAAATCAGTACAATGCATTTCAAAGCCGGTGAAAAATACCTGTAACTTTCATATTTCATGACAATCATTTGCAGTTCCTGTTTGTACAGACGCGTTAGCATAGCGTTGAAGCAATCCAAATCGGTCAATTGGAACATGTCCCAGCGTAATTTATAATCCAATTCAACGCTAGCTGCAATAAAGCAGTGAAACAATTTACGTTGTCTCATAACTACTACATCTTGTAACATAATTACCTTGGAAATATACCTTTAACCAGTGCGGAATTTCCTCTAGCAAATATGGATTTGCTGGCACCAAAACACTATGAGGTTGATAATGCGTATGACGGGGTGGGCTCAAATATCTTACATCTGCTTGATAATTGAAGCAAGGCACTAAGCAGGGATGTTCATATTGAGCCTGTCTCGTGATATGACTGTAAACAAAAGGATACAAATAAATAAAGTTCATTCTAAAATGACTTTTCACCTACTTAAAATAATAAACACCATAATGTGGTGAATGAATGCACTGCCAACCAGTTGGCAAACCCTCCCGTTCCAATGGATGCGACCAATGCGTTGTCTTCGTATTGTGATCCACATAATACTTGCGTCCCTTTAAGGTATAATCAACTGACCATCCTGGCGGTAAAGGCAGTTCTTCCGATTGTTCTTGTTTCTGATTGTCCGTTCGTTCTATACTATGGCGCAAATGATGAGCTAAACTTTCCCCATAGCTCATTCCTTGCGTTTGACGAAAACGGTCGTTTGTATTGCTATAAATAGGCGTTGTGTCCAAATGGCTATTAACTACACTTTCAGCATTCTCTCCTGTATTCTGATAAATTGGCGAATGCGTGCGATTGTAGTTCGAATCACTATACGTGCTCTCTGGCAACGGGTAAATTTGATCAATCTCCACATAGTTTGCATTGCTTGCAGCTGCATTGTCAATGTAGGAACTGCCTATTTGATTCATATAAATTGGTTGTGGAGGCGCCTGCGAAGGTCCGTTAATCGTCACCAGGCTTTGATTCACTGATGTACTTGATTCATTCAGATATAAATTGGCAATTCTGAAATGATCATAATCTTTATATATACCATTGATATGGTTTATTGTTCTTACCTAGGTGATAGGTTTACAACTGATGAACTTGGAGTATATTTGCCTTCATGTGCTCCTAAGCCAAGATCACTGATAGCTGTCTTTTGATTACCAAACTTATGAACCAATGAAGAGGTTGAACTATTTGTAAGTTGATTTGAAGTGGAAGACTGTGGTGCCAAGGCAGGCAATGAGCTTGGAGTGTATTTTCCTTCATGTGCCCCAAGACCCACATCACTTATGGTGGTTTTTTGGTTACCAAATTTCTGGACAGTGGTTGTACCACTTGTACTTGCACCAGGAGCATAACTAGAACTGCCTTGTGGCGGTAATGATGACCGATGTAAGCCACTTGTGCGCTTCTTCGGCTCGGTCGTCCATACATTGATTACTGTGAATAAGAGACCAGGTTATCACTCAACCGTAAAAAACGTAAGTCAGCATTTTGGCAGATGTAAACAACACACAAATGCTAAGGTTATATAAGTGGCAAATAGCAGTCAAATGAGATGAGAACTATGCTAAATGTCTAAACAATTAGCACACAACATAATATTGCTTACTTGATATCTCTGGTGGTGTGTCCTTCTTCACATACTTTCCGACGACACCCTCTTTGATGGTTCGAGAGTCCTTGTTCCGCCGTGACAGCATCCCAACTGGTGGTGCAAGCAGCTAGATTGGCAAACGATTGCTTTTGCAAAACCGTAGCATAAAACAAAACGAGGGGGCCAATGCAAGATCGGTGTGCGCTCGTTAAAACATCGAAATGGAAGGCATTCAAGATTTCTTCGCTGGATGGATTTCAGGTATGCTGACTGCGTATCGTGGCCCCATAACGTGGGGCTCTTGTTTTTCCTCGCTCGAATATTAATTTGATGACTGTATTGTTGACTCACTGCTGAGATGAATAGCACTTAATCGTGAGCTTAATCTGATGATAATCCGCTGGCACGACGCCCTTATAGCGGTGCGCCCTGCATTTGCAAGTCCACCCGGTTGTTTTTTTACGCTTCACCTTCCACGTACAATATCACAATTCTTCGCACTGATCCGCAATCCGATTGTTTATAGTTGAGAAGGCTTCATGTTTGCTCGACGATTGCGTGCGCATGTCTTTTGTGCTCATACGAAAGAAGAGCCAACGAATCATGCGTTCTCCGTTTGACTGAAGTACGGAATGTGCCTGCTTCTGTGCTTTAAATTTGAAATTCCTGCTAAGCATAACAAGTTGTCTACATTAAAAAACTCTTTAAATGTGAAATAATTATCACAATAATCAATTGGCCCTTAGGTTTAGCGGCATTGGCTGTTGGACATCCATTCGACACTATTAAAGTGCGGCAACAGGTGCTACACGCGCCCTTGTTCAAATCTATAGCCATAACATTCAAGTATGAAGGGTTTCGAGGATTCTACAAGGGTATGATGCTTCCGGCATGCTTGATTGGTCCTTCAAATGCGGTCTTTTTCGGAGTTTACGGAAGTTGCATGCGATTTTTGAACAAAGATGGACAGCAAACACGAGTTCAATTAGATAATCCAAATTGGAAACACGACGTTTTTCTCGCCGGTTTGTCTAATAAACTAAAAGTAATTCTAATCAATTCAAATTAATTTGGGAATATAGGATGCGTAGCTGGCATAGTGCAAGTGATCGTAACTTGTCCAGCAGAAGTAGTAAAAACTACGTTGCAAATGCAAACTGAGCATAGGACTTTATGGAAAGCTGAACACGAAACAGTTGCAAAAGGCACGGTTGACTGCATTCGAATCATATTACAGAAAAGGGGTTTCTTATGGTTCTTTCGAGGAATAACACCCATGATGTGTCGTGATGTTCCTACAAGCGGAATATACACTGTCACTTATGAGACGCTAGTCAATCTACATTATTCCTACGTTCAATTCATGAACAATAGCAGCTTATTGAGACAAATATTCGCTGGCGGAATGGCAGGTATTATTTGACATATTAATAATAATATCCATCTAGTGTAGCATATTTTGCCCTATTATTTAAAGGCGTGCTCTCATGGGTGGTCGTTATTCCCATCGATGTAATAAAATCGCGCATGCAAGGCGATAATTTGGAGAAACCACGTTTTAGAGGAATGATTCATTGCTGTTCGGCCACTTACAGAGAATATGGATGGAGGTACTTTTTCAAAGGATCATGGCCTGTCGTGGTACGCTCCTTCCCCTTCAATGCAATAATCTTTGTCACTTATGAGAATGTGATGGCATTATTTCATGCTTACAGTTGAAGTGCTGTACCAATGTGATAGTTGAACCTTTAATTCTAGTCGCAATTATATGTGTATATATTGTATTCAGTGTAGTTTATCAGAAACCATTACATTCAATAAATACTATGCACACGGCCTCCGTACGTGCGTTCTTGGTTTTATCCAAATTCCATTAAATACCTTGGATGATTTCTTAATATAGAATTGCTGTTGTCTCATCTATATAATGTTTTCATAAATGTATATATAAATCTCTGATTAGTTAAAACTACCTATAAATAATATCCTCTTTCCCAATTCAATTGCATGTAACGTCCAGCAAAACACGCTTACGATGTTGACGAAACGGCCAACTTCTTCAAGTGGTCCATGAATACTTGCAAGGATACGTCGTCGGTTAAAACAGGAGCCCCGCCATCCTAATAAGAAAACATATGTTGAAATTCATCTAATTAAATCATGAAGCAGTATAGCAGTGATTAATAACATAGCATAAGTAAAATTATAATTTAAACATAGAAACAAAGCCCCCTTGAACAAAACACCACGCGAAAGAAACAAAACTTCATATATTACCATTGATGTCATCGTGCCTGGCATACCCTATTTCACGGCGGGCAATAAAATATGAAAAAAAGAAAAACATATCATGCACGTTACACACGAAACACAAATCGATGCATAATCGCATTAATTACAAAATGACCAAACTTCATCCAATTGTAATATTAATCAAACGCCTTTTCATGCTAAACGATATAAAGAACTAGAAACTCACCCCGCCGTAGGCATACATGTTGTTATGGGTTTGACTTGGATTAACTTTCGACAACAGGAAACGTGCCTGCGAACCGCCCTGCTCAGTATCAATGTAACGAGGCATTGGGAATCTGCTTGACAGGATCTCTTGGGCATCGTCAACAGGCGCTTGTAGAAGCTGCCTGAAGTTTTCGTATTCTGGCATATCTTGATATTTAAGACTTCTCCATTGCGCAATTGTCTGAAAATTAAATCACATTTAACTCACTGCCATAAAATAAGAATGTCAATGTTACTTCGCCATGGAAAATAAGAATTTGGAAAAATGTATCCATAAGCAATATTCTATCCGATTGAATTGAGCTCGTATCGAGAAGAACTGGTTCTGGTGGGCCATTGAAGCTGTAGCTGTACAAAATTGGTTGAATCATCACCAAAGACTGCGTTAAATCCTCACGCATCAACATATGACGATAATATGATGTTTCGTCTGGTGAATTGTTAAACACTTGCAAAAATTGCGAGCGACGCAAGTGATACATGAATTGTGGATATAAGCTGAAGTTCTCGTTCAACCTGAAGCTATTCGGATCGTCTTTGTTATATTCGCCAAAACGTTGACACTATATTTAAAAAAAAAACAATTACTATACTGCTGTATATTTTAAACATAAAGCTAGCACTTACAAGTCGAATAAGCATCCTATCTACCCATCGTAATACATCGGGACCATCATCAGACTCCGCACGATAAACAACCATGCGTGACATCATAACGGCAGCTGCTTCTTGATCGAAACCAGCACTAATATGATGCATATTTACATTAGCATCTGCCCAATTACGTGCAATGGTGGTAACGCGAATTCTTCGCTGTCCGCTCGAATGTTGATACTGAGTAATGAATTGAATACAGCCACGGCCACCTTGAGGAATTGGTGCAGCATGTTGATTAACTACTTCAAAGAATAGTGCAATAGTTGTGCTGGGCTCCAAAGTGCACATTTTCCACTGAACTGTATTGCCCATACCAATTTCGGTATCCGAAACAAGTGGGTTTTTAACGTTAAGTGAAACACAAGAGCCAATACCGCCTTGAATTTTTAGCTCCCTGGAGCATTTAACTTCTAATGTTGCATTAAATGCCATTTTTAAATCGCCCTTCTGATCTTTGACAAAGACACGCTGGAATGTCTGCTTGAAGAGTGACGAATTAAACGAATCGCCCATTACCATATGACCTCCAGTAGAATTACAGCACTGTTTCATTTCCATAAGGCCAGTTTGATCCAGAGCGCATGAATAAATATCAACGCAATGACTATTGCTTGCAGCACGCATAGCCAACGCTTCATAGTGCTTAATCGCCTTTTTCATATATTTTGCATTGTCTTTATGGATGTCGTGATGTGAACGAATCGGCTGCTTCAAGTCGTCATTCACGACTTGACCAGGCCCCTGTGAGCATGGACCACCAAGGAACATCATGATACGCCCGCCTGTATTTGCATAAGTGCATTCCAGGAGGCCAACAGCAATGGATAGCGCAGCTCCAGTAGAGCGTAGTGACCGTTTGCCTTGCGGAACGGTCCATGGATCTTTTTGAAGTTCACCGATCAAATCAGTCAGACTCATTTCACATTTAGAAATGGGCTGAATGAAACGATTTGCTGGTGGTATTATAGGCTGACCACCAGGACCACGCATCTGTTGCGCTTGTTGTTGCTGTTGCTGTGGTGTCATTGGGGCAGCCTTTCCAATACCAAGCATGTCTTGAATTTGCTTTGCAGTCAGATCTTTTGTGCCACGAAACACATAACTTTTACTGCAGCCTTCAGTACCCAACTCATGCACTTGTACCATTTTACCAAATGTGATTAAGCCAATCAATGCATTTGGTGGCATTAGACTCAAAGACATTTGCAATGAATCCTTGAGGGCGCCTAATTCTTCATCATCCATGCAAGTATCCACAACAAAAATATAGATTGGGGGCATACATTGTGCTCTTGTTATGGTATATTCAATTGTTGAGAATGATGGCATGAGTTCAGCAGGTTGGTGTTGTTCAGATATTGCAGCATATTGGGGTGGAAACTATAAAACCGCCAAGTAAGACTTAAGACTTTAAAAACATGCATTTAACTTACAGGATTCCTTTGAAAGCAAAAGTTGCACACCCACAGTTTAGCTCTGTAATCAACTTGGCATAGCGGATTCAAGATAGCCCTGCAGTTATTTCGCGTACACAAAACGGGATCATATTGAATTGGTGGCAAATCAGGACGCTCCTTGATGGGTTGATACAGACATCCTAGGGGCACCACGAGCCTTGTTGCTTCAATCCTGCTTGACGGCCATGCATTCCACGTCAAACGGACTCCATCACGATCTTCATTCTGCTGAATGTATTCTTCAAATGTAGCCATCTAAAATCAATTGATTTATCGCATACTTTATTAGTTATCAATGTTTACATGTAAACAACACCGCTTTAGAGCTAGCTGTTTCTGTTAATTATCACTATGATTACTTCTGTAGCAGTATAAAATGTACACGGCTCTTACCTTTGGCTAAATATGAAGTTGTAAACACGTTCACTTTCTTTCAATTATTAGTATTTTATGTACTATTTTAATAACACGACACCAACTCCACGTCACCCTTGCCAAACTGACACAAACTGACATCAATGACATCAACACGTTGCATTGTGTGCCAATCGTATCAGAATAGCCAACATTAAATACAAATCACTATTATATACTTTACAGCACAAGTATTTGCATATGAAATGCTAAAATAAATAATTTCAGTCGCAATAATACGGTGATATATATTATTTATAATAGAAACAACAAATAAATGTTATTACTGAAACAAAGTAGAGGGGCAATCATATGTTTTGTAGTTGAGCGATTCCCCGCAAGTACAAAAAGAAAACAAACAAAATGGCGTTTCAATAATCACATCGCTGCCAATAATAAAATCAGAGAACAACGAATAATTTAATCCTTGTCATATGCCTATCAAAATTCTAGTCTTCACCAGCAGTACAACTTTAGTTCAAACATAGTTATGATCACGTCGTAATAAAAATTATCGCCTACCAAAATGTAAGTATAATAGGTGCCGTACTCTGCTGATGTAACCTCAATGATTCTTCGACTGCCGAATACTGTGATGAAAACAGCAAAATTCAAACTTTTGCAATGAGTGCTTGAAATACAAAACCACAACTCAACGCATGGCTGACGAGCGGGATTCTATTTTAAATTTAAACGACAACATCTCAATGGCGAAACATCGGCGGGTCCCCCTACTTCGTGCATATTTTATTTGAAATGATTGCCCCCGCAGAAAAAGCTAATTGTGCATAGAGCTGCCCTCGTCCAATACTTTCTAATTTGTTCGAAAAAAACGCGCCGCTTGCTCGAAATTAGTGCGCTCAGTCGATCCGCAGCGGGTATGCAGCATGTGTCTTCAGGTGTCCAACTAAAAAGTGTTAACATGTGGTCGGGAGTGCGGTAATTCACGGTCGTGCGTTTGAATCTAGGTAGACGAAAATAGGACACCTGATAGCCCACTTGCAACAGGGAGCCAACTGGAACAAGAAACTTTTCGATGTCAGTAGTGCGCGTGCAATTCACGGTGATCTTTGTATACAATATCGGCCTCCCGCATCGTGTTCCACCAGGTATTCGTGTGCCCCGGAATGTTCGTTTGTTGGCAACGGCATTGTTGAAATTGTAAGTTAAAAAGGGCAGGCGGTTTAATAAAATATGCACGAGCGCACGCGATACAGGATATATTCAACTAATTGCCGTTAATATTCCATATATGTGAAACTACCGGGTGATTACAAAAAACATAATCTCTAAATATACAAATTGTCGTATCTATTTGCCTAGTACTATTACGATCAACCTTTGAGACAGTCCAAATCGTTTGTTTGTATTGTATCGCGCCACTTCTCGAACTCCTTTGAGATGGTCGCAGACAAAGTTTAAAAGTTGCATGTGGAAACATTCAATATACTGTTAGATATAGTTATAAGGTAGTTCCGCTTGCCGATAACTCATCACTGTTCTTTGCATAGTTTTAGTACAATTTCCCAAACAATCAGCCAGTTAGTAATGGACCAGAAGCACACCATGTCGAAGGAAGAATTGTGGAGCGATCACAACAACCTGCAGACGTCGCTCAAGCCGGCCGTGACGGACCTCAGACCGTAAGACCTCTTTGGCGATTCGCCGCAATTGCATTTGATTCTAATTTTGTTCGTATTTTATTTATCGCACTTGATCATTGTTCAAACAAAAAGCACTAAGAACGCACAGCCAGTTGTGATCGCAAAGGAGCGGCCTTTATCGTCGCCCGAAAACACCGTCAACCTGATGCTGAAGTCCTATTCGGCCCAATTCCTCGAGGCGTCGCAAAAGTTGAATATGAAGCCCCTTAAACAGAGCAAAGAACTGAGGTACATAAAACACAACAAACGCACCTTACACAAGCTTACACTGAATATCTACGACACGCCGCCTTTGCCGATTCCGCGCCCTACATTAGCAAGCGCGCGAAACGTGCGCATCTACGCGATATTAATCTCGCTGATCAAGATCGATAGCGCATTATTGCGGTATTCGATTTACGATGATCTGTTCACCACGGGCGCGCAGCTCGTCGATATGGATCGCAGTCGAGACAATGATAAACATGATATGAGCATTGCGTGTTCAATAACAGAAACATCGTTATCCACAACGCGGCCGTCGTCCGAGGAATTGAGAATTGAAGAGTTGGAAGATTGTAAATTGAAAAAGTTAAATGATAGTAGGTTTGAAAAACAGGAGCAGATACCATATAAATTGCCCCGTAATATGACGCGCTTCCTGGTTGCTAAAATTGACAAATGTGGGAAGCGCAATGCGACGATGACTTATTGTGTGAAGCAGAAATATCGTCTAAAAGTAACGACAGTACATGGCAATATTAATCACTGTCTACCCGCTCCAAGTGATACCGAATTTAAAAATATGCCCATAAGACTACGTTCGCAAATGTGCCGCACATGCTGGAGGACGCTTGAATCACTTTGGGTATCCAACGTAACAATTGGATACTTAATGAATACAATTCACTCATTTAAGAAAGATTCAGAGAGCCGCTCTTTAGTGTGGCCATCGGAGACCAAAGAACTGACATTGTATGACAATGAAAGAGTATGTGCAATGTGCAAGAAGTGCATGAAAGTTGTAACGAGAGCCTGGATAGACGGGAAACGCGTGAGCTTGCAACAATCGCTGTCGTGCCTTTACACCATCGTAAAAATGTGTGTAATCAATGGCAGTTATGTCAATGCGGACGGCTTACCCTTAGCGCAGTTCTCTGCTGAAAAACGTCAGTTTCGCCGCTGCAGTTTTACGAGTCGTTATGCCGCTCCTCTTGCGCGCGTTTTCCTACCAAAGTTTGAACGTACAATCAGTATCAACAATACATGTGGCTACACTACACGC
Source organism: Aleochara curtula (assembly GCA_963978815.1). Classification (NCBI taxonomy): domain Eukaryota; kingdom Metazoa; phylum Arthropoda; class Insecta; order Coleoptera; family Staphylinidae; genus Aleochara; species Aleochara curtula. Next base: position 15,085,473 of record OZ022216.1, on the reverse strand, counting down.
AACTACCAAAACTATTTAACACTATGGAAAGATGCACTGAACGGCATTACCCTCTGCGCGAGGTTCTTGAATTATAACGGCTTGACAGAGGAAATGATTCCGCTGAAGAGACCGGGGAAAAACTGTTCGGAACATTTTTGGAGGTACCTGCCATTCAACACAATCTGCACACGCGATACGATTCTTCGACACGCCAAACTGCTCTGTTTGATCATCCTGCTTTTTTCCTGCTTCTTATAAACACATGACACTATATATTGTTTACTGATTATTGTTTTGCGCGCAATAATAGACGTTCTTTTTTTTCAGCAAATCGGCCGCCGATGCGATTATCGATGGATGGCTGAGTGGCGGCACGTTTGGTTCAAGAAATGCCGTCTTGGTGTTTCGCAGTTCAGAACTTGCACAATCCTCGGAGCTTTCAATCAACTGCAAGCCTAGTTCCAAATTGCACATTACATTCCGTGTGGTTCAAGCCGAGACCAAATTGCTAGCAAAATTATTAGAGTGCCATGGCATCACGGAAGCTTCCATGGAATCAAATAATTATAATTTACTGTGGACTGGGTCACATCCGAAGCCAGGTGAGTGCATGCGCTTTTTTGGCGCCTTTCTAATTTTACAAACAGCTATTGTGCATATATGTTGGTTCAAATCTGTATATTGCTTTTGTTGCCCGCAGAAGGTGTATTGAAATAGATTTCTATTGATTAAACTAATAAAATTGATTGTGTTTGGTTTCTAACGGTACTTAATGCGTGACTCGCAGGTGTATTGCGCTCCATGGCACCGCATCAGCGCGTCAACCACTTTCCCCGTTCCTATGAGCTAACACGCAAGGATCGCCTCTACAAGAACATTGAGAAGATGCAGCACGCTAAAGGCTTTAAACACTTTGATTTCATACCGCAAACTTTTCTTATGCCAACCGAGTATCGAGAATTGTGCTCGACGCATCATCGCGTCAAGGGCCCGTGGATTATTAAGCCAGCCGCCTCCAGTCGCGGTCGAGGCATCTACATCGTCGAATCACCAAATCAGGTGCCCATCGAGGAACCCGTTGTGGTAGCTAAATACATTTCGAAACCGTTACTCATCAAGGGTCACAAATGCGATTTGCGCCTTTACGTTGCTGTTACATCCTTTGATCCGCTTCTTATTTATATTTACGAAGAGGGTATGGTGCGATTCGCAACGGTCAAGTATGATACAACGCACAAGCAGCTTTGGAATCCGTGCATGCATTTGTGCAATTATAGCATCAATAAGTACCACAGCGACTACGTAAAGTGAGTATATTCGGCCGCGCGCTTTAAATTTGAACGCTTATGTCATATGTGCGTGCGTTGCGCGCTAAATTGTTATTACAGATCGGATGATCCAAGCGCTGAGAACGTTGGCCACAAATGGACGCTGAGCGCATTATTGCGGCACTTGAAGAGCAATGGCAAAGATACGGCGCAGCTGATGACGCAAATAGAGGACCTCGTCATCAAGGCGATACTATCGTGCGCCAATTCCATCATTACAGCATGTAAAATGTTCGTGCCACACCCATATAATTGTTTCGGTACGTTAATTCCCCAAGTGACACATTGGCTCATATGCAATATTAATGATTTTATTATGCGTCCATTATTTACAGAACTGTATGGTTTCGATATTCTCATCGATGAAAACTTGAAGCCTTGGCTGCTTGAAGTAAATCTATCTCCAAGTTTAGGCTGTGATAGTCCGTTAGATGTTAGATTGAAATCGGCCATGCTCGCCGATCTCCTTACTTTGATTGGTATTCCTGCCGTTGATCCTGTGATCAAACCGCCTAGTCCTGCCAATAGCAGCACAAAATCGCTCAGAGCGAAAACGAGTAACGTAAATATATATTCACAACTCAAAAATGCTTTCAATAACTCACAACCGCGTTCTTTTGCAGTGTCGAAGGATTAATTCTGCGGATGGACTGAGCAATCATACGTTACCAAAGAAATCTAGTAGGGGTTCAGTGACTGCGTCAAATTCGACGTTATCAAATGAAGATACAAAGATGATTAAGAATGCCAAGAATCAGTTTACGCGTCGCGGCGGCTTCGTGCGCATCTTTCCTGCGGTGGATAGTTGGACGAAATATTCACAATATTTGGATCCGGTGTGTGGCATTCCAATCGCAGGCAGCACTACATCCATACCGTTTTCCTTTCTGGGCCAGCATAATAATAATCAAATACTGTACAAATCCTTGTACCCGGAAATGGCGGTGACGCCTACTGTGACTCGCCCCGCCGATAAGCATAAAGCACAAGAGCGTCCGCGTGACGGTTCTTTGGATTCCGTGCGTCGTTCCGAAGGTCCTGTTTCAACGCCGCGACAGGATCGCTACGAGCGTAAATTGTCACAGGGCCACCGCGCATCGCTTATCCCTCCAAAGAAACCCTTGCAGGAAAACGGAAGCGCAGAGCTGAAGAAGCAAGTATGCGATATGGTGAAGAATGGAAAGAAGCTAACTCAAGTGGAGGCAAGACGCGCGTTCAGCCAGTACTTAGTATGTGTACTTAGACGGATTTCTACATCGAGTGACCAAGATGGGCATATCGATATTGTTCTAAAGTTTCTTCAGAAGGCTTCATCATATTTAAAGAACCCATTCTTTGTTAGAGTATGTAAATCGTCTAATTAAAATTGATTCAATTGTAAAATGTTTCCATATTCCAGATACCTAGTCAAAAACTTTCGGAGAAGGATCGCGCAGCCATCGTTGCAAAGCAGCTGAACGACTTCTTGTACCTGTACAATCGTGAGACGGATCTATACGCTGATTTGGATCGCCCCGGTAAACTGCCGAAAAACGTTTTCAATGACTTCTTGGAGCATTCAAGGTAGGTGTTTGAGCCCATGCGAACGCATCCGTACTGCCATACGTGATATGAATTTTGATTGGTTTTCATTAAATTATATATTATATACTATTTTCGCTAAATAATAATCAATATATTAAATTATTTATTCGTGCCGCTATTGATTTTGTGTGCAGTGAAAGCGACCTAGAGGAGGTGCTCATTCTCCAGAACATACACACAGTGCCAAATAAGGGCAGCGCAACAGCAAATTCCATGACGGGAGCCAGCACCTTCCAGGGTCTCTTACGATGTCTACCAAGCATCAATTCCATTTGTTTCAGCTCTCCAGAAGTGGTCAAAAAGCCTGTGAAAGTGACCCCGCTCTCATGATCGCGATTCGCTAGGACTGGTTCCTCGTTTCAATCTAGTCACATTTATTGTGAAACATTTTGTTGGCTTTTTATTCAATTTTATTTTGATAATGACCCGCATTGTTATTACTATGTGAGACTCATTCCTCCTCATTTAATACTCTCTACTATCTTCAGTTTATTTTGTGTTATTTGTTTAAACTTAATTTTGTTTCATATTGTTGTGATATTCAAGCTTATGAGGCACTTATTCCTTATTACTTTTAGTATTATTTCTATTATTAATAGTCGTTTGATTCATTGTTACCTTTTATTGTTTTTTTTTTCCTATGTTTGGTTACCAGTAAATTATGAGATATCATTGAAACCGTACAGATTATTCATGCTTTATTATTAGGTATTTGTTTGCGATTTCTAGCCTAAATATTTATTCGGCTTACTTACTTACGTCTAATCTAATCAAAAGAAGAAGCTAAAAGAATTTACAAACTTAAAAGCGCAAAAAGTACAAAGAAATCAAAGTTTAATCATATTTTTGCTAAACGATTAAGAGAAAACTCGTCGTTATATATCAGTGACGTATCACACATATGATAGATAGAAAAGAGTTACGTTGTTGTAAATTACACGTTTTAAAGAGTGATAATTAGATAACAACAATATATATTTGCCTCTAACAATTGGGATAACAGTAAAAATTCTATTATATTGTTTGGTGACACTTGTGGTGCTTGCTGCCCAAAGTAGTCAGTAATCAAACGCGATAGACTGTCATCAACTTTCCATTGATAACACACGCCAATGAAGAGAAATTGCTACCTATTGAATATGCGCTTGCATTGATAATTGGCACATTTCGATTAGCGAACAAACACAAATTGCGCAATCAACTTATACTATTGTATGAATTACACAGCCGTATCATCTGCCTATTTTGGATTACTAGCGAGACTTATCTAACTGATATTTTTATATGTTTATATTTGGTGTAATAATACCTGCACGCATGCATGCATTACGAACGAGCAAATTGTAGATAATTAGAAATATGTGCGTGAATCATACTGCTACGCTTTATTATGAGCTGCGTGCATCGTCATGTTGTTCATCATTGCATAAACGTTTCGACTTTTTGCTATTTTAATCAACGATCAACGCCGATGAAATAATGTGCAGAAACATAAATAACCCCTGCGCATCTTATAAAAAATGTAAATTATTGCCGTAACACGTGTGTTGTTTACTTAACAAACTAAATTCTCGCAAAATATGCTTTTGCTTGCTTGATGATTCAAAGGTTTCTTTCAGAGGATCAAAAAGCGATTAATGCAATCATTATTTTGAATAGTTTGAGTAAAATAGATTGTGTATGTCCAGAATGCTTAAGGAAGTAATCACCAAGCACGATATGTGATAATATGCCGCGGCCTATTAAACACTAGAAATATTTGCAATTTAAATGTTATATAGAGAAGTAGTGCATTCATTTCGAAAAACTGTCATAACATTAAGAATAATTGCACAAAATATTTTTATACATTGATCACGCCACGCCATTGAAATTTAAAAGAGCTATAACATAATAATAAAAGTTCTTAAGAGCCTTTAGGTACGTAATTTTATAAGAAATTAAACTATAAACATAATTTATTTAGATTCAAGTTTGCAATTTATATTTGTGCTTTAATGACGTGTTTAATGAATGTTTACCATTCGTTAGGCTAATATTTATTTGAGCGCTAGATATCAAGTGGTTTTGACGCACTTTATTGCTAATCAATGCTAAACGTGCGAATAAGAAAAATAACCACAGGTGTTAAATGTTCTGTACGTTAAACGAAGTAGCAACAGTCTAATCTGTTATCAATTATTTATCCAAATATTATGCGCTTATGGAATTAAAAGGTGAAATTACTTTATGATAGAAAGTGCATTAAAACATTTACGAAGAAACGCATCGCATGCTTGTTTATTGATTGATAGAGTTCTTCATAAATTTCAATGGCGATCCTGCCGTCTGAATACATAAATAAGGCAAATTTATTACCATTCGCAATAATTCTCTATGAACTTAAGTAAAACTTAACTGCAATAACGATCTCCTTACTAATAATGTACTTTCAGGATATTAAACGTTTCACAAGAGAATTACGAAATGTTGTTAAATAATAGAATTTTTGGGCGTGTCTTTTAAAATGTTTTAATACTCATTGCAGCAGCAGTGCCAAGTTTGTGAACCTGCTTAATGATTTTATGTCTAGAAACAAAAATAGCGAGAGCAAAATACAAAGAAAATATATAATGCAAAAATTGCGAAAACTTTATGAGCAATGTATGTTTACGAATATTACTTGTATTTTAAAACAAATTCACTTGCCACATATTATTGTATAACAATTTGAATAGCTAAAGATTTATTATACTTATTCTGAAATTGAACTGCAGCTATATTTTGGATTATTCGAGTGAAATCTAATTACATATTGGCGAATGAACTGACTGATGAGCTTTTATTTTTATATATAATCCCTTTCTATCTCTCATCCCTTGGCGCATTTAAGGTGATTCGTCCTGTTATGTAAGTAATTGAGTGTAATCCTTAAAAATATTTGCAGGGTGTTTTTTTTTTTTGGGTAACTAAAATTTACATCTGAGTTAATTTTCCCTTTCAGAATTATATAAAATGAATATATGTAATAATATTTTGAATTGTTATATAGATATGACATAGTTTTGGGAAATGTCCTTTCCCACAAATCAATTTTTAGCCCTGCCTTTTATAAAAGGACAGCGCATGCCAGTCATACACAAAAGGCGCATTTAACAGCTTGAAGAGCGCGTAGTTGAAAGAATATTTGATATCAAAGGAAATGGAAACATGCGAATGAAACTGGAACTGTCAGGCGACGAGGGGTGACAAAAGGCAAAGAAGAATTTGATCAAGTCGTCTGTGTTGTTGCTGATTGAATCAGGCGAAACTTCAATCAGTCGCATCAGGCACTGAAGCCTGCGGATGGCTAAAGTAATGATATTAAAACATCAACGGACGAACAACATGCGAGCCTTGTGTTTATTAGGGATTCGCGTGCGATACGCATCGATTTTTCCCTGCTTTTTCCAATGATGTCCGTGAAACATGGCGTTGGGGATTGTTTATTACGTATTTACACAGTGTGCGAACCATAAAGTGACACACATCTAGAAAGCAATCATAAAATGCTAGGCGCATTATTACCTCTTGAATGTTCATACCGCAAGTATGGAGAATAAACTAGCGCGTAAAAAATAAATAAAACAGGTGGATGATCACGATAAGAAAAGTTTTTCCTTATTAAGCGTTCCCATTTTACGATTGTCTTTGACGCGATGCATTAGGAAAATGATGAATTATTAAGAGGCAAATTGGCAGTAAACTTGGAACACGTTATACTTTCATGCTATTATAATACATAATTTGAGCGATATTACTCATTGCTCGTTTTCCATGAACGTGGAGGAAAATCAATGAACGAACAATACGACAATGAAACAATTATTGTCAATATGTCTGATTGATTTTGAATGCGAACACGAACAGCATGAAAATGAAATAAAATCGAGGAAAAACGCTGAATGAGCGGCTTATTAATTAACCACAAGTTAATTGTAAACGATTATGAATTATAAATGGTGTGAGTTGATATGTTATTAATTAAATTATTATCTTTCTGACTATTAAACGTTTTATGTCATTAAATATTTTCCACTAATCGATGAGCAGGTACGCGCAATTTTATTGTAAACAGTGACAAAGGCATGTGGTGGAAATTCAAGGATGCGCATTGTATAATTAAAGGTGGAATTAAAATTGCAGAGAGCATTTTTATGTGAGGGGCGGGCGCACCACGTTGCGAAATAGCAAGCACCCTTCAACTCGCGCATTACACGCTTGTTCGTCGAACGGTGCCGGTGCTTCTCGTATTCCTGGCATTAATTACCTGGGAATTGACGTGTGCCAGAAGCGCATATTGCGATTGCAACCAACCAGCAAGCTGCAGCAAGTGCCTAGGTACGTGTAATACGGAAGTTGCTTTGTTGTGTTTGCTTTGTGTTGCATCATTTTTGGCACAACCGCATGCGACAACATCACTGTTGCGCTGCATCCTTGCGCCTCTGGTCGAAAATAGTGGCGGTATGTAATTGACTCGCGTTGAACGTGTCAATAAATCTCGATGGCAAAGCGACGCACGCACCGCCACCGTTGCCGCCGCCGCCGACGCCGCCGTCACCGTCGGTCTAGCCAGGCGCGCACCGAAACAAATTCAACAGTTTTCGTCCGTTCGAGCGTCGGGCAAGCGTCCAACAAGACGCTCTTCCTGTTGCTAGACGCTCTACGCACACTTTGTTGACTCTGTTAATCGTTCATGATTCATATACCTGCGCAAAAATTCATTAGCGCGTTTCAAATTACGAATGTTAATTAGCCACTCAAGAAAACGCGCGCTCGACGTATGGGATTAGCATTTGTGTAATTTGATTTTCCTTGTACCCGTTTCGTTTGCATTTCATATTATGTGATTAGGATATTGGTAACATTGTGATTTATTTATTTATTGTGTCGTATTCGTGATTAGTTGATCAAGTTATTTGCATTGCTCGGCTTTTGTTGTTGCGTGTTCTTCGCGCGTTCAAAGCGTCTGAAGGAAACTCACCGCCAAAATTATCACCACAACAGTATTACCAGTCGGATCGGCGGAGGCCGCATCACGCCGGCCTAGTTCTTTAGCGCCGACCGCCAACCATTCCGCCGCCTCCAACGACATGCAGCGCATCATTAGCTTGCAGACCAGCAGGAATGCGGATCGTGCCAGTAGCGAATTTGTAACCAAACGACTTTGCTGCAGTTTTCTTTTTTCGGTTGCATTTCTTTCGCTGCTTGGAGGTAAATATTCATTTATTTTTCATACCAACTTTAATAAGTTTCACGTACAACTAGCAAAACAATCGCTGCAATCAATACTCATTATTCATTTACCTTGTTGTGTTATTTATTGCTTATTTTAATTACTTTCTGAATATTTTATTACTCTAACACCTAATTACTTTGAATAATTGCTTTGTTTCATGTAGAATTCATTACTTATTGTGTTTTACATATATGAAGTTTATGAATATTAAATTTAAATTTAGCAAACTAAATCAAGTTTAAAAGTTTTATTTTAGACAAGGTTCCTGACATTTTCAAGGATAGATACCTAATATTTACACATCAATTACTCAACTTTCTTATTGCATTAAGAATAACGAAAACCTAACTAAATAAACATTTCACTATTTAATCTTACAATGGTTAAATTACTAAGATTAGTTTAATCTAATTTGATTTAACACCAAGTTTTCGTGACGTTTAAATAGTTGTGAGAAAAACGACTATTTCAATGCACCTAACTGTATTCGGTTTGTTTGAGTTAACTAGACGCAATTCTGCCAAATAAATGTCAGTTCCATCAACAAATTATTGTTGATTTACACAACTCTTAATGTTAATACTTTGAAAGGCTGTAAAATAGTTGTTTTTCTAGCTAACTTACTGCTTTAATTCATACAATAATTCTTTTCTCTGAAAAGTTTGTTGCTGTTAAATTGACTTAAATATCACAATTAAAGTTATTTATTGACAAGTATTTTTTAACAGGATTCCTACTTGGTCGATATGCAACGGATCGAGCGATTCTGCTGAAGAATGTAGTCCTCATGCATAAGCAACAGACAGAAGAAAAGTTTTCCCATGATGTAATGAACAACCTGACCACACTTATTCATAATATCAATCAATCAATACGCAACGTGCATGTGGATAATGTGCATGCGTTCTTTTATAAATTAAACTGCACTGATATTTCAGCAAACACATCTGCATTGGCTGCGAATTTTGAGAAGAATATTGCGGTAAAAACAAGTCGTATGCTTAATTTGCATTTGGATGCATTAAGTGTGTGCTTCACTCAAGTATATCACTTTCTCGATGAGTTAAACGTACATAATAAAACAACGATTATCACTAATGATTAAGTTGGTGCATTGATATTGAAAACTATGAGATTATTGGAATCCGCATTAATGTGATCTGAAGCTGGATCTAAAACTTTAATGCAATTTTTATTTGATGGACCACCGAAATGTTATGGCTGTAGGAAGAAAAGCAGATGCTGAAAGAATACGTAAAATAATCAAATACTTACTGTAAAAAAGTATTTAAGGCACGGAATTTACATTCGTATTATTGGAACATTTCCACGAAACTATTCCAACAACTCACAACACGCTTTGTAAAAAAGATTAAGAGGTTACCATTTGTTATTACAGATGTGTCAAGCACTAATTTCAATCAATATCAATCGAATTCTAATTCAATTCAGTTGATAAACTCTACTATTAATATCTCATTGGTAATTAAAATAATTCAGATACTTTTGAAGTTATTTTAAAATCTATATTGCAATCACAACAATTTTGTTGCTGGTTTACCTGAATATATCAAATGAAATGCAAATAATTATTGTTTAACAATGAAACATTTACTTCACAGTAATGTATACGTACACACTATTTATGTAGGTTTGATAACAGTGCCGGCATTATTCGTTGTGTTGACACTCTGTAATTAAGTTTGATAGCACTATCAAGCAAGACGTTAATGAATTATACATATGTGGACGTGGAAGTATGTAACATTATTTATTTTTTATACGTACTGTTGTTATGTAATTACTGAGCAAATTTTGTTTACTAAGTAAGTAAGTAAGTAAGTTAAAAACTGTATTACAAACAATTTATTGAATCATTAATTGAACGCTTGAAATGTTGATTGAATAAAATAAAAATGTAGTTTTTGATGAAATAATCTAATATTAGAAGATATTCTTACCTAAATTCATAGTTAAAATATTTTTGTTTATTTTTAGCTGCTGCTGTTTTTATGCAGAATTGTCACGCTTTTTAAAAATAACTTCAGAGAGTATTTTTATTTATGTCGTTTTGTTTTCTTAATTACCAAGTTTTTATATTTATAATTTTCTGAATGTTTATTTTATTTACTGTTAATATTAAGGTGTAATTTGCATTTAATTTCATGCAGTTATTTGGAATTGTATGAAACGCAAAATGAAATTAAGCTATGGTCAGACAAACATTATAAAACCCAGTGAAAAATGAATGATGTTATTATAATTATCTAATAGTGATAACGACCACTAATAGCTGCTGGTCGCAATCCGATAAAGCAATCGATTCAAGAATGGTGGGATTACGCGTCACAATATTTATTTCTTAAAACTCTTGCTAAATGGTCATTTGAATTGCGATTATCACATGTTACATGTCTGCTGTGCACGGAGTTTATATCATTATAAATTCAAGTACGTGCGTTGTTTAAGCGTAATAAATTGGTGAAATAATTGAATTAATTGATATTAATGCAAACTTGTGCGACGTGTTTAAAAAACAGGATTTGGAGTAATAATTAATAATTAGTGTTTATTCCTGACACGTAAGTAAATAGATTAATTAGCTATTATTTTCTACATTTTAACATAGTTTATACTCATTCCGCAGTAGGCAATCACATGTAAATAGGCAATTAATTAATTAAACATGCAAGCTAAATGCGCAATTTGTATGAAAATAGCGTAATCACGATGTAATTACTCTCACCTCAGTTTTAATAGCAATTCATTAAACACCTAATTAACAGTTTCATTTGCCACGTTTATGTGTTTTAATTTATTTAATTAAAATATTACTCACACCTTAGTTTAGTTAGTTATTTACTTGTATTTGTTTAGAACTTTAAATTTGTTTTTAAAGTTTACAGTTATTGATTAAAGTCGTATTGCGCATTTGCATTGAGGTGTTTTATCACATTAAATAGTAAGTCATTGCAATCTAGTTCATAAACTTGTTTAATTCTCACAAAGATTATTTATTATTCGAAGTAATTTTTAATTTGCATATTAGATAAGATGCATGCTATCTATGCACTTTTGATATTCTATGCATTTGAGTAAAATGAATCACAAATAAGGCACACGTGCTAATTGGACAAGGTTAAATAAGTAAATTCGTCTTGCAAATTCCGGTACATGGTAATACGTATCGAATACTATGTATTCTCCATGCGTGTGGTAATGATTATGGCTTAAACTATTAATACAGATATGTTTATTATTCGTAAGTTTGCATCTCGCATATATAAGTGCTGTTAACGTGTAACACGATCATAAACGCTTCGAAATCTTCACGGTCTAGAAGTGGTGCGTCGATGTTATTTTGCAATTAATAATAATAATAATGTCTCAATTGATGGCGTAAGAGCATCTGATTTTAAGCACCTTGATCTCTGTGCATTTTACTAATGCTGCTTGTGTGTTTCATTTTATAACCAGTTACGTACAACACACACAATTAATTGTGTGATTTCAACATTGTTGTTGTGTTGATCTAGTAATTTATTAGCCACCCATTTTCGAGACCAGGTCGACTTGTAAACAAACTTCAGACAACATGCGATACATCACTTCAACGAAATCAGCGACAAAGACCAGGGTGTTGATGTTGTACACCGGGGGTACAATTGGCATGCAGAAGAATTCACTTGGTGGTAAGTAAGATTAAATTTTTAAGATAATAATTTAACTATGATGCATTTATTATTACGCTTCTAAAAATAGTTCTTTTGTTTATCTCAAATTCTAAAAGTAACTTAGTTTTCTCCTTGCACTTTCCACATTTACTGAGTGGAAAATGTTGCTAATTTATAATGTTTTAGCTTATGCCCCAGTGGAAAATGCGTTTACGAATAAAATTCGCGACACACAAGAATTTCACGATCAGCAATTGTATACACGTCTTGTGGAGAGTGGCGATTGTACTGATCATGATTTAGTTATGAATTATGAATCGAGAAATATGAATATTATTTACAAAATTGAAGAGTTTACACCACTTTTGGATAGCAGCAATATGTGTGACAAAGAATGGATAACGATTGGCAAATTTATTAAGGTAATTATTTCTTAATACGTAGATTTGTTATGCAAATTATAATTTCTTGTCTGATGTATTAGAAACATTATAAAATTTACGATGCTTTTATTGTGTTGAATGGAACTGACACACTTGCATATACTGCATCGGCGTTGAGCTTTATGTTGGAAGGCGTTAGAAAAACTGTGGTGGTCACTGGATCGCAAATATCCATCTTTGAACCACGTAATGACGCCAAAGACAATATTATGGGTTCTCTTATCATGGCAGCAACTTCAAAAATTCCTGAAGTCTGCGTCTACTTTGGTAATACACTGATGCGTGGTAATCGTACATGCAAACATTCATCAAATATGCTCAATGCATTTACATCGCTGAATTATCCACCCTTGGGCGTTGCAGGCATTGATTATAAAGGTATTTACCCAATTGTTTCAAACACTTTGCTGTAATTTACATCGCATATTATTATTACTCTAGTCTATATGGAACATGTTTTCAATGATGCATCAATAGATCTTAAATTACACGAGCAACTCAATGCGCAAGTTGCTATTGTTAGGATTTTTCCAACGATTACTGCTACTATGGTAAATATAGAAAATTGCATATCGTTTAAAGTTTATTTGGATTCGTTTAGTTGCAAGGCTTTCTTGGAGACGATTCAGAATTAGAAGGTATTGTTTTTGAGAGCTATGGATGTGGAAATGTACCAAGCAATAATGAAGAGTTTATGAAACTCGTAAGAAAAGCAGTTGAACGTGGTGTGGTCATTGTGAATGTGACGCAATGCGCTCAAGGAAGTGTTTCTACTGCGTATGAGACTGGACGAGTAATGGACTTGCTAAACAATTGTATTGAAACAATTTATTAACTGTTTACCTTACAGGCACTTGAAGAAATTGGGGTTTTGCCTGGTTACGATATGACATCATCTGCAGCATTAACAAAACTCGCTGTTGTTTTGGGCATGAACGATAAAACTTTAGACGAAAAGAAACGCGTAAGAATAATTTTATTTTTCTAAACGTTTTCAGTTTTGATTTATTTCAATTTCAATTCTCTTTCAGCTAATGACAAGTAATATCCGAGGAGAATTAACCATGCCAATTCCACCCCCAAACGCATGAATCACTAGCCATTAATTACGAATGGCGTAAACGAAGGACACTCACTAAAAAAACGCTTATTTTGATATTTTAAGTATTTAGGTGTACATGTTATAATTTATTAAGTATTAGCAACTACAGTAAGATTCCAATAAAAGTCCCTTAAGAATCTAATAAAAATCCAATAGAAATCTAATCTGTTATTATTCGTTCTATTCATTTCGTAATTACTATTGTGTGGTTTATAATAATTTAATCATTTAATTAATACTTAATGTGAGCCAATTCCCACATTACAAAGGTTTGATACTGGCTTAGAATATAAATTCTAAATATAAATGAAAATAAAAAACTAATTGTTTCACCAATGATTAAGTGTTGATTAAGTTGTATAGAAATTTATACCAGTAGTACTCGATTTTAATTATGTACTTATATCTTTGCAGCATGACTGAAAATTCTATAACTTTTAGCATTAGCATTAAATTATTTTAACTGACTATTGAATGTGTATAATTTCTTTTTATTATATAGATGTTATGCAGATTTTACTGGATCATAAATCATAGTCTTAGAATATACCTAAACTTATTATTTAAATATTAACCCACACAATTTTATGTTGAGATTTACCAACATTTGAAAATAACGACTGCTGTGTCGTTGAACAGCTCATAAAAGGATAAACTGCAACCCCACCCGATGATTATTAATATACTTCTATGATATTTATCGCGGATTTTGAATTTACTATTATCAAACTGATTAGTTTATTATCCATAATTTTGTATCTCGTTGGTATATAAGCGATGTAATGTAGTGTGGGAAATTAAAAACTTCCAAATATCTCAAGTAAATAGACGTGGTGCTTATTCACTATTTACCTAGCAAAAATAATACCTAATTTTACCCAAATTGTGCTTCTTCCTTGTTTCAGTTTACGTACATTTAAATAGGTAAGCGCATTTCAATTATCTCATATTAACTGAAGCATCTTAACTTGATTAGAATATAAGAGTTGCTCTCGAGATTATATTACTCAAAAACAATTTTATCTATTTACGTATAAACTTCTAAGAATTTAATTCCGCAAAATGCCGTGCTACAACACTACTTTGAAGAAGGAATGCAATGTGTTGATGCTGTACACTGGAGGCACTATTGGAATGAAAAGAAATCGTGTAGGTGGTAAGTAAACAGTAATAATTAAATAACTTGATAAACTTTGAACATCTAAAATAATGCATTAATTAATCATTTTCATTAAGCTTATGAGCCAGCATCCTACGATGATTTTATGAAAAAAGTACGTGGTTCTTCTACATTAAACGAATCCACTGATGATAACAAACTATTCATGAGATATCCGTTGGGTACTACTTGTGTGACAATTACGTACAAAATTAAACACTATGAACAGCTATTGGATAGTAGTAATATGTTTGTTAATGATTGGATTAAAATCGGAAAGGATATTAAGGTACCTAATAGATTGATTGTTTCATTACGATTATAACACTTATTTCTTTGATTAGGACAATTATGATTCTTACGATGCCTTCATTATACTGCATGGAACTGATACACTTGCATATACTGCATCCGCATTGAGCTTTATGCTCGAAGGACTCACCAAGACGGTGATAATTACTGGCGCACAATTATCAATCTTCGAACCACGAAACGATGCTGAAAATAATATGTATGGTGCACTTATATTCGCCGCAACTTCAAACATCTCTGAAGTCTGCGGCTTCTTCGGAGATAAACTAATGCGTGGTAATCGCATTTATAAATATTCTGCATGCATGCTTGAAGCATTCATTTCTCCGTCTTATCCTCTTTTGGGCACTGCAGGAGTTGAATATAAACGTATTTATTTCAATCATTAAGTAAAGTAAATTACTTAATACGTTTCTTAGCGTTCAGGTGTCATTCAAGGAAGAACACTTCGGATTCATTTGTTTTGCATGAAAAGCTCTGTGCTGATATCGGAATTGTTAAGATTTATCCAACAATTACTGCAGCAATGGTAAAAGCACCAATTATCATCTTCTCTGATATTATTCATCTATTATATGATTTAGGTAAAAGGAATACTGGGAACGGAATCCACATTAAAAGGCGTCGTGTTTGAGAGTTACGGAAGTGGAAATGTGCCAACGAAAAATAAAGAATTTATGAATCTTGTAAAAGAAGCAATAAATCGAAATGTTATTATCATCAATGTTACACAATGTGTGGAAGGCACTGTTTCAGCTGCTTATGAAACTGGTCGGGTAATTAATCTCTAACTAATAACAATTTCTGTCGTGTGCATCGAATTTGTGTTACAGGAACTCGAAGATATTGGCGTTGTGGGTGGTTACGATATGACAGCGTCGGCGGCATTAACAAAACTTGCTGTTGTTCTGGCCATGGATAAAACTCTGAACGAAAAGAAAGAGGTAGTGTTTAAGCAAAATTTTGTACAATGATTTGACTGTTTGACTTTCAGCTCTTGATGTCAAATATTTGTGGAGAGTTGACTTTACCCGAGAACGCTCAAAGATAAGAAGAGTAAACAGAGTAAACGAACCCTATGCCTAAAAAGTATTTATAAGAAATGTAAATAATGAATAAGAATAAAAATAAGCATTAAATTATTATTATTATTCTTGTTTTTAAGTAATTATTCCATATTGAATTTAGTCTGAGATCGTTTAATGCTATTTTCGATTATATGCAGCATTCATAATTTGCTTGCCAAAACGTCGAATCGATTCTTGATCGATTGAACACTGTTGGTATTCTTCAGCACAATTATGGTGCTGAAGCCCACTTTCAATAGCTGCCTGAAATACTGAGCCGTCTACGAAATGCGTGATCCATGGATTTGTTGCAAGACCTTCTACGATTTTATCTATACTCGTTGCTTGGCCAGCAGTCATTCGCTTACTGGATTCCTTCACCGTCCAGCAAATAACACGCTGGACACAGGACGTAGAATCAATGTTATGTTCAGTTAGTGCTTTGTCAATTGAGGCCATCAAATTCCATAATGTAGCAGTCGGAAATACGTCATCATCTAAAATAATAATATTTTAGCTTAAATTCACAGTAAATACTAGAAGGCTATGATTAATTTGATTCAATCATAATATCATTTGACGTTCATTCGTATTTGAAAATTACTGTGCATCAGCGGGTAGCTTTCGATGAATTGAAATTCTAAGCCAAAATTTCTAAATATTTACCACACACATGCTTATAAAAGCACGCCAACGAACACAACAACACATTAGTTAAAATGGAGCGAATGTATATGATTGAGGTTTTAGTGCTAAAAGTTACATTTGCAGAATTACCCGTACCGCTCAAGAAGGATGTGCTTGTTCGGGCGACGTGCGGGACGGTTGTAAGTCTTGAGATGCACACTGATATTATGGGCGCAACAGCAAATCTCGAAACGAAAGAACGAAGTAATTAATTAGTCTAAGAGTTGTTTTGATATTAATTGTAAAATGCATTGTTTTTAAAGGTTCGAAAAAGAAAGATATGGATATTGATTGCGGTCGCTCGGTTGTCTTTCCGATAACCGCAGCTGACATGGTGAATTTACTGACCAACTGTCCAATGGAAGTAAATGTCTACTCAAAACGACAAGATCAACCTCTTGGCACGGTTATGATTCCATGGCACTCGGATTTCTTAGATTTAGTTAACGCCTCGGAGCAGTCAGCAGGCGGATACATGACACCCGTTGCGATTGAGAAAGAATTCGAAATGACCAAGGAACAAACAAAGTATGGCGGCTTAATTAATATATTCATAAGGCTCACAGCACTTGGCCGAACTATTTACACGAATATTCAACGTACCGTCAATAAGGATGCTACCGGTGCACCGGACGCACCAGGAGCTACTTATTTATTCAAAAGCAGCGATAACGCTACTGTTTTTAAATGCCAGCGTTATGGATTAGGATCCGATTCGGATTTGGTGAATGCAGCACCATTGTATAATATGGCAAATCGTATTGAAGGTATTGGTACAACTACTGCTACGCCAGGACGAACAGTGACGACTGGAAAAAGTAGGACTAAATCGACAGAGACGCTGCTCACAATGAAATCAACACTCATGAGTAGCATGTCAATGACACCCTCTGTGTTTATGATTATGGGACCGCAAGACCGCGTTGCGTTGCGGAATCGCATGATATCGCAAGATAGCATTATGTCGATGATGTCAGTCGGAGACTTGAAAGGAAAGCGTTATATGGACTTGACCGAATTACATAATGACGTAAGCATGTTCTCCACCTTTGCGAACGCATTCGGAATGGGTATGTTTGGATATGACGACGACAACGAATTTGGTGAAGGTGAAATGATGCCAAATCAAGCACCAATTTTTATTGATTATAAATCTTTAACCAAGGAGGAAATTGAAAAACGATTATGTCAACATCCCGATTGTCCAGCTGCAAAGCTATTTAAAGATTATGGAATTGGTCCACTTGCTAAAAATATCACAGGACTTGGTGGAATGTACAAGAATGTTGATCCACCATTAACGTACGGGATGAGTCATTGTAATGGTACGATTGATGGTTATGGACCATTAGGCAAATTTAAAAGACCAAGGAATTCAGAAGATCCTTTTGAGCCGTTGAAAAGCTGTAAATGTAAGGACAAACTATTGTGTCCATCTTCTAATAGGATTGGAACATCTTCGAGTAGTTCTCATGGTTCTTCTACAACTACTACTACTTCATCTAAATCTTCGAGAAAGAGTTCCTGCTATACGCATTGTCCTATGGCGGCTCGTAAAACTACAAAATTAGCACATTCTGGCGCAGTTCTTGGAAGTAGGGAACCCCTGCGATTACGAGGGGGTGGAATTACTGAATGTGACCCAAACCCGATGTCTACATCGCCACCAGATCCAAGTTTATTATGTCAAGATCTAATGAATGAATTCAATAAAGTTTTACAGGAGTATAAAGAAGCGCTGGGGCCTTGTGGTGAAGCAACATGCGCATTTGCGTTGAACATTACCAGAGACCAATGTCAAAAAGTATGCAATGAGAAGTTGGAAAGCATGAATGCCGCTACGTGTCAGTTGGCGGATTCAGTAGTAGTTCTCGAAGAGAAGGAAGAATTTGCAGGATGCGGTGCGCCATCGTGTCCGTATAAAAGAGCTGCTATTTCGCCGGTGGAAAAGGACTTTTCCAAATACGGAGCTATTCCTGGCTGTGGGAATACTGATTGCCCATTTATCAAAGCAAAATTGGGAATGGAACCAGACGAAGACAAACACCTTCCCGCATTTAAAGATTACCAGGCGCAAAAGACGTATAAGTATGACGCTAAGCTACCGCCAATTCATTGGGATTGTCCGGATCCGCTGCCGAAAGGCGACTGCAAAAATCCCGATTGTCCATTTGTAAAGAGGGACGCGCTGATCAAGAAATATTTTCCTGAACCGTGTTGCCCGTGCGGCAATCCGGCGTGTCCTTATGTTTGCGCACCTTGTACTTTCCCTGGATGTCCATTCACCATGGCTGATCCTTGTCCTCCCGTCTGCCCGTATACTGAGCCGCCACCAAAAGAACTCAAGTGCACGCCGTCCGTGTGCCCTTTGGTACGGCTCACTGAAACGCAGTGCAAGAATCCGTACTGCCCATATCGTCAATATGAAGAAAAAGTCGAAGAGTGCGCAAGGCGTATGCGGCTCGCAGCACAAATGGAAGAGGAAGAAGAAGAAGGCGAAAATTCGCAGGAACGCATTTGCATACCGTGTGGCCGAGCACGCCTTAAATCGCAATCGCAATCGAAATCAAAGTCGCGATCAAGAACTAAAACACCCACATCACGAATGCAAACGACGGATACGTGCGGATCAACATTGGACGAAAATGCCGATGAGATTTCATGCGATGACGAATGTATTTTATCCGTACCATCCTGTTTGCGAAATAACGAACCGAAACGGGATCCGTCCAAATGTAGTAGCGCTGCTAAGAAGAGCAATACGTGTGTCAAAAAGGGCGCAAAGGATCAAAGTCAAAAGAACAGTTCGAGTTCATCGTCCAAGACACAGGAACCGATTAAAACTGTTAGTATTAAGGAGAGATTAGATAGTGACCCGAAACAAGTAAGCGAAGCGACTAAAAGTAAAAGCGATCAATTGGCAGGGAAAAAAGCTTTTCTGAAAACGGTCGAAAGTGAAGTGAAACACACAAACAACGTTGAGCTTACATTAGAAGCGAAAATCAAAAAGATGTGTCGAAAACGCAAGTTTCGCTTTGATAGTAAATCCTTTAAGCCGTGTAATAAAATCGGACATCGTAATTGCGTTTTACCAAAGTTTACAGTCCCGAAAAATATGGGCTGGTTGTGGAACATTCATAATGATTACTGCGGTTTAAGGGTGAGATTTTCAGCTATTGAAAATATTTTGGTTTAATTCAATTTTGATATTTTTCTTTTCGCATCCAGCCAAGAAGAGGATGGAAACCAGGTGCAGTGAGCAAACTTCTTGCGCTTCGTATGGATTATTTTAATAGTATTCGCGAGAATCGACCAATTACAATTGGAGTAATGTCCAAAGCGACATTGCCTCAATCAGCCCCCAAACCAACTGTTACCATTCAAAAGAAGAAGGGGGTTATTAATGTTACCATGTTACCAGTCAAAGGTAAGCATAAAATTAATTAATTGCGCTCGGGTTTGAATTAATTACACGTTATATTTGAATGTATAGATCCGTCTGAAGTGCGAAAGCAGGGCGATGGCCATCCATACTTGGACTGTACGCCATTGCAGTTTAAGATCACAAAAAATGATTTGGAGAAGGAGAAGCGCAAATGTTTTTGCGGTGACGTGATTTCGGATACAAGCAGCAGCGAATTGGATATTGAATTCTCCCCTCCTGGCGGTCTGGTCAATCCGCGTCTTATAAATCGCGCGCGGCCCGTTGAGATGGAGGTGCAATACAATATTAACGATGTCCCGCTGCCAGATCCACCACCACCCAAAAAGGGTAAGAAACAGAAAGGCGGCAAAGGCGGCGCAAGCAGTAAGGGGAAAAAGAAAAAAAAGGGCAAATAGTTGAACGAATTTAGCAGCAAAATTGTATACCCTGCAAACTTATTTTGATATGTATCAAAATGATATTAATAATTTTTTTAAAGAACAAACAATGTGTTATTCCTTACTTTTAAATACTTCTTGTAGATTTTTCTTGTGCTTTCAGGCTATTGTCGATTCAATTCGTCCTCTATTGACGGATCCAAAATGCAAATTGAAACAATACCGCGCTGGAATCTGCTTCAACGTGTTAAAGAATGTGTATTGCCATCAAATCCAACAGGTATGTGAATGTCAATTTAATACTTCTGATAGTAATTATTATTATTGATAGTGGAAACGTCTTCTACTACTTCACGAATACTTTGGAATATATTTACGCAATTTGTCAATTACGCAGTCAATGATAATGGATATACAGTCAAGTTCTTCACCCTGGAAGTGGATATAATATCTAATGAAAAAAAGATAGCTGATTATAAATCCAGTGAACCAAAAATCATTGATCCGCATCCGGTGTTGCGTTTGCGAGGTGGTGGTTTTGGTGAAGAGGAGGATAAGCGAGGTATTACTTGAAATTTTCATTTTCTTGTGGTGATTTCAATTGATTTTTGAATTATTTAAGTGTATATCCATAAAATGAAGTTATATCCATTGGGACTACGCGGTGGAATGCGTTCGGAGAATATTGGTCCAGTGAAAATTGAACCGCGCCGCGTTCCGGACGCGATTGGTATGTGCAAAGATCTCCTGGATGATTTCGACAAGTTGAAAAACGACTACAAGAAAGCATTGGGTCCGTGTGGAACGGCAATATGCCCGATGAATTTTAATGTGCTCGAGGAACAATGCGGTCGAATTTGTCCAGAGCCTGCGCCATCGACTTTATGCGATGAAGCGTATTGTCCGCCGCCAATGGCTGCCTGTGGCTATTCACTATGTCCACACATACCTCAATTTAGCATGGTATCTGAAATGGGAGAAGGAGAAGATGCGCAAACAACGAATCCGTTTACAGCTTGCATGCAAATTTGTGGCAGTTCATCACGACTTAAACCTTGTGGTCGATCGAGATGCCCTTTCGGTAGACCTGATGGCAGATGCCCAAGTTCAACATGTAAAGATTTATCCGAATGCGATTACGACCCTTGTCATAAATCGACTAGGAATACATCTGAAGCTAGAATGTCGAGCAGGGATTCGGTTGAAGTAATCAAGAAAAATATTATTAAATGCAATCGACATATTTGTCCGTATGAAGAGGATACGCCAACCGTTGATGATGCTAAGCAATTGTTTAAACCGATCAAGACGCGCAAAGGTTGCGGATCACCTTATTGTCCGCATTCAACGCCGTATCGCGTCGAAGTGCCTGAGGTTGACATCCCCAGATTCCCCTGCAAGAATCCTTGCCCCTCCACCGAAGATCTGCCACCGATTCATTGGGATTGTCCTGATCCACTACCAATTGGCGAGTGTACAAATCCGTACTGCCCACTTCGAGAAAAACCTCCATGCGGACATTGTCCAATATCTGCTAAACATTGCGGCTATCCAGGATGTCCATTCGCTGACAAGGAAACTTGTCCGCCAACGTGTCCTTATATACAATCGAAGCCACCCAAACATTTGGATTGTACACCATCCGTGTGTCCTTTAGTGCGAACGGCCGATTATCGTCCATCTTCGGCAAAGAGTCGCAAAGGGCCTGCCAAGGTGTGCAACGACAGATGTCCGTATAATAAGGATAAGACACCTATAAAGAAATCGTGCGGAAGTCCCAATTGTCCGTATCGGACATGCGCCGATGGTGATTCGAAATCGGTGGATAGCATATGCAGTAATTCTGAATGCCCGTACAGGATCGAGAGGCGTCGTCAGGAAGAGAGGGAAAAACAGAAGGAGGAAAACGAGAAGTCGGCACTGCGATCATTGAATAATCTACAAGGCGTAACGCCGGCGCTTGGCCATTTGCAAACGACGAGTAAATCATGTGAGGAGACAACTGTGATGCGGACGGAAACCACTAGCGGTTTACCAGTGACCGCAAGCGGTTTCCGATTGAGCGCGCAAACAAATTCCACCGCCTCAAAAATAGCGCGACAGCCATCGCATCGATCGGAGTTGGTTAAAATGCTTAAGCGATCAATGCTTACATTTAACGCCAGTGAAGCGGACAGTTGTCACAATGAGACATGCTTCTCAATGGAGAAGAAGATGTGCAAGAAATGTCAGAGGATTGCCGACCGAGATGCAGATTCCCATGATGGATTGGGTGGTAAACGCAGGCGTAAAAACAAGAAAACCGCAACGAAGAAGAATAAGAAAAGAAAGTCATTTGGCTACGTTTACAATAAGGGTACGTACTATCCAGGCGTGAATTTCGGCCATAAAGAATGCAATATCAGTTCGAATCGTGTACCCTGGGATATGGGCTGGATGTGGAACGTACAACAAACCTATTTTCCATTGAAACTACGCAAAGGCTGGCGGCCAGGCGCCATTGGTAAAACGATATTGAGAGCTGTGAATGCCCGAAGGAAAGAATTGGGATTAGCACCACGTCCGCAAATCAGACATCCAATTCCGCACATTAAACGAAATGTGGACGGGCAAACAATGACTGCGTCCCGGAGTCGAGCAAGAATGGATGAGAAAATGATTAATCTGGACCCGAAACCCACACTGAGCGTGAAGAAAAAAGACGGAATTGTCTATGTGACAATGAATCCGCTCAAGGATCCAAAGACAATGGACGAAGGAGAATATCCGTACATTGATTGCTCGCCGCTGGAATTTCGCATTATTAAGAAGAATAACGCATTTAAAAACTGTTTGTGTATGACTGGCGATGGCAATGACGATGATGTGCTGTCGGATAAGTCGAGCGAACTGGATATTGAATTTACGCCTCCGGCCGGATTAATGCGACCGGAAATGAAGAATCGACAAAAGAACTTGTGTCACACGAATACGCAATACGACGAAGGCGATATACCGAAAGAACCGCAAGAAGAAGGAGAGGTGGTTAAGAAGAAAAAGGGACGCAGTGAGAAGAAAGGCGGCAAAGGCAAAAAGTCGAAAAAGAAGTAGATTTTAATATCATATCATTCATTAGTGGTTAATTCATTGCGAGTAATTGGAGGAAAACAGCTAGCTTACTGCGATATTTGCTGTCAGTATTGCTGCCACCGTGCCCGTGCTTGTGGCCCGGCGGGTGGAAAACGTTCTTGGGCGAAAACAGATGATAAGTGGCCGGAATTACAAATGCCGCCCCAAATGCCATCATGCCGGCTAGTGCTACGGCGCCAATGTTCAAGTTGGCCATGCTGCCCGTGCCCAAATCCGATTTTACCGGTATGCTTATGAACGGAACGGTAAAGTCGAGTTCGATCTGAAAAATGAAAATGCATCGATTACGATCGAGAAAACGCGTGTGGAAAATGAGATCAGTGTCAAATTCTAATTATTATCCTTTTGGCTTAAAACCGTTTGAACTAAATTTTGAATAAGTATTAGCGGTATTAAATCAACTAATCTAACTAATCATCTTCATGAAATACGCAAAATCATTCAACATTTAAATAATATTTAATAATCATCAGATTGGCGTTTTCTATATTTTCGTTTTTAGTAAAATTTTAACAGTTAAATAACTCGGGAACCAATCGTGCTACGGATGCGGCACAAGTATCATTTAGCACCAGCGTAATTAGTTTAATAAGGTTGGAATAAATTGATTTTAGTGCTCGTTTTTTAGAAGGGCTTGGGAAGATAATTAATATTTTGATAGTATGATTCGTACTTACATTAATATTATCATTGGGATCCGAATTAAATGAAAGCAAACGATGCTTTCGTGTCTGATAAGGTGAATTTTTTGCATTCCGAAAGCTGAATTTGTCGGTGAAATTGTCGGCACGGCTCACATTCACGCACAACGCGATAATAACAGGATATAACAAAGCACTTGTATGCACCATCATAATTAGATTGCCTCAGCGCAAAGCAATTTTCTCCTTGTTAGCTTTTCCGACTGAAGAATCAATTTCAATCCTAATTAGATATAGCTAAGTATAAAGAACTCAAATGTTGCACTGTTTTATAAATGGCGCGGTTTAATGCTTTTACTATACTCCTATTGCGTTCGTTTGTTATCCACTTGTTGCTTCGCTTCTTCTTCTTTTTTCTATTGCTAAATTGTTAATAAATCGCTGCGCGTTTTCGGCGACCGACGCTTAACACTCGGGGCGTGCTTTCCGACTGATGTTACATTTTAGCAAGAGGCACCTTTTAATCTTGGTAACTCTTTGCCACCTTTGACGAGTTAACTTGATAGATGTGAAGCATCAAAAACGGAACTTTGCGACAATGGGGAAAGCATGCCGACTGTGATGACACATTAGGTCACAAATAAGCAAGAAGCGGGCATACAATGAGGAACTTGACAGAGAAGTCAGTTCGACATGCACAAGAACAATTAAACGTGCGCAACAAATATACAAATCTATGCAATCATTTTGCATTTCTTGCATTGTCCGCATACTTGTTATAATTACTTTCAATTATTTAATACAAGTTCCGCACTAAACTTTGTACAATTGTTTCATCCAATTCCATGTTAACTTTCAGATAGTTAAAATAAAACTCAATTTAGAAAAACTAATTTGAAGAAAAACAGCTTAATTATAGACAAAAAATGTTCTGCTACACGGAATAATAAATTATTAAAAATATTTTCGAGTGACAAATGTGAATTAAATGTGCTACGCCTCATAAACTCCTTCGCATTCTTCACACGTAGTGAGAAAAGCTTCGTTAGGAAAAAAGTAATAAACTCTTTTGACATTTGTATAGAGTTCATAAAAAATATAGTTTAATACCATTTATATTGTTCTATTATTAACGTTAACTTTTGACCATTTCACGCTTGTTTATTAGTGCGAAATTGACGTCGCTGTGGTTTGTTCTTTCATGAAATATTACATTCGCAACGATGCTATTAGAAAATGCATTTTTCAATTTCTATATAATTTTGCTAGAACTAGAGTGTGTTGTATAACAATAAAATCATAACGAGTTGCAGTAATAATCAAAGCAGATGCGTACAATGGACAAACTATAAATAATATGAAGAAACAAAGCAGTAAATAAGTAACAAATTTGAAGAAATGACGCTTTGCAATTCTGTGCAATTCTTGGTCCGCTTTTTCAGTCAATGTAATTTCATAATGATTCGCTCTGATGATTTTATTTTTGCTATCGAAATGATCACTTTATAATAGAAAAAATTACAACCGCAATGTAGATATTAAATTATCTTAAAATAAAATTGCGAATTTAACTGATAATTGCTGCATATTATATAAGAATAAATAAACGATTATGAAATTAAATTAATTAAAGGCCAATGCTCTTAAATAATAGAAGTTTTGTTTACATATTAAACTTATTAAATAATTACGGATTAAATAACATCTAACTGCATTACGACTTACTTTCTTTGACTCTTCTTTCTGTCTTTCATTTGGACTTAAATGACTAACAAATGAATAACGCATGCATTGAATACGTTGTCACAATTCAACATGAGTTTAGAGAGCGCGAAAATTGCCGTCTATGTAGCATATGCGTAATGCGAACAACGCTAAATTAAACCATGAAAGTGAAGATGAGCGCATTGCTTGTTTTTGCTTTCTTTCACGTTCATTTTCATTCACGTATTGCTCACCCGTTTTTATCATTACGAATATAATTTTACCATGTCTACTTTTTCAACTCATACACGTCCACGCTGCGAAATTAAACATTGTGCGACTGCAAAGAGCTTCTTCGTCCCGCGTGTTTATGTTAGTGCGTTGTTGAGACATCGATGCTATTGTCCATTGTCTTGTCTCCTCTCTAGTGTGACATCTTCTACTATATATAATTCAAATACAAGACATGTTTCACTATCAGTCCTGTCAACAAGCTACAACCTGAACAAGCTCAATAACCACTAGAAAACGCGAAAAATATTTCAAAAATGGCAAAGTTTTCGTCAAGTTTTTGTTGTATCGCAGTTGTAATTTTAGCCCTCTGTTCATTAACGTTCGCTTCACCAAGTCCAAAGAAATATATTTCAGAAGAAGGGTAAATTTTAATGTTATTCATAGATCTTAATTATTAATAAATTGTTGTTTAGATTCCAGCCAAGTTTGCGTTACTTTGAACAACAGCTAAATTCGAATGAGACTGAAAAGCAAGGAAAAGCATCCAAAGACAGTGAAAATGATCGTCTTCAACGATTTGGTACTTCGGCCCTTTCAAACTTTGGTAACACAGGCTCAGTAGGTTATTCTAACAATGGAATGGCTTATGGCATGGCCCCATTAAAGATCGACATTGGGGGTATTGCGCTTGGTGCCTTAATTGGTCTGGGAGCTATTCTTATCGTGCCTAAACTAGCGCATGTCTTTTCAAGCGGAGGATATGGCTATAGAAGCCTTGAAAACGATATGTCATCCATTACGGATCTCCTTGCAAGGGTGGACAACTCGTTAGAGCAACACAACATTGATAGCAGTTCCTGTATGCAGCGCATTATTTGTTCCTATGTCAACGAAGCTCAGAAAGAAGTCGCGAGTGGTAAAGCAAACACAATTGATCAATTAGTTTACGCTGTCTCAAAGTAAGTAAAGAAAAACCTATTATTTCACTGCTTTCGTATGTGCTTGACTAATTTTGTTTGTTAGTAACTCATTGTTTTCATACCTCCTGGACGGCTCAACAATAAAACAAGCTATTGATATGGGCAAACAAAACGACCTCGAGAAATGCGCTTCGCTGTACACGAAATGTCCTGTCAGCAAGGATAACGTAATGCAGATTATCAGTACGTTATTGCCAGCTTAATTGCAACACATCTTGTCGAATGAACAAATCTCATTGTAATGGTGCATCTTCTCGTGTAAAATGTATAAATGTTGTTTCAAAGAAAGTAGATTCTAATGTTGTGTATGGGTTACATCAGTGTACAATAACAAAGCAAACCCGTAAGTTTTAGTTATTGATTGCATCACGTGTATTATATATTACTGTTGGTTTAAATATATAGAGAAATCAATTATGTACTTGATATTTGATATGTTCAACATATAGTTTAAACATGTTTATTATCTTCATATGGAAATATTTACGCAGTTTCCTTGAAATCCATAAGATACATGGATTCAAATTTTAAGTATTACCTTTTCTGGATCTGTTCAACGTGCTAAACGCCTTTAATATACTTGTATAGCTATCATCACAACCGAGAAGTGCAGTACAAGGATCGCAACTATTTCGCGATGTTGTTGGCCACATATCCGAGAGTCCTCTTCCTCGAAGATTTGACTCACTCTTTGACTGCGTTGCTGGCTTATTTTGCATTCTTTGTAACATATTCTGTAGGGACGATTGCTGGAAAATATCCGATCCACATGATGTTAATATAGGCGATTTTACTTCGTCCTTTTTAGAGTATTCTGTTAGAAATCCACGAACAACTTTTGAAGCCTTGTTAATAAGAGTAGAATCTTCGTTCTTATTCTGTTCCGCGCCTTTTGCGGTACTAGAATTAGGTAATTGCGTCTTGGATGTGCGCTTAAATGTAAACAACGACGGCTTCTTAATGCGACTTGTATCCGGCAGTCCACTGTCATTTGAATTAATCAGAGTGCGCAGTGAATCGGACTTTTTATGCGTTAAATCTTCCAATATCGTATCGCAAACGGCATTAAGAAATCGTTTCTTCGATGATCCAATAGGAACTACCATTTCCGAAAGAGAAATACAATTATCTTCGATTCTTTGCTCTTCATTCGGGCTGAGAAACTTTGGTGGAATGTTTGCACCCGCAAATACAGGAGGCATATGAAACGGAGTGTTAAAGTATTTATCGAAGTAGAATGGCTGTGGAATGGTAGCGAATCTTACATCAGGAGTCTGATTAAATGATTTAAATGACAAATTTGAAGTGTCCGGTTTGTTGTTACCAGATGTAACTATTGGAGAATGTTGCGTACACGCAGCCTTGCATATTATAGTCTTTTGGCCCGGCCTGTCACAATACGATGTATGTGTTAGATCCTTACAGGTTGTACATCCTTTGCGACAACAACGACAACACCGACGCTTGTTACTTTTTCGTTCTTCGGTTTGAGTATTTGATGTTTTATTTTCTCTACCTGTGCCTTCCGTCTGCATATCTGTTTGAGTTAAATCTTTGCGACATGGACAGCAACAACAGCAGTCGTTAAAATCTTCTTCGTACTCACAGTAACCATCATCATTACTGAGTGATTTAGCGCGTCGATGATGTTCCGAATGTTTAAATCTTTCACGTGACAAACTTCGTACTTCCTTTGAATCACTATCTGATTCCTCCTGATGACGATCTCTTCGATCCCTTCGATCTCTACGATCTCTACGATCTCTCCGATCTCCTTGTCTTCGCCGACCATGAGGATTGTTAGCTATACTATTATCGCAGTAGCACGGCCTATTCTCATTCGGAGGCGAACCATTCATGTATGGATAATCATTACCCCTATACGGCTTTCGTACATTATTAAAGGGATGCCCATTGTAACCATTCATATTAGCATAGCGACCATAATAATTAGGTTCGCTTTCCATACTCATGTCATCTACGTATCTATTTCCATAGGTCGGATCCCAAACATTCCTCAATTCGTGATTATTTTGTTTTTTGCCAAGAAAGTACATTACTTTCTGCATCATTGACGGGTTATCACACATGCAGATGTGGTGATCTGGCGGGTAACCACGAGGCGGATTGCACATACTAAAATTGTAAATGCTAGTGTGATCCCTTATTATACTAAAATATCGCCGTTACCAGGCTTGTTTATTTTTTTTACCACCGCAAAACCACCAACTACTGTCTGATTGTTTTTTTTGCTTTCTCCTTTTCTGTGGTTTTAAACAACGGCAGCAGCAACCATTTGGTAGCGACGTATAATCATCCGATGGAATATCTCTATACGCATTGCATTGACAGTAGTTATATGCCATTATCCGTGGATCTTGTTGACTTTGAACTTTATTAACAAACGTCTGACTGAAGCACACTTGTTTAGGTGCTTTGTCTTTTGTTTGTACGTTATATTTGTGCTCTTTCGCAACTTTAGGAAACTTTGTTTCAGAAAGTTGCTCATCAAGTAGACGCTGGCAATTCGAACAAATTTCACCTCGTCCACTGAAGTATCGATTTAAATCTCTTAATCGATTATATGATGTTTGAATAAAACTTTTTGTGCGCCTGAGAAGATGCGGAAAACTAACGTTGGAAATTTGCGCAAGATCTATATCATTTGCACTGCGCGCATTCCTTAGGGCGCACTCCAATGGGGTGCGAAAAAGCTTTTTCCTTCGACGTCTTCGCCAATGTACTGTAGGAATGTCTGGAAATAAGAGTGTGAAATCATTTGTTGTTCAAATCGAACAGCACACCCACCACTAGAATTTTGAGGGCATATTTCTTCGTCGAAGTTTATAATAACCATTCAGCTGGAGATCGAAAAATGTTCACCAAAATTTCATGCGAATTTCTTAGAACCCCCATTGAAACAGTCAATTTTGACATTTTGAAGTGCCACAAGTGCCATAACGATCAGCCATTACTTCGTTTGTTTTACTGTCTGAGATGAACTTGAATCAACTCATCCTTAACTGCATTCTATTCAGCTTCTACCATGCGGTGCATTCTGAGGCACCCACTTTTTTGGATCGTAATCGACGAAATTTTGATGTAGACTTCAAAAATCTTACTGGCTTGACTTGCTTTCAATGTAAGTCACATACAACGGATTCGTATCCATTCTGTGATTCAAGTTATTTTATTGGGACAAATAAGAAAATCAAGACAGATGCTTTGTTTCAATGCCTAGAAGAAATGAAATTTTGTGCCAAAAAGATAACATACCAGGGCAGTAATCGAATCACTGAAAGAGGATGTATTACTGAGTTTGACTTAAGCGGCGCTAAAATAAAAACAGGTTGCATGTTCACCAAGAATGTTGAAGTTTGCATATGCAAAAGATCCTTATGTAATTCAGGCAACTTGGCAACTAATGTGTATTTGTTTACACTATTCATTGTTGTAGTTCTTAGTGTTTTATTATCAACAAAATTTATTGTCCAATAAATATTTACTATATTAGTTGAACATATGTACAACACATGCTATAACTGCAAGATACTTTGGATATTTTATTTTTGATCAGGCACAGTAGCAACATTTTTTTTGCTTGATTTCCAGGCATTGTATTGTTCCATTGCTTTAGACTCTAGATATTTGAAGCCCTAGTAATTCAACAGGGGTCAAATATATCATTACACATAGTTATTTACGTAACATATACCAGAATAATTGGTAAATCTTGGCGTTTTTCCTCAGGAACCAAATTAGTATTTTGTAACCTACTCCATCCCCAATGTGTTGCAATTATTATTGAGACTCCGCCGATAAGCACTACATTATCTTGGACGATATGAACAACTTTCTTAAAAATTCTTGACATTTTCAACTGCACTTCCACGATTATATTAAATTTCGTCGCACAAAGCCACTGAAAAATACTGCCGGCTACCGAGGTTAATTTGCGACTGTCTGACAATCAGCTGACAATATTGTGTTGTCCTATTTTACTCTATGCATTGACGATAGATGTCGACCATATGAAGTTATTTAACAATTTAATACTTCAGCGCGCACCGAATGATATGTAACGAAAACAACGTAAATGTCGTAGAAATGAACGTAACTTACCCAAGGGATCTTTAGATAAACTTGTAGTATCTTTTGGTAACAGTCAAGTCAAAGTAACTCGTATATTGTGGTAAGAAGCACGTGTGTCAGTGCGCATTTTAAGCACAACTATTTACATTATAAAATGGACTCTAAGCAGTTATTAAAAACTTTAGAATGCCCTGCATGCTTCGAATACATGCACACTCAAATATATTTATGTGAAAATGGCAAGGAAATTAAAAAAATGCACTTCTAGAAAGTAAATTAATGTGGTTTGTTACAGGTCATAGTTTATGCTCTTCTTGCAAGAGGATTCTTAATTTATGTTGTTTGTGCAGAGATTACTTAACCGAGTTACGTAATTATACTTTAGAAAACTTAGCAGAAGTCTGTGAAATTCCGTGTTGGAATGGTGATAACGCATGCAGTGAATTAGTTACGTTACCTACAAAAAATGTACACGACTTAACATGCTTGTAATGATATTTTAATTGATAATTTATTTGTACCATTAATACTATTAGTTTCGTAGATTTAGAGAGTTCTCTTGCCAGTTGACATGTTCTCATGGAAATCTTTGCGCGTGGATGGGCCAAAAAACGACGCTGGCTGAACATTGTCTTGAAGAGCATCCTAAAAATGCATGGATGTTGGAAGTCAGCAGAGATAGATTTAATATTTTACGAGACCCCAGTTGGCACATTCAACTCGTTCGTGCTCATGGTCAATTATTTTATTTGACACGTGTTGTTTCTAAAACAACATTAGTAGCATCTTTTCTTGTATCACTGCTTGGAACGCAAGCAGACGCAGCTTCATTTGTTTATGAAGTAAGTATTAAAGATACATTAGACAAGAGGTTATTTCTATATGTATTTTTAGATTCAATTTGAAGACGAAAAGAATACTAAGCGAACTATAAAGATGACAGAAACTTGCTGTAGTGATACTAACGCTCATACTAATCTTTCCAAAGGCTTTTGTATTATGCTGCCTTTAACATTAATTGAAACGTATGCGGATAAATCTAAAGGTGTGTGGTACATTCTTAACATTAAACGTAACCAGCAAACTGTAACCGATGATGAGTCCGACGTTGAGATTACTATCATAGATTGTCTTTAAATATATTATTAGATGTAACAGATATTATAATATATAAAAAATATAGTTGAACAAAACTTTTAAAAGTTCTAAAATAAAGCAGTAAAGGAACCAGCGCCCCCATCGGTCAACGTGCTGCTGTCGAACTTGTGTTGTTATTGATTCAACTCGTATTATTGTTGTAAGAGAAAAATACTCATTGGTGAATACTGGTGTTTACCTAGTTAAAAGTAGTTTGATAATACATTCGTCATAGAAACTAATTCGTAACTAATTATTGAAGTTAACAATACTAGTTGGGAGCTTAAAAGGCGGTTGAGGTTAAGTGCTTGTAAATTTGTTTATCAATATTGTCGGAAGTGCATTGGGATATAATTCTGTTGTGAAATCCAATTATATTAAACATCTAATGTTTCTCATAATCTTCACAGACTCGGCTACACTATTACGTATCCGCCGCTACAAGAAATGTGGCTTAAAATTCCTACAGAAGTTCAACATCTGTTAGAACAGTGAACATATGCATATGAATTAAAATTTTGTATCCATTATGTCTGGACGAGCTGTGGTAACTAGATTTCATCCTTTGCACGGCGAAAACATCCTTTTATCTGATCAAAACACTGTGGCATATAGGATGCGGAGCTTTGCAGATGCCCTTACATTCAGTGAAAAGCCACTTTTGCCTGGAGAAATATTCCTTATTGAAATTGAACAAGTTGAGAGTGGCTGGAGTGGACATTTAAGACTTGGACTAACACAGATTGACCCCGAAACAATGTTTAACAATACAATGCCAAAGTTTGCTGTCCCAGACCTATCCAGTGGAGGAACATCCTGGATTTTTGGTATAACAAAGGCATGGAATCATTTCTTTGGGTATGATTCTCCAGAAGGCATATTTAGGCTAAATTTCCGTGATAATACAATTAAAACTAGAAAAGGACTTATGTCAAGTAGCTTGTTGAAGCCTGCCAAGAATACCAAGATATTGCCAACTGATACATTTAGTCGAATTGGTGTAATGTACATTCCAACCTCAGAGAGCAATGCAGAGATGCATTATATTATTAATGGTGAGGATCAAGGTGCATGCGTAAAGAAAATTCCGTATGCAGATGCGCCTTTATATGTTGTTGTTGATGTTTATGGGACCACAAAAAAAGTTAGAATTGTACAACTTTATGGTGTACCAACATTGCAAGCAGCGTGTCGTGATACAATACTTTTACATATTTCAAAAGAAGACGTGTCTGATTTACCTCTTCCAACAGTTTTAAAAGAGTTTCTGCTCAGAATAGACTGAAGGACGTCAAATGCTAAAAGAATATTTTAACTGAGAGGTTTTCAATGCTTTAAGGCAATTTAATAACTTTTTATTTTTGTTTGCTTATTTTTATTGTAATATTTATGTACAGATTTATACCCTACTGTAATAAAACAACATTTATGTTAATTTCATATTTAATTAGCTGACTTGGCGAACTCTGTATTTATTTATGTCCTTCTGGTACATTCACTTTATTAAAACACCTTTTGATAACCGTCATTTTTTGTTTTGTTATTGAAATATCAACAAAAAATATGTTTTTAATCCATTCCTTTCAACAAATTACGTAATAGAAACATTCTGCGAAAAGTGATATAGCCGCGTGATCTAAAACTATCAATTACAAATATATTGGTAGCTCAAGGGTGAAAAACGTTATCTTGTAATTGTCAGATTCCATTTCTTTATAGTCCAATATATCGTAATCTGCATGATCTTTCCAGCAACTATATTCAACACTTGGCATGGTTCTTTCCCAAGCCTATAATAAGCTTATAGTAACTTGACAACAATAACAGCGTTTAACTTTTGCGCTTACCCGTTTTGAATGTTCTGCCCAACTTGTATCATATAGATTATCTGTATCTTTACCCAATTTTATCGCAGATTCTAAAATATCCCAAGCTTCATACACACTGTTCTTACACATGTAAAAATATGCTTTCAGATGGTAGAGTCTGGGTGCTATAATTTTTACAGTTTGTGCATGAACTTCTACTTTTTCTAGTAAATCGGATATTTCATGATACATATCTTCTATCACAAATATTACTTTTCTGTCCATTCTAAATGCGAGCAACATAATTAATCCCTCAATGTACATTAATATTGTAATCAAATTATTAATCGATTCATTTTCATCGACTTTCCATGCACTTGGTAATCGGTGTCCCCAAATATCCGCTTGTTCATAGTTCTCAGTTCGAATGTACCACAACCAAATGGCAACAAAGTATCGTCTTTCCGCTTCCGGTTCATTACAGGTACTTATTCCTTTACATTGCGTATAGTAATAATTTTCACATTCCCTAACACGCACATAAATGTATCCAGTTTGCAAATGAAAATAGACGCACAGTCCTAAAAACCATACATCTCCAATGTATGCGCCATACTCTATAGTAACTTGTTCAAAAGTTACCAGGGCATTCATCAAGTTATATCCCTCCATTCGAACCAAAAGTATTTCAAAGAATAAAGGAAATAATTGTACAAGCAATTTTCGCATATGCATCATATCAGTTAATCTATCCAAAGAAAACCCAATATTGAGCGCATCATCAAAAAGTGCGCGTTGAACTCTAAAGCAATAAAATTCAAGTAAATGAATCATCATCAGCTAAGTTATTTACCTAATATGAAATATTGATGAGTATAAGGATGCAACTGCACGTAAATCATTAATATCCACACTACATCGATATCTGCGACAATAATCCAAAGCCATAACTTCATATGCCTCGCATATCGCATATTTTTTCATCCGGCCAGAAATGAAAATAATCTTATTGAATGCATTCACCAATATTATGAAATTTTTCTCCGATTGCAAAGCCTTTCTAACACCC
This sequence comes from Aleochara curtula, assembly GCA_963978815.1. Classification (NCBI taxonomy): domain Eukaryota; kingdom Metazoa; phylum Arthropoda; class Insecta; order Coleoptera; family Staphylinidae; genus Aleochara; species Aleochara curtula. Next base: position 15,050,262 of record OZ022216.1, on the reverse strand, counting down.
CATATAGCAGCAATGTATGCATGATCCCACATATTTAACGACAGAAAGAAATTGCTCATTAAACTCAAGCAATACGAAACACTATCACAAAATTCAGCTACATATCCGTATTTTGAGCCAATTCCACGACGAGACTTTAACGTCAGGGTAATAAACTGTCGCAATTCTATTAGTTTATAACGAATTGAAAATGGGTCAGGAATTGTATAACCAAAACATTCAAACGCCTCTTCAAAAGCCATATACGCTAATTTAGTTTGTCCAACTTCAGTATGAGCGCGTCCTAATTCAGTCAGGATTCGTCCTTTCATTACATTGTGTTTCCATGATTCGCCTTGTTTAATTACTCTTTTATATGGTCCCTACAAGCACAGAATTAAAACATGAATAGTTATTAAATAACAAGGTGTACGTTTAATATATCAAGAGCATTTTGTAAATATTTCAAAGCCAATGCTAGATTAAACTGTTTAATGCACATAACGCAATACTCCAAAGTTGCGTACATCCATTTCTCATATTGTTCGGTTACTTCGCAATGCTTCCTAATCGAATAATACATGCAGGATAATATTTGATCGCATTGACAGCATGTAAAATCATAGTTTTCAAATGTTGGAATTTCTTTAGCCGCTAATGCCATATCAGACTTGCGAAATCTGTAAAATATACTCGCACTATTCAAGCGAGACGTTTCAGATTTAACGGTTTTAAACCGACTTATCTGTAAATTAACAAATCGAATAAATGATTAGTTTAGGAAAGATTTGTCATACTTTTGAAAAACTATGCATTGTGTTTCGCTGTCCAAGATATTCCCAATCTTCAAGAAGACTTGCTGAAGATTTATCTCCACCACCGCTAACTCTTACAAATCCTTTACGACGTTGCGCCAACATTCCCTCTTCGTAGTGATTACCTAAAATTCGCGTAAATACTCCTCCTCCACACGAAACGCATTTACGCGTTTTGTTTTCCAAGTATCTTTGCGCTCTGGAATGCAAATTAATTAATTCATTCTGTGTCAGCAGGCTGTAAGCTGCTGAGTATATTTTAAAGTCTTTGAAGCGCATGTATCCACAATTGGCGTAATGCGGTAAATCACGACACGCATCTAAAATAAACAATAACATTTAATTAAAACGAAATGTAAAGATATTAAATCAAATAAACGCACCAGTAACAAGAAATCCAATGCAATTACATTGAATCGACGATTCATCATAATTCTTGTAGTGATCGCTCATTAAGGGTGCATAATTCATAATTGATTTGCGGAAATCTCCTTCGGCACATGCAATAATACCAAGTTCGAATAAATGCTGGCAACCTGAATTGTAAATGTTAAATTAGCATTAAAAATTAGAATATTGTACATACAGATTGCCAATTCACGATCGCTAAATTTGTTTATAAGAAAGCAAAGCATATCGCGAAGGAAGAAATCACCAATTACACTTGCGCATTTTAATATATCCAATTCGTGTGTAGACAGAGAATCAAATGTTTTTGTTATGTAATCTGCAATAATAATGCTTGAAAGCAATTCAACTAAAAACAAGTGTTGGTTTTACGTGTAACAGAAACATCTGCATCAAATGCGTAAAGCGCTGATTGGGCGCCAGGAATAAGAAGGCAAACTTCTACATTCACGGCTTGAACTTTCTCGGGCGCTAATGCTTCGATGGGCGATTGGAAATATCTTGTAGACGCTCGCATACTCACACGAACTGATTTTCTACTTGATGCATTACTGCCAACTTCCTTTTTTGCTACTGGTATCAATCTTTGTCGCAGTACGTCTTCAATCTCCGTAAATTCCGTTCCCGTCTAGAATTATTAATTATAAACTTATCACCCAAATCAAATGTTGATTCATATCAGAGCAAACCTTTTCTATGGTGGAAAATATTTTCCACTTATCTTCATTCATCTCAATTGCACGTTGCAACGTTGATATTGTTTTCACTGTATACTGTTCTTCGTCAGATTCCATCAGATTACGAAACAGAGTTTCTTTCTTAGGTAAAACTAATTGATTCTTGTAATCGGACAATCCAGATATTTTACGTATCCAGATGATATCACTATTGACCAGTGAAAGCAGGAAACTTTCTATCCAGCCAGGATTTCCATGAGATTTGTCTTGCAATACTCTGAAAAACTTACGAATTAAATACCCGCCTTCCATTTTATCATAACTTGCGTACTTTTCCAATTCAATTGGAATACCGACGCATTCCAGCATTTGGCATGCCAATGCCGAATGATAAAGTTTGGAGATGGGTAATAAATTGATATATTTGGATTTTGTGCGACAAATATAATCGCGGGCATTTGGAGGTAAAGTTTCTTTACTGCATCCAATTGCAGCAACAAATAATACACAATGTGTTTCTTGTAGTGGATAAATTAAATCCCATGATTCATTATCAATATATTCACCGCCGTCAATAAAAACCACCCAAGGTTTTGAAAAGCAAACAAGTGCCAAGTGTTTGATCAGATTTTGTAAAATCTTAAAGCGTTCACTCTGTGTCAAGGCATTAAATGCGTCCGTCTTTTTGAAATTTACGCGAAACAGAATATTCAATACACATTCAAGACCATTTAATTGCAAGTGCTTTAGTTTCGAAAGTAGTTTAACTTCTCGATCAGAAGATGTTGTATTATCAACGAAGCCCAATGGAACACCAAATACAAAGAAAACCGTTTGATATGGTATTGATTTATCCATGGCGCATAATCGAAGACGAAACATTAGCATCGTCGGTGGAGTTATTGAAACCAATTCATTAATTAAGCGTGTTTTTCCTTGACGCGCATCGCCCAGGAAAAATAAACCTGATGGTTCATATAATCGTTGATACTTATTCACCTCTGCATCCTGATGATTTTGTATCACCATACTCAGGAAACATTGCACTTCATAATCGCGATCCAATAGCGGGTGTTTGTTTGTTTGAAATTTTGGTAAGCGATTTGACCTGAAATTAACAAAATTAAATTAGCAAAGCCTGTATTAAAAGGGCAATAGCTTAGTACGTATCGAATTCAACATATTCATAAATCGGACCGAGTTTCACAAAATCGGAAACATGTTTAAATTCTTGCATTGTAAAGTGGCGCACTTCTAATTGGCTCTTTAAGAATGTGCCTCTATCGCATACTACTTTGTTGGAAAATTCGCGGATAAGTACTTGCGCAACTCCAATTGCTGGTCCCATAATGCAAAAATCTCTTCTTAAATAGTGTCCAATTGATCCACAAAATATAGAACCTGATGAAATTGCGTGATAAAGGTATACATTTGTTATTACTTGCTGAGTTAATTCACCTGTGACAACAGCTATAGCGCAGTAATTAATTAATGAAGTATTTTCAGTTGATTTAAAACATTTGTATGCCGCAAGTAAAGCATCGCGACTTTCCAAGCCGTTGGATCGTCCTCGAATTCCAAATAATATCAAATACACCACCGCATTATCGGAATAGTAGGCTTTAATAATATATCCACCATAGGGTTCAATTATTCTAAAAGTTGATAGTTTAGAACATGTATTAAAAGATGCTTAGTGACAATAATGTACTTATTTATCATACGGTAAAAACTATCAGATAGTTTTAAAATTTCTGTATATGATGATACATCCAATGTAAATAAAGCTGCCATTAGAGACATGTGTCTCAATTCGATAAGATTATCCACTGATTCACCTGTCTCAATCGCTTGGATCAAAGGTGGAAATACAAAACGTTTAAACTCATCAAACATATTCATATTAATTGCATCTCCAACTGGAGGACGCGCTGAAAATAATTATACTATTACTTTGTATTCAAAACTTAATTAGTTTTTTTCATACATTCGTAGATATCTGTTAATTCACGTTCTGCCATTATATCAGTTATTGATCCACTATCATGATTTGATACTATCGGTTTATCTAAAACATAATAATTCAGTATTAACAGAGAAGAGCAATGTTTGTTTGATAACAGTTACTTCGCGCATTCTTTCCTAGGTGAATACTTCTCCACGCTGAAGAATAATCCATAGCAATATATGCATTATAATCAGTTGGTAATTCCTCGCAAATGTATTCGTTAATATTTAAATTTTCATAAACCGAACGTGTTATTAATACTTGATGTTGTTCAAGTTTTGGAAACAATGCAAAGAGATCCTCAAGGGGTTTGCCTAGTACCATGAAATTTGATGCTTGTTCAGTACCAATAGCCGAAAATAAGATTGCACCACAAGCTATCCCAATTGATACTGCAATATTACTTTAGTATCTTCAATCGTTGAATTAAAATATACCTACAGTCAAGTTTGACATCACAATTAGTTTCCCGGGTTGAACAACTCTTTTTTACACGGAGCGCAAAGTCCAAAGCAAGATGCGCACAATCATTAATTGTTATTTTGCCTTGTTTCCACATGCAATCAAAAAAGGTGCTTTCGTATTGTATAATGTCGCCGTTGAATAAAAATACTTCTTGTGCGACTGACGTCATAAAATTGTTAACTATTTCCGCAACACGGAATTGCGCACCCTTTCCTTCAGCGCGATAGTGTTCAATCAACGAATCAATGCCTAATAAATTAATAACTCTTTAAAGAATGATATTCTATGGATTAATTAGTTATACCAGTAATGTATCCTCGAACATATGCCACTTCATAAAGACGAATATTATAGTTGTGAGGATCTATGACAAGTTCATCTGGCAAATAGGATGTTAATAATTTTATCGGATTTTCTCTAATTATACTGTGTGCGGATGATGATGCACTATCAGTACGACCGTCACCAAAAATATTAAAAGTTCTTAGACGTTTTTCATGCATTACTTCATAATCAACACCCATATCAATCGTTCTGGTCCGCATTGCCCAAATGAATTCTTCTTGACCAGGACGATCCACTGAAAATAATTGTTTAATTTCATGATGTCTATGATTGTAGTACAAACCTTTATCGAGGACTTTAAACATTTTATTCAGCGACATTTTTTCTGCTTCAAGATAACGTACAAAATAAAATTGTAAAGATTTACAGAAATGTCAGATTTGCACTAATGTATTTATTTCAATACAACAATAATTACATCAATTGAAATACGTTGACAGTTCTGATTCTAATTCTGCGTTATTACAAGCTTGTTTAATAGGAGTAAGTACACATTTTTTCTTCATATCGTTGAAAATAGTTTTACGTATTTTGTTATATTCAGATGCTTTAGATGGATTTTCTCTGCTCTTTTTATTTACAATACGTCGAAGTATTATGTCAATTCTTTGAATTTCATTTACTTCTGGTTTATTTGCAATATTTGCTTTTATATCTTGAACAATCTCTTTAACTAATTCATTTGAATCTATTTTATCTGAGTCGGTAATTGAATTTATGACTGGAAAATGGTTCAACAATATGCTTTCTACTTGACACAGTTCTAAATCGTTTGCAATCGATAACTGTTTAGTTTTTATAGCTTCATGCAAATCTTTTTTAGTTTTATTGTACTCATTAGCTTTGCTTGGATCTTGTTTAATTAACTGGCCCACTATCTTTCTTAGGAGTAAATCAATTTGTTGCAATCTATTATCACAATGCAACTCTTTTGGTTTTTGTACTTGTTGAACTTCTGGATTATTGAAAGCAATTTGAATATTGCTTTCAATACTCCCTATATCAAAACTATCTTTATATTCAATATGTATAACATTTGTCTTCTCAATAGGAACTTCTAGTTTCCTAAACATTTTCTTGATTGTGTCCTCTTTAACTCTAGCTTTGCCTACTCTGAGTTTATTCTTTTGTATTGCAGTTTCTAATGAAATTTTAAAATAAACTATGAGCAACCCTAGTTTGTAACTTCTACATAATTGCACATATTCCTTCCTCATACTCTTGTAATAATTATTGTCATCTATAACTATAATGTTCTTTGTACCTGAATCTTTCAAATCTTTTATATAGTTTTCAATCTTTTTAAGGACCAAGCTTCTTTCATATGTACTGAATGTTACACATAGATCATCATAGTGGAATATTTTAATGTTATATTGTTGAAATGTCTTTTGAAAATGTTTAGAAAATGTAGTTTTTCCAGCACCAGGAACACCTGCTAAAAGTACTATAATTGTGGAAGACATATTCACCTAACAACAATTCACTAGCTACTTGGTGTAACTGAAGTGCTTTGACTATTTTCAGTAGTTGTAGTTACTGGCAAAGCTGAGATTTCCTGTAACTTTTCCTGTTGTGCAAGTGCCTCTTTCTCCAGCTCAGCAGTTCGTTGTTCTACTAGTTGGTTTTGAATCTCGGCATACACTCCAATGCTACGATTATTGAACCTCATCAATTTCATTGCACATTTCTCAACGCAATCGGCTTCGTCAGGTTCAACCTCATTCCGCTTGAATGTATTTATGCAATGAGAAAAACAAGTCTCTGACATCAAATTATAGAATTGAAGGAAATCCTTGAACTAAAATTTTACTTAGCTATTTCAGGGTAGATCTAATTGCCAAATTAAACACGTACCGTTCGAATATTTTGTTCCACTGACATAATTGGTGATGTTAATTTTTGTTTACTAAATCTGAAGTTGCTAGTAGCGCATGGCACAGTGTTGACATCGACTAGAGACTTGTTGTACGCTATATTGGCAACCATTTGAAAGCGGAAATTCTAAAGGAAATGATTCATATTTAAATTTATTTTGTTCTCTCTGCACATGTATTATTTTATTAAATGTTGTATAAATGCTTTGAAAATAGTTGAATCGTAACATTGATAACTTAACGTGCTGCAAATATATAACTTTTTATTTGGGACATTGTTATTAAAACTAATTAACGTAGAGCAACACACGTGGATAGAGGAATTTAATAAATTCACAGCAGTATAATGATATATGTACATTTGCATACTATTGTTTAATGAAGCAACAGCATAAAGAAGGAGTTTTTAAATAGCATTCATGGCTGACTGATAAAAATATACAAATGATCCACAAGGACAGTGCGTAGATTTGTTAAGTTTTCAGACAAGCAATCTTTCTATTTAACGCCTGAACACTCCCTCATTCAAAGGCATGTTATTTTCGTTCATTTTCATTTGGTTTTTTTGGACGCGCTCCTCAGCCTTCATAGTACACCACTCACGTCGCTGCAAGCGAAAAGTGGGGGAAGACGATGGAAGGTTAGGTACTTGTCAAACAAGTCCGACGTCATGTCAGCTGTTTAGTTGTATAGAAGTGTAGCGACTGAGTTTCTGGTCAGCTGTTCTGTGTTTTGATCGTATATCTGTTCACTGCACGCCCGTGCGTAAACCTCGTATTAAAATCAACGGCACGCATTCTCCACGTCTAGCCAGCAGCACTCCCAAAACAGTCACTGAATACCACAGAGAAAGCACACGCTGCGCTTGGGAGACGTAAATAAACAAGCGCTGCCGAGAAAATACTACGGGGCCTGGGTGATTGCTCGCGTTTGCTGCAAACAAAAGGGCGCAAGTGACACTGCTGACACGGGCACGAAAATTATGTCAGAAGCAGACGCGGCGTCATCAAGCAGTGAGGCCGTGATGGCCGAGTCCGTGACCGAAGCACCGGTCGTGGACATCAAGCATGAGCCAGGTTCCGAGTTCGTCGAGCCGGGCAATAAGCGCAGGAAAACCTCCAACTCGGAAAATGGCGTCCCGGAGAAAAAGAACAAGTTGGAAGAGCGCCTAGGTGGAATTCTATGCTGCGCAGTTTGTCTGGACCTGCCTCGAGCCGCCGTTTATCAGGTAAATATCCAAATTCTAACAACGCTCATGTGGCGCAAACACCTTTGCTGCCGTCATGAATCTACGCCTAGATAGATAGTTTGGTGCATGTTACGGGTTGATGATCTGTTCAGCCAACCATTTTGTTTATAATGCAATATATTGTTGAGATTTCAGTCGCGTGCAATATTTCTAAAACGCGTTTCATATACGAACAGATTTCGCACGTTCGTATGCTGTTGAATACCAAAACGACGACGCAATACATCGATTCGCTAAAACGTCAATCGCAAATGCATTACGGAGACAAACAATGAATAGTTCAATTGTTTCTGAGTTTCATTTTACTTATTCAAAGCAATTACGTTTTGGGCAGAGACGATTCGCGTAGAAAATGCCTGCCATACATGTGCGTGCTGCATTTGCATTTGCATGCCGAGCGTTGGTCGTGGATTCGTCGATTACGTAACTCGAAAAACGAGCGCATGGTTTAGATTTTCTTTGTCTGCATTTCTATATTCCGCGGCGCATGCATGCAGCAGCAAACCACGATTCGACGCGTGTTTGTTCGTCGTCGTCGTTGTTATTACGTCGTAGAAATTGGTTGGTTGGCTGGTGAGAGCTGACGGCTGCGGCTGCTGCTGGTTCTGGTGCTGCGCTGCTGAAGCTGACGTTTTAGCAGAAGCCGTGTGGCACTCTTCTATTGATTTATTTTTCATGGTCGCTTCGATGTTTTACACAAAGCTTTCAAATATTTGCTATTTGCTCAATTCGTCTCCATCATTATTATGTCAGATGTTCGCACATGCATACAGCTGATGATGACTAATACAAATTCCAAATTCCCCCGCACATTAGATGCGCAAATGCATATCATTCCGATGTACCATGAAACAAAAACTAATTGGCAAACAAATTTCATGCAGTTTAATTCAATTCAATGTTTTCGTCATCATTCATATTAAAACTTTCGCTGAAAGAAGTGATACCACAAAGACATAAATAAATCTATGTAAACATTGATAATTACATGCGCCCTGGTGTCATTTAGAATCAGTTTATATCAAGTTCATCATCCTTATTAATCATTCGCAAGCGTGATATAGTCATGGGCATTCGCAAACATTTACGCTGCTAGCCGGCCGAACAAAGAAAATTTCTTTGTTCACTAACTTTACCTGCGCGGAAAAGCGCAAAGTCGCTTCGTTCGTGCGTTGTTTTGTTATTGTTGCTGCGTTGTTCTGCATTCACATAATCAATGCCCTTGGACGTCCACTCACGCAGGCACTCAAAATTGTAACGCACAATGCGCCGAATTCTATTAACGGAAGTCGTCCAATGTTACTCGTATTTCATAATTGCATAGTTTAGACGGCGCTCCCCCCAAACAAATAAGACTCCTTCATACTTATCCACCCATTTTTTGTTTGTTTGATACGAAACACACCATCTGTATTAACATTTCATATTCAATATAAGAAACTCAGCCATTTAGGTCACTTTCATATTGATATAATATGTAAATTACAATTAAGAAATTGTTATATTATTTTTGTTTCTAATAATAAACTGACATGGTCGCAATACAGTTGTAAGAATGTTTGATACTACTACTACTACTATCGCAATAATAATAATAATGATTAAGCCTTTTTACACGCAGATAGAATTATTTATTGATTTTTATGCAATTGTGTTCAATAAATACGTGCAAAAATGTTCACAGTCAGTCTCTTTGTTCATTAATACAAATCTTTTTTAAAATAGGTCCTCAAATATCCTTTTAATTGTTATATGATTGTACTTAGCTGTATGATTTAAGTAAGCGGGTTTGGTCAAGGTAAGATGAAGTTGATGAGAGAAAGAGAGCCTTTCGTACGAAACTAGGTCATCAAATGCGCTGCAGCTATACTATTATTAATATTACTATTGTTTTCGCAAATGGCTCTTGAATAAATATTGTTGTACATAGATAATAGACTTGACTGTCTCTTAGCGAATTGTGCATTTAGTACATGTGTGTTGTTTCTGATGTAATTGTTGTCAAGTATGTCATTAACTTGTTATTAGTTGCAGGGTAATTTTAATAACTCGTTTCGGTGAGTAAAAGTCAACTCTTAATTTAAACAAACAAACCAAGTTGTACAATTACAATTCTCTAACTGTTGTTGGTTGTGTAACAACTTCTTACGTAGACGAGCGACAAGCAACATCTCGATTTAATAGATATATCTTGCTCCTATACACAATATTTGTTCGCACCTGTGTGCATCGCAAAAATGCGCACTGAGGATCAAAGAACAACAAGCTGTGTGCGCTCTTGTTGTTGTTTGCTCCGCATTGTGTATCGCAAATTGATAATCTTTTCTTGATAGGTCAAAACCTTCTCTCTCTTATGGCCGCACAAAATTTATATACTGCACAATGAGTATTGACAATGTTGATGTAAATTTTCGTTGTTTTTCCAGTGTCTCAATGGGCATTTGATGTGCGCTGGGTGCTTTACGCACCTGCTGGCTGACGCTCGTCTTCGCGATGAAACGGCTACATGTCCAAATTGTCGCGTTGAAATCTCCAAAACGTCAGCGACCCGCAATCTTGCCGTGGAGAATGCCGTATCTGAGTTGCCCTCGGAGTGCCAGTACTGCGGCAAACAGTTTCCTCGCAATTCCCTGGACAGGCACGAAGATTCGCAATGCGAAGAAAGGTTTCTATCCACCCCACATTCGTCCCTAGATGCTTAACAATTTTCTTGATGTGTTTGATAATTATTAACAGTTTGTATGTTTCCAGGATTGCGGTTTGTAGGTACAACCGCATTGGATGCCCATGGCGTGGACCAATGCATGAGCGTAAACAGCACGAAGAAGAATGTGTCCATCCGCAAAAGAATGGAAGTGAAGTAATGGACGCATTGCAGGTCATGGACCAGAGGACTGCAGAGGAGAAGATTCTCTACGAGCATATTTTCGAACTCTTGGCATACGAGAAAATCACATTCAATGGTTTGAAACTATCAATAATCAGTTTGAACAAGTTCTAATCAATGCGTTTATCTCGGTTGTAGATCTACAAATGAAACCATATCGTACTGATGAATTTGTCCATCGATTGTTTTATGAGACTTCACGATTCTCAGCGTTTAATAATCAATGGGTTGTTAAGGCTCGCATCAATAATAGTCAGAAAGATCCAACTCAAAGTTCAGAACGTGATATGACTTATCAGGTAAAATTGAATTAGTGCAATGAGGTCATTTTGTGTTAATTTTTATGCGTGCAGTTAATCCTGAAAACGAAAGCCACAACCGCATTGAGCATATATTACATCATCCTCAAAGGCCCTTTTGGAGATATGAATATAAATCCAAGGATTTACAAGCACGATTACACCGAGACGGAGAATGAAGGGCCGTACATGCCATTGTCCTTACCCGATACCGCCGAGTGCAATCGTCTGTTGTCCGCTAAAACAATAAATTTCAGGTGAGTTCTGAAGACCAGTTGTCGTTATGAATCTCTTATCATGCGAATTTCTAGATTGATTATGTTTTTGGCATCAAAGTAAAATGCATACATGCTTTCGTGCTCGGTAAACATGTACATGGCTCACACCCAGTGAAAGAGAACGTAATCGGATTTATTATCGCGTAGCATGATGTTTTCACGCGAGATGAACTCATATTTGTGTATAAGGAGTGTCATATTGTTTTTTGTTTCTTCTTTCGTATAATCACGGGATATATAGATTAGTTTTGCGTGCTCTTGCTAGTAAATTGTGGGATGACTTGGGTAATAACTACACGTCTATGAAAACCGGGCATAATTATTATATTACTGATGGGATACAAATCGATAGTTTACGTTTAATTTAACTTTAAAAGCGTGTTTGTACACAGCGTATGTTATACATACATTGTAACGATCTCTCTCTCTCTCAGTTTTTTGTTAATAATTAAGTAAGTTATGCTTTCGTTTATTGCTATTTGAAAAAAGTTAATCATTGAAACAAGGGAGAAAAGGGTAAACCCAGTGATTGTGGACACAAACGCACATATTTCAACTACCTTCTGTATACATGAATGATATTTTAATAATTGATTCGTTGACTTTCAAATGATCGGGGTAGAATATTCTGTACACAAGTCTTATTCACTGTTTCAGAAACAGTTCTATGCTTCTTTGAACAATCTTATAACTTTGACTCTTTAACAATTTAAAATTGTGAAAGCTCACATTGACTTGGCTTTGTAAATACTACATAAATTGTCTACTTACTTTCTTAAGATCAAGATTTAATTACTTTCTCGCTTGAACCACCAAGCACATCACAACCCAGTTTGAAGTAACACTTGCCCTGCATGTAAAATAGTGGCAATTATATATATAAATATAGAAGAAATTAAGTTCTATTTAAGTGCATATACAAAATATTATATATTTAAAAACTTAAGAGATTTAAAGAGAAAATAACAAATATATAGTATAAAGGTGGTAATGCATGGACAGATGAGATTATCTGCTACTTGTTACCATTTGACAAACTTGTATTGTATGAAAAATGATTGACTTTCTATGTTAGAACAAGAAAACTTGATTTATTATTAATTCATTATTATAAATTATATGACATACTATCAGAGCGAATCGCTAATTTTCCATATATCAATAACTCCCTTTTCACCTCCAGTTATCAAATGATGTGTCTAAAAGAATAAGAGTTATGAACATTTGTTGATTTCAATTTGTTTGTGGGCAACATACCTGGTTGCAGTATTTAACTGCTCTTACACGTTGCGAATTTTCCTTGCATTCAAATAATGGTTGAACTTTATTTTGTACCACTTTTAAGCAACGTAAACATTCACCATTTTTATAATTTGAACCAATTAGTATACTGGGATGATTATTTAGGTTGAAAGAACCAGCAACATAGTTGTGTTCCTCTGATTTTCTCTAAAATTAAGCATTCTTTGAAGGTGATAATTCTTTAAGTTAAAGTAACTTACTTTTATCATTTGACTTAAATGTGCTCTTTTAAAATCACCATAGGGGGTTGCATCCTGTAAACTCCACATCTGAACATCATGTGTATGTGTGGCGCAAAATAGATTATCACCACACCAATTAATTTGTTCTACAGAGTTTTCAGTATTTAAGCATTCTGTTAAGGCATCATCTTCACTCTCCTCTCGCAAATTATAGACATTGATTAGACCATCAGTTGAACCAGATGCAAGTTGATTTCTATCCTGATCATGAAATTTAACTTGTAAAATATCATCTGTATGTGACTCCCAATAGCCACCCATTAAAGTTTCTTGGCGTATATCCCAAAAGAGTATAAAAGCCTCCCCATCAAATAATTCAGTTCCTGCAGTTAGTAATCTATTATCAGGAGAGACATCAAATGACAAGAAGATCTTCATTTCTCCATCTTCATTCACTGTTGAATCAGTGTACTTTTTTACTTGTTTTTGAGGAGTTCTGATATCAAATAATGCTATACTTGCATTGGATGTGGCAACATATAACAAGTTGTTATCAATTGGTGAGAATTTAACTCCCACTATCTTATTTTCAATTGGAAGTTGATATGTTTTGGCAATGTTTGATTCTGAATAGTTGAGAAGATCAACAGTTGATGGTGAAGAAGCTGCTATTGAAGGTGCTGACTCTCTGAAATAAATTTCAAATTTAATACTCACATCAAACAAGTTCTAATAATAGTAATACTTTGTGGCATCAATAGACAAAATATATTTATTGTTGGATATGATTTGTTTACTTATCAGTTGTTTACATTCTCTTGAAAACAATGCGTGAAGTTCTTCACTTGTACAAGTATCATAATCGGAGCACTCATCGTCTTCGTATTGTTCTCCGTTTCCCATTTCAAGAGTATTCATTTTGTTATTGCTTTAATTTTAAATATATTAAGTTTTAACTACTTGGCCACTTGTGCTCAAAACACATGGAGATGTAGCAGGTTAACTTTCCCCACTTGTTCTTATGGGTCAGTAGTGTTCAATTGTTGCCTATAGTTGATGCTGGCGTAGTTTTAGCGTCGTTGTTTTCGCGCGGCTTTTCTCGTCCTAGTAATATAACAATTTTAGCATTAAATATACCATAATTATTGATATTTAAGTGAGAAATTAACAACATCTAGCCGATGGTTTAGTGTATAGTGTTTTCAAGTGATGGACAGTGCTTATTTTTGGATTATTCTCTATCATCATTCGGCGTCGGTATACATAACCTATTAGTTTCTGGTAAGCGTTAGCATTTAGTCAATTCTCAATTGAATTCTTTTGTTAATTTGTTGTAATAATGTTCTCTGCGCTATTGATCTCAATTTCAACGATTTATTGAGATGCACACTGCTCATGTTGTATCAAAACACATTCTTTACATCATGCACTTACAAGTAGTCTCGAGTACACTACCCAAGTCAACCTGCAAATCAGCTAGAGCAAAATGAGTAAAGTAACTAGAAATGCTTGAAACAATTATATTATATAATATAATTATAAATCGAAAACAAAGTTATAAACTATCTCTCAAGTATCAGAAAATATTGATAGGATTCTATTATATATATGCAAGTAAGTACATTCTTGGATAGAGATGTGCTCTAAATTTTCATAGAATTTTATATTTATCGATAATGAACATCAAATTTCATGCATGGCAATTGTCCTTCATGAGTCATAATGCACGTATGGCAAATTAATTTAACTAAAATACAATTGATGTTTGAACGGAAAAAGAATCGATCACAATATTGGCTCTCCACCATTCACTTCTTATAAACTTATCCTCAATAACGGTATCGCAATAAATTCGTCATTTGCACGCTGCAATTAATACGTTATTATTCGCCGTCCAGCAGAGGTAAAAACGTTCGGTCCATTCATTCACATACGTACATTGAGAGCAACTATCATCTATCATACTTAAAATATTTATTTCTGCGAATTTCCTCATGTATAAAATGAATCATCATACAAAATAAAACGTGTTACCACTTTCCTCAGTTCAGTTGCTAAAGACTATAAACAATTAAATTCTTTGTTTATGAATTACTCGACATCCGTTCGCATGAATCGGTTAGATAATGAAAATAATGGCTTCGAAACTTATTAGTATCTTGTCTCCTAAATAATCGTCTTGCGCTTATTAATCTCACTTATGATTCCTCTTATGTTTACAATCAATTCTAAAGTAAAATATAGGCACCGCGACTCGAATTCGCATCGTTTCCAAGCTATTCGAATACATCACATAGCAATGTATGTTTTATATCTACTACATCAGAAGTAGAGTGAATTGAAGTGTACTTGCAATGTTAACACGTATTAAAAACATAAAGAGTCAAATGGAACTAAAAAGAAACTAAAATGAAAACTCATTCAACTTCCACTAGAATTACTCAAAAAATGGATGCCGTTTAACATTGCAAGCTTATTGTTGTTAACACTGTGGTTGTTGTTGTACTTTTGCTTATTGTACACACTTAGTTGAGGTCTGCATGGAGGTGATGTGTTTTTAACTTTGTACAATGTACCGATCAGTAGGTAATAAGTTAAAGAACTACCGACAGTACGCTTCCAACATCTCCAGGAACAGTTTGTTCATTGGCACCAAATCCTGCTGGTGCACTTCAGACCAGAACCGTCGCACGACTGAGTCAGCTTGTCGTAAAGCGGGCAAACACAACAACAATTGTTGCACATGTGCCATACCATTCGGTGACCTATTAACACGTCTAGTTTTAGTACAGTCCATTCGCAAGTTGCACAGTTTAAATTACCTAATGATATTGACTGTGTCGGTTAATGCGTTGAGAATGCTATCACGGAATTTCTTTAGATCTTGAAGATGTTCAACGCGAACATCTGAATTTGATAGAATAAGTGCCTTAAGTAGATAGTACTCTTCCTTCTGTATCGATAAAGCTTCTAAGCGTTCTACTACGTGAAAGCACTGAAAGTAAACGATTAGTTATTTGAGCTAAAGAGAGATTTGCGGTAACTTACGGTTTGATATAACTCATAGCAACCGATTTCACGCGATTGTTTCTCGTCTATCGAGAAGTTTGTGGCGAATTGCAAATAGCCTGTGTTATAAGTCGAAATACTTCGGTACGCCAAGGTGAGCGTTAAAATTTCCGCCCACGTCGTTTGCAAGAGGCGCATTTGGTCGTGAAGGAAGAGATCGGTGAAGCCGGGTATCTGTTTCGCCCAGCCGATAATCGCGACTAGCTCGCGATCGTACAGATCGCTGAGGATATTGAGTGATCGATGATGCATTTGATTATTCCAAGCTGAATTAATGGCAAGCATATCGGGCTCGAACGCCTTCAGCGCATCGAGCATCTTGATATCTTCGAGCTTCGGCATTGAGATAAGCTGTAGTTGGTATGGGCTGTCTGGATTTCGGCGGTATTTCTGTCGGCCGCCGCGCACACGATCCAGCCGCACGCCTTCCTTCAGCATGCCCGAATCAAGGCACTTGTTGTATCTGCACGCTTGGCATGCTTTACGCCGCCGTTTGTTGATTTCGCATGCGCCATTCGCGGGGCATGAGTATGTGATGCTGCCTTGCACTGTGCGCTTGAAAAACGCCTTGCACGCTTCGCAGGATGCGACACCATAGTGGAATCCTGATGCAATATCTCCGCATACCAAACAGGCGCGTCGTGGCACGTCGAATACCTTTCCGTTCTCGCCGACCATCAAATCGATTCCGGAATCATTAAGCGGTTGCGTTGTCGATGAGCAATACTGACGTTCTGGCGAATCCGGTGCTTTCAATTCGATTTCCCTCTCGGTATACGAATCGCACTAAAATGAGCGAATATAAGCATAACGTATGGCAATAGTATAGTGGCGTAACTCACTTTCTTTATGAATTTCCCCTCAAACACTATGTGCGTCGCGGTGGTTGTCGTCGGGGAATACATGTCGCTGTTTGACGGTGAACAAGCTACATAATTCTCGACGTCCTCTTTCTTTATCTGTCCAGCTTCATTCCCGCCGTCAATATCACTATCAGACATCATAGATACCTGCAATTACACAAAACAAACTCAGTTAACTGGGAACTTGCAAGTAATGGCAACACATTCATTTGAGTCGTGTTTAGTCTGCAGTGCTTGTTTGCTACTAACATAAAATGTAAGCAATTAAGTGGAAGCATCTCTGTCGTAAATGCGCGTGAGTTGCGCCATTCTAGCGCTCGAAATTCAAGTGCAAAGCGCGTTTGCAATTAGCAAGTAACTTGCCTTGCGCGTTTTCATAAAGTTTAGCTATTTTAATAATTGCTGCGGTTTTAATTTTATCTCGTTTGTTTAATACACAATCAATTCACGCGGCTAAAATTAAAGATCATACGTATAATTAAACTTGGCTTTAAATATTCGATTGGCCTTCAAACTCGCAGTTCAAGTCCAAGGGAAGCCAAGGCAGCGAAACAACAAAACATTCGATTTTTCCTTTTGTGTAATGCGTCTTGTTTTATCCTGCCAAGATTCTCGTAACGTGCAATTATTCTTTGAACGATTGCGAGCTATTACAATTAATTACATGCTAAGTATTACGCTCCGTTTGGCTCCATCCAAATACAACTCGTCCAAATGATTATTCAGATCAATTATGCAAATCACAACATCAATTCACAAGTTTTTATCGTTGCCGTATTTACAAATGCGTCCCTCCTCCTCCCTGCACTCATTCTGCATGTGTTTAATTATCTCAAATGCAAATTCTAGGCTTGCTGCTGCTGCTCTCTGTGCAGGCGTGCGCTCGCGCTTCGCGTTTATTGGTACGTAAGTCTGTAAATGTGCAAATACGCCGCACTTGGCAACTTGATTATAATTCAAGATCAAGGCTAGCGACACACGAAAAAAACGGACGCACAATGTCCTTACGCCAGGCAACAAACAATTCGTGTGCTTTATTTTACGAAATGGCCTTGCACGCCTTTCCGCCATGTAGGTACCCTGCGTACACTACAGCCATATCCCGAGTTTCCGCGCGATCGCGAAAGAGGAAAATTCCAAGGATACATCGTACACGCAGGATTACTGGCGGCTATGTCACTGACGTTAGCGGAGGCAGACGGTACACGTTGAGGCAGGCAAGGAGGTACATTTTGGGTTTTCACGTTCGTGCAATCGTCGCTCATATGCAACGCGTGATTGCTGTTATGGAAACGAGGCGAGCTCGCTGCCTGCCTCGCCGAATAAATTTTCGCACCGGTTTATTTTTAGTAAAATATTATGCCTCAATATTTATGCAATAACGCCCGTGCTAAACGATAGTGATCAATTGATAAGCATATTTTGCGAAAAACGTATGATTAATCAGACGCAATAAAGTATTTTTGCGTTCAAGGATTATGCACGCGGCAGGCAGTTCATTGAAGCAAGAGCGCGCGCAATACGTAATTATATTTGCCGTGACATTCCGAAACAGTATGTTTGATTTAATTTCAGCACAGAAAAAAAAACATGATGATTTCAAGTGCTCTCGCCGAATTCGCATAGCTGCATCATCACACGTTATTATAAATTACGGGAGTTCGATGGGCAACAACGTTGTTTGCGTTGAGGTAGGTTATATATATGTTCGAGTGCAAATAGCGCCGGTTGAAATAACACCGGCACCGAGAAGGAGACGTATCGCACATATTTTTAAAACTGAGAAAGTGCGACACGATATTATTTTGGATATCGCACCGAAAATACGAATTACATGACGTGTAATCCGGGTCGTTTAAATTCAATAAGAATGAAAAGGCATGTAATTCGTGCAGGCCATTACTTTCAATTTCATATTATATCGCACGCGGTATTTTCGTTGTCGGCTTGCTCGCGGCGCGCAGTATATGCGAAAAAAAATACAACATGAACAAGGCGTTCACGCAGCGAAGGAAACTTGAAATGTTTTCAAACGATTTAGATACGTTTTACGTAGGCGGTGATGAAACACAATTTCAATGCCAAGGTTGGCCTGCCGTTTTGATTTCGAGGCAATCTAGCGATTGTCAATCGATTCGCACACGCTTTTGCCAAGCAACCAACCCTTCGAAGAACACGGACTATTTAATTTCTAACAAATGAATTAATTTATTCTGCCTTGCGTGTAGCAGTCGGAGCAGAGCATGCATTTGATGCACATGAAATTCAAGGCCATGTCAAGAATTTAAATTAAAAATTACGCGCGGCCAACTCCTCTCCTCGCTCTGCTTTGCGATACATTGTATATGCAATGTGTGTCGTCGACGACGACGTTGTCGTGCGATTAGAATTAACAGCGAGCCGCGTGTATTAAAAATATAGCGATACATTGCGACAGCGAGCTTTGATTGAGTATATCATCATCTCGTTGAATTGATTCAACGATGATATGATATTATGTCTTGGCGCTTTATTCGTGGGCGACCTACCACTTCGCGCATCCAGTTTTCCATCGTTTAGTGCTTCCTGCCGTGGATGGCCTCCTCATTTAATTAATAAGTGAGCAAGAGATTGGATGCTTTGCACTATTAATGCGCGCACGCGGTAATTGAACAAGACGCGCACAACAAGTCAATTCCTTCGGCACACTAGACACGCACACGGCATTCCTGCGAGCGCGCAACGATGCAATCGCAATTCGTGTTCCACGTGCTGCACGTCGACCCACTGCCCGCCGCAGATCACCGCAGATTCATGACAATATTCGGGCGTGCGAACGCAGTGCGCGAATTCATCGCGGCCGTCGCCAAGCTGGGTGCGCGCACACGAACCGTGTGTGTATAGCTCGCAGATGATGCGATTGCGATGATACGACTGACGCTATATACACTCTCTGCGGATAGTGGCCGGTTTGTGTTTAAACTTTGCGACTGTATTCATTCAGTCTATATATATGTAAAAGTATCGAACTTGCGCGCATTTGCATTCATCGCCATTCGGCAGTTCCAAGAAGCATTTGGAAGTACACTGGATCTGAAAAAACATAATGACAGATGAATTTCTTTGGCTATTTACGCTTATCCACCCATAAGTATCCAAGTACTCGCCATAATTGATATAATTCCGAGCGAACGAACGAACAATTGTTTCTTTTTGATTGCGCATTTTATTTTACTTGGTCGATGAAAATATTTAATCGAATTTTTTATCGCACTGCAATTTTTTATAATAGCTGATATAATTATCATTGTTTAAACGGTTTTTATGGATTATAAATCATGACTGTCCACCCAAGTGCAAGCAAATATTCAAATGAAGCTCGAAATTATTTTACGAAATTATCATAATATTTACTCTCTTTTGTTTCACATCGAAGCAAAATAAAACAGCAGAAAAAACATTAGTGCATATATTACGAAAGCGATTTAGTGATTTATTCAATTTGTTGTTTCTTTCAAGGCTCCTTTGCGTTAAATATTAATGGAGCTATTTGCGCTCTGGTTCGGATCAATAGCATTAAACTAACTAACTCGCTGGCATGAAAATATCGTTAGTGATTTGTGTATGTGGCGCTTAAAATTTGAGAGTAAGAGAATTCGAATTCATTCATTAGACTCGAGCTGAAACCAGTTCTTTGGTCGTGTATTCAAATGCATCTGAATTTCATATTCATCATCTGGGGCCAGCCATGACCTATGCGTTACTAAATTCAGTAGGCTACTTTTAATCACAATAAGTTTCTTTGTTCTCCAACATATTTTATTACATCTCCCAACTGCAAATCGCGTATTAACGTGCACTCTATGAAATTGCTTTTAAATTCAAATGTTTCGAGTAACTAACGTAGTAATAGAAATCAGCGTCAGTAATTTTGTTGTGAATTACACACATTTCTTGTTTGCTAGAGAAGATAATTTATTATTCTTTCAATCCAATATCGAGGTTAATATAAATCTATATTATCATTACTACTGTGAGAAATTATTATGCTTGACAATGCAACAGCATTAAAACTGGTATTTTGCCCCTTCCTAAAAATAACCCCTTTTTTTAGATATGTTTTCGCACATTAATTCTTTATGGCTGAACGCGTTTACTTATCAGCAAAAGTTTTTAGTACGCATTAAATGCGTCAGTTACATAATTTATTACTTAAGTGCGATTTGTTTATGATGGAGCCAAAGGGTGCTCAATCTTTTTGGCACATCAAACGAAATCAGCTAAATAAAGAATCAATAAAGTGCAGACGACAAAGTTTTTATTTACAGTCCTTCGATGCGTATTTATCACGCGTAAAAGCTCCAATGTTATATTGCATAATTACGCGTGTCTCAATTAAGCACGCGTACGTCTCCTTGCAGCTTGGGCTTATTGTTTGTTTAGTGCAAACAAAACACCTCGAAAGATTGCCTCTTTCAACATCACGTTTAAACAACTATGAACTCTCACTGCACTTTTCCCCAGGCGATATCGATAATCTATTATTCTATGTACAGCTCAGCTAATCAATCTGAAATGGTAATTTACACATAATGGAATACAGCAGCAATAAATAATCATGCTAATTTGATTATTTATAAAATAATGTAGCAACATTGACAGGCACAATAGAAAAACCAACGAACACAAGCATTTGCGGTGCATACTGATACTAAGTGCTCATCATTAGCTGAAGCTTATAAATGGAGGTTTTTTACAAATAATCAAAATTGAAAACGCAGTGACCACGGACAACACGATTCGTGTGCGTGGGGCCTGCATTATTACCTGTGCGTTTGTATGTATTTAAGTGGCAACTGCTATCCGTTTTGGTGTTTTTATGTATCGAGCGCGTACAACGAAAGAAACAAAACAACGCACAATTAGCGAATGTCCAACCAGTCTCTCGGTACGTTCAACGAAAAGCTTTTTCTTAAAGAAACGAGCTTTCAACACGGACTAAAATAACTCCGGGACACAACATACCGTTCGGCCATTTTTAGTGTTTCATGATTATTGCGTGGGGTAAAGCTCTCTGTACTTCTGAGTTGTTCAACGAAAGCTTAGCGATGAATTGAATACAGCTACGTGAGCGCGTCCAGTGAATTTTGTTGAAAGTAGCGCAACTTCAAAACAAGTTCTAAAGAAAATAAGTTTTCTTATTGATGATCTAAATGACTAATGATCAGACCACTGACTATTGCAGCTAGGTTCAAATTTCAATTTCTGTGTGGTTATAGATCTTTAATATTTTGAATGCTTGTAAAGATGGTAGCGTAGTATAAATTAGTACTTGGTATAATACTTATAGCGATAAGCAATACGCAAGTAAAGTATAAAACCAATTTGCGATTGGTTATCAGAAAAGGTTTAATCAAGCGTGTCTAGGAACAATAATTATTTATAATCATGAATTGATTGTTTGAAAAGTCAAGCAATTGTCAACGCTTTCTTGAATAGGGCAAATTATATCACAAAATATCAATTGAGTAATCGCGAATTTAAAGGATGTTGAATAGTCGTAAAATAAGGTGAAATTTCATTGCAATACATAGAAAGAAGAAGCTGGTTTATTTATTATTTGTATAGCATTTTAATATGCATTTATGAACCGGATTTCCCCAATTAGATACACTTGAAGCGAATTCAATTAATTGTTTCACTCAGATTGTATTAACGGCAGTAGCAACAGTTCATTTCATTGGACTGCACGAAAATCGGTTCAAACTAGATTTTGTTAGAAAAGCAATGGCTCTAGCAACATTTGATGACTTTGTTGGCGGCTGGTGGCCATTTGTCATATCACTGATTATTGGCGGTATTACCGCAATAAGGTAAACGGCATGTAGCGCATGATATTGGTATTAAAATCACAAATCGTTTCATAGAAAATTTGCTGGTGGAACGTATTGTCACAATACACTAAGAATGGATAACAAGACTGTCATAATCACTGGTGGTTCATCTGGCATTGGGTATCAAGTAGCAAAAGACCTTGCACAACGTGGAGCAACAGTTATCATTGCTTGCAGAGATGTAGAAAAGGCTAAGAAAGTAGCGAACCTGTTGAATCAACGATATGGTAAAGTTGTATTGATGCAATTGGATGTTTCGAATATGCAATCCATTCGTAACTTTGTCACGAAGCTAAAGAAAGATTTCAAACAAATTGACATTCTAATTAACAATGCGGCAATAATATTTCACCATCGTGAAGTAACTTCAGAGAATCTAGAATTGACTTTTGCGACTAATTACTTGGGGCCGTTCTTATTAACGCATTTGCTAATGCCATTGCTCGCTGAAGCGAAACCTGGAAAAGTTATTAATGTTTGTGCTGGTGCCCATAAGGCAGCAAGATTATCTCTGGATAATTTGAATTTTACCAAGGAGTTTGCTCATACCTCGGTCTTTGGACAAACGAAACTTGCTCTAATGCTTTTCACCAAGTACATGGCTCGTTTGATTAATGAGAAGAATGAAGCGGTTACAATTAATGCAGTAAATCCGGGTTTGGTTCGTGGTACTAATCATATGAAAAACTCTCCTCTTGGCGGTTCGTGGTTCAATCGGTTCACAATGTTTCCTTGGATTTGGCTGTTTTTGAAGAGCCCACAACAAGGTGCTCAGAGTATAATATATGTTGCAACTGATAAATTATATGATACATATTCCGGTGAATACGTTAGCGAATGTGGTAATGATTCGCCTAATGATTTGGTGAAAAATAAAGAATTCATGAAAG
Organism: Aleochara curtula; assembly: GCA_963978815.1. Lineage (NCBI taxonomy): Eukaryota > Metazoa > Arthropoda > Insecta > Coleoptera > Staphylinidae > Aleochara > Aleochara curtula. The sequence goes on along the minus strand of OZ022216.1, from coordinate 15,026,796 downwards.
AACTGTATGAAAAATCTCTTGCATTATGTGGAGCTGTAACGTATGAAGAATAGATCTCTGAATCTTTGAAATTTATATCATGTATTTCAAATTGGTTTAAAATATAAATTTAACAATCACTAAGTGAATCATATTACAAAGTAATTCCTGAATTTATTATACACATGTTGTTTACATGTGTCAGAAGTTAGTTTGACACTGGATTGACCTGATGTAAACATAACCACATACTGTCAGTCAGTTAGTGGTGAAAGTCGGTGCTCGAGAGTTATCGTTAAACAATTTGCAATTAGTTAAAGAATTAGTGAGGTAGTATTAAGGTATAGTGATTAAAATGGCCTTAGCTTCGTTAACGGCCACGTATACAGACTCTGAGGGTGAAGACGATGTTAATGATACAGAGAACACAGGTACAGTCATGATCAATACGCCACAAATGTCTCCAGACAAATCAACACCTAGTTCACGGCCTTCTACGCCAATACAAGCCACAATAACGACCCGCGTTGCTAAACTAGTTTCATATCATGATGATACAGTCATCTCAGATGATGAGAATGCAGATGAATCTACTGAGCCCGAGACAGTGGTCATTTCAGAAATACCTGAAGAGACCACTGTTGAGGAGGAGGTTTTGGATGAGGATGGAGTGCAATTGCCTCCAGACCCACAAGGTCAATGCGCAGCTGAAGTGCAAGAGAAATTCATGAAAATGTATGATAAGATGCACAACAACTCGCTCGACATGAATGAGATTATACAAAAGAGGAAAGATTTTCGTAATCCTAGCATTTATGAGAAATTGATCATGTTTTGCGGCATCAATGAGTTAGGTAAATGTAGCTATTAGAGTAAATATTATTCAGATGATTAAATGATAAACATAACCTTTAAAGGTACAAATTATCCACCTGCCATTTACGATCCACTTAAGTGGAACAAAGAGTCATATTATGATGAATTGAATAAGGTGCAGAAAACGGAAATGGATAAGCGAGAGAAAGAACGTAGATCCAAAGTTGAATTTGTCTCTGGCACCAAGAAACAGGAAGATGATGCAAAGAAACGGAAAAGCAAGTGGGATCAGCCAGGTGGCAATTCAGTTACGAGTTTAAAGCCAGCAGGCCTAGTTCAACCTTCTCTAACAAATAGCGCTACAGGAACAAAAGCAACTGTGATTTCCGCGTTTGGTTCTCTACCAAAAAAGCCCAGGCCATAGAAATAATGCATTCAAGTTGTTATTTAAAAACTAGTTTATTTCATTTAAAGTTCATTAATTGATTCTGAGTTAACATTTTGTGCTGATGCTAAATCTCTGGAAGATACAAAAATGATAGGATCAATTGCTTTTAGTAATTCATCTCTTTCTTTGATGTATGCTTCAAATTCTTCAGTCAATTGTTGTTGCTCTTCTAAAAACAACTGAATGTTTAACTCTCTGTTCTTCACCTGAGCAGTTTTAAGTTGTTTCTCTATAAGATCTCTGTTGATTTCAGTCTTGCTGATTTGAGTTGTGACTTTGGTGATATTGGCTTGAAGATTCTAGAAAGTTAAATAAGTTATTATAGCTACAAATTGATAAACGTATTGTTTGCCATACCTTTCGTTTATTTAAGTTTTTATTGAACAATAGTGTAGAATTGTAGTTGGCATACTCCATCTCCCCCAATTTCAAAGTGGATTTCTTATGCTCTAAAGTAAGTGCTTCATGCTGCTTTTCCACTACAAGTTATAAGTTAGTTGGAGGTGAATACTCACCAATATGAATTTACATTGTCGATTCTCGAGTTCTAATTGTTGAAGTTCTTTCCATAATTTAGTTGCAGTTAGTTTAAAGTCCATATTTTTAAACAATCAAACGCACGTGAACAAGACGTGCAGACTCCTGTCAGTTCATACGACCTCTATGGTCTCTTGTTGATGCGCCCTCTATCAAGCTTGTCGTGGCGATGTTGATGGCGTACTCTGGTAACCTTCGCCTTGTTCATGAATAGGACGCCACTTTAATTGCGCACTGGTGCGGTGCGCAAGCAACCACCGCTGCGTGCAATCGGCATTTATTATTCAGCTGTTTGCTTGGTAGAGTTGTGTGAACGTAGGCTTCTGGCGCCATTGCTGTATCCCGAAAAGTTCTATTTGCAAAAGTGTTCCCGAAGAAGAGAAGACTGCTTCCAGTGCTCAAGTTGGAATTCCATAACGGACGCCGACCACTAAGGTATGTGTTCGCATTTTGTGTGATTGTGAATGCATGAGTGATTGCCCTCTGAGGGAAGCGTGCGTTGTACGACTCCATCCATGGAATATCGATAAAAACATGCGTGAGCTGCGTGTAGTTTGAGGGCCGGCTATATGACCTTTCATTATCGCAACGATACATTATTGAACCATCATTTACTATAGGAAACACATTACGGCTATTTAGATTACGCACATAGGCGCTGTTGTTTTTCAGTCCGCCGAACATGTTATCAGTGTTTTACTACGCTCTTGTGGAGTGCTCGTACGCTATAGCATACATAGTGTTGCAACTGCACAGGCATAGAACCGAGTAAATAGAGATTCGTTTTGATGCAATACATATTGCAAAACATATAGAGCTTACAGTATTCCTTTGAATATTATTGATTGCGCAAATTCGGCTAATTGCCGTCATGTTCTGAAAACATTTCGCTTGATGAAGTTTTAATTAAAGCAGCATTATTACAAGAGTAAACAAAGATATAGGTTAGACTTTCAGTAGCTAGAACTGTAACAAGTGTATTTACCAAAGTTGACAACGAAAAATGATCACAATAGTATTTATTGTTGGCGACGTATTTCTCGAATGCAATACGAGTGTGTTTTATCAGTACATAAAAACGTGGTAATCGTTATCGTTGGACAAATGAGGTGTACCATTTTATGAAAATCGTTATATCTGCGTTTCCTTAACGTGCAATTGCATTGCAATTGGGAAATAAACTTCATTCGCGTACCTATTTGAAGTCAGTAATCGTTTCATAAAGTTTTTATGCGATACTCAAATTCCAAAAGAAATTGTATTCACATTTTGTGTTCGGCGAATGGCCATTAAAAGTACACAGAGCGTGCTTGTATTTTAGGTTCGTTTATTGATAGCAGCACACACATTCTCAGGACTATTTATACGCGAAAGGATCATTTTATGACGTGCTATGTATTCATAATTAATTAACAAATGAACGTGCGGCAAGTCGTAGAAAAGAAATCAATAAAAGCAAACAGCAATTGCACATCGGAACTCGGAACGCGACATAAATTATTCATCCGTTTGTACTTGAACGCGGTGTGCTCATTAATAATTAATTAATCCGTTTGTAATTATATGATAAGCACTTTATGCATAAACGTCTTGTTGTTTCCATATTTCAATCATCTTAAGACATATATTTTTCTCTCTTGGACAAGCAAGTCGGTCGTCGGTGGGTTCGTCCAGCTTGCTCTATTTGAACAAGCTCTTTCGTTTGCATTGTCATTCATGCGGTGCGTGTGGAGGCAGCAAAGTGCGCTAAATAAAAGAGACTCGTTTTGTGTGCATTTAGCGTCGGTTGCTAGGAGACGACACACGGGCCACAAATACAATACAAAATGCATTATCCCATTATCCATCAATGTTTCAATATAATCGTTACATCGAAACTCTAATCTATGCATCATTAATGGGCCCGAATGGCGTACGCCGCCCCTCGCCAACGCATTACCTAGTTTTAAACGCGACTAAACTGTCCCTCTATGACCATTATTATCGTTCTACCTTTGCGTTTTTGTCTTCTTCGGCTGGCTGTTTCCAGCCTTGTCACTAATGAACGAGCATACCGCGCGGAATTCGAGAGAGTCGTACGTGAAATGATGATGACACAAAGGCAAACGCGAACGCCATGTTTTATTTTATGAATTTTATGAGCAGCATACATGAGAATGCTGGCTGGCGGTGGCTGGGGTGGGGTGTACGTATTATTCAGCATTTTATTTTCAGGCGTGTTAAGTTGCCTTCAAACTTCGTATTTTATTGAAGAGGGAGCTCTTCACTTTTGCGCAATTACAAAGCCGATGATTCTTTTTGATGCGCGCACTTCTTATAATTATGAAACATTTCAATGACGTGTCGCTGTATGAATACTTTATCAAAGAATGTCTATTATATTGCAATTGCATAGCGAAGCAATGTATTATTTATTTAAAACAAGATTTACAAGCGCTTTAAAATGCCTTAAGACTGACGAAAATTGTGTTCGCTCTCAAGGCGAAGAACAACAGGTGTGATATTTTGACTGGCCGGATAGTAAATTGCCGCTCTAATTTAGGAAATCGTGTAAAAATTACACGTGCAACAAATTATATTGGTTGTGCTTGTCCGCCTTGGAGTATGTAATCGAATCGCGATGAAGTTTTTGTTCGGCCACATGCCATACATTTATTGATGTGCTCCCGTTTCTCGCTGCCCACTGAGTAAGTAGATCGCGAGCGCGCTGACGAAAATTCAAACGAATAATCTAATATGCTCATTAAGATGCGGAGCCAGTATGTGTGTACTTTCAACATGAAATATTGCGTTTGCCTGCTTGTTTTGCCTCCGCATATGCATTGACACCATTATTATTATATTTACCAATGCGGTATTGCGAATTGTTTGATTAAAGTTTTCCACACGTGTGGTGAAATACTAATTAATTTTGAAAATCAATCAGGGATATTGATTGTAAAACATTTAAATTCATACAACAATCGGAAAAATGGTAATAGGATATATTTGAAATTCATTACATGTTTAAACATTGCCAGAGGAGTAGGAGAAGGGGAGAGGAGACTTTGAATTGAATAAAATGGTTAAATATTTATTACAACAGGAAATACATTTAAATGGTAAGACGATAAGGAAGAACACGATTATTACCATCTTCGTTGGTGTAGCTGACCTCGAGAGTAAAAAACGAAAATGCACGCTCAAAGATATTGCATAAGAGTCATTACACTTGAAAAAATTGCACACCTTATATGTGTGTTTGCTGCAAATAACTGTCGACGCAAAAGGAATGACATCTGAGAGAAACAGGTTCGGCAAGATGCTCACGAATGCGCGCGCTGGTAATAAACATTGCTCTTTGCTAATCGGAAGTGAAGATTTACGTTGCACGATGCGAAGGAGCAACTTGCTTGCCTACGCGTTTGCTCGCTTGCTTAAACTTTATGTTTTATTGTATTTAGATCAACGACGAAAACTTTGCGCTGAGCGACCAAGAAAATTGCGCGAATTTAGTACTTACTTCATTCCAACTTATTTTAAATTGCGATTTATTATTGCTCATTATTCTGTTTAAAGTAAATATAGAAAAATGTCATTGCGAACACGAAACGATATGATGATAATTTGTTTATTCACCGACTCTGTGCACATGTGTACGGCCGCAGTATTTTTACAGTAAATGTGTACTTTGGCAATTGAAACAGGAAATTATTGTGGGTAATACGTTTTTTGTGCGAGAGCGTGTGAATGCGTAATTGTCGGAAAATATTTTACATGCGTTAGTGAACGCAAGATGATCGCATTGTATAAACACAAATAAAACCGATCGATTTGCTCGCGTTGAATAAATAATTAAGGCTTAGAGCTAACATACGCGATCGTCGCGCGCTTTTTTTTATGACGAATGTATGACATTGGTTGAATAGGATTTTCGTGCAAATTGAGTGCGCATGGCACTTTAAGCGAGTAATTAAACTATATGGCTGTTCGGGTCGTTAATGAGGCGGTTGGGGAAGTGCATTGCGCTTGCGAAAGGGGCATCCATCAATAAAATATGGATGGCCGGCGAAGTAGCAGGCGAGTAATCTGTTTATCAGTGCGGAGTGATCATTTTGACGATAATATCGCGTGCGGCGCGGCGCATTCGATTCCATTGCGCTCGTTACCAGGGCAACAGGCCGCCGCGGACCATCACAACGCGGACGCAAACTTTGTCCATTACACCGGATGTCTTTGTAATATTTTCACACATTGCGTTGTCGTCGTCGTCGTCGCCATTGCCATCCGCATCGGCATCGCCGATCAAGAAAAACGAGTGGCCATGCATTTGTTTCAATTCGTACCTACTAGCGTGCTCGTTTCATTACGGGCTGGATGGCGTGCGCTGAAGGCTTGTGGTGCACCACACGTTCCTGGTTGGCGGACAAACAACCCCCACGTTCCGTCGTACATATTTAATGGACACGTGCTCATCATTTATTTACGCTTCGTATACCTATGATTATTGGTTCCGATGCTTCTAGAATATGCGCCATCGCCAACCACGTCACAAATACGCCGCGCCGTGCAAAGAACAACTTGAAAATTTATAAACAATTTTCTCGATGCCGGCTCGACATACTTTTTAACAATTGCGACGTTTTCTTAGCACGCGATTTGATACTTAAATTTCATATTTACTTAGTACAACTCTTGATGACAATTATGTAATTTTGATGAGTCTGCAAATGATTGGCAAAAGAAGGAAACTGAAAGAAAATTAAGTACAATATTTATATCACAAATAATATAGCAAACTTGGATTATAATCACAGCGAGGGGGTAGTAGAACATGGTAAAATACAGAAATAGTTGTATGTGACAAGGAAATTTAATTATCTAATTTAATAACTCGGCGTAATTAGAGTCGTTATAACTGAAAATGACGGCATAATATCTTTATTATTCTCACGTGTAATATTTTCACATTTGTGTCATTTGGATTGACGCAGAACGAGTAGGAATTCGATCAATATCGAAATTGTTTTTCCATCCGGTACGAACAACACCCCAAGCTTTCTTCATTTGTTTGTATGGAATTCGGCAATCTGTTATACTATTGTGTTTAAGGTCGAATGCATACACATATAAGATTTTTACAAGTACATAATATTCACATATAAATAATATATGTGCGTGTGTTGGTTGGGCGCTTGTTAGTGAAATGTTTTCGACATATGATTGAATGTTAGACGTATCGGTGTATTGGCTTTTTAGACGAATGTATTTGCGGCAACTCATCATTGTACTACGTCCATTCCAATCAACTTAATTGAGTCGACGAGACGGCCGGGGCGTTTGTTGCCGCCGGTCGGAAGGCAACGTTTTGTTGCATTTTCGTTGGAATCCGACGCGCGAGCGTACACGTTCTCCTATATTAATATACCGTATATTCTCACGCGTTTCGCTCGTTCCTCGATTCCCTGTTGCATTTCCCCTTCGTATATGTCGCTGTGAATGGATTCCCATTCTATGTTCCCTCGGGACTCGACGATCCGTCCGTCGCGCTCGTTCCGGCAGCGAAAATGTCGACTTTATGCGCCACATTTTACCGACTTCCGCTAACGATTCACTTATTTGCTGCTTTTTTCGCTGCGCGTTTAAAAATATGCCACAACAATCCGTATTGTGATTTTCTGTACTCAAGAGTGAAGTATTTATAATGGGGGCGAAAAACAAGAGATTGCGCATCAATTACGCGTTCATTCAGATAACTCGCGAAGCATTCCGCATGTAATTTCTATTCAGCAGATGCATTAATCAAGAGCGTTTTGGGTCGTTGATGCAAATGCACAGAAGCATTGCACTTGCACGCGTTGCTTGCATCGTGTTAGCCGGTTGCCAAGAAGTATTTAAGCAAGAAGTACACCGACACGTCTCATTTGTTTTTTTTTGCATTTGCATTTGCCGCCACCGGTGCCGGCGCGCATCGATTTACAAGTGTTAATTAAATGTTATTGAACATTTCCGCAAACTGCACTACAAGCATGTAATATGCGGTGTTGCTGTTACGTTTTTCTATTTTCCGCGTGCTTCTTGTTTTGTGCCATGTTCAGTTCAATTTATGCACACGAATTGCAATAAATCACCGAAAATGCAACAAGTTGCACTGAAATTATAACACCATGGGACTTACCGTCGCAGTCGCTTGGAATTTCAATAGCGAATAATTAAAATATGAAACGCGTTTTAGTTTTCAATTTCGGTTCATACAGTTGTAAATTGAATTTTGGAATTGTCGAGTAATTCGGGTTGATGCTTCATATTTGTTTGTTTATTTAAAATTTCGCATGAGCTGAGAGAATTTTCATGTTGAAAAATAGCCATAGATTATAATGAAATATTCAGGCAATGAAAAGCAATTGACAATTTTTAGTGATAAATGAAAATATATGTTGAATAGCCGGTGAAGTTGGATAATGAGAAAAAGACAGGCTAGGCCAATTAAAAAGTAATTGGAATAAAGAAATTATCCATAAATTGAGAAATAAGCAAATTAAATAGTATTACAATTTACAAACAAACAAGAACAACATTAAACCATATAATTTAAGTTCTTGCCAGGCAAGGCCTGTTTGTGTTTGAATAGTATGAGAAATTCATTGGAGACACACTGCATTGCTATGCATTGTCGTAGGTTTCGCAAGATGCCTGTTAAGTTGGGCTTAATTTAACTGGATCTGCAATTCCAGAGTTTGCACAGAAATGCATGCTGCTGCTAAGCATACAAAGCGTGACAATATGTTGGTTGCGAATGACATTTGCTATCATTGCGATGCAAACTAATTTATAATTCTTGATAAATTCGCGTTTGGAACATTTTATCCGTGAATTGATTTTATTCAAATGATTCGCATATAAATTATTCATATACGCACAATGAACAAAAATGTAAATTCTATTTAAGGGCACTCACCTCTTAAATCGAAGTTACTAGTAATTTCATCGAAAGCTAAAAGCAGAATAGGACACAATAATATACTAAAATATTATTGACCAATTCAATTACTATTCCAACTTTGTAGAGGTTTAGGTGGTTTAATTTCACCTTAAGTTTTAAATGTTAGGACTTAGAATGTAAAGTAAGACACGTATGACGCGAATATCATTTGTTATTTTCCGATTCAAACCAATTTATAATTTATGATGACTTCAATTATATGATGTCGACTTTACTGCTCAATTATTTACGACGGGTAATTTGATCAGATCCGTTTATTATTTGTTATATGCCATGTATGCATAAATGGTGAATAATGAAGACTCGAGCGCTGCATGCAATTCTTGAGCGCTGTTTTGATACCCACCCCATGGGCTGCGACGGTGGCAGCAAAAAGACGAGAAAGGGCTATTAGGTATTCTTCGATTGATTAGTTATTATTGGCGATTGCATGCCACATGGCATGTTTTTTCATTTTCTTGCAAGTCTGTAATTTTCCATTTTCGTGTAATTTACCGCAAGACTTGCCATGCACCATCGCTGCGCGATATCATTTATTCATATGGGAAATTCCAATTGCCGGGGAGCTGTTTAAATGCAAGTTTATAATTATCCTTCTCCAGTGTACCGCAGTTGCCATGTTCCCTCTCGCCTGGGAATTTCTTTTACTCCTGTAATTATAGTGCTGCTGCTCTGCCTGCCGGCGTTCTCGCCGCCTCACGGAGCGCTCGGGGTGGCTTGAAACAGCTGCACCATGCATTATTGAATATTGGAAAATTGTAACTATGTGCTTAATATTATATCATAATTGCGCTGCGGAACTTTCGATGCATTTGCTAGCTGACTTTTGATTTGCTTTGCGTACGTCGAGTTTCATTATATATTGGAGTATAATCATAAGGAAGTCTTTATCTAAATGATTTGTCATTATTTTTATATAAAAGGATAATTTCTTATGCACTATTAATGTATTGGCCCAATTAAAGTAAAACGCGAACGAAAGAGACAATGAGGCTGCTAGATACGTGTGTCATTACTGTCCATATGTTACAAGTGTATCGGGGGGCGGCAGCATTTCTTGCTTATTACACTTTAGCAATCGCGCGTGTTCTGAATTCACAGAGTGGGTGGGGGAGCGGTGGCGACATGCGCGGGGTTAAAAGAGTGACGTGGTAGCACTTAATGCGCGCCGTAGCAACTTTGAAAAAGCACTATACGCGCGTGTCGAATGTTTGTATTCGCGTAACAAGTCGCCATGGTGACACGTCAACAATCAATTGCGGCCACGTCCGCGCGCACACTAGGCCAATGGGTATTATCCTGGGGGAGATCCGGGAATGATAAGTTGATAGTTTGGCCGGCCGGTGGTCAGTCGTGGGCTCGGCGTCGCACCGTCAACTACTACAACTCTTCGACTCCTGCTTCATTGCTGCCCCTTCAATACTAACTAGTTCGCCTATTGTGCATGCACCTGTCGGCGGCGGCGGCTTGGCGGCGGCGGTGGTGGCTGCAGAAGTCCAATAATTCCAAACGGGGTATAAACTGTCGAAAGAGAAATACTAGCAGCAACTGAACGAACGCAGCTTGGCTAACAATAGCGGAAAACAGAGAGGTTCGTGAATTCTCTTTGAAGCGAAAACAACGCGCATTTGGCTGGTTGTTGTTTGTTTGTCCAACGTGCGCGAGTGCACGCAGTGTGTATGTGGTGCATTTGTTTGCGCAATAAATTCACCTTTCTTTTAACTTTAGCACTTTACCCCAAAGAGCGCGAAGTTATCGCGTCGGCAAACTTTGTTTTCCCGACGCGGCGCTCGCCGTTTAAATACACAACGCGAACGCATAAACATATTTTTCTAACCAATTGTTTTCGTTTCAGATTGGCGGCAGCAAGGGCGGCAACATAGGGCAATCTTGGTCAGCAGCACTCGATTTACTCCCCAACCCGGTAAGTCTGCCTTGCCACTAGCATTTATCTCTGTCGTGCGTCGTCGAATTTATTTGCGCGCTTTGAACTCATCGCACTTCGAGTGCTCCCTATTTCACTATCAATTTCGAGTCGGGCTTTTCACTCGCCGTAAATGAATTATTATCATTTAATTAACAATATCGTTAGACAATTAGCCGTCGCGTATCAGAGTCGTGTAATCGCCGTACGAGATTTCGTCGACTGCTCGCGAGCCTTTGGATTTAATTAAATGCGCGCTGCAAAGTAGACGGCAGTGGCTGGCAGCGTCGGCGGCAACGACGCTGCTAGTGTTTCTTGCACTTGACTGCTGCGCCAGCCAAGGCGACGTAAATCGCGTGTGCTTTCATCAAGATTATTAAACACTAATTGCATCCGCTAATAAAGAGCATCTTTCCTCTCGAATATCCGAATAAATTATCTTTGACATAATATTTAAGTAATTTTGTACGTAATAAAACATGATTGCTTTAACTGCGCTGACAGATTAATTTGGCAACGCTACGGTCTTGCGTATTTCAACGAATCTTGCGAAATATTTACATGCGATTTATTGCCAGTTAATTAAATGGTTATTTGAGGTACGTTCATTAATATCACGGAAATTCAAACAGTTAATTGAAAGCAAAAGAAATGATAAAAATATCATTTAAGCGCATTTATTTGCTGCTGGACACATCTTGGAATGCTGAAAGGAAAATAACACTGACTAAAATATTAAATTATTAAGAAATTTGATTAAAAACTCTTTTGTACCACTAAGCTGTACAGGAGGACTCCCTATGAGAAGTGGTGCTTGTGTGTATTGAATACATGCTAAGTATAGGATGAGGGGGTACCCCCTTTCAGCTATGTGGCCGCGTAAAGTTGTAATGGTAAATCGCGTATCTCAATTCAATAGTGGTTTTTCGGTCAGTGTTTTTTCTTACAGTAGTCCAGGAGTGTCCAACATCGGAATTAAAAAGGGGTGAGTACCCTGATATGGGACTTGAATTATTTATGTATATTGATACGGATATTGTTAAGTTGCGTGTACGGAACGTGTACGGCGCCTAAATATATTTCGCGAAATGATTTCAAACGTAGGAAACCGCAAAGTGTGGGAAACTATAATAGTGCCAAAAATACTTATTGGTGATACATGCGCAAGCGACATAATTATAGTTTCATATTTTCATACCACTCGGAGAGTGAGCAAATGAGGTGAGCGAATCATAAACTCGTAAATTAGCTTCGGAATGCCTTTGTTTCTCTTCGACGTGCGCATGGAAATTTCCGTACGCGAAAATTGCTTTTCGCTAACATTAATTCCTTCGCGAACACAAGCGCGACGTGCTCTTCGCGAAAACCTTAATTCTCCATAAGTTAATCACTCACGTACGGCCGTGTAATATTACTTTGCTCAAATTGCCAAAACGCAGTGACAGGAGACTCGCTGCCTGCCTGCTCCTTTTTGACATTCAATTCCATGAATAGAGATTCGCATATATTTTTCGCGAGGGGCCTAAAATCAGCGCTCGAGGGCTTTTCCCATGATGATGACAGTGCAGTATTCTGAAGCAGTGATCAATATTCCTCCGACTCTTCTCGCGAAGACAATGGCGAGTTGGTCGCAAGTTTTTAACACATCATTATTCATCAAATTGTTAGGCGGCGCGCTTGAGTTTTCTCAAATAATACAAGTTGAATAAATTGATAAACTCGATGGGAAAAAATATTGAGAGCACCAGAATGGAAAATGATTTTTCGCCCTCTTCCCTCGCGCTCTCAAAATTGGAGAGGCGCATGGAAGACGCTTGCTCCTTCCTTCCTGCCATCCGCCGGCGGCAGGGATTACGATTACACATGCTTCCAACAAGCAGGCGCGTCTTGACGGGGGAGGCAGGCACGCGTGTTCGCTATCTCTCAATATCGCGGCGCGAAGCAACAGCATTCAGTTTGCGAGCGACTTTTGCGACGGGTGCATCACCTCCTCGCCGCTCTACCGCAGATAATAACGGTTTGTTTGCGCGAACTCAAGACACAACTGAATTACCGGGAATAATAGGACGTGTGCTTTACGTTTAAAGTGCATTCACGTGCGTACGCTTGTGTGCGGCTGTGTACAGTTCACATATATTCGTGAGGAGCTTGACATTATTGTGATCGCTGGAGTAGAACGCAAGTAATTTTTATATAATACGAACGAAACGTTCTTTGTCTGTAGCTTTGCTCAGTGCCACTTTGTTTCACTGTCATTGTTACCGCTCGCTGTCAATTCAATTCCAACCTTCCTTGAACTTGATGAATTGCTTTGTCTCACCGCATTATGTCTGAATTTAGAATTGAAATTAATCGTGTCGTAAAGATTTTACGTTCGCTTCGCAGCCAAGCGTGTGCCGTATTCGCCGCGGTAATTGTGATAACTATAATTTAACGACATGCAAACTGGAGGCGACTCCATTATTATTATTATCGAGCAAATAATAATAATAATGTGGCTACATAGTGGCCGAGGAATTCGAAAGAAAAAAGATTTCGCAAAAAGCCAAACCTGTTTATCATCCAGCAGAGTAAAACAAGTGCTTTACGTTCTATTTTGAAACAAACTCGGAATGCGTCGTGTTCTGTCTCGTTCCCGCTTCGTTTCGTTATGGCGGATTATTGAAAGACTCACTTCCGTTCATTAATTTTCGCGCATTGGCGGCGTTCGCTGACACGTCTAAATTTAAGCAGGCGCAGAGTAGGAGCAGCAGCAGAACGCAATGAAAGTGGCTAACGATGGAAAAATGTGCTGCTGTTCGCGTCGAGTTGAAATAGGAAATGTGAAAAACATGCGGTATAATGCGTACGCCGCCGCGGATTTGCATGAATCGCGCGTATGCGAAGCACGTCGAACTCTTCAGCGCGCATGGAACACGTGAGTTCATGCGTCGCATTGACACCGATACTCGAAGAGTGAATATTAGCCCGAATGGAGGTCGTAAATACCTCATTGCATTACGCGTACGTGGATGAGCAGACGAGGAGAGACGCAGGCTCGTTTGCGAATTGTAAATTGCAATTTTATTACCGCGCTTTATCAAAGTGTACGTACCTGCCCGCTCGAACGACGGCGGCGATGTTTTACTACGTGTTTATTTTTTTGCTTCCGTGCGTGAGCTAATCATTCCATTCGCCAATTACCATTCTGCGCCTCACGCTCATTGATTCGGTCGTAAATCCGTATTGAAGGTTTCGCGTTTAGAATCGAATACTTAATACTTGAAAGAATTTGCATTATGCTTATCGAGCGTGAAGTTGTGAAGAATTATTCAATAATTTTACATGGCGATCGTAATTATGCGACTAATATAGCGGTATTAGTAAGTAAATGGTAAGCGAGGCGATCAAATTCCGTGGAAGCATAAAAAGGATAAGATAAGGCGAGTGAAGAAATCGTGACGTTCTCACCGAAGAGTACGTTTTCAAGTAAATTCTTTCGTGCTCCGTGCACTTGCAGGATTTTACTGAATACAACAACATTGTACATGTAAATTCCATTCGTGCTTCGAGTGATGTTTGCCAATCGGTTCAACGTGAAAGTTGGATTACGAATTCATAAATTTGTACAATGTACCTAGCACTACTGCAGTTGGTTGTTGTTGTTCTTGAGCGGTTGCGTTACGTTGTTGTTCATGTGTAATTAAAGATGAATAGCTATTTGTTACATGGGAAGACAAACGTAATTGGCTGGTAATTGAATAAAAACATTAAAGTGTGTCGAGCGAGTCAATAATAGAAATATTCGAGTGAACAACTATACACAATTCGTATAGATTTTTGGTTAAATTTAAATACAAACCAGATAGATATTTCTGCTATTTTTAGAGACGTATTTCACATTTCGCTTCAGCGCTATTTCGTGGTGGTGGCATCATCGTTATTTAATGCATAAAGATGTCCAATTTATTTGACGTTTTTAATCTGCGACACGACACAATGTTGCATGTCACAGTGGGTCAGCCAAGAGTATTCAATGTGTGATAATTAAATATTCAAAGGCGAAGAAGCAACATATTTTCGAATGCCAATGAAGCAATCAGTTGACTGCTGGAAGTCACATAATTTGCGTTATTTTTACAGAGTGGAAAACCGACAAAGTGCGCCGCCGCATATATATGTATTTTCAAAGTTTTCCCACTTGCCCAATGAAAAGCAACATAAAATGAAAGCGCGAACGGGCGCGCGCTGCGTAATCGCAACGAAGAAAATGCGGATCACAACACAAACAAGTCAATAAATTATACGCTAGGTAATTTTTTATATGCGCTCAAAATTAATGAAAGCGAGCAACATCGGCTAGAAAATACTTGCGCTTCAGCGGTCGGGCCAGTCTCGTCTTCTTACGTCACAGCCAGTTAGTATGTTAACATTTACCGCTTCTTTGTGTTTTTTGCATTCATTTGATTTTGATAAACTCATTGCTATTTTCGTTTGTACAATGGCATAGCACATCGCATTGCGAAAACACGGCGCGTTGTTCAAGAACACGTGAATTGCGTTTGCTGTGAAGAAATAGAAAATGCCTGCAGCTCGCTTGATGTTTAGATGGCGAAACAACATACACTAAACAACAACAACACAGATAAATAGGCAAGGCAAAGCAAGGCAGCCGAAGAAGAGCTTCGTGCATCGCTGACTCAATGCTAGTTTGCATTTGCCGATGAGTGCATTACGACTTTTACTTTTTCTTGCGTCTTCGGTGTTTGCAACATTCACGCGTAAAAATAGCTGTAGCTGCTTGCTTGTTTGCTTACAAGACATCAAAATATGATGATGAGGATGCAAATCGGCTGTAACTGAATGCATTAGTGCTGAGTAACTAACAGTCATTCGCGCGCGCGATCTAATTATATTTTTGGCAGGTCGAGAGCATTTTTGATTTTTCTTGCGCGATGCCCCGCGTGACAAGAACGAACAATGATGTCATCTGTCATTTTAACGCATTGCTTTTCTCGTAGTCACTTGTTAATTGTGCACGGGTCACAACGTCTAAAGCGTTCGCATGCATTTGCAAATTGGTCATAATTGTAACGTAAACATATAGTCTATGAACGGACAACTGGCTGTTTACTTGAAATATTAAGTCTAAAAATACAATCATTACTTACAGCAACGCAACAAGAAAATGTTCTTTGACTAATGGTCTTTTTATTTGACATTGTTTATCAGCGGTGCAATGCGAGGAATAGAATTAAAGAATGATTTCTTATTTGTCAATGTCATACCATACGACCGTATTGCGTAACGCATTAACGAATTGAATAGTCTACTTAGCTACCTACTCATCAGAGTATTCTTTGTTTTGAGCGGCGGTCGCGCGCGCACGCTAAGAACGAAAAGCAGACTGCACGTGAATCTCAAGGTTTCCAAAGTGCAGAGGATGATTTTGAATTTGCAAACTAAATTTATAACCTTCAGTCTCGGTAACTGTTTGTGTCTTGCACTTGATTGTTATTGGTTTTCCTCCGGTTGACAGTTGTTTTGAGAAACATAACACAATACGGTTGCGTGCTTTATTATTTACAAGAAGCGAACAAACTTAATACAGCTGGATTCATAAAATATGCTAATTTATAAGGACGTGAACAAAGAATTAATTGCAACACATTCATGGCGGAATGTTGGAATGCAAGCAATCATCCAATTTAATATGCTAATCCAACACAAACTATATGTTCCTCGACCTTAATTACACATGCAACAATGTTTTTCGTCTGTCACAACAACGCTGTACAAAATTTATTCGATTTTTCAATCATTCCATCGAATTTTCCAACGCATTTTATCATCTACGTGGATGCTGTACGTGCGCATTTCGGAGAAAGCGGAAGCGGAAGTTGGAAGCACTTTCGAGGCGTCGGGCAAATCGCTGAAGAGATGCAATAAATAATATGTGAAGATAATTAAAGTGCACTTCGTAGGAATATGCCAAGTCGACAGGATATTGAAAAATATTTCGTAGAAATATGTGCTATTTACATAACCGTCGATGCATAAATATTTAAAACGTATCGATCTGTTTGTCTTCCCTATTTTGGGAATGCGCTCGCGAATGCATAATGCGAATCGGCGACGAATATGAGTGCGAAGCGCGGGGGCATTAATTAATTGGAAGTGTGCGATTCTTGCAGCTCATTTCGAATCGTTCGTGGTTGAGGGCGTTTCAGTTTGTTTTTAGTTCCGAGCGATTACTGAAACCGCGCACAACAAGCCCATCTCTCGCTGCTCTGCCGCGTGCGCGAAACTTGGGGGCTTCGCATCGCGACCGCGGATTCAATTCTGTGTAGTTGTTTATTGCGTCCGAGGACGCCTGGTCGTGTGTCAAATTCGCTCCGGTTCTATTGTGCGTACACGGTTCTGTTCAGATTGCAGATATTCGACAAAGCTTTGTGCGCCATTTAACACAGAGAAATTGGAAATTAATATTCACTCTGTGCTTTAATTAAACTTAAGACAATTTAATATTTACCTGCGTATAAAATGAGTGCGCTAGTTGGTGTACGATTTCAAGAACAATATCAGCAAGTGCCGAATCAATATAATAGAAATTTCAGCAATGATTATAAAAGAAGAGTAAGTTTATTTTCATTGCAACGAGCAAATAATGCGCCAGTTTGTTATTGACTAGTGTTGACAAAGGAAACGCGCTCGATACGTTTATACTTTTTAAAGATTCCATATAGAAAACTGGATTACAAGGACAAGGTTATATATTCTTATTGTGGCGTGTGCTTGAGAGACAAAGGTGCACCATTTACTATTGGCTTCACACGACTTTCAGCGCGTTTAATTATCACACAACGTGCAATATCAAAAGAATCGTGTAAGATTTCATGCAATTAAACTGAAATGCACTTGGCCGGAATTTAATAACATTCAAGTAACTTTACTCGTTCGCGTTTAGCACTCGGTCGTATTATTTCATCGCTCTTTTTATTTTCTCTTTATCACTGTCGGTAGAGAGTACAAGGATCATGCGAATGCGAGAACACCAATGTAAATAAAAAGCGGAGAGTGAATATATACATTTTCATTTGGCTTCTTTTGTGCAACAAAACAACATTTGCAATTGCGCTTGCTGGATGCTGCTTTAGTGCCGCAGAGGAAACGCAAACGAACGCTAAGCAGTGTGGCTAATATTACAAGTGTGTTTTCATTCGTTTACATAACGAGAGCATTATTAGAAAATAAGCGAGGCATGTAAAGAGAATCATCATCCAAATTCAATAAATGCATTTCAACAATGTGTTTTGTAACCAGGAGCAGGCAACGCGTGCCAGCTTTACTTACATTTGTTTATTGAAACACTTCAACTATTATTTTACACCTTCATTGCTTTGAATAAGCGTAGCAAATGGAATTTGAAGTGCGTTTTTCGTTTACATTCATTTACATGTCATGAGTGTTTACTCGATTTTTACATATGCAAATCGAATGTGTTAGAACACGTTCTGCGAGCGGAATAAACAATCACGAGCTTTTTAACTAAATCTGAATAAATTCGAACGGCGCGCGAGTTTCACGAGATCGCATATGGGGAAAAACTTCTATCAATTATCGAAATTATTTCCTAGCGCTTAATTGCATATAATTTCCGCATGTCTAACATTTTGCATTTCATGCATTACAGGCACCAACAGCCATGAAACGTGAAGCTGACGGTGAAATGGGCTCCCCACAGAAACGATCTCGTCGTGGCGACGAAGAAGTGCGTTTACTTATACCGAGCAAGGTAAGTGCAAACAACAATTAATTGCGTAGACAATAGTTGAGTAATACAGGAAACCGCAAATTGCCGTGCGGGTCGCTTACATGCGACGACTAATTAATTAATTGCAACAATATTGAATCAGTCGTATTTATTTTGCAACTCGTTTACTGAGAGCTGGCTGTTGTTGGTTTTAGGTCGCTGGCTCGATTATTGGAAAAGGTGGTCAGAACATCACGAAGCTACGTAGTCAGGTCAGTATTGCATACGCGCGAGCACAAGGGAACACACGGCACTTTGTACCAAATACAAAACAATTAGCATGTGATGCTCGAGAGAAATGATCAATTCGCTCACTGTCTGTTCGTTCTTCTCTCTTGATCGATGCTTGCTATTAGTGTTAAACTGACCCAAATCGAGCAAAGATTGCGAGCAAGACAACCTCACTTATTTATTTTTTTTATGGTAAATTACATTTCAGTAAAAATCGGGTGGCTGTTGGAATTTTGCTAGGCAGATAATTTAATTCAATGAAAGTCAATAACAATTCTTGCGTTTCGTGCGCAAGTCATAAGAAGCAAGGGGATACGATCTCATTTTATGTTCACGAACGTGTGTTAATGCGTTTCAAGCGCGAGAGATGATTCTCTCCTAGGGGATGCAAGGAATAGCAATTGCTTCCTGAGCAGAGTGCCTGTATTTTGTGACATGTAACGAACGAGGTCGCAAATGAGTATTTTGCTTTGTTTACATACATATACACATATATTGTTTTTGTAATGTTAACTGAAAGAAATTTCTTCTGCCCCCCGGCCCGGCCACCCGCCCGTCCACCTGTTGTTGTGCCCACATTGTGCCCGCCCGCCCGCCTGAACGCGTCTTGTGCCCGCCAACATTTTGAACGAACTTGGCGCATATCACCGATACACGGTACCTCCACTACCGCCAACACAGTACAAAGCCTCGATTACTGTCCCTGACTGTCCGGGCCCAGAACGGTAAACGAACTCAAAATAATACTACAAAATAATAATTCACAATCTATCTCTGTCTGTCTATCTATCTCTCTACTTCTTATATATATATATAATATTATTATTATTTAATTAGTTGTGCTCACTCCGGTTTATTGGTTGCACTTTTGGATCAGTCATATATTTATAATATCTTAGCGTACCATACTTTTAATATTTATTATGTGTGTGGCTGTGTGCGTATTGCATTCATGTGATTGTCCTGTATGCGTTTGCCGAAAACTTCATTTGCCTTGCCTGCTAAATTGAGTACTACATTGCGAACATTAATTAATTAAGCATAATTTTGCATTTATCATTGAATCAGTCGGCCGCCAGCGTAATTTGTGTGGTTTTGCTCAACTGGTTATTGGTGTTGTTATTTAATTGCAAAACGACAAGTGCAACCAGCCGTGGAAACGTAACGAAATGATATCCCATTCTATACAAGAAAACGTACTACTTACTACATTGTTTGGTCCTGTTTAATTTCTAATCGCTTGATATTATGTGTTGTGTAAACTTTATGATGATGACCTCTTGAATTAATCTGTGCATAGGTGTTTTGCAAATCCGTGTCTCTTAAACGGAGACGCGGAAAGTCGTTTAGGAAACTCGCCCCACAATTGGATCGCCATGACCTTACTGTTGATTAACTCTACCGCCACATTCAGCAACAACAGCAATAATTTATTATTTACTACATAAAACACGTACTTACTGAAGTGCATTGTGATGTACTGCCATTCTGTTCGGATTTTAGATGCAAATTAATCCCCTGAGCCCATCATCATCAACATCTTTCAAACGCGACTCGCACAACCAGGCAGCCCACCACCAACCACCATCATCACCATATTTCTATTAAAATAATAACTTGATGCGATCGTTCACAACTGTATACAAGAGTGCAACAATTAATATCCTAATGCATATTCAAATGGTTCTAAATATTTGTATATTAATACAATGTTGTAATGTTTCAGGATGTTAACGCTCTCCTCAGATGTACCCACAATCTGCAAGATTATTACTGATGTCATCCCAAACTTGGAACAGGTATTAATTTAATGATTGTTATCGCTAACGTAAAAACTAATTTGGCGTTTCAATTTTGTAGAATACTAAACAGGAAGAGGATCTGGATTTGCGTATGATGATCCATCAAAGCCAGGCAGGATGTATTATTGGAAAGGCAGGCGCTAAAATAAAGGAGTTGCGAACGGTGAGTACCGCACTCTTTAAATTTTATTGAATTTGGCGCTGTAAATGAATAGTGTTGCGGGACGGACAAAGCATGTAAAATGCAACAGCTTTTTTTTATCAATACGTAATTTTACTGGAAAAATGAGCACACAATGTGGATGATTGTCGTGTCATACCGCGGCGCTATTGTTGTGCAGTCACGAAATGCTAGTTTTTCTTTTGCGTGGGTAAATGTCGCGTTTGTACGACGAGTTCTATCATTATGTTTATTGTACGTTTCGACGTTAGTCATCAGTGATCCTTTTCGCGGAACGCACGTATGATGCACGGCGTCGACGTTGTTACGGGGTAAACAAGAAGGACAGGTGGTGGTGTATGAAAGTGGAAAAGGTAGCGTGTTCTCCAACCAGCGCATGCATCGAGTGGCGAATGCACGCGGTGGCAGGTGGAACGCGCGCGCTCCCCCGTTCGCTGGCTCATTCCCGTTTCGACGTCCCAAGAATGTAGGAATCGCGTGCGGAGTCAGACAGGCGCGTCGGGCAATGTGTGTGTGTGTATGTATGCCGTGTATGCCGAAGGTTGATCGATACACACAACGGTTGGCGGCGCGGGGTTGTTAGGGCGCGCTGTAACTGTGTTCTGTTCCGTCGTGCACGCGCCGGCTACTTTTGCCTACTTGCTTACTTACTCGCGAGCATGCCGCATGCATATCGGGTCATTCTCTACGCTCCTTTGTTAGCGTCGCGTTTGTTCGTATATATTACGCGTATAGCCAAACAAAGTGTAAAGAGTTTATCAATATTCATGTAGTTTAATAACTGTAAATTGAGTGCAGGCCTCAGGCTTATAAGGGAGTTTGCTAAATAATTATGGATCTATTCAGGTTTGTGCGGCGGTTTTTTGAGTTATGCTAAGAATTCATTTATGGTATTTGTCCATTTTTTATGTGTTTTTTATCGGTTGCAGAGTACGGGCGCTCGCATCAAAATATTCTCCGTTTGTGCGCCACAAAGCACCGATCGCATTATACAGATTAATGGCCAGGATTTCCAGTGTATCAATGCGATTCAGGAAATTATTAAATTGACTAAAACAGTAAGTGTTACAAATATTTTAAAGGTGGTATTATTTATTAATTAAATCTTCACTTTAAGACACCAATTAAAGGTCTTGTCAACCCATACAGTCCACACAATTATGATGAGTATTATGCAGACGAATACGGCGGTTACGGTAACGGGCGAGGTTCCAGTGAAATGCGCCGAGGAGGCCCAGCGGCAGGACCGCCACGTGGACGTGGTGGCGGTCGTAATGGCGACCGATTTAATAATAGACCGCCGCCACCACCTCGAGGACCTCCTTCCATGGGGTAAAAGTTATGACGATTGCAAATGAAATTTGTGTTACTAATCCAAATTTATAGAAATAATTTCAATGATAGAGGAGGACCAATGGGTCCACCGCCAATGCCTCATCGCGGAAGCTTTGGTGGGCCCCCACCCCCAAGAGGTATGAACGGCAACGCAAATGGATACGATCGAAACAACGGGTGGAATAATCAAGCAACGTCTCCGATGAATGCAACTGGTCCAAATATGATGAGTCAAATGCCGTCCAATATGATGCAGGGTAATCCTGGAAATAATACTAATAACCAATCATCCCCAATCTGCAACGGCAGCAATAATGCATTGCCCATGAACGGTAACAACAATATGAATAAAACATCAACACAAGTCACAATACCAAAAGATGTATGTATTCAGAAACATTCGACTTTTATTGTTCCAATAAGTTATTTCATTTCATTTCTAGTTGGCAGGAGCCATAATTGGCAAAGGAGGAAGTCGCATACGAAAGATTCGCCAAGATTCCGGTGCTGGCATTACTATTGATGAACCATTACCCGGCTCAAATGATCGAATTATTACAATATCTGGAAGTTCCAGTCAGATCCATGTGGCACAGTATCTTTTACAACAAAGGTAGGCCTCTTTCGTTTCTTATAATTCTTTATGCTTCAATGCATATTTTAGTCTCTCCGCTGAGAGAAGTCCGCCAAAGGAAGACCTTCAACATTATGCCACCTACAATCACACCCCCGTAAGAGGGTTGAATAGGTATTTCATTCGCTAAATACATAATTAATACAAGATTAAAATGCACTTTGGAGGACTTCTCTTTTGCACTAGTTAATATAATAATTTAATAACTCTATTGCCATTGTTAACACATTTGTGGTGATCTTCTGCTATTTGTTACTAACCGGTGGGTTCATGTGGAAGACTAGTGATTTTGTTGTTCTATTTACAGTAACAAAAAATCACTAATCATCCCATGACACTACTAATTTGCTTCGTTGGATTATGGTGATTAAATGAATGTTTCAAATTTACATGTATCCTTATGGATGAGCTTGATTACAATTGAAAATTTCATTTTAGCGTTCACAATAATGCGGATCAACGCAATGGATATTAAAACACCAAATACAACATCATTTATAAATATGTAATCCCAGCGTTAAGTTAATCTATGATTTATTTTTACGAAAGGCTACGTTTTCACATTCCAAGAAACTTGCATGTTTCAGTGGGCATTAGAGTTACTTTTAATAAGATATGATAACGTTGACGAAAATTGACACCAAATCTTTAATTTCAGTTAGACAATAAATCAGATATTAGGATGATTGCAATATAAAATATGAATACAGACTAAAATCAAAATATACATGACTAAGAATAACCAATTAATCTTACACAAATAGCTTATAATTTTTTACATTTTCAATGGATTTTCAAATTATTTTATAAACTTTAAAAGACTGGTTATTGATTAGATATGTAAATGTATAGTATCTAACAACAATATTTATACAAAAAGACAATTAGTCAGCACACATGTAACTACTTTCGCAACGAGCGTCATCCTATATCATAATTAAAAATAGTTTCCGCGTTATATGTATCAAATATCGCACTATTATATTGTAGTTATTATCAGATGAATTTCAATTTATTTTGCATTACTGTAGATTTTAATATTATCGGTTGATCATAATCTTTTGTACAGCACTAATGAATAATTGGGCGCTCACCCCAATGCTCGGATCTAATACTAATCAGGGAACAAATTATTTAAGTACAAAGTGCAAAATTTTATTAAAAGCAAATTACATACACGATAGATGAAAATTTTAATATAAGGAAGATATGATTAAACAAACAAACAAATGATGTCAACCAAATATTTTTCTAGTTTAGTTTTAGTTTATATATTATATAATGGATTAATTTAGATTAGATGCAGAGGAAAAGATTATAAATAAAATATTAAGTACATTCACATTTATTACTTAATATTAATAGAAATTAAGTAAAGATAGAATGTATTTGTATCGGATAGTCTCGGTGCTGGTCGGAACCCTTGCTGCGTATGGTCGTGAACATATGTTCTGTAGTGTTAACCTCACCAAAGTGTATTGCACTGTGCCAATTGGAAGTCTTATAATTGATTGATAAGTGAGTTAATTTAGTGATTAGCGAAACAATTTGAGCGTTAATAATCGTAAGTAATATTTGTACTTATTTTCACAGCATTTTGTGCTTCCACTTGATGTAAATTGTAGTGTGTTGTTGCGTATAGGTATAACCTGTTATAGCTGGTTGAAATTGCTCTAAATAACTGTTATACATTATTGACTCTATGGTAATTGTTTGGGTCAAGCATAATGAATATAATTTGAAGATTCGATTACTACTCTCAGTGCTTACGAAAGTTTCTGTTTGTTTGAAGGTGTGCAATTTGTCCATTTAAGGATATCGGTACAGGTGAATTTAACCAAATAGCAGATGAGATTGGTACATTATTACTTAGGCTGCAAGAACACATTGGGTTACGGTGTATCTTTTTTTGGTGTATTAATCTACACATCCTGTGGTTGCTATGAAGTTGGCCACATACTTGAGAACTTCTTCCAAGTTAGTGCATTATGTTGAGTCATTGTACTGCCTCTTGCTGGGTAGTGATAGATGTAGTGACTGCATATGAGGTAATGTTGCTTAAAAACTTCCAATACTTTACAGATATTGTCTCTCTTGAGGCAGACAAGCTCCCAGCTTCTGCCTCTTGTAGACAGAGATCTTTTCATGACCCTACCACTTTTTGGCAGTAATACCTCAGACTACCTCAGCAGGTTTTTGTGGTCATGCCAATGTTTATTTCTATTGTTGGCATTGGTAGTTCTGGCGTAAATCATATGATTTGAATACTGGACTGACGGCACATCCGGCTGTCACTGCATGTGTGTACTCATTTTTATCTGAATTTTCAACATTCTAAATCTTGCTTAAGATATTTATACGTTTTTGAATTGAGTATTTACCATCTCACTTAGCTCTCAAGTTCTTCTGTTCATTAGTATACTCATATGGCATTCTCATTTTAATATCATTGAAGTAATCTTTGTTTTTAAGAAATATTGATGTTTTGTTGAGTTCTGTTACTTCATATCAACTATTGGAACATTTGATACTTAAGATGTTTAAATAATTTTAATTTTTCTATTTGTTTTAGATTAACAGGAATAGCTTAATGATGGAACAGCCAAGCTATATTTTGAGGCATTTATTTATAAGTGCAAATGATAATTTCTTCTACACATTTGGTCACCAATGAAATGAAGTAGGGCTTGTGTATACTGAACTGACTATTACAACATAGATAAGGCCAACACAGCATCCTAATTCAAGTAAGGTATATTTTAATATTCTTAGCATCAATTCATTGAATTTCTATTAGACTACTGTCATGAAATTTGAGTAGTACATGTTAGTTTGACCCTCAATTGGTGTAACTGTGTGAACACTACAGTTCCTACTATACACTTAATTCTAATTTAAGTGCTGATTAGTATGATCAATCTTCTTTGCACTTCTTGCGCTTTATTAATTATTCTTAATTTACATTTACTTTTCAGCTACTTGCAAATATTGCATGTTGACAAGATTGAGTTCATGAAAATTGATGAGTACATTGGCACTGCAGGGTCAATTAGAATCATTATCCAATTTTCTCTGCATGTGTTCTACTTTGTAAATTATTCCTAAGGTGATAATTCTTAATTTTTGCTCCAACTGTTATACTTTATATATTTTAGGTATATTTGTTAGTTATTTGCATTCAACTCATGTTGTATTGACATAAATCACATAAAAATTGGGGATTGAATTCAGATGCACTCACAATTCTATCACAATTCAGTATGAGGCTCATCATTATTGCAACAATGGTTAGTATTAGGATTTAATTTTCTCGTCAACTGGTTTAATTTATGAACTCTCCTAATTGATGGTAATTTTTTTAGTTTCTAGCCAAAAACTTGCTTTGAAATGGGATTGCAATCATCATGAAAATTGGTAGGCTCGTTATTATTGCAACATTGACAACAACTTGGGTTGCAATTGGATTAGAATCATCATGAAAGTTGGTAGGCTTATTGTTATTGCAACAATGACATCAAGTTGTGTTGCAATTGGATTAGAATCATCATGAAAATTGGTAGGCTCATTGTTATTGCAATAATGACAACAACTTGGGTTGCAATTGGATTAGAATCATCATGAAAATTGGTAGGCTCATTGTGATTGCAATAATAACAACAACTTGGGTTGCAATTGGATTAGAGTCATCATGAAAATTGGTAGGCTCATCATTATTGGAACAATGGTTAGTATTAGGATTAAATTTTCTTGTCTTATTTTGTGATAACTAATTATGTATTTTTACAGAAAATTGATCATAACTCCACTTCTGATGCAGCCAGCGAGTCCAAACTGGGTAAGTATGTTGGCACATGTGCTTCGGTACATGCTTGCCCCTTATTTTTATTATAACCCTTATAGTTTAGCCATAATAACTAATTATGTATTCTTACAGAAGATCGATCATAACTCCACTTGTGATGCAGCCAGCTAGTACGAACTGGGTAAGTATGTTGGCACATGTGCTTCGGTACATGCTTGCCCCTTATTTTTATTATAACCCTTATAGTTTACCCATAATAACTAATTATGTATTCTTACAGAAGATTGATCATAACTCCACTTGTGATGCAGCCAGCTAGTACGAACTGGGTAAGTATGTTGGCACATGTGCTTCGGTACATGCTTGCCCCTTATTTTTATTATAACCCTTATAGTTTACCCACAATAACTAATTTTGCATTCTTACAGAAGATCGATCATAACTCCACTAGTGATGCAGCTAACTGGAACAAATACGTTTGATTATTTTACATAAAAAGTCATCAAGTTTATTAAATAATTAAATATATCTCTTTGCGTTTATGCATACCTGATACGAAATCTTAATTTTGCCGTTCTGAAAATGAAATTTTCATTCAATATTTAAAAAAAATGGTGGACTTTTGGCATCCATTTTTTTAATAAATGTACCTCTTTGCGTTTATGCATACTTGATACGAAATCTTAATTTTGCCGTTCTAAAAATGAAATTTTCGACCAATATTTTTTAAAAATGGCGGACTTTTGGCATCCATTTTTTTTAATAAATGTACCTCTTTGCGTTTATGCATACTTGATACGAAAACTTAATTTTGCCGTTCTGAAAATGAAATTTTCGACCAATATTTTTTTAAAAATGGCGGACTTTTGGCATCCATTTTTGAATTAAATTTAACTCTTTGCGTTTATGCATACTTGATCCGAAATCTTAATTTTGCCGTTCTGAAAATGAAATTTTCCATCAATACTGGTTGAAAATTTCGTTTTCAGATCGTCAAAATTAAGATTTCGTATCAGGTTTGCATAAACGCACAGAGATATATTTCTTTAAAAATTTGTATACTAAATACACACACATGCACACCCAGTGATTCACATATACACCAGATTCATTTATGTGAAAGGGTATTTTTAAAAGGTGGATTACTCATGAACCAGTAGACCTAGAGCGGAGTACGATACCTCATTTTAATCAGGGCGGTTCCCTTTATCTGTCATGAAACATTAAACCTTATCGGGTACTATTTAAAAATAAAAATTAAACAATTTTCGGACAAAATTCAATGTAGGCAACCAGTATGACATGCCATGTGTCGCCATCTCGGATGAATCTGTGAAACTAATTTTGCCATCTATTGGGACTTTAGCGAACTAACTTTGCCATAAGGAAATACATAATGTTTAAAATATTAAATTTGCAACGCCATTTATAGAACAGGAACTAGGAAACCATAAGAATCGTCTACAAATTTATTGATTATCATTCCTCAGCAATATGATAGGCGTAATCATATAAGCAATTCTTTGTAGCCATTGACAATACCTAAAAAAATCATTAGCTTAGTAATTAAAATCAAGCAAATCGTATTAACTTCTTTAAACAAAGAAATCAGATAGAGTGGTGAAGTTTATCTTCAAAACTTTTAAGATGGTGATGCATGCGTGTACTTTATCATCATTTTGCCAGCACTTATAAAATTATTAATAACACTACTTACGAAGAATGAATAGCACATTGTTCCAAGATCCAAAAAAAATCCAAACTAATGGTAGTGGCCATCTCATTTGAAGCAGACCCTCCTTACCAATCAGCTGTTATTGGTAACTGACTAATTACTGTATTGGGGGACAGTCTACAATGAAATAAGAACTAGGATTAAAATTAAATATGATTACGAATAAGAACTTGCATGCTTACCTGTTTAACGCAGGTCCTCCTTAGCAATATACTGTTATGGCTGACTGTCTAAAATAAAATACAAGCTAAGATTAAAATGAAATACGAATACAAATGAGGACTTGCAGGCTTACCTACTCACAACATTTGAGGCAGTTTCACTTTACTGATCAGCTGCTATGGGGTGAGTGGCAAATCGATTGTTATTGCTGACTGTATAAAATAAAATACAAGCTTACATTAAAATTAAATATGATTACAAATGACGACTTGCATGCTCACCTACTACATTTGAAGCAGATCCACTTGACTAATCAACTGTTATGGCTGGATGACTAATCAGCCATTATGGGTGACTGTCTAAAATAAGAGATAGGATTAAACTTAAACAAAAACAAATGAGGACTCACCTGCTTACCTACTCACTACATTTGAGCAATGATTGAAGTAGCTCAACTCAGTTGTTGTGGGTGACAACCTATAAGAAAACCAAAAATTAAATAATAGTTAAACCATAAGAGCTAGGATTAAGCTTAAATGTGAGTAAAAATGAGGTTTTGCATGCTTACCTACTTGCTAACTTTGAAGCAGATTGTATTCACAGGTCAGCTAACGAGTGATAATCTGAAAGAAAACAAAAAATTGTTAAGAGTACATTCATTAGCAACTGTAAGATCAGATGCATTAGAATTAAAATGAAATGACAAAATACAAACATGAATATGCATACTTGTGTACTGACTATGCTTGAAGTAGCTCATCTGTCCAGATCAAGTATAATGAGCAATTAAAGAAAACAACCAATTAATGTTTTTGGAACCATTGAAGCAAAATAAAATAGTAACTGAAATAAGAATATGACAGAAAAACTACTCACCAAGTTTCCAACATATCGTTCTCATTCCTCTTCTTTTTGTTGCTATCCATTTTAGATTTGGGAGATCTTATTAGCGATTTCCTATAAACTCATGGCAACTTTGACCAACTCTTTTTGACATTGAGCATCAAGCACTCATAGATTTGGAGTCATTGATGATGAACTGAAAACATTACACACTTTTGCAAATAATGAATTGCTTTCTTTGCTAACTTAAGTGGTAAACTACATATTAAAGCTTTCAACATTTGAATCAAAGTACAATACAATATAACATGAAACCAGAAAGCAATAGATAACTTACTATTAGCAACTGAAAGAAGCCTTTAATAGGAACAATAACTATGACTTACCAAGTCCTCTTTATTGCCAGATCACCATGTGCCATACATTTCTGCTGTTTATATCAAGTAGCTCTTTCAGTCAAGGTTTCCAGCTGGCACCCAAACTGAACATATTCCTTCACTTTTGTACTTGAGGCCTACCTTTAAAATAAAGAAAAGTGTTTACATTTTAAAAGACTCGTTGAAATAGAAATGGAATACGAGTAGTGTTCAATGATGAAAAGAAATTAATAAGGGGCAATGAAATGGGGGATTGCAAATGAATGAATAAACAAACTCGACCCTTTAAAAGGGTATTAATGACTGATACTGAAATGAATTAAGTACCTTAAGAAATGCAGATTTGTCCAAAATATGTTGACGATTTCTGGTTTTATGTGCTAAACCAATGAATCATAATTGTATAAAATTCCATTCTATTGATTATAATATGCGTAATTAGATTAAAACGTTGCTGTACTTAGATTAATTTAGTACATTAGAACCGAACAAACAATGAACACAGACCATTCAGCACGCACAACAGCTGATCAACTGATCAACGCTAATCAGCTTCAGCACAGTAGCCATTGTGGCGTGTGGTTGCAAGTGCTAAGTGTTGCCTATAATATGACTGTATCTATATGCAATGTATTGTACATTTAATTAGGGAGCGACGTTAAAATACTTAACGAATTGTTTTCAATTCTATATTTGAGTCTATAAGGGCAAGATCAAATTTAACTAGAGCAACAACACTCCATAGCCTAGCTGTTACGGTTACGGTTGTGATCTGTGTGTCTCAGGTTCGAATCCCGAGAACGGCAACTCTAATGTAATTTTTAAATTTATTTTCAAGTCATATTAAGTCTATAAGGGTAAGATCAAATATAGCCATTGCAACAACACTTCATAGCCTACTGGTTACGGCTACGGATGTGATCTGTGTAACTCAGGTTCGAATCCTGAGAACGGCAACTCAAATTTCCAAGTTTTAAATTATTTGTATGCTCGGGGGCCCCAATGGACTTAGCTGTGTATGTTCGATAGGGTCCTTGAGGCGTACAAGAGCCCCATTTTTAATTTTTGAAGCCCGTACGTATTAAGATTGTCTTAAGGCAGCCCACCCCAAGCTTCGCTCCCCGGCAGGTTGCTTGTCGACCAGCTCGGTCGCTGTCCGACTAGCAACTGCCTCCCCATTCCCGATTTTCGTTACCAACAGACCGCGTATTCTGACGTCATTTCAAACTGGGGCGCCGCCACCCTGTGAGAAGTGGGGACTTAGAATTATTTTTCTAAGTGCTTGAATTGAATTCAGGCGCTATGGCCACTTGAATGGCCATCCCACTGACAAGTTACAACTCTATTTAATTATATAGAAAAATATAAGGTCCGGCTGGGATTCGAACCCAGGATTCCCAAGTGGAAGTCAAGCACTGCGCCAAGTGTGCTACGAAAGGCTTTACATGTACTGCATTGGAAGATGTATTTTAGTCTTCAATAGCTAAGCTATAGTTGTAAATAAAGTATATATACTTGGGCGCAAATTCCAAGTGTCATTCTACGGATACAGTCTATTCAATTATTTGGAAAAAAATTGGGACTGACTGGGGTTTGAACTCAGAACTTCCACGTTATAGAGAAGGAGCTCTACCGTCCAGGCCACTGTGTGTCTTACAAGCACTGATATGAAACTAATGCTTAAGTGCTTTATTTCTATGTAAAATAATAACAAATAAAGCACTTTCACGCAATAATAATTATTTAACTGTGTGGAAGAAAACTATTCGATGGACACGAGGAGCTAAGGAAACGCTTAACAAATATGCTAACAAAGTGTTAAGGATGCAAATATTACACGCCAAAATAAGTTTTACAATTTTACTTATACAGATTAAAATACATTACGTTTGATTTAAAATGAAGCTGAAGTCGTTGTCATTAACATTGCGAGTCTTTAATAATTAAAATGAATCAGCATTCCTCAGTGAGCAAATGATTTCACATATCGTTCAGATGATATGCTTGTGGTTGAAAAGTTCATTTTCAAGTCACTACTATCCATACTTATGTTATTCATACTGGTGCTTAGGTTGAGATTTAAATAGTCTGTGGTACTTTCGAGAATATTTTCTAAAAGTTTACGTATTTTACTAAATGAGGGTCTTTCCTTGGGGTTGGCCTTCCAGCAACTCATCATTATGCTGTATCTTAAGTAGAAGATATTACATGCACAAACTATAACAATAATAAAGAAGTTATAATACATACAGTTCATCGGAGCAGTTAATTGGTTTCTCCATTCGGTTTCCTTTGACGAGAAAATCCAAAAGTTCTTGTGTTTGCACACCAGGATATGGACCTCCACCAAGGGTGATGATTTCCCAAAATAATATTCCATAGGACCAAATATCACTTTGAGTTGTATATACTTGATGTGTGAGAGATTCAATAGCAAGCCAACGAATTGGCAACTTTCCTGAGCTCGTCTTGCAATAAATGTTATCACGATAAACATCTCTACTTAAACCAAAATCAGATACTTTAATTGATCTATCTTCGCATACGAGGACGTTTCTGGCTGCCAAGTCTCTGTGCAACACATGCAAGTTTGACAAATATTCCTGTAAAAGAATTATTTAAATATAATCACTTTCAACGAGTAACACTATTCGTACCATTCCCATTGCGACTTGTAAGCCGATTGATATCAAGTCCTTTATTTGCATATCCCAAAATTCCCCATCAGAAGTGGTGTCTCTGAGCCAATATAATTTATTATCGAAGTTACTAACGTTGGCATATTGAGCATTATTACATCTGCAAAGCCAAAACAATCAGTAAATGAAACTTGCAAATAATACAACTTACTGATTAGTGATAAAATCCCATGCAGACCGAAGGTAAGTTAACAAATCGCCTCGAGCGCAGTACTCTACGACGAGGCGTAAATCATCTGCCTTGCCCTGAGTGTAACAACCAATCAATGAAACAATATTTGGATGACTGCCGACCGATTTCATAATCTCGATTTCATGCTTAAAGTCCCGTATATCAGCAAACCTATGATCTTCTGCAACACATGAGCAAAGTGCCTAATGAAAAGTTAGAGCAATGCGTATGATCAAATTATTACCCTGAAGCATTTTGACCGCAACAGCCACTTTGCCATTTCCTGTTTGAAGCCAACCCTTTCTGACCACTCCAAATGCACCACGACCCAGCACGCATTGCAATGTTAGACAATTGACATCAATCTCCCATTCGTCCACCCTCTCAATAATATCGTCATTCGGCAGCGGAGCCTCTAGATAGTGGGATTTGAGCTCCAGTTCCTATAATTAAAAAACCTAAAATTTAAACCACTCGTATTGCTTACTAGGATTACCTCAAAATACCGTTGCCTTTTAAGTATTTGATTCCGTTTGTTGAGCTCCTTGCATCCCAGAACGATGGCCGAGACGAGGCACAATACGATCATCACGGGCAGAACAATCGACAAGAACACATTTGAACCCAAATGCGTTTTCTGTACGCTAGTGTGGCTCTTGTAATTCAGTTGCTTATAGTACTCAGTTGGGCTGCTTCCTCCCGCATTCGAATATGCAATTATTGTTATATGATAATGCATATTTAATGTAACATTATAAAATGTTGCAGAAGTATCACTCTGTAGAGATAGAAAGAAAACAGAAAAACAATTAGAATTGTGATCTTGTGAACTAGCTGTAGGAACTTACCCCGGTAACGTTTAATGATTTAAACGTATCGTTCCCTTCATAAAACGTATTCATTCGGACTATGTAGTAATTAGGCGGTATCTCTGGCTTTTTCCATACGACAATTACGTTAAAAACATACACATCCTTTGCTGAAGATACCAATTTCTCATAGGTATAAACGGCGGCTGGTGGATGCGGTTCGCAGTACTCCAAAGTTTTCAGCACTTGATAGCAATGTGGTGTGGTAAAATGCAACCACTCTTTATCACTCTCGTGCAGCCAATCGCTGCTTCTTGTCATGATGGCAATGGAGTAGTTTGTATTAAAAAGCAATTTAGACATGGTTATTGTAAAGTTGTCTGGCTGCAAAATGAATTCACCACAGTATTAAACCAATGCTAACAGAATGCAGGATTGTGTATACTTACAAATTCAATCTCATGTAGCTTGTAATCTGAAATATCATCGCTGCCATACCAAACAGAATCATGATGACATGATTTATCTAAACATGGAAACACTCAAGTTAGTAACAAGTTCAATACACAGCGTCAGCTTGCGCGCATGTTTCATTTACCTGGAGAAGGAGTCCATGAAACGACAGCTTCATAATTGTTGTTATAATATGTAAATTTTTGCAATTTAATATTAGATACAGGCAATGGCGGCGTATGCACATTTCGTGTGCGAATTTTTTTCGTTACCACAGGTTTCTCAAGTACTCCGGTAAAAGATACAGGCCATACGCGAAGAATGTATTGGGTATCTGGGACCAAATTGCGAATAATTACTTGATTCGTCTCATTAAACTGTAAATGCAAACGCAAGTGCGTACGTAATTGTGTAATTGCAACAATTAATTTGTTTAGCAATTGATAATTACCGTATTGAAATAGGTCCACGTTGAATACATTGGTTGAAAGTATTCGATGATAAACGTCATATTCTTCGTGCTCACCACATGGTCGGAAAAACTTAGAACAATATCGCGACTTTCTTTGCAGAACGCATCAATGAATTTCGTCTTCTCATTGAGTAGGCCTTGCAAAGCTGGAAGGAAGCGAATGTAGAAATCAAAATTAGCCATATCATTCGCACATGCGAACATTTACTTACTATTCGCTGATATATTGCAACAGCTTTGGTCATAATTTATCTGAAATTGCAAAAATAGTTCAAATTAGTTACATTTTCAATCGTCGCTTGGGCAATAAATACAGAATTAAATATAGTACCGATGCGTCGTATACAATTCAAGCATTTTACAATTGTCATGCTAAAAATTTACGATAGTACGTGAAATTTTTTACCTTTTGTCGCAAACAAGGCCTATTTAAACAAGCAAGCAAGACTGATAAACATGTGAACACTACCATGTGCTTAACAACAAATTAAACAATAAAAAAAAGCCAACGTATGTGTGCGCTGTACACTTACAACTTGGTTCGGATAGCATCTATCTTCACACACGTCCAAAATTTGATCCCGCGTCTCATTACTGATGCGTAAAAGGAAATCATCCACGCACGAAACATGTAAAAAACGTAAACTTGCAACGAGCAGTAGTACAATCATTAAAACTAGTTTCGCCATCGTGCACCAAACTACACACGTTGTTACAAAATTAGAATTTTAAATCGAAACGCGCACACACAATATTACAACAAATGACAAACCGAATCAACTTTAATGCATCTTGATCAGTCGTGCATTGCATACAATTGCAGTTTGTCGAATACGAACGTACACGGACACGTTTTCAATTCTTTGCAGTGATATTCTTTAGCCGGCAAACATTAGCAACTAAAAAAAACGACACTGGACGTTTATCAACCACATGCGCCCAATGTCGATTTGAATAGTAAACGCGCACACTCGAATTGCGCGCACAATTTACATGTTCGTCTACCCTACCACGTTGCCCAATGTTATGATAATGACAGGTAAATTAAATTCAGGTAGGTTCAGCCGCTTGCCAAATAGCCCTCGTCGAATTGTTGACCGTTATCTGATTTTCGTTCAAGTGCATTTACGCAAACAAGTGAAATTCGCAATCAGCCGTTTCACCGACTAGTTGCGGTGTGCAGCAGGCATACATATTGTGCTAATGCGTTAATGCGTAAATCAATTGCTTCATGAAAAATACATGCTCATTTTCATTTTGAATATATTTACCTTTTTTTATATGCGCACACAAAACATTGTGATAAGATACGACATAGTTTCACGCGCTTGAAAACAAATGCGCGCGATTATCATTTTCTGCGGCGCGCTATTCGTTGCGCATAAATGTCCAACAGAGTGCGCCTTATGGATTAGAATTGCTATTTAACAAACTTGCTATCGCTATAATTCAAACGACAAATCGTAATCGTAATTGTATGCATAATGATGTTATAATAAGCCTACTACATAGAGTAAATTCTATAATACTTAATTTGCTCGCATACGTGAATAAATTATAACAAAGATACGAGTTGAACAATGAAGCTGAAACTGTTTGTTGCATTTCGAAAATTAGCATGTGCGGATAATAAGTTCGTGGATGTCGAGGGCGGCGACCCAAATCATACCGGAAGCATCCATCGTAAATGAACCTGGTATATGAAGCGACCCGCGAGCCAGTCCGACTGAATCACAAACAATTAGAGGTCAACATCATTTCGCGAAGCGGTGAATTGCGCACTGTGCTCGATACGCACTTGAATGTTACGAAACGAAATTAATTGAAATGATGAAATTTGCGTATGAATGTGCGTTTCCTAGCTGGCGAGCGGAGCGGTCGGCGGCGGCGGAATGCGGGGATTTGCACGAGAGCCCGACTGACTCATTCCGGTGTAATGACATGACACATACATATGTGCAATGTACGATCGCGCGAAAGCGCTCCGTGCGCGCTTGTTTACGAGCACTAAATGCTATTTGATTAAAATCATAACCTTTGCTAAATGCGGACACACGCTGCAAATGATTATTTATTTAATAAATTAATAGCGAAATGCGTAAAAAGTCCAGTAACGGGCATAATTATTAATTAGATGCGCAACCTACGTGCGTGCGTACCGCGCACACATATTGCAATAATACGATCGGCAACATTAATTAAAATCGGCTGTCGCCGCCGATTCCCTTATTAATTATGTTTATATTTAATTTATAAACTATACAACCTTATTGATTGGATCATTATTGTGCATTCGTATTGCGCGTAAACAGATCGTTGCATATTAATGAAAAATGCCAAATGCGCTTTTTACTGCTTTAACAAACTAATCAAAGCGTAATTAAGTAGCCATAAATGACTCATCGCAATCGTTTGGAATCGACGGCGAGAGTCGTGCAAATAAAATCACGTCGAGTCAAGTTGTAGCTCGTTGTTGACTTGCGAAATGCCAGTTTTGACTTATTACAAATTACGTTCCGTTGGAGGAGTTGAGGACAATGTGCAATTATGATATATGTATATGCGATACGCAATGACATATTAATAACGCCATTAATATCTTGCACTCGATTTTTACGTTGGTTTACAACAACATTCGGTTGTCAACTTACATGCCGTATGCATGCATGCATCACGTACACGTATGTACATGTAGTTTGAAAATCTAATGCAACCGCAGCGAATGCTTTGTGAGTTCATAATTACAGACTTGTGCGCTTATTCGAGAGAACGACTGGCAAGTGGCGAGTAACTAGCTAACTAAGCGTGTGTCTGCCGGTATAAATCAATTATTAAAATGTGTAATTATCAACACGAACGGTATAAAATCTGCGTTTGCATTTACGCGCGTCACATGTACTTATTACTTGAATTGCGCTCGCAATCAATGGCAGGCAGGTACGTTGCGTTGTGCTTTGCGACGAAAAAATTAATGAAGGAATAAAAACGGTCGTCGAGGACTTGAAATTGAATTCCACATTTAACCGAGATGATAGCAATCGCAAGAATATGTTCATGCAACGATATAAAATATTTAATAATTCATCAAACGCTATATCTTCAACGAGATGTGAATTGAATAGAAAAGTTTTAAACTTTTATGTGGAACAGCGCGCTGGGCGTATATTTGCTAAATATAATTGCAATACATGCATAATTACGTCTTATCATCGCGAAATATATTACCGACATTCGCATTCATCGCTGCTGTATGAACGTATGAGAGGCATTCCATCCAGCCTTAATGTAATTGTTTCCTTTCGACGTTTCCATCAGTTATAGGCAGTTTAGTACCCCCTTATCGTAATGGCAATCTGGATCAATTAAAGCTGTATGATTTATGATGTTGAACGCTATGTTCTTCATTCAGAACATCTGCTTATTGTACGCTATTATTATAAACTATTGCATTATAATTCATTCATTGCGTACAAATCCAGCGCGCTTAAAACGTTTGCATTGATGAAATGCACGAATGACTGAGCAATCTTCTTCTTCTTCTGCTTTAGCTTTGAGCATCGGCTCATAGACGCAGAAGAAGGCCTTAGGAATATTTATACTTAATCCTTATACGCCATTCAAATACATACTTATTATAAATACGCTTGTAACATATCCTATTCAACTGCAGCAATTGAAAATTATTGTAAAAAAAAAACAGCGAAACAAACTTGAATTTAATGACGATAGATTAATTGCATGTGATAAGAGCGAACGGAATTAAACTATTATTTTGCATATCCTTTTGGCTCGCGATGTGTTTAAACGCCCGAGTATTTTCGTAACATTTTAATACGGCTTAGTGTATAAAATATCGCTTAATTTGCATTGACCGTCAAGAAGATATATTTATGAAGGTACCCACATCGCGCATACAGACATTGAATGAAAGAGTTGGAGAATAATGCAAATAGTGTTTTTTTATTACACTATTAAATTGTGTCATTTCAAGTCAGGTAGCATTAACTAAACATGAGGAAGCAGTGAAGTAAATGCTTTAGCAGGTTTTTTAGTTCCATAATTGAATGAATGGCATTAGCTATTAGTTTATGTAAAGTATAAACGTTATGTTAACGTTAAATGCGCGCGCGAGCGCATTATGCGCTAGCAATTGTCAAACGCACCAACTAAAATCCATTCGGTTTTAAGTGACAATGAATTTGTTTGTTAATACGCATTTTGTTGCTCATTTTTACGCAACTGCGCGCAGACGTTATTGAATGTTAATTACCACTAAGACAGCTGGTACCCCTATTCAGAGTAGTTCTCTTGTTGTTGGCTCATTTTTTTTATTTCCGCGTGCGTTTCAAGGTTGGGTGTTTATTGCAATGAAACTAAATTAAAAATTAACGACTTGAGACATAAATTCGTGTACGTACTCGTTCGTTTCGAGCAACGTTCGTAATATCATCAGCATTTGCTTAGCGTTATAATTTCTCAACTCGCTTGAGATGATCAATAATAAACTGTTAAATATACTTTGAAGCAATGATTGACGCATCTTCAAAGAAGGCTGCATACATCCAAGTACAAAACGCATGTCCACACTCAACCACTCTCTCGCTCCATCTGCGCCACGCAAAACGTACACCGCCATTTGACAACAAACACAACGCTGATGGTTTCCTCATTAACGATTGCTCGTTTGAAAAGTGCCAAAAACGCAGCCGAATCTAAATTTGTCGATTTCTTTGTCAAACGCCTCTCTTTGTGCCGATCGGTTTCTAACGCGCCCGAAAAATGTTTGTTCGCTGACAACACGCGCCGATGTCTCAAGCATCTATTTTAATGATCGTTTACTGTACAAACACGACGACGCGCGGACGGATGATGAGTGCGCGATCGGTAATCGGTAATGAGCCGCTCGCCGAAAAAGCTCTGTTAACACATTGTCAAGCACGCCCGAAGAAACGACGATGATGCTGATGCTGCTGCTGCTGATGATGATGATGATTCCCGTGCGTGTTTAAATTTAGCGCGCCTCTTTCTTCGCCGTAATCTTTGGCGCAGTGTTTGTTGTTTCAGCGCAACTTGACGCGAGCAAAAAAAAAACCACGCGTTCGAAATGATTCCTAATGATGCGTGCCTGTCAATGCATGGGATTCATCATCAGCGCGCACTACTGATTGTTCTAATTGATTGCGATGCGCATATTCGAGACGAAACAAACAAAACAGCAACCGAACGAACGAACGAATGCATACATTTGTAGTAGGTATGTAGTTTCGAAAACAATGTGCAGCATGCGGCGTGCTGGAAAAAAAATAGGTGCGTACATGTAATTTTTATTTAATGAGCGTGACAGTTTACGGTGCATTTTAATTTTCTTGTTTGTAGCGCATGCACAACAAAAGGCGCCCGAAGAAAAACACACCACGACTCGACATGGAAAGCAATCTAATAAAATATTATAATGTTTCACAGAACGCATAAATGTGAATTTAATATAAACTACGTGCTTGGCTCATAATTTAAGTCTCATTATGATAATGGCTTAAATAATTGCTTTTATTTTTTCCGGGGGGGGGGTGCCGCTGTGGCCGGAAAAAAAAGTGCCAGGAAACTAAAATGCCGTGGTTGTTGTTGACGTTGTTGTTATTCTTGCGCTGTTCTGACCAAACAGATTCGGGGCGGTTATTTATGCGCGTGTGCATTTGTGTGTGGTCGTTAGTTACGAGATGAATTAGTTTGGACAACTCTATTACAATAAATCATCGCGACTAACAACATAATAGAAACACGACCGTCTTATCAGCCATCCGCCATCGAACATTATAAATAATACAAACTGTCTCATTACTTAAATATTTTCGCCTGCGTTATTAACATTCACATTCATTTCATACATACTGTATTACACACACACACACACCTACAATCCAAAGGTGGCTGCTACCACATAATTCGTTGGCGTTTTACATAAGCGTTTCGCTTTTCTCGCGTACGTACGTACGTACTTAACATAGAAATACAGTTTTAATTTATTTCGTTCGTTTTCGGCGGGTTGTTGAAGTCGAGTTGAAAATATTCGACAGAACGTAACACGATTTCATGCTCAGATTACGTACGCGACTGACGTGTTTATAGTTCTACCCATTCTGCTGCGTTTTTTTTTTCTCTCGTTGCACACTCTCTTTAAGGCCCATGCGCGACGCGAAGACACGTTGAGGAGGAAGCCTCAGAAAAATAAGAATTAGATGAGTGCGTACGCACGTACGTACGAACGGTGCTAATTTTTTAAGGCTTTATCTCGCCGACCAAGACAACAATCTTGAGCATTTCAATGTTTTGTGTGATGAATGTGCGGCGCGCAAGAATTACGCAAAGACCTAGAGAATATTAAGCGCATTCATTGAAGACGCCAAGTGTTGTTGGCTGAATATGTCATGTGGATTGATGCATACCTACATACAGCAGGCGCAAAACCAGAAGAAAAAACTTTTACACACACACACACATCATACGAATGCGGCGGCGAAAAAGGTGCGCGCGTTTTGGATAAGAATCTGTATGCTCGTCATTAATTCACCTTCATGCGTTCAGCGAGTGCGCGCGGTCTCGTCGACATGTTATACATTTTGTATAGGAAATTTGGTATTATAAATAATTCAATTTGAATATGTTTAAATTGCATTTTATCGAAACGCGTAATCTCGCACCGGCTGGACTTCCGCGTGTCGCGTTTTCACATCGCACGCATTTTATGCCATGTTACATTCATTTCTGAGTTACCTGTCACGTTTGCACTGTGTACATTAAAGCGTGAATCAATATCAAATATAGCGCCGGAAATGTAGATCATAAAGCAAGCCCCAATTCACAAGGTACTCACCCCTTCAACCACTCACGGAAGCAGACATTCCTTCTTGGCCGCCCCTCAGAATTACTGCAACAAAAATTATCCACATTAGTCAAATCGTCATGTAGAAAATAGTGGACTAAACTATACTAAAGTTTGCTATATTAGTGTGTGCAGCGTGATGGAATGATAGAAAACCGACACTTTCAACACTATTGTGGCGTTGTAACCAAATTTACACTTTACATCTTTTGTTCGCGCTCAGTAAATATAATTCCCGTGCTATTAGACTACAAATGAGTTCGCTTTTTTTTTTACTGTTCGCTCCTTCTCCGCACATGTCGTTTTGCTGTATTTGTTTTAGGCCTTCGCATGCCCTTTACGGCAGAGCATAGAATCCGTTAGGAAACGTTTTGCGGCGCGCTTGCATAAATCATCTAATTGTTTAAACTTTTATTGCACGACACAATGCGCTCTCGCGCGCGCGCGCGCGCAGTTCACAATGAATCTCATTATATGTGCAACATACACAAGAGGACGCAAGAAACTTGTAGCAATCAATGCATACGTTCTCTCTATAAATGCTAAAATGTTAAAGTAGTCTACACACAAGTGCTAAATGCGAATGGGAACATAACGCATAGGATCGCGAGCTCGCGCGCTTTTCCTCGTTTACAACGTGCCATAAACTCAAACGCAAGCGAAGAACAAAAAAAAAACGCTATGAGACGTTCAAGTGCGTCGGCGTTATTGTTAATGTTTAACCTATGCTTATCTAAATTTGGCATCAAACTGTATAGCTGGCTGCAAAATGTTCGCTCGTTTCAATTTCGTAAAAATCACATGCAATGTCCAAAACGCGTTTATCGTTCATACTTATTAAATATTAGAGTTGCGCGCTCGCCGTGCTGCGTTCAGTTTCTTCTGATGGCATTTCAAACGGCGATGATTTTATCATCGCCTCGGTTTTGTAACGCGTTAAAATGTTAAACGCCTAACGAGAAATGAACCGTGAAAATGCGTATCAATTGTGACGTTCGTGCGTTATAATTGTATGGCGCGCGTTGATGAAGTTTGTAGATGCAGAGATGGAAAAAAAGAGCATCGCGCACAGCTCATTTACAAGATCCCTTATGACATTTATGTATTAATAATTTTTTTCGAAAACTATTTTTAGACGGACGTGTTACGCAAGCCGCAACAAACATCTCGGCAAATATGCAAACACTTATTAAACGACGAAAATGCGCTGCTCATTATGCATGAAATTATCTCTTCGTTCTTCTAATAGTTCACTCGCATGCAATGCAACGCATCGCGAGAAGTGTACAAAAAGCAGCATCAAAATTACTGTAAACGACATGTTTATGTGTTAACACGTTATGAATTTGAAGCCGCCAACGGGTGCAAACAGGGTGCTGATAATCGCCCGGAAAGAAAATTGTTTTTTGATGTCAAAAACAAGATTATGCATATAAATATTGCGCATAATTATGCAATAAGCATTCACCAAGAGGCGAACACTCTTTGGCTGGCTTGCTGACTGGCTTGAGCACGTCACGTCCAACGCATTGATCCGCAATCGTAATAGATGCGGATATTGGGCCGTCGTTCTTTCGGCGCGTTCGCATCCTGTTATTGCGACAAATCCCGATCGATGCTTAAAAGGTATTTGATATGCGAAACGTCTGCTGATTTTCCTATCATCTCGATGCTCTTCGTATTCATGCGAGGCAGCCAAGCAGTGTTTTTATGCACTGTGCATGCGACGTCGGCGGTACATTCATAATAGTCTCTCTTCTTGTCCGCCCCGCGCTTGTTTCGACGTTGACGCTGCCAGCGGCGCTGCCGCCACCGACGACTACAACGACAACGACGCGGGGTGATCGAGCGTATAAGCATCGGCGATCATCAAAAATAAATGATGACAGCGCATTGATACCGTCGAGCGTCGTGTCTCGTCGACTTGATTGTTTGTCATGTCCGTGCGCATAAGAAATTGAATGATGCGCCTCTCACGTAAATGATGCGCGGATTAAATTTAGCATTTATCACAGGCGCAAGCAAATGAATGCCGCTAAGAGGGGCATGCGACGTCGAAATATTAGTTTTCGGCGATGATACATTGCGATAATTATCAAGTACAAGCGCGAGCGTCCTCGAGTTAATGTACTCGGTATGACACAGTACAAGCAACAGCCGCAGCGAACGCAAAGCAAAGGGTTGAAAGTTGTTTGCGAATAAATTTCGTGAGTTTCTATAGCTGTAGCAGAGCAGTGTGCGGCGTGCGCCGGCTGCTGGAAGAGTCACTTGATTTGCAGATATGTGTTTTAGTGCGTTCCTCCGGCTCGCTGAACGCTGCATCCGAACGAATGAATATGCAGAGCCAAAGTCAGCACTCAAGTGCTTGTTAATTTTCTTAAATGCAAATATTGCGATTGTATGCATGATATTATCTAGCCTGCCAGGGTGCAATAATAAGTATAAGACAGGGGTAACAAACTGCCTTCTATCCCGAAACGTAGATTACCACTCCTTGC
This sequence comes from Aleochara curtula, assembly GCA_963978815.1. Classification (NCBI taxonomy): domain Eukaryota; kingdom Metazoa; phylum Arthropoda; class Insecta; order Coleoptera; family Staphylinidae; genus Aleochara; species Aleochara curtula. The sequence goes on along the minus strand of OZ022216.1, from coordinate 14,983,233 downwards.
ACACTATCCCTAGATATATTCACGTTATGTTTTTAAACCAATTTCTTCCCGAAATAGTTGTTGAATCAGTATTTACCACTGAATATAGAATTAAATATAGATGATGGTATGCAACGAAATATAAAATTTCGCAAAACGTGCAAATTTCAACGAGGCGAAACCGAACCGGAAAAAAATTATTTAGTGCATAACGGATCTGATAATGAAGAATGAAGATACATGCGGAGCGCGAGGGCGTACAAGACACAATGTATTTAATGTAATTGGACGTGAACGGCACCGAAAATATTTATTTCATGGTCTCCTGAAATTTCCGCCATCGTTGGCCATTGTCGTCTGGCAGTCTCGCGCACACGAAGACGGATTTTTTTTCGGGCGTGCAATTTTATGCAAGAAGGTCTCGTTAAATTGCACTTAAAACACAATAAAAATTGGATTAATCACAGGCTGCGATCGCACTGCTGCTGACTTCTTGCGGTTTCGGTTCGGATGCAGCGCAATTCGCATGTCTCAGCACTTTAATTATGTCTTCCTCCACGACGCGCCACCGCACACCGAATGCACCCTTAATTAATGCGCGCGCGCGTTTATTTCGGTGCTTCACCTTTGCGCTGCCAGCGCGCCAAAAACTTTCGTAGCGCAAAGAAAAAACCGCTATTAAATGCACTTTAATTATGCTCGCGCACTTCGTGAAGGGCGGCTGAGGGGGCGGCATGCAATTCACCACGTACGCTCGAGATAACATACTCAAAAGCACGGCCTAAATTCCGTGCAGCGTTAAATTTGCTAGACGCATTTACAATCAAATTAACAAAAATTTTAATTAATAGAAAAGCACGGAGCGTTGAAACTTGTTTTTCATTGTATGCATGGCGCATTTAAACAAGTTAGGGCGGCAAAAGAATTGTTGCTGGCGCATTTTCATTCGATGCAATGTCGATATTTTAATTACGCGCGCGCATCCCTATTCAATTCGCAATGCATCGCACACACATACATTGTGGTTTTGCGAAATAAATGTAACAATATCAGCATGTAGGTTGCAACTCGGAGCGCAATTGTTGTACAACGCGTGCGCCGGCGAGCCGCCGGTGAAAATAATATGTAATTGAAAAGTAACAAGCAGAATGCAATTTCAAGCCGCCAATTATCTGCAGACTGTGACGGTCACAGGTCGAAAATTCCGCAACGCCTTCCACGAAAAATGTTATTTATGCGGGAGTGCAATAATGGGATTCTCATGCGCTTCCTACGTCGCGTCGAGTCGCGTAGCGCAATTGCATTGTTGCATAGCATCAATTTCATCGTTGCGAATCTCGATCGAAATGTCAATGAATCCGGACGTGAACGAATTTGTGGTTTAACCACTACCTGTAAACATTTTTTTGACTCACCAAACGCAACCGATTCATTCGCAAAATGGGTCAAAACTCATGTGACATTTTTTAGTGTTAAATCATGATTTACACGATTTATCATCCAAAATCTTGCATCATTTTAAGCAAACACTTGTTGTTTGAGCTGATTAAATTATTTATTTAATTTTCGACTACGCATACGTTATTTTTCACGATTTTTTACTTGAAAGTGCTTTTATATTAAATCATAGATAATAATAAAGTTTTCGAAATTGCATCACTTTTCTGTACTTCCTGTATTTCTTCGCCAAGAACATTTAGTAATTATAGCTTTTTATACATTTAAATAAATTCATTGCTATATATTTGCATAATAGAATGAGTTTTAATTTTGTACTTTTCATCTTACGCTCAAAATTCATTCTGCGCGCCCTGCCATAAATGGGGTTGCTTTCATATTCGCAATAGTAATATTTTGTTTGTCCGTACGAGTGACTAATTAATGGCCAGTCAACCGTATAGCAAAATAGGTAACACAATTACACGCCAACCGCTCGATTCGTTCGCCGTGCAGTGCCGTGCTGTGGCGGTGCGTGGAGCGCTCGCTAGTTTACAATAAATGACTGTTCTATGAATATTAAATTCATCAGGAAAACACAGCTTTCCTCCCTGCCCGAACAAAAAGCCATTGTTTCGCGGACAAAGCAACATCTATCCGCGATTCAAATGCAATGGCGTAGGTACTGATACAATAAACAGAAATAATATTATCATCATTCAGCGAAACGCATTACTTATCGAGATTTTTAAAAATGATAGCATTTAATTTGCGTAATAAAGGCGCGCTGAATGGTGTGGAAGTGGTGTGCGCGCTCAGCGCGTACAAAAGGCGCGCATCGAGGGAGTGAAATTTTACACCAAATAGCTGGTCATTTTAATTTGAATAGCCTGCTAATAAAAATTAGCATAGCATCGCAACGCATCGCGCACGTAACGTAAAAAGCCTGTGTAGCAACACGGTAACATCGTCAATGATCATTCCCACTATCGCGTCGACTAATTTCCTGAAAAAGACATTATATCCCGATATCCACACACACACAACCACACACTTTAAACGAGTGGTTCGTTCGGGTGCAAAATCAAAATCACAATTACGCTTTGCCCCTGCATTCATTAACAATTCAATCTCTCTCTCGCGTGGTGCGCTCGCGCTGTGTGCATTAAATGTAATAATAAAAGCATTCGTCGAGAGACTCTCTCATCGCAGGTTTTGCATACACATTATGCATGGTCTATTTATTAAATGCGCAAATGAATATGAATCGTATGTGCGTGTGTGTGTGCGCGCGTTTGTTCTTTGTGCATGCAGCAGCGATGCGTTCAATGACAACTACGGCGGCCGCGGCGTGCGCACGTACAACACATGGGAGACAATGAGTAATGCGCCTGATAAAAGTTTTATCAATATATCTCCATTGTTATTGCGCGTTACATGTGCTACTCTTTCTTTTTTTTTCGCATTTATAACGTTCGATGATGATTACATCCAATGACAGCAGTGCAACTGACTGTTTGGTTGTTTAGTTGTCCTTTAACACTAATTACCGCTTGCAAATCGCTGATAATATTCATAAATTATACGGAGCGCAAAAAAGCGCCAATGACTAATGCATATCAATTGTGCGCACTTAATGCGCATTTAATTTGCAAGCGTTCTTTGCTTTGTGTTTGTAATTTTGCTAATTCTTTTCTCCAATGCATATTGCGCCAAACCAGCGTTTACCAAGACGATATGATTACCGCGCAATGACTCATGCATTTATACTAGGAAGCTATCACTTAATTAGTTACATATATTATTTATACGCGAGCATAAACGTTTTGAGAAAATGTACGCTTTCATATCTAATTTAAACAATTTTTTACGAGTGTGATTTCGACTGTAGATAGGTGACTATTTGTGAGTCACTTCTTTAACTAGAAAAATCGTTATCTTCGTAAGTGAAAAATTCGTAGAAAACGCAGAAGGCGAGTAGAAAAAAGCGCAAATAAATGGGTTCGCAGTGCGCCTGCCTGCTCATTACAGCGTCTGGGGAATTGAATGAATTCACAACTAATTATTGTTTTTAATACCGAAAGCGTTTTGTTTCTCCAGCGGAATGCCTCGGCGAGCGAAAGACAGTTGTATGTAAATGCGAATTGGCAAAGCACCTGAGCTTCCTGCGCGTGTGCAATGCGACCCACATCCTGTGTGTGGTGTGTTGTGCATCGCAGGCCGCCCGATGCGTGTGTGCATCCAAGTGGCCTGAAGGTCGCCGGGAAACCTTGCATGAAGCGGCGAATTACAGCCGGTTTGACCTTATTATCAGTTTGATAACGCGTCCATGACGAGCGGGCGCTGCCACTGCCGCTGCCGCTGCCGATGCACAGCCGTCAGTCGGGGCCGAAGGTGCAGTCTTGCGGAAAAACTTGCAATAAAAAATGCGAACCGTGTGCACCACCTGTGCACCAATCGTAAACGGACGGACGGGCGAGCCGCAACAACTTGATCGCATTTTCGTTTACGATGATTAAATCTGATTAATTATGCATGTGCGCTGCGTGCTCGCCAAGTCGAACATGTTTATTACCAGCGCGCGAGCCCGGAAAATCTAAGAAATGCAGCAGCGCGCCAATCAACGACGACGATGCGCGCGCGTACGCTTGGTTTAATGAAGTCTCATAAACTAAGCGGAGACAAAAGTCACAATAAGATAAAGAGGATTTATTGAAATACTAAAAAATGTCGATTGGAAGCGCGCGATCAAAGCGAGCGGCGGAAAAAAGCGCGATGCGACGACGACGCAAAGGCCAAGAACTTTTTTGATTAAATTCACACCCCTCCGGGATATTTTTCCGTCGTCGTTGACGGCGACGATGTCGCTCTTGCCGCCTCCGTTCCGTTTCGTTCGCGGCTCGCCTCTCGGTGTACACAGTCCGTGAATGCGTTCGAGCCTCCGTTATTTTTTTATAGCGGGCTCGCAGCACCACCAGCAACCCGACTCCCGCGATCGCGCGCGCTTACACCATACATACAGATGGCTCCATAAAAAATTACTCGTATTACTGCCAAACGCACGAGACGCGCGCGCGCACGCCGTAGCAATTTTTAATTAAAATTTTTAATAGGAAAACATTTTCCACTTCAAAGGCATGCCATCGATGCGATTCCACTATATGAGAAAAATTTCCCGACGTCGACCTGTGCGCGCTTTTTTGTCTGTGTGTGTCATCCAAAGATACATTCAAATGTACACATCCCACACGCGCGCGCGCGCGACGATGACACCGAATGTCAATTTTAATTTAATATCAAAGAAAGCACTGCGCCACCATCCAGAAAATTCATAAAAAAAAATGCTTCAAACAGTAGCGTAAATAATAATATCTTAATGGATATCTAATTAGATTTCAAATTCCACCTTCTTTTCTTCGTCTTCGTCGTCGTATTCTTTTGCTGCAATCGTCATTTAGCCTGAATCGCTATAAAATGATTTAGTTAGAGAACTTTGCAGTACCAGCGCCTTTTTCTTTTCTTTAAAGCGTGAATAGAACAAGGCCGTGGCCGGTGCGGTGCACGGTGGTTTTTATTTAATGAGCTTTTAATGATCATAAGGGTGCACTCATTACGCCGGTGCGGTGGTGTGTTTTTTATTGCGTTTTGCGCATTGCTCGAATGGATGTTGTCGACACGCTGTGTCGCCCCCGATAAAACGTTCCCAATTAACACATGTATTGTATTGTTGTACACAAGGTGTGCGTCCACGAGAGAAATTCACGTCTCGAAATTAATTTTATTTCGGCTCCGAAAAACTTGAAGGTGATCGCAAAAAACTACTAGACATGTGTTAATGCCCCAATGTTCTAAGTCAAATAATACTAAACGTAGTTGGTCTGTGAAATATTTGAAATTTCTGATAATAAATGATATCTTTTCAATTAAGCACGACGACATTATTTGTAAAATATTTACCCACCCAAGGAGCATGGCAAATGAATCGACTTCGTATTATATCAGCTGAGCCGTCTGCCAGTCAGGCAGCCATCTAGTCCTTATCTATCAGAACGCTGCGCATTCATCGGCAGGCCATATGCGGAGGTGGCAGGTGATAGCAATGCGCACACACACAGCACGTGCCCATTATTAGCATATCAATTAAATGGACCAGCTGAGAAAGTTTTCACCGCCTCGACAACTTCGACAATACGCGCGTTATTTACGAGTGCCAACAAATATCAGTAAATTGTATAAGCGAGCCGATAATTGCAGTAATTTCAAGTTGTCTGGATTAACACCAAAATCAATAAGCTGCGCTCCCGATATACTAATTCCCGATCCTCCTCCTCCTCCTCCTCTTCTTCTTCTTGCTCTTCTTATTGTTGATGTTGTTCGTTTGCTTTGAAAAAATAACGTGTGAATTCGTTCCAGCTGTCTCGCATGTAATTAGCTTAAATAACAACTTATTTTCGAATCGAAGAGCGGCGCGCCTCCATCCGCATATATGCGGTATGATCATCACAACATATTCCTCTACGTGTGTATCGTTCGCGTATGATATCGACTTTGAAGTTGCGCTCGGTTTGCGCATCGCCGAGGAATATTAATGAAGCAAGAGCAGCAGCAGCAGCAAGCGACGGAGCGCTCGTGCTGTGAGCCGCTCCGTTTGCTTTTTTCAGGCGCATGCACTCTCGCCAAACGCTGCGCGCAATAATGAAAAAGCATGCCTGGAAAATTATAGCGATGGCGCGCCGCCGCCCAGCTTTGTGCTCGATGGCGAATTAATAAACAATAGCCGATTCGGATTCGAATTGGAATTCAAAGTGGCTACGCGCGCCGTTTGCCGCACTGCACTGTTTTGATGCTTAGATTATGAATGTGTAATGCAAAAACTCGCTGCGTGTACTGTGCAGGGCGCGCGCGAGCAATCGTATTATTATTATGCGCGACGCAATCGCTTCTTCACGTATGTATGTACTACATATACTTAATATTGCTTGCTTGCTTTACGCACGTATGGTTTGTATCACAATCGTTTTGCATTCCCATTTCTATTATTAAAGTTCAACGCATTACTATTGTATGCAATATTTAAATTTTGCAATTTGTTCTACCTTCATCATTTCAAATTAAGTTTGGAAATTCCCATTTTAGGGTACTTACACTCTGCAACTCCTCCTGGTTGATAACGTCAAGAATTCAGGAAGCCTGTAACAAATAAATAAAATTAATATAGGACTTGTTCGGTAATTGAATTCTTCAGTATGAAAGAATCGTGCATGTAATTGAAAATAAAAGGAGATTAAATAATTGGATGGCGCGTTATAAAAGTGCATGAATAATGCATGGGAGAATGCATACGAGATATTATTTATAACATATAATATTTTGTACGTTCGTGTGATATTACACAACGACAGCGGTAGCGGTAGCGGTGGTTGTTGTTGCCGGGCTGCGTTTTTTATCCGGGCAAGTCTGCCACCGTTCGTGCGGTTGGTGTTTCAAGTAAAAATAAATTCCTAGCATGATCCACACACGCACGGCAGCCGCGGCGGCGCACTCCCTATTTACATAAGATAAGAAATTGTTATTTTTCTAGATTTAATTACGATAAACGCGATGTTAACTGCCGACTTGGAGGAGAGCCTCGCCGAAGAGAACTCCAGTCGTGCATAATGTTTGAATAGTGTGTGCGGTGCTGCGCTATTCATAATAAAAATGCTGTCGACGAGTGCGAATGGAAAAATCTACGTACAAGTACTTACTAAGTATGTACATAGATACAACACCGAGGCGACTCACTCACTTACAATATACAACATTGGTATATACCTAACATATTTTACGTATCGTACGTACCTACAACAACGCAATGTTTCGCATGCCGTGCGGAACGAACAATTAAAACATCTCATATAAATCTATTATGCGTATGTTGTTGCTGCTACTCGCAGACATTCCTCGCGTGCATGCGGTTTGAAATTCTAATTAGTATCTATTTTCATATCTCTCTTCGTCTTGTGTTGTTGCCACCACTGCCATCAATTAAGATTTCCATTTTTGTGCTGTTGCTGTTGTTGTTGCAATGTCAAACATTTCAAAGATTTTTCAATTCCAATTAAATACTTAGCGAAGAGCGCCGCCGCGCGTCGGGAGAATATTAGGTGGAGAGGTTGTCAGAAGACGACGCGAAAGGAAAAAAGCGGCGTTATTGAGGAGAGCCTTGGCTGCTCGCTCTTTTTCCACGTCTGGAACGCGAACAACAATTAAATCGTGGATTTATGTGTGCGAAGGTATTTTTCTTCAAGTCGTTCGTTCCTCGGCGCTATCGCCTTCTTCGAATCTAATTGTTATCGTTCGTAAGTAGGTAAGGTAATGAATTAATATTTCTCGGCGCGTACAAGGCCTCTCAATGCCTTCTGCAAGCGGCCGGGAGAGAAAACGCGCGTTATTTCAAGCGGCAGCAACAGCACTCAGTCAATACGCGAGGCACCTGGAGACGTGCGTATCCTTGCTCCACGTGGCATGTGCGCATTGCACTGTACAGCAACAAAACTCTGCACAGTTGTAAATTGTTCGCGTCGGTTTTGTAATACGCATTAAATTCGTCGGTCGTCGGGCCGATCGTTGGGTATTCTCGCGTGTACGACGACGACGGCGGCGAATGGTATTTCGTTAATTTATGCTCTCTCCACGTATTTTGTAACTTTTAGTGGTGCACACCAACCCATAGCAAACAAGCGCAAAACACTCTGCGTTCAGCGTGTTCGCGTACATACATGCATAAGAGAGAGAAAGCAAGAAATGAATGGCTATAGTGGCAGTTTGATTTATGCCTCTTAAAAATGTAATGAAGGCAATTAAAAGGCCCTTTTATAGATTCGGTATTCACATAATTATCATCATTATTACGTAGAGTATTATTCAGCGTGCGCGCAGACAACACACACACACACACACACACATCGAGTATGCAGCGGCGAAACGCAAGAAATTAATCTACTTATGCACGTCGCTCCGTACTTACGGAAGAAGTTGAAGACCGCGAAATAAGTGAAATGCGAGCGAAGGGAAGCGCGCAATAAAAGCACGTGCACTGCAAAGGCTTAAAAGGTAGCACGACGAAGAGAAAAGTGCTCAAGACCATTTCGAATGCGCGTTTCGAGAACCACCAAAGAGCCATCAACCATCAGCGAGCGCGCGAGCGTACTGGCCATGCAGAATACAACAGGAAGCAGCACAATAAAACGCACTACTTTATTTATATGCTCATTTGTGTAAAATGCACAAGAAAACGCGCCACTCAATGTGAATTTTCCTAACAAATAATAAAGACATAAAACAATATAATCATTTCCGCGAAACTCCTGCCCCCCATCATAAATATTACTCACTCGAAACAACGCATACCAAGTCTACATAGGCATTTCTTATAAACAAAGACGCTAAAGATGATTAAAAATGAATTACTTTGTAGGCACCTCGTTATTGCATACCGAATTAATTGATTAATTAATTTCAACGCCTAATTCTCTCTATGCGGCCGGTTTAATTGGAAAATAATTCATTTGGCGTTTGGGCTAAATGCTTTTTAATTTTTTCAAAATGAATTCGTCGTCGCCTTTTGACCGGAAAAAAATTATATCGACAGAGCGGAATGTGTACAACTGTTCAATTATGCAATCGGCATGTTAATGGTAGCAGCTTAACGCTGTGGGCCAACGAAACCGGCAAGGAAGAAGGAAATGAAGAAGTCGTAGATAGCAACGCGAGGAAAAAAAAACACCGGCAGCGCATATAACAAATGAATACAACTATCGATTATTGTTTGGAGCGCGAGCGCGCGCGTTCGGCAGCATGTGCAAAAATACGACCGTGACAGAAGGTTGTAAATTGGTTAAATTACAGAAATTAGCAGATAGTTCGTTCCAGCAGCGCGGTGGCGGCAACACTGGCAGGCGGCACATGCTGCGCTACACTGTGGAAAATACCACAAACCCAACGCGCAACGCACATATGCACAGGATGCTTTCGAAATACGTTTCGCTGCATTTCGACCGAAATAATATAATTGTGCAACGTTTTGATGCGACCCGGTGGATGAGGTTGGGCAACAGGTACGCGACGTACGCGATGTACGCGGAGACGCAGTCGAATTCCACCTTTTAGGTATTTTCACCTGTCCATCAGCTGCTAACCAGCGTTCTCGGTCGGAACGTGTAATTTGTCCCAATCTCTCAAAAATAACATTTTATCATCTCAGGTGTGGGAATCACAAATCTCGCAATGTGGATTAAATTGTTTTCGACCGTCAAGGTGGTTCATTCGTTCGTTCGTTCATTCGCTCACCTGGAATGAAATACGACAGCGACGCGGCGAGCAACACTTAATTAGAAAAATATTATTATTGTGCACACGCACGTTCATTAACAAGGTGGCCCCGCTTTGCTTTGCGCGCTTGTTTGCTCTGCACGCCGCCAACGAAGACAATTGATGTGCGAGGAGAGGCGCTACTGTTTCTCATAAAAATAATTAATAGACATCACCGAATGCTGATTATTACACATTGCTACATGCAATTACGATGCACTTATTACGCGCGCGCGCAAGCCGTTAATTTAACGCTGATATTAATTGGGCGAACAGTGTGGAAAAATGTGGCATGTCCGACAAAACGCTCCAACAAATCTCCGTGTGCGCTGCAGCGCGCTGTATTAATAGACACAACAATCTTATTTACACTTGCACTCATCCATTATCATACGATAATTAGCTAACGTGCGCGCTAATTACTCATTTTCAGCGATTACGTCGCCGCGACCGCCGTACGTGATGCACAACAAAATGTGCCGCTTATGTAATCATATTCATTTTGTTATTTAATGAACAATGTGCTAATTAATCAAAAACTTTACTCGCCGTATTCACCTGCCCGCTAATGTATTTCTTTATTACTGCATAACGTTTATGATTGCTTGCTGTTTGATTAGGTGTGTTTCACGTGCTACCCGAAACGATTTTAAGGCAGACGTGCAAGTCAACTTTTTATCGTATAAAACAAGTTAACATTTCTATTTTTGGCAAACCGCAAACACCGCAAGCAAGACGGCATCGCCAAAGAAGTTTTGCGCAAGTGTTGCGTGCCCGCTTGCTTGCAATGACCGGGAGGAGCGGAGCGTAGGTACGAAAGAAGTTGCGGTTTCCTTCTGGTGTGCGTTGTGCGTTTTGGCGTATCATATCGTGCACACGCACTGCCCCATACTAATAATAATAATGCGAAGCAACTTTGCCGCGTGCAAAATAGGCACCGAAAGCAACAAAAAAAAAAAGATTGGCGCGTCTCACAGATGGTGCGCGAACGTCTCATTTAACCAATTATCTACTCCGGTCTCTGAAAACGCATCTCGCGCTGCTGCTGCTGCTGCTGCTGCTGGTGGTGTTTGTATGGTATTCTTCGCGTGCAGGCGGGCTACAATGGTATTATCGACTTAGTACCTCTCGCCGGTAGCGAGTAAGACGAGCTGACGCCGGAGATGATGACGCCGCGCCGATGATAAAAGCAAAGAGAAAAGACGGAAAAGCACGGCGCACGCATACACCTACACGATCAACTTTTTCAAGGGTATTACGTTTCATAAAGCACGCCAAACAATGCGCCAAGGAATTTATAAGAATTCGTTAAAACGGATATTGTGCAACTTGCTATTATATATATGTACTACGTACCGTCTGACTCCTCGACGGCAAAAGTCGGCGGTTATTAAGTCGTCAATGCGCGAAGGCGCGCGCGAGCAATCAGTGAAAACAGGCAGCGTGCGCGTCTTTGATTCTGGAAGGAAGCGAGCGAGCGCGCGCTTTATCGGGTATTTTCATAAAAATTCCAGCGGGCGAACTGGCAAGCAGGTGAACGCCGTAAATGATGAAGAAATCGTACTCGACTTATAATATATAAATGAAATTTCCGGAATCGTTTCGAGTCGAGTCGAGTCGAATTGAATGCGCGATTGCTATCGGGATGCTCATTGCATTTAAAGCAAGCGCGCGCGAGCGCATTCATCCCGCCAATGTTTGTGCAGCGGGTAACAGCGACGGCGACGGCGACGGCAGCGGCGGCAGCGGTGTGATAAGAGCCGTAATTGAATTATGTACATATTTTTCGTGTGCGCGAGTGCGCTCGCTTCAAAGTACGCGCGCGCTCGAGGGACGTGATAAAGTGTTTTATTGCGCGTTGCAATGAATATTATCTCGCATCGTTTTTACGATGCGCTCGCTCAAAGTCAGCGCGCCGACAATCACGCAGCTCGCGAGCCGAGAGCGCTGATGATGTTGATGATGAAGAAGCCAGCAGCATCAGCAGCCAAAGACCAAGACCACGAGCGAAGGCGAAGGCGGCTTTTCCGCGCGGTTCCTTTTTACGTTTTTGCGCCGTGCGCAAGAGAACAAAAAGCTCTTTGAATTATTGATGCCAATCTGTGCGTTTCCACGACGTCGAATATGTCACGAGCTGACTAGATTAGCGCGTGCTTGCTCATCGCGAATGAAAGATGTGCGCGAATCGCAAGCGTTTCATCTAATTGAACCTTTTACTGCAACCGAGTGTGCGCGAGGCGGCGGGCGGATGATGGTTGGGGAGTTTTGTTGTTTACCCGCCGGCGTTTTAAAACGTCGCACTGATGATGTCAATTAGCGTTATGGAATCTCCGTTTCATTACGGCGACCGAAGTAATTGAATTGACGCTCGACGCGCAGAGAGAAAATCGCCAAATCAAATTGTCTCGACGGCGCGCGGCGGCGGCGACGGCGGCAGCGGTGTTGGTGCACAATATACCCCGGAAAAACAGAACGTTGATATCGGGAATAGCGTTGACATGCTACCACTGCCGCTGTTCCAGCCGCCGTTGACGTTGCCGTCAGTCGATCACAGCGGAGGCAGCGGTAGCATCGAAATGGAATTCCGCACTCAAAAATTTGATGCACTTGTCTGTCAGCCGAGAGCTAATCAACGTATTTGCGTGGCTGCCTTTTTCAATAACAACTCTTTTGTAGACCTTTTTACGTTCAAGTGATTTTGTGGTCCCTTTCAGTTTTATCAAATTACCGCAATTTTCAATCAGTCCATCAAACTTGTTTTTTCCTCGCTGCGTTCTGTTAGTTACACTTGATTCTATGCTTCGAAAAAAATTTTATATATTACGATAGAAAATGTCAAACGCATTACTAAAACGCATTTTTGTTTGGATGCGCTGCAAAAACATAAGTCAAACAGTTTCATGTTCGAATTAGTTTTTCGGCCGTTAGTTGGTTGGACGCTGCTGTTTGCTTTTTATCATTTTTCAATCACGTATCCGGCTTTCCGCTTTGTTTGACTTGCAATTGTTTAAATCGAAAAAACAATTTGTAATACAAAACGTAGAAAAACGCAAAACATTCCCGGAAAATTCAATTTTCGGACGTTTTATAAAGTCATGTTTTGCTGCAAGTTGCAAAATTATTAACCGGAATTTTTTACGGTTCAATGCTCAAACATCATATTCAACTATTTGGTTGTAAACGAACAATTCAACACCTATCGTAATTGGTTTTACAACTGTTCAATTCATTGATTAATTTTTTGTATTTTGCCGAATATTTAGCTAAATTAGAAACAAATTGTTATGACTAGTTTAACGACAATCAAATTATTAACGCCATATACCCGCATACCTAAATTCATTTGCAAGCAAACACACAACTATTTCGTCTACTTTGTTGAAATGGTTTTTAGTGACACACACAGGTTGCGTGTTGGTTGTTTTTTTGTGCGTAGATTTTCAATCATGTAACAACAACTTTTTCGTTGCGTTTTTATTCCAGTTGCAGTAGGTATACCTAAACGCGCAAACAAATAGTAATAAAACTTTAGTCTTTATGCTAGTGACAGCACAAATGTGAATTGTTCCAGCGTTAAAGCTGTTAAACTTGTATATAATTTTAGAGCGCCTAATCTCACCTTTGAAATCAGAGAACAATCAAAAAAATAGCCAAAAAACGTATAAAATAAACTATGTACGCCCACCGTGGGTGTATAATTAATGCACACCTCGTCGAGAGAGAAAAATTACCGCGGTGGCTATTCGTATGTAAAGCGTCTCGCGGTGCGTAATCGCCGGTTTGAGGTGGTGTGAACGAATTTTCGGCCGTTGAGTGACTCCCCCGAAATAATACAACAAAAAATCTCCAGCGTCATTGCACCGCGCGGCGCGCACATTTGTTTGTTATGATAATAAAGTTGTGCCGTCTCCTGTTATTATTTAAATCCGCGTTCCGTACGATTTCCTTCGCCTGATGAACGGCGAGCCACCACCACGCATCTGTGAATAGCAGCGAGCGCCGCGGCGAACGAACATATTTATTAGCCGTATTATGCGCGGTCGGCAAGGTGGTTATTTATTGATGGTTGTAGGCGCGTTTAATCAGCGTGCGCGGATCTCGGCGTGCGTAATTCGGGCAATAAAAATTGGTTATGTGCCCACCAGGATATAATCTAATGCCGCTCGAGAATAATAATAATACACGCGGGGGCGGCGAGCGCGTCGCGATGGGTGCCAACTCGCACCCGATATGCATCGTGTGCGCATGTGAATTGTGTTCGCACCATTAAACCATTAATATTACTACGTATGCGCCACATGTCGATTGCTCTTACAAAAACTACCGCATTACAATAAATTATCGCGTATAAAACATAATTTATGCGCACTTACAATTTGATATCCTTTATCATACGCAATAAGATTATATCAGTGTGTTGTTATACCCAGAAAAAAAGCAGAAAATAATTCCCATCTTAGGGTACTTACATTTTCAACATCTCCCGTGACCATTCAAATCCTCAAAAATCCTTTGAGAGCCTTCATGAATCCTGTAACAAAAATTCAAAATTAATATCGATAGAGCGAATTAATATAAATAATTCCGGTGTCAATAAAGTACGGATGCATCCTTGACCTAACCGCCATTCATCTAAAACATTCCCGCAAAGAAATGCGAGCTTGCAAACGGAGGGAATAAAAGGCACCTGAGTTACGCCGTTTTATCAAATTTAATCAGGCGGCGTGTTTGGAACGCCTCGGCATGCGGTAACATATTCGCGGTCTTTTATGCCTGAACGCATTCGAGATAGTCGCGCCGGAGGAAGCAAGTGCATTGTATCGGCTGGTTATTTATAATAATATAAATCTGAGGAGTAATCTAAGAGGCCACGTGACCCACAGAACGACGCTGCATACAACCACGCAGTGCAGAGAGCGCACATGTGCGAAATCAAAGGGAGAGCAGGACATGTGTGCGAAGCGCCGCACCGCATGAGCGAGGCAATCTGCCGGTTCCGGTATAAGATTTATGCGCGACCGGAAGCGGGTGCGTTTAGGAATTCCGGCTGATGATTTGCGGCGCGCGCGCGCACGGATACACACACAATGCTCGCCCCCCGCAGAAATTCCCAAAGGGTTCGTCGTCGTCGGCGCCAGCGGCATGAAGGAATCCACCGCGAGCAGATAGACGTATTCACATAATCATATTGCAATGGAGGGCGGGGGCGGCCGCCTAAAATAAAGAAACGCGTGCACTTTTTCAGCCGCCTCTCTCGTTTTACTCTCATTGCCACTGCCGCCTCTCTGCGCGCATACCTTCTTCATCGTTTTCGCATGTGTGTCTATATCATATACATATATTTATTAACTCCGGCAGATTCCGATATAAATCAACATTTTTCGTTGGGGCCGCGCGGCTAAAGTGTGTGTAAAGATAAGGTGTTGATTTATTGGCGGGCGGTGGTGGCGGCGGCGGCGGCGGCGTTGTTTTTTCTTAGCATGTGTGTATGCGCGCGCGAATGGGCGGTAATAATGCGTGTATCATGTTTACCAAAAAGTTTCCTTTTGCTGCCGAAATCCTCGTCCATCATTGCACATTAATCATGGACGATCAATGAAAACGGCAGCGAAAAAATCGACGACCATGAATTCCATCCGAAAGTATCATTTGTTTCATCGTCGCGCCATTAGGATTCGCAAACACGCGCGCCGTGAGCGCAAACAAAAACAAAATTTCCCAATTTGAGTGCGCTGCGCTGCGCTGCTCAAGCAATGCGAACGCGAATGTGAATGCATTCAGCAGCCGGCGTATTAAGACAGACGACTGAAATATTTCTAATGATAGTTTTTTCCGGTGCGAACGGTCAAAATTGATTTCCAATCGATTGCAGAGTGCGCACAGCAATTACCTTTTCGTTCAGCCATCCATCGTTTGGTCGTTTGGGAAATTGCATTGATCGACAGCCAGCCAGCCAGCCAACCTTCCCAGATGGTGGTAGTGCTTGCTGCTCACTAATCGCATTTTAAATTACACAAGTTACCTTCCAAACTGCACAGAGTCTTTTACTCCTCATCAATACCAGCCAGCAGCAATGCGCCTGTTGTGTTGTGAGTGTGTAATTCAACGCGCTACTCAATCATCGTTTTGCTTCAACAATTACATCAATTCTAAATGCAAGAGAGAACGTCGACGAACAAGTCAATTTGACAACGCAAATGGTTTGTTTGGGCGTTTGTTAGGCGGCGCGGCGGCTGCATACGCTACACATTGCTGTACATATTCTTCTGAAAAAGTGTGTAACTTAACCATCAGGTATGGCTGCGGCTTTTCGTTCATAACCTTCTTCTTCTTCTGCTTCACATCGTGTTCGCCAGCAGCATTCCACTAAATGGGTTTCCTCTCCAGCTGATGGAACAGCTGATGACCCAGCTCTTTGCCAGCAAGCCGTAAATGAAAACGCACACGCACACACACGACGAGCGCCGCACATGTGTGACGTCAGCGCGCAGAGAGCGCCGAATGTTTCCTGTCACCTGGAGGGCTGGCTGCTCCATTCTTAAATTGCTCGCTGCCTTTCGAGAGATGCCTATCATCATGCTTTATGAATGTACCGTGCAAAATACGCTCGAGAGCCGGGCCGAAGAGCGTGCACGCACGATGCGCATTTAGCTTAATTGAATGTAGTTAGTGCACGGACGAACGAGGGGCGTCCATTTAATTTGGCGCGCTGTTTGGTGGTGGTGCTGCTGCTGCGTGTTGTGCGCGTCGCTCCGTATTACGCGAAAATAATTTAGCATAACAAAAGTGAATGTTTTATTGGCTAATTATGCAATACGACGCTCGCGCCACTTAAAATGTCTTCCATTCCTCATCCATCTCGCACCGAAACAGAAAAAGAAAGAAAAAAAGCCCTCCTGCCGAAGAAGTGCCGAACGCTATAAATTCTCGCGCACATCCGACTTGCATACGTTGCATTCGTGAGTTTCATTTCCTTTTTTTACAGCTGTAGGCGGCCGAAAAACTTAATAAATTTTTAAGCGCAAAACTTTAACGGAATCCGCCGCTCCTTAGACTTTCAAATGGTGACAGAAACGAATCGAATTTATACTTTATGTTAGCGCAGCAATAAAATATATAATCCCGCAGATTGCTTCAATTACGGAAGTTCACAATACGCGGAAAATCTTTGCGCACCAAGTTCACGACGTAAAAAAATGCAAAAGTAACGTTTTCTGCCGTCGCATTGTTTATAACAAATTACAATGAATTATAGACGATGTGCGCGTAAACTTTTAACGTCTTCATTGCGTTTCGATAATGATTTATTTATAAGCGCGATAAGAAAACCAGCGCTGAAGGCGGCCGCGGTGCGGCGCGAGGAAAAAGCTCACCTGAAAACGCATTGAATTCGTTCGTAATTGCGGAACACAAGACGCCGAAATGAAAGCGGCAATAAATCCGAATGCGACATACATTAAATCATAATCGCAGTTTGTTCTTGTTAGCGTTGTTGTTATTCTCTCTATTGGCGTTCGATTGCGGTAACGCGCACATAAAGTTTCGCATTGCTTATTTGTTATACATTCAATTGTGCGGTGAATTTCGCGAAACTTTGTTTGCTACCGCTGCCGCCATCGTCTTAAGATGAATGGGCGGCATACGCGTGATGCATGAGTCGATGCACATTCGTTCGGCTCACATTATCAAAACTATTGTCATTCGCTGGTCGCAAACATTTAAATTTCTCACGGTGAATGCGTGCTAACAATAGCAGCGCGCGTGAGCTTCTTGCGCGGAGGCAGCAGCAGTTTTACAACATACACGCGCAAATAATTGCCGCACATGACAAGATGCAGTACTGCCGATTATATCAGACTTTCATAACGCAAAACACATTATTGCAACGTGTCGCTCAAGTAATTCACATTACAAGACGTCTCGTTGCGAATTATTAACTGTTGCCGGTGAGTAAAGTTCAAGTTAATTGCATTTCGTCAAACGTAGTCCGAGAAAATACCGAGAAAGAAAAAGAAAAGAAAAATCGAAATCTACGTAAAAAGTTTGTTCATTTTCTGGTTTATTACAGCGCGCGATGATAATCCGGAAAACAAGTAAACAACAATCTGAATTCGATTTCGAACGGCTGCAAGTGCATGCGCGCCAACCGCCCCCCCGAAGGTCCCACCAATCCGAAGCAACTTTTGATTAGTATAATTCGTTTCGGCGACAACGGCGGCAGCGCCAGCGCAACTGTACTGGAGGCGGCAATATGAATGCATGATGTAAGCAAAGCGAAGGAAATGCGCGCTTTGCTGAAAGTTAAATGATAAAACTGAACTAATACAACTTTCGGTTCAATTGCTGTGCGCGCGACAGGCGCAGCATTACCAACTGTCGTCCTCGCGCCGCCGTCCCCGCCGCCATGGGGCACTCGACCATGTGCGCCAACACACAACCGGAAATGTACACAAAACGATACAAAACACGATGCCCGGAATGTGCGCGTGTGTACGTGTTTTGTTCTTTTGTCATTCGGGTTTGTTGTCTGTCTGTCTATCTATCTCTCGCGCGGCGCGGCGATTCTGTCGCTTCCTCGAATACAATTTCGTCGCGCTTAATTACACGAATGTCTTAAGCGTTGCCTTCGACAATAAACTCGAATGTTAAGTGCAAAGTGTTTCGATTATTGTCCAGCTCGCGCGCGCACTTTATTGCCTTGTATGTGAAGAAAATTAGATCGTTGATTGTTATAGTCATGCATTAAATTGAAATGCAATTCGCGACATGGTACGTACGTAAAACATAAAGATTTGCAACAACATGATTTGCGCGTGTTGTGCACTTAGATATAAACAAATATTGGGGCCACCGCCACACAAACACGCCTTAAAAATTTCCCGAAATGTGTTTGGAATAAGAAATAATAATAATCAAATACGCCAACCGCTCTCTATTTACATAAATGCGACCGCATAATGGCGCGCAAATAAATTAAACTATATCTAAAGTTATAAAACGTGCGGTGCATATTAATAAATAAAATGCACAAGCGCATTTGCATATAATGCGATCGTCATCCCACCGGTATGAATTTGCCGCCGCCGATTTGCGTCGCGATAGCGCACTCCGCCATCCAGACGCGTCGAAATCCATAACAGCGCGCGTTTATGGACAACTTTTAAAATTTTAATGAACACTTTGCGCTTTTTCTTCCCGCTACATCAACTATGATTACATTCTACCGTACCCGGACGTAGAAGCAATTCGAAGCAGCACATTAGGAGCGACTTGAATTTCACACACAAAAAGGCGAAATTCACATATTCCGCGCCAAAAACGCCAGCAAACGAAAGAATGCGCCTAATGCTCCTTTGTATCCGAAATGAAATCATCAGCGGCGTCAATTTACTCGTTATATTGTCGGAAATAATGATCGTAAGTGATTGAGGCGCGCAAAATGCGCCGTTATTGTCGTCAGCCAGCACATGCGTATAAATAAAGGAACAAAACGACGCTTAAACAATTGTTGAAAATTTCAAAGCATAAACACGTATGCGATATGCACGTCGGCCTCTTCGCCAGATAACGTGCGCGCGCTCTCCGCCGACCAAATTATCGTCGTCATGATCATCATCATCATCATCATCGCGTTGCACACGCACACCAGCTCGATTCGTCGTTGTCGCTGATGATGATCAGCCCGTGAGCAGTGTGTGCCGTGCTCCCGATGATAAACACCAATTTGCTCGTTCGCATTGTTCTAATTGTTAAAGTTTTATGTGCGAATGAATTTAAATGCGCAATGTTTGAATAGTTCCGCATCATATAGTTGAGTAATAACGTCCATCCACTATCGCAGCACACACATGATGTGTGTGTGTTTGTGTGCATCAACTACAATTTCCAACAATTACCTCGCGCGCTCGTATTGTGTTTGTACGTCGAGTTTAAATGAGCATAGATGATAGAGTTATTGAGCCAATGCACGGCTTACCCACGAGCAATTGCAGGTTAACAAGACACAGACTGCTTCGTTTTTTTGTTTACAAACGAAAACTAAATAACTAAATGAAATTTGTCTTTCTCCTCTCTTCTTTGACACTTAAGACTTATTTATGATATGACTTCTTCCGGGGGTGATGACATTACAGCAGCTCGAGGAAGCTGAAACGCGTAAATTTGTTGTCATTTGCGTGCGGGTGGCTGTAAACGCGCTGACAATAAAACAACTGATACGGCACGGCCTCATCGACAGGGAATCGTCACATCCGAAAACGCAGCGAGCGTGTTAACCCAAAGTGCTTTGCGCGTAAAACAACAGCAATAGCAGCAAGCAGCAAGCGCCATAAAAGCCGAAATCCTTAATTACGGTAATGCGTATGCGTAATTGTGCGTATCTGGGTTAACCGAAATCACACTCGGCGGAGCGTTATTGTTCACTCGCAGAACGCTAATTTTCGACAATTGCACCGCCATAAATCGTGCGAACGAAATAAATAAATGGCCGCGCGGTGACCGCAGCGCGAAAGACGTGCATGCGTACCTACAGCATGCCGCCGACCATGTGAAGTACAATTTCGAATCGGTGTGCCGCGAGCGCAGGCCAAAGAAGGTAAAGAGCTTCATTAATAATTGAATTTGATGTAATAGCGTAATTGGCCACGTTTTATAATCCATTTCATTCGAGTAAGTGAATTGCACGGTTGTGTCGGCGTCGGCGACGGCGGCGGCGGCGGCGGCATCAGCGGCAGCGACGTCCTGCAGCATTATTCTATTGATTTCGTTAATATTCGATGAACGAAAATTATTTACCATAGAAACCTTTTTCATGCGCTATCGGTGCGCTTAATCTTATGTCATTACGACGTAATGAATGCACTCTTTGGAGAAATTTTTCATTACAAACACACGTACGCATGCATACCTATCAATGCACCAAGTTACCACCCGACAATTTGCAAGCATGTTTTAGTGCTCACCATTGCCGCCGCCGCCGTCGTCATTCGTTCCTTCGTTCGTTTGCTTGTGAATAAAATATTCACTAAACATATTGCTTTAAAACGTCCCAGCTATACATTTTACTGCCTTGCATAGAGTGCATGTATGCACTTTGAGTATAATGCAAAGTGTATATTCGTAAACACATTGCAGACGGCGGCGCAGAGTTATATATTTATTTGCATACGCTATGAGAGTCAGTCGTATGCATTTTAAAAATTCATTTTCATGCATTTCCTGCATATTAAACAAGCAACTAACGAAATAAATATATCAAAAACAATTAAAAACTCACCAGTTTTTCATTCAAATTCCTTCTGCCAATGTTCACTTGTCAAAACTTCCTGAAACAATAGAGAGAGAAATCAAAATTAAACGTTTAAAGATACCGAGACATTTTTTGTATGACAAATGTGCGTTCACCCCATTTCGAAAGCAATCAAGTAGATTATTCGAAGCAATTACAATTAAGCAAAGTGTCTAATTCCTCGGGAGCGCTCTTAACGAGAATGTGTTTGTTGGGCGGCCGAGTAAACGCATTATATAATAATGCATTTAGTTAATAAATTAAACGGCTGGACAATAGGGCCGCCGAGTTGCTGGCTATACAAATTAATTTTCATTTTTCCCTCGCTCCACTCGCTTAGTGTTTTCTAAACGCAATTAGACTCATTGTGTGTCCATCGCCCGAAAAGAAGAGAACGACCACTAACCCCCCACACGAGGACGTTTTAAATTAATTGGATAATTAGTAGATTTATTATCGTCTAATATTTATGGAGGAAATGAAAAAATTATGAACATTTTTCGCAACTATAAACTCCTAACTTCCGCTATGCTCGCTGAATGAATATCTGAACGTTGCAGGGCGAGTTGAGAAGCGCGAAAAAATTTACGGCCGTTAGAGAGGAGTCGAAGGTGTGCTTGCTTGCAACTTCTTCTTCGTCTTCTTTCCTCGCCGCTTTTCTTTCACGCTTCGTGCAAAGTACTCGTGTGCTGCTGGCGCAATTGAATGGCTAATTTAAATTCTTTTATTATCCTCTCTCCCTGCTTTAATTTATTATCGACGTATAAAGCTTTCAACGAGTCAATTAAATAGTCGCTCGCTCGAATTAATGGAATCAAGTTGTAAAACGCGCACCATTTTATTATTTTAATAGGAGGAAGACGCGTTTGCGCACGCTGGCGCGCGATTGAAAGTCGTGATCGGAAAATAAAGCCGCGGTATTGATGGCTCATGCGGCACACACGCGCGCTCACCGCGAAGACAACAACAGATACACGAGATACCTGTTCAGGAGAGAACACTCTCCTTCGGCCCGCTTCATTTTATGTATCTACGTACGTAGTTTCGCGAGCGTACCTAAATTATCCACTCTTTGCCGATTCGCTATCGCCGTAACGCGTCGATGAAGTGTTTCGCATAATAGAATCGACGGACACGTCTTTTTGCGCCATTATCTCCTACGAAGATAAACTAATCGTTAATGTAAATTAAATATTTTTTCGTTCGCTGCGCGCTTTCAAATACAACACACGCTTTTCTAATTAATCTCCCTTTTTTACATCCTTTTCCTCGCTTCTCTCACCAAATAAATTAATGCTTAATGGTGATGGTAATGGTAATAGGTACACGTAATTGAAAAAGAAAACGCGAAAGATGCACTTTGTTCGAATTAATCCATGCATAATGGGCCGCCTTTCTATAAAGGAACGAAGAGGCGAGCAGTGCATATGATGAAGACAGACCTGAAACAGCCTCCTGCGTGCGTGTGCACGTGTAATACGAGCAGAGAGTACAAGCATAATTACGGGTTACATTCATCTCATTAAAGGCGAATGCGCGCGCGCGTACACGAGCATAAATCATAATCAGGTGATAAAAATAATAAAGCGATATTAATGCGCGTCAAGAACGCAGAACGCGTGTATGTATTTATTTATAGAGACGTTGAGTAAGTGCACGCGCTTTTAATTACGCCGCCACCACTGCGCGCGGATTCTTCATCAGCGTCAAACATCCACACATCTCTGCATCGTCATCGTCATTACGAACGCGCGTTGTCGATATTTGCGATGCGCACAGCAATTAATAATTAAATTTGATACATGCTCTGGCGGTGGCCGGCGGTGGCCGGCGGTGGCGTCCGCATCCCGATGGAAAAAGGGCGCTAGCTAGCGGGCTTGCAATTGGCGTGTCTATGTGAAATTCATAAAATTCGCCGGCGTCGTAAATTGAAATTGAAGTTGACTTAAGTTATGAATAATAGAATTTTTACGCTCATCGATTGCCGTTTAAAAATTTAATAATATTGAGCGCGCGCAAGAAGAGTCGAAGAGTAACATGATGGCAGCAGGAGTAGTCTACGAAGAAAATAAAAGCATGCTCACCCTCAACGGGGAGCCGCGGCCGCGAATGTTTGGCTGATAAGGACACGAAAAACGAAGCACGAGACGCGCAAGCAGCGCGCGGCGACCGCAATTTATAATACATGAGGCAAGAATGTGAAGAAAATAAAATACGAATCTATTTAATAGCACTAAATTGAGGAGCTTATTATACTTTTAAGCGCCCGATATGCTTCCACGAATTATTAAACCGAGTACGCGCATTTCATGATGCAATTTCTGATAAAAATGTCCGAGTTGCGCTGCACATTAAATTGAAAATGCTTTCATACCGTATCATTTGTCATCATGTCGCTGGAAAATTGTTGTAAAAATAAATATGAGATTTTATAGCTCTTCATACAATAGAGAAAATTGGTGAAAAACAAAACAATACAAATTTTGTCTTTGAACAACATTCGTCTGCAAGAGGCCTTGACAAAACACTTTTGAAATGTATGTCTAATTGATTTGAACACTTGAGGTTATCCTCACGTCGAAACGAAATTTAATTATTGTTATTATTCACGCCTCGCGATAAATTTCAATTTGTTAACAGCGATCTTATTGCACGCTGCATTATACGAGAGAGCATAATAGATTTTCATGCATACGAAAACCCGCCGACTAGAATCAGATAAAGTTTTCGTTTCTCATTTCGTATTTCGGAAACGATTCATTCGTATTTTTGATGAATCGTGGTGCGTCAAAAAGCGTGTAACGCAAATTGTTGGTCTAAATTTAAATAAAATTACTTAATTGCGTAATTGCAATGTGGATATAATTAGATAATGGCGCATTAATAACACTTCGGGGCAAGTGTCTATTCGTTATTCAAATCGTGCGCGCTGTCGCCCAGAAATACCTACAGCGCCAATTTGTTGTACAAATTAAATAATAACACACCGTTGTGCGTACGCGGCGAATTAAAACATTACGCTTCACCTAGAACTACATAAAAGTGGATTTTATGCTAGTTTAGGCGAAAACAATGAGGAACAACTGAACGCACGTGAAGAAAATGAAGGAAAATGCGGAGAAAATGTTCCTCTATATAGATCAAAGTCAAATATTGACTTAGTATGCGTTCAACTTCTTTCTGGATTTCGCCAGTGCGCTCGCACTTGCACATAAGGTGAATGAGGGCTACGGAAAAATGTAAGAAGTAGTTGGAAAACTGTTACGTCGTCGTGCGCGCAAGAAGTTTGTAATCGCATGTGGATGGCGTGCCGACGCGCTATGCTCGATAGTTTCTTCGATCTTGATCTCTTCGTGATTCAACAATTGTGTGTCTAGCGTGCCATCCATTCTGGCAGCAGACACACATTACACGTATATACGTCGTTTGCATGTAAAGCGTTTTGACTTTGAAACGCATCAAACTAATTCCGCGCCGATATTGTTCCCGGAAACGACTTTTCTGCTTGATTCACTCAAACACGACCGACTGATAAATCAAATGCGAATTTTATGCAAATCTTATTTTTATGTATTAATTGACGATTGTTGTTGTTGTTGTTGCTGCTGCTAAATGTTGTTGTTTTATACTCGTTGCGTTTGCACCATGCGTGTGCCATGTCTACGGATAATAATTGTAGATCATCATCATCATCTGCATATGATCTCATGCTTCGCTGAAGATGTGTCTTGTTCTTCGCGCGGCTTTTACGCACATTGCCGCCGCGACTGCTTTGCATGCCATTATCCAACGCGCGTAATTTATTTATTTGTCTGCTCTGCCGCCGCTGTTGCCGCTGCTGCTGCTCCTCTTGTGTCTCATACGTGTGTGCGTTTCGTGCTTCGGTTCAATTCATTCGGCGTGTGCGTTTTGGTTCGTTCGCGGCAGCCAGCGCGGGCGCACAAAAGAGGAAATAGATTAAAATAATCTAACGCGGCGGTAGAGCATAAAACAAATTATCATTACCGCCCGAAACGGCAACGACGATCAAATGGGCTGATGCTTTAATCATTCCTTTCGCATTATTACCATCTCGCCGGTGTGCGCGCGCGCGCGCCGAGCCCAAAGTGAATATTATACGCCTAGTTTTACGTTTTGTTCAAATTAATTTAGATGACTCAGCGTACCACCTTTCCTTCTTCTCTTATTCTGCTTTCTTCATGAATACAAGCGCCTAAGTATCCACTCAATCCACTCCAATACTTATTTTGATTGGTTTTATTATCTAATTAAATTAATATTTAATTCAAAGCTCGCCCAACGAATCAAAACAATATTTTGTATCTTAATTCAACACTTACTATTCTCTTTTACGAGGCGCAAAGAATTTACTATTTTCTCGATTTTCTATATGGCAATTTTAGTGGCTGCGGGCGGATTTGAGGACTCTGTATTGTCTCGAAATAGTTGTAAATGTGCATACATAATGTTAGACAAATAGTAGCCGAAAATTGGTAACAACGAAATAGAAGAATGCGGCTGTTGATTGAGGCAGTCATTGAAACAGTTCGAAACGGAAACGATTACCGTTCCCATTGTATTTACCACCTAGACAAATGATTAAATTATATACGCGTGCGTTGTGTGCTTGCCTCGCACACGAAATTTAGGTAAGTACAATAACAGCCACCCGAAAATCACTTGAGCGCTTCCTTCTGCCATCAGCAGTAGCAGCAAGCATGGATCATCAAACATTGCCGTGCCGTGCAATGAAACAACTTGCAGCGCATAAAAACGTGGCAAGCGGATAAAAAGCGAGCGCAAAAAAAAAACCAGAAGAATAAAATTGCACTGCGAAGGAGGAGGCAATGTCGGAATAATTGCGCGATGTGTTCAGTAATGAGATGGAATTGCACATTGTCTGCGTCTAATTGCGCGCTTGTTGTTGCAGATACTTAATCCGCAGCACTCCTGCGCATTCTAATCTAATATCGAGTGGTATGTGTGCGGTTAGCATGCACTTGTACGTCGCGTGTTCGCGTTCCACGTTTTTTTCTTCGTGGGGTGGTTGCTTCCTCCCGTCTCTTCATTCAATAGCTATGCTAATTCTCACCATCAGGGACTGCCAAAGACTCGCGCTCTTAATGCGCATAAATAATCCATTCATACGTTTCTTCTGCCGCGGCAGTCAGCAGGAGCGCATCGGGAATTCGAAACAATACGAGTGAGAATGTTGAAACGACACCGAACCGCAACACCTCGCGTACTCCACGGAGAGCGTCAATAAAAACGAATCAACAATTTCGTACCTACGTACAATACGTATGTGGCTCACACGTTCAATACATGTCGGGTTGCGAGTGAATGCCAAGAAAAGCAAGGAGAAGCAAGCCCCCCGAAAAAAAAAAACAGTTCTTGTACACGACGCGTTTGTTGGCACGTTATAAACGTTATCATTAAAAAGTCATTAGCTTTACGCTAAGCGTACATTCGTATATGGCACACACAATTCCATCTAATTGTCAGTTTGATGCTATCAACTTTATGTTGTTGTGACTTTTCACGAAGAAAAAACTAATAATACGAAAACATGAAGGGCACTTTTCCCTTTTAATTTTACCATTTCATTAAATATTCAATACAGCCAGCCAGCGAGAGAGAAAAATGCGCCATGCATAATCCACTAATTGCAAATAGTTTAACATTGATTTCAACACGGTATCTCTCATTAATTGAATGCGTTTTTTGCTCTCTTTCTGCGCGTCTCGAACGAAATAAATCACTAACCGGTTGAATGTCACCTACAAACCATTTTGCATTCGAATGGCGAGCGCGCTAATAGAGTGTTAATTCAGCCATTTTTTGCGCACAATTTCCCTGAAACAGTTAAAGCATGCGGCGCGGTGCAGGATGGAGGCGCACAAGAAGTTAATGCAGACAGCGAGCGAAAAAAACGCGAT
This sequence comes from Aleochara curtula, assembly GCA_963978815.1. Lineage (NCBI taxonomy): Eukaryota > Metazoa > Arthropoda > Insecta > Coleoptera > Staphylinidae > Aleochara > Aleochara curtula. Next base: position 14,956,239 of record OZ022216.1, on the reverse strand, counting down.
GCAACACAGCCAAGGTAAAAAGCCGCGCAGCAAGCGAACGAAGAAGCAGAAGAAAAAGCGTAGCAACACGAGCGGACAGGTAAATTAAGTGCAGCGTGGTGTAAAGTTGTATTCCTCCTTTTCGGGGCCGCGCATCTTTCCGCTGTCAGCGTGTTTACTTGGGGCGTTTGTTCGTTCCTTCGTTCGTCGAGAGTTCACTTACTTGTGTCACTGGCGGGCGGGCGCGCGCGCCGCGTGCTCGGTGAAACGGAAACGGATATGAAAATTTTGTACGGAACAAAATGCGCAACAAACGAACGAACAACGCGAGGGAGGCCACGACGAGCAAAAACAACTCCTAATTATGTGCGCATACGTAACATGAACATTTCGTAAACATGTATGAGATATTCTTTGAGGAGATATCTTGTCAACATCTCCGCACTGCTTTTTCTTTATCGAAAAGTCGAGAAAACATTCTATTTGCACTGCATTGTTCAGGGGACGTTCGGTGAATTATTAATGCGGCTTTCAGCTGTGAATGCAGGCCGGAATGTTCCTATAACAATAAATTAATCCAATGCACAATGGATGTCCTACAGGTTGATAATTAACATCCATTTGCGTGATAAGGATAAACCTTCTTAAGATAACAAACACAGTGCCGAGCAATGAGAAAGGTGTCGTCTCGCAAATAGCGCACTTCATTGTGTGCGCGCACTTCCGTGGTCACTAATCAAACAGTGCGCGGCGCGGCGCGTCTTGATTCATTAATGATTAATGACCTCACTGATTCGTAATTGGATGTTCGAAATTCAACGCTACACCCCATCCCGGCTGCCTGCTTTTCACTACACAATTTTCACATTGCATTGTGTATCCTCCGCCGAGTGCCGAGTGTTTATGTAAAGTCTACCCTAATTTTTTCTACACCTCTTACGCTTCTCTGCACTCTCACCCACCGCCAACCAACCATGGTACTCATTCATTCGGCTGTGCTGCGAGATGAATGAATGAATGAATGAATGAGCTTGAGGGTGGCGGAGAATTTCGGGCCGGGCCACCGAGAGTTTTCCCATAATAATGCAGCATAAACAAATACACCAGCTGGAAGGCAATTTCACAAAACAGGCGCATAAACAATTTCCAACAATACGCAAGCGAGCGCACATAATAAGAATCCCTAAAATTTTAACGAGCAGCAATGACGGTCCGTTAACGTTCGAAGGGCTTCCTGCCAGACCTCAATATTCATTCTGGCGTTCAAACGGCAATTAAAATTAATTAAACTGATTGAATACTCGCGAACGAGCCAACTACCGCGCATACCTACTCACTACGCGCGTATTGAGTTATTGCGCATTGGCATTTTTCCTACGTTTTGTGAAATTCGACGTACGTATCCGTCGTTCGTAATTAATTAAATACACCCTTAATGTGTGCCTGTTCTCACCATCAACCCAATTAGGAATTCACTTTGTGCGTACCTACTGTTCTTGTTGTTGTTGTTGTTGCTGTTGATCCGAATTGATAAGTTATGTGTGTGCTTGCACACTGCGTACGATTCGATTAGAATCTAATAGAAGAGAAACAATAATACTATACATGCACAAGTACGTAAACGCACTCATTGCACACGCAGCGCGCCAACGAATTGTTATCCGAAACGAGGAAATTCTAATTTAGATGTTTATAATGATAAAAATTAGGTTTTGCTAACTAATTAAACATCGCATTCATCAATGCATACCTGCGCGCAGGTAAACAACAGCCGTTTCGCTTCAATAACAACAGCGGCCGCATGCTCGAAATGTTTTAATGGGACTTAATTAATTTCCACTATTTCCACCATCCGCACCCACCGCAAACCTGCATTATGATTATCGTGCGTTTCACCGTGTGTAATTTTCTGTTATTACACGAATTAAGTCATGGCCAAAAATTTCAGTATCGTTTTAATTAATTATTATTTACTTGCTACTCACAAATTCCTACCGTTTGATTAGTCAAATATGTTAACGCGCGCGTAAAGTAAAAAAATTGTGTTTGTTTCGTTTTCAATTAATTTCTAGCCCAATTTTAGCGCATAATTAACGAGTTGAGTGAGGTGAGGTTAAGGTTGAACAATTATCGCATACTTTACGCCTACACCCAAAAGTAAATTAGACGACGAATCTGTGATTTCGTGTCAAAGATTAAAACGACATTCGTGTCAATGTGTCACCTACAATTCGACAAAACACAATGAGTAATAGCGCGTCTCGCAATAGTGCTTGGTTGCTTGCTTACTTACACTCAATTAAATCAGCTTAAAGAAAAGTGCTGACGAGCACCTGCTTTGTCGAAGGCGAAGAAATGATTCAAGTCGTTTGTGCGATTTTTGCGCGACCATTTTAATAGCGCCGATGCAATTTATATGCGGCTCGAAATAAAAGTGTGCTTATTTGCGCACGCATGTCATCGGCGAGGCCAAACGCATAAATCCATTGCAAATGCCATAGATCATCGCGATTTACCGCGAGTTGCCCACTTGTTCATCCGCGTGGCTTGCTTATTTATCGAGCGCGCCGCCGAAATCAAAAAATCTCTAAGACTGAATGGAATTTGTATAATTAAATGTTATTTATTGCCGCGTTTCATGCCCGACATCATTATTCCGACTTCCTACCCAACACGCGCAACGACCTAAGAAAAAAACACACGAGCCTTTTGTGCAATAATTTCGCTACGTGTGTGCGCGCGCGTCTTCATAAATTTCTTACGCATTAATTATGAGTCACGTTCAGCGACTCATTTGCAACGCGCACACACGCAAAAAAATATGCAAGAGGTGCATATTTCACTAATTAAATTATCATTTCGTTGAGCGCGCGTAAAAACTTTTATGCGATGGTGTACGCGTTAATTATGTGTTTACACACATGCTGTCCTGTTTGCCGATCATTTTTGTCGCGCAATAAATGCACGTTGCAAATCACTCTTGCGCATACTAAAAATATTAAGAGTAAATTTGCGAGATTGGCATTTCAAAACGTGCTCAAATAAATTCCGGATTTTTTCTCACTTCGTGTGTGTGTGTGTATGGAGAAACGTGTTCGTTTTATGCCAAGTTTTCTTCAAATTGTTTGAGCCCTGAAAGGCACTAAAAAATTCTTTTACGTGTCGGACAGCTGTGATTCCAGGTAGTGCTGCGCGTTCCGTTTTGGTTTGTGGGTCAGAGATTTAAAGGTCTTGCCATTTAAAAATTTAAAAAGACATCGTAAAAATGCTTCCTGCCCACGTGTGCGTAAATGGCCCATTGTAACTTTTTATGCAATGAGCAAGCATTCAAAACACCTAAGTACTTGGAATAAGACTTTTAAACGTATTAAAAGCACTTCGCGTCCAAAGCAAAACTTTATCCATTGATCTCAAAAAGTGTACGTATTCAATAAAATTCAATTCAAACAAGTATTAATATTAATTTTCCCTCACATCACAATCAATTAGTGTGATTTACTTGAATCTCAAAACTAAATAAATAATTTAGTTAATTAACTTGTAAAGCCAATTATAAAACTGCGAACAAGCATGATGGCAAAGGGTGAAATGCAGTGGAGAAAAATATGTCATGTAGTGCTTTTCATTTGCTGTCGACATAAGCTCAAACGTAATGGAAAAGAGAATAAACAATGAGCGTGCAAACTCAACTCGCCAACGTACGAACGGGAGCGAGAGAAAAAGAAGAAGTTGTTAATGAAAATATAATGAATCCATCGCGGAAGAGCGTGCGCTTTGTTAAGTTATTTCCTCGATTTGATTGCAATAAATTTAATTAAATCTGGACCGCGTTCGACAACGATGAACTGGCAAAATGCAGGCTTTGAACATTTCACAAATTTTCAACCCCTGGTGTATGTGCATAGGTAGCTAAGGTACATTACGATGGTACGTACATACGTAGAAAAGCAAAGAATAATGCGCGTATGCGATTTCCGTGTGCACCTCTTTCAACCACTTTTGACTTGCGCCGAGTAATTTTTCATTGAATGCGAAACGTATTACGACAAAAGCCGACAGGGTGCTTGAATTACGAGTGCATGCAGTTGGAAAAGCATCCATCGGCAGTCGCGACGCCGCGGCAGGATGAATTCACTTGGTTTGGCACATGGGGCTGCAAAAAGCGCGCGTTCAACCCTCTTTCGCTGTGTGCAAAAACCCTTTTCGATCGCAGCTTTTCACCTTTCTTCCCACTTTTCCCTGCTCGCGCGCTTCTATACAACGCAAACACGCATAGTAATAATCATAATAATGCTGGAAATGTTAAGGCGCCTTCAATACACGCGTTCAAGAAAACGCAGCATCTTTATTCATTCGCCGTCATTCACCCCTTTAACGTTTTCATCATTTGCCCGCCTTCTTCTTCTGCTACTGCTGCTGCTGCTTCTTTACTTCTTGACGCGTATTATGATTATTCAAACATGGCGTGCAAAAAGTAATTCGGTTTTCGTTCGATTCGACGCGATAAAATGCAAATGCGAACAAATTCTTGGCGCGTTCTCATTTGTTGCCGACTTGATTTCGCGATGAGTCGTGCAACGCAATTTCTGCACACAAATTGTGCGCAGCCGTCGTCGTTCTCATCTATTCGGTGCGTAATTAAAAGAATATTCAATTACGAAGAAGGGGCGTTGATTGTCTTGAGATGAACTCATCATCATCATCATCATCATCATCGCCGTCGTCATCGTCGGCCATTAATTATTGCGCTATTCAATTCGACATTGCAAACTTTTTCAATAACTCACTGAATGGTAAAACTTTTTCCATAATCTTAACGTCCAACAAAGAAATATACGAGATTCGTATAAAACACGCCTGGATGTAATCTGCATTCGCATTAAAATCTCTCGCATACATTCGAAAACACTCAATATTTAATAGCTGATTAATGCACATATGCACTCAGTGTATTTATATTTGAAAATGCAGCCGACATGAATTCCAATTAAATTTAATTGTGCATCAAATATTTACATTTAAATTCATTTTGCAATTTTGATCCGCGAGCGCGCTTAGTGAGTGTGCGCGCGCGCGCGCATTGGTACTGCACACTCATATTATATATACATTTATAATAAATATCGCTCGGATTATGTTTGCGCTCAATTGGAATTTATGCAAATACGGCCGGCGAAAGAGTGCGCACAAGCGTTTGATTGAATTGATTCACATTCACGTTTAGACAGTCATTCGAAATATTTAAAATGAGCGACGCATTGATGGAAAACTTTTAGTTATATTCGGACAACAATTCAACGATCTATCCAGCAATGTATGTATTTGTGTTTTGTGTGTTTGGTCAATGCGATTTAAATAACTATAATTTAATCATATTGCTGCTACAATTCAACGATACGATACTTTTTGCCATCGCATTCGTAAATGCGATCTAAACACAATAATAATAAGTGAGCTCATCAGAGTGTAATCGGCAGCGGCAATCATCATTAACCTTGATAAATGTTCTAAGCAAATTAGAGAATAATGCAGTATACGAGAGCAAGCGCGGAAAATAAGGTTATAAACAAATGAAACAATGCAAACGATCAGCTAGTAGTAGTAGTAGTAGTGTGTGTGCGTGCGCGTTCAAGAACATTTTATACATTCGAGGAAAATTATACGTGTTTAACTTTACACGGTATTAACAATATGAATAAACAAACAAACAAAAGCGCGCAAAAAACACTTTGGAATATATTCGTGTATGATAGCAATGTCTTATTATCGTCTCAAGAAAGGCAAAAAAAACTCTTGATTTAACGCAACTTTGGTTGATTAACGAGCTGTGTCTTGATAATTACAGCATTTCCGCGTCTTAAATGCATTTGGCTGTCTGTTATTTTCTGTACTTAAATTCCAACTTAATTCTTCATCGTGCATCCCAAAAGATACATCAAGGTTTCGCCTGACATTAAATTGTACGAATTCATAAACAAGACGCGTTATTTACCATACAATACGTTTGTAAATTTAAATTACACACACGCAATATACATATACAGTCAGTCGCAGAAGCATGGCGTAAAATAAGAAAAAGAAAACCCACTAAAGGGGTACTTACCCCTTGTTGCTGACCATCCTTGGAAATCCGGGAAGTGAAATAGGCACATGGAAAACACTACTAAATATTGAGATACGCGATTTACCATTACAACTTTTTGCCGGCTGATAGCCGCAAGGGGGTACCCCCCATCCAACTGACTGCGCGTGACCTCATATTAAAACCCTTAGGCTTGTTGTAATAGTATTTTACTTCAATATTTAGTCTAGTGATTTACATATGCTTATTTTACTTCTAGAAATCCAAAAATCAGCAACAAGGAACTGATTTACAAATAATTGAATTTTTTAATTTTAATTTTTTTGCGGTTTTACGTAAAATGAACTGGTGCATCAGTGGTGTCTTTTTATAGCAGCACTTGCTTTACTCGCAATTGTTTTTCTTGGCGTTTTTACGATCGTGTTGAAAGTCTTGTTAAAATATGAAAATTGAGTGAACTTGTTATCTTCCTCTCTTGGCCTGGCAATTTTGTAGCGGGCGCACTCGACCGGAATATTTACTCTAATGAATTATTGCGGACGCATTGAAAAGTCATAAAGTAATGGGCGAAATGAAACGAGCGCGCCAGATATAATACGGCTGAAATGAGGAAAAGCACTCGGCGCGAATAAAAAAATGCTGCACGCTTGAGGGGGCGGCGCGGCAAGCAGTGCGGCAGCGTCAGCTTCAGCTTCAGCGGCGAAAGAAGGACATTGTTTTAGCGCGCATGATTTTAATTTCGTTGTTTCTGTCATTCCACTCGCCGAATGGAAAGTAAATTCCAAACTTTTCGCTACAAATTATTATTATGATTATTTATCGCAAATCTTTTTCAACGCACGTCAAGCAAATTAATTTACCTTGGGTTGAATCAATAACGTAGCGCGTAGGTACCTACGTATCAAGAGTAATTATTCGATTGAAGCTACACCTTTGTAAAGAAAAATACGAGCGTATAGAATGTAAACTAAGTTGTAACATTGTGCATAACGCTATTGAAACGCACAGATTCAGTGCACTAGCAGCAGCAGCAGCAGTCGACGTGTCATAGTGTAAATTATCGAGTAATGCACGTGGAGTGCGCGCTCGGTTATTTCCATTTGAATGGAATTCGTAATTTGGGTGCTGAATAATTTCAAACTTTGATTGCTCTGCGTGTAACTGTATATTTCATTATGCACACAACTCCCTTCGAGCATGAAGAGGTTCATTTCGAAACTATACAACCAGCGAACGCATACACATCCACGCGCGCATTTTACTCACTTCCTTCGCTGAAAGCGCGCGCGCGACCCAGCTGAAGGGTTGATAAGAAGCGATGCGATGGCGACAACGCACACACATGCACGCATATGAAACACAGCAAGCGAATACACACCCCATCGTATAAAGCACGTTTGCCATTGCCCAAATTGCAAAAATACTACGTGGCACACGTGGCATTTACATGCGATACACGCCGAGTGTACGTACCTACAATGAAAGAGGGAAATGCATGTAAACACGGGCTACTATCTTAAATTTCATGAAACGCAACCCTTTCACGGCCTATTTATAAAAGAAATCTCTTAAATTAATACTCATACAACCACTTCAGCAAGCGTGAAATTCAAAAGTTATTTATATTCAGCTTTCGCTGAGTGATGCGCGTTATTGCCGTGTGCGCCAGTGATAAATACGAATATTATAAAATTCGGTAGGCCATCCGCACGGTTGCATAATAAAAATTTAAATTAAGCATACTTGTTGACTGGCTGCTGACTGGGTGATTGATACGCGCATCCTTCAGTTTTTCGTCAAACGAACTGAACTCGTCGGGCTCTAAATTTGGCTTTAGTCGAGCGCGGTGCGCGCTTGTTTCAATCTCGACGGCGAGCGCATCTTTCATGCTGCACTCGAGACCGCAGCGCGGCAGCGGCAGTGGCAGCGGCAGCTCGGCGGCAGAGCTTTTTCAATTGCCGCTGCCACTTCTTCATCGCTCGCGTGTAACTAATTCATACACGCAGCGAGGAGGGTTTCTCGTTTGGCGCGTTGCTGTTGTTGTTGAAAATGATTGATACGCTCCAGCCAGCGCACATTTATCAGCGGGTTGTTGAATGCAAAGAATTACACACATACAAAAAAGTGAAACAACGCGCCCCCGCTCGTTCGCGTCTTGTCCTCATCGACTGCACACGTTCAGATAATGAGCTTAATTCAATCGCACGACACGGCACTCGGCGCGTGATGATGAATTTGTTCAACATTTGCATTTTGCGATTGCAAACAATGTGCGTATCAGCAATTAATGCCTTCGGTCGACTACCCCCAACCTATTTGCCACCGGCTAATATCTTGTTCGCGCAGTGATGCGTACAAAGCTGATGATCATGACGAAGAACGCACATTGGCGCTGTGTGCGTGTGCAAACAGGAAAATTGATGAAACAAACCGGATGCGACGAGGATATCGGAAAGCTTTGCATAATTGCGCGATAGCGAAGCTTCCATCAAGGGTTGTCCGACATGCCGCCAACGTTGCCATCCGTAGCCGCCGCGCGTTCGATGGGTACACATCTATGATGCATGGCGGCGCGTCCAACTTCCGACCGAACGCCCGTAATTAACGCAATTATACATTTATCAAAACGCAAATTGCTTTATTAAGAGTGTGCCGAGAGACTTAAAACACCGCGCGTGTTGCGTGTTGATTCAAGTACAGACAATTGAAAAACGTGGATGGTATACTTATTACTCAATCGCGTACCTACAATTTCATTACCATCACCACGCAAAGAATGCCAAATTCAATAATATTTCTTCTTCGCCTGCGCACCATCATCGTCGTCAACATAATAATTACGTACGCGTATTTAATTAATTAGAAATGTTTTTCGAGTAATTAATCATAAACAGCCGGCAAAAATTAATAAAAAGCAATTAACGAAATTTAATTGACCCTAAAATAATTATACGCATATACGCGCGCGTAATGGAAAATTTATCTTGAATCTCCTCGCCGTCGTTGTGTCCGTCATATTTTTATTCGGCGAATAGAAATTCATCCGAAATCTGCTCGTGTCGTGCGATACTTACATACGACATTCGTGTTTGTATGCCATCAGAGTGGTTCAGCACTTCTCTATTTGCGTCATAAAAAAACACAACACACGGCGGCGCGCAATGCTACTGGTTATTAAAACGAACAAGCTAATGAAAAAAAATTAATTAACTATGCAAATGACATTTTCTCGACGCGCAAACGCGAAACGCAAGAGAAAAAATTGGACGGCCAGCGCGTCGGGTGTTATCAACGCGGCAACACTCGTAAAGAGCAATTTTATTGATTGTAATCCTAGTCAAATTTATTGGCTTAATTGCGCATAAAACAGTCACACGGATGAGATCGAATATTTATTAATTAGTTAATTATTTCTCAATCGTACGCGCATAACAATTCGTCGCCGCTCTGCGCTGTGAGAGAGTTCTGAGAGAAACATGCCGACTAATTAATTATCAAATTTTTATATTTCAAGAATCACCGATCGGAATGCGGATCGCTTCCGATAACGATCGCTCAATATAAAAGTCGAATGCAGACGGATGACATGAATTTTAGTGGTGCTTTTTATCGTTCCTCATTGCCAGAGTGTTTGCGCTAATATATTGTAAACTCTTTTGCTTGTGTTATTTAGTTGAAATGCTCGACCGGCTTAAAGGTGCATTCTTTATGCGACCACATGTTGTTTATTGTTCGTTTGACATTTTACCAAGCGCTGCACAACTAAAGGACATTTCGCTCATGTGGATGACCAGCAACAACAGCACACGCGAAAAAAAAAATGAAATTTATATTGTGGTCATACGTAATTCCTATTTTCTCATACGCTTTTTTTGCGCGTTCGTTTGTAATATCAAGGATGCTCCATTGACAAATAAAAAATTAAATTAAATTCGTCTCGAGCGATCGAGAGGAAATAAAATAAAATAAAATAAGACGCTTTGCTTGTATGAATAGTCCGTTCGTAGGCGGAGAGAGAGTAACAGCGAGATGAAATAATTTTTTGTGCGTCTATTGCCAATTATATCCCATTTCGAAAATGCCAATTCAATTTCCCTCTTCTTTCTCAAGTGATTATGTGTAAAAGCTGTGTAAGTCCGGAATCCGGGCGCGAGAGAAGAGAGAGCAAACTTCATGCGAGTAATACGTACGTATTACTGGAGTATTGGCAGGCCGCCGCGGCAGGGCGCGTTTTTGGCGATACACGCAGACAAACAATTTTGAGCAACTTTTAATGGGCTTCAAGTTACCTCTCCAATACGCGTCTTCGCCGCCGTTCGTCCGTCCAACTTCTCGACAATTTATTTACGCGCGCGCGTTGCCGTCTCGCGTTTTTCTTACGCTCCTTACTTACTTACTTACTTTGCTTAACTTGCGAGTGCTTTCCCGAATATATTGACGGCTCAAAAGTGTTTTTTTCCTGCGTATAAATAATCTTGTCGAATGCCAGATTATAATTATGCAGCCATAAGAAATGGAATTCGCGTAATTTCGTATAAACGACGAAATATTTCTTCGAGGGTGAAACAAGTTACAAATTCGCATGCAAGAAAACGATAATTGCGAAAAGAATAATGCACTACATTGTATGTAGTATTGTGTTGAGTGCAAATAGACGAACGAGTAGAAGATGTGTGTAATTTTAACTTTTCCAATTGCATTCACTCGACGACTAACCAGCTCGCCAAGATCAAATAAAACTAAATTCTCAGACCCACACACACACATAGTGTATGCAATAGCTAACTAACCAACTAATGGCAAACTCGAATGTGTACGTAGTGCACACGGAAAACTATAGCGCATTAAATTTTTAGCGTAATTCCACATTTATAAATATTAGATGAGCGTTATTTTCAGTCGGCGAAAGAGCGAGCACTTCACGTCACAGGCCCAAGTTTGCTCGAGCGTTCTTTTCGCGCACACCGGCTCGTCTGCAATATATGAATGTCTCGCGTACATTCATATATTGTAAAAATACTAAATTTTTCATGATTTTGATTACAATTGCATTGCATGTTGTTGCGCGAAACAAAGCACAAAATACAGAAAGAGAGAGAGAGATGGGCGCGCGGGGTACATATGCTTAAAAAGTGATTACATTTAATTTGCATGCCTAATGAGATTTTTGTTTCTTCGTTCAGTTTCGCTGCTCTGCGCGTTTTCCTGTATGTACTACCTATTCTTTTATTCCCTTTTGCCTCCTCCACGCGTGTTTGCATTTCGCGTATTATATTCATGCCTTAATGTGCCTCAATAATGTCTATCGCATGTACGAAATGTCGTCTTTCGTATGAATCCTTTTTCGAAATGTAATTTTTCCTCTCTTTGCGGTTTTCGCGTGTAATTTTCCTGTCGAATGATTTTCAGAACACTTACTTGTTCATGTCAAATTTACAAATTTTAGTTAATTACAAATTCTCCTCTTTCCCCCCGGTTTTCATGCCTATTCATTTGTGGTAACATACAGTGTAGATGAGAATTGTACCGTATTGTTTCCGCTATTCAGGGTACGCTTGATTATTGCCTGATTATTTCGATTATCACTAATCGCGCATCTCACATGCAAAGAGCACCGAAACCGAAATACGTATTTATTCAAAGCATCTGCACGATTGAGCGCGGCAACGCTGATAAAATCGACGAGAGGGCTACTTAAATTCGACGCGCATTTTCATGGAGGGCAAGCACCGAAAATTTTCGTGGATATCACACGCGCACTCATCGAAGCAGGAAGCGCCCCGCAAAACCAAGGCAAACACAATCGCAATCGTGTTCAATTAGAGGTAGGCAGGCAGGTACGTATGTACGTTATTCGGGCTAAAAATACACAAAAGCGCTCAATCTGCAATTGCGCGGAATAAATTCGCTTCCGGCCGCGCACGCCACAAATTACACCTACTACACTCTTAGACAAAATTTGACTAATTATATCAATGCCATTATCAAAAACCCGTGCTATTTCTTTCTTCTTTATTTGGCTGCTTCTCTTCTTTGAAAATTAAACCTGCAATCATCATTTGCATTCAATTCATTCGCGGCCCATTAGTACAATTCGTAATATTTATCATTAGCGAGCGGGCACATGGTACACAAATTACGTTTGCGTTTGGATTCTTTTTTTTTTATTATTATTTGGCAGAATAATTCGCCTCTTAAACAAATAGGCTTAGCTACGCATACCAAGAGAGGAAAAAAAAAGCAAAATACCGCCGACTTCCGGGCAGCGGCTTTATAAATTATACACCATCGAGTTTCATCAAAATGTATTCTCGCTCTGTTCTTCTCTCACTCCTCCGCGTACTTATTTTAACCCGAAATTCCAGAAACGCAATGCTGAATAGGCGGAGGCGGAGGAGGGTCACTTGTCTTACACACGTCTTTCAATTCTCTGCTGTCTCTTGCTGCCTTTGAATAGCATTCTAATGAAAATTGCCCCGTTATTAACCGCCGAATGTACTCTTTGCAAAACACATTACGCGTCCTGGCTTCTTGTCTTTTCCATCAAGTGGAGAGAAAAAAAAAAGAACATATAGCATGAACAACAACAACGATCAACAAAGTAGCAACGTCAACTACCTCGACGAGACATTGAATGAATGCGAGCTACCGCGACAACACAACGCTTTACATTTACATATTCGCAACATTGCTCGAATATTTCCTGATACACAGAAAACACATTTGCGCGCAGTCGAACATGTCGAACAAACAACTAATTAATGCCTAATGTGCGCTTTGTTAGTTTAGTGCATTTTTCAAATACTTTACGTCGTCGTGCGCGCTCGCAGTTATTGCATTCTTTTTGTCTTCTTCATTCAATTGCATTGTAATTTCCTGTCAATCAACGCACATCAGATTGCATCGGCGATGAGGGTAAAACGCGTTAATTATTTGTTAATTACATTACGAGTACAATGCCAACACGACTACGACGCGACTTTAACTAAATGCTAACGTTTTCTTTTTTGCTTTTTTTTTTCCATTCACATTACCAGTTTTTCCAGATGAGCATGAATGCAAATCGTCACCGAATTGAATTTATTGACCCTTTGTCCGTCCACCTTCCCTTGCTTGTCGCCGTAATGATAACACACTCCGCTCCGCACTGTTTGTCTTTGCACGCTTGCATTCATTGCAATTGATGCATTCACGCGTTCATTAACCGAATGACAAAATATAATCAAAGTGCGGTGTGTGCTTTTTGTTGCTTTTGTGCGCTTCACCGTATTGTTTTGCTTTCGTCGTTTTGTGTTGCGTGGCGCTTCTACTAAACAGATCGTATCTTCTGCGGCAGCGCCCGTTTTGTTTTGCCACCCCTGTATGAAAAAGCGCGCTTGTGTAAATAAAACGATGATGGGGTTGAATTAATTGACAAGCCGCCCCTTTTTCCCATCATCGTCATTGATTGAAAATGTGCGGCTCAAGTGACATGTTTTCGTTGTAATTGTTCAGCCGCCCCCGAAACGCAATCAAAATGTCACACGACGCTGACACCCAACAGTGAAGAGCTTATTAACGTTGTGTTAGCACGAAAAGAAAAAAAAATTGTAAATTCCCATAATGTGCATTTGTGATTATCAAAATTTAATTACTTCGTAAATGGGTAAAGCCCCAATGTGTTGCAACAAGTGACACGTTTTTGTCATCATCATCATCATCACGCTGCTAGTGAAAAATACGTGGGAATATCGATGATAACAAATGCATAATTTAGTTATAAACTATTAGTAAGTAGGCTTATAGCGCTGATTAGATAAGCAGACAAATTTGTTGTGATTATCTAGAGACTTGTCTAATTTTAGCAATGATAACTTACGCATATTATTATTAACTTGCAACTTTTCAACGAATATATTTTATTGCACCACATTTTGTGCAAGCCGTGTTGTTTGCTTTTCCAAATTTTTTCCGTTCATTCTTTCTAAATTTGGCTCAATGTTAAGATATCTCTCGTAGATCAAACAATTGAATAATCTACACTTTTATATCGCGCGCATTATAATTATGCGACGTGTAGGCAGACGGTAAACAAATTGAATGTGTATTTTTATCGCCACAATTGATTTGCTCGCGCAAATAATGCGCAATTGAGAAGTTGTGCAATGCATGCAAATTGTGACTAATTGTTTAATAGTTTTCGTGAATGCTTAATTAGTATTTGCATTTGGAGCTAATTGTACTTTACCAAATGGCTTTGTTTCAAAATATTTGCACATTTATTTTATCATCACTTAACCATCGATTACCATATTTATATTGCGATTTACGCCTGTACTTTAAAGCTTTGATTCGAAAAAATCAAAATCAATTTGCAATTTCATAAATTATTTGACGAATTTCAACTTTGCTCTAATGAAAATTTAATAATAAATGGGCTTATTAATAATGATGATAATAATAACGCGAGAATTAAAACAATATACTCATTTCAATATTCCTAATGCGTGATGCGCTTTTGCCAATGCGTTTGTAATGCAGTTGTAAATTAATTGTCAGTGCTTTTATGAATAATTCTGCAAATTAAATGAAATCTGACTAAATACATTCATTCATTAGCCGAATTATTGAAATCCTACAAACAACATTCCCGATGCCGTAGTGGTTGTTGTGCAGCAAATACCATTTGCATACGTTTCAAATCAAACACGAGCATTTTTCCATCATTATTAATCACGTTGATACGCGCATGTGATGCGTGTGTGTGCACTTGTCATTGTCGGTGATGCGCGCTTTGAAATAGTTGGTAATAATGCTGCTGCAACTAATTAAATTCCAAAGCTCGAAATGCACTTTTCTCATCCGATTGCATTCAATTATTCCGCTGTGCTTTGCATGTCTAATTCAATAACAACCGCTTATTCGCGAAAATGCCGAGAATGCGCACGCATAGTACAATTGATCTCGTATCAATAGGACATCAATAGGTTATATCGAAAAAGTATATTTGCACTCACTCATGCGCTGAGCATCTATTTGCTGTAAACAACTAATCATAAGATAACGCCCGCTTGAGAATTACTATGCACTGCGTTTTTTAATTATCAGCCGTGTCAAGTACGTGCATTCGACGAGTAGATGAATAAGATAATGCGTGATTAGATTAATCGATTGATTAGCAACTCTCCGCCGATTGTGTTCGAGTGGGTATTGAGGTACAAGTGGGTGCAAGTTTATCGTCGAATTTTGCATTTCGACTATTTTTAACATGGTGTATAATTGACCTATCCAATTGATTTACTTTCGTGTAATTGCAATTTTAAGGTATTCACTTTATCAGTTGCTGAGGTCATCGATATAATTGTTGTTCGATTCGCTGTTACCTGGTTGACAATTTTAAAATACCATTTCCGTTTCGTACTACCTACTTATCATTTTCCGTTGATTGCTTTCCATGGTGATGGATGAATATAATATATTCATCGATTTGGCGCGACAATATATAAAAATAGTAAAGAAAAGAGAAATTGTTCAAACACTTACGTTTATGCGATAATTATTCCTCTCATTGGTAATCTACTTCCTCTTATGGACAATATACTTCCTCTCCATGGTCATCTCTACTCTTATACTCCTTCTTAATGGTTGAAATGTACACTGTAGTCCTAAAACAAGAATAAATGTACTACCTGCTAATTCGTACTACCGTAACAGTAAAGAACAGAGAAATTGTTCAAACACTTACGTTTATGTGAATATTCCACTCATTGATAATCTGCTTCCTCTGATTGACAATATACTTCCTCTCCATGATCATCTATGCCTTCTGGATAATTAGAATCCACACACGAATCCTAAAACAAGAATAAATGTACTATCTGCTAATTCGTACTACCGAAACAGTGAAGATACGAGAAATTCTTCAAACACTTACGTTTATGTGAATATCCCTCTCAATGGTAATCTGCTTCCTCTGATTGACAATTTACTTCCTATCCATGGTCCTCACCCATACTCCTTCTTAATGTGCTTAGAATGTACACAGTATTCCTAAAACAACAATACATGTATTAGCTTATGTGTATTTGTTATTGTTACACTGCAAATTCACTTGAACAAACGCCTATCATACAGGTCGATACCTGTTCAACATAACCACTGTCGATATTGAAATTGAATTTCAATATATACTGGGCGAACGCTAATTCTAACCTGTCATAGCTATTTGCTTGTATCTTTTATACGTATATACCGCGTGTGCAAGTCTGGTGCGAACATTCAGTGTAACGCTACGTCACTAATCTCTATGCACGCAATGTTTCTCTGCGCTTGGTGACGCGCACTAACACTAACGCATATGTCTCACACGTACGACAAATTAAGACTGGTGAAATACAATGATTACTGCGCTAAGATGTAATTAATGAGCGATAAATACCTTGTAACAATGCTGAACGATGTCGTAATCCTATGGTATACCAATCCAAACGAGTAAGACTTGATAAATGCCCAACTGTTGAAGCAGTCCATGCGCTGACTATGCCGACGCTATTTCGCTGACCAGATGGATGGATTCACTATAAATTATTGATTGATGCACTGATATCCGTATTATTAGGTCACACTACCGATATTACTTAGTTTATACGTATTTAATTCGATGTTAAGTACAATTAGAGCAGGCGAGACTTTGATGTATACGCGAGGTTATGTTAAGTTCAGTACACTGCTGCGCACTGCTACAACGCATTGCAGAATCTTGCCGATGGCGCGGAAGTGACAATTGCCCGATCGTATCCGAATTGCACATACGTCTCGTCCCGAATTTTAAATTCAAATTCAAATGTTGCACATGACCAATATGCTCAATGAAGATAGCAATATGTTAAACTTGAGTAAAAGCAATGACGATATATACAATTTACATGCATTAGTCTTTGAAATAATAAATGACTTCTCAAGTGAATAATAAAGCAAATCAAAAGGCAATTTGTTAACTTGAACCATAATAAAAAGGGCATGCTTGATATTTGTTACTTCTTCATTGTGCAACCAGCCTGTGAATGGAAAATAAAATCGCTCGTGGGGGTTGTTCAAGATAAAAAGTCATAGGATCAACCATGCATGCATTATACACGATTGTAATACACGTGGCCGGCGGCTATTTTCCTTCCATCATATTCCCATTTCCACCCGCACTCGGTAGGTACGTGCGCGTGCTCCTCGCGCATAGCTTGTTTGTTCGCGCACTTTTATTATTTCGAAATATTTGAAATTTAATTTACCCGTTCGTGTCACATGGCAATGAGCGGAATGAAATTAGTGTGCGGCTCGCCGCCCCAATCCGGCCGTCGTCGTCGGCGGCTTGTAGCATACGTGCTGGAACAATAATAGTATGTATTTGCATGTTAGTATCACACGCGGGCGCGCACGCCTTCGCTCGCGCCTTGCATTACACGAACGACAACAGAAACCTCTTAAAGTTATAAAATTTTAGTAGCGAGTTTAATGTTCGTGAGAAAACTACTCGCGTTGCCGCCAACACCGCAATTTTCTTCCAGCGAACAGGGCCGCACAATAAAAAAAAAACAAAGCGCAGAGCTGAAAAGTTATGCGCCCTTACAAAATATTTATTTATATTGACATATGACTCCCCGCTAAGCGCTCTTTGCCATTATTATTATTCCGTTGCCACTGGTTATTAACAAACCACCCTTTTAAGCTGCATGCACCCTTTGCAGCAGCAACAGCAGCAGCAGCTATAGCCATAGCCTATTCGCAAATTGATGAATCGCATTGATTTGGAGCCTGTTCTATGTATTAAGAGAGGCGGCATATGCGGTGGCAATTTGCAAGTACAAAATTGAATATAACGTGCATATATACTCGGACTCTGATCTTTTGATCCTAATCTCTTACGTGCCATGCACCCATTGTGTGTGTAGCTCATAAACTTTACATTTTATTACATTTAATCCACACTGACAGACATGCCTCTCTATTTTACTTGGCTTTTTTTCGTCCTCCTCCTGGCGGTTTTGCTTGCTTCGAATGAAGCCCATTCAGCCCGCTCGAAATGAATGAATTCTCTTCGTATCCTATCCTATCCTATCCTATCCTATCAACCCAGCCAGTAAGCCAAAGCACGTCTAGCCCTGCACCCATGCATGCATGCATGCGGCACTATGATTAGAAGCGGCGGGCGCACTCGGAATAGTTTTTGCATTTAACGGACACGCACGCTGAGCATAAATGCAGTTTTGTTAACAGGCGTTACTCATTCACCGCATTTGTAATGGAATTGTGCGACGCACACAATGCGCGCGTTTAGTTTATTACTCGACAGCCCAAAACGGGGAAAACGCTGCGATCCGTTCGTCTTTGCTCACTTTGCCAGCGAGCATAGAACAGCCACACACACGCGCTCCAGCGAAATGTCAAAATGAGAACGCATCGTAAAACCTGAAATTGACATGTTTTATTTCCGATAATTCACAATTGCTACCCGCTCGCCGAAAACGCGTAGCAACACAACAAATACGGCAATTTTGGTTGTGCAAATAGCCACCTTTTAGAAAAGGACTCTAACGGATTCCTTTAGAAATTGTGCACAATGTCACTAGAAAACGTTTCAATGCAATACACTCTGTTTACTCATCGTAAAAATTACTAATTTACGATGCTAAACTTATTATAATATTTTATTTCTCAGCGAGTGTGTGCAATCATTTCGTTTAATGTGTGACTTTCGAGAGTGTTTAAGGGATAGCGAAAGCCTTGTATTCCTGCCGCCGCCGCCATGCGTGCTGCTGGCCATCGGCAATAGCACGATGGGCGTTATGGTCATTCCATCGCGTATCCCGGCTTGGCCGGCCGAAAACGTGAGCGTTAAGTGAGGAGCGAGCGCGTATCCCGGATGACCAACGGTTTTATTTTAATGCCGCCGCATTAAAGTAAGCTTTTTATGGGTGCGAAGGGTGGACGTTTTATAATTTTACGAGTGGATTTTTGGGGCGAGCAGCGCTGGCTGCATATAGGATACCCCCTGCTGACCCTCGCCTAGATGATTATTATTGCCTTCCACGGGAGAGATGCATGCATTGTGGCGCAGCGTGCGCTGGATGCGTAAGTAATTCAAGGAGAGAAAGGAGTGCGTAAGCGGTTCAGTGAAAAAATCTCTTTTACGTGCTGCATGCAATGGAGCACATTCGACCAACTAAATGCGTGCATAAACTGCACTCAATGGACATGTAAATATAACAGTTTACGGTAATAATGGGGTTGTTTAAGTTACACCCTTTGCTACGTTTCGCCTAAGCACAGTGAGAAAGTTTCTGGGATGCGATGCAAAAATTGTAAATCAGTGAGGAATGAAGAAGAGACTTATGCAAATGTTGTTTAACGAAAAATACGACTTGACGACTTCTTAATCTTGTCGTCTCGTCTCTTCTCGTCTCGTCGACCGCTCCAATAATGAGTGGTTTATTAAGCAAAACGAGTTTCCACGTTGGCATTTTTGTTGCTGTCTTTTGACGACTTTATAACACTGCCCGTAATTGCATTCAAGCAGACGCGCGCGAACCGAACAAAACGTATAATTTGTAATAATAATTAACATTGCGAAAATTAACATTTTACGACTCGCAACAAGAACGAATAAGTCGTCGCTTTCGAGTATTTTCGTGTTTGCTAAACGCATACGACACCGAGGCGGCGGATAAAAAAGTTAATTAATATTTTTTTATCTGACACGCGAATGCGCGAAATTTTATGATGCGTTAAGCATTTGTTTGAAGGCTGCTAATAAACGTATTATTCAATTACAATGCTCGTAAATTATTTGCGCGTATTGCGTTACCGCACAAAATGTAATTTTTGAGCCCATTTTTCTTCATCGAATACCTACATCTCCGCCACCGCCACCACCACCATCGTCACTGTGCGTTTTCCACACATTTTCACCCCCATCGCATATCGGCGGTACGAAGAAAAAAATGAAATATAAATATGCATCTGCCATGAAAACGCACGCGAACAAGCGTCACCATCAGCTCTTTAAAAGGCGCCAACCATCGTCAAACAGAGTAAATAATTAATACGAAAAACGCGATAGGTTTCCCGGCCGCAATTACACACAACGCACACTTTACCACGCTTATCACACATGTGTGCACACTAGCTGCATTACTCCTGCGTGTGTGTGTGTGTGTGTGTGTGTGTGTGCGTTTCGTGCTTCCTGTTGAACGCAAACTCGCGCGCGCGTGGGGGTGGTTTTTTGTTGTTGTGGTACACACACGTGTACATGTGTTGTAGTTTAAAGCATTGCGGTTAATTGGTCAGAAGCAACGGCGCAATTTTTTATTTACAACTTTTACCTTTCGTGATTTTCCTACAACAACCCCGATCTAAATGAGTGAGTGAACGAGTGACTCCTTTTTTTTTCCCTGCCGTGCCCCCCTCCCCCTCGCGCCCCATTCCGTTTGTGTGTTTTGTTTTTAGTCATTTGCCTTCATCGGAAAGCTTTATAAATAATTGTGGACAGAAGGTTGATTCAATTTTTTCCACGTAAATGTTCTATTCAAATATAATACCTAACACGGCTTGATTTGAAAAACAGGATAAGAGTGAAATACGTCGGATTAAGTACTCTGAATAATATCCGTAATTATCTATTGTTGGCTGTAAGCGCGAGAAAAAAAAAGGGGGAGAGCGGGAGAAAACGAGCGCTTTCAAGTACGTCGCACAAGAAGACAAGTATCTCTATTCGAAATGCGCTCGCTCCCGTGCAGTTATTGTGCATGCGCTCCTCAAATTGCATACGGGGACGACGAATTCAATATATATCCCGCTTTATGCGATTGCTACCCCCGTGGCGCGAATGTGAATTCGGTTTGAAATACCTACTAGTGCAAATACAGCGAGCGAGCGCGCGCACCCCATCCACCACGTGACTGCTTTATGCGATGTCAATTGCCTGTCACAAATACGCGCAGTGTCATGCAAATTTTCCAAGCATTTCACCAAACCAAACTAAACTACCGGTTTCCATCGTCATGCATATGCATGCTCCGGCTCTGCCCTACCTATGCGTGTCACTCAATAAGTTGTACCTAGCTACTTTTTAGCTGCTAGTCGCGTTCGCTTCTCTATTCATTCGCGGATTCCGCAAGTCAATGCGCGTTTTATCTCTTGAATGAATCGCAATGCGTACCTACATAGCTACGAACCAATGCAATGTATTATTGCGTACAAAGGCATTGAAATTGAATTGAGGTTAACTAGTTACCAAAAATACATGTACAGACGCATATACAACTCCGCGAAAGATTTGTACATTTAAATAAATTCATATTTCATAATTTTTCACCCGTGTTTTGTACACACGCATCAAGCGACAATACGCAAACACAACTATGGTACTCGGTGTACGATTTGATAAATCACTCAAGAACATTGGTTGTTGAATCGCTTGACTTGTATTAATGCGTTTTACTTCTTAAACAATCCGCATTGCGCACACAGCTGACTGTATTATTATTATTATTGCGATACAACAAGGCAGCGATCGCATGAGAGAGCTTTAAAGATGGAGCACAATAGCGGAGCAAGTACAAGTTTTTTTCATCGGCGTGAATGCGAAGGGTGCTAGAGGTTGATTCTTTACACCTATTCTTTTCGTCATCATCATTTTTCATTACCAACTTATTCACTTCTTCTTCTCCTTCGACCTGCATCGCATCGCATCGCATCGCATCGCCCGAATAACCCAGTAACCACTTCCAACTTTTCGCCCGTCTCTGCTAACCTTCTTTGCGCACTTTGGGGAGCAACAATACGCGCGCCGCATGCTTATTATTGCTGCCAACTTATTCGGTGCGCGCGCGCGCGCGTTCGTCACGAATGAATGAACATATTTATAAATACGCGCGGCGCGGTGTACAATGCAAAGAAAGACTTGCCATCCACTTCTTGCTGTTTGGGGCTTTGCGAACGACACATTATGATGTTGCAATGCAATGCGCAAATGACGTGTAAATAGCCCATGCAGTTACGGCGCGTTTGATTTGTTACCCAACATTCATCAGCGTGTATTGTGCGATCGGTTGGAACGAGCGCAAATATTGATTGTTAGTTTTTCTTTTT
Source organism: Aleochara curtula (assembly GCA_963978815.1). Lineage (NCBI taxonomy): Eukaryota > Metazoa > Arthropoda > Insecta > Coleoptera > Staphylinidae > Aleochara > Aleochara curtula. The sequence goes on along the minus strand of OZ022216.1, from coordinate 14,934,056 downwards.
TTCGGCGTGCGGCGCTCCTCAACAACGACGCGATATACGCGAACTATCTGTCCGTTGGGGAATGTAAAAAGTTTGCGCGTGCACCCTTAACACGATTGTCGTCGTCGATGTCGTTGCGTGGTGGCCCTTCAGAAATGGATATTCTGCGGCTGATAAATTGGTTTTATTGTACCCAACTGTATTGACATTTCATATAAAATATGCGACTTTTTAGACGCTCTTCAACAACCCGCCGAGAGAAAAAAAAAACGGATGAGAAAAAGAAAAAAAGTATTTCACTTTACAAAAATGTTAAATTATGATACATTTGAATGGCGCGGCAAAGAAATGAAATACATTTTAATAGTTTCGTAATTACTTTGTTTTCGTGATGGCAGCAGCGCGCTGCACTATGCAGATCTCTTTGCTGCGTAATTCTGTGTAAATAATCGGCGGATAATTATAACACAGTCATTAAATCGTAATCATTTCTTTTATTGCGCGTTTCAAGTACCTCATTAGTTATACGCGCGTCGCATGCATTCGGGGCGGGCATTAACAGTTGTATTTTCGCTCGCTGTATCTTTCTATTTTTCATCATGTTTTAATGTCCGGAATGAAAAGAATATTTTAATGATTCTTAATGTCGCAGCGCGCCGCGCGCCGGTGGTATGAAATAGTTTTTAAGTCGCATTTGAAATGAGAGTATGTATTGAAATTTTTCGCAGTACGAGCCAGCTATTGCATGGGAAACTAAATGAGAGTATGCTCTAATAAAATGAAGTAATTATTTGATATTTTCCAGACATGGAAGAGAGCGCACAAAATATGGACGACGTCTATTATGCATGATTTTTTTTCAAAGTTCTAACAACACATCATCCGCGTGGTAATAGGTGAAGCAGGCAAGGCAGGCAATACGTATGTGCGCTCGTTCGTATATTAAATGGGAATGCATTTACGTACGGGTGATATTCGAGTAAGTGGCTCTCCGCAATACACGCGCGCGCACTATTCACGACTATTTGCCCTCGTTGCATGCAATACGTTCGGTAACATACTGAAATTTATAATAATAATAATACTCATAAAGTAGTTACTACCCTCGCCCATCCTGAACTAACATACACACTACGATTACAAAACGTCAGAGCAATGCAATAGAGTGAGAGCAATTCCTGCTGGTGGCGATGCGCAATGCATGGATGCCAGACATGACAACTGCGTGTGAGTCTTCTTCCGCTTTTTGCGAAAACCGCAAAAATACGAAAATATTTGCGTGAGAACGGAAACCAGCTTTCCACTCGGTTTGAATCACTACGCACCGATATTTTGTGAAATGCGATACCCACATCGAAATAGCTGAGATCGTACTTTAATCGTGTACTTCAAAGTACATACATACACACTATGCGTGTGCTCACACTAAATTTCATTTCTAATCGTCTTACCATCACTGCATAAGTGACTTGAATTCAAAGAAAAGCTCTCAAATTTTAAATACCAAGATTTATCTCACTTTTATGATTCTTAAAACTGCTGCTATTACTGCGGCTGCTTGATGAATATTTTAATTAAAATTTCATCTTTAAACGAATTAGATAATTAGATTAGTTATAACATCATTTACCGTAAGTTCTGTTTGCATTAAACATTCTCTTTATTTAATTAAACTTTTCGTAAACATTAAATTCTAGCATCAAATTTACGTTACTAAGAAGTTTACTAGGTACTAAGCGTCGCTCCATAATATACTAGGTACTAAGCGTCGCTTCATAATAAGTAAATAATTAAGTGAATGTAAACAAAAAGTGATTGCACTTTAGCAAGACTATTATGCATTAATCGAAAAATGATGGCAATGACTTGCAATTGTTATCAGTCAGACGTGAGAGAGCACGCGTTGTTGTACGGCGCCTTGCGAAATATCAAGTTGAAAACGTAGTCGTTTTGTCTTTGCATCGCGCAATTACTTATTTTCGTATCGCAGACTTATTTGACATTTGACTCATTTGATGGAAAATCTTCATACGTAGGTACGCCGCGCAGGATTCCTGAAATATTTGCTCAGCTTGGCGTTTACTTAATGCAAATACGTCGGATTGATAATACGAAAAATGTGAACAACAACACACGCCACAAGTTTATTCACATTTAATGAGAGGGCTATAATTGCACGCGCGGCGCGCTGCTGCTGTTTGCTGCTGCTGATGATGATGATGTTCCGCGATAAGCGAGAGAAAAAATCGTAATGATTGCAAAACGCTTTCCGCATGTACCCAATGTCTATTGACCTCAAATTCATTCTGCTGCTGCCGCTGCCGCCGCCGCCGCCGAAAAACACGAACGCTGTTGTTTACTGCAATCAGATAAGGTGAAGCCATTGGCACTCTCCGCAAAGCGCGCGCGTGCAGAAAAAGAGATACGTACTACACCTACAAGCAAATTATTCTCTGCCTCTCTCTGTCCACCTGTAACGAGGCGCTTGATTCATGCACGTTAATTAAAAACATACGGGAGGAGATTAACACGTGAGTGCGAGATAATCGTAAGGCGAACAAAAAATATGCTTGATAAATGTAAAATGTGTGAGTGTGCGTGCGTGTGTGTGCAACACCTCGACCAAAAAAATTTCCATCCCGCTGCATCATCGTGCAAAAGACGAGAAGGGCCTCGTGTAATGGAGTGCGATAATAAAAATTAATGAGGCGCGCAATTTCGGGAAACGTTTGTTAATTGCGGCTTCTTCAAGTGTGTTATTATTTACTCGTGAATTGCACGTCGACTTCGATCTCACCGCGCTACTCCAGGTAAAAACTTTACCTAGAGCGCAGAGCTCCTAAATGAATTTGAAATAAGTGCTTTTTAAATAATAGTCAAACTGATAACACATACGCACATTAATATTGTTGCGTTTTATTGCTTTTCGGTTAAACTTTCGTTACGCGCGAATAAAATTGATGATAAATATACAAAACGTGTAGATTCACAACGCTGAAAAGCCTAACCGTGGAAAGTTTTACTACCGGAAGGCAGCAATAATCTCTTCATTATACGCGTATACCGCTTGAATCTTATCTATTTTCATACGAAAATTGTTTTACGCATATGAAAATATTTTAATAAATTTCATGTTCAACATTTTAATCAACGCATATGTTAAATTATCTCTCATTAGCTAATTAACTTGTCCAACTTAAAAATTCGAGAATATGTACGCTTAAACAAATTAATATTAAGGCATTGATCAAGTAGGTAGGTATTTAATTTTTAGCAATTGCCCTTCTTGTGTTATTGAATGAAATTTTTTGATATTAACACGATCAAGCGGCAAAACATCCTGTTGTTGAATTTGATTTCCATGTAAATGAACTTTCCGAAAAAATAATATGCGATTCGATTCAATGTCATTGACGCACTTTGCATGTGTTTATTAACAATCGTTAAACGTGAAATCAAGCACTACTAAAATGCATACTATTGCGATAATTTAAAATTCACTCATTTTTCTGCGTCAATTTATAAAACAATCATAAATATCGAAAAATAAACAGAAACTTAGTCAAAGTTCTTTTGATGCGCCGCGGCGCAGTTTTGTTTTTGGCAAAACAATAACAAATCCGCAAAGCGAATAAATTAAACGCGAGTATTTGTTGAGACTGCGGCTGTTGCGGCGCGCCTTGGAGTGCAAAAAAAAATTGTATGTAATCAAATGCAAATTAAAAGCAGACGCGCCTCGAAATTCACCTGAACTCTAATTATGCGCAAAATTGTTTAGAATTAGCTTAATCGCAAGTAAACACAACAAAATTTCAAATGCTCCCCCGCGCCAACCGAGCAAATTGACTTCATTATATGCGTGGTGCTCGTCGTTGTTGTATTCGATTTCATTCAATTCACGGCCGATTAATTAATTACTCAAAACGCGTTCAAGTTGATTCGCGAGTAGCAAGCATGTAGGTACGTAATGTATTCGCACGCATTTTAATTACTTTAATAAGTAATTTACATGTCATGTATTTATGCGTGTCTTCAATAACGTTTATCTTATCTGCTTATTACGTATTCAAGTACATTTATTTAATAGAGTATATTACTATTATTGTAATTTCCTTTTTTTTCCATCGCTGCGCGCCGCCTCGCACGCAACAACTTTACGTCTTGCCATTTTTCATTCGCTCAACTCAACTCACTCGTGTATGGAAAGAGTATGTGTATGCACATGTATTATGTATTGGATATTAATATAGAATAAAAGCGTTTAGTACTTCATTAAAATGGACTTCTTTGCGATGTAAACAGGCAGCGAACGAACGCGAGCCGAGACACGTCAAGCGGCACTCAGCAGACGGGAGGTGTAATTAATGATGAGGATTAATATGTGAAGAGATGAATAAATTACAATGCAAATTAATTAAGACTTTATATACACACACATACACACGCGCGCGCGTACATCTAGCAAACAGGTCCGCGCCGCCGCCGCTCAAGTGTGCAAAAACATACATCTCCTCAGAAATCATTTGCATTCATTTCCAATTTCAGTTTTTTTTCTTCTTCTTTCTTCATTTGCAATAAGATAAAACGTAAAGGTTTTTTCCGCAAGAATGATTGAGTAATATTTTTATACTTTATTGCCTGCTTTATTGTTCGTTTTTATTGCTCGTCAATTGTATATATCTATACCTAATTATTATGTGTAATTAATTAGCATTAACTAGCACATATAATGTATACGCGTTGTCGTCGTAATCTTTTTTTTTTTTTCGTATGCCAGTCCTTAATATTAAATATTTAATTTTTAATGGAAATGCGTTGAATAACAACAAAAAAATGTTTAGCGTTCACGGTGAATTCATTGAACTTGTTCGTCATTGCCGCTGACAGTTCGACGTTTCGATACAATTGTCGTAAATAATCATCGACTTGAAAACCTGAATTACTCTCTCGCTATGTGTGTGTTGGGTGGCTCGGTTTTTTGGCAATAATATTTTGGTCAGTGATGGTCGTGTTTCATACATATTTCGGCGGCTCGTGTTTTAATCAGCTTTCAAACATTTAAAAATACTTTGTAACGCGCGTTTATTGAGCAAGTCATGCCATTTAAAAATTAACTTTTTTATTCATGCACGTGAAATGTACGTAAAATATGAAACTTTTTTTTTGCTTCACCAAAATTCAAACAAAAATTATGATTGCTCTATAATTTGTTGTCTAATTACAAAAAAACGACAGAGTTTTGCGGAAATATTCGCGAGATTCAATTCGAAGAAATTGTATAGTTTGAGCGCTGCGCTGAATAGGTCAATTGATTTAAAGTTATTTAATTGAACATTGATTTATCTTGATGATGTCATTAGCGCTTTTTTGCGTGGTTGGCAGGCGAATAGTTTTAAATAAATTAAGAAAGTAAATAGATAATTTGTTCAAAAACTCACTTTTCTTAATTGGAAATCCAAATTTGGCGATGGCGATGGCGATTGTCAACGTTGCCACCTGGAATAAATAAAGTGATTAATTAGTTGATTAAATTGCGCTAACAAGTCAAATCTTAATGCAAAGGTAAAAAGTACAAGCAGCATGATAGATATTGAAAGCCCAAGTAAGTTTTGAACTGCTTAAAGTTTGTGATTGAGTTTTATTGAAATGTTAAAAGTGTGTTGCGTTCGCATAAAGAGTTTTTTCATTGGGGAAAAAGTAACTAAGTGTGATTCGATGAGTGCACCAAGCATTGAATTAAAGTGCGCGACGCGACGCAACGGCGTAATTCAATATATCGAAATGGTGTTTGGTTTTTAGCACGCTTTATGAGCACGCTGTTCATTGAATTAAAATAATGGCATGCAGAGCGAAACCGAACGACGACGATGAGGCGAACGCGCACAAGTCTTGCCGGAGAAGTTTTTCTCCTTTGCTGAGTCACACACAGCAAACCTGCGGAACCTCTTCAGAAGCAAGAGCAGCAGCAGCAGCAATAGCAATAGCAGCCAGTCAGTCGGTTTGTTACACATTCGAGTGAGAAAATACCAAGTATGTACCAGCACAACGAGACACAACAAGAACAAGAAGAAGAGTACTACTTGCCGCTGGAAAACAACGTTCTGTAAAATTTTGCAATTTGCATGCAGCTTGTTATGCGAAAAAGTGCAACTGCACAATCATTAATCAGTCTGCCGACCAAAGTGCATACAACTAAGTCAGATACGAAAAAAGAAATAGTACGTAATTAATTTGAAACTTTACATCTTTTACACGCCGCACACCGTGCCAATTATTATTGATCCGATTCAGCAAAGGTGTTAACCCTTTTTCCCTCACATGTTTTTCAAACAACAATCGCAGAATAGCAGCGTGATTCAAGTGGGTACTTAGGTTGACACTCTTCATCATTCATCCCATTATGCATAGCGCACCAATTGCACAGTTGTTTGCCGCCTGTTTCCGAATACCCTTTGCCGCCCCGTGTGCGTATAAGTGGCTTAAATTTAAATAATGCATTGACAACAACCGCTTCTTTTTCTTCTCCTCTTCAGCCTTTACTTTTGCGTACCTACTCCGGTTACTTGTGGTTACAAATGTAGCCATGCGAAGAAAGAACCAAACGCATTGTTGTTATTGTTGTTGCTGTTCGCCGTGAATGGCAATACTGTACATGGTGAGGAGTTTGCTCACCGAATTCAAATCAACTTTTCCCCGTGCGCGCATGCATGTTGTTGAAACGTAATATGACAATTAGGTTGGATTTTTATTTGCCCACTCGCTGTACGTCACGAGCTGTCAGGGAGGACGTCAAAAATTGAGAAGCACCACAAACACATAACATAACGGTTCGTCTTCGCGCGAAGGGGATGAAATTCTTTGAGTGATATGACCAGACGTAAATGGCCAGGCATTTTTCAGGATGTTTAAGCACACACAATGATCTAATCATCAACGCTTAGGACTATTTCAAGTGAGCGCATTTCAAACTTGATTTCTGTTGTGAACTTCTTTTTTTTCCTTTCTTTCTGGTATTATTAAATGCCCTACCAACCAACCGTATTGTGCGCTCCCCGAACAATAAGTAAATTATTTATTTTATGTCTTTTCCTTTCACGTAAAAATCAGTTAAATCTCAACATACTTTAGTGCCTTACTGATAAATTATACTTATTGTGCGTTGCTGGTACACAGTGGTAAAAAGCAGGAATATTTAAAAATCGAGTAGGTACCAAACGTTGTGTTGAAATGATTTCTGTGAACTTGAAAAATTTTTCAAAGCCGCAAAACATTCACATGAACAATACCTAAATAATTTATTTTACGACGACACGCACTGATAGCGAACGCCTTGCTTGGTTTTTCTTACGAGCGCGCAGCGCACACCACATAAAAATCGGTTAAATCCTCACCAAAAAGTTTCGAAAAGAATGAACCATACACAAGCCGAGGCACTCGTGTGATGTGAAAGAATCCGCAACCGACGAAAAGTTGAAGAGATATTGTGCAGACGCTAAGCGGAGAGTTTATTATCAATGCGTGATGTTTATACGAAGATGCTGCAAGTTTCGTAAAGAAATTGTTTAGTATGCAGCACGCAAACGTGCTGCATCCCCCGACCAAGGCGCAAGAACGCAATTTACGTTGTGCGCTTCGGAAAACACTCGGTGGATGTGTTTCGCAAATGCATTCATTACATTCATTACCCTCCCAGCCCTCGCCCTCTTCATCTAAGATTGTTCAAGTTCTTATTTTCATTTTGCGCTCGTTCGCGTGCGTTGTTGCACGGTAATAAAATACAAATTTGACACGGATTCTTTAAAATGTATTATACTTTAATGGCATATTGAAGCGGAAAGCGGCAAAAATGCGGCGTGCACCAGATTCAGCCAAGAGGAAGGGTGTCAAGCTTCCTCAGCAGCCTGTGCTTGCGATCTCATTGAAAAGCGCTCATAAACGTCGACGACACACAATTTACAATTTTCCAAATTGTTGCGCGCTGCGCGTCCCGGAATTTTTAATTTCGCATGGATTAACCGCACGACAAGCATGTTGAGTTATTCAGCAAAAATTGTAATCAACTTACGCTTCATAAACTGTTTACTTACTATGATGGCTCCTAGAAAATTTCTAGAAAGGTACGACAACCGAAAATATTACCAAAAATTTTGGTCAGATTATTATTATGATAAAAATAATAATGATATTGAGTGATGAACAAGTAGGTGACTTCACACCTGTCGCTCTGACCGCATCCGCTTCCGTTCCGCTGAACGCGACAAATTGTTTCACTTCTCTCCTCTCGCCAAAGAAACTTGAAGCAACAACAACAACAACAACAACAACAGCAATAATAACGAAGCGCAAAAATGGTGTGATAATAACATGTGTATTAATAACAACATTAACATCTGCGCGCGCCCTCTCTGCGGGTACGACGTACTCGCGTAATCCCGAACGCTTAAGGGAAAAATCTATATTCCGGGCATATTTCCCGGAAATGTTTGCGCGCCGTGCTCACTTCTATTACTTCCACGCAGTGCGTCTGAAAGGGGGAGCGCAAACTCAAGCAAAGCAAGTGAGGAGAAGAAGGAAAAAGGTAAATAAATATGAAATTACGAACGAAACCATCGTATGCGCACGCGGGGGGGACGACGACGGCGGTGGCTGGCGGTGGTGGCCAACTTGTGCGAAACTTTCTAATAAACCGAATTTGTTCACTTCTTTCGGCCGCTGCCACTCCGGGCCGTGAATGCGGAAAAACCCGGCTTTTTCTAAAGAGTGAAGTTTTCCACGCTCGTACACACACACACACACACACACCCTCGTCCCATCCGAGTGCACGGGGGGGCTGAGCGGCGGGTGCCTTCATTTTACAAAAGCACACCGCGTTACGCTTGACGACGGTGTCTTAGACGCGCTTCCGTCGGCTCGCTTTTCGCATTTGCCTCCTACGCAAACGCAACGTAAACTTTTTCGCAAACCGCCGCCCGCGCGCGCACTTACATTATAATAACTTTTACGCGAACCGCCATCCCGCCACCGCTTCGGGCGCGATCTGTCAACTCGAATGATCTATACACCTCGTGCTTTTCAGCCATGTACAATCCCTTTAAAAATTACGTTCGCACCGCATATTGCAATTGATTCTCCCATCGCTGCATCGCTAATGTATAATTAGTGATAAGTATGACATCATCGACTCGTACGTATATCTACCCTGTATTTTTTCGCGATACGTAAGAAAATTGGCCGATTGCGAAATGGCAAAAACGCATGCAATTATTTGCGGCCTGACTAATGCGATTACATTACGTCAGCGTGCAGTGTGCTGCAACCACGAGTAGGTGGTACGTAGAGCCGCGCTGTCTGTGCATTCAAGGTCACTTTACACATTGTGATAACGTCTTATCATAAAATCACATAATTGCACAACGACGAAAATATCACGATATGACAATCTTAGTCATAATTACATGGCCTGATTTTAAATACTTGGAAATAGGTATTTGCGAACTTAATTATCAAACTACTGCAGAATTCTTACATCATCATTAATTTTGTGTTCAAATATTCGATTCAAATTCAATTCCTTGAAACGGTGACAATCGCGACAAAAAAAACATAATTATTGTACCTCTAATTGTGCAGCTGATAAGCGCAAATCGCTACCGATTAAAAACGTGTGGATTTTGCGCGTCGAAATGAGTCAGAGTGCGGCGAGTCAGTGACGTGCTGCCCTCGCAGCGCGTATTCAAAGCGGCGAACTACGCTTGCCGCCGCTGGTGGGGCAGTCTATAAAAGCGCGTTGCGCTCGCCGGAAAGCTTAGTAGTAGACTCGCTCTCGTCGAGTTGTGTAGACACAAGAGCTTTTGTTGTTTGTTCATAAGCGACGAAACGAGCGTGTACCGATGCGCGTGTACTGCATGTAATCAACTAGTCGAGACGAAACAAGTCAGTTTATGTTTGCAAAATTCTATTTCGTACAATTCGGTGGTAATTCGTTGATAAGTTATCGTCGTAATCAAAGAGACCTGCTTCAAAGTGCTATTAACTAATAATAATATATTATTACAAGTGATTATTATCCAGAACTCTGCGCGACGAAAAATTGTTGTTATTACTAACTAAACTATCAAGTACGGCGAAAACGTTCGGACGCAAGAAATAACGAGGAACCACCAAATAACGCACGACGCCAAAAGTTTTGCCAACTTTTTTTGCAACCGCATTTTTGTTGTTGTTGTTGGTTGGTGGTGTTTGTTGTGTGTGTGCGCGCGCGCACGAGCGAGCGCCCTTGATTTATTTGCGAACGAGCAAGCGAGTGCTCGACGGCCAATTCGATTTCGTTCCGACGAAACTTCATCATCAGCTGTTTATTGTTGCACATTCGGCTGATTGCATCTGCACATGCGTTGCCCCCACTTGCCGTCATCGCAATGTGCGCGAATGGGGTAGGGGGAATCAGCTGAGCACACGCGAGCGGATACAAATTCATATTAGTCTGGCCGAGTCCTGCATCCTTCAGTTGCGCTGTTATCGTCAAACCGTTGACAAGCGAGCGATATGGTAGCGATAGATAGGCACTAGCCATAGGTGCTCACAAGCCAGTAGTAGAGAGTTCTGCTGCTACCAAAGAGGAACACAGAACAGAACACTCTCGAGGGACTCTAACAAATTTTCGACGCGAGTGTGGCCAACTCCTCCGATTGTGCATCGAGACAAGTGATAGCAAACGCTTGCTTACTTCTTTTCATTAATTTATTTTCAATGAATTATTTGACTTGATCGAGACTTCGCAAACGTAATTGGCAATTGATAAACAACAAGTGCAACGTGTGAATTGTGGAGTGCGTTCATTTTCGGGGGTGAAGAGAGCATTATTGTTGGATAATAATTATGGTGCCGCAGAATATGGATTCGGGCCGCTCGGAAAGCCCAACGAGCAGTGGCCAGCCACTGTTCGGTTCACAACTTGTCGACAAAGATTCAGCAACACCCTACTCTGATGCAACTCAGGTAGGTTCAACAATTAAACACACATCACCGCGAGAAAACCAAGTCCTAATTATCCGAAAATTGCGAATATTTAAAGCAAAGATAAAATTTTAAAAGATTGGTGCCTAAAAATAAAAGTGAGCCAAGTCGAATGACGAAAGACGCAGCGCGCCGCGATGATGATGACCTGCGGGCATTTTTTCCGCGTGAGGAAAAAAACTTGTGCGACTTTATCGATGTAGGAAGCGAAGCGAGTCGTTGGGTGTTTGTGCGCTGTTTTAAAATTAACAAACGAAACGCTTGGCGACAACTCGTCTACGAAATGCGCTCGTTCGTTCGTTCGCTGCGAGCGTAATGTAATCGTTCGGTCGTCAGAAAGTTGGCATTCGCGTTCACCGCGCACCGAGCCAGCTGATAACAAACATCTCACCGAAAATGTGTTTGCTCGCTGCCGCCGACGACGAAAACTTTTTCGCGTGCATACATTTTCTTCGCTGCGGGGAAAATGCATCATTCGCGTATGTGAAGTTGGTGAAGTTCCCAAGCCCGGAAAAATGATGTTTTTTCCGCCATGTCCGGAACAGCGTATACAACCCGAGTGCAGAAACAAACACTCTGAACGAAAAGTGGTGTTATTTTTTTTTGGCAAAGATGCGCGCACGCAGTCCTCCAATTTCCATACGAATGCGTTTTTAATATCGACGATTAGCGCGCAAACTTACTTTAAAAAGCCAACTTTTCATTTCACGACATGTGTGCCTTCGTTGTTTTTTTCTCTCCGCGCGGCGCACACAAAACACCAACAGCAATAAATTACGTGTGTTGCATAAATGAATCTTTAATCGTCGCGCGCGCGGCGTGCAAAATGCCGCAATGCGTAGGCGGTCAGCGATGCGAAAATGTTTTCCCTTCACGTGCGTGTTGCGTTTTCTTGCGTACAAGTTTGTACAACAAATTATTTTCTCGCCTACTTATTACATTTTTGCCGAAAAAAAAAAGCACATACAACTCGCGTTGAGCACTAGTGAACACATCCAAGTTTAAGTTTGTCGTCGTCGTTCGTCGTCTGTTTTTTTTTTCTGAGATATTAAACTTTTTTTTCCTTTTTCCGTGCGCAAACTTAAACTCAACTTAATTGTGACTACTTTGAAGAGTAATAACAAAGTGTATAAAAGCTTGGCATTTTCTTCATTTGTGCGCTGCTTGCAAAAGTCGTAAAATTAACCATCTCGTTGATTTTCACATCTCGCTACCACCCAAAAAACTTACTTACAAGTACGCGCGACCAGCTGACGTTAAAATGTAGCGCATCAAGTTTGTGTGCAAATTACATGTCATTTATGCGCTTATGCAATATTGTCGACTGAATTTTTTTGACGTGAACTTGGACGACCTTAATATTTGCGCGCAACGTGCACCATACACAACTCGACACGTGCGATATAAAAATGCAATTGCTTTTGTTACTTTTTTTTTACAAAGCAAATACAACACATTGTGTTTAAAAATATTTACGACGAATAATAATAATAATAATAGTTGTATTAAAATTTAAATTATCAAGTGTAATTAAATCGTTCGCGAGTCAAATTTGCAAAGTTGTATGGAAAACCAAATTAAATTTTCGCCGCACGCAAAGTCTATAGAGAAATCATAAAGTTGTGCGCGATCATTTTACGCTGTAATTTCTAATATCACGCAGATTACACACACACACTTCTTCGGCCTGTTTTTCTACTTTACAATCATCATCATCGTGATAATCGTAATACAAATCGCGAACCGCGTGCAATCTCTCGAGGTGTGAGTGTGTTGTGAGGACTTCTTCGCAAAAACGAGTTTTCTTCTTTTGCGCCTATACCAGCCAGCCCGTGTTGCATTTTGACTTTTCGATTTTGCGTTTTGCGTGTGAGTCAGATGTGTGTGCAGACGAAACGAACAAACGAGCGAGCGACCGACTCGTTTTGCGCGGCTGTAATGCGGCGCGACGCATAAAATACATACGCTCAACCGAATCAGCTGTAGGGTTCATGTTCGTTTCAAGGCTGCTTGCAAATAAACAACACACTCACTCGCGGACTACACAAAACGCGAGTTGACTCAGCTCAGCGGCGCGCGAACGCGGTGAAAAAAGTACGTGGATTTTTCATGCAAACATTATTTTTCGCATTCGTCAAGCACAATGTACGTATGTATCCAACAACATTCAATTCACGTAGCTACGTGAACATACCACAAAAAAAAAAGGAAAAACCGTTCAATTGTTGTAAACTTGCGATACTCGTATTGGATTTACTCATTTCATTTATCATTTTCTATTTTGTTATTATTATTGGCCAAAGTTTATTTGCTCGCAACAAACTGCACTCTGCATATGTATATTATGAATTCAATTAAAAAGCGCGTTTATCTCGAATGCAAACGGCGAACGCGTAGGTGTATCTTGCCTAGAAACAGCTTTAGTTTCGAGATTAGCCAATTATTATTATTATTACGGCCGCGCACGACTACAAACGTAGTCTAATTACGTACAGAGAATGCATTTATCTAGAATGCATTTCGAATGTATGAGAGAGTTGGTTAGTTGGTTGGTTGGTTGGCGGTTGTGTGCGCTGATAGCACCGTATCAACATCGAAGTACAACAAAAATGCAATTATCTATCAATCGAATGCAAAGTCCCATAAAAATGTGTATGATGCTTGCGTGCTTACTTGCTTTCACATCCGAAAAAATCCATTAATTATAACCGCTGTTTGTCAAAATTCGAGTATGTACTTGCACGAATCGAAAGTGTTTCAATTCAAGTAGTGTGGGTGTTGTGTGTACTAAAAAAAGCAACAAATCTTTGAATGCACACTCAAAACGTGCAATCAGCTGATTACGGAATATTTCCAATTGCATACTCGTATTATATGTGTGTTTCACGGCAGCAAACATTTACATTATTCTGTTTGTTGGTTGATCCGCTCGCATGCTTACTTGCTTATGCGTCTGTTATATATTATATTACAGTTGGATTGCGTTTGATTGTGTTGCATTATTAAAAGTTGCTTATTTATTTATATTTCGGTACGGTCGGCGCGTGTCGCCCCTTATCACAACGCAGTCGACGCTGTAAGCTATCAATTCACGTTATATGTATGTTTAATATCGTTCGTGTGTGCGCATTATTGCTAAGAGGTTGAGAATAATTGACATTCGTACTTGGCAGTCAAACGAAATACTAAAAAAAGTCAGTGTATCTCCACTCAACGTTTTTTTCACTTATCTCCGTCAAAATGCCGTGTTGCATACGTGATTACGACTAATTAAATAATGAACCGATTATTATTGGTTGCGCTTCTTAAGTTGGAAAATATCTATCTATCTTGGCTGCTCGGTATACCTCTGTATGCGCAGCACTGCTTTACAATACGAACACCGATATTTAATTTAATGTGCACGTGTTCTTGATACCAGTTTGCTGCCTCCTTCTTTTTCTCTCCACAAACTGGTTTAACAATCGAATCAAATCAGCTGGATACGACGAACTGAACGTGTCGTGTATGAAAAATTCTCATAGGCAATGCAGGCGCAATGCTGCTGGACGTGTGTATAAAGAGACGGATAGAAAACAATTTCCAAAGGCCGAATGATAAACCGAGTTAATAATAGTGGATAAAAAAACGCATTAAACGGGTGAAAAACGAGTTGAGAGAAGAGGCACACAGCACCAGCGCAACACGCGTACATTTCTTCTTCGTTTTTCCACCCAGCACACCAAAACAACACCAACAACAACAACAGCAACAGCATGTCTCTTCACTGCCTTGGCAGTGCTAGTAAAAGTGTTCATCTCGTTCAGGTGTTTCTGCGTTTTTCTTTTAGCCGTTTCGTGTTCGGCTTCGTTTGCGCGTTTTTCTCGTCGTTTTTCGGGTCCTCTCTCGGGGTCGAATTTGTGTGTAATTATTGTCGTCGTTAGGTCGCTGTTAAGGTTTTTCCACAAGCGCGTCGCGCAAGATAACAACTTGAAAACGACTTTGGATGATGATTACTGAAGAGCGAAACGCACTGCGAACGACGACGACTTCTTCGTCTCTTCGTATAAAAATATTTCAACGGGAAATTTAACATTTAACAACCAGCCAGTCAGCCAGCCCAAAGAGAAAATACAAAATAGAGAGCGAGTAAGCATACACATTTTGTTTTAATTTCCATTATCTAATGATAATGTGCTTGTTCACAATTACATTCGGTGGAAAGAATTAATTAAAGCGCGTTCAAGCTCGCTGCGCACTCTTCAGACTCGACTCAGCTCAGCTCAGCTTTAGGTTGCGAGCTCTAATTACGCGTATGTGTGTGCGAATAGATTTCGAACAAGAAGAGAAGCGTTTAAAATCATGTTAAGCATGAAAGAATTAAAGAGGCATTACCCGTGTGTAGATTTTACGTGTTCATGTTTATATTATAAATATGTTTTTCAACTCTGGTGTGCGTATTCATCAACCAAAAAAAAAAATGTGTTTTGAATATACGACTTAGTTGACTAACTGTTCTTCTCTCATTTATTTGATGAGCTGCGTGCGCGCCGTATGCCTTGCTTGACTAACTAGTGGAAAAGTTCCACTGACCTTCCAAGACTTTTTTCCCCCCCAACGTGTGTGCGTGTGTGCCTTATTTTCTTACGTTACGCGCTTTAAGGACGACATTGATGATGGCAGGCAGGCAGGCTGGCTGCACTGGCTGGCGCTGTACAGCACGTTTTGATTGAAAAGACGTGTGGTGCACAGGTACACACCAAGAAGAGACGTGTGCTGCTTGATGGTTGACGTTTCAGTGACATTACAATGTCATTAGAATCCAACAATAATAATAACAACAGTTGCAAGTGTTGAAATTACGTGCTTCCGTCAAGGAAGTGATAACTGTGCGTTTGTTATGCTGATAGCGTTTTTCGTTTCGGCCATGATTACTTATTATATTATTTTTAAGCAATTCAATCCAAGTTTGTTAGTAATCTCCTGATGAGGCGAAGGCGCTTGAGGTTAACGGCTGGTCAAGCGTGCGTGTTGGCGTGTGTGCAAGTATGTGTACATTGCTCCCTTCGGGGGCTGATGCGTGGGCGGCAAAATGAAAATCGATATAAACAATTTAGTCGAGATTAGAGCCAGTCGTGCGGAGAGGCTAATCGGAGGCCCTCTGGTCTCGAGAGGAGTTGGGCAAGCAAGCAAGCAAGCAAGCAAGCAGGCGAACCAACTAACCAACCAACCAGTCATGCATCGCGTTTGTCGCGTCCGTTGTGTCGTCCGCTGGTGGCGATCGAACCGGAGTCGAGTCGACTCCGGGCACGGCACTTTTAATTACCCTAACGACTGGACTAACGGCTTCCGTTAATCCGATTATATTGCGACAGCCACATTATCATTCTAATCGCATGGCGCGCGCTATGTGCGATGCTGCTGTCTGTCCTTTCGCCTTATCAGAGAACAATATGCGCGCTTAACATTTTCACCAAAAGCTAGCCTAACACTTGGTTCGTTCACTCACAACAACAACCAACAACAACAGCAGCAGCAGCACGAAGCACGAAGCAGCTTAAAATATAGGCTAAGGTGCAAATGTTAACAATCTTCTTCTCGCTCGTCTAAAGTTTTAACGCCACGTATTTACACGCTCGGTAATTAACCATGCGTGCGTTTTCGTATGTTAATGTTGCGCGCATTTACGAAACACACACTCCTCATCTGCAATGTTTGCATGCATTCAATGTAAATCAGTTGCGCGCACTCGCCGCGGCTCTTCATTCGCTCGATGGTTATTAACACGTTAATAAATTTAAATTTTACGGCTGCGTTGATTGCGCACGATTGCACGAAAATACAAAAGCAAAACGAGGGCGCCAGCGCGCGCTCGCAACGACTGAATTGTCCTGCGCGTGTATGTATGTATGTATGTATGTGGCTGATTTTATATTTGAACCTTCAATTCTCAATCTCGTCGGCCAATAAATGGCATCGTTTGTAAAATTAACTAGTGGTGCACATTTGGCAGCCAGCAGCAGCGTTGTGCAAGAAGAAAAACTTGGTTGGCGGGCAAACAACAACAACAACAATGAGAGAAAAAGCGTGCTGAAGAAAGCGCATTTGTATTATCTCGGCGACAAGCGCAAAACCAATGTCCAATTGATCGCGAATGCGAAACAGAAAAACGAAAAGCAACAACAAAAAGTACAAATCTATCTTTGTATCTTTGCTCTTGGCTGTTTTGCTGGCTTGCTTGTGTATTGCGTATGCAATGCCATGCATCGAATGTCATTACTGACAGGGCGCAACACTGCTGCGCGCCACATTGAGATCACTGACGACGACGACGACGAGAAATGAAATGAACGCGACGCGCGCGCGATTTCTTCGTCGTCGTCGTCCTCGCCGCCGCCGTCGTCGCCGTTGCTACATTGCGGAAACATGCAAACGCCATGTACGAGGCGTGAGATGAATCACAATCAGCTGATTTCTGTCCGTCATGACACCAGGTTGCGAGCGTGAGCTGAATGCTAAGAAGGTTGGCTGGCGCTCTTCAAGAGCACCACCACATCCGCAGCAAACGAGAAGAGAGCCTCTTTTTCTCTTAGTGTCTGCTTGCTTGCTGCCTGCTGCTGCTGCTTCTTCTTCGCGACCCGTTTTGTCCCGGTTGACTTGCCGCAAATTTATGTTTATGTATTCAGTTGAATCAACTTCAGCACGCGCGACTCGTCCTTTTCAGCATGCTGTTATATTCCGTATTTCATTCGAGTCAATCTGGCCGAAAATGAATACGTTCATTAATTGCGCACCGCCCACGCGCGGCGCACTCATTCGGCCCGGCTCGCTTGCATCAATATTTTTAATTAGTTCTTTCGCACATTATTAACCAACAGCCAGCAACTAGTATTTTATTAATTTCGCCTTGTTATTAATTGCCCAAGTGTGGTGAATTGAGGTGTGCGCACAATTGCGCGTTTCGTTGCGTTAGAGGCTGCGTTGCGAAAGACAATATAATATATACCTAATGCACAATACCAATGTACATTGTAATTTAATACAAAACGAGGCAATGAAAACATAAAAAATACGCCGTAAACGTATTAGGAACGTATTAAAATATGATTAATGCTTCACCTCGTAATAAATCATACACCTAGTTGCGCGCGCGTTCGTTCGTTAACGCATTAGGAGGTTTTCGACGGCGACGTTGTCGACGACGACGACGATGACGGTTCGACTAATTAACTGTAAATCAAGGTTGTCGGATAATTATCAATCTGTTTCTGGAAAGTGTAACAAAGTCATTAGTCGATCCGCATATTGCGCATTGTTTTTCCAGTGCGCTTCGCGCTCGTTTTTAATTAAATCTCGATTTGTGTGGTTGCTGCGGCGATTGCGATTGTTGCTTGTTTCGCATCTCCTCACTCACGCGCCCATAAACGCATCGATGGCAAGCAAACGCGCGCGCCATGCAACAACATTGTTTTTCTTATAGGCGCTTTGTTTTTTCCGTTGCGTACGTACGGCGAGTATTAAGCGTTCGAACGTGCGGCATTGCGCACACATGCTACGCAAATATGTCACGTCGGGTCCTTGGGTGCATGCGAGGAACGTGAGGACAGCGATTTCTTTGTTTCCGGGTTGCGTCGTTCGCGTCCGTACACGGCGAGCAAATAAAATAAAGAGACAACGACGACGACGACGACGACGACGCAAACACAATGTGGTGTTTTGTGCGTGGCGTTTTCGTTCGCGCATCAAGGAAGGGACGACATGAGCTTTGGCCGTATTCGGGCAGTTTGTGCTGTGATAAATGGACACGAGACGCGCGCGCTCGCGGCAGATATATCGTCGGAATATTGCACACGAGCGCAATAATGAGCACTTCAAGTCACGATTTATATATTTCATATATAAGTTGTGTGTGCGTGCGTGCTCGTATATAATAAATACACGTTTCTCCGCTGCCTTCCCTTTTAGATCTTTTCCCGATCCATCTCTCGTTTCGATGCCTGCGCTCTAATTAATTGTGCATTGAGCTTAATTTAATAGTTGCGCGCTTCCATTTGCAGACGAAGAAAAACAACCCGAACCACATCAAGCGGCCGATGAACGCGTTCATGGTGTGGTCACAGATCGAGCGCAGAAAGATCTGCGAAACGCAGCCGGACATGCACAACGCAGAGATCTCGAAGCGGCTGGGCAGGCGCTGGAAGCTGCTGAACGAGGAGCAGCGCAAGCCGTTCATCGATGAAGCGGACCGACTGCGCCAGCTGCACCAGAAAGAGTACCCCGACTACAAGTACCGTCCGAGGAAGAAGACCACCAAGCCCATGCCCAAAGCCGCGGGCGGTTCGCCCAAGAAGAGCAAAGTGTCGAAGACGACAACACCCACCAAGGTCCAACAGCCGCCAGCGTCACCGCTGCTCAAGAACGACAGCAATAACAATAGCAGCTGCACCAGTGCGGCGGCGCTCACAAAGGAGAAGCTGTTCGCGACGGCGGTGAAACGTCCCGCCACCGCGGACGTCACCTCCAAGCTGAAGATTCGGCTGACAAAGACACCTCTGAGCACGGTGACCACGTGCACGACGGCACTGCCGCCGGTCAATTTCCTGCCGACGCTCGCCAAGGTGCCCTCGAGTCCGTCGTGCGAGACGCCCGACTCGCCCGAGAGCGCCTCGTTCTACGACGACGCCACCCTGCTCATGGACACGGCGGACCCACGCACCACCCTCCAGTCGTACGTCAAGGAGGAACCCGAGGATACCATCCTCGCTGACACGACGACGCTCGCCGACCTCGACACGCTCACCGATCTCATTCAAATCAACGACAGCAGTTTCAATTTCGCGGCGCTCGCCGAGATCGACACCTCCTTCGAGGACGATTCGGACACGTCGTCACACTTGGACTTTTCGTACACGCCGGACGTGACGGCACTGCTGAACGGCGTCAGCCAGTACGAGCTGCCGATGATCCTGCCCTGAGTCGCGTGTGCGTAATCATACCCGTGCGGGGGGTGGACGCTCTCGGCGACAAGACATTTTTTTTGTGTGGACGCGTATGTTGCGCGCAAATTGTAGACGATAAGAAGTAATAATGCAAAGACTGTGTGCGTGCGTGTGTGTGTGTCTGTTATGTTTTTGATGTGCAAAGAAGAAGAAGACGAAGACGATTGAACTTATACATAAAATATATAAATATATAAATAGTATTTGGGATAAATAAAAATTGTACGAAATAATTCGGAGCGCCGCCAGCGTGTTGTGTGCGAACAATGTCGAGGGTTGAAGCCGGAGGACTTTTATCGAGAGAAAAAAATATATATTGTGCGTGCTTTGTACCGACTGACGTGAAATGATATTGATGGCTAAACGAAGACCAAGTAAAACGGATGAAGGTCATGCACTCGCATGCAATCCACCTTTTTCGACGACGACGACAAACGCGTGTGTGCGTCTTGTTTTTCTTCAACTACCAACTTCTTCTTCCAATCGTGCAAGCGAATGTCCAGTCCCAGTGTCCGCGTTTTGTGCGCCTGTGCGTTTAGTCATGTGCTAATGGCGCGAGGATGAAGCTCACAGGGAAAAAACCCAATCAATCACCATTGGATCGCAACCCCTCCGTGCATCGTGTGTCTGGAGAATTGCAGACGGAAAAAGGCGTTTCGTCCAGAAGAAGAGGACGCAAAAAAAGAAAAACAACAACTCAACAAGCGCATTAACAGCAAGAGAACAACATCCAACGACGTAAAGCAGCAGCAGCAACAGCAGGCGAAGGACGACGACGACGACGACGACGACGGAGAAGAAGAAGAGTGGAATCAACTGATCGCTTTTAATAGTACTACACTTTTTTGGCCATGCCTCTGTTTAGGGTACATGTATAAGAACAAAGTTGGTTTGATCACGAGATGAAAAGATGATGATAATCAAGAAGTAGCAGCAGCAGCAGCAGTAGAAGCGAACGAGAGAGAGAAATGCGTCATTTTCAGCCCAAATTTTTACAATGATCTCATTTTTGTGTGTTTTTATTTTATTATTTTTTATATTTATCATACATATACGCTAGTAAAACGCGTTAAGTTCAGGCGTGTGCAGTCACCTGCACATTAATTACTTTTAATGATTTTACCGAACTAACCACACTGATAACGTTTAAGAGAGAAAGACGACCCAGAGATGATGCGGTGGAAAAAAAAATTATACGAACCCGAGTCAGAATGAGGATGATGATGAAAAGCTTGAATAACAAAGTGAAATGTCGTATGAGAAAAAAACAAACAGGAATATATGCAGCAACACGATAGAAATATTATAAAATATTGATAAAGATATATAGTTATATATAAAATATTATAGTTAAACAAAAAAAAATACCGAAGGCATATAAAACAAACAAAATGATTGCTCTACAATAACACACATTTTGCAAAACCAGGTCAGTCAAACTAAATAAAAATGTGAAAGACAGCGAAGAAGCAGAAGAAATAAAAACCAAATTTGATTATTTGCAATGCATTCATTCATTCATTCATTTTCAATGTTAGTGTGCTAAAACCAACAAATTAAAATCATGAGCTTAGAATTGCCTGTACATTGGTAATGTGTAATAAGCCTATATAAACGTAGAATATTACTTGAGAATAGACGAAGCAAATTAAGCCGATAAGAGAAAAATGAAAATACAGTGAATTCATATTTGGTAATCCCGGATTCAACCACTTGTTAGTGCCTAGCTCAGTTCAATGATATGTCGACCCCCCCGGCAAGTCTGAACGGATTTTTGCAAGAGGAAGAAGGAATAGAAATGGTGCGATTTGCTCTCTATTCCTCCTTAAAGCGTACGCGGGCGCGGAGAGATGAGCCGAGACGTAGCCGCCGCCGCCGCCGCCGCCGCCAACGCTTTTTTTTTTCGGGGGAATGGGATTTTCGCACGCGTAGACCGGGCCTTAGTTTCGACACATCTTGCCACAATTCGGCGGGACACAAAATCAGGCTGTGATTCATCATTTTCGATGACCAACATTTAAGTTGTCAAAAAAAGAAGAAGAAAAAGAAAAGAATACGAAGAAGAGGAAGAGTTTAAAAATCCGTCTTATCAACACATCGCAATATATACTATTTCTTCTTTTTTTACGTTATGCAACCACGAATACTACTATCATCATTACTTGAAATTAACAACAAGAAACAAAAATCAAAAAATCGAATTTGTAATTGCGACTCACACCACTCTCACACACTACCACCCCCCCATTTTGATTGAGATTCTTATTTCCTTCGTCCACGTTTTGTACTTAAGTTCGAAAAACAATTGTAAATGTAATAAAGTATATATATATATAGTCAAAAGCAGAGAGGAAGAGATAAATATTATTCGGCAAGAACAACAAGAGACATGACGAAATTAGCGGGCATTCGGTCTGAGGAAGATTTTTTCTTTCTTTTTTGTGTACCAACTTTTACACAAATGCGTTTGATACGTTTTTTTTTTTAGTGTCGTTGACGTGATGTGCTTAGGGCAGGAGCGTACAATCATTAAATGTTGTTATTCATTGCGTAGTATAGAGCGTGCTTCTCATGAAAAGCAATCAATTCATTAATTAGTCAATCACGACGAGGAAGGGGAGGCGAATAATATATACAATACGTACTAATTAGAAGACATGAGATGCGTTAACAATCCAATAATAGTAATAATATAATCATTCAGAAAAACAAAACACCAGACGCGTATCACAATTAATCAGTGTAATAATGTAAAGAGTAACGTTAAGTAAGCGAAGAAGGTAGACAAACAAAAAATTAATCAATTGTGCGCTCTTGCTGTATATTATCAATTATTATCAACCGATACTTTGTTGCACATGTTTTATTATTATTATTGTGTCTTATATTATTTATATTACGAATTATATTGAAGAAAGAGGGAAACGAAGTAAACGATAAAAAGCAAGCAGCAAGCAAAGCAAAGCAAAGGCAATTGCATATAAATTGTATAAAGAACTTACTGAAGGTGAAAGAATGTGAAGAAATTCGTTAACTATTTCTATATATTACTATATATATACACAATATATATTGCATATTATATACTATTATATATATGATAATTACGCTTAAAGAGAGAGAACGTTTTTGTTTGTTTTTATTATTATTATTAATATTATCTGATAATAAATGAATTCTTTATTATAAGACGTGTTTTGTTTGATTCATTTTCTTTACAAGGATGAAACGATCAAGTGGAAAATTTTATTATCTATCTATCAATGCTTGTGTCTTATTAAACGGCATAGTCATTTGTCGAAAAGAGAGAAGAGAGAAAAAATTGATAAGAATTACTTGAAAAGTATTATTAATTATTATTATCATTATTGTAGCGATCGAATTTGTAGTATTCAATGAGATAAGTCAATGCACAAAACAAGAGAGAAATTAAAGTTGGAACGAGATTAATAATGTAATAATAACAATAATCGATAATTGTGAGAAATATGCAAAGAATGAACGAACCATTAATGCATAATTAATGAACGAATACTACTACTACTACTACCTAATACAAGTAATACAGGATTTAGCATCTTTTTGTTTCATGTTTCATTTGCAAGAGATTCATAACTAATTAATTCATTCCATATTCGTGCAGAGCGAAAAACACAGCCAAGAACGAACGAAATAATAATGAATAAAAAGCATCGACGAACGCGGCGATATTATTATGTATTCTTAATGAAAACTTGATGAGTTTTATTGGAACACGGACGAGAAGAAATATAAATTATAATAAGTGGAAAGAATTGAACGAGAGAAAATTTAACTAATCGTAAAGAAAATAACGAATAAGAATTTAATGCATTCAATTACTTTGTTAAGTCAGTCGTGGAATTTAAAAAAAAAGATGCAATACGCCCATTACGTACATACACACTCACTCACATACACACACGCAATTGTGAAGGTAATAATAATAATAATAAAAATAACGATAATGGTAAATAATAACAAATAATAATAATAATAAAATTCAGCGTGTCCTACGTGTGCTTTCAATGTACTAGGATTACAATACAACTTTATATATTAAATAATACAAAAAAAAAAGAAGGAAAACTATATGAGTAATATTAACGTTAGATCGGACTGTCCGTATATTATAAGAGTTTTCGAATTTTAAAATTTTATGATATGATAACGATGATAATGTGAATATTTAGCGAGAGGCCTGCATATATGGGAAAAGTTGCAAAAAAAATTAACGAGAGCGAGTATGAAAACCACAAACGAAATAATAAAGCTTTCAAATATTGAAGAAGACGAAGATGATGATTGAATTTCAAGACTTTTGCTGTTACAAAGTAAACAAGTGGCTGCAGTTTTGAAAATGATGATGATTAAGACGCAGAAAAATAAAGTAGAATAACATATTCGGTGTATTTTTGTACCCAATGTTTGTTTTCGCGACGTTGCGTGTGCAGAGTTGCGTTTTGATGCACCCCCGCCTGAACAAACCCAAGGGGGATGCTACCTGTCCTTGCAAAGAAAAAGGATAATATGCGCGTGCGTTTTGTCGGACGAGACTAATGTTGCTGACTGACTTAGACGTTAGGGATGTTTTGCGTTTACAGTGGCTTGTCGATAATAATAATTGGTGCGTGCGAGCGGCCGAAAGTGCCGGAAGAACAGAGACACGCACAATTACAAAATTGTACGCCCTTCAAATGAATATATAATAATATGTATAAAAAGTATATTTATATGGCGATGATGATCGGCGAAGAAAAAAAGAAAATCGTATGTAGTACGACGCGTACAATGAAAAAAATTTTGATAAATATATTTTCAGTTTGCTCCATTTTTGATTCAACATTAGCGCTCGTCCCGTAACTCTGCGCACCGCGTTTTGCGCGAATCTTGTATATAATTGTATAAATTTGCTCATGTAAAGATTGTTTTTGTTAAAATGTAATGTTTATGCAATCAGTTTTTTCATTATATATATATATACTATATATGATAATAATAATACGATTATTGTAAAACAAAACAAAAAGTATATATTGCAATAAGAAAGAGCGAGAGCGAGAGAAAACCACAATTGCAATGCAAACAAACCACCACCACCACCACCATGAATCAATAAGAAACAAATGAAACTTGTATTATTAATATAATAATATTGTATAAATGTACGAATTGTAAACGGATCAACGGAAATTTGTTTACCCCCCTCAAAATCAATTGCTTTACGCGAACAGCATGCGAGAAAAACAAGAGTTTAACAAACGAATTATGATGATGAATTTCTCCAGAGGCGACGAACACATGTTGAAATATGCGAATATTTTTTTGTTTGTTTTGCTAAGCGTGGATGCGTTCGGAAAGACAAACAAGAAATGTTGTTGTTGTCTAGTCTTTAAGTGCGCATTCGTGCAACGACGTCCGCCCGATGAAGAAGAAGAAGAAGAAAATGCGCAAAGCAAAAACCTAACAAACTAACTAACTAAATAACTACACAAAACTCACAACAACGACAAATGCAGTTCTTTCACCTGTCCAAAATTTCTACCTTTGATAAATAAATACCATTGACACAAATGAGAATAATAAGTAAATACTTACTTACTACACTACACGTTAAGAGTATTTAGGAAGTTCACACACGATATAAGAAGAACACAAGAATATGTATACTTTTTGCATGTACACTTTGTATGTTTGATGATGATGACGATGAATACGAAGCAGAAAGAAAACCAATCAATAATTATTAATAAATACCTATAATACCAAAATACTGTTGCGTTGTATTGATTTTCGTGATTGTTAATAATGTCTCTTAAAACCCGAAGAAGAAAAAAAAACCAAAAAACGAAGCGACAAGTGAACGAATGAGTTTAATCTTGTATGTAATATTGATTTCGAGATCTTTCGAGCGAGAGAAGAAAACGAAAAAAATTTTTAAAAAAAGATGAAGATGAAAAAAGTTAGCAATATTTTTGCATTATGACTTTGATGTATCATAATTCCCTTGCATTTGTAAATCCTTTGTATTATATTCATAACTATATATATTATATATATGAAATTATATATATAAAAATATAAATATTACGTTATTACTTATAGTGTGTAAATTTTGTATTGTAGTTGCTGGTTATAAATACATATTATTATATGGCCAATAAACAGATTTTTAAAAATTGACTGACTCGCAAGAATTCATTTATTCGTCCTTCAAATTTCCCAGGTTTTATTTTATTGTTTTGATTGCTAGTTTTTCCCCAAGGGCTGAGAGAAAAGTCACACGCACAGATGTGTGCAGCGACGAAGGGAAATCAATATGTTGGAGGTTTTGGTTTTGCTGGCAAAGTGAAGAGATGAAGTGCAAATATTTTCGTCGGACGCAAAGCCATAAAACCCTCCAAGAAGAAGCACTTAAAACATTGCCGGATGGTTTGGTGTGTTTCTTGGGTCGAAAAAGGCGCTTGTTAAATATTCCACTATATACTTGACGAGTCGTTAGGGCGACCTATAAAACCCAGTGCGCGCGGTGTGCGAAGGAAGCCAGCCACTAATCGCTAAGAAAATCCACCAAGAGGAGAATGCGCGCACCCGCCCGCACTCGACGCGAGCGGTAAATGCAAGCAGACAAGTTTAAACAGACGGTAGGGCTCAGGAAAGAGCCTAGTTTGGGTGCAACTTTGAATGTGCTCTCACGCTGGAGGAGACGAGACGAAAACGAAAATTCTCGCGGTGGCTACCTGCGCGCCGCATCGAGTGCAGGAATTTGATGGTGCCTTTTGCACCACCACCAACTTGACGAAAAGCTGGAGGCAACGAGAACCAACGAACGCGTAAAGCAATGACTTATCTCTCGCAAACGGTAGCTGAGAGGTGGCCAAACACAGAGCAAACATAGTGGTCGGCCGCAGCAGCAGCAGCAGTAAACCGGCCCCGGGACCGATAATAAAGTTTAGTTTTTTATTGCGCACGGGGGCAATTTACATTTCCTAATTATTCGGTTGCGCGCTGGGATGGAGCGTGACAGCATCTCCTCTGCATGCTCGTAAATTATGTAACTGTAGTATAATGCGAGGTGGAGCGCGCGAGCGCGCGTGTGCATGCGAGAAGAGATGATGATAATTGTGAAATGTTTTCGCGTGGCGTGAGCGCGCAAAAAAGCCGATTCCTGCCGAAATTAAATTAGCGCACAGCCCGCAAAGAATGCGTTTTGTCTTTGCGGATATTTCGCTTTATTGTTTTCGACACTGCCGAAATGAAGGCACGTCCATTAGCGTCCAGAGAGCAAACGAAAGAAAGAATGAAAAAAGACGAAAAAAATAACAGCACGAGCAGGAGAAATTAAACGAATTAAACGCGCGCTCCTTTTATTATTTGCGTGAATTATTTCGATTCGTTTTTGCCTGTTCAACATCAAGTGTAATAATAATTTTCTCTCTTTTTTCTTCTTCGCTAAATTGAATAATTAGCACACAAATGCTGTAAACATTTATTGTTTTTATGCTGTGCATAATTTTCCACGTAATGAAAATTATTAAAATTTATGAATTGAAAATGTGAATGAAACACGTAGCACATAATTGCATTTCATTAATTGGTTTTGCTTTTTAAACTGTGATATTTTTAACTACGATACCTAATAAACAAGTTTTTCAACTTTTCGCCGCTAAACTATCATCATCACAACGTTGAGTCTCAATTGCATGCTAAGCGCACGTACGCGGTGAAATAATAATTGTAAGAGTATATCCATGTCGCGGTATCGAAATAAATTCGGGCGGTTTAAAAATAGAAATCTAATTAGTTTTCTTTTTATTCGTTTCGTAATATTGCGCTTGCGATGGCATGAGGATGCGTGTTTCGTGTCTGTATAACGTGTGCTTCGCTTCTTTTTTTTGTTTGTAGTCGTCAAATCCACCACTCGCGTATGGAAAATGCGCAAATGCCATGCACTGCGCGAAAACTTATGATGCGAGTTGACACGCGCGCGCGAGCGCAAGCCTGGAATGGAATTTCAGCGAAGCGCGCTTTGGCTTTTAGTTGTTTGCCACAAAATGAATCGAAAATGCGTACCTACGTACGAATACCGACCCAACAGCAATAGCAACAACAACGCCCCAAGTTGCATTATTTATTTTATATCAAGCATGCACGAAACGGCACAACCCATAGCCAGTGTGTGAAGTGCACGTTCGTACGCGAACGCGAACGCGAATGAGCGCACCACATATCGTGATGATAAAAAGGCACAGCAGCATGTAATAATAGTTGGGATCCTAATGGGAGCTAATTTTCTTATCGCATTTATCATACAATTCCATATAGGTACCACGTTTAATTGAAATTAATTTACGTTCAGAGCAAGCAAACGCGCGCGCGCGCACGTTTTCCTTTACTGTTGTGTGCATGTGTGTACGCGATGGCAAAAGGAAAAGCCCAAATATGTTTCTGTTTGGCGTATTATACAAAGTGTTTTCGCATTTGTTCGCTTACGTATACCTTTTACCCAATTGAGATTTCAACGAGAAAAGAAAACCCTTCAATGGGGTACTTACCGTGAGAATTCAGTTGATCTGCTGGAATAATGGATAATCTGAAACAAAAAGAAAACAATTATTTTGATGAAAAACATCCTGTACACAGTTCTCATACGCTATCCTTGCTGTATTAATACTAAAAGTCAAATGCATTTCGCTGCGGGTAAATTTGAACAAGAATATTGTGGTTGAATGATTGAACATGTCGACCTAATAGGCGATATACTACACTTTATTACTAACAAAATACCCACTAATCGACGCACATTTCCTGGCATATTTATTACGACGGCAGCGTGTTTGGCAGGGCCTTTTCTCGGTTGTCATGCGCGTACGCGGCCGTATTTATTACGCGGCTGTCGTTGATGATAAAATACATGTAAATGTTGCCTGAAATAAATATGCGCGCAGTCGATAATTACGCCGAAAAAATTAATCATTTGAAAAACGAGCCAAACTTTTCGTTTGCCTTTCAAGCAAAGCCAACAGGCAAGCAAGCAGAAGGGCCGGGGCCGGGTACAATAAACTTTTTCGATTCGTCGTGCTTATTTTGTCGTCATTTGCTTTTGCCTATCAGTTTGTAATCTTAATTCGGCATGCGCGCGCTACGTTCGCTTCGTTTTGTCGAAATAACCCGCAGCGAGCAAGTTAGCTGGCGGCGATGGTGGCGGCGGCGGCGGCGACGACGTCGCACGGACAAGCGCATAATAAATTGCTCCGGGGGCGATTAATACAAAAGTTAAACTCTTGTCAAATACGCTGGTGCATCCGCTCGCTTAATCCGCACTTGATTAATTAACCCCCCTTTGCAAATCAATTTGGGTCAAGCGCATGTTATCATACCACTGCTGCCGCCTCCGCCTCCGTCCATTGTTGAAAAATCAATAGCGCCCAAAGTGCCAAAACTACAAGTTCAAACAATAATCATGCAGTTTGCCGGCAAACTTTTCTCTACAAGTATGTAGTAGAGCGTGTAAAGTTTGCATCCTTAAAATTCACTCTTTCATGATCAACTTGCTTGCTTGCTTGCTTGCTTGGCTGCTGGTGGGCTGCGTTTTTCCGCTACAAAATATTAACTTGCAACCCGAGCATTATGTAAGGAAATTGCAACTTTATTAAGTTTTCGAATTGCGCGCACAGCGCTGCTGCTGCCGCCGCTCGCTGTTTAAGTGCGCCGAGTAAGTAAATTGCAGTTATGAATTTGCATTAAGTGGCGGAAGTTTTTTTCGAGAGGGAGCTTCGCGCACGATAAATCTGCATGTCGTAAAGCGAGCCTACACACGAATGCATGTTTGTTGTTTTCGGGCGGCGTGTTGTGTTGCTCGCGAGCGCGTGCAGAATGGGCAGCCGAAGAAAAACGATTCTAATAGCTTTCTTGCGCGCACGCGGCCGTCCCCGGTGCGCGAGCAAATTGCTTCGTACTTCTCGCGCATAATAAATGGATTCTAAAGTATTGCTCGCGCGCCCGCGTTTATAGGACTTGTTGTTGTTGTTGTTGTGGTTGTTTGTTGGTTTAAACGTGCTATAATTTTTTCTTGCCCAATTCAATTGCAATTTTACTTTCGTTGCACACTTTGCGCGATTGCGTATTGCTAATTAATCGTGGCAGCGCAAATGATCATGATGATGACTCACACGCGCACCGCACTACTCATAGATTTATTCGAATCGTTTATGGCTTGCCATTTTAGGTCAGCGGTTCGACGTAATCATTCATCAAGTGCAGTGTAATTAAATACATTCAATGCATTAAATGCAGTGTTAAGTTAATTGTCGAGAAAACTTTGGCGGCTTATTGTTCAATAAATGCATTCGGATTTTACATTTCGTTTGCCGCGGTGCCAACAATTTAGCGAAACAACACGTTTTCTATTGAAGGCTGCCCTTAATGGCAATCGCAAATAAGCATTAATCGCGCGTTTCGTAAGCACGAAAAAAAAAACATACAACACAATACACACATGCATTGGACATGGATAATGCCAAGTGCATTACGGCAGTCCCAATTGTATAGTTCGTTTCGCACTTTTCGCCAATCTCTGAAATGGGCGAGCGCGCGATCGCCGCGCAACAGAAGCAGCCGTTATGCATCATGTCGCAATAAAACGTCGCACGGCTATAAAATTTTATACGATCGCACGCGGAAAGAGAGGCGTTTATGCGGAAAAGGTGAAACTGTGTGATGCAAATTTGCATATAAATAAAAGCACGCTGGTGCTGCCCGGCCCCGCACATACATAATTGCCAGTGCACTGGCACTGTTGTGTTATTGTTTATGCGCGGATTTGTTCGATAGATTGGTTGGATTGTTGCGATGTGCATGTGCAATTTATAATTAAAATTTTAATTAAATTTAGCGCCCTCTTCTTGATTGTCGTTAGTTTAGTTTACGCATTGTCATGGATCGTCAATAATGATAAATTATTTTGCGATTCCAGCGAGCTATAAACAAATGCATACATTTTTGTTTTGCAGCCTTGCAGCCTGCACGAATGTGTGTGTGTGTGTGTGTGTGTTTGTTGGCTGCAGACAATTTTCACGCTGTTTACTCGCGTGCAGTGGAAAATGCTTTGCACAGCTTTCGCTGTCGAGAGAAACTTGCAATGCGTGCGAATGCACTTAATTTGTTGTTGTTTGAAATTCCAAGCTTTGGAATGAATATACTGAACAACGCTGAAGACGCAAACGCAAACGCGAACGCGCTCGCGCTTTGTTGTTGCAGTCGAATAATGTTTATGTTTAAAGTAACTAAGTCAATGGTTTGAGACGGATCCAAACTATTTCGATAATGGCGCTGCATGCGCCGCCGCATAGCTATTTTCTTCTTCTACTTCGTAATCTCTTGCGCGGCTCATTCAAGTTTACCAATAAACTTTACGGCCTTACGTGTCCTATAAAACGAGCTAATTAGTCGGAAGAATGTGTAAATACGCATGTGCTGCCTGCGAGCATGGGGGCATGAAATGAACTCAACTCGAGAAGAGTAAAAACTTTGAAGCTTCGTACTTACTTGCGCAGCGTCAAAATGTTGCACGGCTTGATTTACAGTTATGATGATAGATAAGTTTTAGCTCTCTGTAATTTTCTCTCGAAAGCATACATGCGCACCGGCGGCGGCGGCAGCGCTGCACTACATACTATTAGTATAATATCGTCAAATTAGAAATTCGCGCTTTAGACGCGAATTGAGTGAAAATTACACGCGCAAACTAGGTGCATGCAATTGCGTTGGCGCGGGGCGGGCAGGGGGCGCACAGCGACAACTTTTTTGCGAATTGAATGTGCAGGCTTTTTAACTTTGAAGCCAACTTTGTTTTCACTTCGGCAGGCGACTTTTATCGACGACGCGTCCAGCGAGGAGAAGCTTTAAGCGCTAAGGTTAGCTCAGGTCAGGTTTACGCTCGTTTTGTTTGCTCCTCTGGCTCTGGCTCTGGCTCCTCTCTCGCATTATTTCGTTTTGTTCGCTGCGTGCTTATCAGCGGCGGCGGCTGCAGCAGCAGCAGCATGGAGGAGACGTGGACGCTTCGGTCGGTTCGTCGTTAAATTACTATTTGTTCGTGAGTGGTGTTTTGTGCACGGTGTGCGCGTCCAAACTCTCACCAACTACACAGATGCAAGCGCGCAAAAAACTGGAAAGAAATAAAACGGAAATGCTTTGAACTTGCGAGAGTTGTGCTCGCCAGCCCACCTCTGCGTCTTTTCGTTGAGGAGATTCTCTCCGTGATCTAAGCGATCAATTACAATTGTGCGACACGTGCAATTGTTGGAAAATTATTTGCATACACATAAACATTGTTCACGGGGACATGTATCAAAAAATAATTAAATTCCGAAAAGGTTAATGGCACACACAACGTGCGATATCTGCGACCGCGACGCTCGGAGGCGATATAACGACTCTTTAATTAATGCATTAATGTATTATGCCGTCTGCGCGCAGTGCGCTTGCTCTACGTGCACCGAAAACAGCCGCAAACTGCGTCGTATACGCGCGCACAAACGAAATGCAAATGAATCATTTAGCCGAGCTTTATTATTAGTTTTTATTGTGACCTTCGCATTTATTGACGATTTTATATAGATTTTATTTGTTTATTGCGCGCTCAATTTTTTTTTTGCAACCCGCCTTGCCCCGTCCACGCTAGTCGCGTCGTTGTGTCCTTTAATGCATCGCAAAACACAAAGCCAAATAATGAATAAAATTGTAATTCGCTTTTTTTGCGAATGTTTGTTTTACAGCCGTGCGTCGCGAGTTTGACTTTAAAAAGTTGAATTTCCTTATCGTTGATTGAGTGATAGTCATCTTGTTCCCAGTGCCTTCTTCGTCTTGTTTGGCGACGACACTACTAAACTCTGATGTGTCATTACATTTTCATTTCGTTTGGCGTTGCGCTGTCGAATTAGTTTCGTCTCTTGCGTTCGTTCGTTCGTTCGTTCGCTCGCTGCGCGTTGATGGCGTGTTTCCGAAAATTTATTTACGCGCTGCTCGTAAAGTTTAAGTTAATAGGGCGCGCGCGAACGAGCGCGCAACACATCTCCTCGGTGCGCCCAGCGCCTATCATTAATTCTTTACTGCCTACTAAATTGGCATACAAATTAACAAAAAATAAATACATACATGCCCGCGCTTAAATTATTTTATTCGTAAACAAATATTACGCCGACGACGACGACGACGACGACGAAGACGACGTCGTCGACGAACGAGACGAGACGGTTTACGAGCAACTAAATAAAAAAGCGCAACGCATACGCATGATAAAAATACAAATAAAATAAAACGTGATAAATACCAAGAGGAGAACGCGTGTAGTGCTTAATTTTATTTGCGTCTTAAAACATAAATAGGATACGCACGCAAATTTATTCATTAATCAACAAATTCGCATCTTTTATATATTTATTTCATTCCGTCTTATTTTGCTTCGCCGCCTGTTTGATAATCGTAAACTACATAGTACCTACACAATTGTACGTAATCGGAAAACAATAAAACTTGCGACTTGAGAGTCTTGCGCAGCGCGTAATAAAAAGGCGTAAATATCGCGTTCGCCAAAGTGATATTGGCAATTGTAAAAATTTACTTGAACATCAACGACTCCTCCGTCGTCCTTTCTCACACTGCGCGAGGATTTCATCGATGGATTTCTGTTACTATTACACCGCATTATGTGTGAACTTTACTCAAAGTGCACTTGGCTAAACGTACTAAAAACATACGAAATGTGTTGACTACCTACTTGCAAAATAGGTATACTCGATCAATTGACGAATTCAAATTTAAAAAAAAAACACGAGTGTATCAACTACGACTAATAATAATTGAATAACGAGTTAAAGTCAAACATTGCGTTAGATGTGCATGTATGTACTGTATTCCTTGCATCAGGCTGGCCATAGGTAATTCGTATATAATTTTATAAAGTGAGCACTGTATTTCCTGCGATTTAACCGAAACGAAAAGCAAATCAGGTAACCAGGCGGCAATCATCATTAAGACGCCCATTGAGCGCGCAGGACGACAACGACAATGGAGCCAAGCAACATTCTAATTTCGGGATGCATTAGGACACCTAATATTAAATCGTCATTAACAACATTTGATCAAGCAGCAAGCAGCAGAGCAGCAGTATGCGTCTCTGTGTATGAATGGAAAATTCACAAGAATCATTAGTTATGCACGCGTAGCTTCAATGTGTGCATAGCGTAATCGCATGTTTGCTTCTGTGCGTACGCGCATTTATCTAACTAGCTAAATGCACACACACACACACAGACACACACTTCGCAGTGCGTTGACAAGTCGACGCGCGGTTTTGGCACGACATCAATTCGACGTATCATGCCCTCTCCGATCTTGCGCCTTGGCATTAGAATTGTTGACCTTCGGCATTGAGGATGCCTATTTTCGACGCGTTTTTCCCAATAAAATTACCAACGCGCCTGACCTGTCAACGCCACCGCCAGCCGCTGCGGGCCAGGCACCCGGCGCGCCGGAAGAGAAGCACACCGACAAATTTCCACCTTTAATTAAAAGCACATGACGATGCGAACGCGCAGGTTAAACGGTGCGTACGATTCGTCCGAAAACGCGTGGATATATTTGTAATTATTGCGAATTCGTATTTCAAGTGCAAGCACCACCATGCTGCTAATTTGCTGGCTGCTGGTGCCAAGAAAAATCGCGCGGCCAACGTTGTTAATATCGTTGCGTTTGGCGTTCGCAAACGCGAGCGAGTGCGCGTATATGTGTGTCTAAATACGGCCGAATGCGACCTTGGATGTGATGTAAAGTGCAATGAAACATCTGGACGCATCGCGCGAGAAGCAGCGGCTTTTTACTACGCGAACGAACTTGAACCGCACCGCGCCGCGACGCTCGCGCGCATTCAGCATCTATGATAAGTCAGTCAAAATGCAGAGAGTGTGTTGTTAATGGCGCTTATAATTTACGCTTTCTTTTACGCTATTTATACGTGCGACCGGCAACGAAAACAAACATCCTGCGCCAATGCACGATTGCAACGTGCGGTCAACTTCTTCTTCGTCTTCTTCTTCTTCAAGCCCGCATTCGGTGGGGTGTTTATAAATAAATAGGCATTTGCACTTGCGCGTACTTAGAATGGCACGCAATTAAAAGTGAAATTTAGATTTAGCATTGCACTTAATCCACAAAACGCTCCAACAGCGTGTGTCGTATTCTCATCTTTGCAAATTTGCCCCGTACAAAGTGCTAAAATATTTCAATGCGCATTAAGTCTACTTACAAAAAAAACAGAAATTACTGCTAAATTAATTTACAAGTATGCGCGATTGAACAAGTTGATGGAAGGTTGCGGTGGTTTGTGTTTACGTCCGAAATCAAAATACGGTAGGAAATGCATCGCGAGTGAGCTGCGAAACAGCAGCAAATAAATAAATGCTAATGTAAAAATGTTGTACGCATGCCGGTGGCAAGCGCAATAAATAAAATCACGCCGGTTTTCGCAATTTATAAAACAGGTATTTTTAGTAGGACGAAACGCATGATCTGTCTTACCAAAAGGCGCGCGTGTGTGTGTGTGTGTGTATGTGTGCAATGAATGCACTTTTTTTCCGCCGACAGCCAGCAGCTCACGTCTGCAATGCAAAACGGCTGCATTTTTCTGGAGCAAATTTGGCAGAATCGTTTATCAGCGTCCAGCAGGAGATAAAATATGCAGTGCAAAGCGAACGTAACGAGTTTTTTCACTTAAGTCTCTCACCGTTAAAGTAAGATGTTATTGACGATAAATGACAGCGATGCATGCGAATTCTTATTTATTAACAAGCGCTGCTGCTGCTGTGCTGCATATACAATTTACGCACTCGAATTGTGTGTATTTGTTTGGCGCATGTTTAACACTCGCCTTTCAAACCGACAAACATACACACATTTCTCAAATTAATTCGCCTTTGATGCCGCGTGCCAAGAGGTCGCAATCGCGAGCGCGCGTACCCGCGAAATTCAAAAACGTTGATCGCATGCCAGAATAGCACGTTGAACTTTCGCTCCTAGAAGCAAGTGTGCGTAAATACGTCGCTCCGGGGGCGGCAGAGAAGGTGTTTGACACTTTTCGTACGGCGCGCATTTGCATGAAAAACAAGACGCGCGCGTGCCCGCGCCACTCTGATAATTATATGCATGGCGAGCCGCTTTTAATTAGTGAATGATGTTTATTTTCAATTTGACACTCACCGCATCTCCTCCAAGCAGGAACTGATGATAAACACGACCGGGAGGAAGGCTGCTGCTGCTGCTGCTGCTGCTCCTCCTGCTGCTGCTGTGTGGTGTTCCGCTCTGCAAGTGTAAAGAAAAATATCGATTATTCATCATCACTCGCTTGAAATTAGTTTTTAATTTGTTTACGAGTACAGTGACCTACACAAAATCTCGCGTACCGCCGATGACAAACAAAAAGCAAAAATCAACGCAGATAAAACATGATTATTGTTGTTTTAATTAAAACGAAGCAGTCGCATGCTGGAAATTGTTCAATATTTGGCAGTTGGTGACATGTTTCGATTACACACATTCGACAATTTGTGCATGCGATGGAGGCATTGGCAGGGAAACTAATGGCTGCAATTTTATTTAAAATTGCCAATAAATAACGTCCATTAAAACAGAACATAAATTAAGAAACGAGTCAAAGGCGCTCGATGCGAGGGAATGCGTCCAAATTTGGGTTATTTGCGGGGGGTGAACGCACATGCATGCCGCCACCGCCACCGCCACAGCTATTGACGAAATTGTCGACTGCGCACCATCGCCGCTGCCGCCGCCGCTTGGGAGCTAATGTGTCTTCGAGCAGAGTGCGCGCACGCGATTATTAAAAATATGGTATATGCGATTACCACCAACTAACCGACTGCGAATGCATTTTCCTATTCCGTGGCACGCTCGTTGAAATTGAGTCGGGGGGCGCCATTCATCGCATGCACGAAACCGCCGCACAGCGGCCTTCGCCTCCAAGCGCCGCGCTGCTTGCCTATCGCCATCGCCAACTATAGATAGATCATCTATCTGTTCAAGGAACCTCGAGGAATATGCTTTATTCACGAACAGTCCTTCTTACGTAATTGCCGCAATCAAATATTGTTGCGTTTCGTGTTAAGCTACATTATTTTTTTCATTATTTTGATTCGTTTGTTTTCTTTTACGAATAATATAATATTGATAGATAAAAAAATACATCATCAATTGTGAAAATTGTATGTCTATTTGAGTACACTCGCTAACAAGCAAAATTCACAGAACTTTGCATCGTGCGCACCGTCACGTCGCTTCTGCGAAAAGAGCAAAAACACATATAAATTTATTAGCGCTTGTATTACTTTGCCACCCCTAAAGCGTTGCACGTAGGTGGCAAACGTTGCTTTTTCCGCTCGTTCGTGCTTGTTTCATATTGTAATGCAGACGCGATACGCGATACACTTTTGCAATTGCATGCAAGCAAGAATGAAAAACTTTTGCATTATATCACATGAAAATGGACATTTCGAACAATTTTCAAGGTGTCTTCACCACTCGCCAACATTACGTGCGTCGGTGTGTTAAACAAGAGAAAATTGAGCTTCCCAAGGCAAAGCTAAAAGTGTCTTAATCAAACAATGCGGCAAATTGTTTATTACTTCATAATAATAGACCAACTCCTTTCCAACTAAATTATCTTGGGTGTTCTTTTTGTAATAGCAAGCAATTACATTAAAAGACAATGTAAATAAAATCATTGTCAATGCAATGGCGGCGCACAGCGAGTATTGAATTATAAAGACGTCGAATGAAATGCGTCAGAGTGATTCACAAATGGGGTTGATTGGTAGAACGGTTGATTCGTGATTTCCTGATTCAGTGACAGCATGATGAAATTTATTGAGTGCAAATACAGAAATATGAAGGCGTTCGTCGTGAAGAAAAGCGAGCGAAAGAAAAAAAACGCATACAGACGCGAACGCGCGCGCACACACAAATCAATTTCTGTGTATATTGAGCGATGATAAAGCATTCCGGCGCTGCCATCAACCGCATGCCATCGTCCGTCCGTCCGTCCGTCCGTCCGTCCATTCTGGACGCGTCCAACAAAGCCGCAGCCCTCGTATGTGCGCGCCGCGTGTGTTTTTTTTTTCTTCACTCGAAATAGATGAGTGGCAACTTGGTGTTCAATATGGTTATGGATTGACACAATATCGTGTCCGTCGTTCCTTCATTCAACCGACGCGAGCGCGCACGCTCCCTGACAAGTTAAGTAATATATTTTTATGTCATGACTGGCGAGGAGCAGCGCTGCTGGTTCAAATAAAAAATTGCCCGTACTTGTTTTTCATCCATCCATACACGCTGCATACGGCGGGGAGCAAGCAATCTTGCTCCGTCCGCTCGGCCTTTCACGTTAATGACATAGTTGAAAGACTTTTCGGTCTATGTTTAAGTATTTTAGCCGTCAAGAGAGGAATTAATTCAAGATAGCATTTGTTACACGTGCGCTTATCAGCCGATGCGTATCAGCTGATGATCAGACTAATAAATAATTTTTTTGTATGCTTTACGATTGGCAAGTTATTTCTTCGTCGTCGTCGCTGTGGCAGCAACGCGCAAGCAGTAGGTACGTGGTAGTAGTAATTAAATCTCGCCAGGAACGCCGGATGCGCACCGCATAATTATCATAACAAATGCATTTTCTACTTCTTCTTCGTCTTCGTGTATCATTTACCACGAAGACGACTGACTACCCATCGTCGCGCTGATGATGATGGCGACGACGACGTAGCAGCAATAGCAGCAGAAGAAGAAGTAATTGTGTCGCACAATCAAGATAGCTAACGAAAAAAATTAAATGGCCCCGCGTATAATGACACCTCCTCGCGGTGTACCAAGATTTACAATTGCTCGTTGCGGTAATGATAGCGCTCGCAATGTGTGGATTGTTGCCACTATATTTCTTCAATAACAAACAGTACGAGTAAGTACTAAAGCAACAGCAACAAGAGCGTTGCGGGCATGCGCACCTATAGCAATGGCACATCTAACTACTTTATTACTTTGAACCTCGACTCGACGCGTTTGACGATTATGCATTTATAATAAGTTAACTTCTTTATCTCTTCGCATTTCGTGCTGCTGATGGCGCGTAGTACCTGCAGTCGTTCGGACGAACGTAAAATGTGTATGTGCGCGCGAGCGCGAGCGAGAGTTTTATGTCATTTCTCGCAAATCCAAAGAGCGGGCGCGCACCGAATAAATTTCTCGCTTCGAAATTTAATGAGCATGCGATGCATTTGTGTATAAATGT
The DNA here is from genome assembly GCA_963978815.1 of Aleochara curtula. NCBI lineage: Eukaryota > Metazoa > Arthropoda > Insecta > Coleoptera > Staphylinidae > Aleochara > Aleochara curtula. The sequence continues at coordinate 14,894,717 of OZ022216.1, read as the reverse complement.
GTAAACAGAAAGCAGTGCACTTCCGGCAGGCGGGTGTAAACCGGATATGCGCCTTCGCTTAAACTGCACGTAGTTAAAGTTGGCGCGCTGATTGTTGGATTACATCAAGTGGCTGGCCGCCCCCTCTTCGCAAATGTGTGCTTTCGTTCGTTTCGTTCGTTCCGTTCATTCGTTTGTTCTGCCTACGTAATTTTTTATTCGACTGCGATGTGCATAAACAAACAAATGCGCGCACACGGAAGGGTGGAAATGTGTGAATTTGTTGGCATGTTCATCTCTTTTGCCGCCGTTCTTGTTCTTGTTGTTGTTGTTGTTGTTGTTTTTTTCAAGTGATACCACTGCTACCACCATTACGCAGCGTTCGCGTATGCGTGGGTGGCTATAGTCGAATTTATGATGAGCGCCCTCGATGCGTTTCCAGACAGACGGACGGAAGCAACCCCCCCGCACGGCAAGTCATTAAGGAAGTGCCCGTGTGCGCGCACACGTTTTCGCCAGCCCCGTCAGCCGGCTGCTGGTGGCGGTGAGGGTGGCCTCTCTCTCTCTCTCTGGGCTCATTTAAAAGTCAAATTGAATCATCAAATCGTCACACACATAACCAACCAAAACTCTAACGTGCCGTGTGCCGGCTGGCTTGCAGGGTGCGTATTTCCCTTTTTCATGCCTACACACATCCTTTCCTATACAGGGTGTTCTTCACCCTTAAAAAATGCTTTGCCCGATCTCGACTTTAGCTCCAATTCCTTGAGCGGTGATTAAATGCGTAATTGATTGATAATTTACTGAATTACTCTGTATATGCGCGCACCACACACTTGTCATTATTTTAATATTATACGGACGATGCACACGCAGATAGCAGATATCCAAGCAAAGAGAGCGCATCGCTGCTCCGGTGATAATAAACTTACAAACGTAATGGGTCATCATGCTGAATGAATGAATGCCTACCTCTTGCGCGCTCGCGCGTTTGAGGTCGAGCAAACATCATCGGCCATGAAAAACACAATCAGCATTAAAGCAATTCGAATGACGGGCATAAAGAGCGCGCAGCCAGAAGAAGGGAACGAGACATGAAGAAGATGAAAAAAAAAACGACGAACGCATGTTGAACATTTGTTTTCCAAATAGGCGAGTTAACAATCTGTTAAACTATTAAAACGTGTCCGGTGAGATGCACTTTTACGTCGTGCTCATGAGCAGCCGCATTTCCTTTCGGTTCACACACACACACGAACGCACGCATGCCTCCATATGTGTAGGATATTCCACCTGTGCAAATTTTGCATAAAAAGCGCTACAATATTTAATTATTGCTTTGTTTAAGCCACATCGCAATTGTAAATCGCTTTAGGTTTTTTTTGCGGTGCGTCTATTTGTATCACGTACGCCAGCGCAAAAAAAGGAAGCCGGCTTCTTGCTGAGGCAAAAAAACGCATAGATCAATAACTCAGCAACAAACGAGTGAACGTGTAGTTTATAGACGAGAGTCGGCCAGCGACTAGCTGAATTTTTTAGTGAAAGTGTGCGAGCAATGAGTCGTTAATCGCTTTAATCTGGTGTTAATCACCTGTCAAAGAGTCACGCATCAATGCGCGTATTAAAAATATGTACAAACATATTTGAATCGACTAAGCACGTCTCTAGTACCTACAGTGATTCCCAAACAAGCATTGACTGAATAAAATTATCAACAAATTCCAGTAGTAGGGTATCGTTTAATCTGTAAATAATTGAGAGGGGTGAATGCAAATTAGATTTGTTTGGGGGAAACTACTGGTTTAGAGCTTCCAACTTATTACGAATCGATTTTCATTTTGCTTTTTCATCAGCGAATTCATATTTGTTCGAAATTAATATTTCGTTGTTTTCGAGTGCGGATTATACGAGTTAAATACTAGACAGAATTTCCATCCAGGATTTGAATGAAGTGCGCACAGGTGTTTGCATCCGAAATTTGCGTTCCCGAGCGGTAATTCGGGACTTGACCAAGCGCCTCATCATAATCACGCTGCAGCAGCGGATTGCTGGAAGCTGGATGAGTGCATTCGGCGCACGATTCAGCATGTGGGAGCGCGCGCTCCCGGGGAGGAAGATGCACGTGCTGCACATGCACTCTCAATGTGTGTGCAGCAGGGGCAGCAGCAGCATCCAGCCAAACTTGCCACCGGGATTTGCAAATGTTTGTTCAGGTTAATTGCGAATCAGATCTGTTAATTAAAAGCCTTTGCATGTAATTATTGCAAAAGCGGACGAGAGTAATGTTTGCATTTGGACGAGGAGCTTCGCACGGCGCGCGGACGCGAGCACATCAAGTGTAAATGATTTTCATTCGGTTGTACGATAGCGCAACGCATTATAATTACGTATTCATGCGCGCCAAACTTCTTTTGTACAAGACTTTCGTGCCGTTCGTGGTGGGCGACGGCGGCGGTGTGGTGGCTAAATTTAAAAACAAGTTGCATGGCCGCATCTCGGTATGTTATTTAATTTCCTATTTAATTTCCCTTTTCGGTTCGAAAACCCTTTTCGTACTTTCCGGCGGCGGCGGCAGCGGTGGCGCAAAGGTGCTCGACGACGACACCAAAACGCCAAAAGTTAGTTTGAGGCTCGTCGAAGCGCGCAAACTTTTACAATTATTTTCAATTCGTGTGTATTAGATCACTGATTATATCACGCAGAGCGAGCTCCTCCGCTCGCGGTATCTTTCGCATTAAACTTTTATCATCATGATGATGTGGTGGCTGTATTTAAATTTCTTCAATTTAACTCGTTAACTAACGTTCAAGAACTAACAAACAAACTACCAACCAAGCCAACCACCCTCCAAGAACAACAAACGAAACATATTATTAAAAAAATATATTTCCATTTAGCTTTTTTCATTAACTGAATTGCATCACTCGGCAGACGGTAATTGAAAATCCGCGCTTTATTATAATTTATTTTCATGCTAGACAATAGAAGCTTTTAAACGTGTGTACGGAAAATGTTAATTAAAATTTTTACATCTACGCTTTTATTAAATATTTTAAAAAATATTTTATTAAACACACGCACTAAGCGTGTTTTCATTTCGAACGAAAACTCACCCACCCCCTCGCCCCCGCCAACTAGAGAGAACAGTGAAAAAACAACACAGTACACGCGGCGTGCTGCGCGCAAAAATCTAAAAAATTTATAACATGAAATTTAATTAAATTATATAGGTAGGTGGGTAGGTGTACACCAAGGTGAATTTTCTCTTAGCGTCAGTATAAAAATAACGCGAATAAAAAGCGCAGCTAATTTAATGCAGAAATAATTAACGCTGTGAGCGAACACAGCGCACGCAGAATGCAAATGCGATTAGACAGATTTATCCCGCAAAGCGGGCAATTTCTGATAATTTTTCCGCAATAAATCGTGCATGTGTGAACGGCTCGCGCCGATAATGCATTCGGGCTTAAAACATCATTGCATGCTCTCCGCATGCATGTGCATGCATCACGTACCTACACGTACGGATGGGCAATCGATAGAAACCCGCCGCGGCGCAAAATAGATAAAACTGAAATGGTGTGTGCTGTACGCCGCGTGTTCGCGTCCAACCATGTGAGGCCAAGATACAAGCCAATTGCTGCTGCATATATATATATACAGCATGTCTACCCATCATGCCATTGCCGCCATCGGCGTTGGCCATCGCCATCGCCGCCGCCACCACCGCTGCTGCCGCCAGTACCAACCTCTAAGGCTATTGACACATCATGCTAAATTTATCTCGTCGATTTTACGATCACATAATCAATAATAACACGATGCTCCACGACGTGTTGCACGCCAGCGCGTTATCTATGCGAATATTTAACAGCCACCCAACAGCAAAAACGTCTTGTATTTCAACCTCTCTCTACGTACGTATTCAACTGTTATATCTCAACGTCCTATTCGTTCTTTAAAACACACATCGATTTAGTTACAAGCGCCGATATCATCGATTTCTGACTTTTGACCAATAATTTCTCCCTTGACAAATTACTAATCAAAATACTGATTGCGCCAAACCTTAGAAAATTTCAATTCGTATAGCAATCATTCTAATAATACGTGCATTTGTTGTTGGGCATTTAGCGCGCGTTAAAAAAATTAAGGAAAGGCCACCGAGAGGAGGCAGGCAAATAATGCAGCGAGAGAGGAGACATGCAATACGATTGTCGGCGCACTAATAACACAATAAATTGTTTCAGTAACCATTCGTAATGTTCGTAACGGCGAGTCGAACAGAGGACAAACCAAGGAGTGGTCCCTAGCATAAATATTTTTTAATGGCTCTCCACTCCACTGGGGACATTAAACATTTTCAATGCGCGCGTCCAGCCAGCACACTCTTTTCTTCACATTCTCCGTGAAAATTCCCAAGTGCTTTTCGTGTTTTAATTAAAATTTATACGAATCTACCAACAACATGATGCGTGCGTGCGTGCGTGCGCGTGTGTGTGTGTGCATCGTCGAATTGTCAAGCGCACTGCACTGATTTCAATCTATTGAAATTTTAATTAATCTTGTAATTAACATGACGCCAACACCGCTTTACCTGTTATGCTAATTTTTTCGCTTGTTTAATTAAAATTTCATTCATTCATTCATTCATTCATTCATTTTTCCCGCATCTTGTCGCGGCCGCGACGAGCTGATTAATTGATGCGTTAATTTGCTGGTCGAAATGTAGCTAGCTACCGTGGGTATCTACACGCACGTTAGTTAGTCAAACTAAATTTAGCCGCAACGCGCCTCGGTGGTGGTGGTTGAGGCGATGATGTAGTATTTTTAACGAGCCAAGTGATTTATCACACGCTAGCTTTTAATTTCCTGTCAATAGAAGCGCGCGCGCGAATTTTCGCTGCTTAGGGTTTTTGCCATTACGATTCAATCGCTGTTCACAAGATTGATTCCGCACCGCGATAAGCAATAAACAAATGCTTCAATATCACGATACGCACATTAATAACGCCAATGATTAATCAGCCACACACATTCGTCTGCGCGATCATAGAAATTAAGTGTTAATTGTACACGTTTTAGCGTGCGAAACCGCGCGCGCGCGCCGTATGAATGCAAAAGTCATGAGCTGCAAATACGAAATGTGTGGCGAGCGGCAGGATGGTCATCGTCGTGACTTGTCAGTTGTCCACGATCTCTCGACAAAGTTCACCGGCCGCAAGCTGGCTTTCCGAGAAGACCGCGATCGCGACCGCGGCGAAGAAGTGCTTCCAACGCCGCCACCCTTTTTCAATGCCACCCGCAACTTAACGAGTATTGATCATCAACATTATCATCATCAAGTTCACGCAATGTTTTCGCCGATGTAGCAGCAAGCACACACACACACACACACAAATTAAATTTAATCTCGTTGCTCGCGAGCAGCAGCAAAAAAAGCAAAGCAGTGATAAAATGCGTAAATGAGCATGTGATAACACTTAATTATAATAATTAGTGCGATGAAATCGCGGTGCGCTGCGTGTGCAACATTTCGCTTAGACGTCGCCGCATTAAAATGATAATTTATGTTAATATGCATTTGTTAACGAAATTTATTAAGATGATACTGGGGAGATTTTAGTGGCTCGTATATCATGTTTAAGCATTTTTATTGAATCCTAACCGGCTACTGCTCATACCATTCACTACTCACACTCTCTTATGCGCTCGCGCCTTGCGCTCTTTGCTACTTACTTGCGTGCATTAAAACTTGTCCAACTTGTGTAGTAAGTAGGTATAAGTTTCGAACATTACACACGTCTCCATACAAACGCGTAATATGCATGCATAAAACGTATTCGCTGTGTAATGTATGTTTGCGCACTATCGTTCGGTAATTTATGCGTATAATTATGCGCATTATATTGTTGAAGAAAAATAAAAATATTTTCTTGCGGCTTTTCCGCCATCGTCGTCGTGTGCCGCACGATTAAAATACGTCGCGCAGGTTTGCAAGAAAAGCGTATGAACTACGATGGAAAAACGATGGAAAATGTGTGTGTGTGTGCGGGAAATGCGCGTATAAAATCAGGCATATGCAAGCGCACCGCGCGCGCGAGATAATCATCAGTAATTATGAACTGCGAAGGAAAATTAAATTTTTCCAAGAGTACTGCACTGCATGTCGTATTGATATGTGTGTGCCGTGTTGTTGCTGTTGCTGTTGTTGTTGTTGTTGTTGTACTTAATGCCATTAGTATTGCTATTAAGAAGAGAAGCACACGACGACGAACCAACAAGAAGACGAAGAAAAAAACGCGCGCGCTGTTAAATATTCAAATGCGTCCGAGGAATACGCACACTTTTCATAGTCGCGCGCGATCTTGATAAGTATGGTAATGCACTCGGCTTACTCGCTGCGGATGGCAAGTTTAAGACTTTGCGTACAGTTAGTTACAGCCGGTAACAACAACTCGAACGCAATGAGAAAAAAAGAATTGAGGGAGGGAAAAGAAACAAAAGTGCGCCGAATGCGCACTTTAATGCTGAATAATTAATGGGAAATCAATGTGTGAAAAGTGCTTAAAATTGAATATATCTACTACACACACCAACGCGTTGCAGCGCACCAAGTCTCTAGGTACCTAGTGAAAAACAACAAATCTAACGAGTTCTAAACACGCGCCTGTGTCACATGCAAATGTCTTTGAAAACGCAGCAAAAGTAATTGAAAAATTTTCGTGTGCAATTAACAGCATGAAACAATAATTTAATTTCTATTAGCTTTCCAAAGCAGCGCAGCGCGTTGTCGTCGTTGTAACTTTACGAAACTCGAGTTGCATCGTAGCTTTTTCGATTCCGGCTGTTTTGTTGGAACACACAACAACACCTCGCCTAAAGGCATAAACACATATAAATATGTGGTGTGTTGGTTATTACCGCTCGTACATGTCAGAGAGCTAAAACGTAGACGTTTAAAGCACATTTTATGTTAAATTATTACGGCGAAAGGCATTCAGTGTTTAATTGATATCTGGCACGATATGTCTCATGCAATATAATCCTCGTACATACATGCATATAATGTTGCTATTCGGTAAGGCTTGTTTAAATATTTGAATTTGAGTTGCGCCAATTATGTATATATCTCTGTTTCAAAGGTACGCCATGTGAGTGCAAGTCAAGGTTTTCAGAACAACTCTTAAGGAGGAAGTCAACAGTCTTCATATTTCTTTTTTGCTGTTGTTTGTCATTTGACCCAAGCCAAAAATATCGCGCGTATTAAATTCATTTTTGGGAGAATATAATTAGCAGAAAGACATAAAACTAAATGAGTTTTAATTACACTCGCTCGAACTGAGCGAAACACGTGTTCTGCGGACTTCAAAAGTATCCAAATTGGATCGTTAAATTAAAATATATTTTTGCTCAAATTCGCTCGTAAATTAATTCGTTAATATTTCTGACTCGCAGGTAAAGCAGAAGAGTAGGTACTAAAGATGTTTTGACTCGCTAATAATGTCATCATCAAATTTCAAAAATTATTTAAGTAACTGTAGAAATACTATTTCAAGACTTGACTCCTCACTTAAAAATTCCAATTTACCCTCATCCCGACTTGATATTAATAAAAATCTTATTATGTGCTGATAATATAATACTTGGTAATTTTTTCTTTGCGAGACACGTTCGAGGCGTTCGATAAAGACATTCATCATGGAAAAATATGAATTCAACAACAGCAGCGAATGAAAATTGCGCGCGTATTTTACGCCGCATCAGCAAACGGACAGGTGGAAAAGTTTAATTTCACAGTCTTCATCAAACTTTTTTTCCATCATTTCAAACAACTTTCCGTTATTGCACTCTCATTGCTACTGCGCACGCACAATAATGATAATAAATAAAATACATAAGCGCAATAGTGCAAGCACCAAACAGCAGCAACAGCAGCAGCAGCAACACTCCATTCGTCCGCCCTGCCCGCCAACTGAATGAAGTACAAGCACGGTGCATAAAACTAATTTAAACTTCTTATAAAATGCAACGCGCCGAATACACACATCTATTCATTATTTGCATGAGTATACACGAACCGAGCGCACTTTGCATACTATCAATCGTTACGCGCAATATAAAAATACGTGCGATAAAGTATAATACCCACACACAGCAGCAGCAGCATTCACTTGAATTATTACTTTAATAACATTGCAATCGAAGTTGAATAATTTATTTTTCTACTGCCATATTGCCGCCACCATCGCAGCCGCTTTAAACGTCAACGTCGAGTTCCATCATCGTCGTCCACGTATTATTATTCTTATTATTTATAATACAACGTACGTATTCTTACCTATTTCAGCGCGATGGAAGAAAGATGGAAATGAATTCAAATAATCCAATACATGTGAGCGCGCACCAATGTGTGTTTGAGCATGACGAATGGGAAATTTAACGAAATGATTCTCAAGAAGTGAATAAAATAATAAGAAATGTACAAGAATCGTAAATGGTTGGTAGTGTGATGGAATGATATTACTGAAATTCGACTAAACGACCATTAAATATGAATCGTAAAAGAAATTATTCATTATTAAACATATATTATTACCGAGTTATTAACCTCGTAATAATAATATTAACGCAATGCGACAAACAATAAATTTCATTGCGCCGGTCTTTGATCCGTATGGAAGAGATTAATACGTTACGAACTTATTAGACATCAAAGAATCAAATGAAATGGTCAATTATTAAAGATTTCAACAAATCTCCCGATAACCGCATGAGATAATTATTAGAGCTATCACTCGACGTGAGAGACAGCGCGTAATCGTGTTGAAAATAAATGAAAACTCGCCTTTGAACGCGTACCTTGCTCGACTTGCTCAATAAATCCGTCGGCTATCAAAACTATTCCACAACTTCTGGCGCATCCAGCAAGCAAGCAAGTATCATCAATCGTACATACAAACTAAAAAAGATCCGGTGCAGCACAACCAGCCCAAGGAGCGGACAAACAACACGTTGAAAATTTCACACATTTTCATCATTTTTCCTCAACAGAGATCTGACATTTTCAACACGCGCACCGCACATCCAGCTATAAAGGAAGTGACGTCAGATCCTATCGACTTCGATGAAACTATTTGATCAAGACGCGCAAGAACTACTATGTGTGTGCATCAAAGATACTTTTCCGACAATCGTTTATTTTCTCAAGAAATTCATTGTAAATATTTCCTCATATACTTATTAAAAATGTTTCGTTGCAAGCACACCGATTCCCGTCACGCAGTTATTTTTATATTACTTACTGTTTAAAGACACATTGTACTTGTAAACTCATTTTCTTACAGAGTTTGTTTAGTGTGCACTCGAAATACTTTTTACGGTAGGTGCGCATTTTCGCGCTCGGTGAAAAATCTATTTTCAGATGCGTTTTGCGCTTTGACAAATGCCTCGTACGCTCGATGCACATTCATTAAACGAATGCGGCAAACAAAGCGGCTGTTTTTAGTTGTGCATCGCATCGTGCCCAGAGCTTGTACGGATTTGCTGCATTTTCGCACGAACTCGCGACAGCGACGGCGACGTTTTGCATTTTTCATTCGTATGCCATTCCAGCGTGGGTACGTATTTAATTTTTTAACAGTTTTATTAGCGCATGTGACAAATGATGATGAATTCGCAATGAAAATCGGGTGTGCGTTAGGTCGGCGCGTACGGACGGACGTACTAGCTCTAAACGGATTTGTCATGGAAATGAAATGTAAATTAAGTAAATAATAAATAATGCATCATCGTACGTACGTAGACGTAGACATTAGATCGGTAAGTAGTCTACTTATAAATGAATTAAAGCACCGCCGGTACTCTCCGACGTGCATTTCAGTTGCAGCAGCATTAATGTAAATTACTTGATAAAATTTTACTCGCCAACCAACTGTAAAATTACGCGAGAACGAAATGTCTGTGTTTTCATTATGCGTTTACATGTTTCCTAAACGTTTTGCGTGCGTTTTGCCTGATCCGCGACCGACCACAGAGAGAGCGAGAGAAACACAGCGAGTGCAATTTTTTCCGCGCCTTCGCCATTTACCTAATATTGCGTTTTGCAGAGAGAGCGACGTGAAACACGTCCGTCCGTCCGATTCGTTAATGGGCGACAAGCTGTGCGTTTTCAGCAATAAATAAAACAAGTGCGCACAGATGGAAACTAATAATAGATGAATCGAGGTGCAAAGCGCCACACTTTCAAATAGGTAGGTTACACACCTATTGCATCATCATACATTTTGTTGTTGGTATGTATTTGTTGGTTGTGTGTATCATTTTTTTGTTTGTTTAGTTATTGCTGCTTGCAGTCTCGTCGGTAAACACGCTACGATTATTGAGACTGTGATTGAAACACGAAGCAAACAGCGTAATCCCCAATGTGAGAATGGACATTGCATCGCATGCGATCATCCCGAGAGCACCGGCGCACACAGCATCCATTCGCTTCGCGTTCACTGCTAACCGGATCAGTTTCTACCGGAGGTGCCGTATAAATCTCCCACATGTCATATCACACTATAATCATGCTCTGCAGCAACAGTTCAATAATGTAATTCAATTTTAACTAAGTGCAGGCGCATGCGTTCGACTTGAATATATTAGCAATAAATAACGCATACGTCTGTATCGATCGTGTTTGATAACTATATGCATATAGGTACTACACATTTACAATCTCCTACGAAATGTTTAAAAACCACAAAGATTTTACGCATTTTCTACGCTCGAATAAATAAATTACAAAACTCACCAATTGAATCATCAAATCCTGGAAAGTATGTATTGGGAGAACATCACGGATAACATCTCAAAGAACCTGTAACAAAGAACACAGGATTAGTAAAATGATAAAATTAATTATGTATTTACATGTTAATTTCATTTCTCTAAACATTCTGTGTATACATACATCAAATATCAATAAATCCATTAAATAATAATCAATAAGTGTATTAATAATATTGAGACTCATCATCTCGTCATGACCATTGACCTTCATTACATTATTATAGTGTTAAACATGATTTTATAAAAATGTTGCAAGTGCGTGGACATATTGAAATTGTAATTTATTTTTTTATTGCCAATTGTAATCAAACCGCCTGCCTAGTGGCAAAAAATATTGTCAATATAATCCGAAATTTTTTGTCAATCCATCCGCCTGCGTTCCCGAACGGGGGTGGTCAGGGAACCGTATTCGATAGCTGAACTAGTGTGAGGGGGGGTGAGTGGCTGCGGTCGAGGCAACGGGTGCGAAAATGGAATTACATTTTTACGCGCCCGCTGTCCATGTCCATGTCCGAGCAATCAAGCAAATCGAATTACGTGGAATTAATGTAATTGCCCCCGCCGAATACATTCGAACGAACGAGTTGAAGGCGTCCGGCTGCCCTCAAAACGCGTACATATTTCAGCCCTTTCCCCCTAGCGGGCCCGTTCAGTTTTGATGCGTTTTGCTCGTTAATTGCATTTCAAAAATATCATACACACATTTATATATCCATCTCTCGGCGCGTCGCGTACGTTACTACATTCGGATATGATATTTTATTCGATTACATCGCGAATCTAATCGTCCAAATTACCACACGTATAACACGCGCATTACTTTCCAATTAAAATGATTATTATTCGATTATGATTAGTGGCATATTATTATTATTACATGTAATGCGTACCTCTACACATTAATCATTAAACAACATTAAATTCACGTTCAAGAATTTCACCAGTTTACCAGCGTTTTGGGTTATTTAGAAACACATTAGCTAAATTGTATCTAGTTTTACAGCTAAAACTCTTCACGGCCAGCGCAAAATACGAAAGAGTTTTATGCCACGTCGGTCGTTATAAACTATTTCTCGCTATCTAGCTATCTATCTTTTCACGATGATATACGGATGGCCATATAAGTTGAATGTGCGAGCGACTACGACGACAAAGTGAATGCAAGCAGCAGCAGCAGTAGCAGTAGCCAAATCTGCTTTCAACGAAAACAAAATGCATTTTTATCGGCGTGCATCGGCATCGCCGAGCACATGCATACGCATGCATCAAAAACCCGACCTGCATTATGGTCACTCAAGACGAGTCGAGGCTCCGCTGATAAATCAGTAACCAAATCGCCAAGAAACGCTTTTACGACGCGCGTGTTCGGTGCACAATAAAACGCATTTTGGGAGCGCGCATAATGTTTGGTAATTAAATAACTACCGAGCGCGGAGCATGCAGCATGCGCACCTCTTTTAGCACCTCGTTTTGGGTGGTCCGCGCTATCATTGCGATGCCGCGCATCCTTCTTTCAAGGCAACGCGCAGCGCTCGCGGTAAATATGTCACCGGAATGAGAGTGAGGTACGCGATTGTGTTGCAGTTCTGCGGAACGATGCGTAATTGTCGGAAATGTGGACAGGAAAACCGCCGAGCCAGTAGTGTGCCGCTCGCCGACCAGCTGATAAATCGTTTGATGTGCTCCGGCACGCCATAATGCGGCGAATTTTCCGCGAACGCATCACCACGATTTTTGCGCTTAATGCGGCGACGACTATTGCGATTGAGGTATTGCGAGAGAGAGATTGGGACTTTATCTACAAGCACAAACGGGAGCGGCTGTCGCTTTTATCATCATCATCATCATCCTTCGTTCCGTTTGAGGTTCATTTCGCTCGTGTTTACTTAATTATTGTAATTTCCTGTATGTGTTTTACGATTCATGGAATTATTAATTGCGCTGCGCATATAATGATTATTATGTTCGTCAAATGAGAAATGAGAAATGCAAAAGTCGATTTTATAAATGTAGAGAGTCATTCATAACGCGAATGAATAAATAAAAGTTGGCATTTTTGGTGCGTTTCATAAATTACGACAAACACACTCAATTAAATTTATTCTTCCATTGCGCTGCACGCGCGCAAGCGATTCGCAAGAAGAGTGGATGGATATGCGCGCGCGCGATCTTGTTGTAAACAGGCAAAATTCAATGAAAACAACTCGCAATGACAACGCGAATGAATAATTCGCCTGCCGTGTGTTATTTTCTCCGGTGTACGTATTCGTTTATGCGTTTCATTCCTTCGGCGCGTATTTTTTCGCCTGTTTGTTTGCGTATACGCTGCATATATATATAAAAAAGAGCGCGCAATGCATTATTATTTTCCGTTGGCCAAGATGCCTTGGCGCGATTGCAACTGCAAGAGTTCTTCTTGTGCGTTGCTGCAGTAAATTCACATTTGATGCATTTACACATATAAAATATACATTATTTCTCTACTTTCAGCAGCACAACAATTCCAGATGCATCTTTACACAAATTTCCAATTCAACCATCAAATTTCATCATCTTGCCACTGCAAACAATTTTACCGTAAAGAATTTTAAAGAGCAAAACTGTGCGTTGTGCTATAAATTTAAATTTTATCAAATAAATATCACAAAAGTAATGGAAATGTTGAACGTTAAATAACATAATGTGTGGATTTTATAAAGAAGTGTTGAAGTACGCGAACGCGTCTTGTGAATTCGCGTATGTAGCCATGGCCTTTGGCAAAGTTCAAGATACCTGCAGTTTATTTATATTTACCACACATTTCACTTGCGCGAGACACAATTTTTCTACGTATTTACGAATTCGCAGACGTTTAAAATGTTTCAAAGCAATCTGCACCTCTCTCGAGCAATATTCATCACTTGTATGCGTTTACAATTGCATAATTACGGTGGATAATTCATAATTACTCATTCGGTAGAGTGAATTTGAGACGAGAGCGTGTGCGTAAAAAGCGAGCAATGGATGATGAGCACATGCGCAGGATGTGATTTATTAGCCATAAAAATCTCGCCCCGAAGAGGAAAATATCGAATGACGTGCGGTCAGAGCGTTGGGATGAAATGCGGGGCAGATGGTAAGCACGCTCGAACATCAATTTCTTGCTCGTCGAAGGAATGCGCACCAGATTGGTTTACATTTCGATGAGGATGAGGATGATGAGATGTGTGCAGGGTCGAAAAGTATAATTCAAGAGGTGGAGGAGCAGAGATGCGATGCGATGCGATGCGATGCATTCACACGTGGTGTGGTGTATTCGACCTTCATCATACATCAACAACAACAAGACGAAGAACAAGTGACACGCTTGGTTAATACGAAATTTCGACTGTCATCTGCGTTTCAGCGAATGCAATGAAATCAGGATATAATTAGTGCGCGCACGACGTATATAAACTTGAGTTAATTCAACGAAGGACGAGCAACCTTGAGCGTCGCATGTTAAGATACCAAATAGATTTCGTACTTCCGTTGCGGTGGCGCATTGCCAGTAAATATTTGCGTTCCTTCATTGTGCGATATTTACGTTCGTTTCGTGAAATAAAATCAAACAGATAGATATCTCAACAAACTCGTAAGTAGTCGTTTTTGAGTTGTGTGTTGCTTTTTTCGTGACACTGAAACGCCGCCGCCACCGCGCACCGCGCTTCGCTTCTAGGAAATGGCATTTATTTTCGTTTCGCTCTATCCGCCTACAAATCGGCCGCACGAAATTATAAAATAACACAATTTCCGTACGCCGCACTCGCGCAAATTCCATAATTCAATGCCTCAATAATTTTTTACGTTTCTCGCTTCGATTAGATTACATTTGCTCTCCGAGTGGGTCGAAACCTCAATCTCTCGTGGGTTTTATTGAAACCCAAGGAAGAAGCAGGTAGTCAGGTAGTCTACAGAAGAAGAAGAGTTCACTGACAATTACACAGACGCAGCTATGCGAAAGAAAAGAAGAAAAAAACCGCATCGTTATCTTTCCACCAACGCACATTCAGGTACGACTTTCAGTTTTCCATGCGTCCGCAACGGAAAATTTCCAATGCCTTTAGGGTCAACGTATGAATATTTTACTATCAAACGTAAACACACCCAAAAAACAATACGCGAGCAAAAAAAGCACACGAATCGAATAAAATTTCTTTACTAGTATTATCATCATCATCATCTATGTGTGCCTTCCATCCCTTTTGTAATAAACGACGGAGTATTAGTCTTCTATGATTTCAATTTTAATGAGCACACTAATAATTAATATTATTACAGACGCATTAAAACGAGTATTATGTTACCTGCATGTATCTACATTGAAATACAATTATTTTTCGCCCCCCACTCCACGAAAGATAGACATAATGCAATGAGCTTAACATTCACCAGATTTGCTTTAAACTCTCAATAATTACCGCGCATCTCTTCGCATCGGTATTATGCATCCATACAAATAGTATGCAATCCGCGCGCGATTGCACCACTCTCTCTCTCTGTCTGCACCAGAGTATCATACATAATAACATAATACCTAGTCGTTTGAATGAAACGCGACGTGAATGTAAGTGCAACACGTACACTTCATTACTTTACTTATATGCGAGGAGAGTCGATGAACAAAATTCAATAATAATAATAAATTAATTCCTATTCCTTTACCTACACCGAACGAAATCAACGCTGCACCTTTTATTGTTTAATATACAGATGTAACTCTGTTAATTTATTATTCATTTGCTGAATATTCAAATGCATAAGTAAAAGCTGCGACTTTATTGGAAATGTCATCTATGATTATTTCGTCTCGCATGTTTATGCACGCGTTTTATAACACTATGCTAATTCGAATAATGGCAGCGCCTATTTATTGTTACGAGCATTCGAAGAGCAGCGCGAAATTGCTTTTCGTCTAACGCATCTCAATCATCTCTTTGCATTTCCTGCACTTGATGGAATGAACTCGTTTCGCAGACGTAGACGCATATCGAAATTATTTAATCAATAAACGATTGATTCACGCAGAAATAATTAATAACGAGTTCATAGCTTTTACACGATATGTTTATGTGACGCGTGGAACGCGATTAAAATGATATTTATTGCCGCGAATACGATTATCGAATCGGTACAAGCACATAAGTTACCCATGCGTCGATAAAATCAAAAAGTAAAATCACCACGGCATGTTCATATATTTTTTCTTTGCTTCTTCGTGGTCACATTGAAAAACCTCTTTTTGCTTGGCTGGTTAGTCGCTTGGTTTACGATTCATTTTTATATTCTCGTATGTATATCGCACCACATTATGCATTGTCGACGACATAAATTTGCAACTTTTGTTTTGCATACTACTAGCACTACTGGCAAACAGCAACAACAGCAACAACAAGGCGCTGAGCTGAGGACTGTTGTCGTCCCCAGCAAGCAGAAGGAAACAAAATGTAAAACGAAATGCAAAATGCACTCGCTGCGTGTCCCATTTGTAGGACGTAATTGTGCGAAATTGAATTATTCAATGCATAAAGAAGCAACTTGCAAAACACACATAGGCTACGCACCCACACGCGTGCGTAGCCTAATCGAAAAAAGTTGATTTTCTTCGTTTAAACGATACGCGAAACGTAAGCATAGGGTGTTTAAATGGTATATTGTATTGAGCAAAACACAATGCTAACCTTCGCCCACGTATGTCGCGCTAAGCGTGTATTGCGCAAGCAAAGACTCAAGAAAAGTCAGAGAACAACAGCGCACTCGTTTCACTTAGTGGTTGGTTGGTTGGTTGGTTGTGTAAGCATCGCTTTGCTTTCGCCCGTATTGATCTATCGGCCATGGCTTATTTATTGGTAATCATCAGCCGACAACATGCGCCTAATTGCATATTATGCGCGTTATTAATTAACACGTGAGCGCCAATAAATTTCCATGCACACGCGAGCAGCGCGAACGAGATTAATGAGCGTCGACTGTGCGCGCTGATCGTCGAACAGCGCAGAGAGACGAAAGAAATCGGCGATCGTTCGATGCGATTGCATTGAATATTCGATCGTTTAAGTGCACAAGCGAGTGCAACGGCCATTAGAAAGTGCAAAGGTCAAGGATTCAGATGCAGCCGCGCGCGTACTCGCACTCGCCGTTTGAGGGCAAATCGAATTAATGCAAACGTTTGCACAACGACGACGACGACAACGATGGCTGGCTGGCGCACAACTCTTTAAACTCGCGCGCGAAACGAAAAATTAAATATACAT
Organism: Aleochara curtula; assembly: GCA_963978815.1. NCBI lineage: Eukaryota > Metazoa > Arthropoda > Insecta > Coleoptera > Staphylinidae > Aleochara > Aleochara curtula. The sequence continues at coordinate 14,877,630 of OZ022216.1, read as the reverse complement.
TATGCAATTCAGCCGGAAGCGCAAACCGGAAATAATACAGAAATTTTTAAAGTTTGCAACGAGCAAGTTTGCGCATTAAAAGCCGGCACGCCGCATTGAGCCATCGACTTGTCTCGACGGTGGCGGTGGCGGCAGCAACGACGACGACGACGACGGCGACGGCAATAATGTAGATTGAAAACTTAGCCAGTTTCGTCACGTCTTCAGGATTCACTCGCCAGGATAACGGGACGCAGTGAACGCGCAAAGGCGCACCGCCAGCAACAGGAACGAAATCAAGCACACTCAACTCCCGCAGGAACAACAAAAATACGCTTTCGTTTAACTAAAAACGAACGTATAAAACGTTCGGAGGTCGGCGGCACGCTTTGATTTCATTACTTAGAATAATAGCATCGGGAGGCGGCAGCGCAGCGACGGCGCGGCGCACCGCTCGTATAAAATTCACTTTACATCAGTTACTCTTTTCCGATTTTTTGTTGGTTTGCATATCAGTATCATATGTCTTGCAACATCCTGTACAGAAAATATTTAAAGGGGTTTGGCGTGTAACTTGTTTCGACATTTTTAACATCACCGAAGAATAGACAAAGTAGACAAATGCAGGTAGAGCTCGTATTTTGTGTTTGCGCTTTGAAACTTTTCACCGTTCCAAAATAGGCAACATGCGCGCTCGCGCGCATTATGCGCTTTTGTATTCGCGCTTATAAATATTATGTCTTCGTACGCTTGGCTCGCAAAGAGGTACGAAGATAGATAACGACACGGATGGATTTTGCTTTAATATTTTGCGAATTTGATACCGACGTTCGTTCGGCGCGTATGCCATCGAGGACAACAACGCAAACAGCAACAAGAGGAGAGACAACAATATTGTGCTTGCTGGCGTGCGCGCGAGCCGCAAAGAACAAAACGCAACTCCACGCCATTGTCTCCCAAGATGGTACGGTGCGATGATGCCGGCTTTTCTTCTTCCTATTATTCAGTTTGTTTTCTGCGAGTTTACACAATGCGCGCGCGCGCTGCTACGCCGAATAATGCGATATGAAACCGAATCGCAATGAATGCCAATGCGTGGGGGCGGCGGGGTATATGCTGGTTGCAACATCACTCACGTCTCAATACAACAGCGCCCGTTAAAAAAACCCTATTAAAGCTTAATTAAAGCTGGCAATAAACAAATCCGTATAAAAATACCATGGGAACATTTCGTCTCTTTTCTTGCTCAACTATTTAAAGATTTTCAACGTTCCAGTGAAAAGAAATTCTTGAATAAACACTTTTTCCATCGTCATAGATAATCATAATATGAGGTTGCACGCTTTGAATAAAACGTCGCGCATCTTCTCGTCTACAGTTCTTTCGCTGGTATGCAGTTCAAGTGAGCAGGACCGAGCACAGGTATTTGGTAGTGTTTACGATTTTTAAGGGCTGCCCACACGAGTTGGAGAAATGTTTAAGAGAGCGACCCGCATCAAAATGCCCTCACGCGCGCGCGCGCGCTCGCGCAACATCCAGTTATTATTTATCAAAGATAAAAGAACCAAAGAACGAAAAGAACCCTTTTCATAGGTTCGTCCGGCACTCGTCTCATTTCATTTCACCAGCAAACAAGTACAAAAAACGAACGCATTCAACGTACGTGTCTCTGCGCGTTTCTTTACAATTTTCAACATGCTCGCATATACCTCTTCTTCTGCATCGTCGTCGTATGCACGATGCAGAAGAAGAAGAAAATCAAGATCGACATTCCATCCTTTCCTTTTATTATCGCATACACCCCGTCTATTTTCATTTCATTTCGGCTGCTCATTTATTCATCTTTCATTCATTCAATTCGTTTTTGTGCACTGTCAATTCATCATCCGCAATGCAATCGCTTGATTGACATTAAACATTTCAACTATGACACTTTATGGCACTCGATAAATAATCGCGCTATTCAATACGGTCAGCTAAACACACACAGCACATTCGCTAGCCTGCTGGCTGGAACTTTGGCTTCATAATAATGATAATAACTAAGTAATAATTTTTTACGACGCTTCGATTATTAATTCGCAATGTCTGTTCTGTTCCGCGCGCATCATCAGTGAAAAGTGGCGAAAAGGTGCGATTTAAATTGCGAATGCAAAATGTGATGATTTAAGGACCACCTGTTACACACTTTAGTCGGCGCGTAGCGTAGCGCGTTGCATTATTAGCTCCTCGCGATGCGAACAAGCGCGTTCAATAAAAGTTCACTACATTTCCGCCGAGTTGCATTCGAATGGTGATGATGATAAAAATAATGAAAAGAAAAAGATAGCGACGAAGGAAAAAACGCGCGCGCGCGCGACGACAATATGCCCGCGAAGAAAGAAGATATCGAAGAAATCAATTTGTTTCCACGACATCAATTTTAATGGCTAATTAAGAATCACTTATTGCATTATAAATTCGACTGTCTTTTCCTTCGTAACTAGATTTTTTTTGCGCCGTCTGCGTTCGTGTGTTGACGAACTGACACGCAATCATTGTTGTTAGTGTCTCTCGTTGCTGCTTCCTCCTCCTTCAACTTGAGCGCAATTGAAATGACAAAACTGCAAGAGCGCCCGCCAAGAGTCGGTTGTTGTGCGAAGGAAACTGTAAAACGTTTTGTTAACATATCGCGGCATCGCATTGCGCTGCACAATTATAATAAATTTTATCAGTTTGTACGTCTTGTTTCCTTTTTTTTTTATATTCCTCTCTAAATGAGGATAATTAAACATTGCACGCTAGCGCTATTTTTGTCGTTTTATATTTTTACAACACGAGCCCATTTGCTATATAAATTATTCTTCTTGGCATTGAAGAATTATTGAATTATTTCGTTGAAATAATAATAATACTAGGTACTGCGATTGCTGTCAATATGTTTTGTTATTCGAGTACAATTAAGTAAAGTTTCCGCCATACGTAAATTATTCGAATAATATATCACTCACGGAACAAGTTCATAGCTCGGTTTTGGTGTAATCGTACTTAGCGTTCGTGCGGCAAGTTGGCTCATTCGTAAATTTCATATCGGACACGAACCGCCGCCGGCGCTATCTGAACTTAACTTGTCTACCAATCTGTTTGGTACATTCGTGTGGTGTACGGCAACAAACAGCGATTACGAGACGTGAATCTACTAACTAACTCAACCGAGCCAGGCAAGCGAGCGAGAGACGCTAAGGTCGCATAGATATTTCTTCAATTAAATCGCCGATTATTTTCTCTTCCGAAAGAAAACACGTTTACAATGAGCGCAACGCAAAACGAGCAAACGCAGGCGCATGGTCGCTGGCTGGCTTGATAGAAAAATTAATGTCCTGAGATTATTGGCCAGATTCAGATTTATTAGCGTGAATTGCTTGCGTTTTTACGACTCGTAAAACTTGAGAAAACATTTTTGGTGGTCCTGCTCCGATTTGTTAACAAACGACAACTCATTTTCCCATCAAACAAACATCCAAAACTTTACTCCTCGACCGCGTCGTCGTGTGCGTGTGAGTGTGTGCAACTTTTCAGTTCATTAATCGCCGAGATTATTCCTTCAAATTTCGTTGACATTCAACTTCCAGTTAATTTAATAACGCAATTAAAGTTTTTGATGGGCTCTCATTTCACCCAGCCCACCACCGCGGCCCGCACGCGATTCGTCAATGTTGAAACATTGATTTGACATTAAATTAAAGATTTGCAATAAAATTAATGCCGTGTGCTCGGGCGCGCGCGCGCAAATGATCTTCGTTTATTTTCGATATCGTTTAATTTCGTCAAGGTGCCAAAAATGGCGAAAATTAATTGATTCGACGCTCAAGCTTACAGGAATCAATTCAACGAATCATTAAATACGTCGTGTTATCTTTTAATTCCGAATTAAACCTGCTGCTTGCTGCGGCTTTAATGTGTTATTACAATCATGATAGTAAACAACACCGATTGATTGCCATTAAATAAAAAAACGTTGATAACTTTTTATCTCGCTGGCTTATGAATTTAAACGAAATTAATTTAAGGTACGTGCGCAAATCAAACAAAAAAAATTGAATAAACTCTTGCAAAACTATTGCAATTTATGATTATTATTAATATCCCCAGTGATAATCGCGATTTCGATCGAGATGGTAGGTAGGTAGGTAATATGAAAATATGCAGTAATAATAATTGTGGCAAGAGAAGAGGAGAAGGTAAAAAATATTATACACTTAAAGTTGGTGGTGCACGCATGTGCACGTGCACATTGGGACATAATCAACGATTGCACATCGCGCATTAACCATTTCTCTCCTCGCGAACGAGCAGCAGAGAGCTCATTGAATGCATAAACGTTTAATACGTTTCGTGTCATTAATTTTCATGGATTAAGAAAAACATGTCAAGAGATCAGACATCGTCAGACACGCAGTTCGTTTGCGGTTCGACTTTATTATCCAGCAAGCGCAACGACGACAAACTCTTCCATCCAGCTAGAAAATGTATGCGCCGACTTTATATTTATTTTATATTTCACATCCTATGAATTCAAACGCTTATATTTATTTATGACTAATTCAATATTTTTGCACCGCTATTAACTTTTTTAATATCTGCACATACAACATATGTTATTTTTAATCCGCTGGAAAAATTCGAAAATTTACACTCAATTCACGATCGTTAAACGCACGCCAATTACTCATGATTTGTAAAATTGTACGGCATATACAAAGTGGATAAACGCATATCATTTGTGCATTAAAAGACGCGAACGCAAACGCTGAACATTTTTGCTTGGCTTGTCCAAGATTGGCGCATTAAATCAAGCGAACGGATCGAATGCGTGTGGAACTAAATATAGCCTAAGAAACTCTATCCTTATAATTCCAGTCCGTACGCAACTGATTGAAAGTTGGCGGCGACTTTTTAAAAACTTCTACCATTTCATCTTCACCTTCTTCTTCCTTCCCTATTATCGCGCGACGACGACGACGCAAAAATGCAATACCTACGCTCCGCATAAAAATCTGGCATGCATGCATGCATGCATGCGCTCACAATAAGATTGTTAGCCTTAACAAGCAACTAAGTTGTGCTGTGCGCGAGCGCACGCTCTCTCTCTCTGTATATTATTCACCTGCTTAACGAATTGCGCCCGAGACTTGAATGCACACATCGATGCATTGATGCATTAAAATGCATTATGGTCTTGCGCGGCGCGTGAGATTTAAATGCTAAATAAACCTTTGCAGCAACCCTAGCGAATTTCATATCAATCTAAGCGTTAAGTACGTTTAACTCGTTTTTCTTCTCGTTGCGTTCCGTTCTGCGATGCAATTCATGCCCAAGTTGCGCGTTTGCGCCTCTCGCCTTGACTCTTTCATCGAGCACCCGACCGACGAGCCACGCGAGAAGACTTTTGCTATTATGCTCAAGTGCATCGCGCACACAGAGCACTCTGTCATCGCTCGCACCAGCGACGATTTCATTTCATTTCATTTTTATTTCGCTCGACGGTAATGAATTGCACTTTTTCGATGCTGCTGCTGCTGTTGTTGTTGTTGTGCTGCTCGAGATGGATGCCTTTTGCTGCTGCGCCTTCGACCGATGACTCGCCACGTCTCTTGATGACTCGCAATCAAAACGCGCTTACAATCTACCTGCACAATTCCCCATCGTCTCGACCAAGAATTTCGTCCAGACACGTCTATCACCAAATCATAACAGCGGGATGTGTTTATTAATTAATCAAAGAATCAGCGCGACGACAACTGATTCAATCAGGCCCCCCCCCCCCCTGCATTCGTAATTTTCAACTTGAATCACACACGTTTGGCGACAGTGTAAAATTGTTACAATGTTTGTGGCTTAGACAAGTAGCTGCTAATATGCTTATAAGTTAAATCGCACAATAAAAAAAAGCGCAAACCATCTTATACTTTCTGCCCGACGCATGCAGCCATAGAAAATAAATAAAGCTTTTAGAGTAATTGCCTTATTTACGCTGGCGAAAGAGCGCGCACGAAATGCGATATGGCAATGCAGTCAGCGCTGCAGCGCGTACGAATGCGTTTCGCATTTTGAATTGTTCATATAAGAAAAACCGTGATATGCAAATGAATATTGGGCACTAAACGTTGCGCGTTCGTAAATAACAAACATCAAAGCGCGCATATGAGTCATGTCTAATGAAGACACTTTACGACTGCGAAGCAATTTGAAACATTTTATCATCATTCACTCTGCTTGAAAGAACAAAAAGAAGAAACAACAATTGGCTGTAAATAAAATCACTTTTATGTTATGCCCTCGCACGGCAGAAAGAAAACGCGAACCAAGACAAAGTACGTAGAGAGATATCGTCGACGACGACGAGGCATGAACATGCCTTGCGAGTGACCTATTGAAAAGTTTACGACTTTTTAAGAAGGACATATTAAAGTTTATAAATGACAAGCGTTCAATCACGTACGCTGCATCACTCGCATAGTAAAGAACGTAGATAAATGTAGATGATGTGTGTGCTGCAGCGTCTCGTCGCTTTAAGTACGTGCCTATCATCGACCACGATTCCGAGTCATGTGCGAGAAGATGAACAACGAGAACAACAACAACTTGCAGCGCAATGCAGACGTGGCTCATATTGTCCAAGACTTTACTCCGGCCAAAGCTCGAGCAACAAACGGCACGTAATATATAACAGTCGTATGCATAGGTGTGCGGAATTTAAGACACATATAGGGCCATTAAGATGGACGACGTTCTACCTCGTCCTCTGCGCGTCGTGAGCCTGCCTGGCTGCCTGCTGAAGCTGGTGAAGAGGAACGTAACAAATCACAACACAATACAATACATCACGGTATGCAACAACAGGCACGATCGAAGCTGAAGCAAGTTCGAGGATGGCACAAAACGCAGCAAAACGCAAGCAAGGAAACGTTGAAAAAGTTGAGAATTATTTTGACACACGACTTGGAACACCTGTTACCTGCATTCGGGTCCATTGTGCTGCTTTTTTCGCACACGCGCAAGTGTATTGTGAAGGAAGCGAAACTGGAACCAATTTGACCGAGACCTGTTAAAACGTGTTATATCATTGATTATTATATTTGCGTTTTTGCTGGCAAGTTATTCCAAAGCGGAAACGACGCATAAATGGAAGACGAAAAGTAGAGAGTTGACGCAAAACTTCTTTCCACTTTGCCAAGCTGCTGCTGCTGCTGCTGCCGCTGCCACTGCCGCCTTCTTTTCGGTCGACACAGTCGACAAAGTTTGACAAGTCTATGAAACCGCGAAGCGTTGAAACAAAGCTTTAATCCGACCCTTTGTGCGCCCGTCGCTCATTTAATAACGCCTGGCCAAAGAGGTGCAACGAACAGGCAATGACGACGACGACGACAACGACGATGAAGCAAGACTTCCACGAGACAAGGCAGGCGTCTGGAGGCAACATCCCGGACGAACGACAAACGACGCGACGCGCGCTCAGCGGGAGCACCAAGAAGTGCATCCATAAGGGAGGACGCAAAGCGAGCAGCAAACTTTAAAATTGCACTAATTTGTCACGGCTTTATTACCATCCAACTATCTGCGCATGCATTGTGCACGGCGGTGCATTGTTTTGTCAATACGACCGCCAAACTATTGTTGTTTGGTATTTTCATTTCGAAAAGTCAACCGGGGGAATTACTTGTAATTAATAATTGTCTGCAACTTTGAGAGCTGGAGGAGAGGCGACGGCAGCGAGCGATTAAATATAAACAATATTGATGCAGTAATCATATTAAAAGTGAATTAAAGCTATCGGAACATGAATCAAGAAACGTGCAGAGCGCGATTAATTTAATCGTTAAACAAATTTATTTTCACAATCAACGTCTCAATAGCACGGCGCGCACACTCGCGTTCCTTAAACAGCACGTTTTTTTAATGTTGCATTTATTCGTCGATAGCGATCGTTAAGTTTTGAAACGGCGGCGTTTGATTGACTTGCCCGAACTCTATTGGAATCGATTACGGGCACCGATTTTATTACACGCTCGAGAGCGCTGTGTGCATGCGTTGCTGCATTGGGCACGTCGTCGGCGACGGCGAGCGAGAAGCGCGTAGGCAACGTACGAACGATATGGTAATTATATTGAGAAGTCGTTTTATTGATGAGTAGTTGCATTCAAATCGGCAATGCATATTCTCCCTCACTCCTTCCATCTTAGCTATTCTATGCAATGCAATGCAATGCAATGTACCTACGTACCTACGTGCATGCACGCAGCCAGCGAGAGCACTTGACGGCGAAGACATTATGCAATTGCGAATGCGTCGTAAAACGCTAAGTAAAAATTTCCGCAATCGCGCCGTTAAAAAATGCACTCTCCGCAGTCAGTGTTATGATTATTTTTATGCGCCCACTTTTTACGACGAAAATTTCTGCCAAATGTGATTTTTATTAGAATTCCCCATTACGTAACGCATTGAACTTTATAAGCTTGCTTATACAAAGTTAGCAAGCAAGCAAGCAAGTCTCCAAACGCGACGCGACGCTGGAAGAAGTTGCTTGAAAAGTTTGTGTTAAAATATTTTTCTTGGACGTTTTAATGACACTCGACACATACACACCACTGTAGTAGTGTAGTGCATAAACGAGCATTAAATCTCCCCAACCAACCAAAATTTGAACATTTAATGTGTTTTGAAAGACCGCAATATGCACATTCGAAAAACTATAATAATTTTTATGCGTTCCGTCTGTGGCATTTTGCTGACGAACTAGCAACATATCAAAAACTCTTCTCAGCCACATTTTTCGGGGCATGTTGTTGCTTTACGTTTTTTTTTTCTTGCAGTCAGTGTATACCTACTGCAAACCGCACACATTTTTATATCAGCACAGATGAACTTCAAGCTCAGTCGTCGCGTTATATGACTTTATCCAACTTAATTATAAGTTTAATATCAAACGGCACATAAACGTGTGCGCGCAATGCCTGGAAATGTCAAAAAATATGTTGGGTGGCGAGCGGAGGCCCCCCAGGCCCGCCGGCGAATAAAATAATGAACACAGTCATAAAGTGTCCATGTGCTCTCATTTATGCGCATTTTTTTTCCCGACGTTTCTTTCACGACTTTTCACGCTTTTCATGTTTTCAGTTTTATTTGACTTGTGTGTGCGCGCGCGCGCGAGAGCTTGCTTGCTGTCCAACACTGAGTGATTCAATAACATTCCCTACGCGATGCGCATGCAACGAGGGGCAAATTGTGTAAAAGAGTTGGCCATTTTTTTGTTTATTTAAATTTCGACCCGTTCAAGTTTTATTAACGTCCCGTCCGCGTGTGCATTGGGCCTGCTCCTTGCTTGGCGTTGTTAAAAAGTGAAACTTTTGGCATAAAATGTTTGCTTGCGCGTTCGTTCTGTCAGCGAAGAAGAAACGCGCGCGCGCGCTCGCTGGAAATGAAAAGAAGCGAAATATGAAATACCATAATAAAACGAACGTGAATTTGTGCTAAATGCATGACTCCCATGACTGCCGGCCGCTTCTTCTGCCTCCGCGCGGGCGGTTTATGCGCGCGCGCGTGTGTGTGTGTGTGCATTGTATGTGCACGCGTGTGCGTTATGAATAACAAAGGTCTCATTCTAATGATACATAATGGCTTATTCAGGCCGAAAAAAAATAATAAAACAACTCGTAAACTGCCGAAAGTTTAACACGCGCTCGTAAAAATATATTAAAGCATAATAAGATTATAATAAAATCTACACCATCGCATCGCGCTATTGCGCATATTACTACACAACGACGAGTGAGCGAGCAGCCGTTTCAATTATGTAAATGCGAGCGCACTGTGCAGGACATCTTATAACAAAACGAAATGCATAAAATCACTTATGAGAATCAGGATAATGAGCTGTATGGCTCATACAATTCAACGAGTGAGAAGAAAAAAACATGTGTTGGCTCTCCGCAACAACAGTGGCATTTTGAGCATAGTTTTAGTGGAAAAACTAATGTCATAAGTTTTCCAATCTGCAGCGCAGTGAGCAACTAATCAAATATTATAATGCACAGCCATATGCGGTCGGGACGGGGAAAAGTTGCACAACAAGCGCACACAAAATGTTTTAATCAAGTACCTTGTAAAACAGCGTGCGAGCGCAGACATGGAGTAATTAAAAACGTGATTAAACCATGCATAAATATTTAGTCAACTTGAGCGTTTTTGATAGTTTATGCGCGCATTAAAACCGCGCCACTCATCATCATGGTACATAGGTACTACTAGTACCTACGACTGATGATTCTGCACGCATGCATACCGAATTTTTCCTATTATTTGTTATTCATATTTTAATTAAAGTTCGTAATAGGTTAGCACCGCTTTCCACGAGTTTGTGTATGTGCGCGGCGTCAAGTGGAGGATGCACACGGGTGGCGGCAATGCATGTTTGCGGAAAGTTACGAGTTACGTGCGCGCACAGCCAGTTTAGTGTCAGTCTGGCTGTCGATCGCGAGTTAAATTTACACCGCCGCCGCCGTCGACTGCCCCAAACTTTCTCTAGCACCCTCTCGACGCTGATAGCTGATAGTTTCCGGAAGCGCACGGAAACCTTGCTGTCGGCACGCAAGTGCACATGTGCACTATTGCGATGAGTTTTAACAAGTTGTTGTTGTTGTTGTTGTTGTTGTTGCTGCTGCTGCTATACTTTGCACATATTATTCCCATTCGCGAATCAAATTTGAATTGTACAGCTTATTAGCTTAATTGATCGTTCTACGCCGTTTTTTTACGCCAAAGAATGCACGCAAAAAAAAACAGTTTGACGTTGTATGTGTATTGTGCATTTGCAATGCGCGATCGAGATATCAGGATATAATATATTCAAGCCGGGGATTGATGTCAGGATTGAAACCGCGCGGTCTATTTAAAACAGTTTGCTGATCGCTGCGCAGAGATAAACATTACACATGCTGGCTGAAGTTGTATATTTTCTTGAAGCACACGAACATGCGTTTAAATCCATCCGTATTTACATACGTATATACCACTCGAATATGTTCATGTAAACGATGCGACAACGACAAGCCAAAAGGACGAAAAATAAAGTGCAGTGCCGTGCGAGAGTCGAACGAAATTGTTCAATGGCTAACATTACAAAAAGTAGTTTCAACTGTTTGAAAAATCAAATTGGCCAAGTAAAGCAAAGTTCTCGCAGCGCGCGCGCGTGAAAAGTGTCCAAGATCAATGTACTTTTAATGCATGTGCACCGTATTTCCGCTCGGTGGATGCACCACGTGCTTCGTCTCCATTAGGAATGTGCTGTATCTGTTCGCATCTCTTCGCCGTGCGCGCACTTTTTTCTGCGAGTGTGCAATATCCTTCGAGATGATGCTCACGACTTCAAAGCATCGCGCCGCACACACGGCGGCCGCCGCTGCTGCCGCCCGTGTTTTTAATATCGAGCGAGCGCGAGCGAATTGTTTTTCTCTGAGAAATGTGTGATGTATTAGCGCACGCGTACCGGCGAAACGCATTCATAAACATCATCCCAACAGGCAACAACAAACAGCAAGAACCAACAGCAGCAGCAGCAGCAGCAATGCGCTCAACTTACTTGAGAAAAGACCAAGTACGATGAAGCAAACTTGCTTATTTCCAGTGTGCGTGTACGCGCTTTTTTATTATTATTTTCTACCTCCAAGGAGCTACAAGCAAAGCACATCTCTCTCTCTCTGTGCATAATCCAAATACATTCGTACTCCCTTAATTAAAATACCACGCATACCACTTGCCAGCGTATTGATTGTGGTTGTACTGTATGCCCACCTTTGCTTTGCTGCAATACGCAATGTTTGTACAGAGTGCGCTTCGCTTCTAAATTATCTACACATTCGCCTTTTTTTTATTATCACAAGAGACGAATGCGTGTTTAAAAATATGCAAACAAAAATAGCCATTTATTTGTTCTCTCCACTCACTCCCGCGCGTTTATCTCTTTTTATTCGCGAGTGTTTTTGACCGACCGCCTTCATTCAATAAACAAATTGTATAAAAACATAATCTATGTGTATGCGTATGTGATTCTATGTGCTAAGCGTAAAAATAGAATAGATATGAGTGAATCAATTTGTTTGATAAATAAGTAATCATGAGCAGACGAGTACACAGATTTCGTGTGACATGCAACTTCATTTTCGTTCTGATTTGTCTTGCTGCTTAGTTGCTTGCTTGCTTGCTTGCTTGTTAGAATGTTTGAGCAGTCTCTCTGTGACTGATTTACATTGCTCAAACATATAGGTAAATAACAGTTATTTGTCTCCGAGTTCACAGTAAAGTAACCAAGTACCTACTTTCACTGTCAAGCGCACACGAATTTCGAATCGATTTCATCGTTCAAGAAATTGATTTTTATTTTTCAATAATAACCCAAAAATTGTTATCATAATATTGGCTGAAAACAATGATATTTTTGCACTGTAAATTGATTTTCATTCAATACGCATTGCCTTTTCGAGCAATGGACGAAATTAATTTCTTTGCGTTCACATCCGTGTAAAAACATATTTTTCCCATCATTTCGGTATTTAAAAATAACACATATACACCTCGATTCGTTTTCGTTTGTATCAACATTCGTACCTCGCTGCGCCTCCGCGCATGTATTCGAACACTCGTAACATGCATTGACTGGAAAAGTGATTAGTTGTAATGAACGTCCACGTAAATATGAATTACTGTCATTTCGATGATGTATTGCTTTTATTAGTGAGTGCTTTAATATGTTCGAAGCCAAACCATTTCGTTTCGTTTCGTTTCATTTCGTTCATGTTTGCTTTCATTGTATTATTTTTTTCGCTTCGTACTTTCGTTTTTCTACGTATCAAATCCACAAGCAAGTCAAGTACTGAATATTGTCATCTTTTAATAACTTATTGATCAAAAATTAATTCAATAAATAAACAATTCAACCAATATTTTTCTTTCGATAAAATTTCCAAAAGACCACCCTGAAAGATATTCTTTGAGCAATAAAACTACCACACGTCGCGTTCGATGGAATTGTCGATCTCGTCTTGGAAGACGTGAAGACGAAGAAAAATGTCTGAGCCATCATCAACCCGCAATTCACGTCGCTTCGTATGCAGTAATTATCTATTGAAACGAAAATAGTTTTATTGCTCTCATTATGGACGTGTAGGTTCACGTATGTGCCCGCCGCCGTTGCTCAAAGTGTTTCCGAGTCTTTTTCTTCATCCATCAGCACAGCAAAGCAAAGCGCGTGTGCATGTGTGTATGTGGCACGTTATCGTAATCATATGTTCGACTGATTTTACTATCAATAATACGTCTCGTAAAAATCCATTTCGGTTGCGGCTATAAATAATCGTGGAAATGAGTGACTTCTTCTCCTCGCCTCCTGCGTGTTCTTAATGCACTATTTACAATTTGCGGATGGGTTGTTTTTCCCGTTCACAATTTCCGTGCCGCGTCTGGCAAATGTCGACGTTTTGTGGTGATTTCAGTATGTTTACGCGCGGCGTACAATTCGGTTTAAGCGCTGCTCTTACTCATTAAATTTCACCGCACACAATTCCTTCAAACTGCAGTTATTTAATTATTTCTTCATTTCGTTTCATTGCATTTCATTACATTATATTACCTTACATTTCATTACATTACATTTCATTTCATTTGCAGCGCGCGCAATGCATATAAAACATTTTCTTAAAAATGTAATACTTGCAGGACACCTGTCCCTGTAATTCCGTATTAGTCCATAAAAGGATTAACGTAATTCGTTATTCATGCAGCGCGAGCGCTTTCGCCTCAAGTTTTTCGCGCGCAGCACAAAAGACGAGTGTGATTAAAGCGCGCACGGAAAAAGAGAGAGTTTATGCGCACACCTCACGGGCTAAGTACTCGCTGCCTATTTGTCAACACGTACCGAGAATGAGACGAGAAGCAGCAAGCGAGCACGCTTTGAATGGGGCTAAAATGATGAGGCAAACGAATAAAAGAATACGCAGACGCGCTAAAAATGTCTGCGCGAAAGAGAAATGTTAATATGAAAGCAAGCAGCGCCGAACGAACGCGCCCAAAAGGTTTCGTCGTCCTCGCCTTTACCAAAGTGAAGACGAAGAGGCAAAAGAAGCAGGGAGAAAAAACTGTGGCAAAGTAATCGCTTTTTTGCTCGCTGCGCGATTTTGTGCATTCGATGCACGCGTGTGCGCGAACGAACGAAGTCGGAAAAGTGCATGATTTAATGATTATTTTGCTTAATGTTGCGCTAATGCCGCGTCGCTCTATGCGTCTTAAAAGAATCATTAAATTTTTGCGCGAGCAAATAATACACATGCGCGCACGCTCAAAAGCAGCGCGATGATGCCTGCCACTGAGAAACGCCACGAAGGAAGACGAAGGAAGAAAAGGCACAACGCACATTCGCGCACAGCAGCCAGATTAGTGCAGCCTGTGCTGGGAGTATTTATACCCGAGCTTATTACTTCTTATATTGTTCGGATATGACTTGCGTCGTAATTCCCTGCAATGCAATGCTGCTCTGCTTTATTTTTCACTTTACCTAGTTCAAGGTGGTACGAAACGTAAAGTTTTCTCATAAGACAATTCCTGTTTCAATTTGTTTATGTCCAACTTTAAGATAATTGATATTTATTTACCTTATCAAATAACCAACTTCTATACGCGTATTTTCTCTTGTTTCTCTTGTTGTTTCTTGCATAGTTTAATAGAAAGCAAGTACATTTGACATTTCCGGAAATGCGTATAAAACTTGCGTTTGTAGGTCATCTTCATCAGTTTAATATATCATTTTCATAAACGCACCTTATCATTTTGCGTTTGCTCTCTCTGTCTCTTCCGAAGAAGAAGACGAACGAACGCCACGAGTGTATGCGTATTTACTCGGGCGCGCTAATTAAATTAAATTATACACGCGTGCGACCTCCGATAATGTGCGTCGCTGTAAATTTTCGTTCACCTCCTCTTCTTCTTCTTCCACTGCATGCAAGTTAGTGTATATGCTTTTGCGACATTCGCATCTTTCTGCATCCGCATTCGTGTAACGCAACATACACACACACACACCAGACGCAGTCTGCGAGTTGAACAACTCGCTCTCGCGGTTTGTTTATATGCGCGTGCAACTTGTAAGTATCTACTTACGCGTGTACATTCTGCCTCGCAAAAGTTTATTTCGTTTGGCGCAATTTATGCGTACGCACAACCACCGTACGAACCACACGTAAAATCGCAGTTTTAATTGAAATTATGCAAACGATTGCATCAATACGCTAAACATCAACAAAGTTTGTGTACAACTCGAACATAAAAATATTCCGAGTTTTCAACCTAGTTTCAAATAAAATTTAGTGATTTATTTCCGAGCCAAGGGAAAAGCGGGGCGGGGGCGGACTAAATTAGCAATTTATTTATGCAAAACTGCAAGCGAAATGCATTTTAATTAGGCGCGGTATGATCGCGTTTAAGAACGCATAAAAATCCCTCTGCGAGCTAATTGCGCAATAAGTCCGCCATAAAATTAGAAATGCTGTAAATCATTCTAACGCAATTTGGATTTTTATAATTTCCACATATAGTCAGTCGAGCAGCAAGCAGCAGCAGCAGCAGCCGTGCGGTGGTGTGCTGAGTTAAAATTAGTAATGTGATAAATCAATGCCGGGATGCAATAAAATATATCTTGCGATGCGATGCGCGTCCGGAAAAGTGACAAAATTTTACGACTCAACTAGAAGGGAATTTTCAACTTGTCTTTGCATACCAGTGACAAGCGAGACGCGAGACGTTAAAACTCTCCCTATTTGCATCAATTCAAAGAGCGCTCCGACGCGCTGGCGTTCAGACAGAAAACACGAGACATGTACGTAAGCGTACATGCCAAAAAAAGCATCAAATAGGTTGGATACCTAGCGCAGAAGGGGATGATTTCACAGGAGAGCTATTCCATTCTATATTCGTATATAGATATGTGCATAATATACGATGCACTCCGGCGGAAAAGCGCCGGAGAGATTTTAATAAACATAAAATGACATTTTGCCATTTGGCCGCCCCCGCTTCCATGCTGCTGCTGCATCGGCGCACATCCAGAGGGCGCGTGTGTCTTACTATTAAATTTAATAAGGACATTTCGGCGTGTGTACGCGCGCGCGCTCTCGCTACGATACAGCAAAGACACTATAGATGCATTTTGCAGCATGCATACGGCCAATGATTTCACGATTTCGCAATTTGTACTACACACGTCGTGCACACGAGGGATTGCCTTGCTTTGCGTTGCTTTGCGTTGCGTTGCTTGCAAGCTAGATATGTAACAATCGTAAAAGCAAATTGCGAAATTTATAATAACTTTTAATTATCATATAAAATATGTTTGAGTCGTTATACAACGACGTATTATTATTATATGCGTTTAGTATTATGAGCCAAGTGTGTACTATCTCTCGCTAGCAGTTTTCCCAATGACACGAAGCGTTATTATAATTAAATGTTGCATTGTGCGACGAGCTTATGTTTTAATGGCCAATTTTATGGCGCCGTTTTATGGCGAAAAATGATAATTTAATTAGATTCAAATTACACACGCGAAAAATTAATAACGCTGATTTTTTCCCTTCAACATTTAAATTGTATTCTTCTCGTCCAACACGCACAAACGCCATCATTAAGCGCATTAATTTATTGATAATTACTCCACTTTCATGAATGCAACGTAAACTGATCTCTTCTGCTTCTTTTTTTTAGCTCTCTACGTTTAATCTGTTAGCCTTGCTTTGCATGATCTACGATAATTTAATACGCGTGTTCAATGTGCACAAGTTTTTCTGCTGTTTATGACTAAAGTAGGTAAACTAATAGTACGAGTGTGCAAGTAACAGAAACGCGTACACGCACACCTAAAAATTTCACTAGGAAAAAGCGCGACTTAAAAACTTTCAATTGCAAACGCCTAAATTTGTTTACTAACAAGTCGAAAATCAAAACTTTTTCACTTGGTTCGTTTAACATTTCCAGCAGACCAAGTGGTGAATTAAGGATTATTGAATGACGAGTTTGAGAAACTTTTGTGTAGTTTCGCGTGTGCGGACAATTTGTTTCATGTACGACGAGTACTCGCGCGCGCGAGAGCTCGACAATTTCAATTAAAACGCCGCCGGTGGTCGTGAAGAGCCTCGAAGAATTTTGTGTCGCTTTGTCGCACTGCAATTGGTATTGCCAATAATACTATGCGATCTCAAGTCGCTCTCTTAAGCAACACACGCACACACACATGAACCGCTTGCGTATTTTTTTCTTTCTGTGCTTTTTTCTTTCGCGCGCGCATCAAGAATATTCACGTGCGTAAATATTGCAAATATTCGGTGGTTGTGGTTATTTTGACGTGTGTTTTCACGCGGAAAAATCGAAATATGCTTTACGATGATCGTAAATTAATGCGTGTGCGTTTGATTGAAAATGTATATTTTCTCTTGCGCGCGTACCGAGTGTGCTGGACCGTAACTAAACCCATAAACTACATTCAACAGCACATATTCCGTCGTAGTCGTCGCCAATTGCAAATGTGATTTTCCTTTTCGCTATACAGGACGTTAACGCAAAACTCTGCGTTCGCAATGCAAACGTGATTTTTGTCTCTGCGCGCACAAAGTAGGTATAGTGGCAAAAATATGAACGAAATGATAAACTAATGGATGTTGATCCACGCCGTCATGCGTAACGATTCGATGCACACGCAACTCGTCGTGGAACGCGAACGCGAACGCAAGCGCGAGCGCGTTTGTTGTTTGCGACCGATTCGCAAATTCGCAATTGGCAACTCGTGCAGCGCAATTCGCATCGCTGGCTGCTTGAATGCCTATTACGCCGAGCCGAGGCCTGATAATAAACGCGAGCGCGCCGAAGAACGCTCCCAAATCGAAATATCACACAGCGCACCGCGTAAACGAACGAATGTAACGAATTACGCCATGTAATTGGGTCAAATTGGGTTCACTTTTGCGTAAATTCAAAGTATTATTCAACCGGTTTTTCGCTCATTTTTTTGGCCCTGTTGCTGTCTAATCATAAAACATGAATAGTTTTCAAACGTAAAAATTATTTGTGCGCAAGAACAGGACAATCAGATTCAGTCTCAAAGGCACTTGAATAATGCATTGAAGGACATGTGTTGCTGCTTGTGTTGTTGTACGCCAGAACGTTGAAAACCTGACTTTACTTTACTTATCTTTCTTTTTACCGGAATACCAAACGAAAGCATAAAATGTTTTTCAAATACCTACGATACACACCTGTAGAATCATATACATAAGATTTTCAGATGAGGCAAAGGGGGGAGGCAAAATTTTGAAGCGCGAGTGAAAGAACATTTGCAAAATTGGTAGCGTAACGGTATATCATAAATGCGCGGACATGAAGCATATGAATATAATAATCATCATCATCATAATAACACGTAGCATTCGCCGGTACGAGTTATCAAACCGAAATTATCTCGAAATAAAGTTCGTTACAACTTTATTAGCGCTGGCCATAAATTTCGATGCGTTTCGTGGCGGCGGCGTGCGGCGTGCAGCGTGTGTGCATGCTCGCTCGTTATTTCGTCATAATAAATGAGTGTATTCTTCATATGCATACGCGGTCAGCTACTGTTTTTCTTCGCGCTCGCGCAGACAGACGGCCCGCTGAAAAAACCGCGCGCGAGTATTTTACGATGCTATGCTAAACGCGAACGAAACGAAACGAACAGCGAATAAAATTATGCGTACGCGCGCACGCTGCGAGTAAACCAAAGAAACGAGAAGAAGAAGAAGAAGAAGAAGCAGCAGAAGAAACAACGCATATGCAACATAAATATATTAAGAACCGGTTCGCAAACAGTAGGAGCATTCGAAAATTATTCCATCGTTTCAATCAAATTTATATAAATATTAATTCCGGACAACACGAAGACGAAGCAGTCGCCTTTAATATGAGAAATTCCAGCGTGCCGCGAGCGTACAATTTAATAATAAATGTAATCATAAAAATGCAAAAATTGTGCATTTTAATTTTGCCATTTGATGTCGCTGGATGCGCAAACAAATAATAATTTAAAACGTTTCTTCAGCCTGCCTTTTAGCACGCAGCTGCATGCACCACTCGACGGTGGCAGTGGCGGCAGCAGCAACAACCAAAAAACAAAAAAATGTAAATAAACATGGAGCGCCGTCGCCGAATGCCTAGTTAATATGTGCGCGCACTTGACTGCGAGCGTTCGCCAAAAAAATGCAAACCGAAACAAAACGTTCATTTGCATATTTTAAAACGTAGCGGGGCGCGCGCACGCCTGCCGACAATGTGCACTCTATTTTGCGCTCGCTGCGTCGGAGGCGGCGTAAAGTTTAAACAAGTACAAGAACGCGTACTACACGGAGGAGCGCGCACGCAGCAAAAAAGGCGAAAAGTGAGCGCGCGCTGAACTCAAACTCTGATTTTAATTTAAATATAGACGAGCTCTCTATATAATCACCCGAACAACAGTCGGGTAGTAACAAGGGATGAAAATAAATAAAAATGAGCAGAGCCGACGCGAGCCGCCGCGCGCTGTACAGCAGGAAAAATCCGACGAGTGTAGTGTTTTTCCTGCGTTGCTGCGCTGCATTTCGAGTTTGACTTTTACTCCTTGCTTAAAGTGCATCATTTCATGCCGTTTGCAGGAAAAGCACGTGAAAAAGTTGTGTGTGTGTGTGTGTATATGCTCCCCTTAATATTTGCATGCGCGCCACCATATTATTCTCATCATTTCTTCTCATTCTCTGGCGCTCTTGCGGTTTTTCCCGCACCTTGATTTTTTCTTCTTTTTTGCATCTCCGTCTACGTGTGCATAATATTGTTGTTTTTCGAGTCGTGTGCGGTTTGGCGCAATGGGGTTGTTGTTTTCCCTTGCACGGACACCTTTCGCAGCAAGGCAAGGCAAGGCAAGGTAGGTTCGCGGTTGTGGCCGGATTAACTAACGCTCGAGCGTCTCTCCTCCGTGTGCACTCGCGTTGCGCATGTAAGCCAAAGGCAGGATTGTGTTTCATTGGATTTCCGCGCAACGCGTTGTCGGGTTAACGCAATAATGCAACTTAAATGAACGCTTAATTGTGTTTTGTGTGCCGCCCTTGCACACGATGCAAGGTCTGCGCGCTTGCTCTTGCCATACGCAATCAAATGAATATTAGCGCGGTGACGGCGTTAAAAGTACGGTAATAAATGACTGAAAGAACGGAAGACGAAATTCATATATTTACGTAAACACGGATGATTGAGCACGCAAAACGTTAAAATCTAATCACGCGCCGCAATGCAATTCCAGTGCTGGCGAATCGCCGTGGCCGCCGCCGACGCCGACGCGCCGTTGCGTTTGCTGCTGCCGCTCAATTTTCCAGCGCATGATTTATTCGCTCTCAATTTTCGCGAGAGATTTTCTTGCGTTGCGGCCGCAATTTGCAATTTGGCGGGCCACTTCATTCCATTGCTTTATTTATTTATGAATTATGAATTGTAAATCACGGTGACGCACGCGCGCAACACCGACGAGCATCGTTCCACGCCGCGTATGCATCACGGCTGCATGCCCTAATTACTGTCAAAACTGCAAATGATAAATTGCATTCGAACGCATTCTGCGTCTTCTTATTTTCCATTCAACATCATTTTTCCAACATCTCCAACGTGTTTTATATTCCCTCATCGCTAATAATATTACCATCAATTGCTTTGTTTCTCTCGATCACGAAATCAACAAATTTACCTTACACACTCATTAATAATCCAGCAGATAATTCAATTCAAATCAAAATTTTCCCTCTTTAAGGGTACTTACAGTTTCACATGTAGAATGTGGCAACTTTGTGATGGTGGAAATCTGTAACAAGAAAAATGCATAAATTAATAATTGCAGAAATAATAAAAAGGTATGGTACACATAAACCGCTATATTTAAGGAGTGCCCCTTAAATCGAGAGTTTTAACTGTAAACATTTATAATAGCGTGTGCTTAGCAATAACATTTAGAAATGTATATATTTTAAGCGGAGCAATTGGACATAATCCGCTATGAACTCATCAAAACGCAACATAATGATGCGTTAGTCGAGAAATTATTGTGCACAAGAGAGGCAGGCTCTCGCTCAAATCAACGCACGAATGGGAAAATCACGCACGTCAAGGCGCTTCTGGTAGCTGTTTGTATTAACGATTAACATTAACTTAATTGCCGGCTAAGTAAACGCTTCGCGATTCGTCGGGCTCCCGTTTTTAATTGCAAGCACCTTGAAACCGCTGCGTGCACACACACGCACACGCTGTACGCATATGCATAAGAAGAAGAAGAAGAAGACCAAGTTGGCTGCCGTTGAGCGCGCGAAACGATAATCATCACCAAGTCATCATCATCATCATCATCAGCAGCAACAGCTCAGTCCAGAAGCTGCATGCTGCTACCTGACACAAATCTGTCCAACTCTGTACCACTAACTGATTTTATCCATTTGTTTTTGTATTTATCAATTTCCTAATCTATATTTTATCCGCCTTATTAATACAAGATTTATTGCCCAATCGCGAATCGCTAATTGATTATCGCAGCGCGTAGAAAACATTCAGGCAGGCGCACGAGATAAAGACGTTATCTTAAAGTGTGTCATTCGTGAGTTAATAATTTCTGCACGCAAGTTGATGCGTATGGAAGAAGTGGACAAAAATGAAGTAAAAAGTAAAAGAGGAAAAACGCGTTCGTGGCTTGATTCCTCAGAGATGTCATGCACGTTGCCTTCTTGGAACACGATCTAAATAAATAATAAATCTGAAGAGCAGCAGTAACAGCAAGCAGGAGAAGACGAAGACGAAGACGAAGAGATTCACTGTTGTTGGCCACTTGCAGCTCGTGTTAGATACAAGAAGTAAATGTTACCACACGATGATGATGATGATGATGATGATGATGATGCAGATGATGAAGCACGAACTGCTCGCTTTCTTGTTGCTGTTGTTGTTGTTGTTGCTGCTGGTGTGCTGCTTCTGGTTGCTGAGAAGCGCATTGAAATGCAAGAATAATAAGAGTCAACTCTTCGTCTTCGTCTGCGTGCACGGACGACGCTTTAATGATTTGACAAATTTGTTTAATTCGATGCCAACTTAAAAACGCCATTGCGCCGTTTATTGCGCATTTACGCAGCATTTCGCGATCGCCGGCCACGATTCGCAGAATCTTCAAGCAAACACGCGCACTCACTAATTAATGATCTTTCCGTCTCTCGAAATGGCAGTGAATTAAATCGAATGCTAAGAGGATAAATATTGATATAGATCATTTGCGATGCGATAAAAATAGTCAACGCAAAAAGCAAACTCGACGATGGTTCGCGAATTGGCGTACAATTAAGCGTCGTACGCATCCATTTCGAGCAATAAATTAGCAACAATCCCAGTGTAAATGAGACGCGCAAACAACGTGTGCGCAAAGACGCGCCACAGCCACTCGACTTCCTTATGAAAACAAACTGTAAATCATTGGCGGGCTTCCTGTAAATCAATCGTGAAAACTAAACAAGAATACACGCTCGAGCACACTTTCAAAACTCGTGTTTGCTTCAAATCCCGCGCGCGCACGAAGAGAAAACTTGCGCGCAGCAGGGTGCTCCCCATTGCTCCAAGGGGAGCGTCAACAGCGCAAAGAGAAAACGACCATGGAAAATCTTTACGAAATGTTACAAAAAAATGCTATCAGAAAAAAATCGAAAACACTCTGTATCGTATGCATTCATTGTATGGCATATTTTAAATCCATTCGGTGCAGTTCACTTGCTCGCTTCGCACACACACACACTGTGTGTACAACTCTTCGTCTAACCGAAAGTATCCAATGACAGGGCCGTGTTTGTCAGGCACAATAAACCATTGCTTAAGCCCATATATCGTCACTAATTACAAGCAGAATTACGACGGATCGCAGGCGTACGCAGTGTGCGAGCGAGCGCGTATTGCGAATGCGGCAAACAGCGCGATGCATTCGATGCGCCTCACTCTCTTAACTCAATGCAGGCACACTTAACTCGAGACTCCGGCGCGACTTAAACTCGACTTGACTTAAACGCTAGACGCGTATGGGCGTCTTCGTCAGGGATAAATAACATCCCCTGACCTTGAACTGCACACTTCGTTTGAGATGTTTCAGTTTGCAAACTGAAAACGCTATAGTTAAAAATATTTCGCCCGTTGTTGCACAATCATCATAAATTATCTACTTAGGAATAGGCCAACTCGCTAGCTACATAATAAAAATTAATCACACGTATTCAATCTATAAACTCGTTTCCGAAAACGTAAATTTAATTCCCAAACACACATTTATTATTATTTGCCGTCCGTTCGTTATTCTGCGTGTTGTGTTCCAGAAAACAACGCGTCATAATCTTACTGGATGGCTGTGCTGTGCTGCGCTGCGCTGTGCTGCGCTGCGCTGCGCTGCGCTGCGCTGCGCTAGCTGGCTGGGGTTATATTTATAATGCGATTATGGCAAAGTACTATCCCATAAAAATATTGAAAAACGTGTAAAACGAAAATGAGTTAATCCTATTAAATTAATCACGGCATGCATAAAAATGCAATTTCCTCGCACATGCAAGCGCGCGCACGGCGAACGCGCGCAAAGCCCACCCAAGCAAGATCGATGCAATCGCATTTCTTTCAGCTGCCACTTTGCAATTTGCCAATATATTTCGTCGAACACAAATGGCTATTTATTTTCCCCCACAATCCCCCTATATATGTACCAACCCGGTCACTTTCCTCTAACAATTTACCAAACTAATGAATGCATGCATTGAAATAAATATTTATGCTTTGCCTAAATTATCAATTAAAATCCATCTTTCTTTTTGGAATGTATTATTATTTGCAAGGCGACGAAAATAAATCTTCGATATGGTTTGGCACATGTGCATCTTGTGCTCAAACAAGGAGGATTATTGATCGCATGGAAACGCGCGCATCGGGATTTATGTTACGACATTTTCTTTCGACTGTCACACTTTCCACATGAATATCGTGAATCAATCTGTTGTCAAACGCAGTAAAAGTCGCATTTTATTAGTACAGATAATTATTATGCGTCGACGTTTTACGACTTTTGCCACTTGACAGCCGAAAATTGCACAAAACACTCGGTATGCAAAAGTGCAGCGGGCGCGCGTACAGATGTCAAGATAATAATAGTGCATCATAGATTGCTTTTGCGGTACGTACGCGAAATGCAAAAAACTGTAATTGGATTTTCATCAAATCTAATATGTATTATGAGTAATCACAAACGTAATAGCACATGTATACTGCGCGCTGCCATCGCTTTTTATTCCCCGCACTCCGCCCGGACTTATTACAGCTGCATTATGTCATGATAAGCAATGTCATGTTTTGCGCGCAGCGCAATTGCACAATAAATTATACGTAAAATTGCATTTTGATTGAAACACAACCGTAATTATCAATTTCTTCGACTAATTGACAAATAATTCACAATTAGCAGGAGCAGCAGCATTAATCAATCGAATCCGCGCGTTCCGTTGTAAAAATACACGCAACCTTTTGCAAATTGTTTACATCGAAAAGGCGATCGTGAATGCGCAAACGTCGTTGACCTTTTTCTTCATCCTGAATGCAGCAACAGCAGCAAGCAGGCAACATTCGCGAGCGCGCAAACAACTCCCAGTGTCATCGCCTCGTTGCATCTCCGCGTGTAGCAAAATAAGATAATTACATTTTTATGCATAATTACTATTAATACGCATCCATCCTCATGGGCGCTGACACGTTTATCGCACTACTTACTGTGTTGAGTCGCTTCGTATACAAAGTGCACATATGCTTACGCCGTACATAGTCTATATCGAGTTTATTATGCAAATTAACACGTAGATACGAGTCATGAGTCATGTGCATCACGAATTCGCTATGATTTCGCGATATTATATTTTTCAATTATGCTTGCCATCGTAGCCAAAGGTATAGCGTATACATATGACTAATCAGTAAATTACATTTTATGTCGAGTGCGTTTTACATAGACGTTTTCGTCATATGGCGAGGAGACTAAGAAGAAGAAGAAGAAGTAGAAGGCATTGGCGGTTTTATTTGCGGTTTTGCGCGGCGGTAAACGCACGAAAAGCATGTCTCAACTTGTTTTAAGGTCAAAGAACAGCTCGCCGAGCGAACGTCTCTCTGACGCATCGCACAAATAATCAAACAAATACGCATACACTTATTGCACGCCGCCGCGGCCGCCGCACGAATAACGCGTATAAATACGAACATATGAGAAACTGTCACTTTTGATGCTTATTAATGACTTGATACACGAACGACCAGAGCAAAAATCCTAATTGACTTATGCACATACCGTACGTAGATATAAATTAAATTTGCTATTGAAATCTAATAATTTCGTTGATTAATAAATTTTAATTAACTTTTACGTTATCAACACTCAACTAACATTTCATTTATTTCTTTGCCGCTCGTTTCACGTCATTGGTAATTACAATCAATTAAAGGCGCCTTAATACTTTCAAGATCCAATCGAGCTTAAAGAAATCCCTCAGCGTTCTTTTCCTCATCGTCGTCGTCGTCGTCTTCATTTCGCATGCTTCGAAAAATGTGTTTTGACATTGTCTGTCCGTGCGCGCCATAATATCTCAGGAAGCGCACTGCTTTTTCACCAAGGAACGCTGATTTTAATGGGCAGCATTTAGCGTCGCATTAATTAGGCGCGTATTAAGTGAAGCGCATAAAGATTTCATCAGGCACGTCGCGCACGTAAATTTCCAAACGCGCGACTGGAGTGAGTGCATTGCATGGGCCAGCACTGATTTATTTATGCAAGTCGCATTCGCCTTTGGCGCGTAAATCAAACAAATTTTTCTTTTTCAATTTGGCATTGGACGGGCGCACACGCGTTTTGTATGTCAACAAAAATGTAGACGACGACGTTCGGGTTTAGCGAACTGATTTCTGCGCGAATCCGGTTTGTTTCACAACTTATTAGCGTATTAATTGCTTTATAATCAGGCTGTAACGAACGAATAAAATACATATTGATTGCGATGATAGGTGGTATTTTCGATGTGAGATTGAAACCGATTCGAACGCGCAATGATTATTTACGAGTCGATTTATTGCACAAGGAAATGATTGCGAACAAAAAAGAAATAATTGATTTATGCGATTGAATTATTTGTTGCTTGCTTCTTGGTCATTTCACCTTGGAATAGAAGAAATACGTTGTTGTTTACGTTAAAAGCGCACAACGTAAATGGTTTTGTGCATCATCAAAGAGATAGAAAAAGGCGCTGTGTGCGCGTACGTCAACGCGGGGGATTGGATTAACCTTGGCGAGTGCTGCGCGCGCTCTGAATGAAATTTTCGAACCATAAATGCAATCGTAAAATGAATTTTAATCGCGTAAATCGTTTAATTGAGAACTTCCTCGTTGCGCGTCTCTCACGCGCCAAATCACCTTGATTTTCCAATAAAAGTTCAATAAATAACATTTATAACAAGCGATCAACTTTTCCGCGACTTGCCCCGATTAGACGGCAAAAACGTAGGTATACACATACATACGTGCATATTTTCTCTAGCTACAGAGTTTTCTTCTGGCGCTGAATAATTTATAGCTTATACACCATCCGGACTTGTATTCCTTGAAAACTTGCACGCTCGTTTTTCTCTTCTTCAGCTTCTTCAGCATTTTTCCGCTCCGAAGAGCACAGCAGTAGCAACAGCAGCAACAGCAGCAGCAGCAACAACGTCTGTTGAGTCACATTGCACCGCATCGGATGCAAGTTGTAATATTTCTACAGCACATACATGGGATAGCTTGAGAACGAACAAAATTCGAATTGCAATTGCAATTGCGAATGACGATGACGATGCGACGCAATTCTCTTTTCATTCATACCCCCCCCGGCCGCGTCAATTCCCAAACGCGCAGACATTTTTCACATTTTTCTCGTTAGAGCAACTCTCCTTTCGGCATCGTCTATCTACGTGCGTTTTCCTTTTACAGAATGCATGTATGCGGCGCGCGATAAGTTCGTGTAAAGCTTGCGGTATGTCGTATGATTACTCACGTCAAAACCTCGTCGTTGCGGCGTAACTCATTTAGTTGCAAATTGTAATTAAGTCATAAAGCACGTGATTTTTATCATGTCTTATTCCCCAAGTGACTCAAGCAGCACAGCGCACGAGCGTATTGATAAGAATTATTTAACTAACAAACAAAAAAACTGTTCTAAAACTTGCACTACCTATTTCCAACTATGTATAACACAAAAAGCTATTTGTATGTGTACGTCATGTATAAATAAAAAATGAAATGTTGTCGTGTCCTACAAATTGCTTAATTTAACTTAATTAATTGCGTCGATCAATTTAACAAGTTCCGTATGCTAAGGACATGCAAAAACGCATGAATTACGCATTCTTGAGCCGCGGGAGAGAAAAAAGCCTCACTTGAAAAACGACCGCAATATTAGCGTATTAATTGCATTCCAATTAATTATTTCTTATTTCGCTATTTGTGCTCTTAATTATTAATTACGCGCATTTTGTTCCGCCGACGAAGGCGTGCGCGTCAATTAATTTTTATCAGCGTGCTGCTTGTTTCGTAAACTAATATTGTTGAATCAAATCGATTGTACATACTTCGAATAAATTTGATCAATTTTCGACATTTCGCACGTAGGCCATGCGCTTATAAATATTTGCGTATTTTTACCGCCACCGGCCGGGCCGGCATGATGCTGATAGTCTACATATAATGTTTGTCCAAATGCGTTCAGCTGATAAGAGCATTTCGCTGTGCAGCCGTTATCATTAATCATATGATCATTCGTAATTCAATAATGATATGTGTAAATACACATCACGAACGTGTTTTAATCTGGATCCAACTTGTCTGGCATCACGGTTCAAAGTCAAACGGCCTTGAAATTATAATTCATTTCAAATTAGTGTACAGTAGTAGTTGGTTTAACACATTTACACTTTAATCGAATGTTTTTTCTAAATAAATATTAACCGAGTCGTCTTTACTTTAAATATTTGCACACTTAATTACAATGAACCGAAGAAGTATCCATCCATATCTATCAAACAAGTGCTAACTTTTGGAATCAATCAAGAACTAAACGCGTTATACAGTTCATTAAATAATTGTTGATGTGTGTGCGTTTTCAATAAGAAATTGAAATTATATGTGTTTACTTAATGTTTTATCAAGATGTATGTAAAAAAAAAGTATATTATTAGCTTCGAGAGAAAAATGTAATAAACACGACATGAACTTGATGCATCAACTTATTGCAATAATAATAATAATCGAACGAAAGGCAGGCAGGCAGGCAGTGGCGCAACAATAAAATAAATCTTCAAGTGTCATGACACGAAGATAACGCCTCGCGATGCGCATCTTTGCGCCGCGCGGTTCGCATTTATGCATATTGCATGTAATTTCGATTAGATATCGGAGCCATCGTTATGGTAGGTCAGATACGGGCTATCTTGCGCCGTTCTCGGCGTTTTCATGAATTGTCTTGTCGCATTGCTTTTGCTGCTTGTGTCGCATTCATATGCTATTCAATAAGAATGGCAAGGGGCAATGCGTACTGGAAAACGTAAATTAATGTCACTGAATGCTTTTTGGCCATTTGGCCGCACGCCAAAAGTGTAACAAGCGCGCACGATACGACGACACGTGTTTCTTCCCAATTTGATTGCGTTCGATACGAATTCAAATTCGCTCATGGTGAATAAATATTTATCAAATCGACATTCACCATCATCACTTTTTGCATATGAGTAGGTAGCTCTGTTATTTGCATTAATACACAGGCAGCAGGAGCAATTTAATTTTAGATGGTAAATTGGTCACTCTTGAGAGAAGAAAAAATTGTATGTTTTATGTTTATTTATGTCGCATTAAATTTTATTATCTCTATGCGCAGCTCTTTAAGAGTATTTTCAACTTTTACACATTTGAGGTCAGTGTAATAATTCATATATACGCACATGTGTTCCATGCGTTTATCATTAATTTATGTGATTGATAAGCGCCTACATTTTTTTGTTGTGTGTTTGTTAAGCAAATAGATGATTATGAAAAAAAAACAATTATTGGGTTATTTGTGTGTAATGATGATATACACTCTATAATTAAACAACTTAATGCATTTATCGCTGCTCGCGCTGTGTTTGGCTTGGCCGCAAGTAAATATTTGCAAAAATTTCAAGTCAATAACACTCAATTCCGAATTAGGTTTAACTGCGTGATGATGTGCTTTGAAATTGACGGATTTCACAATTTTCAAAGATTTTGCACGATTATTCAAGTGAGAAAAACGCAAGTGCTACGTATCAACATATTAAGTCACGAGAGTACAATGGCATTATCATACTGATAAGAGAGCGAGCTGTCATAACAATAATACTAATTTATTCTTAAAGTGGTCAACTCATCAAGATAACACAAACAGCAGCCAACTTGATGATGCAGTATGTGCGCAAGTATTATTATTATTTTAATTAAATATGCACTTACTTAATTTCAAAGAAAATGTTTGCATTGCATTGCATTGCATTACGTTGCACAGCGCGAATACGAATGCGAATACGTCGCATATCATTCACGATCATCTGGTGGTGTAATTTGTGAATTTATAATTATCCGCACAAACATTACATTGATAGCAGGCATTTCATTTCTTGAATACGCGCATACGTGCAGCACGATGCGATGCGTTCATAAAGTGCGATACGAAAATATTTACACGCTTCTTAGCTTTTCACCGCACCGTTTACTTTTTTCTTCCTATTACAATATTAAATATTCTATCAGCATAAACACGCCTCATTGTTAGAAAAACCAACGCGTATGAAGACGGAGCAAGTGCATGAAGAGATAAAACACTAGATTCTTCGATGAACAGAAGCGCAACGGCGCGCTGCGCTGTCTATTTCTTACCGCGAGATACTTGCTTACTTGCTTGCTTGTTTTGTTGGCTTGTTATCCGAGCGCATTATGCACACTTAGCGAGTAATTACTTTACGCATTCGGTGCGTGTTTATTAATATTTTTATGCAAATGCGCACAGTACAAACTATCATATTGAAAAATGTTATGGTAATTTAATTATGTAAATTTTCAGCCGTTAAAATTTTCAGCTTTATCAACCGTAAGGAGATTTATTGCGATTATTAAACGTATCGAGTTCATTCAATAAATATTTAATTTGCAATTACGCGTTGAAAACTTTAAATGATTCGTACAACTTTCTTGTTTTTAATTTGTTGCTTGTTAATAGAGAGAAAAAAAAACAAACGTTTTATTATTATCATCTGGTAATTGGACGCATTTTCAATTATTAATAAACTAATCATAGTGCACCATTTCGTAATTGCAGAATTACAAAGTTTATATCGTTTATTTGGTCGCATTTATTAATTTTCTTATTCAAACATTTCCTTCGACTTGGTACGTACGTATTTTCTTCATTCGCTAAATATTCTCGGCGTTCGATTGAATAAATTCATAATGAGACGTGCAAGTCATTTCCGCATGTAATAGATAATTATTTGATTACAACGTCAATTATCTAAGAATATCTTTTAATGAGATAACGATCATCTGATTACAAGGTGCATAAATGCGCTAAGTGGAAAATGCTTATGATTTTTCAAAACTTGTCGGCGACCGCAAGCGAAATATAGCTGATGGCAACTAATCAACCGAACGAGTTATCATCGACGATCGCACACGCCGTATGCCGGCCGGCCGACTACGACCATCCATCCATCCATCCATTCGATGGATACAAATTAGATGAAGTCATTTAAGTGTTCTAATAGATAATGAATGGGTAATTTTGTTTGTCGACTTTTGCACGGCTATTCAAATGTTATAATTAACCGCATGAAATATTTGCGAAAATTAACTGATTCCGATGCTCCATCCATCTTATGCAATATTTTGTAAGAGAAATTTTTCGAATCATTAATTAATCATCATCGAGACCGAGTGAGTGAACGAACGAATAATAAATATTGAATAAACGATTTGTTTCAAGTGTTGCACAATAAAAGAAAACACTCTCGAAATAGTTCGTGGTGTCTAAATATAAATGTAGTCAACGTATAAATAACGAATTGAGGCGGACGCAGGGACTGAACTCAACTGGACGGACGGCGCGCAACTCTTTCCATGGTTTCACTCGGTCCCGTAATTTTATTTGTTGTTTGGTCATATTTTTTTTTTCAGCGGTGGCCGCGGTGTGATCGTTGCACAGGTTTCACTGATTTCCAACTTTCGTGGCTTCACGGCTTCGTTGCGCGCCGCGCTTTTGACTGCGGTTGCCATGCTTCTGAATTAGTAATATCGCATTACCAATGTTTTACGCCGCGTGCTTTTTCCTCTCGGCCGAATTGTCAGCGCTGGAAAAACGATGCGCCCGCTGAAAATCGTCTTCGCATCATTCATGCATAATTAAATTATTCGAGAGGTTTTGCTCTCTCGCCGCTTGCTCTCTTATACGTTTCGTGTTTTATCGTTGTTGCGATAAAGTGTCGCACTTTTCGTTCGTTAGTTAAATGCGCAAATATTTAATACAAATTAATTACCATTTATTATCCCTACTCGCACAGAGGTGACCCAGACGCGCGCGTAAAAGTTTTAAAATGTTTTCTTGATCAAATGTAAGTTGCCGCCTGCGGAGAGTCCGAGTGTGAGTAAAAGTTAAACAAAGTTGGCGCGCGCAAATTAAATGTGAGCGAAAAGCGAAAAACTTGGCGGCGGCATGTCGACTCGACGCTACTAACTGCACGCCGCCACCAACCAGCGTCGCTGCCGCCGTGCATATCAGTTATTAATTCATTCCAACTAGTAATGAATATTTAAGAAAGTTTAATTGAAGCGTCGTCGACGTCCCTCAGCATGCCAACGAACTGAACTGCCACCACCACCACCACCACCAGCAACCACTACCAGCAACCACTACCACCGTCCTCGTCGTCGCCGTCGCCGCCGCTCAAGAAACATGTCATGATTATTATGTGACGCGCTGGGGGGCGGTTAAATATTCATTGCTCATTGCTCCATGCGCTATTTCGGCCTCGCAAATAGTGCTGCAGCACACGTGTAATTGATTTTTAACATTTTTATTTCGACGCTCGTGTTTTATGCGAGCGCGCGCGCACGCCCGTTGTTTGCAATGTTGACAAATCCCTTAACTGGTTATTTATTGCACGACATAATATTTATCCCCGACGCGTCCATAATGGTGTGCGATAATACGCTGAATGCGTCGCTTTTGCGCTTTGATGCAAATTTCGCCAATGAAAGGAAATTGGAAATATTTCTCCATCGACGCTAAAACCGTTAAATTTACGGCAACGACAATAACGCGCGCTCGCGTTGCAACGGCCGCCGCCAACTAAAATAAACCCCTCGACCGGTGGCGGCATGCGCCAGGCGCGAAAGAGAGAGGGAGAGAGACACGCGTAGCTCGAGAGGGCCAATATCATTATTTCTGCATCCACTCGATGCAATGCATTCGGCGCGGATGGCATCGAATGCAACAAAAGCAAACAAAAATTATTGCTTTGCTTATCCGTTCGGCCTCGTATTAATTGTGAAATTGTACAAAATATTGCGCATTCTCCAAACATTTTTCATGCGCGTTTTATCCACTCATACACATACACACGGTAGGTACGTTTTTATTTTCCTGCAACTGGAATGACGTGCATTATTTGTTGCGAGTTAATGCACGGACGCATTGGCGAAGAATAATTACCCGAAACAATAGTCTGAATCGCTGGTGGGTTCTTAGGGTTTTTAAGGCTCTCTTAGCATCATTCAAGGCTCTTTTTGGCGAGGTGCTTACGAGTGACAAAGCATCGGCTAATGGAAGTTCACATGGTGGACACATGCGGGTTTTTGCTCCTCACCGGCAGCGACGCGAGCGCGCTCGATTGTATTGTGCGCTATTAGTCTTGGCTGGGCGACGGCAGTCGTGGTGGTGGTGCTGCTTGCGGTGGCGGCGACGCGGTTATTGTGTCCTCGCGCATAATGCCTGCCACTTGAGTCTTCATGGTGATGCGGTCGCGCGCGCTCAGCGCAAAAAGCGCAACGTAATTACGTTGCAGCGCGCAGAGCAGCAGTGCATTTGTGCGATTTATGCGCCAGCCTTTTTGCCCCCGCGAACAAATGTAACGCGCACGCTGCCGCTCATGAATGCATTCATTGCATTTACTAAGTGGATAATTCGCGCGACATCAAAAGTTGTCAGCGCTGTTATTATTTCGTTTAATGTATATTTAATATCTTAATAGCAGCACTGCCCGCTTGCTCTGCACATGCCAAATAATTTATGCATAGCACAATAACACACGCACTAAGCCCCGTCTGCAAATTCGTTTTTCTCCTTTTTCCAAAAAAGAAATATCTCTTAATAACAATTACATTGCCTTAGCACTCTGTAATTACGCAGCAAGCACACAGAGCTTTCGAGTGCAATTGCATTTGTCGCTGACACCTAAATGACACTTTGATATTTCCTTACAATCAGCTCAAAAATATGTAATTAAGTAATACACTATGGCGCTGATTACACCTGCGCAAACGATTGTAACATCCGCAATTAACGTGTTGCTGCTTGCACTTTGTCTTCTTCACTCTGGCTTTACAGCTCATTAAGAGTGCAATGATGATGATTTGTATTGCGCATTAGACGCGATTATGCAAAAGAAAATGCTACGCAATGTGGAATTAACAAATATTTGACATTAAATTTTATTCTGCAAGTTAGTTATAGTTGGTTTGTTGTTGTTTATTTTTTGCTGCTTTTGTTAATTCTTCACGGCGCGAACCCGAGACGATTTGTTCGTGCATGCGATGCACGAGCGCGTATTTAATAGCAGCGCAAAAGTGCGCTCGGAAAAAGCGTTTCATGCCTGCCAGTCCGATAAATAAATAATGCAATTCGAATAATAGTTCTCGCTATGATTAATTATTCCTGACAATAAAGCCAGCACGGCCGTACGCTTATTTATTTATACCGATACGTGCAATTATAACCCGCTCTTATTTAGTTAGCCGTTTTTCGTTCGTTCGCTCTACCTCAGCCTGTGTAAAGTTTCGTTCAAGTGCAAGCGAACAAGAAAAAACTTCATCTTGTTCTTCTTCTTGATCGTTTTCTTCTTCAGTGTACGTACAATGCGCCAGCTGTTTTTCCATTAGTTGCATTCGGGTACAACATGTATCATGATCCTCATCTATTATTTGCTGCTTGTCTCGTCTACAAGATCGACAATTATTGCAATTTATTTATTCGTTCGTTGCACTTGTGCATTCGCAATAATAATAATAATCATAAGAATAATAGTAGTAATATTGCTGCACAGCAAATTAAAAACGTATTTATCAAATTTTCTGCGCGTTGTAAAACAAACACCGGAGAACATTGCGTTTAATTAATGGCAATGAGTTATTTGATAGCAAAACAATTGTGAAATTATTTAATCAGTATGGTAAGTTTAAGTGGAATTTCTTGCTTGTTAACGGACCATCTTGCGCATCGTGAAATGAGACGTTTGATTGTTTCATCGCTGAGAGAGGCGCTTGATATACCTACCTACGCTATACACCTCTAACTAATAACAGAAAATAATTTCATGCTGAATTAACCAGTTATTACGATTTCTTTTCAAATTATTCATTAGTTTTTCTGCGCATTTCAGCCGCACGTCTGATATTTTCAAAACGATATTCGCATGCTTGCCATTGCATAAAATATTCTCTAATTTTACGTCTTGGCATTGCCTTCTTTTGCAATTGCAATTTTGTGATTGCTATCAAATATTGCTCTTAAATTCTCGTATTGATCGACTTTTTTTTCTCCCGAAATGTCAAGGATTCAAAACACTATAAACTATAATACAATTTATTTAAATTGCACAAGAGCAGTCAATTGCTAGCAAATGCAAAATACGAAGGAAAAAAAATAGCGCGCAAGTGGGATAATGCGTATAGTCGTAGATCACGTAGTAAAGTAAACTAAACAAGCTGAGATTAAGAGATTAAATGTTATTGCCGAGCAAATAGTATAAATTTTCGTGGATGAGCTCTCGCACGCTTATTTAAGAAATAGACTACTAGACGCGCGAGCGCGCGCACTTTTAAAGTTTCTATATCATTTTTATTGAGCTTTGTCTCGCTCGCAGCGGTTGTGTGCATGAACAAAGTGCATATAAATATAAGTATGTTATATGGATGTACACATCCAATCGTGCACATCCGTGTGTCTTCCTTCTTCCTGCCGTCCTGCGTCTCTATTACGATTTCTTTGCCGCATCCATGGCAATAACGCGTAGATATATTGCTCGCGCAACGTCAGTTTGCCTGAATATTCGGATATTTTATGGATGCAAAACTTTAAGATGCAACAATAGCGCAGCAGCAATATGCCAAATGGAAAAATTTAACAATAGACGCACAACAGTCCGCGGAATAAACAAACCATAAGTCGCGCAGCAACTGCAATTCCAAGTGCACAATTCGTGTCCGACGAAAAGCGAGTTAAATAAATTATAATGAAATATTTGCGCTCACTGCGAGAGTGGGGTTTATTACGCCATCAAACATTTTTAATTATTTTATATAATATCGCGCATATTCGTCGTTCGCGTACGCTGATGAAAAATGCAATACGCTCGCTCGCTCGCAAAACGGCGCGGCATAAACCCATTTTATTGGCTGTTTGCAAAATTGAATTTGAGCCGATCCTGTATTTGATAAAATTATCAATGGCAGTAGTTGTAATTACAGTGATTCAATCTCGTCGTCGCCGTCGCTTCGTTCGGGTTTATTTCATCGCTGGACATTAAACCGAAAATACGTTCGCATTTTGAAAATCAGGTCAATTACACTTATTTGCTACCGTTTTTCTTTCGGCCTTCTCTTCTCTTCTTGGCGCGCTATCCTCGCGTAGGTACGCAAGAAGGAAAAAGAGAGGCGCAGAGTACACAGCACAAGATGAAGATTGTCAGATTGCTCGGCAAATACACGTCGAAACGATAGGGTTATTAAGCTTGTTTATAATCGGAATTAAATTATAGTCGCATAAATTTCACGTAATTTCGCGCGCAAGACGGGCAGGCCAACAACAACAAAATGACACGTTATTACGTGTTACTTTATGCAGCATGTGCGTGTGCTGCTCCATTGATAAAATTACAGTATTGAATTTTAATTTACGCGAGCAAGCGACCGGCTGTACGGAAAAAGGGCCACTGCAAAAATTGAATAATTGCGTGAACGTGCATCAATTCGCCTGCTTTTTATGGCCTTTTAATACCGCCAAATTGAAAATTATGCGTTGAATTTTTATAGCGTTTTCAGTGTATTAAAAACATGGTTTTCGTACAAAGTTGTTTTCACTTACCCCTCTCTCTCTCTCTCTCTCTCTCTTTGAAATCCAGTTGTTGCGTGGCAAACAGACAAGTAGTAGATAGCCAAATTGAACGAGTAGTTGGTGTATTAGAATTGTCTGCTGAAACAAGGAGACAGACAACAATTAGTAATGTGAAATGAGCAAAGCACATTGAATGGTATCAAGTATGATTAGCCAATTCGGCGTCAATACTTTGCGTATGCGCGTATATATATGCACGTTTAGCACTAATAATAATCTGTGTGCGGAACGTTATTGTCAGGGTGGGTTCGCCCCGCTGATACCAAATTACAATATTAATTATCGCTGCAGGTAATATGCATTCATTTGCGTTGCCCGTCCGCGCGGTTATTAAACACGACATGCAACATGCATGCATGCACAATGCATTGAATTGACATTCTCTCTCTTCGATATGGTGCATCTGTTGATAGCACTACCAGATGTCTGCTCTGGCTGCGTGTAATTAAAGGCATTTATTATTTTTCGTTCAATTATGATTGCATTATTACTTTAATTCATTATATTATTAAAAGTACAGAATTAAAATTAAACTTGCCTTTTATACTCCATAATTTGAAACGGTGATTTCTAATGCTTTGGTTGCGCTCAAATTATGTAAAACCGTGTAGTCTTTCCGAAATATTTACAAATCGTGGTAAAAATAAATCGAAAGAGAAGAGAAAAGTGCATACATTTGTATGAAATGTGTGTTTGTGCACGAATTGAAACATTTATTCTCCATTTGCGGACAGCGTTTGGTAACACATCGTAAAGAACGATTATGCAAATGAGTTGAAAAAATATTGAGTTTAAGCGCTGAGAAAACAGGCGGAGCAGTAGTAGCAAACGCGCAAAAGAAACAAACTTTTAAGCCCTCTATCTTCGCGGATACATCTATAATGTGTGAGCGCGCACGCATAAAATGCAAAGATTTTTTCGGTTTGTCTCCATTGCTTCAGTTTTTCGCACGCTCCTAGCCAAACCAAGCCAAGCAGCAGCATGGCCTCCATATATCTTTCTAACGATTTCAACAGATTTTTAAAACCATGCGGGGCGCACTATTTTTTCCCGCGTCCGCCCCAGCTAAACGATAAAATATGCGCGCAACTCGCAAATAGAATTATAGTGGACTTTTTGTGACATATTTTTACGATTCCCCAAATCATAAATACAAACTATACATGGCATCCGTATTCAAATAGAATATTTTCCTACTGCGCTTTTTTATCAGCTCCGCCGCTGCCGCTGCCGCCGCCGCCGCCACCGCTGTTGCCGCTGTCCAAATAATACAGCTGCTTGTTTCATTGGATGTGGATTCACCCGAGCTCGTTTTTTTTCTTCTCCTCTCTTACGACGAAGAGCGCATTTTCCTTCGCGTTGCGTTGTTTATGCGATGCGATGCGTGTGTGTATTTTTCTTGGCCGCGCGTCGATAAACAGAAAGATATTTTTTATGCCCCTAACTACATAAATACAACAACATATTCCAACAAATATTTATATCGATAAACATAAATTTCCATTGGTTGCGGCGCGCCGGAGAGCCCAGCTGAGTGTCACTTTGAATATATTCGCTGGGAAAAGACGTGTAGGCAAACGAGTTTTTGGCCAACGCGCCGGAAAAATACACCCGGAGCGCACGATGAAGAAAAGGAATTGTTTTTTGAATAAGTTTTCTTATGAAAATATATTTATCCGTATTTGGCTTGGAAAATAAGCGGCCTGTTTTTTGAGCAAACATGAAAAAAATTTGACAAATATATATTTATTCTTAAATGTCATATTTTCATTTACCCGCCCCCACGCACCTTAAAGAAAATTCTCACAAAAGCAACAAAGTTTACGCAAAATAATTATTTTTCTAATTGATTTGGATCACTTCATCAAGATGCGCATCAAAGGAAAAAAATGAAGCAAACAAGTTTGAAACTTTACAAAATTGAACAAGACATCTTAATCTTCGTCGTTCATGGCATCGCTGCCATCGTCGCCGCTCCCGTCGCCGTTAAGCAGGCAAAAAAGTTGCAACTGACGCCGAGACGAGTTCGTCTTATTCAAATTTTGCAAACGCGTGCAGAAAAGCTGTTCTGCCCCTCATTACTATTAGTGCGTATGCGCGCGTCTTGAAAAACGTACATAAATTCAAACAAATCTCGAATAGATTCTTGACTTTTTATCGCCCTCGCCTCGCGCCGCCGCCGTCATCGTCGTCCTCGTCGTTTTTTCCGCATTGTTGATGTTGTTAGCGTGCGCATTCGTACCCGATTGCCAACAAGTTTCGCAAGGAATCCGAGTGCAATTAGCATAGATAGTCCATTTATAAAAGAGCGCCCGCACGGCCAATCATTAATATCAAATAGACGACACATCGGGGAGAGATCTTGCGCGGGCGCTCACCGCTCGCTTAGCTGCGGCGACGGCGGCAGTAGCAGCAGCAGCAACGCGCTGACTTCTTTTTCGGCGGCAGCGGCGACGAGCGCGCGCGCGCCCCCCATTCGTTTTAAATCAATTTCCTTAAAGCTTATTAATGTTCCTCGCGAGTGATTGATGATTTTCAGCTTCCAGAATGCTGAATACGTAAATTATGGCCTTTTCAGTTTGCCTCCGCCACGGCAAAAAACCACGACACATACAAAATTATATTTCAAATTGATAAGGCGAACAACTGCGTTTAAGTCTTGTCGCTATTCTCATGCTCCCGAAGATGAAGATGGCGAAAAAGAGCACAAATGATGCCTTATATCGGGGCAACAAAAAAAATGTTTAAATTTACATACATATTTGCGTGAATAAAATAGTTTTATCAAACAAGTTTACTTTCATAAAAATTCAAATTTTCATAAGCAATTTTTTCTGCGAGCTTTACGAGTAGTTTCATCATAATAATAGTAAAAATAGTTTTAAAAAAAAAGCATTTACTCAATACGATCAACTTGTTAATTAATTAAAATATGTGCACCGGCGCAACCGGCAAAACCAAAACAAAATGAAAGAAACGAAACGATAAAGTTTAATAATTAAAAAATGTTTTTCACAAATATGTTTGTTGTTTATAACGCATTTATCTTTATTTTAATGAGTTTGCTGATATGGTGTGCGATACGATACGGTCGCTCGCGCTCGAATGTGAAGGCAACAACGCAAACGCAACGCGCAGCGCAAAACGCAAGAGGCAAAAGAGGAAAAAGAGGTTCAATAATATAAGTGTAATTACAGTTTGCATTATTATTGCGCACGCTGACTATTTCGCTCGGTTCTCTTTCCACGCACGCATCGCGTATGAGCGAACAGTCAATGTCATACGTCGACGGTTTAATATGCAGTCAGTGAACTGCGACGGCAGCGCCGCCGTTTACAATGCAATCGCAGATGCGGTTGCTGGCATTGAAGCATCAATAAAATCATCAAACAATGTGTTATTTTAATGCGTTCCCATTTGTGTGCGTGTAAATATTAATTATATGATTATATTCTCTCTCTCTCTCTCGATATATGCTAAAGCTGAACCTCACCCGTTCGTTTCGTGTAATTTTTTTTTTGTATATTTCGCGTACCCAACTAACTAATGCATAAACGAATAAATTATATTTCGAGTCGTCAATGTTGTTTATTTTTGTGGCCTTTATTTATCGTCGCGCACGAAAAAATGCGCGCGCGCGCAACTTCGCGTTCGATAAATGCCTCGAATGTCAGGCAATTAGACGGGCAAAAGTACTTGAAAAAGTATTAACTGTTCAAGTGCGCATCCAATTATCGCATAATCTGTCTGCAAATGTGCGGGCATTCCGTTCAGCGTTGCAGCCACTCGTAAAAAGCAAATAAATAAACAACAATATTTTTATCAACTTCAATGATGCGTGTGTTCATCACTCCTTCTTTTTTTTGCTCGCTTGCTTTATCTACCAAGTAAGTAAGTACACCTAACTTGATTTCCAGATATAATATTTACTATCGCATTCATCTTCCAATGTGATTTATTTATGAAAAATTCAATCAATCGCAAATAAATCAATCTTATTACTTACTTTATTTATTGCTGATTTCAATTCTCAAGCAAATAAATAAATATCAATTATCCGTATTTTCGTAAATATGAAAATAAAAACATTTGATGACTTTCTAAATTCTTAGTCAAGTTTATTTACATAAAATATCCAGCGCCGCGTAAAAAATATGCTGACTTTTCGGTATAAATTAAAACTTAACGAACCAAATAAATATGCAAATAAACAAATTTCAATTCAACGATTTCATTATCACCGTGTAAAAAAGCCTTACAAAATGCAAAGTAGCAGCAACA
The DNA here is from genome assembly GCA_963978815.1 of Aleochara curtula. Classification (NCBI taxonomy): domain Eukaryota; kingdom Metazoa; phylum Arthropoda; class Insecta; order Coleoptera; family Staphylinidae; genus Aleochara; species Aleochara curtula. Next base: position 14,836,783 of record OZ022216.1, on the reverse strand, counting down.
GTGCGCAGGTCATATATAAATCAAACAGTCCGTCCGTATAATAATAATAATCAACAACAAAAAATCGAAAACCGCAAACGCAACACGTATTTTGTTACCGTAGGTCACATTGGCATTCAATTGTAAATAAAAAACGGCAATATTGCGACACATTCGTGTTACGCGCACTCGCTGGCGATAAGTGCAGATAATTGAATATTTTGTTTTCGAGGGCAGGGCAGTCAACAGCACAGCACATCACGATGTTGATAATGTGATGCTAATCAAATACATATATCGGTACGTAATAACTAACGCGACGCGTATTACACGAATAAACCCATCTAATTCATTTATCATACATATTTGCTGAAACTCACGCGCGCGCGAATTGCTAAAGCAAGTAATTAACGAGATGATTAACATCTTGATTCGGCAATGATTTCCAACTCATTTGCCTTACACGAGATGCGAAATTATTGCGAGCGCTGCGCTCTCTTCTCGCCTTGGATGCGGCTTTAATACGCGTCATTAAACGTTCAGCTAAATGTCGATGGCAAGTCGTTGCTTGAGCTAGTGCTGCTCTTTGCCTGTAATCGATTCAACGATCAATGTCTCTCCCAATCTACCGACTGCGATGAATTTGACAACCAACCAACTTTACTTCACCGATTTCTTTGCTCCTCATCATCATCATCATCATCATCGTGGTTTAGCATAAAAAGTAATTAAAATTATCTTAATTTTTCAATTATTCCACTCACGCCACTACTCTTTTATGACATTGTATTTGTTGATTTTGCCTCTTCAAGTGGAGAGACACGCAATTCTTTCTCAATTTACGCACATAAGCGTGTCAATAGTCAAAATAATCAAAACGTTCAAGTGGTGTATTATTGCTAAACACTTTACGAAAAATCGACGGCTCGCTCTCGGCCAAGAAAAGCATCGTACGCGCGCGTTGTATAAACAACGTGTGCGTGATTTTCGTGTAATTTATGAACGCCATATCCATAGGCCATGTTTATGCATCGCGTAATCACTACGCGTCCAAGTATAAAATAGAAACGTAAAAACAAATATTTAGCTGCTCTCTCGTGACGTCTGCGGACGGATGAAAATTGGCCGTTTAGGCAATCACCATTAACGCGATGGCGATGCCGAGCCGATCTGTATTGAAAACATGCACATGAGATGCACATCATCTCATCATCTCGCGCACGTCTCACCACGCGGAGACGCGAAATCTCCTCCAACCGCCAAAAAACGAGGTTATGTTATTATTAGAAATTTAGTTTGAAATTTATTCGTACGCGCTTGCAACAAACAAACAAAATAACGTTTGCATGTGTAATTTCACTTCGATGCGAGTGAAAAGTGCCATAATGGTTTCGGAAAACAAAGCGCTCTTAACCTATCACCCAAGAGATAATTTATAATATTTAAGAAACGCGCAATGCAATGCACACGGCCAACGTTTATGCATCATTATCCCAAGTTTGTTCGCTGGATTACACTTTACTTTACAATAATGCGCGACCGCGAGCGAGCGCAATTCGCCTGCTGGCTTCTTTTTCTCTTTCCACATGCACGCGCACTCTTCTCTTCGTCGTTTCAACAAATTGAAAAGCGCGCGCGGCGAAAAACTAGAACAAGAAACTTGAACAAGATGTGTTCCATTTATTATGCAATATTTGTGTTTGCATATCATGTTCAATGCGCACTTTTGTGTTCTGGATAAAGTTTCATGGGCCAGATGTTCCCGGATTTTTTTTCGCCTCCTCCTTCATGCCTCATGTCGAACATCTTTTGGCAATTACACAAATAAGATGAGGCCGTCGTCTTACGCAATTCGTTTGAAGAAGCGAATAATATTTAATTACATTAAATTCCCTCATCGCATCGCATACATGTTTGTCTGCTGTCTGTGGTTCAAAATTGATATCTAAACACAGAATGTATGCAATAAACCAAAAACTAATGCGCGTGTTTATCTGAAGAGCACTTTGCATCATTTTTATAAACATTTGAGACGTGCGCGCCCGTACGCTGCTTATCAGCCAATGGATGCAGCAAATGAAGCAAGAGAAGAGCATGCAGCAAGGCACTTCAGCGTGAGCAACCAACAACGACGACGACGACGTCGACGATGAAGCGTTACTTTTTATTTGGCTCGTCTTAAAAGTCAATAATATCTTAAAATCCGATCTGCGCGCAATGCCATTACATCCACTTTAGATTGCGTTAGAAGGACGATAAATCATTTCAATACGCGCCACGAATATTATGATGATGAAGAGAGGAGAAGAGAAGAAAAAAATCAATCTCCTTAAGCGCAACAAACAAACAAACAAATAAACAAATACACAACGATCACGAACGCGCGCGTGTGTTCGCACTTGCATGTGTAGTTTTCGTTATACCTAAGTGCGAGGCCAAATCCGTCTAATGATCTACTAGTTTAAATAAGAGTAAATAAGCACAAATCATTTCGACACTCGATCGTTATAAATGAGCAATACGTACGCGCGCGCGTGCGCCTCTCTTTTTACGCATACGAAATTTGCATACTGAACGAAAGAATGAGAAGGAGCAAAAGAGAGCATTAGCGCAAAACAAGTTGGCTGGATACGTTTGTTGAAAATAGCGTATGCAAAGCGTTTTGCTTGTAAAATCTGACCACTTTTCTTCAATGCGCGCGAGCGCGCGCACACACTATGCGTATGCAGATGCCATGTGATTGAATGCGAATCGTTTGCTCTTCTTGCATAATTCAACGCTGAATGTCGACTAATCTTCAGATTTGTTCCTTCAGCACGTAGCGTCTATAAAAAGCTGGCGCGTTTGCATCGTCGAGTTTTCTGCATTTGTTTAGAATCACTGAATCCTTCTACGGTTTAAACTTTAAATCTTTTCATTCAAGATGAACAACGCATACAAAAAAATCTTGACATGAAAATTTTATCTCTTTCATGGTTTAATTACACGCCACATTTAATTGAATTTCAACTTTAGCTGCAGATGCATAATTAATTTATAAATGTTGTTCATGAACAGATATTTAGTAGGCAGTAGTACTTGTTGGAAAATCCAGTAATTAATCAATTATAAAAAAAACGTGTAATTTTCATCGAGTTGCAAACACAATGCTAAATAAAACTAGCAAGAGTATACTGTACTGTACTTCAAGTCTGTACTCGCATTCGCATTCTACGAGTGTTTGTACTCAGCGAGCTCATGCATATTTATTTATTCGTAAATGGCATTGGCATTCGGCCTGCCCCCGCCGCCGCCGCCTCTCTTGCGCGTACAGCCACCGCCGCTTGCACATCGATGTTAATTGTTAATAGTTAGCATGTGTAATAATGTGTGCAAGGCGGTACACACAATACACATGTTAATTAAAATGTCATTAGCTGATCCCAGGCGCGATCTTATCTGCCATCCAGACCGCGCAATTCTGTCGTATTTTTGCGTTTTTTTTCTTCTCTTTACTCTAGTCCAACCGCACTTCAGCGCAGCTGAATGCTTTTTCGTACGCTTCGCGTTTTATTATTTTTTTCTGATGTGCTTCGAACGCGCAAACACATTTTGCGCAATTCTACGAATTTTACACGATCATTAAAGACTGCAGCACTTTCCTTCTTAATATTTCCTAACGCCCGACGCGCTCAGGGATTTGCTCAAAAGGCCGATAATTAATATTTTAATTATTCGCCAACGTCCCTCGAATGTAGCCAGCTAGCGATATTTTTCGGTTCGCGCCTAACAAATGAGTTTTTAATTAACGCCTTGAAAATTATTTTGTATGTTGGTATTTTGCATTTTTGTGCCTCATTCAAATCGTAAATTTTTTCCGTTCGTTGCCTGCAAAAGAATCAAGTATGTAGTCGAGAAATTCGAGTAGGCCGCGCGTTCGTCTTCGCCTTTGCGTGGCGTTCGTGGAATAATTGAATCGCCAACTGAAAATATAATTCATCTTCTTCAAGTGCGTTTATTTCTGACATGTGGCGAAATACAAAGTCGCACAGGAAGATCAAAAACACGTACGTACTCGTAAATTAGCTTTTTAATTATTCGCGACGCGCGTTGCCGTTGTGCGGTGTGTGTAAAAATACAATTGCGTATAGAGAGAACAAAGCGAAAACTTCTTCTGCGTGCGCGCGTGCAACTATAAAAAGATGCACAATATCTTTACAAAGAATTACTTCCTCTTTTCGCGATGCATCCAAACAAAATATTTTACTGTTACAAATGTGGAAAAATGTGGAAATTTTTGATAAAAGAATAAAACATCCTCATAAAAAAATCCAAACTCTATGAAAAGTCGTTTCGCATTCGTTCTTTCTCGTTATCAACTTCAATAACATGACCATCAATGCGTATACATTTCGGCGCGCACCTCGCGCTATCGAAATATCATCGAAAATAACGCTCGAATGGTGATTTTCTTCGTCTTTTTCACTCTGCCCTTCATGCGCGTTCAGCGTCCAGCCCTGCTCTTCGCAAGGACGCAGAAGCAGCAGCAGCAGATGAAGAGAAAAAAAAAACATTTTATATAAGCCATCGCCGGTGCTTTTCATACATGCTGAATACTTATGTCAAACCCGCATCTTTTCGCTGTCACGGCCAAGTCAAAAACAGCCCCACCGAAATTTCATGCACTGCGCCCGAGAAAGCCGCGTCGGAAAATACAGAAAAATCCAATGCGCGCCCCGCTCGCGTTCGCGTTCCATGATAAATTCATCATAAAAAAAATCAAAAAAAAAGGAAAAAAGTGGACAAGGCAGGCAAAGCCTTACTACCTGCTGCATGCATCAATAACATGAATAATAGACGAGGCGTACATTAGACAGGGGGGCGGCGCGGCGGCGGCGGCAGCAGCAGCGCATACTCTGCGCCTAGGCGTCTAGGGTCTTCCGTCATTACGTAATAGTAGGAACAAAAAATGCGGCTGGCCAAGTAGGTAAAAATTACACGTATACGGCTCATTATAGAGATGCTTATCGCGCGTTCCCATACAGTTCTTGAGATAATTAACGGCCGCTTAACGCGCGCGCGCGCTCAAACTTCTCTTCTTATTTCGTTCGCCTGCTTAACTCACTAACGGTCAGGCATCGTCATCCTCATCGTCGTCTTTGGGTGTGAACGCGTAGCATTCGAGTATTTCAGCGCTTTTGCGCATTTTCCGCGCATTTTGCGAATGCGTGTGAAGACCACCGCATCTCCAAGTGCATGCCAAACGCGATCAACTCATTCCCATGTTTACAAAAACCGCATGAAATAATAAAACTACAGTTCAGGTAAATCACAATACGCACTCGTCGAAAATGCCTTCGGAAATCGGGCGGGTTTTAGAGATATTATATGCTCACGCTTAATTGTTACAGACTGCTCATTCACTCCACAGCAGTCTGGTATGCAAATGCCGTCCGTCGTCTTCTTGCGCCGCTTGATGGCGAGATTTTCACGAGCAAATCGTCTGAATGCTCTCGCATCAAATGTATAATTTTCGTGGCAATTTGCATATTGTCGAATTTTATATATACATCTCTCTACCCTGTTGTTGGCTGTCTGCCTGATTTCGCGGATGCGTTCTGCATTGATGAATAATACACCGACGAGGGAATAATATCACCGGGAGATGTGTTCGCTCGAATCATTTACCGCGCCAATCATTATTATACTCCCCGTCGAATTTCACTCTCTCTCTACCTGCCCGAGACACGGTTGTGTGCTCGGCTTACTCATGCGATGCGTATTCAAAATACGAAATTAGCGTGGGCCGTGAAATCATCCGTGCTAAAGTGTACCTTTCGTTATTAATTAAATTTGATTGAATTGAATTGAATTGAATTGAATTGAATGAATATCTTTTTACGTAAAAGGCAAAGCAATATACCTCTCAATCAAACGTAATTTGCTACTCCAAGAGAGCAGCAGCTTTCTTTGAATTCCCATTGACAGACATTGGCGTTTGTGTATTATTAGGCGGCGGCGGCGCGCTGAGACCAGCTTCTCGTAATAATAACAATAATAGTGACATTCATATTATATAGCACGGGGGGTTGGTTGCGTGCAGCGAGAGGGCGGCAGCACAATACGCTGTGCATTTGGAGCGCAGGATCGGCGGTTGGAGGAAGATTGCCAGGTCTGACTAATTGGCAGCGATCCGCAATGATGAGGTGATGTTCTATGACGCATTTCCGACTGTGCGCCGCGCGCGCCCGTTCTCTCTCCTCTAATGATAATAGTCCTCAATGCGAAATCATTTCCCAGCAATAACACCCATTGCGATTCACGACCGCCGCGCGCCGCGTGCCCGCCAACAACTTTACAATTCAATTCGCAATTCCCCGCACGCGCATTATTACAATTCTATTCATTCCATTACATTACGGATGTGCGCGGTAAACTTGTAATTGTCATACGCGAACAAATTTGTTACCTTTTTACAATATCCGCACTAATGTAATAAGAAATACGTTTTTGTCATGGTTTTTTTTTTGTAAGTATGTAACGCAATTTCACATCATTGTAATGTGAAAATTTACATATTAAACAACGATAACAATTTCCATAATAGCTAGCAGGCGTAATAATGAATGTTTACCTACATGGGTACATTTCGATACTCATTTTTCCCATTTTCTATTTTCCACCCGTAGGCATAGTATGTATGCATGTGTATGTATATTGAGCGCTCATTTCTCTACAGTTTGCTACCGCCCCCTTATTATGACACACATCAGCACGAATGATCTGTCACTCAGCGAGCCATTGAACTTATTGCCGCAGTGCCAGTGCAGTAATAAACATTAGCGTAAATTAGCGCATGGCGTATAATGCTTGTAAATAACATGTCTTTGACAAATAGAAAGACGAAAAAATTACACACTCGACATTGTTACGGCAAATGATGCCGGAATAATGTATACAAATGTGTCAATGAAAGAATAAATGCTCGGAGCAATCGAGCCGTAGAGAGACCGAAAAAAAAATGAGCAAATAAAACATTACGAACATTCATTTCTGCTCGCGGAGCTTCCGCCTGCTTTTTCCTGGTTTGCCGTTGCCGCTGCCGCTTTTGTTGTTGTTTTTGCGTCAGAGCGCGCGCGAGTGCGCGTTATTACACCTTATGGAGCAATTGAATCCAAACTACCGGTAATATTTCAATATAGCTAATTTACTTAAGCACACTTTGCTGCCGACTTATTCCTATTCCTGCGCATTTATCTCCATCTCCTCTCCTTCGTCCATTGGGAGTGCTCCGCGCTCCGCCGCTCGAGCACCAAATCGAACAACTAATGTGCATGACGTATCGCGTGCATTTTCTTAAACGTACCTGTGCGCTTCAAGTCTTTTGTCATGTGCTTCTCTTCACACAACTCCCACGTCACACACGCACACACACTCAATGCGCGTGCAAAGGACTACGCTGAGAAACGAGGAGTGAGATGAAAGAAAAAGTGATCGCAGGCGCAGCAGATGGCGAATGATATGAAACAATAAACGCGAACGATTGCATTGAGTGCGATCAGTCATGTTGCTTTTTAGTGTCTTTAAGCGATGTGTGTAGTTCATGTCTGTGTAGTGCTTTACATCACTTGTGTTTTATTATCCGCCAGGACCGTACCACTATTCATCTTCAAAAATAATTCCCATCCCTCTAATTCCACATTTGCAATTCAAATAGTTAAATTTCACGTGACACGATTTTCGCAAATTTGAAATTGACATACATGTAATACAACTCTGTGTACGCGTCGGATAGTAAAATAGGTAATATCGAAAGGAAAATCGTGGAAATTTCGCAGGCATTTAGATGCCCGCACGAAATACGAGTAAATCCACGAATGCAATAAAAGAATTATTGCGTCGACGGATAATATTATAAGGAAATGCGCGCCGCACGCCGCCTTCCATCCATTTGCAGTGCCATATTTCTTTTTTCGCTCGTATTTTGTTTTGCTTGCGAAATTGTTGTTTTCGCCCGTCTTCTACTATTGGCTTATGCACACGCTCACACAATGCTTTATTAGCTCGACTACTCTCAGTGCTCTCGCGCGTTTCGCTTCGCGCGCAACATTTTACGGCCATTTACCTTCCGCCGCCACCCCCGCGACGAAGTGAGCAGCTTGACAAAAACAGCTGCCAAACAAATAGAACAGCATCATATTTAGTGACAAGTGCGAGGATATTTATTATTTATATTTATATGCGCCTCGTCGACGACTTGCTTCAAGTCATCGCTTCATGCGATATGCTATAATATTCGATGAAATTCTTCAACACACACACGCGCCAACACTAGTGCAGGAAGAACAAAAAGATAATAAAAATATATTGAGTTGCGCGCAAGGGTGGCTGGCTGCCTATCCGCGCGCGCATGTGGTGTCGTCTCGCGCATGGCAATAAATATTTAATAATTCAATAGAATATATTTCATTTCTTATTTATTTCTTCCTAACGTTTCTTCTTTTTCCTGAGGGATGATAGCTTTTCTTTACGTCACAAATTTATTACTCTACATCAGACGTTGCGCCGCTGCACTTGATTGCCTACGTTAGAAATTTATAATTTCGACTATTTTTAAAGCAATCATTTTCTTAATCGACGGAAAACTACTCCATCCCCTTCATATATAAAGTCATTTTTTATTCAATGTTTTCTTCACATTTTCCCCGAGCGTTTCGTGGCGCAATTAATAGAAAAATCCATTAAGATCCACTCAAGCAAACGTCATTAATGATGTATCGTGGGTGGATGACATTTTTCCTTATTACCAGCCCCCTCGGCGCGCCACGAGGACATTGCGACTCACGTGATTTCGAGGCGAAGGGTGAAATTAGACACGGAAATCAAGCGCGCACGATTCGAATCGTCAAACGAAAATGATGAAAAACCCGACATAATAATATCGCGCGTCTGTCTCTGTGGCTCGTCCTCAAATATGTCATCAGCCAGCACGAAAAAGAAATGCCTAGATTTCAGACATTATTTATTTAGACGCTTTGCTACCCACCAACGCTGTAAAGCACCCTCTTTACCTTTACTTTTCTTTATTCAATTTTCTCGCATTATATTTTCTAAAGGGTTGAAATTGATTCAAATAACTTAATAAGCGGTAGGTAGCCTTCCTTTATGTCATTTCTCACAATTATTGACAAATGATTAAAATCGTTATACAAACGCCCTGCGCCCTCCCCCCCCCCCCCAATCGCAAAATGCAATGGACGTAGTTATATTTAATTAATTACTTGTATAATCAATGTTTCTCTTGACATTCCTCCTCCTTCAGCTCCGTCCGTCCATCTGTTTGTGCGCATTTTGTCATAGCCTTCGAGAATGAGACGCAACATGAAACCCGGAACGCGTTATTTACATTTAATCATCGCGCTATTTGCTTAGGCGATAGACATCAATGCGCTGCGCTCGTCGTCCGCCTATCCACCTGTATCGTGTCAATGCAAATGTCCGCGCATCGGGCGCGACAGTCAAATAACCCGTTTTGTTATTATTACTTGCCCGGGTGGAGTGGTGCGTGCTGGTCCCTCGATTAAATACCTATTTGGGGAATAGGAAACGCACACGCATGTGTGACATTCCCCTTCATGCCCGTTCGAAATACACGTGTAATAAGCATGTAGCGCGCAAGCTACGCATTGATAATGCACTCAGGCAGAGGCTCTTATAACACTCTTGGGAAATGAATATTCGTTGGTTAATAACCAACCAACCAACCAACAAAAAAACGTAAACTCACGAAAGTCAACACAGCAACCTGGAATTCCCATATTTCCGCGTGCATGTGTATGTTTACGTTTACGTTTTTCACCCGCCTTCCCGAAATATGGCCAACATTTTTCATAAATTATAAGCGTGATGTAATAGTAAATTTTTTTATGACCACGATTTTTCTACTAAATTTTTCGCCGCTCGCGTTGGTAATCAGGGTTAATTAATTTTATTTTAATGTCATTTAGGGGGGGGGGGGCAGCAAAATAATAAAAACTCTGTAGGTACTCACATTAATTCCGGAATGATGAAATAATGGAAAACCTCGGGGCACCGTCAACCTGTAACAAGATAAAAGCAAATTATTAATTTATTTCAATATATTTTATGTAAATTCGAATAAAAGTTGTTCATCTTTATGCACAGTTTATCCAAGCATCGATCATTTGTTTTTCATTTGCCCTTTTTTCAGGCGCGCTGCTTTCCCACCCGATTGCGCGCATCGCAATAAAACAACAACCTAGTGCACACACCGCACCGCATACTGTTGGTCCATAAATGTGAATAGATATTGAGTCCGCGTCCGCTTCGCATGCGAACCGAAGCAAGATGGGAAAAAAGTGGATAAACGTATATTGTAATACACATTGATAGCGCAGCACCACACCAGCCCAAGAGCCAGTTGCACAAGTGCAGCCATAGTACGTACGCATACGAAAACGTATTGCATGCGGCGGCACTTCGCGCACACAGCAGTGTCTGGATATGTTGTTGAAAATGTTGGATTTGCCTCGATAAACTGCAAAAAAATTTATGGACCGTAAATATAGCAGGAGAGAGCGAGCCGCTGCTGCATAACAAACTCTCCACAGTATGCTCTTAGCCCTCCGAATTTCTATCTATGTTTGGGTTGCAGCGGCAGCGTGCGGGTGGCGGCAACTCAATGTTTATCTACATCATAAGCGAAACTCATTCACTTAGAAAACCAATATTTCGTTTCGATAAATCACGCTCCGCAAAAATTGATGGAAGAATAACATGCGCATTTTAATTAATCTATTTTCAGCTTATTCATTGACTGAATAAAATTTCTACATTTGCGCACAGCGACTCTTCTTTTCGGTTGATTTTATTTTGGCTTTTTTTGCATGCGCACATTTTACATGCTTGCTGCTTATTCGCAGCATCCAAATGCACGCGCGCATGTTAATAAATTCATTCATTGCCTCTTGCTGTCCACCCCATTGCAACAGCAAAAAAAAAACCGGGAACAACAATACGCACGCGAGTAACACAATTGCTCCAAAGTGTACAAAACAATCCATTCAATTTTTATTCGCCACGTTATCCACGAGTTTGCAATCTTTTGCGTTACATTTTGCTGCTTGTATCTCACTCAAAAGTGCCACGAGCAAAAAATGATTAATGTTATTAAAACAAATTATAATGTACATAACACTTAGCATACAATGAGGAGATAAATCAAGATCATCATATCATATGCTCGAAAACCTCACCTCTGCTTTGGGATGGAATGCAAACGAGCTTTTTCGAAACGTGCTTAATAAATTTGCTCAAAAACAATTACGTTACGCTTGCAGGGAATAAAAATGAGGGCTGCATCGTTTGCTCAACGGAAACGAAGAAAATTTTATTGAGAGGAAAAACATTTCCCTTTGTTAATTGCTTTTGGAAGTCGACACGCATATGCATATTTTCATTAATATTCCAAACTAATTTCTTGATTCACTTATCCCCGTCGCGTTGAGCAATCAAAACGCGGTTGCTTGCATGAATGAAGAGAGAGAGAGAGAGAGACTTGTCCGAAATACGTGCGCAACATATAAATGTGACTCATCGCAGTTTTGCGATTGCCGCCCAAAAGTATTTAGCAATGCGAGGGTGGGCTTTTCATCTTGATGCCCGCATCAAGAATCCCATCCAGCGAATAACTTTCGCTCATCTCTCCTTCGTGTGTGCATTTTCCTCGAGGAAGATGGATGCAATAAAGCAAATGGTGCAACCACCAACGCGGCACGATGATGATGGCCATGGCAAAGGGAAAAAATGTACTAATCTTTCGGCTCAGTTTATGACTTTCGGTTATTATTTTTCTTGTGTCTCTCGTTTTGTCATTACCGTTCCGCGCCGAATTTACGTCGCTTTTATGTGCAATAAAATATTATTTATTTATCTCTGGCGGTACGCAACGCGCGCGTCACGAATACCCAAAAATACGAGATAGACGAGAAGAAAAAAACTTTTGCGTAACGCGCGTTTACGAAAATTGCAAAAGTCGTGATTTGTTTGCGACTTCTATATCGGCCCCGAAAACAAATACATAAATTCGCAAACGACAGGACGACACTAGGCCTCCTGCACTATAAAAACACAAAAAGTAGGCAGGCAACTTGTTAAGGCCTCTCTTTGCCGTAATTATCATAAATTCATCGATAAAAGTGTTCCTCTCATTAGCGAGACAGACAGGCCGCCAGTACGTACTCGCGTCCCCGCGTCTCGTCCGAGCGCGTAGTGGGTAATTGCTGGTAATTCAATGTGTTTACTAGTGTGGTGCAATTTTCACATCGTGCCTTATTTGCATTCCGAGCAAGCAGCAAGCACTTGAGCGAGAGCGCATAGCGCAATTCGCGTTGGTAAATTATTTCAACTACATAATGGCAATATTATAACATAACTTAATCGCGTTTAATTGAGGCGTAAGTTTACAAACTCTGCACGATGTCGGCCTAGCTTTCTCATACTCTAGCGGTTTTATAGCCGCTTTTCTTCTGTGCGCGCGCGCGAAATGCATAAACACATTCGAAGCGATTCGAATTAATTGCGAGCGCGCGAACCGTCAAAGTGTATTGAAAACTTTGCCAAAGCTGAGGAGCGAACGCGCGTACGTACAACTAAGTAGTTTCAAATTTATTATCGCATTGAGTAAACGATGTGCTTTATTGCGTAGATATACAGGGTGTTTTGCTCCACCATCACCCGTTAACCAAAATGTCATCGTTGTCGTTGTCGTCGTCGTCATGGGTCCGTTGTCGTCAGTAAGCAGAAAAACCATTTGCAAAGTGAGCAAACGTCAGCTTGCGATAATATAAAATTGAGAGGCGGGCGGCAAAACGCGGCAGCAAGATCATGCTTCTTCGGTCGGGTTTAAAACATTTTTTTATATTCGCGCGCAATAAGCAGAGACGACGCGCACTCTACGACTTTTTTATTTGCCAGCCAGATTGTGAGCGTCGAAATGACTGAGGGCGTCGTTCAAGGAGCAGGACGAGAAGAAGACGGAAGACGGCAATCCGCCAGGAATGCGACGCGTTGTCGCATCAAAGCGCGCGCACGCTTTTTAAGATGCAGCGCGACATAACGATGATAGCGCGCAACACACCAGGACAAAAAAACGCACTCGTCGCATCGCTCGTGCTGGAAATGTATATTGAAGAGGGCCGAGAGACAAAAACACGCACGCCGCCGCCGCCGCTGTGCGCGCCCGCTTGCAAGAAAAATGAGCCAAACACTGAATGGAATATGTAAATAGATTTCTTTATCCGCATTTTTGGCACACTTTTTCAATTTTTCTCTTCGCTCGGTGCGCGCACCAAACGCATCTTTACTGATTTGTTGTGTCACGTGTACAATGCGATGCTTGTGATTCTTGGCCGTGTATGCATTAATTCTTTCATCTCACCCAGGCGAGAGCACGAATAAGAAAAGAAGTTGTTGTGATTTAAGGACCGACCTCCAACGCTTCGTGTACGCGTTCGTAATAAATACGAACATACATTGTGCATATGTTATTTTCGGCAAACCTTAACGCATGAATGCCATTCATTTCGGTTTGCATAAATTTCGAGACGGACGACATATACACATGAATATTCAGCAGTTGGCGGTGGCAGTAGCAGTGGCAGTGGCGGCGGCGGCGGCAACACTAGCAATGGCGACGGTGGCGGCGCGCACGTGAATTACCGAAAACGACCATAAAAGGTATTTGTTCGGCATTAAGGGATTGCGACTAATTGTGTCGCGACACGCAATTATTTTTCGAGAATTTGTTGCTCGAGCACGCACTAGACGCATTCGAATTGAAACAAACCCTATTATAATTTAACGCAAATGAATGTCCAACAGCAACAACACCGCAAGCCGCCGCCGCCGCCAGTCCTTTTGACCATTATCACAATTGACATTTTAGATATCCATACACCCTCGACGCCGTACAGCCCTTATCATACCTCTACACTCACTATGTATGCCGTTTCCACCTTTGATAACGCAACAACAACAACAACGCGGCACGGGGTCATAATATCATTTATGAATGAATCGCTCGCTCGCCCGCTCGCTGGCAATGAATTCCAGGTTGAGGAAAGGCGCGCATGCGATAAATATTATAAATCTATCTTTAATATATCGACTCGCTTGTTAAATTATTATAAATCACTCGCAACAATTCGCAGCGATACAAATTTCAGTTGCGCGCAGACGGCGGCGCCTATGTGTGTTGGTGTGGCATTGCATGAAGCCATTTGCAATTAATTATTCGTCGGCGCTCATAAATAATCCGCCCTGAATAAAATAAAATCATTTCAGGAATACCGCGCGCATAATATACGTACCAACACAGCAAACTAAATGAATATTAATGTAAATATGAAAAATGCTTTTCAACTACTAATTTAAATATGTTTTTCAATTCATTCAATTATTTATGAGTATTTATTATTAATTTATTACAACTCTTCTTTTCCCGAAATACGTGCAAGAAGAGTTGAATATACGCCAGCCTAGCATATTTCAGATTTACAATATTATGATGCAAAAGGTGAGTAATAAAATTAAATTAGTGAAATGTGCATATCAAATTTGAAAGTTGACTCGCGTGACACATTCGCTGAATTTATCTATACAACACAGTGCTATAATTTAACATGTTTTTGCCATTTAGTCCTTTTATGTGTGCGCATACGCCACATGCAATAATATCTATCTATCTATCCGTATTGTTGTTGTGATTCCGTTGTCACGCCGGCGAACGCGAGCGCATTCTAGTATAATGTGCGTATAGAGAATAGGACAATTGTACACATTATGCACACACACATTCGTAGGCGGCGGCGACGGTGGCGGCGTGCGAGCATTGGAGGCAGCAACAATATCGTCATCTATCTGGCGCATTATACGCGAGTGAAATACGGCCGATACAATTTAAAATTGCACTATAATTTGGAACTAAGCCATTTAATTTTAAGTTAATATTTTATAGGATACACCACAACAACATGCTAGAAGAGTGCGTTTTTGGGCTCGTGCGTTACATATCTGGCAGCGAGCGCGGCGCACAATCCGTTTGCATTTTTGATTTATACGCGCACGATTTTCCACGCGAGCCGCCAGCGAGCAGCCAGCAGCAACAGCAGCAGCAGCAGCCAGGCAATTTCTGAACGCAGTAAGGGGTGCCAGACCCATATAAATAGATAAAGATAAATATTCATACGCGCCGCGGCGCGGAGGCAGGCAGGCATTCATTCGTGTGTGCGTATGCTTGTATAAATGCGCGCAGCGCGCAAAGAATATAAATAAAAATACGCGAAACGCAAACACGTTTCCTCCACTCTCGGCGATTATATTTTTATGTGGAAATGTCTTATCCATGTTGTGATATTTATTATTAATGTGCCTCTCTAAGCCACCGGTGTGTGCGCGCGGTGCGTTTCCGCTTTTCCACCCCGCCCGCCCGCTCTGCCGCCACTCACTTTTGTCGCGCAATGCGTGTTTATCATATTGTAATTGTATAATATGGCAGACGTGACTCGCTCGCTCTCTGTAGTGCAAAGAAGGGTAGCGCGCAACAGTAAAAAAGAAAATCAGATAAATTGAATGAATTAATGCGTAGAGGGTGGAGAGAGCAACGAATGAATGACTGAATGAATGAATGTACACGAATTGCAATCGAACAAACTATATTCGCGGAAATTGCAAACGATGATGGGCCCTTCCCTGCTCTCGACTCACCCGATATTACCATATTGCCAATTCAATTTATTTCCAGCCCGTTCGCAGATATCGTGATTGCGAGAGATAAAATTGTTTATTATTTTATTTAGTATTTTTCCAACCGGCAGCAACATATATCAGCGCCCGCGCCGGTGAATTATTAGCGCTGCACATGCAACAATACAATACACAATAGTGTTATATCGTCGTTTAGATACCCGGCTTACACATTTTCGAAAGAGAGCGCGCGAGCCGCGCGTGTGGATTCAGCGCGCCGAGGAATGAATATTGTACACATAAATATCGGGGTGGTGGTGGTGGGTTGAAAAAGTTTGCGCGAGTGAACGCGCGCGCGCGCTCGCGTATTTTTGTTATGTTTTTTTTTTCCATCCTGCCCCGCCGTGTGCTCTTTCGATAGCATGAACTTTTTGACCTACCCAATATGTATGTATGACTACGAATGCAACTTTTCGACGACGATTTAAGACCGCGTTGAATTTATTTGCCGTTTTTCTGCTCTACGAATATACTGTTTGCCATTCAAATTGTATATAGGTAGGTGTGTGTGTGTGTGTAGTGGTGGTGTTTCTTTGACCTGGCAAATTGAATTAAAAAACGATTGTGGGCGCGATTACAAAATAAATGATAATTATGTGCTGGAGAACACACACTCTCCATCGAGCGTGCTAAATGTCAATGATATAACGATAATTGCTTTCTGTTTTTGTGCGTTTCGTCCGATTGCTAAATTCATTTCAAAGTAATTATACGTTTTCCTTTGAATTCGAAACGCATGTTTTTACTTGTTTTATTGCTAATTTGCCTTCGTCTGTTCTAAATAATTACTCACAAATCTTAATTACCCAACGTAATTAGAACACTTGATAGTTTTTACTCTTTGGCAAAAGTCAAATAAAAATTCAAAAGTTGGCAGCCGTGAGCCCCAAATGAATTATCTATGCTAGTTAAAATCAACGTTGCTATTCGCGTAAAATTGACTATGCTTTAAAATCCGGGCGAAAAAGCGAAATGATAAGAAGAGGTAAGAAAAACGCTTGAAGCATTTGAAATTTACTGATACATCATAAAGATGCACTTGATCGTCGTCATCATCGTGATCGCAAACGGCGACGTCATCGACGTTTAAAATATTTATGGATGCAATCGCGGAATAAAAGAGAAGCGCGTTGCGCGACTGCTAGCGCGCGGGTCGTAAAACGTAAAGGAAAAATCCGGTCTCGTGCGCGAACGCGCGAAATATCATTAAACTGCAGCGCGCGCGCGCGCTTAATCAGTAATCGGCAATTGATCGCACAATATCTGCCCATTCAGCGCGGGCCGAAAACGTCGATCATAAACTCTGATATATATTCCCACAGCGTACGCGCGGCGCACATGCGCGCAGATCTCTCGGCGTCAATCATAAACTGCCTTAATGCACGATATGTCAACGATTCATCCATCCATCCGGGGTGCTTGCGCGATTGGTACATAAAATGCGCGTTCGCGCTCGCGCTCGCGCTCTCGTCTCCGCCGCTTCGTGCCATACATTATTGTATAAGCCACGTTTCGCTTTTAATACCAAACACACGACCGAAAGCGCTTTAATGCATCGCTCGCATCCAAACCCACCCTGCATAAGTATTTTTCGCAACGATGCGATGCGCATGCATGCATTTAGCGTATGCATAACAAGTCCACGTCTTTGCCGAACGGGCGAATGAATGCGCGTGGCCTCGCGTTTCCGAGTCGTTCTCTCGCCGGCTGGCACTTACTACTCCGGCCGCTTTTTCAAGTGCTGCCCCCGCCGGCGACGCTCGAGACGTAGTGCTCTCACTTCTTGTACGCTGCTCCGGAAAAAAATATAAACTCTTCCTACGGATACTCGATTAATAAATGCGCCTACGCCATATCGTCGAAATAAATTCAAATACCTATGCGCGCAATCGCACACGCTTTACGACCAATTCATCTTATTATTTGATGAGATCTCTTCGTACAAGTGGTTGTTCGGGTTAATGCCGCAAATAAATTTGGAATGAATTTTACGTAAATAGCGAGAGTACATACATACACACATACAGCAACAGCGCGCTCGCGCGCGTACTTGCGCGTCACGTTCTGTAGGGCTCCTGGAATAGTCGTTTTCATTTTAGTTTTACTGCCAGTTTTCCTTGCAACAATGTCGCAGTTTTACTGCACTCCACATTGTATACGCGACTGCATATTGGGAATGCAGCACTAACGCGTTCCCAACGCGCGCGCCAAACTGAATGCATAGAGTGCGTTTTTGGGCTCATCCTCTTTACGCGATACACTCAAATACACTGAATCCAAAAGCGAGAGGGCGAAGAACAAAAAAAAAAAATGAGCAAAAACGGGCTGAAATTCCTCATAGGAAAAATTTTTATTACGAGAGCGCTTAAGCTTTCGCTGCATTTTATCGCTCAAAAACTTTATTTAATTTAGCATAATGTTTGCGTCGGCTATTTAGAGTTGCAAGTACGCTGATCATAAATCAATTTAGCACACGAACCGCAAGATAAATATCGCAATTGAATTAACGACATCTAAACAGATCAATGATAAAGCAAAGATCAAGGAAAAATGTTACTTTTAATAGCCGTCTACGTACACTTTCATTCATTTAAAGAAATATTACACAGAGTCATTTATGGTATTGTGTCATTTTAAGGCGTTTGTGTGTTGCAATCATTTTTGCTTTGCCTGAAAGTCAACAATGAATGCATCAAGCCGCCAATCTCTTAAACGCTTTCATTACGAACGAAAACATTTAAAGTCATGCAATCTGCGCGAGTTTAATGTTAGATTGGTGATTAACAATTTGAACTGAACAGATTTCCTTTTACAAATGACACGTGTTAAATTGCAAATCTTAAAAATCTCTGTACCAAATATTTACCAAGCCATTTTCAAAACTTCTGCAATATCCTTTGTTGAATTGTGGCTTTTTCCGAGTCATTCAATTAAATCAAAACGCCGGACGAGTGCAAATTATTCAGATAGTTATTCGCACACGTGTTAATCACATAAAATACGCAGCACCCTATTTATCCGATGAGAGTGCGTATTCTTGAATGGTTCGTTCTCGCATGAAAATGAAAACGATGCGGAACTGAAATGCGCGCGCTGCGTTTGCCGTCGATGGCGATGAAATTCTATGAGCCCGAGGCTATAATTCACGCTCGTGCGCCCACAACAGCATCTGCATTCGCACCCTATCCTTCGCAGCAGCGAGTGGTGGTCCCCGGCCAAATCAATCGCATTTATAGCGATTGATTTATATTATAACCTATTCGATGCTCTCGCCGAGCTCTCCCTTCCTCTGTCCCGCCGTATGTGATGATGCCGTATCGTGCGCTGCTTTTGTATTTGATTATCATCATTAAATAAGTGTACGGCCGCGCCGCCGTTTCGCCGTTCGCCCGAAAACACATCAAATAACCCTCCATCCACCCGACCATTGCCGTATTTAGCTTTCTCATACGCATCACCAACCTTTCTACCTTTTATATGCTTGCAACTTGAATTAAACTAAAAGTCCCCGTCCTTCTTCCCACTCAAAAGCCATCACCTAAACCAAACGCAAAGAAAGAGAAAGGCCCAAAATTGAAATGATTTACTTGTTGTTGTAGCACACTTGAAAATAAATTATTTTAATTCCCAAACTCTTGGCTTAAACGATTTCCTGCTTGAACAAATTTAGATTTTGCGAATATTAGCAATAAATCGTGTCTTGCTTGTTTGTATGATGCACGATGTGTGTCGGACGTGAAATGAATCTATGGTGAACTATCTCCCTGTCGCGATTAATCATCAACAGCGCCAAACGGAGAAGAAGTGGAAGAAGAACGGCAAGAAATGCCAGCCGGAAGGAAGAAAGGGACGCGAGTGCTAAGTGATGCTCTCGAATCCTTGCGCGCCGCGTATTTAAATAAGATATTTTTTAATCAGTTTTCAAGGACTTTGCCTATACATATATTTTACGTAAAAAGACGTTGATAAATTGCGCGCTTTTTGCCCGCGTGCAGGATGCACTTGTTGTTTATATTCCAAGACGCTGGCCCCATTTTGCCATGCCTTGCCGCCCCCCCGCGAACGCGCCCGTTTGTGTATTGTGTGTTTGTCGTCCACTTAGAGATATTTATTGTGGCGCAAGATTTATGTCTGGATGTCAGGACGAAAGAGGGTCGTCCTCTTCGCAAGGAGCGCTCGCGCGCGCGCGTTTTTAATATCAGAGCGAGGAGCGCACGGCGCGCAAACAAAAGAAGTGAATTAATGACAAATTATGAGACAGATTCCGATCTGATTCTGCGCGCATTTTTTCGGGGGCCGTGCGCATAAAGGAAACCGTAAGAGAAATGTCACGTCTGTCACAAATATTGATATCGGCGGAAATGATGATGATTATATCCGAGTAGGAAGAAAATTAATGATTGCGTAAACTATCTGCTTGCTCAACAAATAGAAAACTTTCTTGCTGCTTCCTCTCGTTTTCTTCCCGACGGCACTTTTTTCCACCCTCACCCGCCTGCTACTGCTGGCTACTACTACTACCACTTCTTCTTCTTCTTCTCTTTTTGCGCTAAAATATCAAATTCATGATGTTACCGCTATCGTATTGCCAACTCGTTGAGAAGTTAGTTATTTCGAGCAAAAGTTCGACTCTTCTAATAAAAGTTGTTTTTTGCAAATGATTTCTAGCAGCAGCAAGCGTTGCGCGCAGTGCGAAAATCGCGCGAGTGAAAAATTGCTCGAATTGCACAAGTTGTGTGTGAATTGTGCTCTTCGTGATGGTGGCGGCGGCAACGGCGCTGCGTTGCGAACGCTTATTGTGAAATATGAATCCGAGTGGAAATAAGATTTTTCCATCGCGCGTTCACAGTGCGACGTGGAGGCAGAGGCGGCGGCGGCGGCGGCAGCAGCGGTGTGGTGGTAGCGGCGTGTATGCGATGTATCGCATAATGTATTGAGTCGGCGAATCTGAGCGTGTAAAATATCCTACCCGATATGACGAGAGTGACACTTTCATAATAATCTGTTTTCAATATAACGCGTGGCCGCTCACTTCAGCCTCGTTCCCCTTTCTTCCTCTCAGATTCCCAGGTTCTCGTTCGATTTATTTCTCGCTCGCTGCGCGCATGTGTGACTCACCGTCAAACTCGAGTTGTAAAGCAAGAAATGTCGATCCATTCAATTCGTTTTATTATACGCTCCTCCGCCCGACAATTTTACTTAGAAATATTTGCGCGCTCGTCGAATATGAAATTCGCACATGTGAACATGAGTGAAATTAGGTCTTCTTCAACATGCCCCAAACAACCCCCCTTCCCCTCCTTTCCTTCTCAAGTCCTACGTATTCAATACGCAACCCTCCTCTATGCGACTTTTTCGTTTTTCATTCATACATCCTGCTACTGCTCAAGATACATTAATAAATTCACTTGAAAAGTCACCTGAATGAAACAGGTTTCCTCCACATTACCGATTGCAAGTTTAGTCATAGTACGTACGTACGTACAACACAAAATAATAAGAGCACCAACCAACGTGGTGCATATTTTACACATGACTCCCTCGAGGACGAGAGGAGTGAGCGGGAACCGGGACTCGCGCGCGCTTGCATACACGTGTATGACTTGGCATTCCATAAGAGCGTCCGTCGCGTCGTTGCATTACACGTGTGTGTAGTTTTTGACCTCATTTGCGCGATTGACTCATCATTGAATGCCGGACTGTGAATAAGCGCGTCCGAGGACAAAGGACTTTCTTGCGCACCATGCTGGCTCGTCTTACATGCAGTTGACACGGCCGCGGCGGCCACGTGCAACTTTATGAATCAGGAGTGAAATTTCTCATATCAAGCGCCCTGTCAGACAATCGTAATGCGTCTTTGATTGTTTTCATATACCTATTCTGCTTTCGAAAATGTCCAAAGTAATATTAAGGACTAAAGTTAAGTTAGCTCATAATCTATTACGAAACGTAATTGTTAGATAACCAGCTAACACACGACACCCAAAAAAAAGAAAAAGAATTACAAGAAAAAGTTTTTCACCATTAAAAGCTTACAAGCACTTAATGCGAATGGAAATAAACAGCTAGTGCAAGCAAAAGTAATAAATGACCATTAAACGTGCGCTTCTGCATACTTGATGCACTTGCGCGGTGTATGTACTGCACTCTGAACGTATTTTGAACTTCTTCCGTGCCACTTCCGGCTTGACCACGTACGTATCCCCAGCGAGTTACCGCCGCCGCCGCTCAGCAAAGAGCTTAAATTCATTAGGGACCAACCAACTATAACACAA
The DNA here is from genome assembly GCA_963978815.1 of Aleochara curtula. Classification (NCBI taxonomy): domain Eukaryota; kingdom Metazoa; phylum Arthropoda; class Insecta; order Coleoptera; family Staphylinidae; genus Aleochara; species Aleochara curtula. Next base: position 14,814,725 of record OZ022216.1, on the reverse strand, counting down.
CAACAACAACAACAACATGTTGATGGCTAAAAGTTGAATGTGCATGGCTAACCGCAATTTCAAATAACATTCTATAACGACTCAAAATCAAAGCCAGTTTCTGACATCCTAAATTTAGATTTTCAGTCTCGCTGAAAAACTCTCTTATTTCTTACAAATTATGTAGGTTACTTGCAGTGCAAAAATATTTTTACATAAAGCGTATAAATTATGCATAATCGTCATATATTATGCAAATTTTTGCACGCTACATTTTTTGCCTATTATATCATGAAAGGTTGGCGTTTGATGATCACGCGGAAGTAAACACATACGCATCATACGCGAAAGCAGGCGATTAGAAATTCCCTTTGATATGAAAATTGCCAGCCGGCGAGAAATCATCAGCACAGGCGGCGGCGACGGCAGCATCACCAAGTTGGATGCTTTCATCGTCAATAATAATAATAATAATAATAATAATATCTTGCGTACGCGAGCGCGTGCGGGCGCATTTCGTTTTGTTTGAAGTGTGATCTGAAAATCTTGAAAATCTCTCTCCGAATTTTGAAATTGCATTAACTATTTTCGCCTCGCAATGCGCACAAACAAGGGAATAACACAAAAAGAAGAAGAAAAAAAAAACGGACGTGAAGTGAAATCCAATTAATGTTTCGTTGATTCCACGCGCGCGCGCGCTTCGTTTCGTCTGACTTGTTTACATGGAAAACACGCTCTCGCGCGCGCACCATTGGAAAACATCCCCGGTCGTGTTATTAAATCTTCAGCTGTCTGCGTCTTCTAATTAAATCGGATAACGTATAATATGTACATGTTCATGACGCTGGCGATTATACATCCGCTTGATTACGCCGCTTTTACTCTTCTCTCCATTACGATGGAAATTGTCTTCTTGCGCGCTGCGCCCTCGCACTTTATAATATTTATTGTAATTAGCAATTCCTGCGCGACTTCACGTTCCTTCCTTCGTTCGTTCGTTCGTTCGTTCGCGTCGTCCGCAATTGGATAGTCGTTATTTTATTCGGCTTATTCACGTCGTACGCGCGCGCGCAAATATTTAACTGCCACTAATGTTTTTCGCCAAGTTTACTCGTCGAGTGTTTCATACACTTGCTTCGCCTTGCGAAATGCTAAGGTTATCGTTATGTCGCGAGTGCACGAAGACACGTCGCGTTCAAATAGTTTGCAAAGCAGCGGCGGCGGCGGCGGCGGCGACGACGGCTGCATTGGCGGTGGCAAAGGAGGCGGTATTCGCGCTATTGTACAAGGACGTTTCATTCGGATTGCTTTTTTTCCACACTTGCAGCGTTTCAGACTAAAACTAGCTAAACTTTTATGTTAATTGCGTCAAGTTGCGCAAAACTTTTACGAAACGCTATTTTTAATTGCATTCCAAACGATTCGTGCACTTGGCGTGCAAGTTGAATTTTTCGATTAAATGAAATTTAATACGTGCATTCGCAATTTTTCGATATACACACTTCCGGGTGGGGTGCGAGGTGGCATCGGCGCGTAAACAAATGATTCGCAATTTATGCCCCTCGGGTTAAAGTGTAAATATTTATTAAGTGCACGATATATCAACATCAGAATGGGAAAATTAATAAATTAATCAGCTTAAAAAGGCGCATTTCTTAGACACATTGTTTGCGAGCAGGCCACCAGCATTTTCGTTCGTCTCTTCTGCGGGATAAAAAGCCTCACGTTCTTCACTCGTACCCAATCTCATTGCGCGCGCGCGCGCGCGTTGCATAACGAAATTACGTAGCATAAATCATCATTTTTCGTACGCCGGCCGGAATAAATTAGCGCGCAAAGTGTTGCAGAGGGGCGGCAGCGGCAGCGGCAGCGACGGCTAAATACGAAGACTGCATTACGTCTATATGAACTGCTCCTGCCATCGTCGCCGTCGCCGTCGCCGCTCGTGTTGTTGAATGATAGAATTTTTCGCCCGAGCTAACGCGGTGCGCGCTGAATAAGTAGTTGGTTTTATGTTTTCGGTCGTAAAAGTGCGTTCTTAATTTTAATTAGCGACTCCTGCTTTGGGGGATGCTTTTTTTCGCTGCGCCGCCGCCGCGGCGAGAGGATGAAAAATACGCCTCGCTGTGGCATCATTTAAGCGCTAATTGGGATTCAAGTTCAATGCATCATGAAAATGTTAAACTAAACTTTGAACGTTTGCTAGTTTCACTCGAGTTTTATGGCTCGCTGCTTTTGTGTATAATTGGAGGTAAAACTTAATAACACTCTTGCTGCGGTGGCGCTGACTCTGGTGCTCGCGTCGTTTTCAGCGGGAGGGATGAGGTGCAAAAACGTTAAAGGTTTCTAAAAAGTTGCTTCAACATGTTGCACTCGTAAAAAGAGTATGGACGAAATACGCCAGCATCGAATATTACAACATGCTCGAAACGTTTTGACAGCATCCATCCCAAATGGGAATTTTACTTTAGTTTTCGTCTCTCTTACGTCTCTCGTTGCTGCCACGCGGTAATAAGTTGGTCGCGAGGCGTGCCTGCCACAGTAAAAACGAAAAATTGATGATATCTATACCATGTAGATGATGGGCACATACGCGCGGTGTTTATACGTATGTAGGTATTTCTCGTCTTTTTTTTTGCATCTTCCTTCCAAGACGAGCAGCAAAGCGCATTACGTGACTCCGATTTATTTTCTCCGATGCGATGTACTTGGCACGCATGCGTTTCTTCGTTGCGCCCTTAAATCTCTTCAGCATTTTATATCAACGTGCCAACAACACAATCAGATAAACGCACGAATGATGTAACTCTATAACAATGTGAATATTTCTGATACGCCTCTACCTCCCACAACAACAACAACAACAACAACAAGAACAAAAACGACAAGCGCATAACACATAACTGACGCACTTGGCCATTTAAATTCGAAAGTTATTATAATTAGGTTATGATGAGTGATGCAGAAGAAAGCTTTTCACAGCGCAGCGCTTCAAAACTAAATTAATCACCAACGTGTTTGTTGCATCGTTCGTTCGTTCGTTCGTTCGTTCGTTCGTCCAGTCGCTGACGTAATATGGTCAATGACTTGGGAAATTGCGCGTGCATTTTTCTTTTGCCTTCTTTTGGCAACGAGCGCTGAAACCCCACATGGCGAATTCAATACGGGCATTAGCCGTTTTGTTTCGCCGTTCGCGAAAAAGGCAACTAACGCGAAACGCGCACGATTTGTTGATTTCATTTCGGGCTTTAATTTAATTTCGAGGCCCTATAAGGCGAATCTGATTGGATTGATTTTGTCTCCGTAATTGGATTACACGTGTAATCGTATTTAAATCTTGTTGTTTGCGCATTGCATTTATTTGCATTTCACTTCGAGTGCTTACTGTAAACTCCCAACTGTAATTCATTTCTGGCGAAATGCGCTGCAAAACGAACCACGGAACCAAAGAAAATGTTCTTTGCTTCCAAACGCGAAAAACAATGCAACACGTGCGTCCGTAATGAAAATCTACAGCAACGCACATATATGCGCATACTAATTATAAAGTCGTTTCGTATAGATACAACTATTACTAAATTGCCTATTTAATATGTTAATGTTCATTTATATTAATTTGCATATCGTAAAGATGTCGGCATAAATTTTATAAAATTGCTTCTGGTCGCTGTTACTCTGCGCTGCACTCACTCTCTTTGGGTCTTTATCAAGTGCGTGCTGCTGCTGCTGCTGCTGCTGCTGTATGCTGCACATACTGCATGCTGAGTGCATGTGCATACATAGTGCCCATAATAAATACTTTATTTTACTCTTTTCTCGACTCGCGCAAATCTCAACGACGACATCGACGACGACGACGACGAGTGAATATTACACAATAAAATGCGTTGGAAAATCGTGGGTGTTTATTTATATTTATATCGGTTATTTATTCACTTATTAATGTATTTATGTGTATGGCATGTAAATATTAAATGCTATAGACACCACACCAAACCACACCACCTATTCATATTAAGCGTCCGTCCGAGTAAATTTAGCCAACAAATACGCGTAAACTAGTGAAACAACCACACACGCGCAGAGAATGTGTGCGGTTGGTTGCATTTTTCTGTAATAATTTATTTATCTAGGTGCGCGTATGCAGCGCACATCATAATTGCAGTTTAACTCACGGTTCATGTTTTAAAATGCACGACTAAATTACACTACAAGTTTAACTTGGAATAATATTTTTCTTTCATGTTCGAAATGTGCCTTCTACTTTTCTCGCATGTTTTATTTGCATTCGAAATGATATAATACGCTATCAATTCAATTCGATTGCGTGAATAATTTATGCACGGATTGTAAAACTAATAGCTGCTTATTCTTTACTCGTCGAGCCAATAAGAATGAAATTACTACAATGCGCAATGAATTATTTATGCATTATTTATGCATTTCAGCGGCAGTAAAACTTTACAGACATTTATACAAATTGCACTTTCAATTATTTTCTTTTTACATTTTAATTTAAAAAAATACTGTAGTAATTAAATAAATTCCTTTTACTTCAATTACCTCGTAAATTTCTTGCAATTCATTATTTCACTTCGCAAGTCAAAATCGTAAAATCGTGTATACAAAATGAGTTTAATTTACTATCAGTTGTACTGGTTAATATAATGATAATAATTATAACAAGTAACAACATCTCAATCATTGAATCAAAATTTTTCACAAGTGCAAATCTTGGCATGAAAATCAAACCTAATGAAACTAGCAATTATTACTCGGCATTAGCCAGAAGCAGCGGCGGCGAATGATAATTATTATTTCCGCAAAATAATAACGACGACGTCGAGTGAAGCGTGAAGATGATAATTTCGCATTAAATGCGCCCGTTTTGCGCGCACACGTACGCAATTCGTCGTGCACTCGTTTATTGCAATTCGCGCATGTATTGCGCCGCGCATTCGTAACGCACCCTCCAGCAAGCGAATAAACGCGTACACGTCGCGTAATATATTTTATATGTCGCCGCAGCAGCAGCAGCAACAGCAGCAACAGCAGCAGCCATTCACGTGTGTGCGCCACGCTCGATTAAGGCAAAAAGCAATGCGGCGCGCAACGCGGCGAAAAAAATCTAATTATATATTCGCATTTATATTCTTCGTTCTCGTGCGGCATAAGCGGGCGTTGCATTAGATTACGTCGACCAGCATATTACACCTTCTGAATGCGCGTTCGCGCTCTCTAATCACTCGAATCAAACGTCCTACGGATGTGACCACTCTTTATTATTATATATTATGCCACGTTATCTACGTACGCGCGTAAAACGTTCTATTACTAGATGTGTCTAATCGTTCTGCGCTACCCGTTCTTCAAAATGATTCGTTACAACTCCTACCTACTTGCTCGTCTATAACAATAATTTCTTCTTACATTGTACTTTCTAATACCGCAAATCAAAATTTGTACCAATTCATTTCCACCTACATTCATCAAATTCTAATTAAACCATTTCGGTAATTATTCGCATAGTTTTTACAGTAATTTCAAGACACTTTGTATATCAACACAATGCGTAAAATATAAATCTATTTATGCTATCAATTTAATTTATTTCACCTTCTATTCGCGCAAGAAATTATTTTATTTAACGCGCACGTACGCGAGGATAATTCAAAAAGTTAACGATCTACATAGCACTCGCTCAATATGAATAACTCACCGCGAAACGCATGTACGTAATTTATTACGTATTTATAACGCACGTATAATTCATGCGTGCAAACGCTTTACGCGAGTTGAAAATCTCTCTCTAAACAAAATTTTTCGAAAAGCTCGCGCCGCGCAAAACGGAAAAACGCCATCGGGTTGTGTAATTTATTATTGCTAAAGAGCATGACTACTTCTTCTTGTTGACTGCGCGCTGCGTACGGAGCTAATTAAAATTTCTTTGTTAAGGCAAATCGCACATAAACGCCGCTTAGCGAATGAATGCTTGTGCGCGCGCGAGTAGCATCAGCAACAGCGGCGGCAGCGGCAGCAGCAGCAGCAGCAGCAAGTAGTAAAACTCGCAGCAGCCGTTTCGCAGCCGGCCAATAAATTTTGCGCTCGTAATGTGAGAAGTGAATCAGTGTTTAAAGATGTAGGAGTATTGTAATGACAACTAGTTAGGTATAAATAACATTTATATCTTCCTGCAAGCGAGCAAGCGTACGAGCAGTGTGTGCTTCTGCTAAATGTTCTGCAGGCATCTCGTTGTTCTAAGTGTTTGCACACGCGTACATCCACATCGGGAGGATGAATTGACTCTGCCACCGCACCGTATGTGTGTAGTGTAGTGTAGTGTTGTTGTTGTTGTTGTTGCTGTTATTGCATTTGGCCAGCAGCGCCAAAACCATCCAACGGTTTACACTCGTCGCATGTACCGTTATTGTTTCAATGCATTTCCTTTTGCAAATGTTAAATCTCAATGTATGTTTCATCATCCATACAAAACCATTAATTTGCGTACACGTTAACTACTCTTTTAAATTACCCACTCACATAAAAATTAATTTCCTCTTACTTAGTTTAATTAAACAATATGTTGTCTAAACACCTCATTCTTGCAAATATTTTCGTGTCAATCTGTACATTTGAAATAAGAGACAAAGATTTCATCTAGATTTCATCTAAATGTGTTTGTTGTTCGTTTTTTGCGAGCGCTTACAACTTATTTGTAAAGCCATTCGTTGCATTGCGTAGCTGGCTGGCGCGTCGTTGCCGCCGTCTAGCAATTCTTGCTTGCAATCCGCGCGTGCACGTTCAAGTTTAAGTTTCGCGCGATACGTGAGCATGCACGTGCACGCTGCGAAAATATTTGCGCGCCGATCAAGTTTCCGGCTTGCAGGCGAAAATAATTAATTTAATCCGCTGTCCGTTAAATTAACTTGATTATGAGCACGCTGCTGAAAATATGCGCCGCCGAGATTAAAATTTGATTATATTCTATGGGCACGTTGCAATCGCCGCCGCCGCTGCCGTCGCCGTCGCCGTTGCCGTTACTGCTACTACTACTGCCGCCGATTTAATGCTGATGAGGGTGAATGCGCTCGCGCCGCACCGCGCGCCCGTTAACTGAAACATCCATTATCCGTAATATGTCAGGAAATTTGCAGGATGCATCGCGTTCGGCTGCAGCGCGCCTCGCCGCACGCGTTAATGCAGCCCTCACACTCGTCTTCCCGTCCGGCGGCGGCGGCGGCAGCGGCAGCGCCGTATCAGTGCATCATTGCCGTATGCAAAAGCGCAGTGAGACATGCAAACTTGCTCGAGCAGACGCTCCGGGTGCCGGGACCTTTTGCTCGTTTATTGGCGACAGACAACAACCCAAGGGTTACGCGCTCGCCGGCCGCAGCAATTTGTTCGGTTAAACGGGTCATCTTGATTTCAAACCCCTCATTCAAAACTACCCCCTTCCACACCCCCTCCCACAACTCAACAACACGTCTTGCCAATTTTTATGGCAGATATTTTAATTTAAAATCAACAATAAAACGCGATACAAATCAGTCGCAACTTTATATCAAACGATAAAACGAAGAGGGATAAATAAAAGCGGCGGCTGAAAAGAGGATACGCGAGACATTATCACATTTGTTGCAGCGAATGTACCGCCCCCGGTGGTGGCTCCAACACCACGTACGCTGAATTTTAAGACCGTGGGGGGAAAGAGCAACACGGATTGCAAGCGGCTGCATTGAAGAATTGTTACCGTGCGCGAGAAAAAAATCCGCACTAAACGAGCGAATGCGCACAAACCAACAAGTAGAAAATGGCAAACGCGATCGAAATACGTTTAAAGCCGGCTTGGCTTGCAATACACTTTTTCCTGAATCATGATCAATTGCATTGATCGCTTTTCATCTTTTTCTTCGGCTGCGTCCTCCGCAAGTCCGCCGCGGCGGATCAATACGATGGATGCAATTGATAAGTGCACACTCAAATATTTTATGGTGACAAATATTAAACGTGTCCAATTGAGTTGTTTTGCTATCCGCCTTGTGTTTTATTTATCTCTCTAATAAACTATGGCATAAAAGCGGCGAAGCAATAGAGAAAAATTATTATTGCAATGTCCAGCGATTTAGTATCAATAAATACGCTGATTTAAGGTGCAGTTGCATTCAAGTCGATTGGCTCAATCTAAGCGTAAATGACTCATAGATATTTTTATTCAATTATCACCGTGTGTGTGTGCTTTACTTGATTATTCTTCATATTATTTCATTGCGTTTTCTGTACAACATATGCTAATGTTTCGTGATATTACTCATTGCGATTGTAATACGCAATCCGATAATAAACTGCACCACTTTAAAAATGACGCATCGAGTGGAAAATTCAACCGACATGTGATTAATTCGCCGGCTTGGAATATTAATTGTGATTTACTTATTAATATTAACTTTGCACATATTTAATTCAACTTGACCGTGACTCATCAATTATGAGCATGGTAATTTACGCAGGTAATTAACGATTGAATAAGTAACGAACGTGCGCCACTTAATAAGGTAATTGCAAGCCTAATTGAGTACTACCCCCCCGATGCCAGGCAAGCAGCTGCCCCGCCAGAATTTCCAGTATTTGGCGGCGCTGGCTGGCGGCGAAATGAACGAAAGAATGTGTTCGGAGGCGGCATGCATAATCCCCGATCACGTCGGCGCCTTCATTATTTTTAATGGCTCGTAATTAGCGTTTCACTTCATTTGCACGCGTTGAATATCAATTCAATCAGCTCTCGTTCCTTGCAATTTTCATTTAATTCATTTATGCCCGAAAAATACATACAAATACCTTACAGCCATCATTAATTGCCCTTTGGGCGGACGCGCAATTCGCAATTTGTCATTGGCGACCGACGGGTCAACCGCAACGGGAATAATCATAAAATTAATAACAAGCGGCGAAGCGCAAAAAAGAAACGAAGGTGATGGAACCGCGCGCGCGGTTGTTATTTCCGAGATTGTTTTGGAAGGCAATCTGGTAAAAGCAAGTGAAAATATTAAAGTTCCGTGAGCATGCGATCGAATAATTAATCTGATAGTGGGTGGTGTTTACTCGCGCTGAAGCTGCACCACCAGACCTCCAATAAATGTGCAAAAACAAGGCGAGGTAACTTGTTTCCTTTTCATTCACGCGGCGGCGGCGGCGGCGGCGGCGGAGACGGTGGCGACCGCTTTTCGCAATAGTGCTGCGAGAAAAAAGGGAGAGCAAGAAAGACGCGAAAAAAAACGCAAGAAGGGCGCGCATTTCGTCCGCTTGATTACCACCTACTCCTTATTATGAAATGCGGGTTATTTATATCTTGCCGCCACCGCACTCGAGCTTGTTATATAATTACGAGCTTTTTATTTAAATAAATGTCCTCCGCATAAAGGTTCACGACAGGTCAGGACTTCTTATCAAACAAATCATACTTATTTACCACTCACGCCTAAACTCCATGTGCGCCAAATGCATCTCTGTGCCAGCCGCATTGGCTATTATACAAATTACAACAACTTTATTAATATTTCTTGTTGCCTGAAACGACTTACTTTCTTGTGATTTAATTACATATAATAAATGAATTACGACCGCGTGGATTTAAAGATAAACCCCACCGACAAAGCTTTATAATTAGCACGAGTGGGTAATATTTTATTGTTTCGTAATACGTAATTACCACTCGTATTGAACTCTATCTCAATTGGGTGAGTTACGTGCCACGTGTCGTTTGCACACGCGTGCGCGCGCGCAAGTAAAAAATGTACGAGTGCGCGACAGAAAAAAAGATGAGAAATAACGTTAAACTGTGGCATTTGCCATCGTCAGCGGTTCGAAGCGTATTGAGGCGAATCGGTGAATTATTCGCGGCCCTTCGACGTCGACGTTTAAGACGTATTCGCGCGCCCGCCCCGCCAGAAAAAGTCATCTCCACGAAGGCGCGGGGGCGATAGAGAGCGCTGATGCCGGTGCGAGCAGCGCCGCAGCCGCCTCCCGAGTGCCGATACGTTCGTAATTCACATGCAAATCGATTTACTTATTCAACGGGAAAAGTGATTCCCCGGTACATTTGCCGATAAATAAAGCAAGCGCTAGCGCCGCACCACCTTTAATCCATAACCTGCAGGCGGATGCATTTTTTATCGGCGGCGGCAATCGTCGAGCCCGTGCGGCCCTATCAATATGCACTTTGATACCGTGCCGGCGTCGTCGAAAGTTTTACCAAATTGCTCTTTTTCGCTAAAAATATAGGCGTTGCACAGCCAGCATGTTCTAAAAATAGCTTGAAATAATATTCTATCAGATGCACGAGATGCACGAGATCCGTAAGAGATGATATTAAAAATCAATATAAATTCAAATCGACTTCAAATGAGCGCGTAAATTAAACACGTTGTAGCAATCTGATGATTTATCGCGAATTAAGCGAGTCTAAAATGCATACTTAATTAATAATATGTCATGCAATGTGCGCACGCATGTATTCGCGACGAAGAAAAAAAAATTGTAATGCGGTCGACGATTACGTGAGGCTCGCCTTGTTCTTCAATGAGATAATTTGTCGGCATTGATCATCGAACCGTTAATCAATCGATTAGCAATCATTGAATTACTAGCCGTGTTCACGACAAATACAGGAGCAAAACGAAGAAATGCGAAATTATTATGCATTAACGCATAAGTCGGCATCGCGCATGAAACATGCACACACGCAACCCCGCGCCGCGCCACGCGTATTGGCAGAAGCGAGAGCATGAAAGCGTAATGATATTGCCATTCACATTCAATAAACTTATCGGCGAAACTTCCGAGCGCGTCAGTTTCCCACGTCTGGCCAGGGCACACACGTGTGCAGCGGCACGGCGCGTCCGTCGCGACAACTATTTCTGCCGCCGCCGTCCGGAAAAATGCATAACGCCGCTCGCAAGAAGGAAATCCTCGGGATGACCATAGTATTTTATGACGCAAGCTTAATATTCTACCAATCGCCCGTATTATTCGTTCCACCTGAATTCACATTCTCTATACGTATATTATGGCAACTATGTGTTTGGAAAAAAAACAAAAAGATATTCATCTCGGCTGGTAAATACATTGCGCTGTCGTTATCTACGTGATCAATGTTCATTGCTATTTACTTGTTAGTTTAGCGCTGTTAATATTAAAAACTCTCCGAATAGTAGTGAAGTGCATTCAACGTTTTATAGTTTTTATCAGCATCAATGGTTCGGGTAAACGTGTGCAGCACAGCTAGCCAGACGCGAACGCGAATGCGAGCGCTGAAAAGCGATACAAGCGTTTTCGTATTGAACGGTCATGTAAAATGTATGAAATTGTTGGTTTCCTCCAATGTTATTCCGGCGAGTGGTGAGTGTAGAGCGCAGCTATAGTCCATACATGTGTATTACAACTATCTGCAGTATTAGGTTGTATTCGCATTTCGCTTGGTTATTGCAACTTTTAGCTACCAAGTCAGTAGCTAGCTAGATGGTCAATGAATGCACTTCTGCTTAAGTACCATTTCCATCTCGGATCAGCCTCTCTTCTTTCTTCCAGCCACCTATTTGATAATGTATTCAAATATTGATTTCGCTTTCGTGTTGAATTCTCCACCTTCAATTGCTACTCGCAATTACGTGCATGCATTTATAAAACGCGCTGTATATAATAAAATAAAACGATAACAAAATAATTTGTGCCATTTTGTTCAAACGGATTGTTTGCTTATTGGTTTGCGTGCGTTGGCATGATACACGCGGCGGCAACGGAGGGCGGCAACAGCAGCAGGCGCATGTGTTGTTGTATACAGGTATTTAATAATGTACATATTTTAGCGGAAGTTAAACCGTCGCTCCGCTCAACTTTCCCGTTTCCTGGATTTCAAAGCGCACGCTGCTAGAATACAGTGTTCGATGCAATATTGCAATTTGTACAAAGTCAATTCAATTTAGTCGCATGCGATGATAAAATACCGAATACAAAAACTTGTTAAATATACCATACGTGTATACGATGATGCATTGCATTGCATTGCATTGCGCTGTTGATGATGAAAAATAAGCGGCGTTGAAAGAAGGCGATTGACATATTTTGATAGGAAGCTAACGATTATTTTGCTAAGAGCCAAGTCATTTGCCGCAAGTTGTTCCACAAAACTGCTGCTTGCAGTAAACGCTCTCAGCAATATGAGAGTGCAAGACTGTTTTTAGACGAGCGTGTTTGTGCTCTGGCGTATAGACTAGTTCGGTAGCCAAGTGTCAGGCCATCCGGCGCTGGGACTAGATGGTTATTATGATAATAAAATATTGATATTATTTTACGGTTTTGTGTCCCATCCATTACCACATATCATTTTCTTTATGGCTTGCTTACTGTAAACGCCATTTACATGCGATGCAGTGCCGTCGCCGTCGCTAACGTTGCGGTAATAACGCTCACTAAAAATATGCATTAACTATTATACAAACACCCCTCGCAGTGGAGGAGGCAAGGCGCTGAGCAATAACACATCAAAACCTACGTACACATAGCGACTGTGTATATGCATGAGTCGCAGGAATTTGGCTTTCGTAATATATGTTTGTGCGCTTTCCATAAAGATGAGTTTGACTAGAATGTTTACTGTTTGGCGCTAATGTCTTTATATCCGACGACACGAAGCTCGATGGTACACAATATACAGTTATATACATCCTGGTATTAACAATGCTGTAATGGGTAAATGAAAGATAAAGACTTACGGTTTGATGCAGCAGTAGATCACTCTTCCAGGTGGAACCAAATCGGTGACGCACTTGTACAATTTGTCCAAAGAGTATACTGACGCCATGACAGGTTATGATGACGCCGCAAGCCAGAGATTCTGACAGACCATTCTTGTCGGCCATTTTGCAGGTTAGATTTTACTGCAATTTAATATCTTCGCGAATCTTGTAAATTACTGAAGGTACGACGCTGCCTACACTTACCCAAGTAGTCCATTCCAATAGGAATACGATGCACTATATATTTTCGTTTGATTCAATAAATTATAGTAATTAAACGATAAATTAGATGAGGTACAACAAGCTACCACCAGTGATGACGCGCAAATATGAGGCCTAATGGGCATGCGCACGCAGGAATTGCATTGTCAAAGTCCGTTTTCCCCCAAAGTCACCAGATATTACTACAAAAGTCACTAACTCCTGAAATCAGCTGATCCAATAAACTTAACAATAATAAATATTAAACTACAATAAATACCGAGTTAACCATACCTGACCTCATGGCTAAGCCTAACATTATTAACAAAATTAATGATATCACGTTTGATTCTCTGAAAATCCTATTAGGACTATTCATAAAACCATTTGAATACATCTGAATGCTAAATGCAATTTGTTTAAGTAATGTATGATTTCTAGTCTTGAAACATAGGGAAATGATATTATTGAGATGCTTGGAGCATCTCCTCATTAATAATTCAGTATTGAATTGCTCGAACAATTTCATACAAGTTGGCAAGTTGTTTAAGACAGGTATAATAATCAGCACCTTAACGATAATAATACTAATGGCAATTCTGGGTGATAGGAAATGCGAGGATGAACGAGCAACTGTGGAAATGACTTTTCAACTCAAGATTCAATGCTGGTAGCAGGCGGCAGGCAGAGCAGTAGCATTCAGTATGCATTATGAGATGAATAATTCCGTCGAGTAGATGCAGATAATACGGCGACTTTGGAGTTCATTTTACTTTGGAACTCCAACCAAGCAACCGTCTGTACGTACTTTCAGCATTCATACATAAACTCATATCAATATGAATGTACAGTCCTGTCCCGCTGAATCTGCATATGCATGTAACAAAGTGCCTCCACATTTGGCCATGTACTCCTGCTAATGTCTATGGCATAGAGTGGCACAGAGAGCGAGCGCAGCAGGCAAAACGCTCGAAACGAACTTAATAAGTTCATACGACTTGAGAGCGTGATGGTTTCAAGATAGTATTCGGAAATAATGAAATAGTTATGATTTCAAATGCGAGGCACGAAACGTCGTTAAACGCTCCGTTTCGGATCGAATGCATTTGCTATGAGTAGTGCTACAACGCTGGCATTAAAATAATTTAGATTATTTCGCAGTGCTTTCAAAGTTCAAGGCATCCACTCTGGCAATTCGAGCTTCACAAGCCATTACAAATTACCATCCAGCGCAATTATGCAAACAATACGAACATTGGCAATTTCAAATGCATTTTTGGATGGCACTGTGGATGAACTGCAAAGTGCCGAAGGATAAGTTCAGCACGTGAATGCAAAACGCAGACAATATCCAGGCGTGCAGCTTGCTTGCAACATTTACACTTTACATCCATATAAGACTGCTGCAAAAATATGTTGTTTGCGCCAGTTTGCCGCCGATGCAATAATGTATTTATTGTTCACTCGTATACGAAATAGATTTGGAATTGGGCGCACGTTCGTACTGCAAAACCACGCCACATGCCCTTCGAAAAGTGTGCTTGCGACGCTTTCACAATTTGCAATTTCGTGAATTGTACATTACACTCAATAGATACAACAATATTTCGAATAAACATGAAACTATTACTAGCAGATGAACCAAGTTAATATTTCTTTTAATGGATATATTTGCATAAACATTTGTAATTAAATCTGGTTACAAAAAATCCTCCGCCAATTTGATGTCTGCTTGTCAATGTCATTTCATCCATGAAATTGTATACATTTTATAGTCTAAAGGCATTTACACAGCTATAAAATTACAATTGACAAAACCTAGCATGTTTGTTAACTTGTTGAGAGAACAATTGTTGTTAACTGATTTGGAAGCTATATACACACTTCTGCCAGCCATAATAATTGTTCAAGAAGCGAACAACCCACTCAATTGTATTCGTTCGCTTCTCTCCTCTTTTATTTTTTCTAACGGAACATTTATGCCCCCGAACAATAAAGCCTTGAATTGGTTCAGTTACATTTTACGAGCAATAACATTTAACGCCGTTTGTCATACTGAATGTTACACGAAAATTGTATCCAACACCTATGATCAGAGATATCCAATTCGAATAGTTGATTGTTCTACATGCGCTGCACGTCGTTATGACTATTCATACACTTATCCCGAGAGCATAATTACTCCACTTTTATTATGATTGTAATAATAGCTGCTTTTTTCCGCGTTGCACCTTTCTTTACGTGATAATAATAATTATTACACGTTCCTCTTAACAAGCAATTAATGCAAGTGTGCGTTTTGTATGCGCTTATAAAAATACATACAGATAGAAATACACCGACATGATTGCCGCCAGTTCATTAATGGATTTGATCTAATTCCCATTGTACTTATACCATTTTAACAAATTTCATTTCATAATTGTGCAAATAAGCTAATTTGTATACATCAACTGCAAAAAGCCTATCAGTTCTATGGTAGCTTTAAAGTGTGTAGCAGAAATTGAGAATATACGAACAACATAACAACAACAACAAGAGTACATTTTAATGATTGAACAAACATGAAACAATTCGCATCTCTTTCATGTTTATTATTTTTGCGGCAAAATCCTTGAATAAATAAACGTGTAGGTACATGCAATAATGTATTGTAAACGGTATTACAACCTAGCTGGAGGTTGCGACTCAAAATGCGCAAATGAAAATGTAACAACATGCCCGCCGGTCGCAAACGGCTTACAACTAAATACAGAATTTATACAATGCAAACAAAATTAATTTCGCTAAATGTTATTTTAATTTCATCCGCAGACTTTAACCGCATGTGTGTATCTAGCATTTCCATAATTGAATTCGTACAAAAAATGCGAAGAGAAGAGAATGAATTAACTATGTATTAACTAGTACTCGACATTATGTGTAATTGACTTTAAATTGTATTTAAATAATGATGATTTAATAATTGATGTCAAAACCAATTTGACGATTCATTGACCTACTTATGATTTACATATTTCTTTTTTTGCCATATGTGAATATGCATTATCCGTATATCTCTATGAAATGAAATTTAATTAGTGCTGCAGCATCAGCAGCTGTATGACAAAATGATGTTTATGCTGATCATGTCATTGATATTTTCCTTACAATTCGTTTGATTACATTTCTTCGCTGCTTCTGATATGGGGCGCATGTGTGTGAAAATTGTATGGCAATTATTTATCGCATGAAAAAAATCAGTGTGTACATGAAAGCTGCGAGTTACATGATATTCAAAGTACATACATATATGTTATGTACGCGGCTCACTCTCAACGCGGCCACTAAGAGAGTTTATGAGCAAGTTCATTGAACGGCCTTAAAACGCTTCTTTTCTGTCTTATTCCTTGCCGCCTTTTTTCCATCTTGCGCTTGCTTGATTTCTTTCCGAAATGCAAGGATTCAACGAACTGTTTGTACACAGATGTTGCACTGTTTTTCTCTCTTCGCTGAAAGTGTATACATCTGCCTTTGTGTGTACGCACATTACACAAACCACTCTAAAACAAATATGTACATAATCATATGCACATATCGTCTACGCGCGGACTGAAAAATGTTTGTACTGTAATGCATTGGCCTATATTTACACACTTGCTGTGCAGTTCATGGTGAATTTACATAAGAATTGCCCTGCCAGTTCAAAGAAACCTTCAACGTCCAAGTCGGTGATCGTCGAATGATTACAGCGTCGAAAAATTGCACTTCTAACAGTTGTTCTTCTTGCCTCTCTATTGTTATCCTCTCGTTTATTTTCCTAGTCTTGTTCATTTCCAATAGGCGAGTGAGCTATATTAATAGCCTTCCTAATTCTAGAAAATACAGCGTACCGATAGGTATAAGAAAATAATTAGTAGTGTATTACACACAGCGCTTTCTAATTGTGTGCGGTTCGTATTGCATTGGCAATTCGATAAAAAGCATTAGTTAAAATTGAATAAAAACGAAAACAGAGATTGTACTTACTCAATGATGAAGAAACCAATACCGTTACGTGTAGCGCCAGTCTGTTGTTGTTGGATTGGATTGGATTGGATTACGACGTCGGAAGCTCATTAATATTTAAAGTATTAGCGGAAAAATAAGTGCTTCATTAAAGCCTCGAAATCGAAATGAGCACGGATGCAGGATAAAACTTACATCATCGTTAAAATACGTTTTGATTTACGGCTCTCCTTGCCGTATGCCGATTATCAGCGCAAACGCTGATGGTTTTAACACGGCTCCCAACTATTAATTAATCCATGCTCGACCATCGCACACACTCGCAGTCGTTCGTGGCGAAGAAGCAAAGAGCAAAAGGTGAAGTAAACAGTAAGCAGCCAGTTGAATGTTGTTGTTGTTGTTGGTACACGGACAGTGAGCATTTAAATCGTATGCGTAGCTTCTTCATTATTTAAGTTTCACGTTTAACACGAACGTCAACATCAGCTCTGAAACATGCACAAAAATTAATTAGTACGTGCATGCTGAGCATGACTATTAAAACACACTTTAAACTCTTGTTGAACAAACAATCATTAGCTGCGCTTTGTGCAGTCGAAAGAACAAAAAAGAAACGAGCACAAACAAATTTCCGATGCAATTTTCGATGGCAAATTTCAACTTTGATTAACTTTTCCTCTGTTTTCGGTGCTTTTGTTTAATAATGTCATTTTGCTGCGTGCACATGCAAATTATGAAACAATAATAATAATGCTAACAATAATGGCAGCGATAAATTGCCATTTCGACACAATTAGTCTTGTATTATTCATTGCCTTGCTGAAATTTGCAACGAAATTGCACTCGTATTACGCCATTCGGATTGCATGTGTACATTTTCATTCATGCAAATTAATGAACTGAAAAGCGCCAGAATCAAAATGAAATGAATAATAAAAGATGCGGCTGATACATATAAAATTTATACGCGTTTACCTCATATACTCCATTCCAGCAGCAAATATGCATCACCTTTAATCAAATTTTATGATAATCAGTTTGCTCCTAACTTCCGATTCGAATCGAAAACTATTCAACAAGTTATGCGCTCTCTGAGCTCCCTCCAGATGAATTCGGAAAATTCTAATTTGTTGTGAATACATTTCACTCTGAAATAATTCCGCACGTATTCATCGTGTAATAGCATTCGGAATTTTATTGCAGAGCACACACATTTCGCGTCTGACTGATATTGTCAGCACAACCAACCGGACCAGCCGCTGGACAATTTGCGAAATGAGGTTGCACAACAGAACGCATATTGAAACGCATCCAGGAAGAAAAATCGAAACTGGTAAAACAACACCCATGCCTCCAATATGTATGTAAATGACGTTGTCGAATCGACGCATTTTTAATTCATCCTGGCATTATTTTAATTAGAATTTTTGCACACATGTCCTACATGTCAAAAAGCAATTCCAGCATTTCTCTTCCTGTGTGAATCTAGTCAAACACGAGATTTTTCTGCTCGTGCAAAGCGTCATTCGAGCTGCGACCTGCGTGGTTTATTCATTAATTAGTCAGGCACGAGCCCTGTAATTAAGAGGTCCAATTTTTCGGTTAATTAGCTTTTCTTCTCTAGTGCCTACGAGCTGTTTGCGCAGTGATATATGTACATGTCGTGTGTATGCACAGGCACAGTGTGTATGCATTCGGCTTCACTTGACTTGAAGCAATTCCGTCTTAATGCCGACTTATCTATTGGCTTATAATATTTTACTTTGTGCACTGCTCACTGCTGCAGCAGGCGGCAAGATCAAAGCCAAGACGGCTTGCAGTCATCTACACAGAGCGCGAGCAGTATGTAAACCTTGCATTTAGTAAGTGAGCAAGTAATGCAGGTATAACGAAATGTTTTGTCGCGCAGATTCAACACTGCATTATGCTTGTAATATCAAGCTTTGAGTGTTGACAATTTCATTCCACTTGGCTCCCATGCGCATGCATCTGATAGGATTTCTTCATTCTCATTCTCCAAACTCCAGAGACGTCACCAATTAACTGCTGGCTGCCTTCAGTCGAGATTCTCGCATTCTTTCGATTATCTGGAAGCAAAGACAAATTGAGTTATAAATTCAAACTAATTTCAGTGTGGATTATTAATTAAAGCAATTTTTATAATTGCCATTCGAATTAAACAGATGTAATTTGTGGTTACCTTCTACTCGCTTCTTATATGCATATAAGAAAAGTCTAAATGCACGTTACCTACACGTCTCATGTCTTTTTCGTTTGGCTGGCAGGCTGATTGTCTGTCCGTCTTCTCGATTCTCTTCTCTCCATGGTCTTTGGCTTGTATATTTAAACAGCAGACCGCCGATATCTCGCGCTATAGCTTGGCGGTCAGCCGTCAGTAGTCAGCTACTTGGTTATTCAAGTCAGCTGGTTATCCTGGTATAAGCAAGATAAATTTAATATAATGAGTTCAAAAGCTTGGGAACCCGTCTCCGGCGGCTCCTTACCTGACTATTATATCACTGTAAATCTTGCGCAAGTAGCAAAACAGCGTCGTCGTGCCTCGTTCCTGCGTTTTGTACGTGTTGTGCTCACAACGTCTCTCGGACTAAGCAGACTGCTGGCTTTGAATTTCTTTACTGCTGAAGTGCACTTTCTGCATCCGCAGCGTCAAAACAACACACTCTTGAATGCGTCTGAACCTTGCAACGACTTCGTTCAGTTATAAAAACTGCAGACACACCGATTGTTTGCTACCTTTTCCCCTTGTGCCATTGCGATTGCTCAGTTTGGCTATGCGTCGTCTGCTGTTGCCAGACAGCTCTGCGTTGCAACGTGGACTTACTAACCAAGTAAAATATTTCTTATTTGCATCGATTTTCGATCGAATAGCCTGATTGAAGATCGTTTCTTGTTCTACAACAAAATCAGTTTTCTTATGGTGCACCAACATTGTTACTGTGTAAGGATGAGTGTTAGTATTGTTATACTTATTCCATAATAGACCATGATGATGATTGCATAATAGACACTGTTTATTTATATTTATTTGTTTATAGGCACACTGTGACTGTGAAGATGCATCAAACATTAGTGAGAGACTTGTGTGACCAGAGTATTTAAATTTTAAAAAGTTGGTACCTCTGAATTGGTTTTACTGCGCTGTCACTGCCGCGCAAGACGCTCTTTTCCTGTGCTGCGTCTGTGCTGAATGTAAGCTTGGGTTATCGCTGCAGATTTTTCAACAATATTAGTGCTAATTCAGGTAATTGAACATATTCTTTGGTCTTGAAATATTGTCTACTTGATGATTGATTGGGGGTAAGCGTTCGTTTTAATGGATGTAGTCATATTTCGTCGATATCTCCTAGTGAATATTTTAACCTAACAATCGCGATTTGCTGGGAATGTAATAAGAACTGATGGCGTTAATTTATCGCGGGACATCGATTAATGTACAATTCATTATACGATTTGCGTTCTAATACCAAATCGTGTCATATTGTTGCAATCCTATTGGGACATAATACAGTGCCTACCTATACACCAGCTAATGGTGTAGCACACTTGTCGACTGTGCATGTGTGCGTCGGATGCATAATGTGCATGGCTTTAATCTATAATCGATCAAGATAGTAATCAGCATACGTTTAATTTGTTTATATTTCTTTTTCTTACAGTCACTTCACAGCATAGATATGCCAAATTCCAATATCGCGTAGGCGTGACAAGGGTATTTAAAGTTTAAAGGGCTGGTACACCTGCGTCGGCCATCCTGCGCTGTCACGGTAGCGTCGGTTACTCCATTGTAGTGCTGCTTCTCTAGTGTAGTGTCATGATGTGGCGTCCCTGAAGATTTTTCAACAATTGAAGTGTTAAATCAGGTAATTAAACTTCTTCTACTAGTTTGAGACTTTCCTTAGGTGATGATTGATTGGGGGTAGCATTTTACCGTAACAGATCTAGTCATATTTCGCCAATATCTGCTATTGAATAATTACACTTTTCGGTGCTGGGTACGCCATTACGGTTAGCATTTCCCTCCATCCCAGCTAGTGACGCCACAGACACATTTACATATATGTACGCTTTTTCTAGGCAAATCGCTGCCAATGCTTTTGGATGTTGCATCCTGTGCATTGCTTCATCAGATTATTGTGAAGCTAGTCATAGTGCCAGTTCCATATAATCATGTCTGGATGATGGTTTTTCGGGTATGTACTCTTAACACATATTACTTTTTACTTACCTGTTTGCAATACTCGTGATTACCGCCAAGCACTTACGAATCTGATAGTCACTGGCTATGCTTATTGCATGATTGTTCTATATACTTGCACTGCAAGTACAATACATGTATTACGGAGTTTAAATAGATTCTATGAAGGTCTAAAGGACAGGAGCAAAACTAATCCCCAGGATGTGTTCATACTTTGTGGTCAAAGCTTTGTTCGCATAGATATTACATCATAAATCTCACCTTCACTTGAATCACAAGTGACGGCCTCGCACACTCATAGTCCTTACAGGCGTAGAATGGTCAACATCCAGAGAGGATAAGGAAACACCGCCAATACATTGTACACTAAATTAAATCGTTGAAGGAAGTTACCTCAGTACACAAATCAAGTCGGTTTTGCATTACATATTTAGCTACACTCATTGCTAGTCCAGCACAAGTGGGACATACATTATACACTTTGTTGTTTTAGAAGTCTAGGCATCGATGGCACATGCTAGTAAAAGGGCGAACGAGGGTGATTGATGTCGCAGGAAGAAAGTTGATAATGGATTGAACTTTGATGTACTTTCAACGCGATTGACGACGAATTAAAAATGCGCATTCGCTCGCTACGAAAGTTGTTGCAGACGTGATGCATTGAAATCTATAAAGGGTTGTCTAGCGTTGAAACAAATCGTGTAGCATTAACGTAGTTTAGAAAATTGAATTGAATTATAGCGAGTTTTGTTTTTACGCCACGCAATTTATCGAGTCCGGCATGGGAATTTATTGGCGTATTTTGAGATTCTAAATATGGCAGTTGGGATTTATAACTTTTGTTACTTAAATATTTGAACCTAATATTTCATTTCAATGCGTTTGCGCCGCTGCAATACAACTTAATAAATAATAAATAATTCCGGACAACTCGGCGGGCGAAACTCTTGCGTAGTGAATACGCCGCTCGTCCAATCCACACTGCCGCCTTCCATTCTCTCTGCAACATTGCGCCGAGCAATGAGAAAAAGTGCGGGAAACACGTCCGACAAATAACAACATTAATTTAATGCTTTCTTCCAACGCTCGGACCTGCACTCACGAGTGCTGACTAGCGGAGTCATCGTTAGACCATTTCTCTCCTCTTCGCATGTGCGCTTTTCGTGGCACACGAGGCGGCAATACGTTCGAGTGCTCCGCACCATTATAATAGTTTGCCGACGAGTTTTATACGAATCGAGCGATTGAGTGACGTGTGCGCGCACGTATTTGCCACGTATCGCATACGAAATGGATAAATTGGAGTACTAGCCGGGCTTGCGGGGAGAAACTGTGCGCAAACACGTCCCACACGGGGGCGGCAAGAATACGATGCCAATGCCAATGCCTTCTCTCGCATTGCCTCAATTTTTTCCGCAGCCGCCGCGTCGCTGCTCGAGCGTTAAAATGGAAATGATGTATGATGGAATTGATTTTTCGAGGCCGCTCACATGTGACGTTCAAGTGCAATGCAAGAGACGCATTAGGCTCATGTGCGCACACTTTGCAGGAAACAATATAATCCCAATACACATGCCACCCCCTATTGCAGTAGGGAAGCTCGAGGGGTTCAGTCCTCAACTAGCGGAAATTAATTTGGTTCTGAAAAAGCTGGAACTCATTTTTTCTATTCATTAATGAGAAATAGTTTGGTTGATTTGAACAATTAATATTTGCACGAAGAGGCGAAGAAGAGGGTGAAAGGCGCAAAGAAATAATGTTTTCCTAGGAAAAACAACATTGAAAGAGGAGGGGTGGTGGTTCATTTAACTTGCGACAGCAGCGCATGTGATTTCCTTTGAGTAAATGAACGCAGGAAATGCGAAGCGGCAATAACCCTCTCCGTAATTAGAGCAGCATGGGGTCGAAGGTCGCAATGATTCATAATTTGATAACAGCGTGACATTTTTATAAGCCGCTTGCGCGTGCGTACGGATTTCCTTACAGCAGGGTCGTTCGCATCGATCTCGCTTGGATTTTTAAGGTTCCTAATTAAATTTTTACC
Organism: Aleochara curtula; assembly: GCA_963978815.1. Taxonomy (NCBI): domain Eukaryota; kingdom Metazoa; phylum Arthropoda; class Insecta; order Coleoptera; family Staphylinidae; genus Aleochara; species Aleochara curtula. Next base: position 14,791,507 of record OZ022216.1, on the reverse strand, counting down.
TTAAACCCTTGCCACGGTTCGAAATCAAAGGGTATAACTAAAACGCCATGGCCCTTTGTCGCCTGAGGCGCGGTTCTTACAATTTCGAAGGTGATGTTATTGCGTTCCAGCCACAATGAATTCCAGCGGGCGGTCTTTCACCGCTCGTCGCAGCGCACGCAATCTAAATATGAATCAAACGCATATAAAGAAGGCGAAGCGAACGAATGATCTACAAGTTGTACCTGTAATATGTCGTCATTATAGTCCGTACAGCATTTCTTCATAATTTATATTTTAATTAATGTTTGCGAGTGTTTTTTTCTTCTCTCGCACTTTTGCCTCCTCTTGAAATGGTTCGTGCGTGGCTGGTTGCTTTGACAATGCGAATTGCTTGGCGGTAATTTATGCAATGTTGTTGTTGTTGCTCATGTGAGTAAATTGTACGGCACCACACAAATTTGAATGATAATTAGAATGTGCACACGGCGCGAGATGATTTAATACGAGGAAATTATTATCAGCGCACGCAAACGCTTATAATATTATTAAATTCGCCTTGTTTATTTAAATTAATATTTTATTTTCTATTTACAGACTTTCCATGCCGATGACTTCCGGACGAACCAAGCCAGGGAGCTGCTATTCATTGCTGTTCTTTGAGAATTTATGCGTCCGCAAATACTCAGCTGCGAGTTGGTACATCGTTAATGTGCGCGCAAATGGTAAGTAAACAAATTGCCATTACTTTTCGATAAACAAATAAACAAGTACGAGTGCAAATAAGAATAGGTGGTAGTGTATGTGGATGAGATGTATGCGACATATTAGATTGGCGAACGGTAAACGTTTTATTGCGTAATTACAAATGCGGAAACGATAATAAGGCACGCATTGCATTAAACGCATTTGCATTGCGCCAAGGTGAGCAAATCACGCGCGACGCGGTCGAGAAAAAGAGGGGCACCACCGTTATTTATCAATTTCATATTTGCCATTTAGCCAACTACGTGTCCAAGCAGCAAGATGGAGAAAAAAGACGGGCAGCACGAACACGATTGTCGTGTGGTGTGCTGAGCGCAGGCATCATCAGCGTACAAATCGTTTTCTATTATGCTGCAGTACGCGATAAAGTCTCGTGCGCACTTCAACATCTCACTATCAAGAGCTATCAAACTGCATGTAAATGTCTTGCCTTTTCGGGTCGCTGTGCTGGATTTTCGAGAGAACCGTTAGCCAATGCACACACACGCCGAACGCGCAAATGCGCGCAGATAAGTCGCATTTGGTAATTTCACCAAGAGTTTCGTTCGATGTGCTGCGAGCGCAGCATTGCACACTTGAGAGAGTGGTCTCCAAAGCCTCCTTGCGCTCGTACGGTATTACAGCAACGGTGGCGGCAATGGTGACGGCGACGGCGACGGCAGTAGCGACGCTTGAGAGCATTTCTAATCTTTTGCTCGCTTGTACGCGTGCCGCGTATTCCCAGGCTTGGAAAGTATGTTTCGTTGCCGCCGCCGCCGCCGTCTTCGTTGCAATCCAATATTCAATGCTGCACCAAATCTCACATTTCTATAACGCGCGCTCGCCCCCCAAATGGCCAATGGTATCGTATCTCTTTGCGACCGCGCAAAGCGCACCAAGAGCGGATCAACGATAATAGAAATTTCATACCGTTTAATATTTCCATTTGATTTTCCATGCCTGCTCACAATGTGTAATCCGTGTTTTATAAACATTCACGAAAAGATTCTTTCATGCGCTTTACAATATCCGGCGAAATCGTTTCGTCGTTTTTTATTTAGTACGTTTAAGAAAACATCAATGAATTTCATTTCATGCTTATGAGATATTGATTCGTACCGAGAGATAGATATTCTTGAGAATTGAATTCAATTATTATGCACTATTATAAAAGTAATTTCCATCGTTGTTTGTGATTTCAAAGAAAAGGAAATGGATATCAATTACTAGAAACATATTTTATTAAAATTGGAAATATTACCAAGAAGCATCAAAGTTGAAACAAAACCGGTAAATGACAGGCAATTTATTGATTTAAATAACTTCACATATTGTGACATGTAATCAAAAAACAGCTACAAATTAGAAATTTCATTACCTTATCATGAAAGTTTTCGCATTAAGAAGGCAAACAGCATAATAAGTAAACATTTGATTGCAATTACGGTTGTATTAAAAGAACATAACGTCGATGATTAATGTGAAATCGACAACATAAACAAATCGCCGACGCGCATTAACTTGTAATCCTTGACGTAATTTGTTTGGATTCGCGTTGTAATTAAATTAAAAAGCGAAGCCGAGCAGAACGCATGTGTAATATCATTCGAACGAACAGAAATCGTACATCAGTGCGATGCAATTTAAACAAATTAGACACGCCGTTCTTTATTGGACATAATGCAATTGCAATTATTTTTATAAATCATACGCATTCGTTTAAATATCCCGCATGAGGGCATTTAATAGCAATTCGGTCGCGATTTATAAGCCATTTCTCGGTATTTTCCTCCCGAATACGAAGTGAATTTTTCTGGAATTAGAGATAATTTATTGTAATTGAAAATGCAACCGGCGCACATCCAGTAACAAATGACTGATCATAATGATCTGCATTCTAATGCACGAATCGAGATTCAGAAGCAAGTAACAAATAAATATCGACGAGACAGCGAATAATACTCGATAAATGTGCATTTGGCAGAGGTAATATTAATAAATATAAACACGCATATACACTTATTGCATATGAATGTATAAAGAGTCGAGAGTACAGAATCAATGTTGATTTATAATTTAATGCCATGAAAAGCAAAGCAAGTCGAAAACGTGCTCGCGAATAAAGTGAAATGAAATGAAAATGCATTTCCATTTCATTATGTCGGTATTAAAAAGTAAACTGGGATTTCGCATTTAAAATGCTGAAATTGTTTTAGTATCATTGAGCAATATTTAAATTGCAAACTATTAAGAGTAATAATTATTTTACAACTTGGCTAATGTTGAAACAAATACGGATATTATTATATTATTTTGGTTTGTTCGTGGGTAGAGTTTCACTCATCTATTATTCGTGAGGCTCTTCGTACAGGACAAACCATTAATAACTAATATTTTATGCTGTTTTCGTTCGGACGAGTCGCCTGCGCTTGTTGCGGTTATTATACTAATTCACATTCAGTACGCGAAATTACTTCATGCGCTGGTCGAACGTACGTACGTAGGTACCTATTCCTTTGCCAATTATTATCCGTCTGCGCGCATAAAAATTTCAACGAGTAAATAAATAGCTTGCCTGCCTATTGACTATTGGCGATCGATGGCGAACTGCACACGAAACAAGCAAAAAGTAAACATTTGTTGACAGTCACGAATGACGAACGTAACATGTAAATATGATCGGCTGAAACGATTCAATATTTGCGCGCCGCGTGCAAATAGCGCAATGAGGAAAAAAATAGTTGCTCCGCATTTTTCATTTCGTCGAAATTGTAAATGCTCGCCGCTCGCGCCGGACGCCCAATGAAAATCCGAACTCGATAAAAAAGAAATAATGCCGTCGCTGTACAATCATAATTTTACTTCAAGGTAATTTTCTATACGGTTTGACCATGACTCGCATTATCTAAGTACGGATCACCGTTCGTTGTAATAATATAGTTAATCGTTTGATGTATACATGCAGCTTATTGATGTTGATGTTGTTATTATTGGCTTGCCTTGCCGTGGCGCGATCTCTTCGCCTTCTCCTTGCGCTTGAAACTCGTTCGTACTTAAGTCACTTGCGTACTGCCAGCTTAAGCAAACTTTTTTAATTTAACAGTAGTAATAATCAAATGAGTATGTTTTACGCGATGTAACGTTATTAAAATAATAATTTTATAAGTCATGCATTTGATTGCAAATTCAGTACGCGTACGCGCTAATGGTAAAGTGAAATAATTACGTATGCGTTTCACATACGCATCGTCATGAGCGGAATTCAAATTTGCTATCAATTGGTGTATATTATTGTTCTCTATTATTATTATTATTATTATTATTAGCTACCAATGATCAATCATAATGCAAAGGCGCATTTAACGGTTCTTGTTTAATAATTCACGTTCGTCATTGTTGTACGCTATCCTGGAATCGCGCAATAAATTGATAATTGCACGAAATATCAAAGAGTGCATTATTAATGAACATGAAGCACATCCTGTGATTTTTGCTCAATGCATCAATTCTTTTCATTTCGTAGTAATGGAATAACAGCCAACGTGGAATTGGCTGTTATTCCTCGTTGGCGCAGATCTTCTTCGGCTTGTTCATTTTGTGCGAGTCAAGGTTTAACAAACCGTTTTGTAATTGCGAATAAATCTTTAAGCATAGAGTGCGTTTTCGCTGCAATCTAATCTTTGAGTGCAATTCCGCACGCGTATTCTTCGAACATGAAGAGAGGGAGCACTCGCTGAAATATTAACACATTGCCATATGGTTATGTGCACATGGGTATTGTGCGTTTGCGCGGTTTGTGCTTATGGCAATCGCAAAACCAGTGGATATCGTGTATAATTGCAGTGTGCATTGCGTCCTTTGCTTGTTCTTCCTTTTGGCGCACGCGGACTCGTTTTGTGCGCGACTTGTTTTGCATCGCGATAAAAATCACTACCACTGAGCTCGCGCGCGAACGCTGGTGGAAGAGTGATAAGGAATTACGACGCTTTGAACGGCACAATGCGTTTGCGGTCGTGGCAATTATCGTGCTGAATAAATAAAAATACACCAAACTGGTTTCCAAGCGCGCTCTGCTCGCGCAATGCATGCGCACTGAGAGCAAGCATGAGCAGAAGGAATAATAATAACAATAACAACAGCATCAACAAGTACATGCATAATGCCATACAGCATAGGTATTATTCAGATATTTTTTCTAATAAAGCGCGGATACCGGTAAGAAAAAAATCAATTACTGCCAATCAATTGGTTTGCGATCAATGACTTTGTGTCCCGTCTGGTGCGCGTCGTTTACTGGCGAAACGCATGTTCTGCAGCCGCCAAGGAAAAAAATATCAACGAGCAACAAAAGAGGTGGACAACACAAGAAAAAAAAACATGCGAACGCGCGCCCACTATTGATGATAAGATGACAGGGCAGTATGCGTGTCCAGGACGAATAGACAGCACTTTGCGGACGGTGATAAAATGATAAAAAAATACGCGATTATCGACGGAGGCAGCCCGGACACGCATTTAGCGAGTGTGTGTATTTACGCTAAACAGCAACACGCTTCAACGATCACACGTTTCGCTTTGCTGGTGAGTGCGCGCGGCGAGTTTTTTTTTTATCCTGCATATGCCTTGACCAGCGGCCGAGGGGATAATAAAGCGGGTTTTTATTAAAGTTACACGCATCATTCTGATATGAATTATTAACTGGCGAGAGAGCGACCGGACCGCACAATAGCCACCGCCACACCGTGTCCGGGGCATGGGGAATATGCGCGTGCACGACGCGTTCGCATGCATGCAGAAAGCGGGAAAAAAAGGGAACGGCTGGAGCAGAGAATGCATGGAAATAAAATAACAGGAGGCACATACACACACGCTCACACATATGAGCGTAAAAGCGCGAACAAAATACATAATCGTGAGTGCCATTATTCCACGTTCGGTCACTTTATGGTTTACTTAATGTTTATCGCTCCATGGCTTTTTGGGGATTTTTTCATTAATTACCGTCAGCCACACGATGCGTGGCGAGTTATCATCTGAAAATTAAATTACCCAAGGAATTATGATTATTTTTTTCAATCATCTAGAGATTCATTAATAATTCTTCTTGTCATTACATTATTGAGATATTAGTTTTCTTATCAGTGATCATGGTCAATGATATTTTAGGGGAATTGGTGGTAAAAACATTATATTATCTTTTATTGTAATTTTTGATTAAGGGTGGAAAGGAATGCTTATCGTGAAAGTAAATCTGGGGTACTTGGGTTGACTATGAGAAGGACAAGTTTGGATTGTGTTGGTGTAACAAATGGAGAAAATTGTAAAGGAGTGTAGGAAAAATTCAAGGGATGCTTTTAAACAGAATGTGAGGTCATCAATGTAACAAATTCGTAGCCATCAGCAGCTTCCTCGCACATGTGCTTCCGACAGCTCCGTCTTGCGTAGAAAAGTGCTGTCAGAGCAAATTCTAAGGCGATTTTTGCACGCCGCAAACAAAAAGTCGAATGTATTCATTCATTCGCGCGCTGGAAATCCTCAAACAATTCGCGCACAGTAGTTGTTTTAAAACCGCCGCAGACGCCGCTGCTGCCGCCCGCCCGAGGGGTGGATTTCCGGTAATAGAAGCGCATAAATCCGCGCAGGAAGAGGAAAAAAGCCGCACACAGAGAGAAGTGGAAACATGCGCGTTATGCTTCGGAAAGCCGCCTCCGCGCTCGCCAAGTTATAGAAAATACTTGGCCGAGGCGCTTCCGCGTCGTCCTTTCGAATGCCATGCCCGCCCGGCAAACACGCGGAAAACCATACAGGAAATTACATTTTTTGTGTTGTTTGAATATATGCAGGGATTGCCGGCGCGCCGCGTCCGCCTGAAAAGCAAATCCGCCGGCTGCCGCTGCATTGCAGATTGAGTAGCGTTTTGTATTTTTGCGAATCCGCCGCTCGCCGCTGCCGCCGCCTCCGAGATAGATAGATGTATGTAGATTATTGTAGCGAGTGGCTTGACCGACCCTCAGGTTATGCTTGAAAATTTAAAAGGTCTCCGACTCGCTCACTCGGGTGTGCTGTATTTCTCGTCATTTCAATGCGTCTGGATTTTCTATGATTTCGTCCAGGGTTTAGAATCAGCAATTGAATGCATGAATACATATTGTGAGTGAAATCTCAGCAAGGATTTTTATTCCAAAAATATTCCTTGGAGCAATTAGTAGCACTTTATAAGATAATGCGTAGCATACATTATCCTTACATGTGTTTCGGGAAGGAGGTGGAGCGCGAGAATAATTTATTGAAAGCGTTCCACAGCTGACGCCTGCACGGCACATAAATCGTAAGCGCCTCTTGGCAGCGACTCCGAGCGCACATCGACAGCCGAAATCGAGCCTCTAATAACCAATAGATAAATCAGAATAAATGAGTCCTTGCGCCCCCGTACGATGCATTATCTCGCCCATTCTGCTGCCCCTTTTGCGCGCTCGCATATTCTTCTCTTTTGGCACACACTGCGAACGCGATACGCATTTATCCGCATCTCGCAACAGTTCGTTTGGTTGGCGAGACGAAACGCTTCGTAATGACAAAAACCAATTGCAAATGATCCTAAACGCGCTCAACGACTTTTATGCTTTCCGGTTGCAGTTAATGTAAACACAAATGGTCGATTTTATATTCCTTCATTTATCACTTGCTGCATTTACAACTTGTTTTTCACATTTATCCCAAAGGATAACCAATGCTTGACAAATATCAAAATATCTTCTAAATTTACACATCAGAATAAAATTCCAGGATCACTAAGGGTGTAAATGAAATTTAGGTGTATTAATTATACATTTGAGAATTAGAAGCTAATGACCGTATATAAATAAAGCAAAACACTTAATCTTGGTAGAATATCGAATGGAACATGAACAAGTAAAAGCTCTCAGCGGTGTTAATTACAATGATTAAAGTCGACAAAGCCAAATCACGCACGCATTTATACCTCAAGGAGTAATTACAGCGAAACGTATTGATATTTAGTATGAAAACGCGTCGTTAATATTGAATTGCGTTAGTGTGGCGCTCAACTAATTAAATTTTGACGGTGCCTGGTGCGGTGAGACGTGAGGCCAATTGAAATAAGTTAATTAAGTGTAATTAACACCTGAAAAGAGCAGGTGAGAAGTGCGGTTTAAAGGCAATATTTGAGCAAATGCTTTCGCGTTATTCGTTCGCAATTAAATAAATAATAGAAAATAATCGTGGATAATTTCTTAATTGCGAATTCTTCGTCGAAGCAGCAATGTCTGCAAATCGTTGCAAAACGCTGCACAACCGTCTGATTAATCTTCTCCGCCGAGTGCAAGAAATAACAAGCGTTGCATTAACGCATCAATGCATCACACGTATCATCGCCGCGCTAATGACATAACTAAAACATCCGCGAGCTAATTGCGCAATTATTCTAATAATGTTAATCAGCGAATATTTCGTTTTTAATTAGTGCACAATAGAGCCGTTCGCCGATCGGCGGCGAAGAAGCAGCAGCAGTAAGCTGATAATCATCGCAAGTATGCGCGATGCAGTTGAGCAAATGGCAATTATTTGTGTGCTATCGGCGTGGTAACGAACGCATTGCACCATCCATGCTGATGATGGAAATTTATTCGAAAATTCAAAACACATGTAATATTAACGAGACGAGAAAAGCAGCTCACTTTCCGAGTGAGGAAATTGCAATGTGCGTCTTCAGCACGACGGCGGCGATGCGATGGCGGCAATGGCTGTATCGGCGAATAATAAGTTCCTATTGAATACACACTCTAATTATCCGTTCGCGTTTGCATGCAGACGTAATTAATAGGCAGCGAAAAAGTGCAACTCGTTCGGTGTGTTTGAGAGGACGATTAATTATCGCCCTGCACATTGCTGTTAGGTACGCGCTCTGTGTTTAGCTAACTCTAAGGAAAAATTATCGACTTTTTCCACTTGATAATAAGCGAGTGAAGAAATATTTAATTAGAGGCTTTTTATTATTATTAAGTATTTAAAATAGAAAAATTAATATAATTTTAATTTGCGGCTTGGAATTAATAGTGTAGTAGTGGGTAATACAGCCAAGAAACGAGAACAAACAAAGCTAAAGTACTAAATGCGAATAAGAGAAAAAAACAAGTGGAAAATCGAAGTGATTATCTAGGATATCAGGCCGGGAATGAACTCGTACGGTGAAACTTTTGCACCCCTAGCGTTTCCTCCACATCTTGACGTTTCCTCGTTTCGCTCTCTATCCTGCTTATGTCCAAAACGTGTTTGTATGTTTGGTCGGTTTTTGCTCCTTCGATTCCCAGTCGGAGCTGGCTGTGGCGGTGGCGGTGGCGGCGTCGGCGTCGTCGTTGGACGCAATATTGTAGTAACACTTGCCCTAAATTGCGACGGATCCGAGGCACGATATCTCGGAAACAATTTGCGGACAATCTAGTGATTGGGACGATTCGCCGTCATCGTATTTATCACGAAATGTTTTCTCTTTACAATCCACTTTGCCACCCGATACCACCGCACACATATGCGCGCAAACCTAGGGGTTGCTGCTCTCTCTCTCTCATGATCTTGAGAAAAAGGACGACCCGCTGATAAGTTTGACTCTTGCCAAAATATCCTCCTTCTTGGAAGCCTTCTGCTTGCGAAACTCGCGAAAAACTCACACACGCTGCGAGAAAATTCGATGAGTGGCACAACTTATATCTCAATTGTGCATTTTCGAGAGGAGAATTCCTATTCTTCTTCGATTTCCAGCCACTTCATTCGGGGGCGGAACGCGCGCTGAGTGCCTCTTCATTTTCTATCAGTCGTCCGGAGCTTATCGGCCGACGTATTTTCCTCCAGTTTCGCTCGCGCAAACAACCACATAATTGCGCGCGTAATGCGGAAATAATGTCGAGAAATTGCGCGAAAAGTTACTTAATTTCGTGGTGCAATAATGCAATGCACCGTTAGATGACGGACGATTCAAAACGCGCGAAAAGCACTTTAATTATGATTGTGTTTTAATAAGCGCGCGCGCGCGCGATTGCAATCGACTTGTGATTGCCTTAATCAAGCGCTCTTTACACGCTATTAACCCTACAGTTTGCCGGAAAAGTGGAAAGCAACTCAAACATCAAACCTTGCCACTTTTTGACAGCGCATTTGTCACGTTGTTTGCGCACAACGCAACCGGCTGGACAATAAACGGGCGAGCGGCGGCCTTGAAAAAGATTTCCACTTAATTACAAAATGATAAATTGTCTGTATGAAAATGAGCAAACTTTGGATTTCGGGCACGTTCGCGCAGAAAAAAGGCGAAGAAAGGAATTAATTAATCTCATTTATTTTTCGGGTTGTTGATTACGAAAGGAATTCGCTCGGCAATAAGCAAATGAAGGGAGAGGCTCTCAAACCCTCGAAAAGAGCGGCCCATTGATTAGTGCGTCCTGAAAATGTATAAGGATAAAAAAGACGCCACTGTGTGTTTGTGTGTGCATGGGGGTTGGGTGCGTATCCTAATTGAATACATTCCGGGCACAATGGTGGCGCTGCCATTCACTGATGATGATTATTACACACTCGCTCCTGGTTCGGTTATTGGTTTTTTGACGGAATCATAATACCCCGAAAATATGTAGACACCTACCCTATATAGGATGTGCGTGTGTTGTTGCGATGTTTGAAGGGTGTGAAGCGACACAATGCGATCAGAATGAAAATGTGCCTTTGGCATCGCACCGTACTTTTCCAAAACTATCAGGTGTTAGCACGAAATAAATTGATCAACGCTGAATTGGACGTGCGTTCAATGGAAAACTTATTGGCGTCCCATTCAAAACGTCGTCTGTTTGATGGATTTACCAATCATATAATGCACATGAAATATACATTTCAATAATGCTTGATTTTTTGGGAACTATCGTATGATTAAGGCATGAATTCCAACGATAATGTTTGCCACCCCATTCTCACTCAATATCTTAATGATAAGAATGTGCAGGTGTATTAATCATGGAGCATTGACATTTAAATGATGAGAAAGTTTTAACGAGTTTCTTGTAATACGGGAATGTGAAAAAAATATAGGATGAGTAATTTTAAATCCGACTTGACAAGCTGATGTATCGATGTGTCTTGATAACCAATTGATTTCATTGACTTCACCGCATTTCGGCGCGCGTGCGGATCGGCAATGGGGGCGGCGGCGAGGGGTGGCGAACGCAGTCGACTTTCGCGTTGTCAGGTTGCGCGAAACAGATTACATTTCGAATTGAATGTAAGATAAATTACGCCCCCATTTGTACGTTTTGCTGTTTACTGCGCCCAGCATGTTTCATTTATTACCGCCGCCGACGACGCTACTACCGCTGGCAGCGTTGCCACCGCCGCCACTGCCGCCGCCGCCGCCGACGCACGATATAGATATATACGCACACACAATGGCGCATGCACGTTTAATTCGCGATCGCATATCAAAATGTCAACCGAATCGTGCCCTCCATTCTTCTTGCACGATGCTTTTTCTTATTTATTCTCATTCTCGCAACAATGCGCATCATTTTTAACAATGCAATAATTAGAAATAACCTAGCAATAAATTGCTATTCAGCGAATGCACAAAATTCATTTTGTTGCAAACGACAAAGCACGAAACGGCAAATAAACAGTCAGACAACAACCTAAACCAAGGTTATTGCAATTCCATAGTGCATTCGCTCCGCTACCGTGATCTTGTACATTGTTATTGTCGCACAATATCGCTGTATAAACGATGGCCAAGCGAGCGAGCGAGCCAGCCAGCGACAGCGAACGAGTTATAAAGCAAACATTAACGGCTATAAAACTAGATAATGAAGAAGTACACATAAGGCTGACTTTTGATGATGCTTTTAACAAGTGAGTGAAGAGAGTCGACGTAAAAAACAGTTGCGTTGTTTTATTTGTTTTTAATTTGTTGCGCGGGAGGTCAATCGAGGTGGGTGCCACTTGAAGAATTTCCAAAAGCAGTCGGAAAAAAATTCCACGCCGTACTTACTCATTAATCATCATTCGATCGCGTGCTTTTTAATGAGTCGATTTTCGCGCGCCTTATTAAATCAAACACACGTCTAGCGCGTATCAATTCATCACTCGTGATCATAAATCTATTCCCATAATGCGATCGCAGCAACAATAACCGCACAACATATTAATATGGCAGTGTGCGGTGCGCGGCTTGCGTATATGCGTGATTTGTATACGATTGGCATTCAATTCAACATGGAACGGCTTCGCTTTCTTTTCGCTGTTCGTTCTTTTTTACTGCCAGCTGATTATTCCGATTGTTCCATCGAGGAGCATTTCGTACAAGCGTAAGCTTATTATGTGTTTGTTTTGCTAGCGTTGCGTGGATTTGCGCTCTATTATTGCAAAAACCCCTTTTGATTTCTGTTTGATATTTTCTCCTCGCATCAAACGCAATTCTCCCTCTCGCTCACTTTGGGATGTGTTTATATTCATCCCGTATATTTTATTCAAGTTGGCAATATGCGTGTGTATCAAGTCGGAACTCAAAGCGAGCAAATTTGCGGTGGATGATTGATTAATGCACCCTGTCAGTTGGAAGTTTGTTCTGTTTATGCTATTTACATAAAGATATTTAGCAAAGCTACACGCGTACAAGCAAGCAACATTTAAACATGAGGCCATAGTTTGTTTATTGATTCAATTGTATGGAAATTGCAATGATTAATTGTTTAATTTCGCAGATAATTACTTGTTTAATGGATGCGTGCGGAAATTGATTTTGTGCGCTGTGTTAATCATACAAATTAAACATTTACTTCCTGCTAATAGCGTTGAGAATTTGTTGTATGATAATATTCATGGTATTAAATGCATATAAAAGCAAGCAGTGTGTACGTAAGGTACGTACGCATTTGTAAGTCAGAGCAGAGCAAGAAGAGCGTTTGGAATTGAGAAGAAAAGTTGCAGGATCAGCACTCAGCATGATTGGGGGGCTGAACAGCAAAGAGAACGCATTGCTTGCTCGCTTACTTGCTTGCTTGCTTATCACACGCGGCGCATCTCGGCAAGTTTGGTCGTGCAAGTGCACAGCAGAGTGCAATGATGCAGCAATGTTGTTTGTGCTCCGGGGATGCTCTCGACGACAGCGACGCGGATGTGAATGCCCCGGCATGCCGGTATGTTTGGCCTTGAGACAGCCCCGATGCAAATGCTATCCTCCGCGCTCGAGTGCATCTCCCGGTGTCTCGATGCACCCAACACCCACACGACGCCTATGAGAATGTCTCTTTGCTCGCACGATTTTACGTACGCACACAGGTGTTTTTCCACTAGACAAATAGGCTATCCCACTGGTGCACCATTGACAGCAAAACGCTGATAAAATTAATTAATTAATTAAAACAATGCACAACGTGCATGCGCATGACATTACGTTGATTTGCATTTTATTTATGCATAGCCGCGACGTGTTAATGTTAACTAATTACCGACTAATTTGTGTTCAACGTCAACATTATTCATATTTTGCATTTATTATAATTTTTTACGTCGAAATGCAAAAGGACATAAAAGTTATTATGAAATGCACAAATGAAGCAGACGAACTTATATTGGATGATAGATACTCGGAATACTGAGAATTGAATTAATATCGCATTTCACTTTGAATTATGATTTGTTTTTGCATGCTATAACAGCCAATAATTCCATGATATAAGCCAAGTAAATTAAGCAAATCCCAGGAAATCAATCTTATTTATTATTTATCATTTCGCGGAGCGAGCGGTAGCGCCGAGCATAATTTCATCTGCGCGTTCAAATGGAAGCAGCTCATCTGAATTGAAGATTTATTCGCGGCGGATCCGAGCAGTCCGAGACTGACGAGTAATTGAATATTTTGTGCGTGCAGTGTGCAAGAGCGCGATGTCCATCTGAACGAAGCAACGACTGAATGTATCCGATGGGCATTCACGTGTTCTGTTAAGGTGATGCGCGCACACTATTGATATGGAGGAAGTGCGCTCCTGCCGCTGCTTTATTTATTACATGCATATTCATTTCTTCGGCCAGCGCGTGCAATGATTTATTTGTGAAAATGTAACTTGAACTGTATTACAATCGCAACCAATGTAGCTAATCTACAGTCATGTCTCGCATACTTTATTTAACGAAACAACTAAGGTGTTTAAATTATTTATACGAAACACTGTACGATATATTATTATTTCGAATGGTTCATTGCGCTTGCGAGACGCGTATGTCATTGATTCGACTAAAGCCTTTAACGTGTAATTTGCTGTATAAATATTTCACTTTTATATTATAACTCAATGCTGCTGCTGCGTAGCAAGTGAGTATTTGTTTAGCATTTCGGTTTTGTTTGTGTGCATGTGGATATTGTCTGCCTGCGCGCCTGCCGGCAATGTAATAATGGACATTATGTTGCGGCGAAGAGCCGACGGCGGCCACGGCGGCAATGGTGGCAAACGGCGGCAGTGATGATAACCTCCTGTACGTGATACTCGCTTCGCGCGTGCACTTAATAAATTAAACATTTCAGAAAAACATATTGCACTCCATTAGTGCCCTTTTCTCCGCATTCGCATTCGAATTGATAAACTTTTCTTTCCGCAATTGCAGCCAATGAATATTTCCGATACCTCATACTTTATCGCGATCGCAATGCCAAAATCGGGCGCGTGCAATTAATGCAAAACGCGCAATCACTCCACCCCGTTTGGCTAATTAATGCAGAAATTACTATGCGCATTTTTATTGGCACTAATTAGCAAATGAGAGACGCGAGCGCGCTGCAAACTTTTAAAAAATTACTTTTCGTACCAATTATGCGCTTCATTGATGGTTTTTATTGGCTTTTCCGCAACTTTGACGCGCGCAACTTTTTCCATTATAATCCGTTTTTGATGATGCACTTCTGCAATACATAATTCAAACAGGAATTAGCATCACTCGCTCATTCGTTCGTTCGTTCGCTGGCGCTGCGGTTTAATTAATGAGCACTAGAGAAGTGCGAATGTTTGTTGGTTTAATGAATCGCCAGACGCGCGAGCGCTGAGCGTTTAATTAGCACTTGTTTGCGCGCGCTCTGCACGTGCGATCATATGTGAATATTATGTTAATGAATGCCAAATACGATATTGCAGCCAAAGATGAATAATTAACTTTTTCAGCGCGTTACGCACAACGCTGTGAGATAAACAAATCGAAAAGAGCCATGAACATATTGTTGCAATGATAAACCGTTGATGCGATGCGTTTTTGTGCCAGCTTAATTGCCCTTAATCGCTTCAAATTTTAATTTTAATGAATAATTACGGAATTGAGTTATCAGCGCTCGCAGCGAGAGTGAAACAATCCTGCTGCTGCTGCTGCTGTTGTTGTAATACACCATAGGCAGTCGCATAAAGTTTCTAATGAGTCGTTTCCTTTTTAGTGTACAAACGCTAATAATAACAACAACAATAATAATACCATCGCGCGTTTATTTCGCTTGTGCTTTTTTCTCTTCTTCTCAGCAACAGTACGAACAAACGTTTGCTTCATTCCATCACAAATCATCATTATAATAGTCGCCCACGTGTAATGCGCAAAAGAACGCGGCGCGCTCTTAACTCTGCTGAAGAGTGAGTGCATGTTGCAACTACGTAATTGCATAATGCACATGCTATTTCATGTACCTACCTCTATAATTAAATAACAAATAGTCATCTTAAATGCTTGTACTTTAAATAATTTACGTAGGTACGTACTCGAAATATTGATTGATCTGTAGTTTATTTATTTTTGAATACACGTGACATGTGTGTTTTTCTTGGTGCATTTTCCTGCAAGAAAGCAGCGAATGCAATCGATAATACGATATGAGCGCAACGAAGCGTATTAAATGTTTCCAGCCGTGGAGCAGCGCACAAGTCGTGTAAGCCTCATTACTTATGGTTTCGTATGTTTTCTTCGAGCATATTGGCAGACGACTACGACGACGACGGCAGCGGCGGCGGCGCAAGGATTTTCAACTCGTTGCTGCAACTCGCTTGGCTTCCTCTCATTAAGCAACTAATAGCAATGAGTAATCGATTACACTGTCTACGCGGCAGGCAGTACAATTGTACTCTAATTAAACGCAAAGCAACAAAAATATGCGCTTTCCCGGAGGTTGCAAAAAACGATGACGACGACAACGTAAAGGAAATCTTATCGCGAGTTCTCCACGATGCAATCGCACAACTAATGCATAGCATACGCCGAAGACAGTCTCGGCGACGGAGACATAACGATCGCATTTGCATTTAGATTTATTGCTGGCAGCGTTGTTGCCAGTTTGTTCTCTATACATGTGACAACAATGATTGCATTCTGATAATTACATCTTCCTTGCCGTACAAATTATTTATTTACTCTTCTATTTTGTTTCAGGATTTCCAAGATTCACGATGGATTCACGATGTTTCTCCTTCCTTCATTCCTTTCTTTCATGGCTGGCGTCTGCTTCTTCTTCGTTGAACTAAACGGTGAGTAGAAAATTTAGCAAGATTGGAAAATTATGGAAATACTTGAAATATTTGGTACGCAATGCTCACTTTTTGAATCAGCGGAAGAAGTGATAGTTTCGTTACGCGCGCTTGTACAACGAGGGCATTCTGTTATCGCGTTCGATGCACGGCAGCAGTGCGTTGAAGCGTTTAGTCCATTGCTCGCTGGCGATAAGGAATAATAGAGCTTTAACACTTTATGAGTGGCGGCGCGTATTTTAATAAGAATCGCCTGCCGTTCTTCCCGGCTCGTAAATTACCGAAAGAAAGGCGCGCTTAAAAATACAATTTTCTGGAACGCGCGTGAAGAACGAAGCGCGAGCGACGTTTCAACGACTAATAAACAAGCGCACTTTATTGTTCTATTACGAGCCACAAATGCAATGCAAACTTGTAAAACGGCGCGACGTTTTTATGCGCCCTTTGCATGCTCGTGGTGAAATCACACGTTGCTGAATAAAATATCAAAATTATTAGCGCTTATTGATATATCAGGGCGCGGCGCGTGGAGCGTATGTAATTTCACGACTTTCATTGCGATTTAAAGTTAACAGACGACGCACATTTATAATAATCAATGCGGCCATAGAAATGTAAATGCAATTGTTATTGCACGGGTGCTTTTACCCTTTCGCTCGTCGTGCCTGCATGAACGTCGGCGGCAGCAACAGCAGCACATATCGGTGCATATTATAGCTCGTTTTTCTTTTTCCCTTGCGCGCGGACTGCTTGATTTTCCAAGCCCGACTCGCTCGTGAACACCCTCGTTGGGGTGCTCGTTATGCAAATATGAAATATTAACGCGCTGCAATCGCACGCTCGCGTCGCGCCGCAGGAAACGTGCAAATTCTATAATTGTCCGAGGAGATTATGAAAATATTATTTGCGCGCCGATAATTTGCATGTAAGCGATTTCCACGCATTTTCCAGCTATTTGTGCATTTTATGCAAATTGAAATTTCACATTTCGAATTAGATTGAGTAAAGTTAATTAAATTAATAACAAATGTGTCGAGCGAGTTTATAAATTATGTTTGTCGGTTTCGTACAGATGTATTTTGTGGTGCTTGAGTACGCGCTGCCGTTGAATTGGATTTTCGTAACACCGAATTGCACATATCATTACTTTGGCGTTTTTTATGCCTAGTTGCATGGAGTGCCACCGCTTAAATAAATCAACGCGCGCGCCCGCCACAAAACCGCCACGTGCGCAAAGCACAGATACAGATTGCGTCCGCTGTAAGTGACTCGCAGACTGGTTGTGTCGCCCGAATTGCAATTGTGCACGCTCGAATAAGTTTGCAATTTTCGATTGCGAAATGCGTTCGAGATTAAAAAGCAGGCGGGCGCGCGCGCTCGCGAAACTTTGCATTTGCTGCTTGCTGCTCCCGTTTTGTTTTTTCCAACCGAGACGCGCGACGTTCTGCTTTTCATTCCCGGCTCTAGCTGCTCTCTTGCGTGTTTAATCAAGACCAAGACCAAATGAACGCCCTTTTTTCCTAATCAAAATAATCATCAAAATTGCTATCTGATTTTTTTCTACGCCCTCTGCGTTCAGAAGATTTAAAAGACGAATTAACGTTGTTTGTACATTTAGCAACAAACATCGTGCAGAAAACGCACTCGACATGACATTTAACGTTCGTTCGGCCAGCGTGCATGTTTTTTCCGCCGTTTGCGCGTCGCTGTCGCCGAGAGAAACAGTTAAGTGTCGCCGTTTGTTTTATTTGAGCGGCGCGCACGAGCAGGCGATGTAAGTAAGTAAGTCAAAGTTGTAAAATCTGGCACTGGCGCATACAGGAGGCGGCAGTAAAAAAAATGTCAGATGTATACGTACGTTACATCCTTTATATCGAAAGATACGGTATGCGTATGTAGACGTACATTACCTGCAGTCAACGGAGGTAAATGAAATGTGAAATTATTGTTTGGCGAGTAGTAGGTACGCGCGCGCGATAATGCAAATGGATCACGACATAAATTGGCGTAGATTAGAATTATTGAATGTTGTATGATGCACAATGCAAGAACATTGGCTTCATTATACGGTAGCCTTCGAGATTTACGAGATGCTCTCGCCGGCTGCGCAGTGGATAAAGGTTAAGAACCCTGTTTATTTAAAATGAACTAAAGGTTAGTCGTAAATCGCGCTTTGCGAAACGAAACATACACGCCGGCCGCGCACCGACTCGTTTTACTTCTTGCAAAACGACGACGCGTCCGAAGACAGCGCCCGGGTACGATTCAGACGTGCAACAGCGAGTCTGCCTGCAAAAACAAGCGCTGCACTCGCGCTCAATGCAAATATTCAAGGATAATAACAATCTACGATGCATTAACCCTTGTTAATGTCGTGCCATGTTATGTTGCGCTGCGTGTCTTCGCTTTTTCGCTTCGTGTAAAATTATTAATAATCATTATATCATTGTCTGTGCGCATCTTTGCAGAAATCAATCAATAATCAATATGATTTAATTACCGTGAAATAAACCTACGCCTGGGTTAATAGCTGCATTGTCTATACTGATTTGCGACTCGACCCATAGAAATCTCGTAATTAAAAAGATAATGAACATGAAATGATCATTTTTACAGTTATTAACAGAGAGAAATCTTTCATTTTCTCCATTGCCAACCTTCAATCAGTTTTAATGCTTGCTAGAAAATGCAACAAAAAAGTCGTGAAAACTAATAATGCGTATCAAAAGAGTAAGCATAATTTATGTATTAGTTAACGCGGGATTGCAATACGAAAAAGACGTAATACATAATGCGGCATGAGTTTTATCACAAGATATAAACATATCATATCGAGGTGCGCCCACGGTTCTCCATTGACACACATTTCGGTTCGTAGCGTTAGTGTTGTTATTGTTGATATTTCAATCGAGCGCGTGCGCCGCGCATGAAAATCAACAATTATTGATAGGGCAGCCGACGACAATAGCAAAGCAATAGCTTATGCAATCGTTGCGTTTGGCTGGGCTGTTATAGCATATTCAAAGTTGGCGAATTTATCGAGCCGGCGCGCGGCGAGGAAAGAAAAGCAAAAAGGAAAAACACGAAGTGGAAGTTAATTAATCGCGAGCTGATGGCAAACATGCGCGACGCGGCCAGACGTAATATTCATTAATTTAATTAAACGCCGCGAAGCTTTCGTGTGCCGCCCCCGCCGGCGTCATCAAACTTTATACGCTACGTGCATTAATACTGACTTAATCCTTGCACTATACGTCTCGCAACTAAGTATTACTGCACACTTGCATATTTATTGCTTATTTCATTGCACCTCACCGAATTCCTTCCTCTCTATCTGCATGCGCACAAAGTCAGAAGGAAGAAGCACTTAAGTAAAGTAAGCGTGATTTTTTCGTTATCGTAAGGAACTACGAACATGTGTGTTAAGACTACTGTATGGCAAACATTGCAAGAAATTAATGGATTGTTCATTTTCACGTCGGCAATTATCGAATGCGGATGTGCATTTACACACAATGCGTACTTACTCATTGCACATTTCCTCGCGGGTGGATATGCCTGCAAGGGACGGAAATAACATTTGTCGTTCCGTCAGAGTGCGCTCTTCACCCTCATTCACGTTATGTATAATTTAAAGTCAATAATATTTGTAAAACTCATCATTAAGTATGATTATTATGGGCATCTAAACGTTTTTTATTAGGTTTCGTATTAATGTAGCGTAGAAATAAAAATTGATGTGAGAACGGCACCCCTAGAACAATAACTTGCAACTTGCTTGCTTAATTATGCAGTCAGCAAGCGTAACTAAGTATGTATTTATGTTTCGGACGTTTCGAAGGATGCGCTTCGAATTGCTTGCTTGATCTCTCCTGTCGTGCGTCGTCATTGAATTTATCACAATCGCGCGCTTGCAGAGTCTTTTGTTGTTGTTTTCCGCGTCAGTGCGCGCTTCCTTCTCGGTGATTTCTTCACTAGTAGCGGCTCGTTAGTAGGCAAATTAAATCAGGTGTGGCACACGGAAAATTTTCCGCTATACAATTTCAGTTATTATCATTTTTAATGGTCAATGATTGATATAATAGCAGCGTCGGAAAGTTGAAAAATTCGTTGCAATTGCTTCCTAAAAGCTGTAAGTCCATGCATGTAAAGCAAGTTAAAAGCATTTTGTTGTCATGTCGTTTAATACGCTCTCTAATGGATTGTTTACAATGTCGAGAACTAGTAATTAACGTTAAGGGTTTTATGTTCTCTGGTCAAATAATTCAAGTTTTTCTTTATTACTTTATAAGATAATTTCCTAGCTTTTAAATGGTCGATTGTTTTACGTTATTCAAGCAGGACACTTTTTATCATTTCCGGCTGTATGATGATAATAACTGAGAATATTTGATGGTCATAGCAAAGATGAAAAATGGCTGTAAACTATATTAGAAATTAACGCATTCATAGTTAGTAGAGCATTGGAAACTAGAATTTAAGTGCAGATTTATTAACATGCAGCTGTGCTGTGTGTTCTTTTAATGCAGGCGTAAAAGTTTTAATACTTTTTCCATATTTTACGCGCACGTTTACTTTAGCGCAACAGTCCGTACGTACGTGTTGGTAATTTATATCGCGGCAAAACGCGTAATTGAACATTAATTATTGCCACTATTAAGACGGCCGTAAAAGAGCGCACATTTACCATTCATACGATGCTTAATTTTATTTAGAAAACATGCCTCGATTCCAATTTAGGCACAATTGACGTACAAACCATAAAGGCACGCATGACGCTCAAGTTTTCCGTTCGGAAATCAAAGATTAATAGTGGAATGCTTTCAGGTTAAATCATGAAATAATAAATTGCGATACTGCGAAAAATTGATTATTAATTTCCCAGTTGCGCGTTTTTGCGATCAGTCGCCGATCGGGGGCCTATTTCATTATTAATAGCTGAAAAACTTGCGAGCCGAAGCCCCGACGATAAGAAGTCTCTCGCGCGTTCGTACGTTCTTCTTCCTCTTCTTGTGTTTTGATTGATTGCAGACGTGGCGATCTTACGCGCATCGATCTCTTGCGTAATAAGCGATCGCACACACACACACAGCGCATGAATTATTGGCGTGGATGTTGCTCGTGCGATTAATAATAATCGTAATAATCATTCGTGGATTAATAATCGTAAAGCGCGAAAAGTCTTTTGCATTTCCCATGCACGCAGCAAACGTGAGATTTGAGTCATGCACGTATTGAAGCCAATAGATGATCGCCAATTGGAGATAATTAGACAATAAATGAGTTGACTTGGGATTTATAACGCGCCTGCTTGCTGATGCAATTTGCTTTCGTTTCGTACTCGCACTTTTTCTGCTCATTACTCGTATTCATTTCACTTGCGCCGCGCTGTGATTGATGTTGTTTGTATTCGTAAATGAAAGGCAACAACATTGTACTTGTGTGTAATATCGAGCGTAATGCCACAATTTATGTCTTATTATTAATGTTTTT
This sequence comes from Aleochara curtula, assembly GCA_963978815.1. Classification (NCBI taxonomy): domain Eukaryota; kingdom Metazoa; phylum Arthropoda; class Insecta; order Coleoptera; family Staphylinidae; genus Aleochara; species Aleochara curtula. The sequence continues at coordinate 14,769,746 of OZ022216.1, read as the reverse complement.
TCTGCTTCGACGCGAGCGCGCACGCATTGAGATAATAAAGTTTGGATGCGTGCTTTTCTTCCAGCTCGGAAAGAAACCAGAACAAGCTCACGACATTCATAGATAGGATAAATGCATAGAGTGTATTAAAATTATTCATACCAAGTGTTTTCGGCTCTCGTTTGGTGAAATGCAGCTGAATTTCATGAGAGAGAATAAGTCGTTTATGATTGGAATATTTTGAAGCGCATTAATACTAATAAGATTAAGTCGAATTTAAGTCGGTTTGAAATTCGCTTTGGCGCTTAGAACAAGTGATGAACCGTTATTTCAATAAAGGCAGACGAATCCAAACACACGAGTCGCGCACATGCAGAAAACGGCTCATTTATCATCAGGAGAACGAAGATCTAGCGAGCTGCTGAGCATGAGGAACGTGAAATCGTGCCATTTTTTCCTCGCTGCTCCGAAAGGGGGGCCCATTCTTCTTTATCGATCTATCACTCGCGACCGCTCTTTCACTATTCCGCACGACGTGCCTAATAAGTTACAAAGTAAAATCGTTTGTTCAATTCGTGGGGCTCAATTAGCGAACGCGCATGCTTTTTCTCGTTATTATCTAACAAAACATACGTTTATTATCCGTTAAACTAGTTGTAATGATTGTTATTATTTCTTCTCTAATTGTTCAAATATTTCAAATTAATGATTTTTTGTTTCTTCGCTATTAGTCGCGCATCTACTGAAAACAGCTATTAATAAATCATGTGATTTGTTTTAATAGAATTAATAGTCAGAAAGTGTGATTTCTTATAATATGCGACTGGTAAGCATCAGGGATAAAAGACTAATTATTAAAACGACTTTCGTCACGGTGCTTGAGTCCTCAATGTGAACGGGCGCGTTCGCAAAGCACATGCAATGATGTGTGGCGTATGGCTTAAAGTAAGTAAGAAAGAACCATCAACGAGCGCGCACACATGCAGCGCGTACTCATGCGTTCTGATAATTTAAGAAGTACTTGGCCTCGATTAGTAGCAGCTCTAATGCACAAGACGCGTTCTCGCCGGTAATTCCATTGCGCATTACGCGCCCGACTAATGCACGCGCAGCTGCCAAATGGTGCGCAATTGTTTTGCGATACGTACGGACGGCCGCAAGGATTCCTGTCGTTCATTACGATCCTGCTTGGCATGCGGGCGGAGTGCTGTCTTCCTGTCGGCCGCCCGCAGCCGCGGATGATGTCTCGCACTGTTGACACTAACAGTTAAATTGCAGTGCGCTGCAAACTCGTCAAGGGGGCGGCGATTCGACGGTGGCCGTATTCCGGGGGTAAATAGTACGTGAAACCGCACGTTCGACATTCCCACGCTTCTCGCTGGCACTCTACATTCGCATAAATTAACTCGCGCCAAGTTTTAAGTAATATCGCCAACTTTTAAACGTGAATTTTTCAAATGGCTGTTACCTGTTACTCAAGTGCCAAACCATATGGGAGCAATATGCGCGTGCCGTTGCGCGACACGAGAAACTTCTGTGAAATATTATTTCATAACTTGATTTAAATTGTTCCCTCCGGAGCGCAAGGGAAGAGCGCAACTCTTCCCTCGTCCGACCATTACTCTTCGCAGGACAACTGGCTTAGCCCGTGGAATAGATTAAACGGTGTTTCCTTAATATGGGACGTGAAAGTAGCGAGAGATAATTAAAATATTTTGAAATAATTTCGAAAGTAGCTTGGGCAAGAACAATAATCACATAGTCTAAATTCGATTGTGAGGTCGATTCGTCGATGCAGAAAATGATTTAATGAACGGGATTGATGATCAGCATGACGTCACTTCTCACGGCCGGCCGTGAAGAAAGGTAACGCACAATATGCGCTGATTAGAATCAAGCCAAGCCAAGCAACAAACAAGAACGACGTTCGAGGGAATGTGCATCTCGATCTCTCGCCGCGTTCGGAGCGCACGATGAAACGAAAGGAAAACAAGAGCGCTATTATGCGCTTCTCGCACGTATATTAAGCTGCCTACGCACACGTACCTACTCCTTACACATCGTAATATCACACCTTTCGATTTATTGCAATATTTTTATTTTCTGTGAGATACCCGAGAGGGTCTTTCAAAATATTACTCGTCGCAATGCAATGCAGTGAGTTGTTAACTACTACTTGAATATGCCTCAAACTTGAATTTTTAATTATGTTTTCTAATTGTGCACTACCAAATATAGATTAAGATTAGAAATTGTTCAAGAGGTGAGAACATGTAAACAAGAGATCTTGCATTAATCATCTAAATATGTTTCAATTCATACAAAGTACATACATAATTCTACGTTTGAGATGATTGCTAATGTTTCGTGGTATTCTTTAATAAAAATTAATTTATTTAAGTGGACAACCAGTATAAAAATTAGAATTTGAAAAATATGCATATGAGAAACATTAATAAATATTTATACGCTTGAATGTTTTACAATATGTGCTCAAAGATACTGCGTGCTATAAAATAACACTTGAGAAAAACTCATGTAGAGTTACATAATCATTAATTGCTATTGATGCTTACGAGATAATTGTTTAATCATTTAAATAATAATGCGCGCGACCCACTCGCCGATGAACGAACGCGCGATGCGAATACGATTTACTATCTATTATTGCCTGTCATATTTGTAGATTGAGCTTAATGAGTAACTTGACGAAGCAAACACTGTATACGTATTCACATGGTCTTGGCGCAAATAGCTAATAATTTATGACGTTTTAAGTGAAATTTATCCAACGAAATTATGATTACGTCGTGAAAAATAACTTTAGATTTTTAGTCATGAATAATTTATACGCAAAAGTGTTTTCGATAATTCACTTCGATGCGTTTGATTTATTGCTCGTATTTGAATGCGCTAGAAAATGTGAAATCCATCCGAGAGCAACTGTGCGCGCCGGCATTATTATTTAAACATCCAGTCTCGTTCGTTCGCAATGCGTTAAGTGGAAAATAAGTTGCTTAAGAAAACCTTTTACATATTGAAGATCTGCCCACGTCTCACCAGTGCGCCGCCGTATATGCAAACGCGGGTTAATTATACAATAATAAACATGAATTGACCATCTTTGGCAGTGTCTCTAGGTTATGAAAAAGTAAACTTATCCGAGATTTCACGTGCATAAATTAACAATATTCTTGCGAATTGCCTGACAGTTAACAACCAATGATAAAAGGTCAGCACTCGGCCGTATAAATCACAAATTTGAACGAATTTAATTTATTCAGCAGCAGCAGCAGCAGGGAAAAAGAAAATACGTTTTAAGGAAGCAGATGACAAATGCATGAGTGAAAGAGTTCGTTTTTTTTATAGTCGCACGGATTTTTATACAAATCGTAAGCGAAGAGCGTCGACGCATCGGCGAGCATTTAATTATTTACGAATCCAATTATCTTGTTTATTTTACGTCGTTTTTACACCGTAATGCGAATACGGAATCCATAGCGTTTGCGAAGCGAGTCGGTCGGGAAAACTCCGCCCGGGGCAGCAGCTGCTTATCGATTTTTCCGATATCGAGGAGTCATCGCAAACATCATCCGGAGCCGTGCACGACTCGTCTCAATATCTCCTTTCATTACGCGCACGCTTCTGCAAGACCGCACGAATTATTTACGTGAAATATGAGTGCACAAACATCTGCGCTAACCTAACCTATAAATAATCGTAAACATTTAGACTCGGGAATGAAGCGAGTTCAATTAAATGAATCCAAAGTCAAATGAGCTGCGTGCATATTTGCTGCGTAAATAATTGAAAGTTAATTAATGCTCTGCGTGCGCGTATGATAAAGTTCTAATTTAATTAAAACTAATCTATAAAAGTGCGTTTTACGAGTACGAGCGGTGCTAACGGTGCTTTTGAAACCTGATTTTATTTTATTTCGCTTCATACCATTTTATTTTTTCGGCAACAAACTTTATGACGTGCTAAGTGTGATCAATATAGCAGCATAGCAAAGCGTATGTGTACATACACACACACTGAGTGAGTTCGTAAAGTTGAAACTTAAATTCAAGTAATACGGACGAATAATATGGCAAGCGCGTTCGTGCTATAAACGTAAACAGAGCGCAGTTGCGCACAAAAAAAGGCGGAAGAACAACGAGACGAGATTTCAACGCGCCGAAAATGCACTGCGTATAAATAATGAAGCAGGATCGGCGGCAACACTGCCACTGCCGCCAACGAAAACAGTTTAAAGGCGTTGATAGATAAGGGCAACGCGTGCTTCCGAGCAATATAATTAAATATGTATCTTGATTTTTAAATGGCTTGCCATTAAATAAATTATGCCCAGAGTCGTTCAATGTCGGAGTGAATTGTTCCAACAACTTTTTCTCGTTTTGCACGACTTCCCCCGAAAAAACTCGAAGAGCAATAGGAGTATTTCAAATAAATATTTAATATGCATATAGGTAAACAAAGCAGAATACAAAAACGCATGAAATGAGAAGCAATACGGAATTTCTGTCTTGGACAGAGTCAGTCAGTGTGTGCATCCGTTGTGTGCGCATGAGAAACGCTATAAAATTTTATGTAAATGCATGTAATGGATATGTTTCCAGATATCCCATATCCACTACCGATACTTTACTCGCGTCTCTCTTTACGAAATGCACGTAACAGATAAACGTAAATTTTTCGAAGAAATCGGCCCGCGCGCATATGACTCTGCCGGATTGAATACACTTCACGTTATGACCGAACGACGGCCGAATGCTGCATCACAACTACCATCGCGCAGAGCCGAGAGCAAGAACAAGAACAAGAAGTTCGATTATACGATGCCATCTATCACGCTCATGTGTGTCCCAGTGCTCTTGCTCTTCTCGCGCGACTCATTCGTAAGCAGACGTTATGATATTTTTACGGGTGCAATAACAGTTTAAATTTGCAACGTGCATTTCAATGAATCTTCCTTCTCAACCCTTCGTTTCATCCCGAGAGTGCATGTTTATGCATACGCTAGAATTTTTCACCGACAATTTGGTTTTGAGAGAAATATTATTTAATGAAGCAGCAAGAAAGGTAGAGCGATAAAGTACGTACAGATTACTTGGAAGTTGTTGCTGGAAGTTTGTGGTAGCAATTACGAAAGACATTTAGTGTGGTGCAATTATAGTAAATTAGTTCAAATCATTAGATATTTATGTGCATCTAAAACGCTTTCCAGATGCGTGAGCGAGCATAAAACGGGGAAACGTAATTCACACGACACGCATTCAATAGCAATAATAATATGCGCGACTCTTTGAGCGCCGGCACACGAATTTACGATTTTAAATATTTATGCAAATCGTAAATATTTATACGCTCGTAAAACTCAAGTTAATATAATTTTGCGGCATTAAAATCGTATAATTAAGATAAATCAGGCGAGGTGCTGGTAGCGCACGCCGGAATAAGAACTCAAGCAATAAATAAATTGCAACAAGCTGACAAGTAATTGCAATGCATAAATATCGCATCCGCGGCGCATCAATAAACGTCCGTAATTGCAAAGTTTTAATTCGTGCGTCCAGCGACCGGCGGTGGCGGACGCACGGGGGGGGGCGAGGAGGAAAAAGGAATATCAATGCGAATGCAACATACGTATGCGTTTTATTGTGATGCTGTTGCTGTTGCTGTTGTTGTTGTTCGGCGAGAACGTGCAGACGCTCTGCGCATGGCATGCTTTGTAGGCACTTAACTATGGGTCACGATCCTGACTCCTCGAGACTTCTTCTTCGTCTCTTCGCCGTGTGCTCGCGCGCGCGAGCCAGCGATAGTAAATTGTGATAGCGCACCGCACACTGCACTAATGATGCAGTCCACCTTAGTTAAGTTCGTATCCTGGTCACTGACCAGCTAATCACGTACTACCTATAACAACAACAACAACACCAACCACAGCAAAATATTACAAAATATCGCAGCTATTCCACCATTTCCTTATTAAGTCACTCAACTGTGTTATTTTCGTAATTTCTAATTAATTTTGATAGATATGTAAATCCACCGATGCGGTGCCGGTGCTGCATTGTGACTTATTGACATGACACACTAAACTCATTAATATTATTTCAAATTTCGAGTGAAACATAAATTAACTTTAATTAACTTGATTTAGAAAATTAGAAATGCACCGCTCTAGAATGCACTGTCGTTGGTCAATTTCTATTGCAATTATTCAAGGGTATAAAATTGAAGTCGTACTGAATATTTATCTAAGCATCGTAAAAGTAAATTGTTATAACTGTTTTATTAACACACTAACAATAAATTTTATGTGGGAATTAATTAAAATTCAATCGCCGGCGATTAAATTAAATCGCTTGAATATGTTTAGTTTGATATCAAAAAACAAATTTGTATAGAGCGCGTTCAAAGAACTGCCGATAATAAAAAAAAGTGACTCAATGTCACCGCGCACAGCTGACTTAATCGAGAGAAGAGATAGAAGAGTTGCTTGGTTGGTTGGCTGGTGTGTTCGAGCACATCTAATAAAAAATTAATATGTGTAGATGTCGCAATGAATAAACTTCATTTTTGTTGCTTTAACGACAACCAGTAGTCTGAACAGCAGCAGCAGCACACGATTATAGCAAACGGCTGGCAACAACATTTATGTATCTTTGACTCTCGCGCGCGCGCGCACACACACCAAACATGCGCGTATTACATATTACCTATTAGATTTATCTACGCGTATCTATCTCGCCTTGTGTGTTGTTCGGATTGAATTGAAAGAATCAACTTTGCCATCTCTATCGCCATCGCGCCAAGATCTCTAAACGAGTATGAGTGATGAAGCACACTCGCTGTTTGTATTTCCTGATTGAGCCTCCTGTCTTACGCGCGCGCACCTTAAGAAGATTAAGATACATTTTTATTCCTTTCTTTGCATCCACATACCTATTCAAATACTATTTTTGTAGACTACCAAAATGTAGTAAATTAAGAAATACCCTTGTGGTTAATTTTACTGTATGGGAATTTATGTAGTGATGCAAGCGTACAAGATTTATTTGGAAAGTGATATATGATTGTGAACGATGTCGTGTAATTGATGTTGCGAAAGGAGGTCAACTCTTTGAGTAGTTCTCGAGTGGTTGCGGTGAGGCGCCACGGAAGTGACTTAAGCATATACGCACACGAAATAACCGCCAACGGCAGTATAATGAGCGCTAAACGGAGTGTGGTGCGTGGTGCTGCGTTGTCAAGGTTGGAACAATCTTGAAAACCTGCCGAGCAGGAAGAGAGGTCACTGTCATTGCGCGCCCTCCGGCTCGCCACGACGAACGAGACTCGCTTTATTATATGTATTTCGTTAATTGATACATGCAAACCCACTCTTGAATTAAGTCCATTTAGCCAGGCGGGCGCGCGCGCGCACTCGCGAGTATTAAATTAAAACTTATTTTTGTTTAAACGGCGCGCAAGTGTTCGAGGATAAACACCTCGGGCGCCCCAACAAATAGAGGATTCAATTGTCATTGCAGCGAACGTCTTCTTTTTCGTTTTCGTCTTGCTGCGCTCGCTTGCAGTCAGGAACAGTAAACTCATTAAGCACCCAGAAGTACTACGAGCAAAACGGCGGGCATTAGCATTCATGAGCGTATGGCTCGCTCTCTCGCTCCGTAAATTTATGCGCGTTTCTCCTCGTCGCTCGCATTGTGCCATTCGCACTAATAATTAATTCTGTTACCATTTAATAGTCGCTCGACTTGACAACGTTGTTGATGCATGCGCGCATGCGGAGCGCCACACTCGTATATCTCCCCGCGCTATCAATAATTTCTCCGCGCCCGATCATAAACTGCTCGCCGCGAGTCTAATTGACACATCAATTTCTTAGATTTCTTGCATTTTTGCTAATCAACATACATATTCTCCGCAGCAAAAATCTCAACTATTTCTCTCGTTACTTCTAGTAAATTTCATTTAATTGACTCAAATCTTAATTAATTTTACATTTAAAGCAGAAAATATTATTTATTCATTTATCATATATTTATTCATTTAAAATCAGTAGAGAACTATGAGATAATTAGTTCAAAGAGAAGATGACTTGATATGATTAAGTTTTTCGTAATGGTTAAGGAACGCAAATTAAAGTTGAAAATTATTTGTCGTTTTTCATCAATTTGTATAAAAAAATGGCGTTCAACGGCACATGCGCTCGTAAATTTGCACATGGCATTCATCATAAATTACGAGTTAGATGGTGTCGTCGGTGTGGCTCCTGCGCGCAAACGCACAAAGCGCATACGCAATTATAAATATAGTCGATGGTTAATTAGCAACAAAGGGGTTTTATTGCCGAGTAAACAACTCGCACTCACTCGACGCGCACTCGCAGGATTAAGTTAAGCGCATGCGAGCCTCGTATATTCATCATTTCGCAATCTACATGCATAGAGCTGAGCGACTTGCTGCTGCTGCTGCTGCTGCTGCTGCTGCTGCTGCACATGCCTGCATATGAATCGCAAACTAACTGGATGGTGTCAAGCACACATGGATAATTTTCATGAATCATCATCGTTCATTTATATAGCGCCGCTATGCACACGCTCTATATTAATGCGCCTAGTGCACTAAAACAACGCCAAATTATTACGCTCAAGACGATGAAGCCGATGACGACGACGATGCGTTTGTTGATCCTCCTCCTCCTCCACCTTCAACTCCTTCTTCGTCTGCGTCTTTTTCCGTTTCGTCCTCATGCTGCGCGCGGAGAAACGAACGTGCGTGCTGTAAGTGCAGTAATAAAACAAGTTCCGTAATGCATGTCGACTTTACGATTGCGTTCGTAAAGATTTAAAACCTATTTAAGTCAATTTTTAACACTTTTTCCTTCGGCACTTGGTCCGCACTGCGCATGACGCATCCGCACTCGCTGCTAACGTTTAACAAACGTTTCTGGTACAGTTATTAGCATAAAATTTATATGGAGTTATGCTCATGATTTTTATTGCGTTTTAATAACATTTCTTCATTTAAATATATCGCTTCAATTTTAAGACCAAATGCCCAGAGCGCAAAAACTTTTTCTCTGCCAACATTTTAAGTCATTTACACTCGCTAAACTTTACCATTTGACATCAAACAAGAGTCGCATGTCAAAGTTTATTTGGGAAATTTTGGAAACAGTTAAACTGATCCGCATTACATGTGTGTCGCGGAGGAGAGTGACATCGACAAATTCCATCATTAGGAGTGACATTTGAAATGTGCTCGCGCGTCCAATTATACATTGCTTTGTCTTGGCTACAAATTAATTTCTAATTAGCACGCAGACGCAGCACATGCGAGCGCGAGATGGAGATGGCGTCTTGGAAAGTGAGCGCACACATGCGGCACACGAGATTAATTCATGAACTAATCCTGGAATTCCTGCGGGAATGCGCGCGTCAAACGCTGTTACATTACGCACATTATGCTAACGGTGCACGAAATGTTTGGGAACATTTTTCGGTGGATTTAGATGCGCGACTGATACGACCGCTGCTGCTTATTGTTGTAATCCTCAAAAGAATGATAAATTCTCGTGCGTTTCCTTGCGCAACTTTTAATCCAATTAAAATTAATGAATTATGAACACAAAATTCAGCATTTTGTGTCAAAGTTTAACATACGCACAGGCGACATACTTTCTTGGAATTCGATACTTTTAAGGAATCATTAAAAATTTACCAAGTTAGTAGTAAAAAAAGCAATCTATTAAAAGTACTGAAACTTATTGGAAATCACATTTCTCCTTAAGTCTATGTACGTATTTTTATGAGTTCATCACACTCTTGACATTGGTCACATTTGTTCGTAAATCGCAGCCATTAAAAACGCACATTTCCAATGACTTCTTCGAAGAGGATGTGGAGGAAGTCGAGTCGAGCAGTCGACTGACGCATTAAAGAAAATTCCATAATCCTGATGATTCTTTCATGGCAAATATGTGCTTCTTAAAAGCAGAAACAATTTCAACGCACGTTCTGTCTTATCAGCCAATGATATTGGCCATTGACTTAAACCGAGTGTCCTGTTTCTCGCAGTTGGAACGTGCGTTGATTGCATTTCTTGTTGACACGAACATTTCGATGCGTGTCCAATCATCGTTACGTACTTTCTTTCGATAAGCGCACTCGATTAGTAATCAGTCGCCGCACGTGTGTGATAAAAAATAAATTATTACAGTATTAAGCTATTATTTCGATAATGAATTAATTATAACTATAACTTTATGGCGTTTAGTGAACGGAATTGTCAACGTATGCAAATCAATTGATAACGCGCGCGTGAAATTCATAACAATTTTAATTTTTTCCCGTTTTCGAGTAAATTAATATTGATGCGTAATCAATACAAGTATTTGTTTTACTCGAACGATATTATTTGCCTGCAGTGCACACATAAACTTGAATTGAATTGAAAAATAAATTCCACTTTGAATTTATGTGTGTAGGTACATCGAGTGTGTTTATCTAATGCTCGAACAATTTCATTCTGTTTATGTACGATGAATATTGAACGCACATATCTGTGAAAGTTTGCCCATTGAGGGAGAATCCAATATAATGTCTTCTTGTTGTTCTCGGCGCTGTTCGCCCAAGTTTGACTTGTTTTGGTTTTGTTACTCGTTCGCGCGCACCCTTAATTTTATTTTTCCTCGCTGGTGGTGCGCGCCGCGAAAGGCGCTGTTTGCTTCGAATCAACAATACGCTCCCGCGCGCGCGAGATTATGGAATAATAATAACAACATTCGCGTATCGCGCTCCGCATCGCACGAAGACGGAAATTTCATCGCGATTGCCAGCCGGCATTTTCTAATATATTCTTTGGCATGTTGATTTCTGTCATCGCGTTCGTCATATTAGAAATCTCCAAATCCAATCATACGCTGAGCACGCAATAATTCCACCGATAAGAATAAACTCCCCGTCGATTTCGTACGCGGAAGGAAATTTCAATGTGTGTCCTTGTACTCACACACGAGATTTATTACAATTTTTTCCATGCTGCTTTAGATGTTTGTTCTTTGGCCAGTTCGTTAGTCAGTCGTCTGTCTATCATGATTGAACGCAACGCAACGCAACGCAACGCACTTAATACGGTGCGTGTAATTTTAATTGGGAAAGTTAACGTAATCGCACGCGCGTAGGCTGCGAGTTAAATTAAAATGTAGCACACGTTGAAAAACTAAAGGTTTTTTCCATATAAGCAAACAATCATAAATCGCAAAGCGTGTTTTTTCTAACTAGATGTGTGCGAAGAAAAAACCGGTGGTCATGAAACGTTTCAATAATACTTTTGCGCCTGGTTGACTTCGGAACACTCCTAGTCACGTTTCTTTACTATTGCTGCTGCTGCTGCTGCTGCTGTTCGTCTCCTGCCACTCACTTAGCTGCTCGACTCGTTGCCAATGTTTTATTTATAATTTTTTTCGATTTGTGCTCGTCATGCATAAGTATGACAAATTACTTCTTAAGATGATTGTAATTAAATTCAACGCTTTCAACAATTAGTAATTCATTATATTAATAATTCAAATCACATATGGTTTCTGAGATATTAAGAAATCCGTAACAAATGTACATTTCAAACACAGGTAAATTCTAGCTAACATACACGTGATCTTTTTTTAAGAAACTTAATGATTTGAAGATAATTTAATAATCTTTTTATTACTGAAAAAAATATTATGAGAGTTTATTTAGTTTCCAAGATACATATTATTAAAAGTATCATGGTTTTTTTTTCGAAATTTCACTTGCAATAAAAGAAGTGAATGCAAACATATATGCAATGAAAATAAAGTGAAATAGTAATTGGAACAACTGACAAATTGTCGAAAACAAACTCCAGCGCGCTTATGCGAAACGTGATTGAAAAGCATAATAAAACGTGCAGATAAATAGAACATTAAATGTTTATACGTCCAATTCGAAATGCACGGAGTGACCTTTTTACTCAAAGAGGCCACCTCATAATCTAATCGTGTAATACGCAAGTGTTACGATACATTTAATGAATCATTACACGAACAAATAAACGTTAGATTTCGCTTATCGTTCAATGCACAGCTGAGCATTTAAGAAACGTAAAAATCCATACGAACGTATATTCCGTACGTGCAACAGCTCAATAGACGAATACGCCAATCGCGTTTTGTTTATTGACATTATGGCGCATATTTTCATGTGTCGCAATCAAGACTAAGCACATAATTGCGATCGATTAAGGTCAACGCCGAATCCGATGCGTAGTTCGGGCGTGTGCGTTGTTGTGCATTCTGCTATCTTATCAGGACAACGAAATGCGCGGGGTGTTGTTCCTTGTTTCCGCAATCGCCAATGCAGATAGAATGCATGTATGCTGGTGTTGCTCTTATCAAACACTTGCCGCTGGCAGCCACATGTTCGTCCTTGCGCGAATTAAAAAAACCTAATGATAACAATGTTCATCAAATTGTTTTAATTATATAATTACATCTTCATTACGCTCCTAATGAAGCCATTATCAAATTTGCATATTGTTGCGTGTGTATCGATTGACAAACATTATAGCTAATTGTATTTTTTATTTGTTTCAGGTGAGTTGTCTTCCTGATTTGTATCCCTTTCGTAGCAAGGTAAAAACTAACGATTATTTTGAATGAAACTCTTGGAAAACAATCATAACGTAATAAGCCGTCGGGTAATAGTTAGGCAATTAGGTAATTTACATATGAGGATAATTTCAATTCGCCATCCATTGCGCCGTAATTAAATCGGTTTAAAAGGCAAACAGATAGAGTGAGTGCATATTAAATTGAGTAATTTACGTTCATAGTTCAGTTCGACTCGTATCGATCCGGCCGGCATAAAATCTCCTTCGGCCTGGGAGTCGAGTCCGTCGTGTCGAAGTCGATATAATAAGTGCCTTATTTTATGTAAATTTCAGTTGTCATTTGCATATCGTAATTGCAGCTAATTAATTGTAAAACGACACGATCATCATGGCTAATAACTAAGCATTTGTAAAATTACAGCTACATTACAAACTTAATTAAAACGCGATAAAATTTTCCACTTTCATAGTCGATTCGAAATCTAAGTATGTATAGCGTTTAGAAATTCTAACAAATCAATCGGAGATAATTAGCGCGCCGACATATATAAAATTATGCCGAAAGCGATAGATAAAATTGCTATTATGCAAACGAATTTTATGTGCTAAGCAAGATGTGTGGTTGATTTCGATTTCAAAGTCAAGGCTCACAACTATCGCCCGCTATGCATGACTGACTTATGCAATTGGTGTAATAATTAATTAATTTTTTCCAACCTCGCACTACTCAATAAGAGCTGGTGTTCGAACAGTTCATATCGGTCAGAGGCTCCGGGGCACTCTTGTTTTTTGGGCACACGCAATTGGGTCGGGGCGAGGGATAATTTACGATGTCAGTTTGACTAATTGGAAATTTGTTTTTGGAACGTTCGCGCGCCGAGTAAACCAATGAAGGCAAAAAGCGCAGCATCAAGGGCGAAAAAAAAATTGCCGTATGTGGTGTTTTGCACTCTCCGCGCGCCGCCGCCATCGACTTGGTCGTCGAATGATGATGATGACGATATTTCCGCGTTACCATTCGATGCGTTCCGTTGTTTGCCTCTGTTCCGTTCCATTTCGCTTCGCCTAATGAAAACGAAAATGAAAGCGAAAAGCCGTACATATTTGATTGTGCCCGTAAATTTTATGGAGACGGCAGCGCGAGCGTGACGAAAAATTGCTGCCCCTCGATATTCGCCTGCTTGCTTCCTTTTGCCGCCGCCGCTGCCGCTTCTGATATATCGGCTCTCTTAATGCAATTAATTGACAAGTATTTTTCTTTCTGCATGTGGGGAAAACTCAATACGTTTCCAACGAAACTAATTTAAACGCGTAATTATTAATTAATTACGGCTTCAAGGTTTCCCCGTTTCGAAATCAGATTGCAGCTTTATTAGATTGGGACTTGGAGTTATTTTAAAATTGCATTACGCGTTTTTTTTTTCTGTCGCGAAAAAAAGTACTCTCAAGAATAATTCAATTGCTTGTGTGCACATCAAAGCAAAAATTTTATTAGGGTTGTTTTTTTTCTGGCGGAAATCATAATTAGAGAAAGCACTCATGTTGATTTAATAAGACAAATAGAATAAGTAACAAAAAATTCATAGAGAAATGAGAATTTATTTTCAGCTTGGCAATAATGTAATTTGGAAAATCCTATGAATAAGTTGGCAGTAATTCAATTAAATATTTAGTGTTTATGTGCGTAATTCGAGTTTTGGCAGACATGCTGTCGATTGATGCATGCGATAGACGAGATGATGTTAGAATAGCAATTAATTTTAATTTATAATTGAGCAGATCACCGCAGTGAAGCACTATGATTGATAGCAGTATATCATTCGGTGTATAATTAAAGTGCATTACGAGCAATTGACCTTGGTGCATGCAGCCAAACAAGATCGGGCGCACGTTCGCGTCGAGCAGTCTGCCAGCGATCCGATACGGAATGACGTCAAATGCCATGCGGCATTTCGCCGTAAAGCGTGTGTTTTTTCGCTCTGCCTGTATTTTTTCCGCGTACCGCAGTTGCACTGCACGTTGCAAAACGTATTGTTGGGAAACGGATTGAGTAAGCATAAATTAGCAGGAATCGCCTGTCAGAGTGATTGCCTTTGATCTTGCGGCCAATTCAATTACGCGCGCAAATATATCATACCGTTTGCAACAAATCACAACTCATTATTCCAAACGGTGCAGTCGAAGGTCAGAAAAAGTGCTTACTTGCGTACATACACTTATATTTCATGTCGAATAAATGAAATGAATTACGTTACGTTTTTAATACCTGCAACAGCGACGAGGAAAAGCAAAATGTAATAATAATACACGGGGAGAAATCACACTTTCGTCTGCGCACACGCAACGCACGAACGCGTGGCGCAAAAGAAGAAATATTTAATGGCAGCGAGTGAGAAGCTGTATGGAATTTCAATTTGCCGCGATATAATTATTTGCCTTTTATGATGCGCATAAAACGAGAGCGCAGACTAGTTTTTCACTTTGCTGCACATACGCGCTCGCTGTTTCCTTCTGCTTTGAACACACATCTCGTGCGCGAGCAATCTCAATCTCTTCTTGCGCCAGCCAGCGTAAGAAAATACGAACACCTGTGTGTTTGCAATTGCATGCCATGCTGAGCCATCAGACATCAATTTCTTGAGCTACCCAAACATACACCTGGCTGAGAGACGGAGGTTATGTATGCATATCATATATATAAATTTGTAAATAATACGAGCAGGAAAGGCATGCAGCGTGAGAACGATGGACTGATAGCCGCGTAATGTTTCTTCAACATGCTCATTAATATTTCTTCGCCCGCTACAGCAACATGGCTGACCAGTACATATTGCAATTCTATTTCAATTATTTACGTCTGCGATCCGTTCGCAGCTCTATTATTCCGGCACGAAGTGGAAAGGGTTATACGGTTGTTATGGTGCGGATTAATAATGCGCGAAATAGGGAAATAAAGACATAGAAAACACTTAGCGAGTGCTGCGCATGGAGATAATTGCAATTATAAGTGGCAGAAGCACAGCTGCTCATAAATTTCAACTTTCATAATTAACAACAAATATCTCAATGAACGGAGAGAACACGGAGAAAATTGGCGTTAGGAATGCTGTACTGAGCGCACAGGACAAAAAAGCTCTTCATTAACTTTCTAACTGTGCTTTTACGTATTGTAATTGATTAAATTGCAAGTAAGCAGATTTTTTCATTCGAGTCTAAGCAAATATTCAAAATATTTATTATGCCCTTCAAGTGCGTACACCTTCCAGCTGGTGGAAAAAGCACACTCGATGATATGCGAAAAATGCAATAATCTCAAAGAGGAGCAACGAAGAACGCCGAAAAATATTTTGACATTCAACTGTCCCGGGCGCAAAAAAAAATGGCAAATATGTGTGTAGCGCTAAAAAACAATGTTGCTGTGCGAGCGAGCCGATGCAGTTATTATTTTGTGAATGTGCGACATTCAGCGTGCGATTTTGCATGAATGGCTAAAATTTCGGTTTTCGCTGTTGCCCGAAATTCACTTGAAATAATTAAATGCACGTGCGGTTGGCTTGCTTTACACGCCGAGTTCATGATATATAATCATCCGGAAATTTTCGCTACCGATTCGAATCACTAGCGCGTACATTCGTAAAGTATTACAGTGTATGCGGTAGTTAGTTGTACGTTGGTAATACGCAGAATCGTTTGCATGTTTTGCCTATTATTGTTAACAATGGCAATCGGTGCTTTACAGTTCTGTATTTTAGAGGATGAAATAAAATTTTGCACGTTGCATTTGCGTAAATTAGCGCTTTTATTATAAATAACTTTTCGGCTATTTACTTTCATAATTTAATAGCAGCATCAAAACGCGGCTACGCGTAATTACGAAATTAAAAATATCGAGTACGCGCGCATTTTGATTGATAAAAACAATTTAAATTACTTTATTCGCATCGCTTTGGTGAATTATTTGACTCGGACGAATCAATAATTGAATAAATTCGCGATTGAAAATAATTCGAATTGAAATAGTTTTAATTGCGACGCTCAAGCGGGCGATTCGGGCGCAATTCGTGTTATTAAAACAAATAAAACCCTTGAAAAACATTCCGATGCAATTACTAAATGAGAAATGGCTAAATATTTGCATACAAACGTAACTTTAATTAGCTTGTTACTGCAGTAAAACCTATGATTAAATCTTCTAATTAGCGCAAGTAAATAGACCGGGTGCACTTCAATTATCTCCGTTATTATGCCTATGAAAAAAAGCGTTTGTCGTATTGAATCTGCAACGAGACAACATTCATAATTTGCAAATATGCGCATAGACCGCACATAAAAGATGTCTACTATTATTGGCATCGACATAATTTCTAATTTATCACGATCATCAGCGCGTTTAATCGTTCAATCAAATGCCATTTACGATTATTTCAAATCGAGTTTCGCGAGGATTTGAATCGCACTGCGCGTAACAAATGAGTCAAACGTCGCGCTAATTCGCGATGTAATTGCGCAATTAGACATTAAGGCGCATATTTAAAATGCGATGGATTGCAGCTGGCCGATGGAGCGTTTCCTTATTTTTCATCTCGATCTCGATCATGCCGACGAACGAATTGAAGCAAGTCGAATATCGTATCGTTTGGTTTATTTGGCTTTTGCTCCTAATGGCACATGCATATATTACACGCAAATGCACTTGCGCTCGGATGTCATTTCCTTGTGCAATCGATTCGAATATTATCTGCGTGCGTAAATCGCTTTGGCGCGTTTTGCATATATGGTTCAGCCATATTTAGGAGTCGACTTGTTCGTTCGTTTATTCGTCGTCGTCGCGAGCGGCTTAATAAACCGAGCCATTTGCGCATTTGATGCTGCTCAGACTATGTTCAATTCATTTTGCGCTTTGGGCAATCGCACAAAACACGTCGCTGTACGAATGGAAGAAATAATTGAAATTCAGTTTATCTTTTGCCATTTTCATGTGGTGCGTGTGTTCACTTTTTCGTCCTGCTTGTTCAATCTTTGATTCTTTCTGAGCAAACACACACGCGACGCGACGCGACCTAACGCATTCAAGTGCCTTTATAAATTGTCAACGAAATAAGCCTTAATGATATATGCACTGTTTGTTTGCGCTTGTGCCTGCGAAAAGTCCATATTTGTTTATTGAAATAGAGAACGAGGGACTGGGATGAAAGACAAAAGGAGTGCGCGTCAAACGATTCGACGGCCGAAGAACAACAACGAAAAAATGCACGAGCTTAAGAAGAAAGCTTAAAGATGCAAACGAACCGCCGCCATAAATAATTGTAAACGATTTTCAATGAAGCGAATCGAATAGTTTAATGGTAAACATTGACGCTGGGCAAAAAATCAAACTTGAATTCAACAACTTACTAAATATAGTCACGCGTTGTATAAATGCATAGGAAGATCAACTACAAGATGATGAATTAATTAATGAGTAGAAATTTACTTAATGCTATGGAAATTTTTCGAAAACAAGAGTCTCGCGCGAAATGCTTTGAGTTAATTTTTCATTCGTGTCAATCAAAGTAAATTTATTACCTGGTTATTTACAACAACATAATGACTAGTCAAATATGGAGTGTTTATTGGCTCCAGATAAATTATTTAAACATTCAGTATAAGTGCATAAAAGTAGTAAACCAAATAAGGAATGGTCATTATTTATGATAATAATACGCATCGCATTCGGCGTGTTTGCATGTCAAATATGCTCATGTTATTTGCGCACCGTTTTGTACACACTTATTGCACAATTATTCGAGTACAATAATCATTGCCGCATTCTGCACGTAACGCAATGTATGCGCGAGACAACACTGCAAATAAATTGCAAATCCCAATCGGCGTAATTTGTTTTCGGGCACCTACATTGTTGGATACGAGTGTCCAAAAAAAGCACGCGCATCAAATTACGAAAAGTTCCACTCCTCGCATGGCTCGCTCATTTAATTTAATTATTAGCCGCATTTATTATGCGATTGAATACGCTATAATTACGACTAATTAGCAATTAATCATATACGCCAATTTTGATTGCCTTCCGAGAGCGGCGTGAGCTCAGCTGATCGTTAGAAGGTCAAGGCGATTTCAACAACTTGCAATGAATTGCGCTTTTTCTCCTCTACGGCTTTTTTCATTATCCTCTTCGCTTTGCAGCACCGAAATGCATGCGCGATTATTACACTCGAGCACATAACGCTATTAGAAATAATTGGCGGTGATTATATTTGTTCAAGTTTGAGTTTCATAGTCGTTGCGCTGGCGACGTGCAGTCTGTACTCATGTTGCAATTATACAATACGTGCACACCTTTGCTATTTAACTACTATTTTATACAAAGTGATACACTAAATTCTGAATCCTAATTAATTTTTGAGATTATCTCTACCTTAATCTCTAGTAATTATGAAAATAGTTATTTCATTTCTATCTCGAGTGATAATGAAGAAGTAAAATGAAATCATGTAGCAAAACATTGATGACTTCTTAGCTGGTGAAATACGAGTAGATAGGTATTTGAAATAGCAGCAAATGATGATTCATAGTGTCCAACGAGTGCATTTCAGTTGGATTCTAATGGAAAGGTAAAACAGCTGTAATGATATAATGCACATTGCATCAATGCATAACCGGTATATTTTCCTATACTCAGTCAATAGACATTTGCATAGTTAATGTTCCATCGTATGCAAGTTGGCTTTGTGTATTTCCTGCGTTCAGCCAGCCTGCATTACAGCTCAATAATGTGGCAGTCCTTCTCGTCGTCATCGTCGACGCGTCGACGTAGTACACATTTGAGTTTGAACAGTAATAATATTCACGATTATTGTACAACATTATTTTTATTGCAGCCGGCAATGATCTGCCAGTAAATTTTTTATGGTGTTGCCTTTGTTGTCATTTTTTTCGTTAATGACACCACTAATGTTCTATTTAGCTTTTTACGCCTGCGCGCGCTGCATGCGTTTAAACAATTTGAGGGGAATATGTTTTATTGGCCATTAAATTATTGAAATTTTATTTTATGAATAATTCCAACGAAATGTTATGTAGATGATTGCGTTGTAATTGAGCTGCGTGAAATACATTTGAAATTTCTTTCTCTCATTTCGGACTAGCGTGTAGGTACTGTTGCATGTTGCGAACGGTAACGTAGAGTTGTATTGAATTAATTTCGAAAAGTTGTATAATAGTTGCGGCAAGAGTTGCAGGCTAATAATAGTAATATAATTATGAATGCAAATTGCACTTGGAAGTTGAATTGCACTTGTGAAAAATATTGTTTTTGCGATTGTTTTTCGTACAGTGTTTAATTATTAATTCAAATAGCCGTAGTGTATTAAAATATTCAATGAATATTTACAGTGTTAGCGCAACAATATTGAATTTTGTATTATTTATCGGCGGATATCGGGGGAATAGGTTTATTAACCATAACGTGCATCGAGAATAACACGATTTGAATCCTGGCGCATTAATAACGAATGAGGCAATAATTAAATTCAAGCGATGCATGTATGCGCGTCCGAAATTCGAATCAAATATTTACGATGCGCCGCAAAAACGTTAATTTGTAAATGAAACGCTTATAAATATTGGCGGGCGCGCGCGCAACACGACGTGAAAGAGTTATAGGGCAATAGACGCACAGCCCGTGCAGAGTGCACATATAGAGAAATAAAACGATAATTATAAATCGTAAAAGCGGATGCATCGATATGCGGGATGAAATATGCGCGCATTGCACTCGCGAGTCTCGTCTTGCCTTCCAGCAAATTGTAATCGAGCGTAACGTTCGTTCGTTCGAGAGAACGTGAACGCGTACGCGTACGCCGAAAAGTTGGTCGTACAAATACAAACAGCCGTCGAGCGATGAGATGATGCCAAACTGCAAACTAAATCGAGGCAAACGCTCGCAAGCACTAAAACTGTAAAGCGTCCATCAGATTATAACCGAATGGTAATTTATCCGTCAAAAGTCCATCAACATAAAATTACTTACTGAGGATATAAAAATCTCAATATCGCGCATCGCGAGCTTCACCATATCATCCTTCTTGGCAGAAGTGTTCAATGATGATGAAATTCAACGAAACTCGTATGGCACACACACGTTCAATTTCTTTAAAACTACTATACACAATTTCAATGCTTTCTTTTCAACTTTATCTCCACGAAATTATCCTTAAATATTAAATATTTTCTCGTGGACTACTTAACAACTATCTTCGCAACTTTTGATGGCTGATTGCAATTAAGGGATAGGAATTTGTATAAGTAATTGAAATTATGAATAGGATTAACTGTTTGGCAATAACATAAAACATATGATGGCTGGATGTGTGGCATCAAAGCGTGAGCTACCGCATAACTTTGTTGACGCGCATCTCGCTCTCAATCGCTGCTTCGAATTCGAATCGAGCGTATCTAATGGCTGAACTTGTAAATTGACATAACGTGGCGAGACACATTAGGTTGCACAAGAGATGATAGCGTTTCCAAAAATGCGCGCGAGGGCTTCCTTTGCTCGCGAAGAAAGAAGAGATGATGATAATAATAATAATGCTGTACGCATTTGTCATATGAGTCACGTGGAGTGCCCATTACGCATATGCGTATCACATGTGCCATGCGACAGAAAGGAGTACGTACGTCCTACAACGTATGATTTATTTATTTTTATTGCTTGGTTTAGCACCGATTTTTGACGTGTGGCGGGTGCTCGCCGTAAAAAATGATAATTGCGTGCTGCTGCGCATCTCATTGCATTCGCGCTTTATTGCCTGCATGACAGTTAAACGACGGGCGCGTATTGCAGATATGATTTTAAGTGCGTTTGCGCATTTATCACCCGCGCCACAACGTTTTATTTAGCAGGAAGTGCACGCACCGCAACGACGTGCAATGATGAGAGCTAACGATTGAAAAGATGAGCAATTTATTCCAAGTAAACATTATATCTGCAACAATTAAAAATTGTGTGCGCATAAATAACGTATGACAAAATAATTGTACGACTTGATCATTTATTTATGGGTTAATTAGTGTTTAACGACAGATTGAATTTGCGGTTTTGTTGTTGACGAAAGAGAGGATATTCTAGAAATTGCACACTTTGTTTGGGTTGCGGTGAGGCGAGGACGAGGTAAACGTGAGCGTGTGCATTCACGCCCCGGAAACAATTTTTATTGTGTGGAGACGGCGCGGTGGCGGTAGGAACAGAGACGATTGAGTACGTATTGCGAAATTGATGACATCTATTAATTATAATTTAAACCAGACGAATTTCGAGGAAGAGACTTAGTTCCCGAGCTTGCTAAATTAGTCCTCGGAATTGTCCAACCGCAGCAAACGCGCGGCTCGGTGGCGGCGACGGCGACGGCGCACTCGATGAATTTACGTACTGCCGCGTCCCAGCGCGTAAAAGTTTAACGGCGCCGTGCGCAAATTGCATTTAGCGGACTGCCCTGTGTGTGGTGTATAAAAAGCATCGTTAATATTGGTACAGTAAGGCAAACTGTAACGTGTAATTACGGTTCATTATTTTCATTGAAAATGTGGGCGCATATTCCGCTGCTGCTGCTGCTCCTCTCCCGACTTATTTTATAGTTTCAACATTTAATTATCTACTTAACGTTTCGTGCAATTTACACACGATCGACGAATAAATACGCCGCGTACAAAATGCCAACTAATACGAAATAATGCGCGCTTAAAACTTTTCAGTTTTTACGAGATGGCTCGCGCTTTATTGCCGCTAATTGCGTAATTTCCAGGTCAAGCACCGAAAACTCGTAAAAAGCGTCGAGTCTGATTCGCGCACTAAATAATCATTAAAACATAATCAATTAAAAACTCATTACGCTCACCGCCCGTACAAACTCGCTGATTTTCGCGCACAATTTTTAGCACTTTTAAGCCATATTGTAGTTAGCTGGCTGCTACCTAGGTTATCTATCTAATAGATTAAATCGCGTTTTTCGGCGCGCGCGCAAATGCAAATATTAAGCAATTATAAATGCATAAACTCGTAATAAATGAGTTCGCAGCAATGTGTTTGCTCATTGAAGCAGCAAGTCGTAAATGTGTTTATTGCGTAATTCTAGCAAGTGTGTAACTGCGCTTTGCAGCTGCAAAAAGAGCTGCTGCTGCTGCTGCTGCTGCTGCTGCGCGTAAAAGCAAATCCCAAATCGCATTCGATGATAATCCGGCCGCGTCGTTGATCAATACGCATTCGATTTGGACTGCAATGCTCCGAATTACGTCATTTTCAACGGCAATTTAAGCCACTTAAATAATCCATACTTTGACTTTGCCTACATATAAGTACGAAACGTACACTTATTATGCTCCTAATCGAATACGAAAAAATGTAATTATTATACTTTTGCTCTAACAAGCCTCTAAAAAAAACATTGCCGCCTTTATACATTTTTTGAGTGAAATTCAAAGCGTTTGAATTCTCTGAATTTCTAATTACGTTTTAATCGGTTGCTCTTGTTTGTGAAACATTTATTAAATTAATTACATTTTCAATTAAGTATGTATCTCAAAAATACTCGTGCGTTCATCATTAGGTATAAATGATTATTATTAATTTGACGTATTGATTCAGTATATCCAGCAAGATTAATTAATTACAAAACAAACAATTAAATTTAAGATATTTAATGGTTGACCTAGTTGTTTGGGTAATAACTCGAATTATATTTTTTTATAATAATTATCATTTAACATAATGCATACGCCAAGAATATATGCGCATAGATATTTTCTTAGTAAACTAGTTTAATCGTGAATATAATTTTCTTAATCGACAAGTATATGAGGTCAAAAGTATTAAAGCATAGACGAAAATATTGATTGAACAATCTAAATGCTCAATCAGTCAACTCAGACGAACCGTAAAAGTATGATAGTCATGTATACAATAATAACATAATATTGCCGATAAACAATAATCAATCATAAGCTAAACATACGATTAGCAAATTCTTAAAATACCCCAAACGCAAAAAAATCACATGCGATTGCAGTTCCACACCACAGACACATGGAGTAGATACAATCGTGCACATACTCGATGCATGTACGTGATTTTCCGCATGTTTGCAGCGCAAACTTAATGATCGGTGTCTTAATTATGCAAAAACGGGAATTACAGGCAGTGAAAAGCACAGCTGAGGAGCGAAGTGGACGTCGTAATAAAATAGCATTAATAATTTCGAAACATCATTCGCGAATGGGCGGTAATCATAATGTACGCGCGCGTTTGGCGGCAGACGCATGCATTAAAATTGCAATTGCCGCCGGCGAGTGGCGGCCGAACAATCGCATCAGTGGAAAATAATTGTTGATTTCTGAAATGCGATAGATATGATAAACACGCCTCGTTCCCATCGAATTGCCCATTTTCAATTGCTTTGTGCAATCAGTACCTACAAGCGTATTGCCAGCGTCCATCTATTATTTAATTAATCGATGCAACGTATGGATTTTGATTGTTTATTCATTATCTCCATGTATGTATTCATTTAGCTAAATATTTACTTCGGCAACTGATTGCATTTTACCATATCACAGCGACAGGTGCGCTAACGACAAAAACGCATTAAAACAAGTTGATTTTCTGGAAATACCTAATGAACGCACGCCTATGAAATTAAATCGGCATTTCCATTAATTAGCACTGAATCTGAACGTTTCCCATGAAATTGTCATATGTATTTTGATCATTGTATGCTTGCTGAATTCGTAGAAATTGATCAGAGTGAAAAGTCGGAAAGTACAATGCAATGCAATGGCAAAATCAATAGAGAAAATGTTTGTCGAAGCAGGATACTAGACTCGTAATGGCAATATAATGATATCATTGATAATCGCCGACATAACCTTGAATAAAGTTCCGTGAAGTGAGTCAGCTGATCATACGTTTTTGTCCGCAACGACGCAGCGCAACGCAAATGCAAACTTTGCCGATTTTTCGCGTGTTTATTTGCATCAAATAAATTCCCCAAGTTTTGCTAAATTTACACACGCGAAATTCGCAAAAGCGCCGACGACTTTCCTACACCAATGCGATTGACTAGTAGGAAGCTTCGTGCTAACAAAGTCCACGTTGAATACGCGCCGCGTACGTGAACATAATGTATATTTATTGACGCAAATACTCAAAGTGTGGGTCGTAGACTGGTCGTCTCCACGCGCGGCCAACATTAACTCGCCGTGTGTAATTATGATGCGAAACGTTCTCCAAACTTCTCTACCGAGAAAAGCCAACTTTTCTGCCTTTGACTGACAGCTGTACATGATATTTAGAATTTATGAGATCACACTTAATATTGTACGGGCGGCCGATGAATAAACATCATCAGATTTACATAAAACACTGTAGGAAACACTACAAAAAACTCGTACGCTTAACGCGTCGAGCGATCCGAAAGCGCATTAGCATAATACTCAATTAAATCAATCAAATGTCCGTATTAGCGGCCGATACGAATCGCACTTGTCAATAATCGGGCCGCATCTCGCCGACGAACAATTGCGTTTTGCGCAATGCGATCGCATTGATAATGCATAACAACAACAACAACAACAGCAACAGCACAAACGCAAATGACTTGCAAGACAATTAGGCGCGCTTATTGCTTCGCGCAATGGTAATTTGCCTGTGACCCTGATGGTCAAAGTGTTTCAAGAGAGTCTCTCTTGCGCGCGCCAAGTAATTAAGCGCAATTGAATCGTTGACGCTCTTGCAAAACGGTTCAACATTATGCATAATGTGTAGTAGCCTTGCGCATTTAAAAATACTGCACTCGTCGATTAGATTTTCATAGAATCGTTCGTTCTCTCGCGATACGTACATGCGCGGATTTCGTAATGCGATTCCGCTTTGCTTCGACGCATTCTTCAGCCGGCAATCTAATAATTGTTCGTGCATGTTCAGCAAAACATTAGCAATTATCCAAGTAGTTAGCTTCATCTAATTAATATTAAGTTGAAATCGCTTAGATTGACAGACACGCTTGTTGTTGCTGCTGTCACCTTGAAGAGTGTGTGTTTCCGTAATAATAATATAGGTCAAATTCAAGGTTTTACGCCCGATTCTATCTGTCGTGTGTGCATAGATCATGCAAATGTGTGTTATTCGATATGATTTATGCTCAAATCACCAACAACTTTTTGTTGCTCTTTGGAACATAATTATCGTTTTTTACTTAAGTAATCGATCTCAATTCAATACAAGTAAATTTATGAGTATTTTTGCACTCTCCGAAAGCAAATAAACGTACAGCGGCGAATGGATATAAATGTTGGCAATAATGCGGCCTATGCATCTTGGCGTGCAGGTTAATGAAGTCCCCGTCGGGAAACGCGACGAAGGGGGACGTGAACGTATTGCGTATTTACTCGTTACGCAAAGGGCATAAATCGAGGACCGGCAGCCGATTACAGCCGCCAGGAATATCTGCGTGGCGGGCGAAAAAGAGCAGTAGAATTCAAGAAAAAAGAAGGTGCCTATAATTCTTCCAGCGTGCTCCAACCTTGAATACGGATTGCTTCAAATTTCCATACATTCACGACCAGGAGCCAGGAGCTAGGAGCAGAGCAAAGCGAGCAAGCAACGAGCGGCTAGCAAGGAAAATAAAGCGAAGCGAAATAAAAGCGCCTGCTTGCGAAACTATTCGGGAAAGCATCCAGCGTGCAGGAATAATTGAGAGCGCGGAAAACATAGGGCTTGTTGCGCAAAGCCCACTTACATTTACATATTTCGGTTTCGCATTCTACGTTTGCTCCTTCTTCGCCTTCACCTCCGAGGGCGCGCACGCGGGCGTACTGAATTAAAGCGCCCGTTGCCGTACAATATTAGCACTTCTCATGCTGCAAATGCGGATTTGCAAATGTTTTCCGGCGGCCGGGGCATTCATTTGATGGTCGGCCCAGCCCGGCAGCAGGCTTAATCTCTCATCGCAATCGCCGAATTATTGCGCATTTATTCCATTGCACTTCGTATAATGCGCTTATGTTGTGTGTTTTCTGTTTGTACAACTCAGCGCACAGAAATATTAGCCTACAAATCATATGCATTTCATCGTGGCTGATGGCCAATGGCCAGTACAACAAACAAACGATGATTTTAAATAGAACCTACGGCGTCATCTATGACCAATTTGGTCAACAGTTGAATAGTAATATTATGTACATTGCCAACGGCAAAAGTGTTGTGCTCGCGCCTGTAAATTGTAAAATGCATTAAACATTATTAACATCATAAACAAGACAGATAAGGTCACAGTAGGCAAATCATGCTTTGCTTGTTTACCAGCGTTTCGCAGCATATCAATGCTGATCCGTTTCGTGCGCTGCCGTTCGTTCAGTTCTGTGTGTTGTTATGTCATATACAATTATGTACTCTCCCATACACAGCAGCAGCTGGCTTACTTTATTTCACGCCAGTGCCAGTGCAATCAATTCCGTACAGATGCACATATTTAATTACAAGTGGCAATCGCAGCCGGAGAGCCTAACCTTTTAGGCCTACAAACGACGACGCGCGCGATTAATTATTATTAATGCACGTTTCGCCATCGTTTGGCGCGCATGATCGATCACGCCGCGTGCGCGCGTTAATTGCACGACTGCCTGTTTGTTTATTTGTTATTGTTGCATATGCAAATGATAAATGTTTATTTATTGCCGAAGCGTTATTGAGCCGTTTCAGAAGTCGCGCGCCTCGCCGGAAAAACCGCCAGCATTGGCAATGACCCTGAAGAGGAGAATTGAACGTATTTTTGAACAAGTCGTGCATATTGAATGGCGCAAAAGCTAATGAAATAGTTTCGCTCGTCGACAAATAAAACATTGCAACTAATGCGAGCGACATAAACACGCTGCTGTGTACCTACTGCATGCGCTGCTGGCGGCGGCGTCAGTGCAGCGAGGAGAAAGTTTGAATGTTCCATCAACCGCACTTACAGCGCCAACATGGGAATGACTTAATTGAAATAGTTGACAACATTAAATTGAACAAAGCATCAACGCTTGTACTTCAATTTGCAACCTAGCACGTGATGCACTCTGTGTAGCTCGTGTGTTCGGAAATTGTAACGAAGAATGTGTTTGCATAACAAGCGAAACGGCAATTTTTCATCGTTTTGTCCTGCACCGTATTTCACATGCGTGTATATCGGAGTGACATATTCGCTGGCATACGAAATAATCAAATTGTGAACGAGTGCGTAAAGATTCACGCCGTACGGGTATTGGGTGATGCGAAGGTGGAAATTTCGGCGGTCCTTGCGTGACATTTAAATGTCATTTTGATTATGGGATGAGATTGGGCGCGAGCGCGTTTGTGATTGATTGCATTTGTCACGTATGAGTGAAGAGGCTCTTAGCGTTGCTGCTGCCGCCGTCGAAGACGCACCTTTTCAGCCCATTGATACAAATGGCACACGCGCTTTCACCAGCGGCGGCGGCGGCGACGGAGGTGCAACAACGTTTTGGGTCTTCGGGTGACATCTTGCTTCCTATCAATATCGACTTGGCGGGTGGGTGCGCGGATTTAAGTTGGCAATATTATCGCGTCGAAAACCACCACCGGGGGGCGAAATCGATATCGGCATATCGCCTCTTTGCTTACATGTTTTCACCATTATTTGTGCGACATTAAGTCGATTTTCTCTCTGCGTTTCATGCTTTCTATTAAATATCTCAGAAGTTGACAAATGACAATTGAACGGAACAAGAAAACAATTCAACTGATAGTTTCGCGGATCAAGGATCAAGTAGGCATTAAAGTCGTATAATTCCAAGTATCTAGTCGGCGGTAATGACGTGACAGTAATGTTTGACTAAGCATTATTGGGAGGTTTTTTTCATAGAAAATCGGTGAATTAGTGTGTATTATAATTGTGCGCGTTACGCGTTCACCAAAAAGTACGGGGTTCTTTTTACCGCTGCACCCTCTTCTCTATGGTTAGGTGGCTTTCTTGGCATTTCCCTTGAATGGACACAGTGCGTAAATGAATTTATACGGCTAAACGCGCGCGGTTCGTAAATTCACAAGAACAATCATTTGCAAAATCAAAGGACAATACGGGCAGGTCGGGGTGCTCTCTAAAACAAAGTGTATTTATGTCAAAATCGTATCAATTGAACATAGATTTAGCGAAATATATTGAAACGTTCTTCGCGGCAATGGGGGGACCAATGTTAGTGAATGTGGGCAACTACAAATTCACGGGGAAGCGTTTGGGAAAAGGAAATTTTGCCGTGGTCGACGAGGCGCTTCATAAGATACTCAACGTCAAGGTAATTTTGCACACACGCATCTTTTGACAGTTGTAAATTAGACAAACATGACACACGTTTGGTAATTGATTGAAACATGCGGCTCTTTTTTTGCGCTTTTATTATTGAAATAGCTCTTAAATGTAGCATAAAATCGTTTAAGATTTCGAATTGCACGTCGCAAAAAGCGTGTAAATATTTTTTGCGTATGCCATTTATCAAAATTCAAAGAAACCGGAAGTACGCGACGAAAAAATGCGTGGCACGTCAAGCGTGCGCGCGCGGTGAAGAGCGCACAATGAGCGTGTAAGTTTAGAATTTATCCACGTGTAGTGTACGCCCAGGACGTGTGTTTGTGTCGGCGGCAGTATATTGAATAGGGGGATGATCGATTAGCGGGTGTCGATTGACGGCATTCCCGCCGTCGTGTGCTTGCGCCCCTTTGCCCGTCTTGAGATGGATTTTTGCGATTTGTGTGCTAGGCAACGAACGAACGGATGCGCCTTCGGGATGAAATATGAGGCCATTAGCAAATTACCCGCGAACAAGGCGCACAGGAAGAGGCCACGCCACCACCTTTGCGGTTACGCTTTGCTCCACTTTGCAATCCTCTCCCCATGTACAG
Source organism: Aleochara curtula (assembly GCA_963978815.1). NCBI lineage: Eukaryota > Metazoa > Arthropoda > Insecta > Coleoptera > Staphylinidae > Aleochara > Aleochara curtula. Next base: position 14,740,177 of record OZ022216.1, on the reverse strand, counting down.
AAATAGTTCTCGTGTTGTCATCAAGTTCTTCGTTTCGCACGTCAATAGGTCAAGATGACCACACGGCTATAAATTTTTAACATCGAAAGTCAATTCGCCAAGCTATTGCTTCCTTCACTATGTTCCCTGTCTGGCTGGCTGGCCGACTGGCTCGTAAATCTTGAATCCTTCGCTGCTGTGTCTCTGTCATTCCTTTGAACTTGTTGCAATTTATTCGTTTGCTACGTAAAATTATAACTTTAATTTGTCACCATATATCGGCCGCCATAAATTTGTCGCATCCTCCAATACATTGGGACGCATTCCTTCGGGGCTATTCATGTACTTGCTCACACAATCCGGGCCAAGGAGGATGGCTGTGTGAACGCTGCGGATATATCGCATGAGCTGAACGCCTACGTCTAAGACGGATTAAATAATAGCGGTCACGAGATGCGATTTGTATTAAAGCTCCTCCAGCCGCCGCTTGGTTTCATGCGCGTACTTGCTTGCGACAGTTTGTATTAGCCTTCTTCCTTCTTCCACCTCCTTCTCGATGGACCTCTCGGCGTTGTGCGGTGGCGTCGCCTAAGCCGTCGCGAGATGCACATGGATAAAGTGCATTTCTCGTGCATTCCCGTTGGCGGCGGAGACCGCATTTAAGCACCCCGTCTTTCGTTGCGACGAGCCAATGTTTTAACATATTAATAAATTACTTGTGCCGCGCGCGCGCGCGCGAAATAAGTACTCGGCTTAGGGGCTGTATCGCTACGCTCTGAAGGGGGATGAGCAAAGTGGTCGCGTTTTTCCGTGTTGGCCTGTGCGACGATATCGCACATATCGCAAAAAGGTTTAATGGTGATGGCGTTAAGTTTATGTTACATTGGAAGCAATTCGCCAACGACATTTACTGATTCTCTATGCTAATCCGGACGTCACACTACATTTGGCATTGCTAGTGGCGCATCCTCGTTGAATGGGCGAGCGCGGCGAAATGGTGCAGCAGCGCATATCGGGGTGGGCTTGGTATGGGTGAGAGAGGGTTGCTTGCGGGTATCAATGTGCAAATGGCCATTGCTTCACTATCCTCTGGATGTGTGTGCAGGCGAATTGGCGGGCGGGATGGGCATGTATTGTGCCCGTGTGCTCAATGGGAGGTCTTCATATATTCGGTGGCTAACGAACTGACTCCGTCGAGGGCAAGAGACAGGAACATGTTTAAGGTCCTTGCGCAGATATGCTAAGAAGTTGATCGTCAGACACGGGTTGCTTGATGCGCGCTTGGGGGGTAGATGAGGAAGACATCAAACGTTTTTATGGACGCATGCCGGTTGACGGTCATCATTCTGAATCGAAGACAGTGTCTGTCCATTATTATCTTTTCCTACAGGGTCACAATTTTCTATTGTCGGCCGTAACGACGCTATGATTTGTGGACCCAGTGTGCGTGGAGTGTGAATGCTATTTTTGGGCGGCAGTTTGGGGATCATTGTAAGGGATGTATGTATGTTAAATGTGAATGATGCGAGGCGGCGCTGGGAAACTGGGTAAATGATGACCCACACATTGTCGGCAATAGATATTCGTATTGTGCTCGGCTCTATGCGTTTCCACAGTCGCACCGGAATCGGAGCATATTCTGAATTGACGTCGAATGACTTTGTGTATCCTCGCATTTGAGAATTATGATGCGCGTTTTGTCAAGTGTGCGCGATGGAATAAACGTATCTAGCCAATTACTTTGATTTGCCGACAAAAGTTTGACTTTTTCATTGAATCAATTCCAATAAAATAAGGAGTCCCTTTTGAAGGTGGTGGTGGCGGCGAAAAACTCGACATTGAATTCTCCCCTCGATCCTATGGGTGCGAGTGGGTGTGCGCGTGCGTGTTTTTTTTAGAGGAATTTAAAGTAGCGTTTGCGCAACATTTAAATTAGATTTCCATAGCGTGGAATAGTGTAATTTCCCGATGGACGTTTTGGCGTGTGCTCTTTCCCTCCCGCCTGTATGGCACGCGCGCGTTTGCACGTTTCGAATCGAAAAAGCAGCGCATTTGTCGGCATTGCGCGATTAAATTCATTCAATTATTGTTATTGCATTTTACCCATGTCAAATATGAAGTGGAAATCGAATAAAAATGCTCAAAATCAATGTTTATTTATGCCGGGCTCGCTGCGCAAAAAATGTCCGTATTCCGTTCGTACCAGCACGCAACGAAATAATATGAAAATCTGCGCATTTTTCATCGTTTCCACGAGTTTTCCTCTCGGCTTGGTTTTTTTTCTTTCGTCGCGCTTGTTCCTCAACGTCCGGAGCGCGCGCGCGCGTACTGAATTTACTTTCCATGATGATGAAACGGTTGCTTCAATATTTATATTACACTTATAAAATTATTTTATAGAAAATGTATCAATTCGCTCTCTGGCACTCGGCGCGTTTTCCATGGGGAATTTCGATTTATAGTGCAAATATGAACGGCACCTACGCTCTCATGCGGCGGCTCTCTATGATTGATAAAATGAGCACACCACAAGCACGTGCGATCATGCCGGCTCAATCGTTCAAACACACATACGATACAAACTTGCTCCTTTCGCACATTGAGATGCAACTTGGTTAGCGGCAAGTATGTTGAATGTACGTATGTATTTTCATCCTTGTCGTCGTCGTCATCGTCCTGTGTTTGCTCATATACCCCATACGGTGTGTGTGTGTGTGCGTGTGTGTTTATTTGCACTCTGGCATTACCGAAATATCGACGCGCGAAGGGTAGTTGCTGAAGATAACGTTCTCGCACCCTTAGCAAGCATTCTAAGGACTCGTCCTGCGCGCCTCTCGCTTCGTAGCGATGTTGTTGCTCCTTGTGTAATACGCGCCGCGTAAAATGGCGAGCGAGAGGGAAAGTGAAACGCGCAGAGCTCGGGCAAACATTTTTTTTTTTACTAGCATTGTGTGATATTTTCATCGCAATAATAAATTTTATATGACCGATACGGGGGCGGTAATACGGTTACGCTGGGCCATGGGTTCCGCGACGAGCGCCCCCAAGTGGATAGTTTATTTTGATACATAATATTGCGCACATTTGCTTCGAACAAAATTGACCGCAAAAACTAAATGCATAATTTATGTATGCTCTGCTCATATACGGAGTATGCGAATTGCGCAATTTCAACTGCGTACACTCCACCAATCTACAGTACCTACCGTTTTTTTTTCCTACTCTCGCTCTCTCCCGGTGAACATTTTCTATTGTTGGGCTATTTATTAATAAAATATTGCCAGTGCCTCTTTTTTATCGCTTTTATTGCCGGTTCAGTTTTTACCTTCGACAACATAAAACTGTTTTTTGTGCGTTTCAATATAATCTATATCAAATTAATTAAATTGTTGCTAAATAAAGGAGACCAACTCTTTTTAATTGTTCACGAATTCAACACGATTTTAATTTGAAAAATATTCAGTCAGGATAGGTATGGAAATTGGTGAACACAAATGAGACAATTGCTTTTTATATTCATTTGAAATTTGCTTTACGATTAAGTTAAAATGAGCGTAAGCATGTAATTACGAGCGTGGATGTAATTATGCTTTAGTTTTGCTGAAAATGCTCCCACAACCATCATTAGGGCCATCCGGCTGGACAAAAAAGGGTATCCAATTAGTGGTATTAATGTACAACCGCAAGCTCAGTGTGCCGCGCATAACAAATGCAAAAAGTACTTTATTTTACCCCGGCTCTCTCTAGCGCACGACCCACCTTGACGACCTATAAGCAATAACACTCTTTGCATCTCTCTATCTTGGGCAGCGACCTTGCCGCCGCTGCCAAAGGGAGTAATTGCGGATTAAATGCGATTCGGATTTTCGTCTGGCGTTGCCAGGTGTTTGGCAACGATTTGTTGGATTATAATTCAACTATGCAATCCGAGCGAAACAGCGCTCTGTGGGCGAACGGGCGGGGGGGTGGCGCATATCGTAAACGCGATGTAATGCGTATGTACATTTGGAGCGCACACGGGCAATAACTGTACTCCCCAAGTGTCTGCAATTTGGGGGGTGGCTGGGCCAGTAGTGCAGTCTGATCGGTGCACACTATATCTATATATAGCGCCTCACGGTGTATGCGGTTCGGTTCGCTCGTGCACGTGCATTGTGCGGAGTTGAGTGACTACGGTCACTATGTAGTATGCATGCCCGCCGCCACCGCCGCTACTGCCGCCGTTGCATTGGGTTGCGGTGCGCAGACTGTCTGCTAGTTACGTATTCCAGTTTAATTGAAATGATCGCGGTTTCGTAATTTACGTGCTCGACCCCAGGCCGAGCCTATTGCGGCAGGACCAGTGTCCAAATGGCGCGTCGCACGTTTCTCGCTCCTGCAGCAGCAGCAGCAGCAGCAGCCGCATGCTGATGTAATATAATACTGCGTGTGCGCACGTGCAATTGCGATTTGAGTATTGACGTTGAACGCATGTGTGTGTGTGTGTATATGCGCGATGTGTATGCATGCATTATGGGGTTGCTTTGCATTTGTGGTGATGGTCGTCGGACATACCAAGTGGCAGGCGGGCAAAGGCAGCCGCCTCTCCTCATGGGAGATCAGTGTGTGCGCGCTATGTCTAGTATGCAACCAGTAGTGCATTGCACATAGATCCTTGTCCAGGACGTGAACGTGTGCACGCATCGCACAAGCATGCATCATGATTACACATTACAATGGCGCATGTAATCGCATATAACTGCTCGAGATATTGATGGGGTCCTTGATACGGGTGCGCGCGGACCTTGTCCTACGTATGTTAATATTATCCACTCGTCCTAGACAAGGGATATTATTACATGTGGCTATTCCAAAGGATAATTATCGGACTTGCAATAAGGACTCTGAAATATGCATCGGGAAATGTAGAGTTTCTTTAAGCGATACAAATTTGAACATGTTTGGAAATAAACGTGGCAAATTGACGTGTTGGTGCTGCGCATTCAGAAAATAACGTTGCAAATTGCGAGGGCAATAAACAATTTCAGAATATATGACGAATAGTTTGCGGGCGAGCTAATGACGTCGTCAAAGTGCATTCGCAGCTGCATCCAATGCGCTCCTGCAAACGTCGTAAAAGCATCGCGCGTGAGTTTATGCTTTTAGCCTTTGCCGACGCTGCACAGTTGATGGTTGCTCTGCCTGCTTATTGCTGATCCTGGAACCGCATGCATCATGTGCGTGTGCTTCCTCGTTCTTCATCTTCTCGCGCAATGCTTGCCACTGCTGCCTGCACGTTGTTACGCTTGGCGTTATTCTTGTGTTTCAGTTGTAAATTGTCTTATTACACTATCACTTTTACGTTTATCCTTGGCGCGCGAGCGCGCATTTGACATTAGCGGAGAAATGAAACGAGCTTTTATAAACCCTCCCCGAGTTGTAACTTGCACCGCACACAGCCACCTCGCCCGTTCATCCGGCGGGTGTTCCTTCCGTGCGTCTTCCGCGATGCCAAAACGACTGGAAATTACTTGCAGCTTACTGCCATCCCACCCAGCTACCACGTGCAGCACACGTACACTGCAAGCAATTATTTCACATTTAATAACCGCAACGAAATGCGCGCATTGTCTTGCACCGTGCTATCATATAATCTTAATTTGCGAAATATTTTCGCGGAAATTTCGTCGAGCCTATTGAATTTTTTGTTTGGGAGAGCGAGCGTCGTCGTTTCGTCCAAAGCAAATTGCTCCCGCTTGAATGCGTATATTCGTAGAGCGTATGCCGCCGCCCACGGACGCGTAGCACTCGTATACATACACTTCATTAGCCTTCAAGTATAATAAGCAAAGTTATTATTAAATTAATTAAAAGGATGACACGCAGCCTCCTCTGGCTCGCGCTCCCTCCATTATCATTTGTTCCCATTCGTTTGGCCTAAGGGCGGCGACGACGGCGGCGGGCATCTTGCGCGGAAATTTTCTCTCGGTAGATTTAAAGATTTTCGGCGCCTCATCGGCTCGCCCAACGACCGCCGCTGTACGCATGCTTTTCCTGCAATTTAAGGACGGCTCGCTTTTCTTCCGCTGCCGCTGCTGCTCCTGCTCCTGCTGCTGCTGCTGCTTGTTCTTTATTTTGGGGCGTTACACGCATTACGCACAAGAATGCCCTCAAAAATTGTGTGCGTGCCTTTGTGCTGTTTATCTTATTCTCTATTGAAGCCAGCGCGGATAATTGGAAAAACCGCCGCCCTCTGCGTTGTTTCTTCAACTTTAATTTGTGCACTTTTTGTTCGCTCGCCACGTGCTCAATGCGCGTGAGTCACTTGCGTTTGCTGCGTTACGCACTAATGACGCAGCGTTAAGAAATTGTTTGCGACTCGCGCGCTCAAACTGTTTGTGATAAATTTGATGATATTAGCGCAAAGTTTTATCATTTTATGCGTTTGCGGAACGTACGAACGAACTTAAAAAGCGATAGACGGCTTGCAACTCTCTTGCGCACACTTTACTTTTGTGTGCATCTGGCTTAAACTGTGCCCATTATTGCAGTTTATTACAAGCGTTGCGTCTTGTTTGCTTGCCGACGGTCGAAAGTTTGCGCAGACTTGAAAAGTCTCGAAAGTAATTTTTGGCAATAAAGTTCACATGATATTTTATCATTTTGTTGGCATTCGCGTGCAATTTGCTCCTCGCGCTCGAGATCTCAATGGTAGTTGGTGAGTTCGTTAGTTAGTCAATAAAAAAGAGCGGCGCTGGATTGGGGTTAAAATAATGAATTTCGTGCCGAGAATGTGCGATGAAATCGAGCGCGCGCGCGCTTTGCGAATAAAATCACAAGTGGCTCCCAATAACATTACAATGCACATTTATTCACTCTGTGTTTACGGCGCCTGATTTAATGATATCTGCATAAAATGAAATGAATTGCAAACGGAATTGATTAAATTTTGTAAAAGTTTTTAATTATTTTTATTCGTAAATTGCGTGATATAATTACAAGTGGCTTATTATACAACGAGCCAGAAGAAGAATTACACAGCCAGGCTACTATGGCGGGCGGGGAGGAAAAAATCTCGCGCTATTACTGCGCGGAAAACATCAATTCGCATAAATTTGCAATAAAATGTAAATGATTCCATCGTCGTCGGATGGGTAGGAAGGATGGAGGCGGTGGCGGCGGTGGTGGCTGCAGGCAGATGAGCTTCGCCGTTACTCGGTGTGGCGGAAGGCGAAAATATTTTGCATCTATAAGCTTTAAATTTGCGCTGTAATTCGGATGGTGGAACCGCATTAACTTAAATTGCTTTCACCCCTTTGCTGAATAATTTAATTGCCACATGCATCCCCTAGACGTGAATTCAGCCGCAGAAAACCCATTGCAGTGTCCCTCTCTTACCATTACAAGCAACGAAGCAAGTGAACCCTTAAAAATAAATAAATGTTAATGGTTTTCCTATATTCTATTGCCCGCCTATACATACAGCCTACATGTATCTAATTTATTTTTCTGTTTGTTTCAGGTGAGTGTTTCACTTCTGTCAATGTTGCAATGCCAAGCTATTACTGTGTTTTACGAGAGCGCCGGTAAGAAATTTCTGTATCCGTAGGAACGTTGTTGAAGATGCCATTTAAAATTGATTTAGCGCACGTAATTTACGCGAACCGTTGAAGCGTTACGCACTCGTCTAATTAAACTACGCGTAGATAATGGGGATAATGATAAAAAGTTTGTTTACCGCGCGCGATTGTTGTTTGTCGTTAAGTTATTATCGCTCGGCGTCCGTAACAAGAATATAAATCTCACGTGTCTTGCGCAGAGCGCGGTTGACTAATGATGGTCCGAAACGCACGAATGATCTGAAAGATTTATTACGCTCAATCAATGCGATGATGAACTTGTTGTTGATGCGCAATTCGCTTTGCTTCTTGTCTCGGTCAAGTCTCTTAAACCTTTTATTCGTGGCACTGTACGTACGTACTTGAGCGCACGCATTATCAAATCGCGAACAAAATCAGCTAACCGCAAACAGCGCGCGGTCCATCTCTAACGTCGAGCTGTTGTTGAGATTGTTGCATGCGAGGGTAGTTCTTTACGGGGTGATGAATGTTGTACATGTATGTTTGCACAGAATGGAGTGCAACACTCCCCAAAGCTCAGCTTGAGCTTGAGCCAAACTCGAAAAGTCGGTGCGCGCACCGAGACGAAGAGAAACTTTGCCCGCGCGCGATGGTTGCTGCTATGCTATCATCATAGTTGAACAACAATCGACAATCGAATAGACAAAGTTGTACAACAATCATGCATCAATAGCATCAATAATGGATAGTTGTGTGCAAGTTTGCCGTTTCTCCAGTAGCTCCTGCAAACTTTAACTGCTAGACGCGTGTTTATTTCACAAGTTTAATTACGTGTTAATTTTGCGAATGAATCAATTCCGCAAGGGGAATGCCACGCGATGCTTATTTAATTCAAGCGTCAATTTTGTATCATGAGAAGATTGTTTTGGGAAAAATTCATAATTTTCGGGGGGGATGGCAAATTAATCAAGTTAACAGATTTCATTGACTCGCTGCTTTGCTGTCACCCACCCTTAACGATGTGACATTTGCATTGCGCGTGTTGTGAATGCGGTAATTAATTTTTACAGATTGCGCGCCATTTGTATTTTTAATGCGTTATTGCCCAATTTGTATCGGCGATTTGACTGTGAGTTTTAACTCTTTTTTCTTTATTGGTTGGTTGTTGTTGGTTGGATTGGATTTAACGCGTAATAGACGATGGCAGGTTACGATAGACTAAGATTTATTGCAGACGAATTGCATTATCGCGCAGCCAGTTGCGATTGCACACATTGTGCACTTTTTTGTGTCTATGTGTGTCTATGCTTGAATCTGAAATGCGCGTATTTATCGACTACTACGCTTGAGCTTCTTCTCGGTTTTCCTTATCACGGTTGCGAAACACGCAGGAATCTGTATGAAATTGAAAAGAACGGAGCGCATTGCTTTCTGCAGCGCGCTGGTATCGTGTTAATGGCAATCCGTCGATGCGCGCCAAAGAAGACGCAACGGTTCAAGTCGAAGACGACAGATGAATTTACAGAAGAGTGAGATGATGTTGATGATGGCGATGGTGGTGGTGCTGGTGGTGGTGGTGTGCGTACTGTTTGCTATCTCGGAATGGCTTTGGAATGGAATGGTTGGCGGAGAATGAAAGCGGCGGCAGCAGCAGGCGCAGACGATGATGATGGCATCGGACGTTGATGAAAACCTTCCATTCTCTGCAGACGGCCGACGCTCGCACAATACACAGGCACGCGCGCCCGCGAGTCGGGTACATGTGAATTGAGAATGGGAGATGGATCTCTCTCTCCCTCGGTCGTTGCGGCACTCGACGGAAAATAGAGTTGCAACCGGGACGCGGCGGCAATGTGTGTATGTGCCGCACGCGTGGACGACGGGCGGCGGTCAGATAAGATTGTTTAACGGGCGCGAGGGTCGCTAACGAGCTGGCTTTTGTTTGATATAAACCATTTAGCAGTTTGCTTCGTCCACATGCACTGCATCGCTGCTCTCCTCACTGCGTTGTTACCATTTTGCTGGCGTTGGCTCTTCTTATTTATGCCGCATCGCATCTTTTTCTTCTTTTTCGCGGCGCGTTTTGCACGTGTGCATTGGTGTGCTCCTGCGTCCATTAGTCGAGCGAAATGGGCCAGTCTTTACTCTATCGTGTACTAACTACTCTCTGCCAGGACGACCAAGGTCTGTTCCTAAGAACGAAACGGCCGCAGCGCTAAAGTGCGTATGAACGTCTCGGATCGTCAGCCTGCATTCCATTCCTCGTGTGCGTGTGTTTGTATGTTGTCTAAATGCCCGATGGCGGGCAGGAGCACTCTGCGCGATTACGATTATGACCAGCGATTCAGACCACTTTGCCCGAAAGATTTCGCTTCGCTGATTGTCGCCTCCCGCGCGTACGCTCCGCATACACGCACATCCAACCTGGAATGAGCAAATTTGCTTGTTCGTTCTCTCGGTGCGATCATCATCGATTGCTGCTGTTTCGTTTTTCTCCTGCACTCTATCAGGCTCATTTTCGAGCGCGGTGAGTGCACCCGGATGCAATGTACGGTCGCATGCCGCCTTTATTGCCGCATACTTTTCACCAAACTCCCGCTACATACATATTCGCGTAGTGGCAGAAGCACTCATAAGCAGGGAGCGCGATTTTACGGCAAGGAGTGCGCGGCGGTGTTGGGTCTGAAGGAGAGGGCGAGGGGTCCTTGGCTCCTCGAGCCGATATGAATCGGATGAGGAGAATAATCGTAGAACAGGGCGCAAGCACGAAATGCCATACCGGAAATGCGAATCGGGCGCGCGCGCGCCGTTCTCCTGGCTCATTGGCACATTTCGTAAGTGGCCCATCGTCGTCAACGTCAGGAAGGAGAAGTGCATGCCGCCCGCCTTCCGGAAAATATGTACTAGCGCTCGCGACTACGGGGTGCGCGCGTAGCACGCTACATTTGCCATTCAATGATAATGCCCACTTGAAGTTGCACCGAAATTGCCATTGCCGCGTTTTGCTTTTGTTACCTTTCGTTTCTATATAGATTCTACACATATACTGTGGATATTCAGTTTAATATTCCTTGAATGCGGGAATTTGTTGCCAAATTACTTAATTGAATACGTAGGGAGTGGGGAAGAAAAAAGTCGAATTGGTATTATTCGGTGGTTGAGCTTGTTAATTGTGAGAATATTTGAAAATCATTATTAATCGGGGTATGCGTTTGTTCGTTTGGCTGAAATTGTAGAGTTTCATGCGGTGGCGGGCGAGGAGTTTGCTTGAGGATGGCGGTAGCCGCACATGGCCGCAGTATAAATTCACGGCTTTATGGGGGGGTCATATTTGGGCAAGCAACTATATCGTGAGAGATATGCGTTGCGTTCGCGCGCTAACCTAATGGTCAGTGCATTTAGTTTTGGAGGGGGGCGCGGGGTGGCCGCGGCGGCGCATATATACACACTGGCCACAATCAAAGTGTGGAATCAGGACACGGAAAGGAAGCACGAGTCGACGACTGAATGCATTGGAATGCAAACCCTCGAAGCACCCGCGTGGCGCGCGATCGCACATTTCAAGAGAGAATATTCGGCTAATATCTGAGAACTATGAGCGCTGAAGGGTGGCGTAGCACATGCGGGCTGGGGTTGAACAAGGATAATAAATATTCGAAATGAGCGCGGCGCGGCGGCCCCTGTATTTGTGTATGTGCGCACTGTTTGTCATTTGTTCGTTTTCGGTGCACCACCATTACAACTACAGCCACCCCCCTTTACGCCCCCGCACACGTCTTGTGCAAACATGTGCTCGTGCTCTTGCACACGTGCATTATTACTGCTGACCGCGGCGCGTTGAAATAATAAACAGCACTTGAGTACGTGTGCGTTGTATGGGGCAACCATATTCTATCGATGCACCGAATGCAAGCGAGGCAGAATGCGAGAGATGCGCGAGAAAGGGAGAGGGTGGCGGTGGCGGCTGTTTGATTAAATTTGACGTGGTTTACAACCGCCGGCGAGTGTGAATCGCATCGCAATTGCCATTGCGTGAATGTGATGGATGAGTGCGTCTCTGCATGCATGCAACACTTGCACATATAAAATATAAGGACACCATTTCATCCCCCTCGTCCTGCTTTTGCGTAGGGTAAAAATTTACAACGGCCGATGACGAAACTATCATAAAACAAAACATAAACCATAAAATATAACCAGCCATGTCACATTTTCGCTTTTCGTCCTTTTTTTTCTCTCTCGCTTGTTTTGTGTTTTTGGCGCAAGTGTTTGAGATTTTGTTGCCCCCGTTGCAATATGTCGCTCCCCATCTCGCTCTCTCGCTGATTTTATATATGAATACGACGACGCATGTGTGTTTTCGGGTGACGACTATTAAGCAGGAACTCCCTTTGCCGGGAGTGCCGCTTTCGGATGGCACGTCGATAAAATCATCGCCCATACACATCTCTATTTTATTGCGGGCGCACGTGCGCTACTCAAGAAGAAGGAATGAAGGAACGAGCAAGCCAGAGATTGTCACGATATGCAAATAAACAGATAAGAAGTTTGAGCATGACAGCGCCTGCTGAGGGATTTCCGCACTCTTGTATATATTGACTAATCTACCACCGAACCAACCCCAAGCCCCCCGCCCCCGGCCCGACCGACACCGACATGCATGCCCTCGTATCCTTGTGCGCCATAAAGAATTGCGTTAGACTTGATAGAGTTGATGGAATATTTGCACTTGCCAAGCGCGAGATGGTGATTTCCAATCTGAGTAACCTTTTTCCTGCTGCTGCTGCTGGTAATATAGCGTCGGATCGTCGGAGCAAAAGGGGAAAAATCTCAATTATAAAATTTCATTGCAGGCACGAGCGGTGCGTGCGCGCGTCCGGAATTTGAAATTGTATTTATTATGCGTTGCCGCCTCGCCGGAACGACGAGAGAATCATTGAATGCTCGCCGGCGAATGCTCGACTAGTGGTCAACGGAGCAAAGAAAGGGTTTGTGCGGCGACGACGGCGGTGGTGCTGGTGCTGGTCGAGGGTTGCGGTTGCGAAGGAATTTCGAATACGTTCGCCGCCGTCACCGCCGCCGCCAGTGTGCGCGCTCGCTCGCTCGCTCGCTTGAATGTTGTGCGTGAGCGGACGGACCCTAGGCCTCTTGAATTCGCTTTCGCTCAGACGCCGCGCGGACTTTTAATTTCACCGTAGATTAGGCAGCAGCGAGACGTCGTTTGCCTGCCTCGTCCTTCTTTACCGCCGCCATGCTCCCCTCTTAGTCGCCGCCACGCTATGACACGGCACCACCGTGCCACATTGCGCTGTAGTGTAATTTGACAAACGTTTAATTATTACCACCACGTCCACGCAGCTGATGCTTCTCTTGGCTGGCGTCGAGCGTGTTTGTGCCTTGAATATACACACTTCTTGGGCAAAACGGCGGCGCCCGAATTAAATTTACTACGTGACTTCACATATAATACTCGTCCTTCTCTTTGCCCGCCTCGCTCTGCCATCGGTGGCGGCCGCCGCTGCTGAGCAATGAATGCTGCTGCAAAACTTATGCACACCGATCGCAATTTGCGAGCTAATTACTCTTGGAGACCTTGCTACTGTTTCGCTACCCTGCTCCCTATTCGTTTTCAAAGCGGGATGTCGCAGGCAGCACCGACGAGGAAAAATTGTCTGCAGCTGTGACTCTTTTTAGGCGGCACATTGAGTCGTAGCAGCAGCTATTGCCATTTCCTTCTCTTTTGCACGAAGAGATAAACGCAAAAATGCGAACCGAACGAGAGAAGGCAAATGCTTCACTGCCGACGACGACGACGCGTACAAGGACGATGGTGTCCTGTGTGTAGTTTGGTTTTCGGAATAAATTCATTCGTTTGGCGGGCAACAGTGGTGGTGGTGGTGCGCGCAATGCCTAGCTCGTTTCCATTCGACGATCTTGTCGGCGGCAGCAGTCGTGGTGACGGTGGCAATGGCAACGTACTGAAATACTTGCAGCTGCTGGCCGCTCAGCATACTTGGGACGGATTCATTAGCTGCTCCCATCGTTGTTGGACTTGGCGGCAAGATAGAGAAAGACACGGCGCGTATACGGCAATGCAGGCGGAGGTGGCATTTGTTCGTTCGTTTCGTCGGGTCCTCGTTGTTCGTCGTTGAATTGCCGTCGCACGGAATGTCATAAATTCCAAGCATTCCAAAATTCGTCTTCATTATTACGGCCCGCCTGATTTATCGATTGTGTCGCACGCGCTTTTTACACTCCTCCTGTCTCGGTGCTTGTTTGCTTCATTCCATTCCCTTCGTATTCTTTATATTCTTCAATACTATCGCTCCCGGCTCTTGCGTAATAAAAAAATCAGTGTCGCTCTGGGTTCTAATAAAAGTTGTTGAATCAATTTGATTGCTGCGTACCTTTTAGACCTTGTATATGGCTTAATTTTGGACTTTCGGAATTTTATATCCGAAAATGTTTTGTAGTTCAGTACAAAAACTTGGTATAATTTGTCATAACATATGCAATTCTCGTTTATATCTATGAAGAGTCTATAATTTTACAATTTGCTAAGGAGTGAGTTCGCTTCTGCTTCTTCTCCTTGGAGGGAATTTTCGTACGGCTTATTACCTAATCTGACTGGTGGTAGTAGTTGTCTCGCCTTGGGTAAGGAAAATGGGGAGATTTTCATTAATGCGTATGCCTCTCGACCGAATTAATTTACACACACCCTCTACGCGTCGAGTATTCCGGCATGCACGCATCCAAACACGTATATGCTTCGCACGCACTCTCCAACCAAAGGCACTTCTCTCGTTGTGTGTTCTTGGAGCGGGCTGGCTGGCATGCGACGCGTGTGTGTTTGCTGTTGAAGCATCGCTAAATGGGTGGAAGCACATTGATAGCAAATGCATGCAACGGCGACGGCGGCGGCGGCGGCGGCGAAAAGCTTGCCGACAGCGCGCAGAAGAAGAAGAGCGCCAAACGGATTGCGATCGTGCAGAAAACGAAAGCGAGCGCGCACACTGAAACGCCAACTACTATTTATGCCGGCGTGACACATAAATGACATTTGCAAATAGATCAGCGTCAACAGCACACGCCAAAGATAAAGTAATGCCAACGGCGACGGCAGCAGTCGGGACAACGCGTTGCCGCCGCACGCATACGCGCATCGATTGCGTTTCGCCAGCAACAGTTTTACTAACAGAGCATATAGACTTATCATTTATGAAAATGTAAACTTGCGCTACAAGGTATTGACTTTATTCGCCAAGCAACACACACACACACACACACACACACACACAAAATTGGAATTTCAACACTCGGAATAGCCGGAGGTTTCGACTGGTTTAATTTTGTTTCAGTTTTGTTCAATGTGCGCTTGTTGAATCGAGTTCTCGCCACTCAGTAATACGTGCCTCATGACCGGAAACAGTGCCAAGTGTGGTACTCTTGTCGCACATTTATACGCGTTGCATCACAGCCGCCTCCATCCAAAACTGCAGGCAATATATAGGTGTGCATGGTGGTGTGTGTGTGTGTGTGTGGTACACACAAACGAATGAAATAATATTACGCATTTGCCATCAGGCAAAATGTTTGAAAAGCGAGCGCATCCCGGATATAGATTTCTAAATGTGTGCAATGTTGTAACTATATGAAATAGGGTAAAAGGATTTTTGGTTGCACTTGCAATTCCATTGCGGATATGAACATTTTTATTTGCTCGCTTCTCGGCCGCGCGTTTTACGCGAATAGGCATAAAGTTGAAAATTTGTTAGCGTATAACAAAACAGAGGACGCGCACGTGCATTTTTCTACAATTTCACGTTTACATTGCACGCTGGTGAAAATGCGTTGTGTACAAATTCGCACATCATTAAAACGTCTTTAGCCGTGATTACTTATGACGCTCACGTTTCGGTTATTATGAAATGCCGGCGGCGTCACCTTGAAGGTCGATATTGTCGTCGACATTGACGGCAAGCAAAGGCGGTGGCGGTGGCGGCGGTGGCTGCGTTGGCGTTAAACGGTGAATTGGTATTATTCGACAGCTCCCTTCAATTTTAGGTGTGCTCTGTGTGTGCTGCTCTGGTGGCGACACGTATCACACGGGAGCGTTAAAGTAGAATTTCGTGTTATCTTTGGCCCTATGCGCGCATGCAAGTTTCCGACTAATTTCATCATTGAAGTGTGCCATAACGATGGATGCATTAGACGCACACACTTACACAATGTTGGCGGGGGAGGGTGACGCGCGGGGCACACGGCGGAAAGCGTACGCGAGAAATTGATTTTCGATTCAATTTGCAGCAGAGGGAAATTTCAATTTTCGACTTGGAAATAAATAGGGACATTTACAGGGATTAAAAATAGAGCAGTGGGAATAATGCATTTTTGCGCAGTGTCGTTGTCGAACGAAGAAAAGTGCATACGCTTGCATATTCGAAGAAATATTACTTTGGCTGGAAGAGTAAGGAATCGAAACGAGAAGCGCTGAAGCGCGTTGGGGGCAAAAAAAAAATTGGTTGGGTATCTTCATTATTGGGTCGTGACCGCGCATTTGCTTCGCCACATTTTCCATATGTGTGTGCGTGCGAATTCGGCTCCTTCACCTCGAATCGCGCGCATTTGACATGACAAGTACACATATGCTGCAGAAAGCTTTCATATATCTATCTATCTATCCATTGGGAAGCGAGCGCGACGTATTTTTTTGTTCGTTGCGTTTCATTGGCAAACGCAGAAACGGCGAATTGCGTGTTTGGCGCAAAGCGAAACGTATAAAAGAAGTCGAAGAAGCTTTTCACCATCGTTTTGTCACACCCGCATGGCATGGCAGCGCGCAAGACAATCTGGCAATAGTAGCAGCAGCTATCGCAATGTGTCGAGCGACGGCGGTGATAACGGCACTGTTGTTGGCGGCGATGTGGTAGAATGAGGGTGCCAATACGAACGACAACGACGATGACGATGACGATGACGACGGCGGCGGCAGTGGTAGCGGTAGCGGCGGTGGTGGTTTCTTTCAATTTGCGCGTATTGAGAATGACATGCTTCGACGGCCAAATATAATAGAGAGATGCCCAGCCAATATTTAACAGATGTATTTTCACTTTATTTTCCAACCAAATTGTACGCGCGCGCGCGCCCTTCATGCAATTTCTTCTTTTCACATGGCGTATATATCTTATGTTTTCAATAAGACAACATATTTTTATTGTACGTCAAGTTACGATTGGCGAATAATACACGGTGGCGGTGAATCAGAATCGGGCGAAAGCAAATTCTATATTAATTGGAAAGTTTATTCCTCCAGTCAACGCGCCCCCTTAATTAATTCATATTTTCATATGCACGTAGGTATATTATTGCACTTGCATGCATGCCACTCGCACAAAGTTTGGCGTGGCGCAACAGCTAAAGAAGAGGGGCAGGAACGATAAGAATACATTAAAAGCGAGCAGGCCATCAGGTGGTGTATTTCACAATAATTAAATATGAAAGCTATTGCGCTGGCTCTCGCATGTTCTTTCTTGTTAGCAAGAAACAACAAGCGCTGAATGTGCACATGCATGCATGCAGGCATGGACGGACGGACGGTGGCCGCCGTTGCGAAAGGGAGTAACGCGGGAGGATGATGTTACGCAAATGCACGACGACGAAATCAGCCGACGGGACAGCCCTTTCTGATATTTTATTAAAGCGGCGTGCGCGTTTTCAATGTCCCTGCACGTTGTACTCGCATACACTGCAGACGTAGCCGCCGCCACGCACACACACGCAGCCACATACAACCACCAACGCAAACTAGTTGAATCGCCATGTATTTGCGCTGTACGTGCACGGTTGTTATATGCGGACTGGACGTTGGGGGGCAGTTGCCACATCTGCAATTCAAGATGTGCGTGCGTTGGGTGTCAACTATCGATCCGGCATGGCGCACAGCTCACACACACACCCACACACGCGCGATTTCAGCACACTCCTGCTAGGGTTCTAAGTGCCACCGGCGGTCAGCTTATCTCGGATAATGACCGCAGGAGGACCTGCCGCCTGGCCGAACGTGTGTCTCGCCTTTGCGCACACGCGTCGCCGCGTAAAAATGGATGGAAAAAGCTCTCTTTGCCCGATAATCACTTTAGTGGTTTGATCCGATCCCATCGATCCGAGGATCATCTGCTCGAGAGAAACACAATGTGTGATTTGCATGCGTATTGTACGACGAGTAGAACGTACGAATCGCCTGGCGCTGCTTTTTGTATGTTGCTGCTGTATGAGCTGAAGAGGTGAAGAGGCCGGAAGGATTTAATATCAATTTGCTGCATAAATAATTGAGTGAAACGCACTTTTCCTGGCGATGTCACAGTCCATTATAATGAATGCGATTTAATTAAAAGCAAACTCGCCAACTTTGCGCGCACTCGCTGCCCTCTTCTCTTCTTTTGGATTCTCTCGTATTATGGACCAGCATCACGGCATTAGCTGGAGCAGGAGCAGGGGCAGTAGCAGTAGCAGCACACGGCGTGACTCGTTCATTCACTCGGATTTTATTAACAACCCGGCGTATTTCAAGCGCACGAACACACACACACACACACACCGGCCCATTAATAATTTTTAATGGAGCTTTAAAGCAAAAGAGAAGTGTGTTTATCTTCATTTTTTATTTTTCCTGCCATTCGGCCCTCTGTTTTATCTTGTCCCATTTTTTCGGCTTTGGATTAATATATAAATATTGCCTCAATCTATGATGGAATTGCCGTGTCCATTGCGGAAACATTTCGCAAATATTCGTGATCAATGAGCGAACGACGTATTACTGCTACTACTACTACTACTCCTATCATGGAAAGTGCAACAAAGCAAACTCCATTAACACCTACCAATCACAATTCAACACTAATAATTCTATAGACCTCTGCCTCCAACTTGCTAAGGCGGCGTGTATGCGGCGCGTGCAAGCGAGGAATATTCAATAAGCAGCCATAAGATAATTGCGCAACGACGACGTCTCTTTAAGCTATTATTATCAGAATTCGACTATAATTTTGAACTTTACTCTTCGCCGCCGTATTGCTCTATTACAGCAGTAGTCGCAGTAATCAAGTCGAAGAAGCGCGCATAACATTTCTTGAGGCGCGGAGGCGAAATATTCTTGCATGCAATTGTGCTGAAGGAGTAATAACTCGGCGACTTGAGTTGAAAGCGATAACAATAATGGCTCGCTCAGTATTCAGTATGCACATTTACAATGAGAAGTCGGTGCGTACTTAAATTAAATACGTTGCAATTAGTCGTTGGTAAATATTTAATTCATTTTTCTTTGATTCTTTCGACTCGTACACAATTATTTTATTATAATACGCACGTAAGAAAAATGGAAAAGTCGTGGAAAGGTGGTTATTACGCCTTCTTAGTTAGACATTAATAATTATAAGTGATTCCTTGGGAGCTATATAATGGCGCGGAAGTACAACGGGCGCGCAAAGTGAGCGAGAGTAATTGTCCTCCAAAGGACGCAACTCGGCAGCGGCGCTCGCATTCGCATACTCATTTGTATAGAATTTAATTGTCCATTATGCAGTCGTCGTCCTGCGTTTGCTTGGCGTCGTCGTTGTTGAGCCAAATAGGTAAAAGTAGATACAGTTTAGTTAAGTTTTCTATACACCCGTGCGCGCGAGCGCACATTACGAACGAATGCAAAGAATGCAAACATTTGTGCGCATTGAAATTTGTCGCGGCAGTAGTGAGTGCAGACGGATAAGAAAGAAATATTAAAATGTCCCTCTGTGTTGGCGCACAGCGCGCCACTCGCAATGCTTATTGCTTTTCCGGATTTTGTATAGTAGGTATGTGGGTTAGGTACATGCTGGTTAATGCTGCTGCCGCTGCCGCTGCCGTCGTTGCCGCCACCCGCGAGTGAAGCGAAGCCGAGCACTTGACTTTAAGCTCGGCGTTGTTGGCTTGTCCCGCAAGAAAACGAGAAGAAATGGCTTTTAATGTTTCTCACTTGCATAATGAAAATATATGTGAACTTTTCCTCTTTTTCGCCAAGGGTGACGCGGTATTCTTCCTCTTTTAGTTTGCGCTCGTTTCCATTCTATTCGTGGAGAGTATTGCATTATTTTCCAATTGTCCTCGCGCGCCACAGCCCCGGCTGGCGCACATGGTTTATTTTACAACTGATTTGTGTTAAAGCGAGCAAGCCACGCAAGGGGATGGACGACGGAAAAAAGGGCTAAAAAGTTGCGTGGACATTGAATGCGTCTCCAACTCTTTAATGTGTTTTTACTGTCAGTCGTAATTGACAAGCAAAGCACCACAGCACACACACCATTGCGCCGCCAAAGTTTATTGACGGGGGCTGTGGCCGTAGCGGCGGCAGAAGGGTAGACTCATTGAATAAGTCGCCGTTCGCCCACTCACTCAAAGTCACTTGCATGCATATAGACAGGGCACGGTTTTCGGAAAGGTGGCGGCAGCGGTGGCGTTGCACGCAGAGGAGAAGAAAGGGTGTTGGCGATTACGTTGGCGACGGCGGTTATGTGTGATGATGTCGGCAGCGGCGGCGACAATGTTGACGACGATGGCAGGCGGCGACGACGACGGCGACAAAAGCGTTGGTTTGTTCGCTTCCGAATACTTTCACATTGTGCGGGCTGGAGACCACCGCCGACGTGCGCGCGGGGCGGCTGAATACATATATAGTAGTTTTAGCGGTTGGCCTTTGGGGTCGGTGGGGCTGCACATTTGCATACGGGTGCCTCGTCAGCCGGCTTGACATAAGATTAGCCGTACGTGTCAAAGTAATTTGTTGAATGTTAATGCAACTAGGAAGCAAAAGTTGTTGACTACATTTTCGCTAATGAAATGAAAATCACCAATCGCCTCTCGGCCATCAACAATATTAAAATATCGAAAACAAGTCCATTAAAAGCATTACCTACAGCGCGAGGCTATTTAAATGCATCTATATTCTAATCAATGTCGCCGCGATTTTTATCATTAATGTTGCTGCCTAATTTATTGATATTACGGTTTATCGATAATTTTATGGGTGTAATTTACGGGCCTTATTGGCCATTAAAGCAGCAGACTGGACATGATAGAAGAGACTTGGTCTCGGATGACTATATACGACGTATGCGCGAGTGTGTGGTGCAACATTAATTAAATGCGACGACAACTATTTTAATTGAATGTCGCATCCGACGGTGAGGAGCGATGCATTCGTCGGTTAGCGGAAGCGCAAGACTCACTCAACTTTATATGCGCTAGGTTAAATATTCAGGTTGTTGAGTTTGCGTTGAAGTTTGTTGCCAAACGAACGCGGAACCAACGAACGAACGAACGAACGAACGCCTTTGCCGCCTTGCGCGATGCGATGATGAGAGCTCGTCGACCGTGAAATATCCTAATGGTCGAGATGGAGCGTGCGAGACGCGCAGCATTGGCGGCGGCGGCGGCGGCGCTAACTTAATATGTATGCATAACACACACGCTTGTTGCAAATGCTCAAATTAGATGCTTGCAAAGAGAGGAATTGCAGCACTAACGGCGCTCGGCGCTGGCTTGCTTCCTCATCTGAATGCAAGTGGAGGCGTTCCGGGTCAAAATATTTGATAGTTTGCACGCCAGAAGCAGAGCAGCACAAAATTAAAACATTTCTCTCACGTACGGTACGTATCGCGTCTATAAATAGCAAAACCGAGAATATGGGCTTCAATTAATTTCTTATCAAGCCAACGAAGGATAGATGGACAGTCGAGTTGAGTCGAATCGTTAATTACGAATTTGCGTTAAAAATGTCAATTAAAGCTTAAACACTGCGCACTGCATTAACATAGTTGTAGTTTGCGCGCTAATCAAGACGCCCGCCTCCTTTGGCTTTAATTATTAATGAATGATTATCGGGAGAAGACTAATGATTACATTTATTAACTACTAATTAACGGCAGGCAGACGGGGAATGAATGTGTGAGCGAATGCGTGCGTGTAGCAGCCGCTTCTTTAGTGCCTGCCTTGTTTCGCAGGTCGCGTCGCATTAGCGCGTTCGGTGCACGGCGCTTGTAAACAGGAATCGCACGTAATTAGAAATAAAAGGGTATTTGCAGTACGCGCTCTATGCCATACAGCACCACCAACCATACCGTGCTATGCTGTGCTGTGCTGTACAGCACAACAACTAATCACGTTTGTTGAAGCATTGTAAGAGTTTTATCGACACCCGCGCGCATTCGCTGTTGTTGCACTCGAGAGTGCAAGAATTATACGATGCGCCCATGCGCGCGCGCGTGTGTATTGTTGCGAAATTGCAACGTCGATTGCGCTTCCTTGATTGCATTATGGAAGGCGAGTTCCAGCCTCGTCTGGGTCGGGAGCGCTGCGCAGCTTAAATGTCTGCGTATTGTTGTTGTTGTTGTTATTGTTAATGTTGTTGTTGTTTCGGCCTAATGCAAACGCTGTTGTGTTGTCTGCATATACCAATATGCTGCAAGCAATAACTAGACGCTTTCATTCCCAAAGTACTCTGATACTCTATGCTGAAGACTAAGTTGCATTATGTTGTATATTGCGATACATAGCAACACTAGCACTATTATCACTCGCTGCTGCTGCTGTTGTTGTTGTTGTTGTTGTTCCTATTACATTGAAACGCATTCCATGAGGCACGCTCAGGCAAGGTATAATAAGTGGGTGAAAGGGAGAGAAAAGCGGCGAATGCTTAATTAATGAAAATTCCACGAGAATTACTCGCGAACGTGAAAAACAAAACTGGCGCGAGCGACGCGCGTCTAATTATTTCGCGCGACTTGTAAGTTAATATTAAATTTGTGATCATCGTAGTTTATGCGACTATGCGAACGCGCTTTTAAACTAAAGTCGCAAGAAGCGTGCGTACACTTTTGCATCAAAACGTAGGCAAAGGCAGAGTGGAAGAAGAAGATGCGACTTTTTTGCGCTTAAAAGCAGTCAACTTCCTTGAAACGCAACGAGTTTATCGCAGCGATGCAATCAACAAGTTTAATGCATTCGTACGCAAACTTGATCCGGGGTGGCCGCGCAAATCTCTCATTCGGTAGACTAGGTAGGTAGCTAGGCAGATAGCTAGCTAGCTAGCATTCAAATTGTCGCAGCATCAGTATGAAGATCAATGCGCTATGTCCTGTCGTCGTCGTCGTCGTCGTCGTCTTGTGTTGTCTTGCGCGCTTTGCTTTTGCAGTCCGCTGACAGGCGCGCAACATTGTCCACCGGGCGGCATGTCGAGCAGACAATCTACTTGATGTCAATTATGCTAATGCGAGAAGGAGACCGACGCGACGCGACGTCGAAAAGGAGGACGAGGAGAGGTAGGCAGGAGGACCGACCTAACTAAGCGCATTGTATTCGCATTTAATTAGTCTAATTAAGCACGTATTGCGCGAATGGCGCGCGCGCAGCCGAACTAATTATTATTCTCTCGTCATGTCTTTGGAGGTAATTGCCTGTGTGCGCGTACGCGTGCATCTATGTAGCTATTTAGATGGCAAATGCGTGTGCAAGAGAGAGAATGGCCCTTTGCAAATTGGTTTGTGCCCTTTGCAGAGAGACGATTGCACTTTGTAAACTGACCACAATTCGCATTAGGTTATAATCAAAACGATAATAATAATAATCACAAGTAAAATGTCAATTGGAATTTAATTAACGCTCGGTTAAATACGCTTATACTGCGATCTTAAATGCTTACGTGACTTTGGAGTAGGGAAGATGGCAAACAAATTACTTATTGATGATAACAACAACAAATGTATGTATGTATATTGTACCCGTAAGTGGAACGAACAGGACTAAATTCAAATGTCGTGAAGTAGTACATTTAGTATAATTATTTTATTGCTTGATGAAATGGAGGAAATGCTTAAACTATATTATTATTGCGATTGCATGTTGCTCGCGTATTGGACGCGTTTGTGTGCTCGAGTAGTGGCGACGGCGACGGCGGCGGCGATAGTTATTGTATGCACGAATCGTGTTTGGGGCTCGAAGCTCTCTTTGTGCATGCTGATGGGGAATGTGTGTCGCAAAATATAAAAGCGACTAGAACGGCGGCGGCAACGGCGGCAACGATGGCAGCAATGGAATGAACACAAATAGCATTGCGTCGTAGTAGCTAGCAAATGCATACGTGGAAACGTACGGTCGGAGCCGCGTTTGCCAAACGGGGATTTGATTATTGGAGAGGCGAAGAACCGAGGCCAGCTTGTACTAAATTCGACGGCGGCAGCAGTGGCGGCGCCTCGTTTGCCCGTAATTACGTTAATGCGCGTAATGCATTTAACTTATTCGGTAAATGTCGAGCGACTATATATGTTGCGCATATATGCGAAACGCGTTGGCGCGTAACCGGAACACTCGTTCGAAGACGGCGACAATGTACATAAACGTACAATACCTACTTGGGTACATTCACTTGGTCAAAGAGTGTTTTGCCTTTGCCATATTCCTTAGTCGATGGGTTCTCTCTGTCTCTTGTTTTAATTAAAATTATGGCCGGTCAAATAAACTCAAAGGCAAAAGACGGATTTATCACTCAAACGCTTTTCTCGCGCGCGCGTACGCATTGCGCATTGAGCCATTTCAATTGGAAAACATTTCTTCATTGCATTTGTTTGGATCAATTATTTGACGTTTTAATTCGTTCGGAGCGCTGAAGGAAGCGTCAAAAGAAATAATCGCCCGTGTCAAATAAGGGTAGAGGCCTTCTTCTTCTTCGTCGTCTTCTTTAGATTCGTTTCCTTTTTGCCACCCCGCACGAAGAGCGCGCGAGCGTTTGGCTGATTGTATGTGTACGTTCGGTTCGGTTTTGGATGTTTTTGCGCTGCTCGCACCACTGAGATTGGCAACTTTTCCCAAAGCAATAAGGGATTTCGAGGAGGGTGTTAATGAGTTTCACTTATCGACACTGATTGGAACGAAAATGGGGTCAAAAAGAGAAGAAAGAAAGGAGGGCCATGCTGGGCCATTCGATTTGATGCCGTCCGTGCTGCTGCTGCTGCCGCCGCCGCCGCCGCCTCAGCAAGCACACGGCGCGCGCGTTGATGATGACGTGGCAGAGCCACCGAAGACGTTTTGCGAAATTGAAATAAATGATGTACAAATGTAAATGCCATTCGGCTTAATCGCTTCACGCGCCATCACGAACATGCCCTCAACTTTTTTTTTCTGCGCACCTATCACCATCATCATCATCATTATCATTATCGATAACATTGATAGCAAGCTCCGCCGTTGTTGTCGCAAGACAGCGAACATTAAACGAATCGATGCGCAACGCACACTCGGCCTCAACATAATTATTTTCGTGTTGGCGAAGGAGTAAATCAAACAAGACCCACATAATTTCAACACCTCCCTCTGCGACGTCGTCTTTACGCCTCTGCGCTACGGCCGCGTTTCGCTCGAGAATAGCACACCGCAAAAGTTTACTTTGAAGCCGTGAAACAACATTGCACGCGCCGCGTCGGATCGCATAGGATAAGGATACCTTATCGAAATGTTGCGCGCCATTGTTGCGGACGAACAAACTGGAAACTTGTCGGGCACTTAACATCAACAAGAACAATAACAAAGAGCGGGGCTTCTCCGACTGTGATCCTTTATGCTCCGGCCATGTTCTGACATATCCGCCACTCGAAGGACGCGGACGACGTTTGAGGAGAAGAGGCCGATGCGGGTCAAACGTTGAGGCCATTCATTCGGCCCGCAGCGTCCGAAACGCTCGTCGTTGACTTATTAATAATACTCTATTCCGGCATTGAAATAATGCGACTTCCTGGATTTGTCAACACACACACACTAGTATTGGGGTTTAAATGCGCATCCTGTACGCGAACGCCATTTGGTTAGTGTTTTGCAATACCTACACGTTTAGAGAGTAATATACAAAGTTTGACGGGGTTTGTGCCAA
Organism: Aleochara curtula; assembly: GCA_963978815.1. NCBI lineage: Eukaryota > Metazoa > Arthropoda > Insecta > Coleoptera > Staphylinidae > Aleochara > Aleochara curtula. The sequence goes on along the minus strand of OZ022216.1, from coordinate 14,714,692 downwards.
ACACTTTCTGGGAAATTGTTTCATGACTTTTGCGACCATCACACAACACACACACACACACACACACGCTTACATAACATATACGGCTACCCACCTCTCGGGTGTACAAGTTTTGCTCGGTCAGGCAAATGCGCAAACAGGAAGGGCAGGCAAACTGCCAGTTAAAGATGAGAGATGGAAACATGCACTACTTTGCGGGGGCCCTCCAAGGGGCGGCCGCTCGACCTCGATGAATGATTGCCGCCGAATACTTAGTCTCTGCAGAGAGCTGATGGGGCACAAGTCGAGCGCGCAAATGGATTTCGAAAGTCAGCGAAACCACCACCTTCAGAACATGTGTATGCGTGGGTGTGTGTGCGAAAGGGATGCGAAGGTGGTTTGGGGCCTGGGTTGTAGTCGTAAGGTCGTTACCGCATGATTCGCGCACTTTACGAATGCGTGCGCGTCACAGCGGCGTTGGCGGCGGCGGCGGCGGTGACGTGTGTAAGGCGAATGAGTTTCGCCGGAGTCTCAAAAGGCTCAAAGAGCCTGCGTTGGAGCTTTAACGCCTCTTGGGTGCGGAATCACCGTGCGTGACGTGACGCCTTGTTTTCGGCAATTGTTTGAAGCGTTGCGCCCGTGAGCCTCTTGGCCTTCCTTCATTAATACACGCTGCCCACCCCCCGACTGCCGCCCGCCCCGCCAGGAAATGGATGTTTTGTACAATTCGCGCGGCCCGAATGTCAGCAAGCTGATTGAACAGTACGATACGAGCTAGACAAATCCGACAAATGTCTCGGCCGCGTGTGCGTATACTTGAAGAGTATATGGACGGACGACGGCATAGGACGGAGGCGGCGCGGTTGAAAACAAACACGGCTCAATGATTAGATCTATCGGAACGACGCCGACCGGAAGCGAATCGAAGTAGCTGAGTGGTGTCCGATGGCATCGGCCGGTCCATAATGCACTTGTCGAAAAGAGAGACTCTCTCCTCCGAGCTTATCACTAATGAAATCCACATCGATCCTGCCGAACACACCACGCCGCTCCCGAGGTCGACATCGAAACATTCGCGCGCGCGCGCGCGCGGGACAGATTAATCAAGTGTATGCTCGCCCAGCTCTTAATACGCTGTCTTGTCTTGTCTCATCTTGGAAAGTCAATTTGTTCATACGCATTTTGATAGATTATATTCGCACGCAAAACACTCGCATGCGAAGAATTTATCACGTTGAATTTAGTGTGTTTTTTCTGCACATTATTGCACAAGTACATGCAGTCGTTTGCTAAAATCCTCGGAGAGAAAATTCAATTCATCAACCCGCCACGAGCATTTCGTAATCGTGTTCTCATTAATTCGAGTGCCATTTGAATGAGGCGCAATCCTCACGCGGTGCGCACAAGATGCACGTGCATATTTTCCGTAGCATCCACGTTATTTTGCGAAAATGAATTTATGCGACGCGCCACGCGCTGTATGGGTTTTCCCATCGAGAAACAAGCACTCGTTGAACGCTTGCTCCTATTTATGGGGTTCTTCCGCATTTGCTCCAGGTTTGCACAATCGTTTGCTGCGCCCGTTCGTCGTCTGCTGCATTTGAATGCAATGCATTTATGTATCGCAACGACTGCAGTTGCTAGGTACCTACATTGAAGAGTGTATCCAGACTTTGCGTTGCGTTGCGTTGCGTTGCTTGCTTGCTTCCAGGTGGTGCACTGTTGATATTTATTCCTCTTGTTGTTGCAAATATCGTGTTGCACGCTTCGAATCCAATTATGTATGAGTTGTGTTTTGTTTGGTTGCACATTGAACCCTCGTTTACCGTTCAAGAAACATGCTACACGTTTACACTTGAGTTCTTGAACTTTTTAAGTTTACCCGAGTTTAATTCGTAAAAAAAAAACTAGAGGTGAAAAAGCTCTCTTCATTCACAAGTCGGCCTAAAGCAGTTTGTATTGATAAATTTGAAGCGAGGGTGCGCGCCCGCCCGCCTCATCTTTCTTCATTTTCGCGGCGCAACACTAGTACGCGACCGCTATTGTAGCGAGCCTAATTAGTGCAAAGCCATTGACTAATTACGACAGAGGAGCAAGATATAACAGTACATATTCATTTCGTGCTAATTAATTAATTAATAGTCGAATAGTGTGTGTGTGTGTACGTCCAACATGCGCCGCGCACCGCATGTTTGCGACATTACATTCACGCATAATTGAAACAATAGCTTTCGGGCTCGTATTATCAATCTTGACTGTTGTCGAATGAAAGGCGACTTGGTGTGTTTTCTTTCGTGATAAATCAAGCAATGTAATTAACGCTTAACATTTAACTGTATGCATGCAGATTGTTTTATGCAAGAAATGAAGCGCGATGCGTGAACGCGTCAATGAGGAAGTTGATACAGTTTTCGCGCTCGGTGCACACGCATTTCTCTTCATTACGGCGCGCCGCGCTCATTCGTTTTGTGCGAATGGGCAGAACTATGAATAATCATTCATGCGCAACTCTAAACGCTAGTTAATAATCTGCGATCATTTTTGCCGCATGCATGCTTCACTAGACATGCTGCACGCACAGTTGCCATAGTAGAATGGTGTATGTATGTACCTTGCAATTTGAGTTGGAAATTGCAATTGCACGTGCACTGCGTACTTGTACGTATCTGATAGATAAAACTTTCACATGGAGATGCAGCAACAGCAGTAGCAGCAGCAGCAGCTACTACTAATTAGCTGCTTGAATAATGTATTGACTTTAAACGTGAAGGGGCTAGATAGACAGAGGAGGCGGAGGGAGGGTATTGAACGCAAACGTGCAACGTTCAGACGGCGAGCGCATTTCTTCGTTCATCGATCTTGTCGAGTCTATCGCATCAATTCGTCTAGTTTTACGTGGACAAGTGGCTATATTTTTATCCATCTGCTCGTTCGCCCGGTCGAAAGATAAAATTGAAGCGCGCCGCGCGACTTTGGCTAAGTGCGAGCACGCTCGTTCGCTCGCTTGTCCCCGAAGCACTTAGAAATTCTTTAATTGGATATTTGAGGAGCCTCAAGGGTCATCCGCACACGGGGCACCCGTTCTCGACGACTTGCTTGGCGCAAGTAAGTACACTCGATGCGCCCCGAAAGCTTTCGGTGCAATTTTTGTGTAAACTTTTTACACATTACGAAGCGAACGTAAAACGTGCGCGCGTTTCACTACACGTGGCTAGTTGGGAGTAGAGTAGAGTAGAGTAGCTTAAGATTGAAGAAGAAGAAGGCTCTCGTCCAATTTAGGGAAAAATTCATAGTCCTGGCGGTTGCCCCATAAGTGGTGCACTCGATATCTTTGGCCGATAACACATTTCACCGCCCCCCACAAGTATTCCTCTAGTTTAGTCGTAGGGCACGCATAGGCATTGGCATGGGTTATGCGGAAGGCAAGATGTTGGCAAGGCCAAGTTGTTCTTGTCGGTCGGTTGTCCTTTATCAATGGAGCGCGGCTCGGGCGCGCTCAGGCAATTAGAGGCAGGCAGTTCAAATTTCTTATCATCATTAAAACTTTATTAAACTGCCGCTGCTGTTACCACCGCTGCCACCGCCGCCGCGATTGCCTCTCCTGCCGTATATAGTGTATTATTGATCCTTTACGCATGCCATGCCGACGAGGAAGGCAGGAAGGCCGGCGCGCAAGCAACGCATACATGAGTGAGCGTTTAGGGTGTGTTTGGGATTGATTTTCCGGATTATACATCCTAATAATATTCTCCGGGGACGCGGCGCGGCGCGCACACGTACTCTAAACTAGCAAAGAGCCCCGGCATTAGGTATTAGGACCGCACCGAGCGCAAAGGAGAGGCAACGGAGGCCGTTTTGTTGTTGCTCGTGTGTCGAGCCTGTCAGGGATGTTGTGTGCTCTTCCAGCGGGAAGAGCTCGAGTCGAGTCATCTTTCGACGTGGACGAACGCGTATGCATCCAATGTGTCGGTGCACGTATAGGATTGACGTAAAAGACTTTTTGTGTGTGCCCTCGAAACGGGGGGGGGGGGGGGGGGTGCCCGATATCTGATTAAAACTTGGGCTTCCGCCGCCGCCGTGAGAAGCCACCGTAGTACGCGAGCAAGGATGGATCGCACGCACGTTCGTTTCTATTCTCCTTCGGCGCTTTTTTTCCTTTCTCAGAGTCTTTGCCGTCCTCCTCGCTTGCGTCTTCTCGCGCACAAAAAGCGCCCTCTCTTCCCGTTTACGCATCGTATACATCATATATTTATCTTATAGTTGACTCCGACTATATGTCACTGTCACATGGAGTCAGCGCATTCCTCCATGGCTTTGCTGAAGAGATAATTGATTTGAAAAAAATTGTTTGCTGCGCTGTTATGGATACTAATGGCTCTAACAGGTTCCTTTTTTTGTATGCGAGCTTGCAAATAGATTTGTTTTTTTCTTATCGTTGCTAAAGGCGAATTTCGTTGAAGAAGGAGTGGTGGTGGATTTAATGGAATAGAGATAAGATCAGAGTTTACTTGAGGCTGCTAATATCAACACAATAACAAGAGCAATACGTAAATAACTTGTATTTATTTGTTTTTGCGTAAAAATCAAAATCCAAATTTGAAAGTATAATTTTCATTAGTACAATATCCGCCCCCCTGCGCCCTTAAAAGAAAGTAAGGAGTACTTTACTTGGTTTAGTTTGGATTGCATTATAATAAAATAAACGCGCAACCTTTTGGCGTGCTGTTGTTGTTGTTGTTGGTTTGGCCACCCCAAAATGCTGCAAATTTGCGCAATAATATTACGAGGGGCCGACGGAGAATATTAATCAAAAAGATGAGGAGCGCACGCCGCCGTTTTCAAAGAAACCCTTTTCGGCCTGCTGCGTTGCTGCTGCCGCCTGCTTGTGCTCTAGGGCAGACTGCCTTAAAATGAAAATTTTCAATGGGACGTGTTTCTAATTAATCCGTAATTGCTGAACAACCTGCTTAGAATGCGTAAATGCGCAACACTGACTTTGAATACTCGGCCGCCTCTCATCGGGCCGGGTGTACGCCGTTTTCGCACCATTCATCCACTTGGCGCAGCGGCGGTCGGCGGCGGCGAACGGCGACGGCTACATTGAATTACGAGCATCGTGGGTGTATTTTACGCGACGATATAAGGGCCCCACGACACGCTGAAAAGATAACCCTAAACCCCGAAATGGGGGCGTTTTCTTTCTCAAAAGCAGCAGCCGCCTGGAAATTTGTGCCCTTTGCTTTCATCCATGCTCTCGTATTACCGTATTTCCGCGTACTTTCAGTTCTTCTTCTGCTTCTTCTTCTTCTGCTTCTTCTTCTTCTTCTTCTTCATTTTCATGTCGCTGCGACAAAGTAATATTTATTGGAATAATTTAATAAACGCGTGTGCGCATTTGACACGCACTTTGAAAACACATTTCATATTTGTCAGCGGGCCAACACGCCTGCCATAATAATAATAATACAGCTGGATGGGCCAGGTTAGGGTGTGTGCGCCTTTTATTCCCTAATCAGGAAAAAATTCGTTTTCACTTAACGCACCATACACATGTGTGTGCTGCGCACATTGTTGGCGTTGTTGTTGTTGTTTGACTTGAATTAATATGCAATCATTTTGATGATGGAATGGCTTCACTTTCCGTTCGCTCCTTGCTTCCGCCGGTAGGCTAATTTGATTAGGCGCCAAAACCACTATTGTATAATGTGTAATAATAATTCATAATAATTTATCGACGAGAGTTTACTGCGATAATGGAAAAGCGGTTTGCTGTTTGTTTGTTTGCATTTGGTGCGCAGTGAAGGCGGCGAAGAAGGAGGTGGTGGTGGAGGTTTGATGCGTATGCACACGCACACGCAATACGTTGTTGTTGCTGTTGTTGTCTATAGTGGTATTATTGTTGGTTGGGTGGTTGGGCGGCGGCAACGTGCGTGACTAGTTTGGGAATCTACGCATCGACGCGCACCGTGTGTGTGGTATATCTTTTCGGGGTCAATCATGCGTTTTCGAGCTTGTAGCCAATCTGTGGATATTCAACACCCTCGAGAGTCGGCGGCGCGGGTGCAAACAAATGCGTTTAAGGCGCGTCCCGGACACGCCACCCTTTCTTTATTCGTCTTCGTTTACGCATTCGGGAGTCATTCATTTGCACTTTGCTAACGCGGGCCTAGATTAGGTCATTTGTTGGTGCGAATAAAAAATGGTCGGTCATCAGCTGCGCTCAAACGCAAATATGTGAAGGTATTAAGGGAAGGGTTTCATTGTGGTGTGGCGGTTTGTTGTTGTTCTTGTCGATGATGATGATGATGATGATGACGATGACGAAGACGATGGTGTGTATTGGTGGTTGATGGCGGTGATCAGCAACGCGTTTGGCGGTTCTCATGGCTGTTGTTTGCTCGTGAGCAACCGGCAGCACAGCACCCCGGGATGAACTAAATTCGTTAATTAAAGGGCCTCGCATGCGTTTCGCACATTAATGCCTCAGCCGGCGCAAACGCCCAAATTGATTTCGAACCGCCCTGGCTGTGGTCTATGCGTGTTAGCTAGCGCCTTACTGTTTGTTTATATGTGCACCAGGGCGTAGGGTAAGCCGTGAGGAGAGTCTTTGCGTCAATGAGGTCGTAACGCACGTCGTCGGTGGGATTAAGTTGGACATAAAAACACATGTTAATTATATTGGTCTAAAAATTCGGCGTGTTCAGTCTAATCACCCAAAACGACGGACTATTGTGTTATTACATTACGTAGCACGGGTTGTTTTGCTGCTGCTGCTGCTGCTTGTTTGCTCGGTTTTTCGGTTAGCCTTGGTCTGAACGGCACCCGTTCTACGTGCAAATAGTTTTTGAAATGTTGGATAATTAATAACACCGACTGACAGCGCGCTTTCCATGCCAGTTTTACAACGTAAAATGCACAAATGCACATTGCACTGGCGCACTGCTCGGATGGAGGTAGAGGAGCAGTGGAGTCTCGGATGGATGGATGGATGGTTGGGTGTTTTGTATGCGCTTTGCTGGCGGTGGTTGTGTGTACTACACGTACATATGGTGGTGAGCAATGTTGCATGTTCAACAAGAACGGCGGCGGCGGCGCACAGTGGGGCCAAGATGTTCACTATGCTTAAGTTAAGGATTGATATTTTTGAAATTTTTTTTTCACCAATATATAAAGAATTAACTATAGTATATGAAACTGAAAAAATCAATCCGATCCGATAATTAGTTTAGCCGCAATTTGGCGCTAAAATTGAACAATTTTTGGGTCCAAAAAAGAACCAAAAATTTGGTCAACTTTGAATAACTATTTCTATGCTTTAAAATAACATCACAAGAAAACCAAATACAGCCTTTGAAAGTAGAACTAACGTAGATTATCATAGTGTAATAAAAATTTGAAAATGATTAATAATTAAATGATTTATATGCAATTACAAATATTCCGTTTTTGCTTGTTCAAATTTCAAAAAAACAACTTTTTGTTTGGTTGTGCAATATTGTGCAGCGTAGTTACCTATACCATTCGAAAGCTAATTTAAAGACCTATCGGATGTATATAGTTTAATTCTGCCGAATTATGCACTTTGGGAGTAAATGGCAATTGAAGTCGAAATTTTGTCAATTTTCACCGATTTTACGGCTTGTTTGTCCGAGTTTGTGAGCTTGGCTCAGTCACACTTGCGTACGGACGCATGTACATGTGTACGCACACAAATATAACGCGTAGGGTTTGCATGATATTTTACCTGCAAAGATTATAAACCTCTTATGTTTCCGAGGATATACAATAGATAGATCCAATAGACCCATTGTACATTTATTTTACCTGCGTTACCTTTTTATTTGACAACACAATAATTTATTATTTGTTAAATCTTATTTAATTTCTTTAATAAATTGGTAAATAATAATTTTCTATAAGGAACTTAATTTGAATTTTGAAAATCGGTTGAGTAGTTTTGAAAATATATCGTTTTGAAACAAAATAGTGGATTTGGCCCCACTGTGCGGCGGTTGCACTGGCAATATTCCGTCCAACCCGTTCTATCTGCATTTGTTTGCTCTCTTTCTGGGTTGGTTGGTCTCGCGCACTTGCGCCCCGCTCTGATATCTCTTAATCCAGCAATGATGGATGATTAAAGCTGGCATAAATCCACATTTGCACGCGGTTTCGATTCCTAAATGCAATATTAAGCGCAGTTTATGGTTAATGCTCGTCGCAAACTGTAGAATACGAACGCGCGGTGCTTAGTTGCTACGAATGCTCAAAGTGTACTTGAGTCCTACCTACGTTCAAATGGAGATTCAACTTGTTTAGTGGTTTCCCGTTTTCGCATATTTTGAGTCCTTAATCAAAAATAAGTAATATCGAATGTGGAATTAAATCTTATGCGTCTATAAAATATAAGTTTACACTTTCGAATCATTAATGTTGATACTGCGGTTATTATTACCCAATTGCATTTTCGTATAAACGACGTGCATTGCAGTGCGGTGTAAAAGCACAGCTTCGGCCACATCAACCGCCGCCCGCTGGTTGCTCCTTTTGGAGAGGCTGGTGGTGCACGTCGATTTTCGGTATATTATGTAATGTATGTACGTAGCAGCCGTAAACCGTGAGTTTATGACGGTAAACTCGCCGATTTGATCGGTCGGTTGAGTGACGCAGCCGCCGCCTGCATACAGATTTTGTTTTCACACTGCCCCCATGCACACATGAGCCACATATACACGGCTCTCGCGCTGTGCAGTGTGCACGACATACAAAAGTTTACTGCTTTGTATGGCGAATGCATGAGCAGCCTGACGAAATTTTGATTACTGGCTTCTGGTGACAATGGTATCAGGCGCATACGCGTTGTTTAGGAGGCTGCTACTTGCCGAGATGACCGCCGCCATCGGCATTGCCTCCATCGCTTCGTTTCATTGCCTCTATATGTCGCATCGGCGGCTGTGGTGTCGGTGGCGATGCTATTGTTGAGTGAATATGTGCCCACTTTGTCACCGGCACCCAAGTCTTTTTGTCTTTATTTACGACCGCCAATGTATCAAACGCACACATGGGCCATACTTTGGCCAGCGCAAGGCGGAGGAGGAGAAGAAGATACGATACAGGCAACATTCATGCGATGCACGGGCATGCTTTTGGTTCATGGATTTACCTCTTTCGGGGCTCGGGACGCATCGTGAATGTTGAGAGGTCTTTTAGTCGGGGGCGAATTGCTAAATCTTGTACGTTCATTTCATTCGCTGCATGCATGGATGTAGGTACGTGTGGGGGGCGGTACGCGATATTTACGAGCGACAGTTTGCAAGTGTAGGTCAGGGTGGAACTGCTGCTAAATTATTTAATTTTTTATTAACCGCTGGATGCAAGAAAAAAAAGCTCAACTCGGCCAACCTCGAAACGGGGTAAATGAGGCGCCCGCTGGACTTTTGGAAACTTTTCAATTTGCCATATTAAATTTCTGCCTAACAACTACTTGTGTCCCGGTGGCGAAGTTGAGAGAGTGAAATCTCCCTCAACTCATTTGGGACGTCGTATCAAGCGCACCGTGCACAGACGCAGAAAAAAAAAACAGATATATTGGCAAACATCAAACGAAACACAATCGTTAAATTCATTTATCTAAAAGGCCGCAGTTGTTTTGCGGCTCGGAGGTGGCCCTCCCCCACGTCGACCAAAAAAAGTTTTCTCGCTACTTTTTCTTTCCTCGTGAGCGCAAAGCCACGTACCTTTTCTTTAACTAACACCGCCAATATTATCAGCCGGTCGGCGGCCGGTGGAAACTCGTACAAAGTCTTGAAATATTTTACAACTTATTTGCCATTCGTTGGACGCTTTCTCTAGCGTTTCGCATTCTTTTCCCTCGAGTTTTGCAAAAGCAGTCGCGGTCTCTTGGTTTTCTTCTCGCTAGCACTGCGAATGTAATAAGTAATGAAACGTATGGCCGATACAAATTGACGTTTTATTAAGGGCAACGCAAAAAAAAAAGAAGAAGAAGAAGAAGTCGAAATATACGCGCAAAGTAGACCAAGGGAAAGAAAGTTAATTCGGTTAAAAGTTGTTATCAAGTGTAGAGCGCAAAAGCTTTTCCTCTGTTCCATATATTACTGTGACTTCCTTCGAAACATTTGAAACGCATGTTTGTTTGATTGGAATCGTTTGCTATAGCAGCCACATTATTACTTGACTTGGACGCATTCCACCGTCACGTTTTGTTTTGTCGCGACAAGTTTGCTTCAAAGTGTGCCCGCCGCGCGCCGCCCCATTCAAAGTATTTCCCCGTTTGTCGGGTGGGTGGTATGGCAATAGCAAATAGGAATTGCAATCGCAATGCAGATGTACGTAGAGATGCGGCGAGGCGCGTTGGCGTGTTGAGAGGCGACAAGCATCGAAGCGTATGATGTCGACCTGTGCGTTCATTCGTTCGTTCGTTCGTTCCATTGCTGCAACGCTCCCTACTAATTAGTCTTTCGAGTGCTAATTATCTCCTCAAAAAGAATGCCGTAGACTGTGTACCGGTATAGTCGCGCTGCGAGAGGCGGCAGTCAATGTTGATGGCAAACACGGGCTGTAATTATAAAAATCTCTGTGAAAATCAGCGAGGGAGCGAACGCGCTTTCTTCTTCTTCTTTTCTCCTCTGCTCTGCGCCAACCGTATTTTCAAACTCCGTTTTCCGCATCTCGGGAAATTAGTTGGCGAATTTTCACCAAAATGCCGATTGCGAAATTGTACCGTGAGAGTTCACGAACGTGTTGTTAATATGTATTATTGCATTAACATAATTGTGCATTGTGCGCAATTAGGGCAATTGATAATGCATTGCATGATGATGTTGGATGCGATGTTCCCTCTGTAGATCGACGAAGCGGATCACAACGCATATGACATTACACATTGTGCGCTTCGAATTATGCGTGTAACGCGTTTGATGGAGTTTACAAGGCCGTTTCCTCCTGTTCATACACCGGATCAATACACAATAGCACAAAGCACAATATAATAATAGAATACAACTATGTAGGTACATTTTGCATAACTACAAAGTGCTAGGATTGAGTACTTTATACGATGTGCACAGTACATAATCAGATAAGACGTGAGGAGTAGATTTTCTAATACATAGTATTTGTACTAAGATGCACTGAAACGGATTAAGTCAAACGCGGAACACTTTGATGGCAATTAATCGTAATCGAAATCGCAATTACCAATCGCACACGCAATCGGAAATGCAAATGCGATCAAATCAGCAATGTGCGCACGATTTGAGGGTGAAGGGAGGGCGGCGGCTGTTGCCACCGTTGACGGCGGCAGCGAATGCGTTAGCTATTATAATTATTAATGTTATGCCTATATACTCATAACAATGGGGAATGGGTTCGATTGCGCATTAATAATTTGCAATTAATTATATTCCTATCACACTACATATATCAACCACTGCTACTGCTACTGTTGCTACTGCTGCTATCATCTCATTCGTGCGTATAGACACACACCGCAGTTTCCGCAGTAGAAATGAACATATCTCGTGATGAGATGCGAGGCAATATATGCGAATTAATTGATTACATTTGCTATGCGTAATTGCGTTTACTGCTGGATACGCGTCATGAATCATTTAACACAGAAGTGCATTTCTTTTTTTTGTATTTGCAGTTAGCCTCTAAACCAGCGCTGTTATTATTAATTAAAACATAATATGATTATCAAATTTTAATATAATATTGATAGAAAACATCTCGAATTAATTTAATATCATTATGATGCGCAACTAATTGGGTTGCTTCTCATTATTATAATGAAATATCTATCATATCGTATTTGTTTCGCCTCGTGCTGCATTATTGCTCGGAGAATTGTTTAATGCTGGTTGCCTATACGTCGTATTAGCAAATGGGAATATTTAATGAACTCCTCGCCGGGTATATTAATTTACGCGTATTTGTTTGATATTACTCGGCATTCGTCAATGTTGCTAATTAAATGCATCCCAATGCAATCCAATTATAGTACTTGGCGAATTACGCACGTGAAAATGTTGAAAATGATTGCAGTAATGCAGTTATCGGGCGTTTGTTATTATTATAATCGTATGATTTATCGATTTGATGAGCGAATTCACTCAAATTGTACATCATTATTAAATTTTTACTGAATTACCTACACGCTATTAGAGCTTGCCAACGTTAATAGACAAACAATAAATTGTGATCGCAATTTATATTTATTAGAGTTGGATGGAGTATTATGGGCATACTATGTGTGTCGTGTATGTTGACAAACAAGCCAACTATTGCATTGCGTTATCAGTTTATTGTTCGTAATGCGGAAAGCCGCCCAACAGCGCCCTATTTTACTTAACGCCGAATTAATGTTCGACTAATAATAGCGCAGGTAATTGTGATTAATTCTTCTCGAGCGAGTTGTACGCGTAATCATTGTGTACAAGAAATTGCACCTTCTTGTGCTGCGGTGTGTGCTCTCTGTCTCTCCCCCTCGTACTTCCGCTAATTGCAATTAATAATTGATTTAATGAGCAATTAACTGCGCGCACACGACGCACATTTGACACACTCGAACGCATATTGATTAAGCGCGCGCGGCTGGATGCATGCGTACACTAGTGGCGCGAATAGTAAATTTCGCGTGGAAAAAAAAGCCAACAGCGGCAGAGTTGATGTGTGCTGTAGGCGGAGGGCGGTCTGTTGCCTACCGTATGCCACTGACGGTGTTGGTGGTGGTGGTGGTGGTGGTGGTGCGGCGCGCAATTAGTTTTCATATCTGTACTCGCGCTGCCATAAAGCATGCACAATGAATACGCGCCAGCGATTATATTTTGTGTTGCATGCGGTTCAATTAAAACGGGAATGCCTTGCAGCGCGGCGCATACACGACGGGCACACTTTTTTTTGTACCTTCCCACTGCATATGCAATTATACGCGCATATGTGTGTGCTTTGTGATAAAAAAATATAAATGTGCCAATCTGCACCGCAGTGGCAGCAACAACAACAACAACATCTCGGCAATAAGTTGTGCGATAATTACATTTGTCGCATGCATAGCCTTCTTGCTTTCCATTGCTTTCCCGCTGCTAGCTATGTTAAACCAGCAATCGAGTGACTCTTTTACACACTGCAAAACTACGAGTGCCCCGCGTACAGATGCTATCATTGCAGCAAGCTGTTTGCAAGCGGTTGTTGCTGTTGCTGCTGCTGCTGCTGCTGCTGCTGCTGCTGCTGTTGTCGTTGATGTTGATGTTGTTGTTGCTTGCTGCAGCAAACCACGAAGCGACAATTGTCGTCTGTATAGGTCGCTTGATTATGCAAGTTTTATTATGCAAATTGCATGCAAATTTATTGAAATAATTTTCGCTTTTTTTATAATACATTTACTGATAATGATAGTTTTTTTTCTTCGCCTCCTCCACGTTATTTGCGGCGACTGCAACTCTGTGCTATTTGCGTGATTTCCGTCTTGCGCGTCGAGTGCGCTTTTCCAACTTTTCCTCTTTGCTCGTGATTGTAATACAAGTGCAAACTTTTCGTTTTTTTTTCTCTCGCCGCGCTGCTCGGGTCAACTATTAATAATTCTTTGATTTTTTGCTGCTTCCTAATTACTCGCTTAGTTTGCATAATACCATATAGGTAACCAAGCAAGGACTAGCTATCAGGTATAGCTAGTCCTAAGTGGTTTTTGAGAGGATGATGTTCGTTTGTGAATTGCGCAGATTGGTATCGTACACAAGTTTGGCAAGGCTAAATTGGTAACGTGTTCATAATTTTGATAACGCGTTGTGCGTCGATGCTGCAAACAGCCATTTAAGTTATTTGCGGGCCGAGGGAAGGCATCAAAGGGAATCTAGATGATGAGACGTATATATATATCTATTAGGTTGAGCTCATCAACGCACCGCGTTTCGCGTTCATCTACGTGCGGTGCACGCGCATTGAAAGACCTCCAGAGACCTGCCATTAGCTAAGTGGCCGACTGGTTCGCGACCTTATCCCGGTTTCGTCGATGATATTCCTTTGCGTACGCGGCGAGCGCGCCGTTGCCGTTGATACATGCGCGAAGGACGATGGAGACGAGGCAAAGTACGGGCGAGCATCATGTTTTGCTTGCGCTATCTACATAAGAATAACATTCGGAACGAACGGCTTTGCCTATCGTCGCGCTACTATCATCATTTAGCAAACTGAAATTGTGTTTTGGGGGCCTGCTCAGCGACATGGGGGCACCGCTTGTTGTTGTTCTTTTTCGCCTGCTCCTCCGCTTCTACTATCTCTCGACGAGACGGGTGGACATTGCGGAGGAGAATGTTACTGCAGTCTGGCTGCTGGCTGTTGGAGCACCTCACAATATCCCATCCATTTCGTTTCATTCCTTCGGCTGCTTCGCGTTTGTTCCTGCACGCACAAGCGGGGGAAAGGATGAGGCGACTCGTATAATAGTATCGCTGAAGGGATGTGTTTGTGCGTTTTGCGTGCGTTTGGCGCGCGCGGCACACAATGATAGGAGCGAAACCCTTGTATGCCCGACGGGCACACCACCGCACCGCACCGGTGCCCACATGTATAACGAACAGGACGTTTGTTCCACGCGTATTGAGCGTTCCTATTTCGGCTCCTGCGCCTGCTGCGAGGCAGAGAGAGCGAATGGGTAGATAAAAGGGCAGGACACGCGCGAACGTACACTACTCGCCATTAACTCGCTGTATTCATTCGTTTCGGGTTTGCTTGCTTGCTTGCTGGGCAGTACGCGCGCGTCACATGGCTTTTAGCTAATAAGGAATTATCGTAGGTAGAACGTACGCACACGTCCGGTATACAAGCGCAAAACATAAACGTACATTCTCTCTCGGATCCTCTTAATTCGCGTGCTCGCGCCTGAATTTCACCTGGACGTGGAGGCACATGTGCGCTAAAGACGATTGCCATCCGTACGTCTGTTTCTTGCTTGCGCATTTGGTGTATCCAATTAAGGAGTTTAGGACTGCCATCGTCGTTGTGCAGTTATTGCTGCTGCTGTTGTTGTTGTTGTTTTGCGAATTGAATTGAATTTTCATAAATGTGCTCGCGCACTCACACTCGGGCTGAGCGTGTTTCTTGGACGGGCAGGGATTTACAAGCACGGTCTGGCTATAAAGATGGGAAAAAGAAGTGATTACGGCAAAGAGCAAAGTCGTGCACGGCGAGAGGGCATGCATCTAAATCTCAATTCACTCGCTGGTGGCGGATGAATGTTTGCATGCATGAAT
Organism: Aleochara curtula; assembly: GCA_963978815.1. Lineage (NCBI taxonomy): Eukaryota > Metazoa > Arthropoda > Insecta > Coleoptera > Staphylinidae > Aleochara > Aleochara curtula. The sequence goes on along the minus strand of OZ022216.1, from coordinate 14,699,444 downwards.
ATATACGAAAAGGACACACGAGCGTACAAACACTGCATGCTCGCGCTTATGAGGAGTAGTGCATGCGGTCAGGCCGCAACCAGCAGGCGTGCATTACCAGTTCACCAGGTTACAAACTAAACTTTGTTTACATCACGTACAACGGCGAACTATGTGTGCATGTAGTCGTCGTAGTCGTCGTCGACGTCCACGTCGTTGGTCGTGTACCATGCCGCGTACGTTTACTTCGTTTCGCATGGGTCACGGTCACTCTCTGGCAGAGGGCTCGGACTCTCTTTTTACTTGGATGGTTGGTTGGTCGGTCGTGAATTAGGCCTGATTCGGTTCGATAGTGCACGTCTTTGCGTTTCTCTTTGCGCGAGCTCAGCACGTCGCGCTGTATTTGGACTGCATGATAAGAATCTTCAGCGAGTCGACGACACGCGTTCTACGCCAGCTGCATTTAGTACCCGACGTCGGCGAAACGGTGCGACTCGTTTCTCATGGGTTTGCGCCCGAAAATGTCTATATAAAAAAGAATCATTCACTTTACGTACTTACTTATTGGACCTGGGAGATAAATCTGGGGGTTTTGCATAGCAACCGGGCATTGCAGGGATTTATAGTTTAACGATAGTCCTGCGCGCCGTATAGGTGAGCATGGGAGGGTTGTAGTAATATGAAAAAGAAAAGAAAAAAGGAAGAGAAGAGGGCACACACGTACGTACCGAAGAACGTAGCGGAAATGGGACCTCTGAAGGGGAAAAATTGAAGGAAATGTTTAATCCCTACTGGGAATATCGATCACAACAGGTATATGTGCGTGGCTATGAGGGTTTTCGCCCTTGCAATATTCTTGCTGTTCCTGCCACCACCACCACTACTACTACTACCAGAAGCATCAACGGTGCCTTGAGAACGCGCGCGCTCGCTCCCATAAGGCGGTAATAAAACGCTAAATCCGGAATTTACGAGGGCAAATTGTTCCGCACATTTCGATTATACATTTTCGCATCGCATGAATGTGCACACATCATTTGCCATTTTATTATAAGTACAAGAAGTGGAAGATGAGATTTTTATAACGCCAGTTGCAAGCGGAGAAGGGTGGCGGAGGAGAATAAATGGAAAAATTGGCGAAATATTCGTAATTGATTGATAATGACTCAATCGATGGGTTTGGAAAGTTGAAAAGTTGTATTCAGGGTGAAGGGAAGTTGTTAGAAACTATGAATAAAATTGCTTTTTATTCATAGTGTATCTTGCGCGCTGGCATGGCGAAGACGGCAGCAGTGGCGGTGGGTGGTGGATGGTGAATGCTGCGCGTTTGTTTGCTTGCTTGCTTGCTTGCTTGCTTGCTTGCAGCTGCGTGTGGCACGCCAAAAAGTTTTGCGGCCCTTCTTTTTCGCGAACTCTGCCAACTCACCATTGCGCCATTCATTTTTAAGTCTTCAACTTTATCATCATCATATTGGAAGATTGTTTCGCCCGTGACATATTTTCGGCCCCTTTTGCGCGCCATCGCAAAAGTTTACATCGTTTGGCCTCTGTCGCGCACGCAACGCGATCGTTTTGTTTGCAATCCGGCTGGCTGCTGCTGCTGCTGCGCGCCTTCTGCTGATGTTGTTTGCCGTCCCCCGCGCGCGCCTGCTTGGTTTGCTCTATTACTAGTCAATAAGTTGATCGACTTCTCTTCACTTCATTCGCGACACCACTACTGACTGCCAACTTATTAAACTTTTCGTTTGCCGTGGCGCGCGCATCAATTGGCGGAATGACAAGGGAGGAAGAAGATCATGATCATGATGATGATGATGAAGAAGTGGAGTAGTTTCACATACACATTGATTCGCACCCGACGTAGGTTGGTCGGGATGAGGAAGGGTGGCAATCCAGCGATTGCAATCTTTTTCTTTACTCTTCATTTCGTTTCCCTTCCGTTCGTTTCGTTTCGTTTCGTTTCGTTTCGTCACCATGGTTAAGTGTATTGCGTGAAGGGATGAAGCGCGGCATCTTTGTACGAGGAAGGATCACGCGTGAGAATCACATCCATCTAATTCGAAGTAAAGCAACGAAAGCGGCCGGGTTCACGGGTCATTGACGATCGCACCATCAAACTAGAAGCAAACAAGTACCTCGAACCAGTGAGCCAAAGCGTTAATAATAAAATCACACCCCCGCACTCACACCATTTGCAAACGAGTTTCACGTTGGCCACGTTCATGCATGCGTTTATCTTTTCGTTTTTCATTTTTGCGCAGCACGCATGTGATGCTGTAATTTGCGGGCTTTGTCTTCTTTTGGTCTTTGGTTAGCTCCGAGCGTGTTTGGAGAGCGCTTTACGTGATAATTGCGAATGCGTAAGGATTTGCCTTCTTTGCGTCTGCTCATGTTTGAGCAGGCTATGCATAGAAATCAAGCAGAAAATCTGCCAATCAAGTTTTTTACGCGCTCTCACGCTGGCCACCTACGCACTGAGCACTTGAAGGGTGCGCGCAAGCCATTGATCCCTTTTGGCATCGTGGCGGGGTGATAGTGTGATGATGAAGATGATGATGATGATGATGAGGGATGACGCTGACAGCACAGCATTGCCAAAGACCAACAAAACGCTCTTTTTTCCCGGGTGCGTCGTCGCGCTTTCTTCTTCTGCGCCGCTCTTTAGTCCTTCATCTTCGATACATGCGGTGGCAAAGGGCGGCGACATTATTCTTTGTAGCACGTTTATCCTTCCTTACTCTGCCTTGGCGCTGTTCTTTCGAAGCGAAGAGAATCTGAGAGTCAGCTGATTCGCGTTGCGCATAAATCATCGACGCGCCGCGCGTCTCCTCATGAATACGGCCGCCGTTTGCGCCGCCTTCCCCGAAATGCACGCGTTATAATACACATGCGATCTTAAAATATGGATGAGTTGGCGAGAATCGATGTTTCGGAACGAAGAACGAAATCTCCGTAACGAGATAACGAATGGGTTCGTACGGGGGTGGTTTGGCGGTTACGCCGGAAGTGTGGCAGATGAGAGGAATAAAAGAGGGCATCGTATGCATACGATGAGGTGCGGGTGGCGGGTTGGTTGGTTGGTTGGTATGTTTTACATCTTTATACATCACGTGCGAATGAATATGTCTTTGCATGACGCACGCACTTGATGAATTTGCGCCGAATTTGATGTGCTACTTTGTGTCGGTGCACGTGCGAGCACCGCGCCGCGTATTTGGCATGGAAATCGATCAAATTCATATTCGATGGGGTGATACAATCAAGTAGGTGGCGGCTGATGGCGGATGCTGTGTATATTCTACGTGCGCAGCTTTTTTTTTCTGCGTCGCATATTTTTTCTTTTTTTGGGAAGGCTCGAATCGTGTGTATCACGCGTTTGATTCGCATTCATGGAATTTGCGTTTTTCTCGTGGTTGAGGTCACGTTAATTGAATCTATATCGATGCGCAGTTCTTGGAAAATTCTCGGGTATTTATTGATTACGTGCAGGAAGCGTGGCGCGGTGCGACTTTCAGGAGCCATTTAAAAGCAATTTGTTCGAACTGGAACATAATCCGTTCTTAAGCTAATGATAAAGAAAAAAGCTTATGTTTCTTCCAGGGGAGCGGCGCGAGCGTCCGAACCCCCTCAGTGATGATGACGATGGCGACGAGCTAACTAAGTAGGAAGTTGCATTCGATGTGCTATTAGCGCCGTGCGCTTTATAAAACTAGGCGGTATGGATGGGAATATGTATAGGTGGTGGTGGTGGTGCGGGCGGCGGTACGATGCTCGTTGAGCTAAGGGAAGAGACAGGATCTTCCGTCTTGTCTTCTTCCTTGCTGCTTGCGCGTGTGCTGGTAGTCGTACTACTAATGGCATAGAATGCGTAGGATTCACTTTGGGGAGCGTGCAAAGTTTTTAAGCCTTGTAAATAAATTAGAAATTTTCTTAATCAACTCGATGAAAGTAAACTCGATTAGTCCTTTATAAATAAGCAAACGATTTGTCTCTCTTTTCGGTTTACTCCTTTCGTACCTACCTCGTCGCGTCGCGTCGCCGGCACGAAAGGTAATAAACGCGCAAACTTATGGCATCGCGCTCCTCCTCGGAATACATACACAATTTAAGTTGGCCCTTTTTTTTCGGGCGCTCGGCCAATAAATCCGGCCGACGCAGCCGCCCCCCGTTTAAACGTGGCTAAATCTTTGAAATGAATTCTCAGCACAAATGAATTTTAACTTAATTGTGTTTCCATTTGCCGCATGGATCGTGCTTAAACTCGCACGCGCGCGCATTTCCGGTTTCCCTTTTGTTTGGTTAGGTTTTTATGCATTATGGAAATTTTTAAAAATCGTCCCTTTCAGCCGCCACCGCAGTGGCTGCCGCCTGCCCGTGTGCGTTGCATTTGAATATTCATAGTGGTGACGCATTTTGCGTAAACGTTTGCGTTTGTTCGTCGGATGGGATGATAGCATGCAAAAAACCGAGCGAGGAGGACACATTATAACCAGCAATAATAATAACCGAAAATAGGCGGATTTCGTTTCGGCGTGCTCGTTACGGCCTTTTTTCACTTCTTTTCTGCGTTTTGCGTTTACGTTTTCGCGTTTTGCGTGCTCTCCTCTTCTTCGTTCGCCATCATCACGCCAGCTATTTGGTGCGCGCTCTGTGTGTTCGTTTGTTTTTGTTTCGATTAACGGGCAATGGTGCGGTTTGTGGCGGTGGCGGTGGCAGCGGCAGCGGCAAAAGCATTGACGCTGCTGCCGAATAGGAAATTGAGCGCGCAAGCGGAGCGAACGCAGCGGGTAAATTGTAAATGGCAAATGGTGGAAATCCTCCGTGAAAGAAGTTAACCGTTTCACGCACAGGGGCACATAGCGCACGGGTGATTTTCATCAATTTCTTCGGTGGGCACCACTGCCACCGCCACCGCGCCGCAGCCGCTACGGCAAACATATTTGGTAGTCGTTGTCGTTTTGCGTTGTCGTTTTATCGTCGCAGCGCACGAATGCCCGCAATGCTCCTCAATCGAGGACGCGATCGTCTTCCTGCTTTTACAAGAAAGCCGCCGCCGCCGCCGCCTCGTCCCACCACTACTGCACTGTCATTATAGCCGCGCGCGATGTTGTATTCAAACAAGCTCATTTCTTCTGAACGAGTTCGCACAGAAGAGCCCTGGCGTAGGCGTGCAAGACAAACGGCAGCATTCTCTCTCTCGCTATGTATGTGCGTAACAGACGGCGGCAGGCAGCGGCCGGAAAAGGAAGCGAAGAGAAAAACGTAAATGGTACGAAAAAATGATAATGGACACACTACTGTTCCACGCACTTTTCCGCTTTTTCCGCGTTGTTTTGCCTTGTTTCCTTTGCGCGCTCCTCTGTCGCTGCGCTTGCGTGTATTTGTTGCTTGCGGCATATTTTCGGGCGTATGCGACGCGCGACGACCGAATTAATGGCCGGCATTTCTTGAAAATTACGCGCGTCATTTACGAAACCAAGCATGGAAATTAAAAATGTATTACGCCCTCGCTCTCCCTCTCGCCGCCTCCATTTGGCCTTCTTCTGCGGCCGTGTCGCTTTGATTATGATGGCAGTGGTGGTGCTTGTGTTGGCCCTCGTGGCCTTCTTTTACCCGCCACTCTGACGTGAGTGCGCGCTGTATGCTTGTGTGAAGGCGCGCATTTACCAACTTCACAAAACTTGTAATTCACCCTTGCGGCCAAAGCCCAACCGCCACCAACCAACACACGCATGCAAACAGTGATACTTATTGTGGCAATAAGAAGCAGAAAAAAAATATAACGTTCTGTGTCGTTATGTTTATTCTTTCCCATTTTTTGCAGGCGATTGAAAAAAATTTCTGCTCTCTGCTAATGTCTAATTGTCACGAGATATATCAATTTTAATTCCATGGCTATTTTCTTGCAACAATTTTTTATCGACGCACAGATGACCAAATCTTTAACTAGTAGTTTGAAAGTACATTAGTAAATTTACAGCTCTTCTTGCGCTATAAAACAGCTGACTATCACAGGTTCGGACTGGCTTGTCACGTCAGAATGTAAACAATTGCATACGTCACAGACAGAGCGAATATTTGCACTCGTTCCGGGCAAGCGCAAATCTCTATCAGCTGATCAGCTGATGCAGTCTAGCAGTTTTGTTAACCTCATGGCTCGGCCTGTTTCGCGTATCGGTTCTGAGTGTTATTTTATCGATTATTAGAGTAGAGTAGTGCGAATTAATTGTAAATATCGGTAGTACACCATCCAATCATTGGTCAAGGCAGTATATAAGAGATTTTCATCAATCGGATAGTATATAAGGTATGCGCTAATCCATTTTACATAACCCAATATTCAACACACATCATACGGGTATTGTATCAAAAAGTATCAATAGCGGAATAAGACAAGTCGAGGACTGAAAGCTTGTTGAAGGTATTGTGTATTCGATTTGAAGAGGCATCGATCTCCTCGTTGATGACCTCACCCACCCTGCGCTATCATTACAAACATTACGAACTGTTTCTGTATGGACCAACTGCGCCACGAAGGCGAATTATTCCAGTTCGCTGGCTTTACTGCATGGAATTATTCTTGCATAAACCACTCAGTCGAATAGCGCTAACGTGAATGAACACTGAAATACTGACATACACGCTGAAATAACTTTACCTGTCAGACAGGACTGTAAGCAACATTTTTGCTTATCCTCTTTGGAATTACTAAGCACTCCAGCATTGCCTGCCTGCCTGTGTGTTGCGCTAAGCAAAGCCGCTCCCGATGGTAATAGAGTTTATACGTTTTAGGTTTCATTTGTTCATCTTTTTTTCCGGCTGCACATGGCCACGTACTTAAAGTGTTTATATATATTATTCGTACGTAAAATTCATGCGGCATAAAATTCGCCCGTTTTATGGTTATCCCGATGCGCGATGGTGGAAATGACTGCTTGTATTTCATGAACGCATACTTAACTACATCTCGAATATTACGCTAATACAATATCGCATAGAACAAAGCCCAAAGTTACACCAACGTCAGCGGCGGCGGCAGCGGCAGCGGCTGGAAGGGCTTTTGCATTGACGCCGCGCCGCTGAAGAGAAAACCCCAAGCATCAACGAGTGGTCTTTAATGTTGACATAAAATTGCGACAAGAGCCGCCGTGAATGGTAACAACACAAGCGGCACCGCCACCAGCAATGGGCGCTCATTGTTTTTTAGTATTTTTCCTCGTTTGGCCCAGCCGCCTCTCGTATTTTTTGTGCGTCGTTTGCTTATATAATACGTAAATGTCACATCCATACGCGGGATGTTCGTTTAACGGACCAGAAGCGGTGTTTCATCAGCAAGAGGCAAAGGGGGGGCGCTCGGCCGCGGAGAAGAAGCATTTGTACGATGGTATAAAAAACGCAGCGCAATGAGGATAACTCTGTGAGTAGGGTTGATACGACGCAACGTTTTCGTGGGGGGAATTGTCGAAATGAAAAGAGGAGGTTGACTCGCCAGCCTCTTCATGAATCGAATTAAAACGATTACTTAATGAAGCTATGAATATACTCGTTGATTATGTAAGCGGCGGCTGATGGGGTGGTGAAGAAAAGGGTTAAAGTAGCATGCTTTTGCTTTTTGAGGAGTCGCGAGTGAAAATTTGATCCTGAATCTGAAATTCAACAAGGACATGTTGCAAAAATTGTACTTATACTGTTAGTACCAGCGATTGCAGCAATTGTCATTTAACTTAATCAGCAATTGTTAAACATTTATCATTTATACACCACCCCTTTTTTACCGCCCCGCATTTCGAATGGCATTCAAACGAAACGCGACTATCTCGCGACTTTAGTTGTGTAGTTTACGACAAGTTTAAGCACCCCCCATAAAAGGGATCGCGCACATGGCGAATTTGAACGCTCAGTTTAATTGTTTGTGCATTTGCAAACTAATACGGAAGTAACAAACTGTACTTTAGCGTTTTTAAACATTTTAAGTTGACTTTTGTGTCCGCCACAAAAGTTTACGTCGTGATACTTGAATTTTTATCGTGGATGATATATATTAATATAAATTTACTGTGACGAAGATGATGATAAAAAATGGGACGAAAACTTATTATCACTTTTTTTGTGATTATGCTAATGACGACGACGAGGAGGAGGAGGAGGAGGAGGATGATGAAGGGGGTGCTGGGCGCGCGTGAATAAGGGTTGAAATTAAACGCAACGACAACGAAGTGGAAGAAGAAGTTGAAGACGCGCGTAGTACATAAAACAGTTTTGCAGTTGACAAGTGCTTAACGTCTGAACTGCTTTTATGAACAACACAAACATGCGCGGACGACAAAACGCGAGGCATGTAATAATACGCGGCGGCAGCGGCAACGGCAGTGGCGATGGCGGTGGCGGCGTTGGTGCACACGCTCACTCTGCTCTGCTCGCTCCGCTGTCTTATCATTTTATGCGCACTCGTAAAACTTCCGCAAAATTGTTAATAGGCGCAAATAAAAGTGTGCGCACAATACACGCGGTCATCACGCGACGAGATGGCACTCATCGAGAGCGACTCGAAGAAAGAGAGATGCGCGCACATTAACATTACGTTTACGTTTACAACGGCACTCACATTTCTCATAAAATCTATTGGCGCACTCGTTTGACGACATGACGTGCATTTGTTTCCTGTTTTACGCTCGTTTACTCGTTTGGCTGCACACAGGCCGCGTCGAGTTTGTTGCTCGCTTGTTATAATTTCCAATTCGACGGCGATACGAGGGGGGCCGGCCCTGGCCGGTCGGTACAAGGGTGGCTTGCATAGTTGCGCAAGAAGAAATTGTTGGCCAAACTCGCCGCCACATGCTGCACGCGTATATTCCACCCCTATCTAATATATACGACTCGTGCGCGCCATTTCCGGGCAAACCTAAATCAATTTCCGTTTAATTAACATTTAATGACGCTCTTCCAACGGAGCATAATTGCATTACTCTTTATTAGTTTGTACCACACGCAGAACGCGAGCCTAATGATTTTTTTCTCTCTCTTTATTTTCAGGTGAGTGTTTACATTATTTCTTCTCTTCCGCCAACCGTTTTGTGTGCGCTCGCCTCCACGGAGAGGGGCCGAGGATGAATATAATTTATAATTAAATGCCAACACATTCCGGCGCGCGGTGACACACGTAAGTCTAGCTACATATTTGCGCAAAGTAAATGTAAAACACCGGGCTGCAATACAGCTGAGCGCATTGCATGCGAAACCAGGAACCGGAAGGCAAAACGAGGTGAAGGCGCGCGCGCGCTGATGATGGTGTCGCCGCGAAACGCATGCTTACGGCTAGCTCGCTAGCTTGGCGCTTTACCTCGACGCGCGATGCGATGATGGTATCTGTGTCACATTAGGCTCACAGCTATCTGAGTGGGATCAAATCCCTCGGATATAAAGTGCGCGTGTAAATTCTCTAGTCCAGCGCGCGTACTCGACAACACACGCACACAGAAGCAGTAACCGCCCCCGCAGTGCGTCAGATACATTTTGGGAGCGACCAACATAGCACCCATCCAAACAGTTAATCCGTGTTAAAAGCTGGCTGCCATTTCATGATGGCATGCACGCCAAGCGAGAGGTGCTGACTCGTCCCGAACTGCTATTTGAATACAAATATCCCGCTCGACAAATGCGTAGCATGCTTGAAACATTATTGAGGGAACACCCAAGGATGCCTCCTTCAACATCCGCCACGTACACGGTGAATGCGCGCGCGAAGAAGACGAGCGCCAAGCTCTCTTTGAGTCCATTCTTTCGCCCAGTCCACGTATAATTAAACATCCCTCGGAGCAGTTTGCAAGGGTCAAACTGGGTTTGGCTATGATAGGATAGGGATTTACACATTGCTTAATATATTTGCATTTCCTAAGCGTATACTTTGAAATGAAGAAATTGGTTTAACAGCGCTTGCCGAATTGATACTAAATGCGAAAGTGTCATTAGAAGTAATTTCGAATCAAATTATATATTAACAATTTCCAGCGCATATAAGTTGTGTGGTTATATAGAGAGCATACGGCAGAGGTTAGGCTGTGCTGGTCGTGTTCGAATGTAAACAATGTCATACGTCATCGGACAGACGACCGAGAACATTTTCTCATATGGTCATTTTTTCGGCTAGAGCCAAACTCGACCTGTTCGAGCAGGAACGGGACCAGTAGTGTTAACCTCGTGGCGTGGTCAGTTTCGCGAATCGGTTCTCGGCGTTTTCTTCTATTAATTAGTCGAGTAAAGTAGTGCGTATTAACTGCAAAATTTCGGTAGTGCATCATTCAATCACTGGTAGAAGCGATATCTAAAGGATACTTTCATCAAGCGGCTAATATACAAGGTATGTGTCCTTATCATTTTAGGCGTTGACTCAACATTCAACACACACTACTTACGTGTCGTTGCATCAAAATGTAATTGCGGAATAAGACAAGTCGAAGCCAAATCGTGGCTCGTCTTAAAGAAAGCATACGTACAATTGGTAGGAATATCGTGAAATGTAAAATACTCGTCTATGCGGTACATTAAGGATATTTATATTAATCGGACAATGTTTAAGGTAGGCGTTAGTTAACCTCAAATGTTGCACATATATCATGCGGCTATATGAACAAAACGTAATAATAGAACGAGAGAAGAGAGTTGTGTCTCCTCTTTAAGGCCAGCGCGAACACAATGTGTCACATTCATTTCGCCCTGATTTCCGCTTTGACATTTGAATATTGGCAGCAATATCGTTGGAATAATCTCGATTGAAAATGCTTGCGTTTGCACACGACACGACGATGACATTGTATGAGGATGGCCGTTTGCAAAATTTGCGTGAATGCATATGTGTGCGCTTTGGTAAATCGCCTCCAATGTGAGTTTGAACATTGAAGCGTAGTCATGCGGAATGTGCGAGCTAGGTGGATGTGGATCGAATCGCGTGCGGGAGGAAGAAGAAAGTGTGAAGAGCGCACACACCGATGATGGGTATCGACATATCCCACATACACCAAGCGTTAACGCATTCACATATGTAAAAGTATGCATATATCAGAATAACCTCAAGCTCGCCGCGTTTATCTCGTCCGTCCGTCCCTTTATTCGTTTTTTCGCGCATTCTCTTTACCCACCACCCCGCCGCCCTATTGTCAAGCAAATATCCACGGTGTATGGCGGTGGAGGTGTGCGCCCGATGCGATTTGCATGTATGTATGTAATTTAAAACCCCATACATATAGCAAAACGGTATAATGCGCAAGTGGCAAAACGGCGACAACGCAATAGTGTCCTTCCTTGTTTCAGGAGGCAGAGAGTTGGTAGGCGACGTATAGTAGTAGTCGTAGGTGGTAGTAGTTGAATACATGCTATCGATCTCAAACCGGCACATGCATTTTTCATTTACAAATACTTCAAGCCCCCACGGTTTTTTTCCTCCAACGTTTACCATCACCGGAGGCGCAATACTCTCGGCCCTCGATAGTTGTTGAATGTGGTGGTGATGGTGATGGTGGCGGTAATGGTGACTGGGGTGGCAGCAATATTTGCATGCGCGCATGATGGACGCACGCGTATGTGTGTTATGACAACCTATTATAGATGGTTGCGTGTTAATTGCGTCGATCGGGGTGAAAAAGTGAGTGTGTGCACTGCACTGATGGACAATTGGGATAATAACAGTGCATGCAGCACTATTCGTTGCAACCCCTCAATCGGAGGGAACGTACTAGAAATAAAAACAAAAAGGGGGTTTGTGCATGCACATACGCACGCATATGGTTAATGTAGGGTAGCGACAATTGACACTCGAGTATTTAAAAATCAATTAGCATTAGTCATAATAATCTGTTTGCGCGAAACGCAATCGTGTTTGGAGGTAAACGCAAAAGGGGTTTGTTTCAATTTTAATCAGCTTTTCATAAAATTTCCTTGTCACAATGTAGACGTCGACGCGACGTGGACCAACGCGACGGCGGCGACGGGGGGGAGGACGGTGAATGAATGGTTTGGCGAAGCGAGGAGGGTGTTTTATAAACTATGAACTCGTGTACGCCACGTGGCAATGAATTAAGCTTAGTGGCGCCTGCGGATTTCGCGTAAAAGCACTCGATGTGCGTCGTGTCTTGCGTACCGTACGTAGGCCGCCTCCGGGAGGAAACGCGCTGCACAAGCTTTTTCTGTTTCTCGCCGCTTTCACTTCTTCATCTTCTTCTTCTTCATCTGCTTTGGTTTCTTCTTTGCGTGCTCATCTCTTTCAGCTACGCGCTATTTGTGGAGGCGCTTTTATAATTTCACTCCGTTCAGCCGGAGGAGCGCAAGTTTGAGTGAATGCGCGGCGGTGTAGGCGATGGCGAAAAGCGCTGAGATTTGCCCGGCGTAAAACTTTCATCGACTTGCGGCCCCCGACCCGATGGTACGCCAGGCGGCTGCTGCTGCAAGGCGTAGGCGTTCGTACTGATAGCATCAGCAGTAAATACTCGACTACTACTGTGCGCCTGCCGCGTCAGAGTGGCGGAAACGCACTCTCGATTTTCAAGGCGTAAGAGCATTTGGTGCGTTTTGCACAACGGAGAGCGTCGAGATTTCCCTGCGCGACTAGTTTTACTAGGCAATCACGTTTAGTTTATTATATGCCGCTTTCAAAAGGGGTTGGCTGGCTGATTGCAATGTGATTTGTCCTTTGATTTGCTACCGTTTCCGGCTTTCGACGCGACGAAAATTGAGCTGTGGTACTTTTCCGCCTATTTATTGGTTTGCGTTCATCGGCTTTGCGAAACTGCCGCGCGACGAGAGGGTGGGTGAAAGTAAAAAGTTTGTGACAAGCTTGCACTTTCGTTTGCGCTCGCCTAGAGAAGGAGCGTTTTTTTCTTCTTTTTATCTTATTGCGCCAGATTAAAAATTAAGAGCGCGTTTAATTAAAAAACTTGCACTTTATGAACTTGAATTGGTAGCCTTTAACAGCATTTGAAATTTATTTGAGGCAATTCCGCGAAAATCGAATCGCATTTACGAATATGTAAATCTATAAGCAGAAATTATTATTCGCAGCACTAGGCGAAAATCGTGATCGGAAAGGGTAGGTGAGTGTTTGACCGAATGTAAACAAGCATTTATTTACGTATTGCGAGAAGTGGCCAGCTGGATGATGACGGTTCATGGGGGCGGGCGGGCAGGTTTGGCCTCTATATCGGGTGCAGGAAGCATATCCTGACACACTTGCCACGTGTGCGTTTCAACCCTCACGATAGCCTTTGCATGGCACTAGCACTAGCACTAGCCGTTAGCACTCAATCGGTAATGTACGGTTATTGTTATAATACGCTACTATCTCATATTTATGGCGACCAAACAAACTCGACACGCGTGTTTGCTGTATGAACGACGATGGTGTACGGCGGTGTGTATTCACCACTATGAGAGAACGAGTAACGCCACCAAAAGGGATTTGCGAATATGGGTCGTCGGGCATACAGCGGCCAATAGTATTGGATGGGATACCACAGCCGCCCGCCGGCTCGGTCGGCGGCTATTGTCTTTTCACCGCTCATAAATAATGTGCGACCGATAAATTTCGATTTTAGAATTGAGTCACTAATCACTCGCGACATTATCATGATTAATACTTTTTATGATCGCGTTTTGTTATTCCCGCAAACCGCCCGCGAAACCAGCGCGCGCGTGTGTGCTTAGTGCACTATTTGTCTCGGTCGTGTGTTTCTGTTTGCTTTCGGCCATTTTTTTGGATTTCAATAAGTGGCTCAAGTGCTAAATCCGTCATTGATCTATTGGCGATTTTATCCGAAAAAGCGGGGAATATTTGCGGGGGTTGGCTAGCCGGATGGCTGGTGCAGATGGTGATGTGTTGTTGTTGTTGTATTATTTTTTCACGATTGATGAATTTATGCACTTACTCTTTCACTCGGTTTGCCCGAATTAACGAGATTGTATTGTCTGGGTAATGGAATTAGTTTTTTTCGTTCGCGCGCTTTGCTTCCTGCGTCCAAGTTGCATTTTAAGTGGGGTACTTGTAATTCGATGTTGTAATCCACTATGCGCACAGCGAGAACGCACTCACATCAATGATTATTTTATGACGCTCGGGGAAAACGTAAGCGCATGAGAATGTGAAGTAGCAACCGGCAGCAGTGGCAGTAGCAGTAGCAGCAAGAAATAAATGAGTCTATAAACTTTGCTCCAGATTGAGTTTACCGGGTTGCGCTCAATTTTGAGACGAGTTGCGCGCCTGCCGTCGCCAATCACTAAATTATGCGATGCTCTAATTGATTATTCATTCGTAATGTGCGGCATGCGCGCGCGCGTATGTGTGTTTGCTGTGCTTTTGCGTTGCTACTCTGTAACTTCAATCGTAGTAAATCCATCGTTTAAATTTTCAAACTTTTTTATTCCGCACGCTTTGAAGTTGAAACGGATTATTTGTATTTTCGCACGAGGTGGGGGAATATTTTGATCGTATATACGCGTAAATACGTATGTTTGGCGTGTACACCGGTAATGGTTCGACAAGATTAAAAAAGTTTTTAATTCGGTAAACTGCACCTTGGAGGAGGTCATCGGCTGTGTGTCGTGGTGGCTTGCCCGGTGTAAGCGCGCTAAAGTCACGTATTGGTGACGGTCACGAAGCTGCGGGCGCGCGCGACCGACCGCACCGCAAACGAAGCATTCGCATTTGTTGCAAAAAGAGAGTCGGCCGGCTGGTCTGCGGCGAAGAGAAGAGAGAACGAACGGCGTAGTGGATAATGGCCAAACAGAGATTTGAAACCAAAGTAAAAAAGACGAGGCGAAGGAGCGCGCAGCAGCGCACAGCGAGTCCGAGATCACGAATTCGTCGTTATGGTTAAGTGCTCCACGCTCCTCTTTTGCGCAAGAACCGCTGACTTGGGCACTTGCATTAATATTATTTCCTACTTATCATTTGCCCCGAACTAAATTTCAAACTTGGCGTTTCCTAGAATATTAATTGTTTCGCGTCCGTCTGGCCAATAATTAAAGCGTATTTTGAATAATTGCCGGCACGCAAATATTTATTATTCACTCGAAAAAATATCGGCAGCGCTTTGCCACTTTTTTATCAGCAGCGCGCAGCAGCGCACCGCACAGCTAATTAATAGCTAGCGTTGCTAATTATTAAGTCTGCAATCGGGATGCTTGGAGCATGCGGTTAGCCATCTATCATCTACGTAGTGCATGCACTCTTCCTAGGAAGTAAATAGGTACGCGTGTGGGTACATGCACGATGATGATGATGATGACGACATGAAGGATGAGGCTCAACTCAACTCAACTCAACTCGAGTCAAGTCGACGACGCGTCTTCTTCACATCCTCTCGACTCTGACTCTGACTGCGCTTCGAGAGATGTACTGATGAGCCTAGTTAGACGTGAATATGCGACCTGATCAATATACACACTTGCACCCACACTATGCGCCATAGAGTTACGAAGTGCACACGACCGCCACCGCAACAGCCACCCCCTGAAACCGCCATTGCGTCGCATAATATGTGTGCGCACACCGTGACTTAATCTCTGCTGCTCCACTTTCCTCCTCCCCCCTTTTGCCTCGTAGTAGGTACATAGTTAGTACACATAGTGTGCGCGTAACAAGCACATATTTTATACACACAGGAACCGCCGCCACCACTGCCGACGCCAGCAACGACATACTCATAATAATATAAGAGGCGGCACGTGTGTGTATATTCATTGTGCCACACTGGATGCTGTGCGCAGCAGTGCGCCGTTCAATTCTGTTTGTTGTTGCACGTAGAGTTTTTGCTTCATTCACGTTTCGTCTCTTCGTTTCTCCCAGCATTGAGCATCGCGCATACGGTCTCCAAAGGACTTAGTTGCTCGCTAACGCTTCTTCTTCGTCCCTCATTCATGATCCTTGCCAGCGCGCAATGAATACACAGCCCCGTGGAATAGTTGCAACAACAACAAGTATATTGTTCAAGGTGCACCCTATAGTTTTCGGGCTAAGCAGCGGCGGCGTACACGATGCAAGCGACGGGATTCATCTCGTGCGAAGAGGTCGCTGTTTATTTGATGGGCTTTGCGGTTCGACGGCGGCGTGTTCACGTCACACACACACACACATACACACACACACACATATATATATACAACAGCAAGCCTGGATAATGTCTTCTTGGCTTGCGCATATTGAACGACGACGAGACCGAGACGCAAAGTTGGAGATTGTTCGTCTTCTTTGCTCGCTCGCGAGCGCGTTTAAGGCTTAAATGTTTCAGGTGCTTCCTTCAGTCCTAACAATTTACTTCTTGTCAAAGTTTCGCCAGACGCTCACTCGCTTGCTCCCTCATTCCTTGCAAGTAAGCAAGCAGCCAACCAACCAACCAACCAACTTACACACAATAACATATTTACATCCCTCGCAAAACATGCGAACATATTTAGGCTTTCCCACTGTACCACCAGCCAGCTTGAGCTTGACGCGCAAGGTGTATTGCGGATCGTGATCAATACGAAGTTGGTAAATTTGATTATTTTCGTACGCTTGAATAATTTGAAATGGATATTTGCCGAGTGGCAAACAAGTAAGCCACCTACTTGTACTTTTATGTAGTCATGAGTTTATTTATACGAGAGTAGGTATACGTATGCGTCAATTGAGCGTCGTCATCGCCGAAATAAACATATTCGTGACTGCGAGTGCGTGTAATCTAATTTTCTTAATACATTGGTACCTACAATACACAAGCAGCGCCGCGACGGCATAGGCGGCTCTGCGTTGGCGGCGGATTACAAGCGGCACGTTTAGCGAGAGGCAACAAAACACGACGAGCTTTTACACACGCGCCCGGGCGCACAACCGATGCGATGGGGGTGTGATTAATTACTTCGAATCCACAATGCGTTTCGAATTGTGTATGCGCGCGCGCGCGCGCGGGTGGCGCATTTTTCATCCACCGTTTTTCACATAGGTATATGTTTTATTTATTGCACGCGTAAATGCTCACACGTTTTGCACGCAAATATTTGTGTACAAATTGCAAAGAGGCGGAGAAAAAAACTGTATAGTATGTAGTCCGACGCGCGCGCTTCCAAAAGTTTTAATTACAATTTTAGTTATTTTCGGCTTGCGCCCCTGTTGCGCACCCTTGCCGGTGGCGTTGCGTTTACGTGTGTCGTGCAATGCAAGATTTAATTTGTCCGTCGCGCGCGTTTTTCGCGAATCGCGCGCACTAGTTGTATTTTTTTTTATGATTTAATACCGGTTTTAATAGCCAACCTCGGTGTCCGTTGTACAATGTGCGCAGTCGAGGAGGGCAGTTTATAACTCTGACGTTTTAAAGTCGCAGACAAATCTGCTTTTATACACTGCGCTGTGTCAATTTATTTGTGTTTTGGATGAGTAAGCAGCGTGTGGCGCGCGCATGGCCGAAACAAATTTGACCGGACAAATGTCATTTTTATGATTTTGTCGTCGTCATATACGACGCAAACGCGTATTGTTTGTGTCGTGCGCGAAGGGAATTGCTGCGAATATGGCATACGGGGCGGGCGGGCTGTCGTGTTTAGTTGGATGCGAAATTTATTTAGGTACATATTTTTGCTTTTTGCGTCACGGCTCGACGGTGGCGGCGGCGGCAGAGGCTGAATGATGCTCGTGCGATATTAACATGCGAAAGTGAGCTAAAATGCAAGACGTATTTGCATCGTTTGCGTATGTGTCATGCACGCGAATTTGAACGGCGAACGGGGCGGTTCGAGGGGCACAGGGGGGAGGCAGGGTTGAAATGCACTTGAGCGAACGCGCGCGCAACAAGAAGTTGAAATGCTTAATCATAAATACGGCTGACAGAGGCAATGTGCACGCTCGCGTATATATGTATTCCTTCGTGCTCGCCGCCGGCAACGAAATGTGCGCAACATGTCATCGTCATTGCGACCCGTCCAACAAGGACGACAACGCCGACGAGGACGACGGCGACGTTGGCGACGAACAAGCGCACTACACACATAACTACTTGCATGCTGCCTGCAATATGCGACGGGGCAGGGAGGCAGCAGGCAAGCTCACTCGTATTAAATTACTTAATGTCATTTGGCCGCATCTTGCATTCTGATATTTGCGACAAGTCGGACATAAAAACAACTTCTCTCTTCGCCGTGACGTAGGTGCGCTTCGTCCTTGTTGCACCTGCCACATTGGAGGTTGGGCACGTTGCTCGCGATCATCGTCCTTTCATTCAAGGAGAGCGAAATGCTACGCGCCGTTGCTAATAGCAATCTTGCAAGCGATGCAAGTCAACAGAATACGTTACCAACGAGCAGATAGATGATAGCAACAGCAGCAGCAGCAGGCAGTAGGTAATAGAGGAGAGTACATAGACTAAACTCGTAAGCGAACGTGTGCAGGATTTCATTTTGTATCCTTCGCGCGCACATACACACACTCCCCTCGAAGATGTATGCATCAATGTCATGCATAATAATACTTGAAAACTTTGCAATTTGAATTTAATTTCTGCCGGTTTTGCACCAGAGATGTAGGGATAATTCGTGTAATTAATTATTTAATGAGAGAGCTAAAAATGCGTGCGGATTGATATCAATTGGAACAAAAGCAAACTGGCAAGTGGCGTAATTACTTAGACTCTAAATTTAAGAGAAAACAACATAAATACGTGGCTTTTATCTTATCCGATCGTCATCGTTACGTTACGGTCGCACAGTAAGTTATGTTTGTTTACTCAAGTAACTCGTTCGGTACAAAGGAGCTGGCTGGGCTGGCTGGGCTGGCTCTCTTTGGACGCCTCGGATGTCGTCTTTTTATTCCCCCGATGCGATGTGTGTACGCTGCTGGCTTGGCTGGTGTGTACTCCTTTTCTCGGCAATTGCTTCCAGCAATCTTACTCCACGTGCTCTTATTTCGATCGTGAACAAGCTCCTCTACAATTGTACACCTCGTTGCGACATGGACTCGTTAGAAATAAAATTTAATGGCATTGCGCACTTTGCTGTACTTATGCAGCGTAAAAGTAATAGAAATAATATCGAAATTGATAACGACTGAAGCATAGGTACGAAATATTTCACAATGCGCTTTTTATTGAGGATAAGTAAGCAGGAAACAAATAAAATAAATTGCAGGTTTTGTATCCTTGCATCTCACGTACCTGTGGATTCGTTGGCACGATACTTCTTTTTTATTACTCTTTTTCTTTTTGTTCGGGCACTGTAAGACGCCGGTGTTGGTGCTGCTGCTGCTGCTGTTGTTGTTGTTGTTGCTATTACTCTTGCTCTCTCCCAGTTTGTTTGCTGGATCCTTTGCTCACGGCTGAATCGCATCAGCAACCCGGCAAGGTAATAAACTATCAGCTAACCGACCGCGTGCCTTAAGTGCGAATCGAAGAGTGCAGGGGATCAGTGTGTGCGCACCTCGTAAATGCACCATGCCGAAGAGTTTGTGTTCTTTCGCTTGGCTTGTGTTGTTGTTCTTCAACACACACACACTGTTTCCAATTATTCTTACTTGCGTCTCCTCGGTGAGCAAATCGTGCGACGAAGATTATTTTCGGAAATTTAAATTTATGATTGTTTATTACTCAAATTGAATCTTGTCTTTTGATAATGAAATAGGCATGAGATAATCCGCGAACGGTTGGAAAAAGTTGCGGTTTTGTTTGTATTGTGCGCTTTCATTCTTGTGCGTTTGGCGTAAATTGTGGCGTTGTGGATGGCCGGCAATGATGTGCAGATAGCCGCAAACTTAATTATGCGGACAATAGGTAATAAGTGCGCGAGCCGCCCAGTCGTCCGCGTTCTCGCTGCCGCTCCATAAAACGCAGTCGCGCGATGCAACTCGTAAAATATGAGAAGCAGCCAGCAGGCAGGGCACTCTCCGCTGCTGCTGCTGCTGCTTTCTGCTTTCCCTTCGCCGCCCCCGGAACGAACGAGGAGTGCGCTCGCCGCACACTACAACTAACGCCCGGCTGGCGGTGCGGTCGCGTTTGGCAAAAAGTGTAATTGCAAATTGGCTCTGGCCCCGTGTGCGTCTGCCGACTCGGGAGCGCAGCAGCGCACACCCGCCATCCGGATCGTAAAGCTTTGGCTCGTAATGCCACCAGATTACACGGCTCCGATGGGTTTATTATTGCCACGCTCGCTCTTCGCCGCATTCTTGCAATTGCGTCGGAGGATCCCTTTAGTTTGCCAACGCCGCCGCCCGCGCGCCTTAATGTGTTTAATTGCGCTGCGTGTCCTGGAGCTGCTTATCAACAATTAAAGTCTATAGTCACGGTACCGCCAAAACGCAAACGAACGAACGAACGAACGCTGAAAAAAAGAAAAATGAAATGCAATTAAATTAAACGTAATACGCGAATTAAAATAAACGTCACAACAGCGTGATGGATGACGTGTTGCGTTTTGCCCGGATTAAAATGAATACTTTATTAGGCTGGCAGCAAGCGCGCGATGATGAATGCAATCATGCAAATGTTTTTGGGTGCACAAACGTGCGTTTCATCATGAATTATTTTTTGAATACAAACCACAGAATACCTATGTGCATACATGCGACTCTGTGTGTCCGAGCAACAAATGAGCGATTGTACTCTAGGTACCTACAGACGAATTATTCAACATTTAGTCACTCGGTGGCGGTGTAGTGTTTAAAAGCGTTAAGCAAGCGTGGGAGTGAAAGCGCAAATCTTGTATAATTGTAGCGTGACTGAATTGTATAATTCACGGGCACGTTGTCGCCGCCGTAGGTGGCGTTTTGCGTCTGCCGGCCTGTTTTCGACTAGCCGCAAATCATCTTTTACTTGTAACAAATTGCTCTTCATTTATATAATAATGTAATTAATACTAGAGGTCTAGGCGACGGCGGCGGCGGCGGCGGCAGATTGTGTATATGTGGCACAATCGCTTAATGATCATTCTGGCCTTCAGCACCTTTAGCCACGTTTTTTGCGTGTGTGAAACCTTTACGACTTTTTTCCACACTAACGACGACGCCAACGAGTTCATTTTTCCTCATGCAAGCAGCGCGTATGCGTTTGCGTTGCTTTTCTCACTTCTAAGGCCGCCGCCGCCGCCGCCGTCGCCGCCCCCTCCTTTTTGGTGTTTCCGCCGTTTGCGCCACGCCGCGTTCGTGTTGCAAATTTATCACTTTATCTGATTGTCAACGTTGTTTCTTACGTTATCGCTGAATTCATTGTGTAATTGAAGATTTATGCCAGCGCTGCCCCCGGGCTTGCCACTCATTCGAACAGCACCGCACCACGTCTTTTAATAGAAAAGTGTATATCAGTGATTTATAAGCTCGCGCGTCACTCGACTGTTTCGCGTCGTCGTCGCTGCGTTATTGTTGCTTGCACTCGTGCATAAATTAGCATAGATTTTTATTTTGAGTAAATTAGTTATTGTTAGTTAGTTGCTGCTCACAATGAACGCGTAACATAAAATATTACGATTATGGCGGAGATTAGTATGGAGCGCACGCGGTGATTTCGTCGTTCGCATTGGTATTATTATTATTATTATTATTATCATTATGATGGTGCGGTAGCTCAAGTAGCAATTGCCGTGTGCTATCTTTGTGTGCAATTAAATTTTTTTCTTGCTTTTTGCGCGCACGAATAAAGAGAGAATGAATGGTACTCATTCGCTACTGCTCGCTGATCCTCGTTGCGATTTGTACATATTTCTTGGCTTCACTTTTGGTAAAAGCGAGAGCTGCAAGTGTGTGTGCGTGGATGAGCGCAATTACTCGCATGCAATTATGGCGTAATAACAGATTCATTACCGCACGTCGTTATCGTTTAAATTCACTTTGGTTCGCTGCGCGCTGCAAACAGAGCGCGCGAGTAATTGAATTCACTTTGGCTTTGCGCGCGCGTTCTCGCGCTTCTTGCAATTGCAGGCGGCAGGAGGCACATTTAGATGCCGATTCACACGTTTATGCGTGAATGCTGGGCGTGTGATTCGTTTGCTAATGATTTTAATTCGCCATTTGGCAAACGTGTGTACACCACGTATACATATATATATATATTTTTTTTGTTTGTTTGTGGTTTATTGCGCGTGTTCAGTGGCAGATGAAATGATGAGGTAAATTGTGTGGGAAAAATTGTGCGCTAACGAGTTTATTTTTCGCGTAAAATTAAGCGTATTATTCAGTTTACATTCGCTAAGTACCTCTCATCTCTTAAGGTACGTACGAACGTACTTGTAAGGGTGCGATTTTAATCAGCGTGTTGCTTGAAAATAAGCAAGAAGCAATCTGCGGCCAAACGGGGGCGGAAGTGTATCCGAAACGTTGCGACATATTCATTCATATCGGATGGCCGCCTCCCTTCGTTTATGATGTCTTTGACACCGATTAAATTAAAACGAGCCCTCTGCGAGCACGCAATATTCTTGCAGCACGCGCGCGCGCTTTTGTGTATACCTACTTACGCATCAAGAGTGTATTACTGCCGCCACTGTTGCTCGCTGGCATCGCGCCGTCGCCGTCGCCGGCCTATGTTTTATTCTAATGTGCTTACGCGCCGCATGATTGATCGCTCTGACGGATGATGATTAATTTGACAGTTAATTCAATGTGACGCGCGCGCGCGCGCATGCTGAGCCACACTTTTTACTGATTGCTCATGAATTTTAGCAACTTGTGCCGCCGACGAACTAGCGTATGGCGAATAGGTGCCATCGAGAACACATTCAACATATGAAAGACGTCAATGACGACGACGCTTTCTTTTTTTTTTTGGCGGCGTCGGTGGCGGCGACGGTGCACCGCGGTGCCGTCAACACGTTTCTCATGAATATTGGATTAGGTGACACGTCGGAAAGGGAAGCAGGAACTGTGTGTGTAGCATGATCTATTTGCGAGTGTATCACTTTTATTCTTTGCAAAGTTTGGCCGCATTTTTTTTCCTCGCCAAGCTTCTTTCAGTTTATCGCGTTTCCTTTTTTTTCTTTCATTTCGCGAACCGCAGCGGCAGCGCGACTCTGTGTGTTGTTGGAAAGGTATATATGTGGGACATGAACGAGATGATGATGATGATGAAAACAAAGTCACAATTTGGGTGGGTGCGCGCGTGCCGGAATGCTTTTTCGCGAAGCTAAAAGAACGGAAAATTTGATGTTATCTTTTCGGCCACGGGAAAAGAAGAAGAACGCGCGCGCGGGCGCGATTCCAGGTCAAACACAAGACGAGACGAAGGCGATTCATTCTCCTTGTGCTGGCTGGCCGGCTATAAGCAGCATCCCAAAGGAATTGTTTTTCTTTTTTGTAAGCTCGCAGCGCTCTTTGATCTCGCACGCATTCGCTAACTGTTTTTCATCAAACAATGATTAAAGATGAGCGCCGCTGGGTGTTTAATTATTCATATTCGGAAAATACGTGCAGGACGCGGAGGATCAACAAGAGCAGCGAGAAGAAAGGTTGCTTGCTTGCTTGCTTGTTTGTTCAACGACTAAAGAAAGCAATTCCCCGTTTTCGAGCATGTGTGTGATGCACGTGCAATCTAATACCGAAAGTGCGTTTGTACGTGTTTGTTTAGGCTTATTCCCGGACATAAATTGCAACCTTCAAAAATAAAGTAGGTTTATGGTGTTGTGCGTTGTCGGCGGCGGCGACGGTGGCGGTGGCGGCGAGTTAGGGGCCAGAGAACTAGCTGCTCTGTTGCTGCTGCTGCTGCTGCTGTTAGGTTAGTTCGGGTGGCGATTCGGCGCGACAGGAAGAGCCGGGCGCGAAGGCTCTGGATGGCGTTATTGAGTTCGCGCCCCCTTTGCGATATTTATGGTCGCCGTAAATCACGTGGCAATAACAACAATGCGCACAATGCGGCCCTGGATGCATGCTCTCGATAACAACAAATGTGCGCCACCACGCACCACCTCGGTCGGTCGGTCACCCGCCAACCAGCAACAATCTAGCAATTTACTAATTCTTTCACCGCCTACACGTTATTGTGTTGTATTTCGCACGTATTATCACGCTTATCGTGATGATTTCAAATTAATTGCTTTCATTATTGTTGCATGCATGAGAATATCGGTCGGTTCGCGTTTTATTACCTATTTTGTATCAAGATTTTTACACATGTGCTCGGAACGTGTGTAGGCATTGTTGATAGAGTATTTTATAAACGTTGAATAGCAAGTTATTTATGCAGTGCGTTTAGTGGTAATTTTTACGGAAGCATAAATCTTGGCGCGTTTCCCATACACGTGCCATGGCCATGTAAAGTAGCTAGCTTGCCGCCCGTCCGTAGGCGGTCGTCGTCGGGTACGGCGTAAGGGTTCTGCGGAAGGCCACTGCTACGAGGACGGCGACGACGACGACGACGATGCAGGGCTATGAATGTTACCGCTTGCCGCCCCTCGCTATGCGAATTCATCCACATTTACAATTCTCTTAATGGGTCGGCGGATTTTTAAGGGATGCATCAGAGCCGCACGCTGCTTGCTGAAGCTTAAGCTGGTGGCGGTCGTGTTGAAAAGGGAGGCCGCGCGTGGTTCATCCCTCGTCTCATCCGCTGCGTACGCGCGCACACTACCGCCAGCCACCTCCTCCTAATGACCCCATTTGTATGTTAAGTAAATATTTTACATTCTTATTAACATTTCAAAGCGAAAATCATTAAAATGTTTAATATAGCGCGCGTGGCGATGAAGGCTGGCTGAGCTGGCGCTGCACCAAAATAATAGACGGTGCACGCTCGTGTAGTTATCGTTGGCGGCTGCTGTGGCAACAAACGCTGATTGCCGACTTCTTGCGGGGACGTGTGATAAAAGCTCCACGCCGGCCAGCTGGCTGGCTGCTGACGGCGCGCGCGGTTGCCGCCACCTGAAAGTGCGAAAGTTTTAATATTAAAACGGTTGCGTCCGCCCAGCCCGACCGACCGAGCGAGCGAGCGAGCCTCACGTTGCGCCAAGGAATTTACGAGTTTGCGGTCGTGGTCGACTTAATCCACTTCATTGCCACGTGTCCGCATCATCTAGTACGTGGTGGCGGCGCTCGGAAATTAACTCGGCGCCCTCCGAAATTAAACGGAATTTTAACGCGTTGCGTAAAAATGAAGCCGACACGGTTTCGCTTCGCTTCTCGTCTTTTATTTGTTGTAGCACGCGAATGAATAGTGTTGCTAATGGTTTTCACACTAGTCAACATACAAATACCCGGAATTCTTACGCTTGGTTGAGCACTATCGCACACTTGGCAAAGGCGGATATGGTGGTGGTGGTGGCGGCGGCGGCGGCAGCGAAGGGTGCATTTCTTCCATCCATGGCTGCGGCGCTGTATATAACAAGTTCTAAATCACTCTGGCTAATTGGAATCGCGCGAACGCTTCAAGTCTTTTCTGCGTCGCGCGAATGAATGCGTTTTGGACGGCGGAGGAAGAGTAGGAGGTGTGGAGGCGGCATGTTGTCGGCGGTGGTGTTGGTGGGCCGCGTGTGTAGAAAGTGGTAGAAGAATGAAAAGTTGGCTTGCGTTGCGGCGTCGACGGCGGCATCGGCAGGCAACAGCGGTAGTAGTTGATGGCGTAGCAGCACCGGAAAGCCACGACTACTTTTGTGGTGCAAATAGTCGTATTCCATTAAGCGAAAGAAGGTCGCTTCTTGGGCTGTTCTTCTTCTTCTCTGCTAGCTTGCTTGCCAGCAATTTGTCAGGCGCGCACATAAATTAACGCTTTCAGATACGAGACTAATTTCCTCCAAATAATCTTCCCTAAAAACGGCGATGCGCCCACGCCGAACAGCGACTTGCTATAAAGAATAAGTAGTGGCAGCACAAGAAGGCGGCGGCGACGGCAGCGGCGGTTAGAAAGCGGAGGAAGAAGAAGAAGTGTTTCAAGCTTGTCGCTTCAATTCATCGCATGTGCTGTTTGCGTTTTTCGGTTTTGTTTTATTTCCACGAAGCGCCGCGATGCGATGGAAAGATAGGCGGCGCGTGAGACGGAGAGAAAAGCGAAATGCGATGGAGTCGCGAGGAAAACATGCGTGCACGCATCGCTTATTACTGATGTGTACAAGTTTTCTCAGCGGAGAGCCGCCGACGGGCATTAGAACGACATTATTATTATATCTTTGCCCGCCTCTATTACATTCGTTCAGCTACATGGCTCACGAATTTTATTTATCTTTAGCTCACGCGTTGTTTACATCAAAAAATAATAATGGCTTTACTTGTTCTTCTTTTTTCGTTTCATCTTCTTTTTTTGTTGGCTGAGGATAGTCGTGGGCTTGCCGATTTGTACATTAAAATTAGTTGGAATCCCGAGGATAATAAGTTGTGGTTATTTTTTTATTCGATTATTTTGGCAGTATTAATATAATTGTTTCCATTTCCAATTTGAGTTCATGTTTCGGTTCATGTTCATAGTCGTTGTCTTCTTGATGCTCTTCAAATAAATTCGAATTGGTGTAATGTAATTGAATGCCTTCGAGCTTAATGCCAACGAGCAGTGGCGGTGCAGGTCGACGGCGGTGGCGGTGGCAACGGCAACGGCAACGGTGGCCGACAACAAGCACTCACTGCTACCGTCACCAGCACCGGTTTTCCGTTTGCGTACGAGTTATACTAACTGTGGGTATGTGCAGCGCAGCCGCAGCATTTGCACGTGACAGAATAAGTCCGCCGGTGGCAATACTACCCTTAATTTCTCCAGAGAGTAATAAGTAACAATACCATCTAGATAATATGAGCGAGTTGACTCGAAAACGACATCGGTATCATAATATAAACATATCGTAGGTATACGTATAGGTTGGTGCACACTGCTGGGTTACATTGTAGGTACGTATGGTACGTACATATTCAAGGATCAATTGTCCTGCCCGTTGCATAAGTGTGCACTTGTGATTGCTATTGATGCAACGCTGAAATTATCACGCCATTATTGTTATTGTTACGTGCAAAGATTGCGAACATTATTAATTAAAGCATTTGTCGGATTGAAACTGAAAGCGTGGCTGGTTGGATAATTGAAATATTCGCGTTGGCAACCAACTAACTATAAATGCGCTTGAACACAGCTGAATAAAAGTGGCTATTGAATCGGTGACATTGCGGAGAGGCCAAACAATTCGATAAATGTTGTTCGCACATTGCGCACAAGTTTAAATAGCTGTCTGAAAACTTTATATATTGCGTGGGATGGAAAGCGGCGTATGGTTTGGGCAAGGGTGTGCGGGGTGTGGGCTGGTGTGGTTGGGTGAGAGACGTAGTTGGTGTTTGAAGCTTGCGGATTGCCCGGCTGGCTGCAGTCTGATGGCGGCGGCTAGCGGTATGTGTGTGCAACCTCCCTTGCAGTCAAACAATTTTGCTGTCGGCCAAGAGCAGCAGGCCACCGCTACTGCAGCCGCCGCCGCCGCCGCCGCCGCCAACAACCAAACAAACGAAGCGCGCAGCGGCACGTTCGATTCGAAACTAAAGCGAGCTTTGGCTCTTGCACAAACCTGTGAGCGATGAAAATTGGAAATTTATTACATTCAAGTTTATGCTTCCATTACATATTTTTTATAAAGCAATATTTGTTTGAAACTCAATTTCAATATACAAATACGTACTTGACTGCCAAACACAGCCGCACACATATAGTAAGGCAATGTTGTAATATTGCTTGTACCATGGGGGCGGCGATGCTAGTAGCAGCAGTCATGCACCAACTGCTGCACCTAGAGTGGCTCATGCTCGCTCTAGGTGGCTGTACGAAGAAGATGGCAAAGCATTGGATTTCAACTTTTACGTGGCCTGGCGCTGTGGTGTGCGTGCGCGTCAGTATGTTGAGGAGAACACAAATCGAATCCGTTGAAACTTTATAACTACATTCACAGCGCAAGCATAACTTGTTCGGCCAACTTACGTTTTCTTACGATTTTTATGTTTCTCTCTTTGCTCATTTTACTTTACTCTACTTTACTCTTTATTTTATCATTTCGATGCCATTCTTATAAATGTGCATTTAAATACGGCTGCAGCATCTTGGCAATGTTCGTGTTGTAGTTTTGCGCGCACTCTTAATAGTTTGCTTCGCTGAATTTGTTAATTGCGCTTCATTTCTTTCGTTATGAGTCTCCGAGGTGATGATGCCGACGCTAATTGCCGACTCTCATCGGTCCTATAAGTCGAAGCAATTATTGTATTACATTTTATTGCTCTTTGGAGATGTTGTGCACGCCAAGAAAAAAAATAAGAAGCGCTTAGGAAATTTGCACTTTACACATTCATTGCACATCTTGAAATTGATGAAACCGATGAAATCGTAGAGATACACAAAATTACGGCGGCAAGAAGTGCCATCCGAGCGGCGACGTACACATAGTTTGCGCGATATTCTCATGCAAATCTAAATGACAAGATGAGCATTAAGCATAACATAATAGTTGTCGAAAGTTGCGCTATTAAAATATGTTCGGCGAGAGGAAGGAGCTCGTCGTCGCGTTGGCGCGAAATGACAAGTCGTGGTGTAATTGTAGTCAGACATTTCGCTCAGGCGAACGCGTTTTGCGGCTTTTGCCGGGAAGCGGCAAATTCGAGCCGCCCCAAAGTTGGCGGAATGCGCCCAAGTAGTGGTGGCAGTAGTAGTCGTAGTAGTAGTAAGCATAAGAAAGGAAGGAACTGACAATAAGTGCGCACAGAACGCGCAACATTGGCATGAACCATCACGATGATGCCGTCGACGACGGCAGCGAAGGAGCGAAATCTTTCCGCATTGAGCATAATGCGTTTCGCGCAGAGCAATGTGATTCGATGCGCGGCAGTGTGTTGAGTAAACGTTGCAAGTTTCGTCATTTGCGCTGATGACGATTTCCCAACGATTTTCGCCTTATTTTCAAGAAGGCGCGCGCGCTTTTATTCATTTGCATTCACGCTCCTCACTTTGGCACAAATTGACGCGCCTCATATTTATGCGAAATTATACAAATTGCTACAACATTGGCATTTGTCTAACTTATCGTAAATGCGCTGTCGCGTACTTAGCGCCGAGATTTATTATTGACTTGACTATGAGCGAGCGAACGAGCGAGCAAGCGTGCGTGTATGTTTCTTAGCGGCGAGCGGCGGCATTCGCGTTAGTTTGGTAAAGTTTTAGCACTCATATAAATTACAATATGCAAGCAAATCCAGATTTCCGTCGCGTGGCAAATGAACTTGCCGGCGTCGTTGTCGCGAGGCGCGCGCTCGCGCTGTCGGCTTGTTCGAGTAATTAAATAGAATAGCGGCAGTGCTTTAAAGTTGTGCGAAAGCTGAAATGGGTATGGGGTGGTCGGCCGGCGGCGGGCGGCGGGCTGCATGATGGTAGCGTGTGCACGCTAACGCTTTGAGAGGATGGTTTTGGTTGGTTGGTTGGTGGTGGTGATAGTAGTGGCGGCTGTGGTGGGCCTCCAAGAAGTGCAAACTTGTACGCGTCGTACTCGGCTGTAGATTGGAATCAAAGTATTTTCTTGTTCGCTTCAACTTCCTGCCCTTTATGCGTGTTGCACATGAGAATCGGCGCGTTTGGCTTCTTCTTTGCTGGCTCAGTTGGCTATCTTGCCATGCAAATTGTGCTCTGCACAGTCTTGGTTTATAATGCATTCACTCGGTGTGAAGTTGCTACACATGTTGCTCATTGCTGAATGACGACGAACATTGTTCCAGTACGCGTTGACAAGCTTATTCAGTATTTGAACCAATTATTCAGCATTTTAATTACGTGATTCGCGAACGAAGATTAAAAATTCATAAAACTCATTTAAATATCAAATGTAGGATTTAAATGTATAGGATAGAAGAGTTTTTAATCTTTCGATAAAATTTCTCTGAAGCCGATACTGTGTTTTAGTTGAAAAATAAGCCGGGCCTGTGAATTATTTAAACATTTTGCTTTGCGCATCTGCTGAACATTGTCAAATCTGCGCTTTAGCTATGCGCGCAGGTCAGCCGGTCAGTACCTAAGTCAGCTCGTCGTATCTGTGTCGGTCTGCATTAAGTCTAGGTAATTTTAGTGAAAAACGTAGTAAAATCATCATAATTGATTAGATATTAGCGTTAAACGTATTCGTTATTGGTTGGTGCTTTTCTTTTAAGGTAATTTCCAGTGGATCACCGAAAATCTCAGTAAATCAGGGTAATACACATACACGGATCATCCAATGACGTTTCAAACCACGGATAACAAATTCAACACGGCTAACACATTTACATCATCAATATTAAGGTAACACAACATATTTACGTGCGGTTATTAGCGGTTTATATAATTTTAATGCGTTATACATCGTAATACTCGAACATCGAACATGAGGTTATATTGCAATTTTGCGTCGAAAAGCAGCGTTTTAACATAGTGAAGTTCACACGTCTCGTGTGATTGTAATTGGACTTTGCACTCTGAACACATTGAAACTTGTTCTAAACAAATTTCGACAACAGCACCAGGTAGTGTAAACACACATAGGTATATACAGGTTGTTTATAATGTTGCTCCAATGCACATACACGAAGTCTTGGTAAACGATCAGGTATTAATTGGATAATTAGATTGTGGTATATTAATGTGCTAGTTGCCAAGTTACTAGCACATTTTCAGCGCTAGCGAAGTAATTTTCAAGTTGATGAAAAGATTTGTTAAAGTTTTGATATCTGTTTTATTGAATTTTGCACATGGATTTGGCGTTGCGGGGGTGTGCGTGCGTTAGATGTCAAATGAGGTGAAGCGGTATGATGGTTGGGGCCAAATATTTATACGGGATAAAAAGGGTCAAATCATAATCAAAATAGGTCAATATTCCTTGGGGTTTCGGGTTCTTGGGCATGCGAACGCGAAAATTGGGTTCGTTTACGTTTGGTAGCGTGTCAAGGGAGACTGTATTCAGTGGGTACGTACGAGAAAGAAGAAGGAGGTGAAAGAAGAAGAAGAAGAGGGACGGACACTGACCCTTTATTGATGGGCCAAAGTATAAATTCGCAGTCATTCATTGCGCGCGCGTTTTCAAAGCCGGAGAAAATCCGCTGTAACGAAGAAATTGTAATTCTCAAACTGCTGATATCGCCACCGTCACCGTCCTGCGTCACAAGTGGATGCTGACGAATGGATCATCATTATAAGACTCAGCTTGAAGCAATCAGCTTCTTCGTACTGCTGCGAATGGCCTGATGAAGGCGAGCAAGACAGGCGTACGGTGCGGTGGCAATCTGTGTATGAAGGCAAAAGCAACGGTGTTGGCGACGGCAGTGGCAGCGCCGGCGACGACCAACGTCGTCCCTGTAATCCGCAAGCAATTAGAAGTAAAACTTTATAGCTGCAAACTTCTTGAAATGTTCATATTTCACATTTGTGATTATGAGGCGGGTCATTTTTAAAATTGCACTTTCCAACCTAGTTTTCAAGCGCCGAAAATTTAATTTTTATTTGCTCGCACGACGACCGAGTATTTCCTCGAATATCATATTTGCATCCTGAGCAAACACACGATCACATTCAAATATATTTCCGGTCTGAATGCGCTGCCTGCTCGGCGCGTATGGATGTTGTGTGTGCCTTAATTAGAAACGTACTTTATGATTCCGATGATTAAGGATCAAACGTTTGCTCGTGGGGCGAGTGCGACCACTCGACGCGAGGACGCCGAGGACGACGAAGTTGGTTTGCGCCTGGCATTCCCTTGTGTGTGCGGCGGCCGCGCCGTGCTCCTCGATCCGTCCGCATTGGCAATGGTGGTGTGACGGTGCCCGGATGATTTTCCTTAATTAACGTGCCAACTTCAGCGATAACACAGCGTCGGTCCGCTGTACCTCCAAACGTGGGATGGGTCGGCAATGCGTACAGCAAATACGTCGCGAACTCAATATTACTCAATATCATGTAATAACTGACCAAACTTTTTTTCCTACTTTTTTTTTACTTACGCCCTAAAACATTGCACCATTTTAATTGAACTGGAATATTTGCATTTTTCGCGAATCATTGGCGTGCATACGCGTGCGAATTGATGCCACTTGGATTACAGATAATACCAAAGTACAGCTGACCGCCAACGATAAACCGCCCCCCCATCAAAAAACTCCAGCACCGCCGAAGCACACACATTCATCAATGCTGATTTTATTTTGGGCTTTTGCTCGTATTCGATGCTCGCCTGCCGCTCTTGTTTTTTTCCTCCACTGTCTCTTTGTTTCCGTATTCATTGCCGCGTGCATTTTTGCGTTTTAGTGATCGAAGCGCACACACGTATTCATTGAATTGACAAATGTATTTCGCCGGATTATACAGCGGCCAGCTTTTTTTTGTGCGTGTGTATTTGCGCGAATGAAATTGCCAGTAGGTACATTTGTGGACGGCGCACTTAACACAACGCAAAAATCTATCGACTTGCGCAAATACGCTGTTCGTTTATTATTGCGATTCGTTGCAGCTACCCTATTGAGTATTGCTTTGATTTTTCTGTTTGCTAAATGCCGTTCAACTTTTTTTTATTTTTTTGGTCGTTGTTGTCGTCGTCGACAAACATTATTTGCTTTAATATTTTGCACACACGCCTTGGTTTACGCGTAATTCTTTAAGTTAGTTTGGAGTTTGCCGTGTAGCATTAGCTATTTGCGCATTACGCTACACAAATATTTGCGTCGATTTAATTAAATTTTTGGTGAAGCGCGAGCGAGCGAGCGACCGAGCGAACGAACGCTGCTAATATTTTCATGTAACATACTTAACAAGTGTGCCGCCGAGTTTGAGTAGAATTTTCCGTGAATTGCTCGTCTCATATTCGCCGAAGCGTTATTAAAACATCCCTTATATGTCATCGCAATTTTTTGCGCACGCATTTTTTTCTCTGCGCCAGCCAGCATCATCGATGAAACATTATATCGCACGGGGCGGCATGAGATGTTCGTTGCGCGGGGGTGGAGGATGGGAATTTTTGTTGATTTTGAGCGCTTGCGCGTCTCACCAGCACCCTTGACGGATTACGCGCGCGCGCGACAGTTTTTGCTGCATTCGCATTTTGTCATCATCCTTTATTAAAATGGCGTCTCATCCTTTCGAGTGCACTGTCAACACCTGACCGCGAGTTTTCCCTCTTTGCCGTTGCTGCACGCAGCGAGTTTCAGTTTGGCGCGACAACAGCGCACTCGAGCAACTTCAAAGGGATGCGCTGCCTCTCCTGCTGTGTTGTAAGCAAGCAGGCAGGCAGGCAGGCAAGTAAGCGTGAATGAGTGTGAGGCCAGAAGTAGCGAGAGCTTCAACTGACAAAACCTACAATGGAATCCATTTCAGCCAAGATTCTCGGTAAACATTGAATTGTTGTTATCCGAGTTGTACGTACTCCTCACGTCTCTCGGATGCGGATGGCGTATTCATTTCAACCGTGTGTTCACCATTCATTCGGTTCCGCTGGTGATTGAATAATTTGCGCTGAATTTGTAATGAGGAGAAAGTTATCACGTATTAAGTTGGCAATGAAACATGGGCGCTGCGCTTTAGTTGATGCGATGCGGATGAAATGTCGCCTTCCTTTCGTTACAACGGCATCGTCGTCGTCGACGGACACGACCGTGCAAGCAGCCGCTAATTGAATTTACGATGACAGCTTGGTGCCCCGGGAGGCCGTACATTTGGCGACGACATCGAAGAGCGCGTGCGCTTTTAGATGGGCCAACATCATCAGCGCCAAACCAATATCGGCAACCAGTTCGCTAGTTCCCCAAGGAACGATCTGCGTTTGCTCGTTCCGCTCCCTTATCGCCTCACGAAGAGTCATGGTTACTCAATCATTTCATGCAACGCGTCTTGGGATTGCTCCTTCAGGAAACTATTTAAAAAAACCTCAAGTCGCGCGCGTACCAGCAAAAGCTTAATGAATTAAAGCCGTGAAGCGACATGATCTTTGAAATTGGCAAACGAAATAATCGTTTGAAGCAACTCACGCAGCAGCCAATAAACAGTTATCTGGAATTGACGGTCGGCTATTCCCGAGAGGTCGTATAATGCGTTATAAATTAGAAAATCTTGACATCTTCTTTGACTCTCGCTTATTTCGTCGTGACAGCGCGTATGTAGGCGCGTTTATCTCCTATTCGTACATCAAACGTTTGAATGAGTTTTTCCACGAGCACGCGCGTGCGCGAGTGTACGTTTTCGTGTCAATAAAACGCAAAGAGATGAGCGTGTTCGCGTTAAGTCGTCCTTTGTGTCCAAATCTGTAAGCATTGTCCAAAAACTATGCCTGGAAGCATCCGCAGGCCGCGTCTTAAAGAAGACGAAGCCCCGCGTATATAAGTCGCATACTTGGCATGCCTTAATCTAGTTTGAGAACGTATCATTCCCCCGAGAGACGGCGAACTCACCAACACACACGCTCGAAAGAAAGTGTACGCATCTGCTGCTTCGTCCTTGTTTTCACCGCGTGATGCTGCAGCGATGCGATAGAAATGCCTCGAAGAGAGGGCAACAGACTTCTTCTTTGATCTAGTCGTCAATCAGCGCGCACTGAATGCGCAATAAACCAAGATTAATGACGTTCAGAATTACTCGTACAATAATAATCATAATCGCAATAATAGAAAAGTAATCTCGTTCTGACTGATTACAGCACGCCAACGATATAAATCTTGTGCTCGCAGAAGAAAAAAAGCGAGTCGGTCGCAATGAAAAATGTTATTTATTACGCATTCAAAAACGTTTGCTTGTTGCGCACGATTTCTATTGATACACTTAGTTTATGAGCACATATTTGATATTAGTTTATTGTGTTTGCCGCATGGCATTATTATTAGTTGCCGCAGATAGATAGGCAGGCTGCGTGTTGGTTGCATTATGCGTTATCAATGCACATGCATCTTCTCGTGAGATGTATGTACGTATACGCGTATGGGTATTGTGCAATATGCATTTGTGCTTTGGGGGGCTGTATGGATACATTACGGGTTGCAATGCAATAAATCAAGTTAGCGGGCGTGAACGCGGAAACTGACGTACGCCACTGAGGGACAGTAATTAATGGCGCTTCTGACGTCACGCGAGGCACGTTATGTACGTGCTAACGGTCGACCGCCGCCGCCGCCACCACAGCTACTGCTGCTACTGCTACCAATGCAGATATTGCCGCCGCTGTCGGTGTTGCTGTTACAAAGCTCTTGAATGCACGCATTTTCCGCGCTGAATGTGTATTTGGTGCACATTGCACACAATTCGGGAGACGTTGCTGTGCATTTTCCGGGCGTCGAGACGCCTTTTCTCTTGCGTCACCGTCGCCGTCGCCGCCGCCGCCACGACGGTACAATCGAAAAGCAAACTTATCCAAGTGCACCGACAAACAAACATGTACCAGAATGAGTTTTCGTTTTCGCTACTGCCGCCGCCACCGCCTGCGCCGCATGTGCAGTAATGTGCCAAGCGCACACGTTGCATTAATACCACTTGCTCTATTGCCGCCAATTCATGCAGTTTCGCAGGAAATGCGCGACGGGATTATTATTGTTTCAAAGAATTTTCTCAACGTCTTTATGAAAATATTTACCTACGTACCTACTTTTGTTGGTCCTGGAAAAAGTTGCGTATCAAGGCGGCAGTCATTAATTCATATTACAAACTTTAGCATTTTTGCGCACTTTGTCGCAGCGAACGCACGAACGTCTTGGCCACGATTTTTCATTTACACGCGGCCTGCTACTAATTTAAATTAGTTTTTGATTAATTATTCGCAGTGAGTGCGAACCGACGCGGAAACTGGTTGGGTTAATAGCTCGGCAAATACGCATGTTTTGTTTGTGTCATTGGCGGCGACGGAAAAAGCTGCTTGCGAGAAATTAATTGACATTTGAGTCGATTTAGCAATTCATGTTTAACATTATTGTAACCGAGCCCTCGAACATCATCGCGCCGCGGCGAACGGGATGACTGCGTACGTTTGCGATGCTAATTTCATGTAAATTTGGCGGTTTGGCCAGCGGCAACGGCAGCGGCAAAATGGAGCAGGAATGCGCCGCCGCCTGGCTGCCTGGCTGCTCTCACCTTCAAACTCAATTGCAATTCCTCATCATCAGCTGCTGCCGCTGCTGTTGCACTCGACTTTAGTGAGCGTACTCTCTTCATTTGATCTAGGAGTCGAGATGCACTAACGCTCTGTTGTCTCTCGATGGGCACAACACCATTGTACTTGATATCTCTCCGTATTTGCTCTTCTCCAAGCCTTAACGCATCGTGAGCCATTCATGCACTCAGGCTTTTGGAGCTTGAATTGCTTGAACTACACAATGCAATACAGTCAATACACGTTTTCGCGGTTTAACGTCGTCCTGGACAATTAAAATTGGAGAATCAATGCGGTTGTTATAATTTGGCATAAAGTAGTTAAGATTTACTTGGAGAATTCATTAACTTTGCGATATTTGTGGGAGATAATTGAATTGAAACTTGTTTGATTTACGCATACTCGGTGTATACGATGTACGGTATGTTGCATGCGCGCGTGTCTGCATCCTAAGCCAATCTTCACAATCAAGTTGTGCATACACAGTGCTTGTTAATTACGCTGCTAATCTCCTATCAATATTCCGTCGAATCTGTCAATAACATGAACTGCATGAACGGCATGTGCACACACTTGGTGCAACACAATGTAACCGCAACCGTCGCCTTTGCCACCGCCACGCAGCCGGTGCCGCAATCAACTGGAAAACTAACCAAAGTGGAAAGAAAATTCAAAGCCGTTGTATATTTTATACGCGCTAAGATTAATTATTAATTATCAATTTTAATCATTACCGGAGAGAGAAGAAGCCTGCCTGCATGCATGCATGCAGTTTGTTAGTCCTTTGCGCCACAAACGAAATGGATTTTAATTAAATTTCCATCAAAACTTAATTGAATTTCCACTCGTTGAAAACTCGCTTATTTTTAGCACAATATGAAATTATTATTGAATTGCATGCTGCGCGAATTTGCACTTTGGGATATTTATTATAGCTGGCATTGGTTGCAAAGTAGGATAATGGCGTAATTTCTATTTCCGCCCGCAACTGCAATTGCGATCCGTATTTGTGCGTAATTACCCAGTGCGGATTTAACAAGTTAAACTTCCTCCAGATAGCACTTATGTCAATGTAGCGTCGCTGGATGTGCATACAACAAGTACAACAAGCCATACAAGCCGTGTGTGTGTGTGCGCGTGTATGTGCACTTGCACTCTCGTCCTATCACGACCGCCACCAGTCAGTTTAAGTTAGTAGGTTGTGCACTTCATGCATGCATGCGGCACACATGTATGTATACCGTAAGTACGCGTCGAGTGAAGTAGTAGTAAAACAAGTGCGCACGCGGCGAAGAATAAGGGCAAGACGACGACGTAGACGATAGCGGCGGTGGCGGTGGCGGCAGCGGCAGCGGCGAGTGAAGTGCATCCCTTCTGGTGAGATTGCATTGCTGCGAGGAGTTTGCCGAGCATTTTCCATTATGCACTGCGCGCAACTAGACAATGCGCGAACGCTTGCTGCCAGCGCGTACGCAATTAGCTAGCGAAAATTAACTTACATTTGTTCGCGTTTAATCGAGTTTACAATTCGGCAAGTTCGGCCAATTTGCAGTTCGCTCTTTATTAATATAATATTGTTTAATCTCGCCGAATGCATTGCGCCCGCGCACCAGTGCATCCCAAAACTTCTTGCACATACTTTGGCGCTAATCGCATAATTATCATGGCTTTGCGCCACGAAATCTGCGAACAATAATTACGGCTTGAATCATCGTTCGTTGGCACGTTGCGTTGTGCGCCAAACTGTAATAATGGAAAAGTTTTACCAATTCGATAATTAATCAAAAATGTCGTCTCACGCGCGCAATATGTTTATTACTTTGTAGTCATAGAATACGCATTCTATACGCGCACGCACGTGTAACTGTCACGTGCACATTGCGAAATATTAGCTCTAGCTCGGCTAGGCAATGCGGCAATAGTAGTGAAAGGGGTTGCAATTCATTTGATATGCAAACATCACACACAGTATTATGATGTCGCACCGAGACGACGACATCGCGTCAAGGCATGCCATGCGATCGACTAATTTAATGTTTGAGTTTTAGCACGAACGGGGTAGCTTGCAAGCTGACTGAGGCGGTGTATGTCTCTTCTTTAATTTCCGTAATTGAATTATATACGCGAGCGTAAAATTTGAAATTTGTGCGTGAAGAACAAACGCCAGCCATGATGCAGCAGCATTGATTAATTTACGAAATTGCGTCGGTCGTTGGTATTATGTTGTGCGTGAAGGAAAGACAATCAAAACGTCTTTTTCCTTCCTTCCTTCCTTCCGTTTCACCCCCTCGCTCGCTACGCAATAACGTATACCAATAATAATAATAATAATAGATTTATGTATGCAGAAAGAAAATGTAGAACGCAAGAGTCATTTGTACGTTGCGCTCGTGCGTAAGTAAATCTCATCAAACAAATGCTCTCCTCCCTGCTAATCCTCCGGACGCAAAGCCGATGATCCGATCGCTTCTTGTGCGCGCGTACAACACTTCCTGTTCTTACTTGCTCTCGCCTGGCTCGGCTTTAAACTTGGATAGTTGTGACAGAGTGCGCAGCGCGAAGGAGTTTTTGGGGGGCAGCATAGGAGCCAGCCTACTACGCAACGTGTAAACGCAAAGTCGTAACGCATGCATAAAGAGCAAGTTTAATGCGCGCCGAATACTTTGGCGCAATTACACTGCATTACTAAGTAACGCGCCTAATGAGTTTGAAGAAGTTTGCACGTTATTAGCACGCTTTTATTATTTAATAAAATCACAATGTGTACGGCATGTGTGGTGTGATTTACATTTGAATGGCGAAAAGAGTTTAGTTTATGATAAAGGTGAAATGATTTTTTCCCCCCGCATTGTCAACACATGCGTACGGAAGGCACTTCTTGCTCGGGTGAATACCAACAAAAACACGCGACAAATTTCTGCAAAGGAAGCAGTAGCAGCAGCAGTAGCAGCATCAAGTCAAGCAGCGTCACATGTATGTACTTAACGTAATGTTGTTGCGTAATATGCGCAGCGTCGTCGTCATCGTACGCATTCAGATACGGGGGCGCTTTTGAAACGTGCTCCTTGGCCCTTTTTGTCAGCGTGTGCGAATACGCACTCGTACTACCCCTTGCCGCCACCGCCACCGCCGCCACCACTGCCGGCGCGTGAAAGGTGAAGGACGTGTGGAATCAGCAGTCGCACGCACACCGCGTCATTCGCATACGCAAATGCCCCTCTGCGCAACAAAACGATATCATGCGGAGAAGTGTGCAGGGAATTATAAATTAAATATTTCATATCAAGACGACGAAGGGAAACGTGTATGCCGTATATGGCTAAGGGGGTAGGTTGCGCACATGTTGCGCAACGATCGTCGTCCTAGTAGTCGTCATCATCATAATCGGTGCGAATTTGTTGCGCGAACGTAAACGCAATTTGCAGTGTGGAAGGTCTTCGAACTGCGCGCGACGCGGAAAGTGGGGATGGATGATGTCTTTATTAAAAAAGGAATATTTTTCCAAATACATCCACACCCTCCCCCGGATACGTTCGTTTAGAGCGTTTTATATTAATATGCATGAATATGTTGCGAAATGCCCTGCCAAACGTTGCGCAAACCTTCAATTCAGCAATACGTGAACGAATTACGAAGCATGTTTTATTCATTCGCTTTTTCATGATGTGTGGCGGCGGCTGTTGAGCTACAACCACCACGCCGGCGGTTGGGGGTGGTGGTGTGTTGTATTGGTGATATTTTGTAACATTTCTACATATGCTCTGCAAAGCTAGCGAGAGTGAGAAGAGACGAAAGAGAAATAACATTAGAAAGATTTAAAAGAGCGAAAAAGCATGGACGACTAGTAATTCGTATTAAATACATTTGAGGCGAGGAATTTCTAATCGTGCTCAACACCACTGCTTGAATTGCGATTTAATCGATTGTGCACAAGTGTTTGCGCGCATACACCGGCCTCCGGCCGCCTTCCGGTGGGGTGGCGCATTTGTGTGTGAATTGTTCGACAATAATTTAAAATGAAAATCCCTGCGTTTGCACATAAAGAATGGGGATGCAGAACGCTCGGTTGGTTCTGTCGTGTCCGCGTCCACTCCGGAAAGAAAATAGGCGAGAATAATCCGCGCCGCTCGCGCGAAAAAAGAGGAAAGACGAGATAGCGCCGCCGATTGAATGAATGGAACGAATGAATGAACGAGAGGGTGAGGGATGGAAAGAAGAGGCAGCCGATCGTCTTAAATAAAACGAAATTAAAATGTCATTGTGCCAATGAACAGCAGCTTAATTGGAATTGGGTGCTGGATGGGACTGGATGCTTTGGCCGGGTTGCGTTGGAAAGTTTGGCGCTGAAGGAAGCCCTCCACCGCCGCCGCCGCCGCTGCCACGCTGCTAGCGTCAGCGCCCCACGCGTGAACGAAACACATTGAACAGCAATGTCAATATCCGGCGTGCGCGCCATGTCCTTTCTAATTGATCAGCCGCGCCGCATCTCGATGCCGCGTTGAAAGTGTGTATAGTATGTCCCAATTCAATATGCCACCGCTGCCGCCGCCTGCGCCTCTCTACGCACATTTGTACGGCGGCGCAAAAGAAGATTCGAAACGCATTGAAAAGCTCGCCGGGAAAGGAATGTGATGAATGCGTACGTTTGTTTCCGCGTTGCGCTCTCCGGCTCAAGCGGCAACGTATTGAGGGCGCGCTACTGCGTATTTTCATTCAGTCGGCGAATTCATTCCGCGCTTGCCGCCCCCCCGGCTTGCGTATATAGTGCGTATGCGGATCTCGAGTTTCCCCCCATTGCCT
Source organism: Aleochara curtula (assembly GCA_963978815.1). Classification (NCBI taxonomy): domain Eukaryota; kingdom Metazoa; phylum Arthropoda; class Insecta; order Coleoptera; family Staphylinidae; genus Aleochara; species Aleochara curtula. The sequence goes on along the minus strand of OZ022216.1, from coordinate 14,658,650 downwards.
AGCTAGCTAGGTTACTGCGTAGTTGTTGGTGCACGGATCGAATCGTTTGCGTTCTTGCAGCGCACTGATAGCACCCACGCAAAAGTCGTCGCGGCGCGTCCTTCGCTCCCCGTGTGGTTGTTGTGTGTGCGTTGCGATTCTAATATGGGGGTGGCAGGCAGGCAGTGAAACTCGGCAGCGTTTGTGTGCCAACAACGCACACGCACAAAATGTACGGCTTACTTGCTTTCTCCCCAGCGCTCTGCCAACCCTACGCTCGCGCGCTTTCTCTCTCTCTCTCTCGCTTTGCCGCCCCTTATTAAACCAGCTGATTACTCTTTGAAAACTTACATCTGGAACAAGCGGCTTTGGCACGGAACAACAAGACGCGCAAGCAGGAGAAGAAGAACGGTTGTTGGGAATCTCTCCGCACGCTGGCTGGCAGACGCGTCGGTAAACACATAACGCGCGCGCCAGCAACTATTAGAGAAATTGCTGCGTACAACGCGAATGAGTAGGCGAGCGAACGCGTCGCATTTATAATCGCCACCCCCCGCGCGCATAACGCATCTGACACGCGAAACGAACGATGCTGAACGGGCCTAGGAACATGAAAGGCGGCGGCGGCGGTGGCAGCAAGAGGCCCAACTCACTCCAGCCACGTCGTCCAGCCACGACGAGCGTGGCGCTTGTACAATAATATAGTTGGGCTTTGTCGGAAGTGCTTGTTTGGCGTGCGCGCGCGTGCACAAACTTCATACTTAAATCATATTTAACACGCCACTTTGCGGAGGAGGCAACGGCGGCGGGAAGTACGTTCGGGTAGTTTGCCCCAAAATTTCGGCGCGCCGCTCATTAGAATTTTGCATGAAGCAAACGCCGCGGCGTTGTCGACGCGTCCGCCTTTGCTATTTGGCGGAAACTAAAAAGATGACGAGAAAGTGTAAAACTTTTACTTTTAAACACTGGCCCCGACCATAATTCACTCGGTAAATTATCGTGTAGTATTTTAGCGGATGGCAAAGAAGCCGAACTGCCCGTCCCCGGGTTTCGCAACCTACACGCATATTTCTAAATTCTTTATGCGCTGTGCTTCGCGTATAAAGCAGCCTCCGATCCCTAACCGGATGGATGGATGGCGTTTTTCATCACATACATTCATATTTTTTTGGCATATTCCATTTTCGGAGGCTGCAGCCGCGAGCAACGTAAGCCGCTCTCGCCTGCTGGTCGTCGGTCGTCCGCCAACGCTGCTGCTGCTGCCACCGCCTCCAGCGATGAGCAAAACTTCTTCCTGTTCGGGGAAAGACGACGAAGCAGGAAGGATTCACTATATACTGATGCGGCATGTCGGTTGGCGCATTACTATTTTAAATAATGCACGCAGTCGAGCGGGGCCGCGCTAGTTCCCTAATCGGATTAACGACGCGCGCCCGGGCTAAAAAAGCGCACACATATATACGCGCGCAAGGATCCAAACAGGATACGCCTGGAAGAACTAGCAGGAGGCCAAAGTACATATTTCATGACATATTTGCCGGCCCGTCGTTTCGCTTCGCATGGATGTGTTTATGCATATTACGCACCCGCTGGACGATGTTGTTATTCATGCGTGTCCTGGCAGGGAAAAGTTGGTTGCGAGTTTGGACGTTTAAAATGCGAATACCCATTACGCGATAAGTTTATTTTTTGGCGTCGCCTCGTTTGCCTAATTTCCATTTGCAAATTGAAGTAAAGTTTGAAGAAGTAATTAGAAATTGATAAGGGCAAAAAGTTTTGTGGATGATAGGAAGGAGGAGGAGAGTAAAAATATTCTAGTTTGTTATATAATGTTGGATCAAGTACAATCGATTCATTTATATAGCAGCAGCAGCAGCTGCAGCTGCATACTATGTTGGCGGATTGGGAGAGGGTTGCAGCAGTATTGTGGATGACGATGGTGAAGCAGCCAACAGCGGTGGCGGCAGTATCGGTATCGTTGGTGCTGGCGCGTTCGATAAAATTGATTGCCATGCGACACATTTATAGTGTCAGATATATTGGCCTATATGTTATGGAATAGGTAATCCGACGCTCGTCAGACGCGCCCGCTCTCGGTGCTTCGCCGCTCGGGACTGTTGCTCGGGACGCGGGCCATTAGGGTCGTATTGATGGGGTCCTGCGACCGCCCAATCGAATTACTCCCATTAGCTCACATAATTTAGGTGTCTAATTCAATTGCCTCGTTAAAGGAACACCATCTATTCTCAAAACTGCATTATACACTACTACCAAAACTCCTTGCCACCCAGCATCGCGCAACACAGCACACACCAACACATACACACGCAGGATGAAGATCTCCCCAGTTGTGTCCTTTGCAACGCACGAGTTAAACGATCAGTTGATTCGCCCGCTCATCCTCATAAGCTGGCGAATGTATGATGTTGATGTTGTTGTTGTTCTTGTTCTTGTTCTTGTTGTTATTGCTCTTGTGCATCCATGCGCGCCAAGTCTAAGGATGCAACGAGTTTTGGCTTTAACCATTTCGGCTTTAGGATAACTCAATATCGTTTGCGCTTATTGAAAGATTACATTCTGAAATAAGGGTCGCCGCCCAAGGGGGAAACGAAGGGATGATTGTGTATCCGCGTCGTGAATGCTAGTTTTTTATTTTATTAATTGATATTTCAGTACGCGCTTTTCCCGCACCGTTTGCAAAATATTTTTCATTTGCGCGACATTTATTGATTTGATTTCATCCATCATCATGCGTTGGCTTAAATTGTACAATGTACACGCACAATTGAAGGAATAGTGTTTAGGGGTCAGTGCTTTCGGGGGCAGTATACTGTGTGAAACAGATAGAGAGAGAGTGAGGCAATAGGCAAGCACTAAAGGGTTGATCAATGTGCGGCCCATGTGTGCAGCGGCCGCTGCGTCAGCGCGCATGAGATTTATGTTGGGCGGTAATCAGTTACGAGGTCCATTGTGATTGATTGGCGATGAGCACGTCCCGAGGCTCGTGCTGCGTGCATATTATCCGGTACGTGCAGGCAGTGATGCTGCTGCTGCTGCCACTGCCGCCGCCGCCGCCGCCGCCGTCGGCTTTCGAATAGAGATTTAAAGCAATCAAACGTACACACAACAAACACACACGAGCAATCAATTCACTTCATATTATCATCATTCATAATTTTAGTCTTGCTGCCAGCCACGGTGGGATTTGTACGGATGACAACAGCAGGGCGCAAAACGTACAATTTGTACTCGTCCTACTATCGCACAATTTGTTGGCGTGTAGAAAGTAATTTTTTAATATCAATAGCAAAGCGACACGAGTGCATGTTATAATCTCGTAGATGAAGCTTATTACTTTTCAATCCTAATAAATTGCTGGGCGCATATTTCTTGAATTAAACGGCAAGACGAAGAAGAAGAAGTTTTGCCGTCAGTTTCGATATCAGTAGCTGAAATTTCCGGTCGTCGTTATGAAAGGACCTATTTATTTTATGCAGTGAATGGCAATAGGAGCGGGACGCGCACACGGTTGAGAGTGCAACAAAAGGAGGGTAATTTTTCAATGGGACCCTCTCGCCGCCGACGACGCTGCTCGAAAGTGATGTGAAAGAAGCGCTAGAAATCCAACAGCTCTCAAGAGCTGCCGAAAAAATATCAAAAGAAATATAAAATATACTCGTATAGAAAGTTGTCGTGAAATTGTTAAAGTTGGCGACTCTGAGTGGTCTGCGCTTGGGGATATCTTTGTGCGATGATAGTTTTCCTTCATTCTTTTTTTTTTCGGCGGTGGGGTACTCGGTGGGAAAATGAATTTATTTAATTCGTTGCGCTGCGAGACATTTGTGTTTAATTAATGGATGTTTCACGAAAACCGGAAACTGGTTGGAATGCAAAAAGGTTCGGTTCCAGCAGGCAGCGCTGCTGCTGTGGTGCTTATGCAATTAAAGTGGAAACAATGACGGAAACCAATTACGACGACAACGCGCCGTCTTCATCTTATTGAAATTCAAAGGACAAGATTAATCAGTCCTCTGTCGACTTTTTTGCCATTGCTGCCGCCGCCAAGCTGCGAGCTTGAATTGGGGCCACATTCACAATCGGATGAATAAACGCGCGTGCTGCTGTATCTCCCCAGTTGCAAGTTTAAACAGTTGAACGACGGCGTCGGCGGCGACGGCGGCGGTATCATCGAATACAGAAAAACTTTTGGCGTACGTCAGACATTCATTCATCATATGCGCAGCAACGGGGCGGGCGGCTGTAGCGGCGCCGCGTTTGGATTTTATTCAAATTGATCATTGAAAAACATAAAAGGTGTCTTGAGAAATGGATCTGAAGCAGCAGCAAGCAATTGCAATTTCGAGATGGCATGTTATCATATCGAAAAGAGAATCAACTTGTTTGAGAGCAGGATTAATTTTTTTTTTGTGCGCACGGGATGGATCAGAAATTGGTACAAGCGTTTTTCTATCTCATTGGGATAATAGAGGGGAAAGTTATTGAATTCACCTTAACTAGGATTCAAGCGGCAGACGGCGTGAAGTGACTGGCAGGGATTTGTCAATTGCTTGGGATACGCTGCGAGAATGAAGAAGGCAAGGCGCAGTGGAGGAAGGACGAAGAACAAGTGCCGGAAGAGAAAGAACGTCAGATTCTCAAGGAACTGATTCGCCGCTCCTTGTGTGCAATTTCGTATGCGGAGCACGTCGCGCCTCGAGTAGTAAAAATCTCTGGTCATATTAGTAAGTCAGACAGCAAGCTGCTTGGCGACGTCCTCATCGTCGTCGGTTGTTGGCGGCGGCGGCAGCGGCAGCGGCAGCGGTGACGTCCGCTCTTGAAAGGCAACACAAGCGCATCCTATGCATTGCGCATTTCTGTTTGGCCACGAGGACATTGTGTGTTGCGGCTGTGGCGGTGGCAGCGGCAGCAGTAGCACAAGCGCTCCCACGCGACATCCTCGAATGCAGTTGAACCCGAAGGAGACCGGGAGCGCACACGGGTTCACGCGTTCATGTCACGTTACGCGATGACGGATTGCGGAAGAGACGAAGGGATATATGAATATTTTTTGCGCGCTATATTATTACGCGCCGCCCGCGATGCAAGAAGTCATCTCATCCGTCAGACGGTGAAAACTTTTCCGCACTTCTTTGCCTCGTCAGATTTCGTTAACTTTTTTATCTTATCATTTGCGCCACGCGAGCCAAGCCATATTGCATTTTAAATGTCGGACGTGATGAGCATTCAATGCTTTATTAAGCGATTATGCTAAAATCCTGTGCGAGGGTTGTAAATGATTTTATTAATTTGAATTTTTGAGATATAATAAGGCAACACATTTCATTCAGCTTATGATATTGCAATCGGAAGATAATATTTCGTTCTTGGCGCGGAAGAATCGCATCGAATGAAAATGCGCTGCGCATTTCTCGGGCGTTCGTTAATAGTGCAGGAAGGAAACGCGAGCGAACGAACGCGAGCTGCTTGCGCTCTGATGATGTCTTTCGGGATCAATCAAGATGTCAGCCGATGGCTATGGCTGCTGCTCCTGCTCCTGCTGGCGAATGCAGGTGGTAGACGGAAATCGATATCGCTGCAAGGGGAAATGAGCAGCAACGACGCACAGCAAGCAATACAGCGGCGGTGGCGGCGGCAGGCATGATGGGAGATGACACGTCGCAACGCTATCGTTCCCGCTGCGCTCACTCATACTGCTGCACGCATACCCCCCCGCAATGCCCAATATGAAAACACATTTTGGGCACGTGCACAATCCGCGTGCTTTGTGCCAACCATCCGAATATATGCAACGCAATATCGTTGCGGTGTACTTTGGCGTGCGCATCATTCAGTCACTCAGTCAGTCAGTTCGACATGCCCGTGCGGTGTTTCGACGCTATTTGCTGCCTCCAGCCAGCCAGCGAGTAGGTATGATGCGCATTGATGGTGAATCGGTCGATTGGGTGGCCGATTGCTGCGGATGCTCCCCGCAGATCGACTGTAATTATAGCCTTTTGCATCGAATCCTGATGGATACACTATCATGCCGCTTTGACGTGGCCACCACCATCGCCGCCAGCCGTGCATTTGCCGTGTGCGTACGTTGGCGGCGGCGTTTAATGGGTAAAATCGGGAAGGCGGAAAGAGCAGGTCGGCCGGCAAGCAGGCAGGCAGGCAATATCATCATTATTGGTATTATCCATCGTTGTGCACGCACAAGCTGACCGTTTGGCCATTATGTCGATGCTGAACGCGGCCGGTAATAGGGTATCAGATCATCCTCTCGTCTCACACTCCGTTGGAGCTCGCGAACGCGACATATAATTGCCACGCATTCATCTGGATCTAGATTTACAAATTAACATGCGCTGCGGTCATTATGGCAATCGCACAATCGCCGCCACCGTTTCAAATACAAATTGGTCCATGACGTCGCGGCTACTGTTTATTTACTGCGGTCTCTTTGATTTCCAAAATATTATCGCCTTACACGATACGACGCACCACAATGCGGTAATAAAACGTGAAAATAACGTGCGAGGTAGATTGCGAGTGGTGGCGAACAAAAACGAATTTGCACACAATCCTTTGACAAAACATATAATTAGTAAGCAATATTTCAGTGTGAAATTTAATGCGGCAGAAGGAAAATGTTTTCCAAATTTACATTCGGCCGGCCTGGCCTGGCCTGGCCTGTCCTTTGAGTCATCAATATCTCATTGCTTGGCGGCGCCGAGGAGTGGATGTTGTTGTTGCTTTTGTGATGCAATTGAAAAACACGGCAAGAGGACGACACATGACAAGCACAAAGTGCCGTTCGAAGTGCCATGAATCTAATTTAACGACGCATAAATACTCACAATAAATGTTTCAATGCGCAAATGCCATGACAAATCTGCGCACTAGGTTGTACGGGATTTCCACACGTTTGCATCCGAAATAGATTTGTATTTTCCAGCAGCGCAATACGCGCTTAGTGCTACTACCACCACCGGCAACAGCAACAACAGCAACAAGAGTCCAACTAGTACAACTGCCACTTGTTTTGTTTATTTCCTTCGTGGTGCTCGTGTTGCGCTAAAGTTGGCGCTCTTTGTATTTATTTTTAGTTTGCTTTGCGGTGTGCGCGCTGCGCTCCTTTGGTTTTGCGATGATGCCATCGGGAATTTCGCCTCCAATGGAGGTCACTCCTTGATGGCTATGAAAATAGATCACGCATTGAACAAACAGCTAACATGTTTCATGAATTCACTCATTACATACGCGCGCGCACATACACACACACACTATTTGTATCATGTTTCTTTGTACTAATAACTCGTTTTTCTCTTGTTGCAGGTGAGTCAGATGCAGTTCTTGGTTCACATGGCCAGCTGACACGCATGCTAATTGCGCATTTGGCACGAGTGCATACGCGGATAGATCACATCGCATCGCACAGTGAGTTAATTAATGATGTGCGTATTGCGCGCGTTTCTTGCTTGCTTGCTTGCTTGCTGTTATTAAATTAGTGATGAGTGCATTGCACTCCACACTCAGTCATCATAGTATGTCGGAAACAACGTGAGAGTAAAAGTTGCGGCCAGCTGCGTGCGCGCACAACTTTATTACGAATGCTTTTTGTTTTATGATTATTACGATTACGGTTATAGTTACGATTATGATGATTGTTTCACTAGTTGCTAGCATTGTTCTTGTTGGTCTAGTTGCTTCATTCATATCGCGCATTATTATTGTTGTTGGCGGTTAGTTGCGTATGAATTTTTGTTGCCTACCGGTAGGCGCACACGAGAAATGCCTCGCGAATAATTCATATTAATTGCGCGCACCCTCGTGCGGTAAACGTACGCACGCATTGTGATAATGAAACATCATGTGTAACACGAGTCGCGTTCAGAGAGCGAAGCCTCGGCGGCGGCGCGCCGTCGATGACTCTTCGCCTGTTGGATGTAGTTGCTGTTATTGTTTCAGCACACTGGCACTGTGCCGCTTCTGCACGTAATTATAATAAACTCATGCGTGTTGCTGCGTTGTTGGCAAGATTAAATTGGCTCTAAATGAACGCTTTGAAGTTCTTTTGCCTCGATTCGCGCAGCATCCCCAGCTGTTTATTACGTGCCATGCGGCAGTAGGTATGGGCTAGATTTGCGCATGCAAAAATCTGTCGGGTTTAGCACGACGCGTACGAAAAGCAAAGTGCGTTGCAGCGCGTTCGACTAATAAACGAAAGCGGAAAGTTGTGTTAATAAATTATTCAATAAATACGTTTGTACGCCTGCTGGATGCGAGGACAAAAAGGGTTTTTACCTCTATTTCGGAGGCTTAATTCGCGTTTTCCGGAAATGTAGGTGTGTGTGTGTGTGCGCGCGCGTGTAGCGTACACGCTACGTGCGGAAAATACACATTTGCTGCCCCCGTGTCGTCCAATATAAATGTATAGAGTAACGCGAAGGAAGAGCATCATTTTGGTCCCGCACGTTATAGGGAAATGTGCAAGTGGCAGTGCGCTCTTGTATTGTGTGCCACAGCGACGGCGGCGGCAACGGCAACGGCGGTGGCTGAACGTCGTTACGGCTGTGCGAAAGTATATATACAAATACATGCAGAATAGCGGGCACATGCTAATACCTAGTGGTTGGCGGGCGGCAGCGGCAGTGGCAGCCGCAACGGCATGCAGCGGGAGCGCGTTTGTAGGTAGTGCCAACCTGCATATTTCATTATTAATGATACGACGCGCCTGAAATTTCGCAAAATCTCTTTTATGCCTATCTGCGAATGCTTCGAATGCCACGCAGATGTTTCCGGAGTCGGCAAACGGTGAATGCGCATTTGAAACGCTCAAGCAGCAAAGCGCCCAAGAAGAAGTTTCATTTCGCAAAATACAGCGACGAGCCAAACCAACTATTTGCATGCATTATTATTTTTAAAGGGAGACCCTGCGTACGGTTGATGAATAAACACATATTTTACGAGATGTGCAGAACGCGCCTCAGTCGTCAGTTGTCTGCTTGTCATTAAGCTAATGAGTTTTTTGGGTGGTTGCGAGTCGTGCAATATTATTGTTCTGTTAGTGTAATCATGCGCGCCGAATGCGAGTGAGAGAATTACGAGGCAAAGTTGGCCGTGAGAGCGCGCGACTCAAGTTTCGGTGGCCGCCGGTGGCGGCTGCGGTTTGACTTTGTGCGCGTACTACGTTAACTTGCGCCGCCGCCGAATGAAGAAGCGAGCACTTTAAGCGACAAGCATGTACACGCGCAGTAGGACATATGTATGTTCGCCTAGTATGCAGATTGCGACTCCCTAAAAGGCGGTCGCGGTTGGCGGAGGCAGCAGGTAGAAGACTCTCATCGTCGGCGGCGACGCGGCGGTACCAGTGAGACTTTGTATTCTTGGAGAGAAAGCGGCGGCGGCGCGCTTGCCTGACTTACGGGCCTGCATAGTTTATGTCACAAGCTGTGTTCGTAGGCGGCTCAATGTGATTCATAACGCGAACTACTTACCCAAATTGTCTAATTTGCACCAAGTGCCTACCACCCATCCGTCCTACCTTCGACTAGCCCAGCCGCCAGCCGCCAGCCGCCATCACATTGCTGTTAATTCCTCGCGTCTTCTTCTTTCGCTCCCCCGAAATGTTGGTGGGTTTGTTGTGTGTGGGGCGCGTCAAGAAATTTATTCCACACATAAATAGCGGCAGCGGTGCGGCGCGCACATTTGTAGAAACTCTTTGCGCACATTATTCATGTACATGAGCGAGCGCGCGAGCGTGTTGTACGACAAGAAAAGTTGTAATGTTACATTTTCATTAGCTCGGTCTCAAGACACGCTCCGCTCATAATTTGCGCACGCAGAGCTTAACACTGCACGATTTAAGTATTTTAATTGTAAATTACGACGCTTCTTTTGATTGTTTGTTAATGCGAGCGCGCGCCTCTCTTCTCTTGCCGGGGGCGATAAAAAGGCTTTTCTACTGCATTTAAATAATTGCAAATTTCATTTTACATCTTTGCGCCTGGCCTGAGATACGCCATCGGGGAATAGAGATCTATATTTTAGGATAATGTGTCCGCTTCACACACAATGAACGTGCGCGCGCGTATTATTATCTCCACAGAGAGAGAGAGCGGGCGGGATTCGCGAATGGATTTCGGACGGAAAAGTAGGCAAAGTTCCCTTCGTGGTGCTTAGACGAAAGTCATATACATGCAGTAATGGGACGGCTCTAAATGCAAGCAAATTACGGCCTAAATCAGTGTTTGTTTATACAGCTCTTGGAATTGTAATTAAAATAATAATTACGGTCCGCGGCGGCGGCGTCTCTTGTGCGCAACAAGATTCATTCTCTACGGGTTTCGTTGCTCCTGCGTGTAATATTCGCAGCCGCCCCTCGTCGCGTAACGTACGTTTAAATGTACGTCTAATATTACACAATGCGCGCGGCAAAAGAAGTTGTGAAAGAAGCGCAAAATGATGAGGAAGCGACATCAAAGAGCGATTGAATTTATTTTATATCTATTTTGTGCGTGTGCGCCAAGGGTGGATGCGCACGTTTTTATAGCAATGATGATAAGTCTTTAAGATGCGCCGCACACGCCAGTGGTGTGTGATGCCTTGATATCATTATCATTGCACTGCCATCATCAGCCTTGGTTGTGCGGGGGGTGGGTGGGATTCTATAAGGTTTCCTCGTTTGAGAGTAGCATGCGCGCGCGCGCGTGTTTGCTTAAACGGGTGCGTTTTTCTGGCCGTAGATTTTTATTGGCGAATATTTGTACGTTTCATTTGCGTTTCTCTAAAGCTCAAAAAATGCGTATATATTTATATGTGCATCATCATATCTTGCATGTGATATTATTATACTGGCTTGCGTAGGCTCTGAATGCGTAGTGAATTATTCGTGCATTTACAGCAAGGCTGCTGCCGTCGACGCCGACGGCGCGCCGCAGGAGTAGATCCTGCGCGGGAATAAAAAGCGACGAATGCATTCTTTATAGGCGAACCATAAATTTTTATTGCTATACTTTTTGTATATGCGTTCACTGATTTCTTTGAATCGTTTGTATTTTCTTGCGGCTTTTATTCTTATCACTAGAAGAATTCGATTTACTTTATATAATGAAGAAAATGCTGATATTGTGTGGTTATTATGTGTAACACGAATTTAATTATCTTTCCATTAGCGAAAGAATTATCTGGATAACTATTATAGTTTTCGAGATATTAATAAAAATATACATGAATGTGCATAGCAGGTGGCCTATAGTGAATTGCCCATTGAATAAATCTAAAAGATGCGAGCGGGCGTGAAAGGTGTGATTTTTCGCACCTATGTGTTAAATAAACAAGTAGGTGGGCAATTAATGCATCTTAATCGGATTTGAATTTGCACTTATCTTAATTAGTCGATTATCGGTAGCAATTGTGATAAATTCTAATCTTTTATTTTCACACCTCTGCATTTTATTTATAAGCCGATATTTGAACATGTGTATTTCAATCGCCCCGCCCCGTTCATACGTATAAAGAATATTTCAATTCAATTTTTTTATACATTTCCAATGTAATTGTTAATGGAGAGTTTGCGGTGTTTTAAAAATATTTATACGCCGTCTACGGTACAGTAATTTCAGCTAATCGAATGTGAAATTCAAATGATATTTATACTTTAGCTCTGATTTAAGCAGACGTAAAGAAAAATAGAAAAAATGACAAAAAGGAAAAACGCAATATCAATAATATGCGCGCGACCAGCTGAAGTATAAAAGCGAAAGGGGAAGCGCGCAACGGGGGCGGCGAGCGTTTTAAGTGCACGACGAAAAAATGGGTCGTGATACATATAATGGTTGGGCCACAGCGGCGGCGGCGGCGGCAGCAGCGGTGACAAAATGTAAAGGAGGAAAAAATAAAACTCTTGAGTGTGTATCGTTCATTTCGTTCGTTTCGCCATCGGCGGCGACTACGCTCGAACGGATTGTTTGTTGATGTACGCGTGTGCATTTCATTCGGATTGTTATATCGTATCTGTGTGCATGCCCGTCTCGCACTTGCAGTGCCGTTGACAGGACGAACGACCGAACGAACGGACGGATGGACGGTTTGCTCGCAACGAAAAAGGACGAGTACCGCGCAAGACGAGTCGGCGGCAGCGCTGATGGCAGGTCGGCAAAAGAATGAAAAAGTATCGTCCGTGCCAGAGAGCTATACGCTGTGCATTGTATTTGCTGTTATATCTTCATAAAGCTCGCGCGCGCGCCAGCGACCACCCGCGAATTGTATACTAGAGTACGCGACGACGGCGGCATCGGTGGCAGCGGCAGCATGGATTTCAGGTGTCTGCCCTGCTTGCTGCATGCGACAAAAGCACTGCTGCTGCTGCACCGCGTTCTTTCATTTATTCGCACTTCATTCCCTCGACTCGAGTCGAGGGAATGAGTGAATCGAAATACGTTTGCACTTGCAGTCATCGCGCGGGGGGTGGTTGGGGATTGCTTTCTGTTCGGTATTCAACTACAGCTGATGTTGGCGCTGATGAGAGCGGTGTGGGTCGGAGATCATAGAACATATGATCATGCACAATATGCGCCCGAAAAACGTACGAAGCGCGAAGGACGAAAAAGAAACGAGGGCGACGAAAAAAATTGCAGCCATCATGATTCACTTTTTCTATGGCTTGTTCAATTGTTGAATTCTCGGCGCGCACTCGAAATGAATTCGCTGAAGAGCGGCAATGCGAGGCGGTAGGGCGGCGGCGGGCGCGCTTTGCTTACTCTCGCGTTGGGATTTCTTTCGATTGCACTTGAGGACGCACTTGAAAATCGTGTTGCTATCGCTGCTCCATGAAGAGTTCTCGAATAATATTTTAATTTATAATCTTGTTTCCGTACTCTGCTGCTCGCGCTCCCCCTTTTTTATTCTTTTTTATTATTTGGTGCAGGCGAAGGCGGAAAAGTGAGAAATTCCGCGGAGAGTAAAAGAGCGCCGCATGAGGCAACTTTTCTTAAAATTCGGCGGGCTGCAGTGCGCGCTTTTTAATTCACGATGTCAAATTGTACGCGTCCAGAACGGGAGTGGAGCATAAAACAGCTCGTGTATAAATGATGATGAGCCTATGATTATCATCAAATGTCTTTGTGATGATCCTGAAGGAATGGCCGCAGTGAGAGTGAAAGAGTACGAGAGAGAGAAACATTGGACGCGTTTTTCGTTTGACACACGCAGAGTAATGTCGTCGAATTGATCTGCTGCCGCCGCTGCCACCACCGCTGCCGTCGTCGTCGTCGTTCACCGTTTATTTGAAAAGCATTGCTTACTCTTCTTGCGCTGGTGGCGAAATTCGCGAAAGGAGGCAAAGCATGTGAGAGCGCGTAAGTGCGCCCCGATAAAACCGCGCGCACGTTGCTCGCTACCGTTTTATGTTTTCCGATAGGGCTTCAGCACTGTTTCAGCTAGATTGATAATTTTTATGGCAGCACATAAAACGAGTGACTCGCTATGCTTGCGAGACGCTGCTCGCGATCGCAATGCCGCCGACGTATGCGGACGAAGTGTCTCGTTTGGTATTTTAGTCGCCTCGTTTCGTCGTTTGCTCACTCGCTGGCTGGCTGGCTGGATGGCGGAATCGTTGCCGTCCCATCCTCTGCGTTTAGACACGCACCAGCCACCCAGCCGCCTCTTTGCTGTAGACATTTATTGACGACTTGCCACTACGTTCTTCGGCAGCAATCTTTCAGCGCGAAGAAGCGTACGCCACGCGTCGCAATCGCGAGGAAGACTAGTTGAAAACAATAAATGGTTTAGGATTATGACTTAGTTTCTGCTTTATTGTTGCGAATCTAATATTCTTGATAATTTATATTTTATACACATTTGGCTTGTTTCTTACGCGCGCGCTAAAGCTATTGCAGGCGAACAAGACAAGTAGAGGGCGGAGAAGGATCATCAGCAAAAAGTAGCGACTCGCCTGGTGTGTTCAGTTCGATAAATTTTAAGCAGATAATAAATTTACCTAAAGCACCGTATAAGAAATGATTGTTGGATGGACTACTATGTTCGACTAACTAATCCTTGAAATTCTTCTTTGCTGATGGTCTGCTTGTTTGTTCGTCTGTTTTACTCTTGGACGGAATCTTCCATCTTTACGAGAGTTTCCATTAGGGATTCGATTGGCTTTTAAAGTTTGCAAACTATTTTGAGAGTAAATCTAACCATTTCTTCAAAGTGCACTCAATGTCAACCAATAGGTTGATGAAGAATTTATTCATCATTCAGAAGTAAGATTAATTCATTTGGTAGCAATGACGATATGCAACCCACGCACGTTTCTGAGTAAAATTACTCTTGTACTCTGCGTGCAGCGAAAGTTGTTTTCTATTTATTCGCATCACGAAGTGCTTGTAAGTGAAAATCGCACAAACGAAACATTATGTTAGTGTACTATTTATGAATAATTACATAACTAGTGGAAGCGCGTGAATAGAGCGCGGGGATAGGACATAATTACAGCTCCCCAAAGATGCGTTAATAAATCATTCTCGTTTTGCGTTTTATTTTGTTAATTAAATTTGCCATGTAACTACACGCTGAACATTTGTGCAAGCGCTCTCTCTGCGTTTCTCGCTCTCGGTGGTGGTGTAGTAGTGCTGCTGGCTGAGCGGAGCGGACGAGCAACATATGTGGACAAATTTAATTATCTTTTACCGCATTTCTTTAATCCCACGAATTGCACGGCCGCAAGGTAGCAAAAGGGAGTCAAATGCCCATCAGTCTTAATGAGACCCTCCCCCCACACTCTACCTACATGGGGTTTATATGCTTGCTATTATTTCGTTGCTACATGAACCATGTTTGTTTTGAGATGATGCTTATTCAGATAACATGCGAATATTTGGCGAGGTGGATTCGCGTTTAGTTGCGTGGTAATCGAGCGTAATGCGGGAATAAATTAAAACGTATTCAATAATATTTTAATTAATACGATGATGATAGTGGTTGGTGCGAGTAGAACGCACTTGAACAACTAATGTTGGTTCACACAGCCACCACATTTGTGAAACTTTTCGCCGACGATGAAACAACTAGCCGGGTTGTAGCAGTGAGGAAGCTGATTACTTAAAGTAAACAATACACAATGAAAATGCATTCGTCGTCGTCGTCGACTTGCAGCAGGCGACATTGGCTGTGCGCATGCATGTTGGTGGGTCCTCCATTACGCGTGTATTTCGTTCCGCCCGCCGCCGGCGAGCTGGAAATGTATGCTTGCATACACATATGCGTGCGCGCATACATGCGGCTGGCTGTGCCCGCTCGTCGAAGTTTTAACGATCCGTCGTGTCGGAAGTTGTTCTATCAGAATAACGGTTCGTGTTTTGCGGAGTTGTTTGTCTTCGCTACCAAAAATGATGAAAAACAAATTGCGATGCAGGCGGGATACATCGCGGGGGCATGGAAACCATGTCATGCAGTTGCAAGTAGTGCGCACATGCTTATACTCATTGCGCGAAGGAAAACTTTTGGCGCTGCATTCATATTTACGTTTTTTTGTTGTTGCGATCGTTGTTGTTGTTGTTGCTGCTACGGCTGTTAGAGTTTGCAAGTGCTGTTTACGCAAAGTTGCATATTTAGTATAAAATGTTTTTGCGTAGCAATCAAAATTCTTACATTTTATTCCGAATGTTAATTTCCGTCCAGCGCTGCTGCCGCTGCACACGTGTAATTTCGCATGTAAATTTTCATGCACATGCATTATTTGCGCAGCTCGAGAGAGTTTAAGCAACGCACGCGCGCAACAACACTGTAGCGATCCTGTAGCATCGTTCGTCGTCGCCGCCGCCGCCACCGCCGCTGCCGCCTATTCATGCATTTTAATGCTCTTCCCAAAGCGCACTAATGGGAAATCCCATCGCGACGCCACCGCTCGCTTGCGCTATTATATTTTACCGTTGCGTCGTTCGTCCTCGACGTGAAATTGACATTGTGCGTCATTCAAGAAGCACTCTTGGCGGCGGCAACAGCAACGGCTATCGCAGCAGCGGCACACGAGCGCATGTATTGTATAATATTTCGACCGTTTGCGCTGCCCCCATAGCTGGAGAGAAATAGAGAGAGAGAGAGAGAGAGAGAGAGACTGACGAAACAATTGGTAAACATCTTTCAGTTGAATTCAATTTTCCTTTTGTTGCAAAGGTGAGTTTTGTGACGAATCTATTTCCGCCACGTATATTTCTATCTTTTCTCGTCCTTGCCATCTAGTTGCTTCTTTTCGCCCGATGCACGCACACGTATCAAACGAATTCTTTGAATACAACATACGTACCTATAGCTTTATTATATCCATGCCCAATATGGATACAGCGCGCGCTCGCGAGCACAGTAACAACCGTTTTATCCAGAGGGGAAATTCCCTCTGAAAGATTGCAGAAACTCTGCGGAAATGAGGTTTACATGTAGAAGATTTATATTTCATGCTAGTTTGACATTGGCAAGAAGGACGACGGCGACTATTGCAAAGAAGTGTAGCAGACGAGAACGATATGCTTGTTGAGGTGAGGTAAAAGTGAAAGAATGAAGAGAACATATAGGTTTTCCATATACTAGCCAGCTATGCGGAAAGGCAAAAAAAGGAGAAGATGCCGCCAACGACGACGACGACGAAGAATAGAATAAGGAATAGGAGACGACGAGTGGTATACGTCTAACGTATTCACAATGCGAAAATTGATATTGCCTTATGCTGTGAAATATGTTCGTGCGCTTTTCACGCCGCTGAAATTTACTCGGCGGTGGGATTTTCAATTACATTCGTCGACGGCCGTAGTGGCGGTGACGGTGGCGGTGGCGGTACAACACATGTATGTAGTTGCGAGCGGCATGCCTGGCAACGGCGAACAATTCGCGCTACATGCATATTCCTCATCGTCTTCTTGTGCTTTTCTCGTCTTTTGCTCGGCGTGCTCGCCGAATCGTATTTGCCAACGCACCCAATATGTACTCAATGCTGCTCTACGAACGCGTACGTCGCGCGGTAATTTCAATACGAATTGAAATCGCTACATGCAAATAGCACGGCTAAAAAAAAACCGCCGCACAAAAGTGGCTGTCACTTTGGAAAGTAGTTTCTCGTGCGTCGCCAATTGATTTTTGTGCTTCTTATCGCATAAAACGCTTTTTCGCATCGTATTTTTTCGTTGTGCTGGAAAATTTGTTGACGCTAGTGGTGGTGGTGGTAGTGCGAGAGGATTTGCAGGGATTCCCATGTTGGCAGGGATCAGGCCACTTTGGGAGCAGCTAGACTGCCAAAGGAGGAGAGAACTAATCATAATATAAGAGACTAGGCGGCGCGCACCTTACGTGTATTTTGCAGACGAGAAGATCAATTTGATGATAATACGAGCGTGGAATATCGTCGACCTCTCCGGGAGGGAGAGGTGGATGCCGGGCATGATTAACTCATGGCGGTGCCTAACTAAGACGGCGTTTGCGTTCCGGTAACCTTGAAGGGCTTTGTTTAATACATCTTTTCGCACAGCATGCGCAATCTGACGTCTTGCGAAATTCGTTCCGGGTTGGCAGTCGGATAGGGGGATAGATATGAAAAAAATTGTTTAAGCCGGAAAACATCATTTTAGTTTAGTTCGCGCACACAGCGCTGTATGTTTGTAATTAGACTGTAAATATGGAAGATAATAGTTTGCGTAACTTAATTGTATTCCGGAATTACAGGGCGTCTTTGCTTTTGGCTGCCTGTCGGCCTTGGCGTAGGCATTTGGCTTTTCCGCGTCGTCTCTCTCCATTGCGGCTGTCTGTTTGCCGCGACTGTCCTTGTCTAGGAACATTACGAACGCAGCCCCCGAATGCTGTGCACGCCACTGCCGCCGCCGCTACTGTTTCAGAGCTACTACTGCTGTTCGCAAACGTCGAGTTTTCAGACAACTTTAATAAGCTTAACTTCATAAGCTCCAGTTACCTGTGGAATGAACAGTTGAAACTTAATGCGTAATGTTGATGAAGGTTTCCCTTCAGAATCGCATTTGTCTGCGCTATGTGTGCGCGAGCTCTCTATGAACGTGTATATACCTACAACCGCCCTTCGCTTGCTGCCTCTTTCGCGATCCAACCGGAGGAACTGAACGAATGCCGCGCGGGTACTTTTGTTCGCATTCATTCCTGCCTCATATGCATGCACGTTGAATAATGGGCGCCGCTTCATTCATTCATTTCGCGCTCGTCGCTTTTCCGTGTTGGGAAATTTTCTGTTTCAATTTTACCTGTTATCATCGCACACACTGACAAATTATTGTTTTATAATTCCTCGCACAGCGCAGCGCAGTTTTGAGTCGGACAAACTTTGGCAATTGCCGAGTTTTAAATGACTCCTTCATATTTTGCTTTTCGGGCGGTGGCGGTTGGCGACGCACATTTGTTGCTGTGAGCGTGTTATTCGTCTTCATTACGCGTCACCCGAAAAATACACAATCCAAGTGCTTCGCGTCGGCGATCTCAATCGATCTCACTTCACCGGAAGTACAGGAAGAAGCAGCAGCAGCAGCAGCAGCAGCAGCAGGAGACGATGGGCAGAGGCGAACGAACGAGATGAGAGGATGAGAAAACGAAGCCAGGATATATACTTCCAATTCAGTACGCTCGGCGCGCCGCGGCGGCGGTAAGAGAGTCGGCTCGAAGATATTTAGGACGTACAATTCAACGTGCACGTGCAGCGCAACGTGTCGCTAGCTATCTGTACGTGTTTCTTGTGCGTTGCGCGCCGGACGGCCGAGGAATTGTCCTCAATGCGTTCATGCGACATGGCTGCGACAGTAAATTCCAATTATCTGAAAGCCTATTGACCGTCAATTCGCAAACTATCCCATTTCCGCTCTCCGTGGAGGGCTGCGTGCTCGCTTGCTTGCTTCGCGCGAATGTTTTCTCGGTCATACCGTGCATTGAAGTTGTTCTGTTCATCTCTCGGCTCACTTTCCGGTCCGTTATTGACTGGAGCGAATTGAGCGCAAATTTATCAAATCTTTTCGCTTCCATTCACTCGCGCGCTCGCTTCGAGGTATTAAGATTTTCTATAGGTAGCTACGCATCGCACCTACTGTGCGTATAGACGGATTAAAGATTGTGACAAGTTTAATAAAACATGAGACGTAAATTGCCATCCTGGGGGCGGTTTAATCAGAAGTTGCAGGTCCGCGTGTAGTCTGACACTTATTGTTGACGAAAATGGAATCTAATTACACGGTGGCGCCTGTGGATTCAACGTGTCATTGTCAATAGACGACATCTTTTGTCGTCTATTTATATTTCGGTGAAACTTTTGCCCATAATCATAATCATTCTTTGTCGCACTCACACTGGAAAAAAATATATAATTTTTTTGATGGTGAGCCCGGCCCGCTGACAGGTTTTTTAATGCACACATTACGTTAATAATTTACGCGCATTGTGCATGAATCAAACGCAATTATATTCTAATCATGCGCCAACCGAGCAAGCACTCCTTCCGCATGTTGGAACATTTGCTCGCGTATGAAATCATTTGGCTAAAATGCGTACAAATGGAAATATCTAATCGAGATGTTGGCGTGGCGCTGCCACCGCCACCGCCACCGCCTCCCTGCGGAAATGCTATCGCATTGAATTGAAATACATCAAAATATGTATAGCGCGCAACGGGAATACGCTTTGAATAAGAATGATGAAATCGTACAAGGAGTGCGTACGAAACAGGAGGGACGGTACGGCGACGACTCCATGTCGAGTATTAAAACCCTTTGCATTGCTTGTTTGCTTTTGACATTGCCGTGCACTCAATTCGCACGCGTTTATTTCCATTGCTACAAAATACGCATGCATACATACACTCACTCACTCACTCACTCACAATCTTCCATTTCATGGCGTAGCTGATGACAGCACTGCCGCCACCGCAGCCACAACTCGCGAAATGACACACGCGCGCGCGTACTTGCGTTGTTTCTCTCGCGCTGCGTCTTCTTGGCAATCGCATAGCAAAGTTGCTCATAGCTGTTAAGGACCTCTACGTGTGCGCGTGGCACACACACGTAGGCATTCGTCTTATTTGCATTTAATGGTGAACCCACCACTGGTTTACGACATCCCTTTTAGTTATCCTGGTAACTGATGCGTGTTTGATGACTGGGGGGTGTGCTGCTGCTGCTACTGCTGCTTACTCAGTCGCGTATCTCCGATGCGTACTCACACGCAGTCAATGCAAGTCAAGTGAAGGCGATGAGCATGATGCGTACACGCACACGTCGGCGGCAGTCGCTCGTTTTATATCGTCGACCATATATTTTGTTTTATTTTGCAGCTAGCACGCTGTCTATATGCATAGGTGGTTGAGTTTTTTTCCCCAGCTATTTCCCGAGCAAAGCCTCTTGCGATGTGTGTACGAGAGCGAACGTTGTAGCCGCTTTTTATGCGGCAATTACTGTCGATTGAAGTTAATTTATAGAGCTATTAGCGCTACCTCGCCGTTGGATGGCGGTTAGTCCTGTGTGCAGCTTTTACGTTTTTGGCTTACATTGCATGTGGCGATGTCAATTCTTCATCGTTTGCATAAAATTATTGATATAAACTCTTAATGCGAACGTTAGCGGAAGAATTGCCATATTCGTAACATTTCCACACCAGCTGACGTTTGCATCAAGTGCATAAAACATGACTAATTGTTGTTTCGTTTGTATTGTTTCAGGTGGCAATTAAAATTATGGATGTGAGCGAAATCAAAGAAGACTACGTCGTGCGCAATTTGTATCGTGAGGCGAAAATCATGTCGAAGCTTTCGCATCCGTGCATCTCGACCCTCTTCCAAACTATGCAAGTGAGTAAATATTTAGTTTTAGTTAATTATAAGCAAATAACACAGTCGACTCGGGGAGATTGCTGAAAAAGAAGTAAGTAGTGAGTAGTGTTCAGCCGTGCATGATTCATGAACGCTATGGACTGCAAACCGTTTTGCAACAAACAAGTCAAACGACAAATAAACGGCACGCCACGAAAGGCTCTGCTGCGACTATGAATTGAAAAACAAGCGCTAATAAATGAACTATTCCGCAATCATGATAGAAGAGAATGTTCCGAATGCCATAGACTTTGCGTACGAATAATTTTATGGGGTAGAATATGCTTCTGTGCTTGATGCAGATGAGTGCAAGTCGCTGATTTATTAAATCACACTGACGGCGACAGCGGCGGCGGCGGCGGCGTCGCCACGGTTCAGCGAGCAGGAAAATAATTTCAGACACGAACGGCGGACGAATGGACGACGCGAGTGAAACGCAGGAATGCTCGCCGGCACCGACACAATAAATTAGCAATATGTAAGCAGCAGGCGAGTCGAAATGATGCTAAAAGAAATGTTCATTAACAGCAGGCGGGCGGCAGTCGGCTAGTAGTAGTTGTGCGGCGGCAGTGGTGGCAGTTGTTGCTTGATTCGTTTGCGTTCAAAGTCGACACTAAAAGTCGAACGTACGATACGCTGAATGAAGTACATACATGGAACGCTGAAATATTGCGTGCGCTAATAAAACGGGCGCACAGAGTGACCATACCGCACTCGGTTTGCGTTGTTTTGTTGCTGCTGCTGCTGTTGCTTCCCTGTGAGTGAAGTATGCGAATGCAATAAGGAAGTAGAAGTTGATGTCAAAGCGAGAGAAGCACACGTCGGAAGTGAGAGAAGAATGTTGGTCATAAAGCGAGATCAAAGTGCGCTCGATGCGTAATATTCGGACGACAGTTGGCGGCGGAGGGAGTGAGATCGCAAGCTCGTGGACAACGTAACGTGGACGTTGAGGCGCAGTAGGAGGAAAAGTTTTACTTGGCGTTTTCCTCACGCGTCCGGAAATAATCCCGACTTCCTGTCTTCGGCTTCGAGGCACTCGTCGTACGTTGTCGTACTACGTACGCTTGAGATTACCGCCCTAATTACACATTCATTAGGGTTTTGTTTGACGCTGCCGCTAACACGCGCGCGGCCGCCCTCCTCTTCATGCTCCTTTTTATCGCAGCGCGTCCACCCGCCGCCAGGCGCTCTCTTGCGCGCCGTTTGCAACTTTAATCCGGGGACAATTTAATCTGGCTCAAAAATCCTCGATCGACTTAATCGCGACGAGAGAAAGGGAGACCGACTGAATAACGTGAATAGGGAAAATGGGGAATGAGGTGAATCATTATCCTTTATAAAGTGCAGGCATGTTTTCAACTATTCACTCGAGCGTTTTTAAACAATTTATGCTCCTGTCGCCATTTAAATATCATGATCGTAAAGTTGGCAAGTTAATTAATTATTTAAATTTATTTCGAATTCTCTCAACAAAATCGCCATTCTCAATAAGTCTGTAGATCCTGTCGTTCAGATATTATTCATAGTTTGATTTTACAAAATGCACCCGTATGCATATTTCAAGAACAGCAGTTACCCCACTGCCCCCACGTTTCTCTCTTTGGCCCGCGTGCGTAGGCATAGTTTTGGTACAGGTTTTGCGGTCAGCCAAAACGCGCCGCATAGCTGGTCTTTGATGCGCTGATATCAATCGTCCTTGTAAAATACGGATACGTTGGTCGTGCGGGCGTTCCTTATCTATAATTTAATTAAATTGCCCACGTAAAACCATTGCGCTGCGCAAAATTTCGATGATACATGTCTAATTAGAGATGCGCCAAGGGTCGAATTTATTTCTCCGTACGGCCGCCCGCACCGCATGCGACCTGCAAAGGAGACCCGAACGAACCGGGGCGACGAAGTAAGTAGGCAACTAAGTACGGAAGGGCGTAAATTGTGCAAATTTCTCGAGTTCCTGCTTTATGGCCGGCCGCCCTCTCGCTGCGTTATCTCAGCGTGCGCACGCAAAATATTGCGTCATTCCAAAATCCCAGCCGCCCACGCTGCCGCTACCCGGCCACTGCCGTCGGTCGTCGTCGAGGATAAAGATCCTTTATATCTATTGTCGTTATCGGCACGGCCCGTAGTTGGCTATTATTTTCATTATTTGATATTTACCACCGACATTAACCGCAAGCTTCCACCTAGGAATTGACTGAACGAATGCACGAAATGCCAGTTACATATTACAGGAGGCAGGAGGCAGGAGGAGGGTGGCTTTATGGTTTTAATCCAAATTTAATTTGAAGGCAAAAGTATCAAGGTGAACGTGTTGTTTAGCCTTTAATTTAGCCCTCGTTGTGTTTTTTGGCGTGCGTTGCGGTTTTCTACGAAGAAGAGTAAATAGCATTGTTTTTAATCATTTTTTCGGCTGTGGTTTGCACTGCGTGCGTTTTACGTTGCGTTTTCTTTTTCGTTTTTCGGGAACAAGTCGGTAATTCCATTGTATTTTAAGAATATTGAATTAATTTCAATAAATTAACGCGGGCGCTTATATTGATTGGAAGCGTAGCGTGATGAGGGTATAAAAAGGTTTTTTAATTAATAGCAAGAAGCAGAGGAAAAAATAACAGCAATCAAACGCATTCGAAAGCCGTTGAGGCTCGCAGTAGATTATTTAAAATGACGTTTTAATTAATGCCTCATTTCACCTTGATATTGAGTAGATTAATCCCTTCAAACGCACGCAGCAGCCAACCCCTTGATAGCTGCGCCAATATACCTGATTAAAATAAGCAAAAAAATTGAGAAACGAAATGGTGAAATGCCTTTTTAAATTTTGGACACACTAAAGGACAAACTAACCCTGCAGCATAGCTATTGATTTATTAGTTGGACTTTAATTTTTGCTCCTGTTGTGTTATTGGCAGCAAGGAATCGGGAACGCGCTCTCTGCCTGCCTGTCTTTTCCGCATGTATGCAAACGAACGCACGGGTATGCTGAACAAATCGGAAAAGTGTGTAGGGGATGGAAAATAACGCAAGAGTCTCGCGCACTCTGTTGATGAGTTCCATCACGATGTATGCGATTACATCGCGTCCCCGGGGCACTGCGCGTATTGCGTCGGGAGATCGCCTTACATGCCGTGTGACAGTCGAGCCGCTGCTCGCTCACATCCCGCCGCCTGCAACTCAATTTGATTAATCCCCCCATAAAAGCGGGAGCCCGATCGGTTGCGATGTGTGCGCGCGACGCGAAAATGCGCGCGCGAACGATCTCTCAAGCGTGAAGAAGTTACGCATGCCATGCATACATGCATAAGTGGAAAAGCTCACCGGAAAAGTTTGACTCGAGCGAAAAACACAAGCAAGTCGAGGGAAAAACTCTGGAATGGTGTCAATGTAGTAAATAAACTTATTAGCGAATCGCAAGGCTGTGGAAAAATACATAGTTGTTAACGTATTAAAACTTTGAACGCATAATTAATAGCGCGCACATTTCCACACGACTTGGTCTACGCGTAATTTATTATTTGATGTCAGATGAAGGAAAAAAGGCGGCGAACATAATAATATTTTGCAAGAAAAAGTAGGAGCTGCGTGGCGCTGTTAATTGAAAAAGTTTCTGCGCACTTTATTTGCCCGTAATAATTTCCCATTAGCCATTAAAGTTTGCCGTCAATAGTGAGTGCGGCTGAAATATTTGAGTTGCCATTTCCGATCGCGCAATGTCATGACATGAACTTTATTGTACAGTCTGCTGGTGGTGGGCGTGAAAGTCATTCGCATTCGGTGCAATTAAACTCACTCGCCTCGTAGAGTGAGTTCTGCGACAAGACGGTTATTATTTCTTAATTATCATTTCGATTGCACAATAATTTATTTTCCATTAAAATTATACGCATTAGCATTCGTATTATTATGCCAATGGCAATTGTAATTCCATTATCTTATCGTTTCGCGCGCGTTCATCATTCGCTCTCCTTCATCTCGTGATGCTCACACAATTTAAATATTAAAATATTACAACAAGATCGTTCGACGAGACGAGTTGAGTGAGCTCGCATTGAAATGCATTCGCAAGACGCAAGAGAGGCTGCTGCTGGAGAAGAAGTCGAACAGAGAACAAGAAGAAGAAGTCCATTAATTAAATTGCAAACGCTGTGAATATTACTCACTCACTTAATCATCCATAATGTAGCGTTTGTTCGTTCGCATACAAGCCGCATGGCGCGCCGCGGTCTAATCAATATCCTATCCCTTCGAAAAGGATAATTTTGTGCGCGCGGTGCGTGTTCGACAACTGCGGTCATTGAGTGTCACATTGGCGGAAGGGAAACTTTTTAATGAATTTGTTATGAACGGAAGGAAGTAAAGCAACGCGTTTTTCCATCTCCCGCATTTTCGTCGTCCTTCGCATCGCGTCCCGTGTCCTGCGTCCTCTTAGTCGCGCTCTTAATTATACGAATCTGAATGGAATGTAAATATCCGGTCGGATGGCGCGTCTCCTTCACTCGTACTGCTGGAGGCGGCAGTGCGAAAGGGAAACATTGCCGTATTTTTCTCGTCACGTTATTTATTCGCTGCGCTCCTCTTTCATGCGGCTCGCGCGAATGTCACCATCGCACAGCAAAAAGACGCCTAGTTCAGTTCAGTTCGCCATTCGAAAATGGAAATCAGCGATTTTATGGTCGGCGCTCCATGGAAAAGTGTATTTTATGTGCTTGCCATCTTTTCCGAGTCCCTTTGCGCGCGCGAGCGAACCGAGCAAAACAGGCGCACGAAATGGATGGCAATCTTCTTAATAAGAAAGCCCTTTTGTGGCACCGCAGCCCATCGTCAGCAGGGCGGCAGCGACGGTGGCGGTGGCGGGTGACAGTGCGATGTGACAGCAGCGTGCAGCGAAAGGCAATCGCAACATCGACATTTTATTGTGAGGTGTTTAACCGCCTCTCTTCGGTTTTACGAGGCGTCGTAAACGAAATTTGGATACGGAGCGCCGCGCCGCGCAAGCAGCTCGAACGCTTTGCGGCGGAGGCGGCTGCGTCTTAATCTAAAGACCTAAAATATCTTTATACCTCGCACGTTTTACTCGCATATCCCTCCATTCATTCATTCATTCATTCATTCATTCGTTGGCGGGCGTGTGATTAAATGGTTGCATACAATATCATCAATAAACTTTAATAACTCTTTCACTCTTTGTTGCAGCACGGCAATACGTACTACCTCGTCTCGGAGCTGGTCGGCGGCGGCGATCTGTGCAACTTTATTCGAACGCAGAAAACCGGACGATTGGACGAGTCGACGACGAAACTGTTTGGCCGCCAGCTCATCTCGGCGATCTCGCATATGCACAACTTGGGAATCGTTCACAGGTGAGTGGAACGCTAATCAAACATTCATTAATCTTCGATCCATTGCGCGCTATACCTACTACGTACGCGCGCCACGGTTGCGCTGTTTATTCGCAAACTTGATCGAGAACTAAGAGGGCTGGTATTAGATGGTGCTGCGAGTGAGAGAGACGCGTTGAATCGCAGGAGAGTCCTGAGTAAATGTTGCAGCAACATTCCTGAACCGAACGCTAAAGGCGCAGCCGTCTCCATCGCCCCGAGACGATGAAGAAGCAGCAAAGCAGCGAACGGGAGAGGAGGCCTTTGGCAAACTGCTTGAAACTAGTGCTTAACTTGGTAACTCATCCTTGGGCCTCTTTGCGTCGCTGTATCAGGCGGCGCTCGATTACTTCTTCGCGTGCGCTTGCTGCGTCTTTTGAAATTGCCAGGCGAACATTTGAATGAATGCCTAAAATAACACGTTGAGGGGCACGCGCACGCAGCCCTGCCGCGATGCGGAATTGAAATAATAATTCTAACAGACGGAGTAGATCGAGTTTGGATAATTTTGTTGTTTTAATTGCATTCGTAAAAATTCGCCTTGGTTGCCGGTTAGCTATTCGCATATATTTGCGCGAGTTATTTGCATATGATGATGATGATGATGAGATGATATCAGTACGGGGTGGGAAATCGGGCGGAAAATCGCGATGAAAAAAGCCGAATTGCTTTATAAACTACGCGCGGCGGCGCGCATTCGCTGATATATTATGCTTTGCATAGATGGAATGATTCAATACGCTCCTCGCGGAGGAGCGCACGAACGCTGGAAGAAAATTCAGCAGCAAACGATGATGCAAGACCGGGAGTGTAATGTAGCAGGAACAATGAATAACTTGGTACAATGCAGGCAGGCAGGCAGGCAAACAGGCTTCACTTTGCCTGTGCGCGCACCGCTCGCGTTTGCAAAAGTTCTTTCATCAAGTTGCAAAAGCCCAGCGAAGCAAGCAACCCACCGACCGAGATGCCAACTTGCGTTCGCTGATTCGCTCGTCTCACAAACCTTAGCATGAATACCTACATGCGTGTAACGCCGTAATACGAGGCATGCAATCGAGCTAATAAGCTCTCTATTTAAACGACGATGATATCATCTTACCTTTGCTTCATATTCATACGCTGCGCGGAGCGGAGCATAAATGACGGCCGTCATCTCGTTGCCATCAGATTTTTGGTCTCGGGAGGTACCTGATTGACAAATAAATTCCCTTGTCACGTTGTTTCATCATATATTTTTTGCTCTCGCTCTTTGCGCGTTTCATTTCGCTTAGTACTTATTCAAATTGCAAACGTATGCTTCAACATTTCGCGTACGTATGTACGTACTACTATATGTATTTGCTTTAGTTTTACGCGGCGCAAAAGCAGGAAATGCGCACTTGAAATTCTTCGATTACATTAGGATAAGTCGCTAACGCCATAAACACGAGAGAGCGTCGCGTAGCAGTTGTACCCCAAGGAAGAACGGCGCAGGCAAAGCGCGTCTGCATAATTATGCAATAATTTTCAGGATGGGAAAAAAGGACACTTTACAGGCATTGACTATATGCACAAGCAAACACACTCTTTGCATATCCTCACGAAGTGAGATAAGAGCCATTGAATCTTGCGTCTTTTCCAAAGAAAATACATGCGTTTTCTTTGCTTTGCTAAACTTGTGTACGAATGTACGTATCGATATGGTAATTTGGTATTTAGAATGTTTATCAAATTGATGCGGAAAAAGTCATAAAGTGTCGTAAGAAGAATTGATGATATTTGTTTAGATTACATTTCGCTTTATGGATTCGTTAGACTTTCTCGTTGATTTTCATCACTGTTAATTACTCGCGCAACATACAAAACCACTTTGCATGATGACGACGACGACGACGTCGACGACGGTTTGTCGCGCGCATCATGGTATCGCGCCTTCGCTTTAGCAGTTTGAGCTAATGTTGTTGCGATGCGGGTGCTGCTCACACACGATGAAGAAGACGGAGCCAGGAAGAAGAGCTCTTGTCGGCCGTGGCGCGCCACACACTCGCGCACGAGTGCTGAAGCAAGCAGGGTGATGGCCGATTTTGCGTTATGTTTACCACATTAGACGACGACAACGATGCCGACGACGACGGTGGCGGTAGAGCACACATCATCTGAGAAGCGGTGCGAACTGCAAGCGATCATGCGGATGCGCGCTCATTACACACGCCGCCTCCTCGCGCCGACAAATGCATTGATGTGCATTTACGTATGTACGAATGCTGGTTACATGCCATGCGTGCTATTGCACTCACACAGGTAGATGTGTGTGTGTGTATGCGTGAGCCGCCTCCATCGCCGAGTGCGCGGAAATGCCAGCCGACGTTAGTTACGCGTCATTATTAACATGTAGTACGTCAAGCCGTTGTAGCAGTTCTTGTTAATCTTGTTAACTCATTATGGCTGATGTAGTGCACATAACGTGATTAGCTCTTCTGCGGTGCATGCGCCCCCCCTGCGAGCGCCAACTTTTACACGCCATGCCTGACGGATGATGGCCTATATTATTTTGATAACGTATTACTGTCGATGATAAAACTTTGTTAAGCGAGCGCGCAAACTACGCACCACACGTATTAGAGCGATACTTGCTTGAGATTTCACGTCAAGCTATTAAACACTAATTAGTGTTTGCCGCGACGCAACAATGAGCCCAGTTGCTGCTTTTCTTCTTCATTTTTTCTTTGTGATGATCGATCTCAATGCGATTTGAATGCGCAAGTTTTAATCGATTGCGCTCAAAGTTTGACAACGATGGGTGGTGGGTGAGTGTGGATTGTTCGCGTTTGTGAAATGCGATGACGCGTAGGATAATCAAGCATGCGATCTCGTCTCATGTTCCAATTTCGGCGCAGTATAGCAAGGCTAGGCTTGAAATTCGTAATTATATTGAATTCGTGTTTGTCTTGCTTCCAATCATGACACATGTTCAGTATTTACTCGCGTGGCTTTGATGTTTGCCTGCCAAACTGAATTGAACCGAAAGCCTTCTTCGGTATGCGCGCCCTCAAAGTCCTTGTCATAGACAACGTCGACGACGCGACGCATTCCTCAATGAACCATTTATTACAGTTTGGCGCATGAATACCATTCGGACGAGCGTCAAGTAGAAATCTATAAATAACAAATTTACAATTTACGCGAATACTGCCATTAAAAGAATGAGATTGATTCAATCCGACAATAATACTTAACGATTATTCATCGAGTTAATTGCGTAAAATTTAATTATCACTACATCATCAATATAAGCAAGCAGCATATTCATTCGTATGGCGGGCGAGAATCGATAACTTCGTTTCGCTATTTATTCACTTAGGCGGCGTCTCTCCAGTATGTAAACAATTAAATTAATTGAAAGCTAAAACTTTTGTAATTTAATGTATAGTGCGATACGTTCTTCGGGTTTACGGTGGCAAATACACTCACACACACACAGAGAGATAGACGGTCTCTGCGGGCGTTTAATTATATGGTTTCGAATTTAAAAGTTTTGTCGCATTGTATTGTTTCGTCTGCGCGACGAAGCCCGGAATGACAATAATAATACGAAACGGCAATAACATCGCATCGACAAGTTTTATGCGTTTGGCGTGCACTAAATACGCGCGGCCGAGAGGGAGAGAATAAGCTCGCGCGCGCTGGGCTGAGTGCCTGTCTGCCGCCGCCGCCGCCGGTGATGGCGAAAATAATAACATAAAGTGCCCAAACCAACGTTTTCTTATTAATAATTCTAAAAGCACAATTCATTCGGAAATGACCGCGTTCGCGACGCGACCAAAGTCGTTTTATTAAGCGCGCGAATGAATCGAGGTGTCGCAATTGCATTTACGTGATAATTTTAATTCAAAGCTTGCACAAGTTTTGTTTGCGCGCTTAATGAAGAAGCATTTCATTATTGGTTCAAGAAGCAAAAAGGAGGAGCGAGAAAATGCAGTCGATTGATGCAGTTTGCTGATAGGAATACTTTATGACTTGCGAGTACGGTTGATGGTTTTCTTGACCGAAGCCGGGGGCGGCCGTAATAATGTTTTGCAACATTTAATGCGCGGCGCGGATGGGCGAGCGAACGACTTTAAACTTTGAACGCTTCTCGTCATCATCGTCGCGCGCGTAATTTGACAGCGCGGCGTCGGGTGCAATATGAGGTTGAAAACGTATCATAAACAAACTAAAAACTAATATTAAAGTGCAGCTGCTGGTGCACGATGCTCCACTTCCATCATGGACGGGGGGTGGTATACTGCTATCGAAAGTTTGATGGACTCGCAGGGGAAGTTTGCAGAGAAGTACATAGTATGCATGCATGTGTAATATACGCAAGGTAACGATGCAATTCAAACGATGACGACGACGAGGACGAGGATGGCGCTTGTACGATTCGTTTCTCATACATTTATTTAAGCACTTATAGCTATCTCGCACGTATAAGTAAAACGGCAGAGAGTGTGTGGATCTGATCGAGGAAATATGCACTTGCACTCGAAGCTAGCAAGCGAGCGAGCGAGTGAGTGGAGTGTATGCAAAAACACATATCCCATAGACACCTCTCGAATGGCGTGCACGCGCATGTTACACATCCAAGTGTGTACTTAAACTTTGCTGACTGCTGTAAAGTTACAAAGTTGGAAAACTGCCTTTCTAGATTTTGCCGCCGCCGCCACATGCAGTGAATGTATCAATGTGTCGAACCGAATTCCATTTCACTTGCTTTTCCGCCGGTTTCATCGCGTGCTTCTTCCCGTCCGAGTGGGAATTTTAAATTAAATATTCGCGCATCGACACGAAAAGCACCACCCCCCCCCCCCCGCCCGAGCTCCCTTTAAAACCGCCGCATGACGACGATGAGTAACCGTATACGCACACAAGCTGAAATCTGCATACATATACGTTCGCAAACTGTTCGAGTGCAAAAAGGACGCATTCATTGCGCGTATGCATGCATGAGAAAATTTAATACTCTTAGAAAGTGAGTTCTAAGTCGTTTGCGCGTGGATGTGCCATCAAACATTTAATGTCGATTAAATTGTCAACTTTTGCACCCAACGACCGCGTGCTGCTTGCTGCTGCTGCTACTTTTATT
Organism: Aleochara curtula; assembly: GCA_963978815.1. Classification (NCBI taxonomy): domain Eukaryota; kingdom Metazoa; phylum Arthropoda; class Insecta; order Coleoptera; family Staphylinidae; genus Aleochara; species Aleochara curtula. Next base: position 14,627,329 of record OZ022216.1, on the reverse strand, counting down.
CATTCATGTCCTGTTTATTTCGCATTTCGCAATTTTATGCGCTCGCCGAATGTTTCAACTTTTTTACTCTATACGAATCATAATGTTTTTAATTTTCTACATATTTCGTCGACGAGTGAGGTGCGCAAATTCGGTTGAAATTTGCTCGCTTGGACGAGAGTTTGATTTGGAGAAATTTGTGTGTACGAACGCAGGGAATGTGTGTACTTTTGGCTCGCGCATCAAAGGGGGGACACACGACGGCGGCGGCAATATTGGCCCGAAAAGCGCGCGCTCGCCCGCTTGTTGGTATCAACATTCCCGGCAACATCCATCTCTTTGCGCGGCGCCAGCCGTAGTCGACATCATTTCGAAGCAAATTGCATACAAATACGGTACATCAATACGTGTGCAAATATATACGCGTGGCATACACGCCGCCGCGCACCGACCCAACGGAATATACATTGCCCGCGTACCCAAATACGATGATGGAGGCGGCGGCAGTCGAAAGGATTCGCCAAAGTCCCGGAAGCAGGAGACGACGCAGCAAGGTGTGGGGTGGTTTTCTTGTGCGCCTTCTTCTCGTGCAAACGTTTGAGTGGCAGAAGGAGGACGGGACGGGTTTCGAAAACGAGCAGCATCGCAAGGCAATATATCTCGTATTTATCGGGCTTGCCATCGATGAGGGAGACGCATCTATCATTATATGAATATATCTGTATATTGGTTCAAAACTATGATGATATTTACCCAAAACGACGGACGCTTGCATAAACTGGACCCTAAGGGAGGCGGATTGGGTGGCTGGCCGGGGATGGGGTTTGAGGGTTTGGTATGAATGCGCATGCATATTCGGTGGGTCACCTGCGTAGCTGTCATATCGGCGGGCTCATGATGGCTCGTGATTAAACTTCCGGTCCATAATAACCATGCCGTAACTTGAATCTCAGGATGTTCAAACAGACTCCTGCTGCCCCTCCAGGCATTTACCAACCACCGTGGGCTTGTTTTGTGCCATGCGAAACTCTGCACAACAGTCCACGTACGGGCGGCGCATACATATGCGAATTTCATACGGATGGCAGGGGCTGGTTGTTTATTAATATCCTACATATATATACGTATGGGAACGACGCATACATGTGGGGATGTAACAACATCATCATCTCCAGTAGTCAATAACATGCATTGTTAAAGCGTACTAAGCATACGTGCACGTGTAATTTGTCCAACATTAATTGATGCCATTGTTTGCGATCATGTCATAATTTTAGCGCAAGGGTCATTACATTATTATTCATACATTATTATTCGAATTTGATAAAATCATTGCATGGCATAAAAGAGTAAATTCCTTGCGCGAACGAAATGAGTAAAATGCGAGTTAATTGGGTAGCTATATGTAGTTTAAATGGTTGGATTATGCACTCTTTTTTGTAGTTTAATAAAATATAATGGTCGTTCGAGAGTGCAAGCAAGATTCAAGTGAAACTAAAGTGTGCTTAAGGTGGCGAGCAAGAAAAGTGGTATGTGCATACGAAAAGCAATCCACGTGCAAATCTGCACCGGGTGCGAACCCACCGAACCAGCCCCCGCAAGTCGTAGTAGTAAATATTTTAGTATTTGATCGTCATTAAAGTTTGCCGGGTAATTGCGCCCGCGCAAGTGTTAGCGTTAGGTGGCCGCGCCGCGCCACGCCACGCCGCGAAATTCCATCCGCCCGGAAATCATTTCGTTTAATTCAAGTTTGATGGAAATTCACCGTCGAATTGAAATAATCATTAGCAGTAAAGCACGCGCGCGTCGCAAGCAAGTCTCTCGTAAAGACTTCGCCGTTTTCCGGATGGCGCGCCTGCGACATCTTGCCTGCTTTATGCACTTTTGGCTCGCCAGCGGCAACGGTGGCGGCAACGATCTCGAAAATAAATTCAAGATGGAATAACCCCCCTCCGCACATATCCATGCGTTGCACCAGCCGCCGCCGCCGTGCGCCGCTATTATTATACGCTGTTGGTGCAGGAATCCCATAACTCTTTCGGCTTTTAGCAAAACATTTTTGCTCTCTATACTTAATTTAATATTTACTGTCGCTTTGCATGTTGTGCGAAATGAAGCAGCGAGCGAGTGGTGTACGCGCCGCGCCACTGCGTTGGAATGTGATAATGTCTAATGCGGATGGAAAAACATTTTGCACGTACCTACATACTGAAAAATGTAACGAAGCAGCCAGCGTTGTTGCGCCCTTCTTTTCGGGCGTATAATTAATTTTTGTTGTGTGGCTTTCCACTCTTTTACTTCTGCTGCACTCGCCACACGTGTAATTGATTGCAGTGGGTCGCGCAGCAAAAATGGAGCAAATGCTTTTTCGGCCGCCACCCCCGCGCGCCGACACATACAACGCTAAACAAATATGCGCGCACGTATGCAGCAAGTATGTAAAGTGTAAAAAATACACTTCAAGTGTTCAAGGATTTTGCGACTTGTTTTTATTTTCGTTCGCAGCGTGTGCGCGCACCGCACATTCCAATTGCAAATATCGCTGATTTATAATTCGTTTTACTTTCGGGACCCTTTTTTTTTCGCTCTCTCGTTCGCCTCCACGCTCGAGTGGTAGGTGGTATGTGCGGCGGTGCGCTTGTGTGGCGGTTGTGCATTGGGGAGTTTTGTGCGCTCGCCTCGTAATTCAAGGGCGGCGTGGTGGAATTTTGCACAAACCGCAAAATGCGGGCGACGGCTACGGCGACGACTACGACGACGATGCCGCCGCACGAGCATATGTGGCGGAGGCATTGAAATTGGAAAATTGAAATTGTTTCGATACGTACGCGCGTTCGCGTTCGAGTGCCACATTTTCCATTGCGCTCTTGCTGTTGCTATCTACAAGAGGGCATATTGGGAATTGAAGTAATGCAAAAGCGCGCGCGTGGCGCACACTCGCATACATTTGAATAAACATAGCAATGTGTTTATACACTCGATGGGCGACGGCAACGGCGGCAAGGAAGGTATACATACGTGTACGAAATAGCAAAATATCAACCGGGCCCTCCCCCCATTGAGTTGTGTGTAAACAATTTGCACACATTGTAATATGCATGTTTCGATTCGCTCCTCAATGCGCTTACGTATAAGTTTTACGAGTTTAATTAGGCGTTTCTTTCGCAACAATGTATCAATTTATTATCGCGCAGGGCACACACACTTGTCGACGACGGCGGTGGCGGTGGCGGCAACGGCCGTATAGTGTGCGCGCGCGTTGCATAAATCAAGTCGGCCCGAGGGTGGTTATTATTAGCTGCGACAGATTTCGACGAGATACAAATGCGTTTATTACCCACTGAGACGACATAAACTCCACGTGCACGTTCGCTGACATTATGCAAGAGTTTGTACAAGGTGTTTGCGCAAATTTGCGAATAGTTGATTATTCAATTTACGCCCCCTGAAGTTGATCTATTTTTTTCGGTGAATTTTATATCTGCAAGGGGATTATTAAGGATAGCGTTTACAGAATGATTGACATGGTTGCACAACATTATATTGAGTGATTGTTGAATGCGCTTTGTATGAAACACGGCACAAGGGCGCGTTAATAACACATATATCGCAGTTCCCTGCGGGTCGTAAAGATCAAAACCGTCGCTTATAGATTTAAATTGATGCATTAGAATGGCTTGTGCACTTGTGTCGTCCTTATCCCGGCTTGGTCGCTCGTCGTCGTCCTCGTTACGAGTGGCCCGTGTGCTGCCTGCACTCGAGGGTTGTACACACAAAGTTTGCCATGCAGAGGGCGCGAGCGCGTGCGAGTTTTCGTTCGTCCTGTTCGACATAAAGTTTGCGTCGTATCTCGATGACGGCGGCGCTCAAGCTTTGCCAGCTTTCTGACTGATAACGACACCGCCAAATTACATGATTAAAACATTACTATAACCGTGCATCGACTTCTCTAACGACTTTGTACATTACGACTTTATTATTTCCGAAATGAGTTACGCTCTTAAACCATCTATCCCCTTCGCTGCCTACTGCCAGGCAGCAGCGGAATTGCATACTTTTATGCATATTTTCTAATGGCACGTCAATAGTACTCGGTGGCGGCGGCGTGAATTTGACTCATTAAGACATTCGCGTTAAAAGACCCAAAAATCTACACATTATCCTCATGCACGTAACGACAAATTTGCTATCGCTTTGTATGATTTTAACTACCTACTCGAATATAATTCGCTCGTTTGCTTCTGACGTTGCGGAAGAAAGTCAATGCGGGATTTGGTGCGTCGTTTGTGAAAATGTTATTAAAGTAGGCAAGTGTTTTATAAAAATGTAAAAAACAATTTGCTCCTGCCAAAAACATTCAGCTTTTACCCCACTTGTATATTTACGGGCATCATGAGACACTATTTTTGCTTTTATATCCTCAAAGGAGGCGATGCGAAAAAATTGTGTACGTTAGGCAAGATGCAGTCGGGCGGCGACGCGCAGCGCAGGCCAGGAAGAAGATGCGATACTAAATTATTTACACACTTTGTTGAATGCAGATGAATTGATATGCTTCCGAGCGCCGCCCCCCTGCCTTGTTATTTATCCTTGTTACATCTCGTGCGCGTTTGTTTGTTGTTTGCTTCCTCTTTCTTTTTTTTTCGTCGTCGTCGTTCGCGGACTTGTTTCGTTTGTTTCTTCGTTTTTGCGCCCGCGTGCGCGCTCCGTCAAGTTGTTCAGTTCACTCAAGTAATTGGCGTTTTGTTTGCACGCGCCGTTCAAGTGATGCACTTTGCGCGCAATCGGCGTTCGTTTGATTTAAAATGCAGAAGGCAACGATGCCTAGTAACAAGCATACCAGCCAGAGTTCTCTCTCTCTCTCTGTTATCTATCTACCTAGTATTTTGCCTCGTGCCGGCGTTTTTTCTGCACGTAAATAAGTTAAATATTTATTTATAATTGGCGAATCCGGAAGCTTTGATCTTTGCTTTTATAATATTTTTAGTTTTTCGTCTTCATATCGAGTCGCTCTCGTTACGTTCAAAGCAACAACAACAACAACAACAACAACCGCTTTATGATATACTTTCTTGTTAGCTTTTCAACTTGTTGTATTTGTAATAATATTTAATTATCTTTTCGCTTCGGGTCGAATTCAAATTCAAGAAAGTTTTCGCAAATAGAAATAACTTTAAGAAATTCGACAAAAATTTTCTTATTGACGATTAATTACAAGTGGTCATTCATTTATTTTCATTGAGGCGCTTGATTAACTTCGAATTGAAATTTATTCATTGTGGCATCTTCTCGATGATTAATGATCGATTAATATGATATTGATGGGCATCGCAAGGCATTTTTGACTGCGTACACGCCACACACACGCACGCGCTCTCGCGAAATATGAAGTCGAACGTAAAGGTGGCTGAGATAAAGCGGCGTAATCAATCAGGTGAATAAGGGATGTTTAATCAAGTGCCGCGTACTCGAGACGGTGCTGAGCACGGTCCCCAAACAAAAGGGCGAAACTAGGATCCAATTTGATCCTTGCCGAGAAAGCGTGCGCGCCGCGTGAAGAGCTGAAAATTGGACTGGGGCCCACCCGATGTGTTCGTTGCCGGACCTTCGTCGTCGCGCGTCAAACTCAATTAGGGAGTCGTTCCGCTCACCCGGCCTGGGGTAATTGGCCGCCATTAGGACGCGACAAGATTGTGTTGTTTAAGAAAACACACGTGCTAATGTCGTAGGTGGTATGTGACGCACGTACGAAAATCGAGGGTGGAAGAATGGAAAAAGGACGAATGAAGATTTTTTTTAAAGAATTTTCGTTACCTACTCGCAGAGCAACGAAAAGTTTTATTTTTATTCCTGCGGTTGAGCGCGCTACGAATTAACCTATTTGGAAAAACAATAAATTAAACTGAGAACATTTGCGGATCAGGATTTTACTGATGATATTGGGCTATACGGTTTGACGGACGCTATTTTAACGCTGAAAAAAATCTGCACAAAGTGCACTTTTCACATAGTCGTTTTTCGGGAGGCGGTAAATACCGACACGACTGATGGAAAGAATTGATTTCCCGGGCAGCGGCGAACAAAAGGCCCGAAACTCATACCTCGAAATAAAGAAACGACGATGACGACGACGACGATGGCGGCTACGCTGGTAGACGATGAACAAATGCGGCCGCATTTCGTTCGTGGCTTGCTCCCGTTTCCCGTTGCCCGCGTCGACATTGTCGAGATATACGGCGCATAAAGTGGATGGTTTTAGTGTCGAAAGTGACGGGGACACAAAATCCTATCTCCGGAATACACTCGCCGCGCGCTGCCCTTCGACGAGCCGCCGTCGCCGCTGCCGCTGCTGGCACTCGTGCTTATGTCGTAGTGGTAGTGCAGCAGCAGCAGCAGCAGCAGCAGCACCAAGGTTTAATTTGATCCCGCCGAGAGTAAAATGCGATGCCCATTTTACGATTATTAACGTCCAATACTTGAAGGATTACAACGAGGCGGCGCGACGCCGACGCCGAAAATCGAGTCGTTCGACCATGCGTCCGGCGGGCGGAAAACAATCGAAATTACTTACAGCCGCCCCCGTGTATGTATGCGCCAGCGTTTCAACGCGATGAGATAATTTATTCGTTTTGCCCCCGTCGTCGCTGCTGGGAAATGCCGAATCATCAGATTGATTGGCGAGAGAGAGTGCATCCATCGATAGTCAGTCAAACGTGTGAATGTCCCAACACGATACGTACTGGGTGCGACCGTAATTCACAAATTGCTGCGTGGCAGCGACGAATTTTTTAATTAATTAAGAGCGCACTCATTCATTGATTGTCGCATACTGTATAGGCAAAAAGAAACGAGTGGACAACTAGTGAGCGTCACGCTAGATTATTTTGATTGAATGCGAACGTGAACGCGTACATGAACGCACTTAGCCATAGTGAGGAGATGCGGATGCGAACTGCATTTGTGCATTAAAACACTTACTTTGTTAAGTTTTTTTTTGTTCGCGCGCGTACGCCTTGACTAAAATCATTGCATTGTGCATGCATGGAAATGACGAGGGAAAAGTGTAACGAATAACGTGTGGACCCTCTCGCGCGCGTCAAATCGAATCACGGCGCGAGCGAACGAGTCCTGAAGAGCGCCGCACCACTCGTCAAATGTATGGACGATAAAAGGACGAAACGAGGACGCGGGACACGGGCGCGCGCGCTCCAATTCGTGAATTGAACATTTTACGTTTTCAAAGCAGGAAGACTTTTGCAATAGGCGAGCAAGGCGCTGGCGGTGGCGGCGGACGTTTAGAGTGAGAGTAAATTGAATGCAAATGTCCTCTCTGCTTGCTCGCAGCGGACGTGTCCGTTGCGACGTCCGTAGAATAGACACATCGATCATTCATTTTTTTTTTTGTACTTGTCTCGCATAGCACACGTGGTCTTTGGAAAACTCTTTACGCGCAATGATTATTCGTGGTGGCCGTCATTTCCCGCGAAATGAATTTCTATCGTTCGCATAAAATTGCATTTTTATCATTCATTTGCAGCGCATGAAAAGTGCATTACATTACAGTTTGCACTGATTTTTCATGTCGTATGACGCGTCCGACGCGTCGTCATCGTCGTTGCTCGCAAGCGAAAAAGAAGGCGGCAAACTTTATCGGTTATGAATGAAGCCGCAGTGGCAGTCGTACGGATTTTACGAGCTGTGAAGAGAATCGAGCGCGCAACAGCAGAAACTGATAGAAAAATTACATGGCGCGCGTATTTCTCTCGTACGCGAATCATTGAGTGTGCATAAAATTATTAGTCTAAGAGAATAGAGGTGGATGACAAAAATAAGGGTGGTTTTTAGTGGCTTTGGCGAAAATTTTAATAGACACGAACGTGTAAGAAAATGTACGCACAGAGTAATAACAAACGCGAATAATAATAGCTCGCCTTTTGCCAGCTTGGTAAAAGGGTGTCGTTCTCGTGTTATCCTTTCCGCGAATGAGGGGTTGTCCTTTTATTATATAATATTAGGTACCTATATATTGCATGAATGCATAATAAACTATAAAAACAATATTAAACTTTTATAGTGACGCACTTCCATGAATTTAAATTTAAATTCATCGCAAGTTTAATATTGTACTCGTAAAAGTTTTATCTTTGTTATTTTTGGCTTGGCCAAACGACGACGACGCCGAGGACGACGTTGACGCCGCCGCCGTCTTTCCTTATAGAGTCGTCGTCAGGCGCAAAATGAAAAGAAGAGCGAGCGCCAGCGAAACGCGATGCAGTTTTCACTCAGCCGGGCGGTCGGTGCAGCACTGCTTGTGTGCTCGTTTCATTTTTTGCTGGCGTTTGCGTTCGAATAAATGTAACACTAGCACGTTGCGCCAGTCGAGGCACGACAAGGCCTCCTTGGCTCAGAATCTCAGCGTCCGAAAAGACGGAAAACTAACGCAGGGCACGCGCTCGTTGTTGTGTACCGAAAGACGACATAACGGTGAAGAGTCGCACGTAAACATTTGCTGGGAATATCGTCATCCGCCCGCCCGCCCGCCTTGCTCACACTCGTTCGTCCTTCCAGCAGCAGAAGCAGGATTGCGTTACTGATGTTTGCACAATAAAACGACGAGCAATGTAAACACGCCGAACGCGCTCGCCTGCAAGTGACACGCGCACCCTGTCGAACTGTCGAACGCGGTAAAACCACCATGCCATGCCGGTTCACCGCAAAAGTTTTTCGTTTTTTTTTTGCCCACCGCGCAAACAAAAAACAAACAAAAATTGACGTTTGTAACTTGATTTAGGTAAATTGGCCATCACTATTATTATTATTATTATCGGTACGCTATGGCTTTTAAAGGGGGTAGTAAAAATAATTAGAACGCTCGACAGAGAAGTAATTAGTGCATTTGTTAGTTAACATTTCAACCCCTCTTGGAAAGTCGTAAGCGCGGCAGTTTGGAAAGTGGAGCATACAGTTTGATGGCGCTTTCCATGATTTTAGCAGCGCAAATATGCGCAAAACTAATAAGCCGCGTTGGCGCGGGGTTGCGCAGGGTATCATTATCGTTTATGATAAACCAAATTTTCCATTCACTCGGTAAGCCCGATATGAGGGTGAGAGCGGCGTAATGAGTAGCATGTATACGGCGGCGGTGTGTCGGAATCGACTTGGGCACGCTGCAAATTATTATGAAAACGAAGTCGACGTTCAGGGGTTGGGAGGAGGGAGTGGGTTGCTTGCCTGCTTGCTGTACTTTAATATGATTATTACTTCGACGAAGAGAGCGCGCGCGCACGCGCCATAATTGTTAAGTAATTTTGTTGCTGCAGTAACGGACCGTTATGATAGTTATGACTAACTTAAAACAGCCACCCAAAGTACGCCATTAGCCCTCCCGCAGGAATATGCAAGGCGCGTTGCGTTTTATTGGATTTTACCCCTTTTCCTGTTATAAGGAAACTAGAGTTGATCACGTTTCACGTAAAATCAATGATGAATTTCTTATTTTACTATGCAAATGATTAACGAGGGGTGGCACGGGGGGTTATTCTTCGTATTGTTAATTCAAAGTTTAGGCGTGCTTCCGGTTAATTTTTTCTTTTAGCATTTCGCGCGTCTTGGTTTTGTACTTTTGCACGTCGTTGGCACTCGCTTAAAAAGCAATCATTATCATCTTTCCGGGCGTGTTCATCCCTTTGGTGCGCTACACGGGCGTACACACAAAGAGGAAGTCAAGCGAATGTCGTCGCACTAATGCCCTTCGCGCCGCTTCCGCGTTCCGTGTCTGGTTGGCACCCACGCGCATTCTGCTGCTTGTGATGCTCATAATAAAGCATCGCAAAGACATTAATAAAAACCCAAATTCAATTTCATCCAATTATCCGGCCGCTTACCAGCGAGCGCGAAAACTTTATCGGCTCGTTTGAATACTAAAATATTTGTTGAGCAATCCATCAAGCGCGCCGCCCCCTTCTTCTCTTCTTATTCTTCTTCTTCTTCGTCGTCGTAGTCGTCAGCGTCTACCTTTGCCGCCGCGAATACACGCCGCCACTGAAGAAAACAAGGGTGATGACGATGCCGCTACTGCCGCCTCCGGTGTGGATGAAAGTGTGTGGAAGTTTTCGCGCACGACGCAAAGTTTGACGGTTTCAACTTTCCCAAATGGGGTGAAAATGCACACGGCGGATTCATTTTTTTCGCCGCTCACTGGCTCACTGCTTGGCGAGCCACCAATACGCTTGCCGCGAAAGTCGTGTCTCGCTTACTTTTCCATTTTCGTTCCTGGTGAAAGCACAGCCGTGAATGTCGTCATCAGCAGGCCATAGAACCTTTTCCTCCATGGATTTTTTCCATGGAACGCGGCGCTCGCACTCGTCTCGTACCTCATCGAAAAACGTTTTCGATGCGTATAAAAAGTTCTTGCTCTTAATTAATTGTTAATGAACGCAACGTCAACAAGTTTATCGTGTTGATAACAACGCCTGTAATGTTGTTTTTCTTCAGTATTGATTTATGCTTCGTGTTTTTTTTTCCTGTTCTCTCGTTAATTACGCGCCGCATGCTATTCGTTGTAGGATTCCTCATTTTCTTTGGCATTGCCTGTTTACATTTGGGAATTTCTTTAAACGCGCGTTGGTGTGTCTTTGCAATCGACGCCAACGAGGACGACGGTTGCGGTGGCGGTGGCGTTAAATTAAATGAATTGGTGACATGGCCAAGAAAAAGTGTGCGCCAACACGGCGATAACGAGAATCATTAAAACCTGCTTTCTATTTAAGCTGCTGCCGTCGCCACTAACGTGGCCGCATGTTGAAAGAAAATACGGGCGGATGCTGCGTGAGAGGGTGGCGGCGAGACGGTGGTTATTTGGGCTGGATGTGTTGGTCGGACGTTGTACAGCAGCAGCAGCAGCAGCAGCAGCAGCAACCGTCCCCGGGTGTAATTGCGGAACGTATCTCAATTAGCTCAATTTTATAGAAGCACAGTCTGCTTGGCGGTGCTACGCCGTGCTTATTAAAGTGCCATAATTGGACCAGCACACTCCCAAGTTTTAGCGCTTTTCCTCGCGCGTCGTCCACCGTTTTGGCATTAGCGTCTTCTTCTACGTCTTCTTCTTCATTGGCGCGTTTGCTTTTTGCCGAAAAGTACTCAGAGGTCAGACATTCTAAGACGAATTATACAAGTAGGATAAAAGAAAATCTCACTCGCTGGCGGCGAACAGCGTTGAAGCTTAAATAACTTTTAACAAATTATTAATCGTTGATTGGAAAGTTTTTTTTTTCTTGTACTTGTACTTGTACGCAATATTAGCAAGTTTCAGACAATTTTTTATCGGTGTTTCAATCCGTATTCTGCGTACTTGGAAAACGAAACGATTTGAATTATTTACGGATATTAAATAACTCGAATGAACGCACCGATTTTGGCAAATTAGAATTCTATGCGTTTTTTCCACTCGGCGCGTTTAGCGAATGGTATAATCCGAAGCCTAAGAAAATGCGACACTGGGATTGACGAGGCGAATACGCTGCTGCTGCTGCTGCCGCTGCCGCTGCCACTGCCGCCGACGACGACGAAGACGATGATGAAGAAAAGCGTGTAGAGAGTGCGATTGAAACGAAGGGAGAAAAAAGCAGGTCTGCGCAAAACGTTAATAACAAATCTCACCTAATATTCGCTGAATGCCTGCTTGCGTTCAAATAATCGACAACGACGTTTTTCATGAAATCTGAAAATCCCTCTCGCGTTCTGTTTTGTGCCTCGGTCGCTCGTCGCTCGTTCGGCTTTGTGCACGCGCAAAATGCGTGCACGTGTATCTCCCCATCCTCCGGCAACAGCCGCCGCCGCTGCCACCGCCGACAATTCCATCGGCGGCGTCCGCACTTCTCTTCCTCAGCTCCAGCGTGTCCGCGTTCGTTCGCCTTGAGTTGCGTGCGTAATTCGACAGATTGACGGTACACAAAGCGGAAACGATTAAGAATTTGAAGTCTTCAACGAGCGGATATGTAGGTTAGATACGTGCGTACGGCGTGCGTTTTTCTATTTTCTCATTTTCATTTCCCCACCTCCCCCCGCCCCGTCCCCCAGCGCATAACGCTTTCCTTACGGTCGCATCCCTTGTGTTGCTCACGCGGGCACGTGGGGTAGTACACACAATACAACACACGGGCGGCTTCTTCTTCCTTTGCTGCTGCTGCTGCTGCTTGTGTGCTCCTCTTCGTTCCTCGTCATGTCATGCAATCATTCTCGGTAATATCTCACTCCCGGCAATTCCAACAGGAAATTCATTATATTTTGCCAATCTCTTTTTTCGCTGGGCGCGCTTTTCTTTTTCGAACGCACCGACATATGTGTGTGTGTGTGTGTGTGTGTGTGTGCGGCACACAGTCGACGAGCGTATTCAGCTAGAAGACATTCTCTTCCACCCCTGGAAAATTCGCATTGCAATCACACGACGCCAATAGCATGCTGCGTGCGGTCCACGTGTGCGATGGGTTTCCCGTTCACGGTTTTATAGGTCCCTGCGTAGTAACGCAGCAAGTAGGTGGAATAAAAAGGAGGCAAGTAGGCAAGGAGTCTTTGCGTACGGAGCAGCAGCGGGCGAATGTGTCTGAGGGAAATCAATATCGTCACACAGTTTACTCCGTATTTAGTGTGGAAATGGCACTAACCGTCGTAATGAAGACAGTGACAGCAGCGGGCGCGCGGGGGCAGGCGAGCGAAGAAACGGACGGATCTTTTCGAAATGCGAATACGATTTGAAAATTTCAGCAAGTTGGTCATACTTTGGTGCTGCTGCTGCTGCGTTTGGCATCGGGAGTAAACGGGACACGAACCGAATTGAACTTTGAAAGTAAAAGCACAAGCAAACGTTGGAGCAGGCAAAGTAAGGCAAAGAAACGCAGAGAGATAAGGGAACACACAATAGGAGGGCGCACGTCCTAGTGATGAATATACGCGCATCTTGCCTGGCAATCGATCCTTTGAATTGGGGATGGCGTATTCTCTTGTACCATTCATCCAGGCGCACAAAACTTTTAATGCGATGTTATTACACGATGAATTTTAGTGAGATATCAGAGATACACGTCGCTGATTCCTTCCTTGTTCACGTAAAGAAAACTGTCATTCAGACACAGACATTGCACTCGTCGGTTCTTTGAAACACTCACCACTCACCGCTCGTCGCTTTTCGCGCAGCATCAGTCAGTTGGAGTAGTATAGTAAATGCGTTCAAATTATAATCGTGTATTTTCCGATGATTAATAGATTGCCTCTTGACGTTTGCAACGCACACTGCGCTCGCCTTCACGATCTCTCCAAACTATTACTTACTTTATTTCGTCGGATCAACTAGATATTCCTGGAAATCAGCAGACCGCGCCGCAAACGAAAACCTGGATCATTAATTATCCTGGACGTGTTTCTTCCCACATTTGTAGACTCGCGAGTGACTGAAATGTTTACGCGTCGTGGCTATCAGACGATAGCAATGCTATATATTTTCTTTTTCCGTTTGCTTGATTCAAGGTCGTTGAGTCAATTTTATAAGCTGGCGATTTGAAAAACAATTTTCCCATTGGCAATCAGGAAATGATGAAAATGTTTATGAAGCAATTTATACAGCACCGGAGCTGTAGAAATTCGGAGGCAGCAGTGGCGTTGTGGTTGTGAATTGGTCGACATGCAAACGAGCAACCGAATGAAATTCATGACATTTCCGGTGGCACAAATATTTGATTTTAAAAATGGCATGTTGCTGCTAGCAAAAAATTTGCGCTCATGCCTCGAAGGAGGCGACGCGCCACGCTTGCTGACTTTGAAAAGAGAGAAATATGAGAAAAATTCAGAGAGCCTACGCAAAGCAATCGGGGGGGATGAGGGATGAAGTTGTATGCTGAATGTATGCGCGCATATGCAAATTGTACGGTGCGATGCGAGTGAACCGCATAGAGGAAGGAAGGAAAATCAGGACGACGATGACGGTGGTAGCGATGGTGGTGTTGTAATTACTCGCTGTGCATTCGCGCGCCCCTCTATTTCCATTGCTACATCCCCCTTGTGCCTCTCTTTGGGCAACCATTAAAAATGTAGGTATTCTCATAAAATATTTCACAACCCGCTTGTGACTCTAGATATATTTTTTCCGGGATCGGAGTGCATTCGGAAAAATGAACATCAATAATGATTTTGTTGTGCTATCTCTTTAATTCCAAGCCACATCCTGAAAACATTTGATCATCGCTTGACATCACTTGGCAGGAAAAGTGAAAAGGACAAAGTTTGGACTGCTCATAGATTTTTACGTTGCAATTATTTCACGTTCACTTGAATTCGTGTTTTTCTTCTCCTCTTTCGGAGGCGGTAGTTGTCGTGTTCTTCTTTCAGCCCTTCGACGCTTATTATTACCCGGGGCGTGCTGCTGGCCGTGGTCTAGTGAAGTTTGAACGGCCATGCATTGACTGGCGGCGGCGGCGGCGCGATGCGTTCTCCGGAGTCTCATATGTTCCGGTCTGGATGTAAAGCGGCAACATCCGGGCGCATCCTGCGGGAGCGCAGTGCTTGTGCGCTCACGCCGCCGGACATGAGGCGACCGGAAACAAATACAACTCGCTTAAAAAGTTCGCGAAGGCCCCCAACAGATGAGAAAGTTCATCTCTTGAAAAGTGAACTATATCATTCGGAAATCTCTGCCTCCCTTGGCCGTGCTTTGAGCCTCGTCGCTCTCCTTCGTCTTCCTGTACAATTACATCGCGTCCTCCGCTCAAGAATCGCGCGCAATGTGTGCGTGCGGTGGTGATTTCTTTCAATTCCCATTCAATACTTCAAACTCAGAAGCGCTGCTGGCTTTCCGCTCTCTGTATGTAGTGCATCCCTTCCGCTTTTTCGAGCCAGCATTATTTCTTCTTCGGGCGAGCGCGCGCCGTGCGACTGCGGCGCAGGATAAGCAAGCGCCGACTAAAAAATCTAATAATAAGAGAGAACGGCAATAAATTTTCAACTTTATTACCGCGTTCCGCATGTTTTACGTTGCAATTCATTACATTACAGTGGGCAAATATGTTTGCTGGCCAAGGGCGGCGGCGGCAGGCAGCCGGTGTAGGTGTGTAAGTGAGGCCGTTCATTTTTGGCGGCGCGCACTTTTTACATCATTAAATCGCGCGCGCGCGCGCTCGCACACAGTTTGCGGCAGCGGTAAACTCATTCCCCGGAAGCGAATTCACTCGCCGACCGTGGCGGCAGCGGCGGCAGTTTGTTCACAGTAGCAGGCGGCGTGAGCGTGGCGAACGAACATGCGAGAGAGATTTAGCGGCGCGGACAAATGAAATTAATTGCACGAGGTGCAAACACGAGGAACTCTCTTTAAAACGCTCAATTATTCACCGGCAAATACACTCTGCTTCAACTCACTTGGTGCATCACTAGCCCCGCCAGCCAGCCAGCCAGCTAGTTTACTTAGCCGCAGAAGCAGGATGAGGTACAGGAAGAATAAGAAGGAACACACACTTGCGCACGCGCGCGCGCATATCTTTGAAACTTATCTCGTCTGTTAGTCGCAATTACTTTTCGCCGCATACACTAGTAAAACTCGTTGAATTCGTTTCGTTTCTCCTCTTTTCATCAAGGCGCGCGCACTGGCGGCGGCGGCGGCGACGACGTCGGCAGCGACTCAATTTGCGGTTTTTGCTCAGTTTGTGCTAGTAGCCAGTTTGTTATTTCTAATTTGGCCCCCGTCGCGCCGCATTTTCGGCCAAGCAACAACAAGAACAAGAACAACAACACTAGCAGCGCCATGCAGTCATCAAGTTGCGGCGCATTAGAAGTAGGAAACCGAGTCGGGTTGGTTGGTTGGGTGGATGGGTGGCGGACGTACGGCTGGAATACTCGGCCAAAACTTTCCTTTTACAAATTCATTAAATATTAAATCGTTTCGCATGTTTGCTGTCGGACTGAACGAACGAAACGCTCGAAACTCTTGCGTCTTTTCAAGGGGATGTATTTCGCCATGCACACGCAACGATGCATACGCTACAAGTTACAATATTTCTGTGCGCCCAAAATGAAACAAATTTTACGAATTAGCTCGCCCATAGAACGAGAGTCGTCCGTCTCTAACGCGCGGAGGCGGCAGCGGTATGGCATGGCATGGCATGCCCTCACCCCGTATTAAAATTTAAATTAACTAGCGCGGTGCGAGCACGAGCGCGCGCGAGAAAAAGTTTGCACGTGTCGCGGCGTAAATAAGTAAAATCTTGTTAGCTACCTGCTGTCTCGCGTATTCGTATATATATTAGTCTCTGCCCTTCTTAACGCAACCCGACACATTTTTCCCGCCGTTTGAAGCATTCAATTAGAGCGAATTAGTTTGGCTGCAAATTACTTTTAATATTTGCCTCCTCGATAAATTATGTAAACTGACACGCGTGTACGGCAACCGGACGCGCACAATGGACGAAATGGCAAGTGCGTACAAAAGAAGTAGGGAGGAAAAAAAACACGGGAAAGATGACTCTATTTTGCTTGAATGCACACGTGATATTCGTTATCATTTGTTATTAATTCGGTGTCGATATTTCAGCGATACGTTCGCGTGCCTGCGACGACAGTTTGGCTTTCTCGCTATTGATCTGCAACAGCCGGAAGTGATGACTTTGTATATATGGATTTGTGCGTGTCACAACAACGTAATAAATTTCCAATTTTCTTTCGAACGAGTGCCAACGCACCCACTGAACACGCACTGACATTTCTCATACATGTATGGCGCGGTGCGATGACAAAATGCGATCGAGTTTAATTTGCCATCCCTCCCGATGCGACTTACTTTTGCCATGTCGCGTCGAAGTTGTGTTTAATAGTTTAAGTGCGGTTTTGTTTCCCCCATTCGATTCTCGTCAGTTGCCCCGAACGCCAGTCCAAGTTTAACATAAACTATCAGCGAGACAGCGCAAACATATCTTGACGATTCGTCCCTTGGGTCTTCATTTTTTCGTCGCTGCAACCAAATGCGACTGGGTCGTTTAGGACGAAGGCAGCCCGATTGACCCAGCATTTTTGGCGCGCGCTGCCCGATTTGAAAACGATAATATTGGCCAATAAATCTTTATAGTTTCACTTTTTTACGCGTCCGTGCGTCCTTTCGCCAATAGGGGTGAGAGGGACGGTGAATGTTCATTCCTTGAAGGAGCAGCGAAGAAATGATAGCATGCGTTCGCCTGCTCGTACATTCAGCGAACGTGTTATCGATCATTGCAAATGTATCATCGCGCCATCGTCGTCCATCGGGTTCGCGCCGCTTGTGGGGCCGGGAAAGCGTGCACACGCACAGGAAGCAAACAAGGTCCGGCCGGCCGGCCACCCGCTTTCTCTTTGGACCCATTTTTCTCGCGTGCTTTTTGTGCCGTTGCGGCGCCTCTTCGCATTCATGTATATATTGTCTATATATATAGATGAAAGCCTTCCCGCCTGCAGTGGTGTGCGATGTTTGATCCAGCGATTCTTTTAGTCGGTTTGCGTCATCCTCCCAACGGGGCGCGAAAAAATTGCAAGAACGCAACCCTGGCCGGCCAGGTCTATTCGTCATTGTCCTCGGCATTGTGCCGACCTTCCTCGCCCACATTTCGCACGAGAGAAATATATCGGGAATCATCATGGAGGTAATTTCGCGAATTCTATGACATAAAAGAAGCATTTGGAACTCGGCACGCTGCGGCCGAGTCGGAAAAATTTTTTGGCAATCAACCAATAGATTCTCGATCGGCTTGTAGAGAAAAAGTTGTGCGGAGCGCGTCCCGAAATCTTTGACTATTTCTCACATAGTTTTTTCTTGTTGCCATAGTTTGCACGATGCTCGTAAATGCAACACTAACGGTCGTCATCGCCGTAATAGATTTCGCTACTATGCTACGCTACTCCACTCTATCGCGACAAACGTATCAACAGCAGAGAGTTTAATGCTTTGAGGTCGAGGGCGTGCAAAGCAGTGCAGCAGAAACAGGAAAAATATTAATTATAAGCTTTATCTTTACGGCCCCCCTGCCGCTGCCATTAGACGTCGGGCGGTAGATAATTAAATAATGTCATCACTATAAAAGTGCTCGTTTCGCTCATTGGTGGTTGCGCCGCTTGTCGTACATCAAAAATAACTTAATTTCCCTAATAAATTCCACAGAGATAGGAATACAAATGACATGTAATTCCATTTCTCCGACATGGCATGCGATAGCAGCGGCGGCGGCGGCGACGGCGGCAAATCCTCGTGTGCAGCGCGCTGAGGAAATAAACAAGTTTGTGCGTTTTGTTGATTAAAGCTTTAAGGAAGTGCGCTTCTTACTTACTGCCGTCGAGCGCTCCGTCTCCAATTATCGTACGCTGCCATCATCGGCGGCCGGCGCGGGGCGGCATGGCGATTGTGTGGTGGTCGAGTGTAGTTGATGCCACCATCATAAAAGCCGCGGCGCGCTGTCTGTGCGCGCATCGCGTTTGTGTGTCAGTGACTCGTCAGTCTGTCCGTGCGTCCTGCCGCCGTCCACCCAGCACGGCAGGGGGGGGGGGGAGGCCCGCCCGCGACTTTGTGTATTGAATGAGTGTAATTTCGCGACGATGTTGTTTGTCTCATGCATTTTTTAGCGACGCTTTAACGTCGCAATGTCGACGACCGCGCTGTGGAGAGTTCTCCAAGAAGTCTGCAACATGCTACAAAAATAAAGCGCACGAAGCGCACACGATCATTAAATTGTCATTTAATGGGAATTAAAATTGATAAGAAGAGTAGGTAGTAGCAGTAGTAGTAGTAGTAGTAGTTAATACAGTAGCACGAGCATCACGAATGATAGTTGATGTAATTTTAGCAATCGTAAAGTGAACGTCGAAAAATATTGGGGTCGGATAGATTATGTGAAAATATGCCGGGAAGCAGTAGCGGATCGTGTTCGACAGAAGGTCGATTCCCCCAGGAGTCGAGCACGTGCACAACGCTCATGAATAGCTCGTTAGTGGGCCTCTTCGCTTATAATTAGTGCTCATTGGCAACCGCAGATCATACAGCGCCTCTGATCCCTTGTACGCCGCAGCGAACGCGACCGTGTGCGGTGGCGGCTTTCGTATTCATAATGACATGCGAATGCGATGTGCGCATTTCAGCAAACATCACATCATTCATTCATTCATTCATTCATTCATTCGGTCGTTTGTTCGTTCGTTTTGAAGCTCATGCTTGGCGAGATCAGATTATGAAAGTTGTCGTGTGCGAGCGTTTGCGAATATTCATTGGTCTGGTCTGCGGTCCGCAATCCACGAACGGCGGACATCTGTACGAACGCTTATTCATATTTGCGCGTAATTAATGTGTATGTATGCGTCGCACATGTCGAATGCTACGTACGGCGGATGGCGGGTATGTTGACTTTTAATTCAATTGCAACGCGAACAAACATGAATAAAATTATCGAGGAGAGTTATTCGCCCTCCTAATTATCTTTTCTTCATCATCATCATCATCATTGTCGTCGTCGTCGTCGGCGTCGGCGACGGTGCAAACAAGACGACTCGTGCGCTAATTGAATCCGTCGCGGCAATCTGGTTTATGACGAAAATAATTTCAGCGTAATGACAATGGCGAATGCCACCCGAGGGAGTTATAATTCTAGCGGCTGTGGCGCTAGAATTAACTCACGGCTCGAAGAATTTGAATCAAGCATACACATAGTACATATATCTACCTACTTGTTGGCGGCAAAGATTCGGCGTATGCCTGTGAGCGTGTGTAAACAAATCATGTGTTTGCCTTTGACGTGAGACTGATGCGCAAACGACAATTCGAAACCGATGTTTCTAAATTGGCTCAAAAGGGCAACAACGATGGGCGAAATCGACATTCACACTTGCATCGCGTCGCAGCGGCGGCAGGAGAGTAGTGCGCTGCTGCAGCCGAGCGCGAGCACCGTCGACGGCGGCAGCAATCTCGCGCGACGATCAAATAACCAAGTCCTGTGACTCACTTGAACTTGTCTCTTATTTCTTCAAGTTGTTTGCGAAAGCGTTTTCGCGCTTGCACACCCTACCGCCGCCGTCGCCACCGCCGACGCGAGCGAGCAGGGCTTATAAAACTAGATAGTCTACTTAGGTCGGGAATTGCTTTTGAATAAAATAAAATAACTTTATGCTCGCGCGCGAAGAGCGCTCCGCAGCACTTTCACGTCGTCGTCGACGTCGTCGTCGTCGTCGTCTCGCTCATCCCAAGGCGCAGTGCACATTTGGCGCAGAATTGTGTGGGTGGCTGGAGGATGCTTGCTCGCTCGGTTTAGCGGGCAGCAATGCAGGAGAGCTCTCTTGCAGCGCCAGATTTATCGCCAATTTATTGGCCGACTATAAAACCGAATCCCCCAACACATATTTGCCTCGCCGCTTCCCATTGCTACACGCGTTGTACACGTGGAAAAACTAAACAAGAGTGCCGGCTGGACGCATGCCGCCTCCGATGTGAAATTATGAGAATGTAGGTACACTTTTACATGTACCTATATGACTGTGTGTGCGTGTGTGTTTTTGGTCGGGCTGAACTCAACAGAGGCCCCACTTGGTCCAGCGCAGCATTTGATGGTGCTGTTGTAAATCCGTGCGCAAATATCCTGCGAGCAAATGTGCGCTCGTTGCAATGCCATTCCGGCATTGCTGGCCGAATGGCCGAAAGAATCGCATAAAATGTGTGCAATTCTCTACATGGCGCGCTAAATGAATGCGCCGATAATAATTCTACCTAATTACATTCCCCGAACCGGCCGAATTGACACAAGTAGCAATAAAGTTTAATTGAAAATTCAGTTGTTTACGATGCGTTCCATGAAACGTTCGACGAATTTAATTTTACGCCATTCTATCTGATCTATAATCAACTTGGATAACTAACGATGAGTTGCACAAGAGCATCTCGCGTATATTTGCGCTTATTAAATATTGGTTTATTGGTAATTCTATTCACTCGTGCCGAAATTACGCAAATAATCCTTGAGGATGGGAGTTCTTTTTTATTGCCTCGTTTTGCAGATGTATTTTTCGCGTCGTGTATCGCACGAATAATCTCTCAATGCAATAGCGTACAAAAGACACCGTTTAGAATCCGGCTCAAGTTTTTGATTTGCGCTGTAGTAAAGTGCAGCACCGGAATTGCGCGCGCGTTGTTGGCAAATAGTTTTCGTCGCGTTCTTCGCCGACGTCGTCGCCGTTCGCAAATGCACTTGATAATAATGGCGATAAGGCGTTGTGTGTCTCTCACTCCCCCGACCATCTTTCTGTATTTCATTTGCGTTGTCGTAGGGCGCGCGGGTGGGTGGCTTGTTTGTATCCTGCTAGACACTTTTTAGCCGGCTAGCAGCAAGTTTGCTGCCTGCAATTTAAAGCAATCGGCGCGCACTTTCTTCCTTTCGTCGCCACTCGCCGGCTGTGCATGCGATACAAACAAACACCTCGTAGCATGCAAACTTGCAAGGCGATGAATGCGATGAACACGACGACACTGGAAGCATCATAGAACACGTAATTTTGCATTCGTAAGACACCAAACAAGACAACGACGAATAACACACTGTTGACGACGATGACGATGACGATGACGAGGACGAGGACGAGGACGAGGACGGCATCAACAACGAGGACGATGAAGAGAGATCATAATCGTCGTGCTTAGATTTGTTTACATCTGCGATGCGATGCGATGCGATGCGCGACTTTATTGCGAGGCTTGCACATACTTTTGCCTCTTGTGCGCGTTTCTACGCTTTGGCTCATTGGAGAAACGTTGCACTTTGACGCTGAAAGGAAATACTTGAAGTAAAAGGTGAAGACTGCATGACGAAACGGTACGAATGAACGAACGACAAATACGTTCCATCTTTTCATGCAAATATCACTATCGTGAAGAAGTTGAAGAAGTTGAAACGTTTTTCGTCCTGATGCTGCTGCTGCTGCTGCTCCTGCTGCTTCTGGGTACCTAGAGCCGATAGTACTGTAGTGGTGTATTTGCTCAAGTGGCTACTTGTGCGATACGTAATGTATCACATCAAAAGAGTGCAGAGCGCAAAAAAAGTTGCCGCTTCTCTTCGCACGATCCTCATCCGCCGTCGTGTTTCTTTGTACACTGCATCTTCTTGCAGCAGCCACCGTAACAGCGTGTATCTATTTCTACTTCTTTGCGAGTCGAGTGCAATGTCGTCGTCGTCGTCGTCGTCGACGGTCGGCTGGTTGCGCGCACAAAACATGAATTCAAACACTCTTATTCGCGTGCGAGCATAATTTGTACAATACTCGACTCGGAATAGCGCGCTTTGCCTGAAGAAGTGGAAGAAGCGGAAGAAGAAGAAGAAGCAGAAGCAGAGACAAAAACGACAACGACGCTGCCGCCGCCGACGGTGCTGGTTGCCGTGCACTGAATTTGTACGCTTTTTGGCCAGGGATGAACGTGCAATGTCCTGGCACAAATAGCCTTTCAGCTCTGCTCTCAGACTCGGTCTGCGTTCCTTGTGCATTTCGCCCTCTTCGCATTCAACAAGAGCACCTCGCATTCATTTCGCTCTCGCCGCTCTAAATAAACATTTCGCTAACAGCGTCCGCTTGGCAAAGTTTTCTAATATTTTAAATTGAAACTATTTGTGTGTACAGCATGTACGTACGCTGTATGCTTCCGCACCTCAGCCAGCCAGCCAAGTGGCCGCCTTCCGCAGCCACCCAATCGTTGGTGTATTTGCTCTCTTTGCGTATTAATTTCATTGTTGCAATATCCCCGTACAAGAATTGCATGTACCCCCCTCCCCACGGATGGCACCGGGCTATATCCAGAAGTAATTCGCCGGAGAGCGACCTGTTCAAGTGGTTTTCGACATAAATTCCATCCGGCTTCTCCTCGCGACTATAAACGTATATTGAACTCTTTCAAATTCGAAAACAAACTAAACATAAACCATCCTCTTAAAAGAAAACGCGTAGCCAGCCAGCGCACGGCAAAATCTTGTCTGAAGTGCAAAAAAAGTTTGCAGCAATGATATTGTATTGGCGGAAACGTTGCGTATCAAATTGGTGGAAGGAAAACTACATATATCCAATCATAAATTGCCATCCACGATTTGAATGCATGCAATAAATGTTGACATCGAATGCTTGTACAAGATATACGCTGGTCAAATGTAATTTAATTTATTTTGAAGCGACGTTATTTGCATTTTTAAGAGCGTATAAAATACCAGGACTCTCGCTCCTGCAACGGAGCGCGTTGTTGTTGCCGTGAGTAACGTGGCAGTGTTTTATTCTTATTTGGCACTGGTGGTGCATTTTCATATAATATTTGCAACTCGAAGGTAAATACCTATTTAGAATGCAGGGTTTTATTTAATAAACGAGGCCATATTTGTCGTCGCGCGCGGAATGCTTTTGTCTCGTTTAATCTTGGACCACCTCAATTCAAATGCATACAAATTTAGTGGCATCAAGAGTAGCCTTGCCAGCAACAATATTGCGTTTTATTTGCGCACGAATGCAGCGCCCAACTTTGTGTGCAGCAAGCACTTGTCGCTAGCCGGTAATAAGTAACGCATATATCTTCTTAATGATTGCGCATTCAGAACACAACATTGACTAACCGAAAGTCATTTGGTTCAAGTACAAAAGCAAATAGGTCCACACACCCTCAGCACCCACCCACCCACTGACGCATACGAAGATTGTATTAAAAAGCAAAATATGAAAAACATGTTGTCATCGCGCGGCGCGCAGACTTGTAATTAAAATCGCCGCAGGGTTTTTCGACGTGTTGTTGATTTCCTTTTTTCTTAATTATAAATTTCGTCGTCGGCGCATTTTCCACAGTTCAACACGCAGTGTTTATATATGTGTGTGAGTGCGCAACAACTCGAGTCGCCGTTTTTATCGCGACAACGTTTTTTTTTTTCGGGCCGCATGTTTGGCGGGTATCAAGCAATAGAAACGGGTGAGCGTTCATTAGTCGCTACAACCCTAGCCGCCACAAAAACGCGCCCGGTGGAGAACCACGAAAAGTTGTAATATGCCGGCCAACGGTGGCGATGTGCGGCGCAACAGCAACAAAAGCAGGGCAAACCTAAAAGAATAAATGAGGTGTTGAAGTGCACGTCTTATTAACGAGGTGCTTGCCGCCGCAACCGTGAGGAGTGTCGATGGCTGGCATGGTTTGCGCGGAAAAACGGAGTGAACTTCGATGCAATGGTGCCTCTTTGTGTGTTTGTATGCCTGGTGCGGTACGGAAGTCCTTTAGACAACTTCTTGCATGGTACATGGCTGCACTGCACTTATATTGATCTCGCGCCCGATTTTGTAGATGCGGACTCAGCACATCCCGTTTTCCGCGATCGACGGCAACCCACGTAGTACTAGATATACCCTTCGAAGGTCCTTCACTTCTTTTTTTTTCGGCGGATATCCCGTAAGGGAAAATTCTCCGATTAGATTAAATGTGGGCTATGCGCCACATAGCCGATAACTTCTTGATTAGCACAGAATGTACCTAATCTTTTATTGGATTAACTTTTAAATGAAGTAATGAAATCATCAAATATGGGCTTATGTTTAATGAGGGAAATTGATCAAAAATTGATCTGGTGCCAACACGTATGTGGGATTAAAATTACCATACACGTGCAAAATACTTCGACAGCGACCACAGCATAGGTTGATAGATGACCGCGTTGCGCACCACCTACTCGACTCGACGGCATTTTATTTATTGCTCATTTCATTTCGCACCCTCTTTGAGGCTGTGATGTATGTCCTGCCATGTATTACCATGTCACCACAGCAGAGGACAGCTTTATTGGCAGCGTACAACACCGCTGAAGTTTCAGCGTAGCAATAGACGATTTTTTGTAAATATTCGAATCACTTGATTCTAATTTACAATCACTTTTAATTATGACAAATATCTACTTGACTTGAATCCAACGTCAAGATGAAATGTTAAGGGTTTGATAACAAGATGAAAGCGCGAGAGTGTCTTTTGAGGGTCCTGAATTAACTTCCACCCGTATGGTTGGCGGATTCATTTTCGGGTGGCTTTAATTTGGCTACTTCATCAATGCTACGGCATAATTATAGCGTGATTTCGTCATTAATCTTTTGGCCTATTTCATTTAATCACCGCTCTCTTAACATCAAGAGCAACGCAAACAAACGACGCAACGACACAACACGACACGTTCGCCGGCATCCAACAACGCCGCGCCGCCTCTCACACACGCGGACGATTTGTTGCTGTGGCTTTCCAAATTTCTCACGGCGCGCGTTTTGTGCTCGCAATTTGTGCCTTTCGCTCGACGGCGTAATTATCCGAATTTGTTTAGCGCATAAATTGACGTTTATGTGCATCGGGGTTTTGTACATTTGTAAATATTGCGGCGCGCAGGAAGCAATAACAAACTTCAAGTGCAGGATGTGCAGTTAATTTATTGCGCTCGCAATTGTAATCGCCAAACATTTCGTTATTAGGAGAGGAAAACAGTAAATTAATTTTATAGTTTGTGCGCTGCAGCCAAACGTGCATTTCGATTTCTTTGCGATGCTCGCTTTTTAGTCGCCAATTGCAAAACGCAGCGCAGCGCTGACAGCGAGGATATAGTCATGACTTTGAAAAGTTTGCGAAATTTTCCTATAAACTCCATTCGGTAAACGCGCGGATATTAATGATCTCCTCGCTCTCTAGGAGCGCAGCGCAGCACATACGATGACTTAATGTGCTGGCGCGCAGACGGCTGATTGCGGACGCGATAACTCATTGGAAATATCCCATTTTCAGGCAGATAAAGACTTCCATTAATCAATTTAATTTGTATCGGTCTGTTCGCTAACGTTGCCGTACGCTATTGTGTGCGCCATTCGCTTCCACGTCGTAAAGATTTGATGGTCTCGAATTTATTAATGAAAATAATTTAATGGCCACACATCTTAAT
This sequence comes from Aleochara curtula, assembly GCA_963978815.1. Taxonomy (NCBI): domain Eukaryota; kingdom Metazoa; phylum Arthropoda; class Insecta; order Coleoptera; family Staphylinidae; genus Aleochara; species Aleochara curtula. The sequence continues at coordinate 14,601,392 of OZ022216.1, read as the reverse complement.
ATCCTCCCTAAATGAATAAAGCGCTCGTAATAATGTACACCATTTCGTCTGATGCGCATATTTTTAATATTCTGTGCGTTCGGCAATTTATTAATGGTTCTTTATTTTCTTTACAGAGATTTAAAAATGGAGAACATAATACTCTGCGGGACAAACGATAGGATCAAGATTGTCGATTTTGGATTGAGCAACATGTACACCGGCGATAAGCTTTTGCACACGCACTGCGGCTCGCCGGAATATGCCGCCCCGGAACTCTTCGTCGAGGGCAAACAGTACGGGCCGGAAGTGGACCTTTGGAGTTTGTCAGTATCTCTGTAGTGCTGAATCGTACATACGGCTGCCCCATCCGTTCTGCTTCTTTTGCTCTTCGCTCCAACGCGCTTCTTTTCCCCCGCCCAAAAATAAGCCGGACGAGGGTGGCACGCACATTGCGAAAGTGGTGATTGTTTAATTTAAATCAAACCCCAACCATATCGTCCGACTTGTTTTTCCATTAATAAGTTGACTATTCATCAAGTAATCAATACATTTTTACAGAGGTGTCATACTGTATGGCATGGTGGTTGGACATTTGCCATTTAATAGCGCCGTGCGTGAGGGTACGGCCGTTACACAACGACGAAAGAAACTATTGGAGCAAATAAACAAGGGCTTATCGTCGTCACATCGCAAAGCACTTGCGTTATTGTCCACCGAGTTCAAATCGATGATTTCCAAGTTGCTGATCACCGACTCAACTAAGCGGATTAATATTACCGAACTCATTTTTCATCCCTGGGTGACAGAGCGGGGACGCAAGCGCGTTCGTACCAATCCGCTGAAGAAATTGGAAGAGCAAGATAAATTTAACGTAACTACAACACCACGAATCAGATATATGTACAACGTCAACGGCTATTTTACCAATTTGATTGCAGATTCTCAAACACGTGTCGGAGCTTATTAAGTCTAATTGGGAAGATGTCCAGCATTCTGTACGGGTGGATCCGCAGGGTAATATTGCCGGAATGTACAATATGCTTGTGCATCGTAAAATGATGAGCAATATGAATAATGAACTCATCATTACGTCCACTTCCACCCTGGGCTACTGCACACCGCGCACTCACGTCAAATTGCCGCTTAATAACAACATTGAGGAAACGACGCCAGCTAAAAACTCGTTGACTAAATCGCCAATTACAAAGCAGTTTGATATGAAATACGCTTCACCGAACAAAAGCAGTTTGGCGGATAAGTTGGCGCAAGCGGGCGACGCGAAAAGAGTTGAGCAAAAGTCGAGCTCGGCCAAGACTTTCACCGTGTCCAAGCCGATTAGTGATGGTGCTGTATTACGCAGGATACCCATCATCACACGAGCTATGACAGCAGGGTACGACCACAAAGATCAGAAATCGCGTAAAGATAGTGGTGTTGATGATTCTCAATGTTCCTGCAGTAGCGGACGCATTACCCCGATTCAAATACACTTGGATGCGAAGCCGAACTCGTTAACACAGGCGCGCCGTCTTATAGGAACACCATCCAGACTGAAGAAAATTGGCGATGCTCGACCGCCGAATGTACTGCGACGCGATGAAATTAACAAGACCTTTTTACGCCAAGAGGTGATGAATCATTTCACGAATAAAAAGTCGAAATTGGAAGCAATGCACCATCCACCATTACTGCCGCCAATTAAGTATGCAAACTAGCTATGTTTTATATGCGCAATGCATTTGCGCTTAACATATTGTTTTTCCTTAGCATTCAGAAATCATCTCAGCGAACACTAAGTGCTACCATACCAAAAGGGTCTGAGATACCACAATCGTTGTTCACGAAGGGATCGCAAACTTGCAGAGTTATAACGATGGCGCAACAACCGACCGGGAATATTCGCGCGATGAAACGCAAAAGGTTGTTACCGCTTAATGATTACAATGTGATGAATATAAACTACAATTTCAGTTTGTTACCTGTATTACAAACAAAACAGCCAATCACACCAGTTACTGCAAGTGGCGTACGGAAAAGCGCACCACCTAACAATCGTCCTGCACCAACGATTTCACTAATGGACGATGCAAAACGCCACAATAGTGCCGGTAAGAAATTCATGTTTATTAATTTCCCATCCCGTGCTCTTTTCCACTCCCGTGGTCTTTTCCAGCAATAAATCATAGACTTAGTTTGAGCAATGAACCAATAGCGAGATCAATTGCCGGTTACGTGACCAAAAATATGGGTAAGAATAAGCGCATTCCGGTAAGGGAAATTACATCCACTCGAACTTTTACCTGTTGATGAAGAGAAGAAGTACAAATGCCAGGATAATTTATAGGGAAAGTGTATGAACGCATGTGCGATCGAATTACCGTACATGATTTGTCCCACTGGTAAATTAGCTAATTTATTGTTTTCCCCTTCAGCATAAATTGTTGATACCTACATTCCACAGAATAGATTTAATGTGATATCACATTTTGATCCCTATCCCTCATTAAATTAAAATATTATCATCATTTTATGATTCAAAATTAAGTATGAAGTGAACAATCACAATTTACACTTACTTTTAATACAATTTAATTAAATTATTCAATTGACTCCATAAAAATATAAAATTTACGCATTATTACCCTGTCTCTCAATTGACAATACATATAAGAAAACTAGATAACGATATAGTTTATTTATGTTAGAACTATAAATTGGCATAATTTATGAAAATTTAAATTTCGTAACGATTTCTCCACAAATTGAATATTAATTAGTATTCACATTTGATTGAAAGGTAGTAGTTATTATTATTGAGAACGTCTCGTTATATCTATCACATATTTAGGCAAGAACAACTACTACGTATTTATTGAAACGAAACAAAATAATTTATATATGTAACCTACATACCCTGTTATTACCACAGTCGTTGTTGACAAACTTGTTGATAAACCTAATGCCCCCATCTGCTCCCATCAATTTTATTAGTTTACGTTCGGACGTTTTGGCCTAAATTGAATTAAAACTTTGTCGTATACGTTTGAAAAGATATGGAGGAATATTTTGCGGATAATTTGCTGGCTTTGTCGCATAGCTGACTCCTCGACGCACCAAGTTCAACGGGCTGAAATTGGAAAATATCTTAATTGATTGCACGCAGAAGTGAAACAGGCAGACATTTAACAGATATTTGATTGCAGCTGGATAGAAGAAGTTTTATTATTTAGTCAAAATTAAATAACTTAATAATTAATTTCCACTGAGTTTGCGACTAACTGCAATTCATCTCACATCTACGGATATCTTGTGTAAATTAATTTAATTTAAAGACCTACCCATCACCATCGGTGGATAATTTGCCAGCATGTGAAAGAAATATGTACAAATAGATCAGACAATGCGAACTTATTGCAGAGCACAATTTGTTTGCACCAAAATAATTTTGAGTAAATGGTACAAGTAATGGAAAAGAGAAATTCAATAAGGAAAAGTATCAATTTATTCACAAATTCTATTTCATACAATATGTTGTTTTTGAGCGTTTTAAATTTTCGGACTATTTCAGACACAGTATGAGGTATCTATCTAATGTATTGAACACATTTTCTTTCTCAGTTGCAGTAATATTATTTCCCGGTTAGCGGTTGTATACGTGATCAAAATGTTTTCTATTCCCATTCATTCTTAATACAACAATGATAGGTATTTGCGATGATATAGTAAGTAAAATTTGAGTAATAACTTGTTCCTTTCTATTAGATAATAATAGGAAAGGAACACTTAGTAAAATAAAGGTAAAAGAGAAAAGAATGCAGTATTTACAAAACACATATGCTTATAATAACGCAATTTCACTGGCACAAATGCATGTACAAATTTATTGAATTGTGTTATTATAGCGTGCAAGCGTAAAATTAGTGCCAAGGAACATCTCTAGGATGCGAAATAGATCCCAATTTAATATACCTGGCTGTCTGCGACACAGTTGGCTGTAAACTAGCTGACGAAACGGAATTACGATGACTCTCAGTGGGTACTTGTGATCCATCACCTTTTAAAACTGCCACCGACTTCCAGGATATAATATTGTTCACTAGAAAACAAATCAATTAGTGCTGAAAATTAATGCAAACGCAATGCTTCTTACTCTTAAACATTCGCACACAACCGTCGTCGCCACTAGAAGCAACAATTGTTCCAGTTACATTCCAGCACACTCTCCAAACTGTGCTATTGTGATCATCAAACCTTCCTGCAGTTTGTACCTCCAATCGAGACAAGCCACTTTGTATGCTTACATTATCACTAACTGGCACTAAATTAATTATCTTAAGATCTTTTGAGGCCACAGCAAGAATATGAAAGCTTCTTCCCAAATTTGGAGCAAATGCAATGTCATGCACTGGCTCTGTGATATTATTCAATGTTTCTGTTTTTGTCCATCTTCTGCTATTTTCACTGTATTCATAAATTAGAACTTTGCCACCATTAGCAACATTTGCATCATCACTTCCAACAGCCAGCATTTGTGGGTGCAATCTGAAAAATCATCTTGAATGACTTTAATGTTAGGCATTAGCTAATTGTACAAACTTTGATAAACTTGGATTCCAACTTAAGCAACTACAGGGCAATTTGCATTGAACCTCATGTTGCAATGTCCATTGACTTAAGTTCATAACATCTGGCGCTTCATATATTCTTATAACACCATCAGCAGAACAAGTTGCCAGTTGCAATCCTTGGCTCTTTGGTCCAAATTTAACATCGGTTACTGATGTTCTTGAATCCACCAAGTTTGTTCTTCGCACCCAGTGCCTTGTACCTCTCTCACCAGGTCCAGGAGTTTCACCCACTATTGCATATTTAAAACATGAATGTACATATTTAGCAAGGTGAAGGAAATCTTACCAATTTCCTCCCAAACTGCTGCTGTCCGATCGAAAGAACATGTTGCAAGTACTTGTCCAAAATCCGGATGTGCCCATGTCACTTTCCACACAGAGCCACTATGAGCCTTCCAACTGGATGTTAATGACCATTTTTCATCAGCACCTTGGTCCCATACCTACAAATCAACATTTCACTAATTATTCTTATAGGCTGTATGTTTTAGCTATTACTTTAACATATTGATCACTGGAACAAGTTGCCATTCGTTCACCGTAAAAATCATAAGCTACATCGTGTATTAAATCTTTGTGTTCCGCGTTGATCTCTTGTGCTTCAAACATTTTTCTAACTAATTAAAAAACAACACGATGTTCACTGACGCTCACTTACACATCAAAAGACAGACCATTGTGAACGCAATTGGCATGAATGAAATACTATCATACAACCGTCTCAAGATGTCGCCATTCAAGATCATAATATTTATTTATGAATGAATTTCATCTTTAAACAATTTACAGGTTACAGCTTCTGCAGATTTTAAATTATCACAAAAAATCAAACATAGCATAACTACTTTACTACAGTTTAATAAATAATGTTTATTTATAACATTGGAATGGTACATAGAACACTTATGATTTACAACATTATTTGGTACTTGATTGATTTCTTAACTCTTGAAATCAAAAGTCTACCATCATAGGATAAAGAGGCAAAAACCCAAGGCTCTGCAGGTGACCATTCTGCGCAGTAAACGCTATCTTCGTGCTCAAACCATTGAAGAGGACCATCAGGTAAGCTAAAATAAGTTTCAGACTTACAATATGAAGATACAATTAATTGTAAATGAATTACATTTCTTTAACTTCACCCTCTTCAGAGCTTTCAACTGGCTCATTTACATTTTCTGAGCTGACACTTGCTGCACTACTAAGCAATACCCTAGCATCGGAGCTTGCAGTGAGTAACAATTGATCACGGAAAGGATTAAATCTTACACACCAGACCCTGCAGATAAGGGTATTAATAAGTTAATAAGTGAAAAATATTTCATATTATACCAATGAGAATGATCACTTCTGGAATATATAGGCTGTGTGGTCTGTCTAAAATCCCAAATCTTCACAAATCCATCATCACCACATGTTGCGACATGATACTGTTTATGTAAGTTGAAATCTAAATCTCTCACTAATTGTGCATGCAGATTGTCAATATGCCATGCAAGAGCACCTGTTCTAACATCATATGTCTTCAAATGGGTCTCTGTTGCAGTTGTAAACTATTAACAAATAATGTTAACAATATATTAATGCATGTTATCACAAACTAACTTGGTTGCAATTTTGATGTGGATTCCATTTGCCAATTGTAAACTTCGGATTCCCCTTGCTCTCAAGAGCAATTGCAAGCAGATTTTGTGAATTGGTTTTACTTGTGTCCCATAGTATCACCTGATTTCCAGTTACAGTCATAACTTTGTTGTCTTCCATTGGATGAAACTCATTTGTTATGACTTCTTTATCATAGTTTGTTAGGTCGAAAGTATTAATAGTCTCCAGTGTGTCAATTTGGTCACTATTCTCTGTATTCGGAAGACGTAAGAGGCAAGTTTCTTTCCTACAGGTCAAGTTTTCATTATCAATAGCATTGTAGCAACTAGAGAGTACATCTTTATGGATCGGGCTTGAATTTAACTTCCATATTTCACCAAGAGAATGATAATATACAATGTTCTTGAGCATTGAGTTTTCTTCATTAAATTCAACCAAATGAACTTGGTTCTTTGCTTGTTTCAACGATTGTGTTCCAATGAAAAATTTAACATTTTCAGTCTCAGCTAGTTGAGGTGTTAAAACTCTTGCCTTAAAAATTGTTATTATCATATATAACTGTAGATATAAAAACATTTACCTGGAATTCAAGTCCATAGATAACAGAGTTTTCATGCTCATTATCCATTGTATGCACGGGTAAACTATTAATCAGTTGATTTTTAAGAACAAAGTTGTTTACATTTACAGCTGATCTATCCACAGACCATTGACATATATATGCCTAGTTGGAAGTCAAACCCACAAAAAGATTCTAAACACTCACTGTAATTAACAAATTATTGAAGATACTTTAATTAGGTGAGTTGAATTGTGTTAAAGTTTTAGTTCCTAATATGTTCTAATATTAAAATCTTCGTACCATATTTTCTTATAATCACTAGCGGCGCCTTACGGAACAGTCTTCAAGGACCAACATGACAGCTGATAGTCTGGAAAGAATGTTAAGTGAAGTGGAATTGTTTATTTGAGGTGCTCACGGAAAATTAAGAATTTCCAAGGATCAAAGGAATATTAATCTACAAACCAGGGTTTCAAATAATAAGAACATACTTATTCATCTTTCGTAGTAATTACTGTGAAACGCTGGAGGCGCTGGAGCTTTAACAGGTTAGTTAAATTCTGTTAGTCGCAATGAAATATTATTAGAATTAGGTACCTACATGATTAATTACTCCCCAATTAAGATTAACCAACGAGATCTGGAGTTTTGTTTAAAGATCTGAAAAAAAAATTACATGACTCACTAGTGGGGCTATTGCAGTACATTGCAAAGTTTGTTAATTTGTAAATACCTATTTCTGTGAACTTGTATAATACATACTAATATGTTTCTTTGTAGGCTGGCCTTGAGCAAACTGGATCTTTAATTGGTGCTTACTTGGCAATTTACTGCCAAGGAGGCCATTGCCTGGATGTGAATTTGTTGACTAGGCAGTGTAATCAGTTAGCAACAGGGATGATTAGAGAAAATTGAACCATGGCTTTGGAAAGAAGGCTGCATTTATAACATCAATTTGGCGATGGCGACAAATCACAAATACAGCATCTACAGTAAATGATGGTAGATATGCTGTAACAAAATGCAACAAGTTGCTTACTGTCCCAAGGGGCAAATGCAACAAGAACTGGTGTGGGTGAACTGGTCTTCCACTAGTTTTGTAATGAGTAGAAAGCCACTCTGTTGCAAACTTAACTATGAACTTCAACGCAGACCTATCTTCCTAGTAATTCACAAAATATCAGTGCAGCATTCATGATCAATCTTCTCACAGGCCATATGGATTTATTGTCAACAGCAATGCAGCTATATGAGGTCAAGACATAATGAATTTAAATTGGTAAGTGGACATATGATTATTTTTACACTTTACCTTGGTTCAAGTATGTTTTGGGTTTAGTTAGCTTTAACATAACTATTATATTTTATCTCCTCTATTTACAGGATGAACCCAAGTAACATCATAGACTGAGCAAAGATGGAACATATGCAGAACAAAGTCTAGAGTGTGTATGGAACAGCACTCAGACCTATTAAGAAGAATGAGGAGGATTTTGCCTCATAGTTCCTCTTCTGATGATGCCAACTGGAACGTACTGGGTGTGTATGTTGGCATTTGTGCTTCAGTACATACTTGCCACTTAGTTTCAAGCTATCTACTGTAGTTTATGAATTATGGCTAATTATGTATTTATTCTAGACTATTCTTCATACTTCTGGTGATGCCAGAGTGAACGAAACTGGTGAGTATGTAGGCATTTGTGCTTCGGTACATACTTACCACTTAGTTTTAACCTATCTATTATAATTTACAAATTATGGCTAATTATGTATTTGTTTTAGATATTGCTTCATAGTTTCTCTTCTGGTGATGCCAGCTAGAACGAAATTGGTAAGTATGTAGGCATTTGTACTTCGGTACATACTTGCCACTTGGTTTTAACCTATCTATTATAATTTACAAATTGTGTATTTGTTTTAGATTTTGCTTCATAGTTCCTCTTTTGGTGATGCCAGCTAGAACGAAATTGGGAAGTATTTGTACTTTGGTACATACTTGCCAGTTAGTTTCAAGCTATCTACTGTGAGTACATGAATTGTTAAACCCTTCATTATGATAGCTACCAAGTTTTATCATAACTATTATAGTTTATGAATTATTACTATGTTTTCAATGTTTTCAGTAAAATTATGTTAACATTGATGGCATGGGATGGCACAGGACAATGATTTTAATGGCACGGGACAATGAAATTCAGTGAGTAGGGATTCATATCATGGTTGTCGACCATAACTTTTGATGCACGCGACTAATAGGTAAGCAATTGGGGTTTATAGCCCTGAATTATAATTAATACTTAGTTGTTTCCATACTTTGAAGGCTTATGTCTAATTTCATAACATTTTTTCAGTATTTGGATTATAACTCCGGCCGTGTTTGAGTTAGACCCTTCTAATTCTCAGGGAGGATTAGGAGGAAACCCTACGTCAATTTGCAACTTGTTTTATTCGTTTATTTAGGGTAGTTTTTGAACAAATTGGCTTATTGTACTTTTAATGCACTAGTGCTGACATCTCGTGATTTATTATATATATAATTAATTCTGAACCCAATAGATGGCGCCCAACGATGTAGTTTTGGTTGCCTATAGCTCCAAAATTGCCACTTTCGAATACGTATAAAAAATTCAATTGTAATATTAAATCAGAATTTTCAGAAATTAAATATACTTTGATATATTGGGAAAATAATCACTCGTTTTTGAATATACCTTTTTGATAGGCTACTGTGGCGAAAAAGTTTTGGCCTTATCAGCGCTGATAACCTTTAAACTTTTCAATGTCAAACAGGCATAAAAATGAAAAATTGAATATATTTTGGAAGAAAACTTTCACTGACAAACGACATAAAAAAGTGAAACTGTTGACCAGTTACTGTGGCGAAAAAGTTTTGGCCTTATCAGCACTGATAACCTTGAAACTTTTCAATGTCAAACAGTGCATACAAATAAAAAAATTGAATATATTTTCGGAAATTTTCATTCACAAGCGGCATAAAAAATGAAATTTTTAATTGGTTACTGTGGCGCAAAAGTTTTGGCCTTATCTGCGCTGATAACCTTGAAACTTTTCAATGTCAAACAGGCATAAAAATGAAAAAATTGAATATATTTTGGCGCAAAACTTTCACTGACAAACGGCATATAAAAAAGTAAAACTTTTGATTAGTTACTGTGGCGAAAAAGTTTCGGCCTTATCAGCATTGATAATCTTGAAACTTTTCAAAGACAAACAGTCCATAAAAATGAAAAAATTGAATATATTTTTGGCGGGAAAATTTTCGGTGGCGCCATCTATTGGTGAATAGCTGAACTAACGATGTCGGTAACAACGAACGCTTAGGCCTCTGTAAACCAAATATGGCATAGGAAAATAAACAATAGACATTTAATTAGTTTATTAGAGTTAACCAAGTGCATAATATAATAAATTGTGAAATAAGGTAAGATCTCTTCTGTGTAGACTAAGACCATAAGTAGTTTAGGGCCATAGCAGATGAGTCCAAGTGACTCGTAGCTGTAAAACGAAATGTTATTACAAACTAGTTAACAAGCATAAATCATGATCAATATAAATAAACCCTTGGAGAGTTAGCTACTTGCCAAATCTACCCATGTAGAGTGCATAAATAAGCATAGGAGTAATGCTCACCCAGAGTTCTTCTTCTTCATTGGGTTTCCCCGTGTGGTGCTTGTGTTGTCACATAGGCTGCTGGAGTTACATATTGAAAGCCTCTATAACTTATACATTATGAGAATCAGTACTAAAATTAAAAAATAAGATAACATTACAAATAGGAGTTTACAGGTTACCCACTCACCAAGTTTGAAGCAAATTGCCAACATGTTACGATTGGGAATGAAGTTACGAGTAAAACTCTGGAGGAAAATAGAATATATTACACAAGCCAAAACCTGGAAGGATGGAACTAAAAAACAATGTTAATAGCAATAAAAGCATGCAGAGCTAGCTACTTACCGAGGCTCAAGAAGTGGAATCTGCATATAAGTAACGCTCACCCGAAGTTATATGTTGAAGGGCTCCCATGAAGATTTATACTAGAAGAAATGTTTTACAAATAGGTACTTTCCCCACATAGTCCAGATGCATTAAAAATCTGGAAGAATAAAAATATTAAAGCAACTTGAAAAAATGTTCTCCAGGACAAGCATCAGCAATGGTGTGTAGGAAAGAAATGAACATAAGAACCAATAGTGCATGTAGAACTACTGGAAAGAGATGAGATCCATATAACATGATATATGTATGGACAATATAGATTCATCCACAAGAGAAAAAAATTGACTTGACTATGTAGGCATTTACAAATTTTTAGTTCAGTCTTTATAGAACCAATGTTATGAGTTGTGATTGATTCTAGTGAAGTGAATAAAGAATAATTTCCAATTACTTTGTTGTTTTTTACTACCTTTTGGCCTTAAACTATTTACCTGGTTGATACTGCAATGTGTCGTGCGAGTCATTTTGCATTCTTTCCATGGTAATCCTGAAATGAAAATAAATAATATAAGTACAAGAAAATTGAGTCCAAATTAAAATCCCTGAGAAAGCCAGCTCAATCAAATGTAACTTTTAAATTTAATTTCAAGTCATTGTAAGTCTATAAGGGTAAGATCAAATTCAGCCATAGCAACAACACTCCATAGCCTAGTGGTTACGGCTATGGATGTGATCTGTGTGTCTCAGGTTCGAATCCTGAGTATGGCAACTCGAATTTAACTTTTAAATTTAATTTCAAGTCATAGGAAGACTATAAGGGTAAGATCAAATTTGCCCATAGCAACAACACTCCATAGCCTAGTGGTTACGGCTACGGAAGTGATCTGTGTAGCTCAGGTTCGAATCCTGAGAACAGCAATTGGAATTCTCAAGTTTTAAATTACTTGTATGCTCTGGGGGCCCCAATGGACTTAGCTGTATGTCCAATGGGGGCCCCGGGAGCGTACAAGGGCCTCATTTTTAATTTTTGAAGCCCGTACGTTAAGATTGTCTTGTGACGGCCCACCCCGCCGCTTCGCTCCCCGGCAGTAGACTGCCTCCCCATTCCCGATTTTCGTTACCAACAGACCGCGTATTGTGACGTATTTTGAGACTGGGGCGCCGCCACCCTGTGAGGAGTGGGGACTTAGAATTATTTTACATTTAGCCCCTATTGAATGGCTATCTTATGTAATTGTATTTTTACTAGTCGCTCTCAATTTAATTTTTAAAAAGAATCCTGCCCGGAGCTGGGATTCGAACCCAGGACTCCCATGTCACAAGCAAGCACTCTACCACCTGAGCTACTTAGTAACATACCTATTGAAAATTAAAACTTATACTTCTATGCTCAAATTCAATTGAACTAACAATTATTTAGAAAAATCTAAACTCCGGTTGGGATTCGAACCTAGATCTCCCAAGTCGAAGTCAAGCACTGTACCAACTGTACTACCAATGACTTTACGAGGGGTATATTGAAACATATACTTCCGCCTTCACTAGCAAAGCTACAATAACAAGTACTAGTACTTGGAGTTATATTCCATGTACTCTTACTGAAGACGCAGCCACTATTCTAATTAATAATTTGAAAAAGTAACCCTGATCTCCTGGGATTTAAACTCAGGACTCCCAAGTCGTCAGCAGCCATTACAACAACTACCCTAACAACCGTTTTACGTACAGCCATTTGAAATGTCAATTTTAAATCCCAAATAGTATAGTGCAACTTTAACTGACTTTAATCAATCCATTAAGTTTGAATACGCACTCCAGTTATTGTAATGTCTCATTAGTCGTGTAATTAACTGTTAAGCTGAATATATGATAAATTGATGACATTAATTGTTGTTCTTACCTTTAAAGTGATCTCATATGCCATCCTCCTAGGCTTAAATGTTATTTGGTGAACTAAAACAAATCTACATTAGTTAAAATACATTTATCAATCATATACTAATGAGTACCAGTCATTGATTCACTACGGTTCGTGTATTTAGCGATAACGTTCCCTGTAGTCGATATAATTGGTAAGCAACATTGACTTGGTAATGTAATGTTCTTATACCGCTGAAATTTCAATTAAACATTAACATAGAGCTATAATTAGTTTGATCAATTTAAATTCCCTTTGATTAATCCTCTTTCTCTTCAATTATACATTGGCTGATTAAATATCATTAAGTCGTAATAATATAATATACAATAACAAATATTTAATCAACTAATTGAACTCCAATAAGTATTAATATATGTTTATGTAATTTAACCAAGTGCCATTGTAAGAAATGTACGTACTTCTCCTATGTTTAAGAGGATATAAGATTAAGATTATTAAATAAGTAAAGTCGCATTTTCATGGTATTCATTAAGGGCAGCTTATTGTGGCACGATGTGGTAGTGAAGGGGCGGTAGTACACAACATAGAGATGATTACTTTCGTTCAAATACGTGTTCTAGCTCAGAAATGGCGTTAAAATTTTGATTGTTTTAAACATTTAAACGTGAAAATGTACCATCAAACTTGAAAATCTATGCGTGGGCGTGTCATTCTAAGTAATATACATTATCACCCGCATTACCGAACGCATTTTGCTAATTAATATCGCAATTGTCATAAGAGCAATTATAAAACGTTCCAACGTAACACAATGCATCATTTGCATAATTCTTACACTAGATAATCTCGATTCACTTAGCAATCTAACATTAATAAGTTGTTATAAGAATTAATGATCATCTATGTATTGCGAATACAGCGAATCCAGTGTGCAAGAGAAATTGATACAAATATAATATGTATACGTCACATTAATTTTAAAATTACATCATAAATATTCACGCACTTTGATTGTATCGTTTACATATTAATTGTAATGTATAAGTTTGTGATGATAACACAATGTACGATTACAAGATAACTAGATGTAAATTATCGTATCATGCAAGAGAAACATTTACTACTTCTAGCGCGCACAACTCAGAAAAGAAGTAATAAACAAGAAGAAATAACCGCCCCGTAATAAGAGAAACTCATTTCTTGTGTTCTCCGTTTGTGCAATTATGATGTTGCGCTATTTGATTAATAACAAAGGCACCAAATAGAAGGTATTTAAAACATTGATGCAATCGAGGTATCTTCGTGTATTGATTTAAATTCGCGTTAATTTAACTAACCCATCGAAATGATACGAACGCATGTTTATATACATTACATGTACTAATAATAATTTATCCATCAATATACGCCAATTAAATTTGTAATATGTTATTGCACGCTGTTTTCTCTTCTATGGTAGATAGTTTGATATTATGACATTTATAGTATTCATAAACAACACGTAGTACACATCGATATTGTAAGGTTGTTTGTTTCTTTCTTATTATTAGTATTCTTCATATTCAATACGATAAGAAAATATAAATCGAAATTGCATTGCAATGGACCCACCTTTGTTTATTAAACTTTAGTGTGTAATAATTAATATATGACGTGCGTCTGGTATTAAACATTTACAATTGCATCTCTTCATCTTTGCAATTTCACTTCATTTGTTTTCGGCATTTCCGTGCAAATTTGTCACTATCTGGTTCACTACTCATCTACATATATAAATGTCAAATAATTATTAAATCTTATTGAATTGTACGTAATTGTTGTGCTTTTCTTCAATTGGTTAAACCATAATAGTAAAACGCTTTAAAAATTGTTCAATTCCCACGCTCTGCGTTCTTTCCCAAAACGCATTCATCAAGCGTAAAAGTGGAATAAAAAGTACAAAATCAATATCAATTATATCTTGTCCTGCTTCTTACATTAAAATACTATTTGCTTTCCTCATAATATTGTTAATTCACTCGCCTTAAAGCTCATTTATCATAATTACTACCTTCGAATAGCTATTAATAAACTACTGGTAGTCAATTCATCAAAAATTGTTTGGTGTTTGTTTTTTTGTATTCTTGTTCATAATGTTATATATGTATATATTAATTTATACTTATTTGTTCTTTTGTAATAATAGACGATATTAAAATTGAAAGGGTTTTTCGAACTATATCGAACTAATCTTTGCTTATTAAGTCGGACTCAATTGCGTCATTGTTTCATGAGTAATGAGTGGCAAACCTCAGTACGCTCAATTTGAACTCGCTCATCTTCATGATCTAATTAACCGCTTAGTCAATATAAATATGTTTTACGAAAACCACGGATATCACTAAAATGGGTACAAATGCGGTGTGGTCGGTATCATAAATATGTATAAATACGTCATAAATGCGGAACGATATGTCGTAATGTCATAATGTGTATGGCGTACAGTACATGCCGCAATATGATAATGTCATTGACGAAATTATTTCAGCTGAATTCATATAAATCGCTATAGAGTTGCGCATAAGAAAGCAAATAGAAATTGCTTTTGTTTACAATTTATGTCTTCATTGTCAATGTATGCCTTGGCGAAATCGCCACAAAGTTAAATATTAATTATGGTCAGATTAGATCAGACATGAATACAGTTCGAATTCATAAGGGTCCAGCCCCCCTTGCGTGCGTGTGTCTGCACTATTTCGGCTAGCTATCGATGCCAAGGCTCGCCTTAAAGGACATGCAGATTCTCACAAGACTTCGACTTGCTGTCGCGCGCCCATACTTTGCCCAATAGGTTTTTCACCTTTAAACTCGCAGAGGTGCGCGAACCGCGATATTTCTTGGGCGAATTTTGCGCGCTGCCCGTCGGTGTTCCCGTCACCGACGTGCCAGACGATTTATTCCTATTATGATTGCGCTTTGACGAGCTGCGCTTGCGAAATAGATCCCGTGAGCGTTCAGGATTCTCCAGCTTGAGTCTGATCTGAGTGAGGATTCCAACGAGGAGCTCATCCACATTGTGATTGATCCCCACAGAGGTCTCTATGTACTTGCAATCGTAAGATGTGGCCATTGATTTTCCCTCTAAAAAACGCATATTTAAATTCAACATCGCCAAAACAGCAAGTACGACTCTACTTAGGACAAGCTGGTCCATGCATGCAATGAGGGAAAAGCCAGAAAAACAGCAACGTAAACGAGATCAAAACAGAGATGCGTTAATCGGTTATGAGGTCAATGTAGTAAAAAGCAAGCCAGACACACAAGTGCAGGGACCCCACTTCGCGGCGCTCTCATTTCCGCGCATTTCCTCGTTGCCTCGACAATGACTCCCGCCGCCGGTTGGCGCATAAGGAAGCGCGCAAAGAGTTCAACGTCCTGCCGCACTGCGCCGAAACTAAAGCGTGTTGCAAAACTGTTTGCTTCCTCAATGTGTGTATGTATGTGTATGTGCATGGTGGGGGTGCGTGCAGGATTCATGGCAGGACGCTTGGCAGGACACGTCGTATATGGTTAAACCGTCAACGATGCGATGGCCTGAGAGCGCACCACGGGAATCGATTGCTATTGCGATGCAACATCGTATCCCATCCACTCTATACACAAAATGCTGTTGATGTGTCATACCGTTTCATTTCAATGAAAGGCACTTGAATATAATACTTCTTCAAGCAGCTTGCGTATCACTATACTTGCCAAAGTCGCGTTGAATGAATGATGGACGCATGAATACAGAAGCATCAAATACTAACTGATTTTCTACAATTCGCTAGCGAAGGAGCACTATTAGATTAAGTTTGCGAAGCAAGTCTCCTGGCCGTAATTACTCACAGCCCGGCATACGGATATCATGCTAATGGATAACTTGAATAAGATCAACTTTAAATTGAATCAATTCCGAACCGCAGTTCCGAACCCCATGCCTTTCATGGACCACGTTGACGCAGCACTGCGCAATTTGATTATTTCAATCTGCCTTTTCTTCAAATAAAATATACGCGGCAGTTGAATGCGATATTGAATAAACTTTGTAATGCAAATTTCCATCCGATTCAATTGATGTAAGTTCTGCTTTGTCCTGGTTCGTTTCCAAGTATTACCGCTATGCATTTAGTTATCAGCATCCACGGATATAAATCGCAACTTTCCGCTAACGTCTTAATGATTATGTTTGAATAAATTTAACAAATCTGTTCACAGGCGAATACATACTACCAACGCAACTTTCGTGGTGCTGTTTTCTTGAAACATTTGATAACAAGCCGCGGTTTTTGATAATAGTTGTGGCGTTTATATTTCAAGTTCTGTACGCGCAGTTTATTCTTTCTTATGGGAGTCGTTGGGTGTCTTCGATCTTTTGGATTAACTTTAAGACGTCGACGCACCGGTTGCCCTTTCTTCTCTTCGAGAGCGGGTATCCCATGTTTGGGTATACGTGGTACCATTTTGGTATTCATACAAGCATCGCGACCACGCTCCCGCAATAATTTGTTCATATCCCTAGTTTTTAACCCATTAGGTCTCTGCACCGCTTCTGGTACATACGGACGATGCATGTATTTGCTTGCTAATTCTTTGCGAAACTCTGCTGCATGTCGCGGCCACTGCATCTTCCGTGCATTTAACATCATCCAGTTGCCCAGTTGTTTCTTAATCCAGTTATAATCTTGCGTGTCTTTAGAATTTTTATATTTGTGTTTTTCTTGAAGCCGAACCATTTTGATTTAAGCGCTCAGTAGGTGTGTACGTGAAAGAAACGAGCGAAAGTTTAACAGAAAATTTTGGCTAGTCGTCCAAAAATTATAAAAACTATTTTTTTTTTCAAACTGACAGTTCCTATGGTGACGGCCTACTTATATTCCCGGGCGCAAAATGCCAACTACGATAAAATACTCCCCCATCAATTAAAGCGACAACCATTGAGTGACAGCACGAAAGCAAAGCAACAATATGAAAGGAGCAACAATGCGCACAGGCAAACGAGTCCAAAGGACGTGCGTCGTGATATTCTGCGGCATGCATGCATATCGTCGTCTCAATTGCCTCAGAATTTCTCTGACAGCGCCATTACGCGCGCGTCACTACAACTTTCGCAAAACTTGTCCGAACATAATCTATTCAAGCGTACAGTACAGTTCGCATAGTTCACTTGCTATTTACTCGCGTGTATGAGCTATTGTTTCTTGTTAGCCGTCCGCCCTATTTTATTGCCCTCGCTGCTTTTGCTGGCTGACAGCAAGCCGCATATTAGGAGGCAAAACGCGTCCAAACTAATACAGCGCGCAAAAGCCACTACTACGGCTTGATAATACGCATCGACCCCGTGCCGTATGTAAACGCCGTATACGATGCAAACTACTACAAAACAAGCAACGCTAATTTAATGCGAATGAAACACCAGCGTACAACAGTTGCGAATTTACGACGATTAAATCGCGCGTGACAACACAATATACATCGCATTAATATGTACGAGTTGCCAAAACACTCATTGGCGCGCAAACGGGGGCGGCTCTAGAGCGTAACTGATGCGACGCAAATTGTTTCTCTTCTCGACAGCGTAATCAGCGCGAGTGCGCGTTTTTTTCGCGTGATATATAAAATCCAATCAAACAGCTATTCAATGGCGAGTGCATTTCGAGATAATGGTAGCCGGGAATGGGCGAAAAAGGGCGCACATGCAAATTCAGCCACCACATGCGAATAATAATAAATCAATTTGACTCACCTTCGGTGCTGACTGCGCGAGAACGTACCAAATCAGCTTTATTCGACACCAAAATAACAGCTTTCGTGCTAATCGTGTCCAACGTCCATAATGTTTGCAGTATCATTTCGGCACAGCTCAGGCTGGAGCGATCCGCGCATGAATACACAACGCAGTAGGCATTCGGATCCGTATACTTTTTGATGCAGGTTTGCGGCTACAAAAATATTATGATATAAGCACACTTGTGTATAAAACGATTACCACATATACTCATACCGATAAGTCCGCTGTTGCAAAGTCAATAAATACCAATTCGGACTCTTCACCTGCTAGCAATACTGATACGGACTTTTCTCCACTATCGTCATCTGGAACAAACAGAATAAGGACATATTAATTTAATTAATCAATGGACCAATTGTAGTTTGGAATAATTGCATTTCGAATGCATAATACGTCAAGTTGCAAACATAACTTGCTGCAAGCTCATAAAGTAATTTGGTTCGGAATTCGCATGGTGAATCGAAGTCGAATTAATTCGCTTCAATGCTGAAGCTACGAATACCATGGATGGCACATTGTAATATACGTGCAGTCATACATGGTACGTTCGTTCAATCAGTGAGATGTAATCACATCAAGTTTACTGCGAACGAATTTCTCATTGTCGATGAAACCGGGCTGGGGCGCACAACGAGAGTTACACAAAGTATCATCATCATCAACAACAACATCCAGACTCATGCTGGGAGCGGCGGCTAAACGAGCTGCAGTTTGAGCCGTTCTCGATGATCACATTTTTCGTTTTGCTCCAGCAAAATAATTGGCACGCGTTTAAACTGAGCCACCTTTACCCGTACGTAATGAGTAATTAAATTAAGCTTAAATGTCTCTGAAATTTGTGAGCGCGCAATTGCTGCAAAGTGTTTTCATTTTCCGCAAATTTTCTTGTATCTTGTCTCCATCAATCTTGTACCGACTTTCTTCTTGCATAGGAAAAGTTTCTTGACGAAGACACGATGTTAACATGATGTATGTCATGGATGGAAGTTTCTATGCGCAACGCATATGTAAGAAAAACAGCGAAATGAAGATATACGCAAAGAGAGCAAAGTCTTGCACGAAGCGCAAGACTTATAAATATTAATGGCGAACGTATGTGCGGTTAACGTTATATGCGAGTAAATATTGAAGATTGCCATCAGAGCTTGGCATTTCAAGCAAACGCAAAATACGAACGAACAAACGAGCAATTTCCATATGCATATTTGGCGTGCAAGTTAAATTGCATTCGACCGCCGCCGCTGATGATGATACGCATTACTTCAAAATAGGCAAAAGCGACGTATTCAATCAATTATCTATCCATCGATGAGTGATATGCGGATGGGGCTGATATACCCAAAGGATGTTTTTATCTTTTCATCTCATCTCATCGATATAATGCGATAGAAAGTTCTAATTTGCAAAGTGCCTCAGCTATGCCAGGAATTAATTAATTAGATCAAGAATATGCTTACCTATGCTTGTGTCATATGCGTGGAGGTACTCGGAAGTCATAAATTGCGAGACCAGCGAAGACTTGCCGACGGCTGGGCCGCCCAACATGAGAACACGGTACGGCATCGGACCAGGCGCGCTCGTCGATGACTCTCTGGAAGATGCCAAACTACAATTGGCGGACGTGCGTGCTGAATTCACCGTCGACACTACCGGTAGCTGTTCGGTGCTGAAACAGAAGCGAAATATGAAGATAAATTCGATTTCGGAAGCAAAGCAGTAGAAAGGTACATAACATGAACATTATTCAGCGGCTGTGAAACGCGAAACAACAATAACAAAAACGCGCGCGCGCATCGACAGCGGAGCGACAAAATGGAACAAATGGAAAACATGTTAGTGGGTCAAACAGGTATTCGTATTGTTGTTGGATTGCGAAAAATAAGACGGGCGGTGTTATCGTAAAGCGACCCTCCGCCCGCATATCATCCCACTGGGTTAGCGTCGTCGTCGCCGCCACCACGACGGAGGAATCCGGTTGGACGAAGTCGCCCGCGTTAAAATGTCAAATGCCGCGGAAAATGCGAAAAACGTGGCAATGTGGAAAATGTTAATGGTGCCATCCTGGTTAGAGAGAGGACTGCTTATATTTTATGCGCACGCTCGCATTCGAACATAGAAACCGAATTATAAAAATGCACGCCGGGACCGCACACACACGCGTCGGGAATGGAAAAAAGAGGCCACGCGGGAAAGATAGATACGCGCCGCCGTCACCGCCACCGCCGCGTGATACGTACGCTGAATTCTGAAACAACTAAAGTGTTAATGCATTATACATTCCTGGAGTTCTTTCACTTTGGGATAAATTTGCATGTTCAGTCGGGCGCGTACAATATGACACCAATTCGGAATTATGCCAATTTGAATAAACAGACACCGTTGTAAAAACCCTTGAGTTGCAAAATCTGCGCTCGAGGATGATGAGAAAAACGCACGAAAATGGAAAAGAAAAAATACTGGCATTAGACGAGCAAAGAACACAAATGTATCCACGCCGCCGCTGATACACTTGTATGTCCGGTGTCTATTTGAATGTAAAATATGGATTTATGAAAATCGTATGGGCCACCACTTTTTATGCCAAGAAAAAAAAGCGTACGTATTTCGTTGGCAATCTGACAGTAGATTTATGTAAGCCACATTTTTGCAAGTTGCTGGCATACATTAAATATTTTAGACATATAAATTGTTTCGTTTAGCGAACACGCCATTCTCTTCACTAAGTACTTTGAAAGCAAGCTGCGTATAACTCAAAGATACAAAAAGTGAAATGCATTTTAAAACAGTTGCTTTCAACTTCGGGTTCCTATAAATTTCAACAAGTTCGCTTTTTCAACCCCCTTTGAATGTTATACGAATTCTGAAAGCACTTTATCACGCATATGAACCTTCAATTGTTAAAAAATGATTTTGCGGGGTAAAGAATGGGGTGCAGGTGAAAATAAACTTGGGTACACGAAGTAAATGATAGCAATAAAATTATAGACAGCCGATGACATGGTTTATCGCGTCGTTTGTGGTACGTGTAATGCTTACGATTCTCGAGGAAGTAATGTGCGTTGTGCTCCCCTGAGAAGATTGCGAGGGCGACCGGTAGCGGGCAAGGTGGGAACGCTACGATAACGACTAAACTAGACGCTGGGCTGACACTGTGTGACGGCGTGACGTGCAGGATACTCCGGGAGAGAGAACAAGCGAACGAAACGGGGGATTGATGTTGCTGTGAAGAGTTTCACGCACGAACTAAACTAAACATCCCTCTAAACATCCTCGTGCACGCTCATCCGTTGGGTGCACGTTGTCGGGTCGACGTTTCGAGAGTGCACGTTATATGTGTGTCTCTCCTCCGGGTGCCTCTTTCATCACACGTCGTGCGCTCCCGTGATTACAGCCTACTTCCATCGTCCCGATATCAATATCGGCTAAATCACAAAATCCATCCAGCCATCCATCCATCCATCCATCAAGCCACCGCAATCATATTACGTCGCGAGTAGAGCAGCGCGTTCAGGAATCCCGATGTGATTCAAATTTGTCCGATTGTGCCGCTAATTCCGAATTGAGTTACATTTTATTGTATCGTGCGGCACTCGTGCTTCGCCGCAATATCAATATTGAATTATTGAGTATTCCCCGAAGTGCACGTCGGCACATGGCGCCAGTATCACACCCCGTAATACCAATGCAAACACCCGGTATTTGCGCTCACATTATTTGTATACGAATGTCGCTCCAGCAAAGCGACTTCTCTGTTTATAAACCGCACAATCTTAACGTCTTTGTGGCTGTGTGGGTGTGGGTCTTTGCTGGTGGTCGCGAGCGCATGTGTTGAATGCGGTTTGTGCTGATGGTCTGCTCTATCCCACATATCCATCCGTACGACAAACTAATCGAATTATCATAGACCATCGGACCGCATCAATCATAATCGGATTAAAAGACCGGCTTTCTCTGCGCCTACTCTCTCTGATCTATTATACATGCTAAACCGCATTCGGGTTTTCGTCCAATAGATGCGCGCCGCAAACATTCGGCTTTTTTTTCTCTCTACTACCACCACCCGGCCCCGCCGACACCGCTTTACCCCGGTGTCTTCTGCTATCTCCTCGAATAACCGGATAACGTCGATACTCGAAGCTAATGATTTTACATCTCTGCACATAAAAATACCTCACTCGCGTACATGTCCACGTTCACGTCATCACCCACTTATGTGTGATGGAACACCGCTATCCCATTGTATTGTATCCTGCGAGTGAATGACGTTAGCGCAGCGGGTGAAGAACCGAATTACGCTACTTAGGAGCAACCCACGTACGAGCCAAGATGACGCTCAAGTGCAACACAATAACATGAAACTGTTATTGAAGCTGCTAGGATAGAATTCCAATAAACGCGAATTAAATCGGGATTGGCGGATTCCATGACGTCGCAATATCTTCATTGCGCTCTTCAACCAAGTAAAGAGCATTCGACCGGAAAACAAAACTAACAACTTTTATTGACGATATGTCATTCAACACTGTTTCCTACTCTAAAGATGATAATTGAAGTTATAGAAAATTGTTATCTCCCAATTACACAACACACGGAATGGTAACCCTATGAAGTGGGTTACCATTGTGCTGTGCGCCAAATATCAAGGGGCGGTGGGCACGATTGATAAAGGTATTAAACACACCCGGTATAGGGAATACTACCTTAAATGTAATAATTGAGAATGGTAAACAAACTTTGTTTGCCAATCTCTCGACGAATGAATGGCGTTCGCGTTCCCGTTTGCCGTTTGAAAAGAAGTTTATTTATACATGGAGCGCGCAAAGTGGTGGCCTGAATGGAGCAACGTGTATTTATCAACATTTCAGGCGAGTGGCAATGTGTAAACAGCAAAGGCGGACTTGTTGGATTCTCTTTCTATTGATGCGAAATGTGTACATACATTTCTGGCAGCAGGCAGGCGGGTATTGTGTGCAGCGAGCTATTGAATGCCGGCGCTTGTTGTCCGCAACAAAGTCGGAATGCTGATAAAAGAAGAGCTCAATGTGTCTCTCGATATACGATAATAGAGAACGGTTTAAAAATAACAACGCTTATTATTTTAGGTTTCGAGAGAACAATGGGATCATCAGGACGATGATGAAGCCGCCACAGCTTCAGCGCTGACTAAATGAATTTGGCACTCACCTGGAATTACTGGAAGCCACTGAATTATTCGACCTCGATCGACGACTCTTGAGACTGTCACCGCGATTGACGACACCCTTGCCGGTGATGGAGAAGTGCCGCAGGCGATAGTACTCCTCCTCGACGCCCGTATTCGGCATGGAAGCGACACGCGACCGCTGCTGTGGAAGACATAGGTAATTGGGTCTTCCGGAAGATCTGCCTGGCATCTTGACGGACTGCGAGCGATTGTGATGCGGACTGCCGTATCTGTGGAGAAACCAAGCAAACCACGATGTTACAATGCATTCGAGCACACGCACACTCAAAAACTAAGCAAGCGACAGACAAATTTGCACGCATGCAAATACCGGTCGCCCGAAATGAACAGGATGAAACATGTGGTCGACATCCATCGCGCAAGCACCAAAACGGGCATTCTCGTTAAGCAGCGCAACGCGCAAACTTAATGCATCCCGAATGATGCATTTATCATTGTATTTATATCTGGAAGAAAGATGCACGCGAAAGAAATTGCACATGTAAAACATTAAAAGATCTAAGAGATTATAAATAGAAAATGCGGATGAATGAACTTTTCCACTGTGTGAAACCCGCCGTTAATTTGGTGGCGCGTTCATTTGCAATGTGCACGTCTGTCTGTCAGCGGCTTGTTTCCGCGGTGTGACTAAATTGGCGAGATGGTGATGATGCATGCATACATACCTCATTTCAAAGTCGTGAATCTCCTCCAATGTCAGAGTGTTGGCTACATCCAGCAGCTGCTTGACATTGTCCTCCTTCTGTTTCTTGGCGGCGTGCGCCTCCACGTTCGAAACAAATTCGGTGCCGTTCTTGAGCAGAATTGTTGACACGTTCGCGTTATCAACGCTAAGCGAGGGTTGTTGAACGACAATCGTCGCTTGCGGCAGCTTGCGATTGCTGGCAACTTGCATCGTCGATGAATTCTCCATGGGATTCGTCGTTACGTTGATGGGTGATCCACCGGAGGCGTCCAACTGGGCACCCACTTCACGCAGACATTTATTGAGACACACGCTGCCGCGCTTCTCCATCGTGGCCGCAGGCACAAACAAGGAGTCTTCGTGCGTGCCGTCCACTGTTTCATTGAAGAAGTCCACACGCAAATCGGGCAGCGGGGGCGTCTCTCTCGCCTTCTCGCGAGAATACTTTGCAATGTGCTGCTCGTCGTAGACGAATTTATCACCCTTGTACTTACTGGGCGAATGGTGGTGATGCTTACGGCTGGATTTTTTGCGGCGCGGCGATGTGGCATGCTCTTCGGGTGGCGCACTCTCGATGCGATCGTAATCGCCCTGTGCAGCAATTTTATAGCTGTTACGGCGTCGCGCCTCAAATCGCATCGCATCCAGTTGCTCCTCCATCAGATCGTCGACGGACTTCGGCGCTGATGAATTGCCGTCACCGGTAGCGCTATCGGCGTTGGTGGGCGTTTTGCTATCGCCGCCCTCGGTGGGCGACTGCATGTCAAAGGTGAATTTATTCTGGTGGACGGCCGTCGGCGGCGTTTGCTGTTTGGCCGTCGGCGGCGTCTTCGGCGAGACGAGGGTTGGTTGCAGCACCTCACCATTGTTCGTGTGGTGCTGCGGCTCGGAGGTGAAGAAGTCGAGCGGCTCGTTCATATCGAGACTGTCCTCGGTGATCTCACCATCTGTAGCCGTCATCGTCGTGACGATTGTATTCGAACTGTCCGTCGACGTGTTGATCGTCGTCTCGGACGTGGTGCTCGAGCCCATTACAATCACTTTGGGCACACTCTGCTGTTGCGAGCCACCGCCACCGCCGCCGCTTCCGCTCTTGTTGCTTTTGGTCGTACCGCGTCCCGTCTTAAAGTTGAGGCGTCTCAATGCTGATGTGGCAGTGCTGATCAGGTCCTCGGAGGGTCGGGGAGATTTCGGGCCCGACTGCGAGTTGACTGTCATCCTGGAATGGTGTTGTTGGTGCTGTTGATGGTGTTGATGCTGGTGATGATGATGTTGATGATGGTTTTGATTGGGATTTGGCTGGTTGTGTTTCTGGTGCTGGTGCTGATGGATGGGGCTTTGTGGTTTGCCTTCGCCAGCTGCGATCTGTAACAACGATAAAAATCATTAGTCAAGACGATCTTGCAATTTACTTGGACGCATTAGTTGTAAATCTATTCCTAAATACATTATGAATATTAAAATATCATTAATAGAAATTCAGGCGCTCAGAAAATATACGTAGTTCAAGGATTAAGTTCATTATCCTTGCATATTTCAATCATGCATGCGAACGTAATGATGTACTTACTAAGGCATTGTATAACATATTATTACATTTTATCTACAATAGAATTTATACTGCCACTTGTTATCGTAGATACGCATGTCATCGACAATAACTCAGCGTCTGTTTATATTCAATACGGAATACAACAGAAAGAGAAAATTAAATAAACTTTTATCGCTCATAATAGAAAAAATATCTATGATATAATGCGATTCCCCTATAATTGGTTCTTTCCCATTTCTCATCCTTCTCGTCCCACTTTGTTTGTCGAAAACCGAGTGGCGAAAACCTTCGCCGAATTAAGAACCATTAACAACGCGAAGCACGTAAAACATCAATGATAATTCATGAAGTTTTTTCGTAATGCAGTCGTAAAATTTTATATTGTTTTGTTTAAGCGTAGTCCACAAATCAAGCAGTTACAAGAAGTCTTCTCATCATTACACAGCATTTCAAACGTCACAGCAGTAGCCGCCACCGCGCCGCCTTACCCTAGCATGTCTGCAACGCATCCGAAATGTTCAGTAAGGGAGACACGTTCACCGAATCATTTATGAACCCCACGAGAAGAAATCGCACACTGAACACTCCTGGACGAGTTAAACTGTGACGTTTGAGATGCTACATAAACTACCCGACGAAGAGTTCTCTTTTGAATAAAAAAGCGGAATATTTAATACTAAGACGAGGCTATAAAATTTTAATTGTTATACCTACTTCATTTATATCGCATGAACTCAGCTCTAATATATTATAATAACTATACAAGAATAAAAAGTTATTAATTGAATTCCATGAAACAAAGTAGCGTATGAATGAAACAATTTCTCGTTCAACCATTTCAAATTGGATGCTTGCTTGGCACGCACCCGACGCGATAGTTGCGTTAATTTATTTTCAGCATTCGCGCCGGGGTGAACTGCTTAAATAACATAAACATTCAGCCAACGTCGGGTACAGATTGGCGCACGCACTGGCAATGAAAATTGATCGCGACACGACGCGTCATGTTGTGTTTCGGCAGTTCGTGCGATATGCGCTGCCAGCACGGCCGCCACCACCGCTGCTGTTGTTTAAAACGGGCGGCTGGCTGTTCGTAGGCGCCGGCGGCAAACAAGGCGTCAAAACGCTGCTTGCAGCAGATGCGATGAAAGTTGGCCGCCCCAACACGCGTTTATTATTCAATTCGTTCAAGTTATAACTTTATCAAGTTTGCGCCGCCCCCGTAATGCGATGCTGGGATAAGAGTGCGCTATTTTATTACGTGGAACGTGTTGTTTCGTAAGGCGCAGCTTATTATTGCTAATGAATTGTAATTTTTATCGGCACGCCGACTCACTTGCGAACACCAAACGACTAAGGGTTTGGATTAATTAGTGGAGCTCGTCCTGCAAAGCTCCCTTTAAAAATACGCTAATAAACCAAGATGGAAAAACTTAATAATAATACGCGTTGTAATCGCGAGTAATTCGTGTTTATTTATATACTTCTTGTTCGCACGATTACAGTGATTACGCTCGGCTATATAAATAATGACGAGAATTTAAATTCGCTGCTGTAGTAAACAACAACGTGTCGCACATGCAAATTATAAACGAAGCGTTGCAACGCAGTCGACACGCACTTGTACTTGTTCTGCACAGAACGGTAGCACGTTTTCATTCGCTTTGCCGCCGCTGCTGCAGGTCAAGTTGAAGATTTATTTTTATGCTGTGCACAGTAAATGTGTACGTATTTGCATGCTGTACTAGAGTTAAAGTTGGAACGCCTTATGATTCACATTTTTCATTTTCTCCTACGTCCTCATTGTTTTATTTCATTGTGCATTGTTTTCGCCCTTCCTGCACAGCACGTTCTCTCATATTGAAAGAAATAAAATGTTCGCTATGTTTAAGAAATTGTTTTGAAATATCTTCAAGTATTGACATTGTTATAAAACTAATTGAATGCCAAGCAATTTTCCCTTTTTAATAATACTCTATTATTATTACTTTAGTAATCAGATAAATGATGAAGTAATGCGCAAGTAATAATTTAAATATTAATTTTACGACGTGAATAAAAATAAATTAACGATTCCCGGCCATCATTGGACATGTCATGTACAAATTGCTACAAAGGAAGAATTTTCCTCAGACTTCCTTCGCCCAGCCTTAACGTAAAAGCAAACACGCATTATGGGCAATAACAATCATGAATGAATTATGATATTAAAACATGGGCGATAAATGCCTGGCGCTGCGCCGCGAGACGATTGAAGGAAACACCAATTTGTCGATAAGCGATAAAAGTATACGAGTGTATAAATTGTGCATTAATAATACCATTTCGACGACAGCGACGCGCACGCGACAGCCTATCAGCACTCGTACAAAAATTCCATTTGGATAAATTGCCAATTTTTATAAACGCTCATCGACGCACGCATTCATTGAGTGCACAAATCAGCACGCTCGTAAATAAAAAGGACGAGGACGCGACGCCAGGACGCGTTTTTCGCACGGCGCTCGCTTCCGATCCAGCGAGTCGCAAGGCGAGCTGCATGTCAACAACAAAACGCGTCAATATGCGGAGCGCGTGCTGCTTCCAGTCGAACGACGCGAACGAATGCGATGCAAACGGGCGTAATTGCTGGTAAATATGTGGAAAATTATATTTCCTCCGCCCCGGTCGAATTGATTTTGAAATAATTGAATGGCATTATTTGCAGCGAGCGCCGGAATCCGCGAATTAATTGAAAACAAATTTCATGCGCGTAATGAGAAACGCACGCGCATGCAAGGCAAATTTGTTTACGAGATGCGCAAGCAAATATATGCAGAAACGACGTAAAATACCAGTAGCGATGTACGCTCGTACGCTCACTAACTAAGCAATTGCAGCGCACGAGTCGCTCATTTTGCGTTGTCAGCACGAAAATTAATTAGAGTGAGATTTCCGCAAAGGGCAATAGTGCATTATGTATTCAATCGTGAAAGGGGTGCTGCTGCCTTAGAAAGCGAGGCAATTAATTAAAACGATTTAAAAAGGATTGCATGCCGCGCTATTTGCTGAAACCTGTATGTGCGTAGCTACCTAAGCCGCATGCATACATATGTTCCTAGATCGGGACAACGACGGAGGCGGCGACGGCGGCGGCGTGACGCAATGTAGCGGTTGTTACAATATGCAGACGGTGTAATTGATTGTAGTCCCACATTCAACGTTTTGAAATTAGGTGAGTTTATAGGCTACACAACAATGCGCAAGCAAGCAGCACCACGCTCAGACACGCTTCAAGGACTTCGTCGTCCTGAATGGTTATGATCCTTTGTTTCTTGTATTATTTCTGCTTAAAGCAATATTAAATTTCTGCACGAATGCAGAAAATATTAAATTAATTTCAAAGTAATTCCAAACTGAAAAATTATCCTTCAAGTGTAATGAATAAACATCAATTGCATGCTAAGCGCAATATTATTATGAATTAATCACGAATCTGCGTGCAAATCTTTACAAATGTTGGACGTGTTCAATACACATACTCATAAATAATAAAACAAAAACATCTCTGAATTCAACCCCTTCCGACAGACAGCGCTCATTAATTACGAACGCGCGAAACGCTGAATTTTCTTCATTGGGTAAAAACAATTCCATTATTATTAAATACGAAACCACTTAAATTATAAATCCCATTCTAAAACATTTAAAACATTAAACTAATTGACTCTAATTGAATAATATACACGTCAGGGTCGTGCGTTCCACGCGTCGAACAAACTCCGCTGGCTAATAAACAATTACTACTTCAACACGCGTAATTTATTTTCATATAATTATCACTAATGCATTCTCCGCAACTTGCACGTCTGGTTGTCGCGTACTTTTTATTGCTAATCATTGTTTAAAAAGCTAAAAAATGATTAATATTAGTCGCGCGCGTAAAAAAGTGTGCTGACAAAAAGGCAAAAATGATTAATGAAAGCATTTTCTTCTTGTTTGTCAGCATATATTCGCGTTTCATGCAAGATTTTCGTACTTTTTCAACATTGTTTCACTTCCGTAATTCTTCAAAGCGTTCCGTTTTAGAATGTGTGCTGTAATAAATATTTGCGCTTGAGAAATTATGCTCCCCAGGCGAGTGAATATGACGTGGTTTTGATTGAAGGCGGACAGCAAAGTGCTTGTAAAATATAAACATTAATCAAGAAATAAAAACCACATTTGTGGTGAATGCCATGCGTGTTTTTGCATTGAATGGAGAAGTGTTCCTTTGAGAACACAGCGCGCGCGCGTCTTTGCGGCGACTGAGAAGTTCGCGCACGAATGATAAGAGCATGAAAAACGAAGAATGCGGGAAACCGAGAACGGAGTGAGTTAATACGTATTTTCCTGTGTGCACTTTTCCGGGACGCGCATGAATTTAAACCGATTTTCCAGCTCGCCGAGACACCGTAATGATAATCCGTGGTGGTGAAATATGATTTCCTTCCTTATTTCGCCCACGTGTGTGCCTGCATTATTGAATAGAAATTTCTTCCTCACGTCGTAGTCAACAAAATGTTTACAAAGACGCGAGCACGTTTTTCAAATGGTTTTTATCGTCGAGTAGCTTCGAAGAGCAAATATCCGAGATATGAACTTTGATCTTTAGTCATAGTTTTATCCCTGCCTATATCCTTTTGCCGCCCCAAAGGATTACACGCGACTTCCTTAAAAAGTATTCAAAACTAAATCAAATCAACTTAATGCTTACATCGCAGAATATTTCAGATTTTATACGCGTTAAAAAATCCATTTAAAACTAGATGATTAAATTGAATTTCTCTTTTGACCATTCAACAGATTGAATATTAAAATATAAATTGGATAAAATTGAATATTGAACTAGTCCTGCTGAAAGTTAATATAACTTTGTAAGTTCGCTTTAAAAAAAAAGGCGTATCGCGAAACAAACAGGAAAAATGTGCCTTGTAGCAGTAGAAAATATAAAATTTCTGAATTTCATGTAGCATGCATTGCAACAATATGAACTTTATTTAATTCAGGATCAGCTAGCATTTTCATAAAAAATTCAAACTATGCTCTGTTGCGCAAAAAGAAAACTGCGTGGACGTTGCGCATCTTTATAAAATGTTGATTTCTTTGCATAACTACATAATTAAATTCTATGAAACCAACTGCTCCTCTTTCGAGAGCACATTCTTATTTGCTCGTAACGTCAATATTTATAAAAATACATCAGTCGGAATCAAACGGACAGTCAAATTAAAATACAGATAAATATCATGTATCGTAAAGGCACGCATGTTGATCAAACATGGAATAATGAAATAAAATATGTGGAAAAAAAGCCTTGATGTTCCTATATACACCACTCAATATAAATATTAAATATTTATACAAAACTCACTCCATTCCGTTCATAAACATATCAATACATGAAGCGATTTTGATTCGAAATTGATTTTTGCCAAATTTAATATCAATTCATGCAAGTGTCGCAAAGGAAACGGCAAAATGTTTTGCTTAGATATTTAATAAACGCGTTTGTGCGGACGCGAACCCAAGGGGTGGGAACATTTATTTTTTGATGGCTTTTGAATACGCCATCTCGAAATTCGAAAATTGAACATGATGTAAAGGTGAGCAGAGCGCATTGAACTGTTCAAGTATTTCGAAATGTCATCAAAGCGAAACTGCGAAAATGAAATGCGAAATAGCGCATTGAACGCGTGATAACTGCTGGGAAATTTGATGGTCCCACGGGACACCTATACGCATCACCGTATCACGACGTGTTCGTAATGGACGTGCAAATCGCATTTACGAACACATAACTAGCACTTGACGATGTAGGGGATGTGTGCACATATTCATCGTTGCAATTGTGATAATGTTCCCGCATGTTAAGGGCTGGGAATTTCGCCTATATTATTCGTGTTCATGTTCAAATGGTCCTTAAGGATCGTCCCAAAGTGCTAATAATTTTGGTTATGTGATTACCTACATGCATTTATATGTGTTTTTTTCTTCTATTGCAAAAATACTTGTCTTAAAATAATTTTATTCTTATCTAAGATTCTTGTTCAAGCCCCGCTTCGTTAGTGAGTTAATTTAAATATTTTAATAACCGTTTTAAAATCCGTTCAGCAGTTGCTAAGATTTGCCCGAATATATGAATGAATGTTAATTTTTCTTGTGGTAGTGTATTGCGTACTATCAAATTTATATCTTCGCATTTAAAATTGCGGCTTGCATTGCACCGTCTTTAATTATCTGTAATTATTCGTACCTATGAAGTTAATTATCGGTTAAATGATTATTGGTAGCCATCACCGACTATTATATTAATTAAGTGTGCATGTTTCATTTTTATCTTTTCACACCTCCGGATTTAATTCATGCATGAAATATTGCGGCGTGTATGTGTAGTGTAAAAGTGAGCATGTGTGAGGTGTGATTTTTCGCACCTCTGTCTTGCACCAAGTATGATCGGCATGCACGTACTAATAATGAATGATTATCGGTAGCAATCGACGATTATTATCTTAATTAAGTGTGCTCGTTTCATTTTTATCTTTTCACACCTTTGGAATTTATTCATAAATCCAACTTTAACCCTCCCCGCGACTACAATGGCGCTTACGTATAATCAATGTTTAAATTATATTGTTTCGGTGTAGGTAATATTATATTATATAGATTTCGCAAGTTCAATAAATTTCCTAAATTTCAAAATAATGTTTCGATCAATTTAAACTTTTTTCAAGTCTTCAAAACTCCATTATGCAAAATCCCGCAAATGCAGAACATTATTTCCGAGCAAGTGGAAACAAGCAACTAAAAAGTAAAATAACACAATAGATTGTTCGAAATTGTTTCGTGTTACGCGAATGAAGGACAAACAAGTCCTACGAAAACACATATGCTGCAAGCAAACGTCTTGTGTATAAAATTTGAGAGATTAAGAAAAGCGTCGTCAGAAACAAAAGAAAAACATTTTGTGTCAAGAAAAACACCACGCAAAAGTTTTATGTAGGCACCTACGCTGCTGCTGTGCATATACATCGCAAGAGACGACAATCCCTAACGCATAATTTATGCGACAAAACGAAACATATTCGCACACCTAACGCATTCGCAAACTTGATAAAGTTACCCTGAACTAATGCATTAAATGCAAAGTCAACCACCGAACGTATTCAGTGTTCAGTCATCTATGAGTATGCCGCATAATACCAATCGAATATTAAAATATCCAATTTGGTTGATTTTCGAAGCGAACGCGTACGCACACAAGAATTCCACCCGCATCGGATAGCATATGAATATTCAACGTGCTATCCGTACATATTAATGTTAATTACGCACGGTGAGCGCGCCTGCTGCACTGCATCAAAAATCCATTGCGATATATAAAACATGCGAAATTATTTATTCAAGCAATTCAATTATTGACGCTCCGATTGTTCATAGATGTAAAGCACTCAATAATATCATTGACGGAAAATTATTTTGTGCACGCTAAATTCAATCAACGTGCACTGCACTGCACATTGAATAAACATTGCAATTAAGCGATTAAGGGATTTAGTTGCCCTAAACCTAAATTATTTATCCGAATTTCATCAAAATAATGCAAATTTACAACAAACTATGGTGTTTCGCGTAATTTCCGGTTTCATCAGAACCTTAGCAAAATCTGTCCTTCACTTAGCGTTAACGAAATTGACATAGACAAACGAATGCATTAAAATAGGGAAAATTAATAGATACTTCAATTTACAGAGACGTTAGCGTATAGCGTAAATGACACTGAACAACCCTTTAATGATACTTGTCCCCAATCTATTACACGCAAATGTACGCTGGCAGTGACGCGACTCTGCCCAGATGCCTCGTCAGCATCATAAATAACTTATACGCCTAAAAGGTGTTCGGGAAATTCTGCTCTTCAAATTTTCATCTGCTCATAAATGAGATACGTGGAAGCGTCAATGGCTGGCCAGCGAGAGGAAATTGAATGCTTACAGATATCCGCAATGATTCGAGTGTACTTCGAGGAAGTTAATTAATTTAACGTACAAAAACACCGCAGGGACACCTTATATGCATAGGGAGGCGGCAGTGGCATTGGCGGCGGCGGTGCGCATAACCCGTCCGTTCTTTCGGTCGGTTCGTTCGATCCGCACCGCTGCGCAAAAAACGCACTGACAAAAACCATCATGCTCGTGTCGGTGCTGGCGCTGGCGCTGCGTATCTTCTTCACTGTTTACACGCAGTCACTGTATTTTTGTTCATGCACGGGGGCGGCTCGCTATGCGTGTTTGCGCGCGCTGAGCGTACACGACAGCTTTTTGTGCCTGCGACCTTCTAGGTTTCTGTGTCATCACCGTGAACGCGGGCGCGCACCTCATATCTCGACTACGGTGCCGAAATGTTGTAGCGATTCACACGTAGCTAACATGCGCAAATAGGGTGTTCCACGTTCTATATTTAATTACCGACTGCTCTATTTATTCTCGTCGCATAAAATATGATGTTTTTGTCAAGTTTCAAGTGCTTGCCGAGTTTAGGACTTTAGAATAATTGGAAAACTTTCAATGACTAGAAATAAAATTGAGTATGTACTAAACTATTAATGATGTTTGCTTTTTAAGAGAGTCACCTTTGCCATGATGAAATTTGCAACATTGATCAATTTGATGGAAGTTTAAGCACCCTGTACATTTCTCAAAAATATTGTACCACTTTAGTTGAAATATATAGATCAATTCAATCCATTTACAAAATTAACTTTTCGATTGCAAAAATAATATAGGTACATCCACCTCAACTCAATTTTGCTAACAACTGCAATCTTTGGCAATTCAGTAACGCAAATCTGCAAAATGTAACGCAAATACTATTTTCGAAATTGTGAACTAAATTGTTCAATTTGCAATTCGTTAGCGGCATATTGTTATAATCTATGTGTGATGTGATCAATGCGCTAGCTGTTCCAATTCAGTGCAAGTTTGTTAAGTTGCTAAATTAAATTTATCAGCGCATAATTGTGTTGAAGCACAAGTTGTAATTGCATTAATAATTCATTGAAATCTTTTAATTGCTCATTCACTAGCTGCTATGCACACGCTGCTGTTGCTCCATTATGCTTTTTCACAGCGAGAAGAAGAAAATGAATTTATTCGCGCTACGTAATTACACATTGCGTCGGCCGGCAGTACGTACGTAATTGGCGATAATGATCGCACTATTGGCGTGCAAGTAGCTTTGATGCAGCATAAAACTGGAAACCCGCAAAGTGCAATTTTTATGATTGTTGTAGCAACACCTCGTTGCCAATTTCACTAAGAGAGCTTTATGATTATTGTTATTTTCTAAATGAAACCGTTGAAACGTGTTTGTAATTCAATTCTCGCATAGTTAAAATATGCATAAAATAATTAATTAAAGTAATGCCAAAAGTAATTAATATAAAAGTTAATTAATTACTTAATTGTTTTCATCATGTTACCGACAAAGAAGAATATTAATTAATATTCTATACGTAGTTGCGTTATTAATGTATGCAACATTATCTCAAGTTTTGAAGATTCCGCTTGAAAATGAAAGTCGTGCAAAGTTTTACGCAATACTTTCGCACACTCGGTACGTACAGGAACGCTCGGTTAACTCGGATAAACAGTCATTGTTTGCACGGCGAGTTTACCAAGTACGCATGTGTTTTTCCGGGCAAGTGCGTCTATCTCATAGTTGTCCTCAGGGGCGCATCCGACCTGCGGCACTTCTAATCAAACATTCTGCATTGCTTAGCATTTGCGGTGGCCGTCATCAACAGCGCTTGCGCTCCCTCAGGATAATAGGTCGTGCCAGTTAGTCATTAACCAACGTTCACATGCGTATATACCTTTGGTCCAATAAGCACATTGTTGTCTGACGCATCCGAACATAGATAATGTTACGACCATGTTGCTCGATCAATTCACGACTGTGCTCTCGTCATCTTAACAATTGTCAGCCAACGTATCTATCTCTTCTCCCTTATCTCACACATTCGCAAACGTAATAAACTTAGCAGCTATTTACCTCTTTCTTTTGACATGAAAGACGTCAATGAAATTGACACAAAGGCGAGCTCTTCGCGCAAGTTCCAGCCGAGAAAAACGAGCTCAAGAAGCCTAATTAATTCCGAAAAGTAGAGTACCATCAATTGACGGCGAGCGCGCTTTTATCTTGCAGCACTATATTATTCAAAGGCCGGTGCGCTTTCAATGCGCATAAATTGCCTTTATCAGTAAATTCCTCATTGGTTAATTTCCGACGCTTGTTCCTCGCAAAGTTATCCCTTCGCAATCTCATTAATTGATAAATTATTAAAACTTGAAGGCGCTTTCGCAATTTACAGCCAACATTTCCCGCAAATAATTTCTCAGATTTCATTTGCATAATCCGTAATCAATACGCCAATTGATTACGCACACAAATATGCGTTAATTAATAAAAATAAATCGCAATTTCTGATTCAATATAAATTTATGAGGAGAACTCATAAAAAACGTATAATAATAAAATAAAGCGAAAACATTTCGCGGCGGTTTTGCCCTTTAGATGCAGCCGGGAAACGCGATGATGACGAAGAAGAGCTGAATAAGCCAAAGTTATTGTACTCTAAATCATTGCACGCTTCAGCATTATTCACATTAAAATTGATTTATACGGGAAGGCAGAAAGGCAATTTGCACACATACACCGCGAATGAAAAGGTCGAAGAAGCACCCACCACACGGCTGTCGTAAAATGCACGAACAGATGCGAGGTGCTGGCAAACACTCTTCGCCGTCTTCTTCGTGTTCGCGGCCTGTAAATTGAATGAGTGAGTCGCGCGCTCGCGAAAGATGCAAGAAGAGCGAAGGTAAGGAAATGCATAAAATACGTAAGCAGCCTTTTCGCGCCCGCTTGCGGCAGAAATTGATATCGATTGCAGTGCAATTAACCATTACGTATTGTGTTGCTGGCACAACAGTGTGCGCACTGCAGCAATGTGTTACATATAAGTGAAGATTCACGTCCGAGGCTAACTTATGAAGACATCTCCTCCACAACAATTTCACCGCTTACTACATCCTTCGACTTATCGATGAAAAGTACGGCGCGCCACTAGCACGCTTGCCAAAGTGGATGAGTGCACTGCAGGTGCGGATAAATTCATTATGTGCCCACTACTAAAGTTGAACGGCTTCTTGTGGATGTATCGTCTTAAGTTGAGTTCAATTTTCACAATAATGTTCTTCCGGTACTTGAACCAACACCGAACAACTTCAGTAACTAACTTCGTGAGACACCGCATTTCCTCAATAATTACTTCTCGGATGTGCAATTGTATTACGTACGTTCGTACCTAAGTGTGTTTTGTTGTGATTTGCCATAATTATTGGAAGTTTCCAATCTACTAAGAAATACAAATTTTATGTAAAACTTCTAAATATATTTTCAGCTGAATAAGCAATGAAATTTCGGCTTTAAAAGATTCATCCACAAGTCGCAAAGTTTGTTAGTCGTTCATTATTCTTCACGCCGAAAAAGTATTTTTTACGCATTTGTCAAAATTCGTTTACGCGTAAATTTGTTGGCATTTAAGTCCGTCAGTCAAGCGGGACGACGGGCAATCTTACATAATGGTTCAATAACAGCAAGAAGCACTTGACTCGAAATGGAACTTTTAATGGATATTAAAGAGCTTCCGTGAAATCTCAACAATTTAGCGCAGCGCACGCGCCATCCGCCCGCCTATCCTATCAGTTTGCGAATGATATTTTATTATGCAAAATCGCCGCCTGAAGAGTGCTACGACTCATAAGTTTTGCGGATTCAATTAGTGTTTCGCGTACGATGCGGTACACTTTGGCGCTCGTGATCAATGCATCATCAGTGAGCGAATAAAGCGGCGCGCGTTCGAGTATCGTATAAAACTTGTTAGACCTAGGTACTACAACATATTTACCGCATGCATTAATTGCAAAGCACGATGACGGAGCGCCGAAAATCTTGCCTTAAACGCGACGTAATTGGATTTTCCGTCATTTAATCCGGACGTTCGCAGGATTAAATGTCAACAAGCGCGCCTCTTATGGCTGAACAAATTCAACAGGCGCATTCGAAATTAATTTTTTTCTTCGTTTGCCTCCGTATGCGCGTGCGGTGTGTTTCGTCAAGTGTGTGAAAATGTAAATAGAAAATAAATTAATTTTTGTATGTTTAACAAGCGAAACATATTCATGTTTGACGACTCATTCCAATTATTAATTATGCCTACTATAAATGCAAAACCCAATGAAAATACTTTCCAATTTAATTTCGCGCATTGTTAATAAAGAATCAATAACTATAATTGAATTGTTCCAGCAGCGTTTCACTCGTTAAACAATATTTATTCAAATTGTGCAACTTTTTCCCCTGTTTTCAAATTTCAAACACAATCATGCAATTATTAATTGACCGCAATATTGACCCGAAACCCCCAAACTATTTTCAGTATCCTGAAATATCCTCAATAATTTTCTAACAAACTACAAACCGTATATTTTCCTATGTACCTACATTGTGCGTTTGAATTAAATAAATAATCGCGTTTAAGTTAATTCCGAGTTGATGAAATAAGCCTCACCCTATATTTATGTTGGCCGTGCAATTATTATGCAAATGTCAACATGAAACTAATTGAAACTGCATGAAACATACGCATTTGAATTCGCCGCTGAAAGTTGTAAATAATCAAGTTGCATATGCGTATGAGTGCATACATTGTGCCGCATGGGATTTGCCATTCCCCGTATCACCGTCGCAACCGCCCCCCAGTAACAGTACGCTTTAGTCGTCATCGGCCGCCCCTCGACTTGCATATTTACCGAACACTGTATTGTACGTAAATGCAATGACAATACGCGTATTAAATACACAAACTTTTATAATATAACTGTTGCAAATTACTTCACATTTCAGTTTCAGTTTTACAAATTAAAAGCGCCACGCCAACGACAAACAAAAAAACTCGCGCGCGCGTTCTTTTTCAATTAATTTTTACGCTCAGTTAGATGAGCAACATAAGACGTAAAAAGAGGCGCGAGCGCATTCCTTGGCGTATAATCCATTACACCACGTTTTCAATTATTTTTTATTTTCGCACGCGCTCATTAAAAAACTTTGTATAATGACGAGCGGCAATCTCTTTGGCAATCCGTCTGCCCCTAATCCCGCATTCAGGTGGAATCGTAAAACTCACGCACTCTCGCGAATGTTTACTACAACGCGCCGCATTTTCGATGATGAATTGCGCTCGTTAAGGGCGTAATACAAACATACCTACAATGAAGCTTTGAAATTTAAACTCAAATTAATTCAACATCAATTACAAAGCGCACACGGTACGCGAGCCGTTTATTTTTATTTGATTCGCTCGCTGTTGAATTTTATTAGGATTTTTCCATATTGCTCAAGAGAGCACGCAAAGAGGACGAAGACGCTCGCGTTTGTCGTTGCCTGGCCAACCGATTTCTAATGCGCTCTCAACCGAATTGAAGACTGGGGAGCAAAGTGTGCGGTGCTTGGGCTCGAGATTGAGAAGTCAACGAGAGAAAGGAGCGAAACGCTCGTAATATTTGGGTATAACGCAAAAGGTTAGCCTTACAAGACCCAAAAAGCTTGCAATATAGAGACGATATACATATTTTGAAGTAGATTTCGAGAAAAGGCCAAAGGGAGCGAGCGTATTCCTCGAATGCTCGAAACGGCTTAATCCTCTCATTGATTGCGTGCACTTCACTCGTGTGTTTTACCTCAGGAAATCGCATTGTGCGCCTCGTGAGTAGTGTTAATCATATTTGCTTTTTCAACGCAAGTAAATATTCGCAGCAATAAGGGGTGCAAATTGTTTACCTTCGTGTCAATTAAGTGTTAATCAAAACTTTGCTGAAATTGGGTTATGAAAATATTATCCTCATTCTGAATTATCGCATAGGTACGCAGCTAAAGCTAAAATAATATACTGAAATCCTAAAGTTGATATCCAATCAAAATTAATTAATCTCAGAATTATAAATTATAACATCTTTCCAGAAAATCTTATTACTAAGTTCCTTCGCGAAAAAAAATTGTCTAGTCATTGACGCATTAATTAAAACTGAATAACGAGTAATTATAAATTCGCTTGAATTTGCTAAAAATAACATTGTTCAAACGTCAACATTACCGAACAAACTTTTAATTATACAGCAATTATTGCACACCTTTGCAAAAGTTCAAAGAGTTTGCCCAATTAAAAACCAAATCACATTATTCATTTATTTCTTCGCGTTCTGCTGTAGATACTCGCCGCATTAATAATCTAGATTCACCCCGCTTGAATAAACAAACGAGCGCGATAATAATTTTAATTAATTAATTCTTTGCGCTACTATGCCGATTTTACAACTTTAATAACTACATCAAACGCGCCGCATTACACGTCAATAAGCAAAATGGCAATTTTCATTTCAAAGGCGCTAAAAAATATGCAAGTAGGTACACGAAATTAATTGAATCGAAAATTCGTATTCAGTTTCCGCTTGCGGTGACACGAAAACATTTAATGCAAACGCAAAGAGCGAAGCGAAGAAACCGTAATGAGAACGCGAAACCGAAGTGCATTCAGCGTTTCAATGCGCTTAAACAATTCCCAAGTTTTCCGCGATCTGCACGCTAAGACCAACGAAAGAAACGCGAAGAGAACACGAACGAAGAAGCGCTGCTGCGTCTTCCGCCGCCTCCTTCACCAGCTCGTTCGCGAAGGGGAGCATGCGGGAATAATAACCGGGAATATATATGGACCCAATAAACGGCGTGCTTGAGCATGGAACACCGACAGCGGGAAGCGCGCGGGCGTGCAAACAATACGCGAAAAGCGAGAAAAGAGACTTTCGCAAGCACCTTATAACTTACACTCCGACGCGAACTGTAGCTACAGCCAACCTCGTGAAAACTATGTAGGCCGTCGGCGTCGTAAAGAAAGGAAATCACAAGACACAGCAGCTGGAAAATAACCCATCTCTTCGCGTGCGTATTGAAACGGGTAGAAAATCAATTCACAATGAAGCACGGTTTCATTTACTTGCGTGTCCTTTTCGCACGGAAACGTAACATGCCTTCCTTTCATAGGTTATTCGAGACGTAAGCTCTCCACCGCATGAGTCTAATTAATATGCGTGAGGAACAATTAGGCTACGATGCTTTTCGTCTTCTTCTCACGTTGCGAGCAGGCAGGCTAGTGAGTGTTTTTTCACGAAAGTAATTTATATCGAAACTAAGCGCGTACCACTAATGAAACATTCGGCGGATGTTTAGTTTAAAAGCAGAGTAGCTGAACGTGAAAAAGAGCATCAAGCGGATTACGTCAAGGCCTTTAATCTCTTCGTCGAGTAACTGTTTTGCATACTCTTCGCATACTCTAAATGCAGAGAAAACGCGAGAAAGCCCTCCGTCTCCTGCCTTGAAAAGCGTAAATGTTTCTGACACACTTCTGACGTATTGCAGCAAAGCAACTTTTATCGAAATAGAAAGCGTTCGCAAAGTACTAAATAAATACCGCATGGGCCGCACTGGCGGTAAAACAATAAAACGGTTTACGACCGCCTCCGCTTCACCGACGACGGATTTTTGTGCGCAAGTGCATCATTTGCGCTTAATTAAATGTCACGGCAAGTGTCGTAGGCGGCGAAGAAAAGTTGCACGACGCAATTCGGCGAAGACGTTTGCAACAACAATAACAACAACAACAATGCCCCAGAGTAA
This sequence comes from Aleochara curtula, assembly GCA_963978815.1. Classification (NCBI taxonomy): domain Eukaryota; kingdom Metazoa; phylum Arthropoda; class Insecta; order Coleoptera; family Staphylinidae; genus Aleochara; species Aleochara curtula. Next base: position 14,559,696 of record OZ022216.1, on the reverse strand, counting down.
AAGGGCAGCAAAAGATAATTGATTGCCATGTGGCAGCGCATGTAAGAAGAGAATATGAAACGCCAACGGCTACTTACTGTTTGTGATTGATGATGGCTCGAGGAGGAGGAGGTGGATGCGGCTGATGCTGGTGGCGGCGAAGATGACGAAGAAGTCGAAGGCTGATGCAGGGGTGATGTGTTGCTGCTGGAGGGATTCGATCTCTGTCGCAGTCGGGCTAGGGCGGTCCTCAGTCCCTCCGTTATAGAACTCTCGCCGAACCCGCTGAAACAAAAAAGAGGATAAGTTAGTTTCAATCAGATATTCATAAATTGCTGTTTCTCATAATATTTTTTCCGCTCGCCCTCGAGGAAATAACAGCACAAAAGACAGCCGCAGACGATAATACATGAATTGTCAGGGGGCAGGTGACAAATTACAAATTGCATTCCAATTTATCTTGAGGATGTCCCTAAAAAAATCTTGGGATCTTCTTATAATGAGGAAAACAAGAAAATTATTATGAGCATTTACTGAAATTTCAAACGTAGAATAAAATGCAAAGAACGCAGGAAATGAAGCCGTAAAAAAGCCGAAAATGTGCAATCTGTCTGAGAAACGGGAAACCTTTAAGGATGAAGCAAGTCGATAAAGTGACTGCCGAAAAATGCGCAAGCACATAGAACCCAACAACAACAACTACTACTACACAATGGAAATCAACTGCGAATTGAGGGCTCAAAGGAATTTAAATATTTGCTCCCTTTCTTCGGCTGATTTGTTTCGATTTATGCACTTTTTCTCGGCACTTTTCCGATGGGACTCGCTGAGCGCGCATAATAAAGACAACTGCTCGTCCTTACATTAGAATTGCGTCTGCAAACGTATGCAAAATAAGGATAATAACGCACTTTTTACGGCGCACAAACTGCGTACGAGAGGCTGCAGCATTGCCGTAACATAAACATTTTTACTTGTCCTTTCTTGGCGAATGCGCGCTTCGATTTCATGTCGAGCGGAAAAAAGAATGACTTGAAAAACACGAATCCTGATAAAAACATGCTTTCGTTTAACGACCACATCCGTCTGTGACTAGAGAGCGAACGCGTTTAATTTATGTTAATCGCTATCTGAAAAAGTGCACCAAAAGTTTTGCATGAAAGTTTGTTTGGAAATCTATGAAATTTATATAAGTTTTTCGTTTAAAGTTATTACGTATTAAAGACACTCTTTTTCTTTTATCACTGAAGATATTTCACCCTTTAATAATCTCACCGCGCGAAGAAATAATGAAAAAGTAATTTAAACTTAGCATCCTGCGTATACTGCATACAGTTACTTAAGAAGCCACGACATGCAAAAACATAATGTAAATATAAATCCCATTTAGGGTACTCACCCCTTAAAACTATGTTGTCGATCACCACAAGTAGACTAGAAGAAAATAAGGATTAGGTAAACACTTGTAAAGATTGAGTCATGCGATTTACCATTACAACTTTATTCAGCCGGATACGCGCAAGGGGGTACCCCCTCCAATTACCTGACCTACTACGGCATACGTCATATTGAACTCCCGATTTCCGGAAAGGTTAACAATAGTTGTAATAGTAATTTAAATCTTTACAAGTAGTTTAACAACCCTTATTTGTCTTATAGAATTCCTGAGACGATTCAACAAAGTTTTAAGAGACTTTTCAAGCCGATTTTTATGGTTCCCAACTTGTATACACCACCTTTTTTCAGGATATTTATGAAATAATTTTCAGAAAAGTTTCAGGAAACTCACTGTTTCCCTTTTCGATACCGGAAATAACTATTTTTTTTTATCTCAAGTATGTTACTAATTAAAATGAGATTTTCTGAGATCGAACAGAAGAAAGTTTCAAGCGAATTTTCAATATCTGGAAATTTTTATACAAGAAGCGACGTTTACAAAGAATCTAGTTAATCTCAAAAACGCAAAGACTAACTTATTACTTTGAAAAGTAAAGTTGCAAACAAATTTCTTCAATATTTCAATGAGAAAAAAGTACAACAACAAAATTGGCGCAAGTCCAATAAAATGATGAAATTTGTTTGCTGTCTCCACACTTATACATCCTACTCCAGCGCGAAGACGTGCAGGAGGGACGCATTTGCGAAATGAAAAGTGCAATACGACCGTAATGCATTTATTTGCAGGGAAACAACAAGCCAGCGGGCAAACCAACATCGCACGGAATAAGAATCGTCGTCTCAAGTGCTGACAAGAAACGCAATCTTCCTTATATCCTCTCCGGAAGACATTCGTCCTCGCACACGCATGTCATGCCCGACAATAAATAAAAAGCGTCTCTGTTCATTTAATTAAAAGAACTTAATTAGTATCGCGCAATTTATTACGCGCGCATCCTTCATGCGCCGCCTGCAAAAAGACGACACACTATCCAATTATCTGAACAATTTCATCGCACTAGAATAAGCTTGATATTAGCGTGATTGTCCTTGTGCGACGTGAACGCGGACGGATAAAGCGCAAGATCAAGAGTTTGATGATAGATAGATAGATAGATAGCGAGACGACGTAACATAATAGTGTTTCGCGTAAATGCAGATGAGACGGGACTGATAAATGCTTCATCTTCATCGTCGAAGACGTCGACAACGTCGATAACGTCGTAGACGTCGATATGTCGCTGAATGCGTCATTAGTGCGCAGCGTGTGCACAGCTCGCTAAGTGAATAAGTTAATAAACGGGGAGGATCCCTAAGCAAAGCGAGCGCACACGCTACGCATATTGCGAAGAGTGCCTTCTTGCCGCCGTTTGTGGCAGCGGCTCCGTACGATACGATACGATTCAATTCTCCGCAGGACTAAATGCGAGATGCTTCGTCTGGCGAAAAGCTGCTGCAGCTATAAAGATAACGTACACCGATGCCGACGCGGGTAATCAATAAACAATTTGAACCAATCAAGAGGAATCAAAAAAGAAGTTCAACTCGACGCCGAGGGTTTTTATTTCCTTCGGAATTTCCTTTCATTCCCCGTCCTGACGACGCGAAGAAATGTTAGTTTAAATTGATAATTCGAATTCTAAGGAAGCGGTGCGCACGAACGGAATTGCACCTTTCAGGCTTCAATGACTAATAAAAAATGATGATGATAATAATCCCATAATTTTAAAGAAATTTTAATGAAAAAAATGTCATGGAACCGTATGAAATATTATTCTTCTCTCGAAAAAAGAACTAATTATTTCCGGAAATAAATCAAACATAAAACCCGAATTTAATTTGGCATTTAAAAATTCCGATCCGAAAATATCCCTAATAGCTACTGCGAAACGTGGAAAAACGTAAAGTTTGCGTAAGATATATGCACTTAGCATAATTGTTAGACATTATCCATCATAAGCACATGCATTATTATGATGGGCATAATCGGAAAGTACAACAATTCCAATATTGCATGCATAATTTATTGCATTAAACTAACACATCCACGCAACTCAATTCAACCGGTGCGCAATTTTCGCTTGCTCTTCTATGTGTAATGAACAATCTTTTGTCGCATATGAGCCGTTCGTAGGCGGGGTGCGCTTTGTTCTTCGGTTTCCGTGGCGCACGGTACGATTTGCATGGAAATTTATCCTTTATTGTAAATCCATGCGCCTTAGTACGCGCCGAACCAAACAAACTTCGAAGCGCGCCTGTTCTATTTTTGCCGGGTTTGAAACGTTTCATATACATTTTCTGCTGATATTAAATTTGCCTTTATGCGTTCTTTGGTATGTCGATAAATGTATGCATGTTCGATGGCCAAATAGCATAAACGCCAACGATGATATAACTTCTAATAATGCGAAATGCGAATATGAATTTGCAAACTATTCATGCTATGCTAACTATTTTCGTCTTGTTACTCAATGGATCGCAATATGATATTGTGTTGTGCGTAATATATTGAATCTTTAATTACACATACTAGGTACGTATCTATTGTGATTTCAATTAAAACGTTTAAAATGTTCCGAAATTCGGAAAATTACTAAATTACATTCCGCATAAAATTGTAAAAATTATTAATTGTCAGTTAAAAATTGCATGCACAATAATAACAATCTATCTATTACCGTTGTATATAAACTTGCAAACTATTCCAATTACCACGTAAAGTTTGCTATTTATTTCGGAAACATTGGCGCAATGCACAAGAAATACACGAAGAGATATCGTCCGCATGTCTGGAACTGCCACCGGGAGGATAATACGTCAAATAGGCTTAGCGTAGTTTCCCGTCGCATTACAAAGCATATCATACGAGTGCATCAAGTGCGCACCGCGGTGCCGGCTTTCAACACACGAAACACGATGCAAAACGAGAATGAGACCGTGACGCGCGAATACATAGAAAAGCGTTTTCTTCGTTTTTCCTCGCTATTGCTGTGTCACGTTAATAATTCACTGGTGAATGGTTTTGCGCTAACATCATCAGTACGTACCATCATCACCGCATCCACTTTGCCTTTCGCGCTTCACGAAAATTCGCTACGACTTTGCGACTATAAAGAACTCACTCTGCCTTCGAACGAAACAACGTGTGTTTGCCCTCGCGTTCCTCGCCTTATTTACTGTATTTGCACATATTTGCGCTGTCAGATGGAAAAATGCACAAACACGTTTACAAATAGTACTCCTTTGCCTCGAACAATTCGTTTTCCTCGCCGCCTTCGCCTTCGCCTCCGCCTCTGCCGCCGACGCCGTAGCCGTTTTATAGCCAGTCCCTTTTGGCAAGTTAGGACTTATTATTCGCGCGAGCGTACACACAATACATACGGAAACCGTAGACGCAAATGTATAAACTGTCTTCAAATACGCAGACGGCGAATGAAAGATGGTAAAAGACTTCATAATGCGCCAAAAACCGAATTCGATACTTCCATTCTTATATGTCGTGGCTGGTGAGAGGCGGCGGGTTTATTCTTGCATTACGTCTCCACACATCTCGAGAAATTATTCAAAAGTTGAGTGCGATTCAAGCACCGCACCACATTTTTCCACGAGGCGAATAATAATAAAATGTTTTTGTCAACCCCTATAGCTGATTGTGAAATACACGCATCCAGATGTATGTTAGGGGTGCGCGTATTAAGTTGGAATATTTTATTCGGGCTGCATTTGATACATACATACGGAATAGAGTCGTCGCTTGGGAAATGAATATTAGTGCATAAAGTCATAAATATCAAATTTATATGAGAACATGCTCACTTTTTTATGAATTGAAACATCATTCGCAATTCTGAATAATAAAGCAGGCGCACCCCTTCATAAAATATTCGAAATATGCTGATATTCAAAAAATAATGCAATTTCCTTCAGCAACGTGTAAAACGCATTTGACCGCAACTCAATTGCTTCTTTATACGCGTAATAAAAGCAAAACGCAGAAAATACCGAGGAAATGAACGCGAAATTAAACGGCAAACTTAATTTTCGGCAAACTCTTGCAAAATCCATTAAAATTAAGACGACGCCAGCAAGCGTAAAAAAGATGAAAGAGTACGAAACACATCACTTGCAGACGTTCGTGAATAATTACACAGCATGTAACTAACTGTACATGAAAATGAAGCACAACTCGCGAAACGCGAAAGAAGGCGGCGTAATTAGCATGCGACATACAAGAAAAAAACATTAAAGCGTAATTTTCGGGTTAATCAGGTGCGCGAAACACGACTTCTGAACAACAGGGCGAACGAAAAAAAGAAGCGAGAACAATTCAACTTCGCGAACAGCGTGCAGAACAGCTGAACAAATGAGTTATGGGCGGGCGGCGAAAACTATTAGGAAATACGCGCTGAGAACAATTAAGCCGCGGCGCTCGCCGCCTGTAAACAATTGGAAAATTGTTCGCGCTGAAACAACTGCTATCGAACTCGTAACTATCGACAGAATGGGAAATTCGCATTTCATATTTCTTTTTTCATTCGTTTTCATTTTATACGCACTATATATCTGCAATTAACCGCAGGTAATCAAACAATGGAAAACAAAACACCGAAATGGAATAATACGCAAAGTGCACACAAACTAAATGAGCCAGAACATTAAACCTTGTCGCCATAAAAAGTACGCTTCAGAAATGGGAAAATACAAAATATAATAAAGCGAAACAAACCAACAAGAAAAAATAGAAAAAAGTGATTCAAAGAAATATGATCACCGAACGACGAAGAAAAAAACCTTTGAGAGAATATAAAAGTAGATTTGATAAAAAACCCGTGTGGAAAAATGAATGAACGGCGAAAAACTATGGGAAAGCCAAGTGAAAAACTCACCCAGTTTGAAGCACGACGAATTTCTTGTTGTTGTCGGCATTGCGATCATGCGGCGAGCACTTTTTTATTTCGAATACCGTATAGAACTTCGTTTTCGTTAATTTATGCGCGGGCGCGTGCACAAGTTGCTGAAAAAACTATCTACGTTTCGACAATCGAGCACAATAAGACGACGTGCATCCCCTACCAATACGTTTTCTTTTTTTATATACAATTGGCCTACTGTCTTACTAATCTAACACCTAAACAATTCCCTCTGCTCCTCTTACTCTTGAACTTGTTCGATTTGTTATTGTTGTTGTTCTTGTTCGGATAATGTTTTGATTCGCTTTTTCTGTCTTTACGTAATTGTACGCTATACTTTCCACGGCGGTGTGTCTTTGTTCTATGCGCGTGTGATTAATTACCGTGACCCTTTGGTCTGGATAATCAATCAATCAATCTTTCGGAGGGTTAAACCAAATATTAAACTAATTAATTATAAAGTACTGCTACGCTGTACGGTAATTGGAGGCGAACAAAAAGCACGAAACGCAAACGGAAAAGAAAAAAGCGTTATAAACGCTGCGTTTTGCGCGTATGATGAGGCGAACGCGAATTATACTACTGCATCTAGCGAGAGAGAAAGGGCTTCGATTCGAGTGTGTAATTTATATGGTGTTTTTTTGCTGCTTTCGCTACTTTGGTTTGTTTCACAGACGGCGGCGTAAAGCGTGCGGCGTCATCGCAAGCGCGATGTGGCAACCCTACGGTATGCCCAACGAGTACTGGCGGCGCGACTGAAATTCCACGACGCTCGTACCGCCACCGCCACCACCGTCGTTGCCGCTGCCGCTGCCGCAAACAACATCGCGCGCTTCGTGCGTGCGCAAAAACAAATGTAACAATAACAACGCCGGCTATTTGCGGAGAAAAACTTGCTTATTTGCTTATTTTCGTCACCGAGAACGAAATGAGTGCAGTGCAAACAAACAGCGACGACCAACGTCTTGATATTTTTGCGCGTTTCGTATGAGAGTTTTGAAATTGAATTGAATTGAATTGAGGCGCAGGCGTCGCCTCGGTGGCAGCAGCGCCATCACTTGCCGCCCCGCTATCTATCGATTTCCGCCGTCATCCGGCGGGCGAGCGCAGACGTGCATGCATGTCGGCGGCAGCAAGCACCACGAGCCGATAAGGTGCGCGTATAGGGTGTGCGAACAAAGTGCGCGTTCCCCATCATGTCAATGTGTTATCAATCGGTAAATAGAACACAAACCCTCTTCGTTCCGCACCGGCAATCATCAACGGCAATATCTCGTGCTCTTGGTGGCAATCATGAGGGGCACAACCGACCCGTCTAAGCCGGTGAGTTAATAATACATCCGCATGCCAACCACTTCTTTGTTTGCATACAACTTTTAGTAAACGTGTTTCATTGCGCGCTTCTATTCGTTCCTCTTGCAGCCGAATTTATTGGCGCAACTGCGTGCCGAGTGCGTTTCTTGACATAGACGAAATGCCACTCGCCTAACTGACAAGTCCACGTAGTAAGCGCCCCAGTGTTCATCGTTGTTATTGTTGTTACGAAGAGGACGACGCACACCGCAAACGAACATGGGGAGCTCGTCGTCCAAGTTCAAAAAGTACTTGCAGAACGGCGACGAGTTCGCCGCGATGCAAATCTACCAAAACTCGCCGGAGCTGCGCAAGAATCTCGATCCGAATCTCAGCTACGGCGAGCATCACAACCACAATACTGCTCTTCATTATGCTGCCAAACACGGTAAACTTTTTCTGTTTTTCAATTCCTACTCAGTCAAGAAGCTAACTAAATCCGTAATGTGTGTAATTCAAGGAATGAAACATTTATTAAGAACGTTCCTAAATGATCTCGGAGGCAATCCAAACAAACGGAACGGCTACAACGAGACGGTGCTACATTGCGCGTGCAATCTGAATCAAACAAAAAGCTATAGCGCTCAAGAGCGGCGTGCCGCATGCGTTCAAATTATCCTTTATTGGAAAGGTGCTCAAATCGGAAACGGAACGAGAGAAAAAGCTGATTTGGGTGCCTTGGACAATGATGGCAATACGCCATTGCATTGCTCTTCGGCCGCAGGACTCAAACGATGTGTGGAATTGCTGCTCATCCACGGCGCACCACTCTTCAACGAGAACAATGACAAGCTAACCCCATGCGATTTAGCGATGAAAGGATCGCATCACGATATTGCTCGTATGCTCGAGAGTCGCATGGTGTTCACGGAGAACGGAGTGGACGCGGTTAATGAAGATGAGAATTTAAACGAGCAAGAAATCTATAGTGGATTGCGAAGTCAGGACTTGCAAGAAGCGAAGGATCAACTCCTGGTCGACACATCCGACATGCTAAAAATTCCTTTGTTTACAGCTGAAGCCCTTTTACGAGATAATGGTAAAAGAACTTGATTACCAAAAAAAAAAACCATGAGAAATAAGGAAAAATGCGTATTGTTGCAGAATGGTCGAAAGAACTACTACTGGAAAAGTGGATGAAAGATCCTGTGCAATGCTGCCAGGAAGCGGGTGTGAAGGCACCATCTGCGATCACATTGGGCCGAGGAGATGTATCCCCGGAAGGAATGCTTTTGAATGAGGATAAACTGCTTGAGGACAACCAACCGGAAATTATGGTAAGCAAGGCACATGCCTCTTAAATGATGATTAATCAAAAGTGCATTTCCAGTGCGAAATTTGTTGTTTGAGTATAAGCAACTGGGACCAATCACTGCAAATGTCGTGCAAGCATGAATTCTGCAAGCACTGCTGGGAAATTTATCTAACGAATAAAATTCAGGATGGGGATACGCATCACATTCTCTGTCCAGCATATCAATGCCATATTCTCGTACCGGTGGAGCTGATCGAAAAGTTTGTGCGTCCCGAAATCGCAAAGCGTTACCTACAATTCGACATCAAGGCGTTCGTCGAAAGCAACAAAACGATCAAATGGTGCCCGATGGCCGGATGTGGACGAGCCGTGCGTTTACCCGAAGCGGAACATGCAAATATTCGCAATAAACTGCAAACATCGCATGCGGTCGATTGCGGTAATGCGCATTTCTTTTGCTGGGAATGCCTCGGCGAAGCACACGCGCCATGCGGCTGCAAACAATGGCAGGAATGGCAATTAAAAATCGCCGAAGTCAAACCGGAAGAGCTGCACGCGTCGTGCAGCGGCAGCGAAGAAGCTGCCAATTTTCTATGGCTCGTAACGAATGCCAAGCCGTGCCCGAATTGCAAAAGTCCCATTCAGAAAAACGAAGGATGCAATCACATGAAATGTTCAAAGGTTCTTACGCCACATAAATTATTCAATTGCTAATCCCGAGTATTAACCATTTACGTTGTTTTTTGTTTGAACAGTGCAAATTCGACTTTTGCTGGGTGTGCCAAGAATCGTGGAAGCAGCACAGTTCCGCAACGGGTGGATACTTCCGTTGCAATCGCTTCGAAGCGACGCAAAAGGCCGACGAGAAGCAGGGCGTTCTTATCACAGAAGCAATGGATCGGAACAATCAAATGCAGGAAGTATCTCGCTTCCTCCACTTTTATATGCGCTACAAAAATCACGAGAATAGCCAAAAGTTGGAGGAGCCTCTACTGGCGAGTGTGCGCCAAAAGATGGAAATCCTGGCGAGTAGTCTGGGCCTCAAGCAGAGCACCAAGTTCATTGAGGAGGGTATTCGCGAATTACTCAAAGCACGCCGCGTTTTATGTGGCTCCTACGTTTATGGTTATTACTTAGAAGATGATGGCTATAACAAGACGATCTTCGAATTTATGCAGGTCTGAATACGTGTGCGCGTGCACCCGTTCAAATATTATGAATGCGATTAAATCTGACGACACTTACAGAATGAACTGGAAGAGATCACCGAGAAGCTGAGCGAAATGATCGCGCGTCCGTACTTAAAAACTCCAAAGGCTGTGATTATACAAACGACGGCGTTGGCGCGACGCAAACGACACGAATTCATCCGGGCTGTCGCTCAAGGACTCATACCGCCCGAAACACCGCCAAACGAGCGCAAGAATAAGAAACGCAAATATTTAGATGTGAGTGAATTTTAATTAAATTCCTCATTTTAGTGCTCGTTTCCTATTATTATATTATATTCTGTTATGTTTGTGAGCTTCACGTACTATTTCTTGCATACAGATTGACCTAAGTCACACCAGTGCCTGGCTGCGCGAATGTCAGTGGCCCGAATACGATTCTGACACCGAAGATCCTGACATTGGAATAACTAACAGCCAATCATCAAGTGGTAAGTGAAATTTTCACGATTTCAAGCATTCAAGCCAATGATTAATTGTACTTTTTAGATGATTATAATGTTGAATTGGTGATTGCACTAGAAATGTCTCGGTTGCAAATGATCGAAGATCGGATGAAGCAACAGCAGCAACAAAATGAACAGAAACCTGTCCAGACCAAGGAAGCAACTACAAACGCTCCAGATGATCAATTAAAGTTAGCAATTCAACTATCATTACAGGATAATCGCGATCCGAACGGCAATACTCCTGTGAGCAATGGCAACAGCAATGCTACAACACCGTACCAAAAAACCAATGCAGATTTAACAGTTGACTGTTTTCTCAAATCGTTGGCCAATCATAAATTCGATTTCCGTTCCATTGGTGGTGACCATTGGGTACGCAAAGAACGTGATACGTTATTATTCAAACCCTGTATCGGGAAAGAAGATGGCCGCTTTAGAATATCCGATATTCACGAACATGGTTTCGGTCTGCATGATGCAGACGATTACTATGAAGAGCAAGAGGATGATGTCGGTACCCTGCGACGTTCGCGGTCTACTGGTGACCTTTTTGTACGAAGACAAAGTCATACACGTATACGGATTAGTAATGAACCCCGTTATCATCTAGATTCAGATCACAGTAGTCAGCATGACGATAAGCCTGAAGAACTGGCAAAGAAACTAATGTCTAGGCCTTTGTTCACGAATGCCGCACGTAATAAACAGCAACTTTTAATGCTTCATCATCAAACCATGTACGCGGAAGAAGAATACTATCAAGGACAGAGTTCTGTCGAGGATACAACGACGTCAGACTCGATTAATGTTGACATGGAAGTCTGTAATATCCTGGAGAGCGTGGACGAAGATGACGCGGTGAAGAAATACAGCGATGAAGAGTGTAAACTCTATGTAAACTTGGTGAAAAGTACCGATACTAAAAACGCAAATACGTACAAGAAACTTGATGACATATCTACAGCTACAACCAGCAAAATTTCCCATGCGCTAAAGACAAAATTGTGTAGCGCACACAATGCCGCAACGACTGGTTATTTCACACGCATGGCCGTAACGAAAAATATTGGCTTGTTGCAGAACAAAAATGATAATAATCTGGCAACGAGCCCAAGTGATTTACCATTGAATGAAACCGGAAAAAACTTACGTATTAATATCACAGAGCGCAAGAAGCCGATGACCGCGGGCAGCACTTTGGAGACGGACAGTTCCAATGAATATGAATCCGAAACGGGTATCCCAAAGTCGCCTACGCTATACATCTCCGGAGTGTCTATATCGCGAACACCGGAACCGAAAAGTCCAGGAATTGCTATAGTCGCTGGCCGGCAATCGCGTTCATCTAGTTTGAGCGTACCGAGCAAACCACTGACCGCCATTCTAAGTGTCTCAAGCACTAGTTTAATTGATACACCGGCTGCAGCATTACCGCAAACACCGAACGCGAAAAAATCCGAAAAATGCAGCCCCGCGAAATCGACAAATTCAACGGAATCAACCACGACCACTAACAGCAAATCGAAAAGCGCAAACGAGCCCGAACGCGAACGTGAAATGTTCTGCTTTCCGAAATCGTCAACTGACGGTGCGCTCAGCTCCGTTTTGCATGTGCAAGAATCTAATCTCAGTTCCGATGACTTTCATGAGGCATTATTTCTACTAGAGCGTTCGCCAAAAACGCGCGATTCGTCTAAACGGCGTAAGAAATCAAAAAAGAAAGACAAGGAGAAAGAGAAAGACGTCCAGAGCAATGATATCAACGATGAGGAAGCGAGTTCGGCTCTGTGAGCGTACAAGCAAAACACAACAATGCAAAACAAAGAAGACTGTTTTTATATACACTACTCATTTACGCAAATTGAGTTTCTCATTACGGCATTCACACCGCAAAGACCATCCATTCGGTTGACCAGAAGTCTCTCCTATCACATGCTACTGTTAATGTACTCTCACTCACTGTATACCATTTATACGATTACTCAATGCACACAGCGCATATTATCTTTACTTACATATTATTCTTATTAATCAATCCTACGAGAATGTATTCCTCACATTTAACGATCTCTCAACACTTTCCATACGTCAGTGTCTATCATCGGAGCCACCACTCCGTATTATTACGACATTTGTTATTACAATCATCGTTATTCATTATCGATATCGTCGTCACTGGTGGCACTGATTGCTTTTTCGCCAGCAACATGCTACGTTCATTATGCGCGCCCGACAGACAACAAGTTTTATTAGCAACATAAAACAACGCCGAACGCAGTTCATGAATACGTTCAACATTCGGATAAACACCACGCAGAGAATGCAAACACACCGCTTGATTGATTTTTCATATTTTCATTATTAGACTAGCTAAAAATAAAACCGTCGAAGGCAGCACAGCGAGCTATTTATGTATGAAAAGAACGCGCAACATTCGCAAACGCAAATTGCAGTGAACGAGGCAGAAGAAGTAACGATTTCGGAAGGCACATGAGCAAACCAATTATATGATCGATGATTTTTAATAACAAGTACGGTATATGTATTATATCTATTTTATACTTTGATATTTATATTGTATAGCTATTATTATGAATATTGTATATGATTATTATCGATATTTTATTGCCAAAAATAAATGAAGAAATAAATTGATATGACGATACAGTACGTTGCGTTGCAAATGTGTTAAAAAATTTGGCCATATTTCTTTAATTAGTTATCCGTAATACAAAACAATAAACCTTATGACTCTATAAAAATTCTAAGCCTTAAAATTACAAAATTTGGGTAACTTCTCGATTATTTGATAAGCTTTTCAAAACGGTACTAGTAAAAACCCGCAGTCTCATTGTCAGCCTAAACCATTATTGTTTTGTCTTTATAAGTACTTAGAATAAAAAATGCGCGCGTTCACGTCTACCCATTCAATTATCACCATAGTTAATATATACTAAAAACTAGCATAATTTAATTCAAACGCCTATAACTTTCTCCAAATTACTAGCTGCTTCTTCTATACTCGAACAAGATGTTGTTAAATTTACTGATGATTGCGCAGTGTTAACTGTGTCATTATTAATAACAATTTCAGCCTGAGTTTTAACTTCTTCTATTGTGTTTTTGACTTCGGGTGCGTCGCTTGGTTCAATAATATCTATTTTAACCGGATTATTTAACGAACTTGAATGACTTTCTGTATTATTATTCAATACTGGTTTGATTTCGAGCGGGATATCAGCGGGTGGCTCAAATATTTGAGTTTCCCCGAAACTAACACGTTTTTGTACTTTGCGAGAAGGAGTTTTGATAATTGGAGGTGTAATGCCACTTGCTGATGATTGTTTCGTTGGAACACGCTTAACAATTACAATATAATTCAAAGGAACAACTCCAGTACGACCATTGCACGTTGCATATGCCCAACCAGAATTACTCAAACGCATTTCCTCCTGGACAGTTTTCGGAGCGAGAAGAATTTCATCGTTTGTCTGAAGTGTCAGCTCATTTGGCGCCGAGGCAGCGAAATCAAAGACAGCCTTAGCCGGAATACCATTTGCCTTCCATTTATTTGGATCGCATTTATCTATAAAGAGTAGAGTCGATATTACACGACCAATCATAGTAATTCTCCAAACCACGGATAGGCAACTATCATTACGTTAATTTTGCCACTACAAAGCAAGCACATGTTTCTAACCTTCAACCATTTGCAAGCAAAACAACAGAATGGATGCACACGATATTTTCCTCAAATTGAGCCGTGGCTCCAAATTTACCAAGAAAAAAGCACCAACTGCTAGTGATACTAATAAACCAGCACCGGATTTAGATACTAAAGCAAGTGCAACGTGCAAAGTCAAGACTGAACCAGCTGATGAGATATTCAATGAGGAAATTACACTACTTGGTGATATTACATCAAATTCTACTCCCAACCATGGCAAGAAAAAGAAGAAAACCGCTAAAATACTGGATGAAACACAACTGGCTAAGCTAAAAGCGCAGGAGGAAGTGAATCACTTCAGGAATTTAAACAATATCAGTGTTGTTGGCAGTCATGTACCAAACCCTGCTCACACTTTTGATGACTTCAAACTTGGCTCTGACCTCAAAGACAACTTAATCAAACTTGGCTACAAGGAACCTACGCCAATTCAGATGCAAGCCGTGCCAGCAATGTTAGATAACAGGCAAATATTTGCATGTGCACCAACAGGTTCAGGAAAGACTGCTGCTTTCCTTCTTCCTGTGATTGAACACTTAGCCAAGCCTAGCAAACAAGGGTTTAGGGCTTTGATAATATGCCCTACAAGAGAATTAGCTATTCAAACACAAAAAGCGTGTATGCATCTATCAGATGACAGAAAATTGAAAGTGTTTACCATAAATAAGGCAAACAAAATAAAAATAGGTGATATACTGATAACAACACCAAACCGATTATGTTTCCTACTTAATCAAGATGAAAAAGTGATCAATCTGGGTCAGATACAATGGATTGTTGTCGACGAATCTGATAAATTATTCGAGGAAGGCGTACGAAGTTTCAAGGACCAGTTAAAGCAAATTCTTGATGCGTGTACGCTGAAAGAGCGACGAATTGCTATGTTTAGCGCGACATACACTCCGAAAGTAGCCAAGTGGTGCGTGAGAAATATGCGAGGATTAGTGCGAATTACAATTGGCCAACGCAATACTGCTACCGATTTAATCGACCAACGTCTCGAATTCGTCGGTACTGAATCGGGCAAATTACTTGCATTCCGCGACTTAGTACGCAAAGGGCTAACACCGCCAGTTCTTGTTTTCGTTCAGAGCAAGGAACGAGCGCAGCAACTCTTCTCCGAATTAATCTACGATGGCATTAACGTCGACGCTATCCACGCAGACCGTACACAATTGCAGCGCGAAAATACTGTGCGTAGTTTTCGCGAGGGCAAGATCTGGGTCTTAATCTGTACCGAATTAATGGCGCGTGGTATTGACTTTAAGGGAGTTAATCTTGTGATTAACTACGATTTTCCGCCGAGCTCAATTTCCTACGTTCATCGGGTTGGGCGTGCCGGACGCGCCGGAATGAAGGGCAAAGCAATCACGTTCTTCACCCTCGAGGATACAGTTAATCTACGCAGTATTGCACATGTTGTTAAGCAATCCGGCGGCGAAGTTCCCGACTACATGCTTTACATGAAAAAGCACAGCAAAAAGCAGCGACGTCAATTAGAGGTCAGCGCGCCTGTGAGGGATGATATATTAACTGTTCCATACGACGACCGATTACGTATCGATAAAGCGATGGGTAAAACACGATTGATCGATCAGTTCCGCAGAAAGAAGAAGCTCAAAGAAAAGAAACAGGGCGCCGGTAAAAAGATGATTGGCAATAGGAAGAATCCCAAGGGCGGCAAACAACATGCAAAGGGCGATACTAATCTCATGTCAAAGCGCAGTGTAAAAAGCATGCAGAAGTAAATTTAAACACTCACCCTCATATTTTGGTAGCAGTTTACTGATGAAATATGGTGCAGAGAATAGGATTCCAAAGAATGCCAAGGTAGACCAGCTTGATCCTGAACTTCCACCTGCTTCAGCTGCAGCTCCATTCACTGCTTCATTCCATGCAAGGCTGTTCGTACTAGGTGACACTTTCACTCCCAACATTCCCATTAACTTTCGATGCAGCCATGTAAACAGCCGAAAGATATTCACAGCTTGCCAAATGTGTCCAAACATTGAACGCAGGCGACCAAAGTTTTCAGCCACGCCAAGCACAGCTCGGAATGAACTTGTCATTGCAAAGAATGTATTATCAAGCATCATTGCAACACCATTAAATGCACGCACAACTGCTTCAACATTAGCAAATGTACTCCGTGAACTTTCCTCAGCAAACTGTATAAATCTACAATAAAACGTTTGTTTAATGTCTATTTTTATCTCAAACTTATGACAGCTACCTGCTCTCTGCATCATCTCTGATGCCCATTCCCATACCTGACATGTATCCATTACCATACATGCCATACGAATTTCCATAGGAACCACCATAACCATAACCGCCGTAGCCACCATATCCACCGCCGTACATACTTCTGCTTGGCCAACCCATGGACCCATAGGATCCATAATTGTATGAGTTGCCTATTGCTAAATAAATGAACGTTAACAACAATACCACAAAATTAGGTTAGGTCTTACAGGAGTATGGTGAATATCCAGAGTTGTAACTGCCATAACTGTTGGACGTTGTCTGTGGTCTTGGAGGCAAGACTGGCGCTGATCTCAAAGAACTAGTTGCTGGCAACTGCGAATTTCGTATGATTTGTGTTTTGTTTTCTAACCCATTTGAGGATTCCCATGGTTTCAATGGCGTAGTCATTTTTGTTTCTTACTATGACTATATCGAGTGTTGCACGGCAATGTAACAATTTAGACGCTAACGCGAAAACAGCGTAGTGTAGAATGATAAGAAATTGCGTAGACTGATGAACTTTGTAGCCAACATGGGTACGTAGTTGGTGATGCGAAATCCAGTTTGATGTGGGTACAAACCTATTCTATCCGTTGAGGTTGTCCATGTGTGGGTGGTCACTCAACTTGTTCACTGCACAGAGGAAAATTGTTAAATCACTACACTATTATCAACTTTATGAGCAAATGTTGCAATGTTACGCGAATCTAAACAAGTGAAAGGTACGACTGCTACGAACTGTCAGTTTGGATCATATACATAAAATGAGTGTGACTCGGTATTGAGATCATATATACAGCAGTGTTGTTTTCATACGTGTAGCGCATGGCGAATGTGGTCCGAATGTAATATGTATGTTTTGATTCTGTACTAACAGCCAATCAGACCGGGTGGGCTGTATGCAGTGAGGTTGTAAACAAAGTTAATAAATAAAGCAAGTGTTACTGTAGCTCCGGCAAATAGGAACACCGTATAATATACTTTACCTACTTCTGATTGTATTTAATAAAACGTTTCGTTCGCTGCTTTACAATTGTGATCTACAATAAGGGGCAACGATTTCGCTTGATTTGGGGCCTTGAAACTCGTTATCAGTTCATCAACCGGCAGTAATATAGTGCGAATCTCGAATAATTTGCGCATTTGACTGTTATAAATAAACAGAAACATGAGTTTGATTAATTTCATTGTGAGTGTTGTGTATACATTAGCCGGTCTAACCGCTTTCATTGCATTCTTGTTATTGCAATATTATTCTGCTGCAGTATTTGCCTTTATAGCAGGTAATCAAGTGACTGCGTCTTCAAGATAAATAACAAAAAAGCGAAAAAGATGCGCCCAACGTGGGGCTCGAACCCACGACCCTGAGATTAAGAGTCTCATGCTCTACCGACTGAGCTAGCCGGGCAGTTGTAACACGCTACAAACTATTCTCAGCTGATTGCCATCTACTCTAGAATTAATATTTTTTATTGAAAATCTCTTTGTTTTATTTTAGCCGCCCTCAGTGCTGTGACAGCACATTTAAATTGGCTCCACAAAACACGCCGATTGAATCTCTGGTATGAACAATCCGAATTGTCACAACTTTACTGGCTTGGTTTTTGGATGTTTGCATTTGGCTTCAGCGGTTTTGTATTTCATCTAGTTTATTATTTATTCTTGCAACAATGTAAATTGATACTGATCTGTTCATTCAGTGTATCCAACCAACCACTAATATTGTCTCATTTTCAGATTTGAACTTTACTTTGATTGTGGCTTGTATTTGGGGATTCATTATGGTGAAATTGGCGATTATGTTGATGTATTATGCAAACAAATATCACGATGAGGCAATAGCGGGCAGTTTAATCGTTAACGAGGATAATAACACTGCTTGAAACCTTCGACGATAAGTGAAATCGTAATTCACAAATCGACAGCACATCTGATCCACCACTTTTTGTGATATCTATATGAACTGAATTATTGAATGACTTACTCAATATATTTGCTCCTGCATTTTATAGAAATTAAGTTTGATAATGTATTTTTCTATTTCGATATTGAATAATACCCTAGACTTTAATTAAAATAATGATTGTTAATGCTCATATGTGTCAAGATAGCTATTTCATGACTATTGACTTCATGACTATTGAATATTGTAACTGATTATAAGCTGGTGTTGAATAACCAATAGAGATTATAACTTTATTGAGAACGCTGTCTATTATTAGAGTCCGTTTTCCCTTTTTTTTTCGGGTTGACTACGTAATCGTGTAATTCGCTAATGCAAATCAGCAATGACCCTATAGCAATTGTAACGCGTACGAAACTTTGCGGGTCCCGTAAGCGAACTGTACTCTCTTCGTGGATCGTTTGCACTTGTGTACCGCAACGCGCATTTCCTCGGCTATCAAACAACAAACACCAAGCAGCAGCAGCAGTGAACGCGCGCTTCTTCGTCGCCGCGTCTCCAGTGCCATCGCGAAGACGCCGTTCTCAGTCGGCGTGTGCGTTTTGCTACCAGCGGATCTACAGCTACCGCAAAAACAACATGCCGCAACTGCTTCGATTGTAACTTTCCGAGGTGCGCGCCAAATTCGTGTGCATTGCATCAATGAAAAAGTGCGACAATTCAATTCCTTGTGATTTCAACTCAATCAAGCAAACGTGTAAGTAAATTTTTATATTTGTTCATTGAAAAACTAACTAATCCGTAAATTGTTAACGCAAGCTGTAACAAGTGCAGAAGCGATGAACCCTATTAGCGTCTTTGAAGCGAGCGTGCAACGATGATTAAGCTTAATGAAGGTATTTTAATGAACTTCGCTCCTTCGTGTTTGCGCGCAATGCGCAACGGTCGCACTCATAATGCGAAAATGTGCACGTTGCGCCACAATGCAACATGCTGCATAACATGCTATCCATCCTCTTGCTTAGATCCATCTATCTATCTATCCATCTTATTACATATCAAGCACATCAAGTATTTTCTGCTTTCATAAATCATTTGCGCATTTTACTTTGAAACTCTTCTTAAACCTTTACGCCGAACGACAATTTAAATAGGAAGAACGTAATGAATCTCTAGCTGCATCTCTTAATGTATTTTCGCAGTAGTCGTAAAAATCTCATAAAAATTCTAATATCCGAAGAAAGTGTATTGTCTTACACGAACGTCATATAAGTTTAATAGCTTCGTTTGTTCTTCTCCGTTTTTCATATATATATATATTAGACACTTCTCATGCAAATTCATTCGTTCACGAAAGAAAGCCATGCATCATTTGCGTTTTATTAGCATCTTTATATTTCGTGTAATTTGCTTTTAAATATTTGAGACTTTAAGTAACTCCAGCGGATGTGCACGTTTCACTTGAGTAACATGAAGATGAATCATTCGTGAATGGTTAAAGTGAATAGATATTACGTCGAAATTAGCGCGGAAATTGCGATAAAACAACGAGTAATAGATAAAATACTATTTTTAGTACTAAAATATTTTTAGACATCTCCATTCAAACTATGGAAAATTACAATTTAAAATTTTCCAATTTTAAATTGCAAATTAATGTGAAATTGCTGACTGTATTCAGTATTTAAATTACCTTTAAACAAATGCAAATTCTATGAATTTCAACCAAGGTCAAATTGCTAAATTTAACTATCGAAAATCTCATTATTTCATTCGCCTACGCACAAAAACAAACAAAATAAACACAACAAGTGAAAACGAAAGATGTAAATGAAGTAAATGAATTTCAAAACCAATTAGAAACGGTCAGAGACTGTTTAAAATGCAATGCAAATTTTGTAATTGGTTTCTTTCAAAGACTTGACTTGAAAGTCATTTTGAATTAGCTGCAGATGAATAAGTTACTTTAGTTATTAATTAAGTTTTTTAAATAATTTCAACTTTGTGTGTACTTGATGCACATGTGCTTTTTCAATTTCTAATGAATTCAAATAGAAAAAAGTGAAATTCGTTGTAATCTGATTCACAACAAGCGAGATTCACTTGCGCAAAAAGACAATCACTTTGCCCATCGTTGCTTTGCCATGTGTTGCTGTCCATACCGGAAATACATTTTCTATTAACTTTTTGCAAAATGTTTAATTTCATTTTCATCTACATTTTCATACACATATTCGGATTTTCTTTAATTACCGCACGATGTATAGGAGAATATACGATTGTTAGTTGTTTTAATTAATTAGAACGATGCGAAAGGAATTGCATTCGATAGTTAATTGGAAAAAAGAGAGAAAAAGAAGCGAACAATGAGGAACGGTTGAATGAAATCGCGAAGAAAAACAAATTGCACTAATGAGAGTTTCATTAGAGTGCGTTTTGCAATTGCGATTGTTTCCCTATTAAACTCATTGATACGGTGTGTACTTGCACTTAATTGGCGTTCGGTGCACTCGTCTTGATTCATTGTTTATTTGCTTAATATTTGCAAAACTTCAATTGTTCTTCATTTATCTTCGACTCGCTTTCTGCGATGTGATTTTCCACAATTGTGCGATGCAATTGTGCCGAGTGTTATACATATTTGATATTAAAACAAAACGAACGAAGCATCTTTCATCATCACACATCTCATGTGGGAATTGTGAATTAGCATCGTTCAATGCAACAAACAATTCCGAGTTTTTATTTACGACGCATTTTCTTGACTTTCAGTCGGATTTCTTCAACATTTGATTTGCGTTCATAAACTCATCCATAAATCAAACTAACTCTCATGAAAATTTGCATGTTTTCACTTTGTGTTTCTCTTGTTTATTGCTTGTTTGTTTGCATTATTCAAATTTAGGTTTTTTCATTAAAAATTTGCATTCAACTTATTCAAATCAAAAGTGGGTAAATAATAGTTTAATCTATTATTCTTTAAGCGCAATTGTTATAAAAGTCTTTCACTGATGATTATTTCATTAAGTGATTCAATTATATGTATTAGAGGCGTAATTGCTGTAAGCAGAAAGCGTTACACTTGCTCTAATTGCGCTAACAATTCGTCGAAATCTTTTAATTACTAATTCACTCTCTATGTTCGCTTTTCCATTATGTGATTTGCGTCATGAAAGAAAACGAAAATTCGAAATTAAAATACCTACGTACGTGATTCACACGGCGACTGAAGAGATTATAATTATAATTGGTGAAGATGGCAAAAGGCGATTGATGCGCGTTAGTTTAAACTTGCGCTTGATGCGAGGTGTTTGTTCGAGGCGCGAAAAAAGAATTAAAGACTACATTGTTTAAACAATGAAATGGAAGCCCGCAAGGTGAAAGAAGCGAAAGTGCATGTTCTCCTCAACTATTATTATAACAATCTAATCGCGTAAGTTTCGGTAAACATTCATTGTCATCACTTGACGCTTTTATATAATTGAATCAAACCATTCCCGCCCAAAACTGCCACTGAATTTCTTCAAGTTGAATGCCACAATTCATAAAATGAACAATTCTGTAATTGAAATTGAATTTTTATGAAACTTTTAGTACCGCTAGGAAAATTTTTGGAAATGATATTATTCAAAGTTGATTATCTTACCAAAGAAAGCAAATTAAAGTTAACTCTTAAAGGAACAAATAGAAATAATAATTAGCAACTTATGTGAGGTAACGTTACTCAAGTTAATTACAATACTTGGTACAATAACACAAAAACTTTGAAAGTAGTAGAATTGAATCGAGAATTAAGAATCAAGAACGGCAAGCGATGCATTAGTAAACCATTTGTTTTTGTTCGTAACAAATGCACATACACGTAATAGAATAACAAGCAACAACTAACAAGAAGTACAAGTAGTGCTTGTCTTTTGCTTCAATCTATTGCTTCCAGTCGCATGAAGTTGTATGAGACAAGCCGGCATTGTGCGGACGTCTTCGCGACGTATGAAATAATATAATAGACAGGTGAAAGAATTTGCTTGTGTGTTCGTTCGTTCACTGGCTCGTTTGGTTTGCCATTCGCCATTCGTAACGCCAAATCGTGCACCGTTATTATCATTTCACAGTTATATAGTTCGACGAGCATTATATTCGAATGCGTTCAATGGAAATGTGTCTTCGTGCGCCTTTCAAAGAGCTTTCAAGCCTTATTATTTACTGTATTATGTTTATGTATATTATATATGGGAGAAATATCTTGAGTAATTTGGGTTAATACGTAGTTTGTGTCTGAATTTAACCGTAATATGTAAATAAATAAAAATTCCTATTTAAGGTACTTACCATTCAAATTATTTCCTTGGAATATCCATGGGATTCTGTAATAAAAAGAAAAATTAATGAAATACAATTCAACAATTCTTAAGAAAAACAATTATTACAAGGGCTTATCTTTTCTAATTAACCGATATAAATTATTAGTACTTTACTTCGCTATAAAGGAATAGTCAATAAAATTCGTTATTATTAATTACTTGATTATCACATTAATGTAATCAATTAATAAATTACTCACGAAATTAATTAAATCCTCATTCATGCCATAAAAGCAGCGAGCATTAAAATTCCTTATGTACATATCTATTTACACGCTAATAAAACACTGCGTGTTAATTACACACGACTAACGAAAAGCAAACATGGCGAAGAGAACGCATGAATGAATTCATCAACTTGATTGACCTTGGCATTGATCATACTGACCCAGAGTCTACGAAACGCCATTCGTGATTGCCCAATGTGGCTCCTTAAAGTCAACCGGTAATTCCAGCGAGCGAGTATGTAGAAGAAGGACGTTCGAAATCAATTTACCTGACATTTACGTTACGCAAGCAAAACGAATGTCCGAAACGCTAATGCGCCATGCGCTGGCTGGCTATCCGACGACTTGATCATCTCGCATAGCTAATAATCGCATAAGACACGGAACGCCATGCAGTGCGCATTAAATTATCATCAGAGCGAATTGAATGAACCGTTTTCAGCGTGCTTTTCATCCGTTTAAAAGTCGTGTTGTGTGCGGTCTTGAGTAAACGTGCGCAGAGTCTAACAGTAAAAAGCAGTCAAAATTTCAATGAGTTTAGTAATTGTTTAATGCAAGCAGCTATATCACGAATTAAATTTTTTTGAAGTAAATTATAACCAAATTATCATTAAATAAATATAGCGCATTTAAAAAATATTTTCTTGATTCTAAACTTTGTTATTTCTAAGTCAAAACCAGCTTTCAGTTTAGCGACTACTCAATTAAATATTTATGATAAATTCATCAAAATCTCTTTTGGATATAACGACCTAATCTAGCAAATTTGCTAGAGCTTTGAAATCTACGTAGATTTCGTATTTTTGTTTCTTGAAACAATTTCTAGATTTAGACAAATTCTATAATTAAATTATCGCGCGACATTACTGATTTTTTGCCATTGTTTTCTTTGTTGTAATATCTAAATTTTACGATCATTAAAGTATTTTTAGTATAAACTTGAAAAACAAACAATTTCAGTGTAATTCTTGATGATATCTGTTAGAGCACAACATAATGGTGAAAGATCAGCAAGAAACGAACGGTTTCATCCAGGTTGGCAATGCCATCGCTTCCTTCTTCCTCTCTTCTCGTGCGCGATTTAATTCGCTTCACCTAGCGGTACAGCATATGCTCGCATGGAATTAGCTCGCTTAATCGAAAGAGTGAAATATTCAATGCAATGCAATTTCTAGCACTTGCGATTCGCCTCTTCGAATCGCAAGTCTTTCACTCTGAACGCAAACGGGCAGGCAGGTAAGGTATATATCATGATGCTTTTATTACATAATGCTGCGCGCGTATTATGTTCCTTAAGATTGGATTACGAATTGAATTCAATTGAATGCGATTGAATTACATTCGCGCACAAAGCCGCTGTAATAATCGAGCGCGCACACTGACGATTGCTGTGTGCGCTTTAATTCCTCAACTTCTTGGACACGCTATGCATTGGGCGAAAATTCTAACAAATAAATCCAACAAATTGCACACAATC
This sequence comes from Aleochara curtula, assembly GCA_963978815.1. NCBI lineage: Eukaryota > Metazoa > Arthropoda > Insecta > Coleoptera > Staphylinidae > Aleochara > Aleochara curtula. The sequence continues at coordinate 14,535,142 of OZ022216.1, read as the reverse complement.
GCGTATTGTGTAAGTAACTAAATTATAGCGAATGTAATCAATAAAATCTGAGGAATTTTCGTATTTGATCAAACTCTTTCCTTTGTTATGAAATTCCAACTACAGACAACGAACTTGCCAACAAACAATTTTGCCTTTAAAAATTAAACAATTTCAATTAAACAACTAGCCAAGTAGAAAATTAACCGGATAATGAGAGTCAGGGGACATTCGAAATCGCGCTTAGGTGGCTCCCATTACCCCTTTCACCACTAATAAGTAAAATTCCAGTTGCTATAATCAAATCAAGATGTTTCTTAACATTGGGAATCGCACCCTCAGGAGAGTAGCCTATTATGAAGGACCTCTTTTAGTTTCAACTGATGAAACTATTGTAATAACCGATAAAGTAGGATCTACTGTAATTCTAAACCTGGCGATGATACGATTGAAAAATGATAATATAAAATAGCAATAAATCATTCCATTAAAGCCATATACGAAGCGAGTAATTACAATCATTAAACATTCATTACACGCATATTTATTATAGCGAACGTTTACTGCTTTTACTGTTAACCCGACGCATAACTTGCACACTTGGCCGCCGCGCCGGCAGCATTCATCAACAAAATGACACGAGCACGTGTCCTTTGTACACAACCGTAAACAGTAAACTGTAAACCGTCATCTGCGATAAAATCAATAACAATCCATTACTCTACCGTCTGTGCTTCTGCTAATTTGCATCGCCTGAATGCCGAAACGAACTGAATTGAGCATCTAACCCAGATTGGAACAAATTCACATAATGCGCGCAATTACATTTGTTATTGTTCGTGAATGTTTAAAGGTTATTCAACTTTAGGTCAGTGTCGACGTCATTTATAGCAATGAAAATATGATTAAACCTACAATAATGTACCGAATGGAAATAGAAATATTGCAAATGAAGATTATACAATTATTACCTACATGTGGCGCGTTTATAATCTTTCATTAAAATTAATTACGCGTCGCAATTAACATCACCGCTGCGAGCTGCGATTAGCAAGTGCAATTGCAATTGTGCGCGCGTATAATTAGCGCAATAATTGTATGGAATTATGAGAAAAGTGTAGATTTTCACGATTTTCTATCTAATTAGCTTGAAATAATATTTGAACTATTTTTCTGTTACAGAACAATAAGCAAGCAGCCGAAGAATGCACATGCACGCCAAATCAACGAAATTCATGCAATTGCAATTGCGCTTCTTCTTCGTTTGCATCTTCTTCCTTATCGACAGAAGAGTGCAATGCGCGTCTTTCCCACCAAGCGCCCGTCGCAATCTCCCGGTTGCCATCAATCGCATCAACGAGATTGTCGCTTCTTGCGATATCACGAGTTTCAATGTCACGCTAACCATGGAGCATCCGTTCAAAGGGATTTTATTCTCCAAGGAGTTTTCACAAGAATGTCGCGCATTCGGTAAAAAAAACTTTTCCTCAACTTTATAAAACTTCTCATCATTTCAAACTTAATACACTTTTGGCTATTTTAAGTTAATGACTCAAATAGTAATTTAGTTAAATTCGTTCATTAACTCTCAAAAATGTTCAAGTTCATGAACCAGAACATTCTCCTTTTTTCTAATGTCATTACTACACTAATTTAATTTATCTAACTCTTACTTTTTGCGTTCGTTTAAGGTACAATGAAAAATTCCCTAGCAATTAATTTACCAACTTCCGGATGTGGTGTTCGATTAAGCAAAGATAATGACGAATTGTCCACGGAAACCACGGATACGAAAATGCACTACAGTGTTACGCTTGTCATCCAGCAGGATAAGCATTTAAGGCAGATAAGCGATCAGGAGCGCACCGTTAAATGTATGGTGGATACCAAAATATTTAATCTGAAGAGTAAACCAATGGAAGATGCGTTAAAGGGTGAAATTCTCGATAAGAATAATCACAGGTAAATTAATTCAGTGACTAATCAAACTTTTACTGATAAATTGAAATTTTAGAACTGGAAGAATGAAAGACGAAGGGTGGTCGAAAGAAGTCCCTCAAGAATTAGAACTAACCGAAGCACTTCAAGCATCCAAAGCGTGGATGGAAATTGTCCCAATCGAGGATGACGAAGAAGCATTACAAGTTGGACAGGAAGCACTTCTTATGGTTAAATCAACCCTTCCAGGTATTGCTTACTCAACTTAGTTCAACTTGAAATGATTAATTCTCGAATTTTAGTGGGCATTGGATGGAAAGTAGTTAATTGTATTGCACACGACGGTCTTGGAGATTCATCGCAAAAATTATTAGACGAAGATGGCTGTCCTGTGGATGAAGGATTATTGCCTGAATTACTTAAAGGTCCCATAAGACCCATTTCAATGATGAGACATCAGGAAGCAGTTGCTAAATTCGTAGCATTCAAATTCCCCGATCGAGATCGACTGCATTTATCTTGTGGATTGCAATTATGCAGACATCAATGTCAAAAAGTAATTTTCAAACTTTCCCTTACTTCTGAACAACTCTAAATTTACCAAAAATCATTTTTAGTTTGATTGCACGAATGCAACAAGAACAAGTCGTAAATTAACGACATCAGGCGAAGAAGGTGAAGTCTTAGACACTTTGGAAGTGTTCAATAGTGTTGAAGTTCTTGCACCGGCGATAGAACTAGATGATTTGAGAGACAAATTAGCTGGAGGTGAGTTGTGCCTTGAATTCAATCAAGGGATCAATCAACAAGCAAAAGAATTGTGTAAATATTTCTTCAATTGCACCTCAACCGACTTCAAAAGTAGTATTTTGAATACAGCACTTTTGTTTTTTCTTCTTCTCGCTAGTTATTTAAGTCTTCAATCTTGTAAATCTTTTGTAAATAAATATGCACTCAATGCACTTTCGTATATTATTTTCACATATTGCAAATGTTACTTGAAAAGTCGCGACATTTCTGAGGTAGTCGTTAAACACTCAGTACAAGTATGTAAGTAAGGTAAACAAGCATCGAAGCATTAAAATTGGCGCTTCGTTGGTTGAACTAGTTTTATTTATTTATCGTGTCGGACAACGCGTCGGGCATTTTTATCGTCTGCCTGCGAGAGAATTGCGCGAAAATCGGGCCGCGCCAATAATAGTTAGCTATCATCATCATTACGTGCGGCTTGTCGGCGGCTCGGCTCGGCTCGGCGGTGGCGGCGCGGGGTGCGCTTGATTTATGGTAGCAGCGATGCGCGTTTGATATCGCGATGCACGTTCGGCAACACACCACGCCGAACATTATAGCGCATTTATTATATTTTGTGCAAATACAGCGCGTGTGTGCAACACATTTCTCGGCGAGAACGTAATCGGCGAATCGCGGGCGGCAAATCGAATCGACGTTTGAAATAATTGCACGTACGCGGCGCGCCGTTCGCTCCGGCGGAATTCATTAGTGCGTGCTCTCGCGCACGACAAATGAACGACACAATACGAATTTCAGAAAATGATTTATGATCCACGAAATTTCCATTTAATGATGATGCGCGTTGTGCAGAAATGCAAAGAAGAAGAAGAGTAGACCACCGACCGTCGCGGACCTAACTGATTATTACATTGTATTTTCTGCGATTTGCGATAGTCGTGCGCATCACTTTTTCGCATCGTACATAAAAATGTCATCTCGTTCCCTATATAATTACTAAATCTCCTCAACTAATAAAAAACCGCTTTCTTTGCGATGTAAATAAATAATCAGATGATTAGTACCTTTCCAGCAAGTTTCTAAACTTTATGACTAAATTAAAACTTTTAATCATCTTACTTTGTTTGCAGATCCTCTACGTGCAACCTTTGGCTATATACCGGGTGATCGCACGTTTTGCGTGTCACCCGATAAGATGGCATTGACTTTCTGCATTTTGGGCATCATTTTTCTATGCGCAGTTATCGTAGCCGCTTTTGCGCTATTCAAAGCGAGACGCTCAGGAGCAACAATGCCCTACTATACAAGAAGTCTATTTTCTAGTAGCAGTGGTTCAGGGGGTGGTTCAGCGTACGGAAGCAAATTGCTCCTTCAGGATAGCCCATGTATGGGTCAATCGTCCGCAAGTATGCGTGGATATGGAAGAATACTCTGATAGAAAAATTACTTACCCTGAAACAAAAGAAAGACAATATTAGTTAAAAACACAAAAACTCTTTAAGCAGATGATTTTTTTAATTAGTTTTACAAATGCTTGAGATAATAAGCTCAAAATATCTTTGTAGTGTAATGACTATTACAACTAATTAATTATTAGTTCATTATTGTTAGTTACCTAACACGCGACTTGTTCCTTTTGATATTATTTATTTATTTATCTCAGTTTTATTGTATTGTTAAATTTTATATTTTTGTATTTTCTCTTTGTACGTGGGCTGATTTTGTGGGGTTTTGTTGTTTAGCTTTAATTATTTTATGTAATTCCAGTTCCTACATCGACAACTTTGAAGTTTGAATTGTTTTCAAGTTCAAAAATTGTCTTAGTCGTCGATAGTATGAATAATTTACGTTAAGACTAAATAAAATTTTCCACGTTTTATAAGAATTGCAGCAGAGTTGTTTTGATTTTCTTGCGTTTTCTATGATCTTGTTTCTTGGCAGCACGAGTGCAAAAATGACTCGGGGGTGTACGGAGCACCAAACGCGTAATTACATTAATTAACTGAACGCCTTCGTATCTATAATTAATATCGAAGCAGAGCAGCGCTAGCGTCGCGTACATAATGTAAAAAATACCCTGAAGAGAAACGATAATAATTTTTGTACTTTTTGCTCTTGTTCTTCACACTTCTCAATTTACTTCTTATATTTTTATTGCTCTCTGCTTGGTACTTTTCTAGGTAATGCATCTCTGGGCAAAGTAATGAATTTTTTTGTTAATTTATGATAGTAATTACATTTTTCCAAAGATGGTGTCGCTTAATTTCATTTAATACCTTAAGGCACATTACGTTTCAAACAGAAAGAGCATTCTTGCACTAAAACTATTTGTTACATTGCTTTTGGATCTTGAAATTCATTAATTAATTGCTGAAGAAGTTTTAATTTGTAGAATTTCGCGTATTTTTGCACAAAGCATGCAATTCACAGTAACTCCTTATAAATTCTCAATTCTCCCTATGTTGTTTTGTGTTATTAAAACGGTTCGCACTCGTAGCACAATTATACATCGACCTCTAACACTTAAACTTCTCGCCTCTTGCAAAATTAAATTATAGATGCTATTATTCTATTGAGTGTCTCTCACTTCAATAACTTATTTAAAACCTGATTCAATCACTCCGAATAATTTTCAATACGTACGAAATCTCTTGAAATAAAGTAAAAATGAAAATTATGTCTAGTAACTTTTTGTATCATCCTTATACATGTTCATAAACGAGACTCATACTAAACGATGTCAAGTTCACGCCATATAATTGATAGTTTGTGAAAGTGGTCGTTTGATCGTTCGTTTCTTCCTGTTCTCTAAAGTGGGATGCGCATATTCATTTTTCCGCTCGCCGATAATAATAAATGCACGCGCGCGTAAGCATTTGCGATGCCTTGATGATAGACCGATAATTCTGTTTGTTATTAACGCCATCGCCAGGCACATCCCGAAGTGGTAATGTGGTAATGGTCCCGTAACAATCGATGATGGTGCATCTCATCGTGCGCTCGCTCGCTTCGATTTTCTTCCAATGGAAAATTCACACTTCGCCTCTCGCAACTATACGCATTCAATTATCCTGCGTTTTGCGCCAAGTTAGTTCAACACTCGCTATATTCACATGTGATGGTGATTACGAGTTCCCAACACGATTTTCACAAATCCCCGTTGTGTTTTATTTAAGTATATTTCTCATCGCTTGGCGCCTCTCGTTCGTAACTAATTGTCTTTTGATTTTTACCAGACATTCCACCAATCTTGATAGAAAAATACCAACTAAATACTTGAAAATTATCTTTTGTTCTACTCTCATAGAAAACATTGTTTTCTCTAATTACTCACAGGGTGTCAAAGTTATAAAATTTTCTCAACACACTCACTATAAACTACTCTAACAGTCAAGTATGATATTTTCCTCTAAGCGTACGAGTATAATGCGGTAAAGAATCATCATCGCGTTTTAATTCCACACGATTGCGTTGAAATACGAATTTCATCGCGCATCATGCACGCCTCGGACGAGACAAAACGAAAAAAGCAGACTCGCGCGAAGCGAGCCTGCAAAGAGGAAGAAGAAGAAGATTCATCCGCATTAGAGAACGCCCGGGCATTTGTTCGCGATGCGCACAATCTCGCTGGTTGTTGTTGTTGTTGTTGTTCTTGTAATGTTACTGCTGCGCATTTGTTGCTCGCAAACGGGCTGATTGTGTTTTATATGCGATGAGAAAACTGTAATGCGCTATTGATGAAGATGAGTAAATAAACTGGCTCGGCAAGGGCTGAGCGCGCGGGGCCCTTTATTGACCGCGTGCATTCGAATTGACGCTCCTTGAACGAACCCGCATGCACACGCTATATTCGCGCTGCAGATAAAAGACGACAATACCAATGCGTCGCATGCATGTAGTGAACGAGGAAACTTAAAGCGTGCGATTCCTTGAGCTACAAATAGGAAAGGAAACAAATCATAGTCATTTGTGCGCGGCTATAAACAATGTGTTTCCAATACGTAAATGGACGATAATTCATGGTTGCGTCGGGAAATTTATGTTTGTTGCTGCACTTTTTCGCGTCTGCGAATTGTTTGTTTTCGTGTTTTACGTGACTTCAAACTCCTGCCAACAGTGCGCACTTGATAGATCGTGTATTCTAAGATCATCAAAACTATTTTGACTATGTAGTTTTGCGTTAAAAATATAGATTAAAGCGCCACCTGAACGTGAAAATTTCAATGAGAATTTAGTTTGACTTTATTGATTAGTTTGTCAAACTGTGCATTTCCATAGCATACATTTATAGCTCTAATATTAAGAGGAAATGCTTAAATTACTGAATGCTTAGAAGGATATTACTTTTAATTATTTTAAAAATAGTTTGCAAAAAAGTTATGTTATTTGTACCCCTGGTGGGACTCGAACCCACAATCCCCGGCTTAGGAGGCCGATGCCTTATCCATTAGGCCACAGGGGCTTGTGTGAACTACCCCTACCAAGGGCTGAAGCAGTTACTAAGCTCACATTGTACTTCTAATAATCAATAATTTCAAAATTCAAACTAAAATTTTATCCTTTACGTTGAATTATAACTCGTGTAATTAATAACACAAGTAGTAAACTTTTCTTGCAATTGAAATTTAGTTGGATAAGATAATAAATTTATGCGGAAATAAGCGATCATCGATTAGAACGAGTTTGCAATAGTTGCGTGGCGCGCAAACGAGAAGCGCACAAGACAACAACGAACGTATGGATCGAATGCATTGTCGAATCGATTGCGCAACATGCGCGAAATTGCAGCAGAAGCAATGAGATGAACCGTGCGACTCGACGACACGTGACGCGACACGGCAAGTCCATTAATCGTCGCCCGCGCACCACGCCACACCAATATATTTCGCTAACAACCGATGCGCTTGCTGCTAAAGCAACAGGACCACAGTGCTTGTTCCTCATCAAATATTAACAGCGACATTCTGCGCTAATGCAGTGATTCAATGAACTTCCAATGCAATTTGTCATTGATAATGAAACAGCTACCGGCATTCAATCTTGACCATTTGTTTATTTACATGTTGTTCATACGGCGATTTGTTTATTTACGTCTGCCCAAGTATCTGTAGCACAGTGCAAAAACGTACGTGGAAAACAATGGCAAATTCTTCGGAGCGCATTAGAAACACCGTTCGTTGAATGAATGAACAGTAAACCCCAAGTACGTGATGATATGAGAAAATTCATAATCCGCGCGAATTGGTGTCCGATATTGCGTGATGCTCTCGCGTGGTGACCAAGCCTCGCGCGCGCGCACAGTTATGCTGCGTTTCATAGAAATTCGCGGCAGAAAACAAGCAAGCACGGGGGCAAAAAAGAATATGCATGCTTACGATTTTCCCGCAACACGACACGATTCGCTATCGTCCCAGTGCGCAACTGTACAATCATTGCAACACCATCGAAGGCGTTGTTCCAAATCATCGCACACCGATGCCAATCATGCGCGTATAATTTTCACGTTTGCCGCCGCCCGCGAATTAATCGTCTATGGGAAATATTCATATTCTATCCATCATCAACCATCACCTTCGACGCGATCAATTAACACCTTCAATGACCTCAAAACTTTTCAACTTTTTTCGTCGTTATATCCGAATATAATTACAATCGCTTATTCTTCTTATCTCTGTTCTATTATTTAATAAGTCTCTACAATTGATTTACCATTAAAATTACTGGTTAATTAATAATTTTTTTCAGTTTTTCGTCGCTATATCCGAATTTAATTACAATCCCTGCTTCTTTCTCACTCCGTCGTTATATCCAAACGAGATTTAGTGGGTCGCAATTGATTTATCATTATAATTGCCGGTTAATTATTCATTTTTGAAACAAATTTAAATAGATTAGTAGATGGATTACTCTTCATTAGATATGTAAAATAAACAATAATTTCAAATCTTAGCGTGTGTAAAGTCTTTGCATAGAGAAAGAACTGATGGATGAAGAATTGCTAAGGCTAGAGGAAATCGATAAGGTCAGAACACAATCGACGAAGAAGAATACAATAAAATATGAAGAGTATAAAGAATATGCGTGCGTAGCGTACATCGCTCGTGTAATAATAATACGGCATATGCAAGGTCAGCAATGCTTATATTTAATATTTTATATACACTTATCAGTCGCGCACATCTCTAATTCGATAATGACTGATTGTGTTTGGCCCGCACTGATTGAACGCTACATGCGATTATGCGCCGAGTCATTCGCGGATGACTCGCGGTTGCATTGTTGATACTTTTGTTTTTCTGCAATCATCGATGAGACAACATCGTGTGTTTGCTAAATTGTCATAAACGTCACTCGACGACTTCTCTCATTAAGCAGTGCTTGCAACTTGCAAGTAACGAACGAATTTGTAATCGTGATGGAAGCAAGCAATAAAGTGAAAATAGTTTACTTACATGTTTAAATTAATTTACCTGCATTGGTATTGTATTTAGCGATAATGTAATGACAAATTAAATGCAATGAGTGTGTCGCAGCTACGGTTGTTGCTGTTGTTGCAAACGTCATTAATTTAATAATTTATCTATTTCAATAGCGACCGGATATGCGCGCTTTTTGTGCAACGTGCAATCCTTGTACCACGACAAGAAGTTGAGGAGCAATTCGACCTTAACCCAAATGTAATTATTTCGTTGCGTAGTTTGCTAATTATTTAATCGTCTTGTTGAAATCTTAATTAATTATATATGCAAGACAAACTTTGATTGAATATACCTCGTATTTTTGGGAGAAACTATCCAATTTTAAAAATTCATGGTTCACCAATAACTTTCAAATTTCATTTTAGAATAATTAAATGTCTAATTAATTTCCCCGATTCTAATTAGGTATACATTTTCTTTCAAGTGCGATTAGCAAATAATTCTATTAGAAATTCAAATTTAAAAAATCTTATTGTGCTAAGACGAATAAAATTTGAAAGTGAATAAAGTTAATAAAAAGTCAAACTTTATTAAAGTTCTCAAGGGAAAAGACGAGTTAATTCACTTTAGCAATTTTACTTTTGTTCGTTGAAAGCTCAAGTTGAAATACGAAAGCATGAATAATAAATGTATTCGGCAATGAAATTAATTCAAATTAAGATGTCATGTGCCATTGTGCAATGGGAACGTTTACCCGAATTAGTTCACTTCAAAGGCCGGCAACTCAAGAGGAACATGAACATTACACTAGCTACTGCGTACACTGCGTCAAATGTGCGTTAACAGTACAGCTTGTTTGATGTTTGACTTTGTTTGACACTTGCGTCTCAAAACTGCCGTTGATTAAATTCATTTATAATGATTTTTAATGCCTAATTTATCTCCACCGTTTGCTACATTTCTTACACGTACTCCTCGTTTGCTTTCATAAAACACACACACAGTGCTGCCGGTAATAAATCACCAAAGCGGCATGTTTCGCGCATTTGTCCAAATTATACAAAAACACTAGCAGCAGCCTAAAGTACACACCGCCAAAAAAACATACGGAATTATATAATGGGATAATTATAAAGAAATTTACAAAAAGCGATGCGCAAGTGATTGTGTCATTGTTTCATGAGTATTTTTCAATACAATTTCGTGATGAACACGAAAATCTTCAGGATGCACAGCGAAAAAACTGTTTTACTGCGAGTTTACTGTTACTGTTAAAGTGACAAATGCAATAATTTTGTAATAATCGCGCCGCAGATCGCAAACTACTTGGGCGCAAGTTTTACATGCGGCACAACGTGAGAATTGTTGTAATGTCAAGTTTACATCGCACATGCGTGCTGCAGATGGCGATCTGCTACCCTTTCAAGACTTGCAGAGCGCAAAGCGAGCACCAAGTGCACTGCGACTTGTCAAAGAAATTCGCAAAGTCAAAGTCAACTTTGCAAGACGCAACGTATTCTCTGAAAAAGTGAGTCTGTTGTTGTTGTTGTTTGTTGAGAACGACAACTCTTGCTCTTCACTTCACTTGTTGAATGCTTCTTTCACTTGTTGCTTTGCTATTTATCCGCTGGTGACAGCTTTAATAAAATATTAAGTCATGTTGTCAGATTACTATGCAAATTATACAGGATGACACAATCCCATTACATTTATAGCATTTTAAAAATATGTAGCTAGCACATTTTTAAATTCATTAATTCAAATTGCGCAAAATATCAATTAGTGTAAAACATATTGATGAGTTAATTAGTCAACTTTTCGTATTAATTAACGAATTAATTAAGTAAAGCAAAAAATATGTTGCAACATGAAACACGCCATATAATTAACTAGTCTTTTTCATGTAAAACGCATGTTGATTAAGTTTTGTTTATTTAATCAATTGTTCAAATGCGGGTCTAGGTCCAACGCAAGAATATTGTTAACTTGCAAATGATTCGTGCATGTTACAATTACGATCAATAATTTATCGCTTTTTTGTTAAATTTGTTTTGTAAATACGTATTTTGTAAAGCGCTAGATTCCAGCAAATAATTAAACAAAAGTTATAATTCCCGAGTAGAAAGTAACCACTATTATGATATTAATTTATATCGCAATTAAAGAAACTCGCCACGTATGTAATTACTAATCATAATTCATATACTATTTCTACAAGAAGGAAAAAACACACAGGCAGAAATCGTAATTGCAATAAATTTCACTCTCACAATGCGCGGCGTAAAATGAAGATGATGAACTCGGGAAATCATCGCCTGCCGCCTTCACACCGCTTATTGATTTTTCGCTCGGAAATGAAAATTTATTGATTTTCGTTTTTCATCGATTTTCGATTATTGTACGAATGAACATTGCAGCAGTTCGTGCATTACTTGTCCATTAAGCGCTGCAACTTTGCAGCCAAGTCACGACACGCACATTTACGATTGTTAGATTGTTATTACTCCAGATTTTTCTAATTAACGAGTGCGCGCCGCATTGAGAACGCACCATTGCGCCGTTCCCATTCGACGTCGAGAGGGACTCTGCTCTTCAATCTGCGCGGAAATTAAGAATAATCAAACTGAAATGCGCTATTAAGTAAAAGTGTGCGGCATCTGCTCGCACGCATATTTGACATGCCGCTCTTCTTCTTCTTCTTCTTCTGCTCCGTGCTCTTTATGCAATATTGTCTGCGACATTGCAAGGAATTTGCATTCTGCGCTCGTCGCAACAGACGAAAATGAATTCAATTAGTTGATGAGCGAGTAGCGTCTGTACGGCCATTCAAATCCATTCAGTGTCTGACATTCATGTATAATGAAAACGGCAAACTTGCTTTTTTTCTCTTCTATGCAAAGTACGTATCAGTCAGCTGACACTTTTTATTGTGGGAAAATGTTAATTTTATACGCAAAAAATAATCTCGTCCTCTAATAATTCAATTTAACGCTTTAAATTAATTACTTGCATGTAATTTTTATACAAGTAAGTCTTTTATATCCCGAAAAAAAGAATATACGCATTCTTGTTACATAATACAAAACCTATTTTGCGATCTATCCGCATAATAATAATAGAGCATCCAAAGAGGAATAGCTATGAAGCAGCATCATGATGAGTGGCAATCCTTATCATCACCGAGGGAGAGTTGCACGCAAGCATGTGATTTGGTTCGATTCGATCGCGAATTGACTGCATCGGAGATGGCATGTTGGTTTAGGTTTTTCTACATGCATTACCAGCCAGCCTTCTTCGAGTGGTATTGTCTAACTGTGGAAACTAAGTTTCCATTCAACACTCTTCTTCATCGAGCGCAGCGGCAAAAACGCGAATTGCGCATTATTTGCTAACGGTGTGCAATTTGCTCCGCATGCATTTTGTTTAATCATGCAAATTAAGAAGAGAAATCGCTTGATTCCCGTTCCACCAATGAAAATGACCCACGATTAGGCTGGATTTGTTGAATAATTGTCGGGTAATTCAATTGAAAACTCCGATGGTGCGTGTGGCCGTGCATTAATAAATTTGACGTTTCATACACACGTCTTCGTAAAAAGAATGAATGGCTAGGAAAACAAATCGATTCGATTGGGAGATCGATGAAGAAATAAATCACTTTATCAGTTGGCAATCATGGATTAGATTAGTTGTTCACGTATTGTTCTTGGGCGCATCATCGGCAATGTGATGGCTGTCCGTCAGGCGAACGCGCGAGTGGTGCAAGAAAAACGTGTTTGCTCGCGAACAAATATTCCCAGGTTATTGCTGCTTCGGCCAGCACCAACAGCGTGCTGTAAATTCCCATCGCTTGACGGCGCGCGCATAATTTATTGTTATGTGATTGCTACAGTTTTATTTATTTAATGTAAAGCGTTCTCGCGCACTGCCCTTTTTCTTATTGTTTTTGCGCCGCCGCCGCTGCCGCTGCTGCTGCTGCGCGATGACTTATAGCGCGCAAAGAGGAAGAAATCGATACGCATATCGAGTATGTACAACAACAATTCACGTGCGAATCTCCTTCACTCGAACAAAATTCATATTTCTATTGTGAATATAAGTACGAACACCGCTTCTTCTCGATGTTATATTTATTACCAGCGAAAGAAAAACCAACCAGCACCGAATAAGTATACACAAATATTAGCAATCTATGGCTGCATTTCGCGCTCAAGAAGTGCAAGTGGTGAGTGTGCGCGCACGTTAGATGATTTGTGACTTGTGGGTGCATTGCTGCGTGACGCTCTTCATTTATACAGAGTGTTTATCAAATTAATTAATAATTATTCCTAAAAATAACTTGCCAAGCTTCCATACGCTATCAACTATTTTACTCATGAAAAAATATTTAGCCGTTGAATAAACTATTTCTTCCTTATTTAGCTGATGATAAGAAAGCGAAGAGAACCACATAAAGAATGAGTTAACCAGTGTTAAATGAAACGCAAAAAGATTTTAAGTAAATGCCTTTTTTGCTCTAAATGTAATTGCTCTCTTTACATTGATATCTCTCGCCTTATTTGCCGCTTTTTCCACTTTTATTTCTCTTGGCGCAGCGAGTACTTTTGATTTCTGTTGCTTCTTCGGCAGCGAGTCAAAATCTGATCGCCAGCAATAAAAGAAAAGTGAGTGTTGTCCATAGTGCTCTTGCGTACTGGCGATGAGGCACGCGCGAGTAGCCGTACTGTAAATTTCATTTCGCATCTGATACGAACGCGGAGAGTTTTATTCGAACGACGCCTTTTAATAACACGTTAATAGCACAATTACCACGACAATTTATGAGTTTTAAGAATATAATTAGAGTGCTAGTTCATATTAAAAATTAAAACACTGCTACGCTTTTCATCCGCAGCACGTGTTAACCAAGATTAAATAATTATCTCTCACGTTCAACAGCAGCTTTGTAGGGCTTCTTCGTAAAAGTATAAAATTTTGCCTCCTGTGAGGTTTGAACTCACGACCCCTGGTTTACGAGACCAGTGCTCTACCACTGAGCTAAAGAGGCCTGAGGGATGTTGAATTAGTCTAAATTTTTGACGAACATACACAATTCCTAAATATTTTTAGACTTTTCATTTCAATTGCAACTAATTCATGATTATTCACTTCCATTTAATAATTCGCTGTTAATTATCACTCATTACTCATGCTTGCAAAGAATAACGAATAAATCCACTGTACGGAATTGATTTTGTACTCAATGAATTAAACATTATGTACTTACAAATAATTCTAGACAATTACAAAGCGCAGAGAAGTTGTAAGTAGTTGAAATTAAAAAGCCGGAAATCAATTTGTTTGTTAATAGATTACATGCAAGTTACATCTTCAAATATGTTCGCACATACAAACATTTCTCAACAATTTATTGTAATTTATTAATTTATTGTAATGCAATTGTATTTAATGTGGTCAAACCTTCATAATCACGCATAATAATTCCAAACAAAACTTTTAGCCAGCAAGAGAGTACTTCAAGAAATATTTTTTACCATAGTCTTGTTGACAATTTAATTACCATAACGTTTCTTTAACTTAAACGAAAAATAATTACTGTTCTTGCAAAATTTATGCAGCCAAACGGAAAATTTTGTCCTTCTAAACCTTTCTTAATTTCAGAACATTAAACCCAGCAAACCCCGTTACGTTAGTCACACACACACCAGACTTAATTGTACGCTAGTCTGGAATTTGTTGCTTAAATCGAGACATTAAAGCGCGTACGTTCCACGACTCGCTGTGCGAAATGGTTCAATCAAATAGCTAAATGCCAAATAATGGTTGGTCTTCTTCCTCCTTGGCGAAATTGTTTGACAACGTCGAGGACGCTCAGAGGACGTTCACGAACTAACGGATTCGTAGAGAGATTAGCTGAGTACGTCTTTGAAATCGTTAACGCGTGACTTGAGCATCAACGCCGTGCACGCGCATTTATTTATTTAACTCTTTGACGTGCGTGCGTCCTTTGGGCAGCGAAAGGCCTCCTGGGCGCCCGCCGCGGCGCAAGCACATTTGTTGCAATGTCATTTTCGATTTCGATTGGGCACCACCGTGAAACGCGAGCGCGCGTGGTATTTCAATTACGTTTTGCGTATTATTTATTGTTCGCAGTCTTCGTTTGTCTATTACTGTTATTGCGGTTGGCTCACGCTTTGAATTCAACTATTAATTCGTTCAATTTTGATCTATTTGCACGTTTGTGCTTCGAATTGTATGCTATTATGGAAATTTCGCTTCCTTGCAAGAAAATTCACAGGCTTCGGATAGTTAAACTATCAGATATGTAGCTAAATAAAGCAAATTTTTCATGGTGGTTCAGAGGGATATAAGCCTCTTTAGCTCAGTGGCAGAGCACTGGTCTTGTAAACCAGGGGTCGTGAGTTCAATCCTCACAGGAGGCAATATTTTCTTATTATAATCCTAAAATTTTTCAAAGTATTCACGCCAAAATAAAGGGATGAACATGAGAGTAAGGAGCATTATAAACTCCTTACTTGTAAACCAGGAGCTGTAAAGTTAATCCTTCAAGGAAGAAAGTTCTCAATGCAATTATTACATATATGCAATCGTCAGTCTTCCTATTGCACCTGTTTATGATTATTATTGAAGAGAATAAATATTATTTTAAGGGTGAAAATCTATGAAAATATCCACCATAGTTCTTGAGTTCAATGCCACAGTTCATAAACCAGGATTTAGAGTAAAACTCACTCCGAAAGGATTGTTTCTCTAATACACCGGTTAAATATTTTCTGTTCTCAAATGCGAGTAATTAATGGCAAAAATATAGCTAAGGGAAGAACGCGCAAGCCTCTTTAGCTCAGTGGCAGAGCACTGGTCTTGT
Organism: Aleochara curtula; assembly: GCA_963978815.1. Taxonomy (NCBI): domain Eukaryota; kingdom Metazoa; phylum Arthropoda; class Insecta; order Coleoptera; family Staphylinidae; genus Aleochara; species Aleochara curtula. The sequence goes on along the minus strand of OZ022216.1, from coordinate 14,519,170 downwards.
AAACCAGGGGTCGTGAGTTCAATCCTCACAGGAGGCATACTTTTATTAAAACCGCGTCAATAATTTCAAATATTCGACAACGCTACACCTGTCACTCTAAACAACAAATTAAGGTTGAATGTGAGCCTCTTTAGCTCAGAGGCAGAGCACTGGTCTCGTAAACCAGGGGTCGTGAGTTCAATCCTCACAGGAGGCACATTTTATATCCATCCAGTGGCGGCCAAACCAACAATTTAGAGCAAACGTTTCTCATCCGCGTATTGCAACAGAAAGTTGACGTACATCATTACCGCTCGTTTACGTTAAGCAAGTAGAAGTGTCTTAAGAGATCATGACTTCGAAATCGACACGCGCACGATTTTTTGGCACTAGCAAATTTAGTATCACATGCTTTGTGACTCTGACATTAACATACTTGTCACACATCTCTCAGCAGAACAAGAAATTGAGAATGAAGAAAATGAAAAACACGATTTTTATTACACTCTAATAATTATTTAAAAGTTTTAAATACTTTATACCCAAACAAGTCCAAGATTGATATCTCTAAATTGAATTCTTTCTTCCTTCAAAAAATTGAAAGTCTCCGCCTTCTCTAAATTCCTTTATCCTAACTTTAAAATCCTTTAAAAAAATTGCTTCTTTGCAAAGAATAAAGACATTTTACATGTATAAAAATCATTTCCGAGGTTGATTAAACTCACAATAATAATGAAAATCTCTCGAACGATAATCTCGCGAGTGATACGCGCTCGCCCATCACGCATAATAGTGCGCACTCATAATAATGCGCAATCCTATTGCTATTGCTATTGCTATTATTACCAACGATGATGGTAAAACTCGCGTGCGACTTGTGGCGGTTTTTGGCGGGGGCATATATCTAGTGCGGCAGTGGCGCTCCGGAATCACTCGCGTAAATCTTCGCGGCCTCTTCGCATTTCGCCTGCTTGCTCGTCGCGCGCGTCTTGAGACGGTTCTTGTGCGCGGCGCGCAGTTTCCTCAACGTGTGCATGTGCATTACCGAACGAACAACAATTTGCAAAAATGTGCCACGAAACGACGAACAAGTAGCAGTGCACCAATCAATGCTTGCAAGCGTGCAGCACACCAATAGAGTGAACAAACTTTTTAAACTTTAAAAGTGTTCATAGCGTTCGTCACCTATACATTTTTTCAACCCTTTCATTCAAGTCGCATCCACATAATGGACATCGCCATCAAGTAAGTTATTACAAATATTTCCTATTTGTTATTTCCTAATAAATATAGAAATTTTCCTTGTTCAAATTTGCAATGCAAATGAAGCTTTACCAATATTGAACGTGAAAAGAAAGTTGCGCGATGTTATTGCACATTTCTGAACTTAATTATTACGCTTTTTAATTTAATTATTTCAAGTCGTAAGACCGCCGCAGTCTTTTATTATTATTCCACGTCGAGTTTGATTGAGTACTCGTATGATTAGGTAACAATTCATATGTGCCAAACGCGTAGGTATATGATATTTAAACATTTAAGTAATAAATTATAACGCAATTTATATGGAGATTAGTTCATTTTTTGTTATGTTACATGCGCATTAATAAATTGCTAAGTGCATTACCAAACCGCTTATGAATTGTGTGTGTGTGTACTTTAGTAACACTCGAAAGAAATAAACTTTTTTATTCTAGTGTAAAATCTAAGAGAATGCGTCGACGCGCAGCGCATTCGAATTTCCGTTGAGAGCGCATCAAAGTCATAATATCGTCATCATCGCGACTGTCATTCGTCTACTAACTGTGCGAAATGCTTACCGAGTTCATTCACAGCTTACTATGAACAATATATGCTTTTAATTCCATTCAATGTTTATCTTGTTTGTACTTTTTCTAATCATAATCCGAAATTTTGTTCATATTTTTAACAGTGCATGAGCCTCTTTAGCTCAGTGGCAGAGCACTGGTCTTGTAAACCAGGGGTCGTGAGTTCAATCCTCACAGGAGGCATTAATCGAAGTTTTGATTCAACTAAACTCTGAATCTGAAGAAAACGCTTAAGAATTCGCAATCCCCCATGCTATTTTCACTTTTACTTTTTACCGTTCATTAACTAAGCTTCAACTTAGTTTACCAAAGCATTAATTAAAGTTTTCAATTAAAACTGGCATTGTTTATCAAAAACTGGGCAAAATTTAAAAATTCCTCAGGGGCATAAGCCTCTTTAGCTCAGTGGTAGAGCACTGGTCTCGTAAACCAGGGGTCGTGAGTTCAATCCTCACAGGAGGCATATTTTTAATCAAAATTACTAATTACCTGACGATTCAGCCCCCCATGAACCCCCCTTCTTGCTGAACTACATCTTCGCCTATCTGCTCATATAGTACAATTTCTTTAATGCCCAACACTTCGTTAAGTTAAACAAGTTTAAAATTTCGTTTCAAACAATCTTTCATACCTTATTAACTCCGAGCGTTATTAAGGATAATTGCGTTGAGAATGTCCCAAAATAAAAAGCGTATGTGCCGACTGAACGGACAAATGATCGACCTAATCTCGTCAACTAAACAGATCGCGTACTTCAAGTGTAAAGACGAGTTGTTGTCCCCTCGCAGTCCCGTAACAAACGTGGAAGTGATGAACTTGGAGGCGCAATGCAAAACGTTTGTTAGCCATAGCACAATGCGCATCACAATAACGACACGTTGACAAAAAAGAAAAGTGATTACTTGCGTTGTCTTTCCGCTTGTTAACGGCGCCACGCGAATGCGTCCAAGTTCTGTACTTTGCGCGTACTTCCTCAGAATCACGGAGATGAATAGCGTACGCACAGCTAACTGATGAATCAACAGGTAGCAAGGTGTGTAATTTACGGTGTCCTGTATCTAATGATGGGTGGAGGTCGCCCACAAACGAGCCTCTTTAGCTCAGTGGTAGAGCACTGGTCTCGTAAACCAGGGGTCGTGAGTTCAAACCTCACAGGAGGCAGTTAGCTTTTGTTTTTGTTGCATAAATTGATGACTAACATGCATTATAAGTAGACATGCAATGAAAATTAATTTTACGATAGATACAGGCATTGACTCACTGACCAAAAACATGCATAAGTTAGAGTTATATTATTTTAGTTAATTAATATAAATAAAATTAAAACAAAACAAAATAACTAATGCCTCCTGTGAGGATTGAACTCACGACCCCTGGTTTACAAGACCAGTGCTCTGCCACTGAGCTAAAGAGGCTTGTGGCGCTCAGCGTATATTGAACGCTAGCTAAATCCGCGCTCCTTGTTATATTACGTCCAAATAAAAGTTAAAATTATGGCGTTAAAACTGCGAAAAAATATTGACATTAATTTATGACGCAATATTACTGTGTGTTAATGTAATTGTGCTATACGTGGGCTAGTAACTGCGCTCAAATTACTGATAAAAATGACTTACATTTTTCCTTGATTAATTTAGTAAATTTTAAATAGCAAGAGAAAGATTATAATAATAATGCATTAAAAATACTTGAAATTATTAATCTTAGTCCATTAATATCTTGCTCTCAAAAGAAAGATATTATCCAATAGTTTAAGATTTCTTTGACTTATTTGGTCTTCTATCTGCTAACGTTGCTGCATGAGTTGTTAAATCAGGCAATTCAATTATCAAAAATTGTTATAAATTTTATACTCAATTTAAGTAGTTACTAGCAATACATGAAGATATTACGGCATTAAGAAATAAGCTGCCAGCTATTGTGAACTTCGTTAAGAAGTTTGACGTCGCGTCCTGTCCTCTAACCTGCCACGCATTTTAACTATGTTTCTCGCCAAAGTATACTTAATATTTGCACAAATTAATTATTCTTGTAAATATTTATACGTAGTATGTGCTTATTATCCAACAGAAATATAAGATCGGTTCTCAGTAAGCAGTGCAACATGATTCAGCCACAATAAGACTTTTCTTTGCGCCCGAGCGCATTCCGCTTTATGGCAACAAGTGTTACTATAATTATTATTAATTTTAAACAAAAAAAATTAAAAAGAAATCCTCCCCGGCGGGGAATCGAACCCCGGTCTCCCGCGTGACAGGCGGGGATACTGACCACTATACTACCGAGGACTTGTGAAAGGATAGTAGTCCTTCGAGCAGTAAAGTGGTCAGATTTCATCTTTCTACACCTCAAATTTAATAATTTTCGCTGCTGAAAATTCAAAATATTTAAAAGTCAATACCATAACGAAATTTTAAATCAATATCTAATTCTTGCATTCGTCCTTGACCAATTCAGCTTTCTAAAACTCCTTAAAATCCGATCAAAAACCAATTTTCTTACTTTCTGACTTCAATATTTCGCAAATTCTATCATAAAGTTATGACAAATAAATATTTAAAATTACTATTTGTTATCCAATCAAATCGGCGCTATTTGGAGATAAATATTCCTTATGAACTACTATTCAGCTGATAAGCATAAACGACTTAACGCGAATAAATTTCAATAACTTCATTCATGAAATTCAACGCTATCGCTATCTCTCTAATCGCATATGCAAATATAAAAATGATTTCAATTACTCCGAGTTCAGCACGATATAGAGCCAGAGTTATGCGCTTAGATATCAAGTAAAAATGAAATTATACATTAACGCGACAAAGACGACACTCGAAGCGGCGTTTGTGGTGTCAACAGTTCCGTTGCGTTTCATAACGGCAAACAGTTCCGCCGTCATTAACTCGGCGAATGCAACAACACACCACTAGTGCGAAATAAAGCACTACACCGCATCTGCGGACGGCGGTTTGGCGACTCGTTGCACGTATGATTGCATGCACTACCTCATGAGCAAATTGCCGCCCGCGTTTCACATTCATTTCGGGTGTTGTAAACGCATAACAAATATGGAAATATCCACCTATTGTGCTACACACATTGCAATGCAGATTCAGGCCGCATAATAATTGGGTTAATTTTGCAAAAGTCGTGCGCGGGGACGTCAACGCAAAGATGAAGGACGCGTGCTACTTGCTTATGCACTAGATTTTGACATTTTCTCATTAGCGCAAAAAACGAAATTTCAATTCGACTAAATCTCTGAATGTTTCTTCGTTACAGCTCAGAGCTAAGGCTACGCCAGCTGTTCCTGCTCCTGCTGATCGTATCAACAACAGTGCCAGATGTAAGTATCCCATGAGGGTAAAAATACAGCGCGAGTGTGGGAACTAATTAGCGATTTGTCTCCTCGGCCACCACACGACCGATAGTTAATTAGTGCTCAAGACGAGGACGAGTCCAGCACGGAGGTGCAGTACAGCGTGAGCAGCAGCACGAGCATAGATGTGGGTGCGGGCGGGCGCGTCGTTGACACCGGCGGCGGCGGCAACGACGGCATCGCTGACGTCGAGCACCCGCAAGAGATAGTCGCCTCCTCCGTATCGGCAGCCGCCAAGAGTGCGCAATTGCGACGGACGACCGCAACCATCGACAACAAGAATCTAACACGGGAAGCGCTCTCGCACGATGCCAGCGAACACGAATCGGTAAGTCACAGCAGCTCAACATTTCATTACATTGACGGCAATTAATTACCACGCGCCTCGCCGATAAAATATTAGCGTGCGGAATGCGTGTTGAATAAGACTTGCATGCAAATGCAATCATAATTGAATTCGATTGTGATGACGATAATAATAAAATAAATTTCATAACGTCTGGCGTGTTGATGTTCAGCTAACAGCTTCCTTGATTTATCGCTCGCTTCTGCACTGAGAAAGCCTTTCTTTACTCATGCACTCAATAAAAGTGACAACAGCCGATCGTCAGCTGGAACTGACATAATAAAATTTATAACAAAGATACGCAAAGCACCGCTTCTGCATTAATGAATCTTTAAATACACGCAGCTAGCTAATAATTAATTAATAATTCATCTAGTCTTGCAGTAATAAATTGTATGAAAATCACTTTTCCGTACAAGCACGTGCTGTTTCATTTGCATGCAAGCGAATCATAATTAATCTTTAAGCGATCGATTGATTGCCCATCTCTCATTGTCTAAATGCCCTCAAACAAACAACTTCATCTTCTAACGCATCAGGAACTTGTCTACGCAACTCTGCTTGGCGAATATTAAATGCATAATGAAGACATTGCAAACGCAGATGAAAAACGCGCGATATTCAACCATGTGCGAAATATTTTGCATCCGCAGAAGCAGAAGCAGACGCTTTCCTCAGCATCCAAATGCACATTCGCTTTGTACGTATACTCATTGCGCGCGTTGTTACATGATTTTCTGAGTGAGCGTGTACATTTGCATAAAATGATTGATAGGCGCTTAAGTAGTAGCATGCAGTGTCGTAATTGAAAACGTTTTCGACCATGTCTTCATCTTTATCCACAGGGCAGTTTTCGTCTAATGATAAATGCAATTCAATTGGTACATTCAATGCTCTGCGCTAAAAACGATACTAGAATAATAAGTCTGTCTATGACTATGAATGACTATGTGGGACAGCTTGCAATTGAAGATGTATATATATACTTTGAGCAAACTAGATGCGAAATGGTGCATTTATTTTTTCTTAATGTCCATGTACTTTTCCTCAAAATTTCCTAAAACAGACTCCATGTATCATAAATTTTGTGGCAAATTGCTACGACTACTGCACTACTATGACTACTGTTAAGCTTGCTTTAATTTGGATTCATTACTGTTCAAAGGTTGTTTTCATCGGTGAAGGAAACAGTGGTTATGTACCTGTGCCACCTTTAAGACGGCAGGACGAAGAGGACGACGACTGGCGATTGCAAACCGCAGTGGACTCGTGGGACCGCGAATATCGTCGGTTTCGATTCAATACCACGCGTGTGCAAAGTAAGTATATCATGCGTTTATGTAATGCACGCAATTGCACGAGTTCGAACGAAAACAAAAACAATGCGCCTAATAATAACAATTAGCAAAGCGTCCGATGTGATGGAGCGATCCATTGATTGTTGCCATTATCCCCGAACAATATTAGCGCGTTTATTACGATGCGTATTGCCGTGCTGCGCGCCCGACTGAAAGTACATCCGGTGACGTAAAACGATATGAAGTAAGAAGGCGTTCTGTTCCGGTCAGGTGCGGTGGAAAGTGACCACACTGTATTACTCTAGCAGTAGGTCCAATACGAACGTACGCCATGATCAGATAAGTGATATAATAATAATAAACACATTCGCGCCTCTTCTTCGTCTACAGCTACTTTGTTGCTTCAACTTTACTACGTACAGCCCAAGCGAGGTCCATCGGTGACCTACTTGACGTTTGCCAAACACGTTTCGTATGCGCTATGCAGATACTAATAAAACTACGCCAAAGAAATGCATGAAACGCATGTATGTACGCGCTTGAACATGTCGCAATCCAATGCGAATATGGCGCAAACCGGTGCTCATCCATCTCGGTAAATTTGCAATTTGTCGTAAATCTTTACCTTTAGTTTACCTTCCAACTTGTATGACCTTCAGCAATTAGTACACTTTCGTTGGCGGTCGACATTGTTGCTTGAAGATGAGACGCAATTAACTATTGCATCAATGAATAATCGTTTCAAGTTTTCTAATTTTGCGAACGGGTTCAAGGGCCCGATTATAATTAGTCATTGTCTTGCGTCGACTTGATTGCTTAGCGTTCATGTACGCTTGGTGTCATCTCATTACGAAAATGGCGGTTATAGAATGATAAAACACTTACCCGAAAATATATCCTGGTGCATCCTTGTATGGAACTCGTCTACTTCATTGAATCCTTGACGAACAAATTCCTCGTGATTCTTCCATCCAGTTCTGATATCCCTTCAAGTTTACCATCTATAATATGAGAAATGCAGTTAGCCATATCTACATACATGTATTATACACACACACTAACCTTTCATGCCGTTGCAAATTTCATCAAGGGCTATTGTAATAAATACGACAAAGATCGTATTGATAATAATACCAGTTGAAGAATCCAGCACTCCTGACACACTGATAATGAATTTATGATATTTAACGCTCTATTAATGTATTAAAAAGTAAATTAATTGCACCGAAAAAGCCCGCGCACTTGTGACGCGTCGCAAAAGAAAGAACGAGGAAAGCGGGCGAGGAGGCATAGGAGGAAGAAGTACCAACCTGAAACAAAGAAAATTTATGCAACCTAATGTATCAATAAATCAATGGTGGTCCTACTGCTACCCGCAATTCAAAACTTAGGAATTTTGAATTTCTTCAAATGACATTAATAAATATTAAGAGATCTAATGAAAAATCAATTGATATACATTAATGCAATGACAGTTATATGGAAAATCCCTCGTTATGGGAACGGTAATGCACGACACCGTTAAAAACTGTCGTTTTGCAAAGCGATCATAATAATAACTAACGTGTCGAACACGCCGCTGTAATAGAATGCATAATGATGGTCGACTAATGCACGCCGTTTGTTACATTTTGCAGATATTGAAGCAGAGTGCCAAGACGACTACATGAAGATACGCGTGGGGTTCAACGGATCCTTTAGCGGGCTCGTCTACTCGGCAGGTGAGAGAATTTCTTTGCGATTCATCATTTCAACGTAGCAATGACAATGGCCAGGCATTTAAAAACTACTTTAAAGGGAACGCGCAAAATCTTCCAGTAGGAAAAACACGCGAAGCGCGGTGTAATCATGTCTGTCGAACGAACAGCTTCATCAGCCGTTCCTAAATTGCACATATACGCGATATGCGCTTCTCTTGAATTACATAATTTTGTAGAACGATATGAACAACAATGAACCGCTCGCTCGCGCGCGCATGATAAGACAAAAGACACAATTGCAATTAACGGATGCTCAAATGAACACGAAAAAATGTAGCAAAAGAAGTGAGCGAATTTCAATTACACTAGTTGCGTATACGTTTTACGGTTAATGCGATTTCATATTTCGATTGCGCCGCAATGTGAGATGAAAGCAATGTAAATGCAAATATAATTTCGCATCTGAGCGGCTAAATGAAATTATAAACAGCGTGGAATGCGTGCCAAGTGCTGAGATATTTTGCTTTCACGCTGTTAATATTTGTACTTCATGGACAATGCACCATTTGCTACTTGCATATGTGATTAGATTATATTAGGTGCTTACCACAATGGTAGATCAAGTGATTACGAGATTTGCAAACGCAATAAATGCCCATTTGGCATGCGAAAGAATCCGTTAAGCTCTCATTTTAATCGCACACAATTAGCACCTGTGCCTCGTGCATTCCCATTACAGATTTATCCAATCATCAGATGAGGCATTTCTATTGCCGTATAATTACTCTTTTATTATTATCTCAACATTACTTTCCACCTTGAACACCTACAAAAAGACGAAAATTAAATACTGTTCAGCAGAATGCTTTCAGCGTTACGAATATTTGACAATTCATGGTGTTAAACAAGCAACGCAGCAGAACTGTAAAACAGTCATAACAAGAATCATATGTCTCAAACGCACAATAAATGTGTTGTGTAGTTATTAATATGTGTAATAAGCAAGTTACAAGTCGCTTTTACTCTAAATACCGTTAGGGCATTACTTTTGCCTTTTTCCTAGCGGTGCGACAACCTCAACCCATAGAAAACTCATTTACTTTAAGTGATTTTTAAGCGTTTCAAGTTATCGCATCGTCATCGCTCACATCTGAACCTGAACGTAGAAAATTTCATCTTCTTTTGTTAATCAAAATCTGAACGGTTTGTCAACAAAGAACAACAAAAATTACCATTTGCCTTATGTTTTTCGCACTTAGGCTATGCTTATGATCCGGATTGCATGTACATCAATGGCACGGGTCGCGACTATTACGAATTCTACATTCAGCTGAATCGTTGTGGTACTCTGGGCAAGAACACGCACCATGAAGACAATAGAAAATCGCCAACTGTAAGCAAACAATCATTAAATATCTTGACGTGTGTAACTCTCAAACTTACATTATTCATTTAGAAAAACTTCATGTGGAACACTGTCACCGTTCAATATAATCCGCTCATTGAAGAGGAGTACGACGAGCATTTTAAAGTCACCTGTGAATACGGTTACGACTTCTGGAAAACGGTCACATTCCCTTTCTTGGACGTTGAGTACGTTGTCATGTCAACATGTCCAATTATTTGTACTCACCACCAATCATTTCTTAATAGGGTAGCTACAGGTAATCCTGTAGTCTTCACATTGACACCACCAGAATGCTACATGGAGATTCGGTACGGGTATGGCACACAAGGCAATCGAGTGACTGGTCCCGTTCGCGTCGGCGATCCCCTCACTCTGATTATTTACATGCGCAGTAAATACGGTAAGTCAGCTGCTCGTGGAGGGTGTGAACGGACGCTGAACGAGAGATTTGTATTCCAGACGGTTTCGATATTGTTGTCAACGACTGCTTCGCGCACAATGGCGCAACCAAGAAGATACAATTAATAGATGAATATGGGTGAGTGTTTTGGTTTTGTGGTGCATCATTAACTTCAACGTGCAATCAGGAAGTATCTAAACTTGTTTTCTAATTTACTTTCGCATTCATTTGTTCTCTTATTATTATTAATAAAGAGGACATGAAGATGACGCTCATATATTCATCAAGCAGAGCGGAGCGATGATAAACTAATGAAGAAGCGCAATTTGCTTTGTGCTCGCATGCGTGTGCTGTGTGCACATTGGCACGCGTGATTTATTCGGATGTAATTAAGGCGCAGATCGATAAAATGATTGTTGCTAATGTACGCTGTTTGTTAGCTGCCCGGTGGACGACAAACTAATATCACGCTTCAGAGGCTCGTGGTCCGATAGCGGCGTCTTCGAAACGCAGATCTTCGCCTACATGAAGACGTTCAGGTTCACCGGCTCGCCGGCACTTTACATCGAGTGCGACGTGCGTATGTGCCACGGCCGCTGCCCGGTAATTAATCAACGACAATGCGTCCGCAATCATAATGAAGCATAACTAATTGCCTTGGCTGGGGCGCCTTCTTCTTGCTTGCAGTCGCAACCGTGTCACTGGCGCAACATCAAGAACACACGCAAGCGACGCGCGATTGATAGCGCGCCCACCACGCAACCGCCGTCGTTATCGGAGAATGTGAATCTGTTCCAATCGCTGCGTGTCCTGCAGGAGGGCGAAGAGCCGGACGACCGGAATTCGACGACAAGTAAGTCAATGCAATACGCAACTTTTGGTTCAATTCACTGCAGGAATGTCGTTTACAGATCCATACCGAGACCCCAACTCGGTATGCATTAAGACGGGCTGGTTCTCGGCGCTGCTGGCCCTTGGTGGCGGCGCAATGTGCCTCCTGGGTGGCGCACTTCTTGCCACCTGTTCGCGCCTTAAGCGCTCCGCCATCGACAAGGTGCTCTCCAGCGGCCACTTCGATGGCTACATGAACCACAAGGGCTCCATCAATTAATGCGCCTCTGGCGATCAATCGCGATTGTTGACTGACACAAGGCTACAACCACAATGGGGGCCTTAGTATTATTTAAATCCTGATGATTGTAGTTTGTAAAACAACGTAATGATTTGTTCAAATAGTCTTCGGATCAAACAAATAATGTAACTAGTTTTACGTTCGTGTTATGTGTAATGATAGATGGTTCACGTTCTTCTTGAACTTTCTCCGAGAACATCGTCTTTCGGGAACTTTCTCAAAGAAATTTCCTTCCGGTGGGAGTTTGACCGTTTACCCCCATACATTCATGGAGGATTTGTTTATAACTTGTACGAATTGCTTAATTTTTACAGAGGGTCATATTACCCTGAATAAATATCTCCTCCTGGCTGTGTGAATGTGGTATTCGCTTATAATCATAATGATTGCCTTTCTTGCGTTAATTTAAGCTAATTAAAGAGAGAGTTTAATCTATTTCAATTGAGTTAATAATGTGTGTATATAAGTTATTTATAGTTTATGAATACGTATTAAATTATAATTAAGTTATGCTTATCACTTACGTATGTATTTTAAATAGAATAAACGCGTGATTCATGTATAATTTCATATATGAAGAATATTTTATTAATATTCATATTTTATTATTTAAATTTTGTATCAAATATCCTAAAGGCACTTAAAAAGAATTCCATAATAATTTTCATCAATGACACCAATGCCTGACATTCACATAAAATTGCATATAAAACATGCATATCAAAATTATATATTTTAATATAAAAGCAGTTATTAAAATAAAAATAAATACAACTGTACAACATTAAATCATTTACTTTAATAGGAGACAGAATTGTATGCAATATTTCGCGCTGGTAGATAACACCAGGCGTTTCAGCGAATGGCGTGACACGAAGGCAACCTTACAATTTCTTCTGGTGTGAAGAGTCTCTCCTATTGGGAATTGTGTAAGAATTTGGTCAGCCTATTTTAGCTTATACGAGTTCTTATTTATGTTCATAGAGCGTGCTAGTGTGAATTTCTAAAACAGTTTATTGCAATAAAAAGTTGGTATGATATTATATATGATTAAAATCATAAGTGATATTTTTAAATATTTATTCTTAACTGATTTACGGTATATTAAATGTAAATACCAATTATTACAATTAAAACATTTGTTAGTACACGACCTTATGGACCTAGATGTAGGCAACATCACCAACTTGTGCATTTAACCTTATGAATGTAGACTTCCAATAACATTGATGAGATCATATGGTATCATTGTTGACTTGGTGTACAGTGGCAAATTTGCGTTGAATTAATTCCTTTAAGTGTTTTAATTATCCATAAGTGCAGTGATACTGGAGTACGAGTACGACTTCACAAAGGGACATATATTCAAGGAGTGATGTCCATAAGCCAAGGTAAAGTGAAGATGAATACCATTGTTTTTAGATTAACAGGCCATTCATTAGTATTTATCAATTGATTTTCTTCCAGATAATCGACCCGAACTGTTTGAGGAAGTGAAATTATATCAAAATGCCCGTGAGCGTGAAAAGTATGATAACATGGCTGATTTATATGCAGTGATCAATACATTGCAACAACTTGAAAAAGCTTACATTCGTGATTGTGTGACACCTAAGGAATACACTGGTGCATGCAGTAAATTACTTGTGCAATATAAGGCTGCTTTCAGACAAGTGAATGGTGATGAATTTCCCACTGTGGATGCCTTTGTTAAAAAATTCAAGGTACAAAAGATATGGTTTATTATGCATCATTTTGTAATTACATATTTAACTTTATATTTATAGCTTGATTGTCCAGCTGCTTTAGAACGGATAAAGGAAGACCGCCCCATCACAATTAAAGATGATAAAGGAAATACAAGCAAATGCATTGCAGTCATTGTTTCTGTAAGTTTGCACAGAAGTAAAATCTTAAAATTTGGTTTTAATGTATACTTTTAGCTGTTTATTACATTGATGGATAAACTGCGTTTAGAAATACGTGCCATGGATGAACTTCACCCAGAATTGCGTGATTTGGTTGATACAATGAACAGGCTCAGCATTTTGCCTTCTGATTTTGAGGGTAAACAAAAAGTTACTGAGTGGCTGACAACGCTCAATGCAATGCAGGCTTCAGATGAGTTATCTGAGACACAAGTGAGGCAATTACTTTTTGATCTAGAGAGTTCTTATACTGCATTTAATAATGTACTGCATAATGCAGCATAAAGTTATTGGCACTCATAGGTTTTTTAGAGTTATAAAGCAATTTTACTCTCATTGTATTCCTTACTATTTTAAATATAAAGTATGTTAGAATAATCTGTAATATTATCAATATTAAATTCCTCAATATAGATTTAATTCATTTATTTACAATATTGGTGTTTGTAATAATTCCATGTCGATCAATGCGCCTCTCGTGATTGGTGTCGAAACCGAACGTGCTCCCACCATATATGCCTCTTCCTTCTTTCTGTAGACGTCCATTGGAGTAGTCGGTACGTTTCTGTGCGAAATCTTTAATCATCCGCCGATATCTAATATTTATTTCTATCTTATAGTGCTACAAATAAACAATCATGCCGCCAAAATTCGATCCCACCGAAATTAAACTCGGTAAGTCCACGGAAATTGAGAAATTTAATGTTATTGCTATCATAACCTGTAATTCTCATGTTTTTAGTTTACCTGCGTTGTGTTGGTGGTGAAGTCGGTGCAACATCGTCTTTGGCTCCCAAAATCGGTCCATTGGGTCTGGTAAGTACTCACGCTCTTAGCTCTATCGAACTCACATTTCTCAACTCTTTGTTTACATGTTTATAGTCGCCAAAAAAAGTTGGTGATGACATTGCCAAAGGTACTGCAGATTGGAAAGGCTTGAAAGTTACAGTTCAATTGAAGATCCAAAACAGACAGGCTACCATTTCAGTGGTACCCTCAGCTGCTTCCCTTATTATTAAGGCTTTGAAAGAACCACCACGTGATAGGAAGAAGGTCAAAAACAGTGAGTAATGTTTGGTGTTTATTGGTTCTGTCCTTACCATTTTTTTGCCTATTTTAGTTAAGCACAATGGTAATTTGAGCTTTGATGACATCCTTACCATTGCCAGGCAAATGAGGCCAAGATCAATGGCCAAGCATATGTCAGGAACAGTTAAAGAAATGTTGGGAACTGCCCAATCAGTTGGATGCACAATTGATGGCAAACCTGCACATGATGTTATTGATGAAATAAATGCTGGCACAATTGAAGTACCAGATGAGTAAATAAGAGCTGTTTAATAAATAATCTTATATAAATTAAGATACATTGTGTGTTGTTTATGATTCATCTTGGTGGCAGTACCGTCCATGATACTAGGACATTTAAATGAAGTTCTTCAATCTCTCTGACGCCGTTTGTTGTTATTACTTGACCTTCTGGGCCAAGTACAACAATTTCTGGGATATGTGTAATATTGTACACATGGGTAAGTACACTGTAATAAAAACAGCACAATATTTGGTTGCTATTTCTTTGATCACTTACATTTTTGCTGGATCATCTGGTACAATAGCATACCAACCGCCATGTCGCTGCTTAAATTGCGTTTCCATTATTTCTATTGGATCAAATGATACATAAATGATCTCTAATGATAGATGAATCTTCTTGCTTTTTTGATAAATTGATTTTAATGTTGGGAGGATGGTTTTGCATGCTGGAGACTGACTTGAACCAAAGTAAAATAATATAAGGCGTCTGTTTTTAAACGCTTTCTCATATGATACAACGTGCCCAGTGCAATGCAACAATATACCGCTTTCTATAAATTCCATTATTTAATAATTTAATGGAAACAATGACCGTGCTATACGCTATTTTGACACATTTAGATCATATGGGGGTTCATGTTGGTTATATATTGTTGCCCCACTGGTCCATTTAAATTTTAAATGGTTATTATGAATTTATACTTTTAAAACATTTTCCCGCTTAGAAGAATGAGAACAAAAATCATTGAGGGCGCTAGCAAACTGCCTGTCAATGTAAACAAAAGTTACTATGTTTCTTCGTCCATTTCTAGTTTGTGTTGAGACCGTTAAGACGTTGAATTGAATTAAACTTTATATCGTTTAAACCGAGACGTGGAGTGATAACACGTGTTTTAACATTGATTATATTAACTTTGTGTGGAAATCTGCATATCGGTGGTGACATGAGTCTACACGAAACATTAGAATGCACACCAGAACCGTCCGCATGCTCAACCGGAGCAAAGAGAGATTCACGATTACAACTTAAACAAAAGGCAGATCTTAAACGAAATCTATATTCAGCGTTGAATTCTTCGAGTGAGTCATTAGGTATCCTGTCGCTGGAAGACATGAAGCCCACAAAGGTAAATTTGCAACCGAAAACTCAATGCACTGACATGAAAATGTCAAACACATTCCAGGAGAATTCCATGATAACAAGTGATTATCTATCACAATCAAGCAGCCAGTACTTAAATAGCATGCAGGAGAGACTCAAAGCTAGAGAGCAAACTAAAGCACTTTTAAATCGGCTTGCAAGTAGATCCAATTCAACTTTGCAGAACTTTCAATTGTTTGAGAGCACTGTGAATGAGAGTGATTTGTTTAATGAAAGTAATGCTGTCAGTGACAAGGATGTCAGTACAGTAAATGAAAGTGATTTGCTTCGCGAATCTTCACTTAGTTTCATATCAAAAGCAAGCAGTAAAATGGCTCCGAATGATCACATAAAACCAGTCAGAAGCAGTGAGAATTTAAGTCAGTATATTGAGGACCTGAAGAAGAGATTTGAAGAAAGCGCTACAGCTAGTTTTAGTGAAGTTATTGAGCAGAGTGGCAGCAGTTCATTTATTTCTGGTGGCGACGCAAGACAACTTTTTGATGAAGATGAAAAGGCTTGGAAAGAACAGTATGCGTCCATTCCAAATATGTCACAAGGATCACTATCTCAGGTATCAACATCGTCGGCGTTTGATGATAAAGTATCAATGGGCGAATTCTTCCGTGCCAAGTCAGACAACATTTCCATATTTGACAAGCACAGTCCCATTAAACACGATCCGATACCACTTGTGAATTCTACAACAATTGATGACGAATTTGATCGTAAATCATTAGGAAGCACACGCAGTATGTCAATCTTAAGCTTGACCGATATAAGAAACATGATATCGACGGATTCGACACCAAAAAAAGTCGTTGAGCGCTTGCTGAAACCACAAGCAGAGAATCGTCGTAAGGAGTCATTGAAGGGTGACATGTTTGGACCTCGTGCAAGTTTGGCTTCCCCAAAGTTAAACAATTCCAAATATGCCAAGCAGTACGCGAGCAGCAACGATATTCATACAGATTCTCCTTCTCAGAGCCAAATGTACACAACAAAAAGTTTGAATCATATCAATAACAAGGAAAATATGCCTCAACATTTAAACGTGGAGGAGAAGAACAGGACGTTGACTTCAATACGTAGCACAAGTAGTATGGACTCCATCCCGGATGTGATCGCAAAACTTGCAAGTAATAAGACTGAATTAGTCTGGGGATGTGTGAAAGAAGGACGTAGCGTAATTCAGGATGTTACCATTCGTAATAAGAATGATCGACGTGTAAAATACATGGTAACTACAGCAATTTTCATTTAAATTTCAGGAAACTGATAGTTTCATAAACTAGTGTAACCTTCATTACAATTTGTTTCATTTACAGATCTATACAAGCAACCCGAACTTTAAGCTTATTAGCATTGACACACAAGCTGGTAAAGGCTACATTTATTTACATCCACTGGAAACGAGACAAATTCAAGTAAGTCTAACACCAACCACATCAGGACCACAAGTAGGACAACTGTATTTTACACCAGTATTCCGTCGTGAAGAACAAACTGTTAATAGACAACAAATTGCTCTTTATGGCTATGGTGGACATGTAAATATTGATATCAAAGGACAGACACGTGATTTATGCGGTAAACTATGGGTATCACTGGGATATCTGGATGGACGACAACTACTCAGTACGGATTTTGTCGTGCGGAACACTGGTAGCATCGATGGCTTTGTCGCCTTCACGGTCCATTCGAAGTCTTTGTGCGCTTTCGAAGACATTGACCTATCGCCCGCAAAGGTGGTAGTCCAAAGCGGCACACAGCGCACCATTCAAGTTAAATTCCGTCCAAGCAAAAATGATTTGCATTTGCTCAGCTCGCAGCTATCTACCAAGTCGATGAAAGCGGCTGAAATTGCTGTTATCAATATGGTATCAGGCGCCGATATCAATAGGCAGCGTATTATGAAGCTACAGAAAAAGATTGCTGTGGAATATGATGTTACCGTCCAGGAAGCTAGAGTACAGCAACTTTGTGGACTATTCGAGGACGCGTTGCCTAACGACGAAACACGCCACTTTAGGGAAAGTGCCAAGTCGATGAAAACTCTTATGCAAAGCTTGGAAAGCACAGAAATGTCATTGTTGGTCGATCGAGATATGGATGCAACCCTTATGCCAGAGGTCGACGATTCAAGTATAGTTTTCAAGACGTTAATTGGGAATGACCATGATACTACATTCTCCGACTGTCGAATTGATAATAGTAATAGTTACATGCAATATTTTAATGTGGAGCTGTCGAAAATAATTTTAACTCCCCCGATGAAATGCAGCGATTACGTTTTATTGAATTCCAGCTACCATCGAGTGGCTAGCTTCAAGATAACCGCAAAGCCTGCGGGTGTGCTGCGCATTGACCCGAGCTTTGCAGACGTTGCGCCCGGTGAAATCACCAAGGTGAAGGTGAGCTGCGATGCGAATAGCAAAGCCACCCAACGACAGGATATTAAGGTGATGATTGAGGTAGAAGACGATGTACTTAATGTGGTTGTGACCGTCTTGTATCTGTAAACAGGCGCACGTTTATTTATTTTAAGTTGTCCATTTATTTTGCATATATGATCAGATATTTTATTTTATATTTACATTTTAATACTAGTTACTTTCGTGTTAGCTCAATAATTTAGATGCGTTTTTCGTTTTTTAATGTCGTTAAATGAGTTACGTTAAAAAACAAAAACATAATTTAACGAGGCGCATCCGGCTTTCGATTGGGATGCTTGTGTATACACAAAAAAGAAAGTGACCTATGATGGATACAGTGTCACTCCAAATCGCTTTGAATATTAATTAATGTACTTAAATGATTTGTTCCTGATATTTATCTTTAGTACTAAGTTATTTTTTAAAATGTCAACGTGATATATGGAGCGAATAATAATTTATTACTATATTATGATCAGATAAAAGACTTGCTTCCTTAACTTGGCGAAATTACACAGCTCCTTGGAGGTGCAAACAGTCTTACACAAGCAATAAGTGTCAGGAAGCATGATTCAGTCACATGTTTATGATCATTAATTGAATCTGGCGATAAACGTACACAATATTTAAAAAATTCAGTACTTTCACTTTAAAAACCAGCTCGTAAATCACAAAAACGCTTTTCATTTTCAATTACGTAGCACGCCTACTATGTACTGTTTTAGTTTTTATCACTTTTGTCTGCGTCGAGATGGATGCCACTCGTATTATCACTTTTATCACCTGCAGGACTATCGGAGAGGAATTGCCGTACTCGCTCCTGGTATTCTGAATTGCTTTCAGCTTTTGGCAAGTTTCCTCCATTAACGTCCATCTTCGGCAGATATTTTGCTAATTTGCTATTGTTGGGGAAGTGATTAAGGATATCTGGTGGGACCATTTGAGCCTTGCGGTTGCCTTTATGAACGGTGTTCACTTCAATCTTGCCGCGGCTTTTGGAAATGATGATATCGTCTGGATATGTATTCATCATGCCAGCAAATGCGATTTTCGCACTTAGACCGGACCAAAGTAGTTCCAGGACACATGCGATTAAGATGTTGAGCGAGAGTATGAAGCGGATGTTAGGTGGACGTTGGGCATAGTCGGGTGTCGTGAATGACCAGCGCTCATAACGCTCATATGCGGTGACGATAGTCACGGTGGTTACGAAGACGCAAATCGCTGCTGTAAGTGTGGACAGGAGCGCGGTGCAGAAGAACCAGCGGATGTTGCGATCAATGTACCAGCGCTTCCAGGCAAGCAGACCGGTTAGGCCGGCCGCGAGCGCGCCCAACGACATGATGCAAGGTGCCACCGAGAGGTTTGAATGCATTTCAACCGTCAGTATTACTGTATTGTTTGTATCAGTTGCATTTGCATCGCTCGCCGTTGTTGCATTACTACCGGTCGAAGGTGCGTGGTAGTTGGTCAGCGTGAGCGATGCCATCAGGAGGGCAGTGATCGCCAAAGTGATATGCACGACACTGAGGCCAAGCACCGTGGACGCGGAATATCTTCGTTCCGATGGATATAAGCCGGTTGGGTCCGGGTTGGAGCGTATTTTGATCTTGTAGATGTTCTCCATTGCCATTCCTTATGCGTGTGCCGCGCAAAGTCCAACTCGAAGATGCGCTCTATGTTGCAATTGACGCACAGTCACGACAACATTACGCCGAATGATGCAATGCGAATTCAATAGCTAATTCGCACCTCTCTGCCATTGTTGCAGGAACTGGAGCGGCTGCTGCAATAAAAATATGCGATGTTACTTCACAAAGAGCACTAATATCTATTGCCTGAATGCGGAATGCAATCAGACGCGCGCGCGTTACTTTCTATTGTTGTATTCTTTGTTCTCACATTCTTGATTTGTGTACCAACAAGCAACAAGCGCGCTGTTTACAATTATTTAATAAGCACTAATTACCAGCAGCTATTTGCGAAAAATAGTTTAGACTTTCACTCGACTATTTACACACAAAAATCTCTTTTGCGATTTTATGACTGTTCACAGTTCAATAAGCCGCGTATATCTCGTGCGAGCAAACGGTTGAGAAAAAATAGTTTATTACAACTAATGTCAGTTTACTGGTCACGTAAATGAGGTGAGAAATTTCTAAATCATTTGTTATGCCAAATGCATCGACAATGCACCGCTAGTTTTTGCATTCCAAAGCGCCTCTTAACGAATTAGCACATCAATAGTCAAATGCGACCTTGTAATTATTGAAATAATTCACTCACGTTGTTTGTTATTGTATGCTGTAATGCGTCACATTTAACTTAAGTCAACTTGAAGCACACAAATTTCTAATCAGACATTTCAATATTTACTGTTTCAAGCGCATTGAACATACACAAAAATCCAATAGTATCTATCACATAAGTTGGTTGTTAGGAACTGATAACTAATCAATGCGAATATTTAGATTTGTCACTAATTGTGACGTACAAATTAAACTTAAGAATCAAGTAGCAATGGCAATGTCCTAACGCGCAACCAGCTAGGAGCAAGACTTAAGACTGACTTCGAATTAACGTTCTGCGACGCGCGCACTTGCAGGGCAAAGTGGGGACCGACTTAGTAGAGGCCCACGATTCAATTGCGGCTGTTCATGCATTAAATGTACTTACACTTACCACAAACGCCTCGTGCAGATGGCTGCCAAGCCTCTCGCTTGATCTTGGAAATCTAATTCCAATAATAGCATTGAAGTGAAATGCAAACGATTCGGTCAGTTGTTGCACAAAACCACGCGCTCCTTGCGTTTGAGGTCCTTTTTTGTGTGCGCGCCGTTATTTTCCAGTATACAATAACTTTCTATAATATGCGCAATTTGCAAACGCAATACATGAATTATACTTGCAAATAATTCGTGAAACAAACGTATGAATGTAATGACAAATGAATGCAGAGACATAATGTTCAATTGCCTTGACACATCTTTCTTTCGTTGAATATTAATATGAGCTTACAGAATCTCCTACAAGAAACGCGCTTTTGTCTAGTTCTTAGTGGTTATTCCAACTTATAATATTATGGTATTAATGTTTTATGGTAAAGTTTAAATATAGGCATCGTGTATATTCTAATGTATACAAATTGAACTATAAACAACTATAATTTTAGTGGACGGCTTTAATAGTTTGCCAACTGAAGCGATCGATTTGATGAATCATCAATATTGCAAAGTCCGAGAAAAAATTAAGTAATAGTGAGAGGTAATCAACGATTACTATGTAAGAATGATGAGAAGTTGATGGAGCGTGGAAATAACTTTTCCAAGTTGTAATTTCTTTATTTAATATCACATATTTGAAAATGTCAAAAGTGTTAATTGCGAATAAGTATCAGTTACGAGCGTAGGTGTCTTTACGGAGTTTTAATAGTTAGGACCATTAGATTACTGTTGGATAACTGTACAATGCAGTAATTGATTTAAATGTTATAAATATTTGCGCTGGCCATTTAAACCATTTAAACTTTCATTGTGTACATGGCTTGAGTGAGGTGTCGCTAGCATCGGTCGAGCTCGGTAATTTCTGTTTCCCGAGCTAGCAGTAGTCATGACTGTGGCGTTTGCTATGGTATCTGTACTTCATTCCGTGTGCTCGCCTCCAAAATGGCGACGCACGACAGTAAGGCTCCGCTTCGGACGGTTAAAAGAGTGCAGTTTGGAATACTTAGTCCGGATGAAATTGTAAGTAGCGTTTTCTCGTTATTGTGCTGTCCATTTTGATGTATGATTTATGCCTGCGCCTGCTATATGAAGTGTGAAAATATCGTCGGAATTCTCGCGCCATTAGAACGTGTACACAAACAAGCTTTATTACGCGGAATTGCGCCATGGTTATCATAGCATTTGCATTTCGTTTTAGCGGCGTATGTCGGTCACGGAGGGCGGCCTCCGGTTTCCGGAGACGATGGAGGCTGGTCGCCCCAAACTGGGAGGATTGATGGACCCTAGGCAAGGTGTAATTGATCGTAACTCCAGGTGTCTTACTTGCGCGGGCAATATGACCGAATGTCCAGGTCATTTTGGGCACATAGATCTTGCAAAGCCAGTTCTTCACGTTGGCTTCATCACGAAAACGATCAAGATCTTGCGATGCGTGTGCTTCTATTGCAGTAAGCTGCTTGTAAGCCCAAATAATCCCAAGATCAAGGAGGTTGTTATGAAAACAAAGGGTCAGCCCAGAAAACGTTTGGGCTTTGTATATGATTTGTGCAAGGGTAAAAACATATGTGAAGGTGGTGATGAGATGGATGTTGGTAAAGAGGGTGAAGAAGCCAATCAAGCAGGCAAGAAACAAGGTCATGGTGGTTGTGGCAGATATCAGCCCAATATTAGGCGTGCAGGCTTAGAGCTTACAGCTGAATGGAAACATGTCAATGAGGACTCACAAGAGAAGAAGATTGCCCTGTCAGCTGAACGCGTTTGGGAGATTCTTAAACATATCACAGATGTTGAGTGCTTTGTACTTGGCATGGACCCACAATTTGCACGACCTGATTGGATGATTGTGACCTGTTTACCTGTGCCACCTCTACCTGTTCGACCGGCAGTTGTTATGTATGGGTCAGCGAAAAATCAGGACGATTTAACGCATAAGCTGGCAGATATCATCAAGTCCAATAATGATTTACAACGAAATGAAGCTGCAGGTGCAGCAGCTCACGTTATTGGCGAAAATATAAAGATGCTGCAATTCCATGTCGCTACCTTGGTCGACAACGATATGCCTGGCATGCCGCGTGCTATGCAAAAATCTGGTAAACCGTTAAAAGCTCTTAAGGCGCGCTTGAAAGGAAAAGAAGGACGTATTCGTGGTAACCTTATGGGGAAACGTGTTGACTTCTCTGCACGTACCGTTATTACACCGGATCCAAATCTGCGTATTGACCAAGTTGGTGTCCCAAGATCTATTGCACAGAATCTAACGTTTCCAGAAATTGTTACACCATTCAACTTTGATAAGTTAGTACATTTGTTCATGCTAAACGTATTTTAGTTATATTAATCGCATTTCTATTTGTGAAGGATGTTGGAATTAGTACAGAGAGGCAATTCACAATATCCAGGAGCAAAATACATTGTACGTGATAATGGAGAACGTATTGATTTACGTTTCCATCCAAAATCTTCAGATTTACATCTTGAATGCGGATATAAAGTAGAACGTCATATTCGTGATGGCGATCTTGTGATCTTTAATCGTCAGCCAACTCTTCACAAGATGAGTATGATGGGGCACAGAGTTAAAGTACTGCCATGGTCAACATTTCGAATGAATTTGAGTTGCACATCGCCATATAACGCTGATTTTGATGGTGATGAGATGAACTTGCATGTTCCACAAAGTATGGAGACAAGAGCTGAGGTTGAAAATCTTCATATAACACCTAGACAGGTTAGTCAAGTTGAATAACAAATTAGGTGTGAGGCAATATTGATGTTATGTATTCTTATTTAGATTATCACGCCACAAGCTAACAAACCAGTCATGGGTATTGTACAAGATACTCTTACAGCCATTCGTAAGATGACAAAACGTGATGTCTTCATAACGAAAGAGGAGATAATGAATCTTCTTATGTTCCTTCCAATTTGGGACGGCAAAATGCCAAGACCTGCGATTTTGAAACCAAAACCACTATGGACTGGTAAGCAAATCTTCTCTTTGATCATTCCGGGCAACGTAAACATGATTCGAACACATTCTACACATCCTGACGAGGAGGATGATGGTCCATATAGATGGATCTCTCCAGGTGACACCAGAGTAATGGTAGAGCACGGTGAATTAATAATGGGAATTCTCTGTAAGAATTCCCTTGGTACATCGGCTGGTTCTCTGCTGCATATTTGTATGCTTGAGTTGGGCCACGAAGTATGTGGTCGATTCTACGGTAATATTCAGACTGTGGTTAACAACTGGTTGCTCTTGGAAGGACATAGTATCGGTATTGGTGATACTATTGCTGATCCTCAGACATATACAGAAATTTTAAAAGCCATCAAGAAGGCTAAAGAAGATGTCATAGAAGTTATTCAAAAGGCCCACAACATGGAATTGGAGCCAACACCTGGTAACACATTACGTCAGACATTCGAAAATCAAGTAAATCGAATTCTTAACGATGCTCGTGACAAAACTGGTGGCTCTGCTAAGAAATCTTTAACTGAATACAACAATCTTAAAGCTATGGTGGTTTCTGGTTCTAAGGGTTCCAACATTAACATTTCCCAAGTTATTGCTTGTGTGGGACAGCAAAACGTTGAGGGTAAACGTATCCCATTTGGTTTCCGGAAACGAACGTTACCTCATTTCATCAAAGACGATTACGGTCCTGAGTCTCGTGGCTTCGTTGAAAATTCATATCTGGCCGGTTTAACACCATCTGAATTCTACTTTCACGCTATGGGTGGTCGTGAAGGTCTTATCGATACAGCTGTAAAAACAGCTGAAACTGGTTATATTCAGCGTCGTTTGATAAAGGCTATGGAGTCTGTTATGGTAAATTATGATGGCACAGTACGTAATTCCGTTGGGCAACTCATTCAGTTACGTTACGGCGAGGATGGCTTGTGTGGAGAGATGGTAGAATGGCAATCATTATCAACATTGAAGTTGAGCAATAAAACATTTGAGAAGAAGTACCGTTTCGATGCTAGCAATGAAAAATATTTGCGACGTGTATTCAACGAAGACGTTATAAAGCAAATGATGGGTTCTGGCGATGTAATCTCTGAACTTGAATTGGAATGGGAGCAGCTTCAAAAAGATCGTGAAGCTCTTCGACAGATTTTCCCAAGTGGTGAATCGAAAGTCGTATTGCCTTGTAATTTACAACGTATGATCTGGAACGTACAGAAGATTTTCCATATCAATAAACGTGCTCCAACTGATTTATCACCATTGAGAGTGATTGAAGGAGTGCGTGATCTTCTTCAACGTTGTATTATTGTAGCTGGCTCTGATCGGCTTTCAGTCCAAGCGAATGAAAACGCTACACTTTTGTTCCAATGTCTTGTACGCTCCACTCTTTGCACCAAGTTCGTCTCTGAAGAGTATCGGCTGAGCACTGAAGCATTTGAATGGTTGATTGGTGAAATTGAGACTCGTTTCCAACAAGCACAGGCGAATCCTGGTGAAATGGTGGGCGCTTTAGCTGCACAGTCATTGGGTGAACCGGCTACACAGATGACATTGAATACTTTCCATTTTGCTGGTGTCTCATCAAAGAACGTAACACTTGGTGTGCCCCGGTTGAAGGAAATTATCAACATATCAAAAAAACCGAAAGCTCCTTCACTAACTGTCTTCTTAACTGGAGCAGCTGCTCGTGATGCTGAAAAGGCTAAGAATGTTTTGTGCAGACTTGAACACACTACATTGAGAAAAGTTACTGCAAATACAGCTATTTATTATGATCCAGATCCTCAAAATACTGTGATTCCAGAGGATCAAGAATTCGTTAATGTGTACTATGAAATGCCGGATTTCGATCCTACACGAATTTCTCCATGGCTTCTCCGTATTGAACTTGATCGTAAACGTATGACTGATAAGAAATTAACAATGGAACAGATTGCAGAAAAGATCAATCTTGGCTTCGGTGATGATCTTAATTGTATCTTCAACGATGATAACGCTGAGAAACTTGTATTGCGTATTCGTATAATGAACAGTGATGATGGAAAGTTTGGCGAGGGACTGGATGAAGAAATTGATAAAATGGAAGATGATATGTTCCTCCGTTGTATCGAGGCGAATATGTTGTCTGATATGACACTGCAGGGCATTGAGGCCATTAGTAAAGTATACATGCATTTGCCTCAGACGGACGCGAAGAAACGTATTGTAATTACGGAAACTGGAGAGTTCAAAGCAATTGCCGAATGGTTGTTGGAAACTGATGGAACTAGCATGATGAAGGTCTTGTCTGAACGTGATGTCGACTCTGTGCGCACGTTCTCGAACGATATTTGTGAAATTTTTTCGGTGCTTGGCATTGAGGCTGTGCGTAAATCGGTGGAGAAAGAAATGAATGCTGTCTTATCCTTCTACGGCTTGTACGTAAACTATCGTCATCTTGCCTTGCTTTGCGACGTAATGACTGCGAAGGGTCACTTGATGGCCATCACACGTCACGGCATTAACAGACAAGATACTGGTGCCCTGATGAGATGCTCGTTTGAAGAAACAGTAGACGTACTTATGGATGCTGCATCGCATGCTGAAGTAGACCCAATGAGAGGCGTCTCTGAAAATATCATTATGGGCCAATTGCCACGTATGGGCACTGGTTGCTTTGACCTGTTGCTCGATGCTGATAAATGTAAAATGGGTATCGCTATTCCGCAAACAGCTGCTGGTGATTTGTTAGGAAGCGGCATGTTCTTCGGATCTGCTGCAACACCTAGCATGAGTCCAGGAAGTGGAATGACTCCTTGGAATCAAGGAGCAACACCCTATACGGCACAAAGCGCTTGGTCACCGCAAAGTATGTATTTATTAAAGTGTGCTAAATATCATATACTAATATTTGCTTTTATTTTATAGATTATCTTGGCAGTGGAATGACACCTGGTGGACCATCGTTCTCACCGTCTGCTGCATCTGATGCATCAGGCATGTCACCAAATTATGCTTGGTCACCAACAGCTCACTCACCGGCCATGTCTCCTATGATGGCTTCTCCGCGTGGTGCGTCCCCATCATATAGTCCGGCTTCTCCATTGTATCATCCCAATTCTCCGGCACCTGTTTCGCCTGGCTATTCGCCAAGCAGTCCGGGATACTCGCCCTCATCTCGTAACTACAGCCCTACTAGTCCGGGCTATTCACCAACGAGTCCTGGTTACTCACCGACAAGCCCTGGTTATTCACCAACTTCGCCCAGCTATTCACCCACAAGTCCAGGCTACTCTCCTACTAGCCCTGGCTATTCACCGACAAGTCCGACGTATTCACCGACGTCACCAAATTATTCGCCAACGTCGCCTGGTTATTCGCCCAGCAGTCCAGGCTACTCACCAACATCTCCGACCTATTCACCTACGTCTCCCGGTTACTCAGCGACCAGTCCCGGATACTCACCAACAAGTCCGGTTTACTCGCCGACGTCGCCGAATTACTCACCAACATCGCCAAATTATTCACCGACGTCGCCCGGCTATTCAGCTGCGTCACCAAATTATTCGCCGTCATCGCCACGATACACACCCGCTTCACCAAACTACTCTCCAACTTCTCCCAACTACAGCCCATCATCTCCGCAATATTCACCGACGTCTCCAACGTATTCTTCCTCATCTCCGAAGTACTCTCCGACGTCGCCAAACTATTCACCAACATCTCCAAGCTATGCTGGTGGCAGTCCACAGTACTCTCCAACATCTCCTGGCTATTCACCTTCTTCACCGCAGCATACTCCAGCTGCAAGCTCACGCTATTCACCATCTTCACCGAATTACTCGCCTACGAGTCCAGCGTACTCGCCAACATCTCCGCAGTATTCGCCACATAGCACAAAATATTCACCAACTTCGCCAAACTATACGCCTATGAGTCCCACATTCTCACCAGCGAGTCCTACGTATAGCGCGCCGCCCACGCGCTATTCGCCTTCAAGTCCTGGCTATTCGCCAACAAGCCCAAGTCCAGATCAAGATTAAGAGGACGCTTATTGAGTTTTGTAAATACATTATCCTTTTATATGTTATATCGTAGAGTTTGATTTTTCAAGTGACTAACGTCCGAACAAGGAACAAAAATACAAAAAAAAGTTTGGCAAAGATAATAGTAATTAACTACTAAGATATGCGGAATGCACAATAACGCATTCAAATTAATTTGGGTAAGAATTTAAGACTTATATCAATTTTGTTAATGGAATAAAGATAATAAGTTAAAATCTTATTAGTCTTGGCATGTTGATGATGGAGAAATAAGTGGATAATGCATTATTATATTATGACACATTTATTGAATTCGTTTTGATTTTGCGTGTGCGTGTGTAAACCAACAAAATTAGTTATTTTTAACAACGGAACGCTGAGTACAACAATTAGATCATCGGTAAACCGTGAACGAATTAAACTAGAGCGAATAACTCATACACGAATGATGAATTCGTCGGAAGACATAATAGCAGTACGCGGCTCGCGAAACGTTAGAATAGATTCATATCAAACTTAAACGTATTTATCAATATTATTATACACATCATCATTAAACATCCACAATTACATCATGTTCATGCAAATTGACGGCGGTAATTCAAGTCAATTTAGTCATTCACTAATATTTATATAATGCCGATCTTAAAATATTATTTGCAAAGCAGCAATTTTGGTTAAAACATTGAATCGAGAATTTCCCCCCATTCAAAAGTATATTTGCCTAGTGGTTCTGCGATCTGCTAGATCCTATTTTGCGATACCTAAATTAGCATTTCATTAGTTAGCAATAATGATAATGCGAGTTGGTGTTATCGTTCTTTAGTCTTCTCGTATTAGTTAGTACATTGGCAGTGATTACTGATAAATCACTCAATTCCCGCTGCTCTTATGATCAACGTCAGTTAAATATATACCTATGTAATTCGGTCGAGTATTAAAACCGCGCGTGTTTCCGCTGTTTTAGAAAAATATGTTATACATTGCGGTGTTCGGTTTCTCGCACGTAGGCGGTTAGTTTGTTTAGTAGTTTAGTGAACGCATTTACAATATTACATATTAATCTTCATATATATAATATATATTTATAAAAATAAAAACTATTAATATATTGGTGTTATGCACAACACTCTAATAAGTAGACGAGTTGCGATGGCAATGCGACATCTTCGATCATCGCCACGACAACAGGCAATTGTAAAACGGAGTTTACAATTAAGAGAAACGCATGTCATGACACGATAACAAGGTAGCGATAGTGCGCAGTGGTTGGGTCATGAAATGTATTGGTTCTCCAGCTGCGTTCCATGTATGGCAAAAATGTGCGCGTGTAAACTGGTTACTTGTGCTCATCGTGAGTGTTTTTTCTGGTTGACAATTAGAGAAAATAAATACGCGTGTGATGTTGTAAAATATCAATGTGCACTCTCCGTGCATGCGGCTGTGGTGTGCAAATTTGTTCCTCTCGCTTGTAAAAGTGCACAATTTAAAGCTGTAACGACGTCGACGTGGTGCGTGCGAATTAGATCAAGCAGCACTTCTTCTTCTTGCTCTTGCTGTGCGATTGTTTGACTGGCGGCCGATCATTTAGCTGAAATCTGCGAATGACACGTATCAGCTCGTTGAAGGCATTGTCCACGTTTATCCGTGACTTTGCACTGCATTCGATATACGGTATTCGCAACTGGCGAGCTAGGGTTTGCGCTTCTTCGATCCAAATCACGCGGTTGTGCTCCAAGTCAACCTGGAAGCAATTAATTCATTATGCGAAATGCGCAAGCATTGCCAAATCAAAGAACATACTTTATTGCCGACCATCAGCATGGGGAATTCATCGCGATCTTTCACGCGTAAGATTTGTTTGTGAAACTTGTAAATTTCCTCGAAACTTGAACGCTCCGTTACTGAGAATACTAGCAGGAACCCCTCGCCCGATCGCATGTACTGTTCGCGCATCGCGCTGAATTCCTCTTGGCCGGCCGTGTCCAGTACTAAAAATAAACATGATTTACATGGTCATATCGACAGCTCCCTTCAATCAGCGCTGAACTTACTATCGAGCTTCGCAGGAATGTCATCAATAACACACTGCTTCGTGTAGGAGTCCTCGATCGTTGGATCATAATCGTGCGCGAAAAAGCTCTGCAAAACAAAGAAACGAAACCTCTTCAAATATTAAGCCGTCAATTATTTGCATATAGCTCGTGT
This sequence comes from Aleochara curtula, assembly GCA_963978815.1. Taxonomy (NCBI): domain Eukaryota; kingdom Metazoa; phylum Arthropoda; class Insecta; order Coleoptera; family Staphylinidae; genus Aleochara; species Aleochara curtula. The sequence goes on along the minus strand of OZ022216.1, from coordinate 14,488,945 downwards.
AGGCTTTCCAGCAAGGCTGGCGACAAGAATTTCTCTCCAAATAAAGCCATATGAAGGTTACTCCTCTGCGAATCTTGAATGAAATCTTAGGCTCTGCCCATGCATCCTGCACATGTGTTTATTATCGTATGCAATGGTTGCTAAGTTACCTGAATAAACTGTAGAGTTATAGCTGATTTGCCGACGCCGCCGCCGCCGACGATGACGAGTTTGTACGTAGGTATGTTCTGCGCCAATTTCGACATGGTTGGTGCCAGCCCAATCACACCATACGAGATTAATCCACGAATATAATAAATAGGCTAAGGTCGAGTTTCCTATCGTGTCACAACACTTGCAAATTCACAATTGTAAAGAATAATAATATCCGACGACAGTACGAATCGTTTATAAATAGGTGTATTTTCACTCAAGCGCTATATAATCAACTCGCACGGAGTAAACAAACTTTGCACTCGTAATCGCGGATTTGGATTGAAATTAACGAGAGGGACTACGAGTGGCTATCGGATACGTCGTTGCCGAGATATCGCGCACGCAAACGTCTCAGCATAATTGAATCGAACGAAACAATACTAAAAGACCGATTACTACTGATCGCCAGCCTAGCCAGCCATTCTGTTGTATTCGTTATGTTATTTATCCACAAGTGGGGGTGGACTATGACATTGAGTTGAACCTTGGCAACTTTGCCTAAGAAAAGTCACTAAATTGCACACAATTTCTATAATTTCGTGTTAATTGCAATTATAATTCACTTCATTAAACTAGTAGCGCTCATAAAACAAACTTACCATATTGTAGTTTAGTATAATTTTACAAAGTTTAATTGCGGTAACTTGCGGTAACCTTGTTTGTGGCTCCACCTCTGCCAACTACAGATACTAAAATAGTTTTAAAAGTTTTAAAACTTTTTCTCCTGGTGAAATGGCATGAAATAAATTACAAGCGCATCTGCAAGAATCTTAAATATTGCTTTTATTACAAGATTCCATGTATCAATGATTTTATACAAATATTAAAAAGGAGATTAATGTTAGTTACATATGCGTAAAGTGTTAAATTAAATTGGACTAGTTTACAATTAAATACGTTACTATATCATGTTTAACTTGGAGTACCGAGTAATTTTTCGGTACTTGGCGAAGTTGCTGGTGCATCAGTAGCCTTTCCAATAAAATCTTCTTTCATTTCAAACGAATTGATGATGACATTGACAACCATAAGAGCCACATTCAATGCGAGGATGATATTGTTTGATAAATGCGCCTTCTTCGTGTCTGAATCTTCATTAATATCGATACCAGTGCCGACGAAAACGCAAATCAAGCCTTGAATAAGCTGCGTGTGCGATTTATAAGTGCGCGAAGGAACATAACCAGAAACAAAAAAGAAAAGAAACAAAATAAACAACTTATTTAGGACCGGATTGTTGTGTACTGTTTAGCGCATATGCGGGATCTAAACCGAAATTCATTTTAATTACTTCACAGAACAACGAACCGGTAACGAAACCCAGAGCGATTTGATTGAGAATGTTGGCAATAAAGTTGTGTTTTTCACATTCGTTAGAGTTCAAAGTTGCCGTCACAATTGAAATTACTGCGGCGCAAACCTACAGAAAATTGAATATATAATCTTTCAATTAATCTCGCATTAAACGAAATGTGCTCGTGCTGAATGCAATTCAAAATAAAGCACGACAATTAAGTGCGGTAGAATTTTGCAGATCACGTTAAGCGATTCAATCGTTCTTCCTCGCTAAGTAAGCGCAGCGGCTGATTGGAATATTCCATGCCAAAGCCAGATATGATAATGTTAACCAGAGATATCACAAACACGAAAATAAGTATCATATCGTTGAGCACTGTTGCCGCAATGTGATCCGATTCTTTATTTATGTTCAGCCCGCCGATGATAACGAACAAAATCGCCACCAACAACTACAAAAACAATTTGTCAGTTTTGTTAGTGCATTGAATTTAGTGCAAACTGGATATGTGCATCGATCAATAACTAAAATCAAGAATAATTATGAATTTTCGAGACGTTAGAGGCCTCCATCAATTGCGGGTGCTTCAAAAACGGCATATTTTGCGATGGACGGATCAAAACATGAAATCAACAAATTCAAAACGGTAATTGCAAACGCGCAGCTTGTTGTGAAATAATTTAGGCACGTCGCCGATGCATGATAATCTTCAATATGTAGCCGGCAATCACGCAGTAAGTTCAAAGTTAGCGAAAGCAAGCCGACAATAACCTAATACGTCCTTCAATTACTTTACTGAAGTGTCCACTGAACGTAAGAATCAATACAATACCTGTAGGACGATTGAGACGATAATTAACGTCAACATTAACGTGTAGAACTCATGCTTTTCGCCAACTTGCAGGATGTATTTTAATTGCGAAGCATTGGCCGTTAAAAGCGCCACATCCAAAAGTCCTTGAGCAATGGTTTTCTTTGTCGCATATTTATTGGCATCCAAACTTTTCTACAACAATAACAACAATGAAATTGTAGTCCTTAATTATAGTAAAAACATGTGTAATCAGATAAAATATGTTGCCAGCTTACATATAGTGTAGTTATTACGTTTCCGTCAGTTGCAACAGCTTGATTGGCACTCATTTTGAAATTAACAGTTAGGAGCGCTAATTAATTCACTTTATACAATTCAACTCAACAAAAACAGTGATGATCAGCATGCGCCGTAAATATTATAATCGCACGATTAATAGATTTTGATAATCTTGCACTTTATCAATTGGAAAAGTCGAATTTTGTAGATAAAGTATGGAAATCAACGTGCAATCTTTGCGATCAGGCTATTGATAGCATACGCGCGCTTGCTATTTTGAACTAATTGCGAATGATACTAATTCGTCGAGTTTGCAAACGAATTCCTTCGAACAATTGAGTAAATCGGAAGTAGCGGGGATTAAAAAACGCAACAAAGCCTTAACCAATTGCACTTTCAATATAAATAGGTAAATGAATGATTAAATCATCTAAACCAAGCGTGTACAATAAATAAAACTCCTTTGTTGACCAATAATAACAACTAAAAAGGCGAAGCAACAAAGCAAAGTCTAGAAAGCGAACGCACTTTGATTAATCGCACATTATAAAAGTATTCACTTAGCACATTATAAAAGTATTCATTGCTTTATGTCGTTAGAGTCACTTAAGTTTAATGTATTATAAGTAAATTGCATTTTATGGCAGTACAAACGCAATCTTTATGCATTAACCCGCATTAATAATGTTTATATGAATCACACGTTTGTGGTTCAGGAAAAATCAAGTACAATGACTTTGTTTAAAATATAATCAGTGATTTTTTATCACACATTAACTGTTTTTTCACTATCTTTGATGACATGAATTCTTTAAATGAAAACGTCTCGATATTCTCAAAATGATAAGCGGATAATCAAATCAAAATATTATTCACTTCATCAAACATTTTCGCGTGAGTAGTTCAAAATCAATTATTAGTTCTTTATGCAAAATTAAAATACTTACCATGCCTTTATCTGTCGTGTACATGTTCCACACACTTTTAAAAAGCGCATTAAATTTTAACATAATACTCGCTACTTACTACGCGACATTGAGTAAGCTACTAAAACCTCTCCAGAACAGTAAGTTCATAATAAAAACATTGGCAATAATAATGTGCTAACACAAAGGGAGCTGACGTATAAGTAAAATCAATATTTTTCTATTGTGGCTAAGGTTCCAGGAAACAATCCGGCGGTTAGTGTAAAGAGCAACCCCTGAACTAGGATACAAACTTTACGTTAGCGTTTGACCAAAGTAAAGTTCCACATACGGTTTAATCACGGAATAACTAATGCAATAATTGTATATCATTATTGAACTCTCTTTTTGAATCAGTACTGCACGCTACTTAAATAAGAGATAACTAAGTGGGATTACTTACTGCATTGAAACCGTTTCGTAAAGCCGCCGACATTTCGCACAGCCAAATGATAATCGAAATGAGGATAACGCAAAACAAAAGCGAAACTCTCTTTATCGATCAAACGAATGCAATATCCGTCTAAATATAAACTATGAAGGTAGATGCGTGCACGAGGACACTTTGAGAATCCACGCGAGTCGTTTAAACGCGCGATAATTTATTTACTCACAATGTATTACCGATTTCTATCGAAAATCCCTAATTGCAATTGCACGCAAATGTGTTACCACTTGCGAGTGACGCATTTGAATGCCAGACAATTCGTTCGTCAACCTTCTTTCTACCAATCGTCAGTGCTGCTTATGCGCTGCGCACCGGATATTTCGATTCGTTCAAATATTCGATTTTCAACTACTATTAAAGAGTTGTTCAATCATGAAATCCACATAGGAATTGAAACAGTTTGCTTCATTTTGAATTTAATTATTTATTTAATCATAAAAGACTCCTTTCATTTGATGCCTATAATTTGTTCGTTCACTTTGTTATTACGTACATACAAATCGACATTATATCAATGTTTAAATAATTAATGATATTAATTAACAACCATTTAATTAATATCAAATATTATAGTTACTGAACCGAACTTGGAGTTCGATTCGACGAAAACACGCTTTAGTACAGTCTTCATTCCACTGCAAATTGATTGCAGTTCACCTTCATTTGCTCTCACCACTCATATTGCAAATTGCTACAAATACCATTTAATAATATGCTTATGACCCGTATTTTGAGTTGAATGAATGAGTATTTTAAGTTCGATTATCATCGAAATGATGCGCCCATTTCATGTCGCCATTGGCGTTCTCGCCGCTGAAGAAGTCGTCATCGAACGGATCGTTCTCCCTGGCAAAGATATTGACGGATTCCGACTTCTTCAGGTTGCCTTCCAGTTGCGATATGCGATTAAGACGTTTTTTATTGTTGGTCCGCGCGTCAAAGTTATTCGGGCCGAGATTATCGGCTGCCTCATCAGGATGCTCATCTTTGCTGCTCAGTCCTGAATTCATGCTGCTCCCAAGACCGCTGCTTACATTGCCGCTATTTAGTACGTGATCCATTGTTGTTCCCTTCGTCTTTTCGTCCTTATCGCTGGGTGAGAAATCATCTTCAAAGAGGGACTTTTGTTTATAGCGGTTTTGCAACTTGGACGGTTGCTGCTGTTGATACTGCTGCTGCATTTTGGGAGGTGCTGGCTTTTTGTACCATTTGGTGTCACGTTCCGTCTCAAATTTGCTAAATTGCACAAAATCATTTTCGAATAAGGACTGCTGAGATTGTTGCTGCTGCTGCTGCATTATGCGGCTCGTTGTATCGACGCGCGATTTGCGCGGGAACGTGTTAGTTTCTTCAGGTTTGGGGCTCTCCTTAGTACGCGGCTTACGACCGGCAATCGTATTAGTTTTCTTCGCAGATAGAACTGGTTCCTTTATTGGCACTTTGGGGGGCGGTGTTTCATAGTCGTCGAATTTCTGATGCGGTGGCTTACGAGGCGGTCCACGCATTGGAGGCTCCAACTGCCGCGATAAACGTGGAGGTTCGGAGTATTGCGAATCTCGACTTTTTGATCGACGATTAGGTTTGTATCGTCTGTCGCGTTCTCCATCGCTACTACCTTTAATTAATAATTAAACATATATTGAATGAACTTTTACTTTCCTTCTTGTTTCGAATTTACCATGGCCTAGATGAAATTGTCCTCGGCTTTTTATTTCACCGGTTTTTCGGTCCATTTCAGTTGCACTACTTGGTCGAATTCGTGTACGTCTTGCAGTCAAATAATGAGGTTCCACTTCGTTACCATACTCATCTTCCCAAGGTGATTCTTGCGAATCTCTTGAGTAATAGCGCTCTTCGTGCTTACGTCTTTCGGGATTAGACCATCTGCATGTATTATAACGACTTAAAGGCTCTGAAAAATATGATTAGAATGTTTGCTACACACATATTACTCATCATACCTGGTGGAACATCCTTTGGATCGTAGTCAGGACAACACCATCGCTCTCTATCAACAACGTCTCGCCGCCTGGTACCGCGAATTCTGCGCTCATCCCACTCGTCAATATCTCGTTGATGTTGCCGCTCAGAGTGCCAGCGGAAACGTTCATCTTCGTACTCATAATCATCATCTTCATCCCAGCTATCTGCATGCCTCCTGTGTCTTTCAAACGACTGCCTGCCATGTCGGGATGACCAAGATGACTGGCGACCATCCCGATGTCGTGGCTCTTCTTCCCAAGGACTAACATCACGTGAACTGGACGAATGGCCACCAGTTGTTGGACCGCACCATGCTCCTTGACGTCTAGTACGTCTGGGGCGGTCATAACAATCATAACATTCATCGTCGAAACTATCAGTCGATCTTCTGTTGTAGTAAGGCGCTTCCGGTTCCGCTGATGTATCCCACCAACCTTCCTGACTACGCCCACTTCGAATACCACTACTGCTCCAATGATCTCCACTGCCGCTGTCTCTACGTCCGCGCCATTCAGTTGGGGAGCCATTCCCGAATTCTTTCGAATCGCTTGACCAAGGTGAAACCCCCTCCTCGCTTTGTACGGCTTTAACTTCTTTATTCGTTTCGTCCGCGACCAGATTGGGCTGATCAAATATAGCCCAGCTCTCGCCAGTCGCGTCCTTTTTGGACTCACCATTATCATCAATTTCTGGCGAGCTGCCACTAATGACATCAGAAAGTGAACCGCTTGGAACTTTCTCATCGTTTGATTTATCTTGACTAAGAATTTGATTTTCGGCAATATCAGTTTGAAACGTAATGTCTTTGAACGTTGTATTATCATTCTTTACATCATCGTCGATAATTTGAAGATCGTCAATTGCAATATTCAAATCATTCTCCGCGCTGGAAGTTTTATCATCATTAATATTATTTTGCTCTGCAATTACTTCATCGATCGTCTCCAAATGGTTATCATCATCAAGATCATTTGACACCTCATCATTCGCTTCAATATCGGCGTCGGCTTCTTCTTCCTCCTCCTCTTCGTCTTCTTCAATCGTATCAATATCCTCAGTGGAACGTCGTTCAATCTCTGTGGATATTGAGATTTCTCTCAAGGCAGCATAACGATCAATTTGCAGGCTCTTATCACTTGGGAAACTTTTATCTACAGTTTGTATTTCTACTTGACTTGGCGGAGAGAAATCTGTTGTGATGATATCGTTTGCTTCTATTATAGTATCAGAAAAGCCATTGGAAAGTTCTAAATCATTCTGTGGTTCCTCGTTCTCTTCAGTAAAGACATCATCATTCTCTATTTTCGTAGTGCGCAGCATTTCTTCCTCTTGTACGAGTTCTCTAAACGCAGCGTAACGATCGTACGTTGGAGCGGTCATTATATTTGTTTGCGTTTGCAGTTGGTTATTAAACTGATTAAAGTCCGCAAAATTTGCAGTGGATGCAGATTCCGCAGACGTAATGGTGTTGGTTGTAACGGGAGACGAGCTAAGCACTTTTGTTGTGGTGCTACTTACGATCGTTTCAGTTTGAGTTGTAGTCGGAATCATATTGTTTTTATTCTTTATGAAGTTCGATAAATAACTAGTTAATTGCACTAATGTCATGTTACTTAGTTGACTAGCAGGTATGTTCAGCTTAAGGGCAAGCTCGTTCAAGCCACTGAGAGTGAGTTGACTCAATGTGATATCTAAAGTATCCAAAGTAAGGTCGTTCAAATTATTAGTGGCTATCGGCGAAGTTACGTCGCTTGCATTATCCGAAGCACTTGGTGGCGTTATCGTGGAAGTAATTGGTGCTGGCGTTACAGCAACATTGGGACTCTCACTGCGTGATTTCCGCGTGGATTTTGGAGGCGGTAAGAGGCCGATTGGCATGAGATAATCATCTTCCTTCGTTACGAAATCAGACTCGAAGCGGCTGTGCGTCTTCCTTGCAGGCGCAGGCAATGGTGGGTTGTCTTCTACGGGTGCATTCAGCGCTTTTCCGCTTTGGTACTTATCCATGTAATCGTAATGAGATTCTTCTACTTGCGGTGGTCTCGGAGGCGCTTTGTTCGCTAGATCGATGGTATTTAGCTTCTTGGGAGGCAATGGCGGCGGTTTAATTAATGTATTTGTAGGTCGTGGCGGTGGATCCGGGGCATCTCCTTCGGAGGATAAATCAAAGCTTTGATGATCAAACAGTTTCCTCGTGGAACCCGTGCTTGAATTGAATGTGAACTCAGTTTTAAACAACTGACTCAAGTCGGTCGTTAATCCACTGGATGTGTTAAATTGGGTGCTTCTTTCACTCAGGTCGTTCAGCTTGCTGGCGATGCCATTCGCACTATTATTAAACAGTTTGTAATCACTGACCTCGCTGTCGAAAACTTGCTTCGCGAAGTCTGTATCGGCAAAGGGATCGGTTTGATCGAATGGATCTTCGCCGAAAGGGTCGTTGTTGTAAATGCTGCTCGAAGATTTGTTCATTGCACTATTGACCGTCGTCAAAATCGACGTGGAACTCTGAGACTGCTGATCGAAGGTGGTTGAGAAATTGCACGAGGTGGCAGATATTGATTGTGTCGATTGAGATTCGATGGGAACCGTGATGGGGTTCGGACTAGTTCTAATACTTGTTGAGGTAGCCGCTTCGGAGACCAGTTCATTCAGTGCTTTCTTCGGCGGATTCTTCAATTCTTGGAAGAAGTGCTTTTTATCAACGTAGGGTTTTATTTTACCAGTACCTAAAAAAACTTGCGAATATTAAATATCAGCTCGCTAAGCAGCGTGTAAAAGATGCAAATTAAGTGTGGGCAGCAAATGAATGGTGATAATAAACTTTGGCGAAACGTAAACGAAATTGAAAAGAAGCGACGTTAACGTTTAAATAACAAGTAACGAAGTTGAACATTTAAATAAACAGTTTAATCATTGTGCGAATGAAAATATTATCTCGGAAGCATGTTTGCTTTAAAAAAAACAATAAAATGTTTTCAGTAGCAGAGATGCAGTTATTGGTTTCACCAGAAAAATAATCAAACGCAAGAATTTCAAACAATGCGATAATACATATTATATTACCATGTTTGTGGCGCGATTATGAACAAGTGCGTGTGCGTTATCGGCACAAATGATTCTAGAATCATGTGATGAAAGCATTATTATTATTAGTCACGTAACAATTGAGCAAATCGCCAGAGTGCATTAATCAACAGTTAGTTGCAGGATGAAATGAAATAAACAAATTCAAAAAATAGATACCTATCGCCTGGTTACTCTGGATATTCTTCGTACCTAATGGATCTAGATCGGTGAAGACGTCGAATTGCGACAAAATGTCTTGTTTCGCCTGCTCGTGTTGACGCTCTTTTTCACTTGCGTTCAAACTGAGCGCAACGGGAGCGTCTTCAAACAGACTATTGCCGGCTGGCGGCGTAAACCAATCGCCGCTACTTGGTTCGTCATGAGAGCTATTGAATTCGTTGAAGCTGAAATCCTTCGGCGTATCGCGACTTGTGTTAAATAAGTCCGCGGCACTACTTGAATCACAAGATGCCCCGCCAACCGTATGCGGTGTCTTTGGGCTGAATATGCTGCTGGATTCAGAAACTCGTGTGGAACGATCACGTCCAGCTGAAGGCGGAGGTGGCAAGATTGGCTTCTAAAATAATTTATACACACAAATCGATAAACACCCCATGAATTAGAAATGACTTCTTACCGAAAAAGATGTAAAACTATCACCGAATGGATCCTCCGATCGTCCGAAAGGATCAGAAGGTGTAATGCGCTCCATTTGCGTCAGCCCCTGTTGAAGACTGTTCAACTCTAGTTCCAAATCCACTAAATCGGCTACAGCTGGGGTTGTCCTCTGTTCACTGCTTGATGATGAAGCTCCCTTCGTATCCAACGTATTCTTCGTTGTGGTGTCTTGTAGAGCGCTTTTAGAACTCAGGGTTCTATCGGAGAACAATGGCGACGTGCTATATCTCGACTTATCCAAATGCTGTTTGGCCAATTCAATTTCCTTCTTCTTCAACGCGAACACCACTTGGAAAAGGTCACGCATCGCTATCACTACCTATATAAAGTGTCTTCATTTGAAACAAACCCTTATGCAAACTCGTAAAACATACCTGACTAGCAGCCTTATCAGTTTTAATACCGAAAAACCTATGGCCCGTATCCGGCGAGCCAAAAATGTATCCAAACGCCCGCGAATCGCTCATGTCTTGTGCGATAAACGATATTTTATGAACTGGATGATGGTAGAGCGAGTCACCGGTCTTTTCATCTCGGAGGCGCAATCCATCGATGGCTATATTAATTGTAATGCGCTGTTTATGTTCACCAGCAGCGCGAATTGCCATTTTCAGATCCGCGAGCGCCTCCTGGCACATGCGATCTCCGCGCGCCTCCGATACCTCCAGGATGCCGATGAGCTTCGCCTTGAAGCTCACCCCTTCTCCCAGGAATCTGGATGTTTCATTCTTATCTGAAAAAACTGCATTCAAGCACGCAAATTTAAGAGAACATCCATGAACATACGAGCGGTAGCGAATTAGTGGAGTAAACAAACCAAAACTACAACAACAAGAAGGTCAAGCGGTAACAAATCAAACACATTAATAATTGAACGCTAAAACGTAACGCAAATCATCGACTATAAACGAAATGGCAAATTGCAAACGATTACACGGCCTACTTACATTTAAGGGGGCTGGTTTTCTTGCGTAAAGTTTGCATCTTTTGTTCAATGCAATCACCATCAACATTTAGGCGTCATCAACCCGGATAATTCCTACGTCCAACAACAAATCTGTTTAAATTTTCGCTCGGTTAAGCCGCTATCACATAGTTATTGACTAAACAGGTCGGGCACACATTGCACGCACTAGGGGGCTACCCCGCTCCGCCCGGCAGGAAAAAAAACCGCAAATGCGAATCGCGACTACGCAAACTTCACAGTTCTATGCATATTGATTGCGCGATTAATCTGTTACTTCGTATGCCACGATGCAATTTCTAGTTTTCACTACGTGCGTTATTAATGAACGCATCTGGGGGGTGGTTCACGGCGTGACGTCGTTCTAGCGGCGGTGGTGCTTTGAATGAGGGTGACATTTACGGCAGGGCATGCTCAGTGCCAGCCCTATTACATAGTGTTATTGATTTTGCTAAAGTTTAACCAAACAAAGTCGTCCGATGCGAAACACCGCTCCAGGAGTGCGTAGACTCCGAGGAACCAGTCAATTGGGATAGATCGAGTTTAGAAGAGTTAGTAATGCATTAAAAATAGCAATACCCTTTCTGGTGCGTTCTTCCTCAGCTTGAGGCAACGACATGGCTTATGAAGGATTGGCAAGCATTCTCCTCCGTCTGGCGTCCACGGCACTCAACTGCTCTTACGCATTTAACGCATAATCGGGCTTAATCATTAATTGAAAATGTTTTACATGGCTAAACACCAAACACAAAAGACTTGCGCCTAAGTTTGTTGGTTATTCAACTGTCAAGGAGCGCATCTTGCTAGCTTCGTTTAGTTAGCGCTAGGCGACTTCCATAGCCCAATTGAATATTGCAGTTGACATTTGCTCGAAACTCGGTATTACACAATATTTGTAATATTGATAGCGAGTCGATTTTAGTCCTTGCTAATTGAACGTCGATATGTAAATACGTCTGGATAAAACTCGATTCTAGATTAGGTTAAAGGACCGTGCGCAACCGAGACCAGCTGTCACATGCAGGTTATAAAATGACAGACCGCCGCAAGGTCAGTTCAGTTTAGCAATGGATTGTTACGCGGACGGTCGTTGTTGTTAAGTTTCGGTCATTAAAAGTAAAGGAAGTGTAGTGCAATTAATTGGTGTTTCCAGCGTCTGTCAGCAAGATGAAGTTGTCGCCACGAAGTCTTAGCACCTTTGCTAAGATGATTGACTTCTATTCACAGTTCAATCCGTCACCACTCAGCATCAAGAAGTTTATTGATTTCGGTAAGTTGCATTTCTTCCCCGGGTATGTCAGCTGCCCCCATGCAGGCAGTCCTGTCCCCTGAATCCGCAGATGTCGGCTGACACCGTCCCCCAGCCAAAGGAATTTGCTTTGATGTGTGTCATCAATGTAAACAGATTACTCAGAGGATTTGGGTCAGATATTTCCGAATTTTTCCTGTACGCCCGCAATTCAAATATGGTACGTGCCAATTGTTAATTGCCATCGATAATTCGAGATGTGATTGCTCGCCATTGAGAGGCACATATGCTGATTGATAAGAGATCGATTCCAGTGTTTATTTGCGTTCCAAACAAATATTATGCTTGATGTTGAATGACTGCGTAAAATATTGGTTTATGCTCTTGATACCTGGTGATGTTTTCAGTAGTTGCAAATTGGCCTACTGTAATAAACAGATTGATGATAATTTGTTGAACAATCATGGATTATCCATGTCATACAAAGATTTGCAGTTGGTAAATAAGGTTAAGTGCATATGTCAACAATGCATATATGGAAAATACCTTTAATTCACACTATTTATATGCGGATTCGTAAAAACCTCCTAACATCATGTTTTGCCAATAAAAATTTGCTATTACACATGTTGAAGTAAATGCATCTTGCAGGAGTTCATATACAGGGAGTTTTTGTACAAAAGGCCACCTTGAAAACGTTCAAGGGAATAGAAAGGCGAAGAATGCACTTGCTGTTATGGAAAAAGGAATATCCATTAGCAAATGACTGAAATATGCATTAAGTGTCCAGCACGCAACATTGAAATTGTTTTCCTTGGACATGTCCTATAAATACATAATCATTAATAAGTACTACACGGTAGTATCATCGATTTGCCATCAATAACGAGAATTAACAATGGATGCAATGACAATGAATAGTTCTTGCTATAATGAACTTGACATTATATCAACTGAGCCAAATTGATGTGCGGTGGCAGGAAAGCATCTTAATTCGTATGGCCAGGTGTATTATTTATGTCGCTGAAAGCGCACTGAAATGGTCCATCCATTACATTTCCACACACATGTCGCGATTTTTATTTTTATGTATTTTACGCAAGCGATTGGAGCTAACGAGTGAATGGCTCGCTCGGGAGGAGTGTGCAAGGCACATGGCGCGCGTTGATTTACGCATTAGACGTTTGCATAATCGCCAATAACTCGCATAATAATAATAATAATAATAACAACAACAATGATACGCCGAGCGCAGTTGAATTGGCGTGACGTAATATCGTATGCAAGTCACATAGCGTATTTGCATTATGTATTATCATGGTTGACGTCTTGCGCAACACAATGCTTTGCTATCATCTAATTTGATACAGTCGAGAGTGGAGCTACTAACTTTAACGTTTAGCGGAAGGACATTTGGCTTCGTTCAATTGACATTTGTAATGTTCTAGAATTTAAATAAAGCATAACTCTCAACAACCATTTTCATGCAGCACGTAACTCAAGCTTGGTTTTATCAGTTTTCACGCACTTGTTTGTGTTACCACACTCGTCGCATGTAGGCTTGCTTGGTGTAATATGCTCGAACAATTTGCATTAGCGCGTAACGAGTTGTTACTTAAATATAGACAACATGCGGTTGGATTTTTGCATTCGTAGTGCACGCCAGGCAACGATCGAGGAAGCCCTTCGCATTTGAACTGGATGCGCAATATAATATTGCGCTAAAATAGCAGCGAATTGCCGTAAATGAATTAAGGAATACAGGAGTGTTATGTAACTCATTGATTTCTAAGTCAAGCAGAACTAGATAAAAATAATATTTTTTGTTAGAAAATGAGTGACTGCACGTGCGTGTATGATTAACATGAGGAAAATTCAACATCCAATGAAACGTGTCGCTTTTTTCCGCTGAACTTTGAGCGTTTTTTCTGGCACACGATCATGAAATGCGGAATGTTTTTTTTGCAAGTCAATTGTTATTTGGGCAGAAACGAAGCCAATCGGCTGTTTGTTATTATCGCATCAGATATCTATAATCGAAAGCAATTATTACGTGATCGTGCGAATGATTTAATTAACAATTATGAGGTGATTATTTATTGATTCATAAGCCATGACACTGCGCCAGGCTGTTACATGACATGACATAGAATTGCATGGAATTCTCCCTCGAGAGCGGCCTCGCGAGTGTTAGAAGAGAGGAAAAAATCGCGAATCAAGTCCGATTTTGTTATGCTGCCTGCGCTGCGCTTGGAGAGCATAATATATTAGTAGCGGTTTGCATCATCGCGTTTGGCGGTCATGACTTGCTGTGGGTGCAAAGTCTAACAACTCGTTCCAGTCCCGTCTAGTCGAACAGATCATTTACGGGCTACCTTGTTGTTTACGTTACTCAGCTGCGTGCGCGCAAATAACATACGGGATGTTTCCAATTCGCGACTCGAGCCGCGGTTCTGCGTTGTTTATGCGTATTGAGCGAATTACTCAAACATTCCGCTCAAACATTGGTTGCGAGGACACTGCCATTATGCTAACATATTATCATTCGCTTGCATTTTGCGGCTTATCGATAAATGACTTGTTTTTTTGCGCAATTATTACGTTTGTAAAATGGGCCATTAAAATAATCATTCGTAAATATAGAGATTACTTTGTACATAAATATTTATTTTTAAAATATCTAATGTTTCAATGCAAACTTGGTAATTATTTAGGACACTGTTTGGTTGGTTCAGATTCTTTTTAGTTTTATGAAAAATGCACTCTTCATTTAGTTTACGAGCAACAACTGTTGTTAGTATTTGCTCTTCATTGCCAGACATTTACAATGCAATTAATCATAATGAGCGGCTTCCTTTATGACACACGACATGATGCGGAAAATAGCTATAAACTATAATTCTACTGTTGACTTTGTTGTTTCAGGCTTGAGCGCATCCGAGCAGAAATCATTTATTTTCCTGCGCAAGGAGCTGCCCGTGCGACTGGCGAATATCATGAAGGAGATTGCGCTATTACCAGAGAATCTTCTGCGGATGCCCTCCGTGGTGGCGGTTAACGACTGGTATATGCGCAGCTTCCAGGAGATTATCGAATTTGAAAAGGCAGAGATCAATAGCAAGACAATGCAACACTTTTGCGATAGTCTCGTAATGATTCGCAATCGGCATGCGGATGTGGTGGAGACAATGGCGCAGGGTGTTCTCGAGCTGAAGGAGTCTCACGACGTTGACGTACACACCGAGCACAGCATACAGTACTTCTTAGATAGGTTTTATATGTCGAGGATATCGATTCGCATGCTCATCAATCAACACAGTAAGTTTTTCCGGATTGCAAAATGGGGCGTTATTACTTAAATACGCTTTGCTTTCAGCACTATTATTTGGCGGTCAGCTGGAGAATGCGCCTGGACCAAATCGCAGCAAATATATCGGATGCATCGATCCCAATTGTGATATTGTTAGTGTAATTAAGGATGCATACGAGAACGCGCGCTTCCTCTGCGACCGTTATTATCTGGCGTCACCCGACCTGATTGTGCAGGAGTCACAGCATAATCACCTTGAGCAGGAGTGCGACATACGTATGGTGTACGTGCCATCACATTTGTATCACATGCTTTTTGAGCTTTTCAAAAATTCCATGCGTGCTGTTATGGAATACCATGGATCGCTCGAGTCGTACCCCCCGATTACGGTGACGATTGCAAAAGGCAAGGAGGATATTTGTCTGAAGGTAGCCGCCTGATAATGGCACTTTTTTTGGTGATTGCTATATGAATGCATTTTATTTTTAAGATGTCTGATAAGGGTGGTGGAATTGCACGCAGTACGACTGATCATCTCTTCAAGTACATGTATTCCACGGCACCGCAGCCGAGTAAGTCTGATTCGCACACGGTGCCGCTGGCCGGCTACGGTTATGGTCTACCCATTTCGCGATTATACGCGCGTTACTTCCATGGCGATCTGGTGTTGTTGTCGTGCGAGGGGCATGGCACGGATGCTGTTGTCTATATGAAGGCACTGTCGAACGAGGCAAATGAGCTGCTGCCAATCTTCAACAAGACGACGTCAAAGTTTTATCGCACACTTGTGCAGACGGGCGACTGGAGTAATCAGGCGACAAATTTGACGAGCCGGCAGATCACGACGAATGTTCGCCGCCACCAGCTGCCCGAACAGTCCGTGCCGGAAACGATGAGCGGCACGGGTACCATTTAGCGAAAATAACGAACGAAGGGCGTAAGGCTATCGTTTCGTGCAAACTTAGATTCGTGTACAATTCACTCACTAATGATGATTATTCTTTGTTGCGCGTAGCGGGGCATGCAGAGAACATGCTCGTTACATGTTTAAAATTATTTGATTACGACTAGAGGTAATACGATTGCAAAATCCAAATAGTCGACGGAGTTGTGGCGAGAACGGCGTGTCGGTAGACGCGATTGGCGAAACATGAGGGAAGAAGGTGCAGATGACAAATCTATCTATGATGAAAGCATAGTTTTAAAATAAATTTTGACTGTGAAGATTTTAATCAGGTTTAGGAAGAGTTATTTGTTGCAAAAATTACATGTTATATTTTTATGCGCAGTGCAAACAAACTTGTTTTAAAAAGACGAAATGATAAGTAAAAGAATCATTATTTATGTTTAACTACAAATGGTTTAAGTAAGAGCCTCTTATTGTGGAAACTTGGTGTTTTCATACACCTTGAACACATATTGAATATCTCCCTCCTGCTGCACTCCCACAGGTACTTGTGGATCCCTAAATTATGGAGCAATTATGTAAACAGATATTGGATTAGCAATTTAAGAAGAACTTACACAACTTCTTTCAAGTTTTCTCCAAATGCAGGAAAGAATGTATCACATGGAAACAGCCTTTTTATTTCTGTTAAGTACAATCTGTAGAAGCACTGGGATTCCATTGAAAGCTGTAAGTACTTGTGGTAAATTAATTGGTAATGGGGAAATATTACATTTACCTTATAAATTTGGCTTCCACCAATGACCCAGACTTTCTCATACTGACCAAAGAATTCTTTACTTTGTAAAGATTCAATAGCTTCATCTAAGCTTGTAAACGCGTAAGTATTGTCGTACATATTTAAGTCCAGTTTATTATTTGAGAGTACAAAGTTGATTCTATTGCTAAATGGTTTAAATTTCAGAGGTACTGAGTCCCAAGTCTTTCTCCCCATGATAACAACATTTTTCTTATTGGGATTAATTGTGGCAGTGGTCATTTGAGTAAAGTACTTCATTTCATTTCTAAAATATTACGGTTTTGATGGAATAAATGTACAACTAGGAATATTACCTTAGTTTCCATGGCAAATCATTATTTCTGCCAATGCCCATGTTTTCACATGCAGCTGCAATAAGATTTAGCCTCACACTCATTGTTTAAACACTTAACTGACTTGGGAAACGATGCAACAATTCTACACTACTGTGATTTGCATTCACTGCTCAAGTATTTCGCAGAAGTTGTTAAACGAAAATAACTACACTACAAACTACTTTCAAATACAAATAATAAACAGACGAATAGGTTATCGCTCAAGGGCAAACACTGCATTAAATTCCACGTGGCGACGAAGGCGCTAATTCCGATTCAAATTTAAGATATTCAGGTCATTTAATTTAAAAAATCATTCAATATAATGATTCAGATTACATATAACAAGACATTTTCGAAGATGCGTACGCGCATATTTGCATTTAGTACGCGAAAATTCAAATTATAAAAAGAGGTCGCTCTCTGCGGCTATTGATCCGCGAGCGCAAATTTGCCGCCCCATTTTAATGGCACAATCACAAAATGCAATCGATATACGTTCCACTTTGGTGGCGGTTGTCTAGCGCGCTAAATGATAGTGGATAAGACCAATTATTGGGGCATTCTGCATGTGCTGCGAATGTGATTTAGCGCGCTGGAGTTGATTAGTCAATCAAAGTACTACAAACAACGCAAATTTAGTAAAGACAGTAGCTATTTTTAGGTAAATAATTTATACCATCTATTTTAAAGTGCGGTTTCAAACAAACAATGAGTGCTTTTAGGTGCAAACAATCGCCGTGGTGCTTTGTGAAGGATAAGCGAACGAAATGTGCGAAGAGTCGGCATGTTTAGTACCGCCGTTGGAACCAGGACAAAATGGTCCTTCAGAGCAACGTATGTATTAGTTTTTATGTACAATACATCGTTGTTCTTTTTGGGAATTGTTTTAGTGTCAACAAGTGGAAGCACGGGCAGTAATAATGTTGCTGGAGAGGCTTTAGTTGGATTTCACGAAGACGCACTGTCACAGGCAAATGTTGGAAAGGCGCAACTTCTTCTTACATTGGTTCTTGGTCTCGCTGTGGCGGCAGACTGCAGTGAAATTGCAATACTAAGTTATATTCTGCCTGCTGCCGAATTGCAGCTATGTATTGACGATCATCGCAAAGGATGGCTTGGTACGCGTTGAAATTATTTACTGACTTGTTGTATAAGTTGTAATTTAGTGTCCATTACATTGCTCGCCCTTGCGATTGGTTCGGTCGCATGGGGAATTCTTGGGGATCGAGTTGGTCGACGACGTGCGCTTGTTAGTTCATTGATTGTAGCTGCATTATTCTCAGCGGTGGCGACGGTGATGCCAACCTATGGCACTTTCATGACGGCAAGGTAAGCGCATGGGGTTGATGGCGGCAACGTTTAAAGGTCAGCGTTTGATTTAAGGTTTTGCTCCGGTATTGGAATTGCGGGAGCGATGCCTTTGACATTTAGTTACCTTGCGGAGACATGTCCTCGAGCAACGCGTACTCGCTACACGGGTCTTTTGCATTCGTTTTGGCCTTTAGGCGCCCTTTTAACATCCACGATCGCGCACCTCACACTTCCCACCGAAGGTGCTGATGTGGTCCTTGACAATCGTGAGCATTGGAGCTCATGGCACCGATTTCTCATTGCAAATATCTTGCCGACAATTGCTTGCATTATTGGATTAATCTGGACCTCTGAATCGCCCAGATATTTACTGGAAGCTTCACGTGAAGTGGAAGCTCTTGAAGTTTATCAGCGTCTTCATAGATTGAATCAGTCGCGCACGCAATATGGTCTTACTGAATTGGAACTACCCGGTCGAAGTGCTTACCGTGATCGTCCAGTGAGCCCAAATCGGAATGTTGTTCGTAATGGAATTGACACGATTTGCGATGCGTTTCAGCGCATTTCTTCACCAGTTCATTTCCGCACAACTGCATTACTTGCTCTACTTCATCTGATGCTTGGCTTTGTCTATATGGGCATTTCTGCATATTCCTCCGCAATGATTAAAGATCTCAACGACTTGGAATACAATTCAATGCGCAAATACGTCCAACATGCGATTTACACTGATTACACGTTCAATCACACCGTTGAGAATATTGAATACAGAGCTAGTACGTTCAGAAACGTAACTTTTAAGAACCTGGAATTGAAACATGTCGAGTTTATCAATTGCAACTTTGTCGAAGCAGAATTTACGAATGTAAAGTCATCGATTACGTATTTTTTAAATACGACAATTCGAGATTCCAGGTAATATTTCTAATTACATCATCGAAGTCTCGAGCAAAACATGAATAATTTTTAGATTTGTTGACACCGACTTATCCGATCATCATTTCATCAACTGTGCAATGATCAATAACACGTTTCTGTCACTAATCTCCGATTGCACTGTTGACTTTGATTACAATATTTATTTGGAGGATTTGTATCAAGAGACAATCGCTTGGGCTGGTCCCATGTTACCGTCGCTCTTGATAGTGGGTTTCTTACTTGAAATTACATTGCGTCCCCCAATCATCGTAACATTACTGCTGCTGGGAAGCATTTCGTCGATTGGAATTTTCTTTCAGTACAGATTTAGCTTCATTTTGCTGACGGAGGCGGCAGTAAAAGTATTTCTAATGTGTTCGATCAATACGCTCACAATGGTCATCATAGAGGGTTATCCTTGCCATTTAAGGTAATAATCTATTAAGTCGTGGGCAAAGTCATGACGTATTTAAGTATAAAAAAACTACCAACGAAGTGTCATTAATTTAGAACAAGTTTATAACAAGTACTTCTAATACTCCATTCTCCTTGGATGGTTGGAAGAAGATGAAGGAAAACCCTACTAAAGGTTGAATAATTCGATTTACCATTATAACACCGCGGTGCTCGCACTGTCCGCTGGTCAGAAGGAGGGAGCCAGCTGCTGGGTACCCCCGATAAGCTTCGAGCTCAGCAAAAGTTGTATTGGTAAATCTAATATTTGAATAACTGGTAGTGTTTTCGTCGATCTTCGTTTTCTTCCGACTTTCAAAAAACAAGGACTATTGGGTAACCATCCAATATTTTAATTACACACCTTTCTTGGGAGTATAAGTACGGCAGTTAATTCAACGCGCGTTATGACTTTATTCACAACCTAATAACACTTGATTGAAGTAAGGAAACTCTTTTCCAGGTGCACAGCACATGGAATTATGCGCAGTTTATTCCATCTGGCATCCTTGTGCGCTATTCCTATTTACACAGCTATGGTACGCACCATTCTTCTGATACCCGCCGTCCTTACTGTGGTTTTAACGTTTGGCGCTGCATTATTGTCGACGCGAATACAAGACAATAGTAAAGTACTGCTGTAAGCTAAACGTGCACATTTGTTTTCTATCGGAGGACTGTGATAAGCAACAATTAACAAATGCGTTATGCCGTGCTTTTTTTCTTTTTAAACATTTCTTTATCAAAATTTAAAGTTTGTTAAAACTATATGATTTTGTGTCGTAATAAGTACGCCATGCTGCGCACGCAAATCAAAAGAATTCTACGCATAGTTTAGTCTGCTACATATCATGAACGAACGCCTAACATATGACTAAAACAATCTCGTCCCTTAAGTGTTGTCATTTTCTTAACGCATAAGAGAAATGTTAGAATAATTAAGCGATTTGTGCGCACAGATTGCTGACCCTGGCACAGTATCGCGTTCTTTCAAACAGTATGTAATTATGCTGTGTTTTATTATAACATTGCCGTTCTTTTGTTTGTGTTATCATCCATATTTTGCATTCAAAAATAACGAAACACATTTAATAAAACACAGCATACAAATTAAACAAATACCCATGTGTCTAATGAGTGTACCATGAGTCCTTAGATAACTAGTTACTCGATAACGCCCAATTATGTGTTTAAACAGACTTCTGGTACTCACTGCAAGTCTATTGTTATTTGCTTAAAATATTAATAATCGAAACTATATTGTGTTAAAGTTTAGATAGATTTTATTAAGAAATCCATTATAAAATTTAAAAGTATTAAATATGATTGTTAAAATTACAAAGCAAGGATTACATTTATAGTTTAAATTGTTTTAAAGTTGGAGTACACGTCAAACTCGCTAAGATATAATGCGGCTAAACGATGTAAACATTTAAATTGTACCTGAAAAATCATGATGATGAAACTAATAATTCTACAGTTGATCAAAGCAAATACTTACAATATCGGTTATAAACTGCTTTCTATTTCGACGGATACTTCGGACGCATTGACAAACATCACAACTTTGTTCTTCTTTTATGCGCTCCAGCAGGAACGACATTGCAATAAATAATCCACACGCTGTTGCTCCATCCCTTAAGAAATTATTATATCATGAGCAAATGTATGAAATTCAATACTTTGATAGTAATCTTACCGGCATAATACGAGAATACTGTTATCCTTCCAATTATATTTATCCATGCGACGCCAAATGTCTAAAAGGCCATTTAAGTCTTCGGGAATGTTAGCATCCAACTTCCAGGAGTTCAATTCAAACAGGTGTAATTCTTTTGGTTCCTCCTTATGTTGCAATTCAATTTTATGTATTTCATAACCATTGTATTCTTCCGTTGATATGTGACTTATGTCTAAATTAACTCCAGTTTTGAAATCATCTTCTCGCTTCCAAAAAGGCACCTAGCAAATGAATATTCATTAGAAACAATTTACAAGTAGTAATATGAATTTACGTCATAATTTCCTTGAAGGGAAATAATCAGTTGAATATCGTTCTCGTCTATTAATCTCCAGAAATCATCAACTGTATTGGCTAAGGGATGTTGCGTGACTATAAACTTTTTACGCTCATGAAATCCATCTACGTATACTGCATTTATGTATGTCGAGTCGTTTTCGTGTCTAGGGCGTAAATAAATACATCCACTCGGAGTGGGTACAATTGCTGGATTTCGATCCTTAGCAGGATAACATTTAATCTCGATTTTCACAGGTGGATTAAAGACATCTTCTTGCCAAGCTGATGTCTCAATGTATTGCAACTGTTCTGCGTAAATTTTGTCAGTTAAATTTTCCAATCGCGTCTCAAAATCGTCGCAATTGTAGTTGGTATTGGGTGATGAAAAGTATTCCAGTAGAATCATATGCACTAATTTATATTGTTGAATGTTATCAACTAAATTAGGACGTTGTTTACGTAGTAAGTAAAGCTGATGATAGACGTCAAAATACTGTTCACGTTTTCCCATTCGGATACATATATCTGCTAAAATTATTGTGCCTGTTCGTCCAACTCCAGCACTAGTTGCAAAAATAGAATATAAATCATTTAGAATCTATGATTAGCCGGCGTTTAAATACCTGCAATGCACTAAAATGGGATGTTCAGAGTCGTGTTGGATATCCAGGATGCATTTCATAAATGGCATTAAGCTATTAGTATAAGTCGGAACCCCATGATCCGGCCATGCAGTAAAATGATGCTGAGTTAACTAAAATAAAAATTAACATATCAGCGTTAACGATTTGCAATTAACAATTACTAAAATCTGTACCGTTTGTTGAATTCCATTTCTTTCAATCGTAAAGTATCGCAATTCATAATTGGAAAATGTTTGAATTTCAGTAGCTGTTACAGTTATATCTTCATATGTGATTGACCTTTTAAACTTGTGGAAATCAGGCCAGTATTTCTCCACTTTCGGCTGCAATAATAGTTTAACGATATATTACTTATATTTACTAACGACAATACGTACTTTTCCATTCTCCTTTACATTTGCCAACATAATTATATGTTCAACTCCATATTGAATTATCATTCGCCAGAAATCAAATAACGTATTATCCTTTGGTCCTTGCGTTGCAATGAATGCATTTTTACACCAAGGCGACTGCAATAAAAATACTCGTCATTCAATTAAATGGCAATGAGATGAATACCAACATTTATAAAATTGGCATTGATATAATCACTATTTTCAATTCCGGGCAGCGGATCCAAAACCACACGTGTATGATCATCTACAAGTGAGAAACAATTCAAACGCCATAAAGAATTTAAATTAAATAGATATTACAGGCAACTAAATTTTTATAGCGGTTTTTAACATTATTAATTGGGTGTTCGCCACATTTAATAGGCATCTGAATGCCGCGCGGAAACTGTTCATGTTGCTTTTCAAGTTCGCCATTAATCATTGCTTCCTTGAGATAGTTTTCTAATTCGTTTACTTGAATTTTACGAGAATACTTCTCTTCTTTGTGTTCTTGTGTCCTAAGACTGGGCTTTAGTTGAATTGTAGGCAGAACAGGCACTGCAATCACTGGTTTTGTTAATGGTATTAAATCAGGTTGCAATTCACCTAAAACCAAAAGTTTTTAGCACCGAAATTTGCATTCATCAATCCACTTACTTTCCACTGGCCTGAAGAGTTTCTTGATAAACCAATTGTTATATTTATAAACTAAAATTCCTGCAATAATTATGATTAAAAGGATACATATTATCAACACAATCCACCAAGTTGAACTGGATTCTTTGACTGGCGGTTGGAACGATATGTGTTGACCCAAGTTGTATGATTTTATTGAATTATTTCCCTTAAAGTTGTTAATCAAAGTAATGTATATCGCGTAATCATCCGTATTGAAATTCAGCATGCTAGTATTTTTTAAGCAATATGTATTCTCAATATTTGCTTTTTGTTTGCATGGATACTTTTCAATTTCTAGACATGTTAGTTTAGTCGTGTCATTCATGGGATCCACAATATTCAGATCGTCGCAATTATCGCCATATTGTTTATTTAATGCAATAATTTTCAGCATGCAATTCGATTCAGCATTATACACTCCTGGAATGAATAACGTTATGCTGTCATTCGTCATTGCGCTTATTTTGGCTTCTGCTTTTAATTCAGGCGTAAATGTCGGACATGTAAACGTTTTTTTGATTGCACTTGAAACGTAATAAGTGTTGTGAGTAGCAATCGCAATATTGAGGTCATGATTTGTGAGGGTGCATTTTATAAAAGTCTAAAACATACGCGCTGTTCTGTAAACAAATTGTGTTCAGGAAATTTCTGCAAACTTACATTGTATTCGTAATCAAGTTGAGGATCTGGCGAATATTTCATGGTATCCTTATCGGTTTTAATTTGAAACGTTGCTTTTGGTCCATTCGTACGATTTGGATGTGTCCAATGCAAAACAAGTTCGTTGTCTTTAGTCCAGGTGTCTTGAACGTTTAATGGCGGTTCAGGTTCTAGAAATTACATTGATAGTTAAAATATTATTAAACAATTACGAAAATCATACCTGAAATCTGTACTGAAACACTCGTTTCTTTAGGTTGGCTCCGACCCGAAATCCCTTTATTTTTAGCAGTCACAATAATGTTGTAACTTTTTTCATATACAGTTTGTAACATTGTGCAATAAGATTCCTTCCATATATTGCAAGAAACAGCAGAAGTATTATATTCCATCTTCTTGGTGTATTTTTGACCCCAGTAATTTATGTAGTGCCATTCAATTTCAAATAATTCCAAATTTCCTGTTGGTGGGTATGGCGCATTCCATCGTACAAATACCGCATTTTGGCTTATAGCATACACATCTAAAAATGAAACGCGATTTGGTTCTGAAAATTGAATTGCATTTAACAACAATTATTAGAGAACTTTCAATAACTATCTCACTCATCGGTAATGTGGTGATTTCATCTTCTCTGTACAGTTTGCCGCTTGATTCGTCGAAATTTTCGGCTGCGTTATAATAAATTTTCAGATTATATTGAGTGAATGCCAGTAAATTGTTGAAAGTAATGGAAGGCAATTCTGAAGAAATTTTACTTGTTTGATTTGTCTGTTGATCCGAACACCACGTGGATTTACATTGCATAATTGCGAGTATCGTAATAGGCGAGTCCCAATTGTCACAATCGAGTAGAAAATTGATAATTAGAGCCGTTGCTTTTACGTCAAGTTTAGTGTTAAATGACGTGCTTGTTGGGTCTTTAGCAGGTAATGTTTTAAATTGTTCTCCTGCCATTACTCCAGCACCTTTCTTTGAATGAGCAGTTACAGTTACATTGTACATGGAATATAGTTGTAAATTCTTTAAAACAATTGATCGCGTTGACGATACTTCAGTTATATCATTTCCGGTAGTACCACTATTACAATCAATTTTATGAAGCCACTGAAACACAATTATTAGTCATATTAATGATAAATTATAACCGGTATATGCATACGTTGTATGTAATTGAGTAATGCGTTATTACTCCTAACACTTTGGTTGGATCTTTCCATGTGATTTTCAGTTCATTTGAAGAAGGCGTAGATGTAATATTTGTAACACCATCCGGAGCTAAAAAAAAGTTAAAATTAAATCTATACGTAAATTTTTCCTATTTTCCTACTTGATTCGTCGCTAATGAAGGTCGTGTTTGATATAATATTGCCCTCTTTATATAAACTTAGTGTATAGTTTGTAAAATATTGCATATTAATCGGACATATGTTATTTATCACATTAGAAATAGAGTTTCTGCTAATTACTGATGATTTCTGTTGAATTTCAATATAATAATTATTGATATCACAGTTCGTTTGGGAATCAATATTATTAAATTCAATTACAACACAACGGTCAATGCTGTTTAACGTAAAATGTTCTCCATTAATTTCTAAAACACACATACAGAATTAACTCAGTTAATATACTAATTTTAAATGATTATTTACACTACCTTTACAAGTTGTATTGAATGCGAAAGTTTTTATGTCCTTTTCGAAACAATCATCCGCTTCGGTGCAAAGAATGATTGAAAATTCATACTGCGTTGATTTTCTCAAATTCTCAAAAGTATATGTCGGCGAACTAATAGATAGTTTGCTACTTGTTATAACTTCTGGCGATTTCAAAAGCACGCGATAAGAGGTAGGCGTATTTTGTCCAGTGTATTGTAAATTCTTATCGTACAGAAGCAGATTACATGAATTTATGCAATTTTCCTCAAGTTTTGCAAATTCGTTAAACACGGGTAATATTGATTCACTGCAGTACTCATTGAAAAAGTTTTCTTTACAACCACGTGCACATTTACCACTCGTAACGGAACATTTATCGTATTTGCATGTCATGCATTTCTTTGTGCATCCAAAGCCATATGAACCGGTTGAACACCCTAGTAACAAATTAAATTAAGCAACATATTAACGCAAAATTATACGACTTACGAGAATTACAAATGTCGCCTGTGTAACCCAAATAACAATAGCAAAACTCTTTTTCACAAACAGTTGTATATTTGAACGAGTCCAAATCGGTATTATTATTATTATAGACTTGTAGGTTTTCACTTTGTTTGTCAATAGATTGAACTTTCTGAATAAACCAAGGTGAATTTTCTTGTAGCGAGATACATTTCACTTTCCGTAATTGTTCGGAATTGTCAACTAACATTATTGAATCACGAAATCCAATTTCTCCGCCAATGCATTTTTTGTGCAGAGTTAAATGTCTAATAATTAATACGTCCGTACTGGATATTATAAAATTTAAGACATAATCACCTGGATTAATATTGTTAATTTTATGAAAATTCCATTGGCTGCCTAAATCTGAATTAAATGTAAACGTATACGCAACGCCATAACTATAGAGTAGTTGAACTTTTATTGTTTCGGAATGTGTTGCAAAAAACGTAATGCAGGAATCATACGGCATCCTAAACCATTGCACAGGCGTAGATTTAATATTATTCAATCCATGCATAATTAAATACTTATCTGGAAAATAAAAGCATATAGTAAATTAATATAAATCAAGTTTTTAATGGTTTTACAGTCGTGATACTTCCAAAATGCATTTTGATCGTATGAATGAACCATCAAATATTTCAATTCAGAAAGCGAATACCCATTATTAAATTGATTAGTTACAATTATTTTGTTATCATGTATTACGCTGAAATTATTTTCCGATCGAGTTAGAGAAATATGAGCCCATTTGTCAATCGAAAATGGATTTGGTGCATTTTCCTAAAATGAAGACGAAGAAGAAATAAAATGGATAATTTACGTTTATTATAGCCTACCTTGTAAAGATCTTCACAAATATAGCTCTCTTTTGCACTCTTTGGTATTCGATTTGGACAATATCTAAGTGCATGCTGCGTACCTTCCCAACCAGCAAGTATAAG
Organism: Aleochara curtula; assembly: GCA_963978815.1. Taxonomy (NCBI): domain Eukaryota; kingdom Metazoa; phylum Arthropoda; class Insecta; order Coleoptera; family Staphylinidae; genus Aleochara; species Aleochara curtula. The sequence goes on along the minus strand of OZ022216.1, from coordinate 14,461,474 downwards.
CCATAAGCACGGTGCACGACGCCATGCTGAGTTACTTTTACATAAAAATATTTGCACTTGACTTTTTGCTAGTATTGATAAATTAATTTCAAACAAATCGAATACATTAATTTCGCCAAGAAATTCGAAATTAAACGTTTGATAGCGTTTGTCGAAGCCACTGGTCATTTTCATTGGAAATGCTAAAAATTCACAGAATTCAAAAATGTCGTTTATTAATTTAAATTACTTACATTCCCAAGTGTAATCTAAGATGGGTCCCAATGTATCTTTGTATGATTTAAACACATTAACGCCTGATTTATTAGTCTGAATAATAAGAAATTCATGGCTTTCATCTGAAAATTGTTTATCAACAGATGCGTCAAATCTATCAACGAGCACTTACCATTTTGGGGTGTTGTATAATAGTTTTCAATTGGTGTAATCCATGCGATGGCATCTGTATAATTATTACTCACGCACGCAAGTTCATTTTTTACTTGATTTGCAAACAATAATTGCGAACTTTTCACATTCAATGCAAACTGCATTAAACTGCAAATGAACACCAGTAACTGGGCGAGTATCATTTTTACACTAATAATATTTACTATAAAGTTAAATTAAATATGAATAATGTGCAATAATTCTAATCTTATCATATTTGATTTCCTCAAAAGCTTCAGCAACCGCGATTAACGTCCGTTGGTGTGTGCGTACTTACATGTTGTATACACTTCCTTCCATGTAGTCGCGTTTGATTAGTTATAAAAAGTTGAGAGGTACATACCATTTGGCTTGGCAATATTTAAATATTCCAGTTCATTTATGATACATAATCGTTTAATACTAATTGTAACAAATTTATAATTTAAGCTAAATATCTCTAACAATTTTACTGTAAAAATATAAAACATTACATTCATTTACCTATTGCAAAAAACTAGTATTTACAAATTAAAGCTTATGGAAATTTGTATTTACACATTGACAGGTTTTTGCAGCTCGATTTGTTCCGGCTTTTCGGAGCCACTTTGCCAGCCAGAATCAATAGTCGCATCACTGTGGCTACTTGGTCCACGATTTTCGTCCTCGCCGCCGCTGTGCGCTTCATTGTACAGCAGTCCAGCCGTATTATTGCCGAGATTCTTAATTAAATTGGAAATGTTTGAACCCACGGCTCGTCTATTTGGCACACCAGACACATTCTTCACATTGGCAGGGCTCATCGGTGCGAAATAATTATTCGAATAGCTCAAACTAGATATCGTAGATGTTAGATTTGACGTCGTGCCGGAAGCAAGCCGGTAACCAGTTTGATTTTCTTGGATTACCTCATATTGTGCATCGGGGGCTAAAAAATTCTCCTCTAGGTATGTGCCGCAGCACTCGCTGGAAGGTGTGATACAGTCGTCGGTTGTTTCAGTCATTGGCGTTTGCACCGAGGATGCTAAACTATTATTTGAGATGTCTTTGGACATGGAGCATGCAGTTTCTGTTGGCAATGGCAATGGCAATCGATTTCGCGCAGACATGCGATTGCTTTGGGCTTTGCTGCCAAGAAACTCTCCTTCCGGAGGTGCTACAAGCGTCATGCGGGAATTCGTAGATTGTCCTTCCATGGCTTCGTCATAAAGTGATGAATCTTGGCCATCGTTTCGCACGGAAATATTACAGCAACTGCTCACGTCTGCAAAATACACCTCCGATTCGGATGGTTCTAGTTTTTGGGGGCTAGTTTCCTGCTTTTGAAATGCAGCGTTTTCAACGCCTTGCAAGCGCGGTAAAAATCTACAACTTTCTTCGTCCTTGCCTATGTCAGGCAAACTGGGTTCATGGTATTTATGTTCGTCATCGTCGCTTTTCACTGCCTCTTCTTGGAAAACATTCTTCACATTTGTACGACCAACCGGCACAGGAGCCGTTGATTTAATTGACGACATATCCGCGCGCTTTTTAATTTTTCGGACGGGCAGCGTCTGCGAAATGCGCTCGCAATTACTGGACGTATCCGTATTCTCGTTTTGCTCATTGTGCGTGTGCGGATGATATTCCACTTCACCAGTGTTTTCGTAATTATCTTTGTGCCTTGAACGGCGCTCACGAATTTCCCTCTGGAAGTCTTGTAGATTGCGCAGACTTTCCTCGTTCATTTGGCAATGGTTCTCGTGCGCGTGATGATGATGAACATGATGATAACGTGCTGGTGACTGAATCGCTCGTCTTGCGGGTGAATTTGGATTAGAATACGGTGGCGGTGGCCCCCACACGTAAACGCCGCCAACTGGTCGATTATCCAACATGCTGTACGAGCCTGTTGAAGATACTGGATTCTGGGACTCTTCACCGGATCTATTCGTGAATCCATATTGGCTGTCGGCACTGGATGCTATGCCTTGGTACGTTAAAGAATTATCTCTAAACAAACAAATTACGTTTCAAATTCTCAATCAAGCAATGTTGTAGGGAATATTACCGTGGTGAATCTTGAGGTGGATTACGACTCCATGGCAAACGTCTCCAATTCCAACCAGATGCAATGCGGTTCTCATTTTGAGCCATTTCTTCTCCGGGATTCGGCGAGTAGAAGTTACCAACTCGTCCAGGAGTCCAAAACCGTTCTCCATTATCCCATGGATATATTTGCGGAGCAGGCATAATTTGAGGATAACGACACTCATCACAGCAACTGCAATAAGTCGGTGTCGGAATTGGAGGACCACGAATGGAACTGGGCGCACTCGCTGGAGGTCCTCCATGCTGTTGGTAAAACGATCGACATCGCAGTTCTAGCTGCTCCCAATACATTTTCTTTCGCTCATGACTGAATATATCAATTAAATTAATTAAATTAGTGATTAAGTAATTCAAGGGCAGTTTTTTACCTTAAAAGTTGATAGACCAGCATGCAAGAGAATATGCACACCAGAATACCACTCACTGAAAGTCCAAACATTGCTCGTAAGCACGTGTAAAGAGCCCCATGAATAACTTCACAATCCGGCGTTGAATCGAATACGAAACGCATCCCTTCATCCGTCTGGGGGTGTGAATCCAATAGTACCGAGTAGCAAGTGCACGTACGTGTCTTTTGAGTATATACACATTCGCGTAAAGTTTGCAACCGATTCATGTGGATAACCGTGGTTGTGATTGTTACCAGCACGCAGGTAAGTGCACAGACTAAACAACACACTCCACAAACCTTTAACTAAAACAAAAATTATCACGTAAGTATAATGGGCTACAAATCAATTAGCGAACAACTCACCAAATAACTATATCGATTCTTTCGTCGCGCCAGACTCATCACACAAAGGCCGGTAAGAATCAACTAAAACAATACAAATTAATAAATATGCTTAACACACGTGTAATTGACATACCATCGTAGCAGGTACAAACGTGGGAATTGTCTCAAAGTAGCCCAAAGTGGAAGTGTATGATCGTAGTAGGAAGTAGACGGCGAGAAAAAGTGCGCCCAAAATTGTAGCCAGTCCGCCGCACGCACAACACCAAAACACATACTTGCGTATGCGACCACCTCCAGGACTCGCTGCTGATCAGGAAACAGGAAAAATCACATAATTAGCCGGCAACATTCTCTGGAATATGATATAGCACTACCGGTATCCAGTGCATATGGTATCGGTTGCAGGGGTACGTGCGGCACGTGGTATTGAACCACCTGCATCACGGGGTAACCGTGCATTATTCAGCCGGATTGTTTTTCCACTTTTCAACACTTGTTTCTCTCCTGCGTAACGCTTGAACTAAACTAACCGCTGCTTTGTGTGCATAGGACGAGAGCGCAAGGACAACACTGAATTTCCGTGCTCCAGCATTGCATCAAGGATTCGTGCCGGTGACACATTACTAATAATTTTCCAATGTACAACCGCCCAGAATTACACCACCATTCGTCAGCCCTTATTGAAAAGTATCATTAAGCCTTTTATTAATTTAGCAAACGCCCAATTATTCTTTCGTTAACTGTACGAGTAAATCTATAAAATACGCTCCTGTTTTGTTGCTATAGTAACGTATACCTCTTTCACTCTGATAGTCAATATCTGTGCAACCCCATGCATTCTGGGGTCGCATCCCTACTCTTTACAAATCAGACGAGGGAATGAAGTGACAACAGGCTTATCATGCAAACGTTTTCACGCAACGGCACATAATTAAAATAAAGCGATTCCCATAGGACTTGCAAATACATGAATTAACAATTTTCACAAACTATTTCCTAGCAAATAATAAATAGAAAACGCCTATTTCCGAAAATTTATGATCATTTACTATTTCTTTCTCCTCGTAAGGATAAATTACGGAACTTGACATTCCTTGACGTTTGTTAATGGTTTTATGAACTCACCTTCACAGTATCGTCTGCTGAGACTTCCATCAGGATAACGCGGACGTGGTGGCGGTCGTGGAGGCAGAGCTGGAGGCAAAGGCGATATCTCTATACGATCCTCGGAATCAGACTTCCTTACACTCTCTGATGGTTGACCATGGCTTTCATGGACGTGTACGTGTTGATGGTGCGCTTCAGGCTCATCTGCGTTTGACTGAAGATGACATGTGCATGTCGGTATAACTTTTGGCGGCGGGGGTGGAGGTGTTTGTTGCTGGTGGCCACTTTGCGTATGGACGTGCACGTGCACCTGATGATTGGTGGTGTTTGAAGTAAGCAAGTGCAATGCACTGGTATGATGATGTTCAGTCTTGTTCTCCAACTTATCACTGTTGCAGGTGCACGTTATGGTCTCACTGGATTGATATGAGTGTTCGATGGGCTTAAGATCCGGCGGCGGCGGCGATGGTGTCAACGACGGCATTTTGAACACGGAGAAAACTAAATCACATCTGCAATTCGGAAGAGCGATCGATGATCAGTTGTGGTCGATATTGAGGCTGCACGGATACTGGACAAGCACGAAGCTTGAATGTTCACACTTTATGTGCGTGGAATGCGGCGTTTTTGTTCTCTACCCTCAATTTTAAACCCTAAATGCCCTCCAGGTATACGCACGCAAGCAGCTACCAAATCAGGTAAATACAGGTAAAATGCTATTGGTAGTCTAACTTCCTTACGTATAACAATTAACAATGCATTCAAGCTGAGATTTGGTGCAGATACGTGAATATATTCGAAATGTATAGATTACACGGTAAAATAGATATTTTCATTTGATTCTTTTGTTGAACAATGAAAGCTTTCCGTGGAGAAAAGCTAGTCTCAAAACATTTCAATGTATTATTGATTTTGCCAGCATTTTAAGCATTGATTTAAGCTTACTTTCTCACGTTTTCAATTTCAAGTTGCGAGCGAGCCTTAAAAGTGCCTAAAACTTTTTGAATTAAATGTTTGGCAATAGTCGTATCCTGAAAATCCTTTGTATTTCCAGGTGTAGTTGTAGCCTCTTTAGCTCAGTGGTAGAGCACTGGTCTCGTAAACCAGGGGTCGTGAGTTCAAACCTCACAGGAGGCAGGCGTTTTTGTTGCTCAATTTTTAACAACATTTTACTTTAAACATGATGTAATCAATTTTCCAAGTTTATTCCGTTCATGCAGTCTTCATTTTAAACTTAGCCGCCGCATCCTGGTGCATTCGTGTAAAAATATACTCAAATTAAGTATTTTCCAAGTAAGTATTTAACTTTAACTACTTCAACTAATAATCATCGCACTGATCCTTCGCAGTGTGAGAAAGAGGTCAAGATAAGGCAAAGGCAAACCGTTTAGAAACGTCTACTGAACGCACCTTTATAGTTCATTAAAAATTGCGTACATTTTTATTGATGTAATCGCAAATCAAGAGTGATAAACTATCTAAATTTGATTAAACTAAACTATGTAAATACTTGAATTTATTAATAATTTTGGCGTTATTATACGTTTTAAATTACCTTGATTGCAAAAAGCACAAACACTTGTTTTATTAATCTATGCTTCGCACTTTTGCACAAACACTTCTGAGGTCTGAAGACCAGCACACTAATTAGCAATGAGTAACAAACACAGCGCACTTGCAAACACGTAGCTTTAATTAAACGGTATCCGTGTGTCGTCTCCGCATCCTTTCAGCACGCACTCAGCGCATCTCTTAGCGCATCTTCTCTTCAGCAGGCACTGCGTGTAATGCTCGAGCAGGCATGCGAACCGTTGCCGTTCATTCTTTGCTCGGTTGGTCTTTCTGCACTCAGCATAGTCCTGAGTCGCACTCGTTTCTTCCACTCTACCTTCTGGTCGTCGTGCTCTGGCGTCTTACCGATGCAGAGATGCCAATGCCGGTTACACGTCGTTCACATTTCCATTCCAACGAACCTTGAGGCCTACCAGCAACCATCGGAATGCAGCTTGATTCCCCACCTTGCGTACGCTAATAGTCCACTTCTTCATCATCAGCGAAAGAGCAAATGGTTCGCGCGCTCTGGAAGTGCTGAAAACATTGGGAAAGTACATCGTGTTGGTACATGCGTCCGCAAATGGGAGTATATGAGACTACTTGTAGTCAGTTTGTCCTTTCATATTAATTCAACAATTATGCGAGAACTCGTTACGACAAGCGTGAGAAATTATAAGAGTTGTAATTAATTAATATTGTGTTAATGATTGAAGTATTGTGATTTCTTCTGCTATTGGTGCTCTTGTTGTATTTCTATTCATGTCCTAATAAAGTTTTATAGCTGTATATAATAAATAGTTAACCTGTATTTAATTGTTTCCTTTATTAAATTGAATAATAAATTTTAAATTTAAATTAGTTATAGATTACCCGTCGTGCACATATGTTTTAGTATCAGTTTAAATGTTGGTAATGTAATCAATGGCATGCATTGCTAAATGATGTTTAAATGCATGTCTCGTTGTTATAACTAGTTGAGATAGATACAAAAGAAGGATAATTAGTATGTAACACTCTTTATTGTTTGTTATATCTTCTCGTTATTAATTTGCTACTTCCTCGGACATCAAATTAAGCGCTTAAAGAATAGTTATGCACCATACAAGTTTAAGTTTCAAATTGCGCTGTGTAAGACACTTAGTAGCCTAGTTGGTAAGGCGCTTGTTCTGTAATGAGGAAGTTGCGGGTTCGAATCGCAGCCTGTCCCAGCTATTTTTTTTAAATAATTGAGTAGAGCAGTCTCTTCAGCTTCAGTAGGATGGCCATTCAGTTGGCCATAGCGCTTGTATTCAAAGCAAGCACTTAGAAAAATAATTCTAAGTCCCTACTTTCCTTAGTTTGGCGGCGCCCCAGTCTCAAATGACGTCACAAACCGAGGTCTGTTGGTAACGAAAATCGGGAATGGGGAGGCAGTTGCTGGACGGACAGCGACTGAGCTGGTCGACAAGCAACCTGCCGGGGAGCGAAGCTTGGGGTGGGTCATCTGAAAACAATCTTAATACGTACGGGCTTCAAAAATCAAAAATGAGGCCCTTGTACGCTCCGGGGCTCCCCCTAAGGACTTAGATTAAGTCCGAAAGGGGCCCCTTTGCGTACAAGAAACTGAAAACTTAAGAATTTAAGTTGCAATTCTCGGGGATCGAACCTGAGACACTCAGATCACTTCCACAGCCTTCACCACTAGGCTATAGAGTGTTGTTGTTTTTGCTAAATTTGATCTTGCCCTTATAGACTCAAATATAGAATTTAAAACTTAAACATAAGTTGCCAGCCCCGGGACTCGAACCTGAGACACACAGATCACATCCATAGCTTTTACCACTAGGCTATGGAGTGTTGTTGCTCTAGTTAAATTTGATCTTGCCTTTATAGACTCAAATATAGAATTGAAAACAATTGATTAAGTAATTTAACGTCGCTCCTTAATTAAATGTACAATACGTTGCATATACGTTCAGTCATATTATAGGCAACACTTAGTACGTGCAACCACACGCCACAATGGCTAGTATGCTGATGCTGATTAGCGTTGATCAGTTCATCAGCTGTTGTGCGTGCCTAAAGGTCTGTGTTCATTGTTTGTTCGGGTCTAATGAACCTTATTTACTTAATTAATCTAATTACACTAAAGTTTTAATCTAATTACGCATATTGTAATCAATAGAATAGAATTGTATACAATTATGATTCATTGGTTTAGCACAGAAAACCAAAAATCATCACAGTATTTTGGACAAATTTGCATTTCTTAAGGTACTTAATTCATTTCAGTATTAGTCATTAATACCCTTTTAAAGGGTCAAGTTTGTTTATTCATTCATTTACAATCCCCCATTTCATTGCTCCTTATTAATTTCTTTTCATCATTGAACACAACTTGTATTCCATTTCTATTTCAAAGAGTCTTTTAAAATGTAAACATTTTTCTTTATTTTAAAGGTATGCCTTAAGTACAGAAGTGAAGGAATATGTTCAGTTTGAGTGCCAGCAGGAAACCTTGACTGAAAGAGCTACTTGATATAAACATCAGAAAATGGGCAGCAAATGGCTGGAAGCTTTGTAGTCAAAATGCTTATGGCACATGGTGGTCTAGCAATAAACATGACTTGGTAAGTCAAACTGATTGTTCCTATTAAAGGCTTCTTTCAGCTGCTAATAGTAAGTTTTCTATTGCTTTCTGGTTTCATTTCATATTGTATTGTACTTTGATGTCAATGTTAAAAGCTTTAATATGTAGTTTACCACTTAAGTTAGCAAAGAAAGCAATTCATTATTTGCAAAAGAATGTAATGTTTTCAGTTCATCATCAATGACTCCAAATCTATGAGTGCTTGATGCTGAATGACAACAAGAGTTGGTCAGAGATGCTATGAGTTTATATAAAATCGCTAATAAGACCTCCCAAATCTAAAACAGATATGAACAAAAAGAAGAGGAATGAGAACAATATGTTGGAAACTTGGTGACTAGTTTTTCTTTCTTATCCTGATTTCAGTTACTATTTTATTTTGCTTCAATGGTTCCAAAAACATTAATTGGTTGTTTTCTTTAATTGCTCATTATACCTGATCTGGACAGATGAGCTACTTCAAGCTTGGTCAGTACATAAATATGCATATTCATGTTTGTATTTTATCATTTCATTTTAATTCTAATGTATCTGATCTTACAGTTACTAATGCATGTACTCTTAACAATTTTTTGTTTTCTTTCAGATTATCACTCATGTTAGCTCACCTGTGATACAATCTGCTTCAAACTTAGCAAATAGGTAAGCATGCAAAACCTCATTTTTACTCACATTTAAGCTTAATCCTAGGTCTTATGGTTTAAGTATTATTTAATTTTTGGTTTTCTTATAGGTTGTCACTCACAATGACTGAGTTGATCTACTTCAATCTTTGCTCAAATGTAGTGAGTAGGTAAGCAGACAAATCCTCTTTTGTTTTTAAATGTTAAATTCAATCCTATCACTTATTTTAATTTAGACAATCACTCATAATGGCTGATTAGTCATCCATCCATAACAGTTGATTGGTAAAGTGGATCTGCTTCAAATGTAGTGAGTAGGTGAGCATGCAAGTCATCATTTGTATTCATATTTAATTTTAATCTTAGCTTGTATTTTATTTTAGACAGTCAGCAATAACAGCTGATTAGCCACTCACTCATAACAGCTGATTAGTAAAGTGAATCTGCCTCAAATGTTGTAAGTATGTAAGCCTGCAAGTCCTCATTATATTCATATTTAATTTTAATCTTAGCTTGTATTTTATTTTAGACAGTCAGCCATAACAGTATATTGCTAAGGAGGACCTGTGTTAAACAGGTAAGCATGCAAGTTCTTATTCGTAATCATATTTAATTTTAATGTTAGTTCTTATTTCATTGTAGACTGTCCCTAATACAGCAATTAGTCAGTTATCAATAACAGCTGATTGGTAAAGAGGGTCTGCTTCAAATGCGATTGGTAGGTAACCATGCAAGTTCTCATTTGTATTCATATTTAATTTTAATCTTAGCTTGTATTCTTTTAGACGGTCAGCAATAACAGCTGATTAGCCACTCACCCATACCAGCTGATCAGTAAAGTGAATCTGCCTTAACTGTTGTGAGTAGGTAAGCATGCATGCTAGTTCTTATTTGTAATCATATTTAATTTTAATCCTAGTTCTTATTTCATTGTAGACTGTCCCCCAATACAGCAATTAGTCAGTTACCAATAACAGCTGATTGGTAAGGAGGGTCTGCTTCAAATGAGATGGCCACTACCATTAGTTTGGATTTTTTTTGGATCTTGGGACAATGTGCTATTCATTCTTCGTAAGTAGTGTTATTAATAATTTTATAAGTGCTGGCAAAATGATGATAAAGTACACGCATGCATCACCATCTTAAAAGTTTTGAAGATAAACTTCACCACTCCATCTGATTTCTTTATGTTTAAAGAAGTTAATACGATTTGCTTGATTTTAATTACTAAGCTAATGATTTTTTTAGGTATTGTCAATGGCTACAAAGAATTGCTTATATGATTACGCCTATCATATTGCTGAGGAATGATAATCAATAAATTTGTAGACGGTTCTTATGGTTTCTTAGTTCCTGTTCTATAAATGGCGTTGCAAATTTAATATTTTAAACATTATGTATTTCCTTATGGCAAAGTTAGTTCGCTAAAGTCCCAATAGATGGCCAAATTAGTTTCACAGATTCATCCGAGATGGCGACACACGGCATGTCATACTGGTTGCCTACATTGAATTTTGTCCTAAAATTGTTTAATTTTTATTTTTAAACAGTATCCGATAAGGCTTAGTGTTTCATGACAGATAAAGGGAACCGCCCTGATTAAAATGAGGTATCGTACTCCGCTCTAGGACTACTGGTTCATGAGTAATCCACCTTTTAAAAATACCCTTTCACTTAAATGAATCTGGTGTATATGTGAATCACTGGGTGTGCATGTGTGTGTATTTAGTACACAAATTTATAAAGAAATATATCTCTGCGCGTTTATGCAAACCTGATACGAAATCTTAATTTTGACGATATGAAAACGAAATTTTCAACCAGTATTGATCGAAATTTCATTTTCAGAACGGCAAAATTAAGATTTTGTATCAAGTATGCATAAACGCAAAGAGGTACATTTATTAAAAAAATGGATGCCAAAAGTCCGCCATTTTAAAAAAAATATTGGTCGAAAATTTCATTTTTAGAACGGCAAAATTAAGATTTCGTATCAAGTATGCATAAACGCAAAGAGGTACATTTATTAAAAAAATGGATGCCAAAAGTCCACCATTTTTTTTTAATATTGACCGAAAATTTCATTTTCAGACCGACAAAATTAAGATTTCGTATCAGGTATGCATAAACGCAAAGAGATATATTTAATTATTTAATAAACATGATGACTTTTTATGTAAAATAATCAAACTTCGTATTTGTTTCAGTTAGCTGCATCACTAGTGGAGTTATGATCGATCTTCTGTAAGAATGCAAAATTAGTTATTGTGGGTAAACTATAAGGGTTATAATAAAAATAAGGGGCAAGCATGTACCGAAGCACATGTGCCAACATACTTACCCAGTTCGTACTAGCTGGCTGCATCACAAGTGGAGGTATGATCAATCTTCTGTAAGAATACATAATTAGTTATTATGGCTAAACTATAAGGGTTATAATATAAATAAGGGGCAAGCATATACCGAAGCACATGTGCCAACATACTTACCCAGTTCGTACTAGCTGGCTGCATCACAAGTGGAGTTATGGATCAATCTTCTGTAAGAATACATAATTAGTTATTATGGGTAAACTATAAGGGTTATAATAAAAATAAGGGGCAAGCATGTACCGAAGCACATGTGCCAACATACTTACCCAGTTCGTACTAGCTGGCTGCATCACAAGTGGAGGTATGATCAATCTTCTGTAAGAATACATAATTAGTTATTATGGGTAAACTATAAGGGTTATAATAAAAATAAGGGGCAAGCATGTACCGAAGCACATGTGCCAACATACTTACCCAGTTTGTACTAGCTGGCTGCATCACAAGTGGAGTTAGGATCAATCTTCTGTAAGAATACATAATTAGTTATTATGGCTAAACTATAAGGGTTATAATAAAAATAAGGGGCAAGCATATACCGAAGCACATGTGCCAACATACTTACCCAGTTCGTACTAGCTGGCTGCATCACAAGTGGAGTTATGATCAATCTTCTGTAAGAATATATAATTAGTTATTATGGGTAAACTATAAGGGTTATAATAAAAATAAGGGGCAAGCATGTACCGAAGTACATGTGCCAACATACTTACCCAGTTTGTACTAGCTGGCTGCATCACAAGTGGAGTTATGATTGATCTTCTGTAAGAATACATAATTAGTTATTATGGCTAAACTATAAGGGTTATAATAAAAATAAGGGGCAAGCATGTACCGAAGCACATGTGCCAACATACTTACCCAGTTTGTACTCGCTGGCTGCATCAGAAGTGGAGTTATGATCAATTTTCTGTAAAAATATATAATTAGTTATCACAAAATAAGACAAGTAAATTTAATCCTAATACTAACCATTGTTCCAATAATGATGAATTACAACCCAAGTTGTTGTCATTGTTGCAATAACGTTGAGCCTACCAACTTTAATGATTATTCTAATCCAATTGCAACCCAAGCTGTTGTCATTGTTGCAATAACGTTGAGCTTACCAATTTTCATGATGATTGCAATCCCAATTCAATGGGAGTTTTTGGCTAGAAACTGAAAAAAATACTATTAATTAGGAGAGTTCATAAAATAAACCAGTTGATGAGAAAATTAAATCCTAATACTAACCATTGTTGCAATATCAATGAGCCTACCAATTCTCATGATGATTCTAATCCAATTGCAACACAACTTGATGTCATTGTTGCAATAACAATGAGCCTACCAATTTTTATGATGATTCTAATCCAATTGCAACCCAAGGTGTTGTCATTATTGCAATAACAATGAGCCTACCAACTTTCATGATGATTCTAATCCAATTGCAACACAACTTGATGTCATTGTTGCAATAACAATGAGCCTACCAACTTTCATGATGATTCTAATCCAATTGCAACCCAAGTTGTTGTCATTGTTGCAATAATGATGAGCCTACCAATTTTCATGATGATTCTAATCCAATTGCAACCCAAGTTGTTGTCATTGTTGCAATAATGATGAGCCTACCAATTTTCATGATGATTCTAATCCAATTGCAACCCAAGTTGTTGCCATTGTTGCAATAATGATGAGCCTACCAATTTTCATGATGATTCTAATCCAATTGCAACCCAAGTTGTTGTCATTATTGCAATAACAATAAGCCTACCAACTTTCATGATGATTCTAATCCAATTGCAACCCAAGTTGTTGTCATTGTTGCAATAATGATGAGCCTACCAATTTTCATGATGATTCTAATCCAATTGCAACCCAAGTTGTTGTCATTATTGCAATAACAATGAGCCTACCAATTTTCATGATGATTCTAATTCAATTACAACCCAAGTTGTTGTCATTGTTGCAATAACGTTGAGCCTACCAACTTTCATGATGATTCTAATCCAATTGCAACCCAAGTTGTTGTCATTGTTGCAATAATGATGAGCCTACCAATTTTCATGATGATTCTAATCCAATTGCAACCCAAGTTGTCATTATTGCAATAACAATGAGCCTACCAACTTTCATGATGATTCTAATCCAATTGCAACACAACTTGATGTCATTGTTGCAATAACAATGAGCCTACCAACTTTCATGATGATTCTAATCCAATTGCAACCCAAGTTGTTGTCATTGTTGCAATAATGATGAGCCTACCAATTTTCATGATGATTCTAATCCAATTGCAACCCAAGTTGTTGTCATTGTTGCAATAACGTTGAGCCTACCAATTTTCATGATGATTGCAATCCCATTTCAATGGGAGTTTTTGGCTAGAAACTGAAAAAAATACTATTAATTAGGAGAGTTCATAAAATAAACCAGTTGATGAGAAAATTAAATCCTAATACTAACCATTGTTGCAATATCAATGAGCCTACCAATTCTCATGATGATTCTAATCCAATTGCAACACAACTTGATGTCATTGTTGCAATAACAATGAGCCTACCAACTTTCATGATGATTCTCATCCAATTGCAACCCAAGTTGTTATCATTGTTGCAATAATGATGAGCCTACTAATTTTTATGATGATTCTAATCCAATTGCAACCAAAGTTGTTGTCATTGTTGCAATAACAATAAGCCTACCAATTTTCATGATGATTGCAATCCCATTTCAATGTGAGTTTTTGGCTAGAAACTGAAAAAAATACTATTAATTAGGAGAGTTCATAAAATAAACCAGTTGATGAGAAAATTAAATCCTAATACTAACCATTGTTGCAATAACAATGAGCCTACAAAGTTTCATGATGATTCTATTCCAATTACAACCCAAGTTGTTGTCATTGTTGCAATAACAACGAGCCTATCAATTTTCATGATGATTGTAATCTCATTTCAATGTGAGTTTTTGGCTAGAAACTGAAAAAATTACCATCAGTTAGGACAGTTCATAAAATAAACCAGTTGATCAGAAAATTAAATCCTAATACTAACCATCATTGCAATAATGATGAGCCTACCAAGTTTCCTGATGATTCTGATCCAATTACAACCCAAGTTGTTGTCATTGTTGCAATAACAATGGGCCTACCAATTTATGTGATCATTGTAATCCCATTTCAGTGTCAGTTTTTGGCTAGGAACTGAAAAAATTACTATCAGTTAGAAGAGTTCATAAAATAAACAAGTTGATGAGAAAATTAAATCCTAATACTAACCATTGTTGCAATAATAATGAGCCTACCAATTTTCATAATGACTCTAATCCAATTCCAACCCAAGTTGTTGTAATTCTTGCAATAACAATGGGCCTACCAATTTATGTGATGATTGTTTCAATGTCCCATTTCAATGTGAGTTTTTGTCTAGAAACTGAAACAATTACCATCAATTGGCATAGTTCATAAAATAAACCAGTTGATGAGAAAATTAAATCCTATTACTAACCGTTGTTGCAATATGATGAGCCTAATACCAAGTTGTGATAGGGGATTTAATTCAGATGCGCTCACTAATTTTTATGAGATCTATGTCAATACAACATGAGTTGAATGCAAATAATTAACAAATATACCTAAAATATAAAGTATAACAGTTGGAGCAGAAATTAATAGAAGTTATTAATTGGCACTTGATTGTTGACATACTTACCAGATTTCATGAACCAAATCCTATTATGTTAAGAATTATCAGCTGAGGAATAATTTACAATGTAGAATACTTGCAGAGGAAATTGGATAATGATTCTAACTGACCCTGCAATACCAATGTACTCATCAATTTTCATGAACCCAATATTTGCAAGCATCTGAAAAATAAATGTAAATTAAGAATAATTAAAAGTGTAGAGTGCACACAGTTAACACCAATTGAGGGTTAAACTAACATGTACTACTCAAATTTCATGACAGTAGTCTAATAGAAATTCAATGAACTTAAGGAATATTAAAATATACCTTACTTGAGTTAGGATGCTGTGTTGGTCTCATCTATGTTGTAATAGTCAGTTCAGTCTACACAAGCCCTACTTCAAATCATTGGTGACTAAATATGTAGAAGAAACTATCGTTTGCACTTATAAATAAATGCCTCAAAATATGGCTTGGCTGTTCCATCATTAAGCTATTCCTGTTAATCTAAAACAAATAGAAAAATTAAAATTATTTAAACATCTTAAGTATCAAATGTTCCAATAGTTGAGTTCTGATACGAAGTATCACGAAGTAACAGAACTCAACAAAACATCAATATTTCTTAAAAACAAATGCCTTATGAGTGTAGTAAAGAACAGAAAAACTTGAGGGCTAAGTGAGATGGTAAATACTCAATTCAAAAACGTGAAAATATCTTAAGCAAGATTTAGAATGTTGAAAATTCAGATAAAAATTAGTACGCACATGCAGTGACAGCATACGATTTACGCTAGAACTACCAATGCCAACAATAGAAATAAACATTGGCATGACCACAAAAACCTGCTGAGGTAGTCTCAGGTATTACTGGGATAAAATGGGGTAAAGTGTCTACAAGAGGCAGAAGCTGGGAGCTTGTCTCTGCAAAGTAAAGTAAGTTTTTAAGCAACATTGCCTCATATGCAGTCACTGCAACTATCACTACCCAGCAAGAGGCAGTACAATGACTCAACTTAATGCACTAACTTGGAAGAAGTTCTCAAGTATGTGGCCAACTTCATAGCAACTACTGGATGGGTGGATTAATACACCAAAAAAAGATACACAGTAACCCAATGTGTTCTTGCAGCCTAAGTAATAATGTACTAATCTCATCTGCTATTTGGCTAAATTCACCTGTACCGATATCCTTAAATGGACAAATTGCACACCTTCAAACAAACAGAAACCTTTGTAAACACTGAGAGTAGTAATCGAATCTTCAAATTATATTCATTATGCATGACCCGCGCAATTAGAATAGAGTCAATAATGTATAATAGTTACTTAGAGCAATTTCAACCAGCTATTACAGGTTATACCCATACGCAACAACACACTACAATTTACATCAAGTGGAAGCGCAAAATGCTGTGAAAATAAGTACAAATATTACTTACGATTATTAACGATCAAATTGTTTCGTTATTCACTAAATTAACTCACTTATCAATCAAATACAACACTTCCAATTGGCACAGTGCACTACAGTCTGGTGAGGTTAACACTACAGAACATATGTTCACGACCATAAGCAGCAAATGTTCCGACCAGCACCGAGACTATCCGATACAGTGCAGTGCTTCTTCGGTATTACACCAAAGACTCAATCCAATTTCTAGCTTTAAGTGCGAACGGTCTAAGAAATAAATAATTCTTATAAACAATATACTTTATTAAACAATTTTATGTCTTTCATGCATCGCATAAATACTTCATAAATACTTCATAAATACTTTATTAATAATTTAGGATTATTCCAACCCTTCTTGACGCTCCGAAATTTGGTAAAAATGCGACATAACATTATTATGGAATAAATCTTTACTGAGCATAGCCACAGTCTTATTAGGGTGATGCTTCTCAATGAATGATGCAACAGTTTCCCATGCTTTTAGGATTTCTCTTATTTCACCAGAAGATTGATTCATTGTTGCGTCTTTCTCCTCCTCTCCTGACGAACTCTCCTCCACATCTTCTTGCTGTGGAACACAACTTAATTCCACAAGGTCTTCAGTGTTCAGCCCATGAATGTGTACCTCTACAAACTCACTGATATCGTAACCCTCAGAATCTACAAACTTCTTGAAATCGACAATGAAGCTTGCACCTTCACCGTGCCTCATAACACTGTGGATGCCTGTTCTCCTCTTAAACTTCTCAAACCACCCACGACTTGCCTTAAATTGTCCCTCTTTTTCGGCTGTTGATGATCCTGGTGTCTTCTTTATCAGGTCGGTGAAAATACTTTTCGCCTTCTCGCAAATAACTTTTTCAGAAATACAGTCGCCTTGCAGTTGCTTTTCATTCATCCAGATCAGCAACAGCCTTTCAACATCGTCGAGAATAGCCATCCTTTGGGTAGATATTCTTGTTACTCCTTTTGAAGCATCTACCTTCTTGATTTTGTCTTTGTTTTTGAGAATAGTGCAAATTGTTGAGGCTGATCGATTGTACGAGCGTGCTAAATTAGCCACGCTCATACCTTGTTCTCTCTTTTCGATAATTTCTGCTTTAATTTGTAAGGACATTTTTAATCTCTTGTTGCTGCTTTCTTGAGAGTTCTTCTTCGACATCATTTTTAAAACACTTATAAATTAAAAAGTGCATGCGGCACGTTGTTTAAACTTACTCACTAACTTTACTTTAAAAAGTAAACAAATGACAAATTCTTAACATGAATGGAATGCTGTAAGACAACCTCAAGTTCTATTATTTTATATCGTCTAATCTTGAACTGTTTATATTGGTTTATATGCCGGAGTGACAGCTGTTTTGTGAAGATACTAGCGTCGCTGCTATTCTACGGCCAAACCATGAACTCGCATAACGAAAACAGCTCCGTACCAACTTGCTCTTAGAATAAGCTGAACCGCCTGGAGATGATCACCAGTACGCATTTCTGCGCGTCTCTTTGCGCCATAATCTTCAATGAAACCTTCAGTTCAATCGCGCTGAACTCGTCGAGTGGAAATGATATCTTATTCTTATTATATACCATATTAAACGCAAAATCTTTTAATTTTGTATATAATTCTCGTGTAAATTATTCACATTTAACGCGCGGACTCAAAGTAATCAGCGCACTTTGCCTAATTAAAAATTGAAGCGTGGGAAAGTGGTTACTTCCTGATTTCTTATCATGTAAAGTGTGTTGATTCAAAATCATTTACGTTCAGATGAAATCGCCTAGCGTATAATGCTTTTATTGTCATCAAAAATATGGGTCATAGCTTTGTCTCTTTATCTGCGATACTTTATATTTGCATTCGATATATAAATAAGGTACGGTATGTAAATAAATGCCATGATAATACAATAATTTTTAAAACCGCAAACATAGAATCTAAAAATTACAGCTTAACTTACAATAACATTTGACTTAATCTTATAGTTAAGTACGACAGCCATTCCAGATTCTTAAAAATCACTAACAACATGCAGGAAGTTCCTTCGATATTTTGCGACTATTAGATGCGCGTGTTGATCTTTTATATACAAACATCATGTAACAATTATTGGTATTCATAATTCAAATATGTACTGACTAAATAGTTTTTCTTTGGATTAAATAACGTTCGATAAAGAACTGGCAAAACTTGTATTTGCATGCGATTCGTTGAAAACGTTGAAGTTTGCCATGAACGAAAGTATGAAACCGTATTTCAAACTTTCGAGCGCAATTAGCATGCAACTACAAGTTTCGTCGGAATAATCAAGTAAGCAATTAAACGTTAAAACCAGGAGCGCAATGTTCCACGCGATTATCTGGCGGTGGCACATTGCAGCAGTAGCTTGCAAGTACACCAATTGTGGCAAGCAATAGCGAAAGACCGGAAATGCCACATACGGCTCCGGATGTCATGTCCGCTAAGAGGGTACCCGGTTTCGGTTGCATGAACAGCAAGACGAGGAGGCTAACGCACGTCAATAAACTGAAGACGCTGAGGACAAAGTAGCCTGAAACATTAAGTAAATATTATTACATGTTATCGTAGACAATCAGGGTGCAACATACCAGATAGGTAATTCCGGTTTGGCAGCCAGTAAACATGTCTAGATCGGAAGCCCAGCAATCCTAGAAGAAAGCAAATGAAGCCGGAAAGTATGCCAAAATCCAAATAGTAGTTGCGGCCCATATGCGAAATCATGTAAATGCATAATCCAGTTGTCACGCATCCGCAAAGAATCATCATGAATGCCGCAATTGCAATGCTGTTTTGCGTTGTTGTCTTCTTCAGGCTCATGTTCATTGATGATTCCGTCTTATTCGAAAACGTTGTTTCGCTGTACACCGACTGCACCGGACTGGAACACATGGGTGCAACAATAGCAGTGTGTCTCTTTTCCTGGTGCAACTGGCGCGTGCCGAGCGCGTAATTTAACTGCTGTTGGGCACGTGGTGTGGAGCCAGGTGGTCGTGAAGGCGTTCGCTGCAATTTCATTTTCGGCTGAATCGGCGATATCGGGGACAACGGGGATGAAGCCGTGAGGGAGGCAATTTGTTTCCGGTTACCATTAGTAGTCGGCGTTTGAAGTCGCTTCTTTGGAGTTGTTAACAACTCGTGTAGTTTTTGGGTTGCAAGCGGATTTGGTGGTGGTCTTCGAGGTGAGAAGGATTGTTGTTGGGAATGACTTGGTTGAATTTGTGTTTGGGTATCTTCAGATATAGATCCAATGTATTCATAACGGCCTCCAGTGTTTTGGCTGACTACCGCATAACGATTTTTATTCTGGACTTCCTCAACCGGAACCAGCGCGTAACGCTTATTTCTTTCCTCTTCTTGCTTATCAATTTCATCCAGTTCATCGTCTGATGGTATAGTTGCGTATCGATGAAGACGTCCGGTACTTGCATCAACTTCTTCATGGTAAAGCACTTTCTGCGGTTGGGGTTGAGGTTGTTGCATGGGAATGTATTCATATCGATGGGTTTTAGCCAATTCCTGTCTTCGGCTATCATTGTGCACGATCACAAACTTCTTTTCCTGTATGGTACCACAATCGTCAACCACCATCTCCTCGTAGAACTCCTGCTCTTCATCGTAGTGATCCTCTTCAGTAGGGTGGTTACTGCGAATCGACGTATCCAGAAGATGAACCGTTTGAGCACCTAGTGGTGATTGCCGACGTGTTGATGCATTAGGACTTTTACAACGCGCATTGTAAAATTCACTTTGCTGGCAAAACGCCGCGTTGGTATAAAAGTTTTTCTGTTGCGACATATTTACGTTCTTTTAAATACTAATTGTTCACTTAAAGTATTAGTAAAACTTCACCAAAACTTTTTTGACCGTTACACTTTCAACTACCGCCTTTTGCGTAATCTAAACACTTTCTGCGCCCGGTGCGCTCACTGCGAACGACGAGATACTAATGCGCCTAACGATATTTTGTACAATCGCATTGCTGGTACGCTATCAAAGGACGCATGTGTGACTTGAGTGTGCCCTCCCGCTTTCATATAACGGCTGAAGCCATCCAGCAAGGGGAACAGCTGCAAGTAAATGCGTAAAAGCACAATGCGTACCAGCACGCATTATTTAAGTTTGCATGCCGTGTAATAAACCAAATTAATTAGCACAAATAAAATTCGCTAAATGCAAAATTTAAATTAAATACTAAATTATCTACTCTTAGATTTTTTGAACACTTATACATATAACTTATTTTTGCATTGCGCACTGCTTTAAAGTGAGAGGAAAGAAAAGCAGCTGCATCAAAGTTACGCACGTGCTTAGTTTGCTTAAGGTGAATTGTTCTGGCACGCGTTCATCCCCCTGGTATTCATCAAAGGTTATAACCGTCATTTAAGGGTGGGTTCCCTCGTTATTATTCCCTCCAAAACAGGGAGAACTCGATTTATCTATATGCGTCACAACGCACTATATCCGATATATTAAATTTTGTTTAAAATACTCTCTTTTTGCCTCTGTAAAATCCTCCAACAATTTAAAAGTTTTAAAAACAAACCGTAAAAAACTTTTGAACAGTTTTGGCGCGTTGAAAAGTTGTGTCAAGTGTTTTGGCGCATGTGCAATACGCGTCGCACTTGCCATTGATTCTATTTTCGCGTCGCTGCCGCCGTCGCCGCCGCCAGTGCGAATATCTCCGAAGTCGGCGGCGCAGTGCGGCGTGCGTGCGGGCGGCGGGCGCAGCAGTACGAAGTGCGAGACGACGACGTGCGTGTGTTTAGGCTGAAGATTTACGAATATGAATGAACGAGCGCGCTTACCGCCGCACCATGCGAACGGTACCAGCACCAGCAAATCCCTGGGACCGGATATTGGACCAAGGAAGACGATGATCGTGGTTGTGATCGTCGTGGGTTGTTTTGCTGTCCTGTGGCCGAAAGTCTTCCAACCCATGTTGTTCGGCGCGTCCGACGAATACATGAAGCCAAACGCAGCGGATCGAAGCAATGGTGAGCCTCACATAATGCGAATCCATTTAAATGTGTCCCCCTTAAAGTTAAATAAACAAGTAAATGTTGATCTTCCTTATCACAGTTGTCATACTTTCTCTATCGCTCTTACCTATTACTTAACACGTAACGTTATCTCTTTGTTTCCTTTCTTCTCGTCGCCGCTCAGGGTGTTGTGACGTGTACGCTGAGAAAGATATAAACACGATAAAAATGCTCACCGAACTATGCAGTCACATAATCGAGACGAAAGGCACTAATGTGCGCAATCATAAGGCAATTGTAGCGGAGTGCCGCGAAGAAGTACTCAAGATGTGCGGCATTGATATCTCAGCCGTTTTGGAGGAGAAGATTCGTCTGGGTATCCCCGTGAAGCGTATCATAAACGAGGTCCGATCCCTTAACGGATCGCTATGTCTTAAGTATAATTTCGGTGTTGCTCCATGGACCATTGGGGTGCCGCACAAAATCTCCTCAGAATATAAGCCAACGAGTAAGGATCGAATGATTGGCGATGATGATTGATGCTTTACCTAAAACGGGTTGAATATGATGCTCTACTAACAAACAAACTTAAAATACATTGATTTGATTGTTGTTTTCATGAAATTTGTTTGAGTAATTTCTATTATTGAGTGACTTATTAGGTACTTGTTAAAGAGATTAGTCACTTATTTGCGATTTTTTGTAGGTGTAAGGCAAGAACGCCCACCACAATTGCGACCCGAGATGGTGCATCCGGCGTTCAAGGAAAGAGGCAGCACTATTGGACCGGGAAAACCTTCAGGAAGAGGACCGCCGCCAAAGATTGTTGAGGGACGCGTAAGTATTGCCTGATTACGCCATTCCATGCATGTAACACGCGACCTTTACATCGCGTTTTGTAACATTTAGGCAAATCGTGAAAATCATGCGTGGACGAAACATTAACGCTGAAATAAAATGTAAAAATAACTCGGAGCGCGCAGCCGGATTCATGATCTATTTTAAACGTAATGCGGCGTCTATGTGAAAGAGGCAAAATAATAAACGAATGAAGCAATAATAAGAGTAATGTTTAAAAGCCGTCTTGTTTTCGTCTAATTACTCTGCAAGTCGATAGTAAAAGAGAGTCATAGACAAATAGCTTTCAACTTATGAAAACTCTTAATGTACTTGACTGCTTACTGAAATGTACTTGACACAAAACTTTGACCCAATTGCGAAATTTTAGCAATGCATCTGCCAGATGCACCGACCTAAAGACCAATCGCACACGCTTCCAGGGGCGTTTAAAAATATGCAAACATTTCCGTTCGACTGCGATTTATTAACTTTTATTTAATGCCCGTTTGGATTTATTATTTTGCCTCGTATTTATATTTGTATTGGCACTGATTAAAGATGATATTCAAAAATAGAATCAATATGTCATTTTTGTTTGTTTATTTTAGCCTGGACCAATACCGGGAATGCGACCGCCAATGGGTGGTGCAGGCGGCGTTGTACCACCTCCACAAAAAGGCAGTAGTATGGGTATAATCATGCCTATTTATACCATTGGTATTGTTATCTTCTTCACCTATACATTAATGAAGGTAATTAATTACTTATTAAATTTCTATCATCTGTATACTAATAAAATTTGTTTGTAGCTCGTTTTTAAGAAACAATCAGACACTGGATTGTATCCCATGGTTGATCCAGATAAAAATTTCCGACGTGAAGTATTTGAGAATCAATCGCAATTTTTGGCATCGGCTGCTCGATCTGATAACAATAGTAAAATTGGTAAGTTGTCATTGTTTAAACCAGCTTAGCATGAGGTTTTATTTTTAATCAATCTATCTTCTTACTAATAACGAAAGGATGGAAAGAAAGAGATGCGAGTAAGTAATTGTCACTCAATTAAAACTATCGATAGTGCATGTATAAATAGAGAAAGTGAATGAGTTTGAATGAATTATTTTAGTTGTAATCACTCTTTAGTAGTAGAATTCATATTACGTTTAGTTGCGTCTTCCTATTCAACAAAATGAGATCATTGAATAGTCAACCCTTCCTGTTGCATAGACAATTTTTAGATCAAAACCTGCTCTTAGATACAAAGCAGAAATATGCACTTGTGTTATATGAGAGTAGTCGATTTGTTTTGCTCTTCTTATGTTAATCAAGCTTTTATAAATTTGCCCTCAGTTTATGCAAATCCCGATTCTCGTTTGAATGCATTTGATTCATATGTGATTTATCTCTGGCGACGAGCGGAGTGTGTTAAGCTAATCGCAGTGAGACTCGCGAGTGACCATGTGATTTCCTCTAGGGGATGACGAGCTTATCCAGCTGAAGAAGCGTCTGCGAGAAACCGAATTAGCTATGGAGCGAATCGTGGCGCAAATGGCACAAGCACCGCTTAGCTCACAGGTGTGCTGTTAATCAAAATGCGTCCGAAAAGTGAACGCTGGATATGAATTTGATTATTATTCATCTCCGCACTTGACAATGTAGTCCAGTCTTACACTCCTTTGCACTCTGCAAATTGAACACACAACCCTCTTTCTCTTTCAATTATTGTAATTTATTAGGCTGGCAGGCGTTTAGCGATTGATTTGCTCCTGCTTCTTTTCTATCTGTACATATAGTAGGTACATAAATATTATCTCTCATCAGTATTACATGTTTATTGTTACGTTGATTACGAGAAATATAAAACGTATTGCGCATGTCAAACGTTGGAATACTTTTGTTTAAAACAATCGGCGATTCGCACATTTCATTTAGCGCTCGCTGCTGCGTGGTGGTCTCATATATGCTTTTGATGGACTTTCTTGATTTGCTTCATTCGCTCACTTTTTGCCGTTTTCTCTGCGTAGAGACGTAATTAACGCGTACAAATTTTGAGTTTGAAAGCGCTCGAAGCATTCTGTTCAATTATTTTCAATTCTCCTGCAGTTGTGAATGCAATGTCGGCTCTTTTGGATGAAGTCGACGAAGAATTAGAGGCCCGCAGAAAGGCCGCCGCACTTGCCAAAAAGGTACATTTCACTTTTAACTGCCTACTAACTCATTAATCAAATTTACTCTCTGATATTATAAATGTTTGTTGAATAACAACAAAAATGACGTGATTTTTCTGGCTACGATTTTTATAAGGTCTTTTGTACACGCTTTTTGATTTTTTTACTACAATAATTAACCCCTATGCCTTACCTACGATATTCCATGTGTTAATGATTGGGATTTGATAATTTGTTATAATTTAGATGTTTGTTATTTAGGATACGATTGATGAAGAAGAGGAGGACAACGACAAGGCAAAGGTGAAAATTATGGGGATGGAAACGACTGCGAGTTGTGAGGGTGGCGAGAAATGGAAGAAAGGAGAACCACTTATTCAACGCCCAGCTACACCACCATTAGAACTCAAGGAGCCACCTCAAGTTTGTTATATTTGAGTTAAATTAAGAGAAAATTTGATTAATTTTGTTATTCTAGGAGATTTATCTTGAGGGTGCATTGCCTGCAAATACAAAATTACTTGTATCAGATGCAAAAACTGAAGCTCAAACTGAAGAGATAGAAAATCATGATCCTGCAGTTGTCCTGGCGGGCAAAATGACACTTTCTGTTATTGGTGTAGCCGACGAGGAGGATATTGAGTCGAAATACACGACAGCCAGTGCGTTAACTGCTGCGGAAAAAGAATCAGTCGAATGTGATGATGATGAACGTTGCTCAGACGGTAATAATACAGACAACGAAGAGATTGAAGATCTTGGTGAGGACGAGAAACAATAATGTGCCACGTATGTAAAATGTAAGATGCAAACGTAATGTAGTGATAGCAAATCCAAGTTTTCTACTACGCCTTAAAGCATTAAGTATGCATTAATGTAGTACAACATTCATTTTTTGTTTGTTTGTTAATATCCACTACTAATCGACCTAATAACTAAACGTACCGCAATATCTAATGATATGATACGTAGCAAACATAGTACGTTAGCACGCAACTGTGAAATGTCAAATAAGTATTGTAATCTAGTCATTTTTTGTGTCCTGTACTATTTAACTGACTGAAATATATAAATATTTATCGTTTAACTGGTGTCCGCCGCGTTGTACATATGGAGTAACAACTTTATTAAAATATTCAAGTACATATTTATATACAAACCTTAAAATAGAAATAATATAAAACAATCTTTCTGCAATCTGTTGCTTCTTTGTTCATGGGACTGCGTTCTCATTTTCGCGTAAACTTCTCTTACGCCACTGTGAAACTCGCCGATTACGTTTAAATTATTATTTTAATTAGGAGTAGATTAATTTATGCTTTTATTTGTTAAGTCGTAGAATGGAATGATTATCCTCAGCGAAATGACCACTGCATTAAAACGTTCAGTACGCATTTCAAGTACGCGATAATACCTGAAATCTTTGATGTGACTTTGATTATGGGTTTAAAACATTGTCCCGCATTTATTTCTGCTGCTGATTGTTGTAATCAACGTACACCCGCACCACTTCGCCGGAGTACTTGCGCTGAGAGGGCATGAAATAGAAATCGGGTTGCATGTCGTGCGCTGGTGACCGATGGCGGTCGTACGCTGTTCGGGGTAGTGAGAAGGTACTCCTCTCAAGCGTATTCGGTTGAGCATAGCCGCGTGCGGCACCCCTCTGAAGGGAGCGGGTGTCTGCCATCGCATGACGGTCGGGTGGACCGCCATGGTGTCCTGGGACACTGGGAGGTCGTGCTTGGGGACGTTGCACACCCTGTCGACTCTTTGCCGGCAGAGTCTCGCTGCGACTCTTGCCATTGTGTATATTGTGATGATGATGGTGTTTCTTCTCTTCGTCGTAGGTTTCGAATGCGTAATTGGTATTCGCTGCTGAGTAGTCCTTCCATGCAGAATTTGGTATGAGATGGTCCTGCATCAACACGCAATAAATTGTTATAATGCTTTATGCAATAATCTGGCAATAAATGCTAAAAATAAGTGCAATATTTACATTAAATTTGCGATTAGAATATAAATATTTCATGCACCATCTTATCAATCTTTATGATTAGGCATTGTGCATGGTATTGAAGCAGAGAAAGAATTAATGAATTGATTTGAAAAGGATAAGCAAACCGTGGAAATATAACGTGATTTTATTGTTAGTGCATGTGCTAAGAAAGATGAATGAACCATCGATAAGAGCACTTACCCCACTGGTCACCAATGTGACCGATCGATTGTCGTGGGCGCCCAGTGGGGTAAGTAGTCACCCCGGTGTGACCGCATGGTATACCCACCCTGGTAGTACTGATTCGGACCCAGATGCAAACTGTACACCGCCTACATGCGCGGATGCACACACAAATGCGATACATACCATCAAATGCAATGGAGCACAACCAGCAATGAAACGCAAGCCCAAAAGTTTATTGCGCGAGTGTCAATGATTCGTACGCGGTTTTGTCGTTTAGCAAGCCATTACAACAAACACATGCAATACAAAAGATTAATAACAAGCACAAACAAAGGTAAACAACAATGAAATACGGAGAATTTGCGGTCAAAATGCAAACAAGATGATAAAATATCGGCTTCAATTGCGTGCTGCGAAAAGGATAATAAAAACATGGCGCGTATTTGGCATGATTGGTGATTTGAAGTACTTGCCCATTTCTCATATTGTTTGATTTTGATTGCGGGCTACAAACAATCATCACAGTTCTGTTACCTTATGACTGGAGGACTTCTTCGTGGCAGCCTTGTAAATTGTACAGCTTGCTTGTACCAATGCAACAAGAACAAGGGCTGCAATGCAACCCAAGACTATGTAAAGTTTCGCTTCGGACAGTTGAAAGTAGCTGTCTTCATTCATTGATGTATCTGATACTATATTTGAAGTTACTACAAATTGGGATTTATTAGGTAAAATTCTTAATTAATAACAATTTGTGTACTTACAACTTAAGGGTTCAAACACCAAATAATCTGGATCTAATTTTAATGCACCCACACGTCCAGATTCAACGCTTTCCTTGATTGGTTTCAAAACTTGTTCCACGTGCTGGGATTCATCATTGAGAGCTCGTCCTTTTTCATGGATGGCTCTATCAAGTTGAAGATTCATTACAGCCACGACATTATTATCATGCCTAGAAGAATGTATGTGAAAAACCTTTGTAGATTAAAAATTATGTAACGTACTCTTTGATATCTTCAACATGCATTCCTTTATAGCCAGGTATTTTATTAAATACAGGCTTAAAGTTATCATTGATCGTATTTGAAAGGTCTTCAAATTCTATTGTTCCCGGTTTGGGCGCGTGGAAATTCTCACCGAGGTCTACAATTTTCACTTCAATGTTGTAGCCTAAAGTAGGTGGTTCTTCAGTTGCAATTGACTCAAACAGCATTTCTAAAATACGTTAGTTTTGAATACTTTCTTTGTGAATTGTTTTAATGACATACCATTTCCGCAGGACTTAATGCAAATTCGCTCCAAGGAAATACTTGGAATAACTTCATGTTTACGTATCTTCTTGTTAACACTGTTGAATGCACCTCCTTTGACGGGGAACATTAAAAAGAGGCATTTCTCATCAGAAAATGAAAAATCTTTAGGATCATTGGTGATACGCTTCCTTGTAAAGGATAATGTAGTAATTCCATCAATGATGGTACCACTGGCGTTGTAAACAGCTTGCGAACTATCCAATAAGGGTTGTGTGTATCCACTGATCCATGTATCCATAAGGAACGGTCTTCCCGTTTTGTCAACCCATCCAAGGATGGCGTCAGTTTGACTCTATGGAAAGAGATTGTTAGTTATTCTTTAAATAGTATAAGTTAGTTTAAATAATACCATTTTTTCATCGTCGGAAAATGCAATTCCTGTCCAAGTATCAATATGTTTAGTTGTGAGTGTAAAACGAATCTCATCTTTTTTGGATAGGTATTCCCATCTAGCAGTATACTCGCACGAGCGATTTGATAAGGAACAAGTCCTTGGGAACTTCCATTCACCCCCACAATAGGGTATAACATCGTCCTTGCTTGCAACAGGTTTAGAATCGTCTTCTCCAAGCCGCGAAGTCAGATCAACATTTACTGCAGATTTATCCTCTGGAAATTTATTAATTATTAATTAATGTTGTGATTTCAATTAATTAATCTACGTTTAACATACCAAAGAAATTTAGCGAGATGGCACCTCTTTGGGTACTATGTCCGTGGTATTTCAACTCATCTGCTTTATAAAAATCTTTGACCTTTGCATTCGCAGACTCAACACCCGATTTAGGAATGTGAATATATTTTCCTTGCTCTTGTCCTTGCGCCCAAATGACATGCATTATATCGTCAACGATTGAATGATCTGACGGTTCTTGCGCTTCTAATTTTTTCCGGAATAGAATTGTGGTTACACCATTCTTTTCAAATCCAAGAGCCGCAGTTAAATCATTTTTGCCGCCCCAGAAACTATCAGTGCGTGGTGTAGATCTATCACGCGTGTAATAATCTCCAATGCGACTTGCGGTATCACGCGCAGAACCAATTATAATGTCAGTGCAATCCATAGAACTAAAGTCGTGTCTCGGAGTGTATGGATTTAAAATTTCTGCACAAATTGATCCAGGACAATTAATTATTAAATTAAACAAATATCATTAAATAGTTAGAATTAGTAAAAAATGTCATTTATGAATATTAATGATGCTGAATATGAATTGAAGAATATACATAGAAGAGAATTACCTTGTTTTCCATTCTTGGGTTCTGGTTTAGGTTCGGATTTTGGTTTTGGTTCACTGGTGGGTTCTGGCTCCGACTTGGGTTCAGGTTTAGGCTCTGATTTTGGCTCCGGCTCTGATTTAGGCTCAGGCTCCGGCTCGGCTTTAGGTTCTGATTTAGGCTCAGGTTCGGAGGTAGGTTCTGGCTCGGGTTCAGGTTTAGGTTCAGACTTTGGTTCGACTTCCACGTGATCCTTGGAATGGCTGTCTATAAGAAATATGTAAAATACCAACCACCAGAAATTAGTCATCTAATTGATTTAACATCATAATATAGCTAAAGTTTATAACTAATAGTAAAAGGTGGTTTTCGTGTATCTATGTACTAAAAAGTTTTAAATTTCAAACTATGGTGCTTTACACACGGTGCAAATTATTTCTAATAAAATATCTTACCTCCTGCTGTTGCACGCCGTTTTCTACCCTGTCGCGTGCTAACTTGATAGGAAACACTCGTCTCAATCGTTCCATCAGGATGATCTTTATTATTTGCTGCTAAGATACGTGGAGATGCAGATCTTCTAGAATACAGTGATTTTCTGTATTTAGATTTCACAGTCGTTGTGATTGGTTCAGCAGTTGTTGTTGGCTCCGGCTCGGGTTCTGGTGAAGATTTAGGCTCAGCAGTTGGCTCAGGCTCCGGTTCTGATTTGGGCTCAGGTTCAGGCTCAGCTTTAGGTTCTGCTGTGGGCTCTGGTTCTGCCTTAGGCTCAGCAGTTGGCTCAGGCTCCGGCTCCGATTTAGGCTCAGATTCAGGCTCCGGCTTAGGAGACTTGGAATCTGCTGTGGGTTCCGGTTCACTTTTAGGCTCTGGCTCAGATTTTGGCTCCGGTTCAGATTTTGGCTCCGGTTCACTTGTCGGCTCAGGCTCGCTTGTAGGTTCTGGTTCTGGCTCAGGTTCAGCCTGTGGTTCCACGTCTGATTTAACAGCCGCTAGAGGTCCAATTTGTGGCCAATTCTTACAGCTCTTAGTGAGCGAACGCGGACGCCATCCGAGCGCTACATAAGAAGTACTATTAGCAACTAGGACTGCTTCCAATTCCTTATGTTCCTTGATTATCCTCCAATAAAGATTAATATTAGGACTCAATTTTCGAGTATTATAAATCCCAAAATCAATATCCGTAGACCGCACTGGCGACTCTGAAACAATCAATAATCCAAATTGATTTTATGTCAATGACATTTAAAAAGTATAGTTGCACTTTTTATAGTTGCGTACTTTTATTACATCCAGGACCAAACCAGCCCAGAAGACAATAGCATTGTTGGCGTGGTGCTGTCGTTGCTTGAATATCAATGCACTTTCCGTGATTGCCGCAATCACTGTCCTCCCAGCATTCGTCCCGATATTGGCAGCGTCCACCATAATACAATCGATCGCATTTGCATCGACCCAGCAGGTATCGTCCATGACCGCTACACGTCTCACGGAATTCCTTGCCTGCGAATTAATTAATATTTACATCAGCATTGAAATTCACCTCTGTATATGCGGATTGCCTTACGCGTTTTGATGTCAACGTCGGCGCACGACCAGAATTTGTAATTGGAACCCCATTCGATCGCCTGCCGTATGAGGCGCAGCGTGCAATTGTCGCATGTGTAATTTTGTGGTAGTTGAACTTGGAATGTTTGTGCTCTAAAAAAATTAGCTCAATGATAATCAATTACTCTACACGCGCACTCAATTCGAAAACACAACTTACGTAGCATCAGTTGCAACAAATTCAGAATTTTGTACGCTTGGTGTTAAATCTAATACTGGCCGTTCTAATTCGTCCAAAAGTTGCAACTTAAAACCACCCTAAAACAACGCATATCAATTAATCCCTAATGAGGAAGAAAATGCGTTTTTATTTACCCTATGGGGATAACCAAGATGCCAAGAGACATTCAATTTACTTCCGGAAAGAAAACTTGTACGAATATTTCCTGTAAAGCAAACACACAAGTCATTAATCTATCTGCAATGTAAACAGTTGCCTTTCTAAGTCAATTAACGGCTTTATTATCACCTGTCAAATGACGTGTGACTTCTTCATGATGATAATACGTTTATAGCGTAAAACTCATTAAAATTGAACAAGAAACGCGTATGGTATTTGTATTTGGATTTGGGTGACGTTTTCGTTGATGCATGAAGATTGCCATTCACTTCTTCTGAGATCAGCAGCTCTTTGAGGTGCTGCTTTTTAAACGTGTTTCTAGGCCGCATTCATTCATTGCAAGCATCCGAAACATCGTAAACGGCATTCAACTAGTGCACGCTTCATAGACGAACGCCATTATAAAGTGCATAAAATATTGTTGGCACATACACCAAACGAGATAGTGGCGAGGAAGATGATGAAAAAACACCGTTGCTAACAGGATTTATGCAGCCTGCATATTTTCATTTTATATTCACTTTGATTGCACCACAATCAAAGCATACGTAGATTGATGGTGATATTGATTAACTATCCTCGGAAATTTTAATATAAACAAACAAGGCGTACGCAACGCAACTGAACGCAAAATGTAAAAGTTGAATCGTGCAGTAATGCAAAGCACGACGATAACGACCTTGATGCCTATTATAAATGCACGTAAAACATGAGAATTTGTGACTCATAACTAAGAAGTTTTTGCCAGATGTCATTTGCATAAAATATTTGTTATTTCTCCTCTCTGCATTGCCTACATTTACAACATTCCAAGAATCATTCTTAAGTAGTAAAAGAACTCTTGTTTTGATTTGAGTAACTCGAGGAATTACTTTATCCCTCACTAAATCGGTCTTTTTATGAAAAATATTTATCCCTAAATGCTAATGAGAAAAATGTGATTAATTTGCTTCTAGCAGATGGCATTTCTCTTCGTTAAACAAAGAATGTACAGGATTGGTTTAATTAAATGCTAATTAAGTGTTATTATGATCATGATCGCGCAATTAGCGATTGCGACCATAGTTGGCGGTTTCGTCATTGGATTATTAACGAAGAAGCACACAGAGAGTGAATAAATCGCGCAGGATAAAGGGGAAAGAAGGAAGGCGTAAGGCATGTAATCGATGTTAATTTAATGGAACAATGCGTTGTCAATTTCGTCATCAACTAACTAATTAGAATGCGGTTTCTACCATTCTAATCGAAGCAGCGCACGTAGTATTAGTGTCAAAATTTACTTCTGCAATCATTCATCATCACTAAGTCGTATGTCAGAGTGTAAATGGACATGTAATGACAAGTCTAATGATTGTTCAACAAACATGAAAGAGTTGGATAATAATTTAAATGTAATTTATGCTTCTGTTCGTGTAAATTCGCATTAGGCCAAATGAAAGCAAAACTTCCAAAAGAAAAAACATTCTTCCCACGCACAAGTAGATGAATTTAAATATGTATCATTGTCTTTATTTAATGGGTGGATCAGTTTAATGTTGCAGACGTAAATAGAAAAGGAGATTAAAATCTGCTAATATTTAGAGAGAAGACCATATTTCAACAACAGACTTTCATGCTTTTTTCATTGTCTGATGTTCTTGCCTAATACGTCGTCAATTATTCTCTATTATAAATAAACTAGGAATGCTTTTTAAAAATAGCATATCACGTTTGTAAAATATCTAAAAAAGGTATAAAAATACTTGGTAAGTGTTAAGATTTGTACTTGGCCTACAAATGCATCAAATAACTCTCGACAGACTTAAGTTAGTTTAATGATTCTCTTGCGATTTAATTTATTTTATGTTATGCAAGAGCAACGAAACTAAAATTATCCACTAATAGGATAATGAGAAAAGAGGATAATTGCTCAGTTACCTTTAGGCATTCCACATGGTGCTTTCGTCCTTGAACTATCCAAGAAATCCAGATCGTACTTCCTTGCAGGAGGATAAGTCAATGCCACATGCGTCCATATCGTTGGTGCCATGCATAGAATCACGACCACAATGATGCCGCACTTTGCCAGCAGATGTTTGACACTAACGTTTGTCATTTTGTCTTTTCTTTGGCGCAGACAACGAAGAGAACAATGTTACCGTTGGTATTTCCTGCTCATTTGTGCTGACTTTTACGATTATTCAATCTGCAAACATGGAAAATCATTATTGCTAATTTCCTCTTACAACACAATTTATATCCTAACGATTAAACAATTAGAGAACAATTAAACGTGTAATGAAGCTGCAGGCGTTTCTATTGTTTGATCAGCCAACGCTTAAAGACTTTTACGAGTTGGTGTCATCTCCCACAAAGATTTTCCAAATAAATTTCGTTTTAATTATGATAATTAGCAAATGCATTACAATTGTAAATTCATTTTTATTGCAAGACGCCTTATAGAGTTAGGCAGCGTAATGAGGTAATTATGAAGAAGCCTATGAGTAGGAATTATAGTTGGTTTTACGTTTTTGAGCAAGAAGTTGATTTCTTGAACAGTTGATAAAATGTCACCATGAATTTATAGGGTACTTGGAATGGATTTAATTGCATTTTCTACTTGTGCACAGTGCTGTTACTTCAATAAAATGACACCAATTTCATAGACCGTTTTACGCCACGCGATTGATACTCATTAATAAATTATTTCGAAGGTCGGTCATCGCATCGCGTTCACGTGGAGTAGATTTCTATTTCTCGATCTCTACGTCTTGATCGTTGGAAATAACTAGAAACTAAATGCATTTGTAACCTCTATTTCAGTTTTCAGCTCTATTTCACATCAAATATTTACGTTTAATTATTTTCTTCTATTGTAATTCATTATTCCTTGTTTACGTTTGATCAAATTGTAAATAATCTTTATGAAGTGGTTACTTTTACACTCGATAAAAGCATTAGACGTAAAATTACTTAGTTGATTTCATTAAGAAAAAAGTTTCATGAGAATGTAATTCAATGTAATCTGAAGATCATAAATAAACATAACAATTATTGCACTCATACTCGGTTGGAAAACTTGTTGGCAAAGAAATAATTGTGCTATAATTGTAGAAAATTAATGAAAATTATGGGAGAACAATTAATTCTTCATATTTTTCATCTTGCGTCAGATACAATCAGGAAAAATGACATTGTTAACAAGACGCTCGAAGATTATTCACACGCCATTCAAGAATCATAAGAATTATGCATTGAAATCATTACATTCAAGTCTTGCTTTGTTATCTAATGCTAAACATTAACATAATTTAAGCATGATTGAAGTAAAGTCATACGTAAGTTTTATGTAATAATTTCATTACTCACACTTGGAAATTGAATTAAACAATTTACTCGAGTTCCTTATTCGTCAATTATTTCCAAATTTGTCGCATTATGAATACAAATTGTCATTCACCAGTTGGCAAATTGTCGTACGTAATGCAATTTAAACGGTGCTAATTGAAATGCGCTGGAAATAAACACATAAAGTGTAGGTACAATTGACATGACAATTGCATTCATAAATACGAAAAACAAATAGCATCTTGTGCAAGAAATATGCGATTATTCAATCGCATAAACCTTCATCGAAAAACGTGATTGGAATTTTAAAATGTGTGTTTTCCCTTGAAGTAATAGTTATTTTTAAAACATAACACACATAAAGCGTACGCCTAATTAATTCATTTCAAACAAATAAGTAACTGTTGGATAAAAACGTACATTAAATTGTACAAATGAAGCATTAATCAATGCTCGCAAAACCTTCAGGATGCCATACGTGAAACTGTTGTTTATTTTGTAATAAATAATTATTGTTGATGCAGCAGCGACGGAATAATTAATTAAAAGCGAAGAAAAAGCGGACGCGCAAAGATTTGATGTAATTATCTTGCTACACTGAAAAACTTGAAGATGAGTTAATTATTATGATGTAATATTCTGAGATTAACAAACATTCGATAATGTATCATAATCTTAAAAAGAAGACTTTGAAATCAGTTTAGCAATTTTGAGAATCTTACTTAACGTTCATTCTTAACTTTAGTTTCCTCATGATGAAGAAGTAAAATGAAATACTTCTTTGAATTAAGATAGAATTGTATGATTAATATCCTAAGAATTTCATTGTATCGTCGAATGATTCATTTCTTTGTTATTAATTTAATATCTACCTACATTTTTGCCGTGTTCTTGAGTTGGTTTAGTTGTTCTTGGATTTCTTTGACGTTGATGACACCCACTATGCTATTAGAACTACCTGGTGCATCAAGTTTTTCTTTGTAATTATTTCTCATGTAGCTCGATTATCTTTTTCTTCTTCTTTGCACTAATTATTACGTTGGCTTCGTATATAAACATCAATTATATTGAAATTAATTGAACTCGCATGTTTTTCTCTTATGCTAGCTAAGCCAGTCATAAAAAGTTTTAATAAGGAATAATTATCAATTTCATAACAAAAATGACTTCATTTCCAAAGTGTAAAAAACTCATTTATTCTCACATTATGGCTACCGCGTTAACCTTCAAGTGTTTTAATTGATTGATTCATTAGTCTTCTACGAATTAAGGAATAATAAAATGAAAATTCAAATTCCAATTTGTTTACTAAATTCCGGCTTGTTTATCAAGTTTTTGTTTACTTACTAATTCTGTACTTCTTTTCAATGAAACGACCGACTGAACCAAAGTCGGTTGTAAATTAATGCTAAATGTTTTCGCCTTGCCTTGAAATGCACCGTATTAAAGTAGCATAAGGACGACCGAAATGTAGATCAAATCATCGAATGCGAAATGCGTGCATGTCGTTAAAGCCAGTCTGACCTTAATTTGTCTCGTCTCTAGCCGCATATTGAAATCATCAAGAGTCGTGTTCTTCATCTTAGCCGTGTATACATTTTAAACGCTAAATATTTATGGCGCAATGCTAAATACGCTAAACACTCTTAGAAGTCAAACACGTAAAAAGTAAAAGCAGAATTTCTTCTAAATTTGCACACCGGAAATGCTTAAATACTTTTGCTGTCAAGCACAAAGTGACATAGTTGTTGTTGTTGTTGTTGTTTTGTTTAATTGTTAGCAAATCACCGCAATTATAAACAAATCCCGCGCAGGAAATGCAAGAAGAAGAATACTCGCAGCGTTGCATCAAGTTTATTGCAAATAGATAACAAGTAGGATTGTAGGATTGTTTAAATATTACAAAATGTCCTTTTATGATGACTTCTGATGAGATGCAATCATTCACAAGAAGCTGCAACATGATGAAGAAATTTTTAAGTAAAATCTTCATAAATTTACGTTTGGTTCTTCTTTAATTGTTCGTCTCATAAAAAGCTAAAAGTTTTTACTGATTTAAGTACTTAATGGAAATTTTACTTAAGTAAGATGATGAAGAAACTTTTTATAAGATGTTAATTTCTTTAAACTAAGGAAAAACAAATTTCTCAAATTAACATTTACATATTTATTGAGCAATAATAATTTTATAGATTTGCAAAGAATTTTAACTGATTTTTTTATTAAGTAAACGTTAAGATGATATGAAATTAGATACTTGTACAAAGTGTTAATCGTAATGTAATTAAACGATAAATGATATGAAGCAATTTTAAAATTTCCTGTATATAAAATAGACGATCAAATAAGTACGCATGAGGCTAGTGAAGTTTAACAAAAATTATAACGGCGCAGCGCATAACAACACGGCTGGAAGTTGGGGAAAGTTGCTGAAGTCGCTGTATACGTATATTTCATAACCGCTTATTATGTTTATTAATGATAATTTATTCACATTCCTTGGGCCAAAGATATGTTAAACTCGATTCGATTCGATTCGCTCACTCGATCGATCGATCGATCCACGGTATAAATGTCTAAGACACAAATAATCATGCTGAGACATTTACGAGCGCATAATGCGCCATAGCATTTAGTTATTTAAATCGAAAACACTCGTAGCAGGTGTTTGTTGTCCATGCATTGCAGCTTAATAGAAATCTAATACGAAAAAAATGAATGCCCATTCATTGCAAGACTCGCAAAAAAAAAGAGTTGTCCAACCCAAAGCATTTTTTCGCGTCGTCAACGCAAAACGCAGTGAAAGTTCTTTTTTCTTCTTCTTCCTCTATTATTGAATAATTTTGCTACGAGCATTTTCGGTTCGTCACGGCAAGAATGTAATACATAGACGCGTCTCGCTTTACATGGATATCAGGTTTTCTATCATTTTATTCTACGATGAGACTCGCCATCTTGCTTGCTGTTGATTATTATTATGGTGCGATTACGCTTCGTACTCGTTTAACCAGTTTCGATGATGTGCGTTCGAGATGCGCTAAGCGTGTAAACTATGCGGAAATCTAATTTTGCGTACGCTTAACACGTTTTCCAAGCGATCAAATTAAATGTGCTGAGCGATTACTACATTATCGGCATGTCCTCTTACTTCATTATAAACTTTGCGCGACGTTTAATAGACTCTTTAACTTGTAATAACTCTTAAACGTATAATTATTACTTAAAATTATTTACCTTGTTATTCATTCTAACATATTACGCATAACACTTATGTAATTCATTAAAATTTTTGTAAATTATTCGGCTATTTTTCCTGAGAGAAAAAATGTGATGATGAAAGTTTTAAGACAATCACGTTTTCCATTTGCGAGCACTAATAAATTATATTTGTAACCATTTTATAACTGACGACTTCAGCCTAAAAAAAATGTTTGTTACTTGGGCAAGTTGAGCAACGAAGGTATTTATTGTTGTACATTTTGCAAGTGAAATTTTTCAAAGCTTTCGAAAAGGAAACACTTGTTAAAAAAGTGGAAATGTACATTCAATGCATAATTGCACACCAATTCAGTCTTAGAATTTTTATTATCGTGGATAATTACACGCGTAATAAAAGTATGTACGTTAATTCATTTGTTCTCGACGCTCGTTTTTTTCTTCTCGTTCATGTTTTCGTTCATTGTCTTAAACTAATTCACTTTGAACGACTTGAAACAGTTTTATTTACGCGTACAGTCATTTAGCAATTTGATGATGAAAATAATAGATAATTGCGCGAAGAAGAAATTTGTTTGCACTCATCGAAAGCGCATGAGAAATATTTGCATAACAATCGCAAACAAATTGCTGTGAAAACTCTGTGTAATTTACGTTTATGATCTTGGATATTAATTGTAATAAATTTCCCTCTAAAACTTCCCAAATTTGTTCATGATTATAAGTATTATTATCAAGAAATGCTAATAGTTTTTTAGGAATAATTTATGACTATATCCCATTAGTTTTCTACGAAAAAATGTAAAAAATGTACGTCCATTAAAATTATCATGGGAATTGTCGGTGGTGATAATTTTTGCTTAATTAATTTTCCATAATTTAATCGCTCGCAGAGAGTTAATTGCCAGCACGTTTGTCGGTCAAGAACAGCGCAGGAATCGAAGATATTTACAGATTTCGCAAGCGCGATTATTGCTTCGTACATTCAGTGGCAATGAGGCGATTTTTATTTTTCGTGCGTCGCGCGAAATGAAGAAAGTGCTTACTGGCAGCCGAACAACTCTTGAACGCACCTGTTCCAACATTCAAAACGTGTAATTACAGTGCAAATAGAAACGTGCGGTATTTTTGTATCGAATAACCACGTGCATTGCAAAATCATTACTTACCTATGTGTTACGTAAAAAACTTGCAATTAAAAATATACTTAAATGCTTTATTGAAGTTTATTATTAACTAAATTGATCTCACTTTTTAAATTTTAGAAGCCTGTCTTAAATTTAAAACGTAAATAGCAAGATGTTAATGAAAGTTAGCTATATCCTGCCTATGATTAAAAATTGGTCAAATTAATTTCATTGCATACTTTTGATTGCTTTTCATAATTTAATTACTCTTTAGGGGGGAGTGACAAACCTAAATTTTAAGGCATAAGGAAGCAAAGTGTTAATGAAAGTTTTATGTTTATATCCTGTCTATGATAAAATTGATAAATTTAAATGTTTGTCATCAATATTCATAAACAATAAGTCTTGTAACTGCCGGATACGAATAAATAACTCTGATATTCCTCACGAATATAAATAAACCAACTTATGACTCATAATTTCAAAGCACTTCTTCACTTAGGTATAAATTAAAAATTCACAATAGACTTAGTGATGGCTTTCGTTTCGTATACTTACTTAAACTCTGATAATTTACGAGTCGGCATGAAATGATAACATCAAACGTACCTGAAAATAATAAAATTCAATTAGCAAACGCAGTTGAATTAAATTTATGGCTTTGTGTGACATCCATCACTGTTTACATTGACAGAGTAAAACTTTCAACAGCAAACCACCGAATAATTAAAATTCATTTTACATTTTACAACTTTCTTCGCTTCTCTGCTTGAAAATATCGAAGCTATGTTTGCAGTTAATCTAATTTTTGAATATTTAAATAATAAAGCAAATTCTACTCAAGTGAACAACGTAATTAAAGTAGGTATTAAATGTAGTCTTTTTCTTGTTGGATTCAAGAACAGTTTCAAGAAATAAATGGGTGATAACATGTGCAAAGATATGTAAAAGATTCATTAAATAACGCATTGAGCACATCAAAGCGTGAAGCAAATAATAAATTAAATGCGTTTGTATGAAGAAGAAACGCAATCAACGTCATGCGCGTCAGACGCCGAAGAACAATAACACCGGCATATTAAACTTATAACAATAACAATATCGTTAACAATGGCGTTTCAATTAGGGAAATTTAATAGAATTCTATTGCACGTTCATCATACCGACATGTTCGCTTAATACAAGTCGCGAATTTCCGCAGAGAAAATTCTATTCAATTAAATAATGCCTCTTTGATGTTCACCAATAAAAGTTTCAGTAAACTATGTTTACATTTTGACAAATATCTCAAAAACTATAAAAGATATTAATATAATTCTTTCATTAACAAAAAGGCAATTAAATTCTTAATAACTTCCTAATTTATGACTAAATTTCTCTTATTGGATTACGAGTTTTGATCACGCAAAGTTGACGTTCTTTCCATTTAAGTTTTTATTGCCAGATAAGATGCGTGTTAATAATAACACTAGTTCACTTTCAAATTATAAAGAAATGTATTTTTTAACTCGCTCATTCAATAACGGATGTACTTCCTTAATTACGGTCTTTAATTAATAATCAATACACTAGTCAATTTGTAAGCTAGTAAACTCACATCCGTCAAAAGAAACTTGTCAATTGGTTAACGTTTCCTTTCAGCGGAAGGAAATTCGCGTAAAGCAATTGAACAAAATATGTATGCGCGCATTATACCTAGTTATTCATTTACTCTTGCAATTGTTCATTTAGTACTCACGTTGAACTAATTGCGATTACGTAGCAATTATATTCACAACATGGATATGAATATGTTCTTCATGCAGAACACACGAAACGTACACAATTAAATGACATTCAACTGCGAGATTTAAAAAGTGCTCTAACAGTTAATATAAGGTACGTGTAAGTACATTATTCTTCCACATTCTTCCGCATTCACTTCCTCGTTACTGTTGTTAGTCATTAGAGGACTCATTACCGCGTCGATGATGATACAACGCATCTCATGTGTTGCACGTGCAATTTGTTTAAAGCTGCTTCACCTGCTAATTGTAAATTACGCGCAGTTATTCGTGCCGAACGCGACACTTGTTCATAAAATAGTAATTAAACCTTAATCATGCACTCAAACTAATGCGGAAAGACAATTAGATTTGTTTTATTATGCATGGCTCTTTAATTATTTACGTTTAATTAATTATCAAGTCTTTTCAAATTTTATTCTACGCCAATAACATCTTATTGGCAAAATTATTCATTTCCTTAAAATATTTTTACTAATTAATCAATTACCTAAGTACGTAAGTACGTTAAGTATATTATTTTAGCGTTAAATTAGGAAAAGTTAACCCACTTGAATTTCGCATGCGTGTCCAACGAATGAAGAAACTCAACGGAAAGAATTGACGGTGTGTTCGAAGATGGGCAATTTCTAAAATTTCTAAAATGCAATTATTACGTTATCAACACGATTATAGCATTGCATTAATTAGCAGCTAATTGTTATTTTATATTTTTATGATTTTATTTATTTTTTGCGCACACTTCAGCGACTGCGCGTAATTTAAATTTCTAATTTTAACGAATGCACATCTTCAAACATTTTAATTACTTACTTGAACATGAGTAATAAAATGGTTTAAACAACGTAGAGCGTCGCGAAAACTTGGGAAATGGATTCAGAAGCGAACAATTGCGCAATTGTGCGAAACCGAATCGAATGTGAAAGTCGTCTGAAGAAGCTGTACGCACGCAGGAGAGCAAATAGGCAAGTAGATAAACTATGTAGCAATACTACATACATATATGTAGAACGAACCGTAAGAAAACGAGGAAAAGAACGAAGATTTGCAAAAACGAGCTGCGTTTAAAATGCCTAAAGCAAACGCGCCGGGATACATGTCACTGAAATGCATAAAATTGTGCAGTTTCCAGTTTACAAAAGTTTTTCCTTCTTCCCGTTTCAAATTGTTGCTCAGTTGTGTCACTTGTTCTGAGAAAGTGTTTCCTTCATAGCTAACAAAATAAACAAATATATTATTCAGGATAACGGTTGCTGATTGAATTATTTTTCATATTTTTAAAGAGCCAGTTAAACGGTTATTATCATAATAATGAAGACATTTATGACTAATTATGTTTATTACTGATGAATCATAAAAGTTATTGACTTATTATTAATATTTTATGTGCTTGTTGAATTACGCTGAGGTAGTTTCTTGAACAATATTCTGAGCCAACTTTCAAAGCGAATAATTAACATGATTTTGTTTGAAGAGAGCAGCAGATGGCTTATTGAAACAACGAAAAGATCTGGAACTTTTTCTTCGCGTCTGGCGAACTTTTTCGTCGACGAATAATAAGTTTTTCAAGAAGTGATTAAGGCGCGGCTCGGTGAGATCGAAGGATGGGTGGCGGCATTCGCTACGCACATTTGCGCGCTCCTCGAAAGTCGATACTTAATGAAACGCGCAATTATTTACATAAGTAAGACGCTCGATGACGACAAGTATTGAAATCTACTTAGCACGTAATGCGAGCTCGCGCACTCAAGCAGGTTGAAATCAAGCGCAAACAACACCAACAACGCGAACCGATTTCAGGTCAATGGGTGGCGAGCGCAAATATTTCGAATTTCATTCACACACTTCCAACCACGCTCATGTGTGCCAACTTATTAAATGTATGTATGTACGTACGAG
This sequence comes from Aleochara curtula, assembly GCA_963978815.1. NCBI lineage: Eukaryota > Metazoa > Arthropoda > Insecta > Coleoptera > Staphylinidae > Aleochara > Aleochara curtula. The sequence goes on along the minus strand of OZ022216.1, from coordinate 14,418,805 downwards.
TTGAATACTTCAATCAAAATATGTACACTCAATGCCGAAGAGTTGAACAAATTTTCTCATTTGCATACAAGAGACGAGCGGAATGAATTTAAGAAATATTGCTCGTAAGTTATGAATATAACCTTATAATATTCAATTAATATTTAAATAAATGCTTCGCACTTTGGTATAATTTTATGCATTGCGTAATTGCATTCATATACTTGCAGTACAAACGATTGCAAACATAACTGTGCATGGAAATAAATAATTCAGAAGGCAATCAACTAAGCGCATGGAATTTGAATAAGACGCTTAAAGTTGTTCGAAAAGCCAGAAAGGCGTATACGGTGCAAACTTTCATCAATCGTGTTAACACTCGTTGCGTTAATTACCACATCGAGCATGCAGTTATTACATAATTAATTGTACTTCACTCCAGCAACCTGTCGGACGGCATATTTGTGTTTGAATTGAATTATTCCATGGTTAAATGAAACACAAATAACTTTTTCTGTACATCAACAAACTACCGTGTTAATTGTCATTTTTGTACCACACTCCTTTCTTTTGCTACTGTAATTTAACACCTTAAAACATGTTTTTTAAGCCTGAATCCTTTGCAGTACAATCTAGAGGAAACACCTCTATTGATTAAAACTTTAATTACCAGTTGCACAAGAGAATTCGGCAAATTCTCTTCAATGAATGAAAATGAAACTAAATCTGAAACAATTATTCTTTGTTTTCATGCATTCGTGCGGTACTTTACTTTTCATTGTACGTACGCACATTACATCAATGCAATGTTTCTTTCAATATTCGTACCTACTCAGTGGTTGTTTCTTTTCGAACTCAAGAGGAATCAGTTACTTCCGTAGTAAAATTAATACTTATATAGCATAAGTGAAATCCGATTGTATAAAGAATTTAATGTAAATTTACATTATATTATATTAAACTTTGAGTAAAGTTTTTAATATGTTGAATGGAATTTGAAACGACAATAAATACCTAACGGTATTTAAATGTTGTTGTGATTCATAACGTAATGCAAATATGATAACTTCTTGGAGCGATTTTAATGCTCCAGCTTGTCAGCTTCTGGAATGTTTGCATTAGTTCTTGCATCATTTCCAATATTGCTTGATCATTGCTCATGCATTTCAATAATGCAGAAAACGCGCGCATTGCACACGCGAACACGGCAGAAGGTCGACGAAGTGCAACCGCAACAGAAAGGCAAACCGCATACAAATCAGAGGCGCTCACGATGGAAGATTCGAGCGCATAAGCTTCGAACTATCTTCGGAACTTTGCGTACAACTTCTGCACTCCTGCCTGCCCCATACACTACAACAATTCTTCTTGCACGCCTGCATTCGAACCCGCCGAGGAGCGCGTCATTCCATTCGATTGCATTGCGGGAATTTATCTGTTTTGCGCGCGCAAGACATTCCTGCAAGACTCGCGCGCGCTTTGCGATCTCTGATTAGCACAATACAACTTATTATTATGATTATCATTCTTCAGGCGCGCGTGCATTCCGGAGAGTCACAATCTCTCAATCAATATCATCGCAGCATTCTGCATTAATTGCCTATTACAGCTAACAATCGATTGGCTAATCATGCATAGCACCATTGGTTGTTTGATTGGTTTGTTTGTTTTGATCGTGAAATTGCGCGATCGTTTATATTTCGGTTGTTTTCCTCAAACGGTATACGTTTTTTGGAAAGTGAAACCGCGAATTGTTTTAGCTTTTATTGCCTTCTCCACGCGTTCGCATGTTATATAATAGTTATCAATGCGCATCTTGAACAACAAGATTTCAACATGCGTGTATTTGATTTGACTGCCCTACTTAAGTGATTTCATTCACTTGCGAATGTTTTCCAATCAACGATTTGCTAATAAGAATGGTGCTTTGCTTACCTTATGTTAGCCAAGGAAAGTGTGAATAAAGTCTGGCTTGGTGTCAATAAATCCACTTGTTTTTACGGCGAGTATTGCACCAGTGAAGATGCCGCACAATGGAAGTATCCTTAGGGTTTGCGCGCACAATTAAATAGTTTTTACAGGCTGTGAGTTTCCTCAGCGCGAATGCAATCAACGTTTACTCAATAATAAATAATGAATTGAATGTGTCTTAAGGAGCGCTCCGCGCACAACACTTTCTAACAACGCACTGCGCATTCAAGTCACCGAAAGCAACTTGCCGCTCACGGTCGCGCCAACACACGACGAAGACGACGGGTTTTGCGTCCGCGAAGTCCACGGTACCACGCGCTCGCACCTACCTGTACGGTTTCTCGAGATTGGTGGAAGGAAAATGGAATAAATTCCTTGGTATTGCAGGTATTCGCTGCTTCAATGCAAGCATCGTCACGCATGATGCGCCTACACATGAGCAAGGTAACCGTAATCACTCAACTTACTGGAAAACATCGTATAAACTATGCAACTGATTGTTCACCTCTAATTACAGTCAAAATAATTGTTAACTTATCATAAACTTAATAATACAGTATATCGTGCGTCATTAGCTATGTACTAAGACAGTAAGGTAAAGTTTCTTCAAGTTTTTGGAAAAATATAACAATCTTTTTATTAATTTCATTTTGGCCATTTGTACAGACGTCTATGTTCTTTTGAATCCTTTTGAGTGTTGCTTCATTAAAATCCATTTTGTCAATCACCACTACGCAACTCTGTTAAACACTAGAAGATACAAAAGCTATTTACAGATGGATCACGTTAAAATTCATATTCAAATCATGTTGTGCAATGTCTGTTTTAGCTCTCCTCATCAAATGTTATATTATCTAGAGTTGAACATGTATGTACTGTGTTTAATCATTAGCTTAATACGACTAGTTCTATAATATTTACTCTTCCTCATCATCATTCCACCAATGGTAACATTTAAAAACATGTATAAATTATTAAGAGAGAAAGACTTCATGGTCATGATCGATCAGTATTTGTTGAGCCTCCCTCACTATTCTGGTTTTGATTAAATATGTATAATACCCAAGATTTTGGACGTTATTATCACTAACTATAAATAGTTTACACAAATCTAGAGTATTTATACAATAGTAATAGCTTTATCGGTTTCGTTAAATATAAATATATCAATTTATCTAACAATTTTGAACATGTATAACCAACGAGTAATTCAAACGTTTCCTTGGCATACAATCCGATGTAAATGAGTAAATTTTGCTAAATAATAAATCTTAAATATAGAGAATGATATCACGAAAAAATTTCTTTGTATCCGAGCGGTGTTAATGATTTGATTATCTATCAAAGAATATTACAATATTAGGCCATTTTGATTACTTCCTCGTATCGAATCAACTTCTTAGTAAGTTCATAGAATTAGAACAAATATAATCACAAAATTTTGATCAACATTCACAAAACTAACGTAACAAACAAAATGCATTTGCCCAACTTATTAGCGTGAGTGCTCTAGCACGTAAAATGCATGATAATTGGTTGTTGTTGATAACTCAAGCGGAATGCGAATTCAAGGTGGATGTGAGCAAAAAATAGCATCTATCGCAATGTGTGTATGTGGAGGCAACCAATTATAAGCGATATTATCAATGACAATATCGATAACAGGCATAAAACAATGGCTTAGCGAGCGCTCTCGCGCACCCACAATATCAACAGTCAACCGAATATCGATGGCTGATGCCTTGCGGTAAGTAGTGATGTGCGATGACTTGTTGCTGCTCGACGTCGAGCAGATCGTCGTCGCCTGATAAAAGCACATCGTTTTCAGAGTCTAGCCGGCGGCGGCGATTTGCGTTTATTAATTTGTATTCTACTTTACCTAGCAGGCTATCCTCTTGGCTATCGCGACGCGCCGCCGGCTGGTAGCCTGGCAGCGGTGCACGATAACGATGCATGAGAAAGTTGTCAGTCACCCAAAACATTAATATCTAAAACGATTTCATTACTTCGTCAACTCGCTCTCTCCTTACTCTCCATTGTCAACTTACATTTACAAAGAATGGAATGATGAGCATAACAAATGCAAGCTCCACTTTGGGATTTGGTGCTATAGGTGCAAGGATAAAGTCCTTGACGCCGTCCCAAAAGTCCAGTTGCATAAATAGCGTTATCAACAATTTTACGATTCCCATAAGCAAAACGTAGAGGATGCATTGCGTCAGCCATGCATTGACTTGTGGTGGCTTGCCTGGAATGTAATAAGTTGCCTTGTAATGTGAGCATTATAATGAGTGCAATTTCCATACCGTACTCGCCGAAATTGATAAGCGGCCATCCGTTGCGACGTGCTAAATACTGCGCACTTTTTATACCGCATATTATGATGAATAAGCCCAAGGAGGAATCAAGCAAAAAATTGATAATGTACCTACAAACAACAACAATGTTTTAAAATGAGCACTACATTACCATTCAATTATATATATTACGCACTTATTAGCTCAAATCAATGCTTTCTATGGAGAAAGTACGTAAACATAGGCAAATGAGATCTATTAGATTACATCATGGCCTGCATGATTAAAACTTATTGAATTGTTGTAGCATATGCTGCTTTTAACTTTCCATGTTTACCACTATTCATTATTTAACAAACAGAGCACAATAGCATGTTTTCATAGTGTAATCATACAAATGAAAACATGAATAACAACATCACTTTTACGCCTTACCTTCGCTTATCAAAAGTAATAACAATCAACTACTGACTCACCATGTGCATGCATCACCCATATACTGCCCAGCGAGCCATACATTTGCCAAGTGGATTGCTAATGCACCAATTCCTTGCTTTGATGTATCATAGAACCAGATACGCCAAGATCTTCTCCATTGCAGTGGCTCACAAAATCTCTTAGCTAAAAGACACTTCCTGTTTTGCATTCCACATAACATGATGATGATGGTGTGACTTACCAATTAGACATGTGAATGCAAGGCATGCTAGCAATACTTGCAGGAACCAACCGAAGAAGTCCGTCAAAGATTCACCGCTACAGCCACCAGCTCCTGGATCCGCTTTGTGTTCCTGCTGGTGGAGCACCAAGGGCATAATTGTTGTATTCAAAGCACTCATCCCAACTGATCAGCTGGAGCATCTATGTTTGGAGTACACGTCTCAACTGCCTAGGTGCACATTGTGAATTGAAATGCGGTGCACTATCTTTACCCAAAAGCACTGTGTGATAATTAATTTAAGGTGACACATACAACTTGTTAATAAACCAAAGAACGAAAGCAATGTAAACCAAAACTGACTGCACTGACTGTAGTTCTACGTGACTCAACGACGTATCGTCTAGATGGCTACTTGGAGAATTCGCATGTCAAAGTTCAGCGTAGCGAGCGCCACTATTGTAATGTGTTAGAAACAGCTAAACTTAATTAGACTTTAATAATGTTATCGTTAATGGCATTACAAACATATTGGTTTATATGATTCTGATAACTTTAACGAATAATCGCATTGATTAAATATTAGTAAGACCTTTTGGCATAGTACAACGTATCATTGAGTTTATCAAAAAATCATGTCACTATCGCATCAATAATAATGGCACAGCATTATACAATTTCATTTCTTATATAATTTTTAAAACTTTTTGTATTATTCCATTTTTAATTATTAATACTTGCATTAAGCCATCGTTTTGCAATAACTATACGGCATCAAGGATAAAAGCATACTTACAAATGAGTATGCATAATTAATGTGATATTAAAAGATGCGCACTTCTAAAATAGTTACTACAAAATAACGTTAAACTTGTTTAAACAAATAATAAATGATCAGCGGTTGAACACGTATAATACTAAAGTAATATGGCATATTGAAAATGATTATAACTTGATTAGCTTTGCCAAAGACAAAGGGGTGGAATTAAAGAAATGGCATGACAACAACAATACATCTTCGTTGCGTTTAATATTGTTTGCAATAAAAATCCAAGTCTTAAGATTGCGTATAATTTACAGCCAATAAAAGCGGCTTTGGCAAGGCATCGGGCGAATCTTGTTAGGCGTGCGGGGGCGTCGAATAGAACGTAAAGTCGAAGCGGACAGGAACGCAAGGATAACGCGCAACAAAATTAACTGATCTTGCAGGACGATTTATTTCGCCATCGTAAATAACAGTCAATAAGTCTATCACTTTGCAAAAACCAATTCCAACGCGCTCCCCATTTACAGCAGTCAGGATACCAGTGCGCAACCAAAAATAAAGCGATTTCCACGCGGAAAAAAGGAAACTCGCCAAGTAAATGCAATTATTTTTATTTTTAGGGGGGAAATTTGCAAAAAAAGTCCTCCCCGGCGGGGAATCGAACCCCGGTCTCCCGCGTGACAGGCGGGGATACTGACCACTATACTACCGAGGACTCATACAAGGATATAGTCCTTTTTCGGACATAACTAAGTGCCTTTACCACCTAGAAGGTTAAAATAATAATTTTTTCTCTATAAGCCAATCTCTACATTGGCTCAATCCCTTTTAAATACAAACACCAAACTATTATTCTAGAATATTCTACAAAAAATAATTATTAACACTAAAATATTTAAATGGTAAATGAAATAGACAAATTCAGAATTGTTTAAAAATCATTCCGCTACATTTCAGCTCTTAATGTGATAATTTAGCTGAATTGAGATCACACGAAGTAAAAGAAATATATATTTTAACCAAAGGAAAAAAAGATACTGAAATGAAAGGCTGTAAGGCTCGCGTTTATCCATTTAATCCTATCGGATTTCGGAGTTGATCAAACCACCTGCTAACACTTTGCAGACAATTACCCGAGGCGGGTGGGTGCTGAATGAATGACTTGCGCTGAAAATCGGCACAATGTAGTCGAGGGGGTTGTTTCAGCCAAGAAAACGAAGAAGCAACTAGGATGGCGCAAAAAGGTGAAAAGAGAGCTAACAACCACACCGTCACGCACCTATTTATAAAGCAATTACACGTCGAGATTGCCTTAGGGGATGTTTGTGTTGTATGCAAGTTGCTTGTTGTATCAACACACCCTAAGCATCAACTTCCCTTTCATTACATACGCACACCCTATGTTCCTCTACATTTTTCAGTTGCAATTGCTTCTGTATTTATTGACATATGGTAAAAGTGAATAAGCGATTTATTTTTATTAACACGGGTTTAAACCGATTTAGAATTCACCCTGACAAATTGTCATAACACATGCTCATCTTCTCTATGCTTAATTGTGTCGTGACGTGTTAATTCATCCCTTAAATTTTATTTTTATTTACGGACTGAACTTATTTTCATTCGAATGACAAAAAGGAAATTAATTTGCGCGAGCAGCGAATTCAGTTCTTCATTTATTTCGTCGACGAACAACAAATGTGTTAAATATTTTATACACCGCACGGGGCAGCACATTTTATTTGCTGGCGGCGGGGGCGCACATCGTAAAACTCAATTCAACGTCGACGGCGGCAGCGCGAAGAAAGAACAGCGTTTATTCGCTCGCCGCCGACGGGATGTGCCGAGGTATTGCGCATATAGTTGAAAGTAATAAAGGTTAATTACATCTCGCTCATCTATTTTTCCTCGCGTTTAATTAAATTTCGGAGGCGGCCACCGCCCGTATTTCCACCTCTTGGAAATATACTATAATCTCGTCATTTCGCCTGAATTTTCTCTCGGCGCTTTGTATTTCATAACCGTACAAACACACGCAATTATCCACCAGCACAGGCGCGCGTTTGGCGGCGGCGGCGGCGTACGTACGAGATCAAATTAGATATGTACGCAAACAAAGGGTGCGCGTTATTCGCGCGCGCGCATCCCCTGAGCGTTTAATGCGAGCCGACATGTACTAACAAGGGTATAAGGACCGCGCCGGCGGAAATTCGCCCGTACCGGAAGCGGGCACTAAGGACGACGAGGGTGGAGCTACCAATCACTGCCGCCGTTACCGCAGCCAACCAAGGCTGGTGATAAACTATGCGCACTCCACCTACTGCGCGAAAAGTGCTCCCCGCGGCGGAAAAAGCGCGGCAACCGTGGCGGCAGCGGCGGCGCCATCACAATCAGATCAGGCCAACCCCTCGCGGGACGCTGCGAAAAATTTTTCCAGCGCGCACTCGCGTCCCGTCGAGCGTGCCGCGGTGATCATCATTGCGTTATTCCATTCGGTTATCTATCATTGAACAATCCATTCATCGTCCACCACCAATCTACGAATAATTCTCCAGTTAGTGATAGAGCGTGAAGTTCCAGTGCGAGTTTTTAAAAAGTGTGAGGAAAATGGAAAACTTTAAATTGTATCAACATGCGCAAGAACAAAAGAACGCAATGGTGTTAGACGTTAATAGTGTTTTACCTAGTCATTATTCTCTTCATGCGAGTCGTCAAAATAGTCCACCTCAATCGCCAAATACTACAACACAACAATATATTAAGGGTGAGTTACCAATAAACAAAAAATTAATACTGCAAAGAAACCTGAAATAATTACCTGTTTCTTTTAGAATTAGTATTATTATTATTCAGACATTTTATTGATAATCTTTGATAAGAAGACAAAAATTGCTTGATAATTTATTTAGGACTTCTGAATCTTGATTCTGATTCAGAAGTGAAAGTCACTAATTAATAGAAAATTTACTAATTCAATATTTAGTATTGAAAAAGGATAATTTAAGTTTTGATTGATTTTAACTGCTAGGAAAGAATTAGTTTTCTAATCATTTTTTAGTCATGGAACAATAGAATTAATAATTAATAATTCACGTGCAATTCTTCGCAATATTTAAAATAATTTCTAATATTGAAAAAAGCAATTGAAATTAATTAGGAAGAGTAACCAATTATTCTTTTTTTCGTTTCATGACAATGACATTAAACACTGAAGAAAGATGTTAATGCATCTATAATTGCCATTTAAAAGTGTACTAAACTAAATACTTAAAGCACATTGCGCGTTTGTTTTTTGTTTGTGTATTTTTATGTTATTTCTATTCCTATTGCATCTTTACGAGCTGGAATTGCTCGTCGCCAAACGCTAAGTGCATTTGCGGCTTAATCGCCCTCCCAGTCATATTATAAGATGACACAGTACACGAAGAAGTAACTCATTTGAGCATGTTACATTAAGCACGCGCTTTTTCAGCGGCTGTAATGAGCGCTTAAACAATGCGCGCGATGAGACTGCTTAAGACGGAAGCAGTCAAGTGGCCTATTAGCTGCTCGTGTATTCGGTGGTGTTTTTCGGTGTTTTGTTTTAGTGGCGGAGGGCGTAAGTAAGTGCTTCCTAATTCGTGGCGTCAACGCACTCAGACGCGTCGCGACGGCGGCGAGCGAGCGCGCATTTATTGCAATCAAACACGCGCACCGCACATGTCAAACAACCCCTCACCGGCGCTCTGCACGTATCACTTCCGTATTTCGACGGTAGTGACACATGTCAATTGTGGTGTTATTGCTGGTTAGCAGTGATTAAAAGCCTATTTATGTTGTAAGTCACTTGATGGCGTTTAAAGTCAGCAGTGAGGGAGTAAAAAACTATTTCTTGAATGGTTCTAATTGAGTTTGAATTACATTTTTGCAGATTGTCATAGTCCAGTGTCTTCAGACAGTAAACTAAATTCAACATCAACTTCGGGAATGCAAAATGATCCGAATATTCGTCGTTATCGTACGGCATTTACGCGAGACCAATTAGCACGTCTTGAGAAAGAATTCTACAAGGAAAATTACGTATCAAGACCACGACGTTGTGAATTAGCAGCTCAATTAAACTTGCCTGAAAGTACAATAAAGGTAAGACATTAAATCATTTTTTCTTTTAACTTAACTAAGTTGAAACTTTGAATTTTTCTTAGGTCTGGTTTCAAAATCGTCGCATGAAAGACAAACGACAACGAATGGCTATCGCATGGCCATATGCGGCGGTTTATACGGATCCAGCTTTCGCCGCCTCCTTGCTACAAGCGGCTGCGTCTACGCTACCCCTGCATTATCCACCGCCGCCGCCCGTGTATCCACATCACTATCCGCGTTACCATCCGTATCAGCAGTTCGCCGCCGGCGGCTTGCCGTCGCATCCGCCATTACCCAACCTGCCGAGTTCGGCAATGCTGAATCCGGTTATGCCGTCGGCCGTCGCGGCCGCTGCCGCCGCAGCCGCAGCCGCCAACAATCAGTCGTTGAATCTCAACATCTTGGACTTTCCACCCGGTTATCCACCGACAAGCACCGGAAGCGCACCTATTGTAGGCAAGTGCGCGAATCCGTTGGCGGTTGGCACGTGTCGTAGCCCTACCGCCTCTGATCTCAGCCTGAGTCCGACTACCGCCGACTCCGGCGCTGGACTTTTAATACCTGCGAAACTCTCGCCGCAAACTACGACGATTCAGTCGTCGGAAAAGCCCAAATTGTTTAAACCGTACAAATCTGAGTCATAAGCATAATAATCCTATCAAATAATAAATGAAAAACTGAAGTGTAAATACTTTTTAAAACGCTAATGCATTTTAAAATGTGAGAATGCCAAATATTTTAGAAAAAAGCCCAAAAATCAAGTGTCAAATAATCAGTTGCTCTTATTATCATTATGAGTTACCTTAAGTTATTTATGTTGTTTGTTTTCTAATTAAGAAACAAAACCATGTAGCATAAACAAAAAATACTTATTGTAGATGAAAATTTGCAGAGTGGAATTGTATGAGAAAAATTGTGCAATAAATTCCTACGCTGAAAATAACAATAAATACTTACTTGAATAAATCCATTGGTTTTCAGCTTTCACTCGCTTTTCCGCCTAGTGAAATTGCGCTGGAATGATGTAGAGAGGGGAGTGGAGGCGGCAGCAGTAGCCAATCACAAGGTTTGTGCGCGCGCCATAAAAATGCGCCGGCTCCATTATCAGCCATGATAGTGACGGCGGCGCGGGAGTTCATTGCTTTCACTATGCATCTTTATTCCTCACACTACAGCTGGATCTATTGCAGGAGGCGGCAGCGGGCAGCAAATATTAGTATGCAGTATAACAGTTCGTAGCGTTCGCATGCCGCACTCGGGTCGATGCTAATATTTATGTTTAATTCGTACCACCACCCCCAAAAGCAAGTAATGTGTACGTAGAGTGTATGGACAAGTATGTGTAGGGTATGCATCAACGCCGCCCTCTCAGGGGTGGTTAACGCGCGTTATGCACATGTGCACTTGTTTTTGTTGCTCGTTGTCATTGCGCTCCTTTTTCATTTTTCAGCGCGTTTTATGCGCTTCCTGTTTTATGCGATGCAAAGTGTTCATTGCTTATTTTATTTCATTGACTTGACAATATTTTATTGTCTCACTTTTAAACTATATTTTTCAATTACCAAATAATCAATCAAATCAATTATTATTGCATTGTGTGATTTGCAGGCATATTTTGATTTAATTATTCAAATGTAATTTCTGTTTGACGAACACATGAGCACGTTTTGGATGTGATTCATAAGCTTAAAAAACGATTTATAAAGAGTCAATTCTATTGAGAGTTCATCCCTACTTGCTAAACGCATTATCAATTGGAACGAAACGATTTGTCACAGTTATAGACAGAATAAAATCATTTATTCTTATCTTGTCTATTATTTGATTCGCATAACGATTTTCTTCGGATATGGTTATTGGATAATATTCTTCTTGTTGTCATGGTAATGATAATTTTCAGCGTTTGCAACTACAGTATAAATATCACCCTCATTTAGAGTTATTAAACTCTGGAAATGTATTTTGCAATAACTAAATCTCAATGAAATTAAATAGTTTTTTTTTGCTATGATTGTAATTAATTCATTTTTTGTGTAGCATTGCAATAAAACGAAACAAAAATAAAGATGGGAAGATAACAAAGGGGTTATCAAAGTTTATCACCCGTGTCGTTCGTCATTTAACAAGTGGACGCCTGCAAAGTGTATAAATCTAGGGCTGACAAAACAAATCAACGAGCAACAAAAGAATGAAAGGGATTAAACGATTTACCGATTGTGCAGTTAATTGTGTTGGGCTTCTATGTTTAGTTTTACTGGTATAATACGGTGATACTCCCACACATGCTTGGATATTAAATGATACAATGCGTATGTGACAGTGGAACGAAGGGGTGTGTTATTGTTATCACTGTATCATGTAATGCATGCGTGCATGACACGTAGGCGCGTACGCGTTCAACCATTTAAGGGTGTAATTGAATAGGGTTTGCACATTAAAAGTAATGTTTTTATTGAGTGTAATTGTAATCAAACTACTGTTACTATTGTTGCATAATATTAATAATATGAAATATGAAAATGCAGAAAAAATATATAGAGAATAAATTAAATAAAATGCTGTAGCATATAAGTAAATAGAGGCATAACAAAAATATAAAATAAAGAAACAGAAGTAATTCGTATAGACGTTTAGATTTCTATTTAGATTTATAATAAAAATGTCACTGTTTATGACATATCAAGCCGAATATACGGCAGCGAATAGAAGTAATATGTATTCATAGCACATAGTGATAAAGTTGATAAAGTTGGGGAATGCGCGGATGATAACGGCCACTAAAATTATTTATGATCATGCTCATGAACTATACATCAAATCGCATTTAGTTGGCGCACCAATAACAATAACCGTTTCGTCGCAAAAATTCAGTTATTTTTCATTTGCTTCGCTTAATTAAGCGTTTGCATATTTAAATAGACAAACTAATAAATAGGATAGCCACCGTGAATTGGATCGGTGGGGAATTTAGATAATGTTATAAAAAAAATGATAAAATTTAATAAAATTCGTATTTTTGTAATGGATTCTTATTTGATTCTGATTTGATTCATAATGTATTCTTATGGCATTCTAATTAGATTTTTATAGGATTTTTACTAGATTTATATTGGATTATTATTATATTCATATTGGATTCCAATTGGATTTGTATTTGATAATAACAGGATTCCTATTGGACTCTTATTAGATCTGTATTAGATTCCAATCGAATTCCTATTGAATTTTTACTATATTCTTATTAGATTGCTATTAGATTCCTATTGGAACCTAAAAGGATTCTTCTTGGATTCCTAATGCGATCTAATCGGGTTCTTACTGGATCTCTATTAGATTCCCAATGGATTCCTATTGGATTTTTATTATGTTCTTATTGGAATCTTAAAGGTTTCTTTTTGGATTCTTACTGGTTTTTTATTGGATTCTTATTATATTCCAATTGAATTCCTGTTGGATTTTTATTAGATATTAATGGGATTCTTATTAGATTGCTATTATATTCTTATTGGAAGCTAAAAGGATTCTTGTTGGATTCTTATTGGTATCTAAGTGGATTCCTATTGGATGTTTATTTGATTCTTATTAGATTCCAATAAGTGCCTTAGTGGATTTTTATTTGATTTTAATTGGAGTTTTATTGAAATCTTATTAGATTCTCACTGAAATCTTATTGGATTTTTATTGTCTTTCTATTAGATTCTTAATGAATTCTTATTGAATTTTTATTGGACTCTAATTGGAAATACAATTAGAATCTAATAAGAATCTTATAGGATTTTTCCAAAAAAATGATTATTTTCATGCCGGAAATTGTACAATTTACACATTCAAGCAGGCCGCTTGAGGGTGATATTTTTTGCATTCACTTCATGCCTGTATCTTCACTCTTTTCTATTTTATTCATTTTACGTATACTGCATGCATACGTCTTTATCGTTTGTGCGCGGCGGCAGCCAGGAATGCAGCCAGCATCCCCGCAGTTGGCAGCATCTGCAGCCGGCCCCATTGCCACTGCTGCGCTGCCGCCGTCACTCTGGTAGCGGCGTTTATATGCATGTAATCTACTACGTGAAATAAATAGCCGTTATAAATTTGCTGCCACCGTTGCCACCATTGCCACCATCGTCGTTGCCAGCCAAGTGGGCAACGTGACGAGGGTGGGTGACGGAGGCGGCAGTGTTTTCCCTTGACAGACTAGCATGACGCCTGCGAATAAAGAAGTCTCCGACTTTTATCGAACACTTTCCTTTACATTATTCCATTGTCCTTCATATAAAATTCTAAATCCAATTTCCAACTTTTACAAATGAATTTTGTGATTTAATGTGTATTAAACCTAAATTTTACAACTTATAATATCCTTATTTGTCGCATTATATCATTATAAGGATCTCTTTACAACCGTATAACTTGAGAATCCTAGTCGTTATCTATTCATAGATGTTGATTCGCTGGCTCGAAATAAACAAGCGCGTTATGCGAATATGGGACTCGTATAAGCACGAGGGGCATAATAGATGGTGCGATACACAGCAGCATGGCGAAAGTTTATATTGATTGGGGTAATCCGGAACGTTCATCTCATTTATCTCAGCGCTCATCGCAAACTCGAACGCGCACCCCCGCATTTTCACATACGTAACAATGTACGCTGTGTGTGCGAAGATGAGCGCAAACACGCACGCGAGTAAACGGATATGTTTGGGTATCAGTCAATTTGGTTCGTGCGACGTGTGCCGCCCCCGGAGCGCATCAATGGGGATGCGCATTGATTGGGATTAATAGGGCTGATAACAGATGCGGTTAGCAATTATAAAGCGATTGACGTTTTATTAGTTGCACACGCGCGCGCACACATCACTTGTATTGTTTTGTCGCGTGCGTTTATTGGCAGGGCAATTGTCGCTCGCGTTCGGTTTCCATCCCCTTCGCAGCCATTTAATAACGCACAATTAACTCGTGTTCGACAAGATTTATCAGTGCTTTGCTGTGTAATTCAATTCGATTCAGTTCTATTGCCGATTTATTCTATTGCTGGTATTGTTACACTACTAACAAGCGTTCCTAATGTTATAATGAATAAATTAGTTCCATTGTTGATTAATAATAAATGCACAAGTGCATTTTACCATCGGACAATCGCAGAATACGAGGCTGAAATCTGATTTGAAATTTGATCAAATTGCGCAGAGCAACGTTGAATAGGTGAAAATCGTCTGTGTGTCGTCGCTTTTCCTGCAATCTGTGCTGCTGGAAAACAATTGGAACATATTGGAAATTGAAATAGTAAGAGACTCATGCAAAATACGTTTGCAGAATGTAGGTACGTGAAGGGCACTCGTGGAACAAAGTGACACGAATCTCAATACCTTTTTAAATCGAAGTTTATACAACCTCTGGGAAATCAAGCGCGCGCTCGAGGCGCACGCAGCGCGCCGCCAACGACGACGCCATTTGCCTGCTGCGACCTTCGCCGCCGCCACCGTCATACCTATGAACGTAGTCTAACCTTTTGTCGCCTACGTTTTTTGCTCCACACGGACGAGCAAATTTAAAAAATCATTGCGTATTTTATGACCGTGAACCTCTCAGTTGTCACCGGGACAATTTATGTTCTGCGCCCTTTGTGTGCGTTACACGAGTGTTGAGAAAATTGCATGAAAATCACATTCGCAAACGGATTTAATTCGCATGCATGTGGAATCGCCAGTTATAATAACGAAGGCGGCCGCTGCGCATTATGTCCTCGCAACCATAAACGCGTTTAATCTCGCCGCCGACGGACGAGCTCGTCTAATCGTTGCTCTAAGTAACTGCCATCCGCCCCCGAGAAGCTTGTTGGCCGTAGCACTACATGCTACTAACATTATCCCTCGCCGGCGGCGAAGACGTAACGTGTTCGTTTATCCCGAAACTCAGCGCACATAAAATTCTATGCGCGTGAAACGTACGTGTGTGTAAATTACAGCACAAAATGGTAGCAACTAAAAATCAAAGTGTCGTTATGGCATTCATGCGCAGGGTGGATGAGAATTGCTGCCACTTTTTGCCCGGGGGCAGACAAATATGGATGCTTGCGCAAAAAGGCGATGATTTTCCTGCTGAAGCGCACAAAGCCGAGCGCTGGGAGTGTAAATAATAAATTACATGATATTACGCGAACGCTCAGCTTGCTGTTGCTGTGCTGGGCGATGTTTAAGAGGGGCGGCAAGATTATATTCAATAATTAAACAATTATGCAGCGTTTACACGTCTCCCGGGAGCGCAAACAGAAAATTGCTTGGGGCTGCGCAATAAGAGCAGCTTATTCCCTTATGATATTAATAACGATGGCGGCGCAGCCAACCCGGGATGTGCGTACGAATCAGCGTGTTATCCTTGTTATTCCCTAAGGATAAATAATCATTTGAAAGTCAGCGTGCCATCTATGTCTTTAACGAGAAGCAGAATTCTTATACACATATTCCACCAGATGTCTCGTAGTGCATCATAGTGGAGGCATATTTTTAGTTAACCTGAAAAGTTTCTAAATAGTGTTTTGTGGTGTTTATCTATAGATAATAAATAAAATGAGGTGTCCGCGGATAATTCAAGTGCTGTTAAAGAACCGACAAGTGGCATTTAGTAACATACGTGAGTTATCATTCATTCAATAATTCGTGTGAGTTTAAAAGGTAATTTTAGGCCAATTAAGCACACCTTCAGAAGTGCAAAGGCAAAATGAATTGTTTGTTCTTGAACAAAAACGCCAGAAGGAAGGCGTTGGGCGTATTGAGAAAATGGATATTGAAATCACCGGCATAGATAATGCACCAACTCTAGTCATGAACAGAGCTGTTTCAACACCTTATGATTGTGCTAAACGTAAGAAACTCAAGTCAATATAATGATATGTTATACAGTTACCTTCCTTGCTCTAGATATCAATGAGAAAGTAATGAATAATGCTGCAGTGGCATTGATAAATAATGAAACACTTTGGCACATGCACAAACCACTACCAGACTCATGCAAATTAGAATTTCTACATTACAATCATGCACAACCTGCAGGAGTTAATAAAGCCTTTTGGAGGACATGTAGCTTTCTCCTTGGTGCTGTTGCTTCTCAAGCATTTAAGGATAAGGTAGATGTTCAACTTCATAGCTTCCCCATACCCAATGGTATGTATTTATATCAAATCCATGATTCTCATACTCAGTAAATAAATACTGTTTTAGTAAAATCTGGAAGTTTTGTGTATGATATTCAACTGTCACTGCCAGACTGGACTCCTAAAGAAGATGAGCTGAGAGTATTATCAGTTGAATTTAAGAAATTTTGCCAACAAGAACATCCTATTACATGCCTAGATGTAGCACCAGATTTTGCACAACTTATGTTTGAGAAGAACCCACATAAAACAGCACAAATTCCTGATATTGCTGCAAACAACGGTGGGAAAGTTACGCTATTTCGAGCAGGAGAACACATTGATATTTCCAAAGGTCCTATGATTTCAAACACAAGTCAAGTAGGCAGAGTCACAGTTAGCAATGTTATAAAACTGGATACAGATATCAAGGGCAGTCCAATTTATCGTTTTCAAGGAGTTGCACTCCCAAGTACAATAATATTAAACCATTTTGCATTTGGCATCTTGGAAAAACGTGCTAAACATTTGGTAATCAGATTCGTTTTAAGATTTGCTCAAGTATTAATGATTCTTTCATTGCAGAATTCAGCTAGAATTCCTGGTTCACAAGGTGTCACAACTGAGGACAACAGTTTTATGGCACAAGCAAATTAAGAGCCCCTAATTAAAAGTATTATGAATACAACTGCTAGGAAATAATTATTCAATTGTGAATATATATAAGTACAATATAATGGATTTTAAATGGTTCAAATTGTTGAACGTAGCTAGCAATGGCATGTGTGATAACAACTGCCTCTTGATGACCCCAAATCATGAACTTTTTATAACGCGGTCGTATTTTTGTCCCGGATTATTGAATATTACTAACTATACGACGCGTGCAATGTAATGACTGAGTACAGCAAAGCCCCATTTGAAAGGAAAAGTTTATAGCGAACTAAATCATAAAAACTGGGAAAAGCTGTATCAACATATTATATTGCAATCAATTCAATATGCTGCTTTTACACCATTTATAAATCAACGCATATTTTTCAGACGCAACTATGCTTAGTAAACGGAAAATATTTAGTTAACTGCTATATCAGGCATTTATTGTATACCGTCCAAACTAGGATTTTACCTGTTTGGGTATAACAAAGGAGTGATGCACCTGCATGAGTAGAGATAGACTGAAAAACAGGTTTCCTTTATAAATACTTGCTTTTCAAGGGTTTAAAGAGTGAATCAATAATTCCAGTCTCACAGCCGGCTGATCATGTGTTGATATCTTGCTGCTAGAAAATAACAGCTGAGGTCAGGATTCCAATAAACATTGCCTCCTGAACGCTGATTACGACGTTCTGTTTGAGCGTGCAGCTACTGAAGTTAGTTGCTTGTTAGAGTTTAGAGTGATAGGACGTGCAAAGAAAACATAAACAAACGCAAGTGCGGGTAGCATCATGTTACACAAAGCATTCTGCTTTGCATTGTGCATTAGCGCAGTTGCACACGCAGGTCAGTAATAGCCTTTTATTGGCCTCTTTAATGAAATTGCATGTTGCGAATATATTACAACTCAATTGTTCTCTTTAGCTTTCACAGGAAAAGTAACCGGAAAGAAGAATTTGCAAACACCGGAATGGAGCCGCATTTATACCGTTAAGGGTACTTTGTATATCCCTTACGCTGAAATTACGGAACCATTTTACGCTTGGTTTGATGCTGATGCTAAACAATCACGCATTGATTATTACGGTGGCATGGTCAAGACTTATCAACTTCAGAAATACGGTAGCTTCGGTACCAGCATTAAGGTAGCACCTGTTACCACCGAGAACGAGTTAAACTCGCAAACTTGTTTGCAAGTAAACGGCACGGAGGAAACAGCCATTGAGCCACAAGCAATTTTACCATCTTTGATCGGTTTCGAATGTGTGGGAGAAGAAATGATCGGCGGAGTCCGTGCAGAGAAATGGCAAATGACGCAAACCATTGGGCAGAAAGTTAATAAATACACAATGTGGTTGAGATGGCATAGCGTTGAAGAAGGTGGTGTTGGCAAATATGCTGTACCATTGCGCTACGAAATGAAAGGTTTCAATTCTCTACTTGGCAGTCATTATGATCATTATTATTTGGAGTATGATTACTATGATGTTAATGAAATTGACCCAGAGACGTTTGCTGTTGATCCCAACTTGCAATGCAGCTCATTCCCAGGACCAGGAGACAGACATATTTATACATTCAATCCAATGAAAGAATTTATCCACCCAGTTTCCACCTCTCATGTCGAATACGAATTTGGCAAGTTCTTAAAGAAACACAAGAAAGTTTACAACTCAGAACGAGAGCACTCTAGGCGCAAAGAAGTTTTCAGGCAAAATGCGCGTTTTGTTCACGCTAGCAATAGACAACACAAAGGCTTCACCTTGAGTATCAATCATTTGGCTGACCGTACTGATTTGGAACTTAAAGCACTACGTGGAAGACGCTATTCTGGAGTTTACAACGGTGGTAAACCTTTCCCATATAGCAAGCCAAGCGCTGCTGATTATGATCCAACTTTCGATTGGCGCATTCACGGAGCTGTAACCCCAGTTAAAGATCAATCTGTTTGTGGATCTTGCTGGTCATTTGGTACAATTGGTGCAATTGAAGGCGCTTACTTCTTATCAACCGGTCAACTGACCAGATTATCACAACAAGCGCTTATTGATTGCTCTTGGGGCTACGGCAATAACGGCTGCGATGGTGGTGAAGATTTCCGCGCATATCAATGGATGATGAAACATGGTGGTATCCCAACTGAAGAAGAATATGGTCCATACTTGGGACAAGATGGTTATTGCCATGCTAATAATGTCTCTCTGGTTGCTAAAATTACTGGCTGGGTTAACGTTACTTCTGGAGATCCAGATGCTTTGCGTTTAGCAATCTTCAAAAATGGTCCTATCAGTGTTGCAATCGACGCAAGTCATCGCACATTTAGTTTCTATTCTAATGGTGTTTATTATGAACCAGCTTGGTATGTACTCAGAAATCATCTACCTAATATATTAATTATGTTACATTTCAGTGGTAACAAAGTTGATGAATTGGATCACGCCGTTCTTGCTGTTGGCTACGGTCAACTCAGCGGAAAAGATTACTGGTTGATCAAAAACAGCTGGAGTAACTACTGGGGTAATGATGGCTATGTTTTGATGTCAGCTGAAAATAATAATTGTGGTGTGATGACTACACCAACCTATGTGACCATGTAGATTTGTAATCATAATCAGTTCTTCCAATTTAATAAAACTTTTAAGTTCATAAACTTAACACCTGTATAGAATAAACTGCTTCACTGTTCTTCATGGTTTTGGAGATGAATAATTTAAACTGCAACTATTGGTGGACAAATAGGACATATATTTACACCCACTTGTGCCTTTTTTACATTTTCTTGTTAAATTAACCATTAGATGAATTTTAAGCAATGCTACTTGCGTTTGATGCTATTCTCGGCCACAGATCCGCGCATTCTTTCGCCACTGGTCCGGTGATAGCAGAACCTTTCATCTCGCCTTTGTTGTTTACAATGACGCCGGCATTATCTTCAAAGTAAATGAACACACCATCCTTCCTACGGAATGGCTTACGTTGCCTGATCACCACTGCAGGCATGACCTTTTTCCGGAGTTCTGGTTTACCCTTCTTCACTGTGGCGACAATCATATCACCGGAGCCGGCAGCTGGGAGACGGTTCAAACGACCTCCAATGCCATGCACGGCAATAACGTACAAGTTCTTGGCGCCTATTGAGACAACACATTGTCAAAACATACAGAGTTGATGCAAGGGTTGACAAACTTACCAGTGTTATCAGCACAGTTGATAACGGCGCCTACCGGCAAACCCAGGGAGATCCGGAATTTAGCTCCCGCGGAACCACCACGTCCTAAAAGCAAACACCGAAAACATGTTAGCACGTACAAACCATAACATAACCTCCATCAACGTCAGAACAATTTTATGCACAAATTTCACAAAGATCCATATTAATATTATGATTCACGTATCATCCGCGAAACGGTGAACAATTTGAAGGGTTTATTTGTGAAATCGATGCACAGATTATCAAGATATTTGATGATAACTCTACAAATTTTCAGGAACCCACCTCGCTTAGACATTTTGCTGTGTAGAAAAGGAAGATGAGAAAGGCTGACGGCTAGCGCATGCGATTAGTTCACTGATGCAGGGGGCGTTCAAGTTTGTTATGATGACAGCACCCTCTGCAATGTCAGTCTTATTTCAAATTTCAATTTAATGATATATTTAAAGAGATATAAAAGTGAAAATAATAAATATGTCTAAATTATCGGTTAATAGTGAGGATTCAGATGCATCACTTAATTCGCTTGAAGAGTCCATTAGTTTCATAGACGAATCTGTGGCTGAGTACAACAATGAACAAAAACGTAAGGCAAAACTAAATGTAGCGTTCACCGAGTTGGAAGTTCAACAAGAAAGCCTAATTTCAACTTTAAACCTTAATAATGACCCAGATTTGGAAGGTAATTTTGAAATAATTGGGCACACTACAACAACTCTTGATTTCAATAAAGAAGACAATGATTCAACAGCAGTGCAAGACAATAGTTTTGTTACTAATGATGAAGCAAGAGCTGATGATTTAAATCATGAACAAAGTTTTACTTCTGGTGAGGACGAAGAAGACAATCTTGTTTCTGGTGAAGAAGCAGCAGCAAATTACAAATCTTCAGCTCACGCTCTGATTGAAGAACCCAAACAGAAAGTTAAACGGGTCAAAAATGTGTCAGATTATGCCAAACTACGACAGTCCTTCTTGAAAACGTTTTCTGATAAGATTCCTACTGAGTTCTCAGAATTTAACAAGTATTTTCGAGTAACTTCAAAATCGATAACAATTTTATTACGTAAGTATTAACGGTTGCATATCTTTGGTTGTATATTTAGAATTTTGTCAAAGCTGAGGTTAGAATAATTGAGATTATTTAACAACTTGTTTCACGTTTTAACTAATTATAAACAAAATGACGACAACAACAGTTCCATTAATTGATAGAATACAGGTTGAATTGCAAGGTAAATTGTGGACATTCAATCGCTATTATCACATTTATGGTTTAAATCTTGTGATTCTTTAATTATTTGATATCAAAAGTATGGTATAATTGTATGATGTTTGTTTGTAGCTCAAGAACCATGGCCAAAGGATGTCCTGTTGTTCCAGCATTATGAAGTTGAGCAAATTCTATTACCAGACAATGCAAATTGCCTGGCAGTGCAAACCTTTTTAAAAATGTGCCAGCTTGATTACAAAGTTGAAGCCAGACCAAATGCAGATGCAATGTCACCAACAAACAAGATTCCGTTCATTAAATGTGGAGCATTTATTGTATCTGAGTTAGAAGGTATTGTCCAATTTGTGGGGAGCAAGGGAATATCACTTACAAGTGATTTAGACTCTGAGAGCAAAGCTGATATGAGAGCTTATATGACACTTGTAAACAATGTATTAGGTAGTGCTGAGCTGTATCTCTGCTGGTGTGAAAATGAAACGTATAATGAGGTAACAAAACCAAGATTTGGATCTGTATATCCATGGCCTTTAAATCACATCCAGACATGGGTGAAACGTCAGGAGGAAGTCAAGAGATTAAAGGTGATTGGCTGGAGTCAAAAGTCTTTGGAAGAAGTTTACAATGATGTTGAGACATGTTGTCAAGCTCTAACTGATAGGTTGGATAACAACCAATATTTCTTTGGTTCTAAGTAAGTAGTTTTATATTTCAGCAAACATCATAAGTCATAAAATCATGGGCTTTTGAATTTATTGTTTGTTTGTTAGATATACTGAGTTAGATGCTTTGGTTTATGGCCATATTTGTGCCCTACTAACAACTCCACTTCCTGGCAGTATCTCAATGACTGTTAGAAAATTCCCAATGCTTATCAACTTTTGCATTAGCATTGATCAGAATATTTATAATCGCACAGCATCATATCCTTATATACCTTTCACAAGGGGTGGAAGGTTGCATGCCCCAGAAGTAAGTTCCTTTCTTAATCTTCCTGCATATGTGGCATTAACTTATTTTTAGCAAATCTGATTGAGTTTTCCTGGTCATTCTGCTTTGAATAAACAGTCGCTATTGCCATCTGAGCGTGAATCTATTACGAATATTTAATAAAGTAATTGCCTGGAATTCTAATCTCAAACTAATCATTAGGAGAAGTGTACTAAATACATTGTTTTATCTTGCAGGCCAACAGAATTAGAGGCCTTAATCTTTGGACATCTCTACACTATATTGACAACACCGTTACCAAATGCAAATTTGGCAAATATTGTAAAAAACTATCCTAAATTGATTGATCTAATTACACGAATTGAAAAACAATACTTCCAGAGAGAATCATTTAAAAATTAAATGTAAATCAACATGTAATGCAGCATTTTTCATATCTGTTAGTACTGACAGCAAATGAATTTGTAATTGTTAGAATTGTATGAAATTATTAAAACTAGTTATTCATAATTGATTTATCATTATTTAATGAAGCAAATAATATTTTGGCATTGAAATTTTTATTCAAATCATGTTACAATTCATAAGTGATCTAATTGGTGCCGAGCTGTAAAGGTTCGGAAAATTCCACCAGGGGTCGCACTAGTATCTAAAAGTTGTCAATTCAAGCCATTGTAAAACAGTTTTATTTCGTGACTCCTGCGTTTGATTGTAAGTTACATTTTATTTCGTTTTACAATTCCATTTGTATAAATTAAGATACTGTTTAGTATTTCTTTCGTTGAAAAGCACCGTGTTTTATAATACTTAACCTCGTTATAATACGTTAGAAAGAACTACGCTTACAAAGTTCTACGCAAGATTCGGTACCAGAGCCACATTGGCATTCAAATAGGAAGTACGCAAAGTTCAATTCCGCGCATTATATACAAGTATCCAATATACGTGAATTAATTCCGCATTATTTAATTCGATCATGTGGCTATGATACAACGGAATCTCCATTGCCCAACGACAATTTTGATATCGTTGGGCAAATAATCTGACGAAGACGCTACGCTTGTTACGCAGTTTGTATCAAATTTAATAAGTAAAATGATACGCTGATCTGCAGTTATAAATGCTGAGGCAAGAATAAGTGACTGGTATTCATTAAACTTAGTAAATTCAATGTGTTAATGCATTTGCCAGACGCACTGCTCGGTCCAGCATGTGTGAAATCGCTTGTTTTACCCACCACCATATTATAACATTATCACGATTACAGGTTATTATAAATATCATTAGGAAACATTCGAAGAGGGATGAGGTCATTGTTTGTTTATGTTGTGTTTTAGCCATGGAGGCCTCGCAAGTAATGTGTGCCGTGTGTCATCCCGTCCAAGACATGATTATGAGGAGAAGAGACATTGGCGTTGATGAGTTGTGTGTACAAATGGCACTGAATGTGGTTGTCGTCGTTCGTTCGATACGCTCGCACACCACAAAGTTTTGCCAGCTTAGCTGGTGTGACTGTACGCCGTGTTCGTGTACGGCCCGCTATAAATCGAGCTGCTCGGATTCGATGTGGTCTTCTTGCGGCGGCGGCGCGCGAGGAGGCAGAGGATCGCCGCAATCACGCACAACATGAGGATCAAGCCGGCGATGCAGATGCCGATCGCAAAACTCTTTTGCGATATGCAAATGCTGTCTTCGGGGCTCTGAAAATGTCATAAAACGATCGTAAGTTCATTTGCATTCCACATATAATTGAATAGGAAACCACAAGTGTCACTACAGTGAAAGTAGATACACCTGTGATACTGTAATACACATATTACTTTAAGTATCAATTCGTGTACAACACATTAAGGAAGTGTATGACTTAATGGAGCAATTTTTACTTCTAGTTGTTTCTGTAATTTTTCTCGCTAACGTATTGATAATTGCAGGTAAAACAAATGGGTTTCTAAGCAGCCAGATAAACGAGTCGAGCAAATTGCAGCTATGATGATTTGTTTAGCGTCGTGTTCAACAAAGGAATGACGCCGTTGCATTTTTCATGGTGAGTTAGCGGCGCTAATGGCACGTCGTGTATGCGTCTGCCAATGTGATTCTTCAAGATTATCCACATAATGGATTCGCAAGCGCATGCATGCGAATAAACTGTGTGTGGAACAAGAAATTTATAACACCTCTCATACGCATTTCGAGATGTTACGCGATGTCCAAGTACAAGTACATACCTTTTCGCTAAACACCGAATCGTCGTCGAGACCTGCCTTCGAAAGGTCGTTGGCTTCGTTGACATAGAGCCCGCTGTACACCTCGATGGTCGCCGGCGTTCCTTCGCTGGCGTCGCCCGCCTGGCTGTTGTCCGCCTGCCGACGTAATCGATTGCCACCGCATGAAGACGGCTATAACATGAACATCATAACAAATCAACAACAATCCCACATCATTTGACGTGCAAATAAATTGCTAGCACTTTATACTGAGACTTGGTAACTGCGCGAAGGAGGCGGCATGAAAGCGGTCTTAATCCTAAATCAAATTTCACTACTGGACGGATGCTGGCTATCATCCAGCGGACCAAAAAGTGAAGATGAAACTTTCGCTTTTCGATGCCGTTTCTCATGTGTTACTTTGAGTCTCAGCACGTTTCAAGGTTAGCGTGACAACCTCTCAATTACGACCAAGACGAAGATTCCATACAATGATATTAAGATTGTCCTAATCACGCTGAAGACAGCAGAAAAGAAGCGCAGAAAAGAATCGTACACAACGTTGTTTATAGAAAATTGCACGCGCATTATGGTCATTGGGTAGATTTGAAATCTTGGAAAACGACAGGATATCCCACATCCGATTGAATGTTTCTTGTCGCTCTTGAGCCAGGAAACAAAGAAGAGTATCGCGGCAACGCGCAATAATGCAATGAATCATGCGTTGCTGCTTAGGAATGAACGAAGATCCAAAGAAAGTGATTTAGTATGCGCAAGACACATCGTGAATGCACGCAATGCACGTTTATTTCCCGGCATTCCATGATGTTTGTTAGATTTTGCTGAGAAATTTATAAGTGGATTCAATGGAAAGATCTTGACCAATAATTAATACCGCAAGGATGAATGAAGAGCAAGCGAAGCGTTATGAGGAATGCTAATGGTCTCGTATGTTTTTATCCTTGGATGGAGATATTTAACATCCTGGTAACGACAAGAAATACGATGTTTTAGACTACATCTTATCGTTTCTCATATCACGCGATGGTGAATATCGTGATGCTTCGATATTAACTTTAAAACTGCTTGTTTGCATTTTATGTATCTACACTTGACCTTTCCTCGCTGCGCTTTTTTCCGCGTGCTTTACGTTTGCCAACGATCTTCACATATTTTCTATTTCCCTAGGAGGCACTTGCTCGTGAAATGCGCATCGCAGACCCACAATGGCTGAATGATCCATCTCCATCGGCGTGAGACACATGACCTACGACCCTGCAAGATGCAAAGCGCCAGCGTCATTGCCATCATCATCGCCATGGTCGTCGTCGCCGTCGTCTAACGGTGCGCGCAAGTCCGCTATGGAGATGCTGTAAGTCCATGATATTGCCATTGTTTGCATGATCTTTGCATGTTCATAATGCACATTGCACATTATTGCCGGTATCATTATGGTAAACGAAACAACAGCACTTGCAAAGCGATTTATTGCTGGTATTTACGTACCATGATTTACGTAAAGTTACGGTGCAGATAAAAGGAAAATCATAAAGCATTTGAATGGTTTCTAAGTGTTGTCAAGCCGAAAGTAAATGATTCCCCGAATGATTAATATCATTACATTCATCAGAGGTTGCATGATATATTAAGTTTTAATTACTTTCGGCTTTGGTAAACATAACCAATCTAAAGAACCAGCCAAAACATATGTTCGAACTCAAATTCGGGAAAATATATGTATTCGGCTAACATCGGGTGGCATCATTGTTTTCACCGTTTTAACGTTGGTACCCTATCGCTTTCAGGTTTGAACCCGTCTGCAAATTGTTACCGACCTGTTGAGGTAACGTCTGGAAACGTCGCAATAATTTTTAGTGATCGGGATATTTTCGTGGCGCGTGTAGAACAAATACACCGGTAGTTTAATTGACATGTCTGGCAAATTAAATCGCGGTGAACAGTTAGACGAACTGCATATTGCGTGAAAGTGATTGCATCATTGTAATTAGTGCGTGTGTCGCGTGTCGGTGTAAGAAAAAGACTTGCAGGAATGCATACCGTAATGATTTCGCATCCGTTGTCGGCCATTACGCAGAGCTTGACGTTGCATTGGTAATATACGGAAGCTGTGTAAGGAAACTTGTGGGCTTGGAAGTGCACCGTGGCGCGTGTTTTGTCATCGGAATATTCAAACATGCCCATGATCTCTGGGTCCAGTGGGCATCCATCCGAATTGATGAGCTTCTGCTCACCCCAGCCGAGACCATCTCGCACGAGGCAGTCAGTGATACGAATGCCGTAAGAATCCTGTGGATCTAATGCGATTTGCAATGTTAACGGGTCACCAATCTTAACATTTTCAGCGACTTCCTTCGTGCTTGGATCACCGGAGAAGATCTTCATTGTGCAGGCGGGCATCTGAGCCGTGGCAGTCACCGGGTCGGCGTGAGTCAAGCTGTTCGAGAAGAGAGGAACGCTCATTAGTGGTGGACCACCGGACACGACCGGGAAATTAACTAAGGTAAGCGTTTTTAAGTACTTACTCTACTCTAAGCGAATCGTTGAGCACGGTGTTGTTGCGAGTGTTATATCGGCATCGAATATGGAAGCCTTTTCCTTGGTTCGTTACCAGCTTGAGATGGGGTTGCACGACGATCGTATTGAAGTATTCAATTCCACCGTCATCCTGTAAAAAGTCGACAAAGTAGTATCGTTAGTTATCGCATTCTCATGGTATGTTAATGCGGCATCCACACACGTTTTTCTATACATTTCACGTTGTTTGCGCATATTTTTGCTCCTCGCCTGGTAGACGTAGGTGGTTTGGTTATTGCTTGCACGTTCTGCCATCCGATTAAAGCGATTGAAAGTAAAACAGTTGATGTAAAATTTGCGTGACGTTTCGCATTAGGCGACATTGCGTTGGTGATGTTTTTGGCCACTTAGCACTGGTAGTTAGATTCGTGTCTGATATACGCTGATGACTATGCTTTTAGGTTGAGCAATCGCCAAAGAGGTTTTTTATATTGTTTTTAGTGAACAATAACACGAAACGATACAAAGTGACAAAAAGCACAGCGACAAGGTCGACTGACTAGCCGATTTTATAACGTGGGATTTCGTAAAGGTCACCACGAATATTGAAGCATCAACTTGCACACGTCTTCATTAATCATCATTGCATATCTCACAAAGCTTAAGTATAAACACACACCGAGAAACATTGACAATTTGAAGACATGAACAATACTTGAACAAACCGGATTTGCAACAACATTGACAGTTTTGTAACGTACCTACTGTGATATGAGTCATGTTTGAATGCTAACCACGCATAAGAAAATTTTGCTTGCCTTGCTAAAATATCGCGCATAGTAAAAGTGTAAGCAGCAAGTTTGCGTGCTTCTAAGCACATGGATATTTTCAATTTGCAAACGACGATGCTGGTGCTGCTGCCAGCCTGCCGGGCAATTCATTTATATATTTGCGGCGGGTTATTATTGCTATTATCTTTGGTCGAAGAGTTGGCGGACGAACCGCGCCTTCTTGCGCTGCGCTTGGTGTTTGTCGCCTGCCTTGGCGTTTCGTCCGCTTCGCTTTAATCTCGAAGGCGCGTGGCGTGCTTAAGCATTGCAAAATTACATGCTATAAACAAATACGTTTGTCTCTCGTGTCGAATTCATACTCAGTCATTATGCTCCTAATCACATGACTAGTAATCATGCGTTACTCATAAGTCCAAGTAATTTGCGAAAATATTGGCGAATAATATTAAATACACATCTCTTTTGGAAAATGTGCAATTCCAGAATGAATTTGCACAATTGAATTTAATTGCAGGATTGTTCAAGATATGATTAGTTGGCTAATTTTATGCGTCTTTCAACATAGCTTTAGCTTTCAACAATAATTGCGAATATGGACAGGCACTGAAAGTCCATTATACGCGCTTAGATTGTGAACGAATGTTACATTGTGAGTAATCATTTATAATACGCGAATGACTTAGCCGGGCTATTGTAGAAAGTACATACTCTTAACATTTTACTTCCAGCCATGTGCGCACTTTGGAGATAGTTAAACAACAACGGTTGAGAGTTTTACTTGCTCTTAAAATATCAAATATTGGCGTTTGGAAATTTCGTATAGTCAAATATTGAACAAGTTCTATTCTATGAGCTGTCAAATCAAAGTTGTGCCGGACATTGACTTACGGTTTATTCTGAAATAGTTTATCTGATCACGTATAACAACCGCAAATGAATTGAGAGAATTAATCAGAAATGCATGCAAATGTATTATTATTACATGGCAGTTATGTAATATTAAGTCATATGTGCACTTGATAACGTTAAGTAAAAGTATGCTACAATTCCGTGTTTCATTAATTAGTTGGCGAAGAAAATAGGTGGACCGTCTAATCGAATAATATTGTAGCTATTATTGTCAGTCGGTTCATTCTGCATTTACGGCTTGACTATCGTATCGCGGTATTAATGTTTTAGAAAGGAAACGCACCGTTTTGATTAATTTAACTGTTTCTTTCACTTAGCGCACGCATGTTATGCAAGTGATCTTGAAGCGGTTTTAATTTTTCGAATTTGTCACAACACATTTATTTGTTTCACGAGTGAAATATACGGTAATAGTTTGATTAAAGTGAAATAACTGTCATTCGAGCACAGTTATTTTAATGCGTAAAAAGTAAATGTTTGGGCAAACATTAAATTTATGGTATTTCATGCGCTTTATCATTCTTTGAAGACTTGTGGCTTAGGGCTTGCGTTTGGCGCGTCAAAGCACTTGAACCTTTTTTTTTGCTTTATGATTCTTGACGCATATGAAAAGCTTGGCGCGTGAAAATAAACACTTTAAGAATTGGAGAAAATATTCCATTGACTGTCACATAAATTACCCTTGCACATGTATCTTTATGGAAAGCGTAAGGGCAATTAATGCTTGCTTCACTGCAGTCTAGTGTTAGCAGTGCTTGAGTGAACATCGTGCAGTTAGATTTTGTTATTGAAATATTCAAAACTTTAGTAATGATTATACATATACATTGGTTAATAATTGTTCACAAGTGATATGCGTGCGGTAATTAGTGATACAGAGTTTGAACCGCGTTCTTGTCGAATCTTTTAGTATTATTCTCAGCAAAAGGGCGTAATTTTGTACAAACGCAATATTCGCCTAAATTCACGTTTATTTGGATATGCAACAGCATTATTCTTGACCAATATCTAGTCGTACCAAATTTCATAAAACACCCGCGCTAAAGGGTGCGTCTCGCTTATGCGTCATTTGAGCTTTCTTTTGTGTTCTAAACATAACATGCAACTCTTAAGCTACTCGTACTCTAAACATAACTTGCTAGTCTACATGGCAAATTGGAGCATAATTTGTGC
Source organism: Aleochara curtula (assembly GCA_963978815.1). Taxonomy (NCBI): domain Eukaryota; kingdom Metazoa; phylum Arthropoda; class Insecta; order Coleoptera; family Staphylinidae; genus Aleochara; species Aleochara curtula. Next base: position 14,388,218 of record OZ022216.1, on the reverse strand, counting down.
TTGACTACTGCCTGGTATTTACAGCTAATTTTCTCGAAGATTCTTACATATTAAAATACATAAAGGGGGGGCAATACAATATCCACTAAGTCAGGCTGACTTTTTGGAGTCTTCATCGACATAATTTTCATTAATGATCAATAATACTTGTATTCAGGCCTGACCAGCTGTAGGGGGACCACCAGATACCAAGTCCTCGGTAGTATATAATCGTTTATTGAAATATTTGCACATAGTCTTCTTGCTATGTACAATTCATGCCTTGCGGCGTTACAACAATACTCTTTTTTCTTTTTACAGTGAAATAAAATAAACTAAAATATGTGAACTAAAATAAATGAAAGAATAAACTGAAATGAAGTAAGCTAAGATGAATAAATAGTAGAATACAAATAAATACTTAATTATTTACAGAACTATTAAATTATTTACATGAATACAAGTGTGCATCAAACTTCACGATTCGGCTGTATGTTTGATTAGTATTTGGGATGTTGAGGTGATCACACTATAGCATGCCTTTTGGAATAGCGTGTGGATATTTGGAGGTTCTAGACCTAGTTCGATTAGCTGCGCCTGGAGGTGTCTGTGCTGTTCAGTCTGTAGCACTTCGCCAAAAACACCGATTATCATGAGACTGAGGCTCACGGGGCATCGATGCTTCTGGCGAATTGCGTCCATTAGATTTTTGTCTCTGTGTATTGTCTTGTAGTTGTTGTTGTCTATGTGGGTGCATGAGTTTTTCGTATATTTTGTCAGTTTTATTTGTTCTTGTAGTCTGTAGTTCTGTAGGTGTGGGATGGAGATTTCGAATAGGAATGTCTTTGGGCGTGGATGGATTCGTTGGATCATGATGTCTGGTTTGTTGTGGTGTAGGGCTTGTTCGGTGAGGATTGGTTGTCCGGCTCGTATTCTGAATGTCTGTCCGTTTGTCGTGTATTCTGTATTCAGGACCGCTTTACCGAAAGCTAGGTCCTTCTTTGTTGGCTCCGGAGCTCCAGTGTATTCCAGGATGTATTTGAGGAGCCAGTGCACCACCAGGTCGTGCCTATTGCTGTAGGCGTTGCTAAGCTTCTGCCTACAGCTTGACACCACATGGTATGCCGTCTCACTCTCATCGCATCCCTTCCTACACCTTCGATCCGTTGCGTTCTTTGACTTTAGCTGGAACATCTGTTCCTCAGAGGCGGCTAGTATTATTGAAAGTTTGCTGCTGTTTGTCTTATAATATGTGGAAGCGGGGAATGAGATGGTTTCCTGTTCTGTCACTACGTGTTTGGGGTAGGACATAGCTTTCGTCCAGTCGTCAATTCTGTCTTGTTTTGTTTTTGTTTGTATTTGTTCTATTGTCGTCTTGCATGTTCGTGTGTCTTCGGGCTCTGTTATGTGGTACTTGTCTGCAACATGCCGGTACTCGCTGATGGGAGTTCGGCACCCTGCTTTGTCCAGTTTTCGGAATCTGTCTAGTGCGTCGGTAAGTTCGTGTTGTTCTGTAAGGTAATGGAATTTTCGTACTATTTGGATGGCTGTCTCGGTTTCTATAGATTTGAAACCGAGGCCGCCGAGGTTTGGAGGGAGGTACAGTCTTTGGTTGGAGGTCGGTCTTGATTTGATATTGTGTTCGGTGAAGATTCGGCGGATTTTGGAGTCTAGGTCACGGCAGGTTTTTAGGGTGGCGGATATGGATTCTGCGGGTCGGATATTACCGGTTATATATGTTGCTGCGGGTATAATTGTGGAGTTGAAAAGGATACGTTTCTGGTAGCTTGTGAGTTGGGATTTGATGATCTGTTGGGTTTTTGAGAGGATTTTGTCTTCTAGGCTGTCGTAGTTGTCTGTTGTGTCTAGTTCAGTCTGTTCAATACCCAGGTATCTGTAGCTTCTTCTGATCTCTGGAATAAACATGTGGTCTTGTTCGGTTTCTTCGACCGATTTAGTATAGTGACCACATTTCTCTACGTTTAAATCCAGGCCAATTTCCGCTCCACATACCTGGATCTTGTGTGTGATAGCGTCGATCGCATTGCGCGTGGGCGCATGGCACTTGATGTCATCCATAAAGGCGATAATCTCGTGCCTGCCCCGCGCAAGCCTATTGATGTCGGGATCTTGTTTTATGTGTCTGATAATGCCAGCGGTTGTGAGGATGAAGAGGAGTGGGCTTAGGGAGTCGCCTTGGTATATACCGCGGCCAACTTTGATGCGTCTGTGCTGTTTGTCGATGTCCAGTTTTACTGTCCAGTTGCTTATGGCAGAGAGGATTACTGCTTTGTGATTGTTGGGTATAGGTAGGGAGTCTATTAGTTGTGTTAGCTTGTCATGGTGGATGCTATCAAACGCCTTTCTAAAGTCATACCATACTGAATGGTGTTGACTTCGGCGTAATCTAGCATGTTGGGTGAGGGATTTGTCAATTAGGAGCCCGTGCATTGTGCCCCATACGTTACGTCGGCACAACTGCTCGGGGGGAATTAGGTGTTGGATGTGCGTGTGTATTGTGTTAGCTATGGTTTTGGTTAGAATTTTATAGTCTGTATTCAGTAGGGCTATTGGTCGATAGTTCTGTGGGTTGGATTTGTCGCCTTTTTTGAATAATAGGATTATCTTTCCCGTCACATCCTCTCTCGTGAGGTGACGTTTCTGGGAAAGATATTCTGTAATTGTGTCCGTCAGGTATTGTCGTGCAGCTGAGAGGGTTTTGTAGAGGAAGGTGGGAATTTTGTCGGGCCCTGGCGCTTTCCAGGGTGCTGTATGTCTGAGAGCAGTTTTGACTGCTCTTTCGATGTCAGTGTCGTCGTCAGTCTGTTCTGGGGGGTTGTTGGGCTTTGTCGTCTTTATGTAGTTTGTCCAGTCGTCAAAGTGTGTCGATTGGTTTTGGGATGTTGTGGGTGCAAAAAGTTCGCGGTAATATTTTACGGCGCAGTCGGGTTTTAGTTCTGTTGTTTCGTTGGTCTGTTGGTCGTTCTGGAGGATTTTGATGGATGGACGTTGTTTGAACATGTATCGTTGTGTCATGGTCTTATGTCTGTCCTTTTGCTTGTTGAGTTCGTCAGTTAATATTTTTATTCTGTCCTGTGTTGTTTTTATGTAGCTTGTCGGTTTCATGTCTAGTTTCGCGATTGTTTGTGCCTCTGAGAACAGGCGTTTGGAGAGCGGTCCGTGTGTGTGTGATCTTAATTCTTTTGCATTCTCCACATGCCGTTCCAGCTTTTGGATCTTCCTCTCGGTTGCTCTGTGTAAGGGTACTATTTTGGTTTTACCCATCTTCCCCGTTATGCATTTCCTGAGAAGAAGACCTGCCGCTAGTATGGCATGCTTCGAATGCTTTCGTTGGAGTGTCGGTTTGTCTTTGTATGTAGTTTTTATGTCATGCAAGGCTGTCTCCAGGGCAGCGTTTATCAATTTAACGAGTTTACTATTATTTGGTGCGTTGAATTTTATTAGTTTACGAGGTGCATTTCTATTGAAGGTTAGTTGGATAGTCTTATTAAGTTGCTTACATATTGATTCGTGTGTGTGTGTACTGTTTGCGGTTGTGGTAGGTAGCGTTGTTGGTGTTGTTGTTGTTGTGTTTGTGCTGTGCGTGGGTGTTGTTGTTGCTGCTTCTGTCCCGTTTGCGCTGTGGATGGGTGGTGGTGGCGGTGTCGTCCGCGGTTTGTCGGGTGAACTGGTATGCGGTGTTGTATCCGGGTGTGTGAATGTGTTGGTGGTGGTGGCGATCGTTAATGTTGAAGTAGTAGCTCTGTCTGGGCTATTGTCATTGTTTACGGTTTCTATGGTGGCAGTTACTTGAGCGGTGGCGGTTGTTGTATGGACACATTCGGGCATTGCATGCTCCTGAATACGCGTATTATTGAGATTTCTGAGTTTGGCGGTCATTTTTTCTTGTACTATTATTGTTGGTATTTGGTTCGTTTTGCTATTGTAGATGGCCGGGAAGTCTTCCCTCATTTTTGTCTCCATCGCTTTGATGGTGCGATCTGGAAATAGGGATTGTAGTGTTTCCATTTTGGCCTTCTTTGTTTTCAGTATTGAAAGTTTTGCGTATTCAGTTGCAAGCATGTTTCCTTCTTCATGTGTCCATACTTTGGGTGTTTTCTTTGTTGTCTGTTTCTTATTTTTTGTTTCTAGGAACTTTTTCTTGATTGCTGCAGCTGTGCGGTGTGGGAGTCGTTCGCTTATCTCGTTTAATGTGCTGGCTGTTAGTGTTGTGCATGTTTCGATTGCTTTGTTTATTACGTCTATTTCATTTGGTTTCCATGTGGCCATGCTGATATTTGGTGCACTTGGCGGGATGTCAAGTGGGAGCAGGTAGTCTAGAGCGTCTCGGTTATGCGTGCAATCCGTGTCGAAAGTTGCACAGAGTATTCACGCAGTTCACTTGGCGGAGTTATGTTGAATCTTTAAATTTAAATTTAAACAAATTCGCGGTTTTCGCGGTTTTGTTGCAGAGTTGCAGAGTTTTGCTGTAGCCAGTCGCGCTTGTCGATAGTTGGTTTTTAAAAACTTGACGCGGCTGTTTGAGTTCACTTTCTCGCACGAATTTTTCACTTTAGGTAAAGCGCACAGAATCCGGCGACGTCTTCACTCGACGAGGGTTGAAAGAGAACTGGTAGTATAGTGGTCAGTATCCCCGCCTGTCACGCGGGAGACCGGGGTTCGATTCCCCGCCGGGGAGGACAACATTTTTTTTGTTGCCTTCCCCCCTTTTATAACATTATAAAGTCATATTCTAAATTCTAGCTTCAGTAGAACTTGATATATATACGCTCAATGTTTACAGCTATTAAACTCGCTTTATAGTCACTTGTTTCGTCGTTATACCTCGCCCCCCCCTTTCTGAATATTTCAAATATTGTGCAAATATTTATTCTGAAGAAGGCATGGTATAATGTCCCTTCCTTTTACGGATAATTAGATTGAAAAGCCAATATCACTTGAACTTGAAGCGTAACTTCCCTTAGGGGGGCCATTAGACACCAAGTCCTCGGTAGTATAGTGGTCAGTATCCCCGCCTGTCACGCGGGAGACCGGGGTTCGATTCCCCGCCGGGGAGGGCACATTTTTTATTGCTGCCCTCTCTATTATTATATTATGAAGAAATAGTCAAAATTTCAACCTTCTAGTAGTGGTATATTTACTTCCAAAGCTAAGAACTGCTAGCACACATTTTTTCTACACAAGTGGTGTCCCCCCTTTATAATAAGCGCCCTATTTTTAATATGTTTCGTTGGGAGCTCATCATTATATGATATTGTTACTTCCTCGTCATTTTCGTTTCACATTAGAGGTGAACAACATAAAAGGTTTCATTTGCACGATGCTAATATGTTATTAAGCACAAGACTTGACGCCTTGTCATACGAATGCTACTAATATAAAAGCTGATTTTCTTTAGAAGACCATACATAAACACGCAAGTACTTGATACTATAATGGTTTTAAAAGGTCCTGACAAGGTAGACAATTATAAATTGAATGCAAATATCATTAGGAAATTATAGAAACATCTTTTGCATAATCTTACCTACAATTTCTAAAGGGGGGGGGGGTCATGTAGAATAGTTTGTCAAATGATTTAGACGTCTTTATGGTCTTGATATTTAATTTGAACGAAAAAGCCATTAGCAGTTGGTCTAGCGGATTAAGCCCACTTAGGGGGATCACTATATATCAAGTCCTCGGTAGTATAGTGGTCAGTATCCCCGCCTGTCACGCGGGAGACCGGGGTTCGATTCCCCGCCGGGGAGGACACCATTTTTTAGTTTCTACCCTTCTTTTATAAGATTTTATAGTTTCTTTGAAAATTTCAAAGTTCTATCTTAATTACAACTTGTTTTATTTAAATGGGAGGTTGTGTCACCTAATGTCGTCGTCTATCTCTCATTTTATGGTGCCTATAATTTGGCAAGGGCGAACACACATGATCTTTAAAATCATTGGCAGAATGCGTTGTGCAGAATGTTCATTCTTGTGAAGCTGGATGACTTGTCACAATACTCTTGGTGGACACAACTTTTGCCAGGAAATTTTAGATACTTCTTTAGATTATTTGTGCTTATTACAAGATCTGATGGGGGGTACGTGCCCCTATCAGCTGTTTAGCTATTTAGTCAAGACTTTGGAGGTTTCATATAAATAATTTTGATTAAAAAGCTATTATACTCGTATTTGAGGCCTGACATTTTAAAGGGGGACCACTGGGTACCAAGTCCTCGGTAGTATAGTGGTCAGTATCCCCGCCTGTCACGCGGGAGACCGGGGTTCGATTCCCCGCCGGGGAGGACAACATTTTGTTGTTGTTTTCCCCCCTTTACAAAATAATTTAACTTTGTTTCAAATTTCAAACTACTGTCTCTATTAGAACTTTGGATATGTGTTTTCAAACTTCATACTCGGCTATTATAGATTGGAGGGATACCAGATACTAATATATTGGTCCAACATATACCCCTTCAATAAAACAAAGAATAATAGAAGCAGAACTAAAACTCGAAATCGAGCAGCTGCTTTTTAATGAACATCTGCAATAGATTAAGCAATTTTAAGTGATTACTAGACCACTGGTACCACGACTCCATTAAATTTGGAAATGAGCAAAATAATCCAATATTTAATACTATTGCCTCATAATCTAAAAAGTATAATTATTATATGCCACATCTTCAAAAAGTGAAATTCAAAGTGAATCTCTTTTAGTGCGTATTGCGTAACTGTACGCGGTAGACTCATCAGCGAATAAGGCAACTTGTATCTCGAAAAACCGCCGCATTCATTCATCCTGCGACAGATGTTACATTGCAAGAAGAAAAAGCATTACGAACGCGCGTAATACTTTCGATTGGCGAAAAAAGCATCTCGCGAGACGGTTCATATTTGAACAATTCAAGGTTTCGACCTCGTTTTGCATTCAGTTGTAGTCGGTAGTCGCGCGGCTTGTGCATTCAATTGTAGCGAAGCAAAGCAAGACAAGTAGCTCATTTTCGAGTTGCGTGCGCTTTGAATGAGTTTTATAAACAAAATGAGGCCCGTATTCCCATACATGACATAAACAGCTCTTGACGAAGTTGTTTGCGAACGCAATCAAAGCCTAGATTCACACCATGTGCAACTATTAAGTCATTAGTGTGTTGCTTTGCTCGCACTCTTATTCTCGAATTATGCCATGAATGCATAGATTAATTCAACAAAATGACATATTCAAGTGGCATAATCTATTCTATAACGATAGAAAAACAATTCTATTGTTGGTTGCAATTTTAGTCTGCATTATTTTTGCGCAGGGTGCTATTCGCTTTGTTAATGTTGGTTGGATTGAAGAAAGCGATAAATTGGTAGGACATGAAATACTAGATGTAGGACGAAGAAGTTTAAACGACAAGTTTGGTATCCTATTCAAATGTTATTTGCGTTAAATATAGGCGGATCATATAATTACATAATTATAATATGTAATTATTTTAAACAAATGTACACTTACCAATTCCGTGCTCATCGTGTTACATCCACGTAATGGCAGTGAATATTTGATCGGTGCTTTACGTTGCACCCACTCGCCTAAGCAGCTACTATTCTTCGACAACCCGCGTGGATAAATCATGCCGTTGAAACGCCCTGATCGGGTGCTGATACTGACAACGATTTCATCGCTGTTGCATTCCACTCGAATGTCCGATGTTACCTCTGTCCCCCCTGCAAGCAGAAGCGAAGCTAAAAAATTTTATATTTGTTTGATATATCGCCCAACGTAAAACGCCGGGCATTGCAAAAATTGCTAGAGACTCATTTGAGTTGTCCCTCTCCACGGAAATCTTTAGTAAAAGGCGAAAGATTTATTCGCTTTGAAGAGAAACCAGAGTGAGGAGTCTAACACCGAGCGCGTGTCCTATCCACATGCCCCAATAGTATTATAGAGAGTACTAGAACTACTTCCCCCTATAGCTGTATTCGTGTAACGTAAAGAGTTCAAGCGCCATCTGATATAACTTCTCGTATTAATTAAAGGGTTGTTTGTATCCCCCTTAAAATATGTCCATATGACATAACATGAGTTGTCCGTGTTTATACGTTGAACGCCATCTGGTCTCATTTATGCATTATTTTAAGGGTGGATACGCGCTCATAAAGCACCTCGATACGGAATTCAAATAAAAGTGAGAGTATTGCGAAGAAATAACATAAAATATGTACGCGTGCGCCTAATACGTTGGACTCGTGCCCGGAGCGCGCTAGAAGTGAATGCGTCTAAAGTGAAGAAATCAAGCCATTCGAGGCGCATACACATATTTCGAACGGATTAATTCCGTAACACGAAATAGGCAGTAAAGAGTAAATAAACGTATTGTGCGGCCGAAGAAGTGAATAGAGAGGAAAAGCAATATTTCGCTCGGCAATTACTCGCTGCGACGGCAAAATACATGGAATGATAATAAAACGCGGCTGTAATAATGGCTCGGAGGAAAGTTGGCTGGCTGGCTGGTCTAACGACAAATTCGGGTCATGCATGTGTAATGCGAAAAAAGTATTTTCATGCACAAATCGCTTTGTACGTGCGTGCAATTGTTTCCTATTGTTTTAGTCGCGCGTATGCGGCTCATTTGTAGTCTGGCGATTTGCCGTCTGTTGTTTGAAGAATTAGAAATTTGAAGACATTTCATTTCATCGTCGCTTATATAAGATAGATTATTGACAGTCCGAGTTAGTCAAACATCTTTGACTATATTGGTTTGCGATTGCACACATCGCATTGTTGCTTAATTGTTGACCAACACTTACTTGGCGTTGGTAGTGATGTTTCTGGAATGTTGGCAGCTTTGATGGCAGTGATACAAGTCTGGAAATAACAAAAATTGAATTAGCTTCTTCATCTTGTTCTTCCGAGCGCAGTGTGAATAATTATTCTGATAATACTTAGGTCGGGAAAACGCACGCAATGCTAAATGTAAAATCATCCAGGAACATTGAATTGACAAGCATGTTCTGCATGCGTGAGACACGCTTAATTGCATATCATTGAACGAAATTATGCACTTAGCCAATTCGATTCGCTAGGCTATGGACGTATTGATGTTGTTTTGTGCAAATCGCCATTTCTCACGCAATTAGCGCTACCATTTTCGATGCACGCACGTCTCAATAAATGATGGACGCCTCGTCTTCTCGTTCTTCAGCGCTTCAGCTCCGACTAACTGTACTTTGGTGTTGCGGCACGAGAGCAGTGCTTTTGTGGCAGAATTTAATCAGTTTGTAGGTACTACCGGTTTTTATCTTCTTCAAACTGTATGAAGATACGCAATTTGCCGCCTTGTACAAACGCGAAGATATTAATCCATGACGATAAAGAAAAACGTTAACTGTAACTGTACGTTGCCTTTTTAGGCGATTTTATGATGAGTTCTCGGTTCTACATTATGTTGTTGCCGAGCAGTAACATTTGGGAAGCTAGCAAGCAAGCAAGGTGGAACTTGACTTGCTCGAGTTTGATTGGATTTTATTGCAATTTGTTACACTATAATTTTAAGCCCCTCTATATGTGATGAAATTACGTAAAAATGCCACTCAATATACTAAAATAATTTTCTATTTGTTTCAGGTATGTTGAGCAATTCCATATACGCATGCGATGAGAGAATAGAGCTAACAGCTGGTGGGTAATGTACTAAATTTAGTCGCGAATGTATTATGACTGCGAATAATGATGCAATCAATCGGGTGATGAGTGCATGTTTATCGGGAAAATGCGCTTTTAATGCGTTTGCAATCTCGCAATTTACGTGTATCGCCGCGAAACCGTTAGGAATTGAATTGCGCATTTCGATGCAACTTGCATGCTATCATTTCGATGATGCGGTCGTCCGCGTTGGTGTTGTTGCACTAGCTGTGCAAAGACGGGACAAGACAAGACAGCACACAACGTCGAGCATTACGACTCTATTTAGGCGTTGCACTGCGTTTCAATGCGGTTCATTCAACCGGTTTTTCTATCACGCGGCTAAATTATCCTTTTTCCGATTAGTGCAAAACCACATATGAAATAATTTTGCATTTCAAACTCTCTTTTGTTTTTCGTGATGATTTCGCACGGAATAATCATGCTTGAAGTCAGTGAAGAAGTAAGTTATTCAAAAAGTACATTGTACTTCCTTGTCGCACAAGAAACAAGTTAATTCGTAATTTTCCGCAAATTATCCGAAAATAGGAAGACATATCGCAGAACGTCTTCTCGAAGTGCCAAACTAATAGGCTTCCCTCGCTTGTCCATAATGAAGTTGCAATTTTTAATTTCTCGTTAAAATCTCTAAAGAAAATAAGTTGATATTTTATGAATAAGCATTCACTTAAGAACTGCATTCACGTAGAAAAACTTTAAACTTGATGGCTAGGATTAGGATTATCTCATTATCTCTTGATAATGAAGTTTTAGTTTTGCATTAAATAGTTAATTAATTTGCTCTAAAACATCTACGTCTTTATGGTTTACAATTTGATCTTTCATTTCTGCATTGAAAATGAAATTAATAGCCAAGTTTTCGTTTCTCATTATACTTTTGTAAATTACTGAATTTACTAAAGTACATGATTGAATAATTGTTTCCTTGTTTAACAGACTTTATCTCGTGTTAACAACTGTAAAGCTCAAGGCTATATTGAAAGAGCTGCATATTTAACGAATAATTTCATGGGTACTTCATGAGTATAGTGATAAATGAAGTGTAATTAGAAGAACAACGCGAATCGCATAAACAACGAACGCGGAAACATGGCTGTTAACATGTTTGATATCAATTTTTCCACGTAATAAAATACCGCAAATAATGTACATCTATCCGCACACGCACGAATATCATTCAGATGGCATCTGATGGGCTGTAATTTATTTACACAATTATTATCCGCCCGTCGTCGACATCACGCTAAAGCAATGTTATTTCGCGATTTTGCTTCACATGCCAATTGCGCCTCACCTTGCATGATGTGCTTCTTTCGTGCTGCGCTATTATGAGACAAACACACGCCGATTGTTTGTCTATTTATTACGTGTCTCGATTACATGATTTTCTCTGCAAATTACGCGCATTATACTATCATATACTGCAGCGCATACATCTTCCTCCGTTGATTAGCATGCGCATATTTGATGAATGCACTCTCTTGGAATAATAGGGATGGGCGAGCAACGGTTTCAATGTGAAATGCTTTCAAGAATGCGAAATTTTCCTTTGCAAACGCATAAAACAATTTTCGAGATTACGTTATCAACAATAACTTATGAACAATCAAGACATATTCTATCAAATTGACGTGAGCCATAAAGTAATTATTTCTGCGCATTATACAAAAAGAATCACAATGTTATCGCGGCTAGTTCTTGAGATAGTTGCATTTTTTTTTCCAATAGGGAAACAAAAAGTGCGCTTGATTGAACTGTGAATCAAGAAACGGTACTTGCCGCCTATTGAAGACGAAGCAGAAGTACATACAAGAAGAAGGCACTTAATTAACTTGCGTGCAAAGGAAACAATACTTGAGCGTTAGTCAGTCACTCAATAAAATGATGATGAATAATAGGAAGTGTGTGCGCTCGCGAGGCAGGTAGAAGACGAAAACACACAAACAGACAATCGGCGTGCAGGAAGACAATAGGCGAAGACTGACAGGAAATCGCCGCTGAATCAAACGGCCGAATAATAAGCAACGAGGCGTTACATAATTGCACGTCTTTTGCACAATAGAATTGCTCGATATTATACTATTTTATCGTCCTCTAATGCGTTTAATTTCCTAACTTAATTGAGCGATGTGAGAATAGACACGACACGTTTCAAGAATTTTAATTGTTACGAACAAAGCGTCTTTATTTTTTATTATGCAGTTAATTAATATTATGTACACTTTTCTCGGTCGATAATAACCGTCTTCATCTTCTAAGTGAATTTATGATTTGTTGTCTATTGATAAACGTTGACAATTTAATTGTTTTTGAAAAATCTGAGTAATTTTTAAGACAAGTTGAAATGATCTTTTCAACTAAGAAAATTTACTGCGTATCTAAATTATACCCGTGCTCATCTATAAAAACACCTAGGTAATTATTTAATTTATCATCGCGAAGATGAACGCAAGTGTACATTAAAAGGACGCAGAAGGCAAGGAATTCATAGCTGTACGATGCTAAATTGCGCTAAATCTCGGTATATAAAACGAGATATACGAGCGAGATGCGCATATGCAGTCCTCGTAATGGTTATCCTTGGCGGCACGCATCGACCATAAAAACGCTTCGGCGTTCTTGACTGAGTACGGTGCGCATGCAGTGTGTGATGCAACAAACGCCGCGCAACACAACATTAAACAATAAGTCGAATATGACTGCTGTACATTCGTACGTATAATATTCAGTTCAAATATGCAATGCATTTTGATCTCATACAGTGCGCTCACACTAATCACAAGCGGCAGAGAGCTGAGGAGATCTAACAGGATCTCATCATCGGATAGGAGTTGTGTGCGAGTGCATGATGCACATTAATTTAATATTTTGTTGCTCAAAGAAACATCATTCTTTCTTACATTCGCTTGCGTTTTTCGTGCACGCGCGCAGGTATATATGAAGGTGGACGGCAGTATGTGCGCGGTGTTTGCCAAGTGGCTTCGCCGGACTGCCTTGAGAATTAAAAAACAGCGACTCTCCGAACGAGAAAGGTAATCAACAAGCAGCCATGCAGCAGCCAGCGTTCAAACGCGTTGTAATTGCACTTTTCATACTTCTTCTTCGTCGACTTGCTCGTTATCTTTTCCCAGTCGGTTAGTCTGTCCGACTGTCTGCCTTTGCACAACGCGCATTTATCATCATCGCGTGGTATTTAAGCAAACGCGTGCATGTGTTTTGATTTCGGAGAAGGTGGGAGCTGGAGTTTCTTTAGATTTTTATCGCGGCGTGTTTTCGTTTTGTTCTTCTCGCGAACTGAATAACGCTACAAGAAGTTATGTGATTATCCGATTTACAGTGATAAATCATAAGTTTTAACTTTCATATTTGAATAATTGACGATATATTAAAGAATTTTCATCAATCTCAAAAGCACATACACTCAAGCTGTGATCGCAAAAAAAAAAAATTGTCCAAACTCGAAGCTATTTTAATTTCGTAAAAGAATAATGAAAGGTAATATTTAATATTAAATATTGGCGCATTAAAAATTTACATGATACTACGAATGAGTAATTATTAAACGATGAAAAGATTTCATTATTTAATTATTCAAGCAAACTTTTTTGCTGCTCATTGCTAAATGTATTGATCATCAGCTTCCCAATTGCTGTTTGTCACTCCACTTTACGAGTTGACCATGGCTGTGCATACGAAACCACACAAATTGTTTACTCGCTTAAAAGCAATGATGATCTAAGTCGCGGTCGGTCGTGTTGCGGTGACGCAAAAGAAACGCCAACACAGAAACAGCAGCGCTTATTGTTGTACCATGATGCGAATTGTTAAATTTTGCGCATGATTCTTACCAGAGAAACGATGACCAGAAGAAGCAGAGTGCTCCAGCGTGTGCTGAATAAATGCGCCAGTAAATTCTTCATTGCTATGGTGTGCAATGCTCCGCGTTTGCTTGAGAGCGAGAAGAAGAAGAAGAAATCTGCAACAATAAAACACATCGGCTTAAAGAAATTGCAAGCGAAACGTTACGGGGGGGCCAGACACAAAACGCGAATTAGCATTCTCGCGAATCAGAAAAAAGTGAAAGTTGCTGCATCATATGTGTATCGATTTTATTCAATGATCGCTCATATTAAAACATGATGCTATCAAATGCTAGCGAACATGAAAAGAAATTCAATGAAATAATTTGCAAACAATGCCATAACATTTAACAAACGGCGCAAATTAAATGATACTCTATTTGTTTTCTGCGCAAAAGAAGGCAAAACTTTGTACACACTTTAGTTCGCTTGCAACGTTTATTCGATTATTATAGAAAATGTCACGAAAAGCACACGAACACAAATCATTGCACGTCGAGCGCATTAAATTTATTACTTTCAGGCGTAAATCGCGAACGAAAGTGACATTTAATTGTCAAATAACGCGCGCGCAAAGAACCAACCAATCGCCAAATGCTTCTACATGGATATTTATAAATGTCATCTTGCATAACGATGTTTATCATTTTTTATTTATCGAAACAAAGATATCGTTGGATATTAAGCCATGCGTGTCTCTAATGCAAATTTCGTCAAATTACGTATACGTGTCGAGGGGAAAATTACGCATGCGAGCATTCGCGTCATAATATAATATCTTTGAGACGCAGTGCAAGATGAACAACTTCTTCAACGGAGTCACACTCGAGTAGATACGTTAACGAAGCGTCATATCTTTGCATGCGTGTTTATTTTGTTGGATCTGTAGCAGCCGCAGAAGCGTAGAAAAACGAACGAATGCGTTCAATGCTATCGGGAGATGCGCGAAGGTCGCTAATTACTTCGCGTTTGCGCGCGTACGTACAAGTTAATTTAGTTTTTGTCCCAGCGCAAAAATCCTTGATTGTTTATTGCTGGTGTGCTCGCGTGTGCATCAAGGGCATGCATGAAGTGGTTTCTGTATTTGCATAAGAAATGCAAGTCGATGTGGTCCGCAAGAGATCCGATTTGTTGCGCGCTTCCTCATCGCATTCGTTTGCATGCGCATTACGGCCTAATGGCGAACAAATTAATTTTAAATTATGGTTCTAAGCAAAATACGCACGCAGAAATGAACGTGTAACGCTGTTTGCAATGGATTTACATGTGCAAGAACGAATAAGTGCGCAAGTTTATTTACCTAGTTGCTTAGTGCAAATGGAATTATCGCTTTTGTTCAGTACCAGTAACAATGCGCAACATGATTGCGATTCATCTTTGAATCTAATTTCGCTTTTTCGAGAACGTCTTGCGTGACTGATTTATTCATGCTTTTTGTATTTGAATTCCTCAACACTTACACTTCTTCTTTTCCTTCTTGATTTTCTTTATTCGCTCCCGTATCGTGTTTATCAATGGCACGATTTGTGCTCGGCGAATTAATGATTTTTTGTTGCGGCCAGGATAAGATCTTGAAAGTATGATTCTTTGTCGTGAAATTGCAACGTGTGGTGGTGGATAAACATCATTAATATTCAAATAAGACAAGACAACACACATTACGTAACGCATCAGCGTTATTATTCATGTGATCGCATACATAACTCACCTTTTTCAGAACGTTTGCAGTCGCCAAATAAGCTGCGAGAAGGTTAGCTTAGCTTAAAGTTGCAAACGTCCTCGAGTCGACAAATTTACGATGCGAATCGGCCGAAAGACAAATCCGCATTTGCAAGACGCCCAACTATCACAGGATAAACACTACGTTGCACTTCTTGCGCAGCGAATAACTCAAATTTCGGTGGCGAAAACTTATGCGTAATCAGTCTTGTTCCTTGTTTCGTAAGGACTATGACGTTCTTTTTGGCAGGAAGAATTTCAAAGTGCGGGCGGTATAGAGAATAAATATGATCGTATCACTAAATCGTTGAGGGCGCGTTCACATGATTCGATTCGACGTTTCGCTTGACTTGGTTGCGCGTTTGATATCATTTTACTGCGCGTTTTCCATGGCGTCTCTCGCACACACGTCTTTGGCTCTCTCGGATTGTCTTCGGCGCGCTCCACCTCGACGGACGCGACTTGCACACGCGGTTCGAGCGTCGATACCAACTGACTGAGCAACCGGTGAGCGCGAATCGCGAGCCGTGGAAGCCAACTGGTCGGACGGGAATTTCGTGATCTCATAGATCGGCGGCGTGAGCGCGAGCAAGAGGCATTGCGCGGTGTTCGTCGCGAAGAAGTTACTTAACTCGTGGGGCGCTCTCGCCGTACGAAAAAGGTGAGCGAGTGGGCTGGAGAAGGACATTGCGGCGCGGCGCGTGTTGCCCCGCACACGGTTGAAAGCAAAAGGTGCTTTTCGTATGACTTGCAGAAGGTTGTTGCTTGCTATTAGCGTAAATGTATCGCATATAAAATCTTTATTGAACAAACCTTACTTATGACTAAGTATAAATCTATTAAACTCTGGCACTCTGTAGTGAATTGCATATACCTATAACACACTTGACAACAATTTTTGGTCCACTTTGGATACTTTCAAACAATATTTTTTTAGACATTTTTCGCAATCATTTTCACTGCATTCAACTAAACGTACTTGCAAAGTACTTATAAAGTCTACATAATAATCATTTCTGGCTTTAACAATTTGCCTAATTTTTTAAATTATGAAACGGCGGAGGGTTGAACGAGTCCTTTAAACGCTACAAGCTGCTGCTCCAGTTGCTGAACGCGCAGACTAAGTCTTAAATTAGCGTCGCGCAGCTTCTGATTCTCTTCCGCGATCTGTTCATACTTTTCATGGCACTTTTGTTGCGCTAACTTTTTTCGATTTCTGGCGCGCTGTTGCGCCAAACGATTAGACTCTCGTCGACGATCCCTTTGCTGTTTGTCATGGCACCTTGGTTTTTTCATAAGATCTATCACGCCAGCAACTTGCTTTGTTGTTGTTGACGCTTCGTCAATAGTTTCCTGCTTAATTGAGTCACTTGGCTGCTTGTCTTTGAGTGTCCCTTTCAGTGAGATTACACTGACAATGTGTGGAAGTAGAACAGGTGTATTCAATGAACCATTACTGTTTGGCCTAGGTACATCAACCTGTTTGGCAATAGTTTTTTCAGTTAGCGCTTTCTGAAAGCCCTCCTCAAATGGGTTGACATTTTGCAGGTCCTGAAAGAGTCCTAGCTCTTCACAATTTCGAATGAATCTTGTTGGCGTGGGCGTATGGTCTAAAATTTGACAGATATTCAAAACAGTTGTTGCAGCTCTTGTTATTACATCTGTTAGTACCTGATGTGACATTGTCATCCACTTGATTGTTTGCCAGTATGGTTATTTTGCATTTGACTGTGTTTTTTACCTTCCTATGTGTTGCTTCTTGCTGCATGTTGGAAATCATAATATTTGGGCAAAGAATTGCCTTTTTGAGTATTGCCACATAACCTCCAACGCTGACAACTCGTCTAGGTTTTTTTCGTCACATGCATGTGCTCCATAGTTTTGCGTCTCGAGTTATCAAATGCATTTCTAACGTTCCTATAAACAATAATCGTCAACACTGAGCGCAATGAGTGTGCCGAACCATGTACAGCATGTTCGCGCGCTGTACAAGGCAATACTGCGGTTGCATAGAGGTTTGCCATTTGAGATGCAAGTACTGGGCGATAACTATGTGAAAAGTGAGTTTCAACGGCATAAGAAATGCACGAAGGATGAGGCGGTAGTTTTTATGCATCAGTGGACTGTATTTTGCGTTTTTATTCTTAGACTTCATGGCTTGTTACACAAATGTATTTTAGGACTATGCGGTAACTATTTCTGAACAACTGGGGCTTAGAGGACCAAAGTCAAGCAGATCCCAGCTAGGTAGACAATTTAGTGCAAAAGAACTTGACTGGTTCAATGAGGAGCAAATTATGCAATTACATGAGTTGATGAAAGCGTCAAAATCAGAAACTAGCGAACAAAGCGATCATTCTAAACCAAATAAGCATTCTTGATTGCATACAAAACTAGTAATTATATTGGGTAATTAATTTTTTGTTATTTAAATGAACTGGGCTGTTTTCGGAATAAATTGCCCTATAATAATTGCGAGCGGAGTTGCCGTTTATTGTGCATTCCATACACATTTGCAAGCAAAAAGTTTATTTATTGCTAGTATAATTAAATGCTGATCAAAATAAATATTCCACCAAGGCTGATTACACGTAATTGAAATTTGTATGGTTGCATATGCAAGCAGGGACTGATGGGTGTTTGCCACTGGTGCTTGCGTGATTAGTACACAAGCGCCTCGTTTGTATAGTGCGGACTAAAATTCTTATACGGCTCGTGCGTTCCAAATTACATTAGAGAGTTTAGAATCCGTGTGAACGTGTCTCACAAAATTAAGCAGCTCTCGCGTATCTTTGCCGAATAACTGAGAGGCGGTGACATAAGGTCGGTACGACAACATTGCGTTGCATATAATATACACTGTTTGACATCTCTAAAATGGTAAGTTATTTGCGTTAAATTAATGTTTTTTGACTAGCGAGCTGCTAGTACATGAACGTGCAACGATGAGTTCGTTTCAAAATGTTAATTGGAACATCAATTATCCGAATCTTTCGGCCAAAACATCGGTAATACTTCAGTTGTTGATTAATAATAACCTCAATGATGTGTCAGTTATCAATTATCTCTAAATAATTCTTGCAATTTTACATATTATCTTGCGGTATGCGAATATTGTTAACGCCTATGTGAATTGTGTGCAGCCGACGACGCCACAACAGCCGTCGCCAGGCGAGGAGCAAGAAAAGTTGCTAGATGAGGCACTGGCAGTTGTGAAAAATGAGTCCTTTCAAATGAAAAGGTGCTTGGATAAGGACAAGCTGATGGACGCCTTAAAGTCAGCCAGCAAAATGCTTGGTGAACTAAGAACTTCATTGCTATCACCCAAAAGCTATTATGAGCTATGTATGTATAATGTGTAGTTAGCATCAGTCATTCCTTTTTGGTCATGATTATACAGCTGTGTTAATCAATTTGTAGATATGGCGGTTACTGATGAACTCAGACATTTGGAATTATTTCTTACTGATGAATTTCAAAAGGGTCGCAAAATTCATGACCTTTATGAATTGGTGCAACATGCAGGCAATATTGTACCAAGATTATATTTACTTATCACTGTGGGTTTGGTATACATTAAGACAAATTCCTCATTCCGCCGAAACTTACTCAAGGATCTGGTAGAAATGTGCAGAGGCGTTCAACACCCACTAAGAGGGTTGTTTTTGCGGAATTATCTACTTCAATGTACAAGGAACATTTTGCCAGATGTGCCTGATACAGACGATGAAGTGGTGATATGTGAAGGCACTGTAAAAGACTCAATTGATTTCGTACTGATGAATTTTGCGGAAATGAACAAATTGTGGGTGCGCATGCAGCACCAAGGCCATTCAAGAGAACGACAGCATCGTGAGCGTGAACGCGAAGAATTGCGAATCCTAGTTGGCACAAATTTGGTGCGTCTGAGTCAATTGGAGTCTGTCACACTTGAAAAATATCAGAAGGCTGTACTGCCTGGAATTTTAGAGCAAGTTGTTAGTTGTAGAGATGCAATTGCGCAGGAATATTTAATGGAATGTATTATCCAAGTATTTCCTGATGAATTTCACATTCAAACATTGAATCCATTTTTGAAGTCATGCGCTGAATTAGAATCTGGTGTAAATGTGAAGAACATTGTAATTTGTCTGATGGAACGTTTAGCCAACTACAGCCAACGGACGGATGGTGTAGGAATGGCTATTGGTAATGATACTAAAGGCGATTTTCCCTCCGACGTTCAACTATTTGAAGTATTCTCTGAACAAATTTCGTCTATAATATCAACAAGGCAATATTTACCACCTGAAGACATGGTAGCGTTGCAAGTGGCTCTTGTAAACTTAGCACTTAAGTGTTATCCAGATCGTGTTGATTACATAGATAAAGTAATGTTAAACAGCGTAGAAATGTTTCAATTATTTGGCATGGAGCGATCGGAAAACAATACCATGGTGGCAAAAGAGCTGTCTAAGTTATTGAAGATTCCGGTAGACCATTATAATAATATATTAACTGTGTTGAGACTGCGTCATTATGCTGCGCTTATGCAACATCTTGATTATTATGGTAGGAAATCATTAAGTATGTACATACTAAATAATTCGCTTGATAGTGAAACTATAATACCCACCCCGGAAGAGGTGGAGCAAGCATTGAGCTTAGTGTCCACGCTTGTGAGTGATCAGAATGATCAACCGCGTGGGCCGATTGATGCAGAGGAATTGGCCGAGGAGCAAAGCTTATTAGCGCGACTTGTTCATCAATTTCGCAGCGATTTGGCTGATCAGCAATATCTGATTTTGAATACAGCGCGAAAGATATTGGGTGCTGGTGGCCAGCAACGGATTAGACACACTTTGCCTCCTCTGGTGTTTCAAGCATATCGATTAGCGTTCAAGTATCATGCTCTAAAGGATGAAGATGAAATGTGGGAGAAAAAGTGCCAGAAGATATTTCAATTCTGCCATTCAACAATTTCTGCGTTAGTTAAAGCTGAATTGGCTGAACTGCCGTTACGACTATTTCTGCAGGGGGCTCTAGCAATTGATCAGATTGGTTTTGATAATCACGAATCGGTAGCTTATGAATTTATGTCACAAGCTTTTAGCTTGTATGAAGACGAAATATCCGATTCGAAAGCGCAATTAGCGGCAATTACGTTAATTGTAGGCACGCTTGAAAAAATCAGTTGCTTTACTGAAGAAAATGTTGAACCTCTGATTACGCAGTGCGCATTGGCCGCATCCAAGCTATTAAAGAAGCCTGATCAGTGTCGTGGCGTCGCTACATGCTCTCATTTATTCTGGAGCGGTAAATGTCTTCTTGAGGGTGGTAAACAAGAAATGCGAAACGGTAAACGCGTAGTAGAATGCCTTAAGAAGGGCGTACGTATTGCAAATCAATGCATGGATATGAGCGTTCAAGTCCAATTATTTGTGGAGTTGCTCAATCATTACATTTACTTTTTTGAAAAAGGTAATGATCAAGTAAGCGTACAGATCATAAATCAGCTAATTTCGAAAGTAAAGGAAGAGATACCTAATTTAGACAGTTCTGAAGAGACCGAACAAATCACGAAACATTTCAACAACACTCTGCAGCATCTGGAAGCACGTATTGAAAACCCAGAGGATGATGGTGTCTCTTATGAGGGATTAGAGATATAATAAACATTATTAAATGTTTTGAATAACTAACGGGAAGAAAAACAGGGCGCTAAATGTACATATATCTAGGAAAAATCATGATAGATTGATGATGTATACATGTTATTTTATACTGAACATTGTTGCTTCATAATTTTCATACATACGAATTGTTGATGGATGCAACGCATTTAGTTAGCACCCATAGAAATGATGTTCATGGTCTACTTCACAAAAATTGGACAGTCTTTGAACATGTAGAATGCATTCCGTTTCCAAATTGATTTGATGTGTGATAAATAATTGTTGTTAGATATATTTAATTGCGTTGTGGAGATCCATCCAATCGAATATTTGGGCAAGATTTTTAAACTACATTTTTTCAGTCGATACATGTTTGTTGCACATAACAAAAACTAATTATTTAATGTGTACATCAACATTATTCATTGGCCATTCATCTGATGATGAATTTATATAGATAGGTAGACAAAAGTAGCATGCAACTATGTTTTAGGTCGTATCATATTGGTTATTAATTAATTAGTACACAACAAAATATATGTATAAATTATAATATATTCATTAAGACAAATTGTTTTGCGAATACATATTTACTTGATTTCTATCAAGTTTGCACCAATGAATATTTTAATTCTACTGGTGGTAATTGAAAACAAAATACTTATTGATGGATTGGTGTGGAAATTGTTAAGGTAATTTTTACAATAACAATGGTTTATTAGTTTTTTAAGTTTTACTAGATGCAAATCGTAGTGTTTATTCTTATGTTTTTGTTATAGGGTTTCAATGCCGCTTGGTGCCAGCAGTTCAGGGTGGACCAGAGGGTCAAATATAGACGCACTCGGCCATTCATCACGGTTTGAATATAATCTTCAATTGATTGATGGTAATGAATTACATGTACATGTTTTCAAACAATGTTTGTATATACGCGTTACTGTTTTAGATGATTTAATCAGACTTGCTTAAAGCTTGCTTGAAAGTGTAATACATCTGTAGTTTGTCCATTCCAAATGGCTGTGCTATATTTGGTAAGCGCTTTTCATAATATTATTATATCTATCTTCATAAATGAACCAAATAATTATTTATTTCAAATCGCAATGAATAGTTGTTTGTAAGGTGCTAGTTTGCCGTCCTTCTATTAACATAGTTGTTTTTATTCATTGTTCACCAACTGGTGCTTATGAATACCAAATTATGAAGTTCGTGGGGTTGCAATCTTAAGCACGTGTTGAATGTACCTAGTCCATGAGAACATAAGCACAAAACTATGAATATTCGAAGGACTGTATATATACTTAAAAGAGAACCAGCCATTCAATTCGTAGTAACACTAGAATTCAAATAAAGTTTCTTTGGAAATATTTCCAAGTCCGCCAAAAGTAGGGAAGTATAAGTTTTAACTCTCAACGCGTATGTTACTTAGTAGCCCAGTTGGTACAGTGCTTACTTGTGACATGGGTGCCCTGGGTTCGAGTCCCAGCCCCAGGCACAAATTTTTCTAAAAATTAATTAGAGTAGTGACTTGTACTAGTATATCTTCATAAGCTAGCCATTCAATAGGGGCTTATATAGCACTTCAATGTAAAATAATTCTAAGTCCCCACTTCTCACAGGGTGGCGGCGCCCCAGTCTCAAATGACGTCACAATACGCGGTCTGTTGGTAACGAAAATCGGGAATGGGGAGGCAGTCTACTGCCGGGGAGCGAAGCGGCGGGGTGGGCCGTCACAAGACAATCTTAACGTACGGGCTTCAAAAATTAAAAATGAAGCCCTTGTACGCTCCCGGGGCCCCCATTGGACATACAGCTAAGTCCATTGGGGCCCCCAGAGCATACAAGTAATTTAAAACTTGAGAATTCCAATTGCCGTTCTCAGGATTCGAACCTGAGCTACACAGATCACTTCCAAAGCCGTAACCACTAGGCTATGGAGTGTTGTTGCAATGGACAAATTTGATCTTACCCTTATAGTCTTCCTATGACTTGAAATTAAATTTAAAAGTTAAATTCGGGTTGCCATTCTCAGGACTTGAACCTGAGACGCACAGATCACATCCATAGCCGTAACCACTAGGCTATGGAGTGTTGTTGCTGTGGCTAAATTTGATCTTACCCTTAAAGACTTACAATGACTTGAAATTAAATTTAAAAGTTACATTTGAGCTGGCTTTCTCAGGAATCGAACCTAAGACATCCGAACCAATTCCATAGCCTCAACCACTAGGCTATGGAGTGTTGTTGCTGGAGCTAAGTTTGATCCTCCCCTTATGCAAAAATAAGGCATATACCTCACAAACACTTACCAACAAGGCAATTATTTTTTCTTGCGAGTTATTATTATTATTAGAAGACGTGATTAGCGTGTAAGCTAATCATATGAATTTTTAATTTGGACTCAATTTTCTTGTACCTAAAATAATTATTTTCATTTCAGGATTACCATGGATAGAATGCAAAATGACTTGCACTACACATTGCAGTATCAACCAGGTAAATAGTTTAAGGCCAAAAGGTAGTAAAAAACAACAAAGTAATTGGAAATTATTCTTTATTCAATTCACTAGAATCAATCACAACTAATAACATTGGTTCTATAAAGACTGAACTAAAAATTTGTAAGTGCCTACATAGTCAAGTCAATTTTTTTCTCTTGTGGATGAATCTATATTGTCTATACATATATCATGTTATATGGATCTCATCTCTTTCCAGTAGTTCTACATGCACTATCAGTTCTTATGTCCATTTCTTTGCTACACACCATTGCTGATGTTTGTCCTGGAGAACATTTATTCAAGTTGCTATAATATTTTTATTCTTCCAGATTTTTAATGCACCTGGACTATGTGGGGAATTAGTTGCAAACTTGAAGTACTTTCATATGAAAACATGAAAGTACCTATTTGTAAAACATTTCTTCTAGTATAAATCTTCATGGGAGCCCTTCAACATATAACTTTGGGTGAGCGTTACTTATATTCCAATTCTTGAGCCTCAGTGAGTAGCTAGCTCTGCATGCCTTTATTGCTATTGCCATTGTTTTTTAGTTCCATCCTTCCAGGTTT
The DNA here is from genome assembly GCA_963978815.1 of Aleochara curtula. Taxonomy (NCBI): domain Eukaryota; kingdom Metazoa; phylum Arthropoda; class Insecta; order Coleoptera; family Staphylinidae; genus Aleochara; species Aleochara curtula. The sequence continues at coordinate 14,364,244 of OZ022216.1, read as the reverse complement.
TGGCTTGTGTAATATATTTTATTTTCTTCCAGATATTCACTTGTAAATTCCTTCCCACTTCAATCGTAACATGTTAGCAATTTGCTTCAAACTTGGTGAGTGTGTAAACTCCTATTTGTAATGTTATCTTATTTTTTAATTTTAGTACTGATTCTCATGATTTATGCGTTATAGAGGCTTTCAATATGTAACTCCAGCAACGTATGTGGCAACACAAGCACCACTTATGGGGAAACCCAATGAAGAAGAAGAACTCTGGGTGAGTATTACTCCTAAGCTTATTTATGTACTCAGTGGATTTAGATTTGGTAAGTAGCTAACTACATGGGTTTATTTATATTGACCATGATTTATGCTCGTTAACTAGTTTGTAATAACATTTTGTTTTACAGCTATGAGTCACTTGGACTCATCTGCTATGGCCATAAACTACTTATGGTCGCAGTCTACACTGAAGACATCTCACGTTATTCACAATTTGTTATATTATGCATTTGGGTAACTCTAATAAACTAATTAAATGCCTATTGTTTATTTTTCTATGCCATATTTGGTTTACAGATATCTAAGCGTTCGTTGTTACCGACATTGTTAGTTCAGCTATTCACCAATAGATGGCGCCACCGGAAAATTTCCCGCCAAAAATATATTTAATTTTTTTCATTTTTATGCACCGTTTGTCATTGAAAAGTTTCAAGATTATCAGTGCTGATAAGGCCAAAACTTTTTCGCCACTGTAACTAATCAAAAGTTTCACTTTTTTATATGTCGTTTGTCAGTGAAAATTTTCCGCCAAAATAGTATTCAATTTTTTCATTTTTATGCCTGTTTGACCTTGAAAAGTTTCAAGATTATCAGCGCTGATAAGGCCAAAACTTTTTCGCCACAGTAACCAATCAAAAGTTTTACTTTTTATGTCGTTTGTCAGTGAAAATTTTCCGCCAAAATATATTCAATTTTTTCAATTTTATGCCTGTTTGACCTTGAAAAGTTTCAAGATTATCAGTGCTGATAAGACCAAAACTTTTTCGCCAGTAACTAATCAAAAGTTTCACTGTTTATATGTCGTTTGTCAATGAAAAATTTCCGCCAAAATATATTAAATTTTTTCAATGTTATGCCTGTTTGACCTTGAAAAGTTTCAAGATTATCAGCGCTGATAAGGCCCAAACTTTTTCGCCACAGTAACCAATCAAAAGTTTTACTTTTTATGTCGTTTGTCAGTGAAAATTTTACGCCAAAATATATTCAATTTTTTCATTTTTATGCCTGTTTGACATTGAAAAGTTTCAAGGTTATCAACGCTGATAAGGCCAAAACTTTTTCGCCACAGTAACGTATATCAGAGCTATATTTAATTCCTGAAAATTGAGATTTAATATTACAATTGAATTTTTTTCCGGATTAGAAAGTCGTGGTTTTGGAGCTATAGGCAACCAAAACTACTTCGTTGGGCGCCATCTATTAGGTACGGAGTCAATTAAAATATAGTAAATCATAAGATGGCACCACTAGTGCATTAAACGTACAATAAGTCAATTTATTCAAAAACTACCCTAGATAGAGGAATAAAACAAGTTGCAAATTGACGTAGGGGTTCCTCCTAATCATCCCTGAGAATTAGAATGGTCTAACTCAAATACGGCCGGAGTTATAAACCAAATACTGAAAAGATGTTATAAAATTAGACATAAGTCTTCAAAGAAGGGAAGCAAGTAAGTATCTATTACGATTCAGGGCTATAAACCCCAAGTGCTTACCCATTAATCCGCACATCAAAAGTTATGGTCCACAACCATGATTTGAGTCACTGTTCAAAGCCCTACTCACTGAATTTCATTGTCCCGTGCCATTAAAACGAATGTTAACATAATTTTACTGAAAATATATTGAAATTAGTAATAATTCATAAACTATAATAGTTATGATAAAACTTGGTAGCTATAATGACGTGGAGTTTAACAATTCATATACTTACCAAATTTCGTAGAATTTGGCTGAATACAGGAGAGTTATCGTCAAATATCTGCAAGAAATACATTGAAATCAGTAATAAATCCTAAACAATAACGGCTGTGATAAAACGGGGGATCTATTATGATTCGAGGCATAAAGACCCATATACTCACCAAATTTCGTGGTGATTTCTTACACTTCTTCGTTAATTCTTACAATCAATAAATAGTGCTAAAATGCGTTGGTTTAACTAAGTTATGCGTGGTGCGCCAATTCTAAGTCCATATTCAAATTTACACGTAAAACCCGACATTGATGAAAATAGCAATGACATCTCATCATGCTTGAAATTAATTTCACAATTATTGACACCTAATAGAAACGGTCCTAAACGATCCTGGTAATGATCAATTACCAATCAGCTCGATTCCCAATTACATTTGTACACATTCACCAAATAATATACCAGCTAAAAATTGGTTTGTGCGGACAAATGTCCTGGTAATGAATGGTTTGTAAATGGTGAATGGCAAAATAATTGCTCGTGTTTGGTTGTTCGACCTAGTTGGCGCAACATTCTGGCATACAACTTATAACAGTTCTAATTTCGCTCATTATAATAAGTAATTGAGCGTTATTTCTCTAACGGCAGTTTAGTTCAACTTGTCGATATTACAAATTTCCGCGTGATGATAGCGATGAATATAATATCAAATCCGAAATTGTATTACACGGTATATTGATTATTATCATTGATTCAAACGCAAACTAATAATTAAAGTTTGAATTATTGTGCGTGGTTTGTATTCCGTGTTTCTTAGCTGTTATGCCTTGGCTACGAGTACGGTTAAACTGCAGCGTACGAGAAGAAAAAGAATTATGCATACCATTTGTCGGTTGAGATATGGAGACAGGCACTGCTCTGTAAGGCGGTGACCGCATCATTGATTCAGTATATTCGAGTTGACTCGATACACTAGGCTGTTGATGAATGCACTTTGATTCATTGTTTTTCGCGAAGAAGCTATCATAGTATTTCCTTAGTTTTATATCGTTCAACTTGTCGCCTTGCGTTTTCTGATTGCTATGAACATGTTCAATATTTCTTGGTGCCAAAATTTCCTTGTGCTGACGTTGTTCTGTATTACAACTATTGTTGGAATATGCTTTTGGTGAATTGCTATTAAACAACACTGGCGTTTTCACACGCATTACTTCTTGTTGCATTTGTCCCTCGGGACGGGAAGCAACTCGTTGCATTTTCTTACGGCATAGCTGCCAACATTTACTGTAGATGCCGTATTTGTGGTGAGGTAATTTGTCGCCATCGCCAAATTGATGTTGTCTATAAATGCGGCCTTCTTTCCAAAGCCATGGTTCAATTTTCTCTAGCCATCCCTGTTGTTGACCGATTACGCTGCCTGGTCGACAGATTCGCATCCAGGCAATGGCCTCCTTGGCAGTAAATTGGTAGTGCTTCATGATGTAAGCACCAATTAAAGATCCAGTTCGCCCAAGGCCAGCCTACAAAGAAACATATTAGTTTTACACAAGTTCGCGAAAATAAGTATTCACAAATTAACAAACTTTGCAATGTACTGCAATAGCCCCGCTAGTGTTTTCCGCAATTTGCAAGAATCTGAGCAGTATATGCTTAGGTGGCGTAGTCCCATCAGGAAAAAATAAATCATAGTGAGTTATTCCAGCATTTGCAAAACTAAAATAAATAGGGATTATCATTTGATATATGAAATACGTAGGATACTTACATATATGAATCGTACAGCTTATTGTTCAATCTTACTACGGTTCGGACATCGTTTTTAAGAAAATATTTAACATAAAAGCTAGGAGCGTGCCCGTTGGGTGAAACTTTTTTATCTATGGGTCCAATTAATGCGAGAAATTTCCGTGGCACTAACCAATTAAAATCACCATTTTGAATTTTATCATACAAATCGTACTCCGAGACGCTAAAGTCGTCAAAATTGAAAAAGTTCAAAATGTACGCTTTGTGTATTCCTTGCAGACATTCCAGAAGTCTAAGTGTATAGCGCGAGACTCCTTGAGACGCATCTACAAATTGCCTAAAATAAATAAATGTATTCAGTGGTGATTTAGTTTCATTTGATTATCATTACTTGTAGGATCCTCCAGCTTCCAATAACTTTTTATACACAATCTTTGGTTCCATATTTAAGTAGACAATGCAGTAAGATCCAATAAGAAAAGCTGCATTCACTCTTTTGCTTGGTAGACTGGAAGAATAGTGCACTATGTGTCTCATCTGCGTGCAATGCATAAATGACTGCAATTTGGCACAGTACTTGAATAAACAGGAAATATTCAATGGTCCAAAGTCAAGATAATAATTCAGATATATGAATTCATCATCGATGTTGAAATAAAATACGTCGGGTGTGTTTTTAATTGGTTCCGTTTTCTCCGCGTAGGTGATGGCAAAGTAAAGCTTATTCTTGACGAGTTCGACGAAGCACTCAATTTCTGCACTAATTTGTACGATATCCATGACATTGAGCTGCGTGAAATAAGAAATTTAGTCATATAAAATATTTCTTGCATTAGCACGATGTTAATTCAAGGATGTTTCGTAATTTAAATCTTTCCACCTATCGCTCGAGAATGTGAGATATGCGAGGAAGTGTAATAAGTAATTTACAGAGAATGCCAAAAGAACCAAAAGTGTAGTTTGGAGGATCTTTTTCATATTTTGAATTTTGATATGTAATGACAGCCATACGTCAAATCAAATCATATTGCAATACTCAAATAATTTAGTTTGAGTCGTGATGTGATAAATTCTGCCTACGTGATTCCTTAATCAAGACAATTTGTTTCATGTTTTTAATTGCAGATTACGATATCAACTTTCCGTGTAAGCGCGCACTAACGGTTTTTCGCGCGCGGTATTCGTCAGTTAAATAAAATGATAAACTCATTAGTTATTTCATAGTCCTACCCCTAAGAGAATAGATTTATATTATTTGATATTTGTATTGAGATGAAAAGAAAGTTTAAAATAATTAAAAGTTGGGGTCAAGGTGATTTCACTTATTCCGCTTTGCAGCTGACGCTTGTTTATAAATACTAACAGGCTTATCTAGCCTTTTGTATTTGCACAGTGTGTAAATTATTTTTCGCGTTAAGAGTGTATAGTTGCGAAGCTAATTGTTATTGCTTTAAACAGCTGTGCATTTCTGCACAATGAATTAGAACTTGGTAAATTCCTCGCCCGCAGTTTGTCTCTTTTCATGCCGCGTAACACGGAGGTTCCGTAGGAAGCAATACAAACGATTGTTCACCGGGTGGTGGTTGAACTCCGCAATCACTTAACAAGATAAGTGCGTCAACGCGATTATAGTTGATTGCTAACTGCATTCATGCATATCCAAGAGGTGTAAACATTATAAGCAGCTAGAATAAGCCAGGAACCACGTCACGAAACATCGTTCTACCGGAATATGTGAGTTTAAAGTGCGCGCAGAACACATACACGTCTTGAGAAACAGTCGATTCATGTGCCAAATAAGGGGCACAAACAAGTTCAATAGCATATGTTATTTTGTGCCAAATAATTTCATTTTCCCGTTGAGAGGTAGAATATACGAGTTTGATAAACAACAATCATGGCAATGCATTTTTATATTCGTCGTGGCACTAACCTTTCTCTTTGCAAACATTCAGTCCAACACAACATTGTGTATTTTTAACATTAAAGCTGACTCTGTTGTGGATTTTCAGTGCTCGCCAGTTGCTGATAACCAACGCTCGATCCTGAAAACAAGAAAACTTGTTAGCATAATGGCTCTTAGTATTGATACACAACTAAGCTACATGGTACAATGGTTCAATGAGTGGAGTGATCTTCAAAGGTCTGATTTCTTGCCCATCATGATTGTAAATTATGCAAATAAAGCATATGTAAATGGCGTGGTAAATCATGTGCAAAATATGAACATTCAAGACAAACCAATGTCTCTGTTTCAATGCAGGGTAAGTAGCTTTACACCTAGCTCAAGATCAAATTAAATCAACTTAAATTCTAGGTGAAACTCTTCAACGAATGGCTGCCACAATGGACTGCTGATAATCGTGAACATTTCATGAGCAAGATAAATGAGATTGATCCAGAATTTGGAAGCAAATTACAGGCGCAGCTACAGAATGGCATGCCACATGAAGAAACCAATGGCATTGCAAGTGAAAGCATCTTAGAGGATTGAATCTCCAATGTTCACATTGAAATTGTATATATTTATAGCACTGGCTCAGTGCATTTTCTCTTTTTATATTTTTCTATGTTAGGGGCAGCTCCAAAGTGATAAGTGATTAGCATTATTTTGATATTAACTTGTTTATCACTTTACAATACAGTACTAATGTAGTTAAGCTAATTTATATGATATTACTGAAATTGTGATAAATTGGACATTCTCAAACACCATCATTGTGTTTTGCTGATGATAAACAAGCAATTCAATAAAAATAATTTATTAGAGGATATGATTTTGTAGCCTTTGTCAAATTCATTTTCAAATGTAATATTATAGCTCAAGGTTAATGATTTACCACCTTGCGAAGAATGTTTCAATTGCAGAGTAATATCATTGTTAAATACTAATAACAGCCGCTCATATAGACGCGCAAAAAGTTACTCACCTTTAAAGACGAAGAAATATCACATTAGTCTTTGGAATGACTGTGAACCTGGAGCAACCTCTGGCACAACTTCTTAATATCTTGCTTATTTATCAACTCTGCTTCGCGCAATATACGCCGAATATCCCCAAAGCGGTTGTATTTTGCTGCCAAGAGGTACGCGCTTTTAAGCTGTTTCGTTTCAATGTAAATTGATATTTTAGTCGCGCGATCAGTTATTAATTTTATCAGGGATTCTAACTGGGCAACAGGAACATTATTGCGACTCAGTGTGCGTACAGCAAGTGTTAACATTTCGTCGCAAATGCTATTTACGGCTGGGATGTTGCTACCCTTACTACGAATACAATTTACTAGCTCTGCAATCTCTGCATAACGATCCTCTCGGGCTAATTGTCGCCCTGCCTGGCAATACACTTTGAGGGCTTTCAGCTTATAATCCTGAATTATTCTGAAATTAAAGTATTAGTATGCCATACATAAAGTTATAATTTGGTCTAATTGTACCCATGTGCCATTTCGTAACCATCCTGCACACTTTCCCCACACGTTATCAACATGACTGCTAGTTGAGTACGTTCAGTATGTGAGTCGAACAAAGTTGGTAGTTGCTTTTGCAATGTGTTAATATTTTCACCTTTAAAAATTATAAATAAATATTTGAATATGTAAGACATTATTGCTTCTGTTACCTTCAATTGTGGGAGTCATTTGAGGCAGCTTCTGTACAAATTGTAGATTGCTTTTAGTGTATTGGCTCAAAAAGTTTGTTATTTGAATTTGGCGTTTAATTGTACGTATGTGTTGGTCTATAATTCGTAGGTCCATTTTCATAACAAGGTGTGGATTTGATAATGCTGGTTTCTCCTCATAACTGCTGTCGCAGCTTACGGAGTTGACTACTTCATTGACTTCAATCCACTGCTGTTGTTCAAGTTCTTGCAGTAAATGCGCTTCGGCTTTATCCAAGAAATGAATTCGAGTTGCCAACTCCTCATATGACAATGCCTGATCTTTATAGAATCTAATGCAGGTCATTGCTGCACGTACAAAATCGACCATGAATTGCTGTAGTTGATAGAGAGAATTTAGCAATCCTTGCTTTTCTAAATGACGACAGATACCCCGTAAGTATTCTTTCCAGATCTCTAAAGTGGAGTCAATTCGTGACATGCACTTTTGTAATTGCTCAATTTGTCCATCGCGCAGACAAATCATATATATTTCGATGAAGGTTTCCACACTTACTTTATTATCATACATGTAGATGAGAGCTTGTTTGATGCAGTTGTGTCTTATGTAAAATTCCAAAGATCCCAAATGGCTGCCGTATTTCTTCAAATAATATAAACATTCTTGAAAGTATTGTGGATCTAGAGTTGTTCCAGTTTTGTCTTTCTGGGTTATTCTTGATTCAAAATTGCCATTTGCAATTGCCTTAAGATTTCGCAGCTTTGCTTTAATAAGAATGGCACAGTCCTTTTCGTTTGTACTGCGTGAAGAGTTATTATTCTTTGGGAATTTAGTAGTTTGATTTTCAAGAATACCAATTATCTGGTCCAATATTGGTGGGTTCTTTGAAGGCTTCACATCAATGTTGAGTGAAGTTCGAGAATATCTTGAGCGTGTGCTCATTTCAATTGGATCTTCATCTCCTAGAGAGATTGAGTCATAGTGGCCTTTCTCTAGACAGCGTTGAAATTTCTCACGAGCCATTTGTAAACAACCTGCTTTCAAACAACTTTTTCCCCATGCAGCAAAGACACCTGTATTGTCAAGGCCGGCTTTGGTTGATACATCAAGTGCAAAATGCCACTGTTCTTGCATAAGTAGCTTATCACGCAGTTTTCGCAAAATGAAGCCGTCAACGTATGGCGCACCAGTTGATGATGGCGGCAAAAGATTCAAGCAGCCACGCTCCGCGAGTAAAGCAAAAAGATCAGCTTGAGATAAAATACGATCAGCTTGCGATGAACCCCATTGAAGTTGGCAATCCGCCGACAACATTTTTGCGGCTATAGCTAATGCTTTAAGCATTTTGATGACTAGCATGTAATCTACCTCTTGTGGGCCATTTGGAACTGGCGGTTGCAACAACTTCAGCATTGCATCGCATTGATTCAGAAGAAATCTGCGAATGTAATTTAACAATAACTGGCATTATTAATGTGATATTAATTACATACTTTGGATATGCCTCGGTTTTTGTATGATGTTTCATGATTGATAGACATAATGAAACACTCGGAGCATGTTCATAGGAAAATTCTTGACGAACGATGGCATTATGGTCATTGCTATCTGAGAGAAACCATTGATCGTAAACAATGGATTTGTTCGAAATGCTGTCGCTTTTTTCGTCCGTCTGTGACTGATTATAGCAATCAATGCAAACACGCATCAAAATATCACCATAGGAAGGAACCTATTTATGTATCAAACAATATTAATATTCGTTTTTTAATACTAATTTAGTGTACTTACCCGCATTCGTTTAGTTGAACAATTGAAACAAATGACTCGCCCACAACGACGGCAATGATGTCGTCGGTTAAACATCGAGAATACTGTGTTATGACAACACATGCATTCTATCACCTAAAATCAATTAGTATTTTATATAATGATACAACAAAGCACATTAATCTAACATACTTCATTATTTGGAGTCCATTCCGCTTTATCTGGTGTTTTCTCAGGCATTTGAAAGTATTTCTTGTCTGGTCCATAAATGGAATCTAAACTTTCCATTAATTTCACATCAGAACCCTTTAGTAAATTAGGATGTGGATTGAGAATAACTCGAAATTCCAGACTCTTTTCTGCATAAGTGCGCAATAATTCGTCGATAGCTTCCATAGAGATAACATTATCGTTGAATTCACAGTTGGACAAGTCTTGACGAATAATATTTAAAATTATGCCAAGTTTATCAAGTTTCATATTCATAATTAGCGTTTCAATTATTGCCAAAGGATTTGCAATAAGACACCATAAATTATCTCTGTCTAAAGAGTTGAAACTTCCAAGAATTTGAATGCTTATCAACACATTTTTAATGTAGTTTTCATCGCAATATTTTAACTCTCTGAGGTGATGAATTAAAAAGTCAAGTTGATCCAGATTCTTGACAAATTGAATTAGCGACAGACACGTTTCAATAGGATTAGCCAAGTAGTCAATCAAAGCTCTAATCTTGGATAAATCTTCATTATTACCGAAGAGTGTGGATATATACTCAACTGGCATTTGAGCAAGTAGAGAATCACATTGATAAAATCGTTGAAAATCCAGTAGCAAAGACGCATTAGAAATCGTGATTAATTTTTCAAACACAACACTTGGTGTTGATGTGCATAAGTCGTGTACTTCATACCATGATTTAAAGTCCAAAATGTTCTTGGTAGTTTCGCAAAATCGAATTAAATCTGCCCAATGTTGAAGTTCTTCATCTTTCTCATTACGCAGCAAATGCATTGTGAATTCACCAGGCCAATAAGCAAAATGCGTCATTATTAAATTGCGTCTGGTGGTGTTATCTTTCACATATCGCACATACATATAGCTTTTCACCTCGAAAATGTCTGCTACCAAATTTGATAATATCCGATCACGCAGTGCATTGATCTGATCGTTAACGCGTACTTCAGGAATGCTGTCAATGAGTAACAACAAATGCATCCAATTGCAGCGCGTATCATCTTCAGATACTTCTTCTGCTTGTTCTACATGACTATTGTGCATTTCCGTTTCAAAGATATTTTTGTTCAAGTAGTCAATACACAATTCGTAGAAGTCTTGATTCAGCGCTGCGATAATCTTATTGTCATTGAAGAGTATTTTTAAATTATCCACTTCTGGCGTGTTGACATATTGCGAAAAGTACTTGGTACGGGATTGATTCACATCCATTTTTTGCAAGTCGAATAGCTTACCAACGAGAAATGCAAGCAGCCAATTACGCTTTGCGATATAATTGAATACAATCTTTGTTGGTGCATATAACTGTCCAACTATGTAGTTGTAGTTTGCTAGACGAATATTAGGAAACGAATTTGCAGTCGTGCAATAAAGTATATCCAACTTTAATCGGCTAAATAGATGTTCCAAGTCGCAAGGGTCCAAACCGCGCTCTCTCATCAGCACTCCTATCCAGTCGGCTGGAGTACGTTTTAGAATGTCAAAGTACGATATAAATCCATTTGGTTCACGTGCGATTATATCGCTATTATTTCCTTCGATCGTAAACACGCGTAGAAATATTTTGAGGTAGTTAAATAGTCGTAAAAAGTAGCTTATTTCATTCATATCTTTAAATCCGGCAAGTTGCTTTAACGCGGCGTATGAGCGATGAACCAAGTGCGATTCGCTTTTGCCTTGCTCATCAAATGAAGTATCATTCAGCTGCGCGTAAAATGATTGAATCGTGTAGTGAACGTCTGCGAAATATTGAACACGTCGCATATATTCATTAGGATTACTGCAGTAGTCCGGATTAATCAGAATATCCACGAATGTTGCGTGCGGTATAGTATTATGAAGCGCTTCAAACTTTGCGAGATGATTTGGCGCAAAGTCAATGCAATCAATAGTGGCGTTTGCATTTTCGTAGCAGATTGTAATCACAAATGCAACATCTGCAAGAAGTGAGTGATCGACTTCATTTTTCTCGATGAAGCTTTCAATAATGCGTTTAGGAAATATTGCAGGAAACGGCTGCTGAATATGAGGCATATCACGTTGCAATGCCTGCAGTCGAAACGCTTGCTGCAGTTGTGTTTTGAACTCTTGTAGACGCTCCGTATATATTATAGCTTTAGCGATATCTGTTCCTCCCAAATTGAACAACTGAAATGCAAAATCAATATTTTAAAACAAATGAATAACTACTAGAAAACAAATCACAAATCAAGATTCATTGAAATATCTAAACATGAGTGTCAAAGTCATGTTAATTCTCTTAGTAATTCTTCATAAAATCTCAGGATTAATTCCTCCAGAATATGCGATTAATTTTGAAGATACCGAAACGTTTATCATCTCTGATATGTTTGATAGCGATGACGCTGAAGACTTTAGTGATAATGATATGGAAATGATAAAAAAGCCTGCAATAAAACTATTGCGACCAGATATTGAAAAGAAGTTTTATATGCTGCACCGATTCGCAGAACGTAAACAGCCTGAGATTCGCAAAAGTCCCATTCAAACTATTTCCAAAGACATCATATTCACCAAATCACCTGAATATCTTTATGAAAGTGATAATGAACCAGCAGAAGCGCATATCATTGGCGAAACTAATGATGTTCAACTTTACGACGATGCTCCTGCTAAACGAAGCGATAAAGAGGACTATAAAGATTATAATTATAATGATCTAAAGAAAGAGTACGACGAGCAAGTTCGGAAAATGAAAAACTCGACGAAGGTGTTGAAATATGTTGATGTCACCGAAAAGGAAACTGTAAAGGAATCCATTAAGAATATTATGAAATTCAAGCCGGCAAGTAACTGCACAAAAGAAGAGAGGAATGGTATTGGTTGGAATGCAATACGTTGCTTCTTCAGAGACTTTAAGCACATCAAGGAGAAACCTCGAAAGGAGCGTAAAACCATTCTGCAACTAGCTGGGAAAATGTTCCTAATTTGGCTCTCCGTTTACGCTATAATCGCCATTCCTTGTTGGTGTACAAGAGGCTGGTGTTGCTGTTGTTGCCGGTGTAAATACTGTAATCCCCGAAAGATAATTGAAGACACTAAAGTCTTCCTAGCTGATAATCCTATCGGCGTATTAAATATCGATGGGCAACGTTACACTTATACGCCCACCGTGTACGAAGAATACGCGCAAAAACGTCTCGAAAAAGTGTTAATGAAATTATAAAGTTTCTAGTTACCTGGATTACTTGATGTACTTTATCGAACCATCCGTGTCGGAAACTTCGGCGGATTAGGGTTTCAGCATCAGCTAGCATATGGCGCATGTCGAAAGTTTCCATGTCCTCCAGCATATCCAGTCGCCAAAGGGCCTCTTTGATGTACCGGTTTAACTGCTGTAGGTGAACAGCTTCTTGAGATCGTATCGGCGTTTTGGGTATCAGCTCATCAATACAGGGTTTGAGGAAACGCAACAAGAGCTGAAGTTCTTTATCCCCACAGAAGAACGAATCTTTCTTGTTGTCCTTCACATCAGGGTAAAGGTGTTTCCATTTGAGAAAACACAGTGCAAATATGTCTTGCAATACACTAAGTTGCATCCTATTGCTTAGCATCTTAAGGATGTCCATTGCATGGACCATTTTTGATTGCACATTGGTTTTGTGTGAGTCTGGCCCATTTTTTACTTGCTTCAAGGCATTGATTACATCAGCAAGGATCATGAAGTTTTTAAATTGATCACTGTCAGGTGTTGCACACTCTGAATTTGACAATGATCGACCTTCCTCAAGAAGGAGCATTACACATATATCCAACCATGTTTCACTTTTCTTCAAATCAAAATACTTGTTGAATACACATAGCAATCTATCAGTGCAAATGTCATTGAATAAACGTTTGTTATCTGGAGGAATGTCGCAATTTTCTTTGCAATATACAAATACTTTCACAATGTAGTCAATTTCATCAACATATTGCACGATAAAAGAATCATATGATTCATATTTGTTCGGGTGAACAACACTAATGAGGTTCTGGACTATGTCAATATTTAGTTCCTGCTGATTAGAGTGCTTGATGAGCTTGAGTATGTTAATATCATATTGTAATTCAGCACTGAATTCGTGAACTAATTCAGAACCCTCTATTACATCCTTAAACCAGTGTTGCTTCTTGTAGTAACAATATGTAAACAAGGACGTACCATTATAAATATCTAGAGGAAGGTCAGTTTCGTATTCAACGAACTTTTGTAAAATGGCGCCATTATCATTGCCTAAGGCACTGAGTAGCAAGCAATCTCGATGCATAAATCCTTCAGATATGAACTTGTATAATGAGGGCAAAATCTTCTGCACAATTTCCCGTAATTCCTCATCGTTGAATTTGGTGGTTGTTATTACAGGATACACTTCTCGTAATTGCTGCTTGGTGTAATTGTCCGTAGCTAACAATGTTCTTAATTTATTCATATTGCACTCACGTTGTTCACTTCACTATCTTTCGTCACATGTTATGCTTTCTCCTAAGAGTTTTGCACGACTGATCACGGTCTACACGGAAATGAGTATGATACATATTCGCCGTATCACTATTTATCACGTTCTTTCTCATTGTGTTTGTTTTCGTCGAAGTTGCACGCGCACGTACACTACTGATAATAGTTCACGCCAGTTCATAGTCGCTTATACTGAACAGCGTGAAAACAACAGCTGATGCAATTAGCTAACCCTCAAAACGTGGCTAGGCAACACCCGAAGCATCGATTTTTTCCATCTCGTGCGCCGCCATCCGCAAGGCCGGCTGGAGTACAATTCAAATTCAAAAATTGAATTCATTTATATTTAAGATCACAATGAGCTGAATATTTGACATCAAAATAGGGACGTGCATTGATTGCACGCACTATAGATGTGGTTCTACTGAAGAAGGGACATGTTCTTATGTAGAATGATGAGATGAACTTTCTTTTACATTTTGTATGCGTCGAGCGAGTAATTGCTCCTATTTACAAATTCTCCGTCGACGTGAGCCGACAATCATCCACATTAATGTCGCGTCTGCTTAATTGCTTCATGGAGAAATCGCGCATCTTTACGTTGCTGCCGCCGCCGCTATCTAACCGCCCCGGATGCTTCTTGCTATTGGCGGTGCGCGTTCCGTTTCGCGAACCATTGCGTAGCATGGGCACTTCGACACTGACAACGGTCGTAAGCAGGGAGCCCCGATGGTGGTTGGAATTACCGCCGCTCATTGTCATTTTGAGCGTGTCACCCGTACTGCGCTTGTATTGTCCTCCAGCTCCATACGGCAAAGGTTTGCCGCCGATTGCACCCTTGTGTCGTTCGGCGCGATCCTTGCACAACCCATACCGCCCCATCAATATGAAGAAGTCCCGACGGTATTGCTGCGTCAGCAGGGCGTACAGGCAAGGGTTCGCACACGAGTTGAGCGGGTAGAAGAATACTAATAAAATCTTCGTATGCGTCACTGTAATGAGTGGGTGTCCAAGTAGCGCAGTCATGCCGAAGAAGGCAATTGGTGCCCAACATGCAAAATCCGTAAAGACCAAAAGCGCCATGCGCTTGGCGACCGTGAGATCGGAGCGCACCGACGTCACCGAGCATGTATTTCCTCCCTCGCGAATCGAGCGATACATGCTTCCGTAGCAGACGCAAATCAGTGCGAATGCAATTGCATTAAAAGCCAATAGCGTAGAAAGGTAAATGGCATCCGCCTTGCCTTTATTTTCAAGCGGCAGACAAATACTTGTCTTGGAATAGCTACTGATACCAAGCAGTGGCAATGAAGCCATGCATATCGCACAAACCCAGCCGGCGAACATGACGCGAACTGCAGTGCGCAGCTTTAAACGTTTGTTCAAGTGGATAGCCCACGTTATCGTATACCACCGCTCCGTTGTTATTACAGCTAATGTGTAAACTGATAAGACGTTGCCAAATATGGTCAAAAAGCCAGCGACGCGGCAACCATCACCTAAAAACCCCCATGAATTACATTTACGGCCGTTAAGAGAAAATCATTTATTCTGTGCGAAAATGAGCACACACCAACCTTCTTGCCAGTCTATGGCGTAATTGAAGTACGTGCCAATGGAGCACGCGTCCACGACTGCAATTAAGAGCAAATGTATGCCGATGCATAAGTCAGCGGCGGCTAGATTGCACATGAGAAACTTGGAGACGGTGAGCCGAAAGTGCGACGTCGCAATTACGATCACAACGAAGAGATTGCCAATGATCGCCGACAACGATATGAACCAGACTGGAATGCGTAACCCCCAGTTGCCCATTAGGTCTTCGCAGGGATTGAATGCATCCGGCGCCGGGTAACATTTCACCTAAAAACAATTATTGTTATCAAGGGGCTGACCGCAAGGGATCAACAACTTTTCTTTGCCAGCACCATACGTGCTTGAATTCTTTATCGGATTAGCTACCTTTTGCGTATGGCAACCAATAAAGTTAAATTGCTTTCGAAATTACAGGCCCAAAGAAAATATACTCCAAATATGTGTACCTCATGATAATCACGGTAGATTTCTCCACAAACCGCTGTGGTTACATGAAACTCGTGTTTCATATCAAGCGTCTCGTTGTGGAAAATTTCATCGTTACTCCAAGACTCATCGATTTCCTTGAGCTCCGCAGGATCACCGATATATGTGCCTCCGTTCGCCGGCTGGTGCCCATTCTGGATGATACCGCCAGCAACAGAAGGAGCATTGGTGTGTCGCATGGTGCTTGCGGCGAGTGCTAACAATGAGGATGTTGCGCCCGATCCGTTAAATGTGTTTAACGGCATCAGCTTGAGAAGAGCCTTAAGGGATGCGTCGTTTGCGTTGCTCGCCGGCGCATTTTTCTTGTTCGAACACGTCGCCTGCATGTGTTTCACGAAACGTTGATGCTGTTCAAACTCACGTGGATTGTGCGTGTGAGGAAATTTGAAAGCGCAGCAGTGGTACGGATACGTCAGCCAGGCCTCTTTGATATACTGCAACAAAACGTGATTTCTTAGAAAATGTTCTTCTAGAGCAAAGTCCTGAAACTCAGAGGCCTCGATATCAACCAAATTTCAAATGCGATATCATAAGAAAAATGAGAAAAATTTGCAAGGACTATTAGCTTTGATTTTACGGCGAAATTCCGATCCCATCCTTTCTTCTTTTTCTGCATGGACGCAAAGGCAGCAAGCAGATCAACAAAAAGTGAGAATGTTGGCTTGTATGGGTAGAAAAAAGCCAATAAAATGTGTGCAAAATATGCTAAATATTTGCTCCATATTTTTCGCATTCTCCTTCGTTGGTACATCACTAATACATCTCCAGTCTGTCTGGCTGGGGCTGCTTTTTTATATTCCCGGAAGTCGTCAATGCAGCCCCCAATGATGATATTTTTCAATTCGCGCGCGTTGCGCTCCACTTCGCAAAAGTTATTTATGTTCTTATGGAAAGGGATAATATAAAATATGAAGACGATTGCGATACGATGTGCATAGCCGTGCACAGAAAAATAGAGCTGTTTTCAGGGTTCACCAGTTTAAATGTTTGCTGAGTCTAATGGTTGAGTGGTTTTATTAAAGAAATAAAAGGAAAAGAATATGAAAAACGCAGGCAGCGCAAGGACGCAACTGAAATGCGCAAAAACGTTGGCAAATATTAAATTTAGTTGCATAAATAGGGCGTGTTTCGAAACTTCGCGCGCGCAGATAACTTTGATAAATGCGCCGAAATTATTCATGGCTTTTTGCGATATTAATTTTCTCGTCGGTAATTTGTGATTAGCAATGCGCCTCCCGCGCGCGGCGCACACGTTTAAACTTTTAAAATGTTTCGCAATGAAATGATTGAATTTGCGCGCGCGTAGCCATGAATGAATGAATGTGGAGGCGGCAAATACGTGCGACGTTTTTTTATCTATCCAACGAGAGCAGGGCATACATAAGAAAAAGAGATGTGAAACTCACTTGAAAGTTATACACGGATGGAAAGACTTTCAATGTCTCGGTGTCCTGCACTTTCAGCACGTCGATTTCGCGCAAACCCTCTGTGGGGATGGAGGTGATTGCTGTGCTGCTCAAATCACTGCAAAAAGAAAAAGTTATCACGACTATGCTACACAGTATAAGCACACAAATTGTATCATGCTTCGTGTACAAACCACTTTTCGAATTTAGCAAGTATTCAGACAATTCAAGAACATTGGACAAGCCAAGCCAATTTTTTTGCGATTGAAATTGCTGAGTAATTGATGCAAAAGTTGTTTGATTATTACTCGTAAAGTTAATGCTAGCGTGACGCATCATTCGGGAAAACAAAGTGTTTTAGTGGACGCAAGAGAATTCAAACTGTTCGAGCAATTAAAAATGCATGAAGCACATAAAATTGCAGAATAAATACTTTCTTGTTGTTGCCAATGCACGCGAGTGCAATAATTAATGGTGCAGCGCACTGAGCAGTCAGTCGGGTTGTCCAAGTTAAAGAACAACTAACTAGCAGCTCGATCAATATTTTTATAATAGTGTAGCGAGTATTTACTATGTTAATTACTTTTCTTTTAAGCTGATGGGTTGCTTTATTACTTTAATGCAAGGTTTTATGCATTTTATCATAAAAACGCCATTAAATAAATTAAAATTTTGCTTCTAAATTGATACGATTTTTTCATTGCCTATTACTTGCTAAAGGGTTTGTAATGGTTTAATTAAAGGTTTGCATAACTTACATGTCTCGAAGGCTTTTTAATCCACCAAATGCTCGTCGATGAAGATTTGACAGTCGTGTGTTTCCTTTCAGACTCCTATTTTAAGAAAAAAACTATTATTGTTCCAATAAATCACGTATTTTGGGATAAAAACCTACAATTTCGCAATCTCTGATCCATAGAATGCTTCTTCTTCCACTGTATGAATTTCATTGTAATTCAACAACCTGAAACATACATAATAAGAATTTTTCATTTCCTGTTTAACATATGCGAGGATAAAACAAGGATTTTTCACGCGTGCGACGAATGTTCATTTTCATTCTGCACTGCGAGAATAAATTGCACGCATAAATACTCTGCGTTCGTGCAAGCAAGCAAATAATTTCGCTTCAATTTTTTTTGGAGAAGAGTTGTCGAGATTCCCTAATGACAAAATGAGCGGAAGCATCTGCTATCAAGGATGTCACGATTTCAATTACGTTTATGACACACGTATATGCAAGTTTTACCGCGCGCGCCGTATAAACGTTTTGCCCAACCCCGACAATGTCTCAAATAAAGCGAGTGCAAACAGCCTGTGATAAACGTGACTTTGTCACGAGAAAAGAAAAGAAAGGGTGATAATCTAATGGATTGCTGGCACACTTACAATTGGTCCGTCTTCACATGGCTGATTTGCTTCGACTTGATGCTCTGGATGTGGTTGTGCTCAAGGTCGCTGAAAGACAATAGACCATTAATATTATTGCGCAAATGGAACGCATTTTGCGATTTAACATAACGCAATTACAGTAGGAGGCGCATAGCTAAGAATAATTCGGCGTCCGCAAACAGACGATGACATGGCGCCGTTCTGCAATGCACAAGCGGAAGGACAACAAGGGTACGCGTAATTAAATTCATTGCGTCTGCCGATCCAGCTAAGTAATTGACGTCGACATCGACGCATACGGCAAGGACGAGAATAAACATAGCAACATGCACCTTGGTGCGTTGCTGTGTTGTTGCAGGAAGAGCGTAAAGGAGTTATTCCTGTTGAACAGAAGGCTCCAGAGGAAGAGGTGGTAGGTGGGTACGGAAGCGAAGGAAGCAAACAAACAGTGCATTATTTCCAACTTGTACCGCTCACTACAAGTGCGCTTCTTGTACTCAGGAGAATGCAATTTCATCAAGGTAAAGCTATTTACCACACGAAAAAAAAAGCGCACAAGTGTCCATCGGGTAATCGTATCGCATTCCCAAGAAAAGCGCAATAGATGCGATTTTAATTAGAGTTGAGAACTACTTACATCATATGTAGCACTGAAGCGGTATTGAGGTTGTTCAAATTGGGCATCTCTTCCAATCCGGTGCTTACGATTCGCCTACAACACAAGCGATTTTCATTAAAACCCTCTATCGTAAATTTCAAATTCTAAAATTCAATTTACGAAAACTTTATGAACAGTTTTTATTAAACTTACAATATTTTCAGCTTGGGCAGCGTTGCGCTGAAGACTTCCGGCTGTATTTTCAGGAGTTTCGGCGCCCGATGAATATATCTGCATAAGAAGAAGTTGAACATAAGTTGAACATGAATGCATGAATGAATAAATAAATGCGGAAATATTTTCGTCGTGTCGGAAGTCGGAAGAACGTTGCCGCAAAATGTAAGATATCATATAACATTTCG
Organism: Aleochara curtula; assembly: GCA_963978815.1. Taxonomy (NCBI): domain Eukaryota; kingdom Metazoa; phylum Arthropoda; class Insecta; order Coleoptera; family Staphylinidae; genus Aleochara; species Aleochara curtula. Next base: position 14,344,549 of record OZ022216.1, on the reverse strand, counting down.
GGCGCGTTTACGACGGCTCGTAAAAATGCTATCCCAAGAACTAAAACAGTGAAACAAATGAGCGCAGATGGGTGCACAAAGTACGCTTTGAACGCCATGTAAACTCACCACGAAGTCAATGAAACCGCGAAACGAGAAAACGCGAGAAGCGCGCAGGACATGATAGTGAGAAAGCGCGATGATAATCGCAACAGATGGTGGAACGTTTTAATGACAGAAGCAGCGCAAGTAACTCGAGCCGGGAAAAGTTATCGTTCGCGGCGGAAACATATCCTTATTATTTTCTCTTCAAATCTTTTGATTCCTTCCAATTATTCTCTCGTTGTTTGGCCGGAATACGAGAAAAATAACAGCGTATGAAAACTTGAAACGTATGTCTGTCGTCTTCATAAACAATTTGTGATACCCGACCGTTTTCATATTTGACATGTGCCCTTTCGCGGGTCGTGCACGTCTGGCACGTCATTTAAATGAGTCCTGGACATGCTCCGAATAATAATAATAATCGCGTGACGTTAACAAGAAACACCCGGGACATCACGTCGCCCGCAAAAAGTCTGCGCAACAAAGCAGTGTTCTAAGTTTAGGAATTGCGAAAAAGTAATTCATTTAGTTGCGCGCGCGTAGTACTCTTGCTCCCATGTGTGCACTTGTGGGCTAAACTCATAACAAAAAATATGCCCCTTAACTCACTGAGGAGGCGGCACGGCACATAGTAATAATAACAATAATAATTCGTGTATAATTCGCAAGGGGAGCGATAAACAAACGACGAAGAATAAACAAGATGTGCCTGAATTACGCCAAGCACAAATTCAATTTGCCACCAATGAACATAAAAAATACCGACGCGATATGGAATATGAATTGATTTCGTGTATGAAAGCCGGCGCTGAATGACGGATGACAATTCGCACGCTCCAGAAAAACAAGACTAAGATGTCGAATCGAGAAGGACATCGAGCGTGACAAAACCCTAAATCTGTGAGGGATATTGCGCTCAATGGTGACGAATATAGAAAAGAAACGTACTGCCCGATCAACAAGGGAAAATAATTTTTTTCGGGGGATTTCTGGCGCGCGCGCTCGTGTCTCGTGAATCAAAAGAAGTAAAATTACACAATCACTCACAAAGTTTCCAGCTCGCTCAAATTCCGAAAAACTCCCGGCTCAAAGTAGTAGAACTTTTCCAAGTTTACCAAAGTCCTAAAACGAGAAGAAACAATTAGTATACAATTAATTATATAATATTTAAATTGAAGCATTAATATTAAATTTTAATGCAGCAAATGCTTGGAAAGTTTTAAGCAGATGCGTGCGTGTTTCTTTTTAATAAATCTCCGCCTTGAGAATGGTATTTTAATAAAAAAAAATTCATTTGAATAAGACGTGAATATCACATTACACTTATTTCGTGCGAATTGTGTGTGCGCCCTCGCTCTCAATGAATGCAATAAGGCAGAATTTCATCTAATTGTATGCCATTCAAGCATTGTGCCTGCGCTTGAATGGCACACTTATGTAGATACACGATGCAAATGTGAATAACAATTCATAGAAATTAGATTGTTGATTGCGTTCGCGAATTTGGTGAAGGGCGCATGTGAATGTGCGTATCATGCATACTAAACAATACGCATATCCTTTAATCTTATTCGAAGCATAATTAGTGCACCACGCTAATTTCCACAGCCAATGCAATATCATCGTTCGTGATTTGCGCTGATTAAAGTGGTTATAAAGTGTAATCAACTTACAATTCACGCAGTGTTTCTGCATGTGGAAGGAGTGCGTCACGTTTAAGGACTTCCAGGCCTGCATCCTCAATTATCCTGTGAATGGAAAGCAGGCGCCATTAAATTGCCTCATTAATCGCAAACCGATTTTTCGAAACGTACAAACTGTTAAGTCCCACAGGCAGCGTTGATGGGATGTTGTAGAAATCGGCGCCTGTGCATCTGCACCCAATTTCACCATTATCCCGGTCACAAGGGCAACCGTAGATTAAGGGGGTTGTATTTGATACAATTGTTGGACTAGGACTTGTCCACGCTGTCTGCGTCGGGAGACTTACATTGGCTGGTTCCGTTGAATTACTTTCGCATAGAGCGATCAAAAGTTGAATTATCCACAGCAATCTGAAAATAAAGTTTCATATTCAATACAATCATCCTACATAAAATTTAATTCATAATTAATTCCGTCGCGCATTTTTGAGTACATTTAAAAACGCATAGAATCAACTAAAGTTCTGAGTCTTTACAGAAATATGTGGCTGATCCTTTTTCTCAATATAAACAAGAAAATTGGGTTTGATTGGCAGCGTGAGCAAAGAATCAGAAAACTCCTTAGTTCGCAATTTTGAAATATTACAAGTGAGGCAAGCGAGCAAACGCTCTGTCGACATCAATCACTACCAGACCGCAAACAAGCGCGAGACGGCTGTTCACTCGTGTTCTTCGCGATACATTCGCAAAGAACAAATCTACCCTTTCGTGGACCGCCAACATTATCCAAACCATACACGATCCAAACTCCTAATATCGTAGAGACATTGATGAATTAGTTCGTACATTTGCTTGTACCTTATAACGAAATCAGTATGTAGGTATTTTGTGATCGGAACAATCCAACTTATTAATATGCAACTCTTTGTTTTCAACAAAAGCTTTTCACAGTGGTGGGTTTTGCGAGTTGCAATATTTATATAGGACGAATCGTTAATAATTTACATTCGTGTAAGACAATGCTAAAAATTAGACATAGCAGTATCAAATACAAGTAAGTACTCAATTTCAATATTATTGAATCGTACTGTACAAAGCTAATACCATTTTTCATTTTTGTATGATTAGGCAAACGAGTAAATATACATGGATGGATTATTCGATGGCCGGATGAATGGATAAATGGATGGACATTGATGTGATGACGTCATTAAACGTCCATCTGATAGCGAAACAATCGCGAACGAATGTCTCTAGCACGCGACGCCATAGTTGATTGATGTATTTTTACAAGCGCGCTGGACGAGATCGGATCGTATCACGTCACTAATCGCCGCCCGCATTCCACCGGGAGCTAAATGCATAAATGCATGATGAAACAGTGCGTGCATCACTATTATTCTCCGAGCATGAGTTACACTACGATTTTTCGAGGCGTCTCCTATAACTCCTAGTACTGCGTCAGCTATTTGTAATCAGTAGCTTTCAATTTATGTCCACCACGATCATATTTCGTATTTCGCAATTACCATACGTATCAATACACTCTGCCGTTGCACGGCATTGTTTACCAATCAATAATTAGGAAATTAATCAATTAGAGCAAGGTATCAATATCAATAAACAATGAGCACGTTACGTTCAATACCGGCGCAAAGAAAGTAAATCATACAATAGCTTATTAAAGCACCGTACCTGAAATTAGACAAATTGTAATTAATCACGCGGTTTCGCCAGTTCGAATGCGTGACATCTTGTGCATATTTTAAGGCGATGATTAATTTACGACCGACGCAATGCATAACAAAAGGCGGCTGCCTTTTTTACGCGTCGCGCTATTGAGAAGAAAGGGTGCTGTAATTAATTTAAACGCGGTATTGTGGTGTTTTCGGTTAAAAACTTCTGTTGGTGTGTTTTGTTGGTCCTTTTTCGGTGCCAACGTTCATCGGCCGCCAAACGCCGTCACCGCAATTTACGGCTTAGGATATAATGTGACAGCGAGCGGTGCTTTAGACTCAAAATATTTTCGAGTTAATTTGATTGCAAATATTATCGCGCGCTAAGTTGCTTATTCCTAAGCCGGTGTTGATTAATTTAGAAGAATTGCCCCAAGCGGTATTTTCCAAAATGCTGTGGCTTCGTCGTCATCGCACACAAAAGGTAATTAATTCACTCCCGTTATTAATGCTTAATTTGTTTTATAAATATATTTTCACTTATGGCATGCATTTAACGATGAAAGTAAATCCACGGTCCCAAAAGACGATAAACTAAAGATTAAAAGATATTTCACAAAACGAAATTAATTTTATAAAAATGTTGCGATGTTTCTGAATATTTTTCCATCAATGAAATTGCCAACCTCGAATTTATTGGTCAGGTTTCTGACCGATTAAAAAACATAGGTATAATTGAAATTTCATTTGTTTATCGATGAATGAGAAATTTGGCCTTGAGTTTGTGATATTTCTGTTTTAAAACCTCTCAAAAAGAATGTATGAATGAAAATGAAATTTATCAAAAATCATGAAATTGAAAGCAGCTAAAAAAAGATATAAATTACGTTCCGATAATATTTACACAAACCGGTAAGAGCGAACAAATGAAGCCCGAGCCACCAAAACGCGAATGTGATCGATATCGACTTAGTCGATTGCAAAACGCGGCCATCACGCAGATTGCGAAATAATAGCACCGGTGGCTGGCGTTGGCGCGTCGTAAAAACATCGCAAATAAAACAATTCGCCATCCACCGAGTGTTCCCCAATATCCCACGGCGTCGCCGCCCCTTCAATCGCCATATAAGTCCGATAAGAAGAGAATCCCCATCCCGAATAAATCAAGTTCAAATCAATCGCAAGTCCGCACACTTCGAATGCGATTTAAACCCACAATTCCACACTCGTTTGTGCTGCATGCGCAAAATTAACGATGCTCTAATCGTAAAATTCTCGCGTATTTATCATCCCCTTCGTTTGAGTGCTATACGCGCTCGCAAAGAGTGCGATTTAAACAACAAATGTAAAGTACCCACATGCCTGTGGTGACTGGACCTCCAGTCTATATATATATATATCTACATAAATTTTTTTCAACTGCTGCGCCACAAACGAATATTAAAACATAAAAGCGCGACTCGCAGGCCACTCTTGAGGGCGGCGAATTAAATGTTTGCTGAGATATTCGTACGCAGCGGAGTGAATTCATCAAAGTAGAGATGCGAGTCGAAAACATGTGCGCGTAAATTATTTTCAATTTGCATCTTTTTCGGAAACGTATTTTTCCATCAAATTATTACTACAATATGCAAATGCCGAAAAGTCCGGCCGAGATAAATTTTCGAATAAAATATGTATTCGGATACCATATTTCATCCTCGGTTATATTCCTTTCGTGAGTGTTTATATTCCTGATGACAGGCGTGAAGAAAATAAGGATGGGAAAGATACAAAAGGTATCCTTCCTTTGCTATATACCGAAAGGGATGTGAATCCTTTTTATGGATGAGTGGCAAACATGAATTAATATCCGAAAATGACTTTGTACAATTCTTGATAAACTCCTGCTACTAGGCCATTGCGAATAAATAAATCATCATATTCAATTCTCCCAAGATAAAATATTATCCTTCAGGTATTGTTAAACAATTTTTACGGCCAATATATCCATAAAATATAATTTTACAAACACGCATTTTTTGTCATATTTCAATATCCACTATCAACCTAATCAAAATCAAAAATTGCTTCATTAAAAAACCGTCGTCCAAACGTTTGTCAATTCTATCCGCGTTTGATACTTTGTAATCTTTGTGCTATTTTGAATCAACAGTTTCATTTTTTTAGTTTCACGCATGACTTTTAAGCTTTATTCGCGAAATTTCATGTTTCTCTGCGCACGTTAATTAAAAATCGTGTTTCGCATTATTGTTTACAAACAACAAACATATTAATTAGTTCCAGATGAATATCACCAACCTCATCCTGCTAAGCCACTCGCTTTGTCGTTTAGTTAATGAATTAATCAAGCAATCCCCACAAACGCTAATGTGCTGTCTAAATTAATTGAAAGCAATTGTAATTAGAACCGACACTAAATGCATCAATGACCAAAGGATGCAAATCCAAGCGCTCGAATAAACAAATAAACCGCCACGACGATAAAACTTGATGATGATCACAAAGTGACAAATATTGGTCGGCTTTTACGCGAATAAATAAAAACCATACAGCATTTTCGAAATTGCAATGAAATAAAGACGGATGAACGCGCCAAAACCAATATAAAGTCGAAACGAGCGCTACTGGTCGCGTAGTGTGTTCCGTGCTCGTTGTGCGTTTATTGTTGTAATTGGTGTAATTTATGACATCGCTTACTCTTTTCGCCCGACGCTTATTAGCTGGGCGCGCACGCATTTAATGACATGAGCAAATGTGACGCAATTCACTCGCAAATCTCGCCGTTTGCGTGCGTTTTTGCCATTTTCGCATTGTGCGATTCAAAAAGCAATTTCTTTGGCCATCCAACCTTAAGGTTTCTGTTTTCTTGCCTTCATCCCGTTCCATCATCCCTTAGCGTGATTCAATTACGCCGCCTCGCGGTTACAATGCAAGAATATTAAGTGTCGCCCGAAATATGTTTGAAAATAACGCCGTCAAATATTTCATTATTTCACACAGACGATAAAATTTACGAGCGTTCGACACAGGCGTTTGGGGTTAATCGGGGGCGTGAGATGCGTGCGCCAATCAATCAAAATATTTACTTCCATGCAAGGCGCTTACTTGCGCAAACATTGCACACGAAATAACAACAACGAAACGCACGCACATGCGGAGTGCGGTAAATAAAATTTGCGGCGAGGGTTGTTTTGTTGTATTTTTTACGGTACGGAAAATGAAACCAAGCAAAGAAATGCAAAAAGCTTTAGCTGAAAACAAAGCGCGAAAAAACAAAGAAATGTAAAATTTGATATAAATTCGTCGTTTTGTGCATTTGTACACGTTTGCAGTACAGCTACTTCATCACCTTTTCGGTTTCCTTTTATTATATGCCCTTAGTTTTTCTTGTTTCCATTATTTCTTTTGCCGCCGTCCTGCATAATCCGCACAGCTGCCCACACGTGTGCGATGGCACTGGGTGGAATATGTTGGTGATAAAGTCTATTGGATTTCCACGCGCCCGAAATCGGAAACGCATGCTTGGCTATTTCAAAGTTTGCCTTAGATATAATCGCCCTCGTCGCCAGGACGAGGAGGGGAAAAAGAGGATGCTTCTGAACAAATGACCGGCTTAGCCTATGTCACCGCCACTGACATCCACGCGTTTTCTTCGCTTTCACCGCTTGCCATAATGCATCATGTTTTAGATAAACACTCACGTAAATACTTAAGAGGATATTTGATATCACTTCAAGGCTGCCTGTGCATTTACTTTTGCTGCTCATTCATAAAAAAACACGTGTGCTTTGTTATTAAATTATCCTTAAACACAAAAAGCTCAAAATTTTTGTAAATTGAGTTATGCCTGTGTGCTTTTATCTTGATCTTATTTAATTATCTATCATATATTCTCCATACTCAAAAAAACATGACTCAATTAATTAGCAATTCTTGGAATTCTTCATCAAATTTTACTTTCCCGTTTAATCAATGTTTTCCTCAAACTTAAATCGTTATAATAGTATCCGGAAGTTAATGAAAACATTCAAATTCAACCGTAGTAAAGGGCAAATGTTAAACTAAGCAACTAACCCGTTGTAAACCATGTTACATTCTGATAACACACTAGTGGTTCGGAAATTCTAATTTCCGTATTTGTTTACTCTTGAATTTAAATTATAAACCAAGATATACAACCCGTACCAAATATTTATGATATTAAAACTTTTGTAATCCGTCATTAATTTAAATCATCCCGTATTATCACACCGAATTACGTCAAAGCCTATCCAACACACAATTTGACAAACGCGTATTTATTCTGCAAACTTTTCAAATTGAATCACGTTAATTACGGCGCAAACGAGTTTACCCACGTAAATGATGAGCTCGAGTAGCGTGCATTTGCATTAAAAGTTATCGCTAAACAAAAACATTACGCTAAAAGTAGCAGCATAGCACGGTAATAAAGAGCATTCACAACTCCGATTCGAGAGGGTTTTCGGTTGCAAGGCAACTTTTAAATTTTCAAACGTTAAGAAGCACAAGGTGATTTCCGGCTTCCAGGGATTTGTGGCGCTGGAAAACTTAAATTGAGACGGGCTTTTTAACGCTATCCGGGTTTGCGTTATAGCTAGCTAGTTTTCGCTAGCAACATGTCAGTTGAGCTTGAGTTGGCTTCAAAGTTTCCGCATCTGCTTCGCTTGCACGTCACCGGCTGGAAAATTAGCGCGAGTTGATAGTTTTCGAGATTATCGCGGTTTTGCATTTACTTAGTACTTTAACCAAACGCTAAGATTGAAATGTCGTTTTACAATGCATAGGTGATAGTTCAAAAGTTCAATATGTTGCAACGTTTGTAAACCACACATCGAGTTTTAGTTATTTAACTTTCAGATGGATGAAATTCGACGATGTGTAATTGGTAAACACAATCCGGAAAATACATAGTGATATTGCTTACGATGAAGTGAGAGATATCTTTTCCCGTATGTAGTAATATAGTTTCAGGTCACTGCTTACGAGAAATAGAGAAACTTGGAAGCTTTCAAACAAATTAATATTTATCCGCTTACTTATTAATTGTGTCCATTTCGAGAGAGTGACTTTACAAAAATATATCTAAAGATGTAATCGACAATGTAATTTCGCGGTGGCTATTTTTAAACATAGCATTTTCATTTATATTTCCTACTCGTCTGGCTTATCTCCTTCGTACTGCTCATAATACGCTTTATTATTCCGTACAAGTTGCGAAGCGACGCGGATAAAGGATACGCACTGCAACGCAACGAATAATTGAAATCTGAATGGCGCTTTTTGCGCATTATCGTAGCACGAAAACCGCGAGAGCTCCGAGTCCTGCGAGCCTTGCTCCTTTCGCATATCGCCACTCAACAACTTGCTTGTGCGCTAGCTAGGCCATGGAGGCAAACAGTCGCGAGCTCAATTGTGCGTTGGATTCGTTAAGGCGAACAGCAGCGGCAAACGCGTCGTAAACGGAGAAATTGCTGCTTCTCCATAAAGACGACTTTCATTACAACAACGTCCCGGAGATAATCAAGTAGCACCAGAAATTCATCAGACATTACATTGCCTGTTATTTCGTTTATTTAATACACGATTCATTATGTGTTTTTTTTTGTTTCGCCATCGTACGAGCATTTTTTCGGCACTGCTTGCACACGCTTGTGTTTTATTTAATTAATTATTGCGCAAAGCGAGCGAGCGCAATTTATCAATTATCCTTGCCCATGTTCCACTTAAGAATGTGTGCTTGCTATCAAAGACGTCATGACACGATTTATAAGGGTTGAAGCGTATAAATTATGCAGACTGTATGCAATAGCGGCAAACCGGAAATATGTCGAAGGGAGAGAGGCTGGTTGCCTTTCCGGCCGAAGAAAAATATCTTTCTGTTGGCGGAAGGGATGCTGAGACGCTATGTGCGTTGCGTGCGTAATGATGCATTCATTTTAATCGAATCAGCAGTCAGTCAGCGCACGTCGGATTTTATTCAAATCAAATTCCCGATTGGCTTCGAACTTTCCGAGTGCAAATCAATGCACTTTCGAATCCAGTTACCTATACACTCCATTTCCGCAATTTTCTTACTTCATCCATTATATATTTGCACCTCTTAAATGCACCCCTAATAGTTAGGGGTCATTATTAATCGTCGTACAAAATCGCCGGAATATTTTCAAATGCAAAAAATGCGCCAAGGAAAATTGCAATTTACAACGCCCTGAGTAAATATACTCAGGTGTAAGCTTGTGGAAGTTTGATGATGCATTCAATGCAATTGCTTGCAATGGTAACGACGCTGGCAATGCGCGAGCTCAGTGGGGATGAAATGAAAAATTTCAAGTGCACATCGCGCACGATGCGATTTGATGAAATGATTGAAATAACTGAATGCGCTCGCCTGCTCGTCGAAAGTCAGCTAACTTAATTTACCCCGCCTGCTATGCGCATCATACCCCCCGCGAAGGGATGCGATGCAATGTGAAATGTTACCTGCTAACGTCGTCGGCGCAATACACTCAATCAGCGACTGTGATAAATTCATGAAATTTTTTGCATCTTTCTAGGTGATTTGCAAGATTCTTCGTTATATTCAATATTGCGCTCTAGCATTCCAACACAATTTCCACATCACTCTGTGGCACGCGCAATAAAAGTTTCGCATTATTACTCGGAAAAAGTTTTATCTTTATGTTTGTTCTTAAAATTTTAGGAAAGCAATCACATCGAATTTACATCAAACATCTAATATTTTACGATTAAATGCAATTGTATTAAAAATAATTCGCGTTTCGTGTTTGTCCGCATAAAACGCCAATTTTATTATTCACATCGTTTAAGAATAGCGTAAAGTTTTTTACAACTTGCCTGCGAAATTTTCATTATATTTTTTAAAAGATTAGACGTAAATATTTACAACCCTTAAAGTGCCTTATTTAGCGTCGAATAAAAGTTAACGCCACCCGATAAATGATTAAATATTGATTTCAATCGATAAATAACTTTTATACTTCAATCAACGTGCAAATTTAGAATCGGCCAATTATTCAGCGCCGGCGCCTGTCTTATTATTTCACAACAAATCGATGTGCGGATTGACTCCTCAAAATTTACGCATAGCAAAAAAGCAATATACAGATAGATAATAAATACAAATGAATAAAACATTAGCAAAGTGCCGCGTGCTCGTACACGCATGAGGGAAATGAGCCAATTTATTTTCATTTCGTTTCTTTATTTCGTCCGTACATCGGGAATTTTACACGCGCGCGCCAACAATTTTTGTCTCGCCTTTTTCTATACATATATTTTATTATTAACCACCCCTTTTTTTCCGAGTATTATATGCGCGTTGAAAGCATACGCGTGCCGTGCTTGCTCTCGGCGTGCATTTGTAATTCGCATTTGTTTAACGTATGCAAACGAATGGTTAAGTAATACGCGCACGTGTGGGGTGGTTGTGGCGAAAAAAAGAATACGAGAGACCAATTGGCATGTTACCACCAGCGCCACAAGTGTTATATCCACCCCGCTTAAAATTACCCGCGGAAAATGAAACGCGGAAAAAAAAAGTTGCGAAATTATTGCTTTAATGCTTCCTCCTTCGTGCGTTTGCTTACGTAATTTCTGTATCTGCATGAAAATTTCAAATGGAATTTTTTTTCGAGGTGCACAATATTTCAGAGGCGATTCCAACATTAATGGATAACTTCTACCGCATGATTCACGAGTGCTTTTACGATTGCTTTTCCCGTAAAATAAAATTTCCATTTCAAGATGAAATCGATTCAGTCTTCACGTTTTGGACGTGAGTTCAACGTATAATTGTAATACAATGACCAGTCACATTACACGCAATAATCATTTTTCCAATAATTGCAATTTTTTTGTTAGCTGCTCAAAGTTTAGTTAAAGGTAACCGAAAAAGAAAAAGTTTTGCTACTCTAAAAACTTCTATCAGTTTAATAATAATAAAACTAGTGTAATATTAAACTTGATTCGCATAGAAATTGAAAAATTGCCCGAAATTTATGTGCTTCATTTTGTTATACTTTTCATCATAAATTTCCACGTATTATACAAACCCCGCACATTTGAACTGCAAATATGTAACCCTAAATCATTTGATATTAAAATGATATTGACATAAATTGTGGGAGATTCATTCTACTTTATATCATCCGCATATTAAATAAATATTTGAATTTCGCGAAAAGAACAGACAAAATAAAATTACTAAAAACTAAACTCTCCAATCCCCCCCTTTAATTAAAGCAGTATAGTATAATTTCCACGTGGATTTCTAGCTACTAAAAATACTTATAAAGTTATAAGCATTAAACACTTAATACAATAGCAAGTGGTAACATTCGTGGCAAATTAGTTAAATCCATCCCCCTAGAATTTGCTACAATGCCGAGCGTAGGAAGCAAGACAATCATATCCATATCTAGGGTAAAATTAGACTTTAATACCAGCGCTTGACAAAAACGTCCTTTCTCTATATCGTTTTCTATACCTTACGTACCACCGGCGCTCAGTACAAACGCTATTCACGTTCGGCAAACACAATTAGTTGTGCTGTTTCATTCGCTGGCACATTAATTCCACGCCGTTCGTAAATGGTGGGCGGCTATATAAGGTAAACAGAGGTGCCGGGCTTTTCACGTATATCTATTACGAGCGCTTTTCACGTAGGTATATCTGGAGACTGTTATCCTCATTGAAAATTATGGCCGTGCGACTCTGGCGCAATGCAATCCTCCAAATTTTGCGACAATACGCCGCTGCTTCAAAGTATTATCAAATTTACGACTCGCACGCTCGACAGCGTAATTAATCTGTCGAGTGATGATACTGAACGAAACGTTATGCGCTATCGTTTTATAGCCCCCAAATAGTTGTAAAAAGCACTAAAAATTTCCCGTTGTTTACGTGTTAATCAATAAAATATTGCAATAAATTGGATGCCATAAAGTGGATAATAACGTTTTTCAATTAGTCGATATGCACAATTGTTTATCAGCAATTAATTTTTAAAGTGCCCATTAATATAAAACGCAATATGTACCTAATATAATAACATATGTTATTGTTATTATAATGTCATAACAAACTATAAATATGCTGCTTTAAACGTATTAAATTCAACGCATAATTAATTTATAATTGACGGCTGTATTATGTTTAATTATCTCATATAATGTAGCTTTATGCCAACGACGAATAAAGAGATAATTATTACACCACCCTTTGTCAACTTTTAATACCATGTTAACGAGGCGCACTAAGTGAGCGATTGAGATAATTATTTTAAAAATACCGAAAATATCACTATGTTGACCCAAAAACCATACTGCATTATTGCAACAACCAATAATACCAAGGTGCATTTTAGCACTGTTGTTTTTCCCCCGCTCCCGTGGGCAGAGAAGATGTGAATTATTTTAGTATTCATCAAAAGTTATAATGTGAAATCTAATTGATTGATAATTCAATGTTTAATAGTGATTTAGTTTATCGTCCTTCCAGCTCTTCAACGAGTGGTCAGCTATGCAATAACCCAGTTCTTGTTATTTCTATTTAAACTTCCCTTAAACTACGTAATAACGTTTCCAACGCGTTGCAACGTCCCAATAATACGGTCTTAATGTAATAAATGAAGCATAAGTTTAATTTGATTATGCATCATCTAAACTTGAAGTGCACAGAAATTGCAACAAATCATATTAAAATGATATTGACGTAGACCGTATAAATTTCAGTATGCATTATTCACATAGAGTGAAAATGTAAATTTTGGTTGACGTACGCGCTCCTCCTAGAGGCATATTCGACCACAGTGGATCATGAAAACGATAATGAAGCGTATTAATTCAAATGAGCTAATCACCCGGGCAGCAGCCGAGGTTGATCGGCAAGAGTGCGAGCAACCCGTAATGAAGTGTTTGCTGCTGGTTAGCCGGTGAGTCTTATCGCTATAGCGATGTCGCCTGGGATGAAAATGAATTTGTTTACCATTTACTGAATGGTTAATCGAAAACTCTGTGCACCTCTAGGCTGCCATCATGCACTTGCCGCCCCGCCTGCATTGCCTGCTCTAACAGAGACTGACTCTCATTACCTTTGAATTTCACCTACGCCGTTGTGGGTTATATAAACATAAACAGCGTTCGAGATTGATATACACACGAGCAACTCGTTATATTATTGAGCGGTTAGAGTCTGGCGCTGCGTATAAACAATACCGTAGTACGGTGAGTGAATTTTCTGTTTGTTTACGAGACCGAAGCTAAGTTTTCATATTAAAGTTGCTAGTGGCAAATGCGTCCTTGTCAACAATCATTCAACTATACATCGTTGCCGTAAATAATTAATTGTTCCTCAAAATAGTGTTCTTAATTTCAAATTTGTTTTTCTTCCCATCGAATGCAATTTAATTATTACTTCCACATTTCCCAAATATTATTCGCTTAACGAAATAATGCATTAATTATTATAATGTATTCCGTGGATTAATATCAAATAAATTATTATTGACGTAAATTAATAATTTTGTGAATTAATCCATTTATGTGCTTATTCAATCTAATTCATGAAATGAAAGAAATTCACATTTCAGCATATAGTATTTTGAAATATGCATAAACATTATGTCAGCTTGAATATTTGTTAAATTCAATAACTTTTCAACGCATTACGGAATAGTGCATTTAATCCGACAAGTTTTAATAGATTTTCTTTCATATTTTCAATACGCAACCGTACAAAACGGGAAAACATATTTCATCAACGGAAACTACTGAATTCTCAATAATATTTCAGTTCGCATATTATAACTAATAAATAACGAGACGATTCCGGTTTAATTTGCAACACATTTTTCCTTTTCAGAGAAATCCGCGCGATTTGTTCTCGAAGTAAATATTGCAGCAGCTGTATAACATGCAGCAAACTCGAAAACGTAAACACAAGTCGTTCGCAAGTAATTAAATGTTCGAAAAAGTTAATGTAAACCGAGCATACTTTAGTGCATTCATTGACAGTTAACAAACAACTGAAATCAATAAATTTCTTTAATTAGCTGCGTTGCGCAGATGTTTGCCACGAAAAACGTTTAAATTGCACGTATGCAAAACAGATACAGCTGTTCCGTATGGAGAGCAACATTTCAATCAGCATTCGTTAATTAAGTAAACGCGAATTTAATTATAACTTTATAAATATTAATTAATCTCGTCGCGTGCATCGCTCATTTGTAATTGTAATTCAAGCACTTTACTAATTCCAACTAAAATATAAATAAAACGTGATCTACGCGCCGCCCCGCGCTCGACGAGATGTCATCAAATATGAATTCTTGCACACTACGCGAGAGCGCGCAAAAGATGTTAAAACCGATTAAATTCAGCACTCACAAGAGACTTTCAAAGAGCGTCAAGCACGAACTGAAACAACTAATAATATTAAACTTGTAATAGGAACTGACTTCCGTCTCTTTTGATTCGGCGGCTTTCATTTATTGCGCGAGCGTGCCGCGCGCGTAAGGGAGCAAAACACCCCGGAAAATCATGCAACACGCGTCAAAAAGGAAACTTATTAAATTCTTGCTCAACTTTTGCATTTCACAATTACCTCGTTGTTCATTTGCAATTCGAATAATACCGAAATTATTCCATGAATGCCATTCGATAATTAGCAACTTCATTATGTTTGTTGATGGCTCTTTGATACCGTGTTAATTACCGCCCATTGCTTAGCGATGAAATGAATACAAACAATTAATTCAAAGTCAAAGTCACCGCCGCCGCCGAATGAATGAATACCTGACTTGCTTCAGTTTGCACACTTTCCACAACTTTTCCCAACTTTCTATTATTTTGCGCGAGCACTGAATGCGTCTCGACAGTGTTTGCTCACGATTTGCATTATGCTTTTTTAAGGGAGTGAATTTATTGCATGTCTTGGCGAAAATTTACACGGAACCGGGAGGAAAATATATACGTCGCGAGTGCTTACGAGTTGTTTCGCAAGCTGCGTTTCTTTACGTCCGGAGGCGGTCAGCGAGCAGGCAGGCTGCGTGATGATTATGCGAAAATGCTGCCTGCGAATGTGTCGCCAGTTGTAATAAATTGCACGCAATTTTAATTTCCGCCGCCGTGCGCGTCACCCAACCACCATCGCCACCCATTCCATTTAAGTACACATATTCGCCCCCCTAACAGATCGCAGTAAATCAATGCCGTTTCGAAGGCAACTTTTTAATTGCTCCCGACATTCCATAAACGCGTCAAATATTTTATGCATCCCATGAATCGCCGCCTCGCCGAATTATGTTAATATCCCGTTCAAACAATGCCCCTCATTACGGCGAAACTATGCGCAAAGTATGTGTTGCTTTTTTGTTACCTCATAATTGAGTTTTCAGTTGAATGTGACCACGTTTTTCGAGCGTAATTAAGACCACAATGCATTATGCACTTTGCACCCAGCGCACATTTCGCGTTGCGCGACGTTTCAAGTTTCTTTGCTTTAGCGCGCTAATTGTACTTCGCGGAGCACTGTTGACAAGTTGCAAGTTTTTAGCACATGGCACGAAAATTTGCACGCCCGCGTAAGGATCGTAATCCTGCGTGGTTTCTGCACAACATACAAAGCGCGTCGTACTGATAGCGGACTGTAGCGACGACTGATGGATATTCTTGTACGGACGCTTACGCTCCTGCTGCGCGCCGAGCGTCACGACGCCTCGCATCGCTAAACACAGTTGTGCGCGCACAACATTCGCCGGACTCGTCGCATCATATTTGATGTATTTGTTTATGTCACTGTTTGTTGGACTTGATCTTCTTTTACGTGTGCAGTCACAACCAATTTTTTTAGCGAAAACTTGTTATAAATTTAATTAGCTTTTCAAGTAAGGATGCATTTCGCATCGCAATGATCTTATCAATTACTTTCCGCCTGATAAATACTTCAACTTCTTGCATTCTCAAACAAAACTTTTGATTAGTGCACTTTTTTTGCTGATGCACAAACTCTTTGCAAATACTTTGCCAATATTTTGATTAGAAACCTTTGGTCAATATTATTTAATATCATAAACGCTGTATTTTTGATATAATATTATATACCGCCCGAGTAATCGGATTAAAACTTTTGCATGAATAAACGCGCAAACTTTGTAGTCGCATTAGATTAAAAACGCAACCCGCTTCGCTGCTGTACTCTAACTATTAATACTGAATTTTTGTATTACCATTGAGAAATGCCACGCCAAGTTAGTGGTGATGCTTTATGGCATCGTGTGTTATTCGCCCGCGCGTACGAACTGATATAAAATCCGTATTTATGTGCGCTTCTTGCGCGTACTTCGCATTCAAACAAATAGCAAGTTTTATGATACCGTAAGATGACATCAAATGCTTTCTCAAATCTACTGCAAAGCAGCTTAGAATACATACACAAATCACTAAACTTTCGTTCAGTTCGTAATACAAGCAATACACAATCTCCATAGATTATGCAGTGATTACTTACGATCAGGTCGTAAATATTATTCCAAGTGTGTTGTACTTACGCTTGCATCATGCAAGATAATTGTTATATGCCCGCAAGCTATGATTGATGGCTTGCACTAATGCAAATTCTCCATATGAAGTATGATGATGTTCTTGAAGATCTTGAAGTTCATGTTGAATTTACTTACAAATTATATGCGAAAATTCTTAGATGTGCGCAAAGATGAACCGAAAATAACTCTGCATGACTAAAGAACGCGTATAGTTCAATAGACTCCAAGATGAATGGTGTATGTTGATATCCAAAAAAGGATAATGGCGCAGTGACACTCTGAATGGTGATGATTGACAGATAAACGACGATGTGCCTATCTAATAGGCATGGGCGCAAAGTTAAAAAGAGGGAAAAACATACCTTAACAAATTGATTCGTGTCCTTCATTGTCCTTTGATCCATAATGAATCCTCACAGCTTCAACTACCAGGCTCCTCAAGACAACGAAAGATCGAGACGACGAAGCACCTCCTCTGGCTTCTGATGTTATCCATGATTATGGTAACCTAATTGAATTGAAAATGCTTTTATAAAACCGCTTACCATGTACAAAGCACACACAAAAACTTTACCTTTATTATCTCACATCCAGCATTCCGGTGAGTAATGAAGCAAGAAATTTACATAGCATCAAAGTAGTTGCAAATTGATGCGTAGCAGCTTGGCTCTGGCTGGCAATGCATCATACCAGACTAAAAACACATTTGCAGAGATTCTCAGACAGACTATTGCTTATTGGCTGTCGTGAATTGCATTACTTCAAGAGAGGCAACACAAATGGAAAAAAGCAAATATCTCTGCGTGTTTTTTTGTTATTCGCAGATGCCACTGCGAAATGACTGATGAACCAGAGAGGTTTGTGCCGAATTCATGTGAAGAGGTCAGGATCTCCATAACAACGACCCTCGAAATAGACTCGATTCACATGAAGTTGAATAGAGTGTACGAAACACAAACCGGCCATTCTCTGGATTCGCTTTGTGTGTTCTCCACGTTCCATAGAAAATTGGATACAATTTGTCGATGTTGAATCACCAAAAGTTACCTGGTTACAAATAAACAAATATAAATACACACAACTCTGGCATAACCTATGTAGCGCAAAATGTAAACAAACCCAAACGAACTGACGTTACACTTCAGGTTTTCGGTAAATAGCGTAAGTATGTAGCAAAGAATTGAAGATAATCCGGAGTTTGAGATAAGATAAAGTCATTGGTAGACTTGGCTGAAAATGGCGGACAGAGTGCCGCTGATGTCTCATAGCGATGATGTTTTAACTTATCAATTACGTCGAACCGATTAAAATCTAATATGTTACCGAACCATGAGCATTCATATAAATGCACTTACGCTACATTAAACTCGTTACACAAGCAAAACCGTACGAATGAATAATAAATTAATTGAGTAACTCACCGAACATGTGGTTGTAACCTCCTTGCCACTGTAGTAGTTGCTTGCCGGTGGAAAACAAATAAACTCCCTATGTATTCTTACGAGTTGATGAAGAGGAAGTCGTTGATGGCAATCGTCTTAAATCCACAATCCAAATTGGTTGATTAATTATAATATCACTAAGTCACTACGTTAGATTATAGCTGCACTGCACCCGACTACATTTTGACGTGTACTGCAATAAAAATATAACAAGGTTAGAACATGTTAGAACAAGGTGAGCAAGTGCCGCTAGTGGCTTAGCAGCGTGCAATGCGTGTTGACTACATTGCGCATGTAACTTAACTTGTGGCCTTCTTTATGATATTTCAATTTCGCCAAATGGCAGGAAACCGCAACATTCGACGCAGCCGCCTCCACAATGCTCTTTCTGCATGAATACCGCTGTTCTAATTGCTCACGAAAACCGTATAAAAGCCATGCTACTCCGTTGTTCGCTTTTTTGCTCTTCATCCATACGCATTCATTGTACATTTTAATTAAATCTAAACCATTATGTCGTAAATTGCTCTCAGAGCAACTGATACGCATGCAGTGCTTTTCCAACTCAGCAATAAATTAAGGCCCTGCGTGTCAGTCACTCTCATTACGCCTCGTTCTTCGTACACATTTTTCGACTTAACAACAATGCATTCGCCTTAGCGCAATGGTGGTAGATCATTAGCAAGTCATTACAGCTGCGGAAAAAGCTTAGCACGTTTTCTTGATGTTCCTTAATTGCCCGCCTTTTTCTCAACAAGTTATTCTTACACGAAGTCAACCACTCTAAATTAACGCAAACTAAATATAATCTTTGCATACATCCTGCATTGTCTTGGCATTAATAAGTTTAACCCTTGCTCAAGTACGAAGGCGACGACGACAAAGCAGCAAGCAGTCAGGCACTTTAGGAAGAGCGCGCGCCGCCTCCACTGTTGTCAGTGGCATACTCATAAATTCAAATTGTTTACTTCTTGCCTCCGAGGCGACAAATACATATCCGCACAAGCGACGCCGCTTTGTTTTATTTAGAAGACGCTTATTGTTTGAAGCCTTCTGTACTTGTGTCTGGCATTGTGTAGCAATTTGCTTTATGATAGACATTCAGCGATCGTATTGCAGCGCATGCAAAACGTTTGTAATCTGCTTTATGCAAAACGAAAATTACCCTTCTTCCCGGACCATCCCAATTCCAACACGAGTGGCTGCATTGCATTTAACGTGCGTTTGTATTATTTAGCAATTCATTTAATTAACAATCCAAGAGCGCGCGCGTAATCTAATCTGATTGCCAGCATGCCTACTAATTGACTGTACGACAAAAACACTTGAACAACTCGTCGAACTGTTTGATTAACAAATTCAATGAATAGAATTATCATACATCAATAAACGCGATGTACTTTTACGTACGCAAAAAGCATTCTTGATTTAAACAATCATCAATTGCACATTTGACTTCATCGCTCTTCGTTTCGAGTAGCTGGTGGGTTTATGAGTGACAGTAAATAATATTAAGTTTGTGGCCGTTGAACGTCAATGAGAGGGCAAATAAATTTAACAAAAACGCGCGCTCGAAGAACGATGAAATAATAAATGAGCGCAATACGTCACGTCTTGGCGGCTGCGTCTCCGGCTTTTTCACGCTGTATTTATTCGCAATGCCCCCGCATATTCGTGATATATGCGCACTCGCCGCCTCTGGCCCCGCGGGCATGCAATACTTTTTAGCCTTTTAAACGCTGTCAACTAAAATGCGTCGATCAAATGAATAATCAATAAGAGTGCCGCACCGCATATAAATAAATGTACCATCCTAGAGAGTCATAAATCTATGCAGCGTTTTTGGGATAATGTCGAGAAAGAAACAAGGGGTAACAAGATATAAAAATGTATGAACCTTTTCGCTTTTTGCAGGCGACACACCAACTAGAGAAACTTATTCCATGCCAACAGTGCACAAGAACGGCAATTCTCTCAGCTATTCTCGATTGTCTCGCGTTGTAGAGCGGTGTTCGTGAAGAAAGCAATGGGGCTGACTTTCATGCTGCAATATTCAGCAATATAAGATAGGTGTTTGCTACGCAAATTACAAACATACAAACCACCGAATGGTTTGCGTCCTTGCGCGTTTTATCGTTGCGGCAAAACGCTATTATTATTGCTGCTGGAGGCTCTCGGTATTTTTAGTCGTGCCGTTCGTCGTGGGTGTTTGTTGTTGAACTTCCTGCGCGCCGACCGCAGCTGCCGGCGATGGCGGTTCCTGCTGTTGCTGGGCGTCCTCAACACGAAGCGTGCCTCGTACCACATCGAAGTACTTAAAAACAACACGCTCCTGTTCAGGTGTCTCGATGGATCTCGGCCGCGCCAACCGTACTTCGGCGATGGCTTTCTCCGGGGTGTAATCGCGGAATTTCACAAGATAGCATGCAGCCATCACGCCCGATCGTCCTCTGCCCATGCGACAATGTACACCTAGGGGCTGAAAATAATAGAAAGTAAAGTAAAATAAAATAACCAGTTTAACAAAAAAGGGGACTATGCCTCCGGAAGGAAAGAATAAAATGAATAAACTTTGCAGCGGATGTGTAGGCTCAATAAACTCTAAGGAAGTTTTCCTAATTCCTTACGGAGTTCTGTTTTTGAAAAGAAGAGTTTTGTCATTGCGTGCCCTGCGCGCATAAAGAAGCAGCGTGAATAAACTCGGAGGAGTCTCGTTTGGTGCGCAAGATAAATTACGACATGTCGACGATCCTCGAATAAACCTGCTGCACAAATGGCTGAATAATAAACTAGGGGGACGGCACCAAGCATACGTTCTGGAATAAATTTATAATTCATACCTGCTTTTTTTGTTTCGCCGCCTGGCAAATGTCAATAAACTGGATGATTTGCTTCAAGGTGGGATCTTCGAACTCGTCAACAGCTATTAGATTCCACTCCAACTTTGTATATCCTTCAATTGGCGGCAGACGCTCACCGGACAAAGTGACCAGATGTCGAATGCCCTCATTGTAGAGATAGTCCAGGTTGAGCGTGTTTTGCGGCCATGCCATACACGCCAGTTCGCCCTCCACCAACCATGAAAAATTCCAAGGCGCATATGGTTCCGGCTCCTCTTCTTCTTCAGGATTGCCGGCCGGCACTTCGCCCGCAGCTGGGGCAACGGCGTCTACACTCATCTCGTTCGTTTAGAATGACTGCCGCCGCCCGCACTCAGAGTGCCGATTATGTCAAACTGCACACGTTTTTGTCATGCAGCCAAATCGAGAAGTTCACATTTGGCATTATATTTTAGCAGGAAGATAGTGCAATACTGACATATCTTGTTATAAATAAGTCAGCGTCATCGTATTTATAAACAAACTTCGCTGCTGCATTCAACCGAGTTATAGAATTCTACACCCACAGTTTAGTATAATCAACAATACTTAAACTCAAGAATTACAACTCCGCTAACATAAATGTATCGCTGGCTTTATGGCCAAATGAAAACGAAGCACTCCATGAAATACATATTCACAGGTATAAGATGCTAGACTTGGCTGTGATAGAGCCATAAAAGTATAAACTACAATACAATCTGGGCGCAATTGCATTGAAACTGGTGCAAAGTGCATTTTGCTGCTATTTTTAATGGGAAAGTTTATTGGATCAACGCGCGCTCAAAATAAAATTGCGCTCAACGCTTTCCACATGTGTTGTGCCAGCACCACTTGCATAACGCGTTCGCAATGATTGAAACTAATGCGAGCAATTAGCGTGGCGAATCATTTCACATGCTAATTGTTCAGAATTGCCGCTTGTTTAAATCGCGCAATTATCATCATGGAATGTCAGCGAGCAACATCATCATATTTACATCGCTTCTGTGGATAGAAACATACGCACTTTTAATCTGGCCGACGTGTCATGCTCGCTTCATAAGCACTTAATTGGGTTGCAATTCAGTTATCGAATGGAAATGCGTGGCGCGTCGATTCCAATTGGGAAATGTGTTTTCTGACCAGTGCGCGCACCATGCATTGGCAAATTTAATCACGTCGTTTGCGCGTCGTTCCGACACGAACGCAACTAACACCCGCATGCTCGTTCATCAGGTACATTAATCTCAGCCACACACCACATCGAATGCCTACGAGTATATGAAATGACATGGTACAAAGGATTTGTAATAAAGGACAAAACAAAACGTACATAACAAAAATATATAAATAAAACAGAGTCACTTACAAACATGCCCTCAAAAAGAAAGGGCAATGCTCAACATGGGAATGATACGTGACGCCAGCATTCCGGTCGATATATACATCAATACTCTTCATCATCGTAACCACCGCCTCCACCACCGTAATAATCTTCATCATCGTCATCACGATGCTGCTGCAAGAGCTGCATAACGCCCAGCTCTTCATTTGTTTCCTCCGGCTCATCTTCGTAATCCTCCTCGCATTCAGATGCTAAATAAGAAAACGAAACTATTGTATGAAAACGCGAATAAAAACAATTGCAACATGCATACCGCCAGGATCTTCTTTGGTAATCTTTAATGGCGTTTCCGCCGGAACTGGAGTAGCTGGCTCAAGTGGCAATCCAACAGACTTGGCATTTCGTTTAATCCTCGGATTGATATTAACACGCGCGTTTGACTTCTTCGGTGAAGGTCCGGGCGCTATCACTGGTAGATCGGATTGGCTGCAAATCGACGAATTGCGTCGTCTGTACGAACGAAAGAAGATTGGGTTATTTCATTAATTGTCCTTCCATAACGAAAGAAAGCATTCAACAGACCGTTTCGATGTGTAATTCCCAACTGGCGACGAAGGCTCGCTGATACTATCAGCCGGATTGGGTTGCACTGGCGCTTTTAAACTTTTCAGTACGTCGTAATTGATCTTCGTGGAAATCTTCTTCTCTTGCAGCATTTTCTCGATTGCCTCGCCCGCGGAGCCGGAAGGAACGCTGGATTGCTTCTTGCGTGTGACGCGCCGCTTCTTCTTCTCAGGTTTGCCTTCTTCCTTTTCGCGTGCCAGCCGCTCCTGCTTGACTGATTATGGAAATAACAAAAAGGAAAAATGAAGAAGCGGAAAAAAAAGTGATAATACCCAAGCAATAAAATGAATGCGGACGCGCAAGGAACAAATACATCAATCAGGCGGATAATAGCGCGTATAAATTTACATCTACATCTCGGGCCTCGTTTATCGACTTGAATAAGGAAGAAAACCCCGATTCGCGACAAATCAATCGCCCTTTTCCGAGGTGCGCAGTACTACCATGCGGCCAATAAAGTCGGGTGCCTTTTCATTGGCAAGCACGGAAGCCATTTAGCTTCGTTCGTCTTTTTTTATTATTTGTTATTTGCAGTTGGCCTGCGCGTGACTTGCAAGACGTTCGTCTAGCACTAGTGTTGACTTTTATCGACGTCGCATGGCGTCCATCAAAAGCGACTCGGTGCAAAATGAAATGTGTCGTCGACGCATCAAGCGAATGACTTTCCTACTCCCTTTACGGGATGCACGAAATGGGACTGTAAAAACTGCGTGCATAGAGTTGGGGGGCTCTGAGCATGTACGATGTATTTGCGGATGAAAAAGGAATCGACGACAAGATGTAAACTCCAGTGCGCGTTCCCCAAGCATGTCATATGCATTCGACGCCTTTCGCAAAATACTGATTGACAAGTGGTGCACTTACCCTTCATCTCCTCCAAATAAGCAGCGTTGACTTTGTGCCAGAGTCCATTCTTGTATTTGATTTCCTCCTCATTCATAATGTACGAATCTATTTCGGCGTCGTCGACATCGTCGAAGGTGAGGTCAAACTCGTCGACCGTCGTGCTGGGAGCGTGAACGACATCATCGAGTGAACTCACCAGCCCCATACTAGCCACGTTGGGTCCTGTGTGCATACAAACAGAGCTTAAATAGCCGTTTCGAGTGAGGTCAACGAAGAAGGATTTTCTACAGAGTGCACGCGTATGCTAACAATTGCATGGAATAAATAAACTAGAGTAGCAGACGAAATGACCAGTCGCCTAATTGAAAAATATTTCCATTTGTACGTGAGCGGTGAACAAAGCGTACCGCAATTTTAGAAATGTCTTCGTCTGAGTTACCCCGCACGCGGCACTCTTAATCGTGCGAAAAAAAAAGCGCAAAAGCAAAACAACTCAAGGCAATTACCCAACTCCTTGCCGGTGCATCCCGACTTGGGCTCGTCTGGTTCGTCCGCATCGCCGTCTGAAATGCACTTGCGAATCGCACCTAAGGTCGCTTCCTGAATGAAATTGTTGCTGTCTTCCAACTCGCTTCCGGATGTATCTGCACGCGGACGACATATAAATTGCGTTTTTGAAAAACCATTTATAGCAGCAGCAGCCACAGCTTCGCAGAAATGTCTATCGGCATTTCATACAAAGTGCAGTATGCGCACTCGTCGTTTTGCTTACCTTTCCTACGAGACTTTGCAAGTCTGCGATTCTTTTGACTGTCCTTCTCCAGCTGCCGCTCAATTTCGCATTGCAGTTCCGTTATGCTGTCGGCCTCCTCCTCCATGAGCTATGAACAGAACAAAAAGCGCGAAAGTAGAGTGTGCGAACACGGCCCATCAAGTGCGTTATGCAATTAACCTACCCGTTGTAAACGCTCCTTATCTTTCTTGCGCGCCGCCTTGAACGACGGCGGATCCTGCTCCTCCTCCAGGTCGACCGTCATGAATTCTTCCAAGGTGAGTGCACTGCTCGGAGTGTCGCCAAACTCGATTAGCCTGGAACAGAACGTGCGCGTCCGTTAGCAAAAGATTTCGCAAACTCTCGGTGGATCGCACTAATTACTTAAATGGACTTTTGCACCTTGCGAATGCAAAAGAGAAGAATTTAAAAAAGCATACCTCTTGCGCAGAGTGGATTCGTGCACTTTGACTATATTGATAATATCACTGCTGCTCCGGTTAAAGTCATGCAGGCGCGATGCAATCAGGAGTGCTGTAACAGGATAAACAAATAGTTATTCACTCGTTCAGCGACATGCGCTCGCGCATAGAATGGAAATTAATTAATCACGGTCTCTGCTCTCGGGATAAACGCGTAATCAGTTAGTGGCGTGTTCTACTGCGGGAAGGTTAAT
The DNA here is from genome assembly GCA_963978815.1 of Aleochara curtula. Classification (NCBI taxonomy): domain Eukaryota; kingdom Metazoa; phylum Arthropoda; class Insecta; order Coleoptera; family Staphylinidae; genus Aleochara; species Aleochara curtula. Next base: position 14,318,995 of record OZ022216.1, on the reverse strand, counting down.
TAATTTATTAATCCCTGCGGCGTGCTGTGGAGATTGAAGTGGGCATGATTTATCTTAAATTGCAGCGTGCCTATGAGCCGAAATCATCCTCGTATTTTACGCTCCCCCGAGACGGATTTGTCGAGTGTATAAAAGACTTTGCAAATTTACGTTTGTCGAATGGCCACTTCGACGGCTGCTCCGCGGCAAGGAAGTGTCAAAGCAAGAAATTCGTCCTCGAGCACACTCCGGGGAGACGGTAAATCGGTTTGACAAGCAGGCGGCAAGCGGTAGGCGGATATAAAATATTCATCATTAATTGCGCTTACCTGCGCCGCAGAGTCCTGAGGGCCGACGACCCGTATGAAGGAAATCGCGTTTCATCCGCTGGACCAGTCGCAGAGCGGTGTTGGCCACTTCCTGAGTCTTCGCGCCAAATTCCAGCTTGGCGGCAAAGCGCAGAATGTAAAGACATGGATCTGTAATTACAAGATAGAAAACCATATATAGAATTTTATGCAATATTTGCGTTTAAAATACTCATCATTTAGACGGCAATAAAAGAACATGTCTAATAATGGACATGTGCGACTCTTGTATTTTACTGCTCGCTAATAAACGAGCAACAAAAGGTTGTGGTCAATTATTACCCACCGAAAAAAACTAGCGCTAAACAGTTAGAAAAACATACTTGCAAATTAACTCTTACGAAGGTCGTTTCGCAAGTTTCGTAACTTTTTATGCGCATTTTTCTCAAACAGCCGCGCCGTAAATGCAATCATAACAATTCATTCTATTACGCTACGACCTTAAGATTTTGTCTATGGTTATTATTGCATTAAAAAAAGAACTTTCACTGAACTTCTTTCTGCATACGAATGCGCAAATTAAACATCCCAACATTTCTCTACGCTTGCCGATTATAAAACTCACATATGCAAAGCGCGTTCTTGCGACGACGAATTCACAAGTTGAATTATTCGCTCGTAATTCAGCATGAAATGCGAATCGTTTAAAAGACCGAATCGAGTGAGTACGTCACAAAAAAAGGAAAGTGATTACGGTATATTACCGCTGAATTCATATTCATAGTAGTCGAGTCGTACAATCAACTTTTACACGACACAATACACAATATTTTTATTGTTTCGAGGGAGATGAGTAGTGGCAAAAAACCGTCTGCATAGCGCGTCGTCTTTTTGCGTCTCATTAACGCAATTATTTAATCACAAACGTGATAATCATCGGTAGACTTTCGCTCGAAATTAATTTCGCACACACACACACACACATGCATACACGTACGAATGAACATGCGAGGTGCGAGTCGTATTGGCGTTTACGTATCCTAATAAAAAAAAAAGCACACCGCATGCCGAAAACACGTTCACTTTAATGTCATGCCTTAAATTGCTTTTGCAATTAGTACAGCCAACTTTTTTTCTGTCGCATACAATACACGATTGCGTTGCACTGATAACGATTACGTTTTTCTTGATGACGCATGTGTTTGCTTCATTTCGCGCCCCCTCTGCCACATAATTCATAATATTGTCAATGAAAAATTAACTTTCGCGTTACGTTCCGTTCATTTGTGCTTTGTCTGGACGAAAACGTAGGTGTAAAAGTACATTACAATTTCATTGTTATTGACGTCATCGGCCAAGACGGGCTAATAATAGAAAAGATACAAAAAAAACCTAATGAAATATTGCGGCGCGCAAAATTTTCAAAGAAAATATTTATGATTAACATGAAATTTCAATTATTTCTCACTCGATGTACCTCATTCATTTTTTCCTCTTCTTTCTCCATCCTGTGTGCCGTTATTTGAGCGATTCTTTCAATTTTCATACATTACATCAAGTTTTTTCGCTAATAAAACACAGGAAATTACATTTTTTCTTGCACTTCTTTGCACACAAAAGCATACAAGTATCGAGGTCATATGGTCACGCATAATTATTGTAAGGCGCCGACAACAACCAACCAACAAAACGACCTGTCCTATTTAGTTAATATAGTCAATCATGTGAAAACGCGTACGAAGGTAGGAAGACCACCGTCATTTGCGTGTCGAAAATTGATGAGGCTGTGACGGGATGTGACCGCAAGTGCGTACGCAAAGTCATTGTAAGATCCACTTCCCGAACTTCGCCAACTAACTAACTCCAAAGGCAACAAGTATTTGTCCCTTCGCCTTTCAACTCGAATTCAAATTCTACGCACGCTCAATATTACATGCATTTGACACATTATTCAAAGTGCAAGTAATGCGCACCAACTACAGCCGCGCCGCAAAAGTTTTTCCCATTGACGTGCAAAATCATTGCAGTTCAAAACTGAATGCATTACGCCTGTAAAGCAAATGAGCCACAAACTCTGCTCAGTATCAAAGCGCTCCTCCGCATGCGAATATTATTCGGCCGTTTTCCTACGTTTCCAGCAACATTTCACCACGTTATTAATACATAATTTACCGGGTGGAAGAACTACACAAGCGTGAGTGAATTCATTCCAGAAGCACCGCACCACCAACCAGCCAGCAGCCAGCAGCCAGCAGTAACAGCAACTCAAGCGCGATATGAATTATTATTTCTTGCACGTGTATAAATCAAGCAAAATTAGCCATATTAAAAATCCATTATTAAAACGCGAATAAATTAAATCCTGCTTCAAATTTACCTCCGCACTAATCGTTTACCTGCACCAGCCAGTGCTTTATTCTTAAGCCAGTTGAAAAGGTGGTTCATTAAAAGATGATAAACAATTTGCGAGAACAATAGCAATTTGTTAGCTCCAGTTGAACGGTGTAATAGAATACCGTGCAGTGCAGGAGCCGCGCTTGAAGTTATTTGCAGCAAGCAAGCAAGCAAGCAAGCAAGCCAGCAAGCACACCTTCCTGTACGGTAATAATGGGAAAAACTAATGATTGTGTATTTACACTAAAATAACGCAATGTGAGCGCCTCGGTGTACGGTAAAACGGATCGGTTTACGGTACTTTTACCAACCTTAGTAAATATACTTCAACGCTATAATACACACTCGCTTCAAAATTGTACTGTGCATTTTCGCAAAATGATGTTAATCCATTTACTACGTAGGAATTCCCTTCATTATTCCATCGACTTGCACTCGGAATTAATCCCGCAAACATAAACAATAATGATTAATTAAATATTTACTTATGCGTAAATCGCCTGAGAAAATATGCAATAATGAATTATTTTCGAATTATGCGCAAAGAATAACATTTAACCGGCGAAATAACATTGCCTCTAGCCACACACAGCAAGTCTCGTTCACTAGGTTACCAGCGAACGTGCGCAACATGTTCTTGAGCTCCTTCTAAAAGCCGCATCGGATCCAATGCGTTCATGCACCTTGCTTGCCTAATGCAAAGTGCGGTGTATCAAGTAACATCGCGCGGCATTCACTCACTCGTCGATCAATTCGTAATTCACTTGCAAAAGAACGCGCATGTCGTGCTTTGCCTAAATGCTCGTGTTGCATGTACATATATTTCGTCAGCACTTTTCCTTAATGCCGAATGCAATCAATCGCCCGTTCAACGCATACGTGCGTTCATATTGCGCCAACCAATACGAAATCAAACCGAAGAACACTCAAAATCGTTCGTCCGTCTGTACGCCAACGTATAATGAAGGCTTTGCAAACTTCAACTTTGCATAGCATTGTAATAGATAGAATATCACATTTCGCACAGTGAACAAAGCGCATTAGCAGGCCATCAGTGTATTGACATTATTTTTGTGTTCGCAAATCACGCGTACCGCTTTGCAAAATTCGCGCATAATGATTGAGTCGTTGCGAAATGACATTCGTTGCAATGCTGTATGGTGCGCGATGCCCATTAATCATGCATGCACGATCAATTGCAATGCGAGGAAATTTCGTTGACACTCGACCCACGAATTGCACAGTGTCGCAATTGGCTAATTACCATTCGACATTTCAATATTTCGTAGATTATTATTTCACAAAGCATGATATATCCATTTTTTTATCCACAATGCGCTCTTTCACCTGCAGCGATATCACAAACGATAATTAAAATTAAAATTCGCAACATGCCAAACAGAATTGCAATCGTGTAGTTTTCCACTTCGAGATGAAAGGAGCCACGCGAAACGTGCACCGAAAATTAATAGGGTCGTAAAGGAAACTACAAGACACGCGAAACGGACGAGTTGTGCTTGCTTTGGCGCGCGCGCATCACAGTGGCAGAAATCAAATTAAATTGTAAATTACTTTCTTTTCGGTCTGCATAGTTGTATGACATCTGCCGCGGGGTTGAATGACTTGACTGGGAGCAATCAGTCGCAAACAAACAATTCTCAATGTGCATTCGTGCGTTGGCGGCCAGAAATACCTACTACATGCCTGTCAAACAAAGTTGTTGCATTTCTTGCGACGATATCGTAATTACAGCTTTGATTAAAGCACCGATTGCTGACAACGATTAAATTACTTTTCCGCAATATCAATACGTAAACTTTTTCGCCTTGGTGTGATTGGCTTCCGATGGCATATTTTGTTAATCTATCAGATTTAATTGGAAATGTAAACTCGACGAAATTGTGAAGGTCTTTGACGAATTCGACCGGCCACGCACTTTCATCCATTCAGGTGTGTACTGACAAGCACACACCGACTCTCGTCCGACTGTGGCAGCCATCGTCATAGCTTAAGTCATACCGCCGCGGATAGTCGGTCGCGAACGCGCGCAGAAACAAGTTGCATGCGCATATTCAACCAGAGGCGGTCGGCGTGCGATGTGACTGCTGTTTTCTGCGATCACCGCGAAAAGAACTCTTTCATGCGCCAAGTTTGACGGCATTCGCCGTTGCTTCGACCGGCTGGCTTACTGACTCTTACTGAGCCGTGTGTGTGCGCCTTTCTTGTGCATTGCATTCCGCGCAGCAAGAGACTATAGCAAGTGCCAATACCATAAATGAATGTGCGCGCGAGTTCGACTTAACTGCGTAAAGTCGTTTTGGTTCATTTTGCAATATTACGTCTTTCGCATTACGAGTCTTGCCATAATCTAATGCAATTAACCCCAACATGTTACACGTTAACAATCAACGATTAATTACTGAGTGTAACTTTGCGTAAAGAAGCGTATAGTCAAGCAAGTCTTTTTTTAGCGACGCGGACTCTCAAGACTTTATAAACTAGTTTAACGTCGAATGCACTTGTGCGCGCGGCTCGCGTAAGTGATTATTTGATAACTCCTTAAACGTGCGCGCGCTCTGGATAAGGAAGAAAAAAAGCAAGCAAGCCAGCAAGTAAGTAACTAACTAAGTACTTCTTTGCTCGTTCGTTGCGCGTTGGTTCATTTAAACCAGTTATTGTTGGATGGATGATGTTGAAAGAAAGTTGCGCGCGACTTACACACATACGACGCACACGCCACTTTCGATTTTTTTTCTTCATTTCTTTGCTCGCCAACTAACCAGTCAGTCAAGCAGCCAAATCTCGTTCCTCGTAAAACTCTTCACGCTAATTGCAATGATGCGTCTTCGCCGTCGTTGGCGAAGCTACACCTCGATCCAACGCACACGTTTTGATAAATCAATTCAATTAATTTACGACGAGATTTTTTTCACGTCCACAGTCAGCAAACTCATAATTAAATCGCGCGCAAAAACTACTGTGCTTCATTGGCTTGTTGTTGAAAGTAAAAGTTTGTTTATATAGCAAAAAATCGCATTTGTTTATTGTCACGTTGCGAATAAATGCAACAGCATGACAGTCAATGTGCAAGTGAATTTATGTGCTCGTGCATTATTTAATAATGAAATTGCGGATTATTCATCTGATTAGTTCGGTTCTGCATGTATTGAAAATTGATGCAATTTGTAATCGCGCATATGACAAATATTATTGGCATTTTGCGAATGCTTTCAAATTAATGTTTAATATTTAATGACATTACGATTTGCATGTGTTTTATTGTCTCTTTAAATATTGGCGGTGCATGTAAGCTGGATTTAAATGCGCCAGCTTGCGAATATAATATATATATATATATATATATAATATGTATGTATACATATGCATTATACATGGTTTTCGTACATCGAATATCACTTTGGATGGATGCATGTAATTCGCAACACGCTTAAAATAACATTTATTCAATTTGCGGACATTTCAATCAACTTCAACGCACCAAATCATCAACTACATGTGCGTTCGCTTTCGGTGTTGGCGTGCTCGCAATCGTCTAGTTGGTATTTGTTTAGTATTTTGATATGCGCATACCAATGTATAATAATTTCATTTTGCAAAAACCATCTAATGCATTCCACATAGTGTTTATGCAAAACTACATATAATAATATATTTCTCATTCATTCGTATTCGCGGATCTACTCGCGTAAATTGCGCAAATTTTGCGCATCAATCTCGCGCTTTAACTAAATTAACCAAATTTTAATATGTATGCAAATGTTAATTATACACTGCCGCAACCAACTTTGAGAAAAACATAAACAATAGGTAGTTGAAATATTTCCACATGATTTCGCCACGTGTCAATAAACAACCGTGTGTACAAAGTAGGTAATAATTGTCATACACGATGCAATTTCCACCCTGTATGTAAAAAAGCAACCTTTAATTTTTGTGTGCATTCGAGCTGATAAAAGAATGCGCAATAAATTTGTCGATTTGTGCACATTTTTTGTATGGATTCCGCGTAAATTTGATATTTGTTTCGCTCTTCGCGATGCATTTACATTTTTTCCTCTTTCGCCCCCCAATTGATAAATATTTATTGCGGCATAACTTCGAGTTTATGTTATTGCTATTGGCACGATGGCGACCGCACTACATGCATGCAGTACGACTCGCTCTTTTCGCATGCGAAACGCGTACCAAATAGTGTAATACAAGAGGAGACACAAAGCGATAGAATATTACATATGCATGCACAAATGGACGCGATGCATGTGTATGACCATCATTGGGCCATTTCGCATTTTATGCGGGCATTAGACGCGAAGCGAAACGATCACGCCGCCGCTGATTTACGATAGGTCGCATACGACGAGCTGGATCGCAACGAGTGAATTCTAATTGCGAGGCGAACCCATTACATTAGCAATGGATATATTCACAATTGACATATATCAAGTTTCCAAAGCAAGACTTTTACTTCTTTCACTTTCCTTTTTGTTTTCCACCAGCCACCACAGCGCAACAGCTGATTCAAGTCTCATGGCTTTATAATTTGTTATTGTTGGTCTTGTGGCCATTCGCAAGTTTGCGCAAAACCGGGAAAAAATTTCAATGTGTACATTAACCTTGTAGCATTTCGCGAGTATGAGGTGAGACTTGCTGAACACGTTCGTTTTCTATTCTGTTGTTGATTTTATGCAATTGCAACATTCAAAGACATTTCCGTGCATTATGAACAAACCCGCTCAAACATTCGAAGCACAATAACAAGTTCGCATTTGATTAGCATAAAAAATGCATAAGCATAACTAAATCGGCGTACGCGTGAATACAATCAAATGAATTCAGCGAAATGGAAATTATTCATCATTCCCATAGCCATATCTTAAATCCACCATACAAATCGCAACGACTTTATCTGAATTTTCTTCAACTGCCACACTTATCATTTCTCAGCCGACGATTCGAGTGACTTATTCAAGCGAATCGTCGCTTATAATTCGAATTTGATAAGACGCACCGACAACTCGAATAAAACTTTTAAGTGTGTTAATAGCACAAAGTGTTTTCAAACTTGGGCCGTAACGAATATTAAGCAAGATTTGATGAATGGATTTGAGTACTTTTACTTTTAATTCAAATTCGTCTTTCAATTTGGCTAATAGTTAGTGGGTAAAGTAGCGTATAAAAGTCAAGTATCATATTAATTATCGATAAAAAAATACATGATTCAAACATTTTCAACCTTGACACGAAATAAATAAGAGCCGCATTATTTCAAATTAATCCAAAAAACTTAGTTTCACCCTTAATACCTTCTAAGCAAAACATTTCTAAAAATTCAGAAATCAAATTGACCATTACAATTTTCTTGAACCCTAAAGGAAAAAGGGGGTACCCCAGAATTCAACTCAATTAAACCAGCACCAAACCATTACGGATCAATCAAATAATTGTATTTGACTGATACTTATTTGTCCAATAAACTTTACACCAGAGCACAACTGCTTCAGGTGTCTCTTGCAATCATTAAATTTTCACTCAAATTCCTAAACCCTAGTAGCGCATAAAAGTGAAGTATCGTATTAATCAAAGAGATGCAACCTTGACACGAATTACATGAGAATCGAACCGCATTACTTTATGCTAATGAGAGAACAATATATGCATTAAGCACTTACTCATAATAAAAAACGCACGAATCAATCAACAATCCGTCTCCTCATAGTGCAAATTCCAAAACACGAAAGTTGTATGCGTTCAACGACTGACGATGAGACAAGGAATTTCAATAAAAAAAATTGTTATTTTCATCATCAGCTGTGGAATATTTGGAAATCAATAAATTCTCAATGAAACAAAACAAGCAATGTACGAATGGAAATATTCATTCAATACCTACAAATTTTCATATTTTTCTCCGAAACAAAAAATCATGCAAAATTCCTGCCGAGTCTATGCAAATTCGCCCAGCTATCAAATATTAATTCTATTCGCATTCTGCATGCAGCGTAACATGTTTGGTAAATAGCTTGCCATTGAGCATAATTGAATTTTGACAAAATAGACGAACATTTGTCGTTTTATTCCACATACGCTACTTCCTGTTGTTTCGCATAGAGTAAAAAATTTTAAAATTCCACAACATCCTACTTTGTTTCTAATTTTGTTTATAAACAAAGCGCGTAAACTGCAGCATGTAAAGAAATAAGTTTAAAATCAATTAAACTAAATTGCAACACTACTTTGCTGTGCTGTGTTCTAATTATGCACTCGCATAGATTGAGCGAGTTTTACTCAAGCAGCATGCATGTAAAATACACATATTGAATAAACTTGACCTTTTGTTCAAGTTGAAACAGAAGCACGGCGTGAAGCATTTGCGGCTTAATTGAGTTTGCCACACGTTTTTTTATGCTTGTTGCTATTGAATTAAATTCTGTTGCAACGCGAACGGAAACAACAAATTGTTGGGCCATTGGGCAATAGGAACATTTGCTAGAATTTTACGTTTACGTTACGCACTGCATTCCATTCAGAGACTGATGCAAGAATAAATAAAACCCAGTCTTGTTGCACGTTGTCAAGGATAAATGCTTGCTTTTCTCGACAGCGTTATTTTTCCAACTTTAAATTACCAACAAAAATATTACACAAACCAAAATTGTGAATTCAATAATTCTTATTAAATTTTAATTGCACAATGGCGCATATAAACCTATGGTAATTACTATTGATTTATGTCATTATTTATAATTGAATGTTGGCAATTTTACGAGCTTATATTTCATATGCTAACAAATTGCATTTTCAATTAATTTCAATCAACTCCGTACAATATTAGTTTTCCGGAAAAGCGCAGGCAAGAGCCCTCTACTAGTAAAGTTGCAAGTTTTACTTTCTTTCCTTTTAAATTGGAAATTGTTCAACCAAACACAACACGCACTGCGTAAAATGTACTCGCGTCCTTTTAATAATTCATTTCAATTACCTGTACCGCATTGCTGCGCCGCATCGCAAATTATTGTAAATATTTATTTCGAGATCAGGTAAACAAATAAAAATAGCACATTCAAAAACCAACCCATCATAATAATACAAATATTTCATGAATAATTCATTAATGACTCGCGCAAAGTGCAAATTCGCTATTGCTAAAAATAGATTTGTTTATATCGCGTTAAAAGTTCCATGCTAGTTTTCTTTTTGCGCAATCTCGTTCGCGATTCGCGAGCAACCATAACCTACCGAATTCAAACAACTTCATTAAAATGTACAAAATTTCAAAACAAAAGAAGAATGAAAAAGTTGTTTTGCAATCAGATTCGCGTCGACTGCAAGAGCGCATAAAGAGTACGATGACACACATCCGATCGCCAATTTGAATATCTCGCAGCGAATTCAAATCCGTGCGTTTCTTAAACGTACCCTTAATGACCTTCGATTGTTAGCAGGATGCACACTACTGATATATAAATACAGCCAAAGCACGCCAATGAATCACATCATTAATGCATTCGTATGATTATAATTTGCAGGTTGCAAGCCGGCATCAACGAGGCAGGTAGTTACCTACGTCGATAAACCGCAATCATATAGCGCACACATCGCTCGCCTGCCGCCGCCCGCACTTAATATATAGTAATACGCGACTGCGACGTTAGCTGCTCGTCACCAAGGACGCTACTCTACTCTACTAGACGAGTGATAGTTGAGTTCAGTCTACGAATTTCTAAACTTTTCAAAGATCGAAAAAGAATCAATCGATTTGGGATCTTTCCATTGCAAAGGCGCCGCAAAGCAAAAGTTAAGGTCTTGTACATTAATCGTGTCTGCAATACAACAGACACGGTCGGCGACTACGAATGAATTAATCAACGACAGTTAAACACAGTTAGTGAACGCGCGCGTACGTTTGTTGGTGTATCATCAACAGGTGCCCGCGTTAAAGTCGAAAGAATTGTGCGCGCACAGCAGGCAAGTGCACAACAACAAACAATTGAAAGCCGTTTTCTTTCGTCGAGTGCATTCGAATTGGGTAAATAATAGTGACTTAAACGTGCAAAGTGATTTCGTTGTAAATGCATTATCAAGTATGCTCGGCGCTGAATTGAGTGCCGGTCGGCACGCGCTCGCCTGGGTGCTGGGCCAAACGGACGTTTGGTACTTGCTATATCGGTGCGCGCACTACGTAAGCAAATCGCAGGCGGCTGTTGGCGGCGTACGTCAAGACACCAACGGCGTTTCCATTCTGGAAAATCTCTTCACCCTTGAGGAAGACATTGACGAGTATCACGGCCCGATTCATGATACACCACCTCATCAATGGAATCGATTTGATCGTAAGTCATTTACCATTCAATTATTAATTCAACCAACCGATTAACATTTATTCCTATTAAAACCTCGAGGCGACTAAACTACAATCTCATAATGAATAGCGATCAACAAACCAGAAACTTGATTTACCATTACAACTTTTTAGAGCCTGATTTACGAAAGGGGGTACCAAGCCAATCAAGAAAAATAAATTGTCATTTGCGTATCAATTTCCCAAGTTTTACTCTTCGTCATTCATCTTGCACCATTTCAAAAGTGCACAACCATTATAAGAATTATGCATTGATTGAATTCAGCTGAAATTCCTCGCCCCATTAGAGCGCGCATATATGTATTGCATTTCTGGCACGTAACAATGATTGGAATTAATGAAATTTTAATTGCGCGTTAATTGCGCACGCCTGAAATTAATGCCGATTTAACCCATCGATAGACAACACAACTGCTTAATCATAATTGATGATATTGTTCAATATTTCCAGCAATTACCGTTCAATTTGTTGCGTAATCAAGCACGTTTCTTTCGCGCAATATTCAAAATTTCGCTGACCAACTAACATTTACTTGGCAACTAGCCAAGTAATCGACTAATTACGCAGAATTACTTTTAATTGCCGCCAAATCTGGGTCGGTCTTATTAATTTAATTGAATTTAGTGCTGCTACGCGCTCATTGATAAAAATCGAAATCTGATTAATTGCCGCAATTAATTATTCAATCCCCCAATTAACGCGTGACGATTGAGGAAAACGGCAAGACCTTTCATTAAAAATACCCCATTCCTTTTGGCGAATTCGTAAATTTGCAAAATAATGCATACATTTCGCGGTGCTATACCGGTTTGCAGAATTACATTCATAGCGTGTACAAAGTGTTCACGGAAAACGTTTCAACTTTCTCCATTACGGATTCCTTACGTGCAAATGTAATGCCAAGCTTATTATTACTTCATTAATGTTTAACATGTTGCATTTTTCATCGCTATACTGTAAAGGCATCAACTGTGTGTGTAATATAAAATGTTTCCGCCTTTTTTGTACGTACGATGAGCATGTTGTTCGGTCGCGCGTTCATTTTAAATACAATGAAAATTAAAAATGCACAAAGGCAGACGTTGTAGTGCGATGATGAGGCGACCCCACCGACCCTACGCGTTACACAACGCGTACCATTATCATTTATTTACGACCCAAACGGCGCTCAGCCACTGTGTGTATCGCGTACAAAACTAACGCTTTTTGCGCGCAACAGTTGTTCTTCAAATATTCAAGCAGTGTACCGCCTGCCTCTAGCTTATCAGTCGAGTATTTACTGAGACGATAGTCAAACAGCGAAACAGCAAGTACCAGAAAAACAAGAGGCGTTCTCTATAAATCTGCGCAGATATTCCATTACACCGCATTTGCGATTCGAGTGCATGTGATTATTATTTATTTATGTGAGTAGACATCTGCTATAAAACATCTCCTCTGCCCTCTCATGCAATTTCGGTTCCCTACTTCCAGCTCGATGTTCAACTCTATTTTACAAGGTATGTGCATTCATTCGCAGTGTCCAAAAAACTTTTCAATTAATGTTTCATACAAGTTGCCTTGTTTTGCGCCGAGTTTCATACGCACGATATTACAACAAATATTACTTTGCGAATTTTAAATTATCTCCAGACAACAATAAATTTCCATACGAATCGTTTCAGGTCTATTTAAATAACATAATCGCGCTGTGCGTCGCGTCTTGGAAGTTTTCCACGAGTTTGGATTTGAATTTTCCGTGTGTTTTCGGCGCGAACCAAGATCATGCGCGGTGAACGGTACGTGAACATCGATCCGGCGCGGCTGTTGGGTTGCATACGATGCCAGCGGCTGGCTCGATTGTAGTACACAAAGAAGATGGCGGCCGTGAAGTAGACTTTGTCGTATCGTGTTTGGAGCGTAATAGCGTAAACAAAACAGTTTGCGACGTTCGTACGGTCATAGCGGTGTCGCTATGGCTATGTCCAATCTCTGTTCGAAAATCTCAATAAAACCAGTGCGCAAAATGCAGGAGATATCCGTGTCGCAGACCACGAGTGCGTGGATGAATGGTGAGAGCCTCACGGCCCCACAATCGCATATACGCACGGGCGTTGTGTCTCGCACACGCCAATTTGTGATTTACATCTAGTCGTAATGTTATACCGCATGCGTTTGTTTACAGTCGAGACGCTCAACAATGGCACACTCAGTCTATCGCCTACGCATGTCGTTTCACAACGCGAGAATCAGCAGGTGATGCAGCCAGCGAGTGCACCAGGTTCACCGCCAAGCAGCCCTTGCGTATCACCCGTCGGTTCGCCGGGCACGCTTGACCCCAATTGGCAAGCCAGCAAACCCACCGTCCGAGAACGCAATGCTGCAATGTTTAACAATGATCTGATGGCGGATGTCCGCTTCCTGGTGGGCAGCATGGGCTGCACGCAAGTGATACCAGCGCACAAATATGTGCTTGCCACAGGGAGCTCTGTCTTCTACGCAATGTTTTACGGCGGTCTCGCCGAATGCAAGGAGGAGATTGAAGTTCCCGATGTGGAACCGTCTGCATTTTTAACGCTTTTAAAGTACGTCTAGTCTTTCTTGCTAATCTTGGCAAAATTACCGTTTATACATTTTCTAATGCAAATTTTGATTTACAGATATTTATACTGTGATGAAATACAACTGGAAGCCGACAATGTGCTGGCTACGCTCTACGTTGCGAAAAAGTACATTGTTCCGCACCTGGCCAAAGCGTGCGTTAACTACTTGGAAACTAGTCTGACGGCGAAGAACGCCTGTCTTTTGCTAAGTCAATCGCGCCTATTCGAAGAGCCCGAGCTCATGCAACGATGCTGGGAGGTGATCGACGCGCAGGTGAGTCTCACACAGTCCATATCCCCGCGCGAACTGATCACAAACATTCCAATTACGTATCGAGACAATAAGAAGAGTGATCATTGATTGAGAGTGAGCTCATTTCGTTTTCATGCGTGTTACATTGTCGTACTGTATATGCTCTCTGTTTACAAGTCAAAATTCCGTGCATCTAATGCATTTTAAATGCGTCCATTAATCGGATGAATTGAAATCAATTCAATTGATTCTATTGATTTAGTCAGTCCACGCAACATATCAAAGTTCATTTGATACACTATTCATACGTAACTAGCTTTGTTAAAACGTCTATGGCAAAAGTCGAAAACTCTATCAAAAGTAATTATTTGTTGTACTGTACATATGTTTGTTGTTTTTTGTAATCCAGATATATTCTGATGCAGGGCAATTCAATCGATGTAATTTGGCTTGTATTATATATGCATTATAAATGAGTGAAAATTAGAGCAAAGAAAATATATGGATTATGTAAAAACAATATGCATCTTCATCTTATGTATCCGTCTCATTATCCTCTGCACGATCAATAATCATCAAACTAGCAAAAAAAACTTGTTCTTGTAGGCTGAAATGGCGCTCAAGTCTGATGGTTTTGTCGATATCGATATGTCAACGCTCGAGTCTGTTCTTGCACGCGAAACATTGAATTGCAAGGAGATGAATCTTCTGGAGGCCGCATTAAATTGGGCTGGTGCCGAGTGCATGCGGCGTGAAATTGACGCGACACCCTCTAACAAGCGCGCAGTATTGGGATCTGCATTGTATCTGGTGCGGATACCGACCATGTCTTTGGAGGAGTTTGCTAACGGCGCGGCGCAATTGGGTATTTTGACGCAGCAGGAGACGATTGATATTTTTTTCCATTTCACCGCCACGAACAAGCCGAGTTTGCAGTATCCAATTAAAGCGCGAACCGGTTTGAAGTCTCAGGTAAGGCCACCGCGAAATTGAATTACGTAATTCGTCGTTATGTTAATCAAATATTATAATTTCCAGGTGTGTCATCGCTTTCAATCGTGCGCATACAGATCGAATCAATGGCGCTATCGTGGGCGCTGCGATAGCATACAATTCTCAGTTGATAGACGCATCTTTGTCGTTGGCTTTGGACTCTACGGATCGTCAAATGGCGCAGCTGACTATAATGTAAAAATTGAACTGAAACGTCTTGGCCGCGTTCTCGCTGAGAACAATACCAAGTTCTTCTCGGACGGCTCTAGTAATACGTTCCACGTGTACTTCGATAACCCGATACAAATCGAACCCGAATCATTCTACACGGCGTCCGCGGTTCTGGATGGCGCTGAGCTAAGTTACTTTGGCCAGGAAGGCATGAGCGAAGTGACTGTCGGCACAGTCACTTTTCAATTTCAATGCTCTTCGGAAAGCACAAATGGTACTGGTGTCCAAGGTGGACAAATACCCGAATTGATATTCTACGGACCGAATCACGACGAGCATTGAAACTTTGAAGAAGTTTTCATGCAAGATACAAACGCGTGCCCGAATTTCGCGAAATACAAAATAAAGCAGTGTATAATAAACACGCACCGAGGTATTACGTAATTAAGTTGTACATAATTTCAGAATAAATTACTTAAAAGTGAGAGCCAACTAGCGATTGTAGGCGATGAAAGACATGACATGTAACGTTGAAATTGCTAATCAAAAGCCATTAATCTCGAAGCCATGAATGGAACACAAAGTGAATCGCCCCATTAAAGATGCATTTACACGAACCAAAATGGTATTTTTCTTAAAAACGTTCAAAAAGCGTACAAATATGCAACTTACATACCCGATATTTAACTATACAAAAATATTATCTAAACAATATAAGATAAAGCAAAAACTATGGATGAAAACAAATTATTTTTTCAATCCAATATATGGTAGTCATTAGTGGAACTTATATCGCGCGTGGAGGATGCATATAAACGTAGACGAAGTAATTAATTAATTAGACACGCATCCGGCGCAAACAAATGAGAAGAAACTACGTATATGCAATGATGATGAGGTTACTCTAGATTTCCCTAGTTGCTTAGATGATAGTAATATTTACTTAAAAAACAGTGAGCCGAAAACTAATTGATTGAAACAATGTTCAGACAAGCTGTTAATTAATTCTAGTAACTTTGTGTCCTTTATCATGTGGTTACAAGTACGTTGTTCACTTTCAATTACCATTTTGTTCGTAGATTACGTTTTACTAATTGTATGTATTAAATGTTTTTACTTTTTGTGGTTACTATTAGTTAAGCGGTGGCAGAGTGTTAGCCATTTCGATTGTACTTTTCGCCCGCCCCATGTGATATTGGCAAATGTTTACATGTTTCTAATGAGTGATTGATTGCATTTAGCACTTGCTCCTTTTTGATAACTGTGTTGTTTGGTTTGCGCATTCGTTGTAAAACTATTTATATCTATATACTCTCATTATCTCTATCGACACTATATATATGCATACGTTTTTACTATGTAATCTTTCTGCCGTACGAATGAGTAAATATTTGCATAATAAACAAACTAGACCTTTATCTAGCATTGTTTGTTTTAACACGTTTCCGCATTTGCGCTCATCAACAATGAAATATTTTGCATGCACAGTTAGAAGAAATGTAAAATGGACTCACCCAACGCGGGAATGTTGAGACAGAGAGCTTCAGAAATTCGGAGGTAGGTCCTTCCCAACTTGTAGCAGCAGATTTGAAGTACATCACTTATGTCAATAAGCATTACTAAATTTATCTATTAAGGAATTACACACACCTATTATGATACTAACTGATAAGATTTGGCAAAGCCTAGCTTCAAGTGTGTGAATTGAATTGGCAAACAACTTAATACTATGCTAATATATGTATTGTAAAGGATACGTGCGGTGCCCTCAGTTCTGCAGGTCAAATACACACAGGCAGCAAGTACATGGGTTCGCTGTCTGCCTCTAGTCAGATCCTGTGATAAGGCCATTTTGAAGAAGTTGCACGCAATGTCAATACAGTGCTGGTTCAGCCTGAGAGAGCTACATAGTTGCTGAATGCCAGTCTTGGCTTTTCTTAAGGTGATTTCACGAGATTCGGTTCCAAATCCAACATGGAATGCTGTATCATGAGAACAGTGAGACCATTGTATATGTAAAACTGATAATACTTACAAGCACCAAACTTGGTTGCTCCCCCTTTGCTGTCAGCAGAGACAAACTGTCCTATAGCGCTACTGGCACCTCGGGCATTCTCTTCAAATTGTACTTCGGCTACAATAATGTTGTCTTCAAGAACGGAGCCGCAATTTGTGCAGACAGCGTCTCCACGGGCTGAATCGACTTCGATATCAGCAGATCCACAATTTTTACATTTACGACCAGACGACATGATTACGGCACTCAACTGTATTCACTCGCGAATAAAATGTATTTTAATACATTAATATCTATAAATCACCACACTAAACACGTCCGAAGCACATTAGGCGCGAGTCGGTTATGATAGAACATTGCAAATTATGCTCTAACCTCATTTTGCCTCAATCTTAACTGCCGTTCCGAGCGGCGCTCGAGTGCAAAATTAGTGTACACCCGGTTGCCTATAATCGGTATGCGGAAAATTAAATTAAATATTACGAATAGTTTTAAACAATAATATACTCACCCAGTTGAATAACTGAGATGTACTAACTACTTTTAATTTGGGATAGATTGACCTGGGACATCTACGAAATCTAAAATTAAAGAAATAAAACATAATTAGAAAAATAAATCAAAAATAAGAAGTGTCAAACAAACAAAAATTATGCTCATAATTAAAACTCAAAATTAGAATACGAGGACATTACAATTACGGACGACAGAACAGAGTTAGTTACATTTATATATTATTTAAATATTATTCACAGATTAATTTGATTGGATAACGTTCAATAGTCAATACATAATGTTTAATTCATCTCTCGTATTCCATTTTCTGATGGTTTTTGGTAGTATGCATGATTTGCCCACATGTTTGTCGATAATTTACTTAATTATTAATTTTTCTTGATTACTTACAAAAATGACTTAGATTAGTAATTAAATTTACTTGTATATAGCTGAACACTCGATGTAGTTAATTACGGCTATGGAATATGTATTTATGTATAATATATACAAAGGCAAAAAATGATAAATATGTACAATATTTACATCTGCTTTGCATGTCATGTGTTCGGTTTTCACGTAGTGTCATTTGGTATAAGTAATTTTATGTACATTTACATTGTAGTTTTATGCTAGTAAATTGATATAATTCTTGTCATGGAATTCGTACAATACATTTTACTTCACGTGGAAAATAATTCGTTAACATTCTAGCAAAAACGCATCATTTAGTTATTAGATTCTTTACTCGATAACAAACATTCATTTATGTTATTTTATTAATAAAAGATCAGCTGAGTCCTATCTAGACATTTGTCAATACACGTGGAGAACATTAAATGGGCTGATTTCGTTCTACTCGAAGGAAACAACAGGAGAAATTGAACGAAAAGTAAGGGATGATTACAATCGAAATTATTATCACATTCAGTTGTTGAAATTGCCATCTGATATGGCAAAAAGGGGAAATGTTCTCTCTTTCTCTCAATTCTTAAGAATTATGTTATTTAATAAAGTACAAGATCTTAGACGATATTTTAGGGTCAGAGTTGAATATGTACATTGTTATTACATGTAAATCGTCACAAAAGGGACTGAATTAGATTCGTATGTACAAATCAGTTTTTCAAATTTCATTAGTTCTATGATATTTTCATATTAGTATGAATTGTGTATGCAAAACATGAGTAAAAATTACCTTGTTTTTTGTGTATGTACATTTGGAATGAATTCATCGAATTATCCACACCTCTGTCATCTTAAAGATCGAACACTTATTGATTGAATCGAACTAAACATCCTACATCTTCCCTTAGCTGTAAACGAAAATAAAAGAAAAATCACAATTAATTAAATAATAAAATCAAAATATCTGTTGAGCAAATAATGTCCATTCAGAGGTATAACCACCTTGTTAGTATTGTTAGTAAGTAATAAATGCGTTTTGGCCGTTTTGATTTAGTTTTTGTCTAGTTGTTAAAGTTTGTGTGTTAGTTGCAAAACTTAATTTAAAGCGATGTGACCTGTCAGACTGTGCTCTCGCGCTTGTTGACCATCAGCGGGGTGTCGGCGGCGTCCTCGTCGTCATTCTGCATGCCGCCGATCTGCGTGCCGCCGCCGTTGAGCGGCTGCAGCGGAATGGGCGCATCTCGTGGCGGCGGCCGCGGTCTCCCCGGGGCCGGCTGCTGAGCCGCCCGGTATTGTATCGTCGGGTACACGCCCGGCGGCAGGTGGGACACTGGCCCATACTGCCATTGTGCTGGCTGCCGCGGTAGCGTGCATTGCGTGTACGGCTGCATTAATTGTGGATTATGCTAAAAAAATAAACAAAAACATTTTCCATGAATGGCACACAAGAACATTAGAAATACATTAATATCATATATCTACATGAGGCAAAACAAATATTTACCCCTAACATAATATTTCTGAAATGCATGAGATGGTGGTAAATTACGTTCAGTTCATCACACTATATCGTTGGACGCGTGTTTTAATAAGACTTAGTGGTAAAATTCCGATGTGTAATTCGAGGAAAAAGGTGCGCATTAAACTTTTACTGTTTCAGAGTTTCTTTTGTCCGGTAATAATAATATACACTTGTACCTAGTGTACTAAAATGCCGAGAATGTATAATAACACAATTATGCTTGATACTCGCGCAAGAGAATAATTTTTCCAATTACACGAAGCGTTTCCGCGTTCTCTATGTGTGAATGCCTGCTGGGGGTGTGCGTGCACCTTCCGTGCACACCTACGGCACACGCGCGCAATACACAAAGTAGACACAGTACAATTACAGCGATTTATGTCTCGCTTCATTTTATTACGCTGAATTTAGCGTGCTGCTGTACTGCGTTTCGTTGTTTCGTGTTGCTGCTAATAACACAACACGAATTGTTGTACTTGCGCCCGACGCGACGTGCGCGCCCCCAATGAAGAAACGCAGAATTTTTCACAATTATTCATCCCCCACGTTTATTATTTTCATTTCGCTCCTGCTGCTGCCCTTCGCTCCACTTTTTTCCACGCTCATTTCGTGTTTGTTCCTTCCATCGCCTGCCGCACGCGCGCTCCTTTCTCTTCGCTTCTTTTCCATCTTTCTTTGTTCGCGCAGAGCTGCATGTTGTTTCATTCACGTAAATTGTATTTTATTCTTCTTACTTATGATACATTTCTGCGATTCAAGTATCGTATGAATCATTGCCAGAATAATCATTCATTGCGTTCCAGTTCGTTTGTTTGTTAATTTTTTCGCTCGTTTAAGATTGTGCGCGCAGCCGGTGTGGCGCTTTTATGTTCTATTATTTTCGTTTGCCGTAAATTGCGTTTTATTGGATTCCACTGTGCGCACATAATAAATTCATTTGTTTTTATGTTATAGATGGCAAAAGTGTAAAATAATAAAAGTGAATAAGTAATTCAACTTTTTAATGTTTTCTTTTTAAATCTTGGAATTCGTCTTGTTGCAAATCATTTAAGATATTTGTTTGTCTACGTAAGTAAATTTCCAACCGTTTCCTGTACATGCATTTCAGCGCGTATATTTCTTTCGTGCGCGAACAGGAAGGACGAAGATCCCGGACCGAAAAGGAACAATAATGAGAAAATGAATGAAAACACAACCGTGGCGATGACGTACGTACAACTTTACGTAAATAGCGTACGAACCCAAAACGACGATGGGGAAGGGGGGGGGGGCGGCAGTGGCGGCGGGTGAAACAAGGGGCAAATTTAAGTCCCACCGACAACAACAAAAACAAGCGCACAAACAACTATTAGCGTTCTGTTGCAGTAAGCTCCATGTTTAGTTTTACAATTTAGTTGCTGCTTCCAGCTTCTCTATTTCTCTTTCTGCACACACGCTCTTCACGACTTATCGTATGACTTACAATACACCCTCGCACGATGGCATAAAGTGGAGCAAACGAAGGAATGTTTACTTTTACAGCTGTAAATCGCTGGAAACAGTTATAGTTATCCAAACGTATTTATTCCGTGGTCTTTCCTTCTAGAACGTATTATTAAATAAACTCTTGCAAGATTTGCCGCTTTATAATTTATAATTTATGGACGATGAAATTTCCAGCGAGTTTTTCTAGGCTTCTCGGCATTAAAATTAATAATTTTCGGGGTAAATCCAGGCATGCGAAAAGTTTAAACTTTGGCAAAAGTTGTTAATGCATCTAAACATTCATTTCTGGTGTCGTTACACAGCGTTCAAGGGTGGCTAAGTACGCGTTTTCCGTGTATAGAGTGATACGTTGCGAGTGGGTGGCTGCGATGAGACGAAGGACGTGTTACACGAGAGCATCTTCAGCAAGGATAAAGTAGCCACGAGAGCAAGGAGCGCGTGAAAGGATTATGTGCACATGGGCACGTCGTTTGTAAGACGTTGCAGGAGCATTTTCCATTGTCATAACTTACACGAACCGAGCGTAAATAACTATAGCGTGTTCGAGGGGAGCTTCGCAAATTTCTGTTTAAAATACGAACGCGCCGTCGAGGATTTCATAAAACAAAAAAGAATGCGATTTATTTAATTTAATGTTGCGGCTAAACTGCGCCAAAGTTTTATGTGGGTTTCGAGGGATAATGAATTAAGTATTTGGAATGTTAATTTTCGCACGAGAGTGCAGAAAAAATTGTAACAAATCAGAAATAATGTTCAACTTTGCACTCCATTTTCTCGGGGTGTACGTTTCGCACACACTTCATTTATATGTCAATTTAAAGTACAACTCGCCGCCACCGCTGTGTGTGCAAAAATGTGCATAGTGTATGATGTTTGCGCGACCGGAAGGGGCAGCGTGTGAGTCCGGGGGATGAGCAAAATACCCAGAGGAATGCATGTGACCTCACGTACGACGCGTATGTGCCCGCCGCACTCTCGGCGGCAAGAGAATGCTTTAAGCTTTCGCGAGCGCTCCGCTCTTGCGCCTTATGAAACTCGAACGTGCCGAGCGAGTATGTGCAGTGGTATATGGGGGCGGCAAGCCACTCACTCGTTCGTTCAGCGTGCACATTGGGAACTCGAAGGCTACTCGAGGATAACTCTGCCCGACGCGCTAGGATGCGATACGATAGCTGCTTGTGCTTGATGGCAGCCTCGGTGGCGGCAACGAACTACTTCGCACACCACAGTGCGCCGCAGATGTATCACGAATATCTATGACCTCTGCGCTTGCAGCGTGCATTTTCCGTTGAGCGAGCGCGCAATGTAGCTACCTGCATTATGCACTTGGTTAATGTGCCTCGTACACCGTCTTTGTACGTATTATCGTATTATATTTTGATAGCACCACTCTGACAGCCATGATTAACATGTACGACGTTTATAATCAATGATAATACCTTTACAGAAAACCCGGAAATCCTCTTAAGTTTTGCGTTCCCCAGCGAAGATACAATGTACTTCTGACTTATCTATCTATGTCAAGATATTTTCATCATAATCTAGATCTTCGCAAGGTATATTGGTTAAAATAAGCCATCAAACAGCTCTCTACCCTATCTAGTTCTGGAGTTATTGAACTTTTACAACTCAATGCACCCTATCAATTTGCGTGGCGATATTATTCAAGTAAAGTTACTTACAATTTTCTGTGGTGGTGTGGCAGTCATTTCATGCATTGGAATACCATTTCGTAAAGTACAATAACTCATATAACCCGAGTTGCCAGCTTGATGAAGAAGTGAACGACTCGGCGACGTTTCAATGGTGGAGATATGCTGCCTCTTGCGGCCGTACTCGCTGCCGCTGCCGTCGTCGCCGTCCACCGGCTGCGGAATGATGTCCGGATTCTTCTCGTCGCTGTCGCACTCGCCAGCACTGCTGTCATGCTTCGAGATGGGGCTGCCACCTGCAGCAAGAAAGTACGCTGGCGATGGCGTAATGGCGATTGGCAAAAAAGCACATACGAACGAAGCGTAAGAGAGAGAGAGAGAGAGAGAGAGAGAATGAATAAACAAGAATCAATCAATTTTGTTGAGCAATGGGGAAATCAATTAATTTTCTATGGCTTTGGCTAAACACAAACAAATTGGATTCTGAGGTTAAGTCATTTATTTACCTCCTTTGTCGCTGAGCGTCGGTGCGCTCGTCGAACCGCGTTGATGCTCGCTGCCGCCCCCAGTCAATACGCCGGCTTTGTGCCGCTTCCGCCGCTCGTCCGCAGGCGTGCATTGCAAACGCACCACAAGAATGACGACGACTGCAACGATCAGCAGTGCGGATACGATTCCGATCAGGACGCTCATCATTGGCGTAAATTTAAATCCTGCACGTTGGCTTTCTATAAACATCCCCAAATTATTATATCTGAGTCCAAATTGTATTGAAAAAGGACATGAAATTAATCAGAAATCAACTTTGCCGAAGCAGCAGTTTGACACATCCACTTTAAAATACTTGCAGAAATTGAACACTGCCCCAAAGTGGAGGAAAAAGGGTGACAGCTGTCAAACAAACATAATTGAACGTACCCTTCTCGGGAGTGAGCTGTTTCTCCGGCAGACGAAGCGTGGCGGCTTGAAGGATGACCGGTTCACTACGGCCCTTTGCATTGTACGCGAAGACGGCGGCCTGGTATTGACCGCCCGCCTCCAGTCCGATGGCGGCGAAGCGCGCCACCGGCGACGATAGATTGCTGCGCAGCTCCTGCGTATGGCTCTCGCGAATCTGAAACACAAGGGAAGACATCCACACCCACCGTTCACTTGTAGTACAGGCCGGAATGTGCAAGAGACGAACAAGAAAAAAGAACAACACGCTGCAAGCAACAAAACGAGAGCTGAGCGTAAAGAAATTAAATTAGCAAACATTAAGCCGTTTAAACGCAGCGCCACTTGGGACGTGGCACGCAAGGATAAAGGATACGCGGCGCGTTTAACATAAAGACGAAGAAAAAAATTGTGGCGGCGCGAGACAACGGGGAAAGCGCATGCGAATAAAAAACAGTTTAGTCTGAGAGGCGGCAGAAACACGACGCGTCTGCCCAGAAAACGTACAACACACTAAATATGACGCGGGTACAGAGCGTTAACCTAATTCCCTCTAATTAAAATGTATAGCCCACTGTCTCTCTACTTCCTTGCCGGCCTAATGGACAGATAGCAAACGCTAAGGAAATTACAACACCAGCAAGGTGGATGAACAAGTAAAAATTACCACCCTCTCCGAAAGCAAGAAGAAAACCAAAAACCGCCAGCAAAGTCAAACATCCCTAAAAAGTTTCAACTGACAATTCTTCTGATGAAGAATATTCCGTGGAAATATTTTCCAAGACGTCATGTGATTGTTATTCAAACTAAACATAAATATTTGTCAACGCGCAAAAAGTTTTCCCTTTCCCTTCAAGTATTTGAGGAAAATCTTAAAAACTACTAAAGATATCAGAATCATTCACGTGTACAATGTGCGTACACACATCGAGTGGTGACAAATGACACGTGTCAAAAAACTCGTAATGCTCCTTCATAAGAGGACAAGAAAAATGATTCGTCCAAAAGTTTGCACGTAGTTTGTAAAATTTAAAGCTGTGCGGAAATGTGACACTTGGAATTTGTTTCATTTCCTCTACACTGGACGTATATTTCGTCCTTAATTTTAAACCTGTTTCTGTTTGGAACTTTATTGTCCTAGTATTCCCTTTTACTATTATCTATGAATGCACACTGGACATATTTCAGCATTTTTATGCTTTTTTATGTATGTGCTTGAAAAATACTTGGCTATGGTCGTAGGTAATTGGACGTCTGACGTTTATATGGTTCTTTTCACCAGTGCAAAAACGCATTTGACGTCGTTACGGCATGTAACATACGCGCGTGTGCGCGTGTTTTTTTTGAAATACAAGCGCAAATAAACATTCGCTGCGAGTGGCGAAATGAAACGAAATGAATAAAATGAACATTCTCTAACGAAGGTGCATATACCGGGATGTATGCGCGTGCGCCAGCCAATTTGCAATTTGACGATTCAGCGGCGATGATGTAATTACATTTGCGCACACGCTTTGAAAATAAGCAGTGTACCTACGCGTCGTGCCAACCGACAGCATCATTATACAAACTCACGTCCTAATTATACTTTGCATCGTCTACATTCTTATTCATGCGTGCTGCTCCTGCCAGGAGCAAGTGCGCGAATGGCATCGCTGTTTCATAGTTTCTATTTCGCTTCCTGGAGACGTCTTAACAAGGTGCCAATTAGCAAATGATTCTGATTGACCTGCTAATAACATGGACCAATAGAAAAACAAGAGAGCTACAGAAGATATTCAACTAAATATTCTACAACAGAAATCCTCTGAGTGCTTTAATGATTTGAAATGTTTTTAAATTATCTCCAGCAAGCATATCTTTCTATTTTGTTTCAAGTTAATTGGCAGATGAATTTAAGTATTAATTATAATAGAAATGCTTTCTTGCTTCTTGAATAATATTCAGAGAATTTCCAATTATTTGCTACGTTTCTATTTCGCTTCCGGAAGATGTCTAACAGCCTGCCAATTAGTGAATGATTCTGATTGACCTACTAATAATACCAAGCAATAGATAAACACGAAAACTAAGCAGAATCTTCATTATAAAATCCTGGATTTCTTGAATTAAGTATTTAGACCTCTGAATGTATCCCAAGAAATTATTTCAAGTTTAGTCTATCATTTCTATAATCACTTTGCAATTCTTTTATTTAAGTCTAAAGTTCCGAGAGTGCAAACGTCTAACAAGCTGCCAATTAAGGAATGATTTCGATTGACCTTCTAATAATACCTACGTTCTTTTCGACTCCAGAACTAAAGCAACATGAAGGCGGAATCAATGGAAAAGCCAGGTTAATTGCTGATGGAAAAGTCGAGGAAAGTAAATTGCAGTTGAAACTTTTTTTGACTTTCGCCTAGAGCAATAAGAAAGGAGCAAAACTCACCTCAAGAAGGAATGATTGAGGCAATCCACCATTGAATCCTTCCGAGCAACGGATGGATACTGACGTCATTGATATATTTGATATGCTACAATTGTGTACTTGATCAGGACGACCTGCAAAAGGAAGAAAATCTTCAATTAATACCACCATTTACATAATTAGTATAAGCAAGCCTTTTGATTAATTCAAATTGCTGGGCTTAAACATTTTAAGGATAATTAGCGGCTCGTAACGTCTTGGCGTAGATAAACAAGGTGGAAATTTTAAGGATAACATGAAAATACATCAAGAAAACCGCAACAAAAATGAATATTTAAGCAGGCGCAAATTAATGTGTTAATGCGCTGCGCGTGAAAAATGAGCGCTCCGGATGAGTACATTTCAGCGGCGATGTGATAAGTATCAATATACGAAGGTACATAACCTGTATAAACATAACCTATATAAACCTGCCGCCTCCAGCAGCAACCGGGGGTGGCTGTGGTTGTGCAAGCAGCAGTTGATATTATATACAATGTGCGCAGAATGTGCGGTTAGTAAAAGTAATTAGTTTTATAGCGTCATTACAACGTTGTGTTAAGTATACATCTATGCGCTCGCTTTCGCGCATTCGCGAATTTATTCTGTTGGCAGGATCATAGATGCTGATGATCATGATGGCGGCAACGGTAGCAAACGGGGGCGGGCGAAGAAGCGACGAAGATGACGGCGCAACGATCGCTGAGAGCGCTGAGTTTACGTGCATATTACGGTCGGTAAAATTTTATGGCGAATTTTATCATAATCTGCGTTCATCTCCGCCGTCCGAACAAGTCGTAGCTGTTAAAGTCGCTCAAATATGCTTCTTTAATTAAAATATATCATTCAATTACACGCCAAACGGGCAAACGATGAACCAGCAAGTCCAAGACGTGAGCACTTGCCTCCGAATGGCCATTTTATTGCAAACGCGTTATCTCGTCTTCAACACGCTAGTTATTCGAATATTTTAAAAACATATTTCATTCAATTTAAGCCATGCACATATTTCATTCGCAATTTTGCTCCTGATAACATTTATTTCTACGCTGCCGTTTCCGTTCTCATTCTCCTCGGCGTTGCCAATTTTATATCTTATTTGTTTCTGACTTTTTCGATTTATTACGGGAGAAACGCAGCGCATGCAAGTGAAAATGAAAATTCAGTACGTATGTACGCAGGGCGCACCACATAAAAAATACATAAAATTCGTGTAGACGCGAATCGTAAATCGAGTTGAATCGAATGACGGCTCTGTTCCCGTTGAAAGCGAGAGGAAAAAAGTCGAGGAAATGCGCTGCTAGCTCATAAATTTCATAAGCTTTTTCATAATTTCAGCTGCTTTAGTTTTCATTCAACTATGCTAAATCCGGGTTGAAAAAATTTGGCTTTAATAAGCTTATTGAAATCCTTGGAACAAATATGAATTTTCCTGCACGTGCAGGGAAATTTTCAAATTCTGTAAAATGATATGGTTTGATTTGATTTAATGTGAATTCGATGAATGTCAATAAATAAAATGAAAAATATCATAAACAAACACGAAAACGTAATTTGGAATTTCATTTGCGATTTATTACGCGTTCCCGTATGACTCTCCCAACCTTCGACGTCCCGAGCCGTTTACGTTGACTGGTTACACGTGGTTTTATGTTTGGACACTCAACATCAAGCATCCCCTTAAAAATGCTTAAATCCAATTTGTTAACAAACTCCGGACGAGGCGCATCAAACATGGTGCTGCTGTCATTGTCTTTAGCCTCATTTGATTTCTTTCCGTCTTCCTTCTCTTGCGAATTGGGCATCTTAAACGTGGGCAGCAATAAAGTAAGCAGATTTCTAATCCACTGAGGGGGTGATTGATTCGTATAGAGCATTTGCCATTGGGGAATACCGAGATGCGCGATGCACATGCGAAAGTACGATGAGAAATCGGAAGCGAGGAAGTAATATTTGTTATCATTGGTGCACACCCAAATGTGTTGGGCGAATTTGAAACGCGCGAATAAAATGACCACTCGATTATTATTAGGCAGTTTGACCAATTCGAACATTTTCGAGTCCAAGCCGGGTGCGGGGTTAATTAATTCGTTGTCCTTGAATACTTTTAAGTTTGAGTCATGGGGTACAAGTGCCAGATCCGCGAGTGGATTAATTTCTATCCGTCCGGTAATATCAGTTCCGCCAACGTTCAATTGCATGAACCACTTGAACAGGAAGCCGTTCGATGACGTGTAAAACTTGCGCATGTCGTCCGGTAGAAGAACGCCCTTCGCGTGCTCCCATTCCATAATTTCCGCGTCCGTTAGGGGCGCAAAGCGTTTAAGGTAGTAATCCCGCATCCCCATGCGCTTCCAGCGCGTAATCAGTTTCGGCAGACCAATCAGGAGGTTCGCGTAGATTGAATCTTCCGAGATTTTCTCAATGTGAAAGTTCACTCCGTCGGAGGAGCGGCACAATTTTGTTTTCATTTTTGAATTTACCTTCGAAATCATCCGATAGTGCTTGTGCGAGTATTGCATTAATTTAACGTGTTCAATTCAAATGTCACAAAAAAGGATATGCGAGGATAATTTTGCAAATTGTGGAATTCAAATGTCAAAATGATGATTCAAACTTTGACATGTACTGACGACAGATGCATAATAATATTTGGCCGGAATTGGCAATGGCGTAGGATAATGTTTGAGAGAAAAAAGAGGACATACCTGCTGCGATAATGTGAAAGACACATGGGACACGTTGGTGGCCGATGCGGTTTGTCGCGTAACAGAGTAACGTGCCATAATCAAGCTCCGTTATGGGGGTGTATGCGACCACACTGGACGTGCCACTACGTGCGATATAAGACTGAGCGACGTCCACCGAGTCGGCGGAATTGTTGAACGTCCATCGAAATTCCACATCCGGCGGATTCGCATCCACCTGGCATGCGATCTGTGCGCGCTCCTGTTTCGCCACGCCGTAGATGCGCACTTGATTCGGTTTACACGTGGGAGCGACTAGAGGGGAAAAAATCACAAACAATTGACAATTATCAGATAATCCCCCGAAAATTCCCCGGAATCCCGGTGGTGATGTGTGGAGCGAGGGAATGAGGTGGGAGGAGAGAAGTAGCAATAATGATTAGATGATTACTTACACATTACGTTCAAGTAGAACGCGTTGCTTTCACCGTCACCTTCGGTGTTGTAGCCCACGCACGTGTAATTCCCAGCGGTGGCACGACTCACGCCCTGCAGGACGAGACTCTGGTTGCTGATGATGATACCAGCGCCGATATTATGGTTCAACATTTTACCCTGGAGGAGCGAGTCACAAAATAATGTAAAGTACAAAAAAAATCAATGTTGAACTTTAATAAAGAGTATCTTCAAACAGATAGAAAATATCATAGAATTTCTTCAATAAAATTCAAGTTTAGAAACGAAACTAACTGTTAATATTAATGAACATTTTCCAACAGTTATAGGGAATTTATCGTCGTTTAATATCGCAATAAAGTTAGTTAAATGCCTTTAATAGTTGAAAGGCAATAAAGCAAATACTAAAATACAAAATTATTGCTTGACTTAATGTGCAATATGAACTGAGCAAGATCTTGAAAAAAACAACGAATAAATGGAATAATTATAAATTGTACTCACGTTATGTCGCCATTCGACTTTATAGACGTGCGGATGTGCGTTGATGATACAGTCGAAGTAGACGTCGGTGCCTTCGCGAATTGCGTCCGGATTCAGCGACGTGCCAAGGATAATCCGCGTTTCGGGCGTATCTGCAATGACAACGCGCCCAAAAACAATTACACACTTGCCATGCATTCGCCATATTTGCAAATGCGAAACGCAAATTAGCTGCAGGATAATCACACACACACACACACAGTCACGAATAGATCCTCGTACACTATGCAGAGACTCATACATTCATAGAAAAAGTAACAAGGCAGCAAGGACGAAAGCAAACACAGCAATGCGCGCAACGGAAACAACATTTATGTTCTTTATCATTCGGCCGGCAGGCTGTCGTAATCTTGCGCGCGCTTAAATCTCGCCAGATTTAATTTTCGTAAACATTTCGCGCGAAGAGGCGTTTACAAAGCGCTGATTGTGCAGGAATCAAATGATTTTCCACTTAACTGCTCGCTCGCTCCCTCGCGCCCGTCCTTTTTATTCAAATGAGTTTCTATTGCATTGCGCTCGTCAATTAGCGCGAGCGCGGAATGTTTCGTTAGTTTTTCGGCAAACGGCAATAAAGTCAAATAAACAAGCACGCAAAGCAATAGATTGTTTAATAAAGGGGCAGCCGCTTGCGCAGTCGCACACAAATAAATCCGGTTTCATCATGACGTTGAAAAAATACGGCGGGGAAGTGTGGTCAAGTGCATGTCCAGGCTGGACAATAGGATAACGTTGGGGATGAACAAGGAATATATGTGGGTCAGACAGTCGTGCGGTGGTTCTACGCTACAAATGAGACCGACCGAGAAAGTAAATAAGCTGCAAGGAACATCTATTGGGTGCTCCTAACCCTGTCCGAGACAGGGTGAGGATGCCGTCGAACAAACAAGAAACTCTTCGCTGCGAACCATTCACTAAATTCGCAGCCCTCTGGCGGCTACGGACGCAACACTCATATGTTTCGTTGCCGGTTTAATTTCGCGACTTACAGTATTAAATTTTAATTGGAAAATATTAGTTCGGTCTTGTTCTGTTTTTCTTCCCTTGTCGGGGAATAACGCATGGACGAAGTGCGCATCCAAGCCAGCAAGCCGAGAGATAACTTTTCATTTTATGTTCGAGTGAAAACTAGCAACATGCACGGGCATTTCCTTTTTTAATTTTGCCCCCGATTCTTCGTTAAGCATGTTCCCTTCATTTTACGACAATCGCTTGATCTATCGATCAATTAACTTCCGGATATCGGAGGGATGATAGTAAATTGTCATTAATTTTAATAAAATAACTCATTAAACCAATCCCACACAAACGCGGCACCTGTATTGTTAGTATTCTATTATTAAACAATAAAATTGTGCGCGTTGTTGAACAAATGAAAAAGTTAATTAAATTTTAAACAAATACTCTCACATCATCGAGCTTTACGTTTATTTGTTCAACTTGCTAATTGAATCATTCATCATCATATCTGACGTTTAATTACCGCGAAATACATGCGAGTACATGTTTTTTTTTTGGGATAAATATCCACGTAAATTTACAACGCGAAATTAACTTGACGCACTATAAAAATCACTCTGGTGTGATAAAATAACAAGGCAAATTATGCGTTTTCCAAATGTCAACAAAAACAAGTAAATGAAATTGTGACTTTTCCTATGATACATCATTTTGTATCCACTTTTATCATCCCTCCGGCTTTGTCATATTATATGTAAAATAATATCAGCTTGAAATGACTATTATTCCTCGATTGTTGTTGTATTTCGTACGAATAAAATAATAATTATTGACGCGTAATGACTGTGTGTTTGTTAATTATTGTTTTAATATGTGCACATTAATTTATCATCATTATTTACGTGGAAGAATAAATATTTATAGTTGAATTAAATAAATAAATATCCAAACTGAATAATGCATTGCGTCCCGAGTTGATTTTATAATTAAATGCTGTCGGCTTGCGAGTGTTTGCGAATTAATTTCGATCAAGATTAATTAATTATTGCGGGCTTCGAAGAAAATCAAAATAAATTGTTTATCATGTTTGAAAAATAAACGAACCCAAACCTATTTTGTCAAGTGCGCGTGAAATGAAGGACAAACAAGAAACGCGTCTCTCGCCTATTAATGCAAAAGGTCCTTTCACAAATAGCCGAGCGTAATCAAGTCGAATGAATAATTAAAATATGCTAATTGAATTTAATGAAATCTCTTTGCGCATACGCGCACGCAATCTAATTGAGAAGCAATGTCGTCATTCGACGTGCGGCAGGACGAGTGAGTGGGCGAGCGAGAGGACGAAACGAAAGCGAATATACTCACAATGAATTTCGAGCTTCCAGCCGTCTTCGAGACCGTCGCTCGACAGGATCTTGTTCTCGGCGCGACATGACAGGTACTTGCTGTCGTCCTGCTTGCTGGCGACGAAGGACAACGTGCTCGTCGTCGTATTGCCATCGGTGGATGTCTGCAACATTCATGGCGTAAAAATGATTATGATGCAGAATCGTACACTCAGTTATACATGTCGTTCACCAGGGTATAGATGGTCCTATTGACGCGCCGCGTCGCGTCTTAATTAATTAATGCGCGTAATGGAGCGGCAGCGTAATTAAGATTGCGTTAGCGGCGGCAATAGGGGCGGCGGCGGCGGCGGCCGCGGCAGCAGCAGAGCACACTACAGTGACGATGAATGTTTAATCGTTGCACCACAGTCGCGCGCCGGCCGCCGCTTCATTATGAGCGTAATAATCATGCGCGCTGTGCCTGTTAACTACTCCTAAGACACAGCAACCGTTTGATGCGTAATTAACTGGTAAATCGACGCATTTCGTCGACGTCTTGTTTTGCTCTACGTATGCAAGATGTTGTCATTTATAATCAAAAGTTGCTGCAGTTAATGAATTGTTCATTTAACGTCAAATATTCATTGTACTTTAAACACTTTTCACTAATTTACCTAATTTTAAGTAAATGCTAAAATTACGCAGTCAATAATCATTGTGATTACGACTAGAATTTAAAACAACGAAAGGGTAATTTGCAATTGAATCAAATCAATCAACATTAACGTAGGAAAAAAAAGCAAACAACACGGTAGTTGTTTGGCCGGTCTTTCAGCGGCAACTTTTATGCAAACGTATTCAGTTTTTTGCGCGTGTAACATTTGGCTTTAAATAATTATAGGAACAATCGTTCGTTACGTATTTTGTGCGGCGTCGGTGGCGGTGGCGGCAGCGGAGGCAAAAGTGCGAGGGTGAACAGCACAACACAATCGAATTAAATTGCTGCAGCGTCCATTTGTTTGCAATGGCGGCGCGAGCGGGCGAATTTGACAATAAAAAATCTATTATCGCCTGATTCGCAAATGCACGCAAGTGGCAAGTGTTCGCACATGCCGACCATCTGTAAACAGCAATATTTTCACTCGCGCTGCTACACACATTCACCGATGAACGCTAACGACGATTTAAATAAATGCGCGCGCCACCCCCGCCGACATCGGTGTAATTTCATTCGAGCTACACATGTACAATTGCTTTGTTAAAATTCTGTTTCGCGCCGCCGTCACTCGCGTTTTATATAAATGGGGCGAACGTTATTTATCGCCGCCGCCACCACCACGTTTAATATTTGCGATTCATATTTTTTTGCGCGCTCAACCTTTAACGCATATATATTTTTAATACATTTAATGCACATGTTGGATTTTTGTGGTGGTTGTGTAAAATTTGTTTAAAATCAAATTGAATTCAATGAAGTTGTACTCGAATAACTGTACATACTCTATCAATAAATTGTTATCGTTCATATTCAGTTATGGATCATATTCCATTTCCGAATATATTTGTTATCCTATTTTATGCTCTTTGACTTTATTTTCGTTATTAATCAAAGCCATAGAAATTTCTTTGTCAATAATTCTAATCCGTAATTGAAAAATGTTCGATTAAATCCTGAACATTACCAGTTTATCACGCATTATTTATAGCACTTTATACGTCGTTATTATGTATTATTGATTGGTAATCGATTCCTCTTGAATAGAGATAAACGATAGGTTTAACTGTGCCATCGTTTACGTAAATAAACATGCAGGATTTTCCCATATTCCTAGTGAACTACATTGATGGAAAATATGTAAGTTTTTTTCAGGAGAAAGCAATGAGATTGAAAGGGTTGAACAGAGTGGAGGAACGAGGAGAGAGCGTAATAAATATTGTCAGGATTGCGCATTTGGCTTACCGTCTCCTTGGTCTTATCCAGCCGTTGACCGTTGCGCCACCACGTTATCGTCGCCGGCGGGCGAGAGCCCGAACTCTGACACAGCAGGTCGTATCGCCTTCCAGCCGAGAGCGGTTGGTTCGCGCCGAGGATTTTCACGTCCAGCGGTCCGACTGTGCAAAATGAAAGAAGAAAACAACAACTGCATCAGTGCGAATATACTTTGCCATCACTATTCAATATGTCCGTCTGTGTGTGCACCCCAACTACTACCCCATGTGTGTATGTCGTTTTATCTATATCTTTCTTCCATAATGCATGCACGCAAAATATTCAATTCAATGGAATGATAGAATGGAAGGATCAAACCAACCAACCAACCAACCAACCAACCAACCAACCAACGAACGTTGCTCGTAAAAATATTCCCTTATCGTATTATATTAAGTTTTTCATTACTTTTTCTTTCGTGTTATTGGCTTATTCCACAGAAAAACTCTGCCAATCTCTACGATATGAATAAATATGGAAAACAGTTTGTTAATATTATTTTTTTCTAAAGATGTCAACAACATTCATAATTTCGCGGCGCAGGACGAAATTTATATTTAAATTTCACTCGGTTTTTGTTCGAAAAACACAAAGATAATTTCAATTTCCCAATATAAACAATTACTCAACAAATATAACAAATACAAATTGCTATACGCATATCATCTTCGCTTAGATCTATATCCCGATGTTGACGCATCATCCTTGCGCCGCGTGTATATCCTGTCGCTGGCTGGCGCAATGACGAGAGCAAACACGAATGCCTCAGAGTTGACTTTGTGTTAGATCTGTATTCGCAGGATATCTATTCGTGAGATATTTACAGAGAGACAGAGCGCACACGCGCGGACTGACGCCGAAACGGAAAATAGAAAATACGAAAGAGGACTACTACTGACGAAACGAGTTTGGATATGTTGCGCCAGGACGAAAACTCGCTTATATTCATGCCGTCGTCGTCGTCGTCGTCGTCGAAGCCACCGCCGCCGCCCGTCGTTTACTTTTGACAAAACTGTGCCAGAACTGGGAAACAACTGGCATGCGAGCGGGAGGGTGAGAATGTTGGGGGCAAGGGGAGAAGAAGTCAACAAATAATATCTTCCAACTGTCACTGGCGTTCGTTGCGTTCCTGAAGGAAAGCTAGCGCGCGCTGCTGTTTGCCGCCTGAAATCTCTTGCTGCGAAGTGGGAACAAGACTAATACGCGACTCCTTTCCTTTCTCCTGGCAAGGGAGTGGAAAGGTATTATAATCCGGTGTTAGAGAACCAGGAACAAACGAACGAAGTGAACGAATTGCACGAAGGATGAGTTTTGTTTGTGTAACTGAAACTTTACTTTTCCATTTTATCCCATTTTTCTGCGTATTTTCCCTTTATGTTTCGGCCCGGCGTATGATATTGATGCGAAAATTTAATAATATTCATGATCGAGTGAAATATCGCTTTACATTTGTTTATTTTTGGACTTTTTTTCGAGTCGTGTATTGTATTGAAATATTGAATTTATCTTTGTCTTTTAACTCCCTTACCTAAATTTTACTTGCGCTTTATTCATTATTGAATTAAAGCAAAAAAAACTGGGTAAGTAATAAAAATTCCATCAATGTTTCTCGTCCGTTGGGGGTTGGTTTGCGTGGTTATCTAAGTGCTTTTGGAGATAGATAGATAAATATACAATTACTTACAATTCATATCCAGATGTAGAGTTGCCGAAATTGGTGGTGTTCTCTCGTTGTTGTGTGCCTGACAGGTGAGTTGTGTGTGGACGTCGGGACGTCCCAAACCAGAGACACGTAACTCGCTTCGAACGTGTGATTTGCCGCCGGACGGCAGGACAACGCTCTGGTTCGTCACGAGCATTTCGTTGCGGTACCAAGCAACGTGCGGCAGCGGCTTGCCTGCAATACAAAAACGAGCAAATGAATAAATATGGCCGCGCAGAAAAACGTCACAAACGATACAATAAAATTGCATATGCGTAATATGAAAATGTTCATACTCAAACGCACCAACAACAATATATGAAACCAAATGAAAAATGTATAACTCTGAAATTTATACCGGTACAAGTGAGATGAGGACAATAGACGCACGTATTTTTTGTATGTTCAGAAGCAATATAAAAACGAGGAATAAACGAGTTACAAAATAAATGTCAGCTGACAAATAAAACGCAAATGATAAAGCATGGAAAATACATTTGCAAATGAAAAATGAATTTCGTTTTGGGAATTGAGAGAGAGAGAGTAGAGCAATGAAATATTTTTGATTCTGTGACGTGGGATTATTTGCCATGGAAAAAAACAAGTGAAAACTAATTAGTTGGAATTGATGATGTGTGCCAAAGAGAAGCAATTAAGGCGGCCATTGATTAATTAGTTATAAATTGTGTCGTTGTACTACGGCGGGCGTTGAAATTGCGTTGTGTGTGCGCGCACATAAATTGCAATCGCAAATTGGTTGGCCGTGTTACGCCAATTCGCTAACGGCCACCGCCGTGCGTGTTTATAGAATATTCCAACCGCCGATGGGCCAGGAGGGGCGGCGGCAGCGGGCCCGCCGGCAAATGCACCGATGGATCGCACTTCCTTTACGCCGCCGTTGCCAGCCACCGGCGGCAAGCGCCGGAAGTCGGCGTTGCTGCTATGTGCGGTTAAATTGCAGGAATTCGTAGTTTAATGGCGTCACTTCCCAAGATTACGAAATTACCGGTTTGCTAATCGATGCACGAGTGCAAATATTATCAATGGCCCTGCTGCTCTTCACATTCATACCGAGAACTCACTTAAATATCTTGATTTACTCCTCATGCCCGAATAACTTTTCGTCTTACCTAGCAATAAATCAATTAGTTTCGCATAATGCCAACGAACTTCAATTAATTATCTTCATATTTCTAGCAACTCCCCCAATCCTCTTATGCCCAGCATTGTTGTTTGCGTTCAACGTATTAGAAACGACAAATCCAGGTAAAAAGATTAACAAAATCATTTTTTCGCCTTGCACGTATTACGTGTAACAATGGCAAAGAAACGTACAAATCTTGCGAATGAAACTCGACGAGCGATGAAATATAAAGAAAAAACCACAAATGTTTCTTTCGGGGAGCAGTCAGTCAAACGGGCGCAGAAAAAAATTATCTAATGTATAACGAAATTGAACGCGTGCTGAGCGAAATGAAACGAACGCAAAACGAAAAAAGTCGAAGCAAACATAATAATGCGTTTTGTTAAAGTCTTATATATTCGCAGCGAGGAAAAAATGACATCGGAGAGAAGCGAGCGAAAGGACGATGGGGCAAAAACTGAGGCGAAATGAAAAAAATATATTTGTATGTTGGCTGAAATGAAAAAGGAAGTAGACGCAAACGACTTGCGTGGAGGAATACGCGAAATAAGTCGGACTAGAGATGGTTAGTATGTATGTATCGTGTAAAAAAAGGTAAGCACTGACAAGTTGAGACTGTCCTTCGTACTACAAAGGATAAAGCCACAAAGGCACGTGAATAAGAAGCGAGCGCAGCGAGGAAAAAAGTGGAAAAGAAGGAAAAATAATAACATTGCTAATCCAATAAACTTATATGAACTCTTCACGTGCTTAAATGGCTATAGGGAAGTCGGGATCGTTCTGGAAGAGCTCTTCAAACGTGCTTCAGGTAAAAGAGGAGTCAACTTATATGATTGCTATTTTTACCCCTCATTTCTTCACTATCATTACGAAATTTTGAAAAAATTTAGCAATGAATATTTTGAAAATCACTAGTTTGGTTAGTGGAAATGCGAATGATAATATTTTTGCTCAAATTATCTGAAATTAATTGAATGAAATATCATTTTCCCGGAGTGTTTGCCGCCGCCACCATTGGCATCCCATTGAATTTATGGACGTCCGCTGGCAATAAGTGAGGCTTGAAAAAGTTCCACTCACTCGAAGCTCGGCGCTCTGCGCTTTCTCTCACGCGATCGAAAAGTGATGGGCAAAAGTGATTGATACACCTACATAAATTCGTAATGCGCGGCCATTAATAACGAAGAAGCGCATCACTCGTACATTATTTGTTTGCGCGCATAATATTTTTTATCGACAGGCAGGCAGGGACACGGTAAAAAAATCACAAACTTGACCATCACTCTCTTGAACTACCCCAAAACTAAAATACACCTATAATGTATGTAGTCTGGTGAAAAAGTTGGGGAAAGTTTGTCTACATGACTGAATTATTAAACATATTAAAAGGTATAACTCGATTAAGTGCCTTAATAGACCTAAAAGCTTTTTGTTTAATGATACATTTTTTTGTTTGGACTTTTTTAATGCGTGGTCATATGATGCGAGCATGAGGTCTCTATTTAGTAGGTCGGTTCATCGTGCGCTTTGAGACCCCCATCAATCTCACCTCATGCAAACCGCCTATTTTTAATAATTCCCCATCAATTCAAGGGACCTATTTGGGGGGATTCGACCCGAATGTCTATTGTGAGTGATGCGCTCCTGCACTACAGAGATTCATCTATGAAAGGCTTGCACGTTTTGACCTATCTTTCTACCGAATCAATGGATGACCCCTAAAAGTATTTCGATTTGGGATGAAATAAACGCCTCATTTCTTTTTCAAGCTTTTTTTTCGAGATAATGTAATGGGATTTTTAAGTAAATTTGCGGCAGTTGAAGAAGAATTTGGGTAAGACCCAGTAGAATTATGGCAAATATGTACATGTTCGTGATCTACAGGGAAATAAGAAGTTCTAAGCATTCGGTTTGAGTTTGCACACGCAGGAAGAGATAATTACGAAACTCGGTGCGACTTAGCACGCTCATATTTCATTGGGGGCGGCAGCACGGCTGTGCGGTGGAGGATCTGTGCGGCAGGACTGACGCGGGGTGTGCATATTCGTCGACCGCATAAATAATCCGCGCGTGTTGTTCGAGAATATGCGCGCGCCAAACACGGATTGAAAGGGCGCTTGCTATGCATGATGCTGTCGGTGGTGCTTGGCGTTTCGGGGGATGGAGGGATGCAACATGTAACTTACATCACATTTACACGCGCGAAACAACAAACTGCTTGTCCTGCGTTGCTCGTGAAGTATACACATTGCATGCATGTGTGTTTGAATGATGGATTACAAGCACATATTATAATATTATATCAGCGATATCAGCTGACACGTAACTGGAACAACTTGCGCGCACTTCATGCCGCATGAATGTGCGATGCGTATTCCGTCGCTTATTATGCGAATGAATTTTGCCATCGCTTTTGCGCTTCTATGCTTTAATAAATGCAAGAGGAGTGATTAGACTTATTTTGATAACTTGCTTCTGATGTAATTGCAGAAGGGTAGAAAATAGATTCATGTTCATACCAGTAGATTAACTATTATCTGGCTGAATATTAATGCAAAAATCTGCGCAGAGATGTATTTTGTATTGGCTTTCTCGTTTCGATTGTTGGCCCACATTACGAATAAATAATTCAAGTTTATGCGGAGCAAGAATATTTTGCCAATGGTGTATCAACTGGGGGCGTAGCTCAGATGGTAGAGCGCTCGCTTAGCATGCGAGAGGTACCGGGATCGATGCCCGGCGCCTCCAAAGACAACATTTTGATTGAAATATTAATAATGACCCAGTTGATATGCAAATTTTGCTTCATTGAGGCTCAGCAAAGACATGTACGCGAAAGTGAATCACCGGGGGCGTAGCTCAGATGGTAGAGCGCTCGCTTAGCATGCGAGAGGTACCGGGATCGATGCCCGGCGCCTCCAGAGTCTTATTTTGCTTTCAAATATAAAAATGACCTAGTTATTAAGCAGATTTTTAGCAAATTTAATCAGCAAAGACATGGAGATCTTTCAGTACCATCGGGGGCGTAGCTCAGATGGTAGAGCGCTCGCTTAGCATGCGAGAGGTACCGGGATCGATACCCGGCGCCTCCAAGGCCTTGTTTTGTTTTCAACAATAATAATGCCCTAGTTATTAAGCAGTTTTTGAACTTAGTTTGTGGGCAAATACGTGGGGATCTCTTGATGCCATCGGGGGCGTAGCTCAGATGGTAGAGCGCTCGCTTAGCATGCGAGAGGTACCGGGATCGATGCCCGGCGCCTCCAATTATCCTTTTACCTACTCCTACTACGCCTATTCCTAATGCTATTAAATTTACTGCATATATCAATCTTTGATACCGCGTTTTTAATCAAAAATCTAACGAAATAACGTCTCATGTTTTGCATGAAACAATTTCCGCGTCAAGTATGAAAAATCATTGTTAGCAAAGTATTCATTTTTCGCCCTCTTGAGTCAGCTCTTATCCTAAACGCCAAAAACCGATTCAACATTGTTTCTCATCGTTTCCGAAAAAGCATCAACCCTAAAACGTCACGCGCAGCGCGCAAATGTGAATTAAGAGAGTGCGGGAAGGGCGGCGTGCAAATATTTCCGCAGCGTCTTCGACAAATGCCATCCGAAGGTGTATAAACTCGCATGCTCGAGATATTGGCGGGCGCTCTCAATCGAATAAGCCGGAAAAGGTCGAATTGAAATCGTATTCAATGGATCACGCCACACGGCGGCGGCGTTCCCTCGCGGTATACTGCTCCTTCTTCTTCTTCTTCCCTGCGCACAGCTCCAGCACGTTTTTCGCTTTTGGTCTGGCGGCGGCAACGGCGCTGGCGAAGGAATTGATTGTAATTGAATTTGTTATCCAAATGTTATTTCGCGTGAGAGCGCGTCCGTGACTACCGTCGATATTTCGGACTGACTTGTCTTCGCCTCTCTTACGTTTCGATTACACGCACGTGAAAGCAATGCGGTCCTCGTCCCACTCGGGCATGCACGATTAGTGGATGGAGTCGTGCGAGAAGACAAACGAAGTAGACGCTTCGACGACAAGTTGGCTCAATTTGGACGCGAACAGACTTATCTGTCAAGACGACACCTTCCACTTGCGCATCTCTCCTCAAAGCCGGAAATAAGTCCGTCCGCTTTACAGATTATTTCCACTGTCACATTGCGTCACTCAAGTCAGTCAACAAAGTCTCTTCCGAGTCGCGAAATTATTAATGCCAAAAATATTTCAGCTGCGGTAAGAGTTCGTCCGCGGGAGACTATCAGTAATAGTGCGCAAAAATGGAATGTTGTGGAAATATCTAAGTGCAAATAATGGACATCATAAATCTTGGCCCGACGGCAAAAGCATACTGACAGAGAGATGTTGTTAAGTAATGGGCATGCATTCGCAACGAGCTGTTTGCAAGCACTGTGTGTGCAGGTTTTATGCGAATTTTCTTTCGATGCACATGCATCGTGGCCCTGCGCGCGTCCTTCGACGTCGACGTCGGCGGTGGCGGTGGCGGTGGCTGTGGCGTCGTATGCACAAGCCATTTGAGAATAGCAGAGAAGAAAATAAACTGCTCCACTTACAATTCCGATATTTACGAATACGCTCGCTTTGAGAGTGCTACTATTATAGATTGCATTTGCTTGATTTACTATCCGAACATGATTCATACAATGTTCAACTATTATTATGGCGTTCCAACAAAATAGCATTCTTTATTTAGACACATACGTTCAAGCTTATTTTGAACGAAGTTTATT
The DNA here is from genome assembly GCA_963978815.1 of Aleochara curtula. Lineage (NCBI taxonomy): Eukaryota > Metazoa > Arthropoda > Insecta > Coleoptera > Staphylinidae > Aleochara > Aleochara curtula. Next base: position 14,277,414 of record OZ022216.1, on the reverse strand, counting down.
CGATTGCGTATTTTGTCGCGATATATCTGATAATAGAAGCGATAACTTAATGAAATATATTCGCGTATTAAAGTTCAAGGCTGCGACTATAAAGTAAAAGTTGCTACAGTTTTGTGGCTATAATTAAACTGGTTTACTGATCGAGTTGCCTGAATACTTTCAATAGACACTTAAACTCAATGGCCAGCGTATTTTAAGTGTTCTACTTTTAAACTCGCTCGAATTAAAGTGATTATTTAAGGCGAGCAAGTTATCAACTGGGGGCGTAGCTCAGATGGTAGAGCGCTCGCTTAGCATGCGAGAGGTACCGGGATCGATGCCCGGCGCCTCCAAAGTCCTATTTTGTTTCAGATCCTAATGTTATTTGAACTTTTAAACAACTTTTTAATTAATCTAACTGAGAGTGAGGTATTGTTAAAACGTGTACCATCGGGGGGCGTAGCTCAGATGGTAGAGCGCTCGCTTAGCATGCGAGAGGTACCGGGATCAATGCCCGGCGCCTCCAGAGTCTAATTTTGCTTTAAAACTAATAATGACCTAGTTTTTAAGCTAGTCTTGATTGCATTTCATTGGCAAAGACTTGTGGTCTTATGTGTACCATCGGGGGCGTAGCTCAGATGGTAGAGCGCTCGCTTAGCATGCGAGAGGTACCGGGATCGATGCCCGGCGCCTCCAGAGTCTAATTTTGCTTTAAAACTAATAATGACCTAGTTTTTAAGCTAGTGTTGATTGAATTTCATTGGCAAAGACATGTGGTCTTATGTGTACCATCGGGGGCGTAGCTCAGATGGTAGAGCGCTCGCTTAGCATGCGAGAGGTACCGGGATCGATGCCCGGCGCCTCCAAAGTCTTGTTTTGCTTTAAAACAGCTAATGACCTAGTTTTAAGCTATTTTTGATTAAATTTCAATGCCGAAGACTTGCAGTCTTTATAGTACCATCGGGGGCGTAGCTCAGATGGTAGAGCGCTCGCTTAGCATGCGAGAGGTACCGGGATCGATGCCCGGCGCCTCCAAACTCTCATTTTATCTCATCCCCCAACACCCTATCCAACCTAACCCCGAATAACTTTTGCTATATTTTCGAAACTGTTTTCAAAATTACTTATAATTTTACGTGGGTGACATGCCAAAATGATATCTGTCGTATAAAACCATAAAGGACATTTTTCACAAGTAAACAAAATCCTCCCTTAATATAACGAACGGGTAAACGAAGAAAGCGCAGAGAAAGAGCATTGAACAGACGCATAGATTGGACGAATATTTCTCGAGCCGACTTGATGATATATGGATGAGTATCGCATTGGTCTCGTTCGTCGAGCTGTCGAAAGTAACAAAGATATATTCACCAGTTTTCATCCATGCTTCACGCCGCCCAAAATTCAACAACGTTTCTCTTGAATTTCGCACATACCTACGTCGCGAATGCAAAATACAGACGAGCGCATACGTTCAGCCAGGAGGCTGAAGAGTGATACGTATTCGCGTTTTCGATGAAATATGAAATATGAAAAACACATCAAAACGGAGCTGAGCGAAACCGATGGCAACGAATGAAAACAACAAAAGCGCGCGTGAACGACATGAACTAATATTTCATTTGGGCACGCAAAATACATTAAAACAAAAAACTGGGTCACTCGAACGTTTTCCACGTTTCGAGTATTTTCCTAAGTAATTTTACGATTCAACTTTTCAAGAATAAGTCACACGCAAAAATTGCCATTATGTTAATAAGTGTTATACCCTCTATTATGGGGTTACTGCGCGTAAGGGCGTTTAAAAGATAGGGCGAAACAAAAAATATACTAAGCTATAAACATTTTTTATGTGCTACTCACCCCCGAAAACATCGCAGCGCAGGGTAAACGAAGCATCCTCTGAGAATGGTCCGACGACTGAAGTAAGTTGCGAGCCAGACTCATCCATGATGACAATCTTTTGCGGTGGCACTGCAACGAAACAAGCAGAGAATAAATAAACGAAAAGTCACACAAAGCGAGAGAAATGGAGGGTAACACTGGAGAGCCGATGAAGAAATCCACTCATTGTTTCATCGCCAAGTCATCAATCATTTTGTGAGAATTTAAACGTTTGCCAAACAAACGAAATTGTTGCCAGAAAACTAGACTAAGTGGCACAAAGAAAGCAAGAAAAGTTTACGACTTTATTTTGATACGTTTTCCGATAACGATTAATTAATTGCAATAAAAGTTTAAATGCCAAGTTAAAATTATAACGAGTGAGTTTCCAGTTGCGTATGATGAGTATCAGAAGCAAATAGCAAATAGCAAATTTGTGTGTTTATACCTAAGTTGCGCTGCAAAAGAACATGTCGCATGTCGCATGCACGCAATTCAACAATAATTCTTTCGCTCGAATACACTTAAGATGTGTATTAGGCAAGCACACATGAGCTGGGACGTCATTCGCATTGAGAATCGACTTATGCAAGCGCCGGTAAGGGCGAAGAATGGGGAAGAAAGTTGGTTAGCACGCGCGCGCGCTTACATGTAGAGTCATAAACTCAATTCTTTCGACTTGCATGCATAACTATATGGCCGCGAGCGCATGAAATACTAGAAATGTGTGTTAGAAACGTGAGTCAAGCGCGCATTCAACCCGCGAGAACATTGCTCGTGCACACGTTAGTCGAAGGCAGGAATCGATTGCATCGCTGCCGCCACCACCGCTGCCACCGTCACTCTGCGGTCGTAAAAAACAAGCAGCGAACGCGACTTGAAAATGTGCTAATATGTTTATGAGTGTGAATACTTTGTTTGCTTACATATTTCTTGTTCTCGTTGTATACTTTACTAAATTACATATTGTAAGTAGCACAGAATAAAATTTAGAATTAAAACTATGGTAACTTTATCCAGAAAAATATTATAAAATAGAAAGTAGGGCTGTAAATATTTTAAAATATTTTCTTTATCTTGATATCTTTTTTGTTTTTGATCTCCCTCAGGAGTCGTTTGAATATTATAAAGTGTTTTGAAATTTAAGATTACGCTAATTATTTTGTTACCAATTATTTCAATGAAGTTTTTAGAAACATTCAGTATGTAAGTGAGAAAATCAATAGTTTATGCATAATTTTACTTAAATTATAATTTCGCGTGATCACAAACTCTCCTTTCAGTCGAACGAGTATTTATCGGGCGCAATTAAAAACGAATCGGGGCACAAAATGTTTTTGACCATGAACTAACCCAACATTTAATAAATTCGTTTATCACGTACGGAGATTAATGTAACCTCAAATAATTACGGCGTAATTTCCAGGGCACGCGCATAAATAAATAAAAAGTTTGTGGCAACATTTGCATAATGTCAAATAAATGTGCGTATAATAAAGTGCAACAACAATGTCATTTCGCGCAATTTGTAACAGCTAAAATTATAACTAAATAGTAAATATTGCGCGAGTGCGGTGGTGGTCGAGGCGATATTGTGAATGACGTTTCACGTTTTAATTTTGATTAATATTCGATAACGCACGTTTTAAAGTATTTCGCTCACTGGATGCGCAACATAATAAATCAATACGCATTGAATGTTTATTTGTATTTGCATTGTATGCAATTGCGCGTGATCGATTGCTAGAAATATTCTAGAAGGTTATCGTGCTATAATTCGAAATCAATATCAATTATAAGCGGTTTATTTGAGCGGAATATTTAGTAGCAATTTAGCAAAACACTCAGTATAAAAATATGCGAGTTGGTATTGTGGAGTGCGATCTATGAATAAATAAATAAATAATTCATCTCGCGATGTACTGATTACCACGATTGTTTTATCAAAACGAACAGAAGGAATTAAATTTTAAATTGAATGAAATTTTCAATTCGTTCGTCGTTTCCGGAAACACTTCCAACGTACGCATATAATTTAAATAAAACACATTTTAGTGAGAACAAACAACCAAACATTTCCGCTTTTGAATAATAAATTAAATGAATTTCAAATAGATTTGTGCTGTTTGCACTTTAACAGAACTTTTGATGAATATTTGTGCGTTCTGGGCTAGCGAAATATTTATAAATAGTTGAGTGGTAAAAGGAAAAATGGGAAAACCATGGGTAATAAAGTAGGTAACTGGGGGAGAGTGGAATGGGAAGAAAATTCCAGGATAATTGTTTTTGAAAGTCTGGCCACGTACGCAGAGCACAAACTGAATGAGTACAGAGAGAAAACACACACACTGAGTTGTCGCTGAACGCGGGGGATGAAACGCACGCCGAGCACGGGAATGTGAATGGGAACAGATTCAAAAAGCAGGTGCACGTCGAAAGCACAACGCTTTCAATGCGTGTAGAACTCTTCTGGCGGAGAAAGAGGAGCAAGCGGAGGAAGCGGAGGCAAGGACAATGAAAATTGTCAAATATGGAGAGCGCGTTACGTGCGCATTAAGTCCTCGTCGGCATCCAGGCAATTTATTATTAAATTACTATTGTTCATTCCTTTGTCTGCCAGGGATAATTAAGGATAATTATGAAAATATGAAAATCACTGCATGTGTACAAATGAAACGGTACTTGTTTGTTGATATTGAAGAAAAATGAAGAATTAAAATGAATACGTAATAATAATTAATTCCCTTTTGAAATTCGTAATTACCGTAAATGTAGAATTATTAATTCATTTTCTCCAGTGAATGAAATATACTGAAAAATGCAATTTTAAATATTTAAAGTGATATTACCAGATGTTGCACAACGAAAGAAGATTCGCGTAATAAACAGCAGCATTTTTAAGAGTTTTTCAAATACAGGAAACATCTTAATCGAAGATTAAGTTAGTTACAGTTTTTTGTACGCGTTTACAAACGAAATTTTCATAAAAGAACATTTGCATAATCAAAACGAAATTGAAAAACACGTAATACAATATTGCAATTGTATTATTATACGTTGATTCGATTACAGCACATAAGTGTTGCACAAAGTAAATAGGAAGGCTTATGGCTGGTAGTGAAATTGATATCGACATTATGCATATTTGTAAAACGCAGAGCAATACACGACGGTTGGCAAAAGGGAACGAACGAAGTGTGGCGGCGGCTCGCTCGCGTGCAATCGAAATTATGGAAAATTATTTTGTCTGTTTTGTTGATGGTGGCGTTCCTGCTACTGGCGCAACGGCATGCGCGCATAGTCAAATACGTGCAAACAAATATCGCGCGGATTCGAATTTCAATATGCAAATGCGCGCCGCATCGGATCGCACGAGTGCGTTTTGTTTGCTTGCTTTTGTGCATATTTAATACTAACTGTAAACTAACAATTCGCTCTCACTAGATTCATCCCTTTCGTTGCGCGCCCTTGTTCGTGCTGCGCACAAATATATACTACACAGCCAAGCTAGCCAGCAAGCAAGCAAGCAAGCAAGCTGCATGCGTACGTACATTATTGTTTGATTAACCACATTGTTTTTCCAATATGTGCGCGCGATTCATATGCAGATGCATTAAATCAATTGCGCTGGTGTGCTAGTTGGTCAGGTTGCTTGATCAACAAATGAATTTCGATTTAATCAAAATTACATTAGCCATACACAAATATTAAATTCATAATAAGGTCCTTCATTAAATTTCATTAAGTTGCATGTGTTGCATTTTTGAATAAGAAATATTTTATAAACTGCCAACCATTTCATAAAGATTTAATTTCATTAGTATTGCATCGGTGTAATGCCAGTGAAATCCGCAATTGCGAATTGAAACGCGTTCGGGATTAGCATGTTTTACATGACATGCACGTGCGAAAGTATGAGGGGATGATTCCCAACTGCCACCCCCAGTGACAACAGCGCTCAAAATCTTTGTTTCAATGTTGGCAACGCTGCTATCGTGTTTTCGGCGTAGAACAACAAAGCGTGCGTGGTGCTACTAAAATGCGAGTCTTTTTCAATCACGCGCATCGGAAATGCGCTGTCCGAAGCTTTCATGCGATCCGGGGGAAATAACACCGGACGTATTCAAATCGCGTTGGGCAATCGGCGATTTCGCGTGCCGTTTCAATGCAGCTAATTATAATTACGAGCGCGGCTATTATGCTCTTCGGATTGAATACAATCGCCAGTGATATTCGAATGTATGTTCGCATTAGAAGTGTAATGCATTTCTCGTTTTATCATTTCACGCTTTTTGCCGCCTCCCACTCGCATATAGGTACGCTTGTTATTTATTTGTTCAAATCCTACTAATTTTACGTACTTTATCATTGTGATTATCTCACGTATTATGTGTTAACTGTATTTCAAACACGAATAAATCATTTTAGGTTACTTACTTGCAACTAGTAATTATTTGTAATTATTTGACTTAATTCAGAGAAATAAGTTGGTTTATTAGATGAAGCAGTGATTTATCTTAAAGTTGTTTCAAGTTTAAAAACATTTGATAGATAAAGAATGAAGAAAAGCACGAAAAACGCTCATGATGCAGTCGATAGGCAAACGAAACCAAAAAAGGGATGAAATAAGCAGAGGGAACGAATGAGAATTGTTGGAAGCTGTTCTCTATCTGTGCACACAAGGGATTTGCCATGAAATAAATTGTCAAAGTTTCAAACACATGCATATACTTTTGAGGAGGAAGCAACTCCAGAGAAAAGCGTCTTGTTCCTGCCTGAAGATGACAAAGAAGAGAAGAAAGCCAGGAATTCTTTCACAGCCAGACGCGCGCGCGTCTCGCACATGAAAGAAAATGTCGACGATGCGCGCCATGGAGAAGAATGTAAAACGAGGCAACGAACAAGAAACTCGCCGGAGAGAAAAAGCGCGGCCATGAACATGCGTGTATTACGCGTACGCATCAAGTCAGTGAGACGTGAAAAAGTTTCTTTTCGCTGCGTGTCAGGCGTGTGTTTCCGGGATTTCATATTTAAATACTTTGACCGCGTTTCACTCATTGCATTGAATACATACACACGCTGAAGACGAGGGTGGCACAAGATTTAACATTTTCACCAGCTTCAATAGACAGGAGGTGAAAGAATATATTTTGGACGCGAAGAGGATGAGAGGCGGCAATAACAAATGCAAAGCGTTTAAAAAACGTCGTCCTGTGACCGCCGCCGCCTCTCCGCATTCGTTTAAGTCGGCCGGCCAACTTTTTTTTTGCCTACATCGTACACGTTTTACTGCGCGTGCTTTTTTTGTATTCAGTTAGCACACTTTGCTTTTCATTGTTTTATTCAGGGGCGGCAAAACGAAGCTGGGACACATTTGCGCAAACTTTTACCGCGTACTAGTTTCGTACGCGTTACGCACGAAAGCCTCGAGATGCTCAGGAGCGCATTTAAATGTTGTCAAATATTTTTAAAGCGTAATGATGTTTCCAAACAATTTCCAGCCACTTTTTTTTATCAACTTCCATGTTATTTATGTACATTGTTTCGAGGAATTTAAATAAAGTTTAAAATAGTACTAATAAACTTACTAAGCCACCCCCTAAAAATGTTGTATGTTTAATTAATCTTTTGCAAATTATTTTATGTGTGCTTTTATCACGCATTCATTAAAAGTAACAAGGTCTGGAGTTTATGACGAGGAAACATTTAATTCACCCCCATCTTCTCAATATGTCATCAAACATGCCATGAAAATTCATTTTGAGCAATTTACTCGCTGTGCTAAAGCTCAAACAGACCGAGGCCTGCATTTGCACATTTCACATGCATTATGAAGCTGTACAAATCATTCGCGAATACTTTTGTTTGCTTGTTTGCGGGAAATGTTTATGCCGCGTAAAGAAAAACGCGCTTTAAAAAGCACGCCGCGAACGGGGACTCGGCGGGGAAATGTAAAGGCATTAATTATCATATAATTGCAACCGAGTTATCATTCATTGTGCGGACCGCAGCCGGCATTTTTGCGTTATTTATGATAATACGCCGCGAAACAAGCGAGAACGCGAGCGCGCGAATGAGTTATAATTTCGCGCGACTGCCAGCAGCAGATTTATCATTTCTGTTTGCGTTTTTACGCAGCGAGCAGAATGAATACGGAATTTTTGAAGTTAACTTGTGGGGCGGTGAAACATGATGATTAAATTACTTGTAACGAGTGAATTTAATGTTTCAACACAGCTGAATGCTGAAGAATTGTTTCATTTCGTTCGATTCGATTGGTACGAGATAAGAAGAGGAGTTTCTAATGGAGGAAGATTAATTGTGGCTGTTTGATTCGCAGTGAAAAGGGCAAGGACGTTATCCTTGCTGTCGTCATCGTCATCCTCCCTATTGCCTACGGGCTTTTCACTTTCCGAGGAAGAAGAGCGGGAGCGAGCAGTTAACCCGAAACATTTTAAGATGGTTTAATTCACTCTCGTAATCTTATAACATCTCCGAACGCGGCAACTGAACGTTTTCGAATTACGGTCAAACGAGCAAACGCAAAGGGAACGCGCAACGAATCCTTAGAAGGACATACACATACGTAGATGTGCGTGTGTGTAGCCTGTTTCTGCAGGATGAGTGATGAGCTTCAGAGGAAGATCTTTCTATGTAGGTATTTCGTTTAAGGGCAAAGGCAGAGCAGAACATCCTTTTTAGTTTAGTCCTGGAGACGGGAAAGAAACAAGGTGTCCTTGTTATTATCGTATGTTGGCGTGCCTAAGGTGTCGTTTAGATGAATGTGACACACTGTATGTCTTCGACGATGTCCAGCCGAGAGAAGAAGGAGCATCCTGCGGCGATCACAGGATATGTGCAGTGCTCATGCTCTCAATACCTTCATTCCTTCGCTCGGACTTAACCGCCAGACAAGTGGTCCATAAATACTTCATAAAGGAATCGAACATAATACCGCCGCCCGACGCTTTCTCTCCGCAAATAAGAGGGGAAATTGCGTTAGTGCATGACCGAATGAGGATCACACGGAATTGAAAACAGCGGGAGCGAGGAAATACGCGGCGAGCTTCAAAATGACTTTTTCCGAATGGACCGTCCGAATGTCCATCCTTCTAGAAAACTTCCTTCCTGTTTCGCCTGCTTCTGAGACCGCCAGCCTATCCTTTCGAAGAGGGATTACGGCGAGATTTGTACGATAAGGTGATTTTCAGCGTGTTGGACATAATTTTCAAAAGGGTTAAGGACCTTCTGCATTATTCATGCTTCTCGATGATTTTAATTACTTTAACACAATGACTTTCCGGATGGCCTAATATTATCTAAATTTCATAGTTAAACTTTGTAATTTCATTCATATTGACTTATCACCAACTAGTTCCGATTCGTCATTGTTGAAATTTAAATGTTTTAATCATGCAATTAAAATAATCAAAATTTCAAATACCTATGCAACTCTATATACTTTTATAAAACCGAAAGCAAGTATATAGTGTGTTGCGCACTATAAATTTAAGCCGTGTAGGTGTGAATAAGAAGTGTGCGCATGTGTGAGGTGTGATTTTTCATACCTTAATCTTGCATTAAAATTAATCAGCAATGTTTGTTTTAATGTGCATTTATCGTCCATTAGTATTTAAATGGTCTGGAATTTTTCACACCTACTTGTGAATAGATTATCGGTAGCAATCGATGGCTACTGGTTTAATTAAGCGTGTTTTTTTAATTTTTATCTTTTCACACCTTTGGATTTTATTCATAAACCCAAATGTGACTCATGATTTCATTGAATAGTTTTTATGCAGTCTCTGATGCCGTTTAAAGAGTTTATACGGCGTTTAAAAAGTTTACGTCTCGATTTTGATTTTAAAGGCAGAAATTTGTTAAGGCTGGTGAATGTTCCATTAAAAAAACAAAACAACTTTTCGTAGGGTAATAATAGTAGTAAAAATAACGGAACCGAAGCCCAACTCGTAAACACCGGACACAATCATCGCGCAAATCGTTGGCGCCCAAAGTATACTCGGCCATAGAACCCTGTTTTACCCATTACCCGCCCTTCTATCTTCCCGCAACGTGGAGTACTTTGTTCCAGACGTAATACACTTGAACTGAAAGCACCACGAGCAATTTAGACCCGGTTTCTCCGCAATTCAGTGCGTCTATTTATTTTTAAACCTGCTGTTTTCTTTCTTCCCCTACCCTTATTCTCTCTCATTCCCATATTCCCGTATTGCCATATACCTTTATTGCCGAATCCCTTCGTTCACCTCAACTCTTTCATACAAACAGACAAAGCCTAAAAGGCAATTAAAAGTGAATCCAATGGTGCAAATTTTAAAAGGCATATAAAAGGACACCTTTGTTTACATATTCATTAATAGCTCTTCACATGTTTGCGGTAATTTTAAACCCTCCGACTTTTTCATCTTTGCTTTTATACTCATTTTGATCGCAATAAAAGTTTAAACATAGGAGATGTTGCTCACAAAAAAATTCCGAACAAGTTTGCGAAAAATTCAAAGAGAACTTTTTTACGCGAATAAAACGCTACGTTTAATTGCATTTCCGGACAGGATGAAAAGCATGCTTGTGACAGGCGATTGCCAATGATATTCGAATATTTAAATGCATGCATGGCATGCATAACACAAGTACGTAAATTCATTACAAGCGTTGCATAGACGTTGAACGTGTGTCCGCTGAAATTTGGAATAAATTTGCAATTGTCGCTGACGTATTTGCTAGTTGTGCTGGAAATTTTCCAATTAGATTTATTAGTTTCGAATAATATTCCTTTTTGTCCAGTCCAGTCAGATTTCGTCGTAAATTATTACCAATTGAGCAAAATGCTGATTGTTGAATATTAAATATTTTTGCGGAATGAAATATTTGCTTTTTGGAGAGTTATTAATAAATGGAGTCTACTATTAAGAATTAAATTACATTAAACTTTATCCGAATATAAATTATAGACAATTTAAATCCAACTTCCTACAAGTACGTTATCACGCGCGTTTCACGATATCACGCACGTTTCGCGTATTGGCGGCAACAAACCGTTGTAAACCGCCACAAAGGTCTGGAGAGCATTTCGTGCAGCGTTTGCATGCGCACTCGTTCGTTCGTGCACGCCGCGATACACAGCATCACATCATCATCATCATTATGCGAAATTATAGAGCAATCAGCGCTTTATTCGATGGCATAAAGCCGACGCGAAAGCACGCGTGCCCTATTATTTCATCTTCTGGCGCGCTCGCTCTGATCCACAAGGACTCAGCGCATTGATTGCTGCCAGTCGTCCTCTCTTTCTTCCATTTTCTGCATATCGGCAATGTGCAATCGTCCGTATATCGCTCGTTGCTGTTGTGTCAATAATAGAGGAATTCATTTGACTGGGAAATTAATGAAAATGCCCGTTCTATTCCCTTGTTTTCAACTCAAGTTAATGCCTCGAAATTTAAATTTTCCTTTCCGCAGTTAGCTACGTAAATTTGCCAAAAATATGGAAAGCAATTTCATAAATTATTTCATCATTTCAACCAAATTTTCAGCATCGTCACTACGTTTTCTTCAATTACGTGAAAATAGGCTACTGACGGGAATCACCCTCACTGAGGTAAGTGCTATACGAGTCAAAATTATTTTGTTTTAAACTTGAAGATTTGACTAATGACTCCCATTTTCCTTTTCTTCTCTATCCTGATTAATATGCTTTTGCTCAGTTTGCCACTATGATAAACTAACTTTGCTCATCCCCTAAGTAAAATGCAGCTACTACCATCTAATTACATCAACACTCAACTAAATTGAAAACTTGTAAAAAGTATATTATATGCATATCAGTCTGATCAATACAGGCAATAAGTTAAATTGTCATCGCGTTTGCTACCCTTGTGGTATTATCATTAGCACCCCATGTCAACTAAATTCACCCGCGCACAAAGAATAGTCAACGAGGTCAGTCATTAATGTTTCTCTTGAAACGTCATCATCAATGAATGACAAACGAATCAAACACTATGGTAATAAATGATAATACACAACTCTATTATGATATGCAATCTAAGGGCATGCATTTGTCCACAAAGCGCATCATATAAATCCGTAAACAGCGCGCGCGCGTGTGCTGCGATGCGTTTATGATGCGATATTGAATATCGACCATTAGATACGCGTTTGCGTTGTGGTTTCTCATTAATAAAAGCCTCTCTTGTTCATTGCGCGTCTCACTCGCTCACCCACTCTTTCGTGTCGAAGAGGATATGTATGTTTGTCTCAAAGTGTAACGATGACGGAAGAAAACAAGACATCAAACAGGCTGCTATCAAGCAAACGCGCCGTGCCGCGTACAAACAAACAGAGAGCAAAGAACCATCAAACGTAAACATTTCTAATTAATTACCGGTCCAGAGACGCGCACCGTCCTTCTTGCTTTATGCCTCTGCTGTCTGCGTCATTCTTATGTGGAATGCGTTATCCTATCGCGTAGGCGCAGCCGTTAAATGGAAGGATAAAGAATGATGGAGAATCAAAGAGGCGCGCGCGCGTTGGAATGATAGTGATTTTTACGGTCGCGAACGTTGCATGGTTGTTAAAGTAAAAAAGTGCAATTAATTTATATTATACTTCGTTAGGTGTTCTTGGCTCGTGTTGGTTGCGTCAAGATTTTTCTTCGTATCCTTTTTTCATCGCTGCCCTTTGCTCTAACAGACGTGTCATTTATTAATAATATATAGGGCGGTTCAAACAAATTAAGTTTTTCAACCTGATAGCCATCTTTGCGCGATTGTTTCTGAAATTGGGGATTTTAGAATGGTCGATTTATCGGTTGGTACGAATTTGAGCATTGCGAACAGATTCACAATGTCTAGACAGTGGGCATTAATAAAATACACATTTAAGAGGCAAAGATATAAACGATATTTGATAAAACGTAAGCGCATTGGATTGGCACACGCGCAAGAGAAAGGTTAGGCTATGTCAAGCGCGAGCTAGCACGCGAAGCCATTACGTTTCATTGGAAATCTATAGCGGTGAGCGAAGAAGTGACGGATTTATGGCGAACTTTATACCCCGACACTATTTACTGAAGCTTTAACGATTCCCAACCAGCCAGGCAGCCAGCCAGCCAGCCGAGTCCTTTCATATACAAGGGAGCGGAATAGCCAAGAGCGCCCGCAATTCCCGACGCGCGCTCGCACATCCCATTCGGGTGCATCTCGCGCATGCCGCACACGCTGCACAATCCCCGCGGGGGACGCACACCGCCATCGATTCCTCTCAAAATTCGAGCCCATTTGTAACGCATTGTTATCCTTTTATCCCTTTATTGCGAATATATTTGGTTATAAAAAGCGAACTACTTATGCAATAATCGCCGTTTGAATACAAAATTCAGGATGTGGTTATCCGCAGGAACCTTTCACATGCGCCGCAGATACGTCTTATACGCACAAATTGCTATATTCAGGAAGTTTGCGGATTTGCCTCTTATACCACCGGATCACTCAAATGTCAATTTTTTATTCGCACTTCAATCATTTTTTTTAAACAACCCCAACTTTGATTATCCTGATTATCGACTGGATATTGCAAGGATGAATAAAATCCCGAATGACAAAAGGTGGGTACATCTGACATTCCATGCATAACAAATGTATCCTCATGTATCTTACATTGAGGTGAAATATACACCCGACCACAAATTACTTAAGGGACGCCATTCAGTGCGATTGGAGGTCAACGCGAAGGAAGCAAATTTGAATTCAAACAGGCACCAGCTGATGACGATGCACAAGTGTGTACGACCGCTGCCGCTGCTAGGTGGTGGATGGGTGGTAGATGTAAGCATGAATGCAAACAGGAATACAAAATCTGGTTTGCTCCCGCTCTGACTGCATTTGGCGAGCAATGCGCGAAAGTGAGTCGTCTCTAACTAATTCGCGCATAAACTAGGGACAAATAACCATGCAATGCTGATACGAGGGACCACCAGACTCTGATAGTCAAATATTGGACTACCTGTCCTGTCATACACACTCACCCCATCCCCCATGTGATGATGGCTTTCATCTCATAAATTTAAATTGACGCAATTTCATTGCATGAACCCCCATATTTGAACAAGGACTCAATTAAGATGCGCTATATACGAAACGAACGTCCGGCAAAAAAGGGGGACCAAAAGACAGACGTGAAATTATAAATTGTGAAAGAGTATCATGAAAAATATTTTCAGCACTTTGAGCAGCCATTAATTAAGTCATTAGAATATTTTATCAAATATTCTAATTAGGAAGTCAAACATGATTATTTGAGATTATTATGCAAATAAATAATATTTTGATTAGCGCCATATCTAATTTTGGGTTAATGTTTGGGTTCGTCTAGTTTCGAAATAATAAATAATTTAATTACTTCGGCCAGAAAGTGTTTACGTTGAGTAAACGGATAATTATCCTGACGCCCCATCCTTCTCTTCCCACCACCAACGTATTCACAAAATAAGCTTTGTGCATTCTCGTCTATCTTGCAAGAAATGTTAACAGTGTACGCTTAAAATAACAGAGGGTGCACTTGGGTTTTTCGTTGGTTTTCGCGTCCTTCAATATCCTTGGCATGCGCTAAGCAAACACACATTTAAATGTAGGATAGCTAGCTGGCTAGCTAGCACTTGCTGGGCGTCCCGAAAATATACAACGGCATCAACTTTTCTTCGCGCAGAAATTGCAATTTTAATTAAATTCATGTATTCATAATTAACAAAGCAATTTACAGCGGACGGCGAAGCTAACCTGCATGCTATCATAGTTTCAAGAGGTGCAGGAAGATGTTGGCGCATAACTGCAGGCAACTATTTAAATTTTACTTCTAGTTTTCACAGCAGGAATCTTCCCGGCTTGGACTTGAAATACGCGCAAACGAAAAATTATTGCCAAGCTTTGCACATTTAAATTACGCAAATGAATTACGTATGAGTTTAATAAATTACAAATAATACCTAAATGTTGAAATTTAATCTCGTACTATATAATCGCATAAATAAAAAGTAAGTTTAATTATTTCCAGCCATTGGTGCACGCTGATAATAAATGTTTAATCATTTTTGCTTTTAACCATTCCACGCACATGGAACAAATTCGGGACGAACGAATGAATGAAGTACGTACTCCCGAAAAAATCGTAAACTACAAGCTCCAGATACGCATCGTATCAGGAAAACAGGAATTACACGTCCCGAATGCGCGCACGCATAGCGATACAGGACGCGCAAGGATTTACGGCTCGAGTGGCAATTTAATTCACATAAAAATATTTTTACGAGTGCCTTCCTTATTTTTTTCTCTCCGCACATCTTCATTTAGTTCACGCTGCGTAGGCCTTTTTGCTAGATTTTCCACTAAGTCCTTGGAAATCCCATTGGCTGCCAGCCTTCCTACACATCTCTTCCGCTTACTTGCTTATTTTAATAGACAGCAACCGCAACAAAACGTGCCAGAAATATTTGCGCGCATGCGATGAGTGGCGTCGTTCGCTTCGTGTTCGTTTCCCATTTATGTGTGACAATGCGTTTTTATTTCAATCCACTGACGTCACCGCACGCGAGAAGCTCAGCGCTGAAAACGTGAAGAAGTCGTAAAGTTTACGAGCGCTATGATGAAGTCAAAATGCGCTGCTGTGCGGCACGCCCGCAGAGGTGAAATCAAGAATTTAATTATTTAACGACTTCTTGCAAGCGCGCCCGCCACTGTTGCAGCAACAACGCCGGAGACTTTACCGCTTAAGCTCACCGTGCACGCCGCGATGATAACACTGAACACGTGAGGAAAAAGTTGAGCTGAATTCGTTTCAATTAAAAAATTCATTTCTGACAAGTCGGTTTTACTTTCGGACTCTTATCTCATCTTGTTGGTTTGTTAAATATTAAAATATTTGGTTGATAAAATGAAAAATGAAAAATTGAAAATTTCGAATCAAAATTACATTAAAATTTTTTGTGAGTAGGTATATTCCGCAATATTTATAATCGCATTGTCGCTGTACAAGCATCACCACCATAGCCGCCGCCGCCGCCGCCAAGGAATAATAATATTGCAAACGAGTCCACGGCGTGGAAAAATTTCCATATAAATATGTTTCTAAAGCGAGCGCTCTTTAAACAGGTGTCAAATAATGTACAAGATATACTGATTATCCAATATCCAATTTCCGGCAGCTAAGGCGCCGGTGGCAATGGGGCCAAGATGGCAACAAGCCTGAAATGTGCGCGTCCCGGGGAGGAGAAGAAGGTCTCCGCGCGTCGCATTTACATAATGGCTGGAGCAGACAATATGTGCGTGCATGTTCGGGACGTGAAACGTCTACGGTCGGTTGGGGACCGTTAGGCAGGAAACGCGCCGCGACGTATCCCAATCCGAGACAAAAATCCACATCCCCCCGCCGTGGGGCTGTAAAACGCAGAAAAGAAACCCTGCCGCCGCTGCCGCCGCCTTGCGCCCGCACATCGCATCAGCATATCTTCTAATATTGCGCTAATATCTTCCACCTACGCCTAGCGCATCCTTATTCCTCACTTTTCTTCCTTTTTCTTGTTACTTTCCACCACGCGTTTTTTCGCCAGCAAAGTTAATAGTCTATTTGCGCGGTATTAACTTGTTTTTTTCAACTTGCACCAGCCATATTTTAAACAACCACCCCCTCTCGTGTGCACCTTAAATTCATAATTTGCAAAATTAAGTTTGGATAAATGAAAAATATTTTTATTGATCGCAGGCGGAGAGCTCGCGTTTGACGTAAAGTAATAACCCTTAATTCAACTCTATGCAAGGATATAAAACGAACAAGTTCGCGGAGACAGTGGAAGAAAAACAATTCGCGAGACTTCTTTGTAAAATCGTGGACGCGATGAGATCTTCGGCGAGCATGAGAGTACAATGCAAACAAGAATTTTTAATTAAACGAAGCGCACGTTTTTCTCCATCCGCGGCGATAGCAAACGAATTGCGTTCGCTGCTTCTTCGCGCACACATTCGTCTTCATTCGTCTGCTCCAGTGATGAAGAAAAGTTTTCTTCTTCTTCTCTTCTTCGTCTCCGCGCCGCATTGTGCATCTCTCCGCATCGAACAAATGCCAATGCGCGAATGCAATTTATACAGACGACAAAAAAAACATACCTACTATAAACTAAATGAAGCGAGTGAGCAAACTAACTGATGCACACACAAAAAAAATTAAACACAAAATAAAAAGAATTTAAATGTAAAAAAAACAGAGTCAACTTGAATAGAACAAAAGTGGAATAAATTAAACGAATGTTTAAATAAAATGAAATATAAAAAGTTAAAAATATTTTTGCGAGTTTAATTATCCATGGCGCAAAAAATTATTATGATGAATATTAAGCGAGTTTAAGTTGAATTAATTAAATGCCACTTTATTGGCATTCATTAAAATGTTTATCAAATGGTGGCTTTGAGTGCGTTTGGCGCGATTTATTTGTAGCACATACAAAAATATGCACTTAAGTGAAATTTCGTTTTCCATTCAGAGAATTATAATTCTCAGCGGCATTTCATATCGGGCGGATGGCAGGAGGGTAGCGGAGGCGGCAGGCGTTCAAAGTTGTTGCTTGTGCGCGCAAGTTTAAATGCAGTTGTAGCCAAGCACTTCGAATACGTGAATGCGGTTAGTGGTAACAGCGGCGGCGGCGGCGTTACTGCTGCCTCTGCTACTCGTTGGGAAATTGACGTAAACGCGTTTCGCGAAGCGTAAAACGTCAGAAACGGTATTGCATATGCGCTGAATCGCGGCGTGCAAATGGTATTTTATTCATTTATTCACTTGCGGATTAGATTTAAGTAGTTTGAAGTGTAGCGAACACCGTGCGCACTCTCTACGGCAATTGCAATGACGATTATGATGACTGCCTTTCGCAGCCAACGTGCTCGGCTCTCTTACTTCAAAAGTCGACGAAACATGTACTATTTTTCACAATTAGGTCGTAATAGACTGAGCGATAAATAATTTAGCAATTCGGAAAACACTCTGTGATTAAAAACGAATATTAATTAGGCTCATAAATGATGTTGATTCACTTTTATCCTCTTACACACGCTGGTCTTTTGTGCTGTGCGCATTAGGTGAACGTATGTGGTTTTGCGCATTACGGTTGTAAAACAATAATAACACGCACGCATAATATCAACACTTAAGTGGCAAGTTGTTATGAGCATTTGAAGATGAGTACCTACTCGGTTGGCGCTTACGCACACGCGAATTAAATAAATTGGGCATAAATGGGGCAACCGCCGAAGCAAAAGCTCGTATCGTATGGAAACGTCGAGTTTATAATTTAACGCTTAATAGTACATTACGCGAATAAGACTCTCTCGCGCATTGCAAAGAGCCGAGAGGACGAAGCGACGTAGAGTAAAGCGCAATTGACTTATATCGTTGTGGAACAATGTGTATTACATTCTTATTAAACGTCTTTTACGTTCGGCTTAAATGGGATTTCAACCTATTTATTTCCATTCAATGTAAGTACTCAAATTTGCTTATGCAGCTACGGCTGCCAAGAAAATTCCATTTCTGCGAAAAGCGAAATGTTAAGCAGGTTTTATTCATCATTAATATAAGTACTTAATTTTTTCTAACCTATATCAATTTTGGTGCTATAGAAAGTGTAACACTTTGTATGGTAATAGAATAATAACTAAATCGCAATAAATTTGAATATTTTGAAATAATTGAAGGTCCTTGAACGCATTTTCGGAGGCAAGGTCCTTAAAAGTAACGACGAAAATGTTATTCGAACCGGGGAGTTGGCCCGTTCGCATTGTGTAAGCTTACGGAGGGCGCTCGAAAAAGGTCATGCCCGTCATATTTCAATTGCTACCTCCCCATTCCCAATTTGTGTCCCTCTATACGTGCGCGGGGAGTTATTGAACCCCATTGTGTAAGTTCGAAAACGGCCAAAACTCTCAATGGCAAAAGGACACGTAGCCGCTGGGGCCAAACTCTGGCAGTTGACTTTAATAGTTGGCAGGAATTGCACGTGCAAACCATACGGAAAATAAACGAAATAAATTTTAAATTAGGTGTGAAATCATAACATTTGATATTCAGCGAGTAAAAAATTATGACTTAACTATCCACAGTTCTCTTTCAATTGGCGCAAAAATTATTGAAAATATGCTTGATCAGTAAACAAACAAATAATATTGCTTCATCGGTCATTTATTCCATGTTTATCCCGTATTTTGACCCATATAAAACATGTGTATTGGGCGAGGACAATAATCACGCGAGCGTAAAAATGCAACGTGTGTAATTCGTATATTTTCGCGTTTTGCGGTTTGTTGCATGAAACGCAATTAATATTTACATTACAGCTGCCCCCCCACGAGAACGAGACGAAATTACAAGCTTGTCGGCGGTGGAAAAGAGAAACAATAGAATTTTCACAAAAATGGCGTGTGCACATCCCTTTTCGTGTTTTTCTGCAGCCCGGACGGACTATGTACATGTGGTGTCATCACTTTTCATATTTTTCCAGCATACATCTATTTGACATACAAACACATCGCGAATAGCCAAACACACGCGTACACGTGCAGAAAAATGCTAGATTATAATATGGTTCATGTGCTCTGTTTGCATGTGTAAACGCGTCCCTATTTGCTCATTCCCACCCCCCCACATCCGAATGTTGGTGGCGCGTTTTCATATTCGCGCTGATGCGAAATTAAAAATATGCAAACGAATGCAAAATTCGTTTCTATAAATATTCGCATAGAAATGAAAATATGACAAAAAAAGTTTACTACTGAGTGTTGTCGTTATTGTCCACGATAGCATGCAATTTGCTAGTGGGCATTTCAGGTGATGGTAAAATTGTAGCTGCAATGTAACGCACCGAGGCGGAGGACGGAAGCGCAATAAATAAATTCAATTTCATAAGCAAATAAATATTACGCGGTGAACGTGCAATTTTTGTTTTATTTGTTGTGCGGCTCGTACTGCTCTCATGCACTACAGCTAGTCGTATTTTATGTAGTGCTTGTGCTTTATCATTTCGCGAAGCAGGCGCGTTAAGTCTATGCGCGTTTATGCAGCTTGAGGTTAAGTTTATATCATCGCACATTTAACAAACTCAACAATAGGAAAATGGCAGGCGCTCAGCGCAGCGAAACGCAGCAAGAAGTTGCTATTTTTTATGTTCAGTCGTTTGTTGTTTTTGCTATAAATGCGAATAGCACACTTTTATAGTGTGTTTATTCACTGTAAATTTAATATTTACAAACTGCTCATCGTATTTTGTTGTTTCAAGTTGAAAATATTTAGGAAAAGTTTATCTAAATAGCGCTCAAAGTAAAGAATCATTAATTTCCGGGATGTGAATGTAAATTCTTGTTGTCAAAAACAAGAAATCCAGGCGATCGCGTGCCCTTTTTCGTCGTCGAGGGAGGAAAAGCCGAATATGAACAAGCAACCCGCGAGCATACAGCAAACAAACGTCGATCGAATCAGCATCGCCGCGGGGTACAGAGATTTAGGGCGGATTGGCCCATATAATCAACGGACGTCGTCCCGATAGGGCGCGAGAGGTCAACAGCGCACACTAAATATTATGCACCCAACCACCCCCAGCCAACCCACCCACGCCGACCGGAAACACGATGCTCCTAATATCAGCGTCAAACCCTTCTGCAAACCGCTAATAACATTGTTGCTCCAGATTTACAGCCAACTATTATGCGCACACACACAGCTGCACGCGTACGATACGAAATACACGTACAATATTGTTTGAAATCGAACGAAATGTTAGTTATTGTCCGGTTCGTTTGCAAAAGCCCGGAAGTTGCGCTTCACTATTAACCGCCGAGATGGATGTGCTCCGAATGGCAGCATCGTGAGCACTCGAAACAAATGAAGGAATTGCTCGAATGCGCTGAATATGGCGGCGGCGGCGGCGGCGTCCGGAATTGCAGCGCAACAACAATGACCCTCTTCAAACTCTCGAGGAATTGGCGCGTAAACATATTGCAATATTTGCTTCATTCCAATGAGGAATGACCAACTGATATCCGTTCGACGAAAATACGGCCAACGAGCAATATTTGTTTCGCTAACTAATTGCAATATTTAGATTAATGATTAATTTACAAACGTAACGAATTCTCAAAGCGTTGATCCGGCAGGATAATTACGGCAAACTAAAAAGGCCCACTTTTCCACGTGAACTCCCTTCATGGGAATTGTCAGGAGAATTAATGATGTTCGCACCTCAATGCTGGCGAAAGCGGGAAGACAAATAAAAAAAGGAGGCATTTAATATTCACGCCTGCGGGGCTGCGTGCGATTCGGCGTGTCGGAAAATTCGTGGGTCGCGGGTATTTTACTAATGCAGGTTTTATTTTGATAAATTGATTTATCAAAAATGCGAAATGGGCCGACGCGCTCCAACTCTTCACCCCTTTGTTCTCCGATAGTCGGCCTATTGCCGAAGCCCGCCACAACCCCGCAGAGTTGGTGTGTTTGTGCGTGCTGCTCGCGTTAAAAGAAAAACTTTCGCACGCACCGCAACCCGATCATTTATATTCCTGCCCGGAACGCGTCCCACTGAGAGCTTCCCTAAACCTGGATCGTTTCGATCCATCTTTTATTCATCCTTTCATTCATTTACTTGTTTTCCTCTATGTATATTCAGCAATATAAGGTGTTTCAATTGAAGATGCAATTAGACTAATTTCTTACGAATTGAACTTGTTTTTGAAAAAAAAGAATGGTATCACTCTGTATAGAGAAACATAATTAAGAAATTCGCAAAGTCTGTTGAAGAAAATTGAGAAATTTTTCATACACTATTAGATCATAAGGTAAATCCGCAATGCACTTGTTATAAATTTGCAGTGTAAGTGTCGCTTACGCTCTCTGATGGCGAAATTCAGCTTATGTGTGTATATGTGTTCGAGGAAGGATTTGCACGGCATGCGCAAATTTCCTGGCGAAAATTAGATTTCCGGTCGTGCATCAAGGGAATCGGCGAGCATGCTGGCGCACGCCGCCGCCTCCAGAGATAGCTGTCCCTTCATTCCCGCATTGTATGTATATAAAGTGCGAAGGCGGCTGGCGAAAGGGTTGCTGCTTCATGGAGCGAGACCGAGTCGTTCGTAATGCAATGCGCACACATGCCCAACGCCGCTCAACGCGGAAGGCGGCTAAATCCCCGCAGAAATCTACTGACCACCTGTCCGACACACGAACGTCGTCGATACGCTTGCCACCCCCACAAACCAAACGAAACAAATAATATTGCAAATGAATTAACACAAACTGTATTGAAATATGAAATCTTGTAAAATGTACCAAAGTAATTAAATTAGTTATTCATGCTGTTCTCGCAGCACAAACAAATTGAGATTTTCCTTGAATTACGTCTTTGTGTCTATAAAATACCGAAATGAAGGAGTGCATTCGATATAGTTGAATGCGCATTCAATATTATTTATATTGCAAACTGATGAAATTGCTTTTCTTTTCCTAACTAATAAAACTCGTATTTATCTGGAAGCGAAATACGCGCGCGCGCTCGCGCCGAATGCAACCTGCGAGCAGAGATGAAAACGCAGAAAATATACGCGAATGTGAATGCGAATGGGAATAAATGGTGGAGCATTTGCCCTGTCCAGGAAACGCACACGCGAAGCGCATGTAACATAGAATCATAAAATAATAGCAAACGCGCACTGTGCCATTTCTTCCTCTTTTTCTATGTACCTACAACCTACATACTTGCTTTGCTTGCTTGCGTTCGCTTGTAATTCTCAAATTGGTTACAGTTACAATGCGTGCGTTCTTTTATTCGCTTAGTTCTTCGCTGCACAATCTAATAATAAAAATTTTATTGCCACGTGTACATATTTGTTGCCCGAGCGGCAAAGACGGAAATGTCGTTTCGAAACTTGGCGCAAATCGGTTCACTTGTTTATGAACGTCAGGAATTGTCAGGAGCACAAACAACTTCAAAATTGTAAATTATACTCAAAATTACCGATTTTCTACCAATTTTATATCGCTAAGCTTGAAGTAAGTAATCTTTACTACAAAATGTAATAATTTATAGTTTAACAGAAGATTGCTAAGAAAGTCACAAAGTGCAACGCAAAAGTAATGGAAAATTGACTCTCATTACCCCAAAAACTTCTAGTTTAAAATAGAATCAATTACAAATGTGATTTTTTTGTCATGATTTTAGGGAGTATAATTTGGCAGATATAAGATTCTGATTGCTCGTTGTCTCCTATTTCCCGGTTTCCGGGAAATAATTGCAATTTTGGTAATTGCAACTATTCATCTTGTTCTACCTTTTAACAATAAACTTTCAGGGGTGGCTATCCAATATGGAATCTATGATTCCTTAATATTTTATTTTTCAAAACCTAATCAATTTAACTGTAAACACTTTGTATACTTGTGATAAAAATCACAACAAATTCATCCAAGCCTAGTGACGCTTAGTTTTCAGGCAGCTTTTGCATTTTGAACGCACGCAATGAACGTCACGAAAAGTCGCTTTCGAAACACACATGAGTCGAGGAAAATGAAGCGATGAATGCAATGCGATAACACGCGTCTTTCATGCCGCCAACCACATTACATGGCGGGCGGCAGGCGACAAGGACATAACTTATGCGACGCGATGCAAGCATGAAAAAGTGAAACATGAGCTTACACTTGCATGCCGTGCAGTTGTACTCTCAATAGAGTTGTACACGTTTTCCACGAAAATCACAATAACCCATTGAAATAAAACTAAAATGAGTCAGTAACTTTAAAAGAATTTGATTGAAACTTTTTCTTTTGCCCGTGCAGAAACGTCAGATTTCGTAATTTATGAGCGTAATATGATTGGCTCGTAATGACTGATAAGAAGTAACGTTTCATTTGTTTTCATTTTCACTCCGAAAAGTTGAAGTTGAGTTTGAGTAATGCGCGAAACGCTTTCGTTATTTTGTCTCTTCTTCGTTTTTCCATTCAGGCATTTCGCTGGTGCGCTGAACTCCTTTTTAACTTTTATCACTTCGAACGCGAGTGCCATCCATGATGGCAAACGATGTCATCGTCGTGCAGTAACACGAAACTACCATTTCCCGCGCTGAGGAGCATTCCCTCGATAATACTGCCGCGATGCGCAAAGAGCACGAAGGAATGCATACGCATTGATCTCCATCCGGGAGTTTAAAGCGGACGCCGCCGCCAACACTTCTTTTTCACCATGCCGGATATACGCGCTCCGTCTTTGTCGCCGCACTCTTTGCGACTTCATATATGCATGCGCAAACAAAGAATAACAACAACAACAACAACTTTAGCGCAAAAAAAGCCGCGTAAAACTTGGCATTGCTTGCTATCTGTCTACGAAGGGGATGCGCACGCTCCTTAAAATGTTACAACTTTTTGACTAAAGAGTTGACTTTTCCTATCATGAAGTATTCGTAAAGTTTCAGTTTATGCGCGACGATGTGTGTTTGTTTGAGTGAAAATAAGTTTGCCGTGCTTTACACTGTCACTCAGCGAGGGGTAAATTTGATTGAATATTTTAAAATTTAAAATGGAATTTTATGAAATATACCACCACTTTTTTCTTATTCTTTTTCATAACCTTATGAATAATAAAATCATGTTTTATATACAGGATGTTCATACCTGTAGAGTTGTACCTACTAGCAAATAATGAGCTCAAAGTAATTGTAATTTAATCGATCAATACTGAAACCGGGGGTTGTAATAATGCGCTGTTGCCGTATTTGTATTCACGCCGTAAACAAAACCCCCTCTGGCGGTTGTTCGAGTGCACAATGTAAAATTTGTATACTGGCCGGTGGTTATCAAGGGAGGCGGCCAAGCCTTTCGAAATTTCAGCCGCCGCCACCACCGCTGCTACCGCAAGCGTATAAAAAGCTAATCCGCCGAATGCAAAATTAAAATTAATCACACGAAATGAACCCGCAATTTATGCGCATTCGCGTATATCTGATACGTTAACACGCTTTTATATATTTTGCATAATTTACGAAAGGAAGGACGTACTTTTACCCCAAAATCCTTTTCGCTTTCTTCCAACACGAGTATTAAAATTAAAATTTGAATAATTTAGACGGCTTATGATATAAAATATGGTTTAAAATGTTATGCGGGTTGAAATTGAATAGATTTAATATTTTAGTTCAATAATAAACTGAGAGTGGCTTTTTCTTAGTGCTATTCCAGTAATTTCAGGGTAGCTAATGCAAATCGATTTCGTTCGTGTCTATCGCGCATTTATTTCAGTCACTGTCGACTTCCAGTCGTAGTAACGGAGGCGATTATTACCATTATGTTTATATAATTATGTAAATAGATGTCAAAATCAAAATTATATGCTGGGATAACGGAATAATGGTAAAATTCATTTCCGGTAATTTTCTATTCCTGCTGGCTTTTAGACGCAAGCGTAAGCGCAAAGAAATTCGTGTTGAAATAACGCGTGAAGAATAAAGAAAAAACCGGAGGAGGAGGAGGTTGGCGGTTATTGCAAGAAAAGCAATAAAGATTCATTCAGCGTGCGTCAATAATATGGTGAAATTTGTATGTATGACTAACAAGGTGATGACAACCGGGCTTGATGGGTTTCGCTCGATATCTTGTGTGCGCGCGCGTGGGCAAACTCCATATTGCGGAAACGTATTGCGAGCTAAAAAGCTGATAGCATGTAAATTTCCATGTTTCCGATCATCTCAACAGCCACACCAACCAACCAACCACCCCACCCCAGCGTGTGTATGGCTTCCTGCGTATTTCCTTTCCATATCATCAAACCCAGCCAGTCCATCGGCACTTCCGGTCGCTGGCTGAATTCACGAGCCGTAAGCCAATACATGTAAGTGTATGTATCTCTTGCACGTTCTTGATAGCTGCGGCCATGCCATCTTTGCCAACGTTGGCACCACCTGCCCAGACATTTTTAGGCACCGGCGGCAACGACGCGAGCGGCGGCAGCATTATGCTAAACATTCACTTCCCATACACCCGATGATGATGTGATGTGCGAATACGATATGCGAATAGATAGCAGGCAAGGCAATTTGGTGCGTTCCCCGAATGGAAACGCGCGTTTCGCCGAAAATAAAATATTGTAATTTATACATTAAAAATGTCGTTCGATTGCATTAATGCCATTGATGCTAGCATCACAATCAGTTCATCGTTATATTTCCCGAAAATTCCTAGACTAAATCACGATTATGAGCAACATCAATAAATTTAATGACAATAATACTTTAATTATCTACGACTTCTGAACTGACATGAGTGATGGTTTTACTTTTAGGAAATTTTGAGAATTTCGTGAGTGAGTAAATCACGATTATGAACAATATGAAAAATTAGTATTTTTTTTTTGGTGAACGTCGTAAATTAAAGTTGATAAAAGAAACTTAATATCCTTAATTACGGACGTATTGTTTCTGGGGAAAAGTGTGCCGATAAAAACATGCTCATTATCCTTTCGTCCTTTCGTGCGAATTACGTTTGTTTGGGCCGAGAGCGTAAAAGGAAGGTCGTTAATGAATTGTCGCAATATTTATCTACTTTTAGCGTGTTTTGTGAGCCGTTGTAATAGCTTGTAGTTAATTTCGTTTTGATAGCCGTTCGGACGGTAATGAATGCAGCCATGAGGCGGGCGAAGGAAAGTTGCTGGTCGTTGGAGTGCACGCGGACCGTTGATGTGACACTAGCGAGTGAGTGGTTTGGCGATGATTACGTTTCACTCAATTATCGCGTTCGCAAATCTGTTTTCTAATTCGGGCGCTTGCCACCACTCGTTGCCGGTCGATCCGATTAAAACGCGCATAATACTCGGAGCATTATACTCGAATTCAACTCCATCCTTCTTCGTTCACTCGCTTGACGCCTTGCTGATGCGAGTGAGTGAATGCGAGCGCGCAATTCAGTGCATCATTGTACGGAGTTGATAGTTTTAGATATTAAGTGTAATTAGCACGATGCCGCAATTGTATTAGGAGGCAACGTTTTATGACTGAATGGATACGCGCTTTGCGGTTAGTTCCTAATTGCGTTAATTTTCATCAAGAGTAATCCAATCACATTTTTGATTCGCAATTCAATTATTATCCTTGCAAATTAATCATCCCGCTTTGCAAATTGCGATCCGGCTTAATTGAGCAAAATTAAAAAGTCAATTAATAAAATGTGACATTCAATACCTTTCAAGACGCAGATTTAATGAGCGTAATTTCGCTTTATTGATGATCGTTGACTTTCTTATTCTTGAGCGCAATCAACAATTTTTAACATTTTGCGCATGATTGGCGTTTGCTGTCGGATTGCGCAACAGTCGAAAGAGAACTTAATAGTTGGCAGCGCTTCCGACCGATAAGGCACCTTCATGTTAAATTGGAAGACAGCGCTGGGTACGCTCCGTTTCTTGCATGCGCTCGCCCAACATTTAATAGCCGCCGCCGCCTCCCGATGACGACGATGACTGCCAGTTTTGCCCGTCGTGCAATTACTCGCTGCACATTCGCAATTAAGCGTGCAGCTCTCACGCGCGCTTGTCCTTTTCCTTTTTAATTACGACCCGAGTAATATGCATGCTTGCGCTCATTGTATACACATGTTGAATATTTCCACCCCCCGACTGGAAAATCACGTCATTTAAAAACTATAACGATTTGCAACAATAAAGAAATTGTTACTACTTATATTTTAAACTACCCTTAAATCATTTTTGTGGTTAGTTTTTAAAAGCTCATAATATTAGCATTTGCTGAATGATTAATTAAGTGAATATTAATTACTCTTTTAAACCAGCTTTTAAAATATTATTATAATAGTTTTCGTGATCGTTATTTGGATTAGAATTTAGTATATTATCCTAGATATCTAACAAAGTACTATAGATTTCGAGATAAATCTTTCCAATCACGTAAAATAAGAGCATACAAATTCAAATTTAGCTATACAATAAAGATATAATTTATGACAAAATATAAAGCGGAATTATTTATTTATATATTTATTTATGCATCGATGGCACTGCGGTGGAAGGACTGGTTGGTGTATTGTGGCTGCGTGTGTCGGCAGATCGTAAAATTTTATAGGTAATTAAGAGCAGCAAGTGGTGCGCGTACTTGCGCGCTGATCAGAGATACTTTTATTGTCCACTAAATCTGCATTTAGTCACGCTGCAAACAACAACATTTAATGATCACCGCTTTTTCTTATCTTCTTTTGCTGGCGTTTGTGTTTGCATATTATATGAGTTTCGACCGGGCCGCAAATTGTGTGTAAAATAACTGTCAACCTATTTGCGTGTGCTCGTTTGTAAAATGTGGTTTTTAATAGCCATTATCGGATGTAAATTAATGGAAAAGAATACAAATTGTTTATACAAATATATCAGATGCCAAAATGCAAATATTTCGTATTTCTAATTTTTGTAAAGCCTGGAAAAAGCTTTATGAATGCGCGGATTTTAGACCTACTGAAAATTCCATGTAAAATAATTGCTAGGCTTTTGATTAATTTTAATTGCAAGTGAATTTATGAAAAATCTTCTGAATAGAGTGGATATTTAAAATGGTAGCTTTTGCAGCCTCTAAAGGATTAAAATGAAAATATTTTTCTTTTCCATTCTGTTCCTCGGAATCGAAACAAAAACCTACATCAAAATATTAACAGTAAATTGTAAAAAATATTTTGCCCGTTTTTATAAATTTCATAGCAACTTCATTAAAACATGTACCCATTAGAGCGTCAAATGAAAATGTTTTGTACTTGAAAGCTGCACGTAGCGCAGAAAAAACAAAATCCACTAGTTGCACAGTTTCGTACAGCGCTTACAAAACCGCAATTCAACTTCACTTAGTACATGGCAGTTGTAAACTCATATTTCATACGTGAAGATGTGATCTATGATTGCGGCACAGCCCGCCGCCCGAAATTTAAAGAGCTCTTCTCTCTTCAACTGCGTTTACGTGTGTGCACTCCGCACGCATATTATAAATTTATGTGCGTATTAGCATGTTTGTTTGTATACACGAAAGTATGCTGCGGCTTGTTAAGCGCGTGTAAAACATCGCGAATCGCCTCGTTTTATTGCAATAATTCGCGCGTTAATTTATGCGCACATGCGACACGCGCTGCGCGACATGGATTTACGCCATGTGCAGCAGGACGATTAAAAATGTTGCCGTTTTGTAAGCCGCGCGCCAGCGCGATATCGGGACGCGACCAAACATGAAAAGCAAATGCCATGAACCTCGCATCATCCATCGAATCACATGCGGCGTCTTTCTCGGTTCGCGAGCGCGCGTAAGGGAGGAAGCGAGCCAGCGTGTGCCAAAATATCCAGTCAAACATCCAGTTGGACATTCCAAAGCCGATTTGCCAGCGATTTATAGCCGACTCAGCATTTGGGAACGTACGAGTACATCGTGTACGCTTTTCCGATTTTTCCGATGCGAGGAAATATTATTTTGGCGTCCGCTATATGTGTTAATTTCGTTCTTTTCCTTCATATTTCAACAGAGTGCTATGTGTATTTCTTGTTGAATAAGCACAAATTTATGAGCTCAATAATTTGTTTGTTTTTAAAAAGAATCAAAATAACTAAATTATGCATTTCCTCTTCTCTCAAGTAAACGCAACTATTAATTATCCACCCTATAGGAAAATATTATATTTTATGAATCGAGGTAAATTATTATTTTTTACATAATTTTTTGGTGGGTAAAAGTTTGAAATACTCCTTGTTAAGACTGAAAGTTAAAAACCGCAGCAAGCAGCAAGTTTATTTATTAACATAAAGAAGACTAGGAAGGATGATGAAGCATGAGCATTATTAGCGCTGAATTAAAAAAGTTTTGATTAACTATCCTCCCTCCGAAAAGAACTCGACGTGAAGCGCATAGAGGTTAGCTCTCCATCACCCATGCAGGGTGGAAACGCATGGGCATACACACGCGTTCATTATAATATTAAATAATCTGCTGATTAATTGACGACATTAATTCTTGCGTTCGCGCAGTCGACAAAGAACGCGTTCGTTCATAACCGGAAGTGTGAAAATGCACTCTCTTCATGTTCTCATTATTCTTTACGAGCTCCTTATTAAAACGGAGGAACAAAGCATGTTCTAGCAAATATTGAACCAGCACTACTATTTATCAACCAATTGAAAAATTAATCACTTTATCATACACATTTTCCCCAACGCCCGCTAAAAATATATTATCAATTTCATCGCATTTGTTCAGCGCGCTAATTAAATTATATTTTAGATTAATGCAAATAATACGTAAGTAATTGAAATTCAACACTACACGTTGGAATTTTTAATTAACTCCAAACTAATCTGACCGATTGAAATAAATCTGCAGCATTCATTCTGAATGGAAAATGAACGATGAGAGAAAATTGAATAATGCAACATTTGAAAAAGATTAAGTTGGAACGTGCGTTGTACGTAATGCATGGAAAATGCGAAATTTATGTACAAACTGATTAAAAACTCGTGATTAGTTTTGGTTTCGCGGCGAAACTCATTTCATTTTATTCAATAGTACACACCAAACACTGTTGATGTGGAATGAATGTATGAAGATAATGTTTTTAATTTGTTTAGTTGCTTGTTTGCAAAATACGTACGACTATGCAACTATTATTTAATTAAATGCATTCATTAGTAATGAAATAGTTGAAAAATAAATGTACTTTAAACCAACTGAATTATTAGTCCTTAAACAGTTACATTTTAGTGGCGTATGAAAAGTGGCTTAAAACCAAAATTATAATAAATAATATACGGTCGAGAAAATGGTACACGCAATAAATTAATACAGCACGAAATCCGGCATTATCCTGGAAAGTCACGCTTAATTATTTCTCTGTATAATAATAATCACTTGAAACGCGTTTTGTCGAGTGTGAAGCGCGTGGAAAACGTGAGGGAAAAAGCCGCGGCGTGCATTAGGGCCGACCAACCGGTTGGTTGGTGGTGGTTTTAAGAGCTAGGGAATTTGTGCCATTCGCAGGATTCAAGTGTATTAATTTAATTCAAAGCGCGAGGAGGACGACAGGCCGCCTTTCGCGCAGTTATTATCCACGCACGCAAAATGCATTTTCATTAAGGATATTTATAAATTATACAAAAACGTATAAAATAACATCGCCATGCGTCCGGCATGGAAATGAGAAACGCGCGGGGGCGGCGCGAATGAGCTGGAAATATGTACGAAACGAGAACTCGTTAATATTTCAGTAATTAGATTAAAAATGAACGCGACCGCTAATGCGTTCCTCTTTTGCGACTGATGCTTTTTTATGTTATGTATCATATTTATATTTGCTTTCTGCGCGCTTACTATACGTTTTTAAAGGACGATCGCATTTGATATTCACCCTCGGCGAAGAAGGGGGCAGAAATCTCTCTCTCTCTTTCTCTCTGTGCGAGTGAAATACTAAGAAGTTAAGCTTCCTAGGACTTATGCTTTTTAATTAACATTAAACGCGTGTCTACGCAGCAAAAAAGATTATTACGCTACCTTCTCTGTTCTGTGTATGTAGATGAATGACTTCCACGTTCATTTCCATCTTTGTACGCAAATTTCATTTGCATCAAAAAGAAGAAGATGAAACACTTACCTAGAACAAAAATAATAAAGGTTAATTAATAGTGCATATAAATATTCTATAATAGGTATGTTTAATGTATGGTAGTGAAAATTTAGTAGGCTAATAAAAGGCATAAGGGCAAAAAAGAAAAATGCGAGCAAATTTAGCGCGTGACGTCCAACAGCTGAGACTCGTCACTCTTGAACCAACTGTGGCTCTCAAGAAGGATGGCTGACGATGGCCCGCCAAGGACGAGACGTTTTTGGGGATTGCGTGAGCCTTTGGCGCGACGTAAGGTCCTGGATGCTGTGAGGGGTTTACATGGAGAGCAGTGCGCTTTGCAGTCACCTCACTCACCCACCGCGCGCTCCTCCGACGAAAGGATCAATACTCTCAAAGGACATGCTCTATATACGTGCTGCTTGTATCCCAACTCCCAACTCTAAGCAAGCACCTAGTAAAGTAGCTATTTTCTTGCGCAAGGATAAATTATCCTTATTTATGCGTGTATCTATACCTACACGTTGTACGTAAATTATAAAGTTTTTCTAATTTTTTACGACGATCCTAGTTACTTGCATATAAAATGTTATCGTATAAAATTTAATAGGAAAATGAATTATTATCCTGGCTCAAAGTCAACGTACTCTACTCGCTCATAATAAAAATTATCATCTATTATCTATTCTGTGTACTTATTTATTCTGTGAATAAATAAGGCTTGCTAGGTGGTTGTTGTGTTTAGTAATTGTGAATTGGTGAATTGGTAAACCAAAAATTGAAATGCACACTACAAAAGCAAATAATATAGGGGCGGCTGATAATACAAATATGTACGCGTCGTTGAATTGCTGAACGGTTGAATTCGTTGGGTTTTGTTGGTACATTAAACCCACATATCATGGCGTTACATACGCGCGGTCAATTATGATGCGTGCATGTACGGTTGAAAGGCAGGCAGGCAGGCAGGCAGGCAGGGACTTTGATCGCGCGGTGGCGGCGGCAAATGTTATAATTTCGTGTGCAACTAGACAAATATTCGCTGACGCAATGACACGTTGGCTGAACGTTTGTTATATATTTCGACGAATTGTGAGAGGCTGGTTGAACGCCTGGTTTGCGCTCTGAGTACCTACAACTGCTGACAGAAGAACTAAAGCAATGGCATTGGCAGCAGCAGGAACAGCGGTGGCGGCGGCAGCGGTGTTGTTATGTACGAGTGCACAATACGATAGAGAATGCTTTTCCGCCGCCCCCAATATTGTTGCACATGCCCGTCGTCACTCATCCATACATCAGCATCTAATACACCGCGCTCACTGCAGTGCCACCATCGTTGCCGCCAACTATGCCAATGTCCGAGACTTCCATAGCCGTTAAAGCCGCGTGCAATGCATGCACCCGGATCTAACATATTAGACTTGCATACAATACGTTCAAAGCCGCCCTTTAAGCCTAAACGAAAAAATCCCTTGTGAGAATTTAATCTATTCCTGTTTAATTTCCGAGCACATATTAATTTTTACGTGGAAACCTTGAAAATTCGCAATTAAAAAGGACAAAGTGTATGTTAATTAATGTTTCAGCAGCGCATTTACTTCATGAAATATTTCAGCCTCAACGGGCGAACGGACACGCCACGATTCCATGGGCCGGGGAGGCGGCGTTCATGACGGGTGCATTGTATTGCATTGTGTGTTTATGGTCGGCATCAATCGGGCTGCGTTAAAGTGCCCGACTAGGGGGTGGTTGGTAAAGGACTGGGGGGTGCGTTAATTACGGCGTGCATATCGCATTGCCCCGCTTATCCGCCACCCCTGAAACGTGCGATAATTTGGTTGTATATGAATTAGCAATGTGTC
Organism: Aleochara curtula; assembly: GCA_963978815.1. Classification (NCBI taxonomy): domain Eukaryota; kingdom Metazoa; phylum Arthropoda; class Insecta; order Coleoptera; family Staphylinidae; genus Aleochara; species Aleochara curtula. Next base: position 14,244,004 of record OZ022216.1, on the reverse strand, counting down.
AATCACACGAATCACAATAAATACATTTCAAATTACGTGTCATTAAATGCAATCCAGTATAGAATAATTTCTAAATCGTAAATTATTTCGATTTCTAATTGTACCAATTAATATTTCTCTCTCACAAAGCTCAATTTTAATTAATCGTAATTAATTCAAAGAAACACATTATATTAATAATGATTTTTTTGTATCATCCTGTAGTTCGATCTATTGATATTTTACTGCTATACTTTGTACCTCTCTCGCCAATTTGCGAATGTGATTTGAAAATTGCATACATAATTGGAAACACATGTCAACATACGTTTACACTTTGGGTGCGTTGTGTGCATGGCATTATTTGACAAATCAAATTCGCATTTCCCGAACGTCCAGCAAACGCGCCGAATTTCTGCGCAAATTCCATTCTGCCACTTCAAACGCCCGCTGACATTCGCCCCATGTGTCGCGCATGCAAACGCAACGTAAAAAGTCAAAATATTCGTACACATTGCATTGGGGGGGCGGATGGTATAGACGCATTTCGGACTGATCGGCTGGTTATGTCCGAAAAACGCAGGGCGCGAATGCGGTCAATGACTGCATTGCTCGCATACAAAAATGCGGAATCAACATACGCAAACAACAACAACTACGCGAGTCATTGGTGAAAAAGAGTCGAAACAAAAACTAGAGCAACAACTCGTTTTGCCCAGCGCCTGTCAAATGCACAAGTTTCACGCCGTTTGTTCAGCGAATTCACGCGCGCTGAAATGCAATAAATCAATGAAAAACACTATTAATTTCCCTCCCCGCCCACCAGCGCAAACGCATGCGAAGAACGCGCATGTATATCGCATCAATGTCTATTTAGATTTACGTTTGTCCATTCCATCATATCAAAAAAATGAATAAATAGTTTTATGCAAATTTACGCGTGAAATGTGTCAATCACATTATTTATTTCGCAGCAAATGTATAAATTAAATAGTAATTTGTGTCGTTAGTACCTACAAGTTGTGGATTAAATCCGTTGAGGATGCACGAGTACCGCATTATGCTTTAAAGCACTTGCGCATAGCAGTAGGTACGAACAAAAGTAACTTTTTCGTCCTTGCAGGAGCAAGCCAAAATATAGATATAGAGAAGAGAATATCTTGCGTGTAGGTGGTAGTTGGCACTAATAAATTCATAAACACAATGCCGCATTATGCAAAGGTGCAAAAGGTGTACATGCATTCAAACAAGAAGAAAGAGCAGGCAATAGAAACAAGTGAAATATATGAAGAGGCAGAGAGTGGAAGCAAGATGTGCATTGAGAATGTGAAGAAGTGTGAGGCGCACAAAAGGCCTTTGTGTGTCCTGCGGGCAGCAGGCTGGTATTTGTGGATGCCGTCACCGAATCTTCTGAAGAGTCTCTCACACTTCTTCTCTGCACCCCGGTGGTGATGGTGGTAGTGGGGAGTGGTAGTAGTATAGATGGCGTACGCGTTTTGTTTAAGTGCCTTGGCGTGCTTCGACTCATTCCGCACAATGCCAAACAAATCGAGAAAGCGCCACCAAAAAGGTGAGCCGAAGCGTAATATAAAATGTGCATTTCAATGGCGCGATTCACGCATATATTTAGAAGAAAAGTACGTAAGGCTTCACGTTCTCTCCGTGGTTTTCCAACATTTCCACCACTGATCTATTTATACCAAGAGTTTCCACAATAAATTTCCCCACCTAATTCCGGAGAATTGGATTTATTTTCTTGCAGATTTCAACGTAAAATTTCATATGAAATATGCAATAGTTTTTGGAAAATGTACAGGTGTACAACGTTTAAGGAATTAACGTATTACGTTTATGAAATGACGTGAAAGACGTATGAATAGTAAACGCGTTTCAGAGTGATGCGACGCGCATTTCGCCATGTGCATTATGCCGGTGTGAAATAATGAATATTTATAGCGAGCGGGCGGTAGCGGTGGCGGCGGCAGCGGTAGAATGCTGATGCGTCATGTCTGGAGACGGTTGTTGTTCATGCACGTTTTTAGCGAGTTGAAATTCACGAAGGAATGAAACGAAACAAGCGCGACGACGAGTACTCTGGCGCGTTCTTTGTAAAAGCGACGAGCAACTTTGCTTCTTTGCCAACTGTCACGTGTTTTATTTCGCATTGAATACGAGAGGCGTGCAATCTGTAATTCAATGTCTTTTCAATATTAATCAGATGGGAAAAGCTTGTACGTACGTAACAATGCAATTCTCAAACTTATTGCATTTTTTACTAAATTGCATTTTTTAATATTTCATCACATACATGACTGACGTATTTCTTATTCAATTGAATATCTTGCAAAGAGAAATTAATTGTCTCGCGAATTTAATTTATATTAAATTTGATGTTCATGTTATTCAGGATTTCAAGTTTTCGTTTGCAGAATAATAAAATTTACCCAATTACTCTGCTGTCGTTTAAAAAGTAACAAAAAGTAATATGATAAAAAATTTATTACCGTCCAGTAAAACATATTTTCGGGAACGAGCGCAGCAAGTGGGAACATGGTCGTGAGATTATGTGAGATAACTTTTACAACTAGGCGAAGTGGCGGTAGGTATATTTATAAATTGTGGGCATTGTGGGGGATGATATTTTCGTTCGGGTGGCGCGCCGAATTTGCATATTAGGTGCGCTCGGATTTACGATCGCGTGCTGCGAATTAGCATGCATGCGACTGGTTTAACGCGATTTCGATGCTTTTCCAGCACTGTGTGCATCACGTCGCCGCGCCCGAAAATCTAATGCTCCGTGTCGCGCGTTTATATGCAGCCGCCGCGCCGCCGCCGTCTCTATCGCGCGCGCATTCCCCATTGCGTTCGTCACTCATTTGCGCCCGCCAACTTGATGCGCATGCATCCGAGTGCATAATAGATATCCACGCAAAGGGCGCTCGCGCGAAATTTCACTGCGAAACAAGCGCGCTTACATGCTTTTGACATCGCCGAATTTAATTTACGACTCCGACAGACAACGCGCGCGCGCTCTGCGCATTTATAGGGCCGCAAAGACAATGTAACGCCAAATGAATACAAATATATTTAATTGTCAGACGAGAAATCCGCGTGATTTTAATTTAATTGTGCGCCACTGATAGAGAACATCGAAATGATTAGTGATGACCAGCAACTAAAATAGTTGGTGAAATTTAACGTAGTAGGCAATAATTCATAAGCAGTGCATAAAAAGTCTTTTGTCTGAATTCCCGTGTAAGAAATAAACAAGGAAAGCTTAGCCTCGCAGGAGAAGAAATATTGCGAGCAAGCACAGTTGAAGAGCAAAAAAGGACTGGCGAATGGAGTCAAGCAAACAATGGCATGGCTGGCAACATGCATACTCAAGTATATTGCATGTGCCTACTCGACGCATTTTAGTCGTGTTGCTTTCCACGTGCAAGTTGCCTCACTCCACAATTTTCATCTTGCGCGCATTTGGCGTTCTTGCTGCCGCTCTATGAGGGTGCAAATCCCACGAGTAAACTGCCTTTTCGGCTGAGGGCCGTCAGCGTTGCGCCGCACTCAAAAGTAACAGCAGGAACAGCAGGAGAAGAAGAGCACACTATAATATTATCTAGACAGGTACAATTCTTTTGAATAATGCTCGGCGCGCATTACACAATAACAACTGCCATACTGTTGTGCAGTGGGAGGAGGAGGAGCAAGGATTCATATGCGCGCGCGAGCTCGCGTCCTCTTCAAGTAGATATTGCTACTTGGGAATTGTGAGAATGCCCTTTTACTCTCGCGACTCGTACGACTCGTCGCACACGCGTAATTCATCGTTAGCGCAGTTTCGCTCGGTGTTCACTGTTTCAAACTTGTTGACTTTTCAGTTCCTAAGCGCATCTGTGTTTTCCGTACTGAAAAACTACATTTATAATCTCCAGGGTGCTATTCGTAAATTTCTTCAATGAATGTTGATTTTAACTTTTAACTTTTTAGTCATTTCAACCTTATTTTACATAAAATAAATAAATATGCAAAATTGCAAAAATCTCCATACCCGGAAGCTACTGAAAATGATAAAATTACCCCATTAAAAGCTCTGCGTATTTAGTAACAGAGACAAATTGATTTCATTAGTATTATTATAAAGTTCAGTGTGTGCAGATTTGAATAGATCTAAACCCTAAATAATATTTAGTTAACGAATGCGAACCCCGGATTAATCTCACACACGCATATACCGCGCCCATGCATTATGTGTCTATATAGATTCAACCCTCAAATGTAGTTCATTCTAGAATCTCATCAACAATGCTCATGCATGTCCGAATGTTCTAGCTTTCAAGCACATCACGTCCAGTACTACAATGTCGTGCTACGCAAATTTTATTTGCATGCGAATGATGATTGCGGATATTAATTCAATTTCATGGTAATGCTGTCGAAGCGCGCGCTCGCTTGCTTTTGCCTTATTCGTGGGGGCGGCAATAACGACAAAGTTCTGTTCTCTCGGTCCGAGTGGTGGATGTGCAAAGTTGGCGGCTTCGGTTTGCGCATTCATAACTTGGCTTCACACCTGGGACACGCCGGTCGCGCCGCCAACTGATGGTCATTTATTGACCTAACCATGAATAACGACGCCCGTAAATTACGCCGCCTGCCCTTCAATATTTATGGTATGCGCGCGCGTGCGCTCGCGTTCGCGCCCTCTTGTTTCGCATTTGCTTAACGATTCATTCGTTTTGTCCTCGCGGCTCTCTTGTTATTTCGTGCGCAATGACCAACGACCGCCTCTGCTCATTTATCTGCGACAATTGCTCATTGATCATCATAAATTTACACGAGCGCGTTGAATAAATGTTTCATTGCCTTTCATTTCGTGCGTGTCGGATTAACAAATATTAACAACAGCAGCGACAAAAAGGCGTGCTTAATTTTCATTAAAAGAAATTGTACAACTTTCAAGCGCATTTTTATTGTTCGAATGATTTATCACATCGCTCATTTTCTTCGTGTCGATAAAAAGTTTGCAGAAAAGAAGCACACACACAATTTATCGAGGAAGTAGGTAATTTCGTCTTAATTTGCGCATGAAACTTCAAGGTTAAATTAACTGCGGATTAAGAAAAATACATTAATAAATCACGACGGGCAAAGCAGCAGCATTCAGATTAAGATTAATTAGTTCATTGGCGTTTCCTTTTTCTTTCGCGTGTTTTCTTTGTGAAGGTGTTGGCAACGCTGCGCAAATTTGTTAAAAAAGCCAAAGAAAAACTTAATTTCCAGCACTACATTTGACGCCCGACTCTTGAGAGATTCTTAATTGCCGCCCGCGACTTTAGAGCGCCCGAGTGTGCTCAGTGTGCTTTTTCTTGCTACTCATTCATTTTTAGCGTCCACTGCCGGGCGAACATTAATGTAATACGCGGCGCGGCGCGCGCGAGAGATGAAAGAAAGGAGCGAAGTGCTGCTGCTGATAGGAATTCCCAGCGAGGCGGCGTGGAGGTGGGCGGCAAGGAGTAAGAATAACGGCGGCGCACGCCGCACGTAAAGAGGAAAAAAGTTATTCGTGATTTATATGAGTACTTAACGTAGGCGCACGCTTGCTAATTAAGCGTATTCGATTCGGCGGAGAAAAGTAACGAAAAAAACGAAAAAAGAAAACGAATGCGCGCACCGCTTGAAAAAGTGTTCGCATTAACGAGGCGCTAGCGTTATTATTTCAACGCGCCGGATGCACAACGGGGGGCGGGGCATGGCGCGGATTATAAGTATTCATAAAACGAATTAGGCGGGCAATTTTTTAATAAATTTACGTCGCTTTACACCTATTCCAAGCAATTTCCGTGTTTCGTTTTGTAATTTGCAAGAAAACGAAATTACATGTGCTCAGAAAAAAATAAAATTCGGAGAATCCTTAGGTTTTAATATTTCTGAAATTTATGACGCACAAGAATCGAGAGAAATGAAGAGAAGGATAAACGCATATGCAAATTAGATATTGGAAAATCGAGCAAAAGACTGGTACAATATACAAATGTGTCTGGCATACTGCGGCAGGCAGGACGATGGAAGGATGAGTGCGCTAAAGCTAAAGAAGGGAGAGAATATGTCTGCTGACGTTATGTATAAAACATTTTATTGCCACACTAACTGCCGCCTCATGAAATATTTCATCAGGCAGCCGCCCCCGCCGTATATGCGAATGTAGCGCACGCATCAAACCACTTCGAGAAATACGAGGCGCGCACACATCGCGAATGAAGCAGTAAAGTGGGTAGAAAAGTAGGAAAAGTAGATGCAGACTTTTGTACCGACAAAGAGAGATCTCATGCCAAATGAATGAAAAATATATGAACAATTCTCCCATACCAAGTGTTCCTAAAATCCGCATATAATTTCGAAAAACCGTCAGGAATTTGCCGAAGAATTGAATGAATTATTAAGGGGTTAAGTGATTTGTACGAGGAACGTAGGGAAGAACGAATGTGTCACTTAGTTTTGAAAGTTTTACAAATTGTGAAATTTTAAGTTTGGCACTTTGAGGCGGCATCTTTTACGACTTGATTTCTTTTATTCGCTTTGGCACTCGTTTGATGTATTGCTGCGCATAGAACTAGGCGGGCGGCAGTGCCGATGGTGGCGTCGAAATGAAGAGAAACTGGTGCAATTTTCATTCGCGCACACATTTTTGTCGCATTCATGCACGCGCCGTCGTTTCTGGTACACGCTCTCACACAATCCTAAATCATCCCTCTGTACGCAAATACGAATTGGGTATTGCAATTTGCAATATACATGTGTTTCCAATACAAAACGCGCCATGAGAATATCTCAGAGAAGCGATATGAGACAAACATATTCAATATTTTATGAAAAAGCTTTTACCGCTCCCGCATTTTCTCCGATTATGTTTTATTGAAACTAAAATGGGCGCCCCTAACTCGCATACAATCGCGTTATCACTGAATTATAAATGTTCACAATAAAACGGCAGTGATTTCAGATTTATTCGCAATTTATCACGATTTTCCGCGAAGACTTGGAATTCATTTAAGGATTTGATGTGGTAAAAAATTGAAAAGTATTTACCTATTACGGTGAGATTGACTTTGCTGTTCCTGGTTTGAGCCACCTTGAAGTCCACTCGGCATCGATACACCGCTTGATCCGAGTCGCGAATATGATCCACCCCCAGTTCGGCGGGCTGCTTCTCGGGCATGAAATACGCCCGATTAGCGAACACATTTTCGTCGGACCAGCGCTCCGCCTGCGCGAAATCGCGATCACGAGCGTCGACACTGCAACACAAAGCAACAAACATTTCATTGTAAGTTACGCAATCAAAACGGCACTACACAAGTGCACAAAGGGCGCCTCCCTGAACTCGCTGGGGTAGTGACGCATTCAAGCAAGGAAGAAATGAGTCAAGCGTTGAATACGCGTCGCTCGACAAAGACGCACAGGAAGAATAGGGACGTACAATAGCAAAGGATAATACAATGGGCTAGCAAAAACGTATTAGATAATAAAACAATATAATAAGGAAGCGCGAATGCGAATGAAGAGAAAATTAAACACTTTCTATGCCAGCAGGAGCCAGCCAATCCTTTTTTCTGTCTCTTGCCTTCGTTTTTTTATGCATGCACGCACGCCGGCGGCGGGCAAGAGGCGTCGGGTGATGAAGAAGAGTTTTTTACGAGCTGGCATAATATAATAAATTCGCGTGCGAAATTCTTTATTACGCCTACGAAAAATACCAAAGACTGGAAGACGACACGACGAACGCAAAGAAGTTGCCTTCATCGTCCTCATTCTGCGCTCCGTCAGGATGAAGCTCGAATTGAGAATGTGCATGAAATGCGAGCACATATAAAGTAACTCGGCGCGATTCCTTTTTTTCTTTACTTTTTCCTCTAGCGCTGCTTCACGAGGAGCAGGAGCAGCAGCAGCAACAAGATTTGGTTTCAAAATTGAGCACACTTGATTCCCTCCCACATTATCCAGCAATACTGCACGAATAAATTATGCTCCAATTTGGAAGCCAATTCGCGCTTTAGGCTTTAGACACGCAGAGAGAAATATTGGTTCATAATTTTCCACTTGACACGCGCAGAAAGGAAGCAACAATCCAACGCAATGCAATTTGCGCTCGAGTAATAAGAATTTGATGAGTGTTAAATCGAATTTGTTCTTGCTGCAGACGCGCGAGCTGCGCGGATATCGAAAAAAAAAGTTGCGCGAAGAATTTAAATATGAATGATTAATTTGCATAATTACTTCTCGCGCTGATAATTACCGAACGCGCGAAATTAGTAACATGAAAGTGTTGGCAAATTAAATTACAAACACTTCAGGTGGAAGGGCATAAAGAAAGATGTATGCGCCCCGCGAGTGAGAGACTCGTGTCGCCACCGTCGCGGCGTCAATGAGGCGATTAAACGAAGCCGAAGGTTACAACCAATGGTGGCGCGAGCGCAAATTAATTAATTTAAAACTTAATAATTTCATATCGAATAATCGCGCATAAATTTGCGTGGCGTTTTCGCTCGCTTGCCGCTTCAAAATTAATTTTCACCCCTTGTGTCGTATGTGCTCTCGTGCTGCTGCTTCTTCTTCTTCATCATTCCCACCCCACATGCGCATGCAGACATGAGTCGCTTTCTTCACGTATGCACACGCGCGTATGCACAATACATGCGCGAACGGAAGCGGAACCCGTACGCCATAAAAGTCGCCTCTTCACATCGTGTGCCACTCGGGCTAATACGCCGCCATTATATTACATCTATTCGGCACAATGTTATTATGCTGGAGGACTGCGTTTGCTCGTATGCCAAGAAGCGAAGAACAACGACCATAGTCTGGATGCTCAGTAACGAAAGTGCGCACAAACTGGTACAATCCGTACACTTTGCCAACAAAACGACCCTATTCTCGTGTGCTATTGTCCTTCACCGTCCTGAATTATCCTTAATATTCTCGTCAGAGGTGAAATATAATTAAGAAATAATCAATATTTCAAATATTGAGTAATTTCTTTAGAAAAATTAATTAAAAGAAGGACTATTTACCTATAAATTGGTGTTCCTAGATCTTCCCGATACCAGAGAACCAAACGAACTTGATCATGTGGCTCGGGGGTTGAGATATCACATGGTAGAAAAACGGGATCACCAGCTACCACTTTGATATCAACTGTAGACACTGTAACAGAAAGACAAGAATATTAATCATGTTTGGAATTTCTATTTTCAAATGTTTATTGAAACATTCCTGGAAGAATTTCCTCATAATATATTGACAGTTTTTGGCTTTCAGGGAAAAGAGAAATTGACGCAGCGCTCGTATACATACAAAATAAATGACGAAACAGCAGAAGTTATTCATTACGTTAAGAAACTTTACACCCAATGGCTATTTAATCTAATTGCTCACTAGCACCCCGAGGCGGGCATCCAGTTTCCAACTGCAGTTATACATAATTCCCCGAATGCAGGCGCCGTCTATTAAGGCAGTTCTCCGGACAACACGCTTGTTGCTGATGCGACTGACTTGGCCAAAAACGGGCGTTTAGCATATTCGAAAGCATCCCCTAAACTCGCAAAGCACCACTGCACTCGCCCGATACGTACGACAAGTGTAACGCGTGCACCAGTTGTGCGCAAATTGTTATACGTTCTCAGCTGTCTTGCGAAGCTTTCGGGCACGTCAATTACGATTCGATTCTATTGCATTGTGCGCCTCCAATCACCCCCAACACGCGTGCCCACAATTCATATTCCGCTTGACTAAGTACAAATTTTCCTACGCGCGTAATCGTCCAAACTTCGATTTACCGACACGTGACACTAAGGGATGTTACCTATGCGCAGGACTCAAAAGTGTTAACAAGCAGGGACCAATTGATTTTTTGTGCAATTCTCTCGCGCGCGTGATTAGCTTGTCGAAATGTTGATGCAGCAGGCAATTATCGCCTGTTGCGCATTCTAAATTCCCCTGATGCCTATTTTCGAATGTTTCCCTTTTTGGGACTTTAATGAGTTCCTGTGGACTCATTTTATTTGTTTCCATTCCACTAATGACTTAAAAATATACTAAAACTATATCCAATACATGTTCAAACAACCCTTGTGTAAGCATCCTCTAATATCAAAGAAATTCTGAGAGAAGAGCAGAAAAATTGAATTATGTAAAGCAAATATTTTTAATTAAAAATTAACTGGCATTTTGTATGTTTTTCAGGCTGATTGATAAAAATATTTGATTATGGCTAAAGTATTTGAGGTATTTGTGTGAAATTGAATGTGAAAAATTTGTCATTTTTTCATGAATCAGAATATGATATAAATTCTTCTTTGAAACAACAGACAATTATAAAACAAGCAACAAGGCTGAACAAGGACCGGGGTGAAAGTTGATACGCGTATTTCAACTTTACACAGCGAACGAACGAACGAACGAACGAAGCACACTCTCAGAGCATTTTGGTTGCGGTGCGGCGAGTTGCGATGCAACCGCAAGCAACGTTGGGAGAGCGTGGGAGCGCTACGAAAGTTTTGCGAAACCGTAATTTATGTTTTTAATTAAACCCGTTTCACGCATTGCGCTGCTCACTTGCTCGCGATAGCACAATACGTCCACTGCACGCGAACAATTGCAATTTTCGTGATGTTTTCATTCAGTTCGAAGTCGGACATTCCGCGTAATTAACATTTAACAGACTTCGAGCCGATGCAAGCGAAGCGGAAAAACGCGAACAAAAACATTAATAAAACCAACTGCGCTCATAATTCAAGGGAGGAAGCTGCACTTCAATATGCAATGATTTATTTCCCACGGCGCGATGCACTTGGCCTCTGCTTAAAAATGAGGTTATCATAAAATTTTTATTGAAAATCCATTACGACACAACCTGCGCTCAACTGCCATGCCGGAAGTTGAGGAATCTTCGTATTATCTTGTCGCGCTTTGTAATCTAATCTAATTGATGATCTTAAATGTTTTCCAGGTGCAGGTCGAACGTAATCATTGTTCCTCTATCTCAAAATTACCTTAAATTCCGCATTTTCTCTACGATATATAACAGAGACAAAATTACTTCTTGATCACATTAGTGTCATGAAAGGTATCAGTATAGCGAGTGGGGTTTATGATGGATCACATTCCCAGCAATATTTTATCTGTTTTATCATAAATTGAAAAGAGCGTTTTCTTTGGAAATCTACCACTTTCACAAACTTTATCAATTTAATGTAACAATTGATTTTTTCACTGAAAACATTTACGAGAGAAAACGCGTGGAATCTTTGACGATAAGATCTATTTTATTAGGAATTCCTCCATAAAAAGTTGTATTTTATTACTCTTTTTCTGCAACTAATAAATTTTTTTGACCCGCTTATCGTTAATTTCTCCTTAGTCCTTATATTTGCTACCCCTGTGTGTGTAAGTATAATAATTTATATTTGTAGATGTGTTTCTATTTCTATGGCAACGAATCCAGTGTAACGTAATGAGATAATTAAATTAACGATCTGGAAATTATTATTATCCTTCAAAGAATCATTCGCTCGCTGCGTTTTCTCTGAATGCGAGGCCAGAGCAAAGCAATTAATATTTGAGAAATCAATCGAACTCAATTCATTACTATCTGACCTAAATCGTCATCCTATTTCCTAGCTTTGAAGTAGGTATCTCTTCTACCATCTTACGCTTTCTTTCACTAAACCTCAATTTGGTTCTAAAGCCCCCTGGAGCGTTCCAGGGGTGACAGATGATGAATAAATAAAAAAGGCTTATTTTTAAAAAGGTGGTTGATTAATTAAAACATTTTGTAAAACTCGGCCGGCAGTTCAGATGAAACATTAAGTTGCACTTGTTGGAAGTGCATTAAAATAACTCAGCGAACAAGTTGGCCGCTCGAGCGCTGGTGGCGAGAATGAAGACAACTTTAAATTCGACGGCAATAAAATTTGCGCTCCGCCGAAATTTACTGGCGCATGCAGCAGTGCAGGGCGTCGCAAGGTATGAGACGATTACACTTTGTTCGGCGTTGCTGCTACCGCCGCCACCGCCGCCGGCGCCGCCGCTCGAATAATATATAGATGCGTCCGCGATGTAGATGTTCATGCAGATGTGCGATGTTATATATTGTGCACGTGCACCCGCATTGCGAACTTAGCCTCACAGTGGGGCTCGCAGTTGGAACTATTTTAATCAATTTGCAAGTCATGCCGAGTTCCTACAAAGGTGACTTGAACCATTGAACCAAATATCACTATTAATATCACTAACTCAAATCCAAAGCAAGCGGTGCGCATAGCTCGAGTTTAATTCAAACTCAAATACCAACATATTAATAACTGTTTGTTAAACTCTTGAGCAGTGCAGCGAAAATGATACTCTACTACTACGCCTGATCAAATATGTTTTTGGGCTGCGCTAAACGCTGAGAAAATATTTGAAGTTGATTCTTTAATAATGTAACGAACGAACAGTGGACGGATGATATTTGAGTAGTACTTGGTGAATTGAGTAAATGAGATGAGCATTCCAATTAGTAAGTGAGTGCATGTTTTCAACATGGTTGATTTTGTCTGCGAATGGTGAGTAGTCGGCGGGCTGGTTAGTGAAATGATCCTGGAAACTGATCCCCCAATTCCCCAACTAGCAACGCGTACGCGCCCCCTATCATCATTCATTGCAATAATCATGCACGAAATGTATGAAAGGTATTCATATGCCGAATGAACCCGAATGTGTGGAGGTTCCACATTTCATCCACCTTGCCTCCTTTCGCACATTCAGCGTCAACCAGTCGTGGAAATTCTGCACGTGCGTACGATTTCAAGCGCGCCCTGAAACGGCTCCCTAATTGCTAATTTCGCATCCGACATAGATGACACTATTACCTCAGGGTTCATATCCTTCCTCCGGCATTCGGCATTTTATCCTTTGTTACGCAAATACCTTCTTCAAATATCCCTGCGCTTTCAAATATCTTGCCTATCTAAAAAGTCACCCGAATTTTTCGACATGACACATACGCTGAAGCTGAAGGAAGACGGGGGTAATCGCTGCTTTGTGCGTTGCCATCTGATGGCCGAACACGCCGATAGCCGCTAGTAATTTGTCGACAAAGAGAAAGCTGGTTTCGCGTGCCTTTAAAGGACAAAGAGAGCGAGCGGCAGTTAAGGATAGTACAAACAGAAATACAAACAGGGCATCAACTAACTGCACAAGATAGAAAGCTGGAGCGCTTTTCCAGCCTGTTTACGATTCGCTTTATCAAGCGGCGGCCGAGTGAGCGGCAGTGCGCCCCCGAACTGTCGCAGATTTATGCGTCTTTGGCAAAGATTTGCGCCGCAAGAGCAGGAAAAACAGCCGCTGAGAAGAAGAAGTGAATGTTGGAAAGTGCGGCCGTGTTGTGTACGCACTGACACAAATCCAGATTGCGCCCCATATTTTCCGCGCCGTAGCGTGAATGAAATATTAAGTACTATTTCCTCTCTATAAGAAAATCACTTCTGTTCGCGCGTCAAATTACTTAACAAACTGCTCTGGCTATTTTATTACTTCTGAGTGCTTTTCAACACTTAAACCTCGATTACGAGTACTTGTAAAAAGATGGAACATTTATCTACTTACTAACGTTTACCTTTTTAATCAATTTTTACTCTTATTGCAAATGCATAATTCAAACATGTTTTACATGCAATGAATAATTTCCTATAAATCATTTTCATTTTCAAGGATTTTCATAAAAATGTGCTGAATGAAAATGAAAATAATAAAGCAACATTGAGAGAAAATTTTAATTAACTGAATCATTAATTTTTGGCTTTTAATTAGAGCAGAAACCGCAAGTTATTGTTTCATTTCTGAATTCATTATACGAAAAACAAATCAACTTTTCATTAATTTTCTCGGTATGAATTCATCAAAGCATAGCTTCACTTCTTCCATACTCTCATCGAACATCCCCCCTCCCCATCGCGCGCGTTCCCTTTTCCTCTTCGTAGATTAACAACAATCCGCTTTGTCTAACCGGGTGCGAACGTAGCGATCATAAAACGCATAAAAGATTCAAAGATTGAGCGCAATGCTCCCTGATTCAAGAGCGACCGTGCGCGCGTACAAATTATGTAAACTCATTCGTCCGTAAAGTCGTCCAATAAAGTTAATTACATATAAATTGTCCAATAAATGTAATAAAAACGCAGAGGGTCTCTCGTGGGAAGCGAGATAAATTAAACTTTTTTTGAGCGCGGCAAAGAAAAAGATTTGCGCAAGGACTTTTTGTGCATGGTTTACTTCTTCTTGAGGAAGAAGCGCGCGTATTTCTATTTGTGACCCATTTTTTCAATGGTGGTTTTGAACACTAACTTTCTCGAGGATGGGACGCAACCCGCTCGGTGAAGGATACTTTGGGTACATGGCATCAAAAGTCCTTCAATCTGAGAAAATCAGCAAATAGCAAATGAATGGCAAATGCGCGCATGGAAAAACAGTTAGAAGAAAAACCTAATCTGTCCGACTTGTACTTCGGACTGATTTATTTCCGGTAGAGAGCGCGCATGAGCGCAAAAAGCGCTACAATCAGGATTCCTCCGCGTCCTTCTTTCTTCTGCGCCGTCCTGATACGCTCTCGCGCGAAGCATTCGACGAGGAGCGAAGAGGAAAAAACACGCGTCTCGTAAGGGGAATTGCGACTTGATGCTGAAATGATTTCGGACTTTGCTAATGCGCTCTTAACATTTTCCCTCCGCTAGTGCGCTTGCTCCTCCCCGAGAAACTATTTTGCTAAATGTTATTAGTGCCCCAACGGGCACAAGATTTCTTCCTTGCGCATCGTGATTTTCCAACAGCGTTGACATAAAAACTACGTGAAGCGTATCAAAAATTATTCATGAATTTTCAGCACTTCTTTAAAAATATTCAAGTAATATTTTTTAATAATTATTAGAAAAAAAGAAATGTGATGATCAAGTACGCGCTTTGCTTTACAATAGCACGTCGTTGAAATTTGCGCAAGTTGTAAACTTTAGGCAACCGAGCAAACAAGCTCTTTGTGTGATTCGTCCTTCTCGCTCCTCAATGAAGCAACTCATCGTTGGCGGCAACTGCGGCAAGCGGCGGCGGCCAAACGCATAAAAGACAATTCTGCGGAGAGGCAGCGCTGAGGATGACATTAATTCGGGCGCGCAAAACTTCCGCCAAGTCGCAAGGAGCAAGCGGCCCCATCCTCGGAGGACGGCGGCGTCATCAACGCAAGGGAACACGTACACACGCATCCATTTGAATAGACAAAGACGACGGCCAACAGGCAAGAGGGAATCCAAAATACTGGCGCTCTATTTTGCGCCAAGCCAAGACACGAGAGGAGGCCAAAGGAAGAAGAAGACTTGCAATTGCTCGAGGACTAGCAAAACTGGCAAAGTTTCATTCCGGGAGTTCCCAGGGCAAACTCTTTACGTGCGCGCACCAGCCAGGGGGATGACATTCTCAGCAACTGCGTGACGTTTCAACGAATGCACGGACAGATTCACTCTTTAGACAAATTGCACTCGCAATTGCAAGTAATTTATGTGCTGTTTCCACGAACCATCTTTGTCTCTATTTGTTGACAATTTTCCGAAGAAAACCAATAAACGCGAATGGAACAGTAGTCACGGCGCGAGCTATTGAATCAACAGTTGTGTTCCAATTTTCACATTGAATCGATTTCCCTTGTCTTTCTCTTCCTCAATCATTCACAAAATTCTATTAGGTGTATGGTTAATGAGAATGTTCTATATCTCTGTAGGGCGTTCGACTTGTCTTAAATTGCTTTTGATCAAGCAACAAACACTTCCAAATTGTACATTTGATAGAAGGAGATGCACAATGCATAGATGTATAGCAAATAAGAATAAGGACTGCGACCCAAAGAGAAAGAGAAGAAGATGTATATTGGGGATGGAGAAATTGTGCGGTGGTAACACTCCTAATTAGTTCCAACCGTTCTACCACCAGTTGGCGTTCGTGCGCATCTTGAACGTGCGCCCGATGGCTTACACTCGATAAACGCAATATCACTAAATTGCAAACCGACATAATTAACAAACCAATAAGCCAGAAAACAAGAATACCACCCCGCTCCGCACGCTTCATCTCGTTATAACAGCAACCAGCCCCCCAATCCCTACTGGTGTTTGCTTTTTCTTCAGCATTTGCGTACTTTCCTCGCTGTCTAACCGGGCGAAATATACGTAAACAACAAAAGCTTCTTGCGCTGTATTATTCCTTATTTTGTTATGTGTTTTTCACTTGCCAACCCACTTGTTAACCCTCAAGATGCGCTCGCTTTTAATTAACAAACACGCAGGATTAATTACTTGGCACGCTTTTATAGATTGGCCTCTCGTCCAATTTATATGAGTTTATATTTTATATTTTTCCCTCCTTAATTGCCGCTTGACATTATGGCTCATGCGCTCGTTTAATATTTATATTTCTTATTATTATAATGCATTGTTGTTCTTGTTCTTGGTGGCACCAAGAACAAAATGACCAATGTTGTGAATGCAAACAACTTGAATGAATAAATATGTAATGCGTGTGCTACTTGGCTTAATTCAACGCAATGCGCCAGATGTCAGGTCGTTTCGTAAATGTGTGTTTCTCTTTTCGTGTTGTTTTCTTTGCGGCGAAAGAATGCTACGTGTTGGAAAACAATTGCGGTATTGTGAGTGTTACTTTCATTTTTGTTTTTGCTCCGCGCTTTGCGAATATTCGTAATGCATGGGGCAATATCAAGAAGGCTTTACAGCGTTGTTGCACAGCAGCCAGCCAGCAAGTTTGCTAAATCCGGTTTTAGTCATTGTTTCGTTCGCGGTTTCGAGTAAGCTCTCGCGCTGCCGAAGGACTACGCTAAGAGGAAAAGGCATTGCCGATGGCGAATCATGCAAAGCCTAACGGATATGCTTTTTTGATCCGGTTGGGTCCGGTGTGCCATCTCCGTTAACCACGCGCGAAAATAGCAATTTGGAATGAAATCGAGTTTAGAGTATTACTTGTTATTCTACATCTCTTGATTAATTGTACTGCTATGTCATCTGAATTTTTACTTAATCAACAATTAATAAATAATTCAGAATTGACTCAACTTAATTCTTGAGTTTTACGAGAGAAAAGGGTAATGGGAGTCACCTCAGCAGTATTTCAAATAACAGTCTATTTATAAATGAAAACTTTCTGAAATCTATTTATAACAAAAGTTTAGCCATTTATCTATTAATTGAGGTCATTTCTACATCCGTATGCCATCTATTTGGGCTACAAATCACAATGACAAGTAATTGTCATTGCTCACGTGACTCCCATTATTCGCTTAATTTTGACTACTTGTTATTGTTCAATAACTGAACTGTATAAAAATGAAAAGTTTTGATCCTTAAAGTTCTTCAACTAACCCCGTTGCTTATCATTATTATTAAACTCCTGAGTGAAAATATAAAATTATAAATTTCGCTTATCAAGCTCGCACGATTAAAAGTTTGAAGATGTCATAGTCACTTGAAACAAGGGCGAAAAACAAGAAAAAATAATCAAAGTCTCAAACGTCTCGCATCCGACGAAATCAAGGATAATGCAATGGGAGCTCGTGAAGCGTGCTAACTCGTTTTAACGATGCTTAAAACGTCCATATTCGCGCGTACACAATTTCCAATTGTCGCCGGGCATTATTCGCAAGACGTGCGCGCATTTACAACGCGACGACGTCATGTCACTTGCGCGAGCTCTTGTCGGGGATGTTTGCGTGCTTAGTGGGCTGCGAAGAAATGTCGGAGCGCGATGCACTTGAGCAAGTTTGCAAGTTTGTGTTGCGCGACGCGCACGAACGACACCATCGCGCGGGTAGCCGCCTCCAAAATAAACAAATTGCTCGCAGCAAACTTTTAAATATAAATAGTTTTTCTTCGTCGGTGGCGACGGCGGCGCCGACAACTTTTATTTGTTGTTGTCCATTTCGTCAAGTGCTCTTCGTCCGATTAATGTCGGTGTAATCATCAATTTATTTCCTTATTTTACTTCTTTACCAACTGCCAAGTGGCATTCAACAATAGTCAAGTGTGAAAAGTACAAAATTTGAAACTTTTTGGAAATTTGGCATGCAATTGCAAAACACTTAAATCACCATTAGGTATTTTTAGCACTTTGACTCTTGACCCTTCGTTCGTTTACTTCTTATTGCCAAAGATGGCTCGTTTTTATCTTTCCTATACGGCTTTTTATACGAAGGCCTGGAGGATGCGAAGGAAAACATGATGAGTATGGATGAGTCGTAACATTAATGAGTTAACGACCATCGTCGTTTTATTAGATAACCAAGGGTGAATTGGCGAAAGTGTCCGAAAGTATCCGAATGTATTTATATATGGCACATTCAGCCATATTTCGCGCGTGTGTGCATGTGTGCAAAACGTAAGAAATAACGTTGAAGACGGGACGGGGATGCGTTGAGTGCCGGACTAAAAGTGGAAATAAATATAAAAAGTGACGTAAAACGAGATCTGCGCGCCGCTATTAGTCTTCGCTTTTATGCCGGGCGTCCGTCGTCCTGTGGCCTGCATTGTGACGCATGCGCCGCCGACAACAGTCTCGACGACGTGATATTTTTTATAGGACTATTAGGAAAATCTATGCGTTTTTGTGTGCGTCGCCTCGGCATTAAAATTCCGGAAGGAAGAGCGCCGGTGATGTCCTGCGACAGACATCCCTTCTTTCATATTTCAATGAACCGCCACTACTATCCTAAAGGATCGCATGTCTCCACCGCGAATGTTCGTCAAGCGATTTCACCGCGATATTTCGTATCCGCCCTGTATTGTAGTTTATTTTATCACTCGAGTAAATTTCGCTCGTTTTTCACGCCTCGTTCCCGCAAGAATTACGACGACTGCTCTGCGTGATGTTGTCCGCACACCCATCAAGGATTCCATTTCACGCCGATGGATAAAAAGTTTTCAAACGAAATTCATTACCTCAATGCATCATCAACCAAACTAAAAAACTAAATTGTCAAACTAGCCTAGATGAAAATATTGCCAATAAAAATTAATTTTGAAATTTTCATTACCAAATAATTTGTTATTTCAATTTCAAACAGTAAAATAATTTTGAGAATTCAGCTAAAAGCAAGAACATTTATTATTCAACGAAAGGACGATGACTTTTTGATTGATAATTAGGTAAAATCCTTTTTTTACTGGATATGAAATTCTTTAAAACGTTCTAGGATAAAATGAAAAGACAATTGTAGAAATTCAATCGTATTGTCCTTTCATTTTGCGATTTTGTACGGTTGTTGTTGCTCGCAGGATTCAATCGAATGGACAACGCAGGTGCGAGACAGAATTTTTATCTGATCCTTACGAGCAACAAGCAGCACGCTCCTGGAATGGCTCGCAAATGCGATGAAGATCAAATAACTTTTATTGTTATAGGCTCGCTCACTTTTTCCTGATATCTATTCAGCACGATGAGCGCACAAGCCAGCTTCGAGTTGCAATGAAGAAGGGAAACAGTTTGACTTCACTTTGTATCATCGCACCCCCAAACGAAAAAAAAACTTTCGCCGTTAAGGACTATCATGAAAGGCGATATTTGAAACAGCGGAAAGCTCAAAGTTTTCATAATGATCATTCCCACTTCTTGCCAGTTATACTTTTTTTGTTCTTGACTATTTCTTGTTATTTCTACTTATTTTTCTCTAAGTGTTTCATTATAGTTATTGAACTTTTTTCGTACTCTGAATGAAAATGTTATACGCTTATTAAACGTACGTTCCTAATTCTTATTAAAAATTCACTTTTCTTCGAGCATTTGTTGCGCTACGATAATATCGTTGGAAAGCTCTTACGTTTACTTCAAAGAACGGAAATAAAAGAATTCGCAGACAATGCATAAGCTGTTTGTATGAAGATGCACATGAGTTAATGAAGGCTCATTATTTTTAAATGAAAAAATCCCTCAGGTTTTATTCGAATCGGTCTCGTACAGCGGCTTCGCGGAGGCGGACGACAACGAGGCCGAAGAAGAAATAAGTCGATTATCTTGTTATCTGGTCGTCGTTGTCGGCGAATGCGCGCGCGCTCGTCTTAACGTCCTTCTCGGAGAAGAGCGACGAGTAAAGTGGAAAAAGATAAAGTTGGCCGATTAGACAGGACGACGTAAAAGCGGCCCCAATGGCGCTTTAAAAGCTTTCCGTTCGGGGAGCGCCTAATGAAAATTGACTTTGTTCATACCGCCAACGGCAGCCGCCGTCGGGTAACGATATTGCCGCCGCTGCACTCGCCGCCTCATCAGCGTCATTTTCCGGCGTCAGCAGTCGTCAAACACAGACGAGCATTCCGCGTGTCAATAACATGTGTCTCAATCATGTCCAGCGTCGCGACGCCCTCACCGTGCTACCCCTTAACAAGTGCACACACGTTTTATGAGCGTAATTCAGGTACCTACTTGTTCAACAAATCGTCAAACAGATGTCCATGTAACAAAAGTGTCTAAATTGTTATACATCCATTACATAAAATACAAATTGAATGCAGGAAATAATTCAACATTAAAAAAACACAAGATAAAGATAGTGGCGCTTTAATGCATGCGATGCAATGTAAAACCCAATCAACTGATAATGGCGCGTTGAAACCGGAAGCATTATCCTTCGTAAAATTATAGTTATTGGCTCGCTTCATACGTGTGCAATTGAGGGATTTATATCATGGCAGCCATAAATATCCAACGTGTGCGACGGCGGCAGCGCGCGGGCGCTCTTTATATATATATTGCGTGTAAATTTGCCGCCAGCAGCGCCATAAATAAGCCATTCACAATATTACAATACATTGGCAAACATCAAGCGCGTAATCTCATTTGAAACTTTGTGTCAATATTAATTCAGCGCGCTGCGAGCGACGCGCGCCACAATGTTCAATGTCTTTCTTCAGCCCCCTGAAATGTCTCTTCGTTCATGCATCTCGAAAATCAACAACAAACTATAATAAGCGTTCAACTTTCGCGCGGATCTCCAGATTTGTGCAATGCGCAAACACGTCATCCAATGAAAAACACAGTTACAGCTGCGCATATTCTATCTACTGTTTGACTTGTTAATGGCTTAATGTCTCAAAGATTTAGGTAAAATTCGTCTGATGTTTGATTTGCATTTCTAAAGATTTGCACGCCACGCAACGATGTCGACGACGACGTCGACGACATGTCGGGAATAAATATTGCATCGTTTGGTAACGAAAATCAGGAGGAAATTGCAGAAGGAATTTCAGGAATGCCAAGTGGGATAATTATGTGAGTAAATTGATTTCCTTTCTTTTCTGCTTCGCGTTTCTTTCGTTTCTTTACCCGATGCTTTGTTCATTCAGTCTTGTGATGGGAATTTTTTCTTCCTGGTTTCAACCCCTTTTCCTTCAACATATAGGATGTTGTCAGACAAATTTATGATTCTAAATGAATGTTCATTGGCGATAATTGAATAGAACACTCTGTACAATGTGGTTAACGTGTATGTGTGTGAGTATATTTAAAGATGTGTGTATTGAAACCACCCCCTCCGCACACAATTTATATCTATTATATCCAGGACATTAACTCACTTCAAAATTACATTCGATGTCTTCGGGTCGATCTAGCACTCCCGGTCCAATTCCTGGGTTTTATTCGCGTACGCGGACGGATAGTGCATTTGGTAAGGGCGCGTCGGGATCGCTGGATGATATTTAGTTTTGCTTTAGTGGCGCGACGCGTGCACCGACTATTAGAGTGCAATTCTCGTCCATTCGTTCGCGTCGCTCGGAAAACTAGTTTTCCGCCAGTTTTCCAGCTTTCTGCCGCTTGCATTCAGCTGATAATAGACAGTACTGTAAGGCGCGTGTGCACTGCCAACTCATTCAGAAAACGTTTAAAAGCGTTCAAGTGTCTTATTTCCACGACGCGACGCACTTTCGTGCCTTTTATAAAATCATATTTCATCAACGTTTCTTGGAAAATTGTTTATTTATGCTTTCCGGACTATTCAAATTCGTTTTCATTATAAATGCAATTTTCTAAATTGTATCCCAATCCCTCTGCATTCATTACTTAGACGACCGCACAATTTAGTGTCGAGCTAAAACCGGAAAAGAAGAACGACGCACACGGTGGTAACGCAACGTCATATTAAGGAAGCAACATTTTACGATCACGCATGATGCGTGAGTGCGTGGGTTCTTGTCCCATATGCGGCACTCACTATTACCGATGCTTTCGCGGGGTTTCCCACAGTTTCGTATCCGGCGTTGGCGTTGGCGGCGACGCACGTATAAGGTGGTGGCGGTACTCGCGCGCGCTTTATGAAGCGACAGACGGTTGCGCGTCTGCACGGCGAAGGCACGTCTGTCAGTCGTTCGCAAATTGCTTTGCTCACACACTAATTAGACGACATATATCAAACGACGTATTTTAATTAATCTTACTCAGCAAACGCCACATCGCATTCGCATATCACGTACACACGTCCGCCGCCGAATTTCACTTCGAGCAGCTACAAAATTAATAGAATCTAAATTCAGCATGAGTGAGTTCTACGCCTAATTCCAAAACGCATAAATATATACACCGAAGCGCATGTTCCACTCATACAACTCTAAATTAATTTACGTATTTACGTTTAAAATATAAATTTTCCCACTTGTCCACAATCAAGTACCTACTATCAAAAATTATGTAACAAAATTTACTGAGAAAACGCGAAACTTCTTTCTTTCTGGAATGCAAAGCAACAATTTCTTTCAATCTGTCTAATTATTATGCAAATTCTGTAAATGATTTATGAACTAATCAGATTTCGCTCTAGCACATGCTAAGACACATTCTAATGAGTTTAAAATTGCCATTTCCGAACTTGCGCCGTGATGGGTACAATTTCCTACAATTTTCTGTATTAAATGCAAATTTCTCAGGAAAATTGGTGTACTGTACTTTGCGTTGATAGCAATATAAATTAAAAATTTTAAAAAGAACATAAAAATAATTATGTTCAAAGTGTAACTTTTCAAAAATCCGATTTTCTCCTAAGCACCTCGCCTACTTGTAGGTGGATATGTGAAATTAATGGTTCATAAAGACGTAATTTACGAAGATGTTAGGCTGCGCATTTTGAAGAGTTTGAGAAAATCTGTGAATGCACGTGTCAGCTGATTTGAAAAGCAGGAAGAAGGCAGAAGGAGTAGAAAAGCACGATGTATAGAGGGCGCATTCATAGTTTTAATTAAAACCGCCCCTCCCTGGGAGTAATTAAAAACTCTTATGCAACGGCGTTTCGCTGTTATTGCAGGAAATGCGGCACACTCATTTCGGCAATGGCATGGAAAATATCCGTGTTTCTATTTCGTGCATCGCGCACTAAATATTTTCGAATAAGTACTTTTACGTACGTATAAATGAGAACTACGAATAGATACCTATGTGTTGTATAGAAATGTTTCGCTCTTTTAGTCTAGAGTGTAGCGCAGTCAAACAGACTGTAAATGACATTAGAAGTAAAAACTAAGCTTTTTATAACAATTTTATTAACGGCGCGCGCAACATTAATTCCCGACGAGTGAACTGCGTGCTTTGGACTTGAATGAAAAAATTGTTTGCATATGCCTTCGAGCCGTATTTCTTGCGAGCATGTTGCGCGGATGATGGAAGCTTCATGGAAATGAATCATTTGTGCGAAACGCCTATTCAAACAGGCGGCAAAAAAATTCGCAATGTCGATGGGAGCTACGTTGGTTTTTTTTAGTTTGACTCGCGAAGAAAAAATGTTACCACCAGATGATGATGGTGAATGATTACGAAATCCGAAATTAATGGACGAATTAAAATTCACGTATGTTTTGCCTTTCTTGCATCGTCGTGGTTGAATGAAGCAACTTGCAAAAAGTGGGCAAGAAGTTGAATTATTTCAGACAAATTTAAAATCACAGACGAATTGAACTCTTAATTGAATAAAGAAAAATTGTCAATGCCGAGTTAATTAAAAATTCATTTTGTTCGACGATTTCTTTTGCGTCTTCGTAATTTTCAACGCGGTGGCCGCTCGTGCTTTTTCTTGAACGACTTTCGCTCAGTCTTTGCGAGTCGTCGCGCGCGTTTTTGTCCTTCATTAGCAACTTGTGCGGAAAGCCAGTGTACGTGCTCGAAGAAACGGACGATGGCAGCGGCGGCGGCGGCGGAAAATAGGTCGTGATCGGGCGGAATTGAACAGGGGGGCGGTCGGATTTCGGTTTGCATTTTCGCCAGGCCGGTTCTTACTCCTGTATCGCGCGCACAGCGCCCGGTAATTAAATGGGGATTAGTCGTCGGTTGAATTAATGCGTCTCGTTCGCTTCCCACAGTTTCCTTCCTCAAGCCTTTTCGCCTACGTCTCCCTCAAACCCCTCGCGCGCGCGCACACACACGTCTCGCACATGCAATCCATCGTTCATATACCGCGCATCCCCCCACATCCATCCATCCATCTATATTTATTTATAAATATGAACGCATTATGGTACGGCGCGCCCGGTAAATTGCCCGCAATTTTCTTGTCTCGTTAGTCAAATGATGTCTGCCTCGTTGACAAATTTGTTTGCCGCATAAAAGTTTAATAGGCGCACGTTTTTTATATGTACGAACGCTTTGCTAAATCATGCCCTGAATTAAAATAACAAATTTCTCTTTTACGCAAATTTATTATATTAATGCACGGCCATGCGTTGTTTTTCTCGCTAATTTTGTGTCGTTTAAGATAAAATGAGTATGCTAAAGTTACTTTTTAAATTTCTTAATGTCATCATAAAATTTATACTCAAATTGTCATGAATTTACTAATTAAACTAAATAATTTTGCTAAAATACTATTAAGTTATAATTACAGCTGTCAAGAATGATAAGTCAATGTAATTGAAAAGTTCCTAGAAGAATAGACAAATGTTCTGTATGAAATGTACTGTAATTTAATTGTAAAACAAGATGCGTTATGCGAATAAAGTTGAGACTCAATTTGAAGATTTTATAAGATTAGCACATGACGAAGAAGTTGCTTGATGGCATGCACTTGTGCCACACACGAGGGTTAATTGTACTAATTTATCATCTCGTTGCGTTTTACATGCACATTACGCTCATGTGGATGTAGTGCGCATAAAAGGACGCGCAGCAGAGTGAAGAAGTTACTTCCACTAAAATTGCAAATTTTTGTGTACACTTCCGCTGCGTTTTCCACGCGACTTCCTCAACTTCAACCCCGGTACACTTGCGCCGCCACGCTCATCATACTCGAGTGAATTAGTGCACGTGCACACGTTGACAAAATACAATTTGGAAGATTACTAGCGCGCGCGCGCACCCTTTCGCGCTGTTTGCATAGTGCACGTTGAACATTATTCTTCTTCCGGTGTGCGCGCATGTTTTTTGCGCTTTTGTTGCTCACGTCGTACGCCGTTTTTCCGGTTTTGTGATACCTACGCCTGCTTTTTGTGCGCATTTAATTTTCTAGAATTTTATAAACAAAACATTGCGGCGAAGCGTGCTAAACTAATGGAAAACAAACAACTCGTCTTCTAAGTAATTAAAATTGCAAAATGTGAAAATATGCGCCAAAACATTTTGATAAACATTGTTCGACAAGATCAATAAATGATGGCCGGGCGATAATTAAAGGACCCAATTAATTGCGTGTGGCGTTTTGACACAGCGATGAGGAGAACCTCAAATGCTGTGCAATGAAAGCGCTTCATTCAAATAATTACAAATAACAAACCACTTGATCAGATTTAATTGGAAGCCACGAACGGGGAGTATGCGCAGATCAAATGACCGCGTTTGTTTGTTTGTACATAATCAGAAATTCGGTTGATTAATTAGCCACTCACCATTTTGAATCCCAATTCAACTTTACTCTGGTTTAGCCCGTAAATTCAATTCGTAAAAATGTAACCTTTTTGCGTATATACGTCAAGCCATCCAATGATGTAAAAGAGTTGTTAAGCAAACAACAAGTCCAAGAAGTTAACTCACCTGAAACAATAAAAGAACACACACAGTCAATTTCAGTTTCACTTTACGAGCGGTGTGCATTAAATGAGTTGTTCAGACGAGCAATAGCACGGAAGAAGTAAATTAAACTTTATTTTTCTTGTTTGCGTGCATGCCGTTGTTGTTGTTCGTTTTATGCGCCCGGCGGCTTGTTGTTGCTGGCGTGTTATTGTTTCTGCGATGTGCGTATGCCGAAGAGAGCGCTTTAAAACGCAATAAAGCGATGTGCCTCATCGCCCATGGCGTCGAAACAGTTAATCATAAGTTTCCTACCGAATGCAAACAACCGTACCTACCGCACGCGTATACGGTGAACAAAAATTGCAAAAACTTTTCAGTTACTCGCGAAAAATGTATACGCTCAAACAATGTAACTCGTCTACGTGTACCTATTCAGAAACTTTTTTTCACTAACGCATATCAAATGAATGTACTTGTAGCTCATACTATTAGCGATGACAATTCGGCCGAACATGACTAAAATCAGCTGATCGCAAATAACAAGACGTTTGGTTTCGAGAAGAGGTTGGAATTGCACATAAAAGGTAGTTTCTTAACCACTTGTCAAATTCAATGTACTAGTTACCTTTCGCTAGAGAATTCGTTCTTATTGCGCTTCATTGTAATATAAAGATAATAACTTGATAGAATCACCGAATTCTTTATCAAGATCGTCATAAAGTTACTGTAGACTCTAGTCATTGTCAATTATCATGATAAGAATGTTTCGTTTCTTTGTCGTAGGCCATGATGCTAAATTATATAGTTACTGTTTGTGTTATGATTAAAAATCGTGATAACTTTATTGCGCTAACGCGTATCAAACGAATATTCACTGACTGTGTTCTATCTCATTCTATTGGCGATAACAATTCGACTGAATGCAGCTAGCATCACGTGATCGCAAATATTAAGACGATCAGTTTCGAGAGGAGGATGGAATTGCACAGAGCAAAACATTTACACCTATTGTATTTGTCTCGTTGCGCTTCAACATACTACAAAGATAAACAGTTGATAAATCCACCGAATTCTTTAACAAATACTTCATGATGTTACTGTACAATTCACTCATTATCAATTATGATAAGACAGTTTCGTTCCTTTGTGTTATACCTTATGTCTGATTCTATTAGTACCTAATGACAATTCGAGTGAATACCGCTATCGCCAGCTGCGTGAAAATCGCAAGACGTTGAGATTCACAATTGAGGTTGGAATTGTTAACTTCAATATACGCCTCGCGCTGAAGAATGTACTCGCTGCGTAGTGTCTTAACCACTTATCAAATTCACTATACCTTTACCTACACCTAGTGCTATCGCCTATGTTGTGTCTCTTCAGACAGAAAGATAAAAATGTTGATAGTGTCACCGAATTTGTTACCTACTGATGTTTCTGTACGTCATGTTTTTACGCTTTAATATTTGATTAATTCATTACGAATTGTGTTAATACCGCCGATGTATGCCGTCGTATTACGTTTAGTTTACCAATTATTCACTTACTCTTCCAGTTACGATAAATACTCATAAAATGCGCAAATACCGATAGATTTTAGTAACCGCATGCTACGTGCTGCAAGATGAATTCACATAAAATTAATCGCTTTGAACATACCTGCTTATAAATGTTGAATAACTATCCCTTATCCTTATTGAATATTATCTCTTAATCGTTATTAGATCGCTCCATATATCTTATTATTCCCATTATCGCTACAATTAATTTCTACTGCACTACTTTACTAAACCACGTTTTACTAACCACACTTAGAAATAGACTGAACATTCGAGAAAAGAATCTGCTCGCTGTGTATTCGTTTGGACAGACACGAACGCTGATAAGACTTGTATAAACTTGGTTGTCTGAGCTACCTGACCGTCAACAGTGGATTTTGCAATAAATTCAATATATGCAACTCTCTCCACATTATTCATACGTGCAATTTAAATACTTTTTGAAAATGAATTCGACCACACTAACACGATGATAATGATGAGTTACTAGAAGATCTTAAAGCTCATTAGCGTATAACCCAAAGTGATTTTTAAAAGTTTTGAACTCATTTAATAATATGTAGTCGTAAAGTACACAATGAACTCGTAAGCTATTTCGATTTTATTATCATGTTCACGACGGCGTAAGATGAATACATGAATGTCATTGAAATGCATTATGCATTACGTGCATAGATGTAATAATTCCCCAATCGGCTCCACGAAGCCCGCAACTTAATGATGGCTCATTGGGATATTCTCAATCCATTCAATCTATTCTACTGGATAGAATATGGTGAGCATGGTACAATACGTGAGTTGATTTTGCTCGAAACAACAACGTAATATCATCGTTACACTAATATTACATGAATTGCAACTGATTACAGCATACCGCATGTAATTCTTGTATATTTCTTGGAATCATTATTATCCATTTGCGTCGACTGTAGCGCGTATACCAGGGGTAAAAAATGCATAAGTAGATGAAAAATGAGATCATCATTAGGTTTAGTAAATTCGCATGAGAAATTTATTGCAATCATATTAAATGGCGGAAATATTTGAAAGGATAATTTATGAATTTTATGTTTTTCCGGCTCCCTGATGATGAGCGCTTTTCATCAGCACGCAGCAACTTTGGCAAATTATTTTTCTGCCATATATTCCGCGTGACGCGCTTTTCATTTTTCTTTCGGAAAAAATCAGTTTGTTGAGTTTTCATGAGTTTCTTGCATATTGCTCCAAACAGAAATTTCTCATCGTCCGGGTCATTATCCTGATGGAAGAAAAGTTTTCTTCCAGTGCGCGACTGGACGACTTGGTGTGTCGTCATCGTCGGCGGCGGCGCGGGCGGCGCGGTCTGTTTACATAATTTATAACCGGTGGCAGGCTTAGCCTGGGAAAAGCTGCGTGTTTCCCGCCGGCTTAACTGTTTAAAAAGCGATAAATCATTCCTCGCTCGACTTCGCGCACCGAGAGAAGAGTGCATTCGCTCTCTGCTCTTCTGATCACTAGTCAAATGTCTACCCTTCCGAAAAACTTTCAAATTGCTATTGCGTGCTATTGCTTTATATCATACAAAGTGTTTCATTAATAAATTATTTATCTCTTCATTTCAAATACATTTACATTTCAAAATGCTTTGTGTTTGGTAAATTCCAAAAAACCCATGGGAATAAACGCCAAATTCCGACTACAAAAAGGTTCATTCCAGGATATCCCAAATATCGGAATAAGTTGCCCTTCTCCAGAAGGCATTACACAAAGCTAAAAACGCGAAACGAATAAAAGTATCCCGTATTCGCGTTTTTTCGACGACGGTCAAATCATTCGTGAGTGCTGGGGAGGCATTAATGATGCGAAAACATTCCGCGTTTGCCGCAAACATTCATTGTACTAACCAGCCTCCTCGCCTTGCCAAAGTGCAAAAGTGCTCTAACTCTATGAACGCACCGAAAGACGAGGAAAAAAACAATAGGAGAAAAAAGCGCACAAGCGAAGAAATAGAGCAAAAAACACATCCGGTGAAATTCGTTACTATCCGTTAGTATTCGCAGGCATTCGTTAGCAAATGAATATTGATGATATGCCTTTTTTTGCTTTCGTCCTGCCAGGATACAAGCATACGTATTATGAATGCGAATGCAGAGCAGAGTGCGAGAAAGACAGGAGAAAGGGCTTGTTCGGGAACGCGTGAAAAATGTCATAAAAATCGACATGTTTAATTAAGTGCCAGAGCAAGGGTGCAAAATCGCATTGATTGGAGCGCAACTTCTAACACGCTGAGATACGCTGGTGTGCTGAGCACCCACATCGCCCATCAACACAATAGGGATGAGGCAATTGTTCGCGTACATTGAAGATAAATCCGGGTTGGAACAGGCCGAAAACGGCTTTTTCTACGAAGAGACTACCGCCGAGAAATCGAATGGGCGTATACGCACCCGTAGCATTTATTTATTACGACACACTGGATACTAAAACATTCATGCTCGTCGCGCTACTACGGAATCAAACGTTAAAACTGGGATGCTGGTAAAGCTGGCAACTACTGGCTACTGGTAACGAAAAACAAGACAAAAGAGGAATATACCCGGATTCAATACAATGATACTGTGAAAAATCTATATCCATGAATTATACAAAGTATTACAAAGATAGCAAAAAAAAAACATATATTTCTGCTTTTAGCTATTTTGTGGAAACACTTTGTATAAATTGCATAGACGAACTGCATGGCTGGCCTAAACATAATATTTATCAAGTCCCACTATTCTAACCCTAGTATCCTAGCTCATTCCTGGCCATTCCAGCTAGTGAATTCTGAATACCAAGCCTAAATCATTTACAGGGTATTAAAATTCTTGAAGATTCCAGGTCGGCGAAATGGGCAACCGCATTTAACGTAAAATATCATTAAGCTGACTGGCAAAAGGTAAAAACGAACAACAACACATTGCATTGCTTGCACCAAAGCAGCAAGCAAGCAATGGGAGAAGCGGTAAAAAAACAAATTGAAATTTGCCCTTTTATCCTGCGTGTATTTTCATTTCGGCGGAAATGCATTGCATCGCATCGCCGTCCCCGCTGCATGCATGCGTTGGGCGGATAAGCGCTTTAGAGCTTTTGCATTTCAACGTGCTGCTTCGCATTTAGTTTACGGCGCGTACGCCACCGTCCGCCCCCGCGCCACGTGTGTGTCATCCCGAACAACAAACAAACTCCCTTGGACTTCATAAACTGATCAATATTCCCCGCTGAACAAATACGACTACCCATTGCATAATAGCACGGAATTGAAATCGGATAAAAGATTTTAAACCTTTCGTGCGTTTATTTGTTGTTTGAAAGTTATGAAGAAATGTTTGCAAATCATGAACGTTTAGCCGGAGAAGCTATGGGGAAATTGGTCTGGTTGCAAGAAATATGCAATTGGGTGAGAGAAGGGAGGAAAATCGATGCTCCGGATGGTCGAAAATCAAATTTCCATCGGCACTCCGCAAAGGATGCCAACAGGATGAATGCCGCCGAAGAAAAACGCATTCATGGACGACGCCAGAATTGCTCGAATGTTTTCCCGCTAGCGGATATCACTACTTCTAAGAAATTTCCCCAACATTTCACCGAGTTTTTCACGCCTTGCTTCCCCGTTTGAAGCGCATACCAGATGCAAATATGTTCTAGAAAATTTTATTGATACTATTTTCCTTTCAAACTAATACATATAAATATAAAGCGTTCGCGTTGATATTGAACGGATAAGGGATGAATTTCGGATATAAATTTCGTAGGCAAGTGGTAATAAATTAGAGGCAATTAATGCTTGTCCAACTTATACGTATTGGACGTGTCTTGTTGCTTTGCACATTAACAGATTGTGCGATCCTTAAAGCGCCGCGGGCGGGGAAGAAAGCCAAGATGAATACACAACCCCGAGAGTCCTGAGAGTGGCATCCGCCGCGCACAAAAAGCGACATCCCTGCGAGGCGTTTCAGCAGAGCGCAAAAAACGAACGCGCAAGTAATGACATTTTGTGTGAATGCGGAATTCGGCTGTGCGCGCGCGATGATCAATTATGATTTTGCGCGAGGGAAAGAACGGCGGAAAGGTGTACTGTGTGACGAATGCGTATACAACGCCCTTTGCCGCATATACAAACACAAGAACTAATGGAGTACATTAATTTCATACAAAGATCGAGAGATTGCTGCCGCAATTCGTACGTATTCGTACGGCCTTCAATAGCCAGACGGATCCGAAGGATGGAAAAGGTTTTCGGAAAATCTACGGAACGCCATTAATTTATTATATGCTACACCTTCAAGCGCCGCCATTGCCGTCGCCTCAAGCAAGCAAGCGTGCATTGTGGAACGTAAGGTAAAGAGATCTGCCGCCGGCAGTGCCGCCAACGCTGAAGAAATGCGCTCATGATTAATAATCTCACCGTGACCATGTCACTTTCTCGCATTTCACATTCACCATCGCCCGGATCGGTTTTCCTAAAATGTGCTATCTCTTCAAAATGTTTCATTTTCCACCGGACAAAAAACAATAAGTAATATTTTATTTTATCATTTAATCTATTCGTGCATTTATTATATTCTTTGCCTTTTCATCAATTTTATTCTCGAAAATTATATAATAATTAGGATTT
The DNA here is from genome assembly GCA_963978815.1 of Aleochara curtula. Taxonomy (NCBI): domain Eukaryota; kingdom Metazoa; phylum Arthropoda; class Insecta; order Coleoptera; family Staphylinidae; genus Aleochara; species Aleochara curtula. Next base: position 14,211,775 of record OZ022216.1, on the reverse strand, counting down.
AATTTTTCTTAAATTTTCCAGGTAAAATATTTTATGAAGTTATATTCTTTGTAGCATTTTGAAAATGTGTTCATTTGAAGAAGAACAATTTGATCGTTAGAAATTCGATTTGACTTTAATCCACGCCTCAAGGCTATTCATCGAAACATTAATTATGTCTATGTCAATTTGATGTCTGAATTTTAGTAGCGTTCAAGCAAATGATTATTCCAATAAACCCCTAAACAATAGAACAATTGGTGGCGCAAATAATAATACAGTTCACGAAAAAAGTTTTGCAACATAAACTAAGCCGACCGAGCACAACACAAAATTCGCGAAACAGTGCGCATTGTATTTGGCTGATTGTTGCGGGGAGTATTTGTTAGCGTGTCGCTATTATGATTGAATTTCCAACAATGCGTAGCGAGTGTACTTTACACAAGAGCGTGACAATAACGCTTGGGCTGTTTGGCGGCAACGCAGCCGCCTCTGCCGCTGCCGTTGCCGTTGACTTTGGCAACGAGAATTGTATGTGGGGACTGCTGTTCCTGACGATGACGTGATTCAAATAATAGAAAACTAGCCAAGCCCTTGAACAGGTAGTCAACGAGAGAACTCAATTCATGTTAGTTAAGCGCAACGAGATATAACGATCTGTGTTTAAACTTGTTTCACAACACTGCAAATGCATTAGATTGTTTGGATTCAGATCATCCAAGATTCTGATAATGCTCTATTAATACACATGTATTCATTATCAAACTTTGAATTGTATAATTTTATTCGATTCCTGGTGGAATTCCTCTCTCAGGGAGTGTCATAGTTTCCGGGATGTTTAGCAAATCTAATTTTGGTCAATCATCATGTTTGTTTAACTGATTTCACTAATTATATATTTTGGATATATTTAATAAATTTAGTAATAACTAAAAAAGTAATCAGAAAATCTTATATGGCAAGAAATATTTATTTGCTGCCAGACAAACAATAGTAAAAGTACTTTGAATTTCAATCGTTATTACTCGAAATCTCTCTATTATAATTTAATGATTTATAGCTGAATTATTTAGAATTTACTGAACTTTCTAATATTGAAAAAATTATTTAGATTTCTCTAATACTTTCTGAGATATGAATAAAAACGTGCAACAGTAATTTCCTGAGCTAAATCTCCTGAGCTAAATATTTGCAAATTTTTAAATTGTTTTAAAAAGCATCTTAATTTCCTTTATATACACTATGACGTTAAAGTGTAGATTTCACTTAACATAATTGCATTTTGTGGAATAATTGTTTTTGCTTTGAAACTCGAAAATCGAATTGAAAAAAGTTTGTCTGGCAAATTTGATTGAAACTTTAATTAAACAAAATACAACTCGAACAAATATTATATACAATTTCATTTTGAGTGTGTCGAAAATGGGTTAGCTATGAGTTAAATAAAGAACGATTCATGACATGAAACTCATATGAGCAACAGAAAGTTTGAAATTTGGAGATTGGTTACGGGCCTTGCCGAGCAGTAAATTAAATTCGCAAACAAAATAATTTATCAAACCCATTGTGCGAATTACAAAATGAATGAAAAATTTTCAACGAAACGCTGAATTTTATTGTACACGTTTTTGTCGTCTCGTATATATCCAGAGTAAATTAATTTTTGTGCTTTATACGCTTTATTTGTTTCGCAAATGCATAATTCATAAATGTATTTATTTTAAAATTTCAACGAGTCATGCGTGTGTTTCCCTATAAAAACGAAATGAAATATCAAAAGAGCGCGAGCGCGCATTTTCTCTCCCTTATCACTTAACGCGGGAGGAGGCTATGTACATAAATTCATTAAAAATTAAATCCGTGCGCACGCTTTTTGCACTCAGTGCATTTATTTCTCGCAAATATTTATGCATTCATTTCATGAGCATGTATATGACGTCGCGGCGCATTTGCGACATTTTCTTCATACGCAATGTGAGTGGATTTCATGTAGGCTGAAGACTCAAAAGAGTAGCATTGCGAGAACAGATAGATAAAACATGAAATATTGTCGCGTTTATGGATTACGAATGCACAAAAGGACGACGGAATAAAAAACTAGCGAAAAGCCAGTGATTTCTCCCATCGCATCAGCGCATACAAAAAAAATATACGCATTCCGTTTTCATGTTTAGCGGATTTATCGCCATTTTCATTTATGCATAAATATGCATCATGTACAGGGTGAATTCCACATTCAAATGATGATTTTGAATTAAGCACTGCATAAAAAAAAGTTGCATTAAGAAGAACACCCTATATAATAATGAAAATTATATATTTATTTATACAGTTTTTACGTGCATCGCGAGGACATCGAGAATCGCGTATCCGGATGAAAATCGCGAATAGCAAATTGCAAACAAGCAAGCAGCACCAGGAGGGAATTCGTTCCTGCTGGAACCGCCAGCTGCAATTCCCAGAGGATCAATTTTCCTACCGCTTCGTGCGTTATCTATTCGCATCTACGATGGGCTCTACATTGTATATGTGCATATATAAATATACCAATATATATATCGATTGATAAGCCATACGATATTGTGTGATAGGAAATGAAATAATACGTTTTCGCTCACTCTTTTCTCTCTTTCGTTGTTATATCCCATTTTCAGCAGCATGTAAATGCAATGTTTCAAATCAAATGCATTCAACTGCAATGTGAATACGCATATTAATTTCACATTTTCAATTTTCAATCTCCCGGAAAATTTTCCTACGATTTTACCGGATTTCCCAAGCTTTTCTAGGTGACTCATGATTAGCCAGTTACTAATTGATGGGTGTTCGTTGAATTTAATGTATACAGAAAGCAAATAACAAGGAAAATTCATTGATTGAAAGTCAAACGCATAAAAGCATTGTATTTTTACATTGGGAAGTGAAAAAAATCCGTACGTGTCGGTAGACAATCAAAACTCGTATGTAAAAAGAAAAACTAGGTGTTTATTTGTGCAGGCACCTTTTACCTTTTACTTTAATTGAAAATACTCGGTGCTCTTCGTGGAAATGTGCAAACGGATGTGTTGTGTTTGCTTCAAAATTCAATGCAATACTCATCTCGTTTCATTTCATTCCAGCCAACTCTCCTCATTGATTTGTATTTGCATTACACATTTTCATTTCCGCTCGCTTTGATTTGCTTTTGCTTTGAATGATTATAAAACAAAAATGCAATTTCCATTTTGTAATGAATTTATTTATTTCTGCATTTTTCTTCCAACGCAGCCAGAGACGAATTCATTACGCCATTCATAATTTAATTATACGCATTCCGGATTGATTAAGTTAAACTAGAGAAATACTCATGAATATCATGAATTAATTAGAACTTTGAGGTGGAGAAAAAATACTAGAGGAAAACTTGGGCTCGTATTTCGTGTTCAATCGTATTTATTGGCTTGGCATTGGTTGGAATTTATTCGTATCGTGTTGTTTTTTTTACCAATTGAGCAAATTGTTTTCGCGAAACTTTTACGCTAAATGCAAGATTCGTGGGAGGCGGCGGTCGTTGAGGAATTCGTTTGTTCGCGCAGTGCGCATAAACATAAAGCTTAATCAATGGAATTAATTCGCTTTTGTTTCGTATAATTAGTTAATTAATGGCGCTCGGGCAATGGCGGCGTGGCGCGAGGGCAATGAGCGCCACGACGGTTGAGGGCTGCTGGTGGCGGCGGCGGCGGTGAGTATATCACAAGGGGCGGCAACAACGCTGGGACAAGTGCGCGCACAAACGATTCGCTAATTGAAAAACTCACTTCTGCTTTGTTTATTTCGCACGCTATTTTCTAAACTCGACAAGTTATTTGTTTTTCGTCCTTTCGAAAAAGCCGCCTGCTTCCAAACTAAATTCTAATTATAAATTAATTACGCGCGTTAATAGCTGGATTCCCTCAAAAATTCGTGCACAAAAATTTTCCACGAAGCATAATGAACGAACGCGAAATAAGAAACGCGGCAGTAAATTAACCCGGGCAATAATCGATGACGAAGACGTAATTAGGTGCGCATTTAGGCTACTCTCCTGAATGCCCTCAGGATATTCATCAAGGACTTGCCATTCTATATTTATTCGCGCAGTGAGCAAGGAAGAAAAATGAAGTACTCTCTTCGAGAAAAATAACATTTAAAAGCATGTGCGAACAATACGAATGTCAGTAAAAACACACACAATATGACTAAATATGAAATCGCGTGCCGTCACGAATAAAACCAACAGAAAGAAAAGAAGCTTAAAAGTGTAGGAAATGAGTGAATTTATTTACGAAAAACCCCCAAGGGCTGTTCCTTCATCTTTTGCGTTTTCTTTCCCGGCCCGCCTGCGGGAACACACGAGTCATAAATTATGATTCGAAGGTGCTATTGTCGTAAATTCCTGCACGTGTGCGCGTCTGAAAACGATTAAATATTGAGGAGAAAAAACAAAAATTAATTTAGCAAGATTTCGTTTATCTACTGCACCTCGGGGCCAACGCTGATAATAAATTTCAATTGTAATAAAGTGTTATTAGCATTGCAAATTCGGCAAAACGTACATATACGAATACTTGAACGCCACGTGTATGAATATTTCATTTCATTTACTTAGAAAAATAAGCAACACTCGCCCCGATAACAAGCGCGCTCGTTTCCGGTGAGCAGAGCGTTTATTCCGGGCGCGGTTTTTGCAACTTCCGCTCTTCCATCGTGTTTTTCAAAAACAGCGTTTTATTTAAGATAACATTTTACCGGTTAACAATTTATGTAAACATACAGAGTGTTTATAGTGCACCCCCGTGAATATTATTGCAAACAAGCTCTTGTTTCCAAATTGAGAAGATTTATAGAAAAATGTTTACTTTTTCCACATTTTAAAAATTGATGTATTGCGAGAGGGTACGTGTGAAAATGTTGAAACAAAATAAAGAGTCGACTAGGTAGATGTGTAAATGTATAGTTACAATGGGAAAACACCGGAAAATCTATAAAAGTCCCTAATGGAATCACGTACGCCGAATTGAGATCGAGCGAGCGCGCGTACGCAAGACATGATGACAACGTTGCTGCAAAAGGGCACAGGGAGGAAAATAGGTTTCTTGTCTCTCTTCCGATTTCCATTCAGCTAAAGTCTTTTGGTATTCTTCGTCACTGCAGCAATCTGCAATCTTTCGCTGTATCTTTACAACCATTTGAATAATATTCGTTTATATTATCCACCCTTAAAGCAGGCGATCCAGGCTTCGCAAAACTGGGATACATCTTAAACCGGATTGATGTACTACCTATAAATCCTTAAACCACTGCTCCAATTTCCCCTTAATCCTCCTGGATTTTTAACCGAATAATTATTTAAACTTTTCGGTGAATATTTCCACTTTATGATAAAGTAAAAAGGAATATTTTTATTCTCTTCCTATCAAATGCAAGAAAAACTAAACCTAAACTCTTCCAGAAAAAAAACTGGGAATAAATTTGAACCCCAAGCACGTACTCGCATTTCTTTTATCGCGCCGCCGATGCGTATTCAACGCGCATAAAGCGCAAGGAGAGTGAAAGCTCTCCCGAAAGAAACACTTAGAGATAGTAAAAGTTGAACGGAAAATTGCTAAATGTTTAAAACGCCGAAATGTTTAAGTTGATTGAACGTACTGCGCACGCACTTGCAAAAGGGTGGAAAATGGGAAAACGGGGGAGATCGTGTTGATATTGCATGAAAATTCAAGGAGGTACCTACGTATGCGTATGCAAGGGTTCGGATTTCCCACCATATATGCATAGTTTTTCCGCATTTTCCGGCATGCGCGCACTTTCGCTGTAATTCACGGCGAGACGCTCGTCGGCAAACTTTTTCAGCCGTGCGTCACGCAGCTTGCCATAGAGTCTGAAGTTTCAAATAGGTTTTCGGCCCAACACGCGCCGCCCCGCTCGACTTTGGATGGTAAACAACAAGTTATAATTAAGCAACAAGAAGTTAAGTTTCAGATTATTACAAGAGTGTACCGAAGAGCACGCACTCACTCTATCGGTGACTAGACTGGCAAATTTCTTGCCGTAGTAAATTTGACAAGTTGTATGCGTTTCAATCTAAAATTCTGTCAAACTGTTAGCACTTAATTGACTTTGTGGAAATGGATTTAAAATCTTTTTGTGACAAGGACGAGAACAATCAAAAAATCAAAGAGATTGCAGGCTAAGCTTTGTTGTTGCAAGAGTAAGGAAGTGAGTTTCGAAGCGACGCGCAGAGAAGAGAAAAGCTCACCATGGGTGATCTCTGAATGCGTCGCCGAAGGGCGAGTCAGCACGGGTAAGATTACGGATCGAAATGGAAAACGAAGAGATGATGGCAGTGAGATCAAAGAGCGTTGCGCTGCAGATGACGTGCGTTCACGCTGAGAGATGGCATCCACTTAGCACTAAGTTCGCGCTGAAACCGCCTATTTATTATAAATAATTTCGTCGCGCTGCCGGCAAGAAATTGAAATTGACGTCGTGGTGTGCGCACGCGTCCAATCGCCGAAGCAATTACACATCAACTTCTTGCGCATGACGAGGGATCGTCCTTGCTTCGGACAGTGCATGGATAAACATCTTGCCGGGTACGGCAAGCGCGGACGGGAGCGTGGGGCCAAAGTTAATTAAAATTATAATATTCCAAGGAAGGACTAAGAAGAGAGCTCTGTTGCTTCATGCGCAAATTTAATGCGTTTGCCTTCGACACACCAATGATGATGATGATGATGATACTCGCCGTCCTTATTTGACTCACTACACGCATATTTCACCGACTCGCTTTATGAGGAGTGAAGCGAGATTGGAATTTTAAATCGACTTTCTAATAAAGTTTGTTGTACTTACAAGTGAGTGCAAGTGGTGGAGTTGAGCCAAGCGAAAAGCAAAAAGTCGCATTGAAATTTTGTCGACTCGTCTTCGCCTTCGATGGCACACAGAACGAACGAAACGAAACGAAAAAGGGAAAAAAACGGCAAAAGCTGGCGAATAATCTGCGCGAATTTCGTATGCGAGGAGCATTCTCTCTCTATCAATTTTTCTTTAGGGCGAAGAAAATTAATTCTTGGCATCATACGAGACTTATCTAGTGTTTGAACTTATTTTCGGCAGTGAGTATGCCAACTTTTTCTTCCTCTCCACCTCCTCTCGTTTTCTGCGAAAAAGCTCATCATTTGTCTATTTTGTTTTTTATTTGCCTTGAATTTTCTTCAACTTTTTCCACGCAGCAAGGGAGGTGTGAGAAGCACAGTCGAGAGTCTCTTTTTTTCGGCTTGGACTTGTATGTGTTTACCTCTTCACGGGAAGCCTATTAAATGTAATTAATTACGTTCACCCCATAAGGGAATTGCAATCAATACGCGGACACAAAACAAGAAGGATTGTTTTCATCCAGTCGATCGTTCTTTCGCGTTGTTGTTGTGTTCCCCTTATCCGCTGGTTTCTTTTATTTGCTGCTTTGGGAATGCGATTCATCTTGTGTGGAGAAAACGCGTACAAAGTATCCAACCACAAGTACAAAATACTACGAATTATTGTGCTACAAATCGTATAATTTGTTTCAATATTTCTCCCAACTTTATCCAAGAATACTGCACAATAAATGAGTTTTTACGGATGAATTTACCAATATTCTCAGGGATGGATTTTCTTACATTTTTGTCAATCAAATAAGCCGAATAATTAATAGGTTAGAATGAGAAAAAATTGAGGGAAAATTCGTTTAAAGAAGCTGAAAACGACAGAGATAAAAGAGTTCCAATATAGGACAAGTCAAAGACGCGACACCACCTATAAGTCATGTTTGTTTCACTTTCATAACTTCATTTATTACGCCGAAAATGTATTCACACCGAAAGTTTTCACGGCAGCACCTCTTGCTGAAAGTTTATAAGCATGCGACGTTGTTAGCCGGAAGTGAGCGGGAAAGCGAGGAAGCTAAACACGTAGCAGCGCGAGCACAAAAGCCTCAGCGCATCCCCCCAATAGAGAAAAGTATGTAATATTGGAAAATCGTGAAAGTTTCCAACGATGCCGCTAACACAATCCGAACGGGGATGGTGTGCGTGCGCGCAAGTGCAAGTCTTCTGTCGTTCATCCCCGTCGAATACGCGGCGTTCTTGCGCCTCCAAAACAATATCCCGGTGAAAAATGATGTTTTGCAACTTTGCAACCATTGCCGAATAAAACACGACGAAAACGAACAAAGTTGTGCGTGCGCGCGCGCTCGTCTAATGGAAAAGAAGTGAAAAAAACTTCACTGCGCACCTAAAGTCCTTTAAGCCTATCAAAACTTGTGAAGATTTTCAATTTGTATCGAAAGCCCGTTCCACTGGAATTAAGTGATTTCATAAATATATCTTTATGTCATTGATATTGTCACTTTATGGATGCTCAGTGTGCAAACAACGCGCGCAGGCATGCAAAATCTCCTTACGCGTTGATTTATCTACTTAGAAAGTCAACTTCTTCTTCGATGGTTTATGGCGCTGAAGTGAATTTAATTAAAATTGTGTTTTGTTTTAATTAAAACTTAATAGGTCATAAAGTTTTAATAATAAACTAGAATTTTCTTCGTGTACTTGATAATTAATTAATTAATTAATATTTAAAATTACTATCCTTATTATTATTATTATTATCATTGAATTATTTGAAAAGTAACGCCAAGAAACGCCATTATTCTATACATAAGTAATTAACACATTGTAACTGCTTCAACGTGTTCATTTCAAGTAACCGGAAGTGTAGAATAATGGCTGCCATAGAATTTCCACTTCAATTATACGACCAGCACACGTGCAAACTCACCTCTCATTTACACGTTTGCAATGAGTGAGAAATATGCAATTCGACGCATACGTACAACAAATGAGCAAGCGAGAGGGTGTAATGTTTTGCGTATGCAATCGTAAATTTTTCAAAATTACACTTTTCGACTGGAGCGCCACCTAACGGCTACTAAACGTCGTAATATAGAGCAATAAACGAGAGTTATGTTATTGGCTTGAAACGCGCTCGCGAAGGCAACGTGCGCATCGAATTTGCGTTTCTGCGTTTAGCTCGCTTTTCATCGCCGCTTCCTGCTACACGTTATTATTATTATCGTTATTATTATTATTACAAAAGAATACGCGCACACGTGGCGCACACACTCTCTCTCTCTCTCTTGAGAATACGAATTCGTAATGGATAATGGCGCCTTGTTTTGTGCTTCGTGCCATTGCGGCTCGCACTCGACGCGCAAAAAAAACTTTGGAATTGCTTACATAAATTCTCATCTATTTAAATTTCGCGCCGTGTGTTGAATTATGCGACATTCTTTATTGCTACAGTCCGTCCTTTTTACTTTTCTAAATTGCATTTTGCAATAAAACAAAACAAATTTGCTTTTTGCGGAATTGCCTTTTAACTTTTTGAATGACATTCTCTCAATTTTTAATCAACAACAGCCCCCCTTGTAAGTGGGTAGGTATGTATATGTGTGTATGATGTGATGTTTCATCATTATAGAAATTAGAAATTACCGGAAACGGAAGTCATCCCTTTAGGCGTTACGTACCCTTTTGTTGTACGCACAAGCGCGTTAATATCTTTCCCTATTAGTAAAACCCGTAGTCGTGTCTCTAACATTACCATAAGATTTGCACTATTTGCGCGCCTCATTATTCTCAGTTTCTTAGCGGCCTTGCAGCATTCAATTTACCCTCTTGACTGCAAAAGGGGAGCACAATGTTTACAAATGCCACTTGTCTATACAGATTCATTCCATAACAATAGACAGATACGCGGAAAATCAACGTGAAAGGGGAGGCAAACGGAAATAAAGGGCTTCCCATTCTACGTGTCGAATATTTAGGCACAGCAACAACAACAACACGTCAACTCCATGCAGCACCGAGAGGGAGAGAGTTGGGAAACAAAGTATAACCCCTTCATTTAAATGTGCGTTCGAAGGGATTGAGTCGTTTCTGGAAAGATTGCAAAAGTGCAGCCAAACAAGTAGGTAAGTATGCGAGTTTTAAGTGCGAAATGTTATTTGAAACGCACGAACGCGTACAGGCTTCGCTCATTCGCTCGTAAATTAAGCGTTAAATTTCGTCATGAGCGATGGAAACCTTTCAGCAGCAATCTTGCATTTTAAACTCGCGATGAGCAGAAATGTAGCATGCAAGAAAAGCAACTCGATGAAAGTTGGCAAAGTTTACTTTCTGTAGTTAAATGCTTGCAATATTCAAACATTTTTAGCACATTCAAATAAATGCAAAATATCCAAATCATCCTGAATATTTTCCACTTGAAAATACACATTTTGACTTTAAAAGGGAATTCTTATAATTTGAGTAGACGTTGAAAAAAGGGATGAAATTGATTGAACGATAAGGAAATGAAGCGTGAATGAATTTTCGAATTATGATCAAGTTTGAAGAGTGGGAGAAGGAAAGCTGGTAGCTCATAATATAATTAAAGTTGTTTTCATATAATTAAAGCACTTCTTAGTGGAGTACGCGCGCGCGGATTTCCCTTCGAGCGGCACGCAGCAGCATATTCGAGTTTATAGTGCAGAATCCTGTAAGGACATAATTATATTGTGTGTAGGCGCCCATACATGCGCACATATCCTTTCCGCTGGTGCGCTGCGACCGCACAGAATTGTGTCCCATGCGCTCTTCAATTACGCCAGTGGTGGCGGACGTGGGGGCGGCGAATAAAGTGCGAGCACAAATCCATGCATGCGTCGCCGACTTGTAGCGTTTGCTTACACGCGTATATATTTTCAACAACAGCGTGCTGGCTGGCACTGCAGTAAACTATTGCAAAGGGCGAACGAACGCGCGTTCAAAGGGACGTTCGCTGTGTATGCAAATGCGAAATGGGGGTAAAAGGATGACTCCCCGGCGTGAAATTAACGCGTGTGCAGTGCCAAAAAGGCGCGCACGCATGTGCTACACACTTATGCTGCGCTCTGCGGCGGCACACTGCGGATTAGGACGTAATCCTTTTAGCATTTCCTCCGCGGAGAAAATACGCGCGCGTTCGCTTTCGACTTTTCACAAGACGAGAGATGTGTATTTCATTAGCGCACAGCCCACTCATATGTGTGTGCATCTGCCAGATATGACTTAATTAACCTAATTGCCAGTTTCACGCCAACTTTACGAACTTGCCGCATAACGCGCATATAAAAGAAGGATAATGATATTCAATTATCCGCTTTGCCCGTACGAGCCGTAATCTTTTCTAAGAGGATAATCGTACGCCGTCATTTCATTCATTGCCGAAGCGTTTTCCATTTGTGAATTAAACATAAACATTTGTGCTGCTCTTTCAAATGCGCTCGAATTATTTTCAAAGGGTTACGGTTTTCATTATCTCAATAGGATAATTACTTAAGAAATCCATAAAACTTGTTTTTTTATCATTTACTTTCGCAATAGTGAAAATTATTATCACTCAGTAAATTAGATACTTAGGTACTTTTTTCAGAACAAAAAATTTAATTTCCAGATTTCATATAGGAAGATGTAAAATTTAAATTTTGTTTACGGAAAAACATATAGATTTCTTATTGAATTTTGTATTCTTTGGAGGGATGCAAGCAAAGCGCGTCAGGTACTTTGAAGGGATTTAAAACAAATGCAATAAGGCGAAGTACATTCGCACCGTAAAATGTGCACTAAACAGACGGTTCGTGCGCACGCGAAACAAACACTCTTTATGCGTGTTAATTTCCTTTTAAACAGCGCCACCACTGGAAGCGGGCAAATCCCTTATTAATGCCATTTCACTTAATTTACAATGAGCGCGCCGCGCGCATTTTGTTTGCGTGCTTCCTTAGGTTTTAAACTCGTATTAGGAAGATGTAAGCAGTGTCACAATAGTAGGTACCAACGAGACAACAATATGCGCAAAGCATTGTTGGCGGCAACGCGGCCGAGGCCGCCTCTTTGTCCGAAATGATAGCAAGCCATTCGTTGCTCGTTTGCTGATGACAACTAAGCTCCGCTGGCGTATGCTAGTGGCCCAGCGGTAATGACACGTTATTTCCTGCAAAACGCCTTTTAATTTTCCAATTTACAAATGGAAATAATGGAATGCGCACCAGACGGCGCGTGTAAAGTGCGACAAACAAGCTTTTGCTCTTTTGCGTGCGCGACACTCGCAGCAGCAGCAGCAGCAGCAGCCGAAGAAGAAGTAGAAGAACAAAGCACGCGGGTGTACAGAGCACAACGAGGATGCTGATAATGATTTTCATATTTTGATGAGTGCACCCCGCATCTTAGCGCACAGCACAATGAAGTTGAGTGCACTTAAATTTCATTTCTTTATGTTCTCGCCGCGCTGAAATGCAGAGTCACAAACCGTGTCTCGTCTTCTGCATAAAACATTTCGTTCTATTATATGATTATCAACGTGCCCGAATGTCCTTTTATTTATGCGTTTGCATACTTGTCTTCTTACAACGTGTCACACACATTTTATTACATTTTTTCCTCATGTTTAATGAAAATGTAAAATATTTTATTTACCTACGATGAATCATAATTTTCTTGCTTTATGTTTACGTAAAGTTTGTTTTGCAAAACACCAATTAATAAATTCATAAAAATCATTACTTTTGATAACGAGCTTCCGGTGAAAATCAAAATTTGATTCATTGAATTTATTCTAGAAGAAAATTTTTAAAAGCTTTGATAAATTGAATGATCATGTTCTGACATATTTTATTGACAAATAATTACAGACATGAAATGATCCAGCATCCCGGACAACGAGACAATCCAGTATGAAACGTCTACATTTTTTTTTGCGCGGCTCGGTTGTTTGCATGTGACCCGACGAAATCCTCATCAAACAAGAGGCGAATTACTCTCGTCTCTTCGTTCCACTTGAACCCTTTATTATAAGCGTGGACGGAAAAAAGCGGGCAATTCGCTTGGTGGCACATTCCACCCTTTCGCCCTTTTGCCCTTTTTCGGGCGCGCTTGCTTTGCGCAAATAATATGTATGTAATTCGTACTTTTCATTTAAGTTTCACACTCTGATGTGCAAACAAGCGTTTGGCCATTCCGTAAAACGCTCGGACCGTATCAACAATATGGATCGACTTGCAGCGCAACAAAGAGCACGAATGCCATAAACGCGGGAGAGATAGAAAGCGTAATTCTTTTAATTCGGGAACATATACAAATAAAATTAATTAGAGCACTCAGCCCTTCGGTCAGCAAATGCCAGCGCAAGAGAGCATCGCGGAGCAGCACCGTTTTACACTCGATGGCGCGCATTGTGGACCAAGAGTTTGCCGACCTGTAAATTATTTAATTCCGGCCGACAGGAGCGCAATGTATAAATAAACCTTCTTGGACACGTCTATGACGTGTGCTTACAATTTTTCTTCCCTTTTTGTCATCGACCCCCCGCTCCTTCGTTCGTGCTCCACGTCGCTTTTTTATTCCCTGCGAAACGGGAAGTGAATGCGTGTATGCGCCATCCATGCGGACATGATGCCAGTAGGACGCGCTGTTTTATAAGTTTGAGTACGCGTTGCGCGTGTATAAGCGGATTACTGTTCGAAAGAGTGAAAAAAAATGCACACGCGTCCATCGCGAACGCTCAAAATGTCTATAAGCGTGCTTACTTCACGCTCTGATGGATGACATAAAAACCCATCGGCTACGAGTACCATCCAGAAAAATTTGCCATTTTATAATAGTAAAGTGAGCAAAGAAAAAATACACTCGATTTCATTGTCAACTACTTTAGTTACCTATAATAGGGTTCAAGTTTCAATTTTAATTTAAAAAAATTCAATTACTTAGGTATTACGATAGCACATCTTTGGATATAACGCTGAATTCTAAGGGGTGGTTTCTTAATAAATATATCAATATTCGATGCAGTAAAGCAAATTTCATAATATTCTTTCTAACGAAGAAATTCTTTTTTTTTGTTTTCTATAGAAAATAATCAAATTGAAGTCGTTTTAAACCCAAATTATATTTTGAGACAAGTTTGCAATTTAGCTTGGGTTTTATTAACATTATTACTTCAAGAAAATATAGGGGAAAAATGTACTGTAATTTTAACTAAAAGCAAGACGAACTTAAAACATTTGATAAGGTGCTGACTTTTCGGATATAAGAAAGGAAAACGGAAAAGTCTTTGTTCTCGCCCCCTTTCGTTCTTCGCGTTTGAACTCGACCTTTTTCCCGATCGCTTTTTGCGCGACAACACAGCTACCTTGGCACTCTTATTGCCATACTTTTATTCCTTTCCGTTACCACAAGAGACAGATTTTTTTCCCCGGCGAGGCGCGCAAGAAGTGCTTTCCGATATTATATTAAAAGACTTATCGGTTGTGCCGATCAAAGCCACCCTCAGCGTGTCGCTCGGGGTGACCATCAAAACCATTCCTGTGCCGCATTTATATACAATTTATAGAGTGTTTCCATAATCAATAACATCCCCACACAAATTACGATACTCCCATGAAAATTACAGCTTACATCTGGCTGTAATCAAGTAATTTTAATGAAAATTTAATTCCGAGACGCTCTGTATACACGTATGTAATAATATATCACAGGCAAAGATTATAATTTTAAATTTTCCTCTCCCCTTTTGATTTAGTACTGTATTCTTTGCAATCGTGCATTTGAACTTTACCAAAAAGCGCTTGAATACAATGCTTTATAACTTGAAAGAAAATTTAAGGATAATGATTGATTATTTTTTATGCCAAAGTCTCATATTGCGTTTTCCCACTAGCAACAACGATTGATAACTTGTATTATCTTTGTGTGAATGTAGAGGATATTGAAAGTTTGGTGAACAAAAAGGATAATGAAAAATAAATTCACTCTGCTTGCAAAATATAAATTTTAAGCATAAAATATTTCGAGCGATCCCAGGAGTTATCATAAAATATTAAATACTATTCGAGTTTGATATTTTATTAGTTTTTCCACACGATGGTGGCATGCGCGGCAAAAGTTGGGGGATTCCCTCGACGCAATGGTGCATTATGCAATGGAATGCAATTTGCACGAATGGCAGAAACGCGAGCAATGAAAAATACATTTATGATGCCGCTCATCGTACTCATATACCTATATATGATGTGTGTATATGCATATTGCTCAGTGTAAACAGCATCGAAATATTGTAATACCAATGCGCGTATAAAATTTTTACGCCTTCGCTCGTTGCATCAAAACTTATAATTGCATCAAGCGAGAGGAGAGACTTCGTCACGAGCGCAACAACAATCATGACACATTTTAGATTGGACGAGCGATGAAAGCGCACCGATTAATCATGAACGTCGAAGCGCGCGCGCGCACACGCCGAAGATGTCTGAGTTCATAAATAAGTAAATAAGTGACGATGCGTAAAGCGTCAGCGAATAAAAAGCTCGCTGTGAATAGCACACACACAAAAAAACGAATAACAACAACAAGATACAAGAAGTGGAACACGAACAACAAGAACTAGAAGCTAAAGAAATGGCTGACTAAGAGAAGTAGAGGAGGAAGAAGAGATAATGGAAAACTTTACATCCACATCGCCAACTTTGTAAGATATTCGCCGCATCAAAGTTATTTTGCTAAGTAGATAAGTAATAAATTCCAAAGATAAAACAATAGTTTTGCATTTGCCTTGATTCGTATAAGCGGAATGTACCTTGTTTCCTGATTTGATGTGTTTGAAAATTCGGCAATCCTTTAAATCCTCTCCGAGAGTTTATAGATCCTACTTAAAACCTTTTCGGTTTAACTGACTTGTTATTTATTCATGCGTTTTATTAATGATTAAACAGGAAGAATTACTTATCTATTGTTCTATCTCACAATGGCTATCGATCGAATGGAATTAATTTATAAATACAACTAATTAGTTAAGACGTCATTAACCATTTACATTGTGACGGGTGGCAACAATACGTTCGCCAAGTGCATGCATCAACTATGAAGACGACTACAAATTCAGAAACGTAAGGCGATATCATGTATCTTGTCGGCTCTAATTATGATTGATTGCATATCTGGCATTCGCAGTCAGAGACGCGTAGGCACATAAATCAACCAACATGCATCCAATGTTAATTAAACACAATTCTACAGTATGTTCGTATTACTGAATGTATGTAAACTTTCGTAATGGAAAAGCATGAATAACGCGAGTTATTTACAGGAAAAGTTCTAAAAGTGAATAGATGAAGTAAACGTGAATGTACTGTGAAAATACGACTTGTATATTGCGCATACGCGATAATATAATATAATATTCGCGTTTATGATCATGTTAAGAATGAGGGATACGCCATAGAAAAATATGGATAAAAGAGGAAGAACACGTAGTCATCATCCATTGGGCATTGGCCATCTTGGCTACTATAAAACTTCTTTTGTGTCTATCGCTGATTCGAATCGTGGTAAACGGATAAATAATAAATTTCGACTACAATGTAGCAGTCAATTCACCAAATATACTATGTGTTTCTGAGAAATTTGTACTTTGAATAATATCTAAAATATTTTGAATTTTTCTGAGGCATTGGTTTTATAAAAAGTTATTTTGTTGACAAGTGAAATTGAATGAAATCTGTTGTGGGAACACCAAGTATGTGAAATATTTTGTGGGATTATTAGAGACGGCGGATATCGAAATCTATCCGAATGGAAGTAGTAGAAACTTGTTCGTTTATATTGGCGCGATGATGGTCTGGCATTGGTGCTGCCCGTATAACAATATATTATACATGTACCTTGCGCACCGCACCTCTTTCCGACCGAATGAAGAACGCGGCGCGAATTCGAAACGGAGAGAAACAGACGGGCTCGTTCGTCGTAAAGTTCGCCAGCGCGCCGGATACAGAAATCATAAACAATTCCGCCGAGATGCTCAACATGCCTCGATGCTCTCGATATCCCCATCCCGATGGCTTACATCCTTGCGCAAACATATACTCGCGTTTGATATCGCAGCAACCCCCGGAATGCATTCTTCGATATTAGACGCCAATCGCACGACGCGAACGAACGCCTCACGCGATATAATGATGCCAATTGAATTGCGAATTTCGCTCACACGTTTTCTCATTTCATCATTTCTTTCGCAATTTTTCTTCTCTTTCTTAATAAAACTTGCAATAAAAATGCGATTTCTATCAGAGTTCATAATTTTTACCTTTCGTGTGTGTAATCAATGATGAATGAAGATGATGACGAAATAATCAATCTTTGCTCACCTGTAACAAAAAAACAAATATTATTATTATAAGTACAAAAAGTCGAAAACTTTGAACTCTATGGATTAATGCATTTCTGCAAAGGATGAAATCATTTGTTAATTGCTTTTTTCAGAAAAGAAACAATTTTTCAAGCATGAAAACATTTAAATTAAATTTCGAATGTTTAGAAAGAGATTTGTAGTCATAACACATGATCAAACATTAGAAAAGTTGGAGAATTCAACGAAATAATAACCAAATAAAATTGAATTTTATACACGATCATATTTTACGATCACACAAAATGTCATCGACATAACCAGCCATATTCAATTCGATTCGGCTGCGCGCGCCATGCCGCACCGCCAAAGAACTTACTCACGCTCGAATGCACTTTCTAAGCAAATGTGTACATCGCATGCATGTACAATGTGCATCTGACGTATTCGTGTTATCATTGCGCATCGCTAGCTCCCTTCGATTTCGCCGAAGACGTTGTTGTCATGACGCGAGCGCAACTCTTATTTTTTTTATGATTCGTCGCGCAAACGCCGTCATCAAAGTGCATCATACACCGCCACCCCGCGCGCCGCCTCAGGGTGCTCCGCCGGTTTCCGATTGAACGATTTCGAAAACGCGAACACGCAAAGGGCTTTTACGCTTACAAATATTAGTTATAAATATTTATTAAGCCCTAATAAAAACGAATGTGTTGTCGTTCGCGGCCGTCGTATCGTTTGTCGAAATGGTGTGTGCCTTTTTGCCCGGATTTTCGCACCACACGCCGTCGAGTTATCACACAATACACAAGGCAGGGCGCGCGTATTTATCTTGCTTACCATAAACTACCCCAACGCGACGCCATTCAGCGTTCAGCGAACAGTAGTCGCAGCCATAGCGGAAACGCGCTGAATATACTGATAAACAACAAGAAATGGAACGCGGATAAAGCATGTAAGTTGTAGTAATAAATAGGTCATTAAATGTACCATTCGAAAATGTTCAACAAATCATTCATATTCTTAACACGTCCGCATAAAACACTTGAAAATAATGAAGAATAACAGCAATGTATCAACGATTAGTGAACGCACTTATGCTCAACTCGTAAAACTAATCCCGCAAGCTTCCCGGAAAGGCGGAAAGAAGAAGAAGAACGACGCCGACGACGAGGATGTCGACGACTGAGAACACGAAGGAAACGTGCAAGACGAGCTATCAGTTCGTTGGCTTCTTTAAGACCTTCATGTGCCCGGAAATAAACAACCTCTGAGAGAAGGAAGAAAAAAGAAAAGACGTTGAGGAGAGACGAACAATAATAAAAAACACGAAAAATACTGCAAGCCAGCTTACGTCTTTCTTCCCGGAGCCGAGTGAAGGAGTGCGTGTACCTTCACTCTGGAGGGCTTCGAGTTGGATCGCCTGCGCACTACTTGTTCAGCGATAACGAATTGAGGCAGCGATAAATCGACGTTTCGAGATCACTGAGACGGTAATTACGTTACGAACAACAACAACAACGCAGTTTCGCTAATACCTTAATGCAGGATGAGCGCACGCGCACGACGCATGCCTCAACCGGAAGTCAAGAAGTCAAGAACTCACGAAGGAAGCACGTATCAGTAATATTTAATGTTATGTGATTATGATAACAAATTGCGCCACTTAGCCACTAGAAACATGCACGTAATTAATCTAAATTTGGATACGTACGTAGGTAGTATATTTTTCGATCAAAACAACCCCTAACGGAATAAAATACTGATTGACATGTTTTGATACGTTTTAGATTTAATTTAGAACGTCGTATGCAATTTTGAAGCGCCATGGAGGATCAAACGAAATAAAAAAGCCAAATAGGCAGCAGCTCCATACTGCCATTCAGAGCGGGCGGCGTCTTTTTTATTTTTAGAAAGAGGACGCGCTTTTTGTTTCTCCTCAGTGCGCGCAAAAATTTTCCAGCATCCTGGTAATAAGCGCGCAGACGAGTTATAGATTGCTGGCGATTTTCCAGGCTATTGTTTCAATTTGCCAATCGATTTCTTATAGCCGCCCCCGCAACTGCGCGCCGCTGCTGCTACCGCTGCCTCCTTCCCCATTCGCCTCGCGCAATATCGCCGTTAAGTCGGCGAAATAAAGCCAACTGAAAATTTTTGAGCCAAATGAACATCATTATGTCATTTCTTTTGTTCGCACACCAAATAAACTAATACAAAACTCAACAAAGCGTACCATAAAATGGGATAAAAGAAGAAATTTAGCAAATATAAAGAAATAAAGAGACTTAAATGAAATGATCAGAGATTATTACTTTGTTTGCCTTCTTAGCGTTTCGCATATATTCTCTTTTGGCAATTGCCTTAAGTGATTAAGCATAATTTCTTAAGATACTTATTAATTAGTGAAATTATTTTGAAATTTATTTAGATTAGCATAAAATATGCAGAAAGCACTCAAATTAATGAAAATTAAGATAGATTTCAACAACAACTCTGAAGGGGGCTAGATTACAACCCTCTGATGAATAAAACTTGCCAAAGTAATTATTTCTTTTCGTTAATGATTTTCAAAAAGCAAGTCCAGCGATACGTATCGCACAATAATACGACGAGTGCAGTTTCGTATGAATCACGCGCCCCCTTTGGCGCGTTTGAACATTGCTAATTTCGCTTTGAGCGTATGCCACCCCCTCTGACACTTCTTGAAACATTCACGCATTACGTATTCAGCACGCGCTCGCACGCCAACACTATTGCTACTACACAGTGGTAGCGCGAAGGGTAATTGGACGGGACTCGCACGGAAAATAAATCAACAATTTGTCTCGCGCGCTTTATGCACACACGTTTCGTGTGTGCGACCGCAGCGCCAATTCCAAACGACGATTACTAATCGCCACCGCCATGTTACTTCTTCCCGTAATGCAGGCGCAGGGGTGCGCGACGCGCAGATTGATAATTTGATTACACTTTGCACGTTTCCCTTATGCTTCCTGCCGCCCTTCTCTCGCGAGGAGGGTGCACTCACACCCTGCGCGTGCTTAGCGTTAACGGTTTGATTCATACGCGAATAATGGTCGCCCACTCGTTCGTGTCGTTTGCGGTTGCCAACCCCAACATTACTTACATTAGTTAGCATGCTCAAAGCAACTACAAAGGGGTTTTAATTTGACACCCCCGGTTTACCTTTTCACTTCACGCAAAGTGCATCTTAATATATTTTCAACTTATCATTTCTAATGATAATGTTTTTATCATTCAGTTACTCTCACGACAAAAACTTTTTAAAATAACTATAAACTTTTTAATATGACTTGTTTTTAAATCAACAATAATAAAAAAGTTACAAATATTTCAACGTTATTAAAAATTTATAATTGCACTTTTTCAGTGTTTTCAGAGAATGTGGAAAGTTATTTAAATTTTTAAATGTACGACTGAAATTTTACCATTTTACCACGAATGAATGAATTGTGAGAGGAAATGTCTTAATAAAAATATATTTAAAAATATATTCAACCCTTATACGTGTTGAATAACAAAGCGATTGAGGCGACAAAGTGATTTATCGAAAAGCGAATGTGAAACAATAAAATCACATTTTTCACTTTCCACTTCCTTCGAATGCCATTCGCAGAAAGCAACATTGTTTCCACTTACAAGTTATTTTTCCTCTTTTTTTACACATTCTGCTTTAACACTGCATTCTTCTTTCACGCGATTGACACAGCTTTGGTTTGCGTTCGCGGTTCGTTACCTTCGATCGTATTTCCGCTTTTATTTGCATTTATATATTTTTCTCAGCCGGCCTCCCTTCGTGAAAGCGGAAGCAGGTGAATGTATTTATGTGAGATTTCCGTAAATCGTAACCGAAAACGTCACATTAAACGCAAGCCGAGCGCAATTCTAACATTCTAAAGTCAAACACAAAACGCGAGTATAGCAATGCAAGCCCAAAAATCATTTTCACATTCATCCGTACATTGTACAATGCGAATTATGATTGTGCATGCTAATTAATTTTCATGAAAAACTTTTTTAATTAAATTAGATCTACCAGAAACCAAATAATAGCAAAACTCATTCGCAAAGATGTTGAAGGAAACACGCACAGGACCAGCGAGATTTCTATCACAAAGACTAGGAAGTCAGTCAGTAAGGACCAAGTACAGCGGGCGTGTGCTTCATCAGTGTTGCTTTCAGCGGGCGGTTAATTAAGAAAATTGTAATTAAAACTAATCAACTCTTTTTTAACAAAATGCAGCAAGTACAATTTTTGTGCTTAATTTAATTTCGGGAATTAAAAAAGAGACAAATGAATAAAATAACTATGCAATTACTTATTCGTTGTTTTGATTGACTTTTTAATTAAATTACAATGAATCCACGGCGTAATTTAATTAATTTAGGAAATTAATTGAGCGCATGTCTCACCGATTTCATGGTTTTTGTTATTTTTTTTGTGCAAAATTGCAATCGCTGCAAATATTCAGTTTGCATTAAATGCAAACGCAAAATGGAAAAGTGGGTAAATGGAAAACGCGGCTCGGAAATACTCTTCGGCGCGCTATTTGCGCGAAATGCGACCATTACGCGCGCACAAATATATTCCTCCAGATGCAGAAACCGTTCCAGTGCAATCGCATCGCATTGTCTCGTTGCTGGTCAGTTTGGTTCGAATATGCTCGGTGTCATATCCATATAGGAAAGCACGGAGGACGAGAGCGTGGATGATACCGCAGAATGCTCCTTTTGCTGGCCAGCGAAACGGGCGCATTGAATGCGCATCGAAAGCGCTCGCTAGCGTTTTGTTTAGTTGGGCTTTTATGCGATGCGCACGCCAGCAGTACAATGAAACCGGATTTTATACGAAACGCAAAAATGCAATAAACTTTTAACTCCCTTAACTCTTTTAACTCTTTGAACTCATTCCCGCAGCGTGTGCGCGCCCGTTCTGCTTCTCGGTTCAATCGTTTGCTCAACCAGAACAAGAAGCGATGCTCAAACTCGTAATGCTTTTGATTGAAGTTGTACTTTTCTCGACTAGATTCCTATTATTTAATGTTCTCTCACTCTTATGAAAATTCAACAAGAAATTTAATGTCGTAGTGTGAATAGTTTTTTAACAAAGAGAATGACAATGACAAGCAATTTAAGTTGGCATAATATATGCACATTTTGCGCACTACCAGAATGAGCGCAAACAACACACACAACGACGTCATTTGCTAATTGCATTAGACTCGTAAACGTAAACGTTTCCGAGGAGCGCGCACGAGCAATGAGACTAGGAAATTATGATTTTCATTAGAGCCCACTCGGGTCGGGCAAGCGAGCACGCGGGTCGACGGATATATGCTCCTGCAAGTCCAGTTGCATCGAAGGCGTTAGTTAGTTGGACGCAGCCAGCCGCAGTGCATAAAATGGAACGAGCGGACCGACGACGGACGGGCATCGTCCTTTCTTCGAAACTTGCTTGGGTCGGCCGCGGACTGGCTAACAAGAAACGTCGTACCACAATACGCCCGATGAGCAAACCAGAAAGACAACAAATACTACTCTACTCCTTGGCCGCTTCCTTCGTTTGCAAACTCATTTCATGCTGCACACAATGCATACGACTGACTACCAAAGAATGACCATTTTGTTAACGTTAATGTCTTTCTCCCGAAATTGTTATTTATTTGTTTATCCCAAGCCGGAAATAACCTCAATTATTTCAAGCAAAACTCGCAACTAAATTATTTATTATTTATTGCATTTTTGCCATGTTTATACTAAGTTTGGTGCATTTCTTGCAACTATTTAGCTGGACGCTCAACGCTTGTAATTATACGAAAGGAACAGCACTTGAGCTTGATACGGAAATGCTCGAAATGTCCATTCCTGGCTTGGGTAGCTCGTTGGCGGTGATGCCAGAAGACTACCACCGCCTCCGTCTCGTCCCTTCGGCTGCAACTTTACGAAACTGGCTAAAACCGCATTCGGTTGGCAAACAACATACAACCATCGAATCTTGTATTAGCGCAAGTTGCTTGCATGTGTACACACTTAACAATTTTCATTGCGTTGCGTTGCGTCGCGTCGCGTTGTCTTTGTTGCACGCGTCAATGTTTACTTCCGTTTTTCTCGTGCTGCTCGAAGACGTCACATAAGCACCCACTTACTTACGTCGCGAACTAAAAGTTTAATGTTTGTTGGTTCCACTTTGGAATTGTACATAACTTAACCTTTGCGACCCAAAATAGACGTGCAAAAATACTAACGAGAGTAACGACAGCCAAATGAACAAAAAATAAAACTCGACGACACACGAGTTTACGCAACATGAAAAACTCATTTCCTTTTATACGTTAGTTTTGTTATTCTTTTACAGAGTGTTAAATTTTTATCATTTCTGATGCAAAAGTTTCATATCGCGACCCCACAAAGACCGTATAATTCCGTCGTTATATACGAAACGTATAACAAATTGTTATCTTATCAACAAAGTCATAAATAAATTTTGTAACCATGACAGCGTAACACTGGAATATATCCTGAATTTTCCGATAAATGAAATAGTTTAAGATAATCTCCGGAAAAGCAAAGTAAAATTTTAATAAGATAAAATATTCGAGTTAATAAAGAGGACTTTGACACGTAATAAAATGGCGAATGAATTATGTACAAGAAAAAGCAACATGTAAAAGAAATCTTAGTTTCAGGCAATCTGGAAATCTATTAAAGTGAAATAAGTGAGGAGGACACGTACGAAAGTGAGTTGGTGCGAACGCGAAGGAATTAAACGGGAGCATAATGGACGCACGGCACGTAGATAAATGCTTATTGCATTCAATGTGCACATTGCGCACGCTTTCGTCGTCGGCGGCAGCGGCGGCGCCGGTGTGTCCCCTCAATACACAACCGCCCCCCGAAACGACACGCGGCGCAGAACGCGAATGTTGTGCGAAGAGGTAATCATCCCGGTGTAATGAGTCCCCGGCGGCGTCATCGCAATGCAATCAGCGCGCCATCGTACAGTGCGTCTTATCCTTCTTCTTATCCCCCTGCTACCACTCTCCAGCTGAGCTTCCACCGACAGAAAGAAAGACTTGCCAACTTATTATACGCGCAACTTCTTCTTTCCGAGCGAGTGTCATGAACAACGCGCACAAAAAACGAATAAAACCGCTCGCTGATAAGACTCGTGTAACAATTAATTAACTCGTTCGAAACTTGTATACTTAAAAAACTACAAACTTATGTTGTCAACTATAAGACACATTACTTTGACTAGTTTTATAATTATTTCAGCATAAGAAAAATATTGCTTGGTAAGTTTCGTATTTTTCGCAATCTTTTAAATTCTTTTACCGTAGTAAAGAAGCAACACGAAACAGCTGTCGCTTTCTCAGGGCAAAAAGATTGTTATTTTCGTTTTGCTGCAATGATCAAGAAACGCACGAAGAAGACACAATGAGATTCAGCGACGATGAAGAAGCTTGCTTCACCGCACATCTGGCCAATATGAAGATGCGTTGCTCATAATATGCTCTGCCGCCGTCGCGTCACTTTTTCATGCTTTTTCCTTCTTATTTTATTCACGCGAAACCACCAACCAACGAATGAATAAATCTTTTTGTTGTCACATATGCAATTTCCACGAGATATGAATACAACCAATTTAATATTATTTCTTACCACATCAACCCCCCACCCCCATCTGTCTACCATCAATTTTCTAAAAATATTCGGAAATTACAATGAATATTTAATTGTTATTCAAATCGCCATGAATCATTAAGTACTCAATACATTTTAATACAACTAATTGACTTTTAATTATACATTATTTCGTTGCGTGCCGCCTCCCCCAATGCTAAAACTTGAGGAAACTCTGAGCTGCTAACCGCTCGCGAACGCTCAAGTAATTAATTAGTAATTGCTTCATTATCAAGCAGCGGTCAACGTGCTTGCATTATTCTGGAATTATTTTAGGGCTGTACCACAATACAATCTCATACGTAATTACAATCGGACACAATCTGTACGCATTGTTGCGATTTCGCAAATAAATGTGAAATAGTTGTGCCGGCCAATTTCCGGTGTCGAGCGGAACGAAAATACCTACAACGCGTTGGTGCTCTCTGTACGCATCGATCATAAACAGCTTACGGATTAGTTGCATGCGCAATTAATTAATCGTGCTCACACATCCTTCAATGAAATGCCCATCAGGCGAGCGCCGTACTCATTAATAATCAAATGCAAATACACACTCGCCCTGTACAATTGCGCCAATCTCAATCATTGTTGTTCGCACACAACTACAGATAATGCGCGCTTTGTCCGTGCCATGCAATATAGCACAACAACAACAACAACAACAAACATGTTATTATTTGTTTTCATCAATTAATCATAATGCTATTAGTTGGTTAATTATGATGATATCACATATCACAATATATGTGAGCTTGGCAATTACTATTTTACATTGCATAATACTTATTGATTATTTAGCATACCGGTAATTATATTTTATTAATATTTACGCCAATCATGAATGCATGTTTATTAAACATGATAATTAATTATGATAATTATCAATGCTTTTGTTCGCATTCAAATATGATGATTGTCTGCGGAGCTAAGCAATCAGTAGGGAAATTAAAGTTTTCGCCATCAATTTTAGTAATTTGAATCCCGGAGATCTTAGGATAATGACTTGCGCGTTCAAACAAAAATTATCATCATTTTTACAACGATTTCCGACGCACACTCTGAAACGGAATAATTATCATCGCATTTGCATTTCATTCCGTTTGATTTCGCCGTGATGCTCATCAAAGAGCGTACGATTAATTCGCGAGCGTTCTAAGTGCTGTTCATGCTTCATTAAAATATTTTCCGCTTCTGCTTCTTTCATTCAGGATCGACTTTAATTAACTTACTACAAATACTATTAACGCAAGTTATTATATTCTTTATCATGATGATTACATTTTCACTGATTTCAAACAATTATTTTATCTTCTTGAAATGCAACTTCCGGTATAAAACAGGAAATAAACTTTAGAAATCCATGAAACTGCAACCGCAAAATTCTTAACTTTTTATTACGTTTCCCGATGTTCAGCAATTTGTGAAAATTAGTTTTGGAATCTGATAATAAATTAAGAATTATTTTTACGATTCATAAAGTATTGATCGATAGTTATCATATGAATTTGCTACCTGAATAAAATTCATTTTGACGCATTGAGATAGCAAAAATGCATTTCGGGTTCAGCGTACGTACTTGTACACGTTTTCAATGCACGTATTCCATTGCCACCACCCTCATGCATCCCCCGCATACGGGTGCAGCTCTCCTCCTTCGTTCAACGCTTTGATCGAATTCGCGCACGTACATACGTCAAGGATATATGCAAAGATAAACAACACTTTGTATTTTAGTCAAGTACTGA
This sequence comes from Aleochara curtula, assembly GCA_963978815.1. NCBI lineage: Eukaryota > Metazoa > Arthropoda > Insecta > Coleoptera > Staphylinidae > Aleochara > Aleochara curtula. The sequence goes on along the minus strand of OZ022216.1, from coordinate 14,185,088 downwards.
TGCGATCATTCGCACGCTTCGTTTCCTATCTCGAGTGTCAGTAGTATAGTTCGACCGCCCTCCCCCTTCAGAAACCACCCCATACCAATGCGAACCGCGGCTCTATTCGCTTTAAGCTTCGTTCGGTTTGTTTATCATTTCAAAGCAGATTAGCGCATAAATTAAACTTTACTCTTCGCGTATAATTTTGTTGGCTGAATGCTGAATATGTATGCGTACTTATAAAAAATATTCATGATCCTTGAATTCCAGCAAAAGATACTAAAATAATATACGAGCACGAAGAGTTATTGAACTTATTGAGCATGAATGTAAGTAAACATTTGCGATTTAATATGCTCAATCAGCATGGGTCTGATTCGATATTCAATATTTAAAAATGCTTGCTCCCTTTAATATTTGTGCAATGAGTTTTTCCCCCTCTTTGTAATTTTTTCGCATCGTAGCTGCTTAAGTAAAAAAGCAGACGTATAAATTTCACTTTGAGTACTTAAAGTGCGCATGGAAATATGTGCTCATTTAAACGGTAAACGTATTCGAACGGCAGAACGCGCTGAAGAAGTAAAATCGGGTTTGGTCCCCGTCTTTGATGGCGCACACGACCGAGAAAGTAGTATCGAATCGAAAGTTTGGATGCCTGCATCGTCGATGGATTTGTCGGCGGCGTCCTCGAGAAAAACAAACGACGCCAAAGGAAAAATAAATGAAAAATAAACGTTTGCAGTGCAGACACACGCCGGACAAGCGGCGAGGACGAGAGTCGAGAGAACGTCTTTGCATATTTAGCTCGCTCGGTGCGCTTTTATGCTCGTCTTGCTTTCACTTCGAGTGCGTATACGTGTCTCCGAAACAGATGCGATCGCTAAAAAAAACAAATAAATATGCGCACAGATTCGCCGAGCGCGCTCTCTCCAATTTCAATTTGCTTCGAATGCGATTCCAATCATTCGAAAAAGGCATATAAATGCAAATAGAAATATTTCAGAATAATCATTCCGATCGCAGGCGAATCAACCATATGGCGAAAAAAATAAGGACGAACGTACAACGATGCGATGGATCTCTTCTCTTCGGTCTGTTTTATTTACGTATGAATTGAAATGTAAAATATTGAAATGTCTTCAAAACTTTATAAACTGCTCTCTTTCTTTATAATTGTCTTTTAAACCTTCTTTTGTTAAAAGAAATTATTTTATTTCATGTCTTTTTAATCTTCAGAATGTAATTTGTAAATTTTATAGTTGATAAAACGGGTAATGGGAGTCACCTAAGCGAAAACAGTTTAATAATTTAGATTGACTTGAAAATATGGCAGAAAACTACTGGCAGAAAAACGGGGTGGGTAGAGAAGGGGTGGAGAAAGCATTTTTAAATTTTCAGGATTACAGTTTAGTAGATATGGTGATTTCTGTACTTGATAGAAATATGTTGGAATTTTGTTTCTTTTTTGTACAGCATCAATTGCTTAATGATTCCCCCTTTGATCTCATCCCCTATGATGATATATTAAAGCAAGCAAATAAACGTAGAAACAGGGAGGAAAAGGCGCACAAAGTTATCGCATTCAGACGGCGTCGAACACTTGTCACAACAAAACCCACATCATAGAAACTCGTGAATGGATGAGACGTGCGTGTAGTGTGCGAAAGCTAAAGCAACGTGTCTTTGCGGAACGTGGCGGTGATAGCGGGAGCGCACGAGGTGGATAATTAAATTCGCGGCAAGTTCGCCGGCTTAAGTGCGCCGAGACATGAACACAAAGCAGCCAGCTAGCGCTGCTCGTTGATACGCAATGCGCCGCGAGTGTGAAATGCGCACGATTTTCACTTTAAGTCTTTTATTGCGACCGACTAACCAGCTAAGCAAGCACGCAATCTCTTCAAAATCAAAGCTTAACTTTTATACCATAATAAATGACTCGAAAAAGAAACAGATTAAAATAAAACTTGTGCGAGATGAGAAGAAATTGAAAAATTTATAAGTAACTAAGAAAAAAGTTGATATATGACAAGTACAAAAAAAACTTTAGCGTTTTCTTCGAGTGTGGGAGGTGGTTAAAGTGTTTGCTCGCATGATAATTTATCACAAAGCCGACGACGGCATCCATCGAAGTAAACAAATTTCTCTTTCGCGCTAGCGAGCTGTTGTTCAAAAGTGGCTCACTCTTAGTGCGCGTCGCATGAAGATGTGCTTACGTTCGATACGAACGAGAACAAAATTTAAGTTACGCTACTAGTGCGGAAAGCGATTGCCAACGCAATGTCTGCAATGTGACAGCTACGACGAGTACGACGACGACGCAGCACGCCACTGACACGTTGATGGATCGTATTTCAAATTCGAGCAATTTCCCGCCCGACGCGTTGCGTTCTTGTGCGCAATAAACTTAATACTTCTACCATCAAACCATTCTCAAAACAACTTTGTGCGCAAATAGCTTCACAAACGCAAACTCAAACTTTAAAGAATTGCATGAGTTAAAAAATACATTTTTCACAGTAAAAGAAAAACTCTCAACTGTTTAATATTAAAACTCTTTGTTCCGTTTAATTTCACCTTTGAAATGACACAATTAAGAGGCCAACAAAAAATATTCCGAATTCGTGAATAAATAAATGAATGAATGAATGAATAATGAACGAGTCGTTGGGGAATTTCGGAAAAGTTGGAAATTTTAAGAAAGCCACTTGGGGAATCTGCTGAAGAATTGAACAAGTGAGAGCTGAGGGATGCGCAATTGAAGAATTCGAAAAATTTCAAAGATTGAAATGTAGCTGGAGGGAAAGCCGAATGTATAGATTTCAAACGATTTTATTTTTCTTTCTTCCGCAAGATCGGGGGTGCGCTGCTCAACAAAGAGGGCGATATGGATTTGAGGGGGCGGCAGAGTGAGAAAACATGCGGAAGGGAGCTAATACTTGACTCAACCGAATCGAATGCCGAACACGTGTTGGTCGCTTAGCGGCGACACGCCGCCGCCGGATTGACGCTCCCACGGGATGTGATTGATTTCGGGGGCGCACGATGCTCCCCGCACGCCGAATTGCAATCGGCAGGAAGCGAACCACCCTCGGAAGGAACACATTGCAATGTACCTACATTGAGATGTATATACGATGTGTTACTTTCACCGCTCACAGGGAATGCACGCGTTTCAAACCCTCGGGAATTTTTCGTATTCCTGAAGTATTAATACTTTTTTTTCTATGACATATTCTCGTAAAATGTCGAATTGTGATATAAAGATTAAAATACTAGATCTTCAGACGAAGAAAAATCGAAATGACAAATAGTTTATGCGATTGTAACTTTCGGAGTTAAATTCACCGTCGAAACATGTAATTAAATAATTAAAAATGGAGTTGATTCGCAGGAGCCAAATTAAAATTTAATTAAAACTAGCTGCATACATATGCGATGATAAATAGCATTAGCATAATTTGTTGACATGATTACACGAAACACAAGAGAGAGATATGCGAGAGGTCATCGCATTGCTAATGCATTTATAATTAATTAAATTCACGCACTACGCATGTGCACGTCACTCTGCACAAATACTTTAGATTATTTATGTTAACAAGCATTTTAATTAGTGTCATGAATGCACTTCCATAACTGTTATTCCAACTGACAATTTTCTTTGAAATTGTTTACCACTGTAGAAACATGAAAACCGCAATTTTACTCTAATTCTAACCCTTCTTCATTTTTACAATTGAATTAATGAAATGCGCAATCGATTGAACTAATGTTCATACATATTTTCATCATTCATTATGGCAATCAGTACAATTACACTCAATGTGCTATACGTAAATAGGTTTTGTGTATGAATAGAAATAAAATTCGTTCTTTTTGCAATTCGATTTTCATTGAGTCTCATCGCTTTTCATTGCTTTTCACGACACGCACGCCTGAAAGATGCGACGCGGGAAGGGGGTTTTGACGTTACAACGCCATCTCCTCAACCGCCCCACGGGTTACCGCCGCCTGCTTTTCAATTCCGTCCAATTCTATATTCATTACATCATCAATACGTAATGCAACTCGCCATCGTCTGTTCATTCGGCGGTCGCCGCCAATTCGAACAAACTGCGCTTTCACCGTTGCTGCCGCATCCGCAGTCAAACGCTTGTGTCAATTCGTTACTCGGCGGCGGCGGCATGGGCGGCTGGCGCGTACGCTTTTGTTGCTCGTGTCCGTTGTGTGGTTATTACCCTTTTTGCGCACAATTCGCGTAAAAGAGACCATTTTGTTTGTTTTATACGCAATTATCCTTTTTCCTCATCGAATTGCTTGATGACAAATAAATATCGCATAAATTCAAAGGGCAAAAATGAAATTTAATAAAGTAATCCAGATCATAAATGACCAATGCATAAATTAACTCTGCTGTCATTTGCAAATGTTTAATAAATATCACAATCTAATTGCGAAATGTTGATAACAAAACGATCGGATAAAGATTATCAGGAGTATGAAAAAACAATGTGCATGAGAGCGTTGATGTATGTATAGAAAATTCATAATCCTGTTTAATCCTTTGCGACCATCGAACGTACACATTGTAAGCGTGTTAAAAGGTTCGTTGGTCCCGGCATGGCACACGCGAATTCAGGATACGTGCATGAGGAGTACAATGCACCCTGGAGCGAGTAAGCGCGCATACACCTACTTCAACCCTCATCCCTCAATTCGTTCTCGCGCGCGCACTACTTTATTCCGCAACCCGCGTACGTACTCGATGCTTTTTTCCCCATTTTCGAGCTCAGCGTTCGAAAAGCGTTTACTTCAAATGCACTACTTTCGCATACGCATTAAGCGAATGAATGCATCGTTCGAATTGTCGCTGTATACTGCTCGTTAAAATTAACAAGCAATTGAATTACGTGCGGATTTTCCAATTACTTCCATTAAATATCGCGCCCCAACTGCATGCCAGCGACAATTGCAATTCGTCACGCTATCACTATTTATACGCTCGACTATCACATGCCGTTGTCCACTGATAATCTATGGTTATTGTGCATTTAACGAAATAAACTGCTGATATAATTTTATTATTGGGCTTTAATTTAATCCCGCGTTAAATTTAATTTTTGAACTCAAATTAGCAACTCGCAATTTGCATAAATATAAGGCATATAAATACCTGAATTTAAATTAGTCGTCAATTTTTAATGCTGATGGTTAAATTATGAAAACACTTTGTATATTTCGTAATGATCCACGTCTAAGTAGCACACATAGTGCATGTACGAAAAAGAACATGATTTCCTTCGCATTTTGCGAAAAGCGAATCGCGCATTTGTGCACACGTGGCGCGTCATTACCATTACACACCCGGTCTTGCCGCGTCCACCACCACCGCCCGCTCGCGAAGTAAGGAAGCATATACGCGAGTCTTGGATCGTAATGGCCTGTGCGCGTTCGCGTTTTTAATAATCGCCCGAATCACTTAGCAACTCATAGTCCCTACTTGCCCACATATATTTTCCTCGCACTCGTTACGCGCCATCTTAACTCGTTTAATTTGCATTAAAATATAATTCGCGTTAGACAACTATCATAATTTTCCCTCCGCGCGATAATTACGCCCTTAATATCATAATAAATTAATGCATTCTCTTTGAATATTGTTCTTTATCTAAATCAGAAAAACAGCAGTTCAATGAACCTCCTCATTTCAACTAAAACAGCGTCAACGTCTATCATTAAACATGAATGAAAAATATGCACAAAAGAATTTAGCAATTAGACTAGACGTATTTTTACGAGTGTGAATTTACAATGCGCAGACATACGTGGCGTGATGAAAAGCAATGGAAAAGTTGACGCAAAGACAAGCACAATAAAATTAAACACGCATTGTCGAGCGAGTCGTGCATTAATTATGACATAATGCATAGCCAAACAGCGAAATGAAACTTTAATTAAAACCTCGCCACTCATGTGCTTCACGCCGCGCGCGAATATGCGAATGCAATAAAAGTGTGCGAGCACGCTCGTTTGCTTGTTCGATTGCCATGCACTCAATGTGCTGTTGTTGTAAAATTTATTGAGTTGCGCCTTGTTGTTTGTTCGTTGAATTGTCAAGGAAATTAAAATGCGTTTTTGCGTTTTCATTTCTAAAATCTACTTCACTCAATAAAACGTACTCAACGCATTCAAAGCAGCTTATTATCATTCGCTTAAATTAAGATGACTTCAAATAGACATTTTTTTAAATAATTTTGAAATATTTAATTAAGTGTCTAGGATGATCATGTAATAGATAATAAAATGTAGTGGGGATGAATTTAATTAAACAATTATTGGAATATTGCGCCAATATAAGGAACAAGGCACTCCCGGAGGCAACATTCAACAGTTTGATATCGGATCGCGTGCAGCTAATAACATAATCCTGCAGGATAAAGGCGCGCGCGCGCGTCCTTGATGAGGACAGTAAATTCGGGGACAATATCGCTCAAATTTCGTGTCACTTTGCACACATTAAAATCCCCCATCCCAATTCCCGGTTCCCGGCTCGTCACATTAAACACACCAATTTCGAAGTCCTTGGCACGTCCTCGAAATAGTGAGGCGTGCGCACGTAAAGATCGGTGTTGTTTGTAATCCAAAGACGAAGACAACGGCGGCGGCGGCGTTGGCGGCGGCATCAATGATATAGACCTCTCATTACTCACGCCGCACCGCATATGGGATTATAGCGCGCTTCGGCCGCGGCGACGGCGGTGGCGGCGGCGGCAATAGGACACATTATTTAACGTCAACCAGGCCGCAGTTACATCTGTCGTCGCGACGCTTTTCTCGACTGCCGCCAGCGCAGGATGATCTATCGATAGATACATTTTCATGAGGAGGCGGCAATCGCGCGAAACAATTCTCACTTCATTTACTCAATGCGCGCTGCTGCTATTCGCCTATTCGTTTTCCAAATAGCAAATAATGTCGCATCGTAAATTGTGACGTGAAATTACAAATTACGTTTGCTTAAATTATCCAAGTAATAAATACGTAAACCTCAAAATTCATGAAGTGCGCCATTAAAATGCATCGCTAAATTAAAATAATTCCAAGCTCTTAAACTATCAATAAACTCGCAGCGTTCAAGTGCTACCCCCCATCAATAAATAGTCAGAGGGTGGTGGTGGTTGCAATAGATAAAGTCGTTCAACTGATAGGTTACTTAATTGTAATCTTTTTCTAAAACTTTTATTGCATTTTTTAAGTTAAACTATACGTTCCCGCTATCGAGAATGCAAGGAAACAAATGAATGAGTGCTGGAGCAAAATGACATTCGACTTATGCGGGAACAGGGGGCAAACTTTTATCTCTTGTGTTTTTATTGCCGCCAAGCACGCGAGTTCATACATCAGGGAGCGGCAGCACTGTCTTAAAGAATGAATATCGGGGTGTAATTTAAAATAATGGTCTCTCACTCTCTCTCCCCGCATTCGTTTGTGTCTCGTGTGCCCTCTAACCATTCCAGCTATTAAAAGCCGCCACCACCGCCGCCGCTGCTGCCGCTTTCGAGAACGCATAGCGCAAACGGAAAGAAATTAGTGCGCACAAAGTTTTTCTTATTTCCTCAACGCCCGAGAGTTCAAAAGCAAACTCTGCCAACGTTCAACTTGAAATTGCCCGATGATGAACAGATGATAACTGCCGTTTGTGAATTTTATGGTGTCAGACTCAAAAATTTCTTGCAATCATCTTCTTTAATTCCTAACATGTTCCCTTCTTCTTTTTCTATAGATATTTTGAGAACCATAAAATATAAAACCACCCTTAATTTATCCTTATTATCCTTGCTAAGCAACCGGAAAACAAGCATGTTCTTTTTTATTCTAGAGAACATTTTGCACACTTCCTGCTGAAATGTATCACTAGCAATTCATTGTCCCGAAGGAAGAACAGCACGCAGTCCTTGCAAATGTAGGCCTAATGTGACAGCGAGAATTTAATAAGGTCGCAGGGCGCGTACGCACGTAGAACTTAATTTCGCAGAAAACGTTTACGTCGACTTCTTCAACTTCTTTTCATTTATTGGCGCGTTCTCTTTTCGTTAACACTCGCAGTGTGTGCGTGTACGTTCGTCAACCTGCGTGAATAGCTGATGTGACCTCAAGCCACTACACACAAGTAAAAGGGGGGTATGCAATTTCCTCCCGTCGCAATTTTTCCTCTCTTTGAAGCGTGCGCACAAGCTGCGATTTCAAGTCTTCAGCTCGGCGGCGCGCACAAAAGAATCCGCGACCGAAATGAAAGGGAAATAGCGAAGGACCAATGAAGGGGTCTGACAAAACGCCGAAGACGGAGGACGTGAAAAAGGAGGGCAAAAAGAAAGCACCACGCCATACCATGCCAGTCATGGATTTGAATGCGAATGTGCGCGGAATTGTTGCATGTTGAGTTAGACAGTTTTATTGAATGCATATTTAAGTAAGTTAAATTGAAGCCTCGAGGAAGCCGACCGAAAACGCGAAAAAAGAGCACGGAAGAGTTGCCCATTGTTGGAGTGAAAGAATAAATGGGATACGCAAAAATGTCGATTCGTGCGCAATGAGGAAATGCAATTAAACTTGTTTTCAATTCATCTTCAGGCGAACAGAAACAATTCCCAATATACCTACTAGTCGTGCGCGCGGTTCAAATGTGGTACTAACTTTAAAAATGCTATAAATGTTTGTTACCAAATCTATTGCTAAACAAGAAACTGATGAATTTATTTCGAAACACTCAACTTGTGACGACAATTAAAATTTTATTACATTTCAAGTTGATGCACGCATTTTACGAGAAAGCAATTGAAGTAGATAAAAAAAAAAACACGCAAAAAGTGGTCAATGCATGTCGAGACCTTCACATCCATTGCATTTTTAATGCCAATCGCATTCTTTTCTGGCATTTGAATGAACATTCCCTGTCAGTCGAACAGGGTCAGTTCCTGTGGGATGTGCATCCGGTAAAAAAAATATCCAATACTAATATTTTTAAATAATCAATTGTATGGCGCTTGATTCGAATTAGATTTCTAAACAATTTCGTTAAAAACTCATCAAACGAATGCCTTTTTGGCTGTGTTCAATCATCAAGTATTCATCGCTTGAATTCATTATTAAACGCGCTAGCTATTCATGTTTGTATTCAGCGTGCTCATTCTTTGCTTTCGCATTTGCTTCGGTTCTTCCGTTCGATGGTGCGGTGGATATGGTTCATCCATAGTTGAATAGCGAATCGAATGAAATCGGCCGAGCACGTCGCGTCCAACAAATAAACGTTTGTTTGTTCCGTCTCTTGCGCTTTCCCGGCGAGCCGATTGTTAACTTTATAGCCGGTGCTAGGTGCATGCAAAAATCATAAGATGCACACATTGCATTTGGTTCATGTTCATTGGTGAAGCACACGGAGTAAAATAGCGCTACGCTGGCGGCTCTGACAGCCGCCTACGTCAAGCGAGTGTGAGGGTATAAAATGCCGCACAATTTGTGCCATAGCCGCCCCCGAACGCCATCAAACATTCATTTTAATTGTGCGCTCCATGGTCTTGGCGCGCGCGCTTTTGCATTCAGTAACGTCGACAGAGTTGCACTAGGAATTTCTCAAGAGATGCGTCGCGACGGATGTGTCAGGTTCTTGCAAGTATAATGAATGAATGTCTATGCATTTTTATACAAAGTGTTCAATAAAATGCTCACGTCTTTTCGATATCACATTGAATTAACGCATGGTTGAGATACTCATTTGAAAATTCGTCATCGTGACAATGATAAATATTAAATATTATCCATTGTCAACGGAAAGAAGAAAGCACTAAATAAAAATGCGCAAGCGATAAAGCACACACGAAATGTGGCAGAAATGTGAAAAGTGATATTTCTTTAGAATTTTTTCTTGGCGTTGTTTGGAACGTGTTACTCATGATGTTTGCCAGTGTCGCGCAGTTGAATGCGCGCTCGGCTGAGAAGACAGGCGACAACGAAGGAGAAGCGCCTTTTGTCGCGAAAACCGGCGTCGGAGGCGGATGCATTCCGAATCGCGCGCGATTCAATAACCGGCGGTCTCAACGCCAACGACCAGCGCATGCCGCACCGAAATTGACAAAGTTGCATGCTGCTGCTGCTGCTGCTGCTTCTGCTGCAATTGTCCACACGCGAAGATCTATTCATGCATCTTTGAAAGCAATCGTACGAGAAAGAAATAAGGAAATGGAAACTTATTTTACTATTTTTCGATATTCCTCTCATATTTGTCTACTTATATTTAACTTATTTGCCAATATACCACCAAAAACTAGCAGTTTTTCAAGAAAAGAGTAATAAAAGTCACCATCAGCCTATTTTAAAATAATATTTCTGGAAACTATCTATAAATTGACTCCCATTGCCCGCTTTACCGCAATATTATTTATTTTCCCACGTGAAATATTAATTCAAGTTAATAAAGCACTTGTATACGCATAAATATGAACAATTTGAAATTTCTATCCATTTGTGTATTATTCACATTTCCAACATTGAATACCCAAATGAAACTAGGTGTTAATACCTTAATTAATTAATGGTAACGTGTAACATTCGCTCCAGAGTGGAATACGTTACTGAAGATGCGCCGCGCGCGCCAAGCGAAACGTTCGTTCGTTCGCTCGTCCGCCTTCTCTTTGGGCGCACGCCCGCTTACAATTTACAAGATTAATGATTGTAATAACACTTTGCGCGTGTTATCACCTAAGCCCTAAGTAATTGCCATGCGTTAATTCACCATTCCATTCTTCAGTCAGACGAGAGAGCATCTCGCAACTTGTAAACTTTTCAAATTATTTCATCTTCAAATACGCGAAGAAAGTGTGTAAACGTTGAACGCTCTTTCATTTTAGTTTGCATTATGTAGGTATCAAAAGCAACTATGACTATAATGTATGTATGTAGTTTGATTGTACGCCATTTAATCTTGGGCATTGTTAATGATGAACGCTTAGGATTTTGAGGATCCAAGATGACTAAGATCAGGATTATTTGATTATTAATTGTATGAAAGGATCAATTATAGGTGAATGAATCAATATACAGTTGCACATAGGGTGGCAGGGTACGTGTGTATTTAGTGTCGACATAGTTGTCGAACACAATATGCGACACATTGTTGTCCTGCCGGGGCGCGTTCGATTCGAGTGCGCCGCACCTGCAGGCTCTAAGTGGATTCTCATGTCGATGATGATGGCGGCGGCTGCTGCTGTTCACTTGCAGGATTGCTGCCGCCGTCATCAGCAACCGCCACTGATGATGACGCGCACGTACTGGATTCTGTTTGATGGGCAGTTGCCATTAGCGACGGCGCGCAAAGGGTCAATTGTTAATCAGCACGGAGCACGTGCGTGGGTGTTAATAATTTAATGATTTACCCTCAAAGACTCTTGAAACTTGTTGTCAATCCAAAGATAATAAGCAGATATTGAAATTATTAATAATAATAATAATGTGAAAACTTTGTTTTTGTTCGAGACACTGGAAATGGGAAATTTCCATATCTAATATTAATTTATTAATATTAAAACAAAATAAGCTTAGGTTAGGCGTCACGCACAACAAGTATGCCAACTATGAGAATACATATTAATGAAATTACGTCAAATTGTAAGACCCTTCTTCACCGAACGGACAATCCACCTTGGCGGACCTTTGGCGGCTCTCAAACATTGCGGCAGGGTAATTAGTGCGCGGACCCTAGATGACATAGACTGCCCCCGAGCATAACGCACACCAAATTTCAACAACAGCCGCCTCCCTCGAAAACGTATGAGTTTATCGACGAGCTTTCTTGCACGCGTTCGCCGACTTAAAATGTTTAGACAAAGACGCCCCATCCCGAAAGTGTTGTTGGTTAAGTTCTCCTGCGCAACACGCAAATCCCGAATCCTTTGCAAACAAGGACCATCAAGGATTAAGGTTTTACATACTCTATATATATTCCCAAGTCTACGAAGCGTTTATTAAATTTTTTGTCTTTTTCCAAAAATTCCAAACAAGTCTTTGCCATAAAGGATTCTCAATAGACTTTTATGATTTTAAGCAAGTTATTGAAACATTCAGTATAAACACTAAATGTATACGAATATAAATTTGAAAACGGATGAAATATTAGGCGCGTACCGCGAGTGCCGCATCTTGACTTCATGAATTACTGAAGATGTTTGCAAAGTCCGCGAGAGCGCTGGTGAAATGGAACTCGCAAAGGGGTGGCAGCCTCAGCGGCTGTATGTTTGGGGGGCTGTTGACTGGGACAACAGCAGGCGCATGCTGAAATTTACTACAGATTGCCCTCTGGCAACCATTCGGAACTGTTTCGCGTATGCAGCACGTTTACGCTTGCACACCTACACTATTAATGCATATCAACTCGTCGCATTCGGACAACGTTCGCTTATACCGTATCAAGTCATGTCACACGACGTCGTATGAGCCGAAATATAATCATCATAACCTTATTTTATTGAAATAACAGACGGAATTGTGTATCGCATAAATGCCGCATCAGATCTCATCAACTAAGAACAATATTTGTTGTCCCATACTAAATATACACTATCCCAATGCATAAATAATTTTTTATCGTTAAATTCTTGTTTCTTGATTAAATATTCAACAAGTTTCAAGTTTTACGTTTACTTGTGAGTATTTCTTATTTTCTAAGGTTTCGCCAGGCAATAGTTTGAATTCGTTGGCAAGCAAACGATTCGGTTTTTCTCGTTCCTGTGAAGGAAGAAGTCCATTTACATAGCGAGTGTCGAGGGTCGAATAATGTACGCCAATGCTTCGGAAGTAAGTAACACGATTGCACATGTTTTTCCGCGTTTTTCTCTGCGCTCTAAGTGCATTCAAGTAGTATGCGGCGGCCGCATGCGAATACAGCGACTGAAATGCAATCACATCTATTCTCTATCCTGGCGGAAACACAACGTACATTACGTAAGTTTCTACATGTGTTCTTTCAAGCTGCTTCAATCTACGAGAAGAGCGTCTGCTTATTGTATGCATGTAAACTCACAAATTGGTTCAACTTTTCAACTATTCTTCTTTATCAAATTTCTAAACTTCTTAGTCAATTATATTTTCAAACGTTCAAGAGAATACTCAACTAATAAAAAAAATTCTGTTGTGTCTGCTGCGAATAATTTACTAAAATTGATTGAAATATTTCGATGAAAATTGGAATTTTAGTAAGAAAAATTCCAAGTTTTGTGATTAATCATTAACTATCTGCACATTTTCACATTAGATGAAAACGTCAAACGAACTGGCCACATTGACGATTTCGCAATTATCTATTGAGCCGCTCGGCCGCGTGTACGCTTAATGAACCTTTCCAATTAATTGCGTCATTTGAATATTAATTGCCCTTCGAGTATTTCGCGTTCGTGCGTGATGTTTCGACATCTGTGTCAGTCGCCGTTTACCGCTAAACGCTTTATCTATTTATTCGCATTTTGTGCGGCAGTTAGATTAGCAATTAATGAAATAAAATGTAATGAGCGCCATTCCGCATCAGATAAAATGCATTTGTAATGCATTCAATGTACACATATCATCTTCACCAACCATCATTTGTACCGAATATTACACATTGACGACCAATTGTATGTATTTATTCGTGTTTAAAGTGTAGATGCGAGCAAAAAGGATTTTCCACTACACTGCAATCTGTCAAATCATATTGCTTTAATTGCTGCGCAAGAGGAGCACAGAACAACAGAGTGAGTGAGAAGCAGCGAGCATGAGGCTAATTAATTTCGAAATCATGTGAATTTATTAATGCACGAATACGTTTAAATATTAATTTCATAATCATTCAACATAAATGCCGCTGCTGCTGCTGCGTTATTGCTGAATTCATTTTGGCTAATTGTGTCTAGTGTTTCGTGTTTTATGCAATAATGAGTCGAATGTTTTTAACAGTTGTGACGTGCATAATTTATCCATTCAATGAATTAATTCCTAATTTTCCGCCTGTTGTAAAATGTATTTTATTACACTTATTCCAATTTGTGTGAAATTTTAATTCGATAAAATGCAACAATGCATTTTCGAATTTTCCGTTTCGCAAATATTTGCCTAATAACTATACATCGCTTATATTTATCCATAAGTAATATTATTATATTAAATTCAATATTGAAAATTCATTAAAACTTTGCGTATGAAAACTTTGAAAATTAACGTAAATAAATTCTCCCCGTATTACTTTTCAATTAAAATCAACGTAAGTAAACAACGATATAAATTACCTTCATTAATTGCAATTACAAGTTATACACCATCATATTCGATAAATAGCATAGAATTTGCAATTAAATATTTTGCGATATAAATTATTCAAATGGAATGACACCGTACAAAGTAAGTGTTTCAATAGCCAATTGTACGCTAATAATATGATTCGTGTGATTCAAAATGCAAATCGCAGTTGGTGAATACAATTACATGTGCAATTTGCCTTTTACGTACCTATTTGTCGCGAGTACCGAACCACGATTGTGAAGTGATACATTTGAATGAATGTCTCTCTTCAAAGCGCATGCATCTATGGGATAGTTCTCTCCTCGCGGTAAATTACGCGCATGTGTTGGTTTGGAAATGTAGCTTGTTCATGTAGGGGTTGTAAGTATATCATTAAAAGTTGGAAAAGCGTACGCGCCGCATTGCACGACGAGCACAAACGACTAAAAGTACAAAAGTAAAGTGCGCTGTTTGCTTGTTTGTTTCTTCTTATCTCTTCGCGTTGTTCAATCCGTGGAAAATTTCTCTGCTATCCACCAACCCCCCAACTTCTTATCTTATCAATCTGATAAATCAGTGTAATTGTTAACATTACCATCTATTAATTAGTAGTTTATTGATTCGAGTTGTATTTAAATTAATTATACATAATTTCAGAGGTTGAGTGGTTGAGTAATATTACTAAAAGCTTTTCGTAAAATATTTCTTTACCTTATTGACATCAAATGTAAAAAGTTCTGAGGGAAAAACCACAGAGAACCTGACGCAATAAAAATACAAGCCATAATTGATATCTTGGTATTGATAACTTATTAACGATATTGATCGACGAAAAAACTTTTTCATCAAAGGCGCGCGCGGCTACTCGCATCTTATGAATTTCTGTTGGCAACTTTTGTTGTTTTTTGACGTTCGCTTCGTTTCGGAACTCACGCTCGGCTGTTTTTCTTTACGCGCGCACGGGAAACTTAATTTTTTCCTCGTCTGGCTTTTGGTTTTAGCGAGGACGTTTCTCAGGGATTCGATTAGAGGAAAAACATTTTTCGTGTTCGCGTCTCGAAAGCATGAAAACGCACACCTTCGATTTTGCGCTTTTATTCGCCCGATGGATAGACGTTCGATGGATGGATGGATGGATGGATGAATCGGGACAGAAGTCGCTAGAGCGCCGAAAAGTTGCGATAACTTTTTGACACATTTATCGTTTTACCTCGTTTGATTCGCGCCCACGTTTTATTCTTCTCTACTTCCCTCGTCTTCAAATCTTCAACTTTTCATTCGTATTGTATACCTAAGCATCTTTTAAACTTGCGCACCATACAGCATGCATTTCCAATATGCTTAAGAAAAAAGTAAATTCACGTTTCTAGGTGTAGTTTAGTTTACATTGATTTCGCAAGTTTCGTATTTTTGCTACTTAACAACAAGTAAGGAAAGTTGCAATACAAGAAAATGTCATTTCGTAAGTCGACAGTTTGAGTGTTTATCCATTCTTTGTCTCTTTTCTCCGAAAAATAAGAAGAGTTGATAATGTTTCGAAATTGCTTCAACGTTGAAAAGATATTTGCGCGTTCGTGAAAATCGTGCGCATCCACGTGGAAACCTGGAGGGCAAAAAAAAAAGGTTCGGACGCGGAAGAACGAATACCGGCCGAGCAAACAGATGAAAAGTGCCCCGCGTGTGACATGGAAATATGATAGGCATCAAGGACCTCACGTCCTCGAAATGGACATCATCAATCTATGCATAAAGTGCCCGCCTCGATTTGCAAGTCTGCGCGCAATTTTTACTCAAGCATTTTCTTGAAATTTACGATTTAAAATATATTTCATAAACTTTTTCCAACATTTAGAAGTATAAGATTTCACACTATTTGTGAATATAATAGTTGAAGGAGGGATTGAAGAAGAGGTCCTTAAAAAGGTTAATTTACTGACCATGGGACACTTGTTATCGGATGTCTTTCAGACACTTGGAATTTTATTGACACGTCAAACACGCACACGTTCAAAACGCCGCCCCCGTATGATAGCAATGCGCTACAGCCCCGAAAAGTGCGGCGATTTAGTGTACAAAAACGATGAAAAGGATCACACACTGAGATAGTGAGCCACGCGCGCGCATACACGAAGAAAGTCCTTGTGGCCGGCAGCGGCGTAAAGTCACTTAGCGCGCAAAGTGCGCGTGAAAATCGCCTTTTAGTTGCTCCCCGAACAAAGAGATGTACCAATAGAGATAAACCATACAAAGTGTTCGCACGTCTCAATCAAAATGAGCGACATCTAATTTCCTCTCTTCTTACTATCTTTTTATCACTTATTTTCCTCTCACTACTCTACTCCTAAACTTCAATAAATTTCCCTCAATTCGCACAAAACCCTCACGTGCTGGCGCTTGAAAATTAATTTTTAAATTTGAAAAATCCTTTGGGAAGTAATATTTACTTAACGATCAAGTGGAAACGCTGACGACGCTATAAAATTCCTCGCTGCGAGTACAATACCAATAAGAGCAACGAGAAATAAAGGAGAAAAATTAGGAAAAACAAAAAAATCTTGGCTACTAGTCCAGCGCAGCACAGAACGAAAAATGCGCTGTTGCTTTTCTTCCTCCGGTGAAGGCGCGCGCGTGCGATGTTCGAGAGCACGAAGAACGTCCTGAAGGATTGATGAGTGTGCACCGCCCCTCAGGCCAGCGCAGTGCCGGAAAAAACGTACAACGAAAGCAAAAAATCGTAAGGAAACTTTTCCGATTTCTGCAATTTAATAGGATTCGGTTCGTACAAATTTTTAATTTTACTTTTCACTATCGGAATTAAGGACGAAACTTCTTCCTCACTCACAGTAATGAACTATTATTACGTAGATTATGATCTAATATTTTTCATTTCTATTTCACACATTTCTCCTGCGCAAAACGCGAGAGAAAAAACTTTAGAAATTGTTTCACGTCTGTGATTGTTGAAGCGTTAACAATTAGTATGCAATTCAGTACGTGTTTTTCCGCAATGCACGAATGCAATTGCTTTTATTTACTCACTCGTCGTCGCATGTACACAAAGTGAGTTTCGAGTTTCGTTTCGCTCGCGAAAGACTAATTTGTCGAAGCGAATTCATTAGTCGGTGTGCTTTTTCGAATTCTCGTTCGCTTTGCGCGCCCCAGTCGTACCGAAATTTCATTCGGATGGCTAATCACATTCGGGCGCGCACTCAACGCCAACACGCCTTTTTTCATATCAATGCCTCGCATGATTCAATCACCGCCCGCTCAGTCTCTTTGAGGTTATGCTCGCGGCGTAAATGCGACGCCCGCATTCATCAGCTAATTGCAAAGCATTACTTAGCATGATTTAATGATTTAATGAACAAACGCACAAACTTTATGCGCTGCTCTTTGTTTGCGGCCGCGCCGTAACTCATTTATCACGTGGACCTGTGTATTATGCTGTATGTATGTGATATGCGCTGTAATTGGCATTAATATTTGCACGCGGCGTTAATTTGGCAATGCGGAGCGAGAAGAAGCCGGCGAGCGGATGCGCGCTCATTAACACACAAATGCCTTTTGGAAATGCATGATAGTTGTATTCATAATCGCGCGGATGCTTATCACTCGGCACCTACGTGCTGAATATGGGAGTTTCAGCCTCCTGCGATGTTCACGCACAATTTATTACTTATAAGGCTAGGTCAGATCAGATTTGGATAATTCCCCATTTGCAGATAATCACGACCTCCGGTTACACAGCGTTAACCAACACTAGACCTGATCTATTTTAGGGTTATTCGTGTGCTTTCATGATAGAATGCAAAACCAGATTAGTTTATAATAGTTGAAAATAATTGCTTTAGGAAAGTCGAAAAACTGAAATTCTGCATACCCAAAACTCTTCAGAATTTAATTAATTTTGTTGATTTTTACGACGTAGGATTATGACATTTTGATTTTAGGATTTATTATAGCAATTTTTAAAACAACGCTAAAATCTTTACAATTTTCACGGTTGAAAATAAAATTTCAGGATTTTCATGACCAAAACTCATTTTATCGCATACTAAATCTACGTTTTTTTTCGATTCATATTGCACGTTGCGTACATAACACAAAATTTACAAAATATCCGTATACACTGCAAGCGGATGGTGGCAATGCGCTCGCCGCGCAAGGTAAAAAATCATGAAAAGAGAGAAAACGCAGTGCAACGTTTGAGCTTCCTGAATGAATAAATAATTTTTAAGAGCGCACACGCTACAGTTGTACTCCTTCCTCGTGCTACAACGTATTTCAAACTCCAAGTAGTAGCTTTTCGCCCCGTCTTCGTCGGTCGCATTTTTTCACGGCGCTTTCCGACTTTTATTTTAGACCGCAAAAATACACCATCTAGCTGGGTAGGACAAGCAAACTTCTCGGTCTCTCATTGCGCGATGCAATGCGAGAGAAATGATAACGCGCGCAGTTGAATAAATGGGCAGTGATTCACCGAAGAATAAAAGAAATGGAATGAGTCTCATCGTACCGCAAGTGCCGTAGAATGGAAAATGAGGGAAAAATTGTACATTTTACCTGTGAGTGGCTCGCAAACGCAAATTACGCTAATTGTTAATTCTTTAATACGCTGCAGACTAATTCGTACAGAATAATATTTCATATTTAGATTTTCATTTTAATTGTTCCCATATACAGCGTGTGTCAATATCCGGCGAATAAACAAAAAATGAATGTTAATTAAAGAAGCGAAAATAAAATCAGAAAGATGAATTTCCATAATAAAAACAATTTCCACCCACGTCAAAGAAATACAGGCTGCGAGTGAAAAAAAAAATCAAATAAAATCAGCGTCTTCTCATAGCATCCCAGATTGCGCATCTTGGATTATTTCATTTTTTCATCAAAATATCCCAGCCATTTCCGGCGTGCGTCTAAATAATAATAATAAAGGCAGCCGAAGACTGGCGCGAAGAAATGTAGAAAAAGCGTCAACCTCTGGGCCTTTCCGCACTTTTATTCGGCCGGTGGCGGCTGACGGCGGCGGCGGCAGTGCGGCTCGAGTGCGAGTGAACGCCGAAGTGATTTATTTGCGAGCTCGTAATTTATTCCAAAATTTCACGCTTGATTTGCCACGATTTATACGCATTTTTGCACGTCCTGTCCGTTCACTGCGTACGCACAATATTATCATACGCGCCCCTCCTCCACCAACTGCCATTGCTGCAGTTCGCGTACAAAAGGCAAATAAAGTGTGCTGTATGCAAAAATATAGGTAGACTAACAACAATATTGTGTGGGAAAAAATGCATCCGTTTGCATGTTTTTGCATGCATTTCCTCTATCCGTATTTCAATTGAAATACACATTTTATTTACGTTCGTCTTGAATTGGAGTTTTCCATTGAAAACTAACCTTCTTTAACTGTTGCCGCATAAACCGCAGGCGATAAATCCACATCCAAATGCAAAACGCATGAGAGACTAGTGTAGAACACGATGAACTTTACGCAATTGTAAGCACGCATCCGAATATTATTCATCGTCCATAAATGCATCGTACGCATCATAATCTTCAACCCTTAACACTCAAATGTCATTGATGGGAGCGCAATGAAATTATTTAATTGTTTTGGTGAATCAAGTAGTGATTAGCACAGATTTAAACACACTGCACATTTACGGTTGAATTGTTTTTCGATGTCAATGGAATAGATGAATGTCCAATAAGGATAAGCACAGCATTAAGGTGCAATTAACACACGACATGATTGCTAGCTAAGCAGGAGCAAACGTACGAGAGGCGGCGCGAAAAAGGACGCTCACGGGAGATGCACCCACGCACGATGCCGGCGCCGCGACGGACGACCTAGTACTGGCGGCGCTCCGGCGCTTCGGCGTTTCGGGCGGATTCGCCGGGCGTTTCGTCCTCGTCCTACACACCTACAACCACACCAAATGTGTTTGCCGCCTGTGTCAGTGCGCATACACGAATCCAGTATTAAATTGTTTTTATCAGTGGAATAATAATTACGCATTAGCCTGGAGATTTACGGAATGCGATTTCTTTGCAATGGCTTTATATTGCGTACTCAAATTATCCTTAATTAAATATATCACATTTTTTGCAAATCTACTCAAACTATATTAAATATTAAATTCCAATCATGGACTAAATAAGCAGAATTATTTCACCCCTAATAAAAATAGGTGTATGGGCAAGTATATATAAAATGTATTAACACCCTTGGTAAAAATAAAATGTCACATATTCGATACATGCGAATAGAACATAGAATTCCGGTTCGTAGCATGTTTCCGGCGTCTCTCGTGCGGTGTGCAACCGCAGTTGTCACCAGTCATGAGTCACCACATTCTGACTCCAATAACGCGCCTTGCGAATACACGTCGCGCGTCGCGGCGCCCGCACACACTCAATGAGCGGGCATAAATGCGGTGGCAACATGTGACAGAACGCGCGATGGCAAACCACGTATGGTATGGTAAGCCCGAGCCGCCAGCTTGTTGCTTAACAGCGCAGCCGCCAATAGTTTTCTTCTTTGTGCTTTTCTTCCGCTGATGCGCACGAACCCCTCGGCGCGCAACGCAAATTTAGTGGAAAATGTCGGAAAATTAACACCGCTAAACGCGCCCCGAAACTCAAACTCAACCAACGAACGAACAAACGAACGAAAGCGAGTACTTGAAAAAACTTAAGCTTTGCGTCGTCTCACTTCGTTCCTCTTCAAGTTAGTGCAACGCGGAAAGGATATAAGCAAACACGACTAATAGGGCTGAATTAAACAAAACCAGAGAAAAACAAATAACGAGGAAACAAGAGATAAATAAACAACCCCCTCAGATGTTATCCTTAAACCACTTGTGCTGCGTCTGCGCAATAAAAACAATGAAATTTCTGCATCAACAAAAACTGTATTTTAAAGAACTCTACTTAAATACCATGAGTAAAGAAGGAAAAATACGAAATGTGCCTTATATCATGACACTTTGTTATTTTATACACATTGTATGGAGAAGAGTCCTTCCTCATTCTTGAGGAAAAGGAGCATAATCCATTTCGCGCAATTTGTTTTCTTTGTCGACTACAGTGCACAACCACATAATCGTCCCTTCTTTCCTCCCTTCCTGCCAGCGCAATATGAGCATCTTAAAGATGGAACTACCCGAGGCGCAGGACGAAGACAGAGGGAGGAAACTCTCGCACGTTCTGAGAGATGTAAGTGCATTGCTCGACTAATGTGACCGCTGAGAAATTCTCATTAATGCAAATGATATACTACATCGCATAGAAAACGTCGCAGGCGCGGATGAGAAATGTGTGTAATGCTTGCGCTATAAATGCGCAGGAACACAACAAGCCATACGACATGAGTATGAGCACAAAACTTCTTCGTGCTGGAATCTCGGAAGAGAGTGTAATATCGCGTAATATCAAATAAAATCTCCACTCACCATGGTTTTGATATACTGAAATTGTTAAATTTGTTCAATGTCCTATGAGTTTACTCGCGAAACTTTAAGTAAAGAAAACTCGAATTACTCAAACAGACGTTCTCACTTACTTTACTGGTCATTCTACTAGTTCCATATTTAATTAAAAAATACTTTTACTTCAGCAAATATCTAAATATTTGTCGTAAATTTTATCTATCAAAAAATAAATTACTAAACCAGTACCCAAGTATCAATTTTTTAGAAATTAAGAAACTAGAATACGCAATCTAATTTTGTAATGGTCGAGTTTGTTTTATAACTAATGCATTTTCTGAAATTATACGCTTTAGGCAATCATCCCCATAATTAATATGAATGTATCATTATTACTTGAAATATAAATCAAAGTAAATATCCCACTAGAATATAAATTAAACCAACAAAAAAAAACGTTAAACTTTGGTTATTTTACATTACTGCTCGTGGCGCTTTATTAAAATATCGTTCAAGAGCTGGAAGTTCAAATACATCCCCGTCAAAGTTGAGTTTATCCCGTTTATTCCCGTTCGGCTGGCGTGCTTCTATCACTGCCTCGCATGTGTCCTCAAATATGTCTTACTTTGTCCAGCGTTTATTGTATCCGTCGTTGTTGTCATACGCGAGCTCTTCGAAAACTGTCAGTGTTTGGGAATGGGCTAATAGCAAAGTGTCACTCTAATGTCCGCTTCGTCTCTGTTCGCCATTAAGCTACGAATGGTAAATTCCAGCGATAAAGCGAGAAAGGTGAGGAGAGCAAGAGTCCGGTGTCAGACTACGTACGGCATATAAGTCTTTGTCTCTTGCGCGCGTGTATAATGTGAATGTATAATGCATTCGATGATTATATAGTGTGTGCACTTTACGGGCTATATTGTTACACATGCTAGAATTCCAGGAGCTGGACGAACGACCGAACCGACCGGTCAGCGTTTGCATAGATTCATGTGTGTGTCTAACAGCACTAGCAGAAGCAGCGCAAGGATAAGAGCTAGAGCAAGACTTCAAAGCAAATGTACGACGTAAACGAGTAGCAGGATATCCATCAACATTCTGCTGTTTGTGCGGAATTCTAATGGAGATACAATGATGATGCTTTTCTTTTTTGTTTTGTTTTCTTTGCTTTTTACACGGATTCTCTATGCGCAATGACAACGAATTTTGCTTTTCCCTTTTTGTTACTCGCTGAATATATGAGGAAAATATTTTAATTAAGATAAAGACACTGATCGACAAAAAATATATATCAAAGAAAAATAACTTGACTCTTTTCATCTCCGCATTATGATCGAGTAATGGTTTTTCTTTAGTTTTGCACCAAACGCATTGTCCTTCCTGTCAAACATGCATGTCCAAGAGAAGTTTTTCCTTGTGCGCCCTCCTCCTTTTTAAAATGCACGCGCATGCAACTTTATTATGCATGCAATGCTCCTCCTCGCACAGCTTTGCATACAAATTGTGCATTGTTCTATTGACAGGTATGCAACATTTTCACACTTTTCCGCCCATCAAACTCTGGTGCGCGCGCGCCCTGAACAATAATATTTTCCTAGGGGAATTGCCACGTCTTAGATATTCTTGCATCACACGCAACTTGCATTATCTCGCTATACTTTTTTAGTGTTTTCCAGCGTAAACTGAGAACTTGGTCAACATCATTAACCTTAATTCGTTGAAAATCTAATAACCATAAATTCAATTAAATTTTTATTATTTCACGCCCAACGCGGAATAAATATTTTGCAATAGCATGCACGACACACGCCATAAATTATAAAAGACATTGAAGATAAGCGGAGCTCACATTATGCATCGTTATTACAACATTCAGCCGCCGCTTGTCTGCGGAATCGATAACGACGCATTATTATCGAAACCTGCATATTCATATATTCCTAATGATAATAACACTGGCACTGCCACCGCCACCGCCCCAGCTTTCTGCCGCTCAATGCCTCAGCGGACGCAATACAAACCCCGATGCATTTCAATAGCTACCGGGAAAGTTCAGGTTCAACGCGTATAACATACTCAGCACGCATTGCTTTTCCACCCATTGTCAATGCGTATGCAATCAAGATAGGCCTTTTACCACCCCTGAACATTTCAATATTGTGAGAAACGCATGAGCATAAAGGGAAAATATTAAATGTAATTGAATTTCTGCAAAGTGATTTTCAAAGCATTTTAAATGCAAGCTGAATATTTTTAATTAAAATCGCATAATTCATTAAAATGAATAGAATTAAACAAGATATGGAATAATGAAATGTGAAATTATGCGTGCGTAATTATGATGCATGGTAGGTAATAGCACATATCGAAAAATAATGTATGCTCACACCTATCAAAAGGATAATTAATACATATTCGCATGGCGTGCATGAGGAGAAAGGTGCTAATAACACAGCACATGATGAGCTCACTCTTCTCCGAGTTCCAAAGCGCGCTTCGAATTGAAACGTCAAAAACGGACAGGTTAATGATCGATTTCGTCTAATCGGGCGCACATTCGCACGCCAATTGTGGGCGGCGTGAAACAAATGAACGCGTACCAAAACCGCCGCCAACTCATCAACCCTTTTCTCTCTGGCGCTTCTTTGCTCCATTTTGCTTTTTTCGTTCTATTGTGCGATCATAAATCAATGGCCAACGCATTACAATCATCCAAAGGGTGAATAATCATTTATGTTCTTCGAACATTTCAAGTATATCAAAGAATAATGATAAAATATTAATTTTAACCATGAAAATGCCCGCTATACAGAATTTAATTCAATGAAAATCGCCCATAGAAAGAGCAACATATGATACTTTTGGCGAAATATTAAAAACGTTTGTAATTTTCGTATATTAAAGAAGAAATATGATCAAAGTAATAAATTTCAACGTTATGAATTAACAGATTTATGCGGAATCGAATTTTATGAAATACACCCTTAAAGAGGGCGGCAAAACATACATAAACAACGTCAAGAAGTTTGCAACAGCAGCGCATAACGAAAAAATGGTTTCGGTGATTACGATGAGATAATGCGCGCGCGCATGACACGTTTTCCAATTTCCCTGTGGAAATTAAAAGCCTACCGAGCTGGCATCACATGCCTTACATAATAATTTATTTTATAGTTAATTATTACCTCCGTGTTATGTTATGATGAACGTTCTGGAAAAATCAGTAGCTACACCTAGTATTTTAACCCTATTAATATTCAAATTTTATTTTATATTTCCATACTGAGAATATCATAATTGAAGCTTTAGAGTTTCAGAAAAATTAACACTGTTTGTTTAATGGGCGAAAATGGAAGGCAAACAAACGAAAACAATATTAATTGTCAATTAGAGAGGCAGCGAGAAAAAAGAGAGAGGCGGCAACATATGGTGCGGAATCGGTTGGCCGGCGGACTATTATTAGGTCAGCGCCGGCCACATACACTGACCATTCATCAAAGGACCCCCGAGCCATTTTCTAGTTTTTCATAATACCCTTAAAATACGAGCTTTCTGCAAACTTAATATTGAAAAATACACGCAACGACTATAAAAAATTCATAATTAAATTTGCTTTCAATGTAGTTTAGTTAAAATGTTAAAATTCCGCAAACTGAAAAATTCCCCATAGAAAATTTATTTTTAGCAAATTCCCCGTAGCAAAATAATGTTGCCTTGTTAAAATATTAACCGAAAATATAATCAGTCTTCGTAATAAGAAAGATTTGCAGTTTTTATTCGCCAACTATGAGAGATAGGTTGGTACAATTGGAAAAGTTGTAAGTTTAAACTTTTTCAGTTTACTTCACATGCAGACTCTTTAAGGACTTGAAAAGTTAAAATACTGCGAGACGGCAAATGCAATTGTGAAAATCATCAAACTCTTTCTCCATACCTGGCCCCTGTTTATTTACTTGGTCGCATTTCAATTTCGAAACAAGATTCGTATTTAATGTATACATTTATTGCATCTTATCGCTTCGCTTTTTTTCCCTCTGACAGTCGCGTTTTCTTATCGCGCACGCAAATGTATGCGACGTTTAAACGCGTATTCAGTTTCCGGTAGCGATCATAAATCATGCATCCATTATAAAAATGTGTTTTTAAATTATCTCCTGGTCGGGCGGACGTTTTTTGGGGGGTGAAAAATTGAAGGGTAAAATGTAAATAAAATAATTTACGAAAAAATGTTTCATATCTGCCCATTTTTTCTGCTCGAATCAGCAAAAACACAAAGAAGTAAATGAAGAATCTTGAGAAAGTCTCAAGTGTACATTCATAGCACACTTTTCGAGAAAATGACGAAACGATTTCACTCCTGCTTGTCCCGCGTGGAACGAGCACACAAAATGCGCAAAAAGGAAGCATCGCAAAACGCTAAGTGATCTCTGGAAGCGTATCGTGCGCGTTGATAAATGAATGCAATTAATAATATTTCATAAAAGCAAGATGCTCTTGAATCTATAGCTTCGCATTCATAGTTTTCGCTCAGGCAGACGTTCACATCGTGAGCAATGCGTCATCTTTCGTTCATCGCGAGCACTCGTAAATCACGCTAACGAAATTGAGTAAGCACGACGACGAAATCTTCATCCCTTTCATATGGTCACCAAGCAAACCAACCAACCAACCACTACCACTACCACTACCACAACCACCCCCAGCAGCAGGAAGATTGCAATTGCTAAAGAAGCGCGCAAACACAAAAAGACGCCAATGGAAAACGAATAACGTCATGGCGAGGAGAAGAAAAAGTAAACGAAGATGAAAAAGGACCAGAAAAGCATTCCATCATTGCACAATCGCTTTGCTGAAGACTTTCACTTTGGTTTGTTCAAAGAAAAATAATTTCCATTGAGCCATTCGCTCGCACAAAGCGATGAAAAAATAATAACGATCGATAAAGTGATAAATATCATCCATAACTGTTGATGTATGAAAAATTAACCATCTTAACAATTTTCATGATCATAATTTTACGTTTATGAATGCTATTTTACAATTTTCTAATCGACACTAAAACTTGTAACCGGCTCCTGAGATGCTCTTAAATTCCAATTCTATCTTCATAAAACCCTGAATTTTATGCACATTAAAAAGCGGATAAAGTTAGTTTAACTCGTAAAATGCGCTAATTATTGAATCATAAATATTTGCAAACTCCAACCAACTAGCCAACAAACTTTTCTCAAATGAGTTTGTTTTCCTCGCTTTTCCCTGAAAATAAATGAGTGTCTTATTCGAGGTTGAACGAAATATTTGATCTTGCCATATTTAATCATATTCTTTGCCATTCACCAATGCGTAGTATATTGATACTGTTTATGTTAGTAGCGGAAAAAGCGCGCAAGTTTCCTCAATTCGGGCAAAAATGTCCAAAATAACCACAAACGAAAACATACGAAATCATCAGAAATATCGATGAACCGACATAAAATATGAGCGAAACATTACTAAACTGACACGAAATGAACTGCATACGACGAAAGAACGAAATGGAATAAAAGCCGGTGGAAAAAATAACATACACGAAGCAATCAAACGCATTGATTGGACGCATTGCAATCATCATTACTGACAAGCAATATAATGAGTTATTATTGATGTTGTGATAAAGGGAAATGATGTAGAAGAACATTATTTCAAAGTTTCGCACACAATTTCAATATCGTTGATGTTAATAAAGCACACTGGTTATTTACTTTGAAATAACGCCCCAAAAACAATAATAAAGAAAATCTCGAATTTCGTCGTTTTGTGTGTCACAAACGCCATCTAACTCCCAGTTATTCACATATTCACGCAGCAAAACGGAATGAAAGCAGCAAGTGCGTTGAAAAGTTTGTCAAAACTTTCATCAAACACAGTCGCACGGGCACGCAAGACATAATGCTTCATATGGAGGATGATGATATGAGAAAACTTAGTAAGAAGAATCTCATTTCATTCGCATACATATAAAGCAGCAGCACGGCACACATAAAGACCGCTACGCCATCATCCATAAAGGTACACAGGTGTGGATGTGAACAAAGTTTTGCGCATCGTTCTTCTTTCCTATGCCGCTGTCGCTGCCACCGCCGCCCCCTGGTTTACTCTGCTGCGAACGTATTTCACATTTTCATGTGCTGCTCGAGGTGTACTCATTCATGCATGCGCACCGCCATCCAAGAAATGAAAAACTATCGCATGACGCACAAAAAGTGCAATTTCATTGCAAACTAACCAAAAGTTTTCACCGGCGAACAATTTAATAGGTTTATTGCTCTATGACGCAATGTGCAGATTTTAATGCTCACGTGCATCACGTTGTTGTTTGTGCAGCTAATAAATTGCAAAATAAAAAAGAGCAGCGAACGCTATTCCAGCCGGAAAATAATGCAGGTTATGAAATTTCGACTAGGATTTTTTGCGCAAACATTTTTCAAAGGTGGCCAAGTGATTAACTATTTCCAGCGGCCGGCATTCATTATTTTCGCGACCGTTTTAAAGCCGGTAAAAGCTTTTCGTTTTGCTATTAATTAATGGAATTTGATGCGCGTCCATCCGCAGATTGTTCGCTGTCGATGATGCACTTTTGTGTTCGAGTGCCCTTTGAATTCTCGCAATTCAAAATACAGCGCAGCATTCAGTGTAATATTTAAATAAAATATTCCTTCGTCAAGCTAAAATAACATCAATTATTTCGTGCAATTTTAATGATAATTCAGTTCGACTATAATTATTTCCGCTTTTGCTATTTTTATTATTTTCATTATAATTATTATGTGATGCGTTGAATTTAATTAAATTTATTTCCTTTCTATCAGTATTCAAAAAATATATATTTTTGCTTAGATTTAGCATTGATATTTGGATTTTAATTATGATATAATGCATTGAATTTAATTGAGTTTTCTCTTTTCTATAAATATCACAAAAAAACTAAATAAATATTTAGTTATTAATTGTCATAAAATAATTATGAGTTAATGCTGAATTTAATTGAATAAATAATTAGCAATATCAACATTTCCCATTTGCATAAAATATCAGTAAATTACGCCAAACGAAATAAATGCAAGTTATTTAATCGAATTGCAATTTACATTTTGCATCCAAAATTCAGAACGCTGGATAACGAAACGACAAATGCATTCGTGCATTTCCGCATTCGTAAATATCAGAATAGTCAGCAATGCAGGAAAAAGAATCAAAGAAATGCGGCAGGAGCAGAGCAAAAGAATGCAGGCAGCGTTCATATAAAAGTTACTTTTCTGAAGAGGAAAAGTATTCTTAAAGTATTCCACCCTCGGACGACTACAAGAGGCAAATCCTCGAGTAATGCATATTGTACTTCAACTGCAGCATGGCATGCAAATCAAACGAAGAAGCAAGCAAAAGAACGTATAATGCAAATCGAAGAAGTGAATCTAATCAGATGTAACTCTCCCGAACTAATACCCTATTTTCCCATTTATCCCGATTTCCAATTTGCTACACAACTTGCTGCAACTCTCCGCAAACAGATGCTCTGCTCTGTGGGATTTAACTTGAACATAATCTTCAAAAATCATGCGAAAGATTTACTTTTCTTGTTGTTGTCCTTTCGGCCAAAAACTCTAAACTAAACACATGAATACGTCATTGCGCGCGCGCCGAGAGTTGACAAGTCGGAAATCTGTATAAATTGCGTCGCTGAGTGCGCACATGATGAATGCGAACTTCTTCATTTGTTGCCCGTTGCCGAGTTGTTTGCAGGCTTGCTGGCGAATTAAAAAAGTTTCTGCGCGGTGTGCAACTTCTCCGAAAGTGGTGCGCGCGCGCGCTTCACAAAGTGCTTTCGAAAGCATAAGAGTATAGACTCGGAAAGGGGTAGAAAAGTAGAAAATGCAAAATTTACCAGCGCAAACCCAAGGTAACCAGCGAAAAGCGCAACTGAGCAAGTGCACAGCAAACTGCAATTTGCCACGAATGAATGCACATGCAAGCAGATAATTGATTGTCTTAAGAAGCATTTTACTTTTACGAATTATCGACTACAAAATTGAATAATTTGCAAGTAGGTAATATTAACAACTTTTTCTCTCTAATATGCCTAAATTCCGCTTAATTATATCCGAATTTCCAGATAGATATTATGGTTTCATTAGCAAAATGTACACACAATGTAATCAATCGAAAATGTAACCAATATCCGAAAATTCCAACGTTATTTAAATATTGATATTGCCCTAATTCATTGTGGACGCTATCATGTTAATTCTGGATGTGTGCACAGCATTAATCAACATCAATATCATTGGCGCAAGTCATTGACAAAGTTAATGACTCCCACAGGAATTAACGAATTTTTGCATTGCTCATAATACCAAATTCCACAAATTTATACAGGACAATTACTAAACCCCAAATTTTCATACTTTTCATACATTCATAACCAATAGCAATTACCAATCCTCAATTCGATGAATTTAAAAAGTGCATTGAAAATCTGGATGCATTTCGAGTATTTTGAGGTTTTCTGGCTTTTCGGTAAACGCCAACCATACATCAACCAAACGACAATTAGACGCGCTGTCCACTGACGCACCGCAATCAAATTGAAACGAATGATAAATCGATCTTCATGCACTGCGCATTTGTATTTGGATTATGCCAAACCATGGAAAAGCAAAAACCGCCAAACATTCATCCATAATTTATGCATTTGTTTGATTTCCTCTCTTCCATCTACTACTACTACTTCTAATAATTCAAACACGCAAAACACCCCTAAGGAATTAAGATGTGTCCTTTGTTTACTGCGGATCCAATGCAAATGATTTTTATTACCAGACACTAAGGCTGCGTCTAAAGTAAACG
The DNA here is from genome assembly GCA_963978815.1 of Aleochara curtula. Lineage (NCBI taxonomy): Eukaryota > Metazoa > Arthropoda > Insecta > Coleoptera > Staphylinidae > Aleochara > Aleochara curtula. The sequence goes on along the minus strand of OZ022216.1, from coordinate 14,154,492 downwards.
AAACTAAACAAGGCGAAACGCATGTATGTATTCATGTTTGAATCGTTGGCTTGTTTACCAGTCGAGTAAATGAAAAACTCATGTTTATTGCCAAACGGCGTGGAATTTCGTTCAACACGAGGAAGTTTTAACGCTTCATTTATCATGCAATTGGGCGTCGATTAATAATAGATGAGCGCTAGATAAACGAGCCGTCGCGCTTGAATCAAATGTCGATTTGCTATTTCATTAGGAAATTAGTTCGGCCATTAGGAAATGACTGGATTTTTCTATCCAGTCGCACAAAAACCCTAAGCGAGAAACTAACAACAGCGCAACCAGCAAACAAACAAATAAAACCACCAACTAAAACAATGCTGATAAGTTAAACAACCCGTTCGCAGCTTGTGTTTACACAAGAAAAAGTAGTGACACGAAATAATCAATTTTGATTGTTCGAAATGGTAAATCTACAAGGGAATTACGAAAATTAGAATGCTGAATTATTATTCAGTCATTGATATTCATGTTATTCATCAACTATTGCAGGGAATAACCCCCAAACTATTTTACATAATTTGATGAAAACTAAACCAACTTCAAATAAAACGTCAAAGTTGATCAGAAGAAATATCACTCGAATAAATCGAAATAAAATAAATACGCTGAATCAGGTAAGTGTTCTTAAATGTTTTCCACTGGTCAAAATACTGGTCAATAATGACCTGGAAATTCTAATTTGTTAAATTCCAAGGGCTAATGACTTCGGCTGCCTTTAAAGTAAGTCGGCAAAAGGATTATGAATGTAAACGCGATTGAAGTTGGGATTCTTTGCATGAGTTAATCGCATTTATTTCTCATCATTTGCGGCCGATTAAGACTGACTTTATAATCCGCTTTACCCCAACCCAACTAATGAAAATCGCGCAGGTAAGTAAACCATGCACACCCCGTGTATGCTGCATGTGTAATTGCTACAATTATCCCCACTTTTTCCAGAGCTTATTTAAGCATAAATTGCCCATAAATTTCCCTGACTTCGTATTTTACTTGCTAGTTTCACAACGCTTTCGTCATGGATGCAATGTTAGTAGATTTTGACAGTTGCGCGCAGAGTAAAAAAGAAACAATCAACATGACAAATGATATAATCGAGGTAAGTTTACCGACAGCAATTGCATGAAATCTGCATGTAATGATGACAAAATGATTCATTTAATTCTATGTGTCTATAGGAGAAAACGTATCAACAGTGGAAAAACAAGATGCAAGTGATGGAACGTAATTTCAAAGTGCGATCAACGCATAATTTGCACGAAGCTTTAATTAGTGGAAATATCATTATGAATGAATCAAAATCAAGCGAACAACCTAAATCTCGAAGGGAAGAGTCCAAGTTTGAATTATATAATAACATGGACGACGTGCTGCCCTCTTCACCCTCAACCGCAAATAAGGGAGCTATCGGTACTATTCTGAAGAGATGTCGCAAGGGACATGTTTTCCGAAGGAAATTAAAAGTGCTATTTAAAAAATGCTTTAGCAATGATGATAATGTTTCTCAACTAAGTTCAGTACCGACGTATCATAGATATAATTCGGGTTTATATGATTTCGCAGTTGATAATTTGTTAAATTCAACGTTTAAAGTTGTTTAAATACTTGAAGATTGTGTAAATATAGCTAAGTTATTTGTTTGTTATCTATGTTTAAATAATTTATCGCAACATGTAATAAATGTATAGAAGAATAGCGCATAATGGAAAATTTACTGACCTTATTCAATGTCGTTGTTCTCCAGTGGTGGTGGTGTCTGGTTTGAATGCCCCCTTTGGATGGATACGAACCATAAACCGCGCACTCCTTCGTAACGCACCATTAGAAATTGTTTATAATGATCAAGACATTGCTTGTTAGTAAAAAACCGAACGCACTCGACCTTATTTCTTAAGGTATTTGAGCAAACTTTTCTGGAACACTCTCGAACTCGTGAGAAATTATGATGATGATTTGTTGAGCGGATTACGAGACTACCCTAACAGGCGAAAGGAGACAGGGCACGACTCTCTTTCATTAGCTATCCGTTTCGCGAATTAATTTCATTCAAATATCAAAACGCGACACACGACGAGGATTTCGTTAAAGACCTCTCCAGGTCTGCGCGAACGCCCGAGCCGACGACAACCTCCCGGACATGCTGAGGCACGCGAAGGAACGACGAACACGACGGTAACGCGCCCGATCTTGCCCCCAGGGTGGCTCTGGTGACCTAAGAAACAGGGAACAATAAAAAGTTCTACGGTCTATGTTACTTATCGATGACATCTCCTCGGACAACTAGGTATTCCCCTCATGGACCGTACTGATAGACGAATCATAATAATTAACAAATTGTCTTGTTAATACTCAGTAATAAATACCTTGAGTGATTTGCTTAGGATTCAAACCCGAAGACTTACGGGAAATAGGAAACACTATCTTCATCAAAGGAGAAGGATATCTATTCCTAGTGGTGATATATAGTGAATTAATTAATAAATCTTGTTATATGACTTGAGTAAATCATACCTTCTTCTCATTTGTTTTATTTATCGTTAAACATAAGGAAATTTCCTCTAATCTAGACGAAAGATATTTTGAAGACGTCTATCTGATTAAGGTTGGAAGTCTATTTAAAAGGATTATTAATAAATGTAAAAGATTATAAAATAAGTGTTAATACCATTTACTAGCACTGACTGGAATCGTCATTTCAAATCAATTGAAAACACCTTGAAGTTCTTAAGATTTTAGGAAACGCCATTTCGATGGAGTCATCGTGTGTCATTAACAAGGGAATATTTCAAGTAGAACCTTAAATATGAAAATTCCCAAAGTTATTAACTGACTTCTTTGCAAACCCTTTTAAAGTATTTTGAATATGTTGAAATCATCTTCAGGACCAGGATTCTACGAGTGACTACAAGCAAGAACAATTCTTAAATAAGCATATGAATTGCTCGAACTGCAAGGAATGTTATATCCTTTCGAAGCCTTTGAAACTATCTTCAATTCAGTAGGAACATCTTAGGAAACACCTTTAGGATAAGCTTCTATGAGGAACTACTATTAATAAAGACTTTTGTAAGTTAGTTCTTAATAAAAAAAAACATCTTAAACTTATTGCTTCAATTTATCAGCTGATTCATTGTAGTTATATCGACTTCTTCCTGCTTCTTTACAGCTTCCTAAATGCTTATTACTAACAATTAAATACAACAATAGAACAACCACCTACCAATTAAATTATTCACTCTACAAGTTACTGTCGCTATTCATCTTTTGTCCAGTCGTATCACCAGATGAATTTGCAAAAAGTGTAGTTATATCGTAGTGAAGCTGAGAGTTTTCTAAAAATATATGAAAGTTAATTGGAGTAATTATACTCAAAGAAATATGTTACCTTTTGAAAGACTAAATTCAGAATTAACCTCGCCTTGTGAACTTCTTGTCAACATATGAATTCGTCATAAACTGAAATTAGAAACAAAGACATTACTTCTGAGGGCTGGATACAAAATCACAAATACAATATATGTATTGAAGTAAAAATTCTTTTCGTCGCGCCGTCCTCACCAGCTGATAAAATAACCTAGAGCGACTCATGCCGTGCTAAACTAAAGGAGAAGAAAAACATTAAAGTACAAATTAAATAAAACTGAAAAAGAAAACAATCTCAAACAGTAGATTATTCAAAAAAAGCTGGATTAAAAACCTAAACCAAAAAATTAATTAATTAGTTCAATAACTAATTAGCAGTCCACTAAGTGACCCCTATTGTTTTATCATTTAGTAGAAGTATATAAACAAATGTTGTTAATTTAATGAAGCAATAAAAAATTAGTATTCAACAATTAGAACACCTTAGGCTGAATTAAGCAACGGGCTAATAATACAGCAAGCAGTAGAAAGACTAAATCAATAATGTGTGTGCGTTATGTTGCAATAATTCTGGGAATTCGAGTAGTTGCTGCTACTGCAAGAACCGGTTGCAGTTTGATTAATGTGTGCGAGAGAGATAGACGCGTCTGCAGTGCGAAAAGTTCCGTCAAAACAGGTGCATAAAAGTGCGTTGTGAGTGCACGTCTGCGAGCGCCTGAGGTCATCGACCCGTGTCGCTTGCAGCGCAGTGCACAGCAAGTGAAACGGATGCCATGTGATGAAGTGAGATAACTAATAGCAGCGTCACTACAAAACCGCATCTACTTGTAATTATTGCAATAGTTAGTGTTTTTTCTATGCAAATTAAGTTAATCCACCAATGAATACTTAAATTATCCAAATAATCTATTGAAGTTGAAATAAATCGCGCCTGAAGCGTCCCGTAAAGTGTATGGCGTAGTGTGTAGGTGTTATGTACTTACAGATGCAATTATTAACTACAGCGGCAGCAACAAATCAAAGCGAAGACACAAATGATACAAAATAACACAAATCAATCAATAATATAGCAATATTCAAGAAATAAACACTATTCTTAAGGGCACAAACACGTCCAGCTCCGACAACGCTTCGGCGAGGAAAGGCAGAGCGTGCAGCGCGCGAAGAGCAGGTCAGTGTAGGTGGCTCGGCTGCTGTACGCTCATGCGCAGTAAACAATTACAAAGAATCTCTGCCAAGACATCCGGAAGTTCACGAATATATGCATTAATTACCGAATTAAATTTGAAGGTGACCAATAGAATTAATCACTAATTAATTTCAACTCTCGAAAATCGCACATCACGAATTTCATATAAATTATAAACCAACAAAATTAAACATTTTAAATACCATTTTTACCAATTACATAAATAATTAAACATCTATTTTAATAATACCAATAACTAAAAAAACAGTAAACTTCTAGAAGAAGAGAATGAAATCAACAGAAAAACGCATTCCGCTTTATTGTAGTTGAAATATTTATGCACCTTGCACAAACATTTCAGGTAATATTCATTTAGAATAGCTAATAAATAAACAAATATCCATTGAACCATAACAGTCTTGACCATAATTGATCGCTATTTACCACTTTAGAGGGTTTGTTGGTACATTTTATCATCCCTGAATAAACACAACATTAATCATACGGAGCTGGAAAGTAGTGCAAGAGAAATATGATTTTCCATATAGACTTAAGTACGCTGCGAATTAAATCCGAACAGTAAACTGGTTTTAATTTGTTAGTTAACACGAATACCATATTTCAAGCACCATAATTAGGACATTAATAATAAATAAAAGTAACTACACCTTTTTCGAGATATGTATGATTTGTTATTTATGGAATAATCAATGACTAGCCATACTTATATTTTCTTGTTTGCTTCCATCAAACATGCCACTAAATAACATTGCACGACACATAAATCTCTTTAACATACAGCCCTATTTAACGCGAATGCAACCAGATGTTGATCAGTTGTTGTCACTTTGTTGAACTTGACTTTCACTCAAAATAATGATCGAAAACGACATCACATTTGATACTCAACACTATTTAAATCTTGTATTAAACACCATAATCAGTGATTATTTTAAATTCACAAGGTGTATTTTAAACGTGTTTAATTCCAATTTACATATCAATTTGCGCATTGTTCCGCAATTACTCTTCATCTTAAATTCAACAATTACAAGACATTTGTATTCGTCAAGTGGTTATCAATGCAGAGATATTATAATTGCGAATGAAAATGTATGGAATACTCTGGAACAAGTTGAGTTTTACATTCAACGACAAACAACGAAAGATTTTTCACAGAGAAAATACATTTTGATTAATTTAAATGCGAATTCATCATTGCCAGATGACTCCAGCGTTGGTTATCTTAATTACATAAGGGATTTGTTAATTTTGCAAAGTGCTAATGATAAGTTTGTTTTGTACACTCATGTTATTGGAGGTGATAACAGAATTACGTTTGAATTATTGGATGTGTGGTATTTCTGGAATGAGAGTTTTGTGATGGGAAATAATTTATTTCCTGATAAGAATAATGATCAGGAAGGACGAATGTTGAGGGTAGCCTCGTTGGATTATATTCCTTATGTTATTAATGGTTGATTTTTTCGGTTTTTAAAGTTTAATTAGTGGTAATTGGTTGTTATTTTTGTAGAGGATGAACTTGGAAGTGAATTATCATTATTGAAGGCGTTTAGTGAACATTTTAATTTTACTCTGAGATTATTTAGTTTACCAGATGATGTATGGGGTAATATGTATGCAAATTGGACAGGTACTGGTATTATGGGACAATTATTGCAAGATTTGCATGATATTTTATGCGGTGGGATGTTTCCTCTTCCGAAAAGAAGACAATTTTGTGATAATACAATGCCTACAGGATTTTCACAAGTTAGAGTTTTAGTGCCAGAACCTCGGTAATTTTTAAACAAAGAATAGCTGCTAAATTATAAGTGAATTTCATTAATTAACCACTTTTAACTGCGTATTAATGCGTGGCATTTATACTATGATTTTTATTAAGAGATTTATTGTGAAATTCACTTGTTATTTAACAAAATACAAAATGCAATTATTAAAACTTCAATTATTTAAAGACGCTGGAATCAAATATTCAAATAATTTAATTAATTTTAGTTGATTTTTAGCATTGTTCATGGATGGTTCTCACATTTTCGAGTATTTCATATTAATGTTTGGTTCAGTCTCTTTACAAGTTTGACGATTGTGATTATTGCAAGAGTATTTGCAAGATTATCGAAAACAAAGCAGTCATTATCTGTAATTGTGAAACGTGAAATTTTTAATGTAGTGGCAATGTTTGTAAACCAATCACAAAAAGATGATAAGTTTCTGCCATATTCGTTTTACCGATTAATGATTGGTATTGGTTTACTTATATTTTTATGCATTAGTGCTGCTTATTCGTCAAGATTACTTGCGCAAATTCTTCTTCCAAAGTATTCCTTATTATTTATTATTAATCCAAATTTAAACTGATCATGAATCATTTCCAGATTTTCTGGTAAGCTTGCAACAGTTGAAGACATGGTGGATGCAAAGCTGCCATGGGCTGATCCGGACGGTGAATGGATTACATCGATTGCAACAGATACTAGTGTAATTTAAACAATTAATTCAATACATAAATTAATGACTTTTCACTTATTTCAGCCAGTCTATCAACAACTTGTGAGTTTATTCGAGGAGCAAACAACTGAAGAATTAAGAGAGTTAGTGTATAAAGTAAATTGTGCTTATCCTGTTGAACTTGTGCCTTCAGGTATGAATTTTCTATGCAAATTAAATTGATAATCTATTAACAAATTCATAATCAATAGGTGGGTATTCATTTGGTACGTATTTTGACGACAAAATAATAAGAAAATATGAAGTAATGAATGACAATATCTACACTGTTTATGACACAATGTTGCTTCGAAGAAATTCAGTGCTACGTCGACAATTAAACTTGTTTATATTAAAATGCTGGGAAAGTGGTTTGATTTTTGCATGGGAACAATATGTATATCTCATTACTAATTGTCTAATTCCTATTAATCCAAGTTTTGCAGGCGTTTGCTGAACATACCAGTATGCAAATTCAACTAGCAATGTTGTACAGTAAAGTGACAATTCCCACAGAGCCATTGGAATTTGAGCATTTAAAAGGACCATTTGCATTGTTAATTATTGGTTATATTATATCAATATTCATATTTGTTATAGAGTTACATAATAAATAAAAATAAATGTTTTCTTATTCATTATGAATTTTGTAAATTTTCATACAAAAATATGCAAAATGGGTACACCAAGTTCAGCCAATACTAAAAACAACGAATTACTTAGAAAATGCATTAATGTTGTCTTATTCAATAAATTTTTACAGATAGCTGCTGATTTCTAGGTAAAATTTCCTTGAATTTATGCAATTCATAAATAAATATGCAAATTGCCACTAAATGGCCAAAAACTAAAAGCATTAAAATACCCTTAATATGTCTTAAACCTAAGAGTGCTTCGGTCGACATTCTTCCTGTTTGCAGAGCACGTATGTTCTCATACTGTTGACTGTAACTCATTAAAGCCTATCACAAAAAATCGTTAATGAATATTTAAGCATGACATCCATAAATAGAGTAATTACCATTATTTCCCAGCGTACAAACAACCCTGTCTCTCTGACATTTAACAAAAACATATTAAATGTTTCCAGGAACATGGAATGTTTCCTCATTGGCAGATAGGTGAATTGTCTATACAGCTTATCGCTCATCACCTTGTAATGATTAATGTGATTTGGTGTAATGTAATCACGAAATGTCCACATGCGTGATTCAAGTGGACTGATGGCAAATGCAAAATGTTCATGTTTTTCAAACAATTCTTGCATTTCCGACGAATTGTAAACGTAAAATTTGTGTTTTATTATCTCATACACTTCCTGAAACACGAACATTGTTTATACATTAATTTCAAAGCTTTGAAATTGTACTCTTACCCTGTTATCACCACTTAGAGGTTTAAGCCAATCTGGATGATCGGCACCCCAATCCAAATCACTTTCAGCCAAATCTTTAACCGTGGAAACATCTCCTTCAAATTCTGCAAATATGAGCGTTGTTGATAGCCTACTGCTAAAGGCACATTGGTGAAGAACAGCCAATGCCAAGGATAATATAAAAAAGCATTTTGCTTGCTTTAAAATCTTTGAATTGACTGGTTGAAAAATGAAAATACTATAAGAGATAAAACTAATTTTTCCCATTTCCTCATTGCGAATTGCAACACGGGATAATACTGATAATAGCACAAATGTTAGGAAAAATAAGAACCACGTAATCGGAGTAAATAATTTCAAAATGCTAAACCATGATTCAGCTAACCTGCAAAAAAAATCAAAAAATATTAATTATTTATACATTTTGTATTAGGAATATAAGGTTGGTTGAGCAATTGAAAAATCAACCAGTGCTTTCCAACTTTTCCAACTTTCCAACTCAGTTTTTTCCAAAAATATAAATAGCAGTTTTGAAAGGCTTACTTTCTAGGAAGATAAGTTTTCTGGCGTAATGAATTTTTGATTAATTCAATTTGCATATTAGTTCACCCTTAATTAATAACTTACTTGGGTATTGGTACTAAACAAGTACATCCATATACAGTTGAAGGATACGTAAAATCATAAATTGCATATTCCTCAGGAACAGCCAAAAACGCACCAAAAATCGTATCGTATTTATCACTTAACAAACCATCATGCAATCCAGTACTATTAATAACTTCATAACTATTATTATCATGAAATTCTATTGTACCAAAATATTCTCCAATACCACCCAGAAAATATTCCATTTTATAACGTTTCGCATATTCTCTACACAATTCTAATTCACTTCCAATCGCCAGCACTAACAACCATAATTTGACGTTAATAGAACAATAAAAAAAATTTATTACCTGCATCACTATACGGCACAAAACTATCAGTTGCTACTCTAAATACTTCTGGAAATCCAATATTAAACAAATCACTATCACCACTTAATTCAACAATATTTGATCTAAAATCATGCGTATAAAACGTAACATTCGTCACTGCAATGTTTACAACCAAGAAATACGGAATGTATTTTAATACTCTTGAATTAAAAACATCCCTTAAACCACCAAAAGAACTATTGACGCTTATCACAATATAATGCCTTCGATTAAATCGTAATCCCCAATCGGTAAATTTCAATTGATATTCAATACTTTCAATTACATTTCTTAGTTCATCACATTCCTCGCACAATAAAACAAACGCTTGACAACGACAAGAAAATGCCAAATTTTCCTGATAACTGTGATTTCGCTTTATCCACATTTCATCACTCTGCACAACTTGTATTGGAATATTATTCAAATCAATATCACGACTACTTAAATTAATTATCAATGCACAAGTTAAATTAACCAGATGATAAAACAATTGCTGATGAATCAGTTCATTAATAATTTGATTTTCTTCTTGATTCAACTCTTCCTTGAATATTCCTTCCATTGTTTAAATGCAAATTGAAAGAATACATATCTGAACTTTGTTTAAGTACCCAAAACTTTATTCACTTGTCGTATCAATCAATCAAAAGTTTGTCACCATTTAACGTATTTTCAGCTCAATTTTCTCCATTATCCTATTGAAGAAGTATAAAGTGTTTGAAAAAATAGATGAAATAAAATAATCGTAAATCTGAACGTTTAACAGAAATGTACTTTTTGCACGATTATTGATAATATCGGAAACATTGACCAAAACTAATAAATACATGCATTTTGTAAAATTATTTAGTCGACTGAAGCTTTTTGTGCATTATTGGAAATTCTTTCGTTTTTGGTAAGAGTAATAGCCACGATGCGTAATGGCTATTTCTTCACTGGAATTGATAATAAATTGTGAAAATATAAATAGCAAAATCATTTATCATTATTAGTCGTTAACGTGGGTATATGGCATGTTGTAATAATTATTAAAACATACTAAACTTATGTCTTTGGTAATAATATTAATGAATTATTCACGCAATTTGACATGCATGAATTGCTCGCTCAATATGTGAAATAAATTGAACTATGGAGTAAAAAATAATAATACTCAATTGCATTTCAAATATTTTAAATATTTTGTTCCGAGGTACTTCGGAAAAGCTCTAAAAGTTTACAAGCACTAATTTAGTTTTACAAGTTATTATTATATTATTTTCCATGCAGTTTCAAGTTTGTGGATAATGACAATTTGAAATATTTACGGCAATTTAATTTTATAAACTATCTAGTATGTGGAGACGAATCGAATCATAAAATTCATGGAAGAAATATTGTATTTAATAATACGTTAATAATAAGTCGTAAATAACAAATTAACATAAGAATCCAATAATATTCCAGTTAGAATTCTATAAGAATCCCATTGGAATCCAATAGATAGATGGATAAAAATTGTAATTTAATAAATAAAGGCATTATTATGGTTAAAATATTCTTTAATTATTGTTATTAGTTAAAACTTAACGAGTTAATATATATGTATTTTATATACTTGTATTATTATTTGTAATAACAAAATAGTGACTAAAGCGGCATCTGGTGCGAAAACTTAACATTACCGTAAGCATGCATAAACACAAGAAGTGAATCAGCTGTTTGGCATGTGCGAGAGCGTCCGCTGATGGCTAGCTCCAAGGTTTTCGCTGTTTTCGATTTAAACAAAGTGTTAAACAATAAAAGTAAAGAGTGCATCGTCAACGACGTTTGTTAGTCACCCTTTACGTTCGTGAAAGTGTAAATTTAAGTATTTCATATTTGGAATTAATGTGTTTACATGTGCGCTGGTGGTTAGTTTACGTTTGGTAGTTGAATGCAGTTGCAATTGGGCGTCATGGAAGACGTTCGCCTGCTGGTTCAGGAAGAAGGGCGCGAAGCACGTAACCTCCTGACATTCAGTATTGCCGTAGACGACAGATTGAGTAAGTTGGCAGTTAGCGTCAAATTTGTCTGCTTGTGCAAACATTGTTTAATATTTCTGTAGGCAAAGTCTCACGAAAGCCGCCATGTCCACCACGAATAATTGAAACTCGTCGCTCTCTTAAACCAAATCAACCGTTCCGTTCACGTTCCGGCACAAGGGTCAGATCTGCGTCCACTGGTAGAGATAAGAAATCAGAATTAAGGGCAAGATATTGGGCATTGTTGTTTGGCAACTTACAGAGATCGGTAAGTCTATATGCAGTATACAGCTATAGCCTGTTATTCTTCCAGTTACTAATTCAATGATTTTTAGATTGGTGAAATTTACAATACGGTTGAGGCGCATGAAAGCGTGACCGAATGCCAAGAGGTGACATTGGTATTAGAAAACTACCTTCGTGATTTCAACTCGCTAGCTGAATGGTTTCGTTTGAAATGGGATTATGAAAATACCCCAGCACCTCAACGGCCCACTTCATTGGCTTGGGATATTTGCAAAACGAATCTCACAAACAAGAACACATCAGGCAAGTCCAGCCCAAATCTGGGCAGCAGTGGACGCTCCAGTCCAAGTACAGGCAAAGTGAGTCCACGCATACTTGGACAAAAGCTTCGTAGTTCTAGCTCAGCACCCACAAGTCCTCTGCCTGTAGAAAAGCCAATACTCGAAGATAAAATACTCGAAATCAAACCAGAAGACAGTCTAATTAACAACAACAACAGCGATATTCAGGATATTCAGTTCCTTAATGACTCCTTTCTCCAGGAGGGCAAAAAACTTTCACAATCCGAAATCGACGAGAATGCAACAGTTACTCGACTGTGCAATCAAGTCAATGAATGCCAGGTGAATGAAATTCAAGTACTCAAAGAAGCGTCAGCTGCACCAATGTTGGATTCGCCAAGTGAAGACCAGAGAACTTATGATATCTTTCGCAAGATCGGTGTGCAAAGTGCTGAGAAAAGCACCAGCACAGAAGATGATTTTCCGCGACTTCCAATCGTTAAGAAGTCGCAAGCGGTCAAAGTGAGCCAAGAGTGTCAAACTGATGATATTGAACAAAAACCATCACCACCATGCGCAAAAACCAAAACTGACAATAACAAACTGGCAAAACCCAGTCCAAAACCAGCTTATTCAATGGCACTGACCAAAAGCACCACTGTAAAAGTGGCTACTACAACAAAGTCCAAAGTTGATTCAAGACCTTCGTTCAGCACGACTCGTGCGGTACCCAAACCATCTGTAACAACATCTACATCGCCTTTTAGCCCTGCGAATCGATTCACACCCAGGACGTCAGCTCCTTCGCGTAATGCACTTGCACGCAGCAAGACAGTGGGCGATATGAAAAGTCCACGGGTCAAGAATACAAACAACCGTTCCGAGAACAAACCGCCCCCGCGTTCTCCAAACGTAAACAATGGCATTTCAAAAATAAATGCAAAAGTCAATGCTGCAACGCCTCGTTCGGCGCGTTTATCAGCGCCCAATATCAACACGACGATTAAGAAAGATTATGGCAGCTCGGTGGAGACATTGGTGAATCAAGGCAAGTCTGTCGAGAACATAAACGCCAATTTTACGTCGACCAACTCGATTGCAAGCTCGGTGGAAACGTTGAATAATGAAAACGTGAAGAAAACAACTGATGGCTGGCTGACCGTGAAGTGTCGTTCGCGATTCAAAAGCGGCGGGAAAGGCCGCAAGTCCGACACGGCGCTATCGTGGGCGACGCGTTTCCATCAGGTAAGTGCAACCGCCAGCTTGCCAGCGTTAGCACTCTTGCCCGAGAGCAATAACGAAAAGCCGACCATTGACAAAACAGCAAAAGATAATTTAAATACGTTAAAGTCGCTAAAAAGCATTGAAAAGAAGGAGGGTAAAAATGAATTGCGCACTAAGCTATACCTCCGTCGGTCGCATACAACGCTCTCGAATGTGTGCACACGCGTTGCGCACAGCGCCCAGGAAAAGAATAAAACTAATATGAGCATTAAGAAATCAACAGATCGTGAGAAGTACGAAGAACGCCGCAAGAAAGAGCTCGACTCCGAGACGGACGATGAAAGCAAGAATAAGGAAGCGCAGGAAGACGACATGGCCAGCGAGGAAGAGCATCGTCAGAAGGCACGTCAGCTGACCGAGGAAGAAGATCGTCTGAATTTAGAAATTGCCAAGTTGCAAGGGTTGGACATTGATGTCGATACTGAGACCGATGGCACAGAAACAGACGGTGAGCTGCAATGTGATAATGATGATTGTGGCGACTATGAAGAGAACGGTTTGGGCGCTGCGGTGGATGATGAATTGTCTTTGGAAGCTCGCTATGAACCCATGTTGGCAGGTATGAATTGGGCTGAACGTGTTGATACTTTAGCAGCCCTAGAAGCACTTGTCGCACGCCATCCAGGACGTGCATTGGAGCTGCATCAGAAACTATCTAATCCATTACGCAGATGCACCTTGTCAGAAACTTTGAAGAAGTATCAAGCAAAGCAAGCACGTGCACAACAACGACGTCAGATATTGCAGCATGAAAAGGCAGTCAAGTTGCAAGCATTATTAGCACGTGTAGAAGATGTTAAGGCTGCGAAATTGCAACTCATCGAAGACAAACGTAAGCGAATGGAGATGAAATTACAACGCGCTGCTCAGAATCGCAAGAAGCATTTGAAGGGTATCGTTCGTAAGGCTCATGATGAAGAGAATAAACTTAAAGAAATCGCTTTCATTAATGAGATAGAAGCACAGAATAAAAAGTAAGTATTGAGAGTTTAATGATATGTATCTTTATGACTAATGCTTATTTATGTTGTTATTTATAGACATGATTTCTTGCAATTATGCCGCGAGCAACGTGATCGCGTGCAAATCTTGCAAGACGATCGTAAGAAGCGCCAGGAGGAAAAGGCTGCTAAAGAAGCAGCAGTTGAAGAGCGTCGTAAAGCTATTGAGCGTGAACGATTAGAGCGTCTTGATCGAATGCAAGACGAACGTCGTCAACGAGATGAACGTATTGGTCAGCAGCAACAACAACGTGAAAGAGAACGTCAAGAATTAGCCCGTGAAAAGGCACGCGATCGCGAAGAGCGCAAATCAGCTCTGTTGGCGCAAACTTTAGCATCTAAAGAGGAACTTCACAAGAAGATTCTTCAGAAGCAAGAAGAATCTGCACGCAGGCATGAGGAGAACATTGAGCAAATTCGCCAAAAAGCTTTGGAATTGTCGATTCATCGTTGCCACACTGATGATAATCAAGCACCCAATATTACTCCATATCCAACACAGAAGTTTTGCACATTATGCAATGTACTTGTAAGTATTCATTTAAACTCGTAAATATCAATGGTTAAATTTAATTCATTTCTGTTTGTAGATTACATCTGAAGTGTATCTAGTCAGTCACCTCAGAGGACGCATGCATCAGGACGCTGTTAAGCAAGGCTTGGGCAATCAGAATCTCACGGGCGTTGAGCTAGAGAATTACAATCTGCAGAAAATAATTGATGCACCCGCCGGCAAAGAAGATCCAAAAACGGTGGCGGCGAAAGAGCGCAGTAAGGCGTACAAAAAGCGCAGCAAGAAAATACGCCAACGTATGGCGGTGAAGGCAGCCGAGTATGAGAGCTCAATGAAAAAGATAAATATCGATAGCGTCAATAAGCGTCACTTGAACAAGAATATTAATACGATTAGCAGTATTACAAATCAGCCAATGCAAGGCTGGTCAGCAGCTACGTCTAGTCAGTTGGATCGCCTTCTGAATGAGTTGTCGCGCATTCTTCACAAGGGCAGTGAGAACGACGTGCTTATTTTTCAACATGTGAATGGCTTTGGCGTTCTTGCTAAGCTCTTAAGTCTGGGACTGGATGAACAATCTCATATTGCTCCAAAGTATGTTATAAACTAACAAATAATATAACAGATTCTAATGCCTTTGCTTACAGAACTATGATCATCGCATGCAATTTGTGGCAAGTTGCAAGCAGAGGACTCATTGGTCAGAAGACGTCGGAGTATGTGATTCTTTCGAATAAAATCGTCACAGTGTTCGATTTACTACTCGCAAAACTTCAGGTGAGTTTCTTGTACTTTATTTATTTAAATTCAAAATACAAATTTTTGTCGGATAAGTAGAAAACTTGATTTTTGTGTTAACCGCGATATCCGAAAGATGGCGCGTCATGTCCAGTCGTGCGCCGAAAAATAACTTGCCGCGCTTTTAATTTAAAAAATTACTTGTGGCATTGTTTTTAAGGGTTGTAACATGCGGTTTGTTGATCAGATTACTTCGTTAGCCTGCGCGCCTATGTAGTTTTGCATGTTAATATTTCAGAGCATATAAATGCGATACATCCCAATCCCTGACAATATTATATTAGCATGCGCGGCATGCTTTTAGGCCTTGCGGTAACTGGTAAATGGCTCTTCTCTCTTATGTTCTTCCTTCGCAGCATGCAAACTCGAAAACCGCGTATTTCGGCTCTCGTGTTGATACTGATGATGATGATGATGATGAAGGGAGCATGTACCAAACGAGTATAATATGACAATATAATGCATCAGGATCATTTGGCGAGGCAAACGATTTTTCACTAAATTTCCCCGGCTAGGTGGGCTTAAACCGCGCTCTCGTTTATACTGCGTGGATTTACGCACGGATTTGTCGCATTTTAGCAACTATAACGATGCGCGCGTTAAACGCATTGGTCCATATACCGCGCGCTGATATAGCGTGATAAGCCGTGATACTTTGTTTGCGCTACAATGCACTATGCGCGGCCGGGCGAATCGAGCAACCGATGAATATTCAATGCAATAAAACGGATTAGTTCGTATAGCATTGCGTATGCATTCAATGTGCAATATGCCCCGTCGTTCTTCTTCCACATGCATGCGCATTTCATCAGCGTTCGTCGACGGATTGCTGGCAATGCAAGAAGTTGCGCAGCAGCGGGTAATATGCATGCTAAACTCACGCAAATCACCCCAAATTCAAAGTCAAACATTTGCTTTTGTATTCCATCGCGCATGCATGCGGTCTAACCATCAATGTATCATCTGATTAATCGACATGTGTCGACTATGTTTATACAAACTCTGAATTAATCCGATCAACAATAACAAACGAAAACAAACGCTCGACTAAAATGGTAATAAAATTGCAAATTTGCAAACTCGTAAAATTTTATGCGCTGCGAGGGTGGGCGATTGAGTTTGATTTCTGGACAGTCGAAAGAAATAAAGTGAAAGGCGCAGAAGGAGTGAGTGCCAGAGTTGAAATGTCAAACTTGATGATATGATGTTTCGGTTGACTGAGATTGAAATGTTGTACTTGTTTCAGGTGATTGGCACGGCTGTCGAGGAAGCACCACCATCAGATCCACTTTGCACGGCACTCATGCAACTCCTAACAACTGTATTGAGGAATGCCCATTCGGACGTGCCGCCTAACCGCATGCAGGATCTCATAAGGTGAGTGATTCATATCCATAGTTCGCGCAATCCATTTACTGTGCGGATAAAAGTATAACACGGCCAAATGTGCCCTCATTAATAATAACCAGCCGTTTGATAATCGATTACGACACGACGTCGAATATATTCAGATATTCAAATGCGTTTCACATAATCGTGAAATGTGCTGATATCAATTGATATCATCAACCTGCCCAGCAGCGAGCAGACGACTGAAAGGGGTGACATATTGGGCGTGACGGCGGAACCAATATGTATTTATTGATGTATGCATATGCATTTTCCGGGTTTTCATTGCCTGTCTTTGAGGAGGAAAAATCCATTAGCGGCCACAAAAGAGCGCTGCGCATAAATATTCGTGCTAGTTGTCCATTCAAATGCGCGCCACACCTTTCTCTCCCTTTAATAATAGTGCGTTGCGTTGCGCATTGTTGTTGTATTTCTTACAAACAAGATTTTTTTTTGTATTGCTGGTGATTTGCATGCTTGCATAACGATGATTACAATTTCGATGATGTTGTTGCAATCTCAATGAAAACGGCGAAAAGACGTAAACGGGCCGGCGTAACGCAAGGGATGAAATTGAATGTTTATAACATCATGCTAATGCAATAAAACCGAATGAATTGAATATCCATTCGGTGTAAACACACACGTACACACACACACACACATATTGAGGACGCGAAGGGTGAAGTGAAATGGTGAACATATTCAATGATAATAAAGGGACGAAGTGTATGTGCGGGGCGCGCATCTACTTTGAATAATTCAATCAAGCAGTAGCAAGGCGACGGCATTCGGCCAAAGGGGGTTGATGCGTGTGTGCCCCTTGTACGGTGCATTGAATGCATAACTGCCCGATGCTCTTTTTTTTACGCGCACCGTGTGCATTCAATTTGCATGGTATATTTTTTTTTATTGTATTTTTGCATTCTTCAATGCGCAGCATAATTGAACGCGGTAAACGTCCGTGATTTGCGCTCCGCTTCTCGTTTTTTACTTGACTAAAACAAACGCGATTTGTTTCTGTTGTTTAATTAAGAGCAGTACACTGATGTGCTCTTATTGGCACGCATATTAATTATGCTGGTGTTGCATCGCGTGCGCTATACCTATAGACTGTGGATCGTTCGTTTGTTCTCTGCTCTCCCTTCCGTGTGGCAATCGGCTGCTTATGCACTTGTTGTTTGGACATCTTTCACCCAGGAGCCACGAGCAGCATGCGCAGCGATATTCGATTTCGGGCTGACATCTGCAAACAATGATAATCCGTGATTATTTTATGCTGATAGCCCACACGACGCAGCATGACGTTTCAATCAGGCGCTAGTTTATAATTCATTCGCTCTCGACTGCACCGCACCGCACAATGGAATGATGGGTGGTGCGCATCCGATTCAAATGCGTTTTTGCTCAATTTTGCATTGGTTTTTCCTCAATATCACTTGCTTTCAATAATAATGAATACGTGCAGGATTTTTTCCGAAAGGCAATTTCACTATACGCGCAGTAGCAGAAGCGTCAGCGGCAGTGAAATGGAGATGCTGTTGGCGTGCTTGAGGGCCTCAAGTGGCCGCGGCTCCTCTCGCGCTCTTACGCGTTCCCAGAAGCGCATCAAACGCGCCAAAAGAAAGCCGTCGGATACGTAAATACATCCTGCGCGACGTCGTCGTACAAACAAACTTATGCGCGGCTAGATGCTCCTCTCTAATCGGTTGTTCACCTCGCGGTCGTGACGCTTACGCAGACGAAGAAGTCGTACGGAAGAAAACCCTTTGAGTGTTGTTTACCACTCGCTCGCTGACGATGACGGAGAGCCTTTATTAATCTGCGCGCGTCCATTTGTAATTTGCGTCTTGTTTGCGTTTACGCATTAGAGAATAATTGTAATATAAGCGGACGCGGCGGGATATTTGATATTTTTACGGCGAGCGCGAGGGGACATACGCATGATCCGCGTTTTATTTGGACAATGTGACATCCGAGGGTTGCTCTTTGTACGAATTGTAATGACAAGTGTCACTTGCATTTCACTTTATGTTATCGGCGAGCGGCATAATAGATGAGGAAAGCAAGAAGTTGTAATTTAATTTTGTTTGTCCTCTGCGTATGTTTGTTTTTCATTCATTCTCATATTTGTCTTGTATTTTTTTATTCAGCAGTATTGCCATGTAGCTATAAGTATTTGTTGCAAATGAAATGAGAATTTCGTCGGTTTAATCAAAAGTCTTAAAGAAGACATTCGGATATTGTATGTACATTCACCCCAAGTTGAGTGCATATGGGCATCGCGGTGTATTAGGCTCAGTAATAATGTGGCGCTAACTAGCCATATCGGATGAACCGTGACGTTCGATGAATGCGCGCACTGGGCCTTGCTAAAGTATAAAACACGTTTCGAGTGCAATCTGCCCACATTTGATACTAGCACTCATTCGACGGCAATGATGGCGAGCGCCCGTTGAACAAATATGAGGAAGACTTCTGTGTCGCTTGCGTGCGTGTATCACAACGCAAACGACGAATCATGCGGAGATGCGCGCCCTTATCTTCAATGTCCATCAAACGCACATCTGGCGTGCCCGAATGTCATCCTGCGACACCATCATCATCGCCACGCTTCTTCGTGCGCGCCGCGCTGTTTGCTCTCACTTTTGCGGGGAGCGCGCACGCTTTTTGAGGGCAAACCGATAAAACACGGGCCCGTACGTGCATCTTTATTAATAAAATGGGGATGCACGTCTGGCATGTCTCGGCTGTCCACCCCAGGAGTGAACTAGAAAAAACGAAACGATGACTACATTGCATTGTCCTTGTCGATGTACGACATGGGATCATCGAATGCGCGCAATGAAGAAGTGGCGAGCATCATTGAGTGAAAAGCGGCGCAGAGTGATAAAGAGTCGAGGATTATTGCGGAGGGCGGAACGGGAGCGAACGGGAAACAGTGACATATTGATATGGGTCAATTAAATATTAATCAAAGGGATTCGTACTGCTTGCTTTCGGCTTGCAAACAACGCATCCAGTCCGGCAGCGGTGATCATTTCAGATCAGTACGATTGCAATCGCAGCCACTCGTGCTATTCCCACGTACAGATGCGAGATGTTGGTCAGGGGATGGTGGTGGTGCGATTTATTTATGGATTTTAAATGTGCGTATCGCATTCGTGTCTTTATTGCCAATGATGGTAATGATGTTATCATATCGCGTGCGTGACCGTCGTATTTATTAATTAATTTTTAATTAAACTTTGGCCAGCCGTTTCATTTATTTGTGATTTGCACGCGACGAATTTTTATTTAACAATGTCAATTGAACATTGAAGATTTCGTATTTGTAATGAGTATTTAAGTAATGCGTACGTGCATTAAGAGATTTATGATGATGACTCAATTATCCAACCGAATGGACGAACGAGTCAATGATAAGACTCGACAAATGGAGAGGGCTATCAAATAGCACATGCAAAATGCATGCAGAGGTACCTACATGCGCGTAAGGGTTGCTTGCTTGTTTCGTCGGATTGAATATACATATCATTAAAAAAAAGTGTATACTTTTTGAGGGGGCGGCTGTATCTGAGCACTCAGTCAGTTAGAGAACGAGATCTGGTGCGGCGACCACTGTAGCGAATCGACATGGGGCGCAGTGCGCAATGTTGTCCTAACATATGGGTTACTTTAAAAACGCATACATCAAAATTTAAATGCGCCAAGTAAGCAAATTCGACGCATTAAATAAGGGTGGGCGCACTGTAACACATCACGTCATACGTATATGGAGGGCAACTGCATCATCATCATCATCATCATCGTTGGGGGCTGCGAGGCCAAAGTTGAACCGATTATAGACTGCGTCGCTACCTCAATAAACACAGCGGGGCGGCATTGGCGAATCTGAAAAATCACTCGGCGCGTAGTGGTGCATTAAAGCCTACGAGGCAATTCGGGATTAACGCGTGATTACGGCTTAATGCGTTACGTATTTATATGTTGTTGTTTTTTTGATGTAGCTAGTCTGCGCACAATTGCATTCACATTTATGCATAAGCAGCGTACTTTTTGTAATGCAATTGCGAGTAAAGTCATCAAAAAATGGTAGCTAGTTAATCTTTAATTTTCGCAAGGATCAAGCGTGTTAATTGAAATTGTGCTCGCAATTTGAGTGTGCAAAGAAGCGATGCGATGGAAAAATGAGCGGCGAACGCGAAGGTACGTACACCTCATACTTGATGGTGTTACGTGCACGTCTCGAACGGATTACAAGTTGTGATTTTATAATGAAGTTTGTCTTGCTTTGCTTGCGCCCCCCAACTCGCGAACAGCGATACGGTGCTAAAGACACACGGTACCGGAGCACACGACGAGTACGTGAAATGTTTTGTGTATCTTTGCGCGCGCCTCGCACTTATTAGTTTGCCATCTTTGCCGCGCCACTTTCGGCAGGATTTTGCGCTCCTTGACGGAAGAGATATCTTGGGTGCTCGTTGCGCCGTTCTTGAGCCACTTTGGCGCTCAACGTCCTCGTCCTCCGCCTCCTCCGCCCCGTCATCCCTCTCTTCGCCTTTGCGTTTTCTCATTTCTTGTTTATATATAATTATCATCGAGAGTTTCAATTAAAACCAACCCCCGACTCACTCCATATGCACACATCTCGCTCGTTCGCAAATTGCATTAAAATTCGATGAGTTTACAACATACACAACCACCACCTCCATCCACGGATCGGCGCCCGCCAAACGTAATGATGAAATTTATTTACATTTCCAATTAGGTTTTTGTAAAGTTTTTATTTTCGACTGCTATCCAAGCAAATAACGCAGGTACATAAATATTGATTTTATTCGCATTCGTTACTTCAACAGCGCCTTTTTACCAATTGAAAAAAACCAAGCAAAATCCCAATGGCCCTGCTTTTACTTTGCTCGCATCTTCGTTCACGCTGGATGAAAATATCAGAGAACATTGTGCATTTCATGTCTGACATTCGCATGCGAGTGAAATCCAAGTCGAATAAACAAATGGGTGAAAGGAAATCATCATCGGGTTGCATCCCGCGCCTGAATTAGTTTGGACGTACGGCGCTAATGTTGCCAAACACATTCAATGCGATTATTTAGTTAACCCACATTGGCGAAGATATCAGCGCTCAAAGTTTCATACATTTCTGATTGCATTACGTGTATGGTGAATGTACGTGAAGGGCGTGTGTGTTTGTTGTTTGTTTACTTTGGTTTCCGTTTTGTTTTGCCCTCTGCTCCGCATTCAGCTTCTCGTTCTCGTCCTCATCCTTCGCGTTGTCATCGTCGTCGGTCGTCTCTGATTTCTGCGCTTATGATGACACACGCTCAACAATGGAATAGATGAAATGGATTCACGACTTTTCCGAGCCGCTGTCGTTTGTAATTGGATACCTGTTTTCCATCCAATGCACAATACAATGGGTGTTTTGATATCGCAAATTAGCTGCCGGTTGTGGGGGGTATGCTTTAGGTGCTTATTTACGCGGACGCTCGGTGGATGCGTATGCGTGTTATGCGCAAGATGGACAATGTTTGCACGGATTGTTGTTTGTGTGTGGGCTGCGAAAGAGTTTACCGAGCACTCGATGCACCCACACAGCGAGATGTGCGGTTGTTGCGCGAAGAAACCGACGCGAAAGAGTGACGAAGCGGAGGCGCATGGAAGAAGCTGAATGTCGTGCGAGAACAACGCACTTTGCGGCCGCCGACAACGCGGAGGTTGGACATCATACACGTTCGGACAAGCAAAAGGTACGCGAAGAAAGAAAGCACACTGTGCTGCAGCGCGGCAACACACACATTTGGGAATTGGGTGCGTAAAGCGCAAAGAAAAAAAAGACGAGGAGCAAATTTCAGGAGTTCTCATTGAGCGACAACCTGTATGAATTGGTCGCGTTCGAATTGGAAATTGCGTTTTATTGACTTATTGATTTCTTTGGAATTTCCCGCTGATGACGATTGTTTACTCGCGCGCGCACCCGATGATTTGTATGCATATATTCATGCGTGTGTTTGCTGGCGCACTTGAAAATTTCAAATTGGAAATACGCAGCGGCGGCGTTTATTGAATAAATGCTAATAACGGCAATAATACGCCGAATGCGTTCACGCATCGCAAGAAGTGCACAAACATGCGTCGAGTGCTTTTCATTATCATCATCCGCATTCGCAGCAACAGTGATGATACGAACGTACGAACGTTGCGGATGATGATGAACGTGTGCTTGCAACTAGCGTATTGCCACTGGACAAATAATTCGAGCTTGCCGCCTCACCCTTAAGTGAACATTTGCGAATTGTCAGATGATGTAAACTGTATCTGCGATGCGCTGCGATGCGATGGGCGCGCATTGAGCTAAGTCCCGTGAATCTGACGCGCGTCACTGGGCTTTCAAGATGTGTTTGCATAGAGGGTTCATGCGATTGCCGTCTGTTGTTGTGCTGCTGCCGCACAGCATCCATCCTCCCCTCTGCCGTAAGGAAGGACACTTGAGCGGAACCTACAGCAACAGGAGTGCTCCTCCAGGAGAGAAGGAAGCAAAACAAGTGATATTGTGTGATGCTGAGAAGTCCGTCACATGCATTATACGTGCGAATTTCTTGGTGTCAAATGCATCTGCTATTTGGCGTGTTTAGCGTAGGTACTTAAATATGTACACATCTCGAGAAAAATCCTAGCTCCAGCGTAGGATTTGCAATCGAAGGACAATTGTGGCAATCTGCTAATGGGACAGACACGAATACTGCCCCCATGATTCAGCAAAACGATGCGCACTCGTACGTGGCATGTGAGTACGCGTGCAAGCGTTATGAATTCGATTAAGTTGCAATGCGCGGCGACGGAGGCGGCAGCAGCAACGCAACGCATGGACCATTCATCACAATTACGCCGGAGCGTTGGCGACGATGTGGAATTGGATGAATCAAGGCATCGCAGACGCAATGAGGCAATGTACAACGTGTTCCGTTGTCTCGCGCGCTCGCCGAAAAATGCTAAGAGCTTCCCAAAGCACTTAACATTACGCACTTGAAGAGCGCTTAGAAAACATGCACGGACGTGCGGGCGCGCGCACGCCGCGAGAGAACTCGCGTATCTCAGTGTGGATAAAAATATGAATTATGGGAGCTTTCTCGGCGTTAGTCACACACACTCCTCTCCTCTGCGGCGCGCACTCTTTCAAGCGTTTTTTCGCCTTCCCCACATGCTTCCTCGTTCTTTGCGGGAACGCATTCGAATTTGCCTTGCTAAGTGGCGGCATTTTTTCACGTCGCTGCAGCTGTGAATTTCGGAAAGTTGGCCATCTCATGACAATTGAAAAATATCGGCGGCGGTTTCTTGTCGGCGTCGGCGACAAGCGAGCTGGAGGAGCATTTCAGGGAAATTGCAACAATATTTTTACAATTCCAACACTTGGCCGGGCGCGCTAATGTTTTGATTCGATTAGTCCTTGTTGGTCGGTGAAGTGAAATTTATAGCGCGGCGCAGTTGGCCGTCTAAATGAGCAACGCTGATATGCGCCCGCTGATAAGTGGTGGAGTGCTGCCGCCCGCCTATGTAATCGCAACGGGGGTGCGCTCTAATCGCGCTCTTCGTGTTGGGTCCATGCGGTGCGCTCTCCAGCGCCAGCAGCAGCAGCAGCATCGTCGTCATATGCGCATTATCACACTTTGGGGTGTCACTGCGAATGTGATTAGCTCGTGGAGCATGTGCGAATGCTCGCACGCATTTCACTTTTGCCGCACGGTCCGAAGAGCGCCAGCGGTAACTAGCTTTATTGATGGACAAATGCAATGTTGCAATGGTGGCTGGCTCGCTGGCTGGATGTGTGAGGTTGAAGAGAAAAGGGAAAGCACTGTTTGTCATCTGATTAGTGCGCATCCACGTTGGCAAACATATTATCGGACAAAGCGGGACAAAATGAATTAAGATATTATCACTGTTAGCACGTGCATCTAATGCACACAATAATACGGCTACTAATTGGGCTAAACGAGTGTTTAATGGACGCGTCCTTTATCGCGTAAATTGAATGAATATTTGTTTCTCGTTGCAGCTTCGCCGTGTGTCTTGGAGTCGTCGAGCAATTGTCCAAGTGCTGTCTTGCCGTTCGCAGTGCTGTTCATGATATTCCTCCAGCTTGCGCCTTCCTCTTGGCTGCTCTAGAGTTTTTGGCAGCCCTTGCCGATCATTGTCCTGAGGATGCAGATCCTACTCATTTGGTGAGTTTTTGTACAAATCTTGAGTAAATTCAAATTCACGAAGAATTATTGATATTTAGGTTGGTACTTTACATGGCACCGAACTCATGGGTGCTGTGTCAATGCTTTATGGCACACTGCTGCCTCCGGATTCACCGCCTCGCGTTGATGGACAACAGCCACCGGTGATGCTCACGTCGTGTCTGCATCTTGCCACCGCGACGTTCCACTTTCTGCGACGCATCGCCGAGTTGGATCTGGTAAAGTTCCAAGTAAGTCCTTTAATTACCTTGTATTTGCCAGCCAGCGTTGTCGCCTTGTTGGCTTAGTTGTAATTGGGCATTGACTAGATGCAGTAAGCGTGCGAAATGCACGTGCGTTGAGTATGCACGCATAGTTGGCACTCCTTAGGGACGGGTCGCGTGCATTTGCAGTTAGCTGTCGGCCTCCAGGGACACAAACGCAAATATTATGCTCGGCAACCACATATTTGTTGGGCGACGCATCCCATTGCTGGATGAAGATAAATAAACCTGCCTGCTGGAGTGTGCGTGCAATAATTTGCAATAAAAACGCATGTGTGCGTTTGTTTTGCTTGAGGGTGGTTCGCAGCGCAGACTTTAAAGCGAAGAAGCACACTATCATCGCCATGATGATGCTGATGATGATGATGATGATTGTGTGCGCTCAACAAGGCGCAAGGAGCGCATGCAATTGCCCTTGTTTGCTAATCAACTTGAAACCGATCCTGATGCTACTGCTGCGCGGCGGCGGCTGGCTGGCCCTCCTTGTTCTTTGCGAAACGAATGCACACAGCCAGCACCAATGTCGACTTTGGCCAGCCGTGGCGGCGCGCCGCCGTACCCAACTGTTTCAGCGCTTGCTACCCGTCTTGTAATTGAATTAAGTTTGTGTTCGCATCGGCTTTTGCGTTTCCATTTCGGGCGCACAAGAGAATTCCCGCTTCTCTTATTGAATTGAACCCAACTTTGTCTCGGCGACGCTCGCTCGTTCCTTCCGAAATGATATTACCCCCCTTTCGGCGTTAATTTATTTATTGTTGTTAATGTCGTCAATTGCTTGCTACGTTCGCAGGAAGCGCTCGGCGCCGAAGGCATTTCGCTGCAGTTTCGTCACATCGCCAGCCATCTGATCTGGTGCTGCGCGTCGCCAACCCTTGCGATACCGGCGCACGCCAGCAAGGAGTCGATTGCGTTGGCCGCCTCCACGGACCTCCACGACAATCTGCTGCACCAGGTGATTCATGTCACCGGCTATTTCGCCGTGGAGAACTACGAAAATCAGGTAGGCAATTATTTTTGTTGTGTCGGGAGCGAATGGATTGCTGCATTGCATGCCGTAAACAAAAATCGCGTTTTGTACATGGTGTAAAAGTCGCGGTCGGAGGATTGCGCGCCCGATGGACGTGTCCATGCATAATGAAGCATATACGGCGGACGCGGGCCGCAACAGAAGAAGCGGACAAGTTGATGCGGTGATCCGGTCGACGGACCGACGGTGGTGGCGCCGTCCCTATCTTAATGACGGCGCGACGCGAGGAATGCACCTCGTTCACTCGTTGTTGTAACTGCCGCTTCTTCTTCTTCTTCTTCTTCCTCGCCGTTCGCGTGCGAGTCTGCTTCTCCCGGCATCGTCACGAGATGATACCTTTGCGCTGCATTTTCATCCAACGCTCGCGCAAGAGATAAACGTGTCTCAGCGCCCTGACCGATTTATTTTATTTCTCACCGCAAGTCGCTCCGAGCATTTCGAATATTCACAAAATTAATCAAAATTTACAAATGAGGAATAATTAGGGAATTGGAATAGACAGCTTTACTACTGCTATAGTTGAGGGTATTAGAAATGTTAGCAACAGCGGAGAAGGATAACGAAATTTCAGATTATATTTTAAATTTTAAATTCCGTGCACTTTTGTTGCTAAAATTCTTAATAGGATTACACGTACGTAGCCGTTTTAGAACTAGACATACAAATTTTGTTTCATCTTACTTGCACACACGCAACTTCCACTCGGAAAGTGTTTTAAATATTAGGGTATGTCCCGTGTTTCATATTTGCACTGAGAAACTATACAGCACAGGTAAAAATGTTACGCGTTATCAGTCTGACTCTTGCCGAATTTGTCAGGACTATTGCTCGCACAGACTGGTCGTCTCAGTAGTGCAGTAACGTTGCTAGGGTTAAGTTAGTGTGTGTGTGTGTGCAGTGCTAATAACATTTCGTGGCCAATTATTGGGATTAATTATTCAACAATATCTTGGACTATAAACGATAACTATACATACCGGACTATCGTGAGAAGAGGAAACCGAAAAACTGTAAGTACTATACTCGTCTTATTTTCGATATCTCTTTGCATCATGTCTACAACGTCACACGTGCGCAATTTTTTACACGGCGATAGTGCGTTTAATGAAAGTGAATTGGTTAGGGAAATTAGGGCATCGATCGGTATTGGTAATAGGTCTATCGTATACGTTTTGTAAACACGAATCTGTAAAAATAGTCTCTGGGTAACGAGAATTGGTAAGATGTGTGTACACGGAAGTTGAAGTGCTCTTGTTGACTTCTCGGTCAACTAGGTTACGCGATGAGAACATAAACACGTTGATTTGAGAGTCTATCAGGTGTCTATATTACGTGAAATTGTTTAATTGTAGATGCTACTGGTCAGTGGTCAACCACCTTCAGTATTACAGCAATTGAATTCATTACCAATGCCGTACTTTACCGTCGAAGCGTTGTCTACGATTCTGCATCCAACACTATTGGCGTGCACCGTCGGCAATGACCACACGACAGCGATTCTCAAGCAGGAGCTTTCATACGAAGTAATTGCTCTTTGATTTTGCCTGCCTCATTATACTATTTGCTCGTTGTCATTTTGCTTGTAGATTCTTGAAGAATTTCGCAAATCCGATACGGGGAAAGCCAATCGACTTGTTCGTCTGCTGAAGCATTAGCGCAGATCCTTGCGACTCCAAGAAAGGAAGTTCTATTTTTCTATTCGCATAGCGAAAACGTAGGAAGACCGCCAGCGTGTCGGTACATGCATCGGGGATATACCAAAATTACTAAGTACTCTCATTTATCACTCATTCGCACTCCGTAATTCAAGCCAAGCCAA
Source organism: Aleochara curtula (assembly GCA_963978815.1). NCBI lineage: Eukaryota > Metazoa > Arthropoda > Insecta > Coleoptera > Staphylinidae > Aleochara > Aleochara curtula. Next base: position 14,126,149 of record OZ022216.1, on the reverse strand, counting down.
TCCGACGTGCAATTGCGTCGTGCGTATCGTAATTGAATTAAGATTACATTAATTTACACGCTAATTACCTAATACGTATTCCGTGATAAGATAGTTTGTTTTTCATCATCCGTACTTTTCGCAGCGATTTTCAACGTAAGTAAGTCTCTTTGCTTGCCAGCATATTCATTGCATGAATGCGAGTGAGTTCATGCAGCGCGAGCGCGGCGGGATCGTGTGCATGTGTCTCTTCCTTCCTCTTTACGTTTTTGTCGTCAGTTTCTATCAGTTTAGTTTACGCACGCGGTCGGTGATTTATTTATTTATTAATGCATAAATTACTCCTCTTGCATGCATGCAGCGCGCACATTTTCTCTTCGCATGAGAATGCGCCGACGACGATGGCGACGCGTGTCAACTCGTAAATTATCCGCAGAGTGGCAAATTTATTTCTTCATTTCATTGCATTCTCGTTGCGTTCATTCAGTTCGCTCTTAACGTTTCGCTCAATTAGGTTCTCATTCTTTTATTTCGTCGCGTGTGCAACTCGTCTCGTCTCGCGGCATCGCAGCAGAGTTAGATATCATTTCGGCGGGCAGCTGCCGCGTTAGCCAACCATTAAACATTGTGATTTTGTTGTTTATGTGATTAATATTTACTTAGCAATAATATTAATATTTTTGTCATATTCTCGAAATATACTTTTTTGTATTAAACACCTCCGACGAAATTGTTGATCAATTAATAAGTAGTTTAGCAAATACCTTGTAGTTTAGAGGCATTATTAATATTAATATTATTGTTGCTTATAATAATGGTTGCGCGTTCTAAGTGAGAAATTTGCATATTTTACGTTAAGCGAGCTATTTTTAACTAAATGAAACAACAAGGTGAAGTATTTCAAAGGATGAAAGCAGAGAGCGGAGACTTTTTGCCAGAAAGAATCACAAATTATAGTAGCGATACGTTTGGGAGGCGTCTTGATTTAACAAGTTTGGATGTTTTATTTTTCCAAATTTTGTTTCCTTCCTATTGGTCGCTGCAACCATTACGGTTGTGGACGTCCCATTATGACCTCACCTGCACATCATTGCCATAAATGGAACTAGTTCTTGGAAGAACAATGACTTGGATATTCATAAATCAAGGACGTCCATTGATGTTCAACATCTTAGAGAAGAATAGGTATGTTTTTGGTATTTTAGATTTAAGTATTATTTTTAAATAATTTTTACATTGCTTAGCAGGATTTTCGTCTAGTCTTTCATTGCCAGGGTGATGAGTTGGGGAGTTTAAAGAAATGGAGAAGTTGGATCATCTTTTTTCTGATGGCCCACGCAATAAGAAGACTTTATGGTTGAGGGACGTGGTGGGATCTTCTTCAATATTCTTTGGGTAAGAAATTTTATTTATCTCTTAAAACACACACGCAAATACGCAACTCTGGAACTGGAAACTTTGTGCGATCTTCCGGTGGCAACTTCGACGAGGGGACAGTGGTGGCTGGATTCTCCGGCCACCCAGCGCAACCACCGCCAGCGAGGGAAGCAGATTAACGCGAGCACTTAGCGCTAAGAGCATAGGGGAGCATGTCGTTTGTGCCCTTCTTCTTCACCCGGCATTAGCTGCTCGACGATATTTTTTGAAAAAGCGTTGCAACACATTGAATGACAATGCATTGTTCGCATTCTATTGGATGCGTTCACTGAAAGAAAGTTATTTCTTAAATATTTCAGTACACTGTACTGGGTAAGTTGTAAGTAGTTGTTGGTAATGAATTGGAAAGTATGTGTCTTAATTGACATAATTTGTGGCATTTTATTATCCATCGGGATACAACTGGTATTTGCATCTAAAGGATAGATATTTACGGGTTTTAAAGGTATCGCGATTTGAAATAAACTTTTGACGCCATGAAATATTCAATACAAAGGTAATTCATACTCGTCGGAAACGCGTTGACAAATGACATGTGAAATTGAACTATTTCGAGTAGAAATAGGTTGTCAACTTTTCTACAATAAGCGGAAAGCGAAAGAAACGAGCCGAAAAGCGAATTGGAAGAAAATCGATGCCCCTCCGGCAATTTTAAACTATTCAACAAATAGAGCATCGCATCAAAGTTGCCACCATTGCTGGCAGTGACGGCACCGCCGCGGCCGCCACCGCGCTCTTGCTCTTTGTCTATCTATCAATGCGGATGACGAGTGGAAACGGAATCAACTCTATTGCACGCCTCTTCGCCGCGCATCGCTCGAGCAGTTTTATTCGGCCGGAAATTAAAAATTCAACACACTCGGTTTGATTTATTTCGCGCTCGCATTGCTACCTCGCCAAACGTTCGTACGCTCTTCGTTCATGTACATCGATGCGCTTTTTACTACGCCCATTTCTGCGCCGTAATATCGAAAATTTTCAGTCATTTATACACGTCATCGCATTTTACATCCAACAAATGTACGCGTGCTGCGCTCACAATCATCGGCGCGCACAGAAAAAAAAATAACTGGCGCGTTACGTGAAAGGTAAAAAGATTAATGGCATTGGTTTATGTTTAATTACACCGTACGCGCGCGGTTTTTTCGTTGGCCATTTTTTACGTCGGTCCGAATTTGATGGAAATTTATTGAAATGTTATCCAAATTAGTCTTTATGAGCTGCAATTACAGGTGTAATTGAGTTTTAATGCGTTTACATCGCGCACAAATTGGCAAAAAAAGTTTATAGCCACGTATCAAATTAGATTAGATTTGTTATGTAGTTTTGACATTTATTCGCGCGGCGTGCAAATGATTTTTATGATTTTTACGTTTTTTGCTTTTAACGTGCTTTAAACTATGCGAATATTACGCCCGAAATTGTTTATATGCAACGCGTTTGTGTTTTGCGCGAAAAACAGGCCCGCGTGTAGGCAGTATGCAAAAGTGCAATACATATTTTTGTGGGGAACAAAATGCACTTTTTATCTGTTGCACACATACGGCATTAAAATTAAAATTTGCATTCGCTCTTTTACCCTGCATGAACAATAAGCACACATGGTTAATATTACGTCTATGCGCGTATTTTTCGTGCTGAATAGAATAAATTTTCCTGTTTGCTTCCGGTCGCTATAGGCATATAAAAAAAAACGTTGGAAAAATACAAGCGTTTTTTTCGACTTGCTGTGCAACAAGATTGCAACAACATGCGTATTTACTTTACGTACATATTCGTACTATAAAAATATGTGTAGTCAGTGAAAATTCGCCAAAAGGAAGCTCACAACTTATACATTAATTTATTATACAAACATTAAAGTTTTATTCGCGAGGGAAGTTTGTGGTATAATTGGGATAGGGGTTGGTATGAAATATTTTGAGTTGTTAAATGGGAAAAATAAGCACCCTGTAGAATAATTTGAAACTCTGTGCTGATAGTAGGCTGGAGGGGATAGCAAGCGGATTTAGTTTCGCAACGAGAGCTGCAAGTATATTCATATATCCTGTGCCACCACTATACGTGTGCTGGTAGTATATATATATATAGATGGTATATGCAACATAAATAAACAACGAGTAAACGCCGAAAGGGGTTTTTCAGTTTCGTGTCGCGCGCCGCCTCCGCAACGGCAATCCTAATGGAAAATCAACTCGTTCGCAGGCAGCGAAAGTATCTAATTTCATAATAAACATTAGGGAAGCGCGCCCTGCATTGCCATCCTGCTATTGTATTGCATTATATGACAATCAAAAGTATTAGTTGTGCTTTTAGGCCGTGCCTTCAAACCTCTGAAACTTTGCTTATTTTCGTTTTTCTCCCCATAACACCAGGGGGGAGGGTTGTGCGAGATCGAATGTTTGTTTGTTTATTTCTCAGGTGAAACATTAACCCTTTTATTACGGATACATTTGCAGTTCGTAATTTGTTATATGAAAATAATCAAATCGGGCAATATTCGATTTCAGTTATCAATAATTTACTGGTTCGATTTATAACCAGGTGATACATTTAATCCTGACAGGATTTAATTCAATTTTATTGCCGAATTTATAGCAATTTAGAAAAACAGTGTGGGTTTGAAGGTATTTTTGAACTTTCGGGAAAAATGTATTAATTTTTAAGAATTTCAACCCGCATTTCGTATATCAACCACCACCACCGCCGCCGCCACAAAGCAGCCGATCTGCAGGGATGGGTGGATGGTTATGCTTCCATTTCGGTTTACGTTACGTCAACTCTTCGCCAGCTCGTTCGTTTCGCTCTCATACTGCCGCCTTCCATGAAGTCTGTACGCGTTTGGTGAACGTGTATCCTGCCGCTTTTGCAGGCTGGCCTCCTGCCTACGTTTGCAATCGATATCTCATCGCGGTAAAAGGGTATATGCCACATGCTCAGGGTCGCATTCGAAAGGAATATCTTTAATTCAATTGCAGTATGCAAAGCCAAGGGTTTAATTAGATTTATAAAATATCGATAGAGGTCAATTGTATGCGCAGTCAACGGGGTGGTAATCGAAGATTTCGATATTGATTTCGTAAAATTCAGCAATCATGCGCTGAAAATTATGCAGGGTGAAAAATTTGAAGTATTTTTGAAGAAATGTGCATTTTTATGTGCTTGAGACGGCACTGTAATGTGTGTAAGCGAGGGGCGGCAGCAGGCAATATGTGTAATGGATAGCAGGCGGCGGCGCACCGCGGGGGTGGCGAATGAGTGAGTGCTTACTACACTCCTAGGCCGGCAGCGAGTACGCGCGCGTGCAAAACATCGCATTGTGCGTCTCTAGTCGCGGCAGCAGTGGTGGCGTTGGCTTTGGAGGCGGTTTTGTGGAGGCAACGATCGCGTGAAACATGCCTGTGTTTCGCGCACGTGTAACTTATAGATTTCTTTAGATATATTTCACTACGTAATAGTTATTTTCATCATAAAAGTTAGCAAGTCATCTAAGTCGAAATATTTACATTTCGAATACTTTTACGCGTGCAAAGTAATCATCGTAATAAACTCGAAATACAGCATTTATGTTTGGTTACAAATAGAGGGTACCGAATTCGGAAACGGACATTGAATGAAACACAATTTGTTAATTTGATTTTTCGACCGAAGTCGGATACACTGATAAGACATAAAGCAAAATCGGGAAATTCGTTTGATCCCTTCGTTTGCGGTAAAACAGCGAAGGAGGAAAGCGCGTACGGCCGGTTCATTCATTCCATCCTTGGAGCAAAAAGCGAAAGCAGGAACGTGTGCCCTAAAAACTAACCTAATGAAATCTCCGAAAATCGGCGCGCACGCAGCACGTCCTTTTAGCCAGATTTCCCGACGGGAACGGCACGCCGCAAAACGCTCCTTAGTTGCGTCGCTTTGATGCTTCGAATTGAACGCGGCACGCAAGCTGAAAAACCGGAAAAACTCGAGCAAATGATGCGTCAAATAATGAATGATAACAAGGAGTCAAAGAGAAGCCAAAGTCTCAGAGAAAATATCATCAAAGCGCACTGATGATTTAAAATTGGAAATTTTGAGTTTTACCAAACTGGCAAAACGCGCTGAAAACGAAAGTCGACGAAACAAAGCCGCGAGCAACACTTATTTTTATACATGTGCGTTGTGTGAAAAAGGGTTGCAACTTGTAGCTGCGCCGAGGGCGTTAATTCGAAGAGTGCATTAGTTTGATTAAAGTTTTGCGCGCAACGCGCAATTCAATTCCGTGCGCGGTAAAACTTGTAGCATGACAAACGTGCGTTGACCTTGTTGATCAATAAATTTGCTGTTGTCAAATAACATAACAAAAACTATAAAATTGGAGCAAATCATGACGAGCGTGTGTCGTATTTGAATCACACGCGCATTGCGTGAATAACGCGCACGCAAACAAAAACGTTGCGTTGCTCATAATTTCGCGAAATCACTTTCGCTTATTGCATCAATATATTCATGAATCTGGCTAATATGCTAATAAATAAAATCCATGTGTACGACATATGTAGATGGGCGGATGATAATGCTTGCTCGCCGGCAAACTTCTGTTTGCTCACTCGACGGTAAGAGCAGAGAGAGATTGCCGGGCGCATAAAGTAGTTGGATGATTAGATGCATTAAATGCATTCGATACGTGCATTACGAGGCGAAATGAAGGGTGCTCGCGAAGGGGTACATCATACCCTTGTGATAACAAATGCGAGGAATAACCAGCGGGTTGTCGCTTAACATGATCATAATCATGATAATGCGTTATGGAATGCTTGATTCAATGATTTTTTTAGTTTAATTTAAACTATTTCCTGAAATAACGATTTCTTAAGTTTATGTGGAAAATGTGAATACTAATTAAAGTACAAATTACCCGCATTTCCTCAAGAAACTCATTGACAGTTTACGTACGAAATGCAAATTAACGACTTGAGACTTTTACAACTTGTTTTCCCACGCGTTAGTTCGAATTCATAACGAATAATAATTTTTCAGGTGTTATTGTCTCATGTTCGGAAATACGAAATATTGCACGTGTTGTTTTACTCTTGGTGAATTAATTATCCCCTGTTGAGGCTTATGAGAATTTTCCGCATTCAAGTGCAGGTGTAATTCTTGGGTTAAGTATGATGTACTTAAGTAAGAGCGTAAGACACCTGAGTCACTCTAAAAGACAAACTACTGAAACAGTCGTAAATTTTATGCACTTCCGATTACCGTTGGCCTGTTCGTGCGCACGTTGACATTCCTGAGAACTCAATTGTGAGAACTTTTACTTGGTATTGATTGACTGTAAAATTATGAAGCGATTGGCGGTAGCGTAAGGTTAAAGTTTTAATTAATTCGCGCTTAAAATTAATGAACACTCGTAAAATTCATAAAGTGAGCAACTTTAATAAGGCACTTTATCAAAATATTTTTCTTCGTATATTCGGTTAATTAATCATTATTTTTTAATTTATACGCCGTCAAAGAAGTTACTCAGTAACATTCTTTTCGCAAAATAAATAATATTTATCATACACGTTTGGATGTGCAAAAAGCATGGGTGGTGTATTCATGCGAGGGAAATATGCGCGCGAGCGGATAATAATAAATCAAGTCATTAGAGAAGAAAAGAAGGAAGCAATCGTATATCGTGCGCTGCGTATTTGCGCGCGTTTTTATTCACTTTATTCATTCGATTCGCTGCCGCCGCCGCCGCCCTCAATGTGCGCGTACTCTCTTCATCTCGCCTGACGCTCGCAGTGCGCCGCGCCGCCGACCGAAATCCATTTATTATTTGTGCTGCGTGCTAAAAGCATCCAGCGATGTTGATGCTGCCGAGAAGAGCGCCGTTCGCGAGTGAGAAAAAACGGGAAACTCAGCCGCACTTTTCTTTGCCCGTCGTGCATCACCAGCGAATATTATTGCGGGAAGTCGCACTTTGTAAAATCGACGACGTAACGTGACGCAAATCTGCGCGTGAGGAATAAAAACGCTACTCGACGGGAACGGAAATGCAAGAAGAAATCGATGCATGCGCGACGCGACTATTCGGGCTGTTGTAGGAGCGCACATTTATCACTTAAAAATAAGTCCAAGTCGCAACTTGTTCGCACGCAAGTGCAATGCCTTTCGGTGTGTATTAAGGGTAACTAGAGCGGCAATTGAACAAGTGTTATGTGCTTCTACTTGAGCGAATGCTCATTTCATATTGCGTTCGATCGTTCCCATCCATTGTACGCGCTCGATTAATTCGCAACGCACGACGCACGCGAATCATTGTTGCAATTTCAGGGGCGTGCGTATTTCAAAATCCACTCGATGGATTGCTTCTTCGCGCATTAAGAGCGCCACGCGTCGTTCATGCGTTCATTCAATGCGTGCGCACGTCGCTTTAATCACTTTTCAACAAGTTAATCACAACTTAAATTTTCTTTTATTATAATCTTGAATTGAACTTGTAATTATCCATTTCAAAGGATATTAATTTTCTATTCAATTCATAGAAAACCCAAAATTATACATGAATTTCATCTTAACGAGTTTTTGGTTCGTTGGTTGTAGTGCAGATTAATTTTTAATAAATTTATTCAATTACCATGCGGATATAGCGACTTAACGATATCAAGCAGGAATTTGGGGGGATGAAGTTTATTGAGGCTGATCGTCGCTATAAACGAAATGTGCAATAGTTTGAGTTTAAATAAGTTTTAATGAAGTTAAAAATCTAGCGGATTTGCAGTGCCATGTGTGTGCATGGTGAAACGGGGGGCGGCATAAAATGTAATCTACTTTGTGCGCGCGTCGCGTTTGAAGAAAAAACGTTCGGGCGCACGGTGGAAAAAAAATAAGCGCACAGATAAAGCCGCGGACGGAGAATGTGCAGAGGAAAAAAGGTGGCGCATGGGCTCGCTTCGTAATGCGGCTTTATTTTTAGTACGTTAAAAGCATCCAGTCGTGAATTTATACACACTCGCATACGGAAATATCTCCGCCAGTGCAAACGCAGCCCGATGCGAATGGCGCTTATACACCTACAATCCGCATACGATGTGCATTAGCAGATAGAAGCGATCGCCAACAACCACCACACCACCCTGCTCGTCGCTCGCGATTGCAAAGCCAGCGCAGCGCGCATCATATCCGCCGAAAATAGTTGGGTGGACTTTTATAACTTTGCCAACACACGACCCTTTGAATTGGCGAGCATCGTTGTTCGATTGCTAAAAGTAGCTGCAGTAGAATGAAAAAATTAAAACGACTCGTTCCCAGAATGTAAACTTGAATGAACTGAGGTAATAAGAAGGAGGATTGAGTAGGGAAATGAGCTGAACTATAAGTGTAAACTACAAGGGAAGCGTGTAAAAGGTTTCGCTCGGAATGAGCGCCAGTTAGAGCATGAAATATGTGCCTGTTTGATGACGGCCTGTCACCTAAATATAAATGTCGTAGATGCCTAAACAAGTTAAAAGCTTTCCGCGATGGAAATGTGAATTTTCGAATGTAACACAAGTGCTCTATTTGTTTGCTAGATAGGTGAAAAATTTATGTACAGGAAATTCTTTCATTCTAACGTCTAGTATAGTAGGATGTAGAAATGTTTCGTAATTAAAAGTTGATCGTTAAATGGACAATAGGAAGAGTTGGCATAACATTGCATGCCATTTCTTGTACAAAAATTTTGTATTTTATGAAGAGTGCGTTCGTCGGATTGGCACTGATTACAAGGGACAGCATTTTTCCAACAGAGCTGCTCACGGTGTGCGCAATACGCATTATTCGCGTGCGGAGCGCCCATTCAGCATCCCGTCCACTTTGCGCACGCATTCATTGTTGTCCATTATGCGACAAGTGTAATCACGATATAGCCGGCGCGCCGCCGCTTTCGGGGGACGCGACGACAATTCTACATAAATCGAAGAGTCGTCAAATGAATGAATGACTTGCAGTCTATAGACGCGCAATCTGCACGCATGCGACGCGCACAATGACGAGCGCTGCCCGATTGCGCTCTAATCAATTGCGAATTGCGCACCCGCGTTTACCCTCGTGTCGTCGCCGCATTGTTGTCGCGTTTTGTCTCCGGCGGGTGGGAGTGCGCGACGGCGCAAATTAAAAAACATCTCCCGGAGTGGCACGCCGCTAATAGCTCGAGCGCATTCCAGACATCCTTATCATTTTTTCAAATGCATTCCACGAATGGAATCGCATCGGATCGCCGCACATGCCACACGACTTAATCCTTGCCGGTGCTTCGGCCGAATGAAATTTTAATGTAACGCAGACAAAGCGGAGTCGTTTGAGGAATCGGTTAGATTAAGCCGAGGTTTTTGTTTCGTATATCACGACGCGACTGCGGCCAAAGGAGCGAGCAATAATTTATGGTATGCGCGGTGGCGCCAACACATTATCACCCGAAGATGTCATAATATACATGCGTTCGACTCGGCCGCGCGCTGATGTCGCGTTCGCCAGACAACGGCCAATCAAGCATAAAGCGGGCCAAGAAGTAAAAATAGACGGGACGAAAAGCGAAGAAAATGATTAAGAAATAAGCGCAAATGGTGATAGACCACCCAACCGTGTTTGATATCAATTCGTATCGTCCAACTCTCACGCTCGAAGGACAAAATGTTTTACGGCGTGAATTTATTTTGCAAAAAGCCAAGAACAAGCACGCAACTTTTCAAACAAATTATCTACCCACTCGAAAGTCGTTGGACATAAAGAAGCAGCCATCTGATCGTATCTGATGATAATTTGGTGGCTATCTTCGTGTCGATCACGTGTCAAATCACATCTCGCGCACGTCGCCTACTGCATCCCTGCTCGTATCGCGATCGGCATCTTGGATACGGCTTAAAAACGTCGATGATGATGATGATGAGACGCCTGAAATTTCACTTTGAAGACTTTTGTTTCGCGTGCGCGTTTGACGTTTGATGCTTTTAGGCGCTTTGACAGCTGATGAACTGCACTCGCTGGAATCGTTAAGATGATGAGTCGAACAACACCACGAAGAGGTGGAGGAACGGGGAAGAAGGAGTGCATCGATTTGTTATACATTTATAAGTAGTGTATTGATTCGGGGAGCTGATGAGTCGACTCGAAATGATTAAATATCGCATCGGCAATAAATACTCCGGGGGGCGGAAATTATTTCCACTTCCTGCCATGGCAGAGAAGCACAGCGCCGTCCGGAAGTCGGTATGCTATTAACGACCAACGCTCATTCCGCTGATGAGCGAAGCAGCGAGAAGGACGGCGGTTTGTTTTCCGCAAATTCAAGAGAGAACCGAGTCGTATTGAAATCGAGAACAATGCGCGCAGGGTACTTAATCATTATCTCCACTGTAAATGCACGATTCGGACGCCGGAGGGAAGTTCCTTGCCGTATGCAGCACGCTTTGTCGGATTTATCGATAAGATTTATCAGTGTACAAACAGCGTTAATGCGCAACATGATTTTATTTATTGTGCGACATTTTTACGGATATAGAGTTATAAAACGCGTAATCACACTTGTTAGCTCGCGAGTGCGTGCTGCGATTGACGCGAATTGTTGTTCCAGGAAAGTTGAGGTGATGATAGTTGCTTCGAAAACGGGACATTGCGCGAGCAAGCGACGTTGTCATCGCTCTATCGGGAAACAGGCATGCGGCGTGCACGCGTCCGATTGTTGATTGTTTGCGTAAGCGATTCGCCATTTAAGTGAATAATGTTGTTACCGCCAATGATAATGTTGATGTTTTTACCATTATCACAATCGGCATACGCGCCGCGCGCGCGTGCAAACAATTGGTCGGCGGTTGTTGTTGTTTTTATGGCACTTTTTCAAAGTGCACATCCACTACCGAAGTGCATCGTTTTTATCAAAGGCACACACACGAAACAGACTAAAAATTCATTCATTTCCATTACGTGCGTAAACAAAGTACAAGTTGACATATGCTCATGCGCTGGGTGTGCTCTCAGCTATAAGAGTAAAAAGTCGTGAACAACGCGCAATTTTGTTAATCGGAGCAATAAAGCAATAAAGCGCGATTTGCAAGCACTTTCGGTGATTATGAATACAAAGCAGTCATTGCCGTGTTTGTTGTGCGACGCTAAGCCGTATGAAGTTGCGCAAAAATGTAGGGTAGGAAATGTGCATCCGATTGGAAGAATCGGCCACATGTTAGCTTACTCGAATCACCATCCGAGCGAGCAGACTGATGATCACAAAAACACTTAATTTCAATGATTACGAACGAGTGCCAATCGAGTGTTTTATTAGATTCTTACTTGCGTGCATCTTTTGTTGCATTTGCGAGCTGTGTACATATGTTGTCACAATTTCTTCCGCTCGGATGCAAATTTAAGCGTCATACGCGTAATTAAATCAAAAATGCATTTCGCTTGTCAATAACGGATTAATTCAATAAGTTTATTTACGGATCAAGTAGTGGATTTAGTGGATTCTTGTCATATCATCGCCAGCAGTAATCATTTTCTTTGCGAAATTTGGCGACTGAATTTTGAAGCTTTGACATGCTGATGAAACATTTGGAATTTAGAAACAAAATAAGAGAAAGGAAATGTTTGCATCTTGAGTGCACTCGAACGTTCGGCGGCGGCGGTTTTTGCACGGCGGTCAGGGTGCGGAACGAACGAAGCCGGTGGGGCAGAACCATCGACGCATGGCACGCACACGCAGCGCGCACGTGGCGCATATCGCCCCTGACGACGCGCCGCCGATATATTCATATGCATTTGCACGTGGCGCCGCCTTCCTAGCCGCAAATTGCGAATTGTTGTCGAGCGCTTGGGGGTGCTCAGCGCGAGCGTTCCTGAAAACCCTGCGAGAGTCCGAGCGCACGCTGTTATTGATAGTTTTCATTCAGTTCATTATCCGGTCACGTGCGTGCCCGATCGTCGCGTTGTTTATTCAATGCGCTGCGGGACACAATGTAAAATTATCGAAGAACGTCCCTCACTTTTGGCAGGAACCGTGCGCGACACTTGCGCCAGCAAACAATTACAGGATTGCCATTAGCCTGACTTGCGCCGCAATAAAACCATCATCTATCAGTTCCTGCGCGTGCATTTTTTACCCTGATAACGCGCCAGCATGCTGATTGCTCACATTATTATGAAATCATGCAAGGTGTGGATGGATAATTGATACTAATTTTAAACATTTCCCACGTATTGATAAAGAAATATTCACATATTCTTTTTTACTTGTTTTCTTCGGTACTAGCAAGGCATGAATTTGATCTGAATAAACCAAAAAGGATAATAAATCCTTCCATCTTAGTTTAACTGTTTGTTATTTCTTAATATTAATTCAGGTTTTAGTTAAGTCAGTTGAAAATGGGATAAAATCAATTTAATTTATACAATTCCGAAATTGAGCATACTCGATGGGTCAATATTTACGCAGCGGAGCCATTATTCGTCGAAAGGCACATTGCCAAAGAACTAATCTGTAATCCGCTTACATACATTACGCCTGTTTGACGTTGCGGTTATACAGATGCTTGATGTTGATGGCCATCAAGCAAAAGAGCAACATATTTCGTCTGCTTTCGGATTTTGCACGCTCGAAGAAAGACAATTTGCGGTGCGAATCCATTCGGCAGCGGCAGCTCGTACATCACCAGCTTATCGATGGCGCGTCGATGACGCAAAATGACACTAATCTCGAGGAATTAAAGTCGTTTGCGCGTTTTCATGAATAAATTTCATATTCTAGCGCCAATATTTCGACGGAATATATGAATTTTATTTTCACAGTCCACATGTTAGGTGAAAACAAGAGATAATTTTAATTACACTTTAAAAGGATTTTAGAATTCCGCATCTGGAGCTGTAATAAATTTTACGCATTTTGTTAATGAATTATTAATAATTTCATTATTGAAACTATCAAATCACGTATAATTGCAATATTATACGGGGGGCCAATCTGCATGATAGTAGTGATTACGTTCACCTGCTGCGCGTGTAAACTTAAATAAAATGCATAATTAATAAATGCAATTAATTTATACGCGCACCAAATATGATTATTGCTAATTGTTAATTTACACTGTTTAATAACCAGCGTGCGTACGTAATTTTCGCTCACGTGCTAATTATTAATTTAAAATCCAATTGAATGCGAGCTAATTGCACGCGCGTTTGTTTCGTTGCGTTCGTTGGATAAAAGCACATCGCGCCGTACATATTATGCATTTTTTTTCGTGGAATCTGCAACGAATTTAATTAATTTTCACCACGCACGAATGCGATCCGCGCGAAAAATGTTAAATGCATTCAGCAATTATTAATTGTTATTATCACAATTCGCCCGACCTCATACATGTTTTTAATTAAATACAGTGATACTGCGATGATTATTATTACGTAAAACGTACGTAATTTCTAATTAATTTGTAGGTACATTTTTGTTTTCTTTCCGTGCAATTAACTTTAATCGAATTGCACGAAAAAAAATCGAGCAAATGTAGTGTAATAAATTATAATTTAAGTGCGAATGACGTGCAAAAATTCTTAATGAAAAAGCACTCCTGATCAAATTATCTGCAGTCTGTTAGATTGTAGCTGAACGTATATTAAATCAGTGCATGCATTGGTTGCTTTTAAGTTGACCTGACGTTTCGTTGAGGAGATTAAAGGCTTCGATGTCTAAACAAATATAACATGGGACACTTTTGATTATAGACTATCGTACTCCATAAAGTAATGCAATGCATTCAAATTCAATGTGTGCACCCCTTCGACAATCGCAGACTACAATTCACTTACAATTACACCCCCTCTTTAAAATGCTTTAAATTTCTTTTACAGTTGTGATGCTCAAGGATGCTGCAGAAGGTTTTTGGATAATTACAAGTCGAATCAATTTAAGATCAAGGCAAGTTGATTATTTATATCGATAAAATAATAAGCTGCAGTAATTGAATTGGAATTTCAGGTGTATGGAGCAGTAAGGTGATCTTCAATATTAATCGAATTAATCCTGCAAGTCCTTAAACATTTTCAACTACCTTGCAAACTAATCTCTTTTATTCAAGTAAATTTTAAGTTTACTTTTGATTATGTTGTTTTATCCTAGTTAAGATATTAAACTACGGTGAAGTATTTAAGTAAGGATCAAATCAGAGGCGAAACGAGAAGGATTTTCCACTGTGCAGGAAAACGAAATAAAATTTGTTGATGGTTTTCGCTGTTTGCTCATCTCTTCAACTGGATGTTTGGCTCTTCGCGAGCTTGGCTCACTGAATCAAATGACATAAATTAGATTAGGACGCTTTGATCATTGCAAAGTTTGCAACTTTACAACTTTTCCAGCACGCACATCACGCTGCCGTGGTTAACCCCTAATGCGTTCCGTTCGGGAACGAGAGTGAGAGTGGAAATTGAACAAATGAACGAACATCCCTCGAACAACACCGTAACGTAAATGTAAATGCGAGCATAAATTAAAATTAGCGAACTCTTGCTCGCGCTGCTGCTGTTGCTGCTGTGCGCTTCTTTTATGTGTTTTCGGTTAGGCGGCGAGCGCTCTTCGCGCGCATGAATAATTAAATAGTGTTTACAGCGCAATATGTGCTTTGCCGAGTTGATGTCTTCCTCCTCCAGCGTGTCTCCAGCGGTTGTTTATAGATATTTTCGGTGGGTTTGATGGCGTTGTTTAGCGTTGCGGCGCGCACCCGCGCACTTCTGCCACTGCTAATGGCATTAAGCACTTAAGAAGAGGAAATATTTCCTCCTTTTACGCCATCGCCAACTCGCTCTCCAACTTTATTCAGTTTGATGACGACCAACAGCGACACGTTACCATGTGATGGCCGCTTCTTTATGTTTCTTGTTAATAACCCAATTCCGCCACGGAAAACAATCACGTTGTGCGCTCGCGACACAAGTCTATTAAAATCAAAGCCATGCATTCGATAAAATAGAATGGAATGAATGTCATTCATGATACGTCTTCTTCCTGCTTGTTTTGCACGGCGACGTGGAAGTGAAAAACGTCAAAACTACTTAACCTAAACCCCGAATGCGCCGAGTTACTTAAGTCGTTAAAATGTGGAACATGCGCCACGTGCTCAGCATAATTTACAGTCGCACTGCTGTGTGACTTTGACCCTGAAGATGTCTTGTATTCCCATTGGGGAAAACAATTGCGAGGCGGCCGGAATTCAGATCGAAATAGGAACTTCTTGACGCACATAAACGCGCGCGCGCATGTGATTTATGTACATGCAACTGCTTTGTTCACGGCGTGTGCCCCGTTTGGTCGGCAAATTGATTTTGTATGTTCCCGGAAATTGTTGGCCGCATTGCATTCATCGCCGTGGAGCGACACGCAGTTTGCGCGCAGACTGAGCGAACTGAACTGACCAAAGCCAACCGAGAATTTGCTGCTTGCTAGCATTTCATGAAACAATAGACCAACTCACTTTGTATCTGCAATACCATCTTGCTTGTTGGCTGGCTTGGAAGCAAACACACCAAGTAAATGAAATTGCAATACAATACAATAGATGAAAGTCCAATCAAACCGGATTGTTTAGCGTTAGACTTGCTGTGGCGGTTCCTGTAAGATTGAGATGTTAATCGGTTATTAATACGCTTCAAGGACGAATTTCATGAGTCAATAATACAAAAAGGTATCAAGCAGATGGCCGTGCGTTCATTGCGAAGGGGCATCGTACTAATTGCAGAAATGGACATCATTACGGTCATCAGCAGGCACGCATTCGGTGGCGGTTGCGTGACTGTGCGTCTCTGCGTGCGTTGCTTTCGAGGTGGCGCATTGCATGACATGCTCAGCCCTTCGTACCTTCTGCTTTTTCTGCACAAGTCACTGCAGCCCAAGCGTTGATGACTTTTGTCCTAGATACACCTAGTCGGGCGTATGGTGTTTGTTATTTAACGACAGCAGGACAGCAGGAATGATGAGCCACCCTCTCGCGTTAATGAGCGTGACGTCATACTGATGCATTGCTGCAAGTACTTTATCATGTTTGATCGTACAACTAATCTTCAATCATGATTAATAATAATTCAAAAGTTATATATCGCCAAGTTTTCCACGAAAATTTTAAAGGATAAAACTCCTCTTAAAAGTTTAATAACACGACTCGGGAATTTTTTAAGTATCTTAATATGAAAATTATTTGATTAACGAAAAAACACAATTTTGAGGAAAAAGGTAAAAAATTCCCATGACTAATAAGGACACAATATTCCCACACACATTACTTGAATGTTTGATTGAATGAGTTGAGTGGTACACGTACTTTGTGCGTAATGAATCGTCAGCAAATGATTTGCGTAAATTCATGAACAAAGGATTGCCACATTGCCTTGTCACCGCGCATTGAAACCCAACCCTCGCACGGAAAACACAGAAATGTTGCGCGCACTCTATTGTTGTTTTGGGTATTTTTGCTCGTCCTGCGTATTATCTGTTTGCGCAACCCTCCCATCCATTCTTTTTCCGTCTATCTGTCGCTTTTATCTGCGGAATCATATGTTCGATTGCGCTGTATTCTAATATGCCGTGACTGACACCTACCATCTATATCTGCGCATCGCGTATCGCATTCGATCTACACGCACGCAACTTTTATCCCTTCTAATTATCATTCAATGATAGCAAAATATAATTACATATACCAACTGGAAGTATTTTATTTTATGTTCTACAGCCCTGCTAAAAATCATGCGAGTAGACTAATTTAATTATTGTTTTAAGTATACGTAAAGTTATAAAGTTAAACAAAATGGACGATTGCATTAATGTTGGCGCTGTCAATGGCACGAAATGTGGCAGTTGCGTTCTGTTGTATATAGGAAGCCGCCCCTTGTGATACATACACAGCAACTGTGGCGGCTGTACAAGAGGCAGCAACTGAAGGGAGCGTATTTGCGGGCGAAAGGAGGGCGGCGGTGGAAGTTTGCGAGATTTTGGGAGCGAGTTGAGTGCGAAGTGAAAATGCGCCCCTAAATTTTGCTAAGAGCACCGCGCCGCATTCAGCACACATCTACAACCAAATTCACCCGCACATCTTCGCGCAAATTCGCTTACAAATATAAATACATACATACAAAAACGCGTACGGCACATGAATAAAGATGGAACGTACACGAACGTATGGGATTTTCCGTCAGATATATGTGGAGCGAAGTGAGATAGAAAAGAGCGACGCGAAGTAAAATTCTCTATTTCGTTGTGATTGTGTGTGGTGAATGGAACACGCGAGAGTACGTGGCGAAGGAAACGTGCAAGAGCTTTTACTAAAAGCTCTCTCGCATATACGCGCATTTGCAGTTTTATAACTGTATTCGTCTAATACACACACGGAAAATTCGTCCTCAACGCGCATGTATTGCTTACATGGTTGTGTGCGTTCTTATGAACATATAAACTAAATTTATATACCGCATGCATAAAAGCATCTTCCAACCCCTGAATAAAATGAAACATACAAAGTGTTTTCATCAAAGATTTTATTTCCAGGATGCAAGCATAAAAATGTCGCTGTTTTTATTCTCTATTGCTGTCTGATTTCTAAAAAGAGTAAAAAAGAAATTTAGTTAGTTGGCTCATTTAATTAGCGTCTATCAATGAGATTGTGCTAGCTGGCAGTGCGCATGCAGATGTTTTTTTATTTTCTCTTGACTAAAGTTTCTTTTTTTCGATTTTTTCTGTGTTCCACATGCAACCAATACTAAAATACCATCTGCTTTATAGTACGCAAGTGATCCATATGATGATTCACCTAATAATATTCATTAAACGCTGGTTTCACCTCGTTTTTAATGCTCGTAGAGAGCAAAATGCGTAATGGTAATGCACCTCGTAGATCACTTGCATTAAGGTATCATCTGCTGCGTTTGCGTATAAAACCACAGAAAAATCCACAGGCAGTGTGTTTATCTAATGGTCAAATAAAAAAATAAAATACCAACTGGCATTCTACTATCATAAACTTTACATTAAAATCTGTTGTTTTCTGAAAGTAGGTACGCGAAAAGAAATCGTAGATTCTTAAACTTTTTTGTGAGTTTACTGCAAATACTCGTTTGACTTTAATATATTGAATGCGTAAAAAGACGAAAGGACAATGGGACAAAAGCAATCAATTGCGTTTGATTTCTGTCAGCAAACAAACGTCAAATTACATGTGAAGGGAGTAAAAGGCAAGGCAAGAAAGCGTATTAGAGATGCAATAGGACGGTACGTACATAGATCGGGCGGAAGTGAGCGCGTAAAAAGTGCGACCGGTCACGTGTCGCCGCCGCACGCGACGCGCACACCCTCAGCGCCACCGCCGCCGGCGCTCACGCGCTTTTTATGCGGAATGCCCATGAAAACATTATCGTTTGTGCGCTCCTTCCTGTTTTGATAATCATTATTATCATTTAGCGTTTCGCGCTGCATTAAGGGGAGCACTGCCTTTTAGCAGCGTATGCATGCATGCGCCCGGGTGCATCCCTTCAACTTCCTGTAAATTAGACCGCCGTGTGACCGCACGTACGTAATCACAATAATCATCATGCATGCGTTCGGGAAACATTAAAAAAATTGATAGCAAAGCAAGTGAACAAGTCAAGTCAGTAAGTCACTTAGTCATTGATTTTATTTCATTCCCAATACTCAATTGCATTCTCATGTTTAACTTTCTCACATTTTCAATTTTCAAATTGTTTAGAAACTGAGGGGAAAAACCACTGGTCTGAATTAAATAGTCCTTTCTAAAAAGTCGTTTAGATCTTTCGAGGATTTTCATGAATTTTCCTTAAAGTCTTAGAAATTTTTCTTGTTATATGATGAATGATAGATAAAGCACTATATTCTCGAGTAGATATTTTCGCTGTTTAATGTGTGCGCTTCTTTATTAGGCCATCATCAAAGAAGTGCTACCATTAGGCACCTCCATTAACCAGTAGTGTGATGTTCAATGTGTGTTGATGATTAAATTATTCAATTATAACACCTTTAAGTTTTGTGCACCTTATTTTACTTTATCCACTTAGCTCTCCGCATACCGAGTGTTCAACAAACTCCATCATTGCGCACACTCATCCGCGACCAAAGCTCTTGAGAATCCTAATACAATAAACGTGAAATATTTCAGTCCAGAGCTTTCAGTCTAGTTTTCCATTATTTCTTCGCATGTTTCATGCTTTGTCGCGGCCTTGTCTTGACCCATTGTGCATTACTAGCCTACAAGCCGTACTTCCCCGTAATGCTTGGCGGTACACACATGGCTTATTAGCGCGCAAGCTGTAAATTATAATTATAAGCATTTTCGGGCGCCTCTCTCGCTAATAATGAAATAGAAAAGCAAAGTGCTTTTACACATTTACGGACGCCTAAACCAGAAGCCGTCGCGGTGCGCACGTCACGTTGCATTTTTTCGTTTGATTCGCCTCAAAGTCACTTAGCTCAGGAGGCGGTTCGGTGCTGGTGTGCTAATGGAAAACTAAAACAATCGGCAATTCCAAGGCGGCATATATGAATTATGATAATTCATATTTCATTTGGTGCCAACCGGTATTTAACTTAATGCACTTTTAATCAACATTTTTATCGCGTTCACTTTTAACGCGGTCGTTTTTTTCGCTTAAAAGCATATTTTTTAGCCGAGAGATTGCCAAGATTGTCTTAAGGGTTAATCGCCCAAGATGGCTATCATCTTGGTCCTAAGACATGTGCCCATCATTCTCACCATCAAGGGTTCATTTTTAGCTAAATCCTTTTATCTCACTATCACTCAAAAAAAGAACCAGCAACGTTTTTCATAGAATTGACAAATTTTTTCTTGTTCTGAATAAGAAAAGTTTACATCTACGGAATGAGTTGCAAGGATGTAGAACAAGACAATCGACTCCAATGAGAACGAAGAATCATAATAATAATAATAATACTAGTAGAATAAAAAAGAAAAAATCGACGTGCTGGGCAATTATACAGATGGAATCCATTATGATGATAAACATCTTCGTTCGTTCATTCGTTTCTTCATTCGCCGTCACTTCGTTCATTCGTTCGCTCATTGGAACATTCTTGTTGGAAGCAAAATGCATTTATTCATCACTCACTAAAAGCAAATGGAACACACATAAATATGCATGGGATAAATTTATTACAATTGAAAATGTCGATGCATCCTAGTCACTATGTATGACTTGCAAAACGCCACTACTTTTTTAAATATATTTCTTTCGCTCTTTCCGCAATCACCCTGTAGCGTAAATAAACGAACAGCCATTTATAATAATAAATTTCATCATAATTGTTACAATTCAAGGGCTAAATGTACACACATACAATGCAAATAGGTAGGATATTTTCATTAAGGTTAATAATTCAAAACACTTGTCCTCTGACATTTTCGGTAAATCATTTAACACTTTTCTCTTTAGCACGCTTTTCCTATTTGCCTCATCGTTTCGTGCGTGTACCACTTATTAATAATGTCTCTCCACAGTCAATAGCATTAAAAGCCGAATAAATAAACAATCAACTTGATAAAAAAATAATTCATTTTCATTGTTACGCTCAAGACAAAAGTTAATTAACAAAATGTACGCTAATTATCGGAGAATATGCTTGATTATTACTTGGTAATAATATTTCATGACGTGACGTGATCGATAATGCTAATATTTGTGAATGTTTGTTGAGTTAAGTCTAACAAAAGTTGGCACAAAGTGACTTAAGGCAAATAATCAAACCAAACAATTTTCGATAAAAAAATTGTACCGTGTGCTTATTTGACGCACCTAAAATAAGATGATAAAATGCAATGATAAGATAATCAAGGATTAATTGAAAAATCAAAATTGCGTATAATTTTACTCAAAAATCCAAGTTTTTCACTCGACAGCAATCCTGAAAATGCATAAGTTGCAGGGAAGAGAGCTGTCAATAAAATAGTTTCCGATTTGTTAACTATCAAAGGATCTTTGTCAACGCGTTGCGCTTTTCACTCTGATATTGTTTATTGTCCCATTTATGCTACGGCAGTGTGGCTCTTCGTTGAAAATGTTAATCCCTCTTAAATGTGGTGCGCAAGAATGCGCAATCACAATATGCGTAACCTATATTTGCGCCTCGATTGACGCAACCACAATGTGCAGTCATGCATTGCGTGGCAAAGACCAGAAGCCCGAAGAAGTGCTAACAGAGAGGACGGAGAGGCGTAACGACAAGATAATCCCGATTTTATTTTCGAACGTAAGCGCCCTTTTGCTCGTGCGTCATCTGGATTTTTATTCAAATTATTCTAAGCGAGGAATTAAGTGCATTCACGCAATAAAAGAAAACAACAAAAAATGGTAACACGTTTTGACAAAGAGCAGCAGCAAAAAGGACAATATTTTTGCATGAATAAATTTATTCTCTGTTTGTCTAAGGACCTTTTGCAGACCTTTAGGGATTTGTTCATTTTTTACTACTTTCCGCAAATTTCAGAAAAATTTAATATTTAAAATCACCGAATTATTAATCTAATTAATTAATCCTCTACGTCATTGAAATTAAATTAAAATGGCTATCAGTTATTACTAAATTTTTAATTGAAGAATAGGAAAGAAATAATTAGTATTGAAATTTAATTAGTGCATTTTTTTTATATATTTAGGCACAAATATATATATTTTATATATTTTTATATATTTATTTTTGTAAGACACAATCCTTGACATTGTTTGCTTAAGATAGATTCGTGCGATGCGTTTTTTTTTGTGTTGGCAGTAAACGTGTGTCTCCTGCTTGCTTGCCCTTATCAGACGATGCGTACTTGACTTGCACACACACGCAACATGCCTATTTTCTTCATTATTTGCAGTTTGATAGTCGTCAAGTGCGCGCGTTGTTGTGTGCACGCAGTACAATATTTGCACAATGATTAGCGGAATCCCTATCGCAAAATGTCGATTTTTTTCCGATGTGAACGCGGATAGCATTCAAATCTTACATGGAATTCGTTTGTTTGTGCATGACGATCAATGCAAACAATTTATATAAAGGGAGACGGCGTGTTCATTGAATTTTTCACTTACTTACCTAAAACTTGTGTATTTAAACTAACTTTGAATTCACTTGACACGCTATTTTTTCCATGCACTACTATCTAGTCGTGAACTAAAAAATCAGCGTTACTATCATTTTGTCTAATCGATTCAATCGCAAAAATCACTTGTCAAAATCGAAAATTGATTAGTGTCGAGGGAAAGACAAAAAAGAAAACGCGTGTGCAATAATTGCATTAGTTAAGGAAGAAATTGAAAAAAAGTTATATTACTTTTAAATTGTTTTAAACGTTTTCAAACTTTGAAAAGAAACATTTAAATCAATAAATTAATATCAATTCTAATATGGCATAAATAATTGATCAAATTATGTGATAAGTGATAAAGAAAAGGTTTAAATGACTTAAGTTGGTTATGAAATTGATTGAATTATTATTGAAATTTGTCAATTGTGAGCAGTTTATTTCTGGTATGTTGTTGGTCTCTTCGCGATGGCATTCTTCGGGTTGTGTACGTCCCAACGGAGGCTGCCGTTGGATGGCAGAGCGCGTGTAGCAGGAGCTGCTTATCGATTACCTGTCGACCATTTTGTAGCGCGGCTGCGACGCGGCGTGAACGTGCACCGCGCGAGGACGACCAATAAGGATGCGGCGGCAAGTTCACCCTGCACGCTCGCTGCAGGCGGATGGGTGTAGCTCTCTCCTGCTGTCGGTGCGTGGTCCTCACCAGTGCGCGAGGACCTCGCTCGGCCGAAGTCGGCTCGAGCCTTCTTCCTCCTCGATCCGTCGCCGCGATCTACTCGGCAGTCGTGTACGACCGATGGTAACGAGCGCAGCAGGAGCGTGTTGTGTTGCGGACGACCACCAAGAGCACCACGTCTTTTGCCATTTTTGGTGCTCAGATAGGATTATAGCCAGTGATCCTTGCAAGTGACCTTTACACCTCCCTCGTCAAGTTGCGCGCTGTTCTTGCTTTACCACCAAGCAGACTTGACTCACTCCACCGCCACGGTACAAATCGCGAGTCGCGGCGGGCACCAAAGTGCGCGAATCTTTGCTGTTATTTTCATTTGTTGTGCGCCAAGTTTCACTCGTCGGCTGTTCGTATGGTGATGTCAGAGCAAGGCGGGTTGGCCATGCACCAACTACCGATGCACCATCGCGGCCTGGTGCAGCCGAGTTTGGTCATGAATCCGCATCCCTTGAATGACTCCTGTTCGATGGATGCGCAAAACAGTAAGTCTCTCTCTTCTCTTATCAATAATTCACCTCCACACGCGGATCTACCTCTAAAAAATCAATCAAACATTGTCCTCCTCGCCATATCTCAACAAAAAAACATTTCAAGGGTGGTTTTTCTTCAGGATAACTTAAATATTTAATTAACTCTCAAAGGGTATCTTCGCTTTTCATCAAATATTTAACACATTCCAATCTTTGCTCGTCTAGCTAAAAATATGGCTGCAAAATATTTTTCTAGATATTTTAAGACAAAAATCAAGCAAGTTTTAAATCAAATTAAACATCAATAAATTTCACATATTATTTATACATGCAAACTTTGCCAAACAATTTTATCACAAGGCACCACAACTATTAATAGCACTTTTCAAAGTTTCTAAAGTTTTAGATATTATTTAACTTTTGTACACAAAAAACCCACAAAAAAAATATTTATTGTGCGTGCGTTAATTATAAATGTATATATTCCTTATATTCGTATAGCTGATTATACGCCAAACGATTTAAAAATACATTTGACAATTAAAAAACGCTAAATTTACATACACACGGCGATAATGCGCCGCCGCTACATGCGCTCTAACAGTATATAAAAAAAATATTCGAAAATATTACAATTTTTCACGATAAGAGCGCGACGCATACATTAGATTTAAGGCTCCCTCGTACAAATTATTCTTAGCAAAATATCTAGGATAACTCTCTTCAGGCATATAAACACGATAAGCGCGAGCACGAATAATGCATAATTGTATTAGGCAACAATTTAAATCAAAGCATTTGTTGCATGCACATTGTGCACGTTATGCGCATAATGGAATTTAATGCGGCCGGCAAAACAGGAACAAAACGAGGAAAAATTAACGGCGAGTATAAAAAAGACATCGTAAAAAAACGTGCGACAAATCATTGAGCATAAGTTTTAATCAACGTTTAAATAACGCAATCACGACATGAATATTACTTTCTTTTTTACTTTCCGCGTATAAAATGCAATATAAAATTACTTTGTGCGTGATTAGAGAATTATTATTTGCTTGATTTATTTTCAAGATATCAATCAACACGTGCACTATGCACGTGTCTATTATTATAGAATTAAGTCACTATTTTAAGTCATTATATTTTTTTCTTCTAAACCAATTGATAGGTGATTAAGACGATTAATTTCTTTCTTCTTCTTTTACTTTTTGAAAAGCTCACAAAACCAAATCAAATTTGACGAGTCTTAAGTCGTTTTTCTAGATTTGCTTCAAGCTCTCCAGAGAGCTGATCAGCTTACGGTGAAATGTGATAGGTATTGTTAAACTCGTCCTGAAGAGTTTTTGTCAATTGAACAATGTATAAATTGACTTAAGTCACATGAAAATCTAGCACGTAGAGCAGAATTAAGTTGGCTTAATATGCATAAAATGCATTTCTAATCACAAAAGTCCACTGGCTGGCTCGTCTGCGACGTACAACGTTTGTGAGCTTATCTGTGCGTCTTCTTCGTCTTCTTCTTCGTGACGGTCAAACTCGGCAAGCAATAGATAGATACGAATGAGTGAAAGAAGTCTTCTTTCTTGTTGTTCTTGTTGTTTGTTGTGTGCCTTTACGTTTTTGGGACTTTCGGACAGTCATGAGGGGCCGTAAACGCCGGCGCCTTCCTCCTTGTCGCCTACCGATGACATTAAAGACACCACAGACGACCCTAATAAATCACCCGCACGCACACACACACACACACGCGCGCATGCATGCCCTGCGATCCGCTAAGTAATGAAGAACGAGACTCACTCAGCATCCTAACGAGCGCAACAAGGAGGATACACGAGTGAATTGTGAATTTCAGTGGGCAAAAAGGGCAAACAACAATACACGGGAAAACAATGCGAATTTTTCATGAATGAATGAAACGCCAAGGAGTCAACAAGACGTCACAAGTTGTTATCTCAAGGTGTTTGTTGTTTGTGCGTTTCGCGTAGTAAAATCTCTCTCTTCGCATACGTACCTATGCCTTGTTGAAGAGCATTCATAGTTTGACAGCTTCAAGTGTGCTTTATTACTTCCTCTGCGACAATCCGTCTCCGCGCTGGACATGTCAATGTTCAGCTCGCTTTCGAGAGTCGTCTTCCGACGGATGTGGTGGCTTTCTGCAAATTCGCAGGGCGAGGAATTCGATAGGCTTTTTTTGGATTTTTATAGCCATCAACTAATTACATGCGCGGCATGCAAACGCGAACAAATTCCGGGGATGCCAAAGTGGCATTCGTATACCGAAACAAATACACGCGCATGCAGCGAATGACATTATCACTCGATGGCGGTCAACTGGTGCCTTGTAAAGAAGTAATTTACGCGCGACTCGACGAACACTTTGATTCTTTGATTGCGCCGCGCCATCCTCCGTCGCCCGACACTGTCCTCTGGAATACCAATCACAATTAGGCGTCTGCCGATCGAAAAAACTATCGACCGTTTTAAAAATACGTAGCCTTAATTGAAAATGAGTTTATTTCATTAACAAAATTAGTCAACAATATCCTACAACTCTCATTAGTAGGTTAATTACGAATATTTGATTTGCAATCCACCACAAGTCACTTTTAATCCATAAGAAGTCTCATTAGAAATGCTTAGGAAATATTTGAAATTCCCCAAGTATTTATTCAACAATGCTGATTATTATTTCCGGTTAGATTGCGTATAGATGATGATGGGGCGACACGTCTTAGTTAAGTAGGCATAAGTTGAGGTACACGTGAATGTGAATTGTTTAGCTTCTTGTCGCCCTCGGGGCCGAGGCACATCTCTTGCGAAGAAGGATTATCGTATTTTTCTGGCCAACTTAACTGGCACGGACGACACACGGTTGATAAGACCGGCGCCACCAGAAATCGCTCTTCGGCTGGCGATGGCCCTCGGCGTCTCGGCCACGCTTCGCTTCGTGTGCGCGCAACCACGGATTACCGAAACGTATAGATAGCTAGAAGATATATGCATGCAGACAGATGGATGCGGATGATGATGACGACGAAGAAGATGACGGTCGGGATAGACCTCTATCAAGGTGTTGAGTGCTGGCGACACTCGTCCAAGCGCACCTTTTCTCAAAAGGGATTACAATGTGTTAAAGTTGACCGAGTGCAAACACACTACCCTTAAACTTGCCCTCTTTAACCCGAAAACTTTCAAAAATTATTTACATTTTACAACTACGTCACAAATTTTATGCAAGTTAAATAATTCATAAATTTTAGATTTTTATTAATACATACTAGCTTAATTTTATTGTTTATAAACGTACATATTTCATATCCATTTTTATTATATCAAAATTGATTTATTCATATTCGTAAATCACATGCATTTTAAATCAGATTAAAATAAATGTGATCATAAAATGGCTATCAGAATTATCGATAAATATTCATAAAACTATTATAAACAATTTCATAATACTTTAACCATTTGTTTCAAAGAGTGGTAGGTAATAATTTCGTAAATTTTCTTTGCTTATTAATTTTCAACGAATCGTTGCGAGCTTGCTGCAATTACGATCAAAATTCCTTTAGCATATTTGATTAGCGAGCGTTCTCGATCTATAATCACAGCAAAATTCAATGCGATAAGGCAAATAGTTGGCGAGCAATCAGCATAAATTCGAAGCGTTGCGCACTCGGCTTATCTACGCACGAAAATGAAGATTTAAAAGCAACACGCGTAATTTTTACTCAATAATTATTCTTTTTCGCGGCACACAAACGAGTTTTTTCATTTTCTGCCTCCTTGCTGTTTGTTTGCACAAGGCGCCTTGATGCGCTCGAATATATTATTCGCATTATAGAGCGCTGAACGAAGACGGCGAGCGTGTGCAGTATGCAAATAAAAATCGAGGAAGAAGCGCGGCAAAAAGAATGCGAAATTAAAGGGTAATGCATTTTAAAATGCCGATCTTTAAGCCATCGACACGGATGGCTCTTCTCGTGCGCGCGTACAAGAAGGAAGAGCGAACAAGCAGCAGAAGCTTTTGCAGCCGGCAAAGCTTCTTCGTGTTCTTCGTCTCCATTGGCTTCGTGCGCATTTGGCTATCAGATTGTTCATCTTTGCATAATTACGAGCGCTTGTTTAGTCATCAGTGAATTTTCTTTTTCTTCCTCGGATTTTTCACCGCGCACAACCGCACTCGCTACGAATAATTTGATAATTTATTAACACATTTTCGTGAATTATTCGCAATAATTGCGAGACACTTGGTGGATTTTTATGGACGACTTCTTCGGATATTTAGTTGTCGATCCAACGTCATCGTTTATACGACCTGTCGATTTTTATAGTAAAGGATATAAATTATTTTATGACTTTGCCATCATTCCGCAAAATCGGCAAAACGCTAGAAAATGTGAAACTCAATCTTTTCATTCAATTTTCATCGCGAAAAAACGTGATGTATGAAATGAATGAGCATATTTCGGGTAAATGTTGCTAAACTCATGAAATTTACATGCGTGTGCTTGTCGATATTTAGGTTATGAATAAATATGCAAATCGAATTTGTTTGTCTAGCGCAGAGTAACAATAATAATAATAATAAATGCACTGGGATGGTGCGAGGCGTGTAATTGCAATTTGCCAATTTGCATTTATATGCATTTTATTTATGATTGCGCCGGACTTGACTGACTGACGTTTCGTGGCAGCATCAATGACGATGACGATGATGATGATATTTTTTACGATTTCTCCGCAATTCGTGTGTGCGCACTTACGATTGGACCAGAGCTCAGCGCACACCGTGCGTATATATCTTATTACACTTATTATTGCGCGTTTCGCAATGCATTTTACTGGTTTTGCAGTGTTGGGAACGCACTTAAAAACACACCAATTAAATGCCAGCGCAGTTTGCCGCAAGTGCACACAATAAATAAAATACGTACTGAAATCCATCAACGGAAAACGCGCAAATTGATTGATATTTTTCGTTCATCCAGCGCAACACGGGAAAATATTTTTTACGCGATGCTCAATCGTGGAATAAATGTTTATACGTCGTACCTAGGCTTCTAACGCGTTGAATTAAATGCTAAAATTGCGCATGATGAAATTGCAAGGTTGCGACAGCGATCAATAAAGAAATTTGCGTTTACTTTGCGATTTTATGCTGAAATGTTTCATCTAAAAGTTTTACATCGTTAAATATTCTTCGATTCAAATGTCTATTGGGAAATTGGAAGAAATTTATTACTTTGCAAGGTAGACAGCTTTTTGTCTTACACAATAATATTCAATTTTAAATCTTTGATTGTCAAAAGACCAATCAACTGTATTTCAAGATTCAAGTCAAATTCTTCTGTTTAGTAAGTTATTGCTGATGATGAATTATTTTATTTCGATTGCGTGGGTTATGCGAGAATACAAAATGCGTAATATCTTATTCTGCACACGTATTTTGACACAGGAGACGCGATGCTGAGCATCTTCGCCGCCGGATGCGTCCACCGGCAGTTCGACAGTTAGCACCGTGGTGCTAATTCGTTCCGCGCTGGCCACACACAAGATGCGCGCCTCGTGCATTCGACAATTTCGTCTAATTATCACATATCGCCAACTGTTGATGTTTGTTTGCGCGTTTCACGGTGGCATTTCGCCCAGTAAAAAACACCCAAATAGCAAACAACAATTCAATTACGACTCTGTACCCGCGACTTCCTCGCTTACCACCTGCGAAAACACCCTGTATGCTATAGGTATCCAATTTTGATCGCTGCCCTTCGTCGTTTTTACGAGCGTATTCTTGCGTTGCCATTGAGAACTCCACTCCGTTCCTTGAGCGTTCGAAAGGATTTAGATCGGCGCTCGCGATAAGCACGGGCAATTAGTATTCGGATGCCTTCTGATGTCACCCGGCATTTGACACAGTAACATCACTTTAGCTCGATTTAAAACCACATCAAATTTAACCAATAACTAAAATTGCAATTTCCAAAAGAGGTACGTACCACCTATTTGTCTAATTAATATATTTTCTCAAAAGGTGTTTAAACGCGTTGTCGGCGATTCTTTAATATCTTGTAATAGTTTAACAAACGCTACTTAAACCGAACGTTGCTTGGCTTTGCTTGAGCTGAACTTAAGTCAAGTAGTCCTGGTGCTGTCTTGAGTAAATGAACAAAAGAGCGACCGCGATCGTACGAGTGGGTTTATACTCGAGAAGGAAACGCTGTACGCCTTTGGCAGTAGCCTCATAGCTCATAGAAAAAAGCTAAATATAAGGGAAAAGAAATAAAAGGCGGCGGCGCGCACTCTGCGCGTGTTTGTTTCGGTAGCTGTCAACGGTGTAAATGCATTTCGTTAAAAGCCAGCGGAGAGAAACTCATATCCGAACGCGTGTATAAACAAACCATCAGTTCACTTCATTGGCATTGCTCGTTCTTGCGCGCATCACACTTTTTTTCTCAAGACGACGCCTGTTTGTTTTACGCGCATACACATTTTACTTGCGTTCCTCCGCGCTTCCAACTCGAATCACTTCCAACTTTGCGCGATGATTAAAGCGCAACTTTAATCAAAACAAACACCATTCCAATGCACTCGATTTATTTGCTTTATGGTCAACGAGTCTAATGCAATACGCGCGCTCGGCATACGTGCGATTGAACATTTTTCAATGTTCTTGCGCGTAAAGCGCGCTGCGTTTTTCTCGGCTTGAATGCCGACATGCACGTTTAGCGGTTATCTTCAGCTGCGCAATGAACGAACACGATAACGGTGCTTGCGCTGGTCATTCTTCAGGCGCAGAAAGCCAGTGGCGGCGTCGCTTGAAAGCCACCGAATGCCGCAATTGCAAGAAGTAGTCACGTTTGCCTATCGCCAAAGAGCAGCATGTAATTCGCGTATGCGCAACACGAGTAAAAGAAACGCAGATGCAGCAAGTCCTTTGGCGGGCAGCCATGTTGTCCATCAGCGCGATAGCCGGAAAAGCGGCGAAAACGCGATCCACCCCGCATATTTGCGAACGTGATGACTTGCGCATTTACTGTACTATGCTACTATTTTCGCAGTGTCGTTGCGCGTTGAGTTATAGTTCAGCTTAGGCGCTATCTTAGCGCCTGTCAAATGCAATTAGGCTTAATTTATGTCCTTATCACTCGTGCTTACACTTGATGATGAATAACATGCAATACCGTTAGCTTACATACGATAACTTTGTTTCTTTGTGCGTTTATTGCATATAATATGACTATTTATTCCAAGTACTTTATTGCTAATTTATTTATTCGTGTCAAGAGGTGTAAAAGTTGTTCAATTACTGATAGTTTCAATTGATTTCATCAGCTTTTACCTCTTAGCAATGAAAAATTAAAAAACTCACCCCCTGATATTTTGCTGAAACATTCAGGCTTATCCTTGTGATACTTCAAGCAACCCCACACAAGTTTGAACGTTGTACCACGAAGGATTCAACCCTAACACCAATATTTGCAATATTATTAATAATTTCACTTGAACTATGCTGAAATCTACCTTTAAAACTAAGATTTAAGTAATTTAATGAGGTAATTTTAAGCTGAAATAGAATTGATGTTAATTTATTAATGATTAATTAAGGTAATAATTTTTCTATTTGCTGACATGTTTATATAATTGAACAATATTTCAATTCAATGTAATTGCATTGTTTTACTATTTGCACACAATACGCACTCCCAATCGGCGAATGTATTTTCAATAAAATTGTGAAAACAAGTGGAATTTTCATAGTTTCGCTCCGCGCATTTTCGACAGCGTTGTTGTTCCGTTGGTAACCGATGGTTACCGCCATCCCCGAGGGTGATGAATTACGCCATGAACACGTATGCATGCGCTGATGTATATTATTTATTGGGGCGCGTATACGCTGTGCGCGCACGTTCGTTTTAAAACAAATTGTTTTCCATAATTCTCATCCCTATTAGGTGTCCGAACGCGAACACAACGCACACGGCAAACAGCGATGCTTGCTGTTTTAAAATGAATGAAAATATAAATACGTTTTATATTTATTTACACGCTCGCCCTATTTGCACAACGCGCTTTCAAAATGTAAAATATAAAATATAAATTTCAGTGGGCCGCTCGTGCGACCGACTGAAATCACCGTAATAATAATAATAGCACAAAGTGAATATATAATTGATAGGCGAATTGTGTAGCTGCAATGAAATTGAGTTAAATTTATTATTTATTTATTATTCCATGGATTTCCGCCTGCGCCCAAGTAAATTACAACCAACCCTCACGCATTGCTTTTTATACGTACCTACGCGTAATTATGATTTGTATTTTAAATAATTTTGTTTTCATTTTAGTCCCCGTGCTCGTAATTTTGTTTTTAATTAATTTATTTAACAATTTAATACATTTTTTGCCCTTTTTCATCATTTGTTGAGTGCATTTTCAGTTAACTCATGCAATGATTGTACAAAATAACCCCAAGGAAGAAGAATTCAAGGAAGAAGAATTACTTAAGCTAATTTTACTTAATTCTGAGATAATTCTAATGGAATTTTCTGTGGTTTTTTTCAGAAAAAACTCGAAGAGAAAGCCACTGCGTGGGATGCGGCGGACAGATACACGATCAGTATATTCTGCGAGTCGCTCCTGACCTGGAGTGGCACGCGGCATGCCTCAAGTGCCAGGAATGCAGACAATTCTTGGATGAATCCTGCACGTGTTTCGTGCGCGACGGAAAGACCTACTGCAAGCGAGATTACGTCAGGTGCGTGTTGTCCACTTGTCAAATTAAAACTCGTTCATATTGGAAGCGCAAAAGCTAAGCGTAAAATCGAATCGAATTCATCACGCCTGTCATTCGTCGTTTATGCTGCAAGTCAGTAGCTGACAAGCATAACGAAAATCTTCCTGATGCGCGCTGTGTGGTTCGTCTTACTTTGTATTTACATTCACACACGCTCGCAAACACCACAAAGTCAAGCCACCCAAGACAACATCCGCATCCTTCCCTTCCTTCACCAAACCACACTCCCTATATCTTCATTCAACATCATCAGCCAGCCCATCCATCGATAATAATAGTTCGTAATTCGAGATTCGGACAATATTTACATTGTATTGACTTACATTTCTGCGCACCGTTATGAACGACTTGAAATATTGCACCTGGACATCCAACCAACTCTTCCTGATTACATTCTCCCCAGACTGGCGCATTGCATTCATGGTGGTCCTGAATCGTTTGGCAGGTTGTTCGGCACCAAGTGCGACAAATGTGGTTCGTCATTCAGGAAGAACGACTACGTGATGCGGGCAAAGAGCAAAATCTACCACCTGGACTGTTTTCGCTGTTGTGCGTGTGCCAGGCAGCTTGTTCCCGGCGACGAGTTTGCGTTGCGCGACGGCGGCGCGCTGTACTGCAAAGAGGATCACGACGTCATGGAGAAGACGTCCGCACCAACAACGCCCCACCCCACCGCCGAGAGTAACAACAACACCAGCCTTAGTAATAATAATCACAATAGCAATAATAGCGAGTTGGGATGCATCTCAGGTAATTTGCTTTTTACCCTTTTAGCCCAAGCAAGAAATAGCTTCGTACAGAACTTGAAGTTTAAAGCCCTTAATATCATTTGGTCAACGTTTTCGTGGGTCATCATCAAATAATGAGTAAAGGTGTTAATCCCAGAATCCAAATGCATGCGCGTGGTTTCAAGTTACGTTGGCAATCCTGTAATTGAATATGCAGAGAGACATCCGCGTCCACGCTCGAAAAGGGTTACTTTCAAGTGTTAAATCCCTTTGTCCATCGATTAGGCGGCCGCTTAGGCGTGCAAACGTCCGCGCGCTCTCATTTGGGAATTGCGCAGCGCATGTATCGGACGGGCGGCGCGGCGGTATTAGACGGAGGCGTGAAACACGTTGGCGGCTTGACCAGGACACGCGCTGACCAATTCCTTTGTGCATATTGAATTACGCGCGACAAACATACACAGTTCTTGCACTCATACGCATACGTTGGCATTGTTCGCAGATTCCGGCTCGGAGAGCGGCTCGCATAAGGGTGGCGGAGCGCGCAAGTCCGGTGGGGCGGGCGGCGGCGGTGGCGGCGATGGCAAGCCGACGCGCGTCCGCACCGTGCTCAACGAGAAGCAACTGCATACGCTGCGCACATGCTACGCGGCGAATCCGCGTCCCGACGCGCTCATGAAGGAGCAATTGGTGGAGATGACGGGGCTGTCGCCGCGCGTGATACGCGTCTGGTTCCAGAACAAGCGCTGTAAGGATAAGAAGAAGACGATCCTTATGAAGCAACAGATGCAGCAAGAAAAGGTATACATTTGCATTCAATACTCTCTCCCTTAGTTCCCCTAGTGACGTAGCACTATTCGAAAATCGACGGGAACTCCTGAGTCCCCGTGTTAATATCTGGAGCTTCATTTCCATATGGGGATCCCGTTTGGGGGGTCCAGGGGAGCTGGATGGCCACGCCCCGATGATCAATTTTATGGGCGTGTGTGCATATTCACCGTCCCCACGATCGAATTCCCACCAATCTTCGGCGCTTTGGTGGGGATTGCGGGGGTGGCGCACGAGGTGATTAATTCGCGCTCCCCATTTCGCATTGATTTTTAATAAAAATCCAGTTGCCCCCCGACGCTCGCATTGTGCCTATGTGTGAGAATCGCGCTCTTCCGTTGTAGCTTCAATTTCAATCGCATGTCTTATCCCCCCGAAGTACTCAAAATAAGCACATGTGTAAAGGAAAACAGTTTTTCGCACAGGACGGCCGCAAGCTGGGCTACGGAGCGATGCAAGGCATCCCCATGGTTGCATCGTCACCCGTCCGGCACGATTCGCCCATTGGCGTTCATCCCCTGGAAGTGCAAGCGTACCAACCACCTTGGAAGGCGCTCTCAGACTTTGCGCTGCACTCG
Source organism: Aleochara curtula (assembly GCA_963978815.1). Lineage (NCBI taxonomy): Eukaryota > Metazoa > Arthropoda > Insecta > Coleoptera > Staphylinidae > Aleochara > Aleochara curtula. The sequence continues at coordinate 14,091,534 of OZ022216.1, read as the reverse complement.
GACCTTGAACAACCACATGCGCCTGCCTTCCAACAATTAGTCAATCAGGTACATTTACTTAACTATTATCCTTTATCCTCCTTGAAGCGGATTCTTCCTCCTACTGCATATTGATTCCGAGTATTGAAGATTGATTTCTTGGTGCAGATGCACGGTTACGATCTGCCACCACCGAATATGGGGCCAGCGCCCGGACCACCCCCAGGAATGATGCAGGCAGCGCCACCGTCCGACGCCATGACGCACCCCGACAGCACCGACAGCTACGTAACGTATTTAGACAGCGATGAAAGCCTGCCGGCGAGTCCTTAACGGCACCCATTCGCAACCGCGGTGCAATAATATGTTTTTCATGTTGCCTACTCGTGCACGAGGACGAAATTATCTCACTCCTGTTGCGCCCCATTAACTCATCATCCCACTCCTCATTTTACGTAAATTTTCTATGTCGTCGTTTCTCTTCTTTACGTTCCTACTTATCAACAAAAAATGTGAATGTTGAGACGAACTAACACACGTTGTTTTACGTAATCCTTTTTGGGAGTCATTATCTTATTTGTATTTGATAACAAAGAAAAAAACAACAAATCAAGTGTGGTTTAAATGTAAATAACGTTATATATTAGTATATATATATACATATATATAAAACAATTGTAAATAAGTATTAATAATTATATATTTACTTGTTTAATCATCATTTTGAACTTTTAAGAGAATCTCTAGAAATTTTAACAGTGCAAAATTCTTTATCAATTTAGCTATATATGTATATATTCTGTGCTCGTGCTGACCAACTAACAAATAACTGCTAATTACTTGAAATCAGTTTCAACTACTGCAACACAAAGAAAGACAGCATTCGTTTACTCAATGTAGTCCAAAGTTGCAATAATGGCTTCGTTCATTACCTCACGAAACTTGCGACGAAAGTAATTGACAATACGCATGAAGAAATGGCTGATGCACTTTTGGACTTTGTGTATTTTACTAAAATTCCGACGTTGACGATGCATGAATGTCCGTTGATGGTTAAAATAGGCAATTTCGAAGGATAAAACAAGACCGGAAATGATGTGACCAATGCCAAGTAAGTAAAATGCGCCTTGGAGCATACGAATATTTAATGGCTGCAATTTTTCCTCTTCCTCCTGCTTCTTAATAGTTGCTCCATCCACAGTAGGTTCGTCCTTGGCTGGTGGTGTCACCGGAGTGTCAACCTTCTGTTGCTTTCCGAGATTCTCATACTCATCTTCAGTCATTTTTGTAAGAATTCCTGCTTCAAAGATGCCCATCAGGATGCTGTCAAAGTTCCACTTGTAAGGACAACCCAATTGAAGAGCTATAGCCGAATAGGCGGTATTTAATTTCTCACTAAGATGGAAATTCGAGGAACCTAGAAAATTAATTGAAATTCATATTAAAATTGCAAGTAGTTGGTAATGTTTACCAAAGCGCTGAATATCAAAGAAGAGAGTTTCACGACCAGCCATTACTGCAATATTTGAATGATCTCGTACCAGTTTGACCCCGGTTTCTACTGAATCCACTAGATATTGACTTGGATTCTTCAAATTCCAATTCATTATCTCCCAAAGACGTCCATAAATTCCAGTTCCATTTTCTAACAGACTGTAACTGGAACTAAACTTCTCCACCATTAGCTTGTATCCTTTGGTAGCCATTGCCTCTTCAAGCTGCCAGAGATTCTCAATTGGCTTCTCTGAAATGGTTTTGAGTATTTATGATAAATGCGCGCAGAAATTAGATTACCTCTGCCTGGCCTTGCTAATAAAGATGTTAAATTCGCCGCATACATATCGCCAATTACATATGTAGCCGAGATGGCGAGCAGAATTATAATAAAACGACTCTTGTGACTTTCGCTTGGCGATTTTCCAGCTAAAAGCCATAAATCAATCAGATGCAAAAGCATGAGCGCCAATGTTTACTTTGCTTGAAGAAGATGCCAAGCGTGTACCACATGCAATCGACAAAAAACTGCTTGTGGTCTTTGATGATAAACATTGGATGCCATAAATTCGGCAGAACGATGATCAAATACAGGACTGGTCCGGACAGAAGGACAGTACCAATTATAGCTGGCCATACCTCCACGGAGTGCAGCAAAAAAAGGAAGCATGAAAAGATTTATTTAATGTTTGCAAAGTTGTTCTCGCAGCTCACTTGCGGATTAAATGGTCGTATGAGCGCGAGGGCCTCGTTTAGTTTACTCGGTGCGTGTGTAACGAATGCCCCGCTGTCCGCGAGCGTCAAGAACGAAAACTCGACCGCCTTGAAGCGATCAAGCGTGAGCGCGATGTCGCCGATGAAGAACTCCACCTCCTTCTCCCAGATCAAGCCAAGTACACCATCGAAGGTGCCGTTCAGATTGAATGAGGAGCCTTGGATGCGCTCCGGCGGGTCGAAGTACTCGATGTTGAAGTTCAACCGCTCCGCCAACACTTTCAATAGTTTATCGTCCCGGCCTCCAAGCACTACCAATGACTCATTCGTGTAATGGACGAAATGCCATGGAGGTTTCTAAAAGCGCGCATAATTTAAGCGGGTGTTTGAAACAATGTTCAACACTTACATGAATAACCGGCACATGAATCGTGCGACCATGGAAATTCTTGTAAATATCCCTTGCCTTGGGTAATGTTGGATGATGGAACAACCCTCGGCCATAAATCCACCAATTAATCATCTGTAAATTATGTCTTTTATACGAAGTTGCCTGATTATAGTACAACCGGTAAGCATCTGATCTTGGATTAGTTATAACAACTATTTTCATGGTCTCATCCATATTGCGCATGAAGAAACGATACATTTTCTGATCACCCCAGTAAAACATAAAGATTAGATTGCGTCGAATCAATTTGTTATCGTACAACTAAAAAACTTCTGAAATTAATATCAATTCAAAATCTCAATTAAAACGTTACCTCAATTAATATATGCTCAGCTAATTTCGGAGTTACAAAATGAATGCTATGAAATTCCGAAAAGTTATTCACAATATTCGTTAAGAAACCAAAATATTCATCTTGCTGCTCAGGCGTGGTAATATTAAACACTTGAACGCACATTTCATTTCGCATCAAGTATTCCACTAAATTAGTAATAAATATTCCTTCTGAAAGATTAACACTTCCTTAGCTAAGATATAAATGATTAAAATATCATAATGAACCTCTTTGCTTATCATAAATTATCGCCAATGTACTTGTGGGAAATCCTTTCGCAATTTGAAGCAGCGCAAAGTGGATATTTCCTCCATAATTTTCCTGCAGTAAATTCTTATCATCTACAATATTATATTATTAATAACAATTAGTTAAAGATACATAAACTTACATCGTTCAAGAACTGGCAAATTATATCCTGAACTAAAATGAAACAGAAATGTATGAATAACCAATGCCCGCCAAAGTATCATTTTGATTAATCCACATACTGCATTAACTCCATATCAATATTTTGTTCTCCAGTTAATAATTCTATGATATTCCGCACCCAAATCAATCAATCATCCGTGATATTAATGTATCGTTTGATTGAAATCTAATTAAGATCCTGTCAAATGAATTATTAAACTTTTCAATGTCTGTATAGATTACCAAGTTGTGTTCGACAAATCACCACGTATATTTATTGCATCATATCAAGAATAACTTACAAGTATACAAATTAATAATTATATAATAATAGTTCTAATGATAAAAAATAATACAGTATATAAAACGCCAGATCAAAAGTAGTATCACAAGTGCAGAATACAGATTAATTCAATTGCTTAGGAATAATTGGCATATTTAACGAATACCTTATCACAATACACGATTAAATTTTCAACCACCAAAATATCGGTAGTCATATCCGGGAGCATTGCAGTATTAGCGATTGGCGGTCCAATCAAAGTAGGCGCGAACACAGTTGCTAAATTATGTGCATTCATTTTGTTTATTGCTGAACGTTGGTTTACGCTAGAAAAAGTAAATATTTATCATGAGTGATACACGATTAAAATGGATTGCTTACTTTTTCAAGTGGTGTATGACGAAGCACAGTGTATCATAGTGTGCTTTAGGCAGTGATTCAAGAGCGTCACGTATATTTTTCACAACCAATGCTTCATTTACTTTGGAATTATCTAAAATATTTCAAGTTCAGTTAACAAATTGACTTAGATATTGGGTTGTATAATTACGCATTGCAGTTGTGAGTAATGGATGCACAAAGAAGCTGATTAATGGAATTGGCAAGAGTCGCAAATACAACTTTAAGGCCCCTGCGATCGCGTTAATATTCGGATATGTTTCTTGGCTTAGGTCTGCTTTCTCACCGTCTGAAATGCGAGTAGTTTACAAACATTGTTTGTAACGATAAACATTGAATACCTTTATCTAACGCAAGCTTTATAGATTCGATTTCATCAGCAAATCCACTTAGGCGATAAATCCCTTCGACTGTCATTCCTCGCGCCTCGACTTCAGCAACGCATTTTGTAACAACAAAAGGCAAAACAGCATTGTGTGCACTCAACAATGTTGCTAAATCAATTCCAAATACACCTCGTATGTATTTTAAATCGGGTACACAGTCATTCGAAAATAATTTCGAACATTTCTGATGTGCTGCAGTTCCACAATCATCACATCTAACTCCTTGTGCAGTAAAACCCCACAGAAAATTTCCACACAGTTCACACCAATTCAAACCCTTGAATGTGATTGTTTTGAACACATGAGGCTTTTCAGATTTATCATTATTGCTGATATTTTCAGCCTGTTGTGGCAGTGATAGCAAATTATTATTTCTAAAATATTTACGAGTAATCAATATTTGAAAGGTGATATGAAAGTTAATACTTACTTTGCATATTCTCTACTTAACACATGCAACTTGCGTCTATTTAATGTCATATAAGGACTTTCCTGATAGCTTAATGTCTGTAAAGTCTGCCAAGTTGGTGAAGCTTTTAGATGCAAGTACATGGTTACTAAACCATCAGCAACAAGGGATCGAACACAATCATAGCGGTTTTTGCTGACATAAACGCCTTCCTCATCATGGAATAGTCGATAATGATGAATCTTATCATTAAACCTAAAAGAAAACAAATTGATTAAATATAACATATAAGTTAATTGACATTCAATTACTTTAGACTCAGGGTATAAAATTTGCCATTTCCTGTACGACTGTCTCTGGCAAGATAGGCTCCATTTGGGTGCTTGGCAAGAAGTTTATTGGTTTCTGAACTTGAAATTGGTCCATGGTAGTCTTGTCCCAAGTAGTTCGGCACATTTGGCAAGGAATTCTCACATAAAATTGGAAGTGGAACTGGAGCACTTAATTGCCACCTGTACACTATATAACGGATTAATTAGCACTAATTTAACAGATTCATTACGTATATTAAAATGCGTACACTTAATAATATTAAACCATACTGGGAATAATTGAATATTATTGTATGACTGCAATGTTTGTGTGTTGACCATTCTCACTCAAATCTAGGAACTTCTAAAGCCAACTATGTAGAATTTAGAACAGCCGCAATTGATTAAGTAAACGAGCTATAATTGTAGTCAATCATTGTGCACTACGCGGCGAATGCTTAAGCTTATTAACAACTTGAGGTAAATAAAAAAAACCAATTTGTAGGAAGGTTAATAAACGCATCAACTTACGATCATTTTTCCATACTGAGTGCACTCGCGAATCGTCTACGCCAGCTAGTTCCATATTTGCAGTCTTATCACAAATTGATAATCTAATTTTTATTAACAAAACCGTACCGTATGTTAACTTATTCCATTGTTTACTATTGAACTGTCATAAGGTTAGACAATGCTGAAGTTAACATTAGGCAACACTTCGTGCAGACAAACACTAATAATTATTCAAAAGCATTCGGTGGATGATTAGGAATGATGGGAAGATAATATTAATATTAATGATACAAGATTGAACAGTAATTCTTTATTTGCACTACGCATACACTGCTATTCATAATAATGATCATTCTCACTCTGTCTTCTTTTTCAATTTTATAATGCGATCAGCTTCTCTAAATCCGGATTCAGCAGCTCCGTGCGCTGTTGAATATCTTATTGGATTCGTAGATTCTCCAGCAAAAAGAATACGTGGAATACCCTGGTTATCATTAATGGGTCGACTTAGGATTTCATTAGCCGATGGTTTCAATTTACGTGACTCAACCGTTTGAAAGGAATATGTTCCTCGAAAGTTTGGGTGCGTGTACCATTTAGTTCTAGAAAATAATACCGCATTATAATTTAAATATTTTGAAAGTAGGCAACATTTTCTATACCTCAAAAATTTATCTGGGGTTGTTATTCCTTTCGAGGACCCAAACATCTTTTTCAATGTAAACGTTATTCCTTCAATTAATATATCATCGGACATTGTTTCAATATCGGGGACGAAGGTACCAGTAAACCAACATGATATTGAATTAGGATTATGTTCTAGACGATTACAAGCTCGAAAATTTGATAACCATGATCGACCATCCTAGAAATAGATGTGAATATGATAAATTCAACAAACATATGTATTGGTGAGCATTCTTACTTTCTGAGGACCCTTTCTGAATTGCCAGATTAATGTGTCTTTGTCTTCATTTGACCAAACAAAGGCAAAACCAGAAAATGTTTCGTCCTCTGACCACCAACGTTTCTCATAATGTAGAATAACTTTCATAACACCGCCAATACCTAATAATTTTATTGCAAGACTCTTTGCGCATCTTAACTTGGGCACAAACAAATCTTCATGTCTTGCCTTAAGAACACCCAACGAAGGTGTAAATATAACATGCGATGCTTTAATATCAAATAAGATATCACCTTCCTTTAAGAGTGATACTACAACCTCATCAGTATTATTATGAGATATCTTTAAAACTTCATGAGACAGCAATATCTTATCTTGATCAAAGCCAGTGAGTAAATAATTTAAGAAAGTTTGATAACCTTTTCCTCCCCATGTCATTAAATTATCACCCTTGCTTTCAGTGAAATCATATAAAGCCGAAGGATCATTCCAGGAAAGAGCACCTTCACTGGATATCACCTGACCATGAAACGTATCCAGAGTTTCTTGCGCATAAATGTAGCGTGTTTGATTTTTTTGGTATTGAGCTTTGATTATTTCATAATAGCTAAAATGTTATATTATGTTATCTATTTTTAGGAGTTCCAGATTTAAGAGGATATACAGACCATGAAGCAAAGTGTTCACCTAAACTTTGACCCTCTTTAGGCACACGATATCCATCATCATTATATAATACGTTAAAGATATCAGATAATTCTTTATCCATGTCCGCATCAAATTGGATACCACTGGAATGATATAATGGTTCGAATGTATAATTTGGATGATGAAGAAATCCAGTGTCTTTCATCATATTGTAAACTACATTATCATCTTCTCCATGGCACCATTCAGCACCAAGATCAACGATGGCATCACCAAAAGAAACGGAATTTATACGGCCACCAATGCGATTCTCAACTTCAACAATCTTCACATCAATTCCATTCTTGGCAAGTTTTGTGGCTGCTGCAATTCCGGAAGCTCCTGCACCAATGACAAGCACTTCCACATCAACTTTACCAACAGTAGCACATATTCCTGCCACGGATATAAGTAATAGATACTTAAAAACCATGATTATGTTACCTCTATAATGTCTTGTTTACAAATGATGTTTATGTAACTTGTGTGAGATATGTTAGCTAGGAACCATGGGTAGCGCTGCATCAATTTTTAATAGAGTTTTTATCAATAGGTCAACTAATTTTTGTATATGCCATGTTATCAAGTAGTTTTATGTATCTATAATATACTATGGAATAGTTGTTTATTGGTGTTTATTATTTATTTTTGTTATGACCCGTAATTCAAGGTAATTGTCGCAAGTTGTTACAAGGTTGATTTAAATTACTCTGCTTATATGTAATGTTTAATCGTGCTCAACCAATTCAGCATCATACATTTGTTTTAAGTTAAACCAAATTGAGACTACAAAGGCAAGATCAAATTTGACTAGAGTAATAACACTCCATAGCCTAGTGGGAAAGGCAATGGAAGTGGTCTGAGTATCTCGGGTTCGATCCCCGCGTAGCCAGGTCAATTTTAAGTTTTAAGATTTCCATTCAATTCCAATTGAGTCTATAAGGGCAAGATCAAATTCATCCGTAGCAACAACACTACATAGCCTAGTGGTAAAGTCTATGGAAGTGGTCTGTGTGTCTCGAGTTCGAATCCCGAGTCGGCCGGTTCTATTTTAACATTTCAATTCAAATTAAGTCTATAAGAGCAAGATCAAATTTATCCGTAGCAACAATGCTCCATAGCCTAGTGGTAAAGTCTATGGAAGTGATCTGAGTGTCTCGGGTTCGATCCCCGAGAAAGCCAACTTGAATTTATAAGTTTTCAATTGCTTGTATGCTTCCGTGGCCCCAATAGACTTAACTGCAAGTCCGACGGGGCCCCCGGAGGCGTACAAGTGCCCGATTTTTAATTTTTGAAGCCCGTACGTTAAGATTGTCTTGTGACGGCCCACCCCGCCGCTTCGCTCCCCGGCAGTAGACTGCCTCCCCATTCCCGATTTTCGTTACCAACAGACCGCGTATTGTGACGTATTTTGAGACTGGGGCGCCGCCACCCTGTGAGGAGTGGGGACTTAGAATTATTTTCCAAGTGCCTTATTTGACATGCACTATTATAGCCAATTGAATGGCAGTGCTTCTCTACTTATTTATTCAAAAAGATTTTGGCCCAAGCTGGGATTCGATCCTACGATTTCCATGTCCCAGGCAAGCACTCCAGCAACTGGGCCACTATGTAACATACCTATACAAAATTAGAACTTAGATTTATAGGATTTATTCTTCACAGCATAGTCAAGTTACTCTAGTAACCAAGCCTTATATCGTTTAAAAGTTTGATTGTGTTGTGTGGGAAGCCTAGTGTATTCAAGATTCTTGTTATTTAAATACACCAAGGAAATACTTAATGCACTGTACGTTTCTTTCGTAATATAACACGTTTGTTAAACGTGCACTTGGTTAAGTCCTCATCCAACAAGTTTGCAGCTGTCCTTTTAAAATTGAGAAGACAGCTGCACTTCCATATTATTCAAAGAACTAGTTTTCTATGGCATTGTTAAGTAACATAGAAGGGGAACCAACTGAGCAAGTAAGCATGAGTAGAATCAGGTTTTAGAGATTTTACAGCACTGGTAGTCATCTCGGTCTTATGAATTAATGAACCATGCTATGGGATTCTTCCTAATTTGTTTAATTTGTGGGAAGTAATCTCCATAAATAAACAATGACTACTTCGCACAATGTTGCGCAATTCCATGAAACATGTCGTAAATCCACGACAAACAAACAATTTTAGCATTAAATATATTGAAAAAGTTAAATTAACTAGTGAATTATTAAATGCCAAGTCTTCTAGCGATATCAGCAATATGCTTTTGCAAAATAATAGAAAATCAATACGGTTGCCTTGCCATGCTGGCATCAATTTATGCATTCGTATACGTGAACTATCCATACGCATAAACCTAGTATGCAAGTACAATTTTACTGTATCGCAAACATGTTTAGTCAGACGTGGTCGCAGTCACGGTCGATAACTATGCGTTGATCACGTTACCAACAATGGAATTATCCAGAAACTTTCTAGAACATTCTGCGCAGTTGGAGAGCAGAGAGAAAGCGATATGCGTCCGTTGAATGCTGAAGCAAGATGGCTGGTATCCTTCCCAGCGTTGGGGGGCCCCTTCTGTGACGCCAGCTGCACCAAGTGGGGAAACGTGTATAAAAGCAGGACGATGGGAAATTTCGTCGCAGTTGGTGTTCGTCAGCGAGGTTGGTGTGCGCACACGTCGAAGAAGCAAGCAACGTTGCAGCAAATATGGGTGCGGTCGTCGTCGCCATACTTATCCGCCGCAATACGCTCAGAGCGAAGTACACGTGAATAGGATTGGTATAAATCGTATAGTTGTTTTTCATTATCTCTAACTATTTTACTCATTTTAAATCGCTAGTATTTTGAATTGTTAATTTGCTCAGCGGGCTCCCGCTTTGAGCGCATACGCTGGCCACGTATGTCCTCAAAGTGCGGCCGCCATTATGGCGAAACGGTCGTTTCGGAACGAGAACGAAAACGAGCTAAATGCTTTCACAAGATTTCACAATACGACCCTGATTACCATTAGAAATACTCTCGTCCGTACGAGAAATGGAAGATTGATGTAATTACCGTGCAATCCGAGGTACACGTAGAAGCTAGCCGAATGACGTCATCTAGCAGCACCCGTAACTTAGAAAAACCGTTATTATACTTAGCCCACCATATTCTCAATGTGCATCTTTCTTAATTTAGTTAAAGTTTCATTGTTATCTTCTGCAAGTTTTACACTCTAACAACCAAGGTATTTTCATATTGTTACTTTTAATGATTTTCTTTGCATATTTTTATACATGTGAGCTACTATCATGTTCTATTTAATTGATTATTGTGTGTGCAACAACAACCAAGCTGTTTGAATTTCAGAAATCTGAAATGTCTGTAGGCATATAATGTATCCGCCATGTTGTGTATAAACGAGAGCAAGTATTTTCGAGAGAATCGAACACGAGAAACAAGTTTTGAGAGAGCGAAAGAGTAGAAGCTCGTCGCATTTGAAGTGCAGAGAGAAAAAGAGCGAATTGAAAATGAGAAAAGGTCGAACGAGCGAGAATACAAAACGAATGACGAGTTGGGTCCTCATCGATTGTGCCTACGAACGAAAAACTTTGGTAAAACGTGGGGTAGCTTTATCTAACCATATAATTTATAGGCTGCGGTTTTATTAAACACGCACGAGATTGAGTACACGGGGGGAACGCACGTTTGCGAAGGAAATTGCTTGTGTGTGTTCGAAGGGGGACGCAATAATACGATTATTGTACGTCACGATTGACGCAAGGAACGAGTTATGTAGCAAGTAAGCGAACGAGAGAGAGGCAGACAGAATTTAAGCGAGGACCGCCGATGGCTTCCAGCAAGCAAAGTTTAATTTACCTCTAATATGTATAAAAATCAATCGATATTTTCTATCCCAATTGTATGTTTAGTCGCAAAGCAAGCAAGCAAGCACGCAGGCAGGTCCCGTCGACGCTTTTATCGACCGCCCGCCGCCCGTACGTCTTTCATGCCGCCGCAGTTCAAACACTGTCCGAGATCGATGCGAATGCGTCGTGTGAACACAGCGAGCGAGCCGCCGTCCTGGCTCTCATCAACTAACTAGACACGGGAGATCCGTTCTTGTGTTTGCTGTACAAACTTGTTTAACTGGAGAAAGTGCAGTTGCCGCCCTCTTGCGCCGTACGAAAACCTGATTGATTGAACGAACGTGCTCGAGAGAAATTATGACGAAAAAAGAAAAGAAAATACGAACAAATTCAAACGCAAAAATCGAACTAACGGTGTGGTTTTACCTTAACGACTTTACAAAGACACTTCTTTAACGAACTCTGTTAGAGCCTCGAATGTTAGTGACACATTAATTATTATTAGAATACTCTCTAGTCTTAGTTATGCATAAAGCAAAGACATAGCCAACAATCAATTGTGAGTTTAGACCAATTTTCTGGCAGTTGTTTGTTTTGTGGATAATTTTTTATAATCTAATTTTCTTTACATTTACAGCATAAAAAACAATTAGCAAAAAAGAAATCACGAAAACGAAACATGAAACGAAAAAGAAAATAGCAAAGAAAACGTTTTGAAAAAAAAACAAGAAAACAAAGAAATTATTGGCGTTTGTTACAACAATCTTTTAACGTTCAATAAATTTTTATCCAATTAATGCGAATATTTTACCATCTACATAATATATATATATATAATTCATATATTTTATTATCACTACTATATTTATATTTACTACTAATTAGTGAATTTGTTTATGATTATGATTATTGTTCTCTTTTTTTAATTTTTCTCTTCACAGTCAATTCACTAATTAACTCTACGAACTTGTTAATTACTTACGTGTGTTATATTTTTTATCTTAGCAGTTTTTCACGCATTTTGTACTGATGAATGAATAATCGCCGACTTGTATTCGATAATTTGTGTTAATTAACTTGATTAATTCATAGCTTTCATTTTCAAAACAGCGACGTGTGCAGAATTTTATTAATTAATAATAGCGATTTCTTGAAGATCGCGCCAAACATAATTTTCAGATCTCTTGTGTGTCTCTTTATTATAGGTGGCTGTCTATTTAAAACACAAGCTAATCACGATTTGCTTATTCGTGCCGTTTACCACGTTATCCGAAAGAGCAAGCAATGTTTGTTGTATTGGGCGAAATGATGATGATGAACATGAACATGTGTATTTGAAAATTATGGGATTGAATGTTGGTTGATGATGATGATGAGCTCTCTGTACTAAACGTTGATGCATATTTGGCTATAGTTGTTTTGTTTTCATATCAAAAGCGAGCAAAATGCTTTTCTTGTTTTTCCCCACAATTATCTCGCAGAGAAATCAAGAAAAGTATTGTTTTGTCAAGTAAGTACCAATTACTCATTTACTACTACTACTACTATATCACTATTTAACTTTTAAGATGTTTCCTATTTATTAAGTCGTTTCTACTTATTTATTGTTAAGCTTTGCGAACGTATGACGTCTATTTGCGCATCAGGATCCTGACTATGAATTTAATTGCGGAATATTTGCGCTAAAATAAATGACAATTGTCTGGCGGTATTGCGTATATGACAAAAGAGGTTTATGATGGGTTATTAACTATTAATGAGTTGACGCAGACTGCGCTGAATTTATGAAAGTAACGGATGAAGAGAAAAACTTATTGTATGTAAGTAAAGTTGTCTATGACAAGCGCGCTAATGACGAAAAAGTCATTATTAATATGAAAGAAAGTACAGTTACCGTGAAGTCGGAGTTTAATTGAACATATGTTGCAAAACTAGAATTACTCAAAGCGAGAACTGTGAGTCGAAAATAACAATTACTCTAAACGAGAATTGTGTGTAATAAAACAAATATGGAAAGAGATTATTAACGGACAAAATACAAAGTAATAAATGAAACAATTAACGGTGAAAACTTGAAGAAAGTTACGAAAGTAATTAACCGAATTGAAACGTTTAAAGCGCTTAGCTTATGATAGTGCGCACAAGTTACAAACTTACGCAAAACTATTGGTTAAATCTGGTGAATAAATTTGAATGAAGTAATTACCATATGATAGAAAGTTGAAGACGTTAAGTTATAACTCATTGCGAACTACGTAAATCTATTGAATTAGAAAAACACGTACCACTTATAAAATTGCGAAATAATAAAAGAAAAGATAATATGACAATAAAATAGTAAAAGAAACTTCTAGAACTTAAAACACGATTACGATGAAGCGAAATTATGAAATTGAAGACTGAAAACGAATTGCAAATGACGCGAAAACAATAAACATTTACCATTGTAAATAACAGCAACGAATATAAAATGTAAATACAACGCAATGTAAACGGAAAAATATTTACGATTGTTTCTTTTGCAATAATTCTAGATTTGACACTAGTTTATCGCATACCAACTAATAGTAAATATATTATTGCCATCACATATCTATCGCAAACTTTTTTAATTGTTATGATGATAGCTGCTTATTAAATAAGCTTAGCAAATGAAACCGTGAAAACTAACAGTTCCAAAACTGTCCATGATCAAATGTTAAAAATTGATATATTCCTTCGAAGGATAATTATTGTTAAACGCAAACACGCCAAGTGCGAAACACTGTAACGAAATATGAAACAAAGCATTTTATGCAATTTTAATTGCAAAATGTCCAACTGAAGTAATTGTTGATAAACGACGCGATGCGTGGTAAAACGAAGTGTAAAATTACATGTTGTAAATATTACAATAATAAGCAAACACATGCAAAATGAAAACAATGGTATTTGTTATAGGTAGAGAGCATTTAATTAATTAATTAATTTAATTACGGTTTAATTTCACTTACTTTAGATTGACCTAATTGTGTATGAGTATTTCATAAATTTACTAATCGGTTTGACCTAGAAGAAAAAGTCTTAAAGCAAAGTGTCACCTAATTATATAATTAAACATGAAGATGCCGCGTATATATTTTAGATGTTGATTCAACTTTGAAGTAAGATTTAGCATCTGGTCATTTTCGTGCGGACTTGCTCGGTGGTGGTTAGGCCAACGAAACAACAACAGTACATCATATCAACATGCAATAATAAGAATAACGATAAGAGAGAGAGCTAAACGATAAGAGCGTGTCAAGTGAGAGCAGAGAGAGAAGTTGGTTTATTTTCTACAAGATAGGCGTTAATTTTGTTGCGCAAAACTAGTCGATGGCCACATCGGACGTCGGCATTCAGCTGAGGGTTTAGTCGTCTTTATATATTATTACCTTAATTAATTTCAGTTGTCGTAGATGAGAGAGCGTCAGAGGGAGAGAGTGTGAAACAACCATACCCGTTTTATTACTATGTATAAGTAATTGATTCGGTCAGCTCGTGTTATCGAGACAGTGTCCCGGATTTGACCAGCAAAATTACAATATGAAATCTTCATGTTTCATTTCAATACTGCGAGTAACTCAAGTCAACTTAACTTTAAGACTTTTTCCGCTTTTTTTTTATTGCTTTCTATTTATTGTTCACATTGACTAATGAGCGCGTAGATAATTGAACAAAAACGGTTTGAATTGTAACGGTGAATTGATTAATCGAGCGATGTTTATATTATTGCAAATATTACCTACTTATATATAGATTATGTGCACATTCGGTATTGTTCGAAACTGTTATGACTCGGAACGAGACAAAGTAATGAAATTATGTTGTTGTTGTTGTATGAATGCTGTATATGTAAGATATGATTATGTCTTTCTTATTATGCTACTAAAGTGCAAGAGATGTGAACTGCTTTGATGCTTTTTTGAGTGCAGAAAGCTGGCAGAGTGTTGAATATTTGAATGATGCTGAAACTATTGTTTATAAGATAATGAACGGGTTATTTAAATACTGGCTGTTAAAGAGAAATTGATGCGCGATTGGTTCGTATACTATTTTTACAAGGTGTCAAATCTAGAATTCTATTTGCACGATAAATAAAATTAATAACAACCAATTAAAACAAACAAACAATTACATGAAGAACTTTAGTTGAAGACGAAACGTGAATGATAAAATCATGATGAAAGAATATTGCTAAATTAAAGCTAGAAAAGAAAAATATGATTATTAGACGAAGCGAAGAAATATGATAGAAACTTTAAATGAAGAAATAAAGGAACAAAAGATAATTAAACCATAAAATGGTTTAAAACATGTGAAAACAAAGAAATTAAAGGAATTGAAATCCGAATAATGATTCATTAATAAGCAGAACATTAAAATGAAATGAAATATACGATAAAATGGTTAAAAACCAAGAAATTAATGGAATTGAAATCCAGATAATGAATGATTAAAAAACAGAAGATCTCGGAACATAATAAAGAATTATGATTATAAAATGGAACAAAGAAATTAAAGAAATTGTAATCCGAATAATGATTAATTAATAAGCAGAAGATCTTTGAATATAATGAAGATTTATGATTTTAAAATGGAACAAAGAGATTAAAGGAATTGAAATCCGAATAATGGTTAATTAAATGAAGAAATATGACTGTGAAATGAAACTTTCATAACAAATGAAAATTGGAAAGTTATTCTTAAGAAGTAAAACTATGAAAGAGTGAATTAAATGAACGGAAAGAAGTTAAAGAAGCTATTGCAACACTTGGCACTAATAACGCAAAACGCAAGAAGCAAAGTGTATGTGAAACCTATCTTTATGCACCGCTTATTATAATTTAATCATTGTTAAATACGTCTGTACACCCATTAACTACCGCAATTGTGCTGGTTTCTTAAGCATTGGTACGCAAAATCGTTTGGAAACATTGCAACCGTAACAAATAATCCTACACTGGAATGATGTGTGTGTGATGAACGCTTGTACAAAACAAACACGTTAACGTACGTACATACTATCTATCTATCGTATGATTATGATTAATACCGTATGTAATCCTCTTTGCGCTGCGCATTTTTATTACACGCCCATCCGCTTAAACAAATTGCAACATCTTTTCATGTGCATCTGGGAATTTTCTTAACGCGTTGTACGCCTATATTCCGCCTCTACCATGCCGTACTATATAATCCGCTTTAGAATTGGAATTATTTGTGTCTACTTACTTATTACCGATTAGATCGCACATACGCATTACTTTACGCATTATATACTCCACCTAGTTAATTAATTCTCGTTACTTAATTCCATTATGTACATGTGTAATTCGATTCACTATATACATTTTTGTATTTTATTACCATTACAAATAGCTATTATACTATACCGTTTTTGGATGGTTTGTGGGTAGTTGATTTGGATATGTGAATGTCGCTTAAACTAAACGGGCATGTCTCATAGTTGGAATCTATATATCTCCACGATTTTATGTGTTTGTCTATCTATTCCTAATTCTCTTATTATTAACTTCTTCTCTGTGTATTCGTCCACTACTTTATCTACTACTTTACTACAAATTTTGGATAAGTACATTTTATTTCTGCATTTCTCTACCAACGATTTTTTTAATACTAAACACCGATTACGTATTTACGAATTGAATTGTGAAAAGAACTGGAATGTTCAAGGATAACGGGTGAAGGATTAAAACTCACACTAATGATGATAAACTGAATGATACAGAAGAATTTTAAGTTAACAGCAAAACTTATGGGAATTATGAAGATGAAATAGACTGATGTCTTTTATATGAATTTCTATAGATTTTTACTATTGGAAATATTTGCCTGATATATTTTAATTTCTTTTTACTCTACTTTTATACAGTTTTTATTGGAATATTTACGCTTTTTAATCATTTTAATATGATGTTAACTACGTATTTATAAAACGCTAAGAACAGCGATGAATTTATTATCTACTTTTCTACAATATTAGACTATATTCTCGATAACCATCTACTTTTTTATAAATTATATAAACTAGTTAATCACATAAGCGAAGAACGTACACGCATTAACCGCTAACGGAAAGCGCAAGAAAATTATAGGTGACGATTACGATATGAACGAAAGAAATAGACTGAAGTCTTATAATATTAATTACGGAAAACTATTTACGATTTTTACTATGTAATACGGAGAATTTCACAAATATATAAATAAATAATCGAGAAATTAACGAAGCGCATCTAATGACGAAATGTTTAATAGCACAAAAGGAAATTAGTTCAAGTGAAGAAATCCTTGACTAACAATACACTTAGAATATGATTATTTCATTATTAAACCATAGAGATTAAAGGAATTGAAATCCGAATATTAACACTCGATTAAAAGGCAGAAGACCTAAACATCGCGAAAATAAATTTACGTGGAATTTGATTAACAAACTGAATCATTTATGAACTATGAAATAACGAAATAACATGAAGAATTTACAATTAAATAACACGCAACAAACAAACAAACTTTGGCGACACACCGACTAAATTACTTCCATTTGAATATTATACGACTATTGAATATACATTAAGGCGTAGAATGCCAGAATAATATACATGATGAGAGAACTGATAGGATGATAGACATTTATAATAAAAGCGTAATATGCGATTGGTTTGGATATCAACCATCAAAATAGTACGCGCTGAATGCAATTACACAGGTCACGATGACTTTGTTGTGTTATAAAAACGCCGTTTGTACACTTTAATTGCCAAAGAAATTTGGAAGAGTTACTTGTTTTAAATTTACTGCAAAAGAAAGCAAATGAGCTACAATTAAAAAATATCGTCGTTAAAACTTCTTCCTCGCATAGGAAGATAATCCACGCATTTGAATTTACTGAAGGAATCTGGTATTTTATAATCATTGAATATGATGTTTATTTTGCTGCAATTACCCTGACTTTGAATGGAATACGCGAAATACGATTTGGTAACGAGAAGCGCAAAAACTTTCCCTACATTACTGGTTTCCACGTTAAACTTCTGATTTCCTCCGATAATGAGGTCCTTCTCCATATACCTCTGTGTATTTACCGACACATCATTGTTTCTAAGGATTCTACCCTTGTAATCTACCAGCGCATTTGAATTCACGTAGGATGTCCTTTACCAACGAATCATCAAGATCGTACGTATTGCCAGAAAGGCAGAATTTATAGAATCGCCCTTGATACTTCTGATATAACCAGAATGGTATATAGTTTACTTCCACCCGGATAATTCTACAATGTACTTCTACGTCTTCGCATTATAAATAAACTTAATTAAAACGCAGGACATTACGCATATTCCACATTTCAACACTTTACTTTACGGCGAAAGGAAATACCAAGAAATCCGTACAACTAAACGTTACTATAAGTACGACGATTTACGTAATAGAAACAAATTATAGAAAGTAATCACTGAGTGAGTTAAGCGAATAATTAATAGCTGATATCAATGGAACAGATATTTAAACGAAGAATACACGGATTGCGGCCGCAAATCCATTAATTGAAAAATGATACGTATCATCCAATGCATTGGAAATCAATACAACATAAAGATAAGAAGAAATAAATAAAAGAAAGAATGAAGAAAGGGAGGAGGGAGGGCAAAAAAACGGATATCCGTAAAACAAATTAAATTAAAATAAAAAATATCAAAGTGCAAAATATAAAATGCTATTATGCATTACGATGTATGAAATGATTTAAAGAACGGATGGCTTCAAAGCTACAAATAAATATTACAAAATATGAACAATTTAAAATTGTATACTATGAAATGACATAAAATGACTGTTTATGATTAATTGAAAGATGAAAGGGAGGAGGGAGGGCAAAACAAATTACCACTAAGAGTGGCTTTCATACATTGGAAAAATGAATGATGTTAATACACTTAAAAAATAGATGAAACTATATGAAAAACTAAATGAGTTTAAGAAAAACACGAATGAAGAAAGGGAGGAGGGAGGGCAAAACAACCAAAAGGTTGAATAAGGAAAGATTTTCCACTATCAATTGAACACTTAGTTCTAATCTAATTTACTTTAAGTAAACTAATTACCAACGTATTTGATTCAATTAACGCTTTAAGAAGTAGTTGTGATAAAGAACATCGTTCTTAAACGATACTATAATAATTATCTGAGATATTAAAGAAAATAAATGATGAAAGGGAAGGAGGGAGGGCAAAAAAATAAATAAAAAAGTTTACCTTAGGTCGTTGCGCTATCATCGTAATTATCATCACGGTTACTTCAACTAAGTTATAGTTCCAATGAGTTCCAACTGAAACAAACACAAACAAAATGAATAAGCAGTCAATATAGATGACGTGATAACTTACCAGAAAGTCAAACGGACGTTAACTAATTCAATAATTTCAATAAATACCGTCAAACTTCAAACATGTGTTTTATTCACAATCCTGAAATATTCCTTGCTCCACATATTTCCAGATTATGGCGATCACCGCCATGATTACTGAAGACGAAGCCCGTGGACTGGATGAAGAAAATAAGGTAAGAAGTCACTTCAGCGACAATCTACAAAGAAAAGCCTTTTAGAGGGAGCGTAGTTCAAATCAATATACTTACAAGACTCAACAAAGACCAATCCAACTCAAATACACCAGCAGCAGAAAACTTGATCTCAGTTTGACTTAGTTGCAATGCAAATAATCTTACACTATTAACTACTTCACGTTTATACTCGGTGTTTATAAAAAATTCATGTACCAGTAACTTCGTGCGAGCACTCTATAAACAAACATCGCTTTGTAAAACATGTTGAAAGTAATTTAAACATTTACCTCGTACATAACGTTGCCGCAGTAAGAAAACACAAAATAAAAGTGCGTTGTCCCTATAATAATCATTCCTAGGATAGATTTAATTATTCCATAATATACCGCTGATCCACCCAACTTGTCCGCATTTAATTCGTATGCAAATATAGCAAAGGAATGGTTCACCTCTTCCATCAATGATGTAAGAATTGCAAATGCTTGGAAAATACCAAAAACTGATATCAAGTTTTGGCAAATACTCGTAAGCGATTCATGCATTAATCGCAACATTGTAAACGTATCTTTAATGCGTTGAATATCAGCTCTTGCACCTTTTTTCTTTAATTCATTATCCATTTCTCCAGCCACTGTCAGGATAATCAATTTGTTATTCTTCCCATTTGATGTCGCAGCTTTTATGGGCGGCAAATTCTTTAAAACTGCATTCAAATATCTAAATCTCCATAAGACCATATTCAAAATTACAATAAATTCAAATACTGTAACATTTCGCAGTAACATTCCAATCATAAAGGCTATTCGGAAATGAATACTTTCCTCATTTAAACATGCGACGATGATTTCACCAAATAAGTAAATTGAACAGAATAACAAATGATAAATAAAGATGAGTATTTGCTTTTTAGATGCTTTCTGTGTGCCGATGTGATTCTTGAAATAAATGCTAATTGATGTATCGAAATCTTCCAAGATTCTCAAATACTTATAGCGTGGTTTACGCAGTGTTCGAAAAATTGTTAGACACACAATGTAATTGAAAATTAACGATGTTCTATCCATGTTTTGTAAAACGGCGGATTCCACTTGCGAGTGAATAGAATCTGCATTTATTACGCCCCATGTAGTCATAACCAGAAGCAGCATTAAAATTAATATTTGCATGATTCTTTTACACTTGGAGACATTTTTTGTTTCGTGTAAAAACGCAAGTTGTTTTAGGAATGCTACTGGTTTGTACAACATCTGCACATTATCAGCCACCATATTGACTATCTGAAAGTTTACTACTAATACAAATAATAATTCAGCCTTCCTTTTTATGCATTTGCTTCGATTAGTTTATTCGTTATCTCTAGAATCATTTAATTTTCCATAAAGCGTTAATGATAAAGCGACTTATCCTAAATTATTGAATGAGTATTCATAACATAATTCTCATAAATGCAGGTATTAAGCGGCGGTAACGAATCCGATGGTTTTGTCGATAAAATTGTAAATGCTAAAAAATCGGGCTAAAAAGCCACCACCTAAAATCCATGATCCCACCTCCGAAGGTGTACTTGGTGATTGAAATACCGAGAAGCATTCCATCTCATTACCTTTGGTTTTCTATTGAAATGATAAACAATTAGCAAAGCCAATTTTTATACATTAACTCTACTTACACGTTGCACGTAATCTTCCCCTCGCATCGCAAATGTTTGACCTCCGATTACAAAATTAATTGGCGGCAATTTCATAATTGTCGCACAATTAATAGTGTACAATCCCGGATTATCCGGATCAGGCAGAGCCTCGATGACTTTATTTATTTCTTCCACTTCATCTTTTGAAGCAATGATATTGATACTCCCAGTATCAACGAAAGCATTGCAGTTATGTACGCAGATTGGAATTGATTTTTTCGCTTTAAAAATGGATACGCTGAAATAAATTAAAAATAATTTAAAATTATAACAGGATATGCATGCGCTTATCTACCCATCCAACTTAAATGACCACAAACCGATTGAATCATCTACTTTTACATAGGTCACTTTATCAGGCACTTTGTTGGTCACATGAATATGCCTGGTATCAATAGCCCCCAACATGATAGTGCCACCACGGTTTGATTGCTTATCCCTATAAACAACATACAATCAATTCAATGTTATTTTTATAAGCTTATGCTATACTAGCCTGTTTAAAAAGATGGAAAATACTGGATCCTTGAGCAATTTTTTTTCATACAACATCAAGGGTAATGTTGATTCTCCAGTGTAGGGTAAGGCAAAACCAATAATGCCATCAGCCTTCATCAGTGCGAATTCAGGAGGTACATAAGTCATTTCAACAAATGATTGATTCACAAGAACGCCGCCATACTAAAATTTAAAATCAAATTACTTCTGATTGGCTAATGTAAATAACTATTACATTTATTTTATCCATTGAATAAAATCCTGTAAGGTTGTATTGGCCCTCATCATTCAAATATTTTGTACCATTTGGTTGGTAAGTAGCAGATCTATCATGATCATACAGTCTATGACCAGCTTAATAAACAATAACAGTTATTTGAATTTAATATATCCAGGTGCATAAATACTTACTGCAGCCTTTTACCTTAGTAGAACAAAATTTAGACATTATCCAACTTGTGGTCCAGGTTGTATCAAAAATAACAAAATATTCCTGGCTCGTTGAACCGATTCTCACAGAACCATAAAATTCATTCTAAATTAAAAATGGCACAAAGAAGAATTATTTTTGGAATCAAAACAGTTTTTAATAGTGTTACTAACGTCAAGATATCGTCGCAAAGCTAACGTATAATTAAGCGCAATTTTTGGCTTATCTTCATACTCCGTTAGATCAAATCCGTATTGTTTAGCTAGTTGTAGATTTACCCTAGGCGATTTCCTTCTCACTAAATCAATTCTAAGAAAATAATGATAAAAGCGTATTTATAAAAATGTATCAAGACTTACTTAAAGATTCCACCCTGAACATCACTGTAGAAAAAAGAAATTGCTATAAAGCAAGTGATTAAAAGTGACTTTAACATCACGCGTGTTTCACCACAACTGCAACCAAAGCGAATCCAAACCAATTGGTTTAGGTTTACAAAAGACATTGTCTTTTATACCGAAAAACAGACAAATGTGTAAATCCCATGGTTAATGTTACGATCATTGACGACAACACATACGACCAGCTATGCATAATTGAACTACATATTTATTCAGAAGTAGATTGTCTGCGATAATAAAGTATTTGAGAATTTTTGACTTATTGTCGCCAGAAACTTTTGCAGTTTAATTCTATGCCCTAATTGAGTACATTCTGAGAGACTTTTAATTTGCTCTAAGTGTGCAATAATTGCTGGCTGATTGGATATTTTCTCACAAAAATTTATGAGAAGCACACCAAACGCGCGATTATTTGATAAATTAAGTGCGCTATATGTGAGTTTATCCAGGATTTTCTTAATCAAGAGCAAATCCATATTCGAATGCAACATACTATTCAGTATATTCACTTCAGGCTCTTTCAGTTGTGTAATATTTGCAATGTATAATCTGTGGTAATAAAAGGATGATCAATATACCAATTATTTAATCTCACATTGATTATACTTACTCAAGCATGTCATTTAAATGATCCAATGATAATAATTTAATGGCATCTAAGAAACAAGAAGAAACTCCCTTTTGTTTCCCCTCACTTAATAAATATTTCACTGTTGATGGGTTAACTACATGTGGATATTTTTCTCCTAGACTTAAAAATACTTTGCTAGCCTCTTGGGGATCATTGTTAATCTAGAAATACATCAAATAAGTTTCACAAAATTTTTATGATGTCATTAGCTACCATATTAATTAAAGCTGTGTCGTAAAACAACTGTACAACTTTTTCATCACAGTGAATTAAGGCATTTCCAATAGATGCTAAATGAGTGGAATTTATAGTTTCAATTACTTTAATGAAGTGTTTTTGGTGCATCTTTTCCACCAGTAGCTTAATTTGTTTATTGCAGCTGGTTTCATCTTGGGCAATATAGTTTTCAATTTCTGTTAAGTAATACAACCAATAATCATCCTCAATATCAACTAGTGATTGAGCATCTTCATCTAATTCTTTCAGAATTTCAATTTCCTCTGAGTCATCAGGGTATTTAATAGATTTCTGTATAACACATTCCATATCCTGATCATTTAATTCTTTATTTGATGGCAATAACTGTTCAATAAGTTCAGTATTCTGTAACACACAAATATCATATAGTTACTGCTGAGTTTTAAAATACAACATGATTCATGTTTAAATACCTTAGGGAAAATGTCTTGGAGTTGTGTATTCACATTGTTTTGGCTCTGTTTATTTCTGATGATTTGAAGAAATAACTTTAAAGAATCATGAGATTCTATGGAAAATTTGTAATCCATGATTTATTAATTCATTTACGAAATAAAACGTCCAATGAAATGTTTATGTACGTCGCTAAACTTGTTCAAAACCTGCAAAAACATTGTTACAAACAAGTTAATGAATCCATATGTTAAAAAATCTTAATAGTACTTACATGCACTTTCCTAAAACGTAATTCAAGATTAAATTATTTTGATATGCAATGAAATTACATTTAAGATGAGATATTTACAGAAGTATCACTTTTCTGTACTAGTAAGAAGCAGGTTCCTTGTTTGTGTACATCTGCTTCACACCAGGCTATTTTCCCATTACTGTAATGAAACGACCCAATACGAAATTGACACCTGGAGAGTATAGTCTCCTAGCTGAGGAATTATATAGGAAATTTGGTCATCGCTTTTCTTCTTATGCGAGTTACCGCTTTACACCGTAGGGGGCATTAGCTTTTATGAATAGTAGCGCAATAATGATCATTGTCACTAATGAATGAATGGAAATTGCAAGCAAGGCACACGTGTAATAAAATTATTTATTCACACAAAATGCAATTTTATTATCTTATGGAACTCTGAAGAAAAGTTACCAATTCCTTTTTATTCTGCTACGTTGCAATGCTTCCATAGCGTTATCAGTATGCCACTGTGCTTCACTGCGAACCTGGAGGCTCGCTGGTGAGGACGGAGTTCCTTTCAGAACATTGTCATGCTCTAAAGCAGATTGGACTCCCTTGCGAGAAAATAATTTGCTCAGGACATACTGATCTTGACTCTCTAGAGAAAAACTTTCAGCCTTCTCTTTCTTTTTAGTTTGTCGTTTTAACAAGCCTTCAATTTGTTCACCTTCTATATTGCCACTTGTGTCAATATCCTCCTTGACGAGGCCGTTTTGCCTTTTTGATTTTGAAAATATTTTAGTCAAAGATCGATAACGATCGGTAGCTGTATCAACGTTCTTCACATTTCGTTTGGCATCTTTGTAAAGATCTCCAGACTTTTCCGAGATCAGGAGCGCTTTTGCAAAATTCACATCAGTATCACAATCATCCAATTGATTTCCCTCGGCAGTAGTGATTTTTGCTTTCTCTCGATTATATTGTAATAACTCAGGGCCAGATAACTTTTTTAACAACTTTCGCTCCTTCAGTTTTTCTTCCCGTTCTTCGCGCAATTCAATTTGGAATGGATCAATAATTTCTTGTTGCTCGTCAGATTTGTTTGGGCTAACATTCTTTGACATATTTTTCGCGATTTGTGATGCTAATTGACGCATTTTCTCAAGTTTATCTTCAGTAAATTGCACATCAACATCATTGTCAGCCTTCTTCTTCTTACTCTTCAATTTGTTCTCTAATGATATCTAAAATACAACGCATTAGTAAAGAAATTCCAAAGCATAAAGTTGATTGAAAATTCTTACTCGAGAGTTCTTAAATATATTAGTAGTTTCAGGACCAGATTCAACGTATTCTTGAAATGAAAACAAATCATGTAAATCAGATGATTTGAAAAACTTCTGAGTTGTTGGATCAAGCAAAACCTTATTGCTAAGTAGTTGCTTCCAGATTTGTCGCTGATACATCTTCTCTTCAATTGTACCAGCCGACAGTAATCTATAAATGGTAACATCATTTTGTTGACCAATACGCCATGCGCGTTCTCTGGCTTGCGTATCTGTCGCTGGATTCCAATCAGGGTCGTAAATAATGACTCTATCTGCACCTGTTAGATTAATACCAAGTCCGCCTACTTTAGTTGTGAGCAGAAACACATCAATTGACTTATCCTGCAAGTAAATTAAATAATAATTTGCTCCTTAACTTCCAATAGTCGGCTGCTTACATTATTAAATTTGTCTATCAATGGCTGTCTGGATGCAACATTAGTAGCACCATGCATCTTCAAATATGTATAATCATTCGCATGTAAAAAGCGCTCAAATATAGAAATCATCGCAACACTTTGTGTAAATAGTAAAACACGATGCTGTTGTTTTTTCCATAATTTCAATAACGCAGCTACCACAATCATCTTTCCTGAACGTTTATGATGTCCAAATCGTTCAGCATCAAGTTCCTACAAATATGCATTTAAAAATACGTGAGCACTAGACATTTGGAAACTTGCCTCATCATCATCAAAATCATTCAAGTAGATATCAGGATGATTACAAATTTTGCGTAGGGCCGTTATGCTCATTAAAATATTCGCTCGTGTACTGTGCTCAGAGAACCAATTTCTACTGCAGCGACCCAAAATATTATTTACATGCTCACTCATTAAGTAACCTTTATACAAATCCCGTTGTTCAGGTGTAATTGAACAGAATAAAACTTGCTCACTTTTATTGGGCAGATGAATCTCCTGTATCACTTCACTTTTAGCACGTCGTAGAAAATGAGGAGTAATCATATTTTTCAACGCCGTTGCCATTGATAAAGCGAGCGATTCCTTTAAGCAATCAATAATATATTGGCGTAAAAACAATTCTAATACTTACTTGCATTGGTGTTGCATTTGTATATCCACCGCGCATAATTGGAATTGCAAAATGTTGCATAAAGATATCCAATGTGCCAAGCAAACGTGGATTTACAAAATCAAATAAGCTCCATAATTCTTGTAGATTATTCTGCATTGGTGATCCTGTTAGAAGCAATCTATGTGGAGTTTTAAACTCCTTGACTGCCTCACTTATCTAAAACAATTAGCTATAAAATACATCAATGACATCCAAGTAAAGAATTTACCTGAGCAGTTGGATTACGAATTTTATGCCCTTCATCTAGTATGATGTAATGCCAATGTTGGTCAATTAGAATTGATTTGTACTTTAACATACTTCGATATGTTGTAACAAGAATGCCATTATTCTGGATAGTTTCTTTAATTAACTTATGTTTATTACCGGTAAATGACCCGGATTGATGCAATAGAGATACCCGAAATTCGGGTGCCCATTCATGAAAATGCTTGACCCACTGATGAATCACAGTTGAAGGACAAACAATTAATGTCGGTCCTAAACCTGTAAACCGCCTATAACTTGAAATACTTTGACTGTAGTTTACTGAGTAAAGAAATGCAATTATTTGAACAGTCTTGCCAAGACCCATTTCATCACCAAGCAAACCACCAGCAACCTTTTCATGGATGGTCCAGAGCCAACGAACCCCATCTTTTTGATAACCATATAATGACTCCCAAATCCCACTTGTTGTTTTGAAGTCTTTTGCAATAGTGATATCATCTTCAGGTTTTTCAGTAGCTTTGTTAGCATAATATTTGCTAAGTCGTTCTTGATAGCACTTGAAATCACCGTCATCTGTGACTTTCTCATATTTAGTGCAAGACTTTTCCATGGAATGTTTAATTGAACTAATTCTACTCTTTTTTGGCGTTTTATTTGATGATGACTCATAGTCACTGTCTATGAGAAAATATTAATCAAAGTTAAATCAACACTTATGTGAGGCTATATACCTGGTTCTGAAGGAACGTATTCACTACCAGAATCAGTGTTGTTAGATTTCTCATCAATAACACTTGGACTAACATTTACCAAAGTAGATTTATCACTCTGGTGCTTTCGTTTTGGTTGTTTTCTTGAGGCCTTTATTGCTACATGTCTGTTATTGATTTGATCAGCAATTAGCTTGTTCTTGTCTTGTGACTGTAATGCCCTTAAATTATCCTGTCTCTTCTTCAATTCTTCTTGGTGTTTTAAGTATTGTGAAATATCAACAGCATTTGTTGATTGTACAGGTGTAACATTATTGGTAGTGCCTTCATTGTTTGATTCGTCTGTTTGATTTTTGAGATTATTGTGAAATGTTGTTAGCTCTTGTAAGGCCTGCTTCTCAAGAACTTCTTGATTTTCCCCCCAAACATTAACCCCAATGCTGTTAAGCTCTATGAGCTCATTCTGAATAAAAGTATAGTAATTTTTAGATGACAATAGGTGAAATCAACTTACCGAAGTGCTGGGTTGATTATCCATTATTATATTTGTTATATCATTCAGTCTCCATTATTGCAAATTGAGAATAACTGCACTAAACTGCACCACACAGCACAACACCACGAAAAACTGTTACTCTAACCTATAAAACACAGCTTCTGTGGAGCCTAACCTGCATCGCTAGTAGCGCCTGCCTCGTCAGCCAATGGTTGTTGTTAATCAATATTTAAAAGGTAGTTGTAGTTCTACATATCGGATGTAATGAGAGTGACTCGAATGTTTTATGGTATTATGTACGCATATCACTTTGATCGTAATGGACAGCTGATCGGCGGCAAGATGATCCAAGAAGAACACGGCCCAAGACTTCTGGGAACCGCAACATCAGCATCGCGCGCTGTACAAATTGTGCGACGAGAGCCTATTACATGGCTACGCTTTATTGTGCTCTTTTGGAGTCCGCGGGTGCTTAAAGCTGCTGTTAAGTTTGGCTTGGCTGCATTAATTATGAATCGTAATGAGCGAATAGGTTTTGCTATAATGATGCTTTGCTTTGCCTTTTGAAAGCATATGTTTACTGCTCCACTCTGTTACCTGATGAATGTGTAATATTTATATTAAGTTGACAAATATTTAGTTGTGAGTACTGATCTATATGCTGAGAATGTATGTACAAAGTATGTTAATGTTTACATATACTGTTTTTTAAAATAAAATATTTTCTAGTCAGAACTTTGTTTACTTATTTACTGCTTAAATATTTTTGTTTTAGATCATCAAATAAGTCATTTTGAATCTATTGTCTAAAGGGAATATTAATGGACTTAATGACTCACTACAAATTACTTTTGTCTTTTATACATATAAGAAATTGATAACAAAATGCAAAATCACTGCACTTTTAAAGTACATTTGGATGAAGACGAAAATAACGCGACACACGTATTGAAGGGAAGACAATGTCTACTAAATTTTAAGCCATCAATCTAGTTGCAACACAATGGATTCAATAATACATTATAAAGTGCTTGATGGAAATATTGCTCTTATCATGCTGGAAAATGATAAAATGACCCATGATGCAATATAATTTTGCACCTGTGGCACTGTAATTGATTGGCGAGATTTCTGAATCCATTGTGTTTGCAGAATAACTTTAAATTGTTTCGATTTTAAACAATAACAATCATACCAGAGTGGAAACAATGATCGTTGAATACGCGAATGGTAATCACAAGCCGAATGCATTCATAAGAATTGTCTAATAGAATTTCTTAGCTTGGCTATCTTTGCTGTCTCTGTAAAACAATACGGAAACTATTATCAGCTGTCCAAGAAGCAATTAAATAACTTACCTATAAATATTGTACCCAAGGATGATAACTAAATGAATAACAATGGTAACAAGAAATAGTGTCGTGGAAACGCCGCCTGAGCCTCCAGGGCAATCTGGCTTCTCATTGAGTCGTTGTATAACAAGCTGCGAGTGGTGTTTGACTTGATTAAGGCCATCACGCATCTCAGAGATGATCGACTGGGTATCATAGCCGACAGCTTGAACTTGCGCGGTTGGTGCTTTAGCTTGGTTGTTAATAATTTGATCGGTGCGTTGCTTAACTTCGAGCAGGAATTGGCGGAGTTCACGTTGTGCGGATACGATTGTGTTCTGGTTATTCAATACTGCATTCACTTCGTCACGACGAATAGTGTCAACGTAAACTTGACCTCCTGGGGCCTGGCCTTGGCCCTGCCCTTGTTGAACGGGCACCTGCATACCACCACTTCCACCTGATACCAAGCTAAGGGTGCGCTCCTGTCGTCCAACCACTTCATCAATCTTGCGATGTAATTCGCGAAGCACATCGAACATTTGCGATTGTCCTTGGAAAATCTGACGCAACTCGCGTTGATTGTCAGATTCAAACCAATCTTCCATATCAGGCTCTTTCACATCGTTGGGGTGTTCTTTACGATAATCGGCCTTCTGTTGCTCAAGTTTCTTTTGATAATCTTCATACTCCTGCTTGAGCTTCGCTTGGTCTTCGTGCAATTGTTGTTGTTGCTGCTGCTGCTGCGCGCCAGGCTGGTGTAAACTTGTCGTGAGGAAATGCAAGACATCGTGATCATCGGCAAGTCCACCAGTTGCAGCTGATACGCCAAAGTATCCATTCTTCGGTAGGAATACATTCTCAGCACGGAAGCACATCTCATAATCTTGATCATTGTTCGTCATGCCATTATGGAACAGCAATGTGAGAACATTGTTGTAGTACTCGATGCGGGCGCGCGTTGGGAACGGCTTGTTGCGGAAATCACGCAAACAACCAGCGACCATTTGATTTAGGCCATCACTACAAAAATATTGCTTACAGTAGTACATAAATTATGACGATAAACAGCGATTTTAACTAAGCAATTAGACATGCAGTAAAAACATCATAATTGCTGAGTCAATGTAACATGATGTATAATTAACGTGCGCATACCTTTGGTGTTCAAATTCTTTCGTTCCATCATTAACAACCGCCATAATATAGGGATTATTATGTTTATTGTCATTATCAAAGGAATCAAAGAAGATTCCAAGACCAACCCATTTGTCAGAGCTGCCAAACACATTTCCATCATAAGAGCCTTTTTCTTGCGTGTACCAAAACGCCTAAAATAAGGAATAACAGTAAATTGAATGGAAATATTAAAATTTTAATTAAACGTACAAGACCGTCGGCACCTATTCTGCCTCTTCCTGTTATCCTGAATGCAACATCAACTTCCCATGAATCGAAAGTGAGTGGATTTCTAGTCCATATTGCGCCTTTTTGGCTCCTGAGCGAGGGTGCGATTCGCACATTCTCAGCGCTTGGAATGGCATCTAAAATATTTTAGGAAATTATGCGAAACACGCGCTATGGCATACATAGAAATTATAGGTGCATTTTTCATTCAAAATTGGAAAATACATAAAAAACATCTGTTTTGAAAATGTGTTTTCTTCGCAAACGTGTCCAATTGGATTAATGTCAGATATGTGGCAGTAGCAGCGACGGACGCTACGTGTAAAGACAACGCACACGACAGAGACACAAACATGTTATTATTGTCCACGATTATAGGTGATGCTAGCAGCTACGTGTACGTCGAGTATGCGATGCAATAATACTTACTGCCGCCGTATTCCCAAAACGGTACAGTTCCATCCTTTTGAGCTAAGTACGGAGGTTTAAATGAATATTTGTACTCGAATCGTCTATGCACAAGATTTGTATTCACAAGACTAAATAAACTGATCGCGATAAAAGTGAATATTGTCCAGTTTGTACGCCGAATACGGCTGAGTACGTGTAGGAGAGCCATCGCGTTTGCCGGTCGTTCGCGCTTTAACTTGCTACTACTCTCTCGTCCATCCACTGTCCGCGCTCACGTACTAACGTGACAAACTTTCAACTCTCGATTAAAACACGCTATATGCGCCCCACTGTAACGGAGTCGTTATTACAACTTTTACCACACTGCAAAATTATTTTCACGGTTCTTCGATTTCATGTAACCACTTACAATGAGCCACGATGCGAAATTCCACCGTGACTATATGTAATTTCTGTCACTCGCAGTGCTCTGATGGTTGCAGCTAGTAAACCATGAAAGTTTTAAACTTTTATAAACAATGGCTTATTTATCCAAGATGTTAATATAGGATGGCCTGAAGCTTCACTAACATAAATACAATAAATTTACTTAATCAATTCATTGATATAAATAGGCCAGCATGCTTATAAATTCCATATACCCAAGCATGAGCAAGATGCGCATCAAATATTGTGACCAACTAATTAAAACTAGAACGATGCCGATTAATGCCAGGTCAATATGATATCAATCATTAAGTATGATCTCCTAGTTTACTAATAAATCCAAATCGCAATTAATTCAAACGTATAGAAAATCACGATTTATGTTTGACTAGCCGTGATTTATTGATTCGCTAATTTAACTGTGTTGCAATAAAGTAAAAGGTTTGATTTCGTAGATAATTTCACCGTTCAAAATTGTTTGTCGTAGGTGTACATAAAAATATGAAAGAAGGTTTAAAACACATCTTGAGCGGGGTGCTCGAAGGAGAGCAACTTAATCAAATTTACCTGTGCAGCGCATTAGTTATTGACCCAGTTAAAGCTCGAATAATGCACTAAACCCATTCATGATTCCCATAAATTCAATTCAAACGAGCGCGCAACTGTTATTTTTCTACTTGATTCGTTAGCGTATCAAGCAACATGTTTTGCAAAGTATTTAGTAAGCAAGTCGTTGTCAAATCATAAAAGCACAATTACAACTTTATTGTTTCTAGCAATTTGTTGCGCGCTTGTTGTTGCCCAAGGAGGTCATTATATTATTCCGGGACAAATGCCTTTCGACGGTTATCACGACTTACATCTCCCTCATAATCCACCACTGTATCCCACGTTATCTCGAGTACCTCAAACAAGTTTCACGTGCCAAGATAAACACTACGGATATTACGCAGATGTGGACGCAGGCTGTCAGGTAAATTTATTTACGAAATCGCAATATTTATAACGAGTGTTTTTCTTTTGCACTTGTTAAAGGCTTATCACTTATGCGATTCTAATCATCATGCTTCCTTTCTATGCACAAACGGCACATTATTCAATGAGCAATTTCAAGTGTGTGATCAATTCTACAATGTGAGATGTGGCTCTCCTTATATCGACTTGTGAAAAATCTGTTAGTTCATTCATTGTAATTATTTATTTCCATAATTATGTTGAAGCCTTAAACTTCTTGAAAGTGTTAAATATCGCAACTCATTTGTGTATAATCAAACGCAACATTATACATACCTAATTGTTACCATGATACCTTAATAAAAAATTAACGCCTATCAGTGGTACCAATACCTCGTTTACCAGAGAACAAATGCCTTGGCATCTTCGTGCCAATAAATCTGTCGGCTTCACCCTTAAGACCTTTCTTAGCCACTTTCTTGGCGATAGCTCTATGCGCAATCTTAGCCAGCTTCTTACGCATCGCAACATCCTTGACACCCATTTCGTTTCTTGGCGTCTTGCAAATGCTACGATTTTTGCTAACCGTGGCAATCTGGCCATCTTCATCAATTCGCATACGTTTGGCCACTGGTCCTTCAGGCCGGCTGGGCTTGGTCTTCGTAAAGTGAGCATTTTCTGTATTCGACATATCAACACCAAGATTTTCCATATCTGTACGTAAGCGGGATACTGAACGATCTCGTCCCTTTGCTGCTGAAGTTCTTGGTAATGTTGGTTTCTTACATTGCTTGTTAACACGCGACTCTTCTTTCATGATCGCCTTCTTGTTTCTAATTTGCAACGCCAATGCCTTAATTTCACGCATCGTCTCATCCAATTCAATCTTGGGAACAGCATAAAATCCGGCCTCTTCTCTGACCTCTTCCTCCTTCTCCAAATCAGCCAATTTCTCGAAAATTTCTGGATCGATGTAATCAGCAACATTATGACCTTCCCAGAACTCTGGAATAACATCATAACGTTCTTCTTCAGGGATTTCCGTATAGTGTTTCTTCAAATCCAAAACGTAATCATCGCCCATTTCAACTTCGATGTCACGTTCAAGTTTCCTCTTGCGTTTCTCGCCAGCTTGTTGTCTCTTCGCCAAGATCGCTTCTGGGATGCATGGTGCACGTACTTTCTCATCTCGTGGTTTGGGAACAGCAACATGCAAACGATTCAAGACACCTTCTACTTTCTTGGTGCGCATTTTCTGGTCAACGCGATAACTCAGTAGACGTTCACAAGCTTCAGTTTTTACTTCCATTACACCGCTTTCATTCAAAGTGGACATTTGCATGACCACTAGTTCATTATCTTCTTCAAGTGGTTTTAAATAGGCACGTTTTTCTTCCGGCAACTCATCTAATCCAACAATGTCAATTTTGTTGGCAACAATCAGCAAAGGCTTGTTGGTAAACAAAGGCTTAATTGACTCAAATAATTTAACTTGCTCTTCTAAGGTGTGTCCACATTGCTCAGATAAATCCATGAAGTATAATACACAAGCACGTAAATGCGCCAAAGCTGTAACTGCTTGCATTTCAATGACGTTGCGTTCTTCTAGAGAATGATCCAAAATTCCAGGTGTGTCAATTACTTGCCAGCGTAAATATTTATAGTCAGTGTGTCCCACATAAAGAGATTTAGTTGTAAATGCATATGGTTGGACTTCAACATCAGCTCGAGTAATTTTGTTGATGAAAGAAGATTTACCAACGTTTGGGAAACCTAATCATAGAATACAAATAATATACTTGGGAATATTCATAGAGTGAATAAACATACCACAAATGATTATGGTCCTAGTGTATGGATCTATTGATGGAAGACGAGCCAAATGTTGTCTGACCTGTTCCAAGTATGTTAAATTGCTACCTTGCCTCTTCATGATGGTAGCCATTCTACCAAGTGCAGCCCTTTTGAGCTGTTTACATCTGTATAAGGAGTCTCCATACTTCATCAATCTGACATAATCCTTAGCAACACTACAAGAGAAATTGATGATCAGCTGTTGTAATTGTATAATATTATGAATGTATTACTTATCAATCAGATGCCTTGCAGTATTGATCTGGCCCAGGGCTAGTTTGTAATGATCTTTGTCATAAAGCACATTCATCAAATCAGCATAGAATGGATGTACATCATCTAGCTTTGGAAACTCGGTAATGATTTGTGTGAGCCTATCATGGAAGCTCTGCTGCGTGAATTTAACTTTGCGCAAATAAAACGATCGTATTCTGGTAATCTTGTAATGTTTATGGACGACTGTTGGCGTTTTACGTTGTGTTTTTGATAGAATAATATCAATAAAGTCCTGGAGTGACAGAGAGTGAGGTTAGTCATGTTGACATCGATATAAACACAAATTAATCGTAAACCGTTGCTTATTTACCTTTGATGTGGGGACCACAGCGATCTTCTTAAAGTTGTATTGCGACATTTTGTTAATCACCACTAAACACTTTCTTAAATTGTAAATAAATCACTTGTACTCCACAACACGTGCTTACTTGCAACGTGTGTGCCACTAAAAGGAATATTTGCTGTAGTGGTGCCACCAACGGAGAACATCGTAGTGACGTCATTGGACTATCTGTTGCCTACAATCCAAATTAAAATAATTATTACTTGCAATAAGTTATTGAACATTTAATTGAATTTTGGGCTATGCATTCAAATTCACTTAATCATCGCTTCATTAAATTTCGACTTTCTTCATTCACTAAAAAAAAAAGAACATTTGCAATTATAATATGCGACTTAAATAATGAATTAAATATAAATTATTCTTGTTAACGAACTAAGTACATGTAATAATGTACATAACTTACAATAGTTGCTTAAACAATTGTATCTACACGAACAAATAACTGCAAAATGTATATACATTTGTATACAATTATATTCATTGCCTTTTTGCGAAAGAAATATCTAAGTTACTTACATAATTTAAATTAATTGCTATGGCAGCATAACAGACGAACTGCTAGTCGTTGTGTACAAAAATAAATAAATAAGAATAATTTGTTTTCGAATATTTAACTAGCAAAGCT
Organism: Aleochara curtula; assembly: GCA_963978815.1. NCBI lineage: Eukaryota > Metazoa > Arthropoda > Insecta > Coleoptera > Staphylinidae > Aleochara > Aleochara curtula. The sequence goes on along the minus strand of OZ022216.1, from coordinate 14,055,802 downwards.
TCTTCAATTATAATTTAGTTTCATGGCGATATTGATGCGGTCTCCGCAAAGGACGCACAAGCACCGGAGGCGCATTATATTCTTCCTCGTCCTCAGCTGAATCAACATCACCATCTGAACTATTTGTTGATACAACTTGCCTCATGGGGCGGCGAGTCTTTCCACGACGATAATATTTAAACTCCCTGGGTAACGTGTACGACCGCGGAAGACTCAGTTGGCTTTCAATATCGCTATTATTTTGTTCTACTTCCTCCGGCATTGGGCAATCGCAATACAAAAATCGCGGTGCCAACAATAATTCTGGCGTGCGACTACGTGGTGCACGTGGTGGTGGCCGTCGATTTAAATTCACACCATAGCAAGCCAAATTATTTAAGGAAGCAAGGCTTAAAAGTTGCGGTTCTAAATGCCGTTTAGTACATGGAATCGGCTGTCTGTCATCAGGATCACCGCCTTCAGGACCAACAAGTTTTCCCTGCTTAATTTCCTCCTCAATTATTTTCAACTCGGCGAGTTGTTTCTGCTTCTTTTCTTGCAGTTTCTGGTGGATGTTTACTCGCGAGCCAACACTAGATCCTTCGTTTTCACTACTGGAAGGAACTGGTCTTCTCCAGAAAGTCATAGGTGTTAATCCTGGCGGTGGTACAAAAGAAGTTGGCTTTTTCTTTTTGCGATTATTATAAAGCGCGGCCGTTGGCCCAACAAATCGACAATTGAAAACGCCTTGAGGTTGCGCTGGTTTCTCGAGTATTCGCTTCACATGAAAGAATCTATAATATACTAACATGAAAAACAAGCCACTAAAAAAGAAAACAACTGTTAGTGTTGGAATGAGCATCCAATTCAATGGACGCGTACTCCAAATTGCTGCCATCCATGCAGTCACTAACATGAGGTTCTCAAATATCATAATTCCATAAAATATTGTCATGGTGCGGATGTGTGGTTTGTCCTGAAGATTTATGTAAGCCAGCACATAAATCCCAGCCATTAGAAAGCATATTCCGAGCTTCTTTCCCTTTTCTCCATAAAATGCGCTCCGAGGTGAAACGAGCCAGAGAAACATGCAAGTCCAATGCGCACCAATTACTAGGAAGATCCATGAGTGATAAGTTGCGGCATAAACGGAAAGAGCCATTGCTCTGGATGTAACTGTTCCTCCTCGCCATAATAGTTGCGAAAGGACACCAAGCCATGTAAGGACTAATTTCTCAACTCTCTGTACATGCTTGCTGAACGAGGCGAGCGCCCAGCAAATGGTAAATAGCGATAATGACGCAGAAACGGTAATTAAATCGGTCGGCGGTGATTCATTTTTGGTCAGTAGGGATAATTGCAGCAGTAGCATTGGGGCCGATTGAAGAAACGCATGCACTAATCGCAAAATGCACAAATCGCGCACTTCCTCCTTAACGTTCTTAAGCTTCACAGGTGCAAGTAGCTTTGCATATCGCCAAACGATGCCTAATTGAATGATGTGTAGTCCAATAATGAGCGCAGTTTTCCAATTATATAAACTGTTTGCATTTGATCCATCCTTATCCAATTCAGCAGCAAGATATAGCTTCCTCATATACCAGTATATTGACAGTAGTTGAATAATTATTGTCGTGAAACAAATCGATGCAAGGCATTGTGAAAATGTCGTAAACAACCCTTTGTTGTACAAAGAGTATACCATGAGCAAATCAAAGACACAGTCGCAGAAATATGCAGCTAATGAGACTACATTGAACAGGAGATCACAGAGTGGCAGGAACTCTGACATATTTCATAGTTTACCATTATCACATACTGAAAAATACGCATTGAAATTCGATAACTTAGAGATAAAGCAACTTACTTAATTATGTTTGTTTTGAAGAATGCCTTCAAATGTTGCAGAAATGATTAAATCATGTTTAACCTCCGCACATGTTAAGGCAGATGCGCATCGCAAATCGTTAATAATATCTGCGTAACGCTCAATATTTCATCCTGGAAATCCTTGGCTTACGTTTGAATAATTATTATTGCTATTTTCGGGAAAGATATTTAATTATGCACTGCACTAACTTCAAGGAAAACACTATTGTATATAGGTAAATTGACCGAGTTCAATGGAATGTTGTCAGATATTCTTTGCCTGCCCATGTAGTAGTATTTTACCTGTGTGCGCGCTTTATAAGTTTACTTAACGTGAGCGCACGCTGAGGAGACTTAAGCGGTCCATGAACAAAGTCTTAAGATGTGGAATTCCACAGCGCCGCGTCTACGTTCAGGTAACAGTTAAAGAAGTAAGTTTTAACGCTGCTAGAGACAAGAATTTTTTCGTCTAGGCCGGTGTAACGGTAAAATGAAAATCATTCTTTGATGAAAAAATAAATTTTGAACTTTGTTTGCTTTGCAACAATCAATAGAATTTACATTAAACATTTTAACTAGTCTATAGTAATGACTGTGTCTATCACAAAAATAGCAAATGGTGAATTATTATGATTAGTATAATTTGAAAATATTCTCTGGCACATGATCAGACATGATGTAATGTCTTTGATTTTTATCTCGTAGCTCATCTAAGAAGCCAAACCAATATATAATTAAGCCAGGTCCAAACCTGAAAATAAATGTTAATTAATATATCCAATCTGTTTAGCTGAATGATTACCGATTCCAATAACTTTCATACTGGGCTTTATGATATTCCTTATGTACATCATTATCAGCAAATCGGGCTTTACTCTCAATCCAATGTATGATAAAGCCATTAATTGCCACAGGTATCTCAAGTTTTACATCTGGAGTTTTATCAAATCCAAGTTTCCTTAAATCCTCCTCATTTTGATATACTATACCCAACTTGTCCAATTTTTTATATAGTTTAATTTCATATTTCTGTCCAAGATTCCTGATTGATAATGACATAAGTATGTATATAATTGGTTTGCAATCAAACTTACATTCTAATAGTTTCAGCTGTTGGACTATAGTGAAAATCATAAATCGTGCAAAGGAAAACTTCATACGCCAGTGTTGTATCTTGAATGTATGTAGTGTCTCTTAGAAGATGTTTAGCTTCTTGAATAGATGTGTTAAAAAGATGTGAACATTCTCTAGGGTCTGCATATTCTTCTTTGCTTTCTATATGTTTTATCAAAATAATGTTTGCAATTAATGAGCTGGGTATTTGGTACTCATCTGACAGACGTTTAATAATGCCATGTGGTGCCCAAAACTTGGCAATAAGAGAATAGTACTTATCATATACTTCTGCTGCAGCTTCTTGGGCTTTATGATATCTAGTTTTTGTCAATTTTTGCACTCTATTTGATAGAATACTACTCAATGTCCCATCTTTGATGCTACAAAAGATAAGAATAAACATTGTATAACAATAATTCTTTAATTTACTTACTTTGGATATTTTTGTTTTAAGATATAAATGCATTCATAATGTAAGCAGTCGGCATTATTGATTGTTCTTAAAATTTCGTTATATAGAGCACTTTTCATTTTGCAAAACGTGGTTTTCAATGATTCTTAACACAGTTGTTTACGTTGTTTACAAGTCTAACCTGTAGTCATATGAAATCATACATGTAACAAGAATATTTATTTATGTGGAATAATATTTTAAAATGATAAAACTATGTTATTTGCAGTTTTCTATGTATTAATAACTATAGCTTAATATATATTCACAAAAATAAATAATTTCATATTTAAATTGATGCTAGCGCTGCCTATGGAGAAGAGAGTGAATTCGTATAAGAAGAAACGCGATGACCAACTTCGTCATACAATTTCTGAACGAGCAGACTTCTCCAGGCATTAGTTTTCAAAATACCGCCGCGTCACAATATTGAAATAATTGCCTGATGTAACGCTCCTCCTTCTCTCCATTGCATGCTTTTCATTTCTATGTACTTTAAAATGTTGATTTAATATTTAATAGTTTATCATTCATTTCAATCATGAACAAGAGCGTGTTTTCATCGATTGAAAATGATTTAAATATCTTATATAACTAACTATTACCTTGAGCAGTTTAATAAATACTTTCATTCTGAATAGTCTTTAAAAAATGCATTTCAATTTTTACCGATGGAAAAGAGCATTTAAAAATGTTTATTTGGTAAACAAGGCCTTTTTAAGAAACACAACTTTTCAAGGGTACCACTACCTTGTTGATCCAAATTTGCATTGGACTGAGAGAATATTTTGGGGGATGTGCCTCATTATTGTATCTGTAATAATAAAGTAATTCATCATTTGAATATATAAATTGATGAATATATTCTTCAGGGCTATGGCATATTATTAATGTTTCGATCCATTAAACAGTACCAGGAAAATCCTATTAATTTATCAGTAGACACGTTGTACTCGTCATGGAACAGTAAATTACCGGCATTGGTCATTTGCGATAAAAAGCGCTTAATATATGAAGGACTCGAAATGTTTATTAAGGATCCACCAAACGATTTGGATGATTTCTATTTGCATGCGAGCGATTTTATTAATTTCGAGGGTGATATTGTTGCTGCAAGAGGTTGCGATAAATCAACGGATTTACCATGCAAATTGATAAATGATAATATTACTCGATTAACAAGTTTGCGTTTAAAATGCCCTGACATTTTTGCGGAATGTTACTTCAATAATATGAAATTTGAATGTTGCGAACGTTTTCGACAAATGCATACCGTCTTTGGCAAATGTTTTGCAATAAATTCTATTGCAACTGAGTATGTTGAAATTATATAAATCTAGTTTCTGGAATATATCAATATTTTCTTGCAGCATCCCTGAAACAGTGAGGGACACGGTCAGTGTAAATCAAGATGCAATTTACTCTCTGTACTTTAAAACTTCATATGCCTTTGGATATATAATTAGCGCAGAAGAAACCATTACACATCGAGAAACTAGGTCCACGAAATTTGATGATGTCTTGGAAGAGCACACATTGATGGATATATACGTAAAATTCAAAGTATTGCATTTAAATAATTATTTGTGGCTGAACTTAAATATTGTTTACTCTAGAATATGCATAATGATCCCAGCGTACGTAATGTGTCCATACCAGTTCGCAAGTGTCGATTCCCAGAGGAAAATTATTTGCAATTAAGTACAGTTTATAGTTTACCCGCATGTGTTGTGGATAAACTTGCTGAATTGGAGTTGGAAACTTGCGGATGCATGCAATATTATCTGCCTATAAATGCGGGTGAGCTCGGGACGAAATTAATGATGCATTGTTTTAATTAATGATTGCAGATAAAAGCAAGTTCTGCAATAATCTAAAACAAATGCTTTGCATTAGCAATAATCTCGGCCGGTTGCTGAAGCAAGCAAGACATGAAGGTTGCTTGCCATCATGCACTGAGGCCTATATTCAAATTGTTGGAAAAACAGTTACACCCGAATCGGAAATCCGATATAGCAAAGACGGAAATATCAAAGCGGCAATAAAAGTTCATTTTATAGCTCCAACAGTTGTCTACTGGCGACGAGTAATGAGGGATACTATTGATTTAGTTGGCAAGTATGAATAATTAATGACGAAATTTATTACAGAAATTATAGTTAACGTAGGTGGAATTGGGACGTTGTTCTTTGGTGCAAGTGTTATTTCAATCGTGGAATTGTTTTACTTTTACTTTATCTACCCATGCACTGAGATAGTTGATGAAAAAGACGTTAAACGATTGCATACTCCAAGAGATGCCGGTGAAGATTTACGCAAATATTTTCACTTCAAGAAGAATATTTTTGCATCGCTGCGTTATACTAGTCGCATTATTCCGTACCGCAATTAGAACCGAATGTGTCGCACCATTTAAATATAATTCTGTTTACTTATAGAAATAATTCTATTACAATTTTAATGCAAGCTATGAACTGCTATGAACCCTTATCAGATTGATCCGACTTCACGTTTTGCATGCATAAAATGTAATACCAAGTTGTTAATATGATTTGTTTTATGGCTGTCTCTTTATATTTACAAAATATTCACAGAATGTCTTTGCGAGTAATAATCTTAATAAATACAATATACTACACAATATGATAACAAATATCGTATAAAACCGAATATGCTCTCTCTGTAGCGTATTAAAGATGAGGCATTTGTACACGTTTTAATTTTCAGTCGGCCGTTATGACTTAAATAAGTCTATTAGGGATTAATAGTACCCTGCATATTGTTACGTTTTTGTCATGTTTACATTTCGTTTGTTTGCGATACTATTTATGATATGATACAATTCTTATCTCGTTCATCAATACTGCTATTCTTTTTGCTAGATATCGATTTATGTCCGGCGGCTTGTCGGCGTCTAGCACATGCTAACGTATCATTTGGCACGTAGCTAATGCGCACACCCCCGTATGCTCGTCTAGGCGGCAATTGATAGTCAAGATCATCGCTAGAAGAACTTGATGAACAAGTGGAACAATAACTTTCATTATCATCATGATCACGACTCGTGCTAGCCGTCATTTGCCCTTCCGAATTGGTCTTTCGAGGGCGGCGGCGCTCCACTGAATCAACATGTCTTGAGCGACCAGCATAACTTCGACTGCGTGGAAATTTCTTAGCTTCCACACTGGCAGTGTCGTTCTCATCAACTTCGAATGCTTCATTATCGCCTTGGAAGCGTACGCTCAATAGGCCTTTGCTTCTTTTATATGGAGAAGTTGGAGTGTTTGAAGTTGTAGTAGTTTCACTAGACGCTCCAGCCACTGGAAGCTCAGGCATTGAGGAAGCATGCGTGGGATTGTCATTGTCATTCTCGTTATTCGTATCAGAGTTATCAACATTCTTCGCATCAGTATTGCTTTTCTGCGTGCTTGTATTTGAATCGTTATCGTTATCATTGTTGACGCTCTTCGGATGCCAATCATCCAGGCTAAGATCGGCAAGATGTAACGGCTCCCTGCTGCGATCTCTCGCATGCAGAAGCTTCTCGAGATCCGGTGCGGGTCCACGCTCTGAAATTAATCTCTCAAGATTACGCTCTAATAGGACGCGATCTAAACCTTTCGGACTGGACGGTGGTTCGTCGGGCGTTTCGGGTACGTTTTTCGGCGATCGCTGGAGCGCGCGCCGCCCCATTTTAGGCGAGCGAGGAAGACTGTTTTGTTTTGAGTACTGCCCGTGCAGCATACTCGGCGGGGATGAAGGTGAAGACATTGCGGGAGAGGGTGGTGGTCGGCGACTAGGCGATGGAGGCGGTGTACTCGATTCATTGGGACTGGGAGGACGCGCGGTCTTATTTTTGAACTGCTGCCTTGGAACTCGCGTATTCGGACCAGAGCTATCCGAAGGTGTTGGCGGTTCACCCTTGCTGCACGCAATTGAGCAATAGATTGCACCGCGACGGGGTAGGAATGGGCGGCCAAGTAATGATGTCCGACAGGTGTGGCAGCAAAAGCAGCATTCGGTCGCATGCCAATGCTGCCCTTCGTGGCTCATTTGTCCCTGATCGACGCCAATAGGCTCGCCGCAGGAGTCGCAATATTCGGCAAACATTGCATCAAAGCAATGCAGGCAATACGGGCGGCCGTCGCGCATAATATAACGCTGTCCGCCAAGTTGTCGCTCGCATTCCGAGCACGCAAAATGCTTCATGTGCCAAGCCCTGCCTTCCGCTTCAGTGCATTCATCAGCTAGGATAATCTGCAAGATATGTAATTAATATAATGATTCATAGCGAATAGGTCAAACGTACTTCATCGCACGCGGAGCAACGCGGCTTTATTGTCTCAGCGTGATGGCGTCCACAATATAATCGTCCTTCCTTGAAGAAGTATATGAGGTCCACGAGAAGTTCACGGCACACGCAACAGCAGAAACATCCAGGATGCCAGCATACATTCGGTCCACAGCGCGATGCAAATACGCAAATATCACCAGTAGATAGTGACTCCTCACACTAAAAATATCCGACATTATTTCTCAGTTACAAAATTTACAGAAATAAAAACATACCGCATCACAAGCCATCGGGGCTTGTAACTGCCTCACAGTTCCTCGTCCTAGTGCTTCTCGTTTCCTTTGAGCGGAAAACAGCCGCAGTTCTTTGCGCTCCTCATCGCTAAGAGCATGACAATAGCGCACTTCATTATCATGGGGTGGAAGTTGTTGTAGCAATTGCCGAACTCTATATCGTTCTCCAACGCTGTTTACATACGGTACTTTCTCTTCGGGCAATGCGGAGAAGTACAAGTGCACCTTACAAACAACAAAGCAACAAATTAATATCTCGTTCAATCGATAAGCAAGCTGCTAAGCAAAACAATTAAGCCCCTTTTTAGCTCCTAATACAATTACTCATACATTGAAGCGGACTGATTGGCAATGAATTAACAACGGCGTAAAGCTACGAGCTGAATTGAAATTCGAACGCGCACTTTGTGCAAGTCACACATCCAATCATTTCGGATGCGATTTCCATCATTCGTTTAATAATGATGCGCACCGCCATGCATCGGCTGATGGAGCGTCTTGCATTTCATAAATTCCCATCGCATTAAGGCGCGATGAAGTCAGCGCGTAACAAACTCGTTCGACAATCATTTTTGTGTACTCAAACAACACTCGTGAGGAGAAAGGCCAAAGTGATCGAGAAACGAATAGTGAACCGTCATGATTTAAGCGCGCAACTTCTTCTCCTTGTTGTCGACTTGACGTTGTCCGAAAATGTACAGCTAAGACCTTCAATCGCATCAAACACAAAGGACGAGCTCTCTCTCTCCAGAGGCATTTCGTTCGAAACGGTTAAGGCACTTTTAGCGGTGCGTCCCCAAGCCCTGCCTGCCGCCGGCCGGATCCCTATCCACCTTCGGAGTTAAGTGCCTTGTTACGATTATTGCCCGTTTTACCCTCAGCCGAGCGCTATTTACGACTGCTTTTAACCGTTGTGCACTGTTTTATTGGTGCACGACGCCCGCCCGAACAGCAATCGAGTGATAAATTAGAGAAAATCGCCGTTTTGACTGCGTTTCTCTTTTTTCGGACGGGCAGCACGTCCGCAGCTCTTAAGTGAATGTTGTTTCAGTGATAAACGATTTTCAAAATCACAGCTCGTTCAAATGCGTCCAACAGGACGAAAATTGTAATGCCAGCGGAAAAATGCGGACCGGAAGTGTGTTACCTGATCGGGTCGAAGGCCAGGTGGCACCCATGTGTATTCTTCGAGTGCGCATCCGGAATCATCATCGGATTGCGAATGTCGTTGAGGATCATTGTTGGACTGAGCAAATGGTGATCCTTTGCCGAGCAGACGGTCAGCGGGCTCCAAGGATGGCAATTTGCCGCCTGGGGATGGCAGTGCCGGCGGCGATATTGATGGCGGGTTGATACCGCCATCGCTCGTCGACATGTCACTCTCCGGCCAGACCAATGGTCTGTTTACGTGTCTGTAACAACAAGAAATGTTTGATTTAGTCCTGAATACATAATTAAATTATCTTCTTGCTTTCCCCAGGTAAAGATAAGAGAAGTATTGTCTTGAGTTAAAAGTTTGCAGAAGTTAGTCGTCCTCTTCAGCTGTACTTGAGATATTTCCGAATTTCCTGTGCTGTTTAATGTGCAATTCAATGATTATGTATTTGGATTTGTTTGTCTTTACGAAGCCAGGGCGGAGCAGCTTGTAGTTGTATAAATGGGCGACAGTAAAGCGCAAAATTTATTATTCGTGCAACTCATGTGTTGCGTTGCATGCACACATATTTTACGATTGGCTTTTTCTGCAGCGTTCGCGCGCATTCTGCACACATGCGGCGAGCGCCGCATAAAGAACGAGTGCGCAGACGAAGAAATGAAAATTTCTATTGTCAATATGCATTATTAGATTGTCCACAAGCGCGCGCGCGCGCGGAATGCACTGCACGCCGCACAATTGTTATGTGCGTTATTTATACGATTGCGCTGGTCGCAGTGCTCGGGGCTCATAAGCACCACCAGCATCATATTGTCAGTTTTAATAGCACTACGCGAGCAACGCAAATATGATTTGTTCATGCACACATGGAGAAACTTTTGGATTGAATTGTTCGCATTGCACAGGCAGGCGAGCGCCGAAACCTAAATATCGAAGAAAGCACTTAACGCGTTGGCGTTTACTGATGCTGATGCCGTCAATGATAATAATAACGCGGCACTGCGCACTATACATATTTTTCAACCGCTTGTTCTACGTGGAAAATCATTAAAAATGTAACACTCAAGCACACGCAATGTTGCAACAATGCCCGAAGGACCGCAACTAAACTCGGAAGGTTGGAAAGAAGAACCGTGTAGAAAAATGCCGCACGACGTGAAGGAAATTTAATCCACATTGCAGTAGGCTGACAAAAGCAAAAGAATCCGTGTGCAATATTAAGTTAGTAACGTGTGCATCTGATTAATTGCCTCCGCATTGAACAAATTGAAACGTGAATACCACGAAGAAGAAGAAGACGAGCCGACTGGCTTGTTGCGTGCGGCGCTTTCTTAGATTTCAGTCCTTTTTTGCCTGCATCTCCGTTTTCCTTCGATCAACAGGATAAAGTTACGCTGAGTTTCCGATGACCAGCGTTGACATGTCCAAGCCAGCGTGCAAAAGCGTGTTTTGTTTCTGTTTCCTTCGTTCATTTATAAAAGCATTAAGGGCGTGCTCAGGTGCTCAGAAACAATTCGTCCGACATTACATCCTACTGGCGAGGAATACGATACGTTCAGCCGCAAAACGCGTCTAATTGCTGGAAAAAGTGCTAATCAAATTGAAATCACCACTTAATTGCAGCAGTCGCATGGTGCTTGCGCTCCACATCAAAGACGAACAAGTGTTTGACACTTGAGTACAAGGGTAATAACGCGCTAATCGCATACAGCGGAAAAACGGTGGTAATTACATGTCGTTGACATTTCCGCTATTTGTTTGTTTAATGAGCGCACCGGCATTTAAATGAGCGCTAATTCAATTAAACCACGAAGACGCAAGATGCGCGCATAGAATAGTTGGAAGTCGAGTATGCAATGCAAATCGAAACAAAGTGCATACAATGCGCCATAATATCATGCTGTTCAAATATGAAGTAAGTAATAAAAGCAATAGTAGGAAAATTGAGTCGCTTATGGGCGGCAGGCAAGAACAACAAAACGCTCGACGAGGCGAGCTTTGCAAATGAAGACAATGAAGAGACTGACTCCTGAAGAAAAACGAACGGAAGGTAAAAAAGCGAAAACAAACAAGATTGCTTAAGCAAACAGGAATGCAGCGAGTAATGCATGCTCATGAAGACTTCCTTTTGAATAAATAATGCGAAATAAAATACTGCAACATATAAAACTTCTACTTTTTCAAATGTTATTACTAATACTTCTCCAAGGTCTAGAAATATCGGGGTGGCAAATCACTTTAGGCCGTGATGAAAATTTGTTGTTTGAATAAACAAATTCAGTAATTACAAATATGTCCCGCAATCACAACACTCGATAAATTATTTTGCGTTGGTTGATCATATCGAATGTACGTGTAAAATGCGTAGGAAGCTTCCAGGCATGTGATTTTCATAGAGGCGATAAGCGCATCTTCTCAAAGGCTTGTAACGCATACGGGATAAGTACGAAGTCATGTTACATGGCAGGTGAAAAGCAAATATGAATTGTGAGCTGTTGTAAGCATATTTAAGTAAATAGACGTCCGCGCATGCACGCGTCTGTGTGAGGCTGAAGAAGCAGAAGAAGTTACAACAGCTAATGCTGAATAATTAGGCAGATAGATGCCGTGTAGATGGATTCCTGACTGCTGAAAAATGACGACGAATAAATAACTCATAATGAGGCTCGCTCCTCACACCGAACTGCAGTGAGTTGCGCTTGTTCGTCGTTGAGTAATCAATGAGCTTCACTCTCGTCAAGTGAAAACAAATTCCTCCCCGAACGTACCAAATGCATAGCTTTAACTATGTGAAATATATCTCAACTTGGGATCAAGCAAGCCAAGCTTTAAGCGCTTGGAGTTGATGTGAAAAATAGAGTCAAATTTAGTTCAAATTTAACGTTCGGATAGACGAATGTGATTAGAGTAATGTGGGAATTTGAATGCTAATGGTAAACATTTCCAGCTTTAATGATGGCTTCTCTTCAAGCATGCATAAAAGTGAAATTTCTTCTCAAACGTATCAAACCTGAATGTTACAGTCTTGTAGGTAACATAACAATTTATTGACCAACATGCTTCCCTGGACAATTAATGTGGATGCAAATACAAACTCATAAATGTCACCGAAGAGTTTACATATTGGCTTCGCTTGCAAGATGCCCAGCTAGGTTAAATAAATGTAAGTAATGCAAAAGCAAGCAGAAACGTATGAACGTACAGTTAGACCTTATTGCTTTTCATATCTACAGTTTTGCACTACACTACATGGAAAATCGCGAAGCGCGCTTCGCTCTGGAAAAAGGAAACCGACGACAAGGATGATGACGACGCAAAGAGGAAGTGCTTGTTGCTGCTCACGCATGCGGCTACTCATCCAACAACAAATAGCACTTGATCCACGCTAATCACTATGTATCAATGCTAAAAAGATTAACTGCTTCTTCACCTTTTTTCCAATCCTTCTCATCACCATCGCTCGCGAGCGCTTCGACCGAATAATGCAGCGCCTAACCGTGAACGCAGGTGATAAATTACAAAATGCAAATCAGAGTTTGTTTGTTAAACTCGTTGTTAAGCATTTAATTCGTGTAATAGAGACGAAGAGCGCCCATTCTTTGCATCATCAGCAAGTCGTACGTCACGCAGCGGGCAACCGAATACGAATTGTGCCACTTGCGATGGAGTAAATCGTGGTCAAGTTGTGAGGAAATTGTATCTGCGCGATTATAAACTCGTGGCTGTAATTGAAAACATTCGTCTGTGTGCCAACTGATAAACTATGAAACTCTGTTTGTTTGAAGTGCAACGTGAAGAAGCAATTATTGCACAATATGTGCAGCAAAGGCACGCGTTCGATTACAGCTCAATTTCCGCGTTTGCGATATTGTAAATAACAACATTAAATAAACAAGGTACGCTAGGCACGTTGGAAAAGTGTGCAATGCCAATGTTTGCCTTTAATTAACACTCTAATGCGCTCGCTGGTAAATGATGTGCCAATCAATTGAATATATGCTTTTTCTCTTACAGTTTACTGTTTGCCATCAGCTGCTGTTGAAAACAGTTATTGATTCGCGTTAGTTATTAATCGATTCAAAATTCAGTTGATAACAACGTCGCTCGCGTAGATAAACTCTCAATCGTTTTGCATTGCTCGAGCATCCACGAAGTAATTGCAATTAATCGCCGGCGCGTTTAATGAAGAAGAAAATCTAACTGTCACATGTCAATTACGCCCGGGGATAATTGATAGAAATGATACGAGATGATAATGCATATGAATATCTAGATTATCACGTAATTTCTCAAATATAAAAGCAAACATTTCGTTTGGTATGCATAGATTTGAAATACATACGTTGGAAAATGGTGCGGTTAGCATGAGAATCATGCTTGCGATTAACATAAGCACGCAAACGCCGCGAGCAATTGAAATAAGCAGAAGCCACTCCATCATACTTAAATCTTCTTTTTGTTTATTCCGGCGAACAACGCGACACAGCTGAAAATTGCATATCAATATAAATAATGCATTAAGCGTTTGTAAAGTCGGCAGGCACGCATAGAAAAAACGTGGGCGGATTTATAACGCACTACAAATCTAAGCACGGCCTGGCAAGTTTATTATTATTACGGGGCACATACTTGGCAGACGTTTGATGAGGCCTCAAGACGATTCTTGATCATAATTACGCTGACATTTTCATAACTGTAACAACGTATGCGCCGACAAGGACGTTGCATTCGCGAATAAGGATACGTTATCATTTATCATGTAAATTTGTGCATTGCTGAGTTTAATTACACCATCGTTTATTGCCGCATTCGTGAGATGCAAATAGATCAAGAAAAATCGCCGCGTTCTAGTAAATATAACAGGAAATCTGTAGGTCATCATCTTCAGCAGTTGCATTAAGCCATGACAGTTACATTATCTCTACCTTCTTATTATACTCTTAGACATTCCTCAGCTTAACGACATTTCGCAAAATGTGACTTAAGTCAACGTGATGGTAATTGCATAAGCTCCTTGTTGCCAACTACATTAGTTCAAAACGTTGAAAGGACAAATAATTTTTGTCGCAACAAATTTCGCATTTCAGACACGTCCAAACGCAAACGTACGAGCGTTCGCAATTGCATAGTGAGTTGACTTAAGGCATGTGCGCGTATAGAGAACGTGTACTTGTACTTTCTAGGATGATACATCAACCTGTTTCGTCGTTGCGCCCTCGGTGCATACGTGCATCCTTTGTCGCTTTGCGTTTGGTACGCAACGTGCGCGAAGAAACGAGTGTTGCGCTCGCGAGCGTGTATCGAACGGCCTCATATAGCCTTCAGATGTGAACGAACGCATCGTCCGACTCAACGCGTTAAGACGCAGGACTCTTCGCCCGTCGTCTCCCAAGGCGCTGGCTCATTCCGTTCCTTCGTCTTCGTTGCGTTTGTTCTTGATTGTTATGCTAATGCAGGCGCGTATTATGCGTATGGAGAGAATCGAAGAATGAACCCAACTCGCTACGAGCGAGGCGCTGAATTAATGAACTGATGAGTTGCGCATTTTTGTGGCACGCGTGCACAAATAACAAAACGAGTTCAACGAGCGACTTGCAAACGGTAAGTCGGTACGTAAACAAATACGAGAGATGAAAATAATTACAAATCACTCAACTGTGATCAGGCGCTTCGCAGAAATAATTACGGAAAGATGCATGCCGGCCAACAACGATGAGGAAACGCAACAAGTGTAAGACAATCATGATCGTCAAGATGCGTGCGCGCGTCCAAGTAGAAGTAAACTTCTTCAGCAGCAAACAATATCGTGAGGATAATGTGCGCTCGAGGCGAATTCGCCGCGAACGCAGGAACAAAAACGACATTAAGCAACACGCTTAAAAACGCGCCAAAGATTAGATCATTATCGTCGACATTTTTCCCGCGTCACTAGCGCTTAAATTCGATTTAAATTAAACTTTCTTATCGCTCGCTGTGACTTCGAATGCTCATTTAATATACCAATAAATCATGCAGCAACTATGAAATCTAATTGACCATTAAACAAATACCAAACGAGCGACGAATTGATCAACAATTGTAACAGTAAAATGCATACAAGTAAGAAGAAATTCGTGGAATCGATTATGTTTGTATCACACGCGATAATTAAATTCGTCCTGCTCGTTTATCAATTAACATTCTTGGCATGATGAAATGTAATAATGGATTGATAAATGTTGTCAATTACGTGTAAAAATTACGTGGAAGTCTATAAATCACTCTCGTTGAGTATTTGTAATTAATTATGCCTACACACATTGCGCAAGTGCTTGCTTCTTTCTAATGGCAAGATGCGAATTGGAATTGGCATTTTACTCGTTGCCAGTTTGCGTAGCAGTCAACGTACAAGTTTATTGCTTTGTGGCATCTTCGTCGCGACCCTCTTCGCTCAATCGTAGTAGTAATAATAATAGCAATCTCATTTGGTTATTTGCGCTTGCGCGCGCGTCGTACTTTTTTTATTGTTTTATTTATGGCAGCCGGTGCTGGGCGCACTTCGCATGTAAAATAATGCAACAAGCGATGACCAAGTGTAGAAATGCTGAGGAGCGTGCGCGCGCGCGCGTACCGCAAGAGGAGACACAACAACAAGCTTTGAAACGATTTTAACGCGGATCGTAAATCTTCCATCGAACGAAAGAACGGACATCCTCTCTCTCAATGTGCCCGTTTCTGCCATCTACGTATGTTTTGTAATAAATACCTAACTTACAACTCCTCGTCCTCGTACAGGACGAATTCAAAAGTTATCCCAATGAAGGATGCAATAACTAATTTATTCCAAAACTAATAATCCTAAGCGCTGATTCAACAAGTGCCTGAGAAAGGACTCTCAACTAAAATTGCTTTAAATTAACGCTGTCATCACTTTGTATGATGAGATCGTAAAAAAACAAATACATTTTCGCGTTAATCGAGGTTAAGGGTACTGAACAAACTGGGAGGGATGTTCTTGGACGTTTAGCGCGTGAGTCGCGCGCTAAAAGTTAATTAAACGTAATAATAAAAGCGCGTCCAGCATTAAACTGTGCGCGTAGTTTTTCGCGGTGCGAAGGCGCGCGCGCGCGCGCTTGCATTTATTTATTTTACAGCAACTGCAATAGGCCGGACAGCGTTTTATAGCCTCGTATACAACGTGCACGTTACATACATAATAATAACTACGCTCAAGTAATTGGTGCATGCGCTTTGCTGCCGCACAAAACGCAAAAACACTCGACACATCTCCGCGCGATGGGCGCGCAGAAAGAAAACTAGTTGCACCGCGCCGCAATTTCGTTTTACCTCAAAGCACTCAACTCGTTTCTGTGGAATTTCAATCGGTAATTTGCCCCATGCCATATTCCTGCGTCATATGCATATGTGCGCGTCGAGTCAGAGAGAGAGAGTGAGCAAAGTGTTGAATTATTATTCATTGATGGAAATTCATGGAGAAATGTGAAATTTCTTCGGCGGTTAGAAATAAGTGCGCGCGTATGATAGATATTGTTATTACTTATGTATGCATGCATGCAAGCATGCGAGCAGGGAACAACGAACGGGACTGTGCGTTAAAGAGTTTACCAAAGTGAAATGCTGTGTGGGTTGTGTGCTGCGTTTAAAAGGTCGTAGGAGACCACCCATCGGATATACAGCGCATAAAACATGTATTTAAACAAGAGCATAAGAGCTACAAGAAGTACCAACAAGGACATTTGTAATATTTGTTGTTTTGTTTAATGTTCCTATTACCTCCATCTCTTCCGCCATGAACTGGCTAGAAATCATTATCCTTCCAACCAGGACTACTTAAACTTTAATTTAAAATCCATCATGACTTTTTCATCGAGGAAAGAAGTTTTCGTAGATTGACAGGAGTGATTAATAAATCATGAATTATATTGTTGCGATTACGCGTCCAAATCGAAATTACCGCAATAGAATTTATTAAGATTATTATGTAGATCATTCGCGACGACTGAGTATTCATAGTGTACTCACTGCGCGCGCGCGCCGCACATTTTATTGAGAAATAATTGGTTTATCGATGACTCAGGACTTGAACTGTTGTTGTGCGCGAATGACTTAAGAGATTTCTTGTTGAACTAATAAGTCCAGTTCGTCGCTCGTGCGCATAATGCATCGCATGTCGGCAAAAGTGAAAGGACTCTTTAATGCGCCTCCAATTTGAATTTTAACGATTATAACACTGTATTATCTGCGCTTTACTATAAATAAAATTGCTTTTAGCGTCATATCGACATCGAGTTAACCCAGATTCGTATATAATTAGTGTACTCGTATAGCTTGCTTGTTGAGGGTGTTTACAAGCGCAATAAGACTCGAAAAGAAATCATTGAAACAAGCAAAAAAGGACGCGTTGAGCAACATATTATTATATTATTCACTATGTTTTCATAGAGCGCTCATTGAATGGCTGCCGACGAACAAGTAAAAAAATGTTCAACATCATTAAATTTAATAAACAGACGTTCGAGAAACTACTCTTGCATTGATTCTGACTTGGCATTATTCCATTCGTCAATGATGCATAACCTTGCTTAACCTTCTTGAATAAACCAATAGAGCGATAACCAGAATTTTCCAGGTGGAAGAAAAACGTGCGCTAGACGAAGAAGTACGTACGTATCAGGAATGAAGCAATGACACGTTGTTGAGATGCCAACTCGAAGGCTATTATGTAATGTATGGAATTAGTTGGATTGCTATACCGAGTGTGCGTTAATCTATTGACACTTTGAGTAATTGCATCAATGTCATTGATCACAATGTGATTATTTTACTATTTTTGTTCCAGCTTCTTGCTTTGTAATAAATTCAATGTTTTCTGATAACTAACTTAATCTTAAGGACCTTCCACCTTTGTATCAGGCAATTATTTTAAGATAGAAGGGTTGCCAATATAGCAACAACATGTTTTCCTCCCTTAGGATAATTTAGATTATCCAGCAAAACACATAACTCAATTATTTTGGAGAAATGTTGCAGTTCCTTAATTGTGAGTGAATCTTTTGTTGATAAACACAATTCAAGAATTTTTCTTTCCTTATTTAACAAGGATTTCAAATGTTTGTATCGCTAGCTATATTTTTTATCCTTTGAACGAGAAATAAATAATTTAACAAAGCCATAAAACAATTCCCTGAAATTCATATAACCCCGCAAGTTTAACCAAGAATTAAAAGCACTTTCATAACTAACCGAAATGGATTTTTTGCAAATTTTTGTATGAAACCAACCATAAATGTAAATAATAAAGCGTTACGACTCATAAATTACACGGCTGATGGCTCGTTTATATCGTGTTTGCATTACTTTTTTGTTGTCGCGTTTCATGTTCGTTATTCGAAGCGCATGGTGATGTTACGGTTGCAGATTGCAATGCATAAAATTCATAAAAAAGCCTTGATTGCACGAATAGGCACAAAAAAGAAGAAACAAACGCTGTCGAGCGTAATGTCCGATACAAGTAGTGCGCTGATTGCAGGACAGCAGGACAAACAGCACGATTCGATGCGCTGTGGCTGGCAAAAGGGAGGACAGATGTGCAATGTGCATTTATTTTTTTTACCGAAAAAAAAAACAGACGACGAAATCATCGCCAAACAATAATAAACTCGCTGAACACACACGTGTGTTGTAAAATCAACGTTGATTGCCTGCTCACCTCAGCTTTGATAAAAACTCTCGTATTAATTGCCGACTGAGTTCACGCAAAAAAAATATTCAGGACGTTACTTTACGACGAAACGAAATACAATCGTAAAAAGTACGCAAAGTTAAATAACAAGTTGGAAGTTTGAGAATTTATTACCGTGTCAGTTTTGGCAGGCATTTTTGAATTTACGGTTTTACGGTTAATGTTCAATTACTAATTAATTGCTACGTTAATTAAAATTCCATACAAAAAATTGTTGCACGCGTAATTTACTTTCTAAAGAAATAAACAACATTTCGCCGTACAAACTCTATGGAAATTTCAAAAATTCAAAGCCATAAAATCTGGTTAATTATAATCTAATTGAAAACAAATATCTAAAGAAAAAACTAGGAAATTAATCTTTGATATTAAAAACGCCTCAAACTAATTAAATCCTTAAAACTTTCTAATCATTTTGCCAACATTCGAAGTATGCGTTGGAAAATTATCTCTTGAATATTATTATTATGTTATGTTTTGAGGCGAAATAAATGATTGAACGCTAAATGCTAATTTGAATTATTAGGAAATAAATAATTAATAAGCAGCCGAAAAATCCGACGAAGCAGATGGTTATTGACGCTTATTAATTACCGATAATAGCGATTTGAACTTCTTCTCCACATTGATTCGATTTATTTAATCTGTAAATTCATTCAGACACTTAGAACTTCACCGCTACGCATTTATCTCGGACGGCGGCGACGCGGATTTAGATTTGCTTTCAAGCCTAAGCGTAAATCCAGCACTGTAATTAAGTAGCCAAAGATGTTTTAATGAGTTTACACATTGTGGAATGTCTGTCTGTGCTGGCTTCGCTGGCTGCTTATTTAAACTAACGCAAATTTAATAACCGCCGAGAGAAGGAGTCCTCCTCCTCCTCATCCTCCCGGCGCATGTAAATGAAAATGAACTGCGACCGCTTCTTGTTCGCCTGTCGTTTTCTTGAGCGCGCCGAACAACTATTATGCAAATGCAAATTAAATAACATAACGTGAAACAACAAAGAGGGCTTCTTCTATTGAATTTTCCCAGCGCATAAACTCCTCGTGCCCACTTTATTCACATGCGCGAAGAAAGAATGAGGGGGAGAGAGAGCAGGAGAGATGGGGACGAAGGAGGAATGAATGAAGAAGCGTCTGCTGTTGAGCCTTTCAGCGCATATGCCTGATGACTATTTAATGCATGCCAAACGCATTGTGCACGCCGTTTTGCTATTTGCAAACAGTTTAAATGACGCTTAATATTCATGAGAAAAACACCTTGCATATGCCTTTTTGTCGACGTAAATAATTTCGTATTTGTTTTTCAAAGAGCTACCGAAAACTGAATGCCACAACTTCATAAATCAGCTACTCAAATACTCATTATCTTTAATAATTAAGCAGAAATTGAGTAGTATCACTTCGTCATACACCAGTGATTTTCCTAAATGCTGTAATGGAATTGATTTCTTCAAATTTCTTCTGATGTCTACAAAATTATCTCCCGTTTCAAGTTAACACCGAATTTGATTGGATTTTTCATAAGAGCTAAATGTCAAATAATTATTTAATGTTTCTTCTTCATAATAAAGCCATTCAGAATATTTAAATCTTGTAGTAAATTAGTAGCAGCTGTTAAACATTTAAAAACACAAATAAATTAACTTGAAAAGCAATATTTAACAACTTATTAACTTCGTAGGTTCTTGTTTTCTCTAAAACTTATTTAAAATGCTTCAAGTACTTGCGTTTTTACGATCGTATTTAATAATTCATAATTTTGTCATAAAAGACGAAATCTTTTTGCTCACAACCTGTCCTTCGCGTTCGTAATGAGCAAAACATGCATGCGCAACGAGAAAAAAGTTTAAATCGTCATTTGCTACGCATCATTCCCGTTTTCTTTCTATTGTAAATTCGTACATTTTCTTCGACTTCCTGCGGCCGCACATCCATGATCATCATTAACTTTTTGCGCGCACTTTACGCGACTCGGGAGAGCCGTTTCCGTTGCAAATCGCAAACTTAAAAGCCGCCCCTCCGCTGGCCGGTATTTATTTTCTTTATTTCATTTCCATTTTTAGGGAATTCGTTAAAAGTCCACGACGAACATATTTTACTCCCACGCAAAAGCCGGAAATGCGTATTTTTCAACATAATTTAACTTGTGTTTTTCTTCCTTCCTGCCTTCTCACGCTCGTAAGAATTTGTATTTTCTAGCAGTTACGAGCGCAGAGGGGTGAAAAAGAAAAAAGCAATTATAAGGGTCGGTGGTTGGCTCCGTGGATGGACGATTTAATCGGCGGAAGTCAAGAAAGACTTGTTCCTACGCACAGATATCGGCGATGCCATTAGCTCGCTGGTGGTTCGGTTGGTGGTTGAAGAGCATAAAGTTCCAAACAAAAATTGACTTTCCAAAAGCGTGCTCGCTTTGCTTGGACGCATCGTTGCATTGTTCTTCCTTCCTTCGTTTCCCAGCAAACGTAAAATTAACCCTCACGAATTAAGATGATGACGAGGCGAGGTTGGGCGCACGCGAAAGGACGAAGGGAGACTAGACGTCTTTAGCTACCGCTGAGCAATTTGACAGATGCACTTAAATTTAGCAATGCGTATCAAACTTCATTGTCGAGTGTCTGTCTTTGCTCTGTCATTACGACTCACATACCGCACAAGACAAACACAGCTACTACTACTTGCTGCTGATGCTGTGGTGGAAGTTAATTAATCATAAAATTTTATAGCATGCATTTTTTGCGCGACAATTCAGCGGGTTAAATTGCCCGAATCATTAAATTCTTTATTGTTCATTACGCGCACTCATTTTCCATGCGTTTTCAAATAGAATTCGCCGTGGTAGCTCATTAAAACAGCGCGTTTTCCACCACCGAACATAAATATCTCATTGCGCAATAACAATCGCAAGCAAGGTCTTGCTTTATGAATGCACAAATAAAGCCAGCGTGTAGCTAATGCAATCACTCGTAATAAACATGATTAGCAATTAGTGTTATGATTATTTCTAATTAAACCATCAACAGCTATTTCTCATTCTTCTTGCTTCTTTTACGGCACAATTTAAAAAGCCAAATAATAAATAAATTATAAATTCAACGGAAAATAATGTCAAAGCAATAAAATTTATGAGTGTCCTAAAACGCGCTTGGAAATTCATAAATAAAATTAATCAATTATGTAAAACCAAAACTATCGCCTAGCAAAGCATATGCTAGTTGAATACCTGCACGGCAAGCAATTGTAATCGTGAGTGATAATATTTAAGCGATTTGAAAATCGATTTGGAGTTTGAGCGCGTGGTGCGACAAAGAATTTCGATATTAAAATGCAAATCCCGAACGTTTTTCGCCTCCGAGCGAATGAAATGTGTGCCATTCGTGACGGTCCAAATTCGTGCTATGAACTCGCAGCAAGTCGAATCGTTGTGTGTAATTGAACGACGGGCAACTCGAATCATTCATTCGCATTGCAAACGTGACGTTCCAGCAGCGCCAACACAACAGCAGGCGCGGTCGATTTCATAACGCTAAATGGCAGTTGCGTCGGAACTTCATTCAATTAAAAGCGCACCCCCCAAGAGTTGAAATCGCTAATTAGTTGGCGTAATTTAATTAGGGGTTGGCGTACACTCGTCACTCTAGATTCCTTGCTAAAATGCGCCAATTCGCATGCGCTGCTAATATTGATATCTTTTTTAAACGACGAAAACGTGACCCAGAAATTTCAATAGCATCTTCCTCTTCCTCCATTATCATATATTCTAATTAAACAGTCGTTTAATCAGAACAGAGGAAATGACTTGGACGTTTTCGAATTAAACAAACACCAAAGAGGCGGGAAGAGACAGCATCTCTCTCAATTTCTAATTTTCAAATGTACAAAAGAACCTTGATTCGGTACGTTCTCTTGACTCAACTTTATTACCTACGTAATAATTAAAGTTATGAGAGAAGAGTCATTGAACGTGCGTATTTTTACGAATTATTTACGCATTCATTGATCATGGCAAGTAAATTGCGAACAACAACGCATAAATGTTTGCGAATGCGTGGTGTCCATGGGACGCATGTGCGTAAAATGTCAAAACAAATGTAAAACGACCGCAAAATTGTGAGCGCGGGGCGCGAATGCGACGCAGCGGACATAAAAGTCCATCGGAATGCGCATTGCACACAGCAACAAACCAATTCACTTTTATTTCGTTTATATTTATGCGGCCTGTACCCATGTTTTCTATGTACGTTCAGTACATCTCAACACTGGGTGTGTCACGAAACAACCACTCCAATATTAAAACGCAATTTCCTCCAAGAAAATGCTTAAACTACTTAGCAAACTTCCTAAAAACCTATGAAAATTAATTTTCTCTAGCCAAATTAAGCATCCTTAAATCTTTTAATTATAGCAACAGCCAGCAAATTATGATTGAATGTATTCATTACGCTCATGTATCGTGAGAAAGTATTATGAAATCTTAAAAATGTGTAATTAGAAAATGACTGTCTCATCCGTTATGCTGAAGAAACGCCGGAACGAACGCACCGCGAAAGAGTTAAGAAGCAAGAAGTACACGTACATACAACTGTACTTTACAAGAAGGGCTTTCGTCGCATGCGTGCAATGCGAAAGGAGCAGCACAAACCGAAGACAAGTTTACTAAAGTTATTTACGTTTGTTACTCGACTCTATTGCGAATTCAACTTATTCGTTCGCATCTTTCATTATTTTTAAAAACGTTTTCGTATTGAATTCAAAGCCATTTTACTGTTTGCGTTTGAAGCTTCAAATATATTTTTCCAGTTTCACGCAGGGCGCCATTGAATTTTACCTGAAACTGGAGTAAAACGGAACCCGTAATTATCTCGAGAAAATTTTGGGTGAAATTCCTTTTATCCGTAGGTAATACCCACTCGGAGCATGAAATTACGACCGTAAATCTTCAAACGGCGGAGAAATGCAGTGCGCGAACGTACGTAAAAAGAACTTGTAACACGGGCGGCGACAAGGCATTAACACATTGTTTTTCAGATTGCTGCACTTTTTTATCCGCTTCGAATTCTTACTCATTTTGTTGCCGTCTCCGTTGCGCTATTCTTCATCTGTTGGCAGCGCGCTAAACGTGCCTTAAATTGCACTTGCAGCATAATCAATCATTGCGCGTCGCCGCGTCTGCGTTGTCTTCGTCTCTGAATGCATCACGTCGCGCGCGCTCGCGTCTGATGGCTGTATCAGACAATCTTTTCATCTTTCATCTCGGCGCAAAACGACAAGCGGACAGACAGCACCAAGATGTGTGTAGGTATGCATGTGCATGCGCATGTGGTGCATTCTTTGCATCCTTCCTCTCCATTTTATCATCCATCGCGATCGCATTATTCAAGCATTCATCAGACTAATCACGCGGGATGACTTAAATTGTTACATTTACACTCGCGGCCCGCACTATCCGTACATCCTTCTTATTCCACACGAACGCCTCAGCGTTTGGCGTAAACGCAGCGAGCATTAAAAATGCGTTAAGATAAGCGTGATGTGTGTAATGAGCTTGCCGCATATTTGTAACATAAACATAGGTATAATTTACTTTAGCGCTCTTCGACTAATATTTATCTGGCGTTGATTGAATATGCATTAAAAAAAAGGGTTGCGAGAATTGGTTTAACACTCGTATCTGATCGGTATTTTACCTGTAATAATACATTTACATATAAATAGAATCGGCGCAATACAATTTATCATCATCATTGCACCATCGCGCATCGTCTGATTTCATGTCAGTGTGTAAGAAGCAAACAACAAGCAACTATTTGAATTATTGGTTATTACCTTGATGTAGAGAACACATCTTAAATGCCCAATACCGGTTTTATATAATTTACCTAAAAGTATTATTCCTTTGCTTAATTTGATTGCCTTTTCTTACGTTACCATTTAAAGCGTTTGCTTTGGCGCCAAGAATGTAAAAGTGTCAAGTATGTAACATTTGTTCTTCCGTTAAAAAGTCTATAAGCACATCGTTCCATACCTGTTTTTGGTAGTATTTGATTAAAAATATGTTGAAAGCATTACGGCTCTTTCGAACAAGACAAGATGTTGACAAATGGAGAATAAAATTGATATAAACTATACCTTTCAACTAACTGTCAAGAATTCAAGCAGCAAATGCGCAAAGAGTTAAAGTTCAGTTATGAGTGACACTTTACTAAAATATTCCAAGTAAATTTACCTGGGAATTACTCAATACGAACGTATCGTCGTATCTGTGTATTGAAAACACATGCAATGCGAGAACAGTTGTTCGATAATAATGCGCATAATCGATATGTATCGGTATCGGTTGGACGCGAATGAATTGTGTAATTGCTTCCGCAATTCGCGCGCGCTGCTTCTGAAGCGTGCAAGCACACACACCGCATTGCAAAGCCGGCCATCATCGTCGCCGGACAGCCAGCCGGCAATGGAAGAAGAAGCGAACGAAGAAGAAGAATTACACGTTTATGCGATAATATTGAGCAAACGTGCTCCCGCTGCCAACGCAAAACGGCGGCGGCGGCACTCTTCATACACCTTGCGGCTGTTCCGAACAACACGCGCAAGATGCTGGCAGATAGAGAATAAAATTGATATAAACTATGTTTCAAAACAAATTCATAAGTTCGCATTCAATCTCTGTGAGTAACACACAAAAATCGAAAAAGATATGTGTGATAAGTGATCATCTTGAAGCAAGAGAAGAAAGCAATGCTGATGCTGCTGATGATGATGATGATGAGCGGCACTTTGTGCACTTGGTGCATTCCGCGTGCGCGCTCTGCTCAAGCGGAACCGCAATGCGCGCGTGCGCCACTAGCTTATAAACTGTCTTAAACTTCTTGTATTCTGCTCGGCGGTCACGCGCGCGCACGCCGCGTACAGATAAATTTCATATTTCGCCATTGATGTTCCAATGATATTCACCGCAGTCGCGAGCTCGCGAAGTGTATAGAAAGCGCCTGATAGAGATTGCAAGACGGTCTGGTCTGGCCTGGTATGGTCGCGCTTGTTGCATTGCTTGCTTTTCTACGAGTGCGTTTGTTGTTCGTGTTCGCAACCGCGGCATGTAGTGCTATATTGCCTTTATTGCGATTTGTCTCAAGAGTGGTACGTGCGCCTTGCAAAACGAGTTCACCACGAAGGAGGAAGCGAAGAAGACGAACGAAATAAATGCAGAGCTCTGCTCTCTATGCGCTTGCGAATTGAATTAGGATGCCGGCACGTTTACAAGTTGCGCGCATTCGCCAAACAGATTCAAGACTCAAGACTCAAGAATCAAGAGCAGAATAATACGGTAAACCATAATAATGCATGTTATGGATGATGCGTATCGTTGCAAATCGCACAAGTGAGAAAATTTCATATACAATGTGCTTTACAATTCCCTTTTCTTCTCTTCTCTTCCTTAAAAAAATTTCCACTGATTCAAAATCACCAATTCCCTAATCATCCTCTATGCTCATTTCATTTTTGAAATTGAACCAAGCCCCATCTTAAGATCATCTGAAAGTTCCACTTTATGAACAAATTGTATTCAGTGAACCTTTGAGATAACAGGAAATTCTAGAACAAATTGGTTTTGTTCTCTGAACTACATTTCTTCATAGTTATTTGTCTCTTTGTTCAGTTTCATCGTCATCAACGAGCAAATAAACTTTTAAAATTTAGAAAATACTTCTCACAAGAACGTAGAAAATTGTGATTTATGATAATTTCGAAAAAAGGTTTATTCGAGGTAAGAAACCCCATAAATTCGATGTATCAAACTCATAACTCTTACGATCGATAGATACTCATAGATATAATATTCAATCATCTCAGGCATCCCCATTCAAGCAATCTACACACAGATATAATTCATCGATAACGGCCGCACTGAAGAAAAACAAGAGGAACACGCGCGAGCGCGGCGAAGCACTTATAAATAAATGTCCATCAACTCCTACGAGCGCGACCGATGATGATCAATGATTGCGCGGCTGATTACACGCATCGAAATTAATCGCTTGCGCCGTCAAATCATTTCCACTTGCTGAAACCAGCTCGCGGAAATCGTTTCGGAAAAATGAGTGTTTGCTGAAATAAATAAATAATTGCAGCCGACCGAATCGAATGCCTGCCTGATCCGGGATTTATCGATCAATCAGCAATGTGTCGCATGGCACAGCACTCAACGTCAAAGTCATTCAAACTCGTCTCGAACGCGGCCACGAAACGAGCGGACATGATCGACGTTCATGCTCTTGATGTTTAATGTTTGATGATGTTCGCGATACTTTGATGATGAGATTTTATGCTCAGATTGCGCCTCTTGAAAATAATAATAATAATGTCGATGGTGGAGCATCCCAATAAAAAGTACTTACAACTTTTCTTGCGCGTACATTTTTTTCCGTCTTGCGTTCAATCACAGCGAGAACAAGAACACGAAATCAACTGCATGCAATGAAGAAGTGAAAACAGTCAGTACGTTCATAAAACCGATCATCTTGATGATGAAGAATAGGGGCGTCTATTGTCGAACAATGCGCATTCCGTGCTTTTAAATGAGCGATCGATCAATCAGTCTTTTCAGTCGTCTTTTTGATTAATTATCTTCATTGCCTTGTTATCAATATTTTTAAGTAGATAAAAAATTAACACCGCATGAAGTAATTCCCTCAAATTATTCAGTGAATGTAATGAATAAATAAATATTTCTTGCTGATATGTTTTGCTTAAATGGCAATTAAATATTTCACTGAAATACCATTGACTATCACGAATAATTATCAAAGATAATGGACGTATTTTATCTTATTAAAAGTAGTTATTCTACTTTACGCAAACCATGCTGGTACATAAAATGCAAGAAATATTCGATGCCTATCTCTGAAAGTAATTTCATTTAAAATTGATATGTAGGTGATAAGCTCACCGAGAAATGTTGGCATGAATGCAAAAACGAAGACGTTATTATCGGGCACAAAATTAGCATTGGGAGCACATCTTAGGAAATTTTCGCGTTGCATTTCCGTTTGCCAATCATCATCATCATCATCATCATCAACACGTTGCGTTGTGCGTTCGAATTGAATATCATTAGAGGCAACACCTCTTTGGTGAGAATGCGCATGCATTTGTACTCGTTTACTTGTTTGCTTGCTCGCATGCTTTTTACGCATTGCGCGCCGCCGCGAAAGAGATTTCCATAGCGATGATGCATAATTGAGGAAGTGCTCTTTGTTTTTGCAAAAATCTTCCGCTCGCTGTTGGTGGAAATGAAGAGAAAAAGTCGCCAACTAATTGGATCACTGCTACTTTTTGCCAAGTGTTGTACGCAAAACATTTGCTTTCAAGATTTTATATGCACTTCAAGACTCAGACTCAGTCACGAGACGATGAAGCAGCAGCAGCAGCAGCAGCCACAGCAGAAGACGAAGAAGAAACTGAGCAGCAACGTTAAGGAGAAAAGCACGCCCGAAGCTTCTGCTGCTGCACTTCACTCGAACGTAATTATGAAAATTACAGTGTCATATTATAATTTTCTCTCCGGGCAGCAACGAGGAAGGAGAGAACGCTTTTACCATATCTTCGTCGTTGTTGTTTTTACTGTTGACTCTTGCGGAGGAAAATGCGGTACTAGAATAGTTATTTTTTGTTTTGTAAACTTCTTCTTCTTCTTCTTCGTCTTCAACGTATTCAACATGCGCGTGCAGCCCGAGGCTATTTCCTTCAACTTCCAGACGCCAAATTACAAATAGTTATCATTTGGTAAGAGTTCTTATGACTTCTTGCATTATCCTTATACCGAAATTATCTCCTTCACGTAACTTATAAAAACCGTCGTCAAATAACAATAAATTCACAGAAAATTAAGAAATACATTTGAATATCAACCGCAAAACTAAATTCTTCATATTATTCACTTGCTAATTAGTTCTTTGTGACACTATTCGTCTCTCTCGTCTCGTAATGTACTCGACACTTTCGTGTTTTGCAATTGTAATTTTATTTAGTGTTTATCTACTTATCGCAGCTCACAAACTCGTAATTGACATATCGTCATTAAATTTCTGCACGTGCAGATGCTTCATGTTTATTCAATGAAATTAAAGAAATCGCGGAAATAAGATCGCGAAATGACATAAATAATTAAACTTACTCATTTCGTAAATCCAACGTCACTGGTAACGAATGATGTTGCGCATCCAAGGGTGAAATAGATCCTAAACTATTATTCGTGCTTGTGGTAGTCGTTGATTCACGTTTGATCGGGGTAAAAAACGATGCGCTTTGAAAATTGGCAGTGTACAGGGGCGGTGTTAATGTCACATGTTGCGTTTGTCGCGTGTGATGCGCAGGAAAATTTTCGTAAAATCCTTTGAGACTTGCTTCGTCCTCCGGACTCATCATGCTGGTATTCAGATGGGAAACATTCGAATGAAATCCTTCATCAAGCGCTGAATTCTTGCTTCTGAGCCGTGCGCGTTTTCCATACAGCTGCCGATAATATTTCTCCTGATCACCGTACATCCAGCAGACTTTCCACCACTGCTTGCACATCAGGACATTCGCCGAACTCGCGTTCGTATCGCGCCTGAAGGCCACTGGTGGCGCACTCGCCACCGTCGAGGATACAATCATTGCATTACTCATTTTAAGCGCACTTGATTTACTCGATATCTATCGATCCCTGCCTTATATGGCAATTCTAATCCATAATTCGCGCTTACAACGCGTGTGCGAATTAATTTTTATGATCCACAATACCCGCAAGCAATCAGCGGCTGACTCAAGTAATGTTCTTGCGCTTTTGTTGGGCCGTAAAAGCGGAAAACACCGCGATTTTAAGAACGAAGCAATCGAGTACGGAATTTTAATTCGCTGACGTGTGTTTCAGTACTTGGAATTTTTCAATTTATCACAAATATGTAGTGTGTTCTGCGCGTCGGCTATACAAATGCGCAATTTGCCCAACTTGTCTTTGTCCATAAACGCTCAGCCAATTGCGTAACAACAATGCAAAATGCAAAAAATCTTTTTCGCCGTGCGCTGAGCGCCATTCGCGACGTACAAATATTATTATTATAGTGCTGTGAATGCACTCGACCGAATGAAAATAAACAACAAATAGTCAAATGCGCGCGATATGTGCAACCCGTACGATGATAAAGTCTCGTGTGTCGCAAGCGAACAAGTGAAAGTTTTGCTCTCTATTTTTGGAACCCGACTTGTGCAAAAACAATGACAACAACAACAATAAATTCCGAGTTGTCTTTTTCTCTCCAAAAATCGCTAGTTTCCCCCAATTGTGAATTGCTTATTTCCACGGCACTTTAGATCCACCACCTGTCGATGGTAAAGTTTAGTTTGCTGCCGATTACACCTGCCACTCATGGATAATTGTCGAACGTATTCCTTTATTGAAGCGTAAACAATCAAAAGCACACGCGCCACTACGACAACAATAACAAATTATTCCCGATTGTTATGCCACGTTTTCCTACACACCCGCTTTTTGTTGTTGTTGTTGCTGCTGCTGCTTTTCTTTCTTATTTTGCATTTGCTTCTTGTATTAGGTTCGTTCACGAAGCGGGCGGTGCGCACGTTCGCCGCAAGAAACACCACGCGGCTGACTGACTTGACTTAAGTCTTAAGTCGCTTGCGCGTTCGGCGAACGCAGGAGCGCGCGCGCGCGATTGTAGTGCCATCGGCCATAATCGTTCTCTTCGGCAAAAGACACCACAGTCCAGTCGCACCACTGACCGCTCATCTCGTACGTAAGTACGTACGTACGCATATCTTGCACTGTTTATATTAATAAATTGTCTACTTCAATATCGCGATAAACAATAGCGCAAACGAAAAAATAGAAGCGCAAACCAAGTTGAGGCTGCTTCTCAGCCAGCCAGCCAGCATCGTCGTCACTAGCATGGCAAGTGGAAGAACGAGAACGAGATTGAGCGAGTTAAAGTGAATTTGCATTCACTTGTGCTCGCGGTCCCCAAGGCGTAAATCCCATTAAAAGTGATTAAATATTGTTGGTGCTCGCGTTCGCCGCGCGCGCCGTCGATGAAATGAAATTAAAAGCGCCTTCTTTTCTTCTGCGTATGTGTGTTCTTTAATGTGCCATTAATTTCACCTCGCGGCTTTTATTTTTAATGATAATTATCTCTCGAAGAGCGCGCAAATCCGACCGATGATGAATACAAATGCGCACATTTCCTCTCCAAATCGCGTCGTTTCGTCACTCCTTCTTTATCATTTTGCCAGAATCCGCGTGACGCGTGTGGAAATGAATGCAAAGTCGTTTTTAATTAGCAAATTCGAAATTGCCCGTTTCCGTAATGCAATACGCAGTTAGTCATTTTTCCAAATGACGACGTCTGCGCGCTTGTCGTATCTCCGCAAATAACAGTTGATTCTTTCGCGTCTCAAACGTCTTCTTTCTTCTCGTTTTTCCATCATCAGCGTAAACAGTTATTCAATATTTTCGCCGCAAAGTCATAAAAGGTAAATAGTCATTTTTAGTTATTTGTCATTCGATTTTTCCAGAAATTATATGAATAATTATCGCCGCATTCAAATTTCCTAAACATGCGCAAGATGGAATTTTTTTAGCATTTAACCGTTATAAACAAAAAAAAGTATTCGACTATTAAATGACGAGCAGTAGTAAAATAATAAATGTTGAAATGGTGAATCATAAAGCACATTTACCAGAGTTACGCAAAGTTGAAAGTTGAGTGAAGATGAATAAAAAACGTGTGCATGAAGCAGGCATTTAAATTGTTGTGACACTAGTGCGCTTGAGAGTGAGGATTTAAAGCACCTTGACATTGGAGATGCGCGCGGCTACTTCATGTTCGATTAGAGGCATTTTATGTTTATCAATACACGAACACTTTACGCTCGCACGCCGCGCATCGCGATGCGGCAGACAGACAGACAGCGAGCAATAATGAGGAAGCGCATTGCGCGTTGCACCGGACGAAAAAGTGGCAGCAGCGACTCGATATTTAATGCGTGCCACGATTCGACATGGAAAATTAAAATTCCAGTCCAACTTCTTCCTTCAAAGAGACGCAATTCGAAACGCACTGCATTAATAAACTGCATCGCTTTTCCTTCATAATTTTCTACTATTTTCTAAATTTCTAAACAACAATTTAAATACCTTTAATATCCAGGTAAAAATACCACCCATATAAAAAGCAAATTAACTGAAAAAGGATAATTTTAAATGGTCTAACTTCGCCCATACAAAGGGTGCTTAATTTCAGTCAATCTCCCTTCCTATCCTGGCAATTCGCATTCTTAAAGTTTAATTACTAGTAAATCTTTGAATAGATTTTGTAAATATTTCATCCCTGCTTTCACTGCACCTCAAATTCACCTATACACAAATATCTGACATACAGGAACTGTATTTGGTTCTTTCCCCTGCTCCCAAGGATTCGTTATCACCCATTATCGGCCTAACTATTCTAATCTTTAAATTTAATGATTTCACCCTGTATACATTCATTATGCATGGATTCTGTTTAAAAGTGATTCAGGCTTTACTCATAAATTGGTGGCCATTCATCAGTCGCAGTCGTTTTTCCTCATCGCCAACGAGAAGGCAAACAAGCGCTTAGTCCAACTTAAATTTCAGTTAAAGCCTTTGCTCAACATTAACACACAACCGAACGAAGAATACGTGTAAGAAGCGCGCACGCCAGGTAAACGTGCTTAATAAAAAAAAGCGAAGTTCGTTTTAAATTTATGATTTATGGGACAAGTTTTTTTCGAAAATGATTTTCTCAAAGCGCATACATTGCACGCAGACGTTGCGTTACATACGCGCACGTAAAAAGAAATATTACGATTTGATTATTGATTGAATCGCATTGAATCAATCGTTAATGCGCGCATAAAATAAGTATATTAAGTCGCATTCATCTAAGCGCAGCTAGCTTCCCTCGGCAACGTCTTAAGCTTATTAAAATTAATCGGAAACGTTTTCGGTTCGATTATTGCGTTATGCGCATGGCTGCGACGACGATATTGCGTTTCAATATTAAATGCGGAATTTTAATTAAAGTTTCATAACGCTCCACGCACTTCTTTCTTACAATAAGAACGAACCTCGTGTAATTCGAGTAGGTGTTGAAGTTTTACGAATTGTAACTTTATCAGCTATGCAATTGGCTTAAGTCAATTTATGTATTCTCATGTTCACGTCAGCTTGGTGGAAAATGCACATGGCGGAAAAAGTGAAATTAATTGATGCAAGTAAAATCATTAACGGCATTAATCAAATGCTCATGGCCGTTTTCGCGGTGCGCACATATTCTGTGAGCGAAGGAAGCGCAACTAAGTAAAATGTTAGCTCAGTGCATGTCCTGCACGGAGACTTAGTCGCTTTTGCTTGCTTGCTAGTTGAGTAGTGCACACACGTGCACAACACGTTGATCGATCGCCAAAGAAAGCGCACGAAATTTATTGCTTGCCATGTGCGGCAATGTCAGTCAATACGTCATGTCAGGAGCGCGCGCTCGCGCTGCAGGACGATTAGTTCGTCGTTCCGTGCAGGCGAACGACGACTACTTTACTTCACTTTAAGTCAGTCACTTGCACTTGCGACTTTGCAATTGCGCCACGCACCAACTTTCAATTCGATTTTCTGCGTCCAAGAAAACTTGAAGATTTATACGTTGCTTGAAAGTTCAGACATTTTTCTACCGATGAGAAATGGACTTCGCGATAAGCAATATTATCCATAAGTTAATCATTAATCTATAGATTAAGATTTTAAGTACAATTTAGTATGAATTTAAATTCGATTAAGGATTAATTAAAATTGTTCAAATAACCAAAATAAAAAACCGCTCTACCTTGAAAGACATCGGAATCAACGTTACCTTTAAGGTGGATATAACCGTTTCGCAACGTCCGGAATTGTTAATTAACTTCATATTAAGTCCGGCATAAAAATATGAATATTATTAATCAAATTGGAATAAATCAAATCTACGTCAATTAGTTTTCGTATAGATCAACGATTCAGATTAGGCGAAATTGGCTAATTAAATTTGAGTAAAGCGTTTAACTTAAGTACCTCACTTGTTCTAAGGTTTTAAACGTCTGTTAACCTTTGCAAAGCATTAATGCTTAAAGAAAGGCATCTAATCAGTAAATTGTTGATGCATTAGATTTTATAAATCTCCGCACTTAAAATTCATCGAATCTTTGAAATATCTAATGCATTCTTGTCAACTACCAGTTTTGATATTTGATTTAGTATTTATTTTCATTCAAACGTTTCCTTCGATGAAAATAACTCTCCTGCTTTTTCTAACCCGTACGTACGTACTCTTTAAAATCAACATGATATCTAGTAAATTAGCTGTTGTAATGAAACAAATAAATTGCATCGACGTAAAAACAAATTAGCTCAACATAAAAACCACTTAAAAGCCAAGTCAACATTTAGATTAGGGTTTTAGCTCGACATTCCTGCACTTGCCGCTTCAATTATTTTTAACTGCCCGCCAACGAGTGATTCAAATGGCCAGCGCGTCGAAAACGTTTGAATTTTTGTTCGTACACAAATCGTTTGATCGTGAAAAATATTCGAGTAATTTTCAAAGACAGCGGAGACTCATTAGACGCGCATAATTCGGCGGGAAGGCGCGATGGCCAATTAGAATTCTCACAAATAATTCCCATCAACCGCATGAATGTTAGTGACCGTCTCTTCTCTCGTTGATGATGACGCCGCAGAAGAGGCAGAAATGTGTGCATTATCTACCTACTAAACGCTCTTAAAAGGCGATCAACGCGCGCATCTCCCAGAGGAAATTTTAGTTTGATCATTTAATGTTTTCAGTTTTTTCTTTATGGCCAGTTAGGCAAGTGGTTCCTTTGTGACAACGCGCAGACATGTAAAAAGATTAAAGCACTTTGACGAATAGCGCACCTTCACGTGAAGGAAGACGGTGATTCTTCTTCATTTTATGCCGATGAAGATTCGGCTAAGTTCAACGTTGGTGGTCCAAGTTTTAAGAAGATTTGACTTGTCTACCGGCCATGACAATAATAATAATAATAACGACTTGACCAGTGTCAACTGACAGAGCCGCAACATAAATTGGTAGCAAATTAAGATGAGTTAACAGCGCTCAGCATAAATTTACTAAAGCTACAACTCAAAAGGAGATATTTTACGTATTCCTAAATATTTCTTCACTTTTTAATTTTCTTTTGTATTATTTATGTTCATTCGCTAATGCGATTTTAAATATGCGTTGCATGTCGTTTGTCGTCTATTTTGCAATTCGCAACAAATTACAAGATAATGGGATCACCCAGAACCGCAATTTGTTTCATGAGTAGTCGTCAGAAATTCGCAGAAATAAACTCCATACCATTATCATTTCCACGCATTTGTAAATAATTTCAGCTTAGAAACGAAATGAAAAATCCTTACCAGTTTAGTTATCATGAAGAAATAATCCATAAACGCATGAATGAATAATTGGCGGATAAAAACTCACCTGAAACAAGAAAAAAGAAAGAAAAATAAGTATTAAGTACAAGCAGGCAAGGTATAGGTACATATAAAACTTTCATGCAAAATTATTTCAGCGTAAAAGCACTTTGCAACTTGTTCATACGCTGCACATTAATCACACACGCCAGCAGCTCTCTAAGCTCAGCACTACGAATTTATTTATAAGAAGACTGTTAATTATTTCAGTCTTTAATCATAGTAATCGCAGATGAGATAAAATAAAATCCATTCGAATTCAACGCTCAGCTCAGTGCTATATAATCTTATACAAAATGCATTTGCAGTGGCTGGCGATGGCGATAATCAAGTTAATGGAAGAAGTAGCTTTTAGCGACACAATTCTGTCGACAAATGGCCAAACGTAAATTGCAAATTGCAAGAGATCAAGCGAAATGCACCGACAAAAAGGAAGAACAATAACGGCGCGAATAAAAATCATTCATTTGTGAGCTGAAATGATGAAACTAATTTAATTCAACGAGTGTTTCTTTTTTTCAGGCCCAAGGCTGGAAATTCAAACGTATTCGTAACAAATTTAATTTTATTGTACCTATAGTTGGTCGTATCAATTGAGGTCAATGATGTTATAAACGAATTTCGAGGCGCAATTGATTCGAATTAATGGTTCAGCGCGCGCTGCACGCCCGACGATTGCATTGTGGACGAATTGAGAAAATCTGATGAAAGGCGCATTAAAGTGATTATCTCGATAATTGCATTGTGCACAGTGATGGGCAGCGAGCGAGTGAACAGTCGCTCGAAAATCGAGGAATCAAATTGGATTGCATTCTATTCTATTCTCGATGCGATGCTGCGTTCGCAATTGACACGAAATGAACACAATTCGTCCAGTTTCTTCGCCACATTCCACGTTGAGCAGCACTCGGTGGACGCGGGAATAATTTGATAGACGGTTGGAATAAAAGTAGTCAAACTATAATATGTATAACTGCAGGGCATCTCATATTCTCAGCGCGTCATCATATCGCGTTTTTTACTTGCGTTCTTTCTCGCACTTCGTACGAACGCCGCAGTTTTTCGTGCACGTTACGCATGCACGAGTGAGAAGAAAAGCGTACGTGTTTGTTGTGTTGTCCATTATTACGCAAAGAAGAGAAGCAAACCACGCAAAGCCAGGAAGGTAATTGTAGGGATGCGTTGCGTTCACAATTGAGGCACTAACGAACAAACGAACGCATCAACTATGCAACGAAGATAGAAGCAACAAAAAAAACTGAAACGAGTTGAAGTCACCGCAATAACAACATCATGAAATAACAAAGTTCCCCCCGAAGAAAGAATGGAGAAATCATTTCATGCATGCGTTTTACACATTTTCACGTTGCAGCGCTAAAGAGAACAACACGCAACAATAAATATGCATTTGTTGCTCAATGTTCTCCAGGGGAAAAGTGGCCAACTAACGAATGAGAAATTGACAACGAAAAATATAAATCAACGCATTCAAATAGCCGCCAAACATATTAATCAAAGCTGTTCGTGGCATGTCATGACGCGTCACGAAAATCAAGGCGAGGACCACCGAAAATGAATCACAAATTCATTAACGAACCGAACAAATTAATCAATTTGTTTCTTTGAATGCTTTGATTACAGCTGGACGAGAAGACGGCTGAAGCAAAAACGTAATGCCGTGGGATATTCGAGTAAAGACTTAATCGGTTCCATATTTGTATCTTTCTAATGATTTTTTAATTCTAATTTTTTACTTGAAATCTTAGCAGTAGTCGAGTGATAAATTACTTACTAATCACGCAGTGAATTAACACAAAAGAAGATATTATTCCCTAAAATTCGATTCTTGAAATACGACGTACCCCCTTCAGACATAAGTTGCAAATTATGAGAACATCCTGTAGATAAGAAAATAAGTCAGGTGCAATTTCAATTAATGTTAATTACTTATTAACAATTTTTCTTCGCATGCGAATGAATATTTAGTGTATCCAGTTATGGTCCGATAGCTAGGTGCTTGTTGACTCCACGTGCGGTGAAAATTCATCGCGTCATATAAACTATCACTTAGTTTATATGCAGATTTGATTCGAAGCTTGGAAAGCGATGAACAACGTATAATTTAATTATGTTTATGCTGCTTTCGGTAGTTATACGTGTGCGTCCATTCGTCGGATGCAAATGCGTCTCTCGATCGGCTATAATTTTAATTAAAATGCGCTAATAATAATATGGAAGGCACAGACGCCGCAGCAGACGAATTAAAAGCCCGAAACGATTTCGCTCGTTTTGCTCCAAAACGAGATAACTGCTGAATTATTCAAATGCACATACATACATGCATGCATAGTCAACCTGTCTGTACTTGGGTACAATCAAAATATGCAGGGCTTAAGTGAATATAGCATATTCGCATCAAATTAATACTTGCGCATGGCCGACGCGTATGACTGTGTTGATAGCGGTAATGTGCATTTGCATTAATAGCGCACGGTAATAATATTTAAGTATTATCAGAGTTCGAGTGCGGCTTTTAGAGCCGCATTATCACCGCATTAATAAATTTCGATTTGCTTAATGAAATGATGCCGCATTTGTTCCGACCGTATTCGTTACGCGTCATTATTATTGCTCTAATCTCGATTGAATTTATTTATTGGAATGTGCGATACATCGATTGCCAATTCATATGGCACTTTAATGGATTTTTCTGCATTTTTCATTGCTTGCTTGCCAATTTATTGAAAGTGTAATTTCAATTTTTCGGTCTATGAATTTTAATTGCCTGTCGTCTTAAGATACACACTGCTGGTAATAAGTTATTAACTTGAGCGTTAAACTAATAGCAAGATAAATTGCACGACGTTCAAAGCTGGCGTGTGTACCTAATACATTTCTCGATAAATTGGAAATAAATGGATCGTAAAATTATGTATCTAATTAGTAGCGTAATTAGTGAAGCATGCTTCTCGATCAGACATTTAATTTTGCGTGGGATTCATCGGTTCCATGGTGTAATGGTTAGCACTCTGGACTTTGAATCCAGCGATCCGAGTTCGAATCTCGGTGGAACCTAACATTTTTGCAATGACTCAAGAGGTTGATGGCTTTTAATCCATATTTTCCCACTAACCCCATTAATTATCCCTATTTCTTAATCTCTACCATCTCAAGATCTTTAGAATCAAAGAATTTCTAACTTGATGCTGCTTCTGAATAATGAATGAATCTTTAGCAGTTTAAACATTTTGGCAAACTTTCAACATTCACTCACGACCTTGGCAATTCACTAATCTCTAATGGCCATCCAAATTTCTCTAACGCTTCCGATAACAGGTTCCATGGTGTAATGGTTAGCACTCTGGACTTTGAATCCAGCGATCCGAGTTCAAATCTCGGTGGAACCTTAATTTTCTCCCACAATAAGAAAATTTTCCTGAATTTTTCAAACGCCTATAACTCGTCCCAACCCAAAACGTCAAACTAGAGAAAAAACCAACAAAAGCCAATTAGGTTTGCGTTTAATAGATCTGTTAATCGGCTTTGTCCTCCTTCCCTTTTCACCACCCTCATTCTTTAGATGAAATCACTCGTAAGTGAGTCTCTCTTTACTTTACAATTGGCAAAGATTCCACTTCCGCGCGACGTGGAGTTAATTAACAAAGAAGCGATTTGCTAAGGAGAAGAGTACGCATCCATAACGCATTCCGCACGTTTGTTTACGCGTCATTTAGCCGCGATCTCATCTCTTCGCCATCATCAACCGAGGGAGTGCTCTCTCCATCCAGTCAGCGACCGAAAGAATAGGAGATAATCGTGCGCAATGCGCGAATCAACGTGTTTTCTTACGCTTACGTTGCCTAGATGAGAACCTACCAAATTAACTGAACTGCCACCAAACGCTCTCTTTGCTCGTCGAGTGAACAACTAAAGAAGTTCATTAAGAAAATACAATCATTACAAGTATTTCTTCAACTCCCATTGTTTCATCGAATTGTTAAACATTTCAATTTAAGCCCGAAAGCACAATTTCAATTTCTTGCAAAGCATTCAAAACATTTCGAAATACCTTGTACAATTGTCAATAAATTAAAAAACAAAATAACGTGAGACATTAGTTGTAATAGCAGTAGAAATTTCATGATTTATAATGAAATGTACCAAGAATCCACACACACGTCACATCAAAGCCTCCTCAAAGCGGAAAGTTAAAGTAACGTTTCCCATTCAATACAAATGCGTGCATTGTGCGCGAGTGACATTGTGTTGAGTGATAAATTACATAGAACGCCAATGAAAATATAATATTAACGTATTAACATAACAAGACGAGTGCTTAGCACGTAGAAGAAGTAAATAAAGCCTAATTAGCTTCGCGCATTGACAAATGATTAGTTAATAAACTTGAATGAACGCTAATTAGACGCACAACATTCAAATAATTAACCACCAATGACATCCATCTATAACATTACCTAAGATAATGACAACGAAGCCCAAGCAACTGAAGAAGAATTTCAAGAATATAAACAAGACAAAGATGACAACTATGAAATACCTTTAAGAATAAGTAC
Organism: Aleochara curtula; assembly: GCA_963978815.1. Lineage (NCBI taxonomy): Eukaryota > Metazoa > Arthropoda > Insecta > Coleoptera > Staphylinidae > Aleochara > Aleochara curtula. The sequence goes on along the minus strand of OZ022216.1, from coordinate 14,015,777 downwards.
CAGAGTTAAATCGGTATCCGAGTGTAAAACGGGAAAGCAGAGAAACGCTGCATACATGCATAGTAAATCGAATGCACTCTAGCATTATGATTGATGTCGTGCATGATGGACGATTTTAATTAGTGCCGTTTATAGATAGATGTATCGCAAAACATGTTTATTTGCGCGTGTTTTCGTATTCATGCCATTCAAAGAGCTATTCCACGCTTTCGAATCGAAACACAAATATTCAGCCATCATATTAATTAGCGAATAAATATTTATCGCTAATGATTTACGCGGAAATCCAACGCAAAAGTGTAATAATTCTCTGGCGAGTTGATGTGATTGGAGATAGAGAGAATTAATGTGGTCATCCATTAAACAAGTGTGCGCCGATTTGTGTTAATCTCACAAGATATGAAAACGCGTGTTACGGTGGTTCAATGCTGGCTGTGGTGGTGGTGCAAGAACAAAGATAAGGTTTGATTCACAACGTCCGCTTGTCCGGTCATCCGGTCCGACACCCGCTGCGGTCATAAGTCACCGGACCGCAAGCTCTTCCGGATTCACCACCACCACCAGCACCGTCGCCGTCGCTGCTACTGCCGCCCCTGTTGTAGCAAGAAGTACGACAAAAGCACGTGCATGCCACGTAGCATCCAAGCGAAATAAATCCGTGTCTTTTGCGCAGCGGTGGCGGTCAGTGCAAAACTGGAATTAATTCCTAATCCCCTTAAATGACCCTAACGACCAACTACACTAATGTGGAAGGAAGCGAAAGCCGTTTTACCGAATGAGCGTAACGCGAAAGTAATCGTGCACTGTCATGAAGTGCAAATTTATACGATATCAAATAAATAAATTGCCTTTATTCCCCGTTTTCTGACAGATTTTTAGTTGCGCTTCTATGACTAATAACACATTGACGTATTTGACGTGGTAATGTGCAGTCGGCGTAGGTGGCTTTCATCTTTCATAATTTTAATTCGCGTTTTAAATTAAAATTAAATTAGTTGCTTGGCTCGACTTTAATTGGTGTAATTTTACGAGTGATAATTTATCATAAATTGCATTGAATTCTCTTCTCCGATTGTAATTGAGAGTTTGAGTCAAGTGCGGGATCGTGGGCTGGCGCTGCGAGTGAAAGATTGTGAATGTCTTCATCATTTTGTTAATGCAAACTGTTATTTCCTGCCTGTAACGAGATCAAAGTAGCTTCTTGATGAGACTATTGCGGTATCAGGTAATGTAAGTGTAAATAAAGTACGTACTCGTAGGTACACTACTTCTTGCGCGCTTCATGATATCGTGTGAATCATGGGAAGAAGACGATTCGGACGTTTTGATGTGAATGCGTCAATTAAATGTAATCCAATTTTAATGCAGATTAAGTCATGAGTCTAAGTAAACTAATAATTAATCTTCAAACCTAACAGAGACTCATTATCAATCGATAATACACTCATCAGGAGGCTAACATCGGTTCCATGGTGTAATGGTTAGCACTCTGGACTTTGAATCCAGCGATCCGAGTTCAAATCTCGGTGGAACCTTCATATTTTGCAAGAAACTGAAGAAGATCAAAGATATTTTAAGAAATGTCTCCAAGTTTAAAAATATCAATAGTTATTTGGCCTAAGCCTATTGAAATCGTTGAAATATATGTACAAGAAAAGAATTAGCTAAGTGAAATTTTGATCAAGACCTTGAAAGTGTGATAATAGTAATTGCAATCAATTTTACACTAAACGCAGCTAATTGTCGGTTCCATGGTGTAATGGTTAGCACTCTGGACTTTGAATCCAGCGATCCGAGTTCAAATCTCGGTGGAACCTGAAGACTTTCTTTTGCCAATATTATTCATAACAATATTGATCACCAAGCACTTCTTCATCCTTCACCGCCAACATAAACTGCTTATTTCCTCCTAATTTCCGCCTAAAATGCCACATTCCGCGTGAAAACAATTATTGTCAACTTTGCAAAATTTTCAATGAGTGTAACTGAGCAACCTTGAAACACTGATAAAGTGTAATTGCAATCAATAAATCGCTAATTGTTCTTAATCATCGGTTCCATGGTGTAATGGTTAGCACTCTGGACTTTGAATCCAGCGATCCGAGTTCAAATCTCGGTGGAACCTGCAGACTTTCTTTTTCCCTCGACTTCTTCACAAAACCAGCTTCAACATAAACCCACTAGCGAGATTTATATCTAAATTTGCCTAATGAAAATATGCACAAAGACAACAATGCATAATTTTATTAACAAAGACTTAATAACTCATCACTAACTAGAATGCAGCAATAACCAACAGTTAGAAATGACTGAATATCACGAGACCGTTAGAAATGGTTATCCCCACGAAGAATAAGAACATCGTGTGGCGGCGAGAAAAACTAAAGATTAATAACTTCCAGGAAGGAATAATTGATCAACTGAGTAAGTTAGCTATTCTTTGCGCACAAATTAGTACACAAGACTGTGGAATTCCCACAATGCAGCTAAACGTAACGCAGAATTCAATCATTATTATAAACAGAAAAATACCCCGAAACTAATTTGATATAATAAAAGGCAAGCAATTAATTAATTTTTATTGCCTTGCTTATGTCTCATTTGAAATTAATTACCTCATAAACCGATGCAACAATTAACTCAGCTTTTAGTTACTTACGTATTTGAAGCAATATAGTTAATGTTATTAAATAGTTAATTTGCTTACTTTGTAGTCGCTCAATTTATAAATGCAATCACATCAAATGATGTTCATTATCTGATAACCCAGCAATGCAATATGTGACCTAACGAAACGTACGTGCCTGCAACGCGTGTTATCATACGCTACATTCTCTCTCTTGCGAGTAGCATATTTGCAAACTCTGCAAAGTTGAGCTTAAGCCCGCTCTCTTAGCGCTTGCTTGCCATAGTACAAGAGAGCGCTAAAGCAACAAGCAAGCTAAAATGTTTAAATTTGCATTCAACATGCGAGGAGGCATAAGCGAGCGCACGCAAAAAATGCGAAATGAGGAAAAATAATGGCTAAAAATTCGCTAACACGAACACTTAAAGTGGACGAAATCCATTAGCATTAGCGCAAATCTAATACCGCTTCGCTCCACAGCAAAGCCAACTAAATTGAATGCGCCGCGCGCCGCACCGCTTAACGAATGCTTAAGCATGCAAAGCGAATGCGAGCCAAAGTTCGGAAAAACGCGATCGCGTCGTTTCAAAGATGTGTACGCCTTAATGATGCTTTAAAATGTTAAATACTTATTAGACATGCAAAAAACACGCGCGAGGTATTTGGAAAATGCGAATTCCTGTTAACTCAACTACCTAATTAATGCTCTTTACCGAGATCTTTATATCTTTTCTTCACCAACGGTTAAAATTACTCAAACCACCCTTCAATAAATTGCAACATCTAAATCTAAATTGCTAAATCGTAAAACGCAGCACATAAATCATCCATAACGTGCGCTGTTCACAATGAATTTGCCAAAGCACTCGTCTCAAGGTGTTATCACATTAAGGGTTGAACGGGAGCGAGCGTGCGCGCGATGCAAGTGCTTGATTAATTAAGCACACAAGTTGTCGATGGCTGGCAAGTGCGAACAAGTACGTCGTCAAACCGAAAACCGAATTGTGCAAAGTTGCCAGCAAAGTGTAACCAAAAACGAGGAGTGAATCCAGTGAATTATACCGGAGACGACAAGAAACGACAACACGCGCGCGCCTCGTAGATGCACGTTGAGAGAACGTAGGCTGAACAGGAAACGCGCAAACAGCGCCACCTGTCACATGTCGTAAATCAAGCCGCCCCTCGTTTCGACGACTATTCCTTTCTTCGAGCACGCGCCCAGCCAGCTCCTGGATGAATGACTGGATGAGAAACAGGATAGAAAACCATCATCGCGCACATAAGCAAAGGTTCAATAAACTGCTGGATATTTCGTCCTTTTTTTCATGTTACCACCTGCTTTCCACCCAAGAAATGCAAACCATCCCCTATTTTTTCTTACTACGTTGAGAATAGGCAGTGGAAAAGTGGAAAATTTTCAGTTAACCAAAAAGAAAACCGGAAAGAAAAATGACGTACACCTCATTGATAAACATGAAGTAGACGGCAAGAACAAGGAGGCGGCAATGAAAATGCAAAATTGTAAATGATATGCACGGAATTCCTTCAATTTCAGCATAGATGGCACGCAAGAACGCTGAAGGAGTTCACAGAATATAAATTAGGAGGAATGTGGAGGAAGCACATGAATGATGAATGCGTCGGAGACAAAAAGCGAAAGCGAATAAAAAGCCATTGACAAATTAAGAAATAAATTCGCTGCACGTAGGCGCCGAGCGCGCGAAACACGCGTGAATTATGTGAATGCTTTGTACGTTTTTGTTAATTAATTTTGCGCTGTGCATCATTAGTAAAAAGGGCTGCAAGGCTACCTGAAGGATAATTAATTACGGCCAGCCCGCTCCGTGAAGGAGTGAACTTGTCTGCTAATTGCTCGCACGAGTTGCTGTTTCTCTCCCTTCATCCTGCGCACTCGTCATCAACCGAACAACTAAACTGACAGCGTGCGCTATTGTTCGACACTAATGTACTTATTTGTATTTGCAATTTCTCAGGGGAAATCTATCTGCTAATTGCATGCATCAATCAAATTCTGTTCACACTCTTTATTACAACGCTAAATCAAAAGAAAACTAAAGAAAAACGTCTACCATCAAAGGAATAAGTACCAAATGTGTCAACTAAGATGGAGTGGGATAAAACCGACACAGAAATTGCAAATTTTTCGGAATCGCAGAATAAATAGCAGCTACCTTTCAGAAATCTAACAAAAAGTGCAAAATTTACTCATTTGTTTTCAAGAAGTAGATAATTTTCTAGAAGGAATTGGCAATGATTTAATTCGCCACCCTTGAAAATAATCGAGTAAACTCGTATGAAAGTAGAAGATATATGAAGAAAAAGAAGGCATTTTGAAATGAATGTGATTCAGCAAGTTTTTTCCGAGATGAAACGCCAGCTGAAAGTTTGAATAACGTCATTACTCAACCAACAGACGCACGCACAACTCCTGCTCCCGCTGGGCGCACAGCCACCATCTCCAGCAACTTCATTTCGAAGACAATTCGTCATCTGCCGCCTTCTTGCGCAACGCATATAAAATATACGAATGCAAATAATTTATCGCATGGTGCGCTCCGCAGCCGAGCAAAGACGAGATGAAATGAAGAAATGCAACGTTGCGTCAATCGGATAATAACATCAGCAGGATGACTACAGCAACCTGCGTATAATAATGCGAGGAAGACATGTGTTAATCGCAATTGTAAGTGAGTTGCGCAAATTATTAGATCAGCATTATTATCGCATTGATTGCCATCGCGATTCTCAATGATTGTTACATAAAATTGCTAGAAATATGCAATTCATCAATTATACAAAAGTGCAGCGTTTAATTAAGATTCCAATATCATTTTTCCTTCACGTTATACCCCTCGGGATGCATAAAATGCGCATTTTTATATTTGTTTATATACCGGCTGACAAAATGTGCAAATATTATTAAAGATATCTTTACGGTTATGACATTAATTCAAAGTCGTACTCTTCTTCTTTCTGCGCACTCAGCTCGCATGCATTTTCTTCTTTTGATTCAAGTTTGTCGAGTGTTGCGAATGCGCGTTTTGCTTCATCTCGAACGCAGATATTCATTCGTACACGTCCTCAACTTGCGTTGTGTTGCGTTGCGCACAACTTTTTTACACTTTTTCACTTTTCATCTGCATTACCTGCTCACTTAAGCATATGAAATGCAGCGGCGCAGATGCAAAGTAAATTGCGGCAATTAAACGAAACGCACGACCAACTAAAATACCTTCATACAGTCGCTCTCGTTCAATTTACGCCGCATCGCGCGTCTCACACGCCTCATGATTAAATGGCGGAAAGCGTATTTGCATTTCACCATGAATGTGCATTCGATATCATTGGATTATTATGAATATGACATTCGCAATGCGAAAATCCACATACAAATCGTGTATTTACTCCAGTTATTTATTTGCAATCGCAATGCAGTTCAATCGAGTGTTATACCAAGCGCCAAAGCAAGCTAGTTTTGAGTGATGTTCTCTCCGTACGCATGTGGGCTGTTTGACACTAATAATAATAAAATATCCACATATGGCAACTTTACAACAAACAAGATTTTCGCAGCGTTCAACTGAAATTTAGATCAACCTGTAGGTACACGTAAAAAATACATTTAAAAAGTGCATTACACATTTACATTTTACGCCAAGTACTTATGCATAATTAGCATAAATATTGATTCCGTTTCTTCATAAGATTTCGCATCTCATCTATTTCCGAAATGTCCCTTAATTAAGATTATTTTTACTTTATTTCCAGATTGCATTGCAATTTATTGCTCTTTGCATGTTATCTTCGTTTAATCGCATTTATTCAATGATCTAATGCCATTAAGTGAACAAATAAAATATTACTTAGTCCCAATCAGTATTTTTGAGCTCGCATTCCATAATTAGTCACGTTGAAATTTCAATCAAACGTAAAAAATTAATTAACCGCTAATTATTAATTCATTTGCGTTAATTGCACACGAGATAAGATTTTACCCACAACTAGTCTGCGCAAATTAATTAATTCTTCTTCCTGCGACGTTGACGCTCGCTCGCGTAATTATAATAATAATAATAACGCAAAATACGAACGATCTCATTAAATCTGAGACAATATTTACCCATTTACCCAATAATTTCATAAAATTGCGCGTTCGCAAATAATGTGCAAACTTCATGTGCATTGCAACGTTTTTTTTGTACTTGTTTTCCTCGTTGCTCGACGAGCTAATAAGATGTATAACGACGTTTTCTTGGACGCAATTATAATTTCCATGAATATTATACCCAACGTACGTACGTACACGCAAAGCATAATGCAGTTTGATTCGAGTATGATGAGGAATTAAGTTCTCATAAAAAAGTTTGTAATACGAAGTTGCGGTGATGAAGAAGTCGACTACCCGAAAAAAGACGCAACTTTAGACGCGAGCAAGAAGCAAGCTTGAAATTATAAAAAATGTATTTTTAATCTTTTTTAATGGCCGTCTCAACATTCAATGTTCCATAATGCGTTTTGAGTTGATGTGTATGAAATCGTAGAAAAATTGTTGAAATTTTTCAGTCAACTTTTGATTGATATCATAATGCATCACAAGCGGCTTATGTTACATTCGTGTGAGTTACTTTTTGATTACTTGATAATCTCACATGTTTTCCATGTCTTTTTTCCTTTGATGTAATTGATTATTATCTTGTTCCTTTAAACCGCAACGTTTGAAAACTATGTGAACTTTTAGCTCAACGACATGATGATGAATTATTTTTGAAGTGGATGTCATGACATTTCTTGAAATTTTAAAATTTTCAGAACACTTTCATCAAAAACTCATAAAATCTTAATTAAAATACTTTAGAATCAAATTCCCAACATTTTTAAAACGTGCACTGGAAAATGCAGTAAGTTTTTTTAGAGTCAGCTTGATGATTCGAAAATCATGTTTCTTGACTCTCTGAAAGAGATTTTTGTTTTATGAGAAAAAAAACTTATTGCAAGATTGTTTTAAATAGTGAAAAAATCTTAATGAAAATAGTTGACAATGAAACTCACACGATTTTTGTAAAGAATCCCGTCTTACGTGAATGCATAAATAAGGAAGTGCAATATTTCTTCTAAATTGCCGCGAAAAAAGTGAAACGTATACACGAATGGCAAATCTGTATCCGAGTAGTGAACACTTGCAATGCAATCGAAACGTGTGGAAAACAGCATGCCGTAAATAGCAAAACATGTTCAATCACCGACCAGCTCGTTGAGAGCTCAATAACTATCGATTCAACGACATACTTGGAACTACTTCTTCACTTACTCGCGCGTATACTCCGGCTGAAAGTAAGCGAAATTGAAAACACAGTTCATTCCTGTACTTTTCATATAAAATTTTCAGTCTCAGGTTGCACTGATGAAAACAGCACAACAAGCCAACACGATAAGCGCGTATCAATTCAATAAAGCATCTTTGCGCATCTTCAACCTTCTTCAACTGCCATTGCCGCAACAAGCGCCGAAGAGCTCGGCGAACAAAGACAAGGACGCAAATCAACAAACTGGAATTACACGAGAAAGATGCACGTGTAGTAAAGGTATGGCATGCACGTCGTCGATTCCTGCGCGCAGATAGATAAACGTGCGTTGCATGAAGGACAACTTCCGCATTTCCACCTCATACGTACCTAGGTACAATCCAACCCAACCACTCTCTTCCTCTCTTTCTTCGTCACCGCCGCAGAGCGTAAGTAAACAAAATCGCAATATTTTTCCGCGGCTTATCTGCCTCCTAAGCTACATGCGCATAACAAGCCTACAAGCGCGCACTCATAAGTCACGTCTCCGCAGGACTGCGTTCCCGCATCCCTCTAATCGTACTTTAAGCGCGTTGTAATACATTAATTACGGTTTCACCATAAATAATTACACGCGTTCGCAGCGTGTTGCTAATTAATTGAAAAATTAAGTGTTTGCCCGAAGAAAACTAGTTTCATAGTGTCACTCAAAATAATCACTGCGCTGCGCTGGGAGCGTACGGCAAAAAGTGCAACAACTTGCTAGTTTAAGACCAAGAGATTGATGCTTTTTCTTCGCTGCTCGGCCGTGAACGGCGACAAACTTTACTACGTCTTGCGCTGTGCGCTCTTTACTCGAGGAAATCCACGACGTGTTCGTATGCACAAACCATGTTCTTCCTTCCTTCGTCGCGCGCAGAGTTTCAAAAACTTTTAACTCGCGCTGCACTCGCGACGCGTTTTATATGCAATAGTGCCGCGCGCGATCTCTACCTGTATCCGTGCTACATGCCTAGCTAGTGTATATTTTATGATTTTTCTTATTCCGGGCGTCGTTTACGCCGCGGTTGAATGGAGTGTTAAGTGACTAACAGGATATTCAAGTCGACTTCATAATTTTATATAAGCTACGTTTACGTTGAAATTTTGCAAGATTATTCAATTATTTACGGATATTACCGGACTACTTTAATATTTTGTATGAGCATGTACAAATACACGTTTGAAATTAGCATACGTTTTCAAAACGGCTCGACTCAAAACCGGACTGCTGTAACAAGTTCAAAACCAAAGAGGCAGTCGTGGAATTTTAAAGACCACCCGAAAAGTAATTTACGTACAACAAATGCAGTGCTGCTGCTGCATCGACTGGTGCACTTTTTCATCTTTGCGTCGCATATAAATAGAAACGTTGCGCGCGTAATGCTAATTGACGTCTTGCGCCGACCGAGCGGCCTGCACAAGACATTAATTAGACCTCAAGGCGCGTTCCGTCCGCGTTTCAATACTAATTGTTCGGAAAATGCGCGCTTGTTACTCCGCTCACAATTGCAAACGATGCATCTTACGCATAATAAGCTCGAACAGTGCGCGCCACCTTTTTCTTGTTCGCTTGCCATTCTTTTTTCGTGCACGAAATTCCCACAGAAATTAATTCACAGCTACTGGATGCGTAATGAGCACCTCCTCCTGCCATTGTTCAAAGCAGCGCCAAGCAAATAAAAAAAGAAACAAAGTTGCGCTCAGTGAGAATTCTAATAAATGTCACTAAAGTATCATTCCAACGCATAAATATATTAAAGCCCGGCGCATTGTGCACCCTTCAAGAGTTGCGTATTACTTTGCTTCGCGCGAGAAAACGCGTCGAAAATGTGTAATGACGCGATAAAAATTCATGGGATTGACGTGTTATGCAGAAGGCCGTGATAAAGAGATGACAAAACAAGCAGAGTTGCTGAGTCGCCAAGGACTCGAAAGGGAGGCGAGGTGTTTACGCGTTTACGAGCCTCAGCAAGATTGCGTTTTTTAAAATGCGTCTTCGTCTTCGTCATCATCATCATCATTACTATCAACGGCAAGACGCCTAAGGATGATCGGCATAAGCGTACTAGTCCTTTATCCACCCTCTGACACCCCTGAACCCTTAATGCGCAACGTGTCGAGGTCGAAATTAAAAATCCTTGGAGGGTCCTCATATTCTTTGTCTTCAACTTTTTCTTACTTTTTGCTTGTTTCATTCATTTCTCGCGTTTTAATTTAGTCTACCGCCCCCTTCTCCCTCGCGTCTCTCAAATCTAATGAAAAATAATTTTTCCCAATTGCAAAACATAATTGTTTTTTTAATTATACAAAAATTTTTAATTTCCCAATTATTCCCACAAGACGCATAACGGCACCAAGACGAAATTAAAAAATTAACACCCTCGCGCGCTCACCTTTCGGGGTGCTTTCATTATAAGGGTGCCAGTAAAGCAGATTAATTCAATTGTTTGACACGTTGGATCCGCGCATGAATGAAAGTCGTCCCTCGAAGGACCGTTGAGCAATTTCACATACACCTCTCCTGCTTTCAGGCAAACGCCAGGACAAAGCCGCTGACTGTAGACTGATATTAAATGCAAACGGTGGGCAAAGGACAATGGTGTCAGGATGTGTTTGTGTTGGCCAGGCGTTGAATCCTGGAATACGCTTGTTGATGTTGCGCCATCGTTCAACGTGCGGCAGCGGCGGCGGTGTTGAAAAGGGACTTGAAATGAAACGTTTTGTGTGATTTACGTCCTTTCATATCCTGCGCTGACAAAGTAATAATACGCAGCTCCTCCAGTATAAAGGACTCGAGCGAGTATTCATAAGAGTTTGATTAAAAATCACAAGATATCTCTTAATATTTATGATCACAAAAGAAAAACGTTGAAACTACCGCCCAAACTACCATTGCATTCAGTTCAAGAGCAAATAATTCTTATGAAGAATGATTCAAGTTACTTAAGTATGGAGCGCAAGATAGGCAACCTGCCAGCCAACATGCATCACGCGTAGCCTATAGCTCATACTATAAGCATGAATAAATCGTACATTTCAAAACCTTACGTACTCTTTTCAATTGTTGAGAGAAGCTTTTAACTCATCGTAAAACGTTTCAACTTTAACAAACCGTAATGCGCGTGTACTTTACCGAAAGGGGAGTCTAATGTGATGTGATGACGGCAATAAGCAGCAACGATAATGACGCTTTTCCTTTTGTTGAGTTTTAGCGCATTTGAGAGTGGTGTACTCTCACCTTCTGCACCTCTTACCCATCGAGGCAATTCGCACGGCGCGCTCGAAACGAGCGAACAGGGATGAATGTTGTACGAAGTGCTTGTATGCAAATTGCTCGGCAATAATGCACAATTGCAAAATTGCTTTAAAAGCCTCATATTCCGTAATTTTTCCTCTTAAAACTTGCTTTTCTCACCATTGCGCATTCGACGCGTAAAAAAGTGTTGCTTATAACTCATCCAAAATTCCATTAATTTTTTGCACGAGGTACATAAAAATTATAGTTGAAGGTGGAAAAGTGTTGCTTCGGGCTTGTAAATAAAATAAATGGCGTTGATAAGCGGAAGAATAACAACAACAAACGCCCGGACGAACACTGCATACGTACAGGGGAGGGCAGAAGAAAGCCTCGAGTAACCTGGGGGGCGGAAGGGCGACGTGTGTTTTTAGGGGCGACGTAATAGAGGCACGGCTTCTTTTACGCTTCCTGACTCGCTTCCGGCCGCATTTCCGCTTATGTTATGCAAATTTGAAGATGTTTTGCGTTGATTTCAAGAATTTCCAGCCGTGAAAAAAATGCATTTCTTATTCCGCACTGCGTACGCCACGTTACATTTCGCTCTCCCTTCCGTAGGCGGTGGAAGCAATGAATTCCCCAATGAATTCCCTATTTCCAGTCTCGCTTCCTTATCATGCGAATAAAAATGATGATTCTTACCTAAAACAAAAAGAACATTTATATTAGATAAACTCCCACAGACATGCATAGTTTTTATGCAAGAAATAGCAATAGATTTTAATTAAAATTTATGTGAGAAATTACAATAAAATCTGCACTAAAATGAAAGGTGAAAAGTCACGTAAATTCCGTGCGAAAATACTCCAATTAGATGCGTTTTTATCAGTCTAAGTATGAAAAATTTACATACAGAGTGCACATCGGTCGCGTTCACGAATGAATTATCAGACTCGAGGGATGCTAAATACACAAGCGAGAAAAAGAAAGAAGGAAGCAACCCTTGGCCTGTCTCTAAAAATGAATTAAAACCGCACCAAGTGCGCTCATTTCGCAGACTTTCCTTCACAATACGATTGTTTGAACTCGTGTTTTTTGCACCCCCCAAACACCGTTTCATTTCCACTCATGTATACATCTAAGTGCATTGAGGACAGTGTGTATGTGTGTGTGTGAAAGCGATGCAATAAACGAATACTGAAACTGGAAAATTAATTAATTTCAACGTGAAAGCAATGACTCGTCCCTGGCGTCCACTTCACTCCGTTTACCCGGCCTGAAAAACCCCCGAGAGAAAATGAATGGAAATATTCCACGAACCAAATACAGCTTTCCTGCACGCGACTAAGACTGTTTATTTATTTTATACTTGCTGGTTGGCTGTTCATCAAATAAAAATTCACCTTTTGCACCTTTTTTCGTGGCAATAAATGCATTCAGCAATTGCGCACCAGAGATGAGCGTATTCATCCCAATGGCCGCGCTAATGAAGAAGCAATAAATGCCCATCGCGTTTCGAGCAAAAAAGGGGGGCGCACGATGGTAATTAGTCGATGTGCAATTGCCGGCAATAAAATTGCGACGCGTTGAACGTTCGAATGAACGCAAAAAGTACAAAACAAAACACTTTCAACCAGTTGAAATTAAATCGTCAAAGCTGTTGCTTGTGCTCTTTCATCTTTCATGATCATTATTGCACATGACGAAAGGGATGTGCATAACAATTCAGAGTAATTAAGGTAAACACGCCGCGTACAACTTACTGCTTCCCCTTCATCCCATTGCGCAATTTGTTTGTCCGTTTCCTTCCGATTGCTCGCGGTTTATTTGCGTTTCTTGTCCATGTCTAGTTTGCTTAGAGACCTTCCGACTCGTTGAGTGTATTGCCATTAAGCAAATGGTAGCAGCAATGTTAACAATGGTAAATCGACAGGACTATGTATGCTAATTGCACGGCTTGTACCTTCGTTACTCGTGCGCGCGTTCGCGATCGATTGTTTCGCGGTTTCAAGAGGCCAGAATGCCCGCAGCGCATCCATTGATATTCCAGCTCAGACCCGGATGCCAAGGATATCCGGATAACGCTTTTGGGATTAGTCACGCGGGACGCGTCGTTTCGATTGTATCATGACACCGCTGGGATGCTCAGCGAGGATGTTATCTCAAAGTGCCGATAACCCGAGCAATTAACAATCCAACGCCGGCTTGCGCTAATTTATCACGCAATTAGCTAATACCCATTGCTGAATTATTTTATTCCATGCTTATAGGTGCCTTCAATAAATTTCATATGCGATTGCATCGACTGAAGATACCGCCCCTATCCAAGATTTTTAAATTGAGTTATTAGCTTGTTAAACTGACTAAAGTAATGTCATTATTTAATCTGTCAAACAAGGTGTTGGTGGCGTTCGATGCGCACAACAAACACGACGTGAAAAAAGAGGGAAATTTCGAGGATTGGTGGGTCGGAGAAAAAAGGGAGTTTGGCGGCTTTCAGCGTGGAAAAAAGGACGAAGGGAGAATGAGAGATATAAATGGATTGCGTCCTGATTCAATTGCGTCGACATCTGTTTTCCAGCCGGCTTCTTCTTCGGTTCGGTTTCGACTTCGATCCATCCTGCGCCGAGTACCAAGGATGGGCCGCGGTGTGCGTGGTGCTGCGCCCAGAATGATTTATCGCCCCTTTGGCTATTAGGATAATAAGAAATGTGCCCTTAGCACCGCGGTATGCGCATACCCTTTTCGCCACCCCGTATTTTTTTCGCCTTGTGCGTTTTTCTTGATTTTCCTCGAGCACAACAGCCTGAAGAGCTGTTGTGCTCCTTATGAATTTCACCCGCCAATAAGTCGACTTCCTGCTCTTCCAGCCGACAGGAAATGAACAAAATTGCCTTTGCATATATTTGCCGAAACAATGGACAAAGACAAATACGAAGCAGACAAAAATGATGAACAAAGCGGAAGAATGAATCCTCCCTCAGGTTGTAAATGTTAATATCCAATCGATATTCGATTATGCGACTTTGATAAATATCCTGAAATATCCTGGGAATTCTCAATATTTCTCATGATAAAAATATAATCATATAATGGAATGGAAGAAATAATAAAGCAAAAGCGCGAATAAAAGGTAGAAAAACGCGTGAAATGAAAAGAAACGAGGCAAACTGATAGCAAGCCAGAAGGCGTCATAAATACTGAACGCCATTAATGTGATTGTGCGGATTTACGATCGACGGCCACACCGCCATCACTGCCGCCATTCCCCTGGCGGCATTCAGCAATACTTTTACTGGCAACGTAGTAGCCAGTTGCCAAACCGCCACCGAACCACAGCAAGTGCTAAAATTTATATTGCTGTGAAATATCACAAAATGCACGCTCATTGTCAATATACGTAAATATACCAAGTGTTACCACAAAATTCCCTCTTCCTCTTCCTCTAAGTTTAAGCAGAAAATGGAAAAATCCATACATGCGCGCAATCATATATCAAAGAAATACATCAGAGCTGTCGAAATAAAATTTAGTGCAAATAGAATGGAGCAGCAGCAAGCAGGCAGGACTAAGCATGCACAACGCATAGAAAATTATGGGAAACCCAATCTCATTCCTCATCTTCTTCTTCACTCTTTCACATCCACTTCTTATGGCGCTGTACGCAAGTAAGTAAGTAAGTATTAGAAACTTTGTAATAAACTTTTTCCTCGTTTCGCTAAACGAAAAATTAAACGAAACTTTACAAAACATGCATAATTGCTTAAAGCCTCCAAGCGCGCGCGCTCTTCCTTTCATTCACTCTAAAGCATTAGTCAATTATGCACGACCTTTATACGAGAGAAGAAGTTGAAACAACTTTTCTCAGCAAACAGAACGAATGCACCTAACTCGCGTAATTGACATAACGCCATAATTACATATCGAAACGAAGCGAACGTTTTCTTCAAAGTTGGCCAATAAGAGCTACTTGCGAATTCCGTTTGAGAAAAGTCTTACTTTTCCCCGGCTCTCTTTTCCTCGCATTGCGATGGTGGTACGTAGAAATACGTCATTTCGCATTATTGCTTGTCCTTTGCCGCCGCCCTTCGTTGGCAATATGTAAAGTGCTATTTTTTGCTGTCAGCGCCACGCGCACAAGACGCAGAAAAGATAAACTTCGGCACGAATGTTTCGCATATTGAAAAATGAACTCGCAGACGCTTCGCTAACATGATACACGAGCATTGAGCCAATGAAATATTCATAATTTCAACCCCCCCCCCCCTGCTCCTAACATTTTCCGTTTTGCACTACAGAGTGTTCCCTAAATTATTTATGCTCAATTTGCCGCGCATTCACGGCATTAAATGAAAATTAATTAAACGCATTCAAGAATGTCTTTATAATCATTATCAGCGGCGTGATTCTCACCGAAGGAAGGACATCTATTATGATGTCAGATTCAAGTCGCATTGCATCATGGCATTTTCCAATTTTCGCCGAGACCCTCGAGAGGCAGAGTCTATCAGCAGGAATGCGCCCCGGACTGAGATTGCGATTGCCAGACGCGAACAACGAAGAATCGTCGAGCGAAGAAGTCAACGAGTACGCACAATAGACGAGGCGAATGCGAATGAATTCGTCGTGTCATTAAGGGGCATTCATTAAAAGCTCGTTTGCTCACTATGCGCGCCTCGCGAGACGACTCCAAAGTCGACGAAGGCTGGAATAATCGAATCGCACATTTCGCTCGCCATCCATTCGTTTCGCTCACTATGCGCTCAGCGTGCTCGCACAACTTTACGCCAAAGTTGCGGCATTGAGCAGGAAGTAATCAAAATGTCATATGCTTTTCTATTCTATTCATATTCATTTGCGTTTTCGTAATGTAATCAACCGATAAAAATCTTCTTTATAAATTCATATTTGTACATAATACATCACTAATCTCAATTTGAGAATATTCTTGTTTACTTCCCATTGCTTCAAAGCTAATTACTCTTTCAATTAATTATTAAATTTATTGGCAATGTGTTTAATTCGAGTTCATTCATTGAAAAAATCATTTATGAATGTAACTTTTAATTTTGTTTCATTCAAATGTGCGTAGTAATGCGTGATATAAAGAAAACTGTGCGTGTGTAAGGTGTGATTTTTCACACCTACTTGTGAAATTATTCTTGGGAGCATCTACTAGTTATTAATAATTCGCGATTAATGTCGATTATTATCAGCTGCCGTAATTATCACTGATAAACAATGATTATTATTTTAATTAGGTGTGAATTTGACGTCGACTTTTTTCACACCTCTGAATTTTATCTCTAACCAATACTTGTACATGTTTTTACACATGCAACGTGCACATACACATAGACAATGCTTCAATTCAATTTTTATGCATTACAACTTATTTATTTATGTATTTTGATGATTCTTTCTCATTTTTTTTAAAGATTCTATCGTTGCAAGCGCATGTTGAGCCATTTATTAATATGCAGTAAAAAAGGGGACAGTATGATCAAAAATCAATGATCACATGCCCGAAAAAATCCTGATAACAGAGGCATTGCGGCTTTTTTGTTTCGGTTTTGCAAAGTCATCAATTCTCAAAGGCGCGCACGAACGCATAAACTTCCCCGAGGAAGAGGCGAGGAAAAAGTTCATCACACGGAAGAAAATGGCCATACACGAAGGAGCAGCAAAGCGCGAACGTGCATAACGCAAGGAAGAGGACGACAGCGAGCGCCCGCGAAATAAGAAAATAAGAGGGATGATCGATTTCTTCTCGGAGGCAAAATTGCGGCTTTGCGTGCTCGTCGAAGCGTAAATTCGATAACGAAGTTACTGAATGGGCGCGCTCGTTCGACGTATTTCTCGTCAGCGCAAGACGAATTTCTTGACGCTGATACCAGTCGAAATTTTATGCATTTTCTCAGCAAATATGCGCGTAAAATGTGATCAATGATTATCGAAATGAACAGTAAATTTCGGATACAATAACGATCCAACATCCATCCCCTTTTCTCCTTATAAACCCAACAGCGTAATTTCTACAAACAGCTAGAAATCCCTTTAAAATTATTAATAGTTGCTTTAAACTCTTCAAAATAATCTCCAACTTGATGAAAATTGAATGTGAATGACAAGTGAATAGTGAGTGAAAATTAAACTTTGCATTTCACTGTTCGCAATGCAAACTATGCATGCGAATGTGCCCTTTGTCTCTTCCGTATGTGCGTTTGAATAGGTTTGGCGCATGTGTGCGTGTATTAAATAGCAGCCGGATTGCATTCAGAGACCATCAATCTTATCTATCGTTGCGCTTCTGGCCTGCCTTTGTCATCATCATGACGGTCGGCGCTGCATGCATCGCGACTCGAATCTCGGCGCAGGCAGCATAAACCATTCGCGAAGTGCGAGCGAACAGAGCGTCCCTTTTATTCATGGCCTCGTTTTGTTTTGTCTTTGTGCGCCGCGAAACCCTCCTTCGCTAAAGAGCAGCAGGAGCGCGCAACGCAAGAAGCACGTATCGTCTTTCTTATCTCCGCGCATCCAACTCGCGCTCCGCTGAAGCTACGTGTAGTGTTTAAAACGTTTAGGCTCCGGCCTGTTCGCAACTTATGCGAATCATTATTAACTAACTTCATGTACGTACATGCTGCAATCGACTCGTAAACGTATACTCTGCTTCGCATACAGTACGCGACAAATATTTATTTGCGCCGCATGCGAACAATTCGTGCGCAGAGTTTTGACTGTACATACGAGTGCTATCTGGAGACAGCATCAAATTTCCTCGACAACCACCACCGCCGTCGCTGCCGCCTCCGAGAGGATGGATGTGTGCTTTATGACTAGCTTTGTACGCGTACGTCAACTGACATGACGTGCACATGGTATGCGACTTGTCATACTTGTCACATGCACGATGCTGTTGCCCTTCTAATAGGCACATGAGCGATCGAGATAAATCTTGGACGCTGCCGACTGCGTCATGATGTTGATGGGGTTGTTTTGATTGCTACACGGCGGGTGTCTCGGCAACGCGTACGCTCTCCAAGTCATCAGGCGTGCCGGAGAGGCGGCTACATCAGGCACGTTCATATCGCATGCATTACGTGATGACAGCTTTTATTACCTTGTAATTATTAATTTCATTTGTAAACCGTGAGAGCACACATCATATGCGCCTTATAAATAATCAAATTATATGATTGATTTAATAAATATAAATGCTGAATCAATTATTTAGACCACCCGCAAACTATAGAGCAAGTGAAGTAAAATTAACTCTAAAGAGTTCTCTAACAATTTTCTAGAGGGCTTTAAAATATTTCATACGCGTACTTGGTGATCAATCAATCAATCAGTCATTACTTATTTTTGAAATAATAACGTCACACATGGCATGTGACATTGACACATGCCAATTCGGCTGTATAATTCGTCTGGTACAGGGGCTTGTTGAAATTTATGAAAGACAAACGTGTGATATTTTTACGTAATATTTTCACATGACAAATACGTCAGAATGTGTCGTAAATCCCCTAGTCGGCAAACACATCCGCTATGCATGATGCTATGACGGCTATTGCAAATGGCTTGTCGAGCACAAGTGACAAAAGAGCGCGCGCGCCCGGTGCCACCGCCGCCGCCGAGCTGAGATACAGTCGCCAAGGCAACGCGAGCGCTGATTACAATCTAGATGAGCCGAGGCGCGTATTTGATTTACGTTCGCATCGTTGCATCATATGTCTTTGTACGCGAAGGAAGACAATCCTTGACAGAATCCTAGATTGCTAACATTCCAGACATTGCCTGCTATGCAGACAATATTGACGCAGCCAAACTAAAAACGTGCGCAAATTCATATCTTATTAAATATTCGCTAGTTCTGATAGCAGCATCGCACTAAAATGAAATTTTCGCAAGGGTGCACATTTTTTCGAGTGTAATTTCGTTCGTTAGCAACACGCCAACAAATTCCAAATTGCGAATATGGTAGTGCAAGTGCACGGAATTGGCACATTGTGCACGTTCGCATGGAGAATCGGCGTGTGCGAGTGCGGCTGTGTGTTATGCGTGTCGACCACAAACCGCAAAATTTAATTTCGCCGCCGCGCCGCCACCACTCGCGCGCAACTGTGTATAGTGGACGAACGTGATCAGCAAGCGCATGAATATAACACCTAGCTCCTCTCTGTCCGTCTGTTCGTCTGTCATCAACGCGCAAATACATTTCTATATTCGCATTGTGGCTGCATGGGAAGCACAATGTGGATTGCCAGTTTTCATTTGCGCATCACCACCCGAATGAATGAATATGAATTTTGCTGACTTTGGTATTAGTCCCTGCCATTCATATCGACCACACTACTGTTATTATTATTGCAACTGCTACGACCATGTGCAGCACCAAATGCAATAACATTTTCGATTATGGGCGGCTATTCGTTATGAGAATTGATGCAACTACTGTCAAAATAGTCAAACAAGTTTCTGGATCAATAGCATTTTTTCATGAAATATTTATTCATGTTTCTAAATTATTATTTCTCAAAAATATCTTCGCAATGAGAGAAATATTTTGATCTTATTCTTTCTTTTTTGCAAAGCCAGACAATTATCTATAATCTACTGCTCTGTAAGGTAATAATAATAATATATTTTTCATTTCTCATTCGTATAATTTTGTTATTGGTATTTCTGAATGGAAATGATTCAAGTGCCATCACGTATTTTATTAGCAGCCAACCGCAAAAACGCAATGGAAATAAATATAAAAATAATATAAAAAAGCAAAAATCCGTTGCGCTGCCTGCACGAAATATGTATTCGTATGATGAAAGAGCAACGGTTATGAAAAGCAAATCAATCGTGCACGCCGAAATTGCTCGTAAACGTATAAAAAGCAACAAAAAATCAACAAATAAAATCGCTGCATGTAGGTAAGGTAAGGTAGGTATATAATTTACGGTGTTGCTATTAGGCACGCATCGTCCTCGTCATTTCACAGGAACGTTACGTACGTTACCTGTTACCAGCGAAGAGAAATATTCCATGACTGCGCGGTGATGTAAAACGCCATTGTAAAATAAACAGCGCAAAATATGAGAGATACCGACGTGTGCACGATGAATAATAATACCGGAATGAAAAACGTGCATAAACAATTCATTTGCCATTATTCCAGATTCTCAACACGTACTTTTATCATTTTATTCCCAACATTACCGTGTTTTATATTCTCCAAGTTTATGAATTATCCTTGAAAATTTACCAACATCAAAATTAACAAAATATTTACGCGGACTCCATTTTTTTTTTTCTAAATTTGAAATAAAATAGCGCTGATATAAATAAAATTCTTTCGTCGTAAAAAATATATATCTATAAAGCAGCTTATTTAGTTTGCTAGTTAAGCAAGAAAGTAAAGAAAGTAGCAAAACGTAAAAATGTAAAACGAGGCGAGTAGTGTGCCAATTGAAAACAATCCAAGTGCAGCTCGTAAAATGTAAAACGCAAGAGGCGAGGAAATAAGGCCGTTCGTTCGTTCGTTCGACGAGTGCATGAACGAGCGCGACGAAAAGTAGCAGAAGTTCGTTCGTCCGGTCTCCACTATACATGTGATATTTACGAGACTACTTTGCATTTTTCAAATGTCGCACGCGATCCAGCCAACCATGTACGGCGTATACGCGAGTGCGCTGCACTAACCAGGAGGTGCACCTCGCCGCTCGGTGCGCCGAAGAAGCGCTCCTCAGCAGAAAACGTAAGGCAAAAAGAATGCGCTGGAAATGTTGTAGTCTTGCGCGCCGCGATACTCAAACTCGTTGCTCGCGCTTCTAACAAACTGGCTGGCAATTCTCGACTTCTAACTATTTCCCATAAAAAATTTACAACGTCTTCAACGAAACCAGTAGGTCAGTTCAACTCACAAACAACCATCGCGCGATAAACGCGCAAGTTTTGCGTTGATTTACGAGCACACTTTAGTTTAAAACTCCTAAATTTAACTATTGCAAAGTACAATCTAAAAACTGCATACTTAACTCATTCGTCCTTTTTATCACTTAACACCGAATATGACAACAGTCCTTTTTCATCCTGTGCATTACTAAATTATATCCTACAATTTGCTTGTCTTTTTCATCCCTTAATCTCCCATTTCTATTTCAAAATCTTTAAAACGCTCAATTACCCCCCAGTCCATACCAAACAAAAGAATAGCTAAACAATGAGTAATTGTCCACCTTTTATCATGTCACAAACAAGGTCGAAACGCCTGAAAAGCCCGAAATGCAAAATGTCAGATAGAAAGCTCGGAGACTAAAGATTTAATGACCTGATAAAAAGCAAGTCATGCGGGGAAAGTGAAAAAGCGATTCAGACTCTGAAACTACATGAAATGACCGGCGAGGCGGAGATGAGGCGCGAAAAGTCTAATGGGGGTTGCCCGTGAATTTGTATCCGTGCATTAATAAACCGTCGTCGTCCTCGGCAGCGGCAGCGGCGGCGGCGGCGGCGTCGTTGTTTCGCTGCCTGACCTCCGGATGGGTTTTTGCGCATTCGTGCATAAATACGCGTCGGAAATATTGTAAAACGAAGGCGGCGGCCAATTTATGCTCGATTTACAAGCGCCGTAAACGTTAAACAACGAGCGCACCCTTTTTCCGCGCATGCAAACGCTGTGGATTTTTCAGTTTCAGTTTTCCGTTTTAATTACGCGCTCGCGCACATGTGCCGAAAAAGCGTGCGGACGTGTGCGGTTAATGCAATGAATAATTAAATCCATTTATTATACGAGTAAATTGGTACAGGGGGCGGCGGCATGTTACACGCATGCATGCAAATTCTGCGCATTTTCCGTCCGGAAAAGAGAGCAGCACAAATTCCGACACAGGCGTGTCACGTTGTTCGCTCCCTCGTGCCATACGCGTTTCGTTGTTCAAACAGCATGAAAAGTCATCTTTTTTATGTATTAAAAAAAAGTGAGGAAAAAGAATGCTTTTTCGGACGTCGAGCATATTAATATTAATATCTCAGCACTGAAATACGCTGAATATTTCTGTAGAATTTAATATCAAAATTCTTTCATGAGCATACGTTGTGCGCATTCATTAAATTGCTAACATTAAACTTCAAAAGTTCACTCGCGATTTTCACAAAAACGTTTCTCCTCTCCTTTTTTTTGGTGAATTTATTCCGCGAGAGAAATTCTCACGTGCGTAAAAGTTAATTGTAAAAAATACGACTTTGTAATTATTCAAAGTGCCTACGAAATCATGGCAAATGCGTACGAATGTCTCCTGCAGGAGCAGCACAGCAGTAGTCCTTGCGCCAAGCAAATAAAGAGAATTTCCCGCTACTTCTCACTGCGTGACCCAAATTCCAAATCTCGCTACGCATTCTTCGCGTGATAAACTCGGCGAGAGAGCGCGTCGTCAATTCCCAGCGAAATAACACCCCAAAGACAGAAGTGCCCAAGTAAACAGAGCCCAAAGAGCTTTACAACCAAGGAGGCGCGACGCGCTTTGAAGATTTCGAGATACTTGCGAAATTGTTGTCAAAATTGCACACATTCGCGGGGGGTGTTGATGTTGATGAGTTGTATAATCTTACACTTACCCACTTTGCACTTTATGCAAACTGTTATAAACAATTTTCCGCATTTCCCCAATAAAACTCTCAAGTTCTTCGCAGTAAAGCGACTTACCCAATTGAACATTAAGTAAATAGGCGACTCGTAAAAATGGATATTTACCTGTAACAAAAAGAAAAATACATTAGTTTCATAAAATTAAGACATCAAATCATTAATTACTCCAGTCATTTATACAATGAAAAGCTCATTTTCATTCCGATAAAAAGTTGATATTAAAACCACACACAATTTTATGATTTATCAAACGAATGTCATGAAAGTCGAATAAAGTCATTAATATAACGTCCAAGTATGTCATACTCTTAGTATAATTCCTCCCTCCTACCCTCTTAACCATAAAGTAGCCATTTTTCTATGAGCTATTGTTTTATATGGTAATAAAATTAATGCTGGAATTCCAAGCACGTTCGTGCGCTAAAAAGCAATTAATCAATCATTTCCTGACTTTTTCACTACCTCTCAGATTTTTCCGCCGCAAGGCCAGCGCGTTATCAAATAAAAATGAGGGTTGCATTTGAATAATCCTAAGCTAATGTTAGTGTTAGGATAGATTAGCTGAATTCAACCGAAAGATATTCAAATGGCCATAAAACAAAG
Organism: Aleochara curtula; assembly: GCA_963978815.1. Classification (NCBI taxonomy): domain Eukaryota; kingdom Metazoa; phylum Arthropoda; class Insecta; order Coleoptera; family Staphylinidae; genus Aleochara; species Aleochara curtula. The sequence goes on along the minus strand of OZ022216.1, from coordinate 13,992,324 downwards.
AAAGCGTAAATTTGTTGGTTAATTCATCATGCACCAAGTAGGTACTCAGTTGAAATACTCTAAGAAGTGAGACAAAACATATTCAAAAGTTTTCCAATTAAGGAAATGCATATTTTAAAAGTCCTTTTTGAGACGCACCCTTAATAAACTCTCAGCATCAACTTCCAAGCGAATCTCGAGTAAGTATCTACTGAAATTTGCGAATAAAAATATTAGGGGATGTTTCTACAAAGTACGCCGTCCCTATTTCTAAATTAGAAATTAATCAACAAAATTTCATTAAAACACTAATTCAAGTCGCAATAAGCGAAATATTATCATATACAGAATTGTTAAGTTAAGTGAAATTTACTGTATTGCCACTCATACGAGTTCATGAAAAACCACCACCCCAAAAGTGTCATAATACTGAAACGAACGCAGCTGTTTACGTCGTACAAAGAAGCCAACAAAAAAGCAAAATATTCGCTTAACCGTCGCGCATTTGCTGAATTTTGCGCTATAAAGCCGACCAGCAGAGCGACAGACAGCGATGAACGCCACCCGAATGGCAATATGCATGTGACACTCGTGTGTGACATGTGTCTCTCTTTTGTATTCAAATTTTGATGATGATCGCATAACGCGCACGCATATGGGACCCTAGACACTGCTGTGTCGCGCCCTGCATCGCCAATGAAGATTGCAGAAATTGAAGCAAGTGCCACCATAAAATGCACTATGAACACTGAATATGCGCGCCGTGTCTATACGCCAATAACTTACACCCTTCTTACGCATAAAAATTGCTGCTCCTTGAAAAATCGCTTTGTTCCAGACAGCTGCGCTGCGCTCCGAACTTTATAAATTTCAACGCACGAATTGAATTGAATATGAAATACGAAAATCCTTTGTCCTTCTTATTTATTATCCTTTCCTTTCATAGTTTCATATGCGAGTTTCATTATGAGAACATGAAGGGAAACAAGACTAGCGTGGCGTAATAATAAAAGCAAATAAATTTAATTATCATCCCCCGCAGGAAATTTATGTGGATAGTTATGAGTGCTAAATCACATTTCCGCATCCTTATTGAAGGTAATACGGATGCGCTGCACAGCACAGCACGCGCGCGTTCATCGTATAAGTGAATCAGGAGGCGGCTTAGCCGCTGCCGCTGCCGCCGCCGCTCACAATATTATTAGATACATCTAAGTGTTATTTATCTCGTTGCCACCTTCGCTCCCGCCGCGTATGTTTGCCGGCCACATACTAATGTGTTTCGGTCAGGAGACGACACAACCACCCCTCCGCACACATGCTGACGCTACGAATTTCTCGCACCCCGCAAAGACTGCGCAGTAAGGAGTAAAACTTGCTTCTAATGCTGATGAGCTTTGGACGCTTGAAATTTAATTAGCGTCACGGGCAGCCCGACTGCTCCTAAAATAGGGTGGCGCATCCTGTCAGCCCTTATATTATTTGTTCGCAAGTAACCTACAGGATGTTCCATCATAGTTTGCAACTTTATCATCCATTCTTCAATCGCCGCATTAATTAAAATTCAACGGTAATTAACCTTATAAAATTAATAATCACTTAAACACACCATTCAAAGTGCGCATCAGATACCTACGTATTTAATTAAACCAGTCATGCGTGTTGCCACATTTTCCAGATTGCTCTCAATTTTCGCTCGGCCGAGAAAAAGATGGAAAGAAGTGCAAAGCGCGACATTACCAAGGTAAATTATGACGCAATTAAAGTGAAAGCTTAATTAATCAAAGGCTTGGGATGGATGCGCACTTAAACGGCTCTAACTCGCGCAGAATTTACAACGCGCTCGCTAGTGACTTGCTCGCAAACGCAGAAAACGAGCATCACTGAGTAGTCTTCTCTTCATAATATTTTACTTTATGGCTGTGGCGCAAGTCTATAAACCAAGCTTTTAATTCACAATTAAAGCCTGCGCAACTTGAGATGGCGCCAGGTGTGCTGGCCATAGCTAAATTAATAATTAATTATTCAAAGTAGCGAACAATGCAAGAAATTGAAATAGTGTTTCACATAATTCATGCGCTGCGCGTGTGTGTTTTACACGTTTGCCTTTTGTTGTCTCTTCTGATTATTATTAATAATGATGATGAAGAGAAATGGAAAAAGTGGCTGTGCTGCAATGCGTAACGCATTAATTAATTAAACGCTGCGTGCGATGGAAGAAACCAGAAGTCGTAAAACATTGACACAATGCGCTGTTGAGCGGCGTGGGAAATAGAAGAAATTAATTTATTGAAAAAAATTCAAACTATGAGATTCACAAACAACCTAATGATTCTCCGTTTTAATTATGCAGAGTGTGAGTGTGTGCCATTTGCGACAATTAAATGCAAGAAAGCTAGATGTGATTATTTCATAAATTCTCGTCAAACTTGGAAAGCAGAAAAAGAATTTTCTGCTTTCCTTTCACCATGCTCGACTTTGTGCATATTTAATGAGCACAAAACACGATAAAGAGGGATAAAAGCAAATAGCCAACTGAAAAAGAATTACAAAAGGAGAGAAGTCAAAGTATATAAATTTAGTCAACTAAAGCCGCTCGCGTTCTCGGTCCGAATTCAGTCGTGGTCGTAAAAAAATAACCGTTTTAATGGCGATAATTGCAGACTGGAATTTGCTTATACAGTCCAATGAAACGAAGCGGAATGGAAGTCAACTGAACTCAAACTCGAAACTTTTAGTCCACTCGCTGTGCGCCAAAAAATCGAAGAACAACGCTAAAGGGCCACAGCGCGACTTCGATTCCAGTGAAATCAACTTCTTTTTATAAACTTTTTATATCCTCCTTTCGCGTCCGCTTCGAATTCGGAGTTGCTTCTCGTTTAATTGTTTTTCGTGCTTTTTATGGAGGTGGTTTACTTGCATGCTGGCTGTAACTACCTAAATTCTTAACGAGCGCGCAGCGTTAATTTAATTTTACGAATTTCTCGAAATCTCCGATAAATCATTATCTGTATAATAAGCTAAAAGGATCGCGCATCGCATCTTCAAAGGCTGAATCTCTTTTACACATTGCAATCTCCGAGGGGATTCCAATAGAATCACTAAACGCTCTTCACCAGTCGGTGGCGGCAACGAGTGGTTGAATGACTCAGCCGTACGAACACGGCCGAATGGCTACGAGATGAAACAACCCTTGTTGCTCATGCACCCCTCAAAAAACATACGTATTATGCATGCATTGTCATCATTTGACTCATTCGTACTTATTGTTTAGAAAACTTTCCACGAATAATGATGCGTCAGTACCTGATTCTCGCAATTTTAATCACAGTTCGACAAGGACTCTTGAGCACATTCGGTGCCTCCAATTCCAACTTAAACCCCAGCCTCTTGCCCGTGCACGGACTGTTCGCAAACTCGGAACTTTTCAGCGACGATAAGCTATCGTGACAATCATGCTTGCGCACGAGAATCGGCGAAGGCATGCGTAAACTCCGATGAATCTTGATCATCGACATCTGACTCGAGCTCAGCTGACTCGAGTCCGAATATCTCCGGCGGAGTTGCTCCGCGGCCGCTGCCGCCGCCTCCTCTTCCTCGATATCGCTCATGTAATGTTCGTTAAAGTACACGGTGGTCGGCGAGGGCGATGGCGCCATTTCAAAGCGATGCCGAATTTCATTCGACAGGTTGCGCACCTCTTCCAGCTCATGCGCGAGGTCACCGTCCTTTCCGAGATACTTGCTGCTCGCCGCCGCGTCCTGCACGTTAAAGTTGGCGGGCAGCCCGCACGAGCTGACATCGTCCAAGGTGCGCGCGTGCAATTGGCGCAAATCGCGTATCTTCTGCCCGACATAGTCCGCATGCTGCTGTCGCAGATGATTCAGGCTCACTTCGCGCCGTATTTTGTAATAGTTCTCATGCTCGCGCCGCGTGGAAAACGTGGTGCCGAATGCCTGCGTCCGGCTGAGCATCGGCGACCTCACCGCCAGCAGGTTGGCGACGAACCGGCTGGACACTTGCAGATCAGGCATCGGCGGCGGCGTCGGAATAGGGAGGTCGGCGAGCCGGGCGCGCTCCTCCATCCTCAACACCCGCACATTCACTGACCTTTATTCAACACAATCGCGCCCGTTCGTCGCGCGGAATAAGAAAAAGCGTCCGAACAAGTTCGTTACTGAATTTCTACTGTGTTGCGCTGCGAATTGAGAATTGAATTACGCATACACGCCGCCGACGCGCACTCTTCGCTCGTGTTTCGGTGGTGGTGAAAGGGGGACGCATGCACATGCACTACGGCTACACCACACTGAAAACCTCAGCGCCGAGAAACATTGGGGGGCCCCGACGACGCCATGCGACCACGTGTATCATGCACTTGCACCCACAGTGACGGCTCGCTATCTGTGTGCACGCGCGTGTACATGTGTTTGGGGTGAATGGGGAGCCCCACGCGCTCGCCGCCGAGGGTGACTAAGCGGGCCGGCGTCGCGACGCGCCGATATCATGCGATTAAAATGAACGCGACGAGACGAACGTACAACACTCTCGCTTTCATCCCTCGTATCTCTCGCGTCTTGCTTCCACCCGTTACCTTAAGTCCGCGTTGCGAATTATGGAAAAATCAACCCCCCAACAAGGTACAAATGTGTTGTGTGCTTACACGCGTTCATCCATTTAACCAGGCGCGCAAAAGAACGAAATAAAGACTAAGTATCAGCAAATTAATTAATCATCACTAGCGCAATCTGCAAATTAGTTTTGCAAATATTTCAGTTCAAAACTCGACATAGTTTAAAGTTTAACCAAACACAAAAATCCCCAAGTCACGCGCGCTCGAGCTCTGGTTAATCTCCGTTCGGCGTTGATGAGCGCAAAATAAATGAGGACGTGAGGGTGTACAACCTGCCCGTGATTATTCAACGTCTATCTTAGGCATTTCGCTCTCCCGACTATTAGTGCGCTGCACGCTGGGAAAGTCATGCGCGTGATGGTTGATGGCTGATGAGTGCTCACAACTCTTCACTAGCACTCCTCCCAAGCAAATACCCTGTGAATATTACTCCCGCTACCACCGAGTCAGAAATTCACGTGTCCCGTGTACACCCGAAAATAATAATTAACATTGCGCCGTTTGACGTGACGTGTGCTCAACCCTTTTCGGCCGAGGTCTGCAAATGCGCTCGTAAACACTGAAATATCGCAGCGCATTTTTGGCCGGCTTTAATCATCAATTTAGCACGCAATCAAGATTAATCGCAATTCCCACTGAAAATGTGAGAATTCGCCAGCTTTTCGCGTATAAAATGCCGTTACTTCGCAATTTATTTAACCAAAAAGCGCAGCATTACTCTGCCGATTACAGGTGAATAAGCGGCTGAAATTAATTAGGAAGGAACTATTTGTAAAAACATACATTCATAATGCGACTTGTTGTAATGTTTGGTAGTTTAGAACGTGCGCCTGTTTGATTGTTTCAATGTAGCAGCGCGTCGCTAATGGCACTTCTAATGCATTTTCTTTGTTTATTTCCCATTATGAGGCAGCGCGTATGCGCTCTTGCGGTTCTTTGCCGGTAGAACAAACAAACAAACCGTCGATGGCGGTTGATTCTGCACCAGCATCGCTCGCACACGATGCGCACCAGAGCGTTCTTCCTCCTCTTCCTCTTCTTCTTCTTCAGCATCTCGTGAGTTCGCGCGCGCGCGAGAAGATGCCAAAACGGCAAGTGTTTTCGTTTCGGCTTTCGCAACACCGCACACTGGTCCAAAACAGCATATTTTTGGAAAATGCCTTATAACTCAAAATTGTCCGAACCGATTTTCAAAATTCAAATTTTGTCATGATAGTAAAAACACGGCAAATTGGAATTTGATAAAAAATTAATAACTTTCAATAAATCCATAAAATATTAACAAAAATTGATGAGAAACTGATGAGAATGCTTTAATTAAATAAACTTTAAAACGACTTGCTGCGTATTATCAAAGGTTTTGCCGCAATCTAACTCGTTAACTTCTCATATTTCAATACGTCTCTCTCGCACATTTTAACGTTTGCATCATGAGACACTGTTAAATTATATCGGCACGACTATAAAATCGGCAAAATTTCGTCCAAAAAACTAAAAATTTCATCTTCAAAGTGTCATAACTTTCTTATGGGCGGGTTTGGGCGCGACTGGACATAGCAGAGGTGATTCTTCATTTAATTATCTATCTGCCAGTGGTAATACCGCTTTGACACAGCTTGACACACACTAGTAGAACTCGATTTGAAAATTTTCCGTTCAACAAAAATCTGAAATTTTTCAAAAATTAATTTCTAATTGAAAATATAATATCTAAAAGACGGTATTGAAACCATTCGAAAGACTATTAGTTGTAGTTTATGCACATGCAAAAAAAGTTGATGTGGGATAACTATGAGCTTGGAAAATGAAATTTGAATATGAAGTTTACATGTGAATCAAATCTCGAGCCCAAAATTGTTTGACTTTGTCGCTAAATTGTTGCTAAACTATTTATCCGATTTGGATCATATTTTCACAATCGTAAAATTCAGTTATTCCTTAATTTAGTGGTAAAAAAAAATTTTCAAAAATGTCATTATTTCATTTCACGACAATTTCCCCTTCGGGACCAGTGTGCACCGCATAACGGGGTATTCGCACTCAGCGGGCGATTTATTGTTTGCCAGCGCACGCTGTTTGCGGAACTCAGCAAACAACTTTCATTAAAAATATCAATAAACTATAATGGCGATACATAAAATATCGTCAATTTATTACACGCCTAATGATCTCTTCTCACGTCAAAAAATAATCAAAATAACGTTTACCTCTTCGTCGAGCAATAATTGTATTGTATTCTAAAACTATTTCACTTTTCCGAATTTACAACGTTAGAAACGAATGAGTTAACTGTTCAATCACCAAACATCTTTAAACGGCATATTAATGACCTCTGATAATGTAAAATCTCTTCATTCAATGGCTAATGAACAATCACCATTCTCCAATTCTCCACGAACATTTGTTGAACTATCGTAAAAACTTTCATCAACTTGAATCAACCACAATAATTGGCAACTCGCCTGCAATTTATTCACGTTTAGTACTATCTATTCTCATGTCAAAAATTAATTACGTTTCCCTCATCTAGACTGATTAATTACTTAATCATGGAAGCAAAAAAGAAGTGAATGAATGCAACAACAAAAAATCTTGCTAATTACAATAAAAAGTAGCGCAAAACTTCTTGTAAATTGATGAATGCGTCTCGCATATTTCGTGTTCGAGTTCATTAAGCACGAGCTTACGAAATAAATCAAGTCTGGCAAGGAGGCGACCGCAATAAAACGGAACGCAACAAAACCAACACACGAAATGGGCGAAAATGAGGAAAAATCACAAATGCGATTTGATGCGAATTAAGTGCGCTTCCGTTTGCGATAAAGCACCAGCGCAAAATCCAAAACAAAAAACAAAAAAACGTAAGCGTATAACAGGACCAACAAAAATATCGGACGACGAAAAACGAGCTATAAATCCTAATGGCTTTTAATTACATCCGACTCTCGGCACACGAAATCGATTTTTGGTTTTCATACGCGTCCTGTGTCCTTTTATGAAGAGTGAAATGCACTCCCATTCGATAAAAACAGTTCGTATTCAAGTACAATTAACACGAGCTGGCTGACTGGCAAACTCGTTACGTGCGCAATACATAATCGTAATTTTTCCTCTCTTTGTGAGCAGCTTTATTTCCTCATCCCCGGTGGGAAGTGCACATCCAAATGTTTGAAAATTTACAATGGCAATCATTAAATAATAATGGAAAACTATTTTCCTTTGTTCTAACGCACGCGCTTTAATGGCGAACGTAAATAAAACACGTTGATGTTTGTCGTTTGTTGTTTGTTTACATCATAGCGTTGCATACATGTCCGTGCTGCCTCCGGAGGCATGTCGTACAAATGCAGGGGGGTGGCATTTGCACACGCAGCGCGCATAATACGAATAGGAAATTTGCAATATCGAAATGCGCGCAAATGGAAATGCAAATAGCGCATAGTGGCAGTTTGCTCGTTAACCGTAATTATCCATTAATCAGTACAGGCGAGCTATCTGTCAGTCTCACTGCATGCGCACTTGTCACTCGATTGCATTATGCGATAGGCCGTGTTCGTGCAGGATTCGATTGTTTATGCACATACATGGACGGAAGCATGCGCAATTTGCACATTCGATGATGATGATGATGCTGCTGCTGCTGCTGCTGCTGCTGCTGCTCATGCTTGTTGCAGTACGCGTTTTAAGTCCACGCTAGACTACATGCCTGGCAATTTGGCAATCACGGATTAGAACCCTCGATGAAATTAGCAAGTTAAATACCGAATGGAATTGTCCCGTCCGATAATTGACGATTGGGGATGAAAACAAATAAGTCACACTCTGTGTGATTCACAAGCGAACAATTACAAACAAAATATTAACTGCCAAGTAAAGTAAAAATTCTAGAATTTTAGGGGGACCTGCGATATTTTATAATCATGTGGTAGTTAATATAGCTCAGCTAAATTCATTAGTAACTGAATAATTTTTCAAATTCTCTTGCAAAATAAATTATTAATTCATAGTTTTTACTTAAGTAATATATGAAATGTCTTTATTATGAAAGTAGTTTGAATCTATTTTAAACCACTATGTGTCTATTTGCTGTGAGAACACGAGAAATTTAATCCGATTAGGCAAAAACAGGAAGAAAAAAGCAGCAATCACAAATTAAATAAAATCTCATTGACATTTACATCGTGATACAAATCGAATTAGACATTTACAATAACTATCCAACATTCTCGCATTCCCAATGTTTTAATGCACGCTACGCGTAATGACTCAAGACACCATACGATAAATATCGATTTCTAGAACGAATCGAATTCAATCAATTTGCATTCGTCCGCAAAACTACTACGCATTGGCAGAGCTGCGTATCGAATTGAATTTTTCCAATGCGTTTCTCTCATTTCAGCGCAAATGTCAGTGCGTGCGTGTTGTAGGTGCTATTAAATGAAATTAAGTAGTTAGTTAGACGTACTTAACGCATTAGGTACCAACTTCTATTTGCCAGCAGGTATTAGCGCAGTGAGAAAATTATAAATAAACATAATGCAGCTGAATATAATACCGCGCGCGTAAGCTCAACAGGAAACTAATTTATTTCATCATAATTTACGCTATTTTATTATAGATTTCATTACTGGATTTTCTATAATTACCCATTACTTATTAACGCGCGTTAGATAAGTCAATAAATTTCAACAATAATAATCAAGGACATTCAATGCACTCAATTCATCAATAGAAAAACCGCAAAATATTTCAATACCAACTAAGTATAATTTGATTGAAAAAATGATTGATGCATTGATCGCACACCAATCAATAACATTCACTTCCATAAAAATAGAAAACGGATATTAAAACGGTTGTATCTATGCGCATTCAATAGAAAAATTGAAAACGCGACGTGCAACTCTTCTTCGTCGTTTTCTTCCACTATGCGATCATATCACAAACACGTTTCGTCGCTATTGCGCTATAATAAGTAATACCTAATAATAATAATAAGTGAGTAAAATACGGAATTCATTGCTTTATACAGACACTCGATGACTGGCGATCGCTGATTAATCGGCACAGAGAAGTGCTGTTCATCATTCAATTCTTATTACTCTGCTGCATTCACGATACGTTCAATGTCTCTATAAGCCATCGCGTCCGCTCAATGCGCGCACATTCGAACGCATTAAAATATAATTTAGATAATTATTTGATGATAATTAGTTGGAAATTATTAAGATCGTCAATGTTAATAGACACCAAATAGAGAAGTCGTCAGAAGCGCGCGCACGCGTTGTACCTCACTCAATTCGATCGATTGATGATGATCGATAATCATTTGAAATTAGATCTGCACCGGCCATTTACATTCCGATTTTGTAATGAATGAACTCAATACGAGATTTTCACGCATGGAATGGACACAACTATTTCGTTTTATGCGACGCGGTGCGCAAATTAAGAGAGAGAAAAAAACACTAATAGAAAATTGCCATGATTAGCAATGTATTGACAGGTGAATGGCATATTCATCAAACGCTCAAACTTTCTACAAGAAACTTAATTAAATGTGTTTTCTTAATTGATATTTCACGAGATTTCTAGCTGCTTTAGGTGCTGCACTGCCTGTCTGAATGCATGCATGTATGTAAATGCGAAATGGTTGCAACTTTCAAATTTAAATGTTTCCTGAATATGGAAAAACATATTGCAATTTATTTATTATTATCAATTCGTGATTACTATTTGTAATTGATTTCGTTGTTTATTGCCCACGTTTCAATTATATGACGATTGCCATATGCGGACCACTAAGAGATTTTATGGAGTTTCTAATGAAAGACAAGAATATTAGGTACCTACTATTTTTTTGCTAGATACTCATAACTTAATTAAACACTAATTAAGTTTTCACTCGTTAAGCCGTGAAATTTGTCAACAAATTAAAAGCCTGCTTCTTGGAATTTCAATTAATTTTCCTTGTTATAATCGATAAATAAATTCCCCTATCGCTGCAGAGGACAAAGGACTCATGAATTTTTTACGAAGACAGCAATAAATCTTATCAAGCTGCATAAAATTCCGGAAAACGTGCGCGAATTTCCGCCTTTTGAATGTCCAACTGTGGCGCGTTTCGTAAATTCGCTGCGAGGCTCGTAGTAAAGGACCAAACGCAAGGACACGGCCGATCCTTGTTCGCATGTGGCGTGTCTGGATCGTATTTTAAAGATTGCAGATACGCGACGGACGCGATTGGGGAACGGCAAATGGCCGCAGATAAGGATTATTGCCGCCAATTATTTATTGCTCCACGTCTGGCAAACGCGCCGCAGGCCAACGACAAATTGCCAGCCGCCCGACAAGGTACTACTGGTTATGCGCACTTGTTATTTAGTCATTTTCAACAACAAATAGAATAAACAAACGCAGCGACAATTTAATTATTAAGTATGCAGTCGCATGCGCATTAAATGCACATTTTAATTACACGTACGCAATGTGCGAATTTAATAAACGCAGCCATTAGCGCAATTTCAGTCGGCGATGATTAAATCCACTTTAATGAAGTATATTAGCGCGCGTATGAATGTTCAATAAACACAATTAACATCAATGTAGCCGCTGAATGAATGCGAGCAGGAATTTTAATTAAAAAACGTGCACGCACAATCGATTGGGATAATTATAATTAAAGCCTGCTCGCGACTTAAACGCGCGCATAAATCGTTCAATTTCTTTGATAATCATAGTTTTTACGTTTTTATCTCGTCCACTCGACCATCGGCCACGAAAGAATGTAATTGAGTTAAAGCTTAAAGCTATTAGCGTTTCTCAGCAGCACACATCGCCCCCGTTGCATGCATCTGCATTTATTAACTTCATGTTTACAAAAAACCTAAACAAAAAAGCCATGTGTGAAAAGGTAAAAATACTTGCAGACAATAAAATATCCACATCAAGAGCAATAATCTGAAGACAAAGAAGGAGGAGGCAAATCTCAGAACGCAGTGGTACCTAACCCCCTTAAAGTTGAAACTCAAATATTTGCTTTATACGAGAAAAAACACAAGAAAAATTGTTATTACTCTAGAAAATCTCTGAAATCTGATTGCTCCATTAAGGGATGCAACTTAGCCCCAAATAATTCTGAAATTTGCCATACGTTTTTTCGAATAAGAATGTTGATTAAACTAAATATGTTTTCTTCGAATTAAATTTTTTTGTGGTGCAATTAATACAGGTACTTCACGACCTAGTTCAGCGCTAAGAACCACTGTGTTAAAATTGCAGTGGCGGTTGAAATGAGAAGTTAAACGTGAATCTTGCGTTCGCATCGGCCCCGACGATAATAATAGGGTAAAGACGATGCGCGGGTCGACCTTGAAAGTCTTGAAAAAGACCTAATCGCATACTAGCATCACGTGCACGTCGCGTACCTATCTCTGCTGCGCAACGTGGAGCATTCGCCTCCGGAGCGATGCTGAAGACGAAGAAGAAGAAGTTGCAGTAGGTACGTTTTTCGATAAATCACATATTCATGGGAATCCAATTCACCATTCACAATTGTTATAGAAATTCATATTTGCCTACAGGGTATTCAAATTGTTTCCTAATTCAGGAACATGCTTAATTTAGGTCATTCCCATACAGTTTTCACGCACAACATTCAGCAGTCACGATTGTTGATTGTTGACCTCTTGTCACACGTGTTCGGCAATAATAATGGCGGGCCGGATGTGAAGAGAGCGAGAGAGCGCGTGAATGAAAATAGTAACATTAGGGAACAATAAAGTGGTTAACGGCGACGCCCTTGCGGGCGAATTCTCGTGAATTTTATATTTATGCCGAGCGATGCGAGTTGCGGGCCACGTAATCCAGAAAATTGGATGGAATCGAATAAATTCCGACGCAAAGTGCATGTAAACACGTGACAACTTGCCGCACGTTACGGCAGTACGTGCCCGTTGCGGGATTAGAAATTTTCTAATTATAACGCCAACAACGCCAACCCCTTTCGAATTCGTTTTGCTTTACGCGCATGCTTCAACGCACATTAACTGCCGTTTTATTATTAGCGCGCTCGCAACTCCTTGTTTTTTTTCTCTATTAAATGCAATTGCGAGAATTACTAAAGTTAACGAGACTTTAAAAATACAACAGCAGCAAGCAAGCAGGCAAGCAAGCAACAACAAAGAAAATGAAAATCTATTATTACTATCAAGAAATGATAAATGCGTATGCAGTTTGCAACTTGCAGCAAACTTTTCTCTTACGTGCGCGAACGTGGAGAAAATGATAAAAGTTGTACAATTCATAAAATTTGTTATAGTTCCAGCGCAAAAAGTGTATGCGGCTTAAAGTTGGCGGAATTTTAATAGAATCCTTTTGCAGCGCGTCGCATCCTTTTGTTGCGCATGCACATATGAATTTTGCACGTGCAATGTAGGCACATTAAGCACACAAACGAATTAGCAAAGGAACGGGCGGCAACACCGCCAGGAAAACACAAAACAAAACAACACAACACAACAAAGCCCAACACGCTGGCTGGAGTTGAAAGGCTTTCTTGCCATCTTTGCAATTGCAACGCAACTTCCATGAATCGTGCGCTCATTAACCAACACACGTGCGCGCATACAGCGTGTACGTACACGTAAATGTGAAAAGCGAGCGAAACGAATGCATATGCATAGGGCTTGAGAGATGCTTTGAGCCTTCAATAATTCCAATAAATCCAAATATAACTCACGTTTTTAATGCACGCTAAAATGTGTACCTACGCGTTGTTTATATATATGTTGCCTGTCTTTCAACGCGACTCTCGCTCTCTTTGAGCCGATTATAAATGCGATGATGCCAGACGCACATTAAGGCGATTTTCAAACACTGAGCGGATGTCGAAATAAAATGCAAAACGTCCATGAAAAATTATGCTCGTCGCGTACGCGGTAAATAATTCGTGTTTAGTCGATTGTTTCGATACACTTTGTATGCGAAAGTGAAAAGATTACAAATGCAGAAAATGACAAGTTTTTTGCGCTTGATTGGAAGAAGACTTCTACAACTTGACATTAATTATATCCCAATGTCAAGTTAAGTCTTGAAATACAAACATTAATTATCTTCCCAAATTTTTCGTTTTCACAGTCGAATTAAAAAATCTTCGATCATCAACAACACAGAGCCTTAAAAAATATTAAGAAATGATTAATTCCTTACGAAACGTATGTGAAAATTCATAAAATTATTTTTTCACTTGATTATGCTGAAATGTACTCTTCATAAAATTCCAAAATCAATTAAGTATCAGCAGCCTTAATTAAATTAATGTACGATAAATAATTAAAACGCCCGTTCATTTTTTGCTTCATAATTTCAAAAATCTTAATGGCATAAAAAATCGAATGAAAAATGTGTAATTCAATTAAGGAAGCGACCATCATGTGAGTAATTGTTGCTTGCAGGCAAATGGAATTTCTCAGTCATTCTCCGTGCATCCACTGCACTGAAGAAACGATTTACTCTGCGCGTTGCGCGCACAACTCAAGCAATTTATGCGCGTATTACGTCTTCCTGTATATTTAGCAATTTAACGAGTGTCAAATTAAATAGCAAAACGCTTTCGCTTTTACGCAAAACCCACTCGAAGACTCTACGCCAACAATTAGCCGTGAAAACGGCGCAATTTTTTCATATAAATTACCCACTCGTAATTATCAATAAAACGCGCAATGAATTCAACAGTTGCCTGAATTTTTGATTTACGACATATGCTCGTATCGTAAACAACTTGCGGTGATTAAACCGCAACGCATTATTGCCAAAAATTCCGCTGTCGCATCATTTAAATTCCGGGATGTACAGATTTTCGAAAAATAATGACCACACTGAAATAAAATCAGCATGGCATAACTTAACGAATGCCAAACGACAACATCTCCGCCGCAAGCTGGACAGAGAGCGCGCACGAACAAGAGCGATGTGAAACTTTTAAGCAACTAGAGATAAAAATGTAAATTTATGTTTTTAATTAGTTTATAAGCAGATACGCATTAAAACGAGCAGCTGAGTGAAGCACGCACAAAACGAAGAAATGAAATGAACACGATAAGCGACCAACAAGAGCCACACGCATCAAGCGAGTATAATGCGAGTATAATGTTGAAACAAATCTTCTTCTCCTCATTGAAAAACTTTCCTAAATCTTGCGAATGTTTTAAGCTCTTGTCCAACTCACTAATGAATTATTTATTACAGAAATATCAAATTCAATTAAAACACGTCGTCAATTAGACTAATTTACGAAATTAAAATAACAAACGACACGTTACTCTAGAATTTACAGCTGCCATTCCAAATTTATGAGCTTTCATCAAAGCATCTCGTAAACTGTGTTAAAAACGCGATTTAGATTTAGCAAATCCAAATTTAAATAATAAATAATCTTCTTCAATGGAAATCTCTTCAGAAAACAATAAACCATCATTAACAATAGGCCCTTCGAAGAAACGCGCAGCGAGTAAGAAAAACAAAAATGCGTGGCAATAAACATGTAAACCGTTCAATGATTTACAATTAGCAATAAACTAATAACAATGCGCGCGGCGCAATGACATTGAAGAACGTCCTATTCAAGTCTGCCTTCTTCTTTTCTTTTACGAGACATTTCCACTCATGCTCACTCGCAGCAACAACAATAACAACACGAAAACGAAGAAAAAATGCAGTAATAATTTACCATTAATAAATCTCATCCATTCGCATCAAACTTTGCCCGCTGCGTAATTGCCATCCAATAAATGCGCCGTCAAACACCTACAAGTTCTTCGTATCCTCTGCGTTTGTTATAAAATGCTCACTTCAACTTCGTAATTGTTTACAACACATCCGCACTAAAACGCAATTGCACTCGATCGGGCTATTCGAGTTTTAAAACTTCTCATCACTTCTAGTGATGAAATCGTCGAGTGAATTCGTCAATTCGTGAGCGCGCAAGAGGACAACGCGCCGCAGCTGACGGCGGGGAAGCACTGAATGGAGCGCGCATTCCGCGAGCGCGCCGGAGCGCTCTTCGCAGGAGGTGAAAAGCACGTGGCGGCCGCGAAGCATGCGCGGAAAAGCGCTGCGCACCGGAGAGAAAATGAAAACAATGAATGTCCCGAGCATTGAGCAGGATAGAAAAAACGTACGCCGGCGAGGGAGGCGAATATGGCTCGCGGGTGAAACTAGCCGCAGCTTTACGACCGTATCAGTGGATCATAAAATGTCAGATATTGAAGGACTTATGGTCGACACGACACACACATCTCTCCTCCGGGCACACTTCACTTGTCTTTTGTCTTTTACAGCATCCAATACAATACTGATCTCTTTTACGCATGAATATTGTTTGTACAGTATAAATAATCCTTTGTTCAATATCCACTGAAATTCTATCCAAAGTCAACGTCATCGCGCGCGTAATATGAGCATGGATAAAGCATAGCCCTTTGTGGAATTAATTTCCTCGCCTGAATTAATAGTTTAGTGGTTAACATCGTTTAAATTCATGCGCTAATTTGAAAATCACTTGACAAAGCGTAAGCGTAAACATGAGCGGGGCGTCATTAATATTTCATTAACGTTCGCGCGTTCGCGTTCATCCAGTATGCTCTCTCGCAGGATGCGTTCTTCGCCCCGTCACGTCATCATACATGCCAATTCAGCACAATTATCGTCTCAGGTTGCATCAGCAGATCGTAAACAAGCCACAGGCACGTTCTGCACACGACCAGCTAAACGATGCGCACTCGCTTGTTATCTTTATCAACAAAACTGGAGTGGCAGCCGCTTGCTTTTCCCAAGTCCCAAGTGAAAACGCGCTAAAAGCTATACAATTCTAGCTATCATATTTTATCACCTACATTTTCACCCAAACTATCCTTCTTCCCGTATAAGGACGAGAAAAACTACTGCTCTTTAATTTAAATCACAAAAAAACTAATAGTTTCTTTACTCAAAGTTAAACTAACAGTGGTCCCAAAAAAAAAACAAAAATTAATCGCCTTCAGATAAGCTCAAACCCAAAAATTTATCAGCAATATCCATAAACAGCTTTGGTTGAGAAACTATACTCTTTTAAAGGGTGGAAATTCATATTTATCATCCTGAAAAGCTATGATTTAATTCACGTGACTTCTCGTAAGTTTTTCGAGAAAATCTTGAATTTATCGTGTAATAAAATGACGTATTATTTGAGAATATGTCATCAACCCTCAGAAAAATATTCCTGACATTTTCCTATCCAAGCTCAGCAAAAAATATCATCACACATGTCTAATAATAATAAAATTGCGCCCAAACGTAAATATTTTTGAGGCAAGCAAACTGCTGCATACATCCTGGGGTGGTTTTAGTACGCATTCACACATTGCACCGCCGGAAATTTCATTAACTTAAGCAAACGCGTAATCTAATCAAGGAAACGTCAAATGTCACTCGTCACTCTGCGGGGCGGAGAGCGAGCGGACTCACTCACTAATACTCGAACGCGCCACCAAAATAGGATTCGCAGCAGGCGATCACTGATAGCAATTCGCAGGCGGCGGCGGTGGCGGTGGCGGTGGCGGAGGGCGGATGGTCAGTCATAAACGGGCCGCAAATTTACGATCGTTTTTACGGCGTTGGCGTTGGCATTGCCGAAATTTACGAGCTGCAATGATGCAACAGTCCTCGATTTTCCCAGCTCTCGCATTTTTCGCGCGCACGACCATTCAATAGATCGGCTATTCATCCCTTGAAATCCTCGCGCCAGGGACAAATTTACGGGCGCCAAAGAGATTGATATTAAATCTCGACACCGAACGCTGTCACGTGCTCAAAATGAAATCTTTGTTGATCGCCACACACATTCGCATCTCGCATATGTTATCATTTCGGGTTACATCTAAAATAACTGTGAGCCTCGCAAAGCTCTTGCCAAAAAAAACACAGAAACGGGCAAATGTCAAACAAGTCAGTCAGTCCGTCTGGAAATTAAAATTCAGCCAGTTTCTACGTTTGCTGCATGTTAATCGTGTGCAAACAAAAAAGCGCACGCGTGCAAAGTCTTTAGTCATCGTCATCCTTCGCGGTGCCGGTGGTAGCGTGGCGCTGAAGAAGAAGCCAGATCGAAAGAAGTCACACACAGCGTGAGTGGCGCAAGCGTGCATGCGAAACCGGTCGGCACATGCGTTTTGTTGTTGTTGTTGTTATTATTATCATAGGTACCTACTAAGCTTGCTCAACCGATGAGCAGCATCACGCATTTCAAATGACTAATGAAAAAGGCGCACACGCATGGAAAATTAATCCAAACTGCCTTGCATTTCGCACTTAAATTTAATGAACCAGGCGGCGCGGTGTTCTTCGCCCTCGTCATTTCTTCCGGTTTATGCATCGATCACGTCTGCGATCCCGACTCCAATTGGGAGCAGTGTCATTGTTATTCTTCAAGTGTTGTCTCCACGTGGGAGGGCGCACAGAATTTTAGGGTGCATCTAACTAACTAAAATTTCCTTACTTTCCCCAAGAATAAGCGTATGTTACTGATTATTCGATTGTGGTTATACTCAAACCATGAAAATAAAGATTCTTTTCCTATTTCTAGAAGAACTATAAAAGAAAAAAGATTGGTGCTTTTTATAAAGGCATAAAACATAAGATATTTTCACTTTAATAGCAAAAAATAGACCTTTATCGAAACGAATTGAGGGGAAACACCCAACAAGTGATTGATTTCCACGATTGCAATTCTAGTGAGTTCTCCCCGAACGCCAAAAAAAAAACGAAAAAGGACGTGCTTCATACGAATGGAAATCGACGAAAAACAAGCGGGCGTTGTGCGCGTTTCGTCGAAACCCAAAACTTGTAAGTAAATGGCATACGTGTTGCGAATACGTATCGAATGCATTGCATCTGTGGCAAACGAACGAACGAACGCACGGAAAAAAAACGGAATGGCAATGCGATATAAAACGAAAAACAACGCGACAAGCAAAAGGAAATCGACGCCGATGAGGAGAATGGCAACGTCTTGTTTTCCTTCCCTTGCGCAGCGCCAAACAATGCGCCACTACGCAGCTACGCCGAGATTGAAAATGCGCTGCGTGCACCTGCGCCCCCGCCGATTTCCGCATGGAAATTGCGAAAGGATTGCTTCGTTTTCCGCATAAATTCGACGCGCGACGAAATCGCTATGCAAATGCGTCGAACGTGTGAGCGAAACAGTTCGGAGCCGGATGGAGATTGAGTCGTTCGCTTCGCATCGTCCATTATTCAAATGGTTTTTGCATTTTTTTCGCCTCGAATTGATGAAGCAATTTCATTTGGTCCCAATGCGCACTTCATTCGATTAAATTAGCCCCGTAAATAAACGTAAAATGAGCTTTGTTGGACTTTCACATCATGCCAAATCGCCAAATAGAATGCGAAATAAAATCGCGATGCCTTTATACAACGCATATAATTACACTCTGTGTATTATTTCAAGACTTCAAGACTTCGATGGTAAACAATAACCTGCATTAACCGTTATGAAAGGTAAAATAGTAATTTCCTTATAGAATACCAGAGTAGCACGCACTCTTCTCAAAGTACTAAGAATTGTTATTACTCGGAGATAAACTATAACTATTAATATACCAAAAGTCAATTTAGGATTCAGCATAACTTGTATGTGAACAAAGAGTTGAGAGATTGCTCGATGAATTCAGATCAGCTGTGCACGTTAACCCACTTCAAGGGCAACGAAAGTCGTCGTTTTATATCGTACCGTACGTAGACTGCCGTAGACGAAACATAACCGCAATATACTTTTAGCTTACCATAACTGATTATTATACCGTGATGTTTAACCGCTTTACGTTGTTAATAATTGTCAATTCGTCGAAGATCGTATCATTGCTGTGCGTTGTTGACGCCACCATTGGAGCACCTATCGTACCGCTTACTTACACATACACATGCACATAACCTCGGTCGAACGCATGGTGTAATATGCCGTTGAATTTGCTGATTTCCAGTGTGTCGTACAATTAAGCGCAAAGTGAGATATAAAATTGTTAACATACCTTGTGAATGCTGAAGATTGTAATATTCCTTGGCTGGTATCTGCTATCCGAACGTTTTTTGGCTGCGTCCACGCACACATCCATATATCCGAAGGCGTCGTTGGTTAAACACGGCAGTTTGAAGACCACACAAATCGAAACCATTATTTCGGTAAATGCTCGATGGGTTGATAGCGCAAGTCACTAGTTTACCTCAAACCGACTAATTAATCTATAGATGACCGATGCACTGACTAACAAACGCGGCGAACTACGACTACGACTGACTAGTACTAGTGACGCTAGCGACTTGACCAGTGCTAGCGTCCAACCTGCAGTTGTCAAATCGCAACCTGTTGGAACTAGTTGTTGTTTCACTCAGATTCACTCCGAATATAAACAATGCTAAATACCGCGAAATTTAAATCGCCAATATACCACTACTGCATAACGGTACATTATAGTTATAGCGTGTATAACATAATTATTACAATTAAAACAAATTCTCAACATGCAAAAATTAAAATCATTGTGTACCAGTTAAAAATATTCGTCTACGGCTATATTATCGTGTTCAGTAATAGCTCTACCAGTATATTTCACGTTTATCTTTCAATCTTCAGCGCTGAGCATCGTCAAAACATTGTTCCTTTGTTTCTGATTTTTAGAACAGCGTTTCTCTATTCATCTAGGATTCCGGCGAGCAGTGCACACCAGTCATTGAATCAATGAACAATTGTGAAACTCCCACGTCCATGAATAAGTAATAATCGGCTAATAACGAGGCCAAAATTCAGCGATAGATGATTCGCATGCACTTTGGTAAGCTTCCTAGGATGATGATGTGTATGGCAATTCATGTTTTGCTTTGTTCTTTTAGGGAAACATAATCTTGCAACCTCATTCGCCACAGTCGACGAGGCATGTTATTATTTTAATATCGATCTCAATTGCGATAAGCAGCGATCAATCAGTCAAGTAATCACAGTGGTGCATGATTGATCGATTCATCGATTATCTGCGGCTGTAAATCCGCTAAGAGATAATGAGCATGACACAATTCATGTCTAAACATGATCTGCAAAGATGATATTTACTTAGCCGATGCCCTATTGCTTTGCTTTTATTAGGTACATAAGCATTTTATTTAACGTTGGCGCAGAAAAGTTTGTTATTCCGCACATGTTTCTTCTTCATTTGGGCGATAGTTCGAATCGACAGACACAGCTTGCGATTTCTCAGCACGTGCGAGAGCAATTCTCGTGAAAAATGGATCAATCAGAGTTAGCCAAATCCCTGAATGGCCTGCGAAACTTTTACTTTGCTCCAAGTTTGGGGCGTGTGTGAGGTTCGCAAGTGCAAAGCAACCACAGCCGCTTGGTAAGTGCAGTGCACTGAGTGTTTGAATGGTTTTCAATTTTTAATACTTTTAGAGTTTGATTCCTGCGAGCTTTGTGCAGACAGTGCAGAAAAATCAGCGAAAATCCCAATTGGAATGAGAGAGAATAAGACATTACCTGGAAATCCTTCGTGTTTGGTTTAAAATTTTCAAGCGCACTGCAAAAGGCATTCCCGCTGTGCGAGGCGCAGTAATTGAGTGAAATAGATCGATAGAATGCAGACTCACCTGGAACACAAGCCAAACAGAAAATAAAAGTCGATTCAATTGGATTTCATTCTACGTAGTGCGGAATTCAATTCCTCATTTGTAATCGCCCAAGATGAGAAGAAGAAGAAGCAGCAGCAGCGAAATTCATGTTGCGCTTTCAAGAAATTCAAATATTTTCATATCCAATTAGCAAATTGCCCCTTGCAAGTTGGTCGGCTAATTAACATATCTTCTAATGTAAGGACAAATTGCGACTTTTTTGCTGTAGCTGACGGAGCGCTTTATACAATTTTTCTCTTGCAGTGCAGCTCGTGCAAGCCCGCGAGTAAATGATCTTCGTGTAGAAGCCACCGCAGCCATCAATTGTACGCTGTGTGGTGCACTGTACAATGCACTGCAGTGGCGTTGAACAAGTGCAAGAACAAGATGAAGGCAGCACCGGCAATCGGACAAGAAACAAGAACACGGACAAACGCATACATGCGAAATGGACGAACGTGCTTTGAGTAACATTGCAATAATGCAGAACATGAAAGTGAACGCAGGCCACGAGCATACAAGCAGGAGAAGAAGAAGAAGCAGAAAGGCATGACGATGAGAAAGTCATGGCGAATGATGAAGGAAGAAGACAAGGGCAGGGCAAAGGCAAGTTTGCTGATATCTGCACTGAATGCTTGAACTTCTTGCACCAGTCTCAGGACGCTGAACGTAAGGAAGGAACGTCGAGTGCGCCGCGTGCTATTCAAGCAACCGAAGAACGACGGATGGATGCGTGATGTGCATCCCCAATGAGCTCAACTTGCCTTATAGATTCACAAAGAGCCAAAGCAATGGGAAATGCAATAAGACATACCACACATCGATTCTTAACCAGACCAAAAAACAGAATAAGTCAAAAATTTTAAAAGTTGACTATAGTAACTTTTAATTAAAGAAATAGTATTAATCCTAATTTGGCTAAAGATGCATAATTAAAATATCTTGATTGTTAATGAGTTGGGTTTCTGGAAAGGAAATTCAAAACTGTAAACACCATAGTGTCCTGATTTCTGATTTATTCCACTTATGGCTCAACGATAACTGCCCGAAAGCGATATTCAACTTGCACAGGATACAATTTGAGAATCTAATAATTTTCATTGACCTAATTACCTTTTAAGAATTATTAAGCTACTTATTCAGCAAATGCAATTATGCTACTTGCTTGGAAATCCCATAAGAAAATGTAAAATATCTCCTCAGTAAAATGGAAGTGGCGCGTTAAAAAAGCGCGCCCCCTAAGGCGAAGAGCCATAATTCTCGTTGTAATCCGCCCTATTATAATAATCTGAACGGATGGCAGATGAAGGTGATGGAGAAGCACAGGAATACTTAGGCAAAGTGCAGATACGGATATGATCCGCAAACTAACTGCGTTTGTGCATATAAGCATAAGGTAAGCACATGGATTTGGTTTTAAAATGAACGTCGCTGTTTTTTAGAAGCCCACTTGGAAAAAACTGAGATATATGGCATTTTACTGGGAGGCTGAATGTCGGGATCAGGACGATGGAAAGGAAGTAAAAATGTCAGCCGAGGTGAAATCACAGCGCGAGGGAAACCAAGTTGCTAAACTTTTCAACTTTTGTGCGCACACATAAGGCGAATAACATCATTGCAAGAGATGAAAAATTGAAGGGGCAACGACGAAGAACATGCCATAATGACAGAACGAAATGCCAGCAGCGTACGCAAGTGTGAGCGAGCAGGAGATGGAGGAATTGTTAAACGTAGGATAATGCAAGGATAACGCCAGGATATCATCATAATCGTAATCATGCTACTGAAGTATGCTGATGTTCATGTGAAGCGATTTTGCAATTTCAGTTTTAAACTTTTGTGCGCACCATAGAAGAAACCAAAGGGGTTGTAATCTTAAAAGTTTTACTACGTTTCGAAATGGCTAATTCCAAATAGCAATTTGCCTTTTAGCGATATTAAACTTAAAAATTATGCAAAGTAAACGACGCGTGTGTTTAAATTAAAATTGGTTTTTCTATGGTGAATATTGACGTTTGCGTATAAATTCGATATGAAACGATTATATAACGCAAATGACATTGGTTTCCTTCGAGTGTGTGTGCGCGCGCGCGCTCATTCTGCTGGCAACTTGTTAATTAGTGAACATTAAATATTGGCGTCGTTTTCAATAATTCGTTTAAACGCTTATTAGTGTCATTAATATGTTGTTGGTTTTTCTTTCAGTTGTTCGGCGTCGCAGGCAACGCGCGTGTGTTGGCGAGGAGCAAACGCGCTGTAATGTGCGCTGCCAAGCAAGCAACTCCTGTGTACGACATTGCCAGGATAAACGGCGATAAGCAAGACGAGGAACGCAATTGCAGCGACGCGACTGCGAACGCAGTTCTCGGATAATTAACGACGATTTCGCATGCGACGAGACTCGGCGTGCAACTGTAATTAGGTCTTTATACGGCCTGTTGCTTCGCATTTCGCATTTTCGCATTGCGTTTTGTCGGTTGATGCAATTGCCATTTGAATTTACAAGGACTCAAAGAAGGGCGTGTTCTTGCAGTTGCTGCACAAAACAACATATTATTCAAATATTTTTTTAAAACTTGAACAACTTTGAAAATATAACATTCCACGAATAAATTATGGAAAGTGAAAGGAATTCAATTACTGACGATTGAAAGCCATAGGATGTTTGGGGTTACTTAACTTGACCCCCTTGAAATACCCCGTGGGACAAGTTGGGAATGTACTGGAGTGGAACAGAGGATAATTGATAGTTTTCTTGATATCAAACAGCAAAATTTTATAAAGCAAGATGTTCCATGGATCAAAGATGTGTATTCCTGGTTATTTTCCATTTTAGCAACTAGCCTCACCCTCTACGAAATCAAAAATATGATTACTTTTCACGTGATGAAAAATAATTAAATTTTTAAGAGCTATTTTTATGACGACTGGATATATGACATTCTTGTACAAAGAATCGAACCCGTGAAAACTCTACTGAGCTGTAAACGTTAAACAGTGATAAGCACGAACTCGAAACGATGAGTCGTTGATGAAATTTAAGGCTTAAACGTTTTACGACTTATTTGAAGAAAATGCGAAACAAAGCCAAGGGGCCCAACTCGCATTTGACACGTGAGAAAGACAGGGACATGAATGTAGACATGAAGAGGGTCTCCACGACTTGGCATTAAAGATAATAATAGGTGGTGGCGAAGACGCAACGAACGGTGCATAGAGAGAAAATGTCGAATAAAGGGAAAGCTCATGCGAGATATTATTGGATAAACGGATGAATAAACACATCACGATGTGTTAGAGAACGTATCTATTAGTTTTATAAATATCTCCAAACATCGCTCTTTGCACATAAGTCAGCCTTGTTTAAGCGTACGTTTTGTAAATAAGGAGTGGAATGCCAGACATGTAACTGAAATGATTGTGTAATATTCAAACGAACAGATGCACAGTGCAAGTAAAATAGTTGTCAGACTCGATTTGAATTTCTGCATTGTTTATAAGCATTGCTGATATAATGCGCGTTGCAAGGCATGCAGAACAATAGCAAGGTGCGATATGCTCACTAAAGCTATTCAAATGCTAGAGTTGCAAACGCTGGCAGACTGAAATGAATTTCCATGAGCGATTCTACGTACATTACGTACACAAGTGAGGTTTTCCCCATGGTGGAAAGCGCGTGCTCGCCTGTTGCCCGTACGAGGGTGAGAGAGTACCATTGCGCCGCACTGAAGTGACATTGCAACTTTTCCTATTTGCATATTAAGCGGAAATCCGGAAAAACTCCTCCAACGCCATGACTGTCGCGCATGCACAAATAGCCTGTGAATTATTCTCCTGGATTTAAATATTTAGAACGAAACTAGCAGATTTCATTCAATTATTAACGCTGAATATGATTAGCTCAAATTCCATACAAGCAAGAAATCATTTAAGAATTGAATGAAATAATAATTTGTTTGGCTATGAATTCACGGTAACTATAATTAATTGAATATAAGATGCTGCTGCATGAGAAGCTAAAGGAAAACGGTAATCTAATCATAGTACTGGAAAATATAAAATAACTGTTCATTAAAATTCTATCTAAAATGCTACCAATTATAGAAGAAGACGCCGCGCCGCGCAATTCACTGATTAGAATGAAAATCTAATTCGTAACTGCGCTGCTCCTGCATCGTTGATTACAATGTGGCAAGCCACGAGCGCCAAGTGAAGAGAAGAACCAGCAGCAGCAGCAAAAACTTAATTTAACTTAATTCGTTCCTCTTCCACGCGATGGATTTAATTAAAACCGCGACTAATTGCGAAGCGAATCGGCGAATCCACAAAATAAAAGCGCTGTTCACTGTACCATACACCGCAAATCTTCTTATCTCTGTCGTCGCCTCCGCAAATTATTAATGCAAACTCAGCAAGAGGAGAACAACAAGGCAGGAATTAAAAGAAAGCAATAAAAAAAGAACCGTGCTTCCCTTGAACGAAATGCAAATGAAAATAATTACAAAGTAATCGCTTAGTTATTTCTTTAATTTCTCAGCTGAACAAACTTGTGAAAAAATCCCACAAAAAAATCAAGGAATTCAAGAATTTAATTGGATTGCATTAAGAAAACGCAGTTGAACGTGAAATAAAAGGAATTTTGGCTGCCAGTTGAAGGGGTGCTGTTGCTTCTTGCATTTCTTGAGGTGGCTTCCGGAAGTGAAATACTATCGGGTATAAATAAGTCGAACCGCCACCGAATGCTGCGCTGCCACCCCATTAACCGCAATTCTATAAACGCACTAAAGTAAAACAGTGCGCCACCCGAACAACAAACAACCCCCGCCCTGCAAAGAACAAAGAAAGTTATTACAAGAGCGCCGTAAATTTGATTTGTTACCAAGCAACGTTGATTTGTTACACCGCTGGCATTGCGGAAATTACGTCGGAGAAAAATAAAAATATTGCGAGAAACGTAATATAAAATTTGAATTTCAGTACCAGGAGAATGCCTGCTTGGTTGGTTGGTTTGGTTGGTGGATGGTTTACATTACGTCTTGCGTGACGTTTACAATTGTTCGGCGGATCGTAAAGCGCTGTAAGTAAGTTGGATGCAATTGTGCAGAATCGATTCGAGCGAAATCGCGTAAATCCTTGCACGATAAGAGGGCGTCGTTGGCAATGGCCAAAGAAACGACTTGGGCTAAGAGGGTGCATAAACCATTCCGAAATGGACGACGAATTCGATACTCCATGCCATGCCGCGCCGGTATTTTACTGAACGATTTTAGTGCGTCTTTCGATGAGGCGACAAACTCTGCACAAAGAACTCAGCGAAAGTGCTTCCTTACACGCCATGGTAACAGTTACCAGTGCGAATAGCACTTTCTGAAAGAAAGCTTTTATTTCATTCTATTTTTCAGTTGGAGCTTAACGAGATCCTTTAGATTTAAAAACCTGTTATCATGTGATTGATAAACGCGAGAAAGCTATGCCATAATGAATTTTAAACTAAGTACAACTTCTTAGAAAGATATTTGTTCTAAAAATGTTACAAACAAAGCGTTAAAACAGGCGTAAAATTAAAACATTTACTGAACACGTGACTCAAAAGCTCATTTCATGTTAGTTATTAAAACGAATTTAAGTAATTAGTCCAGGTGACTAGTAATAATGATGAAATTAAAAACTTGATTATAATATTTGAAGGAGGATTTAGTTATGCTATAGATAACGGGTAAGTTCTAAGGATAATTTGTTGATAATTTTTTGTAGGACTGATGCGAATTGGATGCTTATTCTAGTCAATCCTAGTTAAACATAAGAAAGTGTTAGTTAGTTCATTAACTTCTTCAAGAACTAGCGATTTTCAATTGAATTTAAACACACTTTAAGTTAAATGCAATTTGTACTTGTAATCGATAGTCGGTTTGTTTTTCTTACATTTTGTCGCATTTTTGTTGCTTTTTATTTTGCCATTGCCAATGCTAATGCCGCAGCGCAAGTGTGCATCTGACTACTGTCCAATTATGGTGAAGACTTCTTGAACTTCTTGTGCGTCGCTGGACACTCGAATGCAAAGAGCTGGACGATTGCAAGCAGTGTATGGATAAAGTTGCGATTCTCCTCATCGCCAGTGACTGCAGTGACTACTTTGTGTGCATTCACCCGCTCGCTGCGTGCGCGCAACTTTACTACCAGTTTGTGAATCAACAGCACATTAAGACCACGCTTTAATAAAGCAAAACGAGCGGCCATCCAGCAAGCCAAACTCCCACATGAATGCAAGAATGCTGTAAGTTATTATATCAGCGTGTGTTGCTGCACGCGGGAAAATTGATGATACACGCGCACTTTTTCCCCGTCGACTTTTGCAAACGCGAGAAAGTTATTAACAGCCTGCGAATGGATTCAATGTGCATTCAAAGCAAGTGCAAAACGAGTGAACAAACGGCCTGCTGACTCACGCCTGATTGTCTGAATTGGCGTGTAATGGAAATTCGATTAGTTTTTGAATGTTTTTATGCGCCATGCAATAATATGCAGTAATTGGCAAATACTTTTTCGACAACAACGCATACAAATTTTCGATCAACTTCCTTGATACTTTTATACGTTTCCAATCAACTTTTAGTGGATGGGGTAAGATAAATTTTCATTATGCAAATATTATATCAATGGCTTTTCTTGCAGAGATATCAGAAGCAGACAAAGAAATCCGGAAATCCGGAAAAACAAAGGCACATAATGTTCGAAATGTCTGATTCCTGATAGTCATATCAAGCGACGGCTTTCCAACGTGAGTTTTTCTCAAGAGGTAAAAAAGCTCGGGAAAAATAAAATGGAAAACTTATGTGCGGTTTTATCGTCGACGTCTTTGGCGCAGCAGCCTCGCAAAGACTCACTAAACCGATGACACGATAAAGGTGGAGACTTTCAGTTTTAGTTTCAGTTTCGATTGCATTTCAAATGCAGGGAGCGCTTGAATACGAATGCTTCTGATTCTCCCTTAAAGTTGAATTTGTGTGTGTGTGTGCGCTATGTGTGGATTACCCGGATTTATTTTATTGCCGCACTTCCGTTTGGCAGCTAAAGAACAGCCAAAGACCGACGACGACAACGGTGCCATCCACTTATATCCATTGCCACTCTACATCCAAAATATTTCTTGTCTTTACCTCAAGAATCTGCTGGTATCCGCGTTAAGCTGAATTTAAATAAATCGTCTGTATGTGTTGTTCCTCTACACGTGCATTAATATAACCACAGGCAAATGCGAATATAATAATAGGATATTAAGTAAGTAACATTTACGTTGAGTTTATAGCCACCAACAATGAAGGCTTATTCATTGCAGGTTTAATAATGTTAAAAAAGCAGAGGGAATGCAATGCAAACGAAAAACACATAGGATAAAAATGTGCAAATTGCATGTCTTGCTATTACTGCTGCTGCTGCTTCTACTCATGATGATGATTATGATGACGACGCCGACGAACACGCTGATGATGATGTGGTGTTTCACCCAGTGTTTCTTTACACATGTCTTTTATGCGTATATTAGTTATTTACTTACTTACCTTTTTTTTGTTTGGTTCTAGTGTGGCAAATTTGGCGTTGCGTGTCGGACGATGCTGATGGCGAGTCACATGCGAATCCGTTTCATGGCGTGACTGACATTAAAATTTAAGATCTATCACGAAGCACTAAAAAACCCTTGCAGATTTGTTGGTTTTCGTTTGGAATCTGAAACCCAAAAACAAAAAATGACCACTTTAATAAATTGCTTACGATGAAATGAGAATGAGATAAATTCTTAGTAACTAATATTTATCCATATTTTATGGTATTTTTTCTTATAAATTTACATAAAATATTAATTATTTCAATTAGATTTTACTTGATATTTCGCGAGCAAATGATTTATAATGCAGAAAAGGGTAATGGGAGTCACTTTTAACTAATTAGGGGAGGATTCAAAAGGGCTGGAGAAACAATTTTCTGGAATATTAATTAAAAATTATGATTTCCATTTCCCGTCATTCTGATTACCCAATTTTCTTGTAACGTATATAAGAAAAAGGACTATTGATAACTAAAACGAAAGCTTTGTTGAAAGTAAAGTAAAAAGGCACCAAACTTTATGGTAATTCTAAACATGGAGCGATTAGCATTCAAACGATCAAGATGCTTGCGTTTTATGCACTTTGAGGCATTTCCATATCGGATGCAGGATGCAGGCAGGACGAAAACAACAACGACGAAACGCATGCGCGGATTGGGTGTCGCCAAATGCGTTCGCTTATCGCGTGCAGAGCGCGTTTGCGCTAATCTCGTATTGCAATTTGCGCCTTTCAATAGCGCTGAAATGCGCGACGAATAAATAGCTTTATCTGGCGTGCTGTGAGCGTCTTCGCACTCGCATTGAGTGACGTCCATGAGGAGCGCATTTGACGGTTTTGTCATTGCACGCACACGCACATTGCGGTGCGCCAGGATAACGCGCGCGAAGACGATGGCGTTAAAAGTCTCGTTTGTTTCAGCAAACAAACGATCACCGTGCAAAGATAAAGTTATGCAAATAGTGATATTTTTCACAGCGCGATAAGAAACGCAAATACTCGCGAGTGGCACGTGGGCAACGTAATGAATGCATTCATTCATGCCGAGGACGTCAATTGCAGGGCAATTGGATGAAAGGAAAAAATGCTCAAGGGAAAATGGGAAATGTCAGTTTGCTGACTGCGAGTAAGCCATGACTGAACGCCATCTGATTGGTTGCTGATAATAAATCAAGTGCACCGTCTGCAAGCAACGCGTTCAACAAGGATCACCGAAAAGGAATGCAGCGTTGAAGGGAAAAAAAGACAGGACAAGGGTTGAACATGAAAACATGAGGAAAAAATGCGCGTGCGGAATGCTAGACACTTTTTTTCATATTTTATCAGCATTGCAAACATAAATAATACATTTTAATGTAATTGACACAAACAATTCAAGCAATTGGTTGCTAAAATATGAGAAATATTTAATTATGAATCAAGTTGTGTTGTGTGATAACAACTAGAAAAATAAAACTATTTAACCAGGTATTTTTCAGTCTAGTGACGCATGACAAACATAATTAAAGATAGAAAAACAAATTAACATTGCTTTATTCTTCAATTGTCCTTCAATAAGGATGAACAACAACGCGTTGGAAAGTAGGTTAATTAAAATGAATTTTATGTCTTTAGAATTCAACAAATTAAACATTAATTAAACAAGGCATGTCGTGTGGTATTACCATTTTAATAAATATGTAATTAACACAAGACTTGAAATACTTGAAAATGTCAGAAATGTCATTCTAGTAAATGAGGAACAGCATACCAAAATGTAATTAAATTAATTAAACATCCAAGCAACAAATTTCATTTACGTTTCCACTTTTCCATGTGAAAAAAGCACATATTACAAATATTTTGCGTCGACAAAAGAAAAAGGATTCATTGTAATTGGCACTTTTCGCGATTCTCGATTGTTATTTCATTTCATTTGAGCATTTTGCACGAGTATTGGACTTAAGCCCACTTAGCAAAGAAATTGCACTGAATGCACGTTATTAGGCTTTAGGTACTTAAATTGCTGCGCGAGTTGTGCGAAATGCATCTTCTTCGTATTCATGGATGCGAGGCGGAAGAGTGGAGGAGAGAAACAAGTGACTTTAGTTGCAGCATTCGCAGTTGGCAGCGAGTCGTCGCTAAGAACGCTCGCGAAGAAGAAGGAAAAGCCAACGAACTCATGCATCAAACGCAATCCCGTTCTGATTACGACCTGTTCCAACATTCTTCCTCACATCATCCGCGCTCGCCAAGCGCCCAATGCGAATCATGATGATGATGATGATGATGCAACGGGCATAAAATCATCTTCTCTCTCTTCTGTCTTTCGCGAATAAAATTACCGAACCGAAATCAGATGAATCTTACTACCATTGTTATAAGTCGATAGATAATTCCACTTTCAATTCGCGGTTACCACGAGTGAGAACAAAGCAAGTGATAAGCTTATGCTTATTACATCGCAAGTAATACACGTTTTCTCACAATAGCAAAATGACAAACGCACATAATTCTTCAGCAAGTCACTAACTAACTAACTATAGAATAGAATTTTGCTATAAAAAGTAAAACTACTTCATTAGATGATGAATGCTCGTTTATCAATTGACAAGAACGAGCGCGACCAAAACGAGAAGTGCTCAACGGCAAAGAGCTAGTCGAAAATGTCCCAGTCGAAGAAGGAGCAGGCAATCGAGTGGAATGGAGCTGAAGGAGAACGCAAATGAATAAACGGATGGAATTCAATGCGGAATCGTCTTGTGGTTGTTTATTTATCGACACATGCAGCAGCCGGCTGGATGCGCAGTGAGCGACATTAATTAAAGTGCGACTTGCGCAACCGCTTCGTCCACGCCAAAGCTGCGCGTTTCTTGGCGAGTAAGTCGCTTCACTCAGCCGGACAGCAGACTTTATTTAAGTCCTCTTTATACCACGCTATCCATGATAGTTTCTAATACATTACAGCTTTTTTTGGATGGTTTATTAATTAATTATCGTATTATTCTGACCGTTTTTTAAAACTTATACTAGCGAACGAAATTTCCAGCTCATTTTCGTAGGTAAGAAATGCATCTTATTTGCATTGTTTAAACTAAAGTACGTTTGGTATAAATTACTCAGATTACACAATCAATGCATAATTTTAATAACTGTTAAGTCATAAAATCAGTTTCAATTCTAGTTGTTTCACTGATAAACAATTGCAAAGATCCGTTAAAGAATTGATTTGCTGTAAAAAAATTAAAAACATGCAAAACTATTTTTGGAATCAATAATCTGTTTATAATTTGCCATTTTCAAGGTAATAAATCCCATACTTGAAACGACTGTCGATTAATTTTCAGTGTTAAACTTTTTAATGAGTAGTTAGCTAATATGTTTGCGAGATTTTTTAAATTTAATTCAACGTGCTGTATAATGTGAAATACTTGATAACACTTGAAATTTTGCTATTGATGTTCCGCTCGTTAAGACACTCGCCATAAGTGGAACCATATGCGCCGTTTTTCAATCACGTCGATTATTGCATAAAGCGACATTATGCAATGTAATGTTTAAGGTGCTGCTGCTGCTGCTGTTGCTGTATGAAGAAGAAGATGCGGTTTCTCCTCCTGCATCTGGAGTGTGAAGAAGAGGAACTTTTAAAGGCGTGAATGCAATACAAACAGATTGTTCGAAATACGATGAGTCATGCTTGCTGATGACTCCTTATCGACGCAAAAATGACGAAGTGGTCGGCTGTAGAAGAAGAAGCTGTCCATCGCGGAGGCGATTTCCCCGCCACTGCCAATGCACTATTGCGATTTTTCTTTGCCAATGACATTCGGATGCTTGTTCAGCATGTTCACTGGCGGATTAATGCCCAACTGACTTGAGCCTCTTCTTGCTCTTCGCACGAGAACTTTACTTTGTACAACATTCAGCGTTGTGAATGTTGAAATTAAGTGGAATTACAGCAATGATTGGCCATTACAACCAAAGCACCTTTAAACATGATTATTTAATGTAATTTTGACAAAACCCATTTTCACTATGCATACAAAACATAGTTGGAAAATTATTTAAATAATATAATCTATAAACATGATTTGAATAATTTTTGATAACATTACCACTTTTACTAAAACACTGTTATCTGTAACAACATTGAGATGCTAACATCTTTCGCATTGAAAATTTTTAATGATTTTAAGTATTTCCTATTTTTAACACGTGTGTATTTTCGTCAATTATTTTGCATGGATTTGCATTAATTGTTCATTCTGATAAACTTTTAAATGTTAGTCAAACATTTGAAGGTATATAATAGTCGTTTGTTCACTTACAAAACACTCAACTGACTTAAGTAAGTCGGAAAAGTTGAGTTTTTCACTAGCATTATGAAATTACATGCAATAATTGTTGTGATTCTGCATATTTGGCATTGCCCAAATATAGTTTCAACATCATCAACAACTGATCAATTACGTAGTGTGAATTATCAATTTCCTCAAGATTTCATTTTCAGCGTTGCAACTTCATCTTATCAAATTGAAGGAGCATGGAATTTAGATGGTAAAACTACTAATCATTATCAATTTAATGTTTGCTAACTAATTATTAATTATTTTAATTAGGAAAAGGATTATCTGTTTGGGATTATCTAACTCACAACAGGTCAATAATCAAAGATGGAAGCAATGGTGATATCGCTTGTGACTCTTATCACAAGTATAAGGAAGATGTTCAAATGATTAAAGCATTAGGCGTAAAATCGTACCGCTTCTCAATTTCTTGGCCAAGATTATTACCTGATGGTACAGCACCGAATGGAATCAACTCAGTGAACCAAAAAGGCGCTGAATATTATAACAATTTAATCAATGAGTTAATTGCCAATGGAATTAGACCCATGGTTACTTTATACCATTGGGATATGCCTTTAGCCCTAATCCTACAAGGTGGTCTGCAAAATGCATCAATAGTTGACAGATTCCAGGAATATGCAGATATTGCATTTGCTTTGTATGGTGATCGAGTTCAACATTGGTTCACATTCAATGAACCAAATAATTGTTGTGACGTTGATGCAGCTGCAGTTCCAGATCAGTACAAACGTCCAGGAATGAGATATTTATGCAGTAAAAATCTTTTACTGTCACATGCAAGGATGTATAGATTATACCAGAAGAAATACAAAGCTCAATATAACGGATTTGTATCGATTGTTATTGATCGATATTGGTATGAGCCAGCTACACGTTCAATCAGAGATTATAAAGCAACAGAAAGATATACGCAATTCATGGTAATTGATAATTAGGTAGTGCTTTATTGATATTGATAATTAATTATGATTATTTAGTTTGGCAAATGGATGAATCCAATTTTCCATGGTGATTTCCCCAGAGAATTGAGACGTTCCGTGGCTAGAGCAAGCAGGAGAGCAGGATTAAGAGAATCTAAACTACCAAGTCTATCAAGACGTGAAATTGCGTTGATTAAGGGCACTACTGATTATGTTGGATTTAATTATTACACTAGTCAACTAGTGAGTGAAAATAGAACTGATACTCGTGATACATACATTGGTGATGCTCAAGTTTCTTTAAGTTCTGATCCTTCCTGGATCAGATCACCGACAACTCCTTGGTTATATGTAAGGACATTTCTTATTAATTTTACTTTATCCTTTATTTATTCTAAATTAATTTTAGATTACGCCTGAGAGCTTTAGAAAGTGCTTATATCACATCATGGTTAATTACAATGATCCGAGAATACTTATTACTGAAAATGGTATTGGTGATGAAGGAAATCTGAATGATACACTCAGAGTTTTCTATTTAAAGGTAAGATTTGTAATTATTAATAGGTTTTAATGAATGGTGAATTGATCAATTGAATTTAGGAACATTTAAAACAAGTGT
This sequence comes from Aleochara curtula, assembly GCA_963978815.1. Classification (NCBI taxonomy): domain Eukaryota; kingdom Metazoa; phylum Arthropoda; class Insecta; order Coleoptera; family Staphylinidae; genus Aleochara; species Aleochara curtula. Next base: position 13,957,510 of record OZ022216.1, on the reverse strand, counting down.
TGCTCTCAATCCATGAAGATGAAGTTCAAGTGATTGGATACACTGCTTGGAGTTTAATGGATAATTTTGAATGGCTCGATGGATACACGTGAGTTGACCTGGTGATAACTGGAATATGAATGAAGATTAATTATGAATTAATTACAGTAACAAATTTGGATTATACCAAGTCAACTTTACTGATCCGTCAAGGACTCGAACACCGAAGGAATCTGCTTCGGTTTATACAGAAATTGTAAGGACAAGACGTGTCCGAGATTAGAGATGAATGAATTGGATTTACATGGATTATCCTTGATCAGACAACCTAATTATTTTATAAGTCTTCACACTTACTGCCTTTCAATCTTCAAAATTAATTAATACACATTTAAATCTTAGATTTAAACATTTTAATTGAAATGTAAAAAACTGTCAGAAATTTATAACTTTGGTAATTGTTTTATAAGTCTTGACACTTACTGCTTTTCAATTTTCGTATATAATTTATATGCTTTTAAATCTTAGATTTAAGAATTTCAATTGAAATAAAGAAAACTGTCAGAATGATATAACTTTTTTCTATACATCCCATAGTTTTATGTGATAAAGAAATTACGATGTGGATTATAGAATTATATTAAACTCCAGCAAGGACATAAGACACAATGAAAATTTGATAGTTTAATTATTTTAAGAAACTCTTAATTAAATGACTATAACAATTACTGAATTAAGCCAGGCTTTAATAAAAGTACTTGATCTTAAAAATTATATACTTGCACAACAGTAAATACGTTATCATCTTGAACTTTAGCAGGAGTTAGATCAGGAAGATTAGAATTAATTTTTGAGGAACAATTTCATCTAATGCACTTCTAAATCCATAGAAAATTGAAATCTGATAAATATTTAAATCTAGAAATGTGATAAAGTGTTTGTTAAAATGATGATTAGATGCACTCTTGTGAAATTAATTAGGTCAGTATAATTAATTAATTTTTATTTGAAAAAACATATTTTTCTGACACCCACGTGTTTTGCATGTCTAGCAAATTTCAAAAAATAATGTATACCACACGCATTTATAAGCTGATAACATATTTGTTTATTAAAACAATGTTGTCGATAATGGGTATGGTTTTAAATAATTACCCTGCAAAAATAGTGCATAGCACTGATAACAATAATGCAAAAAATGTTTCAAAGTACATAGGATTTGACTAGATATCATGAAATTTACATAGCATTGAATATTAAAATTTCCACTGAGTTAAAGAATTAAATAAACTTTATATCATAAATCAAATAATAATTTTCATAATCATTACAAGTTGATATTCGTGATTGTAATTATGATGTAATAATTTGTTTTCAATTCAGAGCAAGTAAGTACTTTTTAATTTATTATTCGATAGTATTTCTTACATCACACGTTTTACTTAAGCACGTGTGAAACAAGTAATTTTTCAAGTGTTGTCCTTGATTTTCTAATACAATGAACATGATACCTTAATCCAGAGTAAGAACAATAGTCGCGTAAATGTTTTTTCATGAATGGCAACAGTATTCAGTCAGGAAATGGATTAGATGTTTAAATAATTAAATAAATTATTTAAAATAACAAAAGACACCGTTTACTACGTTTTAGTACAATAATCCTTAAAAATGCGAATATTTGATGCGCGCCTCATCCGAATAAACATTTATGCCTACCTGCCTACTTAGTGCTAAAGTTTAATGATGTGGCTATGTATTGTTTTTCTTATCTTTAACAAAATATTACTCAAGTGGGTGAACGTTATCAGTATGCAAATAGAAGAGCGGTTAGTTTAAAAGGAACGTTTTCATATCCGCATTTTTATTCGAATTCGCAACAAGCAATTGTCAAGACCGAAAATAATAATTACTAATCAGCCGCCGCGCAACACATGAGTTGATGTTATATTAATTAAACACATTTGCTAACAGAGTTATTGTGCACAATGTTCTTGATAACTATCATCGCGGTTTTCAGTTGTTCGCTGATTCAGTCCAGGTATGTAATAAACTTATGATTTACTCAGGTGTAGCATAAAAATATTCCAAGAGCAATGTTAATTACTATCACTTTATAGTTCTAGTGGACAGGTGCACTGTGACTATGATGAAGACTTTCCACCACACTTTCGATTCGGTGTAGCAACTTCTTCGTATCAAGTGGAAGGTGCAGCATTCACAGATGGTAAAGGTCCATCGAATTGGGACTACATTACTCATGAAACTGATTTTATCATCGATGGAAGTAATGGTGATGTTGCATGCGATTCGTATCATAAATACAAGGAAGATGTGCAGATCATAAAGGATTTGGGAGTGAAACACTACAGATTTTCAATCTCATGGCCTCGTCTGTTACCAAATGGCACAGCACCTTATGGCATTCACTCAGCCAACCCGAAAGCTGTGGCTTATTATAAGAATTTGATCAATGAACTTATAAGAAATGGTATTACACCAATGGTTACTCTGTACCATTGGGATATGCCTTTGGCTTTCTACGAGGATGGTGGTTATTACAATCCAGCCATAGTTGATCGGTTAACGCACTATGCAGATGTAGTATTTCAACTATTTGGAAACAGGATCAAATATTGGTTCTCAATCAATGAACCAACTATTGCCTGCAGTTTGGATCGAATAACCAGACCTGCAGACCAACACACCCCAGGAATGGGATATTTATGCAAACATCACTTATTGCTAGCTCATGCTCAAATCTACAGATTATACCAAAGAAAATACAAGTGGAGATACAATGGATATGTATCAATTGTGCCAGAAACCAGTTGGTTTGAGCCAGCTACTGATAGCGCTGAAGATGAAGCAGCTGCACAAAGAGTGCTGAGAAACAATTTTGAATTCTTCTTGCATCCCATTTACTATGGCAACTACCCAGCAGGAATGATTAAAGAAGTAGCCGAAATCAGCAGACTGCAAGGTCTGCCAGAATCCAAACTGCCAAGGCTGACACGAAGGCAAATTGCTATGATTAAAGGCACGAACGATATCTTTGCATTAAACTTTTATTTTGGTCAGTTGATTGCGCATAATAGCACGGTTTCTACTGATTTCAATGATGAACTAAACGATGCAAGTGCTATGGCTGTTGTGAGCACGTCTCATAATCACTCTGCATTTGAAGAAACAATATTTGTAAGTCATTTGCTTCACATAAATCTTAGAATTACCATTAACTTGTTTACATTTTAGTTGGAAGCCAAACTCTTACGCAAAGTTGTCAATTTCATTAAGGATTATTGTTTTGATCCTCCAATACTTATCACCGAGAATGGCGTTGGTGATTTGGGAGAAAACCCAGACGAGATAAGAATCAATTATTTAAAAGTAAGTTTATATCGCAATTAACTACATCGTTCTTCTGCTAATTACAATTGTATTTTAGAGCCACTTGCAACAATTATCTCTAGCGATAAAAGAAGATGATGTTAAGGTTGTTGGATATACAGCCTGGAGTTTAATGGATAATTTTGAATGGATTAATGGATACACGTAAGTAACTGAAATCCATTCTAAATACTCTCAACTTATATTTGTGTTTGTTTTCTGATTAGTATCAAATTCGGCTTGCTTCACGTAAACTTTACGGATCCGAATCGAGCACGAACGCCTAAACTTTCAGCTGAAATCTACAAAGAGATTGTCCAAACGCGAATTGTACCCAACTAGTCATGTTAACTTATTACTATTTATTGATGTTTTAAAATAAAACGAATGCTATTTTGTTAAAGCACACCTCTTATAATCGAATTACGCAAAGTGTGTCTCCATTACCCTGAGACACTTTCAATTGAAATGCAAATTACACGTTTCAACATGCTAGGTGATCATTAAGCATCACCGCAGCCTACAATCACGTACATCATTTGCTCATAGCGTAAAAAAGCACGAATATTATCGCATTATTTGTGTGGAAAAGCGCACGCAAAAATGAAATGACATTTGTTTCAGTAAATGCGCAAATTGAATGTAATTATGGACCGTTTAAGCTGGAGCTTAGCCAACGCATGACAGGCATGTGCGGTGCGTGTCTTATTATCATGTTCATTTTGGAAGGGCGCAATTAGTCGACACACGTTGACATGTTGTGTCATTAAGGAAAATGGTGCACGCTCATTCCCGACAATGGAGAACGTCCACGAAGCGCATCAAGGAAGACCCAAGTGCACTTGTCATGTAGGACAACACGTCTTGTACGTGCATGTTAATATCTGCAATGGAACATCTTCTTTCTTTCACTGCAAACGGTGCAAATGGCATGAACAATTTGCACGCGTTTTCCCAGCACGTCGTCCTCGAGCGGTGCGGCGTTATGGGAACATAACATTACCGCCAGCTCATAGCCAACATATTGGGGAGAGACGTTAATGTGATTGCATATTAACTCATTTGCGCCGTTTGCATAATATGCGCACATGGCCTTACAAAATTCTTACTTTGGCCGACACACAGCGTTAGAATTACTTTTCAATTGTTCATTTCTATTGCTTCATGAAATTCCGCATGTTTTACAACATTTCAATCAATAACGCATTTCTTAGCAGGATGTGCACAACGACAATGCAATTATCATTAATTACACGCTAAGCTTTACAATTTGCGTATTTTGGTATTCGTCGAATAGAAGAATGTTGCGCAAACGTTTTCTTGCATTCGCAACGTGCTAATCTCAGTGATCACGCAAGATGCACCGCCAGAAAAAAGTTCATCATGTGCGAGCGTTTCTTTTCATTTTGCGTCGAGGAAAAAAACGAGCAGCACGCCGCCGACGCGCAGACAAATTCCCATGGTACTGGAAAGTGCATCGCATGCAGGCTCCTTTTTCGCGTTCGTGACGCGTCTCGCCTTCCTTCGTCGCTCTCTTGAGCGCGTTGACGATGATGAAGCAGGCGCTCACGTCCTGTACGTGCAAGTGTCTTTCAAGGACGTCTTGGATGCGCGCAACAACCAAGAAAAGTGTGTGATTTCCATCCAGTAATGCAACGTGCAACCATCTTCACATCTTCATCCGTAGATTGCACCTAAAATATTACATACGTACTAATAATTTTTGAAGCCGTTTCCGTTGCGCGCGCGCGCGGTTTTATATTAATCGCCTTACATGTAATCCTTGATTAAATGCCACTTACATATTATTTATCTGCGCGCTTCGTTATTTTTAACGAGGAGAAAGCGAAGCAGAACAGAATATGGTAAATCATATTTGCTCGTGTGATTTGCGATGCAAATGTAAATGCAACAAAATGCATTCATTCAAGTCGCGCTTGGCGCATGAACACGCAGTGCATCAAAGCGCAAAAAAACTGAAAGCAAATCGCGTGGAAATCACAAATGCATAAATCCAGATTAATTTGCAAGATTATTCATGCATTCAATTCAATATCCGTGTTATTAATTAGCACGACATGAATGCAATTCCATGATAGTATATTCAAAAATGATTTTGTTCAATTCAACAAACTGCCGTGGATGTAAACAAAGCCAAAAATAGTATCCTGGATTCCTCATTACTTATTGATATAAGTCAAGTCAAGTGCACCTCGTCTGCTAGTCTGCGTTCAGGGGCATTTTGCACAAAAGCCACTAAATGAGCCTCATCAGACTGGCAAAGACATCTAGAAAAAACCGGCAGTCAATGACAAGTTATAAAATTAAGCGCTGATCAGCTCAACCTTTTGCCTTTTTCATCCAGCCTCCGCGTGCAATGCGCGTAATTACGCTTGCCCATCTGATGTTCATCATCAAGGAACGCACAGCACTCTGCTCGCCGCTGTCTTTCTGTGAATCGCCATAGCCATCGCGAATGCATGCGACTGGCGAATTAATTATGCGAGCCTAATGTGCACGCTCAAACGCCAACAACACTTTATTTATTTAACTCCAATTATCGACGATGTTGATAAATCATCGCGTACGGAATTTAATTAAAATCGTTTACGTATAAAGCCCATATTATATATACGAGTTCGCCATGCACGCTCTTCGTCGACTCTATGGTGGAACAAGAGAACAAGCCTGCCTATTACTATTATCGTTTTCTTCGTGTTTGATTCGCTCATTTGCTATATGATTCCAATCGTCTGGCTGCGGCTGCTGCATCTAAAATTTATATACGACCAGTACATTTCTTCACTGCGAACACATATGATGCTCACCCAAAAAAAGAACACCACCAGCGATTTATGCACGGTGATTATGCTGGAGCGTATTGGATATGTGCATTTCGCCTCGTTTTTAATTAAGCACAATATGCCGCCTTTAACCACATGCTTTGCTCGTCGTTCCGTTCAACCATTATTAACACCACATTCTTAAAACGGGATCAAAACATTTCAGACGGTATTAATTCGTTTCCAACTGTGTAATCCTTATTTTCCTGATAAGTGGGTCACATATACTCAAATATGTGATTCGCGAGCATTCGCCGCTTGACGTCATCTGTCAAAATAACCTCATTTAGTGTTCTCCAACAAGCCCTCAGCAAACATGTCAGTGCTCGTTCGCGTTACAATAAAAATAATAAAACGTTGTGAATAAACCGCGGAAATCTGAACAGACAATTAAAAATCAGGTAATGTACGCGTAAACGCATTCAATGAAGCAGCAAGCCCGTGTAACACGTGTTCGTTTGTGTAGTGAGACGGTCGCGAGACGCCGGTGTCTTTTTCGTCCATGTTCAATCATGGCGTACTTCGCGTTGCCTTCTGCAAGTGCATAGCGTCACAATGCACACGTCGTTTTATTCGTTTTTCAGTGCCACGGTCCAGTAGATCGGTCTGATCGCGTTAAACTTGAATGTTTTCAATGATTCGGTGGAGTGCAGCCAGCCGGCCGGCCGGTTCGCTGGTTTCGTGTTTTTCTCTTTCGCTGCACGGTTTAACAGCGTGCCATGCAGGTGGAGAATCGTCGGCCGAATTGGGAATTGAAAACGACATCCACATTCGTCCGTGCTTGAGGTAAGTTCATGCTGAACGAAAGGACTGTAACGGTTAAATGACTTTGAATGAAAGATGCTGAGAGTGGAAAAACAACAGATAGCGGAGATTCATGCTGTTTGCATTCATTTCAATGTCCGCTAGGAAGATTGAACGAGTTGAACCAAACTCCAGATAGTCAAGATTGTGTGCAATGATGAAAGACTGCAGCGACGGCGAGTACGGTAGCCGAGTGTTGACAAAGCTTGAAATTTTATGAAAAAGCCATTCAAATTTAATTTATGCCGTGTTTTACTATCTGGCGTCAGGTTTCTTTGTTTGTGATTGTCTTATTTAAGGATCAAATCAACAAACATAACCTAGGAGCCATGGATTATCTCTTAATCCAAACAGCACAAGCGCAATGAGTGACAACTAAGCAAAGCACCAATTCCAATTGCAGGATGATTAATTAATATTTAAAGTTGTATTTAGATTGGAGTGATCTTACACAGCAAGTAGGATCAACAATAATTTGTCTTTGGGCTTTGTTCTGTTGAGAAATTGTGGGCGAGCAGGCATTGAACAGCGTTTTCGTGTTATTTCATTAGGAGTCGAATCAAACGGTACAACTTACTCACAGTAAGTCGACAACAAAAATCCGGATAGCCAGTGGGAGTTAAACGAGAAGACGTCAGGCGTCGTCTAAGCCGTTTTAATTAATTCCTCGATTTCTTCGGCTGATGATACAATTTTATTTTCGTTTGAGCTCAACATAGCGGCGAGAATTTCAATCTCGATTGGTTGGGAGCGCCCGTCGTTGATTGTTGCGAAACATTGAAGTGAATAACGAACGAAACTATAACACTATAAAAATAACTTGAGGATCGTAAGATTTTTCTCGAATATCTCAAAGCATTCAAAGTTGTTGATCCGTTACACTTGTTTTCCTAATTGATTGATTGATTGATGTATTGTTAATGGCTTATTTATTTCGTTCTTGTTGCAGGTGAGTGAAATGTTTACGAAATATTAATTAGCGTATAATTAATGCGTCGTCATCACGCCGGTTAATCGCTTTCATTTGTCAAACTGATTACATTGATTTCCACACAGTCAGCGAGGTCGAGGTATTAGGCTGGTGAGTTTGGAAATGATGGTATTTCAATTATTCCAACATGTGTTTTTCCACGCTTTCCGTACGCAATTTAATTAATTGTAGCTTTGTAGACAAAAACGCGTAGGTTGCTATTAGCGTATACGCAATCCGTAATTGAGATATTTATTGGGCGTTAACACTAAAATCGTTAATTTTTAGGCTGTTTATGGCTTTGCCTTAAAAGGCATTTCACAATTGGCTGCTCAACTAGAAATAAAACGAAGGCGAAACAACTTAATAACACACTAATGGCGAACACATAAAAAATGAGCACGCCTATCGAGAGTCGTATAAACAAAAAACTTGCGTCGATTAATCATAATTTCGTGACATTTGATTTGTTTTAATTATGGACGCTTTCAACGTTTAAATTGTATGTTTCGTACGCTAATGTTTGCGAATCGCCTGCACGTTATTCAATTTTGATTGGTTCTAATGATATAAAAGACATGGTTGAATTTTGACATTTGAAACATGCAATTACTACATGGAAGTGAACAATAAATTTCACAATGAAATTAGGCGTAGAAGAAATGCAAACAAAATTTTTTGACTGATGATAAATTACATTAGATATAATAATGAAGTAAATTGCACTTAGGTGTGCGAAATGAAGTGAAATGCAATAGAAAGGCGTAAAGTGGATACAAGTTAATATGCGATTAGGTACTTATTACTAAATCTCAACATGGTTATAACCGATAAACAATATTTGTTATTTCACATTTTATTGCCAATTTTAATTAAGTTATTAAAAGGCAATGTAACGCACGTATGTAATGTACAATCACAACAAATACGGCTTGTCTCGCGAACGCGCGTTATAATGATTATTATTTCACCACATGCTGCTCGCTTTTTTATTGCTCGTTCTAAACATTTATAGACGATTTGGAATTTTTATGCGACTTCTGAATTTATTCAACGGCGCCACCGTTTAATCAAGATTTCACTATAGCCGCCGCGTCTCTAGCGCATACGTTTATTGTGTCGATTTGAATCTAACGCTGTTAATATTAGTTAGTGAGCCATTAAAAAAAGCGAATACTGGCTGTATTTTATGCATGGGCGAAAAATGTTTTACGATGGCGCGATTTTTTTGAGCGCGTAGGTATAAACCAAATATTTTGATGGGTAAATTACATTGTAAGTGCTTTTCGCTGAAATTTCGCATGAACATCCACCGCAGCACCAGTGCATCGTGTTATATGTGAAATTATTATGAAAACATAAACAGTTTATGAGCATTTATTATGTACACACATGCATATTTTGCGTGCGAGCTGTTAAAAGCACATTATAATTTGAGCAATATCGTGAACGGTAAAGACCGAAAACGCATTTGCCAGCCGCCGCAACAGCAACGCAGCAACAACAACATCATCATCATCATCCGCATTCATATAAAATTCATGCGCGCGCGTGTAATAAAATTATAACAATATCCGTCACGAAATATTCATAAATAATTTAATGATGGATCGACTCTCGCCATATATGAATGGCGTTCTTATTACAGCTAAAATGCATATTGGTGTATTCAGGAAGTACCTATATCGTAAAAAAATGCGGTTTATTGCTAATTTATTCCATTGAAACAAAGGAAATTTGTAATGCGAGCGCATACTATACTGAAATTTAAAGCGTTCATCATTAGTTAATTAAATGCGAGCGTCGGGAAAATCCTAGAAAATCTGCGCACATTTCGTTAGGTTGTTTGTAAGCTAGTTAATAGTCAATTTGGCAAAGAGCGGCAAGCAACGTTTCGCTAAGTGAAATTGTACTTGGCGTTAGTTTGCGTCGCTCAAACGCAACGCGAACTCTAATGGCAGCCCCACGATTAAGGACTTATGCGTCGACTTGCCAATTCCAGCATATCCTGGCCAGGAGCAAGCTTGAGCTGGAGATTAGGCAAACGCGTTTGTTGCAAAATTCACGCGCTGTGTGCCGTCCATTAAAACGTACTAAAGTGAGTTTGCTGCTGCATATCATTTGAATGCAACTCAATCTTTTGGCGTTCCGCCGCGCAAATCCAACTTATCTCGACGTCTCGCGAGTACATTTGCCATTGATTCATTAGTTTGCAAAGTGCAGTGCGCAATAATTTGCCTATTTATTGCTTAATTGCAATTTCATTCAGCGCCCGATTACAATTTCATTTCGCACGATTCGGATGGGTTTCGTCATGTGTTGTTGTTCTTGCATTGTTTTCGCTTGCGGTACGTAGTGAAATTCGTTGTGCGTGGGCGCCAAAGAAGCGCGTTTAAATGTCAAGCAGCAACATTACATCCACCGCCAAAGCCGCTCTCGCAGGAGAATGGCCAATTTATTTGCATTCAAACCACACGCGACTTGATCCATCATAAAATTGAGATATTCATCGTGCGCATGCAACACACCCACTTGGCGAAGGTGTGTTTGAACACCCGGTATATCGGTACGAGATGAGTGCATTCGTTGTTTAGCGTGCCGAGAAGGAAATGGAATTGGTTCATGAAAATAAGAAACGAACACGCCAGAAATTGCGAAATGCAAATTGAGAGTCCAATGCACTGAAGCGATATTAATTTGCATGCAAATGCATCAAGTGCATGCGCAGATAACAATATACGATATAATAATATTAATAAGTAATTTGCGCTTGTATTGTGAGTAGAGTTGAGACGAAATAGCAAAGAAATAATTTGTATTCTAATGATGGAAAGGTATTATTGACAGGAGTATCTTATCAAAATAATTTACTGCCGGATTATTTAAACTTTGAATTTTGAGTAGTATTTGAGTCAAATAATTAATTCCAATGCGTTATATGGAGGCCAGGACGTATTTTTGATAGTTGGGGTAATTTGGGAGAATCTTATAACAGTAATTTAAAATACGCGGGTAACCTAGCGCATCCATTGAATTATTGGCTGTTTTTGCTTTATCCCTGATGGGACCGTCTTGGATAGTAGGAAGAAGACAGATTCACGAATATGAAAACTCACTGTAATATTCCCTGATCGGTAAAGGGGTACCCACGTTTAGACATGAGTTCCGAAATAGTTATAATGCTAAATCGTGTCATTCAATATATAGTCATTTTTTTCATTCATCTTCAAATCGTGTAAGGAGTGGCCTACAATGGAGTTTAACGTATGAGTACCCTATATGGGTCTTTATAACTTTTAAAAATATTTGTCCGCATTTGAGTCGAATACGTCATGGCTATAAAATTGTTTAAGCATTTAAAAAGATTTTCGTTGTCACGAAGTACTTGTGTTGTTTGAGAAATTCTGACTGATTTGCGGCGATTGGTATTATGCAGTAAAGTTAAGCGAAAGAGTTTCGTCATCGGAACAATTATAATAAACACCATTTTCTAATGAAATTTGTTGCTAAATGTCAAAGTGTCGTTTCGTACGATGGAGCGTGATTAATCAGTTACACGCGTCACGCTTTGGCGTGCCTTACAATGTGCAGAAAATGCTGTAAATTAATTAGGAATTAATTAGATTGGAAAAAATGTTCCATTTAATCACACCACAAGCGTTGAACGTTACGTTGTTACGCTAACTAAAATGTCATATAAATCAAGCAATATCGGTAGAATTCACATTACAAAATGTTATTGCTAAAAAGGCTTTCAATGCTTTGTTCCGTAAGTCCATTTAATGTTGGAACACCCAGTGTAGAATTACAAATCGGCGTCGTTTTTACTCGGGCAGGTTGCGCATATTCTTTAAAGTTTTGTTCACAATTTACGAGATAAAAGCGCAAGTAGAACGTTAGTTATTTAACTTATTTCGCGTTTTTTCCTTGTTGTTTATGCATTGGACATGGCAGCTGCAGCAGCAGCAGCAGCAACAAATGCAAATACGTGGTGCGGCGCTTGCATGCTTGCTGCATGGCATTCGGGGAGGAGATGAATTATGCGCTCGTTGAAATATCGCAATTTTATTACGTTTTCAGTGCAGAGTTTAACGTCGCCTGGCATGCATGATTCTTGCTGTAGTACATATACTAACTACTACAACCTACAACCAAGCAACCGTCTTTTTCGCCGCCGTGCATCGAGGACATGCAATTCGAACGCGCGCGAGCAAAATCTCGTCGCTTGGCGTTTGCTTCAAGCATAAGTCCAGGCATCAAATAACCGAATGCGTGGAGATTATTCAAGACGCAGACGTGTAAACGCCGTGCTCGCCGCGGCTGCAAAACTGGAAGCGTTGATAAGTCAGGCAGTATAAATTGCAATGCCTTTTTTGCTTGTTAGCTGATGTGTTCATCTGATAACGCGCAAATGTTGTCCAATGCGTCTCATTTTCTCGGAAATGCGTGCCAATATTTTGCGCCATACGTATAGGCACCGTGGCATTTCTCTCAAGGCGCGTTTGTGCATTTGTTTAAACATTTTTCCACTCGTGAACGCATTACGCATTCTCATGCATTTGCCGCGAGGCATGGAACCACGTATTGCGCAATAATCGTTATCGCATCTATCGCAACAAGTTTCGGCTTCTACTGTTGCCTGAAGAAGATAATTAAAAGTTTCTAGCATAATAATAATTCAACTAACGCTGATGTTATCACCAATTTTCGTAATTGCATAAACATACAGGGGGGGGAAATGGCCGTAGGCGAATTATTTAAGTACTTAACGGACTTTGTAATCAATGAATAGCCAAAGAACAGTTTGAATATTGATTGGTTAGTTGTTAAATGGCTAAAAAAAAGTTGTTTAAAAGTCGTATCCGTTTAAGGAATAACTGGAAATTAGTGAAATATCTCCAATTAATTTGCATAATTTGATTTGAAACTTGCTTAATTTATTTTAGTTTGAAATTTTTATTATTTCCTCCGTTTGGATTTTATAAGAAATCATTTCGTATTTTAGCAATGCGGCAAGGTGTACAGTTGACCACAGTACACAAAAGACAACTTTCGCCAACGTCGTCGTGTCGCGGGACCAGAAAAATATTATTATACTTTGCGCTTAGCTCATATTTGTCTTGGAGTTTTATGAACGCGACTCAGTGGTCATGGTGTAACGTCGTATATTCTCTGAAGCATGAAGAACCTGCGCGCTCGGGAAAGAATCCACTATGAGGAAGCACGTACAAAGATTCGCACCGAGCTCTTGAGCTCGCGCATTCATGGTGGACTCGGTGCTGCAGTCATATTAGATGCGCGATGATCTGCCGCGTTTATTTTATATTCTGGACGTCGTGTTAGTGATTCTTTTGTTCGTCGTCGGATGGGCGCATTTATTCGTTATACATAGAACGACGCTCGCTGCGGCCATTTAAACGGGCTGGCACATTCGCTCGCCGCTCACCTTCTCCTCGCGGAAAGAGTGTTTAAGCGTAGTTAAGCTGCTGCTGCTGATGCTGCTGCTGCTGCTGCCGCCGCAACCGCGACCGCGGCACAGCTGAGCCGTCGTGATGTCGTTTTCGTTGAGTTCACATTGCGCACTTTGCATATCTATTGTCTCTTTGGACGCGCGCGTCTTTTCCGCCATAAATAAAGCGCGCCCGTACTGTACGAGAGTTGGTGTTCTTCGTTGAACTGCTTTGCAATAATAAGAAGCAAGGATTCTATTCAATGCGCCTTGCACACATTTCGTTATAAACTAAATTGGCGCTATTTTATCCGGTTTTTGCGCGAATTGCTTGTGGTTGCATCCGAAATAAATGGCGAGTGTTTATGACTTAAGTTGGTTGTAAATCCGCGCTAAGTAGACTTCCACGTTGCGGAGCGATGCGTGATTTATCGCCTTGGCGGCGGGTGAAAAATACGGTGCAATGCGATAAATCACCTGGGCGCGCACAAATATTCGCGAAGAAATGGTGTTGTTTACACGTACGCGCAGACACGATTTTATGACGCGTTTTCCGCCGCATTTGCGTACCGCCTGCATTTTAACGGTAAACGAAGATCGGCCGCGGAAAAGGGCTCTCCGTGCTTGCGTCGTGCAATAGTGCTGCTGGCTGCCCGCGCGCATAAATCAAAGGCCGCGTTTGATAAACGGCATCCAGGACGATGTTTTATGGCGGCGATGCCATTCTTATCATTCGCCGCGATCCGAAGCGAACGCATGCTAACTGCGCGCGAGTTTGGCGTGCATACGTGCCGCTGCTGCCGCCGCCGCCACCGATGGATTTCTGCTCGCATGTCCCGGAGCGCAATGCCGGTTTCCGTAGTTGCGCGCGACGTTCATCATATTTTAATTACCCACGTTGATTATGAATCGAGCCAAGCTTGGTGCCAGCGACAAGTTCGTTGTTTACCATTGGATCAGCTTTGTTGACACGGAATTATTCCGAGAATAGTTTTTCCTATTTTCTCATATCCATAAAAGTAGTATAATGTCAAATTTATGTATCTGCCGATCTGCACTTTTATTTTCTCTAAGATATTCATGTTTAACACGCGTGTGGTATGCGCATAGCCACTTTGGGTGAATAGAGAGCTAGCGAACCAACCTGATCTTCTCGTAGGTAAAAGAATGGAACTGCTAAGCGATGCGAGCCCAGCAGCTTAGGAGAGACTATGGCGGTGATAGCAAGGAGCGATAATTTTTATTTGTTCGTAAGCATCGCGTTGTTACAGCTTACAGCTTACTCCATATACCTACACGCTATGTATGTATGTAGTGAGAGTAGTACGAGCCTAGCTAGCTATGCTGTTGTTGTTGTTGCTCGTACCTGACTTTGTTATGCTTATAATGGCATTGTTGCGTTGTCCTATCGCTTGTATGTGCGGTAGCCGAAGACTTGGCGCGGCGGATTCTTGATTCTTTTTGGAAGCCGCGAACGGAAGACTCTGGAATACATTTTCGACGTGTAGTGTAGAGCTGGCACCCGTTCGCGTTCGTTCTTGTACGGCGTTTTGTTGTTCGTATTCAATGAGGCGTAACTTTGCTTGTTCTAACGCTCAAAGAAAAATTCGCGATTTAATTCACGGCGATCTAAACACTGATTTAGTACTTGCACGTTCGACAAGTGACCATAAGAGCAAACGTAATTTTTTACGTGTCAATTCTTCCTCGTGACATATACGGTGAATATTAAATTTGGCATATGAAAAGGAAAACATTGATTAGGCTGCGAGCCGTTAAACCAATAACCATTTTAGGCGGTTTACGCGCAAATAATTGTGAACGCAATATATTATATTATGAGTTTTTATTGGTAAAAGTCAGTCGTAATATATTTGCGCTAATGATGGCTTGGTTGCATGTTGCAACTTTACGTTCTTTGACCTTAATGATCACAAGCCGCCAAGATGCACCTGTTATCGCCGCTATAATTTTTTATATGCGAAGTTCCTCTTGCTCCTCGGGTTCATTCTCTTCGCGCAAAGTTTCTTTCTTGCGCCGCGTTCGCCTTGTGCGTTGTTTAATGCGATTCGTTGTGTCCGCTTGCCTTTCGAATGCGCGTCAATAAGATGAGATATTGCACGGATTTATATGAGAAATGCAACGTTTTCGCATAATGCGCACAACGGTTACTACTTACCATGTGAAAAAAAGTGCAGTGAACGGAATCGCAATGATAAATCAATTCGCTCGACTATTATTTTATCAAATTGAGTTGATTTCTTTTCAGAATAATACATAGTGGATGTAGAGGGGCAATTAGCTTAGCGATTAATTAAATACACGTACGAGGAAATGTAACTGCTTTGACATTGAAAAAAAAGTAGCGTAGAAAAGTGTAACAACAAATTGGATCGACATCGTAATCACACGCGAAGTGATCTCGTCGTCTCGCTTGATTAGCAAACTAATTATCGCTGCAATGAGTACTGCGCATGCTAATGAAGACCAGATAGTTGCAATGTAAACAAACAGAGCAGAAAAGAAAATATGAATTGATTATAGAGCAACGTACATTTTTATTGCCTTGCATTATGCGTTTTTATCAGCACAATGTTTTTCTTGATCTTGGCCCAATTTACCCACAATTTTAATGCTTTTGAGAATATTCTCAAGGCAGCAGTTAAAGAATATGGATGTTAATTAATGGTCGTTACTCTCACGTATGTTTTAATGGGCTGCTATGTTCGATTGTAAAATAAGTTATTTATTGAATACGTGCACTTTACATGTATGTAATGAGCATTAATCTTGCACCGAGGCAGCGCACCGCATGTGTGGAAAATGAGGAAAAATGAAATTCGACATGTGATTACATTCAGCGCTTAAAATGCCTTTTACAATAGCTAATTATCGCGGGACAATGTTGTATGTGTGTGTGCGCACGCGGTTAACTAACTGTACTCGCTTGAAAATGCACATGCCTTGTTAGATTTATATACATTCGCGTGGAAATGCATACAATTTGCGTAAGCCATTCGCTCCACGTGTATGTGCGCTAACTCACAGGCTGAAGCGAAACGTCTTTCTCTCACTTTGTGCACTTGTGTCTTTAATCGTGTACGATTTTGCGTTGGCTTTTGCCCGCTTCACTGCTTATTTTAGCGCAGGGCATAATGCGAGCGAGAGCGCGAGCGCGCGCGTTCATTGCATCTGCTGCTGCTGCTGTACTGGCTGTCAGTGAATATTAAAATGTCATGCGAGATAAACGGTAAATTGAATTATTGCCAATGCGATTCTTACGTCTGCTCAGGCAGCCTCTGTTGCCGAAACCGCAAGAGTTAACAATGCAAGCGGATTATGATAACTACAGGTGAATGCATAATGCCAAGGTGAGTCATTTGTTTATCCAGCTGAGATCGGCGGCCAAATTCAACAGAAAACCACAATATTAATGTTTACACCGAATTTATGAAGAAATGCTTGAGAAATTATAATTTTATACGCGCTGTATTCCGAGGAAAAAATATTAGTTGAGCAATGTACCAACGAGTTGATAATCAACCGGTTTATCTTAGAATGAATAATGGATTATCAAGCGTTTTATGGATGTTATGTGCGTTGAATGCAAATCAGTGTAGCGACATGCAATTTCCTTGATTTTGACTTTGGTTGCCCATGCTTTATTTTACATTGCGCCGCGATGGTTGCTATCCAGAGCAACTTTGAAGTTGCACATCGATTTGTTATTTGCTCAATGCGACCGTGGATGTTTCTTGAGTCGAGCGCTTGCTCAAATCTTCCTTCTTCCTTGAACATTCTTCATACGCGAAGAGCAAACACGCGTTGCGCATGCAGGATATGTATTTGCTTCTTGGTGTTTGCAGTGCGCACACTTGCGGTCGATTTGCATTAGATCGAATACGGCGAGCGAGCGAGCGCACGCTTGTGGTGCGAGCAAATAACATGGATTACGATGGATTTGGCCTGAGATTATAGCGCGCACTTGGATTAATTATTGCGGCGATTACCGATATTAGAGGCGAGATTTGTTTATTGAGATGATGGATGATTATGTTTTAATCTTTGCTTTCGGCTTTAAGCCTCTTTATATCAACTAGTCGCGTATCTCATTCAATTAAATCGCGAATGATTGCGCCGCAGAAATATTGTTTATTCTAATAGCTATTAATTAGTGGCGATGAATCAAGCGTCGAATCAAATGATACCCGCTACGATTCACACGATGTTCAGCCAAATAGATAAATGCGCTGCGTTGATTATGCGTGTTGAATTTGCATAGGCATTTTGTAGTGTTTTTCTTTTTGTATAGTGATTTCAGTTAGCTACCAGAGCCGAACGCGCGTTCGCTTGTGTGCATGCATGCATGCATGCGTGCATAGCTGGTGCATATAATCGTATAGTACACGGTTCGAGTATGAGTAAGAAACATGAAAATACCTCCGAATAAGCGAACCATTCAATTCATTGGCATTGCGAGCCGGTGCCGGTGTGGCATGGTGTAGTATGCGCGCGCGGCCCGCGCAAGTTGAGAGTGTACCAAGCCATAAAAGCCATTAACAAATTGATAACGCTCGTAAATGCCTGTTTTGCTTGCACGCCATGCACAATGGAATAGAGGCACCTGTTATTAATTGCCAAAGAGATGCTAATGTGCGGTCATATTTTGGCCCGTTTGAAACTATTAATTTTGTAAATAATGAGGCAGAACGTTAATGTTTATTTTGCACTTTTGCGTGACTTATTTGTAGAGATGATGAAATTATTCAACCACTATTTCTATAAATAAATTGGTAGGGATTGTTGAATAAGATTTTAGTAAATTAGTCATAACTGAATAATTTAATTTAATGCTTAAATTTCAGGATATTAGAGTTTTTGATTAGTTACTCATTGAAAATTCAAAAGGCAAATAATATTTTAAAACATGCGCGATCATGAATAATTGTGTTTAAAATCACGAGCAATTGATAAAGTCACAGTACGCCTAATAAAAAAAAAGCTGTCATACGAGAACATTCTTTGCAAAGAACGCGTCCAGCATATAAATGAGGATTAGTAGCATGCGCTGCTTCTGCTTCAGCTTGTTGTTTTTCCTGAGGTAGCACACCTTTAATGTAATTTTTAATTTTGGACTATTCATGCACGTCTCGCTTTCAATGTGTATTCAAGAGGCGTCCTCATACACGGGTAAACATCCCGGTGACCGCGTAAATAAGTAAACAAGTGCCTAACACTTTTTCATCCTCGTTTCACGCGCATTCAACGCGACTATGTCGCATCGCCGCGGCGGTGGATGAAAAAACGGAAAAACACGTTTTGATATCTCTGCATCGTTTTCGTTCACTGATGGCAGGAATGCCCCATCGGTTTTAATAAATTTCACTTAGAATTTAATCGCTCGTTCCCATACGCACCGATTCGAGCGATGTGTATAATTTTCGTTAAATTGGACACACGTTCACTAAGTAATTTTCAGATAACTCGTTCGACTGTGGCAGCAGCCAACCGGCTTTGACGCTCGATTCGGTGGAAGACGATACACGGTATTAAGATTAGGTATTAGCGTTTGCGCTCGGTGTAGGTTTAAAAATTAATATTAATTGAAAATGCATGTTTTAAAATAATATTACTTAACGCATGCTACGTATTTTATGCATTTATGTCCCGCTTAAGACACTTATGACCGGTGGTGGTACGCAGAGTCGCGCAGCCAACTCGATTTTAATACTAGCTTATGCGTTTGCTTAATTCTTAATAACAGTCATTTTTCTTTCGCTCCAGCATTATAATTTAGGTGAATTTTTCCGTGTTGTATTCAAATCCGTTTTCGTTTTCATGTTCACAGGTCCACTGCACGGACGGAGGAAGAATTCTCGATCAAATTAAGGAAACATCGGTGGTGTCATTTGAATGGAAGGTAAAGTTGAACGTATAGAATTTATTGCTTTTTGAAATCGGCTGCTTCGTTGTCGCCTTTTCTTAAAAGGAAAAGGCAGCTGATTAATAGCGTTTTAATGATTTTTAATCGACGCATTAGGTGCCCACCACACGACACGCACGAATTTAATACATTCCGTGTGCATTAACGTTTAGGTTAGCCTAGCTAGCTGCCTGTGCCGCGAATACGCGTTTTCCAAATCCACGTAAAGTCCTTCTTCTATTCTCAAATGATATTCAATGTCGCATTGAATCACTCACCAGCGGCTGCAAAACAGTAATTCCGAACAGCGCTTCGTTGACATTCTTCTCGCGTGCGTGCGCGTGCAAGAGTTTGAGAAGCACTGAGTAACTAATTCGTTTGGTCATTGCATTATTAAATCAAGTGAGATTTCGTCAGATAGACGAGTGGAATGAGTTTCGAATTTCTATTCTATAAAATTCCACTCACTGGCACTTGGAAAGAAAACAGTTTTCACTGTTCGCCATCCAGCCGTAGAATTTTAAGCGTTTCCATTCAAATTGATTTAATTGAACTGAAGCTGAACGCTTGCTGAAGAATGGCCCATTTTGTAAAAACGTTTGCTGCATCATTCACCTGCACATGGGTCATTATTTGACCAATTATTAAAAGCCTACGCACGCATCATTCGAGCACGTAATAAATAAATACTTATTCCACTTTGTGATTTACCTACAAATTGCTCATCCATTAAAATGGACGTTAAAGATGATTATTTGTCAAACTTTATTTCGACTCATTTATCAAGCACATTCTCTCATTACATACGCGCGGCGCGATGTGCGTGTATTTACAAACACGCCATAAACTTTTTTTCTTCCTTCAAATTGCATAGTTTCGAAATAACTGCGCTTTTTGTGAAATTATAGAAATTGCGCGCTAACAGCATATTGCAAATAACGCGAACAAATTGTGCACGCGCTTCTCGTCTTGCATTTTCGTATTTCTATTATGAGCATAAGATAAATAAATGACTGCGCTTTATTTTTGCGCTGAAACGCAGCTGGTAGAAGTAAAGACGCGAAAAGCGCAGTAGTTGGCCAAAGGAAGAAGAAACACGCGTGCGCTCTCGTATGCAGCTCACTCAGGAGGGTATATCAACCGGTTTTATCTTGTAAATTGTCGATCCATTACTTATTTAGTTATTTTTGTTGCAAACTGCGCAAACGATTGCAACTTTTCAGCGCAGCATTGTGGCGCGTTCGTTAATAAAATCAATACCATAAAAGATGAAATTTATGTGAGCGCGCAACTTCTCAGTCGACTTCTTCCATACACGCGCATAACATTATTATATATTATTTGCGTTCCGGGCTCGGAATAGAAATGATTTTAGCGATTTAATTAGCATAGAATTTCGTATATGATTAGCGGTAATATATGGCGTATGTCGCGCTGAATGGAAATCGAATTTTAATAATAGCGAATGTAGCGTGGCGTGTTAGGAAACATTGAATTTCCAATTCGAATTCACACAATCGAAAATACGAAATTACGTTTTTGATTTACCTTGGATTGTGATGTGCTGATGAAATATGGCTCGCTTTGATCGTTGCGGCGCTTGATTGTCGTAATAATATAATAATAATAAGAGAATAAGAGAACGCGCAGACGAAGGAGGAGGGAATTACGAATCTGATTCGGTGTCGGCGCTGGAGATTTTTGACGGTCGTCACGACGAAACAATTATACGAATAAATCCTCAGGGTCAGTCCGTGTGGCTGCTGCCGCACAAAGAAACACAATTCACTATCTGCAATCGAGAGTAACAAAGAAATGATGTGAATTAATAAAAATTCAATTTAAACGCGCGCGCGCGCTCTAAATGCCAAAGCATAAAATTTAATAATGCACACAAAAAATGGACGAGTGGAAACGTGCGCGCAAAAAAAGCCAGCTAGCTAGGTGGCAATGTATTACATGCCCGATTAACAACAATTAGCCAGTTTTAATCAATTTCCAGACACTGACTAGCAAATTGAATACGCTCTGCAGCTTGTTACAATGACTTTTATTGCTACGGGGAAAATATTACCTTTGCCATTTTTGGGGCGGAAAGTAGTACATAAAGGTATGCGGAATGAATTGAATTTCGTCCGCACAAATCTTGCGAAGCGTCGTCGTTGTCCTTCCTGAATGACCGCCGAGGAAGAAAAGTTGGCATACCATCGCAATGATGCCTTTTTGAGCCGCGTAATACGTTCTTCGATTACGGCGCGCGTTTTGCACTCGAGTGCCACAAATGTCGATGCCGACTTTGAGCACAATGAAACACAATGTATTGTATGCTTCGATTATCTGTATTTTTGTGCGCTTGGTCGCAATTCCATAAATTGCGAATGGCCTATAATTATGCAATTTCATTGTCGATTTATTAGCGAGCGTACTTGATTCATTTCGCGCATATGCGTCGTATCAGAGTCGCACCATCAAACCCCTCATTGGATAGCATAGATAGATAAAGCGAACGAGTCGGCCATCGTACGTATGCATGGTATAAATTGCATAGGAATAGTCCGAATGTTCTCATCAAAAAGAGCGCGCGCGCGCGTTATCGACCGTAATAAAAAGCAAATAACGACCGGCAATAAAAAGGCGCGTAATTATTATTGCCTAATATTCACAATGCTTTCGTTCGTTAGCAGTTCTTTGTGTGTTGTGGAAAATTATATTTAAACTTTACCTTTTTATGCACAACTTGCAGAAGAAGCGTAGCAAAAATAATCCATACTCGGAATAGTCATGCGCCACACATAACACGCTTTTGAACTTTTCTTTAGCACGCTTTCGCCACTGAAATTATTAATTCGCACGTAAACTGAAAATTGATATAAACTGCCACTATTAACTATTATTATGCATAGACATCACTGACACTTGAATCGTAAAGCTTATTAAACTACAAGACCACTTAATTGTAACTTGGCGAACATAGAACATTCTCTGATACGGTTAATAATAATGCGTTTTTGTTTATTTTAGGCACGAGAAAATACACATATGAGGGAGGAATTCGATTGCAATGCTTCGCGGGCATTAACAACATTGAGGAACGTTAACGAAGCCTGATGATGCGCGCATTCACCAACAACGTCGACTGTCGACTCAACAGGTAGTCGCAGCGCAAACACCGCAGCCTCTTCGAATGGGTTGGAGGCACATGTGAGACAGAAAAGAAGGAAGCTCGGAACTACTGAGGAATGGATAAACTATGACTCGTTCTTGAGCGCTTCGATTCGTCGCTGCCTTAGTTCTTGTTGTTACTATCGTAAGAGGAGCACAGAGAAGTGGATGTTGCGATCATTTGACGATGATTGCTGCTCGCCGGATGCTGCAAGAGACAAACTTATTGCTAGCAGGTGCAATTGGCTAGACCCTTTGATACGTAAGTAAGGTAATATTGTTTTTAACGAGATCAACTCTTAATTGTAACAGTTTTTTAAGGAACCAGATGTTTAAAATAATTACCAATGGTCTGTACATTAGGCAACTTGTCTTGCACCATCGACTGAGAAGTTTGAAACTTCTTAGTCAATTTTCAAAGGGATCTTGGGGCTCATTGTACGTCATATCGCTTCCAATAGGATATCCAATTAATAAGGAGGAAATTTTTACTTGCTGGCTTATGCAAGTGGATTAATATACATCAAATTCATACGAACAAAGAAGTTAGAATGTTATTTCTTGGTGAGTAGCTTTTCTTTATTATTATGCTGTGAATCAGAGGGCCGCAGAAGTATAAGTTTCAATTGACCATCCATAAGACACTTGGTGGCTTAGGTTGTAAGGCGCTTGGCTTGCAATCTGTAAGTCCTGGGTTCGAATCATGCAGCGGCTTGAATTTTTTTAAATTAAATAAGGAAATAACCAATATGGTGGTAACATCAGTCACATAGTGGTTTCTAAGCACTTAGAAAAATAATTCTAAGTCCCCACTTCTCATAGAGTGGCGGCGCCCCAGTCTCAAATGACGTCAGAATACGCGGTCTGTTGGTAACGAAAATCGGGAATGGGGAGGCAGTTGCTAGTCGGACAGCGACTGAGCTGGTCGACAAGCAACCTGCCGGGGAGCGAAGCTGGGGTGGGTTTTCAGACAACGATCTTAAACGTACGGGCTTCAAAAATTAAAAATGGGGCTCTTGTACGCCTTTGGGGGGCCCTATTGGACATACGACTAAGTCCACTGGGGCCCCCTGTGCGTACAAGGAGTTTAAAACTTGGAAATTCAAGTTGCTATTCTCAGGATTCGAACCTGAGACACACGGATCACTGCCATAGCCGTAACCACTAGGCTATTGGGTGTTGTTGATTCAGCTAAATTTGATCTTGCCCTTATAGAGTCTCAAATTTATTTAAACTATAAAGTTAAAACTTAGATTTCTCGGGAATCGAACCAGAGACTTTCGAACCACTGCCATGGCCGTAACCACTAGGCTATTGGGCGTTGTTGCTGTAGCTGAATTTGATCTTGCTCTTACTGTCTTAAATTTATTTAAATTGTAAATTTAAAACTTAGATTGCTCGGGGATCGAACCGGAGACAAACAGATCACATCCAGAGTCGTAACCACTAAGCCACGGAGCGCTTTTGCCATGACTAAATTTGGTCGTTGTCTTATAGGCTCATAAAGTATAAACAAAAGCAGTCACTCTCATGATTTTAATATATTTTTTATTCTTTTTAGATACAAAGGAATTAATAGCGGAAGTCGTACGTCATCCGATATCACTTCTGGACTGGGGAGTATAATCAAAGACTTGCAGCAATGAAAGGACTAGGAGATTGGAAGGATTACAAGCTTCAAATGAACTGAGTGGCCAGGTATACAAACACTTATTTATTTTGATATATTATCTTTATTTCAATCTTGTGCTCTTATTGTTATATATTTTTTAATTGTCTTTCAGATTACTACATGTTTAACGCTCCAGATCTATAATGAAGAACTGGGATGAGCACCACTCAGCTGTTGGGGCCTTAAACGCCCTGTGACTATGGCTGATGACATAGAGGGTGTACTTTTCTTGTAATTGATTGAATATTTGCATGATTTACTTAATAAATTAATTAAATATATATTGTCTATTAATTGTGTAGATTAAATATCGTTCGCTCGTGCTGTGTTACCGACTTTATAGTATTATAGTAGTTCCGCTATTTTCCCATAGATGGCACATACGTAAAGAAGGTTGCCTATAGTGGCAGTTTTCCAAAATGTGTATTACAGCTAGAAACCCCCGTAACTCCTAAACTTAACATCCTATTGGGCTCAAACTCGGTACACAGATAGAGGAAACCAAGCTGATTACAACGAGCTATCACTTGCCCCTTCAGCACCACGGGTTCAAGAGTTATAGGCACTTGAAAATTTCGTCATAAACCCTCCTAGCTCCTAAACTTACAGGCCGTATGGGCTCAAACTCGGTACGCATATAAAGCAGTCCAAGCTGATTATAACGAGGTATCACACGCCCCTTCAGCACCACGGGTTGCTGAGATATGAAAACTTGAAAAATTTGGCTCAAACCCTCTTAGCTCCTAAACTTACAAGTCGAATAGGCTCAAGCTCGGTATATACATAGAGGAGACTAAGCTGATTAAAATGAGCTATTACATACCTCTCTAGCTAGCCTGGTTACGGAGATACGAATTTTTGAAAAAATTGCACTTTGGCGGGCAATGGGAGTCAATCTTGTTGGAATTCCACTGGAATCATATTGGATTCTTATTAGAATCTTATTGGAATCCTTTTGGATTCTAATTAGAATCTTATTGGATATTCTATAGTAATCTTACTGAATTCTTATTGGATTCTAATTGAATTCTTATTGGATTCTAATTGAAATCTTATTGGATTAAAATTGAATTGGAATCCTATTGAAATCTTACTGGATTCCTATTGGAGTAAAACCTAATTCGAATCTTATTAGAATAAAATCTAATCGGAATCTTATGGGATTACTATTGGAATCATCTTGGAATCTTACTCGATTCTTATTGGAATAAATTCGGTGTGTTACCAAATAAAACAAAGTAACCGAAAAAGTTTTGGGCTTATCGGCGTTGATTACCTTGAAAGTTTTTCAATGACAAGTATTAAAACATACGCACGAAAATTTGAAATTTCTTTGGCCGAAAAAGTTTTGGGCTTATCAGGTGCTGATAACCTTGAAACTTTTTCAATGACAAGTATTGAATTATTGGCAACAAATTATTGAAATCATATTGGAATCTAGTTAGAATCTTGCTGGATACTTATTGGAACAAAATCTAATTGGAATCTTATTAGAATCCTAATGAAATCTCATTGGATTCCTATGGGAATCTTACTGGATCATTATTAGATTCTAGTTGGAATCCAATTAGAATGAATTTAACTAGAATCTTATTGGAATAAAATCTGATTGGAGTCCTATTGAAATCTTACTGGATTCTTATTAGAATAAAAGCTAATTGGAATCTTATTGGAATAAGATAAGAATCCTATTGGAATCTTATTGGATTACTATTGGAATATAATTGAAATCAGATTAGATTCTAATTAGAATCTCATTGGATTCTTACTGGATTCTTATTGGAATCTTACTGGATTCTTATTGAAATAAAATCGGTGTGTAGCCAAATAAAACAAAGTAACCGAGAAAGTTTTGGGCTTATCGGCGTTGATTACCTTGAAACTTTTTCAATGACTAGTATTGAAACATACGCACGAAATTTTGAATTTTCCTTGGCCGAAAAAGTTTTGGGCTTATCGGTGCTGATAACCATAAAACTTTTTCAATGACAAGTATTGAAATATTGGCACCAAAATTTGAATTTTTTGGGCGGGAAATCTTCTGGTGGCGCCATCTCGTAGAGTCTAGGCGAACTATTGATTGTCAATAGTATTTGTGCTGCTCTCTATGGGTGACAAGTGGAACTAATGTCGGTAACAATTTTTGATAAAGAAACCTGCATTTAACTCGCTTATACCTGCAACTACCACTACTTCCATCCTGCTGATTGTATTTCACCATAAAAGATTAATAATAATCAAGTTCTAAATTTAAAGTACTTATACATTTGTAATACCAAATGTATATATTCTATAATCAACAAATTTAGAAATAGCAGAGAATAAATTTAGTATACTACTTATAATTTTAACCTTTTTGCGTTATGCATTTCTTTCGTTTTCTTCTTCTTCATTGATGCTTTATTATTTATTTGAGTGCGCACTTCTTCTTCCAATTGCGTAAAGAATGCTGTTGATGATTTCAAATTTTTGGATCCTAGCGACTCATCCATTTTATCCACATTCTTTTCTTTTGTAACCGAGTCCAACATTTTTTTAGCCTTCTCTTTGCTATATTTATTGCCTAAACCAAGTGCCTCCTTCCTCTTTTGAATATTCGCGTGTACCTGTTGTTTAGCCTTTTTCTTTCGTCGTTCACGATTTTTATCTGTTGTTGTTCTTTCGCTCTTTCCCATAACATCACCACGCACTTTCGATTTGATTTCTTCTGGCGCAAGTAGGGCAGCGTCAGATGTGGCTGTTGGTGCAACCTCCTCCATACTAATCGCTGGTAAATTGCTGACCACTTTAAGTTCAGGCTGAACTGGCTTTGGTGAAAAGTGGAAATTGGATAATGCATCCAGTTTTGTAAATAGACTATGCATCATTTTCTTTATGTCTTTATGTAGTTGCGGCTCTTCTTCATCTTTATCAGCTGCATCTGGATCAAGAGCCTGCTGTTGTGCCAGAAAATCTTTTTCATAAATCTGAGCTAAGCTTTCTTTACTTTTTTGTTGCTCTAAAACCAGCTTCTTTTTATATTCTAAGGGTGTTTCGACTGGTTTAGCTTTCCGTTCTACCGAATCAAAAGCTTTATCCTTTATTCTTTGCCTTATTATATCTTCTAACTGAACTGATACTTCCTCAGTCATTACAGGCGCTGGACGACTTGATAGGTCAAAGTCAACAACTTCTTCTAATAATGAATTTTGTGGCCTATTTGCTGCCGTTATTTCACCTTTTAATTGCCATGGTTTTTCACTGACAGCTGCATTTTCAAGCTCTTCCATTTTTTTCTGAAGTCGCTCATTACGTTCTTCTAATGTAGACTTTACATTTGAGTTATCCTGTTCATCATCTGAATTAGCTTTATTATCATCACTCACTGAAGCTTGATCAGCTAATTCATTTTCCTCTTCAGCATCAAGTGCCTCAAAGTATTTATTTCTCTTGGTTTTTAATGAACTCTCACTCTGATCAGTGAAAAAATCCTTATATTTTGGATTATTCATTCCTCCACGTTCAGTATCATTATTCTCTAGAGCGTCAGGATTAAACAAATCTACTCCATCTTCTTCTTCATCATCATCTGCATCCATGTCTTCATCATCTTCAGTATCATTTCCAGAGTCAGGTTCTGCATCATTCATTTTCTTCTCTTCAGCTTGAAGAAAAGCCTCCATTTCATCTAATTTAAAGAATTGGTCATCCACAACAGATGGTTTGTATTTTTTGTTTGGCACAGATGTTTGAGTTTCTTCTGCATTTTCATCTTCATCTTCAATTAAATCATCAGAGTCAAGTCCATCTGTATCCTCATCAAGATTTAGAGGTTCGTCATCATCTTCACTACTGCTGCTGCTATTTTCTACCTGTTGTTCTTCCTCATCAGATAAGGCCTCTGCATCTTCAACATCATCATGAACTTCATTAAAAAGCAGACGCTCTTTTGAAACTACAAGCTTACTCACATCAGTAATTGATCTCGAAAGAAATGCTTCATTCTGAAGTTCAATCTGCTGCCATATTTGCTCTACATCAAAATCATCAACAATTAATTCAGGAAGAGCATTAGATTCAACAGATTCTTTCTCTTGCTGCTTTGTGAAGTCATAGTTCTGTTTTAAGAAGCTTTCAAGTTTCTTAGTGATTTCATTATCATTGCTAGTAAAAAATTATAACATTAAATTTTGCTTTTAACTTAAACTTAGGGCTTACCCAATGAAGAGTTCTGGCTTTCCAGTTAATTCACAGAAACTTTCCACAGCTTTATCCAAAAAAGAGGCCATAGTTAACTTGTAATCAAAAAGAAACGCACAAATGTTTACACACAAATGGAAACATGTGAATTGATGTGAATCAATGTGAGTGCCATAAAACTATGTTGGTTATGTGCACATGGTATTAGTCTCTAATTATACCGCGTATTGGTAAAAGCGCTGTAAACGTCTACTTTAAAACCCAAATAGCCTTGTGAAGATATCTTCACAAACTTAAATAAAAATTAACTCTCAATCGTTAAATTAATATTGAAGAAATAAGATCTATTAGAGCCTACATCCTGATCCTTATTCATTGACACCATCTAGTGAGAACTGATACGCGTTAGAGAATAATACTACATTCTTGCTGAACCTTCTCTACCATAGCATCCTTGTGTTCATGTTATCAAGTACATATTGTAATAATTTTAAGTACAACGGACAGTTCCCATCTTAAATTGGAGCCGGTATTTAAATATTATTTGTTCGGGAACGATAACCTTTCAACGTTATAATTCGTTTATCACATATTCAGAGTGATTAGATTTGTGATACTACTTTGTACATTCAGTGAAATCATTGATTATGACCGGCACATTGGTGGGAACCAAACCACTTCTACTTCTTACCAGACTACCAAGGTCTAGTTTCTCCTTTCTACTTTACAATCCAGAATATAATCAACGTATTCAACGCCAGGTTACTGCCTCATTGCACACTACACCTGCTCAGTTTCAAAGCATAAAGGAAAAAAGAAAAATGGTAAGTTTCATTGAAACATTCCTTGCAAGTACTACTATAAGATTTAAATTTTAGGCCGGCAAATTAAGTGCAGACGACCGGAAGGAAAAGATTGAACCACTTTTCAAAACTGGTTGGACCATGGTAGAGAATAGAGATGCAATTTACAAAGAATTTTTGTTCAAAGATTTCAATCAGGTAAATTACCATTGACACACTTCTCTAATAATGAAGTAATAATTGCATTCTTGTCAGGCTTTTGGATTTATGACGCGTACAGCGCTTTTGGCTGATAAAATGGACCATCATCCAGAATGGTTCAATGTTTATAACAAAGTACAGGTAACACTGTCCTCTCATGATGTGAATGGTTTAAGCAATCGTGATGCTAAATTGGCAACATTTATGGATAAAGCTGCCAAAAGTTCTTTGGATCAATAAGTGAATATATGTCTACCAGATATACAAATAATGGACCAAATCTCTTTGCTTTACATGTGTATGTAAATGTTTTAATTGAATAAAATTGTGATCATGTAAAAACTTGGTGCTTTGAGTGTCATAATAGAGGAACCAAATAAACCTTACCTTAGGTCATATTATGTATCACTCTTTCAGTTGGAAAGTCAACAAAGTTGACGCGTTTATAGATGGAAGTGAGTAATGTTTTCAATTCTTGTGCATGGTCATAATCTCGAGTTTCACAGACGACTTTCACCTGTAATTTTCAGATAAACTCATAGTTTTAATTGCCTGAATCAAATAGCAATAAAGTCCACATACCTCAACGCTGAAGACATCACAAGTCACCCACGCACGCTCGTGCAAGACATCTTTGATCGACACTCCAATTGAACTTATCAGTTTGCATAATTCAGCAATACCGCCTGGTCTATCACTTACAGTTGCTGTTAATTTGAGTAATCTGCCTTCTGCAGCTAAACCTCGTTCCAGACATCGCCCCAACACTGTTGTGTCAATGTTGCCTCCACATAAATTTAACACGACCCTATTTAATAAAACACAACATTAATCTTCAATTGCTATTAACCATATTATTAAATTTACCTTTTGCCTTTTAGTTCGTCAAGTTTGCCCTCTAATATAGCTGCAAAACCAGCTGCAGCAGCACCTTCAACAACGCACTTCTCCATCTCAACCAATCGAAGAATTGCAAGTGCGATGAATTCTTCTCGTACTAATACAACTTTGTCAATCAACGGTTTAGCAGTTTTGAATGCATTGTAGCCAACCATTGGTACGGCTAGACCATCAGCAAGTGTTGATTCAATTGGTACATATGATGGACAACCCATTTCCATTGCTTTGGAGAAACTGGCACATCTTTCGGATTCAACGCCCTTTAATATAAAACAATTTCAAAATCCGTAATTAGCTAAATCCCAACTTACAATTATCTTTATTTTGGGGTGCAGAGTCTTCAGTGCAAGCGCAACACCAGCGATCAATCCACCGCCCCCAATGGGAACAATAACCGCATCAATATTATCCACTTGATCGGCAATTTCCAATCCAATCGTGCCCTGTCCAGCCATGATGTGTGGATGATCATATCTGCATTTAAATACTTATCAATAAAGAACCAAACTCGTTGGCAAATAGATTACCCATTAATGTATGTGTAATCATTCTCTTTGGCGAGTTTCATTGCAATCTGTTTGGACTCCATCATATCCTTGCCTTGCACTACAACGTTCGCTCCATACTGTCGACATTTTTGTATTTTCATAATTGGAGCAACAATTGGCATTACCACTGTGACAGGCACACCAAGCTTGTATCCATGATAACTTATTGCTTGCGCGTGATTTCCCAATGAAGCGGAGATAACACCCTTTCGTCGTTTTTCTTCGCTGAGCATCAATAGTGTGTATCTTGCTCCTCGTTCCTTAAAGCTGCAATAAATAGAGATGATCGTATTTAATGACATGTAAAAATTTAGTTTATAGTAATATTATGACTTGCAATGATAACTAAGCATTTCATTTACTGATAAAAGTATTATTATTTTATTAGCATGAATCTTTTAATAATATGTACTCGTAAAATGAATCGCATTAAATTCGGTGTGTTTGTTTTTAACGAGTAGTAAACTTTGGATTTGTTTGTTTATGGTCGCGAATATATTCACTACGATCATCATTGCTAGACAGTCTTGGCGATTACGATTCACGCGTTAATCAGCAAAAGTGTTAGTACAAGTTAAGTGATAAGAAGAAAATAGTTCCATACCTGCCAGTATATTGCAAGAAATCCTTCTTGAGAAATATTTCCATTCCGGTAATTTCCGATAGATGTGATTTCTGTAAACAAAAAAAAAGGTTTTAAGTACTTTTCCATTCGCGCACAAATCATTTCCGCAACTTACAATGCACGGTGTCATGATAATTCCGGACTTAATTTTGAAAGCCGCAGATGTAATATCCTCAAAGAGAATGGTGTGTGGTTCATCCGGATTACAAAATGGGTCTTCATATTTGTGCTCCTTTTTGTCATCAAAGTCCTGCAATTCAAAAATACAAAACACATAAGTTAAGAATCCGAACAACAGATTAGAATAGTCTATTTATAAAAAACAACAACCTCTTGCTCGTCGGATGAATAAGTATTTCGCTCCATAATAGATAAATTAATTTGTTCAATTATTTGGTATTAGTAAATCACAAGCCAAAATCACAAAGTGTATAAATACAACACAACGTCTTGGATGCACCACGCGTTTATCACTGGCTAGATGCCGATCCGTGCTCTCCAAGTGACCGCCGTGGCGGCAGGGCTTTTTCAGTGGACATGGCATAAAGCAAAGCAAACAAAATACCAGCTGATAATAGGCTTCAATGTATTGACTCGCCAGTGGTCTCCGATTCAAAGTGTGCGTGGCTCATTTAATCAAACGCAAACGAGCTCCGTCTGCCATACGCAAAGTTTGCGGGATACAAATGTGTGCCACTATAAACGGCGAGTTAAATACGCGTTTCTGACCTATGACCGATCCTTGCGGGGAGTAAACAAATCAATCGTTTGAAAGAACTACCAAACAAGAAGGCATTTAATTCTCTCGTCATTATACGATGTACAACATGCGCAACAATGTACTCGAGCAAATAATTTCAGCAATGCGCAATGTAAACTCGACTCCCTACATATTTGCTAATAATTAAGTTTAAATTACTCAATACACATGTACATATTTTTCCAACGTAAATTTTCATGACAAATATGAGAATTTCCGAGCAACGATTACAATCAGTGTATGTCATCCAATAAATTTTAAAGTAATATAAATATTTCGTATTTGGATATAAATAACATATGACTAAGTCAATTTGCGAATAAATTGTTATTTAAGTAGCGACCTCTTATTATTTTCCGTAAAATTCCTATAATTTTTTAATTCTTCGCCAGCATTCAATTCAAAACACTTTAAAACCAATATTTTATCGAGTTTTTCTATGAATAATCTAAAAATTGCACTTGATGTAATAAAACAAAGAATTATGAATTGTCCCGCTCAATAATCACTTGTTGATTAGCTATTTTCGCATAGGAATTAAATAACATGATAAATAAAGTTGAAACTAAGATTTCATCAAGGATTTCGACATTGAAATCAATTCGCCGATGAAACGATAACAGATATTTGTAGTAAATAATGAATTCGCATTACAAAATCTATCAAAACACGAGCAACCGATCCGCCTTGAAAATTCGATGTTCACGATTCGCGCGTGTTGCAGATTAGTCATCGATTGACGGACAACAAACGATTGGAAACAATGAAGACATTCGTCCGCGTGCCTCTTTTCGCGAATAATAATAATTGCAGGGATACAGCGTGGGCGAATCGCCGACTATGACTATCGCTGGCATAATCAAATCCGAATGTTAAGCGTCATCCAAATGTGCTCTTATCAGTCGCACGCAATGCTTATTATATGCATGACGACTTCTCGCCGCGACATAATACTAATCGTTGTATTAATCACAATCGTAATTCAGGTTGTTCCGCCGACCGCCGGAGCGCACTGTCTTGCCAGAGAGCGGTTGTGCAATTAGTGATTGACATTGCTCGTGTTCGTCTCGGCGCGCAATGTCCAGCAGTAGTGAGGACCTCATCATGATGGCGATGAAGACGCTGTTCGCAGCATTCGTCATCGCCGCGCTTCTATGGTGTATTAGAAAGTACTTGATCGGTAAGTGATAATAATGCCTTTTGCCATCAATTCGCGAATCGCCAATTGAATTCGTAGCGCATACACATACGTGTTGGATGCCGTGTGCGCCAAATGCGCAAATTATGTCAATTACGTTACGTGCAAATCGTTGGTACGTACATAATAAATATCTCGTTGATTCTGTATTGGAAAAACCTCTCGAGTGCAAGTCTGAAAGTCGCCGAGGGCGATTATCGTCGAATTGTTTGCGAGCGCTTAGAGACAATGATACGTACAAAATTCGCGCCGTTAGCATGCGCACCGCGCGCGCTCTCCATTGTTTCCCTAAACGGCGAAACAGCTGAATAACAAACAAACGAACGAGATGATGATAACAATAATAATATTAATAATAAGTTTTATCATTTACTTACGACCGGATGACGCAAGACCGGATGACATGGATGACGCAAGACGCGAACACGTGTATTTCATTCAATGAAAATGATTCAACTACTGTTGTGGAAATCTTCTCGAAACAACAACACCAACCAACTAATCCACCAAAGATCGCAATAGCTTGATAACTTGATATCCATGTGGGATATAAGATAAGCCTTCAGAGAAAATCTGCATCATTAAATCTTTAAGCTTCTTCGGCGCGCGCACCGCATTGTCTAAATATAGCAAAACCCCCCCGTTCGTATTCAAAACTTCATCCAGCGATAAGGTACACTCGTCGTTGATGATATGATAATCGGCGAAAAATATAATAAACTTGTCGCATCGCGATAGAACAGATGTTAAGGTTTAGTAGTCGACTTCCGTTCCAGCGCGAAATACGTGTGCACCTTTTCGGTGCTCGCCGATTGATTAATTAATTGTCTTACGGCAATTGATTCGCCGTACACGAAAACGACATCAACGACGAGCACGACAACGACAACGCATCATCCGACTGCAGTCGTTCATTCGTCGTGCATCCCATGCACAGAGCACGCAACTAATAACACTCATTAAGTACACGACGCGCAACACGTACGCACGTACTTACCGAAAAGAACAAAATCAGAAAAATAGGAGAGAAAAAACACCGCGAGTCACGCATTTACCGAAAGTACAAGTCGTCGCGTACAACGATGAACATGGATACGCTCATCATTGTAATATTCATGGCCATCTTCAGCGGCTTTTTGTTGTACCGCGTGGTTGTATGGAGTACGCGTTTCTATCTATTCAAAAAGAATCAAATGCGCCAACGAGCGCGTCGCGGCACCACAACCCCCAGCAACAGACGCACGACCAACCATCATGGTAAGTAAAGCAAATAATTCATGCATACTAAACATACGCTTGAAATCAAAGCAGCAAGCACGCTAGGCGTTCACATGTGTGCCATGGTGCGATTGGGTCTAGAAAAAACGGACTCGTATCTTGTTTAAGTAACTTTTAATTATACATTACCAGTATGACCAAAAGTAAAGTGTATTATTTTCGTTCGCAACAAGGTATGTCAATGACAAATTGAAATACGCGACAGCATCATGCGCAATTGGATGCTTATCGAAAAGGAAGCGTGAAAAAGGTACTCATGTTGTGGTTATAAATAACCATTTCAAATAATAGCTATTATAGCGGAAATTGTAAGATAATTTTCTACAAAAATGGTGCATTCATATATAAAGTGTGTGCGATAATGTAATTAACGCATTAATCATCAAAAGAATCAGTTTAATCTAGAGAAAAATTGAATAAATCACCTGACAATGAGTTATAGAAATTGCATCATCAAATCGTGTAAAAATTCGAGTACCTGATGAGCACGCGCGCGCAAGCGTTATTACTCATGTAATCGTTCTTTTTTGTACTTCATGTGTTGAATAATATGCAATTATTCGGCTGTTGCCATTTGAAAATTTACCGAAATTAAATCCAAATTAAACAATTCTAACGACCTTACTCGCAACCAGCTTAATTCGCCTTAAAATAGCAAATGCAGGACAAATATTTAAAAATGTAATTTTAACGCAAACACAAATATTCATTGTGCACATTTAATGTTTCGTGGACACCTAGCATATGATAGGTCATGGTTGGACTCGATTTCAAAGCGAAATGACATTAAAACTTAATTGCGATAATTGCGTACAGTTTGTGTACAGTAGTTATCAATCGTCAAACGCGTCGTTCAAGTCTGGTGAATGCACCGCTTTCATTTGAGAAATGCAAAGAAACGCATACAAATCATGAATAAATGCCATCCGATGATATGCCCGTATTCAACACATACTTGTACTCATTGCGTTGATAACACCGAGAGTGCCGCATACTTACTCACTTTTATTAACTTAATAGTGACAGTCGCTAGTGCATTTCACTTGAGTGAATACATTCTGCGCATTTGCTTCGTTCACTTTTCCCGCAAGTGATAAAACCAACATTTATCCTAAATTCGTAGTTGAAAGTTAAGATTTGCAATTAGGGCAATCACGCTTTGATTGCGCCGGAAGGTAGAGTGAATTCCTAGTGAATGTTAACCATAATACGCAGTTTAAAGTTAGTAAAAGTTTGAAACAATGGCTGATGTAATACAACCAGTGAATTTGACAACAATTGTGTGCGGCGGATTTCTTCTACTCGCCGTTGCAATCTTCGTCATGTGGCTCATTTACTTGGCGTACAAATACGACAACTACACTCAAGGTTGGTTGCTCTTTTTTTGCCTTATCTATTTGAAAAACTCCACTTATCACCGAAACGCTCAACAATATTATGTATGTCGGCTTTTTTACGGAGGGGGCCGGCTAATTGCGGAAAACAATGATACCTGTGGCTATTATTAGCACGGTTGGTTGCCTAAAGTGGATTATTTGTCTCGCCAAAAAAGCATACTTGTTCGTTAGCGATTTATTTGAATTTCGTGCGCTCTGCAAATACACTTATCACCTGCGCAAAGTGTGTTTGGATGCCCGAAAACATGTTTACACTCTGCACCGCGCTAAATTGATTAGAACGTGGAGTATGCACCGCGTACCGCGCGCAAACCGATGATAATGGGTCAATTAACTAATTGGTTTTGTAATTGCTCAATTATTTATTAATTAAGCAACTGACACCAATTTCAATACGCGTAAATAAGATTTGCGCGCGCAGAGTTGTAAGTAAGTAACGTGCTTCACACGCTATCGATACGAAAATAATAATTTTATCTCGCGCCCTGTGCTTATTTCTCAACTCGAGTATCGCACCACTCAAGTTCAGGGAACTCGTCATTATCAATACACTAAATGTTGATTTGGTTGCCTACTATCAGCTATAGTCGCACGAATAATGTGATAATTTGATGCTTCAAAGGTGTCAATACCACTCAATTGAATTATGAAAATTAATTTGAATTTTACCATTTTCATGTGTTATATTTCGATTGACTATTCAATTGTTTGATAATGAAGTCACCGCATACCTACACTCAACCTAGCTATTTATACATGCATTTAGAAGTATGTAAATTATTTGAAACATTTGTTATTGTAATTAGTCGCTCATCATAACAAGTGACGTTTGGTTGAGTACGTATTGGGATTTGTTGGAAATACAAGTGTTTTACAGTGCTACATACATCAAAAGCCACTCAAGCACGCTTTTCCACTGATAAGAACAATGCGTTCTGCCTTTTTCGCGTTTCGTTTACTGCTTTGCTCATTGCGTCAACTCTACTTAGTCATTCACTTTACGTGTTAAGTTCGCGCGAGGAGGCGCTCGGCGATCAGTGTTTTCGCATTGCAAATATTCATAAAGTTGTTTTGCCACTTTGCCCGTCTATTTATCGTGACATTTCTGCACCGAACGAACGATCAAACGCGTGCAACGCTGCTAATCGTATATCTGTTGTGACAACAGCAGCAGCAGCACCAGTAGCACCAACAGCGAAATCGCGCAAATTACGTATTCGCAAGTTGTAATCAGTACAAATATGTCGCCCGATCCGTACGAGAATTACTTGCTGTTTTGTTGGTTTGGCTTTGGCTTAATCATCTTCTTTCTTTGGATGCGATCGTGCTTCTTCTGCCACGAGGCGCTCATTGCGGCCGAACGTCGATCACGAGGTAAATATTTAATTTTCTTCTCATTGACGCAGCGCAGGTTGGTTATCAATCCACTTGATTTCGATTTACTTTACGCAATGTACAAATAGAATTGTTATTTATATTTTATATTTTATAAGCGCTCTCGAACGTCATTTGAATTAAGCAGGATATATGGCTAAATAACGACGTATGCCCGTAATTACTATAATCAGTATCAGTGTATAGATAACGCTGCGCCGAGGAAGATTTGTTTAAGAAACGAGCGAAAAGAACGTAATTTACAATGCGAATAATAGGTAGAAGTCTCTATGTATGTATTTATAAACGTATATAAATACGAACGTGCCTCCTATATTTGCATATCGCAATACACACGCTTTTCTGCGCGTTGCGAAGTAAATTAGCAATTTGTTTGTTTACTCAAGCGGCAGCAAATACTATTGACAAAAGGTGCAAAAATATGATAAGTTGTCCTTGAAGCTTATTACGTATAGTTTCATAGGTTAGTGTTCCTTGTTTAATGCCAACTTTGTGATATGTTCGTTATTGCACAATAAAATGCAATTATCATAAACTATGCAAATAAAAAATAATCGTTAAAATTCAACAAAATGTTTCGAAATTCATTTCAAATGTCACATCATACAAGCCACGTCTTAGCTATGCCAATGAATTATTGACAATTATATAAAGAATGTTTAAAACTCAATATTGTTATCTATGTTAAATAAATTACTCAAGAGATTAATTTATGGCTTTAGAATGTAGGGTGATAATAGAAACGATTTGGATAATTAAATGTCAATTGTAAAGTTGAAAAAAAAAATTAAGAAAATTAAATCCCGATTTCTTGAAATTGATAACATCGGCGATCAATCAAATAATCCCAGTTTTAAGTCAGGCAAGAATTAAGAGATTTACTAAATCAATAATTACCTGGTTATTAATAGATATTAGTAATCGGTTTGAGTCACGGCGTAAAAGTCAAAAAATCGTTTTGTTATTGTACGAAATGATTTACTTAACGTAACGTTTGGCTGCCTTCGATACAAGTTTTTTCCCAATTCACGCGCAACAATTACCATACGATTACAATTGAGCGTGTTTTTCTCGCGTGATCAACGCCGGTTGTCAAGTTAGCCGCTTTGATATCGATTCGGACGATTTCATTCCGATTATCACCGTGTGATACACGTTTTGTCATTCGAGTTTCGAGTGTTTGCGCCAATCTCGGATCAAAAGCACGCACTCAGTAACACGAAAGTCTATGCAATAGTATCGTTCTCGATATTCTGAAATAACTTCTGATCGACCAAGAACGTACGAGAACACACGCACGCGATAATTACTGTAATTGATAAAATCTCGCGGATCTACTTTAACGTATAACTCTCGTCTGGCATTCCTACTTCCGTTAACACCCGTTCCAAAGCTCATCTATTCGTCATTAATGTCTGATGAATTTTAAAACAGGAAGAGATGGCGCATTTTCAGTGCAATTCCAAGTCTTAGACTTTCTTGTTTCATCCTCTATGTTCATTTTCAAGATAATTAATTGTATTAATAAATACTATTGTGTTACTATCTGTGCTAATCAGCATAGTAATAATTGGCAATAGAAATATCATTCACTTGAAACTTTAACTAAAAACAATATTAGCATCGCGTCAAGTGCTTGCCTTTTGTCTCGAGTGTTACCAAGTGTTTTCAAATTACTATTAGTTACTACTTATTAGGTAATGCTTGAGCAATCTGCAATAATTTAATCAGTGAATAATATGCATTTCATTCAAATTACCGACTCCTATTAACAATCACGAATAATAATTGTTATTATTTGCTGACAAACGCTTATTTTTTTCTGATATTACAACATTATAGCTAATCAATCAATGATTGTAATTTTGTCTCTAAAATCCCACAAAAAAACAACAACATAATACGTGAAAAAATTATCGATTTAGCGCATGTCCTTGCAATGATTTTTGTACTTCATGAAGCTGGCTGATAATTTAATTGAATAAAAATATGGCACTCCTATAATAATTTTGTTCACTGCCACATTGGATAAAATCCTATTATTTTTCGCATGTAATTATTAAATCCCGTAAGCCGTTTTCAAATAAATATCGGTTAAATATAGAGAAATGATTAACTTAATAAAACACCAGGATAAACTTAATATCAATGCGGATTAAGCAATAAATAATCATAAACTATCTCAATACGTATGCTAGCTAATTGCGTAGTACAAATAGTTCAAGTGCATTTTTTTAGCAAGTGTGTGAATTCTCGTGATTGCATCTCCTAATGTGTTCTAATTAATTGAACCACTTACAAGTCGTGATTTGTTGTATTGTGACGGCGCGTCTGGACCAATTTTTCAACTTATTACGCATTACTTTCGACCGGAAACTAAGCATTTAGTTATTCGAATGCACCGCAACCATTGTCAATTTAAATTCCTGCACAATTATGCGCTTAATTACACCGACAATCAAGAATAAAACGTAAAAGTTAAGCTCATTAGTACGTTGGCGTCAAAATCATCGAGCAATAGTAATTAGAAATTGTGAAATATTCAAAGTCAAAAGCAATTAAACTTCCTCAGTAAAAAGTAGCTATCAATGCCGAAAATAAAATCGTATGATATTTAAAATAATAAAAACAACCTCTTTACAAGTTATTAAAACCCATCTAAATTTTGTACTTAGATTAAAATCCAACAAGTGTCTGATTCATGTGTACCTAATATTTTTTTCAAACAAATTCAATTTGAATATTTCGCGGCTTATCGACAAGAATATTATAAAAATTATCTAATTAGTCGACAGATACATAACCAATTAGCAACCAATTTACGTTTAACAATAGATGTAAGAAAATCTCAAACATGTCAAAACGTTTGAATGAAAGCCAGCTATTATTAATTGAATAAACTTTTTAAAATCCGCTCCATCATAAAGAAAACTAAATAATTATAAGTTAATTCAAAAGACATCCGAATTTGAAGCAGTACCACGAAAGCCGCAACCGATAACAATAAAAATGACTGCTTATCCTCATTATACCTGTTCCACCTGGATTAGCATTATCAATTCACCGTGCGCTCTCTTATCAGGTCTAATGCGATGAGTACACAGCACACGTAGCTGCGTGTGCCGTACCGACTTGCGCTTAATATAAATACCGTGCGTGCCCCGTTTATTCCATCACATATTAACACAATCGAGCCCACGTATCAATATATATATAAATCAATTAATCAATTGATTACTGTCCGTCCAAACGAGCAATATCGGCGTGAACGTGCATTCAAAATCATTATCAAATTGAATAGAGTAGGTAGTCACTTACCCATTCGTATAGACGTGCGAGTTCCTAGTTGAGCGCAGACGGGAAGTTGAACCTGTAACACAACAAAAAGAACAATTAATAACAACAAAGCGATTGGTTGGTCGGATAGTTAGTTATTATTAGCAAGATTCAAACAAGTGCGTTACTGCATAGAGAGTGACCTTAACAAAGTGTGCGCAACGTGCGATCCATTGTTTCTGGGACTTCAATGATCATCGAACCGAAAATGTATATCGTAACGTTCGTCATCGCCGTGCTGAGCATCATCCTAATGTCAGTGCTTTACATGCTGGTTGCCTACAACTACGAATGGTTTCGGAAGTGCTGTTGTCGGCGGCAACGTGACGAATGTCAGCGTTGTAAGTTTGCTCTCCTCTTTGAAATCATCATCATCATAGCTAGCTAATCATTGACCGATTGAATAACGCACATGCGATAATGTCTGATTGAATTAATATCGTCTGGTCATTATCACAAAAGTCATCGACTTGAATTGCTAATCAGACGTAACTCACCGTCGTCACTCTTATCGCAATGACGATGAGAGACTAGAATCACTTCATAAATGCGCATCTAATAAATTCGAATAAAAGTCTAATGCAAATTGGTAAATTTCCAAAGAAAACAGCAAACAAATAGTCAACATTTAAAAAAATCTTCATAATAAAAATTCCAAGTGTTCTTTTGTCTAAACACTCTTCGCGTTTGCCAATGACAATCTCTGAACAACAGTTAACAATGTTGAATTATGTTATACACTACATTGTTATTGTTCAAAACGCATTAAAATGACGCCAACCCGTTTCACTTTGGTGAAAATTCGTGCCTTTGATTTCATCAACAAATAGGCGCACCAAAACCTTCCTACTGGGCGTAATTTGCATACGGTGAATGATTAATTAGCGCACTTGCAATTATATATGCACGGAACGTCATACAACCACCTTGCGCGCAAACAAATTATTAATTGTTTAGCATAATTATTCACTGCCAATGAGACAGCGACATGCGCCTGTCGCATAATAAGAAAAAATATTATTTTGCGATGAACGACTTCGCAAACAAAACAACAAGTAAAACCTTTTTACGATTTTATGAAACTTTTAATACGCAAATTTATGACTGGCATGATTTACAACTCGACCCATTCGAGGAGGAACAAATAAATGCTAGAGTTGCACTTGCAATTTTCAATGGAAATTGTTGCACGTACGTGAAATTACGTTGGAATATTATCTATCGGTCAAGGGAAATTACGCACATTGCATTTTAACTGCGTTGCTACCTTAGTACGGGACTGCGTGCAATGTAAATGAATGATCAAGACAACAAACACAACAAAGAGGAAAAAAGTTCGGTCATTAATTCCTCCGCTGCCATATATAATATGCGCTCACATTCGTTTTCGTCGACAGTTTTGAGTTGTTTTGCGCGCATGGTCGAGGCTTAGGAGTCGTGCACGCGCAACATCATCGTCGTCGTCGTCGTCGTCGCCGCCGCCGCCACCGGTATTATTCAGCTAGTACACGACAATACGCAGCAGCAACTCGTGATTGGCAGGCAAGAGGCGCGCGCGCACAGCGCTTCATGCTACTTAAGTGCCGAAAACAAGATTAAACGGTTTATTATCACACGTTGAGTGCGCGCCTCCTCTACTCGTCGAATGTAATTAACGATCATAAGCGCAGCGCGCATCGAACCAGTAGTCGACTTGCTAACTCTCTTGTTCGCCAAGCAACCAACAGCAACGACAACAACAACAACAACCAACAACCAACTACTAATAGTGCAGACTGAAGTGTTCACTGACTGCGTATGTGCACATTTGAGTAATTTACCCGAAAAAATGCGGCAGGAAGCAACTGCTCGCTTTCCGATTAGCAATCAATGACTTGAGCGCGCCCAACAAACGCATAATGACTTAAGTGTGCACTTTGGTGAAACGACAACACGACTCGTGCGCTATTCGCTTTGAATGTGACTCTAATCAATCGTGCGCCGCGCAATGGACGGCGATCTCGTCCTGTCGCTCGTCCTCTTCGGTCTCTTCTTCTTCGCGCTTTTCTACTGCTACTACAGCGCGCAAGTACGCATCAAGCAGGAGGAATACACGCTCAGCGCATGCGAACGCGGCCTATTGCAATACCATCATCATCGATTTGGTGAGAATTTCAATCAAATTTCATTCTTCAACATCTTCCATTGTTGCAACATGGCAATTCCCAAAAATGGCATGACGTTAAACAAACGTTTTTGGCTCTATTCGAGTGCTTGATACGCACACGCGAAAACAAATATTTATTTGCTAATAGCGTGGCATTGAATTTATCGCGCGCGCCGTTTAGTTCAAATGTCATCTCCTGTTATCATCCATTTTATAT
This sequence comes from Aleochara curtula, assembly GCA_963978815.1. Taxonomy (NCBI): domain Eukaryota; kingdom Metazoa; phylum Arthropoda; class Insecta; order Coleoptera; family Staphylinidae; genus Aleochara; species Aleochara curtula. Next base: position 13,914,338 of record OZ022216.1, on the reverse strand, counting down.
TGATTTATAATTAGCAAAGGATGCCCCGGCAAAGAGAGAAAAAGCACGTTGAAGTATCAACGTGTTACTTATACATTTATTTATGCAATAATTTAATTATTGCAAACATAGCAACCGAGTGACTGCTGCACGTTTACGAATAAAGATTACAGCATTTTCTTAACTGCTATCAAGATGCGAGAGCGAGCGACTGCTTTAAACCGGCTAAGGCGAGCGGGCGAGCGATGCAGCAATTATTTTATCCGCATATATGAATTCCAAGTCAACAATGTGATAAATAATCTTTAAGGCGAATGATACAATTTGTTCGTTCCTATGTTGAAATAACCTGATTTGTGTTAACAGTGTTAATATCTTGTAAGGTTAATGTCTCCTTCCAGCATAATCATGTATTACAACAAATACGGGCACTGATAGTTTAAAGGAAAAAACTCACTAAACTAAAAGTCCAAATTGTTGATTCAATAGAGAAATTAATTTAGAAGACTCTGTATGTGTGCTACAGCAAAAAATGCGGGACGAAATATATTTTAAGATGTCTTAAGTAAGTCAGTAAGTTATCAATGTCATCTCGAAGGTTTTTAAAGTCTATTTACTTTAACGCATCTTGCTTACTTGCTTGCTGTGTTTTGCAATCATTATTCGATACTACAGTTAAATTACAATCTTCAAATAAATAACCTTCTAAAAATAATACCAGAAGATAAAGCAGGCAATTTTTGACTTCTTAAAAAACAACATAACAAAACGATAACCGCTGTATATTTGGAATTATCATTGTATTTTTAGAACGTTTTACTGATCTCGCCAGTCAAAGAAAAATATTATCAAAAATATTATTCAAACACTCGTGTTAAACGCCGAATTAAATCTCGAGTGTTGTGGATTTGAAATTCAATGGAATTTCCCAAAATATTTCAATGAATTTCCCTTCAATTAAAAAAACCACATTAAATGCCATCCAATTATTTAAAAACTTCGAATACTATTTCTAATTAATTTCGACACAACGTTGAAATTATCATGTTTATAATCATAGCAAAAATAAATTAAATAAGTGTAAAACACGTTATATAATGATGTAGTAACAAGCGCAGCGTACAACCGAAAACACATCAATAAAATAAAATGAAATGAAATGAAATAAATGACATAATGAATAGGAAAAAGTTAATGTTATGAAAGTGCCTTCCCTTGAAGCGCCACATAGTCGATTGAAACAAATGCAAGACAAGAGACTTCCTCGTTCAGTTAGTTCGGTGCGTAAACGCGACGTCCTTGCCGCCGCAGCCACCATGTAAAATTGCGGCGCGAGTGACTGCGACCACCATCATTTAATTGCGCATTCAGCTTCTACATATTATTTATAGAAAATAACCTCAGTGACATTTCGCTATCTTTATTACTCGTAGTCAACGAAAACACGTTTGTTTTGTATGGACTCTTAATGTAATGCATTTATGTTTTTTGTATGCTAGGTGGACAAGAAATCAACACAGTTAGCAGTCAAGCCGAACGCTATATGAATGATCTGCCTCCAGACTACGTCAAAGACACGCCGCCACCATCGTATGAAGTTTGTAAGTACTACTTGATCAAAAGAAATTTCATCAGATTACACGCTGACAAACTTTGCGCAGTCAAATATCACCTGATGATGTCACATTCTATTACTGAATAATTATTGCGATTCTTTTCAAAGTTTGTTTACAATAATCTCATTATACTATTCAAGTTTTTATGTATTTTTCACTTGTCCTCCCATAAATTAAAATCAAATTAACTATCGCGCACGAAAATAATTGAATAACTATTTATTTATTGTCCACGATCGGAACCAATGCAGCGATAAACAAAGTCGGGAAGCAACCAAAAAAAAAAAACTATGCAAATCATATGTAATTACATACAATCCTTGAGAACGAGTGCATCGCAAAAGCAAGCTTTCGAGCTATATTTAGTCGAACGTAATTTTTCACCAAGTGTCACTGTGCATTGCGTTGGTCGACTGCCAGGTGAGCTAGGTCAGTGTACTAGCAACGATGGTCACTCAGTCAGTTAGTCAACATCGTGTTGGACAAACAATGCGAATGCATTCAAATATATTGGTAATTGCAAGCGTGTTGCTCGTCACAAAAGAACGATCACAGCGCAAAGGACGTGCGTCACGACAATGCAATTTTCACATGTCATTTCGGTTAATAGTCGTTTACGATCAATTGCGGGGAAAATTATTCGTTCAATGCGTGCATTATAAGCCTATTTTTGTGCCATCCACTCGGCTATAAATATTATACTTTCCCAACGTTTTCATTATTAGATAATAATGTCCGCAGCGTGCGTCATACGCACCAGCAATTCTCACAAGTTGTAATTTATAACAATTTGCAAAATACAATATTTTTTCCACGTTTCAGGTATTTCGCAATATGAGCATCCCCCGCCATACGAAATGTGCCCCCATCATAACGCAATCTGCGGTCAGATGGTGGATAAGCATGCGGCACAATTAGCCGCCGCCCCCTGTGATCCCGTAAGCATTCCAATGGATGGCGCCATGTCAAGCGCACTGCCGCCGCCATCAACAACCGCAACTGCCTGTGAAACTATAATACGCATTCCGTCAGAGGGCGTCGCACGTCCGCTCACCACAATTGCCGCGTCCGTCAGCTACGACGACAACAACAGCTCCACGAGCCAACCAAATCGAACATCCACCAGCCACACCAATTAGCATTGATCTCAAATTAACCAATTCGAACGCACCGAGTACCTACGCACTTAACACTATTTCCTCTTCTACTATTTTCTTCTTGGAATAACGTGCAATAATGTTAATTTGATATTTGCTCAATGAATATGGAATGAATGTGGTTTGCTTAAGTAATCTCATACTGTCTCTTCGTATTCTCATGCTAGTGACAAAGACGTGAGAGAGAAACAGTGGACTGTTTGAATACCAGTATTTTTTTAATTAATGATGTATTCTTCGTTTGTTTATGCTATAAGGACGAAAATGTGAAGGGGCGGCCAAATGAAAACACGTGCAATACGAATCATTGAGGAAACTGATATATGATAAACGATGAAGATGATGCGCAATTATCGTTATAAGTGTAGGATAATATACTTGAATGAATGCCGACTTGTGATGCCAAACTGTAAAGTGTAACGATTAATTGTTAATTTAATTCAATAATGTGTGTGTGTGGTATTTTCAACCACAAGGGCCAAAGAAGTGTATCTAGTCGGCAAACGCATATTAAACAAAAACAACAAATATTATTGTTAATAACACGCAATCAATTACACGCGATTGTACTCATTCTAATATGCATAATGTGCATGCATTTACGAAACAAATAGTTTGTAAGTTTTGAGTTACCTAAATAAAATAAAATATTTAATTAAATACGCTTGCAATGCGCACCTTGGGTTGCCTATCGTTCACCGCTTTTTCGATGAAAACTAATCTAATCACACACCGCTCTATTAATACTTGGAAGTAATTAACTTATTGTATTCGAGATTGGCTCGTCATCATTAACGCATGTGGATTGGTGTCGCGTTCAAATGTTTACCGGTACGTTATCACCTTATTCACCTTATCAGCTGCTTGAGATGTCTACATGCTATTTGATTAGTATCTTTCTTCAATCCTCAAGTTTCCACGCACCGCCAACGCGTTTTTTAAAGTTTTTTGTTGTTTATTAGTTTATCGACGTTTTCCCGCCGGCTAATCTATTGTATGAAAATGTTTTTTTCTTAAAATAACCGTTGCCGAGACGACAAAACAAGAATGAAGCGTGAAATTCTAGAAGCGCAATTCGCGCTAAGCGCAACGCAAACTCTGGCAAATGCACTCATAAATTAAGTAAAGCCCCCTCAATGTTATCACTTTATCAACAACCTGCCGCTTATTACGCACGCGATGTTAAATTATTCCACAAAAAAAAAATCATCGTTTTCACGGGCGAATGACTGACGCGCAGCAAAGTGATAAGAGCGCTCCGCGAACACGCTGCGAACGCATTCGATACTCAGCTATGGGATGAAACGTGACGCTCTTCAGCCGCCAATTGCCTCGCACACCTATTACCGCCGCACCTGCATCTCGACCGCCGCCGTCGACATCGTCGCAATACGCAGCACGCGCATACTTGAAGAATTGGTGTCGTAGTCGATCCACAGTGTCGAGCGACGCGCACGCGAAAAAATTCGTTCAATGATCGCAGCATCAGCAATCATCCATCAGCCATCGCAAGGAGATATCGTCGTATAATCACCGACCGGCTAGGCTTGTACTTCGAGTACGATGTAAAAAACTTCAGGTGAGTACCACCACAAACACGACCGACCCATTGTTACCAAGTGCGGCAATCACACTCTATAGTTGTACATACACAATTAATGCGCAAATTGAATGCACACCGCATTAAATTTGAAAATATTAGCACACTCAGCCCAAAATTAACGTACCAAATCTACAACATGCTTCAAGGTGCGAGCAATAAGTACATTAGCATTGCTAAATTATTGCACTTGTCATGCGACGACTTTTTACGCGCGTACTTATTGTGTTGAGCGTAGACAATATTTGTCGATATTACTCTTTATCTGAAGTTTAATACGAGTATCATAAAAATCATACTCAACTAGCCAAGTATTTAGGTCATTAGGCTGTTATCAGTATCCATGTTAAATTCCAAGTAAACGAAGGAAAATGCTCAGTTTCGAATAATTATGCCAAGGTGTAAATTCTTTTCTTCCACCGCGTGTTATCCATTGATACTACTGAATATTATTAGCTGAACACGCAGTATAAGCAATTTCACCTTCAATTAAATAGCAAGTTGCCCGAAACGCGTGAAAACCAAACAAATCAAAGATTCACACCCGGTATAAAAGAGTTAATAACTTTCCGCGACAGCGGCGGGACGGAGTCGAGGCGGCTGAAAAAGTTTACAAAACAACGCTCGTTGTCGGCTCGTATGGGCATCAACAAACAATTATTTATTGCAACGATTGTGTTCGATACTTGCAGGTTTGTCGACGCACAATATCGGATGAGTCGCACCGCATCACTTGCACGCATCGCTAAACAGTTTTACGCATCTATTCTTCACTTGCGCACCAAGGAGTTGAGAAATATATTTTTTGAAGAATTCGCCGTGTTCAATTACACGCATCACCAAGGCAATCGAAATGACTTATCTAACAATTGAACTACTTATCATTTCCACCGGTATTATTATCTTTGCCATATCATTTTGTGGATTTCTACAAAAGTGGATGCAATATGTTGCAGGTTAGTACTAATTTTTAATTAATCCTTGCATCAACATCATGTTGATAACTCGAAATATTTAATGAAATTCACTGTTGTGGTAATTGCAAGCCGAGAAAATAATAATTTTTATATAAGATGAAAACTTAATGTGAAAAACAAAGCACTCAAAATCATTTATCTGAAGCGCGCTTACAACATCAGAACAGCGTATCTGGATTACGATGACGTAAATTATAATTAAACAGAAGTCATAAATAAATTTCAATGCTAATCCTTGTCAGCATTCAAAACTAATTCGTATTGTAAAGTGCGCTTAATGAAGTGTTGCTGTGATAATCTAATCCACCTGTATTTTTAGATTTAGAAGAAACAAAGGCAAGCAGCAACAAAAAGGACTTAGAAAAGGGGAATTTGCATACATCGCCGTCGATGAAGTGCGTCCTGCACGAGAATTGCGCCGTTAACTACGCGTTCGAGAAAGACAAAACGCCGGCGTACCCATCGAGTAAGACCTATTACTTTAGCTTGCACGAGGATGACGTGTGCGATAGCGCCTAACAACACGTCGCCTACTAATACCAAGTATTAATTAATTACTAAAAACCGAAAGCAAACTGAGGAATAAACACTTATTTAAGTACACGCTCTGGGTTTGATTAACATTTTTCTTCTTTCACTCGCGCATGTCTGTGCTGTCTCTTTCAACGCTTGCAATCAAATACTAATTGTGTTTCGAATGTTTTAGATGACTTGCCACCGAAATACGAGGAAGTTGTACGTATTGATGGAGTTAATCAAACATCCAAGAAGATTGAGCAAATTTTACAAGTACAGCAACTACCGCAAGTTCATTGCATTTACGTCACTAAACCGCCAACTAAATCGAACGAAAACGTTCAGTATGTGTAAGCCACAGGTATTCTAATCCTAATAATATTGCATTAATCACATTTTTTGTATTGAAATTCAATAAATTCGTTTCATCACCATTGAATACCTTGCATGAATATATGCAACCCAAAAATCATTCGCCGCTCCCATATCAATAATAATAATAAACCCATATAAACTGGTCTACCATAAATAAAACCCACCCAAATAAACAATCAGCGCAGATCATATAAAAACATTACAGGAACAAGTTAGAGATGTAATCAGGAGATAACATTTCGTGGAATAATCTCTGAAATTTACCCATAAATCCGCAAATCCGAATGGTAAACAAATCAATAATGCACTGTAATTTCCAGCATTTAGCGTCACGTAGATGCATTAAATCTTATTATGACATTCTAATTGCCATTGCCTGACAACGGACCACAATGATGAAAATGCATGAGTCGATGAGAATTTGCGCTAAGCTGTTTTGCCAACTTAATGTTAAGGTCATCTGAGTCACGCTTTTCCGGCAAACTATGCGGATGAATGCGATGTTACTTTGCTATTTAAAAATATTCTAAATATTCCGCTCACCGATCTCTATTAGTAGGTACTCTCCAAATTAATTCATTGCAAGCGATTTCGTCAACACTTGCATCAATCAACATTGCAGTGTTAAAATTTGAACATGGCCAACAAAACATGAAATGTAAACAACACTCACCTTGATGTAAAACCATCACGAGTCGTATTGCGGCAATATGTCTGTACGTATTCCAAGTCCTCGTCGTCGTCCACACTCCCAAAATCTGGATTGAAACCACCTGAAACCAATTTCAATAATTATTATTTAGCCAACTGAATTGCGGAAGTGAATTAACATATTCAAAATAATAAAAGGTCAACATTGACAACTAATAAATAATGTAAAGTCGCATGAGTAGGAATTATGCAATTCTCGGAATGTTAATCATTTTCGTTAGTGCGCTACACTCACACCGCACACCAATTTGCAAACACGCATTGGTGGTACTGACTGATTACTGATAATATTCGTGATTAATGCAAGCTCATACCGGAGGCAAGGTGATTTTTATCGCACTGATTGCTTTTACGCTCATAGGTGACTTACCGCCGCGCACTCAGCGGCCTTTAACAGTCCGCGTTTTGCCGGTTGTATTCAAACACTCACAGACGAATCGGCGCGCCGCGGATGCATGCGAAGATTTCATTCGATCGGCAATAGTCAAGCGCGCAAGAAGTGTCGCTAGCTAGCGTTATCAGGAAGCACATTACACGTGCAAACTATTTCAAACAACAAGTGCCTGTAAACCCAAGTTTTAGTGATTTTTGACCTATTCAAACAACTGCAAATTGCTACACAAGATCCCGATTACTCTACAAGTACATGATAAATTCCAGTTGTCGCACAGTGATGAAATCAACGATAGGAATGATAGCACGCCAGGCGTTATCACAACGATACAATGCGCAATTATAGCGCGGAGCCCATACGCGCGTTCGAATTGTTCGGGTAAAGTGAGCAGCGGACGGAGTGAATCGCTAAGGTGTTCGTTCCGAGCGAGATTCATATGATTTCCATGTAAAATGTTATTCCACAATCTCACCACGTTTTCGTTAATTAACGCCGCCGCCGTCGCCGTCGCCGTCACCGACAACATCATCATCCCATTCAACTGATACCGCACCGTCAACAATCAGCCAGTTGCATGCCAATTACCGATGCAACAACCATCAATTTAGTTTTTGTGGATTTACTGGACCTACGTTAATTTTCGAAAATGTGCTGCTGCAAGTGGTGTCAATAGTAAGTAGATCACAACTAGCAACTTCTCATTTAGGGCAATCATGTTCATCATCATCAGCATGATCAACTACCTGAATAAAAATTAAGGCCAGCAGCTCGCCTTATCACGTATTTACCTTGCATATGTGCGCGCAACTTGTTTACAGCGAAATTTAATGGAAGAGCATTGCAAAACACGTGACAATTTGTCATTGTTAATAGCACGCCTTATCGTGTGCGCTATGTGTTATTTTTGCTAATTGCTGAAAAACTATCGCTTATTTCGCTATGACAGTTTATCTATACGTTAATATATCACTGCTGTTCAAGCCAATTATCTAAAAAACAATGCAAAATATTTATACTGCATTCAACAAAATCAGTGACTATTTCCTATATTCATCAACATTGATATCTACTAATCTGCCGAAATGAATGCACATAAATGTGAATTTTGTGTTAAATCCTGAATGGATTCCTGTAAGTTTACGACGACCGCCAAGCCGTAATAACAATAATGATGATACGTAATAGCCGAGTGAAATACCAAGCCAATAAACAGGTTGCCGGCGATCTCCAAGTTGTTGCTAGCCTTCTTAACGCTCGTTGTTATTGTCGGTAATAAATAAAAGCAAAAAGCAAGAAAACGACAAAAAAAACGTATGTATTCGAAATCCGAATGTTGTGAACGAATTAATTCTCAGCGCTCGCCGCCTTTACAAATTTTCCCATCCTGCTAATCATCAAATGAATCGAATGCACACATAAAAAGCGAGCAATTAGCATGAGCACAAATTGCCGAAAAAACATCATTAACACTCTCGGTTCGAAATCGTCGTCGCCGTCGCGTACACGGCGAGTCTGCAACCTTGTTTGGCGCTCTTTGCGGTTATTGCAGAGAGCCATAGTCGGAGAGCAACCGCTAATAAGTAATCGAAACAAGGTTGCGCTCTCACTTCCGACCGATCCACTCAATGGAAATTCAAATTCGTCTTGCGGCTGTATGTTTTCAAAGGTGTTCGTTCCGCGCCCGGAAAGCACACTTGTTGTCATTACCTACTACTACTACTAATAATAATAATAATATTCATCAGCACGAATTTTGACAGCGCATTACAGTGCATTAATGAGACCGAACGCATATACGATGGTTAATGGTAATTGCGCACTTGTGACTTGTATTTAGCGCTCGACCTTCTAGCTGGCCATCCGGTCAGTTGTCGATTTCGTTTGGCATTCAATTATTGAACGAAGCGTTCGCTTGCTGTTGTTGTTTGTGCATTCGTTCTTTTCGTCCACTCATAATCAGTATAATGAACTATTGCTGTGTTCATAATATTAATTAGATCACTACTTTGGAATTGGAAATGATTGAAGAATTTAATTGCCAAGTGAGATATTTTAACGAATACTAATTTGTTTGCTCAACTTGTAATCTACGAAAGAATGAATGTATACGTAAAACTAGCATAAACCTGTTAATCACAAATGAGTCAGAAAATGTGATTAATATGAGAATATAAATTTTAATTATGCAGCTAATAAAGTAATAAACTGTTTAATTTTAGCTATTTGGAGTCGATTTACTGGCATTGTTTTGAGAAGCATTTTTGCTTCGATATGAACATTGCACTGTATGAAGATGAGGACACGGTCAAATCGAGTGACTTCATGAAAGAGCAAATGACCGAGACACAGGCGCCAACCTACGAAATCAAAACCAGAACGGCAAACAACAATATCTACGACAATATGGCATTCTACGATAATGTGGCAATGATTGCCAAGCGCTCTATATTCATCATTGACCCACAGGACGTTAAAAAACCCATTGCGGAAGACTCAACGACCACTTCTGAAGACAGCGAGTCCCTACGAGGTGACAAGTCATTCAGTCAGGATGATATCCGTCTAACCAAGCCAGACACCCCACACGTGATAACAGAGCAACCGAAATTCAAGCGTATCTCATTCAACGACATTGTAATCACAACGAAATCCGAACCGAATCTAACCCAGAGCGATGCTGAATGTGATGATCGACAGTCAATAGACAACGAAGCTTACAAATCGATTCCTCTCATTCGCACAAACACCACATCCCTCTCATCCCTGGCAACCATCAGTGAAGAGAACCACGAGAAGAATATCCCTGAACCTAACCCCATGCTGCTCTCATTACCACAGCCTAATGGGCCAGTGAAACTACGCAAGAAATCACTGCATGAGCGTCGAGTGAGTAAATCACTCACGCTGGATATTGATAATAAGAGGCAGGAAGTGCCAATTATACGACAGAGCAGCTTTCCAAAGTTCTATATCGATACGCCGGATGTGAGTCAAAACACATCAACAATCGGTTCAAATGCAATTCAAGCGCTCGAAACACCTGTGGTGCCAAATACATTCCAATTTGATTTGAAAACTGTGGTGCAGTTGCAGAATGAACGACAGGAGCTGGCAGTGCAACAACATCAGTATCAACAACATGGACTACGACGTTCTGTGACGAGTGTCAATACCACTCGCATACAGCAAATTCGCGACAAGTTAAAACCGATTAAGCTTTTACGCAATGCCTCAACGCAGAGTTTATACTCGCAGAGCAAAGATTGACCTTGCAAACACCGGCAACAACTCTTTTGTGATTAACACGTTTCCAACCTGTGCATGTGTACTTCAGTGTAAATTGTTATTGTTAATTGCTACTACCTACATTATGTGATAGTTGATTTTAAATTGTTACCAACCGCATTTTATTATAGTGTAAATATTATTGTTTTAATTGAATATATATGATAAGGCAAATTGCATGAGAAAAACCTAACCTATTTTTTCGTTTTCCACCTGACTGATCACTCTTCTTGCGACACGCGATCGAAGGTGATTCAACAGTATGATTTTGCAACGTAATTAAATAAACGCCAAGGCAAATTGCTATAAATTAGTTACCTTCGTCCTTATTCCAGATTGAAACAAGTTTATTATACGCCGATGCACCACTCACTACACAGAATACACCACTCACTATAGTACTGTAAACAGCTGACTAGTGAGCAGAGTAGTCTGTGGAATGATATGTATGCAATTCTCAGAACATGTACTGTTTACCCAAATGCATATATTGCAAGTATTGATGTTATGCTGAATAATATAATCAACGATCATAGTAAATTACATAAACTAATGGAGCATAACGTTTGCGTAATTAAATAAAGATAATGTTCATTCGATTAAACTGCGTATTTCAGACAAACGCGTATTTTGCCGTCCTTGAAATCAGCTGATCTATAAGGTCAAAACGTACGTAAGTTGCCTACTCGAGGCATTTGCACAATTTTGCAAATTTCCTGGCTTCGTCTGCAGTGAGCAATCGATCGGCCGCGTGTAATGGAATCAAAGCGTGTACATTGTAGTATGGCATATCGCATAACACGCAGTAATTGATTACGGTAGTGGCATTGCGGTATTGGTGTTTGAATACTACGTTTGTCTCTCGACTTTCGCCGCACGCTGCATTCGCAATTCAAAGTGGGTCCAACGTGCGCACTATTGGCGTTTTCACTCACTTTTCCTCGGCGCTCCGCGGCGGGCACAGTGCATGTGTGTACAAATAGAAATAGTAGTAGGCACGTTTCTCCTCAATCGTAATTATGCGTGCGCTGGTCACTAGGTGATTATGCAACGGTAAGTAAATACACGCTGTCGATGGCTGCGTTATCTGTTCGATTTCAATGTGCTGATCATTTTCAGTCGGTATATCGCAAAGGTGCCGTCGCGCCGCCGAGAGATGCGCGCGTAACCCGCCACAAACGCCGACGACGACGACGACGACGAGCAATGCGTCTCGTCCACCGCATGCTAGTGCACACCGCAGTTGGCAGCTCGCGCGCATTCTAGCCCCGCCGGCCCAGCGGCCGCCGCTGCCGTCATCATCATCAATCGCACAACATTTCGTCTCCTTCGTGAGAGAGTGATAAATAGCGCATCAATTCACCGCGAACCGCAACAGGACACCATGGTTGACACGACGCAATCGTCACAGACATCAACGAACAACATCAAGATTCCGTACGATATCAAATGGATCGTACCGGCCATGCGACAACCCACAAGGCTGTGGAACGTTGCCAGTGCGATTACCGTCTCACTGGTTGGCATCTTTAGCAAAATTGTAATCAGTGAGTAGAAATCCGGCCATGCGACGCGACGCGCTTGATTGATGTGCATGCATGTCATGATGATGTTTCGTGTGACACCTTTCAGAGTACTTGAGCCGAGCTAAAGTCTACAATCGAAAGTCGATGCTGAAAGCGCTTGATGAGCGTCCGGAAAACGTGCCACTCATCACCATTTCGAACCACCACTCTTGTTTTGATGATCCAGGCATTTGGGGTGAGTTGCAACGCTTTCAATACCTTTCGAGATCTATGAATATCATTTTTAGGCACGCTAAACTGGCGCAATCTCTTCCGCCCGCATAAGATGCGCTGGAGTCTCGCAGCGCACGATATCTGCTTTACGAACAACGTGCACTCGCAGTTTTTCATGTGGGGTCAATGCATTCCAGTGGTGCGTGGCGCGGGTGTCTTCCAACCGGCAGTCGATTTCTGCGTGGACCTACTGAGACGCGGGCATTGGGTACACGTGTTCCCCGAAGGTATGAGTTTGCCCTCAATGCACATCAAGCGAAATTGAGGAGGTTATCTCATCATGATCATTGAATCTAATTGAAGTTGTTGTATCAATTGAATGATGGACAAATTTGATCAAAGCATAAAAGATGACCTCTGTGTGCCACATGCAAATAGCGTATTATACTTATTCATCTGCATGAATTATGAATGAAACGAATGAACTTTAATATTCGTGACTACTCCCGAAAAAATAAATCAGTAACACGATAACGCTCGTTAGTAATGATAATATTTCGGTTTCCGCATTATCATGATTCGTCGAATCCAATTACTTTACATACGCATTACAGTACCTATAAACTTACGCCTGCGAATTAATTATTTATCGATTCAAGTTCTAGTTCGTTACAAATTCGCCATAATTGCGAAGTCGTTATCATTCGCAATGCAACATAAACCTTGCATTGAAGGACAATTCAGCTCATTACACAGTGACTTAACAATAATGTTGTGAAATTAACGATACGTATTTTACAGTCGCATAAATATTATCATACAATCAATCAAATTTCGCGCACTGTTTACAAACAACCGTTGCTGATTGCATGGCGAAAATAATTGCAAAAATCAATGTTCAATTTTGAAAATAATAATAACCCGTGTTATTTTTAGGTAAAGTCAATATGACAAAAGAGACCATCCGCTTGAAATGGGGCGTCGGCCGAATGATCTATGAAAGTCCAGTGACGCCGATAATCATTCCCATTTGGCATATAGGGATGGACGATCTGCTCCCGAATGAGCCGCCCTATTATCTTCGGCTCGGCAAGAAGATCACGTTCAATTACGGTGATCCGCTCGATCTGAGCGAGGTCGTCAAGCGTCTGCGATCGCGCAATGCGTCCGACGAGGAAGCGCGCAAAGAAATCACCGACATCATCCAGCAGGAGCTGTTGAAGCTCAAGGCGGAAACCGAAGGTTTGCATAAACAGTACTTTCGCATCAAAGCATTATAGTAGCCGCCTAACGCTAGAGTATATCGACCGAAGACAAACGCTTTTCCTATTGTTTAGCAATTCGTTTCTTTGCCAATTTTACGTTCGCAAATATGAAAGAACGACAAAACACGCACACACAACAAGCACAATGCATCACGGGCAAGATTTCGCGTGAATGTATCATTATTATATTACTAGGATATACTCGATTTCAAGTCTCGTTGAATTTATACATGAATTTTGTTTGATTTTACTTGTTTTTTATGTTCTTTCAAGAATGGGTGATATGTATATATTAGGCAAATTAAATTTTACTCCTAGGTTAACACGATAATAATTTTCTTATCGCCAGATATTAGGATGATCGCTAGTATTAAGGGGCTACACGGGTCTGAACATTAAGTTTAGTATGTAAAACATAGTCATTGCTCAATTGGAGACAAATGGAAAGCGAGAAAACGAGTGAGAGTTTTAAAGTAACGTTGACAATTGTAGCCTCTTGTGAATAATGCACAAACGCATAAAATGAGTAAATGATGCGCAATTTGAAAACAGCTACTACCTCACTGCTCACCACGCCAAATGTGAACATGAACAAATGTAATAAGTATGTTACAAGTTTTTTGTTTGTTTTGTTATTTTCGTAGATATTTTCACTAAACATTCATTCAAACTCTAATAGTTGAACGAAAGTTTTAGTTAAAGTAATCCCATACACATTTTTATATACGAAAAGTAAAACAACTCGCTCAGTAATTGTCCATTTTGCAAAACGATTATTATTATTATTAATGCAGTTATACCAAAATAGAAATGACAAACATGCTGATATGAAACTATGTAGCAATCAAGTTCTATTATCACGATTATCGGAATAATCAGTATGTAATTTACGAAACAAAGTGCAACACTATATTAGTCGCAAAAATTGCAGGGACCAAAACTACATCTTATCGATAGCGATATTGATTAGTAGTATAGACGATGATAATCAATTGTATGACGAGTTGAATTACTTTTTAACGATTCGCAGGCAATGAAAGTAACAATTACCGTATCTTTACGTAGACGTTTGTGCGACATCACTTTTAGTTATGAATTTGCTCTGACTGACTGATTATTGTTTTTTGCCACCTATGCTCTGATCCATAATAATAATGCAATTTGGTCATCTTGTAGTGGGAGGCGATCGTGACCGGAAAAAAGCGTGAGTCTCGTTTGCAAAACAAAATGAGAGCAGAGCAGCCAATGATGCGCTCGCATTATGCACATTCAGTGTGCGGGATAAAACCGATAAGCGCTTGCGAAATGCCGGTGCGTGCGTTTGATAATTCAAGAGGCAGCGGAGAAAGCGAGGCCGGACAGGGGCAGTGATAACAAGAGGCGAAGCACGAACGAGAACGCATAACTAATCAAACACGAGTATTTGCCACCCTTGTTTTTGAAACACACAAAAACCGCAATCATGATCAAGTGAATCGCAAGAGGTAACAACAACCATTCATACTTTTGTTCGTTCATATTCTAACTCATAACATCTATCAGTATAAACCGCCTCCTAAGTGAGGAACAAAGTGTGTACCTCACAAATAATATCATGCACTTGTCAAATGTAAATATGTACTAATGCTTTATATATACCTATATTATATATATAATATTTTTAATCATTTCTATTAAACTTTGTACTGCAGTTTATTAATTGCGTGCAGTCTTTAGACTAATTAATTTTTCACTTCACGTAGATTATGTGTGTATCTAATAACGAGGTAACTGTAGGTAATTAGCGCAAATTATATTCCATGCCTCAATCATATTCACACATTAATAAATTTAATATAAATTAATCTATTAGGGAAGGTTCAAGTGCCGGCGGTCGCTTGGCACGTATTGCCGGCGATTGCTTGCAACTTAAATGCGGAGTTTTATTCTTGTCAGTAATTGTCTTGTCATGTGTACATTGTATAAGTATACTTTTTGAGTGTTTTGCTCATCAAGGTGATTTAGGCAAATTGTTAAAGACTTGCATATAAAAGTAACATATCTTCCATTGTCCGTGTATTGTTCATGCATTACTGACGTTCATTGTCATGTTATATACTTGTTAATTTTGTTCTTGATTTGTTTACGCCAATTGTACTGATTACTGGATGTGATGATGTTACTACAAATTACGTATTAGTAAAAGTAACAATGGAGGAGACGATTATATTGTTAATGTATAAAGAACGCTGTTAGTATTCACCTATTGGTTTGATAATTACGTTTATATAAATAATCAATCATCAATTGTTGTATTAAACAATTTATTCATATGATAAGTTAGTCTCTCACTGTTTTATCACCTAATGTTCCCTGTAACTTATTACTATCCTTCATTCATGTTCTCATTTCTTATAAATGAGAGAAAATATTAAGTCGTCTTAAAAAAATAATATCATCAGCAATTACTCTTTGTTTGGAAATACAAAAGAAATAAATTACCCAGTAGAATTTGGATCAACTTTCTCATTCCAAATATTAACCCCGTCGCAAGCGCAAATAGTTTTTGGGTTTTCAAATAACCCAGCAGATCGAGCAACAATGCCACATGACAATCTTTTGCCACTCATTGCATCAGATATGACTAAAGCTCTCCCAATAATATCAGACAATGATATAATGCTGTTATCAAATCTGAACGCAGCTCTCCCATTATCGTCAGCGTTTACATAACCGAGGTCGCCATAAATATGATCATGTAATTGAATTGGATTGAAGAAAGCGCCAACACTTTCACAACCTGAATTAGTATAAATTTAGAATTTAAAACAAAAGACCAATTTGATTTCTACCTTCAGACGTATCTCCACATTCATGAATGCTCAATTGATGCCTGCCAGCTTTTAGGCCATCAACAGTACCGTCAATAATGCAAAGATTCTTCTGTTCTTGCACAAATCGAACAACACCTTTCACATCTTGTGAGCCAGTGTTTAAAATAGCTACACCTGCCGAGGTGCCCCCCAAACCCCTGATAACTGCCTTACGTCCCGTGGACTCTAAACGCTTTAGTATATCTCTAGCTGGAAGAGTTGTTTGAACAATAACACTGCCGGTGGCAAGATTGACATCAACATTCTGAATACCGGGTACACCATGTAAGGATTTTTTTACTGCATCAACACAAGAGTTGCAGGTCATCTGCACCGCAAATTCAAGTTTCGTCGACGACATTTTATGTTTTACTGTAATGAACATAGGCAATGACTTTGTAACTTTTCCAGCCACACTTGTGAAATACTGCGTTATTATTTCTAACCTTGAAGCTATTCAACAGTTCGGCACTCCGGTAAGGTTGTTATAATTTCGATGATGATCGTAGGAGCGCTGTACATATTCAAGTTTTGAAAGTTTCAAAAACTTTTGATGATTATCAAAACAAATTTATAAGGTCTTTAACCGAACAAAAATAGCTTGAATGTAATGAATATTCATAAACTGTTTAAAATACAGGTACTTTGTGTTGATATAAATATTATTAACATTGCGTGTTAATAAATTTAAGCAAATTTAATAATCTTCAAGATGGTACCCGCATTAAATCAAATAAAAATAGTATAAAACCGCACTTTACTTTGAAAAATGTTTATGTTAGCAAACAGAGAGTGTAAAGAAGTCATGATTTTTCATACTATAATTTTCCTAATAATTTGCCTTAATAATGTAAATAGTTTCAGTAGATATGACTTAGGTGAATTTTTCTACAATGATCAAAGTCGTCCAGAAAGTCCAAGAAATTTGAATAATGACTATGATATTATTTATATGCCAGTCTTGGCCGAACGAGAAGCAGCTGGAGATGATTCAATTGAAAATGATCCTGTTGATTATGCATTTCAAGCATTTGGACAGTAAGTATAAATTGCAAATTAATTATGATGTAACTTCTTTGTTGTATTGTAATTTCAGGCCGATTGAATTAAAATTAAAACGAAATAATTTGTTAAGCAAAAGCTTCAAAGCCTTTGTGCATGATGAGAACGGAATATATGAATTGCAAAATCAAACAGCGCAAAGAAATTGTTTATATCTTCATAACGATGGTGTGAATGTAGCTGCGTTCAGTACTTGTACTCCAAAAGAATTTGTAAGTAAACAAACATTATTGCAATATCCAAGTGCTTCATCAATTGTTTTCTAGAAAGGACTACTATTTTATAATAATAAAACACTGGAAATTCTTCCATTAGAAACCGAAGGCGACAGACAAGCTCATGTCATAAGAAGAATCAATCAATATCCGAATATTAATGATGCAAATTCACTAAATCTGCCAGAAGCTATAAAATTGAAAAGAATTGAAAAACGCTCAAGACATAAGCCAGTTGGGGGCTACACACTTGAATTATCAGTGTTTTTTGATGCTGCAGCTTACAACATTTTCGCACCATTCATGAATTTCGACGATGCAAAATTATTAGACATGATAATGGCATATATTAACGGAGTACAAGCACTTTATCATCATCCAAGTTTAGGAACAACATTGGAAATTCTTGTTGTACGTTTAGATATCATGAAACAGCAGCCTTTAGCAATGCCACACTATGATGGTGAACGCGGAAAACTCTTGGATTCATTTTGCGATTATCAGGATAATTTGAATCATCGAAGTGATGAACATCCCGAACATTGGGATATGGCTGTTTACCTCTCCGGGTAATTAAATCATGAATACCTAACTGTTATTTCTCTCTAATTGAAGTAATTCATTATTATAGATTGGACTTCTTTGCATATGAAAATGGTCGTAAAAGTGGTGTTACAATGGGACTTGCAACAGTTGGTGGAGTTTGTTTAAGTAAATATGCTTGTGTTATTGCTGAATTAGGCACGACTAATGTTTTTGGCAAACCGTATCCAAGTGCTGGGTTCACAAGTGTTTACATCTTAGCTCATGAAATTGGCCACAAGTAACGCAAACGAATTTGAAGTAATTATAAGTCTAATTTCTGATATTACAGCTTGGGCATGCATCATGATAGTACTGGAAATATCTGCAGCAAAGATGGCTTTATAATGTCTCCTTCGCGAGGTACAAACGGCGAAACGCAATGGTCAACTTGCAGTGCAGATGTTATGACTAAATTATCGTGGGCAAAATGTCTACTTGACGGTGGCAATTTAAACTCAGATTATGATCATAAAAAGTTTGCGGACGCTCCCGGTCAGACATATACAGCGAAAAAGCAATGTGAGATTTTACTCACAGATGCGGATGCATTCATGGCTCCACATCAACAAGTATCAACTATTTGTTACAATTTGCAATGCAAAACACCACATAGAAGTGGCTACTACTATTCCGGTCCCGCCTTGGAGGGCACTGAATGCGGAAATGGCATGTATTGTTATGGTGGTGAGTGTGTTAGGAAAGAACCGCCTAAACCTTTAGAAACTCATCCTGGTGGATGGGAACCATGGCAACTAGGATCATGTAGATCTGGTTGCACTTACAAGTCGCAAGGTTATCAAGAAAAACGACGTGTTTGCAATAACCCTACGCCATTATACACAGACGCTGGGTGTAATGGCAACAGCTATGAAGTAGCTTTATGCAAAGATGATAAACTATGTGTAAAACGCAAGCGACTTTCAACTGGCGAATATGCATCACTGAAATGCAAAGACTTTTCTAAGGTTTTACCGCATTTAGATCCTAAAGGTGTTGGCTTGCAAGCACCACATGAAGAAAGTGAGTATACAATCTTTGTTTATACGCTATGTCTTATTATGCGATATGTTGTTGTAGACCGCTTATGGATGGGATGCGCAATATTTTGTAAACGTGCCGATTCAGGCAGTTTCTATACACCACGTATTGAACTCAATGATCTTGGAATATCGCCATATTTTCCGGATGGCACTTTGTGTCATAGCAACGCTGAAAGCAATTATTATTGCTTGCAACATCATTGTTTGCCCGAGAATTTTCAGTTTACTAAACTGTTTCTTAATCAACTAGACGACGATATACCGATTCCGCAAAACGCACACCCGACTGATGATATACCTTCAGACTTACAAAAATACTTATCGTTGGACGCTAACGGCAAGCCGATACAAGTTTCGCTTAGTCCTGGCGCTTTTCCAGGATATATAGACCCCGATTGGGAAACAAACGATTATATTGACTTACCCGATGATGTTAAACGGCTACCAATACACGAGGATGAGCTTCACTTTGATTGATTCACTATTGTTCACTATTTTTACTTTTACTGATCTTGTTGAAACAAGTCGGTTACCCGATAGTGGCTGAACTATTCAACTGTTTGCAAACAATATATGACGTTTCGCTTTGAGTTTAAATCACTCGCCACTAGTAGCGTTGGTGATGCTCATCCTAGTGCAGGTTGTTTCACAATTGTACTATTCTACTTTTCTCTATGGTGTTTCACTTTCAACAAAGTGTTTTTAATTAAGTTTCTCTGAATAAATATCACAAAAATGATAAAATAACTTCATCAATGATGTAACATACGTCTGTTCATGATTGTGTTCATTAATGTTTACGACAATGTACCAATACTGGTGAAATATGCATGCAACTATGAATGGTGTCAGTGGAACTCCCCTTGATCCAACTGTTATTGATAGAAAACCAATTGTAACATGTAAGTTTATACGTATTACTTGAGTCAAATGATTGGTAGCGTTGTTAATTTAAGGTGCGGGTGAATTGGATGTGTTTTCCACGCTGGAAGATGCATTACAAGTTGCACTTCCTCAAGATACATGTGAATTTCGTAGACCATTAGGTAGAAATGCAAGGGATGTTTACATTGGAGCCAATTTTGCTCCATTTAGTCCGAAAGGATTGCCCAGGATAACGCAATGGGATCTCATTCGCCAGCCATTGTTTCATATCTATTGGACTGAATGCAATGTAATTACATGTTGTTTTTTAAAGTGAAGCTGATTATAATGTTTTACTTTCTTATAGGATATTGATGTATATAAAGGCAGTGTTAAGGATGACATTGATGAATGGCTAAAGGAATTAACATCGCGCGATATTCCTGATTGGCTTATTGTTGTTGTTGAGAATATTGACGGCAAACGAGCGAATAAATTATTACCACGCACAACGGTCTTGGATAAAATACGAAGCGATTTTGCACCTAAGCACGGTGATCGTTGTGTGTCTGTCATTAATCCCGGAAAAACCGAAGGACGGAGCGCAGATTCGTGGCGAGGATTAATAATCCGCATTCGGCAATTGCTGCTCATAAGTTACGCGAAAGCGATCGCGAAGCTTGAGGATCATGTGCGACAACAACGCGAAAGACGCAATGAACCGGGATGGCAATTTCTCGATTATTTTAAGCTACAAGAGGAGCTTGCACAAGTGCTTGAAATGCTCGGTCTACACGACGAGGCACTGGTGCAATACGACGAATTGGATGCATTGTTTTCGCAGTTTGTTGTCAATGGCCAAATCGGCGATAGTGTGAGCTGGCTGCGTGATTTTCAAGTGCCATTGCAACGATGGCATGGATTGAAACTAGGTCCATGTCTACTTCATTCCGAACCGTCATTACTCGAGCTTAGAGCTTATTTGTACGCTAACCAAGCACATATGTTGCTACGTGTTAATAAAATCTGGGAAGTCGCATCACGATGTCTACCATTTTTGCACACTTGCACGCGAGAAATAGCAATTTTGGAGGTGACTGCACCTCAAGGAGCGATTGCATGCTGGTTGTTCTTAGCCTGCATGGAAGTACTGCATGCATGCGAGAAATACAATCAAGCCGAACAAATCGAAGCATACTCAACGCACACTGCCAGTTTATGGGCCTACGCCAGTCAAAAAGTAAATAAAATAAATGTTTCTAACTCAATTCGCTACATGTTTCGTTCTTTGCGTATTTTAGTTGCGTTTCTTGGGGGAGTTGTGTGGCCTTATGCCTGGCGATACACCAACATACGATCAACTACATATGGTTGTTTATCTCTCCGCGGGTATGGGCGATAATCCAGGCAACGAAAATTGTCCTTCGCCTACTGACAAATTAAAGTTGGCGCTATGCTCTCAGAATTCATTCAATAAAACCTATCTTGAACTTGCCGAGTTGGCAATGGGCACGTATAAACACATAGGTCGATTACGATCTGCTAGAATTATTGGGAAAGAAGTTGCTTCATTTTACATGCTTCTAGGTACGTTTGCTAATATGTCTAGACATTAATCTATATAAATATACGTTCTTTAGGTGAACTACAAAAGTCGGCAGCTTTTCTGAATGATGCTTTGAAAACTTTCGAGGTGGATAATTGGAAAGAGTTGGCTGCGCAAACACAAATTGAATTAGCTGAATGCTATAAGAAGTGTGGAGATATACGTAAATATATTCGTGCCTGTGCTGCAACAGCAGCAGCACCCGAAATCGACAACTTAATACGTTGGTCATACCACGACGAGATGCTTAAAAGTATCAAGCAAATCGATCGTACCCTTTTTGTGCCTTTCAAAGACATGATTAAAATCGTGAGCGTTTGCCTGCAACCCGACGCGAATGACGAATTCATCATGCAAGACAGTGAGATAGTGGTGGAATTGACAATAGTATCCAATTTTCCAAAGGAGCTCATTTGCGATCGCGTGCTCATATCGATCGAGACCGAAATGCATGACGTGAAAGGTCGACGATCGAGCAATATTATTACGAGCAAAGACTTGAAACAGCACGATTCGTTTTTGCAGCGACTGAACATTCAGAGGCACTTAGATTATCAGCAAGATAAAACTTTATCGAGCGCTAGCGTGGTTTGCGGCAAAGTGCCATTAAAACGCGCCGATAGCAATGCAGCGCCCGTATACCATAGCGAATTCAATGATTACTTCGAATTAGTAAAACCAAAACTCTCACCTGGTCTTAATGTGATGCGACTCAAGAAGAAAGCGGATCGTGTCGGAAAATACTATCTGGGTCAAGTTGCCATCCACGTCAAGCTGATGGAGCTCATCTCCGTATCACTACTGCCCAAGCTGTTCTTCGAAGTTAAACGCACTGAGCCCACTATTGTCCTGGAAGATAAAACACCATTATTTTCAGGCATCGAACAAATTATGCAAATGCGTATAACAGTTGGCAGTTATCAGATTGAGAAGGAATGCGTGGTCAAACTCACTGCATCACTGGGACTCACAATTCAAAGTGGTGATGCGTTTGTAAGCAGTGTCGAGTTGCCTGTTACTCATTGTCAGCCGTTTAGTACGAGCTGCACATCAATTAAAGTACTCGCGGATATGCCATCAAAAGAACATCAGATTTCAATTTTATCTCCCTGGTCGCAAAAAGCGATACCATTCACATTTGACTTTTCGTCGCCCATGACTGCAACTTGGCGCTTATTTACTGTAAAACATCGCAAGTTTGTGCAAATGACTTTAGTTAGCAATTGCGAGACACCTGTACATTTGCTTGAGAATAGTTTAACATTTAATAACGATGTTAAAGTGGTCGATATCAACGATTTTTCTAGTCAGGTAACAACCATTTCTTTCTAGCAAACTTCATTTCTCAATTATATTATTCGCAGAATATTACAAATGGTCTCAGTGTAGTTTTCACCTATGAATTGCTACATTCCGGTAACTTAACGAATGAGGATTTTGATAGCGCCAAAGGGACTTTCAATTTGAAATATAATATTCTCAATGAAGGTACGGAAGGAAACATGAGCAATGATAAAATTCGCACGTACACCTATGCCTTCCGTCTTGTAAACTATCAGGTATATTGAGAAGGCAAAGACTATGAAGAAAATGTTAATGAATTTTGATTTTAAGACGCTCTTCCATGTTGATGCGAATGTGGAACCAACAAAGGGAAGTGAATTTTGCCGAGTAGGCAGCGTATGCCATTTACACCTACAGATAACACCATCAGGTCATCGACTGCAAGAAAACAGCTCTTTAATGTACGAAGTGCTTGCTGAACAAAGTATGTGGGCTGTTTGTGGACGCACCGCAGGAGTAATTTCGTTCGAGACTGATAACGAGTCACAGAGCGTTGTCCTGGACGTAATGCCGCTAAGCAGTGGCTATCTGCCATTGCCATTTATTCGACTATCAAAATATATCCCAGCAGACTATTCCAATTCAGGTAAATAGCTTTAAAATTTGATGATATTCGCTACACTGTCACAACTTTCAGATAAAGCTGAACAACATCCGCGTTTGATACGCTTCAATCCGGGACAGGTTTATAATGCGAGCAAGGGATTGCAAGTGCATGTGATAAGTTCTGGAAACGATGGATGAATTGCGCGAGCATTGACTTTCAATGCCTAACTGAATTGTGATTTATTTCATGTGCCAATCCCAGTACTGCGAATCCGTGCATCACATTCATTCAATTTCCGCATTATCAACCATCAACAACGCTTGGCTAGCGTCTTCAATTTCGCCTCAAGAACGCAATGCATGTACAACCAACAAGTAAATAAAATGACGTATATCTTATTATGTTTCCCATGGAAATATTCGCGGCGGTGGGTTTAAAATTATATAAAATTACGGTGAGAGCTTAAGAAAGTTTAAATAATACTCAATATCAGATGAATATATGTAAATATTATATATATAAAAAGAGATCGCATATATGTCGCGCTGCTCCTAAAATATGTATTATTATATAGAAAATAAATTAAGAACAATGTAAAATGAAAAGTGAAACTTTGAAATGGTATTAGAAATATTTTACATAGTCGTTAGTCTTTTGATTGGCCGTTCTAGGTGCCACTAAACCTATTAATATGTAATCCTAAAATATCCCAAACAATTTATTATCACAACATAGCAAGCTGCTGGATTACAGGTCCGTTTTCTGGCCCAATGCAAGTGGAATTGCTTGCAGTTCAGTGCGCAAACATAGAAATTCGCCGCAAACGCACATAAGTGCTCCGCATGCAACATTTAGTGCCCACCAACTGAACGTTGTTGGAAAAGACCCATTATAAAACCAGCATAAAATCAAATGTATAAAGTGCCATGTTGAACTGAAGTCCAGGCATAATTTTGTCCTCTCAACAATTTTCCACAATGCTAATGAGCCTATGAGAGCGTTCAACACGAATGACGCAATAATCACCTTGCCTCCAAAGTCTCGTACGTGTATTTCCTTTAAACAATTTTCGCATTTAGTTTCTACCTTAAAACATCTTAAATACCACTCACATGATATTCAAATATATGGTCTAGTGAGCGTGTCTCGCCAACAAGGCCGCCAAATATTGTTAATAGAGCTCCCAGCGTCATGTACATGATCATTTGTATCGATAATATCTGCGCGATAATCAACCAAGGATCCCATTGATGGTATCTGAACGATCCAGTGAGCTTTTTCATGATTTGTTTTGCAAAACAACACAACTTTTGATCAGGTTACGTTAACAATGACTCGATAATAGGACATAACTGATAATTTCTAAAAAGAAAATCGAGTAATCAGACTGAAGATTGTTCACTTTACTTGTTTAAATCATGATTTGCGACTCACTAAGTGTAAAAACATTAATTAGTCAACACATGTTTAGAACAGCTGTACGACTACGTCATATTCCTGAAGTGGTACCAGCGCCGTCTGGCATTATCCTGAATTTATGATACTATACATTTTTAAATTACTTCCACAGCTATGATTTCAAATATTTAAATTTGTACATCATTAATCAGAAAGCGTATAATTTATTGACTTCTTTCAATAATCCTTTGGCAAGGATTGCGCAAGTTTAGTTCATAAACACGCCACCGACGCCGCAAAATTCGCACCGCAAAAAAGGATTTTGCACGAGCTTCTTGAGTATATTTATGTTTATACGCCGTAATTTGTTGCCTTGGGTAAGGTCATCGAGGCGCAGGAACTACAAACAAGCGAATTATTCAGGCCGTGCTCGATTCGCCAGCGACGAACAGCCTTATAATACACAAGTGCACACGCAGTGTGTACGTGCGAGCAGTCCTGCCTACGTGTTTTTTGTTTACTACCGCACATTTTATGAAAAAAGCGAAACAGCAACAACACTGACTCGTGCCATATCAAACTCGATCCCATATTGAACGCTACCGATTCACCAGCCGGCAAACAAAGCAAACAACATCCTAATCACCTCGCCCGACTAGTTACTCGCAAACTCAATTAAGAGCAATGTCTTCGCCTAGCAAGAGTGAGTGCGAACTTAAGGGCGGACATCCGCCAGCAGGTAAGCTAAGAATTAAAATCACCGGAAGAAATTCGTTGTTTACTAACATCGCCATATGGTGGTAAATGTTTAGTCAAAGCAGGTGGAATGCGCATTACGCAGCACAAGAACCACCGCGAACCCTCAGGTATTGGCGAGGAGACGACGACGCTCAAAGTCTCCGGTAGTCCTCCGAAGACGACCGCGATTTCCGGCGCGCCGCTTAAAGGCAACGCAGACTTTCCGCAGGAAGCAGTGCAGAGCATTCACAAGGAGAAGCCTCCAGTAAACGTGTGCGTCAAACCGCAAACGCACATTCATCAGCCACGAAAGTGAGCCACGCAATATTACCGAAGGTAAACAAAACGTGCATTTATTCCTTACGACAACAACAACAAGAAAAAGATTTCCAAGTTATGAATTCTATTAAGATGTAGCCTTCTTTAAATATATATGTCTAGATATTTTTACGTTTAAATCGAATATATTTTTGTTTCTTCTATGACTGGTTAACGGAAAGGGGTGTGCTTTTATATTAATTTCTTACACACATGTAATATGTAATTTAATAAAGCTGTTATACAAACAACACGAATTCATTCGCGCTCACCGTTGCTGCAATCTTTCTCCGCGTATCTGTTCCATCCTATCTGTGTTTTCTTACTCTTATCATCGCGACTTAGCGGTTTCAAATGAGCTGCTGCCACAATATCTCTAAAATTAAAAGTGTTGCCGCGTTAATGCGTCGCAAAATATTCCATAACCGAATACAATATTTGATAAGCGAGCATGGCGCTCCGAATCTATTTTTAAACATTTTATATTTCACCTGAATTCGTCGTAGTTTTGCGAAGTGACAGCAGCACGTATTTTCGCATCGTTGCGTATCCAATATAATTTTTCTTCTTCTATCGCTTGTTTACATTCGTCGTGTATCATTTTCAAATCTGTTTTGCGAGACATTTTACGTTCACTAAATAATTACTGTAGGACACTATTTATGCTGACTTTCAACTAATTGACAAAACAGTTTCTCATTACTATGGTAACGAGCGCATTCCTATATTTCGCTGAATTGCATTATTAATATTTGTTTGCTACTATGAATTGATCAGATCGTTCATCCTGTTTACGACATACAGAAAGAATGATACAATTTGAAAGCAATCCGCGAGTTTCAATTATCACTCAAGGAAAAATTTACTTATTAAAGTTTGGACTTACGAGTTCGGTGCGGGTCAGCTTGAATATTATAAATATTCGCATTTTAAATTTATTTAATAACTATGAATGCAAAATAAATTAACTCTAATTTATGTTTTATCTAATACGAACATTCAACTCTTTCGAGGCACATTTTTCAATTTCTTTATGTACATCATTCACTTCAGCCTGCGTTAAAGTCTTTTCCATATGCCTATAAACGATTCGGTAACAATGACTAGTGTTTTTCGTTTTCGGATGCATAAAATTGTCAACAAGAGTTACTTGTTCAACAATATCACCGCCAATCGAGCGCACCATATCGTAAAAATCATTGCTATTATATTCACCATCACTTGGTAGCCAAAAACTAATATCATTTGTACATTGCGGATACTGGCTGATTGGTTTATAAATTATATTCGATTCTGGCGCAGCTTGAGCAAACTGATTCAAAAACCCTGTATCTTTAGACCAGAATAAACGAATATCTGGAATTTCATACATCTTCATTGCAATACGTTCAATGCCGATACCGAATGCCCAACCAACACGATCGTAAACCCCTGCCTCAGTTAAAATTTGTTGTTTCATTATACCGCAGCCTAATAATTCAAGCCAGTTATTATTGTGCATGACTTCAAGCTCCCAAGATGGTGTCGTGAATGGGAATTGCGTTTCAACCCAACGACATTCCGCATTAGCCCCAAACATGCTTTTAGCAAGGCCCAAAAGAGTGGATTTTAAATGATGTTCCATCAGTTTAAGCGCATCAAGTGTGTGACATTCTTGCTTGCCACATTCAACATTATTTCCTACAAATCAACAACCGTTTTCATTTGATTTCTAAATGATTCATTTGTAATGTGCAAACCTTTTTCAAACAGATCAAGTTGCTCATTGCCTTTAAACAATTGATCTTTAGTAAATAGTTTAACAGCGTCAATTTGATGAAACACTGGATAATGAGTGCTGTCAATTTCATCTCTGCGATAAACATCACCAGCAACAAGAAATGAGTCTAAACCAGCTCTAATAAGTTCACTTTGGTGACATGTTGTGTGTGCTCTTAGGAGATACTCTCTATTAATATAATAGCAATCACTCTTTGCCCGAGATGGATGATCTTGTGGTATGAGCAAAGTGTCAAAATTTTGACCAACAGTCACAATAGGATTTAAGTTATCATGCACTGAGAAAATTGGATTTCCTCTAGGATTCTTGAAACTCTTGTAAAAGTAATCAACAATGCGTCGTTTTACCAAGCATATTGGATTTTGTTTTTCATTATGCAGTTTTCTCTCGAGGAGATTTAGTATCTTTGGTGTCACATTTGTGTAATCATCTTTATGGTAAGATTTGCCTTGTATTATTAAGTCATTTGATGCGGGTGCTGGTATTGTTGAATAATAACGTCTAGGTTTCACTACAAGCCGCGTATATGATCGTATTATTACCATTTTTCAGCGCAATGTACTCGGATGCTGTATCATGACCCATTGACTACCACTGCAAATGAGGTTATGCGTGTTGACACTTCATTATAGGCTATACGTGTAGCCAGCTCACCGGACGAGTTTGATGAGTTCTTTCGAATACACCAGTGCGATACGATTTAATGGGATTCGAATACCTGTAGCGTTTGTTTAGCTCTAGGGATAAGTGAGACTTGCAACAATATGTATTATAAACAGTGGATCTGCGCACTTTTGGTGTGCTATGTGACATGGGTGGATGGTATCATGTTTAAACTAGAACCAAATGGGAGAAAATGTCTCAAAGAAGAGCTACATCAGAATGTTATGGTCACTGGAGAGTATGATATCAGTGAGATTCCTGGACAATCAGTTCGATATTATGTAAGCATTAAAAATTGTTTACTATTAATAAATTGCTACTATTAACTTCATTGTTCTTATAGGTGACTGATTCAAAGGGACATGTGTTGTCCCAAAATACTGATACACTTAGTGGCAAATTCTCATTTGTGACAGAGGTCTATGACACTTATGAGATTTGTTTTATATCAACAGTACCTGCACAACAACGAGGCATGGCTCATGAGGTTTCATTAAACACCAAACATGGTGTTGAAGCCAAAAGCTATGAGGGCATTGGGGAAGCAGCCAAGCTGAAGCCCATTGAAGTTGAACTAAGAAGACTAGAAGATTTATCCAATGATATAGTTCAAGATTTTGTTATAATGCGTAAAAGAGAAGAAGAGATGAGAGATACAAATGGTATGAAATATATCTCTGAATGTGGGATGATTTGAATACTAAATTAATTTTGTTTTCAGAATCCACAAACAATAGAGTTTTATACTTTTCAGTCTTTTCAATGTGCTGTTTACTGGGCCTTGCAACATGGCAAGTGTTGTATCTCAGGAGATATTTCAAAGCAAAAAAGCTCATTGAATAATTTATATTCATGTTTTCAATATCATTCATCATAGATACTTGAAATAAAATTGTAATTTCCATAACTTTGTGGTGTCTTACTTATTTTATGTTGCTGCTTTAATGAATTTTGTTTACGAAAGTGATTTTGAGGATTAATGTGTAAAATTCGTTATAGTACTGCCACATCGCGGTATAGTAAGTAAATGTGAGAAAACTTGACAGCTGACAAAAGTACGGCCAGCTCATCGCATAACACTATGTTTGAAAAAGATAAATAGTGGTTCATTCAATAATATATAGTATATAGTAAATAATAGCACTCATTACACACCAATTATGTTTTCCACATGGTGGATATGTGCCTTGGTGATAAGCTGCGCAGCATGTGCGAACGCAATTATGTTCAGGTTGCTTCCTAATGCAAATAAATGTCTCAAAGAGGAACTGCACCAGCATGTTCCGGTGACCGGAGAATACGATATAAGTGAAATTCCCGGACAGAAAGTCGGCTACATTGTACGCATTTGACCTATTATAATACACACTTGTAAAATGGCCATTTCATTCCAGGTTCGAGATACAAAAGGCCATGTTCTGGCACAAAACCCAGATGCCCTCAAAGGGAAGTTTTCATTTGTTACAGAAGTGTATGACACGTATGAAATTTGTTTTTACTCCCATGTGCCAGAAAGACAACGGGGCATGGCCCATGAAGTATCATTGGACACCAAACATGGGGTTGAAGCTAAGAACTATGAAGGGATTGGTGAAGCAGCCAAATTAAAGCCCATTGAAGTCGAGCTGAGAAGATTGGAAGATTTGTCCAATGATATTGTACAAGATTTCTCAATAATGCGCAAACGCGAGGAAGAAATGCGCGATACAAATGGTATGCTAAATTCAATATTATTGTTCCCTTTAATACCAATTTCTCATTGCAGAGTCAACAAACAATAGGGTATTATATTTCTCTGTTTTTTCAATGTGTTGTTTACTGGGCTTGGCTACTTGGCAAGTGCTCTATTTACGGCGATATTTCAAAGCAAAGAAACTAATCGAATAAATTAATTAATGTTAAACTAGGTACTATTATGAACGTCCTTTAGTTTTATAATTTTCAAATAAA
Source organism: Aleochara curtula (assembly GCA_963978815.1). Classification (NCBI taxonomy): domain Eukaryota; kingdom Metazoa; phylum Arthropoda; class Insecta; order Coleoptera; family Staphylinidae; genus Aleochara; species Aleochara curtula. The sequence goes on along the minus strand of OZ022216.1, from coordinate 13,883,762 downwards.
ATTCAAATTTTCCAATTTGCTACACTTATCCTACCCTCTTATGATAGGCAACCAGCAATCCCAAGAAAATTTATCATTTCCAGCTAAATTAAGAATGCGCGTTTATCATTAACTTCACACGAATACTTAATTGCGACATGCATAATTAATCATCGTTCACAATGTAGCAACAAATGCGGCTTGAGAAATCGGCGCAGTTTATCTTATACTCAAAATTACGCGAGGCAAGGGGCGCGCGCTTGCTTTGAATGTGGAATACCAAAAAGGGAATATCGTTGTCGCGGAAAAACGTTTGAACAGACAATGCAATTCCGTTTGACAATTTGTAAATATGGCTGCTACTGCTGCTGCGTTGAAGACGGCGGAGAGATCATGCCAAAGGCAGAACGCTCAAGTGGTTGGTTGGCGGCGCGCTGATAAGCAGAGCGAAAGGGTTCGCGGCGCTGAGTGGCTGAGCAAAGATGGAAGATGACGCAACGCAAACACGCGAAGAGACGACGCTTCCTTAATTAATAAACTTCTGCGCTAATGAAAGAAATAATTAATTTCTGCACGACGCTGCGCCATGTGCCGCACGCACACGCGGATGAGCCGCGCGGCGCGCTCTCCGCCGTGTCGGGGGCGGCTGCAGTACGCCGTAATGTAATATGTATTTGAACGCCGCACACGCCCGACACTCGCCGCACAACTTTCTTCTTATCAAGCCTTTCGCAGCCTTTCATTTCGCATTTCTTTGCGCGGCCCGTGCGCGCGCGCGCTCCTCATATTTTTGCTCGTTTTCTATTTGCACAGCCAGCCGGCGAAATTAAAGCCTTGGCGTGTTTTGCTCGCCGTTTTGCGGGGAAAAGCACAAATTTGTTCTTTTTAAACTTTCCCGAAAATTACGTCTCGAAATTCACAGTTTGTCCCGCAATATCGTCAATCTAATAGAATTCCGCCAAAAATATCGAGTTAATCAACAATTCCGTGTTGTTCAAGTGTTTCATTTACGTATTTGTCCACCTCAATATTGCGTCCGCCACATATGATGAACAAGGCCATGAAACGAAATGAAAAAAAATAAAAGTACGTTGTACACAGATGCAAAAAGCGACATTGCGCGAGGTATACGAAGGGTGCGACACATGTAATAATGAGTGTACACGTTGTTTGCACACAGTGACGTCACCCAATTTGTGTTTGCCGTTGGCGCTCGCCGCCCCCGCCGTCATCCATCCCGGCAAATGTCCATCGCGTCCAAAGACGTTGTCCGACACGAGCGCAATATTCCGACGCGGTAATTTCCTGTCCGCCGCATTTCCCACACTTGCCCATCGCCCGCCAATGTACATACATGCACTAACAATTCCCGCTTTAATGCATGTTAATATCAGCGCTGAATGTTCAATAAGTTGCCTACTTCCACATCCACCACTCACCCGCGCCAAACTAATTTCTCAAAGTCCATCGCAGAGAACAAAATAGAACTCATCATAATGCACAAAGCGATTCGTAACGATTGTTATCAGCTCTGCAAAGGGCGAGAAAACGTCCGAAATAAATATTTGTACAGCAGTTAAATGCACAATGCGACACGACACGCCTTTCAACAAAAGCGGAAAAAAGATGCGCTTTTCTTCAATATGCATATAAGTTTCACTCGCAAAGCACGAGACGCAAACATTTGCTTGAGAAAAACGCAAACAGAGGAAATTTGTACTCTTGTGTTGTATGCGTCTCTTCTCGTCGTCGTTTTTACCGAAATATTGTTTCCGTTCCATCGCCAGGAAGTTCAACATTTATTAAAGGTCCACACAATTCAGCATTTCAACATCGTTCAGTGTGCGCGTGCATTCAGGTATTTTTAATTTGTGACAGGTTGCTGCAATATATTTTCACAGAACGACAGCGAATTCACGACAATAGGATGAATACAGCAGTCTAAATGGCATGTAATAAGTTGATTGTTGGCCAAAGCAAATATGCGAATAATAATAATGCACAAATGGCCGACACTTTACCGGCCTGCCTTTCGGAGGTGTTGCGTCATTGTCGCCGCCGTCCGCCGGACAAAGGCGTCGTGCTGGCGTTACACGCGCATGCACAATGGGCGAACATCCCTCGCGCGCCAAATGCGCTTATAAATGTTTACGGCTGTTTATTGTCATCACGCCGCGCTCTTTTTATAAATGGCCTGTCGCACCGTGCGTAATTGTGCGTTTTTGTGTGTGTCACTGAAGCGCCTTTACTGACTTTTGCTTTCTTCCGCCCGTTTGCCCCAAAACGATTAACGGTTTGCGTTTTCTCTTCCGCGTTTTTATAACGTATGGCAAAACGTTTTGTGCGCTTTTTATTTATCGACCGAAAATATTAACACGCCGAGAAGAAGAAAGGAGAAAATGGAAAAGAATAATATTTGCAGCTCGCTTCACTTTTCAAACATTTGTAATCTTGTTATTATTTTATTGTTAGGACTTGGCGCGCTCAATGCGATTAGTGGTAATAAATTTTAAATTTACTTTATTCGCCGCCAAGCAAAGTTATTTCCTGCAGTCATTATTTACGAATATGATAATTAATTAACAAATATCGAAAGAAACGCGTAAACCAATAAATTAATGCGGTAATAATTACCCATCCAACAATTTATCACCGCCGCACAAAGAAATTACAAGCTCCAGTCATTTATCATTCAGTGTGGGCTTTTCTGTTTCCTGGTCGATTGTTAAGGCCTACAGAAAGCTGTCAAGGGCGCATAAAAGGGCAATTTGTCGCGCTGCTTAGCGATTTGTACGATTTATTTGACTTTCTTTATGCCAATGATAATTTCTTATGAAAAAAAAACGCACCACCACCACCACCACCACTCAAGGGCGCAATCCAAGCACAAATATTGTTTCACATTTAATAAAATCATCATAAAATTGCAGCTACTTTATAAATATTTGCGATGCCATCCTGTCACGCGAGTTGATTCAAAGACTCGATAAATATTCAAATATAAATATGCAGCATTGTGGGGTGCCTATGCTTAAGCAATTATATAATCATACAATTATTGTTTCTAATGGATCATCCATGCATTCGAATAAAAGCGGCACTAAATGCATGGGATGTTTCTGCCAGGTGTCAAAACGACACAAAGCTGAGGCAAGGGCTTCCTAATCGTAGCGTTTGCATCCCCTTGTGGCGTATGTGAATGTTACCCCTCTTATCAATGCACAAGCATGATTCCTTCTCACTTTTTCTCGCATGCGTGCCATTTAATGCCCGATTTATCTAGCGATTGTCGCATATCATGTTACATTCAATTATTAGGCAACTTTAATGCCCCCCAACGGAGCTGTAACCTACTTTTATCGACTTCGAGACTTGTATGTAGCTCGGTAATTATTCTGTGCAGGAAAATTGTGACTTCCGCTCGCATGTTGGTACGTACGCCAAATATATCCTGGATATTTATGCATGTCCTGTGTATGTTTGTATGTGTAATTCGCAGAGTCATAAATAACATTGCGAACGCATTTGACAATAAGCCGTCATGATAAATTGCGCACGGATTTGACCGTTTGCTAAACAATTGGAAAGCCCTAACAACGGTTGCTATGGCACACGCAAAATTGGCCATAATTTCGACTTTTCTTAGTTGTTTTTGCGGTCATTTCGTGCACGTACGTACGTGCGAATGCTGAACGCTGCATGATTTTTATTTATTGCGTTTTAATGCAGATAGACCGGAGCAACATCGCGTCGCGCGTCTAAATAAATAAATAAGCGAGTAAATAAATATGGAAGTAAACCGATGGAAAAAGCGTTCAGACGACATCGCTGCACGTTTTGTTTGCTCATTGATAAGCAGCACCGCTTCGGCCACGGAGGCGGCGTCATCGTCATCGTTGCAGTTTGCTTTAATCTTATCTTCCTTCAGACGACGCTGCGCTAGGGCATTTATTGCAATGCGTTGCTGGATTATTCCATTACAATGTACATAGTAAAATAAATGTTGGAATTTTATTTTTGATTTTCTAACCGATTCCCAAAATATACCGCGAAGAGGAGGAAAATTCCACGAATTATTTTCTTAATCCAGTCCAGTCAGTCCTCTTTTAATGCTTCGATTTTCTAATATCATTGCCGTTAATGAATGCTGAATGCTCATAAATGTTATAATTGTATTAAAAGTAGCAAGTTTTAACTGATTTTTCAAAGATAAGTCTGAAAAGGAACGAAAATAAATTTTCACACGTTAACAAGAACAAAGAGGTAATAAAACTGACAACGATAATGATAATGGTACTAGTTATGATGATGATGATGATGATGATGATCCTAACTCGAAACGCACAGAACTTGGATTTTTGGTTGATGGCGTGCGCGCAAGCGAAAGCAAATGTTTGAGCGGATGGATATTCTCCCAGCGTTCGACGCCGCTGAATGTTTGCACAATGGCGCAGCATTCCTCGCTCATATACTCCTTCTTTTCATTACACTCCTTCGTGGAGTACGTTTTACGCGCTCGTACACACCTGAACCGAACCACGACGAATCTAAATATGGATGGCGACGAGCAAAAAACGTCGGAATAATGTACTACTCGCCGCACCACAAAAATGTAAAGTTTGAATATGAAGCTCGAATCTTTACTTTTGGTCCACATACGGAAAAAAAAACCCTCAGGCGCAGAGGCTGCTTAGTTCTGGATTGAAATGGAATTACTTTTTGACCATTTGAGCTGGCCACACATTTTAGCCAAAAAGTGCTTCAGCGATGTTTTCTCCGGCTCTTGCGCATTTCGTGCGCCTTGCGCTTTACGATGAGTGCGCTCGAATTTATTTATATTTCATTTTTCAAAACGTCCAACAAAGCTCATTATCATCTGTGCGGCGCTCCTGTGCGCACCGTAGCACTTACGTACATTTCGTATGCACATAAATTACAAGTAATTTTTGTGCAAATAGCCGAAAAAAAATATGTATGCCGCTTTATTTTTAGCTGCATTTACCGGCAGCATGTTGTACCTGCACAATTTCTACACCTCTGTGTGTTTTATCGTGATATGTAAAGTTTTCGTTTGTGGCCTCATAAAGTAAAACAAAAAAGATGATTTCTTTCAATTTACTACGAGCACTGACAATTTGCTTGCATAAATAAGTACCTATTAATTACATGCATGATGATTGAAATGACATTATTTAAATGTTCTACAGTAATACCAAGTTAATTGAATCAAAGGTAGGTTTTTCAGTTTGTGTACGTGTATCTATAACGTGTATATATGCATAGCAGTCGGTGCGCAAATATTGGCGGTGGCAAGGAAGCGCGCCGCCATCACGGATACTTTTAGCGCTGGCGCTGCGAGCGCGCTGTGCAAATAGACGCAATGCCGGCGAAAATAATGGCAGGATAACGGCGGCGGAAAGACGCAAACCGGTTTTGGTCCACCGTTCACGTTTTGGGCAAACAGCCTGGGCGCGCGCGCTTTCTTCCCTCGCACGTTGCAAAACCGAAAACGTGAACTAAATCAACACACTTCGCATGTAAAACGCGCCGTTTAAACAGCGGTATCACCACGTTGGGCAAACACGAATCCTGTACGTCCTGCACGCCATATATTGCATTACACCGAATGCCGCCGGACCAACCCGCTATTAAAATGTCCATTTCTCAATGCATTAACTTAAAATTACGCACGTTACGAGAACGTGCAATCGCAAAATTTCAATTTTGTGTCGACATTGACAGCCGAATTTTGTCGAGTGACAGTCAGTTTGGCATATTGTTAGGAACGCATATCTAAATCGAAAGGGAGCCAAATTCATTTGTAATTATTCGGCGACGGTGGTAACGAAAACGCGCAAAATCCACGTGAATTATGAAGGACCACCGGGTAAGTGAAGTTTACTGTCTCATGTCGCAAAAGGAGGTGCAGCTTGACCGCAAGTTCTTGAAGGAGCTGTATTCAGTGAAGGGCACCGTCAATTGCCGGCTGCGTCGCCGCCAATTCCCTGGCTATCCAGGAAGCGAGGCATTCCCGCCGGGATGCATGGGCAATGCCCATAAAGTCGCAAAAACCATCAACACCGCCAAGGAGTATCATCGTTTGTCGTATGACGAGCAGGTGAGCGTCATGAATATCTTGCGGAAAATTCGCAAGTATCGCATCGAAGTCACATCGCGTCATCGAAACACCCCAAACAAGGTGCGCTTAATGGTCGGACAAATTCCACCAAGTTTAGAAGATCTCGAATATATGGTACAGGCCATAGCCATATACAATCGGGAACGCGAGAAAATCTACGATAACCACACGCCCGATCCCGATCTGGGGGGCGGCAATATCAAGGAAATTATGACCAGTGTACTGACCGAACTCGAAATGAACTTTGTAATGAGAATATTGTTGAATAGCAGCGCATACGAATTGTTCAAATCGCAATTGCGCTGCTCAATGCCATCCCGAATTTTTCGTAATCCCATCACGGGCAGCGGCGTCGAGGAGAAACGACGAGTTGGCAAGCGCGATTTTGAGAATGTTGTTAAATTTATCGAAACTCATTAACAGCGCTGTCCGTGTTTTAGAATAAAGTGAGTAATTGGAATTATTTATCGATAAAATTGATTTTTGTTCAATTCCATTCGCTGTTTTGTTGTGTGTGCGCGCGCGTGGTCCTCCTGATGATGAATATGACGTTCGCGAAAGCGCACGCCGAGAATCGGAGGCGGCGAGGGGCGCGCAAGCTGCTTGGTATTTGATTGATGAGTACATTGTTTGTTTAAGAGGGACGTGCGCGCGCTGCGTGTAGGGAAAACGCATCGCATCCCACAGGCACCGGCCGGCTGGTGGAGTGTTTGTTTAGGGTCTCTACTACGCTTGGCGCGGCGCTCGACGTCGATGCCGTCCACCAGCTAGCAGCAGGGGGGAGGCAGGCATGCTGCGCCTAGTACGCATCCGGAAGCACCTCGCAAAATTGCTCGACTTATAACTTATCTACTCGTACGCAGCAGTTTCATCGGATATTACATCAACGATGAATCAATTTCCTCCTCGCCTTGTCTCGCAATAATAATAAGAAATACATAAAATTAATTACTTCATCATGAATAAAACCCTCTCCTCTTTAAGAACTCATTCGAATTCATTCCGATAGTTTTTAGTTCAAACACGTAAATATTACTTGACGAATGCGTCGCTGGAGGCAAACTGATACTGTCCTTTCATCAAACGCCGCCGCCGCCGCCGCCAGCCTCTATGCATGCGTAAACGGCCTTTTCCACCCCTCTCAGAACATGCGTGTGCTGCGCGTTTTGCGATAGCACGTCAGTCGTTTGTGAATGCCGAATGAATGTAAATTTATGAATATTTAACCACTAACCCATTGCATTACCATGTAATGTCCGGGTGGAAAACATAAATTTTCATTTGAAAAAATATTATGCAACTTTTCACTCAAACTCGTTAAGAATGAGCTATTTGCTCAGTAGGTACATAAAACGATTACTTTCACCGGAAATGTGAGAAATATTTTCATGAGAAAAACTACTCTGCTCTACTCTACTCGTTCATGTACAATTCCGAGGAGTATATAAATGCAGTTGATCGTTAACTTTGCTTGGCGTATGAGAGCTTTGAATGAGAATTCGGCGAAGCGCGTTGTTTGGTGCGCGGCGCGCTCTCAGTTTATTTGCGTTTGAGATTATCAGTTCGAGAACACTTGCCGCTCCCCGAGTTGCGTGCGGCGCACATCGCAGGTTGCAACCCTGCATCATGCCGCCTACGTCTTCACTGCCGCCTCCGCTTTGCCAGTTCGGTATTCAAACAGACGGGGGGCGGCTCAAGATGCAGATATTAACTTTTCCCCTCAAATATACTCGATTCCTCGCTTTTATCACGGAAAAACTATCGATTATTACTAAACTCTGCTAATTGCAACACTCCTCCTAAATGTTTCTTCACCAAGCACGACAATTTCCTTACGCCCAGCAAGAATTTAAACTGCCATTACTAAGTAGCTTACAACTTATAAGTCCAAGTGTGGAATTTATGACAATACTAAAGTAGAACCAACTTTATAAGCCCTCGCCGCATTAAAGTGCTTGCTGCTTTGTTTAAGAACGTTCAAAGACGGCTGTAATTACGCGCGCATCAATTAATTTACTCGAGCATCAGATAGAATAAATCTATACGGAAATATTTGTTGGGACAACTAACTAAACGAGCGCACGTAAGTAAGTACACAGCACGCATCTATGTTGGATGAACAAATTGAATAAGATTATAAAATCAACAATATTATTGCGGCAAATAAAACAAATGATGATCCATGTCAACATTTGCGTTATTTAACAGGTGTTTGTGTGTGAAAATAAAATCACATTTCAGATTAGCCGAAAGAGAGTGGCGGCGCGCGCGAGTCAAGAAGAGACGGCAATACTCGCCGAACACGGAGAGTACGTACGTATTGGCCATGTTTGTGTAAATTTCAATAAATTTCTTTGTCAATCAGCAAACAATTGATACACGCGTGCTGCGAATGTTTGGTTGTAAAACACTTTGTGTGTTTGCTGTGTTGCCTACTAGGCACCAACACGCTGGCAATGTCGTACGCAGGCGGCAATATAGATAGGCAATGATTGTGTGTGCACACACACGGCTTGTGTTTGCAGGCGGCAAACGCGCTAATAATAATTTAATCTTATATTCAAATTTGAACGTAGATCAAATTCCGGGCCACCGGAAAACCCACATGCCATGCGCAATAACGATTTCGCCGCGCAATTATGACAATTCCAAATTTCTAATTCGAATTCTTCCAAAAGCATAGCTTTTTGACGCTGGCAAGTTGTATTTGATGGCGTGGGATAACACCCTGTATATGTGTAACGACGAATGATGTTTGTATGTTTGTGCGTTGCGATGATGCGATGGCCCAATATTTAGATATTTGCTTGATGCCTACAAGCGCGTACGTGTACGAATGCGGGGGCAGACGGCGCAAGAGGGACGCCAAGATGCGAATGGCCATCAAGTGCGAGCGCGAGGTGAATCGCGAATGGCTAAAATACCAACGAGAGGATGATGTCTGCGCTGTCGATGACACACATGTACGACGACGACGACGGCGGCGGCGGCGATGGTGGCGGCGGCTACGGACCGGTATTTGTTGTACGCTAGTGTGAAACTAGCTCGGCACGTAAACGATTTGTTGACTACGCAAATATACGTGGAGTGCACGCGAATTCTGCACACAGTGTTACACTTTTCCCTGCCGCCGCCGTCGTCATCCAATGACTATCCGAGTGACATGGATAATTGTTGATTGTGCATACTAACAAACAAGCCAACAACAATGTTGTATCAAGAATTTCATAAGAGAATCAACATTAACATTGAATTTAACATTTTTCAACAAGATGAGACAATCAAGTAAGTAGTAATTAATTCCATGTTGGCTGATTACATCCCTTTCTATGTTCACAGGGGAATTTCTCCTTAAAAAAGAAACAGAGTTTTGAAACAACTTCTCAATTATGCTAATTTACCAAACGTCCAACTAAATCAAAAGCAAATACTTCTCAGTAATTGGTAAAGCAAAGCAACTAATCAAATTACTAATGTCTCATCATTAATTACCAAATAAAACCCATCCACAAAAATTACTCCCAATTGCAAATATCTCTCTCACCAACTCTAATTACCAAAGCATCTCAACTAATATCTTAATTTCATCATGTACCGAGTATGATTAATTTACCATGTAATTCTCCGCTATAACATTTATGTAAATTATTTAGTCAAAAAATTGTCAGTGTAGAAAAGTTGTACACTGAATAAATTTATGCATTTGCCGAGCAAACGTTAACCGCATATAATAAGCATCTACATATAATAAACGCGATCATCAAATATTTATGTGTCTATTTGTTATTATATCATATTATGTTGTTCCACATTCGCTCGTTTGTGTGTTGTATTTGCACGATATTTGCGCATACCGCATGGGATTGCATTGCCATACACACTCGTAGTGTGCCCCGCTCGTTGTTTTATTTCATGTTACTTGTGCAGTGTTTGCCACCGACTAAATGTTAGTCAAACGCAGGCGAAATAATAATAATTTTATTAGGCAAATATAAATTGGCTCCTAGCGCCGCACGTTACGTTCTTTCTCTCTTTCACTTGGCGTATAGTGTGCGCCATAATTTCTATGTGTAGCAGCAGCCAGTTGTGTGCATCCCGTACACACTCAACCTCGTCCGTAAATAAATATAAATATTATGCGCAGGAAAACATAAACGAAATGTACATTTATTCATGCAGCGAATGCCAGAGATCGTGCGGCGAGCACGAGAGTGTAAATGCCCGAACCGGCGGCGAGCGAACGAAAAGCCAGCCAGAACTAAATCAACACGGGACCATTTTAAAGTACATACGCAATTTGTTTACTTTTTGTGCGCCGAGCTCTCTACATAGGGTGTTTTCACCCACCCATCCTCTAACGTGCATGGATTGCTCACTACTCAACAGTTTCTATATGTACGCACAAATCTTCCCTCCCATGGTACCAGCAAAATATTAACAAGTGTCAAGCGCAAAATGCAAGCAGACGAGTCAGGCAGTGCAACGCCTTTGTTGTCATCAAAGTTGGCTAGCGTTGATTGTCAAAACGTAATGTTAGTGTTTAACCAGAAACCACCGTCTACCTTTGTCTATCTCATGATGCACGACTACAAGATGAAAGACATTAAATGAACATTTTACAATTGTTGAGCTCGTTGGCTCACTGAGCAGATCTATTCAAATCAAGAATAGATTGCCATTCCCACCTTGAATCCAATTCGATTCGTGCGTATTGTTTCCTTAGCGAAAATATCAATCTCAGACGCCGCTGCGCGCAAGCAACATGTCAACAATGGCGATTGCACTGCTTGCTCGACGTCAACGTAGGCATGAAATGACTGGTTAAAAACTCACCACAAATTCACGATGCACTCCAAGCCACTCTTGACAATCTAATCCACTGGTTTCGCATTGACCTCGATCCACAGCTGCTCCCAAACTTGTTTGTTCCAATTGCACACCTAAAATGAAAAAGAATTAGTACAACGTTCTCCATGTACAGCAAGCAAGATGAACGTCAACGTACGCGTATAGCACTGCATACAGCAAACCGCGGTTATGTATGCGCACGTACAAAATTGACGACCCGAACGCGAAATTGATCACACTCTTCGCATGCAATGCACGTGCAACGATTAATTGTTCAATATTCGTTACCGGCTTTGTTTAATTACTAAACAAACGCGAGAAACGCGACAAACAGCACACGGCGAGCGTACCTGCAAGGCCTGCACTTGTTGCAGAAGGTCCGACGCCGATTTTTCTGCGCGCCGGACGTAGCGCACCGTTGCATTATGGGTGAGCATTCACGCATGCGCATTAAAAGCGCGCCCTTATTTGCGATTTGAATTCGGAATCGCGCGCGCTCCACGCACGCATAAAAACAAAGCAAATGGTAAATAACAACAAGCAGCTGGTTTAACATTTGGCAAATTTGCATGTACAACATCGTACGCATTGCTGTTGTCCATTTCGTTGTACATGAGCAAATATTGCACGCACGTGTGTGTGGTAGGTATGTGCAATATGCAGACGGGTTTGAATGTTTAAAAGTGATTTTTTTAACGTTTTTTTTTCTATTCCTATTTGTTGTGCAGCATAATATTTGTCAATGGCACACATATTTATATATGACAACGTTATTTTGACGGTAAATAACCAATGCTACCAGCATCCACAGCCGGATATACTCAAACTTTAAAATTGTTGCTTGTAAATATGCATTTAGGCAGTGCACTGCAGTGCCAGTGCCAGTGTTTGTTGTCAAATGAAAACAGGGACGACGTAAACATAAAAATTGATTTAGCTTGAAAGGTTTGATGGAATTAAAACGTACCAATTTACACATCAAGAGTTGGATGCATTGGCGTAGAGTAATTAAATAGTTTTAAGTACATTTGCGGTGTTTGTCTATTGCGCATCGCGATTCGTTCGATTGAAAAGCGCGCAGTGTGCGTTCATGCGTTCAATGAGCCCTCGTTTTATTGCTTTTTCGCAATAACGTAGCGGGATTGCCGGTTCGTTCGGCCATTTTGCGAATTTGTGTTGCGGATGCGCATAATGGAAATGATTACGAATACAGTTGTTTACATCCATGTTTATTTTTGAGTAAGCATTTGCCCGAAGCGATTCATACGTTCGTGTTATTAGGGGTGTGCAGCTGAATATTAGAAATTTGATCCAGTTTTACATCCTTCTAAAATGTAGCCCGGTAAAGGGGTAATGGGGGTCAGCAATGCAAAATTTAAAATATCAGCCTGTTTTAAAACAATAAGTTTCTCAAAACTATTTATAACTAAATTCTAGTTATCTGTCTATGAATTGAGATCACTTTTAATGATTTAGACAATAAACTTTAGGTACAAATCAACTTTTAAAAACACAATTTTGACTCCCATTGCACTGAAGTGTGAAACCAGTCTGTTGATAATCAGAATCAACTCAAAATCTTTTCCTTACGTAGGATTTTCAAGTAAATCAAACGTTTTTTAATCATCCTTTACACAAATTTAAATATAAAAATTCCAGAATTTTCTAGAACTAACTTTTAGACGGTTTTCTAAAGAATTTATCAACTATTTATAAAATGAATTCATTATATTTTTGGAGTATTTCTGATGAATAACATAAATAAACATAATTATTATGACGGTATGGTAAATAAAATGAAAAGAAGTGAGTGTGAAAACATTGTTTGAGGTTAAAGAGCTGAAAAATGAATGGAAAAAAGAAATACGAAGAAGTCGTTGATGAGTGAATAATGTGAATAATGAGCGTGAAACGATTTAGAGTCTCGTCGTTAATCGTTTGCACTCGGTGTCTAATTGAAATTCGAACGGCACTAATACAATTTCACCTCGTTTTTTGCCGTTCCCCATTTTCTGTCCTCATCTCGTATTTGCATTTTTACATTTCGTATCCTGCCTGCACAACCAGCCAGCCAGCCAGCCAGCCAGTCGTTCGTTCGTTCATTTCATTTCATGCGTATTGAAATCGGTGTTAAACGAAACGAAATGAGACGAGCCGCTCACGCGAGATGCATGTACCTGATATTTGCACAAGTAATAACTTTGTCCTTATGTGTACGCATACATTACATACACGTCTGTATTAAATCTCCATTTACGTAAAAATATTCTACAAACTTGCTATGAGATGTCATCGTTTTTGTTGCTGAAAAATTCACCGTAACGTCAACAATCCCAAAGTCTGGTCGCGCATTCAAAGAAAACAATTCATCTCCAGTTGAGCAAGGCAAGGCAAGGCAACCTCATTTTTAAATGAATCTGACCCAAAACAGCCCACAAAAACCTATTGAATTTGATCAATTGAGGTGAAATCATACAAAAATGGGGATTTCACGCATTCAATTCCGGTTTTTACGCAAATTTAAACATGAATGCAATGTTGAAACGTGATATATTTTGACATTTATTATGTTGTGGTTCATACGTCAATTAAGGATGCATCGCACGTTTAAAGCCTGTCTTCCGTCCTTTTGAATTGTTCAATTAGAGGCGGGTGGGGTTAGCAACGTATACTTAGGGCTAAATATCTCGATAACTAAACACCGCATCCCTTTAAAGTCTAATTAAATCAAACACACCTGTTTAGTGCCATAAGGGAATGAATAATCACTTGATCAACTAACCCACTAACAACCCCAAAATTAATAAAGAATATCTTCCAAAGAGATAATAAGTTGATCAAGGCAAATGATTTGTTCGTTTACCGCAAACAAATTCAAATATTTTGTGCATAAAATTAAATAATCCTTTGCTCAATTAACCCTTAACCACCCTTAAACATCTGCTGTAGAGATAATAAACTGATAATGTACATTGATTGTTGTCTATAGATTTGTTCGTTTAGCTCAAACAAAATTAAATATTTGCGCATATTTAACTATGAAATATTTCACGCGTACCTATTTGATGTGCTCGTTATTTGGCCATTTATTTATTATTATTTTATTTGTCAATCGTCAATAGAGCATCGTGTCACTCACTCTCTCTCTTCGTGTAGGTGTACGCAAAGTGCACACGGCTCTTACGCGTGTAAAATCCACATAGAAAATGCTTAAAATTGTGTGAATGAGTTCGCGGCGCGCACATCCAGGGAGATCGCTGACACAATTCAAAGATTGGTTAACTTGTGTTATGTGTGCCAAATACAAATACCTACTCCATACATACACAGTTCGTAATATACCTATAATTCGAAATATAAATTAAAGACCAGCACGTTGCCTTTTTGTCTCGGCGGAATGTGTTGTGAGAAAATATTAGTGATGTGAAGATGAGGATGAAGATCCTCTTCTCTCGCGCACGTGCAAATAAATGACTTGAATGTAAGTACATAATCAATACATATAGCTTTGTATGGACAATATTCAATATTACATTAACAAATATTTTCATTCAAACAACCAATAATAACTAATGTCTACAAGAGAGGGATGAATTATTTACTAAACTATTTTTTATGTTTTATCTATCCATTTCTCAGCTAACTAGTCAAATTTTGTCAACAATCAAGAGCAGATACTTCATGTATTATTATTTCATTATAAACAAATTTAATTAGCAATTAATTCCACTCAAGAGAAAATGATCAAAAAGATTTAATCTTTTGTTTGTTCATAAAAATGCAGTGTTTTAGTGGATTAATATTATTAATTCATTGTCAAACCAACTTTTTAACTAAGCTGTAAAATCGAAAAAGCAATTTTAAAATTGTATATTTTATTAGTGATATTGAATGAATAAAAGCAATAAATTAATAAAAGTGTAAACAAATTTAAAATAAATTGAAAACAATAGGATGAATGCATAGGACAAACGGCAAACATGAAAAGGATAATACGAATGAAGGAATTATTTGCTAAGCACACTGAAATCATACACTCGCCGCCGTCGCTAGCCGCCGCTCGTATAGTGAAACACGCAGAAATTCATAGACAATTACAAGCGCATTAGACGCGAGAAGAGCGTATAGTGTGTTGAGATTATTGGCTATTATCTAGGCAATAATCAGTTTATTATGTTGTTCTATTTATTAGTATTCGACGTTGCCGCCGCGGTCCGCCCGCCGCCGTCTCGTTGCTTGCACTGTGCGCTCTGGTTTTGCGCTGCTTTGTTACTTCTTCGTCGAATTATTATTTGCCCAATACAAACAGGCAAACAAATTGATAATCTACATTACATATGCGCACGTATTCCAATTTTAGTATCGGACTTGGTCACGCTCATCGCGTCCCTTTCTATTTTTCGCCGCGGCCGCCCATACGCAGCGTAGTTCTCAATTAGTTTCACATTCAATGCGCATTTCAATTGCATTACGCGCGCAATGACGAAAATCTCGTTGAACTTTAACCAGCGTGAAAACAATGATTTCGTAGTTGTTTGATCAATTAAGTCAATATCCTTATGATTATTGCAAGCTAATTGCCTTTTAATTTCACTACACTAAATTTATTTATTTACTCACATATTTCTTGCTCTTATCGAACGAATTTATGGAAACAGAAAACTTTCCTCGAGGCATTCTAAATCGACTGATTCTTACCTAAATTGTAACAACAATAAACATTTTCTTAACGCTTTCTTTGCATGCAGTGTATTCATTCATTCTTTTAGCCTGCCCTAAAGGCAAAACTTCAAGGGTTCACCATTGATTTTCCAATTTTCCATGCTCCAGATTAATGCGTTTAAACGTACGTATGATATTGGAAAAGCACGCTGCACGCTGGTCGAAAACGCATTCATAGTTTATTGGATAAACGTGGAACGTCTTTGAATGGTTTTTCAGCATGTATGCCAAACGGGATCAATCCGGGGGATAAATACATAAATTGTGTAAATCCCAATTCGATACACGGATAGAAAATACGTCTAGGCATTTAGTCGTGCATCGCTCGTCAAGAGGAGAGATCGATGTATTGCGGATGAGGAAACAATTGCGAGATAAACTTTTTAGATGCACTGGATAATCCACTACATCCTGTTCTATTCAACCCAAATCTTCAGAGTTTCTCTAACGAAAAGATATCAAGTTTTTATCCTTAAGGCAAAATTTTCATCTCAAAAAAATTCTTTAACAAAATCAAAGAAATAATTTATTTTCTGATTACTCGGAAGTAAGTAAGTCTAATTAATCGCAAAATAATTCTTTGAATATTCAAGTTCATTTTAAACTTTGCCCACTAATGAAAATTACTCTAAATTCAAGTAAATCATCTAATTTTTCTATTTATGAAAACTATCAATGTGGTACGATTTAAAAGACTAGCATACATGCGTTTTACCACCCCTAATTGGTTTTATCATCCTGCTTAATGCAAATATTCATTAAACGTATGTAAAAGGCAGAAATAAATTATTTAACGATTTTCAACATAATGAAAATAACGAATATAATGACAGAACAACATTGTCAACACCGATAAACTTTGTTACGTACTCGACGAACGCGACGCGACGCGATGTAATAAAACAGTGAAACATTCGTACGAATAATGATGATAATAATAATGAATAGGTCACTAAAACTGCGCACTTATACATTATTTATCACGCGTTTTTTGTTGTTGTGTGTGTGTATATTGCTCGTACAACTTCTATTCGTTCCTTTTCGTTTTTTCCTATGACAGAGGCAATCGGACGTTTTTCGCTTCGTTTCATTAGATTTTCCACGTAACAATCGCCCGACAAACGGCAGCCGCGGGACGCGCAATTATGTCATAAATAATGACATACGTCATGTGAAAAAATACGTGCTACTTGCTGACAAAAACTCGCGCGAGCTGACAAAGCAACATTAAATGTTGAACAACATTCACTCGACTTGTAACATTTTTTTTTTATTATACACACTTAATGTCTTTTAAATTATTACTATAAAAATAATTTATGAATTCTTGTCCAAACTATAAATAATTTCCCCGAATTTTACTAAATACACCAAAAAAAATAAAAATCGTTTGATCGAAGAAGATAGAAACGAATCAATGAACAATCCGCATAACAGTTAGTTAAACATTGATGAAAACTTTTCGAGCGCGTTTCGGTCGTTTGAATGAGCGCACAGCGTTCAGTGGTCCGAGTTTTAGTCATACGCACCCTTTGTTTATTTTAAGGATTGTACAACATGCATGCATACCCTCATCCCTCGTCATCCCTTCGCCATCACTTTTGCTGCGTTTAATGTCTCTTTGCTTTCACTTTTGCACTAGTGCGACGATGCCGGAACGTCAATGAATTAAAATGAATTGAAAAACTACAACACAATCATCATCATCATCTACCAACTGCCGCAATTCATCAACCCCCAAGGACCATTGCAAATAAACCAGCTCAACAACAAAAATCCCGAAACACCGAACACAGGCGAGAGATAACCAATTCTTAAATTTCATCATTATTCATTAAAAATTATCACGTAATTTTATTTCAATTAATTACATTACCCCTATCGTGTGAACAAGATACCGAGGCAAAAAGCGGAAGTTTATGCTTAAACCTAATTTAACCTCAAAACTTTATTTCCCACATAGGTATTAAAACACTTCGTGACATGGAATAAAAAAGCGATTTGTATCGGTGGCTGCACATTACCATACGTTTTTTAATGCCACGTGTCACCCACACGCGCGCACCGATCGCATACGAGTGGCGCATTACGCGTTATCAGGACGAATGCACCCATCGCACTGGCAAATGCATCACGAGGTCACGTGTCAAACGTGGCTAATCATTCAACAATTACTCCTCGCCGGAATCATTAAAAAATTGTATAGGAAATACCACAATTTTGCATCTAACTGGCTGGAATAAGTGACCGGAAGTGTTTACGTGCACGTCTATCCGGTCACACGTCAACTTAAACATGTTGCACGTTTGCATGTTCTTCGTTCATTAATTACGTCTTTACTCGTTTCCTACTTCATTGAACACATTGCTGGTCGCGTGTGACATGCAATTTGAATGTTATTACATCACTGATTGCAACAACAACAACAATTGAATAATTAAACAACCCTTAAAACTAGAAAGTAATCGTGAAAATGGCAGTGGAAGAGTGAAAGAATTACAAACTTATTGGGCCGGCTGAACCTTAACCAACCCTCTTCGAAAGAAAATGATTGCCATGGCAACCAAGACATTTGATCTGATCGTTAATAAGGGTAACCTTGGTACCCGAGTCACCCTTATGAAATTTGATATGCGCTATCAATTTACCTTTGCCAGACTCCGCCTTTTAGTGCTTTTTAATGGGGTGGATAAACAAAAAGAAACGGAAAGGGAAAGAAGTAAGACAGCTGCAAATATGAAATTAAATGTTTGGGGTTGAGCAAGTTCTAAATTAAGGTCATCTCTCATGTAATTGACTTATCACCATCATCACCATCGCCATGGTTACCATTTGTTTATGATTTTAGAAATGAATTCTCGCGAGAAATATCTTTGGAGGCGAAAGGAAGATAAAGTAAAAGCTTTTCATCCAAAGCATCTATTGGAATCGAGGAATAGATGGATGGCAAGCAGACAGGGTTGGTTGGTTGGATGGTTGGACGATGCAGCAACGAAGAGTGCGCATGTTTGCTTTTCCCGGTCCTATGTACACATTCTTTGTCCGCCAGCCGGCGTGCGGCGCGTCTACCGCCACGTCACAAATGGTATTTCCACGCTCGCACACATAGACATTTTCATCCACCTATTACTACAGTCAGTGTGTGCATGTATGCACATGGAAAATTCTATTTTCGTCTGGAACGAGAACAGATTTATATCAATCTTTCTGCAGCGCGTGTATAGGAAATATATTTGAGCTTATTTCGCGTTTTTACACGTTGCGTCGTCGATCATGTTTCGATCTTGAATACCAAGTATTGATCAATGGTTTTGTCGTTATCAACTTTCATAAAAAATTAATGGGATCACAAAATCCTCACCTTAAAAATCCCGAGATTAAAGTTAAAAAAGAAGTTTGACTGAAATCCTACTCCAAAATCCTCATTTTTACGCATTTTGTCTTTGACGTTTCAATCGTGATCAATTGATCAATGAGTTGTTTGTTATCATCCTTAATAAAATATTAATCCTAGCACAAATGACTACAAAAATTACCACCAAAAAGTATTCAGAAATTTGATAGAAATTCTGCATCAAAATCATTATTTTCTTCTACGCATTTTGATGGAGATCCATAATTCATAAGTGATCGATGACTTTTTTATCATCAGCCTCAAATTGTTCTTTAAAATCGCTAATAAGAATTCAGATAATTTACGTGCATCCAGCTTCAAAATCTTTTGTTGAAATTTCTCAAATGTTAAGCACAGTTAGATTATTTTCATTTTAGCTAAATTATGTTGAGCATAATTTCATGACATTTTATATTTTGTTATGATCATGAATATATGAATTATCATACTCGTCCCCATACGTACATGTCTCAACATTTTACTTGATTTATTATACGCGTTTCTGTCCAGATAAGAGAAAATTCCTCGAAGGTGTTATCACCACTCGCTTATAAATACGTTAACAGATACGCTTTCCAGATTTAGACATTTCCAACCGATGTCACTCCGCATTTATTCCAAAATGTTTTTCGTTACTCGTCGTGGGAATATTATACTTTTACTGATAAAGAAAAAAGCGTCAACCCAAATTTGAAATTTTCTACCAGCCTTGAAACTCTTTCTAGACCATGTCCTGCAGGCAACACGTATGCTTGCATATCATGTGGTGGGTAATTAAAAAATTGCACGTTGATTAAGCCAGATAAATGTTAAGTCAAGATGGCTGCTTGGCACATTATTACTCAGCCATTATATCGAGTGGGCGCGCACGCTCCTTCCAGTGCCGAGCATCGCATTTGTTTTACTTAGCTGCGTGCTTGAGCGTATCGCGAGTCGACGACTTATTGCAATGGCCGACGTTGCGCTTAAGTTAAGCGTGCGCGCGTTAACACTAGCGATAAGTCGCTTCCCATATAATGACGCGCCTACCTATAAGCGCAAGTTACTCATACGAATTGAATCCATGCGCATTGTACATGCATGCAATACGTTGTGCTGTGGTTTCCGGGACAAATGGCACAGTTGCCGCCGCGCGCCGTTTGCCAGTGTGGACGCAATTAGTCGTCTTATCGCAGTTCTGCGGCGGCGGACCCGTTCTTATCACCAGGTTAGCAGATACACATAGGTATTCATACGCATTCGAATGAATTTACACAGCGTCCGTTCTCTCTTGAGCAACACTGCGCTCATATGTTGTTTGCACAGCGTTTGTGTCTACACATTTTAATATACAGAGTGATTCACTACTTAAGTCACTAAAACCTTTAAAACAAAAGCACCTCAAATACCATTCCACCTTCTTCCTCTTTGCTCTTTTCCCCAATCATAAATCACCTAATTGAGAACTAATTAAATTAAACCCATAAAAAGCAATTTTGGAAAATTCCTTCAAATGTTCACATGGCAGTTTGAATAAGTAAATAAAAATATGTACCTAGATGCCAAGGTAAAAACAAAAGGTGGTAAAACGAGGTGGAAAAAGGAAACGAACGCCTTGTTTTCTTAGGCTTTTCTTTCATTTTCATTTTTTGCCGGCGAGCGAACGCGTGCGGGTTACAGCGCGATGCAGAGCCAGAGCGCGTTTGTTGATATAATGAATACGCTTTGTGGTTATTTTTATCACGCGCCGACGGGAAATCCCATTATTCAATTGTTTTTTCTAGACGCATCTTCTGCCGTGTCTTGCAGATAGTGTCTCTGGAAAATATGGGTTTTCCAATGTTCAACTAGCAAATCGTAAATCACCTACGCGTTTCATGGAAAATAATTTCAATTCAAATTATGTTCGCTGTTTAATAAGCGCCACTCAGCTACTCAAAATAATTGCAAATTAATTGAAAATTGAGTACCTTCAAGTGCCAAAAAATTTGAACATGTTCCACTTTAAAACGATAACTTGATTTAATCTTATATTAGTCTAGTACTTAAATTCCAAGTGTTAAATAGTTTAATTAAAATTTTTCTAATAATTTCAAAACAACAACGAATGAGCTGAGATGCAGTGTTAAGTAAATAAAAATTTAGTTACTTAAGTAAAAAGCCAACCAAAAATTCAAATTCTCAACATCTTTAAATTAAAATAAGTGACTTAAGTAAAAAATCCAACTGAAAATACACAAGAGCTGAACTAATGAGCTGAACCGCAAAGCAAATTCATTAAGACATTTTATGAACTCGTTTCGAAAACGGCCAAGGACTATTTACACTCAGCCATCCAACTGTTGTGTCCGTACGCTATAAAATCGATCATCACGTACACATCTCGCTATGTGACTTAAGTCATTCGCTCATCATAATATAATATCTCCATTTAGCCGTGTGCATTTATGTACTTAGCGCATATTACTTACGTAAGCAAAAAACCGGCTCCTAATTTTCAATTCCGAATTCAACGTACGCTCAGTCAAGAAACCTGCACGAATATTCATTCATTTTTTTCTCTCTACGCTTCAATTCGAATTCCAATTATATTTGACGTAGGTACCGCTGACCATAAATGGTAATAATTTGTTATTGAAATAACACTCGAGTTAAGTAATCGATTCGTAAAATTAAAATTTATGATATTTTCAAGTCTTTTGAAATTTTCTATTTGTTTTTCAACCTCAAGCACGATTGTCACCTAGCTTTGAAGACACCGCGCACGCTGTGGAAATATTGCATTTTTGATCACTTTTTTTCTTCTTGGAACCCAATGACTTTTTCTCGCGCAAAGTTTACTTAGTCGAATGGCTTGTTTAAGTTTGAGCACGGCGAACGCGCATGCGTGCTGTAACAGTTTATTATTAGCTTGTTACGACCCGTTTTATGACCGGTTATTCTACTTATATTCATCTATCTGTTGACAAATGCACAATTCATTTGTTTATTCTGTTTCTTTACGACTTTTCCGATAATGCTCTGGCTTATCTCACCAACCAAAAAAAAATCAAAGAAATTGCGAGAACGCAGAAGAACCGAGAAGGGTAGTGGTGGCGGTGGTGGAAAATTAAGCGATTGATGTAGATTATCAGAGCGTACTGAAAACTATTCTCCCAGAAAAATCAAAACATTGCGCGCCTGTTCGTCTTAATTACATTCCCGTTTCGTCTCTGGAGGCGGGGGGTGAGCGCGCGCGTTCCCGAGGTTGTGAGACCAGTCAACAGGGGGATTCGGCAAGCAACCCCAAAATGCAATTGCAATTGAGGTGGTCCCTTTGCACATTGCACAATCTAAACAACCGTACGCAACATGCGTTCACTCCGCACGCTTGCAAATAAATTAAATTAATTGTTTACTTAATTTAAAACAAGTCGCCCTTAGAACGCAACGCACGTGGTTCGACATTACGTACTTATCTATGCGTGTGTGAATTCAATTTCTAATTGTAACCTCATATGCTTCCTAGCACAAATACTTCAACTTTCTTAGACTGTAAATGACAGTTTGTTTGACACTTCGGTATTAGTAATTCCTCGACGGATTAAATATTTCAGCTTTGAGTAAAATTTCATTCATAAACTAGATGAAAAGATGGCGAATAATGAATGAAAAACCGCAACAATTACAACACTCGAGCAACAAATACAACCCTCAAAAGCAGAACACGTTCGGCAGCTCCTTGAGCTCAGTGTCACGTGAACGCATGACGTTGCATTTTTGTTTATGACACGTTGCATTCTGATCCTTCAAACCGCCGAAAACATTCAAGGAGTAAATCCGACAGGCGCATACAGTTTCTTTCTTTTCTCTCTTGCACTCTCGAGTACACTCGATCAATGTCACTGTCACACATTGCTACTTTTAAATATGTTAAATCACGTTTTGTACTATTGGGAAATCCACGATTATTCATAAAAATTCGAAAGGATTCGAATTTCGGATCATATTCATTCGAAAGGAATGAATAGTTTCTTCTCGAATTTGTTCAATGATTTCGCGCTGGTTGATATTTTGTAAATTTCATTTTTTAGCACGATTTTTAGATATTTGCGCCAGTATTAATTTAATTAATTTAACCCAGTATTAGGGTACTTACCCTTTAAACTGCTTTGTGGGCCAATCCGTTCGATGAGAAAGACTGGAAGAAGAACAATAAAAATATTACTAAAAATTGATTCATAGCATTTACCAATACATAAACTGCCAGGAAGCTGAACAAGGATATCTCCTATATAAAATACATGCATATTTCTAGAGAAAGAGGGGTAGAGTACCCTCGTTCAGCTTCGATCACCAAAAAAGTTCTAATGGTAGATCCAAGTTCCCCATAATTCGTAGTGTTTTAGTGAATCTTTGTTTCCATCCGATCTTCAAGAAGTGTCTCAGCAAGGACTATGGGGTAAGTACCCAATATGGGTTCTAATTATTTCTCATATCTAGTAAATTTGTCACCTCATGCATAAACTCCTACTTCATTAAAATACTTTTGTATCACACTACTATCAAGTTCTATATTACTTTAGCATTTTAGAGGCTTTAAAGGACGAAAAATAATTTAAATCAATGAAACATACACGCGCGTGTCGTGGGCGTTCAATTAAAAGACATTACGCGCGGATTTATTGTAACAACGCGAAAATCACGTTCGTCCTAGCTGACGGACAGAGGGTGTCGATTGCCTGCTGCCGTTTTGGGAAAACAAGGACGCGTGCGGCGACTTATCCCGTTCGCAAGTGGCGGCGGCAGTACCCCAACAACAATGCCATGCGTCTAACATGCAATTCGTTGAAAAGTGTTGCGCACGTGCGGCAGCAGCGCTGCATTAACAATACGCATGGATAATCATTGTTATTGTTCGTCATCGTTCTCATTGTCAGACGTGTTTTTCTTGATAAAGTGCGACTTAGTTGTTCACTTATTTCGTGTGAATCAGCGTCGTCTCTTTCTTTGTGATTTGCGTTTACGCAAATCGCAACATTCGGAGCATCCCGGAGGATTTTAAGGATTATAGTGTTTTGTGGTCCTGCCAACGATTGTATGAAAAGGACATTTTGCGTGGATTAAATAGCCTTTTGCTGCATGCAGCTCAACAGGATAGGCTCTATTACCAAAATTTCCAAATTCCACGCAGCAATGTGCAAAAAAAATTAATAAAAAAAAGCAAGAAGGCAAATCAAATAAACACCCGTGAAATTGATGCATCCGAATAGCGCTTGTGAGATTTGTTGGTACACAACAGGGTTGGCTTTGATTGCGCGTAAGCGGACAACGCTCGCTGGGGGGGCGGCATAGCGCGGCACGCGCGCCCTCAAGGGCCAGCACGCACCCTTCGCGCAATGCATGTAAACGTACAACTTCATCACCCACGATCAACGTCGATCAAACGCTCTCGTCTCTTCTCGAAGCGAGAGTTTATTACGTGCTGCTCTTTATTGAATATCAGCAATGCTCGCCGTCCCTCGTAATTCGCTTCTTTTCGCTCTTTCAACCCCCTTCGCATGAGTGCACCTTACCGAATAATAATGCGCCACTTGCCCCATGAGTATTTTAGATATGGTCATGGAACGATGCTCATCAACCTCAATTTGTGGCCGCATAACTATCAATTGCGGTAGACACGAGATGGACTTAAGTCAATTTATAAATTTAAAATTAAAATAGTATGGGATTTCTAGTGAATTATTAAAATACTGAGTAAGTACACTCAATTCTCACTTTAACAATGAACCAACAGTCAGTCGGAAGCAAATCATGAATGAACTGAAAACAAACAAACAAAGCAATTTGTTTATTTATTTGTTTCTATAAATGTATGTACTTAAGACTGACTACTCGCGCGTTCGTTGAGTATTGCTTGATACGAAACTCAAACAATTGTAAAGCGTAATAAAGTTGAATTACAGTTATCTACCTCTAAATAATCTTGGTCAACATCTCAAAATTTCATAGTTTATCCAAACTTTGCATAAACAAATTAAGATTTCGCCTAATGAAATGCAAGGAAAAAAAAAAGTATTTTATTAGCTGGCGATTTGTTTCAATTAAAACTGAACATACGTACGCCTAAAGAACTTTATGTGGGGGGCGGCTAGAGGCACCGCTCATGAACGGTAAGCCGACACAATTGTGCGTTCATTACGCACAAAGCCTCCGGGGGCGTAAATCTGGCCAAATACAAATTATATCCATCTACTTACCAGCAATGCACGAGCACCACGCGCTCGCCGAGCTTATCCGGGCGAGATGTGCAATAAAAATGAATGAATACGGGAACGCAAGGGGAGCACAACACCCTTGCACCCTATGCGTGCGTGCGTGCTTGCAAACCAACCCCATATGCGTTGACAGCGACCAGCCAAAAACACAAGCTCGAGGCGCAAAAGTTTTATTGCTGCGGAGATGCCAGATGGCAAACGTCAAACGCGAAATGCCCTTCTTTATTACATCCCCTTCCCCCCGAAGCGGAAAATGTTATCAGTTGTTATGCCTAAGCATAGTGGTGCGCACGCGGATCAATTGAGGTTAAATGCGTATTTTATTAACAATCAACTTGAAGCGTTATTCACTGCGAGATTAAATAATTCATAATTTGCGAAAAATTCTGCAAGGACCGAATGAGGGCCGTATAGAAATGTATGAACATTCTCCGTAGAATATTGTTCGAAAAGTAATATATTTAAACCGGATACAAAGAGCCGCCAACGCCGCCGCTGCCGCCGCCGCCGCCCCCGCATATAGAAAAGCATACGCTTTTGCGCGGATATTACATCGCCGCCGCTTTGCGCGCAGTTTTGCGCTCTTCCGGTGCACACTCTTCCGGCTTTCCGGGAAGGCCTCATATTATTAAAATGAAATATAGCGAGTGCGCGCTTGCATGCTGTCTCAATGCCTAAGAACTTCTTAATATAATACACAAGAGCAAAAAAGACGCATGCATACTTTCCATCCCCCGCCATCAGCATATACACATGTTGAACAAAGACACAACGCGAAGATTGATATCCTTTATCCTTTATATGAGGCGCAGGATAACGCACACGTACATACGCTAAAATTGCATGCCGGAATGTGTTCAGAGGCAACGGCAACGGTGGCGGCGGGGGTGGCATTTATTCGTTTTTAAGTAGGCGCCGAAAGTCGTAGATGAAGATGATGAAAATGAGAACGCGAAAGGGGGTAAAGCATGTTAAAGCGGCTGACGCGGGTGGCTGGATGGTTGGGGGCGATATCAAATGAACGAATAGCCCTCCGCCTCCGCCCGAAAACGACGTTTTGTCGCCGCCGGCAAGCGCGTGCAAACTTTTAATATTTCAGGCCGTGCGCGCGCGCTCCACTCCTTTTATTTCCGCATCCGCCGCCAAAGCCGCCTACGCGCGCGCTTTCTTCTCGCCATACAACCGCCTCGCCGCTCAGCCGCCTCCAGACTCTTCTCCACGCTTTCGTACGCCTCTCCGGCGCGTCGCAGAAAGATTGAGATTTCTCTCGGCGTGCTACGACTTCTCCTCATTATTCGTTTAAAGGGCGCTCGTCGCTTTGCGCTCTTTCTCGCTTGATAATTTTCATAATTTTTAGGTTATATTTGCTTCTTGTCAAAGCGCCGTTTATGACGTTTATGATGATGTCTTATACATTTTTTAGGCTAAACGTCGTCTACCTATCACTTATTTGCGCGCAAATATTTTACTTTCAAACGCTGAAATGAATTCAAACGCAATTGATATTAATATTCATTATTAATTAATATTTAAATAATTATGCAATACCCTACTACATTCAAATAGCAAAAAACCTTTATTTTACAACCCCTTCAATAAATATCTAACAAAACCTACGACATATTGCCATAGTTAATAGCTTTTTATCATTTTTATACGCATTCTCCTGTTAACTCTGAATCACAGCTTTGGGGGTGAGTTTGATATCAAACAAACAGCGAAAAACAGAGAAAATGTAAGTTAAACACCTGTAACAAGAAGTTGACAACTGTTATGGCCGTTTAACATATGTGAGCGAAAAATAAAACTAATGAACGAGAACATGCAAGGTTAGTCAATTGTTTTACTACTTGATTATTTTGATTACTCGCCCTGATATCATTCGGTAATAAAATCGTTTTATGTCTTTCGTCATGACACTCTGTCATGTTTTTCGCCCTTATGCCGCCCGTAATTTTGCGCAATTTCGAATTTCACCCTTTTGAAAGTTTAAGAATTATTCTTGTTAAGAGAGCAAAGAGTTGAAAATTGTTGACGTTTGATTGCGTTGCGTTTTCCTCTCTGACTGACTGCGTTTCCGGTGGCGGTGGCGGCAGCGGGGGGGCATGTTTTAAAATTGCGCGATGAATAATTGAAACCCTGTTGCATATTGAACGAGGGTTAAGCGCCCTTTGTCTTTTTCATTTTGTTTCAATGCTTCTCTCACTCTCTCGCTCGCTCGCTTGTTGGCTGCCTCATTTGTACGAATATTTCAGTCGTTTGCGTGCCACCCTCGCGCCTAATCAGCGCGCTCGCGTTTATAGGTTATGTCCGCTCACCCTTCACTTTTGTTGTCGGGTACATATTTGTAGGTTATCTAACGTGTCCAGCACGCAATTTGTCTGCGTGGCACGCAACCCGCCGAACACACGATTATTTACCCTGCCACGTTGCAAACACGATTCTAGGTGCATTTTTGTTTTTCACCTCCCTCCCTCCCTCCATCACGTTTTCATACATTTTCTCGATAATATTCGAGTCGCTTGCATTATTGCTGGCGTTAAATAAATTATTTATAAATTGAATAAATATTTTGCCAGACATTATTTGAGATTAATTAATTGCAAACCCAATTATCTGTTAAATATTATCATTTACTGACTTATTTTACATTTGTCGAGCCGATTCCAAACACATGCGCATTTTTCTTCTGTATTCGCCCAACTAGCCTTTAATTCAATTCCACTTCATTAATTTCCATACGCCCGTTCGCTGTGTTTACAGCGTGTGATTGTTTAAGAGCAAAAATATTTGCCAATTAATTCTCCACGTATTTGCGCATAAACAAAATGCAAACGCGCACACAGAGGCGCGCATTGCGTCCGTGGTGCGCAAGATGGCTGACGTGCGTATTGTTTAAAAGTTGGCAGTGTAATTAATTAATTAAACAACAATTACATTATACATGCTACACTTACCTACCGCAATCGCATTTCTACGCGCGTAATCTTTAGTTGACATTCTCCTCAACTTGGCTAATAATTAATTAATTAATTAACTAATTAATTACTTCGTTCTGTGTATTATCTCTTTCTATTTGCTTTTGCACAGCAATAATAATAATAATTGTAATAAAGTGGAAAAAATTGGAGGTTATGTTTGAACACACAACGTAATTAGCACTAATATTCACATATTCATATGATATGCATGTATGCATTGATGATTTCACGTGTGTATGTGTGTAAATGGTTATGAGCTCGAATAATTGTTTGCATATTGTTATTTATTTATTATTAAGCAGATTTAATTAGGTGACGGACGGTCGGATGGATGGACAAACGGTCCGCTTTACGCGATGGACATATTATGCAGCTGAAGCTTCAAACAGCGCACTCTGGCGAGTTGGCGATGCAAACAAATTAATTATTTGTACATACGCATATAAACACACCCCCCGCAGCCCCTTCGCCTGTTTTAATATATTTGTCGCTTTATTCATTTAAAAATCAAAATGCCAGCAGTGATAAAC
Organism: Aleochara curtula; assembly: GCA_963978815.1. Classification (NCBI taxonomy): domain Eukaryota; kingdom Metazoa; phylum Arthropoda; class Insecta; order Coleoptera; family Staphylinidae; genus Aleochara; species Aleochara curtula. The sequence goes on along the minus strand of OZ022216.1, from coordinate 13,854,933 downwards.
TATCAGCGGCGCTAAGAAAATGTTCCTATTATCACTTGCATGAATATTATCAGTATTTACATTTCAAGACGTTGATTACAATTTGACGATAGAGCAAATGCGATTTCTAAGTAAATTTACATAAGAATTTCGCATGTTAGGAAATTCCACTACTACTATTTTTTTTCTTCATCCTCTTGCTCTGCTGACATTTTCGTTGGCGTTTGCATTTTTTTTCTACCAAACTCATATCTTAGGTAGGTACTAGTGCGAAACATCATTCCTCAATACGTCAAATGTCAATACGTTTGTTGACATTCGTTGACGAAATTCACACACATGCAAAATGAACGTGTGCAAAATAAAATGCGAAATTGAGTAAATGCATTTGGTTGCTAACATACGCGGTGTATGTTTTTTGTTTTGGCGTAGATTCAACGCACGCAGTGAAATGTTTTGTTTACACTCTGCGAAGAAAACGAAGTAACAAGGCCAATAACAACATGGCCCATATCGAAGGCAACAAAAAAGCAATAACAATGCATCATGGTGTGAGTGCATGCGCGAGTAATAATAGAGCTTATAAAAAGTGGCACTTACCCCAGTCAATTCAATGCGATACGCCGCCCTTAAGTAATGCGTCATTTGTTCCATGCCGTTATTGAGGTTGTTGAGGTTATGCGAATGAATAATAACACTTGATCATCTGTCCTCCGCGCGGATATTGCCGATGCACTGTTGATTTGCTTCTTGCCGCCGCCACGCTATTGTTTTCGTCAATGCACAAAGAGTTTTCGTCCAAGTACTCACCCTTCACGCACAATGTATAACACTAGAACACAACAACAACAACCGAACTCGCGAGTATTCACTGAACTGGTTGGTGAATGTCAAAATCACATATGATTTTTGGTAACCTCTAGAAAAATCTTTAGAACCAAGTGTGCGTGTGTGTGTGCGTTCGTTGGTTTGCCTAAGTTGATGGATTTAATTCAATGACGGAAATTGCAAATTAATTCACGCAAATGAGAAGAATTACAAACTGATTTTTTATGCGAGTTGCCGGAGCAGTAATTGTGAGTTTCATCTTTTCATTATCTTCCTCCTCAATTAGCCAATGATTTGCCAAACGAACGAATTCGCCCCGTTCGATCGCACGGCCTGCGCGTGCTTTTTATTCGCGCGACAAGCTTCGGCCTGCCACAGCTTGTTAACACAAAACGAGCAAAGAAAAACGAAAAGTGTGCGCGCATTCGAATCAAAACGTTTTGAGAGTTTGTTCGGCGTTCACTTCTGTTTCATTGCCTTCCCATTGCACTGCATTGCATTTGATTTCCGTTCATATCGAGTGCGTTCGGCAAGAAAAAAGAGGAAAAGTAAAACATCAAGTATTCGATTCATTAAACTGTCGAATCGACCAATTAAACTTTAACTTTTTGCTAATTTTTTACACGCTGTACTAGCCAATCGTATTAAATGCAATCAAGTAAGAAGATTGAGACAAATTATTCTACGCGATTGAAACTAATTACCATTATCTACTTTTAAATCTTCTTATTTTGAACGCAAATTATCGTCAGTTTTCTTTTATTTATTTAAAGAACTATTTCTCAATCCAACTGAAAATCCTTCAATCATATACTAGAACAACTTATTATGAATAATTAGTGAAAATTTGGTATTGATCAGATCAATAGTTTCAGAGTAATCAGCATCAGAAAAATTGCAAAATCGACAAAATAAGTTCTCGTACGCTCTTTGCTCGTATTTTATGTTTTTAAAGAAATATTTCTCAAGCAAACTAAAAAATCTTTCAACTATGTACAAGACCATCTTATTAGAAGTATTTAGTACAAATTTGGTATTAATTGGATTTATGGTCTGTGAGTAATCAGCATTACAACAATTGCAAATTTGAAAAAAAAGTTTTCGAGATATTCACGTTTAAAGTTTCAACTTTAAGGCAAGTAGCATGTAAATACTAAGTTCAAAATCGCAATAACTCTAGTTATATTACATTCATCGATCTTAAATTTGTTCAAAGAATTCTCGACTAAATGTACTTCAAAATTATGCAATAAATTTTTTTTTATATTTTTTGAAAAATTTCAACTTGTTATTTAACCCCCTGAAATGCATTAAATAGAGAAAATACTAACCTAATAATTTCAGTTACATGATTTTGATCAAGTAAGATAATAAAAAACCCTATGTGGAAAAAAGTGGCGAGCTGTAATAGCGTGAATATTGCCATATGGCGCAAATTTTATTATTTAATCACTGTCACAATCCTGTCATCGTATTAGCAATGCGTTTAATGCCCTTCATATTGCGCGGCACCTACATTAGTGAATATATTACCCACAAATTACAAACAACACACTTATATCCGAATATGAATATTCTCATTGCGCGTTTTTTTTTCCTGTATCATTTTTATTTTATCGCTGCCAACACGACACAGCACGTGCGCGATAAAAGCGTCAGCAATCATGTTATATTTTATTTAATTAAACATATTACTAACCAGCATTATGTTTTAAACTACAATAATATCTGGTTTTTTAAGTTAATTTAACAATGCAAGACAATCAACGAAGATATTTTCAGTTGCTGAGGGTTTTTATTGAATGTTTGGTATGAATGGAACGTATTAAGATGTTACAAATTTGGCACCCTTGATAATCCAGCGGATTTGTATTTATTGCATTATTCAGAGATAAAGACTGGAAAAGAGATAAGGGAAAATAGTTGTGTGTGTGTGTGTGTGGGGCGTTTGGCAAGTAAGTATTATCATTTCGCACTGTTATTCTGCGTGTTGTTATTCTTCTTGATTGGGGAGGCGGATGATGGGGTGGATCATGCTTTCATACATCACATGCCACACGAAATGCACAAATGGTTAGTGCATTGAACACGGATTGAAATACTGACGTAGAATATGAGGGGGTGAGTTTTGAAATGTGGACAATTGTTTAGATATGAAAGAAAAGCACTTGTTTTTCATAAATTTCTCTAAGAAAATGACAAATTTCCTTTGTTTTTCTCGATACTTAGATGAAAGTTTTTAAAATTTAAGTATTTTTCCGATTTAAATTAAAAAAGATTAGGTTAGATGAGGTTTTAATAGAGATTGAATTTGGAAGGGTTGTAAATGTAATTATGCAACACCCTGTATGAAAATGTGTTATGTGTAGCATGTGCCAATAGGGATGAACAAGCAAATGAATACGTTTAAGGCCTGAAGGCGTAAATCGTATTAAATCAAATCGCATCGCATCGCATCCGCTTGCTTACTCTTTCATCCCCAACCTACCTATCTACAATGTTCCTGTTTCTTTCCTTCTCGTGCGAATCATTCGCTATCTTTGTCGCACTCTTGGTCGTTGTCATGTTATCATCATGATCATCGACATCATCGTCATAGTCACGAGTATATCATGAGTTGGCCGGAATCAATCCAATTCGATTTGCTGCAAATCGAACAAATGCAAGGTTATTAGTCCTGGAACGTGAATTACTCGTTTCAATTGCATTGCAGGATTTGATTATGAAGCCATAATAATTTGCAATATTACTTGTTACCACTAGTAAATAAATTACTCTTCCTGATAATAAATAATTCACGGGAAATATTGGGATTTAGGATATTTAATGAAAATATTTTTGGGATGATGCCATTTTATGTTCCCATTTTCGGGTTTTCATTTTCATTTTGATTTCGATTTCGGTGTTGCGTGTTGTTGGCCGTCTGGTGTGCGCGTGGGGCGGTTGTGCCGTATTGTATCGCCAAAGCGTTAGCAGCGTTGCCGCCTCATCTTGCTGTATTCACCCTCGGCGATTCCCCGCATTTCCTGCGTTTCCCTGGGTTTTCACACACGTGCCCAATGGCTTATACGTGCGCACAGATACACGTGCATGTGTAGCGCATTGGCATGGTGGCGGCGGCACGGATTGGCGCTGTTATTGACGCCCGCGGCAAAGGCATGCGCCGTCCCCGGCTGCGTGTGCATCCAACCTTCCTCTCTCTTCCTGCCACCACCGCCGCTGAAATACCGGCGAGCAGCAAAATGCTTTGAATTTTCAAAATGGAAAACAACATGCGTACAATCAAAAATATTCCACAAAAATCCGGGAATCAAAAAACATCTTAAATCTACTTTCGTCCAGGAATGAATGCATCCTCAAAACAATATTGATCAAATGATTGTCGTTGGCGTAAATTAAGAATGGAACGCAAAAATTAAAAGATGAGCAATTTTTATGAAAGTAACCTTGAAATAAATTCATAAATGATTTTGAATATTTAACACTCATGTGTTTGTTATGCAAAGACTACATGTGTGTGTGTGTGTTGGCATCCATTTTTATTGATCCTGTATGTTGCCGCCTCCGTCGCTTCACTTCCACAACACACACACACACACACAAACACTTCACATGTTGTATAAATGCGTATTTTCAAAACAGAAATTCAGACAGAATCATCGCATATACAAGTTGAGCATTATCAAAACAAAGACACAAACTTCATGGTCAAAACAAAAGCCGAAACGTATTACCATGGTAACCGCGCTAAACGAACATGGCGTTAAATTTATGATAATGATGATAAATGACCAATTGGACATTTGGACATTAACCATCCCCTCGACTTAATTCACGTCTCATGCTTTCAATTCATTTAATCTTCACTATGAAAATCTTCCAGAAAATGTATTTATTGATCAGTCAAAATCCATCAACGAATTATTTTCAATTTTTGAGAAAAAAGTTTTGTATTTTATGTATTATTCAATTGTTTAAGCAAATAGATTAAACGAAGAAACAATAATAAGTAATAAAAACTAAGAATGAAGAAAACAAACACAGAATGGAAATCACTTTCGTCAATTAGGCATCCTGTTTGTGTTTGTTTTTCGCGCCGCCGCCAATTTGTTTACCAATTAAAACTCCACTAGCCGCTGATATAAATAATTGCCTAAGAATTTGTTTAATTCAATTATCAGTAATTGAGTATCTCAAAACTGAGAATTGATCAGGAGATTAATTCGTAAATTGTTTATAATCATTGAGGTAGGTAATGTATAGCTGGATACTTACGCAAATCAAACAGTTTAAAGGTGGATATGAAATAAATATAAAGCAATAATAATAATAATAAACAAAACAGTCGACCTAATGATAGATTAGGCGAGATATGTCTAGAATCGACAGAGAGTTCATCAACCTTTTGGATTTGCACCTATTTTTAAATTGATTCATTATCATCTCTCATGATGCATTACACTTCAAATGTGAAGTACAAAGCAATTTAGGAATTATTGATTTCCGTTCAAAATTGTTTAATATCTCAAAATGTAAAACATAATTGAATTTATAAGTGTTGAAAACTACATGAAATAGGTACTAATTCATAAATCTACAAACAAGTAAAAGTTGGTAATTTATGAAGAATTGTGTTTCTACTTTTGTTATCAGTCGATTGCGTTATCAGACGTTTATGTTTTAGGGCATAATTATGTGTAATAATTCAATTATGAAATAAAACCATCTATAGTAATGCATATTGTACATATAAAATGTTATTTTCTATTTATTAATTACTGATTGTTAATTTTTCCAATTAATTTGTGTAAATCATAATTATTAAACTAATTTTGTTTTTGATTAATTAGTCATGTTTCTCGATATATGTTTAATCATTTGAAAATAACTTTACTTTTCATCTTTTGATATCAAAATTCGTTGGAAAATTCTATGAATCAACCAAAAATTTATCGTAGATACTTAGATTATAAAACATTGAAATAAACAATTTAAAAAGCAAGACAGCCATGATAAAAATGTCAATTGTAATTTTAAACTTCAATTTTCTATAGCAAAATTGCCGTGTTACACTTTTTTATTATAAAATTTGTAAGTTGTATTCAAAATGATATAAAATTTATATTTGTGATAAATTATCATCAGAAGCCCAATGATCTTTAGAAAATAATCTGAAGACTCATCGGGTTTCCATGAATTAATTAATTGATTGATTAATTAACTTACCACCCATACTCAAATTCATCCCTGTGAAATTTGTATACAATTTCTATGAGTTGATTTCCAGTGGTGTTAAAATCCCAATCGCTTGGTCAAAATGTTTATGTTTCAAGAAAAGCCCGTCGAATACTTTGACAAATGTCGCATTTTAAGCGGTATTTTTGTCGCGCTGGTCTACATATTAAGTTTGGCTGTAGTTGTTCTCGCTGATAAAGTAATTATTGATTAAGATTACGATCACGCTTGATTTACAAATTAAATTAGTGTCGTCTACAGATCGATCGGTATTACCACCGACGACGATTAAATGCGCAGCAATCAAATGGAAGAAATGCAGATCCTCCACCGCCTCCACGACCGCCACGACCTTCATCAAATCAACGACATCACCGACATCCAAAATCAACGTCAAGAAGACATCATCGTGCGCATAGATCCGTATCAGAACCAAGACTGAATACACGTCCAAAAGCACGAAGTGTTCCAGTGGCACAACCGAATACGACATATTATCGACAATACACCGATCATTATCGATGTCACGCTCGTGGCAAAGACTATTATTGTATACATTACGTCAAATTGAGAACAGATTCGACTGCTAATATTTATCAAGTGCATGTGTGGTCCGATGAATTTGAATATAATCACGAATATCAAAGGTGATCAAAAACTCTCATTAAACCATTCAATAATTAATTAATTACCACTTTCTATTCATTTTCAGACGAAGACAATGCTAAATCTTCATTCGCCAATTCGTCTTTGTTGTTGTAAATTTTGTATTATGAATAAATGATAAAGTTGTACGTCAAACCCAAATTATTTAAAGCATTTAAAGCATTTTTTTTCTCAAAGAGTCATTGAAACATTTATTTGTGACAAAAAGTAAGTATATAATACATATAAGTACATATAGTACAATAATAATAATAATTAATAAAGATAATAATAATAATTAACTATATATTTCGTTTCTTTTTCATCATTTGATTTCAATGGAATCATAATATTTGCCGTGTTTTTTTTCTCATTACTTTAATTTGTCTCTCATTTTCATCATCAATTTGTTTATCGATTTTTCCACTCATTCATTCATTCATTCATTCAATCGATCAATTAATCAATCGCAACACGTACAGAAGAAGAGTTATTTTAGGCAAATTCGTATATTACATTTGTGTTTTCTTGTTTGCAATTAATGTTTTTTTGTATAATTAATCAATTAATTAATAATTGCATTCAATTGTTTCGTTCTTTGCCTATTGAATAACGCATTCATTCAATCATTTGTTTATTTATATATATATATACTTTATTTATATTTATTTATATATATAGCGCATAAATTGCAACTCATCATCATGAAATACTTGCGCGTTGTTTTCAAATAATAATCATCTATTTATATATAACTTATGTACAAGAAGAGTTGTTTTGTTTTCGTTTGCTTGCTTCGCAAATTATTCCTTAATAGTATTTCTTTTCTTGCCATCAATCGCAAGCAAAGCAACGAGAAGTAAGACGACATTTTGGTTCGTTAGTTGCACATGAAATTCGAATTTGTCAATGGCTTAAATCGTTCGATTGACTTGACGAAACGTTCCAGAAAATGCTATTTACAAAAACAAGTCGAGAATTTCGGAATTATTCGAGATTTCTGATTCGAAAATAAGATTATGTTAAAACTAATTAAAATTTATTATTCAATAGTATTAATTTATATATGCAATTAACAAACTAGTTAATTAAACTCGATAGCTGTATAAGATAATTATGTACAAAAAAAGAAGCACAAATTAGTTAGTTATTTACTCATTATATTAGTGTATCAATTGTTTTTCTCTCGTTCATCTCTTTTCGCCATGTTAATGTTACTTGTTTCATTGTTTTTGCACTTGTTCACTTTTTTCACTGTGTTAATCGCAATGATGTCGAAGTAATGCAGTGAATCTTGTCACATACACGAAAGAGCGATGAAGATGGGGATTTTAAAAGTATTGCGGTTTCCAAGGAGATATACAAGATTGCAACGCCCAAACGAAAATCGTTCCGAACACGGCACAACAACAACATCAACAACACAACAAAAATATGAGAATTGTTGTGCATACGCCGCCCCTGCGTATATGCATACGTATGTGAGTGTGTGTGCGTGTTAGTAACGGCGCCTCGCTGCCGGCGGCCAGCATTACGCGAGCGGATACTGATGTCACAAGCTGGTTGTGCCCGCCGCCGACGTATGATAAAGACTGGAGTTGTAATAATCGTTGCCGATCGACGAATGCGTATGCACGCTATTCGAAAGTGGACTTAATGTGTTATAACCATATTGCATTTCGTACATTTTGATGTCCGCTTTGCTCTCGTTGGGCAGCAATCGAGTGATCGAGAATGGATGCGTTGGTGGTGTGTACCCTGACGGCTCCTGCTTGAGATGATGCGACATGGGTGCGTGATGGAGCATGGCTTGATGGTCACTGGCGCTTAACGCCAAGGGGTGGCGATTCGCCATGGCGGCAAGCTCCTCGTGGGACATGTTGTGATGCTGCTGGTTGTGTTGCAACTGATTGAGATCGTTATGATGCAGGAGATTCATCTGGTCGAGATCCAACTTGGAGTGGAGTATCATCGAACTTAAATTCGTCTCGCCGCTCTTGTCCAAATGATGGCCCTTATGCTCATCTTGCTGATGCAGCGGGGTTTTCTTCCCGTTGCTGCCACCATCCACTCCGCCATGCGACGGCGACTTGTGGTGAGTCTGCCGCTGCATTTCCTTCTTGTCATCCTTGAACCGCTTCTGCCTTCGGAGATAACAGCCGTTCTCGAACATGTTCCCCGATTCGGGGTGTAAACTCCAGAAGGATCCTTTGCCCGGCTTGTCTGGCGTCCTGGGCACTTTGATGAAGCAGTCATTGAAGGACAACGAGTGTCGAATGGAGTTCTGCCAGCGCTGTTGGTTCTGCCGGTAGAATGGAAACAGGTCCATGATGAACTGATAGATTTCTGAGAGGGTCAGCATTTTCTGCGGACTATTCTGAATCGCCATGGTGATCAGCGAGATGTAGCTGTACGGCGGTTTCGCATGCGTGTAACTCCGACGATAGGTTTTCTCCGCTCGGGCACGTTGCAGTGCACTGTTGGGTGAAGTGTCGCCGCCGCCAAGGTCCCCACGACCCGTGAGTGCAGCACCCACACCTCCGTAGCCGTTCATTGCGCCCATCGTGTTACCCATGCACGCGTTCATATTGGATATCGGGGACCCGATGGCGCTGTAGCCCATCGTGGTTGCCGCCGCCGCCGCCGACATTGCGTTGTCGTTCATCGACATCGTCGTCATGGGCACGCTGCTGTTCAGCATGCTCGCCCCGAAGGATGGCGCTTGCGGCGAGCAGGAGTTCATCGCGACGCAGTTCATCGAGTACGTGGGTGTCATGCGCGGCATGACTTGTGCACCGGAAGCGACGGATGCTGCGGACGCCACTGACGCCATCGCCGCCGACTCCGGATAAATCTTTTGCGTCAGCATACTCATCTTACCACTCAAACTTGTTGTTCAAAAGTTGCTTCACTCTTAATTTATCACACTGTTCAGAGGAACATCCAAACTTGTGGCTTTTTTCGTTCTTCACTGGCCAATGTCGGAAACAATCATTGTTTACATCTCATAGCGCAAAAAGTATTCACACATTCACAACGGCACTAACACCACGGCGGCCGCCTCCTCAGCGGGCAAACGTCAGTCGGTTGGACGTGGAGGAGCAGGTCGACGGTGATGATGTCTTGCGCGGCGGCGGCAACGGCGGCAACGACGCGTCCTCCTCGTCGTATCCTCGACGAACGTCGTTGGTGTTTCGCACACAAACAAGCGGAGCGCACACTTTACGGGTATATACGGCGCGCAACCAGCACTGATTGGAAAAACAAATACTCCTCGCTCGTCGCGTGTTTACTTAGATACTACAAGCGTCTCGTGAAGTACCCGGAGCTTTAGCCTCCTCAAACAGACGGCCACGGAGCGCGCGCCCGCTGCGCAGAGAAGGGCGGGTTGCCAATAGCGACGCCGCCCGCCAATCGCGTGCCCGATTGTACGCTCGTTACCAACGTAACGACCTCTTGAAGCGCCAGCCGATTGGCGCACAGCCCGGATTTTCGCTGTCCCCGGAGCGATACGACACCACCAGCTCCATGCTGCCCCCCCTCCGACCGTCATAATCACTTGCCGACGAATACATGCATCCCCACCCTCTTCCGCATCGCATGCGCACCACACTACGTCATCCAAGCATGTGTGCAACTTTGCCACCGAGTTCCAACTAGAAGATGTCACTTGGAAAACTTGTTTTAATCATAAAATTAATAAAACTTTATCTTTTTCAACTTTCCAGCTCAAAAACTACACAAAACACCCTCAATTCATCCACTTTCCATCCACGTTACCACTCAATAGCTGCTGGTTCAGGAGCCATAGGAAATAACATGTATTTAATCCGTCGGAGGTCGAGTCCGACGGAAACGACCCGCTTCTTCGTGCATTCAATGGAAACGTAAACAAATCATTATTGATGAACTTTAAACTGGCCGAAAATCAGCAAACAAAACGCAAAGACATGCGTGTGTCAACACATTTCTCATTGATAGTATTTGTATCGGCGTTGTTCACATTTAATTACCATGGATACGCGCATTTGCTCCTTCTCTAGCACGCGCAAGAAGCGCCAAACAACACGTCTCGTATCTCGTGTATCGAATGCATTTGTTCCGCTTGTTTGCTTGTTTATTTACTTGCATGCCTACACAACTCATTTGTTTATTTGTTTGCTCCTCGTCAAAGTTATCGTGCTTTGAATTATCTGCATCTCGGAAAGCGATTAGCGTCATTAAGAACGCGCGCAACAATTGCGGTATAAGTTGCAAAGAAAGAAATGGTTATTGATGTGTTGCCGATGGCAACTCGAATAATAATTGGCGCCGGCGTTCGACGCGCACATCTATGATATGATAAATAAGTTATTAGTGCTGGACAACAATGCAATACGTCTAATAAACGCGCACGTTATTCTAGTTGTTGCTGCGTCTTTTGTGCATTTGTTTGTCGCATTAATATTCATTGCACTTAGATGCTGTTTAAACATGTTGTACGCTGTGCTGACAGCAATTATTTTGCGTTTTGCTATACGTGGGTAGGTAGGTAGGTAACGTATCGAAACTTAATTTGACACTAACTTGTAATAGTTGAGTACATATAATAAGTACTCATGTTATGAGAAATAATAATAAATAAGTAGGTGATATACCTATAGGTGGATGTAACATATTGCGATTCGATTCGATTGTCTATTTCATTATTTGTATTTATTTAACAAGTGATTTGACCGTTGAAGCTGCATAAAATGACAATAAACATAATTAATAATTTCATACGTACGATTATGTCGTTTAAATAAATTCAGCTAATCGCTGAACAAATATTGTTACGGTAAAATAATAATAGTAAATAGTTGCAGTATTAACAACATCTATAAAATGTTCAAACCAATAAAAATGATGATTTTCCGTACTAAATGGCTTAAATAAATTGTAATATCAATCAGAAACGAGTACAATTTTTAAATAAACGTGTTACTTAAGAAAATATTACACTTTTTGTTATTTATGTTTGCAAATGAATTTTTTAACAATTAATTCATTAACTATTGATAGTAAGGTAAAGAGAGAAAGTAAATAAATGTATTTGAGAATTTAAAACTACTTTTAATGAATTTATTCGTTAATTTAACTAAAAACTCTTCAAAGTAATAATAGGATTTCAACAATTAACTGATTAGTTATTATATTATAATTAATTTGAATATTATTTTAATAAGAGAAATATAAGAAGTATTAATAAATTTTTTTTGCAATTTTTTATTTGCATCATTTGTTAATTAATTCGTAAACAATCAAGTTATTAGCGGTTGTCATTGACAAGAAGTGAAAAATTGTATAAACGCGATTAAGATCATAATTGCAAAGATCACATTAATGTCCACAGCAGTGTTGGTGGATGAGGACGATGATGGTGGTTAAGTAGAGAGGGCTATAACGTGCATGAATCTTGCGCTTGTGTTCATGTTTGGTTGCATCAAAAAGCATCGTGAAGCATAAAAAGCAAATATTTTTGTTTGTCAAACACTTGCATCCACATTGTGTATGTATCACTGTAGAATGTGCATGTGTGTCTGTGCATGCATGCAAGTGAATGCACATTTATTTTCATCCCTTGTATGTGTTCGTAATGAATAATTAGAGTGCTTTGATTTTTCTGCTCTTTGGCAGCACAGCACATAACATAACATTAGAGACCATGCTTCCTAATCTATGCAATTAAAGCACTTGTAAAAAATATTAATTTCCGATTAAGGAAATATATGATTACGAAAGGGTATTCATGTTTTTTAATTAACATATTTTATGGGATTTATAGGGAGGAAAAGTGGTAAGAACAGGTAGAAATGTATTAAAATATCATTCAAGATTAAAGTACTAGCTGATGATGTTATAAATTTCATTATAGCCACCCTCAAGTGCATTATTGCGGTACGCATTCAATCAATAGATTGAAATCGTAAAGGTTTGTGAATTGCATCGCTCACTAATAGGTTTGTTTTGATCAAAATATTTCTTTTAGTGGTTGGTACCATGCATTTCATCTTTGCACTTTGCACTTGCTAATCTACTACAAAGCAATAGCTTAAGTATTTTTACGATTTACGCTTAATCGCCTAGTAACCCTTAGCACCCACTTTCTCCCAATTGTTATTCTCGACTGGGCATTTCAAAAAGGATTAAATATTTGTAAACAAGTTGTAAACTTGTTGTTAACAAAATATTCTTGTGTATTACTCGTTCAGTGAGAGAATAATATGAACAAACAACTTAAATGTGAATTAAGTTAACTTCTTGGCCTTTGCAACCCTTAATGATTTTGTTTTGATGCACTTTTAGAGTACACACTGAAATTGTGCATCAAAACAACTTAATTAACAGTTAAATTACTAACTTATTTAAACAAATAAATAATTATTGCTTAAATTTGGTTTTGGTACTTATTGATTAAAAATAATACCTATATTGATGAATGAATATTGCGGATTAATGAAACAGACAATGCGTACACATTTGATGTCATCATATTATTACAGTAAGTAGCATCCGGTTAATTAAGCTTAAATTGTTTGATTACTTACTGTTTTCATAAGTTGTATTGCTATTTTGTTTTTCTATAAATTTCCATGCGTGTTTTTCTACTACGTATGGATTTGGTCCATTCAGCCAGACATATTTCTCAATATTTGAATTCAAATAATATGAAAAATATTATTTATTTCTCATTAAATATTTTTCAAAACAATAACACACGAAACGATTTTCATTCATTCTCACAGTAGGTAAGCAATCAAATATCTGAAAAATAACTCATTTCTTAATTAAATTAATTAGGTACTTGGAACATGAGTAACTATTGTCTAATAAATTTAATGTGTCATAGAAATTTATCGAATTTATCACGATTTATTTTTGGTTTTTTTGCGGTGATCAAAAACTAATCAGCAAATAATTTTTGTAATAATACTCAACTTACTTTCTGAAATTTCTATTTTCATAAATTGCTGATTAAAAAAAATTGCTAATTAAATTAAAATTTGCAATAACTCAGTGCAATACTAAATATTTTTCACTGTACCTACTTCTCACGGTGTATAAAACTAAAACTTAAAATCCTTTAAAACTTAAAGGACTATGTTTCATTAAGGTGCCTTAACTTAACTACTCCTTGATGAGCAGGATAAAACCTTTAGTCTAAAGCTGAAGGCAAAACTCTTTCTAGAAATTTTTCAAAAATGCATAAATTACATATGTACTTAATTCAATTACATCTTTTAGGATTATAAGCCAAGTTCAATTTACCCAGGCCGATATAAATTTGTTTATGAATTATTTTTATCACAAAATTATTTAGTAACCCAATAAAAGTTTGATCACATTCCCATTTTTTTCAGTTTCGAGGTTTACATTCATTATCTCGAGTGCGTATGTGCGACAACACAAAACCGCACAACACGCGTGGTGCGTTGCGTTGCGTTGCGCATTGATCAAGATAACGGGGGCAGCCACTACGCCCGTCTGGCATTACGATGACAAATCGCTGTAATAAAAAAATTAGGATAATAGAAAACGGGAACAATATGGTCAGATGGTGATAAAACAGCGACGCATAAACACTACCACCACCGCTGTCGCCGTTGCCGTTGCCGCCGTTTGCCGCCAACCATTTCCATCGACCACCACCATCATCATGCGTATGAATATATAATGCGTATCAAATTGATTTATGACTCTTCATCATCAAATACAATTTTAATACACGTGGCGCCATCTTATACATTAAACATATTTCCGGCTTAAATGAATATTATGCAGAATTTAATTATTATTAACTCGCAAGGCAACGACCAAAATCATAATAATCATATTCAAAAGCAGCATCAACAACAACAAGTCAAGTGGTAAAAATCACTTCGAAGGATGCGTCTTCGCTCTTCATGTCTTCGCATCTTCAAGTATTCGAATGCGTGTGGTCGCACTTGTGACGTCACTGGTTGCACCACTTCATCGTCCTGAAGACGACCTCGTCGCTGAAGAAGAGACGCATGCGTATGCATAAAATATTAATAATAATAATAATAATACCCGTTTCTTTTTCATTTGTTTTCGAGTACTACTTAAATGCAATAATTAACAGCGCTTTTCCTCTCTTCATTTTGACTTTAAGACGTAGGTACTTGATTTCTCGCTGAATAATCTCGTTGAATGCACGTGGGTGGTTGCCGAATGCAGGAGACGACGTAAATCCAATGTTTTTACCATTTCCACACGCATCCGAATGAATATAAGCCAAATATTGTAGTTGGTCGAGAATTACAACGAATTGCTATGAAATTCCAGGTAAGTTGGAATCTTGGGTTACGTTTGCCACTTTTTTCTCCTTCTTTTAGTACGCCTGAAGTGTTATTGACGTGCAAAAGGCACAATAAAGAGTTTTCAGGTGTTGTCGTATTTGTGTACGTGCCGTTCACCAAAAGGGCGAAAAACACAAAAATTGTTAAACGTGACTTTTTTGCTTGTTCCTAGATTCAGCTGACTTTTTCATAAAGTCGAGAGAAACATTCAAATCCATTGGTACTTAAAATAAGTTAACATTTTTTACATTGACTTAAGCTGAAATCTAATAAAGTTGAGGAAGTATTGTAATGTATTTCCAAATTTGTACTTGGCACATTTCCATTTTCTTAAACTTCACATACAATGAAGGAAACTATAACTTAAGTAGTTAGTTGAGTAATTAAGAATCCCAAAATTTAGATTGCCAAGCAAGAAATTATTTCTTTAGAGGATTAAACATTTTTCACTGTACTACTTTGCAGTTAAGGCTTAAGTATTTAAGTAATTTCAGAAATATTTAATTTTCTTTAATTGTTTTTTATACTTTCAAGCCAAAATCACATTCTTTCAAGGAAAATGTTACTTAAGCACTTAGTTAAGTAATGAAATATCCTAAATGATAGTTTACCGTGCTAGAAATTGACTCTTCAGCAAACTAAACATTTTTTACTGTATTACTTTGCAATTTAAAAGTTAATGAATTATGAAAAAATTAGATAACAAAATCAATGTAACAAATTTGAAGCAAATTACTCGTCTTCCCTCGCAATAATCGGTGTTAGCATAATCAATAGTGATGTAACTTGTGACTGGTGACTTCCACATGACACATGAGTGACGTTTGGCCAGGTGCGAGTACTCGGATGGGCCGATAAAATAATTATTGGTTGCACGCGTCGAAAAAATAATAATATTCACGCGAGCGAAAACCGATTGAGACGTAATTTACGCGCATTATGCGTCGGGCGCCAATAAAGTTTCCCCTTCATTGATGCTCCACTTTCGATGCGATATTATTGAAAATTAATCAAACGCCACGACCAGCAAATGATAATCATTGTGCCGTTTGACGATATAATTGGATGAAGCGCGATGACTTGACGAAAAGTTATGAACGAAAGGGAAGCGCAGGGTTGATGAATAATGCAAATCATTATCACTCAATACAAAGTAATTTCACATAAAATCCTTTTAAAATATAAGCAAATAACTTTTAAACAATACCGCACGAAAAGTTTCAAACTAATTTTTAGTCTACATATTCCCAACTAAACTCTTTATTAATTAAAGCAAACAGTATTTAAATAGCGTAATTAGTTTGAAAGTTATAGCAAGTTGGAGCATCGAAGAAGAAGAAGTTAAAGTCTGACAACAAAAAGCGAGCGCATTTAATGCGCCAAGTTAATAAAGCCTCGTGTTTCATTCACTTCATTCACACATTGCACTTCCATCAACATAAAATCAAACACACAAAGAGCTACTGTTCGACACATCCATAAACATTTCACTCGATTCCACGCCACGCCACGCCAGTAAATGTTGTATTTTTTTATTTCGTTGCATATTGCGCGATCATTTGTTGCCTTTTTCGGACGCAGCGCATAAGTGCGTTAGCGCTGCGCGGTGGTTGTGATAGCGCGTGTGGGCTGTGAAAACGCGCTTTTCACTCGCTTTATTATTGCGCTGCGCTGCTGTCTGTTCGTCCAAGAGTCGAGCCTAAGTGCTTTTTTATTATTGTACAAGTCATTGAAGCCATGCGTGTATTTCTCTCTTGTAACTTCAATGAATTGTTCATAACATCAGGTTTCTTCTGAGCTCTTCAAGAGTCTTGCATGATCATGAAAGTAGTAGCGTCTTATTAATCAAATATTATTAAATGTTATTTTCTTTTTTATATAAAATTCGTATTGACAAATTCCTCTCTTAATAGAAGAAATTAGATAATTAAGGCAGAATTTCTGGTCGATTAAAGCAGAATACTTTTAACCCAGATTTTTCAATTTTTCCAAAAAGTTTTCAAGAGTTTGTATGACCAAGAATTCAGTTACCGCCTTATTAATCTAATATTATTAAAGATTAATTGTTTGCTTACATAAAAATAATATTCAAGCATTTGAGGGTTTTTGATTGATAGAAGAAAATAAATAATTAAAACAGAATTACTGCTCGACTAAAGCAGGTTAATTTCAACCAAGATTTTTAAATTGTTAATAATTAAATAAAATTAACATATAAACAAATTTTAAGACTTGAAATGGAAAGATAATTAATTATTTTATCAGTTGACCTGATGCCCTAATTTTGGTAACCATCCCTTAAGTCATAAATAGTGTAGAAAATGAGAAATTGAAGAATTCCATGAAGCATATTTTAAATCCAGTTTTCTAAGATTACTTATAACTAAGTCAAATGAAAATATGAAGTAATTTTAAGACATGAACTTGATTATCAATTAGATATTTTACTTTCGATAATCATCAATTAATTAATAAGAAGTTGACAAAGAGGCGAATTGATTTAAATTCTAGAATGTCCTAAAGTAATTTGCTTGACATTTTCATTGAAGCTCTCTTATTGTGTTAAGCAATACGGCATGATTGTTGATTTACTCGAGCAAGGTAAGTAAGCACGGAAAAGCCTTGCTGAAGGAAGGAAAACTTGAGGGAAAGAGAGCAATGTGTAAATATTTAAAGTCGATCATCACTGATCGAGTCGCTGATCGCTCTTCCTCTTTGCGCAATGTGGAACAAAGTGTCTTATTCTTCTTCTCCTTGCACTTGGCAGAAGTGAACGACACTTTGTTGATATAACATCATTGAATTGAATACCTATCTACCCATAATCTTATTTTTCACATAAGAAAAAAACATATTATAAACTCAGCTAGTTTTTCAAAGTTGTACCTTTTTGTTTCGTATTAATTAGCGTATCAATGCGTTTTTAACGTTTACTTAAAGTGTTAATGCACCTTCCGGACCCATCATTCATCTCCATATTACACACAACTTTACAGATCGGGCGGCATCCTTCCACAACTTGCAACTTCTTCTCCATTATCTCTCTTTTCTCGTTGTATAAATCGTTCGCTTTCGGTTCGTCGTGAATTCAAATGCAATGCGTTGCGATGCGATGCGAAGCGACGGTGAGTGCTTTTGTGGATGCAAACGTAAGGATGGAAGTAAAAGTTTGTCGCAGTAGCCTTTACCTTTTGCGTACTTAGACGATGTGCGTCTAATGAAAACAAAACGTGAAGAGAGACGCGTTTATGACGACCAACGTCGACGCGGTGCGCGCAGAAGAAGTTAGTTAACACTTGAACGCTGCGACTTCGTCCTGGGTGGTCTCTCGAAAAATCTTTGCACCTTGAGACGGATGCTCAAGTGATTCAAGTACGCGCGCGGTTCGCGTTTTCGTTTGTTTTTCCTTTACCGAACATTTTGTTTATTTTGTTTTACCTTGCCGTGGATTTTTTCACTTCTTCAGGCGAGTTTCTCTTAGTTTCGAAAAAAAAATGCCATCCCTTAAACTTGAACTTTCCCATAATTAGATAACAAAAGGGTTACGAGGGTTGATTATAAGCAGGAATAAATGAGGACATCATTATCGAATTACACACTCACCCCATTTACATGCTGCTGAGGTCAGACACACGACGTATTAGGATATTTCCGGTCGAGTGGCTGATCGCCAGGAATATATAAAAAAAGGGTAAAAAACGTAAGCAGTAATTGTTTCCAATGTAGTGGACATTGGGATGAGCGTATAACCGGATGTAATGGTTTTGAATTCGGCCCGTGCGAGGGTGTATTGCACGTGCCTGCTTGTCATACGACATACGCATAGCTATAACTTGCACTACAGCACGTGCAACAACACCTCAAATACTTGCGAAGAGCACCACTCTTGGTCATCAGACAATGAGTAATGTGTAATGAGCGAATGGATAACTAAGAACCATACGTATTTTCCACCCTCTTAAGTTTTCTCGTGTGATTATTGAATGTCACACACAAAATGGGAAAGTGTAATACTTGAATGCAGTTGTAATAATAATTGTATTTACGTTTCACGAAAGATGTGCTTACTTTTCCCATTGTTATTATTTTAGTTTTTATTAATATTGTAAAAATACAATAAGATTTTTTTTGTGAAACTCTAGGACAGATCTAGTAGAAAAATATTATCCTTAATTCAATAATAACTAGTAATATTATAACATATTGGAAATATTAATATTATACTTGCTATTAATTTATTATTAACTTGTATGATATGATTGCTAACTACCTGTTACAATATCATGTAACGCATAAACATAATTAGTAAAATACTATAATAATGAAACATTGATAACAATTAATCGAACACAATTCAATTAGCTGTACTGTTTCTTCTTCTTCTCTTGCATTTCGTGTAAAAAATGTTGTACTTAGCTGTACTAATAAATGTATTAATTAATTATGAATAAGTATAGAGAATGTGTTAATCACCAATTAGTATTCTATTGAGTGACGTCACCGAATACAAAATGTATGCGAGTTAATAATTCAGTTAATTAATTTGGTCATCAGTCATGGAATGATATTTCATTTGTTTAGTTATTACCTAAGTCAGCTGTCAATGTCAATATGTCAACTAAGCTTATCAGTAAGTCGTTATTATTTCAACTTAATTAATGTCTTTTTATACTCGGTTTTCTTCGTTCCTATTACTTATTACATTCACTTAATCCTCGTATATAAAAATAGAATTGTTAAATATAATCCGGCTATTCAACAACGTTTGAGATTTCCAAACAATTTTTGAGATTTCTTAGTTACCAAATAGATACTCCAAGTTGTAAATATTAATTAGAGGAGCATGAATTAGGAATGTGCGAAGCAATATATTACAAACGCGCAAGCAAATATTCAAAGAGATCACCTGTTGATTGTTGATGATCGGCTAATCATTATTAAGTACATTTTCAACGACAAGAATAACAAATTTATTTGTATTCTTATCGTTTTCTTTCTACTACTCAGTTTGTTTGTTAATTACTACCGTTAATTATTGTTTAATTACTTGTTGAATTCAAGTTCTTATTCTTTTAATGCGTGTGTTTTAAATTAGTTTGTAAGATTTGTTATTATCACAGCAAATGCCAATTTATTTCAATGTTTTATACTGTTCAAATTTAATTTCCGGCTGCTTTGTTAGTAAAGAGTTTTTAATTACGTTTCTTGATATTCAACGTCGAAGAATGTAAATGTTAATGCACTGCTTAATCAACAAATTCGCAAGGGATGAAATTGGACGTGATCACAAATCGGTGACGGGGCCAACCTGCATGAATTTATGGGGTGAAGAAGTCGCCGCCAGTGTGGAGGTGGTCGCCAAACTATCAGCCGCCGTAGTGGACGACGACGAGGATAATAAGGATAACTTATCATCAATGTTGCTATTATTGTTGTTATTGAAATGCGCCGATGTTGGCTGTTGCTGTTGTTGACAATGGAGGAGAATGGACAGTCGTCTTTCCAGCCTGTTGATACACATTTGAGGATTTTGCAGTTCGTTTGTTGTGAATGTGAATTGCGTGCATGCACAATTTGTGGAAGTAAATTTTGTGTGTTTAGACGCTGCAAGTTATTTCATAGTGTCACAATTATACAAAAGCGTAAAATAAATTAATTAATAAACAAATCGCTAAACTACTTAGTACCGAGTCAAAAGTTCGAATGAAGATGAACTTTTTCCAGTCAGGACATGCAAGTGATATGAGTTTTTGTTTGCAGAGTGCACGACGCTCTGGTAAGAATAAGATGTGCGCTTATGTGTGATGTGTGCACCGAGAAAGATAATGAGAAAATCGTACGGATAAGTAACGAGACGTGATGTAATTTCCTTCGATATGATTACGAGGCCGGGGCATGGGAGAAGCCTAAGTAAACAGCGCGCGTAATGCACACGCAGACTGCATGCTTATATTATTATTACTCTTCGTGCACTTTGGACGACTACTGCGAATATGATGTATGATGTGTGATGTGTGCGATTAATTGCATGCACAGCCATCACGGATTATACGTACTGGTGAATCTTTGAGTCGGAGTCTTCCTTCTTTGATCGTGAATCTTGCACTTCGCGTCGCAATTGCAAGACTTCGCGTTCCAGCTCGCACACTTGGCGATTAGCCTGCGAGGTGACTTCGTCCGAAGCTGTCATCGATGTGGATGGTAATGAAATAGTATCTTCATATCTACAACAAAACAATTACAATTAATTAATTAATATTACAACAAAACTAATGAAATTTAGAGTATAATGTTCCTGGTTAGTGCATGAAGGCAATTCGGCATTTTAGGAATGAAAGAGGATAAAATCCAGGATCTCAGTCATCGTTGTCATCATCATCATGGTCGTCGGCGGCAGCAAAAGCAAGATAATGGCGTCGGGTATTCGGTAATAGGAATGAAGCGCACACAGTGCAAGTCTGGTGGTGCGTCGAGCGAAGATCATGCCTTATCGCGCTCCATATTTCTCCGCTTTGGGGGCCCCAGCCCCGGCAAAGTAAACACGCCAAGGCGTCCTGCCGCCCGCTCCCATCGCGCACATGCACAATAATGCCGCTCGTACACGCGCAACGCGAAAATTACGTGAATTACGACGCCTGAACGAGCGAGGCGGCAATGAGCTATATACGTTTTACTTTATACACGCTTCCAGCGGTATTAACAACTTCTATTAGCAATAGCAAAATGTAAAAAAGAAAAGTTAGTAAACAATGAGAAACAGCATGGGTAGAGAAAGAGAGACGACACCTTAATGAATTGTTCGTGGTCACATTAAGCGACTTCATCTGCTCCTCGAGCTTGGCGAGCCGCTCATTATGCCGCGTCTTCTCAGTCGCTAATTGGAATTGATTCTGCAACACACCAAAAAAATGACAAATCATTACAACGCTTCAACAAAGTACGCGACGAGTGATTTGTGGGTGGTCCCACGAAAAATAAAAGAATTGTTTACACAATGTTACCAAACGCGATATGACTAATCATTGTCCGTCCGTATCAAGTGAGGCGGCGTCTTTTCCGTATGCCGCGAGACGATTTTTCTTAACGGCTAGCCAGGTAATAATACTTATAACACCGCAAACACACAAATATTGAGCTTGGCGCACCGGGTGAGCGCGAAGGGGCGGAAAGTACGTGCAATAAAGATGCAATTCACTCGAACGCACTAAAAGCGATAAACCGCAAGTTTGCTCTCCTCAGGTATTACTTCCTGTCCGCTCGAGTTTTATTAGATTCGCTCGTATTACATTGTAATTACATTTTTATCCTTGCACCCCAAAAAAAAATTAGCATTATAGCTATGTAAATTTAATCGTAATTAATCCTAGATTAAAAACTCAAATATTGTTAGAGTATTTTATCACGTTCGTCCCTCATTTAAAAGATTATTAAACAAAACGAAAAATATGCAATCGACTGATACTTTTTTCTTAATATAATGGATCTGTTCTGTATTCGTAGTTTTATTGTTAATTAAGTAGCCGCCCCCTAAGCCCCCATTTAAAAAGTTATCTCTGCCCCTTAAATGTTACCCCTTTCAATCTCTGAATTTTAGAATCACTCTACTTTCAGGATTATTTAACTAATCCTTTTTCTAGCACTGCGCTAAAATAAATATTTATCATGTCTCAATGTACACCGTATTTTGCTTCAGTTTAGTGTCTTAATTAAAGTAAAAACTGAAGATTGGTTCTATTCTTGTAATTTTTTGATTACCTGTATATAAATGAAGATTTACGAGAAAGACAAGCCCTAAGATATAAACGGCAATGATGGTTGCCGTCATGGCGATGATTATTAAGTGCGTCAGCCCTACTTTCAGTGCGAGCGGTGGTGGCAAACGTGTTTGCACATACATTAAAAGCAAGCAACTTTACTTTGTAAAAGGGACGTGCACGCACACTTCTCGAGCTAAAAATAACTCGCGCACCGAGTATTGAAAAACATTGCGAGCGCATAAATCACACGCATTGCCTAAAAGAATTTACCGACGACAATTTTCAACCGTGCATCGCGCGACAAATTGTCTGCCCTGAATTAAAACACTATATGCCAGGCGCACTTTCGACGTTGACGCGCACGTTGTTAATGTTTGGCGCGCGCACCGCGAAACGCGCGCTTGCTGAGAGCGCTTAAAGCTTTGTGCAAATTTATATTTCCCTCATGTATACTTTGTACATAATATAAAGTACACTGTTTGTGTATATTTGCGTAGCAATATTGGCATGTGGACATAGCGCATTCAATTTTACCACTTTTTTCTCTCTCGCCGCATTCCTTTTGCGGCGGCCCGAACTTTCCACTTGCCGCCGCCGCTGCCGCAGCCACCGTCAGGATTGTTGTTTTTTTCATTCGCGCTCTTTCATCGCGCGGTGTGGTGTACTCAATGGCTTTATGCACTTTTCAATGCTCTCAGTGTGTGCGCGCCGCCGTTTTTTGGTAAACAATGTGCGCGTTTTTTTGCGCAGCCTCCCCCAGCAGAGTATGGTATGCGCGCCGCTTTGTTTACCTATCATTGAGCATTGACTAAGGCGCAAATTTTCATTGCGCCTTTGCGAAAACCACCTTAGCCACCACCAGCAGCATCCGCCTCCAGCCGCCGATCTGAATGAGCCATGAAGCAGCGCCACACGCGGCGAAAGCGCAAAAAAAACGACTCGCTTGTTTGGATACGTGTATGTACACGTTTCGCGTGCGCGCCGCCTCTTCGTCGTGTTGCCGCCGCCGCTCGCGCCGCTCAGCGAACGACTAAACGATCAACGCAAACATTTGTTTTATAAACATTGCGAACGATTCGGATTATATTATTATTATTACATTCTTTTTATGCATGTACGAAAATATTTAATGATATTTAGATTTTTCGCTTCGGCGCGCGCGTTTACTTTTTTCCTCCACGCATCCCCTGCGGCATATTTGAGCGAAATGTACATACATTTTGCAATGTTTGAACGTTGCTTATTATTCAAAGTAATTCAATCAAAGTGTAATTTCGACTTTTCCACCTTTATTCTTCTTGCGTCCTTTATCCTCATTCAACGCTGCGCTTTAGTGCTTCGTCCACTTTGGCCATCTATCATATGCAGCATCGGATGAAATATTTCTGTGGTGTATTTCTCATAAAAAATCCAGCAAACCATGCAATTTCCAGTGGTGAAATTCAATAAATCAATACATCATTGTGCAACCGGCATGCATGAGCGATACATACATGCGATGAAAGCGGGCGCGAGCGTTTTTCGAAACGCAGGCGGGCAACAAACACTCGCCGAGACGCGGCTTCGGCTAAAATAAAAAAAAAATCGAAGCGCAAAAACGAAACACGATCCATCTACTCTCTATTTCGAACAGGCATGCTGACAGACAGCCTGATGATGAGAACATCTACTTCCTTGCGCAAATATTGACGCAGCATTGCCGTTGTCTGCGTGCACAAACAGCGCACTTCTTTCTGCAGCTCGAGCGAGCGCGTCTTCGCCTTGTCGTCCACCAGCGCAAAACCTCTTCCTCCGCCTGCTCCTCCACCGCCACCACTTGGGGAACTTTCAGTTTTCGGCTCGAATGTATGCATTTTGCAAAGATAACAAAGCGTCCGCCGAAAAGTGCGCCGCAAAAAATGAATATTCCTTAGTGCTTCGTGCAGGACTCGAGCAAAATGGCCGCGCGCTGCCGCCGCCATGGGCATAAACATGTACGGGTCCTGCGCGACGCACGGTCGTCCGTGTTTGAGTTTCGTGCATGCAAAGATATTTTCGTTCGTGGGAGTGGTGCCATCATAATTCCCCATCTGGTAACCCGATACGAGCCACTCTCCTCCTGCGCGGCTGCGGCGCGTTAAGTAAACCGAGCAAACACGGAGATGGCCTTAATGGAGTCGCACGTCAAGGCAGTCCTGCCGCCTGTGCACACATCGGTACGGAGCGCGCCCGTTCGTTAATGTAAGTGCGTGTATGTATATGCAAGTGCGTGGCATTTTTGGCATCATTTCATTGCATCTTTGGCATTGGAGTCTGCCTTTAACGGGGGGGGCGTAGGTTGACCGCCAAGCCGCTTAAATCCTTGCCCAGCACCAAAGTAGTAATATTTCGCAAATGTAATGGAAAACCGGTGGGAATCCAGAGACTCGGACTTGAACCGACCACGGATTAAAACCCTCCATTAAAGCAATTACGCTCCTCGCTCTTTTAATAATATTATGTTTCGCCTATAATCGTTTTCTACAAGTAGTTTATTTTCAATTAAATGCATTTGTGTGGCTATTTTTAAGTACATCAGTAACGGATTAAATACAGGCGAACTGCAAATGTGCTTGGCAGTCCGAACTTACCGCCGAGAACTGCTTTTCTTCGACCATGTGCTTGACCTTTGCAATCAAGGCGTCCTCTCGCATTCGCGCCGCCTCCCGGATTTCCTTAATGAAGTCGGCAATCATACCGGGCTCGTAATCACGCTCAAAGCAATTGGAATGCATCTGTTGCTGCTTGATCATGTTGAGTTCAAAGCGAAGCTCGGTGACTTCACGCATCAGCTGGCGATTACTGTCCAAGAGCACGTTTACTTGCTGAGTGAGCATTAGGAACATCTGCTTGTCCCCATTATCACTGCCCGAATCGCTATCATTGGGTATTCCCGGATCGGAGTACCGTCGCTGGCCAGGGTTGTCGTCGAGCTCGTCTTTCACGACTGGCAATGACATGCATTCCTCGTTCTGATTACAAACCTTGGTTTTGTTTTTGTACGGCTTCCCAGGCATCATTCCATTCATGCTGCCATTATGACCATTGTACATCGGGGGCGACGAGTAATGCGGATAACTGGATGGAAAGATTGGCAATGACATCGGCTCAGGGTGCATGGGGTAAGCTGAGGCTGGAAATGGGCAATAGGTACTTGTTAGATTGGGTTGGCAATGATAGTATGCTGGAACGCTAAACTCTTGACGTATATTCGATGTGCTGGCATGTTTACGCTCACGGTTCTTCTTGCGACGCGGCAGAATCGGTGGATTTCCATTTAGTTCAGGAGACATTTTCACTATGTATTCGAGGTTATAACTGATGCGTTCCGCAGCACTACACGTTTAAAGCACAAGTTCTTACTGCAAATCGCAACCGCACTACGAAATTGCATATATTACTTTGTAAATGAGCACTGAGTTTGTTTAGACACGTACCATTGAGCAAGAAATGATTGCGATACAATAACACTAATCACGCCATTACTTTAATGGTGAAAGCCAGCGATCAGCTGTTCGCTATGGACATCTGACGGAATCTCAAGGTCCCAGGTGACATTAGTTTATTTCTTTGCTGCACTTGTGCATATGCAACCAATTAATGGAGAATTGTAACTATTATCTGATACATATCAATTATAAATTAGTGGTATTTACCTAATTCAGACCATATAGTCAAGTGAGTTAAATTCAAATGGTATTTATAATAGTTTACTTATTTTGGTATGTAACGTATGCAACCAGAGAGACGAAACCTAAATACTAACCCTGAAATGTTTTGGAACTGAACAAAACGTTTAAACAAATTACATTGTCACAATTACATTATAAACAATACTAAAGAGTGAATTTTAGTAGCCTGTAAGAATGGAATTTGATAATGGCCTCGAAGACGGCGAAGTAAGTGACTATTTATATAAGGTTTATATGTATTAATTCTTTATCAATTTCAAGTTAAGTGATGATTCTGGCAATGATTACACTCCCTTAGAAAGACCTACTGATTTTGCAGTTTCAAGTGCCAGATTTCCACAAAGTAGGAAACCTGAATCAGAGAGTGATGGAGGACCTAGTTCATCATCTTCTTCAGATTCGGATTCAGATACACCTTGTTTTAGAGCTAAGAAGCCCAAAATGAAGGTGAAGAAGAAGCTGCCCAAGAGATTGGGTTCCAAGCAGAACAAGTACAGTATATGGAGCAGTAGAGCTCAAGAAGATTCTCTACTTGCAATTAATTCATGTGATGTGACTTCAAAGGACAGATCAAGAGATGTAGAGACTTATGATCATACAATTGCTAAGAAGTATTATAAGGAGTTAAATGATGCTCATGATGCACCAAGATCCAACAATAAAAGAAGTAGAACTGATAGGAATAATTCATCACTTAGATTAACAAGAAAAAAGCAATCAAGTGAAGAAAGAGATGAGAAACAAGAACCAAGAATTCTGTTAGAAATTCTAAGCAATAGTGAAACTAGTGATGGAGATGTTGCTGTTGAAATTGCCAACAAATTATATGAGGAGAAAGAGGATTTAATTGGTAACTACTCTTGACTTAATCTATTCTTAAAGATATTCATTAAATGTTTAATTCCAGTTAATGTTGTAAGTGCAATTGGCAAAAAAAGAGCAATTGAAATCTACAATGAAGTGAAAAGAATTGAAGCAGATGGTGGCATGCTTATTATGGTAAAATTTCAACTATTTAATTGACATTTATATAAATTAAACTTTGTTTTAGAACCAGTCAAGAAGACGCACACCAGGCGGTGTTTATCTATTTCTATTAAAGCATGATAACGATTTAACTCAAGAACAGCGCAATATCATCTTTGAGGATGAGAAAAAGAACTACAAAGCCTTTTTAAAGGCCAAGAAGAAAAAGCGCACTGAAGAGATGAAGCTCAAAATAAGTAAGATTCTTTCCCTAGTCTAAAATTTAATTTTTATTAAACGCCCTCAATTTGGAATACTTAACACTATTTCTAATTCATAGGTGCAAGTAAAGTTAAAAATCTGCCAGAGCTCCTAACAAAGGCAGATCTTGTGCAGAAACTCAGCAATAAAAAGTGGACACCTAAAGAAGATGGTGATAATGACGACGTTGTAAATCCGCCGCCAACTCCTGAGACTGACGGACTTGTAGATAGTGAAGGAATGGAAACTCATGATGCACCATTGATGCCTATCCAGCAGACTGGTAACCAAGAGAGGGTAGATAAATATGAATCTGATTTTCTTGACTTGTCAACTGGTAATGACATGGATATGTTTTAACTCCAATTATTTACAATTTTGATAATGAATAGGTTTTAATTTAAGGTAGATCTAGCATCTGTGAATCAGAGAAATTAAATAGCCTTAATTAGCATTTTATAACTTTGTCAACTTCTCTAAAAATGCATACCAACTGTGGCAATACTGATTCAATGTGGTCCAGGGTCACATTGGTGCTCTCTTCCTGTTTGGCAATCTTTGATGCCCTTTGAGCCGCCTCCATAACAATAATATGAGCAAGCTCAGCCATCATAGCAGAGACATCATCATTGATCTTAGTTTTCTTTGATGTAAACTGATTTTGCAGGATGTCTTTAACAGCACTCTGCAATGATGGTAAACCATCGGGGGATAAATTAACTTTGTAATTAATTCATTTACCTGATCAACTTGCGATTGCATTGTGTTGAAAGTATTATTAACTGCTGGCATACTGTCGGCGTTTTCATTCGCAATGCGAGTGACACACTACGCACCGACCTTGAAAATTAACAGCTGTTGTGGTTGGGAAGGGCGTAAATTCCCTCGAGTTTTAAGGTGCATCCGCATTGCAAACAAGTATTATTTGTAGTGTTCAATAGTAAATTGGTAAGTGAATATTACGATGGCCGGTGTAGCAAGTGAATCAAAAGTTATGACAATTAAATCCTGCCTGGAACCCATCATCAATGAGGCTGTTTCAGAAGATATAATAAAGTATGTATGATTCTTCATTTTGATTCCATTACTAGAAGTGTTGTAATTATAGTTATATTCTGACGTTTACCAATGAGGAAGACTATGATGATTTTATGGAAAACATGGTTGACAGAAATAATGCTGAGCATTTACAACTGTATAATTTGCTAAAGACTACATTGTTTGCATCTCCAAAGAGGAAGCAAAATAAGAAGCAACAAGCTAAACCAGGTGTTTCAACAAGTGCACAATCTAGCAATGCTAGTAATAAAGGCAAAAAATCAAAGTTTTCAAACTTTTACAATTATGAAAATAAGCCACATTTGAGAAAGGGTAAATAGCATTAAATTGTAAGCTAGAGATTATGTTTAAACTTGTAATTTATTAACAGGGCGTCAGCCATGTGAATGTCAAGCAACACGCCATGAATTAATTAATAATTGCATTAAATGTGGTCGTATTGTTTGTGAACAAGAAGGTTCAGGGCCATGTTTCTTTTGTGGCAATATGGTGTGCACAAGGGATGAACAGGCAGTGCTAAATTCCAAATCAAAAGACTCGGAGAAGTTGCATAATGCACTGATGGAACAAAAAACAAGTAAAGAATGGAAACGTGCAATTGAAAACAGGAATCGTTTGTTAGATGTTGATCACATGGGGTAAGTTTAAGGGTGCTTTCCTAATATCTATTAATTCCATACACTACTCAATAGGTCTGCACACAACAAAGTATTTGATGACCAGAGTGACTACTTCGATTTGAATTCCAAATGGATGAATGATAATGAAAAATCAGATGTGAAGAAGCGTTTTTATTCCAAATACGAGTACATGCATAAGTCAAAGCGAGAATTTAAACTGGCGCTTGATTTCGCGAGTAGAACTGTGTCACTTGAAGATCCAAAGGACGCTAATAAGAAGCAGTTGATGAAAGGAGTGAATAAATTACTTGACAATACTGAAAGTCGTTTTCCAAAGAACTTATTCAATGGAGATAAGAGTCAACTGATACAGCAAATTGTCAAGTTAATGGAGCAGAGTAGTTTGGAGTACAAGACGGACAATAATAAACCAAATTCGGTTAAACCTGAAAAAACTACAAAAATTGTGGCTGCCAATAACGAATTATTAGAGTCAATTGATCAGGGAATGTGTCTAAGCATGCATCAGCCCTGGGCTAGCTTATTGGTAGCTGGAATTAAAGTGTAAGTAAAGTTTATGACATTACTTGCAATTCGCAATAATAATTTTGTTATTTAACTAGTCATGAAGGGCGCACATGGCCTACTGAGCACAGGGGACGTTTATGGATTGCAGCAGCCGCTAAAGAACCAGAAGATGAAGAAATTCTTGCTTGTGAGGAAATGTATCGTGTACTTTACAACGGTAAACATTAATTTACAACTATAATATGATCATAGAGTAATTGACTTTCATTTTCAGATGACACCATTGAATTTCCGAAAAAGTACCCAACAAAGTGTCTGTTGGGGTGTGTTTTCGTGGAAGATTGTCTACCACAAGCAATGTACAGAGAAAGGTATGGGGAAGAAGGCGAAAGTAGCAGCCCTTTCGTATTGATATGTTCCAGTCCAGTAATATTGCCAATATTCTACCCAATGCAAGGGCAACACAAGATATGTAAGTCATTCTTCACTAGTATGATTTTCAACATACTCATAAATGTTATATATTTCAGTTCAATTATCGAAAGAGTTACACCGTACTGCTAAAGCAGCTTTAATGTCATCGAAATGGGTATGAACTGTATAATCATTACAGTATAATAGAAATGTATTTACTATCTGTTAATAACACTTATTCAATATATTTATATCATTGATTGATTAATTCTGTTTCATCCTTAATATCTCTATTAAATCGTTGATTATTAACTCCCCACGATTTGTTTGATATTATTTGTAGCTTCGTGATTTACTTTCTGCCTCTCTTCGGCGGTTTGCTATTAGTGGGTGGCGCCGGCAAAGGTAACTTGAGCGTAGCTGTCGTGCCACTAACATTCAACAAAAGCATACGGCAAAAGTCCTGCATTTTTTTTTTACCAATTTTCAAAATTGTTCCCAAGTCTTCTATCTTAACAGTGTACTTATTTATTAGCAGCGATAATGTTAAAATATAGCACGCAGTTTTATCCCTCATTGACATCGGACGCGTTCTGAAATTATATTAGTTTATAAGATTTTTTATTTTGTGAAGAATATAATTGAGTCACCTGGCTTTTGGAGTTTTAAATGTAAATGTGTTTAAGACAAAATCATTCAGATGTTTGGAGTAATGACTAGCTACAAAGTTTCTATTAGCAATATCCTTGGCACTAGTTGCGCCTATGCTTAGTAAAGCATCAATAATCAACAAAACTGACGCTATTCTTACTCCATCATCATTTCCAGTTTTTTGTAACATTAAGAGTTTTTCGGTAACATACTCAGATGTCCTAAAACATGATTATCAATATATTTAACATTTAAAATAACACATTTATACTTCAATTCTTCTTTTGTTGCAGTGAGAACACTTTGGGCAGATTCCTGAAGGCTTTTAATTACTTTTACTGGTACTATAGCTTCCAGTACATACACATCTTTAACATTTTCAGCTTCTTTATTAATTGGTGGCAGCAATTCAGAAGATTGGGGCTTATCTCCAAAATCAATCTCATCCAATTGAATATCTGAAATTTCAAGTATGATATTGAATTGGAATTTAATGATGAGAATTATATTTATACCAGCTACAGTTTTTTCTAGTTGATCCTTAAAGTTATCCACATTTACTTTCAATCTCTCATTCTGTTCTATTTGCCGTTTAATTTTCTTAGAGCCAAACTCTCTTTGAAGTTCCAGAACAGTTGATTTATTAGCTTCCATCATTGTACTGTCTATCATGTCACTGGTTTTAGGTGGTTGAGACTTAAGCAATGCTTGATCAATAGCCACAAGTCTCATCTACAAGTGCATTAACCTTTTAGCCCTAGATTTATTTAGTCAGATGTTTACCTTATTTGATTTTTTGCTCTTGATGGCTATGAAAGTGTTGTAATTGTATTCATTAGTCAATTGCCCTTTATAAATAATTGATTCTGATGCTAGAATTGGCACAATCGCGTTGGAACCGTTTTTATAAATGCCTGCAGACAGCTCATTAGCTTTCCCATCAAGAAGTTGCCCATTTTGGAATTTTACTGTGAAATATATATAAAAAATATGCTTACAGTTGATGGAGACACTTACAATTAATGGGTTTTAGTCCTTTCTCGTCAAAATTCACACCACGTATCACACATTCAGTCATTTTAACGAACAATAACAAACAAAACGTATCAAAACTAGCCACTAAGTCACCATGTGAGTTGACCATACAATTAAGTAGGTTATAATCCAAACACCACAACAGAAAGTGCCGAGCAGTCCCGAATAGCATTTAAATAACATATACAAAATTTAAATAAACATTTATTGAAATAAATTGATGCGAATAGCTTCAACGTTTCAAGCATTATTAAACACATTCCAGAAAAAACATAAATAAAGCAAAAAAAAATGCGGCAAATACTATTTAAGCTAATATGTTGCATCTGATAACACAATATAGAAATATTGCACTATTGAATCCTTGTGTATATCTACCAAAATAATTTAAATCTTATTTCACATATATCATCAATCAAATCAATCAACAATAATCACAATTAACAATCTTTTAATGGCAAAAGAACAACTTTCCCGTCATATTACGATATATTTCAACACCGGTTTAATTTGTATATGTAGCTATGTACAAATGTTCGATAATTTAAGGGCATGATAAAATTTGTGTTTTTGGCACAATCGATAACAGTGCAATGAGTTTCTGATGACCGTTCAGGCGCGTCAAGATGCAGTGCAATTTGTTAAAAAAGAAACCTAATTTTCGCATGTGTCGATAGTATTTACAAAATTTATTACCAAATAGCAATAAATCAGTCTTGAATAGTTCAACGTTTGAACGAATTGACTCAAACAGACACTCCATTCCAAACTGCAGACGTTCTCGGGCATGATGTTGTCTTAAACAACAAAATCGACACTCCACAAGCAAGGAATTGAAATGCGTTATGCTGTCCGTAGAACAGCACATAGCGCTCAAAGCAAATCTTATTCCTTGTCACTGGTGCTTGCAACAATTCCAGGCTTAATCAGTTCGACTTCCGGATCACGGCTCTCGAAGTCGGAGAGCTTGTCGAAGTCGTTCGGCTCGTTATCGGACGATAACGCATTGTCGTCACCGATTTGTTTATCTTCCACCTCCTTCTTGAATATCGTACTCATACTTGGCTCTGCCAGCAAGTTAATTTCTTGTTCTTCTTCTTCCGTATCGCTTGCAGAATTCTTTTCCGAGTCCGAGGTATCCGTTGAAGGTCCTGCCTTCAATACTTCAAATTGCAGTTTGGGAGCGACCAATCGCTGTTTACGCGCCGGATTTAGCGTCATACAGTACCAGCATGTGAATGAAATATATTCAAACTCATCCATCAAGGCCATCCCTAAAATAGCAAGTGACGCGTGTCGTCGTCAGAATGAAAACAATAAGAATAACGTCAATGCCTACCGTTGTGACCTGAGCATTGTTTGCAAATTAACGCGTAGCGATTATTCGGACCATCGCCGATTAAATAGTCCACTACCTTGTCCAGGACTGTGCGATCCTTTGACGGGATGTATCGTTGCATGGGCATTGGCGTCGGTTGCTGGACAACATTCATTTGCGTATTGACTGGTGAAACACTTCGATTATTTCGAATCATTGGCGTCATTGAAGATGATATAGACGTCTGCAATGAACTCGGACCGGGTGTTTGCATTATGTTCGAACGCATTGATATTCTACTTCCGGTAGGAAATCGATTTCGCAGACCTTATAAAAATAATTCATTGCATCATCGACAATTAATAACCTTTGTTCTTACCTGTGGAAGGTGTGCTAGGCACAATTGCTGATTTTAAAGGTGTCAATTCCTGATTCAAGTTGACTTTCCTCACTTGTTCCGGTGCATATTTTTCCAGAATTTCTCGCGCTACTTTGTATGTCTCTGTCTCCATGATATTTTCAATGATTTTCTTCTTTTCAGCACGCAAATCTACGATCTTATCCTCGTTTTTCGATAATTTTCGATTAAAGTACATACTAAGAAGACGCTTGAGAATGAATATACTGCAATCAGACAATTGAATGCAAATTTTGGCCTAGAAATCATCACTGATAGCACTTACAAACTAGGTGCTAGAATAAACGGCACTAAATACAATAGACGTTCCTTGAATGTTATTGGATAGAAGTAAAAGTAGAACAAAACTGCACTTAGTAAATAGATGCCAACAGAGCTCACAAGAAATTGCCCCACTATTTTCTTTCTCTGCTCTTCAGTGTTTCTTTGAAAGTTTTCAATTGCTTTGATCTCTTTATCTATCTTCTCCAATAATTCACTACTGCTTTTCTTTTTCTGCAATAATCAAATTGGATTAGAAATGATGTTGGATTACTCTAAATAAAACTTACCCTAAATTTTGCAATTATCATACCCATTGTGCTTAGGTGTTGTTTTACCTTTTTATATCTATATTTGAATATGATGTGATTGTACTGTCCTTTATTTAATGTTGTCAGCCAATGTTGTAAAGATATTTGAATTTCCTTGCCACTTCAGATTTCTGAATCTAACCTGCCAGATGCAAACAGAACAGGTCAGCTGCAGGACACCACATAAATGAAATACTTCGGTAAAGGAACATTCGCCGTGCTGTATGAGTTGGCATAAGCAATTCACCAGTAATGGCACGAATCGGAGCGCAACGCATTGAGTTTCAATGCAACCTCAACGCTTCCAATTAAACTTGCATTACTAATTAGTGAGTGCATTGATTGGGTTTGATTTCACTGATTACTTACGACTTAATTGCGGTAAGACCCAGTGTCCTTGTTGCTAGCAGCCTGCTAGTTTTATGCCATTTTGCAATGATCCTGCTAACTACACCCGTTTTAGAATCCTTACAATTTAACCTCAATGCGATGATCCATCCAACAACCTTCGAGTAGGCTGACTGCACAGATACGATAATACCACAGATTTCGAACGTTCGACTTGTTTGAATGCGTAATACTTGGGTGTTCCGTAACCAAAATTTTTCGAAATAACTTCGCGAAACCGACAAAACTTCAAGTGTTTCTACATGACATCGGCAGCCGCCGCTCCATGTCACTTACACGTCTGAATCAAGTTTAAATGGAAGTTTTACTTGAAGAGGGCGTACGGCTTTATAATAAGCAACCAGCTAAACAACGAAGAAGTTAGAAACTTTTGAAAAGTTTAATAATTACACAGAATCACACACGACGAGTACCGTAATCCAGGAGAAGCTCATCCCCTTTGCGCAATATTCTAAAGAAAGGAAATATTTTATGCCGTGAGAGCAAATGGATAAAATAAATACAGTTTTAATTAAGTTGATTTATTGATATTGTACTTTTATGGCTTGTTTCCTTGCAAAAATTGATAAATTACAGAAAAGTCCTTATCACCAAGCCCATGGTTCATCATGGCTCTGTACATTTGATGGACGGCGGCAGTCATTGGCAGTGGGCAGTTAACACCAACGGCAGCAGCTTCTGCCAAACCTAAATCCTTCGCAATCAGTTTAACCATGAATCCACCGTCGTACTTATTGGAAGATGGCACATTTGGCAAGATATTCGGAATGGGATTATACGTTTCAGAAGACCATGATCGACCCGTTGATACATTTACAATATCAGTGAGTACCTTGGGATCAAGACCAGCTTTAATACCCATATTAAATGCTTCCGCAGTACCGGCCATTGTAACACCAAGGATCAGATTATTACAGAGTTTAGCAATTTGTCCAGCTCCTGGTCCACCGCAGTGGAAGATTTTAGCACCGGCTTTTAACAAGTACGGAGTGGCAAATTCGACATCCTTCTTATCACCACCAATCATATATGTAAGAGTGGCAGCTGAAGCACCAGTCACCCCACCAGATACAGGACAATCAATGAATCTATATCCTTTTTCTTTCGCAATTGCAGACAATTCTTGTGCATGTTTTGGTTCAATTGTTGAGCAATCAATCATAAGACCACCTTTGTTGATACCTTTTGCAATACCATCATCACGTAAAACCGTATCTTTCACAATGTGACCATCAGGCAGCATTGTGATAACAACATCCACATCAGTTGCAGCTTCCTTAGGTGTTTTACAAACTGTTGCACCCGCAACACTCTTTGCCGCATCAGGTATCACATCAAAGACCTTTAAAGTAGCTCCTTTGCTTATCATATTAGTGGCCATTTTTGCGCCCATATTTCCAATACCAATGAATCCCACTTTAGACATGGCTCGACTAGAATCTGAAACCATATCATAATTGCTGTTATTACTGGATATTCAAATAAAGAGATTTAAATACAAAAAACAACTAAACGCAAATAAATCCAGTTGTCAATCCTTATCGAGGGCAAGTACCATCATTACATCTATTTGCTCATCATTTGAATGATATGAAATGGCGCTATTTGTGATGCGATTCTCTTGTTATCACTCACAGCTTAGCACACATCTGCATACACAGATGTTATTTACGAGCACGAATTATTATATAATTTCACAAGGAGAAATCTCATGATAATAATGTGTTTAATACGTATTATAAAACATAATTATATCATTGCTACGTCATCAAGGATTACTTTGCTTCATGAAAGCAAAGAACATGTTTAAAAAGCAATTGTCAAGTTCAGTAATGCACTAAAAATATGCCAAATTATTAAAATGCGTGGAACACATGATAAACAAGAGTTTACTCGGTCATTGCTTGGCTATTAATAGCAAACGCGTTGAACGAATTGAAAATATCTATGAAAAACTAAAAAACGCACATAGCGACGCAATTATACTACGAACAATTTCCTCAGATTTCCTGAAAGGTGAAGGGTTTTAATTTATTGTTATCATAGGGCAAAGCCAGTAATAAAAAGCAGGTAACA
The DNA here is from genome assembly GCA_963978815.1 of Aleochara curtula. Classification (NCBI taxonomy): domain Eukaryota; kingdom Metazoa; phylum Arthropoda; class Insecta; order Coleoptera; family Staphylinidae; genus Aleochara; species Aleochara curtula. The sequence goes on along the minus strand of OZ022216.1, from coordinate 13,818,111 downwards.
ACATAAATGACTATGAATCTTGTTTTCAAGGTGAACTGGAATAGGATAACTGCTACCGCCTGATGATTTCTATCCAATCCAATCACACAGTGACTTAAGTTGACTCTAAAGCAAGTCAGTTCACTGGATTCCGAGCTATTCATGTTTAAAAATCACTGAACCAGTTAAACATTCTATGTAAATCTTCTATAATCTATGCTACTTATGCACAATAATTATTGATAATTATGAAACAACGAACTATATGCATTTATTTGTTAACTTCGTCCAATTAAAAGCAATTTTAATGAGTTAAGTATCCAAATTGGGTTGTGTTTTAATGTGAGTTAAACACCTATGTAAAATGGAATTAAAATAGAGAAGTAATTAGTACATACTTTGTGCAAAGGCATCGTTTTTAACGAATAATAACACAGTCCTTTTAAGCATTTTGATTTGTAGTCTTTTTCAACAAGTTTCAATTGAAATTAATTGATTTCAAATGCACAAACTGTTTGTGTTACGAATGGACAAACAAGTTAGTTGTATTCGCACACGTCCGTCGAATTAAATGTACGCGGACGAACTGAGTGATAACTGGCTTTAACATGCAATGCTTTTTCTTGATGAAATGTTATATGTTACGTCGCGAGTTATAATGCGGTTTATCGTGCCTTGTTCACTATAAGCGCATAGGAATTAGATTATCAATAAGTCCAACAAACGACCTCAGATTTAAATATTATGTGAAACAACTAATCATTATGCATATGTGTTGATTTAAATTTATTTTAAATACGTATTTGTACTTCTAAAATCATTTTAAATTTCTGAAGGACAACATGCGGTGAAATTCATCGCATTGCTTTTGAGAGGGCATAGTACGTTCTTTTAGTATTTACAATATCTAATTTGTTATGCATTTTAATTCTAATCAATAATCTATCATTCAAAATTATTTTTAATTACTTCATACCCAATAATAGTGAACATTGAGTTTGGGAAAGAATACAAATTGTATAAATGGTTGCATATAGTAGCTCTCTAGATATGAATTGGAGGGATAAATAATTATGTTTTATGTTTTCTTATGGGGTTTAATAAACTTATAAAACAAGTTTAGACTCCATTTATGAAACTCAGGTTGATTTTGAGTATGATTTTAAAGGGAGGAGCATTTTGTCCGTTTTCCTCATCGCACGGATAAATTCTTCAAATTGTTTAATTAAATAGAAGACTTGAGTTAATTAATCTCACCCAATTTGCTTAAAACTAATTAAGAAGAACTCTGTTGAGAGTCAAAATTAATTATCACTTAAAATAGAGCTACTGAGTGTGTAATTATTTTAGTATTAATGAGAAAATCCAAATGAAATAAAATATTTACTTATAAAACTATTCTAGGCAGAATTATAAATCATTTCAGCTGAATGCACCTGAATAAAACCCTAAAACATGTTTATTAGTAGCACAATTAAGCAAATTTGCTTTTTCTCTAATTATAAGTCATGTTGCCTTATCTTATGCATGTTTGTTCTTTGCTTGCGCAATCATGTACAATTCTGTGCATATGTAGATAGTGCATGATGCATTTAACCAAGGAAAATACCAGTAGAACAAATGACTTTACAGCATTTTCGAAAAAATACCCGATGAATTCAGGTAAAATCGCGCGCGCCTTGTAAAACAACGCGTCCAATTGCTTAGGTATATGAGTGATGGTGGTGGTGATAAGAGGTAGGACGTCACTATCGTCACTAAAAGCGCACAATATGTATCTCGACATATATATTAACCGGCTACGTGTCGCACAGGTAGCTCATAAGTGTACTTAGAGGCGTAAAGAGCAGTTGCCTGTGCGTACAATACTTTAATTATTATTTTTTTCCAACAAATCTACAAGCAACTTTTATCATAGACTCAAAGCCAAAGATCTACGTAATCTCTAAACACCTCATACTTACACCCTTGCCAATTGATAATCATCAAAAGGGACGCACCTTAAAGCGAAAAACAAGTGAGTAATTCGTTTATTTCTAGTAGTTTTCTTTCAATATGTAACGCGCAAAATGTTCGAATAAAAACAATGCAAAACATGCGTAAAATTCCACAAATTCCATATAATTCAATGTTGGTTTTCATTCAATTACATATTATCGGCAGCGCTGTCGCGTTTTATTTACGATTGCTAGATAAATGTGGAATGTGTGTGCGCATTGGCGACATTTCTACCGCAGAAAATTAGCGGCCATTTCGTGTGTTAAAGTAAAGTACAAGCAAGTCACAAAATTTTATGTGCAATGCGCATGCATAACGGTTGAAGTCATGCGTCAATAAAAGCTAAAGAAATCACTCACTTTTGCAACCACAAAATGTCCATCCATAACAATTAACTACATGCTTTGCGGTGATTTATTATTCTGTGCTTGCATAACAGAAGCAGCCATCTTGTCGTGAATTTGACGTTATATTTTTCGCGTGTTACATAAATCCCTCGGGCAATTAGCGCGATGATGTAAATTCGTATGGCTAAAAATACATGAAATACTTGTAAATTACAACTGACAATCGAGTGGCGCGTATCGATCGATCGATCGATATTTTATTAGATTAGAAACGTGCGCGTTTATTGTGCATTGTTCGTTCGATTCAGGCTGAGAGCGTACAGCGAAATTCAAAGGAATGCCCATCGTAAGTTTTATTTACTGGCGCTCGACCGATAACAAAACGCGATTCAAAAACTATTTCCGAACTGAGCGCGCGGCGCGCATAACTTTTAATTTCAATCGGGCGCGAGCGATAAAGCAAAATCATATTATATTGTTCCGTATTGCCTCACTCTTTTCAAATCGCAATTGAATTATAAACAACCACGACAAAATTACATTTACAACAATCGTTGGTGTTGTTTCTTTTTTATTATTCGTCCGATGCTGAAACAAGTGGCTTTGGTGGCCTGCTTTAAGGCACGAGGTGCTAATCAGTCGAAAATTTTTATGTAAACTCGACGAATGTACAAACGTACTTTAAACTAATTTAGTACTCGTTCAATGCAGTCTCATGCTCATCTACAGAGTGTTCTCATAATTCACCTTCAGCCAAGATTTAACCCAGGCAAAGCAACGCAAAGCAAAGCTGGACATTTTTTTGTGTTGCTGACAAAGCCTGAAAATAATTTCAATGTTTACATTGTGCATTTAAATATAGGTATGCTACCTGCATAAACATGATTACCACGTTTTCACCTGCTCTCTCGCCATACACAAATTCACTGTTTACAATGACAATTAGTTTCATTCTCGGCAGCTAACTGGAAAACGAGAATTTGAAACAAATGTTGTTCACTTGACGAAATCATTTGCACTTACCTGCTTGAGCATTCAAGAATAACGTGTAAAAGTGTCAGCGGCAGTGATAAGATTCGGGTAAAAAGCCAATTAATCATCATCGCGTGATTTATCTAGAGCGCGAGGCAAACACGAAAGAGGTTGAGAATTGGGTGCAATTTAGATAATTTTGTTTAATTAATTAACACAAAGCTCGCTCGCTCGCTCATTCGGTCGCTTGCTGACTGGCTGTTTGCTGTTTGTTTGCGCCAAAAAACAATAGCGATTAAGTCATAAAGTGTATGTTTGCATTGCGCAGACGAGAGATTATTCGCGTCGCCATTTGCTTACTTATTCTTGCCGCTCTGTACCTACTCGAATTCCAACGAATTCTAACGCCCGTGGTGGAACTTCTCAAGGTAAAAACAAAATATTCGAATATCATTTTCCTAACAACTTTTGCTACGAAACGGTAAATATGTACTCACGGTACTTGCCATAAATAAATAAAAAAAGAGCGCCGGCGCGGTGATAACACAAGTGATAATATGATAATGCGATTGTGATATTATACAGTCCAGTTGTAGCGAAACGAAAATATGTTATAAAAACTCATTCGATTATTATTTTATTTCACAATACTTTACTTTACTTTGCTTTGCTTTGCTCAACAAAACTCTCTGAAAAGTTTCAGAGAGTTTTTAATTAATTTTTCAATTACTCTCAGTGATTTTTTTGTCGTTCTTGTTATCGTAATCATATCAAAGAGCAAATTGAATGAGATTAATGTATGCATTACTTCAACAGCAGTGTTTAAGTACCAGTTTAATTCCGTTATCATTTTTAACCTACTTAACGCTGATTGTACCTGTTGACAACACGTAGAATGATGAGTATTATTATTTATTATAGGCTGCCTCATGCCTTTCAAATTTCCACAAGCAGTCAGTCAGTTTGTTAATAAGTCATCGAGGAAACGCACGCTTTGAAACAAAAAATTGAATTCATTTCTCTCGTTGAGACAAAGCAACTTCTTGAACGTGTTCCTGCATTAATGACCATAGTTAAACAACCGTTGTTTTTAGGCTTTGTGATATTAATAATATATGCAAGTACTTTAAGTACTTAATAAATAAATTGTTATGTATTATTCCTGTTCTGTTTATAGTTGATCCTGGATCTGGAGGAGTGCGAGTGATTTATTTGGGAGAAGCGAAGTAATTCGATGATAAAGAGAGCTATCTGTCGACAGTACAGATTTAAATTCACTGTCATGGAGTTGCTCTCTTTATGGACGAGTTACCATTCAGCATTAATGAGTCCGCTTTAGAATGCTAATAATTACAGCACGGCGAACGCACGAAGAAAAGACATAAATTAAGTACTTTTGTTTTGTTGGTGCGTCCAAAGGCGCCACACATGCTTAAAATATACGCGGCGCTTAAGACTGTGTCACGTTTTCTATTTATACAACTTTAACTTGTCCATAAATAAAACTTTTATTGAAAACTATTGTTTATAATTTTTGTACTGGAGTTATTTATAAGTACCTACCTACTATTTCACCATTGCTTCCAAATTGCTTTGTTTGTGCTGATAATAATATATTTTGATGATAAGCATTCCAATAAAGTGTGATAAGTGATATTTGTGTTACGAACTTGAAAAATGTATTAAATTATTTTTATCCTACATACATTTACACCTTCATCTATCAAATGTATTGATTATTTAGATTCATATTTATTTATTACAGTTTAATTCTCATGTATTAGGGGATATTAATAACTTTACAGAGATTTGAAGATTGTTGAAAGTTATATCAAAGAAATATCAGATGAATTAAAGGTCTAGAATAATTAGTAATAACTTTTTGAAGTGGAACTTCTTCAGTGAAAACATAAGGCATCTGATTCAAAGAGTATCTAGGTAAGTTTATACAGTGTAAATATAATAGTTTAAATGATTGTTTATCAATGCGTGCGTGATATTTGAATAGAATTAATCCTATTAAAATCAAATCAATTCCCTTGCGATATTATTCCTTTAATTTTACCGCTTTAATTAGTCATTTAGGCTTATAATAGAATACTTTTGTTGATAAATGGTCCTATAGATTGAATGCGCATTTAATAAGCGCGCTACATTTCAATGTCAGGTATGACAATACAGTGGCTCTCAACCACTTTGTCGCAGTATTTTTGTTTGGCATCAAATTTGGAAATTGTGCCACCGAAATTGTTATCATTAACTATTTTATGGAGAATTAAGTGTACAACTCTTAAACTGATCTCTTTCGTTATATGTTAACAAATTCTTATGTCCTTAAAGTTGCATAGCAACAAAGACAGGATTGAGAGTCACTGGTCTATGACACTTTTGTGTCGCCCTGGCGGGCATTTACACGTGTCAAAACTGACAGTGTTTGTTTAATGTTAATAATATACGAGCATCTGTAACATGCTTCTCTAGTAGCAGGAAATTTTAAACGAGAAATATTTACTAATAAGTTTAAATTATAGCAGTTCGGCAAATAGTTTTAAGTGAGAAGTGATTAGTGCAACGTTGATTCGAATTGGAAATTCGCTGACATTGTTCAATAATACTAAGGTTAGGTCCTTAATAACACAGAATGAAAATGAAGTTAGTTTAATAATATTACGTTCTTATTTCAGGTGTGCCTTGCTTTGTTTGCAATTTACGCTCGACTTAACTAGAATTGAGCATAATTGTATCAAACAATGTTGAATGATCATCTTATCTATACATGTTGCTGAAAAGAAACTGCTGCGACTTGTAGAAGGTGATTTGTACCTTACAGGTTGATTGGCAAATGGTACATAACTATGTGATTACAGCATGTTTATCCAAATTTTATAAAGCTGATAATGCAGAGAGAGGTGACATGATTCTACAAAAGTTATTACCTTTTCCATGTGGTAAGCAGCTGAGATAAAGTTGCTCTGTGCTACATATACACTACATTAATAGACTAAATTCTACTATGGGTATGTAGAACTTCTATTGACATAATTTTAATCTTGTCTTTATAAATGCTGTTTGGCAATATAAACACATTGCTGAATTATAAATTCTCTATCACATATTAATCATGGTTAGTTTAAACTTTACAAGAAGGGCATGGTATGACTTCAAGTAACTACTACTTATGTACCTCAATGATATGAAGGTCCATAATTATCATTGAGATCTTGTACCTCAATCATTTAAAGTTAATGATGTCAATAAACAAGTAACAATCTATACAGCATACAGCATCACCACTCATATACCATGTAATTATCATATAATTGGGTATTTAATGTAAAACACATCTTTGCATTATTACTGATGTCAGATGCAAATACTCAGCTGATTGAACTACAGTTGCCATCAAAGAGCTTCACATAATCATGTCCAGTATTTAACCAAGATGATACAATTCAACAATGATTTTCAAGAAATCTAGCTTGGTGAGTGTATTTATTATTATTCATATCATGTTGCAAAGATTTGAAAATTGCAAGTAAAGTTTGAATTTCAACATGTATGTCACTTAGTAGGTAAAGCGATATAAGTGTTGTTATAACCATAATTTTCATTATTGTAGCTATTGCAGCTAACTCTCAGATTATGGTACTTAACATTTTTAATATGCATATTAACTATTTGTGTTGAATACATATGTGTACTACATAGCTATTATAGTTTAAGACTTGTAAGTAATTTTATATTTTCTGCTTCAGAATCTGCTAGCTCAAGCTTGCAGCTTGCTGAGTAGCTTGGCATTTGTGCTTTGGTACTTGTTTGTCACTAAGTTTTGCGGCAAACATGTTGACAAATAACTAATTATTAATTCTTTCAGAAAATCCATCATAGTTCCACTTCTGAAGCTGCCAGTGGGAATGAAATGGGTGAGTATGTAGGCACATGTGTTTCAGTACATGATTGCCACTTGGGTTTACTACAGCTTTTATAGTTTAGCCACAACCACTACTTATGTATCCTTTCAGAAAATCCATTGTAGTTCCACTTCTTATGCTGCCAGCTAGAATGGGTGAGTATGTAGGGACATGTGCTTTGGTATATGTTTGCCACTTACTTTTCTTTTAGCTATTATAGTTTAGCTACAATCACTAATTATGTATTGTTTCAGATAATCCATCCTAGTTCCACTTCTGTTGCATCCAGCTGGAACAAACTGGGTGAGTGTATAGGTATATGTGCTTCGGTACATGATTGCTACTTACTTTTCTTTTAGCTACTATAGTTTAATGACAATCAATAATTATGTATTCTTTCAGATAATCCATCATAGTTCCACTTCTGTTGCAGCCAGCTGGAACAAACTGGGTGAGTATGTAGGCACATGTACTTCGGTACATGTTTGCCACTTACTTTTCTTTTAGCTATTATAGTTTAGCGACAATCAATAATTATGTATTCTTTCAGATAATCCATCATAGTTCCACTTCTGTTGCAGCCAGCTGGAACAAACTGGGTGAGTGTGTAGGTATATGTGCTTCGGTACATGTTTGCCACTTACATTTCTTTTAGCTATTATAGTTTAGCTACAATTACTACTTATGTGTTCTTTCAGATAATCCATCCTAGTTCCACTTCTGTTGCATCCAGCTGGAACAAACTGGGTGAGTGTGTAGGTATATGTGCTTCGGTACATGATTGCTACTTACTTTTCTTTTAGCTACTATAGTTTAATGACAATCAATAATTATGTATTCTTTCAGATAATCCATCATAGTTCCACTTCTGTTGCAGCCAGCTGGAACAAACTGGGTGAGTATGTAGGCACATGTACTTCGGTACATGTTTGCCACTTACTTTTCTTTTAGCTATTATAGTTTAGCTACAATCACTAATTATGTATTGTTTCAGATAATCCATCCTAGTTCCACTTCTGTTGCATCCAGCTGGAACAAACTGGGTGAGTGTGTAGGTATATGTGCTTCGGTACATGTTTGCCACTTACTTTTGATTTAGCTGTTATAGTTTAGTTACAATCACTAATTATGTATTCTTTCAGATAATCCATCATAGTTCCACTTCTGTTTCAGCCAGCTGAAACGAACTGGTTGAGTATGTAGGCATATGTGCTTCGGTACATGTTTGCCACTTACATTTCTTTTAGCTATTATAGTTTAGCTACAATTACTACTTATGTGTTCTTTCAGATAATCAATCATAGTTCCACTTCTGTTGCAGCCAGCTTGAACGAATTGGGTGAGTACATAGGCATAGTTTAGCTACAATTACTACTTATGTGTTCTTTCAGATAATCAATCATAGTTCCACTTCTGTTGCAGCCAGCTTGAACGAATTGGGTGAGTACATAGGCATATGTGCTTCGGTACATATTTGCCACTAATTTTTCTTTTAGCTGTTATAGTTTAGCTACAATCACTAATTATGTATTCTTTCAGATAATCCATCATAGTTCCACTTCTGTTTCAGCCAGCTGAAACGAACTGGGTGAGTATGTAGGCATATGTGCTTCGGTACATGTTTGCCACTTACATTTCTTTTAGCTATTATAGTTTAGCTACAATTACTACTTATGTGTTCTTTCAGATAATCAATCATAGTTCCACTTCTGTTGCAGCCAGCTTGAACGAACTGGGTGAGTACGTAGGCATATGTGCTTCGGTACATATTTGCCACTAATTTTTCTTTTAGCTGTTATAGTTTAGCTACAATTACTAATTATGTATTCTTTCAGATAATCCATCATAGTTCCACTTCTGTTGCAGCCAGCTGGAACAAACTGGGTGAGTCTGTAGGCACATGTGCTTCGGTACATATTTGCCATTTACTTTTATTCTAGCTACTATAGTTTAAGGATTATTACTAATTATGTGTTTGCAGGTATTTGATGACTACTCGACGTAGCCCATTTAACGCACGTGGGCCCAGGGTAGTCTTAACCATTTCATTGTTATGATTATGTTATTTATAATAATAAATCAAGCAGTTATAGAGAATTACTAGTAGTGACATCTATGGAGGGTGAAAAGGACGGTTACAGGGACCATTTATCTTGTTAGAGTTCCGCTAGTTCTCTCGAGATGGCGCCACTAGTAAAAAGCTTGACTGGTTGCCTAATTTTATTTCCAAAAATTAAACATTTAAAACTTAAATAACTCGTTAAGTATTCGCGCTACAGGATCATGCGATAGCTCATGTTAATCAGCTTGTTGAGATCTACAAGTACACCAAATTTCAGCTGTTTTTATGTTTAATTAGAGTCCAAAATAGAATGCGTTGAAATTTGGTACACGGGTAGATCTCAACAAGCTGATTAAAATAAGGTATCGCACCACCTTGTAGCACGTATACTTAACGAGTTATTAAAGTTTTAAAATTTCACTTTTGTGACGAAAAAGTTTTCGTCTTATCAGCGCTGATAACATTGAAACTTTTTCAATGACACGCATAGAGCGGGAGATATAAATAAAGTTATTGGATTCTATTTGCATTCTTATTAGATTCATTTCCGGCCCCCATGATTGTTCGCGCCAAAATTAAAAGTATCTCTTTACGTTTATGTGATCCCGGTACAAAAAGGCAAAAAATGATTATAAGAAATTCAATTTCCCCATGATTTTCTTCATTTCTTATATTCAATTTTTGCCTTTTTGTACCGGGATCACATAAACGTAAAGAGATACTTTTAATTTTGGCGCGAACAATCATGGGGGCCGGAAAAGAATCGAATAAGAATGCAAATAGAATCCAATAACTTTATTTATATCTCCCGCTCTATGCGTGTCATTGAAAAAGTTTCAATGTTATCAGCGCTGATAAGACGAAAACTTTTTCGTCACAAAAGTGAAATTTTAAAACTTTAATAACTCGTTAAGTATACGTGCTACAAGGTGGTGTGATACCTTATTTTAATCAGCTTGTTGAGATATACCCGTGTACCAAATTTCAACGCATTCTATTTTGGACTCTAATTAAACATAAAAACAGCTGAAATTTGGTGTACTTGTAGATCTCAACAAGCTGATTAACATGAGCTATCGCATGATCCTGTAACGCGAATACTTAACGAGTTATTTAAGTTTTAAATGTTTAATTTTTGGAAATAAAATTAGGCAACCAGTCAAACTTTTTACTAGTGGCGCCATCTCGAGAGAACTAGCGGAACTCTAACTAGGTAAATGGTCCCTGTAACTGTCGTTTTCACCCTCAATAGATGTCACTACTAGTAATTCTCTATAACTGCTTGATTTATTATTATAAATAACATAATCATAACAATGAAATGGTTAAGACTACCCTGGGCCCACGTGCGTTAAATTGGCTACGTCGAGTAGTCATCAAATACCTGCAAACACATAATTAGTAATAATTCTTAAACTATAGTAGCTAGAATAAAAGTAAATGGCAAATATGTACCGAAGCACATGTGCCTACAGACTCACCCAGTTTGTTCCAGCTGGCTGCAACAGAAGTGGAACTATGATGGATTATCTGAAAGAATACATAATTAGTAATTGTAGCTAAACTATAACAGCTAAAAGAAAAATTAGTGGCAAATATGTACCGAAGCACATATGCCTACGTACTCACCCAGTTCGTTCAAGCTGGCTGCAACAGAAGTGGAACTATGATTGATTATCTGAAAGAACACATAAGTAGAAATTGTAGCTAAACTATAATAGCTAAAAGAAATGTAAGTGGCAAACATGTACCGAAGCACATATGCCTACATACTCACCCAGTTCATTTCAGCTGGCTGAAACAGAAGTGGAACTATGATGGATTATCTGAAAGAATACATAATTAGTGATTGTAGCTAAACTATAACAGCTAAAAGAAAAATTAGTGGCAAATATGTACCGAAGCACATATGCCTACGTACTCACCCAGTTCGTTTAAGCTGGCTGCAACAGAAGTGGAACTATGATTGATTATCTGAAAGAACACATAAGTAGGAATTGTAGCTAAACTATAATAGCTAAAAGAAATGTAAGTGGCAAACATGTACCGAAGCACATATGCCTACATACTCACCCAGTTCGTTTCAGCTGGCTGCAACATAAGTGGAACTATGATGGGTTATCTGAAAGAATACATAATTAGTGATTGTAGCTAACCTATAATAGCTAAAACAAAAGTAAGTGGCAAATATGTACCGAAGCACATATGCCTACGTACTCACCCAATTCATTCAAGCTGGCTGCAACAGAAGTGGAACTATGATGGATTATCTGAAAGAATACATAATTATTGATTGTCACTAAACTATAGTAGCTAAAAGAAAAGTAAGTGGCATTCATGTGCCAAAGCACATATACCTACACTCACCCAGTTTGATCCAGCTGGCTGCAACAGAAGTGGAACTATGATGGATTATCTGAAAGAATACATAATTAGTAATTGTAGCTAAACTATAACAGCTAAAAGAAAAATTAGTGGCAAATATGTACCGAAGCACATATGCCTATGTACTCACCCAGTTCGTTCAAGCTGGCTGCAACAGAAGTGGAACTATGATTGATTATCTGAAAGAACACTTAAGTAGGAATTGTAGCTAAACTATAATAGCTAAAAGAAATGTAAGTGGCAAACATGTACCGAAGCACATATGCCTACATACTCACCCAGTTCGTTTCAGCTGGCTGAAACAGAAGTGGAACTATGATGGATTATCTGAAAGAATACATAATTAGTGATTGTAGCTAAACTATAACAGCTAAAAGAAAAATTAGTGGCAAATATGTACCGAAGCACATATGCCTACGTACTCACCCAGTTCGTTCAAGCTGGCTGCAACAGAAGTGGAACTATGATTGATTATCTGAAAGAACACATAAGTAGGAATTGTAGCTAAACTATAATAGCTAAAAGAAATGTAAGTGGCAAACATGTACCGAAGCACATATGCCTACATACTCACCCAGTTCGTTTCAGCTGGCTGAAACAGAAGTGGAACTATGATGGATTATCTGAAAGAATACATAATTATTGATTGTCACTAAACTATAGTAGCTAAAAGAAAAGTAAGTGGCATTCATGTGCCAAAGCACATATACCTACACACTCACCCAGTTTGTTCCAGCTGGCTGCAACAGAAGTGGAACTATGATGGATTATCTGAAAGAATACATAATTAGTGATTGTAGCTAAACTATAACAGCTAAAAGAAAAATTAGTGGCAAATATGTACCGAAGCACATATGCCTATGTACTCACCCAATTCGTTCAAGCTGGCTGCAACAGAAGTGGAACTATGATTGATTATCTGAAAGAACACATAAGTAGTAATTGTAGCTAAACTATGCCTATGTACTCACCCAATTCGTTCAAGCTGGCTGCAACAGAAGTGGAACTATGATTGATTATCTGAAAGAACACATAAGTAGTAATTGTAGCTAAACTATAATAGCTAAAAGAAAAGTAAGTGGCAAACATGTACCGAAGCACATGTGCCTAAATACTCACCAAGTTTGTTCCAGCTGGCTGCAACAGAAGTGAAACTATGATGGATTTTCTGGAAGAATACATATTACTATACATACTATATTTTATCAAGTGGTGCTAGAATATTAAATAATAGAAGACTTTAATGATTCACATAAAAGTACAAATAGGAATCTAATATGAAGCTGGGATTATATACTCACCAAGCGTAATAATGGTGCCTCCATGATAACAGCTGATATTGCTAAAACTCAGAAAGAAACTATACAAAATTATAGATACATCATAATTATATAAATATAAATGTGCGTTTCTTCACTCACCACGTTTGTTGTTGTTATTGTTGGCAGTTGGAGGTGCTGGTCTATGATTTCGCATATATTGGAATCAACTATTGTTTAGTCACCAGTACGGACAACTCATAGAAATATATACAAAACCGCGAGTATGCAAGAATTAATCATTTAAAATCAACGATGTACATAAACTGAATAAACAAATAAGTTTCAAATAAATTTCACTTTATTTTAATAGCAGTAAATAACCCACCATAACAGACTGTGACTTGCTCTGACTGATTGGTAGTCTTAACCTCTCAAGTGCTCTCAAGAAAACAAGACGTAGTGATTCAGACCAATTATTAGCTGTTATCAATATAGACTACTTCGCGTTACACTATTAAAAAACGCAAATTAAATCCAATGGCAACATCAGGCGATTTAGAATACATACAGCACTTGACTACACAATTAAATATTACAAGGAATGAATTAAATAATTTGAGGTAATCATATTTGTTATAGTTATAAAGCTGTAGATATTTAAAGAACAATATTATAGGCAGCAGTTAAAAGGCATTGCACATGTGAATAGAAAGGACTATGAGGGGGTTTGCCAGAAATTACAGCAATGGAAATGCCCAACTTGTCACAGCCAAATGCCTAATCAAAACACTGTTGAACAACAACCATTATCATGTGATTTACCATTGAATTATATCGGTAAAATACATACACAATTTCCAGAAAAGCGAGCAACACCTAGACAAACTGGCATTTGCAGTCAGCTTTCTGCCAAGTTGGTTTTAAACAATTCTATCCTTACTAACCCAGAGCATGCATTACAGGGCTTACAGGAATTTTCACATATATGGTGACCATTTGTACTCAAAATAGTAATGCTTTATTAATGTTGTAATTGTAGGATTATTTTTCATTTCCATCAGAATGAGTCAACTCATGTTAGAGCCAAAGTAGCTCCACCAAGACTAAATGGTGTAAGAACTGGAGTATTTGCTACTAGATCTCCACATAGACCATCTCCTATTGGTCTATCATTAGTAAAAATTGATAAAATTGTGGAAAATACAATCTACTTTTCTGGCGTTGATATGATTGATGAAACGCCAGTATTGGATATAAAACCCTATATTCCACAATATGACAAACCCAATTTAATGGCCCAGGCCCAATTGGTGCTTGATAATTCCAGCATGTCAGAACTCATAATTGATGATGAACCTCCTGAAGCTATAGAGATACGAGATAATTCAAATGTTCGTACAATGGATGGCCAAGAATTCGGTCAAAATAATCACACTAGTAATGAACGTGAATTGCCCAATGGAAGGCATGTAGTTTTAGATATCTTTTTAAATATTATAACATAAACTATTTAAACTTACAGAGTTTCGCGTATGGGCGAGCGTGAAGCACCCGATGGCGAAGAAAATGAAGGCGCTCAAACCACCGCACAAATAACTAACCGGGCAACTGGAAACTTGGTACGTATTCCCACTTGGGTCGACGATCAACAAACCCATCAGTTGTCAGTTTATTTTAAAGATTCTGCAATTCAGCAACTAATTCAGTTGGGCGAAACTGAAGCAGATGAAAAATTGCAAACGATTAACGCGGTTTTAAAAGAAGATCCACGTTCAGTATACTTACGACATCGTTTAGGTACAAATTGTTACGTTTTCCGTATTGCAATGTTGTACGTATCATGCAAATTTAATGATGCTGAAAAATCAGTGACTGTATTCAAAATTTCGCAAATGTCTGACGAACCTGAGTAGCGCTAAATTGCCGCTTCTTTGTGATTTAATTCATGTTCCTTGTTTTGTCCCCACGCATAGCTTTTAATTTTTACTAATCGCAATATTCAAATAGTTGGAAGTACATATAAATAGTTGTTATATTATCATCTAATATATTTACAACATGTAGGTGCAAATAAAATATTCTATGTACACACGTATCTCATAATAATATTATTATTTTTATCCGCCGTAGTAAGCGCGTATTGGAAGAGATTATGCGATTGAAAGTAGCAATGGAAATAGTGTTTCATACTTCTGGCAAAACGCATTTTTATAATGCTGGAACCAATTACATCACGTTACTTTGCATCAACTAGTAAGTAAATGGCATACTTTACTTTGAATGTAAAATGCAAATCACTCTCTGGTTTCTTTCCTTTGTTTATGTAATTTATGGATAATGAGGCGTTTAAAGTATCAGTCGAAATGTTTTAGTTAATTTCTAATAGTTCATAATTTATCATTAATGTCATAATTATTAAACTACTATTACATTTACGTTCATGTTGCTTACTCGACTCCAAGGTATTCATATCCTAAATTTATATTGCATAAATATATAATTAATAACATCAGAGAACATGATTATTTATATGGATATTTATATAGACTATAATAATTTATGAGAAAAATGGAAATATAGTAGTTAACTATTTTATAAAAATATGATACTTGTATAATAATACTTTGCTTTTTTTCATATAGTCATTGATTGATACAAGAAAATACACCTAGATTTAAGTAGGCCTTTTTGTTTAAGTCGAGCAAGCCCTTTACATAATTGCTGCCCACTTTGATTTGTTTCTCTGCAATTGGCAAAGTCGACAATCGACATATGAGATTTTTTTGCGTCGCTTTATTATTGCACTGCAATTACCTAAAAGGTTTGCTTGCAGTTAGTTAATATATTTGTGTGATATAATTTTATTATTATTATTCTCAAATATCTGATCAACAATAAATCATTAACAAGTTTTGTTTCAATACTATTATCTGCTCATCGATTACGCTAATTACAGCTTAATTGTTTATATCTCATATTCTGCACTCGCGAAACATTTAATAGAAAATCCCATGCACGCCGATGTGTTACCTTCAAATTTATTTATATTTATATATAGCATCTCGCCCGCATTTTTTAATCAATATTATAACAATTTCAGAAGATGTCTGCACGCGCCTCTTCTGGTTTAATATTTGTATATTTATAATATATTATTCGCAATAATTGCTACATACATTTTTCCAAAGAGAAATTGCTACAACAATTAACTAGTGTATTGTCTTAAGATTGAGTACATTTATTATTATCTTTAAATAATAGTTAAATAATTTACGATATATCATTTTTTGGGAGAGGAGCGTAGGAACGCTTTAGGAAATTTGTTACGAAATATATAAAAGTCTTAAACATGCAAAATAGTTAGGAAAGGTCTCACTGAATCGTTCAAGATGAAATTATTCATTAAGTACGAAGGCGAATACTAATAGAGTGGAAGACTGAATAGAATGATCAAAAGAAAACAATACTGACAAACGTTTGACTCTAGCAAAGTTGCAAGTTATAAAAAAACATACTAGAGGAGTTCTTTGTCAATTAGTAAAATTTTGACGACAGCTTTTTTGATTGTTTACGTTATTCCTCACCATTCATCTACTACTTCTCGTATTATCTGTTTGCGTATTAAAGTCTGGGACATACAATATTGCAAAGAAGCGTAGATTTACACGTGAGACGTCAAAAATATATGACTTCTTCATCGACAGCAGGTTGCTGCTGTTCGGTCTTGGCTTTGAATTTATCAGGTAGCTTGGGATAAGTATTCGTACGTACCGCTTTCGGCGCGCTCGCAATAGTTGGCTGTGTACTATAATGACCAAAAACTGATGAGGACGATGTACAATTACCAACATTTTGCGAAGACGCTTGCATCATTGCCGGCGACGAACCCGTCCTCGTATGAGAATGCATGGTTGTGGGTGTCTAAAATAACAAATGTTCAAAAGTAGGACAGAATATTAATATGTGTTTCTTTTTAGGAGGAGGACGTACCGTTTCCCCGGATGGAGGACTAAAACTATCGCTGCCAAGTCGTTGGTATCCCGTGTTGGAGCGTCGCACCTTTTCATCTTGACACAGCTTAAGAGGTAACATTTGTTGCTGTCCTCCTGTCGGAGACGATGCGGATGCATTGCTACCGACACTTAATCTCGATACGAGTTTTAAAGGGATTTGCTGCTTTACAGGAACAGAAACCTTTTGTTGATTGGTCGTACTAATTAAGTTTAATGGTAGCTGCGATTTGGAAGTGGTTGAACCTAAAGCAACAAAACAATAAGTAATGTGCATTCAGTAAGCTAATGAAATAATCTATTACTTTTACTCCACTTCGGTTCCTTGCGTCTCTCACTAGTTGAATGGGTGCTACCACCGCTGCTTCCGGCGCCCGTAATGGGGGCTGAACTATCCGACTGCGGGCTACTTTCTTCCGAACTATGCGTACTCGAATCATCAAGTTGCGTCGACATCGGTAATGCGACATTGGGCGATATTAATAAGCCATGACTAGTTAACACTTCCATCTTTCTATACAACTGCTCCCGTTGTTGTGCAATATCGCTTTGGTCGGCGCGAATCTGTTCCTGCATCTTCAGCAATTCGGCGCGCTTCTCCTCCAGCTCTTTCGTCTCCTGCTCTTTGTATGCGGCCCAAGCGGCCTTTTCGCCGCTAAACTTATCCTGCAAGTTGCGCAACTCTTCCAGCTGTTGATTGTGCTTGTTATGCTTGTCACCGCCGCCGCCTTTCATCGTCACCATTTGCGCCTGAAGGCTTTCGTTCGTCGTCATTAGCTGCGAAATGATACATAAAAGTGTATACACGTAATGGGATAACTGTATTGCTGCGTATTGCTGTTCGCGCCCAAGCGTTAAAAGCGATTCCGGTTGAACGTTCTCGTTCAATGAGGCTGTCGAATTGCCGTTCGTCATCGGCGGCGGGGCTGATAGCACACAATTGCGATAAGGCAAGCGTTCAAACAGCCGCGTATCGCCCGGTTTAATATTCTCCACCTCGGGATTAACGGGCGTTGAGATACCGCTCAATTGCAACTTCTTGCCCAAAAGTTTCAACGGTCCCTGACTCGAATTATCATAGCCGCCAAACGTTTCCGCGCGCTTTGGCAATATCGGTGAGACGTACGTTTCGCTTTGGTGTTCTCCCGCCGAACTTACACTCCGTGAAAGATTCGTGCCCGTCGTAAAGAGCAAACTCGCCAACTGACTCACTTCCTACACGCAAAACATTCTCCAATTAGTACACACCGCACATATCAACAATTCAAGGATATTCTTACATGCACTGCGGTTAGCACGTCCTTCCACATTTGATTTGTGTCTGCGGTATCGCTAACTAAATGCCTGTACGACGGCGGTGAAGGTGGTTCAATGCCAGCCGCTGCTAATAGTCTTAGTTGCAGCGACATTTTCTCCTCCAAGAGTAGCGCTTGCTCAACGTCTTTTTGCCGCAATAATCCTGGGAAATAGAAAAAAGCGCGTTAGAATGGCGCACGCTACGTATGCATCGTGCCATGCAATAACAAATCTATATTGCGATTGAAGAAATTATTGAGAAATTCGCATGCCTAGAGAAGAATAATAAAACAGACAGCGTATGGATAGCGTATGGTGTAACAGATCAATAACGAAGACATTGTGAACACGTCGAGAGTCGACAACTTCAAAACATAATAACATGGAGATGCTGACATGCTTAAGTCTTGTAAGATTGTCGAAAAGATGAAAGTTTACCTTCAATATCCATATCAGCATCTGTTGGAAATAGATTATATGCTATATCTATATTTTTTATCAAGAGATATACGAGAAACGAAAGGATATTTGAATATTTAAAACTTGAAACTTACCAGAGAGATGACGAATTTGAGATTGTTTGGCGCTCATTTGATTCTGTTTCTCCTCGGTGGTAATTGCAGATAAATCTTCCTCATCCTCAGGGCAGTTTTGTACCGCGTTCCTAATTGGATTGCATTGCATTAACCGTTTAATTCATTAATCTCTTGATTACGTACCTAATTGCATTGATCCATATCTGCTTGTCCTTAGGTTTGTGTACTTTGAGCTCAAACATTTCCGGGTCAGCTGGATTTGAAGAAATAAGATATATGCCTCGAGATTCCTGCCCGGCTTTTTCACGAACCAATAACTTTTGTAATGAAACAACGCCAGCCTAAAAAATCAAAAAAAACACAATAAATATTCCTTGGTGCATTTTGAATTTGTGCGTTATTATACCTTATTGTCAGGGGTAAAGAATGTATACTTATTATTATTTTCCTGCAGGAAAAAGAGCACGTCGGAGAGCACAATAACAAGAACAATCTGCATCTTTCCTCGTCCCTGCATGAGCATCGCGACGCCTTCAAAGCGCAGCGCACGATTACCCTGCAGTATATCTGATTTTTTAAATTTATGATCCCTATGTATTGTATGTGATTTGGCATCGATTTTATTGTAAATTTCCAACTTGCGATCCTCCTTCTCCTTCTCCGCAACCTGCGCGTCCACTTCGACAAGGATCTCCTTCACCAATGCGAGCGCCTTCTGCAAAGCCTCCTGCTCGGTCTTGTTCTCCTTGCTTGTCTTGATCAGCGGCTCAATCAGCAGCGGATACTTGGTGAGCCTCTGCGTCACAAATAGAATACATTCGGGTATACCCTTCTTCTTCAGCAGGGGATTCTGCTGGCAGTGGCGCACAAACTGCCCGAATCTAGGATCACTTTGCATGTATCCCTTGTACAATTCAACAGCGTCCCTATGCCGACTACAAAACTCCCCGTAAGCGGATTTCAGGCGCACAGCGTGCACATTGGAAAACTCATCAAGAAGTATATCCGCAATGGACGTGACCACCGGTGCTTCACGCTGCCGTACCCGCAAACGCGCCAACAACCCCAGATGCAAGTCGATGAGGTCATTAAGACGCGGAAACATGCGCTCCAAATTCGTTCCCAGATTGAAATACTTTTGCAAGCCATCCATGAATATCTTTTGCATCACCAACAGCGTCATGCAGTGGTGCTTCTCCGTGAGGATAAACTCGTAGATGTGTTCCTGCCGCTTCACCTCCTTTTCCTTAAGTTTGCGCGCCAGTTCTTTGCCCACGTGCGGCGTCCACGAATCCGGCTCATTTTCATGCAGACCCAAGCTAAAGTCCGTGCATAAATCAGCCGCGCTCAACTGCGCATCCGAGAGGAACTCGAGCGGAACCAACGGTGCCTCGTCCGTGTAGCTAGGGACACACAAAGCGATATGATCCAATGTCAGAAAAAC
Organism: Aleochara curtula; assembly: GCA_963978815.1. NCBI lineage: Eukaryota > Metazoa > Arthropoda > Insecta > Coleoptera > Staphylinidae > Aleochara > Aleochara curtula. The sequence goes on along the minus strand of OZ022216.1, from coordinate 13,797,909 downwards.
AATGATTCGCACTCCGAAAAAAGTGCGCTTCCTACTCACTTGCTTGCGTCACAATGCACGTGATCACCATCTTTATCGTCCGATAATATTTGGCTGCGAACAATAAACACATTCAACACTTGCGCTCACCCTAAAACGGGAAGAGTTTGACTGCAAAGGGCAGCAAAGTATAGCTGTTCAACATTACGTTCGATCATCGATAAGCAGTGGGCCCAAGAATCACAATAAAATGCAACGGTAACGAAACACAATAACAATAAACAATGTTCAGATGTTAAGTAAGAGCAACCTATGAAAGATTTCAACTTAAAAAATTCACGAAAAACTCTTGTTTTTCTTTTTCAAATAACAGTAATTAATGGCTGGTAACATGTTTCATTTGTAGTAAGTAGGTAGTAGTAAGTAATGTTTGTTTAGAGTTAAAGTTATCGCATTGAAGAGCTCTAACTAAATAGAAATCGTAAAAAAAAAATCATTGACTGATTCAAAAAAGAAGAGTATTAAGAAAATTGTCGCATGGCAAAATAAAAGTTTCATTCACGATATCAATCCATTTCTCGTTAGTAACAAAAGTGCAATGCAAACTTGTTAAATGTTACTATCAGAATCTTAATATCGAAGCAAGGCAAAAGTTGAATTAATTAAGTAATTAAGTGGATCATTAAAAAACGCTCGCTAAATATATGAAGTTGAAACGTTAAAGCAACAAACTATCTGATAAGATGAAGGAGAAAAGCTGAATGAGCAGAAAATAGTTTGTTCAAGAGACAGATAGATCAATTGGTAACTCATTGTGGTGCAAATAGAGAGACAGATTGAACAATAAATTGTTCATATGGTGGTTTTGGTAAATGAAGAATAATAGATTGATAATCAAACAGGTAATTAATATATATGTAATATATAAATACGATAGAATTTCATGGGGTATTCAACGGGACTTACTTAACTCCCAATTTCGTAGCCACCCTACGCCAGGGTGAGTAGCATAGCTGATTCCTCCTGTACGGAGAGGGTTTTCGGGGGGAAACAGGCAACATATTAGCCACACGCTCCAATTATGTAATTATCGATTGATTAGTTTAGTTTCATATTGCATTACTAACAGCGCACGTTTGCAATTTCCTCGCTTCGGGGGATTTTCATCTTTTAGCTGGGCAATTAGTCGACTTCGTCGTATGACTTAAGTATAGCCAATTTGAGAATTAATTGATAATAATAAAATAACGTTGTAGTCTCGACAAAGTAGCACGCAACAAAATATGACGCATGAAGAATAATTACATGCAAATATCATCAGCGAGCAAACAAGATACACAAAGCAATAATAATCATGTCATGCATTTTATGCATTCAAATGCAACTTTGCAACAAGTTGCTCTAGGTATTTACATTGATAATCCTCTTTGGAATAAAATAGTGTTGCACATGTATATAGGTATAGTATAAGTAGTTGTTCAAACTATACGAAAATCAACAAATTGTCCCAAACGACAACCAAAATAATATATATATATATATATCACAAAACGATTGGAAAGAAAGATCAATCATATTTATTACGTATAAATATGCAATTTCATCGGTTTGATTGATTTGATTGATTGCATCGAACACGCGCAGAATGGGCCCAACGAGAAGAAGAAGAAGACAACAGAAAGAAGACACAAATCTACCACAATATGGATGTAAATTGGTGTGAAAACAAATATCAATAGTCACATTTTTCAATTAATTTTCGCACCATCCCAGCGTTTGAAAGACACTCAATGATCCCAATGACAAACCCGAGACGAATCGCGTTTTTGTCTTTCAATTACCAAGTGGTGAATGAACGACTCGCAATGATAATTATTCTTATTCATCCGATGAATGAATTACGACATAAACAATGTAGATTTCAATGAAAAAGTAATAGAATATATATGTGTATAGTATGGAGAAATTTAATTACAACGCGAAGAGAACCAACTACGCAGAGTAACAGCGAGTATGATAGCCTGTTAGAGATAAACATGCGAAGAACAACGGCCGTCTATTTCAGAAAATCACACAAATTTACCAAGACGAAACACAAGAGTATAACAATGATGGTTGACAAACCAAAAAACAAACGAAAAAATGTTCATGTTCATCCGCTATATGAACGCTGATTGTTGTTAGCTACTCGTTAATTAGTTTGCGCTGCGTGGTTTTTGGATTATTTTGTTCAATGTTGACGATTACGTTAAGTTTTCAAGAGATATGTTCAAGTAAGTAAGACAGATAGAAATTGTACGTTACCTATTTATTGGTACTTGATTGCTTCCACTAAACGAACCGGAACTGCGTTTCGACAGTGAACTCTTGTGGTTTGTCAGATTGGTCACGGCGAAACTTCCAATCCGGTTGGAGTTCTAGATTAAGTTGAAATAACATCAGTACGTACGCATATTATTAACAACAATCACTTTCTTATTCAATATAAAACGAAGAGAAAACCAAGTGATAAATTTGCATACCTTTGAACTCTTGCTTGTTTTTTGGCACTCGGCAATGCTATCCTTGCACGAATTCTGATGTACGGTTGTCGAACAATCTACAAAAAACAAATATCATTTTGATTAGTTCATTAATCATTCAACCCCTGAATGGGGAGGGGGAGGATTAAAGTCCACTTACTTTCACAGAAAAGCGCTGGCTTGTTGCTTAAGGGTTTGTTGCAGTAATCACAGTTATGCGATGAACCATAGCACGCTGATATCCATTGATGCGTAATCTTCTTGCTCTTGTCCTAATCGAGATCAAGAAAAGAAAGAACGCAACATTAATAATGCAAATCGAAGAAAGCAGCGAATAGCGGATAACATACCTTTTTCTTCCGGAAGAAAATACTACCGCGTTTCCGCCGTTTCTCAGAGTGATGATCGTAGAGCGCACTAGAAACAGAAAACGAACAATGTACGGCTAAATCTTTAGCGATCGCAGACACTTATCAAGTCCTGACAGCCAGATATAGAGATGAAGGACTTCTACAAATACCAAGTCAATGTGGAGAATAAATAGTAGATGCAACTAGAATGTAATTACAAGAACAACCAACATCTAATAAAGAAGAGGAATTTATGCGGCTCTGACGGTGCGTGCGTGTAACGATATTTGAAATTATTTGCTGGAGAAATACTGAAGAAAAGTTGTGGTGGCTTTGGTACACTTTTGCATTATTTGGTTGCTCTACGAGAAGTTGTTGTTGTTGTAGTAGTAGTAGAGAGAAAGAGTTCTGATTGTTTGGTTTATGGTTGATGTCATTCGTTTCTGTGTGTTGTTGTTGTTGAGAAGAAAAATACTCACTGGTGCAGATTCGATGCGGATTGATGGGAATCGAAACGTGTATGATGTGATGCGCGACCTTCCTCTTCGGTTTCCGATTCCGTACAGCTCGGTCTGCCCCTACACACCAAGCTAAAGCACATGCACTACAGCGCAATACAAGACTGATTCGTGTGTATCAATTTTGTGATCGTGATCTCTGAGAGATCTTGTAATTTGTGAACTTGAGCGATTGTGTGTCTCTATCTTTGCAGAGTGATTCTGATACATGTTATAGTTAATGTGAATATGCACAATTCCAATCAAATTGGTGAAAAGTTAAATGGAAAGTTTAAAGATTCTGTCTTTAACTATCTTTCTTTACACAGGGCCTCTGAAACTACTTTCCCCACTTTTAAACAGGGTATCTTTAACATTTATGATTCATTAGCCCATTTACGGGAACCCAATCCCAATCGCGCTATTTTCAACCTCTCACTAATATTTTACAATATTTTACATTGAAATCTCTACTCCCCAAAACTTCCCTGACACCCCCTATTCGCAGTATCCAAACGTATCACTTGAAACTATGAATAATATGCCTTAATTGTTCCAATTTTTGTGACTATTCACATTAACCACAACATAAATAGTACCTAGTATTAAATAAGTGTAGAATAGTATAATATAAAATTTTGAAACGGCCAAAAATAGTTTTAAAAAAGTAAAAGCATGCGGTTGGCTTCCTCATTCTTTGACATCTCCTCCAGATTGTTGTGCATAAGACAAGTGAGTAGTTAATGTCGAGGTGTAGTAATTGGTATAAGCAAAACATTGTAAATTGTAAAAATTTCTCGATCGAATACGTAGTAATAATATGAATATTGAAAAAAATAAACGCTGATGCGCTCGGTTTGTCAACTTACATCGGTAGTGTGGGTTGCGCGCCCGCCAACGCAGGTTCCGGGACCAAATCCCTTACAGCGATAATCGATGGCGTCGATACGGATTTCTGCAGCGGCAGGCGCACTGGCGACAGTCGCAGTTGTTCCGCCTCGCATTTCGCTTTCACCTTGATGAAATCGCTCTGCGAACAGACGGAGGATGCGGTGCGGTTAAGAATGCAATTTAAGCCGGATACACCACATGTACATGTATGCCATGTATGCACAATCAATCAATCTTTGCGCACAAGCCAAAGGCCCGCAATCACTTAAGGAATTCATTAAACCCGTGTACACCGCAATTGTACAAGCTTTCAACCCCGCTGCACACGGGAATCAATTGCCAGCGGAACATACTTGCAAATCAGCCTCATTTAGCGAATGGGTACTGGCGCCGCCGCCATTGCGTGTGCCCCGACGATGGTTTCCGGTGCCGTCCGCCCCCAAGAGACGCGTGGTGCTGCCGTCGACAATATCGACGAGGGACGACTCGTCCGCCTCCGACTCCATGCTGCTTAGCGAAATACTGAAAACGGAAGACCTACAAACATCGAATGCAAAAAAGACGCACCGGTCGGCTATAGCTAATCAACTGCAGTCGTAATCGGATAAAGGAGGGTTGTTCGTTTCATGTACGTGGCCACTACGCATACCTTCGCTGCCGGTGCTTGACTTTTTCCTTTGTACCGCTGAGATCCTCGAGCGCGGTCCATGAGCGTCGCCTTTGTGCTTCCGGCTGACACAACCAATCTTGAGTGCCTAAATGAATTGATTAGTTTCACATGGAAAACTGGCAAACAACGCTTAATCGAACGCAGCATACATACCGCTGCCTTTGCGACTCGTCGGCTGGTGCAGGGGCGAAGAGCCCAACGAACCGCCGAGCGTCTCCAATTCGGGAACGACTTCATTGAGCGTCGGACAACTGGCGCTCAAGCGCGCAATGTTTGCCAACAGTGGATTTAGCGTGCTTGCTGTAAAGTTTTTCGTGTTCGCCACATAGACATCTGAGAATGATTATCAATGAAATTTCGACGTCGAGAGTAAGAAAACGAGGATACGTACTGTGTGCAGTTATATCGCGCATCCGCTGCACCGTGTCGTGAATATCGCGCACCTGCTGGAGGCTGTCCTCGAGCACCGGATACGTTTTGTTCGCCGGCGAGTGCGGCGTAACGCTGATGGTGGGCAGTGGCACCGTTCGCGGCAGCATCTCGTCGAGGTGGTAGTCGGTGATGACGTCTTCGTCGCTATCCGGCTCACCACCGCTCTGCCCACCCTCATCTGAAATAACGAAATAACAATTAATTCTAGCATTCTTAGTCCAATCATCATCTTAAATAGTATCAGGGCTCAGAATCAAAAAACCACTATACTTCTAATCGAGCTTATTCTCTCTAGAATCTATCGTCACATACAATAACAGAGGGTTGAGAAATTGGAAAACATGATTATGCTAAATGTTATTGCAATAATTCAAAGTCTAGCTGTCACCCTAGTGTCCAAATAATAATCACATAATATGACAAAGAATTGGTAAGATGAGGACCACGAATATCCAGAATATTATTTCAATAATCAGGATTATATCCCACGATTTTCATCCAGTTGCATAATGGCACACTCCCACTAATACAACAACTTAGTGTGTACAATGAGTTAAGTCGTGCGCAATAACAGTACAAATACATTCTGCTCAACTTTTAATACGGCATTTAATTAAGTCTATGGTGATGATGATGATGGTGTGCGCGGCGCGCGCCGTGTGGTGAAATGGCTGAAAGACATTGCTTTTCCGCCGATCTGCATAAAACACTCGTTAAAATTCAAATGCGAACCGCACGCGGCGCAATAGCATACAATGCCAGCCCAAAGAAAGCACCGCTATGCCGCCTCTCGCGCTGATTTCGTACGCATTTACACACAATATTGTTTCGAGTGAGTCGTGTTCTCCATTCGCTCCGGGCGCGAAACGTAACATTCTCTTGTTATGCATATTAAGAGAATGCATCTGGTGTTTAATGTAACTTTTGATGAGAACGTTGTTTTTTTTTACTACTTTTGCTTGCGTCGTGTACCAAGAATCAAACATTACATTTATTAACAAATTAAACAAAAAGTTGTTTACCATCGTAAAACATTCAAAATTCGACAAGGTACGCGCCGTACAACATGCGCCATAAAATTAGTAATGCTCAACGTGCAATATGCAATTGTTTATGCCATCCAATAAGCGCATTTCTATAAATAATGTAAAAGTGCGCGCGTTGTTCACAAATTGTTTCCGAGCGCTAATTGTACGCCGCGTACGCGTATGCAGGTACATAAAATATCGTAAAGCACCTTTTCGGCGAATCGATTCGCAGATTGTACGCCCAGAAATTCGCCACGATTACGATGGTTTAATTACGCTCATAAACTAATAATTGCGGTAATGCATAAAATTATAAACGATTCTCGCTCGCGGCGCGCACACGAATGCGGGCTCGAAATGGAACTCGAGGGCGCCTTTACGTTTATAAATATTGCGTGCGGGAGATGAGCGCCAAAGCAATGACAAACCCACCAGGCAAGTTGTCTGTCCTTGGCCCACATGGAACGCTGCCCCCGACCCAGTTTCCGACCTAGCATCGCGTTACACGGCCCATCTCGCCGCCTGCGTTTTGGGATGCAGGACGAAAGCAAGCACAAAGGGCCTGCAGCTGAAGCAAGCAGCAGCAGCAGCAGCAACACGTAAAAGCATCGAAACTGGGCCAATGCCTTCACTGCCACCCGCTCGCCTCCTGCTGCTCCTTTCGGCGACACGCGTACATACAAATCGACTTTACGCGTCTCTTCCTCTCGTTATTACGCCAAAAACGTACGCTCCCTAACTGTTTTACAGACGGCCTTTGCCAAAAGCACGTGAATTAATTGACTTTCTTTCTTCTCTCGCCATTCGTTGAGTTCGATTATTAAAACTACATTCAAACCACGGAAATAATGCGTTAATAATATATGCTTTGGCGAATTTTTAAATCAAGGACGAAATTATGTTCGTTATATTCTCCTGTAGATATTTAAAAAATGCTAGGATCATTTTAAAAGACTACTCCCAAAGAATAAATTTTCTTTTCCATTCGTTTCCTGCATAAAGTTCATCATCTATCTTTGCAAAGTTGATAGAAAAAGATTAAAAAAATTTGCGGCTAATCTTTAGAATCTCAAAAATTGAACCCCCCCAAAGTAATATCAGAAGCCCCTGCACTCGGTATGAGGGAAATTCGTTTCCATACTATGTATGAAATATAGGGGGTCACCCCCGTTCAGCTTCGAAGCTCGGAAAACTTGTAATGGTAAATCCAATTCTTGCTTACTATGTATGGGGGTCACCCCCGTTCAGCTTCGATGCCCGAAAAAGTTGTAATGGTAAATTCAATTCTTCAATCTTTTGAAGTGTTTTCGTGAATCTTCGTCTTCCTCCGACCTCCAAGCGATGGCCCACCAAGGATTAAAGCGGGTGAGTACCCAATATGGGTTTTAATTCTCTTCTCCTATCATGAATATTTCCGATTTTAGATTAGCGCGTCACATTTATCATCGGTATATTTTTTACTGTATTCACATCAACTATTTAATGCTGTGCAATAACGCACAACTAAATTATACCAATTCTTCTAATATGCAGTAATTTCAGATACTGCTAAAATACACTATGATTTACCCGATATCAAAATAGTATTTTTGCTAATAAACATTTTGTCATTTTAGAATTTAAACATTTCCTGGTTTACCTCCCACATTTATTACAAGAAATTTCATTGACTTTATGTTTTCCTCATTTACGATTGTATAGAACTAGGAAAAGTACGTTTGAATCCTTAAAAAGGTCATCCAAAGACAAATAAAAATATTAATAACGCATGTCGTCCGTATACATCCGCATTTTGGTCGAGGACACAGTCAAACGTCCAATGGGAATTGCAGGACGTAAACAGAATATGTCACCCCTATTTATTTATTTATTCAGCAGCACACTGGGAATGCTCGCCGACAAGAAGAGAAAAGCACAAAAATACACACGCAATTGTGCGCATAAATCACACTCCCTGTGCTACTACCGCTGGCTACAATGTATACCGCATCCAGAATCTCCCCAAGGAATCTATTTATTCCGGCCCGTGTGCGTTTTTCACTCGCATTTCCATTCCGGAAATTTACGCTGGCCTACATACCTACAACCACACCGAGTGCATGTCAATCAATGAATATAATGATTTGATTAGTGTAAAACAGCAATCACTTGATAATTCAGAAATGATTGAAATATACCGCAGCTGAATTATCCTTGCGGTTATTCCCAGGCGTGCGAGCGAGCGGAGGCGTGTTTTATTATGTTATTTCTTTAATTTAATGCTCGTACATTTGAAATGCACTCGGCGTTTCTGGCGTGTTTCACGATGAAATATCGTAATTGCATGCAACAACAGCGGGCAATTTGTACCCACGCCATAACTCAAACAAACAAGTGGCGTCTTCGTCCACTGGAATTGCGCGCAATCAAGCGAAATCCGTAATTAAACGGCTAATTGCAATATGAATAAACAATTAAGTCCATTAGACGCGCGAATCATTAGGTGACACTCGCTCCGAGATATATAATTAACTACGCTAATTGCTCCTATAAGCTCAATTATCAATTAAAGCGCTTCTACTGCAAAGGAGATGATTGCATCGCCTCCTACGCTTTCATCTCCTGCAACTTGGATAATTGCTTAATTATTTATGATTAGCGAATTTGCCAGATCTAATTGCGTTCGCTCTAGGGAAATTGCAAGCAAATTTACACGTTTTTTACAATTAAATTACATGAATTAAAGCAATCATTTACTATTTTAATGAATAAATATCCGGAAACTCCTTAAATCATTTGAAAATTTAAGAAATTACATTATGAAAATCATGTCTTCAATGGTTCAAAATCCTGCCGTACAAATTTCCCTATTTCTCTTTAGAACATTCCGGAAAAACATCCCGAAGTCAGTGGGTAATGGGAATTACCCTCATATCTACTAAACTATACTCCCGAAAATTAAAAAAATTTCTTCTCCACCCCTTCAGCAACCACCCCGTCTTGTATAAACGCTTCACACCAGCGATCGCCACGTGGAATATTTGTCACAAAAAAACTTTAAATTCTTAAATTATTATAAATTTTTACTGATTTGCATCGAATACATTAGCGGGCAGAGAAAATCAGGTGAATATTTTACCTAAAATGCTAATAATACTAATGAGACATTTCCCTATTTCTCCCTATTGATCGTAGTTATCAGAATGATTATGCAGAAAATAAATGCATAATATGCGATGATCCTGTATAAAGTAAACATCATCACCATTGAAAAATGTCAAGTAAACATTGCTTTGAATTGAAAGTTCAAGAACAATTTGAAGCTTAAACAATGCCAAGAACCGCTGAGAATTTCAATGATAACATGTTACTTACACTATTAACGAGCGCGGATGTACCTACACTTTAGCGCGCATACAAATGAGTAATACCGTTTACCGTATCCTTCCTTCTATCAGCTCGCTCAAACGCGATAGCACCAGAGCAGCGCAGCGCAGGAGTTCTAATATGCATTTAGCGTTAGGTAAACTTCAAAGCGTGTTGCGTAGCTGAAGCAATAACACAAAATATACGTTCGCATCGCCGCCTTTGCCGCCGCCATCCTATCAAATCAACCCGTGTATGTAATGTATAAATAGCCCACAATGTTGTTGGCGTATAATGATGCGCCCAATGTTTACTCAATCCTCCTACTTTGTGGCGGCGAGACAATCACGCACATCTCCTTAATTAATTGCAACAAAATATTTGCGCATTTCTTTAAATGGTATGACACACACACACACACACACACACACAGCTAAATTGTTTATGGAGCGTGCTTTTCGGTGATTTACAAATATAGTAAGTGTAGAGATTATTTATAGAAATTCACATGTAATGGTTTTTCCGCGAAAACTCACAAATCGCGTAGGAAAAATGCGAGTTGAGATTAACGCAAAGACGACGTAAGTCGCCTACGATGATGATTTGTGTTAGGAAAACCTAATTTACCGCCCCCAGAATTTATACACAAACACACCACAAATTCTAGCACACGTGCATACAGTCCATTTGCATTGATTTACCGCCTCCGAACGCAAACGGCGCACGAATGAACGGTGTGATTGATGCATCATAACATCAATCACATTGCGGTGATCGCATTTATTATTTAATTAGTAGGAAGTGTGCTCTATATGCATTTATTCATTGCATTCAATCTAAATATTAATGAATAATCTATTTCAGCGCTCCAATTTCAAACAGTTTTAAATATGAAAAGTGTGCCAAAATTGTTCTGTCATAAATTGTTCATATTATTAATCGATATTTTGATAACTTTCTTTGTTTTCTATGTTATTATTTTACCCGAATTTACTAATTTCGTTGATACTTTACAGTTATATGCAAAAATTGAAAATTCAGTACAAAATAAACAGGCAATGAAAAAATTCCCAAGTGCAAATTAACAGGTACATTAGCTTCTTTCATTGAAATAATTTTTTAGCCTCTGAAAATGTGCACATATGCTAAAATGTCCTTTTACCGCCTCCCAAATGCACCATAGGGTTACTACGGTCCGCTGATACACTCCGAACCCCCAAAGGGAATGTCATACATTTTAGCAATCACTGGTTCATCCCTAATTAAATTATTAGACCTTTAGCGTAGAGTTAAATGCTTCGCTTTGATTTTATAAGTTAGATTAAAATGAGAAATCAACTTGGTGACAAAGAATTTACGTTAAAAATTAAGAGTTTCCTTTTCAAGTTGTTCATGCAAAAAAACAAACATGAATTTAAGATCTTAAATTCGTCAAAAGTCTTTCCAGAAATGTACGAATTTCGTATTATAAAAACACATTTAAAAAAACTTTTGTTAAAGTACAACAGAACACAGCATTCAGTGTACATGAAGTAGGTACATAAAACTTTAAATGAATGTAGTTCAAAATATAGTGTGCACAATAGGAACTAAACTTATTGAGAAAACTAAGCATGTATCACCTTCACTCCCACGAGAAGTAAAAGTTTAATTAAATATTGATACAAGCACCACCTGTGCGAATTGAATTAAAAGTTTAACAAACTCTATACATACACCCTACATAAAAGCCTCTTTGTACTTTACCATAGCAAGTATTCACTTCCGGAAGTGAATAAGACAAACTTTCGCAGCTGTAATAATTTTCAATTGTTATCCATTATCAATTCACTTATTTTCAATACCAAACACCTATTGCTTATTCTATTTTTAACTTTCTCTCAAATTACAAAGTGAAATTCAAGAGATAATTCAATAATGAAATGAATAGAAAATCCCACTTTTTTTCTACGTCTTAAAGCGCGAAAGAAATGTAAAATTTGTTTCATTTCCGTTCGGAATTTCCTGTCGAGTTTTTTAAACTCGGCCTCGACACACAGCAGCGACAGCAGCAACAGTGACTTGTCTGATTTGAAGGCGATCTCGCCAGCATCCAGAGCTCCTCTCTCGCGCATTCAAAAGCATAAAGCCACAAGGAGAGCACGGCCGAAAGAGAGAAATACGCGGTGCGCGCGGAGACACACTCAACCTTGAACTACTGCTGCTGTAAATTTCAAAGTTACGTCGTCAATGTCTGCATTCGCCGTCATTTACGCGTTTTCCAACTAGTCCTTGTTTCTGCCAATGTCATTTCGCCCATAAAAAGAGCTAGGTACCTACGCATATTACTATTCTAATAAAATTGTTATAAATACCTAATTATTAACCGCACTCTTTCTGCAACTCGTCGACAACTATTAAATTTTACCATACTTATAACATCACTAACCATTTCGAACATCTATCAACAAATACGTAGAATTCTCTAATAGTCCAATAAAAAATATTTAAAATAGAATTATTATGAGGATGCGCAAATATTTACGCTTTTGTTTTTATGACAAATACTTTTCAGCATTATCTAGAATTCCCGAAAAAACGAAACGAACAAAAATTCCAATAATACGTTGTATTTAAAACCAAATTATTATGTAATTCTCGACATAACATTGAAAATATCTGTATTTTTCGTATTCTCTTTCTTTCATTAAATCCCCAGAGTGATCAATAACAACATATTATAGGTAGCAAGCAGCCCTTAAACAGCAATCATTATTTCCCGCTCCCAATAATTTTCAACAAAAATGACAAACAACCGAAAGAAATTATATGAAAAGTTCCAAAAATCCATAAAATCTATTTCATAAACAAATAAATTACCCGATCCAAATTATATTAGGCACTATACTTTTTTTCTGTTTGTAATAACGCGAGGCGCTTTGTGTAAATAAAACCAACCCGCTCATAATTAAATTTAACCGATAAATAAGCACAAAATCAATAAAACTATGAGCCGCGCCGCGCAACAAAGGTGGACCGAGAAAATTTCAATAACACGATGATTGCAACATCATAATAAAGCAGCAAATCCACCCTCATTACAATGTACATCTTATAATTGCGCTTCAGTGTATGAAATCAAATAAACTTCAACTTGTTTTATTAATTTACCTAAATACATAAAGCGCGCAGTAAATTAAAATCGTGCTGCATGTCATAATGAAGCCCCGGAAATGTGTCCAATATCAATTCATACAGCTGGACGCCCGCTATAAGTATAGATGAAAGAGTGCTATAAATAAATATATGCGCTTGATGCTCGGTATGCTGCCGCTGCCGCTGCCACCACCGACGACGACGACGACGGTGGTGGTTAACAAGGGAGATTTGAGAGACATCAGTCGTGATATGAATCTCTATGAGACAACAGGTTGCCTCTCCATTTAACTCTCCTCGAAGGGCAACAAGCAAGCGCCCGAATGCAAATTGCACGCGAGAGTACCGTAATTGATTAATGCACCTACACCTACACCTGCACCAACCCCCTCTAAATGCATATTGATGAGCCAAGGGGGCAGCGTGTGCGCGCGCTAAATCAACGAAAGCGTTTTTCGAACGAACGTGAACACGCGCACGCCGCCAATCAATAATACACTGACCTATGCGCGCACTCATAATCTCTCTCGATTGAGAATCATTAATGCGCTATCAATAAACGATTAGATTATTGCGTATACCTGTTGTAGGACACCAGCTCGCCTCGACGTATTCGAAGAGATGCGTTCGTTTCTCTTCTGTGACTTGTCAGCTTCTCAGTCGGCGAGTGCCTTTTCTTTTTATTAGCGCTGTCTGACTAAGAGGACCTGTTTGATTTCACCGCCTCCTCGTCGTGTGCAATAAATTAATATGCGTTACGCGCCCGCCGCCCGTTTACGCTGGCTGATTAGGACGATTAGTGCACACACAAACACGTCGCGGACGCGCGCACCGCCAGAGTTTGCCGATACGAAAAACACGAGCGAACGCAAGTCCGCCACCACTGCCGCCGCCGCCGCTGTCAGGGCGACCCTCTCTGAACGTGACGCGCTTGCCGCCCGTGCATTACTGCTCGAGCCCGGCGGATCGCCGCCGCGCGCGCCGCCAAATCGATGCCAAGGCTGACTTGCGTTGCGCATATCGAGCGCGCACATCGAGGGGGATGGATGGATGGTGCGTAAGCACACGTTTGCGCTTTTGTTTTATTCGTTTACAATGCTCGCACACGGCCCCCGCCGCCTCCGACGTTCGCACTTGTTTTTGCCGATAAATAAAAATCACTTTGTTGCTTTTTCGCACAACTTCAGTACTCACATTATTCGTTTAGTGCTAAAATTTCACTTTCAACGTTAATTTTCTTCTTATCAGCGAATTATATCATCAAAAATTAATTCAACTTCTAGAATATTTCAACTTGCTTATCATTTAATTCATTCTTTCTCAGCTTCAAATTTTAAATTTTACCCAACTTTTATCATTATCAAAATTATCCTAATAACTTAAAAATTTAAATCCCTTCACTAATAAATAATTCATTTTCCTCTCAATTTCCGTTCCAATAAATTTATCGCCATTAAACATCAAAAGAAACTTTGCAAGAACTTCTAGAATATTCCAGAAGCGACTAGAAAGAATATTTATTTCTCTAGAATGTTCACTTATGTTTCAATTAAATTATATACCGCTTTAAACTCTGCATCTTCCTCGCCACGCGATATAATAAACGCATATGCGAAATAAATCTTGTATTTTATAACAATGAAATCCATTTCGCAATATTAACTATGAAATCAGCACATTGAGAATCGAACAACAGCAGCAGCACGCCATTAAGGATCCGATGTGCAATACGCGCGCGGTCATATTATGTAAATATCATAATCAATCGATCTGCGCTATTCGCAAAAATGACGCAATTATTATTATGATATGGGACAGGAGTGAAATTTAAATAATGTATGCCATGATGCCGATATCCATAATGCGAATGTTATTGCTTCGACACACGTTGCTGGTGTGCGCCTCACTCATCGGTAAAAACATGAAAAAACCATCAATTTCTCAAACGTCAGCCTCTGAGCTCTGAGCGCAACATTATTTTTGGCATTATTAGCACAAGATATAAACAATGAGTCCATCAAGCACTAATAACATGTTTTCAATGCCTTCCTCAAAAACGTTAGACGCGCGCCAGGTATATGTATTCTCAAACAGCAAACCCATTAACGTACAGTTAAAACAATTGCGCCTGCCTCTCCTGCCAACAAATGCTTACGAAATAAAAGCTAAAGCCTAACAACACACACCCGCATCGTGAAGAAACCATAATAAGAAAATGAAAACGCAAAGGCAAATGGCGGTCTAAATATGTAAATATCATTAAACCAAAACCGCCGTGTTTTGTTTACATTCGGCAGCTTCATTTCACCGTCCGTTCGCCGTTCGTTGTGTGTGCTACTAAGGTTATTCACATTGCAATTAGCAAATGCACATCACGCATTGTATAATAATAATTATTCGTCAGCTGCACATTCGTTCGTTTGCATGCTTGCTTGCTTGCTTTGTCTCGGTCGCCACCTTTTTCCAATGTAAATAAACAAAAGCAGTAGTCGCAGTCGCAGTCGCAGTAAGCCAACAGCAGCTGCCTATAATCGCATGTGCATAAAACACAATTACTTGTATGATAATAATATAAACATATTTATTCAAGGTTTACCTATTGAACGAATTGAATTTTTAATTTGTTGCTCTATTTGTTTGCGCATTCAACTGATTAACTTTTTTCCATTGTCTTGCGAAACTAGATTAAATTCTTCTCATTTTTTTTTGACAGCCAAACAGTATTTCCAGGTTATAGTTGGAAACACTGAGAAGTAGACCAAACTCCTTCAAAATGAATAAATGAAGCTACTGCATTCGCGCATGTAATTGTGCATTCAATACATTTAGTTTAACTTTTTAACGGCATATTGGTGCGCTCCGCATTCTTACCCACGACCTACAATAATCTATTATTCATAAACGTGAAGCATCGCAGAGCAAAATATTCCCATAAAACACAGCAATCTGCAGCACCGAGAGAAGCATCTAGAAGCTTCTCTTCTTCTTCTTCTTCTCACACACTGTTCTCTTCTTCTTCTTCTTCTCACACACTGTTCTCTTCTTCTACTACCTGCTGCTCTCATTTTCAAATCGCGCTCGAAGAATTCAATAAGTTAAATAATTGAGCCGCTTAGCATATTTATCAATAAAAGTCGACAGCATTCCGGAAGTAAGTGTGC
Source organism: Aleochara curtula (assembly GCA_963978815.1). Lineage (NCBI taxonomy): Eukaryota > Metazoa > Arthropoda > Insecta > Coleoptera > Staphylinidae > Aleochara > Aleochara curtula. The sequence goes on along the minus strand of OZ022216.1, from coordinate 13,781,899 downwards.
TGCATATCAATAACAACAGTTATTGAATACGAATTATATGCAAGTGAGGAATGTCCAAGCGCACGGCACATGTTATTAGAAAATGTTTTCTCACCTGATGAGAGGCCGATTAATTGTTCCTCGAGCAAGTTATCCATGGTCCTGGTGTTGTTCGTTGATCATTCAAGTCACCAGCACTTCCTTCCTCATCGACGTCACACCACCCGGTTCGCGGAGAGTCCAATTATGTGGCGATTCGCGAGCACCACATATCGCCAAACAGCGGCTGTCTGGAATTTCAATGGAAATGTAATTAACGCAACGACACACGGCAATTATGCATACGCATCAGCAATGGCTACACTCACATTAGACGCACGAAGAATGTCTAGCCCGCAACGATGAAACGCCGTTATGAACGTAAACGCTTTGCATTCGTTTCGTACGTGTGCAGGTAAAGGTATCACAAGTTCCAGGTGACGAAGTACCTTCTTTATCAGTCAAAACGATTCACTTGCGTTTCGCCGAATTCGCTCACTTGCACTTAAGTCACTAGCGTCCGCCCCGTCCTCAGCACGCACCGATGTCTTCAGATGAAGAACTTAACTCGCGCATTGCTCGCGATTTGCAATGCTTACATATCCAACGCGACCGCAATCAGACTGCTTGCTTCTGGTCGCTGATGTTACTTTTCTGACTTCTGACACTTGTTGCCATTTTACCAGCGCGCTCTTATTGGAGGGAGGAGCGCCATCTTGACTTATGCTAACACGGTGCGACATGCCATCTAGGCTGGAACAAGTGATACAGCGCTGACAATCCATGCCTGTTAAAAGCAACATAACCCTAAATGTTAGTGAAGTTCGTGAACAAGTGCGTTTCTAAATCAAAACATTGTGCGACAATAATATTCAAGTTACATAGTTCGTCGAAGCCTACATCGTCGGAAGTGTTGACTTCATACCTGCTTCAGTGTGGTGAGCCACCTTGGACTTCGTATTTTGTTAAGGTAAGGGTTTGCATTGCTGACACACTTTGGTTCAATTCTTTACGTTGCCTTGTGTTATTTTTATTCCAAAGCCACCTAGGCTTCTAGAAATTGAGGTTCTTCATTGTTGTAGTATAATAGCATTATTGACGATCAGTGGGGGAAGTCGCATTTCAACTGGCCTGTAGGGAACTCAAACTATCATATTCTGAGAACTGGTTGCTACCCCTACATTAAATATCATTGTACAAAGCGGGATAGAGAGAATCTAGAGCTGCAAGATAAGTTTTTCCGTTTTATGAAGGTGTTCAATCTTGGTAAGTAGAGTCATTGCTGCCAAGGCAGTCCCAGAGTGAACATCCAAGCTAGTCACTTCTATGTCCAATTGTTGATATCTAAATTGTTTGTTTAGGTATTCCCTGTCTTGCTTATGGTATTGCTGCAAAGTGCCTGATATCGTACGAAGAATCAGTACATACCCCACGCGGTGAGGTAAAAATATATTTTTTATACAAAGAAGATAAGGGCTCACAGTACTAAACACAAGCCAAAATGCTTACTACACTCCTCCAAAAATGGCGAAGCTCCTCCATGTGTGTCAAGCAGATACAGCAGGTTGGCTATCAGGCAATAGCTTCTGCCAGCTCTGCTGGGGATGCACAGGAAGTTGAGAAATTTAATCAGTTTGGTAAGGATTGGTGGGATCCCAATAGCCATATGGGCATTTTGCTCTCTATGAATGAGATTCGCGTGCCTTTCATTCGGGATGGCCTTGTTTTTAATGGCGTCACTGGGAAATACTTCGCCACAGCTACGCCACTGCGCGGGCTAAAGATCCTCGATGTTGGTTGCGGTGGCGGCTACTTGACTGAGGCGCTAGCTCGTATTGGAGGGGAAATGATAGGCATTGATAAAGGCTCTGAGGTAATTGAGGCTGCTAAAGCTCATCGAGATCTAGATAAGGAAATTAAGGATAAAATCGACTACGAGGAAACCAGCATTGAAGATTTCGCTGCAAAGCATTTTGAACAATTCGATGCTGTTGTATCCTCCGAAGTAATCGAGCACATCACCGATAAGGAGAGTTTTGTTAGGAACTGTGTAGCCTGCGTTAAGCCAGGTGGCTCAATCTTTATGACCACTATCAATCAAACTTTATGCTCGAACGTGCTTGGCATCTGCATTGCCGAAAATGTATTAGGCATTGTCCCAAAAGGCGCTCATGATCATGATAAGTTCATTGAACCTCATCAATTACAGAGCATTTTTGAGGATAGTAAGTCAAAATCACATTTTACTTAAATATACTATTAATATGGTTTAATTATAAATTTCTCTTTATAGATGACTGTTACACTGTCAAACTTCATGGATTTACATACAATCCAATGACTAAGAATTGGTATTGGGTGCCATTTACTGATATCAATTACGCCATCCATCTCGTCAAGGGACCTGAAATTTATTAAATCGGTTTCTTTCGATGCTATTGCAATGCTGTGGTTATTGCCGGCATGCTAAATTTTTCGTTTATGATTGAGTAAATTATTGTACTAAAAAGTTACGGTATTTAGTGATTTTGGAGTTAAATTAAAGGTGCAATAGCCTTTTCTGAGGTCTTTAATAATTAGATTTTGATATTGCAATGTACTGAATATTGCCAGAATGTTAAATTTTACTGTTTGTGATTGATTAAATTATTCTACCAAAAAGTTACAGTACTTATTGATTTTGGAGTTAAGTTTAAGTTAAAATAGCCTCTCCTAGGATCTTTAACAATCACATTTTGATTGGTGTTTTTCCTATTGTGTAAAACAACAACAATCCCACCATCAGGACGTTTGAATGCCGCCGCTTCCAGTCTGCTACTGGATGTATTAAGGCCTATTTTATAAGAGCCACGCGGAATAAACTTTGAAAAGTGTCCCAGCGCGTAAAACATTGGCTGTTTATAGAACTCTTCACCATTTTCATTGACAATTATTGGTGAATCTACTTCATTGCCGATGTACGTTGGTCCTCCGGACATATTTAGAGCCAGGTTCCAATCAATCCACCCGCTAACATGATGATTAAAGTCCTGAATAATACCATGAGCGTAATCTTCTGCTCGGGACCAATCGCCTAATATAACTGCATTCTCCCATATTTTGTCTCCCCTGCAGGATTCGGTTGCTAATAGCAGCAAATTTGGGAATTTATTATGAGTTAAATCGATGAGTGATGTTGGAAAGAAATCCCAATACCAATGCAAAGCAATGCCGTCAATGAATTCAGCTGCTGCATCCTTAACAACCTTGAAACAAACAATTAATCAACAATTATGATGGAGTTAAATGACTATGATAATAATCTCTTACGATTTCAGGCCACCAAGGTAAAAAGAAACGCTGGTCATCCAATGTGAAAATCTTTAAGTCCCTGTATGATGAATTACGAATTGTCGGACCGAAATAGTCTGCAATCCATTGTTTCTGATTGGGGACAATAGCTTTTGTTATTAATTGAAATATTATCGATATTGTTCATACAATACCATATCATTTGGAAACCAGCCGACAGTGTTTATTGAACTTTGAACAATCGCTAAACTTGGCTCATTACCGGTGCTTACGCCCCAGAAAGTAATTCCATGCTTTTGGTATTCATCGAAGAACTTGATAAAATAATTAGCCCATGTTTGATAAAATTCTTTTTTTAGTTGACCACCGGTATACAACCCATTGGTTTTCATCCACCTTGGCGCTGTCCAGACCGATGTAATCAACTCAATATTCGGATTGATATCCATAACTTGTTTAATTGTTGGTATCTTATGATGCAAATCTTCTTCCTGGAGAGTAAAATGCTCCAATTCAGGATCAGCTTCGGGATAATCATCGTAACTGTATCCATGATCTGAAAAATCTGTGCCTCCCATAGGCACCCTGCCCATATTATATTCAATTCCGTGTGGACCATAGTAAGATTCTAAAAGTGTCCTTTTTAGATTGCCTTTTAAATAATTAATGTTCATTGTTGCAGCATCGGTGAAAGCCCCACCAAAACCAACAATTTCCTGCTGTTTTTCATCGCTTTTAATGTCTATTACGACAGTATCAGAGAAAAATCCCAACTGTGGCGGATTTCCTTCAACAAAGTGCCCAGTTGTATTTTGAAATCGCTGTGACTTCTTATCACTAGTGTAAACTATGAAGGATCCTTCTGGTTGTTTTTCAACAGGATCAATTGTATCGCATCCTTTTTTGGAGCAAACACAAACGAAGCTTGAACCACCAAAAGAGCGCCGATCGCAAACATTACTTCCAGACGTAAAACTCACTTAAAAATAACACATGTGTTTAATAATATTATATTAAATTTTAGCATAAAATTATACTAACAAACAGTTAAAACAATTATCACAATGCTTGATAGTCGATTCATTATGGATAAGAATGGCATTGATAATGTGTATCCACGAATGGATACTGAACTGATTTCTGTAAACAATTAGAAGTCTATTTAAACACATTTAGCAATCTTTAAATGTATGTTTTTGTACACAAATCTAAATCATCGAAAAAATAATGGCATTTTGTTTATCATCAGTGCAGGTAAAACAAGTGATAAACGATGATGATTATTTGCAAGTAATGCGCTATTTTAATCGTTTTCAAGGCTAACGCGAAAGTTTTATAAAGATGCTGAGTGTTTGGGAAATTTTCTTATACATTTCCGCATAAATATTTCTATATCATTACCAGTTTATAAACCACATAGTTACGCTAAGTGATAATGGGCTGTAATATAGTCAATGTCATCAACTAATCCATTCCAAGCAATAAATTAAATTATCTACTTAAATTTTTCATTTCCATACGCAAAGTAATCAAGTATTAAACTCAATTCAACAGGTGTAATGACGCAATGCGGAGCGTTAAATGTTTGAATGTATAATTGTAAAGTTTTGTTATTGCATTATTGCTACGACCGCGCGCGATAAACAATGGGCTAAATAGTAATGCAATATCGCATCAGTCTCGCTGAATCCATGAAGGTAAACTTGAACAAATATACGTGCAGTTCAAGTAAACGCGTTACGACGTATTTTCGCCATGACCACAATTAAAATTATTTAAAGTTTACGGGTAAATAAATATTTTGTTGCACATTAACAGCTGCATCATGTTTAGTGCCATAAAGTGTCTCAGTTTTAATTTTAACAAGTATATCATACGATCGGTGAGTGCATAAAGTTTTCCTGTCTCAAAAGCGCATATCCTAAACATTGTTAAATTAGTTAATACCAAGGTTATTTCTCTTGCAGTTTCTGCTTAGCAGTGTTGGATTTGTTCAAGGATCACTTGGAGGTGGTGTTTTTGCATTCACTTCAATTCTCTTCACGCAATTGCCAAATGATAATAGCATAACATTAAATCCCGATCAGGAATCATGGATTGGTAATAGGTTTTTTCATTTTCTATATAAAAAATCTAATGAATTTGTCAACTTATTTTAGTTATTTCAGTATTCAAAAATATAAACGCGGCTAGACTAATATTATGGACATATTTTAAAATATTTAGCCGGCTTTATCCGATAAGAGAATAACTAAAGTGCATGATTTAATAATGTAGTTTGATAAGCGTTGCTAATTAAAGTACTTTATCAATCGTCATTAATTATTTCAAAATTTACTTTGTTTTAGCTTCCATTACAACGCTTCTGATGTTTCCATCATGTTTTCTCAACACTTTCCTGCTGGAAATAACGGGAAGAAAACGAATGCTAATATGCAGTGAGATATTAAATATTGTTGGTTGGACTCTGATATTCTTCGCGTCGAATTACTCAATGATTTTCTATGGTCGTCTTGTGCTTGGAATTTATTGCGGCACAATTTACCCCACGTTCATTACATTCTTAGGGGAAGTTGTCATGCCACAATATCGTACTGTTCTGATAACAGCTCTGCCATTTGGTAGCACGTTTGGTACACTGGCTTGCCAGCTATTGGGTGAATATATTCATTGGAAACTCGTAGCAGCTCTTTTTGCATTTGCATCCCTGTATAATATTGCTGTGAGCCTTTACATGGCTGAATCTTATGTCACTTCCTTGGATCGAAACAGGATTGAAGAGGCAGATAAACTTTTCAAATGGTATCGAGGCACATCAAATGAAGCGCAACAAGAATTCAAGGAGATTTTAGAGGACAAACGTAACAAGAGCAAGGATTCAATGAAACAAGTTTTGGAATTGTGCATGACGCGCTCATTTCTTGTCCCCTTTGGGATTACAACGCTCGTCTTTCTTACAAACGAAGTAACTGCAACGCAAGCAATTATTTTCTATACATCTAGCGTAATTGGCATGATTAAGGATGATGCCACTTTCCACTATTATGCAACATTATCCTTGAATATTCTGCGCATCGTTGCGGTAATTCTCAGCTCGATTCTAACACAAATGACTTCAGTGCGCTTTATTCTCATCTCTAGCGGTTTCGCGCTTGGGTTTTCCCTAATTTCACTTGGAATTTTTATGTATTTATCTGTAATATACGTTCACGAAACGATTTTCCCGATTATTTCGCTCATTCTTTTAATTTTATGTGCGGTTCTTTACGGAATTGGACTTGGGCCTTTACCCTCGGTCGTTTGTGGTGAGATGTTCCCGCAAAGCACAAGAAGTATCGGTGGCTCAGGATGCGCAGCTTTATCATTTTTATTCCTGTTTATTGTCGTTAAATTTTTACCCATCATGTTTAACACTGTTGGTGCACATATAACGTTTACGATTTTTGGTGTTTGCACTTTGGTTGGCATCACAATTTCGCATTTTGTGCTTCCAAATACAAAGAATAAAACTTTACAAGAAATTAACAAACTATATCAAAGTAAAAAATGAGTATTCTAGCAGTTAATTAGAACATATTACAGCTTTAATAAATTTTAAAAGTAAATAATTGTATTACCTTTTTGTTAGTGCTTTCTTCACATACAAAAATTCACTACCTTAATAAATGGCAAACTTATAAATGTAAGTTCAAACGTGTTACTTATCAACTGACGCAACTTACGTGAAATAACGGTTCAATATTCAACACAAATATTAATTATGAATAATTTTGTTATTCATATAGCATACTAGTATTACAACAAATAGATTCAAGCGACATTTCACATATACATTGAGCTGCATTCAAATACATTCATACAACAAATCAAAATTGATCTCAAATTTAAATTAATCACAGATAATTTCTTAAGTACTAATTGGTGATAATTGCATCCAAATTGCTCACTTTAAATCAAGAACATTAGACGCATCTGTACACTGACTATCAGCTTTCTCCTTGTTCTTATCAATGCCCTTAACAGACACTTTGTCTTCACTTTCTTTGCTGGCACTTTCACTATAATCAACCTCCTCTTCACATTCTTCAGCCAGACTGCTTCTTTGTGCTTCTGCAAATTGTGTTGGATACTGCTGATTGATTTTGGTTTTTATCACTCTGATCTTCTTAAATATGTAATCCAGATCTTTCTTCATGTCAAGAAGCAATTGAGTATGTTTCTTGAATTCTGGTGCTACTGTTTTCAATCTGGATGCACTGAGTGCATTACAATTTGTGAGCATTTCATTTGTCTTCTCAAATTTCTGCAACCTAATCAAGACTATACTAAGGATTTAATGAGGATCAAAGGGACTTACATCTGTTTCTGTGCTCTTATCATAGATTCAACATCCTGCTGATCAACAATGCCAGCAAGGCCCTGAATGAATACTTCTGGTGCTGTGTAATTTTGAAAGCACTCAATGCTAAAGTCGCTCTCTGGTGTCCCCTTAATATCATCCATTGTGTAATAATTTAATTAAATATTTCTAAACAATTCAAAACACTATCCTGAATTTCACACTGACAAGCAAAGGTTATGTGTACACAGCAAGGATGTCAACAATCCTCAGACTACAAAACAATTGAAAATGAATTAAGGATTTATGAAATGGAAGGCAATTATTACTCAAAAATTATTTTTATATACAGCTTATTTGATTTTTATTACTAATCACTTTCAAATTCCATCTCTGTTTCTTTCTCTTCTTCACTCATTGTATCAAATTGTTTATCCCAATCTTTTAATTTACTTGCAGGCATCATAAAATCATCTCTCAGCACACTCCATGTCATCTCTTTCTTGGGTTCCTGTTTTTCTTTACTGGCCAATGCCTTATTGATCTTAATTGATTGTGCTTGATCTCCCATCAAATTATCAAGGAAATCCCTCTTATCAACGTTTTTCAAAACTTTGTCCCGTCTAACTTCCAAAGGACCAGCTTGCTCCAATTTGTTAGTAATATCTTTTTGTTGTCCTCTAACAGCATTGAACAATTGTACAACACCTTTTGTGGCAATTTTAGATAATAGGCGTTCTCTATCCTTATGTAAAATATTGGGTTTTATTCTTGCACTAGGGATATCTTTTCTCTGAAATCATATAAAACATGTAAACAAACATTCAATATTTAGCTATTGCAGATATTACCTTTTTTCTTGGAAGCCCTGCATCTTCATCACTACTCTCTGCCTGTACTTCTATTTTCTGTTCAATAATTTCACCATCAGCTGTTTCCACTTGAAAACCAGCTGGTTTAGGTTTCTCTTTCTGGACTTCTGATAGTTTTTTAGCTTTAGATAATACAAGTGTCTTTTTGTTTTTAGGTTTATTGGTTTTAAGGATTCTTGCAATGGAATCAGCCCAGCCAGCATTCATAGTCTCTTCATCATCATTTTCATCACCAACCACACTATCATTATCACTTGAGCTTCTGTTTGGTGATTCACTATTAACAGTATCTGTGTTATTTTCATTGTTAGTGTCTACATCAGCATATGTTTCTTCATCAGCAGAATCCTCATTATCTTCTTCCACTGATTCTTCATCTTCAGACTTAATATCAACTTCAATTTCATCTGATATAGACTGATGATCTGAGTCTTCTTCACTGCTGTCCGTTAATTCGGTTTTAACAGATAATCTAGGCTTACTCGCCATCTTCACAGTATTGCAATTGTTTTATAATTAGTAAATACTTTTTCTGGATATCAACACTACTGATCACAATAAATCAAAACAGCATGCACAAGTTGGGTTATAAAACGCACATGTTTTCAAGTTAGGCAATCACTCCTGCATGATCAAATTGTACTTTGACCAGAATCAACAATATCCTATGTAAACAATTAGACCGACTCATGCTAATAAGCAAATAATTGAACTTATTGCGCAAATTTCGTGGTTATAAATATAATGATAGTTTATTTATTCTGATCTTTTTCCATAAGCAAACAAGTGTGACCTTAACTGACGTCACATCAAGCCGCTAACCGTGAATAGAAAAATGTGTGTCAGGTATGAAAGAAAACGAATTTGAAATTAGGCGTTGCTGATGAGTGCGTGTACATCGCTTGGTGGAATTCCTCAGAAAGCGGCGCAATACAAGCGCAAATACGACAAAAGCAATGTGCACAAGGATTTCATTTGAAATTCCATTCAGTTTACATACAGACTACACAATAGTGTAACCTTTAACGCCAGCACAACAATAAATCATCTGAGGATCATCGCTAATCTTTGCGTAAGTCGAAACTGTTTTTCTCCTTAAATTAGAATCTGTCAGTAATCCGCTTGAGTTTTTATATACTTGCGCTAGAATGTTCCAGCGCTTTGTGACCAAAACAATGGCAGCAATTCGATCAGTTTCCTCCAGCAACTCCAAAGAACTGCAGATCAAAGCACTTGAAGAGAGATGCTTTCTTGTTACGCCTGATGATAAGGTTATTGGCACAGCATCCAAGAAGGAGTGCCATTTGGTTCAAGCAGATGGTAATATTCCACTTCATAGGGCATTTAGTGTGTTTCTGTTTAACACAGAAGGTCATTTGCTCTTGCAAAAAAGAGCAGCTGAGAAGGTATTATCCATATCATAATTTGATAAGGAGATAGCAGAGTAGTTTTAACATTAATTTTCAGATAACATATCCTAGTCACTACACTAATTCTTGCTGTAGTCATCCAATAGCAGATGTGATTGGTGAGGATGAAGAAGATAACATTATGGGCATTCGTCGAGCGGCACGGAGGCGATTGAATTATGAATTGGGAATTCCCATGGACGCCATTCCTTTAGAAAAATTCCAGTATATAACGCGCATCCATTATAAGGATAATGGCAATGGCATGTGGGGTGAACATGAAATTGATTATGTGCTGTTTGTTAAAGCAGATGTTGAAATGAACCCAAATCCTGATGAAATCTCGGAAATCAGCTTTATTCCCAGAGAAACTTTGGATGAGCAAATCAATAAGCTTAATCCATTAACACCTTGGTTCCATTTGATGTATAAAAGCAAGTTAAAGTTGTGGTGGGACAATTTGGATAATTTAGCAAAATTTGTTGATCATGAAAATATTTTAAAATTTTGAGGCAAATTATATGGTGCAATTTTATTGTTAAATCTTCCTGCTGCCTAATTTTTTATCAGTAGGTCTAAGCATAAACAGGAAATAAAATATTTACATTATCCTTTCGCCTCTTGGCGTATGCAACTTTTCGGACAAGGTCATATTTACTTTCCCGCGACAAATAAAACGTGCTTACATAACCTTCAACAAAATATTATAAAATTGCACGTGCAATTTTATGAAAGTATTGATTATAGCTTAAATTAAAGGCAGTAATAATTAGAAACGGGTGAATCATGAAAAACTACTCGCTTTAAAAAATAAAACGTCAAATACGTCCTACTGGTTAGAAAGCAAAAAATAACAATAACTGTAAATGATAGCCAACTCAATCGACGAGTTCACACTGACACATCATATTCATGAATTTAATTTGCATATTATAGCCTTGGAAGTTAGGTAAACTATGTTTTACATAAAAACATCTATGCTATTATCCATAATTTTGCCTTTTAATCGCGAAAGTTGTATTTAGATTCATATTCTAGGGAGTTTGGTGCGCCGTCATTGGCAGCGAAAGTAATTGTAAAGTGAAATGACATTTGTCAAACATCAAACAATTATGCTCTGCACACAATAAACACAGTGATTTTTTCCCAGAAAACAATAAGGAATCCTCGTCGGGCGGATTACACAAGAAGAATTAGTGCGTTGTGTTCTTACAGACAGTGTGTAGGATAACGCCAGCGGATGGTCTGTACGTAGAAAGACCTCGATGGCATAACCTTACTTGACCTGTCAAGTGAAACTAATTGTCTCAAGTGCAATTTGTTGCTGTGTTATTATTGTTACTCTATCGCGTAACAAAACAGCGATTGTGGTTAGTGGAGAGTGCGCATTACTCAATCACAATTCATATTTTGCAAGCTGTGATACTTTCGCCGCACGTTACATTCACCAATTCATCTGCAATGCACTGAGAATGGGATGTAAACAACTGTGAATTCCAGTCAGCAACTTGCATAAATAATTGCACAGGGAGTACTTGTTAGGGCCAATGAAGAACTTACATACAAGCAACACCATGATCAGGAACCCAAGGCAAGTATGTTACTTGTACCTCATGTTGTCATACTCATATATTTTGTTGTAGGCTGAATGGCTCCCTAAAGTCAACCTCAGTGAAGAATGAGAAATCCAGCAGTGTATTTGGGTTGCAGAAGATGCACCATGGGGATGGCATGATGCTTAGTGATAGTGACATATTGCCATTTCCAATGAATGACTTGGGGGTGATGTTTGATACGAATACCAAAATACAAACACTGAAAAGTGAACAAATCAAGAATGACATTAAGCAAGAGACTAAGATACCTGTGCACAGTATTATAGGTAATTATTATAGTATTTTTTCTGTTAGAATGCGTTTAATCTCTATGCGGCTAATTCAGGTGTAAGTAATGATGGTAAGAAGGTGAAAACACCAACGAAAAAGAAGCAGAACATTAAGAAAGCGCATAAGTTTGATAAACATCACGAAACGCTGCAGCGGATAGAATGTATCAATGAGGATCAGTTTAATCATTACCAGAAGCATTGGTTCAGCGCCGGCCTCGAGCGGCTGAAGATCGAAGATAGGTCGCGCGAGGAGCGTTTAGAAATAACGAGATATGAGTTGAAACGCCACTTGAAACAGTTAATGCGTAGCAACGTCGGCCGGGAAGCGCGCTTACCGCAGTTGTACAAGTGGAAGGATGTCGTTAAACGGCAGACCTCACCGCCGCCCGCGCAGCGTCCAGAACAACGCCTGGTGTCGCCTCGCAAGTGCACCAACTGCCACCGGGCGGCCCTTCCGTGCGCCCGTCACTGCCCCTTGCACATCATGAGCAACCCGGACCAAGTGCTGTTCAGTCACTGCACGGCAAAGTTCGCCGACAACACGCAATGCTCTGTACCAGTGTTTGATATCCTGCACGAACTACCTCTATGCGTTGAACATGCGCGCAAAAGGGTATGCGATTTCGTTATTTGTCATTCATATCATTTATTACTTTGGTTATTTTTTTAAACTGAAATACTACCAAAAATCAGCCAAAGATATGTATTATATGTAAGTTGTGCGTTGTTTTTAGGATAATTATAAGATGTACCAAGATGCAAAACCAAAGAAAATTCGCAAGAAGGCGAAACCGAGCGCAATGATCCGGCCGCAGAAGCGCACCAAGAAGAAGAAGAAGCCCTCAACGTCCGATGCGCAGCCGTTGCAAACAAACGGCAATGCCAGTCCAGTAGTTGAAGCGAACCTGAATAATGTTGCCGAGTATATGAGTGACACGATAGAAACGATTGAAGTTCCTAACCCGAGTAATATTCTCGACACCGAAATCTCCGATGACCTCATGACTGATGTGCATGACGACTCGGAGGAGCTGGGCGATGATATGGTCAACCAGGTGCTTGCGATGCAGGAACCCGACCCGCTTGAACTGGGCAACGTTGATCAAGTGCTCGTCACGCAAGCGTCGCACCTGCTCGAGGAAACGGACATTACGAACGTGCTGAACACGATACAGGCGGACGAATTTAGTGATTTCTTCACGGTGAATCGCAACGGCGAGTACGAACCGTCGCGCGAAGAGACCGAGGAGTTGGAGCGTGCACTGGCGGCGGTTGACAACGATGTTAAGTCCCTGGAGAAGCTTAGTCAGTCGCACGGTCTGCTCGACAACTTCCTCGACGATCATAATCTCGTTGAGTCGTTCGTGCAAAGCAGCATTGTCTCCGACGTGTTCCACAATGGTTTCAATACGTGCGGTGAGAACATTATGGTTGGACAAACGTCGCGTCTGTTATCAGTGCAGCCGAATTCGCATTCATAATAATCAAACGTTTGTGTTTGCGGAGGCAAAAACAGAAACAATTGACAAGCAAGCAAGCAGCAACCAGAGTCTTGTATCAATGGTGGATAGCGGGCGTGCGTATTTTCGATATGGACGTCAATTCCCGTTATGATTATATTCCTCAATTCCTGCCAATTGTTTATGTATGTATATAGTTGGAGCGCAGGAGCGACGCAAGTTGCCAGAGCTCAATCTTAGTAGAAGCAGAAGCAGTCTCTTGCTTTTTAAACAAACGAAAAAAACAAAACAAAAATCTGTGCGACGTGGTAGTGAAACTAATGATGATTAAATATCAGAGGATGATAACTTTTAATCTAAATATGGAACCTTAGGTAGCGTGTAAAAAATTCTATAAAAACAAAAATCAAGAAATTTAAACTAACGCAACTTTGTAGCGAAAACTTCAGGGCGTGATTTAAATGTATAATTCTAGTATGTAATGAAACCGGTACAGAAACACATCAACTAGAACACTGAACACAATACGCGTGAAGATTTAGTGTAGTAGAGTAACGCTCAAATGATTTCACTTTCATTTTTATTTTTATCGAATTTAAATTGTGTACAATTTCAAGTTGCAAAGGATTCTTTGGCAACTTTTAACAAGACACGCCATTAAAATTATGTGTTAGGTTGTGATTCTTAGCCTTGATTCGCGAAACATTATTATTATTTTATTTTTATAATATCGCAGTTTTTATGTAGGGAACAAGCGAACGACACAGAAGAAGAAAAAAAAACAAAACAAACAAGAAATCATAATGGTGCTCGGCATTTTAGAATCTCTCAAGATGTATAAGAAATTTAACAACATCTTTATAACTTAGAAACAAAGGTAATTCTAATAAACGAAATGTTGTTATCATGAGACGAATCAAATGTTGTTATCGTAACTTAAATGAAAAAATCATGTAGATTTAATTACCAATTGGTGGCAGCTGTTCCATTCAAACGATACCGATACCAAATTAATTAATTGGGTGGGATGCGAAAGAAGACGGTTGATGAGCGACAAGTAGCGTGTAAATTCACAAGAAAAGTTGAGAAAGAAAAAAAACAAACAAAATCACATTAAATTAACGAATGTATTTAATTGTATGTAACTAGGGGGTAACTGGTATTTAAAGCTTTAACGTACGCGTAACGTTTACATTTTAAGTTTCATTCGGTAAGCTCATTATGTGTAAAAATTATCATTTCATAAAAAAATTGTGCATAAGTATTCGATTTAGGTAAATTCGGTTAACAAGTTTATTGGCACTTGATTGCTGTAGACAATTGATAGAATTGGCGTTTGTAAGACTGATTTACATTTGAGATAGTAGGTTATATTAATAGTGAAACTTATGTTTATAAGTTTGCAGTTTAAAATCGATATGATTTTATGCAGTTCGTTGCTGTTTCAAGCAAGATATGTAAATCGTCATTATTTAAATTTTTGTCGAGTCACCCAGTTATTAACAGCCAGAGTAAAGTCAGTGAATGAGAACGAGATTGTGTTCGTTTCTTCGAAAACGCAGATTGCATTACGGCTAGAAATGTGAGAAATGCACAACAATAGGAATTCTCATTTATGTTGAGTATTCCGCATTGTTGTATCTATGTGCGAATACCTAGTATTGCGCCGCATAAGCTATCACTGTCTGTTTAGTTAGTTTTATTCAAATTGTAACGAAATACGCTTCTTCATTTATATTTATTGTATAAAGTGAACTTGAATGGATCACAACCGGAGAATTAGATTAGCGATGCTACTTTTATTGCGTTACATGTCTAATTGATAGCGAGTTAAGGATTCTATGTGTACATTTTATTACTTGTATTTAATTGATTCAAGTTGCGCGTATGCGATTGAAACGATCGCGAAAGAATGCCAGACTAGAAGAACGTATTCTTCTGTCCTAGATTTCTATTGGCAAGATGTCTAAAAGTCTTTGAACAAATCTGTACGGTGATTTTTATTTTCATAGCTTTTTATTTTTTATTGATTAAGTGTAAGTCCTCCTAGAATTGATTTGTATCATACATCTGTATACCTTTAAGTTAACACACAAAAAAACGAGACAAGAGGCAAGGAAACAATTGCTAATTTATGTGTAAAGTAGAAAGAAAATTGATTGATATAAATACAAAAAATGCAGAAACAGAGAAACCGATATACCAACGTCAAACAACACTCATAAAGTGTGCTTTTCAGGGATTTAATGCAATAAAGTGAGTCTTTTGTTGTGCGTTTTCTCAAAGGGATTAATTAAACTAATTGCGTATGTAAATACACTACGAAACGATATGTATAAAACATCATATAACATTATTAAATTAAAACTTGTAGAAAACGCCTACAATTATTTGTAGTTTCGAAAACTTTTAAATAATTTAAAGTCCCTCTTTGGAAGGAACGTGTACTACAGATCAGCTGTAAATAATCTAACCTTAGTGTTTCAGTGGATGTTCACGCGGTGTGTTTTGTTGTGTATTGAAATGGCATCAACATTTAAAAGAATATCTACATTGTTAGAACGTTGGCCTTTGGATCATAATAAAACTGGCAGGTATGTTAATTGTACACAAGTGTGTTGTTTGGCAAAAGAAGTTGTTTATAACTATTTTAGAGACGTTGCACAGTACTTACGAGACTCACTCCTTCATTCATACAAAACCGGCAATTTAAACGATAATCCGCAATTTTGGGACAAACAATACTTGGCCATTCAGCGTTTGGTCAACAACGAACATTGTAACAAATACCCACGTACATTAAAATCCAGCGCTACAGGTTTAACTTTAGAACAGTGTACAGTTGCACTATCCAACGAATTTCTTGAGCTTCTTGATCAGGAGGAACAGCCATTCTACAAACGGATATTAAGATCTAAGAAGGATAAAGAATAAAATGTTTAAGTTTCTAAGTTTTAGCAGGAGGCTGTCCCAGTCCCAAGTAGCTACAAACTTAAACAATGCACATGTTAGGCCTCACATTCCAGTGATGCTCAATGAAGTTGTATCATATTTAAAACCCATAGAAAATGAAACAATAATTGATGCTACCTTTGGTGCTGGAGGACATAGCAGAGAACTTTTAAAAACATCACCCACTGTGAAGATATTAGCATTAGATAGAGATCCTGTTGGTTTTAAAAATGCAGAAGAACTAAGCCAAGAATTCCCTGGACGTGTTGTTCCACTTTATGGAAAGTTTAGTGATCTCCCTGCTCTTTTGAAATCACATGGCTATCGACAAAACTCAATTGATGGCATTCTATTTGATTTTGGCTGTTCGTCAATGCAATTTGATGATGCAAAACGTGGATTTTCAATCTCTCATAATGGCCCACTTGATATGCGGATGACACCAACTGATGATACTCCATCAGCAGCTGATGTCATTGCATGTGCCACCGAAGAGGATCTATACAAAATCATTAAGTATTATGGCGAGGAAAAGCAGGCTAGAAAAATCGCTCGGTCCATTGTTGAAGCGCGATATTTATTTAAACGTCTGGTGACAACTCAAGAACTGGCAGATCTCGTCCAGTCTGCATATCATGAAGATGCAATATCAAAGGACAAGTTACAAAGACCTTCGCATGTTGCAACAAAGACCTTTCAAGCTCTGCGTATCTTTGTTAATAATGAATTGAATGAGATCAATGCAGCAATGATTTTAGCATCAAAATATTTGAAACTTGGAGGTCGATTAGTAACAATCACATTTCACTCTCTTGAAGACACCATTGTTAAGAGGCATATTGCTGGGAATGTGATTGAAAACACTGCAAACGTTTTGCCAATGAAATACCTGAATCATAGTTTAAACATTGAGCGTGAGGTAATCCAAGAGGCCATGGAAAGTTGCTGGACAATGTTGCATAAACATGTAATCACACCCAGCTCTGATGAAGTTGTGGAGAATCCTAGAAGTAGATCCGCAAAGTTGCGTGCAGCCGTGAAAATAAGATAGCTTAAAAGTTTAAATGTTATTCGTAGTTTTCTTTATTACATTAATATAAACCAAAGATAACAAAAACTCCAGAATTGCAATTACCAAGTAGCAATAAAGTTGTAGTTGAAATTCATCTTTTAATGTCCAATTGTTTATGAACTTTAAAGTTTTCATACGTTTGTAACTAATGTTTTCAACCTCCCATTGACCCAATATGTTTCTCTTATCTATTGAAAATTTATACGCACTACAGATACCATTTTAATCAAATAGTATATAACAAATTAAAGCAGTCGATGCATCGCGGCGTTGAAAGCAGCTGCGCTCGCTTTGTCAGTATCCACGCAACCATAATTAAAATTAGCCTTGGGTTTGTTTCAAATGCAAAATGCGCTATATAGAAAATCATGAATAAGTAAATGACACAAAGGAAATGTTCAGACTACAAACAAAGTAACGCGAAACTAATAGCAACTCTCACGAGATAATTGCCTTTAAAATTTGTGTGCGCTTGGATGCCATCCAATTGAAACCAAAAATGTTGTGTTTATAAACAAGTAAACAGAGAAACAAGCGCAAATATGGATTCATCCAGGTGAGTTGCATTTTTCGTTGTTGCACTCGCGATTCAACCAGTTTGAATTTAGTCCTGTGATGCGCCTGTAACAAGGTAATTCTTTTGTTTGCTAAGTTTAGTCCTACCTATTTCGCGGAAATAATGCAATAATGTTATCATTTATTGCAAGTGCGTCGAAATCTAATTGTTATATGTTTTGCACCATAAATCCGGAAATATTCGTTTTATTTTTAGCACACAATGAAAGTTGTTAAATGATAAAGAAAAATGATTTATACTTAACCTTCGTGAAAGTGCGGTGACGCAACTCTAATCCATGGTAGCATTTTAATCATTACAAACAACTCATCAGCTGCTTAAAGCGCAAACAACATGTGCACGCAATACGCACTGATACGCATATTGACATAGACTTTGTAACAAGGAAATGCATATAATCAATATCTTCGATTGATTAGTTATTTGCAATAATCATTCACTTAGATACATCTTATAGCAACATAAAATAATCAACTACACTCATACCTCGCTATTCGGCCGCCCTTTATACGGCATTTCGCTATATCGGCACTCATCAATTAAGGCACGTTTTCGATTTATGGCCTAAAACGTTTTACTATAACGTCAAAAAAAAATTTCGATGTCGATATACTTTTTTTCGATTACGTTGCCAATCTTGTGTAAGCAATCTAGATACACACTCTTTCCTATTTCCTCTTCTTTACGAGCATTTTTCAGTCTGTGCTCAAAAAGCGGCTGGTTTAGACTTGTCTTTGTAAGTGTTTTATGTGCATATTTATTAGTGATTGTTTCACATCAACGGAAAAATTAGAAATAATGAGGGACATTTTTGATATGCAAGTCCATATATCTGTATCTACAAATTAAACATTTTAAAGAAATTATGTGTGTAAACATATTTTATGTAATATGAAGTTATGCTGTTTTTGTTTATAGATTGATTTTTTGAGTCAGTTATTATTTTATGTACAAATGTATGTGATTGCTATGTATGTATTTTTGATTTAAATATTTGATTTAAAAGGTAAAATGCATTTTGAATGATAAACCAAGTATACGTATTTAACAAATTTGGAACCGATCCCATGGAATTTATATGAATTTGTATTAGAATAATTGATTCTTTATATGGCATTTCGCTTTGTGGCTAAGTTTCGTGGAACGTATCTAGGCCGAAAAGCGAGGTATGAGTGTATTAAATTAGTTTTGCACTCGCGCTTTTAATGCGCGCAATTGATGATTAGTTCAATCACGTATTTATCTATATATCACACAATTCAGTAATTTTTATATTTAAACCAGTCATATGTTCTCCGTTATGACTACCACTTTCGATAATTTGCAGTATTTTGCTCATTATGAAATTCTTATCATTCTTGTAATGTTCTATTATTGTAAACTTATGAAAAGCACATGAGTTAATATTTTTTTACAGTTCTAATTAAGTTTACTTTCAGGTAAGAACAACAAATGTTTTAACATTTACACTTTAAATCAATTTATTACGCCCAATGTCCTTTAAAACTGGACTGGAAGTTAACTTATCTGTGGTATTTCATGCTTTAATTAAATTTATACTTAATTAGTTTATTAAGCGCGCACAAAATGAGTTTGTTTGCGAAATGTGCGTGTATTGAGTTACCAGTTTTTATGGTTTTCTTTACCATTATGTTTTCATGTGAGTAATGCATATTTATATAAATTACTTTATTAATATTTATAATTTCAGCTTCCGTTGATTCGAATTTTATCATTTATCGCACTTGCTATGTCATTATGGGTTACAATGAAACGGATTGTGCGAAATTGGGATTGAATACGACTGATAATTCAACCCAAGAACTTGAAAATAAAGTTGAACCGTATGCAAATTATATCAGCATGTCAACTGGTCTTGTATCATCCTTAATGCCGTGCATTTTATGTCTTTTTATTGGTCCTTATTCGGATAAAACAGGACGAAAGATGATTTTAATACTCACGCATATTGGTAGGACATTAAATGATCCAAATGATGATATTTGATGTCATCTTATCATGATTACAGGTCTGACTGTATCGTATGGTATGAAAACCGCAATTGCTGCAATATCATGGATAAATCCATGGTACACATTTCTTCAATGTATCCCCACATTGCTTTCCGGAGGTGTGCCAACTTTTATCTTGATCGCATTTTGTTATTTGATTGATATTACGAATGAGGAAAACCGTGGTCTTCGATTGGGTATCATGGAAGCCACTGTTGCACTCGGAATGCTCGTAGGAGGATATTTAGGTCCTTATGGCCTTATTTACCTTGACTACATGGGTGTTTATATCGCATGCACCAGTTTAATGATTCTCTCCCTTGTTGTCACAACTTGTTTCCTAAAGGAAACGATTACAGTGGAAGAAAACAATGTAAATCTATTTTCTAAGCGTGTTGTTGATTGTCAACTAATTCTATATTTTTAGAATACTGTACTATTTTCGACCGTACATATCAAACAAATGATCAACGCATCATTTAGACAACGTAATCGATACAATCGAATAATAATTATTGGATGCATAATATCCATTACCACATATGTAATGGCAGCCAATAATACAGGAGTGGAAAACTTACTATTGCGCTCAAAGTTTCATTGGAATATACGAAATATTACGAATTATAGTAGTATACGGGCAATTCTTGCAATTGCAGGCAATTTTTTCTGTATTTACATACTGCATAAATTACTTAAGATCGGCGAATGCTATCTGTTAATTGTGGCATTAAGCTTAGCAGCAATTTCTACTTTTTTGATTGCTACCGCTCAGACAGATACGCAAATATACGCAGGTATGCTTTTATGTACCTCTGTTTATCTTGAACCGCTCTTAATTGAATAATTAATGATGATTCTTTCAGCTGGAGGGCTTTGTTTTATGGCAGGAATTATAACACCTTTAGTGCGCTCATTGATGTCTAAAGTTATTCCACGGGATGATGTAGGAAAAGTTTTCTCTTTAAGTATATGTTTCGAATCGTTAATAATTATTATCAGCGGCCCATTATATACTATTATATATAACAATACGTTAACAACCTTCCCGGGTGCTTTTGAATTGATACCCTGCGGAATACATGTGATAAATATGCTATTTTATTTGTAAGTATGCACTAATTACACATTATCTTCAATGATTAACATTTTTTCTTTGACAGATGGATTGCATTCTTAGGAAAATATGAAAACACAAACACTTATGTTAATATCTCCGAAGAAGAGAGTCCATCAACGATTAATTGAATATGAATATGCGAATGTATGAAACGATATATTTTTTTACTTATCAGCAAATATAATATATTTATAAGCGTAAAATATGCAAAGTACACGCTTTGTGTTCCATGCATAAGTATTTTAGTTTGTTTACTTGATAAAATTTTGTGTTATCACTGCGGTTTCCGCAGGTTATTGCCATCATTATGTGATAACACTGAATCAAAAACACATTCACGTGTTTGATTTCATTACTTTTTAGCATTTCGGCGCAGGATAACATAATTGAATGCCTTTTTAATTGATCAAATATTTATTTAGATGGGCAATTGATTCATAAATAAGTTTAAATAATTTGATAAAGTATTCTTAACGTCCGTACAGTTTAATCAATCTGACAGCTTCGCGGAATCCTGTTTCAATTGCCCCATGCACTGTGGAATAATGAATTGGATTTGTTGCTTCGCCTGCAAATTGTAATCGCGGAATGCCTCTCTTATTAGTGATTGGTTCAGCTAACACCAAGTTGGGAGACGATGGGAAGTGCTTTCTTGCGGGTACTGTTTGATAACTGTAAGTACCATGGAAATGCTTATTCGAATACCAATCACCCCTGAAATCAAATAATTTGAAGAAATTCTTACTGAAACCAGTCTAAATTCATAAAATTACCTTATGAGTTTATCGGGGCGTGGAACGTTGGGATATTTATCACCAAAGAACTTATTAATCATGAATAGAATCCCACGTATCAATATATCTTCATCCATCAACTCAATATCAGGAACGA
This sequence comes from Aleochara curtula, assembly GCA_963978815.1. NCBI lineage: Eukaryota > Metazoa > Arthropoda > Insecta > Coleoptera > Staphylinidae > Aleochara > Aleochara curtula. The sequence continues at coordinate 13,759,998 of OZ022216.1, read as the reverse complement.
ATTCACCAGTGAACCATACACTCAATGCTTGTGGATTTTCTTCAAGCCTGTAAATACTCATAATATTACGCAGCCAATGCTGATCATCCCTCATCGGTCCATAGGGGAATTCAACAGGTAACATTTCTTTATCCTCATAAGTCCAGACGAATGTCCAACCAGTAAAGTTACCTTGCGGCCACCAACGACGCGGGAAATGCAGCATTACTTTAATGACAGCTGCAATACCGAGTTCATCGATAACTTGCGCTTTACGTGGACTCAATGGTGGTATGAAAAGTTCTTTATGCTGGTGTTTAAGTACCCCTAACGACGGAGTAAATATAATATGATCAGCCAAATATGCGGAGCCATCTGTGCATAACACCACACCAAAATCATCCCCATAGATGACTTGCGTTACTTCTTTATTCACTTTGATTTGGCGATCCAGACGGAAATTGTTATCAAACGTTGGAAAACGTCTTAGAAGAACTTCGAGAATAGTTTTGTAGCCTCTTCCGCTCCAATTAATTTCAAGATCACCCATGCAATTGCGATAATCATTCGTTGCAGCTGAATCGTACCAGGAGAATGATCCTTCGTCACTGAGAGCGTAACGACTGAATGTTTCTATGCACATCATAGCAGTTCTGAAGCTTTCTGGATCATTTCCCCATTGCTCACGAATGGTCGAGTTAAAGCTATTTATCAAATGTTTAAATTACTTGTAAATAATTCACGTATCATCTCAACTTACAGTCGGATGCAGTATTCTCCAACGGTCACATCAATGAGTTGATGACGATTTCCGTCAGCAGTATAGACTTCCTCATACAAATCCATGAGTTCCTCATTGAACTCATCAGAAATGTAATGACGATCGGAGAAGTAGAGATGGTAATTGTAATAAGAATGTCTTAAAACACCCAAGTTTTTCATCATTTGATAAACGATATTATCATCTTCTCCGTGGCACCATTCAGCGCCCAAGTCGACGAAAGCATCACCAAAGCGTACACTGTGCACGCGTCCTCCAATGCGGTTTTCCGCTTCCAAAAGAGTAACATCGAAGCCCTTGGAATAAAGTTTGTTACCAGCTGCAATACCTGAAGCACCCGCGCCTACTATGATCACCCTCGGGTTATCATAATCAGCCCGAGTCGGCTGCAGCGACGCGCTGATGAACAGACAAAGTGTAATAATTGCGGAAATCATGTTGCACTTGCTCCATTCCCAATCTTTTCCAACTTTTATACAAGAACTTAATGTTTACTCACAATTCGACTTGTAAGAGAAAGGTACGATGTGCAAACTATATTAATCCTTTCACGACCTACAATCAGTTCCGATAGTAGAAATCACGCTTGGCAGTTGTTACCAGAATTACGAGGAGCAATAATTATGGAAGCCGTTTATGAGATAATCCGAATTTATCTTCAACGATAATTGCCGTAAATTTTACGTTAGACAACCATAATTACTTATTATTTAACATGCCGCTCATTTCAGAATAATTCTGATAAGAGGCACGCTTTTATTGTGCACACATTGTAAACTTTTGAATTACTCGTCGGCATATTTCATATTTCAGTTCCGGATATGTGAAATCGTGTTGTAAAACGTGCCGAAACTAGTTGGGAAGTTATTTGGCTGTTGTTTGTTTGTTTGAATCAGTTTTGAATACAAACAAAACTTCAGCCCCAAAACAATTGAACCCCACAATTCGAAAGCATGACGCACGCAATCTGCAATCATAAAGTAACCTTAATGCATCACTCTGTCAAGCATAAAATCAAATAATAAAATTCCTAAATTGTCTGTTGACTGTGCATTCTCACCGATTAGCACAGGATGAGCATCAATACGGATTCATGTTCAAAGATTGTTGGACGTCGTCAAAGTTTTTCAGTGCGCGAATATAATGATAGTGTTCTATTACGCATTGTTCACGCTCCTGTGCGCCCCCACAACCAAACAATTCGTTTTCTTCATGTTACCTTCAACGAGACGGCAGAGCTCATTGCCGCCGCCAATCATATCGGCAATATCTATGTGTTTAGCCTCGCATTGAAAAAATATTGGCTGCTTATGCATGAGAACTGCTCGCTTATAAAGTTCTTCAGCAGTGGTGATCCAACAGACAGTCTCTTACTGGTTGCCACCACTTCCGGTGATGTGCACATTGTTCATCCATTCACAGGGGATGTTGTGTCGGATTTACATGGACATAAAACTGCTGTTATTCATGCATCCTTTTCGGAAAACCATTTGTGCGTTACCCTGTCGCACACTGAAGCGATTATTTGGTGTTTGGAATCATACACTAAAAAACGAGTGTTGCTTACCGACAATGAAGAGTTTTTGAAATTCGTAATATTTTAAAACAAGAAGAATTTAATTTTGAATAGATATTAATTCTGTATGTTTCAGGTGATGTTTATTCCGGTAACAAATCATTTACTGGGTTGCTTTCAAGACGAAAGTATTCAAATATGGGACTGTCAAACATATGACGCACTTACCCAAATAATTCCAAAGACTTTTACAGGACCCTTTAAAAAAATTCGGATTCGCTCCATTGCATTTACAAGGTTATCTTTTACCAAAATAAGTTCATTTCCGGTGTTTATTTGATTGCTTTTAGTAATGGAATGTGGATGGTTGCAGTTGGACATTCCTCAAGCATGTTCTTATTCAAGATGGACACGTTCGCTTTGCGAACCATGCTTCCGGTTTCTGACTTACAGGGTATTATCAAAAAAGCTCAATTCGTAAACAACGCGTTTGATAATGGAGTTAATAAGATTTTATTACTGCTCACAAATGCGGGTTGCCTTTACTTTTATGACATGGAGTTTTCCCAGGTGATTTCGCGATTAGTTAGTGACCAGGAAATTTGGAAATTCTCACTGGATTACCAAAATACTCTGTTTGGCACCATAAATAAAAGTGGTCATGTAATAATACATAATCTATCGTACTATTTGCAAAAGAAAAGTTGCGAAAGTAAAACTCAAATTAACGTCAAACCGTCGAAGGTCAAGAAGGGAAAGTCAACGCGCAAAAAGGGGGCTAATCAATACGTAACCAAAGTTTTTAATTCACGACACGTGCTTATATTTATGAATGTTTATTTTTAGATTACGGAAATCCTTGAATTGGGCAAATTAAGAAAGATCTTGAGAGAATTTGGTGAATATCCTGCACTCTATCGCAAAATAATTTGGTCGAATATTTTACGATTGCCGAATAATCAAGATTTATATGATAACATTACAAAAAATGCTTTTAAAAATGACTTTAATCTGATTGAAGATCAATATCCATTGACTGTGAAACCGGATATAAAAAACTTGAAGCGTTTGCTTTCCGACTTGGTATCCTGGACTCCATTTTTAGCATGTGTTGAATACTTGCCAACTTTAGTCTTCCCGTTTGTGAAGTGCTTGCAAAATAATCCCATTTTATGTTTCGAAGTAGTGGTCTTTGTTATAAGTATATCAATCTAATCAATTTAAAGCTAATGATCTAATTGTTTAATTGTTTTTAGTAAATTACTGTCAATATTGGTTTGAGTATCAGCCAATGCCACCCTTAAACGTCTTGGGACTTATTGAAAATCTTCTCATCATTAACGATCTGGATTTAATGGAGCATTTGAATTCGTTTGATGTCTCAGCGCAAATCTACGCATGGCATATTTTGCGATCCATGTTTTCCGAGGTGTTACAATCAAAAGACTGGGTCATATTTTGCGATCATCTTCTTTCAAACGAGCCCGCATTTCTAATTATAGCAGTCGCAACTTATTCGCTCGCCAATCGCGAAATAATTATGGCGATACGCGATGCCGAAGAGTTTGAAATATTCTATCGATCGTATCATACATTCGATTTTAAACGGTTTATAAAGCGCTGCTATAAATTACTCGATGAAACTCCGACTGATCGCCATCCACGTACTTTCCTGGATGAGATTTGCTATATAGCAGACACGAAATATCCGATTTTAACTCAATTCCCCAAGAATTGTTTGGAAGTTTGGCAAAACATGAAGCAACTTCGAGAAGAGTCCAACGCCTTGCTGATTGAAGAACACGCGATACGTCAACAAAGTCTTGAACCGATTTGCGAATACGCGCGATCAACTAAAGAACAAGAAAGATACTTTGGACTTGAACGATATTATTCTGCAAGTATTGCAGCAGAAGAGAAAAACTTACGACTACAACGCGAACGTGTTAAAGCACTAACAGCAACTTTGCAATCGAACGATGAAGATTTAACAACAATGACGTCTGAAGTATGCAATCATCATAAAGGCGACGTACTGATTAAACAATTATCTGTCTTACAAGATCCTAAGCGAGAGGAAGAAGAGTGGTTGAAACAATACGCAAATTTACTTAAGAAAAAGATAAAAATTGAAGGACTTATTCAAGAAGATGACACGTTGGATTTGGTTCAATTGAAGGACGATTACAAAGATGTTTATAAGGTCGTTCTTCACGTAAGGTAAAATGTAATTAACTCACTAATATAATTTGATTGTAGAATCAAACAGTAGTGCCGTATAAAGATTATTTGCGGCAATTGAATGTCAGTACGGGAATAGGAGCAGTAAATAGTCTGATTAAGAAAATTGAAGGAAATTTCAAAGAGCGCAAATCGTCCATGAATAAGCCACAATATTATTCCATGGTATCAACATATATTTTTGGCATTCATTAATGTAATTAGTACACAATTAACAATTTTTAGATAAAAGCTTTAACTTCGGAATGTGAAGATCTCAGTGGTGAAGTAACAAAACTAATCGGTATGTTGGGTAAGTAGTTTTAACATTTAAAGAATTTCCGTGAAAACTTTATGAACGTGTTTTATTGGTGCTTTACAAATTAATATATTTTTTGAATCGTATTGCATTGTATCTTATTAGAATGTTATTGAATTCGTATTGGAATCTTATTCAATTTTCGTATTAGAATGTTATTAGATTCTTATTGGATTCCCTTATTGGAATCTTATTAGAATGGATACAATAATCGATTAATCACTAAATTATTTGCCATACATTTGATTCATCAATGCAAAATACGAATAGGACATTCTCAATAGCTGAAAAGTCTGTGTTAAACAAGTATTTAATGATCACTAATAAACTTACGCTGACATATGTCGATAAATTTAAGACAGAAAATTTTCCTGCTGTTAAAGTAAAGGGACGTTTCGCACGTTCCATAATTAATTGTAAACTTCTGCGAACTTTATTCCCAGAAGTATACCAATTGGATGCATAACATGCGTCACGTACTTCTTCACTCTGCAATAATAATATTGTTTTGACAAATAATTTATACATTACGAAACATTAATACTACATAACATTAATTCATTACAGAAACTCACTCTTAACATAAGATTATTTGCATATATGCAATACATTCCCAGCTGTGTCAATAATGTGATAATATAAAAGACCAGAAACATTATTTTGATAATTTTATCTTCAAGCTGAAACAAAGAAAAGGTTTTTCATATGAAGGAATAATTGGTTAATTTAACAAATAATTACCATGAATTGAAACCAAGTGTTGCAAATTGCTGCAACGCTATCAGCGAATTGTACTAGGAAATAATGGGTAAAAACACGTTCAATATCAGTTGCAAATCTAGAATTACGTTATTTTTGTTATTAGTTTTAGGTACTTGATATTTAATTAATGAAGACTACGTACTCGAGGATTCCAAGATGATGCTGGACACATTTCCGCAAATATTTATTATGTTTAATTTCCAGAACAGGATCCATTTCCCGATCTGCATTCTCGTGTCCATTATCAATTTCGGCATCAGTAAGACCAGCCCATTGACGTGAATTTTTGATTTTATCTTTTAGTATTTCAAATTGTGCTGTGCCCATTGAAATGATACCCAACGAGAGCAAATCCAATGTGGAATTGTTATAACAAGCAACTCCAACTGATATCACTTGATAGATATGGAATGGCCATAAACCAACACCCAAATCGAAGACGGTGAATGGAATTGCTGTTTTCTCTTGCGAAAAGAATGGTTTTAAAAAGTACAGCAGCACTAGATTAACAACACCGAATTGATAAAATCGCATTATGATTTTTGCATATTTTATTGTCGTTTGGACGTAAACATCGCAAGATTTTGGATACTTGGTAAACATTGGTTGTTCCATTCGTTCCAAAGCACTCAAAAATCTATCGCTCCTTAAATCAAATATCAAATGTTTAATTACATAAGGCACCTCGGACGCCATGAACGAAAGCAGTTCTGTCATTGCTTTGTACTCGGAGAAGTGAAGATTTTTATACAGTTCCCAAAACAAGAAGATTTGAAACGTTAGGTCTATTGACCATACTAAATAATATCGACATCTGTATGCAAATGATGGTTTGCGCTTTGGCCAACATCCTGTAATCGACAATAAGGACTTTTGCAATTCAATTGCGCCAAAAATATCTGATAATTTTGATTGCTTCATTGTAATATTCACTGCAAAGACAATGAGAGCTCAGAAACGTTGTGGTGGCTTTATATAATAAGAAATCTTGATAAATCTATGAATTTGTAATAATTCATTCTTTACGATCAGCGCGTAAAAGAATATTGCAGGTAATTATCGTTTGAATCTTTAATGCATTGCTAATGATGGCTTTATTTTTAATTTAGTTCAAGTAAAGACGTGAAGTGAGTAGATTAAATTTGTACGAGTTGAATAATTAAGCGCCCATTTAATTATTAGCTGGTAATTTAATTAGCAGGTGTGATAGAGGAGGGCGTGGTAATTTAAAGTTGCAATCAATTGCAATACTTTATTGCAATGCAACAAATTGTTATGATACAAATGACTTCATCATTATGTTGATATAATGACTTTAAATTGAATGCCTAAAAGATTCCCATGGCATTGTTTATAAAATCAACACAACGTTCAGCAATCGTAACAATGGGTATCATTGTATTGCACGGAAGTATTGTTGGCATAATACTTGCGTCTGCAACTCGAAGTCCTGTAATACCGTAAACTGACAAAGTATTATCAAACACAGCCGTTGGATCTGAAGCAGGACCCATTTTGCAAGTACCCGCAGGATGAGAAAAACTTGTTGCGAAATTTACCAAATAATCATTTCGTGGTTCGTCCCCTTCCGGTCTTGACAGGAACCGACCTCAGACGCACTTATGTCAAATTTTGTCTTAACTTACTCGACATCGTGGTATTTTAAAGAATTACCTAAGTTAGATTAGAAGGACACGGACCAGCATCAATGATTAGAGTTGTCCAATTTTGATTTTCACTTAGTCGCGCACCCAGTTTGGCACCAGCAGTTCCGCCGCCAACAATTGTAAAGGTAAATTGGCCATTGCGAGCGAGCGCATCACATGCTGTTTCATAATTTGTGACTGAATTCAATGGGCACTGATTGAAATATGCTGCTAGCGTTGCAAAGAAAGCAGCTGAAGATGCCATATTGGGATTTGACTATAAGTCAATACGAAGTAATGCTTAATTCACCATTCTATTTATTTCATTCTAGAGTTTACACTTGCCTAAAATGGCGAAATGCTTCATTTATTAAAGAATAAATATTAACATACAATCAAACTAAAACAAATTGTTGTAATACTGCATAAATATTTTTACGCAAATATGAAATAATATGCTCTTAATTGCAAATCTGTATATTCTGGTACTCTAAAAGTGACCCATTGCATTATTGATAAAATCAAGACAACGCTCAGCAATGGTAACTATTGGAATCATAGTGTTACATGGAAGAATCGTTGGCATAACACTTGCATCAGCAATTCTCAAGCCATTAATTCCATGAACAGCTAATGTATTATCAACGACTGCAGTTGGATCTGAAGCTGGTCCAATTTTACATGTTCCTGCTGGATGCGAAAGACTTGTAGCAAAATTCCTAATGTTGCATATCCAGTACTCTCTAGTATTGAAGGGTAAGAATCTGCACATTGGTATATCAAAGTTAGATATACGTGAACCTGCAAATGCTCTTGTACTAGTCAATAATTGTAAATAATTAACTGCTTCCAAAAGTGTCTCCGTATCAGCCGGATCCGTCAAATATCCAGAGTCAATTAGTGGTGGATCATTTGGATTCCTACTCTGCAACAATACTTGTCCTCTAGATCTTGGATTCAACAAAATTGGAAGGATGGCAAGCAATGTCGTTTGTTGATTTCGAGCTTTGATGCTATTTGCCGACTCCGTATTGAATCCCAATGTTTGTAGGTACAATGGTAAAGTGAAATCATCGTTTCATCGAATATTAGGCGTAGTTCTGTTGTTTCTCGTATTAAGGAAAGCAACAAGATTACCAATACCCACATTGACATGTGATCCTGTCTTGTTGGCACAGTAACTAAGGGCTGCAGCTGGAGTATTTCTCGGTGTTGCAAGATTGTCAAATTCGACAAAGAATGATGGCAGAAACAGATGATCTTGGAAGTTATGTCCCACTGCTAAATCCCGGACAACAGGAATGCCCAAACTATTCAAATGTCTTGCAGGACCAACTCCAGAAAGCATTAATATTTTAGGAGTATTGATAGCTCCAGCAGCTAATATTACTTCGCCGGAAGCGTAAAATGTGCCTGCAACATCAGCCTCCACACCAATAACTCTTGGAAATGGTTGGGTTGGAGTAACTGTCGAGAAGACTAGTCTTGTGACACGTGTATTTCGAAGAATACAGTTATTGGGTCTTGTTCGCCTATTGGGAATATATGCTTTGGCAGTTGTCCATCGCTGAGAGTTGGCAATTGATATCGCATTATCACGGTAACCATTTCCTGGTTGATTATAATTGACATTCAATTCCCTTGCACCTTGAACAATTGTATCTCGTAGGGGATCAGTGCTTTGATACGTAGTGGTGGTCATCGTAGCTCGAACTCGGTCAAAATAGTGTCTCATTATACCACTATCCCATCCTCTGTTATTACCATTCGGGAACCATGCATCATAATCTGCCTGGCTAGCCTGAATAGACATCATCTCATTGATAGCGCTTGTACCACCAAGGCATCGACCTTGAGAAATTCGGCATTCGCCATTAGTTAATCCATAACACCTGCTTGATCTTTGTGTTCTAAATTGCCAATCTTCTTGAGTGCCTTGAGTTAGGAGATATGTTCCTGGTACCTTAATTTTCGATTATATTAGTTAAACATCCTAATAAACATTCCTAATAGTATATATTACAACTCACCTCAGTCAAATTGGAGGGGAAGTCACCCGCTTCTATAATAAGAGTCCTCCATGTTGGATTATCTGTAAGACGACTACCCAATGTCGCGCCCGCTGTTCCACCACCAACAACAACAAACGTATATTGGCGATTCGCCAATGGGTTGCAAGTTGTTCTATAGTTTTCGACAGAGTATAATGGACATTGACTAAAGAAGCCCGCGAGTAAAGCGAAAAAGGCGGCTAAACACGCCATATTGAATCTTTGCGGGCGTAGAGAAGGTATTCAATGAAGTCAAAACTCAAATTGGGATATTTCAAATCAGACTATACATGTTTCTTCCTTAGTTTGCAATTATAATAAGAGTTATAAATGATAACTGTAAAACGCACACTTTAAGCATTATTGCAATAAATTTAAATAATCTAATTTTAAAAAGGCTAAAAAATATAATCCTATAATAAAAAGCTTATTATTATCACTGTATAATTAATGAGTTTATCAGATCCATGCTTTTTATTTTAATTCCCTATTATCATATACAATATAATTATATTTTATTTTTTTCATCATAGTTGAACAGGGGTTTAGGTGAAATTGTTCGCATGAATTTATTTATTATCAATTTGTCATACTACAAATTCGATAAATGTGGTATGAAGATAATACTAGTTAAGGTTACATTAAAATAAAATATTTTATATTATACAAATATTCGTGCAAATATTTTGCGAGTTTTGATAATAATGAAAATAAAAGTAAATATTTAAAGATATGAACGTTGATAATTAGTATACAACTATTCAAGGATTTAGATTATTTATTATATACTTTTGTCATTTTTACAGCTTTTATAGCTTTAAAATTAATAACTGATAACATTTCATATTAAATTATAAGTACTTCGAATAAAATCAGCTGCACGTTCGGCAATTGTGATAGTTGGAATATTTGTATTACATGAAACAATTGTAGGCATAATACTCGAATCAACAACACGAAGTCCATCAATGCCATGAACTCGCAAGTCATTTCCCACAACCGCAGTTGGATCCCTTGCTGGTCCCATTTTACTAGTTCCAACTGGATGGAAAATCGTGGTAGCGAAATTCCGTATATTACATTCCCAATATTCTCGTGTATTAAACACCAAATGTCTGCAATTGGGAATATCGAAATCGGTCACGCTCGTATTTCTAAACGCGTTTGTAGTTATTAATCTGTTCTGGAAATTGATTGCTTCAATAAACACCTCCATATCCGCAGGATCACTTAAATATCCTGGAAATACCAATGGGTCGTCGAAAGGATCGGCACTTGCAAGTAAAATCCTTCCACGAGATTTCGGAGTTAATAATGCTGTAAGCAATGAAAGCATAGAAGCATTCCTGTTCTGTTCCCTGATACTTCGAGTAGATGCGTCATTGAATCCCAGTGCCGATAAGTACAAAGGTAAAGTAAGATCATCATTTGTCAACATGGTGACATGCATTATTTGAACATTAGGATAAGAACTATCATTCTTTGTGTTTATGAATCCAACCACTTCACCAATATCAATACTACCCAAAGCACCTGTCCGATTTCCGCAGTATTGTTGTGCCGCTTGCCATCCATTGCCAGTGATAACAACATCCGGGAATTTAATCAAATACGACGGAATAAACAGATGATCTTGTAAATTCTCACCAACATGTAAATCCTTAATTACAGGAATGCCCAATGAAGTTAAATGATGTCTTCGTCCAAGTCCAGAGAGCATTAATAATTTGGGAGTATTTACAGCTCCAGCAGAGACGATCACTTCGTTTCTTGCATAAATATGTTTAATGCGTCCATTTGTCAATACTCCAATTGCTCTTGGCTTTGAAGCATTTCTACATTTCCTTCCGGTCGGCTTAGAAAACAGGATTTTCGTTACGCGTGTATTTGTCATAATGCACAAATTACTTCTGTCGCGTACAGGAACAATATAGCCTTTAGCAGCATTAAATCTTTGGTTTTCAAAGATTGTTACATTAACATCCAAGTACCCTATATTTCCTGGCTGATTAAAGCTCAAATTCATTTCACCAACCCCTTCAACAATTCTTTCACGCAAAGGATCAGTCGTTTCGTATTGTGTCATTCTCATCGTAGAACGCACACGTTCAAAATACGTTTGCATCGTATCATATTCCCATCCAGGATTACCTAGAGCTGCCCAACCATCATAATTCTCACGATTACCCTGGATTGCCAACATTGAATTTATAGAGCTTCCTCCGCCAAGGGCTCTTCCTTGGCCCCATCTACATTGACCATTTGTTAACCCCAAACAATGAGGGCCAGGTTGTGTCCTAAAAGCCCAATCTTCTCTGGTGCCTTGAATGAGGAAATACGTAGCAGGTACCTAAAATCATCAATTCATTATGAGAATGACATTAAAAGCGTTAAAATTGCAAGTACTTCTGTTAGATTTGAAGGCGCTTCTCCTGCTTCAATCAACAAAATATTCCAATTGGGATTCTCACTTAAACGACCTGCTAACGTTGATCCAGCCGAACCACCGCCAACGATTATAAAATCAAACTCAAGACCATCACGAAACGCATCACAAGCCGTACGATAATTTGTGCTCGGATACAATGGGCACTGATAGAAGTAAGTTGTGAGCATGTACAGGAAAGCAGCTGAGGACACCATGCTTAACGGTTCTATTCACCTGCATTTGCAGAATACCATTGTCAATGCGCTTCATGTTTTTATAGACAGTCATAAGTGGTGGAAAATTAATCTTATCGGCCAAATGTGCTTAAATTAGTTACTATTCATTAAAGCGATTGTGAAAACAAGGTAAACAAGATCCATGTGTTTGTTAACATACATTGCTCTTTCAATACAAATTATTCACAGATTCGCGTATGAACAAGAACGCTATGCATTCATTTATAACGACTGATGATAAGACTATTATTATAGATACTTTAACATAACATACTTTAAGTAACAAATTTTTATGCAAATTACGTAAGGCACGCGCAAAACGTGCATTCGTTACATCAACCTAATTAATTACGTATTTGCCATATATTTGAAGGACTACAACTGCAGAATAATTCATGGAAAAGATTACAACTTGACTAAATTAAGCAATATCGTACATAAAAATTGCTAAAACGTGTCTGCAAGGTTACAAAGTAGTTAGAAAGTTGATCAATAAATCAAATTTATTAAATTTGATGAGGCATAGTTATTGTTTGCAATAAATATGGTTGCCCTAGATACTAAAATACTTTCGATATTTAAACTCTTTCAAATTTTGAAATGCCGCGGTGGATTTGAAATTTAGTTGTAACATTAACCGCTGACGGCGATAAACGCTGAAATTTCTCCGGTTTATTTACCTCATCAGGTTTCTCTGGATTTCTTCATAGTTAGAAAGCTATTCAAGGTTATAAATTCAGCTGGTTGTTTTGTGATGTGATGTGCGTTATCGTTTAACGATTCTAATTAACCAAAGCAGTCAAAGTTCTATCTCAATGATCGTCGAGGCCTGCAACGCATAAATCATCAGTTTTCGCGGTATTTGCTACCGCGTAGATGTGCGCGCTGGTGTAGTAAGTGATACACGACTTCACATACTGGTATGTTTAAACAAGAAAAATACAATTACTTTAAGGTACGTTTTAATGCTGTTGTAATCATGCGTCTACGATTATCAGATTAACGAGCAACGAACAACAAATAGGCTTACTTCGCCGTTCGCTGCGTCTGGCAAAACATCCAATTTACAATGGGAAATCGATCATCACTACTGCTGCGAGAGGAAGAGATAGTGCAATTGCAACAAGACACAGGATGTAAGAAATAAGGTACCTGGTATAAATATAACAAAGATTGCACAATTGTTCTTGTTGCCAGTCACGCCAAATCAAATTGAACGGCTGTATTCTCGATTTACATCACTGGATCGTGGAGATTGTGGAACCCTAAGTCGCGCAGATTTTCTCCGCATTCCCGAAATTGCGATCAATCCACTGGGAGAACGTATTGTGAATTCATTCTTCCAGGGTGAAGTCAGTGATCGCGTTAATTTCCGTCAATTCCTGCAAGTACTGTCTCAGTTCCGACCCATCAAGAAGAAGGAGAACAAAAACAATTCACGTGATCAAAAATTGCGCTGTAAGTGATTATGCACAAGCATGATTCTATGCTAATCTAATTGTATCGTAGTTGCATTCAACATGTATGATCTGGACAGTGACAATATGATTTCAAAAGATGAACTTCTTGCTATCCTTCATATGATGGTAGGTGCAAACATTAGCGAAGATCAGCTAACCAGCATTGCAGAGCGCACAATTCTCGAAGCCGACGAGGATGGAGATCAGAAAATTTCATTTGAAGAGTTTTGCAAGGCCTTGCAGCGCACTGACGTCGAGCAGAAAATGAGTATTCGCTTCTTGAATTAGGTCATATTGCATTATATTTATTCAACATTAGTCGCAAATACCCAGCAAGAAATGCATTACCGTTACTACTATGTGATAATAATTAGTTTTAATGTGAACCATGCAATTGGACTCTAGATTCTTTGATAGCATTAGGTTTAAGGTACACAGGCACTTGATAAACAAAGCGATAATATATTTATCTAATTCATGACGATTTTAAATTTGCGTTATCTCCTCCACATGTTCTAAAAAGTTATACGCATAAAATGAATTATTATATTTTTATTGCGAAAACAGTTTTTGATTATCAAGTTTTAATTTTTTTACATAACTTTGATAAAGCTTCATAATAGCAATTTGCAAAGGACATTAAATATTTATTACTTTGCGAAAACCGCGAAAACATTCCATGTTTTGAATTTGCTAATTAGCAAAATACCAGTAGTAGCCATGGTTACTTGAATATTACCATGGTTACATAATAAATAACTCAAAGCTATGCCTGAAAATCGTGAATAATGATTGCTGATTAGCAACACAATTGATTGATACAACATGGAGCAATTAGCAAAACCGCAAATAATTTGTCACATTGAAAAAAGTCTTGATTACACCATTCACGATGTTAAATGGATACCGACATCCGCGAAATTCGTTTCGATTGGTGGTAAATCTAATGGTTCAGGCATTATTGAAATCTACGAGATGAATAATGAAGGCATTAGCAAATTGAGTGAATTCGGTAAAAAAGAGCATTTTAAATGCGGTACATTCGATGCCTCGAATTTACGTAGTCGTCATTTAGCGACTGGTGATTTCCTTGGACGACTGCAAGTGTGGTATTTATCATAAACAATAAGCCCAGTTATTTGTCTTAATAGCGGATAGGTTCTAGGAATCTCGAGAACAATTTACTTCCGGTTTACATCAGTACAAAGCATAGAGGCATTATCAACTCCATTGATGGAGTTGCCGGAACGAGTATTGGATGTGGCGCACCGGAAATCGTTACCGGCTCTAAAGACGGTACAAATAAATCAATCTAACACGCTGAATATAAATTAGCTGTTGTATTTTATAGGAACTGTTATGATTTGGGACGTGCGACAAAAAGATGACCCAGTGGCTACGTTTAAGGCCGGCGATGAAACGACCGCTCGTGACTGCTGGTGTGTGGCTTTTGGAAATTCTTACAACTCAGAGGAACGAGTTGTAGCTGCCGGTTATGATAACGGCGATATTAAAATATTTAATCTACGCACGATGAAAGAACAATGGAGTAAATGTATAAAAAATGGCGTGAGTTATAAATATACTAATTCAATATACACAGCGACCGCAGAGATAAAGTACAATTATGCAAAACTTATTAGCTCAAGGCTATGCGACCGTCTTGCTATTGAGTGAATACATTTTGTTATTGGCAAATTTGCACAATAAACACCTTGTATTTTTACAGGTCGTCTCATTACAATTTGACCGCAAGGACATTGCCATGAATAAACTAGTAGCGACGACCCTCGAATCCAAAATCTACGTTTTTGATTTGCGAGTGCAGCATGCAACCCGCGGATTTCCACATCTTCGTGAGAAAGCCCATTCATCAACTGTATGGCAAGTGAAGCATTTACCACAGAATCGTGAAGTCTTCATAACCACTGGTGGTGCTGGATCTATGTGCCTTTGGAAATAGTAAGCTGTAACCAAAAGAATTCAACTAATCCAATTTCTAATACTATTATTTGTGCAGCAATTACCCCGACAAGCGTATTGATAAAGATGGAGATGGTTTACCAATTGGTATCATCGGCGAATTGCAAATGCTACAGAACCATACAGTTTCAGGTCAGCCAATTTGCGGATACGATTGGTGTCGCGACAAGCTGGGTCTTGCAGTTTGTTGCTCATTCGATCAAACAATTCGTGTTTTAATCACCACAAAGCTGAATTTGATTTAAGTATCATCCCTTTATGAGTTCCTTTCCTACTATGTACAAGCTTAGCAATAATTTATTTATTTACAAATAAACAGCTCGGAGTGGATCCTGATGCTAAATGATTGTCAACTTATTCGGGTCGGTAAAACGAGCAGTAAACACGTAGAAGAGTGCTGGAAGTGGCACCAGCAACATAAGTAACAAATGCATTGTTGGATTGGTCATTTGTGTTATTGCTATAATGCCATAAGCATGTAGACACCAATGACCAATTAAAATGACAATGTTTCTTTGATTCACAAGCGTGCTAACAATCAATGATGACACTGATTGATTCAGTTTAGCTGCAAAGTGTGCAGCACTTGAGATAACTGACAAGATGACCACAAGATATGGAAATGAGTAATCTGGAATAATAAGATTATTGTAATGTTTGAGACTCCAACATATTGTATGTTGACTTACAAAGCAGGCCACCCATTAAAGCATGAATAACTGCCAGAATTGGAATAAAGTACATGGCTGCATAGATGGACATCTTGCTTTGTCTTGGCATGAATTTCCTACATATCCAAGGCCTGATCAAAAGCATTAACACTAGACAATATCCATAGAAAAGAAATACAACTGTATACAATGGATACACAGCTTCCTGAGTGCAATGGATACTCTTCTCATAATTTGGTGATGGATTATGAAGCAATGTATACCAATCAGACAGACTTCTTACTCTACAACTGGTTATCTCTAGTTGCCCATAGGGTTTTACAGAAAGAAGTGTTAAGAATGCTGCACTTGTTACTTCAAACAGTGCAGTCAGATGTAACACAAGAACATCTTTGCAAAAGCTAGAACCAAGTCATAGATAGTATTGAAGTTCTTTCTATTAATGTGGTTTATTAATACCTGCGTTTCATTGCAACTAAATCGATAAAGTTCCAATGCAAAACCAATACTAGAAGAACCATAAATCCCATGTAAAGCCAATCATAAAACATTGGAACATCTTCACAGGGTTCACATATGAATGTGGTGTCATTGCGTCGAAATCCACGGGAACAAGCCCCACAATCACTTAATTCTTCGAAGGGCAGTAGTTCTCGTCCGCAATACCATCCAGGGCATGACATTATAAATCTTTCTGGTGCACTTACACTTTACTTACGTTATTTACAGTTATTTATTTTCATTTTTATTCGGAGGCTATGTTGTGACTGACAGTGTCAGATGGTGTTTGACAAGTAGTCTATCGCTGCGGCTGTGCGCGTAGTTTGTAGTTAAAAAACTACAATATCAGCTGTTTTATAATTAAGCAATTATTTAAAATTGAATCATCCAATTATTACATGATATTTATTTTTATCTTGTCATGCTTCATGATAATGTATATTTATTTCGAGTTTATTTCTTACTTAAATCGAACACATGTTGAATAATATTTGATCGCCAAATGTTGGAAATATTTTGACTACTATTTCCAATCTCATATATCTCATATTGATAATTTATTACTCATCGACTATTTATTATAGATATTACATTGAGAAGCATAGTCCATTTTCGTGAATGACTACGTAGTTGCAGTTGCTCAATAGTTGCGTTGAATAACGAAATTGAATTAGTACTACGTGAGACAAGCTAGCGATTTTTTACACACGGCTGGTCCCCAAGCTTGTTTATTTACTATTCGTGTTTTGTTACAATTCATGGTGATGACGCGAGCCTAGAATTACTATTTTAAATTATTCACATGAATGCCTAACGAAAACAAATTCTTAGACAGTCATCGTGATTTTGTCCGTTGTTGAGCGGCACATCATGATCGCCGTGGTCGTCCTATGTCGTTGGTGTCGGCGTACGGATCGCGCACGCGTTTAATGTTTGGCTCTGTATTCGAGTACATCGACTTGCGTCGACTCACGATCGCGATGAAGTTATGAATGCGTGCAGAACCCGTGTGTGAGTGCGATTCAAGAAGGAGCAGGAGGCATCCGCTCGGTCGGTAAACACCGGCGCCTGGAGTGCTGTTGAGAGCTGGCGAGTGTTGCCGACCCGACCGTGCGCGAAGAGTGTGCTGGTGTTGTATTGATCAACGCAGTGCCCCCTCCATCTATTTTCAGCCCTAGGTACTTGCGGTCGCACGGGACGATAGTGTGGAAAGCGTGCCGTTCGCGTTAAAAAAGTCATCGTCGACGTCGCCGAAGAGGACGTCGTCGTCGCCGTCGTCCGTTTCGCAAGTTAAAGTCGTGAGTGTCGTGAACGTGGGGCGCATCCGAGCCGGATGAAGTTGCAGTTGGCTGACGCACCGTTAAGCATATATAGGCTGTGTGTGGTACGCTGAACGGGCCTCTCATCGCTGCCTCCCTCCGCAGTAGTGTGCGTGCGACGTGTGTGTACACACAGCGCGTAACAGCCCCGTTCGTTTGTTGTGCGTTGTTGGATACTTCGTGCGAGTGCTTTGTGGATGCTCGTTCTCGGCGCACCGAGCGAGTGTTGTATGTATAAACGTAATGGTGTCCGGCGCTGCTGATTAAGGAGCCAGCCACATGCGGAGTTCATTCAGTGGCAATGCATACATGCGCTAGCGACCAGCTGATGGCGGTCAAGAATACGTGCGGCCGTGTGGTGCGTATGCGAGCTTGAGGAGCGCTGTTGCGTCGTCGGTGCCGCCTTCGCCAAACGTGCTTGTCAAAGAGTCGCGCTAAACGTTCGTGTACATGGCATGAACGTGCATATGTGTGCGCGCAACTCCTTACTCTACATCCCACGATAGCATCGCAGACTGTGTTGTGTTCGCTGCCGAACGAAGCGAATTGAGTGCGCCGCAAAGTTCATAGGAGCGCTTGTCTCGCCGCTACGAGGGTAGACATCGCAGCAGGAGAAACGCAACAGTATCGCGGCGTCGCCGTCGGCATTAACCAGGAGGCGTTAAGTGCATCGAACAGTGCGGCACACGGCCGAGTAAATCAACGGGCACGCGCGACGGCTGTGTTTTTTGGGCGTGCACACACGGTGCACATTCGAGGATCGGCTACCGTGTGCGTGCATATAATATATACGCGTGTGCTGTATGCCTAAGTGCTATCCATTCTAACCACACTTCACTCCGCCAACGTCGTCTTCGTCGTCATAGCCACCTCTCTGTGGCGGAGGTTTTTGCAAGGAAGCAACAATCAACAATGCGTGTCTGACGGACAGTGCGCGTGTCCACCCTTACCGCCGTGGTCATCGTCGTCGTCGCCATCACCATAAACTCGGTGAAGGAAGCTGGTGCATCGCGATTCCGTGACGCGGACATGATAGCCAGTCTTAAAAACATCCGTGTATGAGCGTGAGCGTGCTCGCCGACGTGTATGTGGTGTTATTTCGGTGGAACGTTTACAACATTACTTTATCTGCAAATTGCATCACATTCATCGCAAATTAGCTGGCTGCAAACGTGTGCGCTAGTGTGCGTCGTGTTGTTATTGCTATTTGACAGCAGCCATTTTTTAGGTTAAGCCTACAGCGTTTTGTTTTTCCTGATCTTATGATTTCGCTTAAGTAGAGGAGTCTCCTCCAGGTCGCGAATTGTGCAGTGTGTCAAATCAGGCGGGTGTGCGCGTAATACCAAAGCACCGTTCGCATTTTTCGCCGTTTGTCGCGTGTGTGGCTTGTGTGTCGCAGATAGCAAACAATCAACAACCAGCCGCGCTTGGCAGTTGGTCGCGAGTGGACGTTGGACGCACGCCGCCGGTGTGCATGTGCGTGCGTGCCCCTGGTGGTGCGCGCGTGTGTGTGTTGAACGGGGGGCTCTCCGCTAGTGTCAACGATTGGCCAACGCATACAATACTGGAGGCAACATGTCGACGACGTTCGTCGACCGGATTGACCCGTTCGCCAAGCGGTCGCTGAAAAAGAAGATGAAGAAATCGCAGGGCAGCTCGCGGTACCGCAATTCGCAGGATGTCGAGCTGCAGCCGCTGCCGCCATTCAAAGGTAACGCACAACATTTTCCTCCACCGCCGCCGATGCGACTGCGAATGACTCGCGGCACCACCGTTTCGCGTAGATAACGAATAATAAATAATACACGCTCGTTCGGCGAGAGTGTACATGTTCAAAATATTTTGTTTGTGCGTGCTGGTTCGCTCGCCCGCTTGCTGTGGCTGCTGACCCCGCTTTGACCTAGTATAATGTAAATGTGCATATAGAATTTTCACCGCGCACGTTTCGGTATTCGCTGCTCTTGCATTCTTACATAATGCGATTACAAGCCCTGATTGGATACACACACGCGCGCAGTGCTGCTACTGCTTCTGCTGCCGCTGATGTTTAATTACGCGTATTTGTTTTGTGGGTGGCTATAAAATGGTGGTGGCTAGGCCAATGCACCATTCACGGTAGTAAAACGTGCGATTCCAATAGGATGCGCACATAAATTGCCCGTGTAATCAGATCACCGCGAGAGCCGTAGAGTTATCTCATTGCGCGTAGATTTCCTGTAGGAAATTTTCAATTAAGACAGGCCATGCGCGCGTGCCGCTCCTATTACATCAGCGCGGCGCGATTCATGCTCCTCCTGCCACCGCTGCTGTTGCGCCGCGAAATTCCCAAAAGTTTGTCATTTTTTTGCGAAACTCTCTCTTGCTCTCCCAATATCATCGTCTCAAAATATCCGCGATGGCGCGTATGCATTACGTGCGCTGGCTAAAATTAGTGCGGATTATTTATTGCATTTCTATGCAGTTTATGATTCATGCACAATCCATAATTCGCCATTGTTTATAACATGCCCATAAATCTCATGCAGCACCGCAAAAAAATACATTAATTCGGCGTGCGAAGAAAAAACTCCAACAGGTGTTTTAATTTCTCTTTTGCATATCGCGCTGCCGCTCGAAAAAAGCAAACAGGAAGAACGCACCACCCACTACATTCTTGCTGCAGGTTTGCGTTGGTTTGCATCGTTAATTCGCATAATATCGTCATCGGCGAGCGTAGATACAGTACGTAATTCGAAACAATCGTATCCGGATAGTTGAGAAAACGTTTTCAATGTGCTAATCATTTCATTCATAAGTTTAACCAGCCAGCCAGTAAAAGCATGTTAGACAGTCGGGCAGGTATCATCATCAGCAGCATCATGATCGTGTATGAGCGATTGTCTAAAAATACATAATAACGTTATAATTTTTACTTTTAGCTGGCTAGTTTCGTGCATGCGCAATGTAGGTACGTGGTGTGTGTGTCACGTTCGTTCGTTGAAATGATGCGAAACGTATGGATCGAAAAAAGAATTCACAATTTGTAAAAAGAACACACATACAGTGTTAGTACTAGCTGCCGCCTCTCCTGATGATAGCGAAGGTAATAGACGGTCGGCAGCAGCAGCAGCAGCAGCAGCGGTGTCTCGCCTTGTTTTCCACGCATTTTATATCCGCGGCAGCAGCGCATTTCTCGCCCACACGACGACCTCAAATGAATAACGAATGCTTGTAATCCGCGTGCTGCATGTACGTTGAATCAATGGATTGAATGGATGGATTCGATACATGCATCCATCACATCAATTTTCCTATACAAACATAGTTTCAATGCTGCCAGTTACGTGTTGTTGTTGGTGGTCTGTCTCTTGATGATAATGCACGGCAAAGAGTGTGCGGCGTGTCCGTCCTCCAATCATCCGTTTACGTTTAATTGTTGCATGACAAATCGGCATCAAGTCGCCGACTTAATTGCGGACAATGTAATGAAACACTTATTTGTTGTGAGCAACTATTGGCTGCACGTGCTTTAAAAATAAACGCGCGCGCGCGCCGACGCTTGACAGATGTTGAACGACGACGATGACGATTCGCGTCTGCTGGAGGCGGCGAGCAAAAAGTGTTGGAAGCACACGGCGGGCCAATCATTTGCACGTTTTTCCTTCACGGACTGCCTGATAAATCGATGCAAACATACAAAGTGCAACTGTTGTTATTATTACAATTACAATTTATGTACAAAAAGGAACGCAGAAAACTGTTTTTCCGACCAGATGCAATTACAGCCTGTTATTTATAATTTGCTCATGATAAACTGGTATGTTTGCGTTTATTTATACGCGCACTACGTAATTGTTGCTAATAATTGCATATTGGCAGTGGATGTCGTGGATGTCCGATGACATTTTTCGGCGTTTCGACTATGCGTCGCTCTATTCGGTGAATTCAATTAAAATGCAGACAGGAGCCAACATCGTAGATTTTGATTCGCATGCACTGGTGATCTACTAATGCAAGCCTGATACGCGATATACTATCGGCAGTGATTAGATATGATCGTTGAATAGTTTTGATGAAAATATGCACAAAAACATGCGTCGCACTCATGTTTGCTGGTAGCAGAGATAATCCAGTGTACACGAATCGAAACTTGAACTGTAATTAGGCGCTGGATAAAGGAGAATGAATGGAGAGACGCGCGCGTGAACAAAACATATCAATTTTATTATGATAATGGGGTTCAACACTCGAATTGCATGTCTCACTGGACAGCCGTAAGCGTATTAAATCAATCCGTGTGATGGTATCGATCTGGGCAATATGTTTTACGTGATTAATTTATAATTGATTGCGCCCTTGCTGACCGACAAGCAAAGGCAGCGATGGTGCGCGATGGCAATGGTTATGAAAAAGGTCTCTGCGGGTCACAGCGAGTGCAAATTTATAAATTTATTTCTTGTATACGAAAATATCATTAAGTAACGGAACAGTGTATGCGATTCAGTTTGCAATTGCTTGTAATCCTCGTCGCTGCTGCTGCTGCTGGATGGCAAATTGAAACAATTCGTCCCAGTATAACGCGTATACGCCGGAGGAGATTTATGTGTGCACAACAGTGCGCGTTTGCGTCACATTTTTATTGAATGAATGAATAAATAGGCGAATGTCATAACTCAGCCGATTTGATTCTGCACGACACGACGAATTAATATTCAATTGGATGCCTGTTTGTCTTGTTCGCAGATGTCTCGACTTCGGAGCAAGAAGACTTATTCATTAAGAAATTAAGACAATGTTGTGTGCCATTCGACTTTCTGGACTTGATGATCGACCTGAAGGGCAAGGAGGTGAAGCGATGTACGCTGAACGAATTAGTAGATTACATAACCGGCGGCCGTGGGGTGCTCACCGAAGCTGTATATCCAGAAATAATTAAAATGGTAATTGAAATTGCTTTGGCCGCCCAAGTGGCTGTCGCAGGCTATAATGATTATTATGATGATGCGAATGGAATGGTGTAATTGATTGATTTTTTTGCACTCTGTAGATATCCGCGAACCTCTTTCGCACGCTGCCGCCGAGCGAGAATCCAGACTTTGATCCAGAGGAGGACGATCCGACGCTGGAGGCGAGCTGGCCGCACCTGCAGCTGGTGTACGAGTTCTTCCTGCGCTTCCTGGAGAGCTCCGACTTCCAGCCGACGATCGGCAAGCGCGTCATCGACCAGAAGTTTGTGCTGCAGCTGTTAGAGCTGTTCGACTCGGAGGATCCGAGGGAGCGGGACTTCCTCAAGACGGTGCTGCATCGCATCTACGGCAAGTTTCTCGGGCTGCGCGCGTTCATTCGCAAGCAGATTAACAACATCTTTTTGCGATTCGTATACGAGACGGAGCACTTTAACGGCGTCGGCGAACTGCTCGAGATTCTCGGCTCGATCATCAACGGTTTTGCGCTGCCGCTCAAGGCCGAACACAAGCAGTTCCTTGTAAAGGTGCTCATACCCTTGCATAAGGTGAAGTGCCTCTCCTTATATCATGCTCAGGTACGTGGTGCAATCAATAGTGAAATGATGGCATGCTGATAATGCGTGTTTTGTTTGTAGTTGGCGTACTGTGTGGTGCAATTCCTGGAGAAGGATCCAACGCTGACGGAGCCGGTGGTGCGCGGCTTGCTCAAGTTCTGGCCGAAGACGTGCAGCCAAAAGGAGGTGATGTTCCTCGGCGAGATCGAAGAGGTGTTGGACGTCATTGAGCCGTCGCAGTTCACTCGAATCCAGGAGCCGCTCTTCAGGCAAATCGCGCGCTGCGTTTCGAGCCCTCATTTTCAGGTAGGGTTATTGATCTGCAAACGCAAGCGTAATACTTTTCCGTGGCACTTTTGTTAACGTTGGCCGTGCTCGCTTTTTACTAGGTCGCCGAGCGAGCGTTGTACTTCTGGAATAACGAGTACATCATGTCCCTTATGGAGGAAAATAATCACGTGATAATGCCTATCATGTTTCCGGCGTTGTACCGCATCTCAAAAGAGCACTGGAACGCGACAATCGTCGCGCTCGTCTACAACGTGCTGAAGACGTTTATGGAGATGAATTCGAAGTTGTTCGACGAACTTACGGCTAGTTACAAAGCGGAGCGACAAAAGTACGAAGGACGTAAGAGTTGCGCGTTGCGCATTATTAATTTGTGCATTTTTTAGGGAGAAGAAGCGCGAAAAAGAACGAGACGAGCTGTGGAAGCGTTTAGGCGAATTGGAAATTAACCACAGTAAGAAAGTGCTAGCGCAAAACAGTTGTACGACCACCATAAAGAAGTGATATCCCTCCAATTGTGTACCCCATTCTCATCACCAACAAGCAGCTGCAGTCACTGTGTAAGTAAGTAGCCGATGCGATTATAACCGCGACAAACCAACATGCAAGACACCACAACAACAACATCAACAAATTACCATCATCCACCGTCACCTCCACATTAAAAACAGCAACAACAACAAGCACTTTTCTCTCATCTAAACCTCGGTCGAGCAGTCAGTCAATCGTACGTGGTTGCTTGACATAATCCATCAGCAAGCAGTTAGTGCATTTTCTTATTGTTTTGTGTCAGCACGCAAGAGACATAACTAACGGCGACACATCTACACCTTCTTGGAGTAAAATAGGCAAGAATATCTGTTCATCAGCAATTGTAATTGTAAGCGCGCCCGCGTGCTGCTACGATGTTACGCACGCGAGATCCGCGTTGGAGCTTGCACATCCAGTTTTGAATGCAACCGTCGCTACCGTTTATCGAATGGGATGGCTCACCACCACCCCCAACCACCCACCCGTTCTCGTCATTATTCAACTGTGTCTCTGCATTACTACAACTGAAATTCACTTCTACCAAATATAAACAAATACAACTAAAGTATAATTGTAAGGCCGTTTTGTAAATTTACTATATCGAATGGCATATTAAGTAAGTGTTCACCAAAAATGAAAAAATTATAATATGAATAATGTGCGCCATCAATAAGTAGCCCAAAAAAAAAATGTTTGAACGGATCTATGTTTGCTGGATGCGTCGTCGTCATTATATATATATAATAACAAAAAATGCATGTGCCCCCTTTTTTAAAAGTTCTTGCATCATAGTTGTCCAACAATTCTCATATCTTGCCTGCATAAATGCAACCATAATGTAGCTGCCGTTGGCCCAAAATTTAGACTAAATCATCGGCCACGCATGAAGTATAAAAGAATTAAGCGGATCGATTATTAACCCGATTGATTGATTGATATAAAGAAAGGAAGAAAACAAAAAGTACTATTAACAAGAACTAAAATGTGCTATATAGTTTATTGGTCATCTGTATATAGAATTTTAAAATTTAACTATTGATTATTATTATTTTAATTATTGCTACTATAATGAGTATACATATATAACTATTAAACTATTATGAAAACAAGCAGCAGTAACAAAAAATGTGTTTGAAAACAGAGCGGACGACATTTATTATATAGATATATATATATATATTACAAACTATGCATAATCTGAGCGAAGGGTCAGTTTTGCAAGAAACGCACTCGATCAGAAATAAATTGGTACAACAGCAGGGGAATGGCATTTGATGATGCGGATGATGATTAACAAAGTGGATAATTTATAATTTGTGAGTGTACGTTGCGTTGGGTGCCTGCAGCGGATGTATGAATGCATGCGAAACCTTTGTTAGCAAAAAAATGAAAGAAAGAATAATTATTGTGCTCTGATTGTTTCCTCGTTGATGATAAAACTAGCAAAGTGGTTGCGGAAGACGCGACGTTACATGATAATGCAGAATTAACTTAGTCATGTGATGGTGTACTGACGTTTTGTGTTTGGCACGGGTTGACTTGAATTTCATTGTACTTTATGGCCGTAGATAAGGCGCCAAGATGCAGTAAACAATGAAATTGTTCGTGTTCCATGATAAGAAATGCACCTCTTTGTTTTAAGTTTGGTGCGTTTTGCGCGCGCGCTCTCTCTAACTTTATCTGTTGTTCTGGTACATTCACAATGTCTCGAATTAGCAGAAACAGAAGCATCTACAGCAAACGCAAATATCTCTTAAAAAATTTACATTGTGGCTGTTTTAACTTTTAATTGACTACATATATACCTTATGAATATATCAAGGCAAATCGATTATATCTTAGTTAATATAAAGTAAATCAAACAACACAATACAATTGATGACTAATGAAATGTAGTGGTAAAGCAGGGAGCAACTCTGCAAGCGAATCTTTCTTGTTTTGTTATATTGAATTAGATTACCTCTTGGTTCTTGCAAAGAATTGATACCAATTATTACTATTGTAACAATTTGCTACAGAGAAATATCTGATATTATATATTAAAAGAAGCCAGCAGACAAAATACAACAACAAATATTATAAATAAAAATGAATAAAGTAGGAATGAAAATTGACATGTTGAGGATGAGCGACTTTTATTCGTTGCTGCGAGCGCTGGATGGACAGTAATTGTTTGTGCACTCACAACTTTATAAAATTTAATTAATTAAATAATTAACTGTTGCGTTGGGTTTTCTAGTCAGCTAATTGATGATGCACTTGCACAATCCGGACTCGTATGCAATGATTTCCCCTTTGAATATGACAATTTTCATTCCTTGTAATCCATAACATTTCACTAGTAGTTACGGACTCATGGAATACGATTTGAAATAAGTAGGCGGTGAGTGGAAACATAAAACGATCAGTTGCCGTTTAAAACATTGTTGTTGCTGAATTTGTGACTCACACGGTGCATCGTTATTAAGCATTTACCTGTAAGTTTTCACCAAAATAATAATATTTTTGAGAGTTTTCAACGTTGCATCACCTGTATTGTATGTATTAATCGTGCAAAGTGCGCTACTTTTGTGGTGCGATGTAAGAACAAAACAATTTCTAAATTTACTTGGTTGGTGCGTGCGTAATGTAAGCATTTTCCCTAATAATAATAAATTTCTAGTGAAACTAATTAAACAGATGAGATAATTGTACATAGCTAGATCTATTGATAATTCTAAGATAGATGATAATGATGGTGTTATTTGAGATATTCGCAAATGAAAAATTGATTCACTATCTATCGTAAACAAACAAACAACAAATACACATAAATGTTACTGGCAGATTACTGTTAATTAATCGTAATCACTAAACACTAAAGCAGATCTTATAGCTATCAAAAGTGCTAAGATTGATTATAAACCAAAACATGAAAATGTGCTTTTGATAAATAGTTAGAATTATTATATCGATTACGTGCTTCATTCGATGGCAATGGCTGTATAAGGTGCTTACACATTCTTATACAATAACAAAGTATTTGCTCAGTAATAAACACAATTGTTTATTTGATACAAACAATTTATATACGCTCACGACCTTCGACAAGGTTGGGTAGCAAAGAGAATGCCAAAAAATCATCATCAAACTCTTATCGCATTGATTGTGGTGTGGTGTTTAATAAACACTTGAGGATGTTGCTTGTATCTATCTGTAGGCTAAAAATAATTTATGAATCTCTGATTGCTAGTGACCAGAATGCATAATATGCCTAACTAATACTGTTTTGCACAATGATAATAATAATAGTAATAGCATAGAATCACCTATTATTCTAAGAGGACACACAAGTTGTTCATGCAAGGACTGTTGATCGTTAAAAAGTTAGCTATTAGTTATTATTTTGAGTTTTCCAAACAAATATTTATTATCTTTGATTACAATCGCCCATTTAATAGCTTTCTTTATTTCGTTAGATTTTTTGTATTTGTTATGATAGTAGATTTGTAATATAACATATAGAGACAATCAAATGAGTTGTTGTTTGTCACAATCAAATTTCATGAGCGTTTGCAAATGTCTGCACTCTAATAGATTATTGATGAGTACTTGCGAACTGAGAGCATATTATACAGCCAGTAAATAACTATTTGTGTTGCAAAAGAATAAAAACCCATTGCATGTCGAACTAAATGAATGAGATTTGAGAATAGTTTCATACTAACTAATTATTTAAAAAAGTAATATTTATATATTTAAGACAAAACGAAGGGTGCCACTTACTACTTTCACATAAAATTTAGGAGAAAGGAGAAAACATATATTATATATATATTATAATAAATTAATTAGCAAATTAAACTAAATGATAAACAAGTTGATAATTATTCAAACTAATCACAGATAACTGTGGCAATTGCAATTGATAAGAGCAGCAATGTGAGTTGATGAACAGGGAAGAAGAGATTTGTGGAAATTATAAAAGACAATGCAAGTAATAACAAATTCTTTACATTACACACACAATAATATGTTAGCAACACAGTTGTGTAATTTATAAACTTAAATATTAAACGTGTATTGCATAAGGATGTAAGTTAATAGGATAATTTTTCACCAGTACCAGAAGCGTAAGACATATACAGACAAGACATATTGCAACCAAAGCCTCATGATTAACATTGACTAATTATTAAACAAAAAACAACAACAACAAAAAGGAATCACTTGAAAGACATAGGAACATGGTAACAAAATGTCTATGGAACAATTAACGCAATGACAAAGAAACAAATTGAAAAATGTAAATTGTTTGTATAATGATTATTAAGATAAATTAAGATTAATGTTTAGCAAAATGCACTTATACAATTAAACAACAATACAAATATTTAACATTATTATTATATGAACCAAAAAACTAAACAACAAGAATTATGATTGATGATTGGGATCCCAAAGTGTGCTATTTGTCACTACCATGAAGATGATTGCAATGAGGAGAATTATATGAATGATATATACATAAAATGATGAATTATATATAATATATATATTATATAAATATTATATACAATCAAAGATTATTTGGTTATGTGAGACATGAGAATTTACAAAAATCTTTTACTTTGACCAGATGTAGTACTTCTTGTGGATCTTCTTGAAGGAGACATCATAGAGCTATTTGCTAATGGAGGACCTATATCTGACATAGTTGTATCTAAAGAATGGCTCCTCCATGTTGTGTTGCATAGAGGACATTTTGCCCTTATGTTGATTGCTATTTCAAGGCAATGTTTATGCATGTATTTATTGCAATTAACACACTTGTCTCCCTGCAAGAGAAAATGTAGACAATGTTTAAATTGATATTTAACAAAGGTTTGTTTACCTACATAGCAACAAAAGTTTCTACACAATCCACATTTGTTAACAATTGATGTGAAGTTGTTCTTTATAGTACTTGAGAATTCTACCATTGCTCGACTTCCTAAGTAATAGCACTGCTCCGTTTCAACAAGGTATCCTGTGTCACAGAGCTGCTTTAAAAGTAAACTGATTGCCTCCATTTTTAAGTTGATGTTTGAATTGTTTGCAGCATTTATGCACTCTATTCTATTCAGGCATCTTTCATCAGATTTGATTATTTCTTCCATTAAGCATGACCAGTAGAGGTTCTCCTGTTGATTAGATGGCTGCAATTTCTTTAAATCCTCATCAATTATTTTGATAAGAGAAACATATTTCTTGCCAGTGACTTCACATTGTGTGATTTCAAGGTACATATCATGTGCTTTAATCTCCTTGTTGATTTTCTTTATGATTACTCTTAATTCTGGAGGAGGCGAAGGATCAGCTATAAGAAACAAATTTTTGAAATTCAAACTAATGTTTGTTTTAAGGGTTAACTTACTTGCAATGCTTTCATTTTCAGTGTTTTCAGCAGCAAGTTGTTCTGTGATTATACTGAATAATTCTGTGGCACGATCCAGGGGAATATGTAATTTACTTAACATTTGCTGCATAAATATTTGTTGTTCTACAGGCAACATTTCGTCACTAATAACAATTGTTTTTAACACTTGTTAACACGGTTTTGTGCGAAATGTGGTCTCCAACCTGTACCATGCATACCGCGCACGCGTAGGCTGACAAAGGAATATAGTTTTGTTTGTTATTTTAAATGGATAGGTGCCACGAAGAAATACAATCAGATGTTTATCAGTTTTTGGCAAAAGTATTAATAAATTCATTGTGAAATTCATAAAATTTAAATGTAAAAAAGTTTAATCCGTGCATAGTGATGACATGCGCTGTCGTTGTTGACAATCAGGTGACGACGTTTGTGAGGCGAGTTGACTGCGTTCGACGTATTTCTGCTTGAAACGCAGTTTCCCGAGCACGCACTCATCAAAATTAATTAGACACCAATAAATAGTTTCCAACAAATACCTAACAAATGTGCATCAGTGCTTGTTTGCTCAGCATCAATTACATAAGCGTCGGATAAAATCAAATCGTGAGTAGCGTTACTAAGGCGTGTAGGACCCTCAGAGTGTTAATATTGTCTCCAGATGGAGAAGAGCAATGAGTTACAGCAGGACCCGGGCCAGCCGTTTGTTAAGATCGGTCATTACACATTGGGCAAGACCCTCGGTGTTGGCAGTTTCGGGAAAGTGAAAATCGGCGAACATCAATTGACAAAGCATAAGGTTGCTGTGAAGATTCTTAACCGGCAGAAGATCAAGAGCCTCGATGTCGTGGGCAAGATTCGACGCGAGATTCAAAATCTCAAGCTATTTCGGCATCCGCATATAATTAAATTATATCAGGTGATTAGCACACCTTCCGACATATTCATGATAATGGAGTATGTGTCTGGTGGGGAGCTATTTGAGTACATTGTAAACAATGGAAAACTTCAAGAACATGAAGCACGACGCTTCTTTCAACAAATAATATCCGGTGTGGATTACTGTCATAGACATATGATTGTCCATAGGGATTTAAAACCAGAGAATTTGCTATTGGATCACAATATGCATGTAAAAATTGCTGACTTTGGTCTGTCCAATATGATGATGGATGGCGAATTTCTGCGCACCAGTTGCGGTTCACCAAATTATGCGGCACCAGAGGTATGGCGTATATTGTCCAATTTAATATTATGCAAGAATTTCAATGGTTTAACGTTTGTCACAGGTTATATCTGGTAAATTATATGCCGGTCCTGAAGTGGATATTTGGTCATGCGGTGTCATTCTGTATGCGCTATTGTGTGGCACTTTGCCGTTTGATGATGACACTGTGTCAACACTGTTCAAGAAAATCAAGTCAGGCATCTTCCCAATCCCAGAGTATTTGAATAAGAGCGTCGTCAGTTTGCTGTGTCAAATGCTGCAGACTGATCCGATGAAGCGCGCAAGCATTGAGGATATTAAGAAGCACGAATGGTTCCAGAAAGATTGCCCGGCGTATTTGTTCCCGTCGCCGGTTGAGCAGGATTCGTCTGTGATTGATACCGATGCGGTGTTTGAGGTATGTGATAAATTTGGGGTGAAGGAGTCGGAAGTCCATCATGGTCTTCTCAGCGGTGATGCACACGATCAGCTGGCGATCGCTTATCATTTGATAATCGACAATAAGCGTATTGCTGATGAAGCAGCAAAGGCGGAAATAAAAGAATTCTTCGTCGCTGGTAGTCCACCGCCCGTAGTGAGTATGACTCCAACTCCACAAGATTTTGGTGCTAGTCCATTGCGTCCGCATCCGGAACGCATTGCTCCCTTGAGAGACAGAGTTATTGCCTCTAATCATGCTGCGTCTGGTGAACGTGGCACTCCGGTGAAACGAGCCAAATGGCATTTGGGCATTCGATCGCAGAGCAAACCAAATGACATCATGATGGAAGTTTATCGCGCCATGAAGGCGTTGGGATATGAATGGAAGGTGCTTAATCCGTACCATGTAAGCGTACGTGAAAAAAGCAAAATGCATGATAAGTACGTCAAGATGTCTTTGCAATTGTATCAGGTATATAATAACTTTTTTGTTAATGACTTTATGTATATGCTGATATCTTTACAGGTTGATTACAAGAGCTATTTGCTTGACTTTAAAAGTCTATCAAATGAAGAATCTGAAAATACTGGTACTGCTACTGCACTTTTGGGTACTTCTGTACCAACACCGATAATCTCATCCACGCAGAATATGGCACCAAATTCTGCTGTTGGGCACCATACAATGGAGTTTTTCGAAATGTGCGCAGCCTTAATTATCCAATTAGCTCGCTAAGTAGTAAGACTACATGATTTAATCAAATCTTTGTTAATCGCTTTGTAGACAAAGAAGGCGACGGCTATTGGTACAAAGAGTAAATGCTTTGAGAATATTACCAAATTATATATATTAGTATTGAGCATATAAAAATATTTAATGTATTTTACGAAAAGTTTGCATTGCTTTTTATTCAAATTCGTATACCTATAGGCAGCCCGCTGTTCTCATGCGAAGCGCATGCGCCGATCCATAAATAATAGACCCGAGCGTGCGCCGCCATTTTGATTTACTGCTTCGCTTGGCTTGGCGTCGAATTGCAACAGTTGCAGCAAAATCCAGTGTACGTGATGTGCGTCTGTAGTTCTGGCGACAAAAAGTGATTCAAAACAAAACGACTTGGTTACCGATTCCATGGAATATTTCTTAAAGGTAGGACACCCTTCAGTAACAGCACTATTTAGTATATAATTCAGAATTTGGATGCAACTAACAATCGCATACTAAATACGGCGACGCTTCTAGACTATTTCTTTAAAACTTTTGATCGTACGACTCGTTTGCTTCGAGATGATACTTTCCTAGCAAGTGCATGAAAATTATCAAATCGAATATGCTTTGAAATCGTTGCTAATTTAAAATACGTGCTAGGCAGAACAGCGTTGATTTGTTTATATTTTTTGACACCGCGGGAACTCGTATGTAGGGACGCCCACTTCCCGAGCATCAAGTACGAACTTAACACATCTACGATGCGATTTAATAAATAGGAATAAAATGCATAAATCGGAAGTTTTACATGAATTATATATTCGCATTTGTTTAACAAGCTACTAGTTGACAAAATCGCGATGCAGTTAGTTAAGTAGCATATTTACACTAGCAGCAAAGATTATGATTTTAAATGTTTTACAGTCAATATGAATGCTTGGACAAAATGTGGCTGAGAAGTGATAAATCAAACACTCGAGTTTCGAAGCGATTCTCACTGTTTCCAAAGAAGGCTAAGAGCCGTCGTTTAGCGCCAATTCGTAAAAAAGCAGCCCCAACGCGCAAAAATGTTCCCGAGCAGGAAAGCCAGGAAGATGGCAAGGAAAATTTGCATCAGAAGGACTTGCGTCCCAATATAATTGATGTCGCCGCAAAAATTCAAACAGCCGCTGAAGTAAGTAATAAAACTGACCACGCTGTGGTCGGCTGCTGCAGCGTATCACCGGAGGAAATTTTAGAAACCGATCTTCCAAATGAAATTGAATACTCCAAAATTGATTTGGACGGTAATCTGAACATTAGTTGTACTGAAACAATGGCATCAGCGGATCATCAACTGTATCCGGATAAATATCAGTATTCGTCAGTGTATGCTGATAAAATATGCGATAGCGTCTACTATGACTATACCATGAAAAATGATTACCAGGATTTACAAATCGACTTAAGCGGTGTAAATACGCAAGATTTTTCTTCATTGCTTGACGAGGAGATGTCGCGTAATGGTGATCTTATGAACAATCTCAATTATGATTACTCCACGTTATATCCGCCGTCAACAGAGGAAATGATAACGAGCGTCGTACCACTACCGCATGCCGTCTCTGAGGAGCGTCGCATTGATGAGCAACAGGAACATGTTGAGGTGGATGAGTCCTGGGAGGCGTTCGATCCATACGTATTTATTAAACATCTACCGCCGTTGACCTTCGAGATGCGATCCAAGTGCCCGGCACTACCGCTTAAAACTCGCTCCAGTCCGGAATTCAGCTTGGTGTTGGACTTGGACGAAACGTTGGTGCACTGCAGCCTGCAGGAGCTGTCCGATGCCAGCTTCCATTTCCCAGTACTCTTCCAGGATTGCTCGTACACTGTCTACGTGCGCACACGTCCCTTTTTCCGGGAGTTTATGGAGCGCGTGTCTTCGCTCTTCGAAGTAATTTTGTTCACCGCCAGTAAGCGCGTCTATGCCGACAAACTACTTAATCTATTGGATCCCGATCGCAAATGGATTAAGTATCGACTGTTTCGTGAGCATTGCGTTTGCATCAATGGCAACTACATTAAAGATCTCTCCATACTCGGACGCGACTTGAGTAAGACGATTATCGTTGATAATTCGCCTCAAGCCTTTGGTTATCAGGTAAAATACTCATATTTCTTATCTTCATTAGTTACTAACCCATTCCTTTTTCATTTCTAGTTAAACAATGGAATTCCCATTGAAAGCTGGTTTTTCGATCGCTCCGATTCGGAATTAATAAAGATTTTGCCATTTCTTGAAGATCTCGTTAAGAAGGTATGATGACATGGTATTTAATTGTATTGTACTAATTGTTTGCTTTTGAATTTAGAGGGAAGATGTTCGACCGCAAATTCGCAACAAATTCAAATTGTTCAGCTATCTACCGCCAGACTAATCATGCAATAAGTTGTTGGCGTACACATAGACAATCACGGGGTTTGTTTGTAATGTACACGTAACTAACACTTTTAAGTAATAGCGCTGAAGGATTGTTGCCATCGAAGTGTATCTTCGATATTGTCGTCTACTAACAATAAATAATACGTTTAAAACGAGGCGTGTTAAAATTTAAAGCGCACATATATCCAAAATCTATTTGGCAATTTGGAACGCACTATTGAAGATACATTGCGACTGTAAATAGTTTAACTGAATGATTATTACATGTGTATTGAAGGTGCACACAATGGGCATAGATGTGCTTTCCGGAAAGCAGTCAGCAACGATGTGAGACTGATCAATGTGCAATAATGTAACTGAATTTACGAGAGGTATGGTTAATGTACGAATAGAAGCGCTAGACGAAGAAAAAACGCGACATGTGAATATTCCGTCCTTCAGGTTTCAACTCTAGGATTTGTAAGCAGACAAAATTGATAATGTAAAAGAACGTATGCGTTTTTATGGTCAAATTGTTAATGGGATGACGCGGGAACATAATGTGAGCGTTGCACAGTGCCTTTTGCATCATATACTTGGAAAATAAGAATTCAAACTTTAGAGGAAAAATATTTTCGTTGCATTTTACACAAAATTAAAATGGGAATCTTTATATTTTTGAAGCGGTTTCCATATTCGCCGCCGCAGCGTTGTATAAAGATTTTTATCGAAGAACAATTTACTTGCAATATATTTGATTGTGATATTAATCTATTATTATACTTGTTTATATATCGTAGTTGTGAATGAAAAGGCCATACAATTGTTTGTTTGCATATTTCACATTGGTCAGTCTACGTGGAGGAGAATTTATTGGAACTTATTACATAAAGTTGCACTTGCAATAGGGATCAATACTAAGTATTACACTAATCAATACAGTGCAGTTATCTACACCTGCAGATGTAAATTATTCTACTTTTAATTTTCCGTACTTGCCATTTGTTTAAAACACAGCGACAGTTAAGTTAAGCAAAGGAAAAGAATGTACACATCACTCACACAAATTAATAAGCACAGACCACCATGAATTTGATTCAAAATCTTACGTATAATAGCATGAAAATGATGAAAGTATATAAGGAATGTGTTTCAGCAAGTTTTCTTCTGTTATATACGATAAAATGTTATATATATATAATATATATATGCTAAAACAAAGTTTGAATACAATAACATAAAAATGAATATAATAATACTTAGAAAATAACAGTGGATATTCTTTGTTGTTTTTATTTGTGTTTTTTGTTGAAATATCAAAGTTTATATAAATTTAAGTATATGTAAACGTATATAGAAAATTATTCAGAACTCATTAAACAAAACGTAAAAGTAAGTCGTGTTTATTTCTTGCTACTCGTTTATA
The DNA here is from genome assembly GCA_963978815.1 of Aleochara curtula. Classification (NCBI taxonomy): domain Eukaryota; kingdom Metazoa; phylum Arthropoda; class Insecta; order Coleoptera; family Staphylinidae; genus Aleochara; species Aleochara curtula. The sequence continues at coordinate 13,724,225 of OZ022216.1, read as the reverse complement.
TCAACTTTTATATGATTAACTTTATGAATGACCATACAAATTATGATTTGTATTTGCTGTACTTATATTTTTCAAATATATTCTAGGCTAATTGTTAAACACTATCTTTATCATTAAACATATAGTAAATCATAATGAAGCCATTACAAACTGTTGTGTAATGTTCGTTTTATATATATATCTGTCGTACGAGTAACTTTGTTATATATTTTTGTTTATGTTCTTTTTGTTAGATAATATTTAATATAAGATGTTAAAAAGCAAGTTATTGTGGTAATACATAATATTTATGGACACAAATGAATGATTTGGTCTTAATTAAAGTATGATTTAGATATATTTTATTCAGTGAAGGCAGGATATTCTTACAATAAGAGTATCCGCCGAAATAGCTCAGTTGGGAGAGCGTTAGACTGAAGATCTAAAGGTCCCCGGTTCAATCCCGGGTTTCGGCAGAAACTTTTTGGCTTTTTAATAGGTACAATCTTTTTTTATCATATGCTTGCATTTAAAAACAAGAAACGAATATTAATACTTATATATATATTTTATTACGTTGTTTTTAACTTTAATTAGGAGAAATCATGGTCAAGTTATATGCAAACGTATGTAAACTGATGTAAACATTGTAAACATAACCAAATTCTGATATAGTGCAGTTTAGTGCATGGTGCGGTTAAGTCAAGTTCGGTGTGCAGTGTGGTGTTTATATTGTGTTAATTAATTGCCAAGTAGTGTTTAGTAATCCTTTCTCCAAATGGCGCTTAATATGCAACAGCAACGAGAAGAAAAGCAATTAGAAATTGCTCTTGACTCCATTGTACAACGTGTAAATGATCTGAAAACAACAACAGCATCGTTGATCTATAAAATAGAAAATGACTATGAAGGACTCAATTGGCCTACATGCCTAGATAATTTTGCATTACTTTCCGGAAATGTAAGTGTTTCATTGTAACTTCCAACGAAACAGTAATAAGTTTTTTTATTTGCTTTAGTTAACCTCACTATCGAAAATATTGAGTCATGATAAATGCCCTCCTCTGCGGAATCTCACTGTTCTTCCATTGATGCTCTCACCTGAACGCGATGAGCAACTAGCCCAGATGACTGAGGGCAGAGTTTCTACATTTGCTCATGATATAGTACCGGATTATTTACGAACCAAGTTGGAGCCGATGGCAGAGACAAAAATGTTACAGTTGGAGCATAAAGCAGCTACTCTTGCATATGAAAACGCTCAGAAGCAAATTGCTGCCTATCAAAAAGTAGTATCTCATGTATGGGATATTGTAAGTAAAGCTAGAGAGGAATGGGATGTCGAATCATCAGCTAGAAGTGGAGCTCAACAAAACTCAAGTATGGCTGATACAAATCTACTTGTTGCTGCTGTTGGTATGGGCAATGGACTTAAGATGATGGGCAATGCATCTGGTCCAGGCCAATCTGGAGCCAGTGGTATGATGGTAGCTCCTGGCCGTCCAGGCAGTGGTCCAGGACAAGTGCCAAATATGCCACCATCATCACAACCAATGAATAAAGCACCATCAGGAATAAAAACAAACATTAAAAGTGCAGCACAAGTGCACCCATATAGATAAATAATTGTGTTGCCTAAATGATATTACATTTAAGTTTCTATTATTTTAAGTTATTACTAGTATATTGAATGGTTTTGCAATTAATGAGATAAGTAAACCATTTTTCAACATAACACTACTTATGGGTCTTTCATGGGAGACGTGTTAAATTAAATTTCATAACAGATGGGTAATAATTTGTCAATAGATTTCTTATATTATGCCAGCACTGTAAAGCGTAGTACAGCCCTGGTGAAACCACGGCCCAGTCTGGCCCAGTCTTTTGACAGATATCTTTGACGGTTATGTACATCATAGAATAAGTGATCCACAGCAATGTACATTTTGTTTGCCGGGTGTAGTATGGTGTTCTGTAAGCTGGTCCAGAAATTGAGAGATAAGTAGTGATGTTTGAAATGTATTCCAAAGGGCAAGAATAATTAATTCTAATCAAATGGTGGCTTTTGCTGGGGAGTTTAGGATCTTGTCAAGTACAGCAACATTTTGTTACTTGTTAAGTACACTTGCAATGAAGCCAGGGTGATACTACTTGGTATGTGGAGCTTTTGCTCAGATTTGTATAAGTGAACACTTATACTCCAGCTGTCTATTGTTATTATTAATAATGTATTATTTCAGTAACTAGGGATGGGCACTGTATATTATTCATGATGGTTACTGTTTTGATGGGCACTATATATTACAACTTGTTGAGTACATTAGTCTCCAAATCCAGACTTAACAACTATTTCAATGGACACAGGATAACACAACTTGGTGAGTACATTGGTCTTTAAAAGCCATGTTTCTATCAACTACTTCATAATGGCTGAGTGGGTTAACAGTTCAATTGTGACCTGAAAGCTTTACGGCCTGAAGGTATTAGGGCTATAAAGTGAGGTATGGGTGTACTTGATAGTGTTATAGTTTGTAAATGTCAATTAATTACAGTGCATTATTTCAGTTGATTGGTGATGACTACAGTTTCAATGGACACAGGATAACACAAGTTGGTGAGTACAATGGGCTTTAAACCCATGTTTTTATCAACTACTCAGTAGTGTTATAGTTCGTGAATGGCAACTAATTACAGTGTATTATTTCAGTTGCTTGGTGATAACTGCAGTTTCAATGCACACAGGATAACACAACTTGGTAAGTACATTGGTCTTTAAATCCAGGTTTCTATAAACTTCTCAGAAGAGTTATAGTTCATACATGGCAACTAATTACAGTTTTATTTCAGTTGATTGGTGATTACTACAGTTTTAATGGACACGGGATGACACAAGTTAGTGAGTACAATGGGCTTTAAACCCATGTTTCTATCAACTACTCAGTAGTGTTATAGTTCATACATGGCAACTAATTACAGTGTATTATTTCAGTTGCTTGTTGATGATTACAGTTTCAATGGTCACAGGATAACACAAGTTGGTGAGTACAATGGTTTTTAAACCCATGTCACTATCAACTGCTCAGTAGTGTTATAGTTTGTGAATGGCAACTAATTACAGTGTATTATTTCAGTTGCTTGGTGATCACTGAATTTTCAATGCATACAGCATAACATAACTTGGTAAGTACATTGGTCTTTAAACTCAGGTTTCTATCAACTACTCAGTAGGGTTATAATCGCCCTCATTTATTTATTAGATATAGTTAGTTAGAAAACAATGCCTAAATCAAGAATACAGTTGAATTTGACTATCCTAATTGTATTTATACAATAATTTTTTATTATTTTCAGTTTTAACATGGCCATATTGATCAAATGCGACAAGGAGTAAAGTAATTGAAATTTGGAAACTTGCTCGAACACAAATATAATCCTTATTTGATAGTAATTTGTCCCTTATGGAAATCTGTCACTTGAAACTTGGTGAGTACATCGGTTTTGAACTACTTCTTTATCTTTATATTACTGCCTTAATGGTTTATGAATTATAACTATTTATGCTTTAATTTTTTCAGTAATCTGGTAATAAATTTCGTTTCAACTTGACCAGGAGCATGAAACTCTGTAAGTATCATAACCATTATATTTTACAATTGATTATTAAATCATATGTATTTACAGACATGGACAGACAAGTCTTTGGGTTAAGTAAGTAGGAGCACAAACTTTGGTAAGTACATGGCCACTATTTTAGCTTAAACATTATTCATAATTTATGTGTATTGTTACAGCTATTTGTTGACACACTGCTTTGTACAAAGACGAGCATCATGAAATTTGGTGTGTAGAGGTCCAGTAAAGCCTCGGTTGATACTATATGGCTAACCAGGTATAATATTTATCTTTATAACTAATGCAACTTAACAATTATGCCTAATTCCAATGTATTTTTAATTATTTGCAGATTACTCTTGCCTTTTTCATGTAAGCATCATGAAAAATGGTACGTTGATAGATATGAAGTTTCCATAGTCCTCCATATATACCAGGCTGATAAGGAGGATCTCCTACTTTAGATTAAAAGATATACCTTTGTATTAGGTTTACCTTCTAAATAAAAGGATAAAATATATTATATCCTTTGGCTGGGTTAGTTATCGACTAAAGAGTTGGGTCATTGTTATTACCGACATTGCAGTTTCCTGTAGTGCCGCTAGTAGTCGATAGATGGCGCCACTATTTCCGGCGTACCGACACTATTGGTGTAGTACGTCCCTTTAGAGTGAGATGGCGCCACTAGTAATTTTCCCGCCTAAAAATTCAAATTTTTACACGTGTGTTTCAATACTTGTCATTCAAAAGTTTCAAGATTATCAGCGCCGATAAGCCCAAAACTTTTTCGGCCAAAGAAAATCCAAATTTTTGTGCGTATGTTTCAATACTTGTCATTGAAAAAATTTCAAGATTATCAACGGTGATAAGCCCAAAACTTTTTCGGTTACGTTATTTTATTTGACAACACATTGATTTTATTCCAATAAGAATCCAGGAAGATTCCAGTAAGAATCCAATAAGATTCCAATAGGAATCCAATGAGATTCTAATTAGAATCTAACATGATTTCAATTATATTCCAATAGTAATCCAATAAGATTACAATAGGATTCCTATTTTATTCCAATAAGATTCCAACTAGATTTTATTCTAATAAGAATCCAGTAAGATTTCAATAGGATTCTAATCAGATTTTATTCCAATAAGATTCTAATAAGATTCCAATCGGATTCCAACTAGAATCTAATAAGAATCCAGTCAGATTCCCATAGGAATCCAATGAGATTCCAATAAGATTCCATTAGGATTCTAATTAGACATGATTCTAATAAGATTCCAATTAGATTTTATTCCAATAAGAATCCAGTAAGATTCTAATTAGATTCCAATAAGATTCCAATTAGATTTTATTCCAATAAGAATCCAGTGAGATTTCAATAGGATTCCAAGTAGAATTTTTTCCAATAAGATTCCAATTAGATTCAGTCTTATAAGATTCCAATAGGATTCTCATTCGATTTATCCAATGAGATTCAAATAGGATTCCAACTAGAATCTAATAAGATTCCAATAGTAATCTAGTAAGATTCCGATTAGATTTTTATTCTAATAAGATTCTAATTAGGTTTTACTCCAATAAGAATCTAGTAAGATTTCAATAGGATTCCAATTCGATTTTAATCCAATAAGATTTCAATAGGATTGCAACTAGAATCCAATAATATTCCAATAAGAATCCAGTAAGATTACAATAGGGTATCCAATAAGATTCTAATTAGAATCCTATAGGATTCCAATAAGATTCTAATTAGAATCCTATAGGATTCCAATAAGATTCTAATAAGGAATCCGATATTGACTCCCACTGCCCGCCAAAGTGCAATTTTTTCAAAAATTCATATCTCCGTAACCAGGCTAGCTAGAGGGGTGTGTGAAAGCTCGTTGCAATCAGCTTGGCCTCCTCTATCTGTATGCTGAGTTTGAGCCCATACAGCCTGTAAGTTTAGGAGCTAGGAGGGTTTAAGCCAAAATTTTCAAGTGGCTATAACTCTGCAACCCGTGGGGCTAAAGGGGTGTGTGATACCTCGTTGGCATCAGCTTGGCCTCCTTTACATGCATGCCGAGTTTGAGCCCATACAGCCTGTAAGTTTAGGAGCTAGGAGGGTGTAAGCCAAAATTTTCAAGTCGCTATAACTCTGCAACCCGTGGGGCTAAAGGGGCGTGTGATAGCTCGTTGGCATCAGCTTGGCCTCCTTTATATTCATGCCGAGTTTGAGCCCATACAGCCTGTAAGTTTAGGAGCTAGGAGGGTGTAAGCCAAATTTTTCAAGTCGCTATAACTCTGCAACCCGTGGTGCTAAAGAGGCGTGTGATAGCTCGTTGGAATCAGCTTGGCCTCCTCTATCTGTGTACCGTGTTTGAGCACAATCGGCCGGTAAGTTTAAGAGTTACGCGTGTTTTTATCTGTAATACACATTTTGAACAACTGCAACTATAGGCAACCCTTTCTACGTGTGCGCCATCTATGCGTGAATAGTGGAACTACTATAATACAATAAAGTCGATAACACAGCACGACCCAAAACCATTTAATCAACACAATTAATAGACAATATATATATTTAATTAATTTATTAAATAAATCATGCAAATTCAATAAATTACAATGAAAGTAGACCCTCTATGTCATCAGGCATAGTCACAGGGCGTTTAAGGCTCCAACAGCTGAGTGGTCCTCATCCCAGTTCTTCACTACACATGTGGAGCGTTAAAGATGTAGTAATCTGAAAGACAATTAAAACATATACAACAATAAGAGCACAAGATTGAAATAAAGATAATATACCAAAATAAATAAGTGTTTGTATACCTGGCCACTCAGTTCATTTGAAGCTTGTAATCCTTCCAATCTCCTAGTCCTTTCATTGCTGCAAGTCTTTGATTATACTTCCCAGTCCAGAAGTGATATAGGATGACATACGACTCCCGCTATTAATTCTTTTGTATCTAAAAAGAATAAAAAATATATTAAAACCATGAGAGTGACTGCTTTTGTTTATACTTTATGAGCCTATAAGACAACGACCAAATTTAGTCATGGCAAAAGCGCTCCGTGGCTTAGTGGTTACGACTCTGGATGTGATCTGTTTGTCTCCGGTTCGATCCCCGAGCAATCTGTTTTAAATTTACAATTTAAATAAATTTAAGACTGTAAGAGCAAGATAAAATTCAGCTACAGCAACAACACCCAATAGCCTAGTGGTTACGGCCATGGCGGTGGTCCGGGAGTCTCTGGTTCGATTCCCGAGAAATCTAAGTTTTAAATTTACAATTTAAATAAAATTGAGACACTATAAGGGCAAGATCAAATTTGGCTGTATCAACAACACCCAATAGCCTAGTGGTTACGGCTATGGCAATGATCCGTGTGTCTCAGGTTCGAATCCTGAGAATAGTAACTTGAATTTCCAAGTTTTAAACTCCTTGTACGCACAGGGGGCCCCAATGGACTTAGTCGTATGTCCAATAGGGCCCCCGGAGGCGTGCAAGAGCCCCATTTTTAATTTTTGAAGCCCGTACGTTTAAGATCGTTGTCTGAAAACCCACCCCAGCTTCGCTCCCCGGCAGGTTGCTTGTCGACCAGCTCAGTCGCTGTCCGACTAGCAACTGCCTCCCCATTCCCGATTTTCGTTACCAACAGGCCGCGTATTCTGACGTCATTTGAGACTGGGGCGCCGCCACCCTATGAGAAGTGGGGACTTGTATTGACGTTATTTCAGCACAGGTATTTCCTATGCTCAGCACAGGTATTTCCTAGTAAGAACTTGGAATTATTTTCCAAGTGCTAAGTTTAATTCAGCGCTAGGGCCAATTGAATGGCCATTCCACTGAAGTTACTTCTCTATTTATTTATTTAATTTAAAAAAAAACTCGGACCAGCTGAGGTTTGAACCTACAACTTCCGCAATGCAGAGCAGGCACCTTACCTACTAGGCCACTAAGTGTCTTATATGTTTTGAATTGAAACATATATATCTGCGCTTCATTTTGCAGCAAAATATTAACAATAAGAAAAGTACTTACCAATATCATCTTCATTGTTGGAATGCATGGAATCTTCTGAATTTTAAAAGAATCTAAAACATCAGTTTATAAATTTAAATAATGGTGATTAATGACAGGCACTGACTCACTATATGCTGAATTGATGAAGCACTATATTGATTTGATTCCAACTCATTCAGTATGATTAAAGATGTAGTAATCAAACTGTAGCAGTGAACAAGACCTTTCATAGCTCTCTCCATTAGCTATCACAGCCTATTTCTCCCTGGTAGGTATAGTATTGAAGTGAAGAGCAGCAGTTACAGTTTGATACTGAGCCAATTAGTATCATATACCATACGGTATACCAATCCATTTTTGATTAGCTCACTGAAAATCAAAAATAAATAAGTGCAATTGAATACAACTGAATAATGTTAATATCTTAATGTAAACATAAATGATGAAACATAAATATGGCGCCTGTATTTAAAATAATAATCTTGAATGTGCAGGTGAAGATGTATGATCATAATAATTTGCTAAGGTCAAATTATAGGAATATGCTCACCAAATGGAAGTATTCAACATTGAATGACTGATAAACCTCTTCCTCTTTCAATAAATTGTTTCTCCAAATACTTGAAGCTTCAAACAGCAATCAACAAAATAGAAATGTTGTAAGCTGTTAAAGAGTAAACTGCAGTCCTAAAAACAACAGATAAACATTAATTCAAGCAACATTACATTTGTTAGACTATACAATTTATCAAGTACACATTACTTACATAACAGGTGCCAGAAAATTATGCATATTCTCACAAGGTTATGACGATAACAACTCTTTCATCTCCAGATGGGCGCGTAGAACTCGAAGAAACAATGATCAACCGGTTTTACAAATTAATCCCATATAGATGCAGCTCTGGGCGTTGTGAACTCAAATATCAATTTGTGTACACAAAGTATTTAACGCCCGTTTTATCTTCACTAATTTTCGAAGCGGTTGACTTCTGTTGCACTTGCAGAATAGGTTGGAACAGGTGAACAGCCGAGGTGCACTAAGCTGCACCGGTTGCAACATCTTCGGCGTCATGGTCAACCGCGATGTTGTGTAATAATATAGGCAACCCTCTTGACAAGAACTCTTAGGAACTATTAAACTAATTACGAATATTTCATACAATCTGATTCGTAGTATTTTAATTACTAAACATTTAGTAGAATCATATTTAAAGCAAAGGCGGTAGGCAAAATATGAGAACTGATTTGCACGCAACGTAATCCAAATGAAGGAAATACTAATTAACCACTGGATGGAGACTACGTTATTGGATTTTCGTTTAACATCGCGAAACTACAAAATCATTTTTAAGTATTAAGTCAACATCTTTATAGCTGTTTTATAAGAGTATCTCAAATGATATATTACCAAAAAACCGACATTGGTAGCATGGCTTTAAATGTTTCATTCGATATCATTTGAGATATACAAAACGCTGAACAATTATATGTATATATATAAATTTGTAAACATATAAAAAACTGATAGAAAAAAATATCATAATAATTTGCTGTTGCAAATTGCAGTTGTAGTAGAATGAACATCAAACTTGACATATATACATCATACCTAAGAGTTATTACACATTTACAATGTTACTATTTCCTAATTACTACGTTTCTTAAATGTTCATCGTATCGGACTACTATTAGTTAATTCGTTCATGTATAATACCATATTTGGAAATAATATTTTGTCTTATATGATCAAAGAAAACTTTTGTCTTCTCTTTAAATAAGGCCGTCTATGCATTATCAGTGTTTGTGTTGGTCAAACTATCATAATTTATGTAAATCTTAATTAAATAAGCCGACTACGTCGGTAATTGGACGGTTTTTACAGACTACTCGTAGAACTCACTTATAAAGAGATTCGTAGAGATTCCTTTCTCTCAGGTATACTATTTATACACTTTCATATCAATACAAAATAAACTACTAAACCAAAATTTTGCAAAATAATTTCCCCGCGGTCAAATAATTAGATTGAACACAAAATAATATCGCGATTTCAAGCACCTTCTTTTCTCTCCATATAATATATATATATATATATATATATAATTTATATATAATTTAAGTGATCATGTAGGCACTATTTAGTTGATTGAAAAGGGTTTTGTACTACACGATTGCATTTCAATGAACTTTGACCACTCTTTAAGTGCTAATGAAGCTGAAGATGCTACCAGTTGTAATTTGGAAGAAAAATTGTTCTAAGTAACTGTCAATTGATGAGACCAGACTGTTCGACAAACGATCATTGCAATGGAAGAAAGTAAGATGGTTAAGAGTGGTAACGGATTCAAAACCATCGCCGCATTGTAAATGTAACAATACGGGCATTGTGAACTACCGCAAACTTCACAAATATTCAATAAGTATGTGGTAAATGCATCAAAAATAGTCTCATTAAACCGTTCTGGAGCGTAATAATCATATACTTTGATAGGTAGAAAACGTGACATATTTGCCACCGGATACCACCGTTCAACAGTTAAGTTGATACATGTTTCATGTTCATCCAGCTAAAAAAAAAAAAAAAACCATGAGTAAACTGATCCATATAAAAGCGTAAATTTACTTACATAATCGAAATAGAACAAAACTTTCCGTTCTAAAAACTTTGCTCGTTGAAGATTTCGTACTCTTCGACTTAAAATGTATTCGTCCAGTTTCTGTTGTTGAATGATATATCCCGTAGGAATTGTGATATCCAAGACTGCTAAACCGGATCGTTCAGATTCATTAAGATTTGTCCAACGCTGACAGCTCACATATGCAATATGCGAATGATTTCGGCCGTAGAAATCAGCACGAGTCCATAAATCAAAGGCTTTCTGTGGTGGCTGTGTTTGGAATCGAGCAATATCCACGTTATATTGAACAGACATTTGTAGAATGGCGTATCCTGTACCCTCAGCCTGCACTTTGACTGTACCCCATGCATCTGGTATATGGATTCGCTGCAGTTGTGCACGATTTTTTTGATTAACGTGCATAACTTGCGTTTTACCAGGAAGTGCAGTAGCTTCCACAGTAACTGATAAACTAGAAATATCTCGAATACGTTGTGCTGATGTATATTCAATTAATGCTTTCATTGCATGTGCTGTATCAATCGTAGATGCCCATCCGCCGTCAGTTAGACGTTGCGTATTCAACCAACGAACGATGTTATCAACAAATATTTCTTGTCGAGCCACATATACCATCAATCCATACGCGGTGGCTTCAATATTCTCGGCGTCGTATTTATAAGGCAATCGGGGCAGAAGGAAAGGTTTCTGATTTTCAATCTTATACGGTGGTTGGGGCAGGTGTTCTCGTGACCAATACATCAATCCACCCTCAAGCCGTGCGTGTTGTGCTAACAAATTGAACGCAGCTTCTGCATTGCGCGCTTTACTCTTCATCAATGCGTATGCAACAATTGCAATATCAAATGGATATCCATGTGATTCAATTAGCTTCATATTCTTCTCTAGCCAATTTATTGCTTTTGTTTGAGCAATTGAAACGCGCGAACTCAAACCGCTGGTCAAATCCTTAACGGCTTCTAACATTATTAACACATGTGCCGTTAATGTAATATTTCGATGGCGAATTGGGTCCAACTCATGATAATTGATGGAATTGTTATATTTTCGATCAGGAAGCCACGTCGTTTCATAAAATGAACCTTCTTCAGTTTGATGTTTCAGAACCCAATTAACAGACTTGGCAATAACGGCAGGATCAATGTAGATATAGTTTTCCCATTCATAAAAGCTGGCTTCTTGAAGTACCCTCGCGCAATATGCGGTGAGCCACACAGACGACTCGGATTGATTCCAATCACTTCGAAATTGAGCGAAGCTTCCATCCGGTTGCATGAATGATAATTGTCGCTGGTAGCCAATATTCATATGGTAAAAGCTTTGACGCGTTAGCGTTCGATTGCGTTGAATTGTATATCGCATGTACAATGTGGTGTACATGTTAGCTGCAAATCCAAAAATATTCTGTTCTGCTGATTCCATCGGCAAGTGAAGTAATGAAGTTGCATTCACTGGCATAGTTGGGAAAATAGGTCCAACAACATCACCAACAATTGATACCTCTGCTTTGTTTGATCCATAAACATAGTACCGATCGTATTCGTACGGAATAACTGGTATCTCAGTAACATTAACGTGCATATATTGAAATACGTATGCTCTATTCGAGAGATCAAGCAACATACTTTGATGTCTGTACTGCGGAATGCCATCAGCTTCAACGTGGATGCGCCTTGTAATTTGATCTTTTCCAATGAGCGAAGTCGCATGAACAGTTACATCGATATCCCCTAGACGTGTTGGTACAATTGGCATGTAGACTACGCTCACATCCTGTGCCTTTATATAAATAAAGAACTGATGCTCCCCAAATGATGTACGTGGATTGTACGCAACGACAACACCATCCTCTTCTACGTGTACGAACTTGTAATCAGGCGATCCATTTAAGACGACAGTAGCTTCAATTGCATTCATCATATAATTGAAGACAGTAACACGAACGCCCACTTGCTCTCCTTGCATGCTCATGCTTGGCATTTCGACGTTAATAAAGAATGGTAACACGCCTAAATATTCAATCGGCTTATTGATCATTCCAAAGCCTAATGAAGGGCTCACACTAAACGCAGATACCATCCAATGTGCTGGTCTAGCAGGCACATCAACGTTGAAAATGAACCTGCCGTGTGGCCCAATATTACAGTCATGCCACAACCAGACATTGTCATACTGCCGCTGAATACGATTAAAGCGATATTTTCGGAAGAATGCCACATCGCGTTCATCTTCATACTCGCAGCCGGCTTCATCAGTACCATCCTCACAATCCTTAACACGATCACATTTTCTGCTAATATCATAGCATTTCCCACTCATGCATTCGGCGAAACCCAAAGAGATATTGCAGTAGCTATTTAATCGCGGTACAGCAACATCAGAAAAGACGACGAGGCCAGCAAATTCAAATGTTCGATTTGCATCAATCCCGAAAGTAGATGCGGGGAAATACGTTAGTTCATCAGGGTTTCCTTCATGTGATACCCAAGTATGTTCTAAAGTGCCGTTACTATGCTCATCAAATGAAGCCATTTTCTTGATTACCTACAAATTAATTAACGTTTTAGCTTATATCAACGTGACTCCTCTATATTCTATCACCGATTAAGCAAATAACACACATGCATTTTATGAGACGTGCACAAAAAACAATTTTGACAAACTACCATCACTCACCAAATACTTTAAATTCGCAAAAAGATTTAAAGAACATTGTTAAAAATTAATTCTGATAATACAAAATCAACATACCTTTGCATAAGTAAGTTCGTTACCAGCCTGCATACTGTAGAAAGCTTTATCAATTCCCGATAAAGACACGCTTGAACCTGGTTCTCCATAAATTGCCACTTCAACTTTATGCCCGGTTCGAGCTTTTCGATTATTTATCAAGACGCTGAACTTATTGCGACTTATTCCATTTACGGGAAAAGTTAGACTGTCCGCAGTAACATCCCCATATTTTCCAACATGCCATACAATCACAGAAGCAACAGGAGCCATTTCCGCACTTAATGTGATTGCCATCGTCGCAATTGAATCTTCCATCACTTCATCTCCGGTTAAAAGTACGATTCCTTTGGCCATGATTAAGTAATTGAACCTTTCAATATAGTAGTTGCTTCGTACATGAAGAATAATGTACTCTCCAACCTTTAAACACAGGAATAGAAATAAAAGAAATTAATGCAATAAATTAACAAACCTTTGGTGTGAGTGTGCTCGTCGTGACACGGATATGCTTATTTTCAGGACTGTAATGCGAATACATTAGAAGATCTGCTTCTGCACGACCGCCCTGTGAGTCTTTGAAGTATGCAAAAATGCGCAATTCAACCACATCATTTAATTGCTCATAAGTGCGAGCATCATCAACATCCAGATCATATTTCAAATCCAGATCATAGCGCCAAATACCCTCATCTTCGGTCATTTGAAGAGGGCGAATAGGTAAATCACGTCTTCCACCATTTGCCATTACTACTGTTGTGCGAATCTCCATTAAACTATCTTGTAAACGTTTCTTTTGCAGCGGAGAACCATCATGAAAGGACACTGACATCTAGAGTAAAATAAAATTATAAATAGATTAACACATAAAAAATCAATAAGCAAAGAGACATACGTATGTAGTAATCGTCATTCCAGGCTTAAAAATTTGCGGCGAATCACCCAAAAAGCGAAGTTTAATCGATGAATTGAATACGCGAGCTATCGAATGGCCTTCGATAATTTCATCCAGGAATCTGTCTCCCACTGTAGCAGTTATTACAATTTCTGTATCAACCAATGTAGGAACATGATGAAGCAAATCCCGAATTGGATATTTAAAGTGATATACACCGTAGAACTATAAAGTAAAACATTAATTAACATGAATTCCCCCTCAGATCTTGCAATAAATACATGCATTACAATAGCATCATTTGTGTAGCAAAATAAAAACACTTACAAACTTTAAAGTGGGAATCGTCTCATAGTAGTTTTCAGGTATATTGTACCAAAAAGGATAACTCTCATCCTATAAAACGAAATAATATTACTACGTGCAATTGATCTAAACAGCATAAATTTGCAGCAAACTCACAAAACTGAAATATTTTTCGACTGAAGGCCGATTGTAATGATCCCGATTGTCGAGTTCACCGCTATAGAGGCGATTTCCATAAATGTCATCAGGCCGTGGTCGATGCAACTTCCGATCAATTTCCTCTCTGCGGAGTTGTACGTCGATCGGTCGAATTGTTGCTTTCAGCGTCAAATTACCCCGAACTGGAGCGCCGCTCGTATAATTAGCCATTACAGTGCCGTAAATAAACTCTTCGTCGTTGAAGAAAAATGCCGGCATTGTGACATTTACTTCAAATCTTGTCTGATAATACTCTTCAACCAAAAACTTGGATTCTTCAATCTGTCCTTGTGCGACAACCCGAATCACCCATTCGCCGAACACTGGCTGATCAGAGAGCTGATAATCAAGACTGACCGTGCCCAAATTAGTTTGTCGCGAAAGCCAGCGCTTCATAATGAATCCGTTCGGATCCAGCATATATACATCAATTGCGTTATCAAATGCTTTCAGTTCTGTATTGATTGGCACAGTTCTGAATCGAACAGTTTGTCCCTGCATATACACCGGCTTATCGGTCTGAATGAAAATTGTCATGGAACGTTGTGAAAAGAAGAGCTTCGTTTCGTTGCTGAATGCCGATCCGCCGAAAATATCCACATACAGCCCTTCGACACGCAATTTATATTCGCCCGGTGCGCTTGTCGATGGCACCTAAAGTTTCATCAAAACGTTAACATTTGCTAAACAACTTCCGATTACTCGTTTCCCGAAACGGAAATCGAATCTTACCCTCATGAGAAGCGTTTCCGGTATCCCGACCTTAACTTCCTTATGATCTGCAGACATATCAACCCCATTGCGTTGAATTGACGCCCGCACAGTCAATGGTGACTTCTCCTTAAATACACTAACTGCCACGCGGTACAACTGACCAGGTCGAACCATTTTCGAAGCGACAATAAAATAACTCCTAAAAACCCGAAATCAATATCTTCCACATGCTACAACTTATTTGTCCAAAACTTACGCTTCTCTAATAATTGACGAATAGGCATACTCATGCCGATTATCGTAATCAAACGGTCTATTCGACCCAAATCGATCATCGTCGTATCGATTATATGGATCAGCATTTCCACGATCGCGATCCCTATCGTACAAATCGTTACGACCCGGGTTGATTCCATCCCTGGGTACACCGAATGGATCTCTTATAGGCGGCACATTACCTCCATCGTTATAATCCCTTATCGTAGGCCTCGGTGTGCTAAAATCCTGCTGTCGATTCGCGTTGTTACCGTATAATGGATCGTTGATTGCTTGAGCAATGACTAGTGGCAGGAATACAGCTAATACAAGTCCAAACTGCAACCATGTCCAATGCACCTCTGCGTTGCATATTCTCGGTTTCATTTCTGCAAACGTACGAGAAATATAATAATTACACTAAAATAAAGACCACTGCATCTGCAGCACATTACAAACTATTAACACACACATAACAATGCAGTTACTGTAAATTACACTACTTGTAATTTTCACACAAGGGGCAATGACTTTCGTACCCGTTGCCACACATAATAGCAACGTACAATATTACAGATCATCGATTCAAAAAATATTCCATACTGAAAGCCACTTGAAAGTTGCTAATTTTTATTAACTTGAGTGCACCCTCTGGCCGCCTCGTAATAAATTCGCGTTAGCATTCCCCTTTAACCCAAACGCATTTTGAAGGGATGCACCAGCTTGCATTACTCATACAAATCTTAGAGAGTTAGAGGGTGTGCATCACTATCAACGAAATGAAATAGGATTTGTAAAATCTGGCACGAGTTCGACATCATTACGTTGATAAAAAGCATAAGTCGTATCCTGGACCAGAGCGAGAAGTAAACGGATAAACGAAGAGAGGAAATGCTATATTATTAGATGCACGCGCTGACATCCCAGGAGGGATGCTCTGACTCGTGTCAGTTTATCTATGCTAACGAAAGGGAGGATGCTCCCCTCAAGATAAGTTATTTCCAGCCAATGTTTAGTTAGTTAAAACATCTCCGAGAAATGTTTAAACTCGCAATTCCATATGCACGTTACTTTAAGGGTAATAAGGTGTGATGTTGAAAGAAATTTCTGTACTTTCCCAACTTCATTCAAGTGCAATTCCGATAGCGGGTAGGGTAATTTTTCTATACTCTCCCAAGTTATGCACCTCTTGTCATCAGTGCATGCATACAAACAACGCAACATAAAAGAACAAGGAGTGCCCATGGGATGAAACAAAACGTTTTGTTTTCTGATCAAAGCAGACATAAAAAACGCGTACAATTCAAGTCGAAAAGGCGAGTGAATGTTTGCGCTCCCCGAACATTAATTCCGCACAGGAAATAAGCCAACAGGGCAAAAAATAAAACACGTAAGCAATAATACAACCAACCAACTGATAAAAGAAATGATAACCTTCTCCGAAACCTTCGTTTAAAGGTATTATTCGTCTCATTAAAGACGCGCACCACGCAAAATAAACAATCAATAAAATTTTCACGGAATTCAATCGAATTTGTTTACAGTCTCGTTAAACATGCGCGTTCAACATGCCTTGCTATTAATGCCATGTTTTTTATGGTAAATTTCATTTCTCACAGTTCATTTACCGAAATGAAATTGAACGAAACGCCATCAATGCCTACCGCTGAGTTGCCGACGACGTCGGAACGAGAAACTGCCAAATAAATGTTTAAGAACAGGGGGGAAATACAAAAGGGATAAAAGCGTTCTTAATGCATTCTAAACGCGGCATTTATGTACTCGAATATAAACCAAGTTTAAAAGGAATTCACTCGGAATATAATCATTGGAAGGCGGCACTCAATCAAGTAAGTATCTTATTGGAATTTCGAATACGATAAATAATATTTTAAGACCTTATTTCACTTTACTCAACGAGTAAATTAAGCAATAATGATGTTACTTAACCAAAACCATCAATTTCGTACATGAACTTGAAGCCTGAAGCCCAAAATGGGAAATACTGTTGTTTGTGGTAAAGATAGATAATTTACTCGTTGCGCTAGAATGCATCTACGCCCTGTACATGAAGCGAATCAACAATCTGTCATTCAGTCGTCAATCACTCAAGCAATAAATTGGATAACAAATGACTTCTCACTATACAGGGTGATAAATGTTAGCATGTTAATTAACTGCATCCCAATCAAGCTAATTACTTCTTTGCCCTCAAGAAACAAATCTCTGGCATTCAAAGTCTCACAAATTACTTAAGCATGATTGCTGCAAGTATGATAAATAACGAGATGATAGTTAAATAAATAAATAAACTGTGTGGATGAAAGCGGAAGCGGAAATTAGTAAATTTACCAAATTAATTTGTTCAATCGACTGAGCATGCAATACAAGTGCCAGAAAGACCAGACAAGTGTGACACGTTTAATAACAACAACCGAGTGCAGTGTGACACGTTCAATAACAACAACCGAGTGCAACTCTCACTTGGGATAAAGTTGTCATACAGATTCATTAATTGTCATGTAAACGTCAAGATGAATGGGTAATTGTTGAGTGATCGGGGACAAATTCCCAAATTAAAAATAGACACGCAGTGCAATACAAAAATGCGTGCAACATTCACATAAACAATAATCTTATCAACATTACGCAAGTTTATTGATATTCGACCGCGTGTCAATGTAGTAGCAGCCCGAGCCGCCTTTCAGGAGACTGTTTAGTATTTCTTCAGTCATGCATTCCAAATGGCGATATTTACTGGATATAATTATTATTTACTGATAATGATACGTTGCGTCGCTTAAACGTTCTAACGGATGAACAATGTCTTTTATTTATTTTGCGTTTGGCTTGCATGATGGCGAGCTAACAATACTACGCACGGGTTAAAAAGCAATTAAGATAATGAATGTATGTAAGTTATAAAATATCAATTACTTATATACCCGGAAAACATATGATTAGATGAGGAATGCATTGAAATGATAAGAGCATACATATTTTTCCCGTTTTTTCATATTAAAAATAATTTCCAAGAGGCGCTAAGTAACATTTTGTTTGGAAAAGGGGCGAATAATGTTTGGGAACTACTGAGTTAAGCCAACAACGAATGTTCTTTGAAAAATCATTGGAACAAATAAAATTATAAATAGAATTTCATGATGTACGCCAAGTAAACAGTCGAATTTCACCAAAAAGTGGTTGGCACCGCATTACCCGAAAAAGCTTCTATTGATTTCTAAACGCAACTGACAAGCGCTTTGATTTAATCAGCTAGTCTTCGTACTCGTACTACCCGTCATGAAAATGTGAAAATCATGAAAGTGAAACCCAAGCCAAACAACAGTTTGGCTTAATTTCATTCAGACAACCAACATACATGTCACACGCAAGAAGCGTAAATGGGCGGACGCGACGAGTAGACGTTAAATTTAGCAAAGACGCATTTATTTCCACAGGCGACCGACCTGGAATGAATTTCAACGTGTCAGTACGTAAAGGAATTGTCTGCGTACATCCAACACGAATATAAACGCGAACGGCATGGATGTTCGTCCTATTCTTAACGCGTGCTTTCAATTCGTGCTCTAATTCTTCATCGCATTTTTCGAAATTCTCCAATTCTCTAATTGCGCCTCTTTAAAATAGCGTTGTCTTGCGTCCGCGTGGGAATTCATGATTAACAACTCACAGACATACATCTTTTGTAATTGAATGACTTAATCACATGTTAGATGTCGACTTAAGAGCCGGATTAATATATGATACGTCTATAAAAACACAAGACTAAATGCCAGTCTAGTGTACTATGCGTTGCATTCGATGCAATTACGTACCTAATGCAGCACATAAATTTTCACAAATGCACAAAAACAAGAGGAAACATACGGCGAAACGTCTTCAATTTGCCCATTTTGACACACTCATAAATCAATGCGATAATGACTCACTGGTCAGCCGCCTCCAAGCAACCCCTCTACGTGTTATCAGCCCTTCCCAACCGTGCTTGATAAGCTGTAATTTCTATCTAATGGAAAAACAACTCTGAATAGTTGCTTGCCAATGCACAGTTAATTTCAGAAGCAATTTAATCAGATGCTACTCTTCAAAACGCATCACTTTCGTACCGAGAGAAAAATTAAACTGATAATTAAACTATTTTAATGAATTTCAGTTCCCGTTCTAACGCATTATACGTGTATTCGTTAAGCAATCAAGAAATTTTAATATTACACGTGCCTTCATAGATTACAAATGCGTTAAGAGTTTGTCCTTCACTCGAAATGAGTTTTCTGTTAGTCAATTGCATCGCGTCGAGGGAATTCACGTGAAGATCTTTCAGTTGGGCCATAAAGAAACCCATCGTTTATCAGGTGAAAATAGAATAAAACTTATTATAAACTTTCACTTAGTGGAACTCCAACTATTCAAAACTACACGCGTCGTATCAGCAATGTTCGGGCGCTTTAATGAATGTTTTTAATTCCTGGACTTTGCTGGAGCGAATAAAATGAATGAAATTTACGATCGTGTACTAACTTTATGTTAATGCGTACCTAAACCTGTTTTTCTGATCTAAACTGAAACGAGAAACTCGTTTAAAATGTTCTCATCATCTATTATTGATAACAAAATCTCTTTTAAAAACGTCTTAACCTTACAACATTGAATTTTGTACTCAATCATTCCATAATCAATCAATTTTTCAAATAAACTCGTAATAAACAGAACAAACACGATTGAATTAATGTACCATGTGTGCAGACCATTTGCAAAGGTGGTTGCAATTATAATGTGCAGCCTGCTGTTCACTTTTATCATTCAACTGTGAAACGCGCTAAGCAACAGGGATTTAAAAGCAATTGCGATTTCGCATTGTCATCTTGACATACACCCTCCGAATAAACCCCACGTCCCATTATTCTCCCGTGCTTGCTCTTGAGGTAAAAACCTAATAACTGTGTGGAACACGTACCTACGCATCCCAAAAGTTTCCCCAGCAATCAGGTGATAAAATTAATGAACGCACAGTATGTAACTCAAGAGCTTAATATAGGTACACGGCAAAATCTGCAGAAGATATTCAACACCGGATGATTACATTCATTTGTGCGCACGTCAGTGGCACGTGCGCAACTCACAACCAGTAGTACCACATGATCCATGAAAGGCAGCGCAGGCGGATGGAATCATTACTCTTATAGAACTCGTACCCATACCAAAAAAACTATTTGGGGTAAGCATCGTATCTGTACGAATGTGTTCATCTTGCGCAGCGCGTGCCACCCTTAGAAATACACACGTGGCTCTATGCTACACAATCTGCTTTATCTCCACATCCGATGCTCATGCTCCAACTAAATTCGATTTAATACCAACAACTCGCAAATCCAACGAGGGATTCGCATCAATCATGTGCATTCGCACTCTGCGCTTTAATATTTAAATTTTATTGCATCGCTACCGTTCATGCCCGTGACATTGAAGTGAAACCCATCAAATGCCGTCTTGCACTTTACTCGTATTTCTTCTAGTGCTTCAATCTATCCAGAAGCGTCAAATAAGAAACGACTGCACGCAATGTCACTCAAGGGAATTTAATATTGCGACTCGACGACTTACCCCTCAAGTGCTGTATGAATGCAGATTGTGACAAGGGCATCGTTACGAATGGGATAATGAAATGTCCGTTGTTTTTGAAACTTTGTCATTAAGATTTTAACCTAATCTGAGCTACATTGTTATTTTTTTCAATCAAATTTCTTTTGTTTTTTTGTTATCTTTGTATGTCAACAATAAACTTTAAATCGTTATTCTTCAGAAGCCACCCGCCATTAAATTTGAAACAGGGTCTTTCTGCAGATAATTGCACAAATTTTATTACTTAAATGCTTATTGCCTTTCTTGAAGCATGTATTCGCATTAAAAAATTAATTGTTTATTAATTCATTTGTAAATGCAGCTGATATAAACTAAATCGCGCATGGTATATGGCGTCAAATTAGGTCATAAATTTAATTATAGTGGAAATTTTCAGTATAAATAGAAGAGTTTCCCAACCATCAAAGCATCCATCGTCTAAAAGTGGAATAAAGAATAACCAACAACAACATGAAATTATTAATCCTCTTCGCAATCTGCCTTGCCAGGTTCATGATTGTCAACGCTTCTGGGTTTGAAGTTGAAGAACCCCCCATTGAAGAGTATAAAGACGGCATGTATGTCCAACATCAAACCGATTACTACACTATGGTGAATAGTTGCAACGATGATTGTGAGTGCAAATCTAATTGTGATGTGTCTGCTTATGACTATTTTGGTATACTCGCTTTCAAGGAAAAAAATTCATAACTTTTGATTATAAATACTAAAATTATCACAGACAGAAATCAAATTCTGTATGCATAATTTTAGCTAAAACTACCTACTTCGTCCTTCTTTGCGTTCCCTCGTCATACTTAAACCTCGAGAAAAAAAGTTTGCCCAATTCAATTTCAATTGAAGTGAAACCCATCAAATGGCGTCTTGCACTTTACTCTATTTCTTCTAGTGCTTCAATCTATCCAGAAGCAGCAAATAAGAAACGACTGCACGCAATGTCACTCAAGGGAATTTAATATTGCGATTCGACGACTTACCCCACAAGTGCTGTATGAAATGAATGCAGATTGTGACAAGGGCGTCGTTACGAATGGGATAATGAAATGTCCGTTTTAATTGCGCAACTTTCAAGAGCGATTATTCGATTAAAATACAAACGGCATTTGGAATTAGAATGAATGAATGAGATGCGAAATGATTAATTGCAATTGCAGAAATGACAGATTTCTAAATGTTGAAAGAACAAAAGGACTTTTGAAGTCCATTCCGTTTTGTACAATTTCATTCCCCTTATAATTGGCTGGATGCCAATGCAGTACACGCTCCAATAAAATCGTCAAAATACACGCGCAAATCTAAGCTCATGATTAATTTCATGCTTGTTTGCGTTGCCACTGTTTGCTTTTCGTATTAAATGTCGAGGGATGCACTCAAGTGCGATGTACATTCGTAAATAAGCAATACAAGAAAGCGCAAACAACTTACTTCCCTAATGCGTTGGGAACTTTAACGAATATTTGCCATGTTGCTGGTGGTGTTGTAAAAGCCGTGCAAATATTGGACGAATAGATAATGATGTTTAAATTCTATATTACACCAAAGTTTATACGACTCCTGATGTCACTACCACTACCCCTTCTAAATCTAAAGCAAATGCTAAAATATTCAAAAACTTGTACGTCAAGCTCGCGTTATTTTTAGGGTAAATTCAGTTATGCAAACCGCATACAAAATTCAGAACGCGTGTTCGGTGGTACATGTACCTAATAAAGTTGTTGCATAGTTGATAATAATTAATTTTTCATTGCGCTCAAAAATAGCCGAATGTTAGAATTTCCAACGTGTGCTTACACGCCGCGTCAAAACGTAATTAGTTACATGAAGATGTTATCTTTAATGTCCGGCCATTTGCATTTAATGCGTGTCATAACACTGTACAACGAGTCATAACAAATCCACAATTCAAAGGAAACTTGACGATTCGAATAAAGAGAGCAAGTACTTACGTAATGAGCACATGAAATACGCACATGTCAGAGACTATAATGTATAGAAAGAAACCCACCTGGAACAAAAAGAAAAACGAGTGTAAATAATTTAATAAGTACATACTAAAAAACCATCATGTATGGTACATATGGGAAAACATTAAAATGTTCTGTCATTGTGTACATATGATCCCATAAGTAAATACAACAAACACATCGTTAGTCATGCATGATCGAGTTTTCAATTCATTTTTCATAACAACTCCAGTGAAGTTGAAGCGAGTTGGGTGAGTGAGGAAAAAGTATGTGACCCATATGTATGTATGCAATACATGTAATACTCCGCAATTGGTTCACATTGTGTGCTCGCACATCGTAAATTTTCCCCATGTAATTTCAATTTTCATCACTCACCAAAAAACATTCCTAGATACTTCGTATTTTCAACGAGTTTGGAAATAATTAAAACTCATTTTCATCATTCTAAACCCCATTTTCAATATTACTAATAATAGCAACAGAATAATTCCAAAACATTATTTACAACCCTCTTCCCTTTCCTTCATGAAATAAAAACCCACAAATGCAAACAAACAGCAAGACAGCTTTGTTAATTTAATGTAATTTCAATTTTTATCGCTCACCAAAAAGCACTCCTAAAAACTTCATATTTCAACGCGTTAAGAAAAAACTTATTTGCAACAAAATAAATCCCAACCCCCTTATTTTTACTCATAAAATAAGAACCCACAAATGCATACAAACATCAGTAAATTACATCGAATAAAGGGCATTATGCAAGAAAATATTACACATTGAAGGGATGTTTTTTGACCAAAAGCGTAATTTTGTCACACAAAGCGAAAAACCCTCGTTTTGCCATAAAGGACGCAGCATACGATCAGCTGCTTGCTCCTTTGCACCTTGTAAATAAAAGCATAAATAGACAAACAACTCTCAACATCCAGTTGCAGCTTGTAATGCGTTCAATTCAATGATGATCATGAATGAATTCATGCCCGCGTGAATTTCTGTAACAAAAACGACAATCTGTGCTTGTCACTCGTCGCGTGCAATGAGTTCACCGAAAACGCACGACTTTTTCAAAGTGCCACACTGATGAAGAAAAATAGCGTTTGATGTTTTGTTACTCTTTTACGCGTACTGCACAAACACCAGCGAGAATTACATAAAAAAATCCAGGTCGGTATAAAAATACACACCGCACCGCTTTGTTCCTCGTGTTTGTTATCTTAAATTTGCATTGCAGACACGTAATTAATAAAATGCAATTCATTAGGAGGAAGCGTCACATTTCCGGGATCAGCCCCTTCAAATAAAACCAGCGAGCAAGCAGGAGCACGAGCGATATCATTATCTCTAGCAGCCATGCGTCTTGTACGTGCATAAATAGAGAGTACACGTGCACGAAACGCATAATCTTTAATGCAAATCAAACTCCCGTCTAACCAAAAATGTACATCATGCATGTCCAGCAGCGGTCACCGATGCCATTTGTTTTTGTACGTCTGGACGGTTTGTACGACACCCCTTCACTTCACCACGCACGTGTACCTATTTATTTAGGGAGTTTAAATGATCAGGGTGTAGTGCATAAATAACTTTAAACAAAACGCTTCAATCAATAAATAGGATTTTCTCACGACTATTGCAATTATTTATTGCGACTGAAGTACGCAAAGTGCATTTACACCTTCGCCATCCATGCGTTGCGTTGCCCTTACCACTCGCTTGCTCGCGTTTAATCTCTATTTATTCGCATGCAAATTCTTATCTGTTTTACTATTTTTGCAGTCGCTACGAAACGAATTAATATCCGTACTGTACAAACGCATATGATGTCCGAATATAGGGGTGGGATATTAAAACATGCACCGCGCCGCACCGGCTGTGCTCGGATGACGTCCCCTCCTCAATGAACAGTTGCAAATAAATTTTCAGGCAGTTTTGTTGTTTTTGAAACTTTGTCATTAAGATTTTAACTTAATCTGAGCTACATTGTTATTTTTTTCAATCAAATTTCTTTTGTTTTCTTGTTATCTTTGTATGTCAACAATAAACTTTAAATCGTTATTCTTCAGAGGCCACCCGCCATTAAATTTGAAACATGGTCTTTCTGCAGATAATTGCACAAATTTTATTACTTAAATGCTTATTACCTTTCTTGAAGCATGTATTCGCATTAAAAAATTAATTGTTTATTAATTCATTTGTAAATGCAGCTGATATAAACTAAATCGCGCATGGTATATGGCGTCAAATTAGGTCATAAAATTAATTATAGTGGAAATTTTCAGTATAAATAGAAGAGTTTCCCAACCATCAAAGCATCCATCATATAAAAGTGGAATAAAGAATAACCAACAACAACATGAAATTATTAATCCTCTTCGCAATCTGCCTTGCCAGGTTCATGATTGTCAACGCTTCTGGGTTTGAAATTGAAGAACCCGCCATTGAAGAGTATGAAGACGGCATGTATGTCGAACATCGAACCGATTACTACACCATGGTGAACAGTTTGAACGATGATTGTGAGTGCAAATCTAATTCTGATGTGTCTGAAGGCCTTGTCGTTGAATCCTTAGACTATGACCAAAAGCCGTATGATGATGAGACAGCGACAGAGACCTATGTCATTTAAACGAATTCTCTTCTCGTATACAATATTAGATTAACTTTAATATGCAGAGAAAAAGTTAATAACTTTTGATTATAAATACTAAAATTATCACAGACAGAAATCAAATTCTGTATGCCTAATTTTAGCTAAAAGTACCTACTTCGTCCTTCTTTGCGTTCCCTCGTCATACTTAAACCTCGAGAAAAAAAGTTTGCCCTTTAAAATTCTAATATTTGTATTCTACTAGAAAGTGAATGATGTGGTGCCAAATTTGATAATGAATACATTTACTTTGCTTCTATACGCGAAACGTGCAAATATATAAATATATAAGTGCAAATATGTACTTTTACCAATTGATAGCTGATTAACTCCTGTTTCAGACAATATAACTCACGAAGAGTCACTCTGCTTCGTTAACTTAGTTATCAAACAAGTATTATCAAAATAGCCTAAAATTTCATGATAACTGAACTTCAAGTGTCTCTGAACGCGAAAAGTGCAAAAATGTGAAGAATTTTCTTTTACCAATTGATAAAGAACAAACTCCTCTTTAAAATGGTATAAGCCCCTAGGAGTCGAGACACTACTGTGCCATAATTCGTTATTAACAAATTGGTACCGCAATAGCTTGAAATCTCAGGATAAGCGAACTTCAATTGTCTCTTAACGCGAAAATGTGCGTCCGTCACGACGAATTTAGAGCTAGAAATAGGATTTTCTCACGACTATTGCAATTATTTATTGCGACTGAAGTACGCAAAGTGCATTTACACCTTCGCCATCCATGCGTATCTCCCTTACCACTCGCTTGCTCGCGTTTAATCTCTATTTATTCGCATGCAAATTTTTATCTGTTTTACTATTTTTGCAGTCGCTACTAAACGAATTAATATCCGTACTGTACAAACGCATATGATGTCCGAATATAGGGGTGGGATATTAAAATATGCACCGCGCCGCACCGGCTGTGCTCGAATGACGTCCCCTTCTCAATGAACAGTTGCAAATAAATTGCAATTGCGAGTTGAAATGCGATTTACGTCGCTTCAAATACGCCGACGCGTGAGGTGAGAGGGGTGTAAATGAATGAATAAGCTAAATGTATTTTCGCGTCGTAGGTATGTGCGCCTCGCCTGCCTGCTAGGATATGTTTGATAACGCAAAACAACGCCCAAGTATTCCATGCGCGCTACGTATTTTTGTCATGAGGGCATGCTAATGTGTTCAATATGTGGGGAACGTGCGAAATTGTGCAGTAAATTAATTAAAATTAATACGTGTGTGTTTCACATAATTTGCATATTAATGCCATTTCGTTGTCTGGCTTATTATTAGTCAATTATTTACCCTTACATTCAGCGAATAATTTTCATAACTCATTATGAGCTAAGCACAAAATATCAGGTTCATTTTATGACTAATACACCTGATGAAAAACGAAAATTATTAACAATGATCGAGTAATTTAAATTCACTAGGAATTTCTAAACAACAGAGCTTCACAAATTCTCTTCAGCGCTAGAAAATACGAATAAATCATGTGTGAAAATCCAAGCTGGAATTCAAAAATTAACGAATGCGGCTTTAAATTTAAAAAGTGCAATTCACAATAGCTCAAGAGTAAATTAAACTAATATTTATATTAATCGCAATAATGTTTCAAATCATTCATCTCGTCTATAATTAAACTATATTTACGCTCATAATAAATACGCATATCCTTGATTAAATTTCATAATAGGTACTGATTAAGGCATGACTGACTGACTACTCATTGTAATTGCGAAATGAGAACAAAAGAAGCCGAATTAAATAACCCTCTCCACTCAATAACTGAGTGCCACTTTATCAGCGACGTTTTCAACGACTTTATGCACGAACTCCTCCTGCGTTTTTAA
This sequence comes from Aleochara curtula, assembly GCA_963978815.1. Classification (NCBI taxonomy): domain Eukaryota; kingdom Metazoa; phylum Arthropoda; class Insecta; order Coleoptera; family Staphylinidae; genus Aleochara; species Aleochara curtula. Next base: position 13,696,752 of record OZ022216.1, on the reverse strand, counting down.
TACATTTGCATGCACCACGAAAATTATTGCAAGACCATAAAACGCGGCGAAACGCTGTAAATGCACTTCTAGCAAGCAAAGCCCGTAAAATGCACCCCCGCGTAATACGCCGTTCAATAAGTACCACATACGGCACACGCTACCACTTCGAGACTTCGAGGGTAGTTTATTATTACACTTCTTATAACGCAATGTCCGAACATGCGAAAATATTTCATGCATCATGCGAATCGCAATGCATTTACGATCCGATGCCATTCCATTACATGGCATAGCATGCCAAGCCACTCTTCTGTTCTCTTCCGTTCCCGTTTTCTTCGTGCTTTTATTTGCAGACGAATTCCGCCAAAGCTGTTTAACGGAAAACTCGTGCATGTGCATACAAATCACGCAAATCTGATTTTTGATAATTGCACAAAACCGAGCCGAGTGCAACGAGTAATTGTCGTTTTGCATGTTTAAATAGGCATAATATGCTTGTCGCTAATGCAGTAGTAACATATTTTCAACATTTTTTTTGTGCTAAATTTAGGTTAGTCCGAGTTCATGACAATTTCGTTCGAATGTGGAACGTGCGTGATTTCAGCGAGTGACCAAAAATCAATAAACTCGTAGAATCAAATGGAGTTAATCAATGTAAATATAAATCCGAGTGCACTAATGCAATTGCATCCACGCTTCGCAAATAATGAAAATGATTCAAGCATGCTGTAAACATTAATTAATTGCATTGCGCAGCATTCGCATTTCAATTGCACTTGTGTGCATACAATGTAAAGAATTATTGAATGAGCACGTTTTGTTTACATTTCGCGTTGAGAAATAGATTCCAACTTCCAAGCAGATTTAAATAAATTATTTGTTTACTCAACCATTCAGTCCCCATTACGCTTCGTACTGCGAATTTTAATTAAAATTCTAGGACGAAAAAAAAAACAGTAAATTTCCAGCTAAAGACCTAATAAAAATCAACAACTTTCAACAAACTCTATGAAAACAAATGTTTTAAGCAATTTTCTCTTTACATTGATAACAAGCAACCCTGCAATGGAAAACTAATAATAAATCTTCCCCAGCTCAAATTCTATTACAGCTATTCGAAAATTCAATTTAAGTATTTCAGCAAATGTCAGAAAAGCCGAAAAATCTACGAAGCGCATGCAGCTAAAATTAGTGAAACGCCTCAAAACGCATGCAACAACCCCTATGAACCAAAATAAAGCAGCGCTTTTTAAGCGCGTATTGCAATCACATGTAATACTACAACAAATGACATACGACGTGCAGTCGCGGGCGTTGTTGTTGTTTAGAACTTGAACTTGTGCGCGCACACGTTTCCGGAAACAGCTGCTTTGCGAGTGTCTATAAAGTGCATCGCATGTCGATAGATTAGACAGCGCACACACGTTCCGGCCCTTTGCGAAGCAGACGCGTAAATAACAAACAGTACTAATACTAGCACTACTAGTGGTAATGCACCGCATCATGCACCGCCAAAAAACCAACATGAAAACCATTAAACTGTGTTTTATTATTGGAAGCCCATCAAGCGCACATGCATTCGTGCATTAATGATATGCGTGCATATGTTTTCACTATCATGAAATCGTTACCAAGTTACGCTTTTGCTGTTAACGCTATAACAATTAAATTATTTCATCAAATATGCAAACATGTGATGATTGAACACGCTAATAAGTAATTTTTTTTTAAACCAACGTTGAAAACACGTATTATCCCGATTGATTTAGAGATCCTCATCATTAAAATTAGTGTTAACATTTTAAAAATGATCAATTATTAAATTATGCATGTGCCTTCACGTACGTATGTAAACAATACAAACATTGCGTTACTACGGTTTGAGTAACGTGGATTGACTAATTAATTTAGCCAATCAAATGTGCTTGTACTTTTATCTATGTAAATTATGTTAATTTAGCCATGTTCAAATAAACCAAACTAATTGACATTTAATTTTTTAATACCAACTGATGGCATTTCACCTATTCTATTTATATGGATTGCACACTCCCTCAGGAAAATCGATGGAAACCTTTGCACTTCCATGTATTTTACCTGTATTTTATAGTAGTGACCAACCCTTATTTCTTGGGTGCAGACAGTGACTTATTACTCGTGCACTGACCTAACATACGGCGAGTGTGCTCATCAACAAACGCATAACCTCTATCTTGATAGAACATAATAAATACTTCGATTTTCCTTAAATGCTCTCAATGAGCGCCAACGAAACGAAACATAACGCGTAAAAAGTCAGCGCGAATAATGTTTTTTTGTATATTGTGGATAACCTCAAAGAACGACGTGACCTTTTGCTAAACTCTTTCAATTCCGTTGGCTTGTTCTACTGGCCTGAAGCAAGTTCAATTCATTCTTCAACGGCTCAGTGGAACACACTGACATTGCTTGACAAAATAACATAGCCTACGACTTCTATTGCTTGCTTGCTTTCTTTTTCCAACCTGTTAATAACTATGACTAATAGCTTGCAAATGATGAAGTGATTCTCGTCATTTGTCATCAACGCCCATCCAATTATTATGCATGCTTTACCAAGAAATATGCAAGGTGCATCAAGCTACTTTTGGTAGGAATCTTATCAAAGAGGGTTCCATTGCCCCAGCTCAAAATATCGGAAGAGAAACGTGAATAAACAGAACCACTCCCAACGGTTGGTGACTTGTGAGATCAGCTAATTGCAATTAAAGCTAACAATAACAAAGTTGTGACTCATGCACCTGTTAATCATGGGTATATCATTCATCGTAGACGCCTAGAGAATCTGTGTTTGTTTGCGATTGTGCGTTGAATTGCAAGTGCAAGATATATCAATGCATTGATAACGAATGTAAGGTTAGATGTTGTCAACAAACGTAACGGACAGGTAGCAAAAGAGATGAAGAAAATTTTTTCTCGATTTTCAGAGAATAGTGGTTGACGCCCAGGCGGCGACCAGCGCTGGACTTGTTTACGTATACCTAAATGTACGCTACGTTGCCTACCTGTAGATGATGTACACCTTCAACTGTATGGACGCTGGTCTTCGATGTGTGTGTTGTTGTCGCGTTCGAAACGGCGGTTTTTTAATCCTTCCAGAGATTTGCAATCATCACACGCGATAAACCATACCGGGTTCTTGGACGCACGCTGTATCGTACGCGAAGATAACAATTCACCTATTTGCACATTGTAAACAAACCGTACGTGAAAATTTATACTCGACTGCCAATGCACTGACTGCACACAAACCCAGACGCACTCCGTACTAACTGACGCGATGCAATGCGCTTTCGTGCGTTACATTCACTAGCGTACGAGTGCGTTCGGCGACTATCGGATAGCAAGCGGCACACCTTCGCTCCACGGATGTCTTAACCCAACTGGAGTGAACACGAACAGAGAACACGACACCCGTTCTTGTATGATCATATTGTTATTCGAAGATGGCAGATTCCTTTATAAAATACTTTTTAAATATACCAAGATTCATTTCAATATAACGAGTAACTAGTATAAAATATAATACACTTTGTTTATAAAATTAATTCAGACACTTACTACTCGCGGCGCTAACGTTACAACTCAAGCTGCAAATCATACGCAACAATACTACTTAGATATGTTATTGACTAAACGTCATATGGCATGTTTTGATTGTTCATCAAGAATCTAAATTTGATTGTAGAGTAAATTTCAATTCCTAATTGTTCAAAATGATTGGCATTCGAGTGCTAATCGTCACATTCTCATGCCTGGCATTAACGTTCGCCGACTCTTTGCTCGAGGAAGAAACTGGAAACGCCAGATATACAATTGAAGGAAAGTTGGTTTCTGATCAAATAATTACTGCACCAAATTGGCAAGCAAATACGCGAATTGTGGTGAATGGAGGTGAATTTCTTGGATTCGTTAAAGAAGATGGATCATTCTTGGTGCACAATGTACCACCAGGGTCCTACATTGTGGAGGCTCTCAACCCACGACTGAATTATGAACCAGTACGAGTTGAAATCAATTCAAAGGGCAAATTTAGAGCTAGAAAAGTAAATCACATTCAAACTGCACTGGTTATTCAAGTGCCATATCCATTGCGAATGAAACCGCTCGGTTTCAATCAATACTTCCAAATTCGGGAACAGTGGATGTTCACTGATATTCTCTTCAGTCCAATGCTGTTTGGAATTGTTGTGCCACTGTTGTTTATCATGGTGCTGCCTAAAATGATGAATGATCCAGAGACCAAGAAAGAATTGGAACAAATTGGCAATATGACAAAGCTTGATGATGTTGGTGATATGGTTACAAAGTTTTTGGCTGGTTCACCACAACAACAGCAACAACAACAGCAGCAGCAACAGAAAAAGAATGCCAAAGCAAAAAAGCGTCAATAACTACTAGTCCAAACTGTTGTTTAGCGTAATTTCATTAATAAATTAATATTACATGATTATTAAACTTTACCTTCTCTTCATGTGCAATTTTCAGGCAGTTTTATTGTTTTTGAAACTTTGTCATTAAGATTTTAACTTAATCTGAGCTACATTGTTATATTTTTCAATCAAATTTCTTTTGTTTTCTTGTTATCTTTGTATGTCAACAATAAACTTTAAATCGTTATTCTTCAGAAGCCACCCGCCATTAAATTTGAAACATGGTCTTTCTGCAGATAATTGCACAAATTTTATTACTTAAATGCTTATTACCTTTCTTGAAGCATGTATTCACATTAAAAAATTAATTGTTTATTAATTCATTTGTAAATGCAGCTGATATAAACTAAATCGCGCATGGTATATGGCGTCAAATTAGGTCATAAAATTAATTATAGTGGAAATTTTCAGTATAAATAGAAGAGTTTCCCAACCATCAAAGCATTCATCGTCTAAAAGTGGAATAAAGAATAACCAACAACAACATGAAATTCTTCAGCATCTTCGCAATCTGCCTTGCCATGTTCATGATTGTCGACGCTTCTCATTTTATCGTTGAAAGACCCGTCTATCCAGAACCTGAACCCGGCACGTATTACCAACATCCCAACGATTACTACAACATGGAGAATGGTTGGAACGATCAATGTGAGTGCAAATCTGATTCTGATGTGTCTCTTGGCCTTGTCGTTTCATCCTTAGACTATTATGGCAAATGGCCGTATGATGATGAGACAGCGACAGAGAGCTATATCATTTAAACGAATTCTCTTCTTGTGTACAATATTAGATTAACTTTAACATGAAGGAAAAAAATTAATAACTTTTGATTATAAATACTAAAATTATCACAGACAGAAATCAAATTCTGTATGCATAATTTTAGCTAAAACTACCTACTTCGTCCTTCTTTGCGTTCCCTCGTCATACTTAAACCTCGAGAAAAAAAGTTTGCCCTTTAAAATTCTAATATTTGTATTCTACTAGAAAGTGAATGATGTGGTGCCAAATTTGATAATGAATACATTTACTTTGCTTCTATACGCGAAACGTGCAAATATATAAATATATAAATGCAAATATGTACTTTTACCAATTGATAGTTGATTAACTCCTGTTTCAGACAATATAACTCACGAAGAGTCACTCTGCTTCGTTAACTTAGTTATCAAGCAAGTATTATCAAAATAGCCTAAAATTTCATGATAACTGAACTTTAATTGTCTCTTAACGCGAAAAGTGCAAAAATGTGCAGAATTTTCTTTTACCAATTGATAAAGTCCTCTCCTCTCTAAAATGGTATAATTGTCTCTTAACGCGAAGATGTGCGTCCGTCACGACGAATTTAGAGCTAGAAAAGTGAATCAAATTCGGATACAGTGGATATTCACTGATATTCTCTTCAGTCCAATGTTGTTTGGAATTGTTGTACTACTGTTGTTTATCAGGTTACTGCATAAAATGATGAACGACCCAGAGACCAAGAAAGAATTGGGACAAATTGGCAATATGACAAAACTTGACAATGTTGGCGATATAGTTTCAAAATTTTTAGCTGGTTCGCTACAACAAGAACAGCAGCAGCAACAACAGCAGAAAAAGAATGCCAAAGCAAAAAAGCGTCAATAACTACTACTAGTCCAAACTGTTGTTTAGCTTAATTTCATCAATATAAACATAAATATAAAATTTCATAAATATATTTCATAAACAGTTTTGTTGTTTTTAATACTTTGTTATTAAGATTTTATGCTAATCTGAACTACCCGCCATTAAATTTGAAACATGGTCTTTCTGCAGATGATTGCATAAATTTTAGTACTTAAATTTTTATTACCTTTCTTGAAGCATGTATTCACATTAAAAAAATTAATTGTTTATTAAATCATTTGTAGATGCAGCTGATATAAACTAAATCGCGCATGATATATGGCGTAAAATTAAGTCATAAATTTAATTATAGTGGAAATTTTCAGTATAAATAGAAGAGGTTCCCAACCGTCAAAGCATCCATCGTCTAACAGTGGAATAAAGAACAACCAACAACAACAACAACATGAAATTCTTCAGCATCTTCGCAATCTGCCTTGCCATCTTCGTAATCGTCAACGCCAGAAGATATCGCAGGGCTCGCAGGTCCAACTTGGAAGCACCTTTCACCTACACCATGCTTAATGGTGAAGGAGACGAATGTCAGTGCATGATGGCACCTAAAACATCAGTTATTGGTGGATGCGACGAGGCACCGATGATGATTCCTGAAGTGGCAACGGGAGAGGTCTATGCCGTTTGAACGAATGGTCCGATTTTGAATTAAATTTTTGAATCTTCTTGTATACAAAATTAGATTAACTAAAGTTTCACATGAAGGGAAAAAAATTAATAACTTTTGATTATAACTACTAGAAAATAATTATAATCGCCGAAATAAATCAAATACTGCATACATAATTTGAGCTAAAACTACCTGCTCCGTCCCTCTTTGCCCTCGCTCTTCATACTTAAACCCCGAAAAGAAATGCTTGCTTTTGAAAATCCTGATATTTGTACTCTACTAGAAAGTGAATATTGTGGTGCCAAATTTGATCATGAATATATTTATTCTGCTTCTGCACGCGAAACGTGCAAATATATGCACAATTTACTTCTACCAATTGATAGCTGGTTAGCTCCTCTTTCAGACGATACAAGTCACAAAGAGTCACTCTGCTTCGTTAACATAGTTATCAAAGAAATGATATCAAAATAGCTTAAAATTTCATGATAAGTGAACTTCAATTGTCTCTCAACGCGAAAAGTGCAAAAATCTGCAGAATTTTCTTTTACCAATTGATAAAGGGCAAACTCCTCTCTAAAATGGTATAAGTCACTAGGAGTCGAGTCACTACTGTGGCTTTACTTAGTTATTAACAAATTAGTACCGCAATAGCTTGAAATCTCATAATAAGTGAACTTCAATTGTCTCCTAAGGCGAAAATTTGCGTCCGTCGCGAAGGATTTACAGTCAGAAAAGTGAATCAAATTCGGAAACAGTGGATATTCACTGATATTATATTCAGTACAATGTTGTTTGGAATTGTTATACCACTGTTGTTTATCAGGGTACTGCCTAAAATGATGAACGACCCAGAGACCAAGAAAGAATTGGAACAAATTGGCAATATGACAAAGCTTGTCAATGTTGGCGATATGGTTACAAAGTTTTTGGCTAGTTCGCGACAACAGAAACAGCAGCAGCAGCAGCAACAACAACAGAAAAAGAATGCCAAAGCAAAAAACGTCCAAATTGTTGTTTAGCATAATTTCATAAATAAATTAATATTAAACTTTACGGATGATTTCTTTTTTAGTTTTTATAAGGTTTAACTTAAAGAAATCGTAAAATTATTAGGGTAGGGGGGAAGGCTCTTGTTCGACTGCTTCCTTTGGCTTGGCATTCAGAAAAGGTACAGAATATAAGTCCTGCTGGACAAAACATCTCCCTTTACCTACTTTATTAGTAGTGGCAAGAATAATCCAAAAAGACAAAGCACAAGCAAAGCACTCACAGACCCACAAAAAGTTCAACAAACAGTCCTTCAAACACATCGCGCCAAGTCCTAAGCCGAAGTCATTAGAGATCCCACTCTCCCTGCTTAAGGTCCTCATTTGTGCGCTCGTAAATTGTTACACTATCTCGATCCGCCCTTGCCTTCATCGCAGTCGCGTTTATTATTATGTACGTTGGCGCCAGCCGCTATCGCGTGCGTCTTTTCGTATGCAATTTTGAAACAGTTTGGTTGTTTTTAAAACGTTGTCATTAAGATTTCAAACTAATCTGAACTACATTGTTATTTTTCAAATTTCTTTTGTTTTCGTGTTATCTTTGCGTGTCAACAATAAACATTAAACCGCTATTCTTCAGAAGCCACCCGCCGTTAAATTTGAAACATGGTCTTTTTGTTGATAATTGCATAAATTTTATTACTTAAATTTTTATTACCTTTCCTGAAGTACGTATTCACATTAAAAAAATTAATTGCTTATTAAATCTATTGTATATGCAGCTGATATAAACTAAATCGCGCATGCTATATCGCGTAAAATTACTTCATAAATTTAATTCTAGTGGAAATTTTCAGTATAAATAGAAGAGTTTCCCAACCGTCAAAGCATCCATCGTCTAACAGTGGAATAAAGAACAACCAACAACAACAACATGAAATTCTTCAGCATCTTCGCAATCTGCCTTGCCATGTTCATGGTGGTCAGCGCCAGAAAAGTTTACATCGCTCGCAGAACCAACTTGGAAGCAGATTCCACCTACACCATGGTCAACGGTCAGGGAGACCAATGTGTGTGCACACCTACACCAGCCGCAATCCCAGTTATTGATGATTGCGCCGATGGACGCAAATTCAGATTCTAGGAAATCATTCCCATTTTCCAGGATAATGGATCTTTTAGCAAATATTTCACTATGGATAACAGCACTTAACAATGACTATCAATTAATACTTGTATTATTTGTTCCTATGTATCAATAAACTTGCAAAACTGTAACTGTTGTTTCTTTAGTCCCATTCAAATGTTTTTGACGCATATGACCAAAAATACTGAACATCAATTTCAAGATTGAGGAGAAGGAAGTAGAGTTTTTGAAAAAGAAAAGGAAATGTCTATCTGTGAATTAATTTTAATTTAAAGCGAATTGATAAAAGTTTCCCTAAATGAAACTTCTTAAAAAGTTTATAATTATAATGAAATAGGTAGAATGCGATGTATGCAACCAATTCAACTATTCATTCCCAATGCCATTCGACCACAATGTTTTGGAGTGATGAGTGATTTGAGGTTATACCGCGATTTGTTTGAAAAGTGTCTTCGTTAATTTACAACATGCTTTCTTATAGTAATACAGCGTAAGTATTGTGAATTCACTAATATTAAATATGTAAACGAAGTCTTCATGTTTAAGAACACCGCCGCGGTTGCCTCGAGTCGTAGGCAAAACAAACTCCCCTGTTCGAAAAGAAATTGTTGAATGGCAGCGTAACAAACAAGCAAAGGAGAGTGTTTTGTGGGGATTAGTTAATTTGGTACTGTTTGCAGTCTTGGTAGGTGATATGTACGTACTTCAAGTTATGAAACGTTCATGACCCATGAATAATTAATTATTTCCAGTATTGCTGGCTATGATAAGTGCAACAAATATCACAAGTATTTCTACTATACTGAATGCTTCTTTAGTGTAGTATTCTTTTTAAATGTGAGCTTCCACCTTTATAAGTTTTGTACTAGTGGTAAAAATGAGAGTAAACAAAGGCCTAAGCCCAATGTCAGCTTCAACACTAGTTTAAATACCTCTGCAAATGCATCATTAAATGGTAAATTATTATGCTTCATGATAATCAAAATTACTAAAATGAATTGTTCCAATAGGTCTGAATAGAACACCATACCAAAATGTGATCTCAAACACTGTGTGCAAAACAGCCATAAACTCAACAACAACCAATTGGTTGGGCAATACAGTTTCTAATCAAAGCCTTAATGCCACTCCACAGACGCCAATAGAACCAAACTCTCCATCGTTTAAATCATCACCTATCTTGCCGGCAAATTTGACCAATATGGCTTTAGAAGATGAGCAATCACTTAATCACTACTTAAAGCAGTATGAAACAGTTGAAAGCAGTCATAATGCAACAGCTACTGAAAGCACAACCAACTTATTAAGCTATTTCTGGAATCAGCCAAACAAGCAAATCAAGGACAATTCGCCAATGTTGCATCGCTGTCAGTACCAATTATCAACTCCTAGTAAGCAATCTCCCATCTCAATTTAAACTTCAGCTCATAAATCATTTAAATTACAGGCCCAACGCATTCAAGCAGTCCAAAAACTGATGACAAAACATCACCACTGAATCAAAGTAATTGCGTTGATACATGGAAACGACTAAACGTTGATAGCGTAGCTCTAATGCAATGGACAGAAAATTTACGAATTGTAATTTTAACTCCACCAAAACCAATTGCCACATATGCTAAATAAATTTCAATTTCAGTGGATTTCTCAAACTATCCTTTGTCGTCTAATCAACGAAATTAAAGCAATCGACAAGAGTCTTCACGTGCAAGGATTAGTGGACGTTAGTATTGGTCAAGTAGGTATTGACCGACTCCGCAAAACAGCGCAAGGACAAATCCTCCAAAACACCCCAAATCTACCAACGATTTTACCCTTTTTGGAACTACACACGAATCAAGAATACCTCATTAGACGTATACGTGAATTAGCGCGTGGTGGCTGTATGAGTGAATACAAATGGAACGGTGGGACATCCTTCAACGGCAAAGAATGGGATCATACGCTGCCGACCGATTCCTCGGTGAGTCATTTACCATATTGATTAATGTGGCTGACTGCAATTCGTATGCAAATTTAACGCATTATATTTTAGATTGTCATGCATCTAGTGGCAGCCTACTTGGACACGCAACTGGTGCCGTTGCCTAATAACCCGGATATACGACCGTTCACCGGCTTCCACTTCATTAAGTCGACGGAAAAACTACCCGAGCCTAAAGCGTCAACGCTCGCCATCCACGAAGTCAGCGTCAACCCGCCGCATTATCGCGTTATTATCGGCGCCGAGACGTATGAAATGGTCAAGGGATATAACAATTTATTCCATTCCATTCTTCTCTTCTTATATCAAGTGAACGTGCGCGAGCATGGAATGCTTGGCCGCGTCAACTTGGGTAGAAGCGGTCTAAATATGCTTTGGATTATTAACGCTTCCTAAATTATTAAAAATCATCCGCCATTCTTCAAATCCTATTTCATTTAAGTTCTTATGCGTATTTTTAAATAATTGTTTTCTGCCGTGAATCCAGCGAGTTGAGTTATGTCTAAAGCGAGTTTAATTAAACAAATTGCACTCATTTGCTACATGATCTCTCTTGAGCTACACACGCCAAGCATGTAGATTACTGGACTAGTGTCCTGCATTAGGGAAAAGCGCAGAAAAATGTGCGCGCTGCAGGTGGTTGCGAAGCAGTTCGCAGAGACGCTCAGCGAACGCAATTTCAGACGCGTCGGATACGTCGCGACGTCAAGTTCAAGTTCATTACTAGTTTGCCAGCATACGACGCGCATCATGTGCATCGTAACTCAAAAGTGAGGCAGACTTTAGCACATCAAAGTGTACTTTCAATTAATATAGAGTTTAAAATTCAAGTTTTGAAACGATGATCATACTTAATGTGAAATGTAATTAAGCTAAGCCATTGTCAAACTAAGTTTAAGATACCCGCCAATGCTACTTAAGGTAAATACCACTGAATTATCATTCTTCTCATAAATTACGTGCAACAAAAATAACATACGACGACCGCGCGTAAAGTTGCATGCGATGACAATGATTGATAGGCTGCGTATTGCCCGTTTGCTACATGTTGGTCAAGCATTTTTCTACCTTATAACATAAGTTGTGTAATAAAAACCATTGTTTTAATAATCTTTACGCCTTTTTGTAGTAGTAGCAATAGGTCTTTTGTATCTTTGCTAAATTAATTGTTTTTTCCATAGGATACTATGTCAAGTATGATCAAAGTTGAGCAAGTACTTTTGTTAATCTTCATGGCTCATTTATATCTACAAGCGTATTATGGCTTGGTTCAATGCGACGCGGTAAACAAATACACGGAGTACACCTACTACAATGTTGGGGTCTTAATGGCATCGCATCGTGGATCCCCGTTCGATTTAGTGCGTTGTGCTCCAGCCGTTGATATTGCTTTGGAGGAGATCAACGAGCGCTTCCTCGAACCGCATCGCATTCGATTGCGTAAAAAACAAGCGAGGTATGTGATTACAGTGCGCAACCCCTTCATTATAATTACGAATGGTATTTCGTTAATTCAATTAATTTTTCCATTGAATCAAGCTTAATTGCAAAAAGTCTGCGTTGAATTTCAAATGACTAGCAGTGAATATCAATTCGAATAAGAATTTGCAACGTAGGATGTTAGAAACAAATTGCAACCCACGCATTTTTTAAATTCATGTTTCTGAGCGATTGTTTGAACGCGGTTCGACGGGGATATAGCTCAGTGGTAGAGCATTCGACTGCAGATCGAGAGGTCCCCGGTTCAAACCCGGGTGTCCCCTAATTTTACAATTATTTTGCCCAAAAGCCCAGTACTTGCTTAGTAAAGAATTAATGGTACTTACATTCACGGCGGCGGCGATTGCTTTAATGCGGTGTTGTGTTTTCTGCACTGTAATGTTGTTGGTTACATATCTGAAAAGATAAGAAATGCATGTAAATAATTTATTTTAATCATGTTGATAAAACAATTATATTTTTTACGGTCATAAACTTAAAAATTCCCGAGCAACAAGACGAGGTGGCCGAGTGGTTAAGGCGTTGGACTGCTAATCCAATGGGCTCTGCCCGCGTGGGTTCGAATCCCATCCTCGTCGGGCTGCTCTTTTGTCTTAATTAACAAAATCAATTGGGGAATTAAACAAATTCCCCAATTGATGGAAACCTTTTCATGTTTTAATATTGCGCTTTTTTGCAGTTATCCTTCGTGCAGTGGGGCAAAGGCGCCTGGATATGCAGCTAACATGCATTTCCAGAACGATGTCATCGCGTTTATTGGGCCAGCATGTACATTCGCGCTGGAGCCAGTCGCCAGTCTGGCTGCATTCTGGAATACGCCAATTATCACAGGAATGGGCGATCAAGTAAGCGCAAAATTCTTGTAAATTATGTGCGTTTTTAACACATTGTGCGCTTGCAATTGCTTAAAAACATGGAAACAATTGTTTCGTTCAAATAGGGCACAGCTCATTTAACATGCGCGACGCTTTAAATAATGAGCGCTCGAAATGGAATTCTAATAGCGCAATTGTCCTCCATTTGCCCTCGGGAGAATGTAAAGCGTTTTATTATAGAAATCAAATACCAGCTTTAATGGTGATTCGCATAAATATCTTTATTATTTGTCACCAGCCACCTTCATCCGAAGAGGAAGTGACTGTCACTTCAGGCATTCTTGGTCGTCTTCAACGTTGGAATCGCAATGATACGACTGTAAGTTTAACCGTTGTTAATTAAGCGTTTTAATTACCAACTTATGCTACCCAGAATACACAGCCACAAATTATGTTGTCATTGTAACTAGTTATCATACTAATTGGACAATAATTATGACTTTTTACTATGCAAGTCGCAGGGCATATTCAAGAACAAGAGCAAGTTTTATCCAACACTCACACGAATGTCCTACTGCCAGTGTCGACTGAAATTGGTGTTTGGTAGCATTTTCAAGCAATTTGGATGGAAACATATCGCATTAATCCTCGACAGGTCTGATCTCTTTTCGCTGACCGTTGGTAAGTAGTGCGAGATAATGAGTGTATTGATTTAATAAAATAGAGGAGAAATGCGCAAGAAAAAAGAATTGTCAGAAGTGGGATTCGAACCCACGCCCTCAGAGAGGACCAGAACGCTCAGCCTGTATTCGAATTACAGGCAAGTTTGCACTTGAGTCTGGCGCCTTAGACCGCTCGGCCATCCTGACATATATCAGGATACTAATCATTACGGCTTATCCGTGCTAAAAATCTATTTATACTACTATTAAAAATTTTCACGCTATCCTACTGAAAATTAACCGACAGCCAATGAAAATGCTACTGGCGTATTTAAAAATAACTGAGAAAACAATTCGACGAGGATGGGATTCGAACCCACGCGGGCAGAGCCCATTGGATTAGCAGTCCAACGCCTTAACCACTCGGCCACCTCGTCCGTATACCCCTACAGAGAATAGAAGGCCTCATCCGTCCAATATTATTCCCTCTATATAGTTTTAAATATTTGTTGCCAATTCATTAAAAATCATAATTAAATCATAATCATATCAATTGCTTAGCACTAGATCTTGAATTTAAAATATCTTGAAAGAAATTGCAAAAATTTGCCCCGGGTGAGGATCGAACTCACGACCTTAAGATTATGAGACTTACGCGCTGCCTACTGCGCTACCGAGGCGATACTAACTTTCTCCAAACATCCAGCTAAGACGAATCCTGTTTTACAGGTAAAAACCTCGAATATGGATTGAAAAAAGATGGTCTTCTCGCATTTGTGCGAGAACTCGATGGTAATGATGATGAACACTATGACAATTACTTAAAGGATGCTAGCATGTACGCAAGAAGTAAGTTTAAATGTAATTAAATTGACTAAAGCAATTTTGCAATGCCAGCAATGAAAATGATTACAGTCCTCATTCTAAGCGTGCGAGGCGTCCTAGTTCGTAAATTCATGCTTGCCGCCCACGAATTAGGCATGACACGCGGCGACTGGGCCTTTTTAGACGTCGAGATCTTCAAAGGCAACTATTGGGCTGACCACGACTGGAAGGCCGAGGACCAACATGATGCGACCGCACGTAAAGCGTACGAAGCATTATTGCGCGTTTCATTACTACAGCCGACAAATGATCGCTTTCAGGAGTTCGCCGAAAATGTCAAGATGAGAGCGTACACTGATTATAATTACAACATGAGTGATATCGAAGAGGTGTGTAATCAAGCAATCATCCAAAATTACAGAGTAAAAATCTATGTCAAACGTGACACAATCAGAAAGTCTGGAGACGCAACTAATGCGTTTGATGTACTTGCTCGCAACCAACGTTTGCATTTATCATACACTTCAACCCTTAACAAAACAAATTTTAGGTAAATTTCGTAAGCGGGGCATTCTACGATGGGGTTTATCTGCTTGGCATGGCACTTAATGAGACTTTGACTGAAGGCGGTGACATCAGGGATGGTCTGGCGATAACGAAACGCATGTGGGATCGTGAATTTTACGGTATGTTCAATTATGTTTGGTAAATTAACTTAATGATATTTGCGTTAATCTTAGGTATCACCGGCCACGTGCGAATCGATGATAACGGTGATAGAGATGCAGATTATTCAGTTCTTGACCTTAATCCCATAACGGGACGGTTTGATGTAGTTGCGCATTATTATGGGCTGCATAAAGAATATTCACCGGTAGCAGACCAGAAAATTCATTGGCCTGGCGATAGAGAAGGACCGCCACCGGATAAACCGAAATGTGGATTTCTTGGGAATGATCCGAATTGTCGCAATGATGGTCATATATTTCTATTTTTACATTTCTATGTAACTTGTAATTTACTTTATAGAATCGTACGTGATGATATTGTATGGCTCATTTGCATTTGGAGTATTCATGGCATTGATTGCAACTCTCACTTGCATTGCTTACAAGTACGTATTCTCCCTTGAATGTAAAACTGTTTAACGCGCTTTCATCGGGGATATAGCTCAGTGGTAGAGCATTCGACTGCAGATCGAGAGGTCCCCGGTTCAAACCCGGGTGTCCCCTAATTTTTACATTTTTGAACCAGAAACTCCTACAGTCGATGATACACTCTTACCACTTATTAATGTATCATTACATGCCTCATTTTCCTGAAAAATTATTTCATGTCAACCATTAATTAATAATTACTTCTTTCTATCACGAGAGGTCGCGATTATATTTGAAAGTTTCGGTGATTTACAGGCACATGCGGCTTGCAGCTGATTTGAACAACATGTCCTGGCGCATCAAACCCGAAGAAGTTCTTCTAGAAGTCGGTAAACCATTTGGTTCGAAATTAGGCTTGCAAAAATTAACCGAAGTAAGTAAACCATGCTTTTAGTAATACTTTTAGTTACTCTATTTCTGTTGTTTAGTCATTTGGTTTAGGACTACGAAGTGGTCGAGCATCAATCACTTCATGCAATTCATTGCCTCCAACGCAAATCTTTACCACAATTGGCATTTACAAAGGCAGTCATGTGGCGATTAAGAAAATTGCCAAGAAGAAGGTGGACATTAACAAGAAATTGCTTTGGGAAATCAAACAAGTATGCTCGTAGGAAATTGACTAATGGCTTAATTAATAATGATGCTGTTTGTAGGTACGTGATGTCACGCATGAAAACACCGTTCGTTTTCTGGGTGCTTGCATTGAGTACCCAAGTGTGCTCATCTTGACCGAGTACTGCCCGAAAGGGTCGTTACGTGACGTACTTCAAAATGACGCTATTCAATTAGATTGGAACTTTCGCATGTCTCTTATCCACGACGTGGTTAAAGTAATGCTTTTTCTCGATTGCTGTGCTTCTAGATCGGTCAGTGAGTAATTGGTTGCTATTTTTATTTTATTACAGGGAATGTGCTTCTTGCACGGCAGTGAAGTATCTGTGCATGGCAAGCTACGTTCGTGCAATTGTCTCATCGACGGACGATTCGTGCTCAAAATCAGCGACTTTGGTCTAACGACACTCACAACACCGAATGAGATCATCAAGGATCAAAACTACCAATTAAGTAATTATCTCACAATCTCTTTTTTAGCTCTTTGCAATCAAATGCTCATTTGTTCGTAGAGTTATTATGGATTGCACCTGAATTACTCAAGATGACTGTGATTCCTGGCACGCCAGCTACTCAAAGAGGAGATGTTTATAGTTTCTCATTAATTCTAGAAGAAATTATTCTGAGAACTGGACCTTTTCATGCTGCTAGACAATGCATGGATGTTCAAGGTACTTGACAATTTCTTAATAAATAGATTACTGAATTCTGAATTGTTCTAGATATTCTAAGTCGTGTGGCATCAAGGGATAATCCACCTTTTCGACCAATTGTTAATAAGCGAGATTGCCCAGATGATTTACTTGAGTTGATGGAACGTTGTTGGGTTGATAATCCGGATGAGCGACCATCGTTTGAAGTGATTCGAGGAATATTAAAGTGCATCATGAAGTATATTAACGTATAATAAGCAAAGCGGTGGTAATCTTTGAAGTTGTTTAATTGCAGAGGATATTGCGAGAATTTAATGGATGATCTACTTCGACGAATGGAACAATATGCTAATAATTTGGAGAGTTTAGTTGGAGAGAAAACTGAACAACTCAGTCAAGAAAAGCGGCGATCAGAAGAGTTGCTTTATCAAGTATTTGCTTTATCAATCAATAAATATTCTGCGTTTTATAGAAACCAATTGTTTTTTATGTTGCCTTTACGTTTCGCTGCTTTTCATTAATAATTTAGTAATTATCATTGCACTAATTGCTCTTTATCTAGGTGTTACCACGTCCAGTAGCAACGCAACTAATGGCTGGTGAAATAGTTCAACCGGAACAATTCGAATCAGTCACAATTTACTTCAGCGATATTGTTGGATTCACAGCATTATGCGCTAAAAGCACTCCAATGCAGGTTGAGAAGAACAAATATCCCAATGAGTTATCTTGTGTAACATTGTGTTATTTATCAGGTCGTCGATTTTCTCAATGATCTCTATAGCACCTTTGATCGAATTATTGGTTTCTATGATGTGTACAAAGTTGAAACAATTGGAGATGCTTATATGGTTGTGTCTGGTCTACCTGAGCGTAACGGTGACGATCATGCAAGAGAAATTGCTTTAATGTCACTTGCTATTCTAAAAGCAGTGCATTCATTTGTAATCCAACATCATCCGGATTATCAATTGAAATTGCGGATTGGAATACATTCAGGGCCAGTCTGCGCGGGAATTGTCGGTCAGAAAATGCCACATTTTTGTCTCTTTGGCGATACGGTGAATACAGCAAGCCGGATGGAAAGTACAGGTCAACGTAAGTTAACTTTTGCAACTATTTGACGATTATGCCATTAACAATTATCAATACTATAGCACTTAAGATACATGTGAGTGAAACCACGAAGAAAATCTTGGAACGCTTTGGGACGTTCAATTTAGAACTGCGAGGTGAAGTTGAATTAAAGGGCAAAGGACCATTTACGACATATTGGTTATTGGAGAGTACTGAGCCCGATCCTCGACCACCAACACCACTCCGCAATACGCAGGAGGACGTTAATCCATATCCATTGGTATTCATGGGCAATTGAATTGCATTGCTTAACTTAGTTTCAACCGCTAGTAGATCAATGTCGATTACTCAATGTTTCTCTTCGATAAGCGCATTAATGTTACAATTTACCTGAGATTGCAATTATCTTTTAACAATCGTTTGTAGCATGGCCGCATATCAAACCGTGCGAATGTTTGAACGTAATTCAGGCAGTAAAAATGGCGAACAAATATACATTGCAAGTAACTTAAAAGCACTCACCCTTTAATTCTGTTATCTCTTCGTGATGAATGTATAAATATCCTCTAATTAATCCAAATATATGTAAAGAAACACAGCCACTACTCCACTACACGACGCGATTTCACTGACTGAATTTCGTGCAACAAATTGAAAACTAATAGTTGATCATCGGTTTCATATTTGAGAGGGAAAGCAGCGTCACAACTTTCTTCTCTTGCATCACGCATACAAGACATGTTACATCACTTGCCACCGATGGCGTCGTCGTCAACTTAAAACGCGCAAGAATTACTGCCAAAGAAACAGCCGTAAATTCAAAATAGCGGGAAAACTCTAATCATCAACTTTAACGACAAGCGCCACGCATAATTAATATAGTTATCAATTAACTATAGAACTATGTATGATTTATTAATTCGAATAATACAAATATATGAACCACGGATATATGCCATCTAGATACAACAAAAAGTTAAATTAAAACTTCATGGCAAAGCCATACTCAGCTGCCTTGAGATTTCCATAATTGTCTGTTATCCAGCATTGCAGTTAAATTTCGAAAGAGATTTAAGTGATGACACCAAATATATGAATGTATCAATCATAATAACCATAATATCAATGAGGCAAAAGTTTATGCCGGATTTAACAAAACGTGGCCAATGCAATCGAGGTACCTACAAACCTCGATAATGTATTAGTCCGAATCCGAAACGTATGGTTTAAGACAAATCTTTTTCAAATCGAAATGACTGTTTAAACCACTAGGACCAGCCTCGTCAGGCGGTCGCATCATAATTTCATTAAATATATTACTGTATATAAAGTCCAAACCACCGGAATTCGTTTCGTTGTCATTCTGAGGATACATCGGACTTGCGGTCGTCGTTGTCGTCACCGTCGTAGTCGGTGTCGTCGACAACGCTGGCATTTCGCTTTCATCCGGTATAGAAGTTTGCGAACACCTACGTCGTTCTTTCCGCTTTACCAAGCGTTTGCGTCGCGTGCGTAATTCAGTCTCGTCCTCACTACTTCCCCCGTTTGCTCCACTACTCACCCCGGTAGTTTCCGGAGGAGGCGCCTTGATCTTTATTGAGGGCCTAGGTACATAGTCCGATGAAGAATCTGAGCTGCTGCTGCTGCTCGTGCTACTACTACTTGATGTTGTCGTCGACGACGACGTGGACAACGTCACCGACAATGAGTTAACAGGTGCTCGTTCGCGTCGCCTACGCTTTTTGAGCATCGGCATCCGCTTTCCTCGCTTCTGCCGCACTTTCAGTGGCATTTTTATATGATTGGATGTCAATGGTACCGTCGAACTCTGGTTGAATACGTCTGTCGCAGCATCATCCGTGGTGTTGGCGAGATCGACTAGTTCCGGTGATGTGGGCTCGCGGATCACAACATCGGAGTCATGACTCGACTGCGAGTCAATTTCAATCACTTCGTTCAGGACGACCGGACGCGGCGGTGGAACATGATCCACGGACACAATTAGGACATCGCTATCACTACTATCGACTTCACTTAATTGCTCCGGCATGAAGGGTCCAGCTTGCGAATGCCGATCGTATCCGCGCAAATCGTACGGTGAACGCGCAAACGTGTAAAACTCGTGGATGAAATGTTCAGTATGTGAACCCAGATCGGGCTCGAGCATTGTCCGCATGTATCTGCCACGCACATGATGATTGTCTAACGCATTCATTATACGCTGCACAAGATTCGTCGTACGAATTGAATCGTGCGGAATCAGCGCGCTGAGTTCACGCTGTAAGAAAGGAACTAATCGATTTTTACATCCGGGATATTCCCGAAAGAACGTCGGTGACACCTCCCTGTAACGACCGGTCACATCGATTAGAGACAGGGGGTTTGTCCACAGATCACGCTCGTACAACACACGTCTGTGTCCCGAGGTGGGCACTTCGCGAAGACGACGCGATCTAAAAAAATAATGCGGATTGCGAATCACACTCAATGTAGTATTATACTGGGGCAGAGAGTTGGTCAATGAGTGTGTAGAGAGTAGTTGCTGGATGGCTAGTTCACCGCGTGGATCAACAGTGAGCGTTGTTCTAAAATTCCATCATTAAAATAGCATTGCTTCTTCATACAACAATTGCATGTATGGTACCTGAACTGAAAATGTCTTGAGGTACTGATGGGATCAAACCAATCAGATAAATCAGGATCAGCAGATGCCTGCGCTGGAGCAGGTGGAAGCACAAAGTGTTGATCATACTCATCATTTGATTTAACATTGTGAATAATAACTTTGAATGGCTGCTTACACAATGGACAGACAGCTTTTACCTGTAACATGAAAACATCATCATTAGTCATATTCCAAATAGAATATAAGTAATCAGATTACCTTTGACCACTCTAATAAACATGTGAAACAAAACTGATGCAAACAGGAGTCAGAAAAGCATTTGTTAATGCAATTGCCTAGACATATTGCGCAGGGGGGCGGACTCGTAGCTCGGTCGCCGCTGGTAGGTGATCCAGGGGATGCTACATTCAGAGGTGGATCAGCTGGTGCCTGAGATGTGTCATCAGCAGTGTCTGCCATCATTTATCACTGTAGAAACGAATATATGATCAATTTTACACAGCGTACATTTGGACATTACTAAGCGATTTACTAAACGAGTAACAGACAAAACGTACACCTAAAATAAAACAATAAACATCAATATTGTGGACGACGACAACTCGGATCACTAAAATTTATCTAGCCAACGCACCTTATGAATGGCAGCTCAAACTGGCAGTGTGTGTTCAATATTATTTCGGACACAATCGGCGACGCAGTGTAATGAGATTGAATTAGCCTTCGCAGTAATTACAGATCCATATTGCATTACATGAGCTTCTAAAACACGACCAAGATATGCGGGCAGCACACAGCCGCGATTCACTACCAGTCACCACTAGTCACAACAAATATTCTATGTACTGCATGTACTGTCATGTACTTCACTGCAGGCTCTTGATCAGCAATGCCCAGCAACACGCAACAATGCACGACTCTGACAATCGCTAAGAGTTCCAGCGACCTCTGTAATAAAATGAAAAGTTCATAATTGGTTCTTAAGAAGTTAAATTATTATTTGGTGATATCAATTATGCCAGAATTGTTTAAAATACGATTGGGTAATATTTGTTTCCCATTGGATTTGCGAGGATGAGTGCGTGAACTTCCCATAGAGGTCGCAAAATCCCGCATGACACTTTCGTAAGCCAATGGTTGGGCAGTCATATGACTACTAAGTTAAGTAGAATTGTGGGCTAGTTTACCGTTTTCTTGCATCTATCGCGATAAATTTAATCCAGTAAACATGCCAGTGTGTGGTCCGAAACTTTCCCTCTGTGGATTAATCCTCAGCGTATGGGGTATTATTCAGTTGGTGAGTTAAATAATAATAAATCAATACAGGTCAACCTAATGACTTGTTTTCATCATAGACATTGATGGGCGTCTTCTACTACGTTCATTCAGTTGCATTAATTGAGGATCTTCCTGGCATTGAGACCTTCTTTGAGAAGGAGAACCCTGATGATCCAGATAAGACCGCAGATGATTTTTATGCTCATGCTACTGCAGGCTACAGTCAGGTAAGTCATATGACACCAATGGTAAATTATTAATCCTATGTAAACACTTTGTTGCAGAATGCCTACAATTGCTGGATTGCAGCATGTCTGTATCTTATAACGTTGGTAATATCTGGTCATCAATTTTGGGCAAATAGCAGGTCATCACTCAGTGTCTAAATATTCTGCATACGGAAGTTAATTTCTAATTTAATTACCAACTTCATTCCAAACACATAAGAAATTGAAAACCGTAGTGAAGTATTATGTTATTTGAAGCCGCTGTATCGATAGATATTTCGTTGTAAATAAAATTTAAGTTAGTTGAGAATATTCTTATTATCAGCACTTTGACCATGTGCTTCAATTTATACTGAAGCTAAATATACATCAAATGTATTAACTTGCTTGCTGGTTAAATCCATGCAAACCCTGGGTCCTTTACAGAACCTGGCCATACGCCAATTTAATTTAAATAATAGGTAATCATTAAAATATTGTTCGAATTCCCACCCCCGCGATGGGCATGGAAGAAAATAAACAGTTCCTAGAACATCCGCAAGGACATTGCATGAATTTAACCTCACATCAATTTGTGCAGAATGAATTTAATTCCTTCATTTGCAAAGTAAATTGTAAATAATATCTATTCTTAAAATTGCTAATACTTCAAATTTCAGATTGTCTTTAGGGCTATCCACCTCATTGGGACATCAGCTAATTAGAAATGTTTCAACAACTCCAGCCATTTACATGAAATTAACACCAAGTCTATAGTATGATTAAACATACTAAATTTTTCTTTATATTCACAGTGAAAATTACATTTTAGTGCAGAGCCTTTAAAAAAGAAGAAACGTTTGGATCCAGCTATTATAAAAGCTAGGGATGATAGAAGAAAAAAGAAACTTGAAAAGCAAATTAGAAGATTGGAGAGAAATTCAAGGCAACTAAAACCAATTGAAGAATGTGAAATACCTTTGGAAATAATCAAGAACAAAACGTAAATAGACACTCTTTCAAATTTAACAATTATTTATCGTGTTATTGGTTAGGTTATATCAAAGATCAGATGTCAAAGTAAGCCCAGAAGTCAAAGAGCAGAGAGTTTTGTTGGAGAAAAAATGGGCCAAGTATATGAGAGATCAGCATTTGGCTGACATCCAAATGCTTGATAGAATTACATTCTCTCAGCAAAGGGCATTAGATGAGCTTCAACAAATATCTGAAGAATTATATCAAGCAGCAATACAAGTAAGCATGTCACTTGTGTTAATATGCTGTGAAATTATACGAATATTGCATTTTAGCCTGACTTTCAACTGCTTCCATATAAATCTGAGGGCCCTAGTAATACCCCACCAATTGAAAATTATGAAGCACCAGACGGCGACTATGTAGATGTATCTAAACAATGGTAGCATCAAAATGTTATAATTTGCAATTTGTAATCATTAAAAATAAATAATAAAATGTCAATATCAGTCCAATCAATCTTCAGGTGCCGGTTCAATTGGTTTTTTACCAGGAAATATAAGTCTGTAAAGTGTTTCTAATGAGAACAGCATTCCTAATGCCAAACTGAGAAGTGTGGCCTGGAAGAGAAGCTTATCTCTTGAGCCTCCTTTTAAGTAGACAGGCACACCATCATCAATCTTTAGAAACAAATGTGTTTGGTTTTGATATATTTCATCAATAATACTGTAAACGTACCGTAAATTTCCGCTGTAATTCTTTGATGCGTTTGGCTTTGGGATTGACCTTCTCAATAAGTTTGGAGCTCTTAGCTTTAGTTGCCAACAATCTGACAAACTGCACTTTTGCAAATTTTCTCTAATAAAGTAAAACAATTAAGAAATGCTGTTTTACCAGAATTTACACTTACTGTTATTGCAAACATCTCAGGGAGGATATCAAAACAGACAAATTTAAGTAATTTCAGATGAAACTTGACAATATGCTTATGTGACAGGAGGCAACTTGATCACCATGACTTTGTGTGGTAATTTAGTATTTAATGTGTACAGCCACAACATTAATTCATATTAACTAATAATAGTACTAGGTTATCTACAGAATGTTTAATCCTTCTTGGGATACGCCAATTTATATAACACCTCCCCAGACAAAACTAGGCCAATGCCAGTAAGCAGAACTGTGGTGGAGAATAGGATACGATCCATGAACCCACCTTTCAAGTATGAAGGGACACCATCATCAATCTGCAAACCTCATATTTCGTACACATTAATTTCATTAGCAATAAAATACATACACCAAATTTAGCTTGGTTTTGCTTCAGGCGAGCAAAACTTGAAGATGGAACTTCAGTCACATTAGAGCTCATTTGCCGTCTGATGGCTTGGCCTAAGATCATGGCACTCTGTAAAAATCGACAAAATTCATAGCCATCAGCAGTAAATTATGTAACGAAGATAGAGGTTATAAATAGAAATTCCTTAAATTTCCATAGACGCACAGAGTATTTATATCCCAAACGCGTTATAATTAATCGGTATATATTTAAAATGTACTCACCCTAAGGTTGCTCATGATGATGCAGATTATTGACGAATTACACGAACAAACTGCGAAAACACGACACAATGGCTCGTTTACCCAGATGACTAAATTTTAGTTATTGGTATTTACCGCAAGGCGTCGCATATTTTCGTATACGACTGGTGCGCGCCTGTGTACAATAGTTAGAGAAATTTAAAACACTTTGCAGACATAAATATTTTGTAAATATGCTTAATCAGCGCGTAAATAACGGCATTTCATGAATGGCATAATAGTGAATTGTATAATAGAATAGTTATGTTATCAATCGTAAAGCCCCGCTTAGAATTCTACGCTTTAAACTTGATAAGTTTGCAAAGTATTGTGCATGCTGTAATCAGCGTACAATTTGTCGCGTATTACTAATTGAAGTACACGTTAACAATTGCTTGCGTCAAACTTAATACTAATATTTTTAAGTATGTTATACATGTAACACAATTAAGCCCACTTTAAATATCTTATCAGAAAAATACCTGATGGAATGAGAATTATTTCATTTTATACATAGCTATATAAATATGTTACTTTATTGAATTTCTCCAGTTGATTGTCTCGCATGCATAATGTACGGGCAACTTGTTGTTAATTTATTTACGCTGCTCGTACTAATTAGTGCAATTACAGCAAGAAATGTCTTGAAAAGTAAATCAGACCTGACTACACTTAGGCTTGTACATGTCGTAAGTAGTTTAGAACACTTAGTACTATATTGTAACAAGTTAATAATTATTCTAATAGATTTTTAGGCATGGAGATCGAACACCAACAATTTCACAAGAATTCAACACTGATCCAAACAAAGACAGTGACTATTTTCCGTTTGGTGCTGATGGACAATTAACTCTTCAGGGCAAACGTCATTCTTATAGATTAGGCAAAGAAATTAATTACCGATATGGTAAATATCTTGGGGATCAGTATTATGCTGGTGTCTTAAATTCATCATGCTCGGATAGTTGGAGGACTCAGATGACTTTGCAAAGTGTCCATGCTTCATTATTCCCACCAAAAGCTAATGAATATCTTAGTCCTCTACTTTACTGGCAGCCCATTCCATTTTATTCAATACCTTGGCAACAGGATGATGTACGTATTACTTATTTTTGTTTCGTGTTCATTAGAATAATGCGATTAGTTGAATTACTATGTTAATAAGCAGCACATTAGTTCCAAAGCGTAAACAGCACATTCCTAAAAATAAACGGTAATTAATTCATTGCCATTTTAGATACTCATGATGTACAGACGATGCCCATTAGTTTATGAACTGGATCAACCCTTAGATCCAGAAACACAAGAACTCGCTGATTATCTTTGCGTTCAAGTTGGTTGGGATTGTGCCACAATGGATCTTTCACGACTCTACGACATATACGACACACTGTTAATCAAGGTAAAACAACACCATAAGCGTGATAAGGAAATATTGTTATTGTTTAACAAAAAGCTTATTGCGACTGTAGGAAAACATGGGTGAAGAGCTTCCTGATTGGGCCGCCAATGTTTATCCCGAACCGTTGAGAAATGTTTCTCTGCGAATGTGGAACGAATCCAACAAATACAGATTAAGAGATGCTGCAGGTAAATAAAGCTGTTGTTTGATTAGATTACAAATGTCTGAATTGTTTTTGATGATTAGGTCCGTTCATTAAATACATCAACGACATTAACGATGAGAAAGCAACAGGAACAATTTCCAGACCTGAAACTAGAATGTTTCTATTTTCGGGACACGATAGTAACATTGCTGCTATCTTAGGCGTACTTAACTTGCAGATAACCGAAGTTATCCGGTACAATGCAGCAATTTACATTGAATTACACGTAATTGATAATGTATATGGAGTAAAGGTAATTGCTGCACTATTAACAAAACTCGGTGTTCTTATCATAATAACATGTTTTTAGATGTTTTATCAAAACGGTATTGGTGAACCGCGCACGCCGTTGATAATTGGTAATTATGGAGAATATGCTACATTGGAACAATTTAAAGAATTTACAAGACATTTGTATGATCCAGCACCTAATTGTACCAGATGAAGTATTTAAATAAGTCTTGTTTGTTACATTTTTTTTTATTAGGAACTGTTATTTAAAAAATAATTGCACCACAATTACATAATCGGAATATTTCCCTGTTTGCTATAAGTCATGCAATTTGCAATAATCATGCAATTTGCATGCTTTCAAAATTTCTTAATAAATGTAATGTATGACAAATTGAAATTGTTTAAACATACGACTTACTTAGCAGTAGACAATTATTTATAATTAGGCGCAATTAATGAATAATATAAACGAACTTTTAAAAAACGAATTAAGAAAAAAACGTAGAAACGATGAATGATTAAACTAAGAACAAAAAACACAAAAAATTAACCTAGACATAGAATCGTAGTCAACAATTGCTTGATCTACGATTTGTTACAAAGACGAAACACGTGTCTTAAATTTAGTCGAAAAGATAATTTCGTATAAAATTCCTATAAAAGCACATCCTCTACTTCTTCTTCTCGCTTTGTTCATTTTGATACGATAAAACATTATTACGATTTATATTCGTATAGTTTTTTGTTCCTATACGCGATTCCAGTAAGAGTATTAACGTTACTCGTTAATTTTGAAAATTGTTTCAGTCTTGAATTCTCCTTTTCTTCTTTGTTTGCACATATTTAAACGTGGAAAACGTACATTTGTTCCTACATTTTGCATGTATGCAAAGAAATCAGAGAAAATGGAACAACTTCATTACATCAATAGCCTTAATTATATTAGATTAGTATATCGATTGGTAACGCTAGATTAAATTCTTCAGAATACGGTAAATTAATTGCGAAAAAATACGGTCACAATTAAATCCACATCATTCATTAATTTCAAAATTACATTTCATTTCAATTCAATATTTTTTTGTTTTTTCTTTGTTATAATTTTTCGAATTTTTTTTTGATTTTTTTGTTTGTTATAAATTTTCGATTTTTTTGTTTTTCTTTTAGTCTCGATTCAATCGGTTACTTAATAATTCCTTCCCATACGTGCCAATATTCAACATTTCAAACTTCTATCATAAAACCCGAACCGAGAACAACACACGAAAAAAAAAAACGAAACTTTTGCGTTTTACACTTTGCACCATCGGATAAGTAAGTAATCAAATTATCATCACGCGAATCCTTCAAATTCATTCGCAGGTGTTCTGAGCATCCTTCGATCAAGTGTGCTCTCACTAATTAGCTAAATCATAAGGCGTCTAGAAATAAATTCGTGTGACGGTAATATATATACTTATGTACAAATTGCCTATGCAAAATTGCTTTTCAATTCAATTACGTTACAATAATTATTGGTAACTTGGAAAAAAAATCAACGCGTTTGCTTCGACATCAATTACTGATGGAGCGCGCAATAATTAAACTACTAATCAATCAATCAATCAATTGATACGTGCTGTTTCGATATATCGAACCTATTTAAGCACTGGTGGACCGTTTGTCGTAATATTTAAGAAAATAAAGTACATTAATTGTGTACATCCCGCATATACGATGCGCCATTCTAAAAGTAGAACGAAATGGCAGATGAACGACCAATAAACACGAAATCACAGAACAAATTAAAGTAGTCCACGTTTTCGATAAGCCAATAATCTACGACGTTTATAATAATAACCATTTATACTACACCCTCACTGCTTCTTTAAATCAAAAAATCAAAAGACGAATTCACCATTCTTATTTCGAAATCTTATAAATCTGAAGCAGTTTTTAAAGATTACGGCTTTCGTCATATTATTAGCATTAATCTGTGTAATTTTAACTATTTCTGCTTAAATTTTATAATTGTTTCACTCATCATTATTATTCGTATGTTAATTATTTAAGTATTTACTTTTGTAAGTGAACGCATTACATGCTTTCGTTTTAAATTCACTTGCATCACTGCATTTTACGTTTGCTCACTTTTGTATTAAAAATCTGTATAAAATATCCTTTAATAAACAAAATTTAAAAGAATGATTTCGGTCTTTCGCGAATGTATTAATAAACGAAGTAATTTACTTTTTTAACGGATCAGTCTTACTATCTTCGTTGCTATATGGTATAAATGAGATGCTATCATCACTATCATCAGATTATCAATTGGCACTAGCGTTCTAACGTCATCTCATCTATGTAGTCATAAATCTCTTTATCTGTTCTCTATCTCTCTCTCTGATATATGAAAATTACTTAAGTATATATAAAAAAAGTGCCCTGAGTCGATTGTATAATATTATACCCTGAGTTGTGTTGCCGTTGAGTGCATTTAATAGATTTGCACTCTGTTATTGCCAAAATCGACAAACATTATCCTGCCCTGAGGAGTCAAACAAATACCGCTTGGACGGTCCATCTCGCCTGGACCGATACCGCCGCGCCCAAATGCGAACAAGAAAGTTCCGTTCGGACGGAACACCTGTATACGATTGTTGCGCGAATCCGCAACAGCTATCCTACCCTCGTCATCGCAAATCACGCCTTGTGGGCGATTAAAATGAGTGAGTTTCGCACCTTCGCTCCCCAAGAAACGCGCGTTTCTGAAATCTCTATCAATGATGACAAGACGATGATTGTTAAAGTCGGAAACAATAACGCGACCCTCCCTGTTAAAGCACACGCTTCTTGGCGAATCAAAAATTTTCCACGATGTCGTACTATTCTCGAAACCATACTTGGTTAAGAATTCGCCATCCTCGGTAAACAGTTGAACGCGATGATTGCGCGTGTCTGACACGACAATTTGTCCAACTGAATTAGCCGCCACGTCCCACGGATAATTAAATTGTCCCGGACGAGAGCCTTTCTCTCCAAATTGCAAAATGGGCTCACCGAACAACGAGAGAATCTGAACACGATGATTATCCTTGTCCGCGACAATCAGGCGGTCCCATGGATCAACTGTAAGGCCAGCGGGGCGTTCGAATTGTCCGGGTAAATGGCCATTCCCGCCAAATTTGTACTTGAAAGTGCCATCCAGATTAAACACCTGGATGCGATTATTGCTGCGATCAGCAACGTAAATATTGCCATTCTTATCACAAGTTACGCCCCATGGACGGCACAGGAAGCCGTCTATAGAGCCCTCTTTACTAAACATTAACGATGGCATCATTCCGGTATCCTTCATAATCACTTTTGCATCATAATTGAAAATTGGCCTTCCCCATAACTGGAACAAGGAGCACCTTTTAACATCCCACTCAGCAGGTCTACAATCCCGTAGAGCATCCTCTCCACTCGGTGGAGTACGCTGCGTTTCCCGTCTGCCTACGCACGCTACGATATTGCCGCCTGCCGGCATTGGAGCCGACTTGAGCCGCAGCTCGTGCGTGGAAGTAAAAACGATTACATCATCTTCGCACGGATTCAATTGGTCCTTTAAGGCACGCAATGAGTGCAACTCGTATTCGGCCCGGCGATTAGCGTACATCATTTCAGCGGGCGTCGGGGTTGTCATCCCTTCGGCAAGAATATCCGCCGCGCGATTCAAGCGACAGATGCCATTCCTTAACGTTCCCAACTGAGTATTCAATTGGCGAATCTTGTACGCGCGTTGGCGTTCAATGCACTGAAACAAATCGCGTTCGCGATCTCGACCGGTGCTCAAGTGAAGCCGTACCATTCGTTGAATATCCCTTACAGCCTCGTGCGCACGTATCTCGACTTGGTCGCACATATTCAGCACGAGCAGGATAGAATCGTTAAGTGCACGTTTTGCGCATCGCGCCTCCTCAAAGAGCTGACTATTCATACGCACGGCAAAGTTATGCGACTCATCTATGTAACACACACGATGCGCCGAGTGCTCGAAGAAACCGCATGATGGACAAAGCAACGCAATGCATTCATGACATAACATCTTACGCTCGTGGTGCACTTCACACACAAAGCCAAGCGAAGACTTTCTCGGACTGAGACATGCCTGTAACAATTACGCATTAACATCCCAAGTGTCAAACATATAATGGGCATACTTACAACAATGTCGTGCAGAGAAGGACTGCTGCTGCTGGTCGAAGCAATGTCCAAACTCGCCAAGTTTTGAATGTTCACGTTATCCGTGACCGGAAGCGCCGCCATCGCGGCACTCAGCATGTTGACATAATCGCTTGGGATTATTGGCACAGGATTGACCATCTTTGGGCTGCCATTATTGTTGCCGTGCAATTTGAGGATTGTATGCTCCTTCGTGAGAGTGACCCTAAAATGCGCAGCAGTGCAGTTGTCGCATAAAACCTCTGCACAATCGATGCATCGGGATGATGCAGGAAGTCCATCATCGCAGCAAGCGCATATTTCATCGTCGGTTTTCATGCACTAAGAATGGAAGCAGCAATATTAGAATATTATGTCATTTATAGAGCTATTATAAATTACTTGGAGCATGTGAGAAATGAAGACGTCATTAAGATCGCTGTCGGAGCTGGCAGAGGAGGTTTCCCCTTTGGGATTTTCTGCCACATCCTTGCAATCAGCCATGTTGAATTCGCGTTTCGTCAAATCAACCAGAATACCAGAATATGTTAACAACTTTTGATGCAGTTATTGTCGAAAATTGTTTGTACATTGAATGAAGGCAGAATTGATAAGCACCCTGAAACAAAAGATATAAAATTTAGTACTTCGTCTGAAAGAGATTCAAATTTCTCAAGAGCTAATTACAGGTAGATTTTCTTACTTTGCAATAAGCTTTTTAAGAACTAAAGCAATTTTCACAACTGCTAATTAAGCTAGCACCCCATAAGAAGTACCCTGAAATGTACAGCTCGATTTTCTTACTTTGCGGACAGCGTGTCAAGAACTGATCTACCTTTCTATTGTTGTTGATAAGTTTACCGCTTTATTACTATTCCTATGACAACCAAGAATTGTTTGATTGTTTATTATTGGACATTTGATGAGGGGGGCGCTAGTTTTTGACATAATTGCCAAACGAGATGGATAAATTAACCCAAATTTTGAAAGTGCAAAACGCGATAGAGTTGATACGCGAATATTTGAGGTACACAAAGAAGAAATCAAGCATATCATAAATAAATTGCAGTGAAATC
This sequence comes from Aleochara curtula, assembly GCA_963978815.1. Classification (NCBI taxonomy): domain Eukaryota; kingdom Metazoa; phylum Arthropoda; class Insecta; order Coleoptera; family Staphylinidae; genus Aleochara; species Aleochara curtula. Next base: position 13,664,831 of record OZ022216.1, on the reverse strand, counting down.
TTAAATCCGGTACGAATTTTTGGAAGAATCTCTCGACTAATTATCGCGGCCGCGAGTAGGACATTCGACGCGGCGTGTGTAAAAACAAATAAATAGCAGGCGCGAGACATGAATTGAGAAGGATCGCTCAATCAAAATGACCCAGTTATTAATAAAGCGAAGGCTGTATTCATAACACGCACGCGAATTAAATTCAGCACCAGCAATCATCAACGGCCGAAAAAAGCGTTGGACGACGTGCGCGCAGTTTCAGCACGAGCATCCCGCGCGCGCTCGTCGCCGGCGGTTTGGCCAACGAACAAGAACAAGAAGTATGCAAACGAAATGGCATTCGTGTCGATTAATAGTGCACCACGACAGCGGTCGCGTTCGATGGTGTGTGGGTCACGAAAAGACCTGGCGATTGCAACTCAAACGATTGACCATTGTGCCCGTCGTTCTCCTTCTTATCGTTATCATCAGCATCGTCGTGACCCATGTGGTACTCCAGAGGAACAAAACATCCACTCCTTCAAACTCAACATCCTCATCTTCAACCACAACACAGCATTCACCGCAGACACAGCAGGAAGAAATTGTGATATCAAGGAGTTACCACGATGACGAAGGACCCAAGAAATCCAGGGATATTCTCGAAGATATGCGCACCACGTATGTTCCCCAGTCGCAATATAAACGGGTCAGGCGCAATGTAAATGATACTAATTCAAACGACCTTGAACTGGCCGCCAACGCGAATGTAAGTGATTACGATGATTATCAAAGTGCTGAAAGTCGAATCATTGTATGGCGTGTCCCAAGCAAAGACTATTCACTGCTAGGTATTCGAAATCTACAAGGGAATGCAGTCTCCGAAGATACACACACCCCCAACTTTTGGAAATTGAAGCACACGCCGGAAGAGATCCGGAAAACCCAAGCACAAAATATGGTCAAGTACATGGACGAATCAATTGATCCATGCATGGACTTCTATCAATATGCATGTGGTAATTGGCACAAGTATAATGCAATTCCACCAGATCGAAGTAGTTTTGACACGTTTGAAATGCTACGAGAAAGTTTAGATTCCGTATTGAGAGATCTATTGGAAGAAGACGTTCCTGAAGATCCAGCAATTATCGATAAAGGATATTGGACTAATTTGAGAGACAATGGCACTCGATACAAGCGTCGTATCTATGATTTTTACAAGATTGCCAATACAAGACAAGTTCCCGCGCCATTTTTTCAAGTGATTCTCAACCATTCGTATCCAAAGACGGAGGACGCCATTGTCAAGGCGAAATTTCTGTTCAAGAGCTGTATGAATGAGGAGCTTATTAAAATACGGGGAATTAAGCCGCTTTTATACCTGCTCAAGGAGTTGGGCGGTTGGCCCGTGTTGGATATGCATTGGAACGATCGAAAATTCGACTTTGAATGGCTGCTCGGTCAGCTGCGACTCTATAACAATGATATTATCATCTCCGAATGGGTTGGTCCTGATATTCGCAATTCGGAAGAGTACGTGATACAAATCGATCAGAGCACACTCGGGTTGCCTTCGAGAGACTACTTTATCGAGAAAGGCAATCAGAAATTTCTGGACGCGTATAAACATTTTATAGCAACAGTCGCTACACTTCTGGGCGCCGATTCCACCATTGCCTACGAGGATGCAGAGCAAATGGTCTACTTTGAAATGGAGTTGTCTGCAATCACTGTGTCTGCAGAACATCGCAAAAATGTTTCAGACATTTACGTGCGACTAAAGATTCGGGAATTGCACTCGATAATTCCACAAATCGATTGGTTCAAGTACATTGGAATAGTTACAAACAGCGAAGTGAATCCGGAAGATCCAATCGTTACGTTTAGTATGAATTATCTGCATCAATTGGTCGGATTGATTAGCAGTACTAATCCACGAACGATTGCTAACTACTTGCTGTGGAGATTTATCCGGCATCGAGTGAATAATCTTGATGATAGATTTCAAGATGCAAAACAACGGTTTTATAAGGTGCTTTTCGGACGAGAACAGTCACCGGCGCGTTGGCAGAGTTGTATATCTCAGGTAAATTCAAATCTTGGAATGGCACTTGGTAATTTGTTTGTAAGCCGCTATTTTGATGAACGTTCAAAGAATGACACATTAAAAATGACTATTCAATTGAGACAGTCGTTTAAAGAGCTCCTGATGGAGACGGAATGGTTGGATGTCGATACAAAGAAGGCGGCGGCATTGAAAATTGACTATATGCGTCTTAAAATAGGTTATCCGAATTACATTCTTAGCGAACATCTTTTGAATAAGCGCTATGAAGATGTACAAATCCATCCGGATTTCTATTTTGAGAATACGCTCAGCATTCTGCAACATTTAACGCGCATGGAGCATTCAAAGCTGACCGTGGCGGTGGATAAAAGCTTTTGGAACTCACCGCCGGCAGTGGTCAACGCGTACTATTCGCGTAACAAGAATCAAATTATGTTCCCCGCCGGTATTTTGCAGCCCCCATTCTACCATCGGAATTTTCCACGCTGTTTGAACTACGGAGGCATCGGGGTTGTAATTGGGCACGAGATGACACACGGCTTTGACGATAAGGGTCGCTTGTTTGACAAAGATGGCAATTTGAAGGTGTGGTGGAAAAAGGAATCTATCGATGAGTTTCATGAGCGCTCCAAGTGTCTTATCGAACAGTACAATGCGTACGTTGTGCCGGAAGCCAACATGCAGATGGACGGAGCAAATACGCAAGGAGAGAATATTGCAGATAATGGTGGTATTAAGCAAGCTTTCCGGGCGTACGAACATTGGTTGCTGAACAATGCACAACAGAGGGAAACATTGCCCGGATTGAATTTGACGAATTATCAATTATTCTTTCTGAATTTCGCACAAATTTGGTGCGGCACGACACGACCGGAAGCGGCACGGAACAAACTACGAACGGCTGTACATTCACCGGGTAGGTTTCGGGTTATTGGTACGTTGAGTAACAGCGATGAATTTGCTACGGTTTTCGGATGTCCCACTGGCTCGCCAATGAATCCCAGAAATAAATGCAAAATTTGGTAGTTGAGTTACTATTTTTTACCGATTTTTTTCATATGTACTGTGTAAGTTATTAATGAGTAATTAAACTAGTGAATAAGAAGTATCCCCCCCACCAGCCCGTCCTGTTGAAATAAATTGTATTTTTCTGATAAAACTTTTCTGAAGGAAATTGTGGTTGTATGTGTTGATGTTGGCTCCCTTATGTACTGTTTCAGCCACCCCCGCGTTGTGTGCGCTCAGAAAAAGAGGAAAAATCAATGCGGATGGCAAGGGTGGTCTTGGCATGGGTAGGGAACGCGGCTGTGACTGTGGCGGCGGCGAAGAATGCTAGTGAAGGAGATACAATGAGCTCACGCATATGCGGCGCACGGCAACCCCTCGGTTTCCTTCTTAGAAACGCTTCGGTGCTGTTTTGTGCGTAAGTGGTGCCGGCTCAAGTTTGCTGTCGCAATAGGCGCCACAGTGCGCGCGTCGTCGTAGGACAAGGGCGGTGGCCGGCAAGCCTGGGGAATGGGATGTTGGCGTTCGGTGCTCTCGGAAGTTTTCAATGCCAAGCATGCGCGTGTGGTGCGGTAACACCGCAATCTGCAGCCGATTGACGCAGGTCATGGTTGTGCGCGCGCTGCGTGTGCAGCACATGGATGCTAAGCGAATGCGGTGCAGGACCGGCATGCGTAATGCATTGAAAAGCGAAGGAAAACAGAGCACCGTTAACCGGATCGTTATTTTCGCCTAGAAGCAGCGCTCTGTTGGGCCTACGACTATGCATTCGACTACGTTCGGCCCTTCGATTGCATTGCATTTCTGCCTGCGTACACTTGAACTTGACGGGAACGTATACCTTGCCAAAGGTCTCGCAAACTTTAGATTGCTCCCGATGTTCATTGTTATTAAACATTGTGTGTTATCTAACAGATGATTTTCATGCCGGAAATGGATGCATGTTATCAAGCAATACATTCCGTTGGAATGGTTTGAATTAATAACCGGCTTTTTCAAAAATCAACAAATATAAGCGCAAACAATGAAATACACATCAAAACATTGGAAATGAGACAATAACAATGACTTTTAAAGTTGGAAAAGTCAATAAACAGATGGAAATTGATAATAGATAAAGTGTAGCAGACTTACCGATGATTTGGTCAACGGACAATTGAGCAGAATGCAGGCGAGAGGAACCAGGAAAACTAGCAAATAGATCTAGAATTTGCAAACTGGATAATGATGTTGTGGCCAGCTACTGTTCACATCGCAATTGTTGCACGACTGTTCGACACGGCGACTCACCCTGCACTAATATCATAGCTCTGCACCATGCACGTTGTCGATACCCTCGCACCAAAATATTCTTCCTCAACGCCCTACCGCATCTCACTCGTACTTAATTTGGCTTATGCAGCGTACGCCCTCTAGCACACAGCTACCCCTGACTATCCCTACCCTTGCTCAATGTATATGATGGTTGAGGAGAGGGTGCCTAGAATGGTTGTGTTGTGTTGCCATATTGCTCATAGAAACCGCACTTTCTCTCTCTTGTGCACGTGAGGGCTTAAGTTACCGGCCTTGTTGTTGTTGGTTGGTTGGAAAATGCGTCATGTTTCGCTCTTTCGCTCTAAGAGATCGCAGATTTTCAATCTCATCTTGGCCATGCTCCCTTTTATCATCATGACATGCATTCGCCGGGTGCGTGATCATCAACGAAAATATGTGTTTTCGTTGCTTCTCTGTTGTTTCGACAACTGTTCCCCTCATTTCCACGAAATGCGCAGATACACAAACAGAAATTAAGTAATATTGGCTTCGAACGCATTACTACATTTGGCACGAAATAACCAGCTTCACGAGCTGCCCTCCAATGAGCATGATTCAGCTGCGTGAAACTTTATCTCTGCTTCATTAGTTTTCCCAAAATTTTCCATGTCCGCTTTCGTAAAATCTAGTTTTGCACCTAAACGATGCCTCTTTTTCTCAACCATTTCAGAAGAGCACAAAGATGATGAGATTTTTAGAGAGGAAAAAATTCTTCATCTTACACTTCATCTTTGTGAAAGCATTTGAATTGAATTTTGCCTGTACATTTTTCCACTAAACGTGGGTTTTTTCAATGCATTTCAATGTGCATTGCATTGAGTAAATACCCAAATGCAGAGGTAAAGTAAGTGAAATGGTCATGAAGAGTTTTTGCATTTGCAGTGACATTGAATTAACATTAAAATTGAACATTTGGAACAGCAAGCCGGTTCGCACTGCACGAAAATGTTACGCGCTGTTATGTTTACTTCACGCAGCAGGTAAAGAAGCTGGCATTTTGGGTGTGCAACGAGGGTAACAGATAGGCATTATAAATGCATTCCCAATACATTTTTCGGGAAATTTCCAACCGTTGAATAGGCAAGTGTAATTTCGCAGCGGCATGCTTAAATTACAGCCTGAGCGAACAATGGACAAGCGACTTACTGAGTAACATATGCGAGTAAATAGAAATTGCAAGCGGGTGGCAAAAAGGGTCGTTTGACCTGCGTAGTTTTGTGTGAAATGTGAAATAACATTGAACATAATTTTAAGGCACATGGAATTTATTCATGTTGCAAAAAAAAGCAAATGTTAACTTGGCTGTACTTACTTTAAAACAATTCCCTCAATCAATGTAATTAAATCGAATTATTTGTGTAGTTTCACTTGCACGTCGTTCAGTTGTTTAAGTCACACTTGCATTAGGTCTTGAGTTGCGTTGAACATTCAACAATAACTGATCTCATTGTACCAGATAAATTTGTTGCAGTTTAATCAAATTTACATGCTTGATAACTCGTTAGACGAATTTTAACTGTCGTACTATGCAATAACGAAAACTTCTTTAAAAACGGCAACTGCTAGCGCCATCAATTGATGGATACTTAAATCAGTTGCTTCTCAAATAGCATTGGTGTTATCCAGTGTTATCATCCTGTTGGTAAATACAATCAGGTTATTAGTCGTGTTTAGATAATTTTTCTGCGCTTTAATCAACTACATCGCTAAAGATGAGTCGCAAAGAAGCCTTGTCAAGTTTCATTCAACAAATCCATGCTAGACCCGTGGTAGTGAAATTAAACAGCGGTGTCGATTATAGAGGTTAATATAACATAACATTTGAAAGAGCAAAATTTTAATTAGTTTATAATTACAGGTGTCTTAGCCTGTTTAGATGGCTATATGAATATTGCCCTGGAACAGACTGAAGAGTATGTTAACGGCCAACTGAAGAACAAGCATGGAGATGCTTTCATCAGAGGAAATAATGTGTTATACATCAGCACTCAAAAGCGCAGAATATAAGATCTATCTTCAACCTTATTTACCATGATTATATCTGAATATTTTTACATTTAAATTAATAATATGATGATCTAAGTTAAGTTACTTTTATTCTATTACTTAATAAATTCTTACTACAGACTTGATGATTAATTCATGTGTAGTAATCTTTTAATTTAATGAGCATCATGCCCATGACCATGTTTAGGTGGGAAAGCTTTATCATAAGCAGTGGTTGCAATCATTGTGACCACAAATGCTGCAAAACCTAGTTTAAAACCCCTACCAAATAGCAAAATAGCACGACTTCTTGGAGTACCAAAGACTTTTGGTTCATATCGCCAAACTTCATTCCTCAACCAAGGATCTTTTAAACCCTGTGAAGCTAAAGCTTGTTGTGTCTTCTGTAGCAATGGAATATCAGAAACTTTATAAATACGATAGTCTGGAATTTTGTAGGGTTCTCCATGATCATGACCCATCTAAAACAACAACAGAACATAATAGACATTATGTAACAATTTGAACTTAGTTGCTTAAACACAATGATTCTTATAATGGTCAACGAAGCAAACCAGCAATCTTCACAGCAAATTAATCACCTTTTAATATTGTACTATGTGCAATTATTTTTAACTATTCCAAAATACTCCAGATATAGTTCGACTACTGTCAAAGATTGTAAGGTTATTCGCTTATTCGTAATCGACGTCAGCGCATGCGTTAAATAATTTTAAATCTTATTAGAATAAATATAAATTTAATTTTTAATATGATTTAAGTTAATTAACAAATTGTTAACTATATTTAATAACAATTTCTCAGAATTAATATTGAAATATTGTTAAAAACAAAAATAGAATTGCGATTGGCCCACACATAGCTCACATGAATGAACGCATATAATCTTACGATGTTTATAGCTAATGCTGATAAGTTAAAGCATAGTTCTGATAGTAGTTTATCAATTTAATTGCGTTGATCTCGCGCTGAGGAAATCAATAATACGTTGCCAACCGCGAGACTGAAATGACCCTAGCAAAGCGATGCTCCCTTGCCCCTACAACTTTAAACCGCTTTGTTGTTATTAGGTGCGCTGCGGAGACTTTCCCATCACTCGTTTTATGCCGTCGCTCCGGTTACTTATTACTTCTTGAACGGCAGCGCACGACGACGACGTTCGACTCGCCAACTCGTTCGCGTTCAGTGAGTGTATGTGGTAGGCAAATGCCCGGCAAGTACAATTCACGCATCCGTCCGCGTAATTAAATAGATAGTCTCTAGTACGCAATTCAGCGTTATCAATTTAGATTAATTGAATCGAAGCAAATCATCGACAGCGTCTTCAGCGGCCCAGTGCATTCGCCGAGGGGCTGGCTCGTCGCGGATAAAAAGTGCGAAATTGGTGCGGACGTGCGCGAGCGAGAGTGAAACAATTTGCCGCAAGTGATGTTGAAGATTGCGGCAGTAAATTGATGCGATCATTCTCATCCTTCTCATCATCGCCAGCATAATAGTCATCATCATCGTCGACGGCGGCGTTGCACTCCCATTGTCATCAACTACACACTCCACATTCGTGTGTGCTATAGGAATCAAGGAGCGTAGTGCTCGTCGCTCAAGTAGACCTGCTGGTGGTGTACCACGGCATGTTGGCGGGCAATTCACGTAGGCTTTAGTGACTGCCGCTTTGTCGTACTGACACTCTGATGCTGTGATGAATATAAATTGTGCCGGCGGCCAAGCGACGGACACGAGCGCACGCAAACGAAGACAGCCGGCGATATGGAAGTCCGCTTCAAGTGGCAAATAACAATTCTTCATTGTTGCGCACTGCTCTCCACCTTTCTGCATACGACTGAAGGTGAGCTGTGCCAATATGCGCAAATCCATTGACTTGTATTCTTTCAGCGACTATTTATAATTCATGTTTGTTAAGCAAAGCATACGAGTTGACTGATTGATAGCTTTCCGCACTGGTTGCTTGATTCGTGGAATTTCCATTTGGCGAAGATCTAAAACTGAAATGCATGTGTATACAATTTGACTTCCGGTTACCCCTGGTCTGCACATGTGCCGCTTTAATTGCAAGATAATAATACGAAAGCCATTACCATTTAAACGTACATACCAAAAACAGCGCGTTTTATCGGCTGCTTTGCTCGTAAATTTCATAGAGAAAAACAACTTTGTAATTTTGCTGCACGATTTTACCCCGACCGGTTAGCTAGCTGGTGAGGAGTGTACATAAAAGCTTCTTGGAAACGCTTGTCAATTTATTTTCTTTGTATGCCTGTTCCTTGATATCTTCCAAAACCAATGTTTCAACAATAAGAGTTCAGTCCAAGGATTTGAAGTCTGTAAATACATAATTGATACGCGTTCCAGTAACACATGTGCAATTCTCATGTACTTCCCTCGCCGAATTTGCTTATGATTAATATTAATATGCATAGCCGACGAGTCGTATGAAAATTCAATCTTTTGCTCAGCAAGTAGTAGTAATAAGTTAACGACAAGCCAAATGTCAACAAGCATGCTGTATGTGCGTTGAATGTTTGATGTGCGCGCATGTTATCAATCTCATTCTCAATTTGGTCTTGCGATGTTTTCATAGCTCCCGACGTTATGTTGTAATGCATATATCATTAATTGGATTTCTCGGAAATGTTACATTCGCATTTGAAGCATTTCTATAGCTTGAAACAATTCTACTGCTCTTATTCAGTAGGCGTATTTAACTTGCAGATTGCTTTTTCTTTCGTATTCGGTTTGTCTTCAGGTCCTATTGTAACACTAAGATAATTATGATAATACATACAGTTAATCTTGTTCCTTTTGCCTTATTGCTAAATGATTTAGCGGTGGTTTTGATTTAATGTGATTTAATATGAAATCAATTCACACTTTATGCTAAATCCTAGATTCGATTTGCATCCGGATGCGTTTAGATACCAAACTTGTTTGAACAAGAATTAGTTGTTATCTCTTGCCGGACAACCAGTTTTGCTGAATGTGACATTGTCCATTATAACACTTAATCCACTTTTTTGCATCACTATAATATATTGTTTTAAAATTCACAACACTAAAATTGCTCGCACGTTACCGGTAAAAAACAACTAAAGTACCCGTGTTTATTTTTAGGTTACTTTTGGAGTGTGTTCGTAGGCAACCCGTTATAAGGGTAATAACCGAAGTCTAACTTGTAATTTGTTTGAAAGTTTTATGCACCGCCAATTAACATGCGAAATCAACGTTTGCGCAAACTTAATGATATTAATTAACATGTACAGACGGTATCCTTCACGGTTCATGCATTCACGTCTAATAGATGTTCATTGTGCAATTGCGATTGCATGCAATTTTGATTATTTTTGTATTCTCAATAAATCATTTGAACAACGTAATAGTTTTTTGATTAGTGCTTTTGCGAGTTTTTATGTATTTGGTTGATTTGCGGTTTTGAATTATGCATAAACAAATATATTATATTCGGAAGAGCAGACTTATTGGATCCTTAAATTTAACGAAGGTTGCGTGCAAACTTGCGGCAGCTGAGGTTAATTGAGAACGCACATTGGCCACAGGTTCAAGTATATTAATTAATCTCCCGCATTGGGATGTTGTTTGCGCGTCGTCCTCGAGGCTGTGCTCAAGAGACAATAAAAAATTCAGCGCCACGGAACGCGCGTCTTTGGCCTTGAAGTTTTGATTACTCACAGAGAAGTTACTGTTACTTATGCGCATATGTAAAATGCGAGTGCAAATGTAATGTAATATGAATTCAGAGGCGGCATGTTTTTTTGATTTTGTTATATTTATGTGATTTGCATGCGATCGGAGTCGCCATGAATTTTATTTATAGATTGGTAACGATTCAGCCGCGCGAAATGTTGGTTTCAATATTTGTACATTTATGATTTGTACTAATACTCGATCTACATCAGAGTTGAAAATAATGCGCTTATTTAACACGAGAACAAATATTTGAATATTTATAAATATTCAAAACAAAGAAAAGTTTATGTTAAAGAACTTATATGAGAAGTTCTATACTTACAAATATAACTATGACTTGAGCGTTTAAAATTCATGCCTTTTTCTGACTTTTAAAGTCTTTTAAATATAAGGGAATAAGTTATTCGGTTGTACTAATTAATTCGGTTGTACTCAAGTTGAAAAGCTTAGCCAATAATTCTTTTTTTTGTTGGGTTTTTAGGTGGTTGTTCCGTAAATCAATTCCAATGCACGGATGGGCAATGTATCCCATCATATTGGAAATGCGATTCCACTGCGGATTGCCCGGATGCGAGTGATGAGCCTGCGTCCTGCTCGGACAACGATTGTCATCCAGGACAATTTCGTTGCGAATATACACGCAAATGTCTGCCCACTGGTTTTGTATGTGATGGCGAATTTGATTGCGACACGTCGCCCGATTATGGGCCTGACAAGTCCGATGAGGACCCGGATTTATGCAAATCCAAAATGGAGGAGTGTCCTTACAATGAAGGAAGATGTGCAGAGTCCACTGACTGTCGACCACTAGAGAAATTCTGCGATGGACATCCAGATTGTCCCAACAACAGTGACGAGTTTGATTTCTGCACGCTAAACAAGACTTTGTGCGATACGCAACAATGTGCATTCAAGTGCGCTATTACATCGGAGGGTCCAAGCTGTTACTGTCCAAAAGGGCGGCGTCCCGAAGGAAACAAATGCGTGGATGCAAATGAATGCCTCAATGAAAATACTTGTGCTCAACAATGCAAGAACACGGATGGTAGTTTTGAATGTTCCTGCGTGTCAGGCTATACCCAAAATGGCACATTTTGCCACGCAATAAATGGTATTATAGATTTAATTAATAACTAATTATCATAACTAAACATATATATTCTTGCAGTTCCGGTTGACGAGCCGCCAACGCTTATAATATCAACGTTGCCGTCCATTAGAAGAGTAACTCTTGATGGTCTGCCATATCAGGGCAATTCGGTTCTGAATGTGTTAAACAACAATGCTTTGGAATTCAACCATCGCAATAGATCTATTTGTTATGTTCATCACAACATGTCCAAGGCGTCGCTGATGTGTGCGGATGCGGATGACTTTAACAAGCGGTGGGCGATGCCGTCCCCGAGCCTCTTTCCGGAAGTGAATCATATACAGCAAATGGCATTGGATTGGGTTACCAACAATTGGTATTACTTGGATGAGACTAACGATATGATATTTATATGCACCAATGACAATTCAAAATGCAATATTCTGATTGAGTCGGATTTAAAGAAGCCCAGATCAATTGCTCTTGATCCAACGCGCGGATACATGTTCTTTGCAAAATGGGGTATCAGTCCAGCAATGTTAGAACGTGCGCGTCTGGATGGTAGTGAAAGAAAGCCATTGATCAACCACAAAATCATTTATCCTTATGGCGTTACCGTTGACTATGCAACAGGTCATGTTTATTGGGTGGATACCTACTTGGACTATGTTGAAAAAGTTGATTATACGGGAAAGAATCGTAGGACGATTATTAAAGGAACACCCGTAGAAAACCTCTATGGGGTTAATATTTTTGAAAATATACTCTATGTGTCTTCATGGCATAAAGATAGTATCCTGAAATTGGATAAAGCAAGCCAAAGTGTTAAGGTAGTATTGCAGAATATGAATCGACCATATAATCTGCACATTTTCCATCGTCAACGACAACCAGAGGGTGAGTTTATTCTGTATGCATCGCAATTCATTGGATTAATTATGTTAAATTGTAGTCGCTCATTCGTGCAAAACAAACAATGGCAATTGTCAGCATTTTTGCATACCAAATTGGAATCGAAATATTGCGACACGTACTTGTTTATGCGCAGCAGGTTACAAGTTAATAAACTCCACAAAATGCGTTGTGCAGACGCCATCGTCGTTTTTAATGGTCGCAAAAAGTTATCCGGCATCGATAAAAGGAATCAATTTGAATGATTACACTGAAGCAATTGTGCCAATTATTGATCTTAAACAGCCAACGACTTTAGATTATGATGTTGCGAGCCGCAGCATCTTTTATGCTGATCAACAGAGAGCTTTAATAGAAGTGGCGACCATCGAAGGGGGTGAAAAGACAACGTTAACTGATCAGGGTATTGATAAATGCGATGGTCTTGCATATGATTGGATATCAAAAAATTTATATTGGACTGATGAAGGACAAAATAGTATCAGTGTTATGCGTATAGCGAATACTTCCATCAAACGCACATTGATTTTTGATCGTAAAATTCGTCCAAGAGCTATTGTTCTTGATCCAGAGCGCGGTATAATGTACTGGATAAATTTGTATCTTATTGCCATACAGAGTAGTATTGAAATGGCCTGGATGGACGGTTCAAATCGGGAATTAATTGTCAAGGATGACATTGTTGAACCCAATAGTCTTGCGATTGATTTTGTTTCCAAACGTCTTTATTGGTGCGATTCTCATACGCAGCAAATTTCCAGTGTTGATTTGGATGGTAGTAATCGCAAAGTGGATGTTTCCAAAGGTCTTGAACATCCCACACGAATGGTATATTTCAATCATACTTTTTATTATGCGGAATATGGGTTTGTTAAAATGTATGATCACAAGAACAAAAGTGGAAAGGTATTGGACCGCACCAACCCGCCAGTTTTTAATTTGAAAGTGTTCGATACGAAAAGTCAAACAGGCACAAATCTTTGCCAAGAAAACAACAATAATTGCCCGGAATTATGTCTTCCAATTCCCGAAGGTGCAGCCTGCGCCTGTGTTGATGGCTATGATGCGATAGGGGATGGTTGTCAACGTATCAAGAATTATTCAACGCCAACAATATGCAAGGAAGGCTTTTTCCATTGCAATAGAACTAGGAGATGCGTTTCCAATGCTTATTTATGCGATGGTTCGGATGACTGCAGCGATGGATCCGATGAAAACACCGAACCAGGTGGTCCATGTGAGCATGTGAAATGCGGAAAGACGCATTTCCGGTGCGATAAAACCGTATGCATATATCGGCATTGGCTGTGCGATGGGGAGAAGGATTGTTCCGATGGCACTGATGAAAACCCGGAAAACTGTCCAACAACTTGCGACGGATTGTATTTTATGTGCAAGACCTCCAAACGTTGCATTCCCGAGGCGTGGGTGTGCGATGGTACCTCCGATTGCCCACCTGGGGACGACAGCGATGAGCAAAATTGCAATGTAAGCCAATGTTTACCCACTGAATTTACTTGCCGCAATGGTGCGTGCATACCAACAGATTCATATTGCAATGGAATTGCTGATTGCTCCGATCAATCGGATGAAGTAAATTGCTCAAATTGTAATAAAACCGCTGAATTTCCATGCATTGAAAGCAATAAATGCATCCCGCTAGCTAAGAGATGTGATAAAATTAAAGACTGCGATGAAGGCTCCGATGAGTTGTATTGCGATGATTCGAAAGAAAAGCCAAAGTGTAATGAGAAGTTTCAATTTGCTTGCAAGTCATTCGAATGTATTCCAAAAGTTTTCTTTTGCGATGGCAAATTAGATTGCTCAGATGGCTCGGACGAAATAAGTTGCGATCCTAACAAAATAAAAAACGCGACGAAACCAACAGTAAAACCAATAATTGATGAATTAAGTTGCGATCATCCAAATCGATTATGCGATAATAGTACAATATGTATAACACCAAATCGTCTGTGCGATGGCCGTAAGGATTGCCAGGATGGGTCTGATGAAGGTTCACGGTGCATCGAGAAAATGTGCGATCATAGTTTAGTATGTTCGCACATTTGCCATAACGCTCCTGAGGGTGTTGTTTGTTCATGTCCTCCGAAACTCCACCTGCATCCCGATGGTATTAATTGCATGGAGACACATGCGTGTGAAGTGTGGGGTGTTTGTTCACAAAAATGCAAACCCTATGGACGCCGTCACAAATGCTCCTGTTTCCCGGGATATCATTTAGAAAGTGATGGATTTACTTGTAAAAGTTTGGACAAAGCAACTCCGTATGTAATATTCAGCAATAGACATGAAATAAAAGGAGTAGACTTGCATTCCTTCAATGTTAAAGCATTAATTTCAAGTTTGAAGAACACTGTCGCGTTGGATTTCTTTCATTCCAACGATACTGATATGGTATTCTGGACGGATGTGATTGATGATAAAATTTATCGCGGTACACTGATTGAAAATACAATGAGCAACATAGAACCAGTAATACAGACGGGTTTATCAACTGCGGAAGGACTTGCTGTTGATTGGATTGGCGAAAACTTGTATTGGGTGGAGAGCAACTTGGATCAAATTGAAGTAGCAAAGTTAAATGGTAGTTTTAGGCGTACATTGGTTGCTAGTGAAATGCAGAGCCCAAGAGCAATTGCTCTGGATCCTAAAGAAGGATGGCTGTTCTGGACAGATTGGGATAATTCAGCACCGCGTATTGAACGTTGTTCTTTGGCGGGAATGAATCGCAGCATTGTAGTGCGCGTCGATTTGAATTCGGATGGCGCATGGCCCAATGGATTAACGCTCGATTATGAAGCGCTACGTCTTTACTGGGTTGATGCTCGCTCTGATTCGATACATACGACCAAATATGATGGATCTGATCATCATGAAGTAATGCGCAATCATGATATGCTCTCGCATCCCTTCGCAATTACTTTATTCGAGAATTACGTCTATTGGACAGATTGGCGCACGAACAGCATAGTGCGCGCTGATAAATGGACTGGCGGAGATGTTTTCGTCATTCAACGCACATTAACTCAGCCCTTTGATATTCAAATATTACACCCTAGTCGCCAGCCCCGAGATAAACCAAATCCGTGCGGTACAAATAATGGAGGCTGCTCACATTTATGTCTTCTTCATTTGAATTCTACCTATCGTTGCGATTGTCCGCATGTAATGCGATTGAATGCTGATAAGAAAACATGCGTGGTCAATGAGCGCGTTTTGTTAATTGCACGCCCGAGTGAAATTAGAGGAGTGGATTTATTGCAACCGTATTATCACACTATACCTACAATTAGCGTGCCACAAGTAATTCAGCCAACGCAAATCGAGTACCTTGCTGCAAACAATACGCTTTATTGGACAGATTCAACCGCAAGCGAAGTTAAACGTTCCGGACTGACCGTGGGACCAATTCAAACTCTAATAGATACTGGCATAATGTATCCGGTTTGTTTAGCCGTTGATTGGGTTTCCAAATTACTATTTGTTGGCGCGCCATCGGGCATTATGGTATGCAATTTAGATGGCGAATATAGCAGTAATTTAATAAAAAATGAAGATGTAACTGCCATAGCCGTAAACCCCATTGAGGGTCAGCTTTATTATATCATCAATATAGCAAATAAATCGACAATCAGATCATGCGCTATGGATGGCAGTAATAGAAAGGATCATGTAATGAATTTAACTGGAAGTACGAAGAGTTTAAGCTATGACCGCGAGACGCACCGTTTGTATTATGTGAACAATTATGAGATTTATTATTATGCGCTCACTGCCAAGCAGTTGGTAAAACTTAATATGAGGAAGGGTGGTGTATGGGCCGCAACAGTATACAAAAACCATATATTCTATGCAGATGATGATGCGCAAAGTATACGAATGGTTGATAAGAAAACTGGAGGATCGGATACTTTCTTAAGGAATAGTAGTGGTGTTCTCGCTTTGCGAATCTATGATCCTAATGAACAACGAGGAAGTCATCCATGTGCTATTAATAAACAAGGTTGTCAACATCTCTGTATACCGAAATCCGTAAGCGAATTTACATGCAAGTGCGCAACTGGCTTTTATACTGATCCGAAGAATCCGAAAGGGTGTATAGGCATTGAAGATTTTTTGTTTTATTCGATTAATTGGGAGATAAGCGGTTTAGCACTTAATGGAACGAATGATACCGCAGTACTTGGTCCAATTTCGCGCGTATCTATGGCAAGCGCAATTGATTATCTCGCTAGTGAAGATTTAATATTCTGGGCGGACAGCGATCATGGAATTATTACGCGCATTGGACGCGATGGCACTAGAAGAAAGATTATTATTGAACAGAATGATGGAATGGAGTCTGTGAATGTTGACTGGCTTTCAGGCTTGGCGATTGACTGGTCTGCGCATAATATGTACTGGAGTGATCCAAGGCAAGGATATATTGAAGTTTCCAGGATAAATGGATCGGCAAAGTATGTGATTTTATCCATTGATGTCGGCAATCCAAATGTATTAGTGGTGGACCCTCAAGAAGGAATGCTTGTATGGGCCGGAGATCAAAAACTGGAACGCGCTGCTTTGGATGGCACTAATCGAAAACTTCTTGTAAATAATACGCAAGCAGCTATTTCCGATGTTACTTTAGACATGGAAAACAAATTAATCTATTGGTGTGATTCGCAATCAAACACAATTGAGAGAATGCGATATAATGGAAGTGATCATGAAGTTCTATTGAATCACTCGTTACAAAATCCAGCTGCGTTAACAGTTTTCGATGATGTTCTTTATTGGATTGATACGTAAGTATTGAAATTCATCGAGTTTCAAAGTTTTAAACTATTTTGTTGTAGGACTCATGAGCGAGGAAGCATCAAATCTGCCAGTGTGTATAATCTATCAGATTACAAATTACTTCTAAGTGAAGTTGGAGATTCACTCAAGGATATTCAAGTGTATGCTAAGCGCAAACAACGTGGAAGTAATGCCTGCGCATTACACAATGGGGGATGCGAGCAATTGTGCTTATTTAATGGTACTCATCCGGTATGTGCTTGTCCTCATGGCATTTTAGCTGCTGATGGAAAATCATGCAAAGGTACATTATAAACACAACTCTTAATTCGCACTATTAAAATAAATTTTGTTTTTTATATAGAATATGATAGTTTTGTTATGTATTCGCGCGTTGCAAGCATTGAATCAATCCACATGACTGACGCATCTGTTCAAAACTCGCCTTATCCAAGTATCAAGAACACAACTTTAATGCGAAACGCTATTGGGATGACATTTAACTTTAAAGAGAAACGTCTCTATTATTCGGATATACAAAGAGGATCAATTCACAGCGTGCTGTTTAATGGCAGCGGCCATGCGGTTGTCGTTGAGCGTCAAGGCGCAGTTGAAGGAGTTGTATTTGAACAAATTCATAGTTCACTTTATTGGACATGCAATAACGACCCGGCAATAAGACGAGTTAATCTCACTGACATGGGAACAAATCGTAGTCATGTTGAGACCGTTTTGAAACTTCTACCTCAAGATAAACCACGCGGTATTGCCGTCGACAGCTGCGGAGGCCGCGTTTATTGGACTAATTGGAATTCAAATCAACCAAGCATTGAACGCGCATATCTTTCTGGATTTAAACGCGAAGCAATTATTACGACTGATATTAAAATGCCGAATGCAATCACTTTGGATCACAAGGCTCAAAAACTTTATTGGAGCGATGCCCGACTGGACAAAATTGAAAGATCAGAATATGATGGAACTGGTCGTTTTATTTTAGCGAAAGTAACGCCACAACATTCATTTGCTCTTGCTGTTTATGGGGAGTATATCTTTTGGACAGATTGGGTTTTACATGCTGTTTTGCGCGCTGATAAATTAACTGGTCAGAATGTTGTGTGGCTAAGACGCGATGTTGCGCGACCTATGGGTATTATTGCTGTCGCAGAAGATACATTTGATTGCTTTTCAAATCCATGCTTAGTGGAGAACGGCGGCTGCGAGAATATATGCGCTCTTACCGAAACCGCCGAGATAAAATGTCAATGCTGGGAGGGTACAACTTTAGCTGAAGACGGCAAACGTTGTTTACAGAAGACGGTTACTTGTGATGATAATTCTTTCCGTTGTTCTGACGGTGGATGTATTCCATTCATTTTAACATGTGATGGGGCAGCGCATTGCGCGGATGGCAGTGATGAAGAACCTGGATATTGTGCTCATCGCACTTGTCAGCATTTATATCAATGTCTCAACAAGCGGTGTATACCGTTTAATAAAACTTGTGATGGAGTTAACGACTGTGGGGACGGCACCGATGAATTAAATTGTACATGCCCGGAAGCCACGCACTTCCGTTGTTCAAACGGTCAATGTTATGCAAAGAAATATCTTTGCGATCGCGATCCTGATTGTCCAGACGCTTCCGATGAGATGAACTGCCCACCAACGCAATGTGAACCAGGATTTATCAATTGCGTAAATACAACTCAGTGCATACAACCCCTTTGGATTTGCGATGGTGCCGATGACTGTTTTGATAATTCTGATGAGAAATCTTGTCCGAAACATGCTTGCGAATCTCATGAATTTGCATGTCATGGTGGTACTTGTATATCAAGAATGAAACTTTGCGATGGACATGACGATTGCGGGGATGCAATTAAAGGGCGCTTAAGTTCGGATGAAAGTGATTGCAAAGCGCGCTGTCGCAGCGATCAATTTATGTGCCAATCAAATTCGCTATGTATTCCTCTTAAAGATCATTGCAACGGAAAACCGGATTGCGCGGATGAGTCGGATGAACGCGGCTGCCATCAACAATGTAGAACTGATCAGTTTAAATGCAAAAATAGCTCAGAATGTATTCCAAGAGGATGGCATTGCGATGGAGCGCCTGATTGTATGGATGGTTCAGATGAAAGCGAGCATTGCGCGAAACGTGAATGCGCTGAATATGAATTCCGATGCTCTACGGGTAATTGTATCCCGTGGTCCTGGGTATGCGATGATGAACCTGATTGCCTTGATAAAATGGATGAATATCCTGCTAATGGATGCAATGCCACTGCCTGCGGCGAAGAACAATTTCAATGCGCGAATCGATTCTGTATTTCTAAAGTTTATTACTGCGATGGGGATTTCGATTGTTCTGATAAAAGTGACGAACCGGAACATTGCGAACAGACTTGCTTCCCCGGAGAATTCAAATGCATGTCCGGAAAATGTATTAGCGATCTATTTGTTTGCAATGGACGCGACGATTGTGATGACGGCAGTGATGAGTTGAAATGCCGCCAAGATTCACTAACTTGCGATGCGAAAGGACTTTTCAAATGTTCAAACGGCGTTTGTATCAACGCTACCCTCTTATGCGATGGTGAAAATAACTGCGGTGATTTCTCAGATGAAACGAGTTGCTGTAAGTTGTTAAGAGTTTTACTTGTATGTTATTTTGATTTCTTATATTTTTCTAGATGTTAACGAATGCGAAGCAGCGGTATCCCCATGTCAGCACAATTGCGTTGATAAAATCATAGGATTTGAATGCACTTGTCATGATGGTTTCGAAGTGGATCCTACTGATAAAGGACGATGCATTGATATTGATGAATGCGTAGAGCGACCGTGCAGTCAAATTTGCAACAACACGTTTGGATCATACTTTTGTACTTGCGCTAAAGACTTTGTACCAACCGGAGACCAACGCTCTTGCCTCGCAAATAGTTCAACTACTCCAAAATTACTTCTTGCCAATCGATACTACATTCGTGAATTGAATTTGGATGGATTTACAACATTGTTAGTTCATAATCTTACAAATGTGGTAGCTCTTGATTACGACTACGGAGACAAATGTATTTATTGGTCGGACGTTACATCTACTAGCAGCTCCATAAATAAATTATGCAACGATACTGGAAATGCAACGCCTATCTTATTGCATTCAACAACTTTGCAGAATCCGGATGGATTGACTGTAGATTGGGTTGGTAAAAACCTTTACTGGTGTGATAAGGGCTCTGATACATTGGAAGTTTCGACTCTTGATGGTAAATTCAGGAAAGTGTTAATCGCTAACGGCTTGCAAGAACCGAGAGCAGTTGCGGTTGATCCGATACGGAAGTATTTGTATTGGACAGATTGGGGTGCGAATGTACATATTGGCAAAGCTGGTATGGATGGATCAGATCCAACGGTTATTGTTGATGATAAAAACCATAGTTTGGGATGGCCCAATGCATTAACTATCGCGTATGATACCGAAGAATTATTTTGGGCAGATGCGCGCGAAGATTACATAGCTGTCTCCGATTTGGATGGAAAACATGTAAAGATTGTAGCAAGTAGAACAAAGAATGCAGAAATACATTTGCATCATGTATTCTCAATTGCTGTATGGGAAAATTATGTCTATTGGTCAGATTGGGAAACAAAATCGGTAGAGCGGTGCGATAAATATCGCGGGGATGATTGCAAGACACTGTTAACAACGATTCATAGACCAATGGACCTTCGTGTGGTTCATGCTTTGCGACAACCAATTGTGGAAAACCCTTGTGAGCGTGCAAATTGCTCGGGTTTATGTCTTCTATCACCGCATGCACCCTTTTATACTTGTGCATGTCCAGAGAATTATATATTGGGCAAAGATAATCGTACTTGCCAATCAAACTGTACTACAGCTCACTTTGAATGCGCGACCACCTACAAATGTATTCCGTTTTGGTGGCGATGTGATACGCAAAACGATTGCGGCGATGGTAGTGATGAACCACCAGATTGCCCAGAATTTAAATGCCAACCAGGACAATATCAATGCAAGAATGGACATTGTATTCATCCATCATTCTTATGCGATGGCAACAACGATTGCTTAGATAACAGCGACGAAGAACATTGCGACACTTACTCATGTCTTTCAAATCAATTCAAATGTCAAGGCAATTCAACAGTTAGCTCAAAATGCATTCGCAGTAATCAGCGATGTGACCAAATCATGGATTGTCCAATGGGCGATGATGAAACTGATTGTCCGCCAGCTACCTGTCTTCCGAATCAGTTCAAGTGCGCTAATGATAAATGCATTCCATTTGTGTGGGCTTGTGATAAAGACAACGATTGCGAGGATGAATCCGATGAGACAGCCGATTGCGGCAATCGTACATGTCCTAGCGACCAATTCCGCTGTAACTCCGGAAGATGCATCCCGAAGATGTGGGAATGCGATGGCGAAGCTGATTGCAATGAAAACGAAGACGAGCCACGTACATGCGACTTCCCTGATTATCATACTTGCGAGCCAACTTATTTCAAATGTAGATCAAATAAATGTATTCCTGGACGTTGGCGTTGCGATTATACAAATGATTGCAGCGATGGCTCTGATGAAGAAGGATGCGTGCCGCGCAACTGTTCTGAAAGTGAATTTAAGTGCGGAAACGGGAAATGTATTAGGGGCTCGCAGCATTGCGATGGTGAGTTCCATTGCGAGGATCGTTCTGATGAAATGGATTGTAATGCAAAGTGCGCTGACGGAGAATTCCAATGCGTTAGTCCTCAATATTGCATTTCCGCCAATTGGAAGTGCGATGGCGACTTTGATTGTGCCGATGGTTCTGATGAAATAAACTGCAATAATAAATGTCCCGATAATGGCTTCCAATGCGCGAATGGACTATGTATCAACAAAGAATGGCAATGCGATGGTCAAAATGATTGCGGTGATGATTCCGATGAAGAGTTGACGCACTGCGTGAATCTTGCATGTCCTCCAGGACGATTACGCTGCAGAAACCATCGTTGCATTCCTTTATCGCAAGTGTGCGATGGGGAAAATCAATGCGGTGATAATTCAGACGAGGAAGCACAAATTTGTAAAACGCATCACGAATGTCCGAATAAGCAATTTAAATGTGACAACGGGAAATGTTTGGACAAGAACGTCGTGTGCAATGGTAAAGACGATTGCGATGATAATAGTGATGAAAGAAATTGCACACAGTCGGTGTGTAAATATGGAAATTGTTCGCAGAAATGTTTTGTGCGTAAAGATGGTAAATTCCACTGCAAGTGCGCATCCGGTTTTCACTTATCTGCTGAGGGTGGTTGTGAAGCGCAAGGAGAACCCGCGCAACTTGTTGTTGCGGCTGAAGCCGAACTTCGAATGATATCCCCTTACAAATCGGGTGTAACTAATCAGAATAACAAGGCGCTTCTAGCAAGTGACCCTGGTTACAAAGTGGATGCAGTTGATATTTTATACTTTGGGAATAGCATGAGTGTTTTCTGGACAGATCACCAATATAAGCGCGTTCAACGCATGCAACTACAACTTAGTAAAAGTAACACGCGCAACTTACGCGAAGCGAATGCGCAAGTTATTATGAGTAATCTTCAAGATCCGCGTGGATTAGCCGTTGATTGGATTGTTGGGCGAATTTACGTGGCGGATGGAACAAGAATTCTAGCGGTCGGAATTGATGGTAGTCAATATGCCACAGTTGCTTCCGGTGATATGAGCCAACTGCGCGATATTGTACTTGCGCCCCTTGATGGGATTATGTTTTGGTCAGATTGGGGGCCAGTGAGCCGCATTGAAACAGCGCATATGGATGGTGGCAAACGAAAGATGCTCAAATTAAGTGGTATACTATGGCCCACTGGTTTGGCAATTGATCATCCAGCCCAACGGCTTTATTGGTCGGATTCGAAAGCTATGACAATCGAATCTTCGAATTTCGAGGGATCTGATCATCAAGTAGTGCGACGATTTGCACGCGGTACGTACTAACTTTTTTTGGATTAGTAACTTTTATGATAATTGTATTGTATTTGCAGAAGAGCGTCCATTCAAATTAGAGATCTTTGAAGATTCTGTGTACTTTACAACAGTACATACACACAACATCATGAAAATGCATAAATTTGGCCGTGGAAACATCACGCATCTTGCTCAAGGGTTGCCAAGAATAGCAGATGTGCTCATTGTACAGGCGCACCGACAAGAAATAATTCCAAACCGTTGCCAGGATTACTGTAATCCCACAGAGTTTTGCTTATTAAGCGGACCAGATGCAAGTTGTATTTGCCCGGATGGATACTCTAAGCACAATTTAACGTGCCGCATGGACTCTCCACCAACAACCGCTTGCACATTGAATTGCAATACAGGCACATGTAAAATGCTACCGGGCATAGGACCTAAATGTCAATGTCCACCCCTTTACTCGGGACCACATTGCGAACATTATTTGTGCTCCCAATATTGTAAGAATAAAGGTACATGCTATATTGATTTGCTTGCTGAGGATAGCGGTGATCAACCAGCATTGCGATGCACATGCCCCTTGGATTGGACCGGTGATCGCTGCGAAGAGCCTGTAAATGTTTGTGATAACTGGTGTCATAACGGTGGTTTTTGCCACAAATTCCGCGCACCGAAACCACCACAATGCCATTGCTTGGAAGGATTCACAGGCGGCCGATGCCAACACTGTACTAATTTGAAATGCCATAACGGCGGGATATGCAAGAAGGATACAAGTAATGCAGAAGTTTGTGCATGCCCTGATGGCTTTACAGGACGCACGTGCGAAGTATCACAATGCACGAAGGACTATTGCAATGGTCATGGTACTTGTCAAGTGTCGCGATCAGGTCCGAAATGTTTATGTAACAATGGCTTTATGGGCAGTCGATGCGAACAGAATTCTTGCGATGGACATTGTCTTAATGGAGGTACATGTACCACCGGCGGGAAACAAACGCGCTGCAAATGCCCGCAGGAGTTTACTGGACGTCGATGTGAAATTAAGCAATGTACCGATGGAAATTGTCAGGATAAGACAAATTCATGCGGTTGTACTAATAATGGTACATGCGTTTATGGCAATTGTAGATGTCCGGATGAATGGGGTGGATCGAAATGCGATGTAAGTTTTCAATTCTTTATATGTCATCTATCAATCTCAATACCCATTTTTCAGGAATATATTGGTAAGGACAATCCTTGCATTCATTTTTGCCAAAACGACGGCGTCTGCGAGATTGGGGGCCTTCACATGAATGCAATATGCCATTGCTTGCCAGAATGGACTGGCGAACGCTGCGATTTGCCCGTAATTTGTCGATTCTATTGCCAGAACGGCGGTACTTGCGGTGTCAAGAACAAAATGCCATATTGCGTATGCCCCCCAGAGTACGATGGCACGAATTGCGAAAGCTATAAGCACGAGGACGTTGAAATTACCGCCCAGGCTAATGATGATAGCGGCGTACTGCTGCCAATCTTCTCCGTCCTTGGTATTATTTTGTTTATCATTGGCGTGGTCGGTATTACGTATTTTGTCTTCCGTCGCCGCCGTCCCTTCTCACATGAGCGCCTCCAAGAGAACGACTTCAATAATCCAATGTTCCAAGAGCGCGATGCGGAGCCATTTACTTTAGATGCTGATAAGGTACAGAAATGATTTGATAAGGGTACACTTTTCTAACATGCGTTTGTTGCAGTCAAACAATTTTGTAAACCCGGTGTATGAAACTGTCTACAACGGAACTAGTGGCGCAAAAGAAGAAAAAACAGGATTGCTGCAAAATGCCAGCGAAGAAACTTTAACTGCAACGCAGGAAGAACCGTAGACAACGCGAATTTGAATAGAAAAGCGCCACGCTGAATTGTTTGCTGTGAAATGTGCCATTTTAAGTTTCTTAAGATATTCGCAAGCTATTAAGTTCTAGTGACTGATGAACGGCAGATTGATTATGTACTCTCTATTAGAATGGCAGCTTCTACGTTGATTTGTGATGTTGGAATGATATTGGCTCAATATGCAACAAATTGTGATTTTACTTGAAGAATGACGTCCTACTAAATATTAATTGTTTGTAAACCGTGAACAGACGCGTTAAGATTACGTATGCTTTCGGCGCAACGCATGTACGTATAAATCCAATATTATGATACCCAACTTGACTGATGCAACATATACACATATAAATATAGATTTTATATTTTTGTCCAATGTACCGATAGCAATCGAATTGAAACGTTTTTAAATGTTAAGTATAACGCTAATTTCTAAATGTATAAATTAATTCTAAATTTATGTACAAACAACAAGGGCGTACGACGACGGAAATGTTTGTAATAAGTGTGTAATTATGCTGAATAACGATGCGCTATAAATTCATACTTGAATTTCATTCCACTACCATTGAAGCTCTCTGATAGTATAAATATCCAGTAGTTTTATTACACATAGATCCCTTCATTATGCCACTCATGCATACTGAAGCCAAGATTACTTCAAATGTTATCAACACAATTGAGATACATACTGCATTTTGTACAATGGAACTTGATTGCAATCATATTGCAAAACGCACATCACGGTTGATATAAATCAATTTCATAAAATTATCTAAATTATTCATTACCGAGGCGATGCCCCCGGCCCCACGTGCGTGCTGATGGCACTGGCGCAGTGGCTGGACGCTCAGGGGGTACACCGAAACCGTAAATGCCGCCTGTTTGACTGGGAAACCACTGCTTGAAGATTGCTGGTGTTGTCAGCAATTGAGAGTTACCAGTTTGTGCAGGGTAGATGAACATTAAGAAGAAGTAAAAATGTCCAACTAATATACCAATGATCTCAACTAAACCACCATTGTTGACAATGAGATTAAACCCAAGCAATACCCATGGTAAATACATTGCTTTGAATCTTGATCCAAACCAAAAGTTCACAATCACTTCCTTGTTTAGTTGACACCAAATGTACAAAACTGCCAAAACCATTGGATCCATGAGGTACTGCAAACACCAAGAGTAAATCAACTGATTGATTAATTGACTTATATAGACTACTCACAGGTAGGTTAACAAATAATCCAATGGCTATGCAACATACTGCATTGAACACTAACATGAAGAAGTAGTCAGCTGGCTTGCCCACATAGAAACCTGATTCAAGGAATGAGGAATATTTGTATAGGAAATAGAGGTTGATTAAAAAATGGAATCCAGTGGCTGGGGACAAGGGGTAGTAAAAGATGCTTGTGAGGAAACGCCATATCTGAAATCGTGTTATTGGCTCCCACAGCAAGTACATATGAAGTGGATTTATCAACCCAAATCTTCCAATTAGGGTGAGTGCAACTGTTGCAGCAAACCAGTACCGTGTAAAAAAGGGCACACTTTTAAACCATGTTGAAACGTCAGACATTCTAGAAATGTTAAGTACATAGCGATCATTTCGAAATATACCAATAATTATAGTTTCTACACATGAAAATATATCAATTGTACATTATAACCTCACTTACTTGAAGCTTAATTTGTTGTTGTACCACTACTCTTAAAGAAATACGTACCGAAACCACTGGAATGAAATGTCTTAACTAATTTTGCAATGTTTAATTATAAGTTTTCAATCTACAGACACGTCTAACATTTCTATTTGTCACTTATTTCGAGTCACGATTGGAGCACAGCTGAACACAACATGATTCAACACTATTGCTTACACTACTGATAAATCTGAGCAAAGCAGATGGCGTTGCTATAACAATAACACTATTTTTACTTGTTCATAACTGGTTTATATTTAACATTTACATTTTTCCTTTTTGTTAACATACAATAGATTAAGCAAACATATATTGGTCCTATTAAAAGTTACTATCTCCAGTACTAATATAGACTTATGGCAACAGTAAAACTATAATTTTTAAATTTCAAATTGTTCACGCAAACAAAATCATCGCTCGTGAGCAAGCTTAAATTAACTGAGGCATCAAGACATGGCTGTTCAATTGCCCAGTGCTCTGCGTTCTCAACAAATATCTTAATTCGAGCTTTGTACTTTTGTACCTTAACTGAATTAACACATTTAACTTTCCAGAAAATGCATCCCCTATCCATACATCGCATGACTTGAAATAGTTCATTTTCACGCGATATAAAACACAGTGATTGTTGTGTATTGGTTAACGCTTGACCACTTGTTGCAAGAAAACCCTTATGTGTAGCTTTGAAATGTGCAAGCATTTTATTTCGTGGGTATTTGATGCGGCATTGTTCCATTGGGCACTGTATCGCAAGAAATGCGCAAGTTGTGCCATGATCTTCAAGTTTCAGAATTTGTATCGTACAGTCACAACCAGTATTTTTACAAGGGACTGCAAAGTTTTCTATAAGTGTTTCGAGGGCATAATTTCGCATTTGCGTGAATCCACTCTTGCACGTGGGACATTTGTTTAACTTTTCCTTGCAGACTGAACATATGCTATGACCCAGTTGACAAAGGAAGATAGGTGGTTTGAAGTATTGAAAGCATATTTGACACTCCAAACTTTTTAAAACACTAGAAAAAGTATTAATATTAAAAAAAACTGAATTAGAACATATGTTTGCACAAATTATCACTCACTTTTCAGCAGATGACGAAGCCATTGTTTCACAATAATAGTTTAAGTGATTGTGATTGATTTATATGCAGTATATATATTTAAAAATCTGTTATCACTGCATTGATAAAATTATTCATTCAAACTAATACTCATATATGAAAATAACAATTAGGTATATATATTTTAGACAAATTAGTAGCTATCGTTAATATTGTATAGAAACCATTGATTAATTAGGTTGCTCCTTGAACGTGAATACAAATTTAAATGGGAAATCATCAGAGCTCAAATCTTGGCGAAATAGTTGCGCATGTTGCCATGCTGAATCGCCGCTTCCGCCAGAAAGATGTGCATTCAATATAATTTCTCTACTTCCATGAAACGTGTCTAGAACGCCAGTCGCTAAAAATCATACAAACCAAATGAAATTTGTTCAATGTTTAGTTGATAAATATTACAACAATACCTGAATTTATTTGAGAGCTTGTATTATCATCATTGCATATAGTTATGCTTATACATCCGTTTTCGAATATGTCCGATTTCATCGTGTAATTAATCTTATCAATGACGAATCGTTTATTAGTAATTTGAAACTTCCAACAAATTTCTCCCGTGTCACGATTGGATTCTATAAAACAGTAAAGCACCAAAATAATGGATTTATTACTATTGTTTATTGTTATTACCCGTGCGACATATGTAGGATTTTTTCCAATCATTTTCTACTTTCCGGAATATTCCTTTGCTCTTGTAAACGCCAGTTGCCCAGCCTTCAAGCACTTCTTTACGTCCGTCATGTTCAATTCGTTCATATTTATCTAAAGCTGAAGAATACTGTATAGTTACACCGTGAAGCAACTCATCACTTTTAAATATCCATGTAAATTCCTCAGAAGCGGTGCTTTTTGTGTCTCCTCTTGATAATCGCCAATCGATTGAGCCAGAAGTTCTCCCATTTTCTTCATCAGTGCTGGGGTTTCTATAATATGGTCATATTAAGTCTCGAGAGGCAAACTTAAGTTACAACTTACTTCTCAATCATGAGTTCAAGTAATTCGGCGAGTATCCGTTTCGTCAGGAATGTGCGACGATTATTTGATAACTTTTGTTGCCGTTTCTTACGCAAAGAAATGAGTGCATTAACTAGCTGATTTTCCATAATTTTATTACGTCGGCTTAGCACGGCCTTATGGTCTTTGCTGTAACGCCAAGTTACGTCCTGTACTTCTTCGCAGGAATAAGCCATAATATAAGATGGTTTCTTGCCCCATCCAACCTCGTATAAAAGTGGTTTATCACAGACATTTTCACAAGGATCACAGTGAAGCCATTTCTTCTGGTTGTATGAATACACCTCCGTCCAAATATGATCATTAAGATCAACAACCAATCGTGTGTCCCAACGTAAGGCACGGCACATCAAGGTAAAGACATTTGCCCATTCACCACAGCGACCACGACGCGTCTCAAGTAAAATGTTTGGATCGTTGTAGCGATGAAAGGGTGTGAACTCACCACACTTATCACATTTATGCATCTAAATCCCAAATTAAATTACTCTGTAAAACATTAAAACAATTATTATTACCTCAACCCGATTGGTGTATTTATGCTGGGCTTTATCAGCAGACATGTGTGAAAATGATGTATGCCCTGAGCATTTTTGGCAATCTGGTGAATTTACCCATGTAAAAAACTCATTCTTGAACCAATTGAGTAGTTCTAGAAGTATAAAGTCTTGGAGCATAAGATGAGGTTCTGTCAGCATTGCTAAAATTGTAATAATATTAATAAATAAATAATTTATCAGAGTTACACATGCCTTGTCTAGTTTTAAGTAGATGGTTCTTAATTGAATTTTTTGCATCATTTTCTAGCTTGAATAATGGAATGACACTTAAAGCTCTTTCTTGAAGGTATTTATTCTCATATATCAGGACTCTATGAAAATAAACTTCTATACCTTGAAGAAATGGTTCCTTAAACATCTAAAGCACAAGCCATTGCATTAAATAACCTGGTTAATAAGTAAATGAGAATTTAGCTTACATATTTTACAGGTGGTAAAGAGATCTGTTTAAAAGTATCAGTTGGAATGAACACATTGGATTGTAGCTGCTCTGGTGGTTCTTCAGTGGGTGTAATATTAGATTGAGGGCTAGTTAAATTATTGCTGTCAGCAGCAGGAGCTGATTCTTCTGGATTGCGCCCATTACTATGAGATCCATGCTTTAATTGGTATAATCTATCTCTCACTTCCTTCAATGTTCCTATTGAACTAGTTATTGGTAGTGCGAATGTATTGTCATCCTAAAGTAATGCATTAGTTAGCTTAAATTGAGGTTGGTCAATTTTGCTTACCTCCTGGAACCCCATTGCTTTTAAGCAATTGGCACCTCCAGTCACACTTAGTATTTTTTCAGATACAGTATCATTGGATTTCTGGAGCACTCGCATTTTAAGGTTACGCGGGTACTTAATAATGTTGTCTGCAATTTTTATTAAAAGGTCCGATGTATCCTCAAATACTTCGATAGGATTATTCACAAGTTCCAAGAGGCTTTCCATTTTTACCTCGTTGTTGCCTTGCTCGATTCGTTTACGTGTATGCTTCAACGTTCTGCTATATCATCTTGAATGATATAAGATGTTTAAAAAAACCTTGATATAAAAGTACAGCCATATTATCAACTGTTCTAATTTTAATTAGTTGACTATTTCTACACATTCATTAGTAAATCAATGCAATATTACATCTGGTACATTTAACAAGCATATTATTAAAAAGTTAATATAAATTAAACATATTCCATTGTTGTATACATAGTTGCCTATAAGAAGTTCCATAAATTAAGTATAATCATAATCTTGGAAGTGAAATTTGAATCTTTTGATATTATGTTTACAATCAATTAAACTAATGCATTTAAACTATCTAAATGAAGTATGTCAATTGTGTTGAAAGTATTTAAATAAAATATTTATATTGGAGAACAAAAGGACAATAAAGTGTCAGGTTCCACCGAGATTTGAACTCGGATCGCTGGATTCAAAGTCCAGAGTGCTAACCATTACACCATGGAACCGTGTATACAGCTTGCTAAAATAAGTATTTTCAGAAATGGAAGTGACACGTATTTCACACATATTTATTGATAACAACAAAGTATTTTAAATATTTCATTAAGTTGACATTAACATCTGTTTTAGATTAATAGTATCATTAATAGATATACAATATATCAGTGATTTAGTTTCGATACACGATTATTTAACTTCTAAGTTCGTTCTAACGCAATGAGTAACATTTATTCATGCGAATTTGTATATAATCTCGTCTTCATTTAATTATAAGTATTATTGACACAATATTTATTTAGTTTATTTAATTCACTGAGATTCGAATAAAATCAGAAAGACAATAGCACAATCTTTTCTTTCATCACAAATGCGTATAATAACATCAATAAACTTTCTTTAAATATTTCTGCATTCTTATACAGTATATTATTCTTTATATTATAATGTATCATGTAATAGATTATTTTATTGGTTGCTACCGTTCAATTGTTTATTATCTATACACGGAACGTACAAATCAATGATGCCATATTACAAGACGATTTAATTCATTAATCAATATCTTGTTTTGCACATTGATTCAAGGGTAAATGATGAAATTGGGTTAATTAACGAAAGGGTTGATTGCGAAATCAACAGGAACATTTGATAGAAAGGTAACAAGAGTCAAAGGGGATAAGATTGTTAGAAAGACTTGGAATAGGTAAAGGTTATAAATAGTTATTCATTATTCTTCTCATAAATTTTGTGGTTAGTTTTTGGCCATGTATGCTTTGCGATTTGTTGCAATTTGTTGTTTGAATACTAACAAACAAATTTGGATCTTTTTTCTGCGCCTGCGCAAAATACAAAAAGGACATGTCACTTTACACACACACGCGTAAACATTCTTCGATATGCACAAAACTGGACGAATTATTAATGTTATTAAGACAGGATGCTTTTAGTATCACTAAAAATACGTTGCTTTCGCGTTGTAATGTAATGCGCAAATGAATAACAAATTAGGCCCCTGTATATGCTTTGCATTTGACAGAAATCTCCATGAGAAAAAGTAAATGAACGTAGCAAAAATAGAGAGATTAACTTTTAATATTTCTTTTTACACAGATATGTAATCGTTATCATCATTGCATCGCCATTCAATTACAACATTCATTTGTTTAAGTCTGCTGTCTCTTTTCTTCTATGTGTTTTTTGGTTATTTAATTTAGTTGTCTTTTGTTATTTTCTAGTTATGATATGAAGAATATCGAAGTAGCTAATACAAGTTTATTAGTTAGTAGTAGTAGTAGTAGTAGTAGTAAGAGATTGAGAAAGAGAGCAGCTATTTTATGATACACGTTTAAATGCATATTCATTGGAGATTAGTTTAATATATTTCGAGAATATTCCATTCTTTTCCAGAAGCGTTGCATGCAGCACATTGATTTAAATTGATTTCCGTACAAGATTGCGAATTTGTTTATGTGCGCGTCTCAGTGATTTGTGTGTGGCTTTAAACATTTAATAATACTGATTGATTATGAATCCTTTCACTCAAGGATCGATTCCATTGATGGCACAACATGCGAATTAATTACGTTTACTTTTGTTTAGATGAATGATTGTTATCATTGATTGATTGATATGCAGGATTGTTCAATGCTTGCTTCCTTCGTCGACTCGCATAATTAGTCAATGCATGTTTACCTAATGATAAGACGCGCTTAATTTAAGTCAAGTTTTTTTACTTTTTACTTGGACTTTGTCAAATATCGATAGATTATGCCAATTATGTTTTATCCATATAAAAATTCAGTTGTTTTTGGAGTTACTCTTAAGCTGTTCGCTGTCACTGAGTCATCTTGACTTGAAATTGTTGTAATATTTAATTATACAATGAAATTAATTAATTATGTTGGGTTTGAGGTATGCTTTTTTGTGCTCTGATTTCTTGCTTTCTTGTTTTGTTTTTTCTTTGTTGTTGTTGTTGCTATAGCTATTTGAAAATTATTTGGATGGCATAGCAATAGTTTTTATTACGCTGTTGCTACGGTAACGTGTGGATGACGTCAGCAATAACTAGATTAGAATGCTTTAAGCAGCAGGCTCTTCCTCCTGATTATGCTTGGCAATCGCAAGCAGGATCATTGTCAACTCCTTGCGATTGATTTTCCCATCCTGATTGTAGTCGACGCCTCGCAGGATAGTTTCCTCAAAGTCTAGAAGATCCTGTGCGTCGTAATCCTGCATTTCAGGGATAAATTCATTAATTCGTCGTGTTTGAGGTTAAACTAATTAATTAAGTATAGGTATTCACCTTCTTGACGAGTTCAAGTAAATCCTTAAGAAAGCCGCGCAACTCTTCATTTTCTATTGTGCCATTGTTATCCTGTTGTTTCAACAATAAGAAACGTTTAAGAGAGAGAGAAGAAAGATCGAGAAGTATATTACTTACGCGGTCGTAAAGAGAGAAAACACGTTCGATATCATCCTTTGTCAATTTTGTTGCTCCCTGATACAATGAACAAAGGTCATAAATATTTAGCAAGTTTTCAATTAGTTAACAAATACATATAATGATTGGAAATATATTACATTCATTTTGAATGGTTCTGGAACTTTCTTACAATGATTTTCAACATTAAACATTATTATGATTCACTAAAGAAAAAATGTCAAAATTGTAATATTTCTTCTCAATGTTAAAATCGTTGTTTTTTAATTAAATATTAATTTTGTTGTTAAAGCAAAAGCTGAAATGTGCTAAGAGAAAAAAATGATAATTCTACTGCATGTGATGTTAATTACAAGCATGCGAATCTTAACATATGCAATTTATACAGAGGTAGAGTTAATTAGTTGATAGTCAGAAAGAGAGAGAAAGAGAAGTAAATTAGAAGAGACAGAAAGTGATATACAGTGATACACCAATACTCACTTCAATTCCTTCCTAAACATTGTTATTTATTTGCAATTTTATTCGTTTGAAATTGTTTATAAGAGATTATTGTTTGTTGTTTTTTCATGATGTAGTAGTAGTTGTTGTTGTTGTTGTTGTTGTTCGGTGTTTCGGTTGTTTCAAGAAGAGAAAGCGATTTACGCAACGTGAGAGACAAACAGAGAAACAAGAATAAGAGATAGAGAGAAAGAAATGAAAAGCCGTGCTTTTGTTGTTATTCATTTTCATATTGTTTAAATTTTAGTAATTTATTTATGCTGTTCTTATCAACTACTTAATCATACAGTAGAACCTCGCATAACGAAAAGGAATTGACGTTCGTTAAGTGAGTAATTCCTTTACGATTTATATTGTGCGTTAAGCGAAACATGCGTTATGCGAGGTTCCACTGTATAGTATAAAGATTTCGTTTTGTTGTTGCCGTGTATGGTTAAATTGGCTTTAATTGTTAATTTTGTTATTTCATGTGCGTAAAGAGTGCTCTAAGAAGAATAGAAAATAATACTCGTTTCGTTTCACAAGCGAAACAAACGAATAGCTTAGAGAGCAGGATAATTTCAAAAAAGAAATTATATTTATGCAATTAGTGCATGGTTTGTTTTGCATTATAAATAAATAATAATTTGGTTAATACCTTGCTTCTTTTTATAATTAATTTCGTAATTTTATTAAGTACGGTCAATTGAAAAAATTCTTGAAGTTTACATACCTTAAATACTTGACGACATAAAAAGTTTTCCTTGACTGGCAATAATCTTGGAAATTCAAGCAATTAATTGATTTTAATTAGGTTGCTTAATAATACTCACTTTGCCATCTCTGACAATTGAAGGCGGCCATCTTTGTTGGAGTCAAAAACTTGCAACTGTTTAAGAAGATAATTAAAATGTTATTAATTATTGTTAATTAAGTGATTTACCATTGTATCTGTATATTCGATTAATTTATCTTCAGACACATCGTTGATTTTCTTTGCTTCCTTGAGAAGATCCCTGAGGAAATTCTGGAAATAATTTACATTCAATTAATCAAATGATTCTTGATTTAGGTATAATATTTGTTGAAGCTCACTTTCAATTCATCTGCTTCAATGTATCCACTTCCATCCGTATCGTATTCTCTCCAAATCTGAATGCAAAAGAAAAACAAGAAGTGAAAAAGGGAAAACTCATGAATCCATGAATTTTCAATTTTCAATCTGCTTTGTCCTCCTATCGAGAGGACTTAAGCTAACATATTCCATCTATCGACAAGGCTCTTTGGGTTTTCTTTGCTTGAGGTATACAGGGGGAATAAAATATTCCTGTAAAACCTAATCCCAAACGATGGGATCATCGTCTTGAAGATGGAAGGTTTCGTGGGAAAATCCAACAGTGAATTTCGTGCAAAATTTCATTGCGCTTTGCGGTTTAGAGAGCGGAAATAAACGTATATGCGTTTAACTGCTTCAAAGAGTTTAGTTATCCTCGAAATGATTATGGTTTTCTTTCCGTTATCCCGCACGCGTAGGTTTGATGACGCTGCAGAGTGCGCTAAGCGCGGAAACTCACCTTCATAAATTCCACGCTCGATTCCAGAGGATTGTCGAAGCGGAACAAAAGCAGGAAGTTTTCCTCCATTGGCAGCAATTGTGCGAGCTGCGAAGAGAAATGATCGAGGTCATGTTTCAAATGTCTTAGATTATTGCAGTCGTTTATATTTCATCCAACAAACAATTTCAATTTGCCCTAAATTAATGAGGGGTGGTTGAGCTGAAGGGTAAGTTGAGTAATTGAATAAGTAATTTTGAGTATAAGAATTAAACCAGTAGCTTATTCACTTTTCACAAATAATAATCGTTAATGCATTAATACTAGCAAATAAATTGTATGTTCGAGAAACGTTTGGAATCTTCTAGAAATGTTTGTCTCGTGTTTGGCTTGAGGGCTACTCAGAGTTCTACTTGAGATGGAATCCAATAAATTAAAAGTGTTAAGTTGTGAGAAATCAACTAAAATTAGTATAGAGTCATTAATTAATTATTTATCAATTAATTACAACAATTATACCACCTGCTTATTAACTTTCCACAAGCAATGAATCATTAATGTGTTAAAAGATCTTTTAAAATTTCATATTCGAGAATAGTTTGGAATCTTCTAGAATTATTTGTTTCGTATTTTGCTTAAGGGCCCAAGTTTTGCTAATTTTGAAATGGAATAAATTGAAAGTATATGTGAAATTGAGTACCTATTATCAGTAGTAATTTTAAATTAGTGAATAATAATTGTAGATGATTAATTCTTACTTCACGAATATCAATTTTGCCATCCTGATTATCATCGTACGCCTCCATGAAGCAGGCTTTCAACTCAACGAGCATTTCGTCGGAGACGGCTTCCGGTGAGATGTCGGTGGCATTTGCGCTGGAGACAAATTCGCGCAAGAAGCCATCCAGTTCGGTGCCTTCGATGTAACCATTTCCTGCACGCATTCAAACGCAAAAGCGCGACAATGAAATCAATTTCCACCGCGTACGTTTCTTTCTCTTCTAACAAAAAACTCTTGCAACACTGATAACAAAACGTATAAATAACTATACCATCCTTATCGTAATGACTCCACACTTCCATAAATTGATTCGCCGACAGTTTCTTCAGCTCCCGCGATTCCGGGTCGCGATATTGTCGCATAAAGTTCGTTGCCTTCTCCAGGTTGAGACGTTTGCATTGCTCTGGTGTGCTCATCTTGTATCTATCTCTTTTTTCTCTCTAGAACAAAATAAACAGCGTTCAGCATCCTGCTTTTGACAATAACAATTTTATTAGCGTAAATG
Source organism: Aleochara curtula (assembly GCA_963978815.1). Taxonomy (NCBI): domain Eukaryota; kingdom Metazoa; phylum Arthropoda; class Insecta; order Coleoptera; family Staphylinidae; genus Aleochara; species Aleochara curtula. Next base: position 13,628,467 of record OZ022216.1, on the reverse strand, counting down.
CTTCATTTATTTTCAGTTCCATAACAATTTACAAGTAATTGCTTAATGCCTGGGATTTCCTAGAAAACGAGCAAGTCATGAGCAGAAAAAATTGTAAAATTATATGTTAAGCGTAAAGAACTTGCGTTAAGCGCGCGTTTAATGGAAGATTACATAATTTAAGCATTGAAACCAGTTGGTTAACATATGCTAAAAATGCGGTAAGTAAGTATATGAATGTATTTTAATATCATTTGCATTTGAGGCAGTTGTAGCGCTGCTGGAAAACTTTAGCGTCTTTTGTTTGATTTGTTTGATCATTTTGACCTCTGTTAATCAGCTTGTTTCATGTTGTAAAGGAGAGAAGTAAAAAATAAACTTGGTATATAAGCGACAAATGCATTAGATTTTGTTCTAGTTATACTTCATTTACGTTCAAATCAACACTTTATTTGCAAGATTAAATCAATACAAAATGTATAAGTTATTTGTGCTCGTTGTTGTTGTTTTTCTAGCCGTTCAGGTAAAATTACTTTATTTGTAAATTCTTGCTGATTAGTGAATAAATGTGGTAAAATAAGAGAGAAAATTAAATTTGCTTTTATCACGAATTTGAAGTTAGAAAAACTGTTATCATGACATAAAAATGTATATAATTAAAGCAAATTAATTAATAGCGTTTAATTAGGATGTAATTCAGTTAGGGGAGGGTATACTGATCAAAATAAGCTTTCAGGCACCCTTATAGCGTGTTTAGATCCAGGGAAAATTAAATTTGTTTTTATTACGAATTTGAAGCTAGAATAATTGTTATCATGACATAAAAATGTATATAATTAAAGCAAATTAATCAATAGCGTCTCATTAAGATGTAATTCAGTTAGGGGAGGATATACTGATTAAAATAATACACCCTTATAGCATGTTTAGATCCAGAGAAAATTAAATTTGTTTTTTTTTCGGAATTTGAAGCTAGAATAATTGGTATAATGACATAAAAATGTATATAATTAAAGCAAATTAATTAATATCATCTCATTAGGATGTAATTCAGTTAGGGGAAGGTATACTGATTAAAATAAGCCATCATACACTCTTATAGCATGATTAGATCCAGGGTTATTCAATTTAAAAAATATTATTAAACCTTTTTACGTGCATCATTTTTAATTTGGCGCTATTCATATGACGCCCGATCATTTACGATCACCTACGATTAAAGATTTTCAACCCTAAAATGTAAATAGGAAATTTAACAATATATTTGAAAAGCGGGAATGTCTTTGTTTAACACATAGCACGCATATGGAAATATTACATCTAAATGTATTTCATCGATGATTATAGATAACAAGTTTGTTTATATTTTTGTTTCCGGAATAGGCACATGGAGATACGGTTGCGTCAGTCAATAAACAGGCATGTATCAGGGAATCTTCTGTGAATCCCTCATTTGTCGACAAGGCCGAGAATGGCGACCTGAAGGAAGCACGCGAATTGAAGTGCTACTTCAAGTGCTACTTGCAGAACGGAGGATACATGAACGACAAGGGTGAAATTCAAGCCGATAAGCTGCGCGCAAATATTCCTTCCGGCATCAACAAAACAATGGCGAACAAAGCGATTGACTTGTGCGCGGTGCGCAAGGCCGCCGATCCAAAGGATACTTGCGAAACGGCCTACTTGGTTCAAAAGTGTCTGCTTGAAAATAGTCTTAAGTATTAAGTGATTATGTTAAATTATACATTTACTCAAGAAATATTCATCTATTGCTATGATGAAAGAATAAATTTCGTATTTTTAGTTGTGTAATTCGTTGTCATTAAATTATAATTAAGTACCTAACGTTGACAATTTAGGTTTTGAGTAAGAATGGACAGGGATTTGAATAAAATTTGCATTATGTTGTAAGACAAAAGAAGCTTTATTGACTTTCCCAAGGTGAATTATTGTTTTATACAGTGCACTGCAGTGTGCGAAATTACTTGAGAGCTCGCACGGCTTTGAGTGAAATTTTCGTGAAACTCTGCTCCGTAATGGCAGAGTACGAGTGGAGTGAATGAAGCTGCAAATTACATGCATTAACTAACACGTATTCATCGACAGGCACGCATGGGAAAACTTGGGCGTTTGTTTGTATTGTATTAATCGCATTATCAGCCATTATTATTGATGCGCTTGCCTGAGTGTGTGTGTGAATCTTTACATCTGCAACTTGAACAAGTAGTAGCAAATTAATTCCCCTTCCTGGAATTTGCGTACCGAATGCACGTTTACACAAGAAGATTCCAGAAGTTTCATTCGCATGAAATTGAAATGAAGTTGAAATGCAAATAGGCGATTATTTGCGTATTTAAACCAACAAACCTACGTTGGGGATGAAGTAATTTGTGCTTTTCCATTGGGAAAATTGAATTTCTTTAATTAAAATCACATATTCTAAATAATTAATTTACATTACTTTTTCATCAATAAGAAATTAAGTGTAAATAATTTTAAGAATTTGTTGTAAATTTTACCTAAGTTCAGAAAATAGTACAAGGGAGAAAAGAAAATTAAGAAAATTAGGGAAAAACTAAAATTTTTTGTTGTTGCAGTTACTGGAAATTTAAATATTTTCACAAATGTTTGTTTATTAATCGTGTTTATTAAACTTTATCCTTGCTTACTAATTTTTCCATGTTTTCAACTGCATTTCCTGTAAAACAATCAACCATTTAATGCGTTACCTTGTCATAGTAAAAAGGAAGACAATTAGTTAATGATAGAGAGAACAACCTAATATTAAATTATATAAAAGTGCAATTGTACAGCTTAATAATGCATTTTTTGCTACTTTTTCCCAATGGAAAATTGCTGCTTTTCACCATTCGCAATGTCAAGATATTACGTAAATTACACACCTCAAAATGGCCTTGTCCTATCATTTTTAGAAATTAATCTATAAATACGTTAAACGCTTTAACAGGATTTGCGCATAAAGCGTAATAATCTAATCGTTACCAGTGCACTTTAAGTAATACATTGCAATTGCATTTCTCCAGAATAATAAAAAATTGATTCATATTTATTGCATGCTTGCGAAATACGTATGATATAATAATATTGATTTATCGTGTCGGATGTAAAGTAAACAAAAGTGTTTGCTGGTAAAACGAAGAGCTGTAATACGTGTACAAACAAAAAGTAAATGCAAAATAAATAAAACAATATAGCAAATAATTAAAATCGCACAACGCTGAAAAGGGCTGAAAAATCAACAAGATGAATAACAACGTGAGGAAAGTCTATTTTGTTTTTCTCGCACTTGTTTGTTTTGGATTTCATAAAGTTCGTGGCGGTCCTGTGAGTATTGTAATCTTTTTTATCATGAATAAAATTCTACTTTTATCTGGAATATTCTAGAAAATCGTAGTATCATATGTATTTCTATTACAAGTCAGCGAATTTCTGAACTGTTTATTAGCTAATTAAAATTCACTACGTATTTCTTCGCTCAATAACTTGAACGGAAAATTTTGCATCCATCAAAATCGGAAATTTTTCAAAAATTAATTTCTAATGGAAAATGTAATATCTAAAAAACGATATTACCATCATTCGAAAGATTATTAGTTATAGTTTATGCGCCTGCTTTGAATTTTAATGTAGGACGACTACGAGCTCGGAAAATGAACTTTGAATGCGCGTTAACATGAGAAGTAAGCTCATCCAGAAATTGTTCGACTTTGTTGCTAAATTGTTGCTAAACTAATCATCCGATTTGAATCAAATTTTCACATTCATAAAATTCAGTTATTCCTTTTTCCGTGTGTAAAATTTCTTTTTCAAAAATATCATTAATTAATGTTAAACTGAGGAATTGTGTGTATTTGTAACTTATAATAAAATTATTGCTTTTCTTAGGAAAATTAATGATTAATTAAACTTTTTAGGTATTTAATGAAGCCCAAAAAGAAATAATTCTAACCAACTTCAATGAATGCTCAAAGATGACCAATGTGGATATTGATATCTTAATGCGTGCAAGAAATAATGATTTCACTGAAGACGACGCCCTAAAAGCTTATTACATGTGCATGTTTCTCAGGATGGACTTTATCGATGACGGAGGACATTTTACCCCTACTGCAATAGAACGTATACGTAACTTCTTGCATTTGAACGGTGATCCAGACAAGTGGAATCAAATTGTTAGCACTTGTTTTGGCGACGTTGAACACATTGAGATTGGAACTCGTCCGTATCATACAATTGTCTGCTTCACCGATAAGATTGGTGGTAAAATTGAGCTTTAAAGGAGTGGACTTTTGTTCAAATGATGAAGAATTTTCCATTACTTAGTTACTTACTTATTGTTTCTTATTGTTTTATCAGCATTCTAGACAGATAGATTATGAGCACTTAAGTCAGCACGCGAGTGAAAGAAAGAAGAGTCAAGTAAACACTTTAATAAAAACCAAACCATTATAAAACTAAACGGACTTTTGTTATTAAGTAAACACCATCATTCGATCATATTATGCGTTCTGTTATGTTATGCTTGTTGATAAATTGTTCTCAATTGATAAAAAAAATGTTATAATAAGTCATTGTATCGATTCATTAGCGAAAAAATGAACAGATTAATCAATTGAATAACGACAATACTCAAACGACTTAAGTAAGTTTTAGTGGCAGGGGCGGCTAAGCCATTTGTCAATTGTCGAATTAAGATGGTTGGCACGTCTGCAGAGGCAATGAATGACAATAATGATATCACTGGTATCAGTGACCTGCACGACCTTGGACGGCGGTGCTGATAATTTGTTCGGCTGTGTCGTGAGTGAGTCAATTATGTGTTAACGAAACGCATTATTGAAATATTTACGAATCAAAGTGCTCGGCGCGCTCAACGAAATTGACACGAAATGTTGAGCGAGAAGAGAAGAGAAAAACGTATTATTTGTTATCGCCCAGTAAAGTTGGCTGGTGGCATCAGCAGCCACGACATTTGCTGCTGATGCCATTTGAACAAAGATAACCACATCGTGATGCACTCCAAGAAGTGCTATAAAAGGCCATCAAGGGCCATGATTGTGCATCATTCGTTTGGTTGTTGGACGTCAGTGAAGAACACAACAAAGTCACCATGAAATTCTTTGCTTTCGCCGTTATTGCCGCTTTCTGCGTTGCTGCTCATGTAAGTTTTATTTTTATTTTTTAACGTTTTATAGTTTAATTAATCATTTAATAGGGAGAGTTGTTAATTGTTGCATTTATTTGACAGGCAATGACTGATGAAGAAAAAGCCCAAATTAGGGAATTGGCAGAGCGTTGCATCCAGAAGAGCGGGGTGGAAAAGGCACTGATTGAAAAGGCGCGCGCCCATGAGTATAATGGACGTGATGAAAAATTGGCTGCCTACTTTACATGCATGCTCAGCGAAATGAAGTTCCAGAAGGAAGACGGATCCTTCGATGTCAACCGCATGATCCAGAAGTTGCCCGACCACGAAGCTGCCACCAAGGCCGTCAAGAAGTGCGATCAGTTCGATGCCGCCGCCACCAAGGACGTGAATGCCATGAACTTCATGTACTGCTTCTACAAGAACGTTGGCAAGGACTTCAAGTTCTACTGAACACAAATTATGATGCTCCCCAGCACAGAAAGCAACGACAAGAAGTAATAATCATTTCAATTCGATTAAGTGGTTCTTGAGTCACATGTTGCTAAACATGAATTATAAAAAGGATAAATAAATAAATAAATAAAAAACATTTCTTTTACTTATTCGCCATGTTCATTTCATTTCGATTTATTTTCAGGAAAATTCGGTTCGATTTACTCTTCTCGAAAAGTTCTAGATGACTATTAATATGATGTAATCAAAGTCAATAGTAAATAGTAAATGTTATGCAAGCATAAAGCAATTATCACTAGATTTGACGAGACTAAACAAGTTTTCTTATTCCAACTTGCTGACTTTCCTAAGAAACTAATTAAAAAACACGAGCAACAGCTTAATTATGGTAAAAATTAATCACTAATCATACAACTGTAGGATTTAATTTCAGTGTACACAGTGCATTTTTTGTTCATAATCTATGAAGATAATTATTGGTCATTTTCTTTTAATTACTCTGTCCACTACCGCGGGATATTTTATTATACGGCTTACTTGATTTGAGCTATAATTAAAATGTTATTTGCTGCTTGATTACCACAAAATCCAACATTTGACGATTTCAGCTTGAAACTTAAGGGTTTGACTTGATTAAAATAGAAATTTGGTTATTCATGAAATGGTTAATTTAATTCCATTTGTGCTCATCTAATATGTTAATCCAATTTGATAGGATTCATCTAATTTACATATTAATTAACGTTTATTGTGAATGAATTAATAAAAGAAGAAATTTATTAATTAGCATTAAAGATTTGATGTAAATTTTTCAATTAAAAATGATTTCAGATTCACATCTAACGCTTGATTGGAACAGAAATTTAGTTTAATTTGTGCTCATCTAATACATTAACACATATTAATGTATTAGATTAATGCAATCAGAAATTAATTTTTCTATTAAAAGTGATTTCTATTAATTTCAGCTTAAAACTTTAAGGTTTAATTGGAATAGAAATTTTATTATTAATTAATGATTAGGTTTTGTGCTCATCTAATATTTTGATTGATTTTAATTAAATTCACGTATTCTTCACAATTTATTTTAATGATAAACGAATGATTTCTAGTTTAAAATATATTTAAAATACAATTTGTTGAATATAATACGCAAATGAATTACTGCGGTTTTGCAAATAATTGTTATTGTGACGAATATGGAAAAATTACCCAGTTTTCAAACTCATTGATAATATAATGCGAGTTTTGATGTTGTCAAACGTGCAATTACTGTTGGTCGCTAATACTTGCTTGTGCCCGGTCTAAGTACAGTAATCACCCCACGTGATTGACGTTTATTAGATTTCAAATGATCCGCGATACGAACATTTCGCCCACGCCCTTGCGATAATCTATCGCAAATGCATTTAATCAGGGCCAACACACTTTGATGCATAAATTCCAGTGATTTTCGCGTGCAATTTACAATTAATTACACCCCTTCGTTTTATATATAAGTCCACAATGTAATTCGATCCGATAACATTGTATTTCTTGTGGTCAAACTTGCAAGTACTTGCTAAAGTGCAACGCATCTAAAACACGTGCAAATTAATTCAAGGGTTGTAAACGTAATAGTGCAAAATGCAGACTAAAGTTTTAGGGTGTTTGTTGTTGGTTGTTCTTAGTTTAAGCTATGTTTCCGTAAGTTTTATTCTTACTTAATAGAAATTTACATAGTAACCAAAGTTAAACTAGTTAACAGCGGAAAACGTCGTAAATTTAAATATTGATATTTTGCAAAATATATTTGTCGACTAATCCATAGATGAGTTATCGTAGTTTGCGAATATGTACATTATATTTGAATGTGACAATTACTTTAGCAATAATTGAGTATCGAACGTGAACAATTTTGAGGTGATAATCAGGTGTTCAAGCATTTGTCAACTTTAAAATTCATTATTTTCATTATTTTATAAAGATTAAAGAAAACCAATTATACCGTTAGAAAGATCGTTTAATGCAGTTTGAGAATATGTAACATCTAGAAGTTTCTAATAATTAATGACAGCTCTACCGGTTTTTGAATTTAACAATTATTTTCTCCAAACTGGATTTCTTACTATCAAATCAACCAATTTCTTAGTAATTAGGACCTTAGCAAAGACGTGTTAATGAGTGGTATTTTCTGATTTGTTTAGGCAAAAATTAAGTTGACCAAAGAACAATTGGAAATATTACATGATGCCAAGGATAAATGTGAGGCTGAACATAGCACCCCACTGGAATTGATTGATAAAGCACGTCGTGGAACATTGGTGAATGATGAAGGGTTAAAGAAGTTCCTGTTCTGTTTCTTCAAGCGCATCATGTTCATGAATGAAGATGGCTCATTCAACAAGGAACAGATGAAGATCGCACTGACAACCGCCCTCGAGAATGGCCAGCAAGTTTTCGATACATGTACGGCTAGTGTTGGTCCAAGTCCAACTGAAACCGCCTTCCAATTCGCGCAGTGTTTCCATGATCATGTTACTGATCATTCACTTGAAATGCAGTATTAAGCAATTATTTCAGTGGCAAATTCTAATTACTTGATATGAAATTTTATCGAAAATTAGGTTCTTACTTCTTTGCACTTAGTTGAATAAAATTTAATTATTCTCTCATTTAATTAGTAAAAGCATGATTGTTATGAAGTTATTGCAAATGTAATTTTGATTGTTGTTATTGCACGTTGAAAAAGTATAAATAAATATTTAATTGCAATTTATTGATGTTCCTAAATCATGAATTTCTAGAATGATTTTCTTTTTTGTTTGCAAAAAATTATTTTTTAGAATTAATACTTGAATAATTAATTGATCAACTTAAGTCTCTTGATTTTGTTTCGTCATTGAGAAAATCATTTAAAATTCACGTTTTCTAAATCGCTTTAGGAAAACTTTCGCTAGGTAAACTTAATAATTTTCCAAAGTATTTAATGCATAGATAAATCGTATTAAAATTTGCAATTCTCTCTGTTTTGTTCTCTATGCATGCTAACAACAAATTTTAAGGCTAAAAAACTTGTAAAAAATTCTTGTATTATGCATGCAACATTTAAGGCTAAGTCAAATCCTTGAATTTAATTTCACCAGCTTGTAAAAATGTTAATACACGCATTTATTTAATTAGACATCCCATGATAAAAATACGACATGTGCAATTGCAACGAATAATAAATTGACAAAAACATTTGTATACATAAATTGGCATTGAAATGCAAATACTCAGTATGCTAATTACAATTGATGATTATTATTCTTGTAATCAAACGCACAAATTACACATAAAATAAAATACCTATATTGTTGCTAATTCGATAGTCGAATTTGCAACGAAATAAATAAAGCTTTGTTGAAAATTTGGTACATGAATAAATAAAAAATGAAATTAACAACGTACGAATATAACTTTGTAGTAATTTATTTAGTGCAAAATATTTGCTTGGTGTAGGTATTATGTTTTTTATTAATAAAATAAAATTGTATTGTATTGTAGTTTATTATTAGCATGACAATGTTAAAAATGACATAAAAATTACTTGTTGCTGTAGCCAAACATGGCAATGGTAATCCATTGAGATTGAAATCAGGTTATCCTTAAAGTCAATGCAATTTTATCCATTATTACGAGTTTTATGCGAATTGTAAAAATGGAATAAGTAAATACTGTGGGCTTTATTTTACCAGTAAATGTGTTAAATTGTATGCAAAGTAAAATAAAGTAAATGTTACATAAAATGCGGCTGTGATAAGTAATGAAACAATTGATTTCAAAGAAAATTCTAGAAATAAACACTTTGTTTGCTCTTGATGATGATGTAATTTAATCATTTGGTTTGTTTAATAATTAGGAATATGTGCAAATCTAGGCTTAAATCAATTGATTAATTATGCACCAATTTAACAATGCAAATTAGAATTGTTTAATTATTCATTTATGTGTTTTGTCACAGATTCCAGTTACAATCAATTATTGTTTCTCACCTAGCGATTAGTGATTTAATATTATACAACTTTACTTTATTTTCTTCATTCAATAAATAAATATTATAATGACTCAACGAAAGGAAAATAAAAATTAGCATTAAAAATTTAATTTCATCTGTTGCACGTTATGATTGATTACATGTAAATTATAAGTTACTTAACTGACTTTTTTTTACTTTTCTTTAAACTCGGGTAATTTGAAACATGCTGTATATCCATTTAATTCTTCATGTGTACATTCAATCGTATGTCATTGTCATGGTCAAAGATCACTTCTAATCTCCAATGCCATCAATCAGTGGTAATAATTATAGCAGAAATTGCAATAATCATAATGAAAACACGAGACTAGATGCATTCATTCCGATAGCGATTGTAAAAAATTGTAGATGTAAAATGATGTTTGTTGAGACAAAAAATAACAAATAAATGTGGATTTCCCATAATTGCATTTATCAATCATAAATAATCAATCGTAACAATAACCATCACATTTACCAACACCATATTTATTTACGATGCATTTACGACCATGATATAATTATACATTAATACGATTATTATTATTATTATTATTATTTTTGGTATTATGCATAGTTAGATATTATTGCTATATTTCCAGCTATTATTTTATTTATTACGTCGATGATAATTGTAATCAGATTAAGACACTTTTTCTCGTAAATCATTTTATGATCTAGATTTTATCAAATTGTAGTAAACAGGAAAATCGTAATAAATCTTGGTTCATTTATTTTTACTGAATTAATTCATTAATACATGAATTATTTTTCGATGCAGTGATTAGTAATTAGTAATTTTAGAACTAATGGCAAAAAATGTACATTTTACGAATTATAACAAAAAAAGAGAACTTTGAACTCACACAACGTGATTTATTATTAATTTATCCATTCTACCTTTGATCACTTGTTTTTTTCTCTCTTAATATCTCAAGACTTAAGCTATTAACGGCAAATCCACTCCATGTTTTTTGTTCGTTCATTATCGCATTGCAAGATCAATCTAATAAATCAGGCAGACTGGTTTCCAGTTTGCTTTGCAAATTTATTTAGCAAGTTTTTTCCTTCACCTTTGTTGTTCTTGTCAATGTTGCCGCAAGTCCATCCGATTCAAGTTTGTTTGACTTAAGTCTACTACACCACCACTGATGAGTCAAGTGATTATGCTAATCAGGTCGATTAGCATCTTCTATTTTGAATAAACCACTGAGGTTATCACATGCTTGCATATAGTATTCATAGTTTGTTTCTTCACAACCACACACACGCACACACGCACACATGTATATTTCGCTTTACACCTGTCATAAGTTATACACTAATTTGCGTAAATGTATGTAGTAATGTTATTACTGATGCTAACGATGTTTCTGCTGCTGGTTCGTCCGATACGATGAGTTTGCGAATCTCATTGGCGATTCCCGTTTATTACGTTAACCAAGCGTTATTATGCATTCAGAGTAGTGGAAGTGAGAAGTGGATTTAAGTACGAGTATAAATATGCGTGCAGATTCAGTGGTGATATTGTGCTCTTGCTGAATACAACTCAAGCAATTCAAGAACAAACCAACAATCCAATCAACATGAAAGCCTTCTTTGCAATTGTTGTCATCGCCCTGGTAGCCATCACCAATGTAAGTACAATCACTAAAATCTCATCTTTCTTACTTAAGGCCTAATTGCCTCACAATACTTGATGCTATTATGTGTTTATTGCATTAGGCGGCTTTAACGGAAGACCAAGAGAAAGTGGTGAAGAAATTCAAGGAAGAATGCGTCGCTGAAGTTGGCATTGACAAGAGCGTTATCGAGAAGGCCAAGAAGGGCGAGTATACGGAAACTGAGAAATTAGGACAGTTCCTTAAGTGTTTCGGCACCAAACTTCAGTTCATCAACGCCGACGGCAGCTACAACACCCAACGCATCAAGGAGAAGCTCCAGCAGAAATTCGACAAGGATCTTAGCGCACTCGTCGACAAATGCGTCGCTGGTGATCAGAAGGATGCGACCAAGAATGCTGTGCATTTGGCCAAATGCATCCGTGAAAACATGGAAAACTACAAGGGCATCTACTAGGATTCGAACCCACTGCAGCACCTTTCCTTTATCATATCGCTGAACGCTGAATTACAATGCAACAACGTGTAAAACGCTTAATTGATTCAATGATTCATTAATTTGTGATCAACTTTCTGACAGAAACAAATAAACTATTAAGTATACCTAAACTAAATTTAAATCTAGCTCTAAGTTCACTAGTCCTCAATTGCAAAGAATACTTTGCGAACAATACGATCATGCATATGATAATATGCAGCAATATTAATAAACAACAAAACGGCATTACGCTCCTCTTCGACAGGAATCGCAGAGATATCATCCAGATAAGGATTATCGCAGGAAAGCGGGTGAGGACCAACGTAAATCCCACGAAGTACTCCGTCACATATTAGTGGACTTCCAGGATTTATATCACACGCCCAGCCTGTCTCATCGTCGAAACAAAAGTATCCTGGACGACAGACTATTCGTGGAGTAACTATACAATCGGCGATTTCATCAATTTCGCGATTTGTGTATCCTTGGATTACGCATTTCTTTAATTGCCCTGAATGCACCACATCCTTATCGGGCACTGGCAACATCGCAGAAGTGTTTCCCATGAAGCTAACATTTGGTGCATACACGTAAGCGAAAGCATTGTACCATTCATGACGTGGAAAATAAATTTCTTTGCCGAACACTCCATCACAATCGTCGGGAATTAATGAGTCGATTATATTACCACACATTTTCACGTATGTGTCACTTCTAAAAGAAATGGTTTGAGGATCAGTTTAGTGTTTCTCTGAGACGGTTAGTGTCTTACGTAGCAGTTTCCACGCAAGCAGCAGAGGTGAGAACCCAATCGACTTCTACAATGACTCCAGTACATGACACAACGGGCTCGGTGCTATCGGAAAACAGGAATAATTTAATTATTGATCGTGCGCTATTCTCATTTGTCGCTTCCATATCGTAATGGGATAGTTCAGTTTCATCGTTGGGTTCCATGTAATCACCACCAGCGCCTTGTCCACCTTTTGTATCTCGGGTCATTCGTATAGTTTTCTTAGTTTCCTTCACATCAACTTCTTGGCCCATGACATACATTTTCTCATTGGTTTCTGGCGGTCGTCCATCGCTGGGCTCGTAACTAATTGGTCCTCTTGCAAAATATGGCTTGAGTATATTGAAATTTAATCTGTCATTTTGCGGTGACATTAGAAGAAATCCTATTAACAAAATGAATTTCGGAACGTTGAACATGATGCACTTTTTATTCAATTGATACTACTTTGTTATTGACAGAATTTTATGATAGTCTTGTCAATCAAATATGAATATGAATATCATCAGCTATCATTGATGTGAGTGTTGCCATCAATGTGAGTAAAACAAAATGGCGACTGTCTATTCGTAAATGTGAAGTGGCATCGTCGTAGTACCCTTTACGTATATCACTTATCAGCTCATAAAATGGAATGATACTGATGAATCTTAATTCGTTATGTACCTTCCAGCAGGCGTGAAGGGTGTACAAATTACTGACGCCCACGATGCGGCCATTACAGTAGAGTCCCGAACCTATATCGCCGATACAACTACCCTCAATGGTCTCGCAGATGATTATATGATTATTGGCTGACACAATCTTCATTCGGCCCAAACGTAACTCGAGCTCATAGTCGTCGTCCAAATCGCTATCGAAAAACCCAGCCACATAGCACTCGCTATTAACCAGTGATTCCTCAGCAACGTACTCCCAAATGACAGGCTTCAACGTTTTGGTTGCGTTGAATGGTTCTTCTAGGCGCATCACTACCAACTCAGTGGGATAAATCTGATGCACGCGATCTATCAGCGAAATCCTTCCAGGACACGCACCATCTCGCACCAATTTATCGGTACCCGAACAAATGCGTTCCGGTTTTGTCGCAGCAAAGCTTAAGCACTCCATTGATGTCAAAAGATATCGTTCATGGATCAAGGTTCCGCCGCATGTGTAAAAGTTTTTGCAGTAGATGTACACAACATATGGAAATTTAGTAATTGGCGCTGTTATAATATCATCATCAGTTTGGTCCGTGTAATAAGGATTGTCCGTGTAATTAACACTTTCAATCATGGGTAGGAGAATCATCAAGTGGAACCAAAATAAATGAGACATTCTTGATTTGCATCAATGGCGCACACAATTTGAATTTGACAGAGGTAAGTCCAAATTTAGTGATTTCTTTCTCAACAAGAGTGACATTAGTTTGAATTTAATTGAAGTTTGACCTTGACAAAATTAACGTTTCATAACAATGTCACACAAAGTGTATAGTTATTATATTATTTTGACCGTCATAATACATTTGCGCAATGCGGAAAATGGTATAGTAGAAGTGAAGGATTTGGAAACCGAGCTATTGACAAACGTGAATAGTTTGCCTATATATCCACGACGGATTCAAGATGGCCGTAAAATCTTCCATGGTGAAAAAGCGTCAATTACAAACTTTCCGTTCATGGTGCGATTGCAATTAATTCATTCATCGTGGACGACATTATGTAGTGGTAGTCTTATTCACGAAAAGTACATATTGACTGCACGTCATTGTGTTGACAAGAGGGAATTGATACATGTGAAGTGCTGCTTAGGAATTGATCACCATGTAGACAATAAATGTACCGGTACTTTGGCCATAGCTGAACGCATGATGGTTGTCACTACAACCGACTTGCTTGTTTTTCTGTTAACCGCCTCTATCGTACCAAATTCGAATATATCAACAATACCACTGCAGCGATTCAGTAGTATATATCTGAAGGATTGCGTGGGTGCCGGATGGGGAGCTTCAGGTGAAAGAGGCTACAATGAGTTTCTACGTTATACCAACTTTACGATAGTATCCATCACAAGTAAAATTATTTACGCTCAAAGTGGGCACAATGAGTGCTCTGGAGATTCAGGAAGTCCACTGATCTGTGAAAAAAAATTGGTTGGTGTTGCTTACATGTCATCAACAGCTGATTGTACTTCGGGCAAAGGTATAACTAGTTTTTCAAGTATCGCCAAATATTTGGACCTCATTCTGGACATTGTGGACGGGAAATATGATAATGCAAACGCATATATGAAGAGTAAATCTAGACATTTGCTACTGCCTACAGGTTTGCTTATATGCGGTATTCTGTACAATCATCAATAAGTGATACACAATGTAGGACGCCATGTTGTCTCTGGGTTTAGGTGACGTCTCTATTAGTTGTCAGAATTGAGTATTTCGACAAAATGTTTAATTATGTTTGGCGTGTTAAATTTTAATTGGTTTCTACTATTGATTGTACTCGTTTCTGGAAAAGCATTGTATCATGAATTCAATAAGGATGACTTTCAAAATATCGCAACAAATCATCATCGAAATCATCTAGCCCATGCGGATATCAAGGATTATCCCTTCATGGCGAAACTTCAAATGAGAATTGGAGAATTCACTTTTGTGTGCTGCGGAGTTCTTGTTGATTACGACTGGGTGCTTACAGCTGCCCATTGCCTGGAGGAAAAAGGGAAAACTGTTTCGAAGACGGAAGTGTGCATGGGACAGACGTTCATGCCATCAATGGAATTATGCGCAGTGAAACGAGAGGCTGCCGAATATGTTATGCCAAGTACACTACAGTTAATTACGCGAGGAATCAAACAAATAATTATGCTACTTCTTAGAAAAATCACTGAACGCAGATATAGCGATGGTGCGTTTAAGTGCAGAATTCCCAAACGATCATCCAAACATACACCCGTTACTTCCGCGGCGGCACCACAAAAGAGATTTGATCGGGAAGACATGTCAAGCACTGGGATGGGGAAACATGTACGAGGAAATCACTTCACCCTATCTTCTACAAACGAAGGTAAGCATGAGTAAGTCGTGCATCCCGCATATGTTGTGCATGAAGTCAACGCTAAATGGGTTGTGTAAGGGTGATTCCGGTGGACCTCTTTTGTGCGATGGACTATTAGCTGGTATTGCGACGAGCAGCACTAATGCCGCATGTAAAGTACATACCAGTACCTTGGGGTATGAGCCTATTTATAGGCACTATCATTTTATAATGAAAACAATGCATAAAAATGGATGTGAAGCCAATGTTTTACAAATTTGCTCAATTGCAGCCATTCTAATCGCTGTGTCCATTTCGATTGTGGTTTAAATAATTTGTGTATAGAAATTAAATATTGTAAGGTGTATTTAAATTGCTTTCTGTTGTTAAATTTCATTGGGCAATTAAATGTAAGATGCACCACTGTGCAGGATAATGGAGGAGAATCTTTAGATATTATTTACCATTTTTAAAGTGAAAAACACTCAAAGAAGTACGTCAAGCTGTCCACTTGCATTTCAGCATTATTCTGGTCAGCATAATTGTTTTCGCCATTTGAATTATGTAAACTTTTTGCTAACTAGTTTATGAAACGTGTTGCACCACAACACATTATCTCCAGCTCGTGAGTCAGGAAGCGTTGGGCCGCTTTATTGTTCACGCCTAAATGAAATTACAAGCGTGATGTTAATTGGATTACTATATCAGCATGAGTGTTATTTTCCTGCATGCAATGCACTCGCCAGGAAATGTTAATCTAGTTAACTAGACACCAAGCTGTCATCAGGGTCTCTCAACAATGAACAGAGTTGATTGTTGATTGTTTGCTAGATTCTTATTGAGGTCTTACTGTACAAAATAACAAAGGCGGAATTGAATCATCGTATTTGATTGGATAGCAAACTGACCTAAACTAACCCACCATTCAACAAGAGTGCTCAAAGGATAACGCGTTTTGTACTCGTATTTCGCACTCGGGATAATAGTGTCGATAATGGTGAGCTAGATAAAGACAGTGGATGACATTTCGTTTATTTCCGGCGCATCGAACAAAGCGCGCGTACGTAGCGGAAGGACGGAAGTCAGCGGAAATAAAGTGCAGAGCTGCGCTCCTCGGACACACTGCCAGCAGCAGATCGAGTGGAGAGCTACGCGCATATTGATTTTTGCCGCAATGTTTGGGTCATGTTCTCTCAGATTCAGACCATCTCGCCGCCACCGCCCCCCCAAAACAACGCGCATTTAAACAATGACTCGGTGAAAGGGTCACAGCTATAATAAGTAAACTTATCTCGCTCCGCAATAACCATAATTACAATGTTGTGCTCTTTCAGTATTATGTAAAAGTTTTCTGTTGATTACAGGGCAAATATTGCACAAAAAGCGGACTAAATTAATTCTCAATTATTTAACTGACCTTGACCTGTGCAAACAAATGAAGAGGTGTTGATTTGATAGATTGGGTTGAAATTCTCTCCAAATTCTGTAAATGAATGCAATAAATCATTAATAAAATCGCACGATGTCTAAAGGCTTAAAATTCACATTTAGAGCTTAATTTAGAAGGCTTAACACCGAATCTGAATATGGATTTTGGTGAGCATAATTAAAAAGTTTCCTTTGAGTTATTTACGGTGTCGTATATTCATGTCATTCGGTTTATTAACGGTTTTTAGTCGAATTGAAAATAGATGAACTTTTGACTTTAGTTCTAACCTTTTCCCTCTCACTCGCAACGATTATTTTATGCAGCACTAATTAATTATTCATTTGTTTTTATATTTGTTTATATAAAACAGCGACGGCTCGTGATAATGCAGGTCTGTGATAACCCAAACGCGCTCTGGAAGAAAGCTATTTATTGATTGCTAAAGTTACATAAAAATTCTCAATCCTGATTGTTCCAGTATCTTTTCGACGGTTCGCTACTCAACAAGTTGCTGCTTGATTTCAGCTGTCACATAAAATCATCATCATCATCATGAAGGCTGCAATAATCTGCATTTGCTTTTTGCTCGCTGTTACTTGGGCTCATAAAGTAGAAGATGATTTGGTACGTATTTTTCTGTTATTTTATCTGCATCATGATTGTGGCTGTGAAACGTTTTATTTTGTGCATTTTGAAGTTATTAAAGTTTTATATTTATTCATGCAGAATTTGAACACGGACGAAAAAGGACAAGTTGGAGAAATTGAGGCGAAATGTCTGCAGGAAACGAAGGCTAATAAGGACGAGGTAAAGGCATTCGACGAAGGCAAATTCGCGGATAACAAGCCGCTCAGGTGCTTCTATCGCTGCCTTTTGTTCAATTTCGGTGTGTTGGACGAGCAAGGTCGCATTGTGATCAGCAAGATCAATCTTCTCGTCCCGGAAAAGCACCGCACAAAGGCCGAACACTGTTTCAACGTGGAAAAGGGCGAACCCTGCGATGTCGCCTACGATGTCTACAAGTGCTTTATTCAAAGCGTGTATAAACATTAAGTTTTATTCTAGAATAAAATAAAAATAACTTCTATTGTTCTATTATTCGATTTCGTCCTGTAATTTAAATTCCTTAGTACTTAAGTATAGATAACGCGTTGTGCATTTGCGCAGGTGTCACCAGTTGCCTAGCGTTAACAAGCTTAGTTGGCAGCTCTGCGATGACCTTCAGTCATAGCGTCAGCGTCATATTTTCGGCGTATATTCTGTTAGTCTGCCTAATTCGTTTGATTAGTGTTTAATTTATACCTGCTAATTAACGCGTGAGTAATGTAATTCGGTTAGTAATATTCATAGTGCACATGGTAACTTATAAACTTCGTTAATTAACTTGTGTTTATCTGCAACAAGTGTTGGATTTGGAGCCGCTACAAAGGTGAGGTTACGTTCTCATTTCCCTGCTCATGATTAATTATTTCCCGTGTTATATGTGAATATTTACTTATATTAAGCCTTTTAGGTGAGGGAAACGGGATTTGCTTGTGAATAATTCTGAATAGTATCATTTTCTGTTCAATTTAACATGGGGATTAAGTAATGAATCTGTGTTGGTACGAGGTGAAATTCTATGCATGGCATTCATTATCCAAAATTAATGAGAAAGCTATAATGTAAATTTAAGCGCCACATTATGTGGAGATTGTGGAGGTGAAAGCCGTCATCAAACATAAACAGGATGAAGGTTTATTAGTGGAATTTTTCAACAGCAAATCCTCATAACCTCTCACTCGCTAATAATAGCCTAATGGCTTACTGGTAATACAAGCAATGTTTACATATTGATTGCTTATTGGGATATTCCGGGAACATTTTCTCATGCTTAGCCAATTGTATCTTATGGCCCATAACATTTACTTTAACAAATTCCAATCAACATGCTTGTGTTCCAAAGACGACAGAGAAGTTAAATGCATTTCGTGTAATGACATTGGAAATGCTTAACTGATTTATGTGCATTTATGATTTGACTGTCAAGCAGGGAAATTCTAAGTGAATGCTAAATTTTATGGTAATCACCATGAAAATTGGAAATTTGATCAGGAAAACTGATCAGAGTCTCATGATCTCATTACACCAATGCAATTTCTCTCGTGATTTATTTTTTTGCTGTTCTTGTCTCTCGCCTTTGGCGATATACTTTCAGGTCTTTTTTTTCTTTAGGTCTGGTACTGACGTCAAGTGGGTGTAATTCCAGTGTAGCCCATTAGTGTGCTTGACATTTACATTTGCATTTTTATTTCAATTTGTGCCTGGCATTTACATATTCATTTTGGGAATATACTTGAAAAACAACGATTGTCTTTCTATGCCAGTCATTGTCTCTCAAGGGATGTGTTTTCTGCAAGTTTATTTTAAACTTTTCTTGTGCCAGCCGTAATGTGTCAGATTGTTTGAAAGTTTGAGGACCAATATTGAACTTTCTCTTTCTTGTATTGCGTATCTAACAAAAGCTGTCAACGTTTATAGACATTTATGTTTGATGATTTATTGTTATTCTGATTGAACTTTTCGAGATTTATGGATGAACAAAAACTTGGAATTGAGTTGTTTGAGGTACATTTCCAACGATTTTTTTAAAACAAGAGCAAAGCAAGGATTTTGGAAGATGAATTATTTATCTTTTTGCTTTTTCGTGATTGCATTAAATCGCAATCCGTTCTAAAATTCAATTCATTCTTCGTCTTGCATTCATTCTTGGCCATACTGCTGGATTCGAATTCGTCCTAAGGTGTGCTGAGAGTCAGCCAGGCATATAATTTTCTCCCCTTTTAGCCATTTTTCTAAGCGCTTTTTTGTACTAACTCGTGCTTTATTTCTTGCAGGCAGCCAGGTTTTTCGCTCGAACCGGTGAATGTCTCGCCTTGGTGGAAATGGGATTAACTCGCTTCTTGCCGCCTACGCATCGGACGACAATGTAAGTAGCATTCATTATTCTTTCGTTAGGACGCTTTTGCGTTCTCAGCCATGGCGCCGACTTTTCAATATCCTTCGAGTATGCGCTACCTTAACACAGATCGTATAATAATTGCATTTGACTCTATTCGCTTGCCATTTATTTCATGCGTCTGCGTTCGCAACGTCGCCGGTAATTTCATGGATGAGTCGGTCTTGGAGCGTACCGAAATGAATGCTTATGAATTTAATGCATTCGCGGGAAATGAATGAATGAATGAAATTGGAATAAAAGCGTAAAATGAAAAATCAAGCTTTACCTGCTTGCTTGCTTTGATTGCATACCGCGTATAACGTTTTGCAATAACTGAGTTTTCTATTGCGGAGAAAAAAGTAGAGTTGTGTAATATAAAATATGGCATTGCGATAACAGCAATAATATGCTTTATGAGTTGACTATTTGTTGCAATTAAGCAATAAACTGTAAGTTAACTCGACAAATCGGTTGATAAAGGTTAATTGCATCGCGTGCACTGTTTTTCCGAGTGGCCCAACATGCAAAAGCATTTCCTCTGGGAATAATGCTAGCGTTTTGTAAGATGGATTTGCCTTCTATGCAAATACGGCTAATTGCATAATTAGTCTGCGAAAATCTAGATTCATTTCTAATAATTCGAATTAATTAATTAATTGATAGGTCTTGGGAGTGAAGTAATTTGCGCTTAGTTGATTGGTTGCTTGGCTGTTTTATGGTAATATTATTTCTTGATGTTCGAAATCTATTTTTAACCGTTTATCGAATTGGCAATGTCTCGGAAATGTGAACGAGTCACATGCGCAATGCCCTTGTCGCGCGACTCGCTCGAAATTTGTGAACGAGGGAAACTAATCGATTCCGTTGATTTCCTTCATTTCCGCTCTTGGATCCCCCGCCTCGCTGAACACTATTCATGAAGTGCTCAAACGCGCATTGTCATCTATTATGCCATATATACTTGTAGCTCGCTCGTACAATGATGTAATGGAATTGTTCATTGTTCAAGTTTGGTTGGCAGGCGTGCATCGAATTTCTAATTAAATATCAATTAATAGATTTTCCATTTTCGTTGCTGCAGGATGTCGAAAGTTAATTCAGTAGTTCTATGAAGTTAATTGAATAGAAAAATTAACGAAACATTCAATTATGAATTATTATGAAGCAAGGATTTTGATAAGTTCAATTGATTAATTTCTTTTTATTAAATGAACCCTAAAAGCATTTGTGCACACTCCAGGGTAAAGCAGCATTTTTCTAGGACTTTCTTTTGCAAGGCAATTGAATAGTTGTATTGAGTTAACTTTATTTGAAAGTTTGATTAATGATTCTTCTTACGATCGAGACATTGACTAGTTTTCGAAGCATTTTGTAGTCGAGCTTTATTTTCAGTCGAAGAATAGTTTCACATTTTATGATTATGATACTATTTTAATTAATTTTGCGCGACTTCAGGATAAAGGCTTTTATAACAAAAGTAAATATTAATTTAACAGTTGCATGAAGTTTACTAATTGCTTGTTTAACTTTGTATAAAAGTTCTTTTTGCTCGTCGCGAATTCACTAGTTTCCATGTCATCGTGTTTTTCACTTGTGGCTTTTTTTTTTTTGGAAAATGGGTGAAATATTTTTCAAACGTCAGCTTTCAGAAAAATGAAACAGGGAAAATACGCTTTTTCGAACGAGATTTTCGTTTATTAAACTTTGTACGAATATTACTTGTTCATCGACGTGTTAACGGCAATTGAGTAGTGCTGTTGGCATTTGCAATGCGAAAAATGCAATTATTCCGCGCTTCAGGTTGGCGGCAGCCTGTTGAAGTGACATTAATAACGCGTCAAGCAACCGCCACCACTGCACAGCATACATGTACGATACCACCGTATGGCGGCAGCCTTCAATTGTGGAACTTTTCGACACGAACCGAACTCCGCACCCTGCCACATTGACGAAGCAAACGTAACAAATGGCGCACAAATAGGTTACAAATGAAAATACGAATTTGCGTAACTGCACGTTATCGTCGCGTGTTTATCGTTCATTTACTAGAGAGACGTGCGACGCGCCCAAGAAAGGAAGACATTTGCGCGCATTTGTCTTTATTGTATCACTGCTTTGTCCAAGTCTGTGAAAATTTGCAAACTTTAAGCATGCATTTCGTCTGTTATCGCAAAACATTTAGGTATACGTCGAATTCACTAATAATTCTTGGATTTATTTAAATAGCAAATGCATGCGTAATTTACGTTCGCTTGAAATAGCTCTGTAACCTATAAACGTAAATTTCCAGCCGCAAAAATCTCAAGTTTATGTCATGTTTATTGAACTTTTTTTTTTCCGAGTTTGCCTATTTGCTGGAATTGAACTATTCATATTTGTATCCACACACGCGTTGGCGGCGTCGGCGTCGCGACGCCGTATGCGCAAATGTAATGTGTGCAACGGCTGAAAGTGAAATTGACTTAATGATTTGTTTGTGCGTTCGTTTGGCGAAAAATAATGATGATTGCGCGTACGAGCTGTAGCGCTATATCGATGTGCAAATGGAAATTGCCTGCGTTCCGCACGAGCATTTTCCGCACATTTTGTGCCGCAGGCAAAACAAACACATATCTCGAATGGGAATTCAAATAAACAGTGAACACACGTTCAATGCAAGCAATGCTCGGCTTGCTGGCTAATTTATTGCTTGTTGCTTTATTTGCGAGACGGCCCGCCGCATGAATGTGTGGCGGCAAATTCGCGCATCGACGGGCGGCGGGCGGTGCAAGAATGCTTATTGCAATTGCGTCGTCGTGCTTGCGAAATGCTTAATTTGTTCATGAATTATTCACGTCTGTTACGGCAGTAAAATGTGAAAATTGCGCCTCGTAGAAAATGACCGAGTGCGTCATTGGGGCAGCCACCTACGTTTCAACCCCTATGCGTGTCCATAAAATGCGAACAATTAATTTGTGTTTCTGCGTTTCACTGATGAGAAATAATTAGCAGTATTTTGGGGAAGTTTTGTATTTTTTTCTGGCGAGAGAAGAAAATGCTGGATCCGAAGTTCTTTTGCTAGAATTTTTAATAATTTCACTCGTAAAATGTTTTCAAACGGACGTTTATTGTTGGTGAGAAATTTAATATAAATTTCATCCAGAATTAATTAATGCGGGATCAAATATTTGAGCATTGATCGCACGATAATGAATCGGAGTTTTACCGGTGACATGACTGGATGCAAATGTGTTTGCTGCAAAATTCTATTGGGATTTTATATTCATTGATGATTTTCCATGCTGAACTTTGAATTAACGCTGGAATTTTCATTTTGCGCGACGGGAGTTGTTTTTATGAGAAGGAATATATGGGGTACATGTAATGTAATTTGGTTTTATTAGTAGATATTTTTTGCTGGTGACGTTTAAAGTAAAATCAATGCTTTTAATAAATTAATTTGTTGTGATGCTTGCAGACAAAGTAATTTTGAAATGGAACGAAAATCCATTTCATTTATGAAGAAAACGTTATTTATCATATGATAAATTTGACTTGGTGAATTCATGAATTCTTTTCGGCTAAAAATATTCTAATATCATTTATTTCCGGGGTAGTTTTTTGCGTAGGGGTGTGTGCGTAGGAGTGAAACATTGTTGTGGCCAAAAGTTTATCAATTTTTATGAACGCCTCGGTTTTGATTAAGAATTTTATGGATATGCCTCGTACATGAAAAACATTTTAATAGTTTCTACGCTTTATTACTTTACACTGAAATTCGCCTGTAACACGACGACGACGACGATGAACTTATTTGCAGTTTGCATATTTGCGCAGTTGAAAGTTTGCAAATTCCGGTATTCTTGATTCCGCCAAAGTTGATCGATTTTCCATCAAGTTTTATGATCAACTAAATTCGGATAAAAAAGTTAAATTGAAATGTGACACGTTAAAAAGAATATTGAAGATTGATATGCTTTTCGACTAATATGAAAGTCACGCAATTATTTACATTGTTGGAAGAGGAAGAAACTCGGGAAATATTTTAATTATTACGTTTTACTTAGTAATTAAAGAAAAGTACTACCTCGAGGATAATTTGCCATTTCTACGAAACGGCGTGCAAGCTATGCTATTATAAGTATATAATTTTCCTCAACGGAATTTCTAATTTTCTCGCTTCTCGCTAACGAATTCTCAAAATTTATTACGAACATTTTAGATACTTCTTTTGCTCATTTCTCACGACACGTATATGTTTGACCTTAATACGAATGCGATGCGATTCGATTAATTCTTGTCGTGTTTCGCTCGAATTTCTTCAATTTAAAGTCCGGGGGGAGGAAAATATTGAAAATGCAACTAATGACTAACAATTTCATGGACATGTAACATTAATGACGATCCTATTGATTTTAAATGAAATGCGTTGCACGCGCGCTGGAAATGAAATAAATGTGGGAGGTTATTGAGAGTTGAAAAAAGAAGGAGCACGATAATAATAAAAAAAAAACAGGACGAACGAATGATGGATTGTAACACGGTGCTAGTGGTGCAAACAGAAATAAATCTACGTAATCCGCGGACATGTAATCTGATTACGTGATTTTAATATAATTTATATGAATTTGCATCAAAAGCAGGCAGTAAACTCGCCATGTTATGCAACCAAAACCTCCGGAATTTGCGTAATTTAATTAAGTTTATGATTATTTTGTTTTTTTTTGTGTGTACATCACGCGATATGCTATCATCATCCGTGCATGTCATTCGTCATCGAAGACATGCTCATATTTGCGACGTGATGCGGCATTGAAAAGTTTTGAAATATTTAGCAAGTAATTTATTTTTAGTCGAGTTAAAGAGTTTCTCGTCCATGCAAAGCGGCGCACGGCAAACTGATCGAAGCTCATCAAATATTTTCAACGTTTTATACCGCTCGTGTTGCTGCTGCTGCTGCCCTTCACGATGCATTTTACGCTGAGTGTATTTTGCAGCATGAGTTGCTTTTATTCCTCGTTCGAATGGGGATGCTGTTCGAATATTATTAATGGCTGGAATTGCAAATAAATGCCAGCGCATCGGGAAATTGCTTGGTGCTTAACGAGTCTGCGCAAAATATATTTCAATAAAACATTAACCGATAATTGAACGCATCATTATATGTCATTCGGGAGGGGTTTGTTTGCCTTATTTAACGATACCGGAAAGGCTTTTAGCGTGGAAATATAAAATAAATATTGTCGTCGATTACATAAAGTACTCAGACTTGCTATTTCTATTTATCGCACAATGCTTAATTATTTTATTTACGAGCGATACGTACTTGACATTAAAACGTTACATCCACTTTTATTGAACAATTCGCACGCGTTGTAAAACGTGGAATTAATTGAAATTCAATCAGCTAGAAAGATTTCGAGTTTGGGATTTATTATCCTTAAAATTGAAATTCTTTTAAGTGGTTTTCTCCTGAGCTATTTTTTGATAATGATCCTGCTACAGGAGCATGAATAATTTATCTACATATTATTTGCCTGTCCATTAATTTGAATTGTGAAACCAGCACTTAGAGCGCGGTCGGACGCTTATAGAGGAAATGATACATAATAAAACGTTGGCATAATTTTCACCTCGTGACAGTGTGTGCGGTGCAGCGCCTACAAATTGCGCGGTACGGTGATATTAAACACATTAATGATTCAAGCGACTGTAAAATGAGTTAATTATCCATTAGAGCTTTCGTTTACGTACGTATTGACAGATATTGCTCCGTGTGCGCACCAAGAATAAACTATCACTGGAGCGGCGGCAACAGCAGCGGCTGTAGCGGCGACAATAATGGTGCGGTGGTCGTGGCGGCGGTTTGTATTGATCATCCAACGTAAATATACGTGTCATACATAAATAAAGAAGGAGCCACTTACTTACTTACACACTTTCGTGAACTGGAAGAGTTTTTGTGCGATGCATGCCGGCCTTTTTTTCGGTTTTGTTTTGACAAATGGAAGCAATGATAGTACTAATGCATGTCCCCAAAACGCCGCCACCGTTGCCGTCACGATTGAGACGCACAAAAAATAAATGACGAGGGCGTCTTGCTTATTGTGCCCACGTTCGCTTCGCTTCGCTTTTGTGTGCTTATTACACATGTATTTTTAGCTTTTCGCATGTTGTTTGTTTTTTTTTTTTTTTTTTGAAAGAACAAAATCGCACAAAGATATCTATCGCTCAGCGGCGCGTATGCATGCAGAAAACGTACAAAAACGTTGTAATAATAAATGAAGTTTCGCAGTCAAATTGTACATGTATTTTAAAGTTGCAAGGAAATTTTGCGCGTTTGTAAACCATTTTTCATCATGTTTCTTTTGTTCTTTCGTTGAAAGATATGCGATACATGATGTGGCGTAAACGTTTCCCGAAATAATGATTTCGGGATGATTATAGCGATTTTCCGACTAGTTGAAAGGACTTTGAGGATCTTAGTGTAACTCGAATGAAATTGTGATTGATTTGTTTGTTTGTTGGATGGATTCATCGCATGAAATGGTTATTTATGTTTATAAATTAATGAATTTCATGAATTCGCTTAAGAAAAGGTCTTACTTTGATTTATATTGAGGGCAATGAGATTGATATACATTTTTTTATGCGCGTTTTGATATTCTTGTGAGTCGAACGTGATCATCCCATGTTTGCGCATCAAAATTGTCATCGTGAAACGCACGTATTCGGCGCAAAGCTGAATATATAAATGAAATTGAACAAGTTGAAATATACTAGTGTTTCCCCCAGCTTACGTTTTCAGCACCAGCGTATCCGACTTTCGATAGCAAATCAATAAACTTTCCTCGCATTTGATGCACACGCCGCTTCAAACATGTGTTTCCGAATACTATAACTTTTCAATATTTCCCTACGACGAATGTATGCCTACTATGCGTGCATTATTACACGCGCTTATTTCCATAGATAGTGGAGAATTATTACTACAATGCTTTTTGTAAGCGCATTGTAAGTGAAAAACATTATTATAAGGAGGCGGCGTGGTGGTGTTTGTTATTACTGAAAATGTTATGGTACATTTGCATTTTCATAACGCTGAAAACTACATATTTTATCCAATGCGTTATACAACTGGTGAAAATTGCAGTGGAAGAGAGACAAGCGGGGGACTTTCATCCATGTTGAATCCTAATAGTCAACTTGATTTGCATTTTATGCGAGACGATTATTAAAATTGCCCCGCATGAATAAATATTATTAACGGTTACGCCCGACGTTGTTGCATAATTGCATAACATTGTTTTATGGCGATGCGAAATAATCCGAATAAAAATTCGCAATTAGTGTTGTATCTTCTCTTTTCTTTTATTATCCGGCAAAATGAAAGAGGCGCGAGCAACAGGAACCAAATGAACGTCGTCCGTGTCATAATGCGTAATAAAGACGAACGTAACGGAGGCAGGCAGAAATGCGCCACTTCCGAAATGAATTTTACGAAACGTAAAATATTCCGGAAGCGCTAGTAAAAATTTCCAAACGCGCCTCGAATAACGCCTTTCCGTCGCTTCGCAATTTCGAACGCCGGAGGTCTCATTCCAGTTGCACAAAGCGCGCAAATGTACTGTGGAAAGAACAACGCGGCAGCGGAAGCGTAAAAACGATAGGATTCGCCGTAAGTTAGCAAAGGCATTTATCATGGACTCAACGGGGGTGGTGTGTGTGTGCATTCACCCGCCCGCTCTTATCGTCCACAGCCTGACCTTGATGTTGTGTGCATTACGCTTGAGGTTTTTTTTTCCAACGTAATTTGCACACAGTACAGGAGGGTATACAGCGCACACATTGGTGTATACTTTGGCGTAATATAATGCAAGTTAAAACAGCGCTGATATAATAACGGGCGTTCTTCGCAGCGAGAATTCAGAGCAACTTTGGAGCGGAATCTGTGAACGCTGCTGGCGGGCCTGGAAACCCGGCAACGGGCTGTAAATTTTGCTTGTTGGTGTTTGCTGGAGTTTACGGGTGCGCACGGGACCGCAATGTAAATACAACTTATATCATCTCATACTGCGAAGGGTGTGTAGCAGAGAGAAAATGTGCATGAATTATTTCGCAAAAGCGCCACGCGTTCTTGAATATTCACAGTATTTGCACTAACGCTGTCGTTTTACTTTGCAGGTTGCGGATCCAATCATCATTAAGTTGTTCCACTACAGCCGCCGTAAGGATATCAAGGAGGTGCAGACACTAAGTGAGGATAACTGTGATGCTGTATCATCAAAAGTTCCACCGCTTTGAATGCAACGCCAGCGCAGACTGATGCGTCAGGTAAGTTTATTCAGGTGAAGGACATGAACTGCTTTTTAAGTTGTGTCGTCGTCTTTCAGGCACGTGCCAGGCTCGTTCTCAGTCTCCGTGGCTTTTGACTATACACGCTAATGAAAACGTCGAGTCGAACGAGCGGATGAGCGCACCGTTTAAATAGACTTGCCAGCACTCACCAAACACTTTGTGCCTACTTTGCTGAGCAAATGAACACGATGAACACTGGAATAGGGGAGTGAATGATGAAGAAGTGCAGCAAGACGAAGGAGCCCCAGAAGGATTAAGGTGAAATGTAAACAGTCATTAGTTGAAACTCAGTCGACCAACAGGCACACGACAATCATTGGCTGCTGAGGTGAGTACAATGAGCGTGTTATGAATATTTTGCAAACTGAGATAACCTTCACCTCTTTTACGTATGCGAGCAATAACAATTCCCAAGTAACACGTAGTTTTCAGGTAATAAACGCTCGCTGATGGTAGTAGAACGCGCGCGCATGTGCGCCCACAATTCACGTCCATAAATCTGTCGACGGCAGCAACAGCGGCGGTTCTCGAGCGTGGAAAATCCGGAAAAATGGTTGAAATTGACGTAGGCTGAGTGCGCACGTTTTCCAGCCGTCCTCATCACAAACCGACGAGTATCGGTGAAAATGTATGGATTGCAAAAATGGAACGGAAAAACTTCCTCTGGCCGTATGAGGGTGAGTCGTCCTTTTTCTTGTGCATGCAGCCAAGCGTAGTGAGGCGCGCATTCGACGCGTCCGCCGTCGTTTATATATCCTTTCATATCAGTTTGATTTCTCGGCCCCGAGGGTTGCGACTCAACTGGTGACTCGGATTTCTTGCCATTTTTTGCGTCCATTCGATTTTCAATACGTTATCGCTTTGAATAAATGCGAATACGTTTTCTCGCCGTTTTTTGTATGCCATAGCGCGCGTGGATAGGCAAAGTCAAACCACCTCCCCCCAAGAAAGGATATATTGACGCGTTTAACTCGTGTCGCATTCGTCTATTCGAGCGATTAAATGTCAAGCGTGTTGTTATCCTGCAATTTTCCGGTTGAGCACATCATTTTAGTGCGTAGCGCGCAATTTATGGGCGATCAAATTTAAACACAGTTCCTAGTTATGAACCTGTATTCCATTAAAGGTTAATGAGTGTTTGCCCTGCTAATATTTTCCTCCTCGTGGCTCGGCAATAAATATTTGCTCCTTGGGCGAAGTTTTATTGCGTCCTCGTGAGCGCACTCGCCTCAAGTGGTTACCTCATCATAAATTTTCTTCCATTATTTTTCATATACAATCATTCAATCTTGTTGTGCGAAATATTTAGCGCTGGAAATCGTTCCTACACTTGAGGCACGCTCCTGATGTTTATCTCTGCTTCTTGACAGAAGTCCTGCTCTATTGCGCAGTATTTAACGCGTTTCTCTGTTCATTAGCTCGCTCGTTTTAATGGTGTGTTGCGCGGTGCATTGTGCGTTGTTGTAGGCTTGTATTATTTCATTCATTATTCATCGCGTAAATGTCGCCCGAGGCCGAGTGGAACTTTATCCATCCATCCATCCATCCACTTTGGCGTCGTTCGAAAGCGCGAGCGTGTGGTTTTGCCATGTGTTTGCGCGTCCTCCCTTCGCTCCTTTATGCCGCCACGCACTCGTCTATGCTATCGGGAAGGCGGGCGGCGGCTCAATGCGCGCATTTCGCACTCACATCGTAAACATGTAGCGCGTCGCAGCGTGGCGCTTAACTATTATTAAAGCCATAGAAGTTGCTTCGCTGTGCGCTTCCCTTTTTTTTTGTATCCGGGCCCTAAGTATTGCGGATTTACCTTGTCTTCCACTGCTTTCTCAAGCGCTGTTCGCGATAACGATTACATGCAGATTTGCCGTTCGATTATCGCCTTGTTTTTCTCTGCGGTAATGTTTTATTTTTATGTCCTTTTGCAAGCAATATTCTTATATTTTATTCTGTTTGTAGGCAATGGGAGAAAAAACTGGGCCAATGATGAATATCATTAGCTGCTTTTTGCAGCCAGCATAATTGGCTTCTATACTCTGCAATGAGTTTGTCGAGATGAAGAGGAAAAAAGTTGAGTTGGCGAGAAACGCGCTATGATGCTAATTATGCTAATCGCACGTTTCAATCTTCCATTCTGCATTTGCAAAGAGCTTCATTCGATTGCAACTCATTAAGCGACTTGATTTCTTTGCTGGTGTTGGAATCTCGTCGGCGGCGTACACTTGGTAAGTTTCAACTTTAACGACTTTACTAGCTAGGACTTTTGCATACTCGTTGCCTTACTTGCGGCTGTACGAATGGTTTGCCTCGGTTTTCCTCCCGGGCGTTTCTCGTTTTCCCAGCGCGCTCACAAAAACACAGCCGTCGGTAATACATTCGCGCGGTTTTCTTTCAGCAAGGCGTACGGTGGCGGCGGCAAGCATCGCATTAGATTTCATTCGGAAAGTTAACGGGCGAACATGTCCTGAGCAACTTTGTTTCACGCGCTTTCATTTGCGAACGTTTCTGTGCTTGCATTTGCGCCGTCTTAACATTTGTTGCAACGCAACGAGAATTTAATGTGCGCGGAAGCTCGGCCGATGGTACTTGGAACTTGGCTTTAAATATCTACAATCGCAATGTGCTTCAAACGAACTTTTCGCCGCACGCAATTACAATACGCTTCATTAGCGTTTTGCAACATTACGAAGAGGCTTTGATGTTGTTCGCGAATATTGAATCATTTAATTTTAATTAATGGGAATCGCAATGCCGGCGAAATCATGAAACAATATTATTTTATAATTACTCGCGACGTACATATGCATTTTAAATTATTAATTAATATTGCGCCGGGGTTTTTCAACTTTATTGCCGTTTCGTAAATTTAATTAACGCATCCCATCAATCATGTGTCGCTGCACGTATGAAATTCACACGACGCGCTATGCAGATACTGCTCATCAACGTTTAATACAACGTAGCATGTTTGTTTAATCAAAGCCCAGGCAATGTATTTCCTTCCGGAGTGTACGTACGTACGTGCGTCTGAATATCTTCATTATCAGCTAAGAGATGAAGACGTGCATAGCCAATACGTTTGAGTAAAGGTTGCGAGAGGGTGGCGACGGGTTGTGTAATTATTTGGAAGCACGTAAAATTTCAGGAGGCGCGTTGCGCTGCTCTTAAGTAAATATTAAATTTATGATGCGCCAGGCTGCGCACTGTTTGCTGGAAACTGCTCTGCTAATATGTAATTTGTACGAAAATGCGAAATAATTGATATTTTCTAAACGTACTCACTTGTGAAGGGTGTCATATATTAATTATTTTCGGGATTTAGAGCACATTGTGCAATTGACTTTTGTTCTACGATAAATACGTTCAAGTTAATCGCCTTTGTTGCACAACTGTCGCAACCAAGCAAGTTAAGCCCATCAACAAAGAAAATTAACAAATTTGCATGTGCTGCGTTCCCTTAATAAATGGAAGGGAAATTTATTATCATAGTTGGGAACTTCCTGTTTTAGAAAGGATAATTGAGAATGTTGCAAACCACTCAGCGTATACTCCTCTTTGTTGTATTGCCGGATTAACGCTGTGGGCATTCACAATATTTTCACGACTTATTCTCTTCATTGCGTATTCAAATTATTACATGATAATGGTCGTATTTAATTCTTATCAAAATCTTAGCTGGCAAACAAATACCATTGCATGTAATGTACGAAATGAAATGTTTTGTATTGAATTCGAGAGGATATAACAGACGCGCGTACAAATCTGCATTATCCTTTTCATACTTTTACTTCCCGATCCGTCGGCTTCTGGACATTATGTCCTAACGCAGACTAAAGCACTCACTGGTACTAGGATTATCATACACATTGAAACATTGTGCTAAGTATAACAAAACAAGGATAGCATTTAGGAACTTTGACTGACGCTTTAAGAAAACTAATCGTAGAGTCACTGGTGCAACAAGATCTTTGGATATTTCTTTGTTGAATTGACTTTATTAATACGGGTAAAGCGGTTATTTATTATAGAGATACAATAGTGAATTTTGATTTCCGGTTACACCCCTTTCGACATGGACATAATAACATGACATCGTTGTAATTAAATTGTCGTTTTGTGTTGTATGCGCAAAATATGAATAAGAAGGAGCGCAATTTTTCTTACCTTATTGTAGCGAAATTACGGGGTTGCGTATCACAAACGTAAAGTCTTTCGATATGGATTCGTTCGTATTAGACACAAATTTTCATTGTTTTAATTGATTGTTGCGACTTTTTAAACTCGCTGAGAATATGTACGCCGTGCGGCCGACAATGATGTGACTGTGGGCGCGCACCGAACCTCGGGTGAATTGTGTGGGTCTGGTTCTGCGTTCATTGGGGGCTCCTGCGCTGCGCCGTGCAAATACAAACGCTCCTTGGGATAGAGCGTCGCGACGCCGGCGCACGAAATCCTACAGCAACAGCGTTCAACGTCTGTATATATAGTATGTGTTTATTATATATAGCCTGGTGGATCTGGTCTTAATTTTTGCCAGTCTTCAAAACTTGCTATATGCGCAAATAATTTTTGCTTATTGGCAATCATATTCTTCTACAGTGGACCTGGTATCGCCCTTATTTATTTATTAGATATAGTTAGTTAGAAAACAATGTCTAATTCAAGAATGCTATTGAATTTGACTTTCCTAATTGTATTTATACAATAATTTTTTATTATTTTCAGTTTGAACATGGCCATATCGATCGAATGTGACAAGGAGTAAAGTAATTGAAACGCGAAAACTCGCTCGAACACAAATATAATCCTTATTTGATAGGAATTTGTCTGTTATGGAGATCAGTCACTCGAAACTTGGTGAGTACATGGGTTTTGAATAACTACTTTATCTTTATATTACTGCCTTAGTGGTTTATGAATTATAACTATTTATGCTTTAATTTTTTCAGTAATCTGGTAATAAATTTCGTTTCAACTTGACCAGGAGCATGAAACTCTGTAAGTATCATAACCATTATATTTTACAATTGAATATTAAATCATATGTATTTACAGACATGGACAGACAAGTCTTTGGGTTAAGTAAGTAGGAGCACAAACTTTGGTAAGTACATGGCCACTATTTTAGCTTAAACATTATTCATAATTTGTGTGTATTGTTACAGCTATTTGTTGACACACTGCTTTGTACAAAGACGAGCATGAAATTTGGTGTGTAGAGGTCCAGTAAAGCCTCGGTTGATACTATATGGCTAACCAGGTATAATATTTATCTTTATAACTAATGCAACTTATCAATTATGCCTAATTCCAATGTATTTTTAATTATTTGCAGATTACTCTTGCCTTTTTCATGTAAGCATCATGAAAAATGGTGCGTTGATAGATATGAAGTTTCCATAGTCCTCCATATATACCAGACTGCTAAGGAGGATCTCCTACTTTAGATTAAAAGATATACCTTTGTATTAGGTTTACCTTCTAAATAAAGGGATAAAATATATTACATCCTTTGGCTGGGTTAGTTTTCGACTAAAGAGTTGGGTCATTGTTATTACCGACATTGCAGTTTCCTGTAGTGCCGCTAGTAGTCGATAGATGGCGCCACTATTCCGGCGTACCTACACTATTGGTGTAGTACGTCCCTTTAGAGTGAGATGGCGCCACCAGTAATTTTCCCGCCAAAAAAAATTCCAATTTTAACACGTGTATTTCAATACTTGTCATTGAAAAGTTTCAAGATTATCAGCGCCGATAAGCCCAAAACTTTTTCGGCTTAAAAAAACCCAAACTTTTGTGCGTATGTTCAATACTTGTCATTGAAAAAATTTCAAGATTATCAACGGTGATAAGCCCAAAAATTTTTCGGTTACGTTATTTTATTTGGCAACACACTGATTTTATTCCAATAAGAATCCAGGAAGATTCCAGTAAGAATCCAATAAGATTCCAATAGGAATCCAATGAGATTCCAATAGGAATCCAATGAGATTCTAATTAGAATCTAACATGATTTCAATTATATTCCAATAGTAATCCAATAAGATTACTATAGGATTCCTATTTTATTCCAATAAGATTCCAACTAGATTTTATTCTAATAAGAATCCAGTAAGATTTCAATAGGA
Organism: Aleochara curtula; assembly: GCA_963978815.1. Lineage (NCBI taxonomy): Eukaryota > Metazoa > Arthropoda > Insecta > Coleoptera > Staphylinidae > Aleochara > Aleochara curtula. Next base: position 13,594,042 of record OZ022216.1, on the reverse strand, counting down.
TTCTAATCAGATTTTATTCCAATAAGATTCAAATAAGATTCCAATCGGATTCCAACTAGAATCTAATAAGAATCCAGTCAGATTCCCATAGGAATCCAATGAGATTCCAATAAGATTCCATTAGGATTCTAATTAGACATGATTCTAATAAGATTCCAATTAGATTTTATTCCAATAAGAATCCAGTAAGATTCTAATTAGATTCCAATTAGATTTTATTCCAATAAGAATCCAGTGAGATTTCAATAGGATTCCAAGTAGAATTTTTTCCAATAAGATTCCAATTAGATTCAGTCTTATAAGATTCCAATAGGATTCTCATTCGATTTATCCAATGAGATTCAAATAGGATTCCAACTAGAATCTAATAAGATTCCAATAGTAATCTAGTAAGATTCCGATTAGATTTTATTCTAATAAGATTCTAATTAGGTTTTACTCCAATAAGAATCCAGTAAGATTTCAATAGGATTCCAATTCGATTTTAATCCAATAAGATTTCAATAGGATTGCAACTAGAATCCAATAATATTCCAATAAGAATCCAGTAAGATTACAATAGGATATCCAATAAGATTCTAATTAGAATCCTATAGGATTCCAATAAGATTCTAATTAGAATCCTATAGGATTCCAATAAGATTCTAATAAGGAATCCGATATTGACTCCCATTGCCCGCCAAAGTGCAATTTTTTCAAAAATTCATATCTCCGTAACCAGGCTAGCTAGAGGGGCGTGTGAAAGCTCGTTGCAATCAGCTTGGCCTCCTCTATCTGTATGCCGAGTTTGAGCCCATACAGCCTGTAAGTTTAGGAGCTAGGAGGGTTTAAGCCAAAATTTTCAAGTGGCTATAACTCTGCAACCCGTGGGGCTAAAGGGGTGTGTAATACCTCGTTGGCATCAGCTTGGCCTCCTTTATATGCATGCCGAGTTTGAGCCCATACAGCCTGTAAGTTTAGGAGCTAGGAGGGTGTAAGCCAAAATTTTCAAGTCGCTATAACTCTGCAACCCGTGGGGCTAAAGGGGCGTGTGATAGCTCGTTGGCATTAGCTTGGCCTCCTTTATATTCATGCCGAGTTTGAGCCCATACAGCCTGTAAGTTTAGGAGCTAGGAGGGTGTAAGCCAAATTTTTCAAGTCGCTATAACTCTGCAACCCGTGGTGCTAAAGAGGCGTGTGATAGCTCGTTGGAATCAGCTTGGCCTCCTCTATCTGTGTACCGCGTTTGAGCACAATTGGCCGGTAAGTTTAAGAGTTACGCGTGTTTTTAGCTGTAATACACATTTTGAACAACTGCAACTATAGGCAACCCTTTCTACGTGTGCGCCATCTATGCGTGAATAGTGGAACTACTATAATACAACAAAGTCGGTAACACAGCATGACCAAAAACCATTCAAACAACACAATTAATAGACAATATATATATTTAATTAATTTATTAAATAAATCATGCAAATTCAATAAATTACAATGAAAGTAGACCCTCTATGTCATCAGGCATAATCACAGGGCGTTTAAGGCTCCAACAGCTGAGTGGTCCTCATCCCAGTTCTTCACTACACATGTGGAGCGTTAAAGATGTAGTAATCTGATTAAAACATATACAACAATAAGAGCACAAGATTGAAATAAAGATAATATACCAAAATAAATAAGTGTTTGTATACCTGGCCACTCAGTTCATTTGAAGCTTGTAATCCTTCCAATCTCCTTGTCCTTTCATTGCTGCAAGTCTTTGATTATACTTCCCAGTCCAGAAGTGATATCGGATGACGTACGACTCCCGCTATTAATTCTTTTGTATCTAAAAAGAATAAAAAATATATTAAAACCATGAGAGTGACTGCTTTTGTTTATACTTTATGAGCCTATAAGACAACGACCAAATTTAGTCATGGCAAAAGGGCTCCGTGGCTTAGTGGTTACGACTCTGGATGTGATCTGTTTGTCTCCGGTTCGATCCCCGAGCAATCTGTTTTAAATTTACAATGTAAATAAATTTAAGACTGTAAGAGCAAGATAAAATTCAGCTACAGCAACAACACCCAATAGCCTAGTGATTACGGCCATGGCGGTGGTCCGGGAGTCTCTGGTTCGATTCCCGAGAAATCTAAGTTTTAAATTTACAATTTAAATAAATTTGTGACTCTATAAGGGCAAGATCAAATTTGGCTGTATCAACAACACCCAATAGCCTAGTGGTTACGGCTATGGCAATGATCCGTGTGTCTCAGGTTCGAATCCTGAGAATAGTAACTTGAATTTCCAAGTTTTAAACTCCTTGTACGCACAGGGGCCCCAATGGACTTAGTCGTATGTCCAATAGGGCCCCCGGAGGCGTACAAGAGCCCCATTTTTAATTTTTGAAGCCCGTACGTTTAAGATCGTTGTCCGAAAACCCACCCCAGCTTCGCTCCCCGGCAGGTTGCTTGTCGACCAGCTCAGTCGCTGTCCGACTAGCAACTGCCTCCCCATTCCCGATTTTCGTTACCAACAGGCCGCGTATTCTGACGTCATTTGAGACTGGGGCGCCGCCACCCTATGAGAAGTGGGGACTTGTATTGACGTTATTTCAGCACAGGTATTTCCTATGCTCAGTAAGAACTTGGAATTATTTTCCAAGTGCTAAGTTTAATTCAACGCTAGGGCCAATTGAATGGCCATTCCACTGAAGTTACTTCTCTATTTATTTATTAAAAAAAAAAAACTCAGACCAGCTGAAGTTTGAACCTACAATTTCCCCAATGCAGAGTAGGCACCTTACCCACTAGGCTACTAAGTGTCTTATGTGTTGCGAATTGAAACTTATATATCTGCGCTTCACTTTGCAGCAAAATATTAACAATAAGAAAAGTACTTACCAACATCATCATCATTGATGGAATGCATGTTTTCCATGATTATAGTATCCTACTAATGGAATCTCCTAAAACACCAAATTATTAATTATTAATAACCAGTGATCATTATTGTATGTGGCATGCACTTACCATATGATGAATTGATAAAACATCATAAAAACTGTTCGTGATAGTCTCACTGACTATCACTGAAGATGTAGTAGTCCTATTATTCACAATGCATATTAATAGGTCCCTCAATTATCTAAGACAGCTTAATTTTGCCATGTCGAATCAGTATTTAGATGCATTGATACCAAGCCAACAACTATTATATAACATGTTGTACTTCTCTAATCCAAAGTCACTTTAGAAGCAGTTCTCTGTAATTTAAAATATAGATAAGAACAAATATATTCAGCAAGCAAACAACAATAAATGTGATGTAAGCCTGGCATCTTAAATTTATTGCATTTCTGCTGTGAAGCAGTCAGTGCTCAAAGCTTATAGCCATAAAATAACAATTTTTACCTTGATGATGTAGGCAGAGATGTGTAGATAATGGACATTCATTATTAATTTAGCTCTAGGTCTTCTGCTCTAAAACCAACACAAGTTTAAGTGAGCATTCAACAATGTAACTATATAGATAGTATATAACAAAGTATAAGAAAGTGACTGCTCTCATAAGACATGAAATGAGTACTGATACAATTACAAATCATGAAAAGATTATGTGAAATTAATGCAGCAATAATGATATAAATGTAAATATCATGCAAAAATAAATTCATTAACCTTACTTTCATTCCGAAAATGCCGGCTCCCAACTTTAAGTAAATAAGCATCCAGATAAACTGGCTCTGCCAGCATTTAGTACTGCACTATGTACTATGACACAACCATCAATTAATACTACCACAATTACTTCATCAATATTAGATTAGATAATTAATAAAGCACTTCTTAAACACGCAGTACCTGCCGGCGTCTGCTTCTTGATGCTGTGAATCCAACTGCATTATTAAGCAACGAACAAGCTCGGGAATACTCGTTATCCTGCATTATGATATGCAACTTTTTTCACAAGAACAGTTGGAGAATTTTACATAAGCTAATGAGGAATTGTGTTCTATGCGCAATACAACGGTGATATTAAAACTATCCTTTTCATTCCTCATTAGACTAATTAGTCATTTAAGCCTGGAAATGGACAGCCAACTAGTATCTGTCTTGACTAAGTATGTGATTCAAAATGAACCCTTTTTTATATTTCATATATATAATTAACATCATTATTGTATGTGAATATGTATAAAATGTATGACTTACATATATATATTATGTATATGTATAAATTATATCTTTAGAAATGGAAAACATACATTAGCCTATCATGACAATCGTCACACAACATTTTAATAAGCATCAAACATCGTTTGTGATGAACACACCGTCCAGTCATTTCGACAATTAACAATTGCCCGCATAAAACACATCTATCGCGATATTTTACAATGTACACGTTTGAACTGATAATCATTGCAATAATGCTTGAGCTTTGTTCTTATGAAAATACAATAAGTATAGTGTCATGATTCTTGTGGTAGTTTAATTTGAAGGAAAAAAAATGAAGGAATGTGTCCCATTAATTCACGAACATCTTCGTTACCTGTAGATTTTAAAAGCTAATACGTATCTGGTTTCAATTACCAAGTAGTTTTCTCGATCAAAGTTATTTAGACTTTTTGCAAAACACTCCTAAAGCGACTTCAACAATCAATCATAACGTGTCTGCATATTTGTTCACCTTAAATTTAGAAATCTTATATGGCAGCAGCAGCAGCGTGATTATTATAATTTGAAAATCGAATTCGCAGCATGCAATACAATTTTTGTTATCAAAATCCAGACTTTGAGTCTTTTCAAAAGTTGTGCGTTTGCTTAGTGCCGCATATTTAATCTTTGGGGAAATAAATTATAGCGAAAGTTTTAAAACATTTCACCCCGTACAACGATAACAAAAAGAGAATCGATCCATAACGACCCCATTTCCATTACGAAGCCAGGCAAACGCAAGTAACTTAATTTAAGAACTTAAATGGGACTATACGTCAGTCAGAAACGTCTTCAGAAACCAAAACATATACGCATTCGTTGAAGAACATTGCAATTGCGTATTACGTCTAAGTAATTAAGATAACACAATCAGTACGGGGGTCGAGGATAACCGGCGACCGCCACCTGTCCCACTGAAAGCCTAATGGTAATGCACATCAACTGCATTCCTTAGCCAGTCAGCAGGCAGGTGGGCATGCCCTCAGTACGCCGACGCTTCCTTGTACTCGGAACCATCCATTGTGAAGAAGTCCTCGAGTTTCCATTGCAACGTTTCGAACGTTGGTCGCTTCATAGGATCGCGATTCCAACACTCCAACATAATATCATATAAAGCAGCCGGGCAGTTGGGCGGTGGCGGCATGCGATAGCCATGCTCTACTTGATGGAGCACCTCCGCATTAGTCATACCTATAATCAAACATAGATGAAAATACATTCATTTTTAACATAACTATACACGAATAGAAAATCTAAATTACCTGGATATGGTATACGTCCATACGTGACCAATTCGGTGAGTAAAATGCCAAACGACCAGACGTCTGATTTTATTGTAAATTTGCTATAGTTTGCTGCTTCTGGGGCGGTCCACTTAATTGGGAAACGGGCGCCTACTCGTGCCTCGTACTCATCCTCCTAAATAAACAACAACCATTCATTAAGTATTCAAATTCACTCCCATATCAAATACACGTACCTTAATTAGTCGGGCCAATCCAAAATCAGCAATCTTTACAACATTGCTATCATTTACAAGAACGTTTCTTGCGGCTAAATCACGATGAATATAGTTCTGCGATTCCAAATACGCCATGCCAGCAGCAATTTGGGCAGCCATATCAATTAGTTGCGGTAGTTTGAGAGCCTTGCCCTTTCCTTGCAGATAATCCAATAGCGAACCGTTTTTCATTAATTCCGTGATGATGTAAATCGGCTCCTCCACCGTGCACACTGCATATAATTGGATAAGTTTCGAATGTCGAAGCTTCTTCATTATCTGTGCCTCCGCTAAGAAATCTTTGGGATCCATGGTGCCCGTTTTAAGGGTCTTGATTGCGACCGGTGTCGTATTGTTCCACTGGCCTTCCCATACTTCGCCAAACTGACCGTGGCCCAATTTGCGAATAAACTTGAGCGATGACCTGTCGATTTCCCATTGGTCTCGTGTGCGATGTGAAAGGCCTTCAGGTTGTGGTTTTTCCACCTATTATACGTAATAAATTCGTGTTACATAAAAATATAATCAATGCAAGATTAGATACGAAAGATGTGCAACTAAATATATACAACGAAGACGTGTTACTCGAAAGTAATGCGAGTAATGTGGTAAGTATTGATAGTACGTCTAATTTGAGTGTGTGTTTGACTTGGTAATAAAGAACAAACGAAATACTGAATAAAAATTAAATAAACACACTTAGAAAATATGCGTAATCGTTGCGTGTTATGTACATTGATTGTATGGATTCATATAACACTTTGCAATCACATTTTTTAGGATGTTTTCTATGTGAGAAGTGTGCTCATTGAAGAGTTAACGAGTACATTGTGAGTTGGTGACGAATTGAATACAGGTGACATACCTCGAGGTACTTCTGCTTTTTAAAGAAGCATCAGAAACATGTATTAGTCTCGTTCGCTTCGACGATTAAGATAATGGGAAATTAAAGTTAAAAAGCTTCTCTTAGTTGTCAATTAATAGCGAATGATTCAATGACGATAGTCAAATGCGTTGACAACTCACCTGAACGCATGGTTTACACAAATTAACGCAAAGTCCATCTGCATCCTGACTGTAATGATCAACTAGCTCCTGTAGTGATCGGAATGTGGTGCGTCGCGCAATAAAGAAACCGCCTTCGTCTAATTGCCTTATTCTATAGTGCTTTACAGTATCACCATCCCTCACTAAAACAAACAGCACAACATTAGCCATTAACAAACTAATAAGCAAACCAATAAATACCAACCTGATAGGGAATAATCATTGTGTCTACTTTCGGAATCTCGAATCAAAAACGCGCCGTGTTCGTTTTCGGGAAGAAGCAGTTTCTTCTCCGCTTCTATTCGCTTAATTTTGCGGAAGTACCAACTGCAAAGCACAAAAAGAAATTGTTAGTTCAAAGTAATACAAATACGAATGCGAAATGACATTGTCGTTGAATCTATTTGGCCCTGGCAAATTTATTTAAACCATGCCATTAGACGACACAAGCACCTCAAAAAACACCTAGCGTGATTAGGAAATTTATTTAAGTATTCTAGCGAGCACACCCTAAGCATCAATTTACAAATTAAGTGCGCTTAGCAGACATGCTCAATCGGCTCGGTGCAATTACAAAATTTGGGTTCAATGTTTGAGGTCGACGCCTTTATTGCAATACGTACACGTTCGATGTGGCGCACGCTCATCGACAGCGTTTATGAATGTAAAACAAAAAGTTAAATGAGTGCGCGCACGCCGTGATTTCGCGCGGGTTATTGACTAATAAATAGTTTTACTTTTACAATGTGTGCGCTTGCTGATGATAGTAGTGCAATTTGCGGTCAAGTTTTTATACATTCAAATGTTCAAAACTCCAATAATGCGTTGTTCGCTATTTTCTCGTTGCAAATCAATTGCCGCAAACACTTTTCTCTTGAGCTACTGGTTACTACTGGCACTGACATACTCGGCGCGGCGCGTTATTGACCATTGATCGTTCTAAAACCAATTGGTGTTTGCGGCACAAATTGCAACAGACAAATCTGTCGCTAGTACTACACTGTGTTGGTGGCAATCGCAATCGAAATGTGTTTGCCAACACGTTCAGTAGTCGGACAATCGCATGTAGTGCGCTTGCCGAGAAGTGATTAGCTGATTAACCAAGCGACTTGTAAATTGCAAACAATAACAACAAAAGATGTGCGATTGTGCACTTAGCTCAGCACCGATAAGGCAATGCGCAAACAGCGTAAAAGTAGGAAAAGATTGCAAACGAGCGCGCGCACGTATTACGAGTGCATCGACGGACTGGACGACTTGGATGGATTTGAAGAAGACGAAACGTGCACGGAAGCTCAAAACGACTTTTGCGTTATATAAGGCGACGACGGAGAAAGACGCCGGCTTAACGCTATCGATGGATGAATGTACAGACTACAAGTGCGCATTAATACCGTGCGCTTCTTGGTTTCTTCAATTTCTTCGTGTTTTACGTTATTTTCGCAGCCGAGAAACTTTTACGCAACGCGAAAGCAGCGCGGTCACAACATGCACCTCGCGTTATATTCAATTCGCTTACAAATGTTACAAAAATAGCTACTTACTTAATTATATAATATACCCGTTATGATGTATAATGTATCAATAATATTATTGAAAATTATTTTCTCATTTTGCAATTTGTCATGGAAAATCACAGCGAATAATAATAATAATATCATCGCGTCAAGTGTATGAAAGTTTATGTAAATTAATGACCAGCTAATTGTGAATTTAAATTCAGAGATTCGGTTGGACAACATAATCTCGTTCCTCTGTTTTGCTACTTTACATTATTGCTCTCTCGCGAGAGAAAAAATACATGTTTTCGAAGCTGCTTGCCGCAATACTCAATGTGCATTCACAACGAGATCATCTTCGGATGTGTAATTTACGAGCTCACTCCTTGTGGCTTCCTCTTAACGGTAGCTTACCCCAGATTTTTATCGGATGCTCAATCACGACAACGAAGCCAACAAAACAACAATCCACTTAGCTTAACTACAAACTATAAAATTGCGTCCATATAGTACACGATTTAATTACCAATTCCAACCTGAATATCAGCATAGTTCGTTCGAAAACAAGTTGGCTCAAATTATGATTAGCATTCTCGGTTTCCAATGACTTGAATAATTTCAAGTCACTTATTTGAAAGCTTGAAAATCAAAATATGTTATTACATTTCCTCAACAATCGAAGCCGGCTGGCTGGCTATCTGGCTAAATGCTCAATTATTACTGAAACTTGCACGCAAACTTGTTAAATAATTTATCCGGATAACAACAAAACACACTTAATTTCAGGCATTAAACGCATTCGTCTTTGGTGATTAATGATAATACCCGGTAATTTGGTTTCCGTATTTAAGCGTAATTTAATTATTGTTAATTAACTATGCCACATGCACGTGACGAATGCAGCGCGCATCATTCAACCGAAGGTCCAGCTCTAATCCATCAATCTAATCAATAATAGAGGCACCTGCATTCCATGTGAATAATTCATTCACATGGAATGCATTTAACATATAGATAATTCAATTATTATTACACCTTCCCGTCGTCGTCGGTTTACAAGAAAAAAAGCGTTACGTTTGACTTCGTTGGAAACAATTTGCAACTATTAGTTAATCAGTAATCGCTCTTTCCAGGATGTGCTCCGACGGCCCACGTCAACGCTCAAATATTTAAACAAATCTCAAACAAATAGCGTGCCTATGTAATTTCAATCCTCATTACGCGGAACATTACGTTTTCCCCCATGGATTTGTTTAATAATAGTCCACAACAGCGCACTCAAATCATAAACAATGACAATACGTATACGTCCGACGGTGGCAATTTAAAAAATACAATCGCCTTATTATTATTATGATTATTGCTACAGCTTGTTTCTGCGCATTTCATGCTTATCGGCATTAGAGGTCACATTCGCAATAAATGAAATGCAATGCATCCAGTAGCCAATAAGTGTACCAAGTTTCAGAGAACAATTAAAGAGCTCTCACTCTATGCATAATAACAACATGGCAATAAGTTAATACTTTGCTCGATATCTCGCAATTTGTTTATCGTGCGTTCCAATGCGGTTTGCCATTCCAGTGGCTAGCGCGAAAGAATGGAAACATAAATCGCATCATCATTCAAGTCAGTGCAAAACATGTGCGAATACCTAGTACGTCTATCATAAGCGTGTGGATTATGGATCGATCGCGACTCATCCTCATCATCAACATTATTCGTCATCCGGCGCGCACCGCAAACATTTAATCATAACACACACGACGCTTCAGCGCGTGTGCAACATTTGCATTGTACTCGGCTGACTTGTAAAACTGTCGCATAATTCACAATGCGTTTTACACCTTGTTTGCGCTTTATTGCCGACTGAATCCCAAACAAATGGACGTGTCCCACTTATCAATAAACAACACATCAAGCACATGTAATTGCATGTTTGATCTTTCCATAGTTGTGCATTATTATTATTATTCTTATTGAAGTCGTTATCACGATATCCTCAATACCCCAATGAAAAATGTATGTACTTCGTGTAGCGCAACCGTATGTACGGTACGTTCCGTAATGAGTTTATAAACAATAATTGCGAGCGCCGAGTCGTTGATTGAGCGGTAAAAAAGTAACGTTATTTTCGCCAACAACAAAAAATGAACGAATGACTAATGTGGTTCATGTTCCTGTTGACAACTGTTTCCTTTTTTATGTTCATTTTTTAATATGAATACGGTGTAGAAATGTCCTTGAATTTAGCCCAATTCGTTGACACGCGTTCAATTGTCAAGAGGAAGTTGTCCATTCAATGCGTTAGTCATTGAATTGTAGTTTCACTAATTATGTCATATTACAGCCTGATTAGCATCAAATCTAAACGCCAACCAGAAGAGATACAGCTGCTGCTTAACGAGCATTTAGCGACGCAATTGCCGAGAAGAAAGCTATTGTGTTGCGTTCATTTACAAGAAATTCAAACCTACACGGCTCGTCTCCGATTAAACAATAATACAAGCATGGCCTATCTCGTGTTTCAACGCCATGTAAATGAAAACACTCAATTTGCATATGTTGAACAATGCGTCTGTTGACTTAAAAGACTTGAGATCCTTTTGGGTTACTCATTAGATTCAAGAGCAGATCACGCACGTCATACGTAACGTATTTAATTGAATCAATCGTCCCAATTAGTCGTCTCGATTGACGTACGTAAATTAGTGGCGAAATATATGTAATGTAGTTAGTTTAAGACTTTTTACTTACTCGGCATCGAGTACATCACAATTATTCTCGTTCGTATTGCAATTGGCACCGGCATTATTCGCACTTTGCGCTGACAGTTTCCTGCGTGTATTCCTCGCCCAGGCCTCGCGCTGTTTCTGCAGTCGATGCAGGCGCCGCGGATTGCGACCCACGGTATTCGCCCAGGTGAGCGTCGAGGTCGACGTGGAGGACGCTTTACTCGCACCCGTATTGCTGCAGTCATCACCCTCCGAGCAACAACAGCTTCCCGAATTCGAACCAACACTACTCTTCCGACTATGTGTGGTGCTGTGGATGGTGGAATCAACGCTGGATTTTCTACTGCTCGAGAAAATACCGCTGGACGACTTGCTCGTCAAGCTCGACTTGCGACTATCTGTCGGCGAGGGCAATTGATGCGCTTTGGGCATACGCTCAGGAAGACTGCACCTTCGCAGCTTTGCCTCTTTGGCCGATTCAGTTGCCGTGCTCGCGTCCAAGGTGAACCTCCGATTTTGCTGCTTAAGCCAGCGCAAGATATGCTCATTGCGGTCATGCTCGAAATCATGGCAATTCTCATACAGCTTCTCCTCGATGCGCGGACAAAAACTCAACTTCCTTGTGCGCGCCCGGCTCGCCTGTTGCTCCTCTTCGCTGGCGGTCGCATCGATCGCATTCAGGATATCATCATCGAGCGCATCCCTCGAATACTTGCAGTACTTCTTCAATAGTTTGACGACGAGTTCGTCGCTCTGCGAGGAGAACTTACGTACGGGTTTCTCGCACTGTTGTTCATGGCTCACGAGTTCCTCTTCCTCGTTATCACGCTTGACTGTATTTGGCTTTGCGCTTACATCTAAATGCTGCGGTTGCTGCTCACTAGTGTTCAATTGGAAACTAACTACTTTTTCGTTAACTCTACTAGCGTCCTTATTCTGATGCGCGTCGGGCGGCTCGGCCTGCTGCAAGAGCTGCAGCCGCTCCTGTTCGGTGACCTCCGTGAAGCCGTTCTCTTTCAGGATGAGCTGCTTGTTCGCGACGCTCTGCAGGAAATCGGACACAGCCGCCCAATGCGCCTGGGTGAGTACGCCATGCAGCCGAATCGAGCTCAGCTGCAGGGGGATCCATTGGTCGCCCTTACAGCACCATACAACGCCCGACGACGAGACCATCTTCGACGCACTGCACTCTACTACGCGGCTTGCATAATCGCGCACGAATGGCGCACACGCGTTTTGTTCTTCGCGCTTTAACGTCCGCAAGCACCGCTGGACGCGGATGGGCGTCCACTTTCTAGCAATAAATTACGAGCAAAATTGTTGTCGAATTCTCTCGGACGCCAATGACGATGATGATGATGATGGTGCAGACGTAGTAAAAAGCGTAATTAAAATTCTTCGGCGCCGGATGGTATAACCTCGTAACCTCAAACCCGGGGAATGCGCCACCCAGAAATGTGAATTTTCACCAAGTTTCCACCGCGACCAACCAACCAACCACTCACAGCATATATGCTGCTTATTTATCACACACGCTCCTCGGCGCTCAACTTGACAATTTATTGCGGGCGCACACGCGCAAAGAAATGATCACCGCTGCGAGAAAAAGTGCGCAATGTCAATGCTGTATACAAAGTTGTGTCGTGTCGTGTTGTGTTATGTGTCCGTGCCACACGCCGCATGCAGCTTTACTGAGCGCACAGTCGACTCAGCGGTATGTAAGGTACGCGGTGCGCGCGCTCGCGGAGATAGCTGGTAATCGTCGACGTCGTCGTCGTCGCCGTCGTGCGCGCGAAGGACTAGGGCGTATCGCGCGATGACTGCGCCGAGTGCACTCATGCACGTATATGATGCGAAATCGCCGCCGCCACCGCGTCGCGAGACTTGTTGCGCTGCGCTGCTGGAGAGAACCGCGCTCAGCTGGTAAGTGAGTGAACTGCGCGGAACGTTACGTTCCTTCGACGATGCACTTGAATTAAACTCAGCTGTCCGTCCGTCTGCAAACACCTCTCCTCTCCTCTTCTCTTCTTCTTCTTCTTCGTCGTCTTATTCTTTACATCGCGCGCCTCATCGTGCTCTTAGTCAACAATCTTTATATTCCTCGCAAACACAAATATTTTATGTTCCTCTCCTCTCGCATTGCGCTTGGTAGCGCGATCATCCATAAACTATAAATTTATGAGCAATGCCATTCGCGAAAATAAAAAATAAAAAAACATTTTTGACACAAATTCGCCGCATACCTTCATCGCTTAGGTAATCGTTAGATAACGCGAATTCGGCCGAAACGCAAAATAAAAAAACATATTCGCAATATGTTGTTGGCAATGCAAAAATTACTATCGAAAGTTGTGTTTGAGTCTGGACGTTTTTGGTCATGTGTGCACATAATTATTATGAAATTAAACATTTATTATGAATGCAGCAGCGTTAAAAATAATACTGACTCATTTTTCGGCCGCGCGCACAATTCATAAATAATGCGCATAATAATCGAATGTTGATTGCTGTTAGAATTGTTAGAATATGCGTGTGATAACAATTCAATTCAATTCGCTTGCGAATCGGTGACAAATGACTGGCCCAAATCCAAGTTAAGTAAAGATGACTTCGTTCGAGTGGAGATGACTTGACGCGCATTTAAACGACGCTTAATACGCGGCGCAGTGCTAATCCTTGATTTTCCATTCATTATCACGGTCTTGCTCCATTTTCCCACAAGCGTGCGCTTTTCGTCATTCGACGCGACCGTTCTCGAAGCATTTGCGCATCGCATGCGCAGGTACGCGCGTTAATTGTTTACCAAAAATGAATCATTTGTTTTGCCAACAATATAACGTGGAAAAGCGCATTTGTTGTGTGCAACAACGCGCAATCAAACTAAATGGCACGCCAATAAATATTCATGCAAACAATGAATTATGGCCGAGATAACGATGTCGAGTGTGCGCGGTTTACGGCTTTTCTATTCAAATGTGAAGAAAAAACCGGAAAACTACTCTTAACTGCGCGTGCTGTTACGATGCGAATTTGAACAGTATGCCACGTTTTCCCAGAAAACAGTACATAAATATTAGCATATTATTGAGCAAATTTTAATGAAATATTTTCAATTGAAAACCAATAAGTAGTCAATAAGCTCATTAGCCAATTCAATTAAAATGACGTCAATCCACACAGGTGAGTTATATTTATTTGATGACATGTACGTACACGTTTTTTGCGCGTGCGCGATTTGCCATCAAACGAAGAAAATTGTTTAAATAAATTTATAGTGGATTCATAAATAAGTTGTGATATTTGCATAAATTTGTGTCAAATAAAAATGTGTGAAAGAAGTTATTGGAGAACGGTAGAAGAATGTGATTTATCGTCATAATATTATTAAAATTCGAATTTTCATTAAGAATACTTCTTCTTCCAATAAAAAAATGCTATATTAAAATACCACGAAAAAAGTCTGAGAATAGCCATGAATTCTTAGAAAGAATTATGAAGAGCAAAAAACCACTCGAATTAAACAGAATTTTAGTTGCTGTTTTTTTTTTCTCCAGCTGCTGCTAATAGTTGTTAAACAATGACATTTTTTCGATGCAAAAATTTAGCAAACGCCTTCTCTAGACCTTCAACCGCAACACGCTGTTTGCGCTTTGCTCGCTCGTGTCAAATGAATTGCGAAATTGAATGCGAATAATTCTAAATTCACTTTCAATCAATTCATAACTAACGAAAAGGCGTGCTATAAAAACCCACGATCTCTTACATTTAAATAATTTAAAGAGAATTAAGAGAAATCTTTCTCGCGTGTGCCGTTTTTATGACCGAATTTTATTGTCGCGCTCACACGACATTTCTTTCCTTTTTGCAAACATCGCTTTACTGTTTTACCATAAACCCCATCTCGTCGTCTTCGCCTCGCGCGGATTTATTTCATAACGCGTGCTTCTTCGAATGGATTATCTTAATTGTTGTTTACGACCACGTCGTCGGTTGTTATCGCGCGCAACCTCAAAACTTGATGAAAACTCGCCGAATGAATCACACGATTCCCATGCCATCCATCCATCAACAACAGACCGAAGAGTGTCAATATTTGCGGGCAATACAATCATAAAAAGCGTTAATGGGTTTTTCCTCGTTTGCGTGCGGGGAGAAAACGTTACAATTCCATATTCGATTAGCATTTTTCGGCGTTCAAGGTAGACAGACGTAAGTCAGTAAGCGTTAAGTAACTAACTAACCTCCGTTCGCAGAATGCGCTCGCGTTGTTGTTCATTGAACACTTCGTCGAAGCCGAACAAGTTTTTCGACGTAATCATTGATATATGCAAAGAGCGATTTGCTTTTTACGTGCGTCTCTTTCTTTTCTCCAACTACATACAAATAATACGCAAGTATGTAAGCAAGAACCGTGGAATTGTTACGAATTCGCGGTTGTGTTTTTGGGTCGGCAGCGGTGGCATTTTCGAAATGTGTCATCTGATCTTTTTAAACCTTGAGCCAAGTTCAACCAGCTGAGAAGAAATCTGATTAAAAATTATTTTAATGTAAATTCTTTTTTTCTCTCTGCTTTTCTCGGCTCATTGACGCAGTGCGTTCGTTGCACGTAATGGAATGTAAAATTAAAGCCTTTTATGCATTTTTCGTTGAATTATGAAAAATGAAATAAATTCCAAGATTAATGCACAAATAAATAACGTTGGCTTATGCTTATGATAATTTCAATTCCCCGTTATATAAATCTCCGATGAGCACGCAGCGCCAGCCAACAACACACAACATGTCCATTGCCGAAAAATAATGGACGCATCATATTCAAAAGAAACTTCTTTTCAATTTCTTTTTAGTTTTCGTGCCTGTTTAATATTCCTGCATGCTTGCGTGCTGGCTTGTTTTGTGCACGCAAAGTGTGCGGAACAATGTCGTTGAATAAACGCTTAAGAAAAATGAATTAATAGTGAACAGTTAGGTGCATCAAAAACGATTTCTCTTTCAAACCATCTCAAAAAATGTTATTATAATACACTTTTCGTAAACGTATCGCCGAGAAAAAAGAAAAATACGAAGTCAACATTCAAAATAGTGTCCAAATAAATCAATAAAAAATCAATTGAGATGGAAATTAGATTATCGCGTGATTTCGAAAAAGTGATCAGCCTTCAAACCTTCAAATATTACAATTTCAAAGTTTAGATTGGCGACAAAATTATTTGTGTTGTTGTTCTTATCGGGCTCATGAATAAAATTCGCATATTTCATTCGTGATCAACTTCCTACTTATTACCTAAGCATTAGTGAGATAATGTGCAAAAAACTACAGCTAATATCATGTAAAATATTCAAGAATGGAATCAATTAAATTTAAATGATTAAAGTCAAATTCAATAGCAAGGAAGACATGTGGTATTCCGTCATTCACGTGTTATTGATCTCTCGAATTAAATCACACTCACAAAAAATCCGCAAGTGAAAAATTAATAGCCGCAAATAATAATTTTAAAATGCATTTAAAATCTAATAATATCTCGAAATCATTTGAAACATTACATAACTGGAAAATTGTTTAAAATTCGCAACTTATTTTTCATTTATCGCGTTTAGACAAATCGTAATTAAACAAATAAAAATTCCATGCAACCAACCAATCCATATTTACTTTAACTGTCATATGTACTTCCCTATTTACTTTCGAGCCGTGTAGTTTCGACTTCTTCACCTTTGTACACAGTGAACAAGTGCTAATTATGACTAAGAAGTACAAACAACAATTCATTGGGCGTTCCCCACCTTTGTACTGTCCTTCTCTATGGGCATGCAGCATGCAATGATAATTCTCCCAAATTTACTAACAAATGACGCACGCAAATATCATTCAGATTATTACTATGCAGGTAAATTGCAATTGTTTAAAATTAACAACCTTTCAATCATGATTAAACCAACTATAAATGCTCAGTGTCGCGTGCAGAATTTAATTTTTTAATTCGTTAAATAAAAAAGTCACGTTGATTACGCAATTGACTTAAAAACACTCCCATTTTGCTTTTTAACTATCCGTAAGAAATTTCATCTCAAAGCATCACATGCGAACAAACATTGCAAATTAATTGCCAACTAGTTTAATAACATGCTAAAAGCAATTTGGTTTTAATTGTTACAACGTTTGTTTGTTTACCCTGAGACTCTTTTTCGCCATCAATCAAAATAATAAATACCTGGCGTCCATGTAAACATTTTTCAACTTCGGCGGCATGTTTTCCCTGCACTTTGACTCGCCATCAAATGCATTAATTGTTATTTTTCTAATAATTTGCATACACCAACGACCTCAAAAACTTCCAATACGAATGTAATGATAAGTTCAATGTGGCAATAAAAATTCGACGACGAATTATATCGTCTTTCGTTACATTTAAAAACAAAAACAACAATGTTGCAACGCATACACGTAGGCAGATGCATCGCAATGAAACTAAATCAAACAATCAAACGACAACCTTCGCCGATTGCAATGAGCATTGTTCTTGCGCCAATTGCGCGTTATCATTACGTGTCGTTGACAACGTTACGGACGTAAATTAAACGGCATAATAAGCACCTCTCTCTCAAGACCATCAACATCATAACACAATCAACCGAAAAAATGCGTGCGCTTCAAACGTACCTTAGTCATGCATGCGTGTGCATTATGTAATCACGGCCCCCATGATTGATTGCAACGGAAAGGCGCACGTTCCTTCATTGACAGCCGCAATTGTTTTTCATAATATGCACACCTAATGTGAGCGCGCCGCATGCGAAATAAACCTATAATAAAACTCCAGTGGCACTCTCGCATGCAATCATTTTTTTCGCGCATTGCATGTCTCAATAACACACGGCAATAAACATGTTGACGACAGCAGCAAGCAGACTGACTTGAGGAAGTCGCCCGCATAGCGTGCGGTAATTACAGCCGGAAAATTCCGCGTTCGCCAAATTATAATTCGCGCCGCACCGCCGATTGTCATGTCGGATTTGTTGTGCACGCGTCGCTCCGAACAAAAATATGATGGCATCCGAGGTCTTCACCTTACCGAACATTATTGCCGGCAAACAAACGTGCGGGAACGCATAGCGAAAAAAAAAAACTCAAGTTAGCCAGCCGCCAAGTTTGCAATAAGCATTCGCACGATTTTGCGAGCGCATTAAGCCATCTCAAGTACGAATAGGCAGACCTTTAGTGCTTTTCTAAGGTTACGCCACTCGTTCGCGAATATTATTTATTGTTATTGATTCCAGATAAAAACACTACCTACACGTCGCTTGTCACGCTTCAAAACATTGCCATTGCCAAAATCGAATCGTCCAGCACGTAAAACAATCGGAACCAAGTTCCGGGTTTAATTTAATTTACCAACCTTACTTCCAATTAATTGCTTATAAACTTTTCCATCCGCCAATTCATCTTGCGGATCTTCCCGAATTTACACGCATTACTTTGAATCAATTATTCATAATTAATCTCAACCGCAAAACTTCTGAATCGGTGATTAGTTAATTGTCCTTGATTTAATTGATAAACAAATATTACAAAAAACAAAAAGGATAAATCGAAATGTTGATAAATTTTGCGGTTTCTTATTCTTGTTGTTGCGTTTGATTCGTTTCTTCTTAGGCGCCACGACAAATACCACAAATGTAAAAGATAAAGAGAGATAATCAATTTAACCCCTACCTTGACCACCAGTACCAAAGACAATTCACGATAGAGAAAAGTAATAGAGACTTACCTAGAACAAACAAGAATAAAATTAGTACATGTTCTAGAATAAAATACACTTGTTCTCGTAAAAATGATCAAGTTGCAAATGGAGATGCACCTTCAAGAGCCAAAAGTACATAAAGCACCAACGTGTAAATGCCATGTATCCAGGGAAGCATAAAAGCCACGAGCAGCACAATGAGCAGCATTTTGCGCCCCTATAAGTTGGGATTGCGACGCACTTGCCAACTCCTCCAAATGCAATCGGGAAAGAGGTCTTCCTCCTTGGAGGGCACATACGCAAAGAACACGTCGCGGAACGTTTTATTGGGAAAATCGTACGTTTTGAACAGAGTGAACAGCAAGCGACCAGAGTCGATACTGCAATGCTTCACATCCCGGAAGTACTGCGCGCGAACAGAGAGATTCTAGAAATGATACAGAGGGTTGGATACACACATTCTGCGCATGGTGCGGATGAGATAGATATTACGTGTCTCTTGATATTATCGTGGTTATCAAAGTTCATTAGGTGCGGCTCGTCTTGCAAGAACTTATCACGCAAATAACCCATACGCTTGCTGATATAGGACAAATGCTGATATATTGTTTGAGTTTGACGTACAATTTCCCGACGTTCAGCTGAAGTGTAGAATGAGCGAAGTCGAAAACGCCACCATGCTTGGAATATCGGCAGATTTTGAACGTCGGGAAGGCGCGCTAGAGGAAAGCCATCTTCCGCTAATTTATCGAGAGCTTTCTGCAACGGTTACCAATCATTTAGTCAAGACACAAACGACGGCTAATAGGTAAGGACGGAACCTAACCTTCAGAATTTGACTTTGCTGCTTGCGCGTTTTTGGCAGTTGCTTCAATATGATGTACCTATCTAAATCGGGCGCAGATATCTCTCTGTACATGGGATGGTCCGCATAACTTTGCTTAATTCTGCGCATCAATTCGCTGCTCGTTACCGCCGGTGGCATATTACTACCTGGTGGCTTAGCACTCGCAGGAGGATTACTGCCCGTATTAGGTTTACCAGATGATGCCTTAGATGGTATCGTTTTATCACTTTTCGCATCGGTATTCTTCGAATTCGTATCATCATCGCATTGAATAATCGCGTTATCAGCAAATTCACATGTACATTCATCGCTTGCTTGCTCGTATTGCGATGTGGATTCGTCGCTTAATTCACCCGTAACGCATTCGCATTCATCATGACAGGGACACGATCGCGCCGAGCATACGCAATCGATTTGATCGGCCGAATCGCATGTGCATGTGCATGTGCAGCAGCACATTTGCGTACTGCGATCCGTATGGCAAGCGCATGATCGCGGATGCGCATCAACACGACTCGACGCAGGCGTGGACGAGTGCGCTTCGAAATCCGTATAGCCCGGATCCAATTCCTTGATGTATTCCTCCGTATCGAATGCGATTTTCTTGAGGTACTCCTCATACAGGCGCAAGCACACGGAATGCTCCTTGGTGAAGCGTTGATACAGAAACATGCAATCGCATTCGTGGTTCTCAAATGTCCCACCAAGCACGTACACATTCCCCTCGGGCCGCTCATGCACGCCAACAATCTGATACTTGATGCATCCTTGCGGCATCATCGGCATCTGTTTCAGCAACTTCTTCTCCTCCGCTTCCATCTCCTTCACCCGATCGCACTTGCAGCACAGCTTCGGCTGAACGCTCGAGATGATATAGACAATTTTACCGTCAGGACCAATCGCCGTGCCATTAATGATAAATCTCTCGCCGAGGCTTTTCAACGTCTCCTGCACTTTACGCACGCCGTGCAGCTTTTCAAATTCTTCCCAGCGCTTCTTGTATTTCTCAACGCACGTACAAATTGCCCGATTTTTCGTATCCTTGATTATCGCAATCGGCCCTTTCTCCGACTCCTTCGTATCGCTAATTATATACGTAACAATGCTATTTTGCCGTCGCCTATCCTCCACGCATCGCGCACACGGACAAACTCTCTCCTCAATACGCTTAAGGATTGCTTGCTTGCATGCGCACGTTTGGGATGCGACACTTACAGCGCTCAAAACAGGACCAACATTATAATCCCTCACGCTGCATTTCGGTTGGGAGGTTTTTGATGTCGAGGTAAAAAGGGTACTAAATGTTTTCTCTTCATCTAACTCTCCTTCTTCCTCCGAGATGACTTCTTGTATGCAGTTGCATTGCAATTCAAAATCATTTGTGGTGGTTATATCACCGCCAACTATTTCCGATACAACATCCACCATTATGTTTTTACTTGAAGTTGACGCGTATGTACTTTGCATTTCCGGTATAAACGTATTGTTATCGTCAGTATGAGAGTTAGCTTTTGAGCTGGGGCTTGAGGTACTTTTCGAGCTTAAAGTATACTTTGAGCTTTTATGAGGACGATAGATCCCAATTGGACAAACATAAACACGCGCTTTGTGCAATGCATTCACGTAAATAGTCTCTGCTAATGAATTGTAATACTTTTGCGCTTTCGTCCAATCTTGCAGAATATCTAATTCAAATCTTGCGAATTCTACAAGAATTATTATTGGATTATTTAAAAACCAAAAAGCCATGCTGTTTGTAATTCATTTTTACCATCAATATTTCTACAGGTGGCGCAATCCCACATTTTACAATCATCGCACGTACAGACGGCAGCGCGAAATAATTTTTCATATTGAAAATCGCGCAGTGTATTACCTACTGGCAAAGCCGATACCAGAATTGTCTCCTTTTTCTACAAAGTAAATGTAGAATAACCTATATCAAAAGCATAGATCCTTATGAAATTTACCAATTGTTCAGCATAATCAAAATACGGACTGGAGACAAAAAACTTGTCGGGTTTTTTAAAGCATTTTATCTTCATTTTCGGCCATACTAAATTCTGAAGGTATGGACTCGCAAGCTCCGGCTTTTTACGCTTAGGTTTCTTCTTTTTCTTTGGCTTGGCAGGCCTTGGAGGTGACGGTATTCGCGTATGTAATTCTCTAAGCGTTGCTCGAATTGTCAAATGCATTACGGCTGAT
The DNA here is from genome assembly GCA_963978815.1 of Aleochara curtula. NCBI lineage: Eukaryota > Metazoa > Arthropoda > Insecta > Coleoptera > Staphylinidae > Aleochara > Aleochara curtula. The sequence goes on along the minus strand of OZ022216.1, from coordinate 13,572,282 downwards.
AAGAGTATTCTGTCATTCACCGAATACGAGGTACCTTAATAATTACGCACAAAATTAAATATTTACGCACCAAATACACAAATTCTAAATTACGTTTTGGGTTCAGAAGCTGATAAAGCACGAGAAGAAATTCAACTGGACATAAAGCGCAAAGATCAAGAGCTCTTTGAATGACGCGTGCATTGGGTCTTAGGGCAATACCCAATCGTGCGAGTATATCAAACGTATAAATAATTGTCTTTTTGCGTAAATCAAGCCAAATCGCCTTGGCCAAATCGTCAGCAGCGCAACACTGATTGCGCGAAAGTTCTTGAAACCAATCAGGTCCCAGTAATGCACCCACTTGCCGACCCAACTTCTTTTGGTCTACAAAACATTCCAAATATTCCAATTGAAAATTAAACTGAGTTTGTAACATTTCAAATATTTTCAAATACCGGCTTTGTATTTTTCAACGCGCTCCGTTTTATTAGCACTTAACTCCTTCCAGGCAAACTTCTGGCCTGTCTCAACGACATCATTATACTCTTCGTTAAGGAGACGTTCCAGTGGTCCTCTGGATCTACCCGGTTTTCGTTTACGTGCGAAAGGATCGTAACCTCGCTCGTAAAACTCGTACTCGCAATACGTCTCCCTATACCTGACCATCACTGGGTCACGATCCATGATTGTGTAATTCTGTGTAATGTCATAATTCTTAATTCGCGGATCGCGCTTTGCCGGTCGATACACGTCCATGTAATCCGCCTGGGGATCTTTATGCGTTTGCGGAATATCGCATACTTTCTTCGTATGAAACTCGTCTAAAAAGCAACCACCCCCAACACATTCAGTACTGAGCATTTTCCGGGGCAAGGAACACCTCTTAGATGTGGCAGCCGACGGCATTTTTGTGCTTTATATGTACGCGCAACAAAATAAGAAACGCAATATGCACAAAGAATTTAAGAAAATACACGTAGTGGACTGACGTAGAATTTTGTATAGCGTAATTAATTAATGACGTTCATTGTTTTACATGTGTTGCTATGAGAATTTATTGATACTATCGCCACGCTCGAATAATTGCATTACGATGGCGCCACTCACTGCAAAAGGTTGGCTGATGATGAGTTTTTCTTTGCGAGTCGTTTTGGTCCATTTGACGACAAAGATACGACCGCCGACTGGCGCCGCGTTGAACGGTACATATTTGTGCAAATATGGGCAATGCGTACAGGAAACAACACGCGCGCGGAAAAACTGGGGAAAAAGCAACGCAATTGCTTCAAAAATAGATGCGCAAAACGTGCCTAATAGCTAGTCAGTTAGTTGCTCGCTGATTCCTCATCCTCAACCTCCTCATCGTCATCGTCGATGATGATAATGATAATGATGGACTGATAGCTGTACACAGTACGAGTCGATTGCGCCTGATGTGAATGATTTCTCTCCATACGCGCGCGCACATACCATACGTGAGGAGACACGTCAAATTACAGTCTACATTTCCTTCTGGGTCTCTTGCCCAGCAGCCAGTTGCAATTTAGCTGCAGTCAGCTGTCGTTGCAATCGCACAAATCATAGACGCAAGATGTGTTTGCACTTGAGGAACGCTTATATCCAAATACCCCAATGCATCAGGATTGCACTTAGAATCGCGGCGACATATGACAGGATAATAAACACTATTTGCGCATGGTACGGATCTGCTCGACGTCAAGCGAAAAGTGCACGTTGAGAAATGTAGAAAACGTGCAATTGCAATCGCAACGATGCTCGCAGGCAACGCATACGTACAGTGCTATTTCGTCCTTTTTCGCCGAGTTCAACCTCATGACAGTCATTTGTCGATGCGATAAGACGGCGTAAATGGCAAGCGCAGCGCGTCTGCACGCATTGATTGCACTTCTTCTTCTTCGTCGTCGTCGTCTTCGATGTCGTCGTCGTCCAAGCTACTATTCTAAGCACAAGCCGAGCAGTCGAGACGTTGATGTGCGAATCTATTTATAGGCGTGTAACGCGAGCAATTGATGCCGACCGACCTGCTAGACGCCAGCCGCATTATTTTCCACTCGATAAAATGCGCAATGATCAGAATCGGCGAAGAAACCGACCGACCGACGACGGCATGCGCATGCCGCTCGCTGCTCACGGCAATTACGAAATCCTCCGCGGTGCCGCCGCGCATTTTTCGCTTTGCCTCTGTGTCATTTCAAGAAAACTGTGTCTAGCACACACCACTATACTTAGCGGCCGCGCAAGCCATCCAGTAATCGTATTTTATCAAACAGAAACAGTGGGAAATCCCATTCATCATGCGCGTTCGCTGCTCATTGCTGGTTTTCCGCTGCCGTCGCGGCGTCGCGTCGTCGTTCTGCGCTCTAAACGCCTCATTTGTCATTTACCCGACTTGGCGCGCTATACTTATGGCAATGTCTTCGTTAGCTTCGTATTGACGACGACGACGACGACTTCGCCGACGATGAATGGCTATTTATAGCGCGCACGCAAACGCCACAAGAGATAAACGCACTCATGCCTTAAATCGATGCCGTGCACGATGCGTGCATGAAAAACAGAAACACCACCACCACCACAGCCGCATTTTGCAGAAACACTGCAGCGCCGATTTATTTATAGCATACTTAATCGCAATTAGCATACGCGTTAATATCGCATTCGTTAAAAGTGCATTAATTACCGTATTAATAATAATACCTCTCTGTACTCATGCCATGCATAATTCAATCTATCGCGCTCTGCAAATCTATTTGCATTTACGATGCACATACTATAAACATTGAATCTCTTTTCGTCAGAAATCCTACCCTGAATTTACGCAAATATAAAATGCTGAAATTCGCTTAAAACTCTCCAGCAGCTTTTGAAGATAAATTTAAAAAGTGTAAGTCGCAAAACAGTTGATTGAAATTTTTCGCAATATTAACGGATTTTAACTGCTCGCTCGTTTTATAGCTGTCCGTCCAACAGTGCTCGAAGCACATATAATCCGTATTGAAACGTGCTTATTATCTATCACGAGCCACATCAAGTGTCTGCGCATCGCTGCAACAATGTTGCATATGCGCTTCAATTTTTCTTTCTGGGTTAGTTGCAATTCGCAATTAATTCCGTTTACAGCTCATCGCGTCGGATTTTAGGTTACACACGCGCCGCTGATCCGTTTCGGCAGCTGTGGCGGCGGCAGCGATGTTGATGTTGTTGTTGTTGTTGTGTTGTTTGTTGTTGTTGTGTTGTTTGTTGTTGTTGTGTTGTTTGTTGTTATTCACCGTCGCCTCGTGTCTGCGTCGCTGGCGCCGCAAATTCAATTAAATTCTTCCTTCGATCCGGCCGGCTTAATCACAGCGCTTTTTTCGTGTTCATTTTGTGAAAGTATCATAATCGTTTTCCGACCACTGAGCGATCCGCGAAGCTGTGGCCATCGCATCCATCACAACGAATCCCGTAATCCGCGCGCGCCCAGTACACACACACGCGCGCGCGCCGAAAGAATCCAGCCGAGGCATTAATTAAGAATAATTACGTTTAGAAAATTGCGAATCATGTCAGCGGCGAGCAATTATCAATTCGGCCGACGCAACGTGGAATGTTGTTGCAAATTTCTTTCGCATTATTCGCGAGCGCCGCTGATAATGACTATGATGATGGCCGTGCGCTGATAACGCGTAACGTAATGATAGCATTTCTTTTGCTTTTTCAACACGCCCAGCCGGTTGCTCTCCAGCATCGGTGAAAGTGGGCCATTTTTTGTGATCGATTTTATTATAATTACAATTGAGCGCCTGCGAAGAATGTGCTCTCTTGCTTTCCTCCGCTGAATCCTCTTCGGCGCAGAGTCGCGCGTGTGCTCGGCTCGCACGTGAATGATGAAACGATCGCAACAGGTCCAGCACGCCCCGATGCCAAAGACTTGGAGGATTCTAACGTACTTGGAAAGGTCGCCACGGCGGATGTGAACGACCCAACGCGTCCTTGGAGCGGCCCCTCATTCGCCAATGTATGCGCCGCTCGCTCGCGCGCGCGCGCACGCTCACCGCGAAGAGCAACAAACAAACAATATCAACAACGCGAAAGCGCGAGACCAGGCAACGCTCTTGAATGAATGAATGTCATAAATGCACGCTGCATGACAATGCTGCACAGTGTGGCGGCTTAATTTATGTGCGCATTGCGCCTGGCGAAGACGACTCATAATACCGGCTGAGCTGTCACTTGTCTCGTTTTCGTTGTTTTTATGCCGCACAATGTCCTTTTTTATGGTTTCTTAAGCCAGTTATCTTTGTGCCACCGGATGCAGGGCGAATGCACCCGAGTTATGCGCACGCACGTAATATTTGCGCAAGAGAAAGAAACCTTCACCTTGCCAAAGCGCGCTAGAAATTCATCTTAACCGTATCAAAACGTCAAACATAAAAAGTGAAATTAGTTATTCGTCTTCTCGCTGACCAACTACTCCCGAACGTCAATCAATCGAATCATTAAGACGCATTCACATGTGCATATTGATAAGGAAAGTTTCAAACGGCAGCACACACACACACACACACACACAGCACACATTGACGCACGATGCATGCATGTATCAAAGCAAGGCGATAAATCGTTTAAGAGCAGCGCCACAGCTTAAAAATCGAAAGTGCACATTAATTTCAATTCATTTTCTTAATTGCAAAAGCGGCGAAATAATCCGCGCGCACGAGTGAAATTTGAATAAATTGTAATCACTTGTGTGTGTTGTTGCTGCTGTTTGAATGCATGCCGTAATTTATAATCGGTTTGCAGCATAAATAAACAAATAGAAATTTAAATGTTTTGCTATTTTCGGAACGCACATAAATTATCAACCGGAATCTGATGCAATCATTATCATCTCCTACGAAAAATGCCATTTCTCGTGTGTGTTTCTAAATAATTGCTTCCTGCATACGACAATTTGCATATTGCTATGTGCTATTTATACATGTCAAATTCTTTAGTTGCGTGATAATTGTCCACGACTGCCGTAAATCAAATAAAACGCAAGAGCTGTAGAGTCAGACGTAGGCAACTGGTGAAACAATGTTTGCGCGTTCAAAATTCCGAATCACTATAGGCAACTTTGTGTTGAGTGGCGCCGGTTGCCTACAGTTGTATCCATTTACCCGTTCGATTGAATTAACAGCGAATTGCGATTTTCACAATACAATGCCAATGTGATATTATCCTAGAGACATAATGAAATTAAGCATATGCAAATCCAATTTACGATTTGAATTGTCATGTTTTCTATGGAAATAAATGAATTCAAGCGCTAGCTAAATAAACAGGAAATCCATTAAGTCCGCTTCATCCGTATTCATCATTGATTGATTCAAAGCGCAGCAACACTCATAACGCTTGTTTAACAGATGAATGCGTATTGTTCACCGGAAACGAACGCTTCACTCGAATGCAATTGCCATGACAAAAGTGTCAAGAATAGATTAAGTTTTCAACAAAATAAACGCATAATTTCTAAAGCTGCATTATTTCAGCTAGCCGACTTGACAAACGGCGAACAGATGATTTTCGACACGTGGAAGGCCACGTAACGGGCTGTTAATGAATGCTCGAATGCAGTGCAATAGATGCCATTTGTTTTTTAGTCGAGCCTTGAATTCTTAAGGTTGCTGTTGGCACGAAATCAAAAATTACATGTGCCTACCGTAACACAACATACCTACTCGTTGTTGCACGATACGAACAAACGCAGAAACAAGCGGTAAGCAAAATGTATTGTATGTAAGCAAGAAAAGTATGGGTGCAAATATGTGTGGTATGACATTCCGGACGAGCCAGCGTTGCATTAAGCGATTACAACATACTGCATAACGTGTGCCACCAACCAATTCGCCACCCACGACTAAGTAGTACACACATGAGCAGAATACCTAGCATGTATGACTACAATTTATTGATTTTCTTTGATCTTCTCTTTTCATATTGCTTGAATTTATGTCATGTTATTTTTCTAGATAAAATTAAAATTATGAGAAGCCATCCAACATTGTACTAAGTATATTTTTAAAAATAGACTTATTCAAATAGATAGTGTATATGCTTGCATGACAGGAAGTACTTCGATAATTAATTAATTAATTAAAAAGCACCCACTTCGTATCTAGACTTAATGTAGGCATTTTTGATTGTGAAACCTTGTTGAATTCAGTTTCCGAGTAAAACTAAAAAACAACACTAAATTCTTTAATTAATTCTTTTCTATCTCTATTTCAAGATATTTGCGATTTGGTAAAATCATATTCCAGTTTGGCGTAAATCAAAAAGTACGAGAAATTCCCACAAACTTTTTGATTGTTTAATTATTTCAATTTTTGATCAAACTATTTTAGTCAATAAATCAACGCGTGCAGTGTTCGTAGCAGGCAAGTCGTTAAATTCATATTTTGCAATAATTTTTAAGATTTAAACTGTCGCGGCATAAATAATTGCGCAGGTGTAACGTGGTTAGTCACAGCGCGGCACGTGAAACAAAACAAGAGCATGTTTAATTATTGCGAAACTTTCGTCTGTCGCATTCGATGTGTCGAGTCCAAATTTAAAATATGCGATCAGCACGCGAATTCTCATAAAAATAAATTGGAACACGCAAATGAACGTCAAACTAATGTAATCTAATATTAGCAAATACTGATAGTAAGTCGTAAAATTTTATTATGTGAACCAAAACTAACTTTGCAAACTTGCTATAGCCTATTTACTTCGTTAGTTTCAACGAGTCAATTTTATTATTTACAATTGCTCACGTCTACTGGCGCAAAAACTAATAAATTACGAGTGACTAATTATTCCACGCAAAATTCCTAATTATTTCATCTCATTTAATAATCCTTTCTAACATTTTCAAGCGCTATTGCTTAATTGCGTCTTAGACGTTCTAAGCGCAAGAGGTCAAAAGACTTCTATTTTTACATCAAACCTCACCGCAAGTCTAACAATAAGTTTTATTACAAACTCATTTTAAATACACGGAAAATAATTTTTTATCAAAATAAAACGATCATTTGCCTATCGAATTTTCATTAATTAATCAATTATCGCTAACCTTTATTCTGTCAGCAATGATTGGCATTTGAGGACACATTTTGTCCGCACCACAAGAAATTTGTAAACAAACCAAAAACAAATTCGTTTTTCCCGGTCATTTAAAAGCGTATAAACCTAGTTTCTCAAACTCATCAATCACGCAAATGTCCTGATTATTCATTACCCATTTAAATTTTTAAAAATAAATCACCAATTTGTTTCGACGTTCGCTGAGTAAACAAAAAGTAAAACACTTTGTTATCGCGCTCAGTCAGTGATTTATTTACTCATAGTTATTAAATGACTCATATCAGCTCCTCGACATTATTGCAATCACATTAGTAATAAATTGATTACGATATAAACAATACGACGTCGAATGCAATTGAATTAAAATCAGTCAACTTCAAGAATCACCCTGATATCATTGTTTTCATTCTAATCGTCATTACTATTATTATGCATTATCATCATTATTAGTATTGTTAATGTGGTGCAGTTATCTAATCGCGTTTTTTATTTACTTACAATAAACGAGAATATGAAACTTACTCATTCAAATTATTGCATTAATTTACCATTTTTCATACACTGATTCCGGTTTTACGCACTTCTAGTCTTAATAATTTCATATTGCGCTAACGCTATATTACCTAAGCGCACAATTGCGTGCGCGTATGCAATTTTTATGCACATGTTACCTAACTTGGTAATAATTTAATGAAATCCAGCGTGAAGAGTAAGTAGTACTTTCAATTTCGTTTCTGCTTTGCTGCACGTTTCTAAACTCAATTAATTCGCAAAGAGCACGGGGCGCAAAGAATCGAAACTGTGTACGGCGTGTTTATCGACTATAAACAAATGACGAGGTAAATAATTAAAACCTGTTGGTTGTTAAATGAAAGTTAGGCAACTTGCGCATGAGCTCGCTCGTCGCTCGTCGCTCACCACTCTCATGCGCGCAGCACACGAAGCCGACAGGTAGCTAATAAAATAAAACTTCAAAGTGAACGTTCGTTTCGTTCGCTGAGTGCAAATACGATTTTATCGCACGCCGACTCGATGTAATCGAATGGGAACAAAGTCGTCATTGCTTGCTTGTGAGCCGTTTTGTTCCGAACTCGCAGCGCACAAAATGAATTAGCCGTTAAGCCCAGCCTGTAAAACATCGATTGGCGAATAATGTTGAATGTAATCACCTAACTCTTCATCGAAATGTTACAAGCATTCTAACAAATTCCATTTACAAATCCTTTGTAGAAATATTCAATATTCAATATTCTACTTCTCAATTACATCTTAAGCATTTAAATGGCACTGAATAATTGTGATTTTCGACGCAATCACAAACAAATTGTTAATTCATTAACCCGCAATGACTATGACTTTATAATGTAATTTACGCATATAATTCCTGGTGTTTAACTAGGAATATCAATCAAATTCATAGAAACCGTAGAGACTTAGCTGATAATTATAACAACAACCTAGCCACAACGATTGTGGTTACTGATAAGCATTCAATTCAGCATGTATTTTCCATAATCTACGCAAATATCCGTTTATATCGATTTTCGTCCTATCTACTATCGAAACCTATTGCATTTCAGAATCTAGATTAGTTAATTAGATAATTAATTTAAAAAGCAATTGCTTTGCTATTTTCGTATTGAACACGCTATTCATCATTCATTCAGGTCGCCTTGTTGCTTACACTTAAACACCTAAACGCGGTTGAAAACTAAATACGGCAAAGTTGCAGCTGAAAATTATGCCAATTGCTTCATAAGACGCTTCGCTCCATGTTCTTTCACTCGGCGCAAGTGCTATAAGTAACTGTTTTATGCACACACGCATCGCAAGTGCACTTTGTCTATCTAAATGCGCGCTTATTTTGTCTTGGATCAAGCGTTAAGAAACAACGCGAACGCGCTGAGCAACAGTTGAGGCTATTTAAGTATGCTCTTCCCTATAATGATTTTAATGGTTTTCTCAGAAAACCACACGTTTCTACAACTGTACATTCGCATACAGCATGTCCCCCAAAACATCGCATGCCCGTACACTGCCCTCATCAACTTACGTAATTTACGAAACACCAAGTGTTGGTTTTTTGTTTATGTGTTTAGACGTGTTCACGTGCAAGTGTTACAACGTGTTGGACAAAGCAGGTTCCAACCTAAGCCAACTGCACCAACTACTCGGTAATATAATAATGATAATAATAATGCACTTTCGAATCGATTAATGCAACAACCTTGTTGAAACGATCGTTCTTTGCCTTTCATCTTTTTCAAGTCGACTAATAATAATGTTTCGCTTTTTATTTTACGTTTACAATTATTTTCAACGCTCACTTTTTGGTGATTGCCTTAAAACTCATATCTAAAATGCATTTGGAATCAATTAAATTACTTTTCAATTAACATTTAGCATTATCCTTCCGCAATTAAACATCATGTTCAAATCTTCATTGCCATATCACTCGTAAAAACCCGAAATGAATGCAAATGTAATCAATGTTTAGCGTCAATAATTACAAGCATTTTAATTAAATGTTCTTCGTGTCCTCTATAAACGTACGTAATTAATTCAATATCATAAACACCGTAAATTAAATTATCGACGAGTGTAACGCGAACAACTCCAACTCCTCGCCAATTGCCACATGCGAATAGCAATAACAATAATAATAAAATAATAATTGCAGTTGTAATCAAATCGACGTATTATAACAACTTATTCAGCCTGTAATTAACGTAGCAGGCGAACGTGCGCTCATTTACTTTTTTTCTCCGAGTCTTTCAAGACTATTTCACCGTATAAATTAGAATTAAGTGTTTATTGTTGCTACGCTCACAGCTCACACGAATCACTTTCTGTTTCGATTCAATTCTTGTTGGCAATCTATCACAGCGAACGTGACTGTATAAAAAAAGAATATCGTTTACTCTTTGTCAATTCACATATTAATCAAATGCACACGCGAATTAATTATTTATTGCGAAATGAGTAGACGTTTAAGAATTTCATTGACATTCAAACACGATCAATAATTTAATGTATTCAATTCCTAAAATATACTGCATTTCGAGGAGTGGACGGACGATAAGACGCACCTCAAATTTATGAGATTATTAATTAGAAAAATATCTTTTAACCCCTTAACGCTTAGCTACTTGCAACTCCGAAGGCTCCAAATCTTTCGTAGCCAATGAATACGAAATAGTTGCTAAAATTAGTTAGTTTGCACTACCGATTAAACCAATTTTTAAGCTATTTTTAGCATGGTTAAGTAATAAAGAGAAAAACATACATTATGATGAAAATGTATAGCAAGAAAATAAGAATATCTCCATCTCAGGTGCTCCACTCAAAAAATTTGCCAGAGTTATTAGCTGGTAGTACTCAATAAACACGCGTAGCTAATATTGATGTAAAATAATTGTTATTATTGTTAAGTGCCATAACTCGTACGAGTAATATTCACTTCATCATCACTTATCTCGTTAAAGACGTGCCTTAAATTTACAGTCGATTTATTGAAATAACATATATTTCACTATTGCCTTGAGACCATTAGACGCACCCAAATTTAAATTCATTTACTAGGTAAAGAACTCCGTCTAATAATTTGTTTAATAAATATTAAATACGATCACTCCCTATACATATATTTACTTCATTTACTTCAACACCGAGTCTAACTCAATGAGAGTTAGACTTGAATAACTCAAGTCACAAATGAATTCCGAATTCGAATCGGATCGAAACGCACCGACAAACACGCCGAATCCAAATTAGAATTGAATGGCCGAATTGAATTTCATATGGTAATCTGATAATGAAATGGCTGCTTGTGTGCGCGCATCCATTAATTAATTTACTGAAACGTCTTTAACCTACTTTTCACTGCCATTTTTGTTTCCCTATTTCCACTTCGCTCACATTGCATTACAAATGTCGATTTCATGTTCTGTATTCAATTACACCGAAAGTTGACTGACTTTTATGCTCAACTAAATAAATCTAAAACAACACGCATAATAAATACGATTGATTTAATTTCCATTGATTGCGCCTGATCAATGTATCTATTACCACGTGAAATAATATTCCAACTTCTGGGAATCGCGTTGCCCGAGTGCGAATTGAGAATAATTTATTAGATCTGCTCGTGAGTGAGTTAGTTTACCTTGAGTAAAAAACCCAAAGCCAGAGGTATCGTTTGAAACGAAATGATACCGACATAAACATGTTTATTTCGAATTCACCTGCAAACTTTTTTCTCGCCAGCTTTTTATGCACTGCATCCGCATCCAAGAGAAGCTAACATGATGACTATAATTAACGTTTAGATTCACATATGATACGTGTGCTTCGTGTCTCAAAAATTTCATTTTATATCATGCCGCAGTACTTCAAAAATACAGGCTTTGAAAGTTTTCGATGGGAATTAACCAGAAATCTCAATAAAATCAATTTACCGTCATGCGTTAATAATTGCAAATGCAAATAATATCAGTCTAATCCTTATCAATTCCGAAACTATTTCATATTCCACATGTGATTAGCTTATCGCAGGTAAATAGCTATATCATCAACATTCTCCTATTTTTTTCGCTAACAATCATTCGTATCCGTCATAATTCATTATTTTTGTCTGTTGGTTCAACTTTAATTGCAATTTTTAGAAAGCGATCAACATTACCTTCCTGCCTTGCCACTCTTAGCAAACTACCTGCTTGCGCTTGATACGCTTCTTGCCTTGCCATTCATTACGTTTTACCCGCTTTTGCCTTAAAGAACGCAAAATTCAATTCAATTCCATTCAACTCAAAACACTCATCAAATGAAGTTTTCAATAACGCAAAGACCGACAACAGCACCGCAGATGTTTAAAAACTCCGTACGAATCAATCAATGAATGAAATCTCTTCTTTTGACTTAGAACAGCTGCTTTCAAACTTTTCTTACATTTCTCAATACCAATTAGAATTCCATTAGCAATCAAAGAATTCAATTACGTGTTGCATGTATGCCCACCAGAACCTAATTGTTAATCAAGCATCATCATTATCTTCATCTGCACAATGTACTACATCGCTTTTCACTTTTAAGTGCACTTCTTCCCCGCGAATAAGAACGCGTGCAGTGCAACTTTCCCAAAACCGAGCTTAAACTCTACTTACGACACTTTCTCATGCCGTCTTCGCAATCCGCGCCCAGTAATGCACTCATTAACTAATGCATGCGCTTCAATCAACAAATATTTGTTCGAGATAAAACTCCACGCGTAAAATATGCCCTGTGACTCCTCGCCACGAAACAATTGCATTCCATTTCCCAACGTACAAAAGCAGAACGTGTAAAAATGCATTCAACTTTAAACCTGAACAACAAACATTCAAACTCATGCTTCGCTTCATATAATCGATAGATACCTGAACCACAAAACTATGCAACTATATTTTTTTCTTTCTCTCTATCGCATTTGCCCTTTACTACCTGCCGTTTGACGTCAGCAGCAACAGCAACAACAACAAACGTTTTCAAACCGCTTCCATGCGTGCGTTTGACGTCAGCTGTCTGTTGTTCTTAATTTATTATTACACGCAAACACACCGCACGGCGCATGCATGCATATAATGCATACGATAGATAATGCATTATGCACTGTAATATCATAGCAATGTGCTGGAATTATGACACATTAAGTCATTACTCAGTATTTCACGTTTAAGTGCTTGTCGTTGAATGACAAATCAAGCAAACAACATCCGAATTCAATAGTTAACTGTGCTTTTGTTTTTCGTGTTTGATCGACACCAAGCAATTAATTACTTTCAATCGTTAAATATACCATCAAAGCGCGCGCTTATCCGTCGTCCGCTTTTCACGCTAACGTTTTAATTTCCGCTCGTGAGTTAAGTTCTAGAATCCAGCTGCGAGCATAAAATCAATTGCTCCCTGAGACTGAGCAAATTGAGTCCGCCAGGCGCCGTCACACACTAATGAGACCGTGTACATGAATTGGAATTTCCGGTGAATCTGTTCGCACTTATTCTCGCTTGTTTACGTTTCTTTCGCTTCTGGCTGAGTTTACGTCACTCATGTTATGTTTGTACCTTTGATTGTGATTACTTTAAACGCATCTTTGATCTATCAGTTGACACGCGAGGGTATGAACAAGCGCAGATATCCGCTTATAATCTTATCGCGTTATTACTTCCGGAACAAACGTTTGGACGCTTCACCATTTGCAACTTGCGTGGAATGTGGCAAAGAAATAAGAAAGGTACTTACGGTTCTGCTTCGATGCTCCTTAATTTGGCGACATAGTTGGATGGAATGTAGCCCTCCTGGCGGGTGCGTTTGCTGCGTGCTAGCCACCAATCTCCCTGTGTGTCGTTGAGTATTTCCAAGTGTTCGCCCTTGCGGAAGCTGAGATCCTCGTCGGTGCGGGCATCGTAGTCGTATAGGGCCACAAAGATTTTCGCGTTCGGTGGATCCGGCTCGGCCGGATTCACTGCCTGCTGGCGAAGGTTGAGATCGGGCGAGGGTACAGGCAGTGGATTCACCTGCAGATTCGGCTCATTGCTCGCGCTAACGCCACCCCGCACGTCGTGGTGGTCGTCGCGTTCGGTGTGATTCTGATTGCTGAAGCAATTGCCCATGGCGGCGGCAGCGGTGGCAGCAGCTTTATGCTTGTTCGATGTCTTTGCTTTGCATGCCACGGGCAGCAGTTATCCAAATGCACCACACACGCGCATCCACCAACAATTGCACACTCACACCAACATGGTGGGCGCGAGATGAAAATGGGTGCCGCTCATCTGTTTATCACACAAATTGAGAATCCCGACGAATCGATGCACTACCGACGGCACGCAGTCGACACACCGACTGCTGATAAGAGTTCACTTAGTGGGTTTGAGTTTTCTATTTACCGCAAACCGATTACACTAGTTTGTAAAACAATCGACGCGACTACCGAACAACAAACACACTCGCTGGCAGAATAAGCAATGGCACCGCCATACGCGCTTTGCTATAAGAACTCATAGACGAATCAAGTCGAGGACGCACGATGATACAGATCAGCTAGTTCTCGGAGCGACTATAACGCCCTCGATGTATTGTGAAGCATAATTAAATACATGCAACTGAACAGACTGGATTTTAAAATTCGCTGCAGAATTTAAACTTCCTTCAGTTTTCGTTTTGTTGTACGGTCTAATAAATACTTCTTATGAAGTTCCTCAAGCAAAACCGTCTTCTCCATGCGCTCCTGAGCAGTCTGCTCAATTCTTTTGTAATACGATGAGTTTGGCTCAAAACATTTTTGGAAATGTGAGCGGTCCAAACGGTACACTTCACAAATTTCAATTGCAATCACATTCGCAATGCGTTTTTGGTCCGCAGAAATTAATGCGATTTCTCCAAAATAGGCACCATCTTGCAAATGGCATATCTAAATAATAATAATCTTATAATAAACACAAACAAAATTGATCTGTAATTAAATACTTCTCGTCCAGTTGGTGTTGAGACCGCAACAGTACCGTTGGCAATAAAGAACATGCAATCACCTTCAGCGCCGGCTTTAACAATGCAATCATTATAAAGAAAAACCTGATACTTTAGATGATAAACAACTTCGGTTATGATTTCCGAAGGTAAATCTCGCAATAAGCTGACCGTCTCAATCAACGAGCGACATGAATATAAACTAATTTCTCGGCACAATGTCTCTACAAATCAATAATTAATACAAAATCAAACAAACCTAATGCAAACCTTGATTACCTGATAACATTTCCATGATTGTACGTTCACGAAAATACTCTTTCTGGAACCGATAATCGTAATAACACAGTATACGTTGCTGCATATCCTTTGGTAAATCTTTATGGGCCATGTACTTAATCAATTGCGATATAATTGAATGATATTTCATCTCAGACGAATTCATAGACAATATTATTTGCAGAACCAATACTGCAAAATGATACATGTAATAAAACCAAAAATTCTATATATATCCTGGACTTACTCAAAAGAAAATTGCAGAAGATGAAACCAAAAGTTGAATAAATCACAAAGATCGTAACCGAGAATGGTTCATAGCGGTGTGTCATGTACATTGAATAATATCCAGTCGCCAAACTAATTGCTAAAAAGGTACAAAATTAAATTGAATCCGTAAAAAGCGTACGCACTGCTGCTCATAATTGTGTTTTATGATCAAAAAACCGCTCGAAATTTATGATTGCGTGCTTTAAAGTTAACGCTATCTTAGATACAGCATGCGTATGAGACAAATGTGTACAATACTTACATAGTAAATAGGACACAACAATAAACTGGCAAATCAAATACATTTGCACGTACGGCTGCATCAAAATCATTTCATACTGATAACTGAAGATGTAATAATCTTCCTTGTATTCTCTCACAAGAACCATTTGAATTAGCATCACATAAATGCATGTCAACCAATGCAAAACAAGTGTGACAAGCAAAACAATGCGTAGCATTATGGACAAATAGTAATAACGTCGCAATAGCTCAAAAACTCGGCGCATATACGACAAAAATCTACGCAAACGAAGGATTTTGATAACGCTAACCAATTTCACATATAATATCCAATCGCGATTATCTTTAGGCTCATGAAACGTAAAGAACAACTTCATCCAGCAGACAACGCTAATGCTACTGAGCAAATCAACGTAAAATCCAAATGTCGACATATACGATCTGGAGAAAGTAATTAAGATTAGAAATTAGCTCTATGCGATAGAAGGTATACATTTACCGCGCAATTGAACGAAAGGTCAGATGAATTTCCTTCTTGTATAAATTGCAATAACCCGTAAAGAATGTAGCAATCAAATCAAGCATAAAACTAATATCTGCTACCATTTCAACATATTCGGTCCAATAATATAAACCGGATGTGAAATAAAAACCCGTTTGAACCGGGCCAAAGATGAAATTGATAGGAATAATGATGAGCCCAATGTATAAGATGATCATTTGTGCCAACTCCCAATAAAGCCTAAATCAACCAAAGTTAGCAAACGAATTAACTTCGTATGTAAATAGTTTAGAACCTAAAGAAGCTCATTGGATGAACTATTAATTTTCCACCCTTAATTTCAGCATGTCGCCTGCGCTCTTGGTCAACAGCAGCCATACTTCGAAAATAATACTTTGTATTAGGATTCCTTATCGAAATCGTAAACGTGTTAAGTATTTGCTGCATTGTCGATTCTTCTCTCGTATTTGCCGTTTCTGTTTCCAATGAGCAAATATGATGAGTGTAATCCTCAACACGTCTCTTGCGTTTACTCATGATGACCACTAATTATTCTCACTACTCAACTTGAATTAATTGCGACAACGTGTAACTTCCGTTAAAAAGTAGAATATGATACATGAAATGTAAGCCAACTTTGATTGACAGTTGTCTCACTCATAGGTGATATGATGCAGGTCATTAAAATCTATAGATAAATGGTAAATTATATTCATAAACACCTATTTACGATTAACGTATTGAAGCCAGTTCTCGATAATTCTAAACTAAGAAGTCGCACGTGGTTTTAATTCTTCGTAGCATGGACGCAGGAAAATGTAATTCTTCTTGAGAGTGTTGTAAAACTCATGACCTTTGCTCCAGTCATAGCTTACTGAGTAAGCAAATATCTGACCATTGTGATTAAAAGCACAACATGAAATTGACTGTTCCATGGTTTCAGAAGATTTTAGCTTTGTGCGTGCATCCTTATCCCAAAAGCTAAATGTGCCATCAGCTCCAACTGTTGCAAGAGTGCCATGAATTGGATGGAATGCAATATCATTCACAGCATAAATATCCTGATAGCCATTTGGTGCTCCGTTTGAGCGGTGACATTTAAATGTGAAATTGTCCTTTGGATTGGAAGGATTCACATACTGAATAGCAACACGACCTTCAACAGATCCCAATGCATATCCAGTTGGTACTTTTTTCTTATCCCTAAACACAAAAATGGTTTTTAGAAGAGATTCTAGAATAAAATAAAGAAGATTTGTTGTATTACTTAAAAATGGCAACACATCTATGCTGATATTTGAGAGGACTATCTGTCTTCTTGAATTCCTTTGGTTGTCCTTCCAACTGATAGATTATTATGTGTCTGTTAGCTGTGCTGACCACAGCCATTGGATAATCAACATCAGCACAGTAACATCGCTCTGGTAAGTTGATGACCATGATAGGATTTGGAGATCTAACATCCCAGAACTTCAATGTTTTGTCCCATGAACCTGTCATTAGACAGGAGTAATTTGGGGCCTTGATCCAGTGACATGTCTTGATTGGTGCATCATGTTGAGCAACCTGTATGACTTGATTGCTACCCAAGTCCCATGCTTTTGCTTGCTTATCACATCCAGCCATGAAGACTTTGGTGCCATCGTCACTCCAGCATACATCTAATACAGGCCCGCCACATGTTTGCATTGACTTAGGGACAGTTTTGCCTGTCTGCTCCACTTCCCAGCACCGTACGTTATTATCCCAGCTTCCCGCAATGAGGAAATTTTGAGGCAAGGTCTCTGGTGAAAAAGACAAGCAACTTACAGAATCATCTGGAGGCGATGTTACTTCGTAATCCTTATTGGGATTTATGTTCGCAGTAGCCGGGGCAGCACCAAAACCACTCAATGTGCCTTGTTTAAACATTTTCTTCACTTAAATTCCACTTACACTATGATTGTAACAACAAAATAAAAGCGGCACAACAGAAACAAGTTTAGGTTATGTGCAAAAATCTAGTGACATATGTAATACAAATTTTCACCTATAGGTTTCTGCCAAATTTGTAGATCTAAAATACTGAAACAAACAGTTATTGAAAAATATAATATACCTGATCTAGATTTATGTGCTAACTTGTGCTAGTAATTTACTACTTATTCAGTGTAATTATTCTCATTGATAATTAAATTTCTATCCCACTAGGGGATTTGCATAAATGACATATATAGTGTAACCGCCAAAATTTTTGACCTGATCAGTGTTGTTGAGTGTTGCTCAGACCAGTTTCTTGGATCGGGAGTGGTAAAAGTTTAGTGTTTCCTTGCAGTTGTGTGTCGTCAAATTGCGAAAATAAACATGAGTTGTGTTACAAATTCGGGTACAACTCTTGAATTGAATGAAGAGGCTGAAGATGAGGCATATGGACCATTGCCAGTTTCGCGTCTGGAGGTAAGTTTACAATATTTATTAAAGCATGATGTTTATGGTACTAACAACAGGGTAATGGAATATCATCTGGTGATCTCCAAAGGCTATCAGATGCTGGATACTACACCGTTGAGGCAATTGCGTTCACGCCAAAGAAGGCCCTGGTAACAATCAAGGGTCTATCTGAAGCTAAAGTAGATAAAATCATCAATGAAGCCATCAAACTTGTCCCAATGGGCTTTACTACTGCCACTATCATGCACCAAAAGAGAGCTGAAATAACATACTTGACAACTGGATCCAAAGCTCTAGATAAACTCCTTGGAGGTGGAATTGAGACTGGTTCTATTACAGAAATTTTTGGTGAATTCCGAACTGGAAAGACTCAGTTATGTCACACTCTTGCAGTCACTTGTCAAGTATGTAAAACTACATATTGTAATAATAGTTGTTTATCACCTGAATCTGTTTTAGTTACCTCTGGATTATGGTGGTGGTGAAGGAAAATGCATTTATATAGATACTGAAGGCACTTTCCGTTCTGAACGTTTAGTTGCAATTGCTGAACGTTTCAAAATGACGCCAGAAAGTGTCTTGGATAATGTTTCCTTTGCCAGAGCTTATAATGCTGATCATCAGACAAGCTTACTTATCCATGCAGCAGCAATGATGGCCGAATCGCGCTATTGTTTAATAATTGTAGATTGTGCAATGGCATTATACCGTACCGATTTTTCGGGACGTGGTGAACTTTCCGCCAGACAGATGCACCTTGCTAAATTTCTACGAATGCTTTTACGACTTGCTGATGAGGTACATAATAAACCAATGATTGAAGATGTAAATTTAAACAACTTTTTCTGTTTTAGTATGGAATTGCTGTTGTTATAACAAATCAAGTTGTAGCGCAAGTGGATGGCGGTGCTGGTATGTTCCAAGCTGATCCAAAGAAACCTATCGGTGGTAATATTATGGCACACGCATCAACAACACGTCTCTATTTACGTAAAGGCCGTGGAGAGACACGTATCTGCAAAATTTACGACTCCCCTTGTCTTCCTGAGAGCGAAGCAATGTTTGCCATTAAGCCGGATGGCATTGGTGATGCCGAAGAGTGATTTGAAATAGTTTCGTTTAAGTTATTAATAGTAATTGGATGTTGACGAAGCATAGAGTGATTGCATTTACTTTTAAGTAATTAATTTTAGTTTGTTATCTATATGTTTGTAAGCGCGGTTTAGTTGTAAACATTTGAAATTGTTAGCGCGTTTGAAGTTCGAAAATTTATATTTTTAATTCTTAATACAACGCATTGTGAAATTCATACACAAACGTGATCAATTAAATGCGCATAACACGCAAATTGCGGAGGTGTTTGCATCCCCCGCATCTTATGACACCCACACTCGGATCTTGTAGGTTAAGGGTGGCACCGTTGTTATGATAAAGTGCAACACCCACGCGTGCAATTTCGCCCTTTTGCAGCTTGCAATATGTTCTATAACGTCAATTGCTTTGCCCCCGTATTGTCATAAACGGCGCAAAAGCAAACCCGACTTGTTGTTTACGTTTCATTCTTTTCCAAATCTACGGGTTGAAAGTAGGAATTTTACAGTTGATAAAGTAAAAGAGAAACAAATGATCACGGCGCATTTGTGAAATTATTATACGGGGTTGAGTGAAGTCAGAAAGAATTAAAATAATGGTCGATTTAAGAAGCACTACGCAAGATGGACCAATTGAGCATGGGTTCGATAATAGTGTCTTCGTTTTGCCAGGAATTGTTATTATTAGTTTATCAGGTAATTTAATCATTTAATATTAAATTTAGTACTCATGTATGAAGAAATGAATTGTTATCAAATGTTTTTACTGCAAAGAAAACTTTATTTAAATTTCTCGCTCCGCAATGTGAACAGGACACTAACAATACTTGTTTTGAATTCATTGATAGCGCAGATAAAAGCCTAAACAAGTTCGCGCAGTAGACAAGCTTCAAAACTCATTACGAGGTGATTTTATTTATATGACATACTTCAATTCTAAAATGTTACACAAACAAATTAATGATAAGCATTAAACACCGACGATATCGTTTCGAAATACTCTATAATATAACAAAACGCAACTAATTTGTTCAGTCTGTCGGTGTCCGCGGTGCGTCGTTTAGTTTTATCATATCATCGTATAAAACAAATTCATCGGTGACGATGGACGCAATCGACTTATTGCAAGGTGTGCAAGATATGGGTGCAGAAACAGCAGGCCCAGAATTGCCCCCTGATATGGGTGAATTCAAAATGCCCAGTCTGGAGCAAATGATGGAACTCTTGAGTAAAATGGATATGCCCGAAGAGGAAAAGGCCAAGATCCTTGAAGGGTTTACCAATAAAGCGGAAGTGCTCGCAAATCTCGCCGGAAAGGGCGCAGAACGTATTGGCAATGCAATGAGCGGCAAACCGGGTGCTTTCAATATGTTCACAATTGGAAGCGGACAGTTTTACTTATTGTTCATTATGCTTTCGATACTTATTTGCATTTTCGGTGAGTTGCAATTATTTAGCAGTTAATTATCATGCTCATACTTTATGTAAATGACACGTTAAATTTGCATTATCAACGTGGAAAATTGTTTTCACTACAGTTCAAATACGCTGATAAATATGCGTTGGTCTTGTTAATCTGTAGAGATAACACGTTCGATTAAACGGTAGTAACGAGGTATAACAGTATATGAAATCGCATGGGACGTGGACGACTTGTGTGCCAACGCACAACTGTATAGTCCACGAGGTTACTTAAGTTTGATGTAAACGTGTCGGCGTTCGATTGCCACTCGATTCCGCATCAATAATACATACGCGTTTCGTGCAAACAGGTAGTAGTTAGTGTATAAACAAACAAAAATCGCGATAAAATGGATATGAGCATTGGCAGGACGGACTCGCCCACCGTGAACTACATGATTTTTCTGATTGCGTTCACATTAGTGACCAGTGTCCTAGGTTCGCAGATTGTTTAATTCAATATGTGACTTTTCTCATTATTGTCAGTGAATGTGCATTTAATGTTTGTGTTGTTTTGTTGCAGTCTTCTTCGGCTTCAAACTGTACAGATCTCTCACGGAAAAAGAGCGCAAACGCGAGGAAAAGAAGAAACTGAAGCAGCAAAAGAAAAAGAAATAAGTATCCACTTGTACTTGTTATAATTACACGCATCTTTGAAATTCTCATTGTTATTTTCTGAAATTGCAACTGTATATGGTTAATTTAATAAATAAATATTAAAATTATAATGTACTTGTCAATCATACCCACTTTTCATCGATAGCTGGAGGTAAATAATCAATTTATTGATAACTTTATCGATTATGAGGCGCACCTTGTACGTGCAAATCGAAAAGTGGCCGCAGTTTGGAACATCCTAGCAAACGCGTCAAAATGGTTAATCAAATTAATTCCAAAGAAGATGCGCAGCGTGTGATCAATGATAAAATTACCGAGTTTGCTAACGAATTGGAGAAAATCAAAGAAAACTTTGGAGATGAAAGCGCAAACTTGTTAAAGCGTTTGAAGGATGGCACATTGGATCCAGAACAAAAAGATAAATTAATGCAGCAACTCAAATCAGCAATTACAGTTGCGACTAGTAATAAATTATACACCTACACTATTTTTATATTCTGCTGTGTTCTACTACTTTCAATTTTCGGTAAGTCTAAGTTTAATCAAATACCTGGAATATTTAATGATACTAATGTTGTTTCCTTTTTAGTTTATGTAGCGTATTATAAATTATACAAACCTTTAGCTGATAAAGAGCGTAAACAACAAGAGAAAAAACTGAAAAAAGCTCAGAGGCAAATCAAAAGTGATAAGAAGAAAACAAATTGAAAAGTATTTTCTATCAAAATGTTCTGTTTAGATTAAGTAAATGTATGTTACAATTGTTAATTAATACATACGATTTTAAGTTATGTAACTAATTATCTATTGGATATCAGTAAGACCAGGTCGTTGAAATTGAACATCTCGACGTGGCTGTTGACGATTTGATTGGTATTTGTTGTACCTGTTATTAGGGAGCTGACCACGTTCTTTAAATTGGTCAGTGCGCTTTAATCCTAGGAATGGTGGTGGTTTAATTTCTTCACACAATTGGCCATCTAATGTCTAATTAAGAAAGAAATGATTATTTCCAATTTGAATGTTATTATCACATCACAGGATAACTTACAATATCGGAGTAATGGCCGTGTTCAATGAAATATTTATCAATTCTGTCAATTTCCGCCTGTAAATCTGCATTTCCACTTGCTTGGATTGCTTTCTTTACTTCGTCAACAACATCTTTGTTAAATGTCTGTTTTGCATGCTGTTCAACTTCAAAAACGTTTTTCAATAGATTTACTGCATCGTCTAATCGTCCAAGTTTGGCTAACGACGCGGCTTTTAAATTGCGAATTGTTGTATAGTTTTGATTCTGTGTTGTCGCTACTATTTCTAGACAAACATCTGGAGCATTTTGTAAATGTGCTAAACCTGCACAAAATGTGACAGCACGACGCATGGGATAATGTCCAGCATCTTTCAAGTCATTCCATAAGTTCAATGCATATTTGTAACTGTCTGGTGTATTCTAGAATTTCAAGTGTGAAAAGCTCATATTTAAGTAATAATTGATGATTACTTACTAATTTATAACAAGCTGCCATTGTCAAGACAACAATATTCCTGGGATACTTTGTACCTTCAATTTGTCTGCCTTGAATGAACTCAAACATTTGCAACATTTCCTTGTACATTTTATTTTCATACAGTAGATCTAAGAGGAGTTGGTAGGTTATCAGCTGATCAAAGAACCCTTCTAATTTGGGTGATGTGAAACATTCTAAAGCCTCGTTTGGTTTGTTCAAAGAGTGAAACATCCTCATCACCACTGGACCAAACACAAAGTTACCAAAACGTAACTGCTTGTTTTGTTCACTGAATTTGTTAATCATCTTAACAATTAGATTGACATCATTTTCTTTGGCTAAATGTATCATATTCTTCAGATCTTCTGTGAATATCATGTTTTTAGAGTCTTCTGTAGTGTATTCTTCCATTTTGGTTCGGAATTTCTCTGTGATATTGCCTAATTGTTGATCTGTTCTTTTCTGTTGTAGCTTGAATGATTCAATGCCCAATGTTACCGGCGAATATAATGTACGTGCTGTTAGAAAATACATTGAAATTGAATGGTCACATAACGAGGCAGCTTATTCTTGAAATATATCGTAAATACTGAAGCAATGACTTACCATGAATTATACTTGCTGATGATTGTATAATATTTTTCACCGCATATTTACTATACGCACCAGATAAATGTTTAAATGTATGTAAAACTCCTGCCATCGTGTAAAATTATGGGGATGAACAACTGTTATAACACCAATTAAATTAATTCACGTACAAAACACTCAATCAAGCACTACTAAACAAATCCAACCTCACTTTGAAAAACCTCATGAGCCGAATTCCATAGACAAGTTCTAAGATGCAAAATAGCTTTGACTGACAATGTTCAATCGCGCTAGGGGCTTTGCAATTTAAACGCGCCAAATATTTGCGCAAATATTCGAATTCAAATTGCTACTGCAGCAATTCTTAACTCATGCAAAAAGTAACACAAAGTTTTTGAGTTATGACAAGCCACGTAAGTTGCTTGAACAATTTCAATAATAATTTAGTCTAGAATATTTTTATTGTTGCAATGAAATAATAGAATAATATCTTCTTTTTCAATCTCTTCAAAATTAGTAATACTATTACATTAAGAACTAATCACTGTTCAATTATTGCAAATAGCTTAATAACAAATCTTTGTATAAACAGCCATAAAATCTTTAGTGTCTTTAACTTCCTGGTACGAGTGCAATTCGTAACAAACTCGTCCAAATCTTGGTTTAAATGGTTCTGGATTGGTATGTGTACCTCGTCCTTCACCTGGTCCTATAATAATAATTACATGTCCATCGAAATTGTCCACGTATTCCCGGAATGCATCGCCATCATTAAAGTAGCAAAACACTAGAATGTAATTGCTGTGTAATTCTGTTGACTTAATAGGAAATTCAGGATAATAATGCTCTATAAACAACGGATTACTATAACGACTCTTCCACCAAGATTCGTTCACTTCATAACCAAGTACAGGAATATCTAAAATAATACTTATAACTCATTAATATCTCTCAAAGAAACACTATAATCTCACCTGCACCGAGATATTGTTGTAATATCCATTCAAATAGTCCACAGCCGCAGCCAATTGAAATAATACCCTTTAATTGGAATAGTTTAAGTTTACGAGCAAAGAACTCCAAGTTCTCGTAGCTCGGCCAAACCCACAGAAACTTATGGGCGATTGGATTATCCGAATGTTCGTTTAAATTCAAAACTTTTCGCCAGTCATTCTGGCTGTAATACTTTAATAACTTATGTTCAAATTGCTTTTCTAAATCTTCCACGTTCATTTTCACTCTCTAGTAGTCGTCACTGGTCGTCACTAAACTGATCATCCTTTTGCATAACGGGTGTGTGATTTCAATGACAGCTAAACCTAAACCTTGAATTCAAGGAAAAAAATCATTGCCAATAAGTTTGACCTGCATGCACTGCTCGTGCCACTTACTCGTGCAGGTATTTATAGATTTTTAAGTGAAACTATCCATACTTTGCGTGTATTTATAATTAACTATACATAACATTTGTAATTGCAGATTTATTTTTTCCTAGATACTTTCAAGGATGATTTCGAAATCGTCAACAAGAAACGTACAATAATGCAGGATAAATCAATGTTTATTGCTTATTATTAGATTCCTTATTGCTAGAAAGATACTTTCTCTTTAAATAATTTATGATCGCACATATAAGCTCGCAAGAATAGTGAAAAATGATTCATGTTTGTACAAATTATCGCTTATTTATTTTCTTTGGTTAGTTTTGATTCCTTTTTAAAAGAATTATCATCGTGTCTGTTCGAAGGATTAAATAGTGTGAAGTAAACAGGGATAATTAAAACCAAATGAGCTTATGCCTCATGACCGGAGTAAATTTTGGATTTAAATCCAGTAGGCGTTAATTTAACACCTAAAGTAATACAAGATTTCTGAATAAGTTTATTGAATTATCTATTGGCATATTGCATAATTTTTTATATTATGAAATTTACAACAACCTTGGTTCAGTGCGCTACAACTTTTAATCACCGTGTTAAACTTTGAAGATTGTTTATACAATTGGTTATAAATAACAGAAGACGCAGATTGTTCGTTAAAACTGTTTGGTTTTGCTTTGTTTATGAGAGGCGTGTTGTTTATAAGAGGCGTATATGCTCATCACTAAACAATTCGTATATGCGTGATTACAGCTTTCATCAGCTCATCCGTAAAGTATCATCATCAGCATGCGCGCAAATAAATAATAAACATCTTCGCTTCGAACAATTGACCTGCGCATTCATGCTAAAGATGATGCTCGCAGATGATGCGTCCGAGTAGGAATGTAAGATATGTTTGAAACTGGTTTTTTGTTATTAAATTGTATATAATTACGAGTGAATTCGAACTTGTATCTATCGCCGGCTAAAATGAAAGTGTTAGTGTTAGTTTGTATGCTTCTTGTGCGGTGTCAAATTTAAGTGCGCAAACATGCCCAAGTCGGAATTAGTTATACAAATTGGTGAAAAACGGAAGCACACGGACGATGTACCCCGTGAGACATCTCGTCATCATGTGCAAATATCACAACCACCAACAGCGGGGGCGCAAACGCCCTCTAAAACTTTTTGGAAGATGACAATTGCGGAGAAATGGCAATTTATTCGAGAACTCACTACAGTTGAACCACTTATTGCGTGTTTTATTCTGGGCAATACAATCACTGAAACAGCATCCAACAATTTATTGTTGGAGAAATCATGCAGGGTTGATTCGCAGTTTAATGAGACCGTCTGCGATGCAATTCTTGGAGGTAAAGCGGAACTCTTCAGGAATGAAACGGAAGTTGTTGGTTTGAATATCACCTCATTGACTGCATGGCTTGTGCCTGTTTGTACAGTTGTACCCTTAATTCTCAGTTTATTTTGGGGATCATTTAGTGATCGTCATCAAATCAGGAAGCCATTTCTACTTCTTCCATTGTTTGGTGAATTGGTTGTTTCCCTATTGTGTGTTTTGAACGTAATCTATTTGACCGAATGGGATTTAACCACCTTTGGAGTGCTAATATTCTTAGTGCCGTCGTTTTTCGGAGGACAAATACCACTTCTTTTCGCAATTTTTGCTTATATTGCGGATGTGAGTACAGTTAAGCAAAGAACATTGCGTGTTGCATTTGGACAAATTGTTATACAAGTATGCTCGATTATTGGACGTCCTTTGAGTGGTATTCTATTTCCAATTATTGGATATTATGGAATATTTGCGATTTATTTTGTCCTTATACTGCTTGGAATTCTGTATGGACTTTTTATCCTGAAGGAATCCCTGAAACCGAGAGATGTTGACAACAAATGGGCATTGTTTTTAGATTTGTTCAATCCGCATCATATCAAGGATATATTCAGCGTGTTGTTTGTAAAAAAGAAGGGAAATAATCGTTTGCATGTCATTATCATAATGATTATCTTGTTTATAAACAGTGGAGTTGGAGCTGGTAAGAGCGTGTTTCTGTGTAGGTGGTTGCATACGACAATCTGAGTTTGAACATTCTTTTAGGTGAACAAAACTTGCTTTTGATTTATTTAAACAATGTTTTGGAGTTTACTGCCGCAAAGTTTAGCTTCTTATTGACATTCAATGCATTAGTACACTTGAAAGGTGAGTAAAATCGAACAAATATTGAGTATTTTACTTCAAAATTGATTTTAGGTAACATTTTGGGTGTCTGGTTATTCACAAAACTTTTGAACTTGAGTGATTATACGATCATTAATATTACACTCATAAATAAAATGATTGCTAATGTTGTTCTGGCAATAGCTGCTTCCGCATTGGTATTTTACATAGGTAATTAACAACAATTTCACAAGATAATTAATTCATGAGTTATCTTTTAGGAATTTATGTGAGTTTATTCATTGGCATAACAACGATTGGAATTCGGTCACTAGCGACAAAAGTTGTCGATCAATCGGATTTGGGAAAAGCGCAATCATTTTTTGGTATCTTTGAAGTTTTAGGAAGCGCCATATTTATACCAATCTACAATAAAGTTATATTTGCGAATACAATAAACAATTTTCCAAGTGCCTTCTTCTATGCAGCGATATTATTCATGGGCATTTGTGTCATTTTAGTATTGTAAGTAATTTTTAGCTCCTGTTTCACACTTGTAATTTAAATCTGTTACAGGGTGATGCAATTCACTGACAGACATAATACAAAAGCTGAAGAGCGAAGTAAGCATTTGGAAGGTGTTGACAATCCTGCAATGACGATGGGCGAAGTCCAAACGACACGCATTTAGTATTAAACCATATTATAATTCTTTATATACATGAACTAAGTTATTAAGTTTATAAATCTATCACATTTCTTGACTTAAAACTTAAGGTTAATTGTTGGCCTAGGTGGTTTTGTTGGTTTCACATTTTCAATGTCTGTTCGTTTAAGCAGTAGCATCAAAAATCTTTCATGTACCATTTGGGGAAGTGTGACATTATAGGTGACTGACCATTGTATAATTTCAGAGCAGCTTTTTAAGTCTCCACATTGAACTAGAATGCAAATATAATTTATTTAGGGTTCAATTATGATTAGATTTTATGATGTACTTACATTTATAGTGAAACAATGCCACTAAAACACTACTATACTGTGCTTTAAAGTCATATTTAAGAAGAACTTCTAACATTCGGTACACCACTTCAGCTTGATGTTGCTTTAATGAAGTAGATACCACATATGGAAGATTACCATAGTTTACCAAGGCTTGCAAAAGCCAATCATGGGTTTCAAGCAACTCAAGAGCTAATTTTTGGTCAGAGAACCATTCACTTAAGAAACATGCTTGCCAGACACAAACTAAAGGAAATGTGTCTTTGTGTTCTACATATATTTGTTCACTAAATTTTATAATACTGACTAGAATTGCTTCACTGTGAGTAGTCAGCTCATTAATTAGATATCTTAACATCATTTTAATTCTTCTTCTCAAAGGTGTTTGCTTCTTGTATGCATGTTCAAATAATTGTAAAGCCTTTACTATTTCTCCATTGGTCCAATATGCTTCAGCTAAATAGTGATCAAAGCTGAAGTTTGCCTTATAAAAAGGATCATTACAATTTTGCTCCTCAAAGACTTTCTTTAGTTCACAGACAATATTAATAGTACCCTTTTTAGAGGCTGTGTCCAAATAGTGCAAGATATTTGCAAATGATGGCTTAACACCTGCCTCCTGGCACTGCTTAATAAACAATTCAATGTTTGATTGACCACCATCATTAATAAGACTCGTGAACAAATTATCTAGCTCAGTTTGTGATAATTGTTTTAAATTTTTAGCAACAACTGTGGATTTCCTAAGATGGCAAGCCTTGCAGGGTTTGCTTATGGCTGGCCTCTCCCATTTTTGATATTTTTTATGCACTAAATCAGTGGTAAAATTGTCAATAACATCACACTTGTTTACTTCTATTGTGAGCACTTTATCTGATAGCAGTCTATAAACAGTAGCTAAGGGAGCAAGGCACTTGAAACGATGCACTGCAAATAGTGAAGCCATTTCTGTCAACCATTATCTCCCGCACTCATTTGATTTAATATACGATTCTACATTTTATATTTATTTATAAACATCATTATCGCAATATTTGAAGTGAGGTTATATCACCACCTACGTTGAAGTTTCATTGGGCAAGTGTATGGGAAGACGATAGTTTTCCCAAATAGCGTTGAGGACGTTGCTTGTCGGATCAATTTCCAATATCTTTGTTAATCTTAATATATAGTTTTAAACATATAAATCAAAGCTAATAACAGCTAAAAATTATAGACTTAATTAATAAATTTTTAGATTCAGTATCTTGTTATTCTTTGAAAACACTTCAAAGTATTATTCGTTAAATACTGCTCAATAACGTTAAATGATTTCGAAATTTAAATGTTTAAAACTCGTAGTTGTAATACAAGTTTAACAACTAGTATACAATTATACAATTGCGGTGCGTGATTGGAAAGCACAGACAATATTAAGATTATTTTCAAGGTGTGGCACCATCACGCATATGTGGACTTGTTACGTAATAATTTGTTTTTCGTATCATTTCCACAATTTTTATTCTAAGATTGCAACGCAATAGACGCACAATAAATATATTAATCTAAAAAATTTCGTCATATGCGTATAATCAATAGCTGCATAATAATTTCCATTTATGTATGGTCATAGCGCGTAATATGTTCTTGTTATTTTTCAGGCGCGATGGTGACGTAGCAGGCAGATATCCAGCGGCACAAAGAACATACGACCAATGCAATAGAGTACGTTATATTTCAAATAGGGACCGTTTAACGCCTGAGATTATTCAAACTGTGCGATTGGCCCGGACGCGCACGACCGCGCCCGACTCCGAGGTTACTGTTTGGCCTGCGTTCTGCGCCATAGTCGCGCCGTACACACGCGCCAGTTGTGGCAAGAGAACCGTTGCGAGTTGAATACGCGTGTCGTTTTATCAGAAGTGTATCATTCTGCGAACTGCCTCAATGTCGATAAGTACACCGATTCGGTAGGACCGTGCCCGCCGCCGTCGTCGTCGTCGTCGTCGTTGTGGAAATCATCAGCGAATCGCGTAGGTTTCCTTCTGCAGATCAACGGCGATCGGTTGTGTGTGTAGGTGCGTGCGTGCGTCTTCACATATTCCTGCTTTTGCGCCTTTGAGCCCGTGTGCGTGCGGTCCGGCTCGTTAAAACCAAACATCGTGTGCGTCGTTGAACTTGGATATCATGTCTGTTTACTACATCCCCGGGAAGCGGGAGTTTGCCAATGGGTGAGTTCACGCTTTCAGTTACCAGTCCAATTGCATCATGTAAGATGCGCGTATCCGTTAACTGCGGAAATAATTTACAACAATCTGTAATACGCGACTGCTATGGCTAGTCGTAGATGTCGCAGGAGGGTCGACAATCTATTAAAATAACAACAATATTCACATGGTTCTGGACTTCTACTTGCACTTGCTTAATAGCTATTTAATAGTCATCATTACCAGCAGCTCTTTGCCAGCAAATGGAAATGGTAGTTCATTTAATTACTTGTCTACTTTATAATGGTATTACTGCGCGCATTCATACTACCGGTACGTGGCGATGTTTATTTTTGAGCACATGTCCATTTAATCATTGATGTAGCAGGGATTGTATAAATTAAACTCAGTCATGCGTTTCATGTCCAGATATGGAATGCCATCGTGACTATGATAAAATTATCATGCTCCTAACCTTAGCGGAAGCCTTTTATGCACTCTATCATGTTGCACTGCTGGTTGCATAGGAAAGTAAAACAAGCAATGAAAATTCATGTAAAAAATTGAAACAACCACCTATTGATGTTGATTGAAAACCAGATGAAGCCAAACTTGTTCTTTCAATGAACCAGCCAGCATTTAACCCTATTTTCACGTACAGACAGGTCTTTTGCTTCAGCTATGTTTCCCACGACGCAATTCTCTTGGTCGGATTTATTTTAGTTTGGATGACGAAAAAGCGCGGTATTTTGATATAAATATAGGACAGTGGCACAGACGCTATGCAATTGAAAGCCCCCACACGCATTGACTTCTTCACCGCGCTTCCCTCTCACAGTACGTGTATATGTCGATCTTCTTTTACAAGAGTCCCAGGGTTGCAGCTGTCGCACAAACGTACATTACCCTGCTGCGGATGATGCGTTGAGTTAGAAAAGCATTGTGTTTATAGGCACACGCTCAACAATACACAAGCACTGAAGTGAGAAGATCGAACACGCATTTATCGTAAGAAACCCTGAAGAAGGACGAAAACAGTAAATGTCGGAATGCCCCAAGTCTAAATTCAAAACGCAGACTTCTTTAGTGCATTCACACGTCAAAGATTTGCTTTTATTGTGTGCCAGGTTAACAATTGAGTCATACGCGCGATTCAAGTGAGAGCGAAAACGTGTTTGGAGGGAATTCCCATTTCCGTAGAATTGCCAAATTGCGCACGAGGTATTTAAATTTTTAAATGGCAATGGCAAGTTTCGAAAAGTTTGAATTTATTATGCGCGTTGGCAAATGAATTATTGATTTAAATATTTAGGTTTTTTGCGACATGTGCAACGCAAAAGTGAAAAACAATGCTTTCGGCGTGGGGAGTTTATGATAAGGGGAACTGATGTACGCGTTTAGGGTTGATGCGGGTGCATTGTACACTAGCAATGCAAATGTAAAGACCACGCGCGCGCCGAATTGACAATTGATGTGTGTGCGCATTTCATGATGTTCCGGGGATTGTACATACGAGTGTCATGCACGCATGTGAATTGTGCGTTTATTGATGAGGCAGGTGGTCGTTGCACTTCTGCATGCAGTGAAGTAATAAGCATGGTGCGTCTAGGAGGTGAGGGAAGAGGAAGGGAGTTGTTGTTAGTCATCATCATCATCATTTGCCAACCATCTGCTTTTATTTTCTATCGCTTACCGCATAGAAATTAATCAATAATCATGCGCGAATCGACGATTTAATAATACATTATTTTTATATTTATGTTTATGAAGTTCATTGCTGGCAGCTGCAAAAATTTTGCTTCTATAACTGTATCGTTTGTACTCCAATTATGCGCGTCGCTCGTGCTAAAGGTCTTGGATCTTGAATCTTGGGATAGGACACAAAAAGAAATTGGTTGGATGTCGCGTCGCGTGCCCAAGACGTTTAAGAATCAGCTGGAGCAGCTGTGCAATCGTACCGCGTGTTTTCCGCATTATTTCCCACTTGGGATACGTCTGAACTTGGCCATGGGTCGCGCGTAAACTTATTGCCAAATTTCTTCGTTCTCTACGTGTAGCACCTTTATTTCACTCTATCACTCAGCCGAAGCAACAACAAGGGCTTTCTTTGCATTGTCGTGCGAATTTCTTACCTTTCAGGAAGAACTTTTGTGTTCGTATTGCGCATTGTTGACGAGGGGGAAGTGCACAAGGCAAATGTCGTCTGTGGAGATGGCGGGCTATAGATAAGCGTGTCAACTTATTTGATATCCCCTCATTTTTTAAATTTGCGTTTACTTGTTTCTCATGCATTTTACGAAAAATTATCGTGGGAATTTCATCCTGTCAACTTGCAATTCAAAAAATGGAGATTATTTAGCTTCTGCTCTGTGCTATGAGCACGTGCCGTAATAATGGCAGACATCACGCATGTAATAAATATTAATAATAAACGCCTTGATAAGCTAATTATAATGAAGACGCAAGCCTACCACATGTCGTCTGCTTCGAAAATTCATTCAGTCCGCCGCTCATTTCTTCACTGAAATAATGCATCTAGACTCTTGCGGAAGGGAAAAAGTGGCGCGAGTTTTCTTCGTAACACACGCGGCGTAGCATTTGATCGAATTTGGCGCGTGTTGCCCGTCACACAAAGCCAACATATGTCTTATTCTTGGACCGTCTGCTGCTTTCAACTTCTTCTTCTTCACGTGGATTTTTCTTGTGTGCACCTGCCTGCGTTCTTGAACAAAATGCATTTTTCTAGCTAATGATTTCCTGCATCGTATGCGTCTATTTCCTTCAATTGTACCGCGTGCGAGGGTGCCCCACACGTGGACATTGAACTTTAAATAAAATGGAAGAAACAGTATGTTGTTGACCCATGTGGGAGATTACTTAGGGCAGAAAGGTTTATCGTGTTTGAAGGAAAAAATGCAGGCAGAAGGTGAATGTACTTTATAGTAATGCGAGCACCTGACTTTTATTCAAATTCTTCAAGGAAACTATTCTTACACATTTTTATATAACTTTAGTTTATTTTTTTTTGTGTGACAACGATAAATTCAAGTGTACTTTGAAGTATTTGTATAGGTAGATTTCCTGTAGATTGAGCAGCATAATTTGATATAATCGTAATTCTTTTGATGAGCATTGTTCTCGCATGCAATGAAAGGAAACCCTGCTAATGGACGAAACAAAAGCGCGCTGGCCGAAAGAGGAAAGAGGGCAGAGATCGGAGTTATGCTTGACGTACGCGTGTAAGGGCCCGTTTCCTTCCTTTCGAATATAATAAATATTGCGTGCACCTTCAAGCACTCGCTCTTCTCACCCCTTTTTCCACGTGTACATTCGAATGCATTTCCGTCCACAATGAATGCAATTTTCATCATCATCGTCGTCGTCGTCGTGGTCTTTATATTATTTGTGCTTACTTCACCGAACAATACGCTTCAAACTGCGATGCGAACGATTGAAGGCATCGCGTTTGACCCACAATCGCATAATAATGCTGCTAGTTGAATAATTTATCTTGGGATAGTGAGCGAGTAAGGGGGCTCGAATTGCAATCCCATTATCAGCTTGTATTACTAGAGCGCCAGAGATAAATGAAGAAAGAAATTCGGCACTAGGTCAAAGCATCTTTCGTCTCCCATGCTGCTGCTGCTCGTGTGGAATTAGGAATTCTCACTGAGAAGAGTTTGATATCTTCTCACCCCTTTGCGGCGTGCGACCCTAATGCTAATTTAGCGTGAGATGAAGAAACAGGTACATACATGGGAGATGCACCAATGTCAAAGATAATGTAGTGGCAGACCTTTTGACAATGCGTATTAGAAATTTGAAGGGAAGTGTGAGAAGTACTGGGGTGCGTACGTACTTGGTTCGCTGGGGTCACCCCAAAAACAACAACAACCACAGTGCAACAATGCAGAGTTGCATCGTCGTACGTAACTATGCGACTCTTAGACGTGTAATAGAAACACCATTGTGGTGTTTCCCATGGAAAAGTGCGAGAAGGTGTAGAAATTGCATCTTGCCCCCTCCTTTCACAAGCATGGGAAAACTGACCCGATGGGGAACCCTAGCTTAATTCGTCCCCTAATCTATGCTAGAACATATTGCAATAAATTGTAAATTATGTAATGCAACGCCAGGTGGTTTTCTCGTCTAATAATACGCATGTGTGTTTTGCTTTTGTAGAACGGCTGGCGATGTTAAGCGCGAAGAAGAATCTGAAGATAGCACACGGGAAGATTCAGATGACGATTCGATTGTTCTGGACGGACAGTGGCAATCGCAGAACAAGAAGCCGGTGAATAAGGGGCGATGGAGCAAGGAGGAAGATATGCTGCTGAAGATGCTCGTTGACGAGTATCGAGATCGATGGGATCTGATAGCAGGAAGATTTCGCGACCGCACTGACATCCAATGTCAGCAACGATGGGCAAAGGTCGTCAATCCCGATTTGGTGAAGGGGCCATGGACCAAAGAGGTATGTAGCAATTAAGATCATTAGTAAATATTAGCCCGTGGGATTCGGCGAATGGAGTATAATGCCCTCGAGTACCTTGTGGCGCGTTTGTTTTCATCATACAAAGTGATAAAAAGCGAGTCTAAGTAGAACCGGTTTAAGCTGCTCGTATGCCGCTTGTACCCTCAGAAAATGGGACAAGTCACGTTATTTTTCTTTCGGGTTTGATACATGTACGGCTTTTTCACTTTACGTTTCCTTGCACAAAGGTAAATTATATTTTTTTGTTGCTTCGTTTTCTTTACGCATGGACGCGTTTCTTGGGCCCGAAGCGATGCGACGAGGGGGAAATATGGCGCGCAAAGAAGAAGAAGAAAGAAGCACACATGTCGAATACTAAAAAGTTGATAGTTTTCAAAAATGTTTTTCCGGCCTCGAACGCAATTATCGGCTTTGCATAGTTTTCTCAAACAAAAAACGACACAACTACTTGAATACCAGAAGAAATTTATTGCTTTCCTGCTTGTAGAATGCGATTTATTAACCAAATATGTATGTGGTTGAGCGTTCGTAAAACTCGTGGGGTGTTGATGCACTTCCAGCAGCTGAAATTGGGTCAACGGAAGTTAGGAACTTGAAGACAACTATTGAAATTGTAATGTAACATATCTAACAGATGGCTCATTCTTAGTTTGCATATGCGTTAATAGACGAATGAAACTTCAATTCTTCTTTTCTAATAGCTTCAATTCAATTCATACGCAGTAATTACTGCGATACAAAGGTGTTGAATTTGTTGAAGACTAAAATAACTATTATCACATTCGGTCGGTTATTTCTATTTCTATTATGTATTTGACTGACTGTTGGTTAGTTTTGTATTTCAATAAGAACTTTCGTTATTTCTTAAGAGTTACCTAGCTTTGCATAGATATCCAGTTACGTTATAGATGAATATTTGCATTTCTTCGAGTCTTAGCGCTCGTTATTATCAGATTTCAATAGGAAATTCATTGAATTATTTTAGACCGTTCGTTTTATTCACGCTTCGAAGTATGCAAATTTCTTATTTTATCATTTGAAATACCATATTATCTCTGCTGGCGCTGTTTATTTAATGCAATATTAAACATTATTTTGATTATGAATGTGACTTGAGTAACTTGGCAATAGATTCATGCGTAGTTGTATGTACACATTGCTTTGCGATAACCGTCGTATTGAACTTAATTATAATTCATATGTATTTTTAATCAAATAACAGTATGGCTTATAAGTTCTTGTACTGATTTAACGAATGTTCAATTTGAAATTTCATATCATATCTGAGCGTGTTCTACAAACGTGACTTTCTTAACTAAAACAGAAGCATACGCCCATAATGTATTTGAATGGTTACTTAATATTATTGACAATGTCAATGTTTGCTTGGATGCGCTTATCGTGTTCACTTGAATATTAATAAGAGATTAAGAAAAGGATGTGTACCTTCAGCAACTTAATTTGCTCAAGCCAAGTTAAAATTTAGTTAAATTCTCAGGTTATTCGAGTGGAAAGTCTGTTTTTCTTCATTTGTTATGAATGCCGTATTCATAGTTCACACAGAATTCAACCAGTGGAACTGCACTATGCGTCATGTGAACCTTTTTCAAATGAAAAGGTCAAGAGATAAACGATTAACGTATTTACACGTTTATATCGTCACCTTATGGTGCCTTATGCGCTTCCTAATTGCATATAAATGATGAGAATGTGCTGGTGTTCTGCAACAGTAACTTTTCGACTGCTCTATCTAATTGCTCATGTCATTTGCAGGAGGATGAGAAAGTCATCGAGTTGGTGCAACGCTACGGGCCGAAAAAGTGGACGCTCATAGCAAAACATCTGCGCGGTCGTATTGGGAAGCAATGTCGTGAACGTTGGCACAACCATTTGAATCCAAACATTAAAAAGTCAGCGTGGACGGAGCAAGAAGACGATATAATCTATCAAGCGCACAAACAATGGGGCAATCAATGGGCTAAAATTGCTAAACTTTTACCTGGACGGTATGATTATTGTGAATGAATGAAATTTGAGTGTGTACTTATTGATGGGTACTTTCAGGACTGATAATGCAATCAAAAATCATTGGAATTCGACGATGCGTCGCAAGTACGACATTGATCGTATTAGCGGCGAAGCAAAACGTGGTCGTGGACGTAAAACGCTTCGATCTGAGCCACGGCTTAATTACCGTGCGCGCCAGGTTTCTGATAATCAGTCGTTGTATATGGACGAATGGCATGATCAGGGTAGCAGCCAATCGTCAAATCTTACAGCACCAAGTCCTTCTCCACACACGCCTTCACAATCAGCCATGTTCCCCACGCGATCTCCGCAGGATTCGTCTTCAAACTTCTCTGATCTCCGTTACGCCGCATTGGATTCCATGAATGGTATGGAAACGATGGGTGAACTGTGCTCGCCGGGTATTACACCGCTGAAAGACAGCGAGTATGGTCGTCGGAATTTTATGCGCAGTCATCCATCGCCACAGAAGTTGCCTTACGTACCTGCACCACGCCAGCCACCTGCAATTTTGCGCAAGTCGCGTACTAAGCGGCTGAACAGCGATAGCGGTATCCATGATTCCACAATAATCAGCGATGTCTGCAGTGTGGATGATTATACTTCGATGAAGTCGGATACGCCGCATCGTGCCGGCTCTCCGGAGAGGGACACGCAATTCACACAAATGCAATTCCTGATTAACAGTCCCAGCCTTTCGTTTGACGTCTCTTTAGCGTCCACGCCTGTCGCTAACAGATACGGGCATTCATCAACCATCACGCCGACCAAGACAAAATTGCGACCGGTTAGTATTGTTTTCAGCGGTGTAATAATCTCATAATAATTTTATGTATTTTAGGATCGTGATTATAGTCCATTGACTACTCCAAATAGCTTTTCAATCAAGACTGAACCGCGTGCATCCACATCTGAAGCAACAACGCCCAGCAAAGGTAGATTGTTGTTGAATAGCGACACGCCGCGTACGCCAACGCCATTCAAGAAAGCGTTGGCTGACTTGGAGAAAAAGTCTGGACCCATAAAGAATTTGCCGGACACACCTACAAGATTGGAAGATATTACGGAGATCATGAGGAAGGACCAAGACACTATGCTGTTGAATGTAAGTTTATCTTCTTGCAGCGTAACCTTTTCTAATGTTGTAAAATATTGAATTTCAGAGTGAAAATGGTTTTCTCATTTCTGGCAAACGAAAACCACATATTCCAGCAGATAAAGAAAATATTCTGCCAAATAAAAAGGTTCGAAAGGCATTGG
The DNA here is from genome assembly GCA_963978815.1 of Aleochara curtula. Taxonomy (NCBI): domain Eukaryota; kingdom Metazoa; phylum Arthropoda; class Insecta; order Coleoptera; family Staphylinidae; genus Aleochara; species Aleochara curtula. The sequence goes on along the minus strand of OZ022216.1, from coordinate 13,534,180 downwards.
CACCGTCATGGACGTCAACACCCACAGTGTCATCAGATATGCCCTTCGCCGTCGAAACACCTGTAAGTTTTTCATTTTCATTTTATCATTCGTTTGTGTCTTACATACTGCGCTTGCTTTCTCGCATTTAAGTGAAAATTAACCCGTTTATGTTTTTTTACGTTTTGATTTATTTTGTGTGTTCTTTTGTTTTACGTTTTTAGAGTAAATCGTTGGGTGAAGATCAAATGTATCTCTTCCATACGCCGAACTCGTATACAAAAGACTTGCTTGGCGGTGTCGCCGCCCTGGAATACAGTGCGAAGGTACAAGACTGGTATAGTTTTGGAGATCATATTTTACCACACCCAAAATAATAACCAAAAACAAAACGAAAACACTAAAACAATGCGCCAGAATTCACCTCGTACTCTATCTACCGATGTGATATTCAAACGTAACCTGCACCTATTAACACTCTTTACGCGCTCGTTCGCTAGCTAGCTCATTGTACCCTTCTTGTCTCACTTTTTTTGGAGTAAAAATACGCTTCTAAAGCGCACTACTAAATTTGCATGAACGATAGATCTTTACTTCTTTCTTTCTGCACTTTACTTTTCTTCTTTTTAATTATTTTTATTAACTATTTATTATTTATTTGTTCTCTATTCGAATATTGCGTACACAGACGCAGCGTATACACACACACTTTATTGTAAAACAATGGATAAAGAAGCACGTAAATTATTTCACGTAGTTCGCATGCGAAACGTATGAATGAAAAGCAACTGACTGCTTGCCACACACGACCCCCCAATCAATGGTGATGATGCACCAACAAAATGTCTAAAAGGGGTACAATGTACCCGCTGAAGTCAAGTCAATTCTGGGGTTAATTGCAATCTAGTCCGATTGAAAGTCACATCGTTTATCAAATAGTTTTCGGTTAAATACACACAGAAAAAGTATCAATCATGTTTCTATACGACACCAAAAATGATTTAACGCGTTCACCAAATTGCATCCGCAATTCGAAAATTGCGATGCCTTCTTTCTTTATAAATTATTATTATTTTCTTTATTAACGTATCTCGTTTTATTTGAGTGATTAAAGCATGAAGCACTTGATTTTCTTGTTATTTGTGTTGTTAAATATGCTAAGCATATAAATATATATCCAACGATAGGGAGAAACGCCGCTAAATTAACAAACAAACAAAAAAATTTTATAAAACTCACCAAAAATTAGATTAACTATTCTGTTATTAACTTTATTTTTATTAATATTATTATTTAATTATTATATTATGTTTTTGAGATAACACTGACTGTCAGCTAAGACAGTCAAGATGTGTGGGATACCAATGATAAACTATTACACATGAAACGAACAAGTTATAGAAAACATAGTTCATAAGTTAAGCAACACACAGAGGTGCTCAATGAAGGCAAAATAACAGCAGAGTTGTCAATTTAAAGCAAGAGGGGCAGCTAGTACTTTGTGCCAAAGAGAAGAATCATATTTTGCTCTTGTCTATCATTGATGAATATGAAAATTAATCGGTTAACGTATAGTTTGAGTGCCAAGCATCTGCTGCTTGTTTTGTTAGCATTGAAAAAGCTAAGGTAATATTATGATATACTTATGACATGATGCACCGCACCACATTTAGTTGCAACGATTTTGGTGGTTGCAAAATTGAAGACGATTGCGCGCACACTTTCAAATTTCTAATCACATCTTAATTCACTATCTCTCTGTAAGTAAGTGTGATGGGTATTTGTATGTATGGTAATGTAGCTTTCTGTCCTCTTTTTGTTTTTTGATTGTTATCTCCTACCACGGCAGCTCGCGCCATCCAACACCACCAGTTCCGCATCCCATCAACGCCAACGCGCCAATGGTCAACTACCATCACGCAGTGCCGCTGTTAAACGCATTACATTCACGGAGACAGATAATAATCCACCCACACCGAAGGTGAGCAGTCGTTTAATCTCTCACTAACAAACAAAAACAAAACTTTCAATCCGCTGTCCTCTTATTGTTTATTTACTTTACTTGTAACTGCTTACGAATTAAGCGAGTTTCACTAACATCTATCATCTAACAAAAATTAATTCTGTATATATATATTATATATCTAAGTCTTTTCAAATTTATTGACTAACGTCGCAACATACAGCAAGCAAACCACGGCAAAGGTTTTTCTATTGTTTGTCTATGTTTTGTGTTTAATTTTTGTAAATTGTTTAACTATCGGTTAAGTTTTGCTTTCTCTTTTCAAATTGATTAATTTCAAGTTTTGTTTGTTATTGTGCCCATGTCATGTTTCAATGCAATTTGCTTTGTAAACTATATATTTTCAATTGTTTAATTAATATCTGTTGCAGTTGGATGTAATGTGGACAATGGTTGCGTGCGGTCAAACCAAAGACCAACTCGAATTGACAGCGAAAGCGCACATATTTCTCGACAGCAGAACGGCTGGCCTCAAACCGCGCTCGCTAAATTTTTAAACATAGGGAAACGAAGTATTATCACTTCACACTTTTGAACATAGAAGAGAAATGTCATGTCCGCATTGTAAATTAACGCGATCATGATTGTAACCGGTGGGTTGGCGCAATTCACCGATAAATATTTTTTATTAACAACTCTGAATGGTAAACAGTTTGCCAGAACTTGATTGTATTACGATAATTAATATGAAGAATTGTACCTGTTCATTGCATATGCGTCAGTATAGTTTAATTCTGTATCATTTCTAATTTTCATACCATAGAGTAAAGTGAAATGACTCATATGCATACATACACGGTTCAAGAGTTTTATATAGATTTTATTGATGTATTTTGTTTGTTTTTATTATTTTCATAGAAGAGAGTATTTATAAGAGAAAAGAAAAGCGAGAAAATGCGCTTCATTAACAGATTATTAATGTTTTTCAATATTTTTCTGTAAGCTATTTATTTGTTTGTATTGCAACAAAGTTTCTTTTCTCGCATTATTACAATTGAAGCACATTCTAAGTTAGTGTAAGGTAATTGATATTTGTATTCAACAAAGGTAGACAAGTGTAATTCTTATGCATTTACGCCAACCATCAAGTCAATTGATGCGTGTTCTTGTTCTTTGAACATAAATATTGTAAAACCTGAAATGACTGCTGCACTTGTCCGCAATATATTACTGTATATTTTAATAACTCAGTCAGTTTATTGATTTGCAATCGATGCAATTTAATAGTAGTTTATAATAATATCGGATGTATGCTGCTTTCATTTCTTGTTACTTTAGTTCATATTTGATTGATGATTGTCCTGTTTGAAAACTGCTGATTATATTATTGTAATCTATTTTGCTAATATTTGAAACTGGAGAGTGCAACCACGCCTACAGATATAGATAAACCAATTGAATTAAAATAAAATTCCATGCAACACAATTTATTTTAAAATTCAAATTTGAATCGGATAGTCTCGTGGCCCTCTCGTGTAAAATGAATTTATTTCGAGATCAACAGCTGTTATACATAACCTTGCAAAGTGGCGTATAAGATGTGCCTTGTGCGGTTTAGTGTAAAGTGGTGTAAAGATTGTAAAGTAATGGGTAGTTTTAAGCAATAATTTTATTTGCCAATAAGCTACAACATACATATATCCAAATGGTTTTATGTGACAAGTGCATTGCACTGGATTGAACTCAAACAAATCATAATGGTAATTTACTGACACTACCGAATAAAATTGAGTTTAGTTTAATAACAGTGGCACCTTTATTTTAGGAAACAGTTTTTGTTGGCAATTGGAATAACACAAAAAGAATGTTCATAAAGTCCAAGCTGCAACACAAAAGGTTATGTCTACAATAGATCAACTGCAGGTTCTTGTTGATATTATTCTCAACGTACTATGAAATCCAGTACTGCAATTATGAACAATTCTTGAGAATTATTGGATTAGAGAAAAGAATAGGATTACTGGAATATTCTTAATGCTATTGTCACTTGATGGAGTTTGCTATCAGTTGTATCAAAGGTCACACTACATGGAGAACAGCAATTCATTGACTTTTATAATATTATAGGTATGTATAACTTCATTTATTATAGTTAATCATGTTTCTACGAATGCTATATAGCCACCAAAACAAATTGCCAACTTATAAATTCTCAATTAAAATTAGTCATGATCAATTAAATCATGGGTATTATATATTTGCATAAACCTTACAATGTTATTCTTGTAGATGGCCACTGATCTAGATATTTTGATAATTAATATTGCTCATGACTCATTTGATTATCTTGTATTTTGAGTGATTAAATAATTAGATATCAAGCATATCTGAACATGGTGGACTCACTTCAAGTATATACTAACTAAAGAAATGATGTGCAACACTGTGTAATGCAATAATCACGAATCATATACAAGATAAATACAATCTAATTGGGTATTTATTCTAAAACATATCTTACAATTATTGTTTTAGCTGAGTACTTGGTCTTGCAATTGACTAAACCATCAGTAACCTCCATGAAACTGCCAGGAACAAATATCTCCAGTGGTTAAACATGATAATACAATTCAGCATTGACTTAGATTGGTGAGTGTATTTATTATTTTCCTTCTAGTCATCATATTTTGAAGATTTTAAAGACACAAGTTTAAAGTTTAAATTCATTTGGTGGCCAGCATGGAGCTATCAAAACTATGATCATTCATATTAACGATCTATTGGTTATTAACTATAAGAATATTATAAGTCACAGCTATAATCAGAGTTGGTCAAGCATTTATTATTGAATTCTAAATGAAAAATAGAAATGTGTTGGGGAGCCAGCACATGGGCCACTCAATATTTCAGTTTTATAGTTTAAGAACCATTCTTAAATTCATGTATTTTTAACATTACAATGCCAACATACCAACAAAATAAATTGCGTTGGTATTTCTGACATATACATCTGGATCAAACAAGTGAGTCTGGTGGCACATATACATTGCTACACATTTAGCACTTAGGGTTCATGATATACCATCTATTCTTGCTCTTTAAATGATATCCATTAATGAATGGATATTGGTATTGATACATATTGGTGTGTTACCAAAAACATCCCCTGGCTGTGTTTTTTGTTTGTCCACTGCTTACAGTAATTTACAAAATAAATTACTGAAAATGAATTTCAGTTAATTTATTATAATTCACTATAGAAAATCCATCATAATTCCACTTCTGATGCTGCCAGCTGGAATGAAGATGGTGAGTATGTTGGCATTTGTATTTCGGTACATCTATGCCACTTAATTTTATTCTAGCTATTATAGTTTACTTGTAACCACTAATTACGTTGTATTCTTTCAGAAAATCCATCGTCATTCCACTTCTGATGCTGCCAGCTGGAATGAAGATGGTGAGTATGTTGGTATTTGTATTTCGTTACATCCATGCCACTTAATTTTATTCTAGCTATTATAGTTTACTCGTAATTACTAATTATGTTGTATTCTTTCAGAAAATCCATCATAATTCCACTTCTGATGCTGCCAGCTTGAATGAAGATGGTGAGTGTGTTGGCATTTGTATTTCGGTACATCTATGCCACTTAGTTTTATTCCAGCTATTGTAGTTTACTCATAATCACTAATTATGTTGTATTCTTTCAGAAAATCCATTGTAATTCCACTTCTGATGCTGCCAGCTTGAATGAAGATGGTGAGTGTGTTGGCATTTGTATTTCGGTACATCTATGCCACTTAGTTTTATTCCAGCTATTGTAGTTTACTCGTAATCACTAATTATGTTGTATTCTTTCAGAAAATCCATCGTAATTCCACTTCTGATGCTGCCAGCTTGAATGAAGATGGTGAGTATGTTGGTATTTGTATTTCGGTACATATATGCCACTTAATTTTATTCTAGCTATTATAGTTTACTTGTAATCACTAATTATGTTGTATTCTTTCAGAAAATCCATTGTAATTCCACTTCTGATGCTGCCAGCTTGAATGAAGATGGTGAGTGTGTTGGCATTTGTATTTCGGTACATCTATGCCACTTAGTTTTATTCCAGCTATTGTAGTTTACTCGTAATCACTAATTATGTTGTATTCTTTCAGAAAATCTATTGTAATTCCACTTCTGATGCTGCCAGCTTGAATGAAGATGGTGAGTGTGTTGGCATTTGTATTTCGGTACATCTATGCCACTTAGTTTTATTCCAGCTATTGTAGTTTACTCGTAATCACTAATTATGTTGTATTCTTTCAGAAAATCCATCATAATTCCACTTCTGATGCTGCCAGCTTGAATGAAGATGGTGAGTATGTTGGTATTTGTATTTCGGTACATATATGCCACTTAATTTTATTCTAGCTATTATAGTTTACTTGTAATCACTAATTATGTTGTATTCTTTCAGAAAATCCATTGTAATTCCACTTCTGATACTGCCAGCTGAAATGAAGATGGTGAGTGTGTAGGGATTTGTATTTCGGTACATCTATGCCACTTAATTTTATTCTAGCTATTATAGTTTACTTGTAATCACTAATTATGTTGTATTCTTTCAGAAAATCCATTGTAATTCCACTTCTGATGCTGCCAGCTGAAATGAAGATGGTGAGTGTGTAGGGATTTGTATTTCGGTACATCTATGCCACTTAATTTTATTCTAGCTATTATAGTTTACTTGTAATCACTAATTATGTTGTATTCTTTCAGAAAATCCATTGTAATTCCACTTCTAATGCTGCCAGCTTGAATGAAGATGGTGAGTGTGTTGGCATTTGTATTTCGGTACATCTATGCCACTTAGTTTTATTCTAGCTATTATAGTTTACTCATAATCACTAATTATGTTATATTCTTTCAGAAAATCCATCGTAATTCCACTTCTGATGCTGCCAGCTGGAATGAAGATGGTGAGTGTGTAGGGATTTGTATTTCGGTACATCTATGCCACTTACATTCATTCTAGCTACCATAGTTTAAGCATCATTGCTAATTATGTAATTGCAGGTATCTGTTGTTTACTCAACCAAACCCATTTATCGCACGTGGGCCGAGGGTAGTTTTAACCATTACATTGTTATGATTATGTTATTTATGATAATAAATTTAGTGGTTATAGAGAATTACGAGTAGTGACATCTATTGAAAGTGATAATAACAGTTACAGGGAACATTTATCTACTTATAATTCTGCCATTTCTCTCGAGATGGCGCCACTAGTATAAAGCTTGACTGGTTGCATAATTTTTTTCAAAAAAATTAACATTTAAAACTCAAATAACTCTTTAATTATTTGCGCTACAGGGTCATGCGATAGCTCATTTTAATCAGCTTGTTGAGATCTACAAGTACACCAAATTTCAGCTGTTTTTATGTTTAATTAGAGTCCAAAATAGAATGCGTTGAAATTTGGTACAAGGGTAGATCTCAACAAGCTGATTAAAATAAGGTATCGCACCACCCTGTAGCACGTATACTTAACGAGTTATTAAAGTTTAAAAATTTCACTTTTGTGACGAAAAAGTTTTCGTTTTATCAGCGCTGATAACATTGAAACTTTTTCAATGACACGCATAGAGCGGGAGATATAAAGTTATTGGATTCCATTTGAATTCTTATTAGATTTTTTTCCGGCCCCCATGATTGTTCGCGCCAAAATTAAAAGTATCTCTTTACGTTTATGTGATCCCGGTACATAATGGCAAAATATGAATATAAGAAATGAAAAAATGATGGGGAAATTGAATTTCTTATATTCATTTTTTGCCTTTTCGTACCGGGATCACATAAACGTAAAGAGATACTTTTAATTTTGGCGCGAACAATCATGGGGGCCGGAAAAGAATTCAACTGGAATCCAATAACTTTATATCTCCCGCTCTATGCGTGTCATTGAAAAAGTTTCAATGTTATCAGCGCTGATAAAACGAAAACTTTTTCGTCACAAAAGTGAAATTTTTAAACTTTAATAACTCGTTAAGTATACGTGCTACAGGGTGGTGCGATACCTTATTTTAATCAGCTTGTTGAGATCTACCCTTGTACCAAATTTCAACGCATTCTATTTTGGACTCTAATTAAACATAAAAACAGCTGAAATTTGGTGTACTTGTAGATCTCAACAAGCTGATTAAAATGAGCTATCGCATGACCCTGTAGCGCAAATAATTAAAGAGTTATTTGAGTTTTAAATGTTAATTTTTTTGAAAAAAATTATGCAACCAGTCAAGCTTTATACTAGTGGCGCCATCTCGAGAGAAATGGCAGAATTATAAGTAGATAAATGTTCCCTGTAACTGTTATTATCACTTTCAATAGATGTCACTACTCGTAATTCTCTATAACCACTAAATTTATTATCATAAATAACATAATCATAACAATGTAATGGTTAAAACTACCCTCGGCCCACGTGCGATAAATGGGTTTGGTTGAGTAAACAACAGATACCTGCAATTACATAATTAGCAATGATGCTTAAACTATGGTAGCTAGAATGAATGTAAGTGGCATAGATGTACCGAAATACAAATCCCTACACACTCACCATCTTCATTCCAGCTGGCAGCATCAGAAGTGGAATTACGATGGATTTTCTGAAAGAATATAACATAATTAGTGATTATGAGTAAACTATAATAGCTAGAATAAAACTAAGTGGCATAGATGTACCGAAATACAAATGCCAACACACTCACCATCTTCATTCAAGCTGGCAGCATTAGAAGTGGAATTACAATGGATTTTCTGAAAGAATACAACATAATTAGTGATTACAAGTAAACTATAATAGCTAGAATAAAATTAAGTGGCATAGATGTACCGAAATACAAATCCCTACACACTCACCATCTTCATTTCAGCTGGCAGCATCAGAAGTGGAATTACAATGGATTTTCTGAAAGAATACAACATAATTAGTGATTACAAGTAAACTATAATAGCTAGAATAAAATTAAGTGGCATAGATGTACCGAAATACAAATCCCTACACACTCACCATCTTCATTTCAGCTGGCAGTATCAGAAGTGGAATTACAATGGATTTTCTGAAAGAATACAACATAATTAGTGATTACAAGTAAACTATAATAGCTAGAATAAAATTAAGTGGCATATATGTACCGAAATACAAATACCAACATACTCACCATCTTCATTCAAGCTGGCAGCATCAGAAGTGGAATTACGATGGATTTTCTGAAAGAATACAACATAATTAGTGATTACGAGTAAACTACAATAGCTGGAATAAAACTAAGTGGCATAGATGTACCGAAATACAAATGCCAACACACTCACCATCTTCATTCAAGCTGGCAGCATCAGAAGTGGAATTACAATAGATTTTCTGAAAGAATACAACATAATTAGTGATTACGAGTAAACTACAATAGCTGGAATAAAACTAAGTGGCATAGATGTACCGAAATACAAATGCCAACACACTCACCATCTTCATTCAAGCTGGCAGCATTAGAAGTGGAATTACAATGGATTTTCTGAAAGAATACAACATAATTAGTGATTACAAGTAAACTATAATAGCTAGAATAAAATTAAGTGGCATAGATGTACCGAAATACAAATGCCAACACACTCACCATCTTCATTCCAGCCGGCAGCATCAGAAGTGGAATGACGATGGATTTTCTGAAAGAATACAACATAATTAGTGATTACAAGAAAACTATAATAGCTAGAATAAAATTAAGTGGCATAGATGTACCGAAATACAAATGCCAACACACTCACCATCTTCATTCCAGCCGGCAGCATCAGAAGTGGAATTACGATGGATTTTCTGAAAGAATACAACATAATTAGTAATTATGAGTAAACTATAATAGCTAGAATAAAATTAAGTGGCATAGATGTAACGAAATACAAATACCAACATACTCACCATCTTCATTCCAGCTGGCAGCATCAGAAGTGGAATGACGATGGATTTTCTGAAAGAATACAACATAATTAGTGATTACAAGAAAACTATAATAGCTAGAATAAAATTAAATGGCATAGATGTACCGAAATACAAATACCAACATACTCACCATCTTCATTCCAGCCGGCAGCATCAGAAGTGGAATTACGATGGATTTTCTGAAAGCATACAACATAATTAGTGATTACAAGTAAACTATAATAGCTAGAATAATATTAAGTGGCAAAGATGTACCAAAACACAAATGGCAACCTACTCACCATGTTTGTTCTGCTGGCAACATCAGAAGTGGAATTACAATGGAGTATCTGAAACAATACAACCTAATTACTGATTATTAGTAAACTATAACAACTATAATAAAAGCAAGTGGCAAAGATGTACTGAAGTATGAGAGATAACATACTCACCATGTTTGTTCCAGCTGACAGTATCAGAAGTGGAATTACAATGGTTTTCTGAAAGAACACAATATAATTACTGATTATCAGTAAACTATAATAGCTAGAATAAAAGATGTACCAAAGCATAAATGCCAACATACTCACCATGTTTGTAACAGCTGGCAGCATCTGAAGCAGAATTATGATAGATTGTCTGAAAGAATACTACATAATTAGTGATTATTAGCAAACTATAATAACTAGATAACTATAATATAATAACTATGGATGCCGCTAAAGATATTCGCCTGCGTTTGATCCAGATGAATAACTTGAATAGAAGTAACTAGTAAAGACAAATACCAACATATTGACATGTTTATCAATGACCTAATAAAAGACATTATAGGTATCATATGCAATAACAAAATAACAAACAAATTAGTAGTTCCATTAAATCCATTACAACTAATATCAATGAGAATCAGAGAAAGCCCACTCATAATGTTGGATATTGGTTGCCCAATAAAAAAGAAATATTGAAAATGCTGTGTATCAAATGTTATGTATATTAAATCCAACTGGTAATTTACCTACCTTAAGTCCAAAGCAAACGTTCAATCATTACAGGGGCAATGCATACCAAACCATTAAATGCAAATTTGTGTAATATAAATATTCTTTAAGCAGGTGAGATAGTTTTATACACACTTAGTTCACCCTAGGCAATGGATAAAATTTTCGATCTGCGTCACGGCGAGTCGGACGATCACTGCGCCCCCATTGAGCAAATGTACCATCATTAAAACTTACAATAACATTTTGGTTATATCTGTGCAACTAGTTCCAAGATGTGCCAGTAATGTGTTCTTAGTTAATGTTTATAATGATTTGTGTAAATCAAAATAGTGTTGCTTCTCCAACGAACTCAAGACGTTGTGGTGGAAATACTCTATAGTGATAATCAAGTGATATTTCTGTAAATCTTCCATTATTTATAACAGTCGCCTATCTTATCAATGCAACATCTTTTGTAAGAAAACAACCAATTATGCGAATAATGATAAGAAGGGGCCGTTTAACAATCTTCGTGTTTAGTGCTTTCATATTCTTAACAGTGTCGTTGCATTACTTTTTAACAAATTTGACTAAAAAGTCAGTGGTCACAAGTGCAGCACACTCTAAGTACGAAAACTACATTCTCCAAGAGCTTTCAGAATTGGGCCCAGAGTATTACAAACCTAAAACTAAGAAGAGCTACTTTAATTATAGTATATTTGAACGTCATTTCGATGGCACACATAACATAAAGCACATCTGGAAACTTGCAAATGATGCAATTGCAGAATCGCAATTGTACAAGGTTGATAGTAATTTGGGTCTTATTATACATGCTATCAAGACTGCAAGGATCATTAAAACTGATTACTATACCAAAGGTACTCAGTTTAAGTTAAATTTAACACTACAAGTAAGTTTTTCCAAGTTATTATAAGTGTCAATTAGTAAGGATCCGATATCTTCTCGTTCAAGGGTGGTCAAAGTATAGTTTTTAAACCAAAATGGTATGAATTAGATAGAACATTTAATGGGGCTGTGTACTCAGGAAGAGATAGATTTCAAGCCGAAATTTTATCTTTTTATCTATCTGCACTTCTGGGCAAATGGATGGTGCCAATATCTGTAGAACGAACACTTTCCATGGAAGAACTTTGGGAAAACACAACTCCACTCATCCATAAGACAAGTGTTTTTCATAATGGTACGTTATGCCTGTATGGCAATTGTTTATATTGTATGAAGAGTGATCCAATATGCCCTGTAAATGGTAAGCTGCAAGGTGCTGCTATTTTTAACATGAATGTGCATCTCAAACGCCTTGCATCGCCATGGAAACGAGTCTATAAAAAGGACCAGCTGGCAAAATGGGAGACAAATGATGAATATTGCAACATAGTCAAAAAGAAATATTCAAAACATCTCCTGCTTGACATGGTGGATATTGCCATATTCGATTTTCTCCTACAGAATGGAGATCGACATACGTATGAATTGCTAAATGGTGAAATCATATGGATTGATAATGGAAAAGGACTGGGAAATCCACATACACATCATATAGACATCCTAGCGCCACTTTATCAATGCTGCATGTAAGTTTACATAAACAACAATAATTTATGTAGTATATTAAAATATTTTATTGTATTTTGACAGGTACAGACAAGAGTTTATCACTCGGTTGAAGGAACTTTCGGGAGGTACTCTTACTGAAAGTTTGAAGCGCATTCCAGACTTGCGAAGTCTCATCACTGATTCGCACTTCAATGCATTAGATGATCGACTTCTTTTAATATTCGCAACAGTTGAATACTGCCGAAGAAAGAATAAATCAAGTTATTGACTCGTTACTTCCTTGTTTGTTCGAACACTTTCGGGCTTTTTGAAATACTCTTGGATTTCGTGCAACGAGCGATTTTTGGTTTCGGGAAGAAAGTAGTACAATCCAACCGAGCCGATAGATACTAATATACCGTAGAATGCAAACGTTCCAGCTGTACCAAACGAGTCGAATAAGTCTGGACTGGTTTTTATAACCAGGAAGAACGCGAAGAAATTAACTGCGCAAGCTATGCCTCCGCCGGCGCCCTTGGTCGCAGGTGGTAGTATTTCTCCGCAAACGGTCCAAGGCAAAGGCACCAATCCAATCGAGACGAATACGATGTAAGTTATTAGGAATGCCAATGGCGTTGTAGTATATAATTTGTTGTCCGGATAGATTTGCGCCAAGTGCACACATCCACTTAGGGCGAATAGAGATAGTACGGTACCTATGACGCTGATAAAAAGAAGAACGCGGACGCGGTAACGCTTTGTAAGAATGCTAGCGATAATCGAGATGACCACTCGTATCACATCGAGAACCATCATCGCGGCGTACTTGTTTAGAGAGGGTACGGTCATCTGCATAAGTTGTACGGAGTAGAATGATACAATGTTGGTGCCGCTCGCTTGTGTCGTGATGAAGAACAACAAGAGGATTGAAAAAGGTATGTAAAATTCTTGCTTCTTACATTCGCTTATCACTTCGCGTAAAGTATTCGTACGAATTGTACATTTGCTTACCATTTGCTCAAATTCTTCGTTTGCTTGAATACTATTTCCGCGATACCAATGAAATGACGCCCGCGCCTTTTCAATTTCATTGCGGTTGATGTACCATACGTGTGATTCTGGCAGAGCAAATAGCATCCCGCTTAAAAGAAGCGGCATAAACGAAGTTACGAAAGCGGTTGTTTGCCATGTTAGATAGATCCCCATTAGATGGACGATAAACACTCCTAAGCTGATACTTAGTGCGATGAATGAGAGAAATAATCCACGATATTTGGTACAGGATATTTCTGCGATATAAGCGGTCGATGCCATTCCGGAAAGACCAACGTATAATCCGCAAATTACGCGTCCAATTAAGAGCATTTGCAAAGATGTGCTAAACGCAATTGTTAACCAGCCAATTAGTGCTAGAAGCGTGCATGACATGTTGCTCACTTTTCTTCCAAACTTATCCATAGTCCAGCTACTGAATACGCATCCAAGGGACATTTGCAATGGAGCCATAGCAGCTAAAATTTAAAAGTTAGAGCGCTGTTAAAGAATTTCTTCTGGTGTAACGTACCAATCCATGATTCATGATCCTTAGTAATCTTGATTTTACTATCCTCTTCTGCCAGTTGCGGTAATAAAATTCCCGAATATCCTGCAACCATGGCGCCCAATATAATCAGGATCACCATGGTTGTAACGCCTAAAATCTGACGAATAACGTCACGCATTTTCTCTTAACGTTTAAACTATACTAACTTGTCTAATGATGGCATTGCCATTGTTAGTTTCCTTGTAGCTTTTCACAACATTATCCGATTTTAATACGATTTGCTCATCGCGTTCTTCAATCATTTTTCTCGTTATTTCGCACAATACTTATGTTTACCGAACTTTAACCGGTTATGAAACTGATGATTAGCTCCATTTGATGTGAAACTATGTAATCGCGCGCATTAAAACACTCACAATTTGCCATTAATCATTAGTTAATTATCGAACACTCGAATAAAAATATGTTTGCGCACCACGTGTCCTATTATTGAATACCTATCGATTTATGGGGCATCGGTTTAAATTGCATACTTTCATATCAATGAAATAATTCGGTTTGTAATCGTCTATTTGCTGACGTCCTGATCGTAATGATCATTTATCAGTTCAGAGTTCATTCGTTTTCGTTAAGGTCAGTATGATATTAGGTATACAACAGGCGGGGTATTGTTAATTAGCGAATTCGTTTTAAAAATACGCACACCTTATTGTTATTAAAAAATACTTTGATTGTGCAATTTATTTAAATTCGTTCTGAATTTCAGCGAGTGTTTTGTTTTTGGTTTCCGGTAGTATAATACATAAAATAAATGTGAACAATAGTGTTAATGTGCCATAGATTGCAAAAGCGCCTGCAGTGCTTACAGTATTAAATAATCCAGGGGCAGTTTTTACAATGAGGAAAAATGCAAGGAAATTTACTGCAGTTGCGATTCCGCCACTTATGCCTTTACTTTTTGCCGGCAATAATTCACCGCTTAACGACCATGATAGTGGCATGATGCCAATTGATATAAAAATAATATAAGTGATAAGAAATACCAATGGTATGGTGGTGAAAATTGCATTTTCTGCGTATTGTGTTCCTAAATACGTGAATAATGCGATGCAATATAATGAAACGATAATACCAGCGCCACTAATGAAGGTCAGTATGCGCACTTTAAATTTTTGCGTAAGAATGCATGCAGCTATTGACGCTAAAAGACGTATAACATCTAAGATTATCATTGATGCGTATTTATTTAAAGATGGCACAGTGGCTTGCATGATACTTATTGAGTAGAATATGATGGCGTTATTACCAGAGAATTGAGAAGCTAAGAAATAAATATTCATGATCATTAACGGTTTAAGGAATTGTTTCGTAAGTAGTGAGCGCCATTTAAATGAATGGTTTTCTTCCGGTTGTGGCTTTAAGAGTGAAGAATCAATTTGCGCGTTTTGGGAGTACCATTGATATGATGCGTTTGATTCTTCGTACTGGCCCTTATTAAATAACCATACATGCGATTCGGGTAATTGGTAATTAAGAATATATACGATCATTGGCATTATGCACGTACATAAGGCTACGGTTCGCCAATAGAGAAACGTTCCGAGCACATGAATTAGAAGCTGTCCTGCGGAAATACCTAATGCGAATCCTGAGAGGAAAGCTCCTCGATATTTTGGCGAGGATATTTCGCTAAGATAACAAGTGCTTGCCGCGCTACTATAACCGACACTAAGACCTGTAATTAAGCGGCCGATAAGGAGAATTTCGAGGCCGTTACTTGCAAAGATAATTAACCATCCAGCGAATGCTAATATTAGAGAGATGTTTATTGTTTGAAGCCGGCCAAAGTAGTCGATGGACCATGCACTAATAATGCAACCAAAAAACATTGGTAACAGGGCCATAGCAGCGATCCAAGATTGTTGATTAGTTGTTAGATCGCTTTCTTCTTCCTCCAACTGCGGTAAAAGTATAGCTGAGTAACCAGCCATGCAACCACTTATAGTCGTGTGTAGGAGGACAGTTGTGAAAATCCATGACTGCGGCGATGAGTAAATTAGAAACGTTTATTCTTGCGTAGGTGCGTTAAACTTACTTGACGTAGTAATGCCTTATTGAACGTAAACGCATTTTTACGCTCATTTTCAGGCAAAAAATGAGCTACCTCACAGCCATATTCCGTATTCATTTTCACATTAAAACTAAAGTAATAGTAATTTTTTACATACGGCATAAGGTTGATTACATTGTTATGTGTAAAAATATTAATAACCTGGTTACAGTAATTCCTACAGTATTGTTGAAATAATCATTATTTACATATTTCTATTTTGTAATTTTAATATGTATACGAAATTTCCAAACTCAAGGTTAATTTCAAGTAACTCGGCATTACACTTTTTTATTTATGGATATCGATTTGATTCGGTGCGCGCTACCTTGAATTTCATGATTACCCTTGCGCTTCTAATCAATCTAATTAGAATTACCTAAGATTTGAGTGGTACTTGAATAAATATAATGAAACATTGCGTGTAGGGTATTTGAGGTATTACTTTGTGAAACAATCGCATAATTTTTTCAATCGGGAATTAATGAAATCATACTTTTCAGGTTTGGGCATCATCGTCATGTTGTTGCTATGGTAGCGCAAACAAACATTATTTCTTCATGAGCACGGCATTGTAACCAGCTTGATGGCCGATCAGACAATGTATGTGCGTGCTGGGTGGTTGTTTGCTGTGACATTTATTTTATTTGATTTCCCATATAATGATTTAACATATTTACAAGCAAACGAGCTGCACATGCCATTGTGATGGTCGGTGACGGGACCGTTCAGATGCTACCAAAACGTTCGTTCAACCATCATTGAAATCATTATTGTGATTCAAACAAATTGCAATCATTCCGCATCTGGTGATTAAGCAATACGCATGCAAGTTGATTGCGAAAAAAATAGACGTAAATAGTGTGTGACTGTTAAGTTAGTAAAGTCATAATGGCATTTAAGGATCAAGCAAGTGACCTTCATCGCACGAGTAAATTTATTGAGTGAAATTCGTGTCAACTATTGTCAATGTTTGAAGAAGATTATACGCCGTCTTAATAACCCAAGCCCATTATTGATTGGATATTGACACCGCTGCCAGTTAATTGGAAAACGCATACTTGAGAAAGTTTTTTTCAAAAAGTAACTGCCTACGATCACTTACAACGACATGAATTGGCACTAATTGATGACTCGCTGCCGAATTTTTATAAACTTATACACTGGATTTTTGTAGTAATCGCCCTTTTTACTAAAGCTATTAGAAAAAGGCAAACAAAACAACATGTCGAAAGATAAAATGTCTGAGATTGACGATCATATTGCTAAGCGCTTTGATATTCATAAACGACTTGGTAAAGGCGCGTATGGCATCGTCTGGAAGGCTGTTGATAAGAAAACGAAGGAAATTGTTGCTGTTAAAAAGATCTTTGACGCATTCCGTAATCAAACAGATGCACAGCGTACTTTTCGTGAAATTATGTTCCTGCAATCTTTCAAAAATCATCCGAACATAATCAAACTGCATAGTATACACAGGTAAAGTTTGAAAGTGAAAGAATTGAGGGTACTAATTGCTGTTATTTAAATTTTAGGGCTTTAAATAATCGTGACATTTATTTAGGTTTCGAGTATATGGAGACTGATTTACACAATGTGATTAAACGCGGCAATGTGCTCAAAGATGTACACAAGCGATACATTATGTATCAATTATTTAAAGCGACCAAATATATTCATTCTGGAAATGTGATACATCGTGATCAGAAGCCTAGTAATATATTATTGGATAGTCTTTGTCGATGTAAAATAGCGGACTTTGGATTGGCACGCTCCTTGAGTCAATGCGGTGATGGCAGCCCCAATGATACGGACGCAATGTTAACGGATTATGTTGCAACAAGATGGTACAGGGCGCCGGAAATTCTAATAGCGAATCGCCATTATACGAAGGGAATTGATATGTGGAGCTTGGGTTGTATATTGGCCGAAATGATAGCTGGTAAACCTATTTTCCCTGGAAGTAGTACAGTTAATCAAATTGAACGCATCATGGCAACAATTCCAATACCCTCATTAGAAGGTACAAGAAGAAAAACTCCATAAGAAGTATTTATTAATTGTTATTTGTTTCAGATATAAATGCAAGTTGCGTATCTGGCGTTGGATCCTCAATGATAAAAAATGCATGTAAAGCACCGAGAGTTTCGTTCCGGAGCATATTAGGACCAGAAGTATCTTCAGAAACTATTGATTTGATACATAAATTATTGGTGTTTAATCCAAATAAACGCTTCACCGCGGACCAAGCAATTAGACATTCTTTTGTTGCTAAGTTTCGTGATGCGGCATCGGAAATGGATATGCACAGTGATGTGGTAATTCCCTTCAATGATGATGTGCGATTATCGATTGATGATTATCGTAATAAGTTGTATGAATTAATGGCTTCAAATCATCGACTGAAACCTCTTAGAGCAACTAAGGCAATTATTAAGTTAGAGCCCGAGTTTCGAGCGCCTAAAGTGAACGCACCGAAACCAACAAAACCCTTAAGGGGTCAATTAAACCACGTAACTCAATCGGAGCCCAAATTGCGTCAACTATATCGTCCTAGAAATAATATCATTCAAAACAAATCAGAAACGAAATTACCAGCAGGGCCAAAGAATCAAGGGAAGCTAAATGGCTTTAAGAATGATATTGCAAAGAAGTGTTCCAATGCAAAGATAACATCTGATAATAAAGTACATAATGAAAGAGTGCCACGGCGATTGCATTCGAACAGCAATATATTCATGTCCTACAATAGTTATAATCCTTCGCATGGAATTATTACACAAAGTGCTTTACAGGAATTACGTACAGCAGGAATGCGGTAATCATAGTCAGTCCAAGGATTATCGATGGATGATTTAATACAATTGTAATTACTTCAATGTATATATTTATACATTACCATGGAATCACAGGGTAGAAGAGACCCTCCATACAAGTGAAACACATTTTATATCAACTTAACACTGTTTTACATATAAATATTCTAGTGCTTTTATTTCTCTTTACATTTTTTTATCTCCTGTTATACTTGGATGGCCATAATGATTGTGGCGGACTTTCTATTTATATACAAGCTCATTTAATTATCTTGTAAACATACATTGACTAATGTTTGTAAACGAACAGTATTTATTATATAGCGTTATGTATTTTTGCACGTGTGATAAACTAGCCAATAATGTCATTAATGTGAGACAATATATGATAGAGATTCTTCTTCAAAGTTTTACCACCTGATGCGCAACTAATTTAAACCAGTATTCTGAATGCATGTAATTTAAATCCAGTACGAATTTCAATTAGGACCTGGATTTACTATTAAATCAAAGAACCACAGTGCGTATCCTATTTTAAATAAAGGTCCATTTCTTATCTTATTAAGGAAAGATTATAGTTATTGTTAATGCATTTACCTGATGCCAACTGAGGCATAGATATGTTAGTTTCAATCTACAATATGTAAGACACTTAGTAGCCTGGTTGGTAAGGCACTTGCTCCGCATTGGGGAAGTTCTGGGTTCAAACCCCGGCGGGTCTCAACGTTTTTTTAAATAATTGAGTAGAGAAGTCTCTTGAGCTTCAGTAGGATGGCCATTCAATTGGCCATAGAGGATGGCCATTCAATTGGCCATAGCGCTTAATTCATATAGGGCACTTGGAAAATAATTCTACTGGACATAAGACCCCTGCTCAAATGACTTCAATATAAGTCCCCACTTCTCATAGGGTGGCGGCGCTTCAGTCTCAAATGACGTCAGAATACGCGGTCTGTTGGTAACGAAAATCGGGAATGGGGAGGCAGTTGCTAGTCGGACAGCGACCGAGCTGGTCGACAAGCAACCTGCCGGGGAGCGAAGCGTGGGGTGGGCCACCTGAAGACAATCTTAATACGTACGGGCTTCAAAAATCAAAAATGGGGCCCTTGTACACTCCCAAGGGCCCCATTGGACATACAGCTAAGTCCTTTGGGCCCCCGGAGCATACAAGCAATTTAAAACTTGAAAATTTGAGTTGCCGTTCTCAGGATTTGAACCTGAGATACTCAGACTACATCCATAGCCTAAAGCACTAGGCTATGAAGTATTGTTGCTCTTGCTGAATTTAATCTTCCTCTTATAGGCTCAAATTCGTTTGAATTGAAAAATTAAAAACAAAATTCAGACTCTATACCTGCGGGATCGAACCCGAGACGTTCAGATCACATCCTCAGGCCAAACCACTAGGCTATGGAGTGTCGTTGCTGTTGGTAAATTCGATCTTCCCCTTATAGGCTCATATTCGTTTGAATTGAAAATTTAAAAGGGAAATTCGAACTGCCACTGCAGTGCACTGTGGGGGATCGAACCTGTGACACTCAGATGAGTATCATAGACTAAACCACTAGACCACGAACTGTTCTTGTAATGTTTAAATTTGATCTTCCCCTTAGTTCAAAACCTTTTAAATTAAAAACATGAATTTGAAATTGGATTGAATTTCTGGTATTCATATTATTCAGTGGGTACCCCCGTTCAGCTTCGAGGCCCGGAAAAGTTATAGTGGTAAATCGAATTCTTCAACCTGTAGTAGTGGTTTATTGTGCTTCGAATTCTTCCGATCTTCAAGGACTGGACAGCCAAGGACTACGAGGGTGAGTACCCATTTTGGGTTTTACTTATTTTATATTGTTAGTACCTAGATACATTGCAGCGCAAATGATAATGATATAATTTCTTCTTCTTTAATGACTGGGTAGATAGTAGATCATTAATGATTAAAATAAAACAACATATTTATAAATCATCTGATTTATTCGAATATAATACTGAATAATTCATCTATTATAAAGTCAATAAGTTGTCCAAGTTTATATTGCAGCTAACATCCGATTTTCTTTATATAGTATAGCTTGATTACATGTATATAGAGTGTTCTGAAATATTAAATTTGCATTATATAAGAAAATGTTCCCATGTACTTAGAAATTACAGCCCGTATATGTTAAACAGGTTCACGAGTATGTAAAAAATAAAACTATGTCAATAAATAAAATAAAAAGTTAGCATGTAATGTATTCTTATTATCATTTTGTTTCTTATTGCTGTAGTATTCATAAATAAGAAGCGTTGATTTCATCAAATATTTGCACCTCTTGTGCAAACTCAAATTACCCATCGATTAATACTTAATCATTCTTAAATATGAGGCCTTAATATACATTAATATAAGTGCACAAAAGAATAATTTCGCAACGTGGTAATTAAACTTGATTATTGCTTTTCAAACCTAATATCACACATTTTATACGTTATAACTTTACAAAAGTTAGAACCGTTCGAACACTATAATATTTAGTAACTTAATAACGACTTTAGCAAGTCTTGGACTTGTCAAAATTCAATTAGAATAAATAAATAATAAACCAATAACCAAAGGAGAACATTTTAGAATTAATCTCAATAATTTGTATGTACTTAAGTAAAAAGAAAGTTATATGCGGCTCATAGTATTTGTGAAATTAAGTAACTGTAAATCACCGCATGATTGCTCCTACAATATTTAAACAATTGAATTATTGCCATTCCGATTATTCTCAGTTTTGTTGTACTTCTTTTGATCATCAAACAATTGTGCCACAAAAATAGCCTGCAACAAGTAAATTAAAGGTATTATTCAAGTGTACTGTGTATATTTGATTTATAATTAAATGTAATTAAACTTTGTATTACAAAGTATGTCAACCAATAAAACAATTTGTCTAAAAATGCATGTTTTACATGTACTAGATGCGTCCTCATCGGCTGACGAGTGTCTTTTTGCTGCCACATACGTATTAAACTAAATAATTAAAAAACTAGATGGATTTTACGCCGGAATGGCAGTGTAAGTGTCATAAGTTGATACCCTCAAACCAAGCGCATGCATCTAGAAATGTAATAAATGAAACATGCGCGTCAATTTCACATGTTCTGTCCAAATAGTTATAAACTGATAATGAAAAAAACACTTACTGTAACAAGAGCTGCCACTGTTCCAATTGTTAGCCCTCCAAGTACATCGCTCCAATGATGCTTGTAATCAGACACTCTACTCATGCCAACCAATAATGCCCCAAGGACTGCCGCGTATTGCACGAGATGCTTCAACACGTTATAATTGCTACGTTTATAGCGGGCGCCAATGTAGAGCTAAAACAAGATTAATTACGTAATTAAAACCGTAAACGAATATTCTTTTATCAAATACATACCGCCAAGTACAGCATCGTGAACATCGCGAACGATGAGTGCCCAGATGGGAATGATAATCTGCAAGCCAGTAAAAAATTAAGTTGAGTTTAAACTTAATTTAAAATTAAAGCACAGCAGAGTGTCATCGAACACGTACCTCATTTCTTTGAGCTGCCTTTGAGACATAGCCTTCGCATTACCGCATGTAAAGTCGGTAATGTATTCATGGAAATGCGCTACTTTCAGTTTCTCGCAAGTTTGCCCGTCTTTGAACACGGGCGCGCAAAGCGTATAAAAATGCGGCCGCAATCTCCCGATGGTATACTTGAGTGAATCCGTTATCAATTGGGAGCACGTTGCGCCGAAACAGAATGTAATGAAGGTCTTATAAATTTGGAAGGACCACTTTGGCACGTTCCACCCTCCTACGCTCACTCGAACATTACTTTCTCGAGCAAGGTATTCACCAAGAAACATCTGAAAGCATAAACGTAAAAGTAAATTAACTTAAATTTACGGTTGTACTAAATGAGAAAAAAAGATAAACATAAAGATACAATCGTTCGCTACAATCATGAAGAGAGCAGGGGAAAAAAACGTACTAATTAAATTAACAAAACGCATCCTGACATATAAAACGTTCGCATTCGTTGAGATGAAAGTGTGTGAGCCACTTACATAAATTGCCCATTAGCTATGCACAAATCACGACCACGCAGAGAGACAGAAAGAGTTGAGATTCAAACAGCATGTTTAAATAAAAACTTTAAAGTCAATGTCAGTCGCGTTCAATGGCTTTGTTTAACGAATGCGAACGCAGCCAAAATAAGAGAAGAGCAATTACAAGAATCCACGACAAATTGTTACCACATTATGTACACACACAAGTGGCGTATACCATGTTTTCTTTAGACTTCTACATACTCTGCGCCTCGATCGTTTGCATGGCGTAATGTTGAATATGTGACAAATAACCGAGTGGAAGAATATACTTAATGTATGCAAGAGCATGGAAGCAAGCAAGCAAGTAAGTAAGCAAGAGAGCAGCATGCGCATCGAGGCTGTTCGCCATGACCCTTTTTTATTCCAGTTGGAATCTGATTACACTAAGTAAAACTCAACAAATAGTTAAAACAATGAGCATACTGGCGTATTGTTGTGTATTTCTAACTCATGAATGCCGATAGCTTCACCATTTATGCATTGCATTGTGCTGCGATTTGCAATCGCGCAAAGTTATAAACTTTTCGCAATTTATGATTTCCACGCCTATGCAAGGGAATAATCATAGTAACTAACAGGCGAGCGAATGGCGTTGAGCCATTGCGAAATTATACGTATAAGCGCGGTTTTGTAAGGAATTATTAAGTCTTTGGTGAAATTATGTGCATGCCGGTGGCACACCAAGAGTTCTCCGATAGCATTATGCGTTATTACATGTCGTTATTAAATCGATAACAACACGCGTTTTAAGTTCTTGGTCATTGAACAGGAAGCATGCTGCGCTGAATGTTTGCTTCCAGCATCAATAAAACGCATGTTGTAATTTATTTGCGTACTGGCGTGTTTGTCTTTGGCGCATTTTTTTTTGTTGCTCATTTTCTAATGCAATACTTACGGCTATAAAATTGAGTCCAAATCCAAATATATAGAGGTAGTAACTCGGTACCGTTGATGGTTTGTAGGGGTGACGCAGGCTTTCATCATCGCAATAAAATCCTCGATGGAATGCCTCACCACATAGGAAAAACGCGAGTATGGATAGGCCGACTGAAACATAAAAGAAGACGAGAGCAATGAGCTAACGCGTTTTATTATACGAAATCATTCATGGTGCGTGCGTGTATTTGCTGGATACATTGGCATTGTGTTGCTATTGTGCAACGTCCACGTTAAAATCGGTCTCACACGTTCATAAAGGTCAAAAATGTGCCTTTTTGCTACGATTACTAACGTTGGGGATTGCCTGTATCGGCGAATGAATCAAGGGAGTCACTCACCAAGTCTTCTGCTACTTTCAGCTTACTGAAACGTTGTCATGAGGAGCAGAAGAAGCAAAAAAAGAAACAAATATGCACCGCGCGCTCTACTGCACCGTGAACCAGGGGGGATTGAATTAATAATAACAAACATGCGTACATCCTGAGCCCCAACTGTGTATATCTTGATGTTAACATAATAATTATTATCGTTCAAATGTCATATTTCCTTTTGCTGAAAAAGCCAATTTCATGGCAGTTCTGCTTTTGTGAGAGATGTGCATTCATCACATGATGTACTAAGAAGCAATGCATTAATCATTCTTAATCTGTAGAAAGCGTTTCGCTAGAATAATTATCAAATTAATGTCAATTCATATCCTTTATGCCAATGTCCATTTTCTAATGGGATCAAAATAAATTACTCATTCGTGGATATTTATGACTTGATTCGTTTCACTCGGGGAACATTATTTTACCTCACCTATGAAGAAGTGCAATATGCTATTAATAGCTCGAAAGCGACTACAAATTAAATCCTCTCTATTTAATCATTCAAACGTCTGCTAAAGAAAGTTTAAGAAGACATAAATGTGCCTAGACTTTCATTTTTACGATGCGTGAGAAATTCCTTATGTTAATTAATGATTAGCAAAGCAATAAATAAACCAAGACTACATTAAAATGGAAGTACACACAGCAAAAGTAATCAAGCATATTTTCCACCTGGTAACATGTTATCTGAAATATTTTTGTTCAAAAGCTTCGCTTCGTGACTTTTACTCCAATCGTAAAAATCCCAGAAAAACAATACGATAAAAAAAACAATGCGATTGTTGTAAAATAGCTAAATAGCTATTACAAATAATTAAACTATTTTTTTTTCGATAACGATTTAAACGTAGGCGATCCAAGCGCGATAGTCATGTAAATTGTTTAAAAATCATTTGGTTTGTGTATTGTAAATTAATGCAAAGTGATGTATAAATAATGCCATAATAATGTGAATGAACTCTCATTGTATGCGTATTAAGCACGGAAAAGTAAAACAAAAATTCACCACACTACGCATTACCTACTTACTTATTTACCGAGTGCAAGTAGCACGGCATTCGTACTTCAATATTTACATTAATTTCGTTATGCATCATGCGCCCACATTTGATAGTTTTCTTTGCAAACAATATAAACGCGATTAGCGTACGCTCCAGACATAATAAAGGGCTACTTAACGCTAATTTAATTGATAAGTGTAGCGT
Organism: Aleochara curtula; assembly: GCA_963978815.1. NCBI lineage: Eukaryota > Metazoa > Arthropoda > Insecta > Coleoptera > Staphylinidae > Aleochara > Aleochara curtula. The sequence continues at coordinate 13,508,632 of OZ022216.1, read as the reverse complement.
TGCAATGTGCAATATCAATTTCAATGTAATTTTTAACCCGCAGTTTAAAGATTAAATACCAGGAAAATTGTCATTTTTGAATGCACCTCTCACTCGATTTAGCTAGATTCTAGAAAAATTAAATTTTAAAGATTACATACCACGAAAGTGCTGTAATCTAATTAAATAAAATTAAGATTACTGCATCGAACAAGTGTAAAGTAAATAGCATGTACAACGATAACGTTAAGTACACAAGACGAACATTAAAAATTAGAAAATGCGATCAACGAGTGACGTTGACAAATGTTGAGGCGAGCGTAATAAATCAGAGACAATTCAAAGAGATTTTTGATCGCATTTCCAACCGCAATGCTCATCATTTATTATCTATCCTTGCGAACACTGCGCGCACTGAAGATGAGTAACCTTTCGCTAAATGCAATACGCCTGCACCAAAATAAAATCGGCCGTGATTCATTGTCTAAAATTAAAGATACAAATAACACACACTGAATTCATACGCGAAAATAAATGACAAATTCGCGCGCGCGCGGTAAGTATGTATTTGAATTGAAAGTGAGATCAATCTATGCCAACTTTCAAGGCACGTGTGCATTATGTCATCTGACCTTAACATTCACAATAAAATATGCAAAAATAACAAAAACAACAACAACAGCAACCTGTACATTACGAAATGAGCGAAAATAAGTAAGTAAACCAATTAATTACCTGCTAGTACGACGGTAAATTCGACAATTAGTGCTAATAATGATTGCTTCCTGACGGGTTCCTCGGCCATGGTGGTTCGCAAATCATTTGCGCCCGACTCGCTACCCTGCCCAGGCGCGCACCTGTACTCTCCGGGGGCGGGCAACTATGACGACGTAATCGGCTCGTTCCAGGCAGTCAGTGCCTGAGCTGCCGCCGCGACCACCAACACCCAAATGCGTGCGTACTTCTTGCTTTCGAAGTTGACATACTACTCACTCACTCAGTGCTCGATACAGCTGACGGGCGGCGCGTATCGATGAATGAAAGTGCGGCGCGAGCGCAGTACTGCTGTATCGGCGGCGGCTCACGTTGTAATGACAACGAATGCATAGAAGCAGCACACCTCTACAAACAAGAACGAATCTCGTACTCTACAAAAGCGCAAACGAGCTATAGAGAACTCTCACACAGCACACATTTTAGTTTCGTTTATCTCCGGTTACTTGCGCCATACTTCGCTTTCAATTATGTTCCGGTTAGGCGACCGTATGTAACACGCGATTGTGCTTGAATGCGCACATTCCACTGTTTAATTTGATCGATGTTGTGGCCATTATCTTCACTATTACACAAATTGCAAATGATTTTGCGTTAATGCGTGCGCACACTCTGCACAGTTTGCCTCATGCCATAGCAGAGAGAAAAAGTTGATTATCCACTGCTGCATAGGCGCCTGTTTGATAAGGTTATTGTTTACGTTTTTTTTTTTGCGATAAGATGATTATTAAAACCGCAATGCATTTCTCGGTGGCATGCAAACAAAAATAGAATCAATAATATAAATATGCACCCGCGCGCGCGCACACAAAGTTTCGAAGAAGTTACATCGAGCGCAACCGACACGCTTTCGCCCCTTTTTTGATTTGTACCAATAACATACGTATTACTGGTGCTCTTCAGCTTTTCGTCTACGTGGAAATTTATATTACCAGTTACGAGTCACTTGTAAAAGGCTTAGTCATTCGTCCATTAATTTATCATTTCCATCTATGTATAACGCGACGCGTGCGACGCAGCATATGCTTCACTGCGCAACGCGTCGCAACGGCAGGGATTGTGAATGAGAAATGTGATAATTAGTTAGAATAGGGTGACAGTAAACGTTCTCCCCTCTGGTACCGCCGCAGTCCCTTGAGAAATGAATAACACCGATTTGAGTTCAGCGTACGCGCAATTGAATGTATGTAGAAAGAAAAGTCAAAAGTACAAAGAACTTACCCTTTACGCCGATCAATTTTCACCTTGCATGCGACGAATAAATCTTGACGTCATGAAACATTAAAGTTGACTTTGAGTGTCTGCAAAGATTCAAAAAACAATTATTAGTCATTTAATTAAGTGAGTGAATGTGCATATTCGTAAAACTTTACACTTTGAGCAATTACAAGAGACAATTAACTTACAAATCGCTATTTATGTTTACATCATTATGTTAATGATGATATCACAGCATATATCAACACTTGTATGTAATTAACGGCTATAAATTTAACATAATGATGTGCAAGCTTTAATTTTAACACACTATTACAGCTTCTTTCCATAAAGTTCTCCTACGCGCGTATAATTTACGTGCGTAAATCAGAAATCACCATATTTACTTAAATTTACCAAGTGATGAGTAATAACTTTAACAGATGTTGCAATTAGCACGCAAATAAACAACAACACATGATATGAGCAAGTTGTAAAGTTTTATGGCTCCATAATGATGAATTTTAGATAACAAAATAGATTAGGATATATTTAAAACTTTTCAAACTTAGTATTGCCCTCTATGTGCAAACGCACAAATATAACGTCAATTCCTACACGAATATGTCAGTTTCCTACCGCTTGGTTAAGCGTTAATTCCTCAGAGGTCGCACTATGTTTCAACACAACTTTAAAACTTATTAAGTAACATATTATGAATGGAAAAGTTTTGTGAGAGCTTTAAACTTGATAACAATTATCGGCATGTTATTAATGAAGTATGAAAGCTATATATGATCGTTATACGAGGCATATAAAACAATTGAGAACAATTGCGGTGCTAATAAAGTATCTGCAAATAGATCATATGTGAATGGGACGCAGAGCGTTGTGTATTCAAGTGCTTAGCGAATCATTGAGCTGTTTTCATCCCTTGTAGCGAGCAACTGCGTTTTTCATTATTCACATTATTTGCTCACAGCTTCGCGCCTTTCGTATAATCCCACACTGCTCTTATTGCAGATTTGCGCGGGATGAGCGAAACAATGAGCGCGCACCGATTGGGATCGCACTCAGCCACTCACTTGCTTTTTATATTTTAAATTCTATTTACGAACATTTTTTGTACTATGCGTACACAGTTTGTGCCGTCTGCTTTTTTAAATAGCTATTTGAATGAGTCGTGTATTACGCTTGTTTAAATAATTTTTTCAAACGCGACAGAGTCTGCAGACTTTGCATAACAAGTTATTTTGCACTGATTATCTAAGAATAAACAGTAACATAATTTAGATTTTTGAATAACACATTTTCTCAAAGCGCGAGAAAAAATAAGGGAAATCATGTTGAATCGTATTCAAGTCAAATCTACATAGGCAAATAAAGCAGATGTTGGCATTTCAAGGATAATCTCACTTAATGTGCACAACAAATGTTCAATACTGAAAGTTAATTTCGAATAGTTAATCCGATCAAGTGTCATCTGCCCACGAATTTATCAACAGATTGGATTTCATCCCAATATATTACGAATAACTCTTAAATCTTCCTTCATTCATATGTAAATGACTTTAACAACGCGATCAACTATTATCTAATATCAAAAAGTAGCAAATTCCTTCAGGTAGCGAGTGATTCTCATTACCCCGCTTTCCTCGAATTATTTATTTATTAATAAATACGTAAGTACTACAAGAATTTATATAAAATAAAATTTCGTTTGAAGAATTGTAAATTTAAGCATAAAGCTTGATTAAAATTTTTCTACGTCAAACAAAACGCGTAAGCCAGATAAAAGCCCAGAGGGTGGAATAATGGCGTGGCGAAATAAAAAGCGGATCCGACACCGGATACGTAAAGATGCGGTGGTGGTGATGAATGTACGTAGAATGTGGCGCATATTTAATTTAAACTGGGACTAAGGATGGCTGCGGCGGCGGCGGCGGCGACGACGACGATGACGACAACTACGACTACGCACACCGCCGAAAGTGTGGAAGCGTGTGACGTTTGCAAACAAGGTTTCCGCTTCGTACAAATACAATATCATCCAGTAACAACGATGAATACGAGGATGCACACACTTGTACAGCCAACTGGTAAACTCGCTCCTGCTAGTGTGCTCATCGAGCGGAAAATGGAAATGTCGGTGTTGTGTGGGCACTGACACGTGCCACCGGAATTGACACTGCCAATGTAAATAGCACGCGAGAATGCGAATGCGAATGGAAATTCGCACAAGCACCAAAATGACTACATATATGACATATGCATGTGTATGCATGCGTGTGTGAGTAGTCGTCCTGAAAGCGCAAACCTGACTCTGTATGCTATAGCCGCCGTTTGAAAAAGATGCACAAATATACCATTTACGAAGAGGATAGAGCGGAACGAGAGCGCGATAAGAAGAGATAGAATCCACGGATGGTGTACACAAAGGGGATGATATTAGTGCCGCGGGCCGCAGTCCTGGATATATTACATTTCATTCGTGTTGTAATCCTTTGTTCCTGTGTCTCAGCACATCCAGTTGCCCGCCTGCTTTCTCTTCCATTTCATTCCAGTGAATGCGTACGTGCATTACCAACTAATATACACAATCCAATCACCATACATTCATATTCCAACCAGCAATTAATTTAATTCAATTAAAATACACCAAAAAGTATTTATTAGCAAATATATTCATCGTGCAATGCGAAACTAATAATATATTTACACATGCGTCGTACACATGAATTTACCGAAATCTTTCCGACAAAGAGAACGACTGTGACTGGAGCTGCTGCTGCCCCCGGAAGGCACGGAATAAGCAAACAAAGTCGCGAAGTAAACAAATTCCTCACTCTCTCAGCGGATGCAAACGGCGAGCGCACTCGGCATGAGAATGGGAGGACAATGCGCGGCATCAAAGAATCAAATAGACAACTATTTTATTGACAATATCGCAATTACATGCATGCAATAAAATCGTTTCGAATCGCAAACTCACAAACTCATTCAATGACAACCTCTCTCAACTCACTCTTCGATACATATATTCTCTCTATTCGTAACGCATAAATAAATAACCAAGTAAAAATCACGTCAATCATGTCATAAACAATAATGATATGAATTAAATTATTCATACTTTAAAAGTGAGTTATTCAAATGGAATATTTGGCATTAAACGAATATTTCTTTTTCGCAAACAAACCGTACGAGAAAATCCGCCATGTAATAAATATCGATAATGCTCCAAAGGAGTGCCAACAACAGGATGAGAAAATGAGAAAATAAAGACGTGTAAAGAAGAATTCTGGAATGCAATACGAACATGTATGAGTTGTCTATTTGCGCGTCACAGCATTTTCAGCATATTTCTTAAGATATTTCATCGTAATGTAAAACAACATTTTTCTTCCATAAACATATATGAAAGCTTAAAATATTACGTACGTAAATCAATTTAATTTCCCATGTACCCATTTTGCTGTTATTGTACTTGATGTTGTTTAACATTCACTTTAATAATAATTCATGTTTTTTTAATGTGTTTGTCTGCTGCTTTCATTCCTTTCGCATTATCCTTAACGAACCATTTTTTCCGCGTTCTGTGTGAGTCGACAAAATGCGATACCACAATATTGATTTATTCAGCGTTGCGTAGACGCGCGTTCTTATACGCTTAGTTAGTGAATCCGGTTAGATTTGCAGAAAATTGTTCGCGCTTGCCGCCCCCAGCTCGACGAATAACATGCAGCCGTGCCCGCCGGCACGCCGCTGCCGCCACCGCTGCGTATCTCTCCACACGTCATCACGTGCGAGTATGAGTATGATAAAGGTGTATACATTGTGCAAAATATTATTTACATTGCGATACAAAAGCGGTTGGCAGTCCCCGCCCCCCACCCTTGCGATATTTAGCAGAAAGCCAAAACCGGAATCTACTGAACCAGCCCCTATTTACTCCACCGGAAGACAGTTGTGGCGGGGCGGATGAACAAACTATCCCCACCAATTTCGCAACGCAGCGCGCGTCCTCGTGCGAGGGGATGAAGCGGGCGAGTGAAGGAGCGCGCCGCGTGATGAAGAGTGAATTGGACGACGAGCGCTCGAGGGAGGATGATGAGAGATGGAAAAATCTTTAAAGCGCGGCTGGCACGCATACAAACATAATTTTGCCGCCTCTCGCCGCTCGAGTTTCGCTGAGTTAATATACGTCAATTTTCAAGCTTATAAATATTTAAACTTTAGCTTTCTCCGCAGTTGAGGAAGCTTAATAACCATCCACTCGCCGTAACCATAATTTGTACAAAACTTTTCAATTGCTACTAAAAGTTTGAGTGCCCAATGCTAAGTATCTACCCTCCCGCGTTTCGCAATTCATAAATATATTTTTATACATTCATTTCATCCCGTTTAAATGAAATAGTTTCTTATGAAATAGTTTAATTTGCTGAAAAAATATTTATTACCTTTTTCCAACAGTTTCTGGAAATTTCCGAGGTTCAGCTGAAAAGGATAACAATTGAAATGCATGGGAATGGAGGCAGCAACAACGGATGTAGCATTTAGATATAAAATTCCCGCGCATTGCCGCCACCGCAGCTGGAAATGCATGTAAATTCACAGGAGAGCATGCAGGCGGCGAGCGGCAGCTGTGCGACCCCTCCACAAAATTGCCGCCACCATCATCGCATCACAGCGCGTATCGTTGCTAGGGGTGATTCACGTGAGCTTCAATTGCCAACGGAGGCGGAGTTTCGCCACTGCCCCTGCAGCAGTGCTCTCGACGGCAGGTTGGTGGCGGCGGGGCGGTGGAAAATCGACTTCCGAAAATACAACAAAGCCCCGCAACCGGATATCAAATCTTTTTGGCCTTGCGGTAGAACGACGCGCATATTTCCTTCGCAGATTTTGCTGCCAGCCATTTTTCCAAAGCGTATTTATGCGGCGGCGTTCCATTGTTTTGCGCTCTAATGGAATTCATACATTTATTTACGTCGAGCCGAAATTTTCATTTTCATTCGCGTAACAAATTTCATTTGCCTCCTTTGTCATATTATTCACTTTCGTTCATTGGACGATGTTGCGCAAGTACAGATCTTATTAAACTTTTGTGCATACGCAATTGCACCGCAAATTGATCGTAAACTTGACGAGAAGAAGGAGATAATGAGGTGGCTTATTCGTTTCTCTTTTTCATGTGTTTACCTTCAGTGTGCTCATCCGTAGACCGGGGTAAAGTTAAGCTTGCGATCAATCCGAGCGCGAAATAAAAGCCTTCCTTCTTCTTGACTCCCTCGAAAGCCGCCATTTGCTTTGCGTCTCGACAAACGATAATAACGCATTTACAGTTATACGGATAGTACTCGTGCACATTTTTTGTGCGCCCTTGTTGTTCGGGGGTTGTTCACGGTAACCGGCAAGTAGTGCGCTCAGCATGCCACCGATGCATGCGAGCGCACTAATTCCGCGACGAGCAGCGCGCATCATTCGCATTCAGGACGTGAATGTGCGTCAACGTTTAAACTGTGTTTAAGCTGGCATTGCGTGGATCCGCACATCAAAACGCATAGCGTACGTGTAAAGCAAGCGAGCCATCCGAATCCGTTCGACTGCACCGTATTGATCAAAGCAAACGACAATTGAATGGAGTCAAAACACCGTATGATGGACGCGTAACCATGCTGTTTGACAAGAAAAGAAGAATTACTATGCGCTCCTACCGGGCTTTTCCCGACATGCATGATGCTCTTATTAAATGATACACACTCGATTGTCCGTCAATGCTAAGCAGAATGCATCTGTCAACGCACTGAAATGTTTTCTCGCGAGAATTACCCACAACTCGACACGACCCAACCAAAAACTACAAGCGAGTTGTGTTTATCGCTTGGAAAATGTTTTAGTATTAAATCGTCTAGAATAAGCTCAACCACAACAAGTAAATATTTTCCTACAAACGCCTTAAAACGTGCGATTACGGCCTTTTCTTCTCGCGCTTTGAATGCGGCGAAAAAGGTCGCTTTTATGTGAAAATTGTGACCTAACGGTAGTTGACAAATCATTTATCACAAGTCAAGTGCGTAAATATAACAAATATTTACATCTGGGATTTCCCATTTTTCAAGGGGTATAATGGTATCCTGCAATCGCCATTTGGTTTTACGTTTTCTATTAGTTTTCCTAGTTAAATTTGCAAAATTGCGCACCGAGTAAGTTTCTTCTTAACAGCCGATGTGTTTGGGGGTATTGAGGGGTCTCGTGGTTTTCGGAGGCGGTTAAAGCAAGCGAGCGATGTATGTATCTAGTATTTAAACATTCAGCATAAGGTTATTTGTTTCTCAAGGGCTGTTAATCAATTAAAGTGGTACATATGAAATAATTTACAATGACCATAAATATTCTGCAATTAGCTCTGGAGTTTTTTTTAGAAAATTATTTGACTGTTTCACAAAGATGGCGAAAAATTGGTTTTGGCAACTGGATTTAATTTTCTCCTTGTGATATTTGATGAACAGTAGTTTCATTCGGTTATTGCACAAAGTTGATGGCTGACCGTAATGAAATCGTAACATGTAATGAATGAATCCAATTTGAGATAAAGCAATTCGAATAAACGCGCGCGTAGCGCTCGTGGAGAACGAAGAAGCGATGCGATGCCAATGTCGACAATCCGCTGAGTGGACACAATAGTGTCCGAAAAGCAATCCACACTTTAATACATCAAATTGCCCGCCGCCACCACCGCCACCGCTTCCAATTCGCCAAACAACTCGGCGAACGTTCGTTGTTATCAATGTTCGATCCACAATTCTCCGTTTACAATTTCCCATTGATTTTTGCATTTTGCGCTTTTCATCGGCCTTCCAAGCGTTGCGTATTTACCTCGATTAAATTAATTTCCAAAAACAGGAATACAGCGTATTTGTTTGCGTGTTGACAAATAAATTGATTATGAAATAAATAGGTACATTTTTGGCATTTCATCCCTTCGGCGGGGATTTTTGATGAAACGCACATGTTTACCGCCGGCACAGCCACCTAATACATTATTCATTCGTTACTTCAGTATCCACTTTGGTCGGGAATGCCATCCTGATATTCCTGCTGCGCCTGTTATGCTCGTTCTCTCACCATTCGTTCGCTCAAATACGCCAATAATACGAACAACAAAGACTCGCCATGCATGAATGATGATAGCAACAATTGTAATTGATTAGCAGTGTATGGATTTCTAAGTAATAGAGTTTTTAAATTGAGCTAAGTAATGATAACTTTGCAGGTAATTAATAAATATTTGTAATCGCTACAATATCAAATTCTCGTTTCAAATATTAGTTGTAGATTTAGATTTCGGAGAAATTTACGCAATCTCTGAACTTGGGCGAATTAGTTAATAGAGATATTTATAAACAATCAGATAATCATTCGAGACTAATGATAACAAATAAATAATAAACAAAAATTTACATTTAAACTATACATGTGTTTACACAGATACAGTTATCAATCAGGTGAGTCAAGTTTCAATACACTACTACTTAAGTATTCAAATTTAGTAAGTAAAGTAGCAAATTTAATTGCCAACTATTTATTACACATGCTGTAATTAGACTCTACTCTCTAATTGTTTCCTGATAGTGAGGATATTCTCATAAGTAAAACAGAGAATTCAGAATATGGTTTGCCGTCTTCGGTATAGTTCTCTACTCTACTAAATACCTATCAAGTATTTAACTCGCAATTCTATTCTTCAAGGTGTTTTTTCAAATTTCTCTGAATCTACTCTACTTAATACTATATTCTTCATCATTTGTGATTAGAAGTGATTAGAAGCAAATTTTTAATGTCAACTCTTTCTATTCTTCAGACTTCTTTCAAATTTCTCTGAATAGATTAATACTACTGTTCATTATTTAAGTCATTTTAAGTCAAATATAATTTACTGCTTATGATTTCTTCCAAGTATGTTTTTCTAATTTCTCCGAGTATAGTTCCTCCACTTATTACTTTCCTCATCATCACTCTACCCGTGTAAACTGGCCTTGGCCTTAACTTCATTTATAATAATCTATCAAGTTCAGATACGTGTTCGCGATAATAAAATTTGTATCATCATTGATGAATCAGGTGCAATAAGTCGACACTTGTCAAGCGGCAAATTTTAATAACGACACTAGACACGTAATTCATCCTGATGATGATAATAATAATAGTCGTATCAGCGAGCATCAAACACGTACTTATTATTAGTTTTGTCATCCACCCCATCACACCCCATCAACACCCCCAACAGCAACGATCATCGAAAAAGATAGATTTATTTGTACGCAAGAGGTAGTCGCATGATTGTGACGTGCGTTTGGCCGTTTTATTATCATCTTCACAACAAGTGTCGGAGGGGGCATTTGACTAGTGCCGCTCGCTGTTGTTGCCGCCAAACACGAATCTAATAATAAGCATTGCTTGCCCGCCCGCCGCCGCTGTCACCAGCGGTGTATCCATGTGTACGAATGCGACGATGACACGTGCCATCTCACAAGAATGTCATACCGGCGGCGTTCGTTTCGTCGTCCGCTCGCATTTCGATATAAATATTATTGAAGTGTTCTCCAGCCTCAAAACGCGCACGCTCCTCTCCCGCTCGTGCCGCCCCCGCCGAAAATATATTGCTTTCGCCGTACATGCGTTTACACACTCTTTGATTATCCTCGCATGACTGGCTTATATATTCTTTTCTAAGGATTATGTTATCCTTCGTCCTTTTTATTTCCAAATCACTTTCAATTTTTTCTCTCTTCTCTCCTTAATATCTAATAAATCAATTCCATTTTAATTTGATAAATATTTTGAGCACATGACAATAGCTCCAGCGATTATCAACAACCACCTACCGAGCGAATAGTTAACGCCCGAACGGATAATAACAATCTAATAAACGAGGGGGTTGTAAATGCAGAAACTGCGTAACCGTACGCTGAAAACGCGTGTGCAAACGGGTGTGCGAAAATACTTCCTATCTCGTTTTGAGGGTGGTGGTGGTGGTGGTGGTAGAAGTGGTGGCGGCGTGACACCCTCTCGATTAAGTTTTCCCATTCACTCATCATCAACATGATCGGGCAAGCGCGATGCGACCCAACCCCTCGTGTTCACTTTTACAACACTTTAACGAATTCCTGGTGCGTCAGCTCTCAAGATTCTAATCACTTTTATTGCACGCGAACGCATCATCATCTCGCGGGTCGCGCGGCGCTGCGTTGTCAAGCACGTCGCGCGTACGCGGAAAATGAATGGAAATTAAACTTGGTGTTAGGGCTAAGCACGTAAGCAGGGAAACTGCGAATTTTCCGCTTGATTTGCATTTTGCTATTGTGCTATGGTGCTATTCTGCTTGTTGTGTCGCGAAAATCGCTTTGATTCGTGTAAATAACCAATGCACGGCCAGAGAGAGCGAGAGAATTTGTTTACATGGTGCGCATTGTTTAAACAACGGATAAATACAACTGCTCGGACGCGTTCGTGCGTCGCCGCAGGGGTGGTAAATGGATGTTGCGATTCGGGTTGGCGCCGATGGCGTTTGTGCGATTATTTATTTTCCATTCTCGCGCGCATTACGCGTGCGGACAGTCAAATCAGATATTGCACCCCGAGGCGTCTAATTGCATCTCGGATGTGTGTTTAAGAAGCCCCTCGAATTCGACGCGTACGCGCACGCGGGGGTTGCAAAAGCGATGCGAGCGCGCGTGTTCACGTTTGCGCCGTCAATATTATCGTGTGACCGCCGCACGTGCCATCAAATGCGCGACCATGTAATCTTTCTAATCCTCATCCGTTTTGCAAACACGTAATTTGCGTTAAGCACATATCAAAATACAACAAAATACTCATTCAATTCTGTCCATAGACTATGTACTTCTAAGAAGAGTATTTGCTTTGCTCCTTACAGGAAACGCAATGTATTAACTAATCCTTAAATGACAATTGTGTTACTTACTTTTAATATAACGTTTAATTAGCGTAGTGTGGTTTAAACTAGTTTACCTTGAGAAATCATCATATTTCCTTATCCAACTTTAAATAAGTGATAAAGATAGTCCTTCTAATATTCAATTAATCCTCTTAATTTACTTCAAGGATTTAAGTTACTTCATAATTCACGTTTTGATTACTTCATAAGTAATTACCAATTGTTAGTAACCCAACATATTAATCAGGAAATTTCTATGAAAAACTAGTTTCTAAAGTTCTAAAATTTAAATTTCCAGTAAATATTCTCAAATTTTTACATTTGATTACCATTTTTGTACAAATTTCAAAGTACATTGTTGGTGTTATCCTTGGACTTTCTCGAGTTACTTCCCAAATTAAAAAACATTTTTAATTTAAATTGGGACGTCTTTATCCCAATTTAATTAAGATAAAGACAATTAAATTTTAAAATTATCCTTAATATTCTTATTTCAACTTTAATTAAGGAATGCTTTCTTGAAAGTAGGTAATTGTATGTAACTGTTTTGTATTTAATACGTAATGACTTAAGTAATGCGTTTTAAAATTGTTGATAAATTTTGGAAACACTTTTCTTCTGGTCGCTTCGTTAATTATTTATTGCGCTAACTAAATCAATGTCAGTAGTAACCAAGCAAAGCAAGTGAAAAATTCGAATGCAAATGCACTTGGCGTGTGCTCGTCAACGCGGCTGAAAATTAGAATTCAATTTGAAGCTGCGCAGCATTCCAGATGCGTCACCGGGATATACGGGACCCCCGGTGCGCGTTGGACGCAGCCGACAACACCGACAACTCTTGAAATCCCTCGATATCAAATTGAGAGTGCGCAAGTGTGATGATGCAAGTTGTATGTGCATCAAACCAATGCGCTCCGCATATTCATTCAATTGCACTGCACCCGCCCGCCTGCGTATGCTTTATTACCATTGTATCGCATTTGTTTTCAACTTTTCAAGTGACACTAATGCTATAATTTTAATGCATTCAAGTGTCCACTCGATTCACTGTGTACGCTATACCCACATGCGTTCCTTTTTTTTTTGCGACAACTTGTTCATATGTGCTAATATTTTTCCGATTGTTCATTGTCCGCTTTCAATGACATATAGAAAATTCTTTTAACAATTACCATTTCGAAAACCCAATTTTAAATCTATAGCGAAATCCAAATTAAAAACTCGTAGGTCGAAGTTTTCAACCTTTAAAGAAAATTATTATCAATGAAAACTTCAGAGATCTTAATGTAATCAACGAGAACATCCCTTAAGAGCCAGGCAAAATTACCTCAGTTGTGGTAAAAATTCAATTCGAGTGATAATGAGAACATTGTTCTGATTTCATAATTGTGGCAGCTTTTTACTTAAAATTTCTTTGGGGGTATAATCTCCCTCAAATACCAGGAAATGCGTAAACTTTCCGATAACTCATCCCTTCCTAAATAAAATTTCTTTTGACAATTTTATATGAAACGCTAAGAAGCAAGTAAACAATTGTGAATTGCGATTGGTATTATTATCATATTGATGTTGAGATGCGCACTTACACAATACGTATATGGGTATTATGCATACTTTTCGACGATGTTTGACTTTGAGTGCAGCAAGAAATCCACTTGAAAAACGAAATACACGGCGGCAGCAGCAGCAGCAGCACCACCACCACCACCGCTCTCTGCTCTCTGCTCTTCAGCAATGCGTTTGCATACAGGTCATCCGCGAGGCGCACAGTTGTTCAAGTGGAGTGGATCAAAATTGTTCAACAACTCACTTGTTCGCCGCGCATACATTTAAACTTTGCCAACTGAATATTTTAATAATCAAACTACTCCAACACACAATATAAGCAGCATTCAGCTCAGACGATAGAAAATATGCGCATGTACAATTTGATTAAATCAAAATCCATTCATTACCTACTCGCCAATCTCCGCACTGAAAAACCGCCAAAATAAATAAAATAATTAAAACATGATTTATACATTCTCAAGGTAATGATGCAAATGTTGAATTGGCATCGGTAGGTAAGTAGTTGTTTTGGTTAATCGCTTACAAACAACATTATCATCACTTGTGCAAATTTTAGCATTATGTAAATGCGTCGCAATACACAACGCAATCAACCATTACACATTACTTGATCATTTAAATTACACCATCTGCGACGGACGACTCATCATCATCATCATAATTCTTGTAACCTTAAAAATGACAGCGCATTTGAAATTATTTAAACAAAAACTCCTTTCGCTTATCCCACATGCACAAATGTTATTTTTACTTCTAGCATTCAAGCACCACGAAGTAATAGAAACAATGTAATCTTTACTTTCTCTCTCTCTCTCTCTCTCCCCGTTTCTCGTTGGACGAAAATAATAAGTTGTATGTGCTTATCAAGCCTATTATTGTAGCAAGTAGAATAACACAATAATATAACAATAAAACTGACTGAAAATCACACTAAATTGCTTATGTAAATTTGCTCGCCGCTTATCCGACGCTTTATCAAAATGTTATCAACGTAGAACAACAGTGAATGGCTTCATTTCGGTAACATTTTAATTATATTTTTCAGTGTTAAGTAATAATTGCGTTTTGTTACCAAAAATACGATTAATCCGGCTTTCTTTCGCGACGCAAAGCTATTTTCGTTTTTGTTACAACTACAGGAAGTAGACATAATTGTATTACACACCAATTGTTTCGCACAGCGCAACGCAGCTTGTCATAGACACAACAAATATTTTTTAGTTTTTTACGGTGTTTTCGCACAAATCCTCTAAAGTTGGCAATCTCTTTAAACATTTACCATTCACCGTCTGAAAGTATTAGAATCAAAATATTTTTAAAAGGCGAGCTAGCTACTTAGGGATAATTTGTACTTTAGTAAGACGAAGTGGAATAAGGGCTGTAACAATGAAGCAAGTGCATACATAGACAATTATTAATAACAATATCATAGAAATTGAAATGTCTGGAATGAAATAATCTATTAGAAGTTGATATCATGAATAATTAATTAAGAAAATTGAATTAATTCAAAGAGCATATCGAGTTTGTACTTATTGTAAAAAAGTTCAATCATTACTAGTGAATTATCAAAATGTAGAGATAAAAACAATAATTATAGTTTTACCCCGTGAATATTGCAACACAGGACAAAAGCAGTATTAATTGTTCTGATTCAATTATTTATTTTTGTTATTCTCCTAACTGCAAAACGAAAGAACATATTTGAATGCAGTAAAAAGCATTAAACAAATAATTTATCAATAATTATATTCTTCTTTAGTATAATATGACAAAAGATTTCAACCCCGTTTTAATAGTCGATTTTGCACTTGCGTCATTTTCTGGAGTACCCAGCAGTTTAACATTTATAATTGTTTAAATAACTTAATATTAATTAAAGAGTATAAACTCAAATACTCATCGATAGTAAACATGTTAAAATTGTATGAAACAAATGAAAGATAAATGGGATTCAAAGTCAACTCTACGGAAATCTAATGTGCACTTACCCCACTCCACCTGACTAAATATAAAACATTCAATTACTAAACCAAATATGCAGTTTGCTCATTACAACATTCGACTGATCGTAAAATCACTTTGCAATTCATTTATTTTACTGCAATTGAAAAATCAACATTGTCATTTAATCGTTCGTTATTACGCTTTCTCTCGTAAAGTGTATGTACTTAATGCCTAATTTAATTGCACAATTAATCATTTATTTATA
This sequence comes from Aleochara curtula, assembly GCA_963978815.1. Taxonomy (NCBI): domain Eukaryota; kingdom Metazoa; phylum Arthropoda; class Insecta; order Coleoptera; family Staphylinidae; genus Aleochara; species Aleochara curtula. Next base: position 13,492,943 of record OZ022216.1, on the reverse strand, counting down.
TTAGAATAATAATTGAGATATCATTGAATCAATAATATACAATATATACTATAATATTTTCTTGGTAAACACACACACACACACACCAGCAAGTACGCATACGTCGATCGAAATCAATTTAAAACAAATCAATTAATGAGGAAAAATAAATCAACGCCGAGAATACTCATCATAATAATAAAAAAAACTCAATAAATATTTAAACAACATGACCGCATTTCGTAATCAGCCAAATAAGAGAATCAAAATGTAATTAATGAATCACCCGCATAAAATACCAGCTCATTAATTGTAATACTAATGACAATTATAGATTTCAAATAATCCTTAAGTGTCCTTATTAAATCTGTCTAGTTTTATATACAAGGGACTTCTTTTTTCTGTTATTTTTTATATGGCACAAATTTTGGCAATAATCTTATCTATGTTGTAACTATTTAATTCATTAATGCGCTTTGCAATTGCATTTCGATTATTGCTATGAGTATTGAAAATTCTACTTATTTAAAAGAAGGTGAACTTGAGCGCATTCAATTTTCTACAGTTTTGTACACGATTCTCTTAAGTAATTAATGAATGACTTAATGAATTTAACAAGTTGATATTTGTTTCACATGGCAACCTAAAATTGTTAGTAATTAATTAATTGCATAGTATGTATGGTACTTGTTGACTTTTGCCTTTTTCTTAATACACTTATAGTAAAATATCGATATCATTTATTATCAATTTTATTACGAATAAATGGGGACTTTACGCATCTATCTATAAGTAATATAATTATATTCATAATTTTTATATATCCTTAATTTGCTGAGATGATATTTACAATGTACAATTGCATAATAAGTTACTTAGAAAGCAAATCGTTTTCGAGACGTTCAATGGTTCACCATCTAAATTCAACTGAGAGACACCTGCTGATCCTTGCTAAAGGATCCTAAAATCGACGCATAGGGAAATTAAATCATTGCGCGCAAAACATAGAACAACAAAGTATCATAATCGCTACTCATGTGGTGCGCGGCGAGGATATAATGCGACGGCGGCGCTCTGATCTTGTGCGAGTCTGTTTCTTAATCCTGCTCCAAGACTTCAATGTCATTTCATGACGGGTGAAGCTCCTTCAAAAAATGGCATTTCACCTCGTCCAATCGTCCGGATTCGAGAGTGGCGAAAACGCCGAGAGTTGATGATGCGCATTTGCAGTTGACGCTTTTATAATATTCGCCAGCCGTTCACAATCTTCATCCGTCGAATCGCCTCTCTTAACGCCACCGCCACCGCCGCCGCCGCCGCTGCCTTGCACACTACTCCCAATTATGGAATCAATCGAAAAGCCATTCGTCTTCTTATGAATTTCACGCTCAGTGCTCGGTAAATAATCATCAGCATCCCGATCAGCATTCAGCGCTGACGGCTGCATTGGCACGGGTTTACAAAGTGTCGGCTGTTGTGAAATAATATGCCCCAAATGCCCCAGACTCAATCGCGTCAAATCCATGGGCGGCATCAGCGACGGAATGCCATTATTCGCTAGATTCGGCAAATACGCATACGGATGCGGTATACTCGGATGGCTGAACAGTCCATGCTGATACGTATCCTGCGGGTTCAGCAAGGATGCGACCATTGCCTGGTGTTCGCGATACATCAAATTCGGCGTCGGCCGCTTATATCTCTTCCGCCGTCGGAGAAAGCTCCCGTTATCGAACATATCCTCAGCCAGTGGATCCAACGTCCAATAGTTGCCCTTGCCCGGATTGCCAGGTTCGCGCGGGATCTTAATGAAGCAATCATTGAGTGACAGATTATGTCTGATGGAGTTCTGCCACGCCGGGAATTTATCCCGATAGTATTGGAAGCGTGTCATAATAAACTCGCAGATTCCACTCAGCGTCAGCTTCTTGTGCGGCGATTGCAGGATCGCCATCGTGATCAAAGCAATGTACGAATAGGGCGGTTTAATAAGCTGTGGCTTCGACTTCTTTGACTTGCCGCCGCTCGAATTGCTTCCACCGCCGCCGCCGCCACCGATGCTGCCACCGGAAAAGTGCTCGTCGTCTGGCTCAGACTTGGCATCGCTCGCCACCTCCGTCGTGCCGCGCAAATCCAGCGGACTCTCCGCTTGCGGATACCGCGCCGAATTGTAATGCTCATCGGCGTTGGGCACCAAGAGGCGCATCGTGTCGTCCATCATGAGCATTGATGATCAATTAATTTTCGCACTCAGTTCCAACAACAACAACAACAACAAATATCTCTCAAAGTCTTCTCGACGTGCGCGCGCAAGCACTCGATGCGATTTTGTCTATAACAAGTCGCGAGCGGAATAGTAATAACAACGCTTTCCCACACGTTATCACATTAAAACTAAACACATTTAGTGAATGCACTACGCAATGAGTTGTCTAAATGTTTATAATGTTTAATTATATTATTACACATACATCTGCGTATCGCACATACGAACATACCAAACGTACACGAATCAACAATGACGATGATGATGGTGATGGTGATGGTGATGATGATGAATTTTGATAAGGTAAAACGCGCGCGCGACTCTAGTTAAATGTAGATACCTGTATATTTTGTTATACAGATTTATTTCACACCTCACACGCCATGATGAACCTTATCGTGAATCTCCGCCGCGCAATGCACACATTCATTCCAGTTAAACGCACGCAAATATTTCGTAATTTCGTCAATTTGAATTCAGATGTAGGTATGCACATACGCTACGTACGTTGATGTTGCAACGAGGATTCGCGGGCGCACAGCATCGGAGGCGATGCTTTGTCGACGGTATCTGGACTTGTTATACCAATATTTTGATGACAAGAACAATGATGGTTCAAGCCACCGCACATTTCCGGGTAGGTTGTGTGAAAACAAAGCGGGTTAAAGTTGTGTTGAGCGAGAGTGGAGGCGGCTCGATGCGCCGCTCCGCCTAAAAGCGCACGCCCTTATTTTCATCCCCCTTTTTACGCACGAGAACCTCCAAAATCCTGTTTCTACAATTGATTTTATCCGCATCCCAAACAGACGTGCACAGCCAGCTTGCCAACCAGCCACCCAGCGCATTTGTGATGCGCACCCCCCTCGCATCCCCGCCTGTCATCCCCCGCGCGCGCGCCAAATCTCTCCGTCGTGTGTACACACCTTACATACAACATTCTATTCGCGCATTTTGCTTGCTTGTATACCTGTCTGTCGTGTGTCTCTTTTGCGCGCCACCTTTCACGCGATAAGCCCCGCACCGCAGAAGATGATGCCGCTCGCTTACGCTATGCTAGCCGCCGTTTTTCGCATGTAAATACGGCGCTCAATGTATTATTCATACACATGCGAATAAATAATACGCATGGCAAACCCTTAAGCGCATATTTCGAATGTTCAGAAATTTACTTCATTGCGTGCGCATGCGAGCGAACGTGTATTATTAGACATTATATTGTAATCGTTATTGCTTTGATTCTTTTCTTAAGTAATTGGAATAAATTCCATGAAGAATACACAATTTTACTCAATTTGCAGTTGTTGTTTAGGTTTTCTTTCTTTCATTTTAAGTTAATAAAGTACTCGCATCAATTGTTTTAATGTGAAAGCACATTCAAGGTGTACCTGACTGGTTGTCATCGTGGTTTATAAATCAATCAATAAGATTGGTGATAGTCATAAAGCTGGTTCAATATGATCAATAACCGCAATTCGATTTTGCGATATTTAGAACTTAAGGGTTGTCAAAGCAACTCAATATTCATTATCCTGGAAAGTTATGTTATTCGAGTTTAAACCTGGATCTTTCCTGGTAACCGCAGAAATAACTCAATTCAATCAATTTTCAGACAATTTTTAGACGCAAGTAATTGCACGCTCATTTGTTTCAGTCCGCTTTGAATATCGCAGATTTGGAAAGTAATATAACGATAAAGAAATATTGTACTCACATGTAAATTCCAATTGCAACCAGGATAATCATTGCAGAATCAGCTGACTTGCAAGGTGACCAACTATGATTTATCTACTCTTCAGGTCCAAAATACTTGACTCAGAACAAAGGATCATCATTGTCCTTTGAGAGTTGCAGTATGTCCTAAAATATAACAAAACTTCATTAAAAACAATGACCAATTTCAACACATTGTAAACAGCATCTTGGACACTCGTCTACCTCATCATTACCACTAGTAATTGGTTAAAAGATAGGTCATGTTTTCTTTGTTTAAAAAAACAGATTAATACCTCATTAGAGAGTTAGAATTGACGAATCGATTATAATATTTACCGCATACCAACCACTAAATATTTGAGGTTAAATGTTATTGTACATATTTACATACGGACTATACACCACATACAATATAAAAATACGTTTAATTGGTACTCACCATACCTATAAATAGTCAACACTTAAACTATAATTCAATCACCTCGATTTAGCACTTTGAATATTAATAATTTGATAAATAAACATTGATCAGTCAATAACCACGCACCAGGATACGACGGATTGACAGAACTGCATGTGCATGATCGTGTCACGAATCGACTTGTACGAATTTTGACGATCGATATCGCGAATCTGCTTGAGATGTCAATTTACCATAAAGGTATATTAAATTATTGATGAAACAATTAAATAGTTATACTTGGGTTAGTTTTGAACAACCCTTCGAATATCAATTCATGGGTATAGGCATATATGATTATACACAGGGGCAAATAAAATTAAACGCGACAAATAGAGATTAAATGGTTGCACACAGAGACGATTTATGGTGCAGCGATGAATACTTATTTCGTATTATTCGCCGCCACTCTAGTCTTCTCCTCTCATTGCTCAATCCGCATAGGGCTCTCAATACGGTGCATTTCATAAGTTTCGAAGGGGGTGAATAATGCCCGAGTTACTTAGTACTCACTTAATTCGGTGCGCCCCATTGCGACCCTCTGTCAAACACCGGCAATTCGCACTCACACTAGCGCGTCATAGTGATATCCAGATGATAATATTGCGAGGGGGCAGTTAACTGCCGCTGAATTTCGTGGTTGGTTTTAAATGCGTCGCTTCTTCAGCTCCTCCTGCATTATGGTGCGTGCAAGCAAAGCCCACGAACAAAGAGGCAAGGATAATTTCATTGAAACATTCAATTGCGAAGCTCATATTTCAGCCCAAGTGATGGCAAATAATGCATTGACTTCCGATTGAGCAAACAGCCCACACATCCGCACACATTGAATAATATAAACGAGGGCTTAGACAATTAATAAATCAATTTATTATTGCGGTATTAGACCAACCAAGTCAACTAATTGATTTTACGATGTGCGAAATGCACGGTTTAGTTAGTATCAGTTGTCTTATCATTATTCATAATATTAACGGCATCGGCATCGGCATTGACATCTTCAGGATTAATAAATTGATTACTGTTCTCGATTTTTCTAATAAGTTGTTCTATTGTATCTAACATTTCTTGACTACGTTGACTTATTGTATCCAAAGAGATAGAGTTGATGTCACATGTGTTTTCGTCCTTTTCAGCATCACTTGTTCCAGGTGCATCATCATCATTATCTTCTTGGATGTGTGGAAAGTTTGGGGTTTCCGTCGGTTCATGCACAAAATTTTCACGTTCATTTCGAAGCTTTTCTAATCGAAGGTTGATTTCCTTTAAACGATCTTCATTCATCCATTGTTTATTGTTGTCCACATTACTTTGAAGCTCCTTTTTTATTTGTGAGGGTTCATAAATGTTATCAGTGACTTTCTGAATAACAAATACCAGGTAATTAATTAAAAATTGAATTTAAATGACAAATATTGAATACGTGTACCCTCTGGTAAGAATTTGTGGTACTAAAAGCAACATTTTTGGACTTGGGCTGCCCTCTTTTAGTAAGTAAATGAGCTATTAGCATTTAAATAATTTCAAAGGCAAATTCTCACTATGATGTGCATTAATTACCTTTAATTTACTCTCCAATTCTTCAAGTTTACTTAAATCGTCCTCGGTTATTGTATATGCAAATACACCGGATGTACTTGTATTATTCTCTTCAGATTTGTCTTGTATACTTTGCGCTATATCTTCATTTGGAATATCTTTGTCATCAATTAGAGTATCTAATAATTAGAACACACTTAATTAGAATATTAAAACCGATGACGATGACGTTAATGATGATGGTTTATAAGTAGGTGACGTTGTAAAAATAGCACAAACGCGAAAACAATAATAAACGTTTGTTTGTTGAAAAACAACTTACCGAGATCAGTGAGTAAATCATTCAACTGGACCTTTTCCTCGTCTGTTAATGTGTTACCTGCTTTAAACATACTTGAAGTATTTTTAGCCAGCTGCAACGTAAATACACGTATAATTCTAGCAAGTTTGTTTAATCAATATGAACCCACCTTAATATTTCGCTTAACGAATTTGTCATCTTTTACTTCCGGCTGAGTTTTATCCTTATTAATTAGATTATCGGCTGTCTTAGATTTTAATGTGTTTAGCCTTTCTTCCTCGAGTAAATTCTCTTTTTCTAGCTGCTTAATCTTTGATGATTTACTGTTGCTATTTTCAATTTCGCAAAGCTGTTTGAAAATTCTCGATTCAGCGTTCGGTGAATCAAATTCATCAATTAATTCGCATATTTTTTCCTGAACTACCTTACGTTCTTTGCGTTCTTCCTAAATTTTTATATTATATGCAATGCATTTAAAATCATACCTCACATATTCCCTTACTTGAAGCGCTTTATACGTGTCTTCTAATTGTCTATCTATAGTCAAAAGACTTTCAATTTGTTTTCTAATTACTGGATCTTTGCGCCTCTTGTTAATGACATTCATAACATCATAAAGAATACTTCCACTATCTTCGACTTTGAGATCTTCTACGTCATTAATAAAATCATCATACTTTCGTAAATTCAATTCTTCTATCTTCTTATTCATTTCCAAATAGAACTCATTCATTTCGTATATCAAATGATTGGTTGATTTTGCTCCACCTACATTCATATGGCTGTTGTATTTAAAATTACAAGTAATATTTTTAAAGTACCTAGCTGATATGTGGGTTTGTTATGTCTAGTAAAATTTAAGCTTTCATTGATGGATTTCTGCAGAGGACGCGTATGGCTAAATGGATTTCGAAATTCAGGCACAGTTCCACCAGTATTTTCTTCGGTCTCTAATCTTCTCTTCGCCATGACTTGTTTGAATAAAGTCGCTCTTTATTATGCGAATAAAATGGCTATAAAAATGTGTGAGTGACAAGCTCGGTAACGAAGCAAAATTTATAAATATACAACAATATAAAATGTCATGACAGTGGCGATTATTAATTAATACAATAAATAATAGCTATAAGTATAAATAAAGTAGCAAAATCTGCATCAGTGCGCTGAATTTAGTTGGGATGTTCAATTGTAACATTGGTCGTTTGTGGTGTTGGATTATCAACTGGAGTTACTGTGCTTTTGGCAGGTCCAGTTGGTTTGATGGGAACCACACGTTCACCTTCTTCCTTCCTTGGTGCTTTCTTTGGTGCAACAACAGTTAAAATGCCATCAGACGACAAGGTGGATTGTACATCCTTGGCTTCATGATCGACAGGCAACATATATCTGCGAATGAAGTGTCTGGAGATGAAACCATGTTCATCCTGCTTCTCTTCATGCTTTCCCTCAACAACAATACAGTTGTTGGTGATTTTCACAGTGATCTCTTCTGGGGTGAATTGTTGCACGTCCAGGATAACTCTAAAGTTCTCCTTGTCGGACGTTAAGGTGGATCCAGAATCTTGACGGGTGAGTTCAGTGTTTCTCCATGGTCTGTAATATCTGGAGGTGGTTGGGCGCATGGATAATGAACTCAATAAGTCATCCATGTGCAGACCAGTTCCAAAACGTTGGTCCATGATGCGGGATGGTCTGGAGAATTCGAAATCATCCCACCAGTCGCGGAAAAGCATTGGAACAAGAGACATCTTAAAAGTCGCAAATTAGACTTAAATTTGCTTTGATTAATTGAATTTATTACCTTTGGTTTGATTGTTGTTCGAAGAGATCACTAAACTTTAGTGGATTCGTTGAATGTTGCTGTTGCACTGTGCTTCAGTTTCAGTACACACCTGTATTTATACTTAAAGCATACATTTTGGACTATTTCTAGAATATCATGAAGCACAAAGCTATTTTTAACATCGCCGCCGATGTTATGCTCATACGTATTACGCATATTTTGAAAACTGAGTCAAATTTCCGAATGCGTTACGTATGGATAATAGAATTGTATTGCCAAAATAATTACAAATATTATTGCCTCTGAAATAATGACGTTCCTTATACGGAAGTTGTCCGTTAATTAAAATACCTGTTTGAAAATTACCTTCAGTTAAATCAATGTAAACTTATCACATTAATATTGTTATACATATTTGGTAAATACTTGATTATTGAGGTGATTGATTGTAAGTAAACAAGTTTATTTACCATTTCCTTATGATTTGAATAACACACTATAGGTAAATATAGATCTGAGTCAATTATAAATCTAATAAGACTATGTTAAATTTAGCTTCATTTAATGTTTCATAATGTGCCTAAAACATTAAGAGATAGTTAAATACACACATATTTAATTACTAATTAATTAACTACAACTGACCATATTATTATTTAAAATTGGGATGCCTATTTAGCAATATATTAACTTGTTTAAATGTTAATTGTTTTTCACCAGGTGTTAGAATTCCCTTCTCTGCATTTGCTTTTTTAACTTTTTTGGTATGCATATGACTCTTATAGCAATTTTGGAAACTGTCAATTTCCTTTGAGCACAGTGATTGATTAAACTCATTTGTCTTGAAACAAGCTAACATAATAGACATTTCCTGAATGCATGATACTTCTGAGACTTTATCTCCTTTGCCAGATACCAATGTTTTCAACTTTAAGGGTAACCGTTCCTGGAATGGTACTGGCTCTGTAGATGCCTTTCGTCTAGCCAACAACGCTGTTAGACGCATTACTAAAATAGTATAACATTTGTAATTTTATAATATGGTTAAATTCAGTACCTTACTGTTTATTTATTAACTAAATAATCACTATTTAAAACCTTCGTGTCGTAAATAAAGGTTAGGTGCTTAATGCGGGTACTATATAAGGCATGAATATAACTCGGGTGTATAAAATATTCTCAAACAGTCATTAAATACGAAACATTATCCAATATTGAAGTTGTTTTTGGATCGAATAATGTTTTTATTGTAATGCTATCATGTAATACAGGAAATTATATGATAAAATATTTGTTTCATGAACCGAAGTTACTACATTTTAATGTTGTATTATCCTACTGTGTATGTCAGCCTATACTTTGCAGTCGTGTTTATTATTTTGGCAAAACATGAAACTAAATTACTAAAAAACTATTAGTGTTCAGTGCATGGAGTTTAGTTATAAATTAGTTCTAAGTTATTTAAAAGGCTGATTATGAATCCATAATAACAACAAACATGCAGGCCACAGAGGAGCATCTACTCTTATTAAAAGGTAATAAAGATAATGGTGAAACAGTGAATTAATTTAATTCCACATTTTAATTATTATTACTGTTGCAGTGATGAGATTAACTCGTCCTACACTTTCTAGTCCTCTACCCATAACAAGTGATAGCAAGGATTTATTGGGAAATTTACTAAATGAATCTTTACATAAAGATCCAACATCTGTGCAGGGCTCTGAAACACTATCCATTGGGCAGTTTCTTTTGCTACCACAAAGTCCAGTTAATATTTATTTAGGGGAAACATTTTCTAGCCTTATAAGTGTTTATTCCAAGAGCCAAACACCTGTGAATAATGTGGCAGTGAAAATTGATTTACAAACAAGCACTCAAAGACTTCCACTTTCACCCAATTCAGCACCACAAAACCTAAAAACTGATGAAAATATTAGTTTAGTTATCCATCATGAAGTTAAGGAGATTGGAACACACATGTAAGTTATTTAACAAGAACTTTATGAGCAATAATTGAACTTATCCTTTTCAGATTGGTGTGTGAAGTCACTTACAATAATGCTATGGGACTACAAACATCATTTAGAAAATTCTTCAAAATACAAGTCTTAAAGCCTTTGGATGTAAAGACGAAATTCTATAATGCGGAAAATGATGATGTGTATTTGGAAGCACAAGTGCATAATATTACAGCAGGTCCTATTTGTTTGGAGAAAATTGCTTTGGATGCTTCAAACTTATTCAAAGTTATTTCTTTAAACAATGCCCCAAATGGAAAAAGTATTTTTGGAAACACTGTCATTCTACAGCCAAATACAGTGACCCAATTTCTTTATTGCTTGAAGCCTGATGAAAAGTTGTCTTCTGATTTGAAAATGCTAAGTGGAGCAACAAATATTGGCAAGCTGGATATTGTTTGGCGTTCAAACTTGGGCGAAAGAGGCAGATTGCAAACATGTCAATTGCAAAGAATGGTGAGTGATTTAATAATAATAAATTACTTAAGTATTGATATGTCATTTAATTAACAGGGACCAGATTATGGGGATGTTCGGTTGTCTATATCCGAATTACCAAATTTCGTGGTGCTAGAAAAGGTTTTTAAATTCAAATGTCGCATTATTAATGGCTGGTAAGTGAACTCGACTTTTGTCCGGCTGTATAATAAGTCTATTTGATTGCTTCGTTTTTTTTTGTAGTGACCGAACGCTAGATTTAATTGTATCATTTGATGATACAGAGGATATTGCATGGTCTGGGATATCCGGAAAAAACTTGAAGAGCATTGCAACGCGTTCTTTTTGCGAGATTGATATTGAAGCAATTCCAATGCGTCCTGGTTTGCGTTCCATTACTGGAATAAAACTAATTGATACGTTACTAAAACGTACTTACAATTACGATGATTTAGGTCAGGTTTTTGTGGTTGTAGAATAAATGATAAATCATTAGTTACTCCAAGTATGACCCCACAAATATTTATTCAATCTTTGTGGTCTTATTCAACAATATAACTTCATTCCTTGTGCTTTATATAAATATGTGTAAATCTTCTTTGTTGCAATAATACATTAATTATATAATAAAAAATGCGTTTTCAATTTAATTATTTATTTATGCATATTTGTTGTACCAATACTAAAGAGAGCATCTAGCTAGAAATCTGGCAGTTATTTTGCTGATGGTTTTGTGTATGATTTTATATTATTTCTTCATACACTCTTTTTACAATTTTTTATAATTATTTCTGTTTAAATTTTATTTTATGAAATAACTGCTTATAGCTAATTCATGACGTCACCTTTTTCTTTGAGTAGTGGGAGTTTCCCGCGTAAAATTTAACACAGGATAATATGGCCCAGCTACTATAGGTTAGCGCCTTATTCTTCTTGTGTTTACGTTGTATTTAATGCGTTATTATTGTTGATTATTAGTGTCATTAATAAGTGGTGAAATGTTTGCTCAAAATACTAATCGTTTTCGACCAGATAGACGAGAGAAACCCGATGGACAAAAGGCTGATACAGTATCTGCTGGGCAAAGGTATTTCTTATGCATATTGTTTTCTACTTCTCAGATCTAAATATTTACATTTTTAATAATAGGGAAGAAACATCGGAATATCGTCTACGTGTTTTACTAGAAAATGATGTAATCGATGTAAAATATGGGTTTGAAAGAGTTAAAGATAATTTGGAAAGGATAGGATTTCTTCTTAATATGCATACAGTAAGAGATAATTAAACATTTAGTTAAAATAGTATTTTACGTTAACAATTCATTACTGTAGACAGAAATTCTGGATGAGGATAAACGTCTCATAGCTGCTGTAGATTACTACTTCATGGAAGAAGATGGCACAAGATTTAAAGTTGCTTATTCTTTCAAGCCTTATTTTTATATTCTAACACATCGTGAATTGGCAATGGAAGTTAGTCAATTTCTTATGAAAAAGTTTTCTGGAAGTATAGCCAAGTTGGAAAATGTTGAGAAGGAAGATTTAGATATGACTAACCATTTGGTTGGACTCAAACAGCGCTACTTAAAACTATCATTTCATAATCAAACTGATTTGATAAAAGTGCGCAGAGAGATATTAAAGGGCGTGAGAAAGAATAGAGAACGCGATTCCATTAACAATTATTACACTGACATGTTAACTAATGTGTTAAATAATGATCAGTCATCATCTACAAAGAAAATTGCTACTGATCACCTGGAAAGCATCATTGATATAAGGTAATCTGCAAGGATTTAAATGTTTCCAAAAATAAATGGTTCTATTATTTACAGGGAATATGATGTACCATATCACGTTCGTGTTTCAATTGATTTGAAAATATTCTGTGGCTCATGGTATGCTGTTAAAGGAAACACTGCAAAGCCACCTTCAATAAGACTAAGAAGTGATATAATTGAAAGACCAGATCCAATTGTCTTGGCATTTGATATTGAAACAACAAAACTCCCATTAAAGTTTCCTGATGCGAATACCGATCAAATAATGATGATTTCGTACATGATTGATGCTCAAGGCTTCTTAATAACAAATCGAGAGATCTTATCTGCAGATATTCAAGATTTTGAATTCACACCGCGGCCCGAATTTGAAGGGAAATTCACCATTTTTAATGAGCCGAATGAAATGGCATTGATTCAAAGGTTTTTCGATCATATTATGGAAGTACGACCGCATATTTTTGTCACATACAACGGTGACTTCTTCGATTGGCCATTTGTTGAAACGCGCGCAGCCGTTTACGATTTAGATATGAAACAAGAAATTGGCTTTAGTAAATCGAAGGAAGGAGTTTACACAAGCAAACCGGCAATGCATATGGATTGTTTCAATTGGGTGAAGCGCGATTCTTATCTACCAGTTGGTTCACATGGTTTGAAAGCAGTTGCCAAAGCAAAATTAAGATATGATCCAGTAGAATTGGATCCGGAGGAAATGTGTCCGTTGGCTATTTCAAATCCGCAAGTGTTATCCAATTATTCCGTCTCCGATGCGGTCGCAACTTATTATTTATACATGCAATACGTCCATCCATTTATTTTTGCGTTATGTACAATTATTCCATGTGAACCTGATGAAGTACTTCGTAAAGGTTCTGGTACTCTATGCGAAGCATTGCTAATGGTGGAAGCGTTTCATGCAAATATCATATTTCCAAATAAGGAGGAGACACAACTAAATAAATTGACTGATGATGGGCATGTTTTACACCAAGAAACATACGTGGGAGGCCACGTTGAAGCTTTGGAATCAGGAGTTTTCCGCGCAGATATTCCTTGCCGTTTTCGTTTGGTTCCAAGTGCACTTGATACACTAATAGAACAATTACCAAAAGCACTTACACATGGTATTGTTGAGGAAGAGGGAATTCCATTGGAAGATGTTATAAATTTTGATGAGGTTTTAAAAGAAATTAGTGACAAGTTATTGGAATTGAAAGCTCAGCCAATGCGGTTGGAAAAGCCTTTGATTTACCATTTGGATGTTGGCGCTATGTATCCGAATATTATTCTGACAAATCGTCTTCAGCCATGTGCAATAGTCAATAAGACCATTTGTGCTTCTTGCGATCATAATAAACCGGGGGCTGTTTGCCAAAGAAATATGACATGGATGTGGAGAGGAGAATATAGTAATTAATTACAAAATAATCTTAGCTCATTGATGCTTAAAGTTTCTTTTATTTACAGTGCCGGCGTCACGTAATGAATATCATCGTATCCAACAACAATTGGAAACCGAGAAATTTCCACCTATGTTTCCCGGTGGCCAGCAACGCGCTTTTCATGAACTTACCAAAGTGGAACAAGCCAATTTAGAAAAGACTCGTTTATCAGTATACTGCAAGAAGGCTTATAAGAAAAATAAATTAACAAGAATTGAAGAACGTACCACAACTATTTGCCAAAAAGAGAACTCATTTTACGTTGATACAGTTAGAGCCTTTCGTGATCGACGTTATGAGTACAAGGGATTAAGCAAAAAGGCAAAGCAAAATGTTGCAGATGCAATTAAATCTGGTGATGCAGCTGAAATTAAGTCGGCAAAGAATAAGGAAGTATTGTACGATTCGTTGCAGTTGGCACACAAGTGTATTTTGAATTCGTTCTATGGATATGTCATGAGGAGAGGGTAAGCATTATTAAGTTTTCAATGGATTAAGGTAAATTCATTAATATTTTAGAGCTCGTTGGCATAGTATGGAAATGGCAGGAATCGTTTGTTTAACTGGTGCAAACATTATTATGAAGGCGCGTGAAATAATTGAACAAATTGGTCGTCCACTTGAGCTGGATACTGATGGTATTTGGTGTATTCTACCAGCATCGTTTCCTGAAAATGTATCAGTGCTAACGAAGAATCCGAAGAAACCAAAAATCAATCTATCATATCCAAACACCATTTTGAATTTCATGGTGAAGGATTCTTTTACAAATGATCAGTATCATGAATTGCAAGACTCGCTTACAATGGAATATGATGTACGATCAGAAAATACAATTTTCTTTGAGATTGATGGTCCTTATAAAGCGATGGTGTTGCCGGCGTCGAAAGAGGAAGGAAAGAAGTTGAAGAAGCGTTATGCTGTCTTTAATTTCGACGGCACATTGGCTGAATTGAAAGGATTTGAAATAAAACGCCGTGGCGAATTGCAGTTAATTAAGAATTTTCAATCGTCTGTATTCGAAGCGTTTCTTAAGGGAAATACGTTAGATACATGTTATGAATCGGTCGCACAAGTTGCTGATTATTGGCTGGACGTTCTATTTTCACATGGGAAGAATATGCCTGATTCTGAGTTGTTTGCATTAATCTCAGAAAATCGTTCTATGTCAAAGAAATTGGAAGAGTATGGTGCTCAGAAGAGTACTTCTATTAGTACCGCAAAACGTCTAGCGGAATTTCTGGGAGATCAAATGGTCAAAGATGCTGGCTTAGCTTGTAAATACATCATTTCCAAGAAACCTGATGGTGCTCCTGTTACTGAACGGTATGTATACTTCTAACTATCCAATTTTATAATTAATTATTTCGTAATATTTTCAGGGCGATTCCTATGGCTATATTTCAAGCGGAGGAAGCTGCGCAAAAGCACTTTTTACGCAAGTGGCTGAAAGATTCAACAGTTCAAACTATTGATATTCGCGAAATACTTGATTGGGGCTATTACATTGAGAGATTAGGTGGAGCCATTCAAAAAATCATTACTATTCCTGCCGCAATGCAAGGAGTCACAAATCCAGTACCTCGTGTTCGACATCCAGACTGGTTACACAAGAAAATGCTTGAGAAGAACGATAAATTCAAACAAAGGCGTATTGATGATATATTTTCAGCGGCACCTCGGCTGCCAAGAAATGATAATGATGATATTGAAGATATAGGAAGGCAAACTATTCCAAAACCACCAGTTGTTCCTACAGTTACTAAAAGGAAACGCTCAAATAATGAATTTGAGGACGTGGATTTACAGTTAAGCTGGCAGGAAGTTTTAGGAAATCCTCCGCCATATGGGGAAACAAAAGTAAAAGAATTTATACCGGTGAATAATCACTTTGTAATATTAAATAATTTCAGGAGCAACATATAGAATGGCTTGAATTTCATAAGAAAAAGTGGCGTTATCAAGCACTGCAACGAAATAATGGAGAAAGCCGAAATAAACGACAAAAATTATCAACAGCAGCTGTAGTACGCACAGCTCCTGGCGGCAGTTTAGGTGGTTTCTTACAGAAAAGCCAAAGAAGTTTAATGGTCAATTCTTGGCAGATTATTCAAATATTTGCATCGCAAACTCCTGGCGAATACCGTGTTTGGGCTTTGGTAATGCGCACTGAATAAATTTGACTTATCAAAAATTAATATTTGACTTTCAGGTACAAAACGAATTGCACTTCTTGAAATTAATCGTCCCTCGAGTGTTCTACGCGAATTTAAAAACTCCAAAAGTTGCAAATGAAGGAGCACTCTTTAAGAAGTGTAATCGGACACTTCCACGATCACGGCCTTCTTACAATCTCTACATGTATAGCGTTCCTGAGGAATTATTTCAACAACATGGGAAGTAAGTTTCACTGCTTTTCATTGATTGTGTTTTATAAATTGCTTTATACTTAATTTTAGAAAAATTTACGTTGATCAAACTGAACCCGATGTTGAAGGTGTCTATGAAACGCAAATGCCACCACTGTTTCGAGCTTTGTTACAATTAGGATGCGTTTGTAAAGTATCTCGGGGTGTAAATAATACATCAGACACATTTGAATTGAATCAATTGGAAATGTGCAGTGTAGCACGCCAACCCTATTTGCAACGCGATTCACTAAAGCAAATTTATCTTTACCAACACCGCGCAAATACTGGACCAAGGCAAATGTTTGGTGTTTTTCTGGTTCCAATTAAAAAAGCATTCATCATCGTTGTGGACACCGTTCGAACAAATTTAATGCCAAACATGCATAATTTATATCAAGCGGAGCGTATTGTCAAGTACGTTGCTATTCTCATTGCAAATTGCTGTTTAAACTTTTACTGTTTTTAGAGTTGAGCGAAATCCTGATGAAGATTTGTTACCACCAAAAGAAATGACGTTTGAAATCCGTGTGGAAACTGATTTAGATCAAGTTTACAAACTTATTCAGAAATATTTACAAGGATACAAGGACGAGAAGAAAGGTCCTACATTATTAGCTATTCAATGCTGTGATGAAATGTATACTTTGCGACATCGCATGCCAGGTTTGGCAGACTTCCCATGCACTCAAATTCACGTGCAGGACGTTGAAGATTTGTATAGCAATTTAGAGTGGCAGAAGACTGGAGCGCGCGCCATGATTCGCCATTATTTGAATCATGAACGCATCTTAGAACTCATGACTGAACAATGTCGTTATTTCCACTTACCCATTGGTAACATTCCAGCCGATCCGGCGTTATTTGGTTCGGATTTATTCTTTGCGAGGCATTTATCAAAACAGAATCATATAATGTGGTGTTCGGAATTGGACAAGCCAGATTTGGGAGGAAGTCAAGAGAATAACGCGCGTTTACTTGCTGAAAGCCAAGAAGGCTCGAGTGAAGTCTGTAACAATCCTGGATGGTATTCGAGCGTTTGCGTAGAGTTGGATATTGACAGTTTAGCAATTACAACTCTTCTGCAGTCACATCACGTCACGGAAGCAGAAGGAACAACTGTAGCAACTGCGTTTGACGCAACTTCAGCAAAATCTCTTGATGATATGGTTTCAGGAAATACTTTGCACACTTATGATGAAACAGCGCGGTGCGCTGAATCTTTCAAGATATTGCGTTCTATGGCAGGTGCATGGATGCGTGATATATCAATTTATCGTAATATCTTCGCCGATTTTCAAGTTATTCATTTCTATCGTTGGCTGAGATCACCGAACGCTCTGCTGTACGATCCTGCTATGCTGAGAACGCTGCAGAATTTAATGAAGAAATTATTTGTACAATTAGTCGCAGAATTGAAACGAATGGGACTAACGATCGTTTATGCGAATTTCAATAAAATAATCGTGGCTTCAAAGAAGAGAAAGCTTAAAGATGCTATTGCTAATGTAGAATTTGTTGTGACATCGATAAAAAACAAGGAGTTATTCCATTCACTTGAAATTAACTACAGGTAATTATTTTTAATACAGCAGACAATAAAATTACCTTACGTACTTTTAGGCAATGTTGGGAACAACTTGTTTGGTTGGATACTGCAAACTATGCTGGGATACAAGGAAAACTACCTGAAGATTCAGACAATGAAAATAATCTAGCCACTGATGATAACGACGACTTGGTTGATAATGATGAAGAGGCTAATCCTAGAGAAGACGGGGTAAATTCCTGATTTTTTGTTTAGTACAATTAATTAATTAATATATTGTCTACAGCCTATGGTTGTTATGAATTGGAATATTGCTGAACTATTACCAGAGAGTGCTGGTTGTCGAAATGGATTCAACATAGTTATTGCGGGATATATTAACGCAATTTACATGAAACTGAAAGAAATCGAAGCTGATATTACGTTCATTGTGCCTATGAGTCAACCACATATTGGATTAGCGCGACAACCAGACGTCGTCGAGTTTGCAACTGAACTTATAAATACAGACATATCGCAAAATCTATTCCAGTAAGAAAGGTTTAATTTTAATTATGATAACTAACTTTAATCAAAATTTGCATTCTAGAATTGTCGAGAAAGTCCATGCTAAACTCTCTAAAACGGAGGACTCTTTCCCTTCATTAAACTTCATCAATACTGTATGCCATGTCTTATCACTTGATGTAACAATTAAGGATGCCGTTAACCATCTAAAATCTAACTTACTTAGATTGATAGGTACGTTAAAATGCTAAATGAAATCCGATTGTTATTTATTTTAATTCCTCCAGGGGTTGGTGAATTTTCGGATTTAGCAGCATTTAAAGATACAACCGTGTCTTACATAATACCTCAACAGATTTGTAAGACATGCAATCATTGTCGCGATATTGATCTGGGAAGAGATACACATCGTTCTGAACATGCTTGGCTTTGTCCATTGTGTAATTCACCCTATGATAATCATGAGATTGAAAACTTGCTACTGGAGACTGTGAGTAAGAAATTTTTGGCATATAATTTGCAGGACCTTCAATGCAAAAAATGCGCACAGATCAAAATGGAGAATCTAATTAAGCACTGTACATGTGCAGGAGAATTTAGCTGTATTGTCTCAAAAAAGGAATTGGTCAGCTTACTGGAAAAGTTTGAGCACCTGTCTGAAACATTTGATATGCCAGCTTTGCATGAAACCATCCAAGATTTGTTATCTTATATTTAAGCAGCTTTAAGTATTTATGAAACTAAATGTAGTTGTTATGATTTTTTTAATATACAGTTATTAAACTTATGTGGCGTGTACATTTCTATATTTTCTAATTAATTAACATTGATTTACTGTTTCTCTAAGTTAATAGGATCAATTGTAGGATCAGTGAATTTGAAAGAGGGGAATTTAGTCATATCAGCACCAGCCTCTCCACCATATTGCTTAGCAACCTTTTCCAATTCACCTTTAAGTTCCTTTTGAATTTCTGGGGTGGCCTCAAATAGTTTGTAGCCACTGTAAACCACATTGATATCAATGCATAACATGTCAATAAATTAATAAGTAATGGACTAATTTACACATGGAAACTGATTCAAGACTACTTACGAGCCTGCCTTTGACTTGTAGTCCTTCAGTTTGTCAAGAAACAATTGCTGAATTGGGTCGCTAGCCTTTTGCAGGACTGGTCCCAGGACACCAAGATTACGTGTACAGATAACCTGAGGGGCGCATCTCTTAAGTTCCTGCAGGATTTGTTGGGAAATCATCTGAAAATCAATGTAACCCAGGTTATGTTATGTAACAGGCGTAAATTGTATGTATCCGCACGCGTTTATGATGATTATACACGGCTCCCTATCTGCTGACTAGAAGTAATTAATTTTTCTTACCTTTGAAGAAATATAAACGACGCTTCTTAATTAAAACGAACCACTAGACAAGTACTCGACCAATTCGATAAAATCACTTGATGCACCACTAGTGAGGTTACGATGGACTAATGACAGCTGACGGCGAATAAAGGCGATCTTGTCAACAAACCATAATGCGGCATTTTCGAAAATTGCAATATTTGAATAAGTTATAATTAGACAACTTCGCTGCTACAATTTATTGATAATGCTCGAAACAAATCTTGGAATTACATTCAGTTAAATAGAATGCTTCAGTAATGTGTATAATACACAAATTTGAAATGTTTTGTAAATTTTACTTACAGGGCCAATTACAGAATTAAATGTGGTATATTAAGGAATAAGTATAAAAATCGTAAATGTTTACATCAGGGACAATATTATATATATCATCAGTCAATGGATGAACTCAATTTATCATTGTCTAATGGACACCTAATAGTTTATAGCAATTGTATATCAATTAATATAATTTCTTGTAAAGGAAAACCTATGTTAAAATTATACTAAGCATGTACTAAACAAAACTCAAACCTCCTTATATACTTCAAGTACATGCTTCTTGTATTCAGTCTGATTCTGCCAGAGATCAGCAGCAAATGCATTCAAGGGGCTGTTAATGTTAGGCTCACCCAATAGTGCTTGTATTGATAATAAAATTGTCCGGACATCATATAAAGCAGACCATTTCTCTTTTAAAATATCCAAGCATATATTGCCATTTGTATCCACATTTGGGTGAAACACTGATGTCAGGAACTTTACTACTGGTGCTGTGTATGGGTATGAGTTGGGGAACTGCAGACTTAGCTTATATTTTTGATTTTCATATACTGAATCATTAGGGCCTGATATAGTACCAATCCATTTGAATAGGTTCTCTCCCTCTGGGAATGCAGACACAGTTGTGTCTTGTGACATCATAAGTGTCATCAGTTCTTTATGCAGTCTAAAATCAATAACAATACACCATAAGAACAATTACTATATCCATGGATGAACAGTAAATATTTAAATTAGTGATAATAAACCAGAAATTCAAGGGTGTTTCTACATAAATTGACAATGAGGTTAGCATGTTTCATACCTTTTTGATACGGCGTGGTTATCAGACGAGATCTTTTTGCTATCATCGTTTTGCTTCACTGTGCTGGATTGCTGATCGAGATGTGGATTCACGTTTTGTGCCATTATTCAAATTGATTAATCAGGTAAATATGCAAATCTATAATTCGTTATGCCAGCCTACTGTTGCTACTCTGCTTATTAAAAGTCGGTGAATTGAGGTTTCGTTTAAATTCGGTTATACATGCGCATAGTTGCACTTGCTAGGTTGCCAAGTTATGACGTATGGAAAATTATTTTAAATTTATTTAATTAATGAAAAAACTATGTTTAACAAAATTTAAGCTTGTGAAAATTAGTCTAGTCGGTAATATCATTATTGATATTGCTAATACACTGACTTGAAATATTGTAATCCTGCAAACCAAAACAAATAAATAAAAACAATATACTGAAACTCATATTAATTAAAATACCTTCAATACTTGAATATCTGGATTGTAATACTCGTATAATAAAACTGTCGCATTTTGTAAACCTGATATCGTAATTGAACGACTGACATTGAAAGCTAAACATATTGGATCGCGGTTTAAATTTGTAAAGTAAAATATTACTTTGTTAGACAGCTTTTCGATTTTCTTTACGTCTGGAATAAAACTCAGTGTAACTAAATAATTCAGCAGCTAATTTGATCATCATACTCGCCGGACTTCCTATCAATTTGTTCAGTGAATATTGATCAGAAGAATAACCAGTAGGAAGTGATACTTCCATAACAATCATTGATGATTGATTGCGTTCTTTATAAGAAAAGCATGGATTCAAAGTATTTACATCACAATTACGTGTTGCATTTGCTGTAGCCATATTTAACTCAAATGCTTCATTTATCCTCGGACTTTCCAGGTTGTAGTGTGCAGTAAACTAAAAAATACCATTAAGCATTGTCTAATCAAACAACACAATAGAATGTTAACATACCTGAATTAAAACGCAACCAGTACCTTCAATAGATAAATTTAATTGTTTCTTTTCTCCTATAAAATTAAACTGTTCCATTTTAAGCGTGTCAGACTTTTTAAATATACTATAAAAGGTCGCGTTCTCATTGGATATAGTAATATTCATATTTGGATTTCTGTTGTTCATTATTAATGAATATCTTGAAATTGCATCTAATGCAACAACGGTATCCTATAATTTAGAATCACTCAAGATATAAGTTTAGTATTAATATTGTATGTATGATTACCTGACTACTGATAAATCCACCATTTGAATTGCGCTGATGAAGTAACCATCGCACAACTGCGTTTGCATAAATTAAATTATCATTTGACATTTTATGTAGTAAAGACATTAAAACATAACTACTTGTTTCAATGTCCATTGATTTAGAATCTAAAATATAACAGTACATAAAATAATTATTCACATTACTATTTCCTTGTACCTTTTGTGCAATTCCACCACATCAAGTTATCCCGTTTATTGGCTTCCTCTAGTAATTTATGCATTGCAAATGTTGCGTCATTATCAGCTCCTAGTAAATACAATGCATAAGTATTAATTGCCAAAGAATATAAATCAGGATTAAGTTGTCCTTTAATACAGTAAATTGCATTAGTACGTGCTGACTCTGAAATTGTTGCTTTTGATTCTAATAAACTAATCATGACATATGATGTAAGGGCTGATGTACTATTTTCCATACTTGCTCCGCCCTGAAATAATATTTCAATAACTATGATTGATAAATTTCTTAAAGATTTAAATTACCATGTCTTGAAATACATGTGAAACTGATGCAAAACACCCGTTTTCTAACTGATGCTTCATTATCCATTCTAATGCATTTTTGATTATTCGCTCATCAATAAAGATGTGTTCTTTAGCTCCACTTAAACAACGCACAACGAATGAAGTTAAAAACATACTCCCTTCCGGATCATGATAGCCAAACGCCGAGAAAGATCCATCTGTATGTAAATAATCCAATATCTTTTGATATCCTATTTGTAGATTCTTGAATATTCGTTTCTTCATAAAAGAAGCCAATTGGTTAATGGCTTTAAAGTACTTTAAAACATAAAAATTTGGTGCCATCACTGCCATAATTTGTTCCCCACATCCAGTAGGCAATAAAATTAAGTCTTCCAAATTGTGCATGACTGGCCCCATCATATCTGAGTAAAGTTGCGCACTAACTCTTTCCGAATTAAGTACATAATCCACTGGTATATCAAAATTCCATGTTAAATTAAATGGTTCCTCTAAAACATTATACTTAAGTCACATTTATACAATAGAATAACTAAATAACTTTTACCTCGGCCACATAATAAAATGGTTTTGGATATCTCTTGTGGATAGCCATGAGGAAGTACATTAACTTTCTTTTCAATGGCATCTTCAATCGTATCCAGATAATAAGATCCCGAGCAATCTTTATTGCCATGATTGATAGTGCCTTTAACATTTATGAAAGCTTCACCAATATTGTTACCTCTTAGCCGAATTGAAATTGTGTGGCTTTCTTTCGGTGATATGCAAATCAAGTTGTCCTTTCTCCTATTGTTGATTTGTTCCAAATCTGTTGTCACTACTAAGTTAATTGGTAAACTGTAATTGTAGTAGTTGTATGCAATTATCTGTAAATTAAAGATTTCGAAACGTTTCATTGTTTCCGGAGCAACAAAGTCAATGAAAAATAACTTTTGTGCTTTTAATTGAAGATTGGTAACTCCGATGCCATTCTTTGAAGAACAAATAACGTTTGTATTCCAGGTTGTTATTGAATGTGGTGTCTTAGTTGAAAATATTACATGTCCTGTATCGCTAAAATTAATTATTTAGTTTAACATCTTGAGAACCAATTGGTATAATTACTTCATATCCAATAATTCCCAGTGCCATGTTGATGGAAAATAAGTTCTAATTGTATGTGAATTACTGGGATTCTCATCATAATCATCATCAGATATAATTTGATAATATGGAGCTACAAATTCATCTGCTTTACATGGTTTTAGAATAATTTCAGTATTTGTAATAGCTGCAACTCCTGCATACTAAAATATAAACAATGAGTTATGGAATAATATGATAAACTATATGGAAAACTCACGTTAAAGTCCTCAAATGTATCAAAGTTCTGAGAGCAATTACATGGAATATCTTTGTTAAGACTATTACTGTTTAAACAATTCTGTTTGAAGAACTGCTTTTCACGTCGTACTAAAAATGGTTGAAGTACTTTATTCACTGTTAGTTGTCGATTCGAATCAAGAAAGTGATTGGCTACATCAACAGATGATAAAGCGCATGTTGAATTTGGCGCTGATTTAATTTTCAATTTGGCAGGAACTCCTGGTAAAATATTATTTGATGACCATGCTGCTGTTACCTGAAAAGAAAGTATTAATTACTTATTTCATTTTCATCATTGAACTTACATTTATTGCGAGGCACTTTTCAACGTAGATATTCATTGTGTTTGATACAATTTCCCCCTTGTTAAAGTAGAAAACTAATAATTGCCCCTTTGAATATATGTTCTCATGCATTTTCAATTTAATCATAAATTTATCCACATAGTTTCCAATCTTAGTAAAATTTCCTGAAGTTTGTATTGTGTTTCCAATCTCTGAATGAAAATTAATAAAATTTTTATGAACCACATGTCTGTGTTGTTTTAATATTTGGATATCATTAGGCGTTGTAATCTGCAATATTTGATTATGCTTACTTATAAAAAGAGTAAATTAATTTGTTTACTTACCGTATAATAAAATATAATTTTATCATTGTGTTTTAGCTTATTCGTTGTAAAATACACAGTGAAAAGTTGGATGCCTTTGCATTTTGTGTACAATTTAGAATTGCGTTCAATTTTCAAATAGCTAGCTGAATTTGAAAACCACTTATTAACAATTAACGTATTGGCGTTAAGATTTGTATGATTTAATGAACTTGCTGTTATCTTAACTCTTTTAACATTTTCCTTGAATGGTAATATACTGAATGGTATAACACCTTCTTTATCAAATGCAAATGTTGTACATTCAATCGGTTTTAAATTCCACTCATTTTTCCAAGCAACTTGAAAACAAATCTCAACAAATTCATGCCGGTAATCGGATGAGAATCCGTGAATTAGTTTCAGTTTATTTCGGTATGGTAATCCAGGCTGAAAATAATCTTCATTCAGAAACTTTAATTCAAATGGTTTCTTTTGAATATTGATATGATAATATTCAGTTTCCATTTGATTGGTTCCATCTTCAGTTACTGTGATGAAAACATTCATTACATCCAGATTATTCATGGTCTCTAACATTGGAAAACTATCAGTAGTAAAGTTGAAATATGTACAGCCATTCTCTGAAAGCTAGAAATGATTGTAATGTAAATTAATGTTTATAAATATTGCTAGTATGTGTACCGTTTGCAATTTACTAGTAGAAAATTTACTATCATTTGGTAAAGTTATTTTGGCAAATCCAACACCCTTTAATGCATTTCCAAAAGTATATTTGGCACAAATCTTGAATGAAATGTATTTGGCTTTTGAATATATTGCTTTAGGAATGCTTGCAAATACTTTAAATCGTGGTAATATGTAGTTTTTCACTAGAAAAGTTTTTCTATGCTTGTTGCATTCAATATTCCAAGCGCCCTATAATCAAGTCGATAATGTTATTGTTAATAAATAAAGTATTGACTCACCAATGATGTATCATTTGTCAGTTGGAAATCTAAATGAATTAAGCCATTCCGTGGTGTTAAATTATTCCAAATAAACACTATGAACCCTTCCGGATTGATAATTTTTACGTTTACTGACTAATGAAGATGGTAAATGATTTATTATATTACTAATTGTTGCGTAAATAGAAATACGTACCATATTCAAATAATTCGTCTGCATATCTTGAGTTACAACTAATATTCGTATTTTCACATTATCACCTGGTCTAAAAATATATCTATCTGTTTCTATAAAGAAAACTTCTATTGCTGGATAAACTAAAACGGATTCTAAAGTTTTCTCTTGCAATTGTTCATGTGTTGATTGCAGTGTAAGTATCATATCAACTTTTAAAACTTCCAAAGTTTTTTGCGCGGGTATTGCTAACTTGAAGCATTTTGTTTCTACAACGTTGAAATATAGATATTTTAAATTAAATGTTTTAAATGCGTATGTTACCTGTATAAACTCTGTCTAATGTATAATAATGTTTGTTCTTAATTCGCAAATCAACCGTAACATTAAAGGGAAAATGTTTACTTTCCAGCACCAAACAAACAGTTTCATTCTTTCCCGCTAAAAATGTACGAGGATACAGAAACACAAACTCACTTCGCTCCGATTTTGTTAAACTGAAACAAGCACATCCTTAGATGAAGAAATTCAATAAAATTCCGCGCTCAGGTTGCAACTCACTTCGCTAGCTCATGGTTTTCGTGGTAATCAGCACGCACACATGGATTATTTGCGATAAAAATATAAATAAAGCAAGAAACACTGAAAATAAACATAATGCACTTATACTTATTATTTAATTTAGATGCATCGTAACACAATGAATACAAACTGGGCGCACAAGCAGCGAACTAGTTTATTATCTTGTCAACGCATTAATATTTCCGTCGGGAATGAACTTATGACATACTCGTTGATTAAGATAATAAAATGCAATTAAAGCATCATAGAAAAGAAGTCGTATGCATAGATTATACAAGGATGAGCCTATATTGTATATTATAAATTGTTGCATCTAATATACGAAATGAATCTTTGGACGCAACGGCGCGCTTTTAACAAGTTGTCAAACTTTTAATTTGAAACAAAATATGCGGAGTTATCTAAGAAAACTGAAGTAATTTATTTTTCATTCTTAATGCTAAGTAAATATAAAGCCAAATCTGCCTGGAAACTCAAATGTTTATAAACTGGATAAACATTTGGAAAACTTGGAAACTTCATTGTCAAGTTTGAAAATTTCTAATAACATGTTGTTTGTGGATATCTTAATATAATCTTAAAGTCATTCGTGTATTGGAAATGATTCTAGGAAGGTCAGACCATATTGACACAAAATAGTTATTCGCAATAAACTTGCGGTTCGTATCCTTCCCAACTTTGATACACTTTACATTGGGCCTCACCAATGCATGGATGTAATAAACATAAATAATGATAATCCTGACAAAATCGAGTACCTAAAATAGCATTTAATTGTACTATGAAATTACAACTTTGTTTCTTTACCTTCAGTGCAAATATTATTGAAACAACAACCTCCGCAACAGTCTTTGTCATCACCACACTAAAACGCCGTAAATAATTAAGCATTGCTCTGTTAATTAAATGAATATACGTACAACTTGTCCGTAATACTGACACACTTGTGAGTAAACTATCATAATTTGACTCATAATTAATAAACTTAAAATCAACATTTTGTAAATCATAATTTAACTGTTATGAATGACTGAAGAAGTCGCATGAAAGGCAACTAATTAAAAGGTGGCATTCGTCGTCTATCGTATTTATACTTCCTA
Source organism: Aleochara curtula (assembly GCA_963978815.1). Taxonomy (NCBI): domain Eukaryota; kingdom Metazoa; phylum Arthropoda; class Insecta; order Coleoptera; family Staphylinidae; genus Aleochara; species Aleochara curtula. The sequence continues at coordinate 13,465,715 of OZ022216.1, read as the reverse complement.
TGCTTATTTGTACTAATGAATCTAGTGCGAACGTGTAAACATCAGAATTTCATTAGCAATTCGATTATTTGGATAATAATGCACTAACTGTTGTGCTGCCTTTAGCGCATTGCGTTTATCATCACGCAGAATTGACGTTGCTGTTGCGATAGGTAAGACCTGAAACGACACTCCATTAGAACAATGACCACCATGTAATCAACAAATTGCTATTATGTTCATATGATTAGCAAGCATTACCCGTGATAAATTAGGATTATTTCCCTTGAGAATTAGCGATGCTTTGGCGCAATTATCAATTGCCTTATACTTTGGATTCACTTCCCGCAATCGATACAACACGGTCGCCAATTCCAGCCATAGAGATGGACTGTCTGGATATTTGTGTACTAGCGTACTCAACTTCGAAATACATGTAATGTAATTGCCCTATTAAAGAGAAGTTACAATGTTCTGGCCAATGACACGCTGTTTTATTTACATACCTGTATTAGGAATGTGTATACTAGCAAGTTAGCGTAATGCTTCAAGTTCTCTTCGTTTATTGGCAGTTTTTCAATTTCGTCAAACGCTAACTTGGACAAATCCAAGTCTTCATCTAACAGACCCAGTGATAAAATTGCATATAAACTCCATGGTGACCTAGTTTCCAACTGGGTACTAAAATATCAAATGAAAACATGACATCCAAATTCTTTTATAGATGAAATGCAATACCTTTGGAATAGAAGATGTTTTGCTGGTTCGGGGCCTTGAAACATGTACACCATTGATGCGAGCGCAACCAGCAAGTCTGACTGGATGTCTTTGTTATCCAATTTGCCTTCCAAGATACTTTCGTAGACATTGTACGCATCTTCATAATTATCTGCTTTGAATAAAACCAGTGCGTATCCAATTTTGGCATTCACAGTCATTTCATCGATACTTTCATAGCAGTTTATTGCTTCTGAATATAATCCGGAAGTAAGGAAGGCACGTCCTATATTTACTATTGCTTCGGATTTATCTGATCTTTTAACAGCCATTTTATACGCATCTAGCGCACTTTGAATTAATCCAAGTCGTTCGTATAACATACCAAGCATGTTCCATGCGCAAGCATCGGTGGAATTATTTTCTACAAATTAAAAAGCCTTTAATTACATTTCTTTGGACATTGTTTAATAAGAGCAAATAAAAAATATAAGTGTTAAAGATGCAAGAACTAATAAAAAGTTAAGAAAGTTATCCCACATTTAAACTGGGCTACAATAATTTGTCAACACATAGGTGCGTGTTGTACAATTAGCATGTTTACTTATTCAAACAAGCCATGAAATATATAAGTGTGATTGGTAAATTTTTGATGGAGTACTATCGTTAAAATGGCTTCATTCAAATTTTCCGCGTTGGTTTTTCTTTTAGCTTTCGCGGTGTGTCTAGCGCAAAATAATTCACAAGGGGTTGCGCGCAAGAAATATTACAAGCACAAATATCATCATTTGCGTAAGTTATAAGTGTATTTAAATTAAATCAAAAGCAGTGGATTGATATACTGTTTTAGATCACAACCCCTACTTTTATTACTTGGCATTCTTGGTGATAAAAATGAAATTTGCATTTGTGATTGGCACAATGATTATGGTCGCAATGTTTGCAAGTAAGTCTTATGCGTTATTAAGATATGGAATTCTAAATCAAAAAAAGGAGACCGAAAAAGTTTATGTACAAGCTGCTGAACATTATCCATCCTATTCTATAGCAGGCGACGATCATCATGATTATTCTGGCCATTACGGTCGATCGTATACAGAATCAATCGCGAACAATCTTGATTTGATCGAAAGTTTTATACAGAAGTATTTAAGCGTATAAAACCACAACAATTATTTTATGTGTATCGATTTTAGATGGGATCTAAATGATTTAGCGCTTGATGATATGGGTATTGAAGATGAGGAATGTAAAAAACGATTTGTATGTGAAGCGAACTTGCGAGCAAAAAATGATACTATAATAGGTCTTGAAATGATACTAATCCGGTAAGAAATCAAGTACTAGGAATATTAAAATATAAAGAAAATTTAATTAAAATTGCAGGGATAAAAATTTTGAAAAATATGAATCAAATGAGCCAATTGAAACATTAGAAGACTGCGCCAAATTATGTAACTGATAAACAACAATCAATCATTTAAAAACTCACCAGTGTACCAACGAAGACCATCGCATGCGACTGGAATCGCGTGCATATTGTGGATTTCGTAAATGACTTCACCTCTTCGCTGGGTCATCAGTGTCTTACACACCCAATTGGCATATCCAATAGTTCCTTCAGGATGATATGATAATTCCATCGTATGTCGGAAAAGATCCATTGATTCCTCCATATTTGATGCTTCAGCTATTAGCGCCTGTAATTTATTTATTTATTCTCATTAGAAATAATATTTATATTAAAATATTATACATAAAAAGTGTAGTCATAATAACCATTTGAACATACCTGACCTATCCAGGCATTCACATAATTAGGATTGATTTTCTGCCCATGTGACAATACTTCATTGGCGAGTTTGAACTCACCCAGAAATAAATACGATATTCCAAGATTAGTCCAAGAAACAGCATTAGTACGATCAAGTGAAATCGCTTTAATAAAGGCATGTTGAGCAAGTTCAAAATTTTTCGGTTCTAGAAGAGTTACAATTAACATTTACTGCATACATTTAAAACACGCACTTACCCATCTGAAGAAATAAACATCCCAACAAATTCCAATGTCGTGAAGTAGTCGGACTACTTGAAATGCAATGCTGAATAATTTTTAATGCGTGATTTAAGAGTGAATTCTTTTCCTCTGTACTTCTTACAGCTTTAGCACATTCAATGTAGCAAGAAGCCAAGTCATGGTATATTGTTATCACTTCTTGATTGTAACTTAATGCTTTACAATATACTTTAATTGCCACTTTGAGTAAATCATCAGAAAGCAAAACATCATCATCAGTTGGTTGTTCAGATTGATTAACAATTTCCGATACCATTAAAAATGAATATTTTAAAGGCAACAAAGCTGTCTTATATAAACAATCAGCTGCAATTTTCCAACAACAGCTTAGATTTGGATTGTGATGAAGAGCTTTAGCTGCATAATTCAATGACTGTTGGAAACAATCACGCGTTAAACCATATAGTTGTTTATGCAAGTGTTGCTTCGCCAATAAGAAGTACGTCTCTGCGATTCCTTTGAGTGCTGGTATATAAGAGCTGTTATCACGAAGAACTAATTCAAAATCACGAATCGCTTCTGGATATTCTCCAATTAATGTGTTAAGATTGGCAACTTGAAGTTTTGCATAAAACGACTTTGGATTTAACGTTAAAACTTTCAAATAACATTTTAAAGATGCGCTGTATGAACCGCTGGCAAAATAGCAATCAGCTAGGCATTCCCAATAAAAACTACAAATAAATTAATAGATAACAAATACAGAACAGTTTTGAAAAGTATTTGCTAACCTGTTGTTTGAATCAATCCTGATAACTAAACGTAATGCATTAATGGCATGTTGAAAACTTCCTTGTTCAAAGTATTGAATACCCAGTTGAAAGAAAGCCCATGAATTATCACTAGTTATTTTTCCTGTTGTTATTGAAAGCAAGAGATTTAGATTTTCTTCCTATTGATATAAACACAATGAGTATTTTATTCATTAACTTCTTGGACTCAAATTACATACCCTCTTTCCCAGCTTTCTGTAAATTTCACTTAAAGCTGTTCCGGCAGTTTTGGACAAATTAATTTTTATGGATTTTTCGTAACACCTTCTTGCTTTGTCCAAATCACCACTGGTTTTATAAACGCGACCAAGACGTTGATAACATTCACATGAATTTGGGTTTGCTTTCGTTGCTTTCAAATACAGAACTAACGATTTGGTTTTATCAACAATCCAATAAAGATCGCCTAGTAATAACCAGTAGTCCATAGAATCATTGCTATGCTGTTCTAAAAACTTAATTGCTTCCTCATATTGTCCATTTGTCTTAAGAATGTGCGCATTAGCAGTGACATAAGCACTGCTTGTCTTATCAAACTTGTTAAGCAGTTCAGTTGCTGCATTTATATCCTTCAAGCGTAAATTAGCTTCAACCAGATAGGAAAGAATAGTTTCATTCAATTTCGCATTTAATATTTTTTCACCCTCAGTGATACAGCGTCTTAAATCGGATTCCAAATTGCTCTTGCAATGAGTCAGACATATCAATTGCTTGACTTTTTCTTGAACCTGTTTCTTTATTGTAATTTTTCCAATTAATTTTTGTGCAATTATGATTGCGTTTTTTGCATCTTGTATACGTTGCAATTGAACTAAGATGACTGACGAAACTATCCAACCATTAATGGATTGAGTATAATTCCCATTTACTACAAATTCTATCATAATCAAAAGTTAAACAACTGCACATTTACTTACAAGTATGCAAAGACCTCAAGATATCGTCATACATCTCAGTATCTGCCTTTCGTAATGCCATTATAATTTTTGCAATTTCAATTGATTCAGAAGTTCGTTCTACTTTATCAAAATCAGATTCATTCAAGTGCTTGTAAAATATTTTAAGCAAACCATCATCTGTTATATATTTCTCAATCAATGAATATGCAATCCAATCACTAATACAAAATGCATATTTGATATCACCAAGATCATGATATGTTTCAAACATTTCAGAATATCTTTCTTTTTTGTATAGAAAATGTAAATACTTGAAATGTTGTTGTGTTGTAATTGCATCTTTCTCAAAACTTGAATAACTTTTTTTGTACTACAATTATAATAAATTAGTATATTGCTCAAAATGAAGTAATAATGCCACTTACCAAATCAAAATATTTGGTTAATGTTTTATTTTGATCACTGATCGTAGTCAATATGAGTATTAAAATGCTTTTTTTACAGGCAGTGTTCAGATGCTCTAAATCAAGCAAACTATCTATAGTTTGCAACAAATCATCACATGCAAGCTTGACAATTTTTGTCCTGTCAAACTTTTTCACTACTTTCAAACACTTGTTTGGATCACTAGAATTTCAGCACTAGTATAAAAAGAACATAATTAAGTAAAATATACCTTTCTGACTGAATAAGCAGCTTGTAAATCTTCAATAGTTCTTGTGCTCTGGATAAATCAGCATCGTCACATTCAATCCATTTGTCATAGAAATTGGCTAAACCGTGCAATGCCAATGTATTTGAAGTACAATATTGGACTGATTTCTTATAATACTTTTCAGCACATACATACTCCTTCAACTCCTGAGAAGCTAATCCAGCATAAATTAACGCCATATAATTATGTGGATCTTCATTAAGGACGGTCTATAAATTAATTATCTTGCAGTATTAGCTACATGCAATGTTATTTTTAATATTAACTTACCTTGGTTAAATTTAGCGCCTTTGCATAGTCTTTGGAGTCGATCAGCTCTCGAGCCTTTTTCAATGTTGCTTTCACACTCATTTTAAAAAATGTTTAATATATTTAATTTGGAATTAACTGTATTAAATCAAAAATAAACACGATACGTCTTGACACAAAATTACATAAAATACTAAGGTTATGTGAGGGCAAGCAGCTGTATTTTGGAATGTGGAAGATGGTAGATTAATGTCGCAGTCGACATTAATTTCAGCCAACTTTAATTTACAATGATTATCTGCACAAGTAATTACGTGTTGAAAACATTACGTAAAGGTTGTGTGCAATTAAGTGTGCTGAAGTGTGTTCGGAATAGTCATTTTAATGCGAGTGCAATATTTAAGTTTAAAAAACAACCTAAACTACGTCCTAAATTATTAACGCCAATATGTGGAATATTTACGACACATTTGCAATTCGAGAAAGAAGTGTTAAGGGAACGAGAAATTGTCAAAACAGAGTTGAAGAATTATATTGAAGATAGAAAAGAAAAACTGAAAGATGCTGAAGAACGCCTCAAACATCGGAGCAGGGTTATGCTTAGTGATATTAAGGAGACTAAGGATAAAGTTAAGGAAAAAGTTGAGGAGATAATTGAACGAGAGAATATTTATACGATTCCGAACTTGTTATGTGTAGCACGGATTGCAATATCACCATATCTGGGAATGCTGATTGTCCAGGGAAACTTTGATTTTGCTCTTGGTGTATTGGGAATTGCTGCCATAACAGACTTGGTAAATGGGAAAATACTAGTTTTTTAAATGTTTTGTTGCTCTATATTTATAACTTTTCAGTTGGATGGCTGGATAGCAAGGACTTGGGAAAGTCAAGCATCAAAAATGGGAAGTTTTCTTGATCCAATGGCTGACAAAGTGATGATCGCCACATTATTCCTTTCTTTGACATATGCAAATTTAATACCAGTTGCTCTCACTGGTATTATCATTGCTAGAGATGTGCTTCTGGTTGCTGCTGGATTTGTAATTCGCTACAGGTCTCTTCCTCCTCCAGTAAAGCTCTTGTTTGAATCTGTTTGATTGCATATTTAATACTTTCTCATATTTTAGAGAACATTGAGTCGATACTTTGATGTAACCCACGCCACTGCCCAATTAGCGCCAACCTTTATCAGTAAAGTAAATACTGCGGTGCAATTAGTTCTAGTTGGTTCAACACTTGCAGCACCAGTTTTCCATTATGTAGGCCATCCAGTACTTGAATCATTATGGTATATTACTGGTGCAACAACAATAGCTGCGGGAATGAGTTATATTCTCTCGAAAGATACTTATAAATATTTAAGAAAAATGAAGTAGCGTAATAAGTGCATAAGTTGTATGCATATACATTATTATTAAATAGCAATTAAGAGATTAGCATTATTTTCTTTAGTAATAATTACAAATTATGATAATGTATGAAGGTGTAATCTTTGATTTGGTCTCAAATAAATTAATTTATAGATTTAGAATATGAGTTTTTTTCAGTTTTAAACAGTATTTATTAATATTAAAGTGTATACTTCCAGTTATACGAAATATGAGTGCGAACGAGCGAACCTCTCATACCTAACCAAGACGTTTGTTTTCTTTGCATGCAAAGTGCCCAAAATTTATAAAATACTGTAAAGTACTATGAAGATTACACAAATATTATTCCGCCAGCATATAGGGCGGTATTTAAAGAAACATTGGATGGTTCAGGGGAAAAGGATAATTCAAGACACAAGTGCATTTAAAGTGTTAGATGAAAAGAATATTCCAATTGTTGATGCAAATGAGGTTGCAAGTGAGAAAAGAACCTTTGAAAAGTATGTAAGAATTGCAAAATGTATATTTAATTCTTACAATAATTCTATTTAGGGTGGAAATCATTGGATATGGACCAAAACCAGTTCAATTTGATAAAACACATCCACATTGGCATGAACAGGCTTGCCTTACATTCAAAGACCATAATGTTTTATTAGAAGGAACAACCCAGGCTTCAAATCTTACTAAGACTGTTGTTATGCAAGGTTTGCCTGGTAGTTATATAATTAAGAATTCATCCAAGGAGTTAGATACCAGAGTCAAAAATATTATTATGAATTCACACATATTTGATGCACAACAAGAAAAGTTGGAGAAAATTAAAGATCCAAATAGGCCAGCATTTAATTTTCGTAGAGTGTATGGTGTTACAAATGAAAGAAGAATGTAAGTTTTATCATATTCTTGCATTACTCATCATTACTCAATAATTTGTGCATTGCAGGAAGTTGATGACATCAAGATTATTACAGTTGGTTGAATCTCTAAGTGGACCTCAGTTATCAAACTTAAGATTTGTATTAAATAATACACATTTCAAGTTTTCATTTGATAGAAGCAATGAGAAAATCCAATTCAATTTGGGTGCAGACACTTTCTTAACATCAAATACTCCACTGAAATCAATAACTGAGGAGAAAGGATTGGACTACAAATTTGTTGATATATATCCAGTTAAAGATACAATCACATTAAATATTGAGAATATTTATGAATTTGAAAATACTTATCGTAAGTAGTAATTAGATTATTTTTACAAATGGCTAATTGATTCTTTTAGCATTGGCAAAACATATATCAAGAAGGTATCCACATACAATCTTTGTCCATTTTGATAAATTGAAAGTCAAAAATATTTTTGAAGAGGAAGTCACAGAAGATCAATTCATGTGTCGTAGTTTAATGAAAACTTTTACAGTTGCATCTAGTTATGCTCAGCAAGAATTTGGGGTAATATATCTTGATATCTAATCAAACCAAACTGAAAATTCTGTTTTAGAATCAAGTTAAAGAATTGCCTAAGCCTGTTATAGTCCAATGTGTTCACACTGATGGGAAGCACTATCACTTTGGGGTGTTACAACTTAATACACTGGATTTGGAAAATCATGATGGTATAAAAAATATCTGGTATCACACATCCAGAATCCCAATGTTCAACGAGTGTGCTTACGTTCAGGGCAAACCTGTATTGGAGGGTTATAATAGTGATGTGATCAAGCACTTGATAAGCTTTTATGATAATGTTTAGTTTCATGTAAAACTATCAAATTATGTATTATAGTTTATAAAAATGAAATAATGAGAATAATCCAGTTTTAAATCATATTCACTTATTCCAAGCTGCATTTATGGTGTTTGTGTCACACTGACGCTCGTTTTACCTTTAAACTTGAAGTGGAAGCCAAGACAGTTTGGGAGGGATGATAGCTAGTATCAAGTAGTAGTTCCTGATTGTCACCGTGATTAAGGCCTAGACAATTACAAGAACAAACGGACATTCGATCTTCGTCCACATCTTCATCATAAGCGTGTCCAGCCAATAATTTGCCGTTTACGGCCATAACTTCGCCGTCTAAAGTTAATACATGATGCGAAGAAGATTGCAGTTCAGTATCTTCTCTCCGGATATCTTCCGCATTCCTATAAATTATTTGTACAAAGTAATAAGGAATGTCAAAGTATTTGTAAACTTACATTGTCATGAAACGCAGTACTAGAAGATTAATACTAGCAGCAACTACAGCTAAACCGAATAAAATAAAAACTAAACTTAATGCAACATATCCGGGCTTATTTTGCAGCGCGTTATCATTTTGCAACGCAACATAATCCCCAAATCCTATCGTTGTTAACGTAACAAAACAGTAATAGAAGCTATCAAAATATGTCCATCCTTCATAGCGCGAAAATACTGCTGCGCCCGTTGTTATTATAATTGAACTCAACATTCCGGTGGCAAACATTAGATTCATTTCCGTTGCTTCGATTCGTTGGCAGTGCAAGTATTTTTTAAATTGACGAATGACAACAGACGCAAACTTATTTAAACGCTCGCCGATACTTTGAAACATAACAAGCCCTAAAGGTATTCCGACCATTGCATAGCCCATGCAAAATGCTTTACCACCAGCGGTAACTGGGGTTGAATGCCCATAGCCAATCATCGCAAGAACAACTGTCGCAAAATAAAATGCACCAGCAAATTTCCATTGCGGTCCCGCTTTGTGTGGTTTATACTCTATTATAACTAATTCCATCATTTTATAATCATCTTCCGTGATATTGTACTTCCGTTTCAGCGCCCAAGTTGCATCTGGAATTGCTCAAAATAGTTTTACTGCAGAGCGCAATATTTTATTATGAATACCTTTGAGCATTCCTTCACGCCTAAGTTCTTCGTCCGATTCGAGTGCGTCAAAAACTGCAGCACCAATTAATAAATAAGTAAATGTACAAACGACCAAAGATAAAGTGCGAACATTTTGTCGCTTCATTATTACAGGTACTTTTTGCGTAAACAAGGCCTGTTCTCTGTGCACGCGTTATATACGCACGCAAGTGATAAGAATCGATCGCTCCACTCCCGTTTGTACCAGGATATTCAGGGAATTTGCAATGCGCATCAGCAAATCTCATGCTTCTAAATACAGATGTCGGATTTCATATTGTTAAAAATACAAGAATTTTAATTCAAGTTATATCTACGCAATTAATATGGTTACTTAACAAACACAATAAGTAACTTGAATGACCTAAAATGCGGCTACTTACTTTAAGTTATCTGAAGCTTAAATATCGTATTATTAGTTTAAGGTATATGCCATAAATCAAACGAATCATGCCTAGTAGGCTGGAAGTAGTAGTACTTAGCGCAAAAGTCCAAGACTTAATTTCTGGCATTGTCCTTGGAAACATGGGGCTGCCAACAAATACATGATATTGCGCAAAAGCTAATATGAACGGTAATAAAGAATAGAAGAGTATGTAAACTTTGTATGTATGATCCTCTTCTCGCGCCCCAACTATCGAGAATAATAATATATCCTCTCACAACCCCTTTGCCAGATTATTGTCAATTTAACTATTTATATACATAGTGTACGAAGACAATGAGTTATAAATGTTAGTAGATGTAATAACGCCAATAGTATAGTTAAACTAAAAAAAAGTTGTCAGTTCAGTGGGTTCAAACAAAGCTAACGAACACGCTTCTGTGTTGCTGCGCGCGTTTCCATTTTCACGGTAACGATCTTCAAGCGAATTTCGTGCCTTCAGTCGCTGTTTAAAACTTTATCGATGAAGTTCGGAGCTTTTGACCGTAAAAATGTTACAAATCATTTGTTATATAATTCCAATGCTGTTCCGTAAGTTTAATTATTATTGTACAGAAACGTATATTCATTTCCTGACTATGTTTTTTAAAAACCCCAATTAAAACTTTTCATTTTTTTGTACATCAAATGTTTAACATTGATTTATGTATTAACTGATGTTTTAAGTTTCCATGTTAAAATAAAGAGCAATTTAAAAACTTTCTTGCACAAAAAGCGATCATATGCGTTACGTCCTTTGAAGTTATTTTAATCTCGCTAATCATTATCCCCTGTTTAGAGGCCCATCACGCTAATGAAGCATGAATTGATTCAATCACGAATATATTCAATTAGTTTCGAAGATTGCATGCTAACGTATTGATTTTCAAGTTTAATTAAACGCTGTTTATTGCTGTTTCCGCTTTCGAAAACACTTATGTACTTTTCTAGTCGGACAACTAGTAACGAGCGTACAAATAAATTATATCAAAGTGCCAGGATCAGTGCGCAACAATTCTAGGAAACCGATTGTTTTGGATTGTAATTACTCAGTGCGTTCTGATGATACGCACTTGGTGGTGAAATGGTTTTTAAATGAGGATCCTGTGTATCAGTGGATACCGCCGCAAAAACCACAAAGTCTCGGGATTTTAAGAGATCGTGTCGATGTCAATTACACAGTGAGCAATGATGATAAGATGGCACATCGTGCTATGAAAATTTCAAATCCAACAACTGATATTGCTGGCATTTATAAATGTACAGTATCAACATTTGCAGATGAAGATTTTAGTGAGAAAAATATGGTCATTTTTGGTACGTACGAGGATCTGAAAGATGATACATGTTTTATCCATTGATTTCAGAACCAGAGCGCGCTCTGACAATGATGGAAACAAAACCCAGAGATGGTAAAATTAATTTTACTTGCATGGCATCCGAAGTGTATCCAAAGCCAAAAGTTATCTTATATCGGGATAGAAAAGATGATGTCATCAACAAGTACGTATTAATAAATTTAACGTTTCAATCCAATATGCCGATTCATGCCTTGGTAGAAATCCCTTAGAACCAATTGAATGGGACACAGTAAGACATGAGGAAGATGGAAGATTTACCAGTTTTACAACAGCAGTAGCTAAACAAATTGATTTATATGAAGGTGACTTAATCAACTGTGAATTGCGCATACCATCCACGGGATATGTAAAAAGGAAATCCATTGTATATTTTCCATTTGGTTAGTGCGGATAAACAAATGAATACTATAAGTGAATATTACGCCTTTTTCAGATATAAATCAGCACAATGCAGCTGCATGGGCTATTTCTCAAATGTGGCTTATTCTATCCATGTTAATGCTTATGATCATTTGAAGAAAAACTCATATTCAAAGTTTGAACTGTTCAATGTATTCAGTTTCTAATGGATGTAACTCAGGACCAGCAATTATTAAGGAATGTAATGGTTTACCCAAATCAACTTCACTCATTTGTTTCAAACTTCCAGCAACAATCTGTTGATCATCAGCGCCGACACGTGCAAGTCCAATGCAGATAATATCTTTGCTAATGTTTGATTCATGTCTTTCAATAATTTGAAGTAACTGACTAGCAGCTTCCTGAACTGACATAAAACGTGGAGGCATGTATTCACGTTTCTTTTTGGTGAGACTTTCCAAAGTGGGTTCCTTTACTTTTATGTCTAAAGAACAATATTACAATTAACTGTAGAACCCATTATAAATCATTATATACTGTACCTAATAGACATAATGTATGTAACTTCTTTTCATAGTTGGATATTATTTTATCAAAAAAGCTATCTGGTTGCCAAGTTTCTGTCCAGTATGGTATAGAAATTGTCTCTCCAAAGCTATATAATTGTAAACCACAACATCCTACAGCATTTAAAATAGATGCATTATGAACAACTTTATACTTAATGCCCTTTTGTTTTGCTCTAAGTATAAAATCTGTATGTGTTGTTGCTCCAAATGGATCGCCAACTACCAGTAATGCTACATCTTCATTTTCAGAACCTGACAATATATCATCGGCACCTTGTTCAACAAGTTCTCTATCAGCAACTATTAACTCACGGCCGTAAAACTTTTCCTGGTAATAAAGAAATTAAGATTTATAAAAATACAATTAAATGGGTTAACTTACAAGTGCTTCGGTGCCGCATGTTAAGATTGATGTGTACGCCTCCAAGTAAACTCTAGCGCATTTTTTTACAATTTCTAATCCTTTTACCGTGATGTCTTTAGCATCCCCTAATCCTAATCCAATTATATAAAACATTATTACACGCGTTTTTCTTACCAAAACAATCAGCAATGATATACAAGTTCCGCACCACAATAGTCGGCAAGAGATAGAGCAAGATAGAGGACCAGTTGTACAGATATAACCAAAATGTTATTGTAAGTTTTAATGATGGTCAGGATTGTTTAGGATGATTCAACGGTTTAAATAAGTTCTCCAAACATTAAGTTCCAATAGAAAGTCGTGGCACATCGTTGAATACATTCCCTAGAGTGAACTAAGTGTGTATAAAACTATCTCACCTGCTTAAAGAATATTTGGATAACACAAATTTGCATTCAATGGTTCGGTATGCATTGCCCCTACAATGATTGAACGTTGGGTTTGGACTTAAGGTAAATTACCAGTTAGATTTAATATACATAACATTTGATACACAGCATTTTCAATATTTCTTTTTTATCTGGCAACCAATATCCAACATTATGAGTGGGCTTTCTCTGATTCTCATTGATATTAGTTGTAATGGATTTAAAGGAACTACTAATGCGTTTGTTATTTTGTTATTGCATATGATACCTATAATTTATTTCATTAGGTGATTGATAAACATCTCAATATGTTGGTATTTGTCTTTGCTAGTTACTTCTATTCTAGTTATTCATCTGGATCAAACGCAGGCGAATATCCTTAGCGGCATCCATAGTTATTATATTATATATTATAGTTATCTAGTTATTATAGTTTCCTAATAATCACTAATTACATAGTATTCTTTCAGACAATCTATCATAATTCTGCTTCAGATACTGCCAGCTGTTACAAACATGGTGAGTATGTTGGCATTTATGCTTTGGTACATCTTTGCCACTTACTTTTATTCCAGCTATTACTGATAATCAGTAATTATATTGTATTTTTCAGAAAATCCATTGTAATTCCACTTCTGATACAGTCAGCTGGAACAAACATGGTGAGTATGTTAGCTCTTGTACTTCAGTACATCTTTGCCACTTGCTTTTATTCTAGTTGTTATAGTTTACTAATAATCAGTAATTGTGTTGTATTCTTTCAAATACTCCATTGTAATTCCACTTCTGATGTTGCCAGCTGGAACAAACATGGTGAGTATGTTGGTATTTGTATTTCGGTACATCTATACCACTTAATTTTATTCTAGCTATTATAGTTTACTTGTAATCACTAACTATATTGTATTCTTTTAGAAAATCCATTGTAATTCCACTTCTGATGCTGCCAGCTGGAATGAAGGGTGAGTATGTTGGTATTTGTATTTCGGTACATCTATGCCACTTAATTTTATTCTAGCTTTTATAGTTTACTCGTAATCACTAATTATATTGTATTCTTTCAGGAAATCCATCGTAATTCCACTTCTTATGCAGCCAGCTGGAATGAAGATGGTGAGTATGTTGGTATTTGTATTTCGGTACATCTATACCACTTAATTTTATTCTAGCTATTATAGTTTACTCGTAATCACTAATTATGTTGTATTCTTTCAGAAAATCCATCGTAATTCCACTTCTGATGCTGCCAGCTGGAATGAAGATGGTGAGTGTGTTGGTATTTGTATTTCGGTACATCTATGCCACTTAATTTTATTCTAGCTATTATAGTTTACTCGTAATCACTAATTATGTTGTCTTCTTTCAGAAAATCCATCGTAATTCCACTTCTGATGCTGCCAGCTGGAATGAAGATGGTGAGTGTGTTGGTATTTGTATTTCGGTACATCTATGCCACTTAATTTTATTCTAGCTTTTATAGTTTACTCGTAATCACTAATTATATTGTATTCTTTCAGAAAATCCATTGTAATTCCACTTCTGATGCAGCCAGCTGGAATGAAGATGGTGAGTATGTTGGTATTTGTATTTCAGTACATCTATACCACTTAATTTTATTCTAGCTATTATAGTTTACTTGTAATCACTAATTATGTTGTATTCTTTCAGAAAATCCATCGTAATTCCACTTCTAATGCTGCCAGCTGGAAGGAAGATGGTGAGTGTGTTGGTATTTGTATTTCGGTACATCTATGCCACTTAATTTTATTCTAGCTTTTATAGTTTACTTGTAATCACTAATTATATTGTATTCTTTCAGAAAATCCATCGTAATTCCACTTCTGATGCTGCAAGCTGGAATGAAGATGGTGAGTATGTTGGTATTTGTATTTCGGTACATCTATGCCACTTAATTTTATTCTAGCTATTATAGTTTCCTTGTAATCACTAATTATGTTGTATTCTTTCAGAAAATCCATCGTAATTCCACTTCTGATGCTGCCAGCTGGAAGGAAGATGGTGAGTGTGTTGGTATTTGTATTTCGGTACATCTATGCCACTTACATTCATTCTAGCTACCATAGTTTAAGCATCGTTGCTAATTATGTAATTGCAGGTATTTGATGATTACTCAACCAAACCCATTTATCGCACGTGGGCCCAGGGTAGTTTTAACGATTTCATTGTTATGATTATGTTATTTATGATAATAAATTCAGCAGTTATGGAGAGTTACTAGTAGTGACATCTATTGAAAGCGATAACAACAGTTACAGGGACCATTTATCTATTTGAAGTTCTGCTAGTTCTCTCGAGATGGCGCCACTAGTAAAAAGCTTGACTGGTTGCCTATTTTTTTTTTCCAAAAAATTAAACATTTAAAACTTAAATAACTCTTTAACTATTCGCGCTACAGGGTCATGCGATAGCTCATTTTAATCAGCTTGTTGAGATCTACAAGTACACCAAATTTCAGCTGTTTTAATGTTTAATTAGAGTCCAAAATAGAATGCGTTGAAATTTGGTACACGGGTAGATCTCAACAAGCTGATTAAAATAAGGTATCGCACCACCCTGTAGCACGTATACTTAACGAGTAATTAAAGTTTAAAAATTTCACTTTTGTGACGAAAAAGTTTTCGTCTTATCAGCGCTGATAACATTGAAACTTTTTCAATGACACGCATAGAGCGGGAGATATAAAGTTATTGGATTCTATTTGAATTCTTATTTGATTTTTTTCCGGCCCCCATGATTGTTCGCGCCAAAATTAAAAGTATCTCTTTACGTTTATGTGATCCCGATACAAAAAGGCAAAAATGAATATAAGAAATGAAGAAAATCATGGGAAAATTGAATTTCTTATATTCATTTTTTGCCTTTTCGTACCGGGATCACATAAACGTAAAGAGATACTTTTAATTTTGGCGCGAACAATCATGGGGGCCGGAAAAGAATTCAAATGGAATCCAATAACTTTATATCTCCCGCTCTATGCGTGTTATTGAAAAAGTTTCAATGTTATCAGCGCTGATAAGACGAAAACTTTTTCGTCACAAAAGTGAAATTTTTAAACTTTAATAACTCGTTAAGTATACCTGCTACAGGGTGGTGCGATACCTTATTTTAATCAGCTTGTTGAGATCTACCCGTGTACCAAATTTCAACGCATTCTATTTTGGACTCTAATTAAACATAAAAACAGCTGAAATTTGGTGTACTTGTAGATCTCAACAAGCTGATTAAAATGAGCTATCGCATGACCCTATAGCGCGAATAGTTAAAGAGTTATTTAAGTTTTAAATGTTAAATTTTTTGAAAAAAAATTATGCAACCAGTCAAGCTTTTTACTAGTGGCGCCATCTCAAGAGCACTGTCGGAACTTTAAGTAGATAAATGGTCCCTGTAACTGTTGTAATCACTTTCAATAGATGTCACTACTAGTAATTCTCTATAACTGCTAAATTTATTGTCATAAATAACATAATCATAACAATGTAATGGTTAAAACTACCCTAGGCCCACGTGCGATATATGGGTTTGGTTGAGTAATCATCAAATACCTGCAATTACATAATTAGCAATGATGCTTAAACTATGGTAGCTAGAATGAATGTAAGTGGCATAGATGTACCGATATACAAATACCTACCCACTTACCATCTTCATTCCAGCTGGCAGCATCAGAAGTGGAATTACGATGGATGTTCTGAAAGAATACAACATAATTAGTGATTACGAGTAAACTGTAATAGCTAGAATAAAATTAAGTGGCATAGATGTACCGAAATACAAATACCAACATACTCACCATCTTCATTTCAGCTGGCAGCATCAGAAGTGGAATTACGATGGATTTTCTGAAAGAATACAACATAATTAGTGATTATGAGTAAACTGTAATAGCTAGAATAAAATTAAGTGGCATAGATGTACCGAAATACAAATACCAACATACTCACCCATCTTCATTCCAGCTGGCAGCATCAGAAGTGGAATTACAATGGATTTTCTGAAAGAATACAACATAATTAGTGATTACAAGTAAACTATAATAGCTAGAATAAAATTAAGTTGCATAGATGTACCGAAATACAAATACCAACATACTCACCATCTTCATTCCAGCTGGCAGCATCAGAAGTGGACTTACGATGAATTTTCTGTAAGAATACAACATAATTAGTGATTACAAGTAAACTATAATAGCTAGAATAAAATTAAGTGGCATAGATGTACCGAAATACAAATACCAACATACTCACCATCTTCATTCCAGCTGGCAGCATCAGAAGTGGACTTACGATGAATTTTCTGTAAGAATACAACATAATTAGTGATTACAAGTAAACTATAATAGCTAGAATAAAATTAAGTGGCAAAGATGTACCAAAACACAAATGGCAACCTACTCACCATGTTTGTTCCAGCTGGCAGCATCAGAAGTGGAATTATAATGGTTTTCTGAAAGAATACAACATCATTAGTGATTACAAGTAAACTATAATAGCTAGAATAAAATTAAGTGGCATAGATGTACTGAAATACAAATACCAACATGCTCACCATCTTCATCCCAGCTGGCAGCATCAGAAGTGGAATTACGATGGATTTTCTGAAAGAATACAACATAATTAGTGATTACAAGTAAACTATAATAGCTAGAATAAAATTTAGTGGCATAGATGTATTGAAATACAAATACCAACATACTCACCATCTTCATTCCAGCTGGCAGCATCAGCAGTGGAATTATGATGGATTTTCTATGATGAATTATAATAAATTAACTGAAATTCATTATTAGTCATATTATGTAAAATACTGGAAGCAGTGGACAAACATAAACTACAGCAAGGGGCAGTATGTTACCAAAAACATCCATTAATGGATATCATTTAAAGAGCGAGAATAGCGAAGGTTTATTATTAACCCTTAGTGCCAAACGTGTACCAAAGTATATATGCCGCCAGACTCACTTGTTTGATCCAGATGTATATGTCAGAAATATCAACGTAATTTATTTCGTTGGTAATTTAAGAATGGTTCTTAAACTATAAAACTGAAATATTGGGTGGCCTATGTGCTGGCTCCCCAACACATTTCTATTTTTCATTTAGAATTCAATAATAAATGCTTGACCAACTCTGATTATGGCTCTGCCAATGATCTGTTAATTTTTGACTTATAATATTCTTATAGTTAATAACCAATATAGTTAATATGAATGATCATAGTTTTGGTAGCTCCATGCTGCCCACCAAATGAATTTAAACTTTAAACTTGCGTCTTTAAAATCTTCACAATATGATGACTAGATGGACAATAGTAAATACACTCACCAATCTAGTTCAATGCTGAAGTGTATTATCATGTTTAACTACTGGAGATATTTGTTTCTGGCAGTTTCATGGAGGTCACTGATGGTTTAGCCAATTGCAAGACCAAGTACTCAACTAAAACAATAATTGTAAGATATGTTTTAGAATAAATATCTAATTAGATTCTATTTATCTCATATATGATTAGTGATTATCGCATTACACAGTGTTGCACTCATTTCTTTAGTTAGTATATACTTGAAGTCAGTTTACCATGTTCAGATATGCTTGATATCTAATTATTTAATCACTCAAAATACAAGATAATCAAATGAGTCATGAGCAATATTAATTATCAAAATACCCATCAACTAGTATAACATTGTAAGGTTTATGCAAACATATCATACCCATGTTTCAATTGAACATGACTTATTTTAATTGAGAATTTATAAGTTGGGAATTTTTTTTGGTGGCTATACACCATTTGTAGAAACATGATTAAAACTATAATAAATGAAGTTATGCATACCTATAATATTATTAAAGTCAATGAATTGACTGTAGTGTGACCTTTCATCCAATTGATAGGAAACTCCATCAGGTGACAATAACATCAACAAGAACCTGCAGTTGATCTATTGTAGACATAACCTCTTGTGTAGCAGCTTGGACTTTATGAATAATCTTCTATGTGTTATCCTAATTGCCAACAAATACTTTTTCCTAAAATAAAGGTGCCACTGTTAATAAACTAAACTCAATTTTATTCTGTGGTGTCAGCGAATTACCATTATGATTTGATTCAGTTCAATCTAGCGCAATGCACTTGTCACATAAAACCATTTGGACATATATGAATGTTATAGCTTATTAACAAATAAAATTGTTGCTTAAAACTACCCATTACTTTACTCCACCTTATAATTTTCCCACCACACTAAACTGCACAATGCTGTACAAGCGGCACAAATAACCACTGTTTTGACACTGTTTGACATTTACAATAGTCCGCAAAACATCCGCAAGGACTCTTCTGACGTCATAGGAAATGGTTTCAGGTTTTCTTGACAGCTGATTTGAGGTTCTTAAATATTTGGATATTTATTATAAAAAATTTTTAAAGGGTGTGTGAAGTGATTATAGGGTAACAAGTAATGGCTTCTTTATTGATGCGGAGTTCTGCACTGGCGAGGTCCTTGAAGTTGTAAGTTTTCTTTATATCACTACCATACATAATATTGTTATTACACCAAATGCTTCAGACCTTCTGCAGCATTTTCAACAACTGCTAATAAATTTGGGGACCATGAAACAGTGCAAATTCGTAAAGATATTGCTTTACTAAAACCAGAAGAAAGGGAGGAGAAAAAACGCAGGGACTGTTATATAACTGTTAAAGAGACAGTAAGTACAACAATTCAATAATTGATTAAGTCTTAACAAGTTATTCCACTAGAGTGATGTGTCTGCAATTACTGGCGTTCCTGAGGAGCATATAAAAACACGTACTGTTCGTATTTATGAACCCGTAAAGAATTGTATGCAAAGTGGCACAAATAATATTGGTTTCTGGGAAATGGAGTTTGACACCAGGGAACGTTGGGAGAATCCCTTGATGGGATGGTCATCCACGTATGTTTAAAACAATATACCTTATTATACTTACAATATAAAATAATTTACTTGTAGTGGTGATCCCCTATCCAATATGAAGCTACAGTTTAATTCAAAGGAAGAAGCAATCATCCATTGCCAGAAGAATGGTTGGAAGTTTTTCATTGATGCAACTACCCAAAAGCCACCAAGGGCCAAATCATATGCTTTGAATTTCCATTGGAGCAAGCGAACACGCACATCCACTAAGTAAACAAAAATCTGTAAATAATAAAATGTTAAAACAAGTTAATTTAACTGTAAATTAAATGTGGTGTAAATGCATACACCATAATTACAAGAGAATAAATAATGCCTATATAAATGGAATGAAACAATTTTTTAAAACATCTCCTATGTAACAAAAACATTACATAATAATAATTCATTAACTTGAAAAACTACAGAGCAAATTGTGTTTGTTCTTGGCGTAAAAGTAACAAGTGCATTTCTTTTCTAAATTCAATTAATTGTAATTACATGCTAATACCATTTTCATGTTAACAATGATATTGTGGTACTCTTGTCTTAGTTTTGTCATACATACAGTGGTTTTCAATGGCTTTTTATTGATATTCTTTAAAGTAATTGTTATCCTGTTTGCTTTAATATTTATATAATATTTATTTTATATCTACTATTTATATGCTTTTAGATTAGGTTTATTTGAAAGAGTTTAAACTATTCATACTGATTCAAAATTTTCAAAGGCAATCTAGGCAAATTGATTCATAATTGTACATTATGATTAATAAATTATTAACATTAACACTATCAACAGCGTTCATTAAATCGCAAACTTCTATATACTAAATTAATGATATTAATGCGTATCCAAATGAATTTAATAAGTTTTGTTTTTCATATTTAGCTTGTCCCATTTTATGCATTGTTTCAGCTTGAACAATGTAATATTTACTATTTCGATTACGCCCACTCGTCATTTGTTTTGCTTATCAATACAAATTATCTTAAATTACTATATACATTTTAAATATCATTAATAAATATTTTGGCATAAAATTTGTGTATTTAACTTGTCGTGTTTTATGCATCTTTAAAGGTTTGAGATACTCTACATTAATTTCCTGGAAACAAATAGTAATAGCAAAACAATTATACAGATTTATCAACAATCATATAATGTATGTATCACAATTGAAATAACTTGTTTCATAAATGGCTATGAAGTTTTAAATCGGAATAAATTTGACGCACTTCGTGTTATGTATTTGAACAGCCTTTGGTTAATTAAATATTAATGGAGATTTGAATCATAAAAAGCATTATAACAATTATGCGAACGCGTTTTTGTTTGGAAAAATTCTCAAGTAAGTGAAGCAGCTTCATAACAACGTATCGAAAAAGCAAAACGTCCTTTGCTTAATATATTTTGTATATATATTTACAATATAATAATTAATTATTTGATTCTCTTTCATTTGCGAAAAATAACTTGTAACTTTTTTCTTTCAACATTAATATCATCTATAAATATGTATACAGGCTACTCATATATTTTACATCGATTGAAAACGTTCGTTAAGATCTGTATTTTTTTTGTTCAATATATTTATCATCTGTCAACTATTATTCATCTCTAATGTAGGCCATAATTAATTTCATTAGAATTACTTATTCACAAGTGTCGTGCATATCATTAGAATTAAGTACATATTACTTGTAATTTATTCGTAAATATTGTCAATGAATTATTTGCGTATTCTTTTTGCGTTTCTAAACGTAGGCGCATGAAGCGTATGAATATTTTCGAAAATTGTTAAACAAGTTTTAAATATGCATGCCAACACTTTTGTTCATTTTGTTGTTGTTTTGATTTAAGTACAAAGACAAGTTAATCGGTACTATATTCATAATACGTTTTCTCATTCACGAAATTTGTATGGAATCGTGGTAACAGTAAGCATAAAGTTTGTAAATAGGCGTAAGTTCGCATTGTTTCCAAATTTGGGCTTTACACATTGCTGATTAAGTACGTAAAAATTGTATTTGTATCTTGAGTCGATTTAAAAGCACGATATGTTCGGTTTCTCTTTCATTTTTATGTATGGTAAGTTGATGGAAAAAAGTTTTTGTTCCACAATGTATTATTATTTATATGTGAATTCATTTCAGCAAAGTGGTTTCACTTATAGCTACGCAATTAGATAAGAACTTCTTAACACTTAGTCGCCCTTTCATCTATTATAGTTGCGTATGTTGCATAGAAAGCTAAGTAATAAATTTATTGATTGTACGAAAATTCCAGACAGTTTGACACTGTATCGGTCACACTTTGTGAAAAGTTTTTTTTCTTTATCTAGATGTAGTTCTAAAATTGCTAGATCTCTAAGCATTTCTCTTTTTTCTACTAGCTATTTCACGCCTTCTCCTTTAGTAATTGACTTAGAATGAGATTGAATTAATTCAAATGTACATCTTCTTTGTTCGTCGTAATAAAATGGAAACTTTTCAAAACAATAACGTTTTAAATTTATCTCATAACTTTACTTCGATATACTTATTGGAATTATCATTTAATGCTTCACATGGTACGTCCATGCATACTTCGTAATTTTGTGCTAGTTATCGCCTAAATGCCTAGGATAATATTAATAATAACTTCTTAAAAAATCACCTTGTCTTTTCTTGTGTGTTTTGGTTTTTGTTTTCATAGTTATCATATCCTATTAATAATATATACAATATTTAACTTCCAATTTCATTAATTAATTAGAATTAACCACTTTACCATTGTTTTACCATAGTTTCGTTAAATGTAAAATGTGTCGCTGATTTGACAATAACGCTAGATTAATTTGATGTCGATATGAATCAATTTTAGATATCTTTAAACCCGTTTAAAATTGATTTAATCAAGTAGAAATCAAGTTGCGTGTTGGTATTCTTCAAAGATGAAGTGACTAGACTTAATTTCATTGTATTAAATTATTCTACTTATTACTTAGCTACGGTATCTTAGTAAATAGTTATATTTTATTTGCGTATATTTACGTGCGCATTTAATCTTTGCATTTATCCAAAAAATTGTTATGAATGTATTACTTTCATTAGGGGGCAACGTATAAAGTTTACTGCGATCAGCTACTACGCCTTTGCATCTCGCTATTGCTACTGGTGCTTGCACCCGATTGCGTGGCGAAATTGTCTGGTATAACAATTTGAAATTCTGTAACGCTCCTTGAGCGCTCAGATAAGAGACTCGGGCGCACAATTGGGGCCCGCTCGTCGTCATCCTCTTGGTTGTATTCCTCACTTTCTCTATGAACTAACACCTGCACAACGGTGGCCTCGCTCTGCTGGCGCAGCAGGGGCGGCCGGTTAGGGGAATCGGGGGACGCCTCGGTCACTAAAATGCTAACATCAGTGCCGTGTTTCGGATCAGTGGAAGAAGAGAGATTAGTGTCTTTTGCATTGAGATTTGCACCTGATTTGCTCGATTTGAACGACCGCTTGCGCCGAATGATGCTGCCGCGCTTCGGTTTCGGCTCCTCGGCGGCGGCCGGATGTAGGCTCTGCGTGGTGCCGCTTGCTTTCACAGCATGCTGCTGATGCTGCTGCTGAGAGTGGCGCTTTGCTGCCGGCGGAGAGGCAGAGTCGTCCGGTGTCTCGACGGCATCCTGGTGGCGCAGGAAGAACGGAAAATTGCAGATACTGCGGCGTCTAGGCGGATTAGATGTCGGTAAGCTTGTGTTCGGCGTTGTTGCGTCCGGGGTCGCCCCGCTGATCTTGATGCTCACATCGGCGGACTCGCGCGACATGTCCAACTCCTCCGGGTCCATATTCGCCGCGCTTGAAAGAAGCAACAGCGGCAGATTCAGCCACGGACCACCCAATTCGCTCAGGTCGCTCGCGTCTGAGGCCCGGGAGGACTTGCGAGAGGAAGCGCGACTCCCTCGATGTACATGCAAGAACGCTGAAAGGCGACCCTTCCAGTCACCTGGCGACGAAGTTTGCGTCTGTTCGTCTTCGACATCCTGCTCCGCTTCCGCTTCACGTTTGCGTCTATTCACGGCAACATTAGTAAAAATCCTTTATAATCCTTTAAATTTGTATATCAAGCACCTTATGTAATCTCGGATTGCCTTTTGCAGCACCCTTGCAGCCTTTTCTTGCCGCTTCCAGATGCGCGTCGAGGACACAATCTCCAATTCTTTACGCGTTGGAAATTGCTTTTTAAACTTTACGTCCATCTGATCTTGTAACTGTACAAGCGAAACAAATTAGTTGATTAATAAATTAGTGTGTTGGATACTATGTACCTGTCTGAAATTATCCGTTTCTTCTACGTGACCTAGCACGTGTTTAACGAGCGAATGCAATATGTCCAGACAGTGAATTTTATTCCCCTTTGCGATCGGCAAATTGAAACTAACAAGCGCCACCGTATTCGGCTTTGATATGCCTAAAGGCGGGTCTAAAGAAGCTATGAAATCAGACAATTGTGAGAATCTTATAAATTGCGTCGCGTGTGGATCATATCTGAAAAATACACATAAAACGCAATTAGTTCACATCTTCTGCTCGAGTTGGCAATAAGCACTTATTTGTATAATGTGTGTTTAAGTGTGTTTTGGTTGTTCTATACTTTTTATAGCGTAATAGAGTAATATAATATTTACTCGTATTACAATTTTCTTTTTTTTTTTTAGATTCAGATTAGATATATATTGCGTGAGATTTCATTTGCGTGCACTTTTGTTGGTCAATTAAAATAACTAATAAATAAAAGTATTGGTTGATTGCACCTTACCAGCACATTTTGTTATAAAATTACTTAAATATTATAATTTCCCTGTTGAATAAATTGCATTATAATTTCAATCATTTTATATAAAATACGTTTTACTTGCATGCATCGAAAGCAAGTCTAAGATCTAGAATGAAGCCTAAAGCTGACATGTGCAATTTCATAAAAAGCGTTTGATTACCAGTAATATATATATATATATAGTTTAATAAAAAAGATAGTAGTCATCAGATAAAAAAAAACACAGAAAAAATTTCTTTGTTCCTTTTGAAAAGAAATGAAAAAGTTACTATAATGCTACTACAAATGAAATCTTTACTACGATAAAAATAGGCAAAAAGTTAAAAAGAGTTGAAGAAATGATTTTGAAAAAACAACCGGAGCCTATGTACGTATATACTTGTAAAAAACATCAATCTCCTTCCAAATAGAGAGAGGTAATTATAGCTCAAGATAAGAGAATGTCATTTATCATCAATAATAGTCATCAATCTACTATGTATATGCGGAGTTTATGGCAGAGTTAGAATATCAGTACATTACGTTCGAATAATATTATATGAGCGTATACGTAGATATATCAATTAATCATGCGTCTCATCACAGATTGTCACGAAACCACAGATTGTAAGTTTGTACGTACGAGTTGTAGCAGTAAATGTGAAATGGTAATAATGCATTTATATATAAATAAGAAACAAATAAGAACTGTAAGGAGAAAGTGAAAAATCGAAAGCTACTTACTTTGACCATCTGATATAGAACATTTCCAGATCGTCCTCGACGATGCCAATCTCTTCTTCTTGGTGCGCCTGATTGAAGTTCTCCAAAATGATAGCAATGTACATATTAATGACTATCATGTAATTAATGATGATGAAACTAGTGAAATAAATAATGGCGAGTAACGGATAGCCACAGTCGCCGTTCGACTGCCCGTGGAAGGTGGGATCGCAATCGGGCGGTTGCAGCATTAGCGACTCCAAAACATCGTTCCATCCGGCCGATGTGATTAGCCTGAAGAGGAGATGCATTGACCGGCCGAATGTTTGGAAGTTCACCATATCGTCTAGCGCGCCCTGCTGTCGCACGTGGCCAAATAAGAACATGCCAATGATGGCATAGATGAATGTTATTAGCGCGAGAAGTGCGCCAATGTTGAACAGTGCTGGCAGGGAGACCACCAATGCGAACAGCAGTTTACGAATGCCTTTCGCCGCCTGTAACAAATTAATTCACTCGTCTCAATCCACCCCCTATACTTGGCAATGTGATTAATATCTCGTACCTTTATCAATCGCAATATCCGCCCGATGCGAAACACGCGCACGACGCGCAGCAGCGTCGGTGATACCGGAAAGTCTATCATGATGTCCTCCATCAGGATACCGAATATCGATGCAAGCACTAGTAAAAAATCGAACACATTCCACGGCACTGTGAAGTAATGATAGCGCAGTCCAATTATCTTCACAATTGACTCGAGGCCGAAGACTGTCGTGAAAAACGCATTGCTTACTTCCAGCAGAAAGAATACAGCATGCGGCTGATCGTAGTGTTCGATTCCCATACTGAGCATGTTAAGAAAAATCAGCACAAAGATTGCAATCTCAAAACGTCGCGAATTGGACAAGTCATAGAACATTGCTAGGAACGGATTTAGTGGTCGCTTGATCACTTTCTGCGGTTTCTTCCGGCCTAGCTTTTTCATCGCTGTATAGTAATGCTTTTGACTCTCAGTTAGGAACATTTCCAACACGCCTCCTTCGTACTGTAATTCAAACTCATAGTTAGCTACTGGCACTTAATTAACTGATAACGATATTTTACCTTTTTCTTCAGCATGTTGAAGTTATCGATAATAACTCCAATGAATAGATTCAGCGTGAAGAAAGATCCGCATACGATAAAGATGACAAAATAAATGTATGCATAAAGATTGGCTTCGCGTTGCGGTTGCAAATTCACGCCACGAGCATCCACCGCATCAGCCATAACTTCCATCCAACCCTCGAACGTGGCAACTTGAAACAATGCCAGGTACGCAATCCCTACATGATCAAACGAGATTTTGGAATTGATCCAAGTAAAATTCTGATCTGCGCACTCCCATTTCGTATTTACAATCTAATAAGAGAAAAATTAAGGATTTACCACTCAACTGTTCGGATATATATATATACTTACAGTGGTTGGAAGAATTTCACCATCTTCATCCACACATTTGAAGAACTTCCCGCTGAAAAACTGTACTCCCATGATTGAAAAGATGAGCCAGAATACTAGACAAACAAGCAGGACGTTGAAGATGCTTGGTATAGCGTACATCAACGCATTGACGACGATTCGCATTCCTTGCCATCGACTAATTGCGCGGAGCGGCCGCAAAGCGCGCAACGTGCGCAGTGAGCGCAAAACTTTTAAATTTTCATTTTCCTCAATCAACAGGCTAAAGATACTGACGAATACGATGAGAAAGTCAAGCAGCGTCCAGAAGCTGGTAAAATACTTGTGGAAACCTAACGCGATCCATTTGAGTACCATTTCGATCACGAAGATCATTGAAAACACTAAATTGGTCCAATAGAGAATGCTTTTCAGCCGCGGATTACTATCCAAGTGAATATCTTCGAAGCACAGGGTGACGCTAGAAGCAAAGATTAAAACTAAAATAAACCACTCGAAGGCCGGTGTATCCACGACGGACATGACCGCTGTGCGGCCGGAGGTCCATTGAGTTCCAATACGTGTTTTTAGCAGTTTATCCCAGCAAATACACCTGATAAACAATAACCAATCATTAGAAACTATTTAAACCAAACTCAATAATGCAGCGTACTGTTCGTAGCAGTGCCTTGGAAAACAATCGGGCGGCTTGCGCGGAGCTTTATTCCGACCAAAGTAGGGAAAGCTGCCCATACCGTCGATATATTGCCCTTTCGAATTACGCCTACCACCTACAGTCAGTTCGTCAACATAAGAAGCAATTGCCTGCCACGGCTTGTCTTCACCTGCAGTCGGCGGTGGCTCGTCCTTGCTGCGCTGCGGGCACAGCGCCGATTCTTCGTCGTGCTCCGTATCGGCAGATATGCCCCGATTGAAGTTTTTCAATTCCATACTTTCAACGCTCTCATCTGAAACATATAATCGGCATGCATCAGGTGCTCAAGTGTATTCGAGCTGAGAAGTGCGCGCAACAAGTTCGTTACTCTCGAAAAACTTTTTGAACTAAATATCCTATTCATACCTTTACTATCGTTAGTCGTGCCCAAGCCCGATGACATAGTCTGGAGCAATTTATTCTCGGGCGCTAGGCCAATCTTCGGCACTTCCTTGCAAGGAGCACCAGCGTTAGCCGCATTGTGCTCGCTCTCCTCGGATGTGCCGTTGATCAACGTCGAGTACCTGTTGTTACGTCCGTTACCATTGCCTTTGCCGCCGCTGACGTTGAGGACTTCGGCGCCGGCACTTGACGCATCGATTTCCTCGCCCATGTGTTCATGCAACGTCTCGTGGAACTCGGGTGGCTCGTAGCTAATTATCGAAATCGGCCTGTTCATCGCCTCTTGATAGCTACGCTTATCACGCGGAAATGCAACCACGGTTGACTGCTGCAACGCCTTCGTTTTCAGCCCGACTGTAAGCACACATTACACCATCAGTATGGCAAGCACGTTGTCTCCTCGTTGTATACGAACCTCTCGCAAAAGCTTCTTCCTCAGCGTGTCGTTGCATTACTTCCCGCACGATTTGCTCCAGTCTTGAGTTGTTCTCGTTTTGATCCTGCTCCTGCATGCGCGCCTGCCGTTTCTTCCGCACCAGTTCGCGGATGCGTTCGAAACTTTGCGCCAGTTTCGACTCATCACCAACTTCCTACACGTTTGCGAACGCAAGAGGGCAAATACTTAAATTATTAAATCATTCGCACATCACGAGGCCATTTTCTTGGGACAAACACGCTCCATTTAAGCACATCGAGTGGACCAACAGAAAACATTAACGTTGCGTTCAAAAATATATAAAAAGACATTACACAATGTGCTGACAAAGATGCCATTTTATCCTTGTATCCTATAAAATGTCCTTCGTCAACTTCTTCAAGTTGCGCTTGATTGTTCTTCTCGCATAAAAATAGAACACTGTACACATCATAATCACATTTTGTGTGTGTATAACGTGAGACCCAAACAAATCGAAATAATGCTACACAAGACATTAAATTATTTTGCCTAAAAAGAAATAAATGACTAAAAATTGTATGTACATTGCGTGTGCAAGATGAAGGATATTTGCAGCCAGCGCAAGCAATTGTACTTGCGAATGGTGCCGGCGGTAGCATGGTGAAGAAGAATGGAAAAAAGTAAATTATATGTCTCTGAAATATCAGACAAAATGAGCGCAGTTCTGGTAACAAAGCATGCCGCATGCAAAATATACATTACGTCAAACTTCACGACACGCCACAGTAAGACACACAGACACCAAAGGAGAGCTTACTTGAAACTTACCAGCAGACACTAAATAGTACCTTGCTTGCTCTTATACGTCTCATACTAGCAACGTAATTAAAATTACTTCTTAGCGCTATCGTATAAAAGGAGTTCTTAATTGATTCTATATCAAAAATAATTGAATCCCTATAAAGTTTGCTAAATCTCTAAGAGGGTCTAATCAAAAACGGCACGCTAGTTAATCACCAATTGTGATGCACTGCAAATTTGACCAGCCGAATGTAATTGAATCTCATATGAGTGTCGAAGTTGCAACAATTTAAATGCTTGTTATGTCATTTCAGTTGTTGGTAAATAAAGCAATCAGCGCATTGCAATCGATGGCATAGTGATAAATTTAATTAAAGTGATCCATTTTCGTCGTCACTGTTCGTTTGCCTGCATCAAAAGCACAATTTCTTTCACTCTGTTCAATTGTGCATTAAATGTGCATTAACCATACTATATGATTGTAATTGAAAAGTTGTAATTGAGAATATTACAATGTAACGAATCATATCCCAGATTATCGGAAATGGGCATGATTCGCCTAAAAAAGCTACATTTTTAATTGGGCAAAATCGTACTTCTAAAGCGACTATAGAAAATGTAAAAAGAGAAGATTAAAATGGTGTTTCGCTGGTGTTCATATAAAATGAGTAAATATTCATTAATAAAAGTTGCCGTTGGCTAGAGAATCTACGTTAATATCATGAAAATAATGTAATATGTTCAATATGCAAGATACTACCGCGTGCCGAGTGGTAAGTTGTAAAAAACACTCCCCTTAATGAATACCTCCTTGCGTGTCTTCAGCTCTTCGCTGTTGAAGCTGTTGAGCAACAAGGCCAAGAACAAATTGAGCACCATAAAGTTGCCCATCACCAGCGTTGGCAGAAATATCGCCAAGCAAATTCCGGGTCCCTGAACAAAATTACAATATTTTAATATAAATATTATTCAAATGTGTGCGCACAGGATCAGAAATACTGCGCACATAAAGACGATAAATTTATAGGGTTGTAGCTCATAAATGTAGTTAATATATAAGGGTTCAAAAAGATAACTTACTTCCTCCGCTTCGGCTCTCATGCAATCCCATAACGGTTCGATCCATTCACCACACAAAATACGAAAAATCATCATAAACGAATGGAAGAAGTCGGTGAAATTCCATCTGGAATTGCGATGTGTGTATTTAGCGCAAGTCGAGAAATAAATTGTGCGCTCTAATATTTACCGTGGTACGGGATCCGGATAGAACTTTTCTTCGGTGTAGTCCTTGGAAAAAAGCTGCATGCCAATGACGGCGAAAATGTAGATGACGATCACGAGCACAAACGTAAGATTTCCCAGCGCGCCAATTGTGCTGATGATGATGCTCAGTAGCACCTTCATCGTAATCCAGCTCTGGGCTAATTTGAGGACTCGTAGCTGTTTCAAAACAATTGCCGAGACCCTATCATTAGCCGAATTTGCGAACCCACACACGCACACGCATATAAAGTGCTAATGAATTATTCTCACCAAGCGCAGACCCCGCAATACGACGAGACCATTCACCAGCTCAAAGATGAGATCCAGCAGACTCGCCGATACGATGATCAAATCGAAACAATTCCAACCGCATTGGAAAAACTCCTTACTCAATGCCATCAGCTTCAAGCAGCATTCCAGCGTAAAAATGGAAGTGAATACCTGCAATAATAGAAACAATGCATTAAAACAATAAATCCCCAGCAGTACGCGAATGAATCGCGAAGAAAACGAATAGCCAAAGGGCACGGGTAATAATTTACGACGCATTGTCTACCGTAATTGTTTTACCTTATTGCCAATGTCTAGGGCTTGGTGTACGCTCTCGCTCATGCCGTGGTGCTCCATCGCGAGAAACATTGTGTTCAAGACAATGCATATCGTAATGGCCAGCTCGAAGAGAGGATCGCGCACGATCCGATAGAGCATTTGCTGGAACTGCAGCCAGCCAGTGTAATCCATGCAGCAGCGTTCACAGCCCGGGCAGTTTCTATCAGGAAGATCGTCTGCGAGCACACGAATTATGTATATATGCTAGCGCAAAGGGAAAGAATTACATCCTGCATTAGGCGCGCGCACGAATTGCAATTTTGGCAGCAATCTTTGAGTGCCGCACTAAATCAAAATTTTAGTTGCGCATTTGCGATTTGGTCGCTTGGATTGCGGTGCTCATTCGACGCCCTGTACTTGGGATAACTTATTGAATCATGTGTGAGTTATAGTTGCTTGCTACTCATAAATTACCCTGCGCTAAACGAGGGCATTCTTAATGCATAAATCATTCGCGGGTGGTGATTTATCGATAAATGTTTCAACTGTTTGGCGCACACCAACTACATTTGAATACAACTGTTTTAAAATCCATGTAAAATCGGAATTAGGCTTCAAAGTAGCAATTTTATAGTTAGCACTAAGTTAGATGTCAATCTGTATTACCTATGACGACAATATGTGAGAGGTAGTCTGGTGGCAGGGTGTACATGTTGTGCTTCTTCTTTCTCTTGCAATCCCCCACACCGTTGCATTTGATAACTTTAATTTCCTTTGGACTAACCGATAACGTCACAGGTGTGACTTCCACTCGCTGTACAAGGTAAACAACAAACAAAATTTCATTTATATGAAAATCCACTGATCCCGATTAGATTTCTGCACCGTCTGGCAGCGCTCATGGATAATTACCCTTATTACGGGCTGTATCTGTGAACCCACATCCTCGGAAGTAACATCGCCGTCGTCGTGATCATCCACCACACCGGAATCATCGAGGGACGATTCCCGATTGTTGCCCTCGCTGTTGCTGCTGGTTTGCCGACTATGCGGTCCCAGCCGGTACGGTGCAAGCGTGTTGGCGGATAGCAGTTTCTCTGGGCACTTCGGGTCCGATAGTTGTACGTGCTTCGGGGCGGGTAGTGGCAGCGGCAGCAGTTGCGGCCGCAGGGAATGTCGACTGTTGCGCGGACTAGGACTCGGACTGGGTGTTACGGATCGGCTGGGTTTCTGTTTCGGCGACGACTTCGTGCTACTCTTTTTACTCGATGGCTCTTTGGTCTCCTTCGTCTCCTCTTTACCACCCGGTAGCATGGGCGGCGGACTGACGATCGCATTGCTTCGACCGCGTTTCCGTCGCCTCGTCTTTTTGCGCGTATAGGATGAGAGCAACACTCCTTTTCGCGCGTCTATCTTTTTGATCTTGTGTTTCGATAGCTGCTTCACCTGTATATTCGCCGGATCGAAGCTGAACGTCGAATCTTCGCGATGATCGACCAACTCCTTCTTGCGCTCCTGCAAATGCCATTGATTTGTGATTATTGCCGAATTAATACAACTTTAATGGGAGGGTGATGATAAAGTTGGGGGGGAGTGTTGTTCAAGGTGGTTTCGCACGCGCGCCATATTTGCGCATCAATTTCCTTTCAATTACAGCGCGCTCACCTCCTGCGTAATTTCCGCTTCCTCCTCGTAGCTAAGCGCTACCACAGCCAGCATTAGATTAATCAAATAAAACGAACCGAAAAAGACGACGACCGTAAAAAACGATACGCTGATTGGTCCGCACGCCGACAGCACCATGTTGTACACGTTCTCCCAATAGTCGAGGGTGATGAGCTGAAAGGTGGTCAGCATGGACCAGAGGAAGTTGTCGAAGCTCGTATAGCCGTGGTTCGGGTTCTCGCCGACGCAGAGGCACGTGTGCGTCGTGGGACAGTGCCGGGAGCCGGTCACGTTACCACAAAGTATCGGCTCGCCGGTGTCGTTCTTCAGCAGCCACACTTCAGGGTTCGTCGTCCAGCTGGAACAGCGCATTCATGACATGTCAGTGAACAATAGCACGACAAAAAAAATGGCGCAAGAAGTACACGGAAACGACAAGGATAAATTGCGCGTGAAAATGGTGTAAATCACACTTGGAACGCATCCAAACATGTTCAACAATGTTTACTTGTTGCTACACTTGCAATTTTTCTTTCATTCTCCTCAGCACATTCATTTCGCATAATTACGTTTGCATTTTGTCCTTTACTGCAGTGAATTCAAATCAAGGCAAAATAATGGAAAGTTTCATTACACGTACAAATTTTTCTTGACAGTATAATTGCATTTTTACATTTTTTGATAACCATATTAAGTGAACCGTATTAAGATAAGGAACTACGATACGTAAAGCTGGGAAAACCTTGTGCGTGAAATTTCAACAAACCAATTATGTGATGAGAAATAGTTACTTTCTCAACAAAATAGAGTTATGGTGATCACAAAATAACCAAAATAATCGCAACAAATTGGTTTGTAAAGTAAGAGCCGATCTCCACTTGCAAACTTTCCTTCTTATCCGAATACTGGCGCGGGATTCGATGGATGATCACGATCGTGATAAGAAAATCAAAGCGAGCAGGCAAAACATGCGGATAGTATGCGCAAAAGGACGAAACACGAAAGCAGCGCCCGGAATGCTGCCACAAAGCCCGCGTACACTTTGTGAAGAGTCTCAGGCGGGCATCAACTAGGACGAGAACGCAATGACACATTCCACGTCGTCTACTGAATACTAAGTTGTTGTTCGTACAACAAGTGCGCTCAATACGAGGCGTATACATCATAAAAGGACGACATCGTAAGGAGCTAGTCAGGGCGGATGTACATCGAATGCGACTTACTTGTACCACGCTTCGTACGATGCGTTATGGTCGTCCATTTTAAGCACGCACTTGTTGCGTAACTCGCCCTTGTAGACCTGCAGCGCGAAGAGGGCAAAGACCATCAGGCAGAAGATGGTCAGCGTCATTACCTCCGCCAGTTGCTTGAACGAGTGCAGCAGCGCGTTGATGATGGTCTTGAGACCTGCAATACATGACGCAAAAGCAAATGAATGAGAGCTTAACGCGGACATTTTTACTAAATGACCGGGAACGAATTCGACAACCATACATATTATTAATACATATTAACTTATAGCGCGCATAAACGAAGGTACGCCGAAAAATTAAGAGGAGAGCGAAATCTCATTATGGCATAATTAGGCATTCAAAGTGCGACGCCAATGTAAATGATAACAGGAATAATGAGAAAATGCTGGTGCAGGTTGCAATCAATTCCGAGCGCGACGCGTCCAACATGCCTCCATCGGGGCGCGCATTCGCATTTAATCAATAACGCGTCGCCGGTAATAAATAATACGATAATTTATCGCCGAATTTTGAGCGTACATTATGCACCCGATTTGAGAACAATGGCCAATCACGCATGGAAGCAAAATATAAATATCTACAGGCGCGTCGCTGCAACCGCAAGTGTATTCCTTCAGCACACGTTGCGCTTACAGCATCCGATCGCAGCAATAATATTTAATCAATTGCAGCAGTAGCGCCAAACCAAAAAACTTTGCCAAGATGCGTTTAGTTTTCCTTTTTGCCCTGGTGGTGATCTTCACCGTGTGCTTTGTCGGCGTCGCCGAGGCGGGGAAGCGCAAGCATGGCCTGGAAAGAGGTCGTACCGCACCATTCCGATTCCAACAGCACCACGGTGCCGGTAGGAAGCACCATTTAGCCAGAAGCGGTTCTAGAGGATCGAATGCTAACAGGAAGAGCGCCAGGAAGCACTGAGTCCGCTACGACAACATTGTGCACCAAGCGCACGAAGACGACACCGAATACCAATAATAACTTATGCGAAACCCATCTCTTTGCATTTCGCTAATTCAAATAAAAGAAAAACATGGTTTACACGTTTGTTACTTCTTTTCGCTCTCTTCTCTTTTAGCAGCCTAATAATGTACCAATTACAAGTAAACATTTTCGGAGAAGGACCTTATCGACTAATCTAACCAAGCGCAAGACAAGTGATTGTGATCAATGATCTTATTCGCTACTTTATAAAAGTTTGTGGTGCCGAATTCATCAACGACTTCAGTGCAATTGTGGCTCAATACTTTGGGATAAACACACGCCGGCATCGTGGGTATATTGCAGCCGCTGGACGTTTCCAGTTGGCCGCCCGTGTCACGCAGCCACGTGCCAATCTCCTCCAGACAATTGCACTTGATTGGATTGCCATCCACCTGAAGAACTTTCACACGCATCTTACTCATCGCCTCCTTGCCGAGATAGTTGAGCCGGTTGGCGCTCAGCACCAACTTGTCAAATTCGAATTGACCACTGCCGAAAATGTACGCGGCAATGTGCAGCAGGCGATTATGGCGCAGATTCAAAACTTTTAAGCCGGTGAGCCGCGCAAAAGTCTGCGGTCCGACTTTAACGATGCGATTGTCGTCCAAGTGCAGGTAACGCAAGCGTTTCGCATGCTTGAACGTCTCCTTGTCCAGCTCCTTGATGCGGTTAAAGCCCAAGTCGAGTATCCTCAGCGCTGTGCAATTGACAAACCATTCGGGCACAATTTCTGTCAGTTGATTGTGGCGCAACTGCAGCTTACCCAGACGCAACATGTTCTCGAAACCATCCACCACGCTGATGCTGTTATTGTTCAGATTCAGCTCCTCAACGACGGTCCCACGATTGAAGACATTCAGCGGTATCCTCTCGATATTATTATCCATGAATTCAATGTGGCGCAGGCGAGGCGTATTGCGAAACGCTTCCGGATGCAGCGTCTCAACCCCACAGTTGATGATGCGCACCGTCTTCAGCCGCACCAAATTCCGTATAGCATCCTTACCAAACGTGGGCAAATTCTGGTCGGCAATGTAAATGTCATCAACCGGTTTGCTGTCGAGGTTGACGCGATCGATGCAGCCGGAAATTCGCGTTAGCTGGTCGTACGAATGATTGTTGTACATGCTAATGCGAATCGTTGTGTTTGCAAACGTATGGCAGCCATTGCAAGCGTAGAAATACGCCAACGAAATCAAACACGCGTAGATGGCACGTTTCATTCTTGATTTGGTGATCTTGCACGCTTGATTAAGTATTAGGATGCGAGTAACGACGAGTTGTGTGCGCGCTGCTTCCACATCGCAGTATTACTGACCTTGTTGGTATTTTGCCATTTATGCTCGGCGATTGAGAGATCATAACAGGATTACAAGAATCCACAATACAGAGTTGGACTCATCGATAAGAATTTAATTTATCTCAAATCATAGTTGTATATTGCCTTAATTAATACCAAGATAGAATAAATTTTTTGATAACCCTTGATTCAAGCCTGTAAATCCCCGTTTTTATGTTGGAAATTTAACGATGTGTTAATACTACCATGAATATCAATTACTCAAGCGCATTAATTAAATCGCATCACACAAACGCTGCTGTGCTACTGGAATTTTTGCTCGTTATAAATTGAGCATTGAAAACGTGCTGCTTATCGCCTATAACCAGTGCGCAACTTAGTATGAATGACATGTGTGCGTATTGATTAGCCGCATTAATCGACCTTGCTCACTGCGGAACAAATAAATAATTCAAGCAAATCCCATAGAAAATATGGCGGAATTGAATGCATTGTTGTTACTAATAAACTACACCGTGCCCGCCCGTTGGTTAGCGCTAAATAATGGGAAATGTCGTTAGAAAAAATTTCAAAAAATTAATAGCGTATGCTTCCATGAGTAATGACCTAATTTTTGCTTGAATGCGATTCAACATGAGAATATAGCTTGCGCCCCAGTTTCACATAGTGCATAAATTTATATTAATAGAAAATGCGTTTATCACAATCGAAAAACAATAATACACGGTTTGCGGCGACGATTATTGAATTTGGGCGGCATGAAACATGAGTATTTCGACATATTTAAATATATTGATGAGGGGAGGGCGGCAAATGCACTTACCTGGCAGTATCGATATCGTTTTGAGTGCGCGCAATACACGAAATGTGCGCAAGCCAGCCAAATTGCCGACTTCCATGCCGATCGTCGCATACCCGCTCGAGATGACCACAAAATCCAGCCAATTCCATGGGTTTCTTAGATACGTGTACTTGTTCAATAGGAAACCCTTTGCGACGCTCTTGATGATCATCTCGCAGGAGTATATGGCTAGAAAAACGTACCTGTAAACCGATAAAACAAGAGTTACATTTTGTTGGCAAACTATTAACATAATAGACAATAATCTAATTAATTTACAATTCAATATCAGTGCTGGAGCAATACGCCAATGCCAATCTGCTAATGTAATCTGCAAAGAGCGCTGGCACAATTTGCAAGTAACGCACGAATGGAAAATTCGCGTATGGAGATAACAGCTCCCTGACGTGCAATTAACGATAATCCACGTAAAGCCATCAGTGCATATGCTGCTCTTTTCGTGTGTGCTCAATGCAGCAGCAATGTCCATTTTGCGGCATATAATGGCGCACTACGCGAGCTGATATGGCCGCTTGAAGCGTATTGAAATATTGATAAGATCCAATCGCTAGCCGTCATAACTGCACACTGCCATTTCATGTCATTTGTAAACGATCGTTTGCCATCCAACGAATATTAGTTTACAAGCTAATACTACATAGCTATAATATATAAATAAATTCTCAAATATTTAAGGCATCCCTACTTCTTTTTATCCTATGTTCAACGCATAATTTTCAAGATATTAAAGCCTATTTTCCAGAGTTTGATATCAAATTACAAGTTGGAATTGAACTTAAGAGCTGAAATTATGGTTGACTTATAATAAATTGTTATTGTCTTGACCGTGTATTAAATCTAATAATTTCCTACATATTTTAGTGTGAAAATCGATGATATTGCAAATATTTCATGTTTCCATTAATCCTTTTTCTCGGGAAACGTTTATACTAGATTTTTATCTCGTTCACAAACTCTTCTATAAAATTAATGTTTTATATTCAATAAAAACAATTTTGCTACGTTTCCGTCCTTAATTAAACATGAATGAAGAAAATCCCTTTAATTCTTCTTAATATTTCTTCACCACACCGAACAAGACAGAACAGAGCCAAGCATAAAATGTAAAGAACAAGGAACGGCAAGAAATTCGTAACGCGCTAAAATAATAAAATAAGAATTAGTACGACAAGTTCATAAAATTCATAAAAGCTATAAAATACACATCGTTTTACTCATGGCCAAAAGGGGAGAACGAATTCTGCGAGTTGATGGCACATCAAGTATTATTTTTGCGTCGCAAAGTATTATCGCTTTCTGGGGGGGGGGCAGGAAAGTATGGGTATTCGTTCGCAAAGCGCTATTCTTTCGGAATTTTCGCAAATTTTACGCGATGCGTATGCAGTGTAAGTGACCATAAATCGCGCTGTAAAAATAAATGGGCAAAAGCGCGCAAAACGCTCTTGAATTCGCGCGCAAGGATAATGGCAATATCCATGTTTGAAATGAGCAGCAAAAACGGCGCGTGGCGAACGAGGACAGCACATTCGTGATATCACAGTGTCTGTGAATTGTCGCCCAAGGCGACAAGACAATAGGCGTATCAAGAAGACATAAAAATAAATAAAAAATACCTCAAGCGCTGTTGTGCGCGCAACAATATAGTTGTAGAAATATAAATTTGACGTTCAAGTAATATTTCTTGCAAACATTAATTTTCTCTTTCTATAATACACCTAGTGTTTTCATTAATCACTCCAGAAAATTCTAAAAACACGTCGCAATTCCTTCATTTCAAATTGAGCAATTTAATTTTTAACCACCGAAATGAAACGTTGAGTGTATTTAGTAAATGGGAAAAATGAGAAAATATCAGTGAGTGGGTTAAACTAGCCATTTAGAAAATAATAAATAGCAGATTTAAAACGTGCGCGTTATTGTCTTGCTGCAGTTGTTTGCAGCAAACTTTATTATTAAATTTTTAATTAAGCTGGTGCTCTTCTTGCTCAAGTCTTGGGCGCTCTCCTCTTACAACAACAGCACGAAGTGCACGTTAATGCATTGCCTGATAACATTTAAGCTTTCACAAACTTTGTTTTTATTTCTTGCGTATTAGCAAAGTTTGTACGTACGAGATTTTTACGTGCACTCTACATTTAGACACAACTTTATCACTTTTAATTGCACACAACGTGCGAAAATCATGCGGTATTGCCGCCTCGTAATTATTAATCCACCGCATTACTCAGCGAATTAATCCTGGAAATCTGTATGTAATAATAACAAAAACTTACTCAGCTTCTTCAATCGTTTCAGCCATGGCGAGGAAGACGCAATTGAGCAATATTGTAGCCATGACGAGATAATCGAAGAATTGATTTGTCGACAAAAAGATGCACGTCTTCCGGTACGGACTCCATGGGCTGAACAAGAAGAACGAACTCGTTGCTGTGAACCGATGAATGTAGTTTTTGCGAAAACGCTTCGAGACCACACAAAATGTCTGTAACAGAACGAAGCAAAAAGAAACGCATTAGTATTTTCCAACCAATAATGCTAGAAGATTACATTAAATTGTTATATAATTTATGCGTTTCAACCCTTCCACGAATAATCCGACCAACATTCCGACCAGCATAATAATTATTAATGAGTTTGCGCCCGTAAAATATTCATCAACTTATCAAATCTTAAACTAAACAATAAGTGTATTAATAAACATGATGGATGTGCTCAATATAATATGCAAAATAATCAATGTTTACTTGGCGCACCAAGATTGCAGCTCAACAACTTCAAGTTGTTGAACAAGTTATTGACCAAAAGCCGTCCCCGAAAATTATACAAGTTTGCAAATGCCATATGCAAATTGCGTGGTGCATCACGGCATGCCAGCTCCACACACAGATGTGAGTGATGCATTGCAAAATCTCGGACGCGTCAAGGGGGCTGCTTGCTCTCCCTTGGCGCGCTGCGAGGCGAATCAACAACAACAAAGATGCCAGCCTTGTGGCAAAAGTAGTCGAGCAATTCGGGCTGTTTACTGTTTGCGCGACGTGAATAAACATCCAGCGTTCGTGCGCAAAATGAATGGAAGGCAGCGCCCAGCCACCAAGTAAGTATGCAAATTGTGTGCGCACTCCGGCTTTATTTTATTAATGCAGATGTACACGCCGCACGATTTTGACATTGGCGATGAAGCGCGTTCTTCCGCGTATTCCAACAGCATAATATTTGCTAAATGCTCGTTTGAACGTTGTTCCGTTTGCCAACGATGTGTAATTAGAATTGATATGTGTCTGTTCGCATCTGGATTACATGTTTATTTAAATCCAGCGCAATATTGCAAAATAACTTCAATATAGTAGATTTCCATTTCCATTCATCAAAAACACGCAAAATCTTATTGAATTTTTATTAGAATCTTCTCGAACTCTCTTTGGATTCTTCTTGAAATCTTATTGAATTCGTCTTGGATCCGAATGGATTCATATTGGATTCTTATTGAAATCTTACCAGATTCTTATTCGATTCGTATTGGATTCCTAACGGATGCTTATTAGAATTTTATCTTATTGGATTCCAACTTGATTCTTATTGGAATGTTACCTTACTGGATTCCAATTGTGTTCTTATTAGAATCCAATTGGATTCTTATTAGAATTTTATCTTATTGGATTTCCATTAGATTTTTATTGGATTTCAGTTGGATTCTTATTGGACCATTATCTTATTGGATTCTCACGGTATTCTTATTAGAATATTATCTAACTGGATTCCAAGTCGATTCTTGTTGGATTTTTTTCTGATTGGATCCCAATAGGATTCTTCTAGGATTTTTTTTATTGGATAACAATTAGATTCTTATTAGATTCTAATTGGATTGTTTTCTTATTGGAATCCAGCTGGATTCCCATGGTATTCTGATTGGAATTTCATTTTATTGGATTCCTACTAGATTCCCATTGAATTCTAATAGGTCTTTTATCTTATTGGATTCATGTTAGAATCTTCACGTATTGGAATTTTATCGTTTTGAATCAGAGAAATTCCGATTTCAATTCATTGCTGATTGGGTCATTATGATTATATGAAAACTTCATGGTATTACAACTGCAGTCGCTGTATATAAATAAATTTCTCTTGGTAATGTATTCTTACTAAATTCCGGACATGTTCGCAGCAGCACATCGCTGAAAATGTATTGTTTGCTTTGTTTTTTATTCATTTTTTGTTGTTTAAAACTCAACGGGTTTATGCCACTTGATGAAACATTTCCGTTTTCGTCTGACCAATATATACGGATTCCGGAAAGCCGAAAATGCACAACAGCCAGCCGTCCCTTGCCGGCGTTAATAATATACAGCACCCCTCTCCGGCAGTTCAGTTACTAAAATTACTATCTAAAATATTTATTATTGTGCGCATTCGGCGTGAGGCTTTTTACGCTATCAGGTCGCGTTTATATTTTATCGGCGTCCCGCGTGCTGGCAAGCGTACGCCCGTTTTTCACTCGGTTTTATTTCCGCTCTTCCTGTATTTCCCTACGCAGTAAATGCCGGGTTGCGCATGTGTGTGTGACGTTCGCAGCACATATGTTTTTCCGCCGGGTATTCCGCAACGACTTGTTGTACATGTTTAATCGTGTTATTTACATGATAAAATATCAATTAAAACTATGCAACACATCTAATGACGCAATATTTTTTCGTGCAGCACACTCGCAACGTTGCAAATAATATGTTTAGAGTAGTTGCACGTTTCGCATAAAAGCTTTTAGCGCGCTTATTTATTTTGGACTTTAAAAGTACAAAATTAGGGAGGGGTGGTTGGTACTTTGAGAAAGTGGAATTACAAAGTTGAAGCGCTTTTTTATACAGCAGAACACATTTGCTGAATGAGAATGAGGCGGCGCACAAATTTCCCGATCCGAGTTTTTCTATTGAGTTTGGCCACAAACTTCGTCGTCGGCGGGATGCTGCTGCTTGCCGCTTTTTTTCGGCTGCGAAAAGGACCGGAAACGTATCATCCATTTTCATTCACTTGACATGTACGTCGATTGAAGGGATGCGGTCGAGCGCACTGAATTCGAAAGGGTGGAGAGGCAGACGAGCGCGACTAAATTAAAATAAATTACGCGTAAAGGGTTACTTTCTTAATGATAATCCTGCGCAAATTTTCCTTTTATGCCCTTTATTCGCGCACATTTTTCGAATTTGGATTGAAATAAATTCATATAATAAAATAGCATATTAAAAATGCAACGCGCTACTTGGTGAAAAATCAATGAAACCAGTAACAGCACTGCGTCAAAATTCAGCGCGAATGTAACGAACCGAAAAAAGTCACAAAACCCCTGGAAGTTTTTCCATGTATTTCGCACACTTTCATATTATTTGTGAAGCAGCAGCAACAGCAGCAAAGAGAGCATAAAGTGAGGATGCATACCAGCTTTTCGAAAAAGCATGCAGTAGCGAGCAAGCAAGCAGGCAGGCAACAAACTAAACGGAGGCCTCGTTTTCGCAGGAAGAAGGAAAATCTAAAGGGAATTCGCGCTCGCGCACATATGATGCATCATGCTTGGTTATCACGATGCAGCATGATGTTGTTTTGCCAAGGAGGCGGCAGCGATGGCGATGGCGATGGCGGCGTCGATGGTAGTGAGCAGATGAAGCGAGAGGGCAGGCAAAGGGTGCTTACTGAAAAGATGTGGATCGGCGTAGTAAAGAGATAAAGAAGAGATGGAGATGGAAGTCTTTGCAAATTTAGAACGCTAAAGTCAAAAATGTGTTCGCTTGAAAGTGGTAATTTTCCTTAAAATATTCTTCTAATAAAATATATTCTAGAGGATGTTCCAAAATTTAGCGAAAATAATTTTGCGTAATATCGTAAACAAACATTAAAAGATTTTCTAAATTCATGTAATATTTTACCATATTTAATTAAAACGCTGCGCTGCGCTGTATGTTTCAACCAAAACACTTCCTCATTGAATATTGGGAAATGTAGCTATTGAAATTATTGACATAAAAGCATTTTTAATATGATATTGTTCAACATATTAATTACTCAAAGTGAATGAATATTCAAACTAATGCATGGCTTTGCCTGGCTTTTGAAATAAATTGAAGCGGAATTAATAACTTAATTCATATCAAACAAAGCTGGAAATTAAAATAAAATTTAACCGACAGCTTAAAGCAACCCCACAAAAACTGAGCGCGAATGCGAAAAGCTTTTCAACAACAATAATAATGGAAAGCTTTGGCGTTCTCACGTCACGCAAAAAGAGGCACTCGTTAATTACGTTGCGGTGAGCTGAATGAAACACAACCCCTAAAATTCACTCATTGTATGAAATCCACCAGCGAAATATTTGCTTCGTGATTTTTTCTGAACGAAATCGTAACAACCGGTGGCCAAGCTTATCACCAAAAAACGTATTTATTGTACTTTTCTATTCGTTTCGCTTTATGCAGTGAGAAAAGTTGTGAGTGGGTTTCGCACCAAAAGTTAGAAATTATATGGGTATAAGCAAACGTGTCACTCACGCCTTTTTCGCCTCATGTTAGAGTGGCTTGCGAAAAATCCCGGTATCAAAACGTCCATTAACAAGACTTTATCATAACAGCAACTGTAGGAAACGTTGAATAAATCTCCGAGATTAGAGCGATTCGCATAAGAAGCGCTGGAGGAAGTTTACGGGTTCAACACGGGACTAGAAATAGTGTCGGTCGATGCAGCAGTGTGGTGCGAGATGACTGAAAATGCGGTGAACAAAGCGACAGTTCAGATCAGTGGGAAAAATCGCGTTTTCATGCCAAATGCAATGTCGCGGCCACTGAATGGAAAAAGTACGGAAATGCGATGTGAACGGCGATAGCTGACTTTTCGTCAAGGCAAATATTTTCCATTTCCACAATCTTTCTGATGAATTCGATTTCTATTCACCAACTTTACGCATTTATCATGTCCATTTCAAGCGTTTAAATATCTCATGACGTTGCCTAAAAGCCAAGTTGTTTTTCTTTCGTTTGATGGCCGCTAAATTAATTAAAACAACGCATAAAAGTCAACCACGCAATAGTAAATTGTAATTAAAAAACTTGTAAAACTAACGCAAAGTTTGCAAAGTTTTTGTTGGTTCCGTTCGAAACTATTTTAAGTGGAAGAATTTCAATTAATTTATTTTTTCCTCTCACATTTTTTTAATCTAAATGAATCCCAAAGTATTTCCTAGTATAAATAAATTCAAACTAAATGTATCCGAAAATTAAACAAAAAACTCATTTAGAGTCAGGTATAATTAGAAAAGAGTTTCATACGCACAAAAACCTTTGACTCTAATGCAAAAAAAAAATGCCTTTGGGAAAGCAAACGCATCCCCGGATGGTACAATTAACTATTGTTATCTTTTTACTTGCGTGCAACAAAGGTACGAATAGA
The DNA here is from genome assembly GCA_963978815.1 of Aleochara curtula. Lineage (NCBI taxonomy): Eukaryota > Metazoa > Arthropoda > Insecta > Coleoptera > Staphylinidae > Aleochara > Aleochara curtula. The sequence goes on along the minus strand of OZ022216.1, from coordinate 13,421,007 downwards.
AGAAAAGTTGCTCTCTGTTGGCATAGTTTCGAACGCAACATTTCGCATTCAGTGCCACTAACTGGCAGGCTAGAAAACTTTCTTGCGGACAAATTAATCACTTGCGGTAATTTGCCAAACTAGTTACAACTCTTGTCTCCCTATATTTCCTGCTTTGTTTCTAGTCCTGTCCAATAAAATTGTTTAATTTCCATCAAGAAATTCCGCATAATAAAAACTCACTTAGGTATGAATGATCAAAACCTCATTTATCACCCACCCCTCTAGTTCCGAAAAAAAATTTCTAAATGCAATAGCCCGTCCCGCGTATCACCCGTATGATGGCTCGCGCTGGTCTGGTCTGGACGTCGATCGATTTGGCAGAGCCTCGCGCGCGCGGGATGACAGGATAAAGCTCGCGCGCGGAAGGGAATGAAACGTCGGGTTGCGTGTGTTCAACTGTCCTAGTGTCGCAAGCCGTGTGCATTCTCAACGCGCAGCACAAGCAACCCTTTGGAATAAATTATACGTCACACGTCAGCACCATTCGCATTCCCTTTTTCTTTCTTACTGCGACACAAGTCGAATTCTCAGGACGCTCACCACTCAAATCACTATATCTATACCCACACATTCATTTCTTCAATGCTGACAGTGAATGTGATCAAATTTTTCATTTCTATAAATTCTGACAGTGAAATAAATGATGATTTACACACGTCTGTGAATTCGGCTAAAACTAGCGACATTTTTAACCCATTAAATAAACGCTTTTATATATCGTTAAAACGCTATCGTAATAAATAAACCTCATTGTTACCGGTTTTTCATCATAGACTAAGTAATTTGCCTATTATTCATGCACTAAAGCGACTTCAGTCGTAAAAGCGTAGATTGCGAGATTGTTCCCGAAAGGCAATCAAAAAAAGGAGCAGCACATTGAAAAAGCGAGCTACGCGCGCAAATTAGAACAGATTGAAAATTGCGCTTCATTTGCTTTGAGTCCATACACGAATAAAGTAACTGAACATCAACTGCGCACACACACACACACACACACACCAACTATCTATAACTATATGCTCTTCCCATCTATCCCGGGTAAATCCTTACAAGCATGCAGTGGATCTAAAGGAATCAGGGAATCAGAGCGCGCGCGCATCTAGATTGCTAAGCGGACGCGAAAAGAATCGCCAAGTCATGCAGTGCATTAGCTCCATTATCCTGGAACGCATTTTTACAAATTGATAGAACTACGCGCACAAAGGACGACGACGCTACAATGCAATGACATGGATGAATGACAAGGACATTCAGCGCGCCTTTCATCATCATCACCATCCCCCAATATACGTTTTAATATCGCTCGCTTAATTGGAATCCGGGATAACAACCTCAAAGACTAAATAACTTTGAGTGCACTAACGATTAATAACATTAGAACGTTTTAATTGCATCTCAAATATGATATCAGCTTCGAGCAAACAAAACAAAAGTAACACACTCATCGTAATGTTGTAATTATCCAACTTTGGTGAATTAAAGTTGATGTAATTTACGCATTAACTAAACTAAAACTGAAATTCTATGGTAATACGCTCGGACATAAAGTAATTTGGAATTGAAATGCAGATGTAACCCTTGTCTATTCGAATATCCAACGTGTATCTTCATCTCAACACAAAGAAGTGGAGCTTAAGGGTAGTAGCATGCGAACAGCTTCATGTCCAAGGAGCGAGTAGTTGCCGTTGTAATAATAATGTGTTTGCCGGCTTTTCGCCTATTTTCGCTTTTAACATTATTACAGGGTTCGTAATAAATAATTAACGCAGCCATTAGCGAAAATTGTTACAGATCCACGGCCATCCCTTGCTTCCACTCCTCGTCTCGCGTTGCCGGCAAAGAGTGTGCGTTTCGCGCGAGTTAATTGTTCAAGTTAATTAGCGCGTTCCGTACATCAGTGCAAATGCTTGAATAGAACATACGGAATTTCTAATTTCGCAATGCGTAAATAAATTATTTATTTATCTATAAAATATTTGCGTACCAACTTTTCCGCTTTGGTATTCAACCTGAATTATGCCCTATTTATTCATGCGAAAAAAATAATTTTACCACAAAAATCTCGTTAATTATAAAATAACTTGTAATTTAATTACAACTTCCTTTTGTTACGTGCCCTCAACATTATGTACAAAAGTGGAAAAAATAGTGAGTATTTCTGCTATTTGTATTCCAGCCCCGAGTAGACTTTTTACGAGTAGACTTTTCATAAATTTAACGATGCATAACGCATTGTTATAGCGAAACGAGCATGTAAAGTTTGACTAAGCGCACAGCGACAAAACAAGCAAAACGCTGAGGACGACGCACGGGTTAAAAAAGCGGCCGGAAAGGCTTGTAGTGAGCTGTAAAACAATGGCATGTGTTCATCTATTTTCCTAATGGTCTCATTCGCGAGACGTCGTGCGAATGCATTTTTTTTCGTGCAACCCTTCGAATTCGTTTCGCTCGAAAACACCGACTCGGGAGCCTTTAATCTGATTTAATCCGTCCGCGCACGAATCGTCATAAAATACGCGCCCCATGGCGATGCGTCGCGCGGCGGCGGGCGAATTGCTTGTATGCCGCTGCCGCCCGAGCTTAAAATCCAATGTCGTCCGCGGCGACTGCATCCGCACAGATCGTAAATAATCAGTCGACATTCTGCTGTCGCGCTTCTGAAATTGTAACTGCGAAAACATGTGCCAAACTGCAACGCGCGTGCCGTCCGCGTATTGAGCAATTTCTCTTCGGCTAGCCGGCCATTTCACATATTTGGCAGGAATATGTGTGCATGCAATCTATTAATCATGTTTTTCCGCGAAATTCAGTCCGTATGAAATTCCATTATTTATTCGTTAATCAAAGAATGTATCAATGCGCACCGCATCGCCGCATATGCTTTCCATCGAGATAATTATCGCAAACAGTGATTGAAAGCCAGATTGTCATTACGTCATTATTCATTCACGCGTGCAGCTTTATGAATTCATCTGCGATAATTACGATGAGAATATTTAATTGCCATTCGCTTCGAATTTCCGCTTTCTTCGGGGCGAAATTAATTTCGTAGTGAATTCAACATTTTGCCAACAGAACTAAAAGAAAATCTTATTACTCGTCGAGCGCAGCAGTTTGATTGGCATTGAGTGAAAACACACAGGCGAATTCCGAACGAGAGACAAGTTTCTGGCACACCGCAATGGCAATCCGCGTATCATGTTCAGCCATGGCATATGCGCCATATCAAACCGCAAAAGCACCCCATGCGCAATCACTCACTCGCTCGCCATCCACCTATATGTATGCAGGTGGGCACGTAGGTAAATTGCAAACATTTATTTTATCCATGCATGTGAAGAGCGAGCGCCGCCGTATCATGCAGGTGAACAACAAATTTATACAGAATGATATGCGCAAAATGTTTTGTCATTTCAGCGTATGAAATTAAAAGATTAAAAGCGTCATTAAATACGGGTGCGTGCGCGCTGTTACTCTTTTATATGCGCGGGCAGGCTGTCATTTTAATGCCTGGCAATGACATCAATTTTATTGTGGTATTAAAAATGTATCACTAAACTAAAACCGACTGTATGAGCTTTGAACTCGAATATGTTCGAGCATGTATGACATGTTGGAGTTGAGTTGGTTGCAATGCAGATGCAGTGTAACCCGTCGGAAGACCTGATTGTCATAAATGCAGATGCAAAATGTTACTAAATACAACCGGGGGCCGCTTATCAAGTGGACAAAAAACAGATGTGGGTTAAATTATACCCAGTGGATTAATATTTGATAAAAATAAATATTTATCAATCAATTTATCAACTTTAGTTCCAACCACTACACTTAAGGGTTGAATTAGATTGTGTTCATTATGTTGGGGCATAACTACGTGCAGGGAATCAATAATTATCAGAATTTCTCTTAAAACTTTAAAGACATTTTGCAAACATCGCAAGATAAAAAAGACTAAGGAAGAATGAAGTAACTAAAATTCCACCCAATCGTAGAATTTCCACTTGCGCTAAGCCTGTGGGAAGACAGTGCAGTGCGCACAAAGAGTGAATGAATGCACCACCGTGAATAGTAAAGTGGCATAAAACTATTGTAGTTGGACGAATGAGCGTCAAGTACAGCGAGCGCAAAGTGTGGAGGAGAATAGATAAAGAACAGACGTCTGCACGCGTTGTTCCGCTGCCAGCTTTCGTCTGTTTCCCTTTTTGTTTAGCGCTTTCGTTCCACTCGTTTTTCCCATTTTTTTCTCTGCTTCCACCAGATGCCCAAAGTGTTTGCAGTCGTGTCAAGAGAGATCCAGGCCACGCAAAGTGCATGCACAAGGAAGAACGAGTCCGCGATCCTGCGCTGCATGCGGATACATTTTAAATGTCAGCCGGAGCATCTTGCGCGCCCGGATTATGCCACTCAAGCGAAATCAAATACAGTCAAATTTTATAGGGTTGCCTTTTAAATACGCGTCCAAAGAAATTTCCAGTAATGAAAATTGCATTTTCCTTTAAATGTAATTCCACTCAACTTGGATATCATTGCAAATATCCATTGTTTTTTGAAAATCGTCATTTCAACCTGATTTTAATTCTGACTAATTTCAGCAATTTGATCGACAACGCTAAGCATCAATTAAAAATGACTGAAAAGTACTTAAATCTTCTAATTACATAAATTGCACATTATGATTTAATATTAAAACATGACTCACTTTAAATTTAATGCACACGCGCATTTCATATTTAGCGTAATGATAATTTATTCAAGGATCATAAAACTTAACGATAGTTTAATGTTCCTGCAAACGATATGATGATGTAAAACGTTCAACTTTACTTTACATAACAAAACGTCTCAACTATTTTTGCGTAATGAGAATTAAACTCAAATTGAAAGCTCGAATTTTAAAGATGAATTCTTCGTTTTCAAGCATTATGTTCTCAAATCTAAGACGACATGAATTCAGCATTACGAGAGGAGCACTGAAATGGCTGAACGGCATTGTATGTCCTTGCCTCCGACACCCTTTAAAAGGATGCGCATTAATACGCGGCGATAAGTAGTTTTTGTCGTTACGGTTTTGTCCTTTGTTCCTCGCGAAAAGTCACTAATCCTTCTCTTGAACGCGTGCTTCAACTCTCACATTTTGCATTTCCATTTGTGAACTTTCGCATTCGTCCATTAAATAATACTTAATATTATTTCATTACAAAATCGAAAATCCTTTTTTTGTCCCTAGCAAAGTTTTAATGCTTCACTAATGCTTATATCTGCGGTATTTGTAAAAATTACTTTACGTTTCTTTGCGTATTTTTTGCGACTGATTGAAACTATTTTGAAGGTATTTTCAGCAGCGTTCCCCCCATTTTAGGTAATCCACAAATAGCGATTTTCGGCTAGTTTGGCTCAGCGCTCAGATTACACTGATCGATGAGGACATTGATGGCTTTGCAACAGTCAAACCATCCTGGGGGGATGACTTGCCGCCAAGGAGCTTCCGGAGATGACCGCACAGATGGATAGATCACCCTTCTTTGCTTTGCAACCATTTTCGATACGCAAGTCTAATATAAACGCCATGCCGGGCACGTCGAAATATAAAAGGAAAGCCACACGTCCAGGAAGCGTAATATCTATGGGGAAATGCACGCCAGACAGGCAAAAAAATGAACCAGAAGAAAAGCGTGGAGGAGGAAGAAGAAGCGCGAATATCTAAGCGATCAATCTAGAACCACTTATCACGACCTGCATATCAGGGATGCGTAGGCGGCAGGATTATTTCCATTTAATGGGTCGCAGGTGTCTGTGCTTTATAAATAATGTAAAAAACATGCCGTATTACACCCCTGTAAAACACGTTCGAGTGATGAATTTTGTTTTCGTGCCCTTTTCAGTATCAAAGCCGCGATTAAAATTTTTCGCAAGTGTTGTCAAAAAAGTCGCTTCATTACTTATAAAAAATTTCTAACTTCTCAGCACTTAATTCTTTCAGTACTTGTCATAATATTTTAAACACCCCAACCCTAAAATTTTCGTAGTGGGCAAAAGCTAGTACAAGTTAAAGGATAATGATTAATTTCCAGTCAAAACAGTATTAGCTCATCATCTTTCGTTAATTTATAAACTTTTTGTTTTTTGTTTGTTTTTTGCTCAATTTTAAATAAACCGAAAATATCCATTGTTTAAATATTGAATGACACCCTAAACCTTTGGATGTTTTTCAACGTAGCAAGGGTAGTACAAGATCAACCATGATGATATGACATTTTCGTTTAATACTCCAGCAAGCAGCGCAAGCATCAAGCAAACGACAATAATAACACACCCCGTAAGCGAGGAAGAAACACCGCACACAGCCTGGAACCGTGTTTTTCATTCATTTTCCCGTCCATTCGCCCGGGATGCTCAAACGCTATCAGAAACTATTCTACGGCTCTTCACTTGGTGCTGCGTCTCGCGCAACACTTCTTTCGCACAGCCGGCTAACTTCGTTTGTTCGGTGCTGTCGAGACTGGGATCCATTAAGCATCTTCATCCCGCTTGTTTCATGTGACGTTTTCTTATCACTCACGAGTTGCGTCGCCCGGGTAACAATGCGAATTTGTGCTCATAAATAAGTCTAATTTTTCATCCAACTTAATTTCTCGTCTGATATTTACCATCATAAATCATTTTATGACAAACACCACGCAATCTTTACGTTACTTTTCGCCTAAATAAAATATGCGTTCAAACCGAAACGCAAATTAAACCATAATGGCATTCTGCGCCAGACACACTGCAATTGCAACCGCCAAATAACAGCAAGACATCGAGGATCGAGTAAAATTGCCCCGAGTGAGAATTGTTATTTGTGGAATGCTGAAATATTGTGGAATATTTAGTTTAAGCGATTGCAAACGATCACTGCAACATGCAGTGGTGAATATTTGCTGTTTGAAGTTGCATGCTGCGTGAATTCGAACACTACGCTCGAATGCCTCACTGCATTCGAATCCAACCGATAATTGATTGCCAAATTACGTAGCATAAACTATCGCGGTTTTACGTTTGCATTTCAGCTAACAATTCGTGTGTTAGTTACTGTTTTGTTCAACGTTCACTCTTCCATCTGAATGCGCCGAAATCATTAACAGCTTAATACTTTATTTCACCAATAATTAATGGTTTGTTTGCAAATTTTCATTGATTTAATTACTAATCTATCCGATATTTATTAAGCAAATGAATATAGTAAACACCTGTATAATTTCTAATTAGTAATTTTTTCAATTAAAACCCTTAGAAAATAAAACAATTTGTTACCGTCAGTTGCCTTTCATGCGGTTTGCCGTGATAGCTCAAAAACAATGCAGGTTGCATGTATGAATGCATGTTAAGCACGAGCAACTATACGCTGCCGCCGTAAGGGAGGAAGTTGGCGGCTTGTTTGGGGTCAAGTCGTTAGTCGAGTTTAATTACGCCACAGCACGAAATTAAAATTTACTTTAATTAGGGCTGTGGCAAAAAAAAAACGCCGGCATTGCACGCGCGTGGCCACAATAGCAAACTGATTATTAATATTTATTACACACCCATGTGCGCTGTGTAAAAGTTTATCCGTGAAGTGTACAAGAAAAATTAGAACGTTTTTTATACTTTTAAAAAATACCATTAAAACATAAAAATGTTTAAAACCAATGAATTTTAAGTGTCATGAATTAAAATATAAAAATATTTACTTTACAGAATTTTCTATGTTCAATGAGAATTCAAAATAAATTCATTTTTTTATCTCAAATTCTAAAAATCATTTTACTCTAAAGTAATTAAATTTCAATTGTTCCTAGGTTTGAAAATGTGAATTAGTCTTAAAAAAGGCGCAAAACGACCGATTCACATAAAGCCACAGCCATGTTGAAACTTAGAGTGGCAACATTTTCCGTTTTTCTTTTCTTCATAGATATCAATTTTCCACTAGACTATATAGGCAACTCAAACGCTAACGATATCGCTGTAGGTCATGCAAGAAATGCCCTTTAAATCACTACCACCCGCAACATGCACAGCCGTTCGCATAGAAAAGCACTCTACTTTACAATGTCGTAGATTGCAGGTCGAATATGCTTATAATAGGATGGAAAATCTACGAGAGAAGATCAATGCTCGCTTGACGCGTATAAATATACGAGAGAGCATCGCATAATGTCAGAGACGTAAAAAGAAGACGAAAAATGCAACATATAGCACTTTGGCTAAATTTATTAAGTGATCTCTCTGTGTATGCCCGTCCATTCTGCATCATCGCGCAGCGTGTAAGGGGATGAAGTCGAAGCGCCGCCGTCGGGCGCGCCACCGAGAGCGTAATAATAATTTGGAGGTTTTATTAAAAGCAACTTTGCGAGCGACGTTGTGCTTGCGTATTTTACGTATTTGCGCATTAAGCGTGCGCTAGCTACTCTAAGCCTCAACTGAATAATCCACTGAATTAAATTCTTTATCAAATTATTTTCTGGAGGGATTATAATAATATGAACGTGTTATAGAATAATAAAAGTCTGAGATAATGTGATATTGAATTAAAACTTTTACTCTTTATACCTCTTTGCGTCTCCTAAAAATCTGTGAATTTCTGCCTAATAAATTATCATCAATAAAAAATATTTTAAAGCTTTATCCTCGTATCCTGAAATCCTCACGATATAGTTTTAATTGAATGGCTAATGTATCAGCGTATATAAGCATTTAATTAACATATAGTTGGTACGTAATTAAATGCAACTAATGAAAATGGCAATACGAAATTGCCATCCGAATAATTCGCAATCAACAAGCGTAATTCACGTCTAATTATTATGTGGGATTTAATTGAATTGTTTGTATCGAATGCTGACCTACTAACTTTTCATTCATGCGCTGCTATTTTTGTTGTTGGCATCCAATGAAATATTTTAGGAGCAATAGATTTAAAGCAAAATCGGCGCATTATTTGAAATAAAGTCATGGTAATTATTCAGCAAATGACATAAACCGAATGAATTTGGGTATTTGGCAAATCTGTTATTAAACTGCAATATAGGTGCGGATGACACACGAAATCCGAATATTAATTAAAAGGCCATTAACATAGAATCTGCGGACACGATGATGGGCAACGAACGCAAACATATTAGCAAGATAATACCAACTTCCCATCTCCGACCAGCGGAAGCTAGCAACTCAACGCAACGCACACGTACCTACCACCATCCATGCATATTCTCCAATGATGTGGGAAACTGCACGGTGCAAATATGCACAGACTACTGCAATTACAGTGCTGATATCGTCACACGGAAAATTACCTATGCGTTGATGGCATAGACATGACCTGACTTCGATTGATTTTCAAATGTCAAACTGGTGCATTCGTAGCAACCAAACTTTTGCATAACAAGGGCACATTTTCTGCACTGACTAGTCGTACAAGAAATGAAAAATAAAGAGCGAATTTACTATAGAAAACTTATCATTTTTCAGTAAAAATCGGCAAAATCGAAATATTACGTATTGAGAAAAATTATAATCTACCACTGGAGGAACAGGGTCTCCCGAATATTTTGCTTATTTTGCTGATAATTACATCCACGCTAACCAAAAATATAAAGTATTAAAGTTTTAATTATACTACGACGCTGTGTTGTTTCAATGTTACGCATTCTTTGATTTTGATTTGTTTAGGGATTCGAAAACTTTTGACATGAAATGATTTTTATCTCATTGTCAAGTAGGGCTGCGAACGCAAATACCATTCCCGTATTTGTATGCAAAATACATGTGCCCGAAATGAGTTCATTTCCATGCGTATTTGAATGGAATACAAAAGCAACGCCGCGGCGAGGCGGCGTGCGCGTGAAGTTGAAATGCGAATGCGGGTGACGGTGGTGGAGGCGGCGGCAAGCAGCAATGCGCTGGAACTCAATTGAAAGTAACAATCACCTCTAGCTATTTGTTCACCTCAACTTTGCCGCAATAAACCTCATCGCATCATGTGCGCGTTTCGCGTTCAGGTAGATCGTCAAACAAAACTTCACACTTCCCAGAAACCCCACATATCGTTGTTTGCTCACAATTGCAAATAGTTATAATTGCTATTGATTCATCATTAAGCTTTAACAAATCAGCTCACTATGAAAATTATGATTTGCAAATAAAATATACGATTTTCACATTGCAGTATTGCTTATTAATTAAAAATTTACATTGCGAAATGATTTTCTAGCAGTGAACATTTCACTACAGCTTTAAAACAAAACAAAGTACGAACACGAAGCAATAAATTTGCGTTTATACCATGATAAATTATAATTTATAAACACAACTAATAAATGATTGAAGAGTTGTTGTAAATTGTATAAAATTTACCATGCATATAAATTATAGATTTCCTAGATTTATCATAAATTTTTTACCGTGTCAAAGCTTCAATAACATGTCTAAATAATTACTATCAATTGAGCAATTGTTGCAAATACGCTTGTCGCGAATAAATTGAATAAATATTCATTCGTTCTCTATGTTTTACACGTTCCCAAACCACAATTGATCCAAAATTTGACGTTTCACGTACCAACTCCAAGCCATATAGCATACATCACATGAGCGATGACTTTCATTTATGTTTAACATGCGCAAACCTCCGCAACGCATTAGGGACAGCTCAATAAGCGCAGCGCTTATTCATTTCGAAGTGGACTTGAAGCAAAATGCGTGTTTGTGGAGCAATATTGATTTGTTTGCTTAATGGGTCGTCGTCAGCAATCGGTGACGTATGCGGCGGCCTGCCGAGCCACTTGATCGAAACGTAAAAGTTAATAACAATTATCACTCGTGTGCTTCTAATCCGCTTAGCATAAATTCACACATGCTGTTTGTTTGCCCGATTGAACGCAGTGCATAAACAACAAATGAGAGCGAACGCCGGACCGCCTCCGTTGACAGCGAACGTGTGTACGAGTGTATAATCGTTTCGTCCCCCGGGCAGATGCAAAATAACAACAATTAAATTATTTGATTTACGTTTTGTGATGTTCCGCATGTGAGAGCGTGAATACGAAACGTACAAACTGGACATGTCATCCACGTAGTGAATGCACGTTCGTGTATATGTATATGCGCCCAATTGTTTGATATAGGATTGCGTTCAACTCGCATATCGCTTGCCATTATCGGCGGCGATTCGCATGACATTTTCGGTGGCGCGCTGCTGGTGACTCGTGTAACTCAATTAGTCACATCAGTTTGTATTAGACAGCAGCAAAGCACGTAAATTCACACCTACAAATTTCCAGCAATACCATCGACTGTCAAATTCATTATGAGGCTTGTGTCACTCAGAAATTTGAATTGAATTAATCAATTCTAATTACTAACTTCCCTAACTACTTGGGCATTATCTCATCAATTAATTAAGTAACCAAATTGATGACTTAAGACTTGTACCAACTTTATGCGTATAATATCAAGTTAAATAGGCTTTCTTGAATTTCCAAATAAAATATTAAAATTTAATAAAAATGTAATAAATTTAAATTAAAAGCTTTTCCGAACGAAAAGAAAAAGTTGCTATTGCTTTGAGAAATATTCAGAAAAAATTGTCTAGGAGACTTAAACATAAGTTGATTTAATATTAATTGTTTTGTTAGTTTTATGAATAATATAACTTTAAGGATAATGAGTTTCTAACAAATCTAATAACTATAGATATTTTATAGTTAGTGGAATAATTTTAAATTAAACAAGTTCCGGAACACTTTAATACTTTGATATTATGTTTACTTAGTTCAGCAAGCAACTTTAAAGCAATAGCTATATAAAGTTTGTGGAAACCAAGCACCAACCCTTAAAACATGCAATTAAAATGAAGAACGACAAAAAGCGAAGCAGAATAAAATTGTGGGCGCATCGATTAAATTCCCTTATTAACGCAAAATTCATTCGAGCATCCGAAGCAGAGGTGTAAAGTGTAACGCAAAACGTTTCATCAGCACGATGGAAAATGGTCATGATAGGAGGTAAAACCGAACGAGGAAGCTATTAACACACAATAGCCGGAAGTACGAAGCCTGACTGTACGTATACATTAACTACAAGCATTCGTCGGTGGACATGATATATGCGTGGTTTAAAGCATGGCTGCTTACACACACGCAGGCGACACCGCCCTTTATAGTGGTGGTTTATCGGACGGGTTAACCTATGCGTATGGACATGACTTTAATAGCGCTCTTCCGGTGATGCGTGGCGGTAGTTTCGTCGATGACATTTGAGTGTGCAATCGATACTCTTGCTTGCGCGTTGTTGATCAACATAAACGCGACTACCCTACCGCTGAAATTATTGTTGTATGTGGATGAGCTTTCAGCGTGCGAACGCAGTCCGAATATTTTCATTTCGTGGTATAAATATTTGCATGAATCCGGTCGTCCGAAAAAAGAGACGAAATATAAACGCATTTTGCACCTCGCAACAGATACGCTTTAATTGTTTGCTGTTTGCTATATCGTTTTTTTTATCGAGGGTGGTAGCGCTGTTTGAGTTGTGAAAATTTTTATGGGGCAACATCGGATATAAAAATGCTTTCAAGCTTGGCATATTATATGATGTGAAATAAATTTCGATTATTTATCACTCGAAAAATGCATTGATGACAAAACGTTACATATTCGTGTAAAGCAATAAGCAAATAAACAATGAAACGAAATATCTCTTCTTCTTTACTGTATTATGGCGTTAGTGAAAAGCAATATCTTTATTGCAAAATAGAAAATGCAAATTCGAAAGCAATACTTTGTTTGCTATCTGCATTTCTGGATGCAATCGAAACAGGAAACAAATATGTAACATGAAACTCATCCCTATTTTCATTCAAGAAACATTGCAAATTTCAACTCACCAGAGAGTAGCCTTCTGAAACTTTCCGGGTGCAATGTTTCTTCTTCAGTGCTCTCCCTGAGATGGAAGCAACTCGTTCGTATCTTATTACTACCCTTCTTAGAGTTATTCTTGCAAGTTCATAAGTTTAAAACTACATGAAACATATGTGATCTATGAATATTCCTCTTTGAGTAGGTACTACAGAAATATTTTTAAAATAACTAGGTTAAGACGTGATAGCAATGATCAAAACTTTTCATTTCATTAAAAATTCGGATCGAGTTAACGCAGTATCTAAATCTTTCGAAATTATTACCCTTAAGAGATTTTCCAGCATTTTCACCCTTCTTGCTGAAACCTCAGTAAAATGGCGCAGAGCATGCAATAAATTCTTGAGGATTTCCAATCCTCAATCTCAATGGATTTGCAATACACGAGCCCTAATAAAACTTATTTATTATTACATGCATGCACGCCTATAAACAAAAACCGCGCACGATTTGCCCAAGCTTAGCGTGCGACAAATATGAAACAAATGAATTCCCAGTTAATTATCGCAAAAGCGCGCAATGATTTATGCGCCAGCGGAATAGGTATATATGCGCCGAAAGTAATTTGTTGATACATCAGCTGCGAGGCGCGGAAAACAAGCGAACATCGACAGCAACACGTAGCCTCCCTGCGCGTGATCCCGCGGGATCCGCATTGCGCCGAGATACACGTCGTATATTTGAAATTGGATGAATTTTGTTTCCAATTCGAAGCGTTTTTCTCTCGCTTAGAGCGCACCGGAGCGAAACAACATCTTCAAAGTTTCCACCAGCTTCAGAGGCGGGCGCGCGTATGCAATGTGTTAAAATAAAGTTATGGGGCGCATGGTTGTAAAACACCTGAATTAAGAGCGTGTCTCTCGTAAATTCGCGTTTGATGTTGTTTCGCATATGGTGTGGAATTTGAATAAAACGAACATGGCTATTTGTTGTATTCCTTTTCAAATTTGAACTTTACTTTTATTTATTAATAAACCCGCAGTAGCCGTTTAACTTTCCACGCTATAATTCTCACATTGAGAAATATTCTATCAATTTTAATTCATGAATTTATTGCTGAGTATCATAAAAGTCATGAGATTCCTTCTCATAACCTTTATGAATTTCAATTTCGCAATATTTCTCAGACACGACTTATCATGGAAATAAGTAAAGTGAAAACTTTCAATTTGTGCGTATTTAATATAAGAATATTTCTTGTATTTCTCAACTACGATTAGTTTCTTTTCTACTTTTGTGAATATCTACATCAAATAATTACAAAAATGTAGTTTAATTGAGATTCTCTATAATTTTAACTTCCCAGAAAAAAACTATAACATAACAACCCGTCAATTTTAATTTGACGAGAATCTGAAACTGTTTTCACAGTGCAATTAAATCAAGCGGTTAAAAGTTGATGCGCATAATTCCACCAAATGCAATTCTATAAAGCATAAGCACAGCAGGTTCGCAGTGTTTACGAAACATAGTCATAACTCGTGCTTTGGTGTGCCTTCTCCGCAAAGTTTTAGCCCGAAGCGCATACATGCGTTTATAATGCGCGCTTTCAATAATAATAACAAATGCATTTCGTATTATAGCGTGGAAAACAGCCAAGCAAATAGCCGTGAATTATTTCGCATATGAAATGCATCATAGTTTAACCGCAAACAAAATCTGAATTTCATACCACTCTGAATACATTACAGGTTATTGGCGATGCCAAGAAGAAAACTACAATTTCACTCCTAAACACGCTCAATCAAATATTTCTTTTCTAGAAAATTGTTTCGCAAATTAAATATTATATCAGGAAACACTACTTGATGGTAATAATTCAGTTTATTAAGTCGTTATATTTCATAATTATGTTGCCTCTTCATAATGCTTGTGCATGTTAATGTTTTCGCAATAAACGCGCGACAATAATCACAACTCATGTGCGAACGAGCAGCGAGGCGTTGATTTCGCCTTATTTGATTTCATTCCAAGCGCCCAACCTGCCCCGCAACACTTGCATTAGACGCCAACTTAGTATGCACAACGCGGCATCGCGAGCATACATTTCCCAAATAGTTGAAATTATGATAATAGTTGGCTACAAGTTGATTTCCGCCTTCAATTCCTCCGAGTGCAACAGTGTGTACTCACTGCTTCGCTGTCGTGCTCTTCGTTTCTCGTGTTAAATGCGTGTGATAATAATGGTTGAAGGAAGCACACATACGAGTTCGATTTAATGTCAACTTTCATGCGAGTTTCATGCGATGAAATCCAATTCCACGTTCGAGACTCATTTCAAATTCATGTGCAACTTTAACACATCTCACATTAAACTCTTGTATAATACATTCGCAAAAAAAAAACTTTCGCGAAAGAAATCTATTTGTCTTCATTAGTAGTAAATCTAAATTTAGTTGTAGTGTCGCGTTTTACTTCATTTAGCAGAATGCTCATTTTCTTTCTTGGCCCACTTCCAAATTGAGCCAAGCGCGCGTTTAATTTTGCAGCAACCCTGGCTGGTTCATCTTGCGCAATTTCTCTGACGCGCCGCGTTCGACCAACAAGTAAATGAGTATAATTTCATTCGGTCTATGCTTGAGGGAATTGCTTGTCGGGTATAATCAGAACCGACTTGTATCATAAATGATAACCTAATAATAATACACATATTTTTCCAACTTCATGAAATCTGTTTAAGTACATTGCAATCCAAGCAACACCCCCGTTCATTATTTCCCTTATCTCTTTCCATGATTAAATAAATAATACAGAAAAAGTCAAGCGAGCTATAAACAAATTTCCTAGAATTCATGTATACTTTACGTCTCCATGTATGGATCAATAAAGGCCAACAACAAAAATAATGTGGAAACGTGGAATGAATTAAACGCAGAGTTTATTTTTAACTAAATGCTCTGCTAGCCTACCATTTTTGCTTATTAACTAAAGTCATGCGTGTTTTCAACTTAGAATAATGTGACACGCAAAATATATACTTCATCAAAAGTTTTATGCTAATAAAATTCATTTGACGACAATTTACCATAACCTTACCTAATATGAAATTTCAAAGGACGAAAGGCGTTTTTTTACGCGACCTTAATCCACTAATTATAAACATTTTAATTTAGTGAAATTATTCGCAAAACTGTTTGATGAAACTTCATTTACGTAATTATAGAATCTCTCGGATTTGCAATTTGCAAAGATTGCAATCATTTATCTTATGAATTTATATTTGTTTAGGACTCGTGCGCCTGTAATTCAGCAAAGGCGTAAGTCAAGGTGGGAAAGCGATAAATCAAAAAATTATTAATAAGAAGCACCAACACGTAACGGCAATTATTCGCAAACAACACAAATACAAACGGACGTGCATTAGGCACGTACAGTCAACACGTCCGCACCCCCGTTTAACTAACGTCCCTATAGCTGTGTTTTCACAAACCGCCCCCCAGTGTCTTGTGTGTGCGTAGCTTAAATAAGGGGTGGATAAAAGTTTAGCCGCAATTTTACCGTATTTTTTTTAATTGTCCACGAAAAAGACTTTTAAAACTTTTCATTTAACCCATTCTAAAAACGACAAAAAATCCCGCTTTGAACCGTCGCACTTGACAAATCGTTAAATAAAAGCTCAATTGTTATGTGCAAATTATTTTCAGCAATTTGCGCTGAATATTTGCCATACATTCGGTTGACATTTAAGGCAAATAGCCACACAACTAGCAAATTGTGAACAATTAGCTAGAAAATATTCTTTTACGCGGGGGCGGCAATAAAAAGCTGTAGCTCGACGGTGGCGAAGGGGGGAAAAGAGTGGAAACAGCTGGCTTTATACAAATTGCCCGTAATTATATTCGCTGACAGCGAACGCAAGGGGGCGGAAATGCGTTGGCTGCGTTTTATGTCGCTGCTGCACGTCGCAAAATAATGAAAGCAAATTGCAATTACTAACACTTTCATACATGTCCATATTACGTGCGCCTGCATCCCGTCGGATGACATTAAAGAGCAATACTATGCGCTCTACGAAAACATATTAATATGTACCTATATTCATTAACATACGAGAAATGCCACAAAGAAGTGCGTTGCTTTTGCTAAAATTCTAAAATATTTCGACGACTTTGACAATTTGCATATCAACGAATGCACTCTCTGCATAATCAAATTGGATCAAACGCAAGCAGAATCATAGCAAAAGTATTTAAGTATTTAATTCGCTAAAAATATTTAATTAAATCCCAAATCACTATAAACTCATCAAATGCCATTACACCCTTTGAACTTTCATTTAGCATTACGCAGCTTAGCCTCCTGCTCATAAATTCTAGTAAATTTCCAAATTCCTTGGAAATATTACGTAATGTGATTAACTGAATGAAATAGGTTTAATTGCGTTAAAATCAAATAAAAGCGACGAAATATGGAACGTCAGAAATAATATTTAGATTATTCACACAAAGCAATATGCCCGGGATGATAAAACACCCTCTGCGAGAGCAGAGATGAGCATGAGTATTACTGAGTTGGGTTAGAACAAAGAATCATCGCGAGTGGGAAGCGAAACAAACGCTCGAATCATGCTTGTGGTGGCGTTTTGTGCGCTAGCAAATTATTCTTGACATATATCTTAAGACTGTGAGCAACTAGCGATGTATTGTCTGCGCTTGTTGTATTAATTTTCTGTTTCTGCGACGAGCTGCGCATTTCACTAAATGCTAACACCGCAAATTGTTTCTAGCGTTGACAATATGCCAAATATTGCAATGTGTTTGTAGTCAATCAACGTGATGAAGCGCTTGTTCAATCAATTCAATATTTGCATTTGCGATAAGCGATGACAGCAGCTTAATTATCTTGTCTGCATTAATTGCATCAAATTTAATTAATTATAGTAACTAGAATGGAAAAATTCTATTTAATCTTTGTCTATTGATTAATTTCTTTTTATTCCGTAAATCTAAATACCTATCGTTCGATTCAAGATTTAAAATACCAATGAGGCTTCGTTTTTAATTAAATGCCATTAAAATGCTAAATCCGGACTAGTGTAGTAATTTTTTATGATAGCTTAATGAATTTTTATAGAAATTTAAATTTCATTATCTAGTTAAAAATACCTGTAATTTATGTATTATCATTATAAATTTAATGACCACTCTAAATCAACGCAAAATTTAATGTTTAAAAATACCTTCGTGCTTTGATGACTTATTCAGCGATTTTAAAATGAACCGCCACCGGGGGGGTTGAAAATAAATTGAGTCAAAATAACAATACGACTCATTTGGCGGTTCGCTCCACTCTGCCTTTTGTCGAGCAAACTAAAATTTCTATGCGCGTGCAGTGCAAATAATGCGCAAATGGCAATCTGCTAACCACCCCGCGATTCCTGAATAAAGGCATCGTGCCACATCGTGGGGCTGCTTGCTTAATATAGTTTTTGCGTGCAAAGAAGCGGTTGACCCGAGCAAATCCGTTTGCTCGTTTGCCGTTTCTTTCGTCGTTGCGCGATTTGCGTCATTGCCGGGAATTACGAAAGATTATTGGATAATTATTACCAAACGTACACGGCGCAACCCTATACGATACACCCGCATTTTCGTCGTATAAAATCAATGTGGAACGAAAATATACTCACAGTTTACGTTTTCATTCGCAACGTGCACGTCGTCGTCGATAATAAGTTATTGGAAACTCACCTGAAACAAGAGAAAACGATTTTGTTAGTTCGTCAATATTTGAGGAAATAAAATCAATGTTTACATTTCATGATAGCAAAGTTAAAGAATGCTAAATCAACATCGTCAACCACAAACTGTGTCAATGTGTTTTCCACATATGCTATCTGTCTGATTATAAAATATGATAAGCAATAACCCATCGAAGAAATTCAATAAATATAAATATTTGTATAAAAAATAAATTATTAACCCCATTATAATATCACAGTCTATTTCAGATCATTGTTTGTTTAATGAAAAAGCAAAAGAAAGAAATCTGAAAAGAAGTAAAAGACTCGACGACACAATGAATCCACACAAAAATTTTATTTCCACAATAAGAAAACGTAATTTACAAGAAAAAAAACTATGTTGAAAAAAAAGGACGAAAAGGATCAGAATGGATCAAGTAGGCTTGTATTTTATGTGCGGCTAGCACCGAAGAAAAAGGAATACGAAATAAATGAAGAAAACGACGAAAAAAATGAACACAAAAGCAAATACGACAATACGCCTTATTCTCTGATGCAATATGAATTTCTTTCTTCATACCATTCTTGTTCTTCCCCAACTTAAATAATTGACTTTAAAACATCTTTTCCACTTTTTCAAATTTATGAAATTTATATTCATTCGCCGTCTGGTTAAATGCGTATTCAAAACCTGAGACTTTTTGATAACATCTGTTATTTCGTCATTACGAGTGCGTCCGACGTGTTTTAAACAAGACTTGAATTTCGGGTAATTTAAGAAGCGAATACGGACGCCAGTTAACAAAAGAAATAAGCAAAAAATTTGCCAACAAGAGCAATGATAATAAAACACCCCCAGCATTGACGTTACGAAGGCAGCGGGTCTGGCGCCCGCCGGAGAAAAAATTTGAGAGGATTAAGGGAATGGAAAAATGCGGTGGAAATTTCAGGACGTGCCTTGTGTAGAAGAAAGAATTAAAACGAAGACGGCGGGTAGGCAGGCATTCGGGGGTGTGCAGGAGACAAGAGCAGGAGCAAAAAGCCGGTAAGTAAGCAAGTGGAACAAATCATGATCCTTTTCTTTGTTCAGTTTGTGTGAAGAAGTCGTGCAACGGTGCAGACCTTTATCACTTTTCAGCCTGACAGTTTTTCAACCTCTTCTCGCTTAAAAAAGAAAGAGAGAAAGAAGTATTGAAACCTCACAATCGACAGACCGTCGAAAAGTTAATGCTCGGGGGTGGCTAAAACGGTTGAAACTCTTGACAGATGGCGCCTGGGGTCGAAATTAAATCAAACATTTTTATGACGACTGAGCCACATTTTCTTGTTATGTGTCTACCTCGTAAATCAGGCAATTTACTTTCACTTTCTTTGATTAGAAACAAAAGTAAGAATTAAATAATAAAAATTCTATACCCACATCTAGAGTGAAAAGAGATGATGTTATAAATAATTAAAATTTTGTATTAATAATTATTTTATGGTACCAAGGATGAGAAGAGAAATTGAAAATTTCGTCATATTGAACGTGGTGTTTCTGTATTAAAAGAACGTGTCCACTTCGTCGAAACTGAAGAGAAGTTCGTAATGAGTGCGCAACACAACACAAAATGTAAAACAGCGATGCTGCTTGCACGCGGGCGTACAGAACAAATAAATACGTGCTTTCGACGGAGGCGAGAAAGACGGGCGTGAAACTTGAAGCAACAACAGCAGCAGCGTGTTTGACGCTGGAGAGGACAAGCAGGCGTGGAAATACAAATAGGAAGCGCATAAAAGGACGCCATCGCCTCTCTGCCCGTGCCGCGAGCCAACAATGCATAAAATGCGAAATGAAGCAAAACGAGGCATGCAATGAGCGTATTTTCAGGCGTCGACGAAGAGATCGAGCGAAAAGGCATATGGGATGTAGATTGCAATCTGGAGTGAAATGGAAATGCGAAGACAATGCAGCCAAACAGCACATGAAATAAGTTTCTGCTCTCAAAAGGAGCAGGACGAAAGGATAGCCAGGCTGCTGGAGTATAGCGTATGCAGTGCCAGTAGGTACTTATAGTTCCATAAGTTACTCACATGCATTCTTCGACTTATTTGTGCTTGTTCTTGTCTTGCACTTTGCAAGCGCTGCACATGTGTGCTACTTATTAATTAACTTTCAGCACCAGATGGTATTAGACAAAATCCTGTTATGCATACTTAAACACTTCTTGAATCTAGTGTATGCATTAATTTCTCAATCTAATTATTCTTGTGTTGTTGACATTTCTTTCGAAATTTAATAATCCTCTAAAATCCTCCAAATTTAATAATCCTCTAAATACTTTGAAAATTCAAAATTCACGACTTTTTATGCCTAGTATTTAAGTATTTAACTGTAAAAAAATACGGCTTTTAATTCAATGTAAAATTTAATAATCGCGAGCATTCATGAATTATTTATACTCATAAAAAGCGTACCTTAAAAAAAATCTCTACTTATTTTAAAAACTGTTTATAAATTATCTTTTTGCATCTAATTAGACGTTTAATAATGTTTTGAATTATCCAAATAAAAAATAATTTTAAATAAGTGGATATATGATCAACGATAAGTTGAAAATAAACAAGAGCATTTACATTAAATTAAATTAAATTTCGGAGAATCGCGTTACGCACAGGATTATTTATGCCCGACACCAAAAAGCAAACAACTGCTCAGATTACTTAAGTGGCACGTTCCGACTACCTCCATGTGTTTTCACACAATACACCGACGCCGCCCCACGGCCCTAAAACAATTGTGCCAAAATGCGCGTTATGCAAATCAAGCCCATTGCGCGGCGCTAAGAAACCGCGATCTTAGCTCGTGCTAATAAGTCTCCTGCCGCTCCTTCCGGCAAAACTAAAACGTGCCGACTAACAACTCTAAACTCTAATTGTATACTGCTTAACTAGTACTTATCATTGTTGTTATTCCTTAATTTCAACACGTGTACCTACGGCCCAAATATAATTTAATGTGGCGCACGGAAACAATCATTAAAATATGCGTTCCATTATTATCATTCGCCAAATTGATGCGGTAACTACGTGTCAATAGTGGCGGGCGTAATATTAGCAAACGCTCTCAAACACTTAAGGGGATGATGACAAGCATCATCAAATGCGACAAAGCGCACATTTGACAAAAACGGAAAGGGACCATAATGTGATGGCGCATTCGACGCGCTACATTAAATTCGAGATGATGGTATAATGCCAGCGATAGTGGCGCCGCGTTCCGAAAATGTGAGCGGGTGGTGCGCATAACCCACGAGTGCGCTGTGCTCTTTACAATATTACACCGCAAGCGTCCCTCAGGACGAAGGTAGGTGGCTGTCACCCGTGGGACGCTTCAATTATGCTCCAGGACATTTATTGTATGTTTGTATGTTGTGCGTTTTAATAAATTTCATCGTAAAAGTAAAAATTTAATTTAACACATTTTTGTTAAACTTCGCATAAATTTACTTGCACTGAAATATTTTAGTTTCAGTTACAACAACCCTTTAATGGTAAAAGGCATTTGTCGTTATTACCCACGCACCTAATAAATCTAATGTAAATTATGCCAACTAATTTATAAGGCTACCTCAGAAGCGAAACAAGGCATTATTTGAATTTGACATTAAATTAATTAACACTAAAGCAATTAGCAAACTAATTCCAACCGAAAATCAATGCGAACCTTCATCGCAGTTCGTTTCGCTAAAGCACAACATAATGTGTAATTTCCAAACATCACACGATGCGAAATAAACAACATCAGAGCTAACCATGTTTGCCTTACAATTAAATACATCAGCGCGACAATTAGAAATAATTAGCATGCCGGCTACTGCTCTATGGGAATATTCATTGCAATTTCGAGTGACATGTTTTTCCGATGTGCGTCGTATGCTACTGTGTAATTCCTGCCTGCATTTTGCATAGTGGATCAACAGGAATAACAACACCAGCCTTGCGCTTGCGTCACACTCATTACTCTTCAGCTGTGTGTTCGCATTTCAATGTGGCGAATTATATAATTTAATTTGACCTTGCTTGAATTATTTTTACTTTACTTTTAATTAATTTATACAAGCAAGTATGAATTTATTTATGAATAAAAATGCATAAACTAGCCTTTTCATTTTAATTAAATTATCTAGGTGAAAGCACATTTTATTCCCATCTTTAATTAAGAATGTTTCAATAAGCCGTTGAAAAATGATAATTGAATACTAAATTTGTACTTGATGAATGAGCCGCGCTTTAATTGGATAACAAGTTTAAATACGACAACTGCTCGAAAGTCTAATTCAAACTCAACTGATCATACGTGTGAAGTTGAGTTCAATTTGCTGGCTCACTCCGAACAGCAGTAGCAGGAGCAGCAGCAGCAAGGAGTCTCGTCCTTGCCATCCGACAATAAACTGCCTAGTTGGATAGCATGCGTGCGGTGGCGGAATTGCCTTTGTAAGTCGCTTGCCGCCTCCAACGCGTATATATCGATTCACTTATGTGCGTATATGTGCTGCACGACGGCAGGCAGGCAGGTTCAATACCATCAAGCGCGTCGCGTACGTAAACTAAAGCAGCAAAGCCAGCCCAGCGTACGCCAATCCTGGATTTCCTTAAACCGAATTCCGACCGCGCGCTAAGCGCAAATCATAAATGCCTTGCGGGTTTTAGCCCTCATCGCGTTCGTCGTCGATTTTTGCGCTATATTCCAATCAAACGCATCAAATTCTTGTTAAAATTCAATCCTCAAAAGATTTATTCTTTCATTGCTCCTTTTTTCCGATTTGCATTCATTTATCGCGTTGTATACTTTACTGAATTTCAGCAATATATTAAAGTTAATTAAACGCCAAACCAGCACAAGAAGAACAAGAAGTTAATTATTGATTATTTACCGATTTCCATCATCAATATGTTATTATAATTTATTATTAATAATTGAGTGGCAGCTGAGAAATTCAATTTCCGTTAAAATATTAGCATACAATTTACACAAATTCGAATAAAATTTCCGGCATAAAGCGCAAAAGTGGAATAGGTCACACAATTGCCAGTTTGTTGAGCGCGACATACAGTATGGCATTTCATTGCCTGACCACGCGTTAGCGCCCCATGGCACCCCGGAAATCAGATTAAGCTGCAACAAACGTTGGCATTACTGCGGCGCTGTTGTTGCACGAGTGCATTTCGCATGCAAACTTCATTTTACACGTAAATATTTATTACCTAAATGCATGCGCAAGTGCCTCGCACTCGATTGCATCTACCCAATATCATCTCACATCGTACCATACAATAAAGCACACATGCAAAATACAAATCATAAGATTTTCAAATAAAAATATTTTCAAATAATGCCAAATCATTTCTATAATACCAAGTAATTTATATAATCGTTTTAATCGACTGAAAACTGAAATTGCTCGATAAATAATAAATTTATAATATGGCACGCAATAAATTGAACGTTTTCACTTCTGAGGGAGGCATTGAAATGAGTGAAAAGCCGACCTGTAATAATATTACTCGCGCACTAAAAACCAAACTGCACGCATGACTTTTATAGCACAAATGAAATATTCATGCACTATTATTGATTTTAATGAAGGCACCAAACGTCGACTTTAATATCATTATATGCTCTCAATGCTTTCAATTTTAACTTTTTAAGAAAATATACCTATTTTCTTTGGTTTGCAAAATTTTAAAGAAAATAAAGAGGTTCTTGAATCAATTACTTGAAGCACCATATTATTAAATTCAACGCGAAATGAAGTTTCCTTTAGTGCATTTGCAATGATGGGTTTTCACATTTCGCGTTTACTTTAGAAAATTGTCAGTTTGAACGCGAGTGCAATGGACAGCGAGCAGGAGTACGTAACATTACACGAGATTCAGCTGGAAGCTGGGGGTGATTTCGACCGACAAGCTGACGCTCATCCCTACGGCTCTGCGCGTGACGTTAATAGCGTTTCCGCGTTCTAAAAAGATTGCTACAACTGGAAGGACGAGCAGCTCACCGCAAGCTGATGATGCCCGAAAATGACATGGCCACGATACACACGACGATGACTTGCAGTGAGCGAAAAATGCCGCTTCATTCATACAACACGATTTTTCAACCGCTTACGCTGACCGCTCGATTAGCATTATTATAAACCTTTTTACTTTTTGCTTCACGCCATTTACCAACTCGCTTTTTGTTTCACACATCATTAACTTATACTCTACCATGTCAATTTATTTTTGATAAATAACTTTTCGCTCCTCATTTTGTTATTTTCCATATATTATAATAAACTCATTTCCTCATTGTTAATTGAACACACAATGAATCTACATATTTTCAAAAAGGATTCGACAAGCCTAACAAATTTTCTCAAACTCATGCTGGATATTTTTTTAATAAAATAACGAATTCATCAAGTTATGGCAACTTTGTTTTTGATGTTTTTACATCTTAAACTAAATTGTAGCATAAATCTAAAATTAATTGATTTTTAAATTTTATTCCTTTCTTCATAAAATTGCGAGAGTGGATGAAAGCATGAATTGCACAACAAGTATGCATTTCACAATTTCCTCTAAATTAATTTCAACTTCCGCGCGCGCATTTATGGCGCACGAATGAATAATAAAAAGGAATAAAAACGCGAACCACACGCGCCCTCACCTGGCTGAATTGCTGGCCCCGATCGTGAGTATTTATGCGCTTGACGGTGGCGTGTGTGCACTTTGGTGGCCTGCCCCCCTGGAGCCACAACTACCGCTGCTGCTGCCGCCGCCACTTTCGTGAGTGCAAACGCTCATGCCGTCCCACTTTTTTTCCACCGTAAAGCGATTTTCAGCGGCAAAGTAACCAGAAAACTGCACCGCGGAATGGAATCGAAATAAATGCGCTACGGGCGACTGGGCGTGCAGAAGAAAGCATTCTTTTGCATAAGAAAGCGTTGAGCAAATGTACATAATTTTTTATTATGCAAACCAACCGATTGTATTAGATATTTTTTTATTGCACGAATTAAATTCTAACGCAAATATCTTTGTGATAATCACTTTCTAGTCGTGTATTTTCAGCCGGCAAATTTTATATAGCAAACGTCAAGTCAAGTTATAATTAAATTTTACAGTTTTAATTTTGTGCATAAGCAAGTACTTACTCCGCTATTTACAAGATGAAAGAAAAATCAAAAGAAGTTCAAGTGGCGCAAACAACCCTCAAAGCGCAACAACCCTTAAAATATAATACAAAGTCTTGCTTTTAAGAAGATTATAAAACTTTGGTCTTTGATAAAATCTCTTTTTCGTATCATGATCAATTACAATTTAAATCTTTTAATCTTCTTAAATATTATACTTACTCACTTCAAAAATTGACTTAACTTAGAAATATTTAATGTTAATTTTACTCTCTTCATTCTAAACGAATTCAATGTTATTGAATTTCAATTTAATTAATATCTAAACGTAAAATAATTAATCATTTCGAAAAAAGCTTTCCTGTTAATGCCATTTAATATCTGTGTGAATGATGAATTCAGCGACAATGAACGAGCATGTCATTTATTGGAATTTCGCAAAACGCGCGTGTAAAAAAGACTTACACGATTATTCGTGGCAAGCGCGACGTCGGCGGACGGTTATCACCATTTACGGCTTCATTCACACGTCAGCGCCGCCGCCGTTATCAGCGAGTGCGCAAACGGCGGCTTCGCAGCTGATTAGAAACGAAAGTTGGCCCCGCAACGCAACTTTCAGCCTTCATTCAATATCTCGTTCTCTCCAAAATTCCTAAAACCTTCACATCGAGCGTGTGAGGGAGGGCTGCCTAACCTTCGCTCGTTATCTGATTAGAATTTCCAGCTATTTATTGCTATCGTGCGATGAAGTTTGAATGCCGCTCATAACTTGATTTATAATCAATACGAACGACAAGCACATTTTGCGTTTTCGCTTCGCCACGCCGTCTTTCGAATGATAACCATTAGTTATCCACGTTTTTCAATGCGTTCTTCACTCTCTCTCTGCGGTTGTGTTTTGTGTTTCGAGTTTTCTCATGATCGTCATTTCGGGGGCGGAATATGAGAATGCGTAGAAAGTGAATGGAATTGATTTATTAAGCTATTTGTGTCCTGAATAAATCTAAGGAATTTACAAGGCTGAACACGGAAAAATGTATAATAAATTTGCCAATTTCTGTTATCGTTTCTGTGAGAGGCGTATATTATATTGTTTTCTTTGCTTGTTAGATTGTTTTCTATTCATAGTTGCAAATAAATAAATTCGAATACATTTTGTTATCACTTTAGTATAACAAAATGTGAATAGTTCTAGAATTGTTTTAGTAAACCAATTTTAGGAATGATAGCTAATCAGAAGTTAATTAAACTTTGTTTAGATTTTAAGCCACGAAAAGTTAAATTACGATTAAAATTTGATTTCCGATTAGGATCAGTGCCATCAAAAACATGGCGTTAAAATCTTCCTCTATTTTCCTATCACCAAAATTTTTTCAGAACTTAAGCGTATTTGATTAATTTATATTTCCTTTTCGAAATTTAAAACATAAATTTAGTTTCTCGCTTCGATTCTTAAAATAGGAATTCAGCCTCTTTCATTTTGAAAAATATACAAAGTTCTGGCTGCAAGCAAGCTGTAAATTATTAATATTGAAATATGCAGAGTTCCGCGTAAAACTTTACGTAAAACGTAGTTTATCGTCGGATATAAGTTGTGCACACTTTTGCAGCACCAGAGAGCACTTGTAGAATACGTGCATCGCGAGCAATGAATGCGCTCACCACCAGTTGCATTGACCGCTTGGGCGCGCGCGTTCAACTTGTAATATCTTCTGCAATACACGAGCAAAATGACCTGCAAATCGTTGGCCAAAGCGCTGGAAAAAGCTGTGTGCATTACGAAACGGGGGCAAAAAAAGCAAAATCCTACTTTGCGCAAATAATGTTCGAATATTCAGCAAACTTAGACGAACCCTTAACACAAATTGAAAATATCTGCACTTCTCTTTCATATTTCCAAAGCCTCAATAAAGTTAATACCATATCATACAAATTCCTCTTTCATCATTAAAAGTCCATGGCGCAACGCGTCAATAAAAAATTTAACACAAATACTATAGAGAAAAGTCTATAAAGCAGCGACAAATTTTTGGATGAATCGTAATGGGAAATCGATAAAATCGCCAGCAAAATTCAACTTTAATACGAGTTTCTCGTTTGTTCGTTGACACTAATGGCGGAAGCCGTAATAAAAACCATTAGATTTATACGAATTTCACGCTTGGTATAATTTAAAATTCGTATTTTTAGAACACAAATGTACATTCATTCAATCGGCTTGGTAGGTGGGTGTGTAATGTATGTAATTCTCGATTTAGTCGATTGCTCAAACCCATTTAGGAGCATGTTTAAGTTTATTGACTTGCAAACATGTGTTTAGCGAGTGAGCGTTCAAATCAATATTTACTGGGTTGTGGTAATTAATAATAACTAACCGCCAAGATCGACATTGAGGTTAAGTTCAAGCTGCAACCCTTATTTTCAATATTTAAACTCACTTCGATCCCAGTTTTACCACTTAGACATAAAAGACACTCTATAAATTCTCCAACAAATCACAAAAGTCCAACTCCTTAAAAGCATATAAAGTACAGGCGACAATTTCAAATATGAGCAATTTTCAATCGACTTTCACGCTCACGTTTTATTCCGTCAAATTCTTTACGGAAAAAGAAACGATTGCTCGAATTCAATTTTCTCTCTTGACACATTTTCATTTCTTCACAATTTCACCCCTTTTTTTTAGCCGTGTACACGTGTACTTTATTCGCACTTTCCATGCGGAAATCTGTCATCTATCGCAGAGTTAAGACGAAATCAATAACTAAATCACGCAGTCGTATTTCCATTCACGCCAATCTTCATCCATTGCATCATTTTAAATTCTTACTCGCATACTTCTTTTTCTTTCTGCTGCACTACAATTCCTTCGTGCACGCTACAAACTTTCCTGATAAATTAAATGCGGCTAAACTTAAAACACTTCTGAGTGTTCTATTATTTCATATTGAAACTTTAAATGAGGTTTTACTCTGACGTTAAGTCTCGCAAGTTGCGAGCGTTTGAAGTGTGGCGAATTTAAAACTTTGCAAGTTTACTCAAAATCAAATAAATCATTAAATCTACATAGGAATTGTTTATTCTCCGCCGTTTAAAAGTCGCTGACGCATTAATGTACTTAAAACATTTACCAGCAAGCAAAAGTTGTTTAATGACGACTCGAAAAAGAAAAAAAAAGAAACCTTTTTGGTGAACTTTTGTATTTTATTTCCGGTTCAAGCATTGAAACCGAAAAAAAGGCAAAGAAAAGAACTGAAAGGGTAGTAAAACAATTTATAATCTGGAACAGGTGGCGCGTTTATCTGCGCGTTGCATTAAGCACTAAAGAAGAGAAAAGAGAAATAAAACAACGATAAGGAGTCACTAAGAGCGTTTTTCTTCGGCGATGTATGGCTTTAAAGAACGCCAAAAATATGTAGGAAACGCACGCATTAAGCGACAAAACATTATTTGCGTTTTGCTTGTGTTCAGAAAGCGCGATAAGTCAACTATTACTAGATAAAATTGCGGTTCGTGACTTTGGTCTGGAACTGCATTGCACAACTGGGAAGGACAACAAACCGTAATTTTCCTTCGCAATGTACATTTTGCATGAGCTTGCTGCTCACGGTGCCGCCGCCGCCGACAAGTTAAATATGCACAAGACGCTAAATTGGTATTTTATGTAGATAATAGTTTTAAATAATAAATTCCCTTTTGCATTCTTGCCTGCATTCCATAAGTATTCAAATATTTAGTACAATATGCTACTTTTTTTTAATGCGGTATCATACTTTAAAGAATTTAAAGTAGGTAAATTAATTCACGAATAATTGAATTTTATGGTGAGAATTGAATCGAAGTCAAAACATCATAAATTTTAAACTTTCGCCACTAAGATGCTGCGATTTAAAGAAGGTGGAAAAACTACATAAAAGTACAATATATACGCAGAAAAGTAGAAAAGTCCTGCCAATTATTTCCGCACTACGAGCAAGCTTTCTTTACTCTGTTTTCTCAACACCAAATGCAGTTGAACTCAATTGAAAAGCTCAACCACACCGAGATATATTTGCAATGTTTGTCGAGAGTTGAGCACCTAAAGGTGGAAAACAAACAACTAAATCACCTTGCAATGCCATTACAACTCTTCGAACATTTATCAGAATACTTTTAATAAAGTACAAAATGCAAACATTGTTAACTGAATGTATAAAACTTTCCCTTTAAGTGTTTTGAGGACTTATTTAAATTATTTTATACCCGTTATTTCAATTTTGCATTACAAAAAACGCCTAGAAATAATACCAAGTTAATTAACTGCAAATAAAATAGTGCTAGATATGTAGTGAACGAACAAATGTATGCGAATTGTGGACGTCCACTGACCACATATCTCACAAACTCTCGTACAATGCAGCGAGGGATGAAGTGGCGTCATGCACACACAATGTAATGGTGGAGCGCATTCAGCGACCGAAATGAAATTAACGAAAAGTGGCTTTAAATTAATTTTAATGCTCCTTTTGCACACGGCCCGGAATAATTTCGAATGCATGATAAGCACGTTCAGAGACTTTTCTCATCCTTACTCACATTTAATTAAATTATAATGTGGCAACCCCGACACATTTACGCATTCTTTCCACAGTTATTTTTGCCTCAAATTCCTTTGGGCAAAGTTGTGGAATATTTTCAAAATTAGAAACATTTACTTATTATACCACTTAATCTTGTCCACCCCACAACTTACAATTCTTTTAATAATTTAATTACTAAAATAAAAACTTTTCATATTTACTGAAACAAACGGTTAAACTAAACATTAATAAAAATAAAAATGTAATTTAGTGATAAATAGAATTATTACACTGCTGCTGCATTTTGCAGGCAAGCGTGCGAAGCCAATTAAGAATTTAATCATCTGCGAAATACAATATCGCGTCGAAGCTGATATAAAACGGCGAGTTTATTAATAATTTGGCAGGCGAATCTTTGTTCACGCTCAATTGAGCATTGAACCACATTTGCAGAAGCGAGACGCGACGAGGGGCAATCGAGTTAAGGTGGCGAAAATCATTGGCCTCAACGCTGTGTTACAACGGCCGAGGGGGTGGCAAATGAAATTTCCAATTATACTCACTAAGAACCTCATTCGAGCGGCGAGAAAGCAAGTGCGAGCTTGATGACGTTTTCGCGCTGCAATAATAGGTAGACGCATTACCACGCTCAGGCTGCTGCCCTTTTCTCGTCGGCTGCAATTCCACCGCCAACGCTCGCCGGCTATAAACTATTGCAATCTGCGGGCGGCGCTCGAAACGACTGTTCTTTTCTCTCAGTTTAAGTGTGGTCACACATTGTTACCGCCGTTGTTTGCGCTTGAATTCACACTTGCTTACTGCGCATTGCATTTTCAACAAAGTTTTGCTATTTATTATATCAACTGTAAATTTATAGGATTTCAAATATAAAACATAAAATTATACATGCCAGCTTGAACGGATAATTTGGCATCTAGCGTAAGTAAATAGTATCTCATGACTGAAACAACTTAAACTCTACTAATTACCATTCCTTGCAAGGTTGGACGAAGAAAATGAACTCTACTCAAAAACATGAATACAATAAAACGTATGTGTAAATTAAAGTAAGCAATAGACGATAGCAGCAGAAAATTAAATTCCATATTGGGTACGTACCCATTAAACTTCATCGTAGGCCACCCCTTGGATTGTTAGAAGATGAATCTGAAAGAAAACACTACTAAAGATTGAGGAATTGATTTTACCATTACAACTTTTTCAGACCACGAAGCTTGAAGGGGGTACCCCCCGGTATCTCATACACAGGTATCACTGCCTAATGCAGGCGAGGTGGGGGGTACCCCCTTTCAGCTTCGAGCGCTGAAAAAGTTGTAATGGTAAATCCAATTACTCAATCTTTAGTAGTGTTTTCGTTCATATTCATCTTCCAACAATCCAAGGGGTGCCAATGATGAACTTCAACGGGTAAGTACCCAATATGCGATTTAATTTTTTTTAATATGCTATAAACGGAATATGATTTATTCTTTCAAATTTTGTGATATTCGCGAAACAAATAATGATTATATTTTGGTCTGTCTATTTCATGTTATTGTTAACCTCAATTATCAAAGAATATATCTACCCTCATTCTAAAACGGTATAAGCAATTTCAATTACTGATAGTGTGACTATTTCCACCCACGTAATAAGTAATATCTTTATCTCCGCTTGAACCGAAGTGACATGCAAACTATTTGAATTATTTATCAAATAATTTAAACAACTTAATTACATCACCATTCATCCAATTTTCGCCAGCCACTTGCTCTAAAATATGCGGCAATGAATAATTTAAAATACCATAGGTTAATCTGAAATTATTCATAAATACTTTGAAATATGCTGGACGATATGAAAGTATTTTAAACACAATAATATTGCATTTTATAAATTTATTTGGAGCGAAGGCTCCAAATGCAACCAAACATATGCCACTGATTAAAATTGAATGCATAATTAATTCTCATCCATCTGCACACTCGCACTCGTAATATTCTATTTATTTCATTTCATGTGAATTTAATTTTTGTCGTGTAATTACAACTCATGTAATTATTGTCGAGTATTAATAACGTATATTCGATTCGCTGCAATTCTATAATATTAATTCCGGCGATTAAAATTCGTTATCAGTAAATTCAACCATACTTTTAATTTGTTCATTTCGCCATCCTAATTTGTTTTCATATAATTTCATTTAGCAAAAAAAAAAAGTATTTGATGAAATTTTGATATAGTTCAATCACCTCGTGACCAATTGTTCTCTACTTGCTTATTAGCAGGACAAATTTTTTTCAGAAGCCGTCTATTCTTATTCATGAAAATACATATTTAACACGTGTAATACACGCGTGACGCATTACCACGCGAACGTAGTGTATTCTAAAAACTCCTTGAACATAATAGTTCCAAGTTCTCTTCAAGGAGGTGAACGATCGTAAATAATTTCAACACAAACCCCAAAGCTTAGAACATCTTGAGAGCGTACGAAATCATAAATAACGCACGTAGTTTTTCCCAATAATGCTTACGCTTTCCACCAACTTTTTTCCGGGTGCCGCAGCTGCCTACGCATTAGAAAACGCAAGGTCATCATTTTCCAGCTTTTTCCTTATAGAGATTTCTTTCTGGGGGGGTGCAACCACAACAATAATAAAATATCTTCTTATATCAAACTTTTCCACTTCCCTTTGTTGTTGAACACCCATAAAATCCATACAGAATAAATCCTTGTTTGTTGTTTTATTTATCTGTTTTTCATCAGTTCATATTACTCTACCCTCTAAATATTACCCTTACTTCATCAAAATATTATTAATACGTTGATGAATATTTCATTTCCACTCTTTTTTTATTATTATTTGTGAATTGAACCTTTTCCTAGAAGGTATTCACTAATTACAAATCTAACAATTGACGTAATTGCCATTCGGTATTTTATGTAATTATCCCACAACGAAACCTTGCCGCATTATCCTTTCATCCTCATCGCCGGACAAACGAAAGCTGTTCATTTCGCTGATTTGATAATTAACATAGTTGCCTGTTTTTTCGCGTGCTTGTCGCATCGTCCTTTTTTCACTTTATCTTATTAGCCCGCCGCTGTCGCTTTAATTAAATTTATAAGAGGCGGCTGACAAAGGTTTAAGCGCCGCTGGAAACATACAGCAAACAAGTATTTCCTTAATAGCCCCCCCGAAGCATTTATTCGTTTTTATCATGTCCACGCTCGTTTGGCGCTTCTTTATCATTAGGCCGTTATCGTCAAGTGAAACAAACACGACGACGACTGAGGACGTAAAGCGTAGTTGTTGTTGACAAGACAAGGGACACGGGGCACGATTCGCACGCGCCGCCTCGCGCCGCTCACTCTTTGCCTAATTGCGTGACCATGCGGAAAAATAAATAGCAAAGAAATGCACGAACGAACATGTGCCGAACCGAACCGGATTTACGCTACTGCGCGCCGGAAACGGACGTTGTTAAGGAGAAGGCATATGCTTTACGTCCGTCCTGCCAAAATGGAAATTTATCCTGAATTAGAAATTATTACTAAATGCCTTTCCTTTTACAAATAATAATAATGATGACGTAAAGTATTTATAATTTCTAATTATTTTAGAGTCAAAAAATTATTAAATAATAACTATTCATCCCCTCATTTCTATATAAAATATCTTCTGCAACCCCCAAATTGATCCTGAATAATAAATTGTAAAACTTCTTTTTTTTTCAGAATAATAACGAATACTGAACTATAAGCTATGATTCAATATGTTATTAATCTTTAATTGTTTGTCAATAAACATTTAGATATTACCAAAAAACCTAATGGGCCATAAAATTAATTTTCATTTACATCGCGTACATTTTCACCCGTTCTGCCTCCGTTCGTGCAATTTCGATTATGCAGCTTTAAAGCCAATCTACATGGAATGCTAATTAGTGCCAGCGCGCGGTTTTAATAAACATTGTGAACGAACGAGTATGAAAAGGCAATTCGATGCGTTCGTGCCCTATTGTTGGGGTTCGTTAGACTGGCGTAATGTCCGAATCAAGTGTACTGCCGCCAATGAGAGTGAAATAAGGTCAGCGAGCGCACATCGCATCGACTGCAATGTGTCCATTTTGCGTTGCACGTCAAAAAATAACAACCATCGGCAATGGTAACGGCACCGGTGGCGGCAAATTCGATTATTTCGAGAGTGCGTAGAAAAGTCGCTTGGCAATTTGGCTGATTGCGTTCTGCACTGTTTGTTTCTTTTACGAATGTGTACGAGTGCCGTACGCACAGATTGAAATGTATTTTAGCCGCCCCAAAAATGCCAATAAAAAAAACTCACCGAATACACTTTTGAATGCGTATAATGTAGTCCCAAAAATAAAGCCACATGAACGTATAAAAATCAACGTAAAAATTATTAAAGGAGTTATGAAATTCCTTTAAACTTCATACAGAATGAAGATTTCCCTTTTTATTATATATTTATCACTACTTCAGTGATATGTGTTTTATGACTTTGGAGCTTATCTCAATTTAAAAAATTGAAAAGAGATAGTGAAGTAAATCATTCTAATCCAATAAATCATGCATATTTGATTCACCACCATTTTTCATCTGTCATTGAAAACACGAGCAGCAAAACCCGAGAAAAATCCGGCGCACATAAATCTTAATAAACATTTAGTTGACCAACAAAACGTCGAGACGTTGCCGCTGTAGTGGTGGGTGGCGGGGGCGCGTAAATTATGCATTATATACTTTTCCTCGAGGTAAGCGTGCAGGCGCATACATGCGAGAATATATACGAGCGCGCCCGGTATTTCTCGACGCGAAAAAGCATCCCCATTGGGATGAAAGGCGCGTACACGTTTGGCAAATAAACAATCTTAACTGCAACTGCATTGCAACCTTTACTGCGATCCGAATCGCGCATGAGCAATCAACTCCGGAAATATTGCCACAACAATTTAAGCATTTATTTTATTTCACACCCACGTGTGAAATAAATATTATTTTTAAAGTTATTACCTATTGTTTGCATTTATCATAACTTAAAACATTTTCGCTCTTGATATTTACAGTATTCATGTGAATATAAAACCTACTTCAATTTCCAGATTCTGGTTTAAACGCATAAAATATTTCATCACTCACCCACAATTTCCGCCCTTATGCTAATGAAAATGTGAAAACTCACCTAGAACAAAAGAATACAAGCATTAGTTTCACAATAATATAAAAAATCATTAAACTTAGAAGTAGTAAATCTTCAAAATTCCCAATTGGAAAGTTGAAAAGTCTTAATTGAACTTTGGTTCGTGATAAATCAGTGATCATTATTTCACTGGATCCAAGACGGAAACGCGCAAGGATGAATGAATAGCAGCGCGATGAAGACGTCAATTAGGCGAGGAGCGACAGCCGAGCACGCATTGCTATTCATTGCGTTTTCCTGTTCATTTGGCGCGCATATTTTTGCGCGCGACGTCCGTGTAAATACAGCAGTAGCACGGCACGGCAAAAGCAGGTGGATGGAAAATGGATGATGAAAACTGTGCGACAGTTTGGAGAGTTGATCATTAAAGTTTGAGCCTCTCAACTTTTCAAGTGCTACTCCGCTGCCTGCTCGCGCACCAGACGCGAATATTCGCACCATGCAAATGTCCTGCCTTTGCAGCGCGCCAGCTAGGACGAAAAAACGCCGTCGTAAAACTCGTGAATTTTATTTCGGTTCATATAACTTATCACTTAAGAATTGTTTATATCCACTTAATTTTTTACTAAACCTTTAAAATGAAAGTTTAATACGAAATTGTACCTAGACGTTGAAGAGACGGTGTTAAAATAAATGTCTACAACTCAATCAAATGTTCTATTGAACGATTAATCACTTGATGTTGGAATTCTCGTATTTCTTGCAATAAAATAGAGTCTATTGGTTGTCCTGAATTAATTAGCGAGTTTCGTGCTAGAGGAAATCCCATAAATTCAACGAGGAAGAGATGAATGTCTCCCCAATCGAAAGTTATCCTAAATTATTACGAGCTATATTACGTGATATTAATTATTTTATTCTAACCCTATATGAATTCAATTTCAATATACCTATTTATTTAGCATGTAAACATGATTAATATAGAAACAATTATTTCCTTATACCACTTGGTATTTTAATTTTCTTATGACCTCATTGGCAATAATTCTGCTTCTAAAGAGTTTTCGATTATAGCGACGTAATACCCATGTTTAACAACCTTCTTATGAGGGTGAAGTTAATTTCGGATATAACAACCGTTTTTATCACACATATCTAACAAATTTCGAAAGTCATCATCCAACAACAAATGGTAGTTTTATAATCCGCTTGTAATAATTTAAAATATCGCTCTCTCTTAAAAATAAATTTAAAAATAAATTTTGAACCAGACTAAACCAACAAATCTTTCAATCTATGCTACGTAAATTTCCAACTTTACATTCAAGTTTTCGACGACTGAATGAACAAATGACTGAGCTAAACATTTCGGGGAAAGATAAATGAAAGTAGCAATAAATCTCCAGCATAAACTTGATATAAACTGAATAAGACGTCATCTAAATTCGCGCCTTACTAAAATCGTGGGTACTCCAAAATTGCTCGCCCTTTCCGCCCACGCAACGAGAGGTTTAAACGCCACGCACATAACAAACATTACGCCCGCGTATTGTGCACTACAGCAAAACGATGACGAAGATATGATATATAATGGGTTGGCTGAACGTTTAGACAAAAGCTTGAACATAGCACAAATGCTGGAGAATACCATCTAGAGCGAAGACCGCTTTGAACTGCGCGTGCCTTTTAAGGTGCTATTATCCCGCGTTTCACTCGGGAAGCAGTCATGGCGTTGGAAACGTACACTGCTTTATCCTGCCTGGACCAACTACGTAATCCCCAAATACGCTTCCCGTGTGTTATTTTAGCATCCACAGCCACCCTCTGGATCGGAATAGCAGAGCGTGCTTCAATCGCTTTTCCAAGATTTTCATGAATACACTATGCTTATGCGCCAAATTTCCGATGAATTTTTATCTAATTCCGCAACCTTTTTTATGTGATGAAAATGATGAAATTATTTATTAAGTAAATTTTTTTTCCGCGAAAAGGGCATTTTCCAAAATACCAATTATTATGTTTCGCATTGGTGGAAAATAGAGTTTTGAGTAGTAATTAATTCACTTTGCAATTGTGTTTAGTTTATGGCAAAATGAATTTCGTGCAAAACCAATTATAACTGGAATAAAATTATGATGCAGTAATAAAATGTAAAATGGTTTAGTTTTTGGTGGAAGACCATAAAATTGTAAGTTGTTTAATGCAACTTTGTGCATTAAGTTCCCTCTGGATGAAACAAAATTACGCAAAATTAAATTGTCGCGCAAGATGTTCAAGCAATTAAAACTTTTCCTGCATTTTGCATTTTCGTACTTGCGCCATCCAACATTTTCCGTTTACTTTTCCAATTTAGTCCATGTTAACATAGCTTAATTTCAAGCAGAAGAAAATCAATAAAATTGTCAAATTTTTAAATGAATCCATAAAAATGAAATAAGCTGAGAAGAATAAGTTTTTACTTCTTAACGCAAAGCACTTAGAAATTGAAAGAAAATTTACATTTTCTTTCTTGAAAATTATCTTTTATCACGTAATTTATTATCTTGCCCTCATAAATTACATTCCGCGTTTATTATTAATTAAACTATAAACTCCTGAAGATTAATTCCTGACAAATAAATTACAGGAAAGCCACTATAAAAATTTACTTAATAAATTGACGAAACGCAAAATACTACTATTCAACATTATTAGACTTGTTGATTACGAAGAGTTTCATTAATTACAACCACAAATTGCATTTTACTGCTGCAGTGCTAACGTAAAATGCGCTTCATCAGCATAAACATGAATGCAAAATCGTAAAGATGTTTGAAGCAAATTGCAATCCATGCGGAAAAAAGAAATAAAATGCAATTTCATGACTTTTACGACTTGACGTCCGTGTAAATCATGCACAAACAAAGGATAATTACTGCTCTTGCTTTATTTTCGCGTCTTACCTCGGCATTCAGTCCGCGTCTAAAGAATTCGTAAAGAATTCCCGCATGATTTTACTTGCGCATTCAGCGCGCAACGAAACATTAATCATTTCCAGTAAATAATTTCGCCATGAAAAATTCTTAATACCTCGCATAATTGCAAATGAAATAAAATTAAAACGCTACCCGCCGCACGACGAGAGGAGAATTGTAAAAGATTACTACGAAGCCAACGTGTAAGTAAAGTGTACGAAAAATAAAATGTTTGGAAATCTCACGATTCATTAATTATCCGCCCAACGTAAACAAATCCTACAAAAACAGCCGACCTTACGCCTCACCTTCTTGTCCTTTACGAAATATGTGATTAATTAGTTTATAATAAGTTCGTTCGCACACTCGACGAGAGAGAGTTTCGCAAAGTTTGGAGGAAAGTACACTGCACATTTATGCCACCTTCAGAACAGACGACTTGATGACTAATGAAGCGGGCTTTTCATCATTCCGCAAACTCACAAACTATTTCGCCATTGCAATAAGTAATTTATGCGCATTGCATTGGAAAACTTTCCAGACAAATTGCTTTTGCGTAAAGTATGTACAATAAAAAATGATTAATTTTTCTTTTAATTAAACGCAATTTGACGCAGGAGGGAGTTCAAGCAACCAGTTTTCTTTGTTATGTGCGCCGTTGGAAAACTTGCCTATTCTTAATA
Organism: Aleochara curtula; assembly: GCA_963978815.1. Lineage (NCBI taxonomy): Eukaryota > Metazoa > Arthropoda > Insecta > Coleoptera > Staphylinidae > Aleochara > Aleochara curtula. The sequence goes on along the minus strand of OZ022216.1, from coordinate 13,381,832 downwards.
GTAAATAGTTCCTCTTCCGGCTTCCGCTCACCCTTTTCCGCGATACGATGACAAATATTGCGAGTGGCACGGAAAGTAAAAGAAAGTAACGCAGCGAAATACATTGTTCGCGCACATAAAGCAGGAGGCGAAGGAAGACGAAAGGCAAAACGAAGAAAAAGCTAAATATGCGGGAAAAAAGTGTCGTGCATTTTTCTTCACACATTTTACGCTATATGGGGCCGAAGAAATAGTGTTTGAAAATTGCTAAAGTTTCCTGAAAGTGTTCCCCAATGCCGCTGGTGGATGCAAAGGAGTGCACAACAAAAGTTTATCGTGAGCGCGCATTCGCTAGTTCACTTTCGCAAAACTTCTTCAGCGTTTAGGACATGTTCGTGTGATTGCAGATGGTCGTCCGTGCACCGTGCATTGTGCAAAGAGTTGCTATGAACTCAAACTCGAGTAGAAAGATAATAAATCACTCTTTGTTATTAAAATGATAACTATAACCTAAACTATCGTATCTAGACTGAATCATAAATAATTCTCAAATTATTTTCCGAAATATCTATGTAAAATTGATTATTGTTTTACCCCATATATCCTCGCAAAAACGTCAATTGCACAAATTACTCAGTAACTTCGAAACTTCTTCATAATTTATCGTCAAAATATGGCAATCAATATTATTAAATATTTTTAATTTCATCAAGTATCCAACTCTCGTCTAATCTATCATGCAATTCCAACAAATGCGTAAATATTCAATATTTGCGTCAATTCCTATCGCTGCTTTTGACATGTTGCGAAAGAATAAAGTTTACCTAAACTAGAAATGCATCATCCGGAAAATATATCTACAGGCAGCGAAAGTTATAAATGAATATTTGATTACGCAAGGTAATTGAATCCATTCAAATAGTACAGCGGAATATTATAAAACGAATGAATACGAAATATCTTCGCGGGCGCACTCGTCGAATTGAAAATCTGCATTCATGCCGGAAACGCGACGTCATTGTACGAGCATGCATTCATTCGCATTTTCCAGAAACAACTTCTGCGTACGTGTGTTACCCCGTTGAGCGCCGTTTTCATTTTCAGCGCATTCATATATTTGACAAACTTTTTACTGGGAACATAAATTCCAAGTTTTCAACACATGTTAAAAACTCTACATAATTCCTCTTGAAAAATTGCATTTAATCAGGCAGAAATCTTTACTTTCCATTCTCATTTTATGTGATTAATGAAATGACAAATAAAAAGCCGGGAAATTCTTTTATAATTTCTTCTTTTCGCGTTCGAATGCAAATTTATTCCTGCTGTGCGTTGTATTCGAACAAATCGCATTAATAATGCAATGATTGTTCACTGATAATATACACAACAATCGACTCACAAATGCAGCATGAACTATAAACTCGAATAAAATAAAATCCAGGCGCGACGAAGAATGCATGGGGGTGCTGAATGCAATTGCGGCTTGCATGTTGCCCTCTGGACGAGGTGAATTGAAGTACAATTGAACAATGCATAAAGGACAAATACGAAGGGAGAAATACGAGTCATAAGATGATTGTATTGCTCGTATTATTGATTGTACCTTACAATGTTCATCAATACTCACTCGCCACCCACAATAAACTTTTACTACTTATTACTTTTCGCTACTTATTCTTGAGAAACAACTTATTAAAATGTGGAAAATCGATTTTTAATTTCATTTTTTATATCCAAAATGAGTATTCTTTAAATTGACAAAGCCTAAATCGTACCTCCCTTTAACCCCCAAAATGATTTAAATCATAATTCGCTATATTATTTTTGAAAACTTGCTAATAATTAAAACATTTTAATCAGAATTCCCAACCATAATTAAATTATTTTAAAAGGAGACTGGAAAATTGAAAATTGCCTATTGAAATATTAATATGGCCACAAAATAAACACGTTAAAGCTTTGCATCTAACCATAAGTAGTACGTACGCCAAAACAAAGAAAATTGAAATAGCCAAAGTGATATAATAATATTCATTTACGGGCGAGAATGTTAGCGACATCTTTTTATGACGTTTTCTGTCGACGTGCGCATAAAAGCAGCACGCACACTATACTTTTACAGCCCCATTTGACGCAAATAGCTACGCGGGGGTGGCTGCTGCATGTTTGTCCTTGCTGATCATAACTACAAAGATGGATATAGCGCACAAATCCCTACCTTTCCTTTTTCTGCGCTTCAGGCAAGTGTCTGCGTGGCAAAAAAAGAACTGCATAGAGGCAGCCCCCGAGTACATTTTCTACTTTATGCTTTCTGCGTAAATTTCCCTAGCTTTTTTACGCGGCGCGCACCACTTTATACCTCGGAATAAGAATTATAGGTGGCGGCTTAATAGTCGGGCAGAAGGAGCCCGCGAGGAAATCAACACGCATTGTAACACGAAAAAGAAGCAAATACGACATGAAAAAATAACAAATACCAATACAGCGGGCGGCGGCGGTGGCGCGCGAATGCAAAGCAAGCTTTGCGAAATAAAAACGGAAATTCGTTTTGTGCTCTAATAAAAATATCATGCCGTGTGCGCGAGCGCGCGCTTGTTGCAATTGCTCAAGGTGGAGGCAGTAGCAGTGGCTTTACAAGTATTTCGTGTCCGTTGTGCATACGCAGCGGCAGCATGAAAAACGGGGGCGGTTGGCTGAGCATGATGTAGCGGTTATAAAGGCGTGCGCGCGATAAAAATAAGGAAATTGTTCAGGCGGCCTGCGCATAGCGTGTGTATGCAAAGATTGACTCCATTGCCGATTCCACCGTCACCGTCACCGCCACCACCGCCAGCTTTGTATGCCAAGATTTCCATTTCGCGTTGCGTGTGAGTGTGTTTGAATTTCTTGGGTCGGCGTGCGAACGAAAAAGGACGGGCTGCATTTTTTTCTGCCCGTGGTGTCCCACACTCGCAATTTTGATGAATGACTAGCCGGCACGTCAGGCTCGAGTGTGCCGCTGGTCCGAGGGTGTAATTGCGAATTCTGGACAGGAAAAACCGCACTAAAATAACATTAAAGGGCTAACACGCGTAACACGCTGTCGACCCTGTCCGGGCAAATCGTTCAATAAATATTTCCTCTACAATTACTTTTATCCTTTGGATAGTTAATCTTATTCCTATTTCTCCCTCTTCACCATATATTTCAATATTTATCTATTTCAAACAATCCATCCCCCTTGCGTAAACTAGATTTAAAAAAAGTATCGTTCCCACTTTTTCAAGCCGAGTAAGAAGTACTTGTCATTATTTTTGACATAGTTTCGAGTAGTTTATATTGCTCATTAGCGAAACAATTTTCTAAGCGAACGCAATAACTTATGAAAAACCATGAAATATTTGCCCAAGTGCGCGCCATTTGCATAAAGCGATTTATCAAATATGTTTATCACATTGAAATGGCGCTGGAAACATTTCCACTGCATGCGCACTTATGGTGCGGAAAAAACTAACTCGCGAAAATTGCGCTTTGCACTCTCTGTTCTCGTCAGCAGCGCAACGAGTTCAAGATTTATTTCCACCTCCTTCCCTCGTACACACATTCAGCAATTAGTCAGACTTTGAGTGACTGACTAGTTCTAAGAGTGCAATTTATCCTTGAATAATTCAAAGCCTAATCAGGATATTGCAATTTCCATAGTTTCGCGCAAGCAGATTTGAATCGCAAATGCAAATAATATCAACGTTAGAAATTCGCATGCTTCAAAAACTATTTTCCTTATTAAATTATAATCTAAACTCGGAATAACTTTACAAAGAACTTAATTAAAAGTTCGTTTAGACGAAGGGAAAACACGACTTCTGGAAGACGTCAGAAACCGGGAAAAACCCTCCTCGTCATCATCCGGACATTTTTTTTCCTCCTATTCCGCGTCTCTCCGTCCGCGAAAAGTGATTGAAAAGTTCCAAGTTCCACGCGAAAAAATGCCAAGTTTAATTCATTCCGCATTTTTGCGCGACCGACGTTCACGTCTGACTTGTTCCGTGTTGTTTTTTCGTGACAGTTGCACCACGCGTACAAAACAGTGTCGTTTTTTGCCCGTCTCAAGAATACTTCAGTGTCTTTTTCAACGCTACAGCGCACAGCGTCTGCTTATTTCGTCGGCGAAAAGAAAGGAAATGAAATTTCTGCGCGAAATATAATATTTCTTATTAGCGTTTGCTCGTAATGCCAGAAATTGTATAATAAAATGAAGCGAGGGCGAGCTTAATGCGCGAGAAATTTAAACCGAAGAAGAAGGCGAGTCATGCATGAATTCGCTTCGAGTCGTCGCTGCGCATTTCTAATTGAAATTGTTTTTAGCACATTACGCAATTTCTTTTTACAACAACTACTACACAATGGGGAGGGGGCGGAGAAGGGCGAGCGGCGGCAGTTTCAATTACATAGATTACGCTGCGGATGTATTGCTAACCGATCTAATGCTTTTCAAAGCGTTCAAATCGATTTGATAATTCAATAGCGCGGAATTATCTGAATTACGTGTGCGGCAATAGCCTCGGGGGCAGATGGTATTAATGGCTAAACTTGTTGGCTACCTCATCGTAGATAAAGTTGTCAATTTCCTCCAACGGGCGGCCATACAGTTTCTTCGGGAACGGCTCGTACTTGGCCGGCAAGCGTGAGCCGTCCTCCACACTGAGTTTCCGGCGCGGTTGGAAACCGTACTCCTTGATCAACTGCACCGTTTTCCGCTCTAAGCGTTCAAGCGACTCCCTCGTGAAGGGCTTCACTTGAGCCTTCCGCACTTGCCGCTCGGTGGGCCGCGGTGGGTCGGAGGCGCGTTTAACCGTCGGATCAAATCCGGGTGGCGGAGCATCATCATCATCGATATCGATACGCGACTCCGGACCCCACGGATACGACACCGGTCGTTTTGCGACAGCACCGCTGCTACGGCGAAGGTGGCCATCGTCTTCCGCACGACATGCACCACCATTAGCACCACCACCAGCACCACCACCGATGTGCACTCTTGCTTCTTCGTCGGCGCCGCCGTCATGGATAACGACCGCATTCCGGTTGCCGTTCGGCGTGCGCTGCTTGCGCTTTATACGCACTCGCTCAAAAACGCATTCAACCGGTGGCGGCGGCTCGTCCTCCTCGTCATCCTCATCGCTGCCGTCGTCGTTCGGCGGCAGCGCGTCATCGTCGTCGTTATCGTGGTGGTTGTGCCGGCGCCGCTGCTGATCTTGGTATTCCGGGCGGCCGCCGAGCTCCTCTGCATAGTCCCAATCAACAGCCTGGTGGCGGTGCTGCCGTTGCCGTTGCCTGTGCTCTTCGTCGTCGTCGTCGTCGTGGTGGCGGTGCAGCGACTCGCGCGACATTTGTCCGAGGCGTTTGTCGGAGGGCAAAGAGCGCGTACGTGGATAGCAAGCGCGCGCGGCCGCGCCGGATGTCTGCGAGGCGGCGGCGGCGGTTAGGGTCGGCGCTCATGGGCCCGATGGGCCGCAACGTGACGACGGTACGGCATAGCGGATGTCTCGCGGTCGACTGGCGGCTCCGGCGTACGCGTTTGCGACGTCCCGGCGCGTTCCACGTTCAGCCAGCGCGCCGCCGCCGCTGCCGCCACAGCTACAGGCCTAAGCGTATCGACATGCAGCTACTGCATTTCCACCGAAAATTTTTCTCCGAAACAGACACCAAATCACCGTCAAGCAATAATTATCTCTCAATAAATTAGCCCAAACGTCAAAATCAAAATCCACAAATGTCTTTCAACTTTTCTCAATCCTTAGTGAATAATTAAACTGGTCCAATGCGAATCACGAGCAAAAAATAGCAACTAAACCTCTATCTCGATATGCAATTGCACTCTGAACGCAAGCAAGCCACCAGCGAGTTCAACACTGCCGCCAGCGTACATAAGCGACAGGTAGCCAACACCAACACAACAGGAAAAAATTACATTAGGTGGAGAGCCGTAGCCAAGTTTAATATGCCCCTCGCCGCCGCATCACGTATGCGACATGCAGTACAAGGATAATAGATAAAAATAGCATTCGATTGCGCGCATCGAATGGAACTTGAATAATGATGGAACACGTAAATAGCCCCGGCGCGTCTTACAATAAACAAAGATTAAAGCGCACCGAAAGTGAAGCATATCGTATACATTTACCTACATAGACTACGAATAAATATAGCATCGCTGCGAGTCAATTGTGCACATAATACCGCAATGCTGTCGATTTTCACAAGGTTTATGCGCGTGTCAATCAATCGGCGCATCAATGAAACACACGAATCAGAATGTTCTACATTTTCAAAAACAATGTAAATACCTTTGTTCAACCTTGACTTAACAACAATAAGCGTACCGAAAAAACAATGTCGTTAACTATGAAAATAGTTACCACCAACTAGCTAATCATCCATAAATATTTTTGGTGATTAACCCGCTAAAAATAATGCAAATTTCTGGCAGAAATGTTCATATGATAAGCAAATAAATTTCCTACGAATGATTTAACACGTCACTATAATCGAAAAATCGCTAGAATTTACTGTAAAATACATGAAATTCGATAAAAATTCCTTCAAACTTTACTTTGTTACGCGCACATAATTAAGTAATTTACATATGAATGTAAGTCGCGTTGCGGAAATAAAAGAATTCCGCAAAATGCACATGCTGAAAATTGTATTGTTTCCACCGCGCATTCGACCCGCCACTTTGCTGCCCTGTTTGTTTTTATAAATTTAGTCCACGTCTTCTTGGACCTTGGACCGGGGGCTTTATATGCCCCGTTGGTTTTTTTACAACCCCCGCAAAGTAGCCGCGAGCCATAGGCACACATATCCCTTACAGCGATTTATGAAAAAATAAAACGCGATTCTTTGCACCCTTTCAAACTCAACCCTTTTTTGCGCTCAGTCTTGGCATTTCGCACAGCCACATATTCCAATTAACATATTACACAAAAAGCGATTACGACGAGTAAATGAATATAAACAAATCCTATACAAATAACGGCCGGCAAAAAAAATTAATACACCGAGCACCAGCCACCCCTTCCTCAAAATAAGCGTGTAGGTACTTCGTTAATATTGACTTTGTGTATTTTGTTCGTAGATGGCACTGAAAAGGCACACCGGAAATGAGGAAAGAACTACAGAATGAACGAGTCGCATTGTACGCAGCCGTGCAGTGTTGTGCGCCGACCGACCCAGTTACTTATCCGCTTGTTGGAGGAGCGTAACGCGCGCTAAGGGCTTAATGTAAATACCAAATAAGGAATAATAAATTAAGTCACGACCCAGTTTTGTTTGGCGGCGCGCACACACACACACACACGCACGCGCATGAACGCAGCACGGAAATTTCAAATCGTACGCACAATTCATTATGGAACGCGAACCGCATAATGATTATCATAATACGCAAAACGTGCGAGCGCAGACCGTGGAACGCGTTAATAGTTCGGACGAAAATTCGAAACAAGCAAGGAAAATCGAAAACTAATAAACTTATTAAGCACCGACCTAAACTTTTCTCGCTCGCGCGCGCGCTTGACGTGCATTCAACTCAGGCAAAGTCCTGCTGTATTCTTCTATTCCACTTTGCCGATTTTCATCAAATAGCAGCTTATGACTCGCTCGCTGCTTCGCTCATGATAAATTAATTAAGGATGAATCTGATTGGATCGAACGTTCATTCATTGAGTAAACTTGCGAGATTAAATACAGGCCCGGCTGTAATTAAATCATGAGCAAACATAAAACATATTTCCTCGAAAAAATTCTTTCTCCTTATATCTGACTCGATAAATATGTACACATTCCTCAATCCGGATATATTTTCAATATTTCCTTCTGTGAGTTTACTTTAGATAAAATAAATTCGTAAAGTTCACTTCATCCAGGCTGAAGCTGAGAAATATTTATAATGATCTTTGCACAAAAAAAAAGATTGAAAAATAGCATGTCAAATTCGCCGATATCACGACGAGCATGTGCATCTGACGAGAAAATATAATAATAACCTCATTTTCAATTGCATTAAACTTGCCGCCTCCACCTTCGCATATTGGAATCTGTCAGTCGACGGAAGGCATACGTCGAGAACATTCTATTATGTTATCAAACGCATACCGGCGCACTTGCCGCTCGCCGCTCGTCGTCTAAACGCAACACGAGAAAGAAAACCAGACACGAACTTATGAAATTCCAATCGCATTTGTTATTTACACTCGTGCTCGCGCTAATAGCAAACTGCAACTGGAGAACATAAATATTTATTGAAATCTACAAACTTCAATATTTATCTACTCGCAGGAGAGAGCAACAAAAAATCAGCTCATTATTTATCCAATTTAATCAACGCGCTGAGTGATTAGCAGTGAGAGAAACAAAAACATGGACAGCCCGGAAATTGGCTTTGTTTTCATTATCGACGCGATTTACAAAGTGGCAGCTAAACGCCAAAGAGACTACCGACGCGATTTTTCCAAGCACATTTCAATGTGCGACTAGATTGGCATTTTCATCCGCCTCGAACGCTGTGAATATTTCATGATTTTAATTTGCATAGAATGGCCAGGCAAGTAAGCAAGCATCACCCGCATATGCGATTTTCCAACACAGCAGCAGCAACCCGCAACTCCTCCTGCTGTGAAATGGATTTCGACGTAAAACAGGGGGCGAGAACAAGACACGGACGAAATTTGTATGTAACGCGTTCGCGATAATACGAAGGAAATGCCTGTACACATGTTTGCAACTATTGTAGGCGTAAAACGGCGGGCGCAATTCTCGCCATGTTCAACAGACAGCGATTTCCGGTCCAGTTTGCGCGTCGTTAGGGTGCGATGAGGTGAAGGAGAGAAAACTACATACATACATGGCATGTACCTACTCGAAACACAGCAAGGCCAAGATGGAAACAAAAACGTGTTTAAATATTTACCAACAACATATACGAAATGCTACGTGTATTTTTACACTGCACGCAGGTCGAGAGCATTCTTTCTACATAACGTCTGTATAAAATTTTTATGGGGGGTGAGTTGATGAAGAGGTTTATAGCTCCGACAACAAATTGAAATTGAAATGTCATGTTGGGACAAAGGCTATATTTTTCTCTCGCGCCTCGACTACTTGCACAATGAAGCTTTAATGACAAAATAAATAATCATAAAACGAAATGCAAATAAATATAAAAAAAATTTATGCTAAGCTTTATGTTCTCAATTATAATACGTTTTTGCGCAAGTTTAATGAAGAAGTAAATCAGTCAAGAATCTAAATTAGGTAATTAACTTTTTTAACTTCTTTAAACTCTCCACCGAATTAATATAATTGCTTATTCCTCTTCGATAATAATTGATGATTTCATCACCGCAATAATATTAATAATCAATTCATTTTCTTATGAAAAAAAATCCATCCTTAAATATCTTTCCGAAAGTGTCATTAATGATAACCGTATAACTAAACAAACTGATAAACCCAATGAAGAAAAATCAAGGTGATCTTAATCGCCAAAAGGTATAAACACCCCCGTAGAAAAAGCTTTCCATAAGCAGCAAAAATTAATAACTTCGTTGCAGATACATTCGAAATTCATGAAACAACCGCAATTTATGCTCGGCATTTGTGCACACGTAAAACAGCTGGAGAATGCGCCATTAAAAAGTGCAGTCTTATGGCATAATTTAAACGAATTGCCAAATGAAAAACACTCCAATTTGCGCTGCAATAACGAGAAGCACGCGCAAATGCAAAAATTAACAGCACTATGTGTGAATGCGTGGGTGCTCTTGGCTGTAATAACACAATGCAGACATTATAAATTTCCGCGAGGCATACTTAAATTTAAACAAACAAAAAAATAACCAACACCCGAACCTTGCGTGCTATTTCACCTTCTATAAAATACTAATGATTATAATACAAACGCATAACGCATGAACATAGTGTACCCTGCAAATGGCACACTTGCTTGCGTCCTGGAACAGGAGCCCGTTAAAGGACTGAACGATGTCGTTCCGTATGAGTTGCACGTTCGCTTTTACGATCCGCACTCCCGATGCCAATGCAAGTTTAGTGCAATGCATTGCAATGCATGCCTAAATTTTTCTCGTGCCGTAAAATTTATTATACGCTCCTTTTGCAATATTTAGTGACTGGTCAGGCTGCGGTAACTGCAGCTATAGTCAAAATCATTGTTTTTATTGCCTTAAAATTTTAATCAATTATTTATTCATCTGCTGATTGCTAAAATTTCAAAAGAAGAAAATGCTTCAATCCAATAAAACGATTAAAGCAAAACAACGTAATGATAAATTGAGAAGACAACGAGCAAAAGAACAGAAAGAGAGTAGATTACAAGGAGGCGGCAATGCTTAAGTATGCACGAGACACATCGCCAATGCTTTATCATAGCCAGCAACGTAGGCGGCGGTTGGCAGCCGTGTTGGAGGTGCCGTCGTTATTTTCCGGATCAGTGTGATTGATACGGCGGATTTGCATGTTTGTACAAACTGGCAAACAAACACAAAAATCCACTAATTGGAATTAAAAATATCAAACGCCCTTTTTTTCTTTACATTCGCGTTACATGCGTGTGCGTGCGTTTAATCCACAACTGCCGTTCGCTTAGTGGGTTGGTGCGCTTTAAATAATTTCAAAGATGTTCTCATTAATAATTAATGGCTCAAGGCATTCAAGTACAATCATCATTAAAAATATTAAATGAACGCAGCAAGCAAGCAAGCAACCAAGCCAGGGTTCACGTAATCAATGAAACAAGAAATATAAAGGAACGTTACAAATTCAAACGAATTGTCCTCTTTCTACTGCGTCTTTGTCTTTTGCGCCAAGAAAACATTTATTCTCACGCACAACACGAGATGGTTTTTCGCTGAATTTTCGCGGAAACACATTCGATTTGATCGCGCACAAAGGAGCAAAAGAATATATTGATGTTCGAAGCGGTTTGCAATTTATTATTTGCATTATTTCCATCATGTAATAATTGTTTTTCATGCGGAAATCGTATATAATAAAAACACGAGCAGGCAAATAATTGAAATAAATAACTTAGGCTCGTCGAGTCGTTAACGGCACGCTTGGTGCATGCTTGGCAAACGAAAAATAAATATGTAATACGTGTATATATTATAATTAGCATCGATCCGCTGCTTTTTTTTTCTACAATTCATTCGTTATTTATTCTCGCACCGGACGCGCCACGTCATCGATTTTCCCATGAAGTACGAACGCATTATCAGCGCAAGCATTCTCCAGTGCAATAATTGCAAATATAAGCGCGCCGCCCGCGCGTAAATATTTAAACATTACCGAACATTGCAAACGGCATGGCGTGCGCGCGCCACAAATCAGCGCTGTATGCAGCAATTGTCCCAGTTAATTTCACGCGCTGAGGGTGCGATTGCTGAATAAATGCATGCGCGTGATTGAAAATCGCCCGAATTGTTTTTCCGCGCGCGCGGCTCACATTGTTGCGCGCGCCAGGAAAAGAGCGGGCTAACTTTAGCCGCGATGCAGTGCGCACAGCGGCGGCAAGCGAGCGTGTGTATGTGCGGAGGCGGTTGAATAAGTCGAAACGCGATGTGGTACTACAGGTAACCAACCCCTCTCACATTATTTATCGACCCACATCTGCAGAGCTTGTTGCGTCGCACCTGACGTCACGCAACTCGTACAGAGTGGCGGCTATTGTTCCAACTGTGTAGTGAAGTAGCGCAGCGAAAAAAAAATTGTATAATATAATGATAAATGTTTGCCAGGCTTGCGTGCACCGAAAATGTTATAATATTTTTTTCTTTGCTTCATGTTGCCCTATAGCGCTTTTACTACCGCGGATAATTTTCATCAATAGTACCTATACTATGGTAATTGCTCGCGGTTTTAAATAAACCGATACTCATATTTCCGGAAATTATTATAATATGTGGGTCATTTAAATTTAAATAAAGTTCTTCAAATTGCATCACTCCGCCACCTATGGCATCACGCCGAAGCTATTTCAAAATATTAACACTCCTAACGCCACCTCTACAATTCTCTACGAATTCCAGATGATGATATTTTTAAATTTAAATGTTTCAGCGTTTAATCATAAATAACTTTGCCGCAAATGAATAATGAATGCTACATGTTACATGGATTAATAAACAAATACCGTTAGTACCATATATTATGGAAAATCCATAAATAACGTTATAAAATGCAGCGCAATTGATATATCGCAATATTTCTAGTCCTATGTGAACATCAAAGCAAGCGAACCCTTTGCAGCCTAAAATCTAATCGAAATCCAATCCATTGACAATGCCACACTAAGCGAATGGCCATATCAATTGTGCGCTGTGTTGGGTCTACGGGCGGCATATAATGGGTTGATCGGGGAAATAATCTGGGAAATTGGCGAGCGCAGGAGGAGGAAGCGGCAACAACTTGCACAATATATAAATGCGAATCAATAGCCGGTTCGGCGGTGCGCAATTCGAGCGATTGTCAGATCGATGGCATGGACGCTATCGTCCATTGGCTGCAGAAAATCAATAGAGGTAGACCGATTTTATCGATTTCGCAAGCGCCGGTTGCGTTGCGGCTCTCCCGTTCGCCTGCTTCCTCCCCAGTTGATGTCGAACGAGTGCAACGCGACGAGCACGCAGTGGCGGTGGCTAGCGTAAAAGGGAGCACACACGTTTCAAATTGCGCGTTGTCGAGGGGCGAAGCGCGCCCGCAAACAGAGCGTGTGCGTCTGCACGATTTTCGGGAGGGAAGCGACAATACACAACCTGAAGCTAAACAGATCTCCTCTCGCCGGTATACGCTCCACTTCTGATTAACAATAATAGTGCGACATGAGCGTTAAAAAACTTTGTTCACCGTGTCCAAGTGCGTATGGAACGAGGCACAACTTTGTGCAATCATAATAACAACACGTGCAAATGTAGCGCGGAAATCAACATTCATTCATTCAGGTAAATATCTGGTGCAATTCGAAATGTTTGCAGGTTATTAATGTTTCATTCACGTTGCAGCCCGATTATCACGTGTCGCAATACGAGAATAAACAAAAACAAAGCGCACAATGGATCCGCATGCGGAAAACTATCAATTAAAGTGGAACTCGTTCGGCTCCTATTTGCACGGCTGCGTTGCCTCCGCATTGTACAACGACCACTTCACCGATGTTTCCCTGGTGACCATGGACGGGCGGCAAATTCAGGCGCACCGCTTTATCCTGTCGGCGTGCAGCCAATACCTTAACCAAGTGCTCAAAATGCAAACAAAGACATTCCACGTTTCGCCGCTGAGCATTATATTGCCGCCGGAGATCAGTTACAAGACGCTCAAAGTGCTCGTGCAGTACATGTACTGCGGTGAAACCACCGTATCGCAAGAGATCCTCGAAAGTGTGCTGCGCGGCGGCGATTTACTTAAAATCAAGGGTCTATGGAGACCGCGCGACGAAGATGGTCATGGTTCGGAACGCAGTGACAAATCTGATCGTAGCAGTGAACGCAAATCGAACGCAAACAATCATGCTAAACCGCCGCAACCGCAGCCTAATTCCACCACCAGTAAACATCCCAACAATCGGAGTTGCACCTCGACGCCGGTGAATACTAATTCCAGTTCGAATGTCCTGCAACGCAACACCCCAACCCCCATTAACAATTCAGTGATCAAAGAGCCACCACGAACGCTGCAGGAGCGCAACGAAAAGATCCTTCAGGTACCAGCGCCGAAACGGCAGAAAAATGAAGAGTCAGTTATAAAAACCACGCAGCAAACGCCGCCTCCACTAGCGCCTATTCAACTACGGCATAAACAAATCGAACGCACCGAATCCGTGAAAGACAAGCAACAGGCTATGAAAGAAAAAGGCAAGGCGAAAGACCAACCAGACAAGGAAATCAACGCCAAGGACTTGATGCAGATACTCGTCATTAAAGAGGAGCCGATCGAATGGTCCGAGGTGAACCAGGATGAAATTGAACTGGTTGAACGCGAAGAGATCTTCCATTCCGAACTGATTATCAAACCGGAAGTGCACATGGACGACGGGGATGAGAATCCTGAGGACCTCTATTCACCACTTACTTGCGAGCTCTGCTCAGAGACGTTTACTGTACCTGCTGACTGGGTCAAACATGTCCAAACGCATACGGATATGATGCCTGCAAAGCGACAAAAACGAGGACGGCCATCGAATGTAAGTAGATTTTATATGATAAATCAGCTGATTCTTCTATCATGAATTGCATTATAGGATGATGACGACTCTAATTTCCCGCCACTACAATGTGACATGTGCCAAGAATACTTCTATACGCCGGCCAAGTGGGTACAGCACATTCAATCCGCGCATACCGAGCAGGAAATGCAGGATGTGAATAAATCGTTGCGAAACCGACGTTCGTTACAGCGCTCATCATCGAGTCAGATACTGAAGAATACCGGACAGCCCAAGATCTGTTCCGTATGCGATAAGAAATTCCCATCACATGCTTCCATGATTATACATAAACGTACACATACCGGCGAGCGGCCCTACAATTGCGACTACTGCTGCAAGGGTTTCAATGTAAAAAGTAACCTATTAAGGCACCTGCGAACGCTGCACGACAAGTACGTGAATCCCACGGACGTGGAGAGCAAAGAAGGCGACGACAGCGATTCGTAAAGCTCCCAAATTCATGTTTAGTTTTAAGATTACTAATGAAACTATCGACAATCTGCATTATATTGACGTTTCCGGCAGGCTCCATTTGCAATAGACTCTTGCTTTAAGTATTTTTGTAAGATGTAAATGGCTTCTATTACATTATGGCGCAGGGCGCGTTTACGTTTTTCTATCACGTAATGTACGTAATTATATGAATAACTAGATTTGTTCATAGTCTACTTCTACACTAACTAACTCTCAACGTTTTTCCATACTGGGAGTACCAGTTGTACATCAGTCATTGCGAATATTTGTATTAAACTTCAAGGTAAACTAAAGTTTATTGTAATTATTGAATAATTGTGATCTGCTTATGTACTATCTAATAATTATATTCTACTTTTTTAATATGATAACGTTTTGGAGAAAATAAACGACTACTCTATGGCAGTTAGGTTATATGGCGTCGGTCGTTATAAGCGAAAGTAATTTATGAGACATACCTTATTAATCGATGTGGCGATGGCTCCATTCCTGGTCCTTGGGATTTCCGGGAAATGTGGATTCTGTTCTTATTGTTTATAATTGTATTATCACTCAGCGCTAAATATTTCACTAGAAAATAACTCGCGATGACCACGCTGGTCTACACACTTCTACGGGTTATGTCAAAATGGCCGACAGCATTGTGATCAGCGCCAGAGCTGTGGTAAACTTGACAGCAAAACAACAACACTACTCAGGTGTGGATTATTTGGTATAAAATGTAACATATTGTTTTATTAAAACAATACTGCCTATAGTCACACATAAAGGCCAATCTAACAAGTACAACGCCACCGACTAATATCCATTTTGTTGAATAATCCAACAACCATAAATGTATATAAATAAAATGTTAAAAACGTTAGTTACTAAATTCCTGGGCTCGCTCCAAATCATTATGACTGATTATTTGAGAAGCTTCTTCGCGATCAATTTCCTTCACATGACTGCAGCCAGCCACGACATAAGTGCAGAAATATTTCTCTGCAACTGAGAGCAGCTCTGGTCGAAACGTTATTATAAAGAACTGAGTGGTTCTTGACATCTCCTGTATAAAATCTACAATTATATTGCGATTCGCTGCACTAAGTGCGGAATCCGCTTCGTCCAATAAGAATAATGGTGGATTCTTGTTGGAAAACATTGAGAATACCATCGCAAACGCAACCATAGTTTTTTCACCTCCAGACAATGTTCTCGCATGAGTTAAATCGCCACGTGTTAAATCAAAGGTGGCTTTAAGACCCACTCCCAAATATGAGTCCAAAGTTACATCATCTTCACGAGCATCTGTAGATTGTATAAGAGATAGAGACGCGGAACCTCCCGGTGCAATTCTATTAAAAATCCTTTCGAAATTCATTGCAATATTGGCAAACTGATGCTGGAGCAGTACTATGTTTTGATGTTTTAACTTAGCATATACAGTCTCTAATGTCTCAATACTATCCTCTAAACTGCGTGATCTTTCTATTCGACTGATCGCCGCTCTTATTCCTTCATGATCATATGAGTCTTCTGTCCACTTTCTATCTGAACATTGGAATAATTCCTTTTCGATATTAATCAATGTTAATTTGAGCTGAAATTTAAATATGTATTGAATTGGATCATCAATTTAGCGTGTTATCACCTACCTCTTCCAAACTCATGTTATTGTACTCATTTCCATCTCTTGGATACTCACCAATAATTTTTTCTTGTTCAGCGATTTTAGCTTTTAATTCCGAACGTTTTTCGTTCAATTTCATTCTTTCATTCCAAGCGTGTTCCATTTCTTTTTTTATCGAATGTAATCCAGATTCTTCGGCAAAAATTAGTGGCTGTAATTCAGCTATTCTCTTATTCAAATCTTGAATGTGTTGGAGAATTTTAGTAACTTTAGTTTTAATGCAAGATATCTGATATTCAGCTTTAGCTACCCTCTCTGTATTCGTCTCGTGGTGTGGACAATACAACTCAAAGGAAGAATCGTCAATAACTTTTCGTGCATCTTCTTTGTGTATGCGCACATCGTAACACCGAGCATTAAGATGCGCTTGTGTCTTGTGTAATTCTTCATATGCGTTCGCTGTTTTTTTAGCTGTTCGTTTTAAATGCGGCAATCTCTCGTTCAGTCTTACCAATTCAGTTTTTTCTTCGTCAGGGAAACCAGCAAGTCTAGAATCATCTTCCAAGCAGCGCTCCATATCGCTAACACGTTCTTTCAGTACTTTCACATCAAGACAAAATTTCATATAAGCTTCTTCAAATCTACTCTTGCGATTATCATAGTTGAACATATACTCTTTGGAAAGCAGATGTTGGTTAAAAGCTGTATCGATGCTCATCACCAATTGGTAATGATCGTTCCTTAGATTCTCTTTGAGTTTAAATACTTTATTCTGCTTTTCAGAATGCGTATCAAATTCCTGATCAAGTATTCTCAAGTTGTCTGTGATTTGCGAACATTTCGAAAGTAGATCTCTGCAGTTTTTAGCAAGAGCAACGGACGACATCGAGGGATCACTATCACCAAATGTAACGGTGCCATCCAAATCCCATAGGACATTGCCTTGCATGACAAATGTATGTTGCTCTTGAAATTCACTCGGTGGATTAATAATATCCATGTTTATGCATCTGAAGGCGTTTCCAAAAATTGAGGAAATGATCGGAAGAAATTCAGGTTTGTACTTTAACTCACTAAGTAAAGGAACATAATCCTAAAATTACAATGGGTATTAGCGCAATATCGATATTAAACTGGAATTACTAAGTCACTTACTGAATCCAAAGTGGGAAGTTCAGAATCACGTACTTTAAATTCACTAAGAACTAGAAATCTTATTTCACCAGGTGCATTCATCTTTTCTCGTATATCCACATATCTGATTGCAAGATCAGCAGTTTTCACTACGTGACTGTAAAGAACTTCACCACCCACCAATTGGGCAGCTTCTGCACACTCCAAAGAACAGTCAAATAAGTCAATAAGTGTACCACAATATCCGTCGATAAGTTCCGCACTGTCTTCCATTTTTCTAGCCTCCGCAAGCATCTTGTTAACCATACTATTTCCAATTACAAGTTCAGTTAAAATGTAATTGTTATAAGATGCTTTTGCTAACATGAATTCGTCGTCTACTATGGACAATTCGTCAAACAAGGCTCTTTTCTTACTCACAATCTCTCTAAATGATGAAACAATTAGTGTACAATTTAATTCATTACCAATAACTTACTGCATTTGGGTTTGTAATTCAGCACATTTTTGATTAGTTTTAAGAAGAATCGTCAATTTTTGTCTTATCAAGTTGGAAAGTCTTGCGTACTCATTTGCGCTATGAACTTGTTCAGCCTTTAAATCATTTACATCATTGACGTTTCGATCCACAATGTTAGTACGAGCTAAACGTTCGGTTTCTTCTTCGCGTTTGAGGCTTTTCTTGGTTTCACTAGAATTAATAAGAAGTATTTGTATTTTAAAATGATTTCTATGAAAATGCGTACCTTAAAGCACGAGCTAGTATATTTTTTCGGTCCTCCATCGTTTTATTAGAAAGGATAATTTGTCTTTTCCATTCTAAATACTTTTGTCTGCTTCTATGGTATGAAAATTCATCTTGTGCTTTAAAGGCATTCGCTTTCGCAATTTTAAGCTGCGGTTTTACTGCATCCAATTCGGCCTCAGTCAATTCCAAATCACGGGTGAAAGCACTAATTTGTTCTACAGCTTCAAGTTTTCGTTTTTCAATGAGTGATCTTTTTACCATATTGGTTTCGATGTCAAGCTGGATATCTTTCTTTCGCTTATTTAGATCCTTCATACGAGAATATGATCCATTTAACGTCGTTCGATTTTTGCTTAATTCCGATTTGGACTTTTCCAACTCTGATGAATATTTTTGTACTTTTTCTTTCATCTCTGTATGTTTTTGCTTGAGTTCGGTTATTCTGTCATTAGTGTTATATTTAGTTTCAATATCTCGCAGCTCCTTCTTAAATATATCGTACTCCTTTTTATTATGAAAGTACGTAGCCGCCGTCTTTTTGCGTAGCAACTCTTTATACTTTTTGTAATTATTAAGATCGCGCTTGGTACGTTCTACTAGCGGTCTTAAATGTTTAACCTTCATGACATAGAGTTCTGCATCGCTCTTAAAATGGTTCAATTGCTGATCGATTTCCTTACACTCTGCTAGGAAATCATTCGTGCCAGTTATTTCATACAATAACTGCAATCGTTCCGCATCCGATTGCATCGATAACTTTGTTATCTAGAATTTAAACTTATAATAACAATGACTAAATTAATGGATTAGACGTACGGATCCCTGCTTTAACATATAATATTTTGCGAATGCTTTAATGAAACCTGCAGCTGACATATGGGTCATCAAGTCTTTAAATGTTACAACATGATCATTTATTTTTAATTTGCAATGCGTAGCTGTGATTTCTCGAGTTATATGTACTTCATCTGTATCGTACTAAAACGCAGACATAGCCTTGTTATTTTGCCGACGACCACTAAGTAAACAAACTCCACTTACCGCTTGAAGCGACCGATCAGTGTTGTCTAGAACCAATTTGACTCGGCCCGATTTAATTCTGGCCGAGTACCGATGCAAAAGATAAGATCTCTCCTTTGCTGACAAATGCGAAAACTCATTACTGAGCACAAACTCAATAGCTATAAAAACTCATGCAATTTTAGTCCCATTAGAAATCATAACTATTGCAACTCATACCTGCGAAAATATTGCTCTTGCCACTGCCATTGTAACCCACGACACAGTTCACGTGCTTATCAAAGTTTCTTATAACTGTGGGATCTCTAAAGCTGCGGAAGCCTTCAATAATAATCTACAACGATTCAATTACATGAAGCTGATTTTATTATTTTTGAATACTATTGCAAATTAGCTTACCTCTTTTATGTACATTTTTTCCGCAGCACTGCTAACACTGCTAACCGATTCAAGCACGTTTAAGTATGGCGTCAGCGTTCGTTAGGGTGTGCTTGGAGGTGGTACGCATTTCCCCAAACTTGATCATGCGCATAGATGGATGACGCTAAAGGACATATATTTAAATTTTCAAAAATTTGTTCTGTTAAAAGAATTGTTAATTAATATAATAATTGTAATAATCAATCTGCATGTGCTACCCTCCCTCCATATCCACGTTGCTACCAAGGAAATTATTTAAAAAACAGAGTATCTAAACTTGTTAAAACAAATTAAAGTTGTTTATTTATTTAAACTTCATACAATTTTCTAAATCTGGCTCAAGTGCTAATCTAAATTCGCAATGTTTGACTCTTTTAGACAACAACAACGAGCAATTTTTCATCAATCAATTCCAAAATTCTATACCACTTCTGGTGATATCTGCGAGGGACCCAGTAATCGTGATACGTATGGATTAATGTACAGTTATCGCTCTAAATTAGATACTTCATGGTGCTCATCGAGAACAAGTAGACCAGATCCTCCACTTTTAATACAAGGGGCTACCATTTATTATGCGGGTGCCGGCCTTGTACCCGGTTACAGTGGGCACGCCCCAGGTGATATAAACAGGTAATTCACAAATAATTTTCTTCCTGATATTATACATAATGCAAATTACGTTTGTAGATTTGGATCAACATATGGAAACGGCACGAAGAATTGCTTACGATACATTCGTGGAGATTAAAATGGAAATTTAATGAACTAGGGCTCAATCGCAATACACACTGGTTACAATAAATACATGTAATTAAACCATATGTACTTTCAAGCATCTACCACGCATTGTAATTAAAATGAATTAATTATATCTTGCGTATTGATTGCATCAAAAGAGTACTGATACTGAATGAACTCTTCCAGTGCCACTTTAGTTTAACAACAAATATTACAATGAAAACCAGTATTGTGCTTGTTTTAATCCTATTAGAATTATACTTGTGTAATTCGACAAATAATAATTTACCAGCAGTTATTGAATTGATAAAGCGATTTGAAACGCAAATTCAACAAGTTACAGGTTTTCTATGTTGGCATAATGGTTATAAAATATTTAATTTCATTAGTATTCTACGCATTAACGAAATTTCAATTTCAGCTGCACTTAAACAATTAACATTGAATTTAAATATGCATGGACTCAGCTTTCACAATAATAAAAGTAAGATGAGTAAAATTGAGAACGCAAATCATAATTTGGTCATATTTGACTCAAATTGCATCTATCCCAATAATAATTCTATCAAGGTATATTGTGAATTAAATTGATATTCAATATTCATAACTTGTAATTGCAGAATCTAGCCACTCAGCACGTCTTAATGATTAATTCAGATTCATGTGATAATTCTCTTGCACGTGTTAATAATGCTCATCTCCGTAAATTCTACATTTTCCCAGCATTTGCTAATTCAGCTAGCGAAACAACACAATGTGTTAAACAATTTATGAATTCACGTTGGATATCAACTCCTTATTATTTCTCATCAATTACCAAATTACGAAATGCACACATTGTGTACAAACAAGCCCCTCAATTAGATGTTACCGTTATATCTGCTTCTGGCTCTAGTCAATTGTTTAATGACTTTTATCGCAACTTAATTATGGAAATCAAGTCTAAATTTAATTATCATTTATTTCTTGAACTATTCGCCTTTTTAAATATAAAGGCAGAGATAAAATTCCACTCTACCATGAGCGAAACAAGTAGTAGCGAATTAATAGCCTTTCCAATGACTGTTTTCCGTGAAAATCAAACAAAATTCGACTTTTTATCCTCAAGAACTCCGGACAAACAATCGTTCTTAATGAGGGCGCCACCGTTATCTGCCGTTTCTAATCTCTTCACGCTCCCATTGGAATTGCACGTTTGGTACGCATCGTACATCTTAATCGCAATCTTCTTCGTCATCATTGCAATCACTGTTAAAATAGAATGGCGATATTCGAATATGATAACTAATAAATATCGAGTACTATATCCAAATATCTTAGATATTATCCATATGCAATTGGGAGCTATAGCTCAGCAAGGCTCTGAAGCTGAACCGATTAGTGTCGGGGGTAGGATTGCAACATTTTTACTGTTTACCTTCTTTTTGTTTCTTTACACCTCATATTCGGCAAATATTGTTGCACTTTTAAGCAGCACAACAACAAATCTGCATGGCGTAAGAGCTTTGAAAGATTTAAGTGTCAAACTCGGTGCCGACAAAGCAAGATTCTCTCAAGACACTTTCAAAGTAATTCCATTTCCTACATGAACAGATAAACAAATTATAATGTTAAACAATTTGTAGAGTGAACAAGCAACTGAACATATGACATTGTTCAATATGAAATTGGCAAAAGATGAATGTTACATGAGTTTGGATGAAGGCGTTGAACTAATTCGAACCGATTTTTTTGCATTTCATGGCATGAGTGACCAGTTATATAAAGTGATTAACCAGCAGTTTGTTGACAAAGAGAAATGTGGCTTTGTTGAAATCCCCTTCTTGTCACAATCTGAACCCATGATTCCTTTAAAAAAGGGGTCGCCTCATAAAGAGCGAATGAAAGTAGGGTGAGTTTACACTCATATTTAACTCATGTCCAAAATAATAATATATCTTTTCAGATTGGCGGTGTTCTTTGAACGTGGAATATATAGCCGACTCTTAAGAATTATGTTTGCCAATAGACCAAAGTGTCATTCAAATGGTAGTAACTTTGTTAGCGTCTCTCTACTGGATTGTTATTTTGCATTTGTTATCTACTTGGGTGGTGTTGTATTATCAATCATTATATTGATGTTGGAAATTGCATCACTTCAATTTAAATCCAAGAAAAACTATTAGCAGCTTTGCCTTGAAAGCATTTTGATGTTTGTGTCCAAGTCGAGCAACATTAATTAAATGTTAAGTGATATAGATGATGTTATAGTTCTTGTTAAATTATGTATGATATTTAGATGAATATTAGATCTCATGTAATTTGATTGTACTAGATACTAATTCTAAAAATTAGCCTGAAAAATTACAAAAATTAAACACTTATTTATTATAGTATATTATTACTGTATATATTGAATGGGTATTTACTATTATATTAGCAGTAGTATGTATTGCTTATTATAATTCTAATCTTGCATTCTCCTTGAGTTGAAAACCTTTCTTCACCAACAGCTCATTGCATTCCTCCCTATTTAAATGACCAAGCTTAAGTCTATCTACTTCCACATCATCATTATCCAGAAGTACTAATTCTGGTGGAGCTCCTTGTATTTTCTTGAATTCCACATTTTCATACTTTGATAAATCTTCATAAATAAACTTCTTTACATCTGGCAATCGGTTGAGCTGACATCCTGGACAACTCTGCAATTTGTATGTATATATCAACAACTCGAACATAGTATGTATATAAATTGAACTGCAAAGCAATAACAAACCTACCTCAACTCTTGCTCTGGCATAGTGTTGCTTCTCCGATGCACTTACACATAGTGTAATAAGGGATATTATTAATATAATACTTCTCATTGTATTTTGTAAACGTGCTAAACTTCACAAAGTAAACACCAGCAAACACCTCCACAAGGCAACATAACCTGAATGCATGACAATCGCCAACAATAAAAACATTAAAAAAAAACTAAAACCTAATCTATGTAACTTTCTATTTAAGAGTTGCCCTCTTATAGAAACGATTATTTCTTCAGTTTCATGCCATAATTGCTAACTTTTAATTACTTAATTCTATCAAGAAGTCAAGAATTGTCTAGAGATGGCGTATGCTGCTTAACAATTTAATATTAATTCAAAATATATTACTAGATACTTTAAAAGTAATTAAAAAGATTATAACTTTTAACAAGAATAGCTCAAAATTAATATCATTTTCACTTACCTTTCATTTTTAGCACAACTTATTACGCCTAGATTTATTACCTGCAAATCATAAATACGTAATTATGTAAAATACCCTTCTATAATGAATTTTAATATCAATAAAATTTTATTATATGTGTATACATGTAGTTGAATTTATACAATGAAGTTTAGATTACATATATACAAAGTGAAATCATTTTAAATGATTCAACCCATCACACTCGTCTTCACGTGTCCAAATGTATGTGTTTTTGGTGTACGTGCATCTGATGATACATTTTGTTACATATAATACATTTCCATATAATTTATAATACAATCATCAATAGAGAATGAATTCATAAATTGCCTGCTTTATGGTGGATTCAATTCACGTTACGCAAATAACAAAATTTCATAATATTAAAGCCAATCAACCGTCGCCTCTTCCGTGTTAAATATTCATAATATGCTAATAAGAGTGATAATATTGATTGATTATATCACACGTCGGATTCACTTGTTCACAAAGGATGAATGCTGAATTTCCAGCTGGGTTTAGATGAATACGAATTATTGTACATCGTCTATTTACTATACACATGAATGCATTGCAGTGCAATTGCATATACGTATAATGAATACA
Organism: Aleochara curtula; assembly: GCA_963978815.1. Classification (NCBI taxonomy): domain Eukaryota; kingdom Metazoa; phylum Arthropoda; class Insecta; order Coleoptera; family Staphylinidae; genus Aleochara; species Aleochara curtula. The sequence continues at coordinate 13,357,616 of OZ022216.1, read as the reverse complement.
TAGAAGAAACGTTTAAAACGAAATATATTGAATAATTATGAATTTGGTCTCTCGCTTCGTATTCAAATCATGCTTAATTCAGCGTCAACAATTCAACTAGGTAGGTACTAGCACTCACTACATTTAATAATACAATGGATATTAAACTATTTCGCCGATAAACAATTCGATAAACCTGTATAATAAACTAACAATTCAAAACCTATAGAAAAATATTCTTATCACATGCAATTTTTCATTGTTGCATGCCGTTAGTCCATTTATTCATACGCGTGACATTTGTTACAGTTACATATTTATTAATGTATTTATTTATTTAGGTTTTTTTTTGATTTAATACTTAAACAATTGCTGTGTACGTATAAAATTCATGTACTATGAAAGATATAATTCAAATTCATTTACTTAGATACAATTTGTTCGCTTTGTTTGTTGATGATATCTCCGTATAAAATGCAATCCTGATTTGGGGATCTTGTATCTTAAAATACAATTTGATGAGAGAGTGATTTAATCAATCGATGTAACAAAGTGGATTGTACGTAGAAATGTAATAAACAAGACGTGTGTGCGCAATGCAATTGTGTTTTGTGTGCGTGTGTATATCACGTGTAGAAATCCGCTTCGTACGTTTGCGTCTCGATCGCGCAATCGATGGACGTCATCGTCGTGGTCTCGCGATCGTCCAGGCTTTGCGAGAGGGTGGTGAGGAATTGCCGAGGATGGCGGCGCTTGTAGGGCTCCCACTCGGCGTTTGGCAAATGTCAGTGCGTGACGATGACGTCCGGAGCCGATTTGGTCGTTTGGACGCTGTACGGCCGCCGGCCATCGTCCTCGAGGGTGGTGATGGGCGGCGGTGGTTTCTCCTTCATCTCTATCTTCGCCTCGGCGCGATACTTGGGTTCCTTCTTGTAGCCGAACGTGCTGAATGGAGCTGGTGGACTGGGCTTTGAATGCGTGGAGGTGATGCTGTGATTCGGCGTGCTTTGCTCCGATCCGTACGGATTGTTCGTAAAGAGAGATTCGCGCGTTTGACACGCGCTATCGCACATCTCGGGCGGCGGCGGCTGGCTGCTGACCACGTTTTCCTCATCGTCCTCCTCCTCGTCGTACGATTGGTGGCGGTGTGGATGTGGATGCGGATGCGGATGCGGCGGCTGGTGGTGATGATGCGCACTGTACGCGTCGCCATTGAGCGAATGATGGTCGTTCCTAATGAGTATCGGCAGCAACTCGCCGCCGGGCACATAACATGGGGTTGCATTCGCCCCCGCGAAGCGATGCGAGTCCGAGGAGTGTGTGCTCGAAGAACGTGACCTTCCAACTTTGCCCTTCGCCAAAGCCTTTTCGAACTGCTCGTGCTTGTCCAGCTCGTTCAGTTGCTGCTCCCGGCTCTCCCGAATGTAGTTCTATGCCGGAAACATTCAGCTAGTTAATCGCTTCATCACAACAACCCTTCGCGCCCGCAAACTTTCACCGGACGTACAAGAGTCAACTAAACTTTCACGCAATATTGATTTTCATGTCATTACAAATAAGGTTTTCCTACGATTTCTTATCAATAAACAAATATTCAATTTTACAACAACGGCAAAGTTTAAAGCCTAATTATTACTAAAGGGCCGTTTACAGTTACGCAGGTGGGAATTGTCTATTTTCTCTATTTTATGTTTAAAAATGGAGAAACTGTGACTTCCCGCAGTGCGTTTTTGAAAAGACATATTGCGGTAATGACAATAATTCCAAAACGCTTCATTGTAATTTAAAATTTCAAAAAGATTTTGTTTCTATATTAGTTTATCTCACTTCTGATTAAAGGATTTGTGAAAATTCACGTTCAAACAGAAATGGTGAAGGTTTGAACACAAAATTTCAGTGCTCGCACCACAATCTTTTAGTTTTTATTTTTTTAAACAAATATTTTCAAAGCAAATTCATTATTTTTCATTTAACTAATAGTTCGTCTCATTATAAATAATTCCTGAAATTTTGGTGTTGATCAGATTTATAGTTTTTGAGTAATGCTCATCGCCGTAATTGCAAATTTGACCAAACGTTTTCGAGCGTTAAACCTTTCAACTTTAGTGAAAATAAATAGCAATTACTTCTATTTTATTACATTATCTATTTTTAAATTTGTTAATAGTAATTTTTATTAACAATCCTAAAAACTGACGTTTTTTTTATGAATATAACCCCTTAAACTTTTCAAATAAATAATACAAAAATGACAAATACGTAGTACTTATAAATCATTGGCATTATTATTGGCTTTCACGTACGTAAAATTTTTATGCGGCCAAAAACTATCCATTGCGATCGCCACACTGAATGGCAATCCCATATGTTCGAAACTCGGATGACATTTTATCGTCGCGCAAAATTAGTTTTCAACTTTTTTTTGGAAGCCCGAATTTTGTATTTTTGTTTGGCCAGCGTGCAGGAAATGCAATGCAGCAGCAGTGGAAATATGTCATACACAATACCATTGGAAAAAATGGGAAATACGGTGGACTAGTCGCTATTATACCTGTATTGTTCGATGGTCCCTGATGAGTTTTTTGACGCAGTTGAATAGAAACGTGAAGCACATGCCGGAGAGAATCAGCGAGAAGATGACCATAATGATAATGATGTGATTCTCGCTGAATGGCATCTTCTTGTTGTTCTGCAAACAGACACGTGTGAGAAAGAAATTGTGCACAAATTACAAGCCGCCTCGCGACCGTGTGTTGATAAATCACCGGAATGCGACTGACACGCTGCCGGTGGGCGGCGGATTAAGTGCTTAATTTATTGCTACTCAAAAATAGCAAATAGCAGTTAAAACGTTTTCTATGCTTTCTCCATCCCGGAAAATAAACAACCGCAACAAAAGCTGCCGCGAGGAGACATGCGCGTAATTAAGTTTTCACTTGTATTTTTTCCAGCTCTGGAATTATTTCCTATAAATGCTTTTTCCTTTTGCGAGACGCATAAAAAACACGCCAACTGCTATTGGCGATAAAGATAGAGTGCTTTACGGCTGTATGGGATACGAGGGGGTAAAACTAAAGTTTTTTTCTTTGCGTGTAAAAAAGCGCGCAACACGAAAACAAGTTCAAACGCTGTTGGCGTCGCTGCAGTCGCATTGCATCAAAGGAAGAAAACGGTGCGCGCGTTGCGAACGGGAAAAATGCTTAAACGAATGTCGCACGGTTATAAAAAACCTCTGATGGGGATGATGTCATCCCCTGTGACATGCAAGCGAATGACATTGGACGCGTTTATGTAATTCGTCCATGTTGTATTCACTTTAATTTCACACATTCGTATTTCCTGCCGCCATTTTGCAAAAGTTGTTCAAAATTAAGAACGCACCAATGCCATTGTTCTTCCCTTGTTGCTAATGCGTCTTACGCTTGTCTCGTAATGCAATCAACCCTTTAAGAGTACTTGTAGATAAGCCATTTGGGAAAGGGGTGAAAGAAAAACTGAAAAAAGAGACACCCCCGATAAATTCTACTGCGTAATGTTTATTTTGATGTATTCTAGAATCTTCTAGAAGTTTCTACGAGTGGTTATTTGATGTATTGGACAGTGGTTCTCAACAACCCAACCCAACAACTCAACTATCTTAAAAATATGTTTAGAGTTGTGTTAGAATTAGCTAAGTACGTGAAAAGAAACGCCTCAAGAACAACTAAATGTGAATCAATCAACGTCTTGGTATTTTGATCACTGAATTAGATTATGGTTTATGCAAAACACTCTTACCATGAGTCCACCCTAAAATCAATTTGAGCACATTAATAAACTTGATACTTGATACGTTATGATACGTTCTTAGAAATAAATGTCAGAGATTTGCACTCGTTTGGCGAGAATTTACGCCCTTGATGTTTCGATTACGCGGATTATACGCTCCATTAAACGACGCCATATTGTTTAGTTTTTGCGCCATTACGTTAAGTTAAGTTAAGTAGTGTGCAAGTTTCGCTATGAATAAATTTCTGGATGCGCTGTGTTTAATGCTCAGTCATCTTCGTTGAGCATGAAATCGAAGCTTGGAATGTGTGTGTGTGTGTGTGTTTCAAACAGATATAATTAATGACTCTGTGCATTAATGAACCGTAATACACACGCGATGATATTACTTTTGGAAACTTAACGTCTAGACGATTTCTTGATGCGCACCTTTAATGCTTTCTCGCGTTTATGACACTTACATTTCGGCGATGTTCAGTACGTACGTACTTTCGACCAACGAAGCAACATATTCATTCATTTCGCGTAAAATATCATAAAGCGAACAATTTCAACTCGTTTACCGAAATAATCCGATTTGAATGCAAAGTTGAGCGCTGGCGCTTTTGGACGTTGTGAAATTCCATAACAGCTTTGGGCTTTTAAATCCATTGACAATTTTTTATTTTGCAACCCAAAACGTTATTTGTAATTTAGTTTTAAACTTTTGGATGCTTCATTATGTGGAAAATGTGATTATATCAAGAGTCGACTGTGTGGTAAAAATTTGATTAAACCAAAATTGCACTCTTTGCAATGTAATTAAAGCGCGCACGAACATTTAAATGAATTTCCCGCATTTTCAATTAGCAAATACCCGTGGAAAAGTTGAAAGTTTGATGGGATTTGAAGAGACACGTAAAATATTTGAAAATCAGACGAATGATAGATAAATAACGAACGTAAAATAGTTGACAATTTGTATGCTGATTGATGCCGCCGGGCTGGTGATTTATGCCGGCGGCGGCATTTTCTCGGTGAAGAGGACGGGCGTGATAATAGCATGCGTCGCATGCGAATGGAGCGAATATTTTATTTATACATTGTGCGAGCGCAATATGCATGCAAGACGTGCAATACTCACATCACAGTCGTCTTCGTCCCAACGAAATCTACAATTGAAGCGACCATTACACTTGAGATCGATCGAAATGCAGGTGGCGTCCTCGCAATTGAATTCGTCGGCGGCGCACTCCGAATCTGCATCACATTCACCGATTTTATTATCTATCGAATGCATTAGCACTTTGAACGATTTTATGACAATCGGACAACTGCTACGGTGATTATTATACGAGTTCTTGTTATTCAACATTACAAACACAAAGTAGCTCAATTTTTTAAATTTATCATGCCGAAGAAAGATATTCAATGAACATAGTTGAACATAATAAAATGCTTCTAATTCGGTTTCTTTGACCGATGATAAAACTTTTAGAAAAGATTCATAACTAAACAAGGATTTTTTTGGACATTCAAAAGGAATGCTTGCAATTACTGACTTCGTATTAATTCCATGTCCTTTCTCTAATATTTCGGAAAATACATGAGCTGAGATTATCTCGCACATCCTGAAGATGGATGGCACTTTAAGGAAGCGGAAATGAATGGATGCATGTAATAAGCATCCTTTTTGAATTGGGGGTAGTAAAGCTTTCACACGAAGAGTGTGTGCGGTTTCGGAGCGCTTCGAAATGTACGCTGGCGGGTGATCAACATTATTAAGATCTATTCGGTCTCGGTGAACCATAGCATCGCGGGCACGCGGAGCACCGCTGAGAAAGTCCCAAGAAAAGGGTTAGGTGCGATGCGCATTTCCAATAGGACTAATTTGTAATTTATCTTGCAGAGGTAATCTTTGCGCGGGGACCATTATCGAGGGCTTTTAAATTGGGAACTTGGCGTTTATCACGGGCGCACCGCAGAAATTCCAGCGCTAATAAAGAGAAATGCACGTCATTGTCGGTAAGAGTTATTCGGGCGGAAGTAATTCGTACGAGTACAGAGAACGTTCGTACTCTCAAGAAGATTACAAATGCCATTTTTCAATAAGTTTTCATTTTACCACAAATTGAGGAATTATCAAACGATAATTTCGAAATTTAATACTGCTACATGTCGCACCTAAAAAGCACAAAAGTTTCACATCCATTCGAAACTTTGCGCCACTTTTCTTCGTGTTTTTACTTTTGCGCTCCAGGCTTTTTACTCGGAAAGTAGCGAAAGTGCAAAGTGCCCGAGTGTTTTGTATTTTATGACAATGGAATTTCAATATGCTCTAGTTGTCAGCCGATGCACAAAATACAATTCGATGGTGAAAGTGCCCTGCGTTCTGAAGGGATGGAAAATACTGAGGGGATGAAGATTGAGGATGAAGTACGCGTTGTGATGGTGGTGAAAACTCACTGGATTTCTCGTCTCTGAAGGCGGTGAAAATCGCCTCGAACGTCGACTTGCTTGCTCGCGGCTCCGCGAAGAAGCGGATAAACATCACGTCATTCTTCGACGTCACCGTGTCGGCGATCGAGCCGCAGAAGTTCTTGTCGCGCGATGGAATGTCGGTGCGATCCGAGAAGACGTCGACGAAATTACTCTCGCAGTCGTTCGGCTTTGCCAGGACGAAAGACTTGAAGGATAATTGTATCTGCAATGTAGGCAACACATTAGACAACATCTTGCATACTCAGCTACTAAATTAGTACTTCATTATTGCGCATGTTCCAAGTGGGACTTGGTGCTTCAGATTATAACAAAAAAAGTAGAGAAAAGCAACTTTTTCGTTACGAGCAACAGCAGGCCTATAAATATCCGCCGCCAGCGTTGCCGTCGGTTATTTCTTGTTTTTCACTTTGTTTCTCTCTTATCATGCTAGTGTGTTTGTTTCCTCGTCGCCTTGTCACGCATAAGTCTTATTTAAGTGCAACAAGAACTCGTATAAAGTTGTTATAATGCTGAAATGATTCTTTGTGCGCTACACGAATAGCTTTCCTATCTCGTTTCCTACGAGTAATTTTCTATTGTGACAGTTTGCGCCCACCATCTAAAGCCAAAGTGCAGACGAAAAAAGTCACAGTTCAACTATATACCGAGTGTATATCATAGACACAAAATAACGGCTTCAACTTAGAGATTAATTGCTTCAATTTCATTTTACTCCACTGTTAACTAATGCTGTACTTTCAAATATGAACTTTCAAAAATTCCCGCCGATTGAAATCTTGGTATGACAAGCTCTTCATTATGCTAAGCCAAATTAAGCCTTATTTCAGGTGTATATAGGCATCCTTCCGAACATCAACGAGCATGCACCGAAAGCTTGGCTACTCAGCTGAAAGAAGTAGTGCGCACCAGCTGATTTATTCTGCACCTACAGATTTGGATACAGTCTATCATATCGACGTATCATAGCGACCTCTGTTATGTTGTTTTGCAATTATGATTGCAAGTGCATTGCTAACCACAGCCTTTCGTCCATTTTGCATCAAGCGTGATTCAGTGCATCCAGTGTTGTTGTTTTATAGAAGCCGGCTCTAAATATTTCACAAGCAGAAGTGTATTATATTATACTCGGGTTCGCGTGAGACTGGGCGTTTTACTGCTAATACAGTGAAGACATTTCCAAAGGGCTGGTGTAAAGCTGAGAGCAGCTGAGATTTTACCCAAGCAACCTCAACATACATTTGCCGTCTCCGTAAAAATGTTTTTGTTTATTGGTGCGCGAGCAATTTCCTGGTTTATGGGTCCGCTCCAATTTCTTCATGATGGTGAGTTTTCTAAAAATAATTACACAACTTGCGTTCTTACATTTCCACCGTACATTTTCTTGAAATATGCTCAGCCTAACCTCAAAAGTTGTCGGCTCGTAAAATACCCTTGTGCGCATACGTACAGCACCGTCAAATGAAAATTGATATTTGTTGTTATCTGATGAAAAGTTGATGTGCATTACTGATTTTATTCAACATAAACATAACCCCATTAACGAATTATTTCTCCATTGTTTCTATTCGGATATTGCAATGCCGAAATTTGCCAGTGCATCATAAAGAATTAAGCTTGATTATTATGAGCAAATAGGATTGCTCCAGCAACGCCGCTTGATTAAATTAAAATCGCTTTAATGTATTAAACCGGATGCACGTTCCACAATCGCACTGAAATTTTCATTTCCGGAACTCATTTCGTCCTTGCCGGCTTCAGGAGTCATTTACGCTGGCGAAAAATGTTTATGATTGCGACGTCGTCATAATAAATGTCGTTTATTAGGTTATTTAGTATTTCGCGCAAAAGCGAATAATAAAATTAATAATTATAATAATACAGCTAGTTGTAAAATATCATAGACGTCACGTGCACAATACACATATATTACTGCCGTCGCTAATTAACATGCATGTGAGCAGTGGCTTAATTAACATAATTATTATAACGCAGAGTGCTAATTATAGAAATACCGCACTCTCTAATGCGGCGGGGGCGGCAGATGCGCACTTGTTGTCGGTCGACCGCGCGCGCTATTGCTAATACATGGTACATGGTGGCGAAGGAGGCGGTGGCGGCGGCGGTAGTGGCGCCATGCACGAATGCGCCTCGCAACTTGTCTTATTGTTTTAGTCGACGTCTGGCGTCTTGGCGACCGAACTATTAATTGCACAATTAGTAGTATGAGCAGAAATTTAATTAGTCTATTATAAACGCATTTACAACGATAAATCAATGTCAATTCATTAGCTGGCAGGCGGGCAGACGTCGGCGGCAGCAGCGTGCTGTGCGAATACAAAACCGGCGGGCGCTGATTTGAATCGGCGTATAAACTTCCTCGAAGACCTCGATATCGTTAATATCACTTTAATTGTTAAATATCGATGACGTTCCTGCAGTCGAATGCAATTTATTGCAGTATGATTAAACGTCTCGCAAAATTAGCATATTCAAGAGACTTCTAAACTTTTTCATGTTTAATTCGTTTTAATTTATTAGCTGATAAACAGAGAATTAATATTTTGGTATTTCAATCTTTCAGTAGATTATGAGATTCATATTAATGGTTTAAACGTGAAAAATACGAAAAAATGTTTCAGAATTTAAATAATCATTTTACCAAATGATAAAAATTGATTTAGTAGTAAAAATTTCTCTGTTCAAACTGAGATTTTATGAAAATTAAGTGTTGTTTTAGACAGCAAATAATCTACAAATCTGTTTCATAGAAAATTAGAATATTTTTTTACTATTCAACTGCAAAACTGCTGTCTAGTAGAAAATCACATTCATTTTCATGATTACTCAAGTCTATTTTCATTGGCAATTGACTTGGAACACTTTGAGAAAACGGTAAATGTATTTATTTCGCTTACCCGCCAACCGTCCTTCACTTTGATCACCCAAATGCAATCAATTGGAAGGCCGAACTTGGCGTTGAAGTCGAGCGTCTCGTTGCTGATGTCGCGCTTCTTGGGGAATCCCTCGTTGCCGCTCACTTGAATCACGCACGGCCGTAATTCGGGCGTCAGAACTGCAAAATGTTTCAATTATTGATGCGCCATTCAATCAATAAATAATTGTATTCATACACATCGCACGCTAAGAGTGACGTGGATCACGCGCGCAATTATGAACGTGTAACAATTTATAAATTATGCGATGATAAATGCCCCGCAACTCATGAATAAATTAACGGCGCCATGCGAGTGCTGATGAATGTACATATAAAATTGCATCGTGAAATAAAATTGCATGCGGAAACTATGCGCGCTGTTCAAACATGTAATACATCAAAATTAGAGCGTTTAATTAAGGTGTCACAGGGGTGTTTAGTATTAAGGGATGGAATACGTTCCAGCAAAGATTTACCCCTTTAGTCAGGGTGTTATCGAAACCAGAATTATTAAATTATTCAAAGTTTCTGCTTAATTATAAATTTTATCGTAAACGAATTAATTTTGTAATAATTTTAATTTTTGAGTCAGTTATGAGCTTTAGTGAGTAGTTCAAGTTGTTGTAGACAAATCTAGGGATTTTTGATAAGCAGGGTAGACGTTTAAAACAGCAATTCATAAACCTTTACCTCCAACAACCCCACACACACACACACATATGCAAGTTTATACTGTTCATGTTGTGCCTGTCGAGGATAGAAGCACAACCGATGATTAATTGAGCCGCGCCATTCATTGCTTAATCATCATTACGACGTGAAAAACGTAAACGAATAATGCGGCAAAAGAAAAACAATGTAAGCAACCCTTTGTGCAGGTAATTATCCTGCTCGCCAAGGAATAAAACTTGTAGGTATTAAAATATAAAAGGAAGTTTGCATGATTTATGGTCAAATTCATGCGAACGAATTTTGTTTAAAGTTCAAAATCAAGCAACGATTACGTGTTTGAATTAAATCTCTTTGTGAACTTGTTTGCAATCGCAGTGGTCCTAAACAAACATCAATAAGACGATGGCGGTTGCCAACTACAATCTGTGATGTTGTGAAAACTTTGCTCGGCTGTGTGCAGATACATTAATAGAACTTTAAATTGCTTCTGGCTAAACGCACTGCAGATTGATTAATTAACAATTCATTGGCTTAACTGAGTTGGCTTCATCGCGCTAGTGATTTTGTTTTATTCGACATTACCGCTGGGGAAAATAAATTAGTATTACGTATATGTGTGTCGGCGTAATTGTGTAATTGCATGAGCGATGGTGTTGGTGGCGTTGTGCTACCGGTTTGACCAAAGGGCGTGAAAATTAATTATAAAATGATTTGGGTCAAAAATCACGTTTTTCTGCCGACAATGCAAATCTGCCATTTGCAGCGTTTAATAACTGCGTGCTTCTTCATAATTAATTATTTAATTTACTTAACCGTTTTTAGCTGTAGATTAATTCCAATTTTTAGCAAGTTAATTTCTGTTCTGTCGTAAAATTGCAAAATTAATTTCAAATGTTCAGAGTATTTTTATTTTAGACTTCGAAAAGGAGTAAGACAAAAAGATGTAGAAACCACTGGTTTAATGTATAGGTTAAAGCATTATCACCCCTTTATAGTGTAAGGGAAATGCATAATACTTTCACAAATTGATTGAGATGATAAAATTAGAAATTTGGGATTTCTAAACAAAACATTAGAATAATGCCTAATTTAATTAGTGATGGCATTCACTAATTAAGTTTGAAATGAATGAAAAATTTGAAAATTAATATAGGTAATGGAATTAGAAGACTGTCGAAGCAGACAACATAAATAATACGTAATCTAATTGGACATTGGGATCAATTTGTATTTGATTTTTGCGTAAACTGTACAGCGGGCTTTGTGAATTATCTCCCTTTGCTCATGGCCGGCGTATCGTAGCTAAACCAAACGCAACGAAACGAAATGCTATCAACATTCAAAGCGCTTACTTTTCAGCTCGTACAATTTCGCAAACGCGCTCAAATCCACACGTGAGCCAACGTTTCGCTCATATTCACAAACGTGCTCGCGTTTGCCTCATGGTTAAGTTTGGCGAAACGGTATATCACGTATATGTATGTAGGTATGTTACTTTTTCGGGTGATTTATTCCCAACCATTAATCAACTCTATTTGCTATTGATTCGCTCAAAACCGAATGCTCGAGCGCGCGTCTGCAAATCCGACCGAAAAACGACGAGTTGAAAAACGTGCGCGGTTCGGCTACGTGTGTGAAAAACAAGGAAACAGGGAGAAAATAGCCAATATGCACTTTGTGTCAATAAGTGAATTATTACGTTCAAGCGCTTCTGTGTTTTCAACCTTACGAGAAATTGCGTTGTTTACCGCGATAATTGTTCATAAAATTACCTTTATCCTTTGTGCAAGGACAATTTTTGAAAATCTCTTTGAATTTAATGAAATGAAATTGGATTTTTGAAAATTTAATATTAATATATTCTTAGCCTTTTGGTTTGCGTTTATTTCCTAAACTGTGCTTCAGTTTAACCATCAAGAAGAATAATTAATGATGCTGTGGTGTGTCCTGTAGCAGAGACAAACTCGTGTTTCGTCTATTTTTGCCACTCTTTTCACTTGTCTAGCTTCCTCCGGCACGCAGATATGAAGAGTAAAGTGGTGCATGCCAACCAGATAAGAGCTAAAAATGTTTGCTTCTTCTTGAGCGGCGGTGGCACGACTACTGCTGCTGCTGCTTGCTGCTGCCGCTGCCGCCGCCACTGCTCGTCATTCTCGTTCAGTGCGGTTCGCCGTCATAAATAACACGATTTGAAACGTTGTCTCATTAAATATGCATATGAAGTTCATGCGAAATATAAATTACATTTAAGCGGCGGCACTGCGCGCTGATTTTATTAAAAAGCGCAAAAGTTGCTACAGTTTGCATCCAAACACGAATTACACGCGAACCGTGTTTTAATGTCATTTGAATTCCTTTTGAATTTGCATTATTTATTTATATTTTCGACTGGCGTGTGATTATCGCTTACTGCCACCGTACAAGTCGCATATTTTTTTCGCGTTTGATGAATATTTAATGCTCTTGTATAAACATGTGATAAAGTACTTTATAAAAAATTCATTGGATGCGTGCAAGTTCACATGTGAAAAAATATTAATAATAACAAGTATGGCTAATTAAAAAATTATTTGAATTTTCTTCGGCAAAAAATTTATGATGATTGAATCATCCATTTCATATTTAATGATAGCGAAATTGAGGGGAGAAGCAAGCAAACAAAATGGAAATTGAATGCAAAACAAAATAATTTTATTGACTACATACATTTGCTTCCTTATTATTTATCGCATAATTCCACAGCACTCGGTATATTGCCGTTAGGATATTAATGCATGAGCATCACTTTAGTCTCTGGCACGGGCACGGGCACGGGAGGAATGAAGGAACACGAGTATATGGAGTGCTCTCCGGCCTTGTATTACCTCATAAATATCACGTACGGCGTAAACATAATCAGCAAAATGATATACGGGGGTGAGAGAATGGGACGATTCCCAAGTACATACATCCATATACTCGGCTCTTCCCTGCGTCTATCTCTGTCTCGGCTTGGAGCAAAGCAGGAAGGGCCTGGTGTTAGAGTGAAAGGGAAAATACTCACCTGCTTGCACTTGAATTGTAGGTTTTCTCTGCATTGCTTACTCGCGATAAAAAAATCTTGCGCGTGCAGATCAAAATACGCAATAAAACCTTCAGAGGCACAAACGGCACGCCGGCGGAGGCGGTGGATGTAAGAGGTGAGATTGAGTTCTGCCACCTGCTACGACGCATTATAAAAACCGAACGAACACGTGTTTTTCATTTGCCATTCAAACGGCAAAGTAGCATCTTTTATTTATTTATTTATGACTATTGCGCGCGCGCCGTTGTAATGTATGTTTTAGTATGATTTACTTTTTCCTCGCGGAAAATGTGCGTGCGCGTGTGCATGCGTGATTTTTACGAAGATGTAATTCATTGCTGGGAAGCAATTAAAACGCCAATGAATATTAACGAGACTTCGACGGCAGAATTATTCTAATGAATACGCATAAAACTTGTTTACGCTCCCGACTTCAATTCATCCCCCCATCGTAAAGTGCGTTCTTAAATTGTAATTTCCATTTATGAATTTTATTTAAATTTAATGACTGAGTTTCAGCGATCGGTATACGAAACTCATAAGAGATTAGTTATTTAGAAAATCGCTTTTCTTGCCCAAAAACAACATTTCAAGTTTTCCAGAATTATTTAATTAAATTACTGGAGCCAAATTATATTGTATTGAGATAAACAAGATTTCAGTCGTTTGTTGTCACAACCGAAACGTTTTTTTTAATCATGAATGAAATCGGCAAAAAATAAAATATTGTAACATTTTTCGGCATATTTTCTAAAAAACAAAAAGCATTCATTAATCATATTAAATAACCCGGAAATTGCAAGCTATTTTTTGTTTACCTCCCGACGCGAGCTTTTTGTTGCTGTTGTTATTGTTTGTTCTATTATTATTTCGTGTATGCCGTTGAAAAATTGCACCACTTTGGGGAACACTTTGTAAATGTACGTGCTTTGGTTGCGCGAATGCATCGGGGAGCGGTGGCGGCGGCAACGAGCGAGCGAGGATAAAAAGGAATGTTGGCTGTGGGGTTGCGGCAGGCAGGCAGGCGCATGCGGTTGAATAAGAAGCGGCGCGTAGCACTTACGCGATGTAGGCCGTGGGATAAATTCATAAACGGCTTTGAAGCCGCGATGCTCGATGTTCTCGTCGGACCTGAAGTGGATCCACAGGTGCCGATCGGACGACGTGAGCATCGGCGGAAACTTGAAACCGCAGAACGGCTGCAGCATCAAATTGTTATACCCGTGTGCGCCATCTCGCACCTCCAAGTAGTCGTTCTTGCACTCCTGACTCGGTTCCAGCTCGAACCAGTCGCGAAAGTCCAACTTGATTAGATGTCCCTCGGGTGCTGCAAGCAAATGCATAAACATTCTTTAACAAACATACATTATGCACAAGATGAACACTTATTTAAAGTGTTATCGTATACGCGATATGCACAAATTGCTGCTCTCCTACATTTTTCATACGCGTCCTCGCAATAGCTTTTCGAGAGTCGCTGAATTGAAACGATAACAATAAAAAGTCATCCCTTTGTCTTTGGACGGCGGTTGGAATAGCGGAAAATAAAAGGGACGAAGCGATGCTCGAATATCATAAAGCAAACGTTTATTATTATCGTACGATAGATAGCGGCGGAGAAGTTGGCCGCCGAAAATTGTTGCGCACAAAGGGGCTCAATTTCTTGAGACTAATTAACAAAAGGATGGCTTTTACAAAGAAATTTATTACAATTAGCGTAATTGTACTCAAAAGCGAATTCGCGGCAAAAAGAATTTCTTTCAGAGTCACGACGGTGCGCGCTTAATTGAACAAAAAATTAATGGGGAACATGAAAGCGAAGCTAGTCAAGTCATTCGGTAGGTGTTGAGCGGAATCCAAGGGATTAGATTTTAGAAGAAGACTTCAAAGCACGTGCTTAGTTATAATCTTGATTATCAGCTCATAGCCTATGCATTTATTGATTAACCATAACCATAGTATCCCGTTGAGAATGTAATGGATCGTTAATTATTTACAGTCTGCTAACTCATTGATCAGGGGTGGTTGAGGGGGTCAAGGTTTTACTTAATCACTCGTAAAGAGGCTCATGGTCAACAAATTCACTAGTAGGTACAGGAAAAAGGGGGTAAACGTAGAGATAGCAGCCCTAAAGCATTCATACAAGATGAGGAGGGTGCAGATGGGTTGGAGCAGACGTTTTCTTAATTTTTGCGACTATAGTTTACTAGATATGGGAGTGATTCTCACCCTCAAATAAGCATTAATTATTATATTAAATACAGTAGCTCTCTCATAATTGACGAGGTTTTCTTTAGAATTCATTTTTTTCACAATTTCATTGCTGTTGTTTTCATGATTTAGACATTTTTAATACTCAACTTGCCCTTAGGATCAGTTAAGTCCATGCATTTGAACATGGCGAGTATTTTTAACATGGCTGTAAAAAAAGTTAATTCTGTGTCGTTTTGTGTCTTAGTTAATAACACAATTTAAATAATTCATTTTTACATCTCCGAGTGTCGGCTCAACGGTAGTTGAATTTTAAATAATTTAGTACGCACTTTCATGCAGCACTGACTGGCAGCCGCGGACGCGGGATTAAACTACTAAGAGCGAACCGCAAAAAGTGGCAAAAAGAGTGCGAGCGCGCGCTGGCAAACAAACAATAAAAAATTGCAGGGCGCCGCAGGATGAGAAAAAACGTCAATTTATTCTCTTGCTAATGTGCAGACCGAGTCGTCGAGCCGCCAAGTTGTTGGCGGTAACGGTGGTGGTGGTGGCGGCGACTCGCCCAATTCTCTCCCCGAATTAAGTCATTTAAATCAGAGGCGCGCACGCTAGAAAATGTGTATAAATAATGCGCATGTAAATCATGTTGGATTGTGACGGGCTGTTTCTCTCTATACCGAGAAAAAACACTAGCCGCCATGCACCTTTATTACGTATTATGCGCACGTTTGTCGTTCCATGCACATAAAGTGAAAAAAGCTTTACTTTTTTTGCTTTACCTTTCATTTGATTCAATTAGTTTTTATCGCTGCAATTAAACTCACAAGCTTGCAATTAAATGCTGCTAATAGGCTGCCTACTTGACGCTCTGCTATCAATCTTTATTTCTCCACTGTTTTTATTATACGTGCAATTAAAGTTTATTTACTCTCTAGTTGAGTGCGTATAAAAGTATACATTCGGGGGGGCGAATTAAATAAATTGAAGAGATAAACTTTATATTTTAATACGACGTATAGTTGATGTTCCAAGTTTCTTGCTTAAACAAAACGAAACTAAAGTTACAAGGAATGAAGACGGAGGGAAAAATTTGCAGTTTTGTATGTCACAACATTTCTTGCCACTTCATTTCATTTACGTATCTCACACGTTATTATATTTGAAAGTTTGTGTCGCACGTTTAGTATCAAGTGCTAGAGAATCCTCAGACTCGTTGCGAAAGAATTGCTGTATCGCGAATAGTTTCAACTTTATGTAACGAAGTGTTTTTCAAATAGTTGCGATGCTAAACTTGATACAAAAGGGAGGAAAACTAGCTTCAAGTTTGTGCATTATTGTGGAATAAGAAGCAGCAAAGAGGGAGGAGAGTGCTGCTTGAATTTTCCATTAAATATGAAGAGTTTTGTCAAGTTGTTTTTGGAATTTATTCATATACTTAATGGTTCGCTAGTTTGTTGAAGAAATCTGGGAAAAATGCGCACTTGCGGGATATGATGAATTTTGTTTTAGTTGAGCGCAGAATTTTAATTTATTTCGCGCCAGGTTAGAGTTCAACTCGCCGAGTAATTTATGAGAAAACTTTGGTTATTAATGGCTTGTTTTGTGCGCGTTTTGTTTGATAATTTGTAATTTATTTCTGGCGTTCTGTAGTGTGCTCAAGTTTGAACAATTGATTGTCGTTGTAGGTGATAGTTGACTAGGAAAAATAATATCTACAGCGAAAATGGTTGAAAATTTGCGCAACTTGCGAAACTAAAATATCTGGAGGATTTTAGATGATAGAGAAACGAAACACATAAAAAAAAGAATGGTAACACGTAGCGTAGAATTTATGAACTCGATGAAGTTCAACAGAGTGCGTTATATTAAATTATGCATACAACTGCTGCGTCTGCACTATGTACTCAATGAAAGCGCCATAAATCATTGCATGAAAATGCATGAAATATTCGGAAAGGATCGCCGAAGTTACACTTCTTGTACTTCGTGTTGCGTTTGCTGCATGGATAACAAAGGATTTGTACGATAATTGAATAAATAGCTTGCACGAAACGGAAAACGATGAGTACGCTTTAAGAACATAGCGTAAATTGAAAACAAACATTATCAGATCGTGTGCAATGTTTAAAGTCGATAGAAATTCATCTTTTATTTTTAAAATTTTAGATCACTCTATAATTATTAAATACTTAGAGGCCATAACACTTTTTCAAGTAGGTAAAACTACTATTTCTAACATCAATAATCAATTTAAAACACAATAATCAATTAGATTGGTAAGTGATGAGCAAATTGAATTCTAAAGTTTTAAATAAATTATCAATATTGAGGTGTCGGTGGAAAAAACAACAACTCGTGGTGAAATTATTAAGATTTACTAAATATTCCATAAAACTTTTATTGACCACGTACGTTCTTGGTTTTAAAACTTTACAAACACGAAAAATAAATGGTGTTTTGAATTTATCGACGGGAAAAAGGAAAAGTGGAAAACTCAATTGAACGTTACTGAGTAAGAATATCTTTATCAGATTAGGAATGCTCAATTGATCTTTTTTTTAAAATCTATTTATCAAACATTCAAAACTTTCGAAATCATCAACCAACAACAAATAGGCAAATCCTTAACTTTATCGATGCATTGAGTTGAATAATTTAGTAGGGGATTGAAAATAGTGTTATAATTTAGTTATTTGGTGATTGGTATGCATTAGCGTTACTCAAATTATGTTATTGCGTAAACAATTACTGTGTGCATGGGGTAGAATGGAATTATTAACAATTCGGGCGTCGTGTGCGGTTTGTGGTGCGTAGACGATGCGGATTATCGGCAGGAGAAACACGCGCACGATATTCGATTGCAAATGGTTTGTCGGCTTTGCACAACGACGGGCGCCGAAATTCGGATGAGGAATGCGCGCCTGTTTGTTGTTATTGCATGCTATTCACGGCCATATAGATAAAGACAATATTGTCAGATGGACACTGATCTATTATTTGCGCGCACACGGAGCCTGCCTGCTGGATTTATTGCGTCGTGTACGCGCTGAATGCACATGCATTAAGGACGTGTTATTCGAGAGATTTGCGGCTGGATTATATTCTAAACACATTAATTATCTGTATTGCTTGCTGTCGACTATTTTTACATTCCTAAATGCAACCGGAAAGACGCAATTCGCACATAAATTACATTCACGAATCTTAAGTGGCCCGAATGCAGTTATCACTTAATTACAACTTTTGAAGCATGTACTGTCTCTATGTTAATTCAACTTATACTAAATGTTCCATTATCAATCTAATCATCAATTCCTCTTGTTACAGATTTCCCTCTAGTTTCCACACAAAGATGATATCAGTGATAAAAATGGTGAGTTTTCTTTAAATTTTCATTTATCGAAGATTCTTTATGTTGTGTAAACACTCGGTATATTTTGTTGGCGGCGAATGTTATCTTAGTGCATAAAGTCGCAATTGTAAAACGGGCGGAGGGCGGCGGCAAGCGCGCTCCGAGTTTGGTAATAAAACATGCGATTTACGAGTAACATGCATCTAATTGCTAAACGTTTCGATTGCGCCCACAGCTCGTGCCACTTATATTGATGCAGAAATGCAGGCTGCCTTGCATTAATGGCTCTATCAGCGTGTTATTTCCTTAATTTGCAATTGCATTTATGAGCGTTTTTACGTAAACATCTTGAAGTGAAATAAACATGGTAATAGTTAATGAAATCATTAAAGCAAAGGTTTATTAATTTTCATGAAGCGAAATAAGCAAAGAAGTGCACATGAAACATAGCAAAAATATTATACGAGAATAAATAAGATAAAATAGTAGTGCTTTATATAAATATGTTCCATTCAGCGGACGATGTTCATTTCTTTTTTGCACGACAGCCGAGTAAGGCTGTAGTAAGGCAATAACAACAAAAGTATAAGGGGGTGGGTGGGTTTTTATTCAGCGTTTTGCGGACGGATCTGCGTAAGCTATGTATTCGCATTTGCGTATAAAGGGCGTAATTTACGAAGCACGAAGAACCATCTCATTATATACACACAACATGCGTGCGTTTGTTTTACACCATTCAATGCGCGACGAGCAGGAACGCCGCCTCCACGCACAAGTAAAGAATTCAATTTTGTATGTGATGTTCTGGGGGGTGCTATGCATTTTTTCCACCGCCACCGTTTCTCATGCGGGTTGATATTGAAAACAGCATAACAAAGCACAAATAAATAAAACGAAAAATATTTTCCCATTTGCTACTTGGAATTAAATCCATTATTCAGTTTATGCTAAATATTCAACTGAAATATAGTTGTTGTTTACGTACTTATGATGCATCAGAGTAATTAACCACTTGAAACTCAAGGCGAAAATGTTTGTAAACAATTTGTTAGTTGCTTTGCATGAAATTGAACGGGAATTTGTTTGGACTATAAACAATAAAAGAGACGTACCCCACCGGAAGGCAAATTCAACAAACGCCAAAAAAAGCAGTGAGAGAGAACAAATTCATGCTCCATTTCGAGTCGGAATTTGCAACGCAGCGGAGGATTTTATTAAATAAATTACTTTTACGTTGATGACTTGTACAAATGGTCAACCGAACATAAATCAGCGAGCCATCATAAACTCGGACGCATACACAAGGCATTTCCGCTTGGAGGGCGAGCGGCGGAGCGGTGAAAAAGCGCTGAAATAGATTTCAACGTTTCGCTCAAATTAACCCACAATAAACAGATTCATCAGCACAAACGCGCGCGGCGAACATGCAAATAAGCAAACAAAATGATTTCTTTGTTGTTTCACGTTTCAATTTATTAAATCGGAATTTATTTGGCACACGAGATAAACAAACGACAAACGTTTTTCGGTGAGCGCGCGTAATAAACGAATGCGTTTTCTACGCACATCAAATTTTTTTCTGCCATTCGCACTGATTGCAATCATACATATCATGCGTCGCAGATGCGAGAAGAATATTATTTGAAAAAGTGCCGCTTGCCGCTTTTTCGCGTGTAGTTGCATTCCGACGCGTTTATATAAATTGCACTTTATTACAGGCAGTGTTTGGCAGGGATATTTGTCACGTGTGCGCAATGCTCGATGATACAATGCGCATTGGCTAAAAAATGCCTACAAGCGGAGTGAAGTGGAAAGAAATGAAGAAGTCGAGTAGTGGAAAAGTGAAAGAGAGACGCAAAAAGTTGTTTGTTGTTG
This sequence comes from Aleochara curtula, assembly GCA_963978815.1. Lineage (NCBI taxonomy): Eukaryota > Metazoa > Arthropoda > Insecta > Coleoptera > Staphylinidae > Aleochara > Aleochara curtula. Next base: position 13,337,279 of record OZ022216.1, on the reverse strand, counting down.
CTCTTGTCAGTCAGAGGCGGCGGTGTTGGGTTTTTTGCCCGGGTGCTCGACACCAGAATAGTCGTCGTGTTTCGTATTTTATATCGTTCGCTGTTTGATATAAAGTCCACTCTTCATAACACTAAGCGCAATACACTTTTCGAGCGCATCGCATCGCATCCTAGCGTTTCTAGTCGCGAAATTTTCCCAAGCTTCCTTCTCGCATTGAGTGCCATTCGGGCACATTCAGGACAATTCTACCCTTGTGATAAATGTCTAATTTTTCAACTTCATCCCCTACTTCAAGGAAGTGAATGACTCTTCTTCATTTTTCCTGTTTGTTACATTTTTCTTCATATTTCGTAATATCTCTGAATATATTTTCTTAAAAATTTGAAAATCAACTGAAATCACGCGAAATTTTCGTTGCTAAGTAATATTTTTTCTGAAAACGGGGCACCGAAAAGTTGCAATCCTGTCATAAATATTTCACAAAATGTTATAAAGTCCCATCAGCAAAGTACATTATGAAATAATAGGCAATAAAATAGACGACAAAATAGTAGCACTAAATATTAAAACAGCTACCCCTTTAAAATGTTGGCAAATAGTCATAAAATTCGTGAAAGTTTAGTCTACCTACGCGCCGAAAACTGATGTTTGTTGAACATCAATAAAATTATGCAACTATCAAATAATTCATCGGCCAATCAAAGTTTAACTATTTAGCGATAATGTGAAAGGTGGATGGCGGAACGAAATCGTCAATAGTTGTGGGTAAATGGGGTGATGAAACACTTCGCGCTTATAAATAAAATAGATAATGCTTAATGTCGACGTCGTTGACGTCGTGCATGCGCATAATGAAAATTTCAGCGAGTGCAACTGGCTGTCGCTCGCTTGCGTCGGTTCGGTTCGACAGCCGGCAATCATTTTAATGTGCGGCCATTAACAACGATATCGGATGGAAATGCGAGTCCATTAAAACTATACAGATTGCTTTAATAATGCAAGACTAACCTATTATTACAAATGGCGTACGCGGCGCGGATTAAACTTTCGGGATGCATGTTTGCATTTATCGATTGCCATGCGAGAGAGTGACTCTCGTAAAAAGCGTATTTGCGAGATGAATCAAATTGTCATGATGATGGCACTGCCGTCGCGCGTAGATAAAAAACGGCTGTATCCATTTCGGTGGTGATTCGATAAAAGCACGCCGCGGATTGTTCAAGGGATTGATGATGGAAGCGTACGATGCAAAAAGGAAGCGCTGTCAGGAGAAGAGAAGCGAGCACACAGTGCGCCTGATTTCATTTACATTATAATTTGATTTACTATTCAAACATCGTATTTCAACTTCGATATTGCCACTACTACTCGACCTCCTCCTCATCCTCGAGCTCTTGCTCCAGCCCGTGTTCGTGCTCGCCGCTGAATGCAAAATCCACGCGCATGTATTCGTTCGGAAAAGTCAACCCTGCTCCTCGAGCTTTCAAGAGAGTGATGCATCCAACCGACAAAGAACAATCGAATTGATTTTCTATCAAATACACATTATACGTTCGGCGTGCTTGTATTTCATTATTTCATAACGTTTTAGACCGAGTGCACATCACTTTTGACGACTTTGAACGGAATTACAACTAATTTTCTGCCTCTGAAATTAATTAGCATGCGAGCGGCTACGGTTGCTATAGCAATTATGTTTTATGAGCATTTGTGTTTGAGTTCCAACTGATGAAAATGTTAATTAAATTAGAATTCTATAGCAATCATTTAATTATGTTTATTAGTTTGGGATGAAATTGGACAATAGGCGACTATCCTATTTCTCAAATTTCAAAAATATATTAATTACCTATAGTTTAATAGAGCGTTCCTTTGGATGTATATGTTATAGTGTGATCAATTCTAATGCTGATTTAAAATATTATATATCGGTCGATTGACAGGATAATGCGAATTTCCGGTGTTGAAATTATTAAGCTCCTATTAAAAATAGGAAAGTAGATAAGTAATTAAATTTATTCACTTCATTTTAACGATTTCCGTATTTAGCAACAAAATTTTACGATGGATTTTGTGTTGCTGTCAGTAAAATCCTCTGGATAATCTGATAAATTTCCGCATTTTACGAATAACTACTTCACTTGAATGAGTAAAATTCAAATAAAATTCACATATTAGACGAGTATTTTGTGATCGTTGAATATAATAGTAGAGAATTTAAATCTGCGCTGCTGCAGTGATGCATATTTGCTTATAAAATAAGATTCACCATTGTAGAGTGGCAGACACGCGGCATTTTTGCAATTTTACAATTTCTAGCGAAAAAGTCTATTTGCTGCGACGGCCATAAACTTTTATGGCCAGAGGACAATAGCGCCACCGTCGCAGTGTCGTCGCTGCCGCCACCGCCGCCTTCGATTTAAATATTTCCTCGCTCAGTACCCCACAAGATTTCTCTGTTTGTGACACATCTTCGCATGTCATCCGCAATGTTGTTCAAGGATCAGCGTTTTCCCGACTTTATCGGGCAATCTACATTTTCCGAACGCACTTTTGATGGCCCACACAAAGTGTATTAAACTTGTCAATTCGCGTTCGGCATTCGCTGTACATTTGCCGGCTGCCTCATATTCGAAACGTTGTTATGCGTTGTTCGGCCGTGATTGATAAATGCGGCTGCCGTCGTAGTAATCTATATTTGGAACTCTTCGCGATCGCGCACCGGATAAAACGTCAACTGACAATCGCATTTCTGGTTAACGCCCGACTGAGCGAATTCATTCGGCGCTCAAGTTAAAGTCTCCATCGTGCGCGCCACCGGGATAACTTTGCCATTCATCCTGGCTGTTGCGGGTGCTGCTTAGTGCTCCGATCAGAGATACATAACTCGCATTGACAGATACGCTCGCCTCATTCGCATTCAGCGAGCAAGCATGCAACGAGCAGCGTACGTCTGTTTGGCTCGCCTTTGACTTTGTTCCGGATAGAACAATGCGCTTCGTATGCTTAGCGCGCAAGAAGTGCGCTACTCAAGAAGTGGCAACAACAACTGACAACAGTCTGCTAACTTCGAATAGCAGCAGCACCGAAGGCGCTTCCACGCGCTCTGAAGGAGCGGATCCGCAATTCGTGCTTAAACCGCGCTACAAGCACTTTTCACTCGTTTAGAGTGTATAAGTCGATATGTCACTCCTTATTTGCACGAGGACGGCGACTGTGCACGCTCTTTAGGCACTAGTTGCTTAGTTAAATATTCTTGCGACGGCTTGCTAATGCTTGCTAATCTAATAAGAAAGTTGCGCGCACGCTAGAATACAAATATGTTTCGGATTTTCTTTCAGTTAGTTACTTAGTTGTCGCACAGTTTTAGATAAGTAAATAAAAATTCAAGTACCGAATGAATCAATACGTTCCGACACTAAGCATTAAAGTTATGAGGGGTAAATTGGGAAATTGAAATATTTCGAAACACGGCACAATTAAATTTCAAATACTAAAACGAGAGTCACTCGTAAAAGAATGCAAATTCATAATTTAGTTTAATATTATTCGCCTCCACGCACTAGTGTAATATTATTGTAATTGAAGTATAGGCAGCCATTCATACCAAATTGAATCTTTAAACATTTGTTAGCTAGCTTCGGGAAATTTCGATAGTGAGACGTACACGACGTGTCCGCCTGACCTTTGTTATTCTGAACTAGTCTATCGGTGTGCCTCGTGTTTACATAGTGCAATTTGCATTCTTGACTGTTTGCTTATAATTAAAGTGCAGTGTTACATCAAAACAGCATCAATACTAAGTGATACTATCCGGTGAGTGACATTTCGCGTTAGAATAGATGATTCGGTACTCATCGATTGTTTATATCATTTTTACACTCGCGGTACTAGGCAAGTTAGGTTAAATCATGTCGGAACGCGTTTGCTTGCTAATTTTTAGACATTGCTTAAGTGTGTTAGTGATTTTCGTCTTTTTTCCAGTGGATGAATCTCCTCCAGTCCTGGGAAACTATACATGGGATCAGGATTATTACCCCATCAAGGACTGCCTCGTCTGGAAAATACGTGGTGAGTGGCTTTAACTAACTCTCTGATCGGCTATTACTTGATGCATAAAATTGTGATTGGCAATTGTCATGGATAATTCACGGTTTAATATCGGATGGGTGAGTTCGTTTTAATGCAATTTCCGCATGTGATGCAATCGATGATAAATTTTTGACGACCGCACGATGGAATGTTTATCTGAATTATTATTAACTCTGGACTGATGCATTTTATTAGTTTAAATGAACATTCATGAAACTTGTACGAATCGGTATGTAGGTAATGTGTGCATTTTGCTGGCGGGCTTTTACATAAATATTACTCGCGTTATCATCATACGAATACAAAATGCAACGTAGAGTAAAGTAGGTATATGAAGTTGCTGAGGGCTGAGAGCAGCGTGGAAAATGTTGGTAATGAAAGAATAATAACAGGGTACTTAGTCTATCAAAAATCAACAAAGAAACGAGCACTGCGGGTGGTGATCGCATGGCCGGAAATATCAAGCGAATAATTCTCATACTTTGATCTTGCACATGTTTACCATATCAAAGACGTCGCTCTTCGTATCCGGGCGAATGATGAATGAAGTTTACCGTCACTTGCGCGCTCCTCGCATAACAACTGATAAACGCATATCGGACTTGTTCCTCGTTAGAGGACTACGCTTTTTCCTCGTTGAAAAACACTCGTTCTTCATTCTCTTTCGTCGTCGATCTAACGAATGCAAATGCAAATATCTAAGCGAAACTCTCTTGAGCGCGGTATTAAAAAATAGTTGAGTACTTGTTCAGTTTCGAGTAGAACTATTTGAGGAATAGTTGGGAAACTCTTGCTTTGTGAGTTGGCTCCGGATAATCTACCAACGGCCGGAAAACGCACATGTCTATCATTTTCCGCCTCCGCGCCACGCACGTTCTGTCAAACAAACGAGACACAAACAAATACGGCGCACAATTTGCAGAAGGAAAGAGCTAAAGTGCTTCCTCCTTGTTCGGCGCTAAGACGCGGGGGCGGCGAGCAAGTGGAGCAGGAATTAACCTCATTAATCAAGGCACAAGCCTACTGTGAAATCCCTGCCGCCGCTGGCTGGTTACTTTTAATGTCGCATTGTCTTCGCTCTCGCCAGCAATATGCCGCCTCCATGTGTTACCTACACGTGCGAAACTAAAATAGCGCGGTGCGTGCTCCTAATGCCAAGCAATTTATTTAATAAAAATATTGTTTTGTAAAGTAGCTCTGCGCATGCTTCCGCCGCCGACGAGGTGGATTAAGGGTGGAAACTATTATGCATGGATTTATTTATTAGGTAAACATTTACTGAAATAATAGACGTGCATATCATACAGGCTGTTTTTAATGGGGATTGAGGTTATTTTTTAAATTAATTGGCAAGTTATCTGGGAGTAACACCCTGTAGAACTAAATGATTTGCAATTAAAATTGGCGAAAAGGGTTCGAAACGCTTTAACATAATATGAAAACAAGGAAGCTCTACCGGCAAACTGAACGAGGGCTGAGAGTTTAATTGGAAAAACAATCTTGCTTGTTATCTCAGTGTTAGAGGGCAACGAGCTACCAGGGAAAAACAACGTCCAACAAGCGGGCACGGCCAAAGTACAAATTTCAAATTGAGTTTTAGCCTTTCCAGCAGTGGCACGTGAATTATATTAGATTGGACGGGGGCCGAACAACAAACGCAAACTGTACAGTTGAGGTGGTAGTGGGTTGGGATAGGAGGAACGCGTCTCCTCGCATCATAGGAATGTGTAATTTTGTGACGCACATTAGCGTTGTGCAAAAAGGTCGGAATTAGTTGGGCGAGGAAAGAAACGTTTTTGAATTATGCACTAGGATGCTACATTAATATTTACGGTAGAGTTAGCAGCGCGCGGGAGCGTCGCTATCGCAGTCGGCCATAAACGTTGGACGCGCCCTTTGCCGCTACTGCCACTGCCACTGCCGCCGCCGACAGCGATGCGAAGAGTCGGCGAAGATGTCTGCCGCTTGCATGCAAGTGCAAAATGCATGCGCAACTTAACTCCAATCGCGTTGGCGGCAACAGCGCGAAGTGAATCGCAGGAAAATCCCTAAGTCTGCATGTATGTTAGATAAATCAAAACCATAAGTTAGATTTTTGCCATCCTTATCAGCCCATGTTCATGTGCGACAAATGCATTAAAAGTTGCTGGAAAAGTCGGGATAAATGTGATGACAATGCGGCCAGAATATTATTATAGATAGTTTCGGTTTTGCTGTAGTTTATAGCGTCGGAAAATTTGGAAGAAAAATGCAGTTTTTCGATTTATTGTTTATGCAAAAACAAACCATATTTCATACTTAGTAAGAAAGCTCCTCAGTAAGGAAAATATGATGATAATGCGGGAGAATTTGATGAGGAATAAGTTGCGTAATTGAAATTTAAAAAACTTGAAAACAACGACAAAAACAATTTGTTTATTGTTTACATTGCATAATTAATTTTATAGCTAGTGATTTAATGTTTTATTATCGTGTTTTTCTATGAAATAGTGTCAGAAAATTTAAGGCATATTGCAATATTTCAAATTATTATTCATGAACAATTTAAAATATGTCGCATGTTTTGATTCAGTACGATAATTTAAAAAATAATTTAAGTTGAATATTTTTATAGTGATCATTTCCACCACCATATAAACAAATATTCATATCATGAATTATTTATAATGTTAAAAAATTGTCCGTATGAGCGCATGCAGAAATAATTTATTATTATTTATATAAAACGCTAGACGTGGTTTCCCATTTTAATTCATAATTCATGCATTTACCGCTGTTGGTCTATAAACCCCGTGAGTAATCAACAGGAACAAAAGCACTTGATGAATATTTCAGTCACGTATTTTAATCACGAATTAATGTGTATGAATGCACAGTTACGTAAATATCTGTAATCACGCCGCGAAGAATCCAGACTAATTATACTTAATGCATCGCTTAATGCTTGATCAATTTTAATTTAGCTATATATCAGATCAGCTATAAAAATGATTGCGTAAACCGACATGTTTCGTATTGAATATTCTGTAATTTCATCGCATATTTCACCACTGAATTTTACATTACCGGATGACGTGTTAGTTGCACATGCGGAAATCCACTGTGGACGCATGTCTTTCAGCACATGACATGCGGTGGTTTTACGTGCAGGGAAAAATGAAAAATTCCCAGAGGCTTTGGGCGCGAGCGGGCGCGCGTTTGCGTAAAATGCGCGTGAGGATCAAACTCATCAGACGCGGCTGCGTCGCAATATTGTCCTGGTCGCGGCGGGCGCGCGAATGCAAATTCAACAATTTCACATGCAAATTAACATTGTAATTATTAACGCCTATTTTCCACGGCATGACGCCCAGCGCCATGCGAATGCAAAAATCAATCGCGAATGAAATATATTTCAAGCTTGAATTACTACAGTTTCGCGCTGTATTGTGCTGCTCGCTGCATGGCGTATTGTTCGACCCGACTGACATTCGCGTTCTGTTTTCGCATTTAATCCGCATGCGAATTCATCGTGGATTATTGGATAATTAAATTGATGATCCTCTTTAGCGAGTTTATTATTTTTTGCTCATTTATTCGTCCGATAAATGCACAATTAATTTCCGGCAATTTCGTGCAACTTTATTTTCTAAATAATAATAATTTTATCCAGCTGCGTGAAATGGAAGTAAGCTTTAGAGTCAATTACGAAATTAATTAGCCAACCAATTACGGTGCATAATTAAGATTGAGCTTTGGTAATATTGACGTCGTCGTTGCGAGCTTATTAATTAGGAAGAAAACTTGGCCTAACAAATTTCTAATCGGGAAGCGCAGCACACAGCGGAAGCTTCTCGAAGTGCAAGTACTTGATGCTAATATTGCATAAAGTATGCATTTTGAATTGAGCACGATACTCGCTAACGTATTGAAATAAATGAAGCACCACACGGAGGCATTCAATATTCACCTTATGCATATGCAAAAGTGCACGAGCACTATGCGTATCATCCACAAAACGAAATGAGCAAACTTCTCTTCAAATTACTTAATTAAACACCCGCGCGATGCAAACTAAGACTACATGGCTAACATTGCATTTCAGCAAAGTTGCTTTCAGTTGAAAAACGTGTTGCTAAATTGCGCTTTTAAACTTGTTGCGAATTTTATTCGGGCGCGTTTTATCTTTATGCGAATGTTATTCGTAGATTAGGAATGGATAACAGGGAAGTGTAGTGCGCTGTATGAATCAGGATTCATGAACGTGCATAGCAGTTGTGGCGCAAGGCATACAGCGAGTGCACTTTGGGGATTTTGCCGCCCCCCAATGGCTGCCCTGTGAAATCACGTAGCATTCACCTTGCCAGCGAACTAGCGTATGCATCTTTATGGAAAATACATGAGAAAATGTAAAGAACAAATATGTTTTTACGATTTTTATATTTTCGCCGCCATCGAAATAAAAATAACAACGATTTGTTGCAAGCGGCATAGAAATGGGGCGCGTGAATTCAAAGTATTATTTCGTACATCTTAAATGAAGTTGAATAAATCAGAACTAACATCTTTGGGCGCGTATAATTTGAGAATGAAATTATGCAAAATTATTAATAACTGGGGCGGGTTATTAACATCCGTCGTTCCGCCCCCGCGGTAGTGCATGAAAACTAGTGTGAAACTAGAAGAGCACTTGAAAATTTCACAACTACAAGGGTAAGGGTTGTAGTTTAATTAGCAAAACTTGAGTCGTACGTGTGCAACTCGCAAATGTAACTTGTAAATGCCTCCAACTCGTAACTCAAAGCGAAACAATTTTAAATCTTTGATAAATGCGAAATGAAGTTTGCAATTTATTCATAACTTTGTTATTGTGCGTCATTGAGATAATTCTTTTAAAGTACAATTTAATATTTTTTAATTTGTTACAGGCTTTCAATCGACATTGAGGCAGCAACAAAGAAAAACGTAAGTAGAATATTATTTAATCTATTTTTATCAAGTGTGAAAAATTCTTCTTCGAATGTAATGTTTCACCGGACGTGGACTGCACAAAATTACGGCGTTCGGTGTGTTTATTACATTTCTCATCAATGTTGGCGCCATTTCGTTTCCAATTTCGCGCACTTCATAGAAACCAGCCGTGTTTCGTAATGTTTTACGTTTCTCGGCTTTCAATACAGCGAGCGCAGTGTGATGCAACGCAGCGGCGACTTCTCATTGGATATTTTCCATTGTTGTGTTCTTACGGCGGTATCGAAATCGATGCGACACGTATCAAGTCGTTTCGCTTTAACTATAATAGCATGACATATACCGGCGCGATGACTATTTAGTTGTTTTCAGACCCATGCGCGCGCGAACGCGAATGCTGCTGATGCGCCATGAAAAGAGACTCGTTCGTGGGCGGTTTCGCGCGCGTCTATTTCTTATTTTCGCTTGCGAAACGTGACGCTCGCAATTTATCGCTGCTCGATGTCGAAATGAGAGCTCGACATTATATTTTCCAGTTTAGCAATTTATGTCTTCGCGAATAAGATAAATTCGCATGCGTATTATTTTCTACTTCTTTACTTCATCGCAAACTTGATCGCGTTTCGAGAATGAAACTCGAGTGTCTACGTTTTTATTAATTATGGAGCAAAGTTCGAACGTTAGTTTCGAATGAATGTAATACTTTATCGTTTTTGATCGTAAATTGATTAGTTGATCTCGTAATTTAATCAACGAGAATATTCAAAAGCAAGTGTTGTTTGGCAAACAATGGCCGAAAACAATTAGCCACTGTTTGCGTATTGCTTAGAACAATAAATACAGACATTGGGATGAATAACTAGATGAAGTCAATTGAAACAGCCAGCCCGGAGCGCGTGGCCGAGCATGCGGGAGTAATGAAAGTTTGATGGCGGCATCTTTGGCATCTTGGCCATTCTTAACCGTGACCAGCGAGCGTGCGGAACAAAACGCGTTGCAATGTTGAAACAAGCAGTTGTATTGTTGTTATATGCGCGCCGGAATGGACCGTGTTTCGATAGCTATCAGCGGAAGCGAATAGTGGCGGCGGTGGTGGCGGTGGCGCACTTGCAGTTGTAGGGCTGGGCCGCGTCTGCCGCCTGCAATTCGAGATTGCATGCTGAGCGGGAACGCGCGCGCTGAGCTGGGCCGAAGGCAAACTGCAATTGGGTTTGCGCTCGAACCGCACTTAATCACCTCCCTGTCGGGGAAATGCTTCCAAATTGTTGACAAAATTAATGTGTGGTATTCTCTTCCGATTCACAATCCGGCTCTCCTACTGGGGGCATCGCGTTTCTAAGGTATTTCTCGGCTATGCTGGTTGTCTCGCTTCCGACCACTCTTTCGCTCCGTGAACTAATTAATTATATTATTTCGTTATACAATTTGTTTGCCATTGAAGGCGCCATTTGCTTATGTAAGTGAACAATGTCCATTGAGCTGTTGAATTAAATAGTGAGGTTGAGATGGGGTTGAAAACTCCACAAAACGGGCAAATTAGAATGTTTTTATGAATAACAGAAAGTCTTTAATGTGGAAAGTGATTCGTAATATGCTTAAAATTGATAAAGGAAATAGGATATCAGTAATTCATAAAAATTTTGCACATATTTTTGTTTGAATTCCATTGAAGTGAATAATTAGCATGGTGAAACGAACGCAAGTCGAAGTCCATTGATATTCATTATTGTGCACGCGCAGCCACGTGCGAAATGCAGCCGCCTAATTGTAGAGCCGGCGTGTAATGGAAACGCTAATATCAACACGCGCAGACGGGGGTGGTAAATGCGGACGGCGATGGAGGCATACGGCGTTCATTGATGACGAGCTGAATGCTTATGGAAATGTTTGCGCATGATGTCCGCGTTCTCGCGCGCGCGTATGCCTATGGCACCGGAGGAATTTAATGATAAAATCGATCCCGTTCCGGTGGATAACACACATACACGTGCGGTACATGCACATATGTGTTTCGTAATCGGGATGAGAACTCGACCTGCGTCGGGTTGCGCCCAGCAATGTGTCATGCGAAAAGGCATTATACTTCTGGCGAGCGGAGCGTGCGTCGGGAACCACCAATTTTGCCGCACGAGTCACGTTAGAACTGTGTCGGCGGCGGCAACGTAGGCAAGATATGCAACCGCCTTCTTTGCCATATCAGCGTAAACGGAACGTATGCGTGTTGTGCACCTTGCAAGCGGCGCAGAATTCAAGCCGAAATTAAAGGAAAATTACCTCGGCTTACCTTCCTTTATCTACAACAAAACGTTTCGCCGTGTGCTGCGTCTCACTACAAATGCGGCAAAACCTCGCTCAGATTACTTCGATATTTATTGCTTCACTACAAGCAATACCATGCCGCGCAATTCCAATATTTGTTGGGATAATCATCTATTATCTACATAGTGTTTCAGAAAATATACACCGAATTAATACTATGAATTTAGTGAAATTGCTCTATTATTAAAATCGCAGGACATTCTGAAATGATTCAGAGAAAATTAAAATTAATAATACGATTGAAGTGTAATTCAAGAAATGCGCAAAATGAAATTGTTATTAGTCACATTTTATTTTTTTTCTACTGCGTGCTTTTCTATAAATTTCTAACATTTTCTAAATGAAAATTCCCAGCAATGGAATGCATGTTTTAGTCTAAATTAAAAATGTATGAAATTCAGTCAAGTGCGAAAATATAATGGGGGATGAACGCGTCAAACGCGTTTTTCTTTCAGCATGTGAATTTTGCGCGCTTCGCACGAGCCTATTTTATTATTACATGCGAAAAGATAGCATCCGATCCGAGTCGACGGTGCGCATTTCAACCCTTAGCGGTCCATTGCCATCGTTGCCGCCGTTGCCGCCACCGCACTTAGGCTGTCGTCGTACGTGCGCGTGCACTCTTTTTATTTTATAAATGCGTCTCCCACCTTTTTAATTTCGCTCGTTTTTTATATCTTTCTTTCGTTCCTCGTTCTCTCCCGAGGAGAACGAGGCCGGCGTGTTGTTATCCGTGCTCTACACGTGGATTAATTTAACGTGCAACCATAAATCTTACACGCAGCTGAAAATTTTATAATCGCGAATGCTCGCTTACCATATTTGCCATTTGCAATGTTCACTCATCGCGCGCGCGCCAAATATTTAACAAACAATTAATTCAGCTCGTAATTTAATCAGCCCGCCTGAGAAATTATTTCCATATTTTAATTAAATTCAATTGACGTCAAATTAATCATAAATTCGGCGTTTTTATTTACGCAACAATTTCATTTCTTTCTCGTTTAATATAAAATATTTCATTACACAATGTGAAACATAATTAACTTTTAATTAGACGCCATAGTCTGCAGAATGCACACTTAATTAACGCTAATCATTATCTAATATGATAGATACATTTGCGGCCGATAGTTAATTTCAATTTGACATACTGCCGAACGTGCTGCAGCATTGCATTGCATTGATTCGCTTTGCATCAATCATTTGCTGATTTACGCAGCATGCCGCCCCACGGCACAAGCGTGCGAGCGAATGAGCCGTAATGACTATTATATACGCATGCATCGGTTGGCGGCAGGCCGGGAGGCGGCGTGTATGTGCGAAAGGTGCAATAATTAATTCAAATTGCACGTGCCAACAATTACATTATGGGCATTAAAGGGGCAGCCGCGGCGCCTGCTGATAGCGCATTAAGCACACTCGAGCAGGTTTGCCGCCGCCGAGAAGCGATCCTCACTCAAGGATCGCATATGTGTCCGGACTTCATGAGTGTGTGTGGAGAGAGGGCGTGCAATGCCCTCCCGCAGGAATCTAATTGCATAAGTATCCCCCGCGATCGGGGATGCGAAGAAGGATGTGAGGGTACTCTGGAGAGCGCCGTCTAGACTCATATATCTCAGAAATGTATTGATTGCACACTCTGCACAGACTACCAATGTATAGTACTTACTTGGATCCATGGATCTATCTGCTATAACTTATTAGTACTTGGTCTTATCATAAAGTTGCATGAGCGTAGAAAATGATATTAGGCGCTTGCTATATTGCATCAATATTTTACAAATTTTTATTTTACAATCGAACGATTCCTTGTACAATTGATAGTTTTACTCAATTTTATGCGCAATTATTATTTTCGGTTTTAGTTCACCATAAATTCTTCGCTATTGGAATTTAGTCATTTAATTAAAACGCGGTGTTCTCGGATTTTTCATTCAATTTTGCGAAAAGAATTTAATTAAACATATTTTTAATTAGCAACGGTATTTGCACATTAAACTTTCACAAGCAATTAGTGAATATTTACAATCCCATAGCCTAACCGGAAGTAGAAGTCCCTAAATATTCGGACAAAGCTCCGGTCACAAACTCATAGTAAACGCGTGGCCAATGAGCGGATACGCATCCGCAAAAAGAGCAATTCAATGCGAGTGTTCAATTAAATTTTATACATTTAATTTGAAAGCCGAAAATTCACTTCACTCGGCCATCTTTCGGCGATATTGTAACGGCGGCGGAAAAACCCGGCCATAATGGGCGGCCATTAAGAGATTACGTACTTGCGCATTTGCAGCAGCCGCATAGTGTTCGGCGGGTATCGCGGCTTTAGTATGTGCGCGGTAAAAAGTTTATTATGCAACGCGTGCGATATTGGCGGTGGTGGCGGCATGTGTGTGCCAAAATCCGATGCGGAGATGGGCGGATGTGTGTGAGGAATATCACCAATAAATCCGCACGTGAGCAATACAATTGAAAATTGTAAAGAGGGCGCCGCGTCACGTATGTTTTATTGTGCGCGACGCTGCGCTCCTCCTTGCTTACCTTCCAGGACGAGAACGCACTCGGTGTGATTCGGATACAATGGATTCGGGTAGCCGGGACTGTAGAACTCCTGCTTCTCGAGGTCGACGTTGTTGAACGCGTAGCACGGATCCTGCGGACTGAGCGTCTGCTGCGGCGTGTTCATGTCCCCCTGTGGCATCTCCGGGAATTTCGTTGTCAATTCCGTGATGCTCGTCGTGTCACCTGGAAGCAGGCAAGAAACAAGTGCGTTTGTTAGACTTGGGCTCAAAGGTTCATCCCGTTTTTTTTCGTCTTTCGACCCGTCGTCTGTTTCGGGTTTTGTTACGTCATTTTTTAGCAATGTTCGAAAAATATTTGTGCGACGTGATTCACATACGCGAAACGTGAACAAATATTTTATTTTGTTTAGCTATATTCTATCTCATATCTCCAGATGAATCAAAGTTTTACTTGGCGTCGAGACCAGTAGGAACTGATACAGCAATAAAAGACATATAATACTTTTAGTAAAAAGTATTTTAAGTTTTCCGGGATAATTTTAGATTATGTGTTTATTTAATACAAACACTTTTAGCGAAGAGTGGAGAAAATTTAATATTATTTTGAAGAAAACTTGGATGAAAAGCAAAATCTTAATTTCTCATCTTCAACCCTTAGTTAGTTGGCCCTCTTGCGTTGCATCCGCACAAACACACAAGTAGCGGAGGAAATTTATTATCTTCGAAGAAATGTAGCAAGTTATACATGTGGTTCGCTTAGTTTGCTCGAACCAATATAGAACATTTCTTCTCGGTAAAATAGCTGCACAGCCAAGAACACCGCGTGGCAAACAAAGCGCAAGAAAGTTGGCCTAAATAAACAGCCGCACACACTAGGAATGTTCGCGAACGCGCGGCTGTAATGTAATGCAAGAGGCTGTAAATTGCAAGAATTTGTTAAATAAATAACCATGCACGTAATGCACAAGCGGAACGAGCACGAACGACGCGCGAATAAGCAGTAAACGCAAAGTAAGACGAACACACGTCGAACACAAAAGGCTCTGGCGTTACATGGAATTTGAATAGCAATTAAGTTTTAATTAAAATAGCCACGCCGTTTGTTCGTTCATTATGGTAATAGTAGTCATCTCGAGACGCGGAGGAAAAATGATATTTTCGCAGATTTGTAGATTGCATTTCATGAATTGTTCGCAAAACAAATAGATGGATATCACTGGCGTCTTACATTTTTTTATTATTTCCATCTTGGTGCTGCACCCAATGAGGGCGCCCCATTCAAAGGAAGGCTGTGTATTGTGTAATTATTTCCTCCTCGAGAAAGGCGCAGGACAAAAAAGGCTTCAAGCCGGACATGAAAAATGCAGACGCGAAACAAACACATCCACAGCGAGAAAAAGCGAAGCCTGCTGCTCTAACGAAGGCGAATGAGGAGCCGAATGGCATTATAAATTAACAGACGGACATTGCGCATTCGCCCTTCGAGGGAGGTTTCTGGCATCGTCGTCGGAGGGGTTTCGAAAATAAGGAACGTCTTGACTTTACAAAGAAACGTTGAACGGGCGAAAAGTAAATCGAATTCAATTAGCGATTTAATTGACGTCGATGCGGCTGGGGAAGAAATGAAGAAATCGCGGTCGCGTAAAGTTTCGCTCGCTTTATTTCAAGTCGTCGAGTTTGTGCGTGGCGTCAATGTCAAATAAGTTGTAATTACGCGTTTTTCACTGCGCTTCCTGCGTCGGGATGCGGGCGGGATTTGAATGGCCCTCGAGTGCGTGAGCGATGTGCAAATAAAAGAAGTCCATTTGGGCGGTTTGCGTGCGGGGGTGGTGGCAGCGGCGGTATTGAAGGAAGTGTGCGCTGCGTGCAAAGTTTCCGCTTTGTTCGTTTTGCAGTGCGTACGAAACGCGTTAGAGGAGCTGGCTGGCTGGCTCTGGCTCCTCTCTCATGAGCATATCATGGATGGGAACGCATCTGCTAAGCCGCTGACTGAGTCCCGGGTAATCCGCTACAGCTTTTCGTCCGCCGCGACGCATTCGTCTCCTTTGTCTTTCAAACGCCAGCGGCATGATAAAACGTGCAATAAGATGAGACACACCAAACGCAATGTCTAGTGAAAATATGTCAGCAGAACATTTATTCGCTCAGTTTCGTTCGCTTCTTTTTTTCATCTTTTGCCAATTTTTGCGAAACAAGCATCTTGTGCGTATTTGCTTTGCATGTATTCAAATTGAGTACACTTATTAAATATTGATCTTATTTTCAATTCATCCTCTTGATTATTCGCTTTCTCCGAAGTAGAATCTTCTGAATTGAAGGTGTGATTTTCATTTCACATAGAATAGATGAACATTTGTTGTTGGAATATCTTCTGGAATTTTCGACATACTTCTTCTATGCCATTCATGTTCACATGTAACATGAATGACATGTAATTTGTCAGATATAATTGAAAATAATTCAGTAAGTTGAATTTTCGTGTAATATTTAAGATGTTTTTTGTTTCTTTAACCTATAATTTTGTTTTTACATGTTAATTCGGATTATATCATTCCTAATTTTAAAATTAATTAGGTAGTAAACTTATCAACGAATTGCTTAGTTAATTAATCAATTAATCGGGATGCCAGCAAGGTCATGATGAATTTGGAATAAGTATTAATTTCTTTTCTTGGCCACATGGTCTATTCAAAAATTAATAGCGGTTTTCCAAGACAATATGTGTGAGGCAAAGTGCGTGTGTACGCACTTTGTTTGTGTGAGGTGTGATTTTTCACACCTCTTGTTTAAATGATTAGCGGCAGTAATTTCTATAATTAATCGAGGATTATTGTTTATTATTTTTGGAAGGTGTGATTTTTCGCGCTTCCGAATTAATTATTATCAGCTACTCACTAGAAGCACCGATTATTATTTTATTAGGTGTGATTTTCACTCGGTCTTTTTCACACCTCTGCATTTTATTTACATACAGCCTTTATAATATGTTTTTATACATGCAGCGTGTATGCAATGCATATACATGAAAATTAATGCAAGTTGTTACATCTTATTTTTATTTATTCACGATTAACTTGCATGCGTCTCAATATTTTAATATTCTTTTAATGTTAGTTAGTGTACACGTAACCTATTATAATTCAACGTAAATGTGAATGCTATATTTGAGTACAATGCTCAATTTGGTGCCAGAGTACATACAACGCCTTTGAAGAATCTGAATAGATTCAAACAAATGCATACCGCGTATAGTGCAAAATACATTCATAAATCATGGAATATTTTCTTACGTGTCTTCTTCCCTATGCACTTTTCTATTCGTGCGTGTCGAATTGATGCAATGCCCTCGGAATGCAAACTACTGGGAAATAAGTACAGATGGAATATCGATTTTGATAGTTCGTAAACATCTTTTGCTCATATGTATTCAATCATTTTCCATTTTCAATATAAATTACGATTTTCTATGACATGTTATAATCTCCAGCAACAAAATGGAAATATACGTGAAATTGATTCATTTCGAATATTTTTTATGAATATTGTTTGAAAGTGGATTAAATTATAGCCGAGTATGAACCGAATTACATCGAAATTACAATCCATTTACAGGCTCAATGCCGCCATTGCGCGCACCGATTGAACATTTATATCGGGTATACAGGGCGGTAAAAACAATCATAAAATATTTATGGTAAAAGTTAAATCATTTTGAAGCGATTTGATGAGGTTTTTACGCTGGGGAGTTGCGCGAGTGAAGAATGGGTCGGCCGTAAAATATGCCACTGGAATGTGCGGCTTGTTTGGTTCGGTGGTTGTTTTGCGGGTGGTACTTGCGGAATAAATGGTCCTTGATGACCACATCGTGTATAACACTACATGAAGTAGGCTTAGTCCTAGTCGGCAACGCACGCCGAAAGAGGTAAAGGGACACATGGAGCGAGAAAGCTGGTGCGAGGTGAATGCACAGTACCAATCCGGCTGAATAAATTAGTGAGCGCTCTAGTTAATTAAAGATCAACGCGTCGGGATTAATAATTGACGATGACTAAGTGCTAACTACTATTTCCAAGTCATGGATAACTTTCCGCCTGTTGTTATGTCGGTTTTCAGTTGGCAACAGAACAATCAACAATGGTTTGACTATCAATGTTTATTCATTAAGTTTCATATCGTTCTAGATTTATTATAATTGCGCAAATAACATGAAAATCCAGCTTTTGTTCTAAATCCAAATCCAGAAAATTAATTAATCTCTATAATTTTGTTTCAGGTTCAATGATCCGACAGGAATTACCTTCGAAGGAACTTCATCGAAATTCATGTGAGTACTTTTTCAATTTAAATTACGCTCGCGGTATATGGTTAAGGGAATCAGTCAAATAGACTAATATGCCACGGATTTGCTCCTTGATATTCTATAATTTCTGGAGATAAGATGCCAACGGAATAACTTTGCGGTTTTCTCTGAGTAGAGTTGAATTATTTGCCGTAGAATACTTCAGTTAGTTTTCGATTGATAATTAGACGAGTGAAATAAGTACCCAAATGAAACTTAAAGTTAGTTATTGCGAATATTTCAAAGATACGTAAATGTTTTAAGACTTTCTAAAGGCCGACATGCATATTTATCTGAATCACGATGAAGTAATTACGGTAACTGAAGGCATTCGTTTAAATTATTGACTCACCTGGCTTTATGACGAGGTGGCTCGTTGTAGTACGTAGCAGGCACAATACACCAACCACTGGAACAAAGAACGGATGTCATTAATTTAGCAATGTCTCGCGCGTGAACAGAGTGACATAAAGAATAAGAATGCGGTGGAAGAAGCACCACAGGCGCACGTTGAGATGTAAATCATTAATTAGGAAATGAATACGGAAAATCCGTATTGTGCGCCAGCTGAGTTTATGACGCTCTTGCGAGCACATGACGACCGGTTAATTAAGCGCAACTCAATCGCGCAAAATTAATCAGGATTTAAAAGGACCCCCCTTCGTTGGGACTGGCTGCACAATGGATTGGCAGAGCAGTGCGCCAGTCTTTTGTGTCCGAAAATGTATACGTAATAGCTGGCTAAAGCGGCGCGACACGTTGCGACATGACGCGGAGGCGGCAGCGAGAATGAACAAGACGAACGCGTGCGGAAACGTGTGTAATATGTTTCGAACGTCCTGGCGGCGGCTGCTGCTCGTGTCCTGCACGGAATTGATTTGTGCGCACTAATAGAAATTGAATTAAAGTAACATTTGTCCTCTTTCAGCTTTAATTTGTCAAGCGCGCGACGACACCGCTATGTGTGTGCCTTTTATCAGTCTCGGCAAGTGCCCAGCCACTTGCCGCCCCCGGCGGGCGTCGGCCTCGGCAAGTGTACGGGGGCTTTGCGCACTCCTGCTGCTCGCTTTGCAGCCGCCGCCGTAATTTACACTTTTGCACAATTTATGTGCGGCAGCTTTGTCCCCTTCGAAGATACTTGATATAATCACAAGTGGCTACCCGCCACTCGCTTGACGTTGCCACCGTCACCATTGGCGTTGCCGCCAAGCTTTTATCACGCTGCGCTGCGTTATAGCGCAAACTCACAAAACACAATTGCTGCCTTCTTTTTACGTTGACGTTTTGTATAAAATTACAAGTATTCGGGATGTAAATTGTTTAAATTTAAAGAGTTACCAGCGGCAGCTACCGTAACCAGAAAGTTTAGCCATTTTATTTAATAATAAATAATAGTGACTTTAAAATGGGATATTCACATTTTAAAATCCCAAACGAGACTAAAAACAATGAAAATGTAAAATACGCACGCGTAAATGAAATTACATTAATCTTAATCAAATATGCGCCAGCACGGGAGTAGCAATAATAATAAGTAATTCCCAAATCGAATTGAAAACTAAATCTAATTTCATATGGCAGGTAACGCAATTCAGCATAATGCGCATTGGTGTTGAGAGAAGGCTGTCAGCTCGCGCATTATAAATAAAACAATGTAATATTAGAGCCTATGAGTTTATCCAGCGAGCGTGCTAATTACATTTCGGGAAATAAAAAATTAATGACAATAATCGTAATGAACTTTGCAAAGTGTGCGATTAGCGCGAAGGGAGTGGAGCGCAAATCTGAAATTGACTGGTGCACCCTGTTCGCATTACTCATAAATTCACATTTCATTTACCTTCAAATGCGTCATCGTGATGTGCACGACAAATTAATTCGTTTAAGTCCCATTAGACGTAAATTTCGTATAATTTGCTTCGAAATTTGTCGGAATTCTCAAGAACAAATTTATTTAATTTAAAATATCAACGTTGACATGCAAAAAGGGTTTGAAAGATTTTATTTACACCAGTGGTAGTCAACTTTGGTTTGCTTATCGCTAACTTTATACAAAAAATAATTAATTGCTACGTTTTTAGGCCTAGAGGGGAATTTATTATTTGTAAATAGAGCAGTACATTTATCACGCTTTTCACCGCCTCTCGAGGTTACTATTTAAATAAGCGCGCTGTGAGAGTGGCCGTGGTTCAAAGGGTTGAAGAAAAACGCGAGAAAGTTTGCGCTTCTTTAATTTGATCATATCGAAGTGGGAGTTTGAGGTTAATGACAATCTCTGGAAGTGATGCGCAAAGAAGTGGGAATATGAGTGGCAATCAATGAAAGTCAGGCGCTCTCCTGCATTCGATGCGATGTGCAGCAATCAATATTGCGAAATGTGAGGGCCGTAAAGGTTGCGGCGGGTGGTGAGTGATATTCAAATTGTCGATATGCAGACGACTTTGACGGTGGCGGCTGCAAGAAGCACGAGCATCGCAGTTGAAAGGGGTTCTGAACGCATCCGCATTCGTTAGTGTGAGATGCCACGAATACCGCGCATCGTTCGACCGGCATTCAATTAAATCTCATCGCTCGCTGCCTTTTTAATGATTTTTTGCTCGCGCACGAAGCCGCCGTCGCTGCCGCCGCCGATTATATGCGGGTGCGAGAGACTCAAATATGAATTGAAATGGTTCGCACATAGTGTGCTCGCCTGTTATTATATCACGAGGATTAAATTGTAATTGAAGTTTTCACGCGTGCAACTGTGTCAATTTCGTATTAGTGATGCTCATAAATTTATTGCGCTATATTCCAGGGAAATTCAATTGAATTCATTTTTATTAAATTATATTATTTTTTAGTTTTCTTCTAGAATCTATAGAATTGACACGTCTAAGTATATTTTCTCAATGAATTATTCTAGTATATAAAATTGAAAATTCAGTAGCGCAAGTTTTTGGCCTTACACACTAATTAATAATCTAAATGTGGATAGTTTGGCAACACTTGAATTGGCCCTCAGTACATATAATGAACGCATTCACAAATTGCAGACACGTCACACGAATATGTTTTCTATTTATGAAATATGAACATAAAATATATGAGCAAAGTAATAATACGCCGAGGAACGACTGCAAAGGACGTTGGTGTGCTTTGTGCATTTGACGTTTCAATGATGTAGTATCTGAAATGGGGAAAGTGGTCCAAGTACAACACTAATGAACAAGAAAATATATTCTCAAATACTCAGACTACACATACATTGTACTGTACTAGACAATTCTATAAATTACAAGTATTTATTTAGGTTTCGTCTCTAATTATAGAAATTTCACATTTACATATTAACGACACGTTAAAATTAATTACGTAAATATTTGATTATTCCAGTAATTGCAAGGAAAATACGAAGAGAATGTTTTCCATTTTGTTTTGCAAATTGCCAGCTTGCTAAAAATATTTATTTTTCGGTCTTCCTCGTTGTTTGAACAAATTTTCTGTTTAAAAAATGTGTGAGGATAATAGCGAAATATGTAAAAAAAATTCAATTTAAATATTTCGTATCGGTTAGAATTTATTTCATGTCAAGAAATTGCCTCAGAATTGAAACATAAATCTGTTCGACACAATCGAAAAGAATCGCCTTGAGTGGGAAATACATATAGGTGGTAAAAAATAATATACAATAATTCAACACATTCTAGACGAAATTTAAAATTTATTTTTATGCTTTTCATAAATATAATGCACTTGACATGATTACATCAAATTTACACAGCCGTAAAATCTGGGACGGTTAAAGTAAATGTAAAAATAACGGCTTGAATGTGCATTGCGTAAAGAGGGGACGACGTATAAAAAGAAATGAAATTCGGGCACTCGGGGTAAAAGTGCAGTGCGCACGTTTCGAGTTCATCGTGGTAGCAATCTCAACAACGAAAGCGTAAAAAAATCGAAAAGTTTATATAGTCTGTTTATACTTTCAATTTCCCCGCCGCTTTCCGCTCAACAACAGGATAAACAAAACGGCGCAGCAGCATGCACCGATACGAATTGCTACAACGCAACAGCAAGAGCAGCCGCCGCCCCCGCGCTCGTAAAGTAAACGTATGTGGCGCCACAGAATTTGTTCAAAATACGAGAGGCGCAATGAGAAAATCGTTTTCCGCCCTAGACCATTTCAGAAATCTATTAAGTTTTTATCAAGGCGTGTAAATGGCGCCGCCTCCGTCGTTTCGGCAAATATCTCTTAGACATCTAATCTATGAATGTACGTAACAGAGGAAGTTTAAACTTGAACCATATACGGCACACGATTTCCTCGCTTCCTTCTTCAGTATCCTGCCTGCCTAGCGGTGGGACTTCATTTAGGAATTGCGCTCGTGTGCGCCTCTGTGGTATTCGCACCGGGTGTCGCTTCGCGTGCAAATCTCACTGCCAAAATTCGCTTCTTGCATCGCGCATTCACGTTCGTCGTCGTTCGTCCTGACGTTTATAAATGACGTTAAGCGAGCGCCAGGAACACGCGCATGACTCGCCCAAGACGTTTCTGGGTTATTTCTGGCGATCCCAGGACTAATTTCATAAAAACAAAACAGAAAAAATTCCGCAGGATCAATGATACTTTGCCAAATACAGCGCATGGTAAATAATACAACATTTTAACTTCGAAATAGACAAATTAAACAAGGATATTATTAATTGCTTATTACAGCAGAACTGTTAAATTTAGTAATTTGCAATTAATTTGTGTCAGAACAATCAATTATTGAAGATTTCAATTAAACATTCCATTTTGTCATTTAATAACAAAATAATGCTAGTCACTTTATTACAAAATAATTCATAACACATTATTTACGCTCTTATTAATTTCGGCATTCGCTTCGTAACGTATTGTAATTAAAAACAATTAAAATGAAATTTATGTGACACATGTCTGAAAATAAACCGCAGAGAATCAGCACGCACGAGTTGGTTGAGGCGCAAGAAGTCGGGGACTAGAAGAAAAAGCGCACACGGTGGTGGTAAAGTCCTCAACGAACCGCAATACAATCTAGGAGTTAATGTAGTGCAAAGAGCGACCATACGAAATGAATTTTCGCCTCGTGCTGCTGGTTTCGGTTTGCCCATTGTTCCTCCAGGTTCTTCTCTCGTAACTCGACGCGCGCTTGGCATATGTTCCCTCATTTCGTCGTTTGCCATCATTGCCACTCGGGCCGCGGCCGCAAAAGATTTCGTTGTCGACGTCGTCTACCTTTACATCGCTGCTTTTGTTTGCTGACATTTTGTCATCTTGTCGGCGACGGCAAGCGCGGAGCGAATAGCTAGTGCGGAGTTTATCACAAGCATCGCGGTCGGATTGGGTTTTGTGGTGTCGGGTTTTTGGATCCGCGTTCATGCACTTCATGTCACTCTAGTACATTTTGCGCTTATGTTCTCAACCACTGTTGACAAGTTGCTTGAAATTAACTTGAAATAAGGTCAATGGCTTAGTTGTATCGTCTTGTATTAAGAATATGACAAGATAAGCAAGGAGAACAAGGGTTTTTGCTGTAGTATATACAACTTTGATCGACGTAATTAATCATATCAGTCTGAACCAAGTATTCAATCAATTATTTATGTTTCAGGTACCTATTGGAGTCAGATCAAGGAGATGTCAAATAAATGTACAACGTCTGGAAGAAACAATAAAGTATTCCCAGGGTAAGCTTTTAAATATATCAGATATTTATTTAAGTTATAAATGTATTCTGTTATGTATTATTAGGTTTCAAATCGTCCTAATTAGATTGACGCGCAGCGTCCTTTCTTTAGGTCACGTTTCAATTACATTGCGAGCTTATTAAGGTGATGTTTACATATTTTGCACTAGGTATTATGTGATAATCTTACATTAATTTACCCTTGAAACAACTACATGGAGGCTTACCAATTGAGGCAACCAATCAAAGTTTTAATTCAGATCATGAACGACAGCCTCTGGCGCAATGGTTGGATGCTTGTTTAGTGCCTAGCAGGTGAATTTTTCTTAAAATTAAGATTTATTGAGTACTAAAATATTAGTTTTAACTTGGAACATGTAAAGCAGTTGGTAGCTCAGGTGCTTCAACGGTCGGGTATGACTTGAAAGTCTGCGGTTCGAATCCCAGCGGTTGTTCGGAATTTTTTGAAATAATTGAGTACACAGCTAATTCTGCCTTCAGCAGAATAGCGCTATTCAGTTGATTATAGCGGTTAAATTCAAACTAAGAACTGGTAAAATAATTCTAAGTCCCTACATCTCATATGGTGGTGGCGCCCCAGTCTGAAATGACGTCAGAATACGTGGTCTGTTGGTAACGAAAATCGGGAATGGGGAGGCAGTTGCTAGTCGGACAGCGACCGAGCTGGTCGACAAGCAACCTGCCGGGGAGCGAAGCTTGGGGTGGGCTGCCTTAAGACAATCTTAATACGTACGGGCTTCAAAAATTAAAAATGGGGCCCTTGTACGTGCCCGGAGGCCCCATTGGACATACAGTTAAGTCCAATGGGTGCCCCCAAGCGTACAAGGAATAGAAAACTTAGAAATTAGAACTGCTTCCTCTCGGGGATCGAACCCGAGACACTCGAGTCACATCCATAGTCTCTAACCGCTAGGCTACGGAGTGCTCTTCCTTCGGCTAAATTTGATCTTGCCTATATAGTATCAAATTTGTTTAAATTAAGAATTTAAAAGTGAGTTGCCTTTCTCCGGGATCGAACCGTAGACTCTTGACCCAATAACTAGCACCGTACCAATTAGGCTATTGGATGTCGTGGCTACATGCGATATTAAGAGCCTTATATAGCATACATTTCATAATTTAACTTAGAAATATTTCCAAATGCTGGGACTCGAACCCAACACTCTTGACTTGCGAGCCTGATGCTTAACCGCTCTGCTACGAAGCCTGTGACGTCACTTTTTTTAAAACTTATACTTTAACTTAATTTACCCACATAATTTAAAGCAAAACAACCGATGCCACAACGAGGACTTGAACTCACAGCCCCCAGCATGATAGAACAGCACCGTAGGAGTGCGCTACCATTGAACTACTAGGTCTGTATTTGATTTTGTACTTAGATTTCAAATTATAGAATAAAATAAAATATTTCAACTATGATAGTATTGTTCTATATATCTTCCTTCTAATGCTTATATATTATTGCTGCTTCTCCTTTAATTTAATATGAATTAAGTTTCCAACTTAACATTCAAAGAACTCTGCGTTGCGCTGTCGGAATTGAAATATTTGTTTGCAAATCAAAGTTCGGCATGTGCATGCGTTGTTTGTGCACGCTTGGCTGATGCACATGTAATGCAGCCATGCGTTGCATCAACAGTAGAGGCAGGAAACTGCACTTATTTGTTGAACTGGGTCAGAGATTTGAAGATGAAACATGCGGTATGTACGTGCGCGAATAATAACGCAAACAGCTATGAATTTAAATCAACATCGAATGGGCTCGGCGGCGGCGTCGTCAGCGGCGCTAAAGAAGTTCAAGTGGCATTGCGCGCGCGGAAATTGAAAAAGATCCGTTGCCTGAACGTCTGTCACAATGTCATTTCACATTTTTCTCAAGCGCTGCTCCCGGCGCATACAAGCGAAGAATAGTGAGTACATTTTTGCATTTCTTCCACTGGCCCTTCTGCACCCATTGCGCCAATGCAATATCATCATGAGCAGCATTGCAGTAGTGGGTATGAGGTTTGTTTCAATCGTAATATGTTCCTCAATCAATACGACACTTTCGTATAAATCTTCCCCGTCGCGTGGCGGCGGCAATTTCTTTCAATGACTTGTGCCTTGCGCGCCCAACTTTTCAAACGCTGATGTAAAATGCAGGAGCAACTACTCGAAATTTTTCATCTTCAGCCCAGTGCTGTTTTCATACGCCTCTTCCCAATCTAAACTCGAGAACCGAGCAACTACACACAAGCCAGGAAGGCATTAAAATGATTAAAAGCGTTTTAATCAAATTGGCAAACGTTTCAAACTTTGCTCATCTGATAAATGAAAAAGTTGCCCGCTTTGTAATACAACAAGTGTTCTGATTGCAGTGTAATTTTTTAAGCTTTCTAAAAATTAAACTAAATTAAAATATATTTTATTAATAAAACTTGTTTAAACTTACCAACCAGGATAGCCATTCATTAGATTAAGCCCGACTATCAGTAATGTTTAGAATTCAGTCTTGATTTCATCCTGGCACCTGATTTTAAGGCAAAACGACTAAACTCAAGAGTGTGTGATATTTCAATTTAATCAGCATACATCCTGAATTCTCCGCTTTATCATGTAAATATAATTATAACCATTTCACGACTGCAAATACCAGATAAAATCAATTCAATATGTGTCCAGTTTGTCCACGATCCATTTTGAGAGAAATAAATCGCTTTATCCACTTCTTGTATTTATAAGACATCGGCTAAGGCTAATCTTGAAAAATTATTCTGCTGGTGAGTGTTATTATTGTTATTAACCTAATTTTAGAAATGTTATTAAGCTGTTTGTAAATACATTTAAGGATTTGTTATTCTAGGCACAAAGAGAATTGGCTCCTTTCCTTTCGGTCCATCCAAATTGGCAGATTAAATTGCTTTTCCATTTCAAAAGGAAGGAAATCTCGTGCGGATTAACCGAAGCAGTATCTACTCCACCACGTTCGAGCTCATTACGAGCATTGGTGCTCGCCTAGTCTTATAAATGCACATATATTCTCCTCACGCAATCATTCATTTCATTTATTGTGTATTGCTCGTCGTGATTTGGTCGATATTGCCGAATTGGGTGATCACCGTATCATGTTCGTACGTGCGTCGCTGAAATAAGAAAAGAGAACGAAAACATAAATTACGGGCCAAGAGAATTATAATAAAAGAAACGCGAAAGAGAGCTATTGAGAAATTTAAAAGTTTGAAAGTCGCCGAGAGTGAAAAATATTATTAATTTCATGTTCACGTGCGCGGTGGCGTTTTATTATCAAACTGAAATGAATGTAATGAATGTGTCCAGAATTTTCAAGCGGGCAAAACCAGAACACGCGCCACCAAATACATTTCGGCAATAAATCACCGCCCAGATAGATGGATCACATGCGATGGCAAATGGCAACGGGCAATGAAATCGGCTTTTCTGCTTCTCCAAATGTCGCTTTCTTTTCTTTTCCTGCGCTTTGCTTTTTTGCCCAAAGTCTTGATTTTTTGTCTTCCCACGTACATTTAGGTATAGGAATACCTTCGTCATTAAGCAA
Source organism: Aleochara curtula (assembly GCA_963978815.1). Taxonomy (NCBI): domain Eukaryota; kingdom Metazoa; phylum Arthropoda; class Insecta; order Coleoptera; family Staphylinidae; genus Aleochara; species Aleochara curtula. Next base: position 13,309,793 of record OZ022216.1, on the reverse strand, counting down.
TAAGACCTTTCAAGTGCTCGAACATCGCATGTGATTGCTAGAGAATTCTCTTCAGCAGCCCAAATGTTTTTCTTTGCATTCATCCGAACAATTGTTCTCCTCGTGTAATGTAATACACCTATATAGGTATTAAATTAATCATATCAACGTATAAATAAACAATGACCCATTATCCGAATTTGTAGTATAATCTATTTAAATATAGAGAATTAATTGTCCTTTAATAAATTAATAACTATAAAGGTGTTGTTGCCGAAACTGTAAGTCCACCTTTAATAAGTCGCTTTAATTAATTACAACAAAACCTAGTCGGCATGCACAACATGAACGTAATACTTCATTAAATAGTGACACTTCACGTAAATAATCTTCTTACTCGTATAATAGCGGCATACAGATTACGTGAATGCACAACTATCGCAAGCGTCTGCATTACACTAATAATGCAAAATATAATTACCAACAAACTTGGGACGGGTTTGTGATCATTAAGTTGCGGGAAGCGAGTCATTAACAACAAGCTTATTAAGATTTGTACTCGTGATAATATCATTTGGCACTTGACGTCTGTTTAAACTAATTAATGCACAAAGTAAAAATCACGTTCATTACTTGCATATTTAAACCTTCACCTCGAATTTCCGAATTAAAATCGTGTGATACGAAATAATTAGTCATTACCGCAGTCATCTCATGTGGTTTTGAAACTGTCATCATCATCATCATCATTCTGGCGAGTGTGCTCACGCTTTGCCTAATTATAAGCTGCTTGCCGAGATTGCAATAGCCACGTCGAGTACACAATTGCGATGCCGTGCATGCGTCCCATGTGTATCGAATTACTATCTCGCATAATTAATGCGGGCTACCGGTTGGAAAATGATACAAACTTGAATATTTCAAGTAATATTGACATAAATTAGCCGTATCTGCAACATTTGCGCGCAAGTCTCGTCAATTTAATCCAATGCCAACTATTTACACTCGTTGCACGGTTAATTTGCCATCGATTTTAATCAATTGCTGAATTCGTAATTAAATTGCAACATTCTCAAATATTTGATAAACTCATTGGGAATTGGAAATGTATAAACACGCTGACGTCGAAGGACGACTTCTATTTCCGGTTTGCCGTGATGCATTAAAGTTTTCAATCACTTTTCAACCGTAACACCTTCCGCTGTAATTCGATTAATACGTTCAAATGAGCAAAATGATTTCTAACCGAACGCCCGCCTGCCTTCTGGAACGCGTTCGAGCAGAATGCGCTTGAAGAATACAAATTGTGTACATTGTGATTTATTAATAATGCTTGCTTAATCGATGGCTGAAATGCTCCTGAAAATCGCTCGGGAAGCATGAAAGAAGAGCTAGATTAGCGCCGGGGCGGAAAGAATAGATTTATGCGTACCGTCAGTCGCCTATCAATAAACCAGAGGCACGCGCGCGAGCTTTTCAATTAAATCCTTCAGACGCGTGCGTAAAAATCAGCGCTCGCCAATGCGATATTTACGACAGCCATAAAACCCCCATCATGCGTGTTTGATATGAAACTGGGAGAGAGCTCTCTATCTCCGTGATATTGGCTCGCACGTAAAAATCAACATTTTATTGCAGCGCGATCAGAGAACCATTACACGATGCGCGTGTCGTGTCAAAGCTGAAGGAGGGCGAACGAAGAAGGATCGTGAAGAGCTGAGAAACGTTACGGGATGCGTAAAATATTGCGGGGGCGAGCCGCCAACCTGCGGAACGAATTGCTGCACACGTCCTGTCATAAAGCGGGGCGGCCGTGATGGTGACGCGCTGAAAAATTGAAGACGGACACGCCGGGTCGACAGCAAATCGACGCACCGACTGACCGACGCTCATAAATGTAATGGAACGCATGCTTCGCCGCCTCCGCTGTTTTCCCCCTTTAGGCCAAAACTTATTCCCGGAAGGAACGCACCGAACCCAAAGAAACTCATCGCATAAGAAACGGACAATGGAACATTTACCACCGATAACTTGCACGCATTTTTCACCCCAATCATCTCAATAATCTATTTATGTACAGGATGATCCCGTCGTCCCGGAAAACCTACAGTTAACTCTTGTATAAATTTTATCACGTGGATACCCAGTTGAATAAAGACATTTATTATTTTACGTGGGAAATATTTCACGATTTTACAACCTCATAATATGATCTTCCACGTTTTTCAAGTTCCCGACTTTATTGAAGCTGAAGGTGTAACTGCATTGCGTAAAATAGTGAGCTGTGGTAATAGCTTCCCAGCGCGAAGAGGAAACATCTGTCTCGGTTCGAGGGATTAAAAGGATATCAAAAGGGCCTCAAAGAAGACACGAGCACGTTGAGTGCCTTGAGTGCACACGCTCGGTTAAAACAAGCACGAAAACCGAAGGAATACATGCTTGCGATGCTCCAGCAAACAGGCATGCGGATGCGAAAAGCGGCGCAAACGAAACGAAAAACGAAGAGGAGTGGAGTGGAGCGAGCGGGAAAAACCGGAAAACACGACAACGCAACAAGGACGCGGACGGAAACACGACTGGCATGTGGAAGCAACAGGACAGCCCGCGCATTACGCTTTAATGAATGTTTTATCTAATTAAATGTACTTACATTGCTTTTAATTAGATTAATTTATATTTACGATCATCACTTTTCCGCGCCGTTCGTGCTGCTTTATGTCGGCTAGATATGAAAAGAACTCGCATAAAAACTAAATAGAAAACGTACGGCTCTCGGAGATGTGGATTCATTAACTTTAATAAGTTTGAAATCCGTTACTACCATTGCACTGTTGTTGTGTGTTTGAAATGTGTCCGAGTGACATTAAAACCACCACGCTCGCGGAATTGGATGAATTCATAAAGGCGAATAAAAAGTGAGCTCTCTCTCACCGCGCTCGCACGAGAGAGCGAGTTGGAAAAAAGCGTACAAATATCCATCGTATGCATTGCCATTCAAAGCGATATCTCGACCATGTCATGCAGAAAATGAGAAACAACGCGGAACGATGAAGAGCGAATAAATGCGACGCGCCACGAGATGTCACATAAAAAACGGGCAACCACTTCAACAAGTAACCAACCAGCAGCAGAGCGAACCGTAAACGTCTGTTGGTGTGGATATGAAATCATAATATTTGAAAATACTATCATCACGTCTAGGCCATCCACCGCTAGCAAACTAGATGCAAGGCTCAAGTTTACGCGAGTTTGTAAACTTCATTAAAGCATAAAAAAAATTGCAGCGAAATGCAAGCCGTCAAGCCACGTTAAAGATTACTGCGGCAAAAATATTTCCATTTTTCCGCGCCTTCCGCGCAAAATATTTATTTAACTATGACGCATTACGACAACTTGCTACTCGTTATAATTACGCACACCTCTTCGTTTAGTGCTTAGGCTCATTTTAATTAGAATACTCATTGCTTGTCGCTGAATTTATTATGCTGTGTTTTAAACTTGTTTGTCGCTTTATTTGCGTTCTTCGCATATCAAGAGCGTATTTAAATGCAATTCAGTTATTAGAAATTTATCCTCAGTAAATATTGATCTCCGTATTTTGCGTAGCAGTGCCCTGCTTTACTCGTCAGAGCAGATCAAACAAATTCATACAACTTCTAATTCAGGCGTACTCATATTGGGAGCCGAAAGAAGCATATTTATTTTATCGAAATATACGGATTACAACAAATATGATGAATTCATGCGAGTGAATTTAGTATTTGTGTTCCAGTATTTGTTCATTATATTAATAAAATCGTCATTAAATTCTTCCCGAAATGGTGTATACGAAATTTTATATTCGTTGCCAAATTGGACGTTGATCAATTACGCGTCGATAATAAAATATGGATGCGCGCATGTTTTAAAAATATGTGAATATGTTGAAAATATCGTAAAATATTATGGCGAATATATTTTCATCGAGTGCATCAACGTAAAATATTCGCAAAATCTCTCTGTTAACAATTATATATTTTGTAGAGAATTCGATAACCTATTCTACTCATTGTTATGCAGTTCAAGCGCATCACGTATGCATTTTATGCACGTGCAGAATCCACCCATCATAAAATACAATGTTATTCAGTAAGAGATGCACGCTCAAATCGCATGCATTCAAATGTCAATTAGGTCATGAGTAAATACCATATTTAATTCATAATATGACGTTAATTAACTAGAAATTAAATTAAAACTTACGATTATTTAAAATACGAATATTATATTCAATGTAACAATTAATTCATAAGATCAAATGAATTATATTCATAATTATTAATATTTAAATCATGTTAATGTATTCCGTGATAAAAGTACTTTCAGTACTCCAGCTAATAATTCCTCTCATTTTACTTTTTAAAATATATGCTTATTTTGCCCCCCTCTGTTATATCTCACCTTCACTCTATCCCATTGTGGTATTTTCTTTAATTCTACGTAAATTTACACAAAATGTAAATTCTCGTTTAGTTAATACGCGTCGCATCGCCTTTATCATCATCATTTGCTTCTTCCAGTTCAACTTTATATGCGCGTGACTTTGTGCGTGTCACTCCGCCTCGAAGTATGTTTGCCGCCGACTACTTACTACTTACTTCTTAGCGCTAAACGTAATGAAGCAATAAATTATTCATAGAGTTAAAAGTTTCGCCATTGCCGTCGAAACGTCTTCGCATTCCCCTGATCCTCGCCGCCGCCAACACGCGCTGCTCCTCGTCGCGAGAGAGTGGCTAATATATATGAATACATAATTGTATAAACTTGCAATGCAGGTATGTGCGCTACGTACGTACGATACAAAATATGCACGGTGGCGAACTTTATTCGGCGAAGCCGTCAATCCGTCAAAGCTGCCTCAAGAAGTTTACTCAACTCGTTTCGATGGCGTGCTTTCGCTTGCGGTGTCGCCGCGCAATGACAAACTTATCGGTGGGAAATTCACATAGAACTTTTTAAAATTCCAGACACGTTCCCATATCCGCCAATCCCTCTCTAATTCTCAATATATCAATAATAAGCTTAAATCTGCGCACAATTCTCACGGAATTATTTCGCCGTCAGTATTTCCTACCGATCGAAGTTCTCTTGAAGTTTACACACACAACTTTGTCAATTTGCCCAACAAGTTTTCAAATAGTTGTGACAATTTTCCTAAGAGTCATCAGAATAGTAAGTAAATATGATGATAACCGCCCCACTCGATTAATTACATTCATTTAGAATCATTAATATTCACCAATTCTTTTAAAACTCAACTTCTGAGATAAAAACATTTAATGGTGCAAGTAATGTTTTAATCGGTAAAAAACGAAGACGTGAAGATTTTATCGCTGATAATAGAGTCTTAAACTAATGAGTTTTATGAGAAGTATCCTCATTATGTAGCACTCAAGCACGTGCGTCCTTATACCACGTGTACTAAAACTATTAAACCAGTTCTCCCTTTTTCCTCGACCAACTATTTTACTAAGAAAGCGTCGCACGTGGCTAATGATTTCATTCGTGGAGAAAGTCTATTAAGATGGACTTTAAAAAGTTGGATAATTATTCCAAATTTATTTTTTGCTTTTTTACGTCTTCCTTCGTTATTTATAAACCTGAGGTATTTACGGAGGCTTGCACAATAAGTAATGGCACCCCATACTGTGCGACAGCGGTGGTATCTACACTAACAAATTCAAAACTAATGGAGAAATTGATTCCCGAGCTATAATGGAAAAATAATAGCATGCGGATATGATCAGCATGACGCAAAGACCGCTCAGCTCTTCGTGTGCTCGCTTCTTATGAGAGCAAGCAGTCAATAAATTGCTATCGCCGTTCCAGGACGAGATGAAGAAGAAGAAGAAGAAGCGGAACGAACGCCTTAGAGCTCCTCGTTCGTCCTTAGCGTGTTAGTGTGCGTATCTGCTTGCGGGTAAATCCCAAGCTGTTGAAGGAAATGTATGGAGGGTGCGGCGTAATATGTTACCACAGTTATACGCTTTATCTCGACTAAATAGGCCTTAAAAAAGAAGTGATTGCCTCGAGAACGCGCCGAGAAATGAAGTTGACTTTGAGCGCGCAGCAGCGAAGGAAACCAAGCCCGTCGCACCGATAAAAAAGTAATGTGCGTACACAGAGCCTATCAAGCGTTGCGTATCTTTCGGCGGCGAAACGAGAAGAAGAAATATTGTCAGATGAAAGGTGACTTTATGTACGCGCGGCAAGTCTAATCGCTTCTTCATCGCGACGCGCGCCTACCGCAAATCAGACTTTCATGAAAACATTTTGATGACTGTCGCGCCTACCAACCACTCACTCGCATCGCGTCTGACTGATGACTGCGTGTGCCAGTCACCCGAAAACCACATGGGGATGAACGAGGAAAAGCAGGCGATTACATTATAAATTAACATCCTCTGCGCAAATATGAGCGATGAACGCTACCCCCACGAAAATAGGCTTTTAAAAGGTGATGCTTTTTTATGTTTCCACGCTCAAATGAAGTTTACTTTTGCATTTGTCTCTTTCCGTTCGTCGTGCTGAGATGGCGAAAACTGTTTGTTGGTTTCGTTTTGTGTGCAAGCAAAGATGTCACAACGTCTTTAATATCTTTCTCAGTGCGCTTTCAACATCCAACATTTTATACGCTTCCCCTTTTTTTCTTCGCTGTTCAGGACGACATGCTTTTTCGTGTATTACTAGACCTGTCTTCAAAGTACCGAGTTCCTCCTTGCGCGTAATTTTTACGTTGCAAAGAAGCATGACTAATATTTTATGTAGGTACGAACTTCATTTGCGTGCTTTCTCATTTATATTTTTCTAGTGATATTAAAGACATGACAAGTTCATTGAATGCATTTTTAATTAATTTCTCTTCATTGCACATTTAATTGCAAAGGAGATGCATATTAATAAATTCCTGCGTTTCACTAATTAAGGTTTTTAAATACCAACTGCTTGCAGTTTCAATTTAGTTCAAAACTAATATGACCAATCAAATAAAATCTTTAGAAATGTATAAATAAATCAAATACTTAGTATAAACTCTTTGCGATGCTTAAAATATTCTTAAAGAAAGTAAATTATTCTTTCTGCTTTAACTCACTTTGAATTTTTCGCTCAATAAATGTCAATAAAAATAAGTCGCAATTCATTTTCAATTACTTAATGCAAAAATCCAATTAGTGAAATTTTCATGCAGCTTCCCTCACGGAGACGCCAAAGTAAAATTGTAAATGTTTTTATTCGTGCATTTAAATTGTTCGAGTGCTTGTACTTTTAGTTTGTATTTAGTTTAAAACTAAAGTGCCTAAAATAATGACTTCGTTAATAGTTTGGCATGATAAAGTATGTGCAATCCGCGCATATGAAGTTTTCCGCCAAGTCTTGCACCGTTCGCGGCAACACATTATTTAATAGATTTTTCAAAATAATTGCTTAAAGCTCCTGATTTATGGCTGTTCGAAATTTCTTTTCGCGAGCTTGTACACATTCAGCATCCAAAGTAGCGCAAAACTATATGGGGAATTTCGCAAGTTAACTAAAATACGCTGCCATCTCATCATTCAATGCACTTTCGAGAACAACTTTAAGTGCGCTTATTTATTCGCTCTCTCGCTTTACAATTAAAATACCAAATACGAAAGTTTTATGCTCGTAATTGAACAAATTCTTAATCTAAGTTTAATACAATAAATCCATCTTCACTTCTTCCTCGCATATAGTTAACTTATTTCATAAAATTTCAATTATAAATAAACAATGCAAAATTACCATTTTGATACGCACTCAACTTGCATATATTTATTGTCATAAAGTGTGTGCGCTTGATTTCTATCATATCTCGAATATTTATGGCATTCAAATGCAGCGCAATAACAATAAATAAACTACTATCATCATTGGAGCACCGGCAAAATATTCGCAATAACGTTTCATTAATTCAATACACGACTCCAAGCCTTCCGACTTGAATAGCGCGCAATTTTATGGCAATAATAAAATCAAATAAAACTATTCATGGCGCAAATATAATATGGAGCAAAAAAATTAGAGCGTCATAAAGAAACAAATAGTTAAACTTTTTTATTGCGCATTTTCCACATCATTAACGCGATTCGCGCATGTTTTTTCCGTCGGTGTCGTGAGGCAAGAAGTTGCAAAATCAAATATTGGCAAACGCACCAAAAAATCATCAGCGCATATTGGAATCGCGATAGTTGCGTGCGATTTTATCGTCTCAATCGGCCTCCAAAGGCGCATTTTAATAGATGAAGACGTTACACATGGATAGAGTTTGCGCGACTTTGGCCAGTGAATGGACCCGAAGACATAACAACAATGTGTCTCTTTTTTGGCGGGTGATCTTGAGCCGGGTCGCGACCTAAAGCGCGTCACGGGCAAAAAGTGCGTTGGTGATTGTAAATACGCGTACGCAGTAACGGCGATGGCAATATTGCCAACTTTTTTATGGCATACGACGAGAGGAAATCCGCGTGCTTCTTGTTCTACCGTTTTTTATGGCCATACACTCGACCCGTCCGCCGCGCGAAGAGTTTTCGACGACTTTCGAAATTCGCACACGACGCACAGCGTAAGGCGGCAAGGACGCGAATCAATAATGAGTTGTTTGAAACGCCAAGAGTTGGCCAACTTTGCTGCCTGTTTTGCATTCGAATGTTTACCGCGTCGTGCGCGTTTCGCTCTATGGCACAAATGTCAACAGGGGATGTCGACATATTTCAAACGCACGAGCATTGAATTTTTCTTACGAGGAATGCACAAAAAAAGCGCGTCTGAAAAACTCGTAACAAAATGCGATTTTATATGCTTTCCCGTGCGTTTATGCGTTTTATAAACATCATTTCATGTGTGATTTTTTTAAACGCAAATTTTACAGTTTGTTTTTACGAGTAAAATAATTATTATGAGTGGAGAATATTGTACGTTCCATAATATTTTCATAATGTAGATTTATGCATTAAAATTTCAATGCAAATGTTGAATTATTTGTGATTTTTCGCCGGTATTTTTGGAGAACAGTATCATCAACAAAGTTTATGAGCAACATAATTGTCCTTAATTATATCCAATTAAAATAATAATTTAATGCATATTCCTTATTGCCAATAATACGAAATAATTTTAGTTGCCTAACAACTGAATTTTTAAATTACCTATGAAGTTTTAATAAATTGTAAGCAATAATTTTCACCATTATTCTAATAATGTGTTTACACGTATTAATATTAATAATTAATGCAATTCAAACACAATTTCACTACAACCACATAAAACAGTTTTGAATGCATATTGTAAAACAACAGGAAAATGCAAATAAATGCTGAAATTCATAATTGCGGCATGTTAATCAACTAACAGACATCAAAGTATTATTTATCCTTGTGGACAACGAACAATTCTACAATTTTCCATTTAGTCATGTTGTTTGCTCGCAATTTGCAACTGTGAATTGTTTATTTTCCATTTAGTTGTTTATTTTTGTGGAATACGAAATAATTTCTCGAAAAAAAAAACTGGCAACGCATGAATAAATGACAATGAAACATTTGAGGTTTTTCGCCATTGATGAAATATTAAAGCGTAAACTTTTAGGGAAATACCAAAAATGGAATGAAAATATTTCATTCGAGAGTGGCCGGCATACTTTGTAATTAAATTGCATTGAATCAAGTAAATGAGAAAGCCAAACGTTTGGAAACTCGAAGCATGTACATATGAATTCGTACCGTAGCCAGCCAAACAATTAATCTGTAATCCGAAGCCGCCAACTTACTCCACGCCGAACCGCAATGGAATTTCTTCATTGCGTATCGTCACAAAGTCCCAATTGAAACTGCAAGGCAATGAATTGCCACGCGTAAAGTTATTCCGTAAACAGCACTGCAGAATGCTCGCAGTGATTGCAAACGCTATTACGCGAAGAGCCCGCGAAATACTTTGGAAATCATTCGCAAGGCAGCTACTGCAAGAGCACGCTTCGGCCAAACGAACAATGCACTCATGTGCGGGGGGTGGGAGGCGGCGCGCAAAGAGCGAATTCGCAATTGTTGCGACGATGAAGCGCCGTGCATCGGCGAGGAGAGTGAGTGAATGCAAATTGAGTTACGGCTAAAATTATTAATTTTCTAGTCCCCATTGCGCTTCAGCGCGTCGCCATATCCGGCTGAGGCAGCGCCACCGCCGCCGCCGACGCCACCGAAAGTGCCAAGTTGCGCTAGGGGTTGGCTGGCGACGACAACGCGTAATATTTAGCCGAAATGTATCGGCGATGCTTTTAATGCAAAAGTGGCACTGGCGCGCGCGCGCGCTTTTCATGTGCGCGTATAATGGAAAACTGCAAATCAAATTTCTGCGAGTACTTCCACATTTCTAATTTGTTCGCTCGTGTGCATATCAAATGCGTAATTTTCAAATTTAAATTTCCTACATATTTTACATCGAGTTTTAATCAAATTTTAACTCTTGTGCATTTTTAATTAATTACCTACGCACGACCATCGCATCGGAATGTCTCTTAGCAACATATTGCTTCCCCCAACTCGTAGAAAATGTTTAATCTAATCGATCATTTTTATGTTGCATCGTTTAGCAAAATTCCACCGATATTGAGTTCTTTGGCGCATGAATGCAAGGCAAATTCAATAATAATTTCTCGTATGTTCCATTTTGCTGACTTGATATCATAATATCATCTCGAACGTGTGCTGCGCACGAAGGATGCAGAATGCTGCACGATTCTAAGACCAGCTAGCAGTTTGCAATGTTTTCTATTACACCGATTTGGTGACATTCTGATTTTATTGCCGTTTCCATATTCCACCATATGTGTAGTATAAAACCAGCAAAACTCAATTCCATAATCTTTTGCATTATTAATAAATATTGCCCTTCTACTCTTTCACTTTCCTTATTAATTCTCTCCATCCTAATTCTAAAATGTACTTTTGCCTATGCAAAAATACTTGAAATTTTGTATACTAATAACACAAAGTTGCCATCTGGATGAAACAACCGCATGTTCAAATATAGCGCAAACCAAATACATTTTAAATTATTCATATGCATGCGAATGCAATGCGACAGCAATTGGCAGCGTTTGCTGCGAGTACATTTCATAGAAAACGCTCAATGATAAATCGGAAAATACAACAACATTGAAAAGAAAAAAATAGAGCAAATGTAATTTTCCTCATTCTTGCACACTTAGTTACGCGAAAATTCTTAAGCAGATTGAAAAACATGTCTCTGGCGCGTTCATATTTTTCTATTTAAGCGCTGATTTATTGCTCAAACAGCCATAAAATTTAATGGCATCTCTCGACGCGCATTATTGATTGATAAACTTATAAAAGCAATAAATAACCATCTTCGATCAGTGGCTTCAAAGTAATTCGGGCGGCGCGCCGCGGCGATATCCTGCGGTAATGTTATTCTTGTTTGAATTTCGATCATATTTACATTGCCGCTCCATTCGCCATCCACCCACTTTCCTTCGTTCATTCGGTAAGCACTTTTGTCTCTGCGCGCTTTCGCGTTTGTTGCTTCATGTCTGCCGTTCAGCGAACTTCGAACTCGCGCGTCGCTTTCAATAAAGTCGTCGTGCGACAACAACGACAACGGCAAGCGACGAACAGCAGTCGTAACGCGCGTTTCCGATGCTTGTATGGCGTGCGTGCGTTTGGCGCGGAAGCGGAAAACTCGAGGCAAAGCGAAAAAATAAAAGCGAGTAAAAACAAAATTGTCAGCGCTTTATATCGATATCCAAGTAGTCGAGTAAGTATGAAACTTGAGCGTTTTTTCAGCGACATCATTTCGTTCACTCTGTCAAGGAATAAACATATTTTCTTTCTTTTGATGCCTGCGTTTCCAGATGAGATTAGGTTTTTCACGAGCTTCATGCGAATTCTATCAATTTTTTCGCCTCGCTTCGTTCGCAGAGCCGAGTTTGTATAATATTGGAAAACATCTGGAATTTGTTCAATTTTTATTTGATTGTCTTTTATATTTACTTAAGGCTTCAAAAAATAAAATAAAAACGCTCCAAACGTTTTTCCTCTCCAAAACATGACATTCTAAAAATTATATTATACGCAGCATAATTAATTTACCCGCTGTCTATAATCTAATTGATTAATCAGTGATTGAAATTGCCAAACACGTTCGATCCATTACTTTGCAATTACTCATTTCCGGACGCCTCGGCATAATTAATAATTATTGTGGAATCGTGCTACTTTTACAAAACGAATTAAACATTTGTGCGCAAATTAAAAATAAATAATTCCATGCCGATTGCAAACATTCGGATCAAAATTACGGGCAGTTTGCGGAAGTTTTAAACAAAGCCAAAAAAAAAAACACATGAGCATTGCACGTAAATTACGTTTTATTAATGCACAAAGGCTGAGCATCAGTTATTAATGAGATTTGATAAGCAGAGACAAACACGAAAATGCTCGCCGGCAATTTAATGATACGCGCGAGAGTGCAATGAATGTTGTACGCGGCGCGATGAAAATAAAAAATTTCTATAGCGAATAAAACTTTATTGCCAGCGGGCAGCTCGTCGTATCCATAACACTAACTGTAGCTTTTTCCTCATACCATCCACGATTCACACGCTTGTATTGTGCGGTGTTGTGATAGTCTCTCTCTCACTCTCTCCCTATTGTAAAATTTGCAAATTGTTTCTCATTTCCAACGGGGCGCGTGTAGTTTTTTTAATAGTTTCAATGCTGTGATGCGCCCTTTTCCCTATAGAATATACCATCCTACACACAAAACGCAAAAAACTTGAACGTTGTATAGTTGTTTTCTATTGTGTGAGCACTTTAGGTGGCATTTTGATTTTATTTTGTTTCTAAAATGAAATGTTTCACCATTCGAGAGTTGCTTGCGTGACATTGCATGGGGTGGCCCATGCCGCAAATATTTGATCACGTTTTTCTCTATAGCCGCATAGATGTCACTTTTATATCCGCGTTTTTATACACCACCACACCACCGTGCGCGCGTTTTCCTTCTGTGCGTGAAAAACACGCAGGCTTTCAAAGGAAATGTTGCTATGAAATTACTTTTACAGCTTCTGCAAACCAACCTACTATTTATTTTCCATTACATCTTGGTTAAACGCTTGACGTTTGATTTCTTTTTCGAGGCTAGAGCAATCATCAACAAAAGCGTTGAATGGACGAGAATGTTTTGAAAGTTTCAACTATAATCTCTAAATTTCAGCAGCGCCGATTATTATGTGCCTGTGAACGTAAACTAATTTAATTTTCAATCTATGTATCTTCTAATCCGATAAGAGATGCTAATAAGTCATCCAAACTCGGCGAAAGCGTATGATTGGTATTGATTAGTTAAGTAAACATGCTTGAAAGTTGTTCAAATATGTTCAGCACGAGAGTTGGGAACGTCGAACGCCATTAGAGCGAAAACGCTACTTCCGGATTTCCTGGACCAAATACTAATTCGCTTAGTCGTGCGCGCCACGTGAGAGGTCGCATGCTGCACGAAATGTGGGGGCGGCGAATGTGCAACTCGCGAAATTGATAATTTTGCGAGAAATTCAAAATTCGTCGATAACGCTTGTGCAAAGTGGCAATGTTCGATTTTAATGGCGCGATTAAATTTTGACGTTGGCGATAAATTTGCAAAAATATTGTGGCGTGTGGCGTTTGCGAAGCGCTGAAAATGCATGATGAAAGCCGTCTTTGTTGCATCTGATGATTGGACATTGTGACGATGTGGAACGGCAGCGAGTTAGTCAGACTAATCCAATTGTATTTCCTGTTTATTTCATTGGATGTGCGCAAACGCATACAACAGGCGGATTGCGGATTGTGGAAGACCGCAGGTTATGAGTTGTGCAATATACATGCATTTGTAGCACTTGCGAATGCATTGCAGTGCATGTTGTTGAAATTGTGTCTGCTTCGTATGGATTTTCTGTGCTTTGCATGCGCAATTTTTACATTTTCCCAATGCATATGCAAGAGAGACCCACGTTTCACGCGTGCGTTATCAGAAAATAATAATGATATACGTCCCGCCATAAATGTTCAAAAACGTAGATACTGTTGTAATATTGCTTTCGGAAAATATTTCGCGTAAAATATTATTAAACATTTTCGAAACTTTCAATTAATAGACCAACACTGCCAGCAATAAATATACGCATAAAAATATTAAAAGAAATAATGCATAAATTTTATTAATAATACCTCTTTTCGACTTCTTTATGATCGTAATAAGATCACTAGGAAAATTTTGAGTTACTCTTTTCTAAAATTGAATTTCTATTTGAAACTCCAATATTTCATTTCGACTTTGCTATAAATAGATTTTCTAAAAGAGAGCGAATTATAAATGTACTAAGAACATGTTACATATTACTCGTAAAATGCTTTATGATAAAAGGAAGAAAAAAGACTTCCGTATCATTTTAATATTTGCCACCAGCCCCACCAGGTAAAACCGTATTTCCGCGTAACACTATAAAAAATGTGCCAACACGTTCTCCCAGCTTCAATGCCACTAAAATGTAAATACCGCGAAACTTGTAAAACGCGTTAAAGCAATTTAAAAAACATCATAAACTAGAGGTACGTTATTATTCCTGGGTTCATAAATGTTTAATATTATTATTAAGATATTTTTTCCTAAAGTGCTTTTATACTATGAATGAATACTTAATTTCCGCAATATTTTATCATCTTAATGCAACAATAAATTGAAATTAATTTCATCAGTTTCTCAAATAGACAGATGAAATGCGACGCGTATTTATTTAACAAATTAATGTAGATATTTTGCGGTCGTCTTAAGGGGTGATTTAATGAAATAAAAACCACTTTTAGCCCCATGCAGTAAAAGCTAATTCGGCACACAACATTCAGTCAGAGAGAATTATTGTGAATGAAAGTGGTCTTCACGTGTGCGAACCGCCGACGCGACGGATGGAGATACCACGCGCGCGCACGGGTAGTTGCACTAACAGAACGCCAGGATGAGGACTCTTTTATTTCCGTGCATTAACTCAACGATGTTGTTTTAATTAAAACCATTTATCCAACGGCGGCGCGACGCCGTATTCAACGACTTTTGTATATGTGCGAGCCGAGCCGCCCGGCTGCAGCACGCGTACATTTTACTACTTTATGGTCGAGCACGAAAATACCATATAGCGTGCGGCAAACTTTTCGCTAAAGTAACGACTGCGCCAAAGACAGCAAGCAGACACACAATTCGCGGAGGCAGCTTTTGTTTTCCTGCAATTTCGGGCCCGGCCCTCGATTTCATACGTGCTCGTAAAATTATTTCGGGAAACCGTTTAAAACCTGTTGAATTTCTAATATTTGTTCACCAAACAAGTGTCTCATAATTGCTTTAAATTGTTTACTTTAATTACACATTTTTCTTCCTCAAATATTTCCTTCAGAATATAGATTTCATTTGAGTTCCATTTGAAATCGTATTTAAGATTTCGTTAAGTTTGTTTCTCAATATTACTAAATTTCAGGACATATCAATTTCGTCAACATTCCATTGTTTTTAGGCGCATTCTTTGAAAAAATACCCACAGCATAATAATGCTTTCGTAAACCTGATCCTCTTGTAATTTTTGTCATTTTTATTTCATTGCAAATAAAATAATTAATCATGCACGAAAAACTTGTAAAAATACGACTTCAGCTGACGAAGAAAAAGTGAGTATTACTTTACTTTATTTTACGTTCAGCATGAACGAACGAAATGAATAGTGGCCGGTGCGCAAGAATATTTTATTTTATCATCGACGCTCTCGGGCATAATGTAGTCGTCGATTATGACTTGATGCAAAGTGCAAATCTATGGAAAAGTCTTGTTCTCGTCGTCTCTGCGCACTTGAATAGGCCGACCGCACGCGCTATCGGCCCTTCTGATAAATGAGGTAATAAAGTATAACGCAAGCTTGCAGCTAAGCACATATCACGCGCGTGCGAGACAAGTAGTCGCAGTGGGCGGCTTGGCCCCTAAACGTCGATTACAATTTGGCGGCGTTCGGTTCGCTGCGAACCGAAATCGATGCTGACGTCGTTCGCGCCATGATGATAATAATAATAATAATAAATAATGAAGATCACCTATGCGCTGCACGCGCTCCCCGCTTTCCGATATGCTTATGATAGTCCCTCGGGAACATAAAACTGCCTATGCATATACCACGCGCTTCGACGCGTCGGATTAACCACGACGTATTTCAGCCCAAAGTCAGTCATTTATGCAAATTGCTTCTTTCCGTTGAGTGTTACATGAATTATGAGTAGGGTCTTCTTCCCCTTAACACTTTATTACCTAAGTATTGATAAATAATAAAAGTTTAACTTCAAATCTCAATGAAACTCAACTAGTTTTAAGAAACTACATTTCTTAATCACCGCATTTCTAATTTATCCTTGCCCGAAAAGATTCCATATACGATTTCTTACCAGGATTAAAAGTTGCTAAAATCTTCTGATATTTTAAGAATCTAAAGTATTTCTAAACTTTCCTAACTTCGCATACCGCTAATAAAAATTTGCTTCAAATATTATTTAAAAGTACACTTGGTTTAAGATCTTAACAACGATCGCATGACTTTTATGTACTTATTTATATTTGGCACGAAATATGCGCACGTATTGCAAATGCACAACTTTTGCAAGTAGTTAACAAGTACGTCGTTTGATAGTTACGACAATACATTTTCCGTCGCCATTTATCCGCTTTTCGCTGGCACGGTATGGTAGGTATCTTTTTCACGTTTCAATGTGGCAGCGTGCATTTATTGAGATAAACATGTTTTGTACTTTCTGCATGCGGACGTTGTAACAGTCAAACGCGTACGACTGCGTTGAGGGGGATGAAAGTAAGTATACAGTCGACTAGACAGCCACAAAGAAGATGAAAGTTTCTGGACTTGTGAGGCGCGTAGGCGGCGAAGCAAACTTTCATCTCATACAAGAGACAACTATCAAGGATGTGTAGTACATAAGTTGGCAAACATAATAGGCGTTGCCTCCTTGCATTCTGCTTCTGGTTGTGCATCTATTCCCTCTTTTCTATTTTCCTCCCTATACACATGAGATGCTCTTTGTGCGAAGAGAGCAAATATGCACCATACACATGTGGTTTCATGTCGTACAATTTTAGATATGCACATCGCATTTGTTACGCAACTTATTGCATAGCAATATTTATATTTTAAGTTGTTTATCAAATATACCTACATTGGCGCTACAATATAGGAAAAATATCATCAGATACGTTGTAAAGTTTCATAGCGCATTAAGTGAAATTGTATTATATACCATGAAATAGTTATAGTAAATTAACATTACTATACCGCCAAAGTACATTTAAGTACATATTATAAAATTCGCATAGAATAAATCAAGGCTGCGTGTAAATTTAACATCCGCAATACAGACAACAGTCGAAAAAATAAAATCCTAAATTGCGTACATACCTCGCAAACTGTATCCTGGGCCACTCCTTGGATTGTTGGAAGAAGTCGAAGAACGAAAACACTACTACGGATTGAGTAATTGGATTTACCATTAGAACTTTTTCAGACATCGAAGCTGAAAGGGGGTACCCCCCATACGCCATACATAGTACGTACAAAAGCTCGGGGGGTACCCCCGTTCAGCTTCGAGATCTCAAAGAGTTGTATTGGTAAATCGAATTCTTCACTCCGTAGTAGTGTTTTCGTGGATGTTCGACTTCTTCCGACTTCAATGAGTGAGCCACCGACCAAGGACCAAATCGTAAGTACCCAATGTGGGTTTTAATTATATCTCATTCTTAGTATATTTTCGCAAATTCGCGCATTCAATTTAGTTCACCTTTATGAAAATCCAACAATATGAAATTTTATATTCAAAGTTTCTAAAAACTATTTATGTTAGAGAATTAATTACCAACTAAAAATATTCATATTTTTACTAAAACCACTATGCATGAAAAACAAATTTCTTTGTAGTTGAGTTGTGTTATGCAGTTTGAAGCATGTTGCGGATGAATTGCAATTTTTTTTTTAGTGTAGAGAGGATTTTGTTTGTACTCAATTTGTATTTGAGCCCAACAAAAATTATTGCAGATTGATTCATGCGCGATATTCACGAGTGCCATCAAAATTGGCCAATAATCCCCCATACGTTTCTACGTCAAAAATAGAAATAGCGAAAATTTATTTTCGTAATTGATTAATCGAGTGAAAATTATTTTCGTGTGCAACATAATACACACTTAACATTTTTCGAATTGAATATGGAATAATTTAGCTCCATTTATTATTTATTCATTTATTTCAGTTTATCTATTGTTGTGCGTTATTGGCGTATATTTATTGAGTCATAAAATTTTTATCGTGCTTTCGCACTTGACTGATCATTTTGTGCCACTCTTCAATGAGGTGCACAACATAATAAAACCCAATTTCATATTCATATAATTCCTTGTACTTTGCAATATACCTAGATACACCTTTGATTATCCTTAATTTTATCCAGAGGATAATTCAGTCTTGTGGATTTTTTAGTATAATTATGAAACTATTAAGACTCCAGTAATTTGATAAGAAGTTTATGACGATCAATCCCAACTTTTTTCAAGCGTCTTCGTGTAGCTGAGCTAATTGCCAAAAAAGTCAGCGAAAGGGAAAAAGTTTGCTAATGTAAAGTTGATGCAAATATCAGGTCACTCACTAAGTATCCTTCATCTTTGCTTCCAACGTTAGGAAATATATAGAGTGCTAGACAAACACAAACGTTCGCAACCGTTTAAAAAATTCCATGCGGTGTTGACAGAAAAAGTTACGTAAGGGAAATCAAACGGGTTATAAATGACTCGCAAATGCCAACACACAGCGCCGAATATTTTTGCCAACATAAAGATGTTGGGATTTGCAACGCGGAAACGATTTATTTTTCACACTTTTTCTAATAATTTTAGTTGACTTGAGGTCACACCCGAAATATGTAAAATTGTTACAATTTAAAAATAGAACCAAATTCTATTCACTATTTTCATACTCAGTGAATTTCATTCATGACTACTCTCATTACATTGTTTTCTCGGTTATAGCGACGCCACATGACTGATATATTTGCTTATAGCAACCGTAACTTCGGTTATAACGTTGATGTTAAACATTACGACCGATTTCATCGCTTATAGCGACCATAACATCTTCTACTTCATCTCTTGTATCTACAAATTGATGTGTAACACAATCTTTACTCGTTCTGAAAATACTTTCATCCCTTATTTCCTAACTTTATAAATTTGCACTCTCTTTATTCTTGTTTCTTCAAATTTTATTATAAATTTGCTAACCCCGTAAACAAACTGCCCGATTACCAATTTAAACAAGATATAAACTAACCAAGAAAATAATTAAAAGTTTTGCTCCACATTTTCTATCCCTATAAAGTCCGGTGAAACCACACCAAGCGAATGGATGAAAGAAGAGAATGCCACGGCTTCTTTTTCGTGAGTTACAAAAGGGCGGCTGCTGTGTGCGGCCCCCACACGTGCGGTTTCTGCATACAAACGAACGCGCATGCACGCCGTATTTCATTTATATTCGGCAACGTATACTAAGTACATGTAACGAGCAAGTGCCACCGCCATTGCCGCCTCCGCGCCGCGCACAAACGCAATCTACGCTCGTCGACAACAAAAGCGAAAAGTTTACTCTTGACTGGTTGGCGCATTGTTGTGCATTGTATGCTCTCGCACTGCCCGATTTTTGCACCCGGAATTTTCTGATAATGAGAAGAAACGCCAGCGAAGAAGACGCCAGCTAGCACGCTAAACTTGCGTTTATTTCAGATTAAGATTACGAAAATCGTGCTGAATTTAAACAGCGTGAAAAGATACACAATACGACTCTCACTAAATATTTTAAATTTTAAATTTCATGCGCCAAATAATAATTAACAAAGTAAATAAGTATTAAAAAACGATTATAGATTTTAGCTGCTTTTACGTTTTAAAATTATTACCTGTCATTGCATCTATAGATAAAGTCCAATTTCGTGATTCGCCAAATAAATAAATATTCGACATTTTAATTAATTAAATTGAAAGCAATCGTGATAATATTTATTTTGCAAATGCATTTTAATGCACTCGAAATTGATTCCCAACTGGGAAAATAAACAATGTGTATCACTACGTGCGCAAAACTCGTAGCGAATTAGTGTGAAATAAAGTTTGAAACTTTTTCGCCGTAGAACAAGTCATCACGTAATGCATGATTAGCACTAATTAGTCAATTTTAATTTAGCTCACGTTTCACGCTGCACCAACCAACCAACAACATGAAAGACGAGCAGCGACTCGCTGCCGCGTTGATTGCGTCGCTTGATTGTGTCGCAAAGTTTGGGCGCGAGCAGGAGAGCGTTTGCGATGATAATATTCAAAATTAAGCTGTCATTATATCTGAGTTAGTATGAGCGCAACCGCCCCCGGAACGCCGGCGCGCACGTGCATAGGCGCTGGGCGAGCATTAGAAGCCTCATTTTACACTTCCGTAAGTTTCTTAAACTTCTCATTTCCCATTCTCGACGCGTGCTAAAGGTGGTGCGCCGGTAGGCAACCGTCCGCAAGGACAAACTCATTGTGTTGCTGCTTGCCGCCCCCCGTCTGTGCGCGCTGTGCACATGGTGTAAGGCAAGTGAACTCCGACTGCAGAATAAATCTCTGTGTGTACGCGTGCGGTTGCTCTATAAACATTGGAGGCGGCAATGCCCAGCTAATGGAGGCGCCAGTGTGCTGCACGGATTACCGCCTGATTGAATAGAGAAAAGACTCAATGCAGCATGCACTTCTTCTTCTTCTTCTTTCCTTTGGTCGATGGAGCAATAAGCAGCGAAAGAGTAAAGCATCAGGAATGAAGAAGTTTCTTTCATCATCCGTCGCTCAGGCGTTCACACTTGATGCGATTAAGACGCAAACGCGAGCCGCACTTTGCTTCGGTAAGCACGTTGAATTCAACAATTCGCGTCAGTCTGCTGAGCGACCACTCAAAAAATGCGCACCCACAATGCGGCCGCAGTCAAGCGCGGTTTCTACGATTTGCCTCGCTTTTCCAATGCATCCACCGCGATCACTGCCGCCGTCGCCGCCACCGAAATGGATATTAGTTTGCTCGAGGCATTCGACCGTTTACTGCCTCAATAAAAACAGTAAAATGACATGGCGACAAATAAATTTGAACAAAAGTCGTAAAATTGCAAAATTTCAAAGATTGGCGAATATTTATCAGCATTCATGAATCAATCACGCGCATTCATTAAGTACAATCCAGCCGAAGTGGATTTCTATTATTTTATGACTAATTTGATTGATTAAATGAACGAGGTCATTAATTAATTAGCGACAATTTTACATTGGTTTCGTTGCGTTCGGAGCAAATAGAATTGCATGCATGCGTCCTCGCTCATAATTGATTTTAACTAAAGTGCCTCTGATTGAGAAGTAAATCCAGTCGATGAGGATGCAGCATCGAAATGCGTTACCACAGCGAATGTGCTCTGCTGTTCTCATTCGCGGAGCGCAAAATCGCCGAGTAAATATACGAAGCGATAAGCATAATGCACTATTGAATTTGAGGTGTTCATTGTCAAAATAGTTGCGGCTGTTTCCACGAGTTATTTGTGTTTCGTGTGTTTAACTGTTCGATCAGCGATACAAACCCTTTTAAAACTAATTAATTTAATTAAATAAATATGTAGTTGTTTCCAATCTACGGAAACAAAGCAAATTGCTGAAAATTGATCGAATTTTAAGTGTGTTGCAAATACAGCATTATCCGTCGTGGCGAAAAGAAACTGCGAGTGGTTGCCACCCCCTGGCCTTTAGTTTATCGGTCTATCGCCCTCTGGAGATGTTTTCGCGTGGTCTCAATGGATAAACTATTTCTGTTTGGACGCATTTATGGCTGTATAAATTCCAACTCTTAGTTGTTGTTGTCGATTTCGTTTGGCGCAAATGAAACTTTTGCTTCGTCCAAGAATGCAAACAGTCCATTTTTTGAATATATTTTATAAACTCACGCATGTCACAAAAAAAAAGTTGTAAACTAGACAAATGGAAAATGAATATTTTAGAAATTCAACCGTATTTACTATTTTGTGAATTTGTATGTCATTTCCGGAGCGCACGTGCTATTTGCTCTCTTCAGTTCTGCGGTATGCAACCGCGAATGCGATGTCAACGATTTGCCAACGCCGCGTTGCAGCCGTTGCCGCCGCCAAGCACTTTCGCTGAATACGGCCGCTGCCGCCGGCGATGCGGCAACGAACGCAATAATTTCCTGTGCGCGCGTACGCGCATTTTATATCCCATTTTCCACCCCGTCTTATTGCACACACGGCTGCAGTCTATGCGATGGGATTATCTTTATTGTCATTTCCTCCGTCGCATCTAGCGCAAAAAAATGAAACAAAACACGATGCAGTTTTTACGCTGTAAAACGATAAAGTTGTTAAATCAAAATTTCCGTGCTACAAAACAGCCGACAACTACATAGTCGAGCGATAAAGTGCGGGAACGAATAATACGATTGGCAATCGGTGAAATAACTAAACCGAGAAGAATCAACAAACAATGGCCGAGTGCGCTTGTTATATGAAAGCTCGGAGCGCACGAAAATTATAAAAATCCCAGGAGGGCCGCTGAGCACAAACCACAACAAGCACCACCACCAACAATGCGATTGTTGTTCTTCTTTTTACTGTAATGTGGCTCGCTGCTGCCAATCTAAAATTGCCGATAGTCGATTGCAAGAACTCGCGAAGGGATGAGAGGGCGAGCGCGCAATACGCCCACTCATATTCAACGCAAACATACACACGAAAACGCAAATAGCACTTTTCTTGATTGTGCAAACTTTTCCGCTACACAATGTTTTAACTTGAGATTTCTCCGTTTACTTTTATTTTTGAAGATTAAACGCTGTTATTCCATGAATTAAATTTCATCTTTGATAATAAGTACAATAGAATAACTAACATATATTTCATCCCCTATCATATATTTCATCCCGTTGTGGAACTTAATCACGCAATTCTAATTATCCTTTAACATCTATGTTCAATTACAGTTACGATTAAAAAGATCCGAATAGTTTTAAAGACGCTTTTTTACAAAAAAAACACAAAAAAGATTAAACTAAGAACGTTGAGGATAAGTTTGAAGCAATTAAGAAAACGCGTAAATGACGAACGAAAAGTTTCCTCATTGGTTAGATCCTTGCTTAATTGATTTAATCCAGCTCTGGAGCAATATCGAAGGCGGTTTGGCTTTAGCCTTCGTGGCGCAACGCAAGAAGAAGCTGACTTTGGAAGAATTCTTGTATCTGACAGCAACACTCGAAAGATTAAAGTTCGAAACCTCTAACATTACGTAAACTTCTTCCAAACTGCTGGTCTACATATGCCGATAAAACATTTACTTACTCCATGTACCGATTTAAATTACTCGTTATCTATTTGTGAATTGGAAATCTCAATTTGAATCACTTAATACTTAATTAAAACCATCAACAATAATTCATTAAGTCGCATTAGTAAGCCGCATTATTGTTGACGCGAATAATAAATTGCAAAAGTGGGCAATTACATTTCCCAGTGGAAAATTACCAATAAATGAGTGAATTTACAAGTACGTTTCAATTAAGATGTGCTACGTGCCGTTATAAATAATCAATAACTAGTGCAATACGAGACTTATTGGCAATGAACCAGACAATCGGATTGTACGTGCCTCGCATGCGCAATCGAATCGAATAAAACACGAAGAAAACGTCGACAGCACCGCTGCCGCCGTCGTCGAAACGTTGAAAATCCTTCGATGCAAAGATATTGGAAACCGCGCGCTGCAATTACGAAATGTAAACAGGCAATTGCTTTCCACTATTGTGATATACATTTCAATGGCGCGTAAGTGCATTAGAGATTGTACTTCAAACGTTCTAAATAACACACAAATTGCTGATATTTAACAGCAAAATGCTAGCTAAACAACAAAGTAAATCCACTCCAACCCCATTGAATTCTAATTCGTTTCTCACTCAAACGCAACCATTCATTTTAATTGCTCGCAGTATCCCAGATTATTAATTAACCGAGTGGAAATGTTTGCAACGATATTTAATCATTTATGAAACACAGCGAAAGATTTTATTTATCTCTCTAGTCCCTTTTAAAATATTTAGACATTAATTGACATTAAAGAGCCGGTAACGTCTCTCAATTGACTGTATAGCGCATTAGCAGTGGAGGCGGCGATTCAATACATAAATTATTTTAAGAACCGTCGTCTCGATTCGCTCCTTCTTAAAACCAAGCGCGGCCGGCGGCGTTTTAATCGAGAATTTTCGTTTATAAACAAAATTTCCCACGAGTCCAATACGAGCGCAAAGTTCAATTAGTTGCAAACGTAATAAATCTTCCATGTACCTATATTTTACGACGATCGCGCCAAATACACAAAAAAAAAATGCTAATCGTTCATTTCTTTAGCGTCTCCTCGCCCTTAAATGCCAGCAACACTGCGGGTTGCGAGTTTAAAGCTGCACTTGCGCAGAATCAACAATCAGATATGGAGTAGATTTACTGTTTGCATGCAGTGGAAAATAAATAAGGGTACTGGTGCTGACATTGCTGCCGCCGCCAGAGTACTACTATCGCATAAAGGTTTTAAGTTTTCCGCATTTCCGCAACTCTGGCAGCTCATCTTTACGATACTGCCCCCTCACGCATACTAACACTGGACGTCGTCGTCGCGGTGTGACATAGCTTTTAACGATTTTGGAATGTTTCCGGTTGTGGAGAAAGTGGCGATAACAAAAGCCGACTCTGACTCTGCGTCGCAAATAGATATCATCACCCTGCCGCCGCCTCTCACTCGCATGGTAAATGTCGTGTTTTCCATGCATTTAACACTCACCGCTCGTTCGCACACAACTCGACATGCATGCAACTCGTATGCAACCAACTAAGTAGGTATAGCAATCTATTTTGTTATATGCACAAGGGCGCAGCATTGCGTACGTGTGCGCAAACTTCCGCTTTCCGGTGCTTTTCATCTTCGCGTTTTGCATTTGCGATGCTTTATTACGAAATGTGTCGTGAGTGCTTCGCTAAGCTTTACTTTTGCTTGCATGTGTCGTCGTCCTTTGCATCCGCAAATGATCTAAGTGCCAAGGAGCAGCTTCTGCCGCCGCTTATCTTATTCTAACACATTAAATACACTCACATCCGCTCTGTGCCGCTCTGTCTGTCTCCTCGAAGGAGATGTATGCATGTTTGTGGCCTTAGTTCCACAGACCTAAATAAATAAATGACCGTGAGACGACGTGCATTCTACGCAAGCGAAAAACTAAACTAAACGCTTCGCGTGTTTGAGTTTCAGCGCGGCACGAACGCATTCCGGGGGCGGTTTCCAGCGACGCACAATGCAAAAAGGCCTCCTCTCTGGTAAGTGAGTCAATTGTTAAGGGGGCGAATCTCAGACCCATTTCAGTGCCATTCGCATTTTATTCAAATAAAATGAAATTGCTTCAGGCGTTTTCCATTAGTCACATTTAAATATTCCGAAAATAGTTTCTCAAATGCTCAAATTCTTCTCAAAGTCGATTTCACTTATCGTGAATACTAATAAAAGCTAATAAATTATACCGCGCATTACGAATGGAAACCACTCTTAACCATATAACCACCCTTAAAAATGTCGGTAAATAATAAAACGGAATATTGCTTTATCTCCTATTAGCGTTCAGCGTACTATAAAAATGCTCGACGAACGTGGAGCCAATGAAGACGAGTGGAAAATTAAACAATTCAGATTTTAATTTTACGCAAACGCACAATTTCCGTTCTTATGCGTCTAAGGGCGGCAGCACAGGCGCACCCTTAACTCACCGTAACGGAATTCCGTGGAGCTTTTCAGTCAATGCGTCTCATCGTCAAACAGGCTTCGGATGGCGAGATTTGTGTGTGCGCTGCTGGAACTTCTTTTAAATGTTTCGTGTGCGTTTTATTGCTCTATTGAGGTAGAGAGCCGCGGCTGATGATGGAATGCGATTTGCTTCCGCCGGATGCCGCCATTTGCGTGACGCGCCCGGTAGCAGCAGCAGCGGCAGCAGCCGCCAAGAGTCAAGGTTTATCGTTTTCCTCGCCGTTGATCACACAAATGCGTTTTCCGCTGGCGCAGTTTGCCTGTTTTCGCGTTCGACATTCCGGCTTTTTCAATTTAATTAATGCGTGCAAATTCCGTGTCTGCTCCAATTTCGTACGCGAACGCGCAAAATATTATTAAAAACGTTTTGAAGCCACTCCGGTCAGCCGTGAAGAAGATGCAAAAATGTTGCAACGCGCTCGTTCGTTCCGACGCGAAATTAAAGCGCAATTAATTCGAGCGGCGTAAATTACGCAATAATGCCGCCGCCGAGCTGGCGATTGCGAGAAGACAATATACGAATACGCGCGGGCGCGTGCACGCGAATTTGATTCGCTTGAGAACGAGCTGTAATTTATATCGCAAGCAGCTGAATCCCAGCACGCCGTATTTATTTCATGCAATTTTAATTGCTCACGATATTTGACTTTAAATATTTACACAGGCCGCGCGAATTGGTTACAACTCGCTGAATTGTTTTACAGCAGCAACACCAGCGTTTGATTGAAGTGTTAGGAAGTGGCGTAATCGATTGTATGTGTGTGATTGCTACATGATTGATTCGATAAATATATTTCGCTGCGAATTCGGCGCGTAGAAGTGTTTTGTTGTACTAAACACACTTATAAACTGGTTATTTATAGTCGAATCAAGCGCATAAGAATGCCATATAATAGCGAACGATCTGACGTCTTTGTTTAAATAGACTTTGGCTATTTTAAGCGCTTTGTTTTGCATTTTTTGAATAGTTTCTAAATTGATTCTCTAAATAGAATTACCAATTCTGCGAGAGACGCTTACGCCAATGAAAAACTAATTAATTATTAACCTTCCATCTCCATCAAGGCTTTAACGTCACAAGCTAATTATAAAGTTTTTTTTACTTTAAACTTTTACGTTGTTAGTTAACTGACATGGTATTATAATTCTAAAATGAGCTGGCTAAATGCATTCCGTTATCCTAAACTCTATTATGCAAAGTACTTATTAGTTGGGATATAATATGAGACAATTTGCAAGAAAGTGCACACGAGAAGCTTGCTAGGGGAGCAGCGGTATGACAACGTCAACAGATTATTAAATTAGAGAAACCCTGTCAATAAGGACGATATAAGCACCGAGCGGCGGTGCTTATATCGTGCGCATGCATGTATGCAAACTGCGCGTAAAGCACCAGGGCAGCAATGTGCGTCGTCGACGGTGGGCGGACGGGGGCGGCCGGATGACACTGATATGGTTTCACACTTGTGCCCGTCCGCCATCAGCCGTAATGCAAGCGCGCTACTCGCAACATTATTCCTTTGTGTTGCAATGCGAACACACCGAGCGCATTTCAATGCCAGTCCCCACTTGCAGCTCGCAAAGAAGCTTTTGAAATGCGTTTGGTTTATTTTCCCATTGAAATTTGCCTTTGCCATACATATTTAAGTAGATCTACTTGAAAAAACTCGACATGTCCATAGTGCGTATTCTGCAATTTGCGCATAATAATGACTAAAATGAGATAAAACGGAAACCGTCGATAATGATAATTAGCCCATGTAACGAACCTTCATTATTGCGTTAGTGAACACGTTGCTGCACTAAAGTATATTACTCAATTGAATAAAGTTTCAACGAAAAACAGCCCTTTCCTCTACTTCAAGAGTATGAATGCACATTAAGGAAATATGTCAAGTAAACTAAAAAAAAAACAGAATCTCTACCATAAATTACGCAAATTACCGCACGCTTTAATTTCCGTAATGGATTTATGCATATTTATCACTCGACTGCATCATCAATAAGCAGCAAGCTGCTTATAACTCGCCCTTATACTTGCGGCGATTTTGCAACCTCGTTACAAGTTCATGTTTATGAGTGAGTTGTTCAAGTTTTGTTGTTCTCCGTATAATAGATTGCGCGCAGTGCACACCCTCTAGCCATACACTAAACTAGTCAGCAACCAGTGAAACAACTAAACGAAGGCCAAGCAAACGCAGTCAACTTTTCGATTGCTTTGTGCAACACATAACCTCATAATACTCCGAACCACCTAACCCCAACCCTATACCGTCAATATGTCAAATTTTTCCGGCATCCTTTGCAAATAACCATCCATCAATCAGCGAATGAATTAGGCACGCAATAAATTGTTTGTCTGTTTGTCAGTTTGTCGACTAATTACAATTCGATTACGATGCAAGTTGTATTGCAAACCGGAGACGCATAGATGCATATTTGACGCACGCACCAAATGCATTATCATCACTTATCAGCTCGCACACAATGCGGTGAAACACGAATATAAACGCTTTTCGCAAAATCAACTTCAAACTACGCGGCTAATTAATTTTATTCCTTTGACTCCCGTGCCAATGTGGCAGCGAATTGCCGCTCCCACTCATATACCTACATCGCGCTTAAGGGACTGCAAATGCGCGCGTGCGACACTACCGCAGCATCGTGGTGTTCCATCAAAGCGAATCGTTTTAATCAACAAGCTGATTACCGCTCTACCGCTCAGCCTTGCATGTGAGCAAGGAAAACCTTTTATCATTTTGCATAATTAAAATGTACTCAAACTCTCTTACTTAGTTTTGTCTAAATTATTTGATCAATTCAAATGTACTCACCGGGATTAACCAGCACGCAAATAGAAACAAAAGTGAATGTTTGGACTTGAACTCACCTGAAACAGAATGAGAAATAAATAAATTTCATGTCAATGAGAGCCAACTATGACAATAAAGCATGCTGTAATTATATTCGAAAACTTTCTTAATTTGTCTTTTGTTACTTTGTTAGTGCGAATGTTCGCATTAAAATTTGATCAACTTTTTGCCGGCGACGTCCAAAGTTTAAATTAAAAGCTTATCCAATTTCGTCCTCGCCGTAATTAACATTTTACATGCTCTCTAATGTATTTAAGCGACATTTATGTACATATGTAAATGGAAATCATGGCATTGAGTTATCTCCGCCGTTGATGAAACGTTCATCAGCATGAGATGAAACATCGTAAAATATTTAATTTGTTTAGCTATGGATTTGATTAAATTTCAATCTGCTTGAAAATTTACCTCGTAAACGCGATGAATCAATAATAAACTTTTATTTATAACCGACAGACAAGCCAATGCGTTTGTTGTGAGAATGACGAGTAAGCAGGAAGGGAAACAGAAGAGTGCAACATGTTTGTGTCACTTTCGAGTCGTGAGCATGCAGGCAACGCGCTCCTTACTTCCGGGGACGCGCCAAAGTCTGCTGCTTCTTTATTACATTTCTTAGTTTATATTAAACACGGTGCGCGCCAAGTGAACTGCATACAGCTTTACTTGATTTTTCTCCATTTTCTTGCAGCTTTAGTTCGCTTGCCATTTTCCTTATTTTGCTTTATGACGCCAGCGAGCGAACGTCCGACGAAGGAACAAAAACTTGTTTCAATACAAAAGAAAATATATGACATTTTTAATTAGCGTTTTTCCTCAACTTTTCACTTCCACGAATTCATTAAGTCGTCTGCAATCCCACCCAGGTGGGCTTTGGCGAAATGGCAAACAAAACAAGCAAACATTGAATGTTGTATTTACATTTAGTTTATGTGCAATAAAAGCTCGTGCGTCTTACGCATCCTGGCGATTTGGATAATCAGGATCGTAAAAAAGGGCAATGTAGTGTCGAGCGCCATCAGTGTCTTGCATTACGTCAATTGCTTTTCGTTTGCATTCAGTTTACTTCGTGTCGTGCACTTTACGTCCTGGCCGCATTGAGTTTTAAAAACGAGTGCAGAGACGTTTCTTTAAAATATTTGAGGACAAATTTATCTATTCCGAAGTGCGCGAACCGTGCAGAAATTCGCGTGACATTCACTGACACATTCGGCTAGAAATTTCTTAACGCTGAGTAAGAGCGAATCAACGTTGTGCAAACTCGCGCAACTGTCTGAAGAAGTTAACGTTTTCGCATTCGCGCAACTTTTATCATTTTATTATGGCCAACGAGCTCAACTTTGCCTAAAGTTATTGACACTTGCGTCATTTGCGTTTTTTACCTATTCAATTATTTGGGATAGAAAAGTTTCTCGCGGTTTCTACCATTTTCGTCCAAGTGAAATTAATACTCTTCTCCTACTTTTTCGATTAATTTTAGTAGGCAATTATTATAACAAAAACTCATTCCTCATTAATTCTGAACGTAATAGGGCAATTGCTTAGTTACGTACATGCGCAAAGTGCAATTATTTATTGCATGTAGAAGAGGCAGCAGGCGATGTACGTGAAATAAATTAATATGGCAGGTAACTAGCAGAGTAAGAATATTCTCATGCGCTATCAACACTCATCGAGAGCGTGGTGGTGCTACTGCAGTGTGCACAGCGTGCAGCGTGCTGCTGGTTGTTGCGCCAAAGTGGCAGGAAGCAAGGACTAAAGTGAACAAATACACAGGCGAAATGGGTGCGCAGGTGGTGCTGGTATGCGAACGCATCCGGCGCTGATAATGCGCTTATCAATTCAAGTAGCACAATTGTTTGCAATGACATTACATCATAGTTTCGGGATGGCGTCGGGATGATAGCAAATGTGCGCGTTATGTGCGAATACAACTTGCGCGGGCTGCCGATGACATTGGCCCATCGTTTGCACCTCATCTACTACCAACAACATCGTCGCACCGGTGACGACGATGTCGTTGCCGATATTGTTGATGACGATGGCACGTGATTCAATTTGTCGATTGCTGCATTATTGATTTCTTATCGTGAGTGATTTATGTGCACGATGAAAATTGATATTACATTGTTTTATACCTTCATTTATCTATCTTAATCAATGTGATAGGTTGATTTATAAAACGGTGCTTAATTTAAAAAATTAATCAGCAATTACTTTGCTTTGTTTGGTTGCTTATTCCTTAAAAATTATCATCAGCCCTCTAAGAGAAAATGTTTCATTTTATGAAACTTGCGTAGCGACTTTAAATTAAAATCTTAAATATTAATATTAACTTTTTCCATTTCTCCTCGGCACTACAAAGCGCTTTATTCGCAACGAAGTGACGTACTTAGCACGCATTGAAGTGCAAGAAGTAGGCCACGTTGCACATCGCCATAGTCAAGTTGTTTTGCAACAATGGCAACACTGACAACAGTGCACTAAGCGTTGACTTCTAAACGCGCATCATTTAGTCAAGTGCAATTGCACACTACAATTATGTTCATTACTCTTTGGATTGAACTTCAATGTCATGGATTTTAAACGCTAACTCGCGCAGGAAAAAAATTAGTTTAACGAAATCCTTTTTGTTTTTCTTATTTTATTTTGGGTAAATATCGGAGGGTGTGCAAAAAGCAATTTAACTTTTAAGTGCAATATTTTACGCCGCCCTAATACATTTATCCCGTCCTGCATTAAGTTAGACTTTCACTCTTGTCTTGTCCGGAAGAATGCGCGAACACGCCTAAGATTTATATCCGCATTGTGCATTATTTTCCACTCGTTCGTTCGTCGCCTTCTTCTTCTTCACAAATGAGACGCCGCGAAGAAGGCAGGCAATGATAAAGCAAGCAGCATTGAGCAACGTAACATAACGTAATGAATAGACTTCTCGTAATTTGTGCACAAATAATGTTGGTTTGCCATATAATTTATCAGCGATAAAGATATCCTTTCGGCAAACACACCCTTTTTACCAACCCGCTCCTGCGTTTCGATTCGCCCTAATTCGCGTATCGCGGCCGCCTAATTCATGCCAAATTGTTTGCAAATGTTATACGAAAACATTCCGGATTCAACGAGCATGCAACCAACGTCTTTCCTCCAGCGACGCACTTTGTATTCAGTCATTCAAGAACGCACGCCGCCCGGAAAAGAGGACCGAAGGAATATCTTTTGTATGGAGCTGCCTCTTTGGTACCTTTGAATAACACAAGCGAACGCCCGCGCGTGCATTACTGACTTGAGGCCTATTCGCATGCTGAATGTTAATTTAAATACTTTTTGAAGTGCAAATAAATTACTTTCGCGAGTTTCCACTATGGATAATTTATCATCAATGTACTAACGTACCCATGCAATACGGATTTTCGTATTCGCAATGTGCGGTTTAATTAATTAAATTTAATTAAGTTTGCATGATTTTCAATTGAATATCCATCGCACTGCAATGTATGAATCGAATTTAATACTTAGATTACTTAAATTATGCCTCATAATTAATGATTTAATTTCGTGTGCAATAATTGAATTGCTAACGAGTGACGCTTCTGTAAATTTGTAAACATAGACAAATTCACGACATTTGATGATATGTTAAGCTCTTTACCAATTTTCGCATTGAGCACTCATTATGTAAGCAATTAATGAAAATTATATAATATTATTCGAACGGATATATAGATTATAATTCACTCGAATTTCAGTTAATTAATAATCCAATTAGCAAAACACGATCAGCGCTCTTTCCTATTGCTTATTCCCATATCATTTAATTCGTAAATGTAAATATTTTGATTTCCGATTGTCAGTTGTACATTTTAAAGAAGAGCGGCAATTCGATAAATTCTCCAAATGTAAATTCACAATTATTTCATGTTTCATGTATTATTAATTCTCATGAATCACTTATGTTCTAATAAATTCATTCACTAAAGATATATTTTAAATTCACAAAGTTTTATTATTCTAGCGAATAATTGTTTCTCTAAAGAAAGGCAATATGATCATTGAAACGCAGAATAATAGAATTCCGTATTGAATTATTTAATTCATGTTCTCGTTACAATTCCCCAATGAATAATCTATTTTATAACGATTTTATGAAACTATTAAAAATATCGTTTAATAAATATATAGAAGTAATTATTAAAATTCAACGTGTTGAAATTGAATATCTACCACTGTAAATTCTATATTCATTTTATACAAATCGCTTTAAATTTGTAATTTAATTGAATTGTATTTTACTCAACGATAAAATATAATTAGTTTGTGGTTTTCACAATAACTTTAATTTTATTTCCACAATTCAATCAATAATCGAAAAAAATAATCTACATGAGTTGGGCGTAAATTTGACGCTAATAAATTATAATTTTAATCACACGTAATTCAATGAATAAATCGTTTTAATACGCAACGAAAATAAATGCGAAAATGCATTAATAATTAGCGTGAAAGTTACGGCAATGAATTTAAATTCGCGCGTTGCTCAACTAATTATTAAGCTTTTAATGCACGGATTTGCTATCGATATTTTAGCGTTAAAAACACTAACGACTCGATCAAGTGCACAATTTAATGTTATAATATTGTAAATGTGCAAAACACACCAATGGAAATGCGTATGCAATCGTTGCAATTACGTTCGATTACCACTCGAGTGCTGGTTGTGTTATTCGAGAGTAGTTTAAACGATAGGCCGCTAATTGTTAGTTGCTAGTTCGATTGCAGTTCCGCAGCTTGCAACTGACTGCCAGCCAGCCAGCCGCTTTGCCCAGTTTTGAGATGTGAGTGTGTTGCGCATACCGCGATGGGCGCACCCCGTAACTTTAACTCAATTTCGTGACCCGTAAAACCGTTACTGAAACTACGTATCCTACGTATCTACGACGCAAATTCAGTAAATTCAAGTGCGCCAACAATGCACCCGCGCTTCCCGGATGGCTGAACGCAATGTATGTCCATATTTCTAGTACGATGCGAGTACAAGGGCATATAACCCTACTATGGGTCTGGCTACCGTAACAAGGATATTCATGGTACAATAGTCCAAGTCTGGCATGCTTCTCCGGTTACACTAGTGCCAACTAATTATATAAATGATTATTATACATGTTCCATAATCTGTTCGTTAGCCCGCCCCCCTTTGCGCTTTACCCAAAATGTTTTACCCAAAATGTGTATATTGTTTCAATAGGTTGAGTGCTCCCCTTGTGCGCGAGGGCTAACATGATAGGCGCGGCGCATTGTTAAAAATGAAATTCAAGATACACAATGAGAAGTCCTAATGAGAAGTAGAATTATTATTGCGTTTTGCCTCTGAACTTTTGATTTCAGTCAATGTGATAAACGACTAAAAGTTTACCTCATACTTTAATGAAATACCGACTCGTACATCAATTGAACATTCAATATTGACGACTTCATAATCCAATGCATATGTCGCAAGGACTAAGGACGGACTATACTGTTTGGAAAATAGTTGATCACTAGTCGCCTGCGGCGCACTGTCGCTGATGCAACCCTCAACGTAGAGAGCACTCTTCGCAGAATTCAACTATGAGTCGCGCAAAAGTTTTCCTATCTCATTAAAAAGTTTCAGCGGGGACAGCCTCGTGATCGAAGAAAACGAAATAAATTCCTGATGAGGTTTTTACATCAAGCATCTCGTTTTCTTGAATTTCCAGCGAGCGGTTTATTTTATTTACTCGTAAATCATTAATTAACCGCAACGAATGTTCAAAAATCATCTCAATACATTGCCCCTTAATCCTCATCGTCGCATAGTAAAATGTGAAATGATTTCTGGAAAACTATTTTTTCATTTTACAAATAAATAAAAATGTTTACTTGGTACTTTTCATCGAATTGAAAGCATCTTTCGTAACTAAACGCATATTTTGTGAAATAATTCAAGCGAATGAGAGAAATTCGAGATGAAATGAACAAATTGTTTACGTTGGCACTTTTTATTATTGTGTGGTTAAATGTGCGAAACGATCCGCTAAATGAGCGCGCATTTAGCGAGATAGTTGATGAGTTTTTGGAGCGGGCGTTAGCGCATCAAAAACGCTTCGTTCTTGCCGAGGGTAAATGCAAATCCGCATACATCACCATCAACATAAATCCGGTCGCTGTGCGCCGAACACGAATTACGTGCATCTGACGTCTATTACTAAACGCGGGCGAGCGTTCGTAAACATTGCGCGAATCGTGACGCCATCATCATTGTACTGCCGCCAGTGCCGCGACCGCCGCCGTACAACATGCGCAATGCTTTGCGGGCGGGTGTACGCGTCTCGGAGCGCAACTAATATTGACGGCGGATTAATACAGATTTTCTGTCTTTCCATCACGACCATCATTGGAATTCCGCTACCGGTGCGGCTCGCACGTTTAATGGCATAATCCATTAAAAATTCGGCTGCGTCGCGTCCGTTCAATCGCAGCCTACGCACCCGTTTTATCCACCGCGATCAAGCATCGCGTTTTTTATCCAGCGAGCGAGCGCGCGTCAAAAATTCTCGGTTAGGCTTGATTAATATTAATTAAAACTCGATATTGATTACTCATGAGATACGTCATTACGACGCCCACTCATTTCGCTTCTTGCAAAATTGAAATTTTTATTCCATTCAACTAAAATTTCATTTTCCCTCAAAACTATTGGCACTTCTAGTTTGATATAAAATTATTGTATATTTCGTTTTTTCATTAAAAAAATATCAACGCAACAAAATATAAATATTGCCAACTCACCAGTAAGTCCATAGGTTAATAAACAAATATTGAAAACTCACCTGAAACAAACAAATAAATAAATAAATAAATATGATATGCAAAACAACACAATCAACAAATACTACACAATATTGCCGAATTTTGACTATAATTGCAACATAAAATTCGTGCATTTACTTTGCGCGTTTTATTAACCCCTTTATTGACTTTTATTCCGTCGTTTTTCATCTACCAACTTTTTTTTGTGCGCAGTACCACTCATTAACAAGCACTCCAGCATCGTGGTCGCAGAAGGCAAGAAACGCTGTGTGGAAATTAATAGCGTTGAGTTATTGCGCAAACAGCAAGTTAAATTCAGTTTACAACTTCATTGCTGCAGGAACAGCGAGCATGTAGCACGCTGCACTTTGAGTGCGTTTTCTCCAAGTGCAAGAAGTGCAAGAACAACAACAACAACAACAACAATGCCATGAATGCAATGAACACCGCACGCCGAGAGTAGAGTACAATGGTTACGCTTTGGTCACCAGGACCTTAACGACTTTCGTTAGCCCGCCGGTGGGGGTGGTGGCAGTGCTGTTGACTTCAGTGAATAACACAACTCGCCGCAGACTTTTACGCCATGCTCCTTGCGGGTCAATTTGGAATTTAAATAAACTAATAAAACGCTTGTTATTCAAACAATGCTAATTAATTACTCTAATGTGCCATCTTGAATAATTGAGCGTTTGCAATGCAAGCAAGCAACAACATAACCAATTGTTGAGTGCTGCAAGCGAATGGGTGATACAAAGAATTGTGTTCCAACAGACAGCACGCAAAGATACTTTTTACCTACGATTAAGATGGATGACTCCGGAAGAAGCGAATCAATCATTTTTATTTTCGCATCGACTTGTGTTTATTTTGCGGAAGAATAATTACTTTTCTGTTTTTCTGCTTTACAAGATGAAAAAAGTTATGTACGAGTTGTCAAAGTATATCAAAAACTTATTTAAATATTTTCTTTTTTTAGGTTGTTGCTTATAAATAGGACATTAATTATTTTATCCCATAATCTCGTAATTATTTAAAAAAATGAATTGCTCATTTTTTGTATATTTATTATCAGCTTGCTAAGCTTATTCTATGCGAATTATCTTTAAAAAGTTGGGCTTTCAATTTAGCCCTTCATAAATAATGGGTAATTGATAGAGATATCCATGTTTCATAACATATTTCACCAAAAATCATCAAATTATTGATACGATATAATTTAATTACCCAATAATTGGATCAAATACTAAAGAAATAAACAATTCGCAAAATCAACACCCATAAAATGAACACCCCAATTAAAGGAGTAAATCCAAAGGTATAAAAAGCCAAAACAGTTTGGCAGCGATTGAACAATAATGAAAGATAAGCATCGAAATCGTCCATTGAGGTGAATAAAAGCAAACTGTATGTAATGTGTTCGTCCATTTCGCATATTAAATAACTCCATAACACATTTCGCAATTAAGTGCACGGACGTAAAAACTTTATTAGCTTACTTAGTGCACAGTCGCGCTGCCGTAACGCTGCTCACTAAACAGAGTATTGAATGACGCGCTGCAAACTCAATATTCGCGCAATCCCTGCGCATACGCAAGCAGCGCCAACAAGGATTGCAAATAGACTTAGATTAATGTATCTGCATAAAATACGCTGCGCAAAGACCGAGAAAAAAAGACGCATTCATGGATTTTATTAAATATTTTATGTGCGCTAATAAATTAGCTATGTGCGCCCGCATTCTTTGTTGTTTGCTACGAAAAAAAGCTTTTTGTACTTGATTCAAAAGATATTACCAAGTTACCAACTAGGTATAATGTACCTAAATTGCATTGTATTGTATTATTCCTGGCGTAATAACGCAAACACGTTTTATGTACGCGAAATGAAACACCCAACTTTATCGACATTAAATCAACTCGTCTCGTATTCATTAAATGAGAATTTAAAATTCACGTTTTGAGCAGACTTACATAATGCAACAGCTGATTTGGTGCTTGCGCGTCATCCTAGTTGAAATTGTGAAACTTTAAATATAATCAAAAATAATGAGCGTATACCCGCGAGAACACACACAACTTTTGATGTCTGTCAATTAGGAGTGAACGCTTGTTACATTTTTCAGCAGGATGAGAAGAGAGCGCGAGCAGCTCGTTGAGCACGAAATTGACATGGCGTAGTATTCACGAAATACCATAAAAAGACTAACAACCCGTATGGTCTACGGCGCGGCTATAGTTGTACGGAAAGATAATTGTTGTGACAGTATAAATCGTGCAGCAAATTCGAGCGCAAGGATACTAATTGTCCTGCCCGCGCTAAATGCACAAGAGAGATAATGGTTGCGGAATGCACGTGCGCACAATTCTCATCCTGTTCATCATGTAGGGTACACTACATACGGAGGAATTGTATGCGCATGCTTCTCGTATTTATATTTATAGTGCGAATTAATTCTGGGTACGAAGCGCGAGTGCGCAGACCTTGGCGATTTCGCCGTTTATTTATAAGTTTCAATGAGGAACGCATTCATCATTAATGTAAATTATTTCGTTTCACGACCGCATCTGTGTTTCTTGTCATGTTACGCGTATTTATTTAGTTAATGTACCAACTTAGTTAGCTTAGTTTTTCCTAATGATCATAAAGTCCAACTTTTTTAAATGCCGCACAACTTTATATGCATTCATCAAACCGAGAAGACGCTTCATACATTTTTAAACAAAAAATATACAAAAACACTAAGTGTTTTCCTCTTTTTCATCATTTTCTCCCCAACCGATTGAATTTGCAAAGCAACGTGCTTTATGCTTAAAGCGAATTATGCAATAAATGTTTCGTCTTCTTTTTGATGTTTGATTTTCGCTGCTCAATAAACAATTCGCGGCGGAAAAACGCACTTCTTGGGAGTAGTCGAGTCGTTGTTGAATTCTATTGAAAATCGCATGATTTTTTCCTATCAATCGATTCGAGCAACCTCAACCCTATATCCATAGGAATACTCTGGAAATGCCTTGCCTCTTAGTGCTTATGCTTACTGCTTCTTATCGGCGCGTCTTTGCTGCCGCCGATTTATACGATTTAACAGGTGCGCTCCTTTATGGCTCAAAGTAGCATTTTGCACAAATCGGCTTTGCGATTAAATTCAATGACTACCTTATATTCCAAATGCTCATTGAGCGCCTCAAAGATGAGCTTAAGTGTTATTTTAATTATGAGCACAAGAGCAGCACAATAGTTAGCTCATTATCTCACAATTGATACATAACTTAATTGTACAGCTACCTTTAATCAACCCAATTCAATATCATACGATTCATAATTATCCAAATAGGGATAAGTTGGGCTTTTAGATGCCCAACTTACCCCTTTTTCGATAATGTCAAATTGAAACTCAAACACTTCCTTATCAGGATAATAAAGAAACATAACCCTCTAGTCGAACGACCAACTCTTATCAGGCATTTACCATTTTAGTGATATAAAACACTCAGTACAGAGAGTGTACGTCATTTTCATTAAGCAACAAATGACTCTCCGCATTTGACCATTTTCCGCAATGAAGAATGACGTTCAACATTTGTACGCGGCGAGGCTCATATCTGGCTCGACGGATGGACGCAGGGGCGGACGATGGCAAAGTGGTAGCAAAGAGGCGGCAATCGCGCGCGCACCCGCCATGAGCGAATATTATCATTGCGAAAGAAGATAACCATCATTTATCTATACATATGTATGCACGCAGACATATGAGCTGTCTTGAAATGAATTTCCACGCACAACGACCCAAGCGCTAGATGAGCGCCTCGCCGATAAGTTTTTCCGCTCCCGAACCCTTCCTGCCATCCCGACAGCGATACGCTCGCTACGGTCGCCGAGTATCATTGAAAACAAGCCCAAACTGCGGACCGTTTTCGGCTGGATCTTTCTTAGGCGCCTTCAAGCAAACACAATCGCGATATCGACGCACAAATGATTTTTCTTCTTTTCCCCGCGCACCCACACACACACACACACACACACGCAAGATTACCGCAAAAAATCGAGGGCGGCGAAACGTGGCGCGGAAAAAGTCGGCAGCGAAGAGAAAATAAACGATCCGGATGATTGGTGTTTCTACTCGCTTGGCAAACTTGTAGACATAAACGAGCATTAGATGCGGTTTTTGTTCGCGGCGAATGTTTTTGTGCATGGTTTGTTTGCACAAATTTCATATTTGCATTTTTATTAAGTGCCATAATTAATAATTAACGTAAATAAATACCGAAGTATGTCTGCTATCGTTCGTTTGCAATGTTAACGAGTTCTAAATAATGTGACTTTATAAACAGTTCAACTTCGTTTTGTCATTTTTTATTCATGATAAAAACCCAGGGGATATTCCCAAACTTCCGACAATATCTTTAAAATGTATCTCGCATTTTCAGTTACTTCTGCTGTCTACTAAAGGAGCGAAACAGCCGAAAAAGGAAAACAAAGCAAATATAATGTGTTATATGAAGAACTAGCTAGCCATGAGTAGGGAAAAAACAAAACAAAAAGCCCAAAGCAAGAAATGGCGCAAAAAGTGACGCGAAAAACAAATTTAATTTGTCTTGGGAAATAAATATTTTTCTAGTTTATCATCATTGTACGTTAAAACCCTTCAATTTCTTGTGCTACGTTTGACGTATTGTCAATTCTTGACAGCGCACAACACTATGAGTTATTAATAATTTTCACCGATAAATAATGTTTAAATCAAGCAAATATTTCACCAATATCAGTAAAATGTTGTAAGTAATTTCGTTCTTGGCTAAGAAACGATAAAATTATTCATGCAATATCAATTATGTAAAATACTAACTCATCCGTCTCGACTACGCGACGACTAATTAATAAAGACATCATATTAAAATCGGCGATTCCCAGACGACTATTAGCGCAGTTAATTAAAACTCCTGATCTGCCGAGAGCGACATTTCAACTGTCTGACTTCTACCCACTTCGCTCTAATTAATGATCATATTCATTGCGTTCGTTTCACGCAATGAATTGCGCGCTCGCACCTAGAGCGAGTCCATCGCATTGTAGATATTAATTGCCCGAAGAGAATAAACTCTTTTTTTCCGGATACGCCAAGGCTCGACGGACAGTCGCGCGTGAAATAAGAAAAAAAGGAGCTATCCCGCTTCGCGCGTCGAGAGAATTTCGTTTCGTCCTGTCAGAATTGTCCGTCTGTCGCTTCCTTTCTTGCAAGAAATGCATTTTCAGTCAGGCCCGTAAACGTACTTCAAGTATTTTCCCCGAATAAGGAAGAGGAGCTGAACCATCTTTTACTTCATAGTAATTTCTAACATCTGCCTTTTATCCTGCGTGCTTCCTGCTGGCGTATTTCACGCGTTCAATGCGTTAATCCTGATTAGGATAAAAATAAAATAATTGGAAACGATGAATGACCAAAACGCATAAAATACAAATAAACTCTTCGCAAAGTATTTTTGCGTTTTCTTTGAAATCAAAATTTATCATCAAATTCTTTAAATTAAAACCTTACAAAAATTTTTCTCATTAACAAATGCCCACGCATTGAAATGTTTGCAATTTCCTGCCGCATCTGATTTTATTCCTTCGAAAAGTTTTGATTGCTTTGACAAGAAAACTCTATTAAACTGATATCAACTTCACAATTTTGTTTTCCCCGAAATAAATTTGTTATTCTCGAAACTCTTTGTATAAGCAAAATAGCGTAATAGTTGAAGACATGCCAGAAACATTATGAATTGCGCAAAATAAGGGCACGGATCAGTAATTGAGCTCAAGCAGGAAAAAAAAACAACATCCTTTTTGTGCCTGTAAACGAGTCCCCAAGAAAAAGGACCTTTCAGGACGTCAGCTCCCTCGTCCTTTCAACATTGCGTACGCGTCCTGCTTTATGCCATTCACTTTACTATTCACTATTCCATTTCTTTTTTCATAATTATACAGTCGAATCTAGTTTTATGAATTTTATGAATATTTTGCATAAAGGATGCAAAACTAATAAGTTATTCCGCTAATATCATTTAATTCAAATAATAACATAATATTCAATCACCTATTATAATTAACAACATAATATCAAAAATATTAAATTTCGAACTCAAATTTTAATTAACTTAACCGTTGCTGAAAACGTAAAAAGCATAAAATGAATTTAATAAACCGTACGGCCATTTCAGCGCATTAATTAAAAAATATATTAAGCACAACACGAACGAACTGTGTTCAAATTTCGTGCATGTTCGCCCGAAGCTGTTCAACATTAGTAAGTAGTGCAGCGCAAATGCAAACAAACATAAA
Source organism: Aleochara curtula (assembly GCA_963978815.1). Lineage (NCBI taxonomy): Eukaryota > Metazoa > Arthropoda > Insecta > Coleoptera > Staphylinidae > Aleochara > Aleochara curtula. Next base: position 13,267,752 of record OZ022216.1, on the reverse strand, counting down.
CGTAAAAGACGCGTATTACGCGGTAATGCAAGAAGCCGCAGGATTAAATGAGCTCCACACATGTTCCGTCAACGAAACGACAAAAAACCAAGCGCACGATAACTAGAAAAGCGCCTAGACGCGACTGCAGCCAGCTACCGGCAGCAGCGGTGGCGGCAACGCCTGGAAAATAAATGTAAAAAATCAACCCGCAATGTAAAAGTACACACGACACCTCCTCTGGGACTAATTTAAAACAAGCAGCCACCACGCTTTTTTGCATTGAACACGCCGATGCGGAGGTACAGCAACAATAACAGGGGTGGTCTCTTTCCACGCGGGGCATAAAGGTTCTCTCACCCCCGTTTGCACCCTCCCACACTCACGGAAAAACCCTCGAGGTGCGTTATCAAATTGGAAAAGTCGTTTCGATATATCAATATCATTGCCGTATGCCAGTAAGGGTAACGACTGCCTTGTTTTAGCTCTGCCGCCCCCAGTGTTGCGCAGCCTGGTTGCTTTTTCATTTTTATTTCATTCCGGAAACGCCGCTTGTATATTCAACGCGTTTCCGCGTTTCAAGTAAACACACGCCCGCGCCAATCGATTTAATCGAATTGTGTATTTTGAGAGTCAATTCGTCATGAGTAACAAACAGTATGCTCGTTTGTTTCTGCAGCGTTTGATAACAAATCTTGTCAAAATTAAAAAATCATGTCAAGTTTAATTAATTTCCCATGTTTGCCTTATTACCAGACGAAATCAAAGTATTAAAAATTTTCCAACTTTTTCCTTTTTTCGCTCCGTGTTTACTTTATATTTATTAATTTCTCTCGAATCGCGGAAAAACGCGAGTGCGCATATTTTCTTCCTCTCAATTGATGTTATTGATGTTTGCCTTTCAAACGTAATTTGAATATTGAACACTGTTTAATTGAAGTTGCATGCCAGCCAAGAAAGAACGCAAGACGGAAAATATTTTACCAATATTGAAATTCCACGAGTATGCAGCAGCGCATCGGAGGCAACAGCAACGGCAGCGGCAGCGACGCGTTGCATCAACCGCCCCCCAATGATGTGTGTGGAAAAATTCAATTAGTGCCACTTGAAACCTTCGCCTCACAGCGCTAAAAGCGTGGCCAAGTAAAACACAAGCGCATTGCACACGCAAAAAACACATTCTCACGGTGCGCAGGGCGCGCGGCGGAGGAAAAGAAATTAAAATTCTTCGATAGTCAATATTTAACTAGCCGTATTTCGCCGCCTACTAAACCGACTGTATGTAAGCTTAATGAAAAACTCGACCGTTTAAAATGTCGTTGCGTAATGCGCAAAAGTCGGCGGCAAGCTCAATGTTAAAATGCATCCATCAGTCGCTCCGCCCGAGGGGGCCCTCCGAGTGGCGGCGGTTGCGCTTCTTGTTTAATGCAACGAAGGCGGCGATTTGCATAAAGATGCAATTATGTCCGAGGCGTGTCACACTCTCGCCAGGACGACGCTCGCGGAACAAAAAGAACGCGCGTAATATCCATTATAATTAAGTAACCAAATATAAATTTAAAGTTAAACTCGTTTTATATTCGCGCGCACGCCGCGCTCTCGCCGCCTAAGTAGATGCGCGATAAGTTTGTCGCCCTTGTTGTCTGCCCCGTCGACCGCCGGCCCCGCACACCGCCGCGTGCAACGTGGCGTGTTTTGTTGTTGTATCTTTTATTCCTAAAATGAAATTCCCTTGTCGCTTCGCCGTGCTGCAAGTAGCGTAAAAGCAAGCAGCTTTAAGACTTTACCTTTTTCGCGTTTCACTTTTATTTCTCCTGTCATGTTTTATTTTGCTCGAGTGGCGATGTTGAAAACTTTAAGTAACAACAACGCAACCATAACTAGCAGCATTAATTAATACTAAAACACAATTATTAGCTACTAGAGAATCTAATTTAAAATTGCCAAGTTTTAAGTTATGCGCGCATAATTCTAAAAAGACTATAAGTAGTTAATTTAAATATTTTCTTCACTATTTCTTCGCTCATAAAGAAAATTCCTTAATCTCATAAAATAAAGATTCCACCCTTCTATTTGTAACACAGAATTAATGATCAAAATCAAATAACGCGCCTTCCCCATATTCAAATAACCTCTCTAAATATCGGAAAAGCAAATACCAGAAGTAAACTGACAATTAGTAACCCTTATTGATAAGATGGCGCAACCAATCCATGTCCAACCCACCCCAGAGATGTCTTATCTGCTAAACAAAAATGTTCAGCTTGCCTCCAAGCTCAACCAAGCCTAGCAACTACCCTTAAAGAGTGTAAAAACAATAAATATCAAGAAAATACATTAATAAACACGTAATTCGGAATAATTAACTGTTTGAGCACGTAATTTAAACTTGATGCATTCGTAATGTATTTTATGTTTATCTATAAGTTTTAAATGGTCCGCGAAGAATACGCCAAACAAAGAGGCGGCGCGGCGGCGTGAGTTAAACAAAAGGCAATTTCCACTGCAAATCGGCTATTTGCGCGGCACACGCGTCTCAAGTGTGTATCTGGGCCGCCGCGAATAAATTGCGACCGTTTGCGTTTATGTCTGCGTACAGTACGAAAAAGTCTTTATCATTGGCAGCATCCGCAGCACTCGTCCTGCGGCCGGCAGCTTAACGTAATGCCTTAACCAAACGCACCCCGGCGTACAGCAAATAAATTCGCATACAAAACGGACGCGCGCCTTTTCGGCAAAACGCAATTGTATTAAGTGCGAAATGGTAAACGCGCACGCAATTCTATGAATTTCCTTCAAGCAATATTACCTCCGCGTTCACAAGCAGCAATAATACCCAAAAGTACATGGAGCAGCATTCCCGAATGTTATTCCTAATGCAAGAATTACTTCAAGTTGTTATTTTATTGAAAATATTCACGCGGAATTTGGCTTGAAATTCATATTAATATTCACAATATTCAACACACCAGATAAATTATAATACATTTTAATGCGAATTACTTCAAATGCATTAATAAATCAACAATAATTGTAGGTATAATATGCAATTATGTCATGTAATTTGTAATATTAATATTATCCAATAAACTTTATTAAAAGCCGTAATAAAATATCGAATCAAATTATTAATTGAAATTGCACCATGAAATCTCAGTGGCTTAATAAAATAATTTCCAAAAAAAGTACCTACTCCTCGGAAAATTGCATGCCATCGACTAAGAAGCAATCAGATTAAATTCAAGCGCAACACGCTCTTCGGCATTTTCCAATTTATTTAAAAGCGATAATATCAAGTGCCAACTTTCACACATCCGCCGCCACCAACGCCACCTACCCAAAATCCAAAAGGCGGCAGAGTACACACACTTATTGAGTAGAAGTTATGCCGCATAAGGAGAACAGCTATGGTTTCGCCCGCCTAAACATAATTCCGGTATTCGGGGGCGCTGATTCGCAAATTAAATTCGTGATGAGATTTCTGATAAACTTATTTTCTTCCCTCATATGTCGCGTCGCTTCAAGTGTCTAACGTGCCGCCACCGCTGGCGGCTGGCGACATTTGCATCGAGTACGCGATGCGAAAATAATACATACATACATGCATGCGTCGAATAAATTGCCAATGGAAGTGAAATTTTATTAAAACATTGAAGAGGAAAAACTTGAACGCGCCAAACATTCCGAGACGAAAATTTCGCTAAGCTTCCGTCGTTTTATCGCTTCGATGTCGCATGTTTTTTTTTATATTTTATATCTCATTACTTTCGCCGTCTTTCCCACTGTCGTCGAAATTTTTCATGTGAATTTTCGTTTGTGCGTTCACTTATTGTCAGTGTTATTTTCGTCTCGCTACATATTATGCGTATCATACACCAATATTATTAAATTTCGAACAAATTCTATTCATAAATTTGAATGAATTTCCAAACTTGCGTAATTTATGTACGGCGCGCGCGCAAGTTGGAAAAGATTTCATGCTTCATTTGTATTTAAAACTTGAGAATCAACTAAAATGAATTGAAACAAAGTTGGATTGTTTTTCCGGACCCCCAACTGGTTGCTGTTACATTGATTTTCCGGTGCCATGTTAATTCCTTCTTCTCCTTCGTCGCCGCCCCCACCGCCACCCCTTTCAAAGACTTTAAGGTTGTCTGCCTGTTGCTGAACTTAATTTATATACGCTAAGGTACACTTACGAATGCGACGTAGCTGCCAATAATAACAAAATAAACGAAATGCCATCAACTTCTTCATTACGTCTTCACTGCTTTCAGTATCAGCATTCATTCTCAATTTGTACAATAAACTCGTTCGTATCCCCCCCAACCCAAGACTTTTCTCACATTTTCCCCATATTTTCTTCGTCTTGCTCGCCATTTTAAACGCGAGAAATATTCGTGTGTATTTTAATAACAATTTAGATACGATATTTGTTTTGCTCCACGTTTGTGCTTTTAGGAAAAGAAAACGCAAACGCAAAACGAAATTCAATAAAACTTTTTCGCTAGTTTTCGCTTTGCATTCAGATTTACTTGGACGTTTGTTTTTCCAGGCGCGATTTATCTCTCGCAAAAGAAAAACTATCTGACAAATGTGTTTAGTGTTTGTTTTGCACTACGCCAAGAAAGCAAGCAATATCCAACATTAAACGTTTGTTTATTTATTTTTTCATTCGCCTCGCATCAATGCTTTTCCATCAAATAGAAAAATTCTTCTATTGACTTAGTTGCAAAAATATTTCGCAATGAAAATTGCAATTAAGTACGTACTTTTTGTTTCCAATTCAAAATAATTTCAACTTATATGCAATTTTGCATTATTTTCCCGACGTGAACGAACACGGAATTTGAGGTTTAATTAAATTTTGAGTTTGGCCATTAAGTTCTAAGCGCATTAAACGAGTTCCTAAAGTATAAAGTATTTTCTGCAAATTGTATGGTGTTGCAGTGCACGTACCCTTTCCGTACCTCGGATGTATAATATTATTAAACAATTTCAATTACCATTGCATTTAACGCAAAGCATGTGTGTGTGCAAACTTTTGCTACAAATGTTTATACAATTTTAATTGGAATTAATTCAACGATTTTCACTCTCGTAATCATGAAAAAACTACATTTCAAAATGAGAATGATATCCAAAGACATTCTCATAGCCATACTTTCGTCAAGAAAATTTAATTAGTTCTTTATTTATTTGCTGACGAGTAAGTAAGAAAGAAGATACAATAAAGATAGCAAAGTAAATATTTGCTTCAAGCAGGACAAGAATCAAACAAACTACTTCTCTCCAAGTACCAAACCCTCTTCGATTCCTAAGATTTGTATTCTTCAAGATGCTCAAACGCCATTTAAAAATTCGTTTAATTAATTTAAACAATCATCATAAATCCTTTCTCCTCCTGTTTCTAATCCTCGTTAAATGAAAAATACCTCATTGAAATCTTAAACTTTTCTGGAATATTCTCAGCGAACGATTTTTCCACGTTTAAACTTTCGACAGCGACAAATTAGCGATAAAATGCACAAAAGGAAAGTTGTGGCCGAAAAAAGCAAATAAATACAAATTACCCAATGTTCAACTTTGTCCTACAGTTGACCTCAAAGTCACAAGTCAAAGCCTGCAATATCTTCAACTTCTCCAACTAAATGCGATATCTAGCTTCCTACGTGTGAAAAGTTGGAATAATTTCATTAATATTTCTCTTGTTGCCCGCGCAACTTTACCTCGCGTACAAATAATTTCCATTTCATGATAATCATCCATGACTAACCCGAGAAACGAGCGAAACATTTCGCAGATCCACATTCAAAAATAAGCCTAATGAGCACTAATTATTTTCGTCCTGCGGTATGCGCCGAATCGTGTGCTCACAATGGCCTTGAACTAATTCCCTCAAAACATAAATAACTTGGAAAATACATGAAATTTTTAATTTATAAATAGCGAAACGAAACGACGACGCTGCGCGTTGCATGCGACATTAAATGACATATGCACGATGACAAGTCTTGTCCACTCTTCGCCCAACGCCATTCTAATGCGGCGTCTTCAACGCTTAAACGCATTACGTTGACACTAAGCGCAATGTAAATGCACCTCTCACGCGTTTTGAGGTTATGTTGCCTTCATTACGGATACGAAGGATGATAAGCAACGAGCGATGACGATAAGCAACGCAATTCGCAGAATAGGAGATAATTAAGATGGTGGCTTGTACTTACATGAGAAAAACGAAGCGGCGCATTGTCGTGATGTCATTAGTGCAGCAAGAGCTCTCCTCAGCAGGCAGGATACTGGTAAACCCAATGCACGATATTGAATTCCATGAACGCTGTTTGTATGTGTTGAAGAAGCATGCACACTACGCGAACACCTCAGAGTTTTACGCTCGGACGCGACACCATCGAGAAGAAGTAATTTTTTATGTTGTCAAAACGCGTGTTGTTCGGCTCGCCGCCGCCAAGCGTGTTGCTGTATGGCGCGTAACAGATACACGGCCCGCGTGCGCCTGCAGATGGACTAAAAATATAATATGTGTGAAGGCATGATTCCGAACTATATTTAAATGCTGTCATTTAGTCACTATATTAGTCTATCTCGATTGCCATCAACACACGCGCGACCACAATGCAGCGTCCGTCGTCCAGTACCGATCTATCACTTATTCCCTTTTGCTGCAGTCCATGTTCACGCTCGGCGAAACGGTAATGGTCAACGGGCCACTGCGTCGTAATGCACCTCCGCCATTATTAAGTGTTATGACTTTCGACCACTATTCTTTACGCTATGCGATTTTCACTGCACACGACGCCGACGACGCGGACGGGAATGGATTCGCGAACGCGCACCGCACAGTATGGGAACGACGGCCGGTACACGACTGACTGCGGATGCTGCGAGTGCACGGCGACGCTCGTTCCTGGATGAATCCCGACGTCTGCGCTGCGACTAAAACGCGAAACCGGGACCGGCCAGCCACGTTCCCGAACACGTACTGTGCGAACTTACTCCGACACCGACCTGCACAAACGCGACACATCAGAATAGACGCTCACCATAACTTGCGTGCGCAATGTCATCCGAAAGATTCTCAAAAAGTTGGTATCTCCATCTCTCTCACATCAAAAACTTTTGCATCCGAGTAGCACTCAACAACGTATATTGATGCAGTTATGGAGTCCCAAACCTAAAAAACAAACAAAAACAAACATAAAATTATGATTGTGCAAAGCAGTGCAAAGTTGAAAATATGCTTTAAATATTATATATCATTTGGCATGAAACATTTTCTATATTTTCGTTATCTTACTACTGCGAATACTGCGAATTCCTGCAGCAACTCCAAGGGAGGAATTATATATCCGCATGTATAAATTGCACGAGATACGTGCCGGGATTCGCTAATGGATTGTATCAAATCCTGGAGCAATGCCCATTGCCGGCTTTCCAGTTGCCAGTTTGTAGACATTCCTCTGCGTTAACCCAAGGTGCGTTCGCCAGACTCAACTAAATGCTTGCGATTGTTGTAATGTCTAATGCATCTTGAATTCGAATCACTCACATGTGCAGGTGCTTACTTACTTATCTATCTACATACAATCACAATTATCGAGATTGCAACCGAGATTGTTACACGAGCGCATTACACAGCCGAAGCATATTTACAATCGCAATGTGTGTACATCTAATTCACCTGCATTAGTTTACCCTTTGTTGCCACTGACAATCAGCAGAACAACCGAACGTTTGCGCCGCACAAGCAGCTTACATGCGTGAAACAATCAGCGATTTAATGATTTAGTTTGAAGCAGTTTACTCGTCGGCAATATTATTAGGCGTACATATTATATGCTAATGACAGCTACTCAATAACCAATTGAATGCATTCACTAGACGACATGCAATTCCCATTGCCTTCACTCTCTCCAACTTCCACTGGCATTGTTTTAAAATTTGCCAAGTGCTCCTCCAAATTTAATCGCGGTCTATAATTAATTATCTCATTCACGCATTCAATTCTTAATTGGAATCAATTGTTCGCGGAAATTTTCTAATTAATTTGCATAATGCTGGCTCATACTTTAGGATGAAGACGTAAAAGAAACTGTATCAGTGACTACAAGCATTTAAAGTGATATTACCTCGTTGAGTATCTTCAAATTATAAAAAGTTTCGTGCTTTTTCATCGTTTTTTTTTCTGCTTGCAGGTTTCCGTAACACGAACGATTTTTTAAAGTATTTTTTTCGGCTCATTGTGCTTCATCTCGACGGCGCGTTCGTGTTCTTGCCCGGAAAAAGTCCAAATGGGAATTAATGAAACGTCGCTCTCCTGTTAGGACGTGTGCCAAGTTGGACGACAGCGGCGGGGCGGCCAAGTACGCGCCGCCGTCTGCTATTCCGATAACAGAACGGCGGCGGTTTCATCAAGAATGGGATCACGACGAAATTCTCCGCCGAAGGTACGCAGGGACATTCACAGTCCCTCGAGGGGTGGACGCCGCGCCGCACGACGCGCGCACGATGGACATATGCGAAAGAGTTGTGCGGCACTAAAACACGCGCCGCACATCCGCCGCCCTTCATTCGCGTTGAATTTATCGCATTCGCAGCCCGCTCACGCTTCAAATCGTCCGCGAGCGACTGAATGGAAAACGAATCGCTTGGCACACAATATTTATATGTGTGTTGCATTCTGCCATTGCAATGGCTCCAGCACATTTCGCAAGAAGTCGAAAAGTCATGACAGTTTGTATTTTATGCAAATGCAAAATAAATAAAGCGAAACGCACGACGAATGCAGCACACACATCTATCGCAAGAAAAATCCTCGATGCATTTCTGAAATTCTTCTCAGCGCTACACTTCGATTGACTTCGTTCGCCTATATGTTTTGTACCTACGGATGCGCTTTGTATACTATATGGACTCGCGCCGCATTGTTTTTCAATAGTGAGACTGCCGCCTCTCCCGTGCTTTTAGCCTTTCAATCTGTACTACTTCTACTCGCGCTGGAGGGAAACTTTAAAAGCACATGTTTTACAATTTCTCATTCAATATGTGTGAGCGCGAATCGCACCAACAGATGTTCTACACTTTGTGAACCTAATGGAAAATAATGCGCCAACGCAAATCGGCTACGAAATTCAAACGTAAATCGCGCGCGCGCGCTAAGAAGAAACTAAATAAAACATTGTTGTGTGTGTCCGGACAATGTAAAGCCATTGTGGCAAATTTTACGAGTTTCCGCTCAATAAGCAGCGAACAATCTGAACCAGCTGTGTAAAATGTCTATTTATAAACGCGTAACGACTCAGTAATTAATTGCAGATCACACGGCACGCGACATGCAATCAATGCACAATAATTCTGTACATGCATTAAATCAATGCCAATCGTATTCGCGCAGCTTTGAAACTTGCGAGCCAACGTTAGAATGAATTTATATGTAAATCTAAACTAAAGCAAAAACATTGCGTATAGTAATTTGAAAATCCATTTTAATTAGTCGCAGACACCGGCACGCGTTTCGTAAGTAAATCCACTTTGCGCACTTTGTTGAAACCGAATGCCAACTTAATAATAAATGCAAATTGCCAGCGCTGACTAACGAGTTAAATGTCTCCGGTGGTAATTTCAAAGTGTGTAGCAGGAATGTAAATTACCAACGTGTGAATAAAACAGGGCGGTAAGTAGACAAGAAAAACACACCTTACCTCTTTATCCGAGCAGTGGAGCGCACTTAGTCGAGCATCATCCACCTTGCTTCCTCCATAGCTTTTCCTCAAGCAGGCGTCGAAATAATTACACAGATGTGTGTACTTTACAGCAGTCTCAGTTGGAATATGAGCGTCGCGTCGTGTGTACATGCTAAATGACATCGAGATTCAGATGTCGTCGTCGTCGTCGGCGTCGTCCTGCAGGATCAGCTTGGAGCGCATTTTCGGTACTTACTCGATGCGGCTATACGAAAACGACCGTCTCTCATGGCTGTGTATATTTGCACGTGCCGAAATTTTAAAAGCTTTCAGGGGTTGAGATATGGCTCCCCAAAGTTCGACATCAGCATCAGCATACTCCGGTATCGCCTGCAGCCGTGCAGGATACACACATTCTAAATGAGTAAACGCCATCCGCGCACCCAGGATCAGCCGTTGAGCATTTACTGACCCTCAATGTAAAGTGGACATGCTTCGTCTATCCCAAATGCATCTACCGAGTGTTGTTATCCAATTCATCCCAACTGATTCAATTTGATTCCATAATCTGCAACATATTTCAACTAAAATAACATTTCATACATTTCCGTTATCAAGCAAAATCAGCCAAAAGTTTACGTCAACTTTCAATGATACCATGCGCAATATTAGCAATTTGAATAGTTTGATAAATCGATATGATTTTCAATAGTTCAATGGTCATTACTCCTAAGTGCAAAGTACAAAATTCACCTAATTCTCATTGCCCTCCAATGTACTTTAGGCAAATCAGTAAAAATTTATAATAACGCAGGAAATTAAATAGTAATGCAACGTACTCATCATGATTTCGAATATGTTTCTGGTGCACGCACGAGATGTGTTTTTCAATATAATGTAGTTTTAAAATTTATGAATTTTTGAGTTTTGACTCCTGACAAAACGAACGCGGCATGCTTTATAAAAGATGAAAAGTGGTTCGGCGCAGGAAATGCCAGTACGCGGGATGTAATTCGATTTTCAACATTCGCTTATACTATTTACCAGGCCATCCTACTGAATGCGCAACAGTAGCGGCTGACAAGCACCAGCAGGAAACAAGTTCTGCACTTGGTTTTCTTGCAATCCAGCTGAAGGTATTGCGAGCGCAAGCAGCATGCCTGTATTACATTACAAGAGCCTTATTCAAGTCCGTCTCGTGCGCTTCGTTGTTACCGCAACGCGCAATTCGCGTCCAACAGACATGAATCCTCTGTTGAGCATTGGCGCCTGAATGCGTTCCTCGGATTTGTTTCGTGTCGTACACAACTTTACAAACTTTGCAAAGTATGAGACTCATTACTTAAAATTTTTGCAAACGTATAAAATGCATTACAACTAGCAAGCATCATACTACTTCAACTCGTACAACATGGGTTACGCCGAAACAGGATTTATTGAGCTGCAAACAAATGCGACTCTAAAGTTCCACCCAAGCTTTTCAGAGCTTAAATAATTATCGAAAGTGTCACACCGTTCGCAGAAGGATAATACGCAGGTTCGCTTACCGTCGCTCCCATGCATTCAATAGGGGAAAAGTAATAAGAGCCGCTACCGCTGCTGCTGCCGCCGCCGCCTTCGTTGAAATGACGAACGACTCCGCACAGTCGGCAGAGGCGCGAGACGGCAGCTAATTAAGTTTCGTGCAATTGCGGACGGCGGTAATTGCCGCGCGCGCCCCAAAGCCAGCAGAAGAAGAATGAAAGTGCCTATATCATCAGTGTCGTCGCGAGGCGGCAATCGAACGACATTTAGCATCATAAATGAAGATGTAGCATTTACATAACTCCATTTTCATTGTGACGCCATTCGAGCGCAATTAGCATCCGAAAGTGTCCTTTTTCACACCGAGATTGTACATGCGGCAACATTTAATTAATATATTGCGACAGCACACAATCAGCGCACAATGCATTCAGATCGTATCTTTAATTATGCAATGTTTATTAATTGTGCGCATTACGCATCTCGCACCAGGCACGCCTTCAGGCCTTCCAACACATTCGACAATCAAACGCAATGCATTCAAGCATGCACCGAACGCAAATTTAATTTTACCAACTAATATAATACCTTCAAGCTATTTACAAAACTCGCTAACATACCAGGTGCTTTATTTATCAGCACACATCTTTGCCGTGTATTCACCATACTCGCGCAACAAACAGTAACAACAAGTACAAAGTTTAGCGCTTAGAGATCGATTCACTAAACAAAATATACAAACTCAACAACATCCACCCTAATACCGCGCTTGAATTTAAATAATAATTTTAAATACCTATTGATAGACAACTCTACTAATTAATGTATTTTAATGAATTGCCATACGGCGATTAAAAACAGCAAATTGCGTTGCGAAAATGCAAATGAAGCGCAACAAAATGCATTCAGCGGTCGATTAGCAGCTAAATGAACTGTTGGAACAATAGCAGTAATTTCACCGATAGTATCACGCAGTTTAATGAGCAATTAATTTACACTTAAAACTATTCGAATAAAAAGCATGGCAATATTTGAATGATGAAACAAATAGGTAAAACTTGCAATTCAAACTGTGAATTCCTGTACATACTTTATATAATGTTGAACGCAGTCGTCGTAATCGAACGATAATCTAATTGCACGTGCATACTTCATTCCGGCATAATGCATACGTACATAACTACTTTGTGATACTTTATTTACATGTTCCATGCGGTTAAGAACGGATTTGTAAAGTTAATGCATTCGACAAACTTGCGAGCGCCATAACGCCACTAAAGCATATTAAACGAATACTTAGTGTTACGCAAAACGTCAAAACTATTCGCGATCGCGCACGCTTTTTCATCGCGCAAGTTTAATTTGCTGATGCGGATCGCGGAGATGCATAAATGCCCCTTCAGCTGCAACGCAAGTTTATAAATTTATGCATTAAATACGTTCATTTACCCTGAGAATGCTAAGTGTACTGAAATAGCTTATTCTAACTGAATATAATTATTAAATGCATTGTATGAGAACAGCTTTACGGCGTGCAGCAGAAACATTGCATTCAAATGCGCGAGATGTGAAAGCGCTGCCATGGAAATGCGTCGACGAAGCCGCCGCCGCCGACGACGCCCGTATTCAAGTGCACTTTTGAAAGTGCGCCACGACTGAAGGAGGCGACTATTTTTGGCAATGCGATATACATGCAAATCACCGCATTATGCAATTGCCTGAAATTACTAAATAAAACTAAAATCATTTCAACTTTTTGCCGTAGCTAAATCCTACATGCCCTCCTGCACGGCACTAACTTTAATTTCGCATTCAATAAATGCATGCAGTGAATAGATATCCCAAAATATGTGAGGCCTTTATCTGGATTTGTGTTCGCATACAAGCAAGGACGACGACCGTGCGCCATGGTATGGTCATGCATTTAGAGTAGTGATTTTTTTCCGGCTCCCTGATCGTAGATAAAACATGTTTTTTTCATAAATATTTGACGACCACTCAATATTCAGCATTTTATCGCGCACATAAATGCGCACAAATGTCCATCACGGGCGATAAAGAACGCGCACTGAATGCGCATTTAAAATAACGTTTATGATTCTTTAAATTGTTACTACTCTTTCATGTCTCATCGTTAAATGAAGCAATTCTTCCAGCCAGCTTGCGCTGGAAATTAATTAATTAATAGCACTTATAATCCGTGCAACATTTTGCGCGTACGCATTCGACGCTAGTTTAAAGCAATTCCATTAAGCAGCGCGTACGATTTAATTCAATTGCCGCACGCAGATCGTACATGGCGCGCACTCTTGTGACAATAAACACAAAGCAACAATAATCATTCTGTTTACATGTTTCCAACAACTTGCGTTGAATAATAAAAGATTAAAAAGTGCTTTACATGCTACTGCGCTCCATTAAATTTCCAGCTCACTGCCTGTGGATGAGAATCCGGCGAGCGAGCGACGCCAAAGGGGCGCGAGCAACCTATTGAGATGTTTTGATTGTATTAGATTGTGCGCCTTTTGAAAATCATCTCGACATCAAACTATTATACGCGCGCGATCTCAAGGAGGATTGCCCGCCGTTTGGCAAACATGCGCGCTTACTATGAAAGCACTTACCCGTTTCTAGAATCCATGCGGAGAATGTGTCTTCCTCGGTGCACATGGCGGGATAATATTGCGTCAAAGGTATTCAGGAAAAATTGAATGGGAACTGCTTCGTATCCTAACCGGTAAACAAAATTATAAATTTCAAACAACTGCTTAAGGGAAATTATGGTACTACTTACTACTGAGGAATTGTCGAAGATCTTTGCAGTATTCATCCCAGCTTAATAGCATTATCTGTGTCTTTTATATTTATACTTTCTTAAGAAGTGAATACTGTGATATAGTATTATATCTTTTAAAACAATAGCAGTGCGTTTAAATATTAAATATTAATTAAATAATAAGTATAAAGGGACCAAAAACGCTTCCCAACTGCATATAAAACTGCTCATTTCTTTCGTAAAAACTGATTCGGACTCTCCGGCGGCGTTTCACTGCCACCGTTGTCAGACCTTAGAGAACGTCGCGGCGCGTTCTTTAGACTAGTAAGTTTCTTCAGAGGTCTTGGCGATATACTTGTCGATTCAACGTTTTGCGAGATGTCCACGTTGTTAAACCATACTCCGCGACCATCTACAATTGGGATCATTTCCATTGTATAGTTGTGAGCGATTAACAGATCAAAATTAGGTACAAGGCAACTACGTTGAAAGTGTGTATGTAAAGCAATCCAGTAATCCAACTAACCTCGGTATTTTGCGATATCTTTTGCTCCTGTTTTATGCGTCTGCGTCTGCATAATGTCAAGCCATGCGGCGGCAGCCGATGGCGATTGATTGCTCATACTGGACGCTCCGTCGCCGTCCGCATGTACGGATGCAACGCCAGAAATGTACGGACTGCCCAGTGTCATGGGAATGTAAACTTTCGCGATGAAATCCTCATAAGTCGTAGTACTTCGGTACTTATTTACAACTGTCTCCAGCGATCTTGAGCGTTCCTCGTAGCTGTAAAAAAGGCGTTTGCATATGAATGACCATAAAAACATATATGACCAACTTACTATTGTTGATAGAACGATAGAGTCGAACGTTTGGCTCTACTAGCGCATATTATAGCAGCTCGTATAACGCCTGCTAAAATACTATTTTCTATGATTGCTTCGTCGAATAAAACGCCAAACTGCGGAACTTCCGTCTTGCAGTTAATCGTCACCCGATTCAGATGATTACCTAGCGGATAAATCGTTATCAATACATCACAGAATTCCGTTGGGATTATGTCTCTTCTATAATCGCGCGAATGTTCGGACCAAACAACGTGCACTTCATCATTTCCCAGATGTCGTGTCTGGAAAAAAAGTTATAAATTATAACTGCACCCTCGATCATCGGCCAAAGAAAATGCATACTTTGCTCAAGACTGCTTCGGGTGTATCTCCGGGCATGCGAGTGGCTACGTGAAAGATAGCTTCCATAAAACTACTTGCAACGTAAGGAGCTGTTAGGCCAGTTGAGCCCTGACGCTGAAGTCCGCCCAGGAATCCGGTATGTGCTTCCAGTTCAACCTCCCATGCTAGCGCAGCTAAAAATTGTTCGTATGCGATGCTGCCACCTTGATTCGACAGAATCGAGTTTTTGTCCTCTTGTCCAGGCGCAACATAAATGACGGCGACTTTATGCGTCTCCCTGCAGCGCTGGCCATCCAAATTTTTCAACTCACGTAGCAGACGCTCATTTTTGTTCAGTAAATGCAATTGTTTGCGTCGCTCCCAGCCGGCGAGACCGAGCTGCGAAAATAATAATCGACACTGTTGGAATGCGGATTGCTGATTATTTGCGTCCTGATAGTGCTGCGTATCGCTCTCGCGGCTCTCTGGCCGGCATGCAGGATGTCCTAACATGGAGTTTGTGTGCTGGATGGATCTAGATTGCTCGATTTCGGTATTGCGTTCGCTTATCACCGATGCGATTGCTTCCGCCTCTAAATCCGATTCCAGCTGCGACGCCGCCGGCACATTCAAGCTGTGATCGGCGCTTTCCAAACATTCGGGACTCGTATGGCCCAGATATTGCAGCAACTATAAAAGAAATATCGAATTAATGTTGAACGGGTGCGGCGTTCTCAAGATATTATTTTACATCATCAAGCTGATCCAAATCGGGCGCGGAATTTTCGGCCTTAGGCAGTACGTTGGGGTTTCGATGGCGCATTGCGCGCTGTTGAATGTATGTTGTTTGGGGCATTGGCACAGGGCATAGACTTTCATGCTGCAGCATACTCATTGGGCCCCATTTGCTAGAGTTATTGCTGCTTAAACTTGCAGCACTATCGCACCGCTGCTGATAGTTTTTAAACATTTCCGGCGTTCTATACAAAATACTCGCGTCCCAACAGGCTTTGCCTGATAAATCTCGAAGCAACACTCGCACTTGTTTATCGGCTGTAGACAGACCAGCGGTTACACCGCCGCCAGGTAAATCAAGTGCTGGTAATTCCACCAAACTCGAAATTACATTTGGCGTCAATACAAATAACTGGAAAAGATGCATTTTGCAATTCGCTATAATCGTTAAACTGCTTTAAACTCACTTGAATATTAGGCGCATCAAAAATGTCCATGGATAATTCATCGGAATTAATATCTGGAACATCATCATGTTCAACGACAAGAGAGCTAAGTCGCGCTGCGCCAATGGCCATTGGGAAATGTCCAAGATGCGTCACTAAATGAGACAATACAGTTCTTGCGCATAATGTTATTGCCTGTCTGTATTGGGGTGTCTTTGTATTCCCAATCGAGCCACGAGCCAAATTGTCCAGCGAGATATTCGCGTCGAAATCTTCCTGCTTCTGCGTTGTAATTCCCGAAATTGTCGTTTGCTCAGATGACTTAGTACGAAGCAAACGATGCAATACACTAAAGACCAACAATAGCAGCGGCGATTTATTTTCACCATATTCGGACGCAGTTAAAAGTCGCGTTGAACCCAACTTCATGCACCATTCGCCCAAACAGAGCAACAGCGATGTAGTCAGAGACTTTTCACTTTCGCTAGCTGTTGGTCCAGACGTCGAATGCAAAAACAAAGCGTGGCATAGCGAACGTATAATAGAATCCGCTAATCGCGGATAATTTAGCCACATGAGTACAGCATGATCACATAATAAATACAACGTATTACTAGCCAATTGTGCGATTGCTTTGTTCATAAACTACAAGATAAAAACACAGAAATTTAATTACCCATAAAATGCAATAAGCTCATATTTACCTTCAATGATTGCAGAATCACGTTGATTGCATCGGCAATCATTGAATTGTAAGTCTCATTCGTTAGTTCACGATACACAAAGTGCCCTAATACCGTTAGAGCGATACATCGGGCCATTCCTGTCGGTTCCAATTTTCCCGTGCGCAACACAATATTTACAATGTGCTCCTTGATATCAGGACACGACAATACACTTATTCCATCTTCTGGACGCAATACTGACAATTTTGTGAAATTGTCGGTCATGGATAAGAGACCTCCAAGTATGGAGATGGCTTCAGATCGAGGTGTAGCCTCTGATAAATCTGAGGAGTTAAGTACAGAGCTGCACGCATGCACTAAGTCTAAAAGCAGCAAGGACGATCCAGGTAATTGTAATGATAAAAATCGTGGACCTAAGTAACGCAGCGTTACATTAAGAATAGGTCTCGAAGAACCAGCCAAACCTGTAAATACAAAATACATGAATTATCAACTAATCCTTGAAACCAAATTATATACGTACCAAAATGCAAAGATCTGTAGAAATGAGGCAAATAACTTCGATAGTGTAGATCACAGTTTATAGTTACAATGCATAATAATCGCAGAGCGTTTATTTTTCCAGAGTCGTACGCAGGTGATAAATTTAAAGCACCAAAGCACCATGGTACGATTAAAGTAAGTGGCGGCACAAGTTCGGGGGGTGAAGGAGTACTCATATTATCAGCGGAGACCCCCTGGTTGAACTTGATTTTAATTAACGTTTCGACCAGCTTGACCAGATAGTCGAAAACTTGGGAATGTAAATGCGGATCGGCGATCTCGTTCACGTCTCCTAAGGCACCAAGCATTCGTCGCCATAGAATGACTGCCACATCTGGCAACCATCCACGAATCGAACCGCCACACACGACCCCGCGATGTTCACCAGATATATCTTGGGAAGCATTCTCGCTGCTCAGCACATCCAATGGTATCGGTGCATCTTTAATCGAGGTGCTTTCAAGTCCACTCGAAGGAGCTGGACTCGGCGTTCGTGTGCGATCCGTTGATTCAGCGTCGACTTGCGATCGAAGATTATCCAAGGAATGAAATCTTCGATGGGACTTGTGGTGCGATGTAGAAATGCGAATTGGCGAGCGTCGTTTCACCAAATTCGTTTCGCTGTAACTTCTCGATAAGCCTGGCTTTACAATTTTTACAGCTACTGCTTCTTCGGGCGCCGAAGAATCTTGTCGTTCTACCGGTCTGTGCGTTTCACTCGAAGTACTCTGATTATTACAATCCGTCTTACTAGTGATCCTCCTAGTTTTCTTACTTTTCTGTTCAGATAGTCGATCAAGCGGCAGATTAGTTAGATCGAGATTGTACACTTGCCGAGCAAGAACGCGCGTTAACGTTTCCAAGGTCTTTGACCATTCCGTAATTAATTCTTCCCAATTAGTGAGCGACGTGAGAACGTGTAAAAATCTATCCCACAATTCTCTACCGATCATAACATTCAAATTCGCCTTGATCCAAGTAACAATCAGCGTTTGGAATATCGCTGGCGCTAATTTACCGCCAAGGGTGAGCGACTTTTTCTTGGGTGGTGTCTCACCCAAAACCAATGAAGTAATTTGCAGTAAAACAAGTAACAACTGTTCCCAAGTTTCACTATCCATTCGAGTATTCATCACCATATACCGATAAATATTTAATACCCTTTTACACGCATCGGTTTGTTCCTCCAAGGAAGTTGCGAAATGGGGATTCACTTCCAGTAGAAATACATTTGCCGCATGCGTCATAAATAATTGAAGTACATTTTGTAAACCCGCACGTACCAGCAAATTCTCCTTGTGTATTGCGCCGAGGTATGAGTCATTGCGTAGACGCGGCGGACGCATTCCCTCCTGTGTTGAATCATCATTCGGATTGCGTCCAGACTCTTCAAGAACTGGTTCCATCATATACGGCGGCATATCCACATTTTTTTGTATTAAATCTTTGTACATTGCAATCGTTTTACGAATTGCAACAAAATGCTCAAAGTTGAGAAGGAATGCTTGTCTGTACAACTCATGTATGAAGTTTATGTTATCGCGCGACGACCATAGAACGTCACGGACGATTTGTCCTGCTTGCTCATCCTCGGATGGTGCTGCTTTCATTGAATGAAGTGAAGCATCTAAATATAACATTACATTAGAAAATCAGCATTAAAATTTGTTAGCTTTTGTTACTTACTTCCATCTAAACTTGACTGTTCGCTACCATCATCCTCTTGCGTATGATGGTGACTGGACGGCCCGACATTACCTAATTCCCCAACCTTCTTTGAATTGTGCATATAATTTATCAACCACTTGATAAGAGTTACCCTATAGGCAACAAATTCCGACTCTGTCTCTGATTTTCTTAATGTAGGTAAATCCAATAATGGTTTGTAAAGAGAAGTTTGATACGAAAAGTTTGGACAAATTTTTGGCAGGTAGTGCAATTGAAAACGTTCCAATAGAAATTGAAAGGACCGTCTTTGATGCAGTTCTTTATCATGCCATTCTAGCTTGATAACAGTGCTGACCATACTCTCCAACAGAGTTTCCATGTAGATCTTAGGATTCTGTTCACCACCTTGCTGTGGCAGAATTGGCTGTAATTCGCCTGCACTAATTGGATGTTGGCCAGTCAAATCGTGGAACACACTGTTGCTAGCATGACTAGCAATTGCAGAAATTGGAATGAAACCAGTCACGAGAGAGGCAAACATATGATGGACATGTTCAGGAGCATTTTCATTAAGTGCCTGATACCACATCAAGAAGTATCGAATTGCTTGCTTTCGCAGTTTGAATATGTTGCCAGGATTTAGCAACTTGGATAAAATCCTTCCAAGTGAATGTATTTGCCATCGTTTGTGAATCAACTCTGGCAGTAGTGAAAGTACTTGCTCCAGTATCCATAATGCAATCTCGAGCTCTTCTCTGTGTGCCCTTTGTACTACAAATTTCAAAGTGATACAGAGTCATAATACATTTTGCAATATTGATATCAGACATGACACTTACCCAAGTGAAATGTGAGCTCTGTGCAGGAATAGAGAACATTTGCAAAATTAGAAACAAATATTAATATCTATGTGCTGGTATATAAAATTTGCAGTTAACATAACAGTGCAATTGACTCTTGTCAATCAATTACATGTCAAGAAAGAAATTAACCTAAGAACCAAGCAACAATCATATGAAGACCCCAGGATGTTA
The DNA here is from genome assembly GCA_963978815.1 of Aleochara curtula. Taxonomy (NCBI): domain Eukaryota; kingdom Metazoa; phylum Arthropoda; class Insecta; order Coleoptera; family Staphylinidae; genus Aleochara; species Aleochara curtula. The sequence continues at coordinate 13,247,491 of OZ022216.1, read as the reverse complement.
TTTAGCAAAAGCCAGTATGACTTGTCCACCAATTAATGTCAATTACAGATAGAGACAGTAAAAGATAATGCACATACCTCGTTGTCGAAGGTTCAACTCAGCCTGGACAAATGATTCATATAGAATATGATAAATGTGGCTGAAGTTGGCCTCGAAAAAGCCCTTTGCTTCATTATGTTCCACATTATCTATAATACACAAGCCAATGTAAATAAACATTACTTGGCTTATAGGCATAGCTGTGTAATTGACAGCCTATTTACAGTTAGCCAGTGCATAGTAAACAAGGTGTACATTAATAATTAACATAATAGGACTTACCAAGAATAACCTTTAAGTGTTTGACACGAGTCGTTAGGTCCTTTTTAACGTCTTGTATTTTCTGAGCTGACTTTTTGATGTCTGTAATTTTCTTACTGAACATTGTTTTGCGGATCAGGTGTCACCTGTTCACACGTAGATTCAGAATCGTTGTTATCACAATAACTAATCACATATTGATACCGCAAATAAACACTTCGGCACACAAGATAATCACATTTTTAATTAGAATTGCAGTCTCGTTCTTGTTGACGTAAACGAAATGTCATGATTCTTCACTCTACCTGCGTTAAACTATGTGCATTGTCGCCGTGCTTTCATTGGTATGTTCATGGGCACAAGTTAGTCCCATTATTGGTAGTGCTTGGACAGGGTAATGGAAACAGCAACCACTGGAGCCGCTCAAATCATTATTCCACTTAACACTCGCGATAAAATATTTTTATTCGAATACAAACCAATTTTCACTGCACTTTAATTATCAATAATATCTTCACACGCACTTTTAACAACAAACACCTATATTATTAAGGTTAAACACTGCAAGAAACACGCTTTGTTGCCATTTGCTTTTCATGCGCAACAGTGGAGAGTTGTTGAACTAACTGCAACACTTTATTATAATGATATCAGTGTTGTCTCCCCATTGTTGAATCTTAATGACTGCCTAAATTTCACATTTTAGACGAAATATTAACGTTGTGTAATAACATACTTGTAAGTATGACTTTCCGCATCCATTTAAAAATTATTATTGTCTCTGTACTCGCAACACTATAAGTAGAGCATATTAATTGAGGGTTATGTGAATAGGAATTGTCCTGGGTAAACAATGCTTCTGATTGTTGATTAAAATATGTTTCAGTCCGAAAATGTCAGACCAACAGCAATTCTTCTTGAAATGGAACGACTTTCAGATAAATATGGTAACGTCGTTTCGGCATTTACGTGACGAAAAAAGCTTTACAGATGTGACTCTGGCCTGTGATGGTCAAACCTGCAAAGCACACAAGATGGTCTTATCCGCATGTAGTCCATATTTTAAAACACTTCTGGAGGTATGCAAATTACAGCTTTAATCCCATCAATGCTTCCAATTGTTATCTTTTGAAGGAAAATCCATCTAAGCATCCAATTATCATATTGAAAGATGTTGCCTACAGCCACCTGCAAGCAATCTTAGAGTTTATGTATGCTGGAGAAGTGAATGTAAGTCAAGAACAGTTGCCAGCTTTTCTCAAAACTGCAGAGAGACTTAAAGTGAAAGGCTTGGTCGAAGCTCCTCAAGCCATTAAAAGAGAATAATAGGAATTGTTTTACATTTTAAGACTTAATAATAATTAAAATCTTCATCATGAAGTGAATTTACACACTTTAAGTTTAATCTTGGCGAAATACATTTAAGCATATTTTACAAACCAATCAATCTAAAAAAACAATTTCTAAATGACGCAAACGCAAATTTGCTAAGCAATTTTTTTTACTTTATAGATATGAATGTTCTATTAGTTTCATTTTTATACATTTATATTAATTAATGTAAATCTCGAAGTTCTAATTAATTACATAACCATACACAACCATTGGTAGAATGCAATCTGTTAATTGTTTAGTTATTCTATATATATACAATGTTTCTATGAATGATGATTATGATGATAATAATAACAAACTGAATATTTTATTTTTGATAAATATGCATCATATGTGCATGAATATAGTGTTTATATAGATGCAACACCAGGTTCAACACTCGATTCATTAACTCTCCTGAGTTATAATTTGTTTAACAAACAGCATTCTCTTAGTGACACACATTTGTAGTAGAAGAAGTAAGAAAGAAAACAAAATGAATAAGCTAAATGGACAAAGATATGAAAGATTTTATATAAATATATATATTATAACATTATTGTTACACATTGATGGATGAAACACAAAAAACTCTGTTACCAAGTGATTGTAAACATGTTTGAAGATTTATTTCTTAATTCTCTTTCTCTCTCTCTAGCTGTATATCAAACTATCTATGATTTTATACGTTTGTGTGAGAACAAGTTTTTGCTGCAATTGATTGTATAATGAAACACTGTCCAATACTGATAATGATTGTATGAAACAAAACAAAAATGAAACAGGTGAACAATGATGTGGCAACTGAGTTTCTGGCAATATTTTACATATGATATGTCACCGAGATATATTGTAATAAAAATGTTGTACTTTAACACAATAATGTTTACATTTACTATGTCAAATTTTCTACTGTTTGTTCCTTGCATGCTTCCTTTATTATCAGAAGACAACTCTATAAAATTATAGGTTACTTTATTCACTAATAATGATAACATTTTATAATTTAGTATTTCATAATATTAACTCTCTTATCATTCATTTCTATCCGAATATATTGTATTGTATACATTTTTTGTCCTTTATAGATTCTTAACCTATATTTATTGATTGTCGCGGTAGAAATTGTAGATAAATATATTTTGTAAGAAGTCACATTTCTGCTATAACTTTTCATTTAATATACATTTATATTCTTTGAATATTCCTTATAATTTTCTTCAAGATATGTATAGGTTAAAAGCAAGAAATACCTAACCAGTTTTTCTTTAACGTCTACTCACTAAAGTGCTTACAGACATTATTTTTATTATGTTATTATTATTTCTATTATTATTATTATTATCGTTTTATTGGACACGTATGCTCCTTTCACATTGAATTCTCATTTCCATGTGCTTTTAACATGTATGGTTGCATTACCAAAAATAAATTCGTTTCAACGTTTCAACCCACACGCGTTTTTCCAATTGAATTTTCCTGTCATTTACATATAAAGCATGTTTTATGTTATATTTAAACAAAAGCCTTCTCACTCGTTAATTAAAACTCGTTGATAACGTGAAAGCAAACGCAATTAAAGTTGTAAAAGTATTACAGTGGAATTTTATAAATGTCAACTAATGAAAGACTGCATAACGTTAATGCAATTTTAATTTACATTGTTTCTCAAAACGTACTTATTATATTTACATGAAATGCAAAAAACAGAATTACAAAATTGTTCATCCATGTCTTAACCTTGATATTATCGATTTTGATATTCAATTGTCTTATGAGTGACGCTTTTAATTACTTACATAATGATTATAAACCATTTGTTCACGTTATCTATGCATTTGATTGACGGACATGTATTCAGCGAGAAAACTATTATTCTGCTGTAGTTTGCATACATGTGTCGTAATTGTTTTATGATATTAGGCCTCGTAACTACTTTACACAAGGCGTTGACATATTATTGTTTGCTATCACCTTGATGTACACGTAATTGATAATTTATTTATAACATTTAATTATATTATTTAACATGTGATATTTAGGTATTTATAGGTATACTTCTTTCATATATAGAACTACAGTTGGGTATTCTAAGGGTAGCTATTTACATTTAGTTTACATTAAAATTTGGTCAATGTTCTAAAATAATCGGAAGTTTAGCTTTGAATAGTTTTTCAAGTACAACAAAGAGTTTGATATTATTTAAAGTTAATAGCAGTAGTGAATTGGCAGCTGATAAAATATATCAAAATTCATAAAGTCAGTACTTAATAAAATGCATTACTTCGCGCACACAATGACTGAATAGTATTGACAAGGATTCATTACCCTGTGGCATGCTTGTTTCACTTAAGCTTAGTAGAAATACCCTATTGGTATTGTCGTGTAAATGTAATTGAAATATAATTGAACTTCGGTATGTAGAAATTCAGTATAAAGTTAAAAACTGTTCAAAAAATACAAGTAGAAAATAGCCCGATCTCAATTTTATAGTCAGTACAATTATAATTATGCTGGTTCATTCAGTGAACGTAAAGGATAATAATAATAAGGAGTAAATGCGCAATTGCATTTAAGGAAGTTGTAGTTATTTTTAAGTCTCTTATCACTAGCAGTTTTAATATCACAAGGAAATGCTTCTTGCTTGCTTGACTTATGCGTAAGTGAGTTTAGTGCCTGATGGCACTGCGAAGAAGAAGGCGGAGATTTTACGCATGTATGGCGCGCGATCACGCTCTTTAGAGCACATGCAAATTCTCGCAGGATTTCGACTTGCTGATGTCGTTCAGGCAGATCTTCTGCAGGATTTCGCGTGCGATATTCAGACTGAGACTGGTCTTGGAGCCGTGGAGCTTATTGTGATGCTCCTTCTTGCTTCCGGTGGCTGCCTTCTTCTTGTCGCGCGCATCGCGTAGTCGAATCTGCTTCAGAATGCCAACGAGCAGCTCGTCGACGTTGTGCTGGATGCCGCTCGATGTCTCGATGAATTTGCATTCACGAGACACCGCAAGGGCCTTGCCATCTGCAAACACAGAGCATAATACACATTTCTATGGTCTGATTTGCAATTGTTCCACTGATTCCATTCGGATGCACTCACTAATCTTAAAAAAAAACATTCAAAATCAGCTAAGGATTAATGAATTAATTTCACTGATATTGTAATATCAGTTGATGTCATCTGAGAATGTTGTTGTATCAAAATTATTTAAACAATGCGTTTCAGAATGTTAACATTTACATTAAAATATCGACACTGTGTCACGACTATAAAATCAACTAAGTTCCGTCCAAATTTCTAAAAATTTCATCTTCAAACTGTTATAACTTTTTATGGGCAGGTTTGCTCGTGATCGGATATATCAGGGGTCATTCTTCATTTAATTATCTATCTGCCAGTGGTAATATCTCTTTCACACAACTTGATGTACATTAGTAAAAATTGCTTTGAAAATTTTCCGTTTATCAAAAATCGGAAATTTTTCAAAAATTAATTTCTAATGGAAAATATAATATTTAAAAAAAGATATTAATACTGTTCGAAAGATTATTAGTTGTAGTTTATACAAATTCAAAGAATTTTAATGTAGGGTTACAACGAGCTTCGAAAATGAATTTTAAATATGACGTTTACATGTGAAGTAACTCTCGACCCAGAAATTGTTCGAATTTATCGCTAAATTGTTGCTAAACTATCGATCCAATTTTAATTATATTTCTACATTCATAAAATTCAGTTATTCTTTTTTCTGATAGCAGAAAGAAAATTTCCCAAAATATCATTATTTCGTTTTATGACAATTTTCCCTTCACATTTCACTGATTTTCCTATTGAAAACAAGACTCAAAGCTCTCATAACTAAATTATTTGAGCCGTAGGTATTAATAACTGTGAAATGCACAAACTCAATAGGGTTTTTCTAATTGTCTATGCTTTTTGATCAAAGTTATGGAATAGTTGAAGAAATAAAATTCGGTAAATCGAACAAGAAGTAGGAATAAACTTCCACTAACAAGTTTTCTCTTCGCTTGCCTCTTTGTTATTCAATAAAGTCGAGGCAGTCTTCGTCCACATTCTATCTCTCTGCGGGTTATTGTTCTCACTTAAGAGTTACGCAGACACTAATTGAATTTCTCTGTCGTTGACTGTGTCGTGCGGTTGATAAAGATTTCGCAAAATGCTTTGTGCGGCACGCGCAAAACGCTTCGGCGCAATTATTGTATCTGGTGCGTCGTTAGGAGACACGGTTATACAGTCACGTTTTCCATGTTGAATTGATTTTCCACTCGTCGCGCAGAGGCACTTTTCCAGCTGTGCGCCGCGCGCTCAGCTCAGTGAAATTCATTTTCATTTTCATTCACTTACTCGCACCGGGATAATCGATTTGTTATTTTCTTCCTGCGCCTGACATCCTGATGGATCTCCACCCGCCTGCAGCCAGGTGTTTGGGGCGCAATGCGTTTGCGTTTTACTATCTATCTACAAATTATTTTTAGCACGCGTCGAGCGCGCCTTAGTCCTTGGACTAATTTTCGATTACGTTCGAGTGAAATTGAAAGAAAACTAATTCGCTTCCTCCTCGTGCTCCATCTCCTCACAATTCATCATCCGAGTCATCCGTCTCAATGAAATTCTCGTTCATCTAACAAAACGACGAGTACATGGTGAAAAGTCATGCATTGAAAATTACAGCAAACAGTGTTGTAATTGTGCGATAATCAGTCAGTACTCTGATAAGCATGCTTTAGCTCTATAATGCGAAGCACAACGCGCGTGTCGCTAATTGACCTACGCATAAAGTCGTTAATAAGTCGCGATAACGACATGCCGAAAATCTTCCTGATTATTTGTCGTCAGATTAACGTGAACAAGATTGTTACTTGTCACACGACGCAAATACTTTCGCCCGCTCAAGGGAATATGCGTTCTACAAGTTGCTGACAATGCATAATCCGTAAGTGCCATTAATCATCCGAAACGGTGATTAGGCGACTGATTAAGAGCCCAATTGCTAGCCGCCTCCTAATGACATTTTGGCGCAAGAATATGAAGTCGCTTACCGTTGGTGGATATTACTCTCGACCGCGCCAGATCGGCTTTATTTCCAACGACGATGACGCTCTTTTCCTTCGTGTATCCCTCACGCCATAAGTAATTCAGCGTATCTTCAGCATGATGAAAGCTCGAACGAGCGACGATCGAATAGACGACAACGCATGCATGTGGTTCGTAGGTGCTTAGCGAATTCTCCACCTAGAATATAACAATCAAACAAAGAATTATCATATTTTCCATCAGAATATTAGGAGAAAATGAGATAATAGCTTATATTAATATGATATCTTACTGAAAACTTTTTATAGCTAAACTATAGTTATCTATCTATGAATTGAGATCGCTTTTGATTATTTAGTCAACAAACTTTGGGTACAAATCAAGTTTAAAAACAAATTAATTTTGACTCCCATTGCACTGACGTAACAGGCAGAATCTCCCTCTAAGCAATGTACATAAGTCCAAATCCACATATGATACACGAAGCTCATTATTTCTTTCGATTTCACGACATAGTATACATTCATCTTTCGCATCATTATTCTGGCACAACTCGTTACTATTATTAGCATTTTTCCTAAGGAAAAGTACAAGATTCAGCTGATTCTTATTACCCGCCAATGTACTCTAGGCATATATAACTCAGGAAATTAAATCGTAGTGCAAGGTGCTCATCATGTATTTGAATATCATGACTACAAATTAATTAGAGAGTAATTTAAGTTCACTTAAAAATTCGGTACTTATCGCTTAAGTTCTTAAGTTCTTATGGCATAAAATTAAAAAAAACTACTATAATCCACAAACACGTAGCGTCAGCATGCTTGACACGTTCACACAAGACTTGAAGGGTGCAAAGGGGGTGAAGAAAACATTTTGTTAATTTTTGGGACTATAGTTTAATAGATATAGTGATGATTCACATTGCCCACTGACTCCCATTACCTTAATCTTCGAATATTCTGCCTCATTTGATAACTCAAGCCGCTAACAATGCATACCTACTCCCATGACAATAAACCCCAACATGATAAGCGCAAGTGTTTATCATATGATCGCGAGCGCGTTGAATTCGAGATTAACACAAGATTAATGTGAAGTACATGATTGCGCATCAACAGTTTTTCAATCAAGTAAGAAATTGAACATACGTTTTAAACATAGATCAAAATGACCATGAATTACTGATTGATCTAATAAATTTTTTCATTACTAGGTTAAACCATACAGATTATTATTTATATATAAATAATAAATCATTGCTTGATTATTTCTCGCCATTAAACTGTATGACATTCTATTTAATTGAGATAAACAATAACAATTATCTAACGCCCAATTGTTGTTTAAACACAACGTCAACTTGATAATGTTTAACCTTAAGAAAAGCGTAAACAATGCGTGAACTTTTTTTTGAACTTTTTCATGCGTTAATTCACGCTCAATTACAGTGACAAATATTATTTGTTATTACATTATCAAGAGCGATGTGATTCGCGTGCGAAATTAAATTGAATTCAATTGCAATACGTATTGCGAAAACAAGAAACAACAGCAGCGCGCGTTGCAAAAATGCGTCAAACGTTATTTTGTTACAGTTAAGCTGCGTATTCATTGCGCATGATTAATATTTAAGCAAATAGAAAGATAAACGTGGATTTCTAGCAATTATTCAGTCGCCATATGAATGTTAATGTTATCTCAGTTCAATGCAAACATGTATTTCAACGTTTTTATATTTTACATGCGCGCCGAACGACGTATTTTAATTTCAAAAGAGATTTCAACATTTAATCCCCGCTTCATAATTGCATATGCTTACGCATTTATGCACACTGATGCATTGAACATGACCTGACTTTGACTAATACAGATTACGAAATTAAAATTGGACATAATTATTATTTTTTCACGATTAGAATTCCCATTTATTTATAGACTTTTGCACCTTGTAATAAATTGTATCTCATAGAGGCAGTCAGAAATTAATTATTTTTAGCACACATTATCTGGAAAAGTGAATTATTATTTAGGTTACTGTTTCAAGTTAAGTAATGTTAATTTGTTGCTAGGTTGATTAAAATAACTTGCAATTCTTGGAAAAGCATTTTCAATAACACAACAACTTTACGTAAAGCTGTTAATCAGTTAAACAAATGTTGCAATAAATGTAATGATAACTAACATTCAATAATGATATTAAACTAACAAGATTGGACATTGCAAAATGCAATTTGAAAATTGTTATGCATTTGAATACATTGTATTCATTTAGTTTAGTTAACTTGTCAAGTGTCTTGTCAAATTCAATTTTAAAATTGTGAAATTTGAAAAAATGTGTGCAATTTATTAGAAGAATTTGTCATATAGAAATATAGTACATATAATCGTAACTATTTGTTGATATAGTTTATTAAATTATAAAATGTTTTTTTGGGTAAATTTGGCGAATAATAAGTTAATGATTGTTTGCGAAACGCTTAGAACCACGTGCTTCAGCTGACAAACAAATGTCGTCAGGGTTGTTGGCGAAGCGCGGAGGAGAAGGTGGAGAAGGAGGAGAGACGCGCGAGTAGTGTATCAATTGCATTTTTGATAAGGATGCGCGTTCGCGTTTTTCGCGTTCCGCCCGCGCTATAAAAGAGTATCGGGCGGCTGGTACGCAATCAGTTTTCGGGCAATTCGCTGGATTCGTGTGCTGGCACGTCGAGCAAAAACATAGAGCAAAGACCAGCAAAAGAAGATGTATTTCGCCGCATTACTTCTGGCTGTACCAACAGCACTCGCTATCCTTTATGCGTACTGCGAACTCAAGTACAAGTACTGGCGAACGCGCAACGTGCCCAGCGAGAAGCCGACGCTGCTCTTTGGTAACATCCTTCGCTCGCTGCTTATGAAGGTGCATCTTGGTGATCTATGGACTGAAATCTACTCGTAAGTCCCGCATGAATACGCCGAGTTAATTGAATATGTCAAGTAGAGCAGTAGTAATCAGTTATTTCGTCTTTTCCAATTGGCAGGAAGTACAAGGACGCGAAGTACGTCGGCTGCTACATCTTCACCAAGCCGGCGATCATGATCCGCGATCCCGATCTGATCAAAACGATGCTGACCTCCGATTTCAACTCGTTCCTGCAGAACGAGATGGAGATTGATAAGAAGGTCGATCCGATTAGGGGCCGATGCCCGTTCGCGCAATGGGGTGACGACTGGAAGGAGGAACGCAAGCGTCTCGTCACAAATTATTCCCTCACAAGGGTGAGTTCCTGCCTCCGGGATAAAAAAATCGCCTTAATTAAACTGCAAGCCGCTTCCTTCCTAGTGATTTATTTCTGGGAATTAATTTCCTTAAACAAATACCATTCATTCATTCATTGTGTTTTATTGAACCTTGTTGTTTACTTCTCATTAGATCCGAGCCAACTACAACATTATCAAAACGTCCGGAGACAATGTGACCAAATACATTGAGAAATTACGCGCCGGCGGCAAGACTCTGAACGGATACGAATTGGCTATTCGCTATACAATTGACATGGTTCTACCCTATGGTCTCGGCATTGATTCCAAGGCGTTCGAAAACGACGACGATGAGTTCCTTAAAATCGCAAGGGGTGGCCGGGACTCCAACAGTTTCCTCACTGGCCTTTCGGGTTTGTTGATTCAAGTTGCATCTTGGTTCACGAACGCGTTCAAAATCAAGTAAGTAAATACCCCACTTCCTCTTCAACTAGGGCATTAATTCTTTCACTTTGCCAATAGGAAATACGATGATGAAACAATCAATTTCTATAAGAAATTCGTGTCGGACTTGGTAAAGTACCGCAAAGAAAATAACATTGTCCGTAATGATTTCTTAACTTCATTGTGCGAAGCTACCAAGACTGATGAGGGATTCACGGACATTGATGTGATGGCTCAAGTGGCTGGATTCTTTGATGATGCTGTTGGTAACACCAGTTTGGTAATGGCCTTCATGCTGCACCAGTTGGCATCGCACCCGAACGTACAGAAGAAGCTCCGGGAAGAAATCCGGGCGGTGAAGAAGCGCGAAGGTGATATCAGCTATGATGAACTCAACAAGATGAAGTACTTGGACGCCGTTATTAATGGTACGCTTAGTGGTTGGACAGCTATCAAATTAATCATGTGATATTAATTTCGTGCAATTGTAGAAACCGTTCGTTTACACAATCCGGACCCACAGTTACTGAAACGCTGCACGAAACGCTATGAACTCCCAGGCAACTTGGTTGTTGAGCCAGGCACTACTATTATCATTCCGATCAATGCAATTCACACGGACGAAACGTATTACGACGAACCAGCAAAGTACAAGCCGGAACGCTGGATCGACGATGCAGACAGCATGAATCCGAATGCATTCCTACCCTTCGGGCTCGGCCCGAGGAAATGCATAGGTAAAGTTGTCTAATTTATCAGCACGCATTTGTCATCGAGTGCACATTGTCAAGTTGAACTTATGTGTTTATTTGTTGGATGTTTTTCAGGCATGCCATTGGCGCTCATTCAATTTAAAGTCTACTTGTGCAGTATTCTCGAAAACTACCAACTCTCACTCGCCCCCAACACGCGATGCAGCACGGAGGAGCTCAAAACCGACCCAAAAGTCCTCTACAGATGTCCCAATGCACCAGTGGAATTAAACGTAGTTAAAGTTTAGATTTAAGTGTGAACAACTCCTATGTGATGAGAATTGAAGAATGTAACGTAAATTAGATGTGGAAAATAAATTTTTGTTATAAAAATTGTTCACTTTGTTGAAGCACCGTTTGAGGAACCACTTTATTAGATTTATTTTATGGTGTAAACACAAATAATATTGATGATTTGATAACTCATGTGACCACAAACCCTTGGCAATTTGATTATTATGGTCATTGATAGTTGAATTGGACATTTAATTCTTTTAAATTCTTTGAATTATTCTCGTTGTATTAATCACTTATTGAGGATTGTTTTTAATCTGCATTTTCAATTCTACATCAACCTAATCTCACCTGTCGTGTCACTAAATGAATATTTTTTACACACGTGGCATTTTTATATTTTTTGTTTGTTATTATATCATTGTTTTTATTCGTGTTCAATAGTTAGTGGCATAATTTTTAATGGTTTTGTGTTTTTCTGCTGGTTTTCGATTAGTTACAATATTTCTGGGCTTAGACAAATCTAACAAAGGATTGATGATTAAAATAGGTGCAGTAGTTTGGAAGTTATACATGATAAAGGTGAATTATTACGCAAAATATGACAAAATATAAATATTTTTAAAATTCTGTTACTGCATACTCATTATAGATTGTAGTTCTGAATTTTTTTTTATTCATTACTCGATAAATACTTGAAATAATTCAATTAATACTTATTGTTTTACATTGACAAATACGCAAGTTCAATGTAAAAACGTAGTTAAATTTATAAGGATTGATAAAAGTTGCAAAACATGTTAGATAAGTCAACTATGTAAATAACTTATTTTGGCACATAGTTATCAACATGTTAGAATTCACAATGAAACATATTATATGATTGTTATTAATTGTATATCTGCTGAGTTGTCGATAAGTGAAGATTAAACGCTTTTTAATAACGATTAATTCAAATAATTAATCGTTATTTTGTTATGTTATTTATGTTTATTGACATGTAAGAAACGATAAGAGATATTAAATAATAGAAAATTCTTTTCAATTCGAGTTTATCTGTACTTACGTCCAAGTCATATTCATATTTTATCGCAAATAACATGTTTAATAATTGATTATTGATGGAAGAGATGCTTTCATTACGTTTACGAAATAATAGAGCAGTCTGAACGCCATGAAAAGCGACCATAAAGAGTATGTAATAGCATAATAATAATGCATGCATCATGAAGGCTTTTCATGGGGTTTTTGCTCATTAAAACAATATTTTACGAGTGGTCTGACCGAGACGTAGGTACATATTAGAATATTTCACCCTACCCAAGTTGGGGTTTGGGGGAAAAGGTGCAAGTGGGAATTTAGTCGATTATTTTAGAACGTATGCGAAAAAATGAACTTAATCACTTGTAAAGTGCCAGCAACTTGTGATCGAATGCAAAAATGTTTCATAAGTGCTTGAGTGAGTGGCGTTTTTCTATTGTCGAATATACATTGTTCGGAGACGTTAATCGATAACGCTTGAACAATGTCAAAGAAGTGTTAGACTCCTTGAAGGTTAGTCCTGTAACTTTTCGAGGACAGACGATATTTCAGCAAGGAATTGAATTGAGACGACGCCGACGTGTTTTAAGTTGTATTGCAGTTGCAATTGCGACAAAGGAAATAAGTTTTATTTAATCAAATTGATTCCGCGACTTATACTTTCCGGAATCAAACGAAAGGCGGAAAACTAAGCTGTAGAATGTTGTTCACGATGTTTGACTTTGCTCTGAGCGTTTAGAAGGAAAAATGGTGGTTGGCTTTGTAAGATAAAACCATTACGAAATTGGATTTGTACGAGTTATGTCTCTATCGTTCACAGCAATTCATTTTCACACACATATCCGAATATGTTAGGTCGCATAGAACGAGAAAAATGGGGGTGAGTGGGACTAGTTAAGCAAAGGATGAAATGAAATATCATAAATGCGATCTCGTTTAATCGGAAAATAATGAAAACAAACAAAGGTAAGTGAACTTAGTTGAACTGTGGGTAAGTTGAGTAAATTGATCCATTGGAATATATCGATATTAAACATGATAAGGGAGGTTTCGTGTGAATAGAAAATAATGAATTCTAATGTTGTTTTATTGTTCAACTCACCTCTTCAATAAATCAGAAGCAATGTACAAGCTAACATGTTGAGTAAAAGTTACTAGAGGGAGAAGAAAACTATAAATCCTTAAAGGATAATATTTACTGAAAATGTTGTGGAAAACATAAAATTATAACAACCTTTGCGTGAAAAATCTGTTTTGAAATCGCTTAATTTTTGAGGTAAGTACCAAAATTGTTATAACTTTCAGAAAAAAGGACTAGGGATGAATGGCGTTTGTTAAGTTAAAGATAAATTCAACAATTAAAATATCTTGGCATTAAACATCATCATCTGATCAATATTCTCACCCCTTCAATGCAAAAAGGTAATTTAAAAGTGAACACGTTGAGGTAAAGTGATTAAAGGGAGGAAACAAGAACTATAAATGCTTGAAAGGTAATAGTCAGTAAATGTGTTTTTGGAAGAATGAAATTGCAACTACGTATGCGTGAAAAATCCATTTGGAAATCGTTTAGTTTTTTTAGGGCTGGCATATGAAACACGAAGCGTTATAGACTTTCATATCACGCTGAAGCGTATTGCATGCATTTTATTCATCCATTTTACTGGGGCAATATGCGCTATCACAAGCAGCGAGAGAAAATGGAAATCCACAAGCGACGCACGGTCGACAAATAGAGCGCGATTAAGTCGTCATTCCGCAAATGGCAACTGTACTATCGAATGCGTTCGCCGATATGGCAATAAAAGTTCATGGAATGCATAGGCACTGACTCACCGACATCTCAGCTGACGGATGATCGATGAAGATCATTTCGGATTCCTCGCCGTCGAGAAGGATGGAGACGGTGCGTTCGCCAAATTCGTCATCTGCAGCGCAAGAACAGACAACACAATGTTAGACAGACTCGAAGATTGATGCTTGGCATTAGAGCCATCGTCTTTTTGCGCGCGTGGCGAAAATGAAACAACACAACACAACACAAGATGGATAACAAGACAAGAAAAAAGAATCTCATCTCACCTAGGCTTGCGTCATACGTATTCATGTACTCCGAAGTCATAAACTGAGAGACAAGCGCTGTTTTTCCAACACCTGAGTCGCCCAACATGACAACACGATATTTAGGAACTTCGAATTCTTCCGGGGAACCCAATGGCGTCGAGTCGACTGTATGATAACCGGAACCACAACAGGAACCTTCAAACGGTGATCGTTCACCAGATACATTACTAGCTCTGAAAATAATAAAAATCATTAAAATGTATCCAGTCAAAAATTCTATTTCTAATTTTGTTTAATTTTGATGATTGACGAAGTCTGATGTTGAAATTGAATTTGTAATGGAAATGGTGACTTTAGACGCCAAATCACTAAAGAACTATTAGAACGTCAATAGAAAGCGTGGTAAATACTACCACAAGCTCTCCTTCGAATACATCATGTAGATGTTTAAGAGCGCAAAATGTTTAATGGCAATATGTAAGCGTTTTACGTCCATATAAAGACATTTTGTTTATTTTTATGCCCATATAAGGAGATTTGAATATTGCATGACAAAGATTGTTTTTTTGAAACTTAATTTGTATTCAAAGTTGATTACTGAGAAAATTAAGTGTGATCTCAATTCATAGATAAATAAGTAAAGTTTTGTTATAAAAAGTTTCCTGGAAGATATCATTTTAAAATTGGCTGTTATTTGAAATCTCGCTTAGGTGACTCCCATTACCCCTTTCTGCGTTACGTAGTAATAATCATAAAAAAAGTACAACTCAGATGCTTGTTACACGAGCAGAATAAACAAATTAACATATTGTGAACGTAGAGTTCATGAAAAGTCGATCTCACCTAATTTAAAGTTTTGTAATTTCATTCCGCAGCTAATTACTTTTTACCGAAATTGGATCTGCGCCAGCGCAAAAGTCCTGAAATTAATATACATCTCTATAAGTAATTAATCCGAGCTTCCATAAAAAGACACTGAATTATGCTCGTCAGACAAGCTTTAATGACTTTCATAAATAAATATTTGACCTTCATGGCAAAAGAAAATTGAGAAAATTACAAGTTTTCCCTTCCTCCTTTTATTTCTCAGTTGCTATAAATTGATGCAAAAGTAAATTTAAGTTGTGCGCTCCGCGGAGGAAACCTCAAAGGAAACGTTTGCCACAAAGAAAGAAATTAAATCAAAATCACCCCGTATTGCGCGATAGATAAAAGAACGAAACATTGCGCAGTCGATATAAAAAAAAATAACATAGAAAAGAATTGGAGCATGAGAAGAAAACTGGTAACAACACAACATACTTTTTACTAATATTCATAGGTGAAAATTTGAAGTGGTGTTTGTGTGTGCAAAAGACTTGAAAGAAGGTAAATGTAAACCGGGCATGAAAGGAAATCTTATCAAAAGCACATATCGGACTCGGTAAATCAATAAAATCAAGTCGGCTGCCACCGCTGCTCCTGAGAGGAAAGCATACACACTGGCAGTGGTAGGTACATTATATGAGTAAAATCAACAGTAAAGTGAGTTTGGAAGAAGCAAAAGTAGTGCTGAATCTTTCCTATGTCTGTTATTGAATGCCCGCTCCGAAACACTCACGCAAAACAAACAGCAAACAGTAATACAATGCCAATGCTGCCTCTGCCGCCTCCGCTTTTGCGTAAGAAGCATTCAAAATCAAACACAGCAGACCGGACCTGCGGATATGATAAGAAACACAACCGCAAGAGGACCGGATATCTGCCAGATGAGAGAATTATTATCTCTTATCCTCCAAACTTATACTAAGAGGTTTTCGAGTAGACTGCCTGGCTTCTCTGTAATTTATTTGCACAGAAATGAAAACAAATAAACTGACTTCAAAATATGAGATTTTCTAGACACCGGGTACCAACTCCAAAAGGAAAAATTGTTGTAAAATAGATGAATAGTTTAGCAACAATTTACCTATAAATATGATCTGTAATATTTAAATAAATATGATCAATCGATATTTACGTCTCGTAAACGTTCATTCAAAATTCATTTTCTAAGCTCCTAGTTGTGTTAGCTTAAAAATGTTTGGATGCGTATAAACTGCAACTAATAATCTATAAAATGGTATACAAATTTTTATTTAAATATTACACATTCAATTGGAAATTAATTTTTGAAAAATGTTCAATTTTTGATGGTGAAGGAATTTTCAAATCGATTTTTAGTAATGTGTGTCAAATTATATCATGGAAATATTATCACTAGAAAATAGATAATTTAATGAAGATTTACGCCTGCGACGTTTGATTATCCTAAACCTGCCCAAACTAAAGTTATGACAGGTTGAAGATGAAATATTGAGTATTTTGAATGAAATGTTGATGATGGTGATGAAATTAGTTTTTTGAGTAATTTCCAAAAAATGCCTGCTTCTAGACCAGTGTGCATCTTATCAAGATATTAAAGAAATATTCAAATTATATAAAGTAATATCTAATGTAATTTCATATTCATAAACATTTGATATTCCACCTAAAAAGAATAAAAATGTTATTTTATTTTCTCGTGGGAAAATATGAAATGTGAAATAAAATTGAGAGGAAAAACTTTCAATTACTTTAGGAATTTCTTTAAACAATTCCTACGCTTCAGTAATTGCCTGAATAAGCGTGCCCTTCATTTAATGATTTTAATTAAAAATCAGGCAAATTGTAAACAACGTGCGGAAAAAATGCTTCAATTAAAAGCAGAATGCAGCCATAAAAAAATTTACATTTTAATTAAGCCTCGTAAAAATAGTGATGCTTGCACTCATCCATCATCACCCATTCAATTTTTACTTCTGTTCCCCGTCTTTTTGTCATTTGAGCCGCTGCTGTGATTTTAACACTTTTATAGCTATTTTCAGCGTTCATTTAGTGCATTTTGTTTGCATTGCAAATGGGGATAAACCCACTTCATTATCTCCGTCATTCCATTCGCATTTCGTCATTGTTTTTCTCATTTTCTCATCAACATTTTTTTGTTAGCGTTTTGTTGATGTTGACCGTCAAACTTTTATTTACTCGCTTTGCGTCTGAACAATATGTAAAATAGCGAAAATGACGCATTCGCAACAGAATGTAATGAGGGGAAAAAAAACATATAAATGAGTCAGAGTTTATTCGCGCGTTGCCCTTTTGATTCGATTTGAACATTTTCATTCATTTTCTCTCCGTCACTTCACAACGAACGTTCAACGAACGTATGACGAAGCACAGTAATGATTATTCATTATCCTGGGTTTAATGCGCGTTACGCGTTTGTCACTTTGTTCTAGCAAATCAATAAGTGAAAAAGTATTTGGAAAGCGTTCGGTAATCTAAAATTACTTGTTGTGAATTATTCAGTTAGAAATATGTGTTGTAAAATATATTTTGTTCTAACAGAATGCCAAACGCGGTTTGCGTTCTCTGAAGAGGAATATTTGCGTATGGTATTTACCATGGCCAATCGATTTTCGTATTATTTGTGAATTTTAGTGAGAATTAATTACAGGCTTTGTGTACGCTCGAATTATTATTATTCAAAGTGTATTAATTACAGAGGCTGAAATTCATGATCAGTCAGACAAGTAGGGGAAATTTACCGTATTTTATTGGTCATTTAAAGCGTAAATTGTATGACAAAAAATTCTTTAGCTGAATTAATAATAATCTTGTTAACTCAGAAAACAACAAACAACAACATTTTATTGTCATTTAAATTTAATATTATTGATATTTTAGTTTTGCAAAACGAGTAAGGTAATTTAACTAATATTATGGGTAAACTTTACTAGAGAAATTGTTTTCATTATACTTTTAATGCAATTCTAGGTATCGTAAAATAATCAACTGAGGATAATCGATGATTCTGCTCTATAAATTTTGAATTATTGTTAAAGGATTTTGACCCAAATGAAATAATACAGAAATATTCACCGATTGATATTCAAATATCACTTTGTGCAACTCATAATAATTATTATTTAGTGATAACAAAGCCATAATCTATTTAGGTACTAAATTTCCTGTAAGTACTTCCTGTAAGTATAATTTTTAAGGGATGTTTACTCAAAATATTACAACAACAAAATGTGATTGTCATTTAAATTTAATGCTATTGACATTTTTGATATGCAAAAGGATTCTTTTATTTCTGTCGATCAGACCTTTAGGTTTACAAATTGTGATGTCAGAATAAACAAGTCCCTAATGTGCCCAGCCAGCAAAGTATAAAAATTGGGCTTCCAATAAAAAATGGCACGTCATCTACCTTGGCATTTCCCAGCAGCGTAATAAACAAGTCAGCTTGAACAGATTGCATTCTACGATAACGATCATCAATCAAATGGGACGCGCAACGTATCAATTGCATCAAGCATCGTCGTCCACCACGGTCCAGTTTGCTATACCTATCTATCCACTTTACGTATGTGTTGTACACGCACAACTTGAAAGTGGGTCGCAGAAATTCCGGATACGAATACATGGTTTAAAAATTCCCATTACGCTATGGCATGTTAGCGAGTGCAAAGATAATGTTCGCTTTGATTTATGTAAAAAGCATTAAAATTTTTTATTTTTCCTGATAGTTGTGCATTCAACATTCAACATTTTCTAGACGTAGAAAAAAGATTGGCCTATAAAAGCAAGAAAGTGAAATGGATTTTCTAGAAATCACTAGTTTATAATTTCTTAATACAACAAAGTCACCTAACCTTTTCCTTTCATAATATTTTTTTTGTTCTTTTATGAAGGAAAGTGGCGGTTTGTCCCCTGAGAAATACAATTTCCTATTTTCATCTTTCAAAGGATAATATAACTTTCTTTATCTTGAGAAACAATACACTGTTCTTTATCTTTTTGTAAGATACTAGATTTATATTGAGTTGCTAGTTTATTTCGTTTATTATCCTGGAAAATTTACAACTAAATTTCATTTAATGCAATGACGAATTAATCAATTCAAGGTGGAAATGATTAAAGTTATTATGAGTTGTGGTACATGCACAAGAAATGTGTTGCAATGTAACGATGAAAATAAATCGAAAACGTGACTTATTCGTCGCATTTCCGACTTATGCAAATTACAAGGAGTAGTTTGTACAGTACCAGCAAGCAAGGATGAAATTATGGTTGAAATTACGCTCAGGAAATCTAGGACACTACTTGCATACGATGCATATCGCATCGTGGGAAAAAATGAGCAAATTATGAAGTGTCCAAGTATTTTTTTTTTGCATCAAGAATAATTCGATAAAGTTGATGATTATTAGGTCGCTTGAAAAATTACTTTGAAATTACTAAAGTAACGTTGTAATTTCCATAAATGTAATCAAAAAAATGTTTACCGTATACCTACCGATGAAATGAAAGTCCAATCAATTTTTTATTGCAAATTAAATATTTTTTGGGTTAATTGAAAATGCTATTTGAATAAATGAAATTGATTGAACATTACTTTATCGCTTTAATATTTGAAACGTTTTGGTAACAAATCGCAGTAAATATTCATGTTTAAAAATACTTTTCTTTGATAATCAATAGATTAATAAGTGTAGTTTAGGAATACATAAATTTTATTTTAATCTGATCACTAGTTTAGCAACAATTTAACCTTCAAGTTGAACCAATTTGATATTAGAATCAAGACTAAAAATACTCCTCATCTTGAAAATTCATTATCTCATAACCATACAAAGCAAATACAAAAGCAATTACACTTTTAGAAAGGGTAATTAATACAGAACAAAAATATGTAATGTTTATTACTGTCGGATAATTAATAATATAAGTAATTAGCGTTTAAAAATTTCCCAATTTATTCGTGTATAATAATTTTTTAATCGAGTTTTAACAGGCTTTGCTATAAGTTATTTTCCTATATTTCATATCGTTAGATAGGCAAAATCCTAAGGAATCCTAAGGGTAGTAAAATCTGATCAGAGAAAACACTACCCTAAGAGGGTATTTTTTAATTTGTTTGTTAAATTTACTTTTAAATATTTGTAATTAAAAAGTATTGTTATAAAATTAAAATCTAAAAATATTCATAAAGTTTTTTTCTTCTTGGTGAGAAAATTTTAATGGTCTGTCGATTACGCCATTAAAATTAACATTAAATAAAAATTCCCTTGTTAAAAGTGTATAAAAGAAGGCTTAGGTACGTATAACGCAAACTGTGTATCGATTGTAAAAGTTTCAGGTTCAG
Organism: Aleochara curtula; assembly: GCA_963978815.1. Taxonomy (NCBI): domain Eukaryota; kingdom Metazoa; phylum Arthropoda; class Insecta; order Coleoptera; family Staphylinidae; genus Aleochara; species Aleochara curtula. The sequence continues at coordinate 13,226,775 of OZ022216.1, read as the reverse complement.
AACAGAGCTCGTAAATGAAGAAAATGCTTGAACGTAAAATACCAGAGAGAGGTAATATTGAGACGAAGATCTTGGCAGCAATTCAAAGAAATTCAATTGAAAAAACAATGCTATTACGTGCAATTTAAACGCGAGCGAATGACTGAGGCGAGACGAAGATGCAGTCGAGCAGATGTAAATATTGCGAGCTCAGCATGCGGAATGGTATCTAAATTCCATTTTACATTTAAGTATCATGCAAACAAGCAGAGAGTGCCACCTTATTTCACCTTATGCTTCAAGGATAATAAAATAAAAACGCATGGAATTTCTCATAATCGCAGCATTTGTTTGTTTCTTTCTTATTGGATACGAACGTAATAACCAACTGCAAATGGATTTGATACAATTGCTTCACAGGCGAATGAAAATAACAATGAAAATAATTAAACCTGACATTACAATTCCAATGTCTTATATAATCACAAATTCCATTAAATTCTATGTTCGTTAGACAAAAATTTTTGAAATTAAATTTCTATAGTTAGGTATCAATATTTTTAAAATTTCTTTTTGATGAATCGATAAAGCATTAGCTGAATTTTATGAATGTGAAGATTTTATTTCAATCCGATTACTAGTTTAGCAACAATTTCGCTCCAAAGTTGAACAAATGTTAAAACAAACTTGGTACCGGAAGGGTGTATCAAGTTTGAAATTGATTATCTCAAGATTGGAAAAAGATTATAGAAAACCAATTATACCAATGAAAAGGATGTCTAAAGCAGAATAATAATATGTAAAATTTAGTATATTTGCATAAATAATTATATTCGCAATTTGCGTTTTAAAAATGACAAACAAAAAAAAACTTTGGATTGAAATTATATCAAACTAAAACTCCTATTAATTAATATTACATGCCATATATTTGTCCATTATTTAAGTAACATTTGTAATTTGTCATATTTTAGTTGATTAGTATGTGATAAGCAACTTTTCTCTTGCATTACAATTGAAATAATATGATTCCATTATTTACTAACAAACTGTTATTTGTTGTGGTAAAATACAAAAGAAATACAAAGTACGATAAGTGAAAATCGATAAAAAAATGTAAATGCAATTACCATTACCATAAACGAATAATAAATGAGAGTATACGTTCGGCGTTTTGGAATGAAACGCATTTTCAACCACTTAATGAGCATTCGATGCGAACACTTTCGAAGAGCGACATTGAAAGGCGCGCGCGCGCATGCAAATTGGGCGAAGAAGTGGAAATGGAAAGAGTGGAAAGTGCCATTGAAATCAATTAAGCGTTAATGAAATAGATTTCAGCAAACGCTGCCACCGCCGATGCCGCCTCCGTCTGACGGCTTTCAGAAAACTTGGTTATTTGCTTGCTTGCTACGTTATTTCAACCACACAAGTTTCATAATTCCTCTGATATGCGCAACTTGCCTTTTAAGTGCTAACATTCTTTGTTGATGTTTACTTATGCGTAAACTGCTTTTAAATTTAAATTTACAAAAATGTTAAAGTTTAAGGAGTGGGATGCTAAAAATTTATGCAGATTTCAGGCATATGAATCGCAACTTTGTTAATTAATAAATTCATGAAAATTGCGCTTGCTCAAGGTAATTTATTGCACAAGTATTCCAGCAAGTTTTATTTATATTATCAACATTTCTGTTCCCAGGTGTTAAGTGCGTTGTGTTTACTTTACTTCCGGGCAAAAATGGAAATTTGTGCGCGCTCCAATTTTAGGCAATATGGCAAGTTAAGATAGGATTGTAATTTAGATTGCGTTCAAAGTCTCTGATAAATATTTATAATATAAATAAATCATTTCAAACCAAATCTTGCCATTAAGTATTTTAATTGCCATTAAGTATACGTACACCACCTGGTTTATATCTGACCTAATATTATAAGTTTTCTGTTGTTTCTCTTTTGCTTTAGCATGCTATGAAATCTTATTCTCCTTCATTATAGTTGACGTTGAGAGTGTGACAATTCGTGTGCAAGTTGGGAGTATATTTAAATTTTCCACTTTAGCAATTTACTGCGAAACACTAGGCAGGGAATGCAAAGAAGAAGGTGAAGGAAACGCGTACAATTTCATTCATTATCACAGCAGGAAACGACGCGTACATTGTTTGCTCTAATGAGCACTCTTAAATATCAAACACTCATATTATACTTTGACAGAGAGGGTAAAGGGTTCTGTAAATTAAATTTACAGCCCTCGCATTTACGCACAATGCGATATTGAATGATTCACTTTTTAAAAACCAATTTTACGACGTATTTTTGCAAATTCAAATTTATGGTCATTTGGGATTACCCGAACGCGGGTAATGGGAGTCAATACAAAACTACAATTAAGAAAATGGCTTTTAGATTTTTTCCACCCACCCCTGAAATTTAAGGATAAATACTTCAATTTTAAGTGTACTTAAAGTATAAATTATTCAGGTGTTATTAATTTATATCTATTCGTTTGCCTGCAGTCACATGCCGAGTAATGAGAATCAGATGATTCTTTTACCTAAATAAATAGTTTGAGAAAGATTTTATTTTGAAATAAGTTGTTATTTTAAATTTCAGTTTGATGACTCCTATGCACTTTTTCTTACCTAAGCGGATGTACAGTAATCAAACATGTAAATCGAATAATTCTACCTTTAAACAACTGATGAATTACCACTTTTGCCTTTATAGTATGTTTTAAATCATACACATCGTGTAACATAAAGTTATGAATTAAATTTGCTAATTAAAATCGAAATATTATAAAATTAGACATTTTACTGCTCGTCAGTTTACTGCTCGTAGGTATTACTGCTATTTGTTGTCTATTTGTTGTCTATTTGTTGTGTTCCTTTATACCACACAGCTGAGCTACGTCGGACGTACTGGTGTTGTTTATGCGAAACACAACAGGTCTATGCTAGCCAATTTGTGTATTTGCCTGTATAGTGACCACGTTTAGTTACGGTCAAGTTGTCAGTAGGTTAAGTTTTGTTAACATCTTTCAATAACGTTATTAAAGTGTGTGTTTAGTGTTGCTACTGCAGTGATAATACAGTGTGAGTAATAAATATTCTGGATTTAGCTGGATTAATGGTTTGTGGATCTGAGTGATAAATCACTTGATAAATCTTGAAATATTGAGTAAGTCATGGCACGTGTTTTTGTTAAGTACGAGTTATTATAGATTTTAATTGACAATGATGTATGAAATCGTTCAAAGTACCAAATGACTGCATAGGCGCAATATTGAAGGTGTTGTACTAATCCTCATTATCTTCCTCAGTAAGTAAGTAAGACTAGTCTGAAGTGGTTAGGAAAACCTGCCAAGCTATACTTAGTTCACTCACACCAGGTATGTCATTGATTGCTCTAAGCGAATTGCTTCTTTAATATTTCCTCTGGTATTTCGCAAATTACCTTAAATTCTGTATATAAAGCTTATGCAATTGAAGTATTAAAAATCTACTTTATGGTTATGTTCAATTTCAGAACAAAAGTAAAAATTATCATAACTATTAAAGTTATTCAACGATTTTAACAATCATGTACATAATAAGGCCTTATAGACCATAACATAATGTTTACCATAACAATAATGTTACTTTATGGAACAGATGCAGTTTAGTGTAAACTCATAGGTTATTTAGAAATTGTTTTACGACAAGTCTGATGAATTATTTTGCGGTATTTAAAAACCTGCATGCGTAGTTTCACATTCACGCCCACGCTAATGAAAATGTTATCGTACGTTGCCGCCGCCAGAGCCACTGCTGCCGTCGGAGAGAAGAGCAAATATGTTAATTTATTCATGCGCTGTGATAATGCAATTTATCATGTCAGCCGATAAAATATTTCGCAGGCTAGGCTTGCGCTTTTTCAGCGGCTGGAGGAGTGAGTGACAATGGATCAATCAATATTTATACAATCTGTTCGTGCATGCTGAGCAGCACAGCACAGCACATAGTACAGCAGTGATATATGAATAATTGAATAAATATTTGTATGTTCATGAAACACGTACCTGCTCGCCGTAGAGTTGACGCTCGTGTTCGATTTCGAACGGCGGTTGATAATGGAATCTCCGCAATTAACGACGCCTCCCTTATTCGTTATACTAAACGTTCGCAGTCTGTACAGATCGTCGCTAAGACGTGGATTGTATGCTTTCTCCGGCAAGGAGCACACCCTCGGTCTGATATGATCTGGAACTGAATAATAATTCTCGTTAATCCTGCGACTCGTCCTTATGGGAATTCAATTCAACTAACAAACGCATTTTCCAACCAACAGTAGGCGTCTACTCGCATTTGAAAAATTGAAATTAGCTAATGAAAGCACATTCAATATGCATTATGCAAAATGCCTGTTGCTCGCCGCCCCCAATGCATATGCATAAATCATGTATTGGCAAACAACGTTCAAATACAACCGCATAAGCGATGACGGTATTAATTAGACTTTCATTGTGCACATCACTTCGTGCTTAATTTGCCATGCAAATTGAACACCCTTCGTATGCCTTTCAATCGTGGGTGTGCACGCACACGTCAACTGAAACTCATGAATGTTACCCAACTCGCATGATCATGGGAGGCATCTCTGACACAAACTCTATGTGAGAATGGTGATTGTACATACTACCTATGTTAGCACATATTATTGCATAGCTCATCAATTAGACGCTTCATCAACAGTAGAAGCTCATACCACATGCCCATGCTCATGACTGTATTCTGTTTACTGCACTGACAAATATCAAACTCAAACTAAAGCGTATTTGCGTAATTCCATTATGACAAATAAATATGGAAACCTCATAATATGACGTGCGGAATTATTAAGAACAGCATTGAATATTTTAAAGATGGAGTTTTCTTTGTGTTTTGATGAATTTGTGGGTAGAGTTTGGAAGCCGTACGTGATTAATCCGTACAGTGAACTGGCACATTTAGGTCAAAGACATTGAGGCTTGTTTGTGTTACAACTTATCCAAACATTAATATTGTCATTTAATTTAAGCGAAATATAGGAGGTTGTGTTATTGGCATGAGAGGCTTGGTGCCAATAACATGCACGGGAAAATTACCAAAAGCGTAATAGTTAAGGAAGAGCTCCTGATAAGGTTTATGAAGCAGACTTGAATATCGAACATTGCTAGTTGATAGTAAAATTAGCGTTTAGCTATTGCAAGATGTAATATCAATTTCTATAGTAATTTATATTGGTTATCTATGCATTAAATGTAATTAAACGTGCAGATGCTAATTTCTAGCACAGTAAACAAAAAAACAATTAAAATATTTTGAAGATAGCTATCGTGTTTATGTTTATCTCTTTTTGCAATTATTCTCCAAGTTTAGTCAATTTTTCTGGTTAATATATAAAAATAGACAATCAAACTATTTACTATATATGAGTTAAGGGTAATGGGAGTCACCTAAACGAGATTTCAAATAGGAGCCGATTTTAAATTAATAACTTTCTTGAAACTTTTTATAACAAAACTTTACTTATCTATCTATGAGTTGAGATTGCTTTTAATTATTTAGGCAAGCAACTTTGGGTACAAATCAAGTTTTAATAAAACCATTTTGACTCTCATTGCCCTGTTCTCAATGCAGTGGGTGCACAAGTGGTGGAAATTTTATTTAATTTTTCGGGACTATAGTTGACTAGATATAAGGGTGGTTCCCATTGCCTGCTGACTTTCATTATCCGGTTTTCTACCAAATAATGCCATTATTAATTAAATTAAGTAAATGTCAATTTAATGAATAATTTCAAAGCTAATAAGTAATTTTTATAATATAATGGCTCAAAATTACATCAAACTCAACCCATTTCTATAAATTCTTTTTAAATTAGAAAAAAATAATGTTTAAAACAAATTTTCAATTAGAAGTATTTTGCAATTACTCGACTGATACACATACCGCTTTGAAATAGCACTTAACAATTGATCAATTTTGAAGTGATTGCAATTGTACTCGTGTCAAAATTGTACAAAAACGAACAATGTTAATGAAAATGTGAAAAATGGGCTCCACAATACTCGATATGTGTTCATTTCACAGGAATCGGTGTTATGAGCACATTGAATCGATATTCGCTCATAATATACTTCCAATCACGTTGCTTCTGTTATCCACACTCAAATCTGCAATAAAGCACGCTTGAATATCCAAAGGATATCACAGTGTGCTCTAAATACGGCTTCGAAATTGGAATGCCTAATGTTTGTATTCCATAAGCACTTTAGGATTGCACACTGATTGATTCAAATAAACACTCAATGCTTACACATGATACCTATATTTTCGAATTATTTTAATTACTTGATGCGTAATTGAACTCTTCAAGTACTCGAACTAACCCTTTACATTCATATATTTTATTCAGTGTGCAAATTGCAAATAACTTTTACATAACGTATACGAGAGATGCGTGTTTGAATGTGAATTACTTACTAATGATCTATTAGTTCGCGAAATGTGAGAATAAGTAGAACATTTATGTTAATTCAACACAAGTGGCACATGCGTGTTAAATTGCGAATGTAATTAGTGAAACGTGTTATTTTTGTTGATCTTATTTTGTTGCAAATGAACACGCAGCCTTCTGCGCCATTAATCAATTTAATGCGGAGGTTTAAAGTACTTAGTAGGTCGTCTTTCGGCGCCTCAACCGAGCTGGAACAAAGGTACATTCGAATGGAAACCTCATAATGGTCGGTGTGCGCTTCATTACCACCCTCTCAAAAGTTTCCACCGCACAGACCCATTGAAACGCGCCACACTTTATGGCTTTTTGCCTTTTGTGCCTGATGGCGGCGGCTACTATTCAATCTCTGCCTTTTAATTTCTCTCGGAATTTTTAATTTCTGAAAAATCGCTTTCTTATTTTTCATTACTCTTTCGGCATTCTGGTTTTAACATTTTCACATTCAGTGATTTCCAAAAGTATCTTTCTTACCATCCCTTCATCAACAAGAAATTCTTTGTGTTTCCTAAAGACCAGAGTAAAGATTAAGTGCTAAAACAGTGATGTACAAATTTATTTAACTTAGAAATTTGCATCCCTATATTTTAAATTTGTTTCTTTGTCCCATAATTGCACCCCAAGTAAATATTATCGCCCCAGAGATCAATTTCCTTAGTTTGGGCATCACCGAGTCATCTTAGTTTGCCTCACCAAGCCCGAAATTCAGCCTAAACTACTTTTACCCCCAGGAAAGCCCTGGAATTCCCCAGTTTAGGAATCACTGTTTGTAGATTTCCCATAAATCTTTTGACCCTTGTTTTTCCATCCCATGGAAAACACTTTTTATGAAAACGGTGTTAATTTTAACATGAAATATAAAATTACGGTATAAAAAAGCAGAAAAGTTGTAGCAATTAATAATATTCTTTAGCATGATAAACTTGTATTTGTCCTCTTCTAGCCTAGACTGGTAACTTCCGGTCAAAGCACACGCTCGCGATAGTGAATACGAGCGCGAAAAAGAAGAAAACACTATGATGAAGATCGGGCAAAAAGTGAACGCTGACATAAAAGTAAAATAAGGAAAATTCCAATCAAAGAGCACCCTCTTCATGCTTGCGCTGTCTGCGTTGGGTTTAATTTCAATTTGTATGCTCAGTGCGCCAAAGCGCCAAGAAAAAAGCTCCTTTAAGCTGCAGGAAATGCGATTGAATTTATATTTAATAAATGTAATCAATATAAAACTTGTTATTTCATGCCTTCATTCGCAATTGTGAATTGTTAACGAGCACCCTTAGTTAAAGACAATTCTATTTATGAACTCTGTGAAAATTATATTTATTAATAAAGTGGTAACTTTAACAAAAGAACCACTTTAATTTATACCCAGGAAAAAAGTTAACTAATAGAGTTTTCCATGAAAATAAACAAAATGTAATAAAAATACTTTCCATAGAAATAAAAAACTTTCCTTTGTGAATTTTGTTACAATTTTTTAAACATTTTATTCATTTCAATCATTAAAAAATAATTTGCATCTCTCTATAATGGAATTTATTGAATGATTTTTTAAATAATTATTTACGTTATTTACCTTATTACAAATAGAATTTATCAAGTAGCAAGAGCTGAATGGAGAATTATAGGGTAAAAACGATAAAAAAGATTTAATGAAATTTTCCAGTGTTTTCCGATAATAACCTAATTTCAGAACACGTCCGTTATTAAATTTTATTACAGTTGCTGAGCTTTAAAGCCCCACGTTGATAACAATGAATAATAGGCTTATCTATAAACAACATTGCAAAATTGTGTTAATAATAATAACGCGAAAATACCGCAGTTTATTTTTGCGGTGATGAATTTTCCGCTAAACCAATCAATAATTCTTGCTACCTTATAGCAGGGTAGTTTTTACATCACGAATGGAAAATTTATCAATTACTTGTGAATAATAAAATACGGATGAATAAACAAACAATGAATATTGATATTTCATTCATCTAATTTATTATTAAATTATTAATTTTACTTGTTATACCTACAAGAATTATTAATTAATTAATGAAATTACTAAAACAAACGTTTTTATTTTTACATATTTTAATTCACGCTATATTTTTCGATAAAAATATTGAAATTCAATAAAAGGTACTCACTATTATTATTAATTAATGAAATTACTTTGAACAATACGTAAAATTTTCATGATTAATTTTATTTAATTAATTCCAATGCGTGCCTTACTTTTTAATATGAAAATAAATATTTTTTAGTAAATAGATTTAAACTGAATAGAATTTACTAACTAACAAAATTATTATAAACAATACGTAAAATTTTCATGTTCCATGATATTTAAATATATTTTGCAATTCCTCACTTATTTTTTAATGTGAATTTGAATATTTTTCAGTAAATGTATTTAAATTGAATTGAATTTACTTACTATTATGCGAGTTATTATGTGAGTTGAATTTATTGAAATCCAAAGATATCGTATTTTTGCTAGTGCAATAAACGAGACGGCATACAATACATAAAATGCAAAGTAAAGTAGAAATCTGAGCATTGTTGCGAGCTATTCAGAAGAATTTAAATGATATTCACAAGAGAGAAAGTGAGAGTGGGAGAGAATAAATCCGGCTGGAAATATGCAACAAAGCAAAAGATATTTTTGAGTGTAATAAATCATTTCTGCTAGCATATGCTGTTTACAAAGTGCGTTTTCGTTTAGCGTTCTTGCCATTATTCGCAAGCGCTCAATGCCAAAGTAATGTGCGTACATCGAGGACATAATGTACACGTTTAGTATAGGAGGGTGCGTGCTGCAATCCTGCCGCTGACAATTTCCTGCAGCGCCCTAGTCCTGTTGGCTCAAGTGCTACACGAATAACGGCGCATGCCATTAAACGCGCAACATTTATGCGTAACTATCGGTCATCGCGCATATGTGATTTTCGTGTTCATCGTGCATACACTGTGCTCAAATTACTGCCATTTTCCGACGATGAATAATTATGATTACATAAATATACATCGCCCTTATGCTAAATGCCTTATGCCATTTTATTCTATTAACTTGACGAGCCATTCAAAGTAATGAGCGCGTTAGCAGGACGAAGGTTGCATGAAATCATATAGAATTTTAAAACAAAAATACTCTGATTATTTTTCAGATAATAGTTTAATGTCCATGGTGTAATTTGGGCAATAATGAGTCGTGATAAAATAATTAATTTTATCTCTACTTCATGATTTCCTTATTAGTTTTGTTAATGGCTGAAATATTAGTAGAGAAATTTTTAACACGATACTTTTTTACGTTGAAAATTTATGTTGGACTAATGATGTTTTCATAATTATTAGGAATTTTCTTACGTACTTAATTATTATTTATTTTCTTCTTTTTTGGTAATTTGGATTGACCTCTCAAGCAGATTATAAATCATATTTTTGTTACTATTAATGACTGTAGTTTTGCAAGTTGAATCATAATAATTATTACATTTTATTCTATACATCAAATGTACCAAGTTAAACATTATTGATTATTTTGACATATTTTCCAAAGGAATTTTTAAGAATTTGTATATTATTTTGATTTACGCAGTAAATTTCTTTCTTTTTTCTTGCAATACTACCCTTTAGTTGGGGTAAATTGGAATATATTTTCATATGACCGAAACCTCTCACAAAGACCTCAAATGATTTGTTTGTTACTTTTAACGACTGTGATTTTCCAGGATGAATCATCACAATTATATTTTATTCTATGTATTAAGTTGTCGAGTAATCAATTAAAACTTATATGTTGAACATGAAATATGCTAAATTAAGCATCAATAATTATTAGTATTGTCTCTTATTACCTATTATCTACGTAGTAAATTTATTCATTGCTTACAATTTTTCTATTTTAACATGAATTGTAATTTATTTTCCAGAACTAAAGCAGTATTTTACTGCAATTATCCAGGATAACTATTATAATTAAGTATTCCATTTTATTCTATTAACTTGATGTGCTATTCAACTAACATGCATTATAAATGAATTTCATCAACAGACATTTTTTAAATAAAATGCAAAAAATACCTTTCATTTTATAATCCTGGGTATTTTCTACTTAACAAAGCAACAAAACACAAACGTTTATAAAATACGCATAAAACTAGTAGGCAGGATCACTAGAATTCCCAACATAACACTGAAAATGCACCATAATAAATTTTCCGCGAAATATTTTTCACATGATTTCTTTGCCAATAACTGCATGCGATTTTTTTAAACTGTCATTCATTGAACGTCGCTACCAAATAGGTACGCGCAATTAAAACACATCAATCATGCAAACAACCCCTGTAAAAACAGACTTTTGGCTGCACATCGGAAAAATAATTCAAGTATGCAAAGTACGCGTTTTATGAGTTTATTTATCAGTGTTATCTCCGGCAATATGACATTCAATGTAATTACGTTCGTTGAAACGCGTGTAGGCAGCAAGTAAAGGTACTTGTTTTTGCCTTTCTCACATTAATATCCCATTCGAGTTCTCAGTTCCGGACGCAAATTGTAATTAAAAGGAAATTAGACGTTCAACCGGAGTTCTTTTCACGTTAGCGGAACCGACGGGGGTGCGCTCTGATGCGAAGAAACCAGGCCGAGCAGGAAGTCGACGATTTGAATAATTCGACCTACAAATTTATCACGTAGGTAACGAGATACTGCATTTATTCTGTGGGTGGTTTATACACACAAAAACATCCCTTATTTCTCATTAATTTTGTTAGAATTTAAACACTCTTTGAATTTAATATTCTGTTTTAAATGTACTTTTCTGGGATGCATTAAATTGGTGGGCGTTGAAAATTTTTTCGGCAAAAAAGAAATTACAAGGAATAATGTTATTGAATGACGCATGAATTGCAAATTGGGTGAAAACGCGCAACGAGTAGTAATTTCCATAAATCGTCAAAAATTGTTATCATCATGTTGCGCACAAGTTCGCATTGTATTCAGGGCGTCAATGACGACCGCGTGCGAATTCTCCGTAATTGGCGGGCATGACGTCAGGGAGCACGTGCGCTAATTGAGGGTGCGCACGTGAAGTATCCAAGGATACAATTACCTAATGATCTCAGAAAGGTACATTATCACATGTTCATTCACTCGTATGACATATTCCTGTCACCACACAAAAGATGTAAAAGCAATGTAATTCTAAATGGAAATCGAATTGACAATTATTGAAGAGAGTGCTTTCAGTCGTTATATTTAATTCGAATCATTACCACTTAAGTTAAGCACCAACTTAATCCGTCATTAGTGAATCATTAAGAGGGTATTCTAGTAGAGACACACGAATTTCGGGCGTTTTTCTACAATCGATAAGAACGAAACTATCGATATGTAGCTTTTAATTTTTCTATCACTAATTTATTCCTTAATCCGGAATACATAACTAAAATTTCAATTAAAATAAATTAAATTTCCGGAAGTTGAGCGTCGTTGAAGTAGAAGGGAGAAATAAAACACCATATCCATCTTGTCACAATTCCGGCCCTGCTGGTTATTCGAAAAGAATAACCCGGGTAGATTCTTGTTTAGTACAAATGTCCTTATGGTAGGAACCAAGAAAATCCGCAAGAAACAATGTTCTTGCAAAATGGCAGATACTCAAATAAAAAGTTCATTTTTTCACTCATTTTGTTATTTACCAGAATCTTTTAAACGTAGTAAAAATTAGAAATTTGTTGGTTTTATTGGTTCCTACTATAGGGAGATATGTAAAAAATATTCAGGCCAAATTTCATGAGAATCGACCGATTAGAACTTGAGATTTTATGACAAACGTTGCGAAAAAAGAAGTTTCGAGGGAAACGCGTTTCAAATTTTCTTGTTGCTCCAACAGCTCGAGTTTCTACTTCACTAAAATGGCTATAACTTTTAAAATAATTCGAATTTCATAAAATCCTTAAAGGGAGATATTTTTCAATAACTAAACTATCCAAATATATAAAAAAACTTTTTTCGATAATTTCAAATTTCTAGACTACAATTTTTCTAGGTTATAAACTTTTCAATTTCTTCCTGTACATCGTTTTACTTTTTAAAATTATATTTCACTCGTAAAAATTGTAGGTATTTAATAAATTATTAAGCATTCATTTAAATATTTACAATTACGTACGTCTTTTTAATTTTTGAGTAGCAAAAAGAGCAAACAAAATATTTTAGGATCTGTTTACTTTGAACTTTTGAAAATTGATACATAAACAAAATGTGCGCGTGGGTGCGTTTCTTAACGATGCGATGGAGGAAAAAGTTGGTCTACAAATAGACCTGTTATCCTGCTATAGCCATGCAACAGGTCTTCGAAGCTTGCGACGCATCCTTCGAGCGCGCGTTTTAGGAAAGCGCTTCGTTTCAGGCAGCACTTTCGCCAATTTTATGCCATCCTTTCTGCATTATCAATTGGATTACTCGAAAAGGAGAAATACGCACGCAACAACACGCTTTATGTGTTTTGTCTTCCATCCACTTGGGCACGTAGGTAGTGGCACATTTCATTCAATTTCTCGTCCTTGTCCGGAAGGAAACGAAACATACATTTTACTTTATTTGGCTATCTACCGTCCATAATTCTTGATCTAACAAAGGCACCATCTAGAATTAAATACAGGAAAAAAATCCTGAGCCAACTTGGATTTTGTTACTTTTTTCACCTGGCTTTCATTCCTAAAGGATTGGCAGTTGAGGAATAAAAAATGAACGCTATATATCTCAAGACGTCTATCGCAAAAGCGAGGTAAACAACACGATACAAGGAGAGGAGAGTGAAAGGTAAGAAAGTTGAAAACACGAGCAGCACGAAAACCAAGCGAAGTCAAGTCAAACAAGTCGGAAAGGTGAAAATGTGCGACTATCACCATTTATTATTCCGTTCGGTTTGCATTTTGACCATGATGATGGCGTGATATGCGAGTTCTTCGCGTGAATTTCGGTCGCATTATTGGATTAAACGCCACACGACCTTTGCTCCAACCCTCTAAACTTACCCGCTCAGCACAACAGAACGCAACAGCAGAGGGAGGAAAAAACGAGTTAATCGTATTTTTTCATGACGACCAGACCATCACGCTTTCAGTTTGCTTTGGCGCTTTTTCGTTTTGCGCGCGTCGCTTTTCACCTGGATATTTAAATGAAACGCACGATAAGAGTTTTGTTGCGGGAAGCTGCGTGTGCTTCAAGCATTGATTTTTCCTCACACACGCACATTCATCACAAAAGCCGCGCTGCAATTGTAACAACGGAACGGACAGGCGTCTCTTAGCGACAGGATAAAAAAACCTGGAAGCGCAAGGATCTAATATGAAAGCCGGTCTTTCACCGTGAAATAAACGGTGGGCGAAGCTTAAAAGCAAATTCATTTCTCGTGCCGCTTGCTTGTTCGCCACGTGCGTAACGCTGGCGCGTATAAATGTTATTGCATTCGCGGTTTCAAGTGTCAAACTTTTTCCTTGTTTCCCCACATTGTGACATTTTGGAGCCACCATCGAGGGGTGGAAAAAATTCATGGAGCAGAAATAATATTGTTCGCAACGTTTCGAATTGTTCGTCGCTGATTGAAAATTGTCGCTTTTAGTTTGACAAATTTTCAGGCATTGAATTACGCCGTCCCGAAATTGTCGTTCGAGTGCGACCACAAAGCCAAAACTTGGCCTGAAACCATCCTTTGTATAAACGCATGGCATGTTCAGATCTTCTTATCATCGAGTTTGCTTTTGCTATTGAAGCGGCAGGCGGCAGGCGACGGTGATGGTGGTGGTGTTGGCGTCAACATGACGACCGTATTAGCAAGCGGATCTCTATCTGGTAACCGCGAATAAAGTTCGGGTGGTGCTCTCGTTATTCCACGTTCAGTAACAATGATTATTATCTAAACTTTGGTAAATATTCAATTTACTACGTTCGGATGATTATGGTTAAACTTTGAGGGTATCAAAAGCCTAAGCAATCACAATTCCAACTTTTGTTTAGACTTATTGAAATTAATCTTGATTCATATGCTTAATTTATAGACTACAAACAACCCCCCTAAATCACCAAATAGCAAATATTTATTCAAAGATGAATTCCAAGAATGTGTACCAAGAATCTTTTATCGAATATTTTCTAAAGAAGAAAACCCTGAATTTCCTCTATCACAAGATAATCTAAAATCCACTTTAATCAAATTTCATATCATAAAATTAAATCTTTTACATTTTTACATCAGTGAAAATTCGTGGAAATCGGAAAAATAACTCACCGGGTAATTCCAGAAAATTCGAAGTTCTTCGCTGTCTTCCACGAGCGGTATTTTGGAAATTGAGTGGTCCAATATCCTCGTTGGATATATTAGACATGTTGGAGGCGATCGAATCGCGTGAACCCCGTCGCGAAGCTAAATAAGCCAAACCACCCTTAACGGAGCCTTTGCGTCTGGGAGAGCTGGGCCGACTTAGGGATGTCATCGTCGTATTCGCCGCCTCGTCGGTCAAGTCGGTTAAATCGCTGGTGGACTTCCTGCAGATTTCCATGTTCTTTTGCGCCTTTTTGCTCGACCGCTTGCACTCGTTAATCGACTTACTGGACGCGTATCGCTCATCATAGCCCGGATTCGTACGTATATTGCATTTGGGTTTCTTACCACTATTACTTCTCGAATTGCCGCCCCCGCTCCGCGTCGGTTTTGGGCTGTTGTTGCTGTTGCTGTTGCTGTTGCTAGCCACGTTAATCTTCTCTTTGAGGGAGGCGGTGGAAGGATGGCGTGCATTACGCCGCTGCGTGTTGTGTCGATAGCCAATGCACGTGGGAAAATCCACTGAACTGCTCGGCTGCGAGTCGGAATCCATCGAATTATTGCACACTTTGTACTCGATATCCTGATAATCTCCGGTGGGATGCTTCTTTGTGGATGCGTACTCCAAACTCGATTTCGTCGAGTTGGACGAATCGGTCTTGGTGCTTTGGTACTGCTGACGTGTATGGTACGCTTTGCTTGATGAAGGTTGTTGCTGTTTCTTTGGTGGTGATTGCAAATTAAAGTTGAAATAGTTGCTGTTCATCGAGCTGTGAACTGATGGGGAAGTTGGCGAGTCGGACGAATCGTAACGCACAGCTCGTGGCGACCGTGGGGATTTTGGTGTCATAATTGGTGACTTTTGCGTCGCATACTCCATGGACGAGGTTGTGGGAAAGTCAAAGATACGATGGTCAGACGAATGCTGCGACGAGGGTGATTTGTTGAAACTTCGCTCACTTTGCACAGACGGAGAGTTGGGGTATGACGGTGAACTTGGTACCGGAGAACGAGGTAAAGCCTTCGCGTAACAATTCGGCGAAGACGGTGACTTCTTGTGCCTCAACTGACCTTCTTCCGGCGGCGCAACTGTACATTGATAATTCGGACTTCTCGGGGGCAGCGGACTTGGTAGCGAGGAATATGAAGCATTTGCTGCTGATGTCGTGTAGCGTCTTGAACGCAAGGAACCATTCCTTGAAAAACTGCCTGTTGACTTGTTGACTTTCATTGTGACCACCGCACTTTATCAACGAGCACAACACAATTAATTACTTGTAATGTTTTGCAATCAACTATTGTTGTTTCTGTAATTGGAAACAATTAAAAGTGTTAATAAGACGTCAACGAAATATGTTCTTCGCGCGCGCGAAACGCACCCAACGGCAACTGGCACAGCAATGATGATGATAATCTTTCGGCGCGCCGCCAGGAGCGGGTTGCACGCCGCCGCCGCCGGCAGAGAGAGCACGATTTCATATCGCTGCGGAGTGTGAGTGCAATGGGTAGACTGCCTGCCACCACGCAACCCCGGAAAGACGCCGCCGCGCGCGCTGCCGCTCTAGGGGTTCTCCCACACTTGTTGGCACAGCACAACCCGGGAAAACTTGTGCTCCATGCACTCCAGAATTATCATGTGCGGCCCGCCGACACCGCATCGCGCATTCGCAGGTGGATCATGAACAAAATATAAACAAAACCATTAAACAAACATTAAATCCGCAACTGAAGCGCAAATCCTGCATGCGCAGGACTTTACATCCCTTTATATTTACCCGTATAAAACAGTCTGGATAAAAGTAAAACTTTTAGTTTTTTACGTTTATATCAGTGGTTCTCAAAACTCATTAAGGAATTACACAAATAATGAATTTTATTGCACTCGACTCTTAGATCAAAGTAACAATTCAATTGAAATTTACTCTTTAACTAAATTTTAATGAAAAGGATAATGAAAAGTAAAAAAGTTGTTTTGTGATTCCAGAAAGTTCATTACCTTGGAAGGTAATAAAACTGCAATGAAATAAATCAATCCGCATCAAGGATTCAGTAATTACCCTAAAGTTTCATCAGACTTTTTATTGAGAAATTTTATTTACTTACAATTTCTCCGGAAACACTAATTGGATGAGTTTCTTTCATCTATTGAGGAAGAAAAAGACAAAGTATTTGTTATAATGAATCATAGTATCGAAATTATTTCCTAGAAGTAAATAAACAAGTGAAACGAAGCCAATTTGAAAGGACAGAATTTAATAAACTAAAAATAAATGCGAGATACTGGAAAATAATCAGGAAAAGTTGAATCCTGACGAACCCACACAACAAAGAACCGCCATTTATGTGTGCTATTGGAAAATTTGGCAACAGGTAGCACAAATACACACGTTCGTAGCATATCAACACGTTGAACTCACGTGTGTGTTCACACGTCCTTGTTATACCCGTGGGCGCTTTACTCCCCTGAACACTTCCTTGCGCGCGGGCGTTCTCTTTATTCCCGCCGTAAGCGTACACGTTCCAGAAATTATATTGGATGTCCGGCTGACAGAAAGGACTCCCAGCACGTTGCAATCCGATTTGCGCACCCCACCGTTCGACCACCATCGGGCATGCAAAACCTTCGTTATGCGACAGTCGATTTGGTCAAAGATTTCCAATTTGCACGCTCGTGCGAATGACATGAGCCAGCCAATCAATTGATCCTGCATTGGTTGCATAAGCCACTATCGTAATAGCATATCAGAAAAATAGAAAATCAGGCATATTTTTGAAATATTCGCCTTATTTTCCAAAATAAGGAAATGAAAAAATTGTACACGTATAAATATATTAAGCTCATGTAGATTACGACATGACCTACATAGTTAACCACATTTGCTGCTTGTTATTTCGGGAAACGTTCAAAATGATTATTGAATTTCTTTTGCGTCTTTTTCGTTACGATTCCCAGTCTGTGGATAAAGGGGACAACATGAATATCGATTTCGTAAATGACAACGTCCGCATGCTTATCACCAAAGTGAGTATGGATATTTCCGGTTCGTGAATGGCATAACAGTATTAATCAATCTCAGTCAACAAAAGTATATGATTGTCTCTGTGTTGGAATAATGCATTTTCTGCCATCACTTTTTTTTCACATAGTATGTCTATTGCCTTTTTATCTCTTGTTTCAAACATTGTCCTGAAATGCAATGGAATGACAACGCATATCATTGACTATGATGATAAGCATTGTAATTCATCACTTTATATGCATGCCATCAAACAGTTTCCGGTCATGTTTCCGAAATGGAAAATGTCAGTGTGTCAGTCAAATGATATTAATTTGTCCAGAAATCAAAGCTTTTAGTACTTTTAACATTCATTAATCAAAGAACTTAATGAATTCCTTCTCTTCTCTTATTAATTAAATTCTCAAATTGTCAAAGGGTTAATTATTTTATTGTAATTCTTTGTATTTTTAATATTAGTTTAAACAATAATTTTCTTAGAATTCTAAACATATATTACCTAATTTAATGAATTCTTCCTGTAATCAATTAAATTCTCAAGATATTAAGGGATGCAAAGAATTAATTAGAAATTTTTTAATTGTTTTGTTGCTATTCTTAGCATTTTTGTTCTTATTTTAAAGAAGGTAATAATATTATTAATTTATTTAATAATCAAAGCTTTTAGTACTCTTAAGAATCATTAATCAAAAATTTAATGAATTCTTCTTCAAGCAATCAATTAAAAAGGGTTACAAAGAATTAATTAAGAGTGTGCTAGATATTCTTTGAGTATTCTGATTATTACTTTAATTATTGTACAATGAAAGAAACATTTCCTTTGTTATAAATAAATATGACTGAATCAAGTAGAGAACAAAAGACGATAGGACTAGTTAGGAACATCTGGAACAGCGGGAAACCTTCCCAAACATAATTGAAAACGCGTTCCTGTCCGATGGGATACTACATTGGGTGTTTGCACTGCGGTGAGGGCATGATTTCGCTTCGAGCGCTGGCAAGTGAAAGCAGGACAAGAAAGGATAACGTACGTACAGGGTCGCATCCTTAAAATAGACTGAGCCTGTAAGGAAAAGTGGCTATCGTATGTATTTCAATGCACATCCACTAATCCAAAGCAATCTACCCGTGATAATAAGTGCTTTCATTAGAATTATTTGTATTAATTATCCTAGTGAAACTGATAATAAATTATCTTCATCCGGCTGCCGTACGTCATTGCATTAAGAGCACAATTGCATAAATGCAATAGGTTGATTTTACGCATGAGTTGCGCCTCGCAAAATTTCTATTAGCTAAGCATTCCGTTTCGTTAACATTATGGCTTATCCCTGGTTTTATCAATAAACGTAGCACCTAGCTACGTTTATTTATGTACAAAGCAATTCATTACTCTATTCATATTCAATTGCAGCATTCCGTCATCTGTACAATCCATAAATGTGCAGACGACAATGTTAGAATTATTTAATGATAATTTCACTAGTATAATTGCCCAACATTTGATTAACTGAAGTAAAAAGAAATCCATTATTTTTTCAATTGATAGCTTTAATTATCTATATCTCGCGTTGTATAAGTCCGATCGAGTTCAACTCAACGGCATTAGAAAGATGAGATTACGTACTAAAAAGAACTATTTAACTGTTTTGTGATTAGTTGATTCAGTTTTATTTGAGCGCGCATCAAAGATGATCACAAGCATAGCAAAAAAATCCCATTTTTTACAAATTTTTAATAATGTACCTATAATTAAAATATAGATTGGGATAGTGAGATAAATCACAATTAACAATCAATAATTTTTATTTTTCTTAATATTCATAAACTGACAGATAACAAAAACAGCATATATAATACACTATGATTACTTAACGTCTAGTAATTAGTTAATGTGTGTGCTAATCTTCAATTTCATCTATCGTTATTGCTTTTAGTTTTCTTACACATTTAAATTCACAGATTGGTTCTTTTCAGCGATGATCAACGATCGTCTGAATATGAACGTAAAACAAAACTAACAAATATAAAAAGAAACAAGAGAAGACCGTAGACTAATTTCATAAGATCATATTCTTCATTACTTATTCAATCGAGAGAAACACTTGGTGTTCAAATAAGTCGAATATCCAATCATCAATTATGTTTTCTCTAAGTGTATATGTGTGTTTTGAATAATGTGTTTTGAGTTTTCATTTAAATAATTCAATTCTTAACAATTTCATATAGTCAAACTAACTTAATCACTAGAGAACTTACATGCTACATAAATTTTGAGCGTTTCATTCACATTTCTACTACTACTATTATTTTTTACATATTATTATAATATATTAACTCATGTATATATCCTATATATATCATATATATATATTAAGTATTTCACTGCTAATAATGTAGTATTTTTTCATTGCTTTCGATTTAACATAGATAATGTTATCAATCAAATTTCAACAAGTATTAATCAACCAGTTGATTATCATCTCAGCTGGGCAAGAAAATGCACAATCTACAATTCGTTTTAGTTTTATAGAGGGCTTCAGAAATTAACTACTATTTAAAATTACTCACTAGTTAAAAAAAACTGCAACTTTTTGCATTTTTCTCTCTTCCGCTCAGCTTTTCCTTGTTAATCCTTTGACTATTCGTTGTGTTTACATTATCTATCTATTTATATATCATAGTTGCATTATTAAATAATCTGATAAATCATTATTTAATAATTAATTAGTTAATATTGAATAGGAATATGTCTTTCTAGTTGTATTACTTTCCTAGTGTATATAATATATTAATATTTATATATAAAGTATTTATATTACTCTTTCTCATCTCTATATATGAATATATTAAATATATTTTATTTCATATTATATTCTATTATATTATTGCAAATATATTTACTAAATTTATTAATAGGTATATCTCAATCACATTGATAAATATTGACGCAATCGGCGAGGATTAGACTTGTTGCTGATAAGAATTTGATTATGCAAGTATTGATTGACGATTAGAACCGTCCATATTTTTCACACGTTTTGCTCTTCATCGCAAAACAATTGCAAATAAATTTATCATATTAATTTAATGGAAGACTAATTTGATTAATTGTTGCTTGTATCTTATCGCAGTTTTACTAATGACTACATTTTCATTCTTATTAATAATGATGTATGTCTTTTGTCGTACTTTTTAATCGATCAATATTCAATTAACTAACATCTAGTTATTGTAATTGCACTTGTTCCTATGTAATTAAATATCTTCTTGAATTATTCATGCCTAAGTAATTCTTTTTTTGCTAATATTTATCTAACAGTTATAAATGCTATTTATTAAATTATTCGTTGTTAATATTATTGCTGGCTACTTAACTTACTCTTTCATTAAGTAACTTTTCTTTAAATATTTAGTTTAATTCGCATTTATATTGTCTGTTTACATAACTTGTTTTATAGAATCACTACCATTGACTTTTTATTTATATAAACTCTATATAAATTTGATTACTTACTAATATATTTATTTATTGATTTATTGATTTATTATTATTATTATTTGCAATATATTAACTTCTTATTGTTTTATTTGTCATTTTATTTGGATATGGTATTTGCTTTAATTCTCATAAAGTGTTTTACCGTTTGTTTGATTGTCTAATTTTTATGATAAATAGAAATTCCAATACATACACTTCTTCCAACTTGTGTCATTTTAGTGCATTTCAGTGTTGTATTTATCGATTACAATTGATTAATAGTCTAAATGATGAGTTCCACATACTGATTACCGAAATTCGATCGAAGTTTTTCGTGATCAACACGTTGCATTGGATCAGCAACAATTCGAGCTTCAATTGGTTGCAGTTGTGCAGGAATTGGTTGTATTGGTATACAATCTGCAGGAATCTATAAACAAACAAAAACAATCAATAAATAAAATTACAGCTTAAAGAAAGCACTGAATTTAATTAAATTGACTGAATCATCGCATGTAATTAAAAAATTAATGATTCACGTCTCATTAAATGCATATTTAATTAAATCTGATAACTAAATATTTATCTGAATTCATTATTTCGGGAGAGTAATTTATTGAAACGCAATTTCATCTGAAAGCTTGACTTGACGTGCATGATAAGACGAGGAGCGTTGATACTAATGGAACTAATCAATCTAAGAAATGCGATACCCGCGATGCCAAGTGCGCAAAACGAATTTCTTAATAGCAAACTTCCCTCGAGTTCACGATATAAGGGTGCGCGCCGCGAAAGGGGGGGATTTACTGATGAAAGTATTTCGTTGCCGAATACTTTTAAGCCTCAAATCTTCTACTCATTTACTCAATTTTTACAAAAGTCAATGAAACGAAATTAAATCCCACATCGTAAGCGCTTAATTGAATTAATTAATCTTGTGTTTTATCCTTGATTTAACGAATTATATTTCACCATATTGCGGCTGGCATTTTGACTAAACTGTACGTACAACTTGCAATTTTAATTTTAAAATCAACCAAGCTTCAGTGGTTTATCTCTAATTGTTCTAAATACTTTAGTAAGTATTAACAGACTGAAACGCCCCTGAAAGTTAAGTTTGCAAAGCGTATGAAACTTCTAGCATAGCAGACAAACTGAATACACTTGCCTAATTCCAGACATCTTTTCACAAAGTATTAGATAATCATATACTACGAGTTTGACCATCGTTCGACCAAGTCAAGTCGTACATTTAAGCAAAATAAACTTTTGCTACACGCCTCCTACTCCTACTCCTTCTTCTCATTGAATTTGTTATTGGACTCTTGCTGATAAGTGGCAAGTTTTATAATTAAATACTCAAAAGTTGAATGCGCGTCCCAATTTTGCAAATTCAACAAAGATGTTTCTTTTCCCCGACGGACATTTTAATGATTGAACAAGCACTCGTTATAAACTCTGCGATTTTAATTCACTCAGGAGCGCGCACCGCGCGCAAACAAACTTGATGCGGAAATGATGTTCAACGCGAAAAAACATTTTACGTTTTTCCTTCTCCTCGTAAAGTCTCTTAAATGAGCAAATGCTTTTTGCGCTTTTTGGTTATTTTGAATATTTGCGCGTTTTATTCAATCAAATAAAATTGGTGCGCTAAGGGATTGCAGCAGGAAGCAAGCCCCTAAACGATCATTAAAAGCCCTATTAGCGAAACGACCTGGAAATACGCATTTGCTCGGTTAATATTGCTTTACCTTGCTTTATGCTTAATATTTATGCATTTTCCATTGTTGAATTTGTTTCACGTGTGGAAGCAACTGTGTAATGATAACCATTGAATAAGAGGACTGAAATTTCAAATGTAATGCGCGGAAAACACAATTTCCATGCAGTTGCGTTGCGTTGCGTTGAAATGCAATAATGCTTTATGTATGCGCACATTCCGCGCTTATGTTTAATGCACGTTATTAAAACGGTTAAAGCAGATTTCCGACGACGCCTGAATAATGGCAAAAGGGGCGGCGAATGTTCATTGTTTTAGTGCTTCGTGCTACCTTTAATAAACAAGCGTGTTTGAAAGACTTTGCACGTATTAAAGCCGCCTCCAAAGTGAATTAATGTGTGTTTATTTTGTGCAACGATTCATCAAAACCAACTATATTTTCCGAAGGGCAAACACCTCTGAATTTATCATCAAAAAAAGGAAAAAATTATCCTAGACTTAAAATTGCATTCATTTATGTGAAAACTAAGCTGAACTTTTATACCAGTAGTTCTCAAACTTTCTCAAGTCCTTCGTTTGTTTTCACTACCTCTCTAAATGCATCTGCAGCATATTCTAGATTATTCTACTACCCTTCAAAGGGGAATCCCCAATTTTTAAATTTAACTGCTAGACATTCAGTATATTGTCATTTACACAAAACAAACGAATGAAATGTTTGACGGTAAGTATATAACATTGGAACAAACGAATGAGCACGTCTAGAACATAATGAACAAATAGAATGTGGTTGTGGCGGTGGCGTTGATGGTGAAACGAAATGAGAAATGAGATTTATATGCACGTACCAAATGCTGCTGCTGCTGCTGTTGCGGTGGCGGCGCGGGCATTGCACCTGGCGGCGGTGGCGGCATCGTCGGCGCGTAGTAGCTCGTCGGCGAGACGGGAGGACTAGGATACGGCCAGTAGAAGATCTGAGGCGGCGGGAAGAATTGACGAGCACCCATCGGCGGCCCTGCTAACGGCATCGGCGCATATCCTGGAAAATTCGCCCCTGGATGATAAGCCGTCGGAATTATATTCCCCAAATTGCCACCTGTTTCCATCGTCGGCAACAAACAGAAAACTATCAATTAGCTGCAACCCTTAATCGAATTGAGAAGTACACGTTCACACTCAAAAAACAAATCCAGTTAATCATTAGACTACCACTAACAATTGTTCTATTTTGCAAATTAAGGCAAAAGGATCCTCGCTATGCGTGAGTGTGTGTGTGTGTTTGACATTGTTTATAGTCACATACAAGAAAGTGCGTGAGTGTATGCTTTTGTCAGAATAGGTGTGTGTGTGTGTATATTGATGCTCTGCAAAACCAAATACCTCAAGAAGTATGCGCCCTAGAGCTAAATAAATAGATATGGTGATTACGCATGCGTTTTTAGAATACCTGAACGCTTGAAATAAGGCAACATTTCTGTATGTGTGAGAGTGACTAATGTAGTAAAAAAAATAAATAAATGAACCACCCAGAGAATTATTCAAAGTTTATACCCCAAAAACTAATTACTTAAACCATTTCAAAGTTGACAACCATTTCCAATTACACTTTGTATATTTCTCTAGATATTTTAATATACATTTTGGCAATATCCTTATACCGCTTACACCAAACATCAAAACACATCGCGTCGCCTTTGACGGAGCGAGGATTTCAACCAACACAAATAATACATTGAAACAAAATCGGCACAATTAATTAATTAGCAAATATTTAATTGCAATTTCAACCCCGTGCAATTAATAAACCGTCTACGAACAATACAAGAAAACCTCAAATCTATTATGAAATTGGAATTAATCACACGTAAATATTTCAAATTAATTTAAACCAACATGTCAAAGAGAAATACCGTATTAGCATAAATTATTTAATTTTTAGTTTAATTAACTGATTTGTTTTCTGCTCAATTTTTGGGAAATGTAAACAAATATGTTATTGGTATTCAATTTAACAACAAATATGTACATTTTGTGTAAACACGTCTTAAAATTTCGACGAAATAAGTAATTGAATAAATTAATTAAATTCCTGAAATAAATTCGACGCAGTTCAATAACATCCCTTAATAAATTAACCCTTTACATAAACAACTAGTAAGGTGTAAGTACAGTATATGGAATTTTGCAAAAAGTAGAAGATGGCCGAAAACGAAAACAAAAACACAATGAAAAAGGGGAGAGAGAGAGACAGAGACAGACAGATGATGATGTTATTTTCTAAAGTGTCGCAAATTGAGAAATCCATATTAAGATTAAATAAAATAAATAAATAAAAAAAATGGTAAATTAAATTAAATGTAAATAAAATGCAATAATAAGTAATAAATAGACTCACCACAAATGTAGCAGGAAAATATATGTTTTACCGAATATTTTATGTCTTTATCCACCGCTTGCAATAAAACAACGGGGCATCAAACACCAAACGAACTTCATCCCGTCCAATGTCCCGCGGCCAACCAAACAAAACTAGCCCAACATACGTGCCCACAAAAGCTTATTATGTTCTCCAAAAATATTATTAACTATGTGTGATTGTTATATTAATCAATATTATTAATTAATTATGTATAAATGGTCTATAATAAAATAGCACATCATCATCATCATCGCTATTATTAATAAAAGTGACCTGCACCCGAGCGAGATAGATAATAATAATAATAACAAAAACAACAAAAAGCAAAAATATTGTGATGTGGATAAAAATAGTAGATAAATTCATATGTAGTTAAAATCGCGTTGATAGACCATGAAATAGAATAAATAAATAGTCAAGAAAATAGTACAAGTGTAACCACAACAACAATTACGACATCAATAACAACAATTATGATATAAGAAGAACGTAGTAAGCTTTTGCGGGGTGGAGTTTGCGATAGAGTATCTAACATTAATCCCAAAAAGCATTAATGTGACATAAACATTTATTATTAATAAAGTGTAAATAAAAAATATTAGAACATATTTCAAAATCAAATATTCATCATGAAACTTTCTTCATCCAACACTCGTTTTTTGCAATAAAAAGGATATTAACTAACAAATCAATCAGAATTAAATACCATGGCTGCCATTTTTTGTTTGTTTGTTTGTTTGTTTGTTTGCTTTCATGTCAGAACTCAAACTTTCGCTAGATTTAATGATGCGCATATGCAAGCTTCACGTCAATAATCATCATGCAATCTTAACCCACCCTCTTTCTTAATTATACGAGTACAAAAATAAAGTGGCCAAACACAAGAATAATAATGTTAGTGAAAATATGATGGGAAAGCGTTTTGTTTTCCTTTCAATGCATGTGTGCGTTCTGCTCTGCTCTGTCTTCGCATCAACAATAACAACAACAACAACAACAACATTCATAATTGATAAAGAACCGGAAATGTATTGTTAGTATATACTTTCCCTACAAAAAAAGGGGAAATCAAAATTATTTCTATCAAATATAAAACCAAATGCGCTCTAAGGGTTGTTTGTGATCACCCTCCCTCCCAAGGATTACTCACACATTCACACCAGGAAATCTAGCGAAAGCTACCAACCAAC
This sequence comes from Aleochara curtula, assembly GCA_963978815.1. Lineage (NCBI taxonomy): Eukaryota > Metazoa > Arthropoda > Insecta > Coleoptera > Staphylinidae > Aleochara > Aleochara curtula. The sequence goes on along the minus strand of OZ022216.1, from coordinate 13,200,103 downwards.
AAATTAATAATATAAATTAATATTATTATTATTATAGCGCTCTTTTTCACTTGCACGTTTTCGATTTCCTCCAGAATAAAAAATAACTCCTAATCTAACTATGTATGTTACGAATAAAATTATTACTATGATTAACACTAGCAAAATTCGCTGCCTCATTAGATATTAATTAAATTAAGCTTTTGTTTGTATTTTGCAAAAGAAAAAATAATATATTGAGCAACAACACGAACGATTTTATGTCCAATGAAATATTTCGGACGGATTCATTGCAAACAACCCTCATTCGTCAACCTTTAGTCAATATAACATTACTTTTATGAATGGAGGTCATACAATTTTGGATAAACGTAAAAATTATTACTTAAATAAATCAACTTAACGAATCTAATCGAAGAAAAAAAATGATAACAAAAACGAAGAAAACGTAATGGAATTAATCACCACATTCTTCTTCTATCTATCCTTAATATTTTTCCGGAGGAAATCATCAATTCTCATCATTAGTAATATGTGCTAATTAAGCTAACTAACTAGATAGATAATCGACGAAAAAAAATGATTGAATTAACTTAAAACTTAATAATTTGTTTCTCCTTCTTCAAATAATTTCTTTAACGTGTCAAGTTAATTGTTGAGAGCATAAAACGTTCTAACAAAAAACATGAACAAAACAATGAATTATTATCGTGATAATTATAAGAGAAAAATTATAAGCTGTATACAATTATTATGTCTTTCAGCCAGGTACAACGTGTATACATATGTCAAAGACAAATCATCATTATTTGTAAATAATTGATTAATTAATAAAGAGTAATATTGATTGATTCCATAGCAGCCCCCCCTTCTCCAAATAAATGGAATAACACAACTAATAAATAGAAAGTCAGTCGCCCAACGCATCTCTTTTGCGACGAATAAATATTAATTGCGAGCATTCTTTCACCCCCCGGTCCCCCGTCAACAACAACAATAAATGCTATCTGCATGTGTATATGAACACTAACAATAAGTATGTAAAAGGCACCCAAAACCTTCGTAACCGGAGGAAAATAACTTTTCAATAAGGGAGTCGCCCAGTGGATCATTCAAATATCTCAAAACTTGTTTAAATCATTCAATCGAATTGTTTAGAAATGTTATGTGTATAATTTCTTATCAAATTCATGTATGTGTAAATCATCCGTACACACGCGTTAGTATATAATTTATGATACATATTTACAAATTATTGTCTTTTCATTTGTTGTAAATCATTTGTAAATAATTCTTAATTCTCAGTGTAAAATGTATAGATAAAAAATAAGTAATTTTGCATTACTTGGAATGTCCTGTTCTACATATTTGGATAGAACTGTGTGTAAACGGGATAGGCACTTTGTGGATGAAAAGCCCTTTTGGCAGGACCATTCGCCTGTTCGGCGAATGCATCCCCATAGCTGCGCTTAACAGCAGCGACATGTTGTGGCATGACAGGATAACCCAAGCCAACACCTGGACCTTGTCCAGCAAGGAGATGCGGGGGATAACCGACTGGAGGTCGTGGTAGACTTAGGGAGGGCGCAACGCGTAATAAGAATGGATGATGATGCTGCTGCGGAAGAATATGCGGCATCATGGAGACAGCCGGAGCTTGTTGCGATTTGAGTATTTGACTTTGCGTCGCTGCGGCAGCCGCCTGCGAATTCGGCGAGATGGGCGGCTGATTAAGTACGGCGAAATTGTGCTGCGCGATCTGATTCATGAGGAGCATTTCGTTTTGAACGTGTGCCTGACTTTGACGCGCAAGTAAGTTCTGCTGAGCGATCATTTGAGCCTGCTGCTGCGCGTACAGAGCGGGATTATCCCAGCCGGTAGCGGCAGCAGTGGACTGCACCAAGTTTTGAGATATCTGAGCGACCGACGTGTTTGTGGGTGGCGGCGGTGGAATATTAGTAGGCGGTAGTGGTGCAATTGATGGTAACATACCGGGACTGAGCAATGCTGGCGCCGCTTTCGCTGGCGAAACGGGCGCTGGTATGCCACCAGTGAGCACGAGATTCATATCCTCGCCAGAGCATTGGAACACTTCGATGTATCGTTGCTTCTTCCCAAAGATCATATAGCGATGATGCTTCTGCTGTGCGGTAATGAACGCCGACTGCTCAGAGTCCATCTGTATGAATGCTTCACCACTTGGCTGGCCCTAAAACAAATAATTATATCGTTAATTAGAATATTCCACGCTTAATGAATAATTGGCAAACATACTTGAGCATTGTACACCATGTGAACGCCTTGCAGAATAATATTCTTAGCATGGTCCCCAAGGAAGTCGAGGATGTGCTCCACTTGCGCCTCGTAGGGCAAGCCACGTAATCGCACGCAATCCTTGCGCGTCCCAGAGGTGATTATGTGTTGCGGCAGGAGTGGTAATTGCGGAAGGGGTGCTGCTATCAACGGTGCTGGTGGTTCATAAGTCTTTGGGTCCATCGATCTGTTGAGCACCTATAACAAACCCCCGCCGAAAATGTATTAAAAACCTAAACATCAATACGTAATAGCATTATATACAACACGATAAATCATCCCTTTACGATCAAATTTTATGAACGATAAATAAATTAATCTTCATTTTACAGCCTGCCATACAACCCTCCGAAAAATTTTGATTTTCTCTGCATTACTGTGCATTACTTTTCAAATTATCCGATAAACAGAAGAGGGTTGACAATATAAATTTATTAGGCATTTCAAAAATGTTCAACAACCCTCTTGGTGCCTAAATTTCTTATCACCGACGGCAGCAAGTCAACCCATGTAAATCAACAAGGTGGAATTAATGCAAAACGATGACAAAATGCAGAAGCACCTGCCATCGGATTAAAAGGTCTTAGGTTACTTGGCTCGTTGTATAAATTAAAAAATCGGAAAACAAGCGAGCGAACAAGTCCATTTACAAGCACGTTTGTTTTTCGAGTCAACAGAACGTAATTGCTTTTAGCCGGTTTCCCAATGACATCGCATTTATCCGATGTGAGTTTGCCAGGGTTGCATTCGAAAGCTAAAACATTTGTTTAAACGCACGAACCTGCTGGACTTCAGCCGTCGTCGACCTGAAGAGCTCAATGTACCGAGAGCCAATGCATTCCCGATGCTTGGCAAGCGCTTTCGGCGCATCCGATTCGTTAGCAAAGAGCACAAATGCATCTCCGGTTGCACGTCCATCCGGCTTCTTGACAAATAGTACACCTTCAGCGCCATCCAGCACGGAGCAAGCATTTTCACCGGATGCAAAGAAATCCAACTGAAAGAACCAAAAAATACAGTGAGTAATTCATAAGGGTAGTAAATGAAATTAAGGCTTACAACTTGCTTAGCGACACAATCATAAGGCAATCCTCGCATGCGGATGATGACGGCAGCGCCACGTGAGAGGAAGGCTTGAGCCTCACAACTACTTCCACCCGCCACGGAGAGGAAGTCCTTGCCGGAGGCACGGTACACCTCGATGTAACGCAGATCAATGTGATGCTTGTGCCGTTTCAGCGCCATGTCACGATGTTCCTGATTGACGAAACGGATCAGTGCCTCGCCGTTGCGTCTGCCTTGTAATGACAAACACAGCGCTACGCCGCCCCTAAGAACACACAAGCGAAATGCGAGATGCCAGATCAATTATTTCACGTAAAATACAAACACATGCAGCTATAATTGCTTCACCTCCTTCCGTCTTAACGCAATTAAAATTGCATTCTCTTCCTGATATCAATTCTAGTCACGCAAATCACGAATTATTTGAGTTTAAAATTTGTATAAAAACGTACATCATCAGTCGTTAACCCAAATTCAAACGTGTATTGCCGGAATATTTTAGTAGAGAGCATTTCCGCCAATCATGAAAAAGCCACTTAAGCCGCTTTGTTATTATCATTAAATCCATGCACGTTAATGAAACAGCATGGTGCGCAATTATTTATGAATTTAATTCGCCATACACGCTGCCGAAAATACGTATAAATTAATTAATTTTTGCGTAGAAAGGTTTTACACTGCCACGCGGTGTAATGCAGCATTCTAGTATGAGTTGGCACTTTTTGCGCGGATTAAATACGCTCATGAGCAATTAATTAATAAGTTTAATTGTTATAACCACACAAACGTATCATGCTGTTGTATGCTTGGTCATTGAAACTTTTGTGTCGCATATAAGCAGGTGCAATTATTATTTAGAGCGTGTGTGCTCGTAAAAATCCAACAAAACCCAACCAACGAATCGCTCTGCGCGCAATTACTCTTTGGACGCTTTACGATTGTTGCGCGTAAATTCAAAATACCATCTGAGCACCCACAATGCACCGCATAATATTAATTCATAACATAACCGTATGAATTTTCTCGTACAAAATCATATACGTATTCATATTGCACATAATACGAAGATTATACACAGTTCAATACTTTATCAATACATCCATGCGACGTGCGTGAGAAAAGTTCAACTTTGGACCAACGCTTTTGATTTATTAGTCAAATTTATTTCATGCATAATTAATGGCCAAACATTTATTACAAAAAGTTTCGAACACATTATAATTTATATTCAATGACTTGAAAAAAACACACCGACCAATTTCGTAATGCACTCATTGTTTGCAATTAATATGCAAGTAATAAACAAACTAAACTACGATAAAAGTTGTACTCATTAAAAGCCAACGACAACAACAATAATTGTCATACAAGCAATTATTTTCAAGTAATTCACAAGAAGGTGAACAACAACATCATAATTTCTAGACGTATGTAAAATGACAAAACTCACTTTGCAACATTGAGTCCTCTGAAGAATTTCGCAATATCCTGATCACTGCTCTGCCACGGTAATCCTCTTGCGCGTACAACACAATTGCTATCTATTTCATCGTCCATAGAACTGTAACACAAAACACGAGAATGTTTATACAAAAAGTTGTAAGTAAATAAATAAACAAATGTAAGAGGAGCAATTCAATTCAAACTAAAACCAATGACAAATAATGTCACATAGTTCACGATAACTCGAAATCAAAAGCAAAGCGTACTCAAGATTTTCTATGCAAGGGCAAAGTTCTCTTTGATTTCATGAAAAAATCTCAACATTACTTAAGTATCATATCCACACATAAATAAATACTACCTATTCTCAAACGAATAATAAGTATGACGCGCAAGACGTTCTATTTTTGTTTTACTTATAACTCGTACATCATTGCATTGAACTACTGATAGTTTATGTCTGAATAAAGTATGCATAATCTCAACTCGTACGATAACACCAGAAAGATACAATACGTATAAATGTAATGTCTTCATTGCGCAAAATCACCAAGATACGATTCAACATTTAAGCCACGTGTTAAGGTACGCTCAACTTTACCTTCATGATGCATTGTATCCAATTAAAGTTTAGTAATCCAAATGTTCATTAGCACCAAATACACACGAGTGAATCAACCGGTTGCAATGCACTGCTAAACACGTAATGGCGAAAAGTTCGTGGCACTTGAATATGCACGCGAAAATCACGATTACTGCACGTTTTGCTTGCACTATCAGCACAATTCGCGAGTATACACTTGAACAATTTCGCTCTACAATAGCAACAAACAAAAAACGAATTACGATTGGCTGTGCACCACTAGTATGGCATGCACTACCGGATTCGTATGCAGTGTGATAGGAAGCGCGCTAATGATGAAGAGTTTGAGTACGAGTTTAAATCTTTATCTATGCGGTGGCGCAACGTGGACTCGAATGAACAAACCCGTCGTTGATCAACGAGCAGGCAATACAGCATGAGCATGAGGAGGAATTATTATTCTGGCTGTACGAAATATGACGATGGATTTAACATGCGAGCAAAGCAACAAACACGGTGGGGTGTTATGGCCCATGCCATTGGCGCTATTCAATAACTGATAACTCAGCGATAAGAAACAAAGCGAACGGCGCAACGTCCAACCTTTTACATTACATATATCATCATCAAGCATACGTTGCCTCCGCCGCGTCTTGTTGCTGCATTAAATGCACCAAGAGTGCACGGTGATTTAATTGTTATAATTACCCGAATCAGCTGAATGCAAACACTGAAATCGCACTCTTAAATGAAGGAATGCCTTATTGACTCAACCGTTTTTTTTTCGTACGCTCTATGAACCACCGAATGACGACAATCCATCAGACCAGCAAGCATTATGTTAATACTTCATTGATAACGTTCGTTCCGAAATCAATTACAGTCATGCTAATGGCCTCCAATCCGTGTTGTGTGCGCACGTACGTAATTGACATACTTTTAGGGATATTATCAACCGAGTATCAAACATGTGCCTCATATACCTGTTTCGTCCAGCATGTTTTCGTGCATTGGAATGGACGTAAATGCCAAGACGAAATTTGCAATTTACATGTGGAATTCACTTAATGAGCATGAATGCGACTATAATGTAATTACAGTCAAATTACAAGAGACGTATGACGAGTGACGTTATGAATCCAAAATCAAAATCAGCTTCGCTAACTAAGGAGGAATACCGTATAATAATATTCCTAACGCAGTCGAGCTTTATTTTATTTTATTTTATTTGCTTTTTCATATCAAATTACACGCGACTGCTTCATGGAGTGCTAACGTCGTCGGTTTACGCCGCGACGAAGACTTTAACGTTTTCACGTCTAGGAATTAAGATGGCTTTTAGCGTTTCAAAGAGCGCGAGTGTGTTTTACTCACCATATTCCGGGCTCCAACACAAGCGTTACGGTTTCTTGCAGCTCAAATCGATGCCCTAAAAGTCAAATTTCATTAATGGTATCATTTATCATGTGCATAAACAACGTTGCTTTTAATAGTTCATCAAATTATGCTGTATATAAAATAGGACTCATTCATATCGAATGAAAACTTTGAGAATTTCAGTCTTGTGATATTCAACAAGTGCACTAGTTGCTTTAATAATTCATGAATTCTAATTTAGCAAAGTGGACTTACCGTCGGTGATTAATTTGTGTACGATGTTGCACATGTCTTTCGCCTCACGTTTGTAGAATTCATTTTCAGTTTCTGCTTTAAGATCTAAAGCTGTGTAACAAGATATTAAGGAAATTACTAGTAAATGAAGTTGCCAAACATGTTCGAAAAGAATGCATTGCGTGATTCATCATAATTACTATGGTTTGGCATTGTTTCATAATTTATGTTAAAGTTGGATGGCATTTAAAAAATTAAAATTATTCGTAAGACTGCAGGCGCCACCTTTAAATGAATCCTGCGCGTGTTTTGAAATAAAACCAACAGATGGCCAGTGCTGATTTCAAAATGGAATTTTTATAATTTCACGAAAGATTTAGCAATAACATGCAATAGCAATTTGTAAGTAATGCAATAAAAGATATGATGCTAGAGAATTATTGTAATAAAAAGTATGGTATGAGTTGCGCGTAGGCAATTTTCTAGAAAATTTCGCGTTTTTTTGCTCGTACGCAATCAGAAATTCAATTGATAAACCTCAAGCAAAATAACTATTTTGTGATTGCTATAGAGAGATATTTCATTCCGGTGCGCTTCCGACATTCAGTACGAACGACCGCCAAGCGTGCTTCGAAGCGTGACCGGCAATAATTTCAAAATTGTTCTCTCGATGCACAAAAAATTTGTTGTGCGCTCAACAAATTCAACTTTTACATGGATGCGAATCAAAGCTAAAGCATTGAATCTTGTTGATCGAGCTTTAAGAGGGTCAATGCATTAATTTGCCAGCGGAATGAGTTCGCAAACGGCCCACTGTACGCATAAATTACGCGATCATTAACGGCGTATGCAAATTATTAATTATTAATCATGAAAAGGATACAAGTCAGCATTTCCGCGACGGACGCGGGCGTCTCCTCCGTCTTGTTGGTGAAGCGTGCCACCTCCTTGCGCAGATCGTGGAATGTCGTATAGTAGAACGGCAGCTCCATGTCTTTGCGACACGCTTCCGGGTGCAGGCATTGTCTGAGCGGCAGCTGGCCGTCGGTGATGAGTCGAAAGCCGGAATTGTACGGATCAATGTGCAAACTACTGCAGTATGCATCAAACTCTCTCAGGGCAGTGTCCAGCTGCCGGCCGGAGGTCTTTATCACTTCGTCCGTCAGGACAGATTCCGTTGTCAGTTGCTCCGACAAGATGTTCTCATTGATGTCGGCGGCAGTCGGCCGTATTGGGTACTGTTGAACGCCAATCACCTAAAATGGCAAAACGTACAACAAAATTAGTCACACGAATTACTAACTTATTCATAAATATCCAACAGTAATAATCCATATAATAACTGCTGATTTATTATAATTTTCCCTTTTTCGTATAAATAAAACAGCCAAAGCAGTCTCACAGTTAAATCTCCATTACAAAAAATAAACCGGATCAACTTTGCTATGTTGCGTGTATTTAAATTATTGTCACATTACTCGATTAAACAATACTTATCAGTATTGTTTAAAATATTGCCATTTTTATTTATTGAACTCCACAACAAAGATATCTTAATCTTTATCCGTAATGCGAAAATGCGTTAAGTTTGATATAAATCTTAATAATTGCATTGCGTATTGCAGTTAAGGCTTCGCACTTAAATTTTCCAATTTGCATTAATCGTTTTGCTGACATTTCATAAACAATTTGTGAAATTTCAGTACCCATTTATGATCATTAATTTGGGTACTTAATTTGTGATTTTCACACTTGTACACATTATTTTTCTAAATGATCTTTTAATTCGAGGTTTAACACTTTTTTAAGTAGATTTACCAGTGGAGAAATCAAAATTTCTTAGTGCTTATTAATAATATGAAAGTGTTTTAATTTACTGACGACAAAATTTTCTCTAAGACTTATAATAAACGAGAATAGGGTAATGGGGATCACTTAAGCGAGTTTTCAAATAACAGCCTATTTTAAAATTATCTCTTTCTGAAAACTTTGTATGACTAAACTTTAGTTACCCATCTATAAATTAAGACCATTTTTAATTATTTAGACCGTCCATACAAGATGAGGAGGGTGCAGAGGGAATGCAGAAGGCATTTTCTTAATTTTCAGGACTATAGTTCAATAGAGATGAGTAATATCCGCATTGCCCACTAAACCACATAACCCTTTTTCTCTATGAATTCACCTTAAACAAATTTAATTTTCACTTAATGCTTAATTAATTTTATCTCTTATTTCTTGTATGAATTTCATCTATTAATAAAATTTATACTTGGCAAATATTATTTGCCATTAGACCTATGACATTATGCAATTCTCAATAAGCAAACCAAACAAGAAATAAATGAATTACAATATTTATACAACCTCACAAAGTCCATTCGACGTCATGCAGTTATTTATTGCATTAGCACAACAAAAATACGCAAAATTCGTTAACTTCCATTGCATATCAAAGTAACTAATTTTGAATTTCAACTTTAATCAAGCACTGAGTGACTAATCATCTCATTAATCGTAAGCCAAACAGTTCATTATTCAAATACAAACATAAAGTCGATTATCGCATCGACGGTCTCCCAGGTGATAACGAATTACATTTGCATGATTCGTTTCAAGTCCGGTAAGAAATATCATAGTTTACATATTTTCATATTCCGAATGCATTGTCTCGGTGACAATGCGTAAAGGAATGTCTGAAAATGTTAATTCGGTACGAGAAAACTTGTTTAAATATGAATGCGCATTGTTTCCTTTTAATACGAATAATACGAACGCCAGCGACTGACTCTTAGGGTTGCGTACATTCATACGCATTTCCATACATTCTCTCTCTATGCGAGTTCCGGTCACCGGGGCAGCACTTCCACTTCCGGTCTACAAAGCGCGTCACGCGCAACAATAAATAAATGGACAAATCAGCATCGCGCGCCACACGCGCAAGTGACATATGAAATATTGATTGGGTAAGTATTATCTGTTATAACAAGCAGTTTAGCTCAAATGATAACGAATATCAATAATGAAAGCTCTATCAGTAGGTGGTGCAATTTCTCTTGATTGATAACAATGTGTTTATACGAGTATGAAACGATGCATCAACTTCAATTCCATATCAATCATTTCGTGAAGACTCGATACGAGCCTATAATTTATTCGGCAATTGTTCACTTCGTTTCGTAATTATTGAATTGATGGATTCTACGTTATCGCGCAAAATTCAACAAAAACACAAACGTGTTTGCGTTTAGCGATTAACAACAATTTTTACCATGCAATGTTCAGCGTTATCACCGGATTCGGATAAATAAACAAACAACGCGTAACATTCTTGGCTGGAATGCGCTTTTTTCTCTACAAACATTAATTACCATTCGTTCAAAGTGTCCTACTTTATCGGCACGCTTCATATGCCGAAACAAATTGGACAAATTGTCATTGGTAAACACTTTCTTGAAATCGTATTCAAATCAGCGGCCGCGCGCCGCGCACACAATGATTCCGCGCGAAATTTGATGCACACGATTGCGTCGATTGAATAAACAATTTGCGGAAAAATTCATTTCGAGAATTACAGTGACAGACGCGTCGTTCGTTCTTAACTGTTCACGCATTCGGAACAGTAACGCAGAAGGAAGAAAAGCGTGGCCAACCACCTGTTGGCTGGAAGGAGATTTGAAAACGGTTACAAGATGTTGAAGGAAATTCAAGCTCATAAACGAGCAGGCATGCGAATAAAAGCACGCGCAAGTGCTCAGTGCACATACATACTGAGAAAAGAGTCGATCGACCAGAAACGACATTCAACTCTGCGCACTGTTTGCTTCATGGTCTCTTCTTCTTCGTCTTTTTCAGCTTGCTCCGCACGCAAAGATGAAAACACGTTGTTATAACAGTGCTTTAACTGTAACCCGTTGATGGTTCTTCTGAGCGTAAACCTGCTGCGGAATGAAAGAAGCAGCAGGCAAGGCAACAGGTCCGTTCGTTTGCTCGCGCGTCCGTGGATGTGAATGATGAACATGCGGCTGCTGCTGCTGCTGCTGCCGCTGCTGATGATCGAATTGAAAGAGAATGTTTCATGGCAGGTTTCATCAACCTGATGCTGCCGCCGAGAATGAAAACATTCTTGCATTCAACAAACTTTTGTATCGCATCATAAAATACTTTTTAGTGCATAAAACTTCATGATATTTTCAATTACCACTATTCAGCAATCATTACATTTTATTCAAATAAACAAATTCTCAACTTTTCAGTAAAATAAGAAATATTGATAATGATTACTCAAAAGCTGAAAATTTGTTTTCAAATTAATAGTAAATTATTTAATTGTTCAGGTAAATGGTGGAGTAATTGAATAATTCAAAAAATAATAGGTTGTTATTTTTCTTTTAAATCATACGTCATTTGTTATATTGATTTATTGTTATTTCCTATATGTTTATCCTTGAAATAATGACACTTGTTACGAATTATTAAGAAAATTTTATGATCAAGCATTATTCGCACCTGATAATCAATTGAGAAGCATTTTGAGAATAAGAAACTTGGAAACTGAATAAATATTCTGCAATTTTAAATGTACAACATTATTCATTATTTAGTCTATGCCATCCCGGTCTGTTTTTCTCATCAAATTTTCATATACGAGATAATTTTGTCACTTATTACATAAAGTTTGTTATCGCTCCTTGAAGATAATAGAGATTTTGTAATGTTTTTTGCAGCTTAAAAATAGTTTACTCGTCTTCAATTACGTCACAGCTTTTAAACCACTTTTAAAATCTAACAGCACGCCTTATTTACTGAAAAGTTTACTTACTGATTGCTGTAAAATGTCTTAATGAGATTTGAAATACTCGAATATATTATTACTCGTAATTTGTTGAACAAACAAATATTCAATTAGTACTAATTTGCATCTGACATGCAGAGATGTACCCACGTACAATTATTGATTCACAATTGAGATGCACATGCACATGAGAATAAATGTTATAATTATAAACAATTATAAACGGCGCATGTGACATACAAACTTGCATGCCTATTTATGTAAAATTGCGTCTGTCAATACATCAACAAGTAACTTATCGCAAACAAATCACACACGGGGCGCGCATAAAATATTTACAAATACCACACCATACTCAATGAATGACGAATTACAATCGTGTGAAATATAATTTCGTTCATGTAACGCACGCCATATTTATATCTGAAATGATTATGTGTATGTAGATCATATAAAACAGTTCCGAATTTGTACATTTCCATTAAATACAGCTCAATTGTTTATCGTGCTGCATCACAAATGAATAATAAACGTGCAATTAGGTCTGCTTCCTAGTCAAGTACATCACATTCAGGTAATCGCGTTCAAAAAATTAGGTTTGCCATCACTTGAAAAACAAATATAGTTATCAGTGTACGTTCACCCGTTAAGCCTGTAATATTTTTGACACATTTTCACTGTTCCACTCATTCAGTTTCCAGGTGCTATCAACAAAATGTTTCAATTCAAATTCTATTTATACTTTCAAGTAGTTGCATTAAATTTTGCAAAAAAATAAACGTAATTTTTCATAATATTAACTAAAGAATAAAAAAAATTGTTATAAGTAATTTAAAAACCTGTAAATTCTCTTTAAGGGTAACTAAAAATTACATCACACGAAGTAGATTTCTCAAAAACTGAAATTTAACTTACAGTAATTTAGTAATGTTAAATTATACCAGAAATATCACTTACGCCCGAAGGGGTATGTAGCTCAAACATTATATATCTACCAAAAATATCAACCCCTCGCTCTTTGCTCAGTCAAGATTTAACAAGGCACCCCTTTTCAGCTTCCAGGATCGAAAAAGTTAAAGGGGATATCAAATCATCAAATCGTAGAAAAAGGACGTTGGCTGTGATTTCAATTAACCCTTACATCTACTTATCTGAACAGTGGTCGCCAATTGATTGTAAGGGTATAATTATTTTTTAATTAAAACTGTATTAATCAATAACCTAAATTTTACATCATTATCAAGTAAACGACAATTGAAACAGATTCAAAATACGTCATAACTTTCTCGAACAACCCACTACGTGATTTCCGGAATCGTCACTTAAATTCGAGAGAAAGACCTTTAACTCGCATTATATGCAAACGAGGCAAACCCTTGGAAACAATATGAGAAATATGTAAAATTTCAATTCATCCATTCATCCATATGCAAAACGCGATAAATATACAAAAGCCTAATGAATGTTTCATGGCAAAAAAAAAATATAAATAATCAACAACCAAACACACATTGATTACGTATTTGCATAGGTTGAGAGAACGACGATTCGCCTGCATACAAATTCATCAGCTAAATAAATAATATTATTTAAAGCAATACAATGCAAATAAAACAGGAATAACAAACTTGGTCCTCTTGTACCTATGATGACATCAACGGCGGCGATTGCGCACATGCGTAATGCGAAATTATGCCGCCGCATAGAAAAAAAACTTTATGTACGATTAAATGTTAATGAAAACTGGTTTTCCATGCAAACACTTTTGTTTTTTTTAACTAGCGCACAGCCGCCGACAACCATTTTCTACGAAATATTGAGTAAAAACAGTGAACATTACGCATGATTCATACACGGCTAATAAAAATTAAACCATTAACAGTGATAAATAACAAGCAAAAATGCTGAATAACCGTACAATATACAAGTAGTAAAATGATTTATTAACAATAAATAGCTCGCTTTCAAAATATCACTATTCGAAAGTTGACTTTTGGAAAAAAAAGACACACACGCGCATTTTCATAATTCGTTGAAACAATGTTTTCCCTATGCAGTTATAGAAAGCAGGAATCGCATGCACTATGCAAACTGAAAATTGACATTATTTACACGCGAATATCGCAAAACACAATATTTTCTATGCAAACTACACACACACACACACACATGAGGAGGAAAAGTCAGGCTAATACGACGTCAACATTCGTGCTCGTTTCATTAATGAATAATCATCGTCATCATCATCATAATCGTATCGCTCCAAAGTTTTGATCATTAATTTTCTCTTTATAATTAGGATAATTGCGTGTGGTGCAAGGAAATTAACATTTACGCGGAAAAAATTATTTTTCACCTTTTGAGCTATTAATAATTTTCACTTACAGTGCGCCATTTGCAATGAGTTGCTCATTTTTTTATGAAGCAGCTATAATTAGCGATAAATTGTAATTCGGTAACGTTTTATTGTCCCATATGTCATTTTGGGCATTGTTGATAAAGAAAGTGCCTAATAAGCAAACTTAATGCACCCGAAATTGATAAATTACATATGGTTAATGCATATTGTTTGCAATACAAATCACGACAACTACAATAAAACGTGTTCTACCCTCCTGGTTTTAAATGCAGTGCCATTAACGAAAGTCATTAATGATTTCTGTATTTTAATTTGTTTAATTACGGATGAAACAAGAAACGTCAGTAAGTAGTTAATTGATTAGTTGTAGACGTAGACAAGTAGAGAATTATACGAGTTCCATTGACGTAATCGACAAGTTGCATTATCATTCGCTGTTATCATTTATCATTTGCATGCATATGCAATCATTGCCAATAAACCTACCGGTGCGGCGTGTGTGTAATGGATTGTGCAACGTGGAATCGAATTAGCCTTAAGTGCTTTCGGCGCAAGTGCATAATTGCGATTGCAATTACATTCAACCATCACGGCGTTAGAATGAATCTTCGGCCTCGTACTCATAACTTATCAAAGTGAAAACGCATCGTGCTGTAATTTACTTGAATCTTCACTTCTCACACATGAATCGCAAAAAATTAAAGTGAAACTTCTTCAAAATGTTACACACAGCGTTATGCTAGGGGTGAGATCAATCCACCCTTGACTTGTGTCGAAGAGTGACTCTAGATGTGACACACAAGCTTCTTTGATTTTATTTATCAGGCATTTAGCTGCCATCTCTGCTTACTTCTAACTATTTCACTCTTATAATAGATTATGTGGTATTAAAGCGGGTCACGTGATAACAATAGCTCTTTAAATGTGTTCACATTACCAGCAACAATGATGAAATTAAATATCAAAATATGATTGGATTTTTTACAAGCCATTTAAATAACGTTAATACGAAAACTCATTTTATTTATCATACGCCAATGATACAGGAAAAACAGGCAATGGGTGTCAGTCGGCAATACGGATCACCCCCATATCTACTACACTATAGTCCCGAAAATTAGGAAAATGCCTATTCCACCCTTTCTGCACCCTGCTTGTCATGTGTGAACGCCTCAGACCTGCTGTCTCAACGCGTTTGTGAATTAAAGTAGTTTTTTAACTTAAGCTATAAATACAGAATTTTAAAGTGAACTTAAATTATTCTGTGATTAATTGATAGTCATGAGGACCACCTTGCATTACGATTTAATTTCACGAGTTATTACAAATTTTACTGATTTGCTCAGAGTCGATGAGAATCAGTTAAATTTTGTCAGTGCAATGGGAGTCAAAATTATTTTATATCTTTAACTTGATTTCGACCCAAAGATGCGTACCTAAATTTTTAAAAGTGATCTCAATGCATAGATAGATAACTAAACTTGAGCTATAACAAGTTTCCAAAAAGATATCAATTTAGAATAGGCTGCTAATTCAAATCCTCCCTGAGATTATCGCCATTATCCTATTCTCTCATAATCCTTATAGAAGAGAATCAAAACCAACCAAAAATAAATCTACCACTAATTTTAACGAATTATACATTATTCTTCACTTTGAAAAAACTAGTAGGTAATAAAATTAAAATTCATCAAGTAATTGCAAAATTCACGTGGAATAATACCAACAACATAATATACCGACACGATGTGCAATCATTTCAAAACTTAAAATTTAACAAATCACTTCATGTTTATGCATGAATGGCGGCCGCTATCATTTTATTGCAAAGTCATGGGAATCAAAAAGAGCGTGCGCATGAATGGCAGCGAAGAATTTCCATGGGAAAACACATTCAATAAAGCGCACGCCAGCAGCGACCACTTGTTGAGCGCGCTCTCGGATCTCTGCGTAGGTACAGAAAGCGAGAGAATTTCGACTAGTTTTATAATTTCAATTATAGGTAACGTAGCGCTCGATAAGTACAAATTCGATAACGCCGAACAGAGGGGCTACAAGGAATACGATTACGAGTAAAACCAGTTTTAGCGATGCTATTTACAACCTGGCAAAATATTCAATTGACAAGACGTAATGCATTGGTGCCGTACTTATCACCGTTCGCCCGAATATGTTCATGTGTGTCTCTTATCAGTGTCGTCGACTTCCGAACGCCAACCGTTTCATTAATTCATTAGATAGACGTGAATCGCAACAGCACTCGAAAAAATTAAACCCTCATTATCTATGACAAAACCAATTACAACATTACGTTTTTTTCATCCTGAAGCATTTCACGTATTGAAAATATGCCAGGATAATGAAAAATGATTTCATGCCAGCGAATACGTAAAGAATTCGCATGAATTGCGAGACGTAAAGATTTCATAACCTCGCTGTTTGTATGCAAAGTAGCGCGACAATGTGGCGGCGCATAACATGACAAAATAATTAAATCCAGAATAATTCCAAACGTACGTACCTTGTTCTGTACAACGTCAATGATCACATAGATGAGAAGGACGATTTCCTGCTCATCCGAACCCATCAGAGGTCCTTGAAGGCCGGCGGTTGCGACGTACAGGACGCAAACGTGATGTGGTCCCAACATGTTGATACCCTTGATGCTCATCTGCTCTTAAGGGATGCAAACAGCAATACTAATATCCTTCTAGTAATGTGGAATTCCATGCATTCAATGTTTCTCCTGCAAGGCGGATGGCAAAAAAAGTACTTGTTTCGCCGACTTGTTTTGCGATTTGCTGGATGTAAAGTAGGTAAAGTTGTAAGTAAGTAAGTAAGGTATAACCAGTCAGTACTCCGCCATGTTGCCACGCGATTGATTCACTTTCAAATAGAATCAGTTCTCTTAGAATTGCTCTGATACGAAATACTTCCAGCAGCAGCGATTACTTTGATGATGATAATGATGATGTAGAGGTATTGATCACAGTCATAAACGAAATGGATTACGTTGTATCGTTACGTATAATTCCAATACAAATTAAGCGGAGAGAGAAGAAATTGTTCGCACACATCTATCACACGTTCAAGTAGAGCACTCTTTTCTTCGTCGTCTTCGTCTTCTTGCTTTTCTTCGGCGGTTGGGTGTATGTTGAGCAAACGTGTTTTCATTCCATTCAATTGTTGATGATCATGAATGTTTGTTTTGCGCGGCGCGTCGCTAGCGAATCATATGAAACATACTTTGGCGACGAGTCTCTTCTTCGTGCATACCGACACACGGCATACGCACATACACACATACGCGCACGCGGTGTTGCTGCAAAATAGTCAACAACTGACACACAAATCCATCGAGAATCAACAGGTAAGTGAAACACACAGGCGCACCACACACACGCTCGCAATCGGCCGACGACGACGACGAGCACGACGGTAACGACGTCAATTCACGAACGCGCGAGCGCAGACGCACACACACGCACCGATCGCGAATCGGTATTATTCAAATGAGCGCGATTCGCACGAAAATCGCAGCCGGCTGGATGTGCTCTGCGAAGACGACAAAGTCCGATGAATAATATACGTGCGGCGGCTTTCTCGTTGTCTCACAACCACACACTGGCACGGGCACTGGCGCACACATTCACGTTCTTCGAAAGGTGTGCTCGTATACTTGGAGGGCGGCCGCGGTGTGCTGCTGCGTGTGTGCCGTTGAGGAGACTGAACGTTCGCATTGCACACACAGGTAAGTCGGACGCGCGCAAAAGGTAGAGAGAGGTAGGACCCCGACAGTTTTACAACACGTCGCACACGAAAAGTGTACGATTCCAATGCATTCTTGATAGTCAATTAATCGGTGACTTTGTCGCACGTCATTAGTGACATTGTGAAGGGTTAGGGATGGTGTGAAAAGGCGGCAGGATGAGGATAATGAGTGCAGGAAAGAGGTTAGTGAGAGAGTGAAGGAGTTGTGTGAGTGGGGTGCAAAATGTATTGGAAGCGTGTAGCTCTCAGGTATTCTGTGTAGCCATAGCCTCGATGTGAAACAGGCAGCCAGCCATCGAAGCAACAAAGCAAAGCACGGTGATGGCGCTGCCGGTGCACCGTGCTTGATTGTTGTGCATACATTCGTATACAATGTTTAAACGTACGTATGTTTTCCCATATGAGTACTTTATTCATGTGTTGATTGTAGCTGTGAGACACGGCAGTATGCTATGGCAATACTGGTTCTAGTTGTTGCGTGAAGCATTGAGGACGTCTTGATGACTAGCACCAACAAGAAGCCTGAGTGTACCTGCAGCATGTGTTCGTTTCATGACTCCTCATGAAAACTCTGGCTGCGTGTGACGAGTCGCAAGGTAACTGTAATCACGTTGATTTTCTCTATGGTTATATAACTTGTACACACATTACGAGATACGAGACCTGCGTACTATTTTGACAAATGATTCCTCGCACGCATTGGAAGCCGAGAAAATTGGCAATGAGGTTATGGGAGAAGAAACTTTTGAGAGATAATAAGTAAAATTAAATAATTTTTAAACTTTTGTAATTGATAATTGGAAGTCGAGTTTGTATTTGTTTTGGGATTACCTTGGTCGCAAGTACATTCTTAATAAGTAATAACAATTAAGCATTGTATGCAACAGTCTTGGGAATTTATTTTGGGTAAAGCTGTTTTTGTTTGTGAATCAATTTACAGTGCTTATTATTGTTATTGATGTACAACGACATTCAATGAAACATTTAAGTACATGCCTGTCCAAAAAAGAAGAAGAAGAGGGAAAATACGTGTTATGGAATTTTAGTCAACAAATTTAGTAACTAGTGCTAAATGCTTTTAAAGTATTAAAGTATGACTTGTACAAAATCGTCACTTACATTTATCTAAAGCAAACTTATTTTAAGTGATATAGAAATGCATAAATATCTCAAATATTTGCTACTTACAAGTTTTTCCATTTTGCTAGGATTATCTGGGAGTTGGCTTAAGTTTAAATCAGTAAATGATGTGGAAAATCATTATGAATACTATTTGAATGAATGAATTGGTGTTAGTAAGTAATGGAAAATTTTAAACACGGGAAAATTTATTACTTAGTTCTTGTACTTATTGCATATAAAGCATTGGCTTAAAGTCATTCACAAGTCTAGACCAAGTCCACTTTGCTCATAAAATGACTCGATTTTCTAGTATGTACTTGTTGTGGTTTAACAGGTACACATATTGCGTTTATAAATTATGACGAACAAGTGTGCAACTCTTGTAATTTTGTGCTTTATATGGAAACTTTTCATTTCAAGACTTTAACCACACTTTGCATATTTATTAGAAAGGATTAGTTTTGCATACTTTCGCATGCAACTAATTTGAAGTAACTGGTTAAAAACAACAAATTTTTTCGTCTCATATTAATAGAAAACATCGCGAAAATCATAGAGAAATTCAGATAAAGTTTAGCCTGCTTCCGAGCACGTGATATGTTCTAGAAAAATATTACTGACACCGTCCTTTTTCCAGGATTAGCACCGTATATTTTTGATGCAGTTAACATTAAGAAATGCTTTGAAAATTGACAAATATTTTATATCAAAAAAATTTACCATGATTTCTGTAGTTATTAAAAAATTGGAAAAATCAAAGGGAAATTCAGAATATTTCAGTTATCACTGTCCTTCTTTCAGGTTTAATTTCCCATATTGTTTTATGCATATTAACATTAAGAAAATGCACCAAAAATTAACAAATAATTTACTTTATAAACTTTTCCTGTGATTTCTTTATTATTTATTGCAAGATATCGTGGAAAGTCACAATGGAAATGCAAATTTAATTTGATTTCAGGACGTTGAGAATTTTCATCAAACATTTATATATTTTCATTCTTCTAATGAATTTTCATAATTTTCCTAGTGTTTTTCATCTTAATTATTTGTATCTGTAGTTGTACATCTAATCAATATTTTTATATCACTAAATTTTTATAATATCTACTAAAATCATTAAAGCCCCGTTATATCCATACAATAATAAAATTAATGAACTGTTAAATTTTAATGAATATTACATGAAATTCAACACACTACAAAAAATGACCTTTTAACCGAAAAAAGTTAATTAAAAATTACGTCTAAATACATTTATAAGTATTTATATTACACACAATTCACAATGACACACAACTCATTACATTATTCGTACAAATGTATTATTTTTTATTACACTTAATACGACTTAAACACAGTTTTCATACATTTTGATTTCTTCACATACTTATTAACCTTTAATCAAACTTATATAATTACAAGTTTTCCTTGCTCGTAGGTACTTCCTTGACATGTACAGAATTTGATTTCAGTTGTAATATTACATTTTTAATCATTTTTTTCTTTCAAAATTGATTCGACTTGCGTAATGCATTAACCTTGTTCCCAGCAATGTCCAGTTATTATTGATAAGTGAACTCAACTCAACTGATGCTTAAGAAGCTCATTTCATAAAAAATTATTAAAAATTTGATGGAAAATGGTCGTTTAAATTATACAATCAACTCGCATGAATGTGTTTATTTACAACTTAAGAATAGATACTTTTAACATGAACACAAAAATGAAATTACAAAAAGTCGTAAGTAACAATGATGGAACATTATAATATTGACCTTGAGCTATTACAATTTAAATTAATGTCTAATGTTCAATGGTAACTCGTGCATACAATAAAGTCCTGTTAGGTAAGAACTTCCCAATCTTCATTTGCATTTTAATTTATTCGAAAAAAACTGATTTTTGGAAAATGTTCTATAACTTAACGCATATTGACTGAATTGATTTGAAATTTCAAATTTTGTCGAGGTAGTTAATACTCAGCAAATTGGAATTTGATAAAAATTAAATAACATTCAAAAATACATAAAATTGTGAATTGCATATTGCAATATGTGTATCGTGCATAGTTTGCATCATTGGCATTGTTAAAGTACAATTTTAAAAGTACAAAATCTGAAAAATGTCCTCTATAATACTCGAAATTTCATATTCAAATTGTCATAATTTTTTTGAGGGGCGGTTTGAGTACGATCGAACATACAGGCGTGATTCTTTATTTAATTATCTCTCTACAAGTGGCAATATTTCCGTGACACAACTTGAGAAACGTTAGCAAAAGTCGATTTGAAAAATTGTGATTTCCCTGTTTAATTCGCTCGATAAACTGCATAATTTATCCAGATTTAGAGCAAATAACTCCGTTTTCCCCAAAAAAGGAAATAAGTTTCAATGATTTTAAAACACTGACAATCGTTTTGCCCCCAGTCTAGGGCAATTCCACCCTAGGAACACCATTTTAACATATAAAAAATCATCATGTTTTAGAAAATAATTTAGATCCAAATTAATGCAACATCAAGAATAAACCACGTTCTTACTAAATAAAAACAATAAGTTTATTTGGCTTTAATGAAACACATAGTTTAATGTAAAATTTACAACTTCTGGTTTGGATTTAGTCCACTCTGCTTAAGTACCAACTCATAGATTATATCTGAAATTTTAATATTTTAAACAATTATCCTTCTTAAAATTCAATTGAATTATTATACATATTTTAACTTGTTAAATGTTCATAAACAAGTCACTTTTCAAAACTTCGTAAAAACACTCAAATGCAACCTAAAAACTATTCTTGGTATGCGTGTAATTAACCAGTCAAGTATTCAAGTTGCAACTATAATTGATTTATCACTTAGGAACGAAGATAAGAACTTTTTGAAAAAGCGTAGGAAAATTGTAATGAGAAGTTGTAAATTTCTGCAACGCTTGTCGCTAAATCTCTTGAATTTCTTATCGTTTATGATACACGTTCGTCATAAACATTAATTATTTTAGTACATCCTGCTTGCGTACATGTTAATTCATCATTACAATTACCACTTCTTGCACTTGGCAGCAATCGACATATACGTAAAGTCAATTTGCTTTGCGTTCCAAAGTACATACAAACATATTTAGTCTAACGGCAGTTTTGAAAATTGAAGATTCACGCATGCATAGCTTCGTACAGTAGTTCCCAATGTAGACACTACCGCCCCTTCGTGACCTCTGCTGCGATACAGAGCGATGGTGGTGGCCAAAATGCGTGTGGGGTACAGTGGAACCAAATTTAGCTTCAATTTCACCAAAGAATCGGTTACTTAAAGGGAAAATGCTCAAAATTTTAATAGTGAATTACTCAAAAAATACTTATCTCTTCAGATTTAAACAAAATGTCTAGGATAGATCTTTATCTCACCTATGGATTAGTCTAGGTCGCTATTTTGCATAATTTAGCACCAAACAAACAGTTGATTTTGTGATGAACCTTATATAGGCAAAAACGGAGTATTTATAATTGCACATGAATCACTTAATTATTAATAAATTTCATTACACTATCATAGTCTATACTTGCTGTACTTCCAGAATCTATAATTGGATTTCTTGTAATGTTATTCCAAAGTATCGAAATATTTTATCAAAGTTGACCAAATTTTAAGCTCTAAGCTTCTTATGGGGGTGGGGGATGCAGTAATACAGGATGGCCACTAATATCAACTTTCATTATTTTCCTAGTAATTGCTATTAGGATTAAAAAAAAAATTAATTTCGAGAATGCCCAAAGTAATATTATTTCTGGAAAAAAGACAGCATGCCAAAATTGTTTAGGAACCACTGGCTTAGCATTTTGTTTATTGTATAGGTATTCTTTTTTGTTATTGTATTTGTTGTACGCTGTAGTCAGGCAAATATATCCATGCATTAAAATAACCAATTACATGTAGGTAATAAGTGTTCCATTAATAATACTAATAATTTGACTGCTTGGTTCTTCATTACTCACTTTACGAGTTTCGTTTCGTTTCGTTTCGTTACATTGTATCTGGTTGTACGAAAGTTCAACAAGTGAGAAGCCCAAAAAAGCATTTCCGGACTTGAAAATCGTTGCTTTTAATTAGCGTGTAATTATTATAATAATTCCTTTCGGGTTCCATCGTCATCATCGAAGAGCAGCAATACTTAACTGTTGGCTTGTTATATGGTCGAGAAAATTTATACAACACTTGAACGACTCGTGGAAAAAGCAGAACGAAGAGAAGAATAGTTTTTGTGAGAATAATTATACAAGTTACGAATGTAATTTAAGCTTATTTGGCTCGAATTATTAAATAATGATTTAATTACGTTTTACAGCTAAAAATACAAGAAAAACAATAACAACGAAAATAATTTGTGTAATTCGTTTAAATGAGTATTATTTGTGTAAAAACAAGGTTTTTCTTTCTTTCCTTGCATGTATTTGGAATCTGTATGGTTATAAATCATATTTAATGAGCGCTATTATAACTGATTGTATATTACAATAATTTATTAATTAACATGACTAGCAGCAACTGATCTCCTTATTATTATTTAACGCACTGATTGTTCTTTTGCATCGAATTTAATTTGTATTTTGTTCACTCGTAAACCTAACACGTCCAGTGACAATTTAGCTCACGTAAAAATGCTAATTAAATAATTAATTAAGTACCGGATTGCTGTTCATTGTGCTATTATTAATTAATCATT
Organism: Aleochara curtula; assembly: GCA_963978815.1. Lineage (NCBI taxonomy): Eukaryota > Metazoa > Arthropoda > Insecta > Coleoptera > Staphylinidae > Aleochara > Aleochara curtula. The sequence goes on along the minus strand of OZ022216.1, from coordinate 13,176,340 downwards.
TTTATTAGCGATAATTCGAAATTACAAAATGGTTTCTTATCTTATTTCAAGTACCTACGTACGTTTTGAATAATCGTTCTAAATTTAAGATGATTATGAAAAAATATTGCGTTTCATCAACTTTGGAAATCAATATCGAACACATAAATACTAATTACAAATATTAATCATACGTTTATTTATTTACAGGTTGTGTTGTAACTGCGTGTTTAGTTTTTTCTTCTTGCTGATTTTTTTTATTTAATAACTGTTTAAGTTAACCTTAGATGGAAACAATTTGTAAGTAATATAAAAATACATGCGTTATTTGTAAATAATAATTTTTTTGTAACACTCATAGCTAGCAAATTGATTGCGTAATTTCGTGAGATTAATTAATAATTGTGACCCAATTAAGCACTCTTGCGTTTGCACGCTTAGAGGTACGTAGAAAATTGCACGTAAACGTTAAATAGAAATAGAAATTGCGAATCATAAGTATCTATGATTGATCATCACTTTTCTCCTCGAATTACGCGAATTGCAGTTTGATTTTTTTAATGAATAAAATTTAAATATTTTCACCTTGCACACGTCGTAAAATCTTAAAGAGTAATTTGATGATGAATAAGAACATCTTGCATAATGGTTTTGCCTTAGTGCATCTCATAAAAGATGCTTACGAGTCAGTCAATGTCTTTCAGTAACAGGTAGAATTATAATAATGTCTGAATGTGAATACCTTTAAGAGGTCGTTACTGTCAAGGAGATTAAAGTGTCTTCTTATTAAATATTAAATAATATTGCATTTTATACTCATTTCTTTGCATGAAACACACGATTCGTGTGTAAATTAATCAATTATTTTTTTCCGTAATAATTAAAAAATATTTCTACAACTTTCTATTAACGCATTAATAGATATTAAAACGCACAAGTATTTATCAGACTTTAGACGTGTGCAAGAATTAATCATGGAAGTCATTTATGAAAGTCCAACACTTTTAGAAACTGCTCCAAATTTATTCGGTTGCTTTTTTTGGGTGCAATTACTGGCTATTTATAAAATAAATATCAATAAAAACATCAAATAAAACTGTTCAATGTCCATATTCACTTTCACAAAATATCAATTGGTTGCCAATAGTAAATTATATGTCAACTGCTAGTTTTTTAAACAATAATAAATAGTTGAATTTTAGATATGCATGAAAATGGCATGCAAAATACCAATACAAAAACGTGTAATTTAAATATTTGAACGTGAACGTAAAATAGCTACTGCTATGAGAATACACTAGTCACGTAATGTAATAATCCACTATTTGAATAAAATCGGCAACAAAATTTGAGAAAAGAATATGAGTATAAAATTATTTCATAAAATTGCGCAACTTTACGACTTTGAGGATACATTCCGAAATTTAATAAATTGATGTGCTTTAAATTTCTCATACGTACATGTCGAAATAGTTTTATGCGTCTAAATGTATATAAAATTAGATATATTTTCAAGTCGTTGATGTATTTTTGATGTAAAAATGTTATAAAAACGCATCGTAGCGTACAGAAATAATTTTGTTATTGCGTGGCGCACTGTGAAATCAAAGCGTAAAATTCTTTCAAGAGATTATAACTCGAAACGGAGTGAAAATAATTCAAAAATTCAAATTCTATCATTTTTGAAAATTAATCAGGATCAGGCAATACAAATATTTCAGATTTTACCGTTTATGTGTACTTGCATAAATCGAAAATTACTTCGATTTGCTTTGAAATTTACTTCGGAAGAATCAGAGTAAAATGGCGAAAATTTCAACTTTAATTGTCAATTACTCAAAAAGCACATAATTCCTTAGACTTAGACTATATGCTTCGGATAGGTCCATATCTCACCCATCGATTAGTATAGCTCACTAATTAGCAGAATTTAGGAGAACCAAGAAAAACGTTAATTTTGGGACATTTATTTTACCAAAAACGGAATTTTTATAATTGCATAAAACTCATTTAATTATTAATCATTTTCAAAGTTTCATTACACTATCATAATCTATACTAGTTGTACTTTCAGGATCTATAATTGGTTTTGTTCTAATGTTATTTTAAATCATCGAAATATTTGATCAAAGTTGATTAAATTTTCTCTCCTTAATTTGAAAATTATTTAACTTTAGCGCTAAATTTCAGCTGAACTAATTATTTTATCGCATTAATTTTTCCAGATTCACATACCAGGACAAACTCTTTATATATTCGCAAAAGGAAATTTCCATAATTATAAATTTTCTATTCTACATTGAACGCCTTCGTGCGGCGTGTAATAAAAATGCAAACTTACAAAATCAACAATTGACATTTGCACATACAAGCATGTACAATTAATGCAAATAATTAATGATGCAATATTTCGTCTCATTTATTATCAATTACGTTTCGTTTTGTTTATACGCCAGCCATCAATAATGCGCTGGGTGTAATCAAGAATCAATTATATTCCGCGCTTCTCTCGCATTACGTCCACGTCGCTTTGATGATGGAATTGTCTCTTGCATCAAATACAAAACAAATAAAACAACAAATTGCGTTGCTTTTGTGCGCTAAACACGCATTTCATGCATAAACATTCATGAGAATTGTGCAATTAAACACGGGAATATTCAATAGAGTGTCATTTCATATTTTTCCATTCGAATGAAATGCACAAAAGAAGTAAATATGCTAAGTATAAAAGAGCTTATAATTATCAAACAGGATATCTTGTGAAAGCTACTTAAGTACTGTTTTTTCTCCTTCTCCTTCTTTTTCACCTTTTGAATAATTCTCCATCTTATTATTAATATTCGCAAATTATTAGTATTATTAGTTGCTAAATAAAATTAACATAAAATAATTTAAACTTGCTCAATTATAATTTGAGGTTGATTCGAGATTTAAATACAAATGAGGTATTTAGTTGAATTCGAATGAAACAATAACAATGTCAACCTCATTAAGTTGCATAAAATAACAAAAATAGAGAATTTTTTAATAGAATAAAACAATCGTGACGTGAAATTGTTGCTGTTGCAGAGAGGAAGATGATTATTTGAAAAATAAAATCTGAATGAATAAATTTGCTTATCGCGCATGTTGTGCCATGACACACACAGGATTTGCCAGCAGGATGCCTTAATTGCATTCGAAATGCATGTGTATAAAGTGAAATGCAGTGAATGTCTATCAATGTGCAGGTAAATACGAAGAGGAAATCCACTTTATTATGAGGCAACATTCGCGGCAAAACAACAACGCAGACGCACACGCAGACAATGCGAACAACAAAACAATAAGAATGCATTAGCTGTAATAACTGTATTTTCTTTCTCCTTGCGATATGCAATAATATGCGTGCGTATATTTATATGCATGATAATTACGGGTTGCAGGGATGTATTTATGCGCTATTTGGAAAGGCAATATATTTGTTCAATTATCGATACGCACAACGGCATTTTACTTTTTCAATTTTGCAATCGTACACCAGCCAACAATGTACATTCAACTGCTGTGACACGGCAAACTTATAATATTTTCATAACAAAAGCGAATCCAGAAATAGTCATTACAACACTACCTTCTTTTTCGTTCTGGAACATTCTGTAATCTTCTAGATAACCGCTGAACTTTCTATAACTTTACTGTAATTACTTGTAATATGCTACCAACTAAAATTTGGAACAAAATAATTATTAAATACTGTGCACAAATTGAAGCACAATGAGATAAGGGGAAAACTTTCGAGTATTTCCTTAATTGTTCTAGAAGAATTCGTAAAAAAAATGTATTTTTATTAAGGAATAATTTGAAGTATTAATAATTTCGGGAATTCCCTAAATCGTGCTAGTAAAACTTTTATAAAAAAAAGGGAGTATTGTATGTATATGCCGTTTTTATTTATCATTATCATTCTTTCATCGTGGTATTTATCCTTGTTAATACGCTATGTGGCTTGCTAACTGTACTTTCAAATTTCTCTGATGGTGGAAATCAATACGCGTTCGTTTGGGTTATGCACTCATGACGTTGATTTTCGATACGGATTTTTCGCCGTTTTCACGTCGAACAAGTTTGACAAGTCAAATCGCCTTAATTTATAAGCATTGCTAATTATGCGCGCAGCCAGAGTTATCGAATTATAGCCGGCCAGCCTTGGCAAGCGACTCTCGGGGCCGTGAGTGAAATGTACGTAGTAGTTATGCTCGTTCGTCAATTAAAACTACCGTTAAGATTTACTTTGCTCGCCAACCTGGAAATTCCTCCTTCATCGACGTCTTCGTTTCTTGCTCCAGCCTGCTCTTCTCCTCTCAACTGCAACGTCAACATCATCCTTATTGTCACATTTGTAATGTTATTGTATCTTTTTCTTCATTTGTTGTTCAACAACAAATTCAACAAGTCATGTGCTTCTTCGTTGATAATTCGTAGAAAAGCTATAAAAACTCAAAGGATAAATGAAGAAATTCTCGCTTCTTCTTGGAAATATCCTGGCAAAGTTAATGGAAAATGTCATTTCTAATTGGAATTGATTTAATAGCTTATTAACACCATCTGGACGTGCAATCTGCCATTTCCTTCAGTGATTTTTATCGTAAATCCGTATCCTGTACTTAATGAATGAATTGGAAATTAATGTTTATCAATAAAAATAATAAAGTAGGTAATGCAAATGCATAAAATATTAAATAAAATATCCTGCGAGTTGCATTGCTATGGAGTCATTCGCTGAGATATAAAAATGTTCAAGTTGTTCAAGTTTTATTGCTTCACGAAATAATTTTACAGTAAATTTAGCTTTTTCGGGGCTTGGCTTTGCTTCGCTTTTCAAAACAAGTCAAAGATGAATTCAACTGCGCGCTATATGAAGCAAGATTGTGTGTTTCACAGTGAAAAACTTGAAGAACATGTCTTGCCTTCTAATAACTTTTATGTCTGGGTGCTCGACAAGTGTAACGCCCGTCTTTTTGTTTCGTTTTCATTCGTCTTGGCTGAAGTGTCTTCTTGTAAACAGTGTTGTTTTTTCTTTGGTTCGTTCGTTGTTTTTTCCTCAAGAGTAAAAATCGCATCGCCACAATGCCATTGAGGTTCACATCCACTTACGTAACTTGCACGCACACACGCATATTGCGATGAATGCATGTTGGTGTGTTTATTGAAGAATACCAAGGCAACAAGAACCACTGACAAGATAGCAGGCAATGACCGGTAAGCCGTGCATTGACCGGAGTCTCCAGAGCGGACAAGTTCCGGGATTTTTACTCGTTTAAGAGCTCTTCTTTTAAATTTGCTGAATTTTGTATAATTTCACGATTAAGTTGCGCTTCATGTTGTTTGCATTTGAAATTCATGTTGAATCTACTCTCTTGAGATTCAAAAAAAAATTAAGGTTAATTAGCAATAAATTCCATGCATTTTTGTATGATTATACGCCACTAACGGTATTTCACAAAGCTAAATTAAATAAATTAAGCTTTAATTCGAATTGAATTTAAATAATTTATTAGTTCATGAAATTGGCACCAGGACACAGCACAATGCAGAGGTATTGTTGTCTTCTTCGAGCATCTCCTTGTCGTACTAATTTAGTGTAGAATTGCCCATATCCATGGAAGTATCATAGACGAGATAGATATTTGTTTACCTGTTGTTTTGCAGAGTATGAAATGTTAGTTCATACGAAGGAAATATCCTTAATCACGAGAAGTGTTCTTAGAAATAGTATTATGGACGAGTTTGAGTGGAATGTCGTCAACGAAGGGCATTTATTAGACGCGATGGTGGGCCACAAACCAATAGGTAACCTCAAACCATCTTTGTATTTAAGATTTGTTTACTATTTGTTATGGTTTAAGGTATCAACAAACACTTTCAAATGGCACTCATATGTGAGAAATTTGCTGATGCATTGAAGAAAGATGTTCCTTCAACGAAAATATGGGCGCACTTGGATACCATGTACAATTTGGATGCTTTGAATGAGAATGAATTACTTCCTTTTCCAAATGATGCAAAAGAATTTGCATTACCAGACACAGACTTTGGCACTCTGAAACGAAGAAAAGAGGATGTTGAAGAGAAGAAGAATCCCAAAGCTAAAGAAACACCTAAGGGTGTTAAAGATGTCAAAAAGGAGGAACCAAAAGCAAATGCAAATAGTCGTTTAAGTAAAGGAGATACACCTAGGAGGGATAGCAAAGATAAGGAAACAATTAAAGAGACCAAAGTGAATAGTGTTAAGAAGGAGACAAAGAAAGAGGCTGAGAAAGCAAAACCTACAAAAGGTAGAAATTCCATTTCAGCTGTGAAAGAAGATGCAAAGAAAAATGCAAAACGAGAAGAATCACCAAGACCTGTCAAGAGGCCAACAAGAGGGAGTTTAAAGCCTGAAAACAATGACTCAAATGGTGGTGGTAAAGCTAGTCCTTTAACAGTTACACCTGGTAGTAAAAGACGAAGAATATAAATTGGGTAAAGGTTTGAGGAAAATAGTATTAATTAAATAGAAAAATAGTTCATTAAGACTTCTTTGATAATCATATTTTAATACTCATTTTGATATAGAATTTAAGAAACTATTTTAAATGTTGGAGTATTAAAGTATATTATTAAAACTAGTTGGTAATTGAGTGTACTAACTTTAATTAAAACTATTTTCTGTGGATTTCTTGTTAAAAAACAAAATAATCCAACAACAACTTGATGTGCAAAATTGACATAAATATAATGGTGACATTAACTAATTAGATATGCTCATTTATTTTAATAAACAATTATACATCTTTAAAAATCATTTCAGGCTGATTACGACTTAAATAATAATTAATCAATATATTCTTATACATGCGCGTCAATAATATTTGCACCAAGATGAGATAATGCATAAAATATTTGAGAAAATTGTACAACAAAGAAACACCTAACTCAGTTTGTTTGACATGGAATGCTGAACCAGTACGTTATGACCATCTGGACTGCTATATTGTACACTAATCATACTATTCTTAGAGAATATAATATACAATGAGTTCACTTATCATTTCAATATAGCACAATAAATACACAGACTCAATCAATTCTATATAATGGATTACTCAAGGGAATTCAACATTAGCAACTGCTTCAACACTTTGGTCTGGGATGTCTCCCTGATCTCACCAGCAAGGAACATCTCATCAACAACTGTGTAGACTTTGAAGAAATTGAAGACCAGATCCAGTTCACAAACATTGTGAAAATATTCATTTAAGACTTCCACGAAATTATGTATTGCTTCCAGGTAGCATAAGTTATTGTCATTCACATCCACACATATGCAGAAATATAGGCCGGCGTAACGTCGGTAAACAATTTTAAAGTTTCGAAACTATAAAGTTAGTGATAATTAGCACTGAGTATGAATGTTTAAGAAGACAACAGACCTCAACAAAATTTGTGTGCTTTGCATCTCTTACTGTGACCACAGCATGAACTTCTTCAATGAGTTTCTGCTTTTCGGCATCGTCGAAATTCATGTACCATTTCGCTAATCGTGTTTTGCCAGCTCTGTTCTGAATGAGAATGAATCTGATCTAAAATTCAATAATTATTAAATGGACATCCACCCACTAAATGAACAAGGAGGAAATTGGGTGTATATATGAAATGAGCGACATACCATTTTAAATATTTACGTGATTTAAGCAAGATTTTATTTTACTACGACTACTAATAGTTTATTGCTGTCGTAAATATATTTACACTAAATATTATTTTATTCCTATAGCAATGACAACTGGCACAGTTCTATATCAATCACAAACAATATCTGTGATATCAAGTTTGAGTTTTCTGCTTATTCTACTAGCGCTCCCTTCGGCTTGTGATGAAAGATACCGTCCAAGTGTCATTGTCAGAATTTCGTTAAGGTTAGTTTTATAGTCTATCAACGGTAGTGTTTGTGATTTAGTTTATTGCTGTTTAAGTAGTAATTAAACAATTAAAATCATGTTAACGTAACACAGATAAAGAATGATTGTGTAGTGATCTTCTGAAGTATAAAATACCATTAGTGGTGTAGTGTTAAAAAGTGCTATTTATAATCTTCAAGATGAAGGGCCAGTGTTCATTGCTCCTATTCTTCATATGGTTCTCATGCATCATATCTATGCAAGTACTACTTTTCATGAATGGATTTTTACTTACACGAATTTCACAATTTCAAAACTCAACATGTTCTGTAAACATTGATTGCAACGATGGTGATAACTGTGATAGCAATCAATTTACTCTGAATCAACATTCAAACATAGCTTCACAGACATGTTTCAAGCAAAAGACCAAAGCAATTTTATTACTAGTTGATGCATTTAGATATGATTTTGCTGTGTACAATGAGAGCCTTAAAGAGCCAGAAATGTATCAGAATAAAATTAAAGTAATTCACAACTTATTGCATGAGCAACCAAACAATTCAAGATTGTTTACATTTGTTGCTGATCCTCCAACAACTACAATGCAAAGACTGAAAGGGCTAACAACTGGTAGCTTGCCTACATTTATTGATGCAGGATCTAATTTTGCTACACATGAGATAAATGAAGATAATGTTTTTGATCAGGTGAGTCTACAGTTAAGTTATATCGCTCTGTTGAGAACACAAACTTTTAGTTGCTCGGTCAACATTACAATGCAATATTTATGGGTGACGATACTTGGACTGGTCTGTACCCAAAGCGTTTCAAGCGTAATTATCCATATCCTTCATTTAATGTGTGGGATTTGGATACAGTTGATAATGGAGTTCTTGAACATTTATATGATGAGATAAGAACATCTGATTGGAAACTGCTGGTTGCACATTTTCTTGGTGTTGATCACTGTGGACATAGATATGGTCCAAGTCATCCAGAAATGAGCAGGAAATTAACACAAATGAATGATGTAATTGAAAACGTTATTCATGAATTGGATGATGACACAATTTTATTTGTTCTTGGAGATCATGGAATGACAAGCACAGGTTAATTAACTATGAATAATTATGATACGAGATTTTAACTTATCATGAATGTTTAGGTGATCATGGTGGTGAAAGCAAGAATGAAATAAACGCAGCACTTTTTGCATATTCAAAGAAACCATTCTCAGACGCCTACGTTCAGCATAATAATACAGTGAAACAAGTTGATTTAGTACCGACATTGTCTGTGTTGCTTGGAATTCCAATACCACACTCAAATCTTGGCTCACTCATTCATGACTGCCTTCCTGCAGATGTGCATTCATGGAAGCATATAGCATTTGCGTCATGGGCAAATGCACAGCAATTAATCAAGTACATTACTGAGTATGCAGCGTCTTCGGATTTATTCACAGCCGATAAGCTGAATGAAATAATGGAGGATGGTATGGCGTTGCGCAAAATGATCAACGAAGTGAAAAGCAAAAAGGACGCGTTTGAATTCATTAATGCAGTTGACTTGTTTATCAGAAATACGCGTGCAATGTGCGAAGAAATATGGATTCAGTTTGATGCATTTAGTATGGCACGCGGCTTGTTGTTACTTTCATGCGTAACAATTTTTGCGTATTTAGTTGTAGACGGCGTTGTTGATATTACGGCTATAATCAACCAGAAATTTGTTAGTTTATGCTATGCATCTACTGCAGTAGCAATTCTAGTCAGTTATGTAGTTTATCTACTGAAATATGTACCGTCTTTGCTCAATGCTATCTATTTCTTATCCGGGCTAGGCGCGCTTGTAATTTTGACATACATTGCCGTAGAGCAATTTACAGACATTTCGAATTCGCTTCACAATTCATCAAAATCACGCACTTGGGTTGATGTTCTAAATCGCGTAATTCTTGCGTTTACAGCTTTGATGCTGCTGTCCAATAGTTTCATATTGGAAGAATCGAAAGTAACATTGTTCTTCTTACTCACTGTCATTTTATTACAACTTGTGCAATTTATGCTTTCAAAGCTCCAGAACAAAAACGTTACCTTAAAAGTTCTTGCAAAGAACAAAATACTCATTGTGATTTTGATCATCTGTACTCTTTTAAGAGTGTCAATGAATTATTGGAGGTGTAGAGAAGAACAAGGTTGTAATAATTCAATATTTTTATCGTCAAAGACGACCGGTGGGAAAGTTGAATGGTTTGTTTCTGCATTTTGCACAGTCGGTTTCACGATATTAATGCGTATTTGGCTAATTACTTGCGGGAATTTAAACGGGCTGTCCGTAAATGTATTGATTGCCAAATATGCAACAATTGTAACGGCTTTAAGCATATCTGGCTTTTGGATTCTTCATGGGCTTCCCACTGAAACTAAGCATAAAATGCTAGGACCAATTCAAGCAGACACCCTAGCATGGACTGCATACGCAGGAATTGCTTCAGGCATATTGTCAGTACTTTTTAAACCGTTATTTGTTTATCATTTGAATGATAAAACACAGATTGAAGTAACTGGTGATAATGTAATACCACAGTTAGCTAAATATGTGTTTGATAGCAAAGAGAAGAAGCCGCCTGTGGTGTTCGGATTAGCAACAATTTATAGTGCTGCTTTTCTATTAATTGTCACTAATTTTTCTTTCATTTGGTTGCTACTTTTGGATTACGTTCTTGTTCCCTCATGTATCGCATTGCTGGTGGCAGTAGCTGTATCACTTTTAGTCATTAGCATTTTGAAATTTGAGAAAGCCACTAACATGAACGACTTATTGTCGTATCAAAGTTCAGATATTATGATATGGTTTTTGTTTTCGATTTATATATTTTATGCAACTGGACATCAACCGGCGTTTCCAAATATTTCATGGGAGGCTGCTTTTGTTGGAACTATTGACAAAGACGGGCAATTAATTAATAATGTTATACCAGCATCTCTGGTAATAATTAATACATTTGGATCGTATATCCTTATGGGATTAACCATACCGCTAATATTAATCGCGCCGTTTACGTTTTACGCCATTGCGCCTTCTCTGATAAACAAGAAGTCCAAATTTAATTTGCATCGAGGCGAAATGGAATTGTACGACAGTGAACAGAATGTGCTTGAATCTCTTTTCAAATTGAGTATAAAGTACATCATGTGCCATATTCTCAGGGTAATTATATCGATGGTCTTTATTGAATGTTAAAGAATAACTTTTGTATCTGTTTTAGATGTTTGCAATAATGTTATCATCAACCATTCATTGTCGGCATTTAATGGTGTGGAATGTCTTTGCGCCAAAATTAATTTTTGAAGGAATTGCATTGTTTGTAACACTTGGCTCTGCAATTTTAGGCTTTATAATTTTCATTCATGTCAGCCAAAAATTGGATAATTTTGTAGTTAAACTGTGCAAACAAAATAGTTAAACACGAACCGCATTGAGTGGACGTTTATTTGCGAAATAAATTAAGGGGTGAATTTTAAAATGAACTTTAATAGTAAAGTAGAGATTATCTACTAACACCCCTTAAATTTGTGGAATTCTTAGTAGGTGCTAAAACTTTACATTGAAGCCGTATTTTTATATTTTAGATACTAACAGCCATTCTGAATCTTACGAAGCAAATAATCATGTATTTTTTAGCGATGTCATAATTCCACTTTTCAGACCATGAGATACAAATTTGATATGGCGCAAAATCACAAAACTATCACAAAGGCTTTGGACTTATTGTCGTAAAACGATTTTGGATTGTAGATGTACAAATATGGTATATAATAGCTGTTGGCTTGGTATCAATGCATTTAAATACTAATTCAAATATAGCTGGCTTAGATAGTTGAGGGGGTCTTAATATGCATTGTCAATGTCTACAGTTGGATTACTACATCTTCAGTGATGGTATCAGTTTTTTATGATCTCATGGAGCAGGAATTCAATTGGAATTTATTGTAGAAATTGCTCCAAGGTTTTCCACACATAAAATGCATTCAGAATGTTGACACTGAATATGAAGAGCTAATTCATGGTTTTTCACATGGCAGATGTAGGTGTGTATGCAGTAGAATCACATTTTTTTCATTTAAATATTTTAGGGTGATGAACTATTGATAAGTTAAAATGTTGCTTGCTACCAATGAATTGGTTTGCTGCTTGTGTCTCCATCAATATGGCTGCAACTCTGTTTATAAATTTAACTATGAATTTCAATACAGATCCACTTTTCTAGATAATCACAAAATATCATTCATAGCCAAACTTCTCTGAGGGTTAGTGTTACATGAAATCTTTTTCTGCTGCAATGATGGATTGATTTGATGTCAAGATATAATGAACTTAAATTGGTAAGTGAAAATTTGATTATAGTCACTTATACCAAGTACAAGTGTATATATGTGTTTTGGGTTTGACTAGTTTGAACATAGCTATTATAGTTTATGAATTAATTTTTTTTTTATTAACTGCTTTGTAATTCAATTTCTGATACTGCTAACTACAACAAACTTTTTTAACACCTACTTTTATACTTTGAACTTGGTGACTTTGCCACTTACTCTTATTCTAGGTATTATACTTGACTAACAATCACTGTGTAGTATTATGTAGTATTCTTTCAGAAAATCCATCATATTTCTACTTCTGATGCTGCCAGCTGGAGTGAATTTGCTGAGTATGTTGGTCTCGGTACATCTATACCACTTACTTCTAGCTATTATAGGTTTGCTAATAATCACCATTTTATCCTTTCAGAAAATCCATTGTAATTCCACTTCTGATGCTGCCAGCTGGAATGAAGATGGTGAGTATGTTGGTATTTGTATTTCGGTACATCTATGCCACTTAATTTTATTCTAGCTATTATAGTTTACTCATAATCACTAATTATATTGTATTCTTTCAGAAAATCCATCGTAATTCCACTTCTGATGCTGCCAGCTGGAATGAAAATGGTGAGTATGTTGGTTTTTGTATTTCGGTACATCTATGCCACTTAATTTTATTCTAGCTATTATAGTTTACTTGTAATCTCTAATTATGTTGTATTCTTTCAGAAAATCCATTGTAATTCGACTTCTGATACTGCCAGCTAGAATGAAGATGGTGAGTATGTTAGCATTTGTATTTCAATACATCTATGCCACTTAATTTTATTCCAGCTATTATAGTTTAGTCGTGATCACTAATTATGTTGTATTCTTTCAGAAAACCCATTGTAATTCCACTTCTGATGCTGCCAGCTGGAATGAAGATGGTGAGTATGTTGGCATTTGTATTACGGTACATCTATGCCATTTAATTTTATTCTAGCTACTATAGGTTACTTGTAATCAATAATTATGTTGTATTCTTTTAGAAAATCCATTGTAATTCCACTTCTGATGCTGCCAGCTGGAATGAAGATGGTGAGTGTGTTGGTATTTGTATTTCGGTTCATCTATGCCACTTACATTCATTCTAGCTACCATAGTTTAATTATCATTGCTAATTATGCTTTTGCAGGTATTTGATGGTTACTCAACCAAACCCATTTATCGGACGTGGGCCCAGGGTAGTTCTAACCATTTCATTGTTATGATGATGTTGTTTATAATAATAATTTGAGCGGTTAATAAGAATTACTAGTAGTGACATCTATTGAAAGTGAAAACAGCAGTTACAGGGACCATTTATCTACTTAAAGTTCCGCTAGTTCTCTCGAGATGGCGCCACTAGTAAAAAGCTTTACTGGTTGCCTAACTTTTTTTCAAAAATTAAACATTTAAAACTTAAATAACTCTTTAACTATTAGCGCTACAGGGTCATGCGATAGCTCATTTTAATCAGCTTGCTGAGATCTACAAGTACACCAAATTTCAGCTGTTTTTATGTTTAATTAGAGTCCAAAATAGAATCCGTTCAAATTTGATACACGGGTAGATCTCAACAAGCTGATTAAAATAAGGTATCGCACCACTCTGTAGCACGTATACTTAACGAGTTATTAAAGTTTTAAAATTTCACTTTTGTGACGAAAAAGTTTTCATCTTATCAGCGCTGATAACATTTAAACTTTTTCAATGACACGCATAGAGCGGGAGATATAAAATTATTGGATTCTATTTGAATTCTTATTAGATTCTTTTCCGGCCCCCATGATTGTTCGCGCCAAAATTAAAAGTATCTCTTTACGTTTATGTGATCCTAGTACAAAAAGGCAAAAAATGAATATAAGAAATGAAGAAATCATGGGAAAATTGAATTTCTTATATTCATATTTTGTCTTTTTGTACCGGGATCACATAAACGTAAAGAGATACATTTAATTTTGGCGGGAACTATCATGGGGGACGGAAAAGAAATTCATATTTTGTCTTTTTGTACCGAGATCACATAAACGTAAAGAGATTCTTTTAATTATGGTGCCAAAAGTTATGGAGGCCAGAAGAACGCCATTTTGTTGCGAGTTTTTGTAGCTCTTGAACCACACGCCCTAAATAGGGGTGTGATACCTCATTTTATTCAGGAAACTTATCTCTATTCGCATATTAACTTTGAAACGTAGTGGACACCATTTAATTGCATAAATTCAACAATTTCCAGTAAAGAATATAATATAGGCAATTTGTATTACACGCCATTTTGTAAACCCATGGCGCCATCTGTCGAGGAAGGGCAATACTACGGCAAAACTGTAGAATCCAGTGGACACAGCGCCATCTTTCGGGGAAGGACTGAATATGATGTCAACTAAGTACAGTTTACATATTTATTAGAAAACCTAACCAAATATGTCAACGGCGTGACTTGTAATTGAAAAAACAGTTGGTTCCTTACCGTCCTAGGTGTTGTGAAATAATTAGCTCCCATGGATTTGATATAATCATCAAATGACCTGAAGAAATACATTATAAATAGAAACAAACGTAAGCTATCATAATTGTTTATAATTATTCAGGGTTTAAGTGCCAACACACTTACCGAGTATTATAGAACTGGATATATTGTTTCCAAAATTATCATCAAATACCTGAAAAATATATTGGAATTAGTTAAACTATAACAGTTTGAGTAAAGTAACTAGGGTAGTTACTTGGATTGAGAGCTTAAATGCCCATGTACTCACCTATTTTCAGCCCTCATGTTTGACTGAAATGAAACCGATCATCAACCAACTGAAACACACATTAAATTAAATTTTGAAATACATTCATTACAGGAAAGATCATTATTGTAAATGCATAAGCTTGATTTTCCACCCACCTATTGCCATACAATGGAATGGGAATTGCCTTCATACATTAACTGAAAAAATACACAGAAATTACAAATATTTGATAACCTATAGCAGTTGGTATAAAACTGGGTAGTTATTACGATTTAGGGTTTCAATATACTTGTACTCACCAATTTTTATCCATCTGCCTTGAAAAAGAGTTATTATCAACCGACTGGAAAACATGATGTGGCTTGGAACAGAATAAACATTGGCTTCAAATAGCAACTGAAAAATACATAGAAATTAGACCAAAATCGTAAACTCTATTAGTTAGAATAACAATCACACCAGGTCGTGATTATGATTCAAGGATTAAATGCCCATGTACTCACCAATTTTTAGCTATATGCCCAGCACACAATAAGAGTTATCATCCACAAACTGAAATTAAATTAGAAATTCATTGTTTACACAAAAATTTCCTAACATAATTCTACATCAACACTGACCTATTTCAATAATGTTGCTGCAACCATATGTATGCATGTACGTATGTTGTATTGGCTACTTAGGCACACCAGGGCCCGTTGTAATACCAACTACCGACGACTATGCAACCATAACAGCAGCTGTCTTCATATTGTGACTAAAAAAAATACATTAGAATTACAAATAAATCACAACCTACAGTAGTTGGGATTAAACTGGGCGGTACCTATAACTAAGTACTTAAATGTTCATGTTCATACCTAATTTCATCCTTCTGCCCTTAATTGAATGAACAGACACTCAATAGATGTTGAATGTACGAGTATTAAAATGTGATAGCCATGATGAAATTGCTTATTATAAACCAAGTTTCAAATGGCCCCAGTACACTTCTTCAATTTCTCAAGTGCTTGCATGACCATTAAGCCTCTCGATATAACTGCTGCAGATTCCTCAATTAGGAAACCCATTGACATACTGCAGTTTGTTTATAAAATAATCAGCTATAATGTTAGGAGACAATTTACCATTTTACAACATAGTTCACCAATGGCTCCATTAAATTATCATCATTTAAAATTGGTGTGTTATTTAAATTCATCATTTGAGGTACAGTTGGACCAAACAAATCTGTATCAAGTAGGCCTATATTATTTGTAGGATATTGTAGTTTTAAAGCTGTGGACAAATTAACTACAAGTTCATTTCTATAATTACTATAGGTATTTTTAAATTCACCTGCTGTAGTACTTTTGCCAACACCACCTTTCCCTGAAGCAACCAGAATAATGTTTTTGACTCCAGGTATTGGCTTTACCTTTGGTAGACTGCTCACCATGATTTCTTGGCATCTTTGCTATAATTTGTCATGTTTCTCAGATGAGATCTGTATGCTTCGACTTAAGTTTAACTGTAAACATGAATACATATAAATATTATTTATGAGACTAAATTTCAAATATAATTACATGATTACTTATACACAATGTGTGTACTTTGTCGTAACAATTCATGAAAGTTCTTGAAGTGCATTTATCAAATAATTAACATAAGGTTACCTAATACTCTTAACCCTGATCAACACAAAGTTACAATTAAGATTCTTTGAGTAGTGCAAACACGTTCATGCTGTGAATCTAGTGTGAATCAAGTGATTATGAACACTTAAATTGAGATAAATATTATCTTCCAGTTTTCAACTTCCAGTAAATTCAACCTTTAATTAATTCAAGAACAATTTATAAATTAACAATTACTATTACAAAAGATGAAGCTGCACAATTCCAGTGTTTACACACACTTGTTCAGGTAACTGGCTCACCAGGTAATTTTTATAATACTATGACGCGACGGCCGTTTGACAACTTGCTTCTGGAGAGTAGAGTTTCATCGTTCATCAAAGTAAATTGATAATAGAGTTTTTCCTTATGCGAGTTGATGGTTATGTCCATAGACGGCGCTGCTATTGGATTTCAAAACTTTTGTAAAAGTATTTTGCATATTAAAGAATAATTATATTGGATGTATAAACAGGGCATTATTACAATGTAACTTTATTTTTGTTTGCTATTTATTTATATTATTCTTGTCACATTACTTGTATGATTTTTATATCCGTTTTTGTCATGGAATTCTTTTATAATTGGCTGACAAGGTACAGAAACATTTAAGATAAACTGTTTATAAGCTCATATATTTTATTTTTAGATAAAAAAGGATTGCTCCAATAAAATTAGTTACAAATCATGTAGTAATCATAGTTGATCTGAGTTGCTAAGATGGATTGAAGCTTAAGGGTTTGTATAGAATCAATGCACAAGTATAAGTTTTAATTCTTTTATTGTATGACAGTTAGCGGTACATGGGCAAAGAGCCGACTGGTAATTGTGAGATCCTGAATCCCGGACTCCGCGGGAGTTCAAAAAAAATTTAATACCTATGGAACAAAAATTGCATTCAAATATAAGTTTTAATTTAGTCAAAGTAAGACAGTTGGTGGTGCAGTGGTAAAACACATGCCCAGTAGCCGTGAGGTCCCGGGTTCGAATCCTGGGGTCTGAAATTTTTCGGAAATTTAAAATTTTAACAGCAAATACTTCCCAAGTAATTATTTGGCGTCAGGCAGAGTTACTTCTTAAGTAGAATGGTCATTCAATTGGCCATAACGCTTGTATTCAAAGCAAGCACTTGGAAAATAATTCTAAGTCTCTACTTGATCAAAGAAGCGGCCCCCTTACTGTATGACGTCACAAACCGAGGTCTGTTGGTAACGAAAATCGGGAATGGGGAGGCAGTTGCTAGTCGGACAGCGACCGAGCTGGTCGACAAGCAACCTGCTGGGGAGCGGAGCTTGGGGTGGGCCATCTGAAGACAATCTTAATACGTACGGGCTTCGAAAATTTAAAAAGGGGCCCTTGTACGTCCCCGGGGGCCCCTATCGGACATACAACTAAGTCCATCGGGGCCCCCTTTGCGTACAAGGAGTTTAAAACTTGGAAATTCAAGTTGCTATTCTCAGGATTCGAACCTGAGACACACGGATCACAGCCATAGCCGTAACCACTAGGCTATTGGGTGTTGTTGATACAGCTAAATTAGATCTTGCCCTTCTATGCTCAGATTCGTTTGAATTGAAAACTTAAAAGCATAATTCAACTTGCTTTTCTCGGGGATCGAACCCGAGGCACTCAGACCACATCCATAGCCTAAATCACTAGGCTATGGAGTGTTATTGCTGTTGCTGAATTTGATCTTCCCCTTATATGCTCAAATTCATTTGAATTGAAAACGAATATTCCAAACTGGCTTTCCCAGGGATGGAACCTGGGATACTAATATCATAATTATAGACTACCCCGAGGCTGTGGAGTACTGTTGCTGTAGATGTATCTGATTCTGGCCATATCAAGATTGTGCTCTCCAACGAACTAATTACAACATTCTCCAGCAATGTTATGATTAATTATAATTCATCAGCAGTCTGTTGTTGTCGCTTGCTCATTGCTGTTAATGAGCATTAAATTATATCATTTAATCAATGGGCAATGCAAAGAATTCAATTGTGACTTCATTTCACTCATATTAACAATATCTTTGATTACTCATTATAATATACATGTATTATATTGGTGATCCAGGCACAGATAAAATTCATTAAAAGAATAATTTTCATTTATCCCAAATCATACAATCCAACTGTTTCTAAGTGTGTTTACTTATTACTTCAATTACATAACTTAGTGAGTCTCTTAAATATATGTGAATAGTTGTAATTAATTTATTTGCAAGGATCTCATACACACACTTATCATACATTCAATTTCCACATAAGCAAATAATATAATTACAATATTTACATATTTAAAGTATCAGTGCATGTTCGATAACTAAAAATTCATTGAAACAGTTAATCAACTTAAATACCATTTGAAATGTATATGAATTATACGATTTCATTTATATAGAAGAAACATTTCTAGTCAAACACAAGTTATAATAGTGAATAATTTAGCTATTCATTCACGTTAATTGTAACTTAATTTTAATATTCTTAACTATCTAACCAGTCTTACGAGAACTCACACAATTTAAAATCCTTGCACAATTTTCATTTTTCACGTATCTACATTTCAATGTCTTAAAGTTATTTTATGCTTATTTTTCCCTTAATAACCAGTTGTGTCCGTCTTCAAAATTGATAAAATCTATCTTCGTAATAAGCATATAGAATTTTGAGAACAGTTTCTTCACAACATGTATAATTTATTGTACATTGTGAAATATCAGGACTTCCAATAACTTGTGTTTTATAAGTATCTGAATAATATCCGGCCATCAAGAAGGCGTTTATAAATTATTTACAATAATTACACCTACTTACAAATGGGTATTGTTGTTTGAAGTAAATATAAAAACGAAAACAATACTCCAGTCCTTTTTTAGTCTTAAATTCAATCAAATTCAGCAAATGATATAAACAACTATCAAGAATCAAAGTGACCAAATCGTTAATTAATTTTATATAAAAACGCATAGAACTGTACCAATAATTGAAAACTATTCATAGTATCGGATCAAGCATTGAACAGTAAACTTAAGTCCATTGCGGATCGTGTACAATTCGTTAACCATATTCAATTAATTATTTGGTTTAACAATATTACGATTATTAATGTAGCTATACTATGCTTAATAGAATGTTAATTCAGTGTCTCCTTCCTGATTAATTATTATTAGAAATTTCTATATATTTTAAGTCTTTTAAAATTTTGTTGTCTCGATGAGTTATCTCGCATTTAAATTTTGATCTAGAACTGAATATAAAGTACATTATTTCTCAAACAACTGCAAACGTAATTACTAAGAATAAATAACGTAATCTATCAACGTGTTGCTGTTTCGTGAATGGCAACTGCCAGTGCTAGGATTTTCAAATTCAATTCTTCGCCCTATTGTAACATTAGTCAACATTATCTTGAAATATTAAACGAATAAATCCAGGAGATCCTGTAAGCGGAGATGCGCAAAACGGGCACACCGCGTGAAATCCATTCGTACCATGTGGTATTGCAACATTGGCCCAGTATCTAAGCAACATAACACACCGCATTAAAACATTAAATTACACATTAAGCAACTATAATAAACTAACTTCACAGTTTTCTCGGTTGCCATGTGACCGCATGGATTAAACGCAAATGTGGGTGAACCGGAATCGACATAAAACGAAGGCTCCAGACCGACGCAAACTTTAACAACAGGGCCCAACTGGAATGGACAAGTAAATTATGTACAAATGCAATATACAACTCTGAATAATAAATACCTCTAAACAAATTGGACATTTTCTTGCTCCCGAATCTTTATCCTGGCCCCAATCATGCAAACCTTGGACGTGTCCACAGTTGAGGTAGACGTAGGGTTGTTGTTGATTCTCATTAGGGGTTACTTTGCGTGATATCACAAGCGTATTCAAACCAACCGGACATTGTGGTCGTCCCGCATTGATTTCATCAATTTGTCGTTCCAAATCTCGTTTACTCTAAATCAACAACACTTATTAATAAATGATGAACAACAAACACTCAAACATAGCACTTACTGGTGATTTAGCAAGGCCCTCAGCTGACCTCCACAGCAAAGTGGCTCCGCACAAATCAATTAAAGTACCATCTTGTAAAACATTCGTTTCTTCTTCCACCTGAAAACAATTACAAAATCATCATCCCAACAAATTAAATCATATAATCCATACCACTTGTCCTTTTTGTTGTGCTGATCTCGATTCTCTCAGGGAAAAAACACCACCGCCGACTGAGGTTTCCAGCCAAAAGCCACTTTTAGCTTCGCCGCCACAGAAACTTCCTCTGGGATGCATTATCAGAACACCGTTGGTCGTTAACCCATCAATTTCTCTACCATTCTCCTGCCATTTGGTCGCTTTTTCCTATTAATATAAATCATATTAACACTAAGCGTTAAATCATTCGTATCAAATATCTCACTCCCAAAAATATATTTCTCGATGTGTCAAATCCTGCCGCATATATTCGACATATTTTCGGACAATTTCGATCCGCTAAAATTCTACACGCGAAACGTGATATCGTACTCTGCATTACTTTATTTTCGCCTGTTTTATCACCAGGAATTGTATCCATTACTACGAAGTCAATGGGAGATTCTGAAGACCTTCCAATCTACAAACCACAAACACAATTAACATCCCAAACTAGAAATCATTAATTAAAAATCGTCTCCTACTTGAAACATATCCGTTTCGTCATCGGCTGTGTATTCTACGATCACTGCTTGACTTCGCGATAATGTGTACGAAATCGAGTGCTGATGAGCATCTAAAATAGCTTGCGAAGAATGCGGAGTCTTCACCAAGTAATGTTTTGATCGCTTCACGCCGTTTGCATCCTGACGTTTGTATAGAACGAATTTGCTTCGTCTTCTGCCTCTGTCGCCCTGAGGTAAAAATCCATTATATCTGCAAACACACAAGCACATTCTACATTCTGCGCATTGTCCAACTGCCAAGTTTATAACTTCCGCAATTTGCAACAATCTAGAACAGCGAGCTTACGAGAGAAAGCTGAAAAAACCTTGAAATTTAAGCAACGAATAAAAACTTTAGTTATTTTTTTTTCAACGCGTTTCAATATCCCACTAATGCTTGAGACATATATGCTTCATAATTCTAAGAACCGCATAAGAGCAACGCAATGATGACCAAGTGTCTGAATATTTGATGAGTTATATTGATTTCCGGCTATTATCATGCGGTGCACAATGCATCAAGCGCGCCTACGTCACACACTCTTTCAACCAACAATCCTGCCGATGTTGCAGTTGTGTCCTTGAACTACTTTGTTCCTCCTGGGATGCAAGGATACACTTGTCCGCATTTCTCTTTTAACTCAAGCCGCATTAAAAAACATGCTACAAAAATTGAACTAACGATATCACTTTCTTTCGTCATTCTTGTTTCGTTAGCCTCGTTTCACTTATTATGCTGGTATAATTACTAATTATACCCAAAATGTATAAACTAATTACCGAATTTAGTTTCATTAACCATATTTATGTCAATTGACTTGTTTATGAAACAACAAGAACAACAACAAAGAGAAATATTATGCGTTATTAATTTTTTTTACATAACTATTCTTGTTTAAGTTGCAGGCGGATGTAGGCGTTCTTACATAAACTAGAGAGATATTTAAATACAAAAAGTTTGTTTCCACGCGTAGAACAATTGGGAGCGGATCTAACCATCCATCTCCTAGACTTTTAGCTCCATCATAAGATGAACAAAACGGCAAAAAATGAGAGTAAGATAACTGTGTGAATATAAACAAATGTGTGTCGTATTTAACATGTGAAAATTATCATCATCCATCTTTAGTGCATCGCATGTATGCAACCTTGGATCGATTAACTTCGATTTTGTTTTGTTTGCATTTGATATCCACGCAATTTCTGTGTACTTCATGTATGTAGATCAATAATTGAATGGCAGTGAACGATTTCATAGCGCTCGCTGTCTGTCATAAACGACTACTCATTTATTATTAATCAAGAGACGGGATTATTATCAAAGCGCCTCCAAAGTACTTTATTAAATTGCGGACGATTCGCGTTTATGATTCTTTGTGTTAGGCGCGGCATTCCCCAATGTGCAATTCGTTTACTCGCGAGCGCGCGCGATCGCGCAATTGTGTTTGCAATTCGCATCAGTAATCTGTACGTCGACAAATATTGAATGTTGAACGCCAGTCCCATTAAATATTTAAAATACACATATGTGTGTACCTGTTTCAAAAGCAATCGCAATTGATTGAACGCAATATAGAGTCTGCGAGCAATGTTCTCCCATAAACAACTATGAATTGTATTCGCTCCGTCTCTAATGTGCTTTTTTTCATTATTACTTGAATCGTTTTGAACATGGCGCTAGATTGGTTGGCATGCGCGCATTATCAGCGAGGGCGCACATTAAATCAACATCAATTATGCATTAAATTCTTTGAAAGTATCCGCACAATGCGTTCAATATTCACGATGTTGCGCATTACCATCGGCTCGATGAATGTTCTCTTCCCATGCACACATTAAGTAATTACATCTGTACCTACAATTATTCAATGTGCGCGGTAGTAGCAGCACTAAGAAGTACTTACCCTAAAATGACTAGTTCACCGTATTTGATTTGCTGCTTCGGCTTATCCGAATTTGTACCGTCTCCTCGCTCCTCGAGAATTGGCGACTCAGTGCCGTCCGATCTGCAAACAGAAACAAAACAGGCCAATGAAATATTTTATATCAAGTGTACAGATACGCGCAAACAATGACATAAAGTAGAGTAATTTCCAGCCACGATTCAATATTTTCATATTTATACGGCTTGCGCGCATAAACTGTTTATTTAATCAGAGTGGATTTGCCGTTCGCATACGCGTTATGCAATTCGCGATGGCAATGACATGGAAACAAAAAAAGTTACCCAATTACACGGAAACCGCGAGAGGAAGAACAAAGAACGGTTTTCCTTGTGCTGCCTCAAGATGACCTTGTTTACAGTATCCATCTATGGCTTGACTCGCGATTTTATGGACGATGAGACAGGACGAATTGGACAAGTTGTTCTTTCAAAGTTGAAAACTGTTATGCTCGCTTTATACATGCATACATAGATAGATATGTGTACTGTTAGACGAGAGATGATACGTTTGATAAAAACTCAGTAGATTCAGGCATTCAGCATCCAAACACCAGCAGCCATAGAGAGCGTGTTTGTGCACGATGCGTGTGAGCAGGTTATCGACCCTTTACGTTTTAATAGACTGCAAATGGGCCCGCGGTAATACACACAACTAACATCAACAAAACGCATTAATGACAAACTAGGTCCATGTACAACCGCATCAAACTTTGTTAACAAAACACAGCCAGCATGCGACTGCTCCAGCTTAGTTTGCATTACCTCTATCTGTCCATCTCACTACAATAGTATTCGTGTTGCGCATCTTTTTGTCACGTTCGAATTATAAATAATACGTATTTATCTTTCGAGGTGCGCGCGCGCGCTCGCGCATATTGTGCGAGAAGTGATTGAGCGTGTTATAAATGTAGAACATACTAATTCGCTTCATTATGAGTGCGCCTCTCCTTGTACCGCCGCGGTACAAGCTGCTGCGTCTGGTAGGCGAGAGATGCAATTCCAGGCCATTTAAATTTAATCCCACTATTTATAAGTAACATCAATAATGTCTGAATTGGATGTGTATCATGTCCAGCTGCAAGCGTGTGCTGTGTATGCGCGCTCTCCTTCAATTTTAAAACACTTCTCTCCGCAGACGTTTAGTTTAATGCAGTATGTGCGCGCGCCTCTTCTCTTCGAACGAATTAATTCACTTCCACGAAATAATTACTTACTTACAATACCGGTCTTTGTTTATCAATCGGATAAAGCGTTCATAAAACGAACTACCGCTTGATTCGTTATTTATTAATAGCTGATTGTTTTATAAACAATGCGATTTGCCTTGAAATTGATGTAAACAGTACTTGAATTCAATTACGTTTTACATAGATATTTGCTGGAGATTGACTTTAAGAGATACCAAACTTTATGACAAATTCTCAAATAGCTCGTCAATTGCTTCTTTTGCAGGTGGCATGCGCTATAAAGTACTAAAACTAATGGACAATAAAATAATCGCCAATAAATGTTAATCCCACATCTCGCTTGCACTAATCATCGCCTAAACAAACAGCTTTATGCTTTATATTAAATTATTCTCACTACATGATGCAGCAAAACGTTCGCATAATTATGATTTTGAAATGATCAAATTGCCAATGCATGTAGCAAAATAAATATGAAAAAATGGTAAATATTTAAACAAGTGCTCTCACTGCCTAATAAGGGGCACTTTTTAAATGTCATCAAGTGTTATGCCATCGAATCGTAAAAAGTTTTTTCAATAAGCCGCGTGTTTGTTTACGCTTCCGTGATGCTTAATGAGGAAAATGTCAACTCGCCGACGTGCATAGCACATACTTGAATAATACAGCATATTGAATATGCGAGTCGGCGGCGGCGATAGCGGTGGCGGAGCTATTGCCGTCACCAGCATGGATGACGACGGTAATAACCCGTCGTTATGGGAACGCATGCTTACTTATATGTATGGATGAACGATTGATATACGTAATAGATGCGCGGCTTCAATTGCATTGACAAAATCAATAACTTCGACGGTCGACGGATGACAAGCTCCTCTCTTCACCAGCTCCGCATGCGATCCAAACCCGTGGATCCGTCAAAACTAGCTCTATACATAAACCACCACGTGTAGAGGCAGTTCAAACGTGCACGTGCGCTTATCGAATAAATGGGAGCTTGATAACGCTAATAAAGTCTACAACATGTATTAATATGGCACACATTCGCTTTGGCGGCACGATTTTTAATCGTTTTTATTTTACCTATTACACGCGTATTATTTACCGTTACACCACAGCCGCCGTCATATCACGTCGCGCAAAAATTCATATGAATATTAATTTGTTTTTTGTTGTCGCCCGTAATGACTTAACGGTATTTCCAAAAAAAAAATGTGATTAGATTCCTAAATCAAATCACAATAACTCTAATCTGCCAGTAATTATCATTGCAACTCGAAAATAGAATAGATGAGGTGAGGTACAACAAAAATGAAACCTTCTCAGAGCGAGCGGCAAAAGCCTAGATGAAATTACATAGCTTGCGGTTTAATTATTGGTTTACGTTCGTATTTTCTTCGAGTTACTCCGCATGTGGGATTTCTAAAAGCGATTATCGCATATACGAAAAAGGCATAAAGAAATAGAAACCAACCAGCGAGATGGAAAAACTAGTTTCACCTAATTTTTCAAATAGGCCATGCTATGCGCAACGCGAGAGACAGTAAATTACAAGGTAAAACAAACCGAGCAATTTTCTCTCATGCTGTGAGACTCCTACGAGCTAATAACGCACATACAGTCACAGTCATACGTTTCCAGTCATTTCCAATCGTAGATCATACGTCGTAAGCTACACCTATTAATTTGAACTCGCTGGGATGCGCACCAACAACGTAACGTCCGGACACATCAAACGGCTGTTTCGCTTGCCTTTTTTTACGTTAGTGTGTCAGCCAAGCAAAGCAAGCAAGCGCGCGAGCGGCGGGCGCACTCGCGTATAATTTCATCGTGTCACGTCGTCTATGTCTATACAAGTCGTTTACACAATTACTAGTTGCGGAGGAAAGTTGTGCGCCAACTCCTAGGACTCTCAAGAGCTCTAGCTCTGCATCGCAGGAGAAAAAAACCACACTCGATTGCAACACTCGCTGTGCTATTCTCAGCGAAAGGTAAGTAAGCCATTCATTTACCGACGTCTCTCAGCCTCAGCCACAGACACAGACTTAGCAACACGCCTACAAGAACTCGATAAAAGTGCATCAAATTCAATTCAATTGAGCAGGACAAACTTTGCTCTTTCATTCACAATTCGCTTTAATCCAAGTGTAATTAGTTCATGCAAAACGTTTAATTAGATTGGCTGACTTATCTCTCCGTATCAACTAATAACGTCATTACGGCGCGCAGACGAAAACGTGTGGAATGAGCGAAAACAAATTACGGAATTCATTCAACTGCATTCAACAAATTATCCACTCTTCAAGTGCAATTGAGAATCCAGGTCAGGGGCGAAATAGACCGATGAAATATTATTACAAAAATTACAGCAATTTTGCCATTAACGTATCAATCACTAAACCGCATCTTCCATCTGTTATTTGATTGCTATTTGTCGCTTAAACGACATACAATCACATCTCGCCTTAATTCCCCAAGGGTGAACACGATGCACGAGAGGCATTAATGCATAAAGTTAAATCGCGTAAGAGCCAGTCAACCTTGAAAATGAGACATGTTAGTGTCCCCTGCGTATTTACATCATTAATATGCCAAAAATACGTTCAGCAAGCAAAAAGTCATCATCCACTCGAACAATTCCGCGAAAATCCTTCCGAAATCGTGGGGCGCAAAAAATAAACAAACCGCAACGAAAAGAAAATCAATAAAACCAAACAACAAATATAGAATGCCAGCATTTATCATGCTTCTCTGAAGACTGTCAAGTTAATTGTCATGCTTCTAGTCAAATTAAAGTTTTCTCACTGCGGTCGCCTGATAATATTCAATAAAAATGTATAAAATGCACGTTTCGTGTTTTTCCACGGTGCGCGCACCT
The DNA here is from genome assembly GCA_963978815.1 of Aleochara curtula. Taxonomy (NCBI): domain Eukaryota; kingdom Metazoa; phylum Arthropoda; class Insecta; order Coleoptera; family Staphylinidae; genus Aleochara; species Aleochara curtula. The sequence continues at coordinate 13,148,910 of OZ022216.1, read as the reverse complement.
CCGCAAGAAAGGCGCACAACAAAAAATATGCATGTATAAAATGTAATGGAATATTTATTACACGCGGAATTTAATATTCGTAAGAGGATAATAATGTCAGTGCCAATAATTTGTGTCGTCTCTTTTTTCCTCGTCAAGCCTAACGCAATTGTTTTTTGTGTGCGCGTGTTTACTTTCAGCTCAACTGCCATATCAGCTTGCTATTAAAAAAAAAAAAACGTCCTGTGACATAATTGCAAGTAAGTAAGTAAGTAATAAACTTTCAATATGTTATGCAATTGTAACAATAATGCATCGATTTCACTGGTTCGTTTTATGCCATACAGAAATGCGTTTATTATGTTTTGCGGTCACGTCACTACAAGTAAAAACACATACCGAAAACGCAATATAAACTCGCGATATAAACAGATTGTGTTCGTGAACGATAACCGCATCACGTCATAATGCAGCCACCGTTTGGCGATTTACAGCGAGTTTAACAACATGTTAGCGCGGACAGCCACCGAATGGTAACATAAACCAACCAATGTTATATTAGATTACATGATCAGTTTTTTTACGCTGCCATTGTTGCACTCAAACACAACAATGCGACTGCAATAATATTCGACAAACACGCTGATTGAAGTAACACGCGTTAGAATTACGTCTGCATTGCTCGTGTGATGCGAAATTCATCGAATTGAAATCATGTTGCTGGGGCATTGCATAAATTATTTCCGAGAGCAGAGCGCAGGGCAGGCAGACATTATCCGGGAATTTTATGCACTGGCACGTCGTTATTTACCCAGTAAAGAATTCAAATTGCGCGTTGCCACTCTGAATAATCATTTGCGATTAAAAATGATTAAGTGCTTGATAATATTTGCCATTGCAAGCCTAGACGGAATGGGGGTGGGGTGGTTTATCAAAAACGCACAAAAATCTATTTTCAATTAATCCACGTCTGGAGCACACAAATTCCCTCCGCCAGACTAAATAATTAAGAAAACTTTTTACGCGTGCAAACATCAAACAGCAGACCTCTCAAGTTTACGTCTACCAAACGAAAAACTTACAATAAATACACCAACCAACAAAAAAAAAACACATGATGTGGTGGCATTCCCATCAACACGAAATATAATTTTTTCCTCTAGTGTTTTGCTAGACGGCGCATTTAAAGTGTTTAAAAGTGTAACTTTCTTCCAAGCGACAGCAGAGAGAAAAAAACTCATGCATCTGGCACGTCAGGTGCTCACAACTTTTTCTCTTCATTTCATCGAGAGCAAGTTTTACCTCCTCTTCTTCGTCTGCACTCCAAATGCAATCGAACCTAACCGCGTTCTCCTATCTATCTATGATAGACCATGAATACATCTCGTCGTCTGGTTGAAGCCATTTGTTTACAGTCGCTTTCAACATTAAACTTCTTAAAAACATTTAGCCGCCACGTATCGAGATATCGAGCGCGTATTTAGTCAAAGGCAGTGCGCAGAGGATGAGATGTAAATAGCTCCGCTCAATAAGAATACATAGTAGAACACACTCAACAGATACGAAAATGTGTTTATTGTACTCGTTTGCGTCGAGTAACTAAATGTATTCAATGCCAGACATAGTTTGACTCTATGGCTAGATAGATAGATAGATTGCCTCTGCCTGCCTGCCTGCTTACTTGCGCAGTTCAAAGTTTCGACGAGCTGCTTGCTCTGCTGCTGTGTTTGATTACTTTGCAAGCCACTAATTTTAATACCGCGACGTTCAAGTTCAAAACCGACAACTAAACGATAATCAATTGAAATACCCACAAGTAAATTTAAAAAAAACCGACGAAAGATATACAGCTCTATTCTCATACTAATGATGCCAATTCAACTGCGGCGTGTTTCACTTAAAACGCAATTATAAAGGTGATCAAGATGTTCCTTGAACTAAACGAACGACAGTTTGGAAAACCACGAAACAAATTAAAACGGTACAACTCATTAACATTAACGTACTTTATCCACATCCACTTTTTTCTTTGTTCTCGCAAAAAAACGCTGCTTTATACAATAAATAAATTCCATTTGAAAAAAACCTAATTAAATTTGGCAATTTCGTCCGCGACGCAAGCAAATTGCTGTGAAATGAATTTTTATAATTTCAATATTTGTTATGGTTCGGCTTTCAACACCCGTACCCATTATTTAATTCCTTGCTTTGATTCGATTTGAAATTTAATTTCAAACGCAATTTAGTAATTCGCCTGACATAAATGTGTAGTCAAGTGCACCAATGGACAATTATTATCCAGCGCATTGCACACACTTGTGCCGCAAATGCATAAATTACAAAATAAGTAATAACCAGCAATTGCTTTGTTTTTGGAAGGAAACCCATAAGTTGTATGTATTTATTACGTCACTTTCCTTCATGTCTTCTTTGTGCGCCACAAAGTGGATGATAATTATTTCATAAAAAGCCAACAAGTCTATGCCTTGTTGTACGTACGTACGAGCATGTCATATGTTTAACAACGATGACGACGCTTTCTGTGTATCTATGTGTCTTTGTGTTTGTCTAGTACGTAACAAAACAATAGAATAACCAGCAATTACACTAACGAAACATTCATTTACAATGTAAAATGATGTCGCAAGATGCAGACGAATGCCAACTTAACAAAAAAAAATCTTCGAGTGTGGGCCGAAAAGAGCAGCACTCACTCACTCTGCTCGCGCGCACATTAACAATTTGTAATTGGAAAACGTCGAGATGTCGAAGTGGAAAATTTGTAGGTGGTTAATGTAATAGTCTGGCAGTGATTCCCTACTCACTCGCGCGCAGCCACAGTAATTATACGTTTCATAAACAAATAGCGTGCATCTGAATGCGCAATTAGTTTTTCATTTACGTAACAGCGGCAAAGTTGTTCGGCTTCTTGTACGGCTAACCATAGAGGAAGTACGCAAGCACTCGCCGAGTAACAGCAGCAGCAGCAGCAGTGATTGAAAACTCGATTAAAATTAATCGTACGCATTATGCATTCGCGCAGAAATCAAAAAGTGATCGAATGCTCAAGCGCAAAGCAACTATCAAAATGCAAATTGCACATGCAGCGCGCCAACATCCTGTATCTGATGCAATTACAGTGCAGTTACGATCAAGTGAGCGAAATGCATTCGCGCATTGTTGACGCTTGATGCATTGAGTGCACTTTAAACGCGACGACGACGATTCTGCCTGCTGTATGCCATGCAAACGCACGCAACAAACTATTCAAAGATTTCGCATTCAACTCGACGCTCTTCTCAGCGCCATTAGTCATTTGCACTCCGAGTTGTACGTATTGTTCATTCGTGCCTACTTTGCACGCGACATAATACGAGATGGAAGCAGCTATTATCATTATTGCAAATATGTTTGCACTTGCCATCGAAAGAAGCAGGCAGCAGCGGCATGTATGACATGTGACGCACAAACCGAACAGAAATAGGTGATAATAATTCAAAGGTTAAACGCTCAGCGCACTCAGCGGAATCGATTGACTTCGGCTTTCAAAGGTTTCCTTTTTAAAAATAACTAACACTCAATCCACGTATCGAACATGGAAATGGAACCCCCGCACATATATGCGCACCTTTGACATATGGAGCATGCGGTTCAAATGCGTAAAGGTTAAACATGGCCACGTCTTTCAAATATATACCTGATTGCTCAATCCCAAAATCAAAAATGCTCAACGAATCAATACCCTCACAACTAATTGCTATTCTCAGCCTACTGACAACTAAATAACGAATCAACTTCAACCCCCATGTCAGGAGTCGCGTGCGACTGCATTATTAACGCGGAAAAACATCCAAAATCCATTTCACGATTGATTTGTCGATAAAATCTCCAAATTTCCCTTCTGTATTCAACAGCCAGCAGCTCCATTTCGTATTTATTTCAAAAACTTTTGTTTTCCAACTTCTTGCTAAAATAAATTTCTCGCGCGATTTTCACATGTTCAACCCTGAAGACAACGCGCAAAACAACGCATGTCCCTGACCTGACCCAATAATCCCAACCTATTCAAACGCAGCGAGCGTAATTAAATGGTGATAATAATCATTGGAAATGCGTGCATGTGAATAGCAATTTAACATTCATGTCTCTCTTCCACTTGGTGCGCTATTATTATTATTATACAATAGCGCGCAACGAGGTAAAGTTTCCAGCGCGTGCACGAAAGAAGATTTCACGCACCAAGTGCGCGCTTCTGCAAATACATTCGCGCGTTCAAACATGCAGTGGGTACTTTTGTATTATACAAAAGTAGTACACACGCCTGCCTATCTATACGCGGCTCGAAATTTTCATTTACATGTCAGCCAACCCTCCTCCCGTATGCAATTCCAAATAAAAAATGCGCATAATTTTGTAACTCATTGACCAATATATATGCGACGCTCAACAATGCGCGATAACCAGCTATCGAAATCGACAATTTCGGAATTCGCATTCGATTTCATACTTCCACAAAAAAAAAACTACGTGCGATAGCTTTATAAATTGCGCGTGTGGCTCGCACAAAATTTGCACATTGTCCAACAAAGCAAATCGCTTTAATTAGCCGTATGAATAATTCATCAGTCATTAGTCATTGTCGCGCGTAAATTAGTCGCAAAGAAAATAACTGAAATCTGATTGCATTCGAAGCGAATTACGCATAACATGCGTATACCAAGTTATGTCCTCATTTGTTCCTTCCTCCTGCATTTTTTCACCCTTTACGCGAGTAATCAAACTACCTCCCTCGTGCTCTGCACCACAAAAGTAAGTGTGCGGATTTGTTTCCTAGTAACAGAGAACTAGCAGAGAACTAAAGCAAAACGTAATAACACTTCTATGCATGCTATATCAACCATGTGCACCCTTCGTCCCGCACTACCACCTTTCATTACGTAAACAGGGGCACACAAGTGCGCTGCCGCCACCGACGCGTCGCAGACATGTTTGCTAGCCGCTGACGATGATAAAGCGCGTGAATGCGACTGCAGAAACGGCATTTTAAATGCACCAGCTGAATCAAAAACAAAACAAGTTGATGCATATACGACATGTACACTGTACATACCTAAAGAATTCCTGTCAGTTTGCCTTATCGTTTCCTATTGCGCTTAGAATAACGAACAAACAACGTGGCGCCTGTTACCAAAGTTTTCTACACGATTTCGCTATTCGGCCGCATTAAAAATGTATGTATATGACGAATCTACCCGCTTCGTAGCTGTCAATTGTTTCGTGCCTCCTTGGAGGTTATTGTTTCGAGTCAATACACCCGCTACTGAAAGGACAAAGAACTTGCTTACCTTTTCACCATGACTGAAGCCGTGTTTGACAACGTTTTACCAGCTGAACCAACAACCACCCCTCGTTTTTGTCTGGTGCAGACTGAAGAGAAGCTCCACAGAACGAGAGAGTTCTCAGTACACCACCTCCAATGAGTTACAAGTGCTCACAATCTATCCACCACGTTCGCTCTTTCGTAAGCACGGCACGCAGCGGTCTTCTCTCTAATGTATCGAATACGATTGATAACGAAGTAAAAATAGCTTCGGTTTGTATGCACACTGCGTAATGAAAGTCTGGTTAAGTATACACGCTAAACGTATGTTGTGCAAAACATATACTCACGCCGATATGCGACTGTTATTATTGTTGACCGGGAGCTTAACGCTGTTATTGTTAATCCTCGTTGATTATTTCAGTCGTCGAGGAGGCGTCGTCGACCTGCACACGGACCGACATCATTGACGATGCTTTCGCTGGTTATGCGCTGCGAAACCCCACACGATGGAGACGACAGCGATGCACTTGTGCATTGCGAGCACATGCAGAATGCGTCCGCAATTGTTTTTCTACTGCACGCACAGTATTCGTGATAATATGTGAGGCCGTGTTAAATGCGGTGCGCTTTGTTGATATATGAAGTTGACGTAGCGCGTCGTGTGTGCGTTGATAAGAGCAAAATTTGTGGCAATCACTCGCCGATATGTTAATTGTGCATGTCGATCAACAACAGCACGTCGACCGGGGGCACGTTGCCTCCGCAGAACTAGCAATGCACTTTGCTGCACACGTTGTAGCCTTGCCGTTCGCTCGCGTATCGTTTCCGGAAACGTGCGTCGAAAACGAATGGAGCGAGAAACTCCAAACAGTCGCGTATCACAATGGCGCCCCACTTCAGCTGGCAGTGCGTTGCATTTGTTCTACGTCAAACACGGCGTTTAACGCAAGGTTCGCTTATCTCTCACCGATTCACGCACTGCACAGACAATAAAGTAAATACACTTTCATTATCAGAAACTAATCGGAACCGTATATGCCTCGGCGTTTCTAAGCACGTTCTCAGCAGCACTAGATCCGCTGTTTTTCAACCGCACCGACTAAACTAGCGTCTTCTTTGTTTGTGTGTACATTCTGCCAGATAATGCATGGTGTACGAACGACAAGTGCCGATTTACTACGGCAGGCGACGAGCCATTTTGAATCGATTTATGGCCATTGAGCGCATGACTATAGACAACCTTTTAAGCGATTCGCCGCATGAGCATTACACATTGCATTGTTGTATGACTACTGAATATTCTTGTAATTCACATTGATACGCAAGCAGGAAAACATGCAGACTAAAATAATTGTTTATAGGTTACTCACCGTTTAGTTCCAAACATCATTGAATCTCCTTGTGTGAATTCAAACTCAAATTGCCAATGATTTCGAGTTGCACTATCAAACACTTTAACAATTTTCCCTGTCGTTCTAGATTTGGAAATTTTCTTTCTACAAGACTGCAATGAACACCTCTTACTCCTTGGTGAAGTTATGAAGTCCATAATAATGAGAAACTAGAACTAGAAGTTCTCCAAAACGTCTCAAATTCAACTAAACTTATGATCCAAGAAAACTGTCCAATAAGTCTCACTTTCAGATACATTTTATTTAAGTTTAGTAATAACACATTGCAAATCAGTTAACTCTACTGGAACCAACAAGAAACTGGACATGTTTGAACTGAACAGGGGCTAAATCACATATAACTATTCTCAGAATTTTGTGCACAGCAATGAACAGGCTTCCCACAAGTTTAAACTTGCAAGCTACCAGTTTAAGCCCTTAGCCTGATGCAATACTTAGTCTAGTCAAAGTGGGGGAACTGAAGATGAATCATCATGGCTGGTGCTTTGCTTTCTTTAATGGTGACTTAACTGAATTCTCAGATTTGCGTTTCTGCAAATCTGTGCAACTGCCATCATTGTCATCTTCCTCTACATTTACTTCCTCATCTTCATCAACATCATCACCACTACTGCTTTTGATATTTTCATTGTTATCATCCAATTCGCTTGCACTATCACTATCATCCAACACCTCATCTTCATCATTGTCGTCTGAATCCTCATCTACATCATCGGTTTCTCCTGTCTCAACATTCATTGATTTACCTTCGACTGCACCTAATATACCAGTTAACAAAACATTAAATAACGTAATCAAACCAACCAAAGAAACCTAACCTTCACACTGTCCACTCTCTTTGTTTATAAGGTCTGTGAGAGCATTATTCACATCTTTTTGTAACATTTTTAGCAAGTTGGCATACCCCTTGATCGTTGACCGTGTAAAAATCACATTTTGCTTAAACTCTTTAACAACACTGTCGTTTTTAGATATAGTGACCAACGCCATGGTTACACCGGCACTTCACAACTGCACTGACACTAATGTAAACAAACAGCTCACTGATTGTATGTTTTAGATGTAGGCAACGCAATCTACACTCTTCGTATTTAAAGTCACATAGCAAAACTGTTTCAAATCCCTATAAAAATTCATTCTTCCTCAAATTAAATGATCTATAAAGTAATATAAACTTGTTTTCTACTTATAATTCTCACTTTAAACAAATTCGATTAATAAACATATTTATTTGATAGACATAAAACATTGAGAGATTACATTAATGGAATTTAATCAAAGTACTTATCTTAGCTTATCAATATCGTACTAATCTTTAAATATCGATTATTTACATATATTCTTTAAGATCTTAAGCCTAATTTAAAGTATTCTTTTTTAATTTACAGTACTTACATTCATAACGTCGATTAATTGAAAACAGAGCGAGGAACTTTATATTTAATTCGTTTTTCCATCATCATTGAGCGCAACAACAATACAGGTCTAAAAACGAATTTGAAATCTAACTATGAATTGTATGCCATAATCAAAATAAATACATATTACATATATCTACGTGGAAATGTTGTTTTCAATTGCTGCTTGTTTACTTTGCATAAATGACAACCATCACAATTCATTAACAATTTATATGCACAGCCCGTTTTGTTCGCAATTTATTTATTAATATTATCATTATTATTAAGATATTAGTAGAGGGTGAGAGGTGTACACGAGTGAATAGGTTTACCCACGTTCAAAATGCATTCGCTATCGGAAATTGGTGAAACTATTCCGATGTGGTTGATCGGAAGTGGAATGTCAGTCATAATAATTGATTGGTTTCGTTTTGCTGGCGAAAAGTCGATGAGCACACTGAAAGAGTAAAGTTTTCGCATGTAAACTTCGCGTCTAGAGTTTGACATAGTTTGTACGCGTCGCACTGAAATGATTTCATTTACTTTACGAAAACACCGCACCTTGAAACAAGACTTTTTCCTTATTTGTTGATTTCTACGTCGGTACATTACGTATACAACGGTTTGTTTATTCCGGTATTACACGCGGCTTGGAGCATATTGGCTCAATTGTCCGCAATGGCGCAGAAATGCTTAGAGGAACGTGTCATTTGTGTAATCGCTGTTTGGATCTTGCATGTATCGGCATTTGCGATTGTAATGATTTCTGTTGGCGGCACTCATGCGGGAGCAACCATTAAACTTGGGCCGTTTCGTGTCGCGAGCACCTCGCACATTCTCATCCATCGTGCTCGTTGTGCCCTTGCAATCGACGGCATCGCCATCAACGACAGCAAATTGATTATTGCCACCGCTTGCATTGTTGTTTGTTGCCGTCTCCGCGGCCGCTGCCGCTGCCGCCGCCGTTCTGCAGTAGACGCCGTTGACGTAGCGGAAAGTCTTAAGCTCGTTGCCGGCGTGCCCGCCAACGTCGGCGTTGGCCGCATGCGGTTTCTTCCACGAGACGTGACAAACCACATCCAGGCCGGGCGTATGCCGATAGCTGCTCGTATTGTTCTGCGAATTGTTAAACTTTGTCTGCAAATAAAACAAAACAAAACAGAACAGATCAACGCCAGTCCACAATCACGACAATATCATAAGAAACTCGTCAGCTGAAACTCTAAACTAAACTAATATCGCTCTCTATCTCTCTGCACCGGATTCCGTCCTCGCTTCATCGGCTGCGTGTGGTTAGTTTAGTGGGATATTTATGCCACTCTGCCTCTGGTTGTTTTTCGTTCTTGTTCTGCCCACGTTGAAGTGACTTGACATATTGTGTGTTTGCGCATTCCTCGTCTATTCCAGGTTTTTTAGCGAGATCTCCAGCGCTGGCAGACGACGGTCGGAGTCGGCTGTGTTGGAATTGTGGGTGGTTGAAAGGGTGTTGGGTCCAACGGTGGCGACGACGAGGCCGCTCTGTCTGGAATTTACCGTGTGCAATCTCGGCCTCACCTGGGTGCCAGCGCGGCGCGCCCGGATGTTGAACACGCCGTAGACGATGGGGTTCATGCATGAATTCGTGCAGGCGAAGAGGAAGAGACCACGCTGTATCCGCTGATCCACGTGGACCGCTGTTTCTCTATCATACCAATACCTAAAACCACACCACAACCATCACCCAAAAACCCAACGTTAGCAATAAATTCTATAAATAATTGATACACAAGCCGGTATAGCACAACAGCGCTCTGAATTGGTTTCGTTTGAAATTTATCTTGTCTCATATGCCCCTCTGTTCTTCTCTCGGCGGCGGGCGTTTCTGCAAATTGCACGTTTGGATATCAGCATTTTTTGCTGATTCAAACAGTGCCATGCTTAGAACGGCGAAAATAACAAGAGAGTGAAAAAAATGGGAATCAGTGATAGAACTTTTCTCGTAAAACACACGCAATATTGCCGTAGATAAAGTTGAATTATTGGTGGTAAAAAAACTTTGGGTTCTTAATTCAATAAACACCAAAAAGATGAGTAAAGAAATTGAAATTAAATTTAAGAGAGTAAGTTCTCTTAAACGGAAGTTTCGTTTGTCTGATGAATGTCAGCCGGAAGAAATGATAAATAATGTTTAATTAATTATTAAAACTGTTCAAAGTTTCTTTGCATAGGAAACTCATTAAACACTCATTAGACGATGAATTATTATTCGTTTTTGAACTTTGCTTTTAACAAATGCTTACCAAAGCATCATAACGTAGTACGGTGTCCAACAGACAAAGAATACAAGGACAATGATGATTGTCATCTTCAATGTGCGTATTTTGGCGCGGCCAAGAAATCCAAGACTAGATCGTCGAATTCGATCCGCTGCAAGCACGCCAGAAACAAACAAAAACGTCATACATTGTGTTATTGTTATTCATTGTTTGTAATGTAATACGACGGGGGTGCGTAGTGATTGTGATGGTGATCGGTGTCGATGACGCTGAGTGATCGCTCCCGTGAGGGGCGGCATATGATTTATTACCTCCCATGTTTGTCCGCGTGCGTTTGTAGATCTCGATGAGAATGGACGCGTAGCTGTAGATGATAACGACCAGAGGGAACGTGTACATCATCACCATGCCGAAAACGGAATAAAGCACCTCGTGGGTGTACGACGGCAGCACGTTGTAGGTGATGCACTGCTCGTACCAGGTGATATTCGGATGCGCCTCCACGTGGAACACAAGCATCTGCAACGCCACGTAACGCCGTGAATTGAATTATTTATGAGATAAAAGTGATAATAATTCATATCTAATTATTTTTTGGATGCTTCACGCCTCCTCTACGCATGATGACAGCAATGCTGATTAAACTTCTCACAAGTGAGCGGAATATTAATTGAATGCCATGTTGTTAATTTCATTCGTTTGTAGCTTATTGTAATAAATGTCTTTCATACAGGGTTTGAATCTAGATATGAAATATGAATTTTGGATTAAAATATATTTTAATCAACATGCCCTAGATGAATTTCTATTTTTAGACGGAAATTTTGCAAATGGAATTATAAATTAACTTTGATATATAAATAAAATAATTTTAGGGGTTATATACGGTAAGGGATGAAATTTTTATGATATACACTTTTAGTGCAGTTAGTTAAAATTGCTATCCAGAAATTTCACAAGGAAAGAAGAAAGAGCATCAAAGTTATTGCTATTTACTAGTGCTAAACATGAAAAATGAAAAGTGAATATCACGAAAACATTTTTGTCGAATTAACAAATACGGCGGTCAGAATTACTCAAAAAACATGAATCCAATCTGCATTAAATTTTCACTAATTGTTTATAACGAAATCAGCTAGTAGATGAACCTAAAATTACGATCTTTAGCATTTATTTACAATTATAAAACAAACAAACAAGCATATAAAATGTAAAATTTTCTGTTCAAACTTTCACTATACCTTTACTAACGTGAATTTTAGCAAACCTTTTGTTCAATGATGAAATTATTTAATAAGCTAACAGAATCGGCTAAACCGTTTTCGAATTATCGTGAGAAGCTCAAAATGTCAAACGCCATTTTTACTTAATTTTCCATGATAAAATATACAAAGCTGATAAAGAGATGTACGTAGGTACTAACTATTTTAACTATATAAATATATCGGTTATAACTTAGATTTTACCGATTTGACATTATTTAATCATTGAACTGTTAAACATGACCACAATCATGATGAAACTATCAGGAAATGAAAATCAGGAGATCAAGAGGAAATGAAACAATAATGAATGCATTCAAAATGATCGGCATTGTTGAAAATCAGTACAAAGGAAATGGGAATTGCACATGACTTACTTACTTATGAGTGTACTGGGAATTGGGAAATCTAGGTACGTGAAAGATATTACTGTAAAGTAAGACTTCATGTATGTTAATAAACACGATGGGACTGAAAAGCTCTTTAAACTTCATGAATACATAATCATCAAATGCTCTTTGATCAAATATATTTCCAATATACCCACAAACTATTTACTACAAATAAATTAATTAAAATTACGCGTTTTGCATAAATCAGGCATATTTTAATTTCAAATCATTAAGGAGCCCAAAGTGTTGTATTGCACAACTTAATTAATTATAAGTCAACAAAACGATCTATTTACTTAAATAACATCAATCAATAGTAATTGAATATTGAGTAACTTTATCTGTTTGAATTAATACGCTTGTGATATTCAAATAAACCAAATCAAAGCATTGCTTTTGGATAATTCACCAATTATTTATTGAACAATGAAATTGTAAAGGATTTCTACTAACCTGTGGCATGCTGCAAATTGTTGCACCCATCCATGCGGCAGACAGCATGAATTTACCACGTTTGTCGAGCTCAGTGAGATGGAGTGGCTTCAAAACTGCATAGTATCTGAAAATTATTACCAATTTATAGATACATTCAATAACACAACTAGATAATGAGATTTCGTGTTTCAACTCTTGATATCTCTAGTTAACGTGTTCACTTCTCTGAAGTAGATATTTGGATCATTTCATCAGTTGAATATCAATTGATACAGTCGCTATGCATATTGCATAGGATGTTGAATTTATTCAATAAGCCACTCTTGATTCTTGCAATTCATGACTCTTCTTCCATATACGTAGTTGAATTCTGCTAGGAATGCAGATTGCACATTGCATGCGTTGTTGCTGTTTCCCTTGTGGATGAATTGCATTTGCACAATACATTCATATGCTTTATTTGTCCAAGCAGACTCGACGCTGAATGCAAATATTTTCTATTTAACTACCGCTGTGCTACATTTAGAGATGCAAACGATATTTATATTTTCCTCCCGTACTTTACGTGAATCTCTTGGGCAAATACATTGTCTGCGCAACTAGCTGTGCCAGTGGGTAGAATGGCTTTCTTAGCGTTAAATAAGTTAAGCTGTTATTCGCGAGTAGCATAAAAAGAGACATAAGCTCCATTCAACCAAACTACCAAGCAAGCTGTCTTAGACTAATCCTCTTATAACTGTAATTCTTGCCAGTTGGAAAGCTTGGAATTTGATTAATTCACCATTTTCAAATTGACTAAGTATTAATTAACATTTCAGCAAGTTTTCTTTCGTCAGATTTCTGTAACGTTTAAGAGAAGAGGATTGCAAGTGAAGACGTGAAGTAATTTTTTTCTTTGCAATAACGTAATTAAAAATTTTAAATTAAAATTCTGGTGAAATCGAGGCGGAATCACAGTTTTTAATATATAACGCAATAAAACGGGTATTTTAATATTGCTTATACGTATGCACAGATTGTATAAACAGGGTTAAATGTAATCGTGTGCTAAAGTCAAGTTTTTGAATAAAATCCAGAGGTGTGAAAAGATAACAATGAAAAAAGCTTACTTAATTGAAATAATAAGTACATAATTAATTTGATCATGCTGATGATTCAGAGTGCAAGATAGAGGTGTGAAAATTCACACCTACACATGCTCACTTTTACTTCACACATACAAGCCGCAATTTTAAATGCAAAGATAAGCGCCAGAGGTGTGAAAATATAAAAATTAAAAGAGAACACTTAATTAAAATAATAGTTGTCAATTGCTACTGATAACCGTTTCACAAGTAGGTGCGAAAAATCACACATAATTAAAATCATAATCGACAATTATTCTACGTACATACAAGCATTCCCTATCATTCTTAGTGCAGGACGAAAATTACTCGTGTCTCTCTCGCACATTTTGTGGTTGGTATTATAAGACTCGGCGAAATTTCGTTTAAAATACTCAAAATTTCATCTTTAAACTGTCATAACTTTCTTAAGGGCGCGCTTGCATGATCGGAGAAAACAGGCGTGATTCTTTATTTAATTAGCTGTCTGGCAGTGGTAATATCTCCGTGCCATAACTTAACACATACTAGCAAAAGACGATGTGAAAAAAGTCCGTCCATCAAAAATCGCATATTTTTGAAAAATTAATATTTCATTGAAATTATAATTTTTAAATAGTGATATTAAAACTATTCGAAAGATTATTATTTGTAGTTTGTATACATCCAAAGAATTTTAATGTAGGACGACTACGAGTTTGGAAAATGAATTTTGAAAATGACGAAAAGTAATTCTTGACCAGAAATTCTTCGACTTTGGCGCTAAATTGCTGCTAAACTATCCAGCCGATTTCAATCATATCTTTACAATCATAAAATTTAGTTATTGATTTTTCCACTAGTAAAAAATGTTTAACAAGAGGCGGCTAGTATCCCGCCTTCGCAAAGATATAAGGCAAATGTATAATGCGCAACACACTAATGCAAACACTTTTAAAACTAGACACTAAAACATTCATTGACACGTTAAAGTTGGAAATTTCAATTTCCGGCTGCATTTCCTGCAACTCGCAGAAACTACAAAGTGATGCAGTGGAAAATAACGTTAATTAGATTTATTCATTAGAAACGCAATGCTGACGATGCCTTTAAGCAAAAGATCTAAGAGATAAGATCAAATGGTAATAACTTTGTAAAACCGCAATGCAGACAAAAAGGGTACAAGTTAAACTTTTTCTTGTACACACCAAAGTTGGAGTTTCACTTGAACTTAAATTGCGAAATTATCTCGTTGCTTCTTTATCTTGCTGAAAAGAAGCCAACTTTTCTTTACCATAGCTATAATTAGACAAGTGCCGAGGTGGTTTACTCGTTTAAGTTCACTTAAAAACAATTCAAACATTCGTCAACATTAATTTAACCACCAAAACAAATTGCCATTGTTCCCAGAGGGTTGGGAATTCGTCGAGTTGCCTGCTTAATTTGCAATTCCCATTGTCGCCACAGGGCTAAATTAAATTATCAAGTGGCACTAGATGTTTAGCTTTGTAAAAAATTATGACGTTGCTTGAATAAAATAATATTTATTCACTAATGAGCGTTGAGTTTACGGTGGTGAATGGTGGTGAATGGTGATAACACACTCACCTGTCCATGCTAATGCAGACCAGGATAAAGCTGGAAAGATAGAGACCGAATGTCCGGAAGAACGCCATGATGCGGCACATTGCATCTCCGGCTTTCCACGAGACGGTATAAGCCCAACCAATCTCCAGTGGCATCATCAGGAATGTTACCTGTCAAAATGAGTAAAGATAAGAGATCAGAAAACAGAAAAAAAATAAGTACTGTAGCAAAGTGCTAAAACCCATTTCAAAGGGCGTGACCGTATGAAGGAGACGTTCGGGATTCAAATAAAAATATTTTTATCAGCAACCAATTGCGTTGCTCTTGAAATCAATTACACCTTTGCGAAAGTAATTTAATTAATTGTTGAATTAAATTGAATTGCGTCGAGTAAATCGGACAAATGCACGAGTTGGAAATGAAATTAATTAATAAGAACACATTACGCCCAAGTCTTCAGCTTCTGCCGTCTCTCATCTTCCACCCTCTCGCCCCACGTATTTCAAAACTTGACATTGCGTGCGCCCGGAATATAAAATCTCATTTTATGTTTTCATTTATTATCTTTCACGGAAGCGTCCGGGGCGTTTAACATTAATTAATGCGGACCAAGAATTCACTTACTTTTCGTCTGGTGACCTGCTTTAAAATATGAGAAGGTTGTACGTCGCACGTTATTTTGCTATTTCGGTGGAACGCAACCGGGAAGAAAATCAATTACACCGTTCAAACAAAGTTGCTTTGTACGCGCGTTTTTGGGGGTTTTCGGGGGTTTTCGGAGGCGGGTGTATAACAAAACCATAAGGAAGATATTTCATGCATGGCATCCATTTGTGAGGTTTGCTGCCGAGGAAGGTACGAAACCTTTTGAGCCGCTTTGATGGAGTGCAGTGAAATATTTGTGGCGGCGCATTTCCATGTCCGCATGCCTCACGAGGGGCGGCAGCTCATTATGAAAATGTATGCATTTTACCCTACAGCCAACAATTACTCAACTCGCACTCCAGCTATGGAGTGCGATATTGCTGTCGGCAACTAGCAAGTTAATAATAGTGTAGCAAGCGCATAAAAGCTTCATGGAATCAATTTAAAGCCCAGGTGGATTCGATCTGCTTGACATGGATGACAAGAAATGACTTTGGAATCCTTTAGAAATTCATACAAATATTTGATTTTTAGTGTGGAACGTGATTTTCTTGTTATCAATTAAAATTGTAATTGTTTTTTTATTTATTTTAAATAGGCCTAAGCAAGGCTAAGAATTTTGCAAATGAAATAATTTGTTTACTTTTCTACTTATTCTCTTTGATATTGAACATACTCCATGTAAATATTCAATGTACCCCTTTGTTTTACCTAAATTACAAGAGATTATCTAAAATATCCTTCTGATATATGGAGAAATTGCCAAAAAAGTTTCATTATGCGTAAGAGCATTTATTCAGATAATATAATATTTTGCATGAATGAACACGATTATGAATGTAGAGGAAAACGAGCTACTCACTAGCAAAACAAGAGATATTAGCATTTTGTGGAGGCACGTGGAGACTCTTTGCTGAGATAATAATATATGTGTGTACTTTATTGAGTTGTATATGTAAATGTGGGAAATGAGAACTGTTTTCAAACTGCCGACAACCTCCCCCTTGCGGAGGCGGGTTTTGAGCCCAGTATTAACTTTTTGGGAATTGAAGCCCTCCAGACAAAAGCGAATTGTTTCGTCCAGATTACAAATTGGATTCACCATAATTAATTGTCGTCCTTATTGTCATGGCGAAATGCAAAGTTGTACAATTATGAAACATTTTTCAAACTCACCAAGAGATCGGCAATGGCCAAATGCATCAGTGTTGTGTTGATGCGCGATGGCGTCTTGCGGCGGCGGCGAAGGATGAGCACCAGCACGGTGATGTTACCGATGGCGGAAAAGACCATCAGGACGCTGTAGACGACGATCGAGAGTAGGTGACCTTCGTTGAAACGCATATCGATCGGCATTGAAAAGTTGCCGTCAGGAAGATTTTGTATAGGCGCCGCCTCCGACCAGTCGCGTAAATTGCGATGGTCATGCACATCTTCATTCGTCTTCATTGTGTACGTGTGTTTCCGGTATAGTTGCACTTGATTGATAAAAGACCCGGGGGTGGTTTAAGCCTGATTGCTCATTGTCGATGCGTGTAATTATCTGTAAACAATTAATTTGCATTCATGAATTATGAAAGTTGTAAAATATTATAGTTTAGTATATATTTGCTATGCAATTTGAATTGTTGTTATTTTGATTTACCTACTATTAAAATGTGCAATCCTTTAATTAATTATTCATTAACAAAAATAACAGACCGATATTTCAAATTATACTGCAATTAAATATATAATTTGGCAAATTATTTAGATACATTGATTATTATCAAATAGAAAGCTTGATAAAACGAAATATCGAGTGTTTGATTTAACCGAGTGGTAAATAAGCAACTAATGAATATTAATTTAGGTGATTGATTGTACGTTATACTGAAATTCGTATACGCAGAATAACGCGAAAGCATAATATTTAGTAATGTTATCAATAAATATTTATCCAATTTATGTTTACCTAATATTATTTTGATAATAATGCTAATAATAATCAATTTATTTCTCATCTATTTAAAGTCTAAATCAGTGATTTCTAACCTTAATTATTTTACCACCCTAGTAATTATTTCAGAAAATAATTACTAAGTACGTCCATTAGGAACTTACTTCTAGTAAAGCTATAGGTGCCTAATTATAGACTCTCAGTCTACGAACGTTGAACATTACCGCGAAATAAAATAAGAAAAATTTGGATTCTTTTTATGAATCGATAAAACACAGTAAGTACTTAGTTTTATTTTAGGATGTGAAAATTTGACTTGAATGCAGCTAGTAGTTTAAGAAGAATTTCGTTTCAAAAGTCTCGACTTTAAAATTCATTAACTCAATCTCTTGCGAAGAGATTCAAAAAAACCAATTACATCAATGAAAATGTGGTCTAATGTAGATTTGCAAACAGGAAAATATAAAATATTTAAATAAATATCAAGATACATAATTTGCATTTAAAATTTAGCAAATTAAAAAAAAATTGATGATATCGATTAAAATAGATATTTCAGTTTAATCCAATTACCAGAAACTTCTGTTTCCGTTTTAATTTTCACTATAAATTTTACATAAATCTAATTGCTTGTACGTTTAGTGTTAAGTTAGATCAATAAAAAAAAAATTACAAGCACTCTTCAAGCAGAAACAGAAATGTCGAAATGTCGACAGCAATTAACCGCGCATCACTTTAATGAACTGCAGGATTTGAGTGCGCAGTTATCTGTTTGCTTAATTAGCATAGCGAACTGGAGAATTTAATTATGATCCGCAGTTTAAATTAAATTAGATATTTAAATTGTACGAATGCATTGCAATGTATTCATCAAATCATTTACTGATACACTGACGCAATTATTATTATCTAACCATTTAAATTTACTTAGTATTTGCAGAAAATTATCATTAATTGTGTAACGTTAAATAAACTGAAAATAAAAAATAAACAGCAAATAAAATTATATTCAAATTCATGTACGAACAACGTTGACAAATGTTAACGTGAAAACTTGACGAAATTTGAAATTATATGAATTTTGTATATTGATATTGCAGCGTGCATAAACATTGAGAAGAGCACAAATTGAATCGCAAACAATTTTGGTTCACGTATTGGACAAATTTCCACGATGCTGCTTGTTATTTCTTGCAGGTAAACAGTAGCAACAGCAGCATGAGCAACAGGACTGCTTATACAATAATAATAACAATACATTAGGTAAAATGCAAATGCGCTCAAGAACAAAAGATAAACTACATTCCAAGAATGACTCTAAACATAACTTATTTATATTTTATTTTGTTGTTATATTGTTCTATCTACTTAAAGTAAATAATATTTGTCTTATCCTTTTGTCACAATGAGAAAACTAGATCGTTGATGTAATTATCTTTGAATTAAATTCATCACATAAAGCAACAATAATTAAATTAGAATGTTTCAACAATATTACGTTTATTTTAATAATGATAATAATACTATTGAAATATTGATTTGATACATTTTCAACGCGCTTTGTGTGGTTTCACAGAAGTGAAAGAGAAAAAATTACAATTGTAAAATCACATTTATCATACACGAATATTTGCACAAATGTACCAAAAATGTCTCTACTCACATGCCCAGTGAATAAATGCAGAATAAACAAAATTATGGAAAATCGAAAAGTTGGATATTCAACTTTCTGAATAAATCAGGATGTAACTTCCAGGAACAAAAGCAAATATTACAATTTTATATATTTCATTCCGCTTTTCAACCATTCAAAGAATAAAGTGAATGCAAAATTCGTAAAATCACATTTCACTTTTTTATTTAATTAAGCAAATACATTGCGAACTCTTTAAATTTAACCAAAGCAAATGAACCGGACAGGATATTACATGAAATGCAATTTCCCTTTAGGATAAAATTTTCTGCTCTATTTTTAGAATAAACTAGCTGTATGAAATGTAAATGTAGCGACGAATCAAAACATTAAATGAAAAGAGGAAAGCTCAGTAAATTGTTGGAATAGTAGGGAGTGTAATCACTCCATTCATAAAATTTTTAGAACTACTCTCGTAGAATTATAAAATTATTAATAAAATTATTAGTACCAACTTTTTATATATAGCAGCATTTACTATATGTATTACTATTAGCGGCAACTGGATAATTCAAAGAACTAATTATCCCGCATTAATTTACAACCAGAATTATAACGAAATGCAAATGCCTTTTTGATTAAATTGCAAAATGTTTGCAATTTAATTTTACCATACAGGTAAACATAATGCGTATTACTTTAAAGTTTTGCAATCAACAAAATTAGAAATTTAAATGTTGAAATACAAACAGCTGACAACTAATTTATTATAGTGCATTAAATGTGCTTGCATCTATAGCGGCACATATTTATTTGGCAATCTTCGTCGACGATTTCCCTTTGTCATTTATTTGTATTTCATTCAAGTCGCTAGAACCCATTTATTTGCATGAGTTGTTTCCGGAAATATATTACTCTCGTATGATTGCCAATTCAAGTTAAAACTGGAAGTAATAAAATTCTCAGTATTAATTATAATAAATATTCCTTTAACATCAAGTCATTATATTGCAATATTTACTAACTACATACCTTCCTTCTTTTACTCTGACTATAAATAATTAACTGTAAATGAATAAACTACTTTCGCAATAAAAACCCTCTTGTCTACTTGTTAAACTTTAACTATATTGCCATTTAATTTTAATATACCCTCATCTCTAACTGGGTTAATGGTGAAAATGTTTTATTTCTAATAGTATTATGTAGGAAAAAAAAGATAATGAAAGATAAAACAATAATCTATCTTTTAAAACAAAATTTCCGATTAGAGAATAAGAGAATAAGAATATGATAATAATCTACAAATAAATAATGGCTTGTATTCAAGGAAAATATTTGCTTATTATCTTTAATTACATTGAATGAAATATGATCATTTCTTATAATAACTAATTAATTATAATGAGTTTTACTTTAATGAATCTCATTTTATTAATGTAAATCTGCACCAAAAGAAGGAAAACCTAAAAATAATAATATTTCACAACAGGATATTGTTAAATGAAATTATAAATTATAGTTCTTTAATAAAAATTTCTACTCACTCGAAAACAATGAAATTTTAATTTCATCCTGCATTATTTTTATTTCCTTATTATCCTTTCCCTGCTTTTGTCTAATTATTATACCTACATGTCCAGTATAACAACTAATTCTATTTTTATTTCACGTACTACTAACGTGGAAACTGCAAGTTATCTTCATCGCAAGTATTAGTATATTGGTCCACTAATTAGTGTGTTAAACACGTTATGCATGAACACTTCACAATATTAGTACGTTCAAGTTTGCTTAGGTTTATGCTAAACTTACTGAAACTGCTCTTAAGTTTTGAAACAGGTGCTATTATCTTATTAGTTCATTCCACACAGCATTTATGTGGCTAAGATTTGTACAAGCATCCAGAAAACAAAAGATGGCTTAGAAATTTAATTTGAGAATATAATTATGACTAAACATTCTTGCAGTGCACTGGTACGAACTTTACAAAGTATAAACCTTACTCCAGTTTTGTTAATAATAGTAACGTGATTCATTATGTATGTTTAGAATATCCTTCGCGTTCGTCTATAATATTATTATTGATTTAATCTCGGATTTATACAAGATGAGAGCAAATGCAAATTAATGCGTAGGCGTTCGGTTTATTTATTCTCTTTAGTTCACAAACAACTTCTCGGTTTCGCTTGTAGTTCATTAAAGTAGAATAATATTTGCAAATGAGAATTTTCAATAAGGTATTATTTACATAATTCATTCGTGGGAGTTTTTAATGAAATCCTATATTGGGAATTAATAACTTCACAAGTGTAATTAATAAAAAAAATGCACGATTATAGAAAAATGTATTAATTATTAATGTAATTCACACTTAAACTCTGGGCTATTCTTATTGATTCATCTGTGGCGATTTGACCGAATAATAAAGAAATTTGAGAGTTGAAATTTCTAGAATATTCTAGAAACTTCTAGAACTTTCAAGATTTTTCTAGAGAAACTTCTTCACAATTCTAGAGAGTTCTAGAACATGGAATTGATCAACAGTTTTAATAATTTCAATATAATCATTGTCTTAATTAAATTACCTAGCCTACATTAAGTAAGAAATTAGATAATTTATGCACGTACATGTAGTCAAATATTCAAATGTAATCAGAATTCACGTATCATATTATTCAATTAGGAAATACGAGTACGTACTCTCCAAGTACTACTAGTCTAGAACTATTGTTACAACGCTTTTGTATAATTTTGACTATCTCATGACATATAGCATCTCAAGTTTGAGAATTTACCTAATATCATTTTGGAATATGCTTGCACCTAATTTCCTGAAGCGCATGTCTGCTTCAAAAGCCATGAAAAATGTGCAGGATAAACATGCAAGCCACTTTATTATTTCCAGTAAATTAATACCGCTTTTTTGAATAAAACACACCAACAAACATCTCAAACATGATTAGCGCATTACGTGGAGCGGCAGCAATGGTGGCGGCGAGCGCGAACGTGAAAGCATTTTGCAGATGCGCTCGCTTACTTGAGTGATCGCCAACGTGACGGCGAATGGGAGGCGGCGAGACGCCCGCGCGACAACGGAAAGTTGATGAAGTTTGCCGAAATTGCAGACGCGCGCTCAACAAACACACGCTACTTATAAATACACACATGTACACGTATTTATCCGCAAACACCACCGCATCGACAAGTACGCATATGCAAAGCACGCAAGACACGTGACGGCCGCACAATTTATCATCGAACAGAGCACATAAGCATTGCGTTGCTGCCAACTTTACCGCCCCTTCGCCCGCTCGTTGATGCCACTCAAAATACATATACCTATATATTTATGCGTTTTCGCGGCTATTTTCCGCCGTTTATACAGCGCATGAGTTTTTCATTCTTTTCCTGCCAGAAATGTGCTTATTCGGCCAACAAATACATACGAATGAATTTAAATTTTTTCGTTTTCCTATTGGCTGCAATTTATGCGTTAATCTAGGGCACTTTTTTGTTCTTTTTGCATTCGTATGAGCGACATTACATTAATTAACCTAATAATAAAGCTTTTCGCTTTAAAGAAATTCCGTAATTGCATGTGGTGCATACGAGTTGGAAAGGATAATTATTTGAATGATATAGTGCCTGAATTAATTTAGGTTTTTCGGACTATTTAATATCCAATTACCTCGCACGGCTGTGCCGCCCCCACGGTCGATGAGATTAAACCGTTTTTGTGTCTGTTTCAGTCCATTCGAATCGTTCCGGGTCGAAAGGATAGTGTGTTCCACTTAAGGATCACATCAATCGTACATTCAATTCGTATAAAGTGCCATTTGTGAGCATAGTAAATAGCTGTCTATTGTAAAACTTGTTTAAAATGTTTTCAATTTGTAGGTAATTCAAATTAAAGTCCTTGAAATAGGTCAAAAACTTGTCGAATTAACCCCATCAACAAATTTTTATTGGGGGGGAGGCCGAGGCGATTCAAGTCTTTTTTAAAACTATCCCTGCTTCTTCTACCATACTCAGTATTTGTCTAAAAGTGATAGTTTTCTGATGATGACGTTTTTTATGTGGTGTCATTACTTAGAGCATTTTCATTTTTGCGCTGTTTCAAGATGCATTTGCATTGATTTGTATCTAATTTCATAAAATTACCTTATCAAGGGGTAACAAGGGGTAAAAATAGCCTGTCCATCAATAGATAATAATTTGGAAGGAAGACATTTTTACCTTATAGTCGTTTTAGTCTGGGTTAATTAATTAAGATAATAAAAGTTATCACTGATTTTAATTATAAAATTACTACGAAAATAAGGAGAACATAAGAACTTGTTAATAACACTTCTGAATCATTAATTGCTATCTTTTAATAGATTTGATTCAATTTTCACGTAGTATTCAATTTGTCATCACAAAAAATTAATTACAAAAATGATTAAACTGAGTATAAGAAACGTATGAAAATAAACGCAATCGTAATTCAGAATTCTAAGAAAAACAACGTGACTGACAACGTGATTCAATTCATAGAATAAAACTGTTCAATTGATTTAAACAAAATACAAACATTTCTTTTATCATATTCGATCATCACGTATCAAATTATGATTGGAAAATGTGGTTATCCAACGATATATTTCAATTTCTCAATTTCCCCCTGGGCATTTTCAAAACGCAAACAATTAATAATTCATCATTTTTCCATTTCACAATAGACATGTTGAAATTTTGAAATTTTATAAATGACATTTTTTGAAGAAATTCATGATAAAAATATGAAGTGTAAATTTTTTTTAAAAGCTTTCAACTGCCATGATTTTAAAAAGGATATTTATGTTTTATTTCCTAGGTACTCGGTACATATACATCAAAAATGATAACACGAAGATAAACGCGATTATCCTGTAAATGTGTACGACATGTTTCAAAGCCGAGTTTTTGAATTCAATGAGAAGCACGTGAAAAATCATTCAAGTTATCGTCACATTTAAAGAGGTGAAGTGACATATAAAACCATAAAAATGTTTTATACTCCCCATTCATTTTCCCTTCACTGTTATTGATTTTGGCATTAGGGCGCTTTTAGAGAGAAAAAAAATGAAATTCAGTAAGTAAATAGCGAATCAACCATAGTCCTTTTGTGATTAGATTTCGATTGAGGACAATAATACGTGAGAAACTTATTTTGTTTGTGACAGAAACATTGTCAAAATGCTTCTCAGATCATACAAGTATTACGAAAGATTTTCGTGGTTTCAGCAAAACCTCGGGATTCCCTCGGGATAAATTTTTAATATTATAATAAGCAACGATGTGTATAAAAATGTGCAATAAAAATCAATTCATGAAAGGTTGGATTACTAACTTATAATATTTGAATATTAAAAAATTCCTTGCTTTTATCACAAAATAAATATTTCATGCTTGATGGGTTTTGATATCTTTTGATCTAAAAATTCATATTCAAAAACCCTTTTTACGTACAAAGCAAGCAAAGTTATGAAAAAAAATTAAAATATGTTAAAATTAATGCTAATCCTGCTTTAAAACTGAAAAAAACTTAAAGAAAAATGAAAAATGTATGATATTAAAAAAAATTAATAAATAAACATCAACCATTTGGCTTAAAATTATTTATTAACTGAATTCTACTGAATAAGAATGAGATGAAAATCTAGTTTTCCCATAATTAAATTTCAACCCTCTACAACTCCAGTAATATTATTATTTTTTGTTTAGTTGTTCAAAAATTGTTCGACAGCAAACAATTAAAAAGTGAACATTTAAAAGTTAACCAAGTATCGAGTAATAAATCGAGTAATGAACGCTTAATAGATTTTCATGCGAAAATGAGTTTTATCCCTCTTTAATATTTTACCATCCGTGCAAATTGAAAAGTTGCAAACACAATTCTGCATTTCATGTTTTCGTTTTACGTTTCATCTGTTATATAAAAGCGTTGTTTGTTATTTTGTTTCTTTTTTTTATACATCTCGCCATTTCCGTTGCAACAGACGAGTCTTCGTTCTTTTGCGTCGAATTGCTTTTTTCCCTTTATGGCAGGTTCGGTCATGGAGTAAACCGCATTAGCTCGAATTGCGTTTCCTTGACATCCGTAATAAGCACTTAATTTCATTGCCTATAAGCGGAATAATCCTCCTTTTGGAGATGTTGTGTTGGCACTAGTGGTATTCAATGTCTGCTAGAGGCGGAAATCTGCCGCAAGGACGCATTATGCGGGTAATTCTCGTACTATATCTGATAACTATGTATGTTCAATTTGCAATTGTAGCAAAATCCACTACCTACGTAACTATATAATCATGAACCAGCCTATTTACTACCGAAGCGTATAATAAATAATTCAATTATTCAAATGGGGTGAAATAATT
Source organism: Aleochara curtula (assembly GCA_963978815.1). Lineage (NCBI taxonomy): Eukaryota > Metazoa > Arthropoda > Insecta > Coleoptera > Staphylinidae > Aleochara > Aleochara curtula. The sequence continues at coordinate 13,123,165 of OZ022216.1, read as the reverse complement.
TGATTTCATAACTTTCTATCACCGCGTTAATAATTTCCTAATTAACACGTATAATATTCACACTAATTTCGTGTCAATTAGTTTATCTTTTAATTAATAATTGTTTAAATAACAATAAGATATATTAAATACTTGATATAGCTAATACTTAAAAAGTCACAAATTTTGTCATGATATTCCCTCACGACATAAGAAATAATTTAATTATCGTATTGTGCATAAGTAATTTGATTTTCATAACTTTCTGTCATATGACCTTTGATAAATTTTCCTTTAACAAACTTGTAATTGCTTGTCAATTTAAAGTTTGGAACTTCCAATTATGTCAAGCTTATCGAGCTTAATACTTCGAATTAATTAACCATTTAAGAATATACTGATTAAAATGCTTTGTTAAGAACGATGTTAAATTCGCCATAAATGCAGTTCAATGATAGGGGAGACCGAGGAGAGTTGGAACAGAGGAGAGTTGGAACAGTGTCGATATCTCGGAAACTATAATTACTAGCGAGCTCGGAAAAACGGTCATTTGTTCTGTTTAACACTCACTATTTGATGGAGTAAGCGATGAAAGTGTGTGATAAGCGGTTTTGACTGTGCGAAATTTGCACACAAAAAATTGCGAAAAGTAACTTTTTAACCAAAATTTTGATTCCATATATATCAACATATATTATGTTTGTATTGTTCTAATATTTTTTCCCGTATACTTCTGTCTTTCAAGTTTCGTGTAGTAGCTTTATTTTTTTTATAAGACAACTAATTTCGAAGCTACAAATTTTTATTCTGACCGGTTCACCATTTGTTGCAGCTAGGAGAGTTGGTACAAGCTGTTCCAACTCTCCTAGCTGTTCCAATTATTGTTTGTATCTCTGGCAAAATCATTTTCTTTGGGTTGTAATATTATATGGCATGGTAAATTGCTATTTTTTAGTTTAGATTGCCAAATAAATATTAACCAAATATTAACGAAAGACTGCTAGGGACATAAGTAATGTTGAAATTTATGAACTGTTCTTTGAAGAAATCACATTAAGAAGTAAAGATCTTGGAAATACCGGATCTTCTTACAATCTCAACTATATGTTCTTGTACAGAAATATTAAGAAAAAAATGACATATCAAGCTAATCGAACAAAAAGGCACTTGCTAATGTCTATCACTTGCTTATGTTAGCTCGATGATTTTACAAAAGAGGAAGAAAATATTGCTTATGAAAGGCAATATTGAATATAAAACACCAGTAATAATAAGTTAATTAATATTGATTAATAATTTAAAATTGTAGTTAATCTAATCATTATTTGTTCCTTGTTATTTAATCATTTTTACTTAAACAATATTCTTATTTTTCATCAAAATTAATTATTGATTCTTGACTGAATATTATATGTTATTTCAATACATACAAGTATAACAAATAATTATTAGAGTTCGTCTTTAGTTCTTAATGTGATTTTCTGTATAATGGAATTTGTTAGTGACGAAATAATTCAAAAACATAGCTGTTCCAACTCTCCTAGATGTCTGTTCCAACTCACCTCGATACTAGGAGAGTTGGTACACTAAACGCAATTTCACATTTTCTTGATTTTCTCCGAAATCATAATATTTTCGTTAATGGAAATAATTGTATTTTAAAGAGTATAAATTGAGCTACCGTTTGCCATATAATTCGTAGACGTAGTATGTTTCTGGACAGAGATATGTTCATTTAAGTAAAAATTGTTCCAACTCTCCTAGGTCTCCCCTACATAATTATCACAAATTTGTCATTTATTTCAAATTGGCATTATGAAATTATTAAAACGTATAGAATAATTTAATTTCACAATTAGGTGCATCATTTAATTTCCCACTTTTATAATATCATTTCCTCACCCCAATTCGTCTAATTTCCTACTTACCATCTCAAAAATTATTTTACTCAGCATTTCTAAATCTTGGGAAAGTCGAAATATTGTCCAATATTACGTACCTACATTTAATGCAATATTCTCATACTCTGCCACAATTTTTATTTTTACTGAGATCAAAGTAAGAATGGAATTTCATTTGTTAACTTCCTGTTCCAGTTTCGATATACAGATAATGAAATTTACATATTAATTGGTATTTGAATATTTGGGAAACCAACATGTATTTGGCTGTAATCAATCCGAATATCGTCAAAATCGTTATTCAACGGAATACAATAGATGCATGTCACACATTATTCGAAAGACATACATCGCTGATACTACTTGACAATTGTGGTATGAGCATATACATTCATTAAACCTAACCACACGTGCTCGTTAGTTGTGAGCTGTATGTGCGGTGAAAGGGATGAAATTCATTCCTGCGTAATAAATCTGATTAGTTCAAGAGGCTCGCTCCACTTTTACATAATAATACAAGAGCCAATAATGAATTATTTAATTACAATTATACGTACGCAAGTACGTACTCTTGATTATGCACCCCTTGTTAATCCACAAGAGTAAAGAACGTTCAAATACAACAAATAATTAACGCACATTTATTATTAGTCAACGCGAATGTAGACCGCGAATGCAAAAGTAAAATTTCATACATTTCTAAGTATGCCAAAGACAAAAGGGTTTCCTGAATATTTGTTTTGATCTCTTACCGGAAATAAACATGAGAAGTTGCGTAAACCGGAATTTAATTAAGCATGCAAACTTGTAACAAGAAATTCTTCTTGTTATTCATTTGAAATATAGAAATAATTTGTCAAAGAATGAATTAATTGTGTAATAAAGATTTCTTTTACATATTTTCGAATAAATTTGAAAATTGTGCAAACAAATAATTTTAATCATGCTAACTTGACTCTTAGAAAAGTATTTAATGAACGCAAAGAGAATTTTTAAACATTTTTATGAACGCCAATTAGGTTAAATTGACAATGCTAATGTTAAGAAGGTAAAATACTTGTGATCTTTGGAATTTTATTCATGAACTCATTAAACTAAAGTACTTTTAGGAATGCCAAAGTAATCAAATTGCAAGAGTGCAACGAAATGCTGCAAAATATAATCATGATCGTGATTATGTATTTGCATTCATTCCCTCGGGAGCTTAAACTAAAATGAAATCCACAAAGGAGTAAAAGTGCAGCTCGTTGAAGCACAAAAATGCGGCGGTGCGCGAGATGGATTGTGCAGTTATTTATCCTGCCCGGATTGCTGATGCGTCCCCAGCCTCCTTCCAAATAGAGCATTTCACCCCCGCCGTAAATTATGTGCGCAGCGGCGGAGGCGGCAGGGCGCTAACTGTTTGCTGAACTGCGCGAATGTATATTTAGCAGGTACCTAGTACACTGCAAAACAACATGTGCGACATGACCACAGCAACAGCAGGAACAGGAGAAGGAGCAGGAGAGTAAGAGACATAATGCACCCTTGAATAAGTGTGTTCTTGCGAGCGCATCAGCCACCTCGGGAGCATCTCTAGTCGTAATAAATACGCGTTGCCTCCTTCAACGTCACTTGCGCGCAATTCATCCACGTGCGCAATCTCAAGATGCTCAGATTTTCATCCAACATTTCTAACCTTTAACCAATGTCGCCTGGAGAATTTCCGCTGTCAACGGGATAGCAAGTTTAATTGAAAAATAATTACGTTCATGTAATTGAACATAAATAAAGCTCTTAGCCAGACTGTACAATTTTCAATTTTATAGTTTGTATTAAATTACTTCAAGTTCCTACATGTTCCAACATATATGTGAAATATTCATTTCAGCAAACGCTAAACAAATATCATAACTCCTAGAATGTTTTCTATTTAACTTTCAGGTTCCTATACAATTCACGTGCAATGCACTGGAGACAATATGAAATTTTAATACGGATGAAGAGCGATGAACGAAACTTTTCTAAATGTATAACGATTTATTAATTCTCTTTATTATTTTCAAATTATTCATAAATGGAAAATATAAAATCATAGATTCTGTATTGGTTTTACTTTAACTTTTTTCGAATATTGGAATTGCGTAGTTCCAAATGTTCACGAAACTACTTTTATCGCAACGTTAATCATAAAATCTCAAGTTCTAATTGGCCGATTCTCTTGCAATTTGGCCTGAATATTCTATATAAATCTCCCTATCGTAGGAACCAACAAAATGAACAAATTTCCAATTTTTACTACGTTTAAAAAAAATTCTAGAACATTACAAAATGAGTGAAAAAATGAACTTTTTATTTGAGTTGCTGCGATTTTGCAAATTCGAAAAGTAATTAAGTAATGAAACAAATGAAAATTAAAATGGCAATTTAATGTTTCTTCATGTAATCTCAATTAAATTGCTCTAATTACGGCCATTATGTCTTCTTTTTTATTTCATTAAGTGTAAAAATTAAAATTATTAGGTACTAATTAACGTTTTGCTCATTCAAGTTCATTCCGAGTAAATGAGTAAATTATTAAATATATTAATTTTGTTATCCAAGTATTAATATTATAATTAGTATATCAATATAATGGTTCCTTTATTATTCCTTCGGGAAAAAGATCCCAATATAATTTGGCGCCTGTAAGATTGCGGCGCCTTAATAAATAAGACTCTGAGTGGATGGGATTTTTCGCAATTTATTTCGGGATGTGACAAGTGACGCGAGAAATATAGGTTATGACAATATAAACTCACAGCTAATTTTCGTCGTCGACAGTGGCATTGAAAAAGGCTTTCGTTTTCAATCTCATGAACAGTCTTTGAGACGAGAACGCAATACTTGTCGCGTTCTTCTTGTTTATGCTGATATAATAGTACATGATAATCAATCATTCTTAGCGACATTTTCCGTGTGCGAAAACATATGCTACATTTTCTCCTGCAGCAGCAGAAGAAGAAGAACACGTTAATTGTATATGAGAGATTGGAGTTTGCGAGGACGAAAAGGGTTTTGTTGGATTTGTATACATTAATTATGTGTCCAAAGTTTGATCATTTTCATAAGGGTATTGCACTTTACTCCCCCGAAATAACATCCTATTACGCATCTTAATTACTTAGTCTGCTCAAAAATTATATGGGATTAATGAATAATTAGTCGATTATTTTCCATTAAAAGTTAATTATACATTTTCTTGATGCTGCACTTGAAGGAAATTATAACTCCTTTGTTCGGTTAGGAAACTACCTCGGAAAGGAATTTGTATTTAAATTTTAAACTCATTATATAAAAAATTAAAGAAAATTCTGGATGGAAAGATGAGATGATTAAGTTGTTTTCTTGCTTATTCTATTCTCTGGTTTTACGAGTTTTGCGCGTATGATTTATTCACCAGCAAAGGAAGCAACAATTTCGTATGTCTGAGACATTCATCTTAAGAAACAAGTAAGTACGAATGTTATTAGCTTAGAACAGTGGGAAATTTAGGTAATTTCACTCGAAATTTGCATAAGAAATGATTAAATCTTGCGTACAATATGAAAGAAGACGTCAGTCTTATTTTATATAAAAACAATCTTAAATTTTTGAATAATTAATTACAATGGGTTTAAAATGAAAATGAAATACTTTTGCGCAGATGTTTTTCTAAGTAAGGAGTTATGTACAATTTGGCATAAATATTTTATGAAAACGTTTATCAGTAAACTTTGATACATCTCTTTACTTACTTTGTGTATTTTTTGCAGCTATAAATGATTAAAAATTGCTGAAATACACGTAATTTTCGAAAGTGCGTTTTTTAAAACACTTTTAGGGGTGGTGCCAATATTTCGAAAAGGGTTTATTGAAATTCAAGATCTCAAAAAGATTTTGTTAGTATATTTATTTAATCCATTGTTGATTGAAAGAACAAAATGGGGAAAATTTGAACATAAAATTTACGTTTTACTGCTCATTTTTCTTTGATTTTATTTTTAAGGAAATGTTTCTGAAGAAAATTCAAAATGCTTTGGTCACATGTTGATTCATCTCATTATAAATAATTGGTAAAAATTTGAGATTAATCAAGTACATAGTTTCTGAGTAATCATGACTAGGAAAATCGTAAATTAAAAAAACACTTATCACCTTATTATTATTCGTTCTGAAATTTGTTGATGAATTCCAATTTTTTGAAAATTGAGTTGTAAAGCTTTTGAAATTGTTAAATTATTTCCGATTTCTTTATAAAATCTATAAAAAGCATTTTTAAAAGAAAACTATTAAGTCAAGTATGTATTATGCTTAATTAATTAGAAGCACTAAATAGGTATATGAATCAATTCATTACGAATGAATAGCAGTAACGTTTACTATAATTATCCCTTTAGGAATTTCGATCAGGACGTCTTCTTTTCCTTGAAGTATTCAACACGCATTCAATAAGTTGAAAGCTTCCCTTTCAAGTAATAACTTTGTAATCTTCAATTTAAAGTCGCTGTTCCATGAGAGAAGCAATCTTGTACAAGGCATTAAAAAAAACTTGAAATTACTTGTCAATGATAATGAATTCAAAATTATTTTGTTGCCAACACGTATTACTTGTAATTAATTAGTTAATTAAAGAATTCATTAAAAATCTTCAATATTAATTTCCTTGAATTTTACGTAACTCAATAATAGTGAATTTCTATTAGTGATCCAATTATTGGTCAAAGGAAAAACTGAAAAATGAAATCCGATTATTGGTCAACATAAAATTTATATTAAAACGAATCAAATAAAGTTTATTGCAATTAAAAACCTAATAGTTAAGCGGAATAGATCGACCAATATAAATAAATAAATTAATTGTAATACAACCACTAAAATTGTATTTAATTATTTTATTTACTTTAAATGTAAATTCAAACGAAATATCGTAAAATAATTGCATATTCAATTTCATACGTTGTAATCGGAAACGAGTAAACCCAATAATAAAATTTACAAAAATTTGTTTGCCAACATTTTCCGCTTTAAATAAATGTCAAACGGCATTTGAAACATTTCCCATTACTTTATTATTACTCTTGATTTATGAACTATTTTATTTCGAGCTTGTGAAAAAAAAAGTATAAGCCATGTCCATTGAACAACCGTAAAAAACGGGAGAAACTTTTTAATGTAAAAGTTTATATGGTGCGTCCATTGAGATTTCCTGAACGGAAAAAACATCAGTCGAATCTCGCAGTAAAAATAATCGTTTTATTACTACCAAACATGTGGAAATTGCGGTATAGAAAAAGTAACTTGCTAGCGTTCGTTTACTCGTTCGTAATAAATTCTTATCATAATTCAAAGAAAATGGCATGGTTTGAAAGCGTTCCCTGGCGAGCGCACTAGTGAAACTAATTAGAATATTTAGCGTACGCGCGGCGCGCACTTTTCATAAATCTTGCAATTTCCAAAGCTTTGCCATTGCGCATTTTACAGATCGCGGCACAAAGTAACATTAATGTAACAGTAAGCCATAATGTTCTTCCACGATTTCTTTTTACACAGCCAATCAAAATATTGTGGACTTTCGTTTGATCTTCTTTATAATCGGATTACTTTTTTATTTGCATCCTTTCATGTTCTAATTTGTTTATTTTTGAGTCGTATAATAATGTTTCATACTATGCAAGTATTTTAAAATAAGTTAATATTTATTTAAACAAATAATTACCATAATTTGTCCCCAAAAAACTAACGATAAATTGACTAAAGAGGGAATTTGAGTAGAATATATTTTAATATTATTTTCCGAAATTTACGGTAATCTATTTATTTACTACTCAGAAATTATCATGGTAAAATCAATTTTTAAAAATAGTTCATCCTGAAACCAAATTTCTTATTGCTTTAACACAATTTACAAATACTTGTTGCAATATTTTGATTTATGTTTATATAAAAAACACATTCATATAATCATTACGTTTACCTACTTAATTATAAAACTGCCGAAAAATGCATTTTTGCAGGCACTAAAATTACTACCTTTTCAATTCACTCTTATTTAGCAATTTATTTAGCAGTGGTAAAACACGGAATATGTAAATTTAATTTGAAACATCCGCAATACACCGACAAGGACAAAAAGTTTAAACCCATATTGGATTTAAAACCCGTAGTCCTTGATTGGCTACATTTTGAAGGTCGTAAGCAGATGCAGATTCACGAAAGGATTGAAGGATTAGATTTAAGATTACAACTTTTTGAGAACACGAAGCTGGACGGGGGTACCTACCCCTCATCTCTGCAGCCCTCGAGAGAGTCCATGAAACATTAGGGGTGACCCACGTTCGGAACAGCGGTCCTCTAAAGTTATAATGCTAAATGTAATTATTCGATTCTCACAAGCGTATTCGCTCATCTCCATCTTCCAACCCCTATGGTCTAGCACAAGTGGTCAAAAAGGTTTTATTATTTTTAATGATTAGAAATCCGTTGTGAGTTATTCCTTGTTATTTTTGATTTCCTTGTAAAATGAGAAAAGGGATTTCAAAACAGCACTTTTCCTACAATTCAATTTTCCTGTTTTTCCCGTTTTCTTTCAATGCCATACACTTAATTGATCTTATAATTTCCATCGACATTTATTAAACTCGATAAAATGAAATAAAATGTTAAACGTTTGATGTTGACATTTTGCAATTGAAATTAAAAATGCAAGTACGTATTCAATATGAAATGAAAATGTAAAATTTAATTAAAATCAAATACTTAATGATATAATAACGTCATCTCGTTTATCAACAATAAAATAACATAGGCAAACAATAGGTACGTATGAATATTTTGTAGGAACATTCATAAAATGTTTATTGAAAAAGCTATTGGACTTGTCAGAAAAACACTTGATTGTTATGCACAAAGACCGCGGATAATCGAATTGAATTAAACGTTTCACTCGAGTAAGCGAAAAGCGACTGCTGTTGGAAACGCGACTGGTGAGTAAAAAAGGAAGTTAAAAGCACTTTAATGGGTTTGTGTCATCCTCTTGCGCAATGGCGAATTGAATACCATAGAATGCATCAAGGAAACCATTTCGGAGTCATTCAAGAGTAAGTAAAATTCGTATATTATCGATGAAAATCACATTTCTTGTATTATTTCTGCATGCATATTGCAATTTAATTTTACTTTTGAATTTACTTAAAATACGTTTAACTCTGTTATAATTAAATTTCTTTCAAACTTTTTAATCAATATTTCATTCATTAATTAGCAAGCTGCAGAAGAGTTTGTCGAATTCAAATGAATTCAGTAAAGTTCATTGGACGGAAAGGTATTCAAAAGTTAATAATGTAATTAATACAACTAGTTGTCAAGTAGAGCAATAAATGTGAAGTAATAACATGTGATGGAAGTTAATAAATCATGATGGAAAATTAATTCTTTTGATCCATCCATGAGGTTAAAATAATAAAATTTAACAAATTTTATCAAAGTTTTATCAAATTTTAAAAATCCATTCAACATAAATTTTTATTTGGCAATGCGGTTAATAAATGTTTTTATACTGCAAAAATGTTATAAACATTCTAAAAGTTGCGGATAAACAACAAATATTTCCCAAACACGTTTATAAAAGTTGAATTAAATGTATCTAGGTATTGGAAAAGTTTTTTCATCAAGAATAATTTTTAACTACTTGGGGTAAATAACTTTACAAAACTGAGACAATTTCAAAATAGCACATTTCTGAAAAATGCTTTATAATAAAAAATTGACTGAGCCGATTTCCCAAATTCAAATTTTGTCATGATAGTAAAAATACAGCAAATCGGTCTTGACACAGCTTGACACACACTAGTAGAACTCGATTTGAAACTTTTCCGTTCATCAAAAATCGGAAATTTTTCAAAAATTAATTTCTAATTGAAAATATAATACCTAAAAGACGATATTGCAACCATTCAAAAGATTATTAGTTGTAGTTTATACACATCCAAAGAATGTTGATGAAGAATAACTACGAGCTTGGAAAATGAATTTTGAATATGAAGTTTACATGTGAAGCGAATCTCGACCCAAAAATTATTCGACTTTGTCGCTAAATTGTTGCTAAATTATCTATCCGATTTGAATCATATTTTTACATTCGTAAAATTTAATTAACTGCCCTTTAAATTTCAAATTTCGTCTATGGTTTTTGTACCTACATTATTCAATTTTAACGTTAATTATTGCTAAACTAATGTTCCGATTTAAAACATCTTTTAAATCATTCAAAATTCAATTATTCCTTTATCAATTGGCAAAAATAAATTTTGCCATATCAATAATTTAAAATTTAGCAAAATTTACTGTACTTTTTGATGATAAAAGATGAAAGTAACACTCACCTAAAACAAGAAAAGATAATATTAATATTTATTTCTTGTTATTCTTGCTTAAATAATGTTGAAATTATAAATTCAACATGCGCAAAAAAAGACAAGCAAAAAGCACGAAGATTCTTGAAACTTTTAAATATGCAATGAACCCTTAAGGCAGACATTTTGCTTTAGCAAAATTCGTGAATATTCTAGAACTTTCCAGAAAACTTCACGTTGAAAAAGGCCAAGAACTACGCATACGCAACTACAATAAGATGGGTGACAGCTTCAATATTTTTTTTAACCCGTGTCGCAACATTTGCGTTGAGCCTAGATAAAAAATAGAGGTAAGCGAGTGTACCGCTTTGAAAAATGTAGTGGCCCTCTTCTTCTGACGGTAAAGTTTTTCATGCATCGTACTTTCGCCATCGTGGCGTATTTGGACGTGACTAAAAAATGATATATAAAATTGATAACAAATTGACTAAATTTGCTTCGAGCAAACTTTATTTTCTTGCATGCGAAATTTACGCAGTTTCAGACGCAAGTCGATGAAAAATAGCCGAGGGTTTGCATTAAAGCTCTTAACAAATGACAAATTTTAAGCTGTAACAACTTTGTTGAAATTTTCGCCAGAAGCGAAATGTTTCCAACGCACGATTTGTTTGCGCTCGACTGAAAATTCTTGAGTTAACGTGTTGTAAAATTTAAGAAAACTCAAACAAAGTCTTTTCGTGTGTTTAGCCTGTTTAAGATGTAATAATGAGTTGACACGTGTTTTAATTTGACTTAGCACGTGCTGAATAACTTTGTAAGTAATTCATTTGGAATTAAATCAATATTTAAATTTATCTCGTTTTCTCATAAGACAAATCCGTTTATCCAGTGAGTACCTATACATAATAAATTCGTGAATGTTCTAGAATCTTCTAGAACTTTTGTAAATTTACCATGATGCATTACGTAGAGTTCTACGAATTCACCGATAATTAAAGTTTTACCGGAAATTTTGCGTGAGTGGTCGTATTAAAATTTAAAACGTGTAAGATGATATAATGCTCTAGAATATTCTAGAATGTTCTAGACTGTTCTAGAAGAAAACAACTGAATATTTACTATAATAAATATGGCCCTAAGCAAAACGGAAATAGATGATAGGTGAATGACAAGAAGATAATAAACTTTGAGTTAATTAACCGTCTTAATTAAAAATCGTATAAAGAAAAGTTTGGATGTAAAATTGATATTGATTAGTGGGAATAAAAAATTAGCATTCTTAATGCATTTGACGTATTTCTTAAACGTGAATCCTTGAATCAAAAGTTGCATTCAAACGAAAACGCAAAAGAACTTGGCCAATTGCGAATCGGATATCCTTCGAATCGCTTTATCCTTTCGCGCGCGTAAAAGTTGAACTTTCACCGGGTTTGATTTCGGTGATGCTGGTTCTTTTATGTTCCCAGCATACGTGATTATTTTCACTGATTTTCTCTGTCCCTGAATCCGTACATCGCGCCCCCGCTCACAAATTTATCAGCATCGAAAGGTATCGGTGTCAGCTGAGATGAACTTTCACTCACCATTATCCTTACCCTTTTTCAGCAATGCGCTGCTGCTCCATAATGCTTTGCTTAATGTATGGAACATACCTATGCGAGAGTGTCACATGTTACATGGTGCCAACGAATCATGCGATTGATAGAGCAAGATTGACTTACGTTACGCTAACATTAAAGCTAAAGTCATAAATACACATTAAGCTTAATATCACATTTTATCATTTGCTCGCATGATACCGTACTGTCTCCCTTTTGTGCCAAAATTTGTGGAATATTTCAATTTTCCTTTTGAGCAAATGTTTTATTTCTAATTCAAATTGACATTTGATGAATATAAATTGCTTTATTTTCAATGTTTATTTTACATATGAAAAATTTCTCAAATTATACGTAAATAATTATATTAGTTTCACGAATTTTTTAATAAATAAAAATTTAATATTTTTTACTGTAATTTAAATTATTTTAAGTACTTAATTTAGTTTCTAATTGCTCAATGCTCAACTGTCCTTCAAAAAATTTAGCAAAATAACTTTGAAATGCAAATATTTGTTTAAAAATAAACAGATTTGTTTATAATATTTTTTATATATGACTTAAAAAAATAATAAATTACCTTTTTATCTCAATTACTCTGAACTCAAATTTCCACAGAAAAAATAGATTGTTTTTGATCAATAATAAACAATTTTCCTACCCCTTACTCAACTAATCCTACTCACCATCGTACTCCATAATTTTATTTCAATAAAATTTTATTTAAATAAAAACTGCCCGTTATTTTAATAATTGTTTAATTAACATGATGTCCTTGAAACTTAGAATTAGTACTTTCAAGTTTTGTACAAAATACGTTATTGATCGAGAGTTAAAAACGCTGATAGCCTCTTGTACTTTGCATTTCAATCGAACAGCTTGTTTTGTACGCCGAAATATAAGGAAATTGAAAAAGGTTCGAAAGCAGCTTTGCTTTGTATTGTGTTGAGCAGCGAAAAGCACAAAAAGCATGAACTGTACATCAAGCCCCCGCACTGGACGTTAATAGTACATTTGACGAGAGAGGATTAAAGTGCAGATAATTGACTATAACGCATCTCTCTCGCGATTCAATATATGTAAATCGATTCGTGTTGTTACAAATACAACGACCATTGAATTCGTGCATATGTCCTGTATTTCCCACGCATCCAAAGTTAGTTTAAATATTTTATTGATTTATGCGTTGATATGTGCGATTACATTTCAATATTTAAATTGAGATCAGAGCAACTAAAATTTGTTGTTTGTTTAATGTAATATATCAATCGATATGATTGACTTTAATTAAACAAAATGAGTTTATTTGTGAATAATATCTCAGCCACGGGGCATAGAGGATAGGGGATATTCTGTAAAACTGTTTTTAAGCGATATATCGCGATATATTAATTGCGTTTTTAATTTATCTGGTAATTTTGTGAAACGTAAAGCAGCAATCAAAATGAAAAAACCATGTTTAACCCTTTCACATCATCCCCAATTAATTTATTTCATTGTAAACTTTTTCATTTGAATTTATATTTTCATTTCATAAAATATTTGAGTTTCTTTTATATAATTTCTAATTTGAATTTATATTTATCTGTGATTTTATCATTTTTTGTGAATATCATCAATTTTTGATTAAAGGATCACTGGTCGATGGGCAAATCTATGCATTAAATATATTATTGAATTTCCTTAAATGATAATATGAATTCAAATGTTTTCCAAACTTTTAATAGTGAATTTTCTTGGAAGTAGGCAAAGTTATGTGGTAATTGGTGATTGTTAATTTAAGATGTAACAGAATTTCTTTCTACCTTAGTTTAAATGCACTGAGTTCTACCAAAACTGATTTTGCAACCCTTGATAAAAGTAATGAAAATAATTCTATATAATCATAAATTATCTTCAAGGGTTTAACACGCGGTATAATTATAAAGTTTGACCCAAATTAGATCAACTGTGATAATTATCGTTTTTGAAATGCACGCGGAGTTAATTGCTATCTAGCAAGGATAATTTAGTGTGTTCCTAGTAGTAGTGAAAGTTATTGTGATTTCTAGTAGTTGGAAATTTGTCCCTACTCAAATATCCTGCCTACCAGAATTAGCTATATAATCACAACTATGTTTCCTATTCCACATTCTGGGAAATTTAATATAAATGACAAATGGCAAATTATACGTTTCTCATTAACAGTGCTTAAAATTGAAAAGCGTAAAAGCAATTAATGAGAATTTTCCAAATAATTTTAATTAACACCAACATCCCATTATTAATTGCACTTTAACGAATGCAAGTAGTTAAATTTGTTAACCTAAACCACAACAACATAATAAGATTTTTTTTTCAAAACGTTTCTTTCAATTAATCCGTGCAGATTAAATTAGCATAATCTCAAGCTCAAATTGTATTTAATTACGCAGTCCACTTAAATCCATTATTGTTATCCATTTTTCGCCAATAGGAATGAGGAGCGTGGCAAAATGTAATTACCTTCAAAATAGCAACAAGTTATCGAACAAAACGGTACATATATGACCTAAATCGAATCATTCTATCTATGGTAATTAAAGCATTCAATTTCAAAAATAATGGATTTCTTTTTACTTCAAATATTATTTTATATGACGTTTTACGCAACGTTACGCAATCTAATACAAATATCAACGTACTTTACGGAAATATCAATATAATGATGCAATGGGAAATTGCCACCTGGTGCACAATACTAAATTAATTTGAGGCATATTAAGTAAATTTTCCATTTTTCATTGCTCCCGGAAATTATAAATAATACTGCATTGAATATTTCATAAATATTACAAAACATATGTAATTATTCACAAGTGATTAAAGATAACACAAGAAATTAAGAAAATATAAAATCAACATAACAGAAAATCCGTTAATAATAAAAAATGCTCTTCATTTATGTCATTCATTCACGTTATTTTTATAAAAATGTAACAAGAGAAAAATGAAATTATATTCACAATATTTGAATTTAGAAAAAGCTTCGTGCATAGGAAATAAATAAAGGTAAATGTTTACTATTGATAAATTTTAACAGGAAGTCAACTATTCCCTCAGATTTACATATTTTAAATAAGAAAATTTATCTGGGGCTCTGATATAACATTTATTGTCTCGTATACCGCTTTTACTTTTAATTTCATTACATGAAAAAAAAACCAGAGAAAATACACAGCTTAGAAATGATGACAAAATGAGTTTTTTTTCCATCTTATAATAACATTATTAAAATAATGTTACTTTTAATACAATACGAAATATGAATAATCATTTTCCAAGTTACGCTAATATGTAACATGGGATTCTCCAACCGCTTTGTTCTATACAAATAAACCACAAACCGATTCAACAATAATCTATTTACCCATTCAACAATAATCTATGTTCATAAATTGGAAGCAGCTCCAACATACTCTCGAATTTAATCTAACGCAAACGTTTTCCGCATTTATCAAATATTCAGTTGTAAAACCACGAAATTTTGTGGTGGTAGCTGAAGGAGCTCTCAGCGTTTGTCTTTGCCATTATATATTCTGTTCATTAAAATCAAATAGAACGTTTGAATACACAGGAAATCAAATGAATTATTAAGATGGCCACCTAGGGTTAGGTTTATATAGAAACTTTAAATGTCAAATAATACAGACCTATTTTAAGCCATTATAACGCAGCATTTTTGTATTCCCCGAAATTTTAGCCGACTGTGCAAAATACGCATTTTTGTAGATTCTCATGGGCTTACAAATACAATTGAAAGCCAACGTAATGAAAAAAAATCAATGCTTTTCAACCCTTTTTTGTCAAGCCATATTTTTCCCGATTTTAAAATTTGACGGCACTGATAAATATAATAACTGTACGTAAAATAAATAAATTTCGGCCGTACACAACTTTTATTTATTAATAACTTAATTCGTACCAGCAAAATTCTTTTCATATTCACTCTCGGGCCTATCATTTTGAAAAACAATTTACTGAAAACATTGTTTTAATATTATTTTCGTACCAAAAACCCCAAAATTTGAACTACGCGTCCATTTTTCTATGTATAAACTGCTTTTATAGTCCGGTACTATGACTCTCCAACAATAACAAAGGACAAACCGGAAATGATTTGCTAAAGCAAATAATACATTTGAGATATCTCGCTACGCATTATTACATCATATGCTCGAATAGTCAGAAACGGCTTAATTCCGTTTCCAATCGCAGGAGATAATACTCAATCCGATTGTATGTTCAATGTGCAACAAACCTGTCGATTTATTCACTTGTGCGGCGGCGAATCCTCTCCTTCGTGTCCGGCGTTCACAGGCCGCATGTCCAATTAATTACCAGCCATCCAAAAATGCCCGTTGCTTGTGTGACAAGCGCGTGGGATGCCCGTGGAAGAAACCGTTTCGTACTTTAGACACGAATTGCATACAATTTTAATTAAATTTACATTAAACAAGCGACACGTACAGTCTATTTCTTGATCTATTTAATTAAAAGCATCCAATACTTATTACTTGCAAGTCTTTCAATTTCACGCAATAATTGAATTTTCGGTCGGTAAAATACTGCGTACTTAATGAATGCAATTAATATCACTCAAAAACATTTTACGCGATCATTTTTCATGTTGCACACAGTTTGAAAAATTATTCGAAACTTTTTTTCCCCGTCACTTTCCCTTTCGTTCCCTTCTTTTCCGGATTACGCTGGAAACTTTACGGATTACTAAATTCGAATTGTCATTAAACTTTTGTCGTCAGCCGGATAGAGAATGTGAATAGTAGGTAAAGTCCTTAAGGATTAAAACACTAATAATTAATCCCGCGAGCAGTCAAGTCACTGTCATTAAGGATCACACACACTTTTCGGAATTCCCGACGCACTTGAGAGCGATAAACTTGTTTTTGTTTATGTTGTGTGTGCGGCCGATGAAAAAGCGCGTCTCTTTTCTATGTTGACATTGACATCGTTTATGAATTGTGAGAAGATATTAGCAAAAGTATCATAAGTAAATGATAATAGCAGAGCATACACTCACTGGCGCGTATAAGATACTGCGTGATGCTGTTCGATGATGAATTGTTGTCGTTCCATTAATTGCGATCAATTCGTGTCAGCACATGCAGCAAGCAATATCATCAGAGAGATTTTCATATATGAATTGAACGCATTCCTCTCTTCTAACAACTGCTTAGAATTAGTCACTTTGTGTACACTTTATGCACTGGAATTTAGAACTGGATTTTTGTATGAGAAAAGTGCTTAGAGCAATTTCCGAGTCGTAGTTTTTCGCGCGCGTAATTCAATTGAATTTCGCGAACGTGATGTGCTAGTAGAACATCAGCGCACGACGACGACGATAATGCGTGTGGCAGGAGCGAATAATGCTCTTCAAGATTCGCGCCTGTTGCGAGCGCCACCACTGCCACCGTTGCCACCGCCGCACGCATGCCGCCTCCACTCACGCTGACCTAACATGACCAAAGAAGAAAACGCATTCCATCTGTGCTTTTTTGCGCTTATTATGAATGGCTGTTGATTGATATTCAAATGTATTGTACTTGAGTATTGTAACGCATTATAATACTTTCTCGTCTTTCCCTTATTTACCCTTTCTCCGGGTTTAGGCGCAGAGTATTTTAGAATTTATAGGTAACTCTGATATTACGTCCGCAATTTGAATTATTCATTGCGGTTTTCGGTACTCGAGCGAAAGGTAAACGGGACGAAGCACGCAGAAAAACAGGTAGCGTTTGATAAAGTGTCCTTTTTGCACAAGCGGCAATCAAACAAGCGCGTATTTTGGGAAAACTTTTGTTGAAAAAGGCGGTATCAAAATATTTAATATGTTGCTGTGTTAAAATTGTTTTAACAACATGATAAAGCAACAATTACAAATAAATATCCTAGATGAAAATTTAATTAAAATTTACTTTTGGCAAAAAATTAAAAGGGTTAATGAAAAAATTTAATTTAATTTAATTGGAAATCACAAAAAATATTTAGTGATAGGTAACATGCGCAATATTTATACGAATTTTTTGTTTGCTTTCGAAAAAAACTAATTTTGTTTGGAAACTGTGCCAAAGCCAACAAAATTATTTTCTTTTCATTGCATAAGTTTTCAAAGCTTTTTTTTGTTGAAAATGTGACTTTTCTTCATAGAAAAGCTAATTAGTCATTAATCAAAGTTTTCAGGTTATTGCAGCATGGAGAAAGTTAATTATTTAATGATTTTCTATCTAGAAATTAATGGTAATTTTCTTTTACCTTTTGATGTAAAATCAAAATGTTTTTGGACACCTTTCCAATGTTATTTGAAAAATTCATTTCGAGGTTAAAATAAAGTATTTTACGATTATAGACTGTGGAAAACAACTCAAGAATTGAGTTTTTTTGATGGAAAACACGATTTCTTCATCGTATATAAAATCTCGCTTATTTTCGCCAGTCTGGATTTCCAAATTCAATCCGACTTAATTCATTCATTCTCTTTCAGGCCGTAGCCGACAAACATAATTAATCAGTGGCTCGGTCTACTGCACCGTCATCGCAAAAATTGTTTTCCGCCGAAAATCAATTTATGCTTTTTTGGAACATTTACATAATACTGAACATGGCGCATTCACGAATAATGCATGTGGATTTAGTTGATAAGTGGCGCAAAACATTCAAAATGCCTACATGTCTACTTCACCCATTTTCCCCAAAAAGTGACAAGCATTTTAATTGAACAATTCTCTTGCTAACAAGGTATATTCAACATGCAATTAAGATAATTAAATTAGCACTGCTTCTTAAACCAAGATTTTTCCTTCAGACGAGAACCCAAATAACTTTTGAATTAACTAATCACATTATCAAAGGATTTCCTTAAATTCCAAATAAATTAAGTAAGTACCTAACCTAAATCTAATCACTTTATAAAATTACTTAATTAAGTAATTTAAAATAATCCTCTCCGCATGTAATATAAATATTCATGATTATCTCGCGTGCAAAGTATTTTAACAACAATATTTCGTTGCTTCATTATCACTATCGTTCGATTAAAGCGCTAATTATGGCGCTGTTTACTTTGCTAGTCATTTATTTCAAGTCACATTCATCGATTCGCGATAAGAAGAAATCACATGCTGCTGAAATTCCTGTTTTACGACCACGACTGCATTTTGTTGATTCGCAATTTATCAAACAGCCATAGCCATCCCAAAAGCACATAAAATATAATACGTTTACATGAATGGGCGGCCAAATTCATCCCAAAACTACACACAACATGCTTTCATGTCGAGCTTTGAAGAAAATATTCAACTCTGATTCATTCCTTTTGTTACTTCTCCTGCGAATTTCGACGAATGTCTAAAAATACTCTACATGCTTTCGTATTCTAAGCATATTGCGAAACAACATGATGGCTCTTTGAATTTCGTAATGTAATTTATGACAGCATCGAATTGATTGAATTTGTTGCTTAATTACGTCGTCTGAAGAGATTGACTACATGCAGACACATGACAAACATGACTATCGATTGGCTATTGATTGAACCGCATGTACATAAAGTATATGCAAATCACAATTGTGCATCCTCCTACATATTTCGCGTAATGCAATTGCATTTCCAGCCTGGAATGGTTGAAATCCAATCTGTAAGGTCAATCGTTCGCATTTAATCATTCCATTGCGTCGCGTATGGTCCAGAGGGTACATCCATGGTGTAATTACATTTTTATTGCGCTGGCAATAACGAGCGAACGCATTCGGGGTGACAATGCGCAAAGCTTTTACACTTTACATTCTCTGCGACGCATTTCTCAACGCGACGCGAATTTCAGCAAAGCTAACGTAATGTGTCTTATGTGTTTAATCTCTCTGAGTGGATTGCCATTTAATATTCATATTTGCAAATGCATTCCGCTTTGTTAACGCTTGCCGTATACTTCCATTACATTCGCGCGTTGTTTCATTTACAGCGCAATTAACGATTCCCTTTTTATCTCGTTTTATAGCTTTTTCACTGATTTAACCTCACAAATTGCAAAATCCAAACTAATGCATAACAAGTAGTAGAGTAGAATATTCCCAGTCAATCAGGATTTATATTACATATTTCATGATCTTGTTGCAAACATAAATATTTATTATGGTAAAATTCCATTTTACACACAACTACAATAAAAGCCATTAAAATCAGAGTAAAAACCACCTTGCATTATTAGCAAATCAAAAATGGTTATATGTTTGTTAATTATAGAATCGCCAGACTAGTAAAAAGTCTTAATCAACTTGTCATGCATTTCATAATTGGACACGAAAAATAAACATAACAATTTTTTGCACACTATACCAAATTTTAATCTAATATTATAACATGATTATTCCTACGCTGCACTCACTGAACTGTCAAGGAATTGAATGCATTGCTCAAGTAAGAAACTCGTTTGAATATAAATAATGTAAATTACTGCGTTATTAAACGTACGTGTGATAAATAGTTGCTTACCTTAGAGTGAAAGTCCTTCAAAGAATAAAATCATCCCACTTAATAAGAGTTGACAGAGTGAACAGCACAAGCAATTGATTGTCTTCAGATTCAAGAGCTGCACACTCTTGCGATGATAATGCGGGGTAATGCGGTCTTTGGTAACTTTTTGCCGGTGAACTGATGAGCACAAGCACTCTCGAGCTCTCAAACTTGGAGACTTGTTAAGCGCATCTCGAGTCGTTGGCAACTTTTCAAAGTTGGAAGTTGGTTTTGTTTACTTCGCATGCAGTCCAGTCCACTGATCGTGTGTACATAAACAATACTGACTGCCTGCAGGTGTCTTTCGCGAAAGAGCGGAAAACCGGTATATGACAGAAGACGCACATGTGCTTTGAGGCGATTCTAAGCGTTAATGATGATGGATAAAGGGAACGAGGCTAATTAAGCGGCGATCAACGCACACGGAAATAAACAACAAACAGGACGTGAAAGAAAGCACAGGCTAATTATCCAGTGCTTCAAAGTAAACAAATTGTTTGGCAGGCAACAAACAACAACGCGCCCGGGCTGATAACCGCTGGAAGAACGAGTGCGCGCTTCGTCTGGTTCGCGAGCGCGCGGACAGAAATTGATGAGCACACATGACTTGATAATGGCTGATGATATGCACGTCTGGGGCCAATACAACTCCGCCATAGATGTGGATGAAATTATACTAATATGTATGGCGAGAGAGGTGTATCACAACCGAAACGCTTGACCCTTGGCGGCACGACCTCGCCGCTTTATCAATTTCACTCATATTTGCGCGCCTGCTGAGCTTATCGCGCCGTTTGCTCTTCGCTTGGGGCCGTGTGTTGCTGCTGTCAAAGCTCCGAAACACATCAGTAAATGACTGCGAACATTTCAAGCATTTAATATATGTGGGCCCATTACGCATATTCCATTTAATTATCGGCGATCAATTGAAAAACGTCCCAAGCGTTTTGATCTGCACGCGCGAATGGAACATGATCGTTAGCGGTGCTCTAATAAGGCGGAAAAATACCACATGGAAATGGAAAATTGATAAATAGGACAGCACTTTATTTTCAACGTAAACATGAATTCATTCCTTTGCTCATTTACCAGTTAACAACAACAACAACAGATTCCCCAAGTAATTTCTGCTTTTTTTAAAGTTCATATTGTTTTCTTTCAAGTCGCTACAAAATCTATGATGCATCGCGCATTACTAGAAATCACATTGCCAATAAATGATCAATCGCTTGTTTACAATCAATATTCCAGCTTCCAATCGTATTTACGGATTTATTTGTTCAACTAGCGGTTAATAAAATTCGATCATGTACACAGTACAAAATTAGGCATCGTAAAATTGAATCCTCACTCAATTAATCCTCTTGTAATAAATATTGACAACGCATTCATTTCCAGTGCGGATATTTCACGCACAAAAAATCAATAAGGCCCTTTGGAGTATCCAGAAAACAGTAAATGGCTGGCATAAGGACGCAATATGCAGTTACGACAATGGAGTAGCTTTGAGCGAGATGTCTTGCCATTTGCGAAACGCAATAAGCGTCCATTTCGTTGATGCACATGGTGTTGCTGGTGAAATCAGTTTCAATACTTGTGCAATTCCTTTTGGACTTTTGGTAGCTTTGATGCCTCAATCCAGCAAACGCGCGCACGTTCCTCAAGTATTTTCAGACGTCCGATGCATGCGCAATTGCTTTTATTGAATTTCTTGCAAATACTTCAATCCGCTGTACCCATTTATTATGTTTTCTTCGGTGTAATATTGGAATCCTGCGAAAAGGATCTCGAGACGTTTGCTGGAAAACTTTAGCTATTAGTACTCATTACTCAATTGAAGCATCCTTGCGTTAAATTGAATTAATCAACTAATTACAGTTGACCTACACACTACGTGATGCTGCAAGTATTGATGTCAGTTTAGATAATAAATTTTATTAAAAATATCCATAGACGTAGAACATATAACATAAAGTTAATTATATTTCTCATAATATCCATATATAACAATATTGAAGAAGAATAATTTGTTTGCTTTCATACACACACAATCTGTTTGTTCATTTTCATCCAGCTTACGCAAGTAAGCCGAAAAGAAACTAATCGCGCAAATATTACATGTGTAGAAAGAGAATTTCGAAGGTTTGGTTTGGCACTGTAGCTTCGAAATCAAGTTAAGTTAAGTTAAGTTATGCATTTTCACTCGCCATTCAATCTTCTCCACCTCGGCCTGAATAAATTACATAATGATGTGTGTGCTATGTTATCTGTGAATATTATCCATTACGTTTTGGCTACTGTTTATCATATAATAGTTCGGAAAATCATTCACATAAATGATGTGCTAACTATTCCCATTATAAATGCACAACTATAAAACAAACAAGATGAATGGAAAATACGGTAGACTCACACGTAATTATAACAATGATAATTATGATGGTTAGGGACGGGCTGCCTTAAAGCGCCGCATTCCGTTAGTTGACGGGCTCGGAGTCACATTTTGTTTTCGTATCCTATACTTAATTAAATAGCTTACATAATTTGCATTCACATACGTTACTTTTTCTCCTCTCCGCATTGCGTAATATTGTTATAATAGAAAAACGAAGCAAGCATCACCAAATGCGCGTATTATTTGCATTTTGTTATCATTTTTTGTTTGGACATTCAACTAACGGACTGCGAACAGTTACATTTACGAATCTCATAATTTTAAAATCGTTCAATCATAGAAAACTTGGTAGGGACGAATCCAACCGGCGACGCATTCACGCGCCGCCAATTTTAATAGTTATAAAGTCATCTTACACCTAAGTATTCGTGTTTTTTCTTTTTTGCTTCACTTTACGAACAGACAACAAACTATAGTTAATTACAAGTTACTGCATTTCTCGTATGAAATATGGCGCCTATAGTTCGCCTACGATTACAAATAGTTTAAAACCATATTTACTATCTTGTCTGAAATTCGGATAGGGCGGATATGATACTTTTCATGTTTTGGATTTCTATTCAACTATTCTCTAAATATGTTAGTTCATAATTTACCTAATTGGCTAAATAACGCTAACATGTTAAAGTGGTTATTTCCATTTTTCCTCCGTCTCTGCGTCAAACGTTTAACATGCCTATAGTTAATCAACATTCTAGCCGTCTACCTGCAGTATTGTAATTAATTATACTCTTACAGATTCAATATACGCCGACAATACAAATCGTAACAAAATATGTTTCTCGCTTCGCAAGCATTAATCATTCATCAGCTCTCTCTTGTAATCTGTATATAAATCTATTACTTTCGCCATTTGCTCACCTTTCTTTCTTTCACAATAGCCGGTGCTTCCTCATCCATTACGTAAATTCTTAAAACTAAATTAGTCAACATAAATATAAGATAATATTCTTCTTTCAATAATAGCATACATCCAACAAACGCATAAGAAATAAGAATTGCATGTTAGAAAAACCGTTAAATAAATTTTCATTTCATTAAAAACTGTAGTATAAATTATTGACCTAAAACGAATTGCGCTTGCCCCGTGTCACCAATGAATAAATAACTACTAATCATATAGCTGCCGCAAACATTGCTAGAAGCTCACTCTCATTGCACCTCATGTCACCTGCTGGCCGTGCATACTACCTCCTCTTGCTAAGTACTCAAAGCCTAAACAACGCTGTTATCAGTGCCATGGCTTTAACGCCGGGCCGGCGGCGCCTGGGCTAGAACATATCACGATTTGAACGGCCAGCGCGCTGAGAACCGCGTACGCCAGGCCGGCGAGCATTGCGAATCTCGCGGTCAACTTCCAACTCCTCCAAGCGCTGAGTCAAGCTCAACTTTTGCTGCACTGCCAAGCGTAACAGTTGATTAAGTGTCTTCTTCTCCTCTTCGGCCGCATTAAGCTGTCTGATCAATTCGTCACCCTGAGTTACGTATTCTTCGCATCGAGCACCAAACATGGCTCGCAAACCTTAAATATCAATCAACTCAATTAACCATCTTACAAATTAAATGATTAAATATTATTACTTGAAAAAGTAGCTGCATCCTCTTTGAGTAGACGTAACTCGTTTCGTAATTTCATCATCGTCTCCGAAACGATCGTCTTCTCGTTTTCATACTTGGCTTTCAAGTTATTCAAGGCGACTTCGGCGGTATTCTTGTTCGATTTCAATACAGTACGCAGCGTAGCAATTTGCTCACGTTTCGTAGACAGATAGCTCTTGTGACGTATAATTTGCTCTTGGAGTTCGGCAATTTCAGCCTCCAGATCACGTTCTTTGCTATTGCCTATAAGCATTGCAATGATTAGTATTAATGGAATTATAAATAGCGTGATAGAACAAACCTTCGTATGATGAGTCAGCCTTGTTGTAACCTTTGCCCTTCGTTAACTCAATTGTGTTTTCAATTGCGGTGCGAAGATGCTTGATTTGATCAACGATAGTGAGGACGTTCTTTCCAATTGCAATGCTTTCGTTTAGAGATTCTAAATCATTCAGCGTGATATCAGACTTTAATTGTTGACGAAGAAGTTCTAATTTCGACATTTCGCCTATTTGTGGTGTAGCTTCAGTCACTAAAACGATAAATAATTTATTAGCATATTATAATTAAATGAGTTTAATGACTGCGATGAGTGAATGGCACAGTTAATACTCACTTGGGGTTAATAATTTTTCATGCTCCAATACAACACGGTTAGGCGTCTCGCCGTTCACCGTGCAGACATGATGATACAGTTGCGCGAGTTCTTCAGTGACAGTTTGCAAATGATTTTGCGTGCCCTCAATCGACGAACCCGCTTCACTTGCAAACTCTTTCAAGAGATGCAAATCGTTCTCTAGATCCAGGCCACGTTGCTCAGTGTCCAGTAATTTGTTGTTCAAGTTGGTTACTTCATTGCGCAGTAAAATTGTCGCATCGGACGTATTGGATGCTTTTTCAAACTCCTTCAGATCATGCATAAATTGGTCAATTTCCTTAACGCACAACTTGAAATACTGGTTATATTGATTGATAATTATATTTGTATTATTATCTGGCGTAGATGTACTTGTCTCAACTCGTTTAGTAAGAAGCTGAAGTGCTTCAACATGCGCTGTTAATAAGGCGAGACGCGCAAGGAACGTTTGTAATTCATTCTGAGTCTTGTCGACAACCGCTTGGTTGTCACGCAGGTTTTGCATAAGAGATGTTTTTTCTTTCTCAACCTGTTCCAGTTGCACCTCCAATTTTTTCAATTGATTCAAGTGCACCTCAGAGAACAAGTCAACAGAATTGCCGTCAGCGGATGTTAAGTCATTTCCAGAATCGTCAGTTGCCATATTAGCTTCGAATCGTTTCAGGCCTGGAATATCATCCTCTTCTGAGCCCAGCCCCTGGTCATCAGTCATCCCCCTAATGCTGTATGCTAAATTACTCATTTTATAGAATGACTGGCGTTTTATATGCTGGTCTAGTTCTTTTTTCAGCGCATATCTAGCTTCCCTCTCAGACTGCAGACTTTCCAGTGCTTCCTCCATGTGCTTCTCTGTGATTTTTTTCAGTTTGGTCAACTCCTCCACTTCTGAATTTAGAATATCCATCTCTTCCATGAGACGCCTGTTTTCATGCTTCAATGCTTCATATTCTACTTGGCTGGACCTCAATGCTGAGACTTGTTTCTGCAAGGCAATGTTTTCATCTTCAAGTTCAGAGTAATCAGTGATCAATCTGGACTCTCTAAATTTAATCTCTCTTAACTCAGCCCTCAACTTCTTGCATTCCATATTTCTATCCTCCTTGTCTTTGCCAATATCATTATTCTCCTGCAGCATCCTATCCCTCTCAGCAGTGACCCTTTCCAACTCATGTCGGGCTTGCTTAATTTCATTCTCCAAATCATTAATATGTAAGTTAAGTGATGTCTCTCTCTCAGCTGATTCATTCAGAAGTGATTCTTCAGTTTCTATGCCACTTTTGGCTGTCACCTTATGACTAGATTGGAATTTGGCCAGAGCCTAAAATTCAATAATTAAATAGCATTATTCAAGGTGTTTGTTGGCTGCACCTACTTCTTGTGTGATGTTGAGTTCATGTTTGCTGTTCTCATACAATGCTTCCAATTCAGCACACTTTAACTGTAGCGTCTCCTTTTCCTCCAGCAATCCCAAGCCATATTTAGCCGACTGGATCTTCTCGCTGCATGCCTGATCCAATTCCCTCGTCAGCCGTTCGATTTCGGTCTTCAGGAATTCGGCATCGGTCATCTGTTCCTCACTCATCTCGAATGCACTTTCGACAGACACACGCACGCAAACCGCAATTTTCAATCAAGAAGCCATTTATTCGCAGTCGTTATCAAGTATTAAAATCTAACATGTCTTTGTGTACAGTTCTAATTTGACCAGCCGTTACGAACTTCCACTATGTATCCGCCGACAATCCCGTGTCATAAGCAGTCATAAGCCTTGGGGACCTCCTGCAAATGACTCCACTGTCATAAACATGAGTATAGATATGTCCATTGAAAGCAGACCGCATACCACATGTCGAATACAGCGCCCTCGATGAGAGGTGCTACATCAGTCAAGTCCAATTGGTAAATACGCCCTCATTTAGATAAGTGAATAAAGTTATTAAAACAAACATAACAAATTCTTTATTGCTGACGTGTTGACAACAAATGAAAAAGTGTTAATTACGTACGTAAAATATTTGTTGTGTTAAAAGTAAATAATTACGAAACCGTGTCTTTTACTTTGCATAATATGTACCTACAAACTCATGCAAACTCTATCGTGACTATTCATTTCAGTGTAATTCAGTGCTTGTGAAATTCGTTCGTTTATGTTCGTATTAAACACTCGAGGGACCATTCTCTCATAATATAAGTTAATTCAAGGAAAGGAAGGGACTACCATTGACATTCAAGAGTTAAATCGAGAAAACTTCCCTCCCAAAAATTCCATGCATGCATGGGTGCAATACGATTGTAAGCAAGCGAGCATTGCGTGCAGTGTTTATATCGTTTCGGAAGTGACGAACAACAGGTAAATCAGCATCGCATTCTATTAATATTTCGTTTATTAAACAACTTAGAAATGCCTCTTTATAATAACGCGTGACGGTTTGTATGATACACACAGTTTAGATTCGTATTATGTCATATATTTGCGTGCTATTTTTAGCGTAGTGTGCATGCGCGTATCTATCAGTGTTGCGCCATTTTTAGGATTTTGTTGACTGTTTATAAGATAATCGTGAGTAGAGTGTACTGTAAGAAATGCGGGCGGCTGTTCGATGAATGATCAGATATCAGTTGAATGTAGTGCACTAATTATTATGTGAGTCCGTATCCATCAGCGAACGCATTGATTGGTGAAGCGATTTCTACGTAAGTGGCCTACAAGCATCTTCCGTTTCGAAGAGCACCTTCACGGATCGTGCACGTTAACCTTATTTCTATCGATGTGCAATTGTTTCCTTTATTTGATATGTTCGAATAATCTTGTACGTAATTCCTCGCCGCAGTGGAGAGTGATTTGTTTAAGCGAACGTTTATCGCAAGCCAGTTGTATATCGCGAACATAACATTCATTAAAATTCTATGTAACAACGTCGAAATCCAAGTATGCTATGCGCCAAATAAGTTTTATTACGTTGCATGTTCATTGCGTAGATTTGTTGTCAAAATTTCTGTTCAAACCTTTGGCGTTCTTTTTGATAATTTCTAATCTTGACGAACTTTTCCAGATAGCTTGCATTTTGCAAAATATGAAGAAGTTGCGATAATAGTTCAAAGAGAGTAGCAGCTATGGGTGCATTTTTAGATAAGCCAAAGACAGATAAACATTTAGAGCATGGGCAAGGTAATGGACTGCACTATGGTGTCGCCAGCATGCAGGGCTGGCGTGTGGAGATGGAGGATGCACACATGGTCAGGACGGATCTTGGTGGTGCCCTAGCAGACTGGTCATATTTTGCGGTGTTCGATGGACATGCTGGTGCTAAAGTGTCTGCTCACTCCGCCGAGCACCTGCTCGATTCAATTATGGCGACCGGCGAGTTTCAAGAAGATGTCTCAAAGGGCATACATAACGGCTTTTTGAAATTGGATGACACGATGCGGGAATTGCCAGAGCTGTCGTCAGGTAAGTGCTACTTGCAAAACCTTTACCCCAGCAGCAATTCGCTTGCGTGCGCGCCAATTTCATTCGTTTAATGTAAAATGGTTTCTATCCCAAGGATAAGACGGGGTGAAG
Organism: Aleochara curtula; assembly: GCA_963978815.1. NCBI lineage: Eukaryota > Metazoa > Arthropoda > Insecta > Coleoptera > Staphylinidae > Aleochara > Aleochara curtula. The sequence goes on along the minus strand of OZ022216.1, from coordinate 13,094,535 downwards.
GTGGTATCGTTTAAATAAAAATTGTCTTGATGTTTGCAGGTGAAGAGAAGAGTGGAACGACCGCTGTATGCGCGTTCATATCGCCGAAGCATATTTACATTGCCAATTGCGGTGATTCGCGTGCAGTCCTCTGCCGTGGCGGGAGCCCCGTGTTCACGACGCAAGACCACAAGCCGAATTTGCCCGCGGAGCGTGAGCGTATCGTGAACGCTGGCGGATCCGTGATGATTCAACGAGTAAACGGCACGCTCGCAGTTAGCAGGTGCACCAATGCATAACCGCCCGCTAAACAATTTCCTAGCTGATTATCATTTTGTTTGCAGGGCGCTAGGTGATTATGTATATAAGAATGTGAAAGGCAGAGGACCCTGCGAGCAGCTGGTGTCACCGGAGCCCGAGATCTATGTGCGCGACCGTGATGATGTCGAAGATCAGTTCTTAGTTCTTGCTTGTGACGGCGTGTGGGATGTGATGTCAAACAATGAGCTGTGCCAGTACATTCATTCACGTCTACTTGTCACAGATAATCTAGAAGAAGTTACCAGTCAAGTGATAGACACATGCCTGTATAAGGTAACAACAATACTCTGTGCAGCCTGCATTACAATGTACTTAACAATATCTTTTTCTTGTCCCACAACAGGGCAGTCGGGATAACATGAGCATCATTTTAGTCTTATTCCCTGGGGCGCCAAAGCCGACGCCGGAAGCTATTCAAGCTGATAAGGATCTCGAGGCAAACATTCGAAGGCGAATGAAAGGTTGTTTAAACATTCTATCTTGCAATGATATTCAGGCGCTCGGATAATGTCTATCTGTGTTACCTGTTCTGCTCACATACGCATTCACAATGTGGTGGCTTTAGGTTGCACGATCTCACATTCGCGTACACGCTGTCGACACAAACACAACAAACATCACTTTGTTTCCGAATGTTATTTGCTCAATCTAGTCGAATCGTAGAAACTACTCGTTCATTATGTGATCATCAAATTGGTTCATATTCTATCTATTATTCTAGTCAATCGCGCGTCCGCGAACAAATCGGTGCTATGTTTACAAACGTACCATTAAAAATTAATACGTAAACGGGAAGCAATAATTAAGGACAACCAATATTTATATTATGACATAGTACGTAAATATTAATGGCAAATAACTAGTGGCAATAATGCACTCTCAAATTGAGAGTACAATTCCAAATTCGAACCAAAAAGAAATCTTATATATTATACACGCCATTTTAAAATCTCCATCGTGCACATATAACGAAATAATTAGTAATAAATATTACAGGAGTATATGGGTTACAAATGTGATCAAAAAGGGCGTATAATAAGAATCTATTACGTAATATAAAAATGCAAGTACAATCAGTCGTAGCCGCATATATAAAAAAAGATAAATATTTAAATTATAAAGAAAGTACAAGCCAAAGGATATATCTATATATATATACATATAATATATACAAAAAGTATATCAAGAATCAAAAGTATTTTCTGTTGTAAGATGTATGAAAAGCAATTTATTATAAAGTATCTATTGATGCGACAATATATACAGATATATGGAGAGTTATGACACACAAAATAACTATATGAATCAGTAAGTAGTAAGTCGGTAATCGTTACACAAATGTGCAAAAAGAGATTGCAAAATTTTAACATTTGTATTGTATTTTTGCCTATTAAGTAATACACCGTTTTGTTTTTCCATGAAACTGCGAAATGGTAATTGTGTATCAACGTGCTGTGTTGCCTTGGCTGCCTCGTTAGACTTATACGAAATCACAAGATCTCATAATTATCACAAGTCATACTTTCTTATGTTCGTACATGTGCGTAGCAGCTTTTCTATGTTTATCGGTTTTTGCCCTGTTGTTTTGTTGTTGTATCTGCGAACCGTTTTTTAGTTTTGATTTTTAATTTTGTCCTTTTGTTTTCTTTTCCAGAAATTGTTGAGGAGTATGAGTTTAAGGATAAAATAGAATTCGTACCTGTTTTGTCACAACTGCTTAGGACTGAGTTTGAGGGCGTACCACCTGGAGGCGGTCTTGAGTCGAAGTAAGAGTCTTTTATCACAGAGCACGTTCTCTTTCGCTCGTAGCTATATATATCTAAATTTTCCATGTGCCGGAAATTGGGTGCTCATTGGATATGCGGATATATATACACAATGCGTATATGATTTGATTGCATTTCTGTTCATTATTGCGTTTGTTCTGTTTTTAGGAGGTTGTACATTGACAAAACATTCAAAGAGCTCTGTCCAGAACGAGCAGACACTGTAAGTTTAAGTGACAATATTATTAGTCTGACACAGCCAGAACAAGATACATAATTTAGTAATAATAATTATTCCGCTTTCCGCCACCGAACAACAACTAGATTAAAATACTTATTACTACAGCAGTACGTTTGATAAGCGTTCACTTGTCTTGGGTGACCCGATCATTTATATCAAGAGTCAAATTTATGGCATATGAAATGTTTTAACATTTGAATAAAGCTAATTACAAGCGATTTAAGCAAGTGTATACCATTGATAACAACGCGGAAAGCAATTGCACAACAACATAATGTAATAATAACAATTACTGTTTGTGTTTCTTTTGCTAAATTCAGATGAAACGCATTTAATACTAAGGTCTAATCATTTGTTAATTCTAGATATTTTTGTAATTACTTGTAAGGAAAGTTTATTGTGCAAAGCGCACGCGATGCGAGTTAGCCTTTCAGCACGTTAGCGTGCTTGCTCCGATCTCGAAGATAATGACCGCTAATCTGTAAACCAGCATGACATACGCCAGCCATATTTACATATTTATTGGCTTCACAGCTTCTTCTCTTCAATAATATCTATTTTTTCGTTTGGTCTTTTATCATATCATTCAAAAATCATTTGTAATGTTACGTTTCTCTTTATGCTTTCAACAGATCCATTTCGTCAACTGTCAAAACCTATATAAGTTTCTAAACCAGTAAAGTAGTAATAAAATTTAAACAAAGTTCAACAACTTCGTATTTTGGTCATTCAAATAAATATCAAGACTTTACTGCAAAATTAATTTCACCATTTTTCCTGTTATTAATGAATGCTCTTATATTAACGTTAATTCCTCTATTGTTTCCAATTTCTATTTACAATTTATTAATAAACTTGCATGAGTCTTGGCAAACATCAATTTATTTTCTCAACTTAACATTGTAGTACAAATGTAATTAAGTAGTTCAATAACAAAAGTTGATATTGTATAAAAAAAATTATCTCCTTCATTGAATATTGACTTTATTAATTGTAAATACTTTATGTTAATTGTGGATTTTAAATGTTGACAATGAATTGGAAGTAGGATAATTAAATGTTTACACTTAACTATGGAGTGATATCATTTTCGTTTTAATTTGAAAATAATTCTTATTTATTTGTTGTGATATTAACAGTTTTGTACAATTGATATTTTGCAATACCCGCTGTAAATCCTCATTTTAGCATAGATCAATGATTTTCCATCATTTTAGTCACGGCATTATGTCATAATTTAACGCCACGCAATTCTTCTGCAAAAACAGTTTCATTAATTGGTGCTACACAAATCTGGTACATATTTCTGATTATCGCTAATTAGCGAGTAATTGAGTATTAAGGAGTATGGCAAAGATCTGAAAGGGACCCACGGTTTGCAAGGATATAACTTGCTAATAAGTATTGTTTCTGCATATATTTTTTTAATGTGATTAATATTTTGCGAAAATATTTGACGCGCATAAATAGCCCCAAGCGCAGTGATGATAATTTTCAGGGCAGTTTTTAAATATTTAAATTTAAACAAATTCCTAAAGCGACCCCTATCTACACACGCAGCGATACTATAGATTTTAGTTGGCAACATTGCTTAATGATTTCCTGACCTTGATACGGCATTTAAGAAAATGGCTGTTGCAAAGCAAGCGTGAATTTGAGTAGGTTGGTTAGATAATTATATTTGTGCTTTTACTGGTGATAATACAAATAAAAGTTTCTCATTGTTTATAAAACATAGTGCAAATTAAAATAAGTTATATTTATTGATGGAGGAGCGACAAGATTATAATACGACAGGTTAGTAACGGTAGCAGTTTAATTTCGTTCCCCCTTGAATATTTACTTGCCACATTAATTTGATCGATTAATATAAAGTTGCATGCATAGGTAAGCATAGTATATCATATTCGTATTTTAATTTTGTCAGTTCGCCGTACCCGATCGGGAAGAGCTTTACCTGAGGTTAGTCCTAAGGTGACAAGAAAAGGAAGAAAGCGAGCTTCTGAGTCTACCCCAGTAGAACACAACGATTCTGATGAAACAGTCTCTCCAATGAAGGACATGAACTTGAGTGAAGATATAAAAAATGTCCAGCATGAAATAGATACTGCAACAATTGACTTATATGATGCTGACGCAGATGCAGAAACAGTTAAGGCTGAAATCCAAGATGATTCTAACAGCATAACAAATGATTTCAATTCTTTTAAAGGGGCAGAGAGCCCTATGGCTGTCATTACCAATGAACAATCAAACAGTTGCTTTGGAGATGAGTTTACTATGAGTGAAAATGGTAATCACTTATGTGATGATAAAAACACTCAAGATATGGAAGTTGATGAGCATGATGAAATAAAACTGGAACTGTTAAAGGTTGAGAAGGCAGATCCTGATGCTGAGAACATTTCAGAGGATGAGTTATTACCACAAGCTCCAATACCAGAAACTGAGGAAGTTTCTGATGAAGAGCTGCCAGGACCAAAAAGGGCTGAGTTGCCTGCTGATACAGAAGTAATAATTGCTCTTTTCTAGTTTTCACATTAACCCACTAATTATGTGTTTGTAGAATGTTTCTGAAGAAGAATTGGACACAATCAAGAATAATAAGAGAAAATTAGAAGAAGAGGATAATGGTTCACCAGCTTCTGATGATAGTGCCAAAAAGAAACTAGCTGTAGAAAAACCTGATGATGCTGAGGAAACAAAAGAAAAGGCCAAACTTCCAGAATTGGACAAGTATTGGAAGGCAGTCAATGATGACCCTGCTGATTTCACTGGCTGGACTTATTTATTACAGTATGTGGACCAAGAGGTAAAATTACTCAAACAATTTATAATGTGAGTGTAAATCCAATGCTATTGTTTAGAATGATATGGAAGCTGCTCGTGAGGCATACGATGCTTTCTTGTCGCATTATCCATACTGCTACGGCTACTGGCGGAAGTACGCCGACTACGAGAAACGCAAGGGACACAAGAAGAAGTGCGAAGAGGTAAGTTTCCGGTGCATGCGCATATGTCACATGCTACATTACATATATTTACTTAGTAATTATTTTGCAATCCCCACAGCTCTTCGACGGCTGCACTACTAACTGCTGTTATTATGAAATACATATACTTATAAAGTTCATTGTATGTTATTTAAGGTTGTACATTGTTAGGCTGTATATTACTTTTGAGATATCACAGAATGTTTTATGTATTTATATATTTTATATACATACATTATTTAAAAATACTAGTAGCCAGAGATATTCAGTGAGCAAAATCAGTGGCTCTTGGTTTTTGGAGAATTTGGGCTAACGCACCGGTGGATTATCTCCAGTTAAAAGAGCAAATCAAATGTAAGGACATATCGATATATACGTACGAAATCGGTATAAGTTAGGTTCAATTCATTTCATTTTTTTCGATATATATTTATACAAAGTATATATTATAATAACAGTACTTGCTAACCAAAATACGTTTGCCTTACAGGGAAATAATTTGATGCTTATTTCTTTCATTACATTTGTGCGTCGGAAAGAAATGATGCATCAAATTCATGCCAATGATTTGTTATAATTGTTCTGATTCTGTGTAAAGGTCTTTGAGCGTGGACTGAAGGCAATCCCGTTGTCGGTGGATTTATGGATTCATTATCTCACCTACGTTCGGTCCGTGAAACCCTCCGATGAGGACTTCATTCGTGCCCAATTCGAGCGCTCCTTGGAGGCCTGCGGTCTAGAGTTCCGCTCCGATCGCCTTTGGGAAAACTACATTAAGTGGGAAGTAGAAGGAAAACGCTTTCTGCATGCTACTCTCATTTATGAAAGACTATTGGCGACACCAACCCAGGGTTATGTGCAACATTTTGAAAAGTATGTTGCTTGTTACCAGTTTTTCAAAATAGACTAATGTATTTCTGTTAGCTTCCAAGAGCATGTAGTGTCCAATCCACCGAATAAAGTATTGGAAGTCGATGAGTTTCTTGCTTTACGCAAGGAAGTTAAGTCTATGATAAAACAGGATGCAGCGGATGCTGCCGAAAATCCTGAAATTCCACCAGGTGAAGATTCTGAAGAGGTATTTATTTCGGTAATTAGTTGTTTGTTCATTAACTTATCTCTTTGTTATCAACTCGTAGAACACTGATGAGGAAACCAAAGCTATTAGAGAGCGAATCATTTCAATTCGTCGAAAAATTCATAAAAACACTTCTACGGCAGTAACTGCAAGATGGAATTATGAAGAAGGGGTAAATAATTGTTTAGCTATCTTTTTGTAATATTAGTACTTAAATGATGAATCTGTTGTCGATCGTTCTTGACGATGTCAGAGCGATTCTGTAACTTCGGTTAGGAAGAAAATCGCAGTGGCCATCTGACCTTAATGATATAATTGTTTCAACATTTGTGTGAAATTCACGTGAAGTATAAATGTATTTTTCATTTGCAGATTAAGCGGCCATATTTTCACGTGAAACCTTTAGAACGATGCCAGTTAAAGAATTGGCAGGATTACTTAGATTATGAAATCTCTCAGGGTGATCAAGCACGCGTCATAGTTCTCTTTGAACGTTGTTTAATTGCATGTGCGTTGTACGAGGATTTTTGGCTAAAGGTACTTGAAATAACAGTGGCGTAGTGAATGAACTTTTTTTAACTTGAGTTTCTTTTACAGTTTGTGCATTACCTTCAAGGGCTTAACGATGAATCGTTACAGCCAAAGATAAAAGATGTGTTTGAACGTGCATGTACCATTCATCATTTGAAAAAACCAAATATTCACTTAAAGTGGGCCTTGTTCGAGGAGTCAATTCAAAATTACAGCAAAGCGGCGGAAATTTTGGCAAACCTCGAAAAGTCAGTATCCAATTTGTTACAGGTGGCATATCGGCGAATCAATTTAGAACGGCGTCGCGGTGATCTTGAGAAGTGTTCCAATCTATATGAGCATTATATAAATAATTCGAAGAACAAGGTTATTTCTACTAATATGGCAATAAAGTATGCACGATTCTGTTTAATGTTATTGAAAAATATTGATAAAGCCGTTGAAATTATCAATGGAGCTATCCTTAAAGACGCGACTAACGCGCGATTGTACTTGCAATTGATTGATTTAACTTTACACCGCGAAAACTTCGAAGAGGCGGATATCTTGCAAATAATTGACTCATATTTGGAGAAGGAGGCATGCGATGTCGATCAGAAAGTAATGTTTGCTCAGCGTAAGCTCGAGTTCTTGGAGGATTTTGGAGCAAATATTAGTTCTGTACAAAACGCTTACGATGATTACCAAAAATATATCAAATTGAGCAAAGAGGGTACAAAGAAGAAGGACAACAAAACGTAAGTTACGCATGCCATGGTAATATTACGAAAGATATTATAATTTAATTTTTTTATTAGTGACGCCAGTAAGAAAGACAAAAATGCTACATCCGCTACCACCACATCTAATTCATACAACAATTATGGTAATTATGGAACTTCGACGACGGGCTCATACCAATACGGAAATTCCCAACAGAATACCTACAGTCAGTATCCACCCCAGTATACCCAGGGCGATCAGTACTCGTACCAGGGTTGGCAGTACCAGAGCAATTATGGCGGTTACAATCAATGGGGTGGTTATGGCAGTGGATACAGCGGCTATCAATAATGTAAAGTAATTCGCTTTCTTAATCAATGTTGAGACAGTTTTATACCTAATTTTTAAATTTAGATTACTTATCAACCACTTTGCGTTTTTGCTCATATTCCAACAATATAAAATAGTAAATGATATTTGCTAGCATTTATTGATTGAGTAAATAGAAAAAAATCAGTCTCCATTTCTAGTTAATTATATAGATTATCGTATTAAAGTACATTTGTATCATTATAATTCTCACGGAATGTGAGCAATTTTTCCATGGTTTCTCCAAACTCTTCTTTCGTGATTCCGAGTTGTGAAAATTCCTTAATCTGAGGGTATCGGATTCTGCTTCCTGCTTTGTGTAAAGTGTCCAAAGAATTACCAACAAATGATCCTTGATGCAGACCAGCCAACACAGGCACTGAATCAACGCCTATGAAGAATATGATTAGTTATATAAATTGCATTGCAACAAAATATAACTTACCCATATTTTCTGATCTCAGATCTCTGGTTACATAGCCATCTTCATAAATCTCGCGCTTGAAGATATTTGGGAAAGGCTTACACGTGTTAAAAGTTTTAAAGTAACTGCATAGTCCCGTTCGGCTTTGATCGGTGGCAAAATCATAATACATACGCAACATTTCTACTATGTTTGAACATTGATATGCTGCTAATTCTAGCTGCTTTCCTGCTATTCTAAATGCTTTCTTCATTCGCGATTCTGGAATGCCTCTTAGTACCACTGACTGTCTCATATCTCTCTCTCCTAAAAAATAATTTTAGGAATTAGGCTTGCACAATCATTATTAAGAATAAATACCAATTGTGCAACTTGGAGTAACACTGCGCGTTAGTGGACCATCCCAGTTATCCAAGCAATCAATTAAGTATGACTCTTCATTCAGAGAAAATGGAAAACAGGTACTTGCTGCTACCATGTTACATCCTGGAGATGATAAGTCAGTGCATAAATCTCCCATTGAGTACTTTCCAAATCTCATTCTATATCTGATGGAAAATGTATCAATAACTGCTGCAAGAATTGCTGTTGTATGATAAGGTAGTCTTTCCTACAATAAACAATGATTAATTTAAAAACATCATGAAAGTTTAAATAAGTAGTACGTCGTATTTCACATGATTGAAATCAATTGGACGGCCAGGTTTCCTCCATCCATCTTCAGCAACACTCAGAGGAGTGAAAAATGAAGTTGTCTCCTTCAATTGTGCCATTGTAAATACAAGATTGACTACACGAAGTGTATCATTTTGGATTGACTTGGTCTGCTCTTGTTCAGTGAACCAATTATAATCTTCATAGTAAGGTGGAATCATTGGCATAGCAAATATGGTTTTACCCACATATTCATCAGATAGCTCTTGTAGACAAGAAGCTGCCATACCAGCAAAACCATTTGTGGCATCCAGAAGAACATGGAATCCCTAAAAATTTCATTGAATGGATTTGATGAGTAACAAATGATTAATTCAAATTACCTGCAAATTATCACACTCTTCAGCATATTGTCTAATTTTGTTGTCAAACTCTTCACTACACTCTGCCCAAGTAGAAATACCTTGATGATACAGATTGAATGGTGTTTCCTTATCATTGTGCTCAAATCGTTCAACAAGATTAACAGTTCTTGGATGAAACTTGGTATACAAGAAGTCACTCCATACTTCAAAGATAGTTTCTAGGGGTGGGGTACCTGATACTCTACCCCTGACATGTAAATCAATCTTCTTTTGAAAGAAATTTTTCTCAATCTGTGGTTTAGCCTGAATATCAAAAGTATCTGCCCATATCTCAGAGGGAGTAATATCATTATCAGGCGTTTCATATAGGCTACCATCCTTGGGGAGTGTTTTAAGGCTCCCCTTAAGATCAGCAAGCACTAACCTTGGCGTATATGTAACTTGACCCTAAAACTTCCATATAGAAACCATAAATTTCAAATTCTACTGTATTTACCGTTGGGGATAGTCCTTCTCGAAACATAATATCATTATCTATCTCTGTTGGTTTTGAAGCTACATATTCAAAGCTCAATTCTTGAGCATTCCACCAATGAGTACCAACAAAATTAGAGTAATGACCAAATTGAAGATTTATGATTTCGCGAGCCATAATGTTTAAATGATTATATGCCAATGTTAACGATATAAGCAGAGTAACACAACCACGTGCTGAACTTGAACCGTACTACGCACTTCCAACACTGTTTAAGTGCGCTCAACACTGACCACCATCAACTTACAATGGACTATCTGAGAAATAGGAGAACGACGTATCAACTACTATGAATCATCGGCAGCCGTGTACGCCGTAATTAAAATCAATATAATATTAATATTTGCATTGTGTTATCATAATACGCAAACTTTAGTTTTGTAATCAGTTAAATCGTATAACACTATATTTGTTTATCGTGTAAGAAGCGAATTAATAAGAATTTGAACATTAGCAAAAGCGTAAATGTTTTAACAAGGCTAATTGTTTCTAATGTTTGCCTCCACGAACTTAGTATGTTATTAATATTAGTTGTTTTTAATTATTGTTGTTGTTACAACAATTGTTTACACGAATAGTATCAACACTCACTATTGATGGCAGCACCTACTCTTTCCGGTCTCAACTGTTGTTGCACTACATTGCAACCTGTTCGTGTCAGTGTTTGCAACCTGAAATACCGTGGTGCATAGTGCCGTGTAAAGCGTGGTCGTTAAATTCAGTGATTATCGCGAATAACGAACTAAATAGTGTTAACAACGCATCCTAACTCAATTTCTAATAAGTGAACGAGGTTTCAACGGTTAAATCCGCGTTAGTGTGCAAAAATTCTTAGTGCTATACGAATGTCATCAAGTTGCATCTCTACAGCGATGATGGATGGTTTGGCGCCAATTTATAGACTATTATGGTGGTTATACTTTCCAAAGGGAGAAAATGGACTGGCATTCATCCAATTAAGGTTAGTGGCATTTCAATTAGTTGTATTATAATGCATGTTGATTTGTGTAAACATTGGTAAGATATCGTACCGGAGCAGCGGATATTCCGACAGGTTTACAACGGGTTTTGACAAGTGCATTCGGTCCATGTACAGGTTACCGGCATTTGCTTACATGTGTTCGAAGCCGTGTTTACGTACAAACTGACGTTTCTTGGCAAAGTTATTATTATTTCAGGCTGAATATGCATTACGAATTAGACAGTATGCGCAATAATTAGTTTAGGTACATCAATTGATATTTCGGCGTACATTGATTTCTGAGTATATTCCACTAAGATGGAATTAAAAGCAAATATTATACATTCCAATCAATTACACGTGATTATATGTGGACAATGCTCATGTTTAATGTATAACATAATGATAGTCATTACTAAAAAGTTTAAAGTCAATTTGATTAATATATTTACACATTAAACAATGATATCTCTTTTTTCATAAACACAAGCGTGAAATTCGAGAATCTTTCAATTCATATCCTGACTTATAAATAATCATCTATTTTCAACACTGATAATTTAGTATCAAAATAGTTTTATTTGCATAACATTTACAACATTTAATTATCAATAATAATAAGTCAATATATGGCAGATAGTCATTTAACACATAATCAGCTGATCGTTCAGAGACTGCTGGTTAATCTTTGAAAATTACCAGGACGCCCAATCACAAGTCTTGATTTATATTGCCATAACTCCTAAAAACAAAAGAACAACAATTACAAAACTTTAGAGAATTTACAGCAGTTAAACAAATTACCTCGTAATTAACAATTATGCCTTTTCGTGCGTAAATCTCCACAAGTTCTCTTTGAACTTCTTCTTGAATACTTCCACGCACTTTTACAAAATAACTATTACTATCAATGAAATGTGTGGAAATTGCTTTTCTAAATCCCTGGAAATAAATCACGAATGAAACAATATGCTATGCAATTGACGAATGTTTCAACTCACTTGTGTATAATTAGGGTCGGAACCATGCAACAATAAGGGATGAAAGAACACTGTATCACCAGGTTCCATTTCCAAGTAGACTTTCAAGTTTTCTTTGACATTTTCAATGCCTTGATACGACTTATTTTTGGTTTTCTGCAATAATAATTTAGTTAAAACGCTATCAATTTGCCAAGTGTCATTAATGCGTACGGATAGATAAACATGTGGTAGTAATTTATTGCGATGAGACTTTGGCACAACGTATAAACAACCATTGTCCTTGGTGCATTTTTCTAACGCTGTCCAAGTGGCGGCAACAGAATCGGCTGGACGGAACGGAAAGTAGAACAAATCCTAATAATAAACATGTTTTTCTCGTTAATTAATCAAATTCATACGCAAATAATGATAATGATATCATACTTGATGTGTTGGATGAATTGCAAACACATCTTTCGAATTCGGTGGTTTGTTTATAATCATTGTATTAATCGCCGTTACATTTGGTCCAACAATATTTGAAACAATTTCCACAAGTCGTTTATTACATGCGTATTTAGCGAAGAGCATATCGTCAAAAATGAAGTCTTGAATCTGCAATCAAAATTGTTATTAATAATCAGTTAATTAACGCTCAAAGAAGGAATGAATTTACTTTGAATATTTGATATTCGGGATGTTCAGGGTTCTCTAATTGAACGCCTTTGTCTTTCATAATGGTCAAACCGTTGATGTAAACTTCCCCTCGACATATTTGCAGAAATCTGTCAGTGAAATATTTCAAATCCTCTTCGTCATACAGCTTGCGGAAAACAATATATCCATTCTCTTCATAAAATGCGCGTTGTTCGTCGGTGAATGTACCGCCATTTACAGTGAATCGGTAATTTCTGGAAAAGAAATCAAGAACGAATAAGCACAAAAAGAATACATTTTTGGCATCTTACTTCTGCGCCATTTCGAGCTATACTGAAGGCTGGTACTGCTTGCAACTTCTGATAAAACTAACATTTATATATAAGACAAGAGAAAAAAGTCGAATAACACGTCACAAATAAACGTCAACATTGTTTTAACATTAACAAATGCTATCACTTATTTTGCAAGTCATTCAAATAATATTGATGCGATTAAGTTATCAATAGTTTGCCTTATGCGTTTCAAGAGACGTTTAAATAATCGGGGAATAGTAAGTAATCAGCTCATTGGTCGTTAATTAAAAATTTAATTAAATATATCAGCCCCTTGCATCGACAAAACATTAATCTGAAACGTATTTGAAAATAGAATTATCAAAATCAGTTGTAATTGACCTGATTAATTTTCGCGAATGTTCATTCATAACTGAATATTACATATGTGTTTTGCTAACATACGATAATTAACAGACATTGTTATGGTGTTTGATAATTTGACAAAATTAGTTTCACAACTCTAATTGCTTTTTTTGATATCTTAATCATGTCATAAATTTGCAAATTATTACAACTTGCGAAAATAATTCAAATTGATAATTTAGATAGGATTCATTCAGTGTTGAGACAATCTCATAAACAGATTACGTATCTTTGTATTATCATATTATTAAGGGTTAATATTGATTTAAAATAATGCAATTGCGTTGGAGTGTGATAGTCTGGTTGCATACGTTCGTCTTCAGCGGCTATGTTTACATGCTGAAGGAGTTGGAGTGGTTTTTCAAGTAGAGGAAATCAATTCGAGATCGTAACGAGTGAAAGAAGGAAGGAAACTAGAATCTCTTTACGTGAGAAATTTGTTTTTCCTAGCCAGGTTTTCGCAAATAGGTGGTAACTCACTTTATTGACAGCAATTACTTCTTTATTGAGGTGGAGGGCAACGTGCGGTACGGAAGCTCACTGAGATTTATTGGAGAAAGGGTATTATTGGCAATTACCGTGTAGCTAACTTTTTTCGATTACGTAATTCATCTTGGTTAATTTGTTTGCCAATTTCGACTCGAAAACTCGATTACTATGCCTTTCATGCCACCCTACATTCAACCCCAAAACGAATAAGACAAAAAGTCGTGTAAAACATTTATTACTCTAGCAAAGAATGTGTAATGAGTAATTTGAGGGATGACATTAATCTTTTAACTGGATTTTTAAATTAGAAAACAAAACGAACAGTTAATCCTGAAAGATGAACAAGTTGCAGCTGAAACTCGACCGGGAATTCAGCTACAACTTAATTAGTTGATTACAATCTTGCGCTGCTCCTCGGTCGCCTTTTTCTTATCCGCGAGACTTATCACCGGAATAGCAAAACGCTTGTTGCAAGTGTCACAAATGAATTACAACTTAAGCATGAGTAGCAGATCAATTAAACTTTTAATAATTAAACATTTTATCTAGTTTTGAATAATTAAAAGCAAAAAGTTTGGTCATCAATCACAGTACGGGTTTAAAAAATTAAATGGCGGAAAGAGCAGTTAGTACCTAAATTCAATTATGACACTATTGATTGTTATTGCAATCGGTGGCCGCTGGTGCGCTGCGTTTGAAATTGGACTGCTGAAGGACGATAATCGATAATCAATTATCGCAAACACGAAATAAGCCGCTGATTGAATGACAAATGCATGGCATAGTCATGTTGTAATTTTAATAGCAGTCGGCATGCAAAGCCAGCAGCCAGCAAGCATTCATCCACCAGCAGCAGGCGGGCAGCAAGACGCTAACCCAGTTGCTTCAAACGCATCAGTCGCATGCTGCGATCCGTTGTGGAAAGACCTGCGTTGCACGTGCGCCCGCGCTCCACGCACGTGAATTTCGAATTGTCTTTCGTCACTTGATCCAAGCGTGAATTTGAAGGAATGCAATGTCAACTGGCATGAGCGAGCGAGCGCTGCCTGTGCGTCGTCTAAATATAACAATTGCGCAAGTGCGTGCGAGATGTGATTAGGACATGGGCTAACAAAGTGTGCGAAAATGCGTCTGATAATGTTACAAACTAATGGCGAGTGGAGTATGTTCAACAGCGCTTCATATGCAACACGCTGCTAACAGGTAATAATTGTTCAAATACACAATTTTTAATGCGCAATGCGAATGTGTGGGCTCACTCACTCACGCACGCACGGTATTTATTCAAAGCGACGAGCGGCGCGGCGGCGAAAAAGTTTGGAAAGTTTGTGAGTGAGCATTGTGCAAGCCAGCCGAGTCTTGCGGGCACCCAATATTGAAATTTTGCGCGTGGGCGCCGCGCACAAGAGCGCAGGCTATTAACAGTAATTCCACGCACGAACAATACACATGCCTCAGTGTGACTGGACTGTATGATGGAATTGTGTTGAATTTCACTGAATCAACAAGCCGCATCTGGTTAGCATTTCGCAAATAGCGCACAATCCGACCGTGCAACCACGTACGCTGCGTTCGGCTTCCGGACGCAGTTCCGGTAAACGACGCATTCACAAAGAATCAGACTGAAAGAGTCAGCCAACCGCTTGTTATTCTACTCTGAACCTATCAGGTTATTTAGTCATTGTTGCAATGAGCTTAAATTACAAAGCAGTGAATGAGAAATTCAAATTTTCAACTGTTTAATGAATAACACATTAATTCAAGTATAAATTTCATAAAAAACTTTTATTAACTTTATGAGTGAGTTTAATTAGAAAAAATCAATCGATGAGAGATTAAGAAATTTAATTTGGCAATTGTTTAATGAAGAACATCTTAAATTAAGTATAAATTTCACAAAACTTTTAATAATATTATGAAGAGATACGTTTATTATGCTATTGAATTTAATTAGAGAAAATCAATGAACCAGGCATTAAGAAATTCAATTTTTCAATAGTTTAATAAAAAAAATTATTCAATTTATTGAGTTTTAAGCTAATGAGTTTAATTTAAAAAGAATTCAATCGATCGGTTTAATAAAAACTCATTAAAACTCAATTTTTAGTAATTTTATGAAATGACATTTTAAAAGTATTGAATTGAATTGAATTCTGATTTACAATCCACTTGAGTAATTGGCGATAGTTTACGCATTGAGATTGAATGTTTTTGTGCAAAGTAAATAAACGTAGGTTGCTCTGAGCTGAATGAAATGCAAATTCCACGAAGTGCATATATTTCGCCTTGGAACCGAACAGCAAGCAGGTTGTTACGAGTGTGACACCGACGCGCGCGCGATCAATCTCGTAAAAAATCCACACGCATTTGTTCCAATCCCGTGTGTGACGTAAATGAAACCGCACACGCGATTGCATTTTCTCGCGCATTTTCTTACAACGTTTCAGGCGACTGCCTACACTCACATTTCATTTCAAGTAAGCAAACAACAAGAAATAGCAAATTCGATTCGATTCGATTCGATTCGATTCACAATCACGTAATCAGTTCGACATCGGGTGCAAAAATTTTTATTCACGCGAATATTTTATTTAATACGCTAAGTAGGTATGTAAATTCGATTAGAATGCTTGAATGTTTAGCGAATATGCTTCTTACACGTGTATTATAATCTTTTCGCTAATTTATTGTACGATTCAAATTACAATTCGAAACAGTTTTATAACTCCATTCAGACTTCGGACAAGTCTAGAAATATTAATGTGCACATCGCTTGTTAGCCGTGTCGTTCATTATTTATCGCCGAATACGGCCGGAATCGTCGTTTTAACATGTTGGATATGTTTTTTCCATTGTACCTATGCCACAGTCTGCACACCCACATGTTTTGGTGCTGCCGTCGTAACGTATTAAATTCAATCGCACAAAAATGAATACGCAAAAGTCGTAAATTTATAACGACGACTTCATTATACCTACACACGGATAATACCTACCATCTTAAAACGTCAGTGTGTAATCCAATTCTACGCTACACACGGACAAAAATGAGAACAAATATGGCAGGAGTAGGTATATATTAATAAATCATTGACATTTGCAAATTGATGCAGTGTGAGTGGATGCGCCATAAATGCAATCAACGTGTTGTATTTCTTCTCAGATCTTTTATTTATCGCTTAATATCTATTTGTATGCATTAATTTCAACGCACAGTGGTAAAAAGGGGAACTGTAGCTGCGAATAAAATGTTCAAGATATAAATTCTAGAATATTCTAGAAGGTTTAGAGAATATTCTAGAAGATATTGATTTGTCGTTAAATATTCGTATCGCTTTTTAATACTAAACAGAGTAACTCATAACATTATGAACATTTTTAATATTTGCTGGCCTTATTTTAATTTGAGCGATTCTCAGTAATTAAATAATATATTTGGCTAACCCTTACACAATCGAGGGGTAGAAAGAGGAAAGAATATACCTATATCTTGTTTATTTTTATGGTCATTTCAAATTTACTAAATTCACTTGGTAAAATTAGTAAAAAAAAATTAAAAATTATTGCCAAAAAATATATTTTGCTAACCCTTATACAATCGAGGGGTAGAAAGAGGAAAGAATATAATTCCTGCATTTTCTTGTCGTCCGAAATTTAACTTTTCATTTATAATCTTCAATGATAATGAACGGACTACTGGTTCACGAGTTATGATTTGTCTTTAAAACAGGTCTTGAGACCACTGTGTTACTGGTAATTGCATCAACGATGTGTGTAAACATTTTAATCGAAAGATGATTTAACATCTTGTCTCAATTTATTGCATCCAGTTAGCATTAAACTCGTTAAATGAACTTGTCTCAACTCAACAATAAGCCAAGAGATAAATTTTATTTGTTTAATTAACCAAACGTGTTGAAATAGGTCATCTTTTAAATTCTTTTAATTGATTCATTATGCATCCATTTACTGAAATAGAGATGAGTGTCACAGATGAATAATAAGTGATACGATCAGTGATCAGTCACGCCAGACAAATTGTTAATCATGCGTAAATCACTAAGCAATAAAGTGCTTGTCATTTATTAAAAACATCAAGTTTTGCGTGTAATATTTACTAGCTGAGGCGTCAAGCTAATGAACACATCACGTAAAGTAAAACGCTTTGATGCGCTTTGCTGCTACTTCATGATACATTCATGACATGATAGCTTTCGCAACGGGCGACGAAGAAGCCCATTAGCGATCGCACAATACGCGCGGAAATTAACAAAACCCATTGAAACGTTTTGAATTACGTCTGGAGTTTAACAAAGGCAAGAGCGAATAAGTATTAAAAAAGCAAGCAAGCTGTAGAAATGCAGAAATTAAAACCACAAACTTTTGTTGGCACGAAAATAATTCTTATTTCTGATGAATTTTTGGCCAACAACGAAAAATGCTGGACAAAAGAAGAAAAGAAATTCAATTCGCTTGATGACATTGCCCTAACTTGTCATGTGGTTTATTAAATTAGTGACCACCGAACTCGACAGCTGTTAGTAATACTTTCAGCGAAAAAAAAAAGTTTTTGTGGAAGAAAACCACAAGAATTTCAAGCGTTGTAATTAATTAGTTTAATTAAATAGTTGCACTTTATTTGAATTGAATTCAATGTTTTTGAACTTCTTACAAAGCCAGCGCTACCGACAAGGAAACGTTGCATTAAGTCTGACAAGACCGCAAGAATTTACAGTGCATGTAGTAAAATGTGCAACATTGTGACGAAAAGTCGCGCAAATGCACTTTGCGTTACGTACCTGCACGCGTTGAGATAATAAGAACAGTCGATTAAGTGCAATGCACCACCGTTAGGATTCAATGTTGACTCGATTCCATGTTTGTCTGAGCTAGAAATGGAAAACGCTCGAACACATGACGCGCTTTGACGTAAACAATAATGACTTCTTGCACTGCGTATTGTTATGTAAGTGCCGTATTTGCCGCATTGATAAGAACTCCATGCGGCAGTTCTGTTCGTACGCATTAACGTTAATATTAATGCTTATTGCTCAATTGCCGTATCTATTTAACGACGTACGAAAACACTTCTTGTGTTAGAAAAGACCTGCTTTCGAATGCGAATAAGTAATTATTGAATGGTGGAATAAATTTACATTTTACAGCAGGAAATGCGTATAATTTTAAGAAAGTATTTCAGTAATATGTAGGTACACATTTTTACGATTTGACACGTTTGCGTTGGAGGCGAAAGAAAAATTTGAATTGAACGGATTACTGTGTAAAGTACAGAGCAGTTACTGGAATTAATAGCGAATAAATATTGCCAACTGACAAGGAAATTGATGTTTGGATATTTTGAGTGGAAAAATTATTTAAATTTTACATTTCCATAAATGTATTGATTTTCCAACATTAATTCCTGGACGTTTACCTACAGATACTTATCATTTAAAAGTTTGACAGAATCATTTAATGAAATAATTAATTGAATTTAAATTTTAAAGCAGAATGGAATATAATTTTGCGAAAATATTTCGATATTCTTTCTTTGATCACGCATTGAAACCAAAACAAAAAAATCACGCTGAAGTGCGACTGTTTTTTCGACAGGATAATACGAAATTCAACTGAAAAATGGTTGCTGGTAAATAAGTAAAGGAAAACGTTAATAATAATGAAAATAATTGAAATAATTGAACTTTAAATTTAGAAGATTTACGTTAATAATATTGAAAGATTTAAGAGAATCATTTGATAGAATATTTAATGAATTTAAATTTGAAAGCAGGATAAAACAAATTTCTGAATATATTTCAAAAGTAGGTGGATTTTTTTTTACTTTAGTGATTTGTTTCTTTACACTGCCGTGTCCTTTCCCTGGTGACACATTGAAGGTAAAACAAAAATTTGCAAGTAAATTCATTCGTCTTTGCTATGCGAAACAGCATCATTTCCAGCGCGCATTTTTCTGCATTTCTTTCGACGCCGTGCTTCGCATCCTTTATTCGGCCGAACGCGTGTTACGTTCCTGAAATTCGCGTGCGTATCGAATTGGTTGCAATGCGCGGCGCACCGGTTAAACGACAGCTCGAAATAATTTATTTAAACGCGTCCCATCCACCAGTAGATCATTTTTATGTGACACTTTTTCTGCCGCCCACAAGCACGCCCCAACGCGCTGGGAATGAAGCAAGTGAATGCAACGGCCCGAGCAGCAACTTGTACCTCAATTTTTACATACATACAATATTGCCATATACGCGAAAGACTATGAAATTTATGAGCTTTGCTTCAGCGTGGCGATATTGACAAGAATGTTTTGTGTGTGGTGCGCGAACGAAGACATTCATTTCAAGATTTGAAACCCACTCGAAAAATCGAAATCCGAAACATGTTAAAAAAAAACGACTAAACCGAAAATGTAGAAGGGTTAAGAATAGTGAAAAGGTTCAATTGTATTTCTTATCAATAATTATTATTTGAATCTGTTGATTTAATTATCAATTTATCGCTCAAAATGGCATTTATCGCTCAAATCACAAATGCGTGACGTCAGTAGGCAGGGTGGCACTAGAAGGGGTGGAAAAGACATTTTCTTAAATTTCGGGACTATCGTTTAGTTGGGTCCAATCTCTTTACTAAATTTCACGCTCAGTGGATATGAGGGTGATTCCCATTGCCCGCTGACTCCAATTACCCGGTTTCCTCTTAAAGTTGAGTGATGTCTAGGGAGTTTTGATAATCTGTTGATCATTTTATTGATTAAATTGGATTTGATTATTCTAGAACATTCTAGACTCCGGCTTCAGCGCACAATGTTGTTATTTCAAGATTTGAAATCGGAATTCGAACCACAAGCAAAGAGACAAAGAAAAAGTATTTTTTTTTCAGCGCAATATTTAGCTTAAGCAAAAGCTGCATTTGTTTGTGCTTAATTAAAACCTATTAAGAGTTTATTAGCTTTGCACACTTTATCTGTTTCGCTTGATGACGGCAGAGAAGACGGTAGCAATAAAAACGAGTAGCAAAGGCATCGACTGCGCTGAAAAAGTGAGCGTGCAACGAAATCGAGTCGCGCATATGAATCAAACGACGACGACGACGACAACCAGTCGAGACACAGACAGGGTTGACATTGAGGATGCTGAAGAGATGTTAAGCACATGCGGCGAACGCTCCGCAGACAATTTGACTTTAAAATAAGTAAACGTCTCTCATTCAGATGCGCGAAAAAAGCAGTCGTCCGTTGCTCCGCTGGAACAAAAACGATGCTGAAACTTAGACATGCGAATGTAAAACAAAAGAAGTAAGAGCGAAATTGTTTTATTTTTTTTTCCGTGTATGCGTTCCTTTAAGATTATATTTTATACGAAGCGCGAGAGCTCGGCGAGAGTTTAGTCAAGGTAATTACGTGTTAAATTAAGATTAAGTATATACGAGCGGCAATTAATGAATGAACAGGATAATGAAGCATTAAGGATAACGTTTATCTGTAAATTATATCCGCTTATCATTAATCAGCACATGCGTGCTTCTTGCGTCTGAAGGAATCATGAGTGAGATGTTATCACAATTTTCAGTAGAATAATATTGCAAATTAATAATTAATTTGCTTACGGTAATGAGTTACAATAATCGAAGAGGTAGAAGTATTAAGAATGGTTCAATTTCTTTTATTATTAATAAATTTCTTGGTTTAATTGTCATTTGATCGGTCAAATGGTATTAAGAGCATCAAGAATTTTGTTTGATCTAGAAACTTCTGTTTGGGAATTTTCTAGAATATTCCAGAAAAAATTGACATATTCTTCGAATAGCCTTATTTGGACCTAATTTAAAGATTATTGAACTATAGGGAAAATTGAAAATATCTTAGTTTTATTATTATTTTATCAATAAATGGCATTAAGGGTAATTTCTAGATTTTGTTCGAGAATTATCTAGAATATTCTAAAGAAAACCAAAGTTTTAAACGCTAATAATTATTTGAAAGAATTTATTCTACGAATAATCATTCTACTTTTGAACTCCTTGCTAAACGTCTAATAATTTTTCTTTTATCCTTTAGGGGATTTGAGATAATTAATTTTAAAGGCAAGGAGAAAATTGCGTCATAGAAATGATTGAATTGTTGCTAAATTACTGGTAGTTTTTTTTGATTGAGTTTTTCATAACTAGAGGAAAATTGGTTACTGAAATAATTATTCAAGCTTTGGACTTTTTATGATTAGCGCACTGAAACAAATTGTCTTTGTTTTGCTCCATGTGCGAACAAATCGATGGATGCTCATAATATGATCAACAACGTACAAACAACACACAATACGTGCAGTGAATGCACGCCGCGGCGGAAACAAATTGAGTGTGGGCAAGTGAGTTAACGAAACCCGCGTCGCACCGCACATTTTGCTCAAAGGTACGACGCGCAAATTCAATGTGATTCGAGTGCTTCGTCTCTTTCTTCTCCATATTCTTGAATATGGATGCAATTCATTCCATACGTGCACAAATGCGCACTCGGGCTATTACGACACAGTGCATACATGCTAAAGAATAACTAATGAGGTTTTGACTCACAGATTTAGTTTATAGGCTCCATTCATAAATGTTCGTGGGCTGGCAACTTCTTATGCAATTCATATTCTAATAAATAAACATCATAAATATATTTATTATTAGATAACACATTCAACCAGCAATAATTTATAATATGGATTTATTTAAAAATGCTTAAAGTAATTGATGGTTGTTTATTGTTGATAAGCTTATCTAAAATGTATAGGTAATATTTATTTCCATATAAAAAAGGAAAAAGCAAAAGGCGGCGGCTTTGTTGGTTTTTCCAAACGATTTTTCCGGTAAAGTTCAAGGCTCAACTCACTAGCTGCCGCTTGTGTAATACCAGTAGCCACAGCAGCAGCAGCAGCAGCAGCAGCAGCAGCAGCAGCAGCAGCAGGTTTTCCATTAGAAGTTGCCTTTTACACCTTGGCGGCTTTTCCGTGCGCGGATCTGACACACATTCGAGCGGAGAAAATCCCAATGCGATTCGCGCGCAAATTTCGCCAACGAAACCAAAAACGAATTGCTGAATAAAAGAGTAGGCGCCCATAAAAGGTGAAAACACCAAATGGAAAACAGGAAAGCAGCTTAAAAACCGCGTTGGCATAGTTTGCCCCCACAATAAAAGAAAAGCAAACGATTATTTTACAACAACGCAAACCGTATTGGAAACACCAGAAACAACAACAATATTTCTTAGAAAAGAGAGAAAATTAAGCAATCAAAAGGAAATGATTACTTATTTAATCAAATTATATTCTTAGTAAAAATTATTTTCATAAGTTCTTGACTTATTTTTCGAGAAGTTTCTACAAAATGCATTTCATTAAATTAATTAATTAATTACGAAGAGTGCAATTGATTAATTTTTAGGATTTTAAATGTACGACTTATGAAATTTAAAAGAATAATTAAGTTGGTTAATTAAGGATAAAAAAATCATTTTATGAGTATAGGAGCAAACTATTATTAAATGCTGTTGCGTCATTGCAAGTAGTAAGTACATCGGCACAGATTTATAATTCATAAGTGCAGCCATCAATTACAATACAATACACATGAAGAGAGGTTGTACGTTCGCGTCAATAAACGCTGATGCTCACATGCGAGCTCTCTGAAGCATTGGAGCACATTCGATATATCGAATATTTGATTTGAAAGCCGCAGTAGCGGCGGCGGCGGTGGCACAGTGGAGACGAAGAGTTGTGCATGGTGTGCTCGACCACACAACACAACACAATGTGGAAATGAATGCCGGGGTTGGAATCATGTTGTAGTACGGCAGCAGCATTTTCCGTCGTATATTTCACGACTACACAAAGACGAACGAACGAACACTTTAATATACGTACATAGACCGAAAAAGGAGCGCAGCGTTGCTGGAGCGCGCACACAATACGTTATCTATAATTCATAAAACGGATCCACAAAAAGAATTAACTGCTCGTTGATTTATGCCGCTTTTACTTGAATCGATTCTCCTTTAGCTCGCACGGCCGCGATTCGCTTTAGTCATTCGGCTATTGAAGGGAGCGAAAACTCGTTTAAATCGAATCTTAATTTCGTTTTGTTAAGCGCTATTCGAAGACGCCTGATTTGTTAATCAACTCGTAATGTATTTTAAATTTCAATTATTAATTGGCCATTTATGCTCTGTCTTAATTATACAGAATATTTTCATTTTACAAGCTAGTGAGTGGCAAGTTGGGCAATTAAATTATTTCAATAGCCAGCAATTGTAATCGATAAAACTAATTGATATTTTACTGTTCAATTCTAAACTGCAGTTTTGAAGGAAGCAGGAAGGATACTTAGTATATGCTCACGTGATGATAAGCGGTATGAGTGTAATTGAGCAAATAATTATGTCATTTTCACAATAAATTATGATTCACGCTACATATTTAAATGATATCTACTTTAAACGAGGATAAGCAGAATGGGGATAGTCGCACAGTGATGAAATCAATTAGTATTTATTTTCATTATTAATTAGCAATTACTAATGCTGCAACATTACTTAAATTGTAATGTTGCAACGTCATAATTATTTTCGAAAAGTTTATCAAATCGAATTTTCATCAATAGTCCTTAATAGGATAATTTACAATTACGCACTTTTTAAAGTTCAACTAACTTTACTTATCATAGAAATTTGGTAATACAGTGGAACTCGTTAAAGGAAACGTTCGTTAAGCGAAGCAATTTTTACCATGTAAATCCATGTAAACTAAATTAATGCGTTCCAATGCTGAAAAAAAGTACATTGTGCTAAATTAGCTCTTTGCAATAATGTCTGAATAAATTTGTGCGGATATTTGTAGTCTGTTCCAGCTGCTTTCTTGCGGATTCTTCTTCGGCGACGTTTTTGGATCACTTTTATAAACATTTGGGAAAAAAGCACGCGGCACGTCGTTTAAACTTGAAATCTGTTTCTTACTGAACTCGAACGTCTTTGTGTACTAGGAGGTCCCAACATGACTATAATAAAATTAACACGTTATGTAAGGCGTTCGTTATGCGAGGCTCCACTATATGTTGTTCGTTAAGCGAAACACACGTTATGAGACGGGTTCGTTATGCGAGGATTTTCACTACTCATTTTTCATAATTTCGTTTGACTTGTTTCAAAAGTAATTGAATTAACTATGAGCGAATTGTGTTTGAACTTTTGACAGACAAAATCCATGAGGCAATACGCAATGCAAGCGTACAAAAGAAATAAAAAAAACTCTTTGCGCGCGCGAGGCTTTTGTAACGACGACGAGAGTATCCACAATAACTCCGCCTAACGCTGGGAAAACGTCGCCAAAGTAAAAATATCATTTTTGTTTCTTTGTCACGCGTCGTCTCTTACAACTTCTGCAGTCTATATTATTCGCGGCAGGAAATTTATTGCAATTGCCGTTTAAATGCGCAACGTTCACATCGCGCGCGCGATTATTATTAATACGACCACCGCGCACGTAATGGGAGGGAAACTTTTACGAAATTGAAATGCTTTACATTATGGCACACACCACATCTTTTCCTTTCTGCATTCGTGAATTCGCAAACGGCGAAAAAGTTTTGCCGCGATAAGCAAAATGCATAGCAGGACATAAAACAAGATTTTGACTGCAAAAAGAACAAGGCAGGCTAATAAACGACGAAACAAGTAAATCAAACTTTTCCTCATTGTACGTCCACCCGCCCCCGGTTGTTGTAATGCCATTAAAACATAACAATAAATAAATCACGACGCTAATGTTTAACGGACGCATTAACGTGTGATTTATTTACAATAAAAGTGTTGCGTTGTTTAAAAGCAGCGAAAAAGGAAAAAGTTTATTTAAAAACGAGTTTGGTTAGAGGAAATGAACTAGATGTGAAAGTTGGCAATAAATAATCCCATTTCGTTTTGCCATTATTGTTATTATTTGTGTATAAAATGCGTACGAGGAACGAGCATGGAATGAAATAAGAAGTAACATGCAGCACAAGGCGCTGGCGAAGAATGGGAATAAAGGAAAAGTTTGCCTTTGGGGAAAATACAATTCGCAACAAGGGAACAGCCACGCGGGGCCAGATGCTGAATAACTAAGCCGCAAGGGGGCAGCAGATAGATAAAGCGCCTGTAAAGGATGAGCGGGATACAAACGTATAGAGAGCAAGTTGGCCGACAACTACAAATGCGTGTTAGGCCCCCGAAATACGTGCCGAATTTATCAACTATTTGTGATTTATATTTTGGGCCAGCAGACGTTTTTGTTGTGTTGTTTTATCAGCTACCAATAACGATCATTTGTCACTTTTAGCGTATAGGTTAAAAGCTTTAGTAATTTTTCTTGTTTAGAAAGAATAGCAAAATGTCAATTCAATCGGAAAAGTCAATTTGAAAATCTGAAACTCTTAGCTTGTTTCATATTAAGGAAAATTCTAGAAGAACTGAAACTCGTAGAAAAATATAAACTAATTGAAAATTAAGCAATTTAAATGATGTCCTTACTCGACATGATCTATATTTTCGAACTCTTTTAATCCGGGACTGAAATCTTGTTTTAATACGTTGAGACAAGGATGAACTAACTAAAAATTAAGCAATTTATAAGATATCCTTGCTCAGCATGCATTACAATTTGGAAAAGTCTAGTTCAATCAAAAACTTTTAATCCGAGACTGACAAATTGGTTTTTTTTTTGCGTTTGATGATAGATAAACTAATAAAAAATTTTATTAATTTAA
The DNA here is from genome assembly GCA_963978815.1 of Aleochara curtula. NCBI lineage: Eukaryota > Metazoa > Arthropoda > Insecta > Coleoptera > Staphylinidae > Aleochara > Aleochara curtula. The sequence goes on along the minus strand of OZ022216.1, from coordinate 13,068,021 downwards.
ATTAAATCCTTGCTCAACATGCTCCATACGTAGGAAAAGTGTAGAACAAGTAAAACTGTTTTCTAGAAAAAGAAAAACGATTAAAAATTTATTCAATTTAAATGAAATGCTTGCTCAATTTGCCCAACTCGAGAAATAATCTAGAACAATCAAAACTCTTTTAATCCGGCACTGACACCTTACTTTTTAGGCGTTTAAGGAAAGATAAACGCATAACAAATGAATGCTTGAAATCAATCTTTGCCTACCTGCCCTATGTATTTTTGACGAGGAATTTAATTTTAATTAAGTACCTTATACCGTATGAAAATTAATAAGCCACTTAATAGCAGTTAATTCCCGCGTAATAGCATTATAATTAATTAATAATTAATCACGTTGAATGAAAGTTAATGAGTTTGCCGCCTGCAATCCCGCAATGCTTTTTGTAATTATCGCCGTATGTAACTGTAAGTTTAATGCGATTTGAATTTAAATATTTAATGAAAATTCAATTGAGTGAGATTAACATACGAGATTGCTATCGATAAATAAGTAGGCAATAAGCAACACATATGCTACGTTTCTCAACTCGTTTATGAAATTGCTGGTGAGCAATGGAAAGAAGGAAAATGTGCATAAAGTATTTAATAGAAATTCGACACACTTTTTTGAGATGGAGAAAAAAGAGTTGAAAAAAAAAGCATAGGTACATTCGAATCTCTTTTATCTGTTTTAAATGCATATATTACGGCATATTTGAGCAAGGAGTGTCCGCGACTGCTGCCCACACAAGACAATCGCACCGCCGACATGAGGATTCGTTAGACCCACGTGCTTCAGCCTCCAACTCTTCAGACGCGTTGTGTGCTGTTGTTGTTGATGTTGAATTAAACCGCACAGGCATCTCTCTTTTCTCTCTTTCTCTCTCTTCCACGTATTGTTTTCGCGTTTGAGCATTTGACCATTCGCTTTCGGTGAGTGTCGACTTCTTCATCTAGTCGCCATCAACGCGTGTCGTCTCCTTACGAATGCGTAGCGCGTCGCATCGTCGAAGCACACAAGAGGCAATCGTTTATTCCTCCCGTGCGTTGCGTCGTCTTGCTATATACGTAGTTGTTGTTGTTGTTGGATTGTTGGTTGTTCTTGCGCTGTTGTTGTGGGCTCATCATCCCGCTGCGGAATGAGTGCGCGCGCGCGCCTCGAGTTCTTCGCGTCCGAGCGGAATTAACATTTCGACTTTGCTGTATAGGCGCCCAATATGCTTAATTAAGTGGCTGTTTTTCAACTTGCCGGAGCGAGAATGCTATTCGAATAATTGAATTGCTTTTTGAAACGCATTTTATGAAACAATGCATGTTTTTTCTACGCGTGTATTTCAATAATGTGAAGTTTACAAAAGATTAAAAGAGTTTGATCATGATTTAATTATGGAAGCGTAGATAAGGGAAACGCAAATTTCAAGAATATTCCTCATGGATATAAAGAAAATTGAAAATGTCTTCAGCAGAACTTAAAAATTTTAAAAAATTAATGGAAATTTCAGTTTATAATAAAGAAATTTTATAAAGTATGTTTGAAACGAACAACGCATTTTACAAATGTAAATATTTTTCAAAAATACCGCCAGAGGAAAGAAAAATATGGAAAACGCAAGAAAAATAAAAAGAGCGGAAAAACGCAGCGATTTTATGGCGACAAACGCGACGTTTTTGGTATAATAAAATTACGTATGCCCACTTTGTTGTCATAGGTACGTACGTAGCGGAGAGCAGCACCACATGGACATGCGTGCGCGGCTCGCTGAAGAAGAACTGAAGAGCTGGATGGACATTACAATTCCAGCTCACATCGCGCGCATAAAGAACGCACAAGCACCTTCAACTTAAACACATGCCGTCTTGCACATCCATACGCGCATATTTCACTTTAAACACTCTTCAAGCGACTGTATGGCACATCGCATTGTGTCCGTGCCGTGCCGTACGTACTCAACAATTCGGTCGTCTTGTTTTGCTTCGACAACGCGCAACGCCGTTTTTGGTTATTTTTATACGCGGCATAAACGTAAATTCGTTGCGACTTTAATGAATGCGTTCTCCAGCTGTTTAAAATGTTGCAAAATATCGAATAAATTTAAACACGTTTTCAATATGCGCATAACCAACGCACAAATAAGGATAATATTGTCTTTTAAGGCACACACAACGCACGTTTGCGCATTGTGATAAGAGTTTAATTATACAAGACAGCAAATAAATAATATTGCCAACGCATCATATCATGTTAGGGTGTGTAATTTTATTATGCACGTTTCACTCAGCGATAAGGAGATCATGAAAGTCACATTAAAATTGCATTTTATTGACAAGTTTATTGAGATTTTTCTGCAGAGTGGTAGATTCGAGATAACTCTATGCAATATAAATAATTTATGAGTTTATTTATTACCATTTGCGCTTTGATTACTCACGGATTTTAATTTGCAATTTGTTATTCCGCTGTTGTGCATTGTCATATGGTGGTAATATACATGGAGCGCCTTCAGTGGGCTGTGGCTGGACAGGGATGTAAATGCGCGCATTGGCAATTGCGATCGATTATCATTAAGCGGCATTATTTCGCGTATTATCTTTTGCTATTATGCTAGTTCCTGCACTTCCTGTTCACATCTCTCGCCGTGCACGCATATTAGCGATGCGATGACGTTTGCAGCATGGGCGTCGTTCGTATTGCACGCGCGCAGGATAATAACCGAAATGGAATGCATTATTTGATTGCGCAAGCGAACTTTTGATATCGCGCGTCTATTGTTCGCCATGAATATATAAGTTTCACGTTATCGTTGCGCACGTGACTTGGTCCTTTGTTTCTTTTTCTGCTTCCGGTGGCTTTTTTCTTTATCATGAGAATTTCTTATCTTTTACGCAGGTTATGTTATAAAAAAACCAAAGGTATTCAGATAACAAGAAATAATAATAAGTGAATTGCTTAAGGGTAGGAAATCGTATTTTTTGTATTCGGAAAGTAATGATAATTTCCATTTTCGTTATTTCATAATATAATAGTTTACTAAAGAAAAATTCCAAAAATACGAGAAAGAATAATTTTTGATTATCCTTAAATTTAAATAAACATTAAAAATAATGTTTTAATTGAGATTATTCATCAAGGGTTAATTAAATTCAAATTCAATTCGGTAAAGATGCTAGAATTAATCTAGAATAATCTGGAAAGTTCTAGAATATTCTAGAACCTTCTATGCGATAGCTTAATAATTCTAGAATCTTCTAGATTATTTTAGAGTTTCTACTTTACAGATATTTAAGTTGAAGATGAATACATATTTGAAGGAAGTAATAGAAAATGAATAAGTTTGAAGTAAAGTAGTATGAAGAGAAATAAACTAGTACAAATGACACCTACAATTGCCACCCGCGCATAATGCATTTGAAGACAATAGAAGCTGTTAGAATTTTTGTTTTTGCGCTTGAAACATGTGCGCACGCTTTGCTACATTATATTAACTTCGAAGCGAATTGACTCCGGCCACTGCGCGAAGAGAGTTATGCATTCGAGCCGCACGAATAATTTCGCGAACGGCGTGCGCGGCGCGTGCATGGATGATGGTGAAGGAGGAGGAGGCGACGCAAGATGCAAATTTATTATTGTCTCACCCTCACTCACTCTCTGCGGGCCGCGCACTAGTTATAAGAGAGACTTCTTGCAATAATAACAAGTTGAAGCAACAACTTTATTCGAGCGCTTCGAATGCGTTTATGCATACATTCATCGACAGCGTGAAATTTGCACTTTAACTTTACTCAGCGCTATTGCATTAATTCTATAGTGGCGTAATATTCATTAAAAGATATCCTACGCTCGGAAAGAACTTACAAATTCAAACGTCGCCGCGGCGGCAGGCCTCATTAAACTAACTTGCATATAAGTTTCACCGCTTTATCACGGCCGTGCGCTTCAATCATTAGCATTCATTATTAGTGAGCGCACATTACTTTTGCAGCGGGTGCAACTGCTTGTTTCCGCGTTCGTTTGATGTCTGCATAAGGGACGCACGCACACCACGCCGGAGAATGGTTTGGCTTGGTGGCCGGATATGCATTTGCATATTATTTAATTTTATATGAAAATAGGCAGCGACGCAATGCAGGCGAGCGGATGGATCATCATCATATTCTGCTAAATTGCCGGCTAAACTAGATTCAGCTGAGAGGCGGCGAGTGGTGTAAAATGTGCACTTTTATGCTGCGGAAATTATTATTATATTTACATTGCGGTGGCGGCGGTTTTTAATAATAATGTCAAGTCGTGCACGTCAAGGAAAAATATTCATAAAGTAATTTTAATAATATTCTGAAATTTTATTATTAATTTGACAAAAATATGAGATGAAAAAGATAATATTAAAATATCACCGGATGTTAGGCATAATTGCTAAATAGTTTGGCTAATCTGATAAAAGCAAATCGGGGGTGTGTTTTACTCAATAAGAGACAAAGAATATAATCCTCAAAAACCATTAATTGAGGGACAGCAGAAGTCAATATAATTCCCAATTAGCGTATGATATAGATTTCAAACAAAATAGTTTTTTAAACTCAAATGAAATTCAACTAAAACTATTGAATTGAAAGTTAGACAGCAAAAGAAAGAAACGTGAATGCATAATTTACAATCAAACTTTCTTGACATTATGCTTCATTCTGCTTAACATACGAAAGAGAGCGCGCCAGTAAGGAAACTAATTTGCGTTCCGGAAAAACAAATTCAATTAAGTATGGTGGAACTTTAGCACACTGAGGACGAGGGCGCATAATCACCCCAAAATTTTCGCCGAATTATTTCTCATTAATTTAATTCCGTCGTTTTTCAAATGTCTTTTCATTATTCACCATTGTCGGCTCGATACTTCAAGTTAATTATTTAAATTGCAAACTGATATCACGCGTATTTATTCAAGTATGTATTGCGCACTCGCAAACGAATTGTGTGAGCGCGGAAACGAAACATGCTGAGTTTGGGAGTCAAGTGGTGCGCGAAACTCGTCGTGAATACAAAATGCCTACTTGCGAGAAGCGATTCTTGGTCGTCCTGACCAACCAGCCGAATTGAACGCGAGCGCTGAGTAAACTGAATGCGGAAAGTAAGCAAGCGCAATAAGGGCGCATTCAAGACAAGCTGGGGTGCTCGTTGCCAAAGTTTGCGTTGTATGCACTTGTATTGTTGGCATTGCGCGAATGTGACGAATTGTTTTCGTGTGACGTTTTCGCATATTAAAGTTTCCTTAATTAAGCCAACACTCGTTTAGAAAATGGTGCAATTTATAGCAATTTGTTAACTAACTTTAATTAATTAGACGTACTGTGACGAATTAAGTTACAGATACCGGAAGTAGCTAAATTCAGGTCCTGACTTACAAATAATATTAAATAGTTGGCAGATTGACAGCGTGATAATTGTCTAAACAGCGGTTTGAAAAGTTTTAGAAGGGGCCATAAAACTAGAAATTTAAGGCCTCTTGCAAGGGGTGATTTGATAATGATTATGTCTTTGACATACCATCTTAAGAGGAGGGCACCCGTTGAACTTCTTGGTCTAAATAATTAGTAATGGCAAATCAAATTACCCACTTATTCGTCCAGATTCTGTCAAACGAATGGGCGAACAATGATAATATCCTTGACTTACTACCCTACGAATAGGGATACCCCCATTCAGCTTCGTGGTCCACTAAACTTGTAATGATAAAACCAAGTTACACAATATTTATAAGTAATTTTGTTTATTTTCTTCTTACAATCTTTGATGAAGTTCTTTATCTAAAAACTTATATAGTTTTTCATTCACAAAACTAACGATGTCATACGCTAAAATTTAAACCAAGATAAACTTCAACTTGTCATCTAAAACAAAACTATAAGTTAGAGATGTTCATAAACAAAATCTACATAATAATATAAGTTGCAAATGAATTATGCATAATTTAGTGCATGCAAATTGCACTTTTGTTCAGCTCTATATATGCGCGTTGTTAACTCATGCTTGTCGACGTCCACTTTATTTCACATTATTGTTGAAGAGGGCTTAACATTGCGCATGCAAAAAGCGCTTGAAGAGCATTGCGCCAGCAAACGGGGTGGATTTTCATTTATGTGTAAATTTGCTCAAACGCGTGCGCACTCTTGACGTGCATATTTGCGTCCTTTTTTCCCCCGCATGACGCCTTCTTTAGTCCTGGCGAAATGGTGAATTAAACTGCGCGGCACATACGTCTTGTTAATTTTATGCTGTGCTGCCCTCGTCGCCGTTTGTTTACGATCCGAATGCGCAATTTACGTGCGTGAATGGACCGACTAACAAGATTTAAATCTTTGCGCTCATGCGATAGCTTTCGCTGTTTGTGTATTAAATCCCCTACGCGCGCGAACAACTTCATGAACCCAACAACGTTCGGCTGCGGTGCCCTTTCGGATGCGCCAACATTACGAATACAATAAGAGCGGCCGAAAATCGCGAATGGACTCACTTAATACCTTTATAAGTTACACGAGCACTTCGTTTAATGAACGAATACATTATGCAGTTAAGAGTTGGGCTTTTCGGACGCGAGCGAAGTTTTAGTGCAGGTAGCTGGCAGGCAATGTTCAAGTATGATTTATGAATCAATTGCTTCTTGCGTTTTGCATTTGATAGCGGGCTGCGCATTGAATGCGAAACTCATTTCGCGACCTGCTTGCCTCACTTCACGTTGCAAAACTTGAGTAATCGATGAAGATGTCGACCATGTGCAAGAAATTAATTATTGCTCAACGCGAATAAATATTTTATATTCATTAATTATACAGTCATTTATTTTATGGCATCATCAACTTGTAAAACTTTAGACAAAAATTGAGAAAAATGAGTTTAATTTACTTAGAAATTTCAGTTGATCAAGTCGACTTGCATGTAGTTCAAGTCACCATGAAATGACACTTATACTAAAGCACACGTTGTATTTGTAAACCATGTCAAGCGGTGGTTGGCCTCATTTCTTTTCGCTGTTTGCCTCTTCCTGTTGGACTGCAGACCACGATATGATAGCGATATTTACGAAAGTACACCCTCGAGACATTCGAGCACGTCTTCGTTTTCCTCTCAGCAAACAGCCGCCAACTGGAGCGCGCTCCTGAACGTCACTGAGTTTGAATGGAGTTTCAGGATGCGCAGGCGGTTACCCAACGGTGCCGAACGATCCTAATCAGCTGGAAAACAGCCACAATTGAACCCCACTTTCATGTCAATAACATTTCCATTCGATATTTATATTTTGTTATCGTATATCTATTACATCCATTGGAAAATAGGTTACTGTAATTGTATGATATCTATCAAAATATGAAAATTAATGGGTAGAATGTTTTGGGATAATTTAGCAATTGGTACACTAAAAAACTTTAAAATGTTGACCCTCATTCCACTTAGCTCAGTCCGGCAGGGTGGAGAAGACACTTTCTCAAGTTTCAGAAGTTTAGTAGTTATGAGGGTGATTCCCATTGCCCGGCTTTCACTTACCAATCATTTATTATGAAAATTTGTAATTCTCTTCGAATTTATTCAGAAGGATCCATGTGAAATCCTTAAAACGTAAAATAAAAAGCAGAAAAAAATGATAGTGAGATAAATTGAAATTTTTAATGGTCGGACATAAAATTGAAACTCTAAGAGGAGAATTTTTTGACTGCATGACTGTGAATTAATAGCAGGATAAAATATGCATTTGGGATAAAAACAGGAGCATTTGAACGGGCTGTGAAGCTATCAAGCATCGAGTGCTTTTCAGCAGCGTATTGCAGCTTAGAGGATATACGAGCTTATTTACGAGCGCAAAGCGAATTGCAAATGCCATGCAGTCACGTTATATGCACGCGCACTGTAATGCCCCCTGTAATAATATCTCAATCTCAATGCACACATGCATTGCAACGCATGCATAGTTTACCGAAACCGGATATTATGTTCCGCGAGAGCATGCGAATAAACTATACGACACGCGGACACCGACACCGACACGGCATACGCGTTCATTCATAATTTCGCATTTTGCATTTCATTCATGAAAAGAAATTGCACTGCGTTTACATCAACTCCCGTAATAACTTTATTTGCCATTAAAGCGAAATCCCAGTGATAAAATATGTTTGTTTTCGATGAAATTATTATCCGTTTTGATGATGTAACGGATTTCACAAAAATAATCCTATTATCTTGATTAGATTATGAGATCATCCTCTTACTTCTAGATTAATACATTAATGTAATTAGTAAATTTAATGTAATTAGCAGAAAATGAAGAAGAGTTTGATGAATTATTCACAGTTTCTGACTGAAGTTTTTCTGATCACGGGAAAGAAAAGTTGAATTTCCGAAGAAAAATCAATAGTCGCACATAAATCAATCAACGTGGTAATAACTTTTTTCTAGCCGGCAGCATGGAAGCCAGAAAGTTCCTGCTTAATAGCCTAGAGTGGAAAGAAGACTTAAATTTTAATTGCAAAAAAACGAAATGAAACTCCTTTGTTGAATGTGGTTCTAATCAGGAGCGCGCACACGCAAGGCTTTTCTTAGCATGAAAAAAAAGAGGACAGGAACCATTGTTTATGCTTCTTCTTCTTCATCTTCTTGCGTTTTTTTTGCTCGGTACGGAGTTGACCATGCTTGTGACCGAGTCTAGAGGAAAATAGGAAAACTAATGGCACAATGATGAAGAAAGCTACGAGTAAAAAAAAGCGCAAGTCGCGTGTGGCTTCGTCGCGTAAAGAAACTGTGGAACTACACTCGACGCAAACAGGAAGTACGAGATCGTTGTCTGCGGCGCGCGCGTTGTGTGTCGTGATTTATTAAGATTCGCGATGCGATGGCATAGAACGCAACGTGTAGTAGGTAGGAAAGTACGTTTTTCGCTGATGCTCCTCTCGTAACGGGCGCAAGCGTGCGCAATGCATGTCGCTGCCGATTTCCATAAATGTCCTTGCGCGCCGTGGCAAAAAGGAAAACGCTGTTCGCTGCCTTATGCGCGCGCTACAAATCGTGCGCCGATCGTTTCTGCAATTTTCTGTCAAATGCTGTCCAAATATAGCGAACGTAATCATCAGTTGGTCGGCCAGCTGCTGTTCGGTAACGTTTGCTCCTAAAAGTGTGCAATAACCAACTCAAATTCGAATACCATTCGTGATGATCATTATTAATGATAAAATCCATAATAGGTAGATTAAGGGTTTGCATAAGGTTGCGCAAGTAACAAGTCATCTGCTTTTTTTATTGTTATGAATATGTTTTAAAAAAAGTTTTATCAGGATGCTTTAGTACATCTCGTTATCTATTTAATACAATTATTTCTATCAAAAATGATTAAAAATGGCTGAACTAAACTATTATTTACCGAAGAATGTTTTTCAGTGAGTTATATACAGCTGCACCGATGCATAATCGTCTGATGATGAGGATTTTTTTCAGTTGCATTATAAATATTTTCTTAAAAGTTTGATCACTATCGTTTAGTACATCTCTTTACGTACTTTGCATACTTTTTTCACGTAAAATTGATTAAAAATAAATAAACTACACGTGATTTAGCGAAGCACGTTTTTTAGAGCATTGGATGCAGGTGAAATATCATGTTTGTTTCCGGTCTGTTTCAATTGCATTATAAATATTTTCTACATTTCTGTATGTACATACTTCGCATATTTTTTTCAAGCCAAATATTATTAAAAATGGCCGATACGTGGTTTGGCGAAGCGAGCTTTTTATTAAACGCTTTGCATTGGTTACGATTATTCAAAATCGGTTCATCGTAATTCAAAATTCCAAGAACATTTTGTTAGCATATTAGTTTAATCAATCATTTCACGAAGAATTTTATCACAACTGATTTTGAAGGGAAAATGGTGACGTTTAGAAATTTGAGAAATTTTTTCTTAGCGCAACTGTATATAAAAAAGAGCAATTGAACATTTAAATATTTAAAAAACTAATCCGTTTGCAAAGAGGTAAAAGCTTTCATGGAGATTACCGTCACGTTTATATTAATTACAGTGATTACACACGCGCTAGTTACGTAAAGAAAATCCCTTCATGTCTATAAATTTGAATAGATTTTGAGCAGCCGGCGGCGGCAATTCGGCAATTCATCCCCGATGCGAACGTGAAAGGCGCACTAGAGTGCCATTGACAGAGCACGCAGGGTTTGTGTGTTTGCACGTTCGTGATGGAACTTTATGAAACGTTCGCTTCGAAAATTCTCTTAACGATAGTTGAATGCAAAACACATAAGGGTTTCTTCCAAAGCATCCACACGCAGAGCCTCTAAGAACTAGACGAAGGGTGAATGTGTGTGTGCGTGTGAGATGCGCGCCGAAGGAACGAACATCTAGGATGTTTGATGTAAATTATCCTTGCCGGCGGCGGGCAATTGCTTTGCTTGTATAGTTATGCTTCTATTGTCTTTAGTTGATGCCAATTCCTTTTCAATTCCTGGAGGGCGCACCTTAACGCTGATTTCATGGCTAAAAAGCTCTCGAACGTTTGGAAAACCAATTGCAAATTGTAATTGGAAATTCGCCAAAGCTCTTTTAAGATCCGTTGAATGCGCATTTGCAATTCGAATTTGTTTACAAACAATTCTTATTTATTGATAGCATTTAAGAACAAAACGGCTAAGAAATCCATTCAATTTAAGTAAAGGAAAATCGGAAAATTTCTTAACCAAATCCTTCATAGTTTGGTTTAATAGGGAGCACTTAATTTGTCAGTTTTTTATATTTCCCATTTTGCGCTGCTGCTTACCCTAATGGGAAAATAGATAATGAAGCATAAAATATGCGGGAATTAAGTGGAAATAATTAATGGTGTTTGCAATTCTTGCAGGGAAATTGAAAACGTAAGAGTTGTAATGAATCCTAGCATAGCGAACATCTGCGCTACAATAAATTCTCATATCTTTCAGCTTTACTCATTTTTACGGTGGTGGTATTTTCATTCGTCACCACCACCTCTGAACTTTTCGCGCGTTGAAAACTCATCCAACATCAGCGGACGGACGCTCGACGGTTTTCCTCTTGAAATTTTTTAATGAAAATGTTTCACGGCTCGTTAAGTGTACGTGGAAATGCATTTAAACCGCATGCCGAATTTATTTAAGCGCAGCATTTAATGCATATTTTTTCATTTTGCCCTCCATTATTATCCGTATAATGGTCAGTGGTATGCAACCATACATGCGCGCTGCCAGGACTCGCTCTTTTGATAACACTTTACGCCAGGTGCACGCAAATCGAGAATTACGAGAAGGCGAGCGTATAAGCGAGAAAATAAGGGTGCGAATAAAACACACGCCACCATCGTACACACCCCTATGCTCTCCAGAAAGGAGAAATTGTGTTTCCAGTTAAAGTTGTTCATTGCGCGCGCGCACTCTCATATTCATAAATTTATTCATAGGAAAATAGGATGGCTGAATCGAATGCCGCCGTTGTTCGAGTGGGTTTTAAATAATACTTTTGATGAAGTGCACACATGTACTGTCACCCCGACGAATAAATGTCGAACGTGTGCGAATAAGTTTAAGTTTTAAGTGGTAAAAGGTAAACGAAAAAATTGTATCAAATGCACACGGCGGAAAATCGTAGAATAAAGATGGGAAACTTGCTAACGTAGCTAGGTATATAGGGTAAGTGCATAAGAAAAGTGCAGAGAAAAAGAAGGGAAAATATAGGGAGGAGGAAAGCCGTATGAAAATGTCGCATAAAGTCGAGTGAAATGCTTGCAACTCTAGGGGGCATTCATTGCGGACTGGAAGTGATTTTCAGATAGGAATGACTCCTGATAGAAGTAAAAGTTTCCTGTTTTAGAACGTTGATAAACTTTTGCATTCCACTGTATTACAGTTATGATAATATTTGCATTAAACTTTTCCTTTTTGCATCGATTAAACTGCAAGCACCAAGATGTTATCTTGCATAGGTGAATTCAACAAAAATGTCTCTTGCTTATTTTATAAATGTTTAAGAAGTCATCTTTTCTATTGAATAAATTCTCCACTTAAATCCAGAAGCAAGCTTTCTAAACAGGAGAAAAGCACAAAGAAAAGAATTTTGCAAGTTGTAAGAAATTTATTATCAGCGATAATTCATCATTGAACAAATGTAACCAATGATTTTTTTGATTTCATTTAATTTTCAACATTTTCCTCATTTAAAAAATGTTTTTTTCTGATTTATGGGTTAATTAATTAGTTTAAATTATTTCAATCCGGTTAACACTAGTTTCCTGGAATTACACATGTTGATTGAACGTTTAAACAAAACTCAAATTACATAATAATAATTACGTTGAGGTATCCAACAAAAAAAAACAATAAAAATTGTTAACCTTGTGGCTGTGAGTTGTGATTGATGCGCAATAATAATCATTCGGAATTCATTAACAACAACTTTCATATATTGTACATCATTCGATTTAATCGCATTGCTTATTGTGCGCTTGTACATTGTAGATCATTTGATTAAGTGTTTTTCGCGGCATTTGTACCTAGTCATTTTAAGCGGCGTATCTAACCGACCATGCGTAATTCGCGTAGGTGCTGAACTGTTCAACTATTTCGCACGGGCACATTTCGCATTCGCGTTGCGCCACATTCGCATCGTGTGCATCGTGTTATCGCGCGCCGCGTTTCACGTTCGAATTATGATAAGATGAAGCAGACGGCGCTCCTGGTTGCGCTGCTACTGTCGGCGGCTGCCGTCGCTGACGGCAAAGTGTTTACGCAATGCGGCTTAGTCAATGAACTGCTACGTATTGGTGTACCGCGCAGTTTTGTTGGCAATTGTAAGTTCTCCAAACTACTCAATAAATTCGCCTGGAGTATGTACAATTTAAAATGTGCCTGTTCACTTTTCTTTTGAGGGATTTGTCTGATTCGCAATGAGAGCTATTTGAACACGTCCTTGGTGGTTGATAAAGGGGGTGGTAAACAGAATCTTGGATTATTTCAGGTAATACATAATTTACCGTAAGTCATGTTACACGAATGACTTACGTGTTAAATGGTAAATACACTAAAATACGCACGTATTTCCAAATGTTGTTTGGATAAATGATTATGGTTAAAGTAGGATTTGAACTTGTGATCTTAAAATCATTCGACAGCAGAAGCAAAAACTATGAAGGCAGCGCCAAAAAGAAAAGAAATGAAGAGATGTGTGCCTTCAATGAACGTACGTGACAGAACCTGAAATCGTCGAGATAAACACAAAGATTGCGCTTGGCTTTTGCCGTGTGGTGCGTGGGCGGAAATCGCGCCTGAACAACTTCCGCCTCGTCTTTTCTCGACGTCGACCGGTCGAGTCGTCGCACGTAGCTGGTTATGAATGCGGGGGACATTTCCGGTTTCGGTTTTCGTGCCTTTTTGACAAGTATTTTTATTTCAAGTATTCTTTTCGAAAAGAATAAGCCACGAATCCCAGAAAAATTCCATTTTGTTCAAAGCGAAACAACGCGCTATTATTTATTTGAATTATGTTTCACCACCGCTACTTTTTTGCTCGGCGTTGTTTGTACTCGAAGGTACAAATTAAAATTTGCTTGATTAATATACACCTTTGTTTAACAAGTACTCACTTAGTATCTCGATGCTACATTCTGGTATTAAATGGTATTTCGCGCTCGCGCGCACCCTCATGAATGTTTACGTAGTTTATGTGCATTTGCGTATTTGGTTCGTGATTTATTTATTACGCGTGTGTGCCCCTGCCGCACACAATGCAAACTCGTTTATTATTTATCATTATGGAGAATGGAATGAGCAGCAAGCGCATGCCACATTTATATGCACATACGCGCGAGTGTGTGTTGGCCCCACGCATATTGTTTCGTTTGCCATTGTTGTCGCTGTGGCTAACGAATCGCATTTGCATAACTTTACATCAGATTAACTTTATCACCGGCTTTTTCTCACTCATTTTCGCTCAATTCGCTCGGCTCGCTCGAGATTCAGCTATGCATCTGTATTTGCAAAGGCGTCGGACTGATTAATATGAGCACACTACGTAGGTGTTGACAAAAAAAACCCAACTCAGACACATAGGTATTATTGATTGTGAATTATAAAGACTGTAAAACTAGTCTTAAGGCATTTATTGACTTAACAAAGTGCGATTTAAGTTCAAATCCTAATTTAACCATCATGCAAAGCACTAATTAAATAATTTTTAGCTTGATAGCTCAGTATACTGCAGTAAGAAAAAGGCGGGAGGCAATTGTAAAATGCTATGTGAAGGTATTTTATATACTTTGATTTGAAAAATGTAGTTGGAAATTAATGTTTGAAAACAATCTTGTAGATTTGCTAAATGACGACATAAGTGACGATTACAAATGTGCATTTCACATCTCAGAGGAGAAGGGGTGGCAAGTATGGCCAGCGTGGGTGCGCAATTGTAAGCAGCGTCCAAGCGCCACCGCAATGCCATTGTGTTAGCCGCCCCCGCGTCCCGCCGGGCGTGCAATTTGACGACTCAGTGCAGCGCCATCACAAATGTGATGCATTGCGGTGTGTCGTCAACAATCTGAAATGAATGGATATTATTGATGAGACAGCCAAATTCGACAAGATAAATACTTACTAAGGGAAACACTTTTTTAAGATGAGATTTCTCATTAGTCTTGCATTTTATACTTTATGAATATTCATTTGGTAACATTTGCATATTTATGCACATTAGATTAGTAGGCAGGCAACAAAATAAACAACAAGCAAAGATAAAAATAGACATACTACATACACCAATCTGCAATAAAACACTTCCATCGTGTGCGTTGCTTGCACGATCCTTCATTGTTTTGAATTATTGTTTGCTATTTTTATGACAGTACATTTGCATTCGACCTGAGTTAATTTCTAGCAACTTCAATTGTGAACTTGCCATTGCATGTTTATCATTTTGATGGTCGGTTTGATGTTTTTCTTGTTAACTAAATTAAACTTTGTTTAGTGTTTCAGTTGGTTGCGCATGCCTGGTTTTTATCGTATTGTTGCTAGCGCTAGAAACAATTAAATTATTTGTTATGTGGTTTTACGGCTTCGTTCATAATTTAAACGCAATATTTAAAATTCATTTATATCTGGCACATACGTTAATGAGTTTAACATTAAATTGAATTATTGCGTTTATCATAGATTGAATATTTTGGTTTCGTATTTTACTATAACATTCAGCGTAGTGTCAATCGCAAATCAGTCGATATCAAAACAAGTTCTGGCTATGAATATCAAAGCGTAAACACTTTGCGCGCTTGATGTTAATTAATAAATAATTGCGCACCAGCGGCGCTCAATTATTAATCAAAATCAACATAGCAATTAGCCAACTATTTTTAGCCACGCGTAAATTCTGTAAATAGCTGGAATGGCGGCTTTAATTGTATAATAATTTAAAGGCAATCCGTCAAAGCAATTTGACGTTAATTATGATTATCAACAAGAAGTCGGGGATGAACAGCAACTTCCAGTTCACCTGTTGTACAAGGCAGAAGCAGCATGTCAGGATCGAATGAGCAATGGCTTGAGCTTTAAGCTTTAGCTTGAAATGCTGATCAGCTCGACTGTTTGCTTTCAAGCTCAATGAGTGTGCTGGCACGCACGAAGCATCCGCTCCTGCTTCACGTCAAGTACGCACTTCAATTCCACATCTTGTGGTTTATCCTGTTATCCTGCAAAAGGCATCTTATATAGGGATACATTTCACAAATTCCAGATGTTAAAATGTCTGTTGGCAAAGGAGTAAATAGCAATTGCTCTTATATGTCATAAAATATTTCATCTCTGATATTTTATGTGTAATTTTCGCAGATGGTAATTATCATTGGAGAGTTAATAATTAATATGCAATGCGCACCCAGGTCGAGTGTAAATCAATTATCGTGAAACAAGTATTAATCTACCTCTAGGGATCAGAACACTCCCGTTGATGCAGAATATTAATTAACGATTTCAAGTGGCATCCTTGCTCATGTAACTAAAATTACAAGATGGAATTTGTGGAAATTTATGGATGCATGCATCGGGGTGGAATATTGTGGAAATATTTGGAAATGTTCAGATGGCGGAAATGCACTTTATTGGAATAAACGTCCGTCAATAAGCGTCATCGGCAAGTTATGCAATAAAATGGCGAAGCGCATTCCCGTTTCAGCGGTGAGACGGCAAGCCGCCCGAAAAACGATCGCAATATGCGAGGAATTCCAATTCATACGCCACGTCGTACACCTTCATAAAGTAAACGCGCATATGGCTCGTGAAAACGGCGAGGAAATATGAATGAAGCGCAAGATGAACGAGCGCACATCGCGCACCAACAACGCGAAAAATATGACTTATTACCAGCTCGCACCGGCGTTCAGGGAGAGATCATATATTCTCATAAATAACATTTCCATTCCATTGTCTAATATCAACTCGAACACGGATTTGTTTTTTACTTGTCGCGCCACTCGAAATGGACACAAAAAATTACGAAATTCGCTTTTCAGCCAGAAGAAAAAAGGACTTTAATCCTCTCTGACCGTTTAAAGTTGAATTGATTTATTGATGCAAGATAAACATACATTTGGATGGCTGCAACTGCTCGCAAAGTTATTTAACCAAATATGTGCGTAGTACAAACAAGTTGTTCAT
This sequence comes from Aleochara curtula, assembly GCA_963978815.1. Taxonomy (NCBI): domain Eukaryota; kingdom Metazoa; phylum Arthropoda; class Insecta; order Coleoptera; family Staphylinidae; genus Aleochara; species Aleochara curtula. The sequence continues at coordinate 13,051,307 of OZ022216.1, read as the reverse complement.
CACCATATAAATGAATTTAGCCGCGTGCTGTACGCTGCACAATGTATGCGGTGCGCACACAAGTCTCAAACAATATTTAGGATTGCGTAAGGAACAAGCTCATGGTAATGCGATTAGAAACATTTTCGGGCTGCCCCACTTTGCAAGAGTACAGCCTGTGTAAATAACGCGCAAAATGCATATGGGCTCTCAAGTGTATTTCGGAATTGTGCCAACGAATGGACGTTTATCATTTGCTATTTGTTCTTATTTCGCATTACACCACTGCGCACCGGCGCGGCACGGCTGCGAAATTAATTTAGCATTTGATAGAGGTGCAGTGGAATGCATTGGAGCAGATTTATTGGGGATGAAAATTCAGGTTGTCGCGCTTAGGAATGAAAACACATTTTGTATTCATCACACGTACGCTTCACGCTTTCATCGAGTGCCTGTCATTCTTCCTTTCGCAGGATAAAGCAACGCATGTCTTGAGCTTGCAAGAAAAAAATGGAAGTAAATTCAAATAACTTTTCAACTAATTATATATCCGCGCTCGTAAAACTTTTACTCTATGCATTAAACTTGGGTTTTACTTATGCATTGATGTCTTAGAATTTTATATTTGAATGCTTCAATAATGCTTTGCAATTCTTTCAGTGACGTGACGTAAAAAGAGTCGTTCCAAACGAATTAGAGCATTCAATATGTGGTGGTTCTTGCTCACATTATTCTGGTGGTGTGGTACATCCGCCGTGCCTGCACCTGGCACAATAATGACCACAACAGCATCTGTTCCTGCAGACACCTGGAGATGTCCAGAGATCACCCAGCAGCCAATGGTCGAATGCAGTTGCGATATGCCGCACACGTTGCGCTGCTCAGGTAGTCGCGGAGCATTGCAAATCATTGGTAAATCAATTTGTTAACGGAAGTAATTCAAATACTAATTAACGCATTTTATAGGTACTAAATTGCGTGCAATGAATGGTGATGCTTCAGTCTCACTACTCGATTGCACAATACAAAATATGACAAGCTTGCCAGGACTTCTTCTGCAAGGAGTTGCGCTTCACGGTCTGGTGGTATCGTCTGGTGAAATTAAGGATGTACATTTTACTGCCTTTCAAGGCTTGGCAGCACCATTACAAGCGTTGGGCCTGCCCAACAATAAATTGATTGCGGTGCCCACTAAGGCGCTAATAAGTTTACCAGAATTAGATCGGCTTGATCTATCCGGTAATGTAATGAAATTTGTTGATGCCAATTCCTTTAAGGTATTTATCACTACACCTACACAATTATTCTTATTATAATTCCAACTAAATGAGGAATGTGTTTCAGGGTCTTCAAAATTTATCTTTTATTGAATTAAGTGATAACAACATAACTAGAATTGCCAAAAATGCCTTCGATGGCTTGCCCCAATTAAAAATCCTCCGATTGCGAGGAAACAGACTGACTGTGCCAGCATTGAGTACCTTAAATACGCTACCATTCGTTGAGGAATTGGACCTCTCGGGTAACGCACTCTTGGGCCCATTAGGTCCTCGAACGTTTCCTGTAATGCCCGCCATGCATGATTTGCAATTAGGGCATAATTCATTCAGCAGCATCAAAATGGGCGCTTTGTCAGGATTCAACAACCTGACGACGTTGTCTTTGCATCATAATCAAATCGACGTACTGGAGGATAATGCTTTTAGCCATTTGAGTAGTTTAACCAGTCTTGATCTTGCCCACAATCGTATTGTGGCCGTGTCGGGCGCCTCGTTAGCGCACCTAGTCAATTTGATCGACCTCGATCTTCGCCACAATTTCCTGCGAGCGCTAACTGCTGATCTCGTACAGCCCTTAAAAGCGCTCGCCGATCTACGTCTAGACGATAATGACATATCAATCGTGGCAAGCGATGCGCTGCGAAACTCGACTGTCTTGCAACGTCTTACATTAGCGGACAATCCTTTGAATTGTGATTGCAGTCTCATCGAGTTTGCTCTGTGGTTGGCGGCTTCAACTCTTAGCGATGAGGATAAATCGAGTCCAGTTTGTGCGACACCTCCGAGTTTAGAAAATGGCCTGTTGACTAATGTATCCGTTAAGGATTTAGTATGCGGCGAAGACGACGATGTGATTGGTGCCATAGAAGCCCCTATTGAAGCTCGTATTAACTTGGAAAGCTTCAATTACGATGGCTCGAGCGTTATCCTGCTGTGGCGAGTTGATGACGCTGCAGTTCCGTATGCATGCGATGCAATTTTTGTCTACGAGGAGGAAGGACAAGCGGAAGTGCTGCTTGAATCCAATCCTCTCAAATGCAACTCGAGCAGCGTGCAGGATCCGCGCGCTCTTCGTGTTTCCGTGCCAAATTCAACGCATTTGCAGATGGGACATCGCTATCGCTATTGCGTTGTCTTGCTGGAAGCGAAACAGACTGCCGACGATTTATCGCTGGTCCTGGGCTGTTCCGACGTACTGCCACTAGTGCAAAATGTGCGCGTTTTGCCTCGAACGGATGCGGCTACTAACAGCAAGCTGCCACGCGTGTTATCAATCCAAGCAAACTTGTCATACAATGGCAATCTCGGTATTCAGTTGAATGTCTATCCGAATCCGACGACGCAGCAGCCGCAATCAGCGTGCGAAATTAACATTGCCATATTGGAGCAAGGGGTGCTGTTATCACAGCGACGTGTAAATTGCACGGAGCCAAGGTACACTTACGTAGGCCTTAACGAAGGCCCATATCGCGTATGTGCAAATATCATTCTGCCATCGAATCCCACCCTTGACGGAGGGCAGAAACCACGTTGCATTACAGTCTTCAAGCATGCGGATGCGCGTCGTTTCAGCACGCTGGACGTCGCTTTCGTTTCTATATTTCTCATTCTCAGCTTCATGGTGATTGCGCTCATTTGGGGCGTTCGCAAAGTACTCCTTCGACCCAAACTGACGACGCATCAGTGTTTCTTGCCGCCTGAACTCGACGACGAGCAACAGCACAATCGATACGTTAAATTGCAAGCGACTACGAAACTTTAGTAAATGAATTTGCATTGAAATAAACGAACGCGAACAACAAGACGCAACGTTGCGATGAAATTACTCGTGCCATATCATTAGAAACGTTTCTATGCATTTAAAAAGTTTGTTAAACTTTGATTACAACAGTCAGTTCAGCAATACGAGAATGCTTAAAGATATATTATCTATAAATGTTGTTATTTCTGTATTTTTGTTTTCTTTTATGTTTCGTTTTGTAAAAATATCAAAAACTTCTGGTCAGATAGATGACCTAATCAAATGTAAATATCTGGTAGTGAACGATACTTAAATGCATATGTAATTTAATAATTTATAATTCGTAGGCTGCAAAATAATGCTTAACTAATTTTTTGCTAGTGCTCATAAACTCATCACTAATCATGACTGTTATTTATGTATTGTAGGAATATGCTACATCTTAATCTAAGAGAGCAAATTATATATATATGAAGAACTAAAAAATTACCATTAACTAATCAATGATTGTTTGTAATATAAAAATAAATGTTTTTGTATATCGCTTTTTACTCTTGATATCTGTGAGGAATCGTAACGTTCATTTTGTTGTTATTATTCACTGCCTCACTGTGTAAAAATTTTAAATGAACAAAATATACATGACATTAAGCTGTAGCATTCATCCTGAATAAGTTTAACTAGTTGAAGTTCACATCCTACAATAAATATTATATCTCAATGTAAAGGAAATGCGATATGACAATATTATCTTCTTGGCAACCTTCATAAAAATGCAATATTATTAAACGCTTCTGTTAAAATTTGTTGCGCGCTCCTCAGAAGCAGTCATATGAGATAAAAATGGAATGTTATAAGTTGTTATACATTGTAGTAACTTTTGTGTGCTTATTTTTGCATATTTCTCAAGCAAAGTTTTATCAGAGTAATATAACAGGTAAGAATGTGCAAACTTTTTTAGTGCATGAAACGTTTCTAATAGCTTAAATATTTGCACTTGTCATAGATTTATCAGCTTGCGATGTGATTTATACACGAAATCTTACGGAATATGAAAGTTTCTTTCCATTGCCTGAAACTAAAATCACTGATTTGTTGGTTGATTTTCATTTTTATACTTTGGCTGTGAGTGATGCGCATATATTGCTGGCACCGGGAAATCTAGTAAAACGAGGAGATCCTGTTTATGAAATTGTTATTGGCGCAGGAGGTAATACATTTTCTGATATTAGGCGTAAAGAGAAAGGAGATGTGCGGGCTACTGTACGGTTAAAAGGTATTTTATCAGCAGTAGATGCGGTGGGATTCTGGATACACATTTACAAAAGTAAGTTTTTAACTATAAACAAAGTCTTGGAAAATGAAAGTTTATCCTGTATTTATTTATAGATGGTACTATAAATTTAGGACGGGAAGGAGAACAATTATCCTTTTTAACATATCTGGATAAGCAGTTAATAACGGTCAAAGTATTTAGTTTTAGTAGCTGGCAGAATGTTGATGTAAAATGGTATGTTAATTGCAAAAGAGATGAAGACAAGTCGCAAAATGTTAGTTAAACAACTTTATTCTAGCCGTTTGCTTATTTATTTATTATTTCAGAGACTTATCACTTACGCAGAAGCACTACGGAAAGATATTTTAGCTACAACCAAATCGCACGATAATAAGATATACGTGCATATGGACATGATATCAAAATTTATTTCTTTGGTATGAATCCAGATTTAAGTAACAATTTATTCATAAATCAATTTTCAGGATGCAACAACGTCTGTAATGAACTATAAAGGAACTGCTACAATGGTTTGTTGTTGATAACAGTTGAGTCGTCTCAATAAGTAAAAGATTTTAGATGTGGTATTTTACTCCAGCTCAATGGGATCCTAAAAAGTATGGTGGTATAGAGAAAGTAGCTTTTCAACATGATGAAATATGGAAACCTGAATTAGTTATTTCAAAGTAATGTTTTATTGAAGAATCTTACAATTTATAATTTATCATTTTATATTTCCAGCGCGATTGATCGTGATCACATGCAGCCTTTTGGCAATAATTTATTAATTGCGCATTATAAAAATGGCATTTCATGGATTTCTGCTTTTGATATATCGATTTACTGCGACATGAATGGAATAACAAATTGGCCAAATGATATTCACACGTGTACAATTAATTTCAATACATGGCACGCACATAATGATTTAATGCGGTTTCGATTCCATGGCGCAACTGAAAAATTAGAAGTGAATAATTGGAATTAAATGATTTCATTATTTTTGATACAAACTATTTTTCAAGTACAATGCGGAATGGGATATTATTGAAATAATTGGTCAATCAGATGAATATCCTCAATCTAATGGCACTCCAGAAGAATTCTTTCAACGTCCAACAACATTAGAAATACGCATGAAAATTCAACGTAAGCCAGGAATATACAATTTATCGTTTTATGCTCCATTATACGGTAAATTAACATTTATTAACTTCAACTTAACTAATGCTCTATACATTTTAGTTATATCTACATTAATGTTGATCAACTTTTGGTGCTCACCATTCGATTATAGCAAAATAACAATTGTGAGCGCACAATTTTTAATCACTATTCAAACAGCAATTGGTTTACTTGATGTGCTTCCAGTGCATCAAGAACAAATTCCACTCTTTGGTAAATATTTTCAATAGCGTGTTATTCGCCTTTCAATATTTATCACTTCTAGTCTATTATTATCATGGGTTTCTCATTGCGAATATTGCCAATTTAATTATGGCAATAATTGTATTGAATATCGCACGTCGTAAACATCACTACGAACCACCTCATGTTGTTGTACGTTTCATAAAATCATATCTTGTAGAAAAACTATTATTCCTCCCTGAATTAACGCCGGTAAGTAGTGATTATTATCATCCCATCATCTTCATTCCTTGATTATTGTAGAGGGTTGCTTCTTCGTATCCAATTGCAATGGAATCAATTCGACGAAAAAGTCGCGTCCAACATATCTGGATTCGTCTGGGATTAATCATAGACCGTCTAGGATTTGTATCATTTTCTGTATTCGCATTAAGTATGTTGTGCCTCCTATAATTATGAAGACAAATATATAAAAACGGGATAGGAGTAAAGGTAGATAATAAATCAAAACACAATTTTGATATTAAATAATGGTGTTTTCAATGGGTGAGTATTACATATTTTGTTGTTTTAATAATTAATGTCTTCATTAACATGTCAAACAATATTATACTCGTTATTACAGAATAATTTTACTTTCATATACATTAAGTTCTAATATAGTCTATGGAACTTGTATTGCAAGGATATGCGAATAGGACGAAGTATCCTGCATTTCAAAATTGACAACATGTTTCGTACACGCAAGTAGTACACGTGGTACATTAATTATCGACGTATTTTCCATTAATTAAGTGGTTTAGCACATTAGCTCGTACACCTTTTTTTTAAGTGAATTGCTATCAAACTTGATTGTTCCATTATTGCTAATTCATATAAACATTGCCTAATGCGGTTTTGCCACTGCGCATAAACTGAATTAATCTAAGAGCGTAATGTTTATAACAACCGTTAACATACTCTGTATAACTACAAATTTGAAGTACTTCTTAACAATACTTTTGTCTCGATTCTAACGTAGAGAAGAAAATCGAATATAAATTAGAATAGGTGCATAACATAATAAATGCCAGTTTTGTTAATTACGTCCTTGCTACTTACATATAAATCAGTATTTAACGAATATTTCTGAGTATAAATAAATATATAAGCATCTAACGTATAAATACGCAATTAAAATCTTCCATGATAAACAACAATAAACACTACAAAAATAACATTCAGTTGTTAATATTGCGCTAATATGATAACAAATGTGAATGGCGCGTTATTGAATTTGATAATATTTAGAATTTAGTTAGTGCATTAATAACCAATGAATTAAATTAATTTTCGTATATCAAATGTTAAAGCACATGAGAAAATTATTTTGAAGTCTCTTTCGCGCGACTACTATTTGCCCTTATGAGATAATGCAATTACTATCAGGATTTGATGCTTTTAAGGGCTCTGTCTCCGGCGCCGTTTCAACGTTAGTTGTTAATTGATTTACATCAATTTCGTCTTTCACACTAGATACACTTAATCGATCTTTCGACATATTCGACTCCGATTGATTCGTGCTTGACTTACGTGATCGCGACACTGGAGCTGAAGATACCTTGCTCAATGTAGCAGAAATCACACGTTGATGCTCCAAGATCTGCTCATTCTGAATTTTAGTTGCTAATATCGTTGATAGGACGGAGATTTGATTTTGAATGGCTAACATAAATGGCTTATAACCCAAACTGAAAACAAATATAATTAAACGAATATTCGCAAAGCCATAAATAAAATTACCATTCGGTATCGCTCCAGTAGTGCAAAATTTGTAAACCTTGCTTCAATCTCTTTACCGATTCTATAGACTGATCAGGAGATTTTGCCGCGTTTACTGTACGAAGAACTGCAAGCGCATCACGAAGAAGTACTGAAATTAATAAGGACCATTCCAAACAACTGGCCTCCATAAATAATTGCAACAAATATCTAGAACAGAATAGTTATATATGAGGGTGAACAATATAAACAAATGCGTGCACGCACCTTAACTGCACTTCTGCACGTTGTGAACCTTTGTTTCCCGCGTTTGATAATTGCTCTAAAATTTGCGAAGAGGGAACTTCCCAATTTTCGCTACTACATGTATTGGATAAGTAATCACGATCATCGCCCCATACGGAGCTGATGCTACTCATTGTATCTTCTCCGTTGGCTCGAATTTGTGTTTCCATCATTCGATATGAACTTATATTAGACTTTGGCGGATCGTATAAAAATATACGCTTATCAGATGACCGCAAAGAATCGTAATACTTTGAATTGCTGTGACTAAAGCCATTCTTTGATTGTTTAAATATTGCAGTATTAGGACTATCTGGTTCGCTGGTAGTTTCCGTTACTTGCGAAGCAAGTTCTAGAGTATTTTGCGGTGTGTCCATACCAGTATAAGGAATACCCGGATAACTTATGTATCCAGAATCACCAACTCTGGACGACGTTTGATTTATTGCTTCCAGATGTAGAGCTTTAAATTTTTCATCAATGTTTGGACTCTCCGGTGGAGACTGTCCAGTACTTGAATGTGCAACCGAATTTGTTACCGGATATGGCCATGAGAAGTCATCATGCAATTGTTTTAATCCAGTTACAAAGTCATCAATGCGCGCAACTCGATCGCGCTCTTTTCCAAGCCAAGCAACCAAGTGGAAATCTAAATGAGCGGCAAAATAGCCCAAATCGGTGAGTTTGTGTTGAGTTAATAGTCTACGTGCATGTCTTTGCAAGATCACATCTATGAAAAATTCTTCAGCAGTATTGCTGTGAGTAGAGTCGCGATTCTCACTCTTGCTTGAAGTATTTGGATTGCTTTTCTTACGTCTTTGTACTAATGGGGATTCGTTGATTGTATTACTAATTGCAGCAGTTGGCGCCTTATCATTAATTTTTGGATTTATTGATGTACTATAGCTTCGCACCCGTTGCACGTTTCCTAACACCATTGATATATCTTCAGCGTTCGGTGAAACAGGCGTTGCCGGCTGAGATATATTTAATTTATTTGGAATTATCATCGAATTGCGAGGTGATTCTACATCATTGGGATCAATAGCACGAAGAAAGCGAACTAAGTCTTTGGCTAGTTCCCATTTTGATTGATTTAATGCCGTGTCTAAAAGCAAAGTTGCGTATTGTCGGCTAACCGATGAAGTTTCCAAGTTCTAAAAACTCAATTTACATTAGCAAAACCCAGTTAAAATCGGAATTTCTGAAAAATCACCTGTAAAATAATCAGATACGATGCGGCTGTATCCAGATGCCCTTTGGCCATGCATTCCTGGAACAAATCTTTTGGTTTGCCTGCTGCAGAAAATAAATACGGCCATAAAGCTATTTCCGTCTTGCGAGCACATTGCACTACAGTCTGTAAATAAACTGGAAATTCCATAATAAATTCAATAACGCTGGGCAATTGCGCATCCGGAATTGGCTCTTTGCTTGTTGCCTCTTCTTCAAGCACCTCATGTAAAAGTAATTCCAGCGAATGTGGAAAGTATGGTAAACTTGTACAACTTCGAGCAATTTCCCACGCATGATAGCCCAGATTTCTCCGTATCAATTGCCGCAATATTTGATGTAAATAAACTTGACTCTACAACAGCATAAGATAAAATTCTTCATTTTATTTTGCACTCGTTTACTTACAGTTCTTTGAAGAACACTAAATGGCAAAGAAAACGGTGAAGTTGTATCATTCGTATATAAAATAGTATCATTTTCCGCGCCTAAGATTATAGCATCTTCAAAGAGAATCGCCAACGGATATATACGTAAATGAAATGGTAGCATAATGCGTTTCGACATGAAAGTATGGCTCTTATCACCATCACGAGGAAATAATGGTAGCCACACACGCATTCCATGAGCTCCGCAAAATAGCCATAGCGCTTCAGTTAAATGCACTTTATCAGCCTTGCGTCTGCCTGGCACCCACACATTTTCTACGCAACTGGCCAGGACCGTGGGCATCGAGCAAGTAAACTTATCACCGTTACGAGATTCCCGTTGTACCAGCAGCAGACGACCACTCACATTCAAAACGAGGCTCTCCAAAGTTTGATTATGTCCTTTTCCGGATTCAGCTCTCAAAGTTGTTAATGTTATAGATACAATACAAGCCGGATGGACACAAAATGCAGATATATCAACAACTTGCAACTTATTCACATCAACATTACCAGCTGAAATCATCACGTATTAGACAAGATTATTTCAAATCTCCGCAAACTTCAGTACCAGCATCTATTTGTTTATTTGCCCAAATGGACACCTGTCCATCCGAACCAAAGGTAACCAGTGTGTCTTGCAAGCCATTCATAAGTAGTATCGGAGAAGCAACACGAATAATACGTGCAAATTTATTATCCAACTTGCAGTCTTTAGGATAAAATCTTATTTCATCCCCATTATCTAGTATACTATAGCAAGCTAACACAATGTAATCACGCCACCATAATAATCCTCCAGACACGATGAAATCTTTCTCTTGACTTTCATTGCCAAATAATTTCCATCGTCGGGTTACCATTGAATAATTGGCAATTCCAGTCCGGCCCGCAATTGAAATGTTCTGGCCATCATGATCAATTGCGGAGTACTAAAATAGCACAAAGTAAATACGAAATGTTTCAAATAACAATTGACTTACTCTAATGGGCCAATTAGTCGCAGAATACGTGGACGGTACCGGTATCACAAGCCATTGCCGCCCCTCAGCCAATGAGTTACTTGAAAGGGTAGAGGATTCATTAGCGAAAACACTTTCCTCCTTATTGCTCGCAGTACGATCAGAAAAGATCTTAATCAGGGTGTCGGCCGAATTAATGTAAAGTTTATCTTCGCCTTGTAAATAAAGATGACTTTGATGACTCTGCCAATGATTTTAAAGTCATTGAAACTTTTGCAAAACGATATTTACATCGAATAAAAGTAAATATATGATTACCATGCAAGGATTTATTGTTAGCGCACTTTTGGCAAAATCCAGTTGAATTAAATTGGTCACAACTGACGTATTACCCGCCGATTCAACATTTTGGCCAATTTCCAATGGATTAGCATTTGGGTCCATCAAATTATCACATGAAGCTTTTTGAAATTGCTTACGAATCATCCATAATTGATAACCTTCCGTTCCCCATTCCTTAAAAATCACACAATATTTTATTACTTCCTCCTGGTAAGAAATACGTCTTGCTTACTATTGAAGCAATATGCAGAGGATTATCTCTTTGTAAATCCACGTGTATCCCATAATCCCAACCCAATGAACACATCAATAATGCACCGAATGTCGACCACATTGCGATACCACCGTTCTCCCAAGTTGCAACCATTGCACATCCGTCCGGTGTCCATCGCAGTTTTGTTACTGGTCCTGGACAACCCGGATAATCCTTACTACTCAAAACACAGCTGTGTGAAACTGCAAGTCCGCCAGTGCTTTCATCAATATTATAAACCACACATTCCGAACTAGAAATATATTAATTAAAAAATCAGTTACAGCAATAATCATAATTAATACTTTGCTCTTCCAAATGTAATAAGACGGTATTTATGATTAACACTTGTACATGTCGCATCTTCAATACCTTGCGCCCAAATTCCTTGTACTTGCTGTAATCAAAACGGTTTATTGAATTACAAGTATTATTGACCATTGAGTTTTATGACTCAATTGCTTACCAATTGTTCAAATACATTTGAAAACGTATAACATGCAACATAAAACTTAAACAGGAATTTAATGTGATAAGAAGAAATGCAACACCAACATAATGCAAAAGAATGCTACTGATAAGAGTGTATTACAACTTACATTCGGATCAAAACGTAATGACGACGCCGTTAAAAACGCAGCTCTTCCATCATTCAGAACGATGGCAAATCCGCCAACCAACGGTGAATATTCAATCGTTATGATGTAGGTATTCTCTTCGACAATTGGCACAGCTGAAATAATGGCTATTTATTTCAAGTCCCATAAATTTCGAATGCAAAATACCTTTAGATACTTGTTGATTTATACAAAACGGAATACGTCTTAAATCTAAATTGTAGTCACGATTCTGTGTGCCGTCCCAACGATATCGCAACACATGGGAATTGCTTGTTGCAACCATTAATTCAGTCATTGTTATGCACACAATACTAGTTATTTTCCCATCCCATACCATCACCTCATCACTCTACATGGATGAGAAAATAATGAAAATTAAGTAGCGCAAGTGCTATGTAAATAAAGTAAAATTATCATACTCACAATTGATAATTGCAAAGGTGGAATGGTCTCTTTTATAAAGAGTTCAGCACTATCCCTTCGTAGATTAGCATGTGGTGAATCAGTTTGGACATAAAGCCCTTTCTGATCAGAGATGACATTCAAACTATAGAATAACAAATGCCCCTCAGATGTCTGAAAGATGGAAATGGAATGAAATACTAATCTGGATTGCAACAACTGTTTACTGATGCAGTTATCATGTTCAGTTATGAAATACTTACAACTACAACTATTTTGCTTGAATCTGGCTTCCATTCCACTAATATATTTTTGCCCAATCTTTCTAGAGATTCCTTTGATCTGCGATGCACAACAATTGGCACACATGGCTTAAAGTTAAATGGAAAAGAGTATTAGATGTAGATGATTCTGCAAAGAATAAACAACAATTGTACTCACCTTGCAAAACCATATTGCTATTGAGTCGTCAGTTAATATTGCAAATAATATTCGATCGCGATTAGATGTGACCTGCTTAAGGAGCGCTTCTCCCAAATCAGGGACCTTTAAAACTTTAGGCCAACCAATTGGAAAATACATGATGGACCATTACATCTAAACACTACAATTTCATAGAAAAAACGCACGGATCATTATTAGCATAAGCGTGTCCCACACAGTGAAGTTAGAAGAATATGGTTACCAGTGGCTACGACTGGATTTTAAAATGTAAAAGTTCATTAAACACAACAGAACACTGAATAACAAACAGCTACACAACACTCGCTTTGCTTACATGTTTTGACGTTTTGCCTCTGACATACAAAACGTCTGCTCGAATAATACAGTTAGCATCTCCTACCCATCTGATTTAATCTGCGGGATGAGCCAGTCCCTAATCAACTAACATTTTAAAATCTACGTAGTTGATTAGTCATAATAGTGTGCATGTATTTTAATTGCTGACTACTGCTGGTTTCATAACGCCAAGATTATATTTTCCAATAAGAAAGTTTAATTAATTTTGCGGTGACTGGGCGAACGTGAATAATACTCTGTAGCGCCAAGTTGCAAGAATATGGAACTACAATATAATTAAAATATCAACGTCAAAATAATCCAACAAAAATTAGGTTAGGTTTTTAAAAGTGAATTTATTAAATATTTATATAGTTATATCGCAAAAGTAATAGTTTCGCCAACTATGTGGTCATTTTTTTCACGTGATCCATCTAAAGATTTCAATTTCGAAATCGGAGAGCCCGTATTAGGACTGCAAGAGAAAAGTGTATGGACGTTGCACAAAGGCAAGAAAAAGGTAATGTTTGCAGCAATTTATCAGCAGTGGTGCAATTATCAGTGATAAAATTGTGTGTAATCGTTTAGGGATCAAATGAGGAAGTGTCAGTCTTTGTGTTTGATATCAAGAATGCTAGTGAAACACAACTTGAAATTGCCAAGTCTGCAGTAAAAAGACTTAAAACACTACGTCATCCCAGTGTGTTAATTTACCTAGATAGTTTTGAGTCAGATAAAGTGTTATATCTTGCAACAGAATATGTAGAGCCTTTACCACAACATATTGAAAAATTGAAAATTGATGGACCACAAAAGGACCTGTATATTGCTTGGGGGATTTTCCAAATAACAGTAAGTTTCCTATAGGATCTTCATTCATAATAAACACCTTGCTCAATTCCAGAGAGCTTTATCATTCTTAAATAATGATGGTAACTTGAGACATAACAATGTGAACATATGGTCAGTCTTTGTGAACACATCAGGGGAATGGAAACTTGGTGGAGTAGAATATGTAGCTACAGCACAGGATAACAACACAATCTCAATCAAAATTATGCCATCATTAGAAATCTACGATCCACCAGAGAAAAGCGATCCAGCTAAATTGCGTCAAATGACAAAATGGTAATGTAAACAAATTTGTCTAATGCTATTACTTACTAATGTTGTAGTTCTACTGATATGTGGGGTTTGGGTTGTTTGATTTGGGAAGCCTTCAATGGTCCTTTGCATCAACAAAGTGCACTAAAACAATTAGATAAGGTAATAATTTCTATTGTCTTTAGTAAGGTGCTATAATGATTGAAATGTTTCAGATTCCTAAGCAACTTAGTCCGTTATATTGTGAACTAGTTGGTGCAAATCCTGCATCAAGACCAAATCCAGCTGATATCATTACACGTTGCCGGAAATTGGGTGGTTATTTCAAAAATGACTTGGTTGATACGCTACTTTTTCTCGAGGAAATTCAAATTAAGGATAAGAATGAAAAGAATCGATTCTTTTCGAACTTGACGCCTCATTTAGATAATTTTCCCGACAATGTTTGCAAGCATAAGATACTTCCTCAGCTCATTACCGCCTTTGAGTTTGGAGACGCTGGATCAGCGGTTTTAGCTCCAATGTTTAAGCTTGGTAGGCTGCTAGATGAAGCTGAATATCAAAAGAAAATCGTTCCCTGTGTTGTTAAACTATTTAGTAGTAATGATCGTGCGACACGTTCTCGTCTCCTCCAGCAACTGGAGCACTTTATCGGACATTTACAGGCGGGCACAGTCAATGATCAAATATTTCCCCAGATTGCTCATGGATTTATGGATACAAATCCAACAATACGTGAACAGACTGTTAAAGTAAGACACTAGTTTTCTTTCTCATGTGCTAAATTTTTATGTGCGTTTGTTTTAGTCTGTGATACATCTTGCACCAAAATTGAATTATAACAATTTAAATGTCGAAGTTTTACGACATTTCGCACGCTTACAGGCGAAGGACGATCAGGGTGGTATTCGCACGAATACAACTGTATGTTTGGGCAAGATAGCGCAACACTTGCATCCACAAATCAGACAAAAGGTTCTCATTTCTGCATTTATTCGTGCCATGCGTGATTCGTTTCCACCAGCTAGAAATGCTGGAATACTAGCGCTTGCTGCAACGCAACAATATTATCTGTTGGCTGAAGTCTCGGCCAGAATCCTTCCAGCTTTGTGTCAATTAACAATGGATAATGAGAAATCAGTGCGTGATTCAGCTTTTCGAACGATTAAAGGCTTTCTAGGCAAATTAGAGAAAGTTTCTGAAGATCCAAGCTTGCGGGAGAGCATGGGTAATATTCAAGATTTATGCTTTGGAACTTGGAAGTATTCACGTATTAAATGTTTTCAGAGGCTGATGTAAACACAGCTACTCCAAGTTTAAGCAATGCTGCAGCCACATGGGCTGGATGGGCAGTGACAGCAGTTACTGCGAAATTCTACCGAAGCCAATCGGATACAGTCAAGTCAATGAATCCAATGGCTAGCAGAATGCTCACTAAGCCAGCTTCTTTGGAACAACCCTCAAGCAGCAGTATATCCACGACTACGTCCAGTGTCACTTCTATGACTTCACTGGAACACGAAGATGGTAGTCGAGGAAACGAATCCGTTTCGGATTATGATTATGACAATTGGGGAGATAATGATAATTGGGGCGATATGGAAGTAAGTTATATTTAATCTTTCTTCCTTAATCCATATGCATGAATATCCATTTGTTTAATTAAGATAGTACCTGAGAAATATGTTTGGAAAATATGGTTTAAACGTAAATTAGGACGATCGGCGCTTGCATGGCCTGAATACGATGGTTAATTTTATTTATTGGAATTTGATGACTTGTTGGATGTTTATGTGTTGCTTGATTGGACTGTCGGTTATTGTTTTCAGACTGGAGGTTTAGTTGCTAGCAGTAGTGGAAGCGGAGGTGGTGGAGGTACCAGCGATCCAATTTCACCTCCGTCTGGATCGACCACACATAAAGTTACAGATGGTTGGGACAATGAGGAATGGGGTAGTTTGGAGGAAGAACCTGTAATCTTTTTTGCTTGACGGTCATGTGAAATTATATAATTGATGTATTGTAACTTATTGCAGGAGGCTGAAGCTGAATTGACTTCTCCTTCCGAACCTTGGTCGCCAAGTGATAATACGGTTGATACGTCCCATAATTGGAGCTCAGACGGTATTAGTAATCGTAATAGAAATAATCAAAATGCGTGGGAGGATACCGAATTTGAGCCTCTGGATGACCCAGTGATTAATCCAAAACTTGAAGAGGCAAAGAAAAAACGCGAAGAGCGCAAATTGATGCGACAGAAGGAATTGGAAGCGAGACGTGCGAATCGGCCATCAACCGGTGGTCCCATGAAGTTGGGTTCAAAGAAAATATAATTCTGCTTCTTTAACAGGAGTGACGAACTTTTTTTATTACATGGTGACTTCAATTTTGAATACAAATAATAGGTATTATTCCCTGCATGCGTATTCCAAAGACGACTAACATACATATATTATCTTTAAATGTAAATAAGTGTATAATAATTGTATTTATTAATCGCGATAATATTATATTCTTTGATTTTGCATGCATCTGTTTAATCATTTAACTATTATGCTATAAATTTCTTATAGAAGTATGAGCCGTTTCTGAATCATTATGTAATCAAATTTTCAAACTATTTTTATCAAAAGCGTATATGTATGTCTCCAAATGCATTATCTAAACTGATTTTTGAACCTAGTCTCAAGAATTTATTGAATTTTATAAAATGAAAATGTGCTGAGTGCGGTCCTGTGCGATGTCTAGACCGTAACCTGTAAAATCGGCGAGTTTATTGTTTTGAAGTTTTCTTAACGTTAATTATTAATCAGTTTTGATTGATACTATATATTTTACATACGCTATTATTGAAAAGGCATTGAGTAATATCATTACTTTAAACTCGATATTGACATCACGTGAATTTAAAAAAGTTCTCACAGTATGAATATCAGTTGTATCATTTGTTCGGAGTTGTTTAATCCTACAGATGATAAATTCTCAACAAGTTGTGGACACATGTTTCACAACAATTGTTTAACACAATGGGTTGAAAAGTATTTATTGATATGATATTTTTGATGGATTGTGTTTGGTAAATACTCCTTTTATAGGTCAAAAACATGTCCACAATGTAGGCATAAAGAAACACCAACAACAATACATAAAATATTCTTGAATTTTGTATCTTCTGAGGGCATTGTTGATGATATAGTGACTTTGCAGTCTAAATTGGATACTGTTAATTTTGAAGCATCACTTAATGATAAAGAACTGGCAGAAAATAAAAAGAGATATGAAGAATGTCTTGCTCAATGTACAGACTTACGGTAACTTCTAAATTTCACCATTAGTCACCTGTAATAATATTACTGCTTTAATTAGGACAGCAATTGTTAACCTGGAACAAAAACATAGAGATCACAAACAATCCCTGCTGCTTTTAAAGAGTGATATTCAACAAAGAAAACAGAAAAAACTGCAAAATGAACCTGGACATTTAACAGCAAAGAGAAATCGGCTTAAGAAAGAGTTGGAAAATATGGGCCCAATAAAAGAAATAATTGCTAACACACAGGAACAAGTGAATGAAATGTATATTCATAATAAAGATTCCGAATCTTTAGGAATTTTATTAGGCATTGCAAAGAGGTAAAGAATGAAATAAATATTTAAATTTATAAAGATTGAATGTGGAATGTTTTCAGCGAATTGACTCAAGTAGAAAAAACTATCCATGGATATGTGAAGCAGACTATGGAAATTGGGAATAAAATGATCAACTTAAGAAAAAAGTGTGGTGATTGTGAGAAAGATAAAAAATTATTGGAGGGCCCATACAATAATTACAAAGCTGCATTAAAATATTACAGAGAGCTACAGGCTCAAGCACGAAAACATGGTTTATTAACTTCTTGTGTGAGTTACATTTTGATATAACTGAGTATTATGTTTACAACATTAACATATTTATTTATAGAATGATTCTACATTTGAAGAAACACCCCAACATACTAAGAAACAAGTTTCTCCACAGTACAAAATTCCGAGAAACTTAAAAGCATCAACTCATAATGAGGATTTCTCAAATTCGATAATAAATAAAAGAAAACGCGCATCTTCTTTGAGCTCTGTAAAGACATCAACAAAAGTCCGCAAATTGAGTTCGCATCTAGCAAAACACAATTCATCAAATATTTGATAACCGATGTTACAACATAAAATTAAAAAGATTATTGCTGATATTTTGAAATTCAATATCTTAAAAATTCTTTAATTGAGATTTATAACTAACCATTAACTGTTAGAGGTTTAATGAAATGGTAGGCAACACTTATTGCTCGCTGGTCAGCTGTATTCATAGATATAGGCTGTAGCGGTTGTATTTATGTAGCAGTTAACTTTGGTGCTCTAGTCGTTCTAGTTTAACGCAGTTTAACGTTTTGTCTGCAGTGCAAATTGTAGAGCAGCACTTCTTTTTAAGCAATTTATATTGGTAAGTGTAAGTCTATTTGACTTTATTCACAAAGACATTACAAAAATGCATTGTTATTAATTTAATTATCAACAATGATTGATATAAGTCCCAAATTTCAGCACTAAGAAATCAAAATACTTCAATCTGCTAATATTAAATGCTTAAATATGAGTTATGAATACATATGCCAAACATGTAATTTGGTCAAGTGTTTACTGTATGACAGTACATCGTTTCAAATTGCATCTAAACTTGACCATAGAAATGATGGACACTTAGATGCTGAATGATTTAAAGTGCTTAACATTTCAGCATACTGTTTGAATAGTTGTATTGAAACATTCAAAAATACCATTAGTCAAGCTTGAGAAATTGTAATGAATTTTCACATTAACTGGCAATTAAATGTATTGTTTTTAGTTACATCATGATGACCTTACGAACTTGGTCAGTAGTACAAATAGCTGCCTCCACTTCTGATGCTGCCAGCTACAATGAACTCTGCGAGTATATTGGCATTTGTGCTTTGGTACACCTTTGCCACTTACAAAGATGTAAGTGGACATCTAGCTATTATAATTTACTAGTAATCATTAATTATATTGTATTCTTACAGAAAACCCATTATATTTCCACTTCTGATATTGGCCACTGGAATGAACTCGGTGAATATGTTGGCATTTGTGTGTTGGTATCTTTGCCACTTACTTTTATTATAGTTTACTAATAATCACTAATTATGTTGTATTCTTTCAGAAAATTCATCATAATTCCACTTCTGATGCTGCCAGTTGGAACGAACTTGGTAAGTATGTTGGCACATGTACTTCGGTACATGTTTGCCACTTGGTTTTATTGTAACCCTTATAGTTTACCCTCAATAACTAATTATGTATTCTTACAGAAAATCCATAAAACCTCCACTTCTGATGCAGCCAGCTGGAATGAACTTGGTAAGTATGTTGGCACATGTGCTTCGGTACATGCTTGCCCCTTATTTTTATTATAACCCTTATAGTTTACCCACAATCATGTATTCTTACAGAAAGAAGAATACATAATTGTATTACAACTAATTATGTATTCTTACAGAAAATCCATCAACTCCACTTCTGATGTAGCCAGATAAAACGAATGTCAACATACACACTTTTTTACCGGCATTGTAGTATTTGAAGATTTACGCTATTTCCCGACAGATGGCGCTAATACAGATTTCATTTTGACGTTCATTGTGTCACAAATAGATGGCGCCACTTACCAAATCAAATTATTTTGAGAATATTAATTTTTTCATTTTGTTCATGGAAAATGGTTTCAGATTAGGTTGAAATTTGCTATGCATGTAGATATCGTTTTACTGATTAAAATAAGGTATCATACACCCCCATAGCAAGTCTGGTTCCGGAGTAAAATATACTAATGCAATTTCATACAAGTTTGATTATTTTACATAAAAATTCATCAATGTTTTTAAATAATTAAATATATCTCTTTGCGTTCATGCCTACCTGATACTAAACTTTAATTTTTCTATTCTCAAAAGTTTCGATCAATATTTTTAAAAAAATTGTAAAATTTTGGGCATCCATTTTTTAAATAAATATATCTCTTTGCGTTTATGCATACCTGATACGAAATCTAAATTTTGCCGTTCTGAAAATGAAATTTTTGATCAATATTTTTTAAAAAGTTGAAAAAAAATTTAAATACTGGTTGAAAATTTCGTTTTCAGAACGGCAAAATTAAGATTTCGTATCAGGTATGCATAAACGCACAGAGATATATTTATTTAAAAATTTGATGCCAAAATGCCTCTTTGCGTTTATGCATACCTGATAGGAAATCTTAATTTTGCCGTTCTGAAAACGAAATTTTCAACCAGTATTCAATTTTTTTTATTGCCCCACATCAGCGCGTCTGCATGTTTGCAATTATTAAAGTACACTTTCGTTCATTTACTCTGGCGAAAAAGTTTTGGCCTTATCTGGGCTGATAACATTGAAACTTTTTAGCGGTCAAAAGTTACGGGAAATTTAAAATTCGAATTAGTAAGTGGCGCTCCGGTACAGTAGTCGGGAAAATATGGAACTACGACACTGTAGGCAACACTCCGTACAGCGCGCCATCTATGATGTACATACGAAACTATTAGTACCAAATACAATTATAAGAGGTCACCACTGATACGCGAACTACAAGGGTGCAATTTATTCAAAAACTAAGCCAGTTAGAAATAAATAACTACCTTCAATAGAACATAGGGGCTTTTTTTAAGCATCCCTAGCGATTTGAACCTGATAGCTCCTGTAAATTAACAGTTATCATAGGAAATCTGAGGAAATACAATGAGTCAGGTTATAGACGTAAACTACAACAGTAGGGATGAAGTTGAGAATATATTATGGTACTGGGCTTCAACACAATGTTCTTACCCAACTTTACCTCACGACACAGCATAGATCCTGAATTATCGACGATTACCTGAAAGAAAATTAAAATTTGCATTGCTATGAAGGCGTACGAGCTTCAATTATAATCAAATATAAATAAGGACTCATACATCTAAGTCCTCACAAAACTTAAAGCAGATCAACTCTGTTACAGCTGACTTTTAAAAAGAATGGAAAGTGTGAATATGGACTTGTGTACTTACATACTTGCTTAGTTTGAAGCAGATGCTTTTTATCGCTTACCAACTGATTTGCTCTTTACTGATTACTAATCAGATGTTTGGTGTGGCACACTGATCAGCTGTTACATGTAACTGCCTAAAATAAAATAAGAATTAGGATTAAACTTAAATATAAATACAAATTGAACTTACATGCTTACCCTCTCACTTTATTTGAAGCAGACACTCTTTACTGATTACCTGTTATGGCTCACTGACTAATCGGCTGTTATGAGTGACTGTCTAAAATAAAACACAAGCTAAGATTAAAATTAAATATCAATACAAATACGAACTTGCATGCATGCTTACCTACTCACTTTGTTTAACGCAGGTCCTCTTTAGCAATCAACTGTTATGGGTGACTGTCTAAAATAAAATACAAGCTAAGATTAAAATGAAATACGAATACAAATGAGGACTTGCAGGCTTACCTACTCACAACATTTGAGGCAGATTCACTTTACTGATCAGCTGCTATGGGGTGAGTGGCTAATGGGTTGTTATTGCTGACTGTCTAAAATAAAATACAAGCGTACATTAAAATTAAATATGAATATAAATGATGACTTGCATGCTCACCTACTACATTTGAAGCAGATCCACTTTACCAATCAACTGTTATGGCTGGATGATCATTATGGGTAACTGTCTCAGCCATTATCTTAAATAAAATAAGAGCTAGGATTAAACTTAAATATGAATACAAATGAGAACTTGCATGCTTACCTACACATTGCATTTGAAGCAGACCCTCTTTACCAATCAGCTGTTATGGGTAACTGACTAATTGCTGTATTGGGGGCTGTCTACAATACAATAATAACTAGGATTAATTTTAAATACAATTACAAATGAGAACTTGCATGCTTACCTACACATCGCATTTGAAGCAGACCCTCTTTACCAATCAGCTTTTATGAGTAACTGACTAATTGCTGTATTGGAGGACTGTCTGCAATGAAATAAGCACAAGGATTAAAATTAAATATGATTAGAAATAAGAACTTGCATGCTTACCTACTCACTTTGTTTAACGCAGGACCTCTTTAGCAATCAACTGTTATGGGTGACTGTCTAAAATAAAATACAAGCTAAGATTAAAATGAAATACGAATACAAATGAGGACTTGCAGGCTTACCTACTCACAACATTTGAGGCAGTTTCACTTTACTGATCAGCTGCTATGGGGTGAGTGGCTAATTGGTTGTTATTGCTGACTGTCTAAAATAAAATACAAGCATAAAATACAAGATTAAAATTAAATATGAATACAAACGATGACTTGCATGCTCACCTGCTACATTTGAAGCAGATCCACTTTACTAATCAACTGTTATGGCTGGATGACTAATCAGCCATTACGGGTGACTGTCTAAAATAAGAGATAGGATTAAACTTAACATTTAAAAACAAATGAGGACTCACCTGCTTACCTACTCACTACATTTGAGCAACGATTGAAGTAGATCAACTCAGTTGTTGTGGGTGACAACCTATAAGAAAACCAAAAATTAAATAATACTTAAACCATAAGAGCTAGGATTAAGCTTAAATGTGAGTAAAAATGAGGTTTTGCATCATTTTGTATTCACACAAAATGCAGATTGTATTCACAGGTCAGCTAACATGAGTGATAATCTGAAAGAAAACAAAAAATTGTTAAGAGTACATTCATTAGCAACTGTAAGATCAAATGCAATAGAATTAAATGAAATTAAAATACAAACATGAATATGCATACTTATGTACTGACTAAGCTTGAAGTAGCTCATCTGTCCAGATCAGGTATAATGAGCAATTGTTGGAAACACCAAGTTTCCAACATATTGTTCTCATTCCTCTTCTTTTTGTTCCTATCCATTTTAGATTTAGGAAATCTTATTAGCGATTTTATATAAATTCATGGCAACTTTGACCAACTCTTGTTGTCATTGAGCATCAAGTACTCATAGATTTGGAGTCATTGATGATGAACTGAAAACATTACACACTTTTGCAAATAATGAATTGCTTTCTTTGCTAACTTTAGTGGTAAACTAGATATTAAAGCTTGCAACATTTGAATCAAAGTACAATACAATATAACATGAAACCAGAAAGCAAACGAAAACTTACTATTAGCAACTGAAAGAAGCCTTTAAGAGGAACAATAACTATGACTTACCAAGTCATCTTTATTGCTAGACCACCATCTGCCATAAGCATTTTGACTCCAAAGCTTCCAGTCATTTCCTGCCCATTTTCTGATGTTTATATCAAGGAGCTCTTTCATTCAAGGTTTCCTGCTGGCACTCAAACTGAACATATTCCTTCACTTCTGTACTTGAAGCATACCTTTAAAATAAAGAAAAGTGTTTACATTTTAAAAGACTCTTTGAAATAGAAATGTAATACGAGTAGTGTTCAATGATGAAAAGAAATCAATAAGGGGCAATGAAATGAGGGATTGCAAATGAATGAATAAACAAACTCGACCCTTTAAAATTAATGACTTATACTGAAATGAATTAAGTACCTTAAGAAATGCAGATTTGTCCAAAATATGTTGATGATTTCTGGTTTTCTGTGCTAAACCAATTAATCATAATTGTATAAAATTCCATTCTATTGATTACAATATGCGTAATTAGATTAAAACTTTACTGTAATTAGAATAATTAAGTAAATAAGGTTTATTAGAACCGAACAAACAATGAACACAGGCCATTCAGCACGCACAACAGCTGATCAACTGATCAACGCTAATCAGCATCAGCACAGTAGCCATTGTGGCGTGTTGCAAGTGCAAAGTGTTGCCTATAATATGACTGTACCTATATACAACGTATTGTACATTTAATTAGGGAGCGACTTAAAAATACTTAACGAATTGTTTCCAAACTCTAATTGAGTCTATAAGGGAAAGATCAAATTTAACTAGAGCAACAACACTCCATAGCCTAGCTGTTACGGCAACGGGTGTGATCTGTGTGTCTCAGGTTCGAATCCTGGGGTTGACAACTTATATCTATGTTTTAAATTCTATATTTAAGTCTATAAGGGCAAGATCAAATTTAACTGGAGCAACAACACTCCATAGCCTAACGGTAAAGGCTATGGATGTGATCTGTGTGTCTCAGGTTCGAATCCCGGGGTTTGGCAACTTATATTTAAGTTTTAAATTCTATACTTGAGTCTATAAGAGCAAGATCAAATTTTGCTAAAGCAACAACGCTCCATAGCCTAGTGGTGAAGGCTATGGCAGTGATCCGTGTGTCTCAGGTTCGAATCCTGAGAATAGTAACTTGAATTTCCGAGTTTTAAACTCCTTGTACGCACAGGGGGGCCCAATAGACTTAGTCGTATGTCCAATAGGGCCCCCGGAGGCGTACAAGAGCCCCATTTTTAATTTTTGAAGCCCGTATGTTTAAGATAGTTGTCTGAAAACCCACCCCAGCTTCGCTCCCCGGCAGGTTGCTTGTCGACCAGCTCGGTCGCTGTCCGACTAGCAACTGCCTCCCCATTCCCGATTTTCGTTACCAACAGGCCGATATTTTGACGTCACTTGAGAGGGGAGTATTACACTATCTTATGTGTAATACTGTAGGGACTTGGAATTATTTTCCAAGTGCTTAGTTGGAATTAAGCGCTATGGTCAACTGAATGGCCATCCTACAGATGCTCAAGTGACTACTCTACTCAATTATTTAAAAAAATTTGGTTCCACTGCGGGGATTTGAACCCCTGGCTCCCCAGCCGCAACCAGGCACTGTAGCACCTGTGCTACCAATGGTTATACACGTTGTAAATTAAAACTTATACTTCTATACTTCCTAAACCATAACAACAAAGAAATAACTGTGAATAAATGTATCTAATTATGCGCGGTTTCGATTTAACAGAGTGCGGTTCTTAAAACATCGCCTTATAATTATTTACAAGTACATATACTAGCCTTAAACTATTACAATAATTATTTTATATCTAAATGCAATAGTAATCGGTTAGTTCGTTATTTCATTTAGATTTAACTCTTTGTCACCACTCCTAACATCATCGATATCAATCAATTTTGGCAAAACGCATTTTAAGAAGGAATGAGCAGTCTCTTTATCAGTTTCTGCTTTAATATTTCGACACTCTTTTAGTATGTACTTAACTTCAGCCACACTGTAAAAATTCAATAAGAATTTTCCAAGATTATCGGAGAGTATGACACCACTATGGGGATCCAAATATCCTTGCAATTTATAGCTGCATACTAAAAAGTTTTTGTAGTTCTCTTCATTCGATATCTTCCTAGTTTTAATAACCGTCTCCACGAGTTGCCTGGGTGTACCAGTTTCATTCAGACAATGCAACGCAATTTTATTGCGATCTTCCAATGATAAAGCACGTCCCTAAAAGTAAATTGATGTAAAATACAAGATATAATAATATTACAACTTACATCTGTTGAAATAACAAAGAACGCGAGACACACAAGTCCAAATGTGCAATTAATTAAACTGTTCTTCATGTTGGAAGTGGCTAACACAAACACCATTTCATGAATGGAGAATTGAGCTATTAACTACAGTATGAACATAATACATACATCAAATTTCTAAAGTTCAAAGATTATCATTATGTACAACACACTC
Organism: Aleochara curtula; assembly: GCA_963978815.1. Classification (NCBI taxonomy): domain Eukaryota; kingdom Metazoa; phylum Arthropoda; class Insecta; order Coleoptera; family Staphylinidae; genus Aleochara; species Aleochara curtula. The sequence continues at coordinate 13,025,734 of OZ022216.1, read as the reverse complement.
CGCTTAGTATTATTTATTTCGCCATGTAATTATGAAAATATTGCGTTGTATCAATTAGCATTTCGCTTAAAACAAGTAAAAAAGTTATTGAAAAGTATACTTTTGAACTTTGGTAATAAGCAGACGTAGATCAGGAACCGAAGAAATGTTCCACTGTAATGCAATAGATACAACGATAAGTTTATCCATGAACTATCATAAAAATTATACAAAGGCGGAAATAAATAGACTTTGATGATATCCGCAACTTGGTTATCGCAATTATACGCGTATATCGCATAAAGAATGAGTCGTTGAAATGACGTACAAACGTAGTTAAGATTTAGCGCTAAACAAAATATTAAATAGTAAACAACATTGTGACATTTCTTTGTAAATATACTGGGTATACTATCATTGCGCAAATTGTTTACCAACTTCCACAATAATATAATCCAAGAAATTGCCATTAATCCAACAGGAATAAGAACCCGAAATATAGCTAATACATTGATAAGCATCTTTGCGAAATACCGATCCATAAGACTACAACTTATAACTTCATCTGTTGAAGTTTGATCGGTGAAGAAATTTTCTGACGTTGAAACCAATGTAAATTGTGGTATACTTAAAGAAATGCACATTCCCCAGATAAGAATTGATGGATACAATACGGATATATCTTTTCGCGTATGACGCTCCGCTTCAATAAAGCCAATCGATGCAATGGATTCGCGTACGAGGCATTCATTTGACGCACCACATGAATTTGTTGATTCAACTTCAGCAATTTTAATATTGCATAGTGATATCGTATGATAATTCAGGCAAATAATTAAGTACAATGTTGCTGAATGAATAAGTAATTCCGAGCCCGTATACAAAGGACAAAGCGCATTTCCAAATATCCAACTTTTGTATCGCAATGTTAAGATTTCCACAATGCAAATACCCGCTGATGCGATATCCAAGCCAATAATTTGACATATAATCGAAAGCGTTCCTAAAACTCATTACATTACCATAGTTATTTCAAATGCCATGCGGTTTTCTTACCATTTCTCTTCGTTTTCAATAAGGCAATCAATGAGACTGTGTTGAAAACAAAGCCGAGCGCAATGTTACTGAAGTAAATTACGAAAATCCAAGGCAGAATTTGTTCTGCGTATTCCATATCAGCACTTATATTCATTTCATGTTCTAAATGATCCACTCCACCGCCAAAACTCACATTGCTTGTCAACAAAGGCTCAGTAGAGTGGTCCCTTTCTACCATTTCGTTTTCGCGAACTATCACAATTTAAATATTTACTCAATTTTTAAACGCTTCTTCAATGAATCGTAACTTCGTGAAATTAACGAAGAGTGACATGCGGAGGCAACTTGAGCCGTTTGTACGCTGTAAAGTAATGAACTCTCTTTGAATTTGTTCGACGGAAGCGTCGCAAGTGCATCGCACATATCCTATATGTAGATTACAAAAAAAGGCAAGTACTGCCCGTGAAAGAACATAATAGAAAGAGATAAGTTGGGCCAACATAGTACTCATAAGGTACAACGATGCAGTAGGATAAAAGTAGATGCAAGATAACTTAATACGCATTCACTTGTATAAATCCCTCATTACATTTGCCGTCGCATTTAACTCTTGCGATAGTTTAAGTATAGGAACGAGACAACGCGGCCAGAATGTCTTCAGTGTCATGGCATTTAAACGTGGTGTCAACATCTGGTATATTTTTACACGCACTCATTCTTACTTTGCTCAGGTCGCTCATTCTCAATCATGAGAATCTAAAGTATCATTTCTTTGCATCCGGTTCTTTGCAACTTGCTACTCGTTAATAAAATTTATAATCTAATAAACACATGTTCTCTTCTTAAAATATATAAATACTATATAAACAAAAACATTGAAATTTTGATATATGACTATATTTCTTCAAATGTACTATAAAATTTTTGATATTAACCTCATGCAACAACACCAAGTTTAAAATGTGACTTTGTATAAAAAAATTATTTCCTAATAAATGCCAAACCCAATAAGTTTATGATAAATCTTTTTATAGCTTAGGGCCAGCTGCTTTAAGGAGTGGTCCCAATTTTTGTGCCAACATCACATTTCCAGTTACCTTTAGCTTACCCTTCATGAATGCAGACTGTGGGTTCAATTTGCCTGTAGCCATACTGACAAAATCTTCATCAGAAATTGTAAGGGTAGTATTTGGCTTTACATTGTCTGGTGTGCCAGCATAAACTTTGCCAGCCTTCAAGTCCATTGCTTAAGATAGCAAATTATAAATAAATAAATAAATTAATAACTTACAAAGTTGAATAACTTACTCCATTGTTTGACTTGCTTTCCATCCTTTGTGATATTGTAAAGAAATACACCATTAACAGATTTGGCCTTTGAAGGGTCTTCCTTCACCTTCTCAACAATAAATTCAAAAATAGCATCACTTTGGAGACCCATGGCTGAGGTGTTGTTGAGTGCTAAGCTATTACTCTCAATTACTGACTTCAAATCGACGTAGGCACCTAGAATTATTTACTGTATCAAAACAAGTCCACACTGATAATCAAGCAGTTATTGATAAAAATGCATGAGTGGATAAAATTACATGCAATTACTAAATTTTTCGTTTACATATTACGTAGTTTTTAACCTTAGGTTATGTAACTGTTCACCAAATCTACGTATAAAAAAGTAATAAAACTATATCCAAAGAAAATGATACTTAAATAATAATCTTAAATGCCCCATTATATATCTCTTTACCTCAACAAAGCCTGGACGCAAACTAAAACAACTGACGTACACAGTAATGCACACTAGTAATTGTACTATGAACTCCAGCAAGTTAATGAATGATAAGGCACTATATTACCAAGCCCACAACACTTGTACATGTGTTGTTCAATAGCACTAGTTGTTGCTATTAGTTGAAAATATGATCTAGTGATATTCAGAATTATGAAAACAGTATTCTAAAAATATTAATTCATGGTCCTCATGCAATTGTTTTTTTAAATAAATTTTAATAATAAAATAAATGAATATTTCTTGTTTTTATTTCTCAATCAATAATCCTAACGATGATTGTGCTTGATATTATCAATATTAATCCACAAACAACTTCAATGCCTAGTTACTTTACTGATAAGAACAAATAAAGGCGCGCAGTTCCCAAGCAGTAACCAAGTAAATTTCAAAAAATAAGTAAATTTCACTCACCTGAAATGGTTACGATGTTATTCTCCACAGTGGATGTTTCAAAGTGAATTCGATTTCCTGCACGCCACATATCCACCTTGATTGTTTGTCCTGGGAGAACGGGTTTCACGAAACGGCACTAAAGGAGATAAAGATTGATTAATAAAATTATAAATGTACGCTAATTATGAATTGAATTATCCGCATAAAAAGTTGCATTATTCAAAAAGTGCTTAGTAATTCAACTGATTACCTTTAAGGCCTTGAATAATTTTGAATCACCTCCTGCATAAGCCTGAAGCACTAAACGAACTGAAATGCCCAATGAGCATAATCCATGTAGAATTGGGCGTTTGTACCCAGCAATTGCAGCAAAGTTAGGATCGATATGAAGAGGGTTGATGTCGCCTGAAATAGAGGAAAAAATCATTAGAAATTTGAAGAAAATTACAGATTTAATTACTCACCACTTAGGCGGAAAAGCGCAGCCTGATCCTGGCAAGTTTTATACGACAAGGATTTGTCGCAAGCACGATTTGGTTTTGGCACACATGGTACCAATTTACTTCCAGTTCTTGGACCACCCCACTGACCAGCGCCAACAGCGAATGTTGCCACTTGATTTTTCCATACCAATTTTCCACTTGCATCATGACTTAAAACTAATAACAACAATTACCACTTAATTCCTGCTACAGACAACTCAACATACCATCAGTAACGATTACTGAGCCTGAACCCTTATCCAACACTTCCACTGTCTGCAATGTGTTCTTCACGTTAGCTGGTGATGTTATATCATCCAAAACTTCCAAATATTGCTCTCCATGAAGAATATTTTCCAAGGAAACTTGTTTCCCTGGTACAGCATTAGTAGTAGTTGGCGATGACATCAAAGCTGACACAGCTAAAGTTGCCAAATATGTTGGGAGAACCGAAAAGTCCTCATGATTTTCATACAGATATCGCAACTCGCTTGGATTGGAAACAGATGCACCAACTAAAAGTAATAAAGCAATTATGGGATGTTCTAAAATTCAATCGTCAAATATTACCTCCTAATGCATATAAAATTGCATCTTTGTCGCAAAAATTGCTATTATTTGAAGAATCACCATCAACGCCATTTGAAGTCGGTTCACCACTTGATTCGCCTTCCAATGCAACCATTAATTCACCAGTTACTTCTTCAATGGTATCAAAATGTTTAGCATCGGTCATGTCAGTAATTTTCTCCCAATTATCGCAAACTTTTTCAATTGTAACACCCTCATTGACCGATTTTCGAAGATTTTTACCATTCGCACGAATAATATGACACTTTCCAGCCCATCCCGCTGCAGCTTCAATAACAGAGCCACTTTCTGTGCAGGATTCATGACATAAAAATGCCTATAAACAAACCGTTAATAACTTTCATTAACTGTAGCAACAGCAAAACTTACAACAATGGGAGCAATTAGTTCTGGCTTCAATTCTTTGAAAACGTCTGGAGGAAGAATATCTTCAGTTAAACGACTTGCAGCAGTTGGCACAATGACGTTGCTTGTTATGTTATATTTGCGTCCTTCAATTGCGATTGTGCTTGATAAACCTAACAAACCAGTTTTTGCTGCTGAATAATTAGCTTGCCCAAAATTTCCTTAAAAAAATATACAAAAATCATTTGCAATTCATTAACCAAGTAAAAGTGACAAACCATAAAGACCAGAATTTGAAGCAGTCATAATAATCCTTCCATATTTCTGTTGCTTGAAAATGGGAAAGGCTGCTTGTGCAGTTTTGAAACTGCCCTTAAGATGTACATCATGAATTATATCTACAATAAATATATTGCATTAGTATGAGTTCTATAATTGTGTTTGTTTGAAACATACCCCAATCTTGAGCTGAAATTCTTGGGAAACTTTTATCTCTTAAAATTCCTGCATTGTTAACAACAATGTCCACTCTACCAAAAGCATCCAGAGCTGTCTTAATTAGCTTATCACCATCAACCACTGAGTTGTAATCAGCTACAGCAGTTCCACCTGAAACATAAGTTTATCAGCAAATACAATACTTAGAATCTGGTAAAACTTTTAATCTACCCATTTGTTTGATTTCATTAACCACATCATCAGCGGCCTTTGATGACTTGCCATCGCCATGTCTGCCACCTCCAAGATCATTTACAACAACTTTAGCACCCCTAGAGCCAAATAAAAGAGCGTAGGCCCTTCCCAGACCGGCTCCAGCTCCAGTCACCACCGCAACACGTCCGTCGAAACGCAATTCGCTCATTTCGATACCAAACTATGTAATGACGATTCCGAATCAAAATGCACTGTAATGGTAAAGACTCGATCTTTGAACCTTACGCTTGCACTTAGCCAGTAGCACTGATGGTCGTACAATTATACGTCGATTTCTCCTTGCATAAAAATGATACTTTAAATGTTATAATATAAGTGGGGCTTTGGAATTATCACTTTACTTGTACATTGAGTTCAAATAGAATACTTGAGTGCCTCCACTCGTTATATCAAACTGTTACATGAAAACAATTTATATCTATAATTAACTAAGTATTCACTGATAATAACAACTCCGAGTTTTAAATACATTAAAAACAGCTGATACCGTACGAAAGTTCTCAACATTGCGCGAGTTGTATACAACTCATCAACAGAACTTAATTCCTCCGAAGAATATCAGAGGTCGCTAGGGGTTTCAAAAGTTTTTTTTAATTTAAAGTTTTAAAATTGTTTACACGATACATATCCGTGCCCAAACCGTACTTCAATTGTTTTGTTCTCAAGGTAATTAAACAATTCGGTCATCCCAGCTAGCGTTGACTTGTGGAAAACAAAAACGCATCGGATATATTTATTAAACAAATATCGAAGTGAGCAAAGCAAAATATCAATAACTCATCACATCTGATTGACACACAAGTGTTGTGTGCTACCAGATCTTGTGTTTCAAGAAGAAATTCGCTACAGGTAAGTTCACAACGCAATTCTTAACCGTTGAGAGGATAATTAATTACGTGTGTGTTCTGCGCAATTTGAATTTTCGTAAAATAATAATGCACGGCGTAGAGTAACGAGGGCGTTCTATATTTGCGCGTCGAAATTCTCCTTGGACATTTAAAATTTATGCGCTCCTATAAACATAATGCAATTTTGTTGAACGCGCGAATCGGTGCACTTGAATTGAAATATCGACAGCGATGATTATTTATTGATTGCATACGCATTGGTAAATTGTCCATTGTAGTAGTAGATGTGTCCATTTAACAAGCAACATTTAGCGTGACTTTAAATGAACGGCAAATGACAAATGCGACGATTCAACTTTCGTTTAGTGTAAAGTGTACAACGTCAGTCAATTGCAGAACGTTGAGGCGAAAGCAGCTCAAGGAGCGAGGCGCATATATTCGGTGTTGTAGCTAGATAGATAGATAGAACAGAGCGCGTGGAAAGGAAGGAGAGGAGTCGTCCACACAATTTTGAAACATACAGCAGTCATCAAATCCATACCGATACGATACGCAATCTACGCCGACACACGCGGTTTTACACCACGAGCCACAATTGTATAAACTTCTAGTCGCCGTCCTCGTCGTCGCACACACCTCTAAAACACACCGAGGGACTTGCGTTCGCTTGTTAATTAAGTTAATTAGTTTGCCCTTTTTTGTGGTGAGTAGCAGCAATTACACACACTTTACGTATAATATGTATTTGAACAACAACATGCGCTATTTTTTCGCTGTGTGCACCGTGTATGCCTGTGGGCGGCATACTCTCGCAGCATCAAATAGCGCTTATTGCGTTGCACACACCATTTATTGGGTGCGGTTTTGCACTATTTCTTTTCAATTCGCCGAGTGCGAATGCACACATGATTAGCTGTTGATGCGCTCGCGCAAATGTTGCAACAATTTGCAAGCAAAAATGTGCTCGCCACGTGTTGCGGGCCGCAGTTCGGTTAAGCCGCATGCACATTTTTTCTGCAGGGAGCGCGCATTACCTTTAACAATAGCATTTATCAGCGCATGCACATTGAAAACGTGGTCGTTCAACGATTGCATGTGATTTACATAAATCGAAGCGCATCCTTACCGCATTCCGTCTAACCTCACATCTAGAATTTGAAAGCATTTGGTAACTTGATTTGAATTATCGTGCGCGTTTTTCTGTTCCAACTTTAACTGCCTGTGGCCCATGTTGTGATTATCCTGTTTATCACCAACATATGACATTTGTGCGTACGTTCTCTGTTTGCTTTTACAAATGTATGTTCTCACTATCATTTGCTTTGCTAGAATATTATCATACGTGCTTGCAATGTCAGCAGTTTCTTTAATTTGTGGGACCTTCAAAAGTTTTTTGTTGTTGTTGTACAATTGCCGAACGACATTTCAGATAATATTGAAAAGATGGTACAAAGCGAGGAGAAGTCCGGCATTGATAACGAGCAAGGGCGGCCCGTCATCGAGTTTCAGAATCTCGCCAAGGGTGTGGAGGAAGGACGATACAAGTTGGTCGGTTGGGCGGCGGACACTACCGGTCGCCGTCTGATTGATGAAATATGTCAAATCGCCGCGTTCACCACCGAATCGCAATTTTCTCAATACATTATGCCCTTTGGGGATATTCGATTACTGTACAGGTGAGTTGCGGTTGTAAGAAATAACTGGGGGATGTATTTTGTATAATAATTGGGTGTGCAAATATTTTAGACGTCGTCATAACATCCGCATATTCAGCGTGGGCAAGTACCGCATGTTGAAGGATTTGCGCACGAACAAGTTTGTAAAGACCAAGAGCGAGGTGACCACTCTGACTGAATTCGTGCAATGGCTGGAGGAGAATCGCGGTGAGGCGACTGATGGTATAATCCTGGTGCACCATGAATTCCCAAAGACGATTCCCGCCATGCTGCTCGAGTCCTTGCGGCGCCATAATCTCGGCGAGCGTTTCGCCAAAGTGGTCAAAGGATTCGCCAACAGCTACTGCCTGTCGCAGGCAAAGTGTGCCAATACGACCAAGTCGTTCACCCTCAGGGTCATGTCTAAGGTACGTTGACGACGTCTAATTCACCGGCGCGGTGCGTCGCGTCGTGTCGCGTCTCGTGCGATTCCTGCGATGACGTCACTGGTATAGTCATGTCGTTATTTTTAGGTGTTGCTTAACAAGGAACACAATTTGAGCTCGGCGGTCGCACGTGCCCAAGCCAGTTACAATATTGTGATCCATCTCGGCCAGAGCGAGCGCAATGAGCTGGACGCGAAAGGCAGCGGCGACGCAAAGATCAACGACGAAATCCTTATCAATATGATTCGCCCGTTTACGAATCCCGTCAGCGCCGAAGAGGACGAGATTAAAGAGTTTAAGGTTGGCGTCTGCCCGCTTGATTTGATTGCGCATCGATGACTAATCCATGTGTACTGATTTATAGATCTTATTGGATCGCCAAAATACATTTAAACCCGTATTTGGCGCCCTGCTCAAAGGATCTGCGCAAGAACGTCAGCATACTAGTCACCTGCGGCGCCTTCTCGCGGAGAATGACGTGGATTATGAACAATGCAAGGCTGCTTTCGAAAAGGATGCCAAAGAGGGCGTTGAAAAGATTCTCAACACAAAGGTAAAGTTTAAAAGTTTTGTTTGCAAATTTGCTCAGGAAATAACTTTGATATTTAAAATCCTTTACATGCAGCGTAATTATGGCAATTTTGGGTAACTGCTGATTGCGTAGCGTAGCAATTTGTGATGGTAATGATTGTTTTTCATGTTTTTTTGTTTGTAGTTACCTAATATCACAGAGGAAGAGCGCACCGAATTGTTGGAGATTCTAGACTGTTACTTCGATCCGGAAAAGAAACCGGTGCTTCCAAAACCAAAGTTTTTTCAGAACAAGAATCGCCGCTTCCGCACCAAGAGCGGCAGCAAAGATAAAAACTCCAATCGCGTGAAAAAGGAGTCTTCGCCGGAGGATGTCAAAAAGTCATCCGACGAGGAGGATAAAGTGATTATCAAGCAGGAGAAGGTGGCCGAACCCGATGGCGTTATTGTGCCGAATCCGACCGCGGTGCCGGTTTAATCTGAAGAAAAATGTGTTCGTCGTTTTTCCGAAGAAAAAAAAAGAACGCTTGCAAGCGCATCTGCACACTGGCTTTTTGTTTGGTCAAGGCGCCAAAAAGCCAAAATGTAATTTGTTGTTAGGCGCTCTGTTGTTCATTTCGAAGTATCTTAGGTTGAATTATTCTATTGTGCTGTCGTTGTTGTTTTGCTAGGCGTGTTGCTATGCGCTTGTTATCGTCAATTGATTTGTTTTGCATTTCTTTTTTCTACCACGGAGTGAGGATGATGGGCACACGCGGCCTGCCAGAGAGAGGAGAATTGCGTGAACTATATACAAAAAGAGAATTGTTATTTTGTTTTATGCTATATTTTTTTGTTGCGAGAGAAATTTGAATTTTTAAGTTGTTTATAATATCACGACCCGTCAATTGATTGGGGGGCAACGTGTTTTGTGTATTTGTACACAAAATTGTATGACTTTTTTATATCGGCTTTTGAAGATGATAATTGTTGTTATTGACGCTGAAAAGAGGCGGACGGAGATATAGATTGCTTTTTTGTTTAAGTGCTACGCATCGAGTCGAGCGATGCGTACAACTAAATCATTTTTATGAAAATTGAAAAGTTTATTAGAATATGATTTTTTATTTGTAATATTATTATTTTATTTTTCTGAATACTTAAGATACCTTCATGTGCAACGTGATAATAAAACAATGTATTTTTAAGTTGTGATCCTAATATTATTATTATTATTACTACTAGTGTAATATAAATAGCAAGATTTTGTTACTATCAGAGCTGTTATATATTTACGTGTCTATTGAAGATGATTAATAATAAAATTACTAAAAGATGAGCCAAATGGTTATTATTAAATCTATTTTCTTGGATGGTCGATTGAATCAGAAATAGTTTGACCAAGTTGTAAATTTATTTGGAGAATTTTGGATTGAGATGAGAAATTTATTTCACGTCTCTCGACTGGCCCATTAGCTCAGTTGGTTAGAGCGTCGTGCTAATAACGCGAAGGTCGCGGGTTCGATCCCCCCATGGGCCACACTTTTGCCAATTTTTATGGCTTATTTTTAGCATTTCCACCTACAACTTTGACAATTACCTATTATTCTCGCCTATTTCAAAATGAGATTATAAATTAACTAACAAAAGACTGATTGATTACGGTGTTGTAGGCGTCGACCGATAGAGGGACGCATGTATCCTGGCAAGGATATTTTGAATTTATGAAGAGAGTAAATATGTAGAGAACAAACAAACCGGATGAAAACAGAATGTGTTATTTGCTTCCGTACAGGTGAATACAAGCGGTAAAACAAAGAGGCCGTCACCATGGATCGGGTTAAAGCATAAATCTCACGCGGTGCTCCACGTACGAGCGAATTCAATGAATAAGCCGACCTGTGGAGAGCAGCGCAGCATAGCCAGCAGCACGCGCTCCAGCCGGTGAGGCAGGCGCGCAAGCCATAAAATATTTTTAATTGCGCTTTAATTGGCGTCGTAATTATTTAGTGCTCTTCAATGTTTACTATTGTCACGCGTATTATTGTTATTAGCGAAGCGATTTGGCGCATTATGCGCCCGATTAGTCAACAATCGCACATATCCGCGCGCCATTTGAATTGCCGTCTGAATCAGAAGTGAATTAAGATTATCAACCGTGCTGACAAATGAATTTACAATTAGTGAGCGCACGAAGAAGAATTCTCGCCGCGCAAACGGCTAAATAATTACTTGGTCCTGCGTTATCCTGATATTTCTTTTATTCGCCTGCATTTTAATTCGCAATTAGCGTTTTGGGTAATTATAAACGCTTTATCATTTATTATCAGTTATGTACTCCATCAGTCGCTACTTTACCATCGTGCTTGTCGAATTATAAACTATAAATTTATACATTAAAACTCTTACCTTAATCTATCCCTCAAAAAAAATCCAGAAATCCAAGAAATCCAAGAAATTGTCCAATTCTGAAACAAGTAGTTACACACACTCAGAAATTGTTAAGTTTACTTTAAACTGATGTATTTTCTAGCTTTTCCACTAAATGTTTTTATTTTTTTCGTGTTTTTATTTAGCGCATGTTTTATTCTTTAAGTTGCATTAATTTGGTTTAAAAATAACTTCGGAAACGTTAAAATTTCCTTAATTAACTAAGGCGGAATTGCTCTTGGATGGGGGTAAACCTAAATTATTAAATCTTATTTTCTTATATTATGAGATAAAAGGGGAGTTTCCTCTGCACCTGGAGACAGCATGCACTTTTTCGAATGAGTTAAACGGGGAATTCACAGAATATATGCAATCTATGTGGACCTAGTTCGGATTTGTCATATTGCATTGCACCTTAAATGTGCTTAATTACTTAATTCTGCAGTGGAGAATAAATGTTTGTTAAATATTATTTGTAAAGTAAATTTAGTCTTTAAACAAATACTCATTTAAATGCAGTTTGAAAAAAGTTATTGCATTATCTCCGTACGTACGTAGGTACGTGCATCACGTATGCATGCATGGAGTGCACGAAGAATTGAAGCCGGAAGCAGCTGCCTGCGCGCTTGCCTGCTTGAATATCCTGTATGTCTATTTCTTATTGCACGTAAGTAGTAAGCAAGCAATGTGCATGTTGGACGTGCACGATGACCGCCTGTGCGATGGTGTGCAGCACCTCTTGCCTTACTTGCGCGCAACTGGCTAGATCAGGGTTTCTCCAACGTTTTCACCATATCACGGCGCGCAACGCATCGCTCAGGTGCGATACGAATGTGCCGTTTGAGAACCGCTGGAGTGGATCATACCATTTTTTCCTTACGTGAAAACATGCGATGCATTCGCTCATGTCAAAGACCTGCCACACACCATCTCGCGCCACCATTTACATGCCGGTGTCATTCTGCCCTCTCGGCGAGGTGATTGCGCGCCCCCTTTTTCGAAATGGATATCTGAATTCCGGAATCTATGAATGCCAAGCATGCGTGCGTGCTTCGTCGCTCATAAACAGGTGTGCGTTTATGCGTCAGCAAGATAAATATTCAAGAAGTATCAAAGAGATATCGTACAATTAGATTATAATGATAAGATACAAAACTCCCTTATGAGAAAGATAGTATCATAACTAAAAATACGACTGATTCCGTTATAACATTATCCTTCAAGAGATTTGTCGCTATACGCAAAAAACTTAAATAAATAAGTAACTCAGCTAATTAATTTTGTGCTTAAGTCAAAAAATCTATGTAAAATTGGCGAATAGTGTAACTCATTGTTGAATTATTTATATTTTTATTAACCACGTCGTTATATCCGTATGAAAAGTTTATTAACTAATTAGTTAAACCAATTAATTCAATCATTAAATCCATAAACTTCGCGAACAATTTGAGCTGAAAGTTTTCTAATTTTATTGGCGATGGTTTCATGAATTTTTGATTTTTATCCCGTCGTTATATCCGCATGAGATGAACTAGCGATAAATATCTTTTTGTAATTAGACGCTATAACCGAAATCCTAAACTAATAAGTTGCTTTACTCTCATTACCAACAGGCTGACTCCCATTTACTTCAGTGCAATGGGAGTCAATATAGTTTTCTTTAAAACTTGAATTGTACCCAAAGTTGTTTGCGTAAATAATTAAAAGTTATCTCAATACATAGATAGATAACTATAGTTTTGCCATAGATAGTTTCCAAATAGATATTATTTTAAAATAAGCTGTTATTTGAAATCACGCTCAGATGACTCCCATTACCCTCTTCTCCGCATATGCCATATGATTTTACCCCATACAAAATCGTCAAAGCCAAATCAAATTTTCCATGAAAGTACGATACTCAACTATAATTTAGAAATCTTCCATAATTATCCTTGACAATGATTTATAATAAAAAGAGTAAGTAATTAAAGCACTTAAGTCAACATGAAAATGATTCATTCGCAGGCAAATAGAGTATGCAGGATATTGAATCAGTGCAGAATTAATTATTTCATAAATAAATGCGCATGCGCACAACACGCATATACATGTATTATATTAATTAATATAACGAAATAGGTCGAATTTTGGTTTCAATTAAACATCAACTGAACGCCCAGCCAGCCAGCCAGCCAAGCAGTCAGTCAGTCAGTCCGTTAGCTCCAAGTTAGCACTCGCGGATCTGCATGCGCACGTACACGTATATTAATTAAGCTAATTATGGCGGCGATGCATGAATTTATAATGACGTTTGGTGAATTACTCAAAGCGTTATAAATTATACATGCGATGGCCGCTTATTAATTCGCCAAGTTTTTTTTCTCCCCTTGAAATTACGAAAATATTAAGCAAGTGCGTTAATTTATCTCTACATACTCATGTCCGAATCCACGAAAGGAAGTTTTAAACAAATTAACAAATCATAAATTCTAATTTAGCAAATAAATTACACATGTTCTTGATACTTTTTACCTTGACGCCCAAACATCAGCAACAAAACGATAGAAGGGAAATAATTTAATTTTTGACAATAGCATACAATTATTTAACGTTTAAAAACCCGAACGAAATGGGCAACTTTAACCCCAAATTTGTAAAATTGCTGCGTGTTGTTGGTAAGGAAAAAAAGCACGTTTAATTTGATTTCAACCACTACGCGGACATAATTGCCACGTTCGGCAACAAACCATATTGCATTTTACTCTTGAAAAAGTTTTTATTTTCTATGTAATTTACATCAAAAATGCAATGCCCCTTTTCCGATTTTACGCGGCTGCGAACGCATGCAATGCGTTTTTGTTTTGTTGTTTTGATGATTTTTTGTCGAGGTCTGCCTGTCTATCTACCTGTCAGTCGATTGGACTTGATAATAACACGTTTTTGCTGCACGTAAGATAAAGCAAGCGAGCAAGGCAGGCGAGCAAGGAAGCAAAAAATGAGACGAGGATGCTGCAAGGAGGAAACTATGATGGGTTTATACCTTCAAGACATGTCAGTTCGTCCGTTGAATGTTACGGAACATCAAAGACGTCAAAGGCGAGATTTTTAAAGAAATGCTCTTCGCCGGTGCGCACGAGACTTCGGCGAGTTTTTGATCTGGAAAAACTTTCATTTGGCTATTGTTTTTTCGTTGCATTTCGAACGAAACACAACGACACAACGTTCGTTGTCAGTTAAATTATGGGTTAGGACCTTTTATTTAGGACGTCTTCCTTTAACACGATAATTACAACGTAATATTCCTAGAACACGGTTGGAAATCACATAGATTTCGGTTATAACGACAATTAATAATCTTCGGAGTAGTTTGGTTTTGTTAATTGTTAATAACAATGGTTCTCAATGTCTACGCCCCCCTTTTTTACCCGTGCAGCACTTGACCCGTGCAGCTCTGACTTTGAGAACCACTTAAGGTCGCTATATCCGGATATATCAATACAATTAACGATGCTATTGGTAATACGTCGTTATGAGTGAAATTCTTAGAGACGATTTGGTTTAAATTAAATTTTGCAAATGGCAAGAAAAATTAGTTTGAGGTGAATTTAATTGTTTCTGCAATTAAAATGGTAAATATTCGCTTGGAATAGAAAAGAGCTAGAAAACGCAAGAGGAATATCTGGAGGAATGGGGAAGCGAGTAGAATAGAGTAGACGCATTATAGTTTCGGGGGGAGTGAAAGGGTGCAGTAATTTATGAGGCTGGCGCGGGAGAAGGAGGGTGTGCAGCCTCCCCTGGACGCGACCATCAATCATGAGGGTTGCCGGAGCGCCACCAGCGAGCTCGCGCGCTGCCTCCACGCATACATTGCACGTAAACTCAGCGGAATACTCGTTGAACATACAGTGAATCCACAATAACCTCCGCATCCCCTAAATCCAGCGTTAACCCTTCAATCATCCGTGCAACTCTAACTTGATTCTTCAAATTCACAGAAAACCTTTAGTAAATGCCTAGGACTTTAGTGGGAATTGTTGATAATGGTGAAATTTGCATTAGATGCGAATAACTGTGCGTGTGCGAAAGAACAGTGCTCATCTGAAGTAGGGGGGTTGGTGCATATATACACACATCCGGACACAATTTCACATGCCATCGTATGCGTGTGCAGCGTGGTGCAAGTGCAATAATATATGACAAGCGGGCGGACGCGCCCCCCATCGTCCCACGCCACTGTCCCTTGCTCATTTGTGCCCCTCGTGTGCACCTTGCAAGCATGCAAAACAGCCTCGTCCTGGCTCCCACATTGCAACCTAACGAAATGCACGAAAATCCCCAGTTGCATTTAATGAATATACTAAATTTGCTCTGACACCTCGAAATTTCCAATTGTCACAATGCTGGACTGGTTATTGTATAATTAAAATTTTCATTTTTATCACGACAACTATCATCATTGACAACTAAATATTCTTCTGTCTCCTACTTAGTTAAAAACGAGAGAAATGACAATTTCCATATCCAAAATCAAATTGTGAAACTAAGTAAATATTGGTAAGTAAATAATTAAATCAGAAATTACTTCTAAATTATAAAATTTTTTTAAAATATCTAAACTATCTATTTGTTGTATTTCTTATTACTCTTCAAATGTCGAAAAAAATAACCAGTAAGTATTGTTGCATCATATCTGAACGAAACTAAAATTTGTGTAATAATTTAAAATTTGTCAATTCTAACCCAACGAGAACATTTTAATTACCTCTTTCTTAAATTTCCTATTACTCTTTAAAAGTCACTTCTAATTTCTAGAATTTTCTAGAATATCTAACCACCTAATAATTTTGTTGCATCATACGCAATCATAAAATTTGAATTTGTTTAATTAATTCAATTTTCATCAATGCCAACATAAGGAGAACTTTTAGTAATTATTTGTTGCATTTCCTAACACTGTTCAAGCTTTAATTTGCAATAATCATTGTACCCCAAAAGTAACTACTCCCCTCCAAATAATGAAATCCATTTTTAACCGAAATTTCATCCCTAATTTGTAAAATCTTCCATGTTGTTTACCTCATAAATTTGTGCGCTTTTTATCCAAAGTAAAATTTGTTTAATAAATACGCATTCGTCAATGCCAACACGAGGAGCACATAAAAACGCAGCCATGGTAACGAAACATGTTTTCGAATTACAAAACCGAACAAAACCAAGCAGCGCAGGATGACAATGCATTAAATAAATATGCATAAAGAAAACGTTATTTTATGCTTCCATTTTAAGGTTATATTCTTGCTTGTTATTCAGCTTTTTCCGTATAGCTTTAATGCGATATTTGGTCTCTCCAATTGTCTATTTCTTCGCGCACACATACACACACGCACGCATACATGCGACGTATGTGTCAATTCGTTTCAGCGTGCGCCGCGAGGGCCGTCTATTTCTGAGCCGTTTTTCTATAAAATGTCGTCTTTAACTTGAAGAAGTTAAGGACGGATTGTGAACGACGACGACGAACGGCGCCACGTTTTTCTATAATAAATATATTCCATTGCAGCGCCACGCACGCACACACTGATAAATAAAATATTTATGCCCCCCCTGAAGCGCGTGGTGTGTGCGAGGGCGCATTCGACGTACGTGCACGCCAAGTGCGCGCGTATGCGAGAATAATCCTTGAAAATACCCCTTTGCACATTCACCCATTCTCCCCCAAGCCTAGCGTTCTCCTTCTCTTTCCACCCCCGCCGCCAACCCCTATGCGTTCGCTCGCTCCCTCTCAGCGTAGATGGACGACGATAGTTTGGTTGTATAGCATCGACCCATTGCATGCAAGAGTCGAATCTAACCTTAAAGCCGAACGTACACAAACCAACCCCCGCAATCCTACATTGTTTCTAATCTCACTACGCGAAACTGTCATTGTTTATAACAATACCGAATTGTGCATAGCATTAAAGATGTATTAATGCTTTAAAAACGTTGGAATTTTCTTGAATTTTCCATGCAACTCTTTAAAGTAGCGCACATTCGATGCGAACCTGTATATTTTTACATCCAGCTCAGACCGCACACTGAATCCCTCCATCCCTAGCGCACGCCCAGCATGGCGTATAATGTGCGCTCTCTCTGCGAATGTTGGAGGCTTGCACGCGACGCCAGCCAGCAACCCTTTCGAGCGTTATCCTTGCTCGCACTCGCGTGACACGCGTTGAGCGCGTCCTCGTCGAGCGCCCGCTGTTAAAGCCGATGGCCTGGATGGCATTCAAGCTGGATGTAGTCATGGGCGAACGCACACGCGCAAAGGGGCGGCGCGCCGCCGCACGTTGATACCGGTAGTTCCCCTTGGATGTGCGCCGAGTTTTTTCCTTGCCAACTTTTTTGTTGCCGCTCGTTTTTCTCTCAGCCGTCGTTTTTTCCCCGTTTTCCGTCTTTGGCCACGCGCGCACTGCGGATGGATATTTTCAAGCAGCACACATCGCAGCGCCGCGCTCTGCAATTGTGAATTGCATATGCATGCAGGCGGCAAACGCAACACGCGCATATGTGTGTGTTTGAATGATGCTGGGCAAATAGTCGATGAAATATGGTGAAATAATAGTACAGGAGTACTATGCCAGTGTGTTTTTATTCCTCCGGCTGCATCCGCGACTTGAACCGTTCAACGAAAACAGGTGGAAGTTTTCAATACGGACGGAAACGCGAACGCGAACGCAAACGCATGAGGTGTGTAAAAATAAGTTAAAAAGTTCAAACTTCCACTTGATATGATGAAGACTTCATCATACTTTCTATTCCTTTTCAAAAATCTATTTAGAATTACACTAAATTTACCAAGTTTTAAGGGCTTAGATTTATTCTAGATTTATAGAATAAAAATTAGTTATGCCTTGCTTAATTATCGAAAGATGTTAATTAGACCAATTACCTCCTTTCTCATCACCATATTTCTCTGTAATAATTTAAACTATTTTTTCATTTCCAAAATTCTTACGTAAAAATTCTAATTTTATCAATAAATTTATCTCTACCGAACTACCCCCCGCTAATTTCTGTTTAGTTACCCCGCTGATTCCTTAATATTGTCAGTAATTTCTCATTTTTTAAACTTTGACGTAAAATGCAGAATAGAAATTTTGTCCATAAATCTATCTCAAACTTAAATTAAACATTAGATGCCTAAAATCCTTGCTTAATTATCTGGATAATTCAATTACCCCACTTGCCCCTATAAACAACAAACCCCAACAATTCTTTTTTTTATTATATTATCCATTTTCAACATTTTCACGTAAAATTTTATCAATAAATCTATTGCAAATTTACTTTGTCACGGTCGCTATATCCGAAGTTGTTAAAATGCGAAATATGCTTTTGATGAATCAATCAATAGTCGTCCGTTAAGCGTGTATTTCGTTGTTAATTTAATAAATAAAAAGTACAAAAACGATTTTGAAAAGTGAAACAAAAGTGAGTGTTGTAATTGATTGGGAAAGTGTTGCAACAAATGACAATACGTGTGTTGCCAATGGCAGCAGGCTGGCTGACGACAATAACAAAAGGCAGTACGGCGTGAAAAAAGTCAACACGGCAGCAACAACGAAACGCAGTGAAAAAGTGCAGCGCGCAATAGCGAAAAACGAAACGAATTGAAACGACGACGACGGAACGAAGGTAAAAGTGATGTTGATGCTTTTAGCGGTTCGCTGATGTTGCTGCCGCCGACCATTCGTTTTCTCCCTTGCGCTCGCATTTTTTCCTCTTCATTTCACGACGCTTCTCTCATTCACACCGCGTTTTGTGCATGCATTACCGCTCACAATCGGTTCCTGTTGCTTCCGCGCGCGCGTGCGACTTGATGGACGCGTCATTGAAAGGTGACAATTTGCATTGCGAATGCATCGAGCTGGAGCGCATTTGCATCAATATTAATTGGCGTTCATAGCGTAGCATTCGAAAAACTTGTACAATAGATGCAAAAAACCTCTATTGCCAATTCGATCAAAATGGCAAATCTACTAGAATGTTGTTTGCTTTGCTTACATTCACTCGGACATTGTTTACGCTTTGTTTAACCAGTCATTATCGCGTCATATTTCAAAAACGATGCAATCGAAGAAATTCTCCAACCTCCAACCTTAAAATTGAATAAGAGTGGCGCGTAGGTATACAGCAATTTAATATGCAAAATAATTGCATTCCTTGCCAAAAAATTAAAAGAAACGCAAGAAATGGAATTGGGAATAGGGAATACGTATGCGACTTGAGACACGAGCAAATGTAATGTGTTCGCTTGGTTGCGCGCCAGTTACACGAGAAGATATAGCATATACTGTCAGTGGGGTGTTGCCAACCCCCCCGGAAAAAGGGGGGCCCTGCAGTACGAATGTATATGTGTAATGCCTCGTTCTCGTTGCTTTGCGTGTATGTCCCGAATACTTGCATCAAGCAATATACAGTAATCCCTCAGAAATCCACCCCCAAAAATCAAACACCCATCACCAGAATAAAAACAACTTTCTACTCACCCCAAAAACCCACTGAAGATTTCGTCCTCATCCTGGAATAACAAGAAATAAGAATTAATACTTCATTGACTTTATTTTGATAATTTAAGAATTTAAATTAAACGAGACTCGGGGTAGTTTGCGAATATACGACGTTCGCGTCGTAAGCGCACATTGGGTAGCTGGGGGCGCTGTTGGTACGTTCGTTCAGGTCCTGATAAGGGGTTCACAGCCAAGCGAGTCTTAAACGTAGACCAGGCGAACGCGTCACGAACCACCCTTACGAAACACGCGCACGACTCGAGGTGGTCGATTGCAGAGCCTTAAAGCGATAGCGCAATCCAGCCGTAGCCGCCGCTAGGTTGTGGGGCGGCACAAGAAGCTCGCATCAGCTTTAGTTTCGCATTTCCGAAATGGAATCGCGCGGCAGACATTGGCACAAAGACGCCGGGCCCGAACAATTCATGTTTTACTGTACAACAACACAAAAAAATAGAACAAGGAATAAAGCAAGAGGAGGAGGATGATGAAAAACGCGGAAATATTTTTTAATTTGAATTCCATCGATTCATAATAATTAATTAGCGCCGTACGGCCGCAGAGTAGTTTTCGCATTTTCTCTCCACTCGTGACATATTCCGGATTCATTTCGTGTTTATCGCGTTCCTAACGAGCATCAGACGCGCAAGCAAACAACGCAAACGGACGAAAAGAGTGCGTCTTGACGCGCAAAAGGATACTCCGGGCGCGCATTGTCCTTATCTCGTTGGCGCTCCTTGTTTTCCGGCGCGCGCTGCTTCTTTGCATTCGACGAAGCCGGCGCTCGCGTTCGCGTTCTTTATGAGCAAATTTTCCTCCTGCGAGAAACAAACAACAACAACAACAAGTTCCAAGTACACGCAATGCTCCTGCTTCTGTTCTTCTTCGCGCCCGAGTCCTTTGGTTTCGTGCCCCCCAGAGCAGCGCGTATCGCTTTCCCATGAGGGCGTCGCAATGCTGTTGCTGGCATGCTTTTCCCCATGTGGCTCATCAGTCATTCGCTTTACTACCGTCTCCTTCCTTTTCTCGTTTCATGTTTTGCACACGAGGGAAGCACCAGAAAAGGACGAAAACGTACAAAGATATTTTCTTTAATTTTTATCCAATTTTTGATTTTACTAAATGCAATACTAGTAAAGAGCATGAAAAGTTAGATTTTAATTAATTTCTAGAGCAATTGAAGGTTTCAACTCAAAGAAAACTTTTTCTGCAAATGATAATGATAAAATTTGCTTTCTGGAAATTTATAATAAACAGGAGAAAATATATATTTTTTAGAGAATTTCTGGAGAAGTTTAAATTAACTTGAATATAATAACGCGTGGGCGAAATATGCGAATAGATCATAAATTTTTATCTATTTTTTGATTTTCTACGAAAGAGTTGTGGATGTAGAAAATGCAATTAATTCCTGGAGCAATTTAAATATTCAACTGCAATCCCACGTAATAATAAAATATTAATAAAATAATATGTTTGCTTTTCTGGAATTATTGATTTCAAAGTACATTTTAAACAACCAAACTATGCAGCAGATGCAATTTTACTGAGAGGTAGGAAAATATAGTTTTTGGTCAATTTATCAATGAATTGAAATTTCAAATTAAATTCCACATGATAAGAGTAAAATATTACAATACGTTACATTTCTGGGAATTTTATTTTAATTAATGAAAGCAACGAAAATATATTTTGTGTAAATTTCTAGACAATTTTAAATTAAATTTCATAACCAGTGCGAAACGATATTTTCTTTCACTTTTAATTAATTCCAATCAAATTACCTAAAGAAGTAAAAATCTAAGATAAAATATTCCCGAATTTCTATTTGATTATAAATTTGGAGTAAATTTCTACATATTGGAATTTTCTAGCAAAATAACTAAAATTTCATTGACGCAGCAAAAGCAATATGTTAATTAAATATTAAAATATATTTTAATAATGCGCTCGGACGTAGTAGGTACAAAGCGAATTTGTAGTAGGATCGTGAAAACAGATCAACTGTATTCCAACCACTCCATAGATTTCTATTATATTCGCAGGGTATTCATTATGCAAATGCGAAATGCGTCCACTTTGAAGTGGAAAATATTACGATTATGAGAGATGATTGCGTGTTGCGTATATTTTGCATGCCCGAACTAATGGTTTATCATGCAATTTTCGTCAAATTCGATTCTGCAAAATTTCGATATTCAAATTTCAATAAATAATTCCTACTTATTAATTCAGCCAAAATTGAATACTGCCAAGATTAAATTTCGCGCAAAACTGAAAATGCATTCAATCACTATTTCAAATTTTCAACAACCATCCCCAAAAAAAAAAGCGCGTAGAATTAATGATTGCGTATGATTCTTTGTTCCATATTTAATTAGAGGGACACACGTGTGTGTTCCCCGTATGCCCAACACGTGCAAAACTCACACGCGCGTATGATATATGTTGACGTTGAACAACAAAAATGTAATTTTTGCTCTTTTTGTGTACATTTACTAGTGTTTTTCCTCAACGTACATGGCCGCACTCATTTTTTTCCCCGATGAGAAACAGCTCTCCGCCATTCAAGGCTTGTTGCTCGCGCTGCGTACAAATATTTCGCATCCTAATTCACATGTCCCACTGCATTAGCCTTTGATAATTAAAGTAATGAAGTGAAATTAATATTACATACGCTCTACTACTTGCTGTGTCATGTGTGCGCGCACGGTTCATATTCAATGCATAAATTTTACTTAAATTTTCTAATCATGTTCGTATTTCCTATCATTTGCTAAAATTTTGCATTTGCAATTATAAAATGTGCAGTAGGTATTTTCAATTACACCAACATATAATTAATATATCCTTAATTGGAGTATTTAACTACTTCGCGAATAACGACCAATTTTAATAATAGTAAATAAAGTTAACACGAATAACGACCGATTTTAACTAAACAAGACATAATTTCATATTTAATGCGTACATTTTCTAATCATATTCATGTTTCCTATCATTCACAAAATAATCCAGGATTTTCAATTACAACGACTAATAATTAATAATTAATAAATTCTGAATTATAACAACTATTTCGCAAATGGCGACCACTTTCAATTTTTCACTTATTGAATTTATTTTATCAAAGCTTTTTCGGTTATAGCGACGGAGAATCTCTTTTTTCGACGACTAAAACTTCGATTATAACGACCGATTTTAATTAATAATTTAAGCTTAAACGGATATAGCAACTAATTCAATAATTCCTCTTTAACGCTTAATGAAAATTCATCAAAATCTTTAATATTTCTTAATGATAGTTAATGAGCTATAAACAAATAGATAGTTTATTATCCAGTTGTTTATAACGACTCCCATATGACGTGTAATTAATGTATTCTTAATTGAAAAGTCTAATATTTCAATTACAACCACGATTTCGCGAATAACGACCAATTTGAATACATCCTTGATAAAAACCATTGAATTTACTTTGATAACGCTTTTGTTATTACGATATTTCGGTTATAGCGACTCACAGCCTATTTCTTGTCAAGTTTCCTATCAAAATTAACACGAATATCGACTACAACTTCGATTATAACGACCGATTGTTAATGAATCATTTAAGCTTAAGCGGAGATAGCGACTAATTCCACGTGTACATATTCAAAATTCATCAAAATCTTTAATTTTTTTAATAATAATTAACAAACCATAAACAAATAGTTAGTTTACTATCCAGTTGTTTATAACGACTTCCATACATAGCAATATTTTGCAAACGTTCATCATCATTAAAAGCAAAATTCTCCTCGCAATGAGATTTCAAATTCGTAGTATAAATCATTAATATTTTGCAAACGGAATAATTATAAGTAAAACAATTCCAAATAAATTGCCGTCTTCTCAAACAATCGCGAAGTAAATTCAAACCCAAAAAAAACACCATTGAACAATACGAATTTTGCAGGCTTTGTGAATGAATACTTTGTAAAATCCTCACAAATATTAATTAACAATGCGCTAATTAAAAAAAGCGACTTGAACGATGTGCATGTCGAAAGCGACTAATTGCTAAATCACTCTTTCATTATTTGAAAGTTTTACGCTTGTTAAAACGGAATTGATGAATTCAATTTGAGATTTTGAAAGCGCCTATAACGAAATGCAACTAAACTACAAGCTCATAGTTGGCAATAAGTAAATCAAGTTCTCTTTATTCGGAGCGCGCCAGAGCCAGAGCCGCAGTCGATGATCAGTAAATTTGAGTTTATCAATCAGAGCTTTCTTCGCAACACTCGCGGCGGCATGATTTATAGGACGAGAGAGATACATAATGTGTACAGACTTGGTGATAAGATGATAAGCGTACAGTGAATAAATATAGCAAACAAGCCAAGCATCAACCGAGAAATAGATGGAAATAAATCGACGCTCTGTTGGCGGGCTGGCTCATAATGCGCTTTATTATCGTCCATCCACATAAGCTAATAGTGCAAGTTGACTTAAGCTGATATCACGCTCAAAATGTGACATTTCCTTCCTATTTATCAGAGATCAAAGTAACCCCGCGATGATTTTTCTTATCTCGGCGGCTGCAGCGCACAACACGCAACCAACAAATAATTTATAATGCCAGAAGACGAGTTATGTAAAACTTATTAACAATTTCGTTTATTTTTCATTTCTTGTTGCGCGCGCGCGCGCTGCTGGGAAAATAGAGAACAAAATGCAATTTCAGTCAAAATAGGAAATTCGAGCACGCGAAACATTGCGAACGTTACGAACGCTTTTTCTGCTATCTGAGAATACATGGGGCGGCTGGGCTGTGTGCGTGCGGGTGTGTTTGCTTATCCTTATCTAAGTGCGGGGGTGGGAGCGAGAGGCAGCAACGCAAGAAGAAAACTTGTTAGATCGTCGTCGGGTATATGTGTGTGTGTGCTTGGCGTCGGAGTCGGCGGCGGCAAGAAAGTGGGACGAAGGCAGCAAACGCGTCTCTGGCGGCAGCGTCGTCGTCGTCGTCGTGGTGCTCTCCTGCTGGAGGCGGCAGCGGCGGCGGCGGGAATGATTGGGAGTGGAATGAGAGTAGAGTGTGCGTGCGAGCGAGACGACGCGCACGAATGACAAGTGTGTATGTATGCCAGGCAGGCAGCCGCCCTCGTCCGTTGCCGCTGCCGCTGGCACTGCCGCCGCACCCCAGCACGGATACAGGATACGTATATTCGCTTCAGTAACCCCTCGTCAGCGGCACTGGCTGCATGGAGCCGGCAATGCCTGCCGCCCCCGTACGACCAACCCCCACGCGGCGAGCGCTCGCGTTGGAGTTTTTACGTTGTGTATACACACGCGCGCGCGCTCGCCGGGCCTTAAAGCCGCACTGCAGCCGCCGTCGGTGGCGGCGTGTGCCAAGCGCCCGGCGCCGCTTTAAGCCGTAAGCGCCATGGATGGACGCATGCAATCGCGTGCGAGCAGCCGCCCCCTTCGCGCGAGCAGTCGACAGCAAGACGGAACGAAAAACGAAACAATTGAATTTTTATTTCGGGCTTTTCTTGATACGAAGGGGTGCGTTTCCACCGTCATAAGTGTCATAATTTGGTGCTTGATATTTTTGGCATGTGTCACTTTCGACTTGAAATTACCAACGCGCGCCATAGCAGAGATCTAAGACGCAACGAAAATTTTCACAAGGAAAAATGTGCTAAACTTAATTATTTCATCTTTCATCCCTAATCTAATATCACTTTTTCGCTAATCGTCTTTTTTTCCCCGTAAATAGAAAATCTAAATTTTTTGGATAGCAGATAGAAAATGAAATTTAGCAGAAAATTACTGCGCGAATAGTGTGTAATTATTTAGTATCTAGCTATTGTAAATTATTTCCTATTCGCGCTGAAGCGAACATTAAACAAAATGCTGCATACTATTTTATTTATATATTGCATGCTGAATAATATAGCAAATGGTAGGAAATGCAATTATTTAGTTATAAATTAATTACAGCTCCAGCATGATGATGATCAGCGTTAGCGTTCAATATACACACATAATACGTATTGGCTTGAGCGTGTTCGGCGGATTGAATTCGCTCTTCAAATGATTACATGTTTGGCAAACAATGTTTGCGTACACTTACCGCATGCAAATTGCAGAATTCGCCGAAACCTGCGGACGCACAGCCTACGGAAAAGCGGCTGTAGTCATCGCAGCTGCAATGGGCGATTGAGTTAACTGCCAAAAATCGGCGGATGTGCGGCGCGGGCAGCCTGAAATCAGCGCTGAAGCAACGAACGCGCACCGAGTTTTAGATTATGTGTCAATAATCCGCGAATGTGTGCGCGTATCGCGTAGGACGGCGGCTGCGAGTAGTGGTGGTCAGTGTGTTTACTTGCAAAATTAATTGCGAACCCTCTCATTGAGCTACAAATTTACCCCACCCGAAAAAGGGTTGCCGAATTTGGGTGGGCGTGCAACCACCGCAAACAACTTAACCTAATCAAAGAGATCGTGCATAAAATACAATTATTTGATGAGATTGATATTTGCGCATCAACATTATATGAGATATTCGTTTATAACGACGAATCCCTTAACGCTACGCCCTCTTAAGTTTACTGATTTGTAATTTAATTCAATAACTTTGCAACCATCTCTTGTCGGAATTGTTATTTCAAGAATTTTCTTGTTAAATGTTGAATTATTCGTCATGATAAATATTTGCTTATAACGACGAAACCCTTAACTCTAACCCTTTATCACTTTGCACACGTTTAAATTAATTCAATACCTTTGCAGTATTCAATACTAAATTAAAAAATTTCCTTATTAAATAAAGATAGTAATTTACGAATCGATATGATATTGAATATTTGGTTATAACGACGAAACCCTTAACTCTACGCCTTCTTTATTTTGCTGACGTTTTATTTAACTCAATAGCATTGCAACCATCTCTTCTTGTTATTGTTATTTAAACTACTTCCTTGGTAAATGATGAATGAATCTGACGTTTACTTAAATTTCAGATGTCAGGTGATATTTGTGCGGCAATGTATTGCTAAATATTCGGTTATAACGACGAATCCCTCAATTCAACGCTCTCTTAATTTTACTGACGTGTGATTTAACCCTGTAACTTGATTACCATCCCTTTTTGTAATTGTTATTTAAACAATATCAATGAGTAAAGTTTTGCCTTTGTTTAAATTTCAGATGCATCAACGTATTATTAAATATTCGGTTATAACGTCGAAAGCCTTAACTCTGCGCCTTCTCTATTTTGCTCACGTTTAATTAAACTCGATACTTTTGTTACCACTCCTTTTCGTAATTGTTTTTTAAACAATTTCTTTGTTAAGTAATAAATAGTTCTTACGGTCACTTAATCTTCAGTTGGCAGATTGATGTTTGCGCATCAACGAATTATTAAACATTCGGTTATAACGACGCATCCCCTAACTCTACGCATTGTTTACTTCACTGACGTTTTATTTAAACCAATAGCTTTACTATCATCCCATTTTGCAAGTGTTGTTTAAACAATTTCCGTGGTAAATGATGAATAATTAAAATTCCTACCTTAATTTAAACTTCAGATGATGGCAGATTGAAAATCCATGTCCAAACTCCAGGCTCTAAAACAAAAAGAAAAATTCTAATTAAACTTTGGAATTTTCGAAATTCTAAAAATACACTAATGCAATAAGCAATGTAATAAGGGTTCGTGTATTCATCCCTGAAGTACGAATCACGCGATCACTATAGCGCCGGAAACAAGTACCGGAAACAGCCCCACCTTATATCAAACTTGCTAGACGTGTTGTTACACTTTTCCTAATGCTCAACGTGTTACATTCTAAAAATATAAATTAAATAGGTCTCCACGCTTTA
The DNA here is from genome assembly GCA_963978815.1 of Aleochara curtula. Taxonomy (NCBI): domain Eukaryota; kingdom Metazoa; phylum Arthropoda; class Insecta; order Coleoptera; family Staphylinidae; genus Aleochara; species Aleochara curtula. The sequence goes on along the minus strand of OZ022216.1, from coordinate 12,998,105 downwards.
ATCCCTTGAGAGTGAAAATCGCTAAAACCTAGAGAAAAAACAAATTAAACAAATTGGCAATAAGTGTTTACAAACATCAACATTTCCTAGTGGGAATAGTGCACAAATACATCAAGAAAGCGAGCAATGGGTATTCACACATTTCCGGTTACTGGGAAACCGCCCCTTATATCGGAAACACATACCGGAAGCAATCAAATCTAATCAAAATCACATTCAGCGTAATATCAACAACAATAGTTGAGCAAATTAATAATATTGAATATGTACACAAACGCGCAGATATTATGATTATTATTGTTAATCAGCATCACTATTTTCTAATATGCAGTGTGCTAAAACCTGGAAATACAACGAAAACATTGAAAAATGCAATATCTTACTACACAGTGCAACACACAGAATTAACTAATCTGTATATGTGATATTCATTGATAAATCCACTTTGGGATCAATAAAATTATAAAATTCTATTCATTATACACTGATCTATTGACTAATTCCAATCACAGTACCCAAATCTCACGATATGAAAGAAAACTCGAGTGAAAAATTCACTGGTGTTAGAGTACATAGCTAAGCAGATATAACCCCAAAATAACATATGTTCCAACAAATCTTTCATACCGAATTTAATCAAATTATCAAACATCTTCAACCATTAAAAAACCCACAAAAACATTGTTAGTTTATCACTCAATACGCCAAAAGTCAATTAGTTCAATCAATAACACAAATGAAAATTCGATTGCAAATTCAACAGTACCTTTCGTCTTATTCCTTGCAAAATATCCAATTCCTTATGGTCCAAATTCACTCACTAAATTTATAAACAAAACTAATCCGATTCGCGAATTTAACACCAAATTATCAACACGTATTAACTCGATAAGCACTAATTCTTTGATCCTAACCTTACGATGCACGACACTCTCAGCACACTCTACTGTATACTGAAAGTGCATACAGCCAATACGTGTTGAAACATGATTCATCGTATGATAAGAAGCAATTGTTTACGTCTAAATTGTTTATGAGTATTGGCAAAATTTATCAACACTTCTTAATTAAAATACCTACTGTTTTATCCATTTACGTACACCTCAATTGAAATATTCATAAATTACCAACCATTACCGATTTTCAATCAAGCGGCCAATTAAAATGTAAATAATTACCCAAAAATTAAAAGAAAGTAAAAATTCAATGAATTTACCCTCATAATATTTGCTCTTCCTTTGAAGCAAACACACATACGTCAGCTCAGACTAATATTGATTGAACACATAATTATTACGTAAAAAATAAATATTGGCAATTTTCCGAGGCAAAGAGAAAAAATATAATTACATACGCGAAGAGAGCAAAAGTGGCACATCAATTGAGACCACTTAACCTCCATCGTAGCACAAGCATGACGTAATGACGTCAATGTGCAGTTAAGCGCAATTTATTGTAATCTATGGCAATCGCATTCATCATTGCAAGAGTCGACAATTTGCATCATTTGTTCACTTGCTCACTGGCATCCTCACAGCCGAGTTATTCCTTATGAGAAAATTCGAATATAGACATAAAAAATTTAATTAATTATGAATTTATGCAAAAGGCAAGACCGAAAAAGGAAAAATTCCTTAATTAGAATTAAAATTTAATGAAAACTAGTGCAAACAATATGCCAGTAGAGAGAAAAAAAAAAGAGGCGAAGCACAGGCGCCAATGAAGAAGATGAGCAAGCAGCGAAAACACAAAGGCGGACGGACGCAATGAGGAAACGAAACGAGAAGAAAAAGTGTAATGCATAATGTGAATTATGCGTGCGTAGATTAGCAGCTGCTTTCTTAATTAATTAAACCAAATTTAATTCAACTCATTATTTTTTGTTGCGCACGCGCACACCCGTTGGCTTAGTTTTCACGCCGCTTTAATTAAACAAATGCCGTGCTTTTTCTTATTGTTTTTCGACTCGCCAACCACGAAAAAAAACTCACATTAATTTATCTTTAAAACTCTTGACACATTGTGAACTAGTTCCATATTAATATTTCGGTTATAACGACCAGCTATAGCAACTAGTAAAAAGAAATCCATCATCATAATCCAGGCGAAGTAAAAAGAAATTCATTATTTATCCAATTGGCGACTTTAGTCAATATCTCACGTTGTTTAAGTCCGATTGAGTTCAACTAAATGGCGTTAGAAAGATGAGGTTTTGTACTAAAAAGTTTCTTGGCAGTTTGGCGATTAGTTAATTCACTTTTGTTTGAGCGCGCGGTAAAAAAGGATACAACCAAAGAGGAAAACATTAGGTGAAGTAAAAAGAAATTCACTATTACTCCAATTGACGGCCAATTTTAAAGATTTTCTGAGGTCCTTATACTGTAACAGCCAATGACACGCAATTTTGGTTTCATCGAGACGATTCCTATAATTTTGATGTCATATATGCACCAAGAACTGGATTGTCGCAAATATCGATGAAAAATCATGGCTATTATCGAGCCCGAAGATTTCCTAATGCAAAAACCTATTCTCTAATGCTTTAATCAACCTGTAATTCAATTAAAACCGCTCAGTACTCAACGATAAAAATGTTCCAAAATATCTTACGTTTCCATGCATTGATTCTTCGTTTGCGCTTTTAAAAATTCTTTAACGCTTTAAAAACCATTTAATAATTAAAATATCCATGCATATCTAACGACTTATCCTTCGTGCTATTTCTTCATTGTCGTTATAGGCGAAATCAAATATACCGCTATTTAAATGAGTTGACATTGAACGCAATATGCACACTTCTTTTATTTTCGCTCACGCGCAAGTATTTCTCAAGCCAATCGGCGTCGTTATCTGACGGTCTATTCGCTTTTTAGAACAAATGAACAACGATTCGGCCTTGACGAGTCATGTACAGGAATATTGTTCGTTTGATGAATGCACCAGGCAATAATTTTGTTTAGATAGTTGCACTAGCATTGGCACAACCAGAATCGACATTCAAGGCCACTTGGCTCGCTTCTTTTGTTATTGTTGTTGTTTTCGACGCGCCGCGCCGCGCCATATCCTTCTTACGCTTTTGTTAATAACATTAACTGCAATCATGTTTACCGTGTTGAAAAACACCATGCGATGCAATAGCGAAACAGAGAGCGAGGTAGAAAGAGCAAACGAATGAATGTCTTTCATTCATTGTTGTAACTCAATTGTTTCTATGATAATCATTGTTATTATCGTTATTATGCCAGCTACACCTACGTTTGTTTAATTTTCATTTTTATGCTGCCTTGAATCACGTAAATGTTGCACTTTTCAAGGTCATTCTTTTTCTCTCTCTCCGCACTCTTACTTTTTAACCATCTCGACTTCATTTCCATTTTCCTGCAAAAAATCACCAAGAAGATGGATCTTCAAGGATACATTCATGTAGTAATGAGAAATGTTTATATTTTCAAAGAGCAATAAACAAGAAAACGAACCCAATGTAATGGGATAAGAGACAAGGATGACAAATGCATCTCTGCAATTGTAATTTGTTTATACCGCCCACTTGAATCGTCCGATTTTGTTCATCTTGGTGTGTCTATTGGTACCACATCACCATTTCATAAATAGCTTATACAATAATAGTACATAGTCCACCAAATAATTAATATACACATGTATAATACAAATGATGATCAAAAAGTTCGTGCGTACTTCTTCTCCTTTCAACTAGTTGTTGGATTCAATAGAACTATTTTCCTATGAAACAAACACACGAAGCTTCTGATCCGACTGAATACGCTATATATCAACAATGAGCATTTAATAGCATTGGTTGTCTGTGTGTAATAAATGTCTGCCTGTTTTTTTCCGCAAAGCCCTCAAAAAACGAGCGCCATTCACTCATTTGAATGCAATTATCATCAATTTGATTGACAAACGGCGGCCATCATTAATTGGCAACGCAATTGCATTGCGTTCGAATTCATTCCGGCTGTCAGCGTGCAATGAATATGCGAATCAATTGCATTATCCAAATTTCCAATCAGTCTTAAGCAATCCATATAAAACAAATAGTTTAACCATGCAACACACATACATGGTACAAGGTAACTTTTAGCATTGCGTTGCATGTCTCATTCATTTGGTACATAAACAGGCAGTGTTGTTCTTGTTGTTGTTGTTACACGGATACTATAAATGTAGTTTGTATGTTAACAATGTTTTTGCATTCATTTTCTTGTCTCTCCTTCACTGAGCCGGGAGAGCTCGGGGTTGGTGTGAAAACAACGGCAGTATGTGGTGCGTTGCTACAGCAACGGCAAGTTTGTAAAGTATAAACAAATCCAGTCGTATGTACAGAGTTTGTGGTTTGCGGTAAGGTAACTTGTATGCATATCAAATTGTGATAAATTATTATTCGGTATAATCTAGAATAAAAACGCAAATCTATTTAGTGTCGTTATCACTTGTCCGATAAATATTTCACGTAGGTACTTCGTTCGCCTACTACAGTCGTCGTCTGCCTTTTGGGCGGCTATTTAATTATTTGTTTTGGTTGTGAATAAAACACCGTTATGCACTTCTCTTCACGTGACGTACTGCGCACATGGCCGGTGGAAGAGTGCGATGGATAGATGGAGCGTGCGTGTGTCGCGAGTGCACATGTCATTGTCCTCTGCCTGCGACATACACGTGAATAATTACAATAACAACGCTCCGGTAGAGAAACCTGCGAGTGTATTTGAGGCCACCGCATCACATTTGCACGCACATGTATGCACTGCCGCGTTATTTTTAACGTGATAATTATTCTAGAACGTCCAATGCCATGTGGAGTGATGCGGCTGTGTGGTCGGACGTGGACGAATGTGCCCTTGGCGATGTTTTTCACCGCGCGTCCATGCTGGATTCGCTGTGCGATTCGGACGAACTGCTGCTGGACGCAGGTTCATTGGTACTCTTGATTTTCGGCTTGTACTCGGTTATCACGACGGTGACGCTGTTCACGGTCACTTCGCGTGTTTGCGCCGTACTGCGATCGACGTTTTTTAGACGTGGTGGATGCCGCCGCTTCTTCAGCGCGCGCTTATCCTTGCGCTCCTTCTTCTGGCTGCTGGTGCTCGTCGCCGGCAGAAACTGGCTGGCCACTTGCTGCGCCACCAATTGCGGATTCATGCGTGGTTTGCGCGTTGACGTGCCCTTGCGGACATCGCACATGAGACACTTGAAGGCCTCCGCATTGTTGCGATACGTGCACACGCTGCAGTCCCAGAAATTCTCCTCCAGCGCCTTCGCCTGCCGCTTGGTGCGCCGAATTGGCGATTTCTTATGATCCATAATAGCCACACCACCGTCCCGCCACGTCCGCACAAGACACCGCTCACCACGTACACGCTTCGCTCGCTGCGATTCAATTTTGGGCGTTTGCGACGCGCGCGAATTGCGTTTGCATACAGCACAACGGCAGCCGATGCGTTCGGAGCACCGCCATTTTCTCGAAGTCGGCGCGCCGTGCCCGGCAACACGTCGCAGCGCAGCGTTCGGCTGCGTTCCGTACGAGTGCGACGATACTCTGCTCAGAGCGCATGCGTTACCGCGTCGCTATGCGCGCTCCCTACGCTCGTCTTCCTCTCGCGATCATGTGTTCGCTGCTAACCTATATTTAAAATAGCCGGCCGAATAATTCCCCCAATTTCATAAAATATTCCGAATTACATCAAGTATAAACAAATCTCCCCATTTAACTAAATATTCACCACCCCGCAAACAATTGCGATCAACAATAAATACTGTGCAGGTAAATCAACAACAAGTATGAAATGTTTCATACTTGGTTTAAGCATGGGAAACACCTGTATGCAAGAACATGAGAGCTTCATCGCCAGCGGCTCTTCATGCAAACAAACCAGACTTGTACACTATAAATACACGGCAGTAGAAAAATGTTTTTAATAGATGTGCAAACAGTGCTATGATGGGAAAAGCGAAGTGAAATCAGCGTTGGCTTATGAAAAATGCGATGGCATTTCAGGTCGTGTATATCTATGTACAAAACGCATTTGCCTTTGAAATATTCAAGCAACGCACGAAGTGACATTTCTCCATATAAATAAACAGCAACTTACGTACAAAAATTGAACGAACGCAATAACATTCCGAACGTAAGTACAAAAACACTATTTCTCGGGCATGAATGTATTAATATTCAAAACTAAAGCATGCTGCGATGTATATAATTATAGGAAAAGAATTTGATAAGAATTCAGCGTCCAACGAGTGGAACAAAAAAGTTCAACAACGTCGACGACGACGAAGAAGAAGCTGGAACAAAACCGCAAGCGTAGTCTGAGAAGAACGAGAGCAACAATGGATGCTTTTTTGGGGAGCGACAAAGAAAAGGAGAACGCAAGGGAATTGATACAATGAGAGCAAAGAGGTAGAGAAGAAATGTTGCTGCTGGTCGAAAAACGGACGTGAATCATATAAAGTCTGCTTTGCGTTCAGTACTACGAAGGAGGCACACCACACTCGTGAAGTTTTGCCGTTGTTCTTCTTTTTTTCTCTTCTCTGCCACTTGCTCGTCCACTACCTGTATCTCGCATTTTTTCCCGAGCGCATACAAAATACACATACGTAACAGCATCTTCTCCACGCCACTATGCGTAAGGTTTACTCTTTATTCTTATTCTTCCTTTGCTTCATTATTTATTTTGTGTTTTTTTCTCTCGCATGGCGTTCGCCTCAAAGCCCAAGAACACCACCACTATGACCATGTGGATTCCAGGAAGGTGACTTTTGGCTGTGTGTTCGATTCTTGGAAATTCAAACAACTTGCACATCCACGAATGTGAACGAATTGCATAAGAATGCGTCAATAAATTGATTATAATAATTTTCATACTTTGAATTTGTTGATGAACAATAACCAGAAATTGTTGTTGAACAATTTCCACATGAACTGCATGAATATTTTTGCGAAACTAATTCGAACATGATGTGAGGGTGGTGGGGGAGTGGACCTCCCAAATACTGAATTGAAGCCCGAAATGTTGGAATGCAAAGACGTAAAGGCAAAGAAGAAGAGATATTAGAAGCATTCACATTGTGTGGTTGTTCGAGAGGATGAGGATGGTGTGCGCGTAGTGCGCATTTGCGAAGAAGACGCAAAAGGTAAGGGGGCAGCTTGAAGATATCGGGCGAACCCATGTAACTGTCATGCGTGACAGCATTGTGGGGGAGTTTGACGGTGACGTGCAGAGCGCACAAAGGATGCCTGCTTGGCTCCGGCTGGAAATGCTACTCTTGATCGCCGTCGTCGTCGCCGTTGCCAGCCGACGGCAGCAGCAGCAGCGGCAAGCACCTTGCCTGGTGCGTTCGCTTCACATATCTTGTGGGCTTGCGTTCTTCTTGTACCCACGGTTGCAACTTGTCCAACTTCAACATGCACGAATAAATGTTTCGTAGGTACACACAGAGCTCACGCTTGCCGTATTCATACAGCTCCCCGGAGCCATCATGTAAATACATGCGTACATAACGTAAAGTACATAATTTATGGATTTTTCATAATATACCGAGTGTTATTCAACAATTATCTAGCGAAAAGGAATAAACTTTCCAAATATCAAAATTTGCAAAAATATTAAAAGCCAAATTAACTATCACATTTCTTAAAATTTGTCGATGTAATGCAGAATAATCAAAGAATGTGCGAAGAAAACAGAGAAAATTATTTCGAATTTTACTTGATTTAGTTTGGTCGTAATTCAGCTTTAAATTCGCTAGTTTACTAAGTAAATTTTACTCAGCTACTGAATATGAAAATAAATTTAGAAAAAATAGTAGATAAAGATTATTAATTTATGAGAAGATTTCTGGTGTGTTTCAAACACGATAAGTTTTGATTAATATTTTTTAAAATTTCTAATTCTTCCTGATTGACTTAGTAAAATTATTTATTTACCAAAATCAGAATAATCGTAGAAAACTATTTCAAATTCTACTTCATTTTACTGATTCGGCTTACAATTCGCGATACTACTCAGTAAATTTTACAAAGCTATCGAAAATGAGAACGAAAGGTAGAAAATGTTTAGTTAATTATTTATGATACGATTTCGAGATTTCAAACGCGATAAGTTTACCTAAAAGAAATGTGCTAAAATTTCTAACTCTTCCGAATAACGTAGAAAACTATTTCAAATTTTGCTTCATTTCACTAGGGTTGTAATTCAACTTACAATTAGCAATATTCCGAAGTTAATTTTACAAAGCTTGGAATATGAGGACGAAGAGTAGAAATTGTTTATTTATTTATTTGCGGGACGATTGCTGGTATGTTCCAGACGCATTTTGCGGTTTTTGCAGCCGACACGCGTACACCGCAATACCACACATAACACATGCATCGAAACCAAAAACACGTTTCGCCGTGCACATCATATAAACAAAATACGAATGTTGCAACAAACGCAGGTGAGTCGGTAGCGCATTTCCTACAATGTCTCCTCACACTGGCACTGCGATAAATTTAATGTACTACTTGCTATATCGCGAATTCTTACGTCATTGATGACGTTTCTCTATCAACTTCTGCTTCGAATTATTTATAAACAAATCCATCTTAAACCAGGGAGAAAAAGACCAGCTGATAATTTAATTTAAGTGTATGCTGAATTTGTTTATCGTTCTCAAATAAACAATAAATTAGGTTAATTATATATTCATCCGTGCTGGCTTCATAATTAAGATAAAACAATTTTTGTTATCAAAGTTCAATTTTCAAAATGCAATTTCGCGTGAATCACATCATTTTAAACGAAAAACGCAAAATAAAAAGCGCCGCAGTGCAGTGCTAACAAAATGTTCATTAATAAAGTGTGCGCACTAAACAAATAAATTTCAGGTGTAAATATTTAATTAAAAAACGAATGGCGCAATACTTGAAACAATTGCATTTAATTGTGGTCGTTTACAACATGCCTACGTTTGTTTGTATTTTATTAAAGATCCAGCCAGGAATTTGATTAGTTGTAGATACACGAATCTAATTGAAATAGTTGTATTCAATCAATTCGCAATTGCGCATTTTTCCGCTGATTTTCTTTGCACGTTTTCGAATTAATTACAAACTACCACGTCAAATTCAATTTGCTTCTGTTGCGTTCATTTTTGAGAAGTATTACGGTTGACTACTGTATGAAAATAAACATGTTCAATTACGGCGATTGCGTAGCAAAGTCGAGAAGTAATTGATAGTTGTGTTCTATGATTACCATCAATTTTTTGCGCACGCCTTTTTTATTCGTCGCACTAGATCACGTTCGATATTATGCGCAGTGCATCAGTCGAGTGCGCTCAGCAGCACATCATCATATTCTTTGCTCGCGAGAGACCCGCGATGATGTTGACTGCCACTACTAATAATAATGATGAATTGCAACTGAAACACGTTTTCCTCATTTGCGCGCTGTTTGGATAAGTGATTTAAATGTTGCCTTTTTTCGTTCGGCACACGATGTGCGTTGGCGTTGGCGTTGTTGCTACCGTCAAATGATCTTGTTGGGTGTACAAATTATATACTCATAATCTTGATACCTTGTAATTTCAATAAGTCGATTGAATTAATTCAATGTATTACAAGACATGAACTTACGTGCTTGCAAATAGCAACTTTTAGGATATATCTCAGTCAATTTAACCATTCATAATTAAATTATTTAAACAATTGATTATCATCAAATAGAAATATTACTTCAGGGGGAAAGATATTCGCTCAAAGGGGTTGTAAAATGAGGAAAACGCATAATTTCTCGAGAAAAATGTATGATCCAAGAGAGAATTATGAAAATTTAAATACAACTACGAAAATGAACTTATTCGCTTGCAATTTGTACATTTTGGAAGTTATTACTTCAGGGAGAAGTATAAGAGACTTGCTTAAGGGGGTTGCAAAACAAGGGAAAAATATGAAAAACAATATATTTTGTGATTTGGAAGAAACGATTTAAAAATCAACTAGTGCTTCTCAAAATGGACAAAGAACCCTTAATAGTGCTGGTACCATCCAAGGGGATGATAATCGCTTAAGCAATATATGAGGAATGTTAAATCAACGAAGAAAAAAAGCATGAAAAGATGAATTCTAGTGTTAATTAGAAGATGTAATTAACCAATGGAACACCAAATATTTTTTCTAGAAAAGGGGCGGCATTTAATCGGCATATCATCAACAAGGGTTTACTAAATAGTGTCTGGAAAATATTCTCTATTCTCTTAAGCAAAATTTAATTAAGAAATAAAACTTTCAACTATTATCATCAACCAGAAGGTATTTGATTAAATTTCCTTCGTAATTATTTTCGCAATGCATCTTTAATTATTTTGTCGTTGTACTATAAATCAGAAATTTTTCAAAAATTTCCTCGTTCCCCTTTGCCGCCGAAACGAGTTGTGTATTAACTTAAAATGATGTGTTGTCGTATATGGAAATAAATGTGAGATATTAGAAATTGCCTTAAGAGGGTTTTAAAATAATTAAACTCATTCCGCGAATAAGATGTGAAAGAGGTAAAAAGCATAGTTTCAAAAATGTTCAATATAACAAGCTGTCGGGCAGCCGTCCGAGGAATCGGCGAAAAAATGTCAGCTGTCGAACAGGACAGTATCCAGTCTAGGCGAGAGAGGGGAAAAAAGCACGGGCTTCCTGGAGTCCTGCAAGCCGCATCCGCGCCGCATAAACAACGGCAAGCTGTGTATCAAGCGCACAGCCACGTCTTGAGAAAAGACGTCGACGACGACGACGACGACGAGGCGGCTCGCGATATTAAAGCAGCACATTTGATAGCGCCGCATCGCGTTTGTGATATCTGCTTTAGTCAGTCAAGTGAAACGATCCGATGAACCGTATCGCAGTGTGTGCAGCAGCAGCAGCAGCAGCAGCGGCGGCAGCGAGCAGTCGCGCCTGCCAGTCAACTTCTCGCGATGCGCGCCGCCAGAGAGAAGAGAACCAGTCGCAAGTCGTCGTCGTCGTCGTCGTCGCGGCGAGCGCCCGATTTTTTTCACCGTCCACTGTGTGTATGACGTGCATACGTGGACGTACGCGATCGCGAGGAGCGAGCGACAGTAGCAAAGCCAGCCAACCTACTTATTAACGAGCACTTTTTTCTTATTTCAACATACACGCGAACCGCCAGTCAGTTGCAAAAGCTACGTACGTACGACTCGCTTGCTTGCGGAGGCGCGTACTCGCATATTATGCGCGTTCATAAATTGTCCTGCCGTTCACATAAATTATTATCCTTCCTCCTTGCGTTTTCTTTTCGCTTCAACGAAATCGCGCCGATATAAACAATGCATAAATATCATAAACGCAAAGCCTTTGTTGTTCATGTTTCCGATTGTTGCTTTCAAACTAAACTTAAAATTCACTTACCCATTTTTCAATCTAATGCAAGAGTCGGTCGATACATTTTCATCCTGAAACAAAAATAAAATAATTAGTAAATATTTAAAGTCTCTTGTTCTAAGGACTTTTCGGTTATAGCGACGCACAGCTTAAATTAGGGATTAAATACATTAAAGTTCGATTGAATCAGAATCAGAATAAATTCATTGATATTATATTCGGATATAACGACGAAGAATTCTACGATTGGGATATTTGAAAGCAGCTGAATTTTCCAATTTCAGAATTTTCTTGAAATTTTAACTATGCATGAAAAAATTGGTTTTCCCCTCATATCCTCCGAATATAAGAAGGACTAAGGGTATTGAAGTAGTCGTTATAACCGAAATTTACCTATTCATTATGGAAATTTAGTTTAGTTATTAGAAAACAGCTAAAGTTTTTCTATCCCGGAATTTTCTTAAAAATTAAAATTTTAATTCATGGAAATATCAGTTTTCTCTCATATTTTCCGCATATAGCGATGATAAATGCGATAACAATAGTCGTTATAACCGGAATCTACCTATTTATTATGGAAATTTAATTGAGTCATTAAAAAACAGCTAAATTTTCCTGAAAATTTCACCAGTCATAGAAAAATTGACTTTCTATCATATCTTTCGCATATAGCGACGACTCAGTCGTTATAACCGTAATCTACTGTATTCAGTATAGAAATTTTGATATCCGAAAAGAGAAAATTTACGAGAGTCATTAAAGACATCGCATCGTATCGCATTCTCGCAAGTCTCTTGCTCTTGCATGTGGTGGCAGTAGTAAACGTGTGAAAAATGCTAAGCACGTTGCCTAGTAACGAATCTAAACATTGTTTGGAAAAGTTCCCAGTTTCCAGTTTGGCGCAGCCATGGCGGTAACCATAGCAACTATGACAACACTGCGCTCTGCGTGGCGATCCAACATTGGAATTTCTCACATTCTAATTTACGTCTCACATGATTTATATTATTATAAACATACACACACATTCATACACTCTCGCTAGACTGGAATGGCGTATATTCATTGCTTAATTCAAAATATAAATTGTGTGTTCGTTTGCAGCAAAATTCGCATTGCGAATTGCTATGGCAACACAACACACACTCTCTCATGCCGTTCAATTTCAACAATGACAGTATGCGTATGCGTGTGTGTGCATGCGAATAGAATCGAAATGTTTATTTCTAGTGCAATGGAATTAGGCATTCGCGTTCGATTAGTGGTGGATTTTATGCACTCGATGAGTGAGCGAGTACGACTGCTGAACACGCATATAATAACAACAAACAAGTGCATAGAGAGTATACGCATGCATGCATGCCAGTGCATAGTGTGCCTGCCGGTGCTGTTTATGTGATTCCAATCATGAATTTGTGTACAATTATCAAGCAGAAACATGTTGATTATAAACATATTCAAGAAGTGTGTATTTATTATGATCATAATAATGACGTAATTCAAATCAGTCCACCGCACCGGTGCACCGCGCGTTTGCGTTGCAGAAAACTTGCCAATTTCACGCAATTTCGACACTCGACAATAAGACAAATGACTTGACTTGACTTGCCAAAGAAAAAACCAAGTCTAACTCTGACAGAAAGTTGCATGACTATGCAAAAAAATGAAAGAAAAAATATGGTAGTTTGTCAGATTGTAATTATTTTTCAAATTTATGCTTCACATTTATGCGCCTTTTACTTTTTATGCAGTTTTTTCTTCTAAATTCTAAACGCAGATAAAACTCACTCACTTGCTCATTCACCGAGTGTTCAGTTCATTTATGAATTCCCGCAATCATTTGCATGCAACAGATTTGCAGTTTATGCGTAAATTTCAAACCCTCAGTAAATTATAATTACACCGTTTGCTTGCACGTTATAATCAGGAAACTGTTTTAAAATGCACAGCTTATAATGATTATTAGTATGATAATACATTATTAGTAACACGAGTGTTAAACGCATACTATACAGGGTGTTTTATCCTCTTATTCTCGCCCTCACGCCGATTACATAACCTACGAAAATGTAATAAGTAAGAACTGAAATCGAGTACGTCAAATGTATTTTTATTTATGTACTTATTACGTGTACATGTTTTATTTGAGTTATAATAAAATGAACGCCTGCGACGAAGAATTATACGTTTCGCAAGGATAAGAATTAGCATATTTACCTATGGCTAAAAACAACTTTGAATCGAATGCTTGCAAACACATACAGACACACATGCACACACATATACAGATTGTCGAATGCTGCAAGGTTGCATTTTTGTGTGCGTGCGAGACCAATTCACATATGAATATTTCATATGCTATTTGCGTTTGAATTTAGTTTTCTCGAGAAAATATAATAATAATCATAAGGTGCACATGAGATGCGCGCCACCTATGCGTGTTTCGAAAATTTAACAAGATTCATTTGCATTTTGTTTTTCTGACTGAATTTTTCCGGTTTATTTGTTATATTTGATGACGTATTTGTGTGTATGCGTGTGTGTGTGTGTACATGCAGTGAACGAAACAGAAATTCATATTATCAGTGGCAGCTAACGCGTTATCAGTGCGCGTATCGTCGCACTGTCGCCTCTGGGATGATTATTAATTTGCTATCAAATTGTACACACGTTGTTTACAAAGCGCGGCGTGCGCGTACGTACTTGAATTATTTATACATTTAAAAAGCGATATGCATACTACGCGCATGCGAACCATACTTTTTTGGTCCTCGTCCTTTTGTGTGAGTTTTGTCAAATGTGTTTATCCTTGCGATGTGACTCATATATAAATATACTGTGTGTGTGTTGTGTGTGTGTTACATTTGCAATTGTACACCTTTTTTCGTTTGTAATACGAATCTTTGAACATTCGAACAGCATGTTCACACATTCGCGCGACGACAAAGCATATGTAACACAATCATCAGCACGAATGGATGATGATCACGATGATGATGATGATGATGATGATACAAATGCGCATTGCGTTCCTCTTTTTTTGCGAGCGCGCGCGCGTGTGTATTCGTTTCGCATTACGTTATTGCGGGCGCGTTAGTGTAGCGTTTGTTGTTGCATGACCAAATAGCAACCAACACGCGGATGAAAGTACATACGACGAGGCTTCATCCGCGACTGACTGGTGACTGCGATGATGACTGACTCGGCCTTGAGCGCCAATTATTATTTTTTGTTCCCTTGCAATTGTATGATGTCTCTCGATGTGTATTGTCTGTATACGTCATCAACAACCACAACATACTTTAATTACAAATGCCATCTAATGGTTTTTCGCTTATAACGACCGAAATTTCACGGATTTTGAGGATATTTTAAGCAACAGCGACTGCGTTAAAGCCGAATCCTAATTGTCTATTCCTGATTACGAATTAGCCTAATTAATTAAGACGATAATTAATTAAGATGAAATAATCTTAGTATTTTTATCTAGGGGATGGTTTATTATTTAGAGATGACATTTACTTAATTTTCTGGGTAGTTTTCTGTTAGTACTAGAGTGGAATCTCCCGATTTGAGTCATTTTCCCGATTTTCGTATATAACGTCGATGATTTTTGGATTATCCCTTTATGGTCGCTATATCCGAAATGACGTGAATTTAATTCACGAGTAATAGTAACCATTTTTTCCTAGAATTATTGATTAAATGATAAGAAATCAACACGGACTGTATGGGTATTGCAAGAGGAAATGTGTAACCCGGAAATAGCTTTGTCTATCTAGCAATGTGAAATTCAAACGGCAATGTGAATTTGTCAATCCGTCATTTGTAATGGCTGACGATTTGTAGCGAAATCGAAATTTGGAAAATAAATTGCATGCTAGGAGGCTGCAGAAGGATCGTGGAAATTTCGAAAATGATTTCGTCGCTGGCTGAAATAACGCTGAAACTAGCTGGCCGTTATTTGATAGGTGGAACAATTTTATAATAATAAAATGATATCGATTTTCCAATAATACTATGCGTTAGTAGTAGGTACCTACAGCCGAAATTTCCAAATTGCAACGTGCCGATTGCGTGCGTTTTTATCGCGCAGTGTCAATGCACCTTTCAGCGTTCGGGTTGTTCACCAACGATCGAGCGCATTATGCATTATTGCAATATTCATTAATGAGCATTTTGCAAATATGCAAAATAACAGCAATGGCACATATGCATAATTACCAATTAATCCTTGCGTACTGTAGACATGCATTCCCAGACGTGTATCATGTATCATTGATATCATATCACAATTTTCAAAAACTAAGTAATTTAAAAAAACTTAACTTTACTTGAGTTTTCCAAGTTGAAATCTACGCAAAAAATGCAGAAAGAACGGCTAAAATTGTTGAAATAATATTAATTAATTATTTTTCTAATTATTTTATGACAAAAAGAAAAATATTGAGTAAGTTTCAAACTCACTTTATACGGTTAAAATTTGTGTTTAATAAATTGTTAAAATAATCAATAAAACTAATTATTATTCGGGTTTTTCTTATCACCAAATGGAAAATGTTAATGTAGAATTAATACGAAACAAATGATTTTAAGGAAATTTTTGGTTTTCAAAAAAAATTCCCACAGTGCATTAATCCAAATGAAATTCAAACAGTGAATTAAAAATTAACCAACAATCATAAATATCCCGAGAATATTTGGTAATCCACGAAAATTTAAATAATTCAAACACCCACGAGAATTATCCATAATCCCTCAACAACGTGAAACAAATTTGTTTAACGCTATTCAATTACAGCATGAAAGAAAAATCCACCTAGTAACTTGAATCTTTGACGTCCGCATATTCCGTTTGAATGCAATGACAATTTCCAGTTTTTCTTTCAACTTTTACGAACGCGTGAAAATACGCAAAAAGCGCGCGCCTCCTTAATCAGCATGCACGCTGAAATTAATTACGCGTACCGAGTGTAATAATAGATATGAGCGTGCAATTCTATTAGCGCTCGTAGACAATGTAATTATGCACAATTAACGAACAATAATTACCGATGAACGTTGCCCATAGAGTACACGACAGCGCGTGAGACACCTGTCAATCGCTCGCACGTCGGGCAATGCAATGATAACCACAATGCGCTCCGCTCTACCATCGGCGATTTTCAATTAGACATGGCTTATACGCAACCCCGACTGAGAGATAACAAAATAACGAGCAATAAAAAAACCATACGGTGTCAAAGTAATGATATGTAATTCGCATAAATTGCTCATTAGATTCAATAATCCTTGCAAACATGCCGAATACAATGGGATGTTCGGTATCATATCAATATTTACTTAAGTAAGGTTTGCTTTATTCTAGAATATAATTGAAAATTTCTAGAAATTACGTTACGTTAATGCCATAATTTTCTAATACTCGTTATTACCAGTTTGAAATTAAAATTTTAATACAGTTTTAACTATTCGTGATACAGTCGATTCCGATTTTGATATCGTTAAATCTCAAAAATGTTTACATAATTCATGATACAGTCGATTCCTGTTAAGCGACTATTGAAAAATCACAGTTATACATTGTTTACTCACTATTAAATGTTCAAAACAGTTTCCAAAATCTGGGAAAGATGATATAAATTCATATAGTAAATTCACATTATAAAGTTGATATGAAAACCCACCCTTATCCTCCATTACCTGTAGATATTTTCATACAAGTAAAATATGTAAGAAATGTCGCTATAACCCAGTAGTTCTCAAAGTGGTATCACTAAGGGGGGGGGGGGGCGGTGATAGTTCGAAAATAAAGCCATATTATACCAATTCAGAGTTCAACAAAAAAAATTGAATAATTTCAAAGTTCAATTTGCACTTTTCCCTTGCTAATTGCTATTAAAACACAAAACAAAATTAATTTCCAGGGAGGCATAGAGTAATATTTTTCTGGAATGGGGGTGGTAGGCTGACATATACTCAAAATACTCGGGATTTTATGGATTTGTCAACTACTCTACTTGATAGGTTGATTATACAGGTATTGTTGTTGATAGACAATACATAGTTCAATAAAAATTTTATTTAAGTCTTAAATTTTCGTTTTCCTTCCGCTTCTTCTCTTCTCAATCTCTTGTTTCGTGCATTCGCGAATCAATCACGACATGCTCCGAAACATAACCATTGTTGTTGCATTTTAACAAATACTGTCTGCTCTCTTCCCTTCTCCTTCATTCACAATTTACATAATTTTTCATACATCTTCCTCCCTTTCTTCCTTGCTTTATCAATTTGTTGATGTTTCCGCTTTTCTTTCGCTATATTACAGTAATCAATTTCATACATGTCAATTGATTTATATATTCGTTTGTTTTGTTTTATAATTACACTATGTACAATTGGGAAATATCCGTAATAATAATAAGAATTAATAATAATGAATCAATCGAATGGAATTCGTATGGGCCTTGTTGATTTTTCGACGAGTATTTAAATCAAGGGAGAAACAAATCAATCAATAACATTTTCAATGCGAATAACAAAATATTAACGAAAAAAATCTTCTTGCTTTTTTTTGTTCAATTGCAATTGTTTGATTATCAAGTTTTATAACAACAAACGAGAGGAGCAAGTTCAATGCAAATGCAGTCATTATTGAAAATATTCACATGGTACTAACTAATGTCGGTTTTCCAAAATGTTTGCGTGACCCGAAGGGCCGAAAAGGTCCGCAGGTAGAAACCCTTACGTTCTGAAGAGATGCAATTCACCGAAAAGGAAAAATTCTAAGAACTGTCGGATGCTGTACGCTTGTTGCACTCTGATGAATTAATGTTATTCGGGCTTTAGACTTTTCCAAAGCTATTCAATTTTCGAGGGTGGACCCAACCAAGCGGAGCAAAGCCAGACAGAATTCTTGCATATGTGGACCGAACAAGAAACAGGATGAACACGTGCACGAAGCAACAAAGACGCACCGAAAAAGTAGAACAGGTAAAAATCATCAAGGGTGACATTTTTCGAAGAAAGTGCATACGTGAAACTCTAGATTTTGATTTATCATTTCGGCCGAGGGCAGCAGCCAAGCAACTCAAAGAAGAAAAGAAAAAACTTGATTAAAAAAGAAAACGAAGCACAAGGCAAAGAAGTAAAAAAAATATTCTTGCAATGAACGCGTATAAATTGGCTTCGTTTTCTTCATCATCTTCGTCTTTGTCGTCGTTTCCTTCTTCTCGAACCGACGACATTCTTTGCGCTCTCCACCAACAACATTCTTCTTTTTCTCTTATCCTCGCTCACTCGCTCGCAACGAACCAACCAACCAACTCAACTAATGCAATCTCAAGATTTCTCAAAATGTCTTGCGTATTTTCCGAAAATTCATTTATTCCACGAATCAACTCAATTCAACAACAATGCAAGTATGCAAATGTCATTGTTTTGCAAACGTTCGCAATTGCGCGTGCGCGTACTGAAATAGTTCTGTACGGTTGCGTACAACATTGCCCGCTTTTTGCTCCGAATGGAAATAAAATTGCAAAACGCAAAATTTTGAAATTTTTACCCAACGAAAGCAAGAAATGTGCTCAGGTGTGTTTTCTGTCGTAACAAAAGAGACACGGACACACGGACACACGCACACCACGCCAACGCCAACAACAATTGCGCGCGCGTTCCACATAAATAATTTTGTTGTAACGACTGTATAAATATTTTTTGCATTGAACTTTTCTCTCTCCTCTCTCCTTCTCACTCACACACACTTTCGCCCTCTTTCGCGTTATTGTTGTAATGTGAATTTTTCCAAGGCCTTGCGTTTTTCGTGTGTTCTCTTCTCGCAACAAATAAAGAAAAAAAAACAGCAACAATCAAGAAAATGTTGTAATACATCTTTTATCTATTTTATCCTGCGGTTATTTTTGTAAGAGTCCTTCATCTCCTTCTTTATCATCTTGTTCTGCAATTTGAAAATATCCTACGCATTTTTTGTTTAGTTTAGTATTTGCTTCTTTTTCTTCTTCTTCTTTTGCAACCAATCCAAAACAACAACATCAACTGTTTGCTCTACGTGTTGCATAAAGTGTTCTTATTATCTTCCTTTTTTTTTTAATTATACGTCATTCGTTTATAACTATCACAGCTCATTGCGCACACCTCGGTACGTGGTTAAATTTTCTTCAAATTTCCTTCCTGCCTCTTCGTTTTGCTTGTCATCATCATCTTCATCTTCTTCTTATCAATTCATTAATTTATTACTTCAGTTTAATATATTTATAGAATTATTTAATCAATCTATCTAATAAAAAAAGAAGAGCCTACGTGTGTATGTCTTTTATTCTTTGTCCGCATTTATTAACACACATCACACTCGCTCTCTTGCTCTGCCGCAGATGAAACATTCTTATTTCATCTTTTTGACTCTTTTCTCTCTCTCTCTCTCTCGCTCGCTCGCCTTCCTGCATTGGCGGCGGCTATGTCAGTCTCCGCGCGTCGTATGACATCATGAAGTATAAACCACTTGTTGGTCCATATTCATAGCTCCGACGAGCGGGCGCATCCGCTTGTTCTTTTTCGTCCCGCGCTCAACACACACACACCACACCGGATGGAGCAGCGGCGTTGTTGTTGTTGTTTGTTAGTCAATTGTCTATTTGTTCACTAAATTTGTTGCATTTCAAAGACCGAATACAATAACAAGCAACGATTGTTGTATATCAGCGATGAATAATTTTGGGGGGATGGACAGAAACAGAAACAAAACGTTTTGCGTTGCACTCGTATCGCTCGCTTAGGTTGTTGGATGGTTTCACCTAACGTGCCACAGGCCCAAGTTGAGTATACTTAGTTGCGGTAGTTTCATGATGCGCTCGAGGCCGACGGTGGTTATCCGCGTGCACCCGTACAGGTCGATGCACTTGAGCCGCGTGAGGGAGTCGGCGATGATGTTCAACCCTCGGTCCGTGACCAGACTGCACTGCCCGATGTTGAGGGTTTCGAGGTCGTGCAGGGTTTTGGCGATGCGCGCCAGCCCATCGTCCGTGATCTGGCATGCGCTCAGCGAGAGTGACTTAAGATTAAACAGCCCCTGCGAGATGTGCACCAGCGCCTGATCGCCGATCTTATCACAGAACGAGACGTCCAACGATGTGATTCGCGACCCGCCCTCGGCGAGGTACGCCATGCCAATGTCGGAGATGTTATCGCATGCGCGCAGGTTCAACTCGCGCAGTGAGACCATTTTGGCGAGATGCTTAAGTCCGCTGTCGGTGATGCTGACGCAAAAGCTCAGATTGATGCTCTTGAGGGACGTGAGACCAGTGGAGACATGCTTGAGGGCTTCGTCGGATAGCCGTTGGCAATCCTGCAGACCCAGATGCTCTAGCGCCTGATTACCGCACGCGGTGTCCTTGCTCAGTCCGGCAAGGTGGCTAATGCCCTGGTCGCTGATATGCCAGCAGGAACGCAGGTTCAGTCTTTTCAATTTCTTGAGACCCCACGCAATCAGCACCAGACCCGTGTTGGTGATGTTGCAGCAGCCGCCCAGCTCGAGCACCTCGAGATTCTTGAGGAATTGCGCGATACGACTGAGCGAATTGTCGGAGATCTGCTTGCACAGCGAGAGATTCAACTCGGTGAGGGACGAGGAGTCGGCGAAGAATGCGTTCATGATTCCGATATCCCCAACGTTGTAACAGCCGCTCAGGTTGAGGGATTCGAGATTCGGAATGCCCTGCATGACGTCGCGCAACGACCGCCGCAGGGACAGCACCTGCACGCGTTTGATGCCCCGCTTGACCAGGGACGCGAAAAGCGATGGGTTCGCACGTCGAAGGTGGAGTTTCGCCTCGACGCCGCGCCACACGGACTTGTGGTAGGCCGCATCGCGCCACGTTGTGCACACCTGTGCGGCGCGCCCCTTATCGCGGACCTCCAGATAGCTGAAGATGATCGCCAGGATCTCGGGGTACAAGCACGAAATGTGCGTTTGTCCCGGGTCGATTTCGACCGTCTCCTCTTCGGTAATCTCGCGCTGCATGTAGTGCAGTTCTTGCACGGGCGTGTGGAAGTGCTGCGGCTGGTGGAGGCGGTGATGGTACGGCTGGAAGCGCGTCGTGCCATGGTGATGGTGGTGGTGACGCAAAAGCGCCGCCGTCGAGAGCAGCGGCACGGGCAATTCGGTGAAAAGCACCTGCGTCGGATCTTCCATCATATTTACTGATATCATAGACATTGGAGAAGCGGCCAGGCAGTTGGCATCACCACGCAAACGCACAACAGATATTTTCGAATCAAGTCAGGTGGTGGTGCGCGCATGCGCAACCTGCTCAATTCACTTGAGCGCACGTATCTCTTAAGAGGGTAACAAGCACGCACAAAACAATTCGATCGCACTACTAACAAACTTTTCGTATACGCGCAGATTCCGCAAGTTCTATCACGCTTTACGTATTCGTGGGTTTAGCGACGCTGGAACGACAACATGACTTTCGGGTTTGACTACACGCACCCGCGCCACACGACTGCTCGCTACGAACTGATGCCTCCTACTTGCGGTGGCGAGCGTGGAAGGCTCTCGCGTGTGCGGCGAGAGAGGCAGCGGGCCGGCCGAACGATGAGTGCGACGCGGACGGGCGGTGTTCGTACGCGTACCGCTTGGAGGCAGCAGTGTGGACGAGAGCGCGCGCGCTCTTGCCTTATTCCATTGGCCACCATGCGCGCCACGTGACTGCCAGCCTCGTATCGATTCGGTCGTGCACGGCGCGGAATTTTTAAGTTTCGGTCCGAACGCTAGTTGCGTCTTCGTTTTCCAATTTCGAAAAAGCCTCCTCGCGCCCCCACCGCCACCAGCAGTCGCCGCCGCTGCCGGCGGCTAGCCTCCCAAACTTACATCAGCGCAGCGCGGCGCATTCATTCGCTTACTTTGAATTTGTTGTTGTTTTTCTTGTATTGCGCGCTGTAAACAAAAGTCGAATGCGCATGCGAACAAAAGCGACAAACACGTACGCGAGGAGAAGACGAACGAACGTACAACTCCGGAGAAAAGCAAACGTCGAGCAAATCTCAAAGCTACATAGCCCTCGTGTACTTTTGTTTCCTGTGCTCTCGCTGGAGCAAAGGATAGATCCCCATTGACGAGAGCAGCGGCAACTTTATTCCCGAAAAAGCGACGCGCATTGCATAAAATACGAAGCGAGCCGAAACAAAAATATTGAAAAACAAGCGGGCGAAAAAAATAAACACGACGTATTTGAAATGCGAACGAAAAAGTGCTGCCTGCCTGCCTGCCTGCTTGGCCAGCAGCGAGTCTCGCTCGATGCAGCCAGAGAAATGCAGCGGCGAAGAAGACGAGAGCAAAAAAGCAACGACGAAAGAAACGCAGCGCGCAACGAAAAGAAGCAGAACGCGAAGGAAAAAAACGCACACACACACGCATGCCGGCTGCGCACGATGCCGGAGCATGGCACATTCGGAAAGAAAACACGTAAAAAACAAATATCCAAGAGAGTGCTGGGCTGCTTGTGTGCCTTCCACACACTCGCAACGATGTCACATGCCAGTGCTTCTCAAACCCAATCATCAATACTCATCTCCCCCCCGAAACAACACTATGCGAAACACCTGCAATCGCCCTCGTCAATTTGACCATTAAATTCGCAATAGAATTCCCCTTGAAACATTTTGACAACCTCTGATTAAATTATACCTCTCACTCGCTCCGCTATAGCCGCACAACACTATGCATAGTATACGAATGGATATCGCGCGAGAGAGTTGGCGCAATGAAAGCGCAATGCAAACGACAAGAACAGAGAGATGGGGCTGCACAGTGAAGAGTATATCGCTTGAAAATTCAAGCGGATAGAATCGAATGGAAGCTCCTGCTGCCTGCCACCGGCAGTGATGCATACGCACGTGTGAATGTGTGTGACATGTACGTATACGATTCTTATATTTAAAATACGTCCATGAGTTTGAAACTACAATACATTCACGCATCAGATACACAAGCGTGTGTTACGTTCACGTCCATCCTGCTAGAGTAGAGTGAAACACGAAACGACGTACACACACACATACGCCATAATCAAAATCGCTCGCATGCATGCGTTATATCTATCTGCACATAGTGCATATATGCATGTTCAATTCAATACGTATTTACATATGAGTCAAGTATATACCCACCACCAATGTATACCACCTATACACGCAGTGAGTGTGTGCGAAAGCAAAAATAAAATTGAATATCACAACCAACTAACTAAATATTCTCTACGCAAGAAAAAGGAGCAAGAGAGTGAGCGAGTGTGGTGTATGTTGCCATGACAATTAAACAGCGAGTGGCTATCAGTTTTGTTATAAATTATGATGCTGCAAACGAGTAAAATATTCATAGTTTGAAGTAAAATTCAAGAATTTCAACTGGCGTTATTTATAGCATTAGAAATGCGAGATATTTTGTCAATTTTCTAAGCCCAATAAAATAGACGTGGAGGATATTTAAAAATTGTGGAAAATGCACATAAATAGTGTTAAGGTCATCGTTTGAGTTGAATGCATGTATTTGCAGTACATAAACGAAGGAAAAAAATTGGAATTTTTTAAAGTTCTTAAAGTTCCTCAGTTCACTTCGCTTGGCTGCTGGCACTTGCATGCAATGCATGTACGTCGCGGTGCGCACGCAATGCATGCCCATTCCGTACCAGTGCCAGTGCATTTATCAGTGGTTACCAACCTATTACTACCTGGCGCAGCATAATATTAAGTAGAATTATTCTGAGACTTGGATTTCTCTTATAATCTAATTCTAGAAAATGTTAAGTTGGCTTTCATGAATTGGAAAAATCAATTTCTTGTTCTGTTTGCAAATAGCTAAAGATCTATTAAAAAGTATATGATTTTGCATGGAATTTGTTCATAACTGTACAATAATAATTGATCGTTATAAACAATATTACTGAAATGTTGTATAAACGGGAAAATTTAAACTAATTTGTAGTAAAAATATGCTTCAAATAAACGAAATGTGGATAGTAACTTGTTGTAATCTGAGATTAGAAAAAACAGGTAAGATTTTGAGTGATTTGAGTAGTTTGTTGTTAAAATTGGAGATGTGTTGGAAACTACTGTTTTAAATGGATGCAGTACGCGCGGTGAGTGAAGGGTACCGAAATGCACGTGCACATGCAATGAACGACAACGATATTGTACGGTATGGTACGTTTTGTACATACGTACAGTTCGTACGGTAGACGAACGTGACATGCACAGGGAACAAACCGTCCACTCTTCAAGTATGTCCGCCTGACTTGACCGAATATGCATTTATGCATCATGGGTTTTTACATGCATTCGATTCATCTTGCAATACTAGAAAAGAATTACAAATCCAACTTTGCGAAAACTTGTATAATGTGTGTAACTTGTGTGACACACTTTGGTTAAATTACTCTCTGATATTTTTTTAAGCTACTGAAGAAAAACGAAACACCCTAGCTTGTCTTTCAAAAAAAATGTACGTCTTTGCATTCTTTGAGATCAAAACTGAAAATGAGTAATGAGCTTGAAATGGCTCAATTGAAATGGAAAATATTTTTTGTTTAAAATTTACTCTTTTAATTGAATTGCTAAAATGAATAATTATTCACCATTTGAGAGACGTAATTAAATAAATAAAATTATTAGCATATAGCTCACAATCACAATAATTAAAGCTAATCAGGTAAAAAACGCAAATATAAATTTGAAACTTGGCGCACATAAAAATGAAAGTGCTCTCTTCATATTCCCGCGTGCGTGTTCAATTCGCGCAAATTCTCATCGCGTAGATAATAAAATAAAATGAAATAAAATATACATCCCGAAACGAAATGAAATGAAATAAGAACCCTCTTGTGTTTCTCGTGTTGCTTCCGAAACTGTTAATAACTTCCAATTTATCAAATTTACCATAATAATTATAATTTATAATAAACAACTAAGTATTTACTAGATGTTAATAAATTTTAATATTATGTATCAAAGAAAAGACAAAGAAAATTCTATCATTGGAAATTTAAAATTCCCTTTCTACCCTTGAAAAGCACAATTTCATTTATCGTTTCCTTATTACTTGCAATTATTTATTCAAGAATTAAACGCAATTTTTCGCTTAATAAATAAAACATTTCCTACGAAAATTAAATATTTTATGGTTTTCAAATCCCACCTCGAAAATTAACCATTACATCAGCTTCACATGATATCAAATTGAATTGCAATAAAAATAATTGAATGTTTTCGCTTTCGTCACAACTTTTCAATTTTTAGCACATAGTTTGCGAATTGAATTCATTAGCGCACATCTCTCCGCACGCGGAAGAAAACAGCGTGCTAACTGTATTTTTAACTGCAGTTGTAAAAAGCACAGTTGGAACGCTACTTTTTTTTAGTTGTAAAACGGCGGCGCCATCCAAAGGACGTCGAAGCGGAGAGACGCGCGCGGCACTTTCGTTTTCACGTTTTCACAGCAATAAGCGATGATGATGATCAGCGGCGTTTACAATACGGCACGAATCGGCTCGCGCTCAGTGCGCCTTGTAAATAAAGCAATAAACTAATTAGTTTACAGCTCTCTTGCAAGACGATACGCATAATATGCTGCCGCCTTGCACTGCGATTATAGACGAGGAAACAACAACAACAACAACAACAGCAGCAAGACGTTGAGTGCGAAACGCACAATGTTTATCCGAATAGCATGCCGTACTATTATAATGCATCTCGTTGGAATTTACGATTTTTCGTTTATTGCCCATTTATTGCATCCTAACATGCATGACGTGCCGATTGCTTTACCTACGTACGCATTGACAGGTAGAATGATCCAATGTAATCTTTGCAACAATAGCTAAATGTTTAGATTTATTACACGCGCATTACATATGCTTGCAAATTTTAAATATGATTTATGCAAAATTCTCAATACTTTCAAAAGTGTGAATCTGATCCAGTAGTAAGCCAGGATATTATCTACTAATCGCAATGTTTATCTATTATTTTCAAACATACCTTAAAATATTAACCTACTTTCCGTTTATTTGAGAAAAAAAACAACAAATTTTAGCTTACTTTCTAGATATTTTCTGTTTTAAAATAAACTTCTCCCGGAAAATTTTAATGAATTATTAAAATTTTTAACCAACAAAGTAGTGTAAAGTATTAATTAATAAATATTTCTAATATTTTTAATCTAATTTGCAAAATGGCTATGTAGAATAATTTAAAATATGCAAAAGTATGCAAGAGCACTGAGCAGGTAGGAAAAAGCTGTATGCCGTGTGATTATAGCCTCCCTGTTGAGAATTTCATGATTTTGGATTTTCAACGCGCGACTACCAATAGGTTACGGCCGGGTTTTCGGTTCGCAGAAATACGAAACGCATTGATGAGTATACTGCGGGTCTTATTATAGGCCCGAGGATATTATAAGGCATAACATCCCGTATTATAGGCTGCACGTTGCCTACGGCTTTACAAAATGCCGACTGCATCAAAAATTCAAAATTTGCCGTGTACATAGTGAGCACAAGAGCGAGAGAGAAGCGTTCCACAATATTGCACCGAAAATGCGCCGACAAAATATTACTTTATTACGTTCTATTATCGCACGACTTGTAAGTGTAACAAGCGCAAAATCTCCAAGCAATTCATTTTTATTGATCTATAAAGTCATTTTGTCACAATTGACCCATAAGATCTGCAATCATTTCAACGCAAAATATTATAAATTTTTATAACCGTAAAAAGTTATTGATGCGCCGACAATATTTGTCAATGTCCTGCGAGACACATTAGTCTATCGCAAATACGCAATTACCAATTATAATAATAAAGTTTTAATACGAGACATTATCTTAATTTCATCAATGTCAATTAAACCAATAAAAATTAACTTTTGATAAAAGAATTCGTACTATTGCAGCTAGTGCGCCATCTAGAACAGATAGATCGTAATATAACCCGCCATTTTCAAATCTTTTAAAATTACAGATCGCCTGCCAAGTTTCATACGCCAACACCGGATGGCGCATCGTGTCTCCTTGCTTTTTAAAAAGCTATAATAAAGTTAACATATTATTTCATGCAAATGATTGCAAGCAGATTATGCATAATACAAGCGATGCTTTATATGATCAGTAAAGCCATTATTAAAAATGCAAGATTCCAAGGCGATTCATAAGGCAAGATTGATGATAACCGTGCTCGTTCAAAAAGACCGCAATGTTCCGCCAACGCAAGATTAGCGGAGAAGATCCCACAGGAGCGCGCGCGTTTGCACAAACGGCAATGCACAAGTTCGAAACAATGGTCTGCTTTCAACTTCCTCGAAAGGAGCGGACGTTGAACGTCGGCGGCAACGCACACAAAGCATGCGCGCTGCTGGGGCTTGCAAATTTTATAACAGCGTTTAATACCGCAAGATTAAATTCATTGATGAGTAATTCTGCGCTTATTACCAAAAGACGTCGTTTCACATGTAATATTACACTACAAAGAGCTTTATTCATTCGAAAACCTTTGAGAAACTTGATAAGAATCCACCAACAAGGAGGAAACTGACCATGTAGATAATATTCTTCTCTTTCTGGAATTTCACTAATGAAATTGTTGCATCTTTCCCCATTCTCTAAATATTTATAACCACATTGTACTCGGTAAATTGCTATAATTTAGTTCATTTCAACATGTCATTGGTGATGAATGAATCAAAATAATGATTGTTTTGTAATAATGTTATAATGGAAAATTGATTTCCTGTACCTAATTCTACATAAGGTTGGAATCATCCTGAATAGAGAGTGCATTGTATGAATTTCTATTAAAAGTTGCATAGAAACGTTAAGTCTTTCAGCCAGCCTACGTATGAACAATTATGATAATTAATTGAAACAATGAAACGAAACGCTAATAGATTATAATAATGGCGAAACCCACACGTCGTACGTGTTTATGTCTTCCACACTGCGAATGCATACGAAAAACGACATATTCAACTGCGTTTTACAGGGTTGTACTATTCAAAATTTGTAGAAAAACATTCTACTTGCTCAAATGTCAAAATAATTAATAAAATATTGATTTAATTATTCAAAAAGCAAAATGCAAAATTTTCCGCGAAATTCAAAATATTGCTGCGAATTTAGAATCAATTGACATCTTATTGTTATTCGTTGATCCAACTTAAAATAAGTCACTAACGTGACTGAAATCTTTTAATTACGCATCTGTTACTTTCAAATGCATACTGCGTTCAATTGCTTAAGAGTTTTTATTATCTCATACCTCTATGTTTTTACTATAATTAAATAGCATATCACCTTTTAATTATTTATTCTCAATACCGATTTGAAGAAAATTAAACGAAAATTAAATTTCCTATCAATATTATACGTTGAATCGTCTTAAAATAAGTCACTTAACAATTGAAATATTTTAAGTACGCCTCTGTTACTCAGCTTTCAAATGCATCCTATAAGTTTATTTATAGATGCATTTTTCGCTCAATTGCCTAAGAATTTTTATTATCTCATACCTCTATGATTTTACTCATTAATAATTACTATAATTAATTAGCATATCATCGTAGCGAAGCGCGCGCTTTTGGTTATTTATTATCAATACCGAATTCAATTATAGACTTAAATCAAGCGCTCAAAGGCGTGGTAATCATAGAAAGTGATTAACGTGTATTAAATTTTAAATGCCTATAAAATCAGCCGGTTTCAGTCGAAGAAATGAATGAGAGAAGACAAATTGGGGTATGGTACTAAGTCATTCGGGGTTCGTAATAAGAAGTCAGTTGACCGCGAAGACCGGAAAACGTAAGATATAGCGAGAAATAAAATTATATAAGATTACAGGGCTTCAGCTACAGCAGTACAATAAACCTGTTATTTTCGAATAACGTCGCGACGAAATGCAATGCTGACACAGCGAATCGTACAATGAATGAGAGACTTCGACTTCAGGTAGTCTTCCAGTTTTGCTTTACACGAGTGTGAAAATCACAGTGCGCAACAATAATAAGCCGCAACGAGTAATAGATAAACCAAATTAAACTTCCTACCTTAAGTCACATGCTGCGTCAACGGCCGTTTGTCCAATTGTCCCATCCAAGACCACCTGTAATCAGAAGAACAGTAGTTGCAATTAGTTACACATGAATTTAAAATTATGTTAATTTCATCAGCATAAAAAAGTGAATTTAATGTTATTTTGCCCCGAAAATAACCATTACGTCCGACAGATGTAAAACATGATGTTGTTATAATAATTTAAATAATAACCGAATTATATCACATCTCCAGTTGGTATATAAATTGAGCCATGGCAATTATATAATTATTGCCAACAGAAAAATTACTTGCATTCAAACCAGTTTTGAATTCGCTTTATGGTCATTTCCACCGAGCTACTGCTTTTCATCGGGTGAAATTTGAGTGAAAAAACGCATCATGTTTATTCATTAGGCCATGTTAATTTTCGAAATACGCATTCAATTTTTAATTACGGAGATGCGAGACGACGCAGCGCATAGAGAAGATGAATGGATTGTGCGCGCACACGCAATTATTAATTAAGAAAAAATGGAGACTGATATAATAAATGCTCTGTGGCAGAGCGGCGAATAAAAATAATACGAAGAGACCCCACACATGCAGGTCACATCGAATGCATATTGACATTCAACGGCGTTGTTGAGTTATTGCCAATTAATTATTGTCGATTTTCTTTCGTCGATGATAATCATCGGCCATCGTGTATACAAAATGTTATAACTGCATCGCTTATTTACATTCATTTCGCTTATATAACTTAGTGTTCATCTGATGTACATAATCGCTATGAGCTTTGGGTAAAGTGAGTAATTTTTCAGTATTTCTCATATTAATCGAAGGCAATACGTCATTGACTTAAGAATTATACCGTAAGACTATTTAGTATTGTCTTAGTGTTTTCACAAGTTGACTTAATTGATGAATAGTTTAACACTTCCTATGAGAAGCTGATTGAATCTGAATCAAATTACAAGTACTTTAAATGCTGCATGTTTTCATAAATTGAACAATAAATTCATTTTCAGAATAAATCTTAGTAAATAATGTTTGTTCTCTTCATAAAGGAAGAATAATATGCTTTGATATGCGTATTATGTCTAAATTCATAATTTAAAATTTAACAAACTTTCATATATTATCTCCAACTCAAATGACTCTAATTGATAGGTAATTGTTTCAATTGGATCGAAATATTACTAACTTCATAATATTGATTAACTTGCAATTATTGCGTTTTTCAATACCAGCTTTTAATACTTTGCAATAATATAGCAGATCGTTCAAAATATTTAAAAATTTTACCAATTAAACTTGAAAATTATCTGTTAATGAGTTAAATAATCAAAAATTTGCCACTTTACCCAAACTTGGTCTTGATTATTCTGATGCGTAAAAAGTACATACTGAATAAAATTGTGCGCAATTTTTTGTTGCATTATCATAAAGGGCAACAATATGTTGTGCAAATAAAATTCATTTTTGATTAGCATATGAATTCAAATCAACCAGCCGCACTGCCCCGAACAATTGTTATTCATCTGCGTGTGATTGTATGTACTGCTCATACAATCTAATATTTCATATTGTAATCAAATTCTTTGCTTATTACAAGCACCACGTGTACGTGCACTGCGCGTTGTCTGATTGTACATCACCCTTGGTGGTTTGTTTTTGAATATTGCGCTCTTTGAAAGGCAGCCCGCATTTCATATTTTTCATAACGTCAGCATCGTAAACATCATCATTACATTCACTGATGGAATAATGCCCTGCATTTAAGGAGTTAAACGCATTCCTCGCGGGCAATTACGATGGAAAAAATCTTTACAAATCCGCACAATGAGATTCGTCATTGCCATGCGCATTAATTCAATTATTTTCATATACGCATTTGCCTAATATAATTGTCAAATGTAATTAAGCTATTTAAATGCAGCGTGCTGAGAGACAATGGACATGATGCTCACTCATTTACAAGTGTCGTATTGAATGTGTTCGTTTGATATGTATGCAACGATGAAATCTAAATGCAATTGTTGTTGAGGTTTGCGCTTGCCCACGACACGTTTGACACATCAAGGGCTTACACAAATGGCTACAAATTGCTCTACAATTTATTATTCAATGCGTTTGTATGCCAACACACGCGTAAATCTATTCGTCTTTCAGCCGCCTATTATTATCAAATTTTTTCCGTCCTGTCTCTTTACTCGTGCTTTGATTATCTTTGTTATAATTTATCTATTGTTGTCTGGATGTTGAAAATGCAATAATAATTGTGTGATTTGAATACATAATTAAACAATTAATGAACTTTTTGTAAAATATCTTAATGAATCAATTCATAATCAATACGTATTGTATTAATTGACAAATCACAGACGTTATTAAAATTTATCGATCATTTGATTAAAAATAATGAATTGTTATTGAAAAACCCAGATAAATCAATTAAATCATTAGTTGTATCAATTAACCAATCTGTTATGTTATGTAAATATTCTATGTCCAGTATTAAATCAATAGTTATTCAAAAAATCAATAACTCTGGTTGTTGTTCTAATTTATCTGTTAATTAAGTGATGAAAATCTAATCTAATCAAATTTAATCAAATCAAAAATCAAAATCAAAATTTGATTAATCTAATCAAATTATGTTTTTACGTATTTGTGCAAAAACCTTCCTAACCTAATTAAGTTTTACTAAAATATTTCAATTGATCGATAAATTTAAGATTTGCGAATCTGAGATTTACTTACCATCTCTGAATATCCAAAAATAATGGAAGTTCAATTATGATTTCAGCACACAATTAAGTAATTACTCATCTGACCCAATTATCTTTCAGTGACATATCGTAATGAATCAATAATTGATATATCACATATGCCAGGCTGTCTACTGATATAGAAATTGCACTATTGCAATTGAAGAAATAAATTTCTCATTGTTAGCACGCATAATTTACATTGAAAAGGTCATTTCGTAATTAATGATCTGAATTTTGCAAAAATCTCGTGCATTTCTGCCACGCAATCCAATGTTGTCATTCGTTGATTTAATTAACATTTGCAGCATTCGCGCTCCGTTGATAAGCGATAAATGTGTCATTGTGTTGTGACCAGATGTTTGTGTGCCTTTTGATGAATATAATTTCTAATTGCTTGCCATTGACTTGACGCAAGCCTCTGCAATTCCGCTCTAGAATTTTGCATTCTCCGCATATTTCACTAACGAATCGCATCAGTACTTGAGCTATAACAAAATGCAATTAGAATTTGCGAGCGAATGTTGGAAATGCATGTTTGCAATGCAGCGTGATTTGTTTACGTATTGGACATGACCTTAGACTAAATTTAACAACAAATATACACACAATATGCGTGTCCCTATATTATTACATTGTTTGCCATATGCAAAACGGCTGCTTCGAGTTTACCAAGAGCTAAATAACTGTATTAGCAAGTCAAGTACGTGTAGACTTATTCACATGCGAAATTAAAATAGGCGCAAGACGAATTGAAATACAATTCATACATAAATAACGTGCGATTGCGATGCAGTGAAGGTTTGTTTCACACTTGTGCTCGCCTATTAAACACTTACAGAAAACAATATAAAGCATCATAAATCATGTCAAGCTTGCTATTTTTACTCTAATTATTGTAATTGCATTGCTCTGAGCATCGCACGATTTGCTCCACTTTGCCTTGACGTACTGCTTCTTACTAAATCCGAAAGGTTCAGATTTAGGCGTTCGTATCAGTGGTACGCATTGAGAATCCAAGAAAATTTATCATGGTACTTGCAAAATGTTTGCAAATACGTGCACGTTCATATCTTTCTTGTATGGCTATGCCAATAGCAATACGCCCGATTATTTATTACTATTGTTTAAACATTTCCAATAGCTTCGTAGGCGTATTGTTTTCATATCGTGCAATACGCATGACAACTGGCTACAAACTAATTAAGTCATATTGTTTACAGTTTTGTTACTATTTTCTTGAGGAAATATCAATAGCATGAAGTAAGCAACTGTTGACTTAAGCTATATCCGCATATACTGCTGCTGGCAGCTAATTAAACTCTTTGAGTCATGCAAATTGTCCAAGCATTGCAAAAGTTTTAGATGTGTATATGGCAAATGTACGTATAAAGGCTTATTGTCTAAGTGCCGCAATGGTAAAGCCAACTACCCTATTCATACGTTTCCGTTCTCGTTATTGTCAGCCAGATAATAGGAATACGATACGTACACAGCATGCGTACTTGAATTTACCTACACGTATTCAATCCGGTTACAGCTACCGAAAATAAAAATCCGGCGCTTGCAGAAGGGGCACGCAACCAACGCAGCATAACAAATTATTAAATAGTGACTGTAGTTACAACCCCAAAAAACGAGTGTCTGCGATGGCAGGAAAAGGGGTGAGCATGTGTGCTCACTGTGATGATTTACTGATAAGGTTAATCTAGGCAAAAAACTCAACTCACCGAATGCCATTTACCTACAATGCATTGTGTTAGTAATGAGAACATGTAATGAATTGCAATGAAACTTACATGTTGGACCAGACTAATTGCAGCAATGGTGATGAGCATTCTAGAAGGAGGAGAAGACAAATGTTATGAAATTATTATGAAATGCTTCATATTAATAAGATTTATGTGGGTACTTACTCATGCATGAGCTACTCAATTGTCTCGCACAGTACAAATGGAAAGGGTTAGCAGGGCCACCCTTGTTGAAGCCATCCTGTACGGAATATGATGGACAAATTGCAGGCTCACCTCATGCTACATATTAGTCGTATTAACGGTGTGAAGCCAGTGCACAACAAAGGCACTCGTAGGGATTAACGATGCACGCTACACATGAGATACATTTGGGGTTAGAATGAACGTGAACGTGAATGTGGTGTGTACTGGTTCATGAATTCATACGTACCTCATCACACATGCTGTATGTAGTCACACGACGTATTTCACTCCCGGCACGCACTTATACTACAATTACGATATTAATTATCAGTTTTTCTATTAATTTCACGAATCACACACGCGACGCGATGCTAGAGAAAAGACGCAAAGGACGCGCGAAATGCAGAGCACCTCGCGCATGCGCTGAATGCGCGGTTGACGGTAACCTCATTGGATGAATGATGGCATTTGCAAATTTGATGTATAGTTCTTACGATTCTTGCGAATTGATATTAAGGCACGAGAGGCGGAATTAAAGTATGTACGTACATTGAGTGGCACTCATGCGAGTCGCAATTCTCTCTCACCACTTCGCGCGCGAGACGTGCACTCTCGCGCACCACATAACTGAAGAGCAACGGTCTGCGCTGGCTACAGTCGCGCATCGCGTGTCGAACGGGCAGCATCATAGAGGACACCACAGCGCGGCGCGTTCTTCGCATAAACTTTGCGTAATTAATAAAAGTTGTACGGTGATTGTTCGCGTTTTTTTATTTGCAACTCGCAGTGATTAATCGGGCGGCACACGCGTGGTGCGCAAAGAAATCTCCGTGGGCCTTTACGAGCCGTTTACGGTGAGCGTCGAGCGATAAATGCCTTTGATGTGCGTGCGATACGCCGACGGCGAGTCGTCGTCGCCGCCGTTAATGTTGCTGCCCGTCTTTTTGCCCGGCTCTTGCAGAATGTGATTTTTTGAGTGCAAAAATTCGTGCGCAAACAATTTCTGGAATTGCGCCGTTTGGTTGGACAATGTGTGCTGGCGAGTGCATCAAGCCGGTTTTATAAGTGCGCACTGGGATATTGTTTATTTGAATCCACGCTCTAAGTAATTTTATGTGAAAATTCCAATTGGATATTTTGCACTAACCCATCCAACGGCCCAAGAGCGCGAAGAAGAAGAAGAAGACCAGTAAGTAATTTTATTACTCGAACGTTTACGATAGGAATTGTTATCTTAATAGTTGCAAGTTGCAACAATATCAGCGTAAATTGCACTTTTGTTTTCAATTTTCTGATTTTGTTCCATTGCACATGCGCAAGAAAAGTTTAAATTTAACATTATTTCATGGTAAATTCATCGTCAGACTCATCGTAAAATTTATATGTCGTTTATGTAAATTGGATGGCATACAGGGTATGGGAGAAGTAAT
This sequence comes from Aleochara curtula, assembly GCA_963978815.1. Lineage (NCBI taxonomy): Eukaryota > Metazoa > Arthropoda > Insecta > Coleoptera > Staphylinidae > Aleochara > Aleochara curtula. The sequence continues at coordinate 12,962,477 of OZ022216.1, read as the reverse complement.
TGAATGTTTGAGAACACCTTGTATATTAGGGCATGTCCAAATGTGAAAATATGCAGGAAATAAACAAATGCGTACATGGTGCGAATGTAATACAAGTACTCATTGAATATTCATGGCAATTAACATGGACAAATAATTAATTAAAACGATGGCGATGCGATGCGCTTTGCAAGCCAAGTACATGTTTGTCGCGCTTCGTTTCTACGTTTTCATGTGTTAGCTGTCATGTTATAGCCTTTCCCCCCTGTATGTGAGATGTATTTATGCAAATGTTTCGTGCTATGCTTGGAAATCATAGAAAATTGTGTTGAATGAAGACGGAAAAATGTGAATGAATTTCAAGAGTTATTCGGATTTGTAAGAGAATTTTTTTTTGTTTAGGTTGGATTTGTAGGTGTATTTTATGTGATTTTGCAATTATGACTGCTATGAAATATTAACAGGCAATTACTAATTTTATTAGCTAGAAAATTTCATTTCGTAATTATTTGCATTGCTAAGAACGATCCCTAAAGCTGAATTGAGTAATAATTTATTATGTTGGAAAGTCAAAAGTTGGAAGAGACAAATAATTATTATAGTGTTATAGTTAATTAGTAATTTAATTTAAATAATAGAAGTTTTAGAAAAAAATGGAGAAAAATTGGAATTTAGAAATTATCAAAATTTTAGAACATTAAAGAGTATTTAAAGTTATTTAATTGAACATTAGAATTTTAGAAAGGTTGATTAATAATTTAATATTGAATTATCGAATTTGCTGGTGAATTTCGAAGAAATAAAAGTTGTAGCAAGATCATTAAGAAGAAAATTTAAAATTATTAAGAATGTCTTGGAAAATCAAGAATTTTCACTTTCTATTAATAATTTAAGCTGCAAAATTAAGTAGAGAATTTATATCTTGCTTAGAAATGATAGAATTTCCAATTATTTGATGATTTATTGTGAGTTTAAAGAAAAGAAAAGTTTTAGCTAAGTCATTCAAAAGAAAATTGAAAATTATTAGGAATAAGTTGGAAAATGAAGGATATTTACTTTCTATAAATAATTTAAGTACAGTATTTAAATTTTGCTTAGAAATGAAGGAATTTTCACTTAGTCACTAATTTATTGTGAATTTGGAAGAAACAAAAGGTATAGCAAGATTATTTAAAATTAATAAGAAAATGTTGGAAAATTAAGAATTTTCTCTGTCTATCGATAATTTAAGTTGGAAAATTAAATGGAAAATTCAAATCTTGTTAAGTAAAGGACGAATTTTCGCTTATGAAAAAAAATTAAAGGCATTAGGAAAATGTTGGAAAATGTTGGAATTTTCATTATTAACATAACTAAATGAAAGAATGTAAAAATGAAGGAATTTTCACTTTTATATTAATTTAAAACATTCTTGAATAAACGTTTGTAAATTCAAAGTTAACAATTTTCTGACGTGAAGGAGTGAAGGAGTGCGTGCACGTGAAGAGAGGAAAATTAGCAAGATTGGCTTAAGTACTATCGTACTGACATGAAACTAATCACAAGACACGATTCCTTGTGGACAAGTACGAAAGTAGCAGTTCTGCTTTGGCTCGCATGCATCACGGTCGAAGGAAGAAGAATGAGGAACAAAAGACGCTTTATACAGTTGAGGCCGAAGACGATTACTTTAACATCGCACCGCGATTGCATTGCCATTCAATGCATAATAATTCGCAAAACTATTTCAAACACGAAACGTGCAAGCGGCGTGCAGTCGTCGCATTCTTTAAGCGTTCTTCAAAACTTCACGCGCCGTTCATTTGCAGATTGCGAACTACATAGTGGTAAAAGGATGTTTTCATGCTCTTTTCTTTCGTCTGAAAATAACGTGAATTCAGTTAAGTATTTCTTGAATTTCATTCCAAGCTTGAAAAATTCTTTCCTGAAATGATTTATCTCTTCGTGGAGAAAATCCAATTCACACAGACTATTTATTTATTCTTGATACCTACATGTAAATTGTTCTTTTATTTACTTGTATTACATTTTTAAAAACTTTAATTTGTAATAACTATTGAAATATTTATAACTAAACCAAAATTTTTTTTACCAGATATAGTGAATTTCGTTATTTATGAATTGCAGAAAGAATTTTAAAAAAATCTCAATTATCTTCGGAGATATTTAAAAATTAAGTTTTTCTTACGAATTTAATTACTGGTATATTTTAAATGTTCATATCTTTTGAACCATTTATTCTAGAATGATCAAATTTTGGAAAATGTTAGATTATTTAAGTAGCTTTGAAGAAAAGTTATAATTTTGAAATTATTCTTGTAACTTTTAATGTTATGAACAAAAAATCCACTTTTCTGTAACAGTTTGGCATTTCGTTTATTTTAAATGAAAATAATAATATGAACATGGAAATAAATATTTTCCGAGTTGTATTATCAATTTATCAAGAAAATTTCTGGAAAATTTTAAGGTTAAATGACGTTTTTCCCCTTTTTTTTCTCGATTTTAATAAAAGAGAAAAGTTACTCAGTGACTGAATCATAAGAGAACTATTAAGAGAAGAACTACGACTTGAGAATATTCTAGAGATTTTTTCAGTTATTTATTAAGCAAGAACAATTGTTGTAAAAGAAAATCATGTCTTTGAATAATGCGCTCAATAAAATTTTATCTTTCTTCGAAGAAGTTTCGCTTTTACTTAAATGATTTTTGCATTATTCAAAGCGTTAATAAGATGACATCTAAATTTAAAATTTACGTAATCCAAGAGACTAAAACAAGTAATTAAAATAACTTGTGGATTCGTTTCGGTTTCGATTTGAAAAGTAAGAATTTCAATGACCGTTCGTTCTTATCTTGCTCTACGCTTTGGATTTGTTGCTTTCGTGGCATTCGGACGAGTTAATACTCATATTAAGTATTAATGGAGTTAAAAGCACTATTATTATGTAAATTGTGCGGCATTGAGATTGATTGGTTTTTTTAGTCGTGCGGATAAAATTTAAATAAATCATATAAATTTGCATTAAATTAAGATTTCACACTACGTACTTATTTTCGGTTGTTATTACCTAGAGCTACTGAATTTAAGTGGTTATTATGTTGATTCGATAATAAGTAATTACCTACTAGGTATAATACAGGATGTTTTGCGGATAATTCAAAATCTTTGTGTCATATTGAGTTGTCATGATGTGTTTTAAAGACGTTAATTACTGCGTTCTTTGTTTGATCTTTGACTTTGTTTTAATGACTTTTACGCCATAAGTGAATTTACTGCGTTGTCTCTCGCATTTGATGTGTTAATACAGTAAACTACACTAGAAATATTCCTCAAATTTCAAAGTATATTAAACGGCACCAAGAAATAAAAATAAATTAAACCCATATTGGGTATTTACGCTTAAGCCTACTCCTTGGTCTACCACTCCTGGAAGGTTGGATGAAGACGAAGATGAACCAAAACACTATTAAAGATTGAGAGATTGGATTTACCATTATAACTTTATCGGACCACGAAGCCGAAAGGGGGTTACAGTCCCCACCACCGCTTAAAGAGAACTCGTACACTTGGATTGTATGACCTACAGGGGGTACCCCCATTTGCCTAGGTGGTCCAGAAAAGTCATAATTGTAAATCCAATTTCGCAATATGTAGTAGTGTCTTCGTTGATGTTCTTCTTCCTGCCTTCTAGAGAGTGGTCGACAATGAGGTAAGTACCCAATATTGGCTTTATTTATTTTAGTTATTAGAGCTGCATCACAGACTTTGCCGCTGAATTTAAGAATGTATATCTTGTTCAGCTAGATCACCGCGTACTTTAGCTTTCTAGAACTTTTGCTGGGCCTTGTCAAATTAAGTCAAATTGAGAGCGAAAATTTCTAAACATTTTCCAATTCTCGGAGAGGTTATTAAGATTATCTCTTTATACCCCGATAACTTTGTGTTATAGTATTTAATGTAATAAACCAGAAAATTATTAAATTTACTTTCTATATGCCTCCTGAGACGGTCATCTTGACTCGAGAGTGGCGGAGGACACCCCTCAGCCCCTGTGTTCGAATGAATTGTAATTGTCAATCAAATTGTCTATTCTTTTAAATTATTTTCATGAAATAATTTATTCTTTTTTTGATTTTTTTTCAACAACTAAATAAATCCCTTGTAACATTTAAGAACCAAAAATATAAATTACTACTCACTCTGTATTTGCAACTATTAAATTACAAGTTATTAATCTATTAATCTTCTTGTTTTAATCTTAAAATAAAACAAGATTAAAGTTGGCAAATTTCGCGATAGCGTTCATAAAAAGTTAATCTATAAAGAATAATTATAGGTTTAGCTCGTGATTAATGCGTTTTCTCAAAAAAGTAATCTAAAAAGCATATGAATATTCAGTAAGTTTTGTGAAAATAAATAAAATATTCACGGCACGTATGCGATTAGATTTTTTGCTTTCGAGCGTCGAATTCATTTACGAGTGACATGCGACTTCAGCACTGCAATGCACCGCGCACCGTCGTCGCTCAAATGTTATCAGCGTATGTATTCATTTCTTATTCATTAGCGGACATCACATATGCATTAAATACAAATGAATTTGTTGTTTGTTCACTTTAGATACGTGCTGTTCACGCTGTGCGTATCGCGTTTTCTCGATGACAGCGAATGCCTGTACGTCTGATAGAAAAACCAAGCGAAGTAGTTGCAGGTTGTTATCACTGCATGCAGTCACCCGTGATCCCAATGGCTTTCAACATGAATTCATTATATTTCTAAATAAACTTTATAGAGTGTTTCCTTAATAATCATAATCACTTCTTCACAAGACTAAGGTTAATTGGTAATTAAAATGTTAAACAAATCTCTCAAAAATATGCCTGTACATTTTTATAATTTAAATTCGCATTGTTTATCGAGTAAAAACTCATTTAAGTGCTTCGCATCAATTCGGTGCTAATGCAAAATTTATTCGAGAACTATTTTTTAAATTTGTGGGCAAGATACCTCTGAAAGTTGTAAATCGATTTTTATTAAATTTTGTGAACGTCATCTCTATAGTATTTGCTTCTAGTTATACCTAAAAAAGAAATGATAAAAGGTAAAAATTACCATTTTTAAACCAAAAACAAACAAAGAAAGGAGTGAAAAATTTTGTTTTTCTTTTAAAAGGCATGCCATTTTATGATTTTTGGACTATTTGTTATCATACCGGTTCATCTAGAAGATACATATTTTGTTCATATTTTCGAACCAAAATTATTGATTTCCAATCGCTGTAACAAGAATTAAGATTCCCGCGGATTGGTGTATTTTGCCGCGAGAATCTGAAACAACCGGAAGTTGGATTTCCATATTGATATCACAAAAGTTCGAAATGTAACTTAAAATTGACTTGTTTAAAACAAATCTTGAAAATTCAATCGTTATATCCGAATTGTCGTTTAAACCAGATTTTTCTTTGTAAATGAAATCCACTGTAGTAATGATAGGAATGTAATAATAAATGTACCATAATTATTATGTGTTTTTTTTAAATAATCAAAAGTAATTATGGGAATGCGAACAATTTCGCTGTAGGTAATTATTCTTTAATGGTAATATAATTAAGAGTAATTTAATTTCAATGTCGTTTCAGGTGTACCTACACTTTTTTAATGATCATATTTTCATGTCACAATATTAATTGCTTGTTTTTATTATCTTCTCTTACGTCAAATTTAAATTTAGATTTATACCAGGAAATTTGCGTTAGTATCAGTGAAAAATAGAAACATTTCAACAAAAATTGTAATTGTAAGCAATCTGCAATAAATATTCACATTTGAACATTGTGAAATGCATAATGGAAATTTTATATAGAAAATTGTAGATTTAATTGCAGCATTACACATTACACATTGACTCATTCATAAATCATTTAGCGAATATGCACATTTCGTTAACTATGTACATTAATGGCTAACTAGCATTTTGTCGGTAGTATTTGTTTGTTGCAACATAAATAGCACAAGTTGTTGTTGTTTGAAACAAGGCGATACGATCTGCAATAGCGTTGAGTGTTGAGTGTTGATGATAATGATGAATATATATGGAGAAAGTCGAAATAAATAATAATTTTCAGCAATGCTGCACTGCACTGTATTTAAGCATCATTATAATACAGCAATAAAATCATAAATTCAAAACAAACTTGTCGAGAATTAAGCAGCATTCGCTCATAAACTTAATATCATATTTTGTTCATTCTCTTTCGTCTTCTCATATGTCTTTTCTCTTTGAAATAAATCAGCTGTTGATATTTGTGTTATTGTGTTACTTGTATTCTTCTCAAACTCTTTTATGATTTTGTTTTTATGTACCTACTTGCCAAGTGAAATTTAAACTCAAAAGTCATGAATACTAATTAACCATTAAATATTTACACATTTATTATTTCTGTGTCAAATTCCCACGCATTTGATGAAATTTAGAAAATTCTTTTAATCATTGCCAATATTTATTGTTGACGTGACAATGACTTTCAAAAATTTTATGATGTGTTTGGCGTTTTATTGATCACGATTTAATAATAAAAAATCTTACTTATTCGTACTTAATTACTTCAGGATATTTTTTTGTTGATTAGGAAATGAGGCTTGATTTTTTTTGTTGTTGAATGTTTAGCAAGTCTTTAATTAGAATTGGTTTATTAAGAAGAAGTCTGACAGGATAAATTAGTTTTTTCTTGACTAGTCTGTTATTAGATGCTCACTCTTTATAATTATGCACTCAACGTGTGTGAATTTCTCAATGAATGTTAGTGAGATTTGAATATAGAGTGAAGGTAACTTCCTCAACAAGCGCGCTAAATGAATCCGCTTTAAGCGATTAACGATGACGGCGTGTAAATTTTTTCAACATTTTTCTAACGCGTTATTTGCATTATAATTATTTATGAAAGATGTGATCATAAATTTCTAATGTCTTGAGAAATTAATGCGCATGTTTTTCAAATATGTAAATATTTCATGTACTTGAATTCATGAACTATTATTAATTTACAGCAATAACTTTTGTAAATTCAATCAACCATTTTAAATTTACATTTGCCCATTAGATATCAATAAACAATATAATCATTTCTACTAATTGTTAAATTTTTGTTAGTTGTTAATTATAATTGTACGTTAATAATGAATTTAATAAATTGTAGTGCGTAATATCCTCAATTATAAGAACTTAGCTAATTATTGTGAAATTAATCAGTTTATGTAAAATTCAGCTTGATTTAGTTGTGATATTGGGAAATTGAAAATTTATTTTTGTTTATTGATATTTAAACGTTACTTATAAAAGCGAATCATTCGATATTTGTTGATTGGTTATCAGTAATTACCCTTTAGAATTATAAAATACTAGCTAAGTACCTACGTTGTTGATAATTCAGCTTAATGAATTATTATTATTCATAATTAGTTATCCTAAGATATAATACGACTTCGTTAGTAATGAGTACTTAACAAGAATTTTAATAATATCTATTAATTTATGAAAATATCAAAGCAAATATCAACATTTATTAAAAGCAAATTCATTTTTACTTTTTAAAGTACGTACTTTTAAACATTAACTAAAGTCACTAAATAATTAGTAAGTTTCTAAAAATAATTCTCAATTACTAATTTTTCCAATAGTAATTAATATCCATGAGTTAATTACTTAAAACCCGAAGCAAGAAGAATGGTAATGAGCAAATTGAAATTTATGTACTTATCCAAATTAGTATTCAAATTTTACTTTTTCAATTAAATCTTGGAGCTGTTTGGTAAATCGTTGTATGATTTACAAATTTATTATATTTCTGATGATAATTATTACCTATCAATTACCACAACAAGTTTTGTTGAATCGATCGGTTAACTAATTAAATTCCAAATGAAAATTGACATTGACTAAATTGAAATTTATGATTGCTTATTGATTGTTAATAAATTGCTGGCAATTGCAGTTACAGCTGTCTGCATTATTTGCAGAAACAAAAAACATAATAAATAAATTTGCCTGCATACTGCTAGCAAGTATTGTACGGTACAATGTTTTCCATACACGTGCATCGTATTAAGATCAAACGCATAAATTTCGCGTCATTAAACAAGAAAGCAATGCAATTAACAAGTCAATTCAATGTCGTCCAGATTGCAAAAGAACAACAAACAAACAAGCAATACTTGATCAATACGACACCATGTTTTCAATTTGTTTAATTAATTAACATTCGTCTCTTATCAAGAGAACAGTCATAAATCATTCTCAATTACTAATCTTATTTATGTGCTATTAATTATTATTTTTTATCTTTCTAGGTAAAAATGACATCCCCAAGAAGTATAAATACAATCAACTCCAAGTTTCGTAAAAAATCACTGCAACTCTTCGGGCGTGTCTTTTTCCTGCTCGTGATTTCCGGTTTAGCGGAGGCAGCACGACGAAGCACACCTAACGGTTCATGGCTGTAAGTAATCAAAAAATGTATAGTTTATTGGAAAAATGCCTATGAAATTGTGTTATTTCAAAGAATCACTTTAAAGTAGGCTTAACCTGAAACGTTTTTAGGTTAATGCCGCATTATGAGCTATGATTTATGACTATTATGAGCAGTAGCATATTGCATTCATGACGAATGGACATTTGAATGAGAAATTATTGATGATTGATAATTACATTCGTTTGCTACTTCAAACTTTCTTTCGTTTTCTTCTCGGGTGCTAATTAACAATGAATTATCATTAATATAAATTCATTAAATTGTACAAATAAATAACTTGAAACATATTTACAGTGGAACCTCACAAATCGTTCGTTAAGCAAGGCAATTTTTAGCATATAAATCCATGTAAAATACATTAATGCGTTCCATGCTAAAAAAAGTACAGTGTGCTGAATTAATTCTATGCAATAATGTCTGATTAAATTTGTGCAGACATTTTTAGTCTCTTTGAGCTGCTTTCTTGCGGATTCTTCTTCGGCGACATTTTTAGAACACTTATAAACATTTAGAAAAGAGCGCGCGGCACGTCGTTTAAACTTGAAATTTGGTTCTTACTGAATTTGAACGTCTTTGTATACTAGGAGGTCCCAACATTACTATAATAAAATTAGTATAAGCTAGGTTTGTATTAAATACGATAATAACAGGATAGAAAAAGTTCTATCGCAAAATTCGGGGATTCCGCGCAGATATAGGAATCGCTGAATTCATTCGTAATGCGAAACGACGTTCGTTAAGTGAGTCATTATTTTACGATTTATGTTGTTCGTCAAACGAATCACACTTTATGTGGGGCGTTCGTTATGCGAGGTTCAACTGTATATGCATTGTCGCCAATCCGTATAATGTTTTTACTTGCATTTCGTCATTTCATGACCTGATTTCAGTAATTTAATAATGACTGAACGAATTTATCTGCTCGCTTTATACGTTTTATGTTACTTACGCGCTTTTTCTCATTAATTATTGCACTAACTAATAATACGTACGTTCACTTGAAGTACTTACGTGTAATTATCCCCATTAAATTGCATTTTTATATCGCATAATTTAAATTGATAATGATTATAAACATGTAATAATCGTCGCATTATTGTTGTAATTTTCATGATTATCTTAAATTATTTTTTACCTTGAATTAAAGAAAAGTTGGTCAAGAAATCAACTTATTGTCAATTTTTATTAAGTTTTATTACGGAAGCTTTTTTACGCATTTAATTAACTAATTAATTTATGAATTACGGTATCACACTGTAGATGCATAAATACAGTAATGAATTGTTTCCGGTTGTCAAATAAATTCGACTTTATGTATTCATTCAATTAGCAATTTAGATTGAACGGAGCGTTTCTAAATGTTGTTTTAAGAAGATGATTACAAGTCTGATTTGGTTTTTATTTGCATTTGCAATAAAGGTGACGACAAACAGATTTTCAACGGAATTTCACACGATTACCAACTACAAATGCAATTACTTTTATGCATTTTTAAATTATTTCTCTAAATTTTGAGTAATTTTTTAAATAATTAATATAACTAGAACAAGAATATCAAATTATCTCTCTCAGTTCAAGCATATTATGGCATAAAAAATGGTTAAAAAAATTCGCAAATCATGCCCCAAAATCGTGACAAATTCAACTTTAAAATTCAATAACTTGATGCGGCTGAAAATTCTACAATTCAAATTTAACTAATCATATTCTTTGGAATATTATCTACAATACAGTATTAAATTCAATGTAGCACAAATTAGCACAACCGAGTATAAGTCGTTAGGAAATTATTCATCTTAACAAACAACAGAAATTTTTGGAAAATTAATTTCTACCTCAAATTAATTCACGTTAATGATAATTCATATCTGACTTTATTCTACAAAAGTTCTCCTTCTTACATATAAAAACCGTTTTCTTATCGGTCCATATGATGCTTAGAAAATGAATTTTGAATCTCGGGTTTGAAATAGTTTTTGTTCCAAGTATGGACCAACTAATTATTCAACTTTAACGTTAAATTGTTGCTAAACTACTCGACCGATTTGTGTCATATTTTCGATTTAATAAAATTCAGTTATTCCTCTATCGATAGGTAAAAAGAAATTTAAAAAATATTGATATTTAAATTATTCCTGCGTAAGTCTAGTAAGTACTTAAAATAACATTAAACATAACAGTTGTTACTCATTCAAAGAGGAGCCTGTTGTTCTCAATCCAATTCACACCCATGTTCTTTCGTATAATTGTTATTATGACCATAGTGATATGCGATTAGATATGATTTCGTTGCATTTTCGTCACTCGTTCAATAAAATAATGCGCCTTATCAGGATGTGATGCAATCCGAATCAAAGACCAGAGCTTTACGTTTCGATGCAGTCAAATCTGTTTTCTTCGGTTCGCACCTTGCATTGTGCAGACCACGAAGAAAAAAGATCATGTAATGGCTTTTTCCGATTGTAGTCGTCAACCAGTTTATTGCCAGTCACACGGGAGAGATGCCGTAAAAATTATAATAATGCGCAGCGCAGGAGAAATGAAATGAAATGACGTGAAAGGATCTCGTATAAAATCTGAATAAAATGGGCTGTAACTTGGATACTTTATTATTGTTATATTTTCTTCTCCAAATGCTTTTCAATTATAAGTTTTACTTTTTATGACAATGCATCGTTTGAATACCGTTTGTGGTTAGAGTTAAGCTGTGATAAGAATTGGATCATAAAATAAATTGGAAATTCCTTTATAAACATTTCAAAATTGTAACAACGGATAGGGAAAGTTGCTCTTAACGTACAACATTATAAATCAAATCAGAGAAATGTTTTTTGAATTGTTTACAAGTAATTCTGTGACTGGAAATGTGTTAACTGCTAATTAGCTAATTACGGAGTCATCTCAATAATTCGTAGTAAATGTATTTCTTGAATAATCTTACTATGAGAAAAATAAGAGAAATTTAACAATTGTCATTTGTCTCTTGCATTTTGCACATGTGATACACATACATGTGGAGGAAAAGACCTTGCTAACGTAAAATGCAACTCGTTAGCAACACTCTCCGCTCAATGAGAACGATGACACTCAAACGCATGCCGTTCGCGTGAAAAGTATGCAGGCGCGCGGATTAAAATTAATGAGCATCGAGAGCTTACACGCAAAAATGAGAGGATAGATAACTGATTGCATCGCATTTCTAAATTCCTCTCCGATGCGTACCGCAAACTCTGCAGTGTGCAATGCAGTCGTCGAACAGACGTTCGATTCAAAAGCGATGTTAATTAAAATTATTGAACGTATTGCGTTTGGTTTGGTTTGCAAGCAAACATAGCGCTACTTTATCCTATGATTTATTCAAATACAGTGTGCTGTTAGCTATAATTTAATAATCCAATTAAAAATGCGACTCTTTAATTTTTCAAGTGATAGCACTAATTGGTTTCCAGAATATAGGCAAATAAAGAAATAAAACGACAAGTACAAAGGTGGAATTGGAAAATTCAATCACCATTAATTTATTGATAAGATAGACAATTTACGGTTGCTAGGAAACTAGTTTAGAAAAGGATCTAGAGTAATTTACTAAAGTACTAAGGGCTTATCAAGAATGTATGTTTTATGTGTTACACTCTAAACCAGGGGTCGGCAAACTTTTTGAGGAATTTCATATATATTTCTGGAATGTTGAATTTTGGGGTTGAAATTGTTCATTTTATGTTCTAGTTTTTCATTTCTTAAATATTGGCAATTGTCTCTCATAGCCCTGGATTTCTAGGAACTTCTTTTTCGAGAATGTTCTAGAAGTTTCTAGAAACTTCTGCTTCGAGAATCTTCTAGAAGTTTCTAGAAACTTCTGCTTCGAGAATCTTCTAGAAGTTTCTAGAATCTTCTAGAAGTTTCTAGAAACTTCTGCTTCGAGAATCTTCTAGAGATTTCTAGAAACTTTCTTTTCACGATTCTGTTCCTATTGATATTTGAGTATTAATTGGTAATTATGTTTATTTATTTCTAGACGAATGGGTCTAATAGTAAATGATCTCATGTCAACCGCAGAGCCGCCAACTTGCCGCCAAATGCCGGGATTGACAGCCGGCCAAAATAATTTGTGCAAATTGTACAGCGATCACATGCTCCCAGTGTCGGTAGGAGCTCGTCATGCACTCAACGAATGCAAACATCAATTTCAGCATAGACGATGGAATTGCTCCCTGTTGGATGATGTTAATGTTCTTGGTCCAACCATAAATTACGGTAAGTTCTCTTCAAATGCACTCGCTACAATAAGTAAACGTACGTACGTAAAACAAAACTAAATCGTTGGCCGGATACTTAAACTTCAATTACCCTTAACTTTCTTCATTAACAGCGTAAGCAGAATCACTGCACACGCGGTGTGACTAAACTTAATGATGATTTGATGCTGACGGACATTGATTTGATGCGAATGGTCAAAACGGCCGTGATGGATAAAGAAATAAAATGCCCCATTGCCGTGCAGCGATCGTAAAATCAATAGGAACGTATCGAATCGCATGTGATGGAATAGAATCGAATAGAAAAACAAGAAAAGCGCACTTGCATCACGCGCTTTACGCGTTTTGCTTCCTTTGTCCGCGCACTTTTTACCACTTCAGCTCGTTCGTAAATGGCGGTTTCTGCACTTAAACTCCAGGAATTGCATTTTTATGAAACTCATTGCGTTTCGCTGAATTTCGATTTTATTTCGCTTAATCCCTTCGTCACTAATCTCTTAGTGAAGCAGAATAAAAATAAGTAAAAGTTAATTACAAAATTTACCGATTTTTCATTTAGTATCCAATTGCTTTCCATCCGCTATAAAATACCAGAGTTGATGACAAATAAAAAACACAAAAAAAAGTTGCATTCAAGATAAGTGTTTAAGTAAACCAAATAAAGTGACAGTTTAAGACACTCAAGACATTTTTGTTGTTTATAGGTAAATATTGAAAGGAGTTTTTATTTGTTTGATGGCTCTGTTTGATGTTGAGAAAAGTCAATTTTTAAAGTTCTTTTCCGATTTTTTGTTTGCATATTCGTTAGACGTGCGTTGAGAAAAAGGTGCCGAAATTGAGCTTCAATTATCACATTTTTTTGGAGATTTTCTTTGATATTTTACCGACAGTTTTCCGGTTATTTTTTTATTGTGTTAAGTACTAAATAAATAGTCTTTAAATTTATGAATTTTAAGCAAATTGTTGCTAAATTAAAGAGGATATAAAGAAAAATACTAGTTTTGCTGTGTTTAGTTTTAGAACTAGACGTTTTATTAGAGTAAAATTTCTAGTTCACCTTTTCAATAAGAAATCTAGGATTAAAAATGAGCTGTGGTTTATTAGCTTTTGAATTGACTAAAACTAGTTTAATTTGATCGATTTACAATCGGTCTCGTTCTCATGGCAACGCGTACTTTATGTTTTTGTTCCGTTGTTTTCGATGGAATAAATGTTTGCATTCGGTTACTTGTTGGAAAGTGGCAAACGAAATAAATCTGGGCATTAATGAGAAACAATAAGATTTACTATACGATGGGAAATACGCCAACTTACATATAAACAATTTATAGTTTAGTAAAACTATAGGTATTAAGCACCTACAAACTACTTGAAATTTGATACGAATTTTCTTTGACTTTATAGCAAGCCGTGAGAGCGCATTCGCACATGCGTTGTCCGCTGCAGGAGTGACACATGCGATTGCACGTGCTTGCCGAGATGGACAATTGCAATCCTGCGGATGCAGCAGGAAGGGGCGGCCACGCAACCTCCGTGAAGAATGGGTGTGGGGCGGTTGTGGCGATAACCTCGAATATGGATACAAGTAAGTCAACACTATTTGACAGACAGTCTATCATCATCAGCATCATCATGAATATCACCACCTCCTGTTGATGTCATTTGCATGTTGCATCTTGCAACCCCTAAACGCATGCGTATAAATCATGCGCATGGTGACGAATTGCACCCTGGGGGAATTTTACGAGCGCAACGAGCCAGATTAGTGCAAATCCCAGAAATTCAAACACGAACGTGCGTGGCTCTAACGTCTCATGATTTATACACGGCGAATCGAGCATGTCGAATGGAACAATTGAATGCATGCGGCGGGCTAAGTCACTAAGTCACCCAGATTGATGGGAGATGGAACGATATCATCATATAAAGTGGATTATGTTTCGGCAAACTCTTGAATTCACCGTGTCTCCTATGACTTGTTGTTGATGCTGCATGGCAAAGCAAGAGCCGTTTGAGCCATTGTTACTCAGTTTGTTCGCTTTGTTTCGCTCCGTACGAGCCGAAACGTACGTAATTTATTTGATTCGATTCGATGCGCTGTTGCCGTCATTCGAGCGTGCGTAATCGTATATGCGCACTTTGACAAGAAGGACGAGCACAGGAAATCGGCTGGTGAATTACGGCGCGAGGGTGGCTTTTGTTCATTCACGCCGAAAAGCGTTCGTTCGTTCGTTCGATTCGTTCAAATCTCTTCCAAGCGTAATGAAACGACATGCAACGAAAGCAAAATGCATTCGTTATGCATGCGCATTGCATTTAAATTATCAAAGAATTATTTTATTCATTCAATTATCAACAAATCAACTTCAGCTTTCAATATTAAATTTCCTTTAACTGCATTTTCTTAATTTTCGGTACTATACTTTAATAGATATGGGGATAATTCTCACTACCCTCTGACTCCCATTACCCGCTTTTCCTCTACTTGAATGTAATAATTAATTTTACATCATTTGTTCAACAAATGTTTGCAGTGCAATATTTTCGTCACTTTTTCTTCATCATTAAAACCGAAATCTAATTTAAATTAATGAAAGTGTATTAATTACTAATATGTTGTTTTTAATTAACTTTGAGGAAAGCGTGAGAATTTCAAGTATTTGGGTTATTAATCAACTATCTCCTAAAATCTTTCATTCATTCATCGTCTTCATAATGTTGATTCAATGCAATTCATTAACTTTTTTTTTTGATTAAGTCATTTGAACTTTAATTGCATTTTAATCTTAATTGATTCGAGTTAAATGTACTTGTGACCCACATTACACTACCTGTTCGTATTGTTTTTTACCGTTAGCATGGGCAAAGAGATTTATTTAAGCATTGTTTTAATTTTGAACAGATTTACCCAAGGCTTCGTCGACGTTCGCGAGCGTGAGCGTAAATATCGACGAGGCAGCAAGGAGCAAGGACGTTCACTGATGAATCTGCACAATAACGAAGCTGGACGAAGGGTAAGTAACATTTCCACTACGTAACTTAACTTAAGCCAAGCCAAGCCAACTTAACGTAACTGCAAATAGCTATCTAGAAAGCATTGTGAATTTAAAGCAAACACAGTTAAGATTGCAACGTTTAAAGTTTGTTCTTTTGGCGTGGAATGTCACACGCTTCAGACTCGTCCTAACCGTATTTGTCATCGTGTGACAGATACGTCATAAATGTCAATGTTATATATAATGTTCGCATTAAATGCGACATCTGCATGCGTCTTGGTACGCGAGATGCGCATCGCGAATAAATTACCATAAATTGCACATTGCGCAGCCATGCATTCAACAATCACTTCTACTTCTTCGTCTTCGTCGCCCATCTTTGCACGCAATGCGCAGACGTGAATGAAGCAGGACAAAGAATTATTGCAAGTTGTATTTTCACACTGGATAATATCATCGTAAATAAATATCAGCGTAATAAATGTAATACAGGTACACGTAATGCGCAATACAAATGTACGCATTTGTTTCGTTCTATTATTGGTTCGTATTGTTGTTTTTGCGTCTGCAATATGCGTATTTGCATATGTTAATCTGCGCACAGAGAAACAAATTGAAAAATTGGTTTATCTTACCATGCGAATAATCATAAATCAAGTGTTCTTTACGCCTCAGATTTATTAAGATATATGACTATATTTTTCATACTTTATGATTTGCTTCGTGTAGTAATTAAGACTTTTATGTACGTACTGTTATTAACACTTCATAATGCTTAAAATTATAGTTTCCTTGGGTTTCTTTGGGTTTTGTTGTAACAATTACCGGAAATCATATTTTACCGCAGCAAAACGTTTTTTGTTCCTTGAATTCGCTGATTTAATTTGATCGCAGGCGGAATGATTAGGCATAATAACGGAAGTGTAGACGAAAATTTAAATATTAATATGCATAGGTTAAGTGCAATTGAGATGATTGTACGTAGATTGTCCGATGCAGATAGGTTGATTGAATCGATTAATTATGCAAGATGTAGAGAGTGCAGTGCGCGCTCGCTGCTTGCACATGTCATTTGCGTGTAATTTACATTTTGATTGGCACTTTATTCCATTGCGTTTCATTTGATTCGATTTGGTTAAATATCAATTTGTTTTACGATCAGATGCGTATCGAACAGACATGGTTATACTCGTATTATGCAACATGTAATTGCGTGTACTTTTTATACTTTTTATTGCATTATTAATTAATTCAGTTTTTCACGAAGAAATTAAGGAAAATTGATTCGTAATTAATTGACTTTGTTGCACAAAATTATTGCACAAAAACTATTTTTATTGCATTATTAGGAATGAGCGTTTCATGTAATGTGCAGCAAATGTGCAAATTCGAGCAAAACTTGGAATTTTCAAAAATTAATTTCTAATTGAAAATATAATATCTAAATAACGATATTGTAACCATTCAAAAGATAGTTAGTTATAGTTTGTACGCATCCAAAAAAATTTGATGGAATACAACTACAAACATGGCAAATGAATTTTGAATAGGAGGCTTACGTGAAATGTAAATTTCGAGCGAGAAATTATTCGATTTTGTGGGTAAATTGTGGCTAAACTATTCATCCGATTTGAATCATATTTTCACATTCATAAAATTCAGTTATTCCTTTTTCATTTTTCTGGAAGTATTTTCTTATGTATTCTGTGAATTCCACGTTTAACTCGTTCAACAGAGTCCATGCTATGTCCATGGACTCTGTTGAGAGAAGAAACTATAAATTATTTTATCATTAAGTGCACGTAATATAATTAAGCAATTTAGATGTCTAAATCACGTGAATGCTTGCATTACTTACTCAAAGTCAAGTTCATGTTGAGAGGTGAAGAAACACCTAGAGATCTTGGTAAATTTAAATGAAATTAAGATGTATACGCAAATGATTACTTCCTGTTTGTGCTTTTTTCCTTTTAAGTGAATCCTTGCGCTGCTTTTTAGATTTTGATGAGTGTTTGACGTTGATTGAAAGATCACTTACGATGCTTCTTGCTCATTAAGTATATGCAAGAAGTACATTTGAAAATTATCTATAAGTATATATTAATTTTTTAAAGTATAGAAGTATGTCATAAAGATATGAAATAATTAGAAAATTCCTTAATTGTTCAAATATTCTTTATTTGGTTATAGCTAGAAATTTATCCATTTTTAAATGCGAATTCTGAATGGAAATATTTGTCTAAATATGCTAAATTTGGCATATATTATGCTGCTTTAGAAACTCTTTTCATTGGTATAAGTAGTTTCCTTTCATCTTTTCTCAGTTCTGAGATAATGAATTTTAAACTTGAGACAAGCTTTCCGTCCTAAGTTCGACTTGAAATTTGTTCAACTTTAGAGTGAAATTGTTGCTAAACTAGTGGTCGGATTGAAATAAATTTTTCACGTTCATCAAATTCAGCTAATGACTTTATGGACTCGACAAAAAAAATTTAGAAAATGTTGATATTTCATTGAATAATTGTTTATACAATTAAAGTTTTTAGTGGACTTAGAAGTAAGTAATAAGGATATGAAATAAGTAGGAAATTCCTAAGAGGATTAAATGTCTCAATAGCATATCATAAAGCTCATTAATTAATTAATATCTAATCTTGAACATTTTTAAAATATCTCGTTTATTAACGTTGTACGAACGAATTGAAAATGAAGACATTTTTCTGCACGTTTCAATCGACCTGTTTGCAATCATTGCTAGCGTTAAGCAATGCTAAGCCGATTAAGTTACTTATAACGATCGCACGTATAAAATGTGCGTAATAAATAAAATAAGAGGAAAAAGACTAGACTTACTTGAGTTGAATAGAGTGGAGAGTACATCCAGTTGAGTGCATCACGCACCGGTCACGATGCTCTCTGAAGAGCCAGACATATCAATTATAATTGATGTAATAGATATTCGCAAGTTGCTCGCTCGTTAGCTATGGAGTTGATCTCTTCGTGTACCTATAGATTGTTAAGTATCTAACAAGACGTGAAAATATGCGCAAACGTCCATCATAAGCCTTTACTTAATCGCACATAATTTAAACAAAAAAATCATGCAAGTGCAAGAGTTGCGCGAAGAAGAAAGCGAATCGATGCAATATGTACTTACGTATTAATTGCTCATTCATTTATCAAATGTCATTTTAATTAAGATTAATTATTAACTTTGCCTTATTGGAATGTATCGAGTAATTACAACTAGAAGAAATTAATTTTATTAATACGACTTAAAGTAACCTCTTTTTTATATGGGATAGAGAATTAGCAGTAAGATAAATCAAATTAATTAAGTACTTATTGCATTAAGCGATTTGTGATTGTCATTCGAGTTTTACGAGTTGTGAGTTGTTATTTCAGGTTTAAGAAAAGTGCGATTGCGTGTACTATTTAAAGATTCAGCATCATGCGATGCAAATGTTGCATCTTTCAGTTTTAGTTTTAGTTTCTTTAAGTGGTTGTATATCAACGTGGGCAGTCAATATATGCATGCATGTCACGAGCACATTCTAATGACTTTATTAACGTAGAGTTTACCGCTCTTCGCTGTAACATAAGCTCAATTAACTAAATCATCGTTTGCATGCAACTGCATCGCTGATTTGTTACGCTTATTATTGAATTACTCACGAAGTAATCATGCAAATTTAAAACTAACTCATCGAATAATTGTTTAAATATAAGATACTTGGTTGTACTTGAAGAATTTATGGAGAAACTTTTAAAAGTAATTGAAATTTGCGTTTGAAGAAAATCGTAAGTGATGAATTCCTGAAAATTCCATCTTGAATCAAAATGTTCTTTAATTATTGCTCATTTTGCGGTTTTTTCATAATCGTTATAACCGAAAAATGTTGTGATATTTATATTTCGCTAGTAAAGCGAAACGTTCGTTAAGCGAAACAATTTTCACCATATAAATCCATGTAAAATACAATATTGCGTTCCATGCTGATAAATCCCAGAATTCGTTCGTTAAGCGAGTCATTTCTTTAAGATTTATGTTATGAATTTCAAATATGGAAAGCGTGAAGATTTTGTGAATTTTGTAACTATAATTTGTACTTTTACAATGAGAAATTTGAAGGAAACTAATTAAATAATGCTTGGAACTAATGATTTCTCGTTTTTTTTTCTTTACTTTATGAAGCTTGCAATTTCTGTTTTAATGAGCAAATATTCCGAGTTAATTATAAACTATTAGCATTCAAATATATCCAGATGTTTTGAGCCGAATGGACCGAATAAGAAACGACGACGTTACGGTTGTATAGATGGCAGGAGTGCGTGGTGATTAAGTACGTTGGCGGGCACGCAAGGCGATGTGCATTAAGATTGCGTGCGCGTCTATTAGCGCTGTTAATTATTTCGTCGGAGGAATCAAAGACAATTTCTTCAGTCATGGAATAATATTTGTAATCACGTCGATGCCGGCGTGTTCTACAAACATGGGCGTGTTTCAATCGAAACGCGAGCGACGCTCGTAAATTACGCTAGCGTCTAACATGACTTCACATTACTTTACATAACTTTGATTCAATACGCCGTGCAGCCCGCAAAAGGTATTTGAATTGTATTTTTATCACGGGCTAAACAAAGAATCGCTATATCAATACGCACATGCATACACGCCTCGAATGACTATTTTATCTGTGGGAAATTTTCCAAAAAATTCAGAGAAATGTCAAGCGTAACAGACGTTTACCGAGTTGAAAGGAAATAAAATTGTTGAAAAGTTATATTATTTAAGAATTAATTTATAGTGAAGTAAAAGAGAAGTTTTAACGGAAATTAAGTTGGGCTTTGTACGGTGGACAATCAATTATTAACCATTTGAAATTTTTCGATTAATCGATTAAGTTTTAATTGTAGTTTATGAATGTGAAAATTTTATTTCTATCGGACAATTAGTTTAGCTACAACATCGTGCCAAAGTTGAACAAAAATGGAGTTGACCTTGACAAGGAAAACAAATCGCTAATTTAAAATTCATTTTCTGAAGACTATGAAAAGATTTAAGAAAAGCAATGGCTCCATTGTAAAAGGTGACTAAAGCAGAATAATAATATGTGAAAAAAGATATATTTAAGTAAATAGTTATATTCGTAATTTGTATTTAAAAATTGGTAAATTCAAACTCGGCATGCAAAAGGTATCGTAAGTTTAAAATTTATTTTCTCAGGACTCTGAAAAGACTTAAGAAAACCAATTACACCATTGTAAAGGGCGTCTAAAGTAGAATATTAATGTGTAAAATATAATGTATTTAAAAAAATAATTACCATCGTAATTTGCGTTTAAAAATTAACAAATAATTTGTCGTAAAAAAATAAAAACTTATAGGTGGTTTAGGATGTAAAGAGGAATTTAGTCAATTTATAATCTCTTTAAAATACAAATCTAGCCTTAAAATACAACCCTTTCCAAACTAATTAATAAATTCTTTAAAAATCATTCGGATATAGCGAATTTCAAGAGTATTCTTCAATAGACTGATCTTTTTCCTTCGTTTATTGAAGTTATTTAAATCAGAATGAGCAAATACTTGATTAAATTACTCAATCACATATAACGACATTTGTATGTAAAGTCGAAATATTATTTCCTGCCAAGGCAACCTATTTTTTATGTAATTTTTAAAATAAGTAAAACAATTTTATAATTTCTTTTCCCTTTACTTCTAATAATTAGAGTTTTAAGCTATTACCAATAATTTCCTAGATTCTCAACCTTTCTTCAATTAGTCATTCGAAACATCAGCAACAAAAGGAAGTAAGAAACAGTTAGTTACCTTTTACAATTTCTAAAAAACGACTGAATAAATATTTATTGTCACAGAAGATTAGTCAGACTTTTTCTCCTAGTCTTTTTATGATTGTTCATTGTAACAAAACACTTTTAGTGCTCGACTCCAGAAGTCATCTTATTTCATCCGAATACAAATACATCGTAGTACTAGTACGTAATTCTTGGCAAAGTTGTGGTTAAAGTGGTTCGTGCGGTTCGTTAGAACGCGCAAATAGAGCGCAACCGATTTGCAACCTGTGCTCGCACACACAACAAACGATTTGTATCCATTTTAACCATTTATAGTCATGCTTTGCAATGACAATAGTTGAAGGAACACACCGCCAATTTTAATGTTAATGTATTAAATCTTTTATTGAACTTGCAGCGTCATTAAGCATCAAGATTAAGACGAAATCAACTTTCAAGTGAATGTTGTTTCTGAATGTTGCGCGAATAAAAATGCGCAAACATTGAAGAATGCTCAAGAAACTACAGATAAAGGAAACGGAAAGAAAGTTATCTTTGCTCACACTGTGAAAAATGCCCCTAGGATACACGTCGTACAATTATCCTTTTTTCTTCTTGCTCATTTCCGTTTAAGAAGCGCACTGCAATTATTTTCACATTCATTTCACATTTTTTCAACACATTTTTTCTTTGTCCCCTTCTTCAAAGGTGTAAAAGTCAGACATAATAAAGTAATAAGTAACTAGAAACGCTTGTTGTTTAATGAAGATTTAATGGTTATAAGGATGAAATTTAAAAAAATGTAGCTAACAGTAAATAAATAGTGATTGCACATGCGTGAAGATATAAACAAGGTGGATGAACTTATTACGCATATAAACACTCAACATAAAATCATAATTCTCTGATTTTATGAGAGAAAAACGCGTTTTAATGATGATTATGAGTCATGATATTGCTTCTTTTTCTAAGCAGCCGCGCAATTATTATAATGATAAGGCATGATAAAACACTATCAGGTCGGTGCGATCATAATCAAAGAAATAAGGAAACTGCCAATTGAGCAAACGCATTATGACTTCTTGTAATAATGTTCATTTTTCCATGCTTTTTGTGGCATTAGCACTTTCAAAGATGTTTGCGTTCATTAAGCACTGACTTTATAGTTTCTTAGAAAACATAACCGATAGATGTCTTAATTATTTACTTATTATGATTACTAACGTTTAGTGTAACAGGATAATGTGGATGTTAATTAAATCTTGCTAAAATGTTTATGGGTTTGTCAGTTTGCTAAATTGATTTCTGGTATTTTAATTAAATTAGGTTTATTATTTTATGAGAATAGATAGTACAGTGCAATTTATTTAACGTTGGTGTTCTAATAGGGAATTCAATTATAATTGAATTGAATTTCGAAAATGTAAAGTAAGTAACAAAGTGTATCTTAAGACGTCTTAAAGACGTGTTTTGAATGTCATCAACATGCAATTAACGTCACATTTTTGTTCGCGTTGATTTATCGATATCATAAAATGTTATTTAGTGTTCATCCTTCTAGTTTTTCACATGAAATAAATTTCAACGAAGTGATAAATTTTATAGTTCTTGCTGTCCTTTCAAATGTATCTATTTATTGTAATTAGTACATTCAAACTATAAATAATACGATGGAAAGCTTATTAAAGTGAAACTTTTTTTAGCAAGGTGTTTAAAGCCTGGGATCAAGCTCAGTTGATTTTTAGTTATCACGTCAAGTGATAACAATAAGAGATCTCACAAATGAAAATTTGGCCCCGGTTAGATTAGGAGGGTTTTGATGTTTTATGAGTGTGTTAGAGGAAGAATAGATAAACAAATTTTATTTATAAGCTTAATTGTTTACGCCCCCACTCGCGATTCGAAAAGGCATAAATTATTCGCTAACAAGACTTAAGTATTTTATTTTTCATACGAAATTTGAATCGTTGAAATAGGCTTTGTGGTTCGTGAGATATTAAGAAAGGTAGGTACAAAATTTAGGCGTTTGCTCCCAGTGTGCGTCGGAATTAATAACATTAGAAAGATAATTTTAATGGGTTTAACGTTATGAGAATAGAAGTTTAAACAATTCCCATTAAATATCACACTTTCATCACGACATTAATTAAATCAAAAAGTAACAAGAGTTGCAATCATAAAATGTATTATTATTATTATTATTATTATTATTTAAAGGTGAATAGAATTAATAATTGTAAACCTTCCGGGTATATATCCGTTTTGCGATGACATGACATTTGCGGATATAAGGTTAATACAAAGTCTGCGAGTTTTATATAAAGCCATTCCACTCGTGTTCGATCCGATTTCTTGGTGTCCGATTGGCTTCGTTTCGCTACGGGCTAGAAGAGAAAGCATCCTGCACACCGGCAACGCACCAAGAAAGCCAATCATTAAAGTTGCAAAGCGCACGCCGAGCAATAGAGATCTGATCGCCGATTGCGGATCGTCGATCGCGGATGCTAATTATTCATGGAACTACCTGTGTTCCGAGACTAATTGCCCCCTTTGTCATTGTACGCGCCCGGTTTTTTTTTATCACGTGTGTATCTTATAATTATTGTCAGTTCTTTTTCGTTTAATCAACTTTTTCATTTGCAATCAATTTGAGTACTTACTCTAATAATAACATTCAAGTTTCATTAAATTGTTTTTATTAAATTAGATTGTAACCTAATTTTTTTGGAAACATTTACAAAGTAATTTAATTAAAGGTTTCTTTCTTAATGTGATATTTAATTAAAAATGATTTATAGACACATTTCATTTAGTTTCATCAGACAGACTATTAATTAAACTTTTTAAGATGCTTACATTTAAGACAAATTTTTTACTAAATTAATATTAATTAATTAAAAAATTAACGGTGCTTATTACAGCTCACGTAACGAATCTTTTTAATCAATAAATATTGATTTTTTGTAATTTTTATTAGTTCAATAAAATCAAAATGAGGTTAAATTAAAATTTACTCTTAAAAAAATTCGAAAAATTTAAAAAAAAATTTACTATCACAAGTTGCGCTAATTAAGAAGATAACCATTTTTCAAACAAATATTTTATTTAGTTACTTACTGGTTTAATAATTAATCTGGAAAATTCTTTAGGAATCTATGCAATGAAACCTCTAATTAGGTGATTATGGAATATGCATAAAGGATTAAAAAGTGTTGGATTAGTTAGTAAACATAAATAAAGATTGATATTTAACGCAAATCAATTTCATAGCTGCTAGTCATCATTAGATGATTATTGATGGCCGTGAAACTTGTCCGTTATCTTCATTACATGCCGCAATATGCGATAATGCTGCTCGTCTTTTTGGCGGAGATGCCGCTGCTGCACGAATGCAATTTTAAGATCTTTGTTTTTTCTTATGCTTTCAGGCGGTCATTAAGATGTCGCGCGTTACCTGCAAATGTCACGGCGTGTCGGGCTCCTGCTCTTTGATCACCTGTTGGCAGCAGCTGCCGACCTTCAGAGAAGTTGGTAAGTCACTCACACACCTATACAATTTCTCTCATTCGCAATGCGTTTTATTATCTCTTCTTCGTCCCCGTCTTCGTATTCGTTAGCTGCTTCTTCTGAAACTTCAAGGCACATTTTGTTTTTGCTCATATCAGTGGTTCCCAAACTTTTTTAGCCTACCGCCCCCCTTCCT
This sequence comes from Aleochara curtula, assembly GCA_963978815.1. Taxonomy (NCBI): domain Eukaryota; kingdom Metazoa; phylum Arthropoda; class Insecta; order Coleoptera; family Staphylinidae; genus Aleochara; species Aleochara curtula. The sequence goes on along the minus strand of OZ022216.1, from coordinate 12,937,210 downwards.
TAACGAACACCCTCGCATAACGAATGTTTCGCTTAACATGCAGCATAAATTCCCTTTATTCGCAGATTAGAGAAATGTGACGTTGAAAGTCAAATTGTTTCGCTGAATGTCTCGCTTTGCAACGAATTATGTTCGTTATGCGAGGTTCCACTGTATTACTTAGCATCCCCTCGAAATTATTATTTTTTTGAAATTTAACTATCAATGAATACAACTTGTCTTAAATATTTATGACAATTCTTGATTCAAACTGACATCTTTTGGAAGATTAATGTTTTAAAACATTTGCTATGTAAATATTTGAGGAATTTCATTTATTCAATTAATGGAAAATAATTATTCATCTCCGGTATGCAATAATTACGCATTAATTATAAATAAATAATGACCACATTGATAAACACGTGTTTATTGCAAATAAATGCAAAACATTTACCAGTTTATAAATCATTTTATGCGAACGTTTAATATTTATGAAGGCATTGAAAATGATTGATACGAGGTAAATAAATTTCAAAAGCTTTTACTTGCTAATAAAGCAATTGAAGATCTTATCCTTGCTATCAAATGTTAAGAAAATATTCTAGAAGAAAGACATATGGAAATGCTCAACACTTAACAAGCATAACTTATGAAATACAAAAATTGTAAATTATGAATATTCATTAAATATGAAGATATTTTATCAATATGTTAATTAGTGATATCATAATCGTCAAGATCTATAAATAAACAATTAATTAAATGTGAGAATAGCTCGTTAAAATGGAAAGTTATGCAAGAAGAAATAATTTTTTAATACGTGTGGAAATAATTAATTTACATGTTTGATCTTGAAGTTGAATGTTTTGATTTTATTTATGAGTTTGAACTTGACTTAAATTTATCAAATTAACTCAGTAAAAAGGCAAAAAAAAAGCAAGGAATGAAAATTAATGTGTAGTAGAAAGTTTTAGGTCGTTTTTAAGCCGGTTTTCCAGTCAAATTATATTAACTAATTGAATCAGATGATAAATAGTACTAAAAGTAGCATTTAAGTGTTCGTAGTCATAATTCAAAAAAATATTCTTTCATGATAATCCACGGCTTAAATATTTCTTGTAGTGTTGCGTCGTTTTCAACATTATAAGAGTTATTATTTCCTAATAGCCGGTTAATGTGTGTTTCACTCGGTTTTTGTTCGCTGCTCACCTTGCATTGCATTGCATTGCATTGCGATGCTGAGGAACATGAAGACGGAACCACGAGGGTGGTCATTTGCTTACATGCACTAGCACTTTGCTTCAGACGCGACGAAAACGTTTTTTCCTCCGCTAAGCTCATGTACCAAACGCAAGAACATGCTCTTTGATGGCGTGTTCATTGATGCGACGTGTTTTCTAACTTTTTTTCTATGCTCAAGACGGGAACACCCTCGTGGGATAAATTACACAGCCATTTTGGGTAATTGTTGATAATTGACAAAATGTATACAGATACAGGTACATAGTTTCTGGCATCTCGATGAACATCTAATTCTTGTACACGATTCATGGAGGTCTAATGAAAAATAATTATTTTAATAGCCGGAAGATATTTGTTCTTACTTATATACTTATCAAAAGCAACAGTTTTTTTATTATTTGATAGTTGATCGTACAATCGTTGAAACAATTTCTTAAATTAAGTAAGTAAAGTCCTTTATTTTTCATTTGTTTCAAAGTACTTACCTATTAATTATTAATATCAAAGCATAGTCAAGTATTCACTAAGTAACACTAACAAAAGTGACAATTGCTCTTATATAATTTAAGTAATTAAGAATATAATGAATTTTTAAGCTTTAATTTTTATATTATATCTTACAAAGCAAGAACTTAATGATTAATTAGTTTACATATAATATTTGCTTAAAATAGGGTAATGGGGATCACTTAAACAAGATTTCAAATAACAGCCTATATTAAAATGATAACTTTCTGAAAACGTTTTGTACATAAACTTTAGTTACCAATTTATAATTTAAAATCATTTTTATTTATTTTGGCAATCAACTTTGGATACAAACTCAATTTTGACTCTCATTACTCTCATTACAGTTGGTAAGCAGAGTCTAGCGATTTAATATATATCACAGATATAATCGGCAGAATATCATTAAAAATTAGTTTAATTAATTGATAAATAACTGAAAGGTGCCCCCATTACCCCTTTCTTCTCTAATGATTGTATTTCTCTATACATTTTGATAATTAAATGTAAATTAGCCACAACTTTGATACAGAATGAACAATGTTCTTATAAACTACAACAGATGTGTGATAAGCATAAACCTAATACTTTCTACATATGGTGCCCGTGGATTTTCTTAATTAATTAGGTTTAATTAATGATAAAACAATGTGCATAATATGCCATGAACTTCCAGAAGAATTTAATGTTTTCTATTAACTCAAATAAGTTGGTTGGTAAACTGGGTTAAGCGCAATTCTACGTTTTGTATTATTGTTGGAAATGCGTGAAAACTCACAATTTCGCGTGTTTAATAAGAATAGCGCAGCTCACATGGTGAATGTGCATTAAGCGGCGCTTTGTAATCCAACATGACATTTGTCTAAATGCGGTTCGAACATAAATTACATCCAACCAACAGAGAATGCACGGACAAAAACAGTCATACGCGCTCGCGCTTATTTATTATCGACTACAAATTGTTATTTGTTGCTTTTACTTGCTCTTTTCACTCCGGTGTGCTCGCGCGCCACGTGCACTTCCTTAAACTACACATGGTCAGGTCATTCATCATACAAATTCCACGCGCAATCTTTGAATTGAGGTAATTTTAGGTAATTTGTAGGTATTACTTCTTAATGAAAATTTATGCATGTTTTCTACGAACAAACTTCTTCTACGTTCTTCTAAAGGAAGAGGAATCCTAACATCTTTATTAGCAAATAACTTATCTAATAAAATTATCTACTATGTATGGATCATTAATCACGGAAAAGAAATTTTATACGCAAGTACTGAACGAATTTAATTAGTCATTAATTTTTTTACGATTTACTATCTTCATCTCTTGTTTTCCGCAAGTACTTAAGTAAATAAGCTTAGTACACAATTCCGGATATATAATCTAAGAGATATGATGATATTCGTGGCATATAAATGTATTTGTTGAAATATTCGATTGCCTTCTATGGACGTTTATGAACGTACTTCTGTTCAAATGCACAATTGCACCAATTAAGCTTATATGCACATGCGGACACCGTTATTTCCACGTTGTACATTGTACAGAACTCATATTTCTAACAAGTTCTTGTAGTCAAATTGTATTCGTGCATCGTACACGCGCCAGCCAATTGAAACAAATTGTTTTTGAGCAATTTCCATCAATTTATTATGTCGCCTTATGGACCTAACCATATGCAACACACATGACAGATGTCGTCGGAATTTTGTGGATTTTCGAAAAGAAAATGCAATTCTATGAATGGAAAATCAAATAAGTAGTAGGCATTTGATTAGTTTATCGATATTCGATATCATATTTGCAATTTAGCATTTGCGCTGCGTTTTATTAGGTAAAACCTCTCTGATTTCATTGCATCGATTGGCAATTTGTTGAATTGCTTTCACTTTAGTTGGCTGAACATGCTTTTCACTTGTTAGAATATTCGCAACAGTGCATTAACGATGGCAGCTCGTGATTGGGTTGCTTATGTGATAACAATAATGGACATCTGCACTCTGCGCAAATGAATGGGAAGAATCGCGAGTGAAATTTATGTTGTTCTTGATTGAACAAATGGTCATTCTGGTTGGTTTACTTACTGAACTTACCTTTCTATTAGTTATTCATTTGTACGATTCGTATTTATTGTCTTTTGTTGTGCACACTCGACGATGTTTGCTGATTTCGGTTGATGCGCTGCACGTTTTCGGTATTTTCGTGCAACGCATTTAAGACACGAAACCGTTTTCCCACGAATTTTTCGAAAATTAATGATCGCATTTCAACGAACGCATGATATCTAGTTCAACATCGGATTTCTCTATGTTTACGCTCGGTAAAATTCTAGAATTTACAAAGCAAACATTTTTTCTTATTAACTTTCTGTAGATAGTGCGGTAGTAAATTGGTAAATTAAATTGCTGAAGAAATCATCGAGTTTTCTCGTATGGTTTTCCAGGAATGAGCTTTAAGGTTTTTTACGCCGTGTAGCGATCTGTCAGCTGGCAGTGTTTGTGAAAAATTTATGCCATAACAAACTGCATCTAGTATGTATGTGTCCGGTTTTCTTTTCTTACTTTATCACCGACAGCTAACTGACTTGACGACATTTTCTGCTTGCGACCGACATTTAACACGCACAAAGAATTTGAATTACAAATAACGCCAACAACAACAACAACAACAACAACAACGGCAATGGCAACGGCAACGACCGCGAAGAAGTAAAAGGAAACAGAAATCCATTGGGATTAGTTCATGTTCAATTTATGATTATGTCACCTCTGGGAGATGTTTTTATCCGGGGTGTTTGAGTCGATTAAGTCGTGGACCACTTTTAAACTAAGAATTTCCACTTTTTCAGTAGATTTTCTAAGCACGTACAAGGTACATAATTTAGTTGATGAAGTTTAGTTAAACGTTTTACAATAATGTTGCTTTTTAACTTATTTACTAACGTAAACTGCTGAAATTCAGGTAGAAGATTTATGAAAATCTATATTTTATTCTGTTAGTCAATTTTTTTTAAGAAAATAGTGAAAAACGGTTGATTTTCAACGTTGTTTGCTCAAAGGTCAAACATATTTTCGGAAAATTCTCGAAGTCAGGCGGAAGATATTATGAAACTATTATTAATTGAGTCTATTTGATTTTTAATTGATCTGTAAGTGTTTGGAAAAGACTGGAATTTTATTTTTTTATGAATTTCTAACCAAATTATATGATTTAATTAACTACAACTTCTCTGGAGACTATAAAATTGATTTATTACTTTTTGTAATTACTCGGATAAAATTAGAACAGCAGCTGCATTAAATTAAATCACTATAATTTAATTTCCAACACATTCTTTAATTTTACAATTATAAATTATGAAACGTTTAATGGATACCTTTATTCATACATTTCAGATTTAGTTTATAACTGTGACAATATTATGTTAATTACGTTCAAGTAGGTTTGTCAGGCGTTTTACATTGTGAAACCACAACAATTTATTTCATCGTCACAATGCTGTCTTCTTGGATGAATTTATGTAATTTGTCGATGTTAACACGCTTACAAATCGCATTAAATCTTTGCGTCTGTTTGTGTTCGTGGATGAATGAAGTTTACACGGCTCATTCATGTTCCTGCACTTTTTTCCTAGTGGAATTTCTTTTATTGCTTCCTTTCCGATGTTCAGCGTGTTTCTATGCTAATTTATACTTTGTATTGTGTAGGTTTACGCATGGTTTAGACATTTACGAGAATTCACTCAAGAGTTTAAGTGCAATTCATTGCTTTTGTTTATATTTATAATTTTCATACAGGATAATCTCTGATTCAGTAGCAACACTTTGAAAAATAGAAAAAATTTAGTTAATAATGACATCCATAAATTTCAAAATAAATATTGCAATATAACTAAAGTTATTGCTGATTACATTGCACTAATTGATTACAACTTGGAAGTTTAAATCTCAAAAACTTTTTCTGATAATTTCCAATATCTTTGATCAAGATTACTCAGAAAGTAATGCCCCTGTCAGCCCTAAAATTTCACCAATTGTTTATAATGACATGAAGTAGTATTTGAACGAAGGATTTTAAATTTGCTTGGAAAATATTTATTTAAAAATAAAATCCAAGAAAAACATCTGTTAAAAACTGAAATTTTGTATTCAAACCTTCACCATTTCTTTTTGAACCTGAATTTTGGCAAATCCTTGATTCAACAACAAAATAAACTAATATATTAACATAATCTTTTTGAAATTTAAAATTACGATTCACCGTTTTCGAATTATCGTGATTATTGCAAAAAATGTTTTGGAAAACGCGCTTTGGCAAATTACATGTACTTCGGTGACTTTTAATAACTTTTCGATGAAAAAAATACATAAAATGGATAAAGAGATATACTAAACGACAGTGACAAAATTTCTAAAAAAGATTCATAAAGTACCAGAAAAAAATTGAAAAAGCTGTTGATTTTTCCACCTGCGCAACAACTCATTAAAATTACGTAAAGTTTTAAAGTCCCTAATTACACGGCTCATTCCTAAGGTGACGTGCAAATCTTTAGTTTATTATCAATCCTACTATTAGTGCTACAAGCCCAAGTCAAGAACTAAATTTACAAGTGTAGGATGGCAAAGTTAGGCCAGGTTATATACGATTAAGTCAAGTTGGATGCGCCCAATCAATTCGATATGTGCCTTTAATGTCTGCCTGTTGACCGCACACGACGCATTTTATGGGATTTGCATTTGTACGAACGAAGCATGCAACAGGCGCACGTCAACATGCACTTCGTCTTACGAATGCATTTGTGTGTACGTTTATATTTATTTGATCATAAATTTATATCCATTACCCGTTCAAAATGCACACAACGCAAATGGACTGACTCACTGACTGAAGAAGAAGTCTCTCTTTGCTGTGCTAAAGCTAAATCTTTCTCTACGCCCCTTTTGTTTGATTTTTGCGCATAAATTAACTCACCTTGTTGATTTATGTCTCTTTTTATTGACTGCGTGATTAATGATGGCAAAAAAGCTAAGCGCTATGATACCGATGATTGCGCATGCTTAATTCTTTTTCTTCGTCTGTGCGATTACAACATATTAATTACTGGCAGCCGTGCAGTGCAAAGCGCACCGCGTAATCAAATCGTAATTAATTTCATTTCATTAGTACTGCGTTAATTACGGAAATCGATTACAGAAGTCAACTTAGTGCCGCTACACAACATTTCTCGTATGGGCGTAAAGCAGAGGCGTTTTGAATCTGCTCGCCATTCACATATTAATTAATTACTGCGCTCTACTATCTATTGATATACGAATATGACTATTAATAATTCTTTCTTCTTGTTGTTGTTGTTTTACAGGTGACTACATTCGTGAAAAGTACGATGGGGCAACGGAAGTACGAGTGAATAAACGCGGACGCCTTCAATTGGATGATCCACGGTTCCGGGTACCAACACCAAATGATCTGGTTTACCTCGAGGACTCCCCCAATTATTGCATTGCGGATCCGGCAATTGGCTCGTACGGTACGACTGGTCGGACATGTAATCGCACATCGCCTGATATGGATGGATGCAACTTGCTTTGCTGCGGTCGCGGCTACAATACGATGAAGAAGACTGTTAAAGAGCGCTGTCAATGTAAATTCAAATGGTGTTGCGAGGTGCAGTGCAAGACCTGTTTGAAGACTGTCGAAATACACACGTGCAAATAATGTTTTGTACTGTACAATATAAATTTAAGCTGTCTTATGTTTACCTATTCTGAAACGAATCATTCCATTAAAACATAATCGAATATCGATCGTAATAATATAATAAGTATGTAATTTATAGATTTTATTTATATTTTATATATTTATACGCTCTAAGTAGGCTTAGCGGTAAGGATTCATGTTTATGTAGCTGCACTGTCTCTTAGTACAAATTATTCTTCGTTTTTTGAAGGAGGAATTTAGGTACATGTTTCAATGTTGGTCAAGTGCTGTTCTCGTGACTTTTTAGTTCAACAATTTGATGTTATTTATTTCCCCGATATTTGTAAATAAATCAATATAGTTTTACATAGTTTAGTAGTGCAGAAAATAGGAATAGAGGTTATAAACTTTCTCAACACATTGTATTCATGCGAATATCCTATTAAAATTGATTGTCATAGATCTTATTATACTTCCTTGTATGATATATACGACGAAAATTGAATACGTACAATAAATCATAAGCTATACTAAAGTCAATTATTGTTCTTAAAGTTTCAAATTACAAAGACCCGCGAAAGGAATTGAAGTCGCTATCTTGTGGCGCCTCTAGTGTCTGTTGTAGTATACTGTGTCAGCTGTGATTCTTTGCTGATGTTGTTCTACTCGTTCAACTTAGTGAATAGTAAAAGTGATTCAATTAGTGATAATAAACAGTGAGTTATTAGTGTCATTTATAATTACTGGTGTTCGCATCATATATCAATTCGAGGCAAAGTGCATTGCAGTACGTTGAATCCGATTGACAGTGGTGTTGGCTGTTGGCTATTGTTAACCTGCAAGTCAGCTGTGCAGTGACATTCCTGCTGTTTTTTTATTGCGCCACAGCGAAAATATCAGGCAAATCAATGTGAATTTTATGCATTTCTACGAGCTACCCGGTCAATGTGAGTAATGAGTTCGTTCTCTATAGATCAGTTATTAAACTCCACCCTAATTCAGACGATACTCTTGTACGTCAATCACATTCCAACACTTGTGAGTGAGTCGGCTGTACTGTTTGATCATAGAGAATCATTGAACTTTTTGGCTGAAATCATCCCGAATTCGCTGCATCTGGAATTTGATGAGTTCCAGTTGACGCTGCTATACACATTTACACTCATTCTACTTCTCAACATCATTCTCATTTGTGTTTCCTGGACTATCTTTGGCAAAAGCATATGCGAGCGGTTTATGAAACCAGGTAAGCCTTTCACTGTTCCTGTTTTCAGCTTTACATAACACAACATGTTACAGCCACGTCCAAAGCCATTGAAGAGCTGAAAGCAAGTGTGTCAAGGTTAAAACTTCCCAAGGAACATACACCTCGCATTTAAGAAAAATGGCTGACAAAATCAAAAAGTTCTTTGCCAAGAAGAAAATGGAAGCCAAGTTTAAGCTTGCTGGGCCTGGGCATAAATTAACAGAGGACACAACTACAGTTGGTCCTAGTAAAAAATCTACCAGTTATCAACCTCCAACTCAACGCATAGCAACTGATGCTACACAACAAGCAGCTTATGCAGCTATGGCTCGTATTAGTAACCAAAGGAAAGATACAGCATTCAACACTTCTCTGGCAGCAATTCAAGCGCAAGTACGACGTGAACTAGAAGCCGAAAAGAAAACTGCTGCAGATGAACATATTCAAAAAGCACATCAAGTTTCCTCAGTATCATTTGATGCATCTCCACATTTAGCAGCAAGTGGCGTATACTTTAAATGTCCAGTTATTAGCGATGAGATCTTATCTCGGGAAGAATGGAAGGGACGAATCAAGGAATTCCTTCTGGAACAGTTAGAAGAAGAGCGTGGAATAACTGCTTGTTTGATGATTCAATCTTGCAATTACAACAGGACAAAGGTAATATCTTTAATACTCCTTCTTAAGCAGTGACTTTAATCTCTTATTTTAGGTATCAGATTGTATTGACGTTCTCTGCAAATACTTTGACAACATCTTATCAAATCCTGAAGAAACCAAATTCCATAAAATTCGATGTTCCAATGCGACGTTCCGCGATAAAGTACTTCCTATTTTTGGAGCTGTTGAATTACTTGAAGGCGCTGGTTTTGAACGCAAAACTTTAAAACATAACGACGTAGATGAAGATTTCTACGTATTCAATATCCAAAACATACCAGCGATTGATACCTTGGAGTGTTTGAGAGATGCTGTGAAATCGGGTGAAAGAGTAGAATTGGAATTGGACAGGAATATTCAAGTATTATCACCTGCACAAGCTTCCCAACGATTTGAGCTACCCCAGGAATTTTATGCCTTGACTGCAGATGAGCTGAAACGGGAGCATCAACGACGAGCAGACGCCGCTGAAAAACAGCTAGAACTACGAACCAAAGCCATGCGGGAAAAGGATGAGCTTAGAGAAATTCGCAAATACAAATTTGCTATTATCCGAATTCGATTCCCTGATGGTCTATTCTTACAAGTAAGTAAGTGAATATAAATATATACAACTTCAATATGTTTTTATTGTCAATTATAGGGTACATTCTCAGTGTATGAAAAATTTTCTGAAGTTGTTAACTTTGTAAGGGAGAACGTTGACGAAGAAAGTCCAGATTTCTTGATTTGTTCTCCTACTGGACACCGCTTTGAAGATTCAGATCATGAGAGTACATTGATGGACCTACGTTTGATTCCTGCGACAATTCTAACTTTTCAGTGGATGGATGAAAGTGCACATCAAGATTACTTGAAGCCAGAGGTGATGATTCTAGTTCAGTCAATGTGAATGTGCACACAGGTGATTTTTACTATATTTCTTTATAAAAGAATACTTTGTCGAATATTAATGACACCTAAACGAGCAAAGAAAGTTTAACTTATTACATGCTAAATGATTCACCACTATTGACGTTTAGATATTATAATCACGTTTATTAACTTGAGATTTATTTACATTATATGTTGCTTCTATAAAAAATATCCCGACTACGTGTCCAACTTATTAGTAATCCTATAAATACGCTGATAATACATTGTTTGTCGTTAAATGATTGATTCTTTATGAGAGATGACAATGTGAGAGTGGATGATTACCTGAATTTTCCTCCAGAGGAAGAAAAGTGTATTAGATGCTAGATGCAAAAGTGGACAGCTTGACTTTATATCTATAAGCAATGCAACGATTAGAGTATACGATTAAAATATAGTGATGAGACGAACACGAATTATCTGTTGCGTCCCAAAAGTGTCTGTAATAAACTACGCGGAAGATAGTGGCAGCGGCAAACATATCTTCAGCTCTAAAGAGAGAAACCTAAAGCGAAACAATTATTACATAAATCATGATGTGTTTTGCTGTTGGTACGAAAGAAAAATTAGCAGTATTCAATCACCAGGAATGAAAAACCACGAGCACGCGACAAACACTATCAATTTTTGTTCTCAACCCAGTCGGCACTGCATCAACAAGAGATCGGGCCACAACACACACCGTATTTGCTTCGATAACGATTACTGTCATTGTTTGTAGTAGATTATCACAACACTTTTGGGTTACATACTCTCGCATTATAGGCGTTGTTGGTAATTCTATGAAATTGAGATGAGCGTACATTTCGCGTTACTAACAATTTTATAACTGCACACTACTTGAGGTCGAAATCAATCGGTATTACAACACTCAACAGAAAAACTACACTTTTGTTTCACAAAACCAGAGTGTCATTTAATTAAATTTTACAATGTCATTACGTTTTGCTTCTCGTTTCAATAGCATTGTTATTCACATTTGATTCGGTTTTGCGCACTGAGGACGCACAGGGCCTTACTTGATACAGTATCAAAATTTCCTTTAACCCAAGAAAACTATTCGTCCAGTCATCGCTCAATAAAAAAGAAAGTATAAAAACTTGGTCTACAACAACCAAACATGCCAACGTCAGTGGATAATTTGAACTCAATTATAACACTTGAATAACAACACTGCACTCGTACGTTTTTTTTCTCATTTGGTTCACAATTGTATATCACCAATAACTGTAACTGAATTCAAGCATTTGTACGTTTCGAAACTGGGTTTGAACCTCTTCGTGAACTACATTCGCGTGTTCTTTGATTTGAAATATTCGTTTCAAATGTTTCTTTGAATCATTCTCTGAGCGCACTAATTTCCTGAAACGAGAAAATACTTTATATTCATCTTATTGCTACCTTCTTATACCTATTAGAAAATTATTTTTGTGTGTTACAACGCGTTCAATTCGATGATGTTCCAACGTGTTTAGGCTGTACCGCCACGTACCACGACAATAACTAGGTGGTCTTCCTTGAGTGCGTCGTCCGGCAAATTATGACAAGTGCGTTTCAATAATTCAGTGGAGAACGGGCACGGCGGAAACGAGTACAGCACGCCGGTTGCTTCAGTCTCCTTATTCAACAATGAGATAACACCGGCCGCTTCCTTCTGCTTCAAATACGAAACCAAATTTCTCAGCGGTCTCGTTTGCACGTTCGAATCATCATTGGTAACTGATGCAGTCGATCCGGCCAAGCCTAAGAAAATAGCATGCGAGCTGGCACTGGATATACGCTTTTGCACATCTTCGAGCTTTGGTTGATCCAGTCTCAAACGTTGCGTAATGCGCAATTGATGCTTGCCTTCTTCGTCCTTCATGAGACCCTCGACAATATCGTTATCGCCATCGATCAGGTGGAACTTGGCAGGGAAGAGTGAATTCTTCAGAATCAATGCACCTTGCCAAGTGGTTGAGCATTTTCGTGCGACCTCCGGCAATGTACGGCTGGTGGCAAGCAAACCAGCACGTCGTGATCCACTATCTGAATCGCTATCCATTGATCGATGTGGCGATCTGGAGCGTGAGCGATCACCGCGAGAGTTGGAACGTCTGCGATCGAATTCGCCATCAGCTGGTCGAGTACGTCCCCATTCATCTTCCTCGGGGAACCACCCGCGACTATTGGCACGTCTTTCGCCGTACGGTTTACGACTAGCATACCGTGAGCCGCCATAGTTACTCGAGCCTTCTCCTTCAGCATACGGGCCATCGGCATAGTCACCTGGAGGACGACGTGGATAATCACCACCACCACCTTCCTCTGGATAGGGTTTAGCGCGGAACGAAGACGACGATGACGATGTGCTTGGTGTCACGTCTGAGAAATCAGTTCGCAGACGATGATCGGGACCACCAAGCGGAAAACCACGCATTTCTTTCACTGCCGCCTGTGCGGCATCAATGCTATCATAAAGTATATACGCTTGAATATCACCTTTTACGTAATCAATCTTCTTAATTGCACCGAAACGATCGAATTCGCGTTCCAACTGAGTGACGGACGTCCACGGACCTAAACCACCAACCCAAATACGTGTTGTGGGCGTTGCTTTACCGTACCCTATTTTACATTGGAATTTCCCAATGTACTGACCGGACAGCTCAACCTTGGCACGATGGGCCATATCTAATGTTTGGAATCGCACGAACGCGAACGCATTCCCGGTTCCCGGTAGTGGTCTCTTAATATCTATATCTTCAACTACTCCATAACGGCCAAAAATACGTCGTAATTCCTCTTCAGTTATATTTATTTCCAGATTACCCGCGAACAATGTACGTGTGGACAACGGATCGTCTTCAGGCTGAATATGGTGTAAATAGTTAGGAAATTTATCTTTCTTGTTCTCAGGCTTCTCGTAAGGTGTACGTGGGGCCGAATGGCGAGGAGGTCCATAATGACCACCACCACCACCACCACCACCACCATGGTGACTATGATGCGATGGTGCCATATGCGGAGGCCCATGGTGCATTGGCGGTCTAGCCATATAATCATGATGAGGCGCCGGCAGGGGTTCTCGACGGTACTCGCGGTGCATTGGTACACCAGGAGGCGGATGCCCGTATGCTCGGTCGTAACGATCGATGGGTCTCATCCTTTCAGGACTGCGTGCATAGTAAGGTCTATCGTACTCTGGTGTGATAGAGCGTGGCCTACCTCTATACATTTCACTGGATGAACGTGCCACTTCGTAGACAGCTTCGACAAGAGCAACCTTGTCGTATATAATGATTCGCGGCTTGGCATGCTTCGCGTCACGGGCATCATCAGCATTTCGGAAGCACACATAAGCCAATCGTTCATCGACATCATGGGCCAGACGAATTGTGAGATCGCCATACTTCTTGTACTCGCGATAAAGCGTGTCCTTGATCACTTCGTCGCTAGCTTTGGGATGTAACGCGCTTACACACAACACCTTATATGGATAGGGTCGCTCCGGAGGACGCATGTACTGGTCACGATGTGGTGATACGTAGCGGGGTCGTGGGCTCGGCGAACGACCTCGGCTTGCCCTGCGTCGAATACGTTCAGGTGTAATACGCTCATCGGAACTATCGTCGTAGCGTCCCATGCTTGATCGTGAACGTTTACTACGTGGCGGCGTATCCCGATCAGTACTCCTTTTCATATTCTGTATACGGACGGTAATTCTGTCTTTTCCAGCGGCGATCATACGCGCTTCGCACAGGCACAGCAAGCTACACGACTACACAATGGACCACACCGCTCACCTTTCCTAGAAACACAACGTAAAACACTCATATTTAGAACAACTTTGGTTGCACAAACACATGTAATTAGCATTGAAATGCAACTGAACTTTTTTCTATGTTGTAAAGTAATCAAAGCCTATTTATTATTATTAGATAACTATTGTAACTGAACATACTTCAAATTAAAAATAAAAACAACAAAACCACAAACTACACGACACAGTTTGCAATGCACGTTGTCGTAGAAGAGTCGAATATCGCTAGGTAATTATTTGTTGCACACACACCCTTTTTTCAATTGAAACTCAACGCTGAGGGATCGAAGACATACTATAAAATGGCTGACTCTGACACGACAATAATTATGGAATCTGCTGACGCTTCTATAGAGAGCAGCACATTGACGCATGCGCGTAACGAATACTGGTGCAAACCAATGAAAACAAGTGCCTCGTGTATTGTTTACGTCTGTTTCTAGGTTATTATAATTATTTATAATATTATTTAGTGCCTTGTGTTGTCTATTTAGTATTCACCTTATGATTAATTAATGTTTGAAATAACAGTAGGCAGTGGTTGAAATGGCTAGAAATTACATTCCTGTTGTGTGTAAGTGTAAAATTGTTAATTATAAAGTATAAAATTAGAAATTATGTTATTTTTTCAGTACCAAGTAGCCCCGCCGATCAGGCATTGAAAACGAGAATTACAGGAACTCCACGTGTAATTCGCGATATTGTAGCTGATATATTCAACACAATACAGAAATGGATTGATAAACAACAAGAAGCTGGTGTGATTTTACAACAAATATGCATGATTAAAAGTGATAACATTAGCCAATTATCAGATAGTTTAGAACAGCAAGTGAATGAATTATATAAATTGATACAATTACTAAAATCTGACATGGATATTTTTGAAGTGGTTCAGAAGCAAATTGTATCTCTCAAGAAACTGCAAAATGTTGATGAGGTATTTAATACAATGACCTATGGTCAAATAGCTGACTCTGCTGATGAAATTGTGGAAGCATATTTCGTTGAGTTTAAGGTAAATCTTAAAATATGATTAGCTATGAGTTATAACATTGGTTTGTTTTTAGGAAAAAGTGTTAGTGGTGGAAAATATCGGTCATGTTACATCTAAAGATGATTTACTATTCTTGGCTTCTCTTTATTTACATGAAATACATATAACAAAACATATAAAAATGAAATTAGAGGCATTGTTAATTGAGACTGGACATAAACCTGTTTTATAATTCAATTCTTAAATATTGTTATATTATTTTTTGTTTGTTAAACTTGGAGGTTTTTTTATAGCTGTGAGGTATTTGGATGGTTTCTTTAAATATCACAGTGAGCCTTGTGATTATTTCAATCATTCATTGACATCTCATTATGGGGCTTTGATAAAACAATTGCATTTGCTTTGTAGTATTTGACAATTAAGTTGTTAAATACAAAATGTCAAAGTTACAAATACTAATATTCATGTGCTTATTATTATTTGTGTGTATTCATGCAGAAAGGGTATGCATTGATTGGATACTGATAATTATTATGCGTTGTTAATGTATTAATTGTTTTAGAATCGAACTGTACCTTCAAGAGGGCAAAACTTGAATCATATTAGAAACTACTGCTTCATGTTTGGGAAATGCATGTATTTTCTTTGTGAGTGCCATAAATTATAGTTATTTGGTTCAGCTACAGTTGACCTTTTTCCTTGGCCGATTGTCTTTCCTACTTTCAAAGGATTAGGCTATTTTTATATTCTCTGGGCTGCTGTTTGATAAGAAGTAAAAATGGCATGCTGTTAGTGCTTGAAGCTTTGCAATGGACATTTACCATTTTTAATTCCATTTTGATGTATTTTGTTCATTGGATCACTCTTTAGTTTTATGTTATTTACATATTCTTCCACCAAGGAAGTGAAATATTAAAAATTGAATTACTTCGTTTTATATTTTAATATTCTCTATACGTTTGGTGTTACATTAGGCAACACTTAGTGTTTTTGCCGGATTCTAGTCACGTGAGTAGTGCATAAAGTGGATTAGCGGTATTTTTAATGTGTACAACATTCGTGCGTAATGTTTTGTATTCTAATTCAAATTTAAGAGATTATTAAATTTATTTGGTTTATCAACAGTGATATTTATCTATAATTGTGCCTCGTATGTTCAATGTACATAATTGGAATATACCCAACAATTTTTTGAATTGGTTGGATACAATGATCGGAGTTGTTAAGGTAAATTTGCAAATTGATTTATTATAAATAGCAGTTTAAGAAATCAATAGTTTTGTTGTCTTTATAAACCAACAATTCAGTTTATGTACTGCATTTTAAGATATGTATAACATTTTAGCAGCTTTGACCTAAATCATTGAATCATTTCCAATTAAACAATCCCAGATATTTAAGCATATGAGATGAAAGCATTTGCAATGAGTACAAAATAATTCTATAGAACAATTATATATGCAAGCTTATTTAAACATTAAATTTGCTTATAATATTATGTGCAGTTGAATTTTTCAAATTAGTTATACAATCAGAAAGAACATAAATTAATAAATGATTTTATAACATAAATTCAGATGCGGCGTAGTAACTGAATACAATTTTAACTGTATAAATTTATTAAATAATTATAATTTCTATTGTATTGTATTTTTTTATAGAGTAATGTAGCATAAGAACGTTTCATATGGGAAGGTGTTTCTATTGGCTATGTCCAATTTTATAATAACCATTTATATTATTGTTGAGACTAATGGCTCCCATCAGCAGAAGACTCTTTTTATATTGTCGTCAACCAAAACTGCACTATTATTATTAAGCAATCAGCATGAACCTTGGTGAGTGCTTGAACTTTTCTGTTCTAATTGATGTAAGTTATCTTGGGTTTAATAGGATAAATAAGATTTTCAAGAATGTTGTGATTTATGCTTGGATACATCTTTGCCAATTACTTTTATTTTGGTTATTGTAGTTTACAAATAATCACTAATTATATAGTATTCTTTCAGAAAATCCATCATATTTTCAATTCTGATGCTAGCAGCTAGAATGAACTTGGTGAGTGTACTGGCATTTGTATGTTAGTACACCTTTCCCACTTTCATTTATTATAGTTTAATAATAATCATTAATTAGGTTTTATTCTTCAAGAAAATCCAAGATATTTTCTCTTCTGATACTGCCAACTGAAACAAACTTGGTGAGTATGTAGGCACATGTTTGCCACTTGGTTTTGTTATCTCTTATTGTTTACCCACAATAACTAGTTATGTATTCTTTCAGAAAATCCATCGTAATTCCACTTCTGATGCTGCCAGCTGGAATGAAGATGGTGAGTATGTTAGGATTTGTATTTCAGTACATCTATGCCACTTAATTTTATTCTAGCTATTATAGTTTACTTGTAATCACTAATTATGTTGTATTCTTTCAGATCCATGGTAATTCCCCTTCTGATGCTGCCAGCTGGAATGAAGATGGTGAGTATGTTGGTATTTGTATTTCAATACATCTATGCCACTAAATTTTATTCTAGCTATTATAGTTTACTTGTAATCACTAATTATGTTGTATTATTTCAGAAAATCCATCGTAATTCCACTTCTGATGCTGCCAGCTGGAATGAAGATGGTGAGTATGTTGGTATTTGTATTTCGGTACATCTATGCCACTTAATTCTATTCTAGCCATTATAGTTTACTTGTAATCACTAATTATGTTGTATTCTTTCAGATCCATGGTAATTCCACTTCTGATGCTGCCAGCTGGAATGAAGATGGTGAGTATGTTGGTATTTGTATTTCAATACATCTATGCCACTAAATTTTATTCTAGCTATTATAGTTTACTTGTAATCACTAATTATGTTGTATTATTTCAGAAAATCCATCGTAATTCCACTTCTGATGCTGCCAGCTGGAATGAAGATGGTGAGTATGTTGGTATTTGTATTTCGGTACATCTATGCCACTTAATTTTATTCTAGCTATTATAGTTTACTTGTAATCACTAATTATGTTGTATTCTTTCAGATCCATGGTAATTCCACTTCTGGTGCTGCCAGCTGGAATGAAGATGGTGAGTATGTTGGTATTTGTATTTCGGTACATCTATGCCACTTAATTCTATTCTAGCCATTATAGTTTACTTGTAATCACTAATTATGTTGTATTCTTTCAGATCCATGGTAATTCCACTTCTGATGCTGCCAGCTGGAATGAAGATGGTGAGTATGTTGGTATTTGTATTTCGGTACATCTATGCCACTTAATTCTATTCTAGCCATTATAGTTTACTTGTAATCACTAATTATGTTGTATTCTTTCAGATCCATGGTAATTCCACTTCTGATGCTGCCAGCTGGAATGAAGATGGTGAGTATGTTAGGATTTGTATTTCAGTACATCTATGCCACTTAATTTTATTCTAGCTATTATAGTTTACTTGTAATCGCTAATTATGTTGTATTCTTTCAGATCCATGTTAATTCCACTTCTGATGTTGCCAGCTGGAATGAAGATGGTGAGTATGTTGGTATTTGTATTTCGGTACATCTATGCCACTTAATTTTATTCTAGCTATTATAGTTTACTTGTAATCACTAATTATGTTGTATTCTTTCAGAAAATCCACAGTAATTCCACTTCTGATGCTGCCAGCTGGAATGAAGATGGTGAGTATGTTGGTATTTGTATTTCAGCACATCTATGCCACTTAATTTTATTCTAGCTATTATAGTTTACTTGTAATCGCTAATTATGTTGTATTCTTTCAGATCCATGTTAATTCCACTTCTGATGTTGCCAGCTGGAATGAAGATGGTGAGTATGTTGGTATTTGTATTTCAATACATCTATGCCACTAAATTTTATTCTAGCTATTATAGTTTACTTGTAATCACTAATTATGTTGTATTATTTCAGAAAATCCATCGTAATTCCACTTCTGATGCTGCCAGCTGGAATGAAGATGGTGAGTATGTTGGTATTTGTATTTCGGTACATCTATGCCACTTAATTTTATTCTAGCTATTATAGTTTACTTGTAATCACTAATTATGTTGTATTCTTTCAGATCCATGGTAATTCCACTTCTGGTGCTGCCAGCTGGAATGAAGATGGTGAGTATGTTGGTATTTGTATTTCGGTACATCTATGCCACTTAATTCTATTCTAGCCATTATAGTTTACTTGTAATCACTAATTATGTTGTATTCTCTCAGATCCATGGTAATTCCACTTCTGATGCTGCCAGCTGGAATGAAGATGGTGAGTATGTTGGTATTTGTATTTCAGTACATCTATGCCACTTAATTCTATTCTAGCCATTATAGTTTACTTGTAATCACTAATTATGTTGTATTCTTTCAGATCCATGGTAATTCCACTTCTGATGCTGCCAGCTGGAATGAAGATGGTGAGTATGTTAGGATTTGTATTTCAGTACATCTATGCCACTTAATTTTATTCTAGCTATTATAGTTTACTTGTAATCGCTAATTATGTTGTATTCTTTCAGATCCATGTTAATTCCACTTCTGATGTTGCCAGCTGGAATGAAGATGGTGAGTATGTTGGTATTTGTATTTCGGTACATCTATGCCACTTAATTTTATTCTAGCTATTATAGTTTACTTGTAATCGCTAATTATGTTGTATTCTTTCAGAAAATCCATCGTAATTCCACTTCTGATGTTGCCAGCTGGAATGAAGATGGTGAGTATGTTGGTATTTGTATTTCGGTACATCTATGCCACTTAATTTTATTCTAGCTATTATAGTTTACTTGTAATCGCTAATTATGTTGTATTCTTTCAGAAAATCCATCGTAATTCCACTTTTGATGCTGTCAGCTGGAATGAAGATGGTGAGTGTGTTGGCATTTGTATTTCGGTACATTTTTGCCACTTACATTAATTCTAGCTACCATAGTTTAAGCATCATTGTTAATTATGCATTTGCAGGTATTTCATGGATACTCAACCAAACCCATTTAACGCACGTGGGCCCAGGGTAGATTTAACCATTTCATTGTTATGATTATGTTATTTATAATAATAAATTCAGCAGTTGTAGAGAATTACTAGTAGTGACATCTATTGAAACTGAAAACAGCAGTTACAGGGACCATTTATCTACTTATAGTTCCGTAGTTCTCACGAGATGGCGTCACTTGTAAAAGGCTTGACTGGTTGCCTAATTTTTTTCCCCAAAAATTAAACATTTAATACTTAAATAACTCTTTAACTATTCGCGCTACATGGTCATGCGATAGCTTATCTTAATCAGCTTGTTGAGATCTACAAGTACACCAAATTTCAGCGGTTTTTATGTTTAATTAGAGTCCAACTTAGAATGCGTTGAAATTTGGTACACGGGTAGATCTCAACAAGCTGATTAAAATAAGGTATCGCACCACCCTGTAGCACGTATACTTAACGAGTAATTAAAGTTTAAAAATTTCACTTTTGTGACGAAAAAGTTTTCGTCTTATCAGCGCTGATAACATTGAAACTTTTTCAATGACACGCATAGAGCGGGAGATATAAAGTTATTGGATTCTATTTGAATTCTTATTTGATTTTTTTCCGGCCCCCATGATTGTTCGCGCCAAAATTAAAAGTATCTCTTTACGTTTATGTGATCCCGGTACAAAAAGGCAAAAAATGAATATAATAAATGAAGAAAATCATGGGGAAATTGAATTTCTTATATTCATTTTTTGCCTTTTTGTACCGGGATCACATAAACGTACAGAGATACTTTTAATTTTGGCGCGAACAATCATGGGGGCCGGAAAAGAATCTAATAAGAATTCAAATAGAATCCAATAACTTTATATCTCCCGCTCTATGCGTGTCATTGAAAAAGTTTCAATGTTATCAGCGCGGATAAGACGAAAACTTTTTCGTCACAAAAGTGAAATTTTAAAACTTTAATAACTCGTTAAGTATACGTGCTACAGGGTGGTGCGATACCTTATTTTAATCAGCTTGTTGAGATCTACCCGTGTACCAAATTTCAACGCATTCTAAGTTGGACTCTAATTAAACATAAAAACCGCTGAAATTTGGTGTACTTGTAGATCTCAACAAGCTGATTAAGATAAGCTATCGCATGACCATGTAGCGCGAATAGTTAAAGAGTTATTTAAGTATTAAATGTTTAATTTTTGGGGAAAAAAATTAGGCAACCAGTCAACCTTTTTACAAGTGGCGCCATCTCGTGAGAACTACGGAACTATAAGTAGATAAATGGTCCCTGTAACTGCTGTTTTCAATTTCAATAGATGTCACTACTAGTAATTCTCTACAACTGCTGAATTTATTATTATAAATAACATAATCATAACAATGAAATGGTTAAATCTACCCTGGGCCCACGTGCGTTAAATGGGTTTGGTTGAGTATCCATGAAATACCTGCAAATGCATAATTAACAATGATGCTTAAACTATGGTAGCTAGAATTAATGTAAGTGGCAAAAATGTACCGAAATACAAATGCCAACACACTCACCATCTTCATTCCAGCTGGCAGCATCAAAAGTGGAATTACGATGGATTTTCTGAAAGAATACAACATAATTAGCGATTACAAGTAAACTATAATAGCTAGAATAAAATTAAGTGGCATAGATGTACCGAAATACAAATACCAACATACTCACCATCTTCATTCCAGCTGGCAACATCAGAAGTGGAATTAACATGGATCTGAAAGAATACAACATAATTAGCGATTACAAGTAAACTATAATAGCTAGAATAAAATTAAGTGGCATAGATGTGCTGAAATACAAATACCAACATACTCACCATCTTCATTCCAGCTGGCAGCATCAGAAGTGGAATTACTGTGGATTTTCTGAAAGAATACAACATAATTAGTGATTACAAGTAAACTATAATAGCTAGAATAAAATTAAGTGGCATAGATGTACCGAAATACAAATACCAACATACTCACCATCTTCATTCCAGCTGGCAACATCAGAAGTGGAATTAACATGGATCTGAAAGAATACAACATAATTAGCGATTACAAGTAAACTATAATAGCTAGAATAAAATTAAGTGGCATAGATGTGCTGAAATACAAATACCAACATACTCACCATCTTCATTCCAGCTGGCAGCATCAGAAGTGGAATTACTGTGGATTTTCTGAAAGAATACAACATAATTAGTGATTACAAGTAAACTATAATAGCTAGAATAAAATTAAGTGGCATAGATGTACCGAAATACAAATACCAACATACTCACCATCTTCATTCCAGCTGGCAACATCAGAAGTGGAATTACAATGGATTTTCTGAAAGAATGCAACATAATTAGTGATTACAAGTAAACGATAATAGCTAGAATAAAATTAAGTGGCATAGATGTACCGAAATACAAATACCAACATACTCACCATCTTCATTCCAGCTGGCAGCATCAGAAGTGGAATTACGATGGATTTTCTGAAAGAATACAACATAATTAGTGATTACATGTAAACTATAATAGCTAGAATAAAATTTAGTGGCATAGATGTATTGAAATACAAATACCAACATACTCACCATCTTCATTCCAGCTGGCAACATCAGAAGTGGAATTAACATGGATCTGAAAGAATACAACATAATTAGTGATTACAAGTAAACTATAATAGCTAGAATAAAATTAAGTGGCAAAGATGTACCAAAACACAAATGCCAATACACTCACCATCTTCATTCCAGCTGGCAGCATCAGAAGTGGACTTACGATGGATTTTCTAAAAGAATACAACATAATTAGTGATTGCAAGTAAACTATAATAACTAGAATAAAATTAAGTGGCAAAGATGAACTGAAAGACAAATGCCAACATACCCAACATGTTCATTCCAACAGGCAGAATCACAAGTGGAATTACAATGGATTTCCTGAAGGATTACAACCTAATTCGTGGTTAAGAATAAACTATAACAGCTAGAATAAAAGTAAGTGGCAGAGATGTACCAAAATACAAATACCAAGATATTCACCATGTTCGTTCCAGCTGGCAGCATCAGAAGTGGAATTACAATGGATTTCCTAAAAGAATACATAATTAGTGATTGTAACATCACTAACTATAACAGCTAAAAGAAAAGTAAGTGACAAAGAAGTACCAAAACACATGTGCCAACATACTCACCGAATTTCTTCCACCTGACAGCATCAGAAGTGGAAATATGATGGATTCGCGAAAGTATACTACATAATTAGTAATTTTTTGTAAACTATAATAATTATGTGGCAAACAATTACTGAAGCACAAGTGCCAACATAATTACTGAGTTCATTCCAACTGGCAGTACCAGAAGTGAATGTGCAATGGTTTTTCTGAAAGAGAATAATTATAATAACTCATGCCTGTTGTTAAATTATGTCTTCAAAAAGTAAAAATACCTGTCCCACCTAACCAAAAGATAACAGCTCCCCAAAAACTTATTTGTCTCACCACACTGTGTTAAAAGATAGTAGTGAAATATAATGGAATAGAACACTAACATGTATAACAAACAAATTATTAGAGCAATGTAATTGAAATGCTAAAAAATAAAAATAGCTGGACTGATGTACTCACAGCTGATATTGCCAAATTTTGAAAAGAAACTATACAACATGATAAGTAATTAATTATTCAGTGAATGTAAAGCTAGGTTTATTCACTCACCAAATTTCTGAGTGCTGGCCAAATAGAAACTTGAATTAGCACAATAGGTTTCAGATTACAGTGCTAGAGATATCTCTTTCAGTCTTTGGGATGTTTATCATACATCTAAAACAAGACATTATAAGAATACATCATAAACAATAAGAAAATGACAATAATATGAGTTATTCTGTTTAGTGTTGTATAACTAATGTCAGTATAACTGAAATTATTACAAGTTCAAAAGCAATGTATAATAAATCTAACAAATTTGCCTTAACAAGTCCAAAGTTGTTATTCATCAATATCCAATGCTTGTAAGTTAGATGGTTTAAACTAATGTATCCAAATTTGTGTGTGAAATACCAATAAGCAGTTTACACGCCATAGAATAACTAATGCACACACTTAATTTACCAAGCGATTCTTTAACGTTGTAACGCGACTCTACTTAAAAATTTACGGCTGGACAACTTAATTTCCTTGTTTATAAATTGTGTAAGGAAATTCAACACCTGTTTTCTTCTTAAACGCATTCAGTTCTTTCTGTACAGGCGGCGCTAGCATCAAATTCAAAACAATACACAAATTATGTATACCTACTTATGAATAAATATAGCTTTACAGTTATTAAGCGATAGAACACCTCATATCGTTAGAATTTGGTAAACAAAATAAAATGCCTAATCACTTTAATTTTTCACTTGGGGAATTTTAAATTGTTCCCGCCTTTTGCAGTATTCGCGATTCGTCTTCCACTTAGGTAAATTCATCATCAGCTGTTTTCTGTCGGAACCGAACAGTATTGTTGCCTTGTGAATCAGTTTTGATCTCGCTGATTGCTTTAAACAGTCTCAATTTTTGTAATCATGTCGGCATTACTTGAGAATCTCGGTGAGCGTATGCCTCCCTGTATTTGGTTCGAAAGCGGCGATAAACGAAATGCAATTGCATCGATGATCTCAGGTTTCTTGGTAAGCGTCTTCAATGTCTTGTCAATAACAAATTGGAAAATGATGTTGTAACTTTCTTTCAGTTCTTTATTGGATGGTGGATAATTATTGATGCAGCCAGTGTTCACACAGGACAAGTCTTGGCTGGATATCATATGTGTGGTGTCTTTGGTACAATATCACTTATCATGGTGAATTCAGTATCAAATGCACAGGTACATATTCATATTTCTTTTACCTACATTAAATTTAATACATATGCCTATCTATTCTCAGATACGTGGTGATATGTATGATAATGGTTGCATGGGATCAAGAGGTTCTAGAATTTGGCTCTTCCTAGGCTTTGTCATGGGATTTGCATCAGTAATTGCAGCCTGCTGGATTCTGTTTGCTGACTTTGTTGCACATTGTAAGTAAAAAAGAAAATATTGATTTGTGTGCTGTTCATGTAATCTGTCTTTTCAGCGGAAAAGATTGGTCAGTGGCCTGGAGTGGCACTATTTTTGCAAAATGCCCTCATTTTTGTTGCCTCATTAATCTATAAGTTTGGCAGATCTGAAGACTTGTGGGGTTAATTGCATATCAAACACTTAATTTAAATTCTCATGCATCTCTTTTTATATACCTAAACAATGTAAGAAACATTTAATTTTATAAGCTTTAATTTATAGTATGCTATAGTAAGTTAGTTATCAAATAAATAACAACTAAAACTAGTTAACGTTGTATAGAAAACAATTGAAATTATTAGTAATTTTCACTGAACGATACAAAAGAAACTATCTGCAAATTACAGATTTAAAGTCGTAATGAGAATTTTAAGTCTTACGTTACTGACTGAAGTTTTAATTAAGTTGGAGGTATTCCGTTTGTATACTTGCGTTTAACAAGAGAGGCCGTATTATCAAACCAAGACATCCAACAAACTGGGAGATTTGCACTTCCCTGCTCATCTGACATAAAATATAGGATAATGTATGCGATGAGGGCGAACGTCAAGGCACCAACCATAAGAAAGCTGAACGGTCGCAACTTGTGGAGCGCAGCCCTTGAAAAACAATTGCAATTATTCCCTGATCCTTCGAAGTTAATAATATTTGGTATAGTTACTGAAAGCGACTTGAGCTACAGGGTATGGGCATTGGCATGTTGTGGTTGCAGTTAAACATACAGCTGTTCCACTCGGAATAGACGAGTTTACTTGAAAGTTGTGGCTTTGTGCACTTGGACAATGTCGGCTCGGGGCTGTCGAATTGTTGGTTGAGTTGTGCGATATGCGAGAGTAGAATATTTAATATTCGACTGTGTTTGATTTCCATCTGTAGTCCACCGAACTGCTCTGCCAATTTCGAAAGCAGGTTGATTTTCTTTACGATGACGTTCAACTGATAACACATGAAAAGTATTAAAAACTTGCGCACCCAGTAATGCATATAGTTGTTTGATCACATACAACATTCATTAGGCGACCCTCTTTTTTGCAATCCTTTTCCAGGGAAACCAATGCGCGGCATTGATCCGCAATTTGACTGGTCACATCCTGCAGTTCGTTGAATTTCTCTCGAAGGCGCTTTTTGATACTGTTGTTCTCGACCATAAACGTTAGCGCAAATTCTTCGATTTGGAAGGTTTCCACTTTTAGTGGACTGGAGTCGTTCGTTCTGTAATAATAGTTAATAGTTAAAACAAGAAAATAAACTAAGGACGACTGGCATAACTTACTTCGCATTTCGCAATAAACCTTCCAGGTTTTCCGATAGGTAAATGTTGTGCAAGTCGTCAAACGGATCAATTTCCTACAAAAGCAAATTAAAACAGTGGCTATCATACAACTAATTTACTT
The DNA here is from genome assembly GCA_963978815.1 of Aleochara curtula. NCBI lineage: Eukaryota > Metazoa > Arthropoda > Insecta > Coleoptera > Staphylinidae > Aleochara > Aleochara curtula. The sequence continues at coordinate 12,910,691 of OZ022216.1, read as the reverse complement.
ACATCAGAATAGTTGCTCAAAGTGTCCATATCAGTATTAGTTGTCATTTCTGCGATATCAGTTTCACTCTTATCAATAAGAGTTGTTGCTGAGTTTGAGCTTTGGGTGCTGACGGATTGCAAAATGTGTAATGTAGAATCCTTATTATCATTGACACTTAATTCGAAATTGTGATTAATCAAAGATTCCAAAATACGTATAATTATTGCAACTTCATTGTTCATTTGTTCTACTTTAATTCTTGACGACTGATCCTTGTTTGGAACATCAGCCAAACTATCAAGAAGTAAATCTAGTGAAGGTACTTGATTCGAAATAGATGTCCACTTCTTGAAGAGACAAGACATGGTCAACTTCAATTTACTAAAGGTGTTTGATAATTGTTTTATATCCACCTCGAGTGCCAATGCTGAAGTTTCAATGCGATTCAAAACGTCTATGCGTTTAAGCAAGTCGAATTTGTCTTTATTAAGTGTTTCACTGCAATGCTGCTCCTGCTGCAGCTGTTCTTCGATTGTTGCAAGCTTGGAGCGTTCATGATTCAACAATTCGTCCAAGTATTCATTGCGTTCACGTAGTTTACTTAACTGGATTTGAGAGCGTTCATGTGATGGCGTCTTCTTTTGTGTCACACGAAGTTTATTACACTCTTCAACTAACGCGTCATTCTTTACCTTAAGATCCTCATAAGCTTGCACTGCCTTTGCAAGAAGTTCCAATTTCTGCAAAGTACTCACAGACTCATTCGAGGCACTATTGATAATGGTAATAAATTTATCGTGTTCTTCTTTAAACTCTGTAAACCGCGCTATTTCATTTTCCAATTTTGAATTCATCGATGTGTTTATATTCCTCAGGTCCTCATTGGACAAACGAAGTGAATTACATTGTTCAGAAGTCTCTTGTAACTCATTTCTCAAATGTTCAACATCGGCATTAATTTCCTCAATTTGAAGATTATTCATCTCAATTATCTTTACTTTATCTGCAGCTAGGTTACTTATATTCACTTTAAGACATTTTTCAATTTCTTTTAGACGTTGATTATCGTCTTTTAATTCTGTAATACGATCCTCTAGGGTAGCATTAAGATTTTCGACTTGATCTAATTGTTTAATCCATACGGAAGAATTACGTTTGTGCGTTTCAGCTTCACGAGCGTACCTAGCAACAATCTTCTTGGTACCTTCGAACTCATGTTCCAATATTGCTACACCCTCTTCAAGATCTTTGTAATCCTTGATTTGACGCCGCAGTTCCTGAATATCACTTGAATATTCTGCAGCTTTGTCTTCCAAATCTCGATTGCGAAATTGCAGTTGTTGCATCCTTCCCTCGCAATAAATTAGTCTTTCAGTTGCCCCTTTGTACGTATCGACTTGCTCGGTTAGCTCATTAATATGGTCACGCAATTCATCGTAATCTTTACAACGTTCGCAAACCGGTGGAATAGGAGGGGGCGGAGGCGGTTGTACTGCGCTTGGAAGTGCGGATAATTCGTCTTGCAAAGAGACTTGATATCCGTCTATGAATTCTGTGTCAACATTGAATCGAAGTAGATCTTCATCCCCGGTAGTGCCTTCATACGATGAACATGTATCTCTTGCTAGCTTACGTTCATTGCTGCGTTCAATAATGTACATATTTGGTAGGGACTTATTCATATCTGGAGTGGAAGATGATTGTTTAGTGACTAGATATCTATTGCTTTCTATCGCTGAACTGCAGCCAGCATGCTCTGAGTAGAGTTGACGATTTATGCAACGTTTAGCTACTGGTGAGTCAATGTTATAGAAAGCGAATTTTGTTGTTTTTATGGGTGATTTGAAGGGCACTTGGTTGTTCTCATCTGTTGGCTCAAATACATCATCAGCGGCAGAAGTGTGTGATTGTGATGTTTGTGGCACTGGGCATGTATTGTTTATGGTCAGAGGTGAAGCAACAAATGGATACTCACGGGAGTTATTCATGGACCTGAGTGGACCTCCGTGCGAATGACGCCGCATATTCTCCCGGAAGATCTTGGTCACTTTCTCCTTGCTTACAGCGAGATAATCATTCTTCTCCTTCATTTGTTCTATTACTTGCTCCTGTTCAGTAATTTGTTGAACCAGTAAAACTTGCTCTTCCTTCACTTTCACAGCTTGCTCTTCCTTTGCGATAATTTCAACTTGGAGCTCCTGTACATCTTTTCTGGAAGCTGTGAGTTTCATATGCATATGATGTAATTTTTCTTCCATTTGTCTTCGCTAACAATGTAAAACAATTATTACAACCTATTATTGTATATAAGATAATCGAATAATTACATCATTTTCCGCATTGTTGAGCTTATCCTCTAATAAAATTTTTTCCCTTTCGACCTGTGCAACCTGCTTCTGTAACTTATCCAATTGCTTTTCCCTGTGCAGGGAATTATCACGTATTTCCTCGAATTGTTGAGTTTCTTTAATTAACGTTTCATTAAGTCCGCGTTCACTGCAAGAGGCCATAATTAATAATCACAATGTTTACCAGCTATATCTTAGGCTTACTATCGTAATTGTTTGCCGAGTTTGTCAAATTCGGCTTGCAGACTTTCATTCTGTTCTTCTTGTAAAGTTAGCTGAGCCTTCACAATTGCCAATTCATCTTGAAATCGCTTATTGTGATGGACCAACTCCTGAATGCGATCTTCGTAGAGGAGTTTCTCCGCAGCGCAATCAGTACATACGCTTTGTGAGTCCACAACTGAAATATCCAAGGCAGCAGCTTCAGCATAAACGCGTTGTTGACGATTGCCAAAGCTTTTGCGTGGAGTTGACTCAACGAGCGGTACCTCAGCTAAATCACTATAACAATTTGAATAAACCACCATAAAGTTATTAGCATTGATGTAAAATTCACCCTACCTTGGAGAAATGTTTTGGAAACTATCTTCTTGATTGAATTTTTTTGCCCAGAGTGCCATGGCTACAGAAAATGTTTCTAAGGAGACTTCCGGATCAGTGTTAAGGGGATCTAGAGACTCCTTCAAAGATTCAGCAGCATCACTATAAACACATGATTCTAAATATCATAAAAATAAAAGTATTGCAAGTACATACAAGTTGTCTTTCATATACGGCTTAATAAACTCAATTAAATGAGAGACTGAAACCTTGTCTTTGGACTCACAAGAAGCAAAAATATATCTGATCATTTTGTCCATGTCGCTTTCTACAAAGCAAAATTCTATTAGGGCTTGAACTAGAGGTAGTTCTTTCTCACCGTCAGTCTGCGACGTATTTAGTGAAGTATTTGGTTCCATAACGTTTAATTCAAACTCTATTCACACATAGAAAACGTAAAAATAATAAATTAATTTGTAGCAGCCGGCGATTTCCAACGTTGTAGCTCTGATGGTTACACTGAAATTGTACTCACATTTACAGAGATTCGCCACGTTTGGTAATCACGCACTGTATACATTGGTTTTTTGTAACATTTTAGCGAAATTCTTGCATGGTGAGTACTTACAGACCAACATGAATGTGCATGAATGTATCAAGTATGATTGTAATAACTGATGTCAACAAAAATATACTACGCGATAATGACAACGTTAAATTGTCGCATAGACTACATTCATCAATCTTTTTAATAACGCACACAGTCACTTTTCTTCTATAACTCCAAAGAGCTGAAATAATACACTTGTTAGATTTTAATATATGAAAACATCAGCCTCCCAAGTTTGAGGTTGTTTGAAAACGAATGACGCGCCCTCTAGGACATTGAACGTTGGAAATACCGCGAACTATAAAATTAGTCAAAGTTTTCCCGCAATTATATTGTAAATAATTTTTTGCGATTCGTACAAATATTGATTCCAATACACCAAGTAATTTATCATTATAGATGACATGATTAATCTTCACAGTGTAAAAAATCAAATAATGCACAGGCAAATAGTAGAAAATGAAAAAATTGTATCCTCTTCCATACACTGATTGCAATTTATTGGTATAATTTGCTTTTTATTGCTCTGCAAATCATATCTATTATAGTTCTTACTGTCACTATCATATTATTAACCAAAATTAGATTATTTCAGTGAAGATATATAAGCACGAACAGTTAATACTTGACAGTACTGCAATATGAATATTAAAACAAGTATTGAAAGTGTTTTATATAATGTCAATGTGTTTTTAGCCTTCCTACCACCTAAAAGACCAAATAATGCCTTATCTAAAACACATCCCTTTATTGGCGTAACAATGGTATCAGCGTTGTTTATTTATTCCGTACTTCAAGGTTCAGATGGAAATGACTATGGCGCAGAATTAGCAACGCATGTTGTTCTTACGCATCTTTCATTTATTTCTATGTTTGTTGGCTTGCTAATGACCTATTACCATATACGAATAACTCATGAATACACAATCAGAAAATTGCTAAAGCTATTTGATGAATTTGATCGCAAAACGCAAGAGAACTTCATACCAGATGTCAAATTCGTAGCTGAAGTTTTAATAACTCTTTTCCTTGCCATATTCTACTTTGTATACGAAGAATATGAACGTAAATTCTTCCATGTGTACGCATCTTCTAGAAAATTATTCATCATCCTGTGCTTAGTGCAAGGATTACAAATCCATTCATTTGGCATCCAATTTGCTCAACGTCATGGTGCAATTAATGAAATGCTAATGAAAAGTAATAGCAAATTAGGTGAAGTGCTTGATCTGTACCTCTTGCTGACGAATGCATTGAATGCATTTAATGAGGTTTTCGGATGGCAAATTTGTTTGCTTTGTGGCATCTTCGTCCTGTGTATTTTACATGTTATTAATTTAATGATAGTTATTCTGAATTTCTATGACTGGTCGGAAATTGGAATAGATTTCTGGATAGTTTTTATTTCCTACTTGTTAATGACATTGGTAAGTACTAATTCTCACTCAATGTACCGAAATCCAGTATTATTTTTTGTTTACAAAATTAGTTTATCAACCCTATTAATCTTGTCCAAGTTTTCCATTAGTTGTATAAACATCAATAATTTGTATGCTGTCCAGTGTCAACGTTTCAGCTTTGAATTATTAATTACGAGTAGAACCAGCTACAAAACATGCGTGTAAACATGCACGATTATTAACTTTTATATCCACGGATCAAAAAATTGGAAATTGAGGCAATCAAAGCTTGGGCGTTTCTTATAATGCAAGCACACACACAGTATGTGTACCTATAAAGTGGGTCACAATTCGAAACGCGCTCACCAATTTAAAGTCGAAAATCGAACAAGTACCTTTAACTTACTCAAGCCAATTTACAAAATCGCAACAGTGTGTGGAATTGTGCCGTCGTATGATTTCGAAACTGACGAAATCATTCAAAAACCTTACTACTCTCTGGTTGCCATAATCATCATACTCTCTGTGTTTATTTATGGAATAAGAGGCAAAATCTTATACGAATATCCAGAATATAAAGAAGCCACATACGTTGCGACTAGTTTCCTATCAGAAACTTTATCTATGATATGCACCCTTGTGCTTGTAACCAGTGGTGGAGTAAGACACAATGCGGACTTCCGTCTCATGTTTGCAAATTTCAAGGAAATTGACCCAAGATTGCCCTGCAAACAAATGAAAACTCGAAATTTTGTCTATGTTTATCTCGAAATTTGTTTCTTCTATGGCTTTACAATTGGACTTGCTGTGCATAACTCGTTAACATTTTGGCTTAAACGCAATCACGTGGAATTGCTAAACATAATTCGTAAACCCATTGCAATTATAAATTTATCCGGTACATTAGTTGTACGAGGCATATCAAAGCAGTTCAACTATAAATATACAGCCCTTAATTTGGAAATTGCGACAAATGCAAATATGAAACATGATTATTTCTGGATTTACATGAAATTACAAGAAAACATCAATTTATTCAACAAAATTTTTGGTTGGCAAATTCTCTTCATGTCCGCCGATTTAGTGTCCAATTTACTCTTCTCTATCAATTTCATAATTGTGCATTTAAATCGCCAGGAGGAAATTAATGCATATTTTTGGATAACCAACTTTTTATATATCATGTCAAATATGGTTAAACAACTTGCGTTGATTGAACTTGCAAAATTGACTAACTCTTTGTCTTTTGTAGGTTTTATGCATCCCATTTGCGTTTTCATGTAATAAAGCAGCCGATGAAGCGAAAATGACTTCAGTACTTACATACTCATTACTTGCACAGAAACAGCTAGTAGTTGATAAACAGACGCGTAAGGATTTAATGATGTTGGCTGCGGTTCCATGGCCGGGGTTTTCAGCAGCTGGATTTTTCCAAGTGGATCATACAATGCTCTTTACCCTCTTCGGTTCGGTCACTTCGTATCTCATTGTTCTAATACAACTTAAAGATATGAGTATGTAATAAATATTTTTAAGTACCTATATTATTTATACATAATATTATAACATTCATTCAATACAAGTTTCAAGGTCGTGATGTACGTGTCTTTTGAGTAATTGTCTAATTGTTATCCCGACTTGCAGGTAGGTTACGAATGCGAATTGAAGAGTAGCAGTAGCGGTTTATGTTGTTTTTATTCTTATAATTTAAATAAATAATTATTGACTATGACTAAAAAATAGCACACTTGCACGCTGCGACATGCACGAAACACAAAATGACTTCATTTACATTGCAAATTGCGATTTATGTACTTACAGTACCTAGCTAACAACAATTCGCCTAAGAAGTAAGTACGTGCTTAATTAATTATTCACTAAAATTATTCGGGTCGTAGGTAACTTTGCTCTTTGTATTGCTAATTGCGACTTCTTCTATTTCGTTTTCTACATCTGCATCATCAGCCACTTTTTGATTCTCACTGCAAATTTAAATTATTGCCTAAAAACCTCAAATTTTATATTTTCTCATGCCTTACCTATATTTATTATGATTCTGTACGAATAAACTCTTTGGACAATCTTTCAAATAAGGCCAGCATTCAGCCGGTCCCGATTTCCCACTTCCGGCTTCTTCAGCCTCTACATATTCGCGCATTAATGCCGAATACGGTGATTTACTCGCTCTGCAAATTCATAACTTATTGAAGTAAGTTCTAATGTTATTAATGTGATACTCACGTTAGAAACAGCTTTAAGAATTCTCCAAACAATCCATAATTCTTCATGGGATGTGCTTGCACTTCACAGATTGCACGCAACAAACACGCTTTACCATTAAGTCCAAAATTATCAAGGAACTCTTGTGCTGCCACATACAGCAATGCACGTTCACCCCCATGAAGTACATCCTTGTGCTCATCATTCAACACCGGTTCACTTTCGTCTACATCACGTTTTCGGCGTCCACCATCGCCTTTAGCTAGAATTTTCATCACATAGTCGCCGATCATATTACCAGCAGCTCGACCCATTGAGCGAGCAAAAATTGGTGGTAAAACACCATAAGGATTTTCATTGTCCGTAAGACCTAACTTATTAAAATCAACTGAAATTGAAAAATACGTAAGCTCTGTTAACCTCACCAAACTTAAAATAAATACTTGTAAAAGGTAAGCTAATTGTCATGTTGGATAAGAATCCCTGGGGTGGGTAGCGCACAAACGGCATTGATAAGGATGGTGTGATAACAAGTGTTGTTCCTGGTGGTAAAGCCAGTCGTCCATCTGAAGTGATCCACAGCAGACGTTTCTGTCTCGAATGCCCTGCATTCTCTTCATTAGTTTCAATTCGTGTTATTGTATCAGCACTAGTTATGCGCACTTTGAGCGTCAGCAGAAAAAGGAGTATTGTGCCGAAGAACCACGGTTTCAGTTTGCCACTATGCATTGTCTTAATGTTGTAATTCCGTGTCTGAAACAACAAACAACAACATTTTATTACCATACCTTATGGCATTTAGATAGTGTATGCATATTTCTTGTTGATTTACTTGCATCTCAATAATTTCGAGGCTAGAAAAGTAATGTTACTTTAATGAAGTGTTTAACTAATAAGGAAAAACATAAAAAAATACTTATCCAATAGTATTGTTAATCAAACCTAACGGTTTTGATTATGTGTTACTTGCAAAGATTCAAATTAGTTCATGATAACAATTGGCAAACAATTAATAAATAACGCCAGTATGGATATCAATGAACCACACGGAAATGTTACACGCACGTGAATTTAATAATACATTCAAAAGCGGCAGCAAACATTTAAACAATACGCCGTCGTCGAGGTGGTCAACGCGTACCAGTGAATATTAACCTACAAATTAAAATGCATTACGCGCACAACTCGCCGAAAGTTGGCAAAACGCGACATATTTTTTCCAAAAGGAATTTGCACATTACAATAAACTTTTTCCTGTGCGCGATTTCAACTTAGATATTAGAATATCAATTATGTTAAACACGAATGCAGTGCATTACTTTAAATAATAATTTGCATTTTGGAAACTAGCCTATTTTTACAATTCAAACTCTTACCGAATTGATAAGGCTGAGAAGCGTTCGACATACAAATTAGCACTGGCGAAGAACACAATTGACACCTTCTAATAAGGCATCCCCTACTTGCTAGACTTATGCAAAAAGCCAGAAGTTGTTGCAATTTTGCGAATTTTGAATCCGGGTGGGAATCGCATCGAATTTGCAAGTGGCAATTGTTCTCTCGATGCTTGCCACATATTAAATAATGAACAATACGACACAACAATTGCAAGCGCGATTTGCAGTTATGGAATTGTGTAAGAGCTAGTTAAGTGAAGAAGTTAGGAAGTAATTTTGAGCATGTAACGAACATGAAGTGTTCATATAAAATGCAAATTACTGACATAATCTTATTGCGCTTATAACTACCGGGCATTTGCCGCTTTGCTGTTATCAATAGCAAAACAGGAACATTATAAATTTTTAAACGCGTGCGCACCTTAACAGAACAACGTTCATGACCTGATGCCATAATTTTTCGGCTAGTTCAATTCCAACACTAACTGGACTTGATGTTAAACTAATTATTACACAAGTTTGCTATGTCTTTCATATTTCGACAATAGACGCGTGTCTTGTATTGAATTTTAAACAATATTAACTGTAACAACATTTGAACTTACAAAAGTACTTAATTGTTTTATAATTATTGATGAAAATATGTGTCTTAATTTTGCACGCGTAAAATATTTAGGAATTAACTGTAAAAAATCACAATCAACACGCAATATTTAAAATTGACTTATTCATCAACCATAACCTCTTTAAAATTGACATTTGAATTTGTAATTTCTATGCAGACGTTGCGCATTTAACAGCAGGAGAAAAGTGCGCGTATGAAATCAATCAGCGATTGGCATTTGTTAATCGTAGAAACCACAATCCTGTTGTGCAATTATCCAGAGGCGATCTGGATAACTGATTGCGTCTCAAATTATTCATCTCACGTGAACATCGTGAAGTATTTCGTTCAAACGCGAACGAACTGTAATTGATTTTGCACGTGCGCGCTTATCAATTCAAATTCCGTGCTTATCCTTATTCGAAGACTTGTTTACTTGTTCTAATGCATTATGCAGCAAATTCGCACGAGTGAGATTTGTTTTTGGCTGCGCAAAGTGTGGCTGCACATTGATGAAAGAAGAAGTTCACTTCTTGAGCAGTGCGCAAAAAGGAAATCGAAACGTGATCGCGCGAGTTCAGTTGAAACGAAGAGTTGCATGCCAAGTGCAAGTTGCAGGCGCGCCGCCGCAAGCACCTAACTAAGCACCGAGGACAGAGGAAGAAAAGAAGAAAGAGACGCAAATTGCGTCATATACGTTGCTTTTACTGTTAATTTAATTGCATTCATTTAATGTGCAAAAGAATTTATTGGCTGCCATAGCCAATGCATGTTAAACTACACCATCTGATCGGACAACAGACTAACCTAAAAGTGATTCGGTTCAATTTTTCAAAAGTTTTCAACTCGTGCTTAAACTGGTCAAAACTTACTTGTTTAGTGTTGGTTACTCACATGTACATTAAATCACACTCGGATGCAGTTGATCTAACACTATGCACTTGATTGGACGTAAATATGCGCACTTGAATTAAGTAAAAAGTTAATTTATCAACTATAAGCATAACGATTGAAGACGCACATTCGGCGAGTGCAGTTCCATTGCGGGCGCGCGCTTCGCGGCAGCTTTTCGGCAAAAGACGACTTGCAATGAATTGAAACGTTTATCGAAACCGAAAAGCGCAACATGCGCGCAGCGGCAGACACCGCCGTTAGGATAATAGGTAATGCGCTGACAGATCAGATCGGTTAATTAATAGCGCACAATGGCGATGCCGTTAGGGCCCGTCTTGTCACTGCTCGAGGACGACGACGACGATTGCTCGTTGGCGATGATAATTGTGGTGCGTCCGTGGTGCCCGAAAAGAAACCACTTTTGCGCATGTGGTGCGTGCCGATGATGCGCGCGTTACTTAAACGACTGACTTGCGTGTCTCTTGGACCCATGAGTTGCCGCCGTCGTGGTCGTCGTCGTCGTCGACGTCGTCACTCTCTACTCCAGTGACCGACTCGCCCGCTGTGCTGCGCCTCGCATACTTAAATAGTCTCTTAATTCGGCGATTTCCTCGCTCACGCACCAAAAATTGTTTCGAGGCGCGAAAACTGCGAATTAATGCAAATTATTATCAAAACTGCTATCAATTTTAATGCATGCAAATTAAGGACAAGAAGTAGCAAAACTTCACTTTAAAATTTTACTTTTACACTAGGAGTCTTATTCTTAATGGAATTCGCACTCTACTTGTGAATCCTTGCCTCAAAAAATTATTTACTAATACCAGTAAAGCTTTTCAATTTTCCGCAGTATTTCGTGCGCGTTTAAGCATCTAATTAATGGCTAAACAGTTTAAAAATGGGTGCAAAAAAAGTGAAATTCATATATGAATGTAAAATGCGAATTATTACTTTGAAGTTGTAAATAACGAGTATTTAGAGTTAGTTATAAATACTTTGCGCACGCGAAATGAATGTATGGTGTGCTTACAATGTGTTACGACGCCCATGAGAAAGTCAAAAGGAAAATTACAAATGTTTATAACAATTGATTTTTCATACATTTCATACAAACTGCCCTATTTTACAGCTACTACCCTTGTTCAATATCAACGAGGGAAAATTCCTGATTCATGGTAAGTTATCATTAATCATGAGAGTTTCATAAATCAATTATTCACATCACACGTCCTCCTTTTTTTAACATTAAATCATGTTCGAAGCCCGGAATTTGAGCAGGCGACGTGCTTTATGAACTGAATTATTGTTATACGAGTGCCAATTACTTTGTTGTCAAGTATGAATATTAATTGAAAGCACGCAAAGCTCGACTGCGATCAATTTTGCACAAATAATTAATGTCGAACACGTTTGGATAATTAAATTCTTAAAGTCGACATTTGAATGACATTAATTATTTTTGTTCATAAAGAAAATGATGTCAATTAATATGATCTTTTGCATTTTGCATTCAAGAATGGATATGCATCTAATACTTAAGTGTTTAAGCATTAAGTAGAATTTCATAAATTTTGCGGATTCGGTGCGACACCGTTAGACTTATTCTTATGGTAGTGTAACGCAAACGTGTTTATAAAACGCATGCATTAAGATTCTGAGTAATAATCGAAATTAATTCAAGTACACATGAAATTGTTGCTTTTTTTGCGAATTGCTTGAATGGTTCTTCTCAATATGGCCGTCATTAATCTGTCATCTTCGTCGCGGTGTGCACAAGCACGGATTAGATTAAAGATACGTACAAAAACTTGCGGTTTTTTTGAACAGTGTTGTTGTTTGGTTAAATTATGCAATTATATTAAATATTCATAGCTAGCATAACATAACATACGCTACTTGTTTATAAATTTACATAATTTTACTCCTGAATTGCAAATGTTTTTTTATATTTCATACAACCTGGATTTTAAACATACCTGCGTCTAAAGCTGCTATATTAATAACAATTATGGATAAAGTGGTGTATTAAAAAACATAAATAGCCATATTCTTTGCATCCGCTACTACAATATCATTGTTTCCACTTGTGCAGAGCCCGCTTACTAGTAAGCTTTCCAAATCCAGATCAGAGCTGTTTATAAATTTGCCATCAATATCAAAAATCTGTATACGTTTATTACCGACATCTCCAACTAATATATGTCCATTTCTATCCAAATGAACTACATTTGCATTGTTTATTTCACCATGCATTGCGCCTGAACTTCCGAAAACATGGAGACGTTGATGTGTGTTTGAATCAAATACTTTGATCCTGGTATTTCCGGCATCTGCAATAACTATGTATTTTCCAGCAGTGGAGACATCACTGGGTCGTGAGAATTCAGTACGATTGTCAATCATACCAATTGTGCTAATAATCTCGCCACTTTGGAGAGATACAACAACAACCCTGTTATTTCCTGTATCGCAAATGATTAGATTTCCTGCGTTATCCAATGCGATTCCATTAGGACTGGATAAACGTGCTGGTGTTATTTTACGTTCATAACTACCATCAGCATTGAAAATATGAATGCAATTTCTCCAATTGTCACAAACAAAGATTTTCTTTGTACTGTAATCGCATGCGATACTTTGCGCATATTGCATTGCCTCATGTTCTAAACGACTTGTTATTTTGTTTGTTACAATGTCTAATGTGTAAATGTGATTTATGTTACACACATAAACTTCATTCTTCTTCCATGGAGAAGCGCATAAACCTGTTGGTTTTCTCAATTCTTTGCAGATCAGTCTTGGATGATACTTTTTATCTGTATAATCATAGCTTTTTGAATCAACTTCGTCATAACAAGAAGGCGCACACCGTGTTCCATCCGTAACTAACTGTAGGGAGTCTTCATCAAATAATTTATATTTAAATATAACCTTTTCCAGTCTTTCATTCATTTTGTTTACTTCTTGTTCAAAAGCAATGAACTCATCAACCTACAATAAAACAATTAAGAAGAAATAAGATAATTCAAATTTGTTTACTTTATCTGCTGATGAATTAAGATTTACTGTTAGTAAAGGATTCATTTCATTTAAAATATTATCCGTCGAGTTTGTAGCTTCCTGCAAGTTTCGTTCAATGTCCAAGGGTAAAGCAATTCCTAAATTTCGAAGTTCTTTAACCTTTTCATCGATTACTAATTCTATTTTAGCGACCAAGTTCTCACAATGCGATTTGTATTGATCTAATTCATAATCCAAACGCAATTTGCTTTTAGTCAATTGCTCCCTCAATGTCTCCGCATGCATTAGTAAATCATGAGTGTGCTTTTCATGACATTGAAGCGCAGTACAGAAATACTGGAAAAACATTAGTTATAAATCGATTTCATCCTTAATCGTGTAGTACATTACCATTTGGCAATGATGACACTGAGTGACCTGATCGATTGGTTGTTCTTTTTTACATTTCAAACAAAGTTTCATCGACGTTTTAGTCGATGATGATGTTGATTGTGGACATGTTTTTGATATATCTTCCTCCTGTATGAGTTGTAATAAATTATTTACGTATATGTTGGTAGCTAACTGATTCAAATTAAGGATGCTCGTTCTTTTTTGACATATCGGACACTCTAAATGTAATTCCCCATTTTCATTATTCCGTTGCCAAATAGGCTCCAAACATTTATAACAAAATGTATGTTGACAATGTAACATTTTGGGTTTTTCTAATGTTGATAAGCATAGCCCGCATTTCACTAAATCCTCAATAGAATTTGTAGTATTAAAACGCCTACAAACAAGCGCATTCACACAATCCAATATAAATGATCAGTGTTATCAACATTACCTCATTGGCTTTCCTGAATTCTTATTTACAGGTTTTTGATTCTGCACAGCAGGCATACTTTGTTGCCGTTTAACTTTTGTTATTGTTGACATTTTCGTATCGTCACTGATTGAGGCGTAATTGAAAACTAATCATTTAAGTCGCCTTTACAGATTAATCAACTAATATGAATATAGGTGATAAGATTAATTGACTCAGTGATTAATACCTCACCAAGTGATCTAAGGAAAATAAACTACCAGGAATCATTGTCATGATGTTTCAGCTATCAGTTCGTTATCAATCATAATTAAAAGTTTATTTCAAAATCGTATTGATGTACCTCGCTCCATGAATAAATGATTTTTGCTGTACACACGGCATTTGTATATAATATAATTTCATAGAATCATCATGTAATTTGCAAACGTTTGCTCATCCTCTCAGATCAGGCTCGCGCACAAAACACGTTAATAGCGTTGTGCAACATAAAAAATATCAACTCTTTATAATGTATAAATATCGGTACTGACCAATGTATTTTCCATCGCCATTGCGGATAGATTTTCTTTGCAAATATGTATCAGTATAGTCGTTGGCTTATCATAGAAACACATACAATATTACTTTCAAAAACGCCTTTGCCACATAAGTTAAACATTGTTCAAACATAACAAAACCAACACATGCGTGCTTTAGTATCATATTAGTCTAAACTATGCAAATGATGCCAATTATTAGCTTAATGTAAATTGCTCTCAGGGTACAACAATCATACAAATACAAACAATTCCATTACACTCTTGTTTCCATCTGACTTTTTGTTAACTAGTTACCGATTGATAGCATCCTACACTTCTTGCTCGCTTGTGCTCACTACTAATCTAAGTTGCTATAAGATTGGGCTTTGCATTTTCGATAAGCACGCACAATATAACTATTCGCAAGATAATTCGACAAATAGTCAAGAGTTACGTAGAAAAAATCCTCCGAAGCTGATACTCGCATTCTGTGTGATTTAATTATAGATAACGTGTAGCTTGTGTAACAATAACAGTCGCAATAAAATTCAATGATTACGGTATGTTTACGTTTAAAAGTCGTGTCAAACATTTTAATTTGTGACGAAACTATGCAAAAAATGATAACAAATGATAGTCGCTTAATATAACACGAATGATGAACATTAATAATTTATAAATGATACAAGATAAACCAAATATCCAAATATTATTAAAAATATAATATGCTTTAGTAGAAGTAATTTCTAGCATTTTGTGTTGATCGAGTAGTTCAACCAATTTTCACTCAACTACTAAACATGCGAAATAAAGTAAACGCAGCTAAAGCGCATATGACCTGATAGTAAATATATTTAACTTTAAAATTTGTTTTGTTACTTTCACAAAAACGTGTTCATTGGTTTTGATTTAATTCACGAAATGATGCACTTTCGTTTGTGCGCCAAAATGTTTTGTTTTCTTTTTAGTTAGCAAAATTGTTTGGAGTGAATTGATTGGCAACCTAGTACTCGTCTTCTTCACCCTGACCATCTTCCACTTCATCGGGAGGTGCAAAACCATCCTAAAACATCGACATTTTAAACAATTAAACAATCTGTACACATACTATACATTTACGAAATCTACCTCAGTAGCGTAAAGGACATCAAGAATTTTTTGTATCAGAGGATTACTGTCGTCATTCTCTTGGCACATCACCTCGATGTCTCGCAGCTTGCCAAAGTAGAAATCACGCTCCTTCTCCAAACCCTCCATATTCGCCTTCAACTCAGCGAGCTGATTTACCAAGTCATCAACACGGCCATTATCACCGCGGCCGACAGTATTCACACGTGGAGGCGTTGCTCTGACCGCAGGTGGTTTAGGCACTAGACAAAGGCACAAAATTGTAATTAATTTAATCATTCATGTCATTCGCTCACAATGAGCAGCACACAAACTATTCGCAAAGCATGCCAAGAGCGTGAAAGCAACAAGCAAAAAGAGTGCATGCGACTTATGATAGGATGGTTTGAACCACAAACAAGATAAATATGCTGAGATGATCGAGTGAGAAAGCATTGGAAACATTGATAAGATGATTCAACAACTCATAGAACACATCAATATGCACATCGAACGCGGTATCATCATCATCATCAACGCACGCAAACGCCGATTTGCTTGTCTCTTTGCGCGCCGCAGCAGCTGGACGAGAGAGGAAATAATATCATTTGAATCACGTACTGCCTTTTGCGATGCAAACCGGCTTCTTGTTGGCGATTTGTGGGACGGCTTTGCGCGTCATCATCGTGGCGCCGCGCGGGGCAGAGCTGTCGCACCCCATCGGCTCGCCGCCGCGCATTTCAAGCGCATTGTACTCGCCGCCGTGGTAGTTGGCATCGAAAAACTTCTTGAACCACTGCAGAAATTCGAAATTGTCCTGGAAGCGCCCCTTCACCAGCCGGTCAATCTGCACAATCTACGAAGAGGGTCGAAACACAAATATGATAACAAATAAAAAATAAAAGACAACAGAATAGAAACAAAACATGATTGATAATGTGATAAAAGGCGATTTCGATAATATGCGCTTCGACTGGGGCATCAACAAAACATGAACGCCAATCGATCACGATGCTATTGGCAACGAAACTTAATAACAACAATGACAATGATCATGATCTTTCCATGATGTGCCAATGGTTCCACCTAAAGGTTCCATAGAGTAGTAGTGAAAGTACGAATTTTATAGCAGCTTTGAAATTACTCGCTAATATAGGCGTGGAAAGATGGCATAAGATGAAGTCAATGGTAATACAACTCACAAAGTACGAACACATTTGAGCAATGCTTCAATGATTTCTGCGTTTCAATGACATGACGTGCGCGCGTACCGCCACAATGAATCATTAGGTTATCAATGTTTTTCTGTGCAAAAAACTTGCTTTGTAATCAATGGCTCCCAGCACATTTTGTTTAGCGTTTGCGATTGTTGAGACGTGTCGTCGATGATTGTACTTGATCGCTAATCGCGTGTTTTGATTTTTGTCTCATGTTTACAGTCCAACTGTTTCAGATTTCATGTAGATAAATGAACACAATCATGTTTAAATGACTAGATGATGTATGTGATAAACATACGTTTAAAATTCAACATCAATAATACAAATTTTGGTACTATGCGAATACATAAAAGAATTTATACAGTAAAGGCTTATTGAATACCCTCATCACCATAAATATTTTAAGTAATTAGTATTTCGATTGATCAGTAGTAGTTTGGTAAGTGCGCACAAAGCCGTACAAAATGTGTGAGAGTCCCATTATATATTTTTTTTTTTGTAAAAAAATTATTCATTTGTAAGTGAATTAGAATAAAACCACTACCAAATAAACAAATGCGAAAACCACTACTAATGTATAGAATTAAATTTTGGCTATGGTTGTCAATTGGGTCAGTTTGAAGCGCTTTGCTTTCAGGTGTCGTGTTATCAGTTGTATTACCTGGACGTCTTACGCCACCGTGACCGTTACCCTGTCTGGTGAGCGGCTGGCGGCTGATTAAGCCGCTGCCGTGGTGGTCGGCGGCGTTACCCAGGCTGATGGTGCCTCGCGCATCCAGCGCATCGTACTCCCGGCCATCGTAATTCGCGTCAAAGAACTTCTTGAACCATTGCAAGAACTCAAAGTTGTCTTGAAAGCGTCCCTTTATTAATTTATCTACGGGTATCACCTATTGCACGATGAGTGAGATTATTGAGCTAGTTTTTTGGCTCGAATTTGAATTCGGCTGGTTAAATACACATTATACATTGTTTCTGATTCGGATGCACACACTCGGATGAGCTGTGTCTGCCTGCCTTGTGTTTGCAAACCATAAATTACACTTACCTTATCAACAGCCATCTTTTTGAAGCCGGCCTGCAGCAGTTTGAAATTCTGGATGTACTCATGCTCCAGGTTAGTCTTGAATTTGACCCGCTTGAGGGGCACTGAATTTGGGAAGAGCATATCCATAAATTGGCAATACGCAGCACCCGTGCAGAGCTCTTCAATTTTTCCAAAATTGCTCGACAGACAGTCATTCACCCAGGCGAGCATATCATGTCTGGATAGATTCTCGGATGTAACATTGGTTGAGTAGACGTTTACGGCCATGGTTCCTAACGCTATTTATTTCTAGTTTCACTAATTTTGCTGATTCACCTAAAACGACAAAGTGCCATCAATTAATTATCGAATGTGATTCGATCGACAAACAAATCGACGGCGATGCTACTGGATGTAGCTGCGGTATGTTGAGAGGTGTTTTACCGGTTAACAAAACGAATGCATTCAACTGGGAATACCGTTAATACCTTCACTGTCGTCGTGTTGTACGCGTATGCCTATTCGAATAGCGTTGTTGTCTTTTTTTGTTGATTGGATGAGCAAAGAACCAAGCGAAGACCACACGTTCTTCAATCGGCTAAAAATAGCGAACCGCTTCTTTTACGTTTCCAAACCGTGCATGCACAATACAGTTGACAGTAAAATTTGAGAAAGTAAATGGCACTGACAGCCCCGATAATTGTTTAAACAAAAACACTTTCGCACTGTTTTTTCCACGCCAAACAAACGCATCAATCGCGTGCACACGAAACGCGTGTGTGCTCGCCTATCATGACGAAATCGAATACGTTTAATAAACCTGATGCGCTCACGCTGAATGTATATGTCGCTATCGGCGTTGCTTTGATGATATTTTTCCTTCGCCTTGGCATTCGCCGTAGCACATACACATAACCAACATTAAAACGGGGACGACCAGCTATTATAGTAATGCGACGAGGTGCTCGCTAACCTTTCTCGCGTTGGTACGAAAAACCACATGCAATATAGCACACGATATCAAAAATTAATTTTACTCACGTTAGATTATCGCTTCCCTCATTGAACTAAAACACGCTGATACGCCGGGAGTGGTGCCCACTGACAATTCTAGTCACTCAAGAATTTTACTACTGACACATTGCACAGCCGACTTGATTCTGGTTGCGTTTGCTGTAGTTGGCAGCACTCGTGGATATGAAGTTTGCGCTTGATTCGATTTCTAGTCTGGTATTGAGAGCCCCCCTTTACTTGTGACACAAACTATAACCGAGTAAAACTTTTACCGCGCGAAAGAGTTTAAATTTGTTTGTATCGAACTTTGAATGTTTTATTATCATAACACTAAACATTATACAAAATATTATCTTGAGTAAATAGACTCTTTACTAAATTGAGGTTTATATAATAGCTACTTTTGTGCGTTTTGCGCACTAACTTAATTAGTTATAGAGCATTCATAAATATAATCGGCGTGACACAAATAATAATTAAACTGAAACTTATTGATAGTGGATTTCCGATTGAAGCTGGTTTCGCAGTTGAAATATCCAGAACTTTTGGGTTTCTAAAGTGCGCAAAGTGTACTTTAGAATTAGTTGTTTTACTTAAAGCAATACCATACAGCAGTTTATCACAAACAAGTCCTGCACCTAATTGAAACTTTTCTGCATCTCGTGGCAGTAAACCGCCAATATATCCTTTAGTAGCAGAAGTAAAATCTCTAATAGCATACGCATTTTCATCTGTTAACATGTAACAATGCAAAGGCAAGGCACCTTGTGAGAATTCAATAGTCATTTGATTGTTACTAAGTGGCACTGATAAAGTGATATTTGAATAACCAGCATCATAAGGAGTCACTTGACTCACATTTACAAATTCTCCAAACGCAGTTCTTGCTTTCAAGGAGACAAACTCCTTTGTTAAAGAATCACTCCACATGTCAAAAATATTATTTGTAGATAAAATGTGCGTTTTACTTATAGGCACTGCCAACGCAGTGGAATCAAGCAATTTCTCTTCAAAGTTAATAACTAACTTTGTTAATCCACTATCTTGGAAATGATGCGCTGAAACGTTCAATAACTTGACAAATTGCTCAATTAATTTATAACCTCCATTCACTTTAAAGAACTCTAGAATTCTCACTAGTGGTTGCTTTGCTGCTGTCTCCAAATAAGTATTCTTCAATAAGTCAAATATTTGCGATACGTTCATTCCGGTTGCATTGATTGCTTTCTCAATTGTTGTCTTATTAAAGATGCCCGTGTTGATTACAGCAAGAAACTTCCCTTCATCAGTAGGATTAAACAATAACGTGCGATGAAGTGTCATTTGACTAATATTCAATGCTTTCAGCATATTTTCCTCTTGAACATTTGTCAGATATTTATAAAATCGACTGTAAATATCAATAATTGAAATGTTCATTGATGTTAAGGTATCAACGACTTTAAATGGCAATGCTGCTCTTCCCACTTGTTTCAACCCTTGATCAAATTGCGCAAACGTTAAATTATGCAATTTGTATGGATCAACGAAATCAGAACCAGCCAAAAATTGAACTTGTTTAAACTCTGTGGTATTCAACATCAAATAAGCAATCAACGTTGGTACTTTTTCTAACCTCACATGGAAATCAACGTGAACCATTAAATTACCACCCTCGATTGTAGCATTAGGCATGGCAAGATTAGTTTTAGCAAACATAATTTGCTTTGAATCTTGTCGGGAAGCAACGCCAAAGAGGTTAGAGTCACAGAATAGTGGTGCACCCATAATGAATCGAAGTTGTGGTGTTTTATCCAACGAAATAACTCCATTTTTCTCCAAAGCAACCACTTTAATCAAATCACCGTTTGGATTATAGTAAAAGCAATTGGCAGTTAGATTCTTATTGAATTTATAAACCACTGGATGTCTATCATTGGTTGTTAAAGTCGCCAGGGATTTGTTAAATGTCACATTGACAATTGGCAGATGTCTATGCATGAAATCAACCAAAAATGCAGACGTATATTCACCAAGTGCTTCAATTTGTTCACCAACTTCTTTTGCAGTTATGTATTGACCACGAGCAATACGACTTGCCACTTGCAACGTTTCATTTTGATTTAATGATTTGTTATACTTTTCTACCATATTGAGGAACGAGCCATCCAAATAGAATTCCAAATGGTTAAACAGTGATGGCAATACCCCAAGTTGTTTCCCTTCGTATCCTTGATTAAATGATTTCACTTCTCCAGTGATATTTTTCAATAGTCGATTAAAGTCTCTCAAAGTGATATTTTCCAAATATTGCAGGCTTAAATCCATCGCAAATTGAAATACATCTTTATTGGTCATTTTGAAAATTTTTAACATTTTATTCCAATTCTTTTGTGTGATATTTGCTTTTGCAAAATGAGTGAAAAACTTCTCATCTCCAATTGGATTATCAAACATGTAAACTAATAATCTCATTCCATCAACATTAATTGCAGCTAAACCACTATTCATCTGCTCTCTGCGATTTTCGAAATTCATTGTGAGTTTATTAAATTCCTGGGTTGTTGGTATATGCATTGCTTTTGCAATCTCTGCCAATTTATTAACGTCAAATCGACTAAAGTTTAATCTACTTTCGTTCATTACACGCTGCCATGTTTCGTAGTTTATTTCATTAATGTTGGTACTCACTAGAATTTGATCAGCTTTCGCATTTGGGTCAAATGACATGTAATATTCTGTATCAATCAAATGTGCTATTAGTTGGGGTACTTTCATTTCGTCAATGGTGTAATTGACTTCCAGAACGGCGTAGGGGGTTGGTTGATAATCTCCATTGACGCAAATTGCAAAGAGTGCAATTGATAATACGATTGAGCGCATTTTCTATTCGCACAGTGCGGATTGACGAGAAACAACTGAGCATTCCAGACAACTTTTCCATTCTTATTTCACGAAAGCTTCGTCTGTTTGCTCAGTACTGAGACAATTCTCAGGTGATAAAAGTTTCAGTTTTATTTACACTTATGGTAAGTGTACGAACATGAATAACATGATGTTTAAGCCTTGTTTAATTAAGTCGTTGTTTAAGTAGCTGCGCGTTTTTTCTGCGATTGTCATTGTAATAAATGAGTAAATTTTATACTTAAAATATTTTATCTGATTGTGCTCCTGAAATTCAGCGAATGTATAAAAATTTATTAAAAAATGGTTAATAATATTTATTACCTGCAAGTGTTGTTGAATTGATTGAAGATTGCAACACTGACCTGGTATTTTTCAAGTTTGTTTGTTGTATGATAAGAAAAGATTATTGTTAGCAACTTGTCCGTAATGAATCTTTCGTAAACAATGCTCTACTATAAACTGTAGTCACTTCCATAATTAGTTTGATGCTAAGTATTCTGGATATGTATAAAAATGTTAATAAGCAACAATTGTAATTAAATGATTATATAACTAATGACTATTAATATAATATCTACTTTTCTCATTACATGATGCTTATGGTATGTTTCGAATATTGAGATTACTTTTTGTTTATGTAGGACAGGGGGAGGCAAACGGGATTACAAAAAGTTTTGTCGCATTAAAATTGCACTATAACAATGTAAAAATAATGTTTCTGGTTAATAATGCAATTATTAATTATTCAAGTTTGAAAATTAATCATAAATCCTTTTTTGTCTGTCGTCTGTCATCCCAAATCTAATTGGAATCCAATAAGAATCTAATAAGACTCCAATAAGAATATACCCTATCTTGGCGTAGTATAGTCAACCACTATGAAGTATGTTAATGTATTATTTAAACATTTTAAATATGAATATCAGTTAGAGGTATCGTAGTAAATTAACAGAGTGGTTAAGCCTCTTCGTACGTGATTTGAGTTCAATTATAATTACTAATGATTTGCCCCTCATTCCACTCGGTCAGTATCGGGTGTATTCGGGTATGTAAGCAGTGCAACAGTTGCAATAGAGCCGGCTGTTGTAACCTCAACATTTTTGACGTAGTCTAACGCGGTGTGAAAAGTGCGCGGTATCATAATCAACCCCAGTAGTGCAGTTTATACGTAAATACGAATAATTAGATAATATAATAGTGCCAATCGGTTCATCAAAGGACGGTGACAATGGTCAGATGTATACATCAATTACCACCAGTGAATTACAATAGATTGAGATATTTATCACGACTTCATTGTATGGTTAAGACATCACAACGAACATACGGATACCAGGTAAAGATTTTTGTTTTTTTTATGCATGCTCGTTTTGCGCAATCATTGATAAGTAGACTCAGTGCGGTAATGAGTTTTGGTAAAGCGTTTAAAACTCATAACGATGGACATCAGTGGACAGCCCCATGTAAGTGAATCATAACCTGTCAGCATCAGTTTCGCCGGTTAACATCATAATAAACGAAAGCAGGATAATGTGTAAGTTTGCGCTACCTAGGTAAATCGTCGCCTTAACTCCGTGTATCAATCGTAATCATGAAATTAAGCATCTTCGATAACGTTCCCTATACCGGGTGAGTGACGTCACTGGACATGATTCAACTAGTCTGTAACCAGACAAATTTTGCAATCGTAGCGTCAAAACAATATACGGTCAAGCAAGCACTCCAGTACTTGGTCAAAACTACGTCGTGCCTAAATTCTTATCACCCGGTGACGGCAAATTGCTAGAAATATGCAATGTTAAAATTTTATTTTCGACTCCATTTTCGTCTTTGAATTGACATTGCTATTTCGTTTACGTTCGTATAGCATAGAAAAACATCAACAGGGTAATATACCGCCCCCGTAGGGATACACGGTGTTTCACATACAAGGCCGATATGAGCTGTGATTGTAAAGCATATAGAACTGTCATTTTCTTAGCGAAATCATGAAATGATCAACATGACAAAGTTCTTTTAAGAATTGGAGGTTATCTTCTTTTGCCGGGCGATGATAGAGTATACTCTTATATTAGCGGCAAGATATTTAATTATGGTAACATTCGGTATATGTGTTTTACAGGTAATATTGCATTATCTCCAGAACAACCCTCGAAGAGGGCTCAGTAGTCAATGGTAAACAATTCATCGTACCTAAATTAAGCATTCAAATAATTTTTCAGCTTATTAACGAAGCAGACATCATGCATGTGGCAAAATTCGTCCAAAGACCCGTACTGGTTATTAATATTTGCGCGTTGGTCATTTTAATTAGAGCCTTAGATATTACATAATTAAAACAAGATGGGTTGTTAAATAATTGCACAAATAATATCAAAAACATTTTATCATGTGTACACTATGCAACCAACAAAAGAGTAATCGAGTTTTGGAATTAATAACAAGACGTAACGCAGTACATATTGAATTAAACATAGCCCCGTTGCAAAAACGAGAACACTGAGCGAATACGCGCTGACATGCAAGCGAGCAACTGAAGCAACTCGCGGAAGACACACGAAGAAAAAGAAGTTTCGAAACCGTACTTATGCACCGCTCATACATTCCTCTCATACCAAAGAGAACAACGTGTAGTACGATCATTGCATTCAAAAAGTATTCGCGGCGCTGATGGAACACAGGTGAACGCGAATGGGGCACCGTAACGAAGAGGGGACCATGAGTGGTCAACCGCAAGGTAGCAGTGCTCGCTGATGAGTGGCAACTCGCGCAGTTGGCAGTTTGTTGTTCTTTGGCGCGCAGCGAGTACGTAACCTTCATTCAGTGCATCCACTCACAGCATCAGCGAAAATTAACTGCTGCGCTTTAATTACCTACCGCGAGACACCTTGACGACAAATTGTGCGAATCATTGAACAATATGCGCGTGCACCGATGGTACTGATGAGTTTGCATGCAACTACAACAACAACACGCCAATCTCCGTACTCATCGTCATCCAGTTGCATTGAAATCGTGTTCGGTGTGCTGCTCATCAAAACGCAGCAAGCGAGCGAGCGAGCCAGCGAAAGAGGAAGGAAGGCCGCGCCGGAGCATGTAACGAGTCTCGCGAAACGATCCGACTGTTGTGTGTTGTATTGTTTTAGTTAATTACGCCACGCTATATTACCATTTTTACTGTTATACTCTCTCAACAACGACGAAGAGAGCTCCGCGAAGGTGCTGCGTTCAATCTAACCAAGTGTGTTTGTTGTGTGTGCGCACAATCAAGCGATTTACTCACTGACTTACCAATTTTGAAACTTTGCTTCATGACACAATTGCAATCAGGAGCAATAGCAATCGCTCTGCTACTTGGTGATTTCAATTGTGGTCCGACTGGAACGTAACCCAAGTATAGGAGGAGCACGTGCGATTCGCTGAAAGCGTAGACAACAGTTGGCATGCAAACGACATACAAGGCAATGTACAGGCCGAATTTCTACGAGAGCACATGTCTGAGATGCCAGGAGACTGTCTATCAGGTGGACCGCGTCGGTCCGCTCAAGGATTTCACTTTCTTCCATAGCGGCTGCTTCAAGTGCGCCGTCTGCGGCACCAAGTTGACGCTGAAGACGTACTACAACAATCAGCATCGACAGGAAGATAAGGAGGTGTACTGTAGCAGTCATGTGCCGAAAATTGGTCCGGGTCACTTGGACGGGTCATCAGTGGGTATTCGCTCCGCGCTGAATGTGCCCAAGTCGAGTAACTTTGTCAACGAGCAGATACGATGCATAGGCAAAGGAACGTTCGATGCTGACGGTAAATAACGTTTATGTTTTGCTATAGACAATTGAAACATACTCGGCATTGTTGTTGTTGTTGTTGTTCTTTCTACAAGCCACGTTGTTGTTGTTCTTTTGTAGCATTGAATATTCGAACGCACGTAAATGGTACGAGCAGTCAGCCACTGTCGCCAACGACAGGTCACGATCGGAACAATTACAGTCCGAATTCGCACCAGCAGCACAACAATCATCATCACCATCATCACAATGATTCGCCGGGTTATCAGTACGGACGTTTCGATGCAAGTGCATTGCACATTGCACACGCACTCAAGCAGACCGAGGTACAGAAAGCGTACAAGACGCATGTGGAGAAACCAATCGATTGCTATCTGGTGAGAGAGAGATTCTTGTATTTTGTTTTGCATTGCTTCAGCCTTATTCTATTGCGAATCATTAAGTACACTTGCATTTGCATAAAGTTGACGTTTTCTAGTCATTGACTTACTTTTTGTTTGTCAATACGAGTGCGCCAAGACTAATTAGATAGAGTGTGTAGGCATGAATCGAATTTTTCGTTGAAATCTATGAAATATTTACAGTTGTAGGATAGTAAAATACTGGACTGGTGTGGCCAACTATGGAAAACCGAACGGTGACGTAAGATTTATAAATCTCGTATAGGAAAATCGCACAGTCTTGTCTATTTTTATTATAAACGAGCCGAGTAAATATCAGCAAGTTCAAACACTATAAAGTATAAGGCATATGAGTATTGCAGTTATGCATTTCTCACAAGATTATTTATGACTTCTTACTCGCTGTTTTACTTTTACATTGCGATCGCTGCGAAGAGCCCCACATAACGTGGAAACCTAGTAACCTATAAGTATTGATAAACAACAACAATAGTGTCAAACGAAAAAGATGTAGGGTATTTGAATCGTTTTCAATTTGACATTATGCTTCGTAAGTGAGGTGCGAACAAGTTGGAAGAAGAGTGGTTTTTACCTCAATTAATATAAAGTAGACGCAGGAACAGCACGCTCGCAAAAACATGGAAGTCATCTTAATTGTTGTTCTTTCGAGGCGTGTAACATAAATTTTCCAAGCGCAAAACTATAGATTAGTCTAAAAAAATTCTGCCTAATTGTTCAGTACACGTTTTTGCAATTCGGGCGGATAATGTTCATTATTCGACTTACTTAACTGCGTTGAAGTTGAAGTTGTTGTTGTTGCTTAGAAATTCAATATTTTCTAACATAAAATTTATGTTTATGGTTTAAATTGTAAATGCCGATGCGTTTCAGTTGAGGAATTTACTCTGCTAGGCAAGCAAGAGTCGGAATGCAATGATTTCTCGTGCATTTTTTAAAAAGTAACGTTTTCTATACCACGTACTAGAAGAACAACAACCATAAATCGGTAAATGTATCAATGTTTCATAAATAAGAACATACACCGCAAAATCTAAGGCAACGAAGTAAACGAAGAAAAAACTTTCTAATGTATGTTTATTATTAGAGGTGCGCAAAAAAAAATGATGAAAGTGTTGGTCATAAATAATAATCACTTGGAAAATTTGCAGATTTTGACCAGCTTAAAATATTAGCCATTTTTTGAAAGAATTAAATATTCACCATAGACAGAAATGCCATAAATTACATTATTAATGTAAAATGAAATCGGATAACATACGAATTAAGACTTAAGTCGCAATTTCACGCGAAAGACTACAAGTTTGTTTAAATCGGATTAGATATACAAAAATGTGCGAGAAATTAGGTACAAGTAAAAGTTTTATGGCAATTCCAATGTGGATAAAATGCTACCGATAATTTACGTTAATTGCCACGCACGTTTGGTATTGGCTCACCGCGCAAACGCGTACTACAAAAAAAAAGAAACAATAACCAAACGCAAAGAATACCGTGGATTTTATCAGCATGGGATAAGCGGAAAATGCACCGTTTATTATGGATTTCCTATTGGCGGGTTCGCTATTTGGTCGCAGTGAAAGTCGTACCGGGCAATAATGAATAATTGTTGAATGAAACGGCGCCGGTTTTTTTCTAAGTACTTTACGGCGCTTCCTTGCGAATGTCGCTGCCGCCTTATTTGCGATTATGATCATTATTTGCGCTATCGCTATTAGGCTTAGGAAGGCATATTCATCATACTTCCAGGATCAATGATCTTCTTGCTTTGCTTGATTAGCTAGCTGCCTGATCACACACTGCTTAAATGTCCGTGGAAAATTTTGCGCCGAGAGAATTCTTAATTAATAATAGGATGTAAATCGCTATAATGGGGAATGAGAAGTTGGATTGAAAACAGCTGATTGAAGAATAAAAAGTAGGAAAAGTACGTACGCGATCATTAAAATTATGAAGCGCAATATGTATGTAAATAATAAGTTTTGAAACGCTGCTGCTGCATGCATTTTGATTATCCATTTATCAAAATAGAAATCTATAATTTTTCTTTGCGCGCACTACGTACCGACATGTTATTATCGATTGTTGCTAGCGAGCTTGCTGTTACACGCGCAAGTAACTTAAGTCATGATCTAATTGCTGCACGAAGTATATAAGTAATAATAAAAATGTTTTCCGCTAATGCATCGCGAGAATATGTTAATTACATGACTTATTTTGTATTCATTATTTCGTGAGGCATAGGAATCGAACGCGATTCACACGGCATCAAAGACAAGACCAGACGTGTTGAGCATTTTATGTAATTGTCTAATAACAAATTGATTTCGAAGAGCAATTAGGAGGAGTACATGCGTATAGTTGGTATGTACGTTGATTAAATGCATAAGCGCTCAAGTTATTTGTGTTAATGTGCTAGGAGAGAGAATATAAGGTGTGCGACTGAAAGGAATACGGAATACATACTGGTATGTTTTATGCGGATTCGAGTTGTAAGCCAATGTGACATGCGTTGCAATTGCGTCCGCTTCGCATGTTTCAACGAAAGAATGAAATGTATGGCTAATACAAATTACTGGAAGTGAACATCGTGTATCAATGCAATGCAATCCAATGCGCAAAAGGAGCACACAATTTGCTCACAACGAAAGCGCATGTTTTGATTTCAAGAGCAAATCTCATCAGTAGAGTAATAGTTAAAGAGCTGCTGATTGAACAGGAGAAATCATTCATTAATCGGATATACAGTTTATTGCGAGCGATGAGTCAAAAGTCTAGTAACAAGAAATAGAAATACCATTTGAATTAAGTAATGTAAAACTAAGCGAATCTGTTAAATCTTGGAGCATGAATGATGATTTGCAAATCAAGACGAGAAAACTTTCTCGTGCTTCGCCCATATCCGAAGAACACGCACGCTGAGAAAACGCCACTTGATTGAAGTGAAATATTGCCACAAACAAAATACGTTTATAGCACGAGTGATATTTATGAATTTGAATATTAATTATTGAGTTTCATTTCTCCTCCTCAACGAGAGACGTTGAATGAAGCAGACGCAAGACATTATTTGTGAATGAATCTGCTTGTTGTTGATCTATTCTCGAAGAGCGACGCCTTCTTATAGGCCTTGACAATTCATTCCACAAGGCAAATGCGAAATGCGAAGGATGTGAATATTTGTATTTGAAATATGCGCGTAAAGGAAAATTCTTTGATGAAAAAAAGCCCACAAATTCACACAGCGCAACACATGTTTCAGCGAAACGTGTAATGTTTTGCCATTAATTATTTCTTCAATCACATATTAAATGAAATGACTTAATACGTCGTAAACAACTTGATCGGACAAGCATAAAGTCTTAATCCTGATGAATGAAGCGAGTGAACTTGCATCTTGTTTGCACGATTCGACTTAATGAACCGAACGAGAGCACCCACATTGCTTAAGCAAAGGCACATGTTGAAAGTTCGAGAGCACTGATTGCGCGCTTGCTGGTCGAGTGCGCGCAAACCATAAATATCATTGCCATCGATGCATTCTCGAATATGCATATTGGAGATTAGCGCATACGCGGTTGGTTCGCTTTGGCGAAAAAACACCATTGCATAGGTGACTTTAATGCTCATGTGCTATGTCCACATATAGAAATTCTTGCGTAAAAAAGTCGGCGTTGTTGTTACGCAACTGTGACGCTGAACCTTTCTTACATGCATAGCATTCACAACATATTTCTTTGCTGATTTCTTACGTTGTCATTAGTGCGCATGCAAACCGGCGAATATCATGTACAAATGCGCATTATGTAATTAGATACATGATAATCCTAGGATACTTCCGGTTTGCTAAATAACTAATTGGTCGGCGGTGGTAAACTCACAAGCGCTTGAATTTATTTTGCGCTACTCGTTTTACCTAAATCTTCATTGGACGCTTTCTCTAAACACTTTAATTTAATTTTGGTTGGAATGATTCAATAATTACACGTTGTGATACGCATAAATTAATGACGCCCTCGTTGCTGGCTTCTTTTGTAGGACCGCGACGAGCAACGCCGACTGGAGATGAAGCACCGCAAAGAGGAGGACGACCTGTATCGAAAGTTTAAACGCAACCGCGAGGAGGAAGAGAAGAAGATCCGTGAGGAAATACGTGTAAGCCGAGCGTTAATTTATGCGCTCATTTGCACGCAGCTATCGTGTGCTGCTAATGAGCGCAACAAAATTGCCCGAAAAAAGATCCAAGATGGTCGATCTCAATACCAAACGAAGTGTAACGCTCATTTAAACATGCATGGAATTTTTAATTCATCATTTATTATATGCTTCTTTGAACATGGAAGACGAAGCTCTTAACTAAATTGCGTCAAGGCAGCGATTTAATAAATGCCTCGCTATTTTTTAGGACGAATGGGAACGCGAACTGCAGCGGCTGACAAACCGCTTCGAACGCGAAATGCAGGTGAAGCGCAAACGCGACGACCAGAACGTGCTGACGTTGCGGCACCAGCAGGAAAAGGACGATTTGGAGAAGAACATGACGCTGAGACGCGATAAGAAGAAGGAGTCGCTAACGCGCAAAATGCTGGAGAATGAGAGGTAATGCAGACAATTGTCATCAGAGATAATTGCCAACTGATATTGATCAAACATGCGCGGCCACGATCCAAACACATAAGAAAGATATATTACACGATGTGTGGCGGAACGTAAAGTGTTGTTAATCACGTAACAGGATTCTATTTTTGCTTAATGACTTAATCGGTTGATCTTGGCTGTTATTGTTATTGGCGTTGGGTGTGTATGTCTAATTGTAAATGTTATCTTCACTCATAGAGCGGCCACCGCTGCCTTGGTTGAGAAGCAGAGCCATGAGATGATTGAATTGATCAATGAGAAACGTAGTGAATACATGATGGCCGAATCCATCTACATGGAGGATCAAACCGAAGAGGTTACTCCGTATCCCAGTCATGCTCCATTGCCGGCTCCACCTGCGTTGTCCAAGTTTCAAATCTATTCGGATCCCATTGAGTTTGCAAATGTTGATCAGATAGCAATCTCTGTAAGATCATAGCTATAAATTCAAGATTTATACCCAACTATCAGTTGTTCTCTTCCTCAACTTAAGAAGTGGATTCTTTTAGGTGGCACAAGAGGATCAAAAGTCATTCACTGACCTTGTGCGACAATTGGTTGGTCGCTGCGGCTCGGACATTGAGAAAGCACGCACAATCTTTCGATGGATCACTGTGAAAAACTTGAATACAATGTCTTTTGATGATAATCTGCGTGGTGATTCACCGATGGGTTTGTTGCGCGGTATTAAGAACGGAACTGAAAGTTACCATGTGTTATTTAAACGTTTGTGCAGGTATGTCATCAGATTTATTATTATTGCATTAAGACTGCATATTGCAAATATTGTCTTTTTAGTTACGCAGGTTTGCATTGCGTGGTCATTAAAGGCTATTCAAAATCGGCTGGCTATCAACCTGGTGTGCGGTTCGAAGATAATAGGTTTAGAAATTCGTGGAACGCTGTTTATGTGGCAGGTGCATGGCGGTTTGTTCAATGTAATTGGGGAGCAAGGCATTTAGTCAACGCGAAAGAGGCCCCCAAAGCTGGTAATAAAGCAAAGTCTGATAGTTTACGGTAAGTTGGTTGAGGTTGGTGTATTGTATTGAATCGTAATTATTGAATGCAATCAATGCAGGTATGAATACGACGATCATTATTTCCTCACTGACCCGAAAGAATTCATCTACGAGTTCTTCCCTTTGCAATCAGATTGGCAACTGCTTAAGCAACCGATAACGCTACAAGAGTTTGAGGAATTGCCCTTTGTTCGTTCACTGTTCTTTCGCTACGGCCTTTACTTTTCTGATAAGAATACGAAAGCAGTTATGTTTACTGATGCGACAGGAGCTGCGACTGTACGCATTGCAATGCCAACGCATATGCAAAGCACATTGATTTTCCACTATAATTTGAAATTCTACGATAGCGATGGTGATAGTTTTGAAGGAGTTTCCCTGAAGCGGTTTGTTATGCAGGTTCGTAAACAATATATGCTGGTATTATCAAAGCTTGGAATTATTCATTTGTTTTTAGTCGGTTGTTGGTAATATGGTTGCATTCAGAGTACATGCTCCATGCAGTGGTGCGTTTTTATTAGATATATTTGCCAATTCAGTAACACCAAAAGAATATCTTACTGGTGAACCAATGAAATTTAAAAGCGTATGCAAATTTAAAATATGCTGTGAAGAACTACAAACAGTTATGGTTCCTCTGCCAGATTGTGCAAGTGGCGAATGGGGACCAACGAAAGCTACAAGACTTTTCGGACTGGTTCCAATAACACATCAAGTTTGTTCTCGTTTTCTCTAGCGTCATTTATCATTTGCTTAATTTTGTTTTGTTTTAGGAAGCGCTTGTCTTTGCGGGTAGAGAGCTTGAAATTCAATTTAGAATGTCGCGGCAGCTCACTGATTTTATGGCGACTTTGCATAAAAATGGCGTTGAAGAGAAACGCCTTTCCAAATACGTTAGTCATATGGTAACAGATGACATTGTTACGTTTAACATAAGTTTTCCTGAAGAGGGACAATACGGTTTAGACATTTATACCAGAGAAATGGCGTCCATGCATGAAAATAACGGCGAGAAACATTTGCTGACGCATTGTTGCAAGTATTTAATTAATTCATCAAAACGTAATTAATTCCTCGATTGATACTTGCGTGTTTTGCTGCAATCTGGCATTGCAACTAATCATTCCATTACTCTCATCGATCAAGTTTTAACGTGCAATAATTAAATATTAATAGAGAGAGTTTATATATTTTATCAAATTGACATATAATTCACCGTTACTTAATTATATATTTATAGAAATTTTATAACACATAGAAATGCATTTTTTTACTGTTGAAACTTATCAAAATTGCATTTATTTTTCGATGCTTTAAACATTAATGAGCGTCTAACGACTATTACTTAATGAATATAATTGTTGTATTAATGAAATTGATATTGCCCTGAAACGAAACTATTTATTATTTTTTGTTACAATTTAATTTTCTCGTGCACATAGGACATTTACGTAATATAATAATATATTTTTGTTAATTATTTAATAATATATGTTTGTAATAATTGTTTTAATCATTTCAGTGCTTTTATTTAAAGGAATATATTATACAAAAACATTTTTATTTGATGGTTGACGTATGATTTGATTTGATTTATTAATATTTAGTATTAATACTTGATCGCACTCAAGTAAGTAAACAAATCATAGAAATTCTAATATAATTTCGTTTCGTGCACAAACATTACGATTTATAACTTCGATATGGAATCATTAAGTATTATTACAAAGATCTTAGGTTTTCTTGGTATATTTCCTGATGTTAAACGAAACAAATTAGGAAGATATTTTGTAAGAAATTCTATAAAACAACGTATACGCTTTATTGTTATTATATTGTTAACTAGTTATTCAATCGTTGCATTCAGTATTTGGATTCTTCGAGAAGATGACTTTGAAATTTCGTATTATATATTTTTATATATTCTCCCAGTGATTTTAATTACACTCGCGAATTTATGTGTTACATTTGGCTCTTTACAAGTAAAATTAAACAAGTTGGTTGATAATTTGAGAATGGTGGATAATCAATTAAACATGACGGTTTGCATTAAGTATAAACCAATTGAAAATAACAGAAGAGCAGTGATTGTTAAAGGTTTAATCGGAATCAGCGTGTTTGTGGTCATTAAAATTTATGATACAATTGATTCAATTTGCACGCAAATGTATAAATATATATTTATGCAATTTGGACATGATATTCAGCTATTTCTAATGATTACATACATTATTTTCTTTTACTTGCTATTGGATAATAGCTTAAAACGATGCAAGTATTTTAATAAATTATTAAATAATTATTTATTAAAAGACAGAAAAAATATTAAACCTGGAAACTTTGTTTCGATTGTCGAAAGATTATGGTTTATCCATATTCTTTTGGTTGACTACATAAATATAGTTAATTCAATATTTCATTGGCATTTTCTGCTAACTACTTGGTATGTATTTCTAAAATTGCTCTCGTTATTCTTCATCATTGTTATAATATCAATGGAAGTCGAATATGTTTCGTTTTTCATAGTTTGGAATGTTTATTTAATAGTGAGGAATCACATTCAATAACACACATGACAATCCAATAATTTTAAACTTTTAGATACTGGTTGTTGCAATTGCTTTAAAGTGTCAACAAATTAAAAATGAAATGCTTGTGAGTTCTCGAATAACAACTAAAGCATTACCAAAGTCTATATCATCAACTACTGAAACATGGGCGAAATTATTTTGCTTACAACAACAAATAATTCATAGTAAAGTATATTTATCAGCTTCTGGTTTTATGGATATTGACCATACAATGATTTTTACTTTTATCAATTTGTTAATTACTTACATAATTGCAATCCTTCAGTTTTCTTTTGCTAGTATAAGTGAATCATGAAGAAATTAAACATGAATAATTATTCTGGATGAAACAAAAAGATATTGAATAATTAAATATAGATATATACATATATTTGTAATTATTGCTCAAGGTACATATTACAATAATAGTCCAATTCTATTTTAAAAGCATTTAGGTTTCAAGAAAGTTTTCTCTTCTGGTATATTTACCAAAATTACCAAATTGGTCTTCATACAAAGAACCACTAAAACAACTACTTGGAGTCCTTTGATGACTCTCAGCTGAGTCAATAATTGTTGATAGCACATCTTCAACTTCATTAACTGCTGATTTAAGTTGACAATTGTCCATTTTACCAAGTGCTTCTGCAAATACAATTGATATATTACGATATGCCTCATATAATAATTGTTTATGCACACTTACCATCCAGAGAGAAGTTATTAGCTAAAATTTGTTGCAATTTTGCTAGTGCGTCATCCAAGTCAATCTGTTCCGGTGTACTTTTTTCTTTAACTTCACAATCATTTAATAACTGATGTTTCGGCTGGCCACTTAACCAGGTACTTATATCTTTCATTGAATACTCTACTGAGTAATCAACATCAGTTTTACTGGCACCTCTATTCATTTGAGTCTCAGATATATATGGCGTGCTTTCATGTATCTCCATGGATGATTCTGTATTTTGCACAATAGGACTAAACAAATCCATCCCATTCATTTTTGTCAATGATATACAATTATTGCGCAAAAGGGGTGTACTCTGAATGTGATGCATAACATGATGCTTTTGAACAGGTAATGGACTTGTTGTACTATCACATTTTCCATTGCTAATTAAATGTTCTTTTAGGCGTTTCAACTTTTGAACTTGATTGGCAATTTCCTGTCGATGGTCTTCAATGAATGTTTTGATATTGGTATCATTTTTGCGCGAACATTGCAACACCGTCTGTAATTCCCTGGAAAAAATAGTAAGATAGAACATAATTCATTATACAGCATATTAATCCATACTTGTTTTGCATTTCTAATTGTTTTATGATGACTTGCAATTGAGATAAGGGGCTCGACAACGCCTTTATATTGGTTGTGTTATCCGCATCATTGGACTTTAAAAGTATCTCATTGTGGGTTCCATTCAAGGGTCTATTATCCATTATTGTAAGATCATCAAGTAAGGTATCACAAACACGGTATTTGCTTGTAAGTAATTTGAATACGCGCTTTGAGAAACAATATTTTATATTGGAATTCTGCAACAACAAAAATTAAATTTAAAACATGCTATTTAGTTTTAAACTAAGAGTAACATACCTCTTTGCAATGTTCTCTCATGGGGTGAGTTAATTTATGAGAATTACTAATTCTACCAGATAAAAAACACTTTTGACATTGCACATATTTTGAACACTTTGTACATTTGTACTTCATTCCAATAATTGGGCTTCCTTTACACACAGAACATTTAGTTTTGTGTAAAACTGCTTCAGATAGTTTCAATCGATGAAGAATTGTTAACCAAGTAAATATTGGTGGTACATTTTGCAGCCATGCATAAAATGTACTTTCATCAATTCCAACTAATCCAGGAGTCTAAAATTTAAATTATCACTTAAAAGACCAAAACAATTTAATCATAATAAACTTACATTATTAAAGCACTGCTCAATTGAGGAATTTACCAAATGCTGTCCAAAGCTATTAACTTCACATAAATAATTAGTAATTGCAGTTATTTTACTTAAAACAGCTTGTAGTCGTAATCTAGTAACACAATTATTGTGATCACAGCAAAGCGTAAAGATGAAGTTATAAAACTCATTAATATCGCAACTACTTAGTAATGCCAATAACAATTTAGATGGTAAAACTTCAACGTTTCTTTTTCTTTCCCTGCAACAGATAAATAACTTAGAATGTTTGTTTAAAATTACTCTGATTTAGTATACTTACTCATCAAATACGTTGTATATAAAATTCAACACCAATTCAGTAGCTAAATCGACATTTATTTGTGCATTTTTTTGCTTGTTTGTTGCAAAAAATATATCTGAAAGAACAGCTTCTAGTTCAGAATATTCAAGCAATAATTTGTTTTCAGTTGGTCCTAATTTATGCCGTTCAAAAACACCCCGTATTATAGTCAGTGGTACATCATTCACTAAAATCATAATTAGTTATTATTTAAAATGAAATTCAAAGAATAACAAACTGATTACTTACTTTGCAAAGCATTTTGTAGCACTCTAAACTTATGCGCCACTCTGTAACTTGGAAACTTGATATAATTGCATTCATCAAGTTGCAATTTAATATCAGCATATTTTGGATGATCCCACTGCTTCTTATTATCATCACTAAAATATCAAAATCATTGATTATTGAGTACAATTGATTGAAACAAAATATTACATGATGTAAAATGTAAAGCCACTGCTGTTTTCCAGTTTTCTAAAAGACGCAGCAGCCATAACGCACAAGGGTGGACACGCCGTTGACCACTACCTGAAGCCCTTTAAGATAGCTTAAGAACTACAACACTTGTTGCAAGGCGAATCCACTACAGGTGCATTGTAACAGTTGCAAAACGCAAAATGTAAATGCTTAGCACATCCGGCGCGAATATCTTAACGGTTTAAGGCTACTTATAGTTCAACTGATGATAATTATCATTGATAACTTTAGATTTGCATAGGCGTAATGGTCACACAATATACATACTTATAACCGTTTTCCACTTGTTGCTTGCTTGTGAACAGCAGTAGCTTAGCTTGGATTTGATTTGTTTTCTTTTGAGTTGAGTTTACCGAGCGCAATGTTCGGCTATCTTCGGGTAAACTTAAGTCACAATTACTTTAAATGTATCATGCAAATTACAAGTTCATAGGGTTGCATAGCTTATAGCGTAAATCAAAGTTAATTGAATGCAACAGCCATTGAAAACACCGAGTTAAACATTTATTATTAGGGCGCGAAAGGCGATTGCGGAACTAATAACTTTCTTCGCTTCTCCAAAAAAATGACTCGTTGTAACGCGTCCTGAATGAATGATTTGCGCTCCGCATGTAAATTAAAATTTCCACTCAAATATGCCAGTGAACAAAGCGTCTTGCCGGTTTAAAATCCTTGATGAAAGGCAAAAAGTACTTTCAATCAAGTCACATCACTGCGCTGAATAATAAATAATTGTAGTAATTGTAACACTGGCCATAAGTAACTCAAACTGAAATGATTATGAGTCAATCGCATTTGATATCATCATATTTAGCTGTCATTGACATTGAAACATGAACTACTTGCTTCTTTTTGGTAATGGATACAATTCTGAATATATAATTACATGACTTAAACTAAGTAATCTAAAAAATTACATATTTCAACTACTTGTAACAAGTATTGTAAATTTTTAATCAGATTCTAATTGAACCAGAAAATAAGCAAGTAAATGGAAAATAATTAATCACTTTTTAAAGTAATAGAAAATTACAGTATTCATTCCAATGCGCAAGTTTAAGCTGCGAACGCATGAACGAATCAAGTTAATTAAAGTATTGTAATTTGCATTCATTATTAACAAATGCATGCAAATTCCATATTAATATTTTCTAATAATTATGCATTGTGTGCACAACATTCAAAGAATATTACTAAGTTGATGAAGCTTGACGAGGAAGTTTTGAGCTTCATTTGTATTGAATTTCTCAATGTTCTGCTTGTTTGCTCCGGCGTCTCAGTTGACACTTTCAGCAATTGTGAAGCATGGAAAACAATATATGCAAAAGCGTGAAGGAGGCACAGATCGCACGACGTGAATGCGTTATTTTATTTACATTTGATCCGTTCGAGTGATCACTGAGCTAGGCAGGCGCAATGGCAGGCAAGTGGACCGATGGACTAGAAAGAAGCAATAATAAAATAAGTGTGTACGTCGCTGGTGCGCGCACTGAACGAATGAACAAACGGCCTCTGGTCCTACTTTCTTTCAATGTCTTTGGCCATCTGCAAGACAAGAAGATGATGAAGAAGAAGACGCAGTGCGTACAAGAATAGATAATACATGCAATGTTGATAATAATGTTGAAATTATGCGCGTTATTACTATTCTTCTGCATTGTCAAACTATCAACATTAATTACTTATTCACAAGCGTGCAAGTACCTACAAATTATTTAGAAATTTCATACGCTATAATTTGGTGTCCGTCAAATTAATGCAACTAAATTTGCAATTTAAAATTTAGGAAACAAAAAACGCGGAAAAAGTTAGTTCTCATAGTCACACAAAATTTATCCATATCCATTTGGTTCCTGAGGAATAAGCAAGACAAATTACGGTTGCCTTGGAGCTCAAGCAATTGTCAACGTTCAATTAAAATGCATTACGTAGAACAAAAGATGAATTTGAGATGGGAGAATGTTCGAGATGATTCCCACACTTTTGGCAATTCTAGTTATTAATCATTGCTTTGCAAAAAAACATGGCCTATTTTATTGTTTAGACCAACACGTAGAAGCAAGTTTAAAGAAAGCAGAATTTGAATTAGATGAAGGAAATGTCAAATAAGAAAATAAACAAACAAACAAACAAACAAACAAGAGAAGAAGAATGGCGTGTTTGTCGTCGAGCAATTTAACGAAAAAGTGTGTGGTAAAAGTTGAAACTTTTACTCTTCGCGTTGTAGAGTCCGGAAAGACGAATTGATTTCAGAGATATTTGAGTGCTTGTGGCGTATCCGCTGAATTAAATTCTATTCGTCATCCTTTCATTCAGCGTTTATTGCTTCCTGTTCGAAGCTCCAGTAAAGTAAAGAGCGCATCAAGTGTGAAATCATTGGATGTGTGTGTGTGTGTGTGTGGTGTATCTATGAACGATGCTGTTTTTGTTTTTACGGAAGAACCCTGTTGGCTGCAATTTAACGATAGCAATTGCTCCACTTTAAACGACATACGGTAGCTCGCGCGTCCTGACCCACCGTCAGCCGTCAGACGTCCAAACGGTGCTCTTGGTACGCGCGTCTTCTTGTTGATTTCTTCACTTGTTTAAGCGCACCCCACCTGTGAATTGCGCACCGACGACCAGCAAATAATACCAGCGAAGAAGCGTGCGCCAACACCAAATGCCCAAGAGCACGGCTCGCGTTTGCACATCGTGATCGTGCGCGAATGTGTACATTGTCAGCATTAACTTAACTATCCATCAAGTGTGCCATTCTTTCATCAATCGCGCAACGATCAAACATTTTTAAAGTAACGCACGCGTTCGCGTATTGTGTGAGTTTGATTCGTTCAAATGTGGTCCAAGACATTTGCGGCGCAACGAGTTTAAATATAGTTTGAAACACGAGTACTTAGTTGGAGTATTGATTCACCATTCACAGAGTTACTGGTCATTTATTATTGGTGATTGTTGTTTCTGCAAACGAGTAAGTAAGTTGTTTTATTGCCCATAGCATAGTTTAGATTATTGCCCAATAAGTCGCCAATTAGGATTTGTTTATTTGTGAAGTTGACGTCAAAGTGGCGAAAGGTAACGTTTCATTAAAACTGTAAATACCACATATGGCTGCTAGGGTTACCATATAATTAATACGAAATTAGAGATAATGAAGCAGTTTATCACCTTAACAACTCCATGTTGTTGGAATAACATTAAGAAATACTTTAAAGTTTACCTAGAATTCTTGAATAAGTTTAATCATCAATTATTTATCTTTCGAAAATGCGTGAAGCAAATTTCTAAAGTTATTGAGAAATTTATTTGCGGTATTTTTAATTGTTTGATTATGATTTAAATATTTGCAGAAAGTATGTCATTTCCTCCTGGTGTTTTAGCTAGAATTGATTTGATTTCCAAGTGAAATTCAACAAGTATAATTGTTGCTTAATTACTGCTAAAAACTAATTACGGAATTAAATAGTTACATACATAAATTCCTTTTTGAAGAAGAAATTCAAATAATTTTAAACAAATGTTGAATTGCAGTTGGCTCAAGTTAAGTAATTAAATTAAGAAAGCATAAATTTCGCAGAACTCCACATAATTGCAATTGTTTTACAGTAGGTAGGTAAATTGAAATGATTTATTGTTTGATATTCGCATGAACAAACAAACGTCTAAATTGTATTTTGAAACTCAATTAAGTAAAATAACAAAGTAATGCAAAACAATAACAAATTTGCATATATTAAAGTTGAAATTTTCATAATCTGAAATTTGAATTGTCAAGATCTTCACCTGGTTTTATCAAAATGACCATGATTTGATCGATTGTTTTTTTAAGTTTTGCGTTGTTTGTTGTGTTTAGCAATACGCGGTTTTTGCGTGTAGCAAAAAAGTTTTTAACTGGCTAATGATGTGCTAAACAGACAAATGCAATAGTAGAAAAACACACGCAACACGTGGAGATTAAAGAGGCTTGAAGATGTGTTTATCGAATGGCAAATACATTTACGTATGGTGCATTAGTAAGCGTCACAGTGACCAGGCATCACGCACCGATTGCCATTCGGGATAGAATTGAAAACATCAGCCAAAGAACTCATCTGAAGAACGCAGTCATCCGTCCACTTTTTGCACTTTGCTAAAGCGTTTTATTTGTTGTTTATCTTATGCACTTTATATATTTGCACATTTGAAATTCTCAATCTCAATCTCCATAAGATTTATTCATATTTTTTATCAACATAACAACATTTCTTAAAAGGTTATCGCAAACGTTTTGAATCTTTCAAGTATCAGCAATATAAATCTACTTTTCATGGAAAATTTAAGACTTAACTTTTCCAAAAATCTTTAAATCTTTAAAATTAATTTTACACATTTTGATTTATTTAGTTGTGAATTTAATTAACTGTTGCAATTAACAATTACATGATTCATTGAACACATGCATATGTTTGCAATGAGCATAAAATTAGAAATAAAAATTCAAATTTCGTAATTAAATGAACAACACTTACGAAAGTTTTTCTTT
Source organism: Aleochara curtula (assembly GCA_963978815.1). Taxonomy (NCBI): domain Eukaryota; kingdom Metazoa; phylum Arthropoda; class Insecta; order Coleoptera; family Staphylinidae; genus Aleochara; species Aleochara curtula. The sequence continues at coordinate 12,869,399 of OZ022216.1, read as the reverse complement.
ATGTGCGATGCATTTTGTTCACTAAATCTAAGCAACTATGTTACACTGTCAGTGCAATAATACGCATAAGTATTCAGCAACCACAATGGTTAATGCGCTTCACGTAATACGGCTAGAGAAGTTTTCTTTTTTTTTGCCTTTGAAATTCGCCCGCGTTTTTTCGTCAGCCTGCGAGAATACTCATGAATAACTCTGCAAGCACAGTTTGTTTCTTTTCGGTTCATTTTCCTTTATGCATCTTTCTGTAGACATTTGCACAATCCAGCAACAACCAACAACCAAACCGCATACACAATCTGTGCGCGTCTAAGCCATGGATAATTTCCTGATCTACCAAACCGTTCGCGCTCTCGCAATTCAACGCGATCTTAGACTCGCATGTGAAAAAGTTTTGCGCTTATATAATGCGTCATTACATACGCATTTAATTACTTCAAGTCTTATGCATTCGCGTATTGTTTGCGCTACACGAAGAACTAAGTAAATCAAAAGTAATTAAATACTGGCCTCATTTTAATTGTACAAAATTTTGATAACATAATTTATGCTCTCTTAATTTCCTGCATTAAAATTTAACACTAAAAAACGAAAGCAAAATTCTTTCGAGTAAATTAATTAAAACTAGAATGAAATTAGATAAATGTGTTTTGCTCTAATAACACGCGATTAAATCCATTAAAACTGGGATTTTAAATGTGCTTCAGATACAAATTAATTCACAAATTACATATTAAACAGTAATTTGTTCCAAACATGAAACAAGCCAAAAGTAACAGAAAATATTGAGTATTTTTCTAATTTAAAAATTCACGCATCAAATTAAGAAATTACACTTGCAATATGAAGAATCAGGTGGCAAATAATAAAAAAGAAAGCGAATTCGCTTTGTGAATTATGGGTATATTTTAGCAAATAACATTTACTATCATCGTCTGACCATATTAAAGTACATATAGCATGTGAATAAAAATGAAAAATATTTGCAAGAGTACCATATCACGTTTGCATGCACGTAGATGACATAGAAAGCGAATTTATAATGATAATAAACAAGATAATAACGTTCAGCAGATGGCAATTAGACATCCAAGTGCGCAGAGACGCACTCAAACATGTAGGGAATGCAATTACATACAGCACACAATGGCGATTCATATAATACTCTTGCATGGTGAAAATCATAGAAAATTATTTTGCGCGTTGAGCGGAAGTGTAATTTGAATAAGTCAGCTGCTTTGCTCGCTGGTTGCTCGTGTTATTATATCTGATTGCAATCGATGCATTGGTCAAATCAAAAATCAGGAATAGAAAACAATTTAATTGTCCGGCGAACGGCGCCGTTGCAAGCTGGAAAATTAATCGAAATCGCTTTTACGCACTTTCACAACAACGATGCGCATACGTCTCTTACAACGAGCGTTTTTACTTTTCAGTCATCATTTCTTTTTGTTTCATTTTCCTTCAACTGCAGCTCTTGCATGCCTTGCACAAGTTAATCAAGTTAATTAACATTTCATTCAATTTCAATGCATTGCTTGCCTGATTGATTATAATTGCAAGCATGTTCGACTGGTGGCCTATATTCTAAAATTCAATTGAACTCAATTATTAGATTCAAAAAACTTTTTATATGCGTTATTAATTCATTAATTATTCCTTTATAGATTTGACTCGATGGTTGTGATGACAGCGCCAGTCAGATGGAAGAAGCTGATGCTTGCAGGTAAGAATTGACTAATTAATTATTTCAAACGTTAGCGAGTGTTTGGAAGCAATTAACAAGCGGCGAAGAGCTTCCTCATTAGTACAATAGACAAAACGCGCTAATAAATAAGCGTTGTTCACGTTTGCATGCGCGCCACTTTCATCTACTTTCGACGAAATGTGTTAATTTGATTCACGAATGCGTTTTGTACGATGCGCGCATCACTAATGAGCACTCTAATTATTTCTAATATGCAATGAATGTACTCAACTGATGTGCATTGACCACACCAAAAAATAACAACAAAAACAGAGCTTAGATTATGTGCAGTTATTATAGTCGATTCGAAACGGTGTCAAACGAATCAGATGTTTTGTTACCATTTTGCGTTTGGATACCAAATGATAATTTGACCGTGTTTTTTTGCATGTTGATTAGAATAAAATACGTATGTGCTTGACCGGGTAAAACGACTTGAATTAGAACACATTCATTCGTTGTAATTCAACTTTCACACTCAAATGCAGCAAGTAATTAATAATTTATCGTTTTACAGCAGTTTTGCTGCTTGGTGCAGCGGTGACCAGGACGAATTCTGCAAAAATTGTAAGTTGCAACATCTTTGCTTTCGCAATTGAGTTAGATACTAATCGTAAACTGCATGTTGTGTTGTGCGTTTCGAAAGGAGTCTATGTCTATGGTTGATGATGGATGGAGGCCAATTATTGGTACACAGCGTGAGGGACCTTTCGACGAAATTACGCACTATCGCAATCCAGCGAGCAAGAAAGCTGATCCGGTGAAGGCGGAAAAACCGTCGGCCTCCACAAGCGGCAAGCTGGAGACGTCGAGCAAGAAGGCACCGCTCAACGCCGTGCAGAATGTTGCGAGCAATTTAAGTCCAGGTATGCAAAACGACGCGCTCACTTTTTCTGCGTTTGCATGTGTTTAATTCGCTATGCATGTTTTACAGTTGCTAAAATGCCACCGCATAGTAAGCCCGTTTACTTACTGCCAACGATCGGCATGCATTCGCCGCAATTAGGTCCAATCAGCTCGATGCACCATCATCGACCGATTAAATACAGCCATTTGATGAAAGTCCATCATCACGCAAAGCCACCGCGCACGAAACCGCTAAGGCATCAAATACCAGCGTTTAGCACACGTGATGAGGTGTTTGTGCCAGCCCCATCAAGCAATGTGGGCCCATACACTTTCTATAGTGCCAGTCAACCACCTCATAAAGCCCCTAGACCCTCGGCGCATATAGAATTCGCTAATCATTTCCCAATACCACACACGGACGATGAATTGTATCAAATTGTGCGAGCGCCCGTGCATCAATATGTTATCCCTAAGACGCCGTTGACAAATGATGTGCATTACACATTTCAAAACCCAGACGATTATACCCGGAACATTGGCAGTTCACCATATAAGTTTGAGTCGTCCAAGGAGAAAATAAAGAAAGTTAAAGACGCACCACGCCAGGAAGCGCTCACACAGAAGATACACCCATTCCATGTGACCACACCGCAATCCAATAACCAAGTCGAGGTGCAAGTGACAAAAGAGAAGCTCAAAGTATTTCATAATGCCATTCCGTCAAATTACAACCCGCATGAGGATTACGAGTACCGGCCAGTCAAGTCAACAGTTCCGCATAAACCCACTTATGAGGTGACTGAAGGCAAGTGGAACCAAGAGACGCCCATCTATCAGTATCATTATACGGCTCCGCCAAAGCAGCGTTTACCACCGCCACGTGTTATAACCGAGGAGAGTAAGCCTTTCCTGCCTACACCACTTAAGCCAGATAATATTCCGCCGACTCTGCCAACTGAAAGTGAAATATCGACAATCTACAACCAAGTGAAACTCAATCGTCAGAAGGCCGAGTTTAGTACGCCGACACCTGTTAACTTCTTTGATGTGAAAGAAGTTTCTACACATTTCCCCATATTTGGTAAAACAAGCGCGCTTGGGATGTAATTTTAATGCTTATGCCGACATTTCGATTTCGTTTTAGGTGCGCCCGATTTCCAAACGATTTATCCAACTCGCTATCAAGTCTCGGATGAGAAAGAAAATGAAATTACAACAAAGAGATATATTGAACGGCCCCAAGAGAACTATGAACCTGAAACAACAACCCCATACTATGCAACTGTACGACCTCATCTTCGAAATCGTCGACCTAATCGACGAAGACGTCCAACGTCAACAACCACTGCAGTTGAAGAGGTTGAGAGTTCAACAGATTCGTATGAAGCGCAAAAGATGGAAACTATTGCTGAGGTAACAACGCAACGTGTACGAAGACCATCAAGATTTCGTACATCAAGTACCACTCCTCAGCCGGAAATTGAAACAACCACTACGCAACAACGTCATAGACAACGACGCCCACGTCCTACAACGACAGAAGCACCAGTTGCTGAAGTACCGGACAATCACAAACCAGATTATGAAAGTCTAGAAGATAAATTTGCTCGATTGACAACAACTACGGAAAAGGAATTCCCTGCTAATTTTGAAAGTCATTTTACCGCACCCTTTAAGGCAGAATCATCTACCACTGAAGATTATGAAAGATCTACGGAAACGTATCCTCTCAAATTGAATAAATTGTATACGAATCCTCCTAGTAGAGATGAAAGACCGGTTGTAGAAGATGAAGAAGATCCTGCAAGTGTTGAAGAAATCAGTGATGAAAAGGAAGATAAAATCCTTGAAGATTTTGTAGCGCAGTTCCAAGATACTAAGAAAGAACCAGAAGTGGTACTTGCTCCTGAAATTACCATTAATACCCCTGAAAATGAACTAGATTTCACCACAAGACATTCGTTCTTTACTACTAAAGCACCTAGAGAAGAAACAACCACTGAATATTTGACTACGACTAGTACAACTCCTTCAACTACAACACCCACGACAACTACGACCACCACAACGACAACAACCACTACAACAGAAGCCCCTAAACGCATTAGGGGTCGACCAGTCAAATATGATAGTAGTAGTCGTCCAAGATTTAGCGTTAAGGAATACAGACAACGAATTACATCAACGACAACAACAACAGACGTTCCCAAAACGCAGAATGAAGTAATGAGGATACGGTTTCCTAATAGAAGTCGAAGACCAATAACTCCAGCGCCTACGACAACATCAACTGCAGCTGCAGTGGAGGAAGAGAATGATACTCCAAGACTTAAATTCCAACCCAAAGATCCTCGGCATCCAAATTCAGATAATACTACTGAGAAACTTAAGTTTAATACAGTGAATACACGTATCAGACCATTTGGAAGATTTAAACCAACCGCAGAACCCTCATCGACCACACAGAGAATTTCAATTAAACCAAATATCTTTGGTAACTTGAGACGACCAACACCGATTTCACTAAAGAATCGCATTTTGGGTCGGCAGCGAACAAATACAACAACCGCAAAACCAGATGCAACAACATTGGATAACAATCCTGACGATAATAATGAAACTGATCAAACGGAAATAGTTGAAACTACAATTCCGTATAGTGTGGAGGAGAGTTATTCAAATACAAATACTGAATTTGATGCCAAGAAAGTTTCTTCTGATGCAATAACAACAACCACAAATACTGCTTTATCCGACGTGAATATTCGCAATGATGATTTTATGCAATCGCAAATTGTTTCAGATCTGACCTCATCGTTAAAGAACGACTATAACAAACCAGGAGTCTTCAAGAATGTACAACCAAATAGTCGCAAAGTACCAAGCTATTTCACTTTAGCAACCGATGATCCTATTTTACCTATTGAAGCATTCTTTCCCAATCTTAAAGATAAACAGCGGTAAAATATGAACGAGATTTATGTGGGCACAAAATTAGTCTGTAAATATGTTTAATTTTATGTACTGATAGGTGATAGCAGTCGGCGTCATCAGTTGAAAGATATTTATTTATTTAAAGAGGTTTAAGTAAATTAGACTAAGTGTAAAATATTATGAATGCTAAGAAATTAAAACTTAAAATTGGTTTTATATTTGCTTTTGTCAACTGCATGCAAGCTACACTAAAGTCCATTTAAGTCAGGAAATTCAAATTAAGTATTCAAACAAAGTTATACTACTCAAGTATTTTAATTTTGCAATATTTTCTAAATTAGTAAACTAGTTTGACAAGAAATTTCAATATTATACAGAATATGGTTGATCAGTACCATCTTCATGGTACTTTATATAAGTTTCTCTATGAGTATAATCTTTCTTATCTTCTTGCCAGCCTCGGCTTGGGGCTTGGGTGTAATCAAATGCTGTTGGTTTCTTACCATATAATTTATTAACTTCTTCCACTTGATCCCTGAACTTTCCAACCACAACCTTCCTGCCAGTTAATGGATCTGTAATATCACCAAGTTTATACACAACTTCCTTGACTTCATGGGTAATTAATCGAGTCATTCTTAGAGGCAATTTTTGGATTAAAACAATATCACCAGTCTTGCATATCTTCTCTGGGTCATGTGCAAAGATGAAATCATCTTTACGGAAGTACTACAAATGAAATAAGTTCCATTACAAATAAATTCTATGGCATAACAATTTACCAACCATTAAGAGATTTTCATCTAGTTCCAATCGTTTGATGCGGAATTTGGACGTTTGCTCTTTTACGCAAGGAACACATTCTCCGAGCAACATTAATTTCTTTGTTGCTGCTTTTAAAGCCATAATTATCTAAAGAAATCGGCGCTTTTTCCTATTGTTTTGAATATTAATATGAGGTTATGTGGGAAACACATGCGGAAAGCGCAGTAACTATTCAGTCACGTTGCTTCATAATCACAAGTGATTGCAAATGGATAGATTAAATTATGTGTATGCTGATAAAATAGATTAGTACGAGGAATCAAGTAATGTTATTGGCATAAAGTGGATGTATATAATGCGGGAACAAAAAAGAGACACGGCAACATCCCTTGTGGGGATCGAACCCACGACCTTTGGATTAGAAGTCCAACGCGCTATCCGCTGCGCCAAAGGGACCACGGGGTACCAGGCGAGTAAATTGGTTCATACGGCTGAAGCTATATTTGATAAATAATTTTAGCAATCTTTCAAATTTACCATTGTAATTTAAACTTCTATTCGTAATGGTTAGAACTTGTATTTTATTGAACGGCAAATGCATGTGTGAAAATCGTGTCTCAGTCAGTAACTATAAAAAAAGATTAATTTTTTATTCAGTACATTTTCTCAAAGGTAGTTAATAAGTTGAACGGGCTGATCTTTAAAAAATAACAAAAAAGGATCTCCGCCGTGACAATGTTTGCACATTGCCGTGACCAGGATTCGAACCTGGGTTACTACGGCCACAACGTAGGGTCCTAACCACTAGACGATCACGGCTACCGGAGAATTGGTAACACGAATCTTATCTTTCGTTTTCAGAAGCCAAGGTCATAATTACAACATGGGTATAATAACTTTTCAACTAATAACTAGTTATCGCGTTAATATTCGCTCTGGAACATGAACTATATATAAACTTTTACGCATATTACCATTTAATAATACACATTAATTGTTTACACATATTAATAATTCAATAAATATTCACGGTTTAATAGCAATATATAATGCCAGTTTTATAAAATTTATACCACAACTTGATATCTGACAGCAGCATGAGGCACATTGCACACATCATTCTCAATTATACGTATATATTCAGTTTGTTATCAAGACACAAAATATTAATCGTGAAAAATTATGTTGGAATGTTTAGCAACGATATAAAACTCACCGATATGAATGTACCAATAATTACATGCAAATTGGAGTCTTCAAATCTACGTTTGTTACAGAGCCATTCCAAAATAGGATACTTGGACACTGTAATAATCTCACACTCTTTTAAAAGTCCAACTGCATTGTTTGAAGAACATGAAATTTTAATAAATACTTATGCAAAAACGCTACATGAAAGAAGATATATTATCTTTTATAATAGAAATCAATATCGTGAATTTGAGGCGTTACTCACTTCGAAATTTGTCATATTTATACTTGAATTATTTATCATAAAAGAAGCTGATACCCGGTATGATGTATACGTTTGTGAATATGTAAATCAAACGATTCTACCAGTATTATTAACGCACTGGCATAAAGATGTACGTCCGGAAAACGAGAGAGACATATCCAAAGATATTGCAAAATATACAGCTATTGGTGCAATGGGTACTATTCAAGTTGCACTTCCCGATCATTATATTTTAGAAAATGATATTAAACGCATGAAGTTTGAACAATTGTTTTTCGAAGAGTATGGACGAAAGTACAATTTGGGGATAAGATTTAATCAAAATGAACGAATGCTTAAAATACATAATGAAAGAAACACTTCAAAGGATTTGAGTACTATCTTCGAGAATAATACTATTGATGTTGTAGGATGTATGTTGGAACATTTACATATTTTGTCATACTTTATGAGAAAACTTTATGTTTATTCTTGCAGATCGTTTACATGATTATGGAATCTTTAAAGTATTAGATCAATTTACTAAATCAGTCTACTACATTAACTACAAGTGTATTGTTTTAAAGCCAAAGTAATATTACATTAAATCTCTAATGCAGTGATTCTCAACCATTTCTTGTCACGGCACATAGTACGCTGAAAGAGCATTATAGTTGGTTGAGAATTTCTGCTTGAATATTTAAATTGAACAATTTTTTTTAGAACTACCACACTCTGGTTGTTGTATTATCTATTCAAACCAACTGCGTGGATTTTTCTTGCGTTTTCAATTAGTATTATTGGCATAATTCTATTTCTTGTGGATCTCTATAATTTGAAATTTAAAGGAATTCGCAAAAATAGCAATTACTTAATAATTTACAGAATGATATTGGGACAAAGTATCGGTGAACGATTCTATTCGAATAATAAACGATTGTTTATGGGTGTTTTGCATTTCACACTATTGATAATCAATACGTATATTGTTGCTAAAATTAATAGCTACAGTGTGCACATTTGGTACGATTATTTTATGTATCAGCTGATATTTTTATAACAATTTGCTTTCAGATACAAAAACGACTTAAGAACTCTTCAAGATGTGGCAGATAGTAAAATTCCGATATATTCGGTTAATAAGAATGATTTGTTGCGATTAAAATATGAAACAAAGGTATAATTTGCAAATAATTATAATATTAAGATACAACTTATAGTATTTTAGGAACCTTATCACACCATTTATTTGAGGCATAAACAACAACGACTCATTTCTGAGAAGGAATTTAGAAGTCGTATCGAAAATAATGATAATTTTGCGTATATCCTGGATATTGATTCTCGAAATCGGTTTTTAAACAAATTACATGGTCAACTGGATATTCCATTCAATGAATTTAAACTTATTAATGAGATGTTACTTGAGAAATTCATAGGATTTTATCTTCGACAGAATACAGTATATGCACCAACACTTAATAAATTCATAACTAGCATTAGCGAAGCTGGACTTGATATGAAATGGCAACAAAGGGTAAAAGAAGTTACACGATTAAATTAATGTTTATTTTACATTTATAGGCACAACTTATTAATAATTCATTTGGATTACATGGCCAAACAGTTACTTATAGTTATGAATCATTCAAACTCGCTCAATCTGGACCAGCTTGGATGTTATTGACTATTGGATATTTATTATCAGTAATGACATTACTCTTCGAGATCTTCATATATCGAAGAAAAGTAAAACAAATAAAAAAACTTATTGGCTACAATAACTAATCAACTTGAAATTAAAATTAATTGAAATTAACTACAGCACATGATCTAGATTTGAAACATATTTAAGCAAATGTTACTTTTAAATTTTTCGCTAGACGTTCAGTGAGTTGCCTATATTGGTACATTGTTTCATTGGGTTCTTACAAAAACGAAAATTTGTGCATGGCCTTTTACACCAAAAGTTGGTAGCCTAATCAATGCACTTATTCTATATCTGGTTTAATCAGCCTCTGTTTGTAAAATCCAGAGACTAGGTGGCTACTTAAATAGTAGTAGGAGTATAGACACAAGTCCGCAACATATGGAATGCAACATGATTCACGAATCACGTCAATGTCAATAAATATAATACTCTATATTGCGTCATAAAATAAAAGCTGTGTATTAACACACAACGAAGAACAACAATATTCAATGTAAGTCTATAGAATATAATCATTTGCTGAATTAGAATTATATATTATGCTGGCATAATTAATTTGCCTTTTAGTGATGTCCAGTCCAAAGAGAACGTAATGGCTCCAAAAAAAGGCAAAAGCAATGCTGAAGATTCTGGTGAAGAATCGGATGAATATCGGAAACGAAGGGATAGGAACAATTTGGTAAAGATTTTGAATAGTATTACACCAACTTTTTGTGCTAATATTGTGTTCATTACATTACTAGGCAGTAAAGAAGAGCAGGGTGAAATCAAAAATTAAAACGGAGGAAACCATGAAAAGAGTGAATCAATTAAAAAGTGAAAACACAGTGCTTGAGGAGAAGGTTAAGACACTTACAAAGGAATTAAATTTTCTCAAAGATCTATTTCTTGCACATGCTAGTAATAATGTTAGTGACAAATTCCAAAATGTTGATTTACAAAAGTTGCTAAATGGAAACCCAGATGATGAGTGTTAAGGCAGAGGAAGGTACAATTTAATAAATGTAATGTTTTATAGATTTTAAGTGTTGTAGTTTATTGTTAAGTCTGTATACAATTATATTTTATTAATTTATTCATAATCACTACAATTCTGCTTTGCCTAACAAGGTTATTTGCTCATTTAGATGTTTAACAGAAAATCCACATTTAAATTGAGCTCACAAGCAGTGATTTCTAGATACCTAAAAAGACTATATCATAAATCTATTACCATACAGCTTTGACATCATTCTAATCTAAAATTAACAGGCCAGCTAGTTTAACGTTAAAAACATAGAATAGTTGATGATCACAAGTTAAATAATATTTGTTATACAAGATTAGTTTCAAATTATTCACATTATAAATCCTGCCAACAAAGGTAGTATTGAAGAAAACTTAAAATTTATTTACATGGCTACCCTCATTTATTGCTGTGGAGGTGGGCCAGTAAGCAGACGTTTGAAGAGCAGAATGTGTGGTTCTGGAGAATGTGTCATATAATGAACCCATCCACGACTTTGCTGCACGCCAATGCTTCGCCATTCCTGTTCAGACATCAAGTGGGTTTTTGGAACCATTTTAACCATTTCTCTTGGTAAAACGACGTGACTAAAATCAAAGACAATAGCGTCAGACATGTATTTATTGGGTGCACCAGCAAATTGACTTACCGATATTCGTAATTCTCGTCGTAATATTTGTCGGAGTAGTAAATGTTTTTGTTCATGTCGGCAGCTGCTTCTTCTTGCATACAGAAAACGAAAACTAGTAGCTTGCACTCTTTCACTTTCAGCTCCAATGCGACTCACTGAATACACTTGGTGAATGCCGTTCAACAATGGTTCTCCCTTTTATTTCCGTTAAAATTTCAATTTGTTGCGCATGCTCATTGTCATTATTACGATAATGCGCGAAGACGACAGCGCCAATCAAACTATAGAATTATCAATTATGATAATATAAAATGATCTAAATTACAATAAAATAAAACGTATGTAATATTTACTAAATAATTCTATATGCATAATATTGTAAAAATTAATAATTATTAATTCAAACATTGAAATCGGCCAGTGTCGCAACTTACAACCACGTTGCCAAATTCATAATTTAACCTGTGATTAGCATGGGTGCCATGGACATCAATGTACATTTCACTACATTTCATGTTGTTATCATGTAAAACTAGGTAAAAGTTTGATAAGATAAATACACGGTGCTATACTGCAATATGGGAAACGCATACGAGATGCTTGTAAAAATAATATTTAATGTATTTTGACAATATGAGATAAACTCGGAAATGACCGAACGATTATCGCCACAACGAGTTGTTTATTGTTTCGCTACCGTCAGTGTTTCATTAATGTTGAAAACATATGACGTCTTTTTGTTGACATTACGTGTAAATAGTTTGTTTTTCTTCTTAATAATTAAGTATTTAGAGTCTTATCAAATGAAAACGTGAAACAGTTCTTGTTGCATCTGTAGCTATCATGTTCACCTATAGAAATAGGCACAAGGATATTCATTATAGCAAACTTTCGTCACACTCTAAAAGAAGTGATGATGACGATAGCGACGAAACCGAATTATACGTGCGTAAGCAATTTAAGGAAATACCAACGGAGGAAAAAACTATTCAAGAAGGCGATACATTGCAAGCGTTATCACTGCGTTACCACTGTCCTGTAAGTAAAGTGACACAATTCAAATTGATGTACTAAACTAAATTCAAGATTGCAGAACTGAAACGCTTGAACAATATACACAAGGAAAACGAAATATATGCGAGAAATACAATTAAAGTGCCTGCGCGACCGTTTAGCAATATTTTGGCTGGGATTCATTCAAGTGGCAAAAGTTCACCAGAGGTAAAGGCAGCTACCCGACAGAATGAGATTGATGAAAATCTTTTAACTGATAAGCTTTACACTGTTAAGCAAAATTCTTCCAATGAAAATTATTTTAATGCTGTCATTTTTAACAGTAATATTAAAAATTGTGATACTGAAAATATTGAGAATATTAATGCTAGTGAGACAAATATTGAGGAAGTACAGCTGTTACCAAATTCAATCAGCTTAGTTTCTGAACCAGTTGTGAGTAGATTTGCTTGTAGTGGTGCTGATGCTGATATTTCATGGATTACCTTAATAGTGTGTATAGTTATTGTTATATTTGCCATACCACTTATTTACATCTTCTATATAGCTGAACATCCAGAAGAGTACCATCATAAACCCCATAATAATTTAACATGAATATTTATTAGACAGTAGAAGGAAAAGATTTGTATTGATAACATATTTTATATAAGAGTGCATTATAAGATTATAAGGAAAGTTATAAATGATTATTTAAAATGTGACTTTGTTAATTCTTCCAATTTTTCATGTGATAAGTCACTTTGTTTTGGATTTCTCTGAGTGGTAGAAATATTTTATTCTGAAATTTTTATTTATTTTGAATTGGTTTATTGAACGTTTCTGTGTATAATGTTAATGTGGCAAACTTAAAGTTAACTCTTCATTTTTTGTTTTTGCTAGATATTTATAAACTAATATAGAACGAGTTGTATATATTTTTAAACTGAATGATTTTGCAATTGTTTTATAAATCCCTGGTATTTTTACTGATCATAAAGTTGGTTGAAATGGTTTATACTATAATTATGGTACTAGTTTATACCAACGGGCACCAATAAATTTTTTTTAATGTACGCGCTATTAGAAGCATTTTTAAAATCGTTAGGATACAAAACTAATTAGGTTCTTTAATTTAAATAAATTTCAAGCGTATTGCTACTGTCGCATTTTTAATTTTATAATTATTATTGAATAAAAACAGGAACTTACATTTTTATTACATATCATTCGTTAATTGTTCCAAATAAAATGGAACTTACTTACTTTTATCAGCGCTGTTTTGCGAGTTATGGGACAAGTAGTAGTTGGCGTTCGCAGTGTGTAGTGTGTTATTAAAATAACTGATTGTTTTAAGTTAAGCAGCAATTATCGTTTCTTAATCTATTTCAAAGAGTTACACGTTGTAATAGCGGAACGTGACTTATCATTATGTATTTTCATTTTGTAAAAAAAGCATTTTACGTACGTAATATAAACAAATTGTTGAAAACGAGGTTAGTAATTTATTTATGAGTATTTCTTTAATTCTGAAGTTGAAGTATGAATGTAATTTAATTGAATAGTATCTATATTTGGCACATTGATTAATCACTCTCTTGATTTTAGGAATAATTGCTTTAATGGCCAAAAAATATATGAAAACTTTGTCAATGAAGATCGTCAGGCTCCAGATCAAGGATTTCAGTTAGCGAATTCATGAACTTGCCACACATGATGAGCATGTTGATCTGCTTCTCACTAAAATTATGACTGGTATGCTCTTCAAAATATTATTTATAATAATAATAATACATTGTTACTATTGCATTTGAGGTTGATACTGGTGTGTGTTGTCCACCGTCTGCTGAAATGAGTTTTCAGAAATTATTGATTGGCTTTTATTGGAAGAAGTAAACAACTCAAATGAGTTTTCAGTATACACAATGAAAGATATTCCTTCCTTTGCTACCTCTATTCTTTACTGTACAACAATGCATTGCAATTACTCTGGTAAGTAGAATTGTATTAGTATGGAAATTAAATTATCATGAGATAATTCCATTGCTCACACATTCTTAAATTTCTGTTGGGTTGTTATATTAAGCATGCTATGTACTTCACTACATGTTTGCCACTTAGTTTTATTCTGGCTACTATAGTTCAGTGTGAAACATTAATTAGAAAACCCATCATAGTTCCATTCCTAATGCTGCCAGCTGGAATGAAATGGGTGAGTATGTAGGCACATGTGTTTTAGTACATGATTCCCACTTGGGTTTGGTAGAGCTTTTATAGTTTAGCCACAATCACTAATTATGTATTCTTTCAGAAAATCCATCATAGTTCCACTTCTAATACTGCCAGCTGGAATGAAATGGGTGAGTATGTAGGCACATGTGCTTCGGTACATGTTTGCTAGCTATTTTTATTATAGCTTCTATCGTTTTGCTACAAACACTACTTATGTATTCTTTCAGAAAATCCATCATAGTTCCACTCCTAATGATTCCAGCTGGAACGAAATGAGTAGGTATGTAGGCACATGTGCTTCGATACATGTTTGCTAGTTATTTTTATTATAGCTTCTATAGTTTAGCAACAATGACTACTTGTGTATTCTTTCAGAAAATTCATCATAGTTCCACTTCTGATGCTGCCAGCTAGAATGAATTTGGTAAGTCTGTTGGCATTTGTACTTTGATACATCTCTGCCCCTCACTTTTACTCTAGCTACCATAGTTTAGGAATCATTACTAATTATGTATTTGCAGGTATTTGAGGATTACTCAACCCAACCCATTCGTTGGACGAACGTCCATGGTAGTCTTAACCATCTCATATAATCTATTGTTATGATTATGCTATTTAAGACAATGGATGGTGGAATAAATTGAATTACTAGTGGTGACATCTATTAATTGTGATAAAACATGTTACAGGGACCTTTTATCTAGTTATACTTCCGCCAGCCCTCTCAAGATGGCGCCACTAGTAAAAAGCTTGACTGGTTGCCTATTTTTTTTTCCAAAAATTAAACATTTAAGACTTAAATAACTCGTTAACTATTCGCGCTACAGGATCATGCAATAGCTCATGTTAATCAGCTTGTTGAGATCTACAAGTACACCAAATTTCAGCTGTTTTTATGTTTAATTAGAGTCCAAAATAGAATGCGTTGAAATTTGGTACACGGGTAGTTCTCAACAAGCTGATTAAAATAAGGTATCGCACCACCCTGTAGCACGTATACTTAACGAGTTATTAAAGTTTTAAAATTTCACTTTTGTGACGAAAAAGTTTTCGTCTTATCAGCGCTGATAACATTGAAACTTTTTCAATGACACGCATAGAGCGGGAGATATAAAATTATTGCATTCCATTTGAATTCTTATTAGATTCTTTTCCGGCCCCCATGATTGTTCGCGCCAAAATTAAAAGTATCTCTTTACGTTTATGTGATCCCGGTACAAAAAGGCAAAAAATGAATATAATAAATGAAGAAATCATGCAGAAATTGAATTTCTTATATTAATTTTTTGCCTTTTTGTACCGGGATCACATAAACGTAAAGAGATACTTTTAATTTTGGCGCGAACAATCATGGGGCCGGAAAAGAATCTAATAAGAATTCAAATGGAATGCAATAATTTTATATCTCCCGCTCTATGCGTGTCATTGAAAAAGTTTCAATGTTATCAGCGCTGATAAGACGAAAACTTTTTCGTCACAAAAGTGAAATTTTAAAACTTTAATAACTCGTTAAGTATACGTGCTACAGGGTGGTGCGATACCTTATTTTAATCAGCTTGTTGAGAACTACCCGTGTACCAAATTTCAACACATTCTATTTTGGACTCTAATTAAACATAAAAACAGCTGAAATTTGGTGTACTTGTAGATCTCAACAAGCTGATTAACATGAGCTATTGCATGATCCTGTAGCGCGAATAGTTAACGAGTTATTTAAGTTTTAAATGTTTAATTTTTGGAAAAAAATAGGCAACCAGTCAAGCTTTTTACTAGTGGCGCCATCTTGAGAGGACTGGCGGAACTATAACTAGATAAATGGTCCCTGTAACCGTCGTTTTCACTCTCAATAGATGTCACTACTAGTAATTCTCTGCTTAATTTATTATTATAAATAAGATAATCATAACAATGATATGGTTTAAAACTACCCTGGGCCCACGTGCGTTAAATGGGCTACGTCGAGTAGTCATCAAATACCTGCAAACACATAATTAGTAATAATTCTTAAACTATGGTAGCCGGAATAAAAGTAAGTGGCAAACATGCACCGAAGCACATGTGCCTACATACTCACCCAGTTTGTTCCACCTGGCTGCAACAGAAGTGGAACTATGATGGATTATCTGAAAGAATACATAATTATTGATTGTCACTAAACTATAATAGCTAAAAGAAAAGTAAGTGGCAAACATGTACCGAAGCACATATGCCTACACACTCACCCAGTTCATTCCAGCTGGCTGCAACAGAAGTGGAACTATGATGGGTTATCTGAAAGAATACATAAGTAGTAATTGTAGCTAAACAATAACAGCTAAAACAAAAGTAGGTGGCAAACATGTACTGAAGCACATGTGCCTACATAATCACCCAGTTCGTTCAAGCTGGCTGCAACAGAAGTGGAACTATGATTGATTATCTGAAAGAACATATAAGTAGTAATTGTAGCTAAACTATAATAGCTAAAAGAAATGTAAGTGGCAAACATGTACCGAAGCACATATGCCTACATACTCACCCAGTTTGTTTCAGCTGGCTGAAACAGAAGTGGAACTATGATGGTTTATCTGAAAGAATACATAATTAGTGATTGTAGCTAAACTATAACAGCTAAAACAAAAGTAAGTGGCAAATATGTACCGAAGCACATATGCGTACGTACTCACCCAATTCGTTCAAGCTGGCTGCAACAGAAGTGGAACTATGATGGATTATCTGAAAGAATACATAATTATTGATTGTCCCTAAACTATAGTAGCTAAAAAAAAAGTAAGTGGCAATCATATACCGAAGCACATATACCTATACACTCACCCAGTTCATTCCAGCTGGCTGCAACAGAAGTGGAACTATGATGGGTTATCTGAAAGAATACATAATTAGTAATTGTAGCTAAACAATAACAGTTAAAACAAAAGTAGGTGGCAAACATATGCTGAAGCACATGTGCCTACATAATCACCCAGTTTGTTCAAGCTGGCTGCAACAGAAGTGAAACTATGATGGATTTTCTGAAAGTATAAAATATAATTAATGTTTATTAGTAAAGTATAATAGTTATAATAAAACCAAGTGACAAACATGTATCAAAGCAGAAGTGCTAACATACCTACCAAGATTGTTCCAGCTGGCAGCATCAGAAGTGGAACTATGATGGATTTTCTAAATGAGCAATTAATACTGTTTCTGTTTAATCACTCTGTAACACCTGTAAGAACCCAGTTTGTTCAAGCTTGCAGTATCAGAAGTGGAGTTATAAGGCAAGATCTTCAAAAATACAAAATTACTCATAGTTTTAAAAGTAAAATAGCTGTAATAACAAGAAGTAACAAACATGTACTGAAGCACAAATACCTGTGCTCACCAAGTTAGTTTAGAGCTGGTTACATCAGAAGCAGAGAGATGACGAATTTACTGTAAAAAACTCATAAAGATTACTAAAAATCAAGACCATCTACATACCATGGATCAGCAGTAACCATAAATTAAACTGACTTCATACTGCTGGCCCAATTAAAGCTAGCCTTATCACCATTTATTTGTAAAACTGTCTTGTATTGTTATTGATGACTTAGTGCTGCATTATTCTCACCAATTGCATGTTTGGAACCAACAATGGTGGTGTGTGAAAGTGTCTCGTTTAAAATGGGACATGTGTTCATCATGACTTAAATATGGGTAGAACAAAGGATGACTTTGATCTTTCTTTTCTGGTGTGCTTACATCAGATAGTATTATTAATAATCTAAAAGGAACAATACAAAATTATAATCAATAAACAAGCAGCATGGAATTAAAATTGGTTTAAATTTAATAATTTTCAATAAATAAGTGGGTGACATTCCCATTTCTAGAAAATAACATGCTTCTAAGCCAAATGCATTTACATGCATCTTGTGCATCTTGGCTATTGCGACTCTTGAAACATGCACAATGTAGGAAAAATCATAATAATAAAAATACTTGCCATGACAATATATCTAAACAGATCAAATGATTGTGTGTTGAACCCTATATCTATGGTTGAACCACATCCACAGAATTTTTCAAACAACGAGGATCTCCAAGCATAATGTTTATGTTATTGGAACTGAAAATACTAAACAATTTGATTACCCTAGTCTATTAGGCGGATATGAATAAAAAAAAGCTCAAAGAACATACAAGAACAACCGATAACCATCAACAACTAAAAAACACCGGTTAATTGAAAAAACATGTGTTTAGTACTATAAATACAACCAACTGATGTAAAATCATGAATATTTGATTCTATTTGTTTTCGCAAGCAGCGCTACCGGTGAATTGTGTTCTCCTATCCCTTTCCTTCTTAGCTCCTGTGGTAGGCGTTGTGTTATTGAATCATAAGTTATAGGATAGAATCTAACAAGTCACACTCAGTAAATATGGACATTGATGGAAATGATAAACAATGTTAAATATGCATGTGTAAAAATGGCTCGACATGTGGTACCGGAGACATTTCGTGTATTGTAAACAAGTGGTTTGACCAATGTTTAAGTGTTTTCCAAGTGGCTGTAAATGGCGAACAATAAGAAGAAATTTAGTTTTAAAAATATTCCACCTAGAGTCAATGTTGTAAATAAAGTGATATCATATTATGATGTATCTGCATATGGTTACTTAGGTTTCAGATACTACTTCAATGATATTGGTTTGTAGTATATTTACATTCTATTATAAATAAATCAGGCTTATATATTTTATATTATTATAGATATCTATCAAGTTCAGGATATATTGAAGAATGTTAAAATATTTGAGAAATACATCAATCGAAATGTAAACCAATTGAATTTCAAATCTATTTATGCTGCACAAAGTTTAATTCTTGATGTTAAAGATCTATATAAAGATAGTTTGTTTCTTGAAGAATGGACTGATTTTAAAGATAAATTAGTTAATGATCCAAAGAGGACATTAAATTGTCTTTCATTGGCAGCTCATCAAGTTATACACAAGTCTTTAACTGAAGAACTTGAAAGGCAAGTCAGCTGTAAAATAATTTATTGCAGACTGAGTAACTATGAGCCGGTTTTGCCAATTAAATGCTTACGGGTAAATGTTTATGGAAAATTCATAAGTATTAAGGGAACTGTTATAAAAATTAGCACATCACACCTCAAATGCATTTGCATGGAGTTCAAATGCAGTTATTGCAATGGTACTCAAGTGATTGAGCAAGTTGATGGAATGAATAATGTGCCACAAAAGTGTTTGTCAGATGGTTGTAATGCCAAGACCAATTTCCAGCCACTTGTTGATTCAGTCAATACAATAACTATAACAACTCAAATCATTAAGTTACTTGAATCAATAAGTGAGAATTCTGATAGCACTAGCCATATGCCCAGAGATGTAGAATGTGAAGTACAGAATGATTTAGTTGGACTATGTTCTCCTGGAGATAATGTGATATTAACTGGAATACTAAGTGTAAGTGTAGAGCAATTTTTTTGTTGACAACTTTCTTAATGAAATTTTACTGGTTTCTAGGCAAAGACTGCTGCTAAAGTTAACAAGACTGAACAATCCATATATCAACTATTCCTTCATGTTAATAACGTGCAAAATAATAAGACTCGTTCGGAAGCTTTAATATCACTTACTGTCAAAGATTATCACATGATACAGGTAATTATTTTCTTTTTCTTTTTGATTCAGTAAGATACAGCTTTAAATTTGTAGAAAGTACATGCCTATCAGAATTTGTTCCGTTATCTGGTTCAATCCTTATGCCCAAACATTTATGGACATGAAGTAATAAAGGCTGGACTTCTCTTGGCGCTTTTTGGAGGAACGCGATCAGAAAATCGCAGATCGGATTCTCATGTACTTATGGTTGGTGATCCAGGCCTTGGCAAAAGTCAAATGCTACAGGCATGCTGCAATGTTGCTCCAAGAGGTATTTATGTTTGCGGCAATAGTACAACAAATGCAGGATTAACAGTTACAATGGCGAAGGAGTCATCTGGCGAATATAGATTAGAAGCAGGCGCATTAGTACTCTCAGATCAAGGCTGTTGTTGCATTGATGAATTTGACAAAATAACGCGACAACATGCGGTGAGTTACTTCGTAACTTAATGTACAGATCGTTACATCAATTTTACAATTATTTCCAGTGTTTACTTGAAGTTATGGAACAACAGACGATAAGTATTGCTAAAGCTGGAGTTACATGCAGTATACCAACCCGTGCAACTGTTTTGGCAGCAGCAAACCCAGTCTGCGGTCATTATAATCGTGCGAAAACAGTCAGCGAGAATTTGAAAATGTCTTCGCCCCTTTTGTCCCGTTTTGATTTGGTTTTCATTATAATGGATAATGCAAACGAAGAAACGGATGCTTTCTTAAGCGAACATGTTCTGGATGTACGATCTGGAACAGGCAGACAGCTAAGTAAAAGTGGATCTAACACCAATTTTTCAGCTAAGAAATTAAAGTAAGTAATCTAAGTGCATCGAAAATCGGTGGTTTAAATGATTGCTTTTAGGGATCGGTTATTATTATACCAAGGAGAACAAATTCAATGCTTGGCTGTGGACGACTTTAAAAAATATATTGCCTATGCGAAAAAGTATGTGCATCCGAAATTATCTCCTGAGGCTGTGAGCATTATTGATAAGCACTATTTGGAGATGCGGAAACAATATCATGAATGCGATGCGACTCCTGTAACTGCACGACAATTTGAATCGCTTCAACGATTGACTGAGGTAAATAACTTATTCATTTAATAGTTAATATACTCATCAATTAAATCTAGGCCCGTGCAAAGTTGGAATTGCGAGAAATTGCGACAGCTGAAGATGCGACTGACGTAGTAGAAATAATGAAACATTGCATCATTGGCATCCTAACTAATGATGTTGGTGAACTAAATTTGAACCGTACACAAAATGGTTCTGGAATTTCTAATCAGAAACAGGTAGGGTGACATAAGCATGGCAATAGTTTTATTAAACAATCCCACGTTATTTTTTTTAGGTAAAACGTTATTTAAGGCTTCTTAAACAAAAGTCTGACATGTACCAGAAAAATACATTTACATCCAAAGAGCTGAAAGCTTTTGCTGAGGTGTTGGGTATTACAAGTGAGCAGTATTATAGCATATTTGAAGCAATTAACTTGCAAGGATTTCTTTTAAAGAAAGGAAACAACAATTTTCAGTTTGTTATATCTGATTAACTCTTGATTGGCTTTAGGATTAAGTGTTTTAGTGTTGTTGTAATTATTGTTAATTGTTATTTAAAGATATCTTTCGTATTGTTTATCTAGGCATTATTGCCTTGCGCATGTTACCACTCCCTCCATATGAGCGAGCTTCGCTGTGCGCTTTATAGTCACGTGTTATTAATAGATACACGTGTTCTTTCACATGTTTATAAAAAAGTTATTATAGTCCTACTACTGCTCCTGATATGTAATCATTAACTTGTTGGTAATCATATTTTGATTAATCACGAAGTCCAGAATAAAATGTAGAACAAAGAAGTAATGCTCAGTCACTTGGCATCTTTTATGCTCTTGTGGTTACGCCTACATGTTGTTTCTTTCTTAAAGAGCTATACACCACCAACATTGATACATGCTAACAACACAGTGTACTTTTTAACTGCGTGTGCAGAAAACTAACCTGCAACCAGATGTACATTGATGTTGTGTTGCTTGTCGTTACACACAATAAACCATCAGAACTCATGGCCATGGTGCCTAATTATTTATCGTGTATGTTTTGGCTGCGTATTTAATTTTACGAGAAGTTTAGTTGGTTTTTCGTATTTGTAATTGTTTCGCGATTGTGTTAACCATTGTTAAGCTCAAAGATAAGCATTGTACACCAGTGGAAACGGGCGTACGACAGACGATGAGCGATGATGATCGAGATATCGATGTGGATAGTGATGTAAGTTCGCTATTCTTGCGAAAATAAAGGCATAAATTTAATTCTTAATCTATTTGTATCCAATGAGCCTGTGTTTTATTTAGGAAGGCGACGACTCGGATTCAAGGCAATTCAGACAAGGAGGAGGCAACCCATATTATTCACAGGTGTATTATGATGTGTTTGTTTGTGTAATAAAAGTTAAACATAATAATCTATTTTCCAGGCGGAAAAACGAGCACACCATAATGCATTGGAACGTAAACGACGTGACCACATAAAAGATAGTTTCAGTAGTTTAAGAGACTCTGTACCTGCTCTGAACGGGGAAAAGGTAAATGTAAAATGTTGTCCTATTGTTTATCTAGGACACACTATAATTGCTTGTTTTTAGGCAAGCCGTGCTCAAATCCTGAAAAAAGCTGCTGAATATATTCAACATATGAAAACACGTAACTCAGACCACCAGCAAGACATTGAAGATCTCAGGCGACAAAATAATTTGCTGGAGACACAAATTCGTAAACTGGAGAAAGCCAAAGCATCAGGCAATTTTGGAATTGATGGTGTTGACATTAAAGCAGAGTGCAATGAATCTGAGTCAGACACATCTGATATGGATGAGGGTGTAATACAGAAACAAGCAAAGAAAATGAAGATAGGTTATCATTGAATTTAACAATGTCTAAACTAATTGTTACATATGCATTTTTCATCTGTTTGTTTCATATAGATAGCTTTTAAATGCTGTCTTCAGCAAATTAGTTAATATATGAGATGATAAAGTTCAAAATTACATGAGGATAATTGCATTGATTTGCTCTGTGAGTTATATTTAATGATATATTTTATTTTTTATTTAAGTACTAGTATTTTATGATATCCATTCTTCAATACTATTGTATATCTATTGGCAATCAGGAACAAAAAATTGTTTTCTTCCAGTAATTATTTGTTATTCTTTCACATGAATCATGTTTAAGTAATAAATTATTCCTTATATTATTTTCGTAACCAGTATTATTAAAAATCGAAACAGATAAATAAATTATATTTTCCTATATATTATGAATGACATTTCAGGTACATAAGATTACTATAAATTGAGTGTATAATAAAAGGATTTTAAAATTAGTCTATGTGAACGTTTATTACGTTAATATTTACCTTATAAACCTTATAAATATAACGTGAAATAACTATATACCGTGGCCTAGTTGGTTTGGGCAGTGAGTGTTACGCAGACGTCCCGGGTTCGATTCCCGGCACAAGAAGCTATCTTTAGCGTAAGTTTTAAAACGTATTTAAAATCTTCTATTTAAATAATATATTAACATTTATGACGTCATGGCTTTCATAGCGCAGTGGTAATATGGCTAGGCTGCTCGCTGTGGAGTATTAAGTGCTGGGTTCGAGTCCCAGCCTCGGCAAATATTTCCGAGTCGAAAATGTGAATGTATACTATATAGGCTTCCTAAAATCAACTCGCAGCAACAACATCCAATAGCCCAGTTGGCGCGGCGCTGGGATTTGGTTGGAGGGTCTCGGGTTCGATCCCCGAGAAAGCCTAGCTGAATTTAAGTTTTCAATACCTTGTATGCAGCGGGGAGCTCCAATAGACATATTCGTATGTCCAGAGGGGCCCCCAAAGCGTACAAGGAGCCCTATTTTAAATTTTTAAAGCCTACGTATTAAGATTGTCTTCTGATGGCCCACCCCAAGCTTCGCTCCCCGGCAGCTCACTTGTCGACCAGCTCGGTCGCTGTCCGACTAGCAACTGCCTCCCCATTCCCGATTTTCGTTACCAACAGACCACCTATTCTGACGTCATATCGAATAATTCTGGGGGCGCTGTCTTATGACATGTAAGCGCCTTGGTCAATTGAATGGCTATTTTACTTAAGATACAACTACTATTCTACTCAATTATTTCAAAAAAGGTACCGCACGTCCTGGGATTCGAACCCGGGATTTCTAAGTCACAGCCGGCCGCTGTAGCATCTGAACCACCAGTTGCTTTACGCGTAGGGTATTAAAACTAATATTAGAGGCTTCCATTTAATATAATTACAATGAAAAAGATGCAAAAAAGATGGAATTCGATGGAATTAGAAATAGCCCCTTCAAGCGGGGGGTTCCTCAATGTGTTCCTGTTGTTTTGGGGCCCAAAGATACTGGAAGAGATGAATTCACATAAAGTCAACAAATGAAAATAATATTTCTTTATTAAAACCAATATTCATTTCAACATAAATATTTCACTAACATTATTACATCATTTAAGATTCATAAAACTTTTCCAGCTCCTTCAAAGTTTTGTTCTTAGTATTTGGTAAAACAAAATACATGACTGTGACACCAGTAAAAGTGCAGCCAGAGAATATCAAAAAGATAAATTCTGGTTTTATAAGAACAAACAAATGCGGCATAAGTTTAACAATAATAAATAATGAAGTAAATGATAAGAATGCGCTTAGCGCACCACCAATATCCCGTACTGCTGCTGGGTACATTTCACCGCAAATAACGGTGGGCAAAGGTCCTAAACCGAGGGCGAAGAATATAACGTTTACTATCACCGATATTAAACATATCATTGGATAGATTTTGTTATCTGGATAAGCGCCACTCAAATATAGAAATAAACTGATATTTCCCAATGAACAAGCGAGCGCAAAACCACTGCCAATAAACACTGCACGAATTGAAAACTTTTTAATGAGCAGTGCACTCGACATTGTTGCAAAGACGCGTAATATATTCAAAAACAAGTTCGAATAATACTGTGCTGTTGGATCTGTTGTGATGATTCGAATAATATGAGATGTGTAAAATATTAGTGCTGTATCTCCAGAGAATTCACTAGTTAGAAAAAGTAATGCTGTCAGTAGAAATGGCATTACGAATGCTTTACTGAAACAGAATCGAAGTTTATTCTTCATTGAGCTGTTAACTTTCATATCAGTTGTTTCAAGCGATGCCATAAATTCTGCCTTAGCATCAGCGTCGTTGCCTCGATACCAAATGAATGCCTTTTGGGCTTCATCGATGTGGTTCTTATTGATATACCAGATAAATGAATCCTTCACGTAGTAAGCCACGCAGAAATTATAAATTGGGACTGCGCATAAGATTAACGAAGCTGTACGCCAATGTACATAGATTCCTAGGAACTGTATCAGAAGAACACCAATAGCACAACCCAATGCAACTCCAGATAAACACACAGCCCTTATGCGGGGGTGGGTTACTTCACCCATAAATGTGACCACTGTTGGATATGCTTGACCCACAAACATTCCACAAATGAATCGACTTGCAAACAGGAATTCATACGAGTTTGCAAAGTAAGTTAGCACCCATCCTGTTAAAGTAGTTGTAAACACAACGAATATAGTTCTACGTCGTCCTAGAATATCCAGGATTCCTCCAGCTGATAAAACCATTGGTAGCATTACCAATGTGGGTATTGATGCTGCAAATCAATTAGTTAAAAGTAAGTATTATAAGGAATTACTTAATTGAAATTTGAGAATAACTTACCAATCCATGAGGCTTGATCTGTGTCCAACTCAATTTCTTTGCTTTCTTCTAACTGTGGAAATAATATTGACGAAAAACCTAAAACTGCTCCTCCGCATAACGCTTGCAATAAGCATGTGAACGATATTAAGCACTAAAAAAGATTTTGTCAAAATATACTTGTTTTTTAAAATATTTATATTCACCTGTCTAAAAGTATATATGTTGCTATTGGGCTTTTCTTCCAATATCTTTTTTTCCGGGAGAAAACTTTCCATTTTCGTCTGTACTTATGAATCAAGAGCGCAAAATATCCGACTCCAAGTTCACGTGGAATATAAACAACTTGTAAACGCTTTGAGGATATATTTAAGACATGTTGAAGAAACATTCTGTATTTATCTTTATTACGTTTAAAGTGTGCGTTCATAAACATTTTTTGCGATGTGTTAAGGAATGTTTGTACATATTATTCATCAAAATAAATTTTATGTAGTATTAAAGAGCGAGTTATTACTCCTTAAGGTGTATTTGCCATTGAAACTTTTTCAATACTGCACATAATACAATTAATATGCATTTTTAAAGTGTCGCGTGTTATTGCTAAAGTTTTATAAAAAAAAGGAAAGTAAAAAGTATCAGTACAAAATATATTTAACTAATAAATATTAAATTTAAGTTCACTTAAACGCAAATATATGTAATAGAAACTTTATTCGCAACAGAATTTGCAAATGTTGACTAATAAAATTGTAGAACTCTCTAACAATGAAAACATAAAATCTATGAGAGTATAAAGTCAAGATATCACAGGAATGTTGACTGTAGGTTTGCTCGTTTGTTGGTATGGTTATTGTAGGTCAATTGTGGCAAATTCGGTCAGTATTTTGGTTATTGCGCTGTTTTGTAGGCTTTCGGGGCAATGAAGTAAATGCAGTCGGTCTGATTCAGAGCCGTAGAATTGGCATCTGCCGTCTTCCTCCAGATGAGATGGTGGTAGCCGTGCCATGTTGTGCAGGTGATCAGGTGGCGGTTTCTCTGTTGAGCATCCTTCCATTTGGTCGAGGCGAAGCCCGAGCCGTCCGTGTAGTTTGCCTACACGAATTTCAAGATTTTATCTTCCCTCAATTGTAGATATTGTTTGGCAACCTGTTCTTTTATGCCAGGGAAACTTTCTAGAATTTCTTCGCCCAAATTCGTGGCCTCCAATAGGTGGTACGTGAAGGTGTTGGGCGCATTTTTGGGTAGACCCAGAGCTTTCTTCAGGAAACGTATGTGTGAGTTTAATGCTTTAAAGGCATATGTCACTGCTGGCCATATTGTCATGTTGTATAGATTTTGCACTGTAGATAATGAAACGTTCTGGAGGTTGTTCATTGCGCCAATTACTCGGGCTGTTCTCATGGGTTTATTAGTTTTGTGGTTGCTAAGAGTGAGTGAAGGTTGTAAAGTGACTCCCAGGTATTCATATTCGTTTCGAAAATCTATTCTCTGTTTTCCTATGTTGATTTGGTCCGTAGCTTTTAATCTACCTCCGTTCCTGAATTTGACTGCTTTTGTCTTGTTGTAGTTTATGGACATTTTATTCTTGGTGCACCATGAGTGCAGTTTGTTGAGACTTGTTTGATAGCTCTTTTCCGTTGTCTACTGTGATGGGGTTTGTTTTTAAGATTGCTCCGATTACGTTACAAATATTACAAATATATGTCGGAGAGTCAAGTGACTTAAGGGAGCAATTATAGTTTACGGCACGGTGATAAGCAAGCACCGGAGAGGGGTGCGTGGGGAAGAATGACAGTTTACTCGCTGATGAGTGCCAGGCCGGATCGCCAGCAACCGCAAAGAAGATACGATATTATTACGCTATTGTTACGCTATTATTAAAACTTATTAGTACGTATTAAGTTTTCGACATATACTTTTAGTTAATGAATACAGAAATAGCCCCCTCAAGCAAAGGGTTCCTCAATGTGTTCCTGGTGTTTGGAGAGACAAAGATCCTGGAATTTACATGAAGTCAACAAAACAAAGTAAAATTTCATTATTAAAAACAATATTCATTTCAACATAAATAATTCATAGACATTATTACATCATTTAAGATATATAAAACTTTTCCAGCTCCTTCAAAGTTTTGTTCTTAGTATTTGGTAATACAAAATACATGACAGTGACACCAGTGAAAGTGCAACCAGAGAATATTGAAAATATAAATTCTGGTTTTATAAGAACAAACAAATGCGGCATAACTTTAACAATAATAAATAATGAAGTAAATGATAAGAATGCGCTTAGCGCACCTCCAATATCTCGTACTGCTGCAGGGTACATTTCGCCGCAAATAACGGTGGGCAAAGTTCCCAAACCCAGGGCAAAGAATATAACATTTACTATCACCGATATTAAACATATCATTGGATAGATTTTGTTATCTGGATACGCGCCAGTCAAATATAGAAATAAACTGATATTTCCCAATGAACAAGCGAGCGCAAAACCACTGCCAATAAACACCGCACGAATTGAAAACTTTTTAATAAGCAGTGCACTCGACATTGTTGCAAAGACGCGTAATATATTCAAAAACAAATTCGAATAATACTGTGCTGTTGGATCTGTTGTAATAATTCGAATAATATGAGATGTGTAAAATATCAGTGCTGTATCTCCAGAGAATTCACTAGTTAGAAAAAGTAATGCTGTCAGTAGAAATGGCATTGCGAATGCTTTACTGAAACAGAATCGAAGTTTATTCTTCATTGAGCTGTTAACTTTCATATCAGTTGTTTCGAGCGATGCCATAAATTCAGCTTTTGCATCAACGTCGTTACCACGAAACCAAATGAATGCCTTATGAGCTTCATCGATGTGGTTCTTATTGATATACCAGATAAATGAATCCTTGACGTAGTAAGCCACGCAGAAATTATAAATTGGGACTGCGCATAAAATTAACGAAGCTGTACGCCAATGTACATAGATTCCTAGGAATTGTATCAGAAGAACACCAATTGCACAACCCAATGCAACTCCAGATAAACACACAGCTCTGATGCGGGGGTGGGTTACTTCACCCATAAATGTGATCATTGTTGGATATGCTTGACCCACAAACATTCCACAAATGAATCGACTTGCAAACAGGAATTCATACGAGTTTGCAAAGTAAGTTAGCAGCCATCCAATTAAAGTAGTTGTATGTACAACCAAAATGGTTCTTCGTCGTCCCAAAATATCCAGGATTCCCCCAGCTGATAACACCATTGGTAGCATTACCAATGTGGGTATTGACGCTGCAAATCAATTCGTTAAACGTAAGTAATATAAGGAATTGGCTAATTGAAATTTGAGACTATTTAGCTAATAACTTACCTATCCATGAGGCTTGATCTGTGTCCAATTCAATTTCTTTACTTTCTTCTAACTGTGGAAATAATATTGACGAAAAACCTAGAACTGCTCCTACGCATAACGATTGTAATAAGCATGTGAACGATATTAAGCACTAAAAAAGATTTTGCAATAATATATTTGTTTGTTAAAATATTTATATTCACCTGTCTGAAAGTATATACGTAGCTATTATGTTTTTCTACCAATATCTTTTTTGCCGGAAGAAAACTTTCCATTTTCGTCTGTACTTATTAATCAAGAGCGCAAAATATCCGACTCCAAGTTCACGTGGAATATAAACAACTTGTAAACGCTTTGAGGATATATTTAAGACATGTTGAAGAAACATTCTGTATTTATTGCGTTTAAAGTGTGTGTTCATCAACATTTTTTGCGTTGTGTAAGGGAATGTTTGTACATATTTTTCATCAAAATAAATTTTTTGTAGTAAAAGCTGGCCCGACGAATTCCATATTGCCCAATGTGAACATCAATTTGCACTCCGTGGTGATATTACCCTCAGTTTTCAAATCTTAAAATGTAAACGCACTATTTAACTGATAGAGATTTTCCTACATTATCGCATAATTAATTTGGTAGTTTCTATATACTAAATATAGTCCTTTCCCTTTTTTTTATTTCAAAAATCTGCATTCTGTTACCCGTTAGTGATTTATAGATTGGATTTAATATATCGCCCATCATAATAATTCACATTCAACACTTTCAAGAATCAAAATTACTTTATGTCATCACTTGCTGTACCAACCCCAGTAATGTAAATGTAAAAGTTACAACAAAGACCGCATTAACGTTTTAAAGAAAACGTGCTGCACTGCACTACACTTCGCATTGATGTGAACTTGGCAGAGACAAATGTAACAAAGCATTGATCATTAAAATCGCTGTAGTTGTTCGAAAGTTATGCGTGAACATACCTTTCGACGATTCATTTATATATATATATATATATATATTAAAGAGCGAGTTATTACTCCATAAGGTAAATTTGCCATTGAAACTTTTTCAATACTGCACATAATACAAGTAGTATGCGTTTCTGAAGTGTCGCGGGTTAATGCTAAAGTTTTATAAAAAAAAGGAAAGTAAAAAGTACTAGTACAAAATAATATTTAACTAATAAATATTAAATTTCAGTTTACTTAAACGCAAATATACTTTTAGTTTGTGCAAAATAATTTCGAATTTCTATAATGCTTAGATTTTTTGTTTCTGGTAAGAAGAGATACAAGCCAATAACACCTAAAATATTCCATCCAGCAAAGATGGAAAATGTTTTAATTGTACCAAAACAATCAAACATTATTGGTATAATTAATGAATATACAATTGCAATCAGAGATTGCAACATGGCACAAACAGCTATACCAAATGATTTAGTTATACCTGTAAATACCTCGCCAGTCATAATATTGCATAGATTGATATAAACTAAATAATACGTAATATCAAACATCAAAATTGCAACAAGTGCAAACCATTGCCATCCACTCCACGAATTTTCCCAAAACAATGAGCAAATTAGCAGAAATAGAGCAAAAATTCCAAGGGTAGCACTACAATTTGTACACGAACGTCTACTTAAACAATTCAAAAGAATATTAGTCAGGGCACAACTAGATAGCCGTATGACGTCAATAATACTTGTTGTTGTATATGCATTGATTGCAGCTATGCGTTGCATAATTTCCACAGAATATAACGAAATTCCCATACCTCCCGTTAATACTGCGAATGAATAAAACCAAAACATAATTGCCAGTGGTCTCAGAAATTCTCTACGTTTACATTCAGCCCAAAATGTACCAGATGCTTCAGCTAGAATTATTACTTCTGCAAATTCTTGTAAATCACTTTCACTTGCGTTATTCTTATACCAATTATAAGCTTGCTTGGCATTTTCAATCTGTTTCTGATTCAAATATACTTCGTATGGATTATGCAAATACAAGAATATAAACAAATATACTAAAGATAAAGCAGCCAGAATATTAGCAGATAAACGCCACAAATAATACATTCCTAGTAGGTCTACAAATAGCATTCCACTTGTAGTTCCAAAATTCGAAATATTCAATAATATAGCTCGGTTATTTTTAGTTTCGATTGCTGCTATGAAACAAAATTGTAGAGGATATGCCAGTCCCAGAGCAACACCTTGAATTATCCTTCCAATGTAAATATGCCACATGGTCAGTCCAAATCCAATTAAGGACCATGCAATGCAATTTGTCATAGCTGCCAGTACATACGTCCATTTATGACCAATTAGTGACATTAAAAAGATAGCTGTACCAGCCCCAAAGACCATCCCGAGGGAAGAACCCGATGCTGCAATAACACTAATCAAATGCTTGTTTATTCACCAAGTAAACTGATTATTAACCAAGTAAAGATCCTTGGAATTCAGTTAAAGTGATTGGCGAATTTTCTAAATCTGGAATTAATGTTCCTGAGAATGCTGTTCCTGCTCCTGATATTAAACAATCGATTGAAATGGCAATTACTATCAACCGCTAAAAAAACTGGTCATTTGTTTGCATTAAAATTGTGTAAACTTAAGTACACTTACCCTTCTTAAAGTGTATATATTTCCCCATTTATTAAACATCCTTTACACTCTATATTCAGGTAGTTTAAACAGTTAAGTGATAATGCTTTAAAATAATAGAATTATTTACCTTATCACTGTATGAATATAATAATAATAATGGTGTTATTTAAACCATTCCATAATTTTTTGTATTATGAAATTAAGTTAGATTATTTAAAACTTGTTTATTATTTAGGGGACATACCTACTCGAATTATTTAAGCAACGTTTAACTGTTTGACGACTTCTTTGGCAATTTTAGACTTATCATTGAGTGATTTTGAAAAAGTTGGTCTACGTTCGTATTGTGTCATACAAGTTGCACATTCTTCAGGTATTGAACTCATTGAAGGGCACACTGTATGAGGAATAAGAACGCCAGGATTATACTTTGGACATTGTGTAATTACTCTTTGTTTAATTGTTTGTTGTGTTTGATTTTCCAATAGTTGATTCAATTCGGATGCGTTAATAATAATGAATTTGTCTTCGCGAGGTGGCGCTGTTGGTTTGGGTTTGATTAACTTGGATTGTTCGTTGAGGAAATCAATGGGCGATTGATCAATGCGTCGATTAATTGCTGGTACTCGCGGTCTTGGTAATGCCAGCCCGCATCTCGTGGAATTAAACATGGTAGCCACATCTCGTGATTGCCCAAAATCACTGCTGGCAATTAGTTTTTTTGTATGCTTTGTGTATTTCATGTGCTCCTGATAGTATTCGAGATAACGATCTAATAATTGATTCTTATTTTGAACGAAATTACACAAGCATTCGTAATTCCATGTAATTGCTGCATCACTCCCGGTTACAATTGGTTTTGGTCCTTCAATTTTTGAAACTTCACTTTCGGCTTCAGTATCGTTTTCCTCCTGACTTTCAGATACCATACTCAATGTATATGTGTCCGTACTTGTACCTGCTTTACTTTCATTTAGCGATTGCTCTTCAGTGAATTCGTGCTTATAATCGAGTTCCGAATCGTAAATATTCGAGAAATCGCGTTTCTTTTCCAATTCGCGCTCTTTCTGGCGATTTTCCAGGTAGGCTTGATTAAGAGTACTTTCACGTTCGGTGTCATATCTCATCATCATTTCTTCATAGAAACTGGCTGTTGCTTTCAACGAAGCAGTGTCTTCCGAGGCAGCTACGATAGCGTCTTGGCTTAATTTAGCCATTTCAGGGTTTAAACATTCTTCAGAATTACATGTTGCTGATCCACACACACACACCTGATCTCTACTGAGTGATATGTTT
The DNA here is from genome assembly GCA_963978815.1 of Aleochara curtula. Taxonomy (NCBI): domain Eukaryota; kingdom Metazoa; phylum Arthropoda; class Insecta; order Coleoptera; family Staphylinidae; genus Aleochara; species Aleochara curtula. The sequence continues at coordinate 12,836,404 of OZ022216.1, read as the reverse complement.
CCCACATATTCCTCAGGTACTCGAAGAGGCATCTTCGAGTTTTACGATTAATTTTGTAAGAAATAAATACCAAAAGTGATTAACTAGAAACTTGACGTTGTTGTCAAGGAAACCATTTTCATTTTCAAGTTTCAATCTTTATATATTGCAACTTCATGAAAGTCTCCAGAAAATTGAACCAGCAGAAAAACTATATTGAATAACGTAGCAGTAATTTTAAAATAAAATGCATTATTAACAACAAAGCATTGCCTTATTTTAAATTTGTAATTTGTAGTTTGTACTTGTAAAATGAATGAATCCAATTCTTGCGATGGAATTCTCTTTCCAATTTTGTATAAAGTTGATATAAATCTACGATTCTAACGCATCAATTAGCATATTGAATGATAATGCAGTAATTAATGTTTTACCTGATTCTCAAGACTTTGACATAATTGACAGATCAAGAATAATAAGGTAAAATGTCCTAAAGTAATCTTTGGACACAACCAATATGCAACATAGATGAACCAATAGTCATTTTCTTGAGGAAATACGAAATAATACGTGTGTAAATCAATTAACCAGAATAGTAAATCACACGCAGATTTAAATATCGAATGAACGATGAACACAAACAGAGGAATTGCGAAATAATCTTCTATTTCATCTAAAAGATTCGATAATTTCATGTGATGAATTTTCACTCTCATCCATTGACTTTTAGTGGTTGTTTCTCCTATTAATAATTTTTCCAGGACGTGTAAATTGCTTTTGAGTAGAGTTACAATAGTGATAAAGTTGAAAACAAATGGAATTGCAAATGCAAATGGCATGAAATATGCATATGCTAAAAAGACATCCAATCTGTATAAGATAAATGCTTTCAAATAGCCACCATTTTGATAAGAAAAATCCCAACTATAAAAAATAGTTATAAAGCAAATGATAAATAATTTTAATGTTATAAATCTACTGATCCATTTCGTGTGCACTTGATTTGTATTCAATTCATGAGAAACTGTTAAAAGTTTACTAATTAGTTTGTTGTATTTCGATATTTTGCATAAACCGTTTATTACAATTGCAAATAAACTCAATTGTCCAATCCAAAATAGATTTAGTAGATTGAAATGATCAATATCGCTAATTGGTATAAAATATTTATAATTATCGCTGATTACATCGTACGTGTAATAAATTTGCTGAAATACTAAAATTACAGCAATTACTATTCTGCCATTTGATTGTTTCAATACTAAATTAATATCATTTTGGGCGTAATTAATTATTCTGTACTGAATTGGCAATATGCATAAAAATTGATTAAACTGTATAACAAATATTAATTCCGCATAGTTCATGGTGTTATCAAAAACTGACAGGATAATTAATAATTTTTAATATAAATTATAGTGAGTATGTTTATACTAGCTGTAGAAATATTATTTTACTTAATGTAATTATAAGCAGCATTAATTTGTTTTTTTTCTTTTACTTTACTAGGATTAAAGTAATGTGAGTAGTAATTCTGTTATTGTTGGTGTCAGTTTTGACGCATCTATGATAAATCATTCGTATATATCATTTAATCATAAACAAATTAAACAGTAAGTACCTCATATCATTTTTAAATAATTTTGAAAGCTATGAATTAAATGAACACATCAACGGAATGCCACAATCGATGTATCGGAAACGATGTAGTTGTGGATCACCGCGTTGCATGTCAAAGGAATGTCTAGCTGAAGAGAATGAACCAATTATAGAAGAAGAAGAACCAGAAATACTTGAAGAACTAGTAGAATTAATAGAACCGGAACTATCAGAACAAGAAATACATGAGCTGAAAATTGAACCAAGTTTTTACGAACGACCAAGAAGTCTTACGCCCGTTCCTTCCAAGTTACCAAGTCTACGTTCACCAATAAAAGAGTCTTCAAGTCTTCTCACTCTATCATCGCCAGTTAGAGTAATATCAGAGAAGATTATCGAAAAAGAAGCCGAGCCAAGCAAAGTATCAACAGAGGAGATCATCGAAGAAGAACCCGAAGAAGAGAAAGAAGACACATGCGCTTGTACCTTTAAGGACGGGAGGAATGAATTGATGCAGAGATATATTGAGCATTTTCAACGAAATAAACAATACACTAAACATATTCAACGATTGCTAGGAAAAAAACGTGAATCGCGTGCAAATCGTAACGTATGTACCATGTTTGACTCGACTTGCGGTGAAGAAAAATGCCGGAAGAAAAAGGCACTTCAACCCCCAACGAAATACAATTGCCCGTCACAAGGATGGTATCCAAATGTAGCACCGAGTAAACATGATCATTGCACATCAATGTCGCAACATATGCAGATTAATGGATCACAAGATGGTAGTACCATATTTCAATATTCTGGCTTTCCATGTTTACCTATTAGATATTTTGTGCAGACTGGTGCAGTTCCAGTGTGCCCAATGAATTGCCAGGCTATTCAAAAACCAAGCGCAAGGAATTGTCCTCCAACTTGTCCACGCCGTATTGCGCTTGAGATGCAAAATTTAAACAACGAAAACAAAAACTGCATTATTAGTGAAAAATTGATTGCGCAGCAGTATTATCACAATCCACCAACTGGAGGTTGTAAATGTTGTACCTTTTGCAGAACTCAAAAATTCGAAAAACCACAATGTTTATGTGGCACATATAACAATGGTGTGATTATAGAAGAACCGATTGCTGAGGAACTTACTGATGAAGAACAAATTTCACCAGAACCAGAAGGGGGTTCAAAATTATTATCTACTTCTACTTACAAACAATCAACGAGCGGTCAGACAAACGGACAACATGAATCAATAACTGTGAAAAATTCACAGGTAGTTGAATCAAGAGTATCTAAAAAGAAAAGTTCCTATAGAAATATGAGCTATAATCAACAATATTTTACTCCAATGGGACAAAGTACAACAACAGCGGATTCGGATATGAGCAGCAATCTTGGATCCATCCAACCGCAATCTTATTACAATATAGATTTTGGTACACAGGAGGCTTCTCAGAAATATGTTAATGAAAGCAAAAATAATGTTGGACCGCCTTTTGTATCTCAGACTATAAATGTTTCGAATAACGGCCAAATTATGTCCTTGCAAGAAAGAACATCTAGAGAGAATATGAGCAGCGGTATGAATAAATCTATTCAACCGCAATCTTATGTCAATATAGATTTTGGTGCACCGCAGGTTTCTCAGAAATATGTTAATGGCAGCAAGAATAATGCTGGAACACCTATTGTATCTCAGACTTTAAATGGGACCTTAAATGTTTCCAATAACGGCCAAATTATGCCCTTGCAACAAAGAACATCTGGTTCCCCTAATAAAATGCAATCGTCTTTCACATCTCAGGGTATAAATACTGCATCTATTGTCAATAATAACATTGGTCAATCGCAAGAACCAATTACTGAATATAATGGTAATTCCAATAACGTTGTTTCATCTGGATCACCTCGAAGAACAAATACTACAAGTAATGGCACCGCCATTGAAATTATGCCATCACATCTACAAGGAAGTGTCTCACCTCATGGAGGGAATGCTGCTTTTAGTACAGTCAATAATTACTTTGACCAGTCTATATTACCTCTAAGAATTAATAATGGAAGTACTCGTACCACTCCTGAATTTATACCATCTCTTCCACAGGGAACGAGTTCACCTCATGCTGGGAATTCTGGATTTAGTGCAACCAATAATAATAGTGACCCATCTGCATCAGCAAGAAGGACATATACTGGAAGTAATCATATTGCCACTGAATATTTGCAACCTCCTCCACAAGCAAATATGTTACCTCAGAATGGGAATTCTGGATTTAATACAGGTAATAATTCAAATGCTACACCTCAAAATGTAGATACTGGAAGTAATCACACCGCTACTGATTTTATGCAATCACCACCACATGGAAGTATTGCACCTCATGCTGGGAATTCTGGATTAAGTGCAGGCAATAACCCAAATGCATCACTTCAAAGAACTGATACTGGAATTAATCGTAATACCGCAGAATATTTTCCATCTCCTCCACATGGAAGTATTTCACCTCATGGTGGGAATTCTAGACTTAGTGCAGGTAATAATTCAAACGCCTTACTTCAAAGAACAAATACTGGAATTAATAGTAATACCGCAGAATATTTTCCATCTCCTCCACATGAAAGTATTGCACCTCATGCTGGGAATTCTGGATTAAGTGCAGGCAATAACCCAAATGCATCACTTCAAAGAACTGATACTGGAATTAATCGTAATACCGCAGAATATTTTCCATCTCTTCCACATGGAAGTATTTCACCTCATGGTAGGAATTCTAGACTTAGTGCAGGTAGTAATCCAAACGCCTTACTTCAAAGAACAAATACTGGAATTAATCGTAATACCGCAGAATATTTTCCATCTCCTCCACATGGAAGTGTTACACCTCATGGTGAGAATTCTGGACTTAGTGCAGGTAATAATCCAAACGCCTTACTTCAAAGAACAAATACTGGAATTAATCGTAATACCGCAGAATATTTTCCATCTCCTCCACATGGAAGTGTTACACCTCATGCTGAGAATTCTGGATTTAGTGCAGGTAATAACCCAAATGTCTCATTTCAACGACCGGATACTGACATTAATCGCACTACTGCAGAATACTTTCCATCTCCGCCTCAAGGGAGTATTGCACCTCATGCTGGCAATTCGGGATATAGTGCAGCCAATGACTATGTTAATCCATCTGCCGTATCTGGAATGGCTACTGGAAGTAATCGCACTACCGCAGAATATTTTCCATCTCCTCCACATGGTAGCATTTCACCTCATGGTCGAAATTCAGGTTTTAGTACAGGAAATGACCCAAATGCTACCCTTCAAAGAATAGATGATGGAAGTAGTCACGTCGCTACTGAAAATATACAATCTCCTACACGGGGAAGTATGTTACCTCAGGGTAGAAATTCTGGATTTAGTGCAAGTAATAACCAAAATGCCTCACTTCAAAGAACGAACACTGGAATTGATCGCAATACCGCAGAATATTTTCCATCTCCTCCGCATGGAAATATTTCACCTCAGGGTGGCAATTCAGGATATAGCCAAGTCAATAACTATGTAGTCCCATCTGCCTCGCCTAAAAGAATGGACACTGCCACAGAATTTATACCTTACCCTCCACAGGGGATTATTTCACCGCATGGTGACAATTCGGGATTTAGTACAGTTCACCAATACGTTGATCCATCTGCCTTGCCTCCAACAACACATCGTGAAAGTAACCGTACTACCATTGAATTTGCACCATCGCCTCCACGTGGAACTATCACACCTCATGAAATGAATTCTGGATTTAGTGCACCCAATAATTATGTTGACCCATATATCTTACCCCAAAGAACAAATGTCGGAAGTAATGGTATAGCCACTGAATTTATGCCACCTCCTCCAACGGCAAATATTGCATCGCATGCTATTAATTCTGGATTGAATAATACAGTCTATAATCCCGTTGTATCACCTGCCCCAAATCAAATAATAAATGATGGAACTATAGGCACCGCCCCTCAATATTTACCACATCCTCCACAACCTCATATTGCACCTCCTGGTATGAAGCATGGATTTAGTCCAGTCCCAACTTACGTTGACTCATCTACCTCACCGCTAAGAATAAACAATGAAAGTAATATCATTCAACATATGCCATTTCCTCAAAATGCTCATACACATGGTATGGATCCTGGATTCAGTACACTCAATCATTACATTGACTCATATCAAAAGGCAGATGTTACAAGTAATCGCACTGGTCATGAATTTCTGTCAGTACCTGATCAAGAGAGTTTTGCACCTTATGGTATGAATGCTGGATTTAATCCCATCAATGGTCGTAAACCTGTAACAACACATGGTATAGATCCCACAACTCGAAAATTAAACACATTACCAAATCAACAGCTTGGCCCCATTCCAGAGGAACAAAAAGGTAGAAGACCAAGAACAATTCGGATATGCTTCTCTGGAAATTGTCGAAAATCTTCAAACATTATGCTTAAAATTTGCAAACAGTCAGCTAAAAGTTTACAATGCAGTAGAAATGTAGTAAAATGTTGCCAAGAAAATAACAAATATACAAGAGCCAAAATTATTCCAAGAGTGAAGAAGAAACCTTTCCCCTTTCATAAGCTAATAAGTAATGAGAGTGAAACTAAGTCCATGGAAGCATCAACAGTTGGAACAATTACAATGCCGGAAATTGTCACACAAGTTGGCATCGACGAATACGAAACGAATACAGGGCATTGCTGCGAATGTACAAACATTCGTACTTGTACAGCACATGCTGATTGTGATGATTCCGAAAAGGAAGTTCAGCATTTTCTCACAACAATGAATATGGGTTGCGAAGCACCTTGTTCAAGGCCACCAACGTGCAATCCAATATGCAATGGTAGTTGCAACAAAAATCAGAATGAGCTCACCACAATGAATATGGGATGCACGGGAACTTGTTCAAGAACACTAACGTGCAACCCAACATGCAATGGTAGTTGCAACAAACATCAGAATGATCTTACCACAATGAATATGGGATGCAAAGGAACTTGTTCAATGATACTAACATGCAACCCAACATGCCATGGTAGTTGTAACAAAAATCAGAATGATCACACCGCATTGAATATGGGATGCAAAGGACCTTGTTCAAGACCACCAACGTGCAATCCAACATGCAATGGTATGTGCAACAAAAATCAGAATTATCTCACAACCATGAATACGGGAGGCGAAGCACTTTCTTCAAAGTCACCAAGGTGCAATCCAACATGTAAAGGTACTTGCAACAAAAATCAGAATGATCTCACCACAATGAATATGGGATGCAAAGGGCTTTGTTCAAGACCACCAACTTGCAATCCAACATGCAATGGTAGTTGCAACAAAAATCAGAATTATCGCACAACAATGAATATGGGAGGTGAAGCACTTTGTTATTCAAAACCACCAACGTGCAATCCAACTTGTAAAGGTACTTGCAACAAAAATCAGAATTATCCCACAACAATGAATATGGGATGCGAAGCACCTTCTTCAAAGCCACACAGTTGCAATCCAACATGCAATGGTAGTTGCAACAATAATCAGAATGAACAAGCAACAATGAATATGGGATGCAAAGGACCTTGTTCAAGGCCACCAACGTGCAATGCAACATGTAAAGGTATTTGTAATAAAAACCAGAATTATCTAACAACAATGAATATGGGAGGCAAAGCACCTTCTTCAAAGCCACCAAGGTGCAATCCAACATGTAATGGTAGTTGCAACAAAAATCAACATGATTTCACAACAATGAATATGGAATGCAAAGGATCTTGTTCAAAGCCACTAACGTGCAACCCCACTTGTAATGGTATTTGCAACAAAAATCATAATTATCTGACAACAATGAATATGGAATGCGATGCACCTTGTTCAAAGCCACCAACGTGCAATCCAACATGCAATGGTTTTTGCAACCCCTCTAATCAATTACCACCACCGTGCAAAATGTGCAATGGTCCCAAGTATTGCATCAACATACATCATCCGTTCCAATCATTTTATCCAAATATTGCTGTTCAAGTAAGTTCGATGGATTTACTGCATGGAACTAAGGTTAAAGAAAAGGTGGAGATAATGAAAATGCACGAAGTTAAAGTGGAGAAAATCATTGAAGTTACGCCAAAGCAAGAGAAATCATTGAGTAACAATCATGCCAATTCCGTTCTTAATAGCGCTATTAGTAACAGATTTACAAACAATACTATCGCCACTGATTCAAATGATGATTCGGACATAAACAAAAAGTCAGAACCTGAAGTTCCGGCCGCACATCGCCCAACACCACCGAAAACAAAACGATTTGGAAGCAATTATAGAATGATGCGTAATGCGGTTACGAGCGAAATGAGCACTGAGCGATTTAAAGGATATCCAAGATCCAATAATGAAATTGGCGATATGCAAAGCGATTATAATTTTAGTGATATGTCCGGCGACAAATTCAAGTCTCAGGGTTTTAGTGGAGACTCTCGAGATTCTCGTCGTGTTTCCCTTCGATATGATTTTCCCGTGTTTGAGCAAAGCAACAATCCATCCATGATGGGGTCGACAACGAGTGTTGAAGAACGTATCAGAAATGTAAATTGAAAACGTTCGTGTATACTTTGTATTTAAGTTTTATTTCCAAAGTGATCTTTTCAGTTGCGGCAAAATATGGAAAAACTACCTGATGGCAGTGAAAGTGGTGGCAGTAATCGAAGTCAGAATACTGTGCAATCCATAAGAGAAGGGCGAATAGCCATGGTTGAAGATGATGAAGACTCTAAGCCCATTTTGCGACGTAGCATGGCTGGCGGAAGTCAAACATATGGGCGAAAAACATCTAGACGATAAATTTTACCTTTCTTTCAAGTCCACTGTTTAATTAACATCCCCCCGAATAAATTTCTGTCTCTATTCTTGAGCATAACTCAAACCCCACACGAAAAATAACTTATCAACTCTCAAGTTCCTTAGTCACTTTTGTTATTGACAATAGTAGGTAGAATTCACGAAATAATAAGATAATAATGGTGTACTTACATTTAGTTATGAGTGGTAATCCATTTTTGAATAATTGTGCTTAGTTAAAACAAGCCAAGATGTTGATGATGAACAGTAAACACAAAGCACATGTAGAACTATTGCTAAATTTACAGTAACTAACGCTTGTGCATTCCATGCACAAACTTGTAGAAACTAAATGACGTCATTTGTTTACTTCTCGCCTATGGCAAATCTTTAAACCGCGCCAAATTTCAATTTGGCCTTTGCAATCCCGTACCAGTTGTTATAGCAACTGTGTGATCGATAACTGATAGATCTAATATCATGTCAGTTTCGTAGGACAAACAAATAATATACTATTAAAATTTCAGACATTTCTACATAAACATTTACAAAATGACTACTGAAAAAGCCACAAGTTCGCCCAATGATAAGAAGATTAAATACCAAACCCATGTTCATCAACAAAATAAGTTTCTTAAACGACTGGTAATAATTAGTCTTTGTTAATTATGATATACATGTTTCTATTTTAGCCTGACTTGGTCAATCCACAATATTTAACTGTTATTTATTTATACAACAATGCCATAGAAAAAATTGAAAATTTAGAGAGTGCTATCAATGTACATACGTTACATTTGCATCATAATAAAATAAAGCTTATACAAAATCTGAATAAGCTAACTAAATTGAAGAAACTCTTCTTGGGTCATAATGAAATTACAGTAGTTGAAAATTTGGAAGATAACATTTACTTAGAAGAGTTGCACATTGAAAAGCAGGCGATGAAAAAATGCGATGCAATGTGCTTTGATCCACGAACAATTTACGCATTATCTGCATCATTACAAATTCTCAACATTACACAAAATAATATTAAGAGCATCTATGCTTTAATGCCATTGAGTGCATTGCGAATTCTTCATGCGGGTAAGAATAAGATTAATGAAGTAAGCGATATCAGAGAAGCTATTCAGTACTGGTACTTCTTATATGAAGCTAATTTTGCTGGAAATCCAGTTACCAAGAAACATCGTTATCGGGAAAAACTTATCGCTCATACAATGCGCTTAAGTAATTATAAGTTATCGTACTAAATTCCAGATTATATTAAATGATTTTAAGGTATGCTTGACGGTAAACAAATAAGCCAAAATACTAGAACTTTTGTGCGCAATTTTGAAGAAGAAAAGAAAATGAGAATTCAAAATGGAACCATTAATTTACCTGACGTTTATCCAAGTAATAACTAAATTCAGGTTAAAGATAATGTAATTGTTATAATATATACCTATTTTAGATTTACCTACTCATTATCCGAGTGCTATACAAGAGGCAGTTTCAGCGTCTATCGTTAATAAAGAATTATGTGATATGAAAGTCACTAATCACATTTCATGGAAACAAAGTGAGTTAATAATCTTTTACTAATCAACTTTTGAATTACTACGAGAATGTTTTTTAGTTCCTAAACGTAAACTTCCAATCGCAACACGGAAACGAATGGTTAAACGTAATCCTAAGATTGATAATGCAAACCTTGGATTTCCTATGAATTTATAATACGCTCGCATCGAGTCAAATATAATAAATAACACTTTGACTAAACTTATAAACTATATGTATACAGACTTTTTTGTATCTTCTATATGTATAGAGTAAAGATAAAAATAAATTAGTCGAGTCTGACGAAAATTAAACTTCAAATTTTGTCAACGGTTTTAGTATATTCTAGCATCAGTTGTTACAGTAGCTTTGTGCTGATTAAGTATAGCCAATTTTATACATTTAATTTATTCTGTTGTAACCATATAATTTATAAATTTTCACAAAAGCTACATTATATGTGATTACTTAAAAATATCTATAAACCAATAGCAGCCATCAACACTTTCCATTAATGTTAATTTTGTTAAACATATCTTTTACTCTGATTTATAAATAAATTTTAGTTATCGTACACTTTAAATATATAGTTGCACTGTACTTTGAACACATGTCAAGTAGTTTTTCTTTATTGTATCTCTCACTTACAATTATCGCATTTTCTTAAATATCTCGTGTTTCGTAAATATATTATTATATTACCGCAGTTTTTCGGATTTTGAAATGGATAATCGGAAGATAGTATTATCAATTTCAAAGCTAAAAGCTTAATTTGCCTAATATCGTTTTTTCGTCTAAAGAAATATTTAACATTGAAGCTCTAACAAAACTTGTACTTTCATTTCGTAAATTAAACGTCGCTTTATATCTCACGTATAAAAATGCAAAATCTAAAGCTGGTATATATAAAAGCTGAAAGATACATCTCGCACTTCTTATCACCTCATCAACGCCTATTAATAAGAAGTTTTTCATTTTTATGTTGATGTTCTAGTAGAACTAATAATTCAACATCCACGCGTGTATTTATCCGGTATCTATTTTAATCTAACAGTGAGCGCAAATGAGAAGTGTAAAATGAAACTACCGCCTTTCAGTACTTTGTGCAAATATTTTTATGAACATTCTTGTAGTTTGCTTATTATAATAAATTAATATAACCTCCCACCAATAAAAGAAAAAATACCTAATATATATTGAATATCTTCAAAGTCATAACAAAAAATCGTAAAAATATATAAATCAAAGATATAATAATAATTATTTCCATTCATTGGTTCAATTTATACAAATATGAACTAATAAGCGATATTAGGTTGCGCAGAATGCAATCAGAAAAGTAATTTCCGTCATTTCATCTGCGATATAATCTGGATAAATAGTGGAGAAGAGAAAGAGAGCAAGAAATACAGCGAACGATTGAATTGAATTCTATGCGTGATAAGGAAAAATAATGCATTAGTGCATTCAGAAATATAACTTCCAATAAGTTTAATACTATAAGCATTTGAATGACTACTATTGTGGTGGTTGTTGTTGTTGTTGCTGCTGCTGTTGTTGTTGTGCAGCTTGTTGTTGTATTTCAATTTTCTCAACTGTCATATCAGGATTCATAGCAGTAGCCTCTTGAATTGCTTCAGCTAATGCACGATCATGATCAATAGGATCACCATCCGATTGAATTGTAATCTTTTGTTCCACTCGCGTTTCAACTACGCCATCACGTTCCGTTTTGTACTGAAAACAAGGAAATACAATTAACTCAATAACTACTTATAGCAATTTTTTTAAATTCCTTACGGTAATCGTTTCAACCGTTCTTGTCTTTGATGAAATCGTTTGAGAGCTTACAATTTCACCAGAAGCAGAATACGAGCCATCGTCTGATGTAAGTTGAACTTTTCTAGCTTCCGTAGCTACAACTGGTACGTTTGTTGTACTTGTTCTCGTAATTGTTGGATCTCCACTATAGACGACCGTGTTTGTATGGACAATGCCCTCGGGATTATTCTGTACAACATAAGCATATATAACTTTTAGTAATTCATATCATCTTTATAATATACACATTGATCATTTAAATTATTGCAACAATATAAATTACTTATATCAAATGACTTCAAAAACGTGCCATTAACCGCCCCCAGAACCAAGCTAGCCATACAATTTATCGTGCATACAAACCTACCTTTCGGAAAACATTATCATAATATGGATGATTTGGGTCATCAGGCGGATCAATGGGAGTACCAGAATCTCCAGAGCTCGTTGAACTAATACTATCGCGCCTGGCGAGCTAAAATTGGGGCCAAACAAAATTCGAGCATGCGTTTAATAACATAACATTTAAAAAGCATTTCGTTTGCTAAATGAGTGAATGAAACTCATTCGCGATTCAAGGCAATCAAACAAATATTTGAAATGAAGTTTCTGAGTTGTTAAGCAAAGTAAGTAATAAACAAAAGGAATAAAACATAAAATATCGGACCTGGTCTCCACTAACAACAGTACTAGTCGTCTTAACTTCTTGGGTAACGGTCCGTTGTTCTTGCCTTGTGGCACTGGATGTCATAGAATGAGCTACCGTCTTTTCTTCCAATTGCTGCGTACGTGCATTTGTACCTAAATCTTCGTGCGTTGTAGCTGTGCGTGTTGTTACAGCTCTTGCGGTAATAAAAGGTGATTTACCGTCTTCCGAAGGCATGTCCGCCTTTTAAGTAATTTTCAAATAAATATAAAAAATAATAAGAAATAATAGTTCACAAAAATAATAAATACCTTATTAACATGCGTTGAAAATGTGACTTCTCCTGTTCGTCCATCCTCAATCTTTTCTTGAATATTCTGAGTGACACCATCCTTATCCTTAGTAACAACCTGCTTCGTTGTAGTTTTTACCACTACTGGAGCAGTTTTAGTCTTACTGCTGATACTTAAATTTGGAATACCCTTTAAACTATCTGCACCGTACTGATTTACATCATCATCACTGCTTTCTTCATCTGAGCTATCCACTCCTTTCGAGTATGTCTTCATCTCGACTTTGGTATCTTTCAAATCGGTAAAATGACTTGGGTCAATTTGCGCGTAGTTCAATACCAACTCGTTTGTCATCGGATCAATTCTCGCAGTTGCAGGGTCAATATTTCCGGTTTGAGGATCAATATTTCCCCATTCCGTATGAATCTTGCCAGTGATTGGATCTATTTCACCAGATAATGTCAGCACTTGTTTTACCTTTGTATTAGCGCTTCGCACCAAAGGATCGTCAGGATTAACTTGAACAACTTTCCCAGTAATCGGATCAACCATGCTGTACATGTAAAGAGTTTGTGTAGAAATTTTATGGATTTTGCCAGACTTAGGATCTATCTGACAACATTTCGGGTCAATTTCCTTAACGCTTCCTGTAGCATCGTTATTCGTTATCAAGTAAATACGAACAATAATGAATTTGCCTGTTTTCGGATCAATTTTACCATATTTCGTATAAATTTCACCTGTGGACGGATTAATTTCACTATGTGAATACAAGGCATCTCCATTCTCATCAGCAAAGGCCGTTTTGTTGTAAATTTGTTTACTTTCTGGGTCAACAGCTATAACAGTTGGATCGACCTTCACGGCTTTGGCGATATTACTAGACTTTGGTTCTTGGTAACCATAAATAGTTACCATGTATCCAGTAATTGGGTCAACTTGACCAGTCGAATACAAATTCCTCTTAGTGTTTTCATCTTGTTGTACAAGTGTCCACACTTGGTTAGTTTTAGGATCAATTTTAATATTTTTACGGTCCTTGCTCTTGATTATATCACCAGATTCGGAAATTTCAGGATCAGAAATTAGTATAGAAATAATTCTTCCATAGTTTGGATCATGTTTGTTGGTTTTAGGATTTGTGTATCCCTTGAAAATCATATTTCCAGTAGTTGCATCAACAGTTCCTTGTTTTACATCCTGCTTTCCTGTTTTCGGATCGACAAACGTTAGAGTTGATTTAACAGGATCAATTTGTCCATATTTTGTATCAACTGTGTTATTAGCTGGATTATATAAGCCTTGCGATAAATCAGGCACTACATTCTTTACATCAATTGTGTTCTTTTTGGGATCAAATTTACCCATGAATGAAACAACATGCACTTCCGGTTCAATTTCATTCGCAATTTTAATAATTTGACCAAGTTCGTTATTTTCTACACCGGTCAATGGATCAATAACTCCATTATTGATATGAATATTACCTTCGCCATCCACTTTCAGGGGATGCGTAACTAATTTACCAGTATGTGGATCTTTTCTTGTAATTGTCATTAGAGTAAGATTAATTAAACCGTATTTTGTAGTAATATCGCCCGTAGCAGAATTCTTCTTGGCAACTGAAGTTTCTAGACGACCATTCGGTTCGAGTTCTCCTGTGCGCGGGTCTTTTCTAGCAGTTATAGTACAGACTTCCAAAATAGGATCATTTTGTCCTGCAATACTTAGCAGCTGCACCATTGAACTATCAGTTTTGCCTGTCTTAGGGTCAATCACACCTTCCGTGACCATAATCTGACCAGAATTTTCTTGAAGTTGTGCAGACTTGGCTTCTACTTTGCCAGTCTTCTGGTCGTTGATAATAAGTTTGTTGTTCTTTGGATCCAAGAGTCCGTATTTTGTTTCAATTAAGCCAGTCTGTGGGTTCAAATAGCCAGTAGACTCCTCAATCTGTCCTTTTTCTGGATCGGCATTTCCAGTCTTAGGATCGACTTTAGTTGTGATTACACAAATCTTAACAATTCTCCTCTTGGGTGGTGCTGGAGTCGTTGGATCTTGTGCTTGTTTCAAACCAACAATAGAGAAAATTTGACCAACGTTGGTATCAGTTTGGCCAGTTTTAGGATCAATTTTACCACCAACTGTATATATTTGTCCAGTAGTTGGATGGACACGGCCTTCAACAATTTGTTTTTCGCCTGTTGCAGGATTTAATGTAATAATAGAACCCGTTTTTGGATCGATTGAACCATATTTGGTTTCGATGAGGCCTGAATTTGGATCCAAAATGCCAGGAAGTTGTTCAACAACTGCATTTTCCATATCAACTTGATGAGTCTTTGGATCTTTCTTTAATGTGATAACCATAATCTTAACAACGCGACGTCTCTGAACAGGCGTTAATCCCGTAGTTCCGATTGGAATGTCTTTAGCTGAAGTGGACTGTTGTGAATATGTGGGCTTTACAGGTGATGCTTGTTTTACAGGTGATAATTGCTTTACAGGTGATGGTTGTTTAACAGGTGATACCTCTCTAGTTTGCTGAGTAGTCTTTGTTGGGGTAGTTATTTGCTTCGTGGGCGATGACCTTTCAGGAAGCGCCGAAACATTTTCTACTTCTGTCCTAAGAATATCTGCAATTGTTGGTTGTTGAGATGTAATTTGATCTACGTTAGGATCAGTGACTTGCACAGTCATTGCACGTGCGAAATGACTATCCACTTTGCCTGTTTTAGGATTTGTAAAACCGCCCTTAAATATCAATTCATCATTATTTTGGTCAAAGTGTCCTTGGCGTCTATCAGGTTTTGTACTTTTCAAGTCGCTAACTAATAACGTTTCCGTAACTGGATTTAAAACCCCGTATTTCGTGTAGATTAAATTCTTCTCCGAGTCGTATAATCCAGCGGTATTATCAACGCCACTGGCGGTTTTAGGATCAATGTTATTTTTCTTCGAATCATATTTACCAACATAAGACTTAATACGTATTTCAGGATCAACTTCTCTACCCACTTCAATTATTTGAGCGCATGTTGGATCGACTTTTCCTGTCGCGGGATTTACGACTTCACCAACATCAATGCTTCCGTCTTTGTTGATTCTAATTGGCTTTTCAGTAATCTTTCCAGTTTTTGGTTCTTTGTATGTCAATCGCATAAGTTTCAAATTAATTGTGCCTTGTTTTGTAACAATTTCACCCGTGCAAGTATTAATTCTTCCATTTGTTGTTTCTTTTCTTTCGGTGGATGGAATAATTTTGCCAGTTGCTGGATCCTTTTTGCCCGTGGTAACTGTTATTGCGTATACGGGATTCTTAGGATCAACAACATTCATAACTTGTGTTAATGTTCCATCAGGTTTGCCCGTTTTTGGATCAACAACATTAGAGTCAATAAATATCTGGCCTGTTGATTCGTCCATTGTTATCGGATTTACTGTAGGTTTGCCTTTAGAATCCAATTGCTCTATTGTTTTATTTCGCAAATTAATGTTACCATACTTGGTCGCAATTAAACCGGTATGTGGATCAATTGTAGCATTCAACTTTTCAACAGTGCCTTTCTCGGTTTCTATCTTTCCAGTTTTGGGATCTTTCTTTGCTGTTATAACTAATATTTTCACTATGCGCTTCTTAGGCGCAGCAACTGTATCGGGCATAATCGATCCCTTAATTCTTTCATTAGGATCTTTAACGACAACAACAATTTGAGCTGAATTGTCATCGAGTTTATTTGTAGCAGGATTTAGTACTGGCGGTGAAAATATGATTTGATTTACCGATGGATCATGTTTGCCTTGTAGAGTTTGTACTTTTCCTGTGGCTGGATCGGTAATTTTCATAGTATGTTTCTGCGGATCAATTAAGCCATATTTAGAATCAATTTCGCCAGATTTATGCAGCACTCCAAGAGTGTGATCCACTTGTCCCGTTTCTTGATGAATTTGACCAGTTTTTGGATCTCTATTGCATGTAGTGACCATTAATTTCACAAACTCATCGGTCGGTTCTGAGGGAGGCGATGCAACAACTGGTTGTACTTTCGAACCAGGAGCTTTTTGTTTAGTGGATTCAACTACGCTCTTAACTTGAGGATCAACAGGAACTTCCTTAATATTCAACGCAATTGATCGACCATAATCCTTATCAACTTTTCCAGTTCTCGGATTATAAATTTGTTTAAATATTAAATTTCCTGTTTGTGGGTCTTTTGTACCATGACGGACTTCGCTCTTATTATTCTTTGGATCATAAAATGTTAATGTTTCATTTACCGGATCAAATATACCATATTTTGTATATATCTTGCTACTATGCGGATCATAAATTGCAGTTGATGTTTCGGTAATTGATGTTTTTGGATCCATAACACCTTTTTTGTCAATCTTGCCACTTGTTGATATAACTTGCGCTTCTGACTCGAGCTCCTTTCCAATGGTCAATGCCTGTTGCAAATTATTATTAACCCTACCTGTTGCAGGGTCAGTGACTCCAGTTGATATGTGAATATTATCACCATCCACTTGAATTGGTCTTTCTATAATTTTTCCAGTTTCTGGACTCTTATGAATGATAATATTATCTTTTGGATCTATAACACCAAATTTAGTTGCTATATTTCCCGTCTTTGCATCTACACAACCATTCGACACTGATGTTTGTGCATTATGTGGATCAATTTGGCCAGTCTTAGGATCAACTTTCCCAATAGTGGACGAAATTGGTACAATTGCGTCACCTTCTGCGGTTATACGTACAATTTGACCCAAATGATCATCAACTTTTCCAGTTTTTGGATCAATGACTCCATTGTTAATTATTACTTGATTGAGATCATCATCGACTTCAACCGGATGCACCTCGGATTTACCAGTCTTTGAATCTTTCTTAACAATCTTCTTATTCAATGGATCAATAACTCCGTATTTACATTCGATTTGACCAGTCATAGGATCAAGCACAGCATTTACTGTCTCAGGAGTTGATTTTTCAGCTTCAATCCTATTTGATTTCGGATCCTTTTTGCCAGTGTAGACAGTAATTTTAACCAAACGCTTTTTAGGTACAATCGCAAACGGTATATTTGCTGGCTGCTCTTTCATTTCACAAACCGATATTATTTGCCCTACAGTGGTATCGCGCTTACCAGTTGCGGGATTAATAACTCCACCCTGACTGACAATAATTTGTTTTGTAACGGGATCAATATGTCCTTGAACAACTTCCTTTTGAAGATTAGCTGGATCAGTGACGACGATAGTTCCATTTGATGGATCAATCAAACCGTACTTGGAATCAATTAAACCATTGGCCGTGTTTTGAGTTCCACTGCTAATGTCTAACGTTGCAGTTTCCATGTCCAGTTTACCCGTTTTTGGATCTTTCTTGCAAGTCAGTACAAAAAGCTGCATTGACTTCTTTACCGGTACAGGTGCATCAGCAACCGGTTCTTTATAGTATTGTTCACCCGCAATAAAGGCTGCAGAATCTAATTTACTATCTTTCGGATGGATTGCTCGTGCAGATACAGGCGATAGTTCTTTGCCTTTTGATCGTAATTTGTCATCAGCACCGGGCGCATAGTTAAACGCCAAACCAGTGGCTTTTTTAGTGGATGGCGATTGCGGGGACTCAGATGGACTTGTTGCACCCGTGGGTTTATCGTATGAGAACCCACGCGTATAAGGTTTACGAGGGGTTTCATCATCAACTGTCTCATAATCGTATGGCTTGGTATGACCGACAACTTGAGGCGAAGCCAGAGACTCCTGTTGTTGTTTATTATCCTGTACTTTTTCGGGTGATTTTGAATCCTTGTCTGTTTTATCTTTTGGTGACTTCTCACGCTTCGAACCGAAAGAAGACAGAAAACCAGGGCTCTGCCAAACGCACATGCATGAACAGAAAACAAATAATAAATCATGCATATACGAATGCTATTTACATCTACTCATTGATTCTATCTGAATTTATCATTGATATGGAATAAATCAAAAAGTAATTACTACCTACGAGCTCAATTCTGGTATTGCACCTACCAGCTACAATACCAATAATGCATAATTTCGTATAATTTCAGCTACTGTCTACCTACAGATAATGAACAACTACTAGTATAGAAAAATAGATTCTAATAATACTAATATGAGCAGCGATCTTGATAGACAAATAAAATTATTGTCACCTACCTTTGACTTTTCCTTCTTGCTGGGAGATCTTTCTTGGTCAATGTCCGTGCCATTTTGATCCCCGTTCTGCTGCTGGGCAGCGTTGTTGTCTTGGTTCTCTTTGTCCCTTTTCTTCAGGAGTTCACCAGCTGGTAGTACAGCAACACCTCCGATTGGTTTCTGAGCATTAAAATAGAAATAACAATATAGTAAACATTACCGATACATTTTCAAAAAGCACAAACTATATATAATGTAATTTGAAAAGCTTGAGTACGAAGAATAAATAATAAATACGAAGAAGTAATTAAAATGCAGAGTGCCAAATATACCAAAATGCCTAGTCCAACGGCGAAAGAAACTAAATAATTACGCTATGTATCCAAACATATGATGAGAATGTATACTTTGAAAGTGAAATTAGCAAATAGCAATTCAAACTACATTGACAATTGAAAATTGATAACATTTTCACGTACGCTCATACACGATCAGACAACAAGAGCACACAGATGAAATCAAAATGTTAAATAATGAAAAATGAAGAAAAACACCTTCAAATTCTTATCGGCCACGTAATGACCTTCCACTGAACTCGTAGAACTAATGGATCCCGTACAGGCACTATTTCTTCTCGCCACCTATAGTTAGTGTCCGCACATGATATCACAAACAGATTCAATAATATGATTCATCACATCATGATATTAAATAGTCGAGTGTATAAATTCATGAATTGCATGAAATATTTAAAAGAAATTACCTTGTCTTTCTTGTCATCTTTATCGTCTTTTGGTTTCTTCGCTGGCGAACCCTCCATGTCTGGAATATGTTCCGGCGGATGTGACATTGTGTGACGTTTATTTCCCTCATTGTAGTCATCGTCCGGTTGTAAACCTCCAAGGGCTAAATAGAACACCACAATAATTAAATGTTTTATTTTAATCTCATATTTAACTTACGATCCATGCTCCTCGAAGCCAATCGTCGACCACTGAGAGATCGTTCAAATTGAGGTGGTTGTCTTTCAATTGGTGTTCGTTTTGTTTCGTAATGCGTGCGACCAGAGTATCTAAACTTGGATCCTAATCGTGGAAATAGAGATGACTTCGGATTCGCTTCGGGCGACATCAATCTGAAGAAAGTGTGATGCTCAACGCAAGTCTTCCACAACTTTTTCGCAGCTCGATGATTCGCTAGTTTAAAACCAATCGTCGATTCAAATTGTTCGAATTCTCCCGGTCGTATTTTAATGTAGAAATTGTAACGCT
Source organism: Aleochara curtula (assembly GCA_963978815.1). Lineage (NCBI taxonomy): Eukaryota > Metazoa > Arthropoda > Insecta > Coleoptera > Staphylinidae > Aleochara > Aleochara curtula. The sequence continues at coordinate 12,816,199 of OZ022216.1, read as the reverse complement.
TGTAACTGATTTTCAAAATTTTCGGCCATGCGAAGCGATTAATTCGTAAACGGTCACGGTACACCAGTAAACCGGAAGCGCAGACGCCAAGCATGATATCCACGCCTTCCGAGTCTTTGGCCGGATGTAAATCCACGCCGTACATTGCCAACTTTTTGGCGTTCTCCAAATAGTGAAGCTCAGCTTCGGCAGGTGTCTGGCCCTTGTGCGTTTTGTGCAATTCGATTACTTTATCGGTAAGTTCGGCGTTCTGGTTCGGTGCAAATTTGAAATCCTTTAAATACGTGCGTCCCATTGTTTCCGCATCGTAGTCACCTACTTCGGACTGAACCAAGAATGATCCCAATAACGCGTACGTGACAAACGAACACGGCAACTTGTTATTCAATATGTCATTTCGTATTTGCAGACATAGATGATAACGAGTAATATCTTCCTGAAGTTGTGCTGGATCCGGAGGATAAAACTTTACCTCAAATTTAAATTTCCACGGTTCAGCTGAAAGCAAGTCATACAGTTATCCCCGTGCCAATTACATATGAAGAATGAGCCTACTTTTCATAAATTTCGAAATTTTCTTTTCCAAGTCCAACCAATTATGAGGATCATGTCTATCAGAATATACTAATCCAAAATAATCCTTCTCAACGAGATTTATCGATTCGCAAACCTTGTTTAGGAGGTCTTGTCCTTTTGACTTTGGCTAAAATATAAATAGACATTAATTAGTCTTTTAGTTTTAACTAGCAAGTTGTTGTTACAACATACATCAATATATACATCCAAGACGCCACCATCTAGCATAGTAACTTGGGCAAGTGCATTTTTGCCTGTAGTTTTCGCCTGAATTGGTTTTCCTTTCGAAGGTGAAGCATTTTCGTTTTCCGCAACCATTTTGGAGCGGTATTTGTGTTACCAAGTGGTCCACAACTGCAAAACAAACAAACATCGATTCAGTATCACGGCACAAACTAAATTTTATAGATTTAATCAATTACTATAACAATAGCACAACGGCGTATGTGATTCGAGCTGATGCGTCCTAATTTTGCTTCTTCGCAAAGTCCCACACTAAAACCCAGTTCGCGTGCACGTCCGTATTCCATCAGTTTGCCTCTACCCGTTTCGTACTTATTGACTCGCTACTTTTACGATCCACAGACTTATTGTCGCCACTTATACTCCTTCTTTCAGCGTCGGACTGAATACAAATTGAATGAAACGTCATCATCGAACAAAGAAATAAAATTATGCATAAAAATAAGTCAATAATCAAATATGCTCTCTTCTGCTGCAAATTATGACGAAAAATCTCAACGTTTCATCGAATTACAGCAATTTGAATAATTTTTCAATTAGTCACAGTAATTTACAAATTTACACATATACAAGCCCACATTGCATTGCGCATACCACACAAAACGGAAGCAACAATCAAACACGCAATGAACAACAATATCATTCATATATCTCTTTATTCAATTAGACAGCACTTGTACTGCTTGAATTACAGACTTGATGTCGCCTGAAAGTAAACGCATACGATCAAGTACCATTTCAAGATTATTTTATTATTCAACTTGGGCGGACGCGGCGAGTGTATGCGAAATCAACTTTATCATGAAAACACGCGTCATTAAAACGCCTAGAACTTTTGCTATTTTTAATATCTCTGCTTTTTATCAACTCGCTAATGAAAACGGAAAGAATGTTGGTTCGAAATTAAATTGAAATGTGAATCAGGAAGCAGTAATTTAAAAAATGAGCAACATGGTACAAATATTAAATGAGACAGAGTGAAAGTGCTTTTCACGTGTGCGTGAAAATATTTGGTACATATCCAGAAATTCAACAGTTAAGTCATGTAACCCACATCATTAGCTACTAGAAATAGAGGTCATTCGCCTCCGTCATTTCGCATTTATAGTTACGAAAGAAAACATCAAATTTTGCGTCAAAATTACTCCCTTTTTGTGCCAATTTATCAGAATGCTAATCAACTTAAACGGCACTCCTTCGGCATACACACCACGTACAACAAAACCTTCGACAAGCAGCAGATGTGGGTGAACAAGAAAATGCGACAAGTCCATTGTTCGCGCTGCTGTTGATTTACTCACTCGATTAGCTTTAAATGCTTAAACTACCACGAAAATCTATACAAATTGCGATTAAACTGTTGACATTCTACTAAATTCAGGTAGCTTTACCTGTTGAAGTCTTAAAAACAAACCAAAGTAATTGATCCATAAAATAAAAACATTCTAAATCAGTTTAGAAATTTGCTCAACTCTTGTAACTGCACAATTTAACGAATGACTATTATCTTCATGTCAGCCTGGTTAAAGTAGCGTTTAATTGTACTTTAAATGCCTATGACGTAATATCTGAATTATCTTCACATTACTTACAATTTCAATTCATGCATTCATGCCAACTTTGTGGCAATCGTTAACTCCACTAACTCAAAACACGGATAATCTAAAGTCGTTGATATTTAGTAAATATACCTAGACAAAGTCTAGTACATAATTAAACACCTGCACTAGATGTCAATATACGAGTGCATAAATTAACATTGATGCATGAATCATTTGTAAGTATAATGCCTACCTAACCGTTTGCAATAACATTGCTCAGCTAGCAGGAAATGCATTTTGCTTGTTCTAATCGCTTGGTAAACCGCATATTTCAACTGTACAACAACAACCACCACAAGTATTGCAATCATAACCAAAAATTAATCTAACTTTGCCACTCATTGTTCTAATCTCACAACTATGTAGCAAAGTAGAGTGGAATATGTCATTATTTTATTTAACTATGCCATAGAAATGACGTATTATTCATGACTATTCAAGTCAATGTTTCCTGCGAATTGGAAACATAATGATGTCACCTGACATTAATAATAATACGAAAAGATACGTAAACAAGCGAATATGGAATGAATGAATGAGATAATGTAAAAGTAATGTTGAATATGTTAAGTTAACTTGATTCGCCAAGGTATGCATTTGCAAATGTTAATTAACATAAAAGATGCTTGAAATAGCACGAATGATTCTAATTCGTGACTGCGATGATTAAGACTTGTTGCTTTTGCATAGAATGAATAAGCAATCGAATGATTGCAAAATAGAAGTGCAAAATTTAGTCACTGGATAAATATTTTCATTAGGATCGATTGATGAGGCAGTGATCTAAACATTTAAAGCGATATTACAACCTGCAGATGACAAGCAATTGCGCGGCATGCTCTGAAGCCGCGCAGCCTCAATAAATATCATTTGGTAACCCAATTGAAAGGTCATGCGTGGCGATCATCATCATCGTCTAAAAATATATTGTATTCATTCGCCGAACCAGTTTAGTAATCCATTCATTATCAAATTTCTTATAATGCTTCTTCTATTTATACCGAAATAACATCCTCGAATGTAAATATGTTCTAGATGGTTCTAGAACAAGTGCATTCGATGCGAGATTAAGCCATAACCAAATAAAAAGTATATGACCCAGAGACAATCAAGTATGACATCATTCGAGCGCCCGAAAGACATCGAATAAGAGTACTACTGCATAGTTTATCGTTTTCAAGGCAATAAAACTCTAAGTCGGTCGTCCATTTGCTTAAAAATAGCAAAAGCATATTTTGCTCGGATTGGTATGATCAAAGCAAGCAGCAGCAGCAACAACATAGAAGCGATTTCAACTGAACCAGCATAACTCGCTTGCTCGATGCTACCTACCCATATAAGCATAACATCCTATCGATTAAACCGTAATTCAACGTGATGCACACACATATTGCAATAGTAAACGTTCGTGCGATACGATACAAACTCTCATGCGCCGTTTATAACCAAGTCACACGCACGTACATATAAATAAAAACAATGAGTAATCGCTCGCGCGCGCCGTATGTGTGCTACTCTAAAGTGGTCGTTTTTCATTCGTTCACTAACTCACTCAATCAACGACGAACACATGTATTAATTTTAAAGGGAAATTCCTAAAGACCTACGTTGCATAAAGAAGTGACAACAGATGCGCAGTCAACCCAATTTTCACAGATTTGTTATGTATATCCAAGCGATTAGCGTTTCGTTAATAGCAATTCCCCTATGAGAGACACGAATCACTGGCGATGGCTGAAACAACCGTTACACGCAGTTTTGTTGTTTTGTGTGTGGAAGGAAAGCGAGGTACGCGGCGGCGAAACACACCTTGCTTTTGTATACAAATCCAAGCGCTACGATGATGCCATACAGGTTGCCGTTCGGTACGTGCGCACAGGCCGCGGATAGAAAACAACAAGTTTTCCACGTCGACGCCGATTCGATCGCAAGAATATTATTCACTCTCAATTGCAAATATGATTGCGCGCTATTCGCTTGCTTGTTTGTTTGTTTGCTGGTTACTCACATTCGATGATCGATTCGGATTAATCGCAGACGGCAATCCGCATACGTTGGATGAATATGGAGTTCTTCCGTTCGGGCAGCTCTGATTGATGCACAGACGGCAAGTCGTATTTGTTGTTGCGAGTGGATGCAATTTGTTTATGGACGAACGGCACACACATGCACAGCGAACTGGGATGGGCCACCATAAACAATACAACCGCTACACAACAGACGCGACAACTGGCTGTTCCACGCAACACCAACACTTCTACCTGACTGTCAGCGCACGACTAGCGAGCGCGGGCCACTCGCCTGCCTGACCCAACCAAGCGCCGCTCCACCAACGTACGCGCACGCACACCATCAAATACGCCGGCTCGTATGTACAAGCGGATGTGTGCCATGCGCGGTGCCAACACTTAATCTACTACTACCTACCTCTCATACCATCCCGCGCATTAATGCATTCAATAAATGTTCTCTCCTTATCTTGCATGTTCCACGAACGCGTGCGGAACGCAATGATACTTTGTTTAAGAATGCAGTTCACAAGCAGATCATCATTATCAACGCTGAAACAGATTTTGATTAGAAAAAACATGATTACAAGGAAAATGCGTTTTTCATCAGCACAGTAATTTTCATCGAATTACTGCGATATTCCTCATTCTTGAAATCTAAGAACTTGATAAACATCTATGCTTCACAGGTGGCTGTCATTTCTTTGTAATCAAGCTCATAAGAAGTTGTTATACAAATTCAACCAAATTATTTGCATTTGCATATTTTTCCACGTAGAAACTAATAAGAATATTGCAGTCATTCATAATTATAAATAGGTTACTGCCATGAGATGAAAATATATTAAACTTTATGAACGCTTATAACACAAGACTATAAACAATGACGTAACGTTTATTTATACGAAGCGAAGAAAGCTAGCTGCTGAAAGAAACGAACTTGTAAGTAGAAACATTCTGTTGAATGTTATCATTAAATGCAATGCAATGATAGAGTTGCATTTTACGTGTAAATTCGATTGTAATTTTTTGCTATTCTTTCAGCACGTACGTGTGGTACACACTAAACTTTCGTCATGAGTTATACTTAGGAATGTTGTCACGCCCAGCCGATGATATCACCCGTCTTTACTTCAGCGTGTAAACAAAATGGATTTGACATTCGTTCTTGAATGTAATTAGTTTAATTCAGACACTATCAATTTATTCGTCGCTTATCGCCTTTAGACATGCGAGCAAAATGTTTCACAATGCGGTGAACATTTTCCATAAACAAAATACAAAATAGTTCTTATTAATATTCATAATACGCGATAATTGATAGTGTTCCACGTGCACTTAACAAAATAAATTCAAATTTAGGAGGATAACTCATTACATGTATCATCATCATAAATTAAATTAAACTAAACTAATTATGTTTCGGAAAAGATTAGTATAGTTTTAGCTATATTGTTTTATACAAACAGATATAGACATTTACAATTCTATGTGAGTTTCTGAATAATTGCTGCATTCAGCAGGCCTGCTTCCGCCAATGTTTGAGTGTCATCTAACTCTTTCGGAGGATATGCCGTCATTAACGAGAACGTACGTGTTTCATACTGAGGTCTTGCAGATATTATGTAATTTCGTACTTGTTGCACTGTATGCTGATGATTAAACATTCCAATTAGGCGTGTACCATCAGCCAAACGGATTTGAATGCTACGAAATAAAAATAGAATGAATGATGATGCTTGTGAGTAAAATGTGACATACTTTGTAGTGGGCTGTTTATCATCCAACTTCAAATTCTCCTTGGCATGTTTCTCGTTTACCTTATCATCATCTGGACATGGGGCACCAATTGTTGGTGGCGTTGGGCTACCTAAGGTGTGACCTTGGCCTTGGAATACATGCCTAGATCTGCAATCATGCATATTTGCTGGAGGAGCATAGGCAGTCATTCTGTGATCCTCCATACTGACATGCACCTAAGAAATAAAATGTTCCAAAAACTAATTTGTTTGGGAAATGAGCAAACTTACAACTTCGCCATAATCCTGTCGCAATTCGTGAGGAATTTCACCTCGTTTCACAGAACTAAGAAATTCTTGATTATCAGGATCACTGTACAATCTCAATTCACCATCATCCAAAGTAAAACCATCACGCCATAATTTCAATGATACTTGGCGTGGTCGTTGGGGTGCAGCAACGCCTGGAACTGCCTGTGTATCCTCACTTGTTTGACCTAATGTGTAACCAGTGCCCCTGAATGTTTGTGACCTGCTGCCTCCAGCTTTGGACTCTAACAATTCTATGCCATGGCTATATAGAAATTAGAGTCAAATAGGTTGTGGTGGAATTAAAGTGATCATAGTTACTCTTTCACTGATTTGAACATTTCATGAACAATATCCTTCTTTTTGGGTCCCAGGACTTGTTGACCGCTGTGCTCAGAGCCACCAGCATAGAATGCTTGACCCTCCTCCTCCTCATCCTCACTGGATGCATTATTAAGTGAGTGAATTGTTGCAAACTTAGGATTTGTCTTCTTGCTTGGAGGCTTGAAGCGGGGCATGTCTAATGATGGAGGATGATTATCTGCACCTTCAATTGATTCTATGTCTGCACTTGGTTCGACATCGGCATCGCCGTCGTAGAAACTCGCTAGAGCCATCTGATCAGAATAGATTTAGTTGTACACGGAATGCATATTTATAGAGTCGAATAAAATAAGTTGCAAAATGTATACAAGCAAATCTAACCTCTAAATTCCATGTTGCCGAATCGAGATAAAATCGCGCTCGCTCATCATTAGTGCCTGTCACAGCTTTAAACTGATCCAATTTTTCGCTATTATCGCCCATAATGAGGTAATGTGTTGGTAAACTTGTACTTAAACAATTTGATGAAATCTGAACAAAGCCTGACTGGCAAAAAAGTTATGTTGTACTATTTGACATTTGTCGTACACTGCAGCAGAGCGTAACTTTACCTAAAAGATTTGTGTTGCACACTGTAGCACTAAAATTTTTATGCCCGCACGTTGCACACGCGTGATACACAATTTACACGATTTATTATTATATTATACACGATAAAACGTAAAGAACATTAAGAGATTGCACGAGATCACACACTTCTTGTATTGTTATTAGTGATACTGAAGATTGCCACGTGGTGGCGTCGCTCTGAAAATTTACATTTGATGTCATTATTTTGGGTTTGACATCAAACCCACATCAAACCAGCCTGGCGTGCAACAAATTTGATTCCACTTATCACTTTTCACCCGGCGGTACAACAACGTCTTATGTGGGCTCGAAGAATTGATGAGAGCGTGCCAAACGTGTCATCGACGAAACAATGGTAAGTACATAATTTATCACCTACGCACATTGTTCAATGCAGATTTGGTTACTTCATAAAACTGCAGTCAGTTGCAGAGTTCCTCAAGGGTCTGCCCTCGTTCGATGAAAACAATTTCACCAAGTTCCATGTAGATCAAAACAGTAGATCTTCAATCAAGAGGCCTGCAGTATATGTGCCAACCAGAGACTTTCCATCAGAGCAAAGTAAGTGCATTAACTTTCAACTAGTTGTGAATTATGGGAACTCATTTGTAATATGTTTTAGTTATTGTGACTGAAAAAACAAGCATATTGTTGCGTTACCTGCATAAACACTGGGAGAAAGAAGTAAGTTGTCATATTTTATCGTTACTGTTTGAGACATTCTCATTTTGGCTATTTTTAGATTCTGCAGAAGAAACGGGACAATAGTATGGCAGAGCTTGATGAGGAATCAAGCAGGAAACGGCCTCGTCTAGATCCTGCTGGTGCACTTTGATCACAAATAGTGCAATCACATTCTACACCTTCAAAGCTGAAACAAAGCATGAACATGAAACACAAATCACAATCATTTTATTTAAATTTCTGTGTTATTATCTTTTTTATCTGATACGTGTAAAGTGCATTTCCATGTCCATGATTTCATATCCAGTAAGAATATGTAGAATAGATTAAAACTATTATTTATATTTATTATGTTGACAACTTTCAGCAATGTTGGGTTTCTGTGTTATTTGATAGGCTGTTATATGGATATTTTGCATTCAAGTGTATCTATTTGTAACTGAATGCATGATGCAATAAAATTGAATATTCTTTGCATTGCACTTCCAGTAGCCATGAATAGTATTCAATGTTCAATTGTTTTTGGTGTTGTATGAAATTATTTTTGGATGAAAATAATAGAAACAAAGGTAAACAATAAATATCAATTTTCAGATAAAATATTGAATTAATTTGTTATTTGAAAGAAAGATATGTATAAATCACATTAAAATGTATGTACATGCACTTATTATTAAAATGAACTTTTATTCATATGGTCTATTGTTTTAGATGTAAAAAAATATAGATGTTACAAAACATCATCCGGCTATCGAATAAATATACATTTTTTATAGTAATTTTAAATTTAAATGATATGTTTAAATAATTTATGTTAATAAAATAATATTGATACGGTGAACAAAAGGTGTGTTTCCGCCCGGGATCGAACCGGGGACCTTCCGCGTGTTAGGCGGATGTGATAACCACTACACCACGGAAACTTGGTAATTTCCTTATAAATCTTCGTATATAATTTGTAAATTTTAATTTGGGTTACGATTAAAAAAGAGAAATCTATTTTAATGTGTGTATTTTAATCCTGAAATATTGTAAAGTGCAATATCTGAATAATTCTCCAATATCGTAAACATTTTATGAGTATATATTTTAAGTTGACTGCGTACAATAATTATAAGTAATAATATGGATTCTAAAGTATCCACAAAAGTGCTGCGGTACAGTGGTTGTGAATCACTATTCTAATAAATCTTTAAAATATTCCTTAATGATCAAGTCATTTTCCTGACTCATTACGAGTTTAGCTTGGCAACATTGCAGGCATCTCATAAAATATATCTGTTTACATCAGGTGATTTCACAGCTAGTACTCTTGCTACCGTGCGGCGATTGCGCGTCGAGGAGCGTCGAACTTCGGACTGCTTCGAGCGAGTGCGGTTTACTAAAAGTTTACAGACTCAATTGTTTATATTAAAATCAACAGAAATTTAATTAGAAAACTTAATTATGGCCCAGCAAGGGTTATTCAGTTATGAAACCTTGGTTCGGGCAATTGCCGGTGCTACGGTGAGTGCAATTAATCACTAATTGCTGAGATATATATATAGCAAAAGAATAAATGGTAAATATTTAATTTACAGGGAAGTGTAATTTCCATGACGGTTTTTTATCCACTCGACACAATACGATTTCGTTTGCAGTGTAAGAAATGTTTATATACTGATGTTATTTGCGAATTGTTTATTTATTGCTGGTTTTATAATAGTGGAAGATGAACATTCTGAACATTTGAAGACATTAAATACATTCCATGCTATCATTCATTTACTGAAAACTGAGGGACTGTAAGTGTATTATAATTTGCAAATGTAGTGGGTGCATATTAATTCAATATTTTAGAGAAGCTCTGTATCGAGGAGTTAAGCCAGTATTACAAAGTTTAGCAGCTTCTAATTTTGTATACTTTTATACATTTCATGCACTGAAAAAGTTAAATAAGACTGCTGGTTACCATGACTTGCTATTAGGAATTATAGCAGGTGTAAGTAATGTTTTAACTACACTGCCATTATGGGTAGTGAATAGTAGATTAAAGGTATGGAAATAAATTACATATACTTTAATTATTCAAGTTATTCTAATCATTGTGGTTTTACAGATAGAGAAACCAAAGTATTACACAGGATTACTTGATGGTGTAGTTCATGTTGCCAACACTGAAGGACTTAGAGCTTTATGGAAGGGTTTGGGACCATCTTTACTTCTAGTTATCAATCCTGCAATACAATTTACCTTGTATGAAACACTTAAAAAACGCATACCTGTACGTGGCGCTGCTTCATTCTTTCTCTTGGGGGCTATCTCAAAAGCTTGTGCTACTGTTGCTACTTATCCGATACAGTTAGCGCAGACCAAGCAGCGTCATGGCATTAATAGTGATGTAAATATGGCAGCACTTTTATTGTCTATTCTGAAACGCAATGGTCCAGCTGGTCTCTTCCAGGGTTTGGAAGCTAAACTATTGCAAACTGTTCTGACAGCCGCTCTCATGTTTGTTTCCTACGAGAAAATCGTACGATTCGTTTTTCTTATACTTATGAATGGCAGAGTCAAAGTGAAGGCTTGATAAAGGTTGATAAAATAGGACTGTTGTTTTTGCAAGGGTGGTTCTTTTTACACATGGGTGTTAGCTTTATTATTAGGGTGATATAACTACAAAAATATTGCAATTTGTGTGGTGATTGTCTGGTCAGTATCATAACTATTTAAATGGTCTACATGTTACTTAAAAATATCTGTGTACACTATAGCTAGTCGACTTCTATAGTTTAAGTAAATTAATTGTATGATTTATGTGACCCATTGTTTAATTACACTTGACATACTAAACTAAATTAATGATGGTTTTGAAAGAGATTCCTATCCAAGTCTAGTTCCTGACAAGTAGGGGTGCATGTTTGAAAAAGGTTACGCATCTTTGTCCGAAAATCAATATAACCTCCCTCATTAAGGGTGCTATCAAACTTTGCAATGTTACACAAACAAATATTATGTGATAGATTCATATAAAAAGGATGCGCATTTGAAAGTTGTTCATAATAGTTAATTGTCATATTATGAGGCGCCGGTTTTCCAAGTGTTTCGCAATTTGTTTGGTGTTTGTGAATGCCCTAATTTTATGGAAAATTTATAAAATAATAGGAGACGAGCAGAAACTAAATATTTTGCAGCCGGAATCACGCATACGACCTACAAAGCAGTCAAGCAAACATTTAAGCAAACAAATAACCATTGTGCTTCGAGATTTCGATATTAACGAGAATGATGTTGCGGATACAATTGAATCCTTCCTTAAAATATTTCCAAATATGCAAATTCTTATCATTGCCGATACGAATCCTTATCCGCCGCTGCAAATCAATTACCGCGTAAATGGAAACATACGATTTGTTAATCTGTCTCCCTCGTTCAATACGCCTTATTATTTTAATCCATTAAGTTTGGTAAAAACGCCATACGTTTTATTTGTTCCTGACTCAACGCGAATAGTGCATCGACAAATAATACAATATAGTATTAATACTTTACGTAATGATACCAATAATATCATTGCGATTCCATACAACTCAAAGAAGAATTTGACCTGCTTTAATGTGCACATGCAACCAAAGGATTGGTCAATTCGCTTCAACAAATCCAGAACGCAGGACGAATGTACCTTTGTTGCTGGCAAACATGCTACTTTAATCGAACTGAATACATTGTACAAATTGAACAATCCGTTCTTGTTACCGCATCCGCATTCGTTGTATTTGCAAACGTCGCTCATTAAGATAAAGGTAAATGATATAATACTGTGACCAGCCTTGAATTGATAATAACAATACATTATGCATAATTTTCAGATAAGGATTCTACAAAACATACAGTTGCTAGACGGCAAATCCATATTTTATTCGCATCATTTGAATCGGCAGAAAGCAAAGCTAGATAAAGCTAATTTGAAACGGGTGTATGCAATGTATGGTATTAAAAAGTCCATTACTGATAATGGCATGAGTGAGAATTTTGGATGTACACGCGATACACCACGTTGTTTTGGCAGTATTATTAATTATACACCATCGTACATCTACGAAAACAAGGAGACGCCGCCATGTTGTCTGCAGAATTTGCGAATTACTGCAAAACATGTTTTCAACGCATTCCAAGAGGCTGGCATTAGATATTGGCTGGAGGGTGCAAGTCTGCTGGGTGCAATGCGACATGGCGATATCATTCCAACTGATTATGATGTCGATGTGGGTTTTAATCGCGATGATTTGAATCGCTGCGTATGGCTGAAACGCGCAAAAATGAAGACCGTAATTGATAGTAAGGGTTTCGTTTGGGAGAAAGCAACCGAAGGCAATTTCTATCGAGTATTATATAGTAAAGTAAATAGGATTTATGTTAATTTATTCCCATTTTACTCGAAGAATGGCACGATGTTAAAAGATGGCTGGTTTACGAGTCAAGTTAATACCGACTTTCCAGATCATTATTTACATCCAATGGCCAGTATTGAATTTATTGGACGCACAGTTCCAAGTCCTAATAATATTCGAGATTTTTTAGAGTATAAATTTAGACCGGGTATTATCGAAGATGGTGATGTACCAGATTTTAAGAGCAAATTCACTTGAAGCAGATCCTCAAAGAATGAATATCTTCCATTTTAAGTGCGCTTTGGAAGAATATAGATAAACAAGTGTTTTCTATTAGTATCGATATATTACGAATATTCAAGATAATGTTTCGGTGCCAAATTTATAAATTTTGATCCAACATCGCATACAATTGTAGTATATTGTTTAATAAATGTTGAATAATAATTATTTAAATCTTCATATGAATAAACTTACAACTTGCTGGATTGCTGTGATTATTTTACAGGTATCAATGTGGTCGTAATATCCTTGTTTGTTGAAATTACCAGTGGTTCACGGACGACTGATAATAATTTATCCAATTTCATACATTGCAATGTAAATTGATCCAAGTGTTGTTGCTTCTTTGGTGCTTTGCATGGTATGCGCAGATTCGGTGATAATTTTAATGAAGTTACACAGCCCCTAAATAAATTATTGTTGTTGAGAAGTTTTTTATACACTGCGCAACTGTATATAATTTCGTAAATTACTTACTTGTCATCACCAACTATAATAATTGGAAGATTGTTGTTGAATGCAATTGTTGTCAATTTATTGCGTTTTCTCGATACCACTGATTGTACGCAAATTGGTTTGTATTTGTTTATGTTTAAATCAAATACGTATGCTTTGCCTTCATACGTAACAGCAGCGAAAACTGTCGATGAATAAGGCGCCCATTGAACATCCGAAATAACAGATCCTACATCAAATGAGAACAATGGATCTCTGAAATTAAAAACAATAAGTAGATAATCTTCTTATAATTGGTTATCTTACAATCGTCCATCTTCCCAAATTTTAATACGCCAATCACCACTGCACGAAATGAAGATATCAGAGTTGAAAAAGTTGTAGTTGATTTTATACACAGATAATTCATGTGCTCTGTATGTTAATAAGTACTGAGAGCTGTAATTGACGCTGCATTTGAATATAAATCCTTCTTCGGTACCAATTAAATAAATATCAGGCTTCTTTGGATGCATCACTAATGCTGTAGCACAACCTAAAATAATGAATGCGTTTTTAAATGGTGATTGCATTTCAGATGAAAATTACATATTAAAGGTACAAAAGTGCCATCGGGACCAGCTGCCGGAGGGCTATCCATTACAAGTTTGATGATGTGTGTGACGGCAAGTTCAGTTTGCATTAAAACGTAATTTTTTACGACGCCGTCGTTCGAGACAGCGTAAAAGTTTAATTCGCCATCTGGCAAATCGGGTAACCATTTTACCTATAAGCCAATCATCCCTTTAATTACAATTTGTCATTAATCATTGCTTGGTTTACTTGCCGACCAAACTATCCCAAGACATTTGCTTTTGTACGTTTTCGTTTCATAGACTGGCTGTGAAGTACTCGCATGTATATTGTAAATAAGAATATTACCATCGTATTGACCACATACAAGCATGTAAGGATAATTACGATGTACATCAGAGCACATTACAGCTGAATTTGTTACACAAATACTTTCTGGAAATGATGGATTCTTAATTGTGAATAAACAAATGTATCCTTTCGAAGTTGGTTTTAGGAAGTCCACTAAAATAAATTATAATTAATCTTTTTTTAATCTTCAAGGCTGTGAGGGCTGAAATAAGTATTTTAAGATGATAGGGGAATGTTTAAACTTACATGAACCAAAGCAAGCAATAAATAAATCATAGTACCAAGGATTCCACATTAAGTGTGTAACTGTATACTCTTTTAATTGATCATATTGATATTTCCATAAGGGTAGTAAAGTGCCTTCATCGTCTCGATATTCATCTGAGGGGTCCTCCCAATATCGGTAATCTGAAAGGCAAAAAGAAGGTTAATAGTGGATTTTAAATGAGTTATGATTCTATAGTACCTTTTGCTATATCATCATAAGTATTTAAATTAATCATTCTTTCCAGAACTTTCCAGCATTCAAACACGCGCAAAACTACTTCGGCGCTTAACGCTGTAGTTTGTTTCTTTGGTTTTGCTGGTGCTTTATGCCCCGAATGACCACCTCCTTCTTTAGCTCTTTCTTTACGTTCGCGTTCACGTTCCTTTTCCCTTTCCTGCGCATCAAAGTCCTCTTGATACGCGTCAAAAATTATCCACTGAAGAACGTTGGCACTGAAGTTTTCTGTTGGTGGTGGAACAGTTTGGCTTTCTTGATTCTACAAATTTATTTATTATTTACGCAGTGAATAAAGTTTTAGGGATTTTACTCGGGCAGGTGGAATTATTGATAAGGCGGCGCGTTCGCAGAAATTAAATTGATTCTTTAATTTGCCCCCTTGCTTTGCAACTTCTGCTTCTTCTTCATCAGGACCTCCGCCAGCTTGCGTTACTTCCTCCTCCTCTTCCGCCATTTCATTCTCTTCGTCCATGCCATCTTCTCCTGGTTCTTCAGTATTTGCGTGAGCTTGTGTTGCGTGAGCTTCTTGAGCTTCGGTGTCTTCAGGTTCATTATCTCCCTCGTCGTCAATTTCTAATAGAACCACTTTAATAGAAAAGAATTAGGGCGATTTTTATAAGTGATTAGAAAATTATTCACAGTCAAGGCCTTGTTCCATGTATTGTTTCTTTGCTTCCTCGGAAGTTTTATGTAAATAACAACCCACTTGTTCATAAACAAGAACATGAGACTTTGGTTGTGCTACATAAACAAAACATCCCTCATTGTAGCTGAATTCGACAATATTTTCCGGTGCTAACGGATTGGTCAAAACTAAATTCCGACCGATGACTTCTTTAAGTTCCTGATTAAAATGAATGATGTATAATGGCTTGAAAAATGTTTGATATACTTACAGCATCAGATAATTCAATTTGATCTTTAGGCTTTGCAAGTTGTTTAGATTTTTTCCATTCCTCCAAATCATCTTCAAGATCTTTATGACTTGTTCGCTTTTTCTAAAACTCGCAAGTTTAATTAAAGTGTTGTTTAAGAATACTAATTACCCTCTTACTGGAGCCGCTGATTTATCCTTCTTTGGACCCATTTTTACTCTTTAATTATAATGAAATATTGAAGAATATTTGTATAATGTCAAGTAAAGTTTATTTCGCAATAGTGATCAAACAAATATAGTGGTTGTCATGGCAAAACAGGAATGGTATGATCATTTGAAGTTTTCTGTAATAAAAATAGAAATTGCTGTATTAAAAAATATAATAGAAAAGATTTAATTCAAAAGATTAATTTGTTATGAACAACTTTTTATGTTGTATTCGAGAGGAGAGTTGCCTAGTGTTATGCCTGCATTAGAATTAATTCAAGGAGTTTTATTGATTTTTTGAATGAATACAGGACTAACATGGTGGCGGCGTTATGAGCACCGTATGTTTGATAACAAACTAAACATTGCCAGAGTTTAGCAAGTGAAACTTTGTTTAAATAATGCCCAAAGGGTAATTTTACGTGTACAATGGAAGATAGTGGGATTGATAGTGGAGATCATAATGGATGTGAACATGTTCCGAAAGTGGGACATTTTTCGGTGAGTCTTTATTTATATCTCATGAAAGCAGTATGTGATTTAATTAATAATTATGCAGACCAGCGACAGTTCAAGTGCAGACAGTGGGCGATCACCACCGAGGCTACAACAAGCACTGCCTCCAACATCCAAACAACTTCATCGTCGATTGGAGGCGCGGATTGAACATGCAAAGCGTCTTCATCAAGAGTATAGCACCACGCCGGGTTTAATTCCTATCCAGAGATTACCCATACCTGGGGCTAAAGATCAACAGCCATTGGTACAATGGGATACTGATGATAGTGAAGAAGATGTGGTTAACTTCTTTCCACTATCACGCAAGGAGTGCCGCGTCCATCAAGAACTGACTGACACATTTAGCATAGAAGAGATGAGCATATCGGGTGACGAAGAGGACGAGGAAGATTTACATTTGGTACCCCCGCAAACTGTTTATAAAAAGTTTGCTTGTTGTTCGTTTCCGCTATGCATACTTTTATAGTACTCTGGCAGTCCAAATCAGGATGAAGGATTAATCAGGATCATCACTAATTGCTATAAATAAGCTAACTATCTTGCCATCTAAAGTACATTGGCAGTCAATTATGATACAAAGCAGAAAATTTTATAGTTGACTTGTCATATTGTTCTTTATATTTAATATCTATATCATATTACTAATGATTGTTTAAAGAGAGAGAGAGATAAAAGTATTTAAAAGAGTGCCACAATTAATTGTCATAATATATGAACTATTTTAAGGTATAATTTAAACAGTACAAAGATCTTGTTACAGTGCTTTCCAATGTATGAGAAACATGAATTATAAATTCAAATTTCTGTAATACTTTTTGTTACTTAAATTTATAATAAGCATTATTGAAATTTATAAAATAGAATCGAATTGCTGAGAAATGGATGATTGAATAGAAATATTTAATGTTGATGAAAATAGAAAAGTAAGATGAAAATATTATATCACCTTTATAAAAACGTCTATTACAAATATATCTTAAATTAATCAAGGCAAATGATATAGGAATCTGTTAATTTCCAAATATGCGAGAAATGTTCTAGAGTTTGTTTTCTTTTTTTTGTAGAGTATTCTAGAAAAACAAAAGTAGCTTTAATGTATAAACGAATAGAGAGAATACGTGTAAATTGTAAGTTTCTTTGATTTTCTAGAAATATTCTAGAAGTATTCTAGATTTTTTCTTTCTATTCTAGAGTATTCTTATATAATCAAGGCAGTAGGTATAATGTATGAATGAATAGTGAGAATAGGCGTAAATTGTATAGCATTTTGTTTGTTGATATTCTAGAATTAGTCATGATTTTGTTTTATTTCTTTTCTAGAGCATTCTAGAAAAATTAGAATGACTGATTTAAAAAGCTATAGTTTATGAATGAATATAGAGAATAGGTGTAAATTGAGTAGCATTTATTATACTATTATTGTATTTGATGATGGAGTAGATTATTGAGATATTGTTTCCTTTAGAGTTAAACAGTAAAGTTAGTTGTATCCACCTGGCAATCAAATTGAATATAGTACTTGATGTGGCATCGGCACGCGTGTGCACATTCTGCACGCGAAACTCGTATTAAAATTACCAAAGTCAAGTATGCTGCACTTTGAGATGTTGCATTTACATGCGACCGCCCCCCAACTAACAACATTGTTAACTAAACGGTCACATTGTATTTGAATGCATCTATTTTCTGCCTCTAATTATAGCCATTGCGATAAACATTTATAGACTTAATTCTGTAGGTACATATTTTATATTATTTACAGCGTGTACCTAGTTCTCAAGGAGCGGGCGAATGTTTGCCGAGTGACTCGTGGTTATTTCCGGCAAGTGGTAATATTATTCAAGAATGTCCGAATCGAATCGCCGTTTGGACATTTTAGGCACGGCGGCGGCGGGCGGGCAGGCGGGCGGGCTGATTTTTCGGCGTGTGAGTGTGTGCGTGCGTGCGGCGGCGTATTTGCGGATGATGGTAGTAGTCGTAGTCGAGATATGAGTGAAGAAGCATGCGCGGGCTCGGGGACAAGGAGACGGCTCCGATAGTCAGTCAGCGGCGCAACGGGGTCGCAAGAGGAACCCCCGCGTGATGTCCGGGAGTGCGCAAACGGTGACTGCGGGGCGATGCTAGTGAGCCCAGACCTATGTCTGTCAGGAGCCTCCATCGCCGGGTATCAGGACCCGGTGGATATGTGCAACACTTCCACAACCAGTAAGTGACCATATTCCAATCCAACAACAATTACAGCCCTTTTCGTTACGTACCTATAATTACCACTGAATAATGATCAATTACAACAAACGCAATAAATAACATTGAAAACCACCCTCGAAAGAATCAATCATGAATCCGAATCAACGGGGGAAGAATCAAAAGTTGGTTGGGTTGCAAAGCACCCGAAAAAATCAAAAGGGAGCGAGTGAAAGGGTGCACGATGGTTGAATCTATGAACTTATGCTTTCCCTTCGTGCGAGTCGGAACTATAAATAGACCATGTGCCTCTCTCTGCATGTCGTCGGCTATAAAAAGCGTGTACAGAATGAATCACTTTTTCGCAATCGAATTAGAGACAAACGCAAAAAGCGACACCTTTTCCTTCTGTTTCTAACCAAAACTGCTACGCTTCGGCCGCCTTCACTCCTAGTGTTACATAACAACTAAACCGCTTCCTTTTTCGACATACGAAAAACCTGAAGAATTCACTCTCGTGAAATCATTGGATGATTGAATGAAGCACTTGCACATTTAATTTATGAACAATTGTAATTGTACGATGCACGCATGATTAAAACGCCATGTGCATAAATTACATAACTCGGTCTCATCTTCTCGACGTGTGTTTGGAAGTAGTTCAATTCCTGCGCTTAGCCATGTTGCAGACAGCACTTGCTAGGATGACATCGACATCGTGTAGATTTTGATTCATTGAATATAACTGTCACTGGCAGTATTGCTAACGTTCCACCGCCTCCAACATAACCACCCTTTAAGCCACCCACCCTCTTCCGTTATGTTAGCATATCTTTCGCGTAGATTTTTTGCCATGTTGATAATCGCAAGCATTGCATATCTGATCATTACTTGCACTAGATTTAGGTTAAAATCGTTTGCAGTGAAGTGATATTTTATTGGCACTCATTGATTATGTATCGGCTTTTCCTGAAATTCATTCCTGCCGGCTAATTCAATCGATACGACGTAAATTATACACCAGTCAATTGGCTTAGTGTTACAAAAAAAATATACTAGAATTATACATGTTTACCCCTTTTTCCTCACAGCGTAATAACCAAAGAGATATTATTATCGCTGATGGCGGATTTATATGGTGAATTTAGAGTGCGATTTAAGGTTAGGTGCATCCTTGAGAAATTATTTATAATCTAGTGGAGCATAGTGATTATAATGATCCTTGAAATACGTGCAGGCTCAATACGTGACTATCTAATGGGATGGAATGAGGTTAGACTTCCATGTGCCATTTGTTACCAAGTCTAATTTCAACACATGTATGTCAAGCAAGGGTAAAAAGTGGTGCAGGCAATGTACAGAGTTATTCGAGTTTTGCGTTTTACGGTGTAGTAAGTGCCGTGAGTATTGCTGTTTTAGGCTTTTTCGGGCGTTATAATATAAAATAATATAAAATGTGGGGGTGGGAGGGTGCATGCATGCGAACGGGGTGCGCGTATTGTGAATTCAGGTTACCTTTATCTTGTCGTGCTTCAATAGAATTGGATTACATTGGTGGCATTATCGTGTTTCGCAGCAGGCTTTTGCAAACTTTTCATGCTGGTTCTTGTCTTTTTTTACAACGTTTTGGATTCACTATTTTATGATGTTTTATATTCGGCTGGCTTTAGAGCCATACAAAACTATTGCTGAAAAAGTTGTTTTACTTTTGCGAAGAAGGCATTGAAAGGAAAGAGAACATAATAAAAAGAAATATTTGTTCAATAAGAAAGTAATATTAAGTCAAAGTTTAGTTATTCAAACTTTAATTGGATATGACCTTTAAGACTATCGATCAGTAGTCCATTACCCAATTTATTTAATCATTTTACTTAGGTAAATTGTTATCTAATTTCTGCAAAATTATTAGATTGAAAGGCATTAAGTTTGGTGGAATAGGGTGCATTATAACATGAGTAAATTTGCCATATAAAATAATTACCCATATGCTAACTAACCATCTAATTTCTTATAAATATTATAAGTAAGTAATGTTGATTCAAAGTTAATTAGCTTAAAATTTAATTGGCTGAAATTTACTTACTTAATATTATTATTTTTCTGTTTTGCTTATGATTATCAAGACTAGCAATCACTGGTCATTTAATAATTGATAAATTACTATTTTAGGAGGCATAAATTTTGAAAATTATGCTACTAGTGCATGACTAAACCTGTCATACGGGTCACGTAGTAAATACATTTAGCAGAGCAACTCAACATAAATATTTGAGCATTTTTGGCAGGTGGACAAACAAATGCAGAAGAGGAATAAACAAATACGACAAATGATGATGCTACAAGCAGGGCGCGTTATACAAAAATTTATTGGCGCTTGCTTCGTGCACATGGTTCGCTATAAGCCGATTGTTTCTGCCAGTCTCCTTTATATTGATATTGATTTATGGAAAAGAGCACACAATTTCAATGGTCAACATTATATCGTACCAGTAGCGAGGCAGTGAGGCAGCTTTTTTCAATGCATTTATAGTTGGCAGTGCCTAGATTCAGCTTTGTCGATTGGCGTTGTCCTCGCTGGCTGGTGCAACAGCAGCATGTTAGGTATTGACTTTATCATTTAATCGAAGGATTAATTATTTATTAACAAACTCGACGTCACGTAGTTTCATTTTTACGTAAAGCTTTTGCTTTCGATCGTCCTCTGCATTACTTCCTACGGTCAATGCATTTCCACACTAGTAAAATGTACATTTCATTCTAGAAATTGCTATTTCTTCTTTAATTTAATATTTACTACGTTTATTGATTCGAATTTTTTACAGTTTTAATAATTTTGAAATTATTAATAGATTAATAGTGGAATATGTTTAGAATTTAATTGAAAATTAAGAGAAATAAGGAAAGAACATATTCATTCTCCTGATGTTTTTAGAAAACTCTAGAAAAAGAATTTAAATTATTTCTAGAATAATTCAGAAATTACAGATTTTTAAATCTGTGATTGATAGTTGAATATTTGAATTTTTGAGGATATTTTTTCGAGAAAATGAGTGAAAAATAAACGCATTTTCTGTATGAAGATTAGTTACGGTTCGGTTATATTTGTTTAACATTGTAGGAGTGCATTTGCTATGTTTGCGCATTCGCGGTTTGCACGGGCAGCAGTTGTACACGTTTAAGTCGGTATTATCCTTGACGGTTCGTTACCGGTGAACGGAGGCGGCGAGCAGTTTTAGCAAGTGCACATCTCGTGCATTCGCGTACGGCAGCGACATCGCAAACAAGCGGTAGGTATAACTAATGCGCGTTAAAGTATTACTTACGCGATGATCGTGTGTTGTGCAATTGGGTTACAAACTAACACGCATTCCCCTTTTGCTAAATTTCACCTCTATATTCTCCTTCATGTTCCGCATATGTGTAATGCACACTTAAATTCAGAGAGGGATGTTAAAAGATAGTTAAATTATAGTTATAGTTAAGCTGTAGGTTTTACGACAATGGTGTACTAGGAAGGGATGTAAAGAGAATTTTGCTTTGTGCATTTTCTGAATGCTCTAACTTAAGTAGTGTTCGGTTTTCTATTAAATACTTGCTAGTGGGTAGCGGGTTGAAGAAGTATTTTTAAATAGAGTGAAAATTGCGAAAATTTCGAATTGAGATGGGAAGTATTTCAGTGTTACTGCTTGCGCAGATGTCAGCTTCCTAATTGCGTGATGCCACTTTGCAAATTGGTTAAATTGCGTTAGGGCAAACTGCAACAAAATTGGACGAAGCGCACGACGTTGAGAAGGATTTTGTTAATATTAAACTCGTATAATTTACTACAACGCGCTGCGTATTCTTTGACTATGTATTAATAATTAAATTAGAGATACGTTTACTTTTCACATATTTTGTTGGTTTATTTAAATTTTAATTAAGTTGTATATTAAGCAATAAAAGTTAAGTTGGGAAAAGTTAAAAATTTTTGGTTAGATGGCAGTAAATGCCTTGTTTGCATATAAAATACTAAAGCAATGTGTGTGATTGTGTAAGGTGCGATTTTTCACACCTTCTTGTCACATGTTTATCAACAATACATGCTGTTTATAAGCGAAGATTGCTGATGATTATTCAGTAAACAATTATCATTAATCTATGTCATTAAATACAGTAGCATTATTGTTGATTATATCTTAAAAAGGTGTGAATTTTCGCACTTCTTTCTCACTTTCGTATTTCATTCATAAATTGTACGTGTAATATGCCTTTATACTGGCAACGTGTATGCAATGCACGTAAACACATACACAATATTAGATAAAATACGAGTTTTCTTTATCATTTTCTTTTAATTTATTTATAGGAATTTACAATTTTTGGAAGTCAAAAGCTTAGCACTTCTTTTGACTCATGCAACGGAACATTTTCATTAATTGAAAATGTATTTTAAGTAAATTAATTAATGATGAATTTTTTTTCTTTCAAAACATAAATTTTCAGAATATTTACGATAATTTCTCTTCACTTACGTACTTATGCCAATTTTTGGCATACTTTTAAGAGTTTTTTAAGTTTATTTTATCCTGGCTTAAATTTGAAGAAAACAAATTACTTAAATGATTTTAACAATATCAAATTGTGTGCATTTTGAGTTTATTCTTCCGAAAATCATTGTTGAATTCGCATGTTATAAATGTATAAAGCAGAAGACTTATATTTATAATGCAAACAAAACCACGAACCGGAAACCCGGAAACGAATATTGTGAAGTCGTAAGAATTACGCACGAATTGCTGCTCCCGCGCGCGCATTTGACGTGTTCGCTGAAATCCGCTTGTAAAATATTTACTCATCATTTTTGCACGAACGCGAAACGATAAACAACAATTTCGAATTCATTGCTAGGCTTCGTTTTTCTTCGCACAATTCACGCGCATTGCGTCTGCTCGAATTTCAGTAATTTCGCGCAAAGCAATCTCATGAATCCCAATTAATTAGCAGATGAAATACGATACGCGTCGATGAACTTTTTAATCAACCTCGCGAGCAAATCGTAATTGAAATGCACGCAAAGATGAGACGCGTGCAAAAAAGTGATTATCCGCATAATCATTAGAGGAAGAGGAAGTGTGTGGTGTTAAAAGCATGTTCACAATTGTTTGCCACCCTTGTATTGGGCATGGATGGATAAATGTAGTAAGTAAGTAAGTAAGTAGCTCGGTTCGCACAGTTAATTAAATGCTGGAGTGGCGCACACACCGTGAGCGCGTGCATACAAGAATGCCAGAAAGACACGTGCCACTCATCAGGAATTCATCGGCGTGCCGTCTGCTTTAGAATCGGCTTCCTGCCGCCTTCGCCGCCTGCCTTCGTCATTGTTATGATGATTATTATAGCGTGCTGCTCGTACAATTTCACTACTTGGCGGCCCACCCCCCTTTTCCGAATACTTGAGCTACCTGCTAGCAGGAGCATTATTGCCATCGAATCCGATAGTGTACAGGACGATTTTGATGGATGCCTCGTTTATGAATATTGAACGTTCCAATATTAATTAATGCGCGCATTCATAGCACAGAATACATCATTCTTGGCATGTTCAACTTCAATCAGTTAACTTATCAATATTAAAGAAGAAGTCTATTATTAATTAATTCAATATTGTTGTATATTAATTAACTGGTATTGAAAGAGGGATATTATTAGGTAAATAATTATAAATTTAAACAATTTTAGGAAGTAGCTCAATTACGAAATTGCGGAATTGAGGAGCAGTGCGTAGGTAATACAAGCATAATTTGATGAAATATGAGGCGTAAGAGGAAAATAAAGATGAACAAGCATTTCTTACGAGATGATTAACATCGTTAGCGTAACAGCCCT
This sequence comes from Aleochara curtula, assembly GCA_963978815.1. Classification (NCBI taxonomy): domain Eukaryota; kingdom Metazoa; phylum Arthropoda; class Insecta; order Coleoptera; family Staphylinidae; genus Aleochara; species Aleochara curtula. The sequence goes on along the minus strand of OZ022216.1, from coordinate 12,791,895 downwards.
TATCTAGTCGTGGATGTCCGGAGTTGGCGCGTCGCGACGCTGCTGAGGTGAAACATGCGCGCGCGAACGCAGCACCTTCGAGTTCGATTTGGATTTAATTCACTCGTTACACGTCCCAAAACATCCAACTTGCGGCGGCGGCAGCATCAGCAACGGCGGCAGGGGCGCAAGCTTGATTTCGCCCCGCCGAGAACGCTCCCAAGACGGAGGGCGGAATAATTAAATCCAGCGTACGAGTCGACGTATTTCGCGGTTGTCGCACGCGTCGTCTCGCATTTCGATGCATGTCAAAGATGTATACATTCAGCCGTCGATCATGTTATCTTACAGTTGATACAACAAATATTTGCGTATCGCTTTTATCAAGTGAGATGATTGATAACAAATCAATAAAATTTATTTCTTCGTAAATTCAGGAAAAAGACTAAATTCTTTTGAAAATGTTTTAAGGTGGAGTGGAGTAAATCATCCCTTTGTCGATTAATGATAAATAATTAAAGAGAAACTTTTTGTGTGGTTTCACCCACATTCCATTCCCTTATCCTTGTAAAGGATGAGAATTTGTATTCTACCATCAGGAGGTACTTGAATTGAAGATGAAATCGAGTAGCTTATGATTACGTAACGTAACATTTTTATCCTTGGTGTGCAAATCCAGTGAGAAAATTATCTGATAAATATGCGGATGATTTCATAATGTATTCGTGTTTAATGGTGGCGTGGTGGTTGGAGTTTTTTTTGAAACACGTCTTGGAACGATAAACACTCTTTGCGTGCGGCGCGGCGCTATGCTTCGCTTGACGTGGAGGGAGGAAGGACGAAAATCTCCGACTGTATGATTGATATGCGGGCGCTAAGGAGCAGCATGTGTAAGCCGTTCCCGATAGATAGTGGCGGCGCATATAGATCGATAAGCGATCAAGGACGATTTTGCTGCTGCTGCTGCTACTGCTGCCAGTGGCACATTCACATTCATTCACGAGATGCTTGCCCCATTTTTATACGCGCTGGGCTTTAACACTCGCTTGCGTTCGTATGCATTGTGTTGCAAAAACGCTTTTTGACAGCTTGAGCACATTTATTGTGATAGTTTTTATTTGAAAGAATCTTCTTTAATATACTACAATTTCCTCGTAGATTACTTTATCATAAAAGCGTCAGTATGATGACATCGTTATTATTTGCGTTCTGATGCGTATCCTTGCATCGAGTCATAAACAAAATGGCTGCAATGCTGCTGCTACCGGTACGCCATCTGCGGTCGTGCGGGAATTGATGACTGTCGCTGAAATGATTGATTCCATTGTATTATGCGTTCGTCGAGGCAGCACACGGAATGCGAAAGTTTGCTAATGGCGCGCGATTTTACGGGGAAGAATGTGTCAATAAGGAAGCACGAGATGAAGTAATTCTAAAGAGGGACAGCGACAATGTGCGGTTGCATCGTTGTACACGACCACACCACAACGCACCGATACCGATCTAAGATACACTTGACTTTTCCACTGGAGAAAAAGTGGAGCGAAGTAAGCGACGAGTAGTTAAGTACGGTGCAAAAAGCGAGCAAGAAAAACATCCCTCACGTACATGTAGGTATCGCATTGTGGGTGAGAGTTCAAGGTGTAGTTAAACACACTAAACGTGCTTATTTTTCCCCAAGTCAGCTTTAAATTATTATAGTTATAAACAATTCATTGCAACATCTATAAATTTTGAATTTAGAGGGCAAAGAGGATTTGTGAGACGAGAGATGAAAACGAAGGCACTTTACAGTTAATTCAAATGCCTGCAAGCGTTAGAAAAAAAACGTGGAAAAGAAGGAAAATGAAATGGAAAGCTGGTTGTTTGTGGCAGCATTCGCTCCTTGCTCCAACTTCAACTGTTTGCCGCAGGCTTTAGCGTAATTTATAATATTTTTAATTTAATGCCGCCTAGAGATGGCTAGTAGAAAAAATAGTCTATGAGTTTGTGAGATACGCCTAAACTGTCTCATTAAACGCGGGGGTAATAAAGTTTTCTTGGTGGTTTTAGGCAAGGAAAAAGTTTAATCAAATCATTCTCCATATAAGCTGTCTGGGGGTTGAGTTGTTATTTAATAATATTTTTATATTTGCTCGAATGAAATTAGATTTGGATCGTCAAAGTAATAAATCATTAGATTATCATTAGAGTTAATTTGGATTAAAAATATTTTCTGCTTGAAGTGCTGCTTGAATTGAACCTAAATGTTTAAAAAGGGTAGAAACACAGTTATTATTAGTAATAAAATAATATCGGGGGTTGCAAAAGTATTACCAATCTAAGAAATTCAATTAAATGGTAACAAATTCCTAAAATCTAATGCATATTGAGAACTTAATTCTAAAATTCCATTATTGGCCACCCCTTGGAAGATTGCAAAAAAATATGAAAGCACGAATAATTGGATTTACCATTACAACTTTTGTGGATTACGAAGCTTAACAGGGGTACCCCTTAATTACACATATATGACATAAATGATTATATCTTGTGGTAGGCGGGGCAGCTAGGTACCCCCGGGCAGCTTCGGTGCCCGCAAAAGTTGTAATCGTAAATCGAATATTTAAGTCTTTAGTAGTGATTTTCTTCAACTTCTTCTTTCAAAAATAAATAGCTTTAAGTCAGATATTTAAATAAGGCATTATTCGACATTATTTTACAGAAATTGTCGGCTTTGCGCCGTATTATAATTCGCCCCACCCTACTTTATACAACTAATTAATGTTGTAATTGTTCGTTTAATACTTGTTTGCAAGCATTGCAAGTCGGATTTGTGCTTCGAAAGAAGTTATCAACATTACTTTACAAACTAAACTCAATTTTGGGGGAAAACACAATTCACATATAAGTCGTCGAACGACAAGCATTACGTAACTCTTGTACAAAGGTCGGTTATATGCGTGTGGTGTGTGTGTGGAAAACTCCGTACGAAAGTTTTCCACGAGTCCTTTTTGGGGGGGTTTTCGGGTATTGGTGTACGCGTCGCAGCAGACGATGAGTGGCAGTTTGCAGCCGATTTTCGGGACGCCCGAACTTTGATGAGGAAAAACTCGTTGAATTTGCGCGAGAACGCTTTGTCCGACCGACAAAGTGACAAACGCATGACTTTCAATTTGCATGAAATAATGGGAAGCCAGTGCCAGCTGGCTGAACCGAAAAACTCGAAAAAGTGAAGACAAACAGTATTCTAATGCAGCCCCCTAATGAATCCCCACACATGCAGGGAAGGTTCAACCATTTTTGACATACATTTAATGACACACGGCTAAATTACATTTAAATAACGATTCATAAAAATGCAAACTCATTGCAGGTCAAGGTATTACTTATTACCATTTCAAAATAAGGTTGGGAAATCAAATAAGGTTAACGGTTAAAAATAACGGGGTAAAAGGGTCAAGAACTGACAGGCAGCAACACAATTGAAGAGCATTAGTTTAATTTGCCATCTTGCCACCCCCTTGAAAGCTAATCATTATCAGTGAACACGCAACTAACCGGATGCGCCGACATTACCTCAAGGCTGATGGAATTTTCATGCTTAAAATTGGCTGTTTTTTAAGGAAATTTGCTGAAAATTATTCAGCGTTATCCCAAGTCGTTTGTTTTGGTTGTTTTTCAACGGTGGTTCAATGCACCAGTGTTCTCTTGAGATGGGGTAGAAATATGTGTTGCAGACAGAAGAGATAGATGCTGATGTGAGCAACGCTAGCCGCCTCCACGTGTCACGTAATATGCGTATAAGGAAAGAAGGGCGCTCTACCCCTGCCGCTGCGAGTGTCGTTGTCAACAACGCGCGCGTTCCGTCAGTCGCGTTGGGCGGCCCTCAGAAATGTCATTTCCTTGCGTTGTCGGCGGCACCAAAGTGGGTCGAATGTAGATCCCCCACTGATCAATAGAGAGAAGTGTGCTGTGTGCCGTCTTTGCATTGCCTTGTTCTTGTTCAGCCGCCGTCGCTGCCGGCTGGTGCATTCGTCAACGCGCATACCTGTGGCAGATTTGGCGTTTAAGTACCCTGCAGAATACAGATAAAGTCATAAAAGCGCATATCAATGAGCCATCGTCAAGCCAGCCAATAAATTCGCTTATAATGAAAAGTAATTTGCGCCACGTAAAGGAAAGAATTCTCAACAAAATTGTTCAAACCGCCGTCGTCGTCTTCCCGTTTACGACGCTTTTACTCTCTCTGTGCGCCGTTCTCTAATTGAATGCGAATCACGTTGGATGCATTTCCAAGGAGGAAACTGCTTCGTATTGTTGAAGAACACAATTTAATGATTCATTTATTATTAGGTTCGTTTTAAGCACAGAAAAAGTTTTATAATTTGGGAGAAATTGAAGTTATCTCTGGATTTTAAATAACAGCCTATTTTAGAATGATATCTTTCTGGAATGTTTTTTCAACCAAATTTTAGTTATTTATCTATGAATTGAGATAACATTTAATTATTTAAGCAGTCAACTTTGGGTACAAATCAAATTTGAAAAAAAAAACGATTTTCACTTTCATTACGACGTTTATTAACTTCAAATCCGGTAAAAACGGCATAAAATTTGAAAATAAAGAACCAATGTCAATCACAAACGCGTGATGACTGCATAAGAGGGTGGAAAAGGCATTTTCTTAATTTTCGCGACTATAGTTTAGTAGATATAAGGGTGATTCCCATTGCTCACTGAGTCATATTATCCTGGCCTGCGATACATTTTCTTAAAAAATCATGGTTAGTCTATTGCAGTCAATAATTTATTTAGGTTATGTATTTGTAAAATATTTTTAGGAATATTGTGGAAATCGTAAAATAGAATTCCATTTCCGTTGTGTCGCGCAATTTATTATGCGTCGTGTTGCACCAACTCGACGCAAACTTTTCTCGCGTTACATTTTCCTGATAACAACAAATTGCACCCGCGAATATTTTAGCTCTTTACATAATATAATATTTCATATATTTCAAACAACAGCCATTTGTTATGATTATAATATTAATGATGAGTGCGTAGGTACTTTGAAAGTTAAATTCAAAAGTTTATGGTAATTCGTTTTTATGATCAAAAAGTACGTTTTCAATTACGTTTTGTGTTGGTTATTGTTTTCATAAAATTTATAATACCATCAAGTTGTCATAATAAAATTACAACAGCATGTCAAATGCACCGGAAATAATCAGTTTCATATGGCATTCGCCACATACGCACGCACGTTCGAATAAAATATACTAATTTTATAGAATCATTTTTTATGCAACTTTATGAACGAAAACATGTCAAACAACAAGGGAAAGAGAATCTTTATGTTCTGAGAGCTTTTGTGAAAGAGAGCGAAAACATATTGGATGTGTTTGAAATGTTCTTTAGGGATATTACATTACAGAATAATAAAATAATATTTGGAACGTGTAAATATTGTAATAATATATAAACATGGTTGAGCGTTATCTTATTGTTGTAGGTAAACAACAGAAAACAAACATTTACTCTTTAATTACAACACAATACTTGAACTAACTTTTCTGTCTTTTGCCTATTTTCCACTGTTTTTCTATTATGTCAAGGTGAATTTGTGTTTTTCCTTTGATATCTATCTCTAATCTCTATTCTTTTAATACGTTATTGAGTTATTGTGATTTTCCATGCTGTAACTGATTCTATGTCTTATTCTGTGTCTGTTTTCTGTCTATTGCTCAAAACTAACCAAGCACTTCTATTTTTCTTCACGCAGAAACGGCGAGAAAACATTACTTATCACAAAGGCAAAGTCGGCGGAACAGTCGGTCATATGGAGGTATGATTAACACGCATTTGTATTTTGTGCTGCCTATGTTGTGCGTGTTCTTTGATGATGCTAATTGGTGTTAATTGTTGTTTATGGCTATTTATTGTGCTCAATGTTGTTGCTGGTAATTGTTGTTACATTTATTGTGTTGTAAGTATTATCTACCAATTTAACTCAGTGGTTCTTAAAAATGTTAGACTTTCCACCCCTTTTTCAGAAAAATATCATTTACAACTCCTTAGAATTATCTGAACCTTCTCCCTTTTCCTTTAATAGTTTTATGGATTCTTGGTGATATTTTAGAACATTTTTGGAACCACTGATTTGCTTATTTGTTGCTAAAATTGAGTATTTATTGTTGTGTTGATTTTTGGCTGATATTCTCAAAAATAACTGCATTTTGTTGAATAATTATGACCATGAATTAAAGTTATCTAATTAAACAATGATATAAATATTAATTATAAATAATAAACAGTAAATGATTTTTTGTTGTTGTGTAGAAAAATGATGAATAATTCACAATTTGCGGTCCACTCAAAAGCACTTTAAATGTGCAAAATGAAAAAGTTTGTGTCCCTCATCGGTCGTAAATGCGTTTCAAATCATTTCTGCAGTCGGCGGTGGCGGCGGCGATGACGACGACGGCAGCGACGTGGGAAAAATTGGCGGTGTCGTCCACAGAGAGTGAAAAGTTTCATTCGAGTAGGCTTTCTTTCGTCTTCGTCTCTCTACGCTAATTTTTCCATATTCCTTGTTAGCAATTTCTCATTATTTTAATGTCAAAAAGTTTTCGTTTAAATACGAAATTGCGTTAGAGCCCACCACAATGATTCATTACGGAAACGACTCCACCGCACACCCGCTAGCTACCCCGCCGAAAAACTTGGCGTGCACCCGTTTTATTATAAATTAAAGATTTTGTCAACGATTCTTTTCTCTTTCGCGCCGCGATAAACATTCAACTGACGTTTTTAATTAAAACCAAAAAAAAAAAAAGTACAAAATACGTTCGCTCTTTGTGCGTGTAAATGGGGTTAAAAGCGCGTATAAAGCGAGAGTGTTTTAATTGATGTCGTGCCGCTCCATTTGAACTTGTAACTGAATTTTTCTCGGTCTGCCTCTCATTTTTTTTTTGATGTTGAAAAGCAATTTTCAATTTTTCTGATTTTTTGATGAGTTAATTATAAAATTAAAAGAGTTCCTTTGATTTCGTTTCATTTTTGACTGAATTCTTTGTTTAGGTCAATATTTTCCAACCCCAAAAAGCATTTTTTATTTTTTTCTGTTAAATTTTATAATTAAAAAATTAATTATTTAAGTTTGATTCAATTGGTTTTTAAAACAAAAATTTAATGAATTTTGTTCAGTGTTAATAAATTGATAATTAATGTTCAAGAATAAAGTTAGGTTATGTTAATATTTAATGGTACATGATTAGGGTTAATTATTAAAAAGGAACTTATTATTTAATTTTGTGTAAACAAGGGTGAAAATCATATTCAAATTATTTATTTATCTCCACGTATACATTTTTAATCCGCTGAAGTTTTCCGCTGAATTTTCCGATTTATCTTTCAGTGTTCCGGAAAATATTATTAACTTTATCACTAGTTGTAATTCAATGTAATAACGTTTTTCCGAGTTTTTCCAAGTGTGAATTATTTGTCACATTTTTGCTGTTAGTTTTCATTTTACGTGGAAAATGAAGTTGTATTTCAGTGCCCTGTATAAATTTGAATAGTACAGCCTTTACGCATTAAGCACATCATTGAAAATTTCAAATACACGCATTTGATGGTGGCATTAAAGCGGGAGCAGTGCGGCATGCGCGAGTATGAATAAATAAAGAGTGGTAAGGTGGAATACATACAATACGCAAAAAGCAAACATTTTCATTTTGCACTCTCAGCGCTGAAGAGCGAAAAATATGAACGTTTACGTTGAATTTGACGTGCGTAGTTTAATAAACGCAGATTTAAGCATTGCTGCGAGCACTCGACCAGATGCAAAATGAAAAATGATCAGGCAGCACGCATACGGGGGATGAAATGATGCTCTCTCTGTGCATGAGCATTCAGCGTATATTTCATCACAATGCCCATTTGCAAACATACGGCAATCATTGATTCATGCACACTCACACCACTCTCTCCACTCGACTGTTTCATTCACTTTCAGCATATTGCTATTTCATTCATATTCATTCAGTTATGCAATGGTTGCTCTCATTTCATTCGTTCATTTACACCCTTTTTGCGTTTTATAGCATTACTATCGTAATTTACTCACTGGCACTGCTATGAATTTGTATAAATGCGAATTTAATAGTTCCATTTGTTAAAAGTCTTTTGCAATTTCATATGTTCAAGTTTCATATCGTGATGATAAATCGTTGATTATGAATTCATATCTTAATGAATTTGAAATCATTTCACACGTTTGAATGGCTCTCGAATAAATGAAATAACACGTGGAGATTAAAAGATTATATGGATTGTGAATTAAATTATAATTGAATAAATAATTTTACCTGTGTTGTTTTTAAACTAATAATTATTTTTCTTTAATTAAAATATTACAAATAAGTTTTTAATCTAAACTTTCGTAGAACTTTTTTTGTTGTAGTCGTAGTTGTGCGAATTTAATTTCCAGTAAAATGAAAATTTTTTTTTTAAATGAAAAGTTTTTCCTACTTTTTTTTTCATTTTCATGAAAACCCATTCATAATATAGATAGATATATAGGTTTTAGTTTTTTTTTATCTTTTTAGAATTCTAGTGCGTTTCGTTTCTCTCGAAAGCAATTTTGGTCTTCTTGGAAATTTCATTCGAATTGTTCGTACGTTGAGTTGAGTTGAGTTGAGTTGAGTTGAGTTGAGTAAGTCGTAGGTTGGTTTAATGTGTGTATATGATTTATGTACATGTGCAATGACTAATCTTGTTGAATGAGCGTGTGCTTTTTGGTGTAGGCGCACGTCTGACAGACACGAGAGATGAGCGATGATTTTCGCTAGCTCGATGCGATGTGAGCGAACGAGTGAGGCGCCGCGCCGAGAAAGAAACAATCGATAGATTCGCTGGGTACGCGCATTGCGCATGTTTCCAAACTTACTTTTCTCTTCTCTCTCTCTTTTCTTCTTCTACAAGTTTTATATCAACTTATTATTACAATTTCTCATCTTTCTCTTCACGATTTCTCACTTATTACCCTAAGCTCACTTTAATATTTCATTCACCAAACGTTCAATTTTTCATTCGTAAAAATTACTATTTTAAATTTATTATTAAGTAATTGAATTTGTAGAAGTTTTAAATTTCTAGAAAATTCGAGAAGGTTCAATAATATTACGCATGCTTCCGTGCTCACTAATTTTAAAGAAAGAAATGATTATTTATCTAATTAATTAATACTATTAATTTGAAATGTTTGGAAAATGAGTTGAAATCTTTTGATGTATGAATTTTTAAAATTTTTACTCACCTACTTTTTGATTGACGGAATTGGTAATTTAAGTTTAAATTTGTTAAATTTTATAATTCTTCTAGAAAATACACAAATTTCTTAGTATTTCACATGAAATATTTCACAGCATGATTTTATAATTGAAATTCTTGCACGTACTGAACATTTAACATTCTTTCATAGTAAAATTTGCTCTATCAGGTTTATTTAATAAATTCTTCACTTTACACATATTTTTTAAAACGTGTAACAATTTAGGTGCATAATAAAATAATTAATAAGTGTCGTGTATGCATCCACTTGAGATTAGAGCCTTATTAAGCTGCGCTAGCTGCAATTTACCAAACACAAACGCCATGAATGATAAGAAGTTCAAGTGTGCACCGCGCACCGCTTTCGTCGTCCTTGCAGCAGACACTTTGTTATCTTCATGTGACAAAGTACTTCCTTTTACATTTACTTCTTCCCTTCTTTCACATGTGCAAACGTTATTTCCACCAAGTGTTTATGAATTTCGTCATAATGTAAATCTAACATTTATTACTGCGGTAAAGGAGTAAACAAACATGAATTATTTATTGATTAGAAAATGATACGATTATTTGTGGATTAGTGCGAGATCAATCAAAGGACGATAGAAATGCATATGGAAATTTGGGACATCAATTTGGTTAGGTCACGAACGTAAAAATAGGTTATATTTATTTCCATGAACTTTTGCTGGCCTCGTAGCAACAAATTGCTCTCTATCTTTTCGCTACATGCATACGTCCAGCATATATGCGACGCCGCCACCGCCACCGCTGCCGCCTCTGTGAGGAATAAGTGTATTCTTAGTCATGCAGCTGGCGCATGCGATATTATTTTCTACCGCCTTTTATCTTGCGAGGGCAGGAAATGCATTTATATTTAATGAATGTCAAAGCGTTTTCCGCAACCGGAAGAACTACTCATTTATTTATATTGGTCATGCAGTTTATCGTCATATTGTCATCGATTACTGGGTTATTTATCTTTTTATTTATTCGATCAAGTTCAATGGAAATTAGAAAAATTTAATCGGCATTAATCACAAGTTATTAAGGGAGTATTGAAATTGTTACCACTGTCAATTCATACAATTGCTTATTGTTCAATGGATCATATTTAAATAACTTTGTGAGTATTGAGAAAATATTAATAAATGCTGTAGAGTTGTAGCAATAACTGAAAGATAGTCTTAAAATAGAATATTTTTTATCTGCAATGGGAAGAGAAAAAATGTATGTCAAACATAGTATAATCTAACAGCATCATTGAGTCTGGCTATTGTCAGCGAATTGTGCGTTCGTGTTCCCGGTAGCATTTGCGTTCGCCAATTTTTAATTATCGCCTGCACGATCTGCATACGTTTGTGGTGCAAGCAAATTTTAATTGCAGATGCGCCAATGCATTTGCACAATGAGTGTGGCCTTCTGCCTCTGCCAGAGTCACACCACTGCACTGCACTGTACTGCACGGTACGGTACGGGTGTAATATCAGTGGTTTCTTCATCCGGAATTGTATCTACTAGGAACAAATTTATATTGAGCACCAGAACAAATTGAAAATTGTGAGGGCGTCGCATACAGTAGAAGCAGTAGGGATTCTAGTGTGTAAAAAGATAAAGAAAAAAAAGATATAAAAAGCGTCATTCTAAAACTTCTAGTCTACTAATACACTAGATTTTATTTAAAATGAAATTGCTTACTATAATTAAACTTTGATTATAGCGGCTTAAGATGAAAATCCATGTACTTAATCATATTAACTGATTGTAAAGTACAGCCAAAAATAATTATTATTTAACGAAATTTTAAGCATACATTTCTGGTTTCAATAAGAGTGTTGCTTAAGTTAAATCATCTCTTAATAAACAATGATTTTAAAATTCAATAAATTTGTAAGAGTATTCAAATTTTCAACCGCCTGTCTTGTGTTTTCAGCGTTATAGCAGAAAATCTTTAAAATATAAGCAGTTTTTTTACTGAAAATTGTGTAAACTGATCTGAAAACTGCCAGGGTTTTTTCAGTACAAAGTCTTTTTCTTCTAACGCCATTTAGTGAAACTAAATCAGACTTTTACTATGCGGGAAATAGATAACAGTCAATTGGACAAATAATGGATTTCTTTTTACTTCACCTGCAGTAAATTTAGGATACAATTAGAGTATGCTATAATATCATTCCTAATGTAATATTCAGTGTCTAATATTTTTTAAAGAAAAGCTTTGTTAAAAAAGTAATAGGTACTTGAATAATTTGAAGTAAAAGACTAAATTTCACAACGAGAATTACGATACGCTTGAAGGTTGAAAAAGTTTTAGGAAACCTTTAAATATTCGTTAAAACTTGCGTGGAAGTCTGTTAATTAAAAGTATTAATTTTTTTATTCATTTAAATTTTCCACGTACTCCGCAGAGATTAGAAAAACAACTAAAAGGTTTCCTTTAATTTTTAGCATACTTTTAATTAATATGACGGATTTTGAAATTTGTTTTATAATATTTAATATTGACGGAGAAGTGAATGTGAAATAAATAGGTGGGTTGCGTAAATGTATGTTTTCGTTTTAAGAAAATTAAATAACATGGCACGAAAGTGAACTAACAAGGGGGCGGCAAAATACCCGAGGCAAATTGTTTGCGACACATGCGCAAAATGTTGACGGTGCGGGCACTCGACATCAAAATACATACATAATTACAATTTAACACATGGATAATTTCTAAAATTAACCACGGTCTATCCGCGTATTCCTCGTGTATTAATCAAATACGTCGAGCATACCTACATGTTTAATAAATGTAGGTTTATGCGCGAATTTTGAGGTTGGAAATTACATCAAACATTACACAGCTACGTAAGAACGAATTCAATTAAGTTTTTATGTACGTACGTACGAAGGGTAAGTACATGAAACGAAATCACAATGGAATGGGAGGTAGGGTGGAACAAATGTTAAACAATTGGCAGTAAAGCATTGTGAGATTGTGCTGTTGATGAAATATACAAGTGAATAATATATCATGATGATAATGAATGGCGTAAGAGCTGTCTAAATGACTAAGCGATTAAATAATACATCCGAATGTGTGGGGCGGTCTTCGCTGTGAATGAATGTGTTGTTGCAATACATACGTGTATGGCAAAGGTTGCGGTGGCAAGCAGAAGAAGAAGAATCGGGATGAGAAGGAGGAAGAAACGGGGAACTAATGCAATGCGGCCAGCTCTAGCTTTTAATCCCGTGCAAAAGGCAAAACATTGTCGTTGGCGTACGACGAAAGCGAATCGTACAATTATTGCGTACACGAAAAAGGTTTTATTGTGCGCGACGCTTTTGCGTGCGACGCATACGCATCGTGTACACCCACGCGTTTTACGTAAATAATTCTTCGGCGGGTGAGTGCTCGCCACCACCGCCAGCCGCCGCCCGACCCTAAGCTTAGGATGATTGCTTAGGCGATATTTTCGCATTCGCGCGGCCTACATTTGACTAACCGGCAAAGAGCTTTAACTCCTTCTCTATTTGTTTTATACAGAGGGATAAAAACTCATTTTTTAGATTGCTTATTAAATATTTTACAAGGGCATTTGAGAAGTGATTAATTGATATAATTAAAAAGTTTTTGTTTTATTGTGATTAGGGATGATAAGTATTTATTATTTATTAAATTTTGGAAACACTTTGTAGATTTAAAAGTAAACAAATATGCATACCTACCTACTGTTCGGTGTGCTAATGCGAAAATTATATGCGGGGTTTAGGGGTTTGTTTTTTTAGTAAAGTATTTTGTATTGACCGAGGAAACAACAAACGCTTAATATTTTATAACAGTGTATAAAATATATGCTTCACTTCCTGCTCATGTTTCTCTACGGGATAAAGCGCCAAAAATAATTTTATCAACAAAAATATCTTTTCAAGTAATATATCATGGAAATTTGTTGGGAATTCTTTTATTATTTCTCATGATATACGCGATTACATTTTTTTCTTTACTTATTCTTGGAATTTTTCTGTGGTTTTTCTAGCGTGAAAAGTTTGGTGAATTTAAACACAGAATAAAATTTATATATTTAATATGAATTAAATAGACGAGTTAATCAATTAATTAAATAAGTTAGTAGGCAGTATTAAACTTCATACAAAATAATTTAATTGTGAGTAGTTAATTAAAAAAATATTTTGTAATTTGGTTTTCGCAAGTTTAGAAAAGGAGGACAATTTAGTAGCCACCTAATTAGAAGGAAGATGTAATCATAAAAGTGATGATTCACTTGACATGCAAAACCTGGCTTGCATATTCGCACTTTGTGATAAGGAAGCTGATTGAGTTGTTGACAGTTATCTTGAATATCCATCGTTTGAATACGTTAAAGAATGATGCATTGGATGAATTTCATGCTTATGCGATAAGGTGTATGTATTTGTTACATGTTATAAGTATTTTGTACGTACAAGATGTATGTTCGTGGAAGCACAGATTAAAGTTATCTATACATGAGGAGGAAGTAGACCTAGCGGATTTCGGCAACAGTGTGCAGACACTGACGGTTTGTTAAACAATCGATGAAAGTAGGTCAAGTATTCGCGATTGTGACTCATCTTTTTCTTAGTATCATCTCTACTCGCCTTCCTTGTAAGCTGCAAATTCTAATAAAATTTATAAGCATTTTTCCGTTCAATATATAAAGCTTGTAAGATATATTCAATAAAATATATAGGGAGTATGAAACTTGTCATTGTTTTATTAACATTTAAAGATAATTTTTGGTCATCGATGAGTGGTTCTTCGACAGTGATCATTTAAATTAAACTAAAAACAAACCGAAAATTAAATATAAAGTAAATTATACATTTAAATATAAACATTTAAATACATGAATTATTTATTTATGTCTGTTTCATGATATTATTTAAATCATTTATTTTGGATTACAATAAAATAATAGCATAAACCATTAAATGCAGTGTCAAATATATTTAGAGTGCAGGTTGAATTTTATTGAATAAATGAATCCAAAAATAATTTACGACTGCTATTCTATTAGTAACTGAATAATTGATGTATTTAATTGAATTTATGTAAAGCATTCAATGTTTGGTTCATTACTTATTCATAAAATTTACATACGAAATTTAAATGTTGTTTTTGGATGAAAATTGGGAGTCGTTTTGGCTTTTTTTAAAATATGAATATTTAAGAATACGCGCAATGAACTCGCATAGTATTATTAATTAGCTTTCGGTTGGCTGATAATTACAGGTTTCGAGTACTAAACCCTTAATTAGTATTGATGATAATGCTGGCATGCTGGTGAACATTAATGCTAAGGCTAAAAATATGGCCGCAACGCGGTCACCGCGTAGCGTTTAACTGTAATCGCCTTTTATTTGACTTTTATATTAATTTATATTCAGCGCTCTTTCGGTGCTTTCAGCACTCAGCTGGTGGTGCTGCAGGGCGCAAAGTGATGATGAAAGCATCTGAAATAGCGCCAAGAAAGCGTGAATTGCCGGCTACGACTATGAATAATAATCGTTTATCAAGCGCGCGCCGAGTTGCGCAAAAATGTGGATTCGACGTTAACGATGCCACTACTCGCTTTTTATTAAAAACTGCCTCCGCCTGCAGCAAAACGTAATATTAATGCCGAAACAGTAGAGAGAAGATATAAATATTATTCGTCAGTATGATAAATATGCTATTTTTGATTTTATTTTTATAATCATACATTTCAAATGCTTTAAATGGGCAAACAAAATCGAGAAAAAGATTTGTTGGGGGTAAAAATTTCGAAAAATTTATCTTATATGATTTTGAGTCTTCTGAAAGGATTATCATTAGTTTATTTTTGCAAATAACTTGTAAAAATTATAATCATGTGTTAATATTTAATTTGGTGACTGGTTGAACGAGCAAAGTTACCGCCAAGCCGACGCACCGATTTCAAATAAAAATTTGAAAGTTAAGTTAGAAGGGATTTGATGTGTTATGAGTGTGTTAGGGGATCCTTCTTATCATGTAAAATTTAAATAGTTTATTTTTCATACGAAATTTGAATCGTTGAAATCGGTTCTGTGGTTCGTGAGATATTAAGCAATGTTCAAAATTCAAGCCAAGTGGTGAAAAGTAACTAGAGATGGCAGTTTAATGTCGGATAACTAAAAATATTCAACTTCGTGTTTCGAGAGTCCAGAGATAAATTTTAAGTCACGCATAGAGCAACGCTATGTATGCGACTTTTTTTTTAGCAGATACTTCGTCAAACAAGTTTCACTTGAATACATCTACGACATTTTTAAATCTTTTCATGTATTAATAATAATCAACGTAATAAATATTCTTTTTTAATTCTGCACTTGTATGCTAATAATTATGCTTGTTGACTTATACTGATTAATTGGTTGTGCCTTGTTGTTGTTTTTTATACTAATGCAAATGTTTTATTTGTTTCAGGTAAGTACACTGGAGACTTAATCCACGCTGAATTCAAAACAAGTGAATTTTTATGCGAAATTCGCTACTCGAGCACAGCGGAAAGGGAATACGGGTTTGTTTATGGTGGGTGTGTTATTCCTGTGTGTGTAGTTAGAGGAAAATTTGGAAAATTATTCCCTGGTGGGTCTAAGAGATAAGCTACGGGTTTATGCTCTATGAAGCAAGTACCTACCTACCTTGTTCTATACTCAAACCTATTATTTCCTTGCTGGCAGAATTCGTTCGTGAATTTTTTCATATCTAATTGTTTTAAGTGTCGTTAATTTTATGATATATCTGAGTACTTATTATAGGAATTTTAATTGAGTTTCTTGCGGTTTAGTATTAATGAAAATTAACTTGATAGAGCTGCTCGCTTGATTAATTCATAATTAATTCAGGTACATTATTTGATTAAAATGAAATACTCACTATTATTACATTAGTTTAATGAAGTGAAAATACTACATTTAAGTCTATTGTAGTTTTATGTTTTTTAGTAGCAAATTTTATAAAAACAATGCGTCATTAAATTTCCCGAGGGAAATGCGGATTATTAATGTAAAAAGCTTACTCGGTTGATTTTTTAATTTCATTTTGATTTAAAATTATTTCCAGTACATTATTTAATTAAAATTACATAATTAATGAAACGAACATAATATTTTTTTAGCATAGTTTATGTTATTTGTTTAAATATTAATGCAGCCCTTTTTTAAAAATAAGCCAACGTTTCCCGAAGGAAATATTTGCTTCATGGCATATTGTAGTACTGATAAAAAATTACAACCGAGTTAATTTCAAGTTTATTACGTTTATCACGTAGAAACGTATTGCATAATTGCTGTCTTCAGGGGGTTAATTCAGAGCGCACATATGCTGCGAGCACAAATAAAAACGGCGCGAGTTTAACAAATAAAACATGCATGATGAAATGAGCGTATGTTTTGTTATGAGAATGGTGTTTATAAATGTAAATGTCACTGTGAACAGTGAATGCGAAACTGAATGCAAGTGTGTCGTATCTCTTCATTCGTGCGTTCGCTGAGTAAATATTTGACGGTACAGGCTTGTATCAACAAAAAGCGTAAAAAAAGGTGCAATTCATGTTCATTCCGTTTGCAGATTGTGTGTGTGCGCTCCTTCTTTTCTCGCAATTCGTTCAATCGCGTACCTACGCATTGATCATTTTCTCGGGAACGCGAGGAGGAAATTCAATACAACGCGCAGTCGGGAAGAGATGCGTTCCTTCGACCAATATTCTTCCGGTGCTTTTAAATCATTACCGGATATTTGAGTTATGTGCTCGTAAAATTCAATAAAAGTATGTAATAAAACATGAGAAGAAGATTTATGATTAAAATATATTGTAATCTAATATTTGATTTAAAAACTCGCATTAAGGGAGAGTGGGGTAAAATGAAGCTAGAAATTGTAAAGTTTATTTTAAACTCATGTATACTTCCTGTTAATTTGAATAATATCTAATAATTTTAGGGTTTTTAATGACCACATGATTTATTTTTTAAGGCATCAATTGGTGGGATGTTTAGTTTCTCTTAAAATTATCGGAAATTAATAATTTTGATTCGAACATGTTCATAAGATACGTGTCTTCTAGTTGAACCTTTAAAAAAATAAAAAAGTGGAAAAATGGGAAATTGGCACGTCTCAGAAAAAAATTCCAATTTTTCACTCACTTTGTTATCGTTCGTTAAGTGAGTCATTTTTTGCTATTTAAATGGACGTCAAGGTGGGTGTTCGTTAAGCGAGGTTTCATGGTATTCAAATAAATAAGGGCGTAGTTCGGTTTTGCACCATTCTTTCATAATTAACTTCACTTTATCAATAGACTAAATGTATTAAACTATATTTTTCGTTAATTACTGAATATGATGATGATTTTAATGAAATTTTACTACGTTCTTTTGACAAATATCAACTGGGATGTTGTGCTACAGAAAAACAATTTATTTAGTTAATCAACTTAACCGACTTTTCGTAGCAATTGAGTTAAACGTTGACGACAAGCGAGGAATTGAAATCATGTGCAATTTTGTAAAACGCTGCAATCGCGATTGAATGTACACAATGTCGCTTTATACGCGAATGATTGAGCATGAAATGTAATCTTGGTTTACAACTCACCCTATACAGCGAGCGCGGAGAATGAATTGTCGACAAATTGATGACAAAATGCTTATGAGCAGTGTTTCCGTTGCTGAAAAGCGCGCGTGGCGTCGCGATAGCAACGCGTTCGCCACTCTCACGTTCGATGAAGAATGGCGATGCGTTTAACATTCGAACGAAGGAAATTTTGTTATTTGTAAACGAGCTCCAATTGCTCCAATTGCTTGCATAAATACGCTACTGATGAGCGTGTTACTTCGTTTGAATGCATTTCGCTTATTTCCTTCGTGCGCTTTTACGCGTCGACATTTTCCCATGAGCTTTTCCGAAGATAAGCGGTTTTACAGAAAATTTCCGAGTGAAGGGAAAATGACAGAAAAGTAGTATAGAAAATTAGTTAAAATACACATTTTTTATTATTGTCAGTTTTGATGCCAAATTATTTTTTGAGAATATTTCTTTTAAAAATAATTGGATAATATTTTTATAACTTTCAAATTTCAAGTATTTTTCTTCGATATTTTCATTTTAAATCAAGTTCGTATTTGTGTCCAACGAGCAGTTTTACTTCGAAAATTGATTAAACATCCCTTATTTATTTTTAAAACCCCCATTTAGTGGATGATTAAACTGATTGAAAACAAGATTTGATATTTTTATATCATAAAAATATTAGTCGATTACTTTATCCCACACCCTCGTGGGGTGGCGGTGCAGGACATAACGGAATTGGGATATTTTTCGGCACACATTTGACACACATTTTATTAGGGTCAATTTCGCCGAAAATAATTCTTCATATCGCCGCCACCCCTGCAATACAGAATGAGTGTATATGCGCGCCTACACACAGGGGGGTGGTTGGCTGGTGATATATTAACCACCCACGCGCGCCGTCGTACACGCCGCCACCTCTTCGTTCCGACGCGATATTTCATGTCGGCTTGTCGGTCGGCGGTGGCGGCCGCCGGTCCAGCGGCAGCAGCATGCATCGACGCGACGACTGCTGCCTTCATTTCGTATTGTGTGCGGCCTGCCACCCTTCAGTTGCGCCTTTTTCTACATCTTCTTCGCCCTCGCCGCTTGCGGTACGTGCTCCAAGGGTCCAACGAATTGGTCGACCTGCCACTCTCGTTTCCTGGCACATCGCGCGCGCAAAACACACATGCGAACAACATTCCCTTAATATTTCCGAAGTGTTCGGCTACTACTTTTTCTTCTTCATCATCGTATTCCCCGGGATCGTCGTTGACAAGCGCTTTACATCGCGAATCCCTCTAACGCAATTTATTGCCAATCCGCCGCCTAATTTCTTTCTGCTACTCTCCGTTTCATTCCAATTTATTTGTGTTTCTTTCATTTCGCACCCATTGAAATATATTCTTTGTTTCATACCTTCCTTCTTATAAAAAATCGTTTCGTATTAACTTTCATTGTTGCTTTTTTTGCATCACTCGTCAAAAGTTCAAATTTGATACAAAAACAATTTTCCAATTTTTTCCCACTGATTTGTAAAAATCTCTAAATTTTTTAAGGTAAAAAATATTAGGAAAATTTCCATTTTTTATTAGGATTTCTAAATCAATAAAAATAAATCACTGATAACAAAATTATCCGTGCAGGAAAAAAAATGATATCCTCAATTTCAATTAACTTTTTCTCCACTTTCTTTTTGAGCCTGCATAATTTTTTCGTTTATTACCTCGAGCAACCTTGTTGAGTCTTCAAGGCTCCTCTATCCCAACCGGAAATCCTTGTCCTTGTTTCGCGTGTTCGGCAAAATCGGAGCGAAACGAAAAATTACAACAAATTTTCATAGAAATGTAAATCCGGTTGAGTTATTTCTATTATTTTTCTTCATTATCGTACTTAGCGCGTAAACAATTGTGGAAACGGGGAAAAAAGGCAACGCCGAACAAACGGATAACAATGGCGGCGCAATCAAAAGAAAATTTATTTCCATTGTCTGTGCATCGCGTGGCCGCGTGTGTAACAAAGAATTCAAATGAAACATCAGCGGAAAAAAAAGAGAAGCGGCAGAAACAATAAACGGGAAGCTGCGAACGCAAAGTAGGGAAAATGGGGGATAGAATTTCTATTTCTATGAGCAGGAAAACTCGATAAATAGCGCAAAGCGCACCAAATGAAAATTCAATCTGCGCGCTGCTTTCGATCAAGTTATCTAGCGAGAGATGTGGATGGGGTTCGAGCAGGGTGCGCGCGTTTGAAGGAAAGAAACCTAATGTGGAAATGTTGATTGCGCCAGGCCTTGAGAATTGCTGGACGGCAGAAATAGTCTAGAAGAAAAAATCCTATGATGCGATAAATGTCATTGATTTTTGGCATGCGTATTTTTTCATCATCTAGTGCTTTTTAATTAAGGAAATTCTAGGTATTTTTCTTTCTGGTTAGAAATACAGAGTGGTGCAAGACAAAATAATAAAATTAATAATAAATATTTTCTTTGGAGAAAAACATTTATTAGTAATTTTATTATTTTATGACAAGCGAATGATTTTCCTGTTTAATTATGAATTGAGTAAAGCAAGTACTTAATGAAATATTCAAAGCAATGATTGCAATCGGAATTGTGCGAATTATTAATTACTTGTTTAAAAGTTAATTAGTTTGAGAACGCAAATCACCTTTTAGGTATTAGGGAACAAAAGTAAATAAATAGAGAAATAGAGATGAGGAAAAAATCATTTAATGACATCCAAGGACAAAAGGCGAACGAGTTGATTTGACGGCATCATGCGCATGTCATAGAAGAGAGAGGGCGGCCGGTGTGCCAGGAGGTGGACGACGGTGGCGGTGAGCTGGCACGCGAAAGTCAGTTTCATATTGCATACGGCAGAACACGCTGCCCCCACAAAGGCATAGTGGCGCGCTACAGTCTCGCCCGCTTGGTGGCGGCACGACACGCCATCTGGCGGCTGAGACGTGCCGGCTCGCAGCCCTGCGACAATCACACCGACACCGATTCGTATGTACCTTTTTGCCAACGAGAATTCGCTGCCTCTTCCTTCTCTTTTCGAGTGCCCACTTACTCCATACGCTTTCTTTCGCTCCGCCGCCGCCTCCAAGCGAGCCGCGCTGAGCAGCATCAACAGCAGCATCTGGCTTTGTTTCAAACCGCCGCCTATTCCGTTCGCTCGCCGCACACGCTCTTTCAATTGCATTTAGTAACACGCCAATTCCCTCGCTTCGCATTCAGTAGAGAGAAGAACTTCCGGTACCGACATGTTTGAAGATTATCCTTGATTATCCTTGATCAGGCGCCGTTCGACGCTTTTGCACCGTCGTTCGTGTTTATACAGCGGCGCCTTTTTGTGAAATTTTCAAACAATTTTCACTCAATTCCTCAATTCTCTAATCACCAATAATTATTGCACATTGTATCTAAGCTGCCTTAATACTTTTTGAGGTGTTTAATTTGAGTATCAAACAAGTAGTAAAAGTTGGCAGGATTTCAAACAAGTTATTCTTGTGCCAAGAAATAATCACACATGCTGATCACGCACTTTCTTTCTGATTACTGCGGTTGGATAATTCGATGAAAATTCTTAATGAACGAATTTTTGGTAAGGAAAGTGTGAATGAAGTGGTGGTGTTTTAGAGTTGCTAGTCGCTGCCTTAAAAGTTGTTCTTCATGTTCTTTGGAACGACGCGCTTAGTATTGATTCCAGATAAAATCTGAAGTGTTGCTTCGAAGTTTTGCAAGTTGGTGTGTAATCGATGGTGCGCTACGTACCATATCGCACATTCGCGACGCGAGCGATGATGACGTCTTGCGGGCCGTGTCGTGGGCGTCCTCGCCGCCGCCACCGCCGACGTTGTCGTTATGTAACCTTTACGCTCGCCTCAGATATCTGCACATGGCGCGTGCACTTGCGGGCCGTTTAATTCCCAAGTCGCGCGAGAGGCGGTGGTGGCTGGCGGCTCATGGCTCCATTCGCTCGCAACTTTCGCTGAACGGCGGCGCACCTGTACGCGACCGGCAAAGTAATCACTGCCGCTTCACAATGTAACCCCATATATCTCTCCAGCGATGAATAACAGCCGCCACCGCTGAACGCTCCTGCAGCACTGGAACAATAATAATTTTACATAAAACACGCGCATTTCGGATGCATCGTCAATGTTATTGCGTGTAATGGATGTGTTTTTACGTTTCACGCTGCGGTTTTAATATTTTTTTCATTTTTAATGCCACTTTCATATTTTTTCTTTATGAATTTAGCTTTTCTAGTTTTCAATAAAAAAATAACGGAAAAAGACATAATTAAAATAATAAAATCATTGATTTTTAATAATTAATGAGTTTTGAAGATATTTCATGAGTTATTTACTGAATAAAAGGTATATGTGTTTAGGGTTGAAATTCAGAGTTGGTTGTTGTTTGTAGAGTGGGTGTTTATGTGAAATAAACCATGTTGGTTATAGCTTACGATCGAAGACAGGGCCGTAGATACATAGCTCATATTAATATTTGAATAGCAACATGCATTTACTGCAATTTACCAAGAGACGAAGGTATTACTCATATTTCAATGATGCCACTCACGTAATAAACCAATTTCATGATATTGCCAGCAATCAAATCAATAAAAGATGACCTTTCTCATATTCTTTCTTAAATTCGAATTAAAGACTAACAGGTAATAATTTATTAGTAAATCAATTTTCATTGCCCGCTCACTCTCAGTACTCGTTTTCTAATTATTTATTTATGAGTAATGAATAATCAAGCAATCACAAAGTTAACATTTTTCTATAAATAAACTATTAATAACTATATTATCTATATTTATAAGGGAGAAGAAACATCTTTAGATTTTTGCATTTTCCCCGGAAGAATTTTCCTCTTTATTTTCACATTCTTTTTTTATTTAGTGTCATCATCCAAAAATTGCACAATTTCATATCTTAGGTAGATTGAGATATAATAGCTATGAATACTCGTCCTGTTATACTTGGCGGAGGGCTGAGAAAATCTGGGGGAAAATCTGGGGAGCCTTAATGAAACGCCTAATGTGAAATACGTGTCAGTGTGTATTATGCGCGATTAAACTGGCTTGGCGCGACGTGAAGAGCATTTATAATTTGTCTTTATATCGCCGAGAAGAGCTTCGTGCGCGCGCGCTCACGTTTTGTGAAAAATTGTTGATGACGGCTGAAAAGCGCAAGGCGCTTTTGTGCGCTCAGCGCGAAGTGCCTTTGACCAATTTCAGCTGGCGGCGGCGTTGGCGTTGGCGGCGTGTAACGCGCGCATTTACCGCTTCCTGCGCCGAGTATCTGTTTGCCGCCACGGCTTATTAGCACTTGATCTATTCAGTGATCTATGAATGCGCCGCAAAACACGTACGGCAAAAAACACGCATTCACACAGAACCAGGATCTAAAATGGTGGCTGGTGGAGAGGAATTCTTTACTAGGCGCAAAAGTCGATGGTGTAAGTCAAGTGTGCGCGTGCAAGGCGAATCAGTGCGATGAAAATTGTGCAAACACGCTTGAATGGTAATGCTCGCGGAAGCATCCGGCTTTCAACTTTTCTTTGACGTCCTGTTTTTTTGTGCTTTGCGGCTGTGCGCTGGCGTTAACGCGAAGTGAATGTTCGGAAAATGAGCGGGAAATGAAAGCAAATTGCTGTATTGTTATGAGATGCGCAAGATTATGAGATGCAAAAATGCTAGGCGTGCTTGCTTTGTAATAACATTTTAAAGGCAAAAGCGCAAGACGCCCATCATCATGTGAGTTTCATTTTTAATGAGAGACGAGTCAAGTGCAAAAATGCACGCGCACTTTCATCTGGATGACGTGAAGAATGAATGACCTTCGGGCCATGTACGCAATTAATTGAGTCCTCTGTATGCCACCTCAAAAGTTTACTAATTAGCACGGCTTTGGAGAGAAATATGCTTAGTTTATAACTGTAAAGTGGCTTTCAAGTGTCAGCACTTAAACTTTGCGCCACGCCGTCAAAATTTGCAATGTGTGTTTTTGTTCGTTAAGGCTAGCTACTCTTTCGTTTCAGCTTTTGTTATTTAGTTTGATGAGTATATATGCTTCAATGCCGAATTAAAACTATGAGTGAATCTCACATAGGAAAGTGAAATAAAAATGGCGGTCAGTGGGTAATGCGAATTATCCCTATATCTATTGAACTATAGTGTTGAAAATTAAGAAATTGTTTTATCAACCCCCTCTGTACCCTCTTCTTCTTGTGTGAACGTGCGAACCTGCGATCGCAACGTGTTTGCGATTTATAGTAGTTTTTTGTTTTTACACGATCAGAACTTAAACCATAAGTACAGAATTTTTAAGTGAAATTAAATTTTTCTGTAATTAATTTTTAATCACGATATTCAAAAACATGATAAGCACCTTGCATTACTGTTTAATTTCTTGAGTTATTATAATTTTTGACTGATTTGGCTAGAGAAAATTGGCGGGCAATGAGAATCAGTACATTTTTATAGGAAAAAAATGCTAATAATGGTAATGACTCGTAGCAGAATGTTAATGCAAATGATTAAATTTATTATAAAATAATTTATCATTAATTTTAAACTAATTCATATATTTTAATTATATTTAAATTGACATTTATTTCATTCAGTTTTAATTTGTTGATCTAATTTTATTTCCTTTATCAAATTTAAAAAGATAATTAACATATTAATTATGCATAAAGGAACTGATGGAATGAACATGTTACAACATGAAAATAATGAACAAACACATAAATAAGGAATTTAGATGGAATAAAATTAGCATAGCGTTTGAAAGTGGTGAGTTACACATTTTACTCATTATGGCTAGCGCCGCATTATAAATATTAAATAGCCTAAATTAACATATTTTCATATTTACAAACGATACGATTCGATAACATGCAACAGCATTATGACTTTGTTCTCTTTGCTGGAGAAATAATCGATGTCTATGTCTTGTTTCGCACACGTTAATACTGCTCAGCTCTATAAAACATTATTGATTTATGAATATTTATAAATACCATACTGGAATAAAAAATGTAAAGGTTAATGTTATTTTTCAAAGTCGTTTTGTACATTTAGGGGGTCCTGCTTATCATGTAAGACTTAAATGTTTTATTTTTCATACGAAATTTGAATCGTTGAAATCGGTTCTGTGGTTCGTGAGATATTAAGCAATGTCCAAAATTTAGACAAAGTAGTGAGAAGTACATAGAGATGGCAGGTTAATGTCGAACAACAAAAATTATTTGAGGTCGTGTTTCGTGACCGGAGCAACATTTTTAAGTCACGCATAGTGCAACGATTTGTATGGGAGAAAACTATGATTCGATTCTGTACGTTTACTCAGTATTCTAGCTGACTTGCTTAATTGGTAATAGAATAAAAGTGCAATCAGAAACTGAATTACGATCGAAAATCAATTATAAATAAATAATGGCAAGTGCTAGTAAATGTAGAAATTAAGTGTGTCCGATTCACGTTGAGCGCAGTGAATGGCAAAATAAGAAGAATGGGATGAACGAGAAAAGAAGGAATGAATGCGGCGGTCGCTGCTCGAATCCTTATTATCTTTTGAAATCTCTCGAGTATCGTTAAGATCTCGCGCACTGCTCGTCGGAAGTCTCGCGTCGACTTATTGCCGTTTTATGTCGTTTTATTTGCACGCTACAGTTGCCACCGCCACCGCCGCCGCCGGCGGATGCGAGGGCTGTATCGCCAATGCAATGATTAGATGACTGATGACTGAAGCGAACTTTCTAATAAACCAGCGCCGATGCCAGCAATAATATAATACTATTACATCAATAAACTTGTCACCAAGAAAAATTGTCTCGCGCATTCCCAACTTGAGATAAACTTTTATTTACTTACGTGATTCTTGTTAAAATTTCATTTAATTCTTTAATAAAACTTTTCTTTTCCAACCAATAGTAAATCGTAGAGAATATTTAACGAGAATTTCATATAATAATAATAAAATAATAATGATAATGATAATGGTGTGCATGTTTTTCATATTTTTTTTATCTTTATAATTGGAATGCATAAAATTTTAAAACGCAAATCAATCATCAGTAATAAATCATGTTATTGATAAACATGAAATAACTATTAAATATGCATGCATAACTATGATAACACGAAATAATTGGAAATAATTGGAAATTTTATAAATATTTTATTTGTTACTTTTCTAGAGCAATTTTATGACAATTTTTGTTCCTATCAAGATTGTTTATCACGACTATAAATAGAGTTTTTAGTATTTTGATGATGTAACATGAAGCTGATATTTTCAAAGGGTGATTATTTCTAGTTGAGTTGAACTCGTTGATTGTGAAAATTTTTGACGTCTTTGCGTCAAGTCGCGCGAGTAGTGGTTCCTATTTCTGATACTTTACGTGGTCGTTTACTGGGTTTCGTCATCAAATCAATAACGCCGCCCCCGACAGAGTGCCGCCGCCGTCTTTTGAATCGCCAGCGTGGCGGTGGCGCCGCCGACAAGGTGTATTATACGCGGATGCATTCGCGCGCCGAATTCCGAACAAAGAACGAACTCGTCCTGACTGCATGTTAATCCGCGTGTGCGTTTTATGTTCAACCACCCCATCCACCCCCATCATCATCATCATCATCATCATTAATTTTGTCGATGGTGACAAACCAAACAACATTTTTGTTTGTTTTACGTGAAAAGAGTTACAACGATTCGTGTAAGATAAATACGAATGACGTGCAAATTCTCGATATGTTTTTGACATTGACTTTGAACATTTTTCGTAATCGATCAATGCTAAAAATACACGCCGAGCGTTAACACAATGGCAATAGCGTGGGTGTTGATTCAACTAAATGATAGTTTGATAAGTTGAGTGGTCGAGCTAATAATTTTCAGTGGCGAAACGAGTTGAATCAGCCACGTGGTTGGTGGTGGTAGGTGGAAAACAGGATGGCAAATGGATTTAGTTTTCCAGTTAGTCTGCTTTCCGCTGATTGTTACTTGTTTATAGACGTAAACTATTATTTCATATTGCGCCGCCGTTATATTATATTATACAAGGGGCAGCGTTGAGTGAGGTGTGTGTAGGTACGACGGGCGGCGGGTGGTGGTGTATTTGAATTTGAATTGTTTGCGAGCCGCGCAGCAGCCCATTAAAATAGAGCACTGGAGCGTGAAGTAAAATTTGATTATTCGTATGCACTTCGACATCGTATTCAAGCGAGTCGCTTAGAGTGTTTGCACTTACGCGGAACTTTGCCCTATTTCCTCTTTCTTTCCGGGAATCAAAACAGTAAATATCATTTTTATTTCCATATGGAAAATACAACATGAAGAGCGGGAAGGAAAAGTCTGTTTTCTTTAGGAATATCCAGGAAGTCAAATATAAATATTACCTGGAAGTAACATATTTGTAAATAATTTTAAATTCGATATAGCTAAAGGGAAAATTAGTAAATCTATGTCAACTGCCAAATTAATTAACATATTGGACGTAATTAAAGTTAGAATTGTTATACCTCATAAATTTTCATTAAAAAACTATATACCAGGTGGTTATAGGCAAATTTTGATTAATTACATATTGTAATATTAATTATTACAATTTTCATAATTTTTTGACAAACGAGATTTGCAATGAAAACCAAAATGATTTTAAAAATGAGAAAAATTTATGAAAAAACCTTTGATGATGAGTTGAGCAGCAAAGCATAAAGCGAAACGTCGAAATTACAGAAATGAAATAATCGACCCATTGACCTACAAATGTTACGCGACCGCGAAAGCCCGGCGAACGCACTACAAACATTCGTTGTTGAAAAGGTACAGAACGCGTTCGCCCCCCGGTATCCCCGTGTGCACTTTGTGTTATTTTGAGGCGGCGGTGGTGGCGGTGGCGACGGCAGTAGGTACGCGGCAATGGCACAATCGTAGCAGTCAGCGGAGAATTTGACTTGTAATGCCGATGCATAATTTAGCATCACACGCATTAGTCGCTCCCCCACAGGAGTTTTACATCTGCTCTGGCGGACCGAATAACGCACAAAGAATAATGGCGCTGAAACGAAATGCAAAATTTATTCGTGCAAGCGCGTGGAGCTTTTGTTGATTGCGTTTCCAATATGCGACTGATAATGCACTCCTTGCGCACTCAAACTTATTCCGCTTCTTCTTCTTTTTTTCTTCTTTCCTCGCTCGGCTCATTTCGTACGCATTACGAAATAAATTGGAAATTCACCGGCACAAATAATATATATACATACACAAGTCGTATGCGTATTATTCTAATTCATATTCATCGAATTTATCCTGAGGGATTATTGCATTAAAACATTGTTCATTTGTTGTATATTGTATTAGGACTTAACAAAATTAATTTTTTATGAAAATAGTGGCGTCTAATCTCTGGAGATTTGTCACACTAGATTAATGCGCTAATAAGCAGAAAAACTATTTTTAGGGATGATAATGATAGTGCGGACTAGGAGTATTTATAGTTAAATATAGGTTATAACGTGGATAAACAAGAGGAGGGTAGTGGTCGTCGTGTTCGGACCCAAAGGGCTGCTCGTTGCGTGACCGCACAAACATTTACACGACATTCCTTCGTGTCCAGTCGGCTAACGAACGAGGAGGCGGCGACACACACAATGCACAAAACGTTGAGCGCCCGTCCGCCGAGGATTTAAGGCACAATTATGATAATTAACAATTAATGTACTGACCACACACTTTCTCATTCCGCCACCACAGCCGCCGCCTCCACCTCCTCCACCTCGACGCTCTAGCTCGTGTTTAATCCCAACAAGAAGCACAGCTGTGTGTTGTATTTATGAACGCATACTTGTCAACTGAATTACAGCGACTTAATCTTCATTATGAATTTAAGTTATTTGCACTTAAAGGAATTTTCGTCCTTGCTTATGAACTTGAAATATAATAAGTCCATTAATTAATTATCTAGAGCCATAATAAAATTATTTATAAGATTTACAGGTCAATAATTACTTAATTTCAATTAGCATTTTATTACTTTATCCAATTTTTGCTAAAAATAGAACAAAATTTAGTTTCTCTATAAGTCATAACATTTTTACTTAATTGGTCGTTGAATTATCATTTTTTCGTAGAGATTAAGACGCTATAAGCAAATGATTTTTTTATGATATTAATTAATCTCTTAATAAGAAATAAGTAATTGTAGATAACTGAAAATTTATTGTATCTAGAGTTGTTTAATTTATTCTATAATTAATTAGCATATTACACAAGTTATAATTGAAATAGTTAATAGAACTTTCCGGAAACTAGAGCAACAAAAGACTAAATTAAAATGCATGCATTATTTGGACTAGACACAAAAAATAGGAATAAAGTTAAGTGAGCAAAAA
The DNA here is from genome assembly GCA_963978815.1 of Aleochara curtula. Lineage (NCBI taxonomy): Eukaryota > Metazoa > Arthropoda > Insecta > Coleoptera > Staphylinidae > Aleochara > Aleochara curtula. Next base: position 12,762,606 of record OZ022216.1, on the reverse strand, counting down.
GGAGCAAGCTGAGTGATTAAAGGCGGAAGGAAAGGGGCGAAAAAAGTTTAGTTTCCTAATTAAGTAATGAATGAGATAGGGGTGTGGAGCGCGAATATGTGGTGGTGGAAGAGGGAAAAAGAGATCTCATTGCATTTATCCCGCTGGCACTTCAATCTCTGCGCTGTTCGCACTTCTTCGGTGGCACTTTTTACGTGTGGCTAAAGAGATAAAAAGATTAGGCTCGTCCGCACCCCCCGCAAAAAGGGCATACATGCACACGAGTTAATATTTTAAAATACTTACCCTCTTTCGTTATTATCCTGGTTGCCGGTGACGAGAAAGACTTTCCGTTCATTGATTGAACGGAAAGTAATCTGCGGATGAAAAAGTTGAGCTTGCTTTTTGGTAATTTTTAATTAATTGTATTACAAGCACTGACAGACTCTGTAAGTGTCATTTGGTGCAAGATAATTTCATTAGGGAGTACACACGGAAATACATTTTTAACCAATTAAATGTAAACAAGCTCACTTTGTAAGCGGAGACGTAAAGACGTTACTGAGCTACGCGAAATGAGTGCGCTCTTGCGCCTGGTTTAATTTAGCACAAGGGGAAGAAGCGTACAACTGCTGCGAGACGTAATTAAAAAAATGCCGCGCCAACGGCTTGAGATATAATGACGCGTACAGCGTACAGCAGCGCACAGAACGGAATATAATTTTCGTAAGGAATGTACTTACTTTGCGTCTTGTGCTTCCTTCCCGTAAATGATTAAGAGGGTAATGTGTGCAAGGATAATATTATTTGAATTTACTCACTGGTCAATTGCTTGTTATCTCGCAACGGTTATTAACAGCGAGTTGATTGATTACAAATTGCTATTAAATGACCAATTAGTTTCAGGCCAAATATAATTGCTAATTAGTATCTTCGTATCGATTATATCTGATCAATATCTATGCCATATTAGCGTAGAATATTCTAGTAAATGATTATTTTTTAATTACAAGCAAGATTAAATATTAAATTCAATAAATTAATTGATTAATGATTCAGTAATTGCCAGATATAAATGCAATAGTAATTTTAAAATATAGCAATAAGGGGTGGTGGAAGAGGGAAATGAACCAATGGGGAGCTAGAAGCATAATAAGCAGCATTGACCACCCACTCGAGCTTAGACATACCTAAATTTTTGTTGTTTTTTTTACTTATAGTGGAACCTCGCATAACGAACGCCTCACATAACGTGTTAATCGTTTAACGAATAACATAAATCGTAAAATAACGACTCACTTAACGAACATTGTTTTGCATTAAGGCGCGCGTCCTTTTCTAAATGTTTATAAATGTTCTAAAAATGTTGAAGAGGCTAATCGAACGCATTAATGTATTTTACATGGATTTATATGGTAAAAATACTTCGCTTAACGAACGTTTCCTTTAACGAGTAATTCGTTATGCGAGGTTGTCATTTGGTGCTAATTTTACTTTAATGAAATGTTACGTTAAATAATATTTAAAGTAAGGTGTTTTTGAAGTTGTAACTTAATTCAGTGAGTGAGTACTAAAATGAAGTAATAATCTATAGTAAAATCATCTGGCACGCAACAAATCTGAAGTCAACTCACACCAGAATTTATTACAAGTTGTGAAATGAACGTAGAAACTATCAGGATATTCTGTAACATAAATTCGTGCTCTATCTCGACAATGCATTGCAATGGCTGTTGGGCTGCTGTCTTCTCTGGAAACTTATTCGAGTTACTTGCAAATAATATTCGGGCGAGTATAGTAATGAACGGGCTTGCCGGAAAGTTGAGTGCACGTTCCCGAAAACTATGCGCCCGATGACGAAGGAGGCGGAAAATAGTGGCAAACAGCACTTCCTGTTAATTCACTAATGTACTAGACATGTAAATCATAAATGCATCTCTCATTCCATTATGATTCAACAATCGTTTTACTCGCTCATCACGCATCTGGCGCATGAAATGAACAAAGATGGATGATGACGATGATGATAGGTAATGAAGCATTCAACACTGCCGTTCGTTATCGGCTATTAAATATGCACGCATCGAATTACCTCTCTTCTCTCTTCTTTGATTCCTTGCATCTTTCTTCTGTCCCATTATCACGTTTATTAAAGGTGCTATCACCTTTCCTCGCATTCGCATTGCTTATCGATTATTCGAAAGAAATTACGAAGAAAGGCATTAAAATTGTGCATCCGCTGGGAATTTGTGCACGATGCATGAAAAGGAAACCATTAAATTCGACACATCGATTTCCGCGGTTTGAGGTTGCAGTTTATGACAGTTTTCCAAACAAATTTAGATTTCTTAATCCATAATTTAGTACATACTTTGTGATGCCATGACATGATGTCAATAATTAATCATAAGTAAAGTACCATTAAATAATCCAGCTCAATTTATTTAGCGCGACGTAATTGAAAATTTGATTTTCTAAAACATGTAAATTAATTAATGGACGCCCTAATTAAGTGACTATATTTGGTTATTGTATAAATAATAAATTAAATCCTGTTTTTGAATCCTCGCTGCACTGCTCGCCATCTGTAAAATGCTTTGGTAAACAGCAGGATAACCCGATGCATGTTGCTTGAAGGCTTTAAGAGAGGGCGCCACGGGGTGTAGTAATGCTTGAAATTTGTTGAAAATCTGAGTGCGTGAATTGCGCGAGGATTTTAATACATTTCGCGCTTCATCTAACAAGGAAAATTCCGCGACTATAAAAAAGCCATCTGGAATTGTTGCAATTACTTTTCTACCGCTTTAGTTGGTCGCTTACAAAGCGTGACCATTAAATGCAATTTAGCCGTGAATTGCAGCATTAAAACGACGCGCGGCGCACATAAAACATAACACAGGTTCACTGCTGTCGTTTAGCCTTGACGTAAATTAAGAAGGAAGCACAAGATTAATGAGTTATTCGTATGCTTAAGAGTTTCGTGATCGATAAACTTGCGAAGGAGGTAGCGTCATAGTTTTGAGGCGCATCGAAGAACTTGGCTATCCTAAGGAGTCGTTGTGTTTTTTTACGTTGCGGGTCTGCGACTCTCTGACCCTTTAAAGTTACAGGACGAGCCGAGTCGAGCCGGTGAAGACTAAGACATAAAGCGGAGCGACAAAAACGGTGCGCAATTTGAATAGGTTCGCATCGTGAACCCGGTAAGGTCTGCCGCCTTTTGGCATTATAAAACACACATCTGCACGTGGCGCACACGCCGTATATGCCGTGCTGAAATAGTAAAAAGACCGTGACCGACATATTGCATGTGCGCGGCGGCGGTGGCGGTTTGTTGTTCATGTATCCATATATTGTCCATGTATAGTTTTTCGCCTGTCGGTCGTGCGTTGCGGAATCGAATCGATGGCATTGCAAAGTCGAATTTGCGCTCTTGGTGAGGCTCCTGCTTAATAAACATTTCCTTTCGGTCAGTATAATTTTGCCATTTTTGTAATGCCCCTAAAGGATCTGCGAGGAAATGTGTTTATGGTAACGGAGGATTTCGTAATGACGATAAAGAAAAATGTATTCAATATTTTTCAACAATTCATACAATTTCCACTATTATTTAAAGATATAAATTATTTTATGTCAAGTTATAAATTTTATTATTACGAGGATTTTTGAAGTCATTTATTTAATGCGGTTTAAATCAATAGCAACAAGTGACGATAAGTAAAAAATATGGCTGAAATTAATCATGCGTTTATAATGGGCAAGAAAAATATTTACAAACATAAAAGAATAAAAATGAAGATTAATGATGGAATTTTCAATGCGAGTTGTCGGTTGTGTAGGTATTTAAAAAGTTGCCACAAATTTTAGTCGAAGGCGGCGCGGCGCACGCTCAGAATATGGCAGTTTTCGATGCCTGCAAATGCATTTTTGATTAATTAGTGGGCAAACAAATTAATCATCGTATTGCCAGCGGCCGCGGCGCGAAAGCGGCGTAATTTATTCATTTAATTTGGCAAGTATTGAAATCGGATTGTTCATCTTTTGCACGTTTATTAATTACTCTCCGTGCGATGTTCAAATGAATTTTGCGCCGCCACTGCTGCCGCCGCTGCTGGAGTCGTCGCTTTGCATGTTTTGCGAACCGGGCAATCAAAACCACAAACCAATTAAGCCGACTGTCAATAAACATGTGTTCAGTGAGTGCTCAACATGCTGTAATTGTTAATTTTTCATGTTCTACTAAGTAATTCAGCATTCGAATATTTTTTTATCAATTTTTTTAGGGTATATGATTTTTGGATTATTGACATGTGATTAGCAATTGATTAAAATTATTTGCATTAAAAATTCCGAATATTTCAAAAGCGTATTATGAACTTGAACTTAATTTTTCATACGTTCATACTCTATCTGTACGTAGCGTATGCAATGTGGGACGGTGAAGAAATCGATGAAAAATATGTGCCAATGTGCCGTAAAGTTGTGGCCTTTCCGGTGCTCTCGCAAATATTTAGATCATCCCACGGACACACGCTTCACCTTGTTCTTGTAATAAATTTCCAGAGTGGATTAGCGGAATGTGAAACATTTATTCCAAGCAAAAAGAGCGTAGTGTGCTTGTTTGCTTACTGCATAAATTTGTAGCAGAGATCGATTTTCGTTCACTCACCTACGTCTTGTTTAAATGAGGTAATCAAACAAGTTTCGCACTCATTTCAGACGCTGTGCTCTGAATTACTTACGAGTTGTACGAATTAATAACGATTTCGAATCTTAGTATTAATGCTTTACTTGCTGCTACCTACATGTTATTCATATTTGGATTTATTGGCAGTTAAAACATTGTTTAATCGCTTATTAAATCAATTTCACTTGCTTAATGATCTGGCATTCGTGATCGATATAAATTTTTGATTCATTTGCTAATTTTAGTTTATAAATGTGCTATTTAATAATCATTGATTAATTCATTTAATCCACTAGACATTTGATGAATTAATTTGCAATATTTTTGCATTAGTTTCCAGCAAATTAATTCCGAAATTTGAGTTTAAGCTCATTTGTTCTATAATTATTATGTTCATCTCTCTTTCTCTCTCTCTCTCTCTATTACATTTAATTAATGAAATTTTTTCTATTTCTAAATTATTATCCATGAATTAAATTTTAGGATGACATAAGAAAATTAATTAAAATAAAAGTTTTTAATTAATTACATGTAAATTCCATATTTAACTGAAATTGATAAGCAATGTGGGTTTGATGCTTCTAACGAAAACAAACAAATATCTCTATCAGACGAACATTGTGCCTCACACTTCCGCTGCACATATTGTTCTAATACGTCGCTATTGTCATGTGCGCACATGCAGATAAATTTTGTTTGCCTTAGATATTGGCTGGGGCTGCTGGTGTTTTGGTGTAGTGTGTTTGCTAAACAAGATTGATACCTGCATCGTCTATGTTTGCACACGCTTGACACACGCATTAAGCATTAAGCGTACTGTCACAGTTTGCTGTGCTGTTAGTCTGCGAAGAGAAACTCGTGCGGTTGTACGTATCGCATTTACATACGTAATCGCCGGCCGGCCGGCGACTTAATGAGCGCGAACGCGCGTCTCAATTAAGTGTGGTGTCGCGTGGTGTGCTCCTCTTCATCATCATCATCGATTCGCTTGCCTAGCATTGGGTCAATTGCTGCTGTTGCTGTTACATTGGATTACTTAGTGTCGCGCGCGCACAAGCCTTGTTGCGGTTGTGCTACTACTGCTTATCACACGCTTGACCGTCTCTCGACGCGGTCATCATTGTTTTCGGCTCACAGCTTACGAGAATTATTAGTACGTATTATTTTTAATTTGTTTCCCATGACGTGTCTGCTCGACAGATTCATTTAATTATGATCATAAACTGCATAAATGTTTGTTTTGTCTTTGCTAGTGTCATTGCATTGTCAGTCGTTGATGCGTAAAGCATTAAATTTAAATTAGAACGGCGTTTAAGAGTGAAGACATTTTCGAAATTGATTTAATTGATCTTTTATCTATTGTTATTCATTAAAAATGCAAACGGTATACAGTGGAACCTCGCTTAAGGAACATAATCCGTTCCAGAGTCACTTACTCGTAAAGCGAAACAATTTTTACCATATAAATCCATGTAAAATACAATAATGCGTTCCAAGCCGAAAAAAATACATTCATTGTGCTAAATTAGAAAAATAAGGACATTTTTAGTCTCTTCGAGCGGTTTTCTTACGGATTTTTCTTTAGCGACAGTTTTAGAACACTTATAAACACTTCGAATACGCGGAACTTTGTTTAAACTTACTCACTACTTGAGTGTCAAGCTCGAAATTTGGCTTATGCTGAACTTGAACCTCTATGAGGTTTTAAGAGGTTCCAAAATTACTGTACTGAAATTAGTATAAGCTAGGTAGATATTATAATTGTTCATAATTTTGTTTTATCGTTAAGTGAGGAATTCCCGAATTCGTTATGTGAGGTCTCACTGTAATTACTAATGAATATAGTATTATTACATAGGTACTCATTGTAATAATTTACTTGAATATGAATGCATTTGTTGATTTAACACGTTCAACAAGTTTCTTTGAATAAAAAACGAGATATTGCTTTCTCATAATTTTATGCAAATTTGCAAATTGAATCTTTTTTTTTTCTAAGAAAATCTAGAATTATATTACTTAGTGCTTTAGCTGTTTGCTCAGTTTAGGAATTACTGATGCATTTGCAAATTTATAGAAAAAAACACAATTTTATGTGTAATCGTACACAGTTGTAATGTTTAAGTGTTGCATAAAGTAGGTAATTGGAAAAAATTATTAGCAACACTTTTCTCGCTAATAAAATTTCGAATACGTGTTAATTCTTTACTTCTACACTAAATATAATATACGTACATGCTGGTATATGATGATTAGGTAAACTGGTATTGTTTTAATAGCCTGGTATAGCATGCTATAAAATAACAATTAAATCCATTGAAGAATGTCAATTATTTCGTTATTTCGTGGTGATAGAGAAAAAACACTTTGACGAAATTTTTAAGTATGTAGGTAGTAATTATGCGAACAAGTTATGATATAATGTGACATATAATTATGGAGTTTACGTAGTCTTTGACATGGATTTATTTAAAGTTTAATGTACATTGCTGCTGGCTGTAGACTGGTGATTGATTAATGCAGCAAATGTTAATTACAATCAGGTCTTGCAAGCACTATTAATATATAATTTTATGCATATGAATTAATCACTTTTAAGAGACTCGAGGACTCAATTGACGTATTGCAAAATTGGTTTATGTGAAATTTTCTGCAAGCTGTCAAATTTACAAGTCTAGATTTGCATAAACAATTATCATTTATTTCGGTCACATTGTTTTTAATTATAGTTTTTTGGGAATTATGTAATATTTTTGCAATTTTTTCATGAATGCATATTTAAGTAGTATTTTGTTCGACCTATTTTGGTTATTTTAAAGTACTTACTTTTGTGATTTAATACTTGTACAGTTTTCATTCAAATTGATTGCATTTTCAATTAAGTTGTGATAATAATATCGTAAAAATGCAATTAAATCATTTCCAGAAACATAAAATGTACATAACTAAGGCGTTAACGATTTGTTATTTAATTACTTAATCAACGCGGTATTCAAATATGTCATTAACACAGCAAGTACGTACTTTTCGGACTTGCTAAGATTGAGAGTTTTATTAATTGTTTATATATTGTTAATTTTAATGCCAGTAGGTACGTTAAATTTACTCCTGCGCCAATTTAATTATTATTGCTTAATTGAATTTGAACAAATAATGTCATTCTCGATACTTTTACTGCTTTTCCAAATTAATAACTAATTGAATGTGATTTTAAATTTTTTTTATTTGAGTTAATAATTTGTTTAAAGTTTGGTATTTTCTTACTTTGAAACTGTTTAAAGATAAAACTATGTTAGTTTTACGTAAGTTTAGAATTCCTGGAAAAAATTGTTACATTCTTTATGAACATGTCGGTATTTTATGTCGTTTGCTGCTTAAAGTATTAGGTAATATTTATTTTTATGGCAATTTTAAATTTACAAACCATTCGGTGATAAAGCCATTTGGCTTAAGTGTTTTTCCACAATTACCATTTACCATCAGCAGCGCAGCTTAATCTGGAAATGACATTTAAGCAAGTTTTTAAAGGGAAATGCATGACGAACAAGGCAAAAAATATACTGCGTGGGCTTCTGGTTTTTGATACAAGTGTATATCATTATTTCACCCACGCGTGGTCATATGGTTTCTGGATAAAACTTGAAGTGTTTGAGCTTTTGAGTTCATCTCGACTCAATGCAATCGCAACGCACATCAAAGACAGAACTTGTTCTATTTACAAGTGGCGAATTCGCATGTTTTGATTACGCAAAATTTTCTAGATTTATTTTTTCTATCTTGTAAGAATATTATTGCGTTACATTAATGTCTGTAGGTACAACAATGTAATCACAACAAACAAATTCTTCACAAAGTAAAGTATGTTTTTTTGGCATTGAAGAAATGCGTCATGAACGCTGAAAATTTTTCATACAATTTTTCACATTCTTCAGATTCTGAATTTGTAAGCTTGCTAAGTCTTTTAGTATTTAAATTATTTTATTTTTAAAGCTCATTACGAAAGTATTTGCACAATTATAACAAAATTTACCCGATTTCATGACAGTGAAGTCAAATCGTATTTGCAAAAAGTGGATTTTCCATGTGTTATCACAAATCACTCAGAATATTTTTGACGTTAAGGTAGTCGCAATAATTTTTTAATGAATGCATTGATAAGTACTAAATTTACGAAAAGATAGTAATTTTTTTGTGTTAATACGTAGTAAACGCGTGTAATGAGTTTGGAATTTTGATAGGTGCTTGAACATTTCTATTCGATGCCAATTCATTCGTGATTAACAGAAATACATTTCGCATTTGGATGAATGCTCAGTGCGCACTCAATGGTACTCAAGTTCTTCAGAATAAATGTGCTTAAGAGTTCAACTCGTAAAATATTAAAATTGCAGTAACTCTAAGAATTTAACTAACTTTATTTGATGAAAAGAGTCTTTTTTTATCTAGATTAGTAGTTTATTTTGCAATTACATTGTTTCAGCGCTAACTGATTTTGAATACAGCAGTTGATTGATGTCTGATTGTTATTTGATTTTGGTTAATTAACGAATAATGCGAGTGGTGAGTGAGGAGCAAACAAAACATGCGCATGCGCGCAATGCGCAAGGATTCGCTGCTCGTTCGCAGCTGATTCTCAGGCAGCGTTCGAAGGCACATTCGCGACGCGCGCGTTCACCAAAACACACCACAAATTATCCTCGTCGTCGTCGTCGTCGGCGGCGTCGTGGTTCTAACGTGGACGTCGAGAACGCGACGAAGAAAGTTTTCGAATTGTTTGTTACCGTTGTCGCTGTTGTTGTTGTTGTTGTTCTTGTTGTTTTTGGTGTGTTATGAATTTTTGTACTGTTTGTACTGTTGCGTGAGTTTTTGCTAAGTTTGCACGTGCGTGCGCGTTGGTTACAGGGACGGCGGGGACGGCGATCAGCAGCAGTCGGCGCAGCAGCAGCAGCAGCGACGTGGCGGCGCGAGGCGCGTGCCCAGTCTGCGGCTAGCGAACGGTCGCGTCGCCGCCGCACAGTCCGAGGAGGAGATCCGCTCGCCGCCGCCGCGCCGCCTGGCCAAGGATGACTCCATCAAGATCAGCATCGAGAACACCAACACGTGCACCGACTCGCTGGTGACCGCACTCGATGACGAGACGCTGCTCATCGCTGACTTTCTCTCCAACGACATGAACTACAAGGGCAGCGGCAAGGTGCACTTCGGCGTTGACGATGTCTCGCTGTATGGCACCCCCAAGGAGGAGCCGGGGCCGACACCGCTCGGCTCCGCCGAAGCCACCAAGCAGAGCTTTCTCAAGAACCAGCTCCAGGCGCTCTTCCAGCCCACCGACAACAAGCTCGCGATGAAGCTCTTCGGCTCGAAGAAGGCGCTCATGAAGGAGCGCATTCGACAGAAGGCCGCCGGACATTGGGTGATACATCCGTGTTCCAGTTTCCGGTAAGTTTATCTCCATCTTTCTGCCCCTTCTTACGCTTATTTTCAAAACAATGAATCAACTTATTTGCCGGAAATATGAACAGAAATTACGAACAAATCCGAACAAAAACTTTAGAGTTGCGAGCCTGCGATTAGCAGAAAAACAACAAATAGCACAACAACACAAATTGAATGGATTTGTGGCTACTTTGTTTGCGCATATTTCAATGCGATGTATTAATGAATAAATTCTAATGACAGCAATCGGCCAACGAGCGCACAGTTGTATAATAAAAGAGCACAAAACGAATGATTAAAAACGAAAATCGAGGAAATGATGACAAACGACAAACAGCGACAAAATGTAAATGGAATCATACGTATTTCTAACTCTCTGAACGCGCCTGAATACTATCATCAACATCCCATTGAATTATTTACTTATTATATTCGTTCAACTCACATGATTAATGCGCGATGAATTTTCGTATACACCAATTCAATGATTTCTAACTAGTTTTCACTGGTGGATGTAATTATTGTTGTTACAAAAAGTTATGGGAGATGAGGAGAAGTAGTTTAGATTAACATTACATTACATTACATCATGGATTCGAAAAGCGGTAGCACGTGTCAAGCGCAAATTAACGACATTCACGAAGCGCGCACATCACGCAGGCGTGTGCATTAAATGATTGGAAAAACGCGATTTATTTAATGAATTACATTACCTTTTTTGTACCTGCGCTTGCAATATGGACAATCGCGCAATAATGGCAACATTTCTTTGCTTGATTGGCTATTTTTTTTGCTGTTGGCGCGAGACGTGAAAAGTAATGAGATGGAATATTATGGCATAAAATTGCAAAGAGGCGAATGATTGAACATATTCCATGCGCGTTTTTGATTAGCTCATCCAAGCTTGCTGCAATTTATTAATAATTTGCTAATGGACGAAAATTAACATGGCGCGCGCAAAACTGCACCATTTTACCATTCATAATACACATGTAGAGAGCGAGCGAACGCGACATGTAGGCCGCGTTTTATGAGTGCGCGCTGATATTTTTACATTCCAGCTGGATTTTTGCAGCTTTATTCAGTTGAATGCGCTTGCTTTAACATTGAAATTCTTCGTTAATTGCAAAGCATTTCATATGATAATGCATAAACACTAATTTTTTATGATTCATAATTTATATTAATTATTCCATGTAGTTTTATGCAAAATTTGAATTTATTAATTGAGCATAAATTAAATTTATGTTTTTTATGCAGTGCTTTGAAGGAAAAATGGTTTGAATTAATTTCGAGTGAAGGAGGAAGTCTGAAGACATTATTAAAAACTAAACGTGAAATATTGCTGCGCCCTCTTTGTGTTTTATAAATACACAGCTGCATTGTGAAATGTATCTCAATTCATTCTGCATCGGAGGCGGCAGCTGAAAAATAGCACATTCCCAATGCGCCAGTTGCGAAAAAGACAAACGAGACGAAGAAGTGAAGACATAATTAGGTGTCAAGTTCAGACTGTGGAGATCGCAGTGTTGTGCGTTTCGCGACAATGCTAGATGCGCTATCATTTGTTTGGGTCAGTTCACACAATCATCCGGCCCCCGTTTCAACGGCGGCGGCGGCGGTCAGAGTGGCTGTTAATGATGGCATTTTCCACTTGCAGCATAGATATAAACACTGATAGATTTGTATCTATCCGTTATGGCGATTTGTAATTAATTATGATAGGAATTTGAAATAATTGCTATTGTATACAAATTTCATCATAACAGTTTATTAGGTGCAGATTTTACAATTGCGTTTGAATGCGATTGTAGAAAAATGCATAGCATATGGGTTTGTGTACAAATGGCGATAAAAATAAATGAAACTTCAATATAAATAAACGCGCATTGTTATTAATAACGTGCGCTATTGTTATGAGCGTATAAATGTTTGGTTCGCGTGGGCAGCTGTCTGTAAATCGATTCTTTCATAGTGTTTTGCACAATAGAGTAAAGCGGTTTTACTAGCAATAGAATGAAATTCACTTTTTAAGGTTATTCTAGTTTGTTCATAAAAAACTATAAACTTGTTCTAGAAAACGCAACAACAATTATATTTCAGGGGTAAATGCTTCGTTTAATATGATCATAGAAAACAGTGGGGCACATCCGAACTAGGCCTTTATTATCAACTGTAAGGTGATCAAATTTAGGTTAGGTTTTAATGGAATAGTTTAAAGTGGGTGGGTTTTACCCCAGTTAACCTTAAAAGGTCATGAAAACAAAATCAATTAACAAACAACTATTCAGAGGTATTAACTAATTAAGTTGTTGGATTTTATTACTCGCACGATTTGATAGGAAATTTGTGCTAAGTGCCGGAAGTACCGGAAGTAACACGGAAGTATAAGCACGAAAGGTACGAGCGTTTGTGGGATTTGAATTCCCTTATTCAATTTGCCATTGCCGACTGGATAAATATTTAAGAGGTCGTCTTCCCGACTTTTTCTCGGGACGCCATCCTAATCGTGGCTGGAATCAAGATTTCCAATTCGCCGCCCGTTTGCGCGCCCTCAAAGAGTAGAAACTCTTGTCGACTCTCACGAGCGGCGGCGGCGGTGGTGGCGGCGGTACGTTCAATTCGACATTGCACTGTACTGTACCGTCGACTGGTGTGCTATTGAATTATTAACCGCGAGGACGCCCAAGCTGCGTGAGCTTCAAATATCGCATCCGCACTTAACTCTTCGTTTACGCGATCGAGTGCAAATCCTTGCAAGCATACATTTGGCTACGTTTATTCGCGCGCCACGTAGTTGTTGGAAAGCGGGAAAAGCGATTTCCATTTGCTCGATATATTTGTCATGTTTGTGCTACATTTCGAGTGGGTGAAATCTGATTTATTCCTAACTTTTCAAAAAGTTGATTGTGTACAAAACCAACTTGCAGTTCACGATAAAAAAAAATTAAGTAAATGCATTTTAAGGGATTATTGCAAGTGGATTTAAATGCAATTAGAGTTTTGATCCCTTTTTGGGTGGCTGACGAAAAAGATTAAAGTGTTAGTGGATTTAATTAAATTTAAATCTAGCAATTTTAAAATTTATTGCGCTATAAAAATAAAACGATGAAAAAGATGAAGAAACATTTGAAAGTTTACATTTAACCTATTACAAACGTGTTTGGTGTATGACTTCCTTGGACAAATTGAATGATTCCAGATGTGTGCGTACATTTCGCAAAAGCGTTGTAAAAGACTGGAAAAGTTGCAAAGTTTGTTTTGACGCATTATTTCCCTGATAGCAACAGCACGAGCGTGGAAACAAGAGTGGAAGTACCGCAGCAACAAGCGAATTGTTATTCTGGCAGAATAATGAATGCCTAGCCGACGCCAACGGTATAGTTGCTATCTGCGTACGTGCACTGCATAAAGCGCATCTCTTCGCGAATGTGTACGCTTATGGCGTACTTCTGAACATCGAATCAAACATTGCATTACATTGCGTCGCATTACACGAGCATGCTTGCCGTATTATTATTGTGTTGATGTAAACTTTAAGTATACATTGCGAGCACACGAACTTGAGTTGCCTTCATTTACATACGCAAAGTACAAATTGCACTGTGATATCAATGTTACTCTTGACTCTTGCAAATTTACCCTAAAAATGTTTACATTTATGAAGCAGTTTTCTCGAAAATAACTCTTGTTACGGAATTGTAAAATATTCATTTCATTTGACCTATAAATATTGGGTTAGTTACCGGTATTAATTAATTAATTAATTAAAAGTTCTAAAGTTAAACAGGAAGTGTTTTGTGTTGAATTTGTATTTACTGTTTTAAACTCTGAACACGACGAAACACTAAAGTTCAAAATTTAGATAATTGATCAACTTTTCTAGAAGTTTTCTACAAATATAAAACAAGTATCATTTCTTTGAAAATGTTATGAGGTTAAGGCTTTGATTAATTGGATGTTAAACTATTAATATTTAGGGTATTGTAAAGAAGGCTTTAAAATATTTCACATTTTGTGTTTTAAAATTCAATAACAGTAACAATAATAACAATAACGTTTATTATGCTTTGAACAATACATACACGATCCGGTTATTCAAAAACCGCATTGAAAACCGCATACCATGAATAAGCAATTAGAATTAATGATTGACAAATTGTTAATGGAACAAACAGTTCCAAATACGTTAATGTCGCTTTCATTCTACTTGCGCGCTGAGTGTGTGCTTCAAGCGCCTGATTTATGCATATTTTAGCGCTCAATAAAGCGCATTTAAATGCATATGCGCCTTGCCGTCGTGGGCATTGTCGAAACAATTATACCTACTATTCACATTTATTACGACTGATAACGGCGCGTGTTATCGGGCAGAAACAATAGGAAATTAATTACGCGCAAAATACTCTTATTGATTGACTTGATTTAGTTGTTTGCTTGTTCGACTCGTATACGTCCATGCATGGAACGAGAGTGAAAATTTACGCGCAAAGGTCGCTCGCTTGTGAATAAAAGAAATGCTTATTAATTAGCGCTCTGAAATGCATTCGGGGGCGGATGGCGAAAAGGCGCACGCGCACACAGTGTTACCTGTATGCCTATATAGGCCATACGTCCATCTACAGCGCGAACATCATGCATATTTATCCTTCATATTGCCTTGCTCCTGCCGCCACCGTGTTCTGCCGCTGCATGCACACGAAGCGCACCCCCAAAACGCCATCAACTATTCAGGGTTGCGCCGGCGAGCCAGTGAGCCGACGAAGCAAAGTGCCTTTTTTCAGTCACGATCAAAAAGAATTGCAAGCTTTTTATGTTTGTTGCTCGTGTGAAATTTACCCTAAAAAAAACTAAATAACATAGGTATCAAAAATTTTATGTTTAATTTCAATGCATTCATACTCAAAAAATTTTATTGGATTTTTCATTGCAAAAGTAAAAATATTCATTTCAAGGATTACAAGGAAAATGAAGATATTTTTTAGTTTTATTACATAAAGAAAAATTACATAATAATTAGAACATCATAAAACAATTGAAAATACATGAAAAATGTAATAAATGTTGGAATTTTTTTTTCGTAATCTTGTATTTGCATAATAATTATGTAATATTCAAGATTATTAAGCAAAATCAAATAATAAATAAATAATTTTGTTTGAGAAAACAGGAAAATGAAATTTTGTTTTTTTTTAAATCAAAATAATTTAATGTTTGTTGTTGATAAAATAAATTGAAGTGTTTTATTGACGTTTATTTGGAAAAATGATAACAACGAAGAATATTTGATGTCATCTCGTAAAATACGCGTAAATGCCGTACATTTATTATGCTGTTTTCAACAACAAATTCCATTTGATTACACAAAATGCACATATCTAACGAAAATCCCATTGTACGTCACGCGCCGAAGCTACTTTGAAACATCCAGCGAATCTCGTCTCTGAATTGCATTCCAACGCCGTGCATACTTTACATTACATTCATGCGAAATACACAGCCCGGAGTGCATTATGTGAGCGAGCGTGCGCGTGTTCTATTGATGTTGCTCGGCGCCCCGTATTTTTAATAAGAAAAAAGGAATGTAACACAAGAAAATAACGTCTGCGTTAGCAATGAAATTCGTTAGATTGCCCTTGAGCCTTGAACTAGATGCAAACGCATGCCCAGCGTCAACAAAGTTGTGTGCGCATTACATCGTAATTTCCATCCATCCCATCCCATCCATCCACTATAACAAACCATTAATTATTCAATAAGCCCACATATTTATCGGCGATTACATAAAGCATAGTTTGAACTGGTTTTAATTAACTGTCTCTTTACGGATTTAATAATTTCTTGTGATTTCAAATACGTACGTATCATGTGCTACATTATTCCATTAGGTCTTGATTAATTATTACTCACTTGTACTTAGTGCGTTTATGTAATGTTTTAGTGTACATTGTTGATACTGACTTTGTGACCTTAAATTGCTAAACAAACGCTTGTTTGACAAAGTGCTTTATTATGTTAATTTCGGTAGTCAAAATATGGTAGTAACATGTTTAATTTTAATATTTTTGATGCTGTAATTTATATTTGAATACTATAAACATGAATTCCAACAAGTTATTTGTTATAATTTACGCGAATAATTAGGTTGAGTGTTTATGTAATTTTGGACAAGTAACAAAATTTTATTTTACATCATTAGGTAATAGAAATAGGTAATATTTAAAAATATCTTCGTTTGTCATTAATATTTGATTGATAAATTACTTGAGTAATTAATTATTGGGTCTTAAAGAGTAGACTATTCTAGAAACTTGGAGAATTGATAATTCGCTGGGTTAAATGTGACAAGATTTTGTTTTACATCAATTAGCAATAGATAACGTCATTAAATTAATTAATTGTTTAGCATAGCAATCGATCATAACTAATTAATTATGCATTACAATAATTTTTTTAATAGATAAAAAAGTTAATGAAGCTTTTAATAATTCATCAATTATTGGATTTAATTTATGTTAAATAATCATAAATTTTTTGAATTCAGAGAAATTCTGATTTAAAGGACTGGAGGTACTTAAGATTGATATAGAATTTTTATTATTTGTTATGAATAGTTGATATGATCTTAATTGATATTCCAAAATTATTTAAATGATGTTTAATGGAATAAAAAGCAGTGCATGCTAATTAATCATGCACTCGAAAATGAATTTATTCAGTGCAATAATTAACGACTTAATCGTCGGCACTAAAATGGTTGATTTATTTATAACAAAGCCGTATTATGATTATTTTATAAATGCGAAAGGCTGCATAAATATGCAGAGAGCGTTTGACGTTATTCAAATGGTTGTTAACGCTTGTTGCTCGTGCTGTTTGCAATCGTTAGAAAACCGCGAGAGAGCGCGCGTTCCTCGTGTGATAGTAAAATATGAAACACGGCGTGTTAATGCACCATAGTAATTTAAACAACGTGCCGCGTAAAATAATTTTCATGCGCAATAAACTTCCACACCTACTGCGGCACAATTTGTTAGTCACATGCTGCTGCTGCTGGCTCCTGCACGTAACGTAATGATATCGTAAAGTGTACATACACTTTTACTAGATGTCTTTAAATTTTTTTCAATATTGTTACACTGCAAATAGAGCAATTCTGATGCTCAACACGCGCATTATTTAATGAATGATTTATCACAACTTTTAATTTAGTATCAAATTTTAATTATTTACTTCGACTTGGTTACTAATTACTATGCATGCAATTGTTCTATTGAAATGATAATTTTGGAATTAATAAATTCATCAAGAAAAGTTTAACTATCGTGATTCATTAAGTAAAATATTAATTAATTTATTTTAAGATGATGCCAAATTAGGTGTTTACATAATTATGATAAAAATAGTGTTAATTTCCTGTTGCTGTCAAAATGTCTCTTAATCAAGCAAAATTGTTACTAAGCCTAATTATCCTGATTCTTTAAATAAGATATTATGCTATTTTCATGATAAAAATTATGTTAATTTGTTGATTTTATTCAAATTTTTTAATGAAGATCCATCAAGTATTAAATTTAACTAAGGTTTTACTAAACTTGTTGCTAAATGTATGAATCTTGATTCATTCAATAAATTATTATTATATTTATTTTTAAATACCGTAAAGACAATTAACAAAGGGACGATTAAAAGTATTTCCAAATTTCCAGTTTATTTAAAAGTGTAATTATCTTGATCGTTTAAATAAGATAAGATTTATTTTAAGATAGGAAATATGCAATTAGAATTTGACATAATCATAATAAAAATTATGATAATATCCTGTTGTCGCCATAATGTGTTAATCAAGCACCTTCAAATGCATTAAATTGCATCATAATTTGTTACTATCGTGTACGGAGCAATAATCGACGGTTGATTGACTGCATATTTGAACAACATCAACATAGACGTCAATTACAGTGACATTGTACGTAAATAATCGGCGAAATTATTCTTATCATTGTCGGTCGTAATTGAGGAAGTGGCAGCCAAATTATTTTATTATCGATTTTGCGACTATACGGCAGAGTCAGCCGTCGCTTACGTTTTGATCAAATTAAATGTATTTAGTGTGTGCGCAGAGAGAGAGGAGAAAAGAGCAAAGAGGCCGCCGCGCATCGGACTAAAAATAAGTGTATGTAGTAAGCAGCATGCGGCAATTCAACGCGCTGCCGTTGCCGTTGCTGTTGCCGCGGCGGTTCAGTTATCATAACAGATTGGTTTGCTATTTATCAACGGATTTCAACCGGAGGCAGCATCGCGTAATGGAATGATTGTTCCATTTTCTGTTCGCACCCTATTATGTCACGATCAATCTTTGTTTCATAACACTCGCCCGGACTCGCCATTATTCTATATTTATTACACTTAATTAGTATATTACGTCGTTCGCATGATTTGCAAAGTATTTCAGTTTTGCTATGCTTCACATATCTGGGTAATTGTCTGATAAAAATGGCACAATTATTCTAATTTTGTTTTTCAATGGTAATACATACAACAAAGTACAGTTTTAAATATATGGAGTGAAAAATAATAAGATGATTTCCCAATTGATATTTAATCGGGTTTAAAAAATTGTAAGCACTTACTTAAGGGGGTATTCTACTCAAATTTCCGTAAGTTGAGTGAAAAGAAATAAAATGTCTATTTTGTCACGATTCTTGCCCTTGCGGTTATTCGAAGACAAAACGGAGGGTAGATTCTTGATTAGCACAAATGTCATTATGGTAGGAACCAAAAAAACTGAAATTATTTTTTTTTTCGAAAAATGGCGACTACTAAAATATAAAATTAATTTCTTCTCTCATTTTGTAACATTCCCAATTTTTTTAAATGTAGTAAAAAATTAAAATTATTTGTTTTTGTTGGTTTCTATCATAGAGGGATATATTAAAAATATTCAGGCCAAATTTTAAGTGAATCGGCTTATTGGAACTTGAGATTTTGTGACAAACGTTCCCAAAAGAAAACGCGTTTAAAGCTACGACCCTCAAATGCTTATAACTTTAAAAATAATTCGAATTTGTTAAAATCCTTTTACGAAAATATTTTTGAATAATCACGCTATCGAAACATGTTTAAAAAAATAAGAATACACCTTTAATAGTTCTTGAAAATAAATATTTTTATTACTTATCTCTTCATTTCTCTTATGATTTCTGTAACAACTTAAGAACTCATAACAAAATTTACGAGGCAATAACTAGGCTGTTTACTTATCATAGGGAAATTAAAGAATTGATAATGTAACAGATAAGAATTAAATTACTTTGATTTTAATGATTGTTTTAAAGGAATTCATGACATTAAGTGAAAATCCGACATAAATCTTTATAAGAAATTTATAGTGCTTTTGATAAGACAATATAGGTTTAAACTTAAACTAGGAAAAACTAACGTAAATCCATCACATGTCGCTGGTTTCGTTCGGGTTTAGGTCCAGGAAGCACGACCTAAAATTTCAATTTTTTATTAATCACGTTTACGAAGAGCCATGCTAAGTGAAATTGATGCGCGGGCTTGAGCACCGGCGACAATATCGACCTTTTAGTTTGACCTTGTTTCCCTGGGTCCGAATGAAGTTTCTTCATCCTACGCGTAGCTAAGAAGATTTCCTGCTCCTCATCCTCATCATCATCATCATCCTCGTCGTCGTCTTGTGCAGAACATTTCATGACCATGCCAATGTGGGTTTATGGTTCGTCGTTCGGCTGCAAAGAAATTTCATTCGTGTATTGCGTCTTCATAAAATATGAAATTAACGAAAAAGCGGGCAAGCAATGGACCTTCGCGAAACACGAGCATCTCGTACGAATCATTTGCTTCCTCTTGACCATGAACATTTGATGGAAATTCAATTTTATGCTTTGGCACATAAAAATTTTCCGAACGCGCGTTATTAACTCTCCGGCTTTCAAGACATACGTAAAAGTGCGCAGTGGGATTGATGTTTTTCCATGTGTAAAATATAAATCACCTGATGAGAATGAACAGTACAGTACGTATTGCAGATTCTAAGTCGAAATAAATAAAACCATTTGCCAGTCCGAGAATGAATGGGATTCATTTTCCTCTTACTTATTAAATTATTCTTTCAATATGTGCATTTTCATCGTTCAAACATATGTTGTTCTAATACGTCTGTATTTTATGTAAACAATTTTACCTCGTTTTACTTATACTTCCATCGCAAAATTTACGAATTTCCTTGGAAAAACTGGAAAATCAAGTCTGCTTCCAAAGGTATTGAATCAATCAATGAATTCATATAATATACAATAATTAATTAAGAAAATATAGTGTTTTAGAGTTTGTGAAGGAGATGATGGAAATTTTCTAGAAATTTGTGTAAACACTAGGTATGTAGATTTAAAACTTGTAATATTTTTAGACATTGCGTGGTAAAGAAGAAAGAGGGACGTCCTTGTTTATGGAATAACGCACTTAAAACTTAATACCGAATGTAAACCGCCAAGTTTGAAATCATTTTTTCTTCGTTATAAATACCCCAATTGTTTATCGCTTTTTGAAAGCGAATCCTGAGTGCAAATTCATCAGGCGTTTTCGTCGATTCCAATGCATTGTGCCTGTGATTATCAGCAAAACACTTTGCTGGCTGGCCTTTTTCTCTTGTTTTTCATTTCGATTTCATCGAAATATTTTTGCTGCATTCCAACGGGAAGCGACTGATTGATTTATTTTGCTTCCTAAAACGCGCTGAAATACTTGCTTATACAATTAATTCATCGCATTTGTTTACACATGAAAATTCAACATGCTGAAATGCTATTTTATGCTTCACGCCATAATAAAATTTGTAAGTATTCATCACGATTCCTGCTTTACCTACATTGTCGCACCGAAATCAACTTAATATCAACATTTTGTGGGTTTTTATATAGTAATTCATCATCATAAATTCTGGAGTAATTGTTATCTTGCTTACATATTTTAAAAGTAAGTAGTTGATAATAAGAATGTAAGTTTGTTGATTGTTTTGGTTGTATTAATAGATTTTCTTCGCTTTTTAATTTACCGCGCATTGTCCAATGGTTTATTGCTCATGAAAATGCAAAATTCATTGTAGTATCATTGTTTAGACGCGGTTGAAGTGGCAACGGTGAATTTAATCTTGAAAAATGTATTTATTTTGTGGGAGAGCGAAAAAGTGGAATTTTTCAGCGTGCAAATGTGGGAAAGCTTTACCTGGTGACGTGTTTGTCTTCGGTGGGGTTTAAATCAGCTGACATTTGGCGTAAAGTTTTTCAAACATGTTCGCATTTATAGGATACTCACGTAATGTTGCAGACTAAACTTTGAAACGCGAATTGATACAAAGTTATCAAAACACATAATACAGTTTAATTTGTTTTCGAGAACAAATTGCATCGTGATTCATCAAAACTTTAAATATTATTGCTTTAAATATTATTACTAGAATGGAATGTTTTCTTTCTGAGCTCTCAATTCTTGCAAAATAATTCATGTTTGGAATTTGTTTATAGTGAATATTGTTTGTTATTAATGGTTGCTCTCAATTAAATTTATAAAGCAAGAAAAGTCATAAATTATTCGCTAACAAGAGGTGCTCGTGGTTTTTTAGGGGAAGCTTCTTATCATGTTGGACTTAAATATTTTATTTCTCATATGAAATTTGAATCGTTGAAATCAGTTCTGCGGTTCGTGAGATATTAAGCAATTAAAGATAGATTTTCTAGAATATTACCCATAATTTTGACAAATAGAAAAGAAGTATCGCTTCTCCTACATTTAAATGCGTAGGAAAATTATTTGATTTGTTGTATTTTTATTTAAAGTGACTTATCGTTTGGAATTATCTATTTATGAGAAAATTGACATGTTCAAGATAATTTGAAGTAAAGTCTGGTTTTAAGTTTGAAAACTTTGTTGATTGCTTAAAACATTTTACGTTTTACATATTGTTCATGGCATATAAATTTAATGTCTTTATAACAATTCAGTTTGAGGATTGATATTAAAAAGTTTTCTTTATTAAACTTGATATAAAGTATTTTACTATGAATATAAACAAGTTTTCACGAAAGTAATGACCATACCTACGTCTTGTAAAATAATTGCTCACTTTTGTATAAAACTGTTACGAATTGTAAAGCTTTGCTCTCGAATGGTTTCTCTTTAAATGTGTAATTAATGAACTCGTTCAAATGAATTCACGAAAATTTATTACACTTGGCTCTCCAGGTTTCAATTTGGCAAGGCAGGATATACATGAGCAAGTTTATTCGCTGTTTAGATTTCCTAGGAAATCGTGCTCGAACCCGTTAATGAACGTAATATCAATGAGAAGAAGTTTAACGCCAGAAATTGTATTGGGAATATTGCTATGTAATACAGAATGATGTAATAATTTCATATCAGATATAATATTATGAATTAAATCGTAATAATTATCAATATTAATTACTCACTAAGAAATTTTTGATTAATTATCAGAAGTAATTACGAAATTTTGTTTCAAAACTTATTTCTTTTTGCAACATCCAGTTTAATGTCTGGTTCCCAAGTAGGGAATAATACTAGATAGAAAACATTTCAATAGTAACCAAACTCACCCTTAACGAAGCACTCCATGTTAATTTCGCCCTGAATCAATATAGATTGAAATTGATCCAAGTTGGAGTTTGTCCTAATTTGAACCAGCACTTACTTAACCTGTTCGCCAAATTAACATTGCTTCATTCAATTAAAACATGGTGATACTTAATCAAAACTTGCATTACCTACTACGACAGAATTTCACTTCTTAATCATCTAAAACTACTTTCGTAGATTAATATTTAGGTTTTTTGTTGAATTTATGTTAACATTCTATAGATATATGTCAATGCGTATTTTATTTGATTGGCGACCGCCTAGAACTCGTTAGGGAATTAGCTTATTTAGCTTATTCCAGTTGCAGTCGGCTCTCTACTTTTTTGAATCGATCCCGGACATGTTTGTGGCGCAAATCCCAAATTGAAAATATCTAGTTAGTGCATTTCATCCGAATTCGCAATGATAAAAACACAATGTGCGTGTGAATTGGTGATGTGCTTTTTCATAATGATAATTAGTAGGTTGCAATATGCAATAACAATGAGATTATTGGCTTTTTGCGGGCGGTGCTAGGCGGGCGGATTGCGTTATGTTTAGCCTCGTTTCAGCCCGAACGATGGTATGCGGCCAACAATGCAAATGAATCCACTAAAGCAATTTATGTTTAACTATTTATAGCGGTCGATTTGTACGATTTTCGAATATGCCCAATATCGCTCCGAATCGCAGCGAACAATGAATGTGTGTGACCGTGCGACGCTTTTGCGTAACTCGGTTAGATTAATGCAAATCCAATTTTCGGGATAATTAAATTATTACATGCTAACGCAATTGGCGCGGTTCGTGTTAGATTAGGATATATTTGATATTACATATGATTTATAGCTTTGTAATCATTCATACACGGATAGGAATCATTAAAATTCTTGTTTGAAGAGTTCTCAAACAAAATATAGGAATTAAACAAAGTTTTAAGGAAGAACCAAGTATTTTAAGCACTAGAAAGGAGTAGAAAAACTATGAAAAATGGGAATAATAATATAACATTTGTTGATAATCAGCAAGTCATAGCAAATTCTGGATTTTGAATGGTACATTTTAGGCAACTTTCAGTAAATATCGGAAACTCTTTAATAAATGATATTTACAGTTTGTAAATAAATAATTTCATCATTATTATCTTTTTTATTTATTGTGAATTGACTGATAATTAAATTATTGATTAATTTAATTTCAGTAAACTTCTGATTTTTAAAAGTAGTTTTCAGGGATATCTAAGCACTGAAAATGATTTGAAAATCTGTCAATAATGGGAATAAAAATATATTATTTGCTGATAAATAATTCACAGCACATTCGTGATTTTGAATGGTACATTTTATGCAATTTTCAATAGAAAATATCTTTTTTTTTGTAAACGAATTTTCAGCATGTGAATAAATAATTTCATCATTCTTCCCTTTATTCATTGAAAATTGAATGAAACTTTGAACGCTGGTTCGCTTTGCTTCTTGTTGAGCTTCTTTTCTTTCTCATTTTTCGTATTCTTGTACTTGTTCGATTGCGCACCGAGTGTAATTTATGTCGAGCGTTATGAGTTCGCCCTGAGTCGAAATCCTTCGAGTGCCACTTGAACAATAAGTTTGCATCCGACGTCATCTGTCCATATGAGCCGGCCATATAAAGTTGCTACTCTTGAGCTGCGAGTTGCAACCCATCCCTGAGTGGGACTGCGATATTAAATTATTAAATTGCAGCGCAGTTTCTGGCAATCACTCATTTTTCGGCCGGCGCATAGCGCGTTTCAATAACACTGAAAGGTTACGAGTATGCTGCTGCTGCTGCGGTACGGGTGGCGGCAACGGCATTAAACGGGTCAAGAGCACATTAAACATTTTCATGGTCAGGAGCGCTTGCATGCATTAGAACAATTGCTAATATTGTGCGGATTAACATGTGTTTTCGCTGTGTTTAATCGAGATGTAATCATTTCAAACAGCTTTCGCACATGATGAGTTAATGGCGGTTGATAATTATCATAATCGTCGATTGAATCTGGTTTTACACATGTCGTAGATGCGTGTAAAAACAGCGTTTACATTGTACGAACGTCATGGCCATTTGGCATGCATGTCAAATTCAGATTCGATTGGGAAGCACTCTTCACGTATTGCTTTCAATGCGCCAGGGGCGGCAGGATGCCAGCCGAGCTAAGCCTAATTTGCAATTCTAACTTTGCCGGCGCACAACGTCTCTAATTATTACTGACACCTGTAACAGACAGATTAAAGTGTTCGAGCGTAGGACGCCAACGCCGGCAATTCGTTGGGGGCGGCTGTGCAAATTCTGCCACGACATGTCACACGTAATTTATTGTCCACCCTTTTACGCGACGTGCTTTAATTAGCGCGATGACACTTTGAAATGATTACAATCATTACAATTAATATTCCTCTTTTGACTTTGTTTCTTAGAATTTTTTGTTTGTTTGTAATGTTTAGATTAACTTTTGATTAGAATTATGTGAAATTCGTTCGAGAGCCGGCAATAATTAACCTAATTCGAGAGTTGCAAATGAACATAACATTTCCTGTAAGGACTTCCGTTGATACAGAACATAATTCTAATTATTCTACACCGCCCTCCCCCCAAAAAAGCAAACTCCAGGGGATGTGCAGAAAAAAGTACTTTGTATAACTCTAATTAGACTGGAATAAGTTATCTCAAGAAAAGTTTTCTCATTAACTGCTAATTTTCCACGCAAGTAATGAACTTATTGCTAATATAATATTAATGCTAACATTTAACCTTCTTGCTTAAACTAATTGATTTTTTTTTGGACTCGAAGAAATTGTATAGAATTCTTTCCAGAAACTTTTCCATTTATGTGCAGATGTTGTGCAAATGCATTCGCAATTAATGTAATCACTTCTTTCGGAAGTCGTGGAAAAGCGAGAGGAATATTCAAATTGATCGCATGCATATTCAGGGGGCGGCAGAAACTTCTCATATACGGGTCAACATTTGTGTGCAACACATTTAAAATTCGTCGCTGAAGTGATTCCCCTGTTTGTTTGCTTGTTTGTTGTGCTTTGTAAACGCGTTTTAAGAGCTAGCTGAAAAATGTGAATGAATTTCGAATTTCTGGTATTTTTCCTCTGCGCGGAGGAAAACTATTCGTGGAAGCGCTTCTTTCACTTTTTATTCGTCGTGTTTTTCATTCGAATGTCTTTTGCACGCCAGCGTTCCTTTTCAGCAACGGTGCGCCGCATGAATATTCGAAACTTGTACTTTTATAATGTACAGAAAAGCGTTTTGCACAATGTGTAACTTTCTTCCATCTATTCTTCCGCCCGCTTCATAGTGGGTTTTTGCTTTCGATGTTTTTTTTGTGTGTGCGCTGCTTTCATCATTCAACGCTGGTTATTCAGCGCACCCTGCCGGGTGGTGCTTTTGCTTGGATGAATTTAGCCTCACCTGTACGCAGTGAGGGATGTTGTTCTAGCCAATGGATGTGTAGTTGCGCCACAACGGGGGTGGACGTGTGTTGATGTGAGTCAAGGTTCAAGGTTTGCATTGTAAAATGAATTTGGGTCTTAACCTACCCTCCAACCCTAAGCGTGAGCACATAGTTGCTTTTGTATGATTGTTGAACCCTGAATTGGGCCATTCAGGGCATTGTTAGTCTTATCTGAGCATGCAATTTTCCGTATGCATATCGCGTTTAACGTTTCTTTCAATGCTGAATTGTTTGCTGAATTACTACCCCGATTGCTTTTAAAATTTTATCAATAAATTATATCTACAAAAGCAACTAACCTTTCCACTTTTTTTTCGCACTCACAAATAATAATAGTGTTTACTCGGTGGAGCGGAAGTCGAGTGGAAATAGTTCAAGTGGAAGAGGGCAAAGAAAAATCAATTTTGCGTTATGAAGACTTTTGAAACTGTTGTTCATAAATATTGTGCGCGCCTTTTTTTAAAGTTTTTTTTTGTGCGATTTGCATTCGCAAGTTTCATGCAAACTGTTAGTTTCCCAGTTCTGTGGATGGCATCATCGTTCACGAATGCAATTTGAATAAATAGTTGAAATCGTCGTAAAGTTGCGGGGTTGAACTTCGACTTTTTACTCAATTTAATTTCGGATACGAATTGTATGCGCTTTTGGCATGCGGAAAAAGTCAAGTAAATTGCTTGCGGGATTTTAAATTAATTGAATGTCATTTAGACAACGATTATCATGACTTTGGTTCATTCTTTCAGGATTTTCTGAAAATAACTCTAGTCCACTTTATATTCTAATTTTAAAATGAGTTCAGTGAGGAAAATATTGTATTAATTAAATTTTGAGACAGTGAAACATACATTTATATTCCATTATGAATTACATGTGACTGGCGGCTATAATTAAAATTGAGCATGCAATCTGCGTTCGCTGAAAGTAAAACTCGATGAGCGCCCTCGAATCGCATTAACAACGTGTCTTTCGGAGGACGAGAGTGAAGATTGCCGTCCACGTTTTTCCTTTGACGGTTTGCACGGACCAAGGTCGTGCACTACCACCCTATATGAAGGTCCTGCTGACGTGATGTAATATAAGGTGCCGGTCGCGTGCCTCACGTGATGTCACGATCTATTTCAAGAGGCCAAGTGTCACGCGCGTAATACTTGCTGCCGCTACCGTCGCCGCCGCTCGTAGACGAAACGTCCCCGAAAAAGCCTAGGCCCCCCTTTGGCATTCCTCCCTAGAGGTGATCGCCAACGAGCTCGAAGAAGGAATGCCAAAGGGGTGCCCGGTGTGTACACACAGCTAAGCTAAATTTTCTACTTTGCAATCGATTGCGTTCTAATTTTCTTCGCTCGTTCAAACTTGTTCGTACATAAATCAAGGCGTGCTTGATTGACAGGGTGGTTGGAAAAATGTTCCGGTCGACATTGAACAATCGCTAATTGCCGAAGTAAAGCTAAAACAAAAGAGGTTAAGGGGAGTCGGGTAATGGGAGTCATTTCAAAAAACAGTCCATTTCAAAATGAAATTTTCTGCAAATTATTTATAACGAGACATTAGTTAGTTATCTGTTAATTCAACTTTGTGTATAAATCAAGTTTTAAAAGGTTTGATGGGTGATTCCCATTGCCCGCTGACTGCCATTACCCGGGTTTCTCTTGCATATTATTAACATTAATTGTAAATTAATTGACCATCTGTTACAAATGTTTGTTTGTTATTTAACTAAGGGATGGGTAGTGAGTGGTGAATGTGTAGGCAGTTGAAATCTCGGGGTTGGATTGGGGTAATACACGATTTAGAAATGCAATTAGTTCTGAATGCTTGTTAGCCTTACGTGGGTGCGGTTACTATTGCATCCCTTCATTCTCGAAATCAACCCTGTATTCACCAAAAGCGGATGCAAGATGCATTCGCACCAACAGCGAATTTTCGTCATTAACATAAAATGATTATGCATGCTGGCTGCGCACACTTTCCGCAAATGTTCAATTCAAAGGTAAATGTCATTTTGATTATGCAAATTCCACCATTTTGTTGACATATATTTCCAGCAAATGACACACTAATGGTTTAATAATGTGTTTATTTAAAATTCATTTGATCATTATTAATCATCATCATTATCCTCGTCAAATTTTAAGACAACGTCGCCAAATGAGGGTTGTAACTTGATAACGATAATAATGGCTTATCGCTCATGTTGCGTTATCGTATACTCTGCAGATTTCTTTTTTCACTGTTAGTTTAAAGAACAGAAATCATATTTTTTACTTACTTGTTGTGCCTAGGAAGATTTTCTGTTTGAGTAATACTTTTTCATGTTTGAGTTAAATATTAGAAAATCTAATTTGCAACAACAGAGATTTCCAGCGCTTCCACTTTGTTTTCCTCATCTGTCGGCTCGTCAAGGTAGCTCCGCTTGTTTTTGAGCACGTCCATAAAAATTCGAGTTAAATTGTTCGCGTTTGTGTTCACTTGCAGCGAGCCGCCAACGCAGCCGCCGCTGAAAATAAAAAAGCGGT
Organism: Aleochara curtula; assembly: GCA_963978815.1. Lineage (NCBI taxonomy): Eukaryota > Metazoa > Arthropoda > Insecta > Coleoptera > Staphylinidae > Aleochara > Aleochara curtula. The sequence goes on along the minus strand of OZ022216.1, from coordinate 12,733,853 downwards.
AAAATATGGAATAAGAAATGCAAGAATAATAACACTATTAATGCGCACGGCAGCATCGCATCATAACCCGGAAAAACAGAAAATGCGTTCCGCATATTTGAGAGTGAGCTCCCAACTCAAGCGGACGCTTTGCTGCGGAACGAATGAAATATTACCTACCTGGCGGATGCGCTTCCCGTGGGATTTGCGTCGTTCTCCACCACACCGATCGTAAATGCACTAGTAGCGATGGCATCCTCTTCCACAGCCGCCTCCTTGGCGCACGAATGATCCAGTTGTTGATCCCGGGCGATTTCCGCGCGAGTGAACATGGTAAAAATTCGCACGGCCGTATTGTTAAAATAGTACGGGTCGCTGAATGACCGGTCAAGATCGCTCAATAATTGGCGTACACTTGCGTTCGCTTCGCAGTGCTCGACGCAATCAAGCATCGTTATCGAATTCACCACAGTGCCGCCGCCGCCGGCGTTCATGCTGCCCAAGTGTTTGATGGCCATTAGCGTGCTGCAGATGAGAGCATTCTGCAAAACGCAAATGCATCAAAAACATGAATCGCAAGCACAAATATTATTACAATCGATTGTACAAATCAAATCAAATCGCAATTGCGATCTCGAAGTAGCAAAATTACGTATTTACAATGTGCATAGTGATCACGTCCTCCCAGTTGGTGTCGTTAGCGTTAATGTCCCTATGGTTCACAATCAAATCAACCTTTTTCTTTGTACGTTTTAGGGTTTCTTGGAACGCATCTGTAAGAGTTCCACATTACCTAATCACATAATTATGTCAAGTAGTAATTTACCTTCGAGATCCTCTGTTTTCTGGAGACTCTTCGCATAATGTGAAAGCCTCTTATCCGATGTATCAAGCTGTTGCATTGAATCTTCATTCGAATTTACAACCACTAATTGCTATAATGTTGGGAGTTGCTTTTAGTTGATTGCAATTTTTGATTGCGAATTATTTATTTACCTTGATGTTTTGTTTGAGTAATTCGTTTATGATGCATGTTGAGGAATCGGTCACTTCACCGCAAAACAATACAGATTTGAATTTAAAAGTCATGCTTAATTTGCAACAACACCAACAACACCAACCGTCGAAAGGCACTCTCGTAATGAAGTTTGTGTTGAGAATTTTGTATAAATTTCATATCAGTTATCGTGAGGTCAAGTTCGAGTACTTTATCTTTCAAATATGTAGTGTGTCAAAGATAGAACTCACTACACTCCGGGCAGTGGAATAATGATGTTTGTTTAATAATCAAATACGACTTATTGATTATGTTCTTAATTACATTTTGGTTTTATGATTAGCCTTCCAAATTCTTTCAAGTATTTGATCGATAGATGGGGTATGTTGAGCAATCAAAGGGAATAAATCAGGATTTCAGGAACTTCAGGATCAATTCGGTTACCACATTTTACCTTAGTTAAGACTAATTACTGATCAACTAAGTCACATCAAAAGCAAAACAGATTTTGTTTTAGTAATTGAAAATAACACTAATGATATTTTGGCTGAACTCTATTTTGAACCAAAAGCTTGATCATAGTTTGCAGAAAAACAATGAGAGTCGATTGTTTTTTCTTGTAATTCTTTTTTGCACATAAGATGGAGCTTTTTTCTATCCTAGTAACCCAGTGGGCAAACGAAAAAGGAAGAGGATTGTGACTGAACGACGATATTACATACGGTGAAAGCTCGCTAATGCCCATGATCCTATTTTTGGCCAATAAAGTGCGTATTTCTTGCGCGCTCCAGCGACGGAGGCGATTTGAACGAACGCATTCGTAAACCGACCACAAATTTCCGACGTCGAGACAACCGGACATTACTCAACGTCCTGTTGCGAAAGCCCAAAATTTATAAAACGCCCTACGACTATTCATAAGGATAAAAACGGCCGACGCATTCATCAAAACGTCGAACACGCGAATAAATGATGAGCTATTTGTGTGCATTACCATATTTTCGCAATACACATTTGTATACCAGTAATGTCAGCTACTTATCTCACATCACTCTGGGAAATCATGGCAGGAACGTATGCTTTGCACATTCAAAAACTCATATATTACGCGTGATTCGTATAATTCTTAATAATTTAATAATACCTGAATGTTGTTTGAGGATCTTAAATTAATAGCCAAGGAATTAATTATTGTTCGTTGAACCATTCGAGCATCTTATCAGAGACGAGTTTCGTGCCATATTGACCAAAAATATAATCAGCATGATTATACGCTCCAGGCAACTTGTACATGTATTTTAAGTTTTTCAATTCGTTGCTTATACGATGAACATCCTGAAACATAGTTTATATTAATGAAATCTGAAATATTTTATTTTTCATATGAAATTTGAATCGTTGAAATCGGTTCAGTGGTTCGTGAGATATTAAGCAATGTCTGAAAATTCGTTATTATAACACGTTTATTGATTGATATTTGAATTGCAATGCATTAAAAGGAATATTAAGGCAAAAAACCTTTTTGACACAATGCCAAGTCCATTGCCGAATCAATTAAACGTTTGCATGTTGAATGCGAATGGCTGTTAATTCTCAATGGTGAAACGCGTTTCGTTGCATATCACATTAATTCACTTTATGCGCGTGTTTTTATTACGCTTTTTACGCATTTTTACATCGTCATTGCACGATTTATTTGTTTTCTCTTGTGCATTATTTCATAAACAATCAAATATTGGCACTGAGCAGCTAGCATTTGCTTTCTTCGAGTACTCAAGCAGAATATTTGCGCATGGAAAATTTAAACTGTCCATCAATCGATGCGTGCATAAAGTTCCGCACTACACTTGACATGGAATCTTGCATTTCGCGATTGCCTTAATGCATTCGTAATGCATTTTATGTGCCAGTTATCGTGGAACATTCTACGATAGAGATTCCTTCCACATTCAATTTATGTCATGGTTTCGCATTTACGTTCACGCTTACGTTTGCATATTTTTGAACATATTTGGAGTATTCTAATATTGTATACGAATTTACATACGGTCTCAGTCGATAACCAGTCATTGTTGCTGTACATTATGGCCGTAGGTAATCTGGTTCGAGTGCGATACCTTGGTGGTTGTTTTTGTCCGTAGATTTGAATGTTCTTCTCAGGGCCATGGTCGTATTTATTGAATTGATCTGAAACGATTAACATTGACTTATTTAATTTAATTGCCTTATTTAATTGCCAAACTTTGTGGAAATTGTTTAGTTTTGTGTTGGCATTGACAAAGATGTATGAAGGTTTGCCTATAATAAACCCCATAACTCATGACATTTGCATCAATTATTTTCCGGTTTAAATGGAAACTAATTCTTAATTTCGTTATTTTTTCCATGATATTTAATTTGAATGATTTGTTGTTTATCATAAATTTTAGCTATTATTTATAAATTATTTTTAATTATACGTTTTCAAGTATAAACGTTTCAAGTATAAGTGTTCCTCACCTGATAATTTATTTTGTACATAGTGCATTATTTGATGAAGTGAACAACCGGCAGGAAAGCTATTAAAAACCAAACCATATTGATCCTAAAATGAAAGCAAAAATGTTGATATTTTAAACAAATTTAATCAAGAAGTTGTTGCAAACTTACAACATCCGTATCATTATTGTATCCAAAATGTGTAGTTGTAAAGATTTCACAAAGTCTTCGATAATACATATTCTCGACGCAAAATAGTCGCAACGTCCTGCTTAAAATATCCGAATAACCAAAGACTTCATATAGTTGGAAATTATGCATTGTCCACTGGAATAGATCGTAACAATAATACGAGTCAATGTACGGTATGTCTCAGAATGCGCGTTTATTGCTTTACATACGTTGACTTGGGGATAAAACGTGGCTATTAATTGCGCCAACATTGCTGGCGTTGTGGCCGTATAAACAACTGGAGCCAATGCGACGAAAAGTTTGATCTTCCTTATAACTTCCGGCCGTTCGGACGCCATTACGAACATGCTCGTCGTCCCTTGAGAATGACCACCGTAGAATATACTCGACTGTCCCGTGATATTGGTAATGTAATCAATGTGCGCTGGTAAATCATAGTAGCCCATCTGATGGAAGCTGAACGCACAGAATTTTGCATGGAATTTATTACGAGTAAATCAAGTAAAGCTAAAGTTACCTAAATTGCCAAAAAGTTGACGAGTCCGGATTTAATCGGACGTGTTTACGGCTATATCGATTGCCACGGCAGTTGCCCAGCCAAACGTCATAACCGTTATCAACCAAAGTATAGGCGACGCTCCTTTCGGGTCCCAATGTGATAAAGTCTTGCGCGCTCGATAATAAGCCATGCATGAGCAGCACCGGTCGTCTGCACGTTGATGAGTTTCCTTCTTTATGACGCTGTCCGGAGACTCGGAACATTGTCAGCAAGTATCCATCCTCCGTCTGAACTTCGTGTTCCTCCAATTGATATCCGTGCGCTGGGACCAGTTCCCGCTACAGTTAAGGCTCGATTACTTAGTCTGGCTTAATCAGGATTTTGATAAACTAATTGACATTTTGAAAGGTCCATGAACTAACCGCTCATTCATACTTTAAAGGTATTATCATGGATCTTTCGTTCATCACCAAGTATTACAATTGTTAAGCCGTCATATGGATGAACACTTTTTGGCATTGGCGTGGAACTTGATAAAAAGTCGTGTAGAATTGTGAGTGCGGTGTTTAGAAATAATGTTCCAAGAGTCACCATTCTGCCGGAGAACACTGAGCACTTTAGATCAACCGAAAACTTTAAAAAAAATTTGTCTGATGCATTTGATGCGCACGATGGTAATGCTTCGATCAAAATCACCTGTTTATGTTCATTTTATCAAGCGTTGTGGTGACTTTTTCTCTATTTCTGCCGCCCCACTACTTCCCATCGAAATCCAAATTATTCGTACAATAAAAAAATACTCAAAACAAATAACAGTATAGTGTGAATCGCCCGTAACAACTGGTATAACATTTCTTACTGAAGCAATCATAGACGTTGTGACAAGGTTGGAGGGAACGTGCTCAAGGATTATTCGTATTCCTCGTACCTGTGATAATATTACCACCTTGACTTTGAACGTTGGTCTAACAAACGGTCAATGACGTCAACTTTTATATACATGATTAGACAGTTTCACTATTTTAATTACCAATTTAGTTTTTTGTTCAAACCAAGTAATTAGGTAATTGTTTGATATTTCGTTGATTGATTAATATATTATATATTATTATAGTGCAGCTGACAATGTAATCACTTTGAAGTTGTTAATTTAATGACTAGAAATGCCACGTGCACATTAATAAATTAATTGCTTTAATTAAATTTTTCTACTTACAACTCTAGCATTTCAATTAAAATGTCAATGCACTGTTTGCATTTGTAATTGCAAATTAGTACATATGTTGAATAAAATCTTTGTGTTTTCGGAAATTTTGCGGCATAAATCACACAAAGTTTTACGCAGTTTGTCTGTTGATTTATATTCATTACGTACTTATATCTGAATCACGTCCGTAATATGCGGATGGGATGTTTAAAAAGTTTTTGCTACAATTAACCTAACCTTCAATGCCATTGAACTGTTTGCACCCCACGTGCCGGAAAATTAACGATATTTTAGTAATGGATATGATACGCTGTATGATGGTAAAATAATAAAGTTTGTTTGGAAAATAGATGTGCATGCGTGTGCATTCGGCGAAAATGCATTCGAAATGCCGGAAGCATAATTTCGTGTTGGGTTCGTAGGCGGAAGTATGCGTTTTTCATGCAAACAAATAATGCGGAATTGTGCATCACACGGAAACAGAGTCCGACCTTTCGTAGAACTCGGGAATATGTATGCATTACTTGCCATCCAGCTATAAACAACCCACATAGGTAATGCAGGTATTGTGTAGTGTTCCTGTTTTCCCCAAGGAGCATGCACGCGCCTTGAGCTAGCGGCAAAAGCGGGGTTGTTGTGAATAACACCGCAGGCTGGCATTTCGTCGATGAACTAAACTGGAAATGCGCATTTAGAGCATCTAAACGAGAAAGTCGACCATCACCTACGTCAACTGCATTCAAAGCCACATCTCGAATCGCCTTGAATAATTATCATTTCCTTGGGTTAGAATTTCACACACACAAACTAACAAACAAACTATGTAGACATGCGCCTCATTCATATACAGGATGAAACTGAATTAAGTTTAAGAGCTATCCGAAGTATACATGAAGCAAAAGAGCTGAAATTCACATTCACCACAGCGACTGCATGCAAATTCGTTAAGATCCTTGAATTTCGTACACATGAATGTGAGTAATGCATTCGCGCTGCGTCTGGAGTGCTAATAGAACAACAAGGAAGTGTGTGCAAAAGCATGCAGAAGTGCTCCTAATGTGTGCACTTAGATGTCTCACATAATACGACAACTTGTATTAAATTAATGAACGCATCACGATTACAAAATTGTAATTCGTACGACCTGCTTACTTTGATTACAAACTTGATATATTCATAATTTGATAGAACGTAGAATTTTCTTTGTTCGATTCAAGGTAATATTTGATTTGACAACTTGTTTCAAATTAAAGGGTTTTTATCACAACGACATTTCGTTAAAATGTCTCTTTATTTATTGTTGCTGAACAAAGGAATTTGACATTAAGACGATGAATTTTTTCGATTCTTAGGTGACCATGATTAGAATTGCATTTCGCTGATTATCACATGATTAATTTATTTATTATACAGGATGCAAATAAATTCAATGGTTTTTTTTGTTTGTTTGTTACAGGTTTTACTGGGACCTCTGTATGCTGCTTCTTCTAGTGGCGAATCTCATCATCCTGCCTGTAGCGATTAGTTTCTTTAACGATGATTTGAGTACGCGATGGATTGCCTTTAATTGTCTATCGGACACCATATTTCTTATAGATATCGTTGTCAATTTTAGAACAGGTAATTACCTAGTCTTAAGCACTTGATTGCGATAGAGCATGGAAACAATGAATTTATTTTACGAGCAGACTTGATAGTTATTTGACTGCGAATGATCCAAATTCAATTAACTTTTTCCACAGCAATTGCACGTCAAACATTGATTAACATTCACGTCTGCTTCGTCTGCTTGGGCGCAATAAACAAGCGCACAAACGTTTTTAATTACCGCACGTTGCGCTTTATTGGCGCAATACGCTAATAAATAACGCAGGCTAATTGCAAATCGATTCTCGTCCGCAGGTATAATGCAACAAGATAATGCCGAGCAGGTTATCCTCGACCCCAAGTTGATCGCCAAACATTACTTGAGGACCTGGTTTTTCCTGGACCTCATCTCGTCCATTCCTCTAGATTATATATTTCTAATATTTAACCAAGTAAGTGGGCTTCCTCAACACTGTGTGATCACTCATACTTATACCTTCCGTGTGCAGCAAGGAAATTAATTTGCTCAATGGCATTCGTGGAAATCAGCTGATTTATTCACTTACGTTGCAAAGGAATCAAGGTTTACAACCGTGAAATCAATGATCTCATTGATGTAATCGATTAGTTATTTTTACGATGCATCTTGAAAAAAAAAACATGCAAATTAATTTCTCAGCTGTATTTGTGAATACTTATACGAATAGCAATATACTTGTGGTGTTTATGTCGTGCTCGTTGGACTAGCAGTATATTACCAGCTCATTGAAAATTGACCTAACTGTTTAATATTTGAAATGAAAACTAGTTGAAGCGATGATTGTGGAGCATGTGACACTAATAAATGTGATCATTTGGATTGTTTATGGTAAGCGCATGACGATTCCTCTCTAACTCTAAGCGGTACAGTGTATAAACTATTTATCTGTCAATCAAACTTCCAACTGCTTCGGATATCTAGCTATTTATTCTAGAAAAATTAAAATTTTATACAACGTAAAGCAGATTATTCAAAAGGTTATAAGGGTAGTTTTATAAGTACGATCATAAACACTCTTTACTATTATGATGAAAGTCGTAAAGATGTACTTCATTTTATTTTATCTATTTAAAAAGCGAAGCAATCCAGTTGGCTCTTGGCTCTGGAATTATTGCATAATAGAAATGAAATTCCATGTGCAGTATGAGATGCAAATTCTCATTTAGGGGTTGAAACCAGGATAAATTGGCTGTCAGCCTTGATTAAATATGCAATTGTTGAAAGGATTGTGCAGCGCAAAACAATAGCTCATTGTACAAAGCTAAAACTATTTAACTTCCATGTTTTATGACATTCAACATACCTACGTTTGTGATCTTAATCTGAAATCTTGCGAGTGTTTTTTTGTTGTTGGTTTTGTATGCGTTCGTGTACATATAATTGTTGTGTATTAATATCCTAGATTTGGTGGGCTGTAGATGTGCACTAGCGAATTACCGGAAACTCTTAACTAAACTGTTCCAGGATTTCGGCGACAGTTTTCAAATCCTGCACGCCGGCAGGGCCCTGCGCATCCTGAGACTCGCCAAATTGTTATCGCTAGTGAGATTGTTACGATTATCTAGACTCGTCCGATATGTCAGTCAATGGGAGGAAGTTTATGTAAGTTGCAATCAATTTATTACCACACTATTATTATCTTATTTATCTCTATCTCTCTCTCTCTATATGATAAATTATTATAACAATATTTGTTTTTGTTATAATCTAAAGCCTTGATTTGTTTCAATGTCGAATGAATCAGTACCCATGATTAATGAGGTGCGCGATATAAACGTGCGCGAACGCAATTTGCCATCGTTATCAGGCTTTTATCAATAGAGTGATCAAACTTGAGTTTTTTTTGTTGTTTTGTTTTTCAAATAGAGTCAAAAAGGCACATGTGCGCGCTACCTTGCTTCAATTTTATTCTTAAAATATAAATATTATATATATATATATTAATTAAGACATCATTATTATCAGCATCCAATTTGCATTTCTTTGATTGAATTATTAAATCAACCCCATTGATCAATCAATCAATCAATCAATCGATATTCGTCCGATTCATTTAGATATACAATTTTTTAGATATTTGCCATATTTGATTTATTTCAGTTTTGGTTTTTTGTTGTTGTTGTTGTTGTTGTTTTGATCGCATATTTATTTATTGGTTTGTTTTCGTTTTTCTATGTGGAGAGCATTTGATGACAAATTTAGGCGAGCTTTTGGCCTCTGCTATCGGCTGCCATATTGGTTTTCATTTCGTTTCTTTCTTTGGTTGTAAAACAAATGAAGCTCAGGCATTGATAATGTAAATGCTTTTGGAATGAATATGATTAATTATTGAATTAATATTATTATATTATACATACATCTTGCACCATTATTGAGTAATCATTGACATTTTTATATTTTTCATTCATCATTGGAAAATATTAAATATTTCGATGTGCAATTGAAATATTTATGAATAATTTGGAAATTGTTTATTGTATATGTACTACAACCAATCAAGTCATCTTCGTTAAGTGATAAGTACCTACAATCAATTGATTTACTTTGCAAAACATCCAACATACTTTAACTTGTTCTTACATCTTTTCTTTCAAATTTAAAAGCTCATTCTCCTCTTGATGCATTTCTGAGTTTTGCGTTAGATTTCTTAATCTGCGAATTAGGTGAACAGAGTCGGATTAGAAATTGTTTAATATTAATGATGATGATGATGATGATTCTATGATTTAATATTTGCATTACTGAGGAATTTGTCGGAGATCGGCTAATCTAAGTAAAAGTGGTGTTGTTGGGCCGTAGATCCCCATGTACCAACACCCCCAAGGGCGGCAAGCTGAATATGCCCCAGACGGTACCCCAATTACCCCACCTAGAGACAGGACGACAGAGGTGCTTTACAAAAAACATTTGTTACTTTCTGTTGATCTGTTGATGTGGTCGTGAATTATATTATATTCGTTAACGTAAAATATATATTAAAATTAATTTAATTATCTTACCCTGCCATTTTAAGACATAACCTCTAACTTTATTTCTTCATAATACCTAATAACTGATTAAATAATATTTAAATAACTTTTAGCTAAAATATGAACTAAACAATAATGCTTTTCTACATTCTTAAACTTTCGTACTAAATATGTCTTAAAATGGTTGTCGGGGATGGAATTAATTCTAAATGGAATGTAGATGTTCTTAGAGAAGCAATAATCGCGATTGTTATCTAGCCTGGTGTCGAAATTTGTTGACATATTTATTGCAAATACTTACTTATTCCTTATTGGACGAGGGTAAATCTGAACGTGTGATGGCGTTCGATGAGTTCGTTTAGAGTGCAGATTATTTACGTATATTTCTCTATATGTATATGGAATGTCCAATTGAAGTACTTAAGTGTTACGTTTTTTTTATTTTGATTTTGATTTAATGAGAGTTGCATCTTGAATTGCATTTTCAAAATCCACAAATGCCCAAGAAAACAAATTGTTATCATCAATTTTATGATTTCCATGTGGGTAATCTTTTTGTTTCTGTTCTGGTTGACTGTAATCAAATCCCAAGTTGCAATTGTTCGATTGATAATCAATATTATGCTCTATTTATTACCTACCTGTGTATATTTGACACTGAATTTGATAATGATGATTATACCAAGTAATCTTTTTTGGCGTCACGTTTTGTTTCTGTGGGGTGTGTTGAACGTACATGCGAAGTAATTTGAGAAAAGCACGTAAACGTTGTAGGTTTAGCTGCAGAATTTTTATGTTTTATTTATTCATTCATCCGATTACTTTTAGCTTATTTGATTGTCATTAATGATTCAGGAGATAATCAGGGATTAATTCGAAATAGATCATCTTAATTTTCTTCTCTTTTTCTTTCTTGAACAAAACTACCTACTATATCTTTGAAAGATCATAAAATGTTCATTAATCATCATTTTCAGTCATTGTTTAATTTCTTAATGAGTTCACTTCATTCCACCTTCTATTCAGTCTTTATTGAGTTACTCACTCAACAGTAGTTGTATCTCTTAAGTAATCTGTGTGTAGTTTTGTACAAAGATGATAAGTATTTATTACTCAGTAGACTAATTATTGATCTTGATGCTTCTTGATTCCGTAGATCGTTTTTCTACCCTTTCTTTGGTCTATTAGTACAATGTTTGAACATATGGTAATGAAATGTTGTTGTTGATGGAGCAATCCAGTATCTCAAAGTGTGTGTATGTGTGTTTGTATACTTATTGTAGTTTTCTCTTAACTTTCTTGAAAATACTTAATTACTAATTAGGTAATTACTCATTAACTAATGTGAATGTATGTGCGCTCTGTCCATGTCTGCTTACGCACTGCACTTTGTTCAATTTTTTCTCTAACTCTATTTATAATCTTTCTCTCTTTCTCTTTCTAATCTATTCTATCAAAAATCTGTTTTTTGTTCGTTTTTTTTCTTCGATATTAAAATTATTGTTTCTATATTCACTTTTTAAGTTTGGTACAAAACTGTTGTTTAAATTAATCAAGAACATTTAATATGATTTACATGAACATTAATGATTCTTTCTACTCAAAACTTTAATTATTATTATTGTTGTTGTTTTTGTTTTTCCTTTACAAATTAATACATAACTTTGAGTTTTGTTTAACGTCGATCAACATACCAGTAAATTTTGGTTGTTTTTGTGTTTTATGTAAACTAATTAGTCAAGTAAATAAGAAAGAAAGAATGAAACAAGTTGTGTTCAATCAGCATTTCGAAAAAGTTTTTGATACCATTTTTGGCGTATACGTTACTTAACTTAATGTATAAGTAAGCAAGAAAAAAAACAAGAAATAGCAAAATTTTGTTGTCAAATCGTTTCTTCTTTGGAAATCTCTAGTTCCACGCTTTTTTCTCTACTACCTTGTGTTCTTCGCTTTTTCTAGATCTTGCAGAATCTTCAAAAAAAGCGAACGGAACGAAGGGGGCGCCTCAGTTCGGAGCTCAACAAGTCTAAATACAGCAAAAGCAATCTGATATTTAAGGTAACACGCTTCGAGCTTGCTTCGCCTTACGCATGACCGATCGTGGCGCCTCTGCTTCCACAATTTATTTGTTTTTGTTTGATGCTCAAGTACGCTTCAAACAAAACGATAATTCTTATGCAATTTGTACAATTGTTATAATTATACTTTTATTATTATTATTATTATTGTTTTTCGGCTGATATTCGTTTGTAGTCCTTGGCACAAGGATCACTCAATATCAGACACTATGCAAAATTACAAGTACAAGAAAACGAAATAATCAATCAACCAATTTATGATTTTCACTATCTGGATATTTATTGTATACACTCACAAAATTATTTCAGTTGATGAAAAACGAATACCAAATTATTAATTATTATGCTTCTCCAGCATGCTGTACATACTTGAAAACGAAATACCTTCCAAAACACTAATTAATTATTTTCTTTCACTATGTGATCGTTTTAATTTTCTTCGACGACAAACACACGTACATCATTATCTCTCACCGAATTCGAACGAAAATTGACGAAATTCAATTCAAACCAATGATGCAAAAAATAATGATGTGAAATGAAAGAAAAAAAAAGTAGAGGCTCTCACTTCCCAAATGCGCGCAATTTATCTTGTTGTGCATGATCTTATACATTTGACAGTTTGCAAATATCAATCGAGTACAATATATGAATAATTGTATGGTAGAGTACATATGCTTGCTGAGGTATATTAAATTTTTTGTTTGTTTTTTTGATGGCTCGTTGAATTTTGGTTCTTTTGTTTAAATTTTGTTCTTTCTCAACAACAAATGCGATCTTTTTGGTTTTGTTCAATGGGTATCTTACGTATTGACACTCAACACACCTAAAATGAGTTTAATATTGCGACATAGTATATCTAGTGGCTTGTTATACATATACGTAGCAAGTTGGCGCTTAGTATTCTTAATTTGGTTTTAATTTCTCTTCTGCTAGAGCAAAAATTGTCTTAAGTCATGCGTACTTAAGACGTGGATTTTGCTAGCGTTGAGCAATGTAAAAATGTACGAGCAATTGTTGCTATTTGAGTAGCGTTTTGTTGGATTTTATTTGAAGCTTTTGCATATATTTTAGGTTTTGGTACATGGGAATTATCCAGGCAAATCAATTTGACACAAACCACACCACATTTTCTAGCTCTTTACATCTGACATCTTTATATGTTTATCACTCAATCTGTTATCCTTTTCAAGTCTGTTTCTTCTAACACGTCTCTTTGCTTTACACGATTTATTTTTTGAATACATTTGCTTCTCGCATTTACCACTAACTTACTGAACACACTCCAGGTACTCAAACAATCAAATGTCATTAATGTGTGCTCCATCTCGACGGATGCGAACAGTATGCTGATGCATTTATGCAAATGGCACTTGCTGAAGTGCACTTTCCGTCGAACAACTCGGCAGACATGAAAGATTAAGGACTAAATCACGAAGCAATTTCACAACGATGAAATTTGCAGCCTTTTCTTCGTCGCTGAAGATTTCTTTAACAAATTCTTGAAACTTACTCGAATATGAAACTAGTTGACTTGAAATAACATATAAGCTTTCCGACATTGAAATTAACGAAAAAGAAAAATGCCTCAACGATGACTCAATCAATAATTATGCACGCGCTTTTATCTATTATTAATTACTGAGCTTTGATTACAAATTAGCTTAATTCTTAATTGATTTTAGGCAAATGCTTATTCTGGTTGGCTTACAGCTATTTTTTTTTCTGTTCGATTATATCTGCTTTCTTTGTTCAAATTACGTATTTTTGTTCATTTCCCCTTTTTCTAAACAGGACAGCAAAAGAAGGGTGCTTTTTATAACTACGTTTTATGGATTAGTTGTTTAGTTTTGAATTTCTTTGCATTATGTTAGTTGTTTTTATTATTTTCAGCGTACGCTGCAAGGAATTCTAAATTTGTCTCTTTCTCTCTCTCTCTCTTCGTCCTATTTTAAACAATAACCAGTTTTGCGATGAAATACTTCAAAGTGTCTCTATCAATAACATTATGCAATTTACATGTACCTGAAATTGAATTTGTGACCCTTTTTCTCCTCGAACGCGCGCGAATGCGATGGATCTCAACTTGATACTTTTTCAGTTTCTCAATATGGCGAGCGTATTCATGCGGATCTTCAATTTAATTTGTATGATGCTCCTGATTGGACATTGGTCTGGCTGTCTGCAGTTTCTAGTGCCGATGCTGCAAGGCTTCCCGTCAAATTCCTGGGTGGCCATCAACGATTTGCAGGTTGGTATAAATTTAATTTTCGTTGCATCCCTCGCTGTGTTTTTGAACAAGTTTTTGTGTATTAATTTCCTGCGAATTTGGCGTGTTTTCAGGAGGCTTTCTGGCTGGAGCAATACTCATGGGCCTTATTCAAAGCAATGTCTCACATGTTGTGCATAGGTTACGGCCGTTTTCCACCTCAGTCATTAACGGACATGTGGCTGACGATGCTCTCGATGATATCGGGTGCGACGTGCTACGCTCTTTTCCTCGGACACGCCACGAATCTCATCCAGAGTTTGGACTCGTCACGCCGGCAATACCGAGAAAAAGTGATTATCATTTATCATAGCCACTAATTAGCAACAGTCGCTGCAAGTCGTGCACGTTTCGGCCATGTTTCTTCGTGCTTTCTGGAGAGAGTAGGATGTAATGGTGATTTATTCGCATTGCAGGTGAAACAAGTCGAGGAGTACATGGCTTACCGCAAATTACCGCGCGAGATGCGACAGCGCATCACCGAGTATTTCGAGCATCGCTACCAGGGCAAATTCTTCGACGAGGAGTGCATCCTTGGCGAGCTCTCTGAAAAACTCCGCGAGGACGTCATCAATTACAATTGCAGATCCTTGGTGGCGTCCGTGCCGTTCTTTGCCAACGCGGATTCTAATTTCGTCTCTGACGTCGTTACCAAGCTAAGATATGAAGTCTTCCAACCAGGTAATCGATACCGTGCGCGCAATTAGTTTTGATAAAATCTGTGCACCCGCGCAGTATGAGATTAGGGCTGAAGATAATTTTAAGTGCGCGCCACTCGTACATTACTAGGTCACACACTACGCAATCCTCCTTGACTGAATTGCACTGAATTAATCTCATACATTTACCTGCACCCTAATACCCAATGGGAATGCTTTAAAATCTGCTTTCCTAAGGATAAAATTTAGTTACAATTTATCCTTAAATCTGAAAAGAGGCCAATTCTAGGAAAAAGAGCAAATACACTTTAAATATGGATTAAATAGCGGGATTTCAAATAACAGCCAATTTTAAAAGAAGCTTTTTCTGGAAATTATTGATAACAAAAGTTTGCTTATTTATCAACAATCAACTTTAGACAAAAATCAGGTTTTAGAAATACAAGTTTGACTCCCATTGCACTCACTAGTGGCTAATCAGCGTAAAACAATTAAATTTTCAGTACTATCTCACACAGTGAATTCTTAGCAAGTCATTAGCATTATTGATATCATTAGTAAGGGTGAATCCCATTACCCGTTGACTCATATTACCCAGTTTTTCGAAAGTCAAGTTTCTTGCTCTTCTGAACGTAAATCGTCAACCCGTAAGGGAATAACTTTAGCTGAAAGTTTAGGGATTGTAGAGATACTGAGGGGTGTTTTGATTTTAGGTGATATTATAATAAAGGAAGGGACAATTGGTTCAAAAATGTACTTCATACAAGAAGGCATCGTGGACATTGTCATGTCGAATGGCGATGTCGCGACAAGTCTGAGCGATGGTTCGTACTTTGGCGAGATCTGCCTACTGACGAATGCGCGCCGCGTGGCATCAGTGCGCGCTGAAACGTATTGCAATCTATTCTCACTATCGGTGGATCACTTCAACGCCGTGCTGGACCAGTATCCCCTGATGCGACGCACCATGGAGTCGGTAGCCGCCGAGAGGTCAGTGCGTTGGTTGGTATACATAAAGCCCGGAGCGGTTTTATTGAATTCTTTATACATGTTCATCGCTTCTTTATTGTCGGCCGTGCTGCTCTATTAACTCTCTTCACTCGATGTGGTGGATAATTGGATGTCCCCTCAGAATGCCCTCTTCTTTTTTGATCTATGTTACTCTTTCTTTAACCCTTTAATGCGCTCATTAATCAATCAACACCACCCCTTTATGATTTCTCTTTTTGAATTCAATTCAAATTGAACTGCAAATTGATATAAGTATCTAGCAATTTTTTTCGCACACTTTACTTGATGTCTCGATTGATGTTGATTTCCTGTTTTTATTGTCTACACTCACAAAAACCACACACTTTTTGAACAGACGTGATAAAAAAGACTAAAATAAGCGATTGCACGTTTGATGCACTGTTTTTTTCGTATTTTCTCTCAGTGAGCAATAAAGCTTTTTCTCGTGTCTTCGTACTAAAAGTTAAGTTAATTTAATTGAACAAGCAGACACATAATAATAACACAATATAAGGGCGATTGAACATATTCAGATTCAATAAAACACAACACAGAAGAATTATCAAAATGACAAATTTATTGCAGAGACTTGGGAATTTCTCATTCATTATGAGTAAAACACTTGGCAAATTATCTCTCTTGCATCTTGAGTTGTGTTGTTCATTCCATTATTTAGTGTAATGTTTTGATAATTCATTGATTGTTCAGGGCAGTATGTACGAGCATGTTATCAATTAGTTGATCATCATATTTAGCTCTCACTATTTTCGTCATTGTTGTCATCATCCAACGTTGAATTATAAATGCGTCACTCTCTCATTTGTTTTGCGAATCACAAAATGTGATTTGGCGATTCGCATGGGAGATGCGACGGATGTGTTCATGTTCGTTCTTGTAAACTTAGCTGACTATGAATATTAAGTTGTGGGATGCCCCTCGATACCTCAGACAGCTTTGTTTTGACATTTGTTTAATTTGCAGTGTTTGGGGTTTGTATTCCCTCTCTCTCTCTCTATCTATCGCCCAATTAAGTTTACGATGTGTACGATGTGTGCATTAATGCTGTATGCGTTTTCTGTGTATGCAATCGTAGGTTGAACAAGATTGGCAAAAACCCCAATTTGGTCGCGCACCGCGAGGAGGATTTGGGCAGCGAGAGCAAGACGATCAACGCGGTGGTGAATGCGTTGGCGGCGGAGGCCGACCACGTGAATCTATCGGATGAATCGGTGGCGCGCCTGCATGCGAGCGATCGCAGCCTGCAGGATCTGGGACGGACGCTGCAGAAGATGACGACGCTGCCGCGACCCAAGTCGGAGAACAACTTTGCGTCGCAGGACATTCCGTTGACGCGTGGCGGCGGCGACCACAACGGCCGGCCGTCCTTTCACAAATCAGACACATTTCATAAGGAATCGGCTTTTCAATGACGGCACTCCACGCACTAGTGCTCTATATGTGCTCTATACATACGCATCCACAAATATATATATAAATATATTTTTATTATCTCCTCGCCACCCACCACACACCAACACATACACATATTCATTCTACTGAACTGCTATCGAGCCTACCATCATCTAGGATTCTTACTATATCCATCTAATACAAGATATAAATACAAATTACAAATCTGTTGTTGCGATTGTCAAGCATGTTCATCTTTTCATACGACTGACTCTACTACTCTGACCTTCAATGGAGTGCTTGTGCGTGTTTAAAAAATGTAACCAAACCAAACCAAAAAAAAAAGAAAAGAATACTAAAAGCAACTAACAAAACCAAGTAAGCAGCGCACTAATAGCATTATGCAGCTTTTAATTGAGCAAATTGCTGCAAGTACGCTACTAGCAGCCTGGAGTTTAAATATGAAACAACCACACACACAAAAAAATGTTATAAAGCAATATGTGCATTGGACACTGTATGATTACATGAAACCAAAAAACGCTAGAGAACTATTGCAATACTAGGTGAATAAGTAAGATGCGTTTAAGTTGTAGCTTAATTCATTAGATGCTCAATGAAAACAATTATATAAATTATTACTTAACTTAACGCAGCGTGCAGAATATGTGAAACACGAATCAGAATGCGAATAGCGACTAAATGGTAATGAGAATGATGTAGCCATTGCCCGGTTTTTGGTTACTGTTTCGTTTGTGAACCAATAACCAAATGGACAACTTACCACCGTCAGACAACAGTATTGTTTTTAACAATTAAGTTTCCTATGTACAAACACAACGTATATGCATCAAATGAGATGACGAGTAGAGAAATTAAACGTGGAGAGCGATGGATAAAACAATCAACACAAAGTAAACTATTAAAGCATACAAATCGAGACAATATTCGATGCTAATGAAGCAAGTTTAAAGAGTAAGCAAAAAAAACATTAACAAATGGACAAAGCACTGATATAATATAATAAGTAAGTTATATAAGTACAGTATTTTTGCGCGGATACACAGCAAAAAGAGTATTTTTCATACAAAAGCTGACGAGACAGCCGAAATAATACAGCAGCAATTCACAGCATCATAAACTACAACTAAATGCAAAACCAAACTGATGAAGCAGAATGATTAATGGTTAACGAAGACTAACGGCAGAAAATTCACTCTTTTTAGTGAGAGAGATGATGAAGATGAAGGAGAAATTGATAATGATCATGAACATGAACATATTGAAAATACATTGACGTTAAAATAATAATGCAATTGTGGAATTGACAAAATCTTGTGTGTCTTTGAAGGGATGGGGACATAAACGACATGTGGTTAAAGATGAGAGGAATAATGGTAAAACGTTCAACTGGAAAATGTAGTCAATTAAAAAACATATTCATTAAAGAGTTATTAAATGAAGTTAACGTGTATCAAAGAAGAATTAAGACAAAAAGACACAAAGAACATGTACACACATTACTCTCTTAATAATTACATAACTAAATAACAAGAATCATTTGTAAATATGACATCACGTACATTTTTTCTATGTACATAAAGTAATAACATGCAAGAAGCAAGCACATGAAATCAATTTCGAATATGCTGAACAGTATGGAGAATTCGAAATAACCAAAAACCGCGGCCAACCAAGATGCGATTTGAAGATTTGAATAACATACAACCAACCAATGTAGGAATCGAATTACGAATCATTATAAATCTTATAAATTAATATTATTGCACAGAGAAATGAATTACGATTACGATTTACCACCCCCATAAGAATAGAAAAACCATGAATATGCGCACTAAAGTTATAACGAACAAGACAACAAACAACAAAAATCATCCCTGCTGTAGAGACTAATAAATAATATTACGATAATGTGGTAAACATTAAGTAGTGCAATCAAAAAACACAAAAAATTTAATAGCAAAACTAAGTAGACAAATTCTTAGTTAGCTAATTGCAATGAACCATTTGCTAAATGGTTTTAATTCGAATAATTTATTTAAATTACATGCAAGCAGTACAATCATGTTTCTCATGTGTATAAAGAAAACTATTCAATATTGAAAATCAAAATTGTTATCTTACATCTTCAATCACTAGATCTATTTGTGACTACAAAGCAATGATTTTAATTGGTTGATTCTAATGATCCTAATCAAAGCCAGTCTGCGCATTTCATGTGTTTAATTATCTTAAATCAATATGAATATCATGTAAATGATACCAGATCAATCCACACTTTGCTAGCTGTGATCTAAGTATTTAAAACATGTGTTGCAAACCAGAACCAGAATTAAACTACATACATGTTGCAGAAATGTTGTTGAATTGGTTACGGTACTTACGAGCAAGAAGTATAATTAATATACTTATACTAATAAGAGTTATTTGTTACAAAGCAATTAATTAAACATATTGACGAAACCTAAACAAGAAATATTGCAACGATTCGTGACTAATTAATTAACGTTTAAAGAGATATCTTCGTAAATGATAACGTGAATAATTTGCTTGTTGTTCGTTTCGTTCTTGTTTCTCGATTTGACACTGAATTAAAATTAGCACACAATTTTCGACTAGGAGATTTCAGCATAGAGAAACGAACTTAAGACGCGCAAACAAACTTTACAGAGATTGGGTGAAACAACAACATCACTGCGAATTAATTAATGGATGATGTAAATCAAAACAAAGAATAAGCAAAACTTAGTGTTACGAACGCGACAATTAAATGAACACAAAATGCTATTAATGAATTGATTAATTAATTAATGATTAATGAATACTTATGCATATTTACGCATAGCATAAATTATATAATTAGTTGTACAATTAGCGAGATTAATGCGAAATTATTAACTAATTCGAATAAGAATAACGAGATGGCAATGCGAGAGAATTACATAGTTTTATTTGCAATCGATTCAAATCGCACCAAAGATAAAGAAAACTTCGAAAAAACAATGTAGCCAAGAGTATGTGCAAAATAGCAGCATAGTAATTATTATTACGATGAATTGCACGCAATTACAATTGCCATAAATAATTTATTTGTTCATTTCTAACGGTAGTTTATAGATGACTGAAAATTATGAAAGCAGCATACAAATTTAAGTTTAAATTATTAAGTATAATTTCCATTCAAAAGCGCGGCACTTGAATACAATGAAATTACAAGATCATTAATGAAAAACAATTAATTATTATACTACATACATACATTACATACATATAGCAATTTTTCAGTGGTTGTTGCTGTGAAGAGACACTTACTTCTCTTGAGAGATAGTCAACTAGTGCGATTCGGTTCATTATAATATATTGGTCAATTAACGATAATAGCTTAATATGCCTAAACATCTCTTCGTGATTATGATATAGTCATTAGAAACAATTGACACGTTGATATCGTATCAGGTCTCTGTGAGTAATCGGTAGCAACAAAATGAACGGGGTGGAGAATGATAACAAAATAATAATCAATTGATGCATTTTCAGTTTTCATTTCTTAAATTATTATATGTTCTAATCTTATAATAGTAAAATGATAATGGCTATGATAAGCGTAGATATGAGATATGAGGAAAAAAAACAGTGATGGCGTGATTAGATAAGTAGTTGTGATATACATATATTATATATATATATAAATATATTAAAAAAAACAAATATATATACAAATTGACATATAAATGATGAAGATAATGTTGATATAGTGATTGATTCATGTTGCAAACGCGATCATCGGATTTGATTTAAGCGCGACGATTTTTATGTGTGTGAATATCAGTTGTTCCAAATGCAAAAATGGGATGAATTAAGTAATTAGGCAGGTCAAGCGTTACGAGTAAAAATTGCATAATGAGTATTTAGCGAATGAGGAATAAATTATTATTACCTAATTCTGTTTAGACGAGTTTAGATATATTTATACAAATGATGGTCTATTCACAGCGCAACAAATTTCATCCAAGACAAAAATACAAAAAACTAATAATGAATGAGGCGGGGAAACGTTAGATTAAGTAGAGTTGATATATAATACTAATAATTAATTGAAGGGAGGAAACAAATTGAATTGATGAAGCAAAACAAAGCAAAAAAATGGAAATCATATATAAATATACATAAAAAAAATATATATATAAGAGATAAATATATACATATATCAATTATATAATTATATTCTCGTTATTTGTTGAGTTCAATTCGAAAATTGATTGGATAATTGATTGATTGATTGAACTATAGGTTTCACAAATTCTTGCCATGATGAAATCCTAGTCTAGACTGACATTATCAATGCTTTCGCATTACGAGTAGTGCAATTACTAAAAGAAACAAACACGTTGTTGCTAATTAAATTTACCAAACGAGCTATTCGCTTGGTCATTTTATGATTTAGATTATTGGTTTTAATTACTTACTTATTAAGAATAAGCTGATTACAACAAGTGTAATTCTACGAAATTTCTTCACATGTGTTTTAAGTTGTGGTAACTTTCTATTCGTGCTGATTAACTTATTAACGGAACAAACAAAATGGCAAAATTACCTCTTAAAGGTGTTGATGATGATCGAGTGGGTAATAAGCATAATAACGGCGAGTGTATTGAGGAGAAGAGAAGTAATTAATATTGCTGTTCTGAATGGGAAAATGAATTTTAATGAAATATTTTTTACCAAAAGTGCTCATTGCTGTTGATTAAAAATATAAATAAAATATACTTCTTATCGGTGTGAGAGAATTATACTTACACGAACATAGGATATGTGCAAAAGCAACAAAATTAAGCAAACAAAAAAAAATTGTACGGAAGTGATGCTTTCATTATGAAACGAAATACATATAAAGAAAATCATTTTAACTAGTTCTTCATATTCTAAGTTTGTTCAAACAATTCTTGAATTATTTTCTATTTATTCGCACAATTCTGATCAATGACATTCTTTGGATTTTTTTCCTTTTGATGTATGATGAAATTGTGAATCACTAATCGATTATTTCCATTAATCAAATGCATTGAACTGGCAATGAAAATCACAGAATTTCGTCAGAGTTTTCATCGATAGAGCAATTCTGTTTGAAGTTAGTCACTAACAACAACAACAACAACATGGACATTATATGCATAAAGTAAGACTATAGCTGTAACACTATAGAACGAACGAATTGTTTAAATAATTAGTTTCTTGTACTTACACCCCCCATTTAAGATTAATATGTAAATAATTGTAGAAAAGTGCCTCTTTTAAATTTTGCGCATCGCTACTGTCTTGGATCAACTATTAGATGATAATATTAATTGATATCTTAATTTATTTCAATGTTTTAACTGTTGTTATTATTTGGTTTATAAACGAATAAAGCTGCATTTTTACAGTTGTTGTTGTACTTCTTTTGACACTTATAGGGAGGATTAAATTGATTGTGAAACTTGGCAGTAATATTTCAAGAATATTACGGAAAGAAAGGAAAGAACAAGGAAGAGGTGGGCAAGATAGTAAAGGAAATAAGGGAAGATCAAGTCATATACAGAATGGCATTGTAATTAGTCTGAGATTCCAAATTAATTAGCTTTTAATTTTAAGTTACTTTGTTGTATTGTTAGTTAATCCTTAATATTGATGCGAGAAGTATTAGTTTTAATAACGGGTTTGTAAGTAGTTGTTGGCATAGAGCTAGGGTGCTTGTGCAGCAACTGAGAAGTCCCGGGTTCGAATCCCGGGCGAGGCAGTTGCCTCAACAATTTTGCTTAAAAATTAATTCAGATTAGAGCCTAATACATTACGAAGCACCATCTGACATATAGAGATGGCCATTTAAAGCCAATTGAAGACATTGGGTTATTCAAAGTACTTTGAAAATAATTCTAAGTCCAAGAGTGGCAGCACAGGTAACCCCATCGAAAAGTGGTGGGGAAAATCGGCCTGTTGGTAACGAAAATCGGGAATGGGGAGGCAGTCACAGGTCGGACAGCAACCGAGCTGGTCGACATGTGAGATGACGGGGAGCGGAGCTTGGGGTGGGCCAACATGAGACGATCTTAACGTACGGGCTTCAAAAATTAAAAATGGGGCCCTTGTACGTCTCCGGGGGCCGCATTGGACATATTGTTATGCCAAAGAGGATTCCCGAACGGACAAGGAATTGAAAACTTATAAATTTGGATTACTTTTCTCGGGGATCGAACCCGAGACACACAGATCACATTCACAGTCTGAACCACTAGGCAATGAAGTGTTGTTGCTTCAGGTAAATTTGATCTTCCCCTTATACAGTCAATTTAATTTCAATTGAAGTTAAAAATTTAAATATTAACTGGCTATCTCAGGGATCGAACCTGAGTTGCCCCG
Source organism: Aleochara curtula (assembly GCA_963978815.1). Taxonomy (NCBI): domain Eukaryota; kingdom Metazoa; phylum Arthropoda; class Insecta; order Coleoptera; family Staphylinidae; genus Aleochara; species Aleochara curtula. The sequence goes on along the minus strand of OZ022216.1, from coordinate 12,710,061 downwards.
ACCACTTCTATAGGCTCAACCACTAGGCTATGAAGTGCTGTTGCTACAGTCAAATTTGATCTTCCCTTTATAGACTCAAATTGATTTAAATTGAAATTTAAAAGTTAAATTTTAACGGGCTTTCCCGGGGATTGAACTTGTGATACCCAGCTCGCTTTCACGGCCTGAACCACTAGGCTACGAAGTGTTGTTGTTGCGGATAAATTTGATCTTACCCTTATATACTCAATTTAATTTATATTAAAGTTTAAAAATTGAATATTGACTCGCTTTTCAAGGATTGAACCTGAGCCACCCGGACCACTTCCATAGCCTCAACCACTAGGCTATGGATTGCTGTTGCTACTGCCAAATTGAATCTTCCCCTTATAGACTCAAATTAGTTTGAATTGTAAGGCTTTGAATTGTGACGGCTTTAAAAATTTAAAATGGGGCGTTTGTGGGTATATCAATAGTAAACGTTTAAAATAATAACTAAAAATACTTATAATCAATATACTTTATTCAATAATTTTTCTTATTTCACACATTACATTTTAATATACTTCTTAAGTAACATATATACACTTATCGCAAGTAAGGAAATAAGTACCTCATTTTTTATTAACATTTCTTTATTATTCCAGCCCTCGCTATTTTAAGCAAATAACTTCGGTTAGCATCTTTGTGCTGGCTGAATAGAAAATCCAGATAGGTCTCATCTTTTGGTAATTATTAATTGCCATCCGATTTGGTTCAAATTTGGTAGTACTAAGGCGGTTCGCATGACATACGGTTATCTATTGGTTACCCGCGTTATTGTCAACAAAACATAATTAGTATTGTTACCGTCCAAAACTGATTAATTGTATTATTTTTGCTTAAGTCTCTCCTCAGGCAAAAACTGCTCTAAAACGGTTCAGCAATAGATGGCACTTTGCATTACTAGTTGCCTACATAAACATTCTTCAAAATGTTCAATCGTTTGCAATGTTATTAGGATGTTTTAACCTTGTGTTTTGTATTGAATAGAAGTGAACAGGTAAAACATTTTGATAGAGTTTGTTGCAATTATTATCAGTAATATTTATTTCTAGTCATGAATGTAGTGCTTGATAAAACTTTAACAATGATCATTTTGCTTTCACAATATGATTTGTCCATCATGCAACAGGTGAATATCAGTGAATATAATTAATTTAAAGTACTTAGCTAGGGTATGGTTGATTCATAAATCTATAGCTGAACTTCTACTTTCTCAAAGAGCATGGATAGAGATTCTTACAAGTTTTAAGACATTTAATCTTTTGACTTCAAGTAAGCTATATTATTTTACTTATTTAATGTAATAATATGTATATAAACACATCATTTGGCCATGTAAGCTATATTTTATACATGTGCTACTTTTAATTTTAATATGTTGACTGCCATTACAATTTTCTAAATTTGGGTTAAAAAGCTAAGTTTACTCATAGCTCAACTTCAGGCTAGGACACCAGCTATGAGTTATCTCGTAGATGGCAGTCAATGTGTTAACATATAATGTAACTTGCTAATCATTTATGATACTTACAGCCAACCTATAGAAGTGACCAACGAGTGCTTTGAATAACATTTGAGTACCCCTTTCCATGCCAAAACAAGGTAATGTATTGTAGCACTCAAATATGGTTCTTCATAGTCTAGTACAGAGGTAAGCAAAACGAGCTTTGCAGAACTCTTTACACTCCATGTTGTACTGCATTTAACATTTCTGCAAGCTTGAATCATGCTTATCCAAATACAATGGAAGATTAAATTCCTAATTAGAAAATGGAAGCTGATGAAAATTCAGAATGTGCTGTAAGTTAAATTTTATCATTTGAAGATTGTTGTTTAACCATATATTTTCAGCTTAGTCAGTTCACCATTGTGTGCACTATGTTAAATTAATGTTATCACCATACCAATTAGGAAGTATCTGCCTCATTATGACCCAAAACAAATATTTAAATTAGAGGTATGAACAATGTTACTCATTCATTTCTAAATGAATGAGTAATCTGTCTATCAACTAATGATAATTTTTCTTTCAAGTATATGCACTTCATATTTAATGAGTGGCTCTTTAGGCATGGTGTCCTTTTATTAAATCGAAGAAGTCCTATTCATCATTGGGGAATGGAAGCTGTCAAAACTTCAGAATCTCCTGTAAGAAAAATGTTGTCATTAGAAACATTGAAAAGCATATTGTTTAACCATATATTTTTAGCTCAGTTGGTTCATCATTCAGCATACTACCTTAAGTTGAAATTCACCATTATAGAAAGGAATATCTTCCCCATTATGATCAAAATCAGAGTTTATTGTCAGATGTCTGCGATAAGGTCCATCAATAACATTGGACTCAATTTAAGGTATGGGAATGTTGTTATTTCTATTACTGTATTATTGTGGTTCTACCCACTCTGCAATTTAATTTTTTATGGATTCTGCATACTTTAATAGCTTGCTTTTCTGATATCTTGTTTTAATATCTTACTAATTTTGATCATTGGATTCAACAGCATCTAACTGAGCACAGCTATCTATGAAAGTGTAAGAAAGATCTATTGGTTTTTCTATTCAATTTCATTGTTGTGCAGCTAGGAGCATCTATATAAAACTTGGTAAGTTCACATACATTAAACTTCTAAATCATAATAAATACTCAGCCTAATATACTTCATAAGTTATGACTCATTTCCATGCATTTTTTAGTTTGTCATTGATTACTGGTCACAAAAGAATTAGATTATTCTAATAACTCACGGTGATGATGAACAACGTACTTATACCTTTGCATATTGTTTTGTTTTGTATTTTATTTTATAAATGGAGTATTTTTATTTTGATACAGGTTATGACATTCCCGATTTTCTACATTGTATTTCTATGGGTAGCAGGCAGATAAACCTTGGTATGTACATGGGCATTAAGGCTTTGAATTATAATATTTTCTCAATTTCTTTACAATGACTTATTTCTATTTTGTGTTTGACAGAGATGCTGCCATTGTGTATGTTCCAAAAGTAAGTTTGATGGGCACAAGGCATATAGAATTCAGTAAGTACATAGCCATTAAAGCCCTCACTATTAGTGAATTCTCAATTATGACAGAGAATATCTGATTGTACTGGTTAGCTCATCCAAATGCCCATGAATGAGAAAGGCAGCCTTATATTCATTTCTATGGGGAACAGATGGATTAATTTCAGTAAGCGCTTTGGCATCAAAGTCCTAAGGCAGAATAGACACTCAATTTTATCCTTACTATTATGGTTATGATTTATGACTAATCACAATTAATTTTTGCAGTTTCATAAGGATAACTCTGGCTTTACCAGAGCTAACTAATTCAAATGGCTGAGAATCATGAAGAGCAACCCACACAAACATTTGGAACTTATTTTGTGCTTCTATGTGGGGTAGTTTTTAAATAATCTAATTAAATGTAATTTCGAATACTAGTGGTGCCACCTATTGCTATACTACTTTCCCATTTGTCGATGCGTCCAATAGATGGCGCCAATTGGCTTAAATTTAATTTTTTTTTTCACAAAATTTTCATACAAAAAATGTCAGATCGAGGTTTGGATACCGGTATATCACGTCCTTGCTCTGATTAAATTAAGGTATCACACCCTCTAGAACATCTAGCTTCGCTGTAAATTTACCTTTTCACATTCATGTATACCGTGATATAAACATGAATATTTTATGTAGAATGTATTTTAAAAATGTAAAAATTAAAAATAACTTTTCGCATTTATATATTCCTGATTCAAAATTGCATTTTTGTTATGCAAAAATGAAAAATTGTACCAGGAAAACACGAATTGAAAAAGGTATTTTACGCATGTAGAACAAGACGAGCTGATTAAAATTAGGAAATTAAATATACCTCTACGCATTTATATATTCCTGATTAAAAATTGCATATTTATTATACAAAAATGAAAAATTGTACCAGGAAAATATGAATTGAAAAAGGTATTTTATTCTTTACGCATGTAGAACACGACAATTAAAATAAGACAATTAAATATACCTCTTCTTATTTATATATTTTTTTATTAAAAATTGTACTTTTATTATGCAAACATGAAAACGGTATTTTATTTTTTACGGATGTAGAGCAAGACGAGCTGATTAAAATAAGTATCGTTTTAACGGACCTGGTTTAGAAGTTATTTCAGTTATTAAATTACATGTGTGTATAGGTACTCAAGTTTTGACCCTATCAGTGTTAATGACATTGAAAGTTTTCATTGATAAACAATACATGGAATTGGAATATTTCGTATTTTTTTTGGCGGGAAATTTTTGTGTGGCGCCATCTACTGTTGTCTAGGCGTACAACAGAAACATGTCCCGTAACTATCGCTCTCTAGTAGGAACGAGGCAAACTACAGATGACTATCAAAATGGCGCCAACGACTTTTGTTCAGCGCCATCTAATGTAAACTAGCGGTATCAGAATTGCGGCTCCACCTACCACTACTTTAAATTTTACGACAGCAGCATATTCTGCGCACCATGTTTTTATAGGCATGTTAAGGGCATAAATCAAATGCATGCATCAAATATTAAATATATGTCGTTCCCTTGATCATCAGCTGAAGGTATAAGCAATTTATGTGCATAGCAGTCAAGAAGTTACTCACCCGAGCTATATACCATTTGTCCCTCCTGAGACTAACGCCCTAAACGCTTCAACTAAAAAGAAATATTAATGTTAATTTGAAAGAAAAGGAATATGCATCCCAAACTATAAAACCAAGTTTGTGGCCAATTGACAAATTCTCACCTGGAGTTATTTAAATTTTGTGCTGCGGGAAATGAATGATGGGATTTTTCTAAAGCATCCCTTTGTGCTAACTCCAACACAACTAAAATTATCATCAAAAATCTGAAAAAAAATATTTAAAATTTGTCTAAAATTAAAAACAATAACAGTACATATGAAATCATGAACTTACTACATCCCATTGAACAGCTCAAATGTGGATGTACTTACATCACTATGTAAGTGCTTTGTAACTAAAGGCTGTTTGGTCAGAGCAGATAAGTTATGCACATGCAGAGTTATATGCTCCTGGACGTCATAACTCAAACACCTAAAACATTTTAATTATAAAGAAATGTTAATATTAACACATGGATTTAGCAACTTACATACCAAGTTTAAACAGACGCTGTGAAACCTACAACTATAGACACATTCCATTTGTTGATGCTACCCCATGAAGAATCATGAAGATTAAACTCTTATCTGTAAACATACAAAAACTTTAAATGGTGAAAAAACTTATGACATGTTTAGCTGCCAAATAGTCAACATATTTATATATCACAATAATCCTTGAATCTAATTAATTCTAAATAATTAATTAGAATATAAATTAATACATACCCGTCAAAATTCTAGGTCCTATCACTCTGAGATACCATATCATTGCCATACCTTTGTAAACAACAAGAAGTTAAGTTGTCTCTCTTCAGGAAAAACCAAGGTTAGTTAGTACTACTAAAAGCCTGGAGCTCTGATAATTTAAATGCACTAAAAATCTTGAAATCAGATGTTAATATCAATAAATACACATTTCTCTACTTACCAAATTATAAGTAGCAGACTTAAAATAAATAAGTTCATCCATAAATAGCCACAGAAGAAATTTGAAGTAAATCTAAGCCATAGATTAGAAATTATGACTAATAATCTAGAAGAACACAATATATCAAACTTGAGCCATGCATGTTAGACCTAAAATAAATTGTTAAAATGCATAATTACTTACTTACGTAACTACTGACCATGTTAAAAGCACATTTTCCCAATACTTTGGAAACTATGACTGATAATCCAGGAAGACACAAAAAGTTAGATAGCCCTTGAACATAAAATGTCAGAACTAAATGAATTGTTATTGTAAATGATTACTTACATGTATAGCCACTAATGAACTTTGAAACAATCTTCCATAAAGTTCTAAAACTAGGACTGATGATGTAGAAGAACATAAGTTAGAAGCAAATCTTCTGTACAGATTGGCAATTATGACTAACAATCCACCAAAACATCAGTAGCTAAATAACACTTAATGCACAAATGATGCAACTGAAATGAATTGTTATTATAAATAAATATTTGCTACCAAATTTGAAGTAAATCTTCAGCATTAGAAATTATGCCAGATGTACTCGAGAGCCATAAATGTTGGTTGTTAAATATCACAATTCACCGAGCTTGAAGTAGTCTTGACATAGATCAGGAATAAAAATCCTGAAAAATACAAGAAGGTACAGTTGAACCATAAATTTTAAAACTAAAATGTATTAATTTGAATAAGTAATTGCTTATGTAGCTACTGACCTAGTGTGAACCATTTCAACCAAAGCGAGACCTAGACCCTAAGTTAGGTTATGACTGACTATTGCAAAGAATATGCAACAGTGCTCTTCAACAATATGTAACTACTGGCCCAGTTTAAAGCATGGTTAAACTAGGTGGAGGTCAAGACAGATGATCTAAAAGAATACAAGCAACTTCAATGCAACTAAAATTATCCTAAAAATCTGAAAAATTTGATTGAAAATAGTCAAAAATTGGAAACCTACAATAGTACAACTTAAATTAAGGACTTATTACACCCAGTTCTAATACAATCTTCCTGATAGAACATGCTATAATTGCTTGAAACTACATATGGATGTAGTTCTCTTGTTGAGGAATGAGAGGCTCTGTGCCATCTGCACTGATAGCCAAATTGCGCTGAATGCTAAAAAGGATACATGGTGCTTATACAAGTTCTGGTTGCCTCCTCTAAAAACGCACATAACAGGCTGGCAACATGCACAGAACTTGCCCTCATGCGGGTCCCTGAACACAGCAGGGTCAAGAGTACTCTGGCAACAGATGTGCTGGCCAAGTAAGAGAGGATGGTTCACCCCTTCAATATAGTGCAAAAAGTGGCCCATTGTATCAGGCTCACAGTTGGGATAATCATTGGGCACTTCCATTTGGGCAGGCAACTTAACAGGCTAGGCATTGCTGACCTGGACTACTGCAGGGGTTGCAGAAACAAATAGGAAAGCAAGGAGCACTTGCTCTGCCAGTGTCTATCCCTAAGTGTGTTAAGACAGCACATCCTTGGCTATCCATCCTCTTCTTGAGAAACTCTCAGACATGCCAAGGGTGTAGACAAGGTGCCTGTGGCAAAGCATTATCAATTCATATCTGATTGGATCAACTCAACTCACAGAGAGATCAACATAACCACAACAGATTATTTGAAGAAAATTAACTTTCATAGCTTAGCCATATCTGGAATGTGTTAAATGATAATTTGGATGCCAAACCAATTTAGATTGTTAACTTACCAAACCTTGTTAATGCACCTGGATAAGCATATGTTCCCGTGATATTTTAGTACACAACAGCACAACAATGACAAGTTGCAACTTATTTCAGTGGTTTATGTTAGAGCCTCTTGATTGTTCACTAGAGATGCTTGATAAAACACGGCTTATATTTGCTGAGTTAGTTATAAAAATTGCTCTCCGTCACAAAGTGTTACTTCAAAAGCATAATAAAAAGAACATACCTCTATCGAAACGAATGCTTTATAAGCTAAAAAGGATACGCCTCAAGTGATTCCTAATATCCTGGAATTGTTGGATAACACTGATCACTCCGAATAACACTTATTAACACTGATTAACACTAAAAGTTTTAATACACATCGCAAAGTGATGATGAACGTTGGTATGGTTAAGTTTTGCCGGACTGACAGCTGATCTGGGCAGAGACTAGCGCCGTTCCTCTGTCTGCGGCCAAAACGTAAACTTGGATAACGAAAACAACACGGCACCAACTCGCTGTAACATTGCCTGAATCGCCTGGAGAAGCACTCCAGTAGTCACTTCTGAATGTATCTTCTCGTCATTACATTCATAGAAAGTTCTAGTGCACTGGTGCTGGACTAATGCGCTCAAGCGCTGAAGAGAAATTATATCTCCACATTGTCTTATTCTTATTAAATATAGATTTACATTTAATTATATTTATATATTGCATATATAATTGGATAACTTGTGGTCCGGGCCTTAAAATCTAAAAATTCCTTTCAGACTTATTGGCAAAAATGATAAATAATCTAGTAAGCAGTTACATTTAAATTTGAAATCCATCCAGAGATATTTAATATTATTTGCAATTAATAAAATAAAGTTCGAACGCTGAAAAACTTTAACCCTGAAGTAATACGGTTGTCAATTTGCAGATGGCGCATGCATGTAAAATTTGGCAAAAATTTGATCAGTTCAAATGAAAACTTCTCACATAAACAGTTTTATTCAAATATTTACATGATTTAAACTTGAGGAATCCTAATAATAAATCATTGATTAAAATAAGTATACAATTTCTCAATAATATTACCAAAACCTCCTATTATTATAATTCAATTTAAGCATTGATGCACCCACTTCCGCGCAATATTTAAAGATAAGAAATCTATTACGGAAGAGAATTTATATGAATAGATTTCTTCAGTTGCAGGTCGTAATCGATCAAATGTTATACGGTGAGTGTTACAAATTTATGCAGGCTGTCTTAGGCTGCAGGAGCGCTGGGCAAGCACGTTGAGGGAAACCCACGAAAAGAAAAATGTACGTACTTGCAGTTCCCATTTAAGGGATACGATATGGCAACAGAATGTTCCGGTAGGATAGAATGCCGGATGCATATTGTATAACGTAATCAGTACGTTGTGCATATGAGATTCAGGTAGGATGGTGGGCGGCACTCGTTTTGGGTGCCTTGGCGCGGAAAAAAACTAAAGTGAAACCAGGAGCACAAAGATATTGCTCGCATATTTCTCAGGCGCACATCCACACATCTCCATGCGTGTGTGACTGTATATGGCAATGCGAAAAAGTTTGGTCGGTGCGCGTTCAATTTTAAATAAAGTGCTCGTTGCAATCAGGTTGGCCGAGCTCGTCAATAATAAAATACGTCTGCGTTGAATCTATATTCGCCCTCTTGTTTCGTCACATGTTATTGATGGCATCCATATTTGCTACCTCGTACAATGGGATTCATCTTAGTTTCACTCAGCTGTTATTTCCAGAAGGTTGCACTTTTTGCGCGCGTGCGTCCTCGCTCCGTCGAGGGGAAGGACAATTTGTTCAATGGAATTCTTAAATGCAAATTCTCTTCGTCTTTGCCCGCTGCTCACTCCATGCTTATGCATTCACCGACCAAACAATTTATTGCAGCGTGCGCGCGCCCGACGAAAGTAGGATGATAAAAACGTCAGGGTGTGCTCGTGAGTACGCGTGGCTGTATGATTTACATTGCACGCTGATAAAATCTAGAACCCCAATTAGAATTAACTCATAAATTTGAAAGTGTTGGAAGCATGCCATCGCTTCTGCCCGAAATTGGCAATGCGTAATTATAGCCTCCTTCTTCTTCTTCCTCAACTTCCTTATTAACGAGATTGTTACAATTTCCCCTAATTTCCTTGATCATCATTGTATTGCCACCAAGTTTTAATTATGCATCAACATTGCTTCAACAAATCTACATACATTTCATTTGTAATAAGTTTACGTTTGCGCACAAATCTAAAAAGAGTCCATGTTTTTACAATTGTTGGATAAATAGGGGTGTTTTGTTATTTATAGCTGAAATGATATGATAATATTATTCTTAGACGTTCATAATTAAATTTCTGCAAGTGAGTGTAATTTATAAGAGTCGGGATTTAATTAATAGTAATTTTTACTCGAATGCTCACGCTGATTGCTCAGACGCGTTAACCCAAGTTTATGGTTCACCTTGCTTCGCGCACCGCCTCACGAAGTATTCGTTTTGCGTTGATAACACATCGCGATAATATTCAACTAAATGCGCCACCGCCACCGCCCACCTCCCACGCTGCCTTGCGTTGCGTTGCGTCTCGGCGAAATAAAATTCCGAATAGGAAAAAAGCAGACGGCTGCGAAAGATTACAACTTGGCCGGGGCGAAGGAAAAGTTTTCGGATTTAATGTGGCGTATCTAAAACAGGGAAGCAGCGATAACGAAGTACGGCATCATAACGCTTAAAACTTTTCGACGGCGGCGGCGCGTTGCTTGTCCCCGCGTCGGCGACGAACAAGAGGAAGATCGCTATGACAGAAAAGGGTATCGAATGCGCACCACAAGCAGACGACTACATGAATATTATTGTTTTCGACTCTCGGGAGCATATTTATGTCATTTAGTGCCTTATGGGTGGAAAAAAACAATGTTGCGGATTTATAATTGTCAGGGAGGAAACCGCCTTGTTTTTCAATTTTCCAAGAGTGTCCTACCCTGCCTGACGGGAATAAATATCCAGGCGAGACGAAAACTAGGACAAAAACATAAAAACATTATTCGTCGATTTGGTTTTAGTTTTACAACATTAATTCGATTGCTTTATGGCATTAATCTCGATCGGAAATAAAAGAATATTGCATGCGAAACAACAAATCATTAAAGTAAGTGAGTAAATCGGAAGCCGATGATTAACTAAGAGCGCAGGCGATTAAATTAAACGGATTTTGGTTCCATGAAAGCGATTTTTCAGACGAAACAATAGTCCGTTTGTCCATGTGATAATTTGTCCCTATCAAAACCGGTATATTTCGTATGAATGCATGACAAATTGGTCAATTTTTTGTACGCGCACGCCTGTATGTGAAGAGCGACAATTTTTGCGCAAAGAAGAAGAAACATTTTAGCGCACTGCGCGCAAAACGGCGCGACGCACATGCATTATGCCGCCTACTCTCTCGCATGTGCCAAATCTGAGTGTATCTACTGAGATAAATTGATTCCATTAATTTTGCATCCGCACTCGCATGCTAATAATTTATATGGAGTTATATCAGCGGAAAACGATAATAATGTTTGCTGATTTTTAATTAACTTGTTGATTTAATCAGTGGGTACATTACACTGATTCTATCAGTACATTTGTTTGTTCTATTGATATTTGCATTAAATGGGTCTGTATAAAATTTACATTTATTACAAAATACATACACCGATAAATAAATACTCGGGTAAACATAATACGTACTTAGATAATGTTTATAATGTTAATTAGTATCTAGGTACTCATTATTCACGAATTAAAAGCAAAAACGGATATTGTTTAACTATAGAAAATTAAACGCATTTATTTAAGGTCGCAAGAACAGCAGAACCTCGCATAACAAATGTCATCCGTTTCAGAGTCTTACTCGTAAAGCGAAACGTTTGTTAAGCGAAATAATTTTTATCATATAAATCTTTGGGAAATACAATAATGCGTTTCATTCTGAAAAATTTCCTCTTTGCAATAATTTCTGATTAAATTTGTAAGGACATTTTAAAGTCTTCCGCTTTCTTGTGAATTTTTCTTCGCCGACATTTTCAGAACACCTATAAACACTCAGAAAAGGGCACGTGGCACGTCGTTTAAACTTACTCACTTGAAAACTTTAACTCGAAATCGGGTTCTTATTGAACTTGGACCTTTTCGAGGTCCAAGGAGGTCCCAATATTACTTTAATTAAATTAGTATAAGCTAAGTACATATTACATTTGTGCATAATTATGTTAATTACGATAATAACCTGATAGAAATAGTTTTAACGCAGAGCTTAATGTCTGGTAACAAGAATAAAACGAGCTTTTGTATCACATCTTGAGTAAATCTAGAACATTCATCAACTGTGCTCTATTGTAACGCATTGTGTGTAAAATATTTAAAACAAATGCCTCAAATAGTAATTAAAGCTAAAATTAAAATTTATTAAATATATCTTAGCATGACTAATCACAAAACACGACTTTGTCTAATTGGCTGATGAGGAGAAAACGGGAAAGCGTACGCAACAAAACGTTTCGCGGACTGGCGCGCGGTGAGGAAATTAATTAAAATGTCAGATTCTTCTAGTAGCCATGGAATTCGCAGAAACTTATACTGTACAACATCTGCTTGGCTATTATAAAGTTTTGAAATTTTCCTCATCGGAGACGGCGAGATTGCCTTGAAATGTGTGCGTGCGCGCGCAAAATTAATAAATAGTTTCAGCGCAGCAGTCAGTGTGTTGACGAAAAGTCGCGTTGCGTTCAAACCGGGCATGAGCTAATGATTTCCCTGGAATCCAAAATGCATCGTCATTTCCGGGAGCAAGGTACATGGCTGTATTACAAATTGAGTTTAAGCGACTTTGAAGTGAGTTTTCCTCCTTGACATGATGATTTTTATGATATACATCATTCTTTTCGATTATTAAAACTAAACAAGATACGCACGTTTATTTAAAATTGATGTAATTCAATTTGGCTCTCTTTGAATTGAGTTTTAATAACAGTAAGCCGATATTCAATTGAAACGGGCAGTTAAATCAATTATTCGTAATCCTGGAGATGAACGCATTATCAGCGATTACACTGGACTCTGAAGTGACTTAATGAAACTGTTTAATATTCTGACATGGCGTACAATATCGTCCTGTTTGAGCTTTATTCAAAACAATTTATGAAGCAAACTTGGTGCTTCATAGTGCATCGTGGTTAGCACCGCAATTACGTTGCATTTTTGCGTGTTGTCATAATGAAGTAATTATGAAACTCTAAAAGCCTGATGTAACTCGAAAGATACTTGAAATGCAGTGTTCACCGATAGATGCGCGTTACGAGCCCATAATCTGGATTGTAGACATTTTGGATGGTAAGGTAATTCCATTACGTCGAACGTGGAAAGCCGTTTACGAGGCGTGCACATATAATATAGGTGCACGCAGGAGCAGCAGAAGCACAACACAAACGCAGATTTTCTGGCGTGGAATTTAGTTATGCGTTGCTTCGTTAAACCGCAACCTGATTAAGTTCATGTGTAACAAAGTGCCCGCACGTCTGACTGCATAATGCATGTGTGTTTCGTTTGAACACCACGCTCTTGCTGTGCGTAGTTACGTATGCAGATGTCTTTCGCGCCCATATCGCCTTGATTAAGTCACACCGAAACTGTTTGTCTGCTATGAATACTACGCGATAATCAATAGTAATATTGACATATAGTGAAACAAATGAGTTCCCATAGGTTCCAAGTTTGATCGTATTTCTCAAACACGTGCTTACATTCAGAATGTAATGTTCTCTGATGATTTAAAGTACACTCATACCTCGCTATTCGGCCGCTCTTTATACGGCATTTCGCTACAACAGCCATCATCAATTAAGGCACGTTTTCGATTTATGGCCTAAAATGTTTTGCTATAACGACAAAAAACTTTTCTCAATGTCGATATACCTTTTTTCGTTTACGTTGCTAATCTTGTGTAAGCAATCTCGATACATACTCTTTTGTATTTCCTCTTGTTTACGAGTATTGTTCAGCCTGTGCTCAAAAACCGGCTGATTTGGACTTGCTTTGTGATAAATATTATTTTATTAAACCTGGACAAAATACCACCGAAACGATTATCAATTTTGGAGATTGATGAAAAGAGATGCTGAAAATCAGTCACCCTAGAAACTAATCTAGAAGTATTACATCGTATAGAAGCTGGGGAGAAAATTGTTGAAATTTGCAATGTGCTTGTTATTATGCATTTTTGATTTAAATGAGATAAAAAGATAAAATGCAATTTGAATGATAAACCGTGTACCTATACATATTTACCAAATTTGGAACCGATCCCATGGAATTTGTATGAATTTGTATTAGAATAATTGATTCTTTATATGGCTTTTCGCTTTGCGGTCATGTTTCGTGGAACGTATCTAGGCCGAATAGCGAGGTATGAGTGTACAGTGAAAAAAGGTTCCCAATGTAAATAGTGTGGAATGGTAGTTTAATTAGCCACCGTATTTGTATTTTGTGCAAGATCAATGAATTTAATTAATGACTTAAGCCATGTTACTAAGTGTAAGTGTTGTCTCAAATATCCATGTTTCATGTTAATGGCTAAACAAAAACTAGGCTGCTCTGGGGCCTTATCTAATATGAGACAAGTCGTGACTACTAAAAAATTAACTAACTTGCATTAATGCAGGTCCTTTTAAAGGGTGGTAAAATGAAATCAATATGAGTTTCCGCCAATTTTACGTTTAGTGAATTATATAGCTATTGTTGTTACACTCAATGTTTTGTTATTGTTGTTGTTGTTGTTTTTAAAACATTTATGTGGATGAATTAATGATTAACTAGAAACCATTCAACGCTAACCCAGTGAATAGCGCATGTAGCCACAATTTCTATATTCCGTTCGCCTTTATATTCGCGTAAATGCAGCGCGTATATTATTTAAAAGCGTTTGCCGCAAAATGGTGCATAGGGGGCTCCACGGACTCTATAAACCAATAAAATCCTGACCTTCGTGGTGGTTTCAAAGTAACAACAAATGCAGTCACGCAATGCCCAAACTGTAACAAACGATAGAGGCCCAGTTTGGGTGCCGTACAACCCGTGTTCTCACAGGTAGATACATTGTTCATATAGCTGTTTTGTTTTATATAGCAAAATCCTATGGTAAATTTTCCATGAATTCTACACAACTTTAAATATTAACTTGGGTGTTTGTTTCAAACTATTGCAAAATTTATTATTTATTTGGATTTTACTTTTAGATGAATAAAATTATTCAATGAATTGTTTAAGAATATTACAGATAATTAAATTTGAACATCAGAACTTTCAGGGAAATTCTTTGAAAAATTCAGAGTATTTTTGACGTTGAAACATATTTGCGCATCAATAGAATGCCATGTTGTTTGTGGCGAGTTAGTAAGTTGTGCGATGGCTGGCAGGACGACGAGAAAGAGGGAAAATTGTTTTAATAGCATAAACTTTTATCCGGGCGGTAATGAGCGTGCGGAAAGAAAGGACCCAATTCATCACGTTGCGCCGTTGGCGTTTCGGCTTGGCCTCGCCCTCTCGCGAAATGATAAACAGTGATCGATCAGTCGGATGTCTTTTTCACCTGTGCTTTAGCGATATATATATTGCCGCCACCGCCGTCACTACCACCTCACCTCTCTCTCTCTCTCTCTCTCTCTTCTGCCTCCTGCATGCTCGTTAGGCATATAGCGAGTGTTGTTTGGCGAGGATTCGCAACAGTGGGAAAAGAAAAAAGATCGAGTTGGCGGCGAGTTGAGCTCGGCCGCACATATCAAACGAAATGAAATATCTCTAGAGTAAGCTGAAAGGTAGCGGCGTGTTCATGCGCTTTCAAATTGTATGATTGAACAATAAGTGCATTTGGCAGAGCGCGTGGGCAGGCGGAATTAATGATTCATTATGTCGGCGGCAGACGTGGATACCGGGCAATGCCAGAATGCGGTGCGCGCGGTGTGTGGCGGGTGCTTGTTTTCCCCGTTCAAGCCCGTATTCGTTCGCTTGAAATGTGTCTTCAGCACCGCCGGTGTGAATCTTTAAATAAATGACTTAACAAGAAGAATGCGCGCGCGCGCGTTCCGTTTCGAAAGACGCGTCCGTACACAAATATTCCGTCGATGGTTTTCGACTAGACACTAAACGTAACCCAAATACGTTAAGTGATGGATGTATTCGGTACACGTCCAACGGGGTTTCAGCGCCAACGCCAACGTCGTCGTCGGGCAACGAGCTGATGCCCCAAAAGTACGTACTGCAATCCCCCCGAGTGTAAAAACCAGATAGATCCGGCATAATCCCGTAGGACAAGCGCGTTCGTTCTGTATCGTGTCTGTCGTCCGCCCCGCTCGCAAACTCATTCTCGCTGGGACTGGAAGAGCCAGCTCAATTCGCTCGACCTTTCAATATTTAAACACCTTTATGTAGATGCTAGATTTATTTACCATTCTACAAATTTAATTTGGCGACGTGTCATCAAAGAGAATTTGCCCGTATGGAGTTATCATTATTATCAGGAGGCGGCTCGCCAAACATGCTTTGCATATTGATAAGTCTGGCTGCAAATTATTTTAGCCTTGAGACGCACAAACAGCCAACTGAATAAAGCTTTTCTGACTTAATAAACATGTTCTAAACTTTAAATACCCGGCGAAAACCTAAACCTTAAATTCATAACGTGCAATGAGAGTCAAAATTGTTTTTAAAAAGTTGATTTCCACCTAAAGTTATCTGTCTAAAAATTTTAAAATAATCTCAATTCATAGATAATGAATTAAAGTTTTGTTATAGCTACTTTTCCGGAAGATTTTCCTTTAGAATTAGCTGTTATGTACAATCTCGTTTAAATGACTCCCATTACCCGTTTCATTGCTAATTGTATGCTAGAGAAGTTTTTATTTAACAGGAAAATGCAGTGTTCGTTTGTTATTTCAATATTTTAATTATGAATTGTAATTAAATACTTTTTCATAGTTTATTATGGATAATAATAGTTTTATAACCATTGTCCAATTTTGCCTATCATGATAATAATCAAACATTGCAACAGGAAATTTAATTAATTTCTGGTTCATAAACATTCAATAAACCTTTTCATCTGATGCATTTGCGCAGGCGTAATTTAATATACCTGGCGAGGTTGGCGTAAAAAGAGCAAATCGTAAATTGCAACTTGCCTGGAATAGAATACGTACAATGTATTATTTATAAGTGCAACGTAATAATGTCGGGGGCAGTAGGAAAATGAAAACTAAACAATTGCACGCGCAGGAAGGAAAAATTGCCGCCGCGAAATAAAAGTAAATATAGAACGAACGCGCTTTTATTAAATATGCGGACAACGGGCCGCCTCGCTAGTAGCATCGCTCCAGTTGCCGCCTCCGTCGCCCGCTGAATTATACTTTTCATATTTCAGCGCAATACGAGTCGACGTAAATTTCCCGGCAATAATGACACTCACTAGTGGTTACAATTTTTTACGTTTATTGTGTTTATGCTAAACAATACAATGTTAAAAAAGGACCACGTGCTAAATTATTAGCGTCCGTTCGCGTTCACGTCCTCATTGTTTTCCGTATATTGTTATTGTTAATAGTAACTACCACCCACGTATGAATTGTTGTTGTTGTTTTTCACTGCACGTTTACTATGAGATTGTTGCTGAAAAGTTGCATTGTTCGGATTTCTTCTTTTGTGTAAAAATTCATCATATAATAATTAAGTGTACAGTTTCGCAAATAATCCGCGTTTAATTGCTTCAATATTGAATAATTCACCTGGAAATAATTTCTTACGCTTTGATTAATTATAAAAGTAAATATTTACGATAATTATTGCTTCATTAACGACTGAAGCATACCAATGGTAAATTGAAAGAGAAATCTGTGTTCATCACTGGATAATAGGTTTTTATGAAGTTGAAATAATCGCTTTAAACTAGCATTTTACACATTTTTATGCATGCAATAAAACAGATGTAGATGTACTGTATTTATTGATGTTGTTCATAATATTTTATCAATGTGGAAAAAGCATTGTATTAGAGGTATAATAATAACATGCGGACCGTAAAATAATGTATTGAAATGTAATGCACTTACCTTTTCAATAATATACGAACAATGGGGAAAACATCGATGAAATTTCCATTTTCACCAAAAATTCACCTATGTATTTTTGGCGTCATTGATGAAAAGTGATTGAGCACTTCATTTGTTCGTTTAAAAGCTTCAACACGCAACAAAAGAAGACGTGGAATTTTCGTTGACGAACAATAATATCCTGACTTTGATTTTCTAATGCGCTTTTTCCGCGTTTTCCACAAAACGTCGAATTTTCATTATTTCATTATAGCATCTGGTTTATTTAAATACGCAGCATGTTTAGCGAAACGAGGAGTACAAATCTATAAATAATGGTCGTTCAAATAGCCAACAATCGAATTGTGAAAATACGCGAGTGTACCTGGAGTGTTTTGAGGTTATTTTGGGGGAAAGTGGGAACAAATTAGTGGGATATAAATTTTGTTGTTGCTGGAAGAATTGCGCACGCCTACATTTTTCAGCAGGACTATGCGTAAGCTTCCTGTATCATCGGAACAAGGAAACGGATAAAGGCAGTGCTGTATTAATTTTGGCAATTTCACTGCTGCGTAACACAGAAAAAAGAGTGGAATTAATGAGGAAGTATTAGGGGTGGTTGGATGTTTGAATAATGTGAGGGTGGTCGGGAAATTAACCTGAAGCCAACACTGTTGCTGAATTGTGTACGACTGCTGGTTGGAAGAGTAGGCACTTCACATGGATTAGAGATTTAATTTATAACCTGCTGCTACAATACGAGCACAGCAATGCTGCAACTAAGTACGTTGCTGCTGCTATTGCCACCCCCATTGGAACTACAACGTTGCTGTAGCTGCGACAGCTACTGCAATGCAACGTTGCCTTCCTTCCGAAAACTGCTTTTGGATGGTACGGCGCGCGTGAAGCGTACACTTCCTTCCGGTTCAATAATTCAAGAAGCCATCCATATTTAAGAAAGAAAAATAACACTTGTCCTAATTAGAGCATTTGTCTTGAATCTATAATTAATGATGCCATCAGCTAAACTACTGCATAATGCCATAATGTTCCCGTCTTCCTGTTTTCCTCCTTCTTTTTTGTCTTCGACAAAGTGATGCCATTTTGTGGGATCCATAATTGTATTTCCTTTTTTGCTAAATGCCCTACAATTTTTCTCTCTCCCTTGTTAATTGGAAGCTTTGCTCTTTGTCGATGTTCATCGACGTTTATCATTGTTTCATAATGTTTCGTAATTGTTAAAAAGGGTAAAAAGACACGTGAGAATATTGGTAAAATGTTTACATTATTCACTTCCTCCTTCCAAAACTCTTTGGCACAATTATCTTTCACTTCTGCCTCTCGTTCTTGTCTCGTTCAATACTACTATACAAAGTGTTTTCTTTTAAATTTTATAACCCTATCTGAGAAGCGTTCAGCTCTCGTATAATTGAATGGTTAATCTCCATGCAAATTTATGTATGTAACATTAAATAACATTTGCTTTACAATTCCTTTGAAGTATTTCTTACATGTACATAGGTACGTAATATGAATATTATAACTACTAGTACATAAATATATAATATGTAGGTAGTATGTATACGTCAATTATTCTCATTTACAAAAATAATTTAACATTTCAACTCAATGCTCAACACACAGTAAGATAATTAGGTAATCCATTAATTGGGTTTCCATTTACGAAGTGTTAAAGGACAAGCTTCTTTTTCAATTCTAAGATGTTCAACAGATAATTTTCAATTTCAAATAAAATTTGGGAAAGTTGCCTTGAAATGACGTAGCTTTTAAAATTATTTTAACGATGCAGAATTTCTCTAATAATTAATGAACAGTTTGAAGCAATTAAAGCAATTATAAAATTGGCAATGGTTTCACTTTATGAAATAATTTTCTGAAGGATCACGAATGATAATGAATATTTAATTTTAAGTAAGAAATAGTTATTTATTTTCCTACTTAAATCAAGTAAATGGAAGAATACGGATAAATTTAAATTGTTTTGTCCTATTTGGTATTATAAAAATCCTTAAAAGCATTTCTAAGTAAAATTAATCTATAATTTATTCTATAATCAGCCACGGTAACTTTCCCAAATTTTGATTATTTTAAACAATAATTAAATCTCGCTAATCTTATTTTTTTGACAATGTTTATAATTGAGCAATCCAGGTGTATGCAAACCTTTGAAATTATAAATTTATTCCTTCATTGATTGGAATACAAATAAACGTATATCCTCTTGATGTAAACGCGCAAAGTGTAGAATTGTATCAAACAATATGTGCAAATGAAATGGATTTATGTTCGATTCTCTTTCTCGACAAACTGACATAGTTTAGTTTGGGCAGCTTGCTGCTCATCCGGCGGCGAACGGAAAAGTTGTGGAAGAAGTAGAAGCAGAAGAAGACAAAGACGAGGGTGGTTGGTGATGGTGGAAAAAGTGTGAAAAAGTAGAGGTTTGCGCCTTGCTAAACGCTTAACAACGTAGCAGCCGGAGACCGAGCTGGAGCAGTGGCGCAAGGTAATGGTATATCGGGGGGCCGAACGAAATTGGTGAAATAAAACTTTTCTGCGCGAACGCAATTGGAGGAAATTATTAAGAAGAAACGCGGCGCGCGCGCGCGCGCGCGCCAACAGTCGAACAATGCATTGCGTCAAGCGTAGATAAAGCGTGTCTGCTAGAAATTATTTTTCAAAAAGAGTTTCGCGATGAGCGCGAAAAAATAGACAACTGTGCCGCGTGCACAATGCGTTGCAGTAGCAGCAGTGAGGAAAAAAAAACGAACGAAACGACTGGAAAATGAATTTTCTGCGCGGATGCGCTTCATTTCTTTTGCTAAACGAATTACCACGCTGTGAATTAAACAATACGATGCGATGCGTTCACCATTTTTGTTGTTCATTTTACATTTACGATTTTGTAATTACATTACAGTTTATTCGCAAATTATACTCATCAATCTTTTATCTAACATGTTTATTACCTACGTACAGTCAATCATTGATTATCGTTTATCATGTACAATGTTTTCGTTAAAATCAAACAATTATTATTTCTTTTGAACAAGTACCTCTTATTCAAACAAAATACATTTGATTACGCCTCATTAACATTACCAATGTCTCATTAACATTGTTAATCCGTATTTGAAATCTGATTTTCTTCTCGTTTCCTTTTGATTTTGGACACATTGAAATCATAATCGTATTATCATTATAATTAATAATATAAATGGTGACAAATTACATTCATATTGGTAACGTTTACACATTTATTCAATAAATATATCATACGACTACGTGTTGTTAGTATCTTCATCTCTTTCCTCCTCACTTACGCATGTAACTTACTGTCTTCATTTCTTATTGTTTAAAATCTCAATGTTTTACATCATTAGTCATTAATAATAAATACTCTTTGGCAACAAATTTGTAGTTATAATATTTGTGTGTTCAAATATCAATTAATTAAATCCTCTCCTATCAATTAATTAATTAATTAATTCATTAATTTAAGATTTTATCTGTATAGTTTAACATAATAATTTATATTTCATTTCTCAATTGGAATGCAATTACTTTGCAATTGTAGGTAAGTTTCATTAATTAATGACACGTTATCGCTTTTCCTAATCTGCAGTAATCATGGTATTATTATTATTATTATTATTTGTTAATTATTCATCTTTCTTACATTATTAAAACTAATTCCTTTGACGAGAGTGTAACTTCTCCAATTAAGGGTTACTTGTTTCTTGTTTTATATATCACCGTTTACGTAAAACACACTATCACTTTTATCATTTATTATTAATGTTTGTTTAGTGTGTGGTTGCTACTTTTTTAAGTCCTCTCATTCGCATCCCTCCTTTTGTTTATAATTGCCGAACGCAAAAAAGCACATCACTTACTGAAGGGTTGCTAATTCTAGCGAATGATCACTCTGTAGAGCAGGTAAACGAATATGTAATTGCACAGATAGTGCTGGCGTTTTGTAGCGCATGAGAATTTGAACATGTTTACTCCTGTAATAATAAGAAACATTCACCAATAACAATATTTGTGTTGACTGGGTGTTAAGAGGGATGAATTTGGTAATTAAAGTGATTAAAAAATAGTGAAGCTACAGAAAAATTAATAGCAATCATGCTCAGCGAAGGAGGTTAAAGAGATCGAATTAATTAATTAATTAAAAGATGACTAATGACTCATGTCAACAAATCCTTCGATCTCTGATAAAATCAATTACTATACTAATGAAATCGTCATGAAATTTTTAATTACGACAAACCGTTTTCGAATTATTGTAATTAGAGCCAAAAGTGTTGAGTAAGATAGACATTTGAGCAAATCATTTCTATAATTTATCAATGAAAATAATAAATAAAATAGATGAATAGATTTTCGAACAATAAAGATAAAACTTTTTAATAATATTTATAATGAACCTAAAAAATAGGCAAAATGTTTATTCCTGTAATATTAGGACACGAACACTGATAACAATCATGTTCAGTGGAAGGAGGTTAAAGGGGTTGAGTTGCTTAATTAAATAAATTACCATCATTACTGGGCGTTGTTGAGACCATGACTAGAGCCATTAAGGGCGCTTCCTCAATGAGCTCCGTCTGCGTGTCCTTCATGTACAGGTGGAACATGGATGCAGTACACTTGAGTTTCATCTTGCCATTCTTGAACAAGTCTTGAGATGCACGCATGTATATCGTCGATCGAACGCTCTCCAAGCCCGGAAGAGCATCGTAACGATTGATTGATTCTTCAATGTGCACTGACTTGGGTAGATTCTGCAAGAGAGTGCAAAAGAACAAAGAAAATTAGCAAGTTTTCAAAGCGAGGATGCACACCTGAAATTAATTATTGCTGAAATGCGTTGTTGTCGTCAATTATGTTTGCACTTGCAATAATGTAAAGTTGGTACATGTTTGAATGAATTTCATGCACCAGTGATCAGTTTATGGCGCACGTAGATTCGTACTTGTGTACATATTTATTGTCAGTGGATGGTGTAAGGTCATCACCGGCAATCGCAGAATGCATGCACACGTATTACGAGTGCATAAACTGCAATGGTGAGCATTTCACATGCAGGGATTGTTACGCGATGATGTCGATCCTGAATGCACCGCTGTTTGGTTGTTCGCTAATCTGAACGAACACGGCATAAAGTTGGCGCTATGAAAATATACTATGAACTATTAACTGCATCCCGCGTAAATACCAAGTGCATACTCGCAAGTGGAGCAGCTACCACTAGACGAGGAAATGCCTGAGCAACTTTCTTTGCGCGATCAAGTTATTAATACGGTTCGCTCAAGTCATCAACACGTGTTTTCAACTTTATTATTATTTTCATGATAAATACTTTCACTACTTGCTTAATTTGAAACATTTATAGACTTAATTATATCTTGGAAATTACGATAGTTTCTTCCAGTAGTTAATCTAGGGAGTGTTTAAATTAAAAATACTTAAATTACAAGCAAAAGAGTGGGTGTTATAATTTCAAATCTTCCTGCCTGATAAAAAACAAACATGGCGCTTCAATGGTATGCTAAAATAGCCCTTATATCCATACAAATAAGAATGTAATATACGATCAGGCACGATTGAATACGGAAATGTCGCCCAAGAACTGAAGTTTCGTATTAATAATGGCCGCTCATAAACATCTTAACTATTCGTAAGGAAGCAATATTATTATCTTACACAATGGACGCTTAAGTAATTTGGGTATTGTTTGATTTTTCTAATAGAAACTCTGGATATGCATACAAATATAAGTCTATATAATAGTGAAGAGCAAATGTGTTATACAAACTGCGTTTAATTAATAATTATATAATTCTATCAGTTTACTTGTATGTTTGTTGTTCGGCAGCAAATGTTATACGATGAGTAGCTCGGAAGTATGCACACAAATAGTGAAATTCAGCTGCAGCGCGCATTCGAGCGTTTGGAAATAATCAGCGGAGCGCGCTAACTTCGTATCAAATGAAGCACCCTTTCGCGCCGCTACGCTCTACAACAACAACCACAGCATATGGCAAATATACACATAGTCGACCACACTATGTTGCTAGATTACAGTGCGAGTCTTACGCGCGTAACGAGCGCTCATGACATTGATAAACACGGCGAGCGGCGAACGCGTGCAAGCGCGAATATCGAATTCGCGAAAAACGCAATGAGTATGCGAGCGAAAATGATTTTCATTAAGTCGCCGACCGTGTTGCAGATTTAATTATGTGATGCAACAGACGCCCGAAAATATAGCATGAGTTTTTCACAATGAAATTGCATACGCGACGAGTAGATTTGCGCATGTAATTGTTACATCTAGTATATAAACAACAACAAGCCGCTCGGCCGTCCCCGAGCGTGTTTGGCAGTGAACCTCAACGGTATGCGCACTGTAATTGCATTGGCGTTAATACGCGCTGCCGGTTTATCTATTCGCAGTTAGTACGGAACGTGCGAATCTGATTTGCTAGCAGCGCAATACAGGTTGTTGGAAAACATTTCGGAATTATGCAAGCAAGTTTTCTCATTTGCAATGTTTATAGCTGAACTATTTTGATGATTTATCGTGCAGTAATTTAGATGCTCTCGGGAAATCGTTGATTTGATTCAAGTTATACATTTATATTTTTAGGAAAATTCTTTTATTTTACCATGATGTATATGCAATGAGAGTAGGTAATAATAATGTTGCACATCCATATTTCATAATTCCATCTAGATTGGAGCATTTTCTTTTAATTGACACCAGCGCTATTATGGGGAATAGAAATGTTTGCGAGTTTTGTAATTTAAAGGTAGTTAGGAATGTTATTTTTAATGCTTTGAATAATTTTATAGTTAAATAATCATTTTCTGGGTTAATCTGATGTAATTATTTGGGACTTAATAGAAATTCAATAGTTAATAAGTATAAATAAATAATTAATTGGAATTTACAGTGATTAGTTCGTTTTCATATTGAAATTATCAACTTACGTAGGTAATTATTTCATTTGGAGGTAAATAAAACATTTTCCAATGGCGTTTATATCAATTATAGAATTATTAATTAATTTAGCTATTTTGATTGTTGAATTAACTGTAATTTGTGCATGAAACACACAAATTCTGTTGCCACAGATCCAGTAATTATTTGGTGATAATTAAATGAAATTATTGAATGAAGTTATTATTTATTTCATTTGACTTGGATTACTTAATGCTTACTTAACGAATAGATGGAGCAAAATGTTCTACTTGTAACTAAAATTAGAATAAAGCGTTTGACGGTCATTCGAGAGAGCTCGTCGGATCCTGTCCGGGTTGGTCCAATGTAAATTGTTTACAAAGTTGTAGTACAATACCTGACTCGGGATCTGAATAAAATATGATTTTTGACGAGTTTTCTGTTAGCTCTGATGTGAATTACAATCTGTGAATTTAAATCCGGCACAAATATCAAATCATACACGATGTGTCATCATAATCAATGTGCACGGTAGCGTACGTGAATTGTAATTACAATTGGTAATTGTAACGGAATTGCGCCAGTTCCATTTGCCAGCAAGCGAGCGTGCGTTCGGCGCAGGCAGCTGAAGAGAATAGAGACATTACAGGCACATTGTCGTCAGACTGCCAGCTCCGTTTGGAGGCTGGAGGCAGGATAAGGCTTGTCTCTCAGCAGTGGATCTGATAGGGATCTACTGGCGAGCGCACAACCACCTCCAGATGCAAATAAGCCTGCCGGCAAACGTGCGTACGTATGCGATGGATGCTATGATAGGAAGTGGCGATTGCTGGATATGCGCAATGCACTCCGTATTCATGATTAATTTCATGCTAATTAATCTTAATATCAACGCGTTCGCACTATACATGCGTGCGTATTTCTGCGGTATATTCACCGAAGGCACACGCTGTTCTCATTCATTCACCGGGAAATTGTAATAAGCTCATCGGATAATGCAGGAAGGATTTTCACATCTTGTTCGTACATTATTTCTGCGGTTACGAGCAATTATTCATTCAATTACATTATGAGGTTATACACTGTTCTCATTTACCAAAAATTAGTATTTTTGCTGAGCGAATTAGAACGAATATTTATTGACTTTCGCTAGAACAAAAAATGAAACAAAATTACGGTGGTCAGCATTACTCATAAACTATGAACCCGATTAGCACCAAATCTTCAACAAATATTTACAAGGAGATGAGGTAGTTGATAGTTGAAGGATTTTGAATTTGCTGCGATAGTAATTATTTAGAATGATAAAATCGAACAAAAAAATTATGAAAACTAAATTTTGGATTCAAAGCTTCACCAATTCGTTATCAACTGAAATTTTGACAAATCCTTTATCCAACGATTAAATCAACTAATAAGATAGCAAAATCCTTTCGAAACTTTTAATTACACTGATGCGTTTTCGAATTATTGTGATTAGAATCAAACGCGTTGACCAAAAAAAAAGCAATTTGGCAGATCACGTCCAATTTAGTCATTTTATATCGTTTATTGATGAAACTATTACATAAATTAGTTGAATAATTGTGGTAAATAATAGTGATAAAGCTTTTTAAAAATGTTCATTACAGAATAGAAAAGAAATTATAAACATTAGACAATTTTTAGTACATAATCTTTTAATGTTTGTACATTTATAAATCGAAACTTTAAGGACGAAAAATCAATTACTTGTCGACATTTAATAAAAGTATCTTGAACAGTGAGCGAAAATAAGAAATTGACATGAGAAGAGAATAAAATTGCAGAAGAGCAATGGCGATTGTAACTTTGTAATAAGACATCCCTTTAGCGCCATACTTTTTACGATTCTTTTTACGGCTGTAACTTGTATTGGCGCAATTGAAACGTTCGATGGATTAGACGGTTTGAAAGTGTTGAAGTTTCGAATAATTTCAATGAGAATTTGCGGTATCGTGCACGCGTTCACAGCGCGGAGCGTTGAGCATCGAATGCAACGAAACAG
Organism: Aleochara curtula; assembly: GCA_963978815.1. Classification (NCBI taxonomy): domain Eukaryota; kingdom Metazoa; phylum Arthropoda; class Insecta; order Coleoptera; family Staphylinidae; genus Aleochara; species Aleochara curtula. The sequence goes on along the minus strand of OZ022216.1, from coordinate 12,683,542 downwards.
AACGACTTTTTTCCGGGGTTTTTCTTCAGTGAGCATTGCCTGCTCTCTCTGGAGACTTTTTAATTTAATTTATTTGCCAACTTTGCAGCCTAGTGCGCATTCGCTCGCTGTATGCGTTGCGTTACATAAGTTTAAATTAATACTGATTTCATTGAAGAGTTCGCCTCGCACATTCGCCGTGTATGGTGGTAATGGTCACGCTTCGCTGAACGTGAAGCAAGCGCAAAAGGAGCCAAGGATTGCGTGTAATCGAAAAAATTACAGGCGCGAACGCTTTTCAATAATCGTACACGTCTCGGCAAAGAGTTTCCGTATAAATGTATGTTGCTATATATATAATTTCGTTTTTTGTGAAGTGAGGCGAGGTTCGAGGTAAAGAAATTTATTTCGCATGAAAAGCACATTGCAAAAAAGTGCACGTAATGCACTTTTTTCCAGGGCGCTTTATTTGATTAACGCCTTGTTTGCGTTCGGTGATGTGGTTTGATTTATTTGTTCAATATTTATGGAACACTCAATATCGCTTTTTCAAGTTGCGCCCTGCTGAATTTTAATTCCAGGCGCGGCGAATGCGCAAATCTGTATATTCAGCTAAATAATGCGTTCCAAAACGACAAATATTTAATTTCTTTAGCGAATCGAAATAAATTCGAGAGCGGTTTGCTGTTGGAGTTTCAGACATTAAACATGCAATTTACGTGGCCCGCTTTTCTATTACGAGAGGTGCAACGCAGTCGATTTTCGGAAATTGCTTTTTAAGCTTTAATTTAGCACACATTTTTCTTTTGTGTTCTTGAATGAGATTGTTAAATTATTCATATTTATACAGTGTGCGTAATGGGCTAAAAAGTACCAATTTCCGTACTTTTATACATTTTTAAATTGAGATGTATTTAGGTTATCAATCTAATTTTGCAACACTTCTTAATTTAAAGATTTTTGCGCCTGGAAAACGGTTGATTTTGTATTTTAGTTTACTTCCAATTAATAACATCTGAATCAGTAATTTTCAGAGTGTGGGGGCACAGCTCGCCGTAAGGCGCACAGAGAAATTTGACAGGACAACACGGAAAACTTAAATATCAATATTTTTAATTTACCACCCTACACGACGCAGTGGTAGAAGGGAATTGGTAATATTCTAACAATTGGTAGAGGAATAATAGAATTTTATTACATGAAACATGTGATTTAAATCAGACCAATAGTTTAGCAACAATTTAACGGTAAAGTTGAATAATTATTTAGACATATTTGGAACAAAAACTATAAGAACCAGAGATTAAAAATCAATTTTCCAAGCTTCATATGGACCGATAAGGAAATTGTTAGTTCTTTGCACATATCCAAAAGTATTTTAAACATTTAAGTATTGTTGACAGTGCCTAGTGCTTATTTGACACATAGAGGGGGCAAACCGTTCTGCTAGTAACTAAAATTATAATATACTGTTAGACAGGAATTGGTTGGAACTCGTCGGATCCTGTACGGGTAAATTGTTTACAAACCTATAGCATAATACCTGACTCGGGTCTACAATCCGTGAATTTAAATCCATGCACAAATATCAGATGAAACACGAAGAATCATCAATAAATGGCAAAGCAGCGCTGGTCAAGCTGGAATTATCGTACCTTGATACAATCTGATGAAACATTAATTTTTCCAAATAATTATTGTTCAAAGGGCTTCTACTTGGTTGTACTTTATGGTGCCACATTGAATTTAATATTATTTAATAAATCCTTAATAATATTGTGAAGAATTTGATCAACTGAATCTTAATTGAATCATTTACAGCCGAATTAATAAAATTTTTTTTTATACGAGTAAGCAAAACTCTTACTGCACATGCACAAATTTCAATTTTAAAAATTCGTTAATTGTTTTCGACTTATTGCGGTTTATTTTAGAAACACGGCAGCAATTCAAGGGGGCGGTGAAGGCCACAACAAGTTTCACTATTTTATACCTATTCCTATGAATTGCTATGCGGACTGAAAGAAAATTAAATTCTAGGGGTCGCCAAGTAATATTTTTGTTGGAAAATGTGTGGTACCAAAATTGTGAGAACCCACTGAAGAAGTGCATTTTAATTTGCATCTGTAATAAATAGGATTGAAAGTGTAATAACGTGTTTTGTATTATTGGAAACGTATGCGAGTTAATGTTTGTTAGTTGGAAAAGTTCACAATCATTGATCAGAAGCGTGAATACTGAGAGCGTGAAAATATTAATAGAAGAGTAAATTTCCAATTTCGCGCATTTCGTTCAAATTAATCTAGTGGATGAATGCGGCGCACGAGGCGGATATTGAAACGATGCGGGGGCTGAAGGTTTATTGTATACACAAACAGCACGACGGCGGCGGCGGTGGCGGCACCAACAGCGGCTGGAGAGATCATTGAATTCGGCGACTATTTTTTGTTTGTTTGCTGCGTGCTCGATATTCATGCATTGATTTATGATTATACACAGAGCGCTATTTATACGGGCCGCACATGTATATTAATGTTATACACATTGGCGCACAGCGCGTGAATATAATGCGCGGGTGCGCGTATATTGCATTCGCAAAAGGAGCGCCTTTCTGGCCTCCTGCTCGCAGCGCTTTCAATTTAGCACTTTAATTTATTCGCATTGACGGTGCGTGCGTGTGGGTGTGTGTGTGTGTGTGTGCCATCGGACTCAATAAATCACGCAATTGTGACAAACGTAAATATGTCAAAATCAAAACAAATCGAATGCTGTTGCGTTTAGTTGCACGTTTGCAAAATGCCATTTGGCAAATCCATAATGCTGCTGTGCGCAACAAACCAACAGCATCAGCTTATCGCCGTGCGGCGGCAATAACGGCGAGTTCGGATCACTAACTAGATGAATAGATGAACTCGCAATGCGGGTGATGCGCTCTTTTGTTTCGTATTGTGTCATCCTGCATTTGAGTGCATTGAGCTCTTGTTTGTAACTGTCATTCATTAATAAACGACCTGATATTTTGCACAGCATCATAGCACAATGGTATTAAAGCAAATCTTTGAGAGATATTTTGAGTAATTACCTACTAGTTATCTATCTATCTTCCACAATTATTAAAATTAGTATAAGCTAGGTTTGTATTAAATATGATAATAACAAGAAAAAAAAATTTCTATCGAGGTTCCACTGTATATAGAAGATTAGTAATTAGTAATATTTTGAAAATGTAACATTTTTATTTATTCAATTATTAAATTACTTTATTTATGTCATTACAATTATTAAATTATTGTAGGTAGCACTAAATTATGTTAAAAGTGCAACTTGAAATACCGGTTTCAATTTTAATTGAAATTCCATATTTTTGTGGTTTAATGTCACAATATCAATTATTTAATAATTCATAATACGTAGGCACGATGGGAAAATTCTAAAACTCTCGCCAGCCTAATAATATTGAAATACTATACAGAGTAGGTATAAATTGATGTAATTAATATTGTTGCCGCTGATGCAAACTTCAATGCACTTTTATGCCAATTTATGAGAGCTGCTCATTATGTGAATGGCGTTATTATTGAATAACATTAAAGTCAATTATTATTAATGATGCAACGGTCCTTTATAATAATTAATTGTGTCACGTTTCGGCATAATTATTACCTTAATAGACACACATTAATTACGTATTGATTAAATTAATTTATGAGAACATATTGCCAATTAAATGTTTGTACATACTCGACAAACAAGCACCTCCGACATACTAAACCTAATTAATAAGTTTATTTAATGATACATTAAAAATTACAACGCAACGGAATTAAATATTTCTCGTAATTAATCTTGAAGAACCAATTGGAGTTTCTTAGCGGGTTGCCAAAATTTTGGATAATTGAGCAGCCGCAAAATGCGTAATGGAAACTTTATCGCAATTTAAAAAGAATGGAAAATGAGATGTCAGTGGCGGTCTCGCATTGCCTTAATGAAATTGGATCGAGTAAATGCGGCACTTCAAAAAATAAAGTTTTAATTAAAAGCATCCACTCACGAGTTATTCAAAATTAAAATTAGGTATTTCTGACAACAAACTTTACAGACACGCGATGATGACAATGTTGCTACCACATCATCCTCCAAGCGAATGCGTCCTATCGAGCCTGTGTTTAATTATTATTTTCTATAGGGTGTTAATGTGATTTCATATAATACCCATATACGCAATAATTGTTTCATAATACTTAAACTTTCCATATTAAAATTGGCAATAGGTAGAACTTGTTATACATGGAAATAATTGTGCAATTATTTACAATAACTAGAATTTAAGTGTACAAGCTGATTACTTAACTGTACTGTAATCCTTGGTTTCTGCTCATTAAAATGAGCTTAGTTATTATACTCTTGTTAGTGAATGTTTAGGTATATTTACACATGTGAGGTTCGTATGCGTTTGATGAAAATATGTTATTTTTAGTTAATAATTCAGAGCTCTGGAACAATTTGTATAGATAATTGGATGAATTTAAATCATAAATATTAACTATTCGAAAAGCCAAATTAATTAAAATTAGCAATTATGTGCATATTAAAAATAATAAAGTTTATTTTAGGTAGTTACTCCTTTAGTTTTTAATTGACAGCTCTTTAAATGCTGAAAGAAGAGGAAGATCAGGAAAACATACCAAGAATTGAATAATTGGATCTACCATTATGACTATCTCACTCTTCGAAGCTGAATAGGGGTACCCCACCCCGACTCTCAAGTTAAGGGGTTCCGCACTTACTCTGCTGAAACTTGGGGGTACCCCCTTTTAGCTTCCAGAGCTGAAAAAGTTGTACTGGTAAATCCAATCATTCAACTTTTAGTAGTGTTTTCGTTCATATTCTTCTTTCAACCTTCGATGGGGTGTACTACGATGAAACTTTAAGGGGTAAGTACCCAATATGGGATTTATTAATTTTTCTTAAACATTTTGCTTCATTGTTTGTAACAATTTGTAACACACACTTTCAAATAGAATCATCCAACCCTTTATGAAACTATTTGGAATTTGTTATTGAATATGTGATATTAAATCATCCAAAGACTTTTGGAGTAATCGAAATACTGGCAACTTGTGTATGCATTATATTAATATTTCAAAGCAATAATTCAGAAAAGCAATCGGAAGATGCACATCAAAAATTCCTGTTGTGCTCCAAAAATGTACAGCAAGTGCAATCCGCGTTCAACATAAAGCAACACGACGAAGGAGGAAATACAGCGCGTCCGTCCGATGAAAATTTATAATCAGCAAACTTATTCAAAACAATTCCTTTATTTGCGCGTTCCAACCAAGAACAGGACGACGGACGGCGCCTTCGCTTATACATGTGTCCATATGATTTAATGCTTAAAAATTTAATTTCATTCTTTGCCAAGAGTTGCTCTTGCTCACAAATGCATTCGCATACACAAACACCAGCATCTCTCGGCTTGTCGTGCGCTCGATGCGAAAATATCGTTTGAATGCGGCGGCCTTTTCCTCGCTTCCGCGCAACTCGAATTTATGTCCGTCCAAGAAGATTTCGAAGCACTTCAAATATATTGCACTATAAACACGAAATACTGATATAGTTCACTTCCATAGTTACTGACTCTTCCTCTTTGCTCGTGCGCAACTTCTTCTCGACGTCGTTCTGCTCGTTGACTGGCGCGCACGCCGGCGACATTGGTCATCGACTCAAAAACACTTTATCTTTATGTTCACTTTCAGTCCGCTATAGTTTTGGGTGTTTACTCGCAGATCCATCATTTATTCACAACATCAATAACAAGGCGACTTGCTCGCTCGTTCGTTCGCCCCATCCTATTTGTTTATTTTATTACTGCTACTGTCCGAGATCAAATTATGTCTGGCATCTTCCGGCGAATCGCTTCAAGAACGCACGCGAACATAAATTTAAACCGCGCGCTGTAAACTCACTCGATAATATCGAACCTTAAAATTAATTTATTCCCTGATTAATGCAATTCTCGTCGTGAAATTGTCCAATTAAATTGATTGCGATTTTATGACCAGTTCCATTCGATACTAGATACTATTTTAATTTTTTATTACTCTCGAGTGACTTGAATTTTCAGTTTTATTATTATGAATATTGGAATTCAAATAAATTATTAAGTAACTCTAAAGTAGGGTGGGGATAAATCCCAAATAAAAATATATATACTAACTCCCCCTTTATTGCAATTTAACAGGGGAAATAGATTTAGACAGTTCAAAAAAATATTTTTTTATTTTATGATTTGTTAATACAACTATTTGAAAATATCTTCCCAAAAATTTAAATATAAATTCCGACCCGTTCAATTATTATAAGCCATTAAAGTGAGTAGTTTGCCTTCAGGCGCCTAGCGCGCCATGATTTCAAACGCGTTTGTCCCAAAACTACGTTTTTTGAATTTGTGTACATTGTTGTTTTAAAAGTTTTTAACCAATCATTTTGAAAATTGACAAATACTCTCTCTATAGTATTGCGTTCTACACGAACATAAAATAGGAATGTTTCCATTATTGAAATTAAGGTTATTTTGCAAAATAAATTGGTAAAATGGGCAAAAAAATCATATTTTGTTTGTTTTGACTTCTGTCAAAAATTCACTTTACGATTTTCCTTATAGCAATGGTGTATGTGGAAGAGCGACATATATTAAAAATAAATCCCAACTACGTTTCATTTTAAATAAAAACTGCGGCTTTTAGAATGTACCCAAATTGAAAAGTCGCATTGAATCGTGCACTTGGGTTGCTAATATCATTGGTGGTTTTCAATATAATTCTTCAACATTCTTCACATATTCTGAAAGTTTTGCAAAATTATATTAATTTTTTGTATTAGAAAATAAGTTACGAAAATTACCGAAAACCGCTGTCTTAAATCTATTTCGCTCCTCAAAGAATAAATCATACGTTAAGTAAAAACAAGATGAATAGAAATTACACGAATTTAAACTAAACTATGTATTTTAGTAAGAATAGGTGGATTATGATTGATACATACAAATTCATTCAATATATAATAATCGATGAAGAGAGTATCAACAGTGTACTGATACGCGGAATTAATAGCATTTAGGGAACGGTTGCGTGATCAGGGCATCTTAGTGCTTGGGGGTGCACTCAACTGAAAGTTGTTGCAAGTGAGACAAGTGCTAAGAAGTGGTAGCCTTGAGCCTGCGGAGCGCTTGCGGCCGTAGATCTAAAGTGTTGTCAGGGACGGTCTTAAAGACTGGGCGAAGATGAAGGACGAATATGGTTTACACGAAAGCCGCGTCCCAAAAAGGGGTTTCGTCTGGGTCTGCGGGAGCTTTCCAAGTCTATACAACAACGATAACTATTACAACAAAACCGTCCACCGCACGCTGGTGACGGTGGCGACGCTCGTGGCTTGTACGGCGGGCGGCAACACGCAGCAAATGCGCGAACATATGCCAACGAAACACCGGCACCCACTGCGTCGACGTTGAAGGCCCTTCTCTCGTTCACGTCGTACGTCGTCAGCTGCTGGCGACTGTGTTGAAGTGGGCTAACAACCCCCTCGCCGACTATATAGTCTTTCATTAAGGAGTGTGTTCGCTTTGTCGCCAAAGCTAGTCTAAAGTGGGATTAAATTTGATGTGGGTACCTATCAATTAACGTGGCGAGCCACCATCTTGATTGCTGTGGATTAACCATTGACCATAGGTGGCGTGACGTGCTAACTCGTCCTTTTCATTATACTTTCAATACGCTAATTGCCTTCATCACCGGTACAGACATATTCGAAAACAAATATCTCATTAATTGACTTGTTAATTAAAATTTACATCTACATTCGCAATTCACGAATTAGTCCTGCAAGTGGGGGTTGCAAAAGCAATAAATTTAAGGCTGATGTAATTTTTGTTACACAGTTTAAGAGCACCAAACAAGACGTAAATGCAATGAAAACAAGTCGTGTATAAGATGTTTACATCGTAGTTCCATAACAGTATACATGGTCTGTCTAAATATACGCGTATTCGGTGCACTTTAAGGAGCATGAGATGATGACACTAAGACGCACGCTTTAGTTTATTGCGCGACATTCATCGTTAGCGTACGCGCGCGCCGCGCACAAATTAAAATAAGCTGCTAATTAGTTTGGCGCGTACGAAGGCATCGCTTCCATCTTGGTAATAACCGGGCGCGAGCAGCGGCGGCGCCCTCCAATTTAGCCGCCTGCGTACCGAGCCGCTCCATCTGATAATAAGCATTGCCAAACTCAATTAGAATGTAAAAAGTTATCGTCGTTGTTGTTGTGTAGTCGCAATTATAACCATTGCGCATTATTTCATGCTACATGTCGTGATTACAAATAATTTACTTTTCATTTTTATTTCATTTCATTATTTGTTTAAAACAAATTAACGAATTAATTTTAATTACCTCATTCTCTAATTATTCATTAATTGAACATAACGTAAAGTGATTATTATTAGAAATAATTATTAATAGTAATTAATATGTTGTTTAATTGTTTTCTGGCAGTTTTAATCGGGAAAATCGGGAAATTCATGTTTGAACTTGAAATTCATCTAAATTTATCAAATTTGACATTTTTGTATCATTGATCTGACTTTATATAAGCATTTTGAAGAAATATTATCATGATAAATTGTTATGTAACGGATAAGAAAAGAGCAGAAAAAATATCTGGAAAATCATTGCATGTTACGAGTCCATCGTTCCGAAATAATCTCATGATTGAAGAATTCTAAAATTACGGCTTTCAGATCGGGAAGTGAAAATGAAATTGATTTTCGCAATCCAATCCGTCTCCGTATAGCGAACGAGAGGCTTATGGTTTCGCTGCAAAATTGAATTTAACTCAAGTGTGCGCGCCAGCATCCTCTTTGGCGAAATAACAAAAAAGAAAGTAATGCTTAAAATTCAATTCTTTTGAGCTGCTTCAAACATTTCGCGTTTTACGTGTTAATAAATAAGCCGTCACGACGTTCATATCTTCATTTGGCCAATTTTCAAACCAAAAGTGTTTTGTTTATTCTGCTTGTTTCGAGAAGTCAAGATTAAAAATATTTCGTAAGAACTTTATGAAATATTGCAATCTCTTAAAGAAATCACGTACTTTATTGACGTGACAAAACGGCACGCTCTTTTAGTGCTCTAAATATTTAACAAGCATAAACCAGCATTCGAAACGGTCGGCGCAAAGAAGTGTTACGAATTGAAAAGCGGTACAAACTTCGATTTGTAATCTGACAAGAGTGTCGTCTAGCATGACATGTTTTATGATAGTCATTGATAGGAAAATAGGTATGCGAAATATTCCCGATGCTCGGGCTGGCGGTTGCGGCGGCGCCGGCGTATAAGTAACCTGCGTATCAGCAACACGGTGGCAAAAAGGCTACCAGCACGCGAATGCCCTATCATTTATTGAATATCCATCCTGATTGATGGCTTGAATACGGGCTGTCGGTGACGGCGGTGTGGTGGCGCGCACGTTCCGGGGGTGGCGTTAAACGACAGCGCGCACCACCAGCGAAGACCTCTGCTCTGCGCCGATAAGGCCGACTACAAGTTTGACAAGACTTAGGTCGTGTCGAAATGTCCCATTTTGTGTGCCGTGCTCATTATTCAGTGCGATGCAAGGAAGCACTCGGGCTCAAGTGTCATGAGTGTATGAAATTGACAAAACCACCCCCAAACATACATTCACTTAGTTTTTCTTTCCCTGCTTTGCATCACCATGCATTATCTTATCATAATCAACCAAATTATTTCAAAAACATAGAGGAAGGACGGTTGGGATTGTAATTATTTCAAAAGATAAATTTTTTTCAAAAAATAAAATAACCGGGTAATGGGAGTCAACAAGTAATTTACGATTTTGCACTCATTTACTCACAGTGTCGACTCGGGTAATGAAAATATGGTGATTCTTTACTAAGTTAAGTGCAATAGGAGTCAAACTTACTTTTTAAAAAGTTGATTTGTACACGAAGTTGATTATCCAAATAATTAAAAGTGATCACAATTAATCGACAAATAAGTATACTTTTGATATCAATTATTTCCAGATAGATATTACTTTGATATAGCTTGTTATTTGTGAATCTCCCTTAAGTGACTCCCATTACCCCATTATGAGCTAATCATCCAGTAACAGAATTGCTGAACAAAGTTTTACATTCTTAATAGGCAATGTTTTTTAGGTTACTTTGTAATATTCATGTAAAAATGTAGACTTTCCCACAATGCAAATAGAATAGAGAAAAGTGTAACAATGGATTGACGTCCTTAGCTTACCTTGGAATCATTTATGTACCACGTAATATTCATCGGCGGATACGAGCCGGGCGTCGTGCAGTTTGCGCGGATATTCGCACCGGGGGCGATTTTATGTACTTCTGTACGTAATACGGGATTATCTTCGGGAACATCTGAAACATAAAATAAAGACATGCATATAACTATTTCGCAAATATTGCCATAAAACTGGCTTTGATGCCGCGAATGCGGAATGTAAGCCTCTTACACGCGCATTTAGAAAGTATCATAAACGTTAAACATTATACGTGATTCAAAACCGCCTCAATCGTGTAATTGCGCATCCCAACTATAACTAGTTACAAAATACGTCTAATTAATTACGAAATTATGACACTTGTGTAACTAGCCCATGCATGTTGATGTTGCGCAATTTCAACTTTGTCACTCGTCGCAATTTCATAAATAGATGAGCAAAAAATTTAATTCATTCTTGGAAGCGACATACAAATTTAAATCCAGCAAAAGTGTATAAAAAATGCATTACGACAGCTGATAAATACAGCTTGTCAAAGTTGCGTACGAAGCGTAGATGACTATCATCAATATAAAACAGAGAAAATTCATACTTGGCACTACGGTGCTAAATAATTACAAATTTGTTTTTTCGTCCATCACCTGCCAACTCGCTTATTTTCACCTATAATAAAATCGTCAAATATCAATGCTAAAAAATACAATTAGTGATCGATCAATCTGCCATCTGTACTTGAATTAAATCGTCATGATTCATACCGATTTTTGCGTATTAACAACTTGGCGCACATTTATCATAGTCGCATGAAACATTTATTTGGAACATGATATATATTAAATTAATTTATTCGACCATTAAAACAAATTGCATTGTTTACAGAATAAACTTTAAAATTGATGCGAATTCATCAAAATGTTATGATTGTATTCAGTGTTAAATGCATGTAATTTAAACTGAATCAACAATTTCAATTAAAAATAATTTACGCTTGTTATTATTTTAATTTTAATTTTTGAGATCAGACTGCAATAATAATAATAATAATAATTAACGTGAGCGCTTGATTAGTGTACAATTTACAAACCGGATCATAGCGGACGATTGAGCAGGATAATTGAACTATTACGCAGTAAATAGCTAATCAATGACCAATTATTGAGTTACGCGAATGCTGCCAACAGTGAACCTAATTTATCGGCTTCCACTTTGACAAGGGCATTGCCTCTTGTGATAATCGTTCATTCATACTCTCTTACGTTCTAATGCAGACCTCTTCATCACGTACGATGAAGAAGTTAATTGCGCGTCGCGGAAGCGCCGGAAAAAAGACCGGAAAGACGAATATTTATTCAGCGCGGCGGATCACGCAGAGAAATTTGTTAACCGCGTGACGTGCGTGACGTGTGCGTGCGCAAGTAAATAATTTAAATCGTAATTTAAAAACGGAGCGTCCTCCTCAATTTTCTGTTATTCGCGGCGCTCGCACCTCGTCATCCAAATTAAATTTACGAGCGCATTATTCCACGTTGCGTGTATGCCGCCGCCGCTGCCGCTTGCAGCGTTCACGTCTTCAACTTATTCGTAATTCAGCACACTTAACCTTAAGGAAAAATTCGCATTGTGCGTCGGCGGCGGCGGCGGCAGCAACGTTTCGGACCAATTCATCTTAGTTTGCATTCTATGAAATACCGTCCTATTTTTTAACAATGAAATGTGGTTTATTCCTGAAAGTTTTTCTTGTCGTTTTCGTACGTACGTAGGTACGCCTTTTATTATGACAAAACGCCCGACGCCTGACGCCCGCCGCAGAATAAATTATTATAATTAATTTGAAATTGCTTTTAATCTTGGCTTCACTTTCACCCTCGTCGTCGGCGTCTTCGTTCGCGGTTTAATCACACCGAACATGCGTTCTAATTAAAAGTTGTCTTATTACGAATTCATACAAATTTGTGTTTATTGGTAAATGTTTTATCAGAAAATAAGATAAATTTCAACGAGTTACGAATTAATTACGAACGCGAAATAACCCTTAAAACATCCAAAATTTCATCATTTATTTCTTATTTTTTCAAAATTTTAATGTTTTCTATAACAATAACCTTAGTTATCTCTTTCCACGCTTCGAGGGCATAAGGGTGTGTTGAATGAAATTAAATAGTTTCTAGAAAATGATAAATTTAAAGTAGTTTAATTCTTTGAAATTTTGCATCTTGGTTGAATAAATTTAACACTAAAAGTGAGTTTTAAACAAACGAAGAGCATGCTAATGTCAAAGGACACGTCGCATGTGTCTAGACACGCATAGTATTATGAGTTTGTAAACTAAAGAAAATAAATTACACACGTGTACAAAATGTGCGCCGCTTTTGCCGCTGGTGGCGCTGGCATACATGTTGGCAGGATAACTACAGGATAACACATACCTGCAACAAGTAGACGTGCCGCACGTATTTCGGTGTGGAAGAGGGGCGCATCCGCCGAAACTTCACACTTAAACACCCCAGAAGTCTCCCGCTGAACGTTCCTTAGCGTAACTTCCCTCGAGTTGGACCGGTATATCTGAAACAATTTGCATACGTTTAGGATAATTTCCTCCTTTCAATTAAATGCGTATTACTGGAAAATTAAATGATTCAGAGGCGCACGCGCGCTGTGCGCTCATTGCGAAGAAATTTCGCGATACAAAAGACGAATGTCGCTACTGGCGTCTTATCAACGCTAAACACGTACGCTGTTGGAATTTTTTTCGAGTGAAACGTCCTTTTGCTATCTAATCTTTGAATCCAATTATCCAACAAAGTGGAACTAAAAAATTTGTAGGAAAATCCAAATCCCAAGAAAGCAATCTAGTCAAAGTTGGCACAGAAACAAGTTGTCATTAGCAAGTAATGGAGTTTAAGTCGGGAAGTGATCAGGTTGTTGAGTAAGTTAGATTGAGCTATCGGGTAGGAAAATAAGGAATGCATGTGTATCGCAGCATTGAAGCGTAATGCACAATGCTTCCCGGAGCGGATGAATCAGCTGCTTTTGATGTTAAGTTATTTGCAAGTTTGAATTTACATACAGCGAGTAAGGTAATCTCCACACAATCAACGTCGCATTGCGTTGACGCGTAGGTGAAAAACGGCGTATGCCGTACTGGCATGCGAGATGAAAGAGAAGAGATGCAGAATTCGTATGTGCATTTTGTGGCTCCCAAATGCATACAGTGTGCATGCTGCGAAATATCAAGTGCGCTGCATGATGACGAGGCGACGATGCAAAACAGAACGAACCAACGGGTTCAACACGTATGTACATACAGGGATGCTTACATTACGACAAATATGTCACATGCATGCACACATGCCGCATGCAATGCGAGTACTTGTTTCTTCTCCCGGTGCGCATTATTTATGCGTCTATATAAGCGAAGTGTTGATGCAGCGAGTGCATTTTAAATTACATCTCTTAAAAGTAAAAGGAAGCGAAGGACTCAAATTCATGCACTTACTGAAAACCGAGTTTACACGACTAAAGTAGCGAACAAGGAGTATTCATCATGAAGCTCAGCCATTTTTAATTTTGGCGTGTCAATATCTAAGGGTAGTTAGCAGGATAGTAGAAGTTGAATGATTTAGTTATTACTTTGCTGGAATAGAATATATTATTTTAAAGTTGGATAAGCACCCTCTAAGTGCATTTTAGATTATTATAGCATTCCTGGGCGAGCAATGGAATATTTAATTTTGGAATATCAACACCTAAGGGTAGTTGGCAGAATAAACATTTTGTTTTGATATAAAAATTTAATCTCGAGCTAAAGAATTAAAAATTCTCGAAAGATATATTATTCTAATGTTGATAACCTCCCTCTAACTGCATTGTTGAAAGTCATAGTAATCCTGGATCGTTTCAGTATACACCAGAAAATGATATCACCCACTTTACGAACTCCAGACGTAATACAATGAGAACTTTAGTGCATCTAAGTCAACTCTAGTCCACTTTACTGCATTACAAGCAACCAAAATCCTACTGTAATAATTAATAAATAATAAATTAATTATTGCTCGTTACCTAGTGTTTTTCAGCTTTCTCCTGAAAGATTAAGCATACCTACTTTATTTGTCTAATTACCTTACTCGTGTAAACTAGAGATTATTTTACTCACACTATGTTGTTGGAAAAGTGAAATTAGATGTTGTAAAATATGTAATTTCAATTAATAGATTGAATTATATTATGCAACACATGGAATAGTGAGCAATTCATGCAGTGAGGACAATACGCTAGAGTAACATTTAATTAAGCAAAGTTCACCAACGCACAGAGATCCAATACAATTAATTTTAACACCTTATTGTTTGGAGGGCTATGGCATATATGGAGCAAATGGCTTCAGCAAGAAGCCGCCGCTGCCGCCGTCGCTGCCGCCGTAGCCGTCACTGTAGTTTATATTACAGGAATCGTATTACTGTTTCGCTTCGATATCAAAGCGCGGCAAGGGCCTTTTGTTTCTCAAGTCTGTATGTACCTACAAAGGGCATGTGTGTATTGCGCTGACTTGGTGCGGTGGCGGCAGGCATTACGTTGTTCGTTTCGTCAAGGCGTGCGCGGCTGAGCTAGCTAGCTGGCTGGCGCTGGTGTACGGACGCAATATGTTATAGCGAAATTAATTATCCCGCAGCAAATTTCCGCTGCTCATCGAACGCTAATTCCTGAACAACGTGATTCATGGCGAACGTATACGCGCCTCAGTTGAAAGACGATCTGTCGAAATGCAAATACATTGCTTACTCGCAAACGCGATTACTGTGGTGCTATTTCAAGAATGATGGATGCTCAATAAGCATATTTTGCTTTAGATGTACCTATTATCCTTGGCGAATAGTCGGACTTGAGGCGATATTGTGAAATTGACTGTTTAATTAACACATTTGATAATAAAAAATACATTTTGTAAAATCAATAGGACAAATCAATTAAGCATGTAATCAAACCAACCCGTATTTGCTTTGATCCGTTGGCTAATCCGCCAAAGCCCGATACGTAGGAGTTAAAAAGTCCATAAATTAAAGCATTAGCCGTAACACAACCGGTTTTTGGAAATATAAATGGGATAAAAATATTTTATTCTTCGTATTGCACGAGTCCAGCCCGAACCCGGACCCGTCTTAACGATAATTGAATGTTTATTGGAATCAAGGGTGCACAACCCCGGCCGAAGTACGGCCGTGGAGCGGTTATCGGGAATTGTATTAAGCGCGATTTACTTGCTACTTAGCATTGCGGTTGGATTGCGGGGGGACCACACTTAAATTCGAACGCGACGAGGGCGCCAAGGACGAGAAGAGATGGGTTTCATATACGAATGCGAAATGGGGCGTCGCCCGGCCGCTTGCCGCCGCCGTGCATTTCGGGAACGCGCTAATTCCCTGGCATTCTGCAGTGCAACTCGCATGCTTGGCTGAACCGCTCTGTATTATTCGAGCTAATTCCGTTTAAAACCTTGTTCTGAACATAATTGTTATATTAGATAATTTTATTCGAATATCTTTGCCAGTTTATTCCGACGCTGATAACGACACACGCGTAATACCAAAGGATCCCAATTATAATGTAAAATCTGATTGCACAAATTCAACAAACTAAATAATTCAACTAATGCATTAATAATTTTATTAGCTCGCGTGCAACAACTAAGAAAAAGCGGAAAAGGAGGAGAATTTATTCTTTGTCTTTGTTCTGAGCAAATATTTTCATAAAAATGTATAAAGGATTATGTAAGTTGTATTAATGCACAGTATAAAGCAAACTGCAAATGCGTTTAAGAGACGAGAAGTACGAGCACGAAAGCATGCTGGGTAGTTGCATGAGCACGAAGTGCAGCCAAAACCGAATGAATTATGGCTATTTAAGATAAAACCAGCAGATACGCTTATTGCTATTTATTTTATTTAAAATTCAAATGCACACATGAACTCTATTGCTATAATAAATAAATGAAACACGTACAATGTAAGTAAGCATATAATATGCATGCATGCATTGCATGTCTCCTCAAGAAACAAAAGTTGTTCGTATTGCATTCCAACTGTGTTTCTATTCTTCGTCATATTATTAAACCAAACGAAGAAGAATGATAAAAAATCGAATGTTAAAACAAATAACCATGGAAAATCTTATTTTTTTAAACAAAGTTCCTTAAAATAATATATAATGTAGTAGACATTATTGTAAATTTGTGTACCTACTAATTTTCGTTCAGCGGTTTCAGCGGAAGGTGCAAAAGAGTGAAATTCCTATCTCAAAAAGTATTTAAACTAGAATTTTATTAATATTTTTCTGTTCAATAGCTATACCTCCTTAACAATTTTCAGTAGGCTTTTTATAGGTTTTGGAGAAATGCAAATTGTAAAATTTTCCACAATTTTTCCATTTTCAAATGTAAATAACTCTGCAACCCGCAGCGGTATTCACATGTGTTATAGCTTACATTGATTGTTATACTCTGATCTTCCTCCTCATCGAATTTCAGACCAATATACCTGTTAGTTTCAGAGACATTGATTTTATTACACATATCAGGCTTAAAAAATTTGAACAATTGTTAATTGGGAAATTAATATTTACCCGCGTGCCGATTTTGAGCCAAATCGGATCAAAGAACACTTGATTTGCTTCGAAATTTTACTCCAGACTTGGTTAGTATGATTTGTTTAATATCATCCAGAGCAATAATCTCTTCATAATGATTTGAGTGAAATTACAATTCAGCTTTGTATGAAAATGAGGAAAACCTTTTGTTCCAACGTGTATTTTAACCTTTCTTGCAGTAGTCCAAGTCATTCCATCAGATGAAAACTTCATCAAAGTGCACAGTGTGACAATTCGTACAAATTGTGAAAGCGTAGCGCGCGTAAAACCCGGAGCGCGAAAAGCGTACAAGCAGTGAAAAGAAGCGCATAGTTAAAAGGGACAAACGGACGTTGATGTTAGAAGGTAAACTATATTACACGCATAAAGGGCGCCGGCAACTTCATACGTGCTTCGCCGCCCCCATGAAGATGGCTTTCGGTGCAGATGGAGAGTGGCCAGCTCATATAAATAGTACGTTTTAGAGACTTTTTAAATTGAATCACGTCCAAGCACATTTTGCGGCTGTGTCGCCGTCCCACGGAATTAATTGTTCAAATCTCGGGCGAGCAAACACCCACGCGACGATACTAAAACCCTTTTTATGTTCGCGCGCGACGCACGCAATTGAAAAGTAAATCGAAAACAAGGTTTAGTCATCTCGTAAAAGATGAGCGCGCGCACTCAATGCAGACGTGAGCTGAACGTATTGTCGCAGGCAAAACTATCTTGGTAAACAGTGAAATTATTTCGTTTAGATCTGCATGCAAACAATCACATTACCAGGCAAATTGACAAATAAAGTCATTTGTATGTTTTTTTTTTCTGTTGGAACAAAGACACTTTGCGCGCAAGAAGTATTTTCTTTAGTGAACGAGACGACTCTTCTAGAAAATAGATTCTCTTTCATTTCGTAACTGTGCCCCAAATTAGTGGGAAACAATTTATTGAGTCAACAGACATTTCTGTCTTCTGTTTGCTTCTCGTGACATTTTCTTCCATTGTTGTTTTTTACGCTTTTAAGCTAGACGCAACGTTTTTGCGCAATCTTATCCTTCGCAATTTAAATTCATAAAATAATTTATTTGAACAACTAACCCGTCATAAAATACAGTAGAACCTCGCATAACGAATGTAAGTTATTTCGCAACTATCGTAAAATTCTTTCGTAATGCGAAACATTGTTCGTTATGCGAGGTTTCACTGGACAACATTTTTTTCTTAAATTAATACGAATACATGATTTTCAACGTAAATATTCAATAGATGGCGTAGTAACATTAGATTATTGTGAATTTGCAACAAATTTGAAAATGTAATAAGGAATTTTCACGCTATTTGCAATTAATGGAACGTTAAAAAATAAATGAAGACGAAGAAAGGTCTTAGCACGCACGCTTGACTGCCGACAAGAAACGAAAGTTGGCCGACTACAAAGTTTTCATTGGACGCGTTGGAATTGAGATAAAGTGCGCCAAATTCGAGTCGCCGCCTCCGCTACTGCTTGCGCTGATGCCGCCGTCTCAAGCATTCTCCGGCATCGCGCGCTGCAATAGAGGAAACTAAATTTCCGGTGCCTTCGGTCGCACGAATGGTTATTATATTCATTCATTCAACGCTTTTGCAGTACCCAATACTTGTTCGGCTCGAGTATGCTGAAGCTGAGAAATAGCGACTGATGATGATAGACTCGTCGACGTTTAGCACAAAAAGTAAGGTTAACACGTCGCAAAATGCATATAAACGTAAAGTAAAACGCGCAACAAAAAAACGTGCTCTTTTTTTCCCTTCCGCAACGTTACATATGAACATACTCAAAGATGCCCTCGGTAGATTGGCGCTCAAGTAGCATTCAAATGACAGCGGCGCAAAAATGCCAAGCGGTCTTGGCCTTCGTCGTTGCCGCCACTGCCACCGCCGTTGTTGGTGGGTTATTGCAACATTTGCGGTAGCTCCAATGTACATACGAAGCGGTCGTAAGTACCGATGTCAAAACATTGAAGCCTTTGTCGAGGACGCGCTTGAAGCGTTTCGTCTTCATTTAGATTGGCGTTATTTTCAGAGCGTGCCTGAAAATAGAATGTAACGGGGGCGCTGAAAAAACAAACAAACCCCCAAACAAAAAATTCCACTCGAATTTGTTTTTATCTTGTGCGTTTAAATGTGCTTGAACCTTTGCTCAACATTTTTAAATTACTTTTGCATTTCGTGATATTTTTACAAATTAATGAACGTACAAGGAAATTAAGGGGTGTTGAATTTCAATGAGTATTTAATAGCAATTATCGCCGCGTTGAAATTTTATCAGCACCAATACACGCTGCTGAATGATTGCGTGTTTATTTGTCGCGCGAGCGGAGGCGGCAACGGGGAAAATTCGATTTCTTTCACGCTATTTAGATTAGATTAACTAATAGAGGTCGACCGTATCCCGTGAATACAAACAT
This sequence comes from Aleochara curtula, assembly GCA_963978815.1. Taxonomy (NCBI): domain Eukaryota; kingdom Metazoa; phylum Arthropoda; class Insecta; order Coleoptera; family Staphylinidae; genus Aleochara; species Aleochara curtula. Next base: position 12,664,163 of record OZ022216.1, on the reverse strand, counting down.
CTGGATTACAATATGTATTGAGTGCTAAAATGTTTACACAGTAGGTACACTCGGCGAGCGGCGGCAGCGTCGCGACGCGTCTCGAACCGGGGAGAGCGTTTGATTAAACTCGTGTAATCCTCAATTTAAGCTTGGAGCATCGAGAGGAGCATGCTGGCAGGCGGCCGTTTTCTCTTACCCATCATCATCCCCCACGTCCCACATTCCCGGATGCAAACAAATTCGTATTTGCACATTTTGTCCTTCTGCTTGTGGACAGGATATGCATTCATGTGAAGAATATTTCAGATGATGATTCTCAAATATGAGAATCTTGTTGATTAGTGCATCTGTATTCGGAGGAGAATCGTTGGTTTGACGTTTGTTCATCGTTAGACTTGCCGGTGTCGTGGTTTGTGAGTGATAAACTGATTCGCGCTTTGCCGCTTCCGTTTGGCTTAGAGCGTCGGAACTGATCCGAGGTGGAGTGCACCGAAGCCCGAACGTGTGTAATTACAATTGGCGCTCTGTGTATGACTGGCAAGAGATTAGGCGCTCTCGAAAGTTAATGGGGAAAGCGTTTTCTTTATCAGTGCATCATGTTGGCGAGCTCGTTAGTCCGATTTAAAGGAAGAAGCTTTAATTAGATAAGTTAAGCTCTGTTGACGTAAACTTTAGCTTTCAAATGTAGCCGCCGCGCCGTCGTTCTGCGTTTGCATGCACTGCCGCAAGGGAGCATTCCTACTTTCTTAGCTCGTGCACACATTCACCTTATGCCGCCGCCATCACCGCCGTCTTTACTCGTTGTTCATCTTGCCGGTGCTCTGCGTGTTGTTATAGCAACCGATCTGCCCCCGTCTATATCAATGCTTGTTATTTTCCTTATTACTGATACCTATTATAATAACCGCTATAATTACTGCAAACACTCAAGAGCATCTCAGCCGCCTCCCAGTGGATCGGCGTGTTATTGAAACTATACCGCTGTCCGTATTAATTATCAGCCTGTGGGAACATCTTAAATTGTAGCTACACTAATTCATCCCTTAATTGAATTAAAAATATAAGCGTTAATCACAAAGTCAGTTTACTCGCAAACTTTTAATGCACATGCATTTTTAAGGTTAGGATACAGAGATGTAGAAGCACCGCTTGCATAACATAAAAACTTGAAATTGCGTGTAATAAAAAGGTAGCAAAGTTTAGAAGAAATCCAACCTCAAATGGTGTGCGAATCGCCATCTTGTCAAGACTTTCAAATGTCAAATTTAACACGAGATTTTACTTAGCACATTTTCTTTCATGTGAATTCAATTTTCTTCTGCTAACTTACCCAGTATTTCATTTATTTGTGCAATTATTACTGTAAAATTTCCATTCATTACATACAACTAACTAAAATTCCCCGGCGGTACGACGTTAAGCTGATTTTCGTTTGCGTTTCGCTCCTTCCCTTGCTTTCTTTCACAATTAACGAAGTAAGAGTATAACACGAAGCATGTTAACGACGCGCGCGTCGTGTATCTCACTTCCTCTGCGCGTTTCCGCGTTTTTCCTGCGCGCGAAGCACTTGAAATCGAAGACGCTCCGGCGAGATTCGCTCGCCAAATGAAAAGCGTGGAATGTTATTAGTAAGCATATCATTTGTAAACGTGAGCGCGCGAGGGAATCCATAATTAATTTGCATATTTGGCGCTCAAGTTTTATCCCTTCATCCCTTTTGCGCGAGGGAAAAACACTTCATCTTTTGGTCGGGCGCGCGCGCGCTTGCGAATGATGAAAAACGCCGTGCTTGCAACGATTTTTGTGCACACACTTCACAATTTCGACGATGGAAAATTTCTAATTAAATGAGCATTGTTAATTACGACGGCTGCCGAAAATAACTGAAAACTCTGTTCATGACTTTAATTACGCGGCTGTTAATAAACCGCGCGTATCTAATCGACGCGCAATTCTAAGGAAATGCGAGCTTGTTAAAGGCTAGGTTAGAACACTTAATGCATGTACAAATTAATTTGCAGTCGTTAATTGCGGTCTTGTCTCGTCGCCGTGGAGACTCGCTTCAAGCGGGGTGGGTGGTGGTGACGGCGGCGGCGGCAGTTTCGGCGAGTGTGTACAGGGAGAGTTGGATATTCTTTTGTTGTGCGGATGATGGCAAACGCTACGTGCTGTTCGTGTTGTTTGCAAACGCGCCTGCTGAAAGATAAACATGCGGAAGTAGTTTTCAGTAGTTGTTAACCGGATCACACTTGCTCGTTGAGTAATACAGTTGTTACATGCAAAAGGCCAACATCAAGTTGCACTTTGCCGCCGACGCGAAGGCAGCCAACGCAGCATACGAACACGCTGAGAGCAGTACGGGTGCGCGTGCGCATGCGCAGCTAGTCAGCCATTTTCTTGCATAATGTAATATCGCGCGCGCCGAGTTTCCGTCAGCCATCACTTGCACAAGTTTTGCGAACCGCGCTAGCTGTACGCCGCCCCCGCACACGCGCATTTGCAAATGTAATAATGTCATTTCGACTGCTAGTTTTCCAACTTGCCAAATTCCGGCAGCGTGTGAACGTGCGTCTCGAACGTTTTATGTACAAGAATTTATTCATCATCATTGCATGTTCAACAAATTGAATTCAGCAATAGTTTTACGTACGTACGTACTTGTATCTAATTTGCCGCTTTATTGGCGCAATTGTCAAATTAAACCTTGAGAAAGCCAATGCATGATGGCCAAAGGCAAAACATTTCTAGTAATTTCTAGAAGTTGCTGAAAAAACAGGAGAAGCCGTAGAGTTATATTGGATAAATACCTTTGTCAAGTTATTGTTCAGTGTATATTCGCATAGAACGAGAGGCAATGGCTACAGTAATGGCAATGGCAGCCGTAGCAATGATGCTGAAAACGTCGAAACGACTTTGACTCACTCGTCGTGTTTGCGTTGTGCGGCAATATAGCTTAATATGAACCGTCAACGCAAACGTACAAAAGATTTTCGGGGGCGCGTAGGTGCCCCGTGCTGTATTTCGCCTTCTTGCTTCTCACCGCCTCCTTCTGGGTCGGTTGTAGTGGTGCTTGACGCCAAAACATAACAAGTTGGCCAACATTTGAAAACCTTCTGCGGTAGCCGCGCGTTTATCCCCATTTCAAAACAAGAATTCCTAATAAGTTTACAGTGAGCTCACCGAGCTCATGGTCTCTAATGCCGCCTCTGCTAAACTACTTAGTTTGCAATTTTGCAATGGAACTCCACTCAGTATTCTTCCTTCCTTCCCTCGCTGCTGAAATAATGGTTGTTTTTGCACCAACTAAATTTTGATTTTTGTTTAAACAATTGACAAAATTCTGAGTGATATTTTCTAATTATATTTCAACTTTTATGTGCTTTTTTCGCTTGGTTCTTTTGTGAGCGTGGAAAAGTCGGGAAATGTTGGAAATGCGTTCGCAATAAAGCTGAGCAAACCCGACATATATTTTCGTAGATTGAACATACACATTCAATACGTACTAAACGAAATCTCGAGAGATTTAACAAAGACTTTCGATGGAATCTGCGCTCGTATTTTTACAAGTGTCCTGATAATTCCCGTTGCAATCTCCAGGGAATTATAGACCCTTGAACTTCCTTCCTTCCTTGCGGCGTGTGCACTCCAGTCGGCTGCGTTCTCGAGCATGTATTGCGCCTTCGCCGAAGCTCTCAATTGCCGACAACGTGGATATGTACATAAGGAAAGTGACCACAGCTCGGTTTTGTCCCCTTTGGCGTGGTGGTCGTGGTGACCATAGTGACCATCGTGACCAATATCAGCGCGAAACACTTTCAGGCATTCCGCTGCTGAAGTGGCACATTTACCAGTACCTACGACTTTCCGAATCTTAAAATATCTCGATATTAGATATCCAAGCAACCGTAAGGCTTCAAAGAGAAAACCACTTTTTACGCAATCAATACCTATTGAGGTAACTGACACTTTCTATGGTTTCTTATCATTCTTCTACTTGCCAAGTAAGTATTATAAAAAAATTCCTCTTTCAAGAAGTCCAATAACTAATTAACTTGTAAACTTTTACAAAAATTAATTAAAAATTAAATTTCTTAGTATATATCTCTGAAAAAGAAAGTTTCGTAATATTCAAGAAAAGTCTTGATTGTAAATAAGTTATTAACGATAAGTTTGAAACAGAATTCTTTTTCGTTTTGTAGCATTGGCTGTAATACAAAACTTTGAAGTAAATATCTGCGTTGCCTTCGACTCGTGAAAAATATGTTAACTTGTTAGAAAATTATTTTTCTATTGTAAATAAAATAACTCAACTACTTCGCACTTTCCACGTTGGCTGCTCGCTGCTAGTTGAGAGAGAGGAGATTGTATTAATTAAGAGCAGTTCATTACTCAATGCGTTCGTTTTCTTCGTGCACTCATACCCATAATACACACAAATTACAGCGTAGCGGAAAACTTTTATCTGGATCGCACAACATTAATTTAATTACATTAATTATTCATTGAAAGCATAATTTTAGCGCCGAAACGCTGCTGCTGGAACATAGTGAATCGCTTCTTTGCGTTACTTTATCGCTTGAGTTTCAGACGCTACGGATTCGTAGTGCTTCAGCATCGCTTTAAAAGTGTTTTTTCGATAATGATATTTTTGTAATGCTTCTTTTTCTTCAATGTGTTCTTCTTTGATGTCAATTCAGAAAAGTCAATCGCTTTTATGGATTCTTTATATCTACATTTTTCATGTATCCTTTTGAGTTTTCTTCATATTCTTTAGAATTAGGGGAAAAGGATAATGGAGGTGATTGGCATTATGATTGACTAAACTATAGTTCCGAAAATTAGAAAAATGCACTAATGTCAGTGCAATAGTAGTCGTCATTCTTTTTTTAAAATTTGATTATTCCAAAAATTAATTGCTTAAATAATTAGAATTGTCTCAATATTTTGAATAGATAATTGGAATTTAATTATAAAAAGTTAGATAGATATCATTTTAAAGTAAGATGTTATTTGAAATCTTGCTCAAGTGATCTTCATTACCCTATTCTCTGTTGTCTAATGATCATCACATTGGAAGAAAAGTAGAAGATTCTCATTTATTAATCAATGCAAGTAGGTTATTTTAATAGTATGATTGCTACGACATTTTGCTGAAGAGTAAGCTCATGATTGATGAAGTAGGCTGAGTGAAATGGTGGGCGATAAGCAGACGCTTGCGCGTGTTGTGTGTGAAGTGCATGAACGAAAAAGTTTTTAATGGCAAACATCACAAAATGTGTGCGGCGATGCAAAATGTCGATGGGAAAAGTTAGTCAATGAGAGTAATAAGAGCTAGTGAGTGGTAGGAAAACACAAAAGAGTTTACTAATTGACATAATAAAAGCACACTAATGAATTTTAATTTGTTAAACTTATTGGTTTGAAATTAATAATATGTTTAAATCTAAAAATAGGTACATTAAAATGCATTTCTGCTTATGTTATATTTTCTCAATTGAATAGAAATATAACAACGCATTTTGGAAGGGTTTATTGCATCATTCGTTAAAGCCCGGATTTTAAGTGATAATATGTACACAGAATATGTGCGAACCTACGTTTTATTCCGAAATCAGTTTTGAAATCCGTTTCCTAGATTTGCCCGTCAAATATTATTTTAAGCAGGTGTGATATTTTGCACCTACTTATTAAACGATTATCAGTAGTAATCGACGAATGTTATTTTAATTAAGTGTGTTTCTTTAATTGTTATCTTTTCACACCTCTGGATTTTATCGTAGCATTAGAAATTACGGCTTGCAATTGCATGTATGAGTGAACATGTGTGAGGTGTGATTTTTCACACCTTTGTCTTGCAGCAAGTAGGTACTATCGTCATACTTGTATTAATAAAATACGATTATATGTAGCAATCTACGATTATTATCTTAATTAAGTGAGATTTTTTTATTTTTATCTTTTTACACTGAAATTTTATTCATAAACTCAACAATCTATGCAAACGAATAAACAATATTTAAATAAAAGTTTTATTCCTTCTGATTAAATCCTTGATATTATGCTATCAAGCTCATCCCTTTAAAATAAAAGGGAATCGACTATCTCATTATTTAATCTAATTAAATTCCAATCCCTTAAATCTTATGCTGGTTTAAATTATTAGATATTTCATTCTTCCCAATATAATATCCGAATATACTTCTCGAGTGAATGTCTCCAGTCTTTTAATATTAAATGACGCTTAATGACCTTCATTTAAAGTCGAAATAAAGTGTGTCAATGCACTTAATACGCATAATATACGTACAAAAAGGCCATTCGATATAAGCGGAAAAGACAAAGTTGAAAAGTGAAAAGGCGGTTTTCATTAAGGTAATTAATAAAAGTATGCCACGAGTAATCACTTAGCAGTCGCTCCTGATATTTATATACAACAAACACGATCCGTACCTTTGCTGGCGGGGCCAAAAGTTGCAGAAACTTAAAGGCATACAATTAACTTGGAGGGCGTAGTAGCACAGCAGCCGCTTCCGAAGGTACTTCTGAGGTGCTTGTGATATTATTAGACGAATGCGCGCCGGTAACGAAGAAGTCGCGAATTTTATTCCCCGGCGCATTGCGCTCGGTGACGGCGAGCGCAAAGAATACGAAACATTTCCGCGTTCACTTTACGCCGCCTCCTTCACCTGACACCGAGAGCGATGTAATTAAATAAGTTTACTTGCATTTTCTCCGCCACGGCGCGACTTCCACCTGCCTTGAGTGGTAATTATTGTACGTATAACGTTTAAATATTTGATGCACATTTCTCAACTTTCATTACTCATTCGAGGCTTCCCTAAGACACTGTTTACGTTCGACGAGGAGAAGTCGTGCAAATCAACATGGATGGATTTTTAGCGAGTTGAGTTTGTTTAATGTTTTGGTTAAGTTACGTTCAGATGAAATTTATCTAAATGCTTCGAAATGATTAAAATTAATAGCACTCACTGTCAGCTTGTCAAATGCGTGCAAACTTTTGCGAGTTTCATTTAATTTCATTCATGAATGGAATATTTGCTTGCGTATTATTAACATGGATTACATTTATGTCAATTACAAAACGCACTCGTATTAATACATAATGCAAAATGCAGCATCGGCAGCACCGATAATCAATTCGAAATGTGTTTACGTTGAAAATTGATTGTTTGTTGCAAAAATATCTATGGTTGGTTAGGTGCATAACACATTTTCGTAATTAAAAAAATTAACCGGAAAATAGCGAGATATGGAAAAGGAACAAGTTGATATGCATCAACTTTTATTATATGTATATTATTCATTCTGCATCGCATAATGGCTACACATGACGTAACTTTGAGTGGAGAAAAAGCGCATAATAACGCTTTGAGAATTCGCGTTCACGCGGCGAGCGGCTAGCGGCGAAAAAAATATAAGCGCGGCAAATGTTTAATTAAAAACCATCACAGCGTAAATATTTTTACGTTGCACGCGAGAATCTGGGACGGAAGCGCGGCCTCGTGCACCCATCTCAACCCCTTGCGCCCCTTGCGTTTGCTAGCTAGTTGGCGCACAAGTTTTTAATATTCACGGAATGAAAGCGCAAGCACGGCGGGTAAAGCGCAAAATATCATTTCGGGGCTGGTTGAAACGAAACATTACGACGTGTTTGAATGCAAAACTTGTTTCTATGCGATGAAATATTTAAATGCTCAAAGAAACGGAAAGATGTAGAAGGCTAAAGACATCAGAGCATTACGCTGTCGTCTTACACGCCGCATTACAACACTCGAGGGCGGGTGAAATCATAAGAAATGAAAAGTGGCTCATTAAGATTAACCCAATTTTTGCTCGGATTAACCGTCCTTGTGGTTTATGAATGCTACGAGCAAACGTCCACAATGAATAAAAATCTGCAATCTACGTAAGTAAACTAGTTGGAAAGTTGAGCGCAATAATGTGCGAAAAAGGCACAATGGGCGTCATCTTGAAATTTAAATTGCTTAAAAGTTAATTTAGAATGCACATGAACACGTTTACCATTTTTCAGATTTTAAAGGATGAAGGACGCAGGACGCACAAGAAGTGGCCAACGATGAACCGGCGCGGCGGCTGATGGCAGCGCATTTAATGTCGCCAAAGTACGAAGTTGGCGCGCCATGATGTAAACGAAGAAATGCTGCAAGAAGCAGAAGAAGAAGACGAAGAGTGCCTTTCATTAACTTTCAGACGGCGTAAAAAGCTACTTTTAGATAAAACCTGAAAACTTCCAAGCTCCCAAGTTCTGAAGTGTGAACGTGTCGAGGGACACAGCCGGGCGGACGGACGAAAACGGGAATCCACAAGAAGGTACTCTGCTTTTCCCTTTGCCTTTGCCTTTGCTTGTCGCTAATATTTAGGGTTACATTCAGACATCGCACACATTCGTAATGTACTTCATTCTAAAGCCTTCGTCCTTTTCATGATGCTGATAATTCTAGTGAGGAAATCAACCAAAAGAGCTCTAAGCATAATATTTCCATGAAACACAAAAGATTTTTGTTTGTTCTTTCTTAGGGCATGTTTGGGTAAATAAATTATTGAAAACTAAAAATATCTTAAACGTAAATTACGTCAATTAATCAGTAATTAATTAAAATACTTGTTTTCTCTATTTTTTGCAGTATTTTATTGTAATGCCTTCTTCCTTCTCACGATCCTGATAGTTTTCATAAAGAAATCAATTAAAAAGAGTGTAAGGATAATTTTGCACAGATTTTAGGTTGTAACTTTAAGGATAACTCAATTTGGAGGCAGAGAAAAACATGATAATTCATTTAAATTCACTTCAATTTTCCAGGGTGTAAAAAAATGATTATGTAAGTGTCAGTTATCCTGAAGATTCAGAAAGACATTAAATTCACTTGCATCATGTTAATGTTGGTCGTAATGACTTGGTGTCTGCGATCACAGAGGATAATACGATTTGCTTGACATGTACAAAAATTTTGCAATGCAATAAATGTCAGAGCAAAGTGCACATAATCAATGAACTTGGAAAGGAAGAGGCACTCGAAAATGAATATTCATAGCGCCGCCGCGCCGCCGTAGCATGCAGGAAGCAAACGCGCGCGTTGTAAATGAGTCGTAACACTGCATAATCTCATTGCTGTGGAATAATCCCATCGCGGAATTTATTGGAAGAAAGCCATTAACGAAATATCATTTAGCGATTGAATGTACTTGGAATGATTTCAAACTCTATAAATTTATCGTCAAGCCGGCTGATTTACAATATGCAGATGCCGCAGCCGCCCCCGGCGTTGCGGGTTTATGGCTTGCCCGGCCCGCGTCCTGATATAAACCGTTCGCCCGCCGCCATTCGGCAAGAAAGCAGCATGCACCCCAGTTACATATTTTATATGTTTCGCAATGTTGTCGGCGCGCCCAAAAACGACATCGACATCAATTCCAAGGATTGTTTATAAATCACGGCTTGCATTGGGAGAAAAACGAGGACGCTGCCGTCGTAGCCGCCGACATGCGGACGGCACAAGATCAAGTCGTATATCATAAGCTCGCGCACGCTGGAGGAGGGCGTGCTGGACCCACACAAGAGACAGTGCAAAGGATAGGGTAAATTGAAGATTTCCGGATGAGACACTTGTATCGGTGCGGCAGCGGCAGCGGCGGCGGTGGCGGCGGCAAGAATCCGAGCGGGCCACTTTCAGGCGCACTCGCCCCATAAATCTCTTCGTCGCATATAAATTGAGGGAATTATTATTAGGTACTCATGCGACGGTATAAGTGCCACACTCGAAACTAATCTAATATCCTCCTCCGCGTTTCGTTCGTTCGTTCACTGCTAGCCCGTCCAATGCTGAATTATTATATGCAGGGCGAGAGTTTAATTGTCCAAGCAGCTCATTTACACTTGCCCGTTTGCTCGCTTTTTATCACCCCTTCACTTTTTGTTCTCCGCCTCTAATATATCAACATTACTTAATTCGTCTAATCTCAAACGCGATTTAACCTACATTTTCACGTATTAATTTTAAGATCTCACAAAGGCTGAGACAGAACAACTTAATCAAGCATTTACTCAAATACTAAGCTCTCATTAATTTAATTTTTACACTATTGACATCGTTATTAACCCTGCTTTCAGTTTTAGTTAGGGGTGAGTTTAAAGGGCAGGAGTGCAATTTGTTATTATATATACAGGGACCTCGCATAACGAAAGTTTTGCTTAATAAACAACATAAATCGTTGAAAATGACTCGCTTAACGAATGAAGTCGGGAAATCCCCGAAGTCTGCATTATAACTTTTTCTCTTTTGTTATTATTGTAATTAATACAATTATGCACAATTATAATATATACCTAGCTTATATTAATCTCATTATGGTAATGTTAAAACCTCTTAGGATATCAAAGAGGTTCAAGTTCAGTAAGAACCAAATTTCGAGGTTTGAGTTTTCAAGTGAGTAAGTTTAAACGACGAACCACGTGCCCTTTTCTAAGTGTTCTAAAAATATCACCGAAGAAAAATCCGCAGGAAAGTACTCGAGGAAACTAAAAATATCCTTACATATTTAATCAGAAATTATTACAAAGACGGAATGAGGCACAGTGTATTTTTTTCAGGAACTCATTATTTTGTTCAACTGTGATTTATATGATAAAAATTGTTTCATTTAACGAACATTTCTCGTTTCGACTAAGACTCTGGAATCGTTATGCGAGATACCACAGTATATTCAATTTGTAACTAAATGATATAAAATTCTATTCGTAACAATTATATTTTTCTCAGAAGAAAAGCCATTAGAAATGACTGGAAATATGAGCAAAGTGCACGTGAGCTATAAACAAATACGAAATGAAATTGCATTCTTATGCTTATGAGAAGCTCGCGCACGACGTCATTCCTTTGCTGTAAGTTGTAAGTTGGCAGGCATGAGACGCGTCGCGACGGCGGTGACGGCGGCACAGCGTGCAGATGACTCGTGGGTGCGTCGAGCGCGAGTTGAGTGAAAACAGTTTCCTGAAATAGTTTCGCATTTGATGAGTTTACATAACACTGACGGTTACGCGCGCCGATATACTCGTAAATTGCAAATCAAGTTTACGGCCAGGTATAACCAAAGCGCGCCCTGCCGCCGCCGAAACTTTAACTCTCGAGGCTTGCGTTGCATAAAGTTGCTAGCTATTGCCATCGCAAACTTGCTTGCTACCACCGCCGCCCCTTGCTTTACTACACACATGCAGATGCCATGTACAATGTACCTATGTTTGTGTTGGCTAAGATTGGCTGCGTACAGTTGATCAGTAAGTGTATTGGGGGTGTAACACACACGCACACACACACACACACCGAATAAATAAAAGTCGTGCCCCCTAACACGTGACATGCTCCAGCGTGTTTGTGCGCTTCTTCTTTCAAAGAAGATTTAAATTTGCGCGTACAGGAAAACATACTTAGGATGCATGTCGTCGTTTTCTCAGGTGATATATATTCGTTTATTTTATCACATCCTTATTTCTTCCTATTTTCTTACTTATCTAATCTAATTTAATGTTTATTGAATAATTTATCAACTAAATAGGATTCGAAATTTATTTCCAATGCCAAATTTGACAAAGTTAACTAAGAAATAAAATGTTGATTGAGTAAATAGTATTAGTCTAGTAATTAATTATTTCGAAGCAATCTAATTAATATCGAAGCATTCAGTAGATTATAAGCAATCGCTCTGTTCATGATATTATGTCTTGTTATTGAGACTAATTGGATGCTTTATTGTAATGGAACTCCATTATTCTCTTGTGAAGCACGTAAATTAATTAGCGATTAATTAAATACTTGTCCAAAACTCAAATTTCCAAAATGCTTTGCCAAGAATGTTTTCTGACAATATTTTCATTTGTTTTCTTTGAACTGGTATGGAATTACTCGTGGAATACCTGAAGGGCCACTGTTCGGAATTGGTTCATTCAAGTTGCAATAATATCTAGAGCACGAATAAATTGCGAGAATTGCATTGTGATAATAGACGCATTTGAAAATCAAACGGCAACGCATTGTAAGCGTTCCTATCCTTGGGATATGCGGCTCGTTGTCGACGTTATTCGGCGGCATTAGTTACGGTTACAACTCAAATAAACAATGCAATTCAATTTTATTAAACGTGCTCGCTGCTCGCTCCCTCTTCTCCGTAGGCGATTCGCGTCCGACGTGTCTAGCAAACGATACGGACGAACGCTCTAAATATAAAGAGGAAGAAGAAATTAGATCATTCCTTCGTTCGATGCTCGTTCGCCAATAGGGAGCTATTTGTATAAAGTACGTTAAAAGCTCTTTAACTCACGTTGTTCAAGAATACTCCACGTATAAACGAACAACAACAAAAAAGGCAAATAATGAAACCAACGATGAGATAAGCATTCCAAGTATTTTTATCACATGGATTAAATCATAAAAATTTTAGTTTTAAGCCATCGTATTGAATGGGTTTAAAAATAATTTTTTAATAGGAAAAAATGCGAAAATATGTGGAAAAGAGGTATGTTTAATTTAGTTTAATTAATGCGTTATAACTGATAAAAAATCACGTTCCATGACTGACATCAAAATCTTAAAATCTCCAGGTATGCGATTAAAAAGCGGATTTTTGCGCAGGAACGCTGGAAAATTCAAGCTGACAGCGCAAGTGGGGCTCGTTTTTTATTGCTTTTTAATCGTTTATACCAATAGCAAGTATACGCATATAGCTGTAAAATGAAACCTGCCAATGCTTCGATTTTAAGGATTACGCGATGGAATTAAACTGCCACTGCGCATGTACTGTATAACACCATCCAAGTTCCGATAAAAAGCTATCCGGGAACAAACTCTTCTACATTACTTCAGATACGGTAAAACATTATCTCAAATTCTTTTCATCGTAATCATAATCCAAAGAAGCAACACATTCTTCAATAACAATGTAGTAGTGTAAAATATAACAAGTAAATTTTAAAATTTGTTAGAGCAAGTTGACGCACAAGGGGAGCAAACGCCTAAATTTTAAACAATACCTAATATCTCACGAACCACTGAACGGATTTTAACGATTCAAATTTCGTATGAAAAATAAAATATTTATTTTATTTGGAGCGGGATAATCCCTCTTTCTCGCGCAATAACAGCACTCAGTAGATCATCAAACATCTCAAATTTAAACCTGCCAAACCTGCTAAAAGTAAGTAAAATTTGATTGATTTTATACTTATAAACAAAATACATTAGAGTATTGTTAATTTATTGGCCATTTCAATCATCATCATCATCATCATCATCAGGATAATCATCAACGCTTGCGTAATATCCATCAGAGATAGAGAGAACAGTCGTATTTCGATATAAATCGAGTGCTGAATTTATGATTGCATACACCTGGCTTCATAGGCACACGCAAGCTATCTCCACGGATATGCAGATTTGGTTTTAATCCAAATGCCTCTCGTGCAATTCACTTCTTGCACATGCAATTTCTATACCTATATAGGTAGAGAGTAATTTCGTGGCGAGCATACAAATCGACACAATTGTTGAACTTGCATATTCTAGGAGTAATCTTGTTAAGTCGTTACCAACAAAAATAGTCATAAATATAATGCAATATATAAAAAGCTTGTGGAAAGTAAGAATAAATTGTTGAAGACGTAGAATTTGGGACAATAACGTATCTCCATTTTGCAGACTAAGGACTATGGGTGGAACGGGTTTCTCTGCAGGGATGCTTGTGACTTATAAATGTAGTTTTAAATGTATCCCGCCCATGCTCTGACCTGGGCTGCTCCAACAATAAAATCCTGGACTATAATGGATGGGGAACGCGCCTTGCCACAAGCACGGCCAAGCCCCAAACGAACAGAACGAGTGCTCAATGCGAACAGGAGGATATATTTAGGGTATGGCGCTATATACAACGGGAGAAAGCGTGCTGCAACGGGAATAAAGCAACTATTTCCAGTCCAGTCCGCACACACAGTTTCTCTGCACTTCCTTTTTTCTCTTCGCCGAACGCCTGCTCCACATCCATTTCCAAATTGTTGTATTTATGTCCCAGATAAATAAAATGGATACGCGTTTTATGTGCGTATTCAAAATAGTAAAATTGATTTACAGGTTGCCCTCATCCACTACGAATCACGAATCACGGAAATCTCCTTTTGATTTAACCCGGGATAAAATCCTTTCCGCCACAAAAAAGTCTAAGGAAAAAAAACAGATTTAATGTCCTATTTGAATGCCTAATGGTATTTCATTAAAATAATAATCTGATTGCATTTTATTTGGTTCAACTTAGTAGTTTTGTTGCATGCTAAGCACATTGATATCTTCGTCAAGGTGTGCAAATCGGAGTATAAAGTAGATGCTTAGGTGTGTTAGAGAAGAGCGCATACATGTACGAGCATGCAAGATTTATTACAGCACCCAGATTTGAACTGTGCGCGGAATTATTACATCGGCGCAGGAAGCGGAAGATTGCAGGAAATAGAATCCTTGCTCAAGCAGCAGGAGCGACCTGCTCAAGATTGCACATCCCCGCCTCCAAATCTCACTACGCGCCAAACTACATTGTCAACTACATTCAACCATCATCATGCTGATGTCAACTAGAATGAGAAATTGATATACAGATTTAAGTAATTCTCACAATAAATTTACATCAAAGGAAGATGAAATTCTTTCACTTTGTATTCACATTTGACATAAGAATAAAATATTCTTTTGTGTATATCTTCCAAATACGTCAAATTCTTTATTGATCAGATGAGTACCAATTAAAATTGCAAGTTGTATATTTTTGAGGATATAAATCTATAGATAAGTATTATGAATATAGGATTGTGAAATATGCAGACTTAAATTTAATAAATTATCGATTGATATGCAATAGCAACATGATAAAACGTACAAAACGATCACGAGAGCGTTGAATGCCTACATTGCAAGTGCATACTTGAAATGCGCGAACGCGACATGCAAAAATCTCGCAGATAACGTCCGCGGAATATGCGCGAACTATAAATTTGAATATATCTTCATGCTTGCGGCGCATCCTTACGCCGCCACCGCTGCCGCCGCCGCCCCAACGCCGACTCGCATTTGTACATTTGTGCAGCGCTCACGCAAATATCTGAAGTGATGCGCACCCGCCGTACACAAGCAGGCCACTTCGATATGCGGCATATAAAAATGCATTGTAATCACGTAAATGGCGTCAGGATACGCTTCAAGCCTTCGCTCTATTCGCCTATCTAGGAAAAATCTGTATCGCAGAATGCTGAGTAGCACTTTGCGTATTTCGTGTTTTTTAACACATGCTTCCTACATTTTTCCGAATAACTTTAAATAATTTACAAAATATTGTGATACAATTTATATAAAATCATTTCTTAGGTATAAACAACCCTTTTGCTGGGTTAAAACGGCATTATTATGAAAACTTGAGGAAACACTGATCAAAATAAACTTTAACACACCCTTCTATCATGTTTGGTTTAAAAGTTATTGCATTTTTAAAATTTCGAAATTTTTATGTTTTAAACAAATCACAGGTAAAGATTGAGTATAGATGTCGCCGAAAACACTAAAACTGAATAAAAATTCAACGAGCGCTTGCTTGACTTAACCAAAGTCTGAGCGTTCAAAGCCGTTAATCAGCAGGGTAAATTTTAAACCAAAAAATTGTTATAAATAAAGTAATTTATCTGTATTTTTAAACAAATATATAAAATACTGACAATTGCGGTAGATAATCTAAAAATATTTTGTGATATTCAAAAAAGCTGCTTAAAAATCAGCTCAGCTCGAATATTATTTGATTTGATGCGACGCTAGCAGACTGAATCAATATACAATTAAATCCTAGCGTATATGAACGGAATAAAAATGGAAGCGTCACGCGCAAAAAAAAAAGTTGCTAGCATTGTAGACTGGTAAAAAGAGCAACGCGCCTTTCATTCGCCTCTGCAACATTCGCAGAATATTAATCGCACAGATTTATTTGATATTGAATTGAACATTATTTTATATCAAAAATTGCGCGATTCTCTCCATCCCTCTCGCTCGGCGAAATTTCACTCTATCGTCGTTCTCTCTTTATTTATGACTTAATCAAATTTCATAATGCAAATAAAAAATATTTCCGAAGAGAGGTAGGTGCACACCTTGCACCAGCCGAATTTGCTTTGAAAATTCAATTTGCAAAAATGACATAAAACTAGATCAAGCATGCAGAATGGAATTAAATGACTGACTGAGTGCGCGCACGGCCGAATAATTTACTTTTACATTATCAAGAGCGCCGCCGACTATTCGCTGTCTGGCGCGCGCGGTCGCATCGCAGAAACGTTGGATGAAAACTCGACTTGCACACTTGATGACAAAACGCTCCAAAGCGCGCCACTTTTCATTAGGCTGAGACTGCACGAAATGCGAGACGCATTCGCCATTCACTCCCCTAAATTTCAATTGATCGCATCAATCTCGCAGCGGCGAAAAAGCCGCCCCCGCAAGTCGGTGAGCCCTTCGCGCTGTTGCGAAGGTAGCAAACGTCAAGAAGTCTATTTGATCACAGCATCCTTGCGCATTATTGCGAACAAGTGAACAAAATATATTTGACGGGGCCAAATCCATTCGAAATAATTTAAGACCTTTGTGCCCAACGCACATGCAGTCCACATACAAATAAAGCAAATCAAATCCCCGAAATGAAATCAATAGCTTTGCCGTTTTTTACGGCTGCTTATTCGCACAAAACGAATGTCATTTGAGAAATAAACCAATTTGCTGAAAATGACACAAACTGCTAATGGAGCCTGAAAACCATACACACATACACTCTACGTACCTAGCAGGCAATTTCAAGAAATTCACGAGTTCACATCTCATACGAATAGATGGAAAAAGAGCGCCAACGACGCATAACTGAAAATTTTATTACAGGTATTCGACTCTTAATAACATTAATGTTTAAGTTTCATGCCGTAATGCAGGGGGTGGCAGTACGGCGGGTACGTAAGTCACAGACACAATGTATTCATACGCGAATATATGTATGAGTTAAGTGATATATTGCTATAATAATGAATAATATGAATATTATGTCTTTCGCGCCGTAATTTTCAAGTTGTAAAAGCGTAAACGCTGATGGCGCCAAGTGAGACAGGAAATGGATAAAATGGGGGATGGGAGACGGGTAAAGAATGCGCGTGTCCTGCACAAAATACGTATGTATGGCACGTAAACGACGGCGAATTTGTATGAGGAATATTTGCGCGAGGTATATAAAGTAAGATGACTGGGGCGTGAGTCAAATGAGATGGAAATAAAATAAAGGCAGGCACCGCGCGTACACCCTCGCGAAGAATGATGCGGTTGATGGACCAGAAAAAATCACATCGCTGCCCTCCCGCCCCCGAAATTACTAAACGGCATAAATATATACTTCCACGTCATATTCAGAGATGCTGAGGGTACATTTCTAGAAATGTTTCTGCATTTGCAACGTTTTGCAATTTCCTGCGTCATCGTTTATATTTTGTAATGTTTTATGCATTACGTTTAGTTTTATGATGTGTCACAATTTGTAAAATAACGTTAAAATTATTTATTTTAAAAATATTTTTTTGTAAACAAAATTATCTATAAATTTTAAGTTTTGATGTCAAATTTTAAGAATAAAAGTTTTTGAGTTATAAACAAAACTACAGGTAAAATAAACTGCAGATGGCGTTGTGGTGAGCAACAGCAACAAAATATTCAACGAGTGCATGCTTTACTTAAACGTGATAACAACAATAAATTGGTTTTATTCCTAAAATATCCCATTTTAATGATTTTTACTAAAGTTCTGATTACATTTTAGACATTCGTCCTTAATATTTTGTGAGAATTTTTATTCTTTTACTTTTGTGAAATTAAATTCAACACTTAAGTAATTAACAATTACTTGACGAGAACTAAACAAACAATGTGGACCAATAAGCAACTTTTATCTCTTGTCATCGAAAGAAACCGAAAATAGGCCAACGTTAGATGTATAAAAAACATAGCACTGTAGTTCTTTGTATAGTGCAAAAAAAGAGCAGATCGTTTCTGGTCGAAGGGATTAAAATGCTCAGAGAAAGACATAAATAAGAGGGACGCACGTTGTTGCTTTGTGTGCGGGCGGCTTGTGCACAAATAAAATACGGCGAAAACGCGGATTGGCGACATTCAAACTCCGCGCGCTGAGCGTGCAGGATATAAACGCGTTCGGCGGAAATCTCGAACGCGTTTCACCTTGATTGCGTGCGCCCTCTATGCGTACCACCTATTGCATTCAGGCGGCAATTCAAAGCCGCCCCCGCGGCGGAGATCCGCGGCCGTAGGCGCTTTTATTGAATGCTAGAAAATTGCGAAACGGTATTTGGTTGTTTTGCAATTTTCAATTAAACGCTGCGCGTTACACTGCTCGCAATTTTGTTGCTGCGCTGCCAGCATTTGCCAAACAGACATTCGTCGGTCGTTCGTCCGCGAAACTATTAATCTCGTCCGGGCGTTCATCGCATTGTCAGTGAATGGGAACTCGTTACCTGGACGCGCGCCTGCACCGGGAAGTATATAAACACGTTTCGGGATAGCCTGCGCGACGTGCGCGTGCGTGCGCGTGTTGGCGAAATAACACGTTACAAAGCCGCAAATAGATTACTACATCGAATAGACCGGAAACTTTAGGTAAGGACGGTCAGCGTGCGACCGGAAATAAGAAGAGGTTCGAATGACAGAATCCAGTAAGGACAGTGGGGGTTAATAGGAACAGGTCAGATCCGGTCGGTGCCTGGACAAATGAGACGGCTGACATGGCTCGCTGCCTTCGCCGCCGCCTCCTCCTTGCCGCCCTTGCGGCGCCGCGCTCTGCAATGTCTCCATCTCAGCCATCCATTCCAGTTCCATTTCGATTGCCCGTTTGCACCGTCGCATTTACAAATCGGACATGTCGATATAAACCGGTAAGGCTGGGCGCAAATGGTGATTTGTGGCCGGACACACCGCCGCCGTAAAAACCCATCCTATGTGCATGCATGTGCCTACGCTCTTTTCATCCGCCGCCCCCCAATGCTCGTTACTACTACCAAGAGTTGGGAACATGTCTAAAACTAAAACGCAATTAAATTTTTGCGCAGCCATTTGCATTCTATTCAATGATTGCTTGATTACGGAGCAAAGCACATCAATTAAGCGCGCCGAGCTTCTTGAACAGCCCGACTGACTTTCATAATAATTAAGCATTTTAACCGCCTGTAGAATACAAATTCGAGCATTTAGTCGAGGAGCGGCGGCGACCAACACTGCCGAACCGAACAGAGCAGTCGTGTTCGTGCGTCACGCTGGCAGAGTACATGATCGAATCAATTGGACTTTAATTGGCGCATCAAAAAAGGCAGTGCTTCCACCGCCCTTAAGTACTTGATGAAAATCTCCAACTCACTAGCTTGTTCTCTCGTTCCGTCATCGACCGTGTCAGATTCGCCTGTGAATCCCATCTTAATTAATGCTTTTTATGAACATGCTTCACTTGTTTCGATTTTATTCAATCGCTCGTCAAATCGAAAACCTCACGTTGTCTTAATTATCCAAAAAAACATATTTGCATTTTTTAATTATTTTTGAAATATTAACAATTTTGTTGATTGTATGCGCAATGAGAATAAAACATTTTATTATCAATTACTATTTGACAGCTGGAAAATTATGAATAGCACTGAGCTGAAAAGTCAAATTTCTATTCAAATAAAGTAAATTGATGACAAATAATTTTTCAGACATACGGATAAATAAATTTTTCAGATTATGGTACATTTTTGAGGGAAAACTTATGTTTTTATCTCTGTCGCATATTTTAAACTTTGCATCATGAGACATTGCCACGACTATAAAATCGGCAAAATAACGTTCAAAAAACACAAAATCTCATCTTCAAACTGTCAAAACTTACTTATAGTCCGCTTTGGGCGCGAGTAAACATAGAAGGGGTGATACTTCTTTTAATTATCTATCTGCCAGTGGTAATTCCGCCTTGACACAGTTTGACTACCACTGGTAAAACTTGAATTGAAAATATTACGTCTTTTAAGAATCGGAAATTTTTCAAAAATTAATATCTACGTGAAAATATAATATTTAAAAAACCAAATTGAAACCATCCGAAGGATTATTAGTTGTAGTTTATACACATCCAAAAAATAATAATTTAGGACGACTAGGAACTCGGAAAATGAATTTTGAATATGACGTGTACATGAGATGTAAATCTTGCCCCAGAAATTGTTCGACTTTATTGTTAAATTGTTGCTAAACTATCCATCCGATTTCAATCATCTCTTCACCTACGTAAAATTCAGTTATTCCTTTATCAGGTAGTAAAAGAAAATTTTCAAAAATTATTGAATTTTACGACAATTTCCCCTTTGGGATCTGTTGCGATGCATTGCGTTGCATTAGGAGATTGGAAAATTGTTATTGAACGAGTTTGCGGTAAACGGTAGCGGCGGTGGCGGTGGTGGCATGCATAGAGGCAAAGCGCAATATGTTGGCGGGGAAACGATGGCATTCGGAACGGCAGACATCTTCTGTGTGGCGGGGTTTTAAATGAATAAGAGAGGCACTTTTCGCCGCCCGTTACGGCGTGACATAGATATACTGCGTTGATACATCATGCGTTTGCCCCTCTTTATCTGTGCGGCGAAGCACTCGACTCCTCCGGGCGCGCGCTACTTAAGCGCCGGAACTGATTTAACTTCATTTTAACGCCTTCACACTTGCCGCGCGAGTGCGCTGTACGCCACCGAACGACAGTAGCGTCGAAGCGTAACGAGACGATTTAACTTTATTTCTTTAATCACCTATTTTTACTTCATTATGATGTTTGTGCGGAAAGTAATAGCTGTAAAAAGTCGACTAAAACTTTTACTTTTCACCCAGCTCAGTGGAGACTGGAAATTTATGGATTAGTGCTAAAAAACTATTGATTTATCCACATTTTTTTTGTTTGGGGTGGGTGCAATGCAACCGGTATATAATTTAGATAATTTGTGTGGTCCTTGCAGCCGCAGCTGAGAGTTTACAAAAAGGGCTGATAAGTTTTATACTTCTTTCGCATGCTGCGTTCGCATCGTGAGCGGGCGCAATGCATTTTATCATGTAACCGGATTAACAAGAAATATCGTTATTATTCCCGCTGGTGCCAGTGCGTATAATATTTGCACACAATATATGTATCAGAGAGTGGCCGCTCGTTCATTCCACCGGAAACCGGAAACCGTTCCTTATTTCGCGCGCGCAGCTCGAGCTAACGACGATGGGCATGAGCGAGTGCGCGCGCTGAGTTGTGCGCCGTTCGCCGATCACAGTAATGGCGAGAAATTGCTGCCAAACATTTTTCGCCCGTAGCAAAAATATCGCCGAAAACATAGTTCGCCGCCGCGTTTGGCACTGCACGGAGATCAATTCATAAATCATCGGCACATATAAATGTGAATATTTTATAAGCAGGAGAGCACCACGCGATGCACAACTTCCAAAAACCGCCAGCCACACAATGTAGCGCCGAACGAAAACAAAGACTGGGGGATGCGTGGCTCGGAGTGAGGAAACAAAGGAATTGCAAAACATTCCAAACGCCAAAGAGGAAAGGAAAGCGAGGGAGGAAAAAGTGCAGCATGATTATGAGCATCAGGAGGAAGCGTCCGGAACTCTTTTTGGTACTTGATGTGCGCTCTGATTATATTTTTCCTTTATCTGATTTATATAAACTTATGCGACCGCATTTGCTGATTTACGAGCAGCGCGGAAGCGGACAACACTATTGGCCACTTCGCAATGTGCATAACTTCCTTCTCATGCTCATCGCAAAAACAAAACGATCAAACGAATGCGAACGCGAACGCACTTACGAGGAACGCGCATGCATGCATGAGATAAAACGCCATCGAGTTCACCGACACACCAACGCACAGCCAAATATTATTACTATCGTCGATGCGAACATTGACTTTGTCCTCGCGGCGTACGTGTGTTTTGTTCGTCTTATTGTTGGACATTAGAACCGCCGAAAAGATTCGCATCAGACGCTATTATGCCGTCTGCCTCGAGGACTCGAATGCAAATAGTCGAGCAATCGATTAAGCTTGTTTAAGGTGCACGCAACTACCATAGAGCGCCAGCATTAACCAGCAAGAACACGAAGAGCGGCTTGAGCAAAATAATGATGGCGAAAAGGATGTAGGCAAGAGGACTACGAAGCTGGAAGTCGATATGAAGCAGCAGGCATCAAGATACTCTATTATGCAATTTATTATTTGTTTTCTTGTTTTCCTGCAGGAGTCGTGGCGATGAACAAAGGGAGATTATCATACTTAAGCTTTAATTGTTTATAATTCCTTGGAATTTACCATTGGCATGCTTATTATCCTTTTGTTTCAGTCATATTTAAACATCTAATTAATTAAGATCTCTTAATTAACTACTCCTATTTCAGATTTCATCGAAATTTATTTGACTATAACATTATCGATGATAGCACTCTCTGCGGGGTGCAAAAATGATTTACTCGTTAATATTATTCGTGGTAGGGATGAGAAACCTTAAGGAGCCAATGTCCTGAGAAAAGAAGCAATAGGTCAGCTTTTGGAACCACAGAATTATTCACGAAATGGGGAGGTTTCTTTATGTGATTTTATAGTTTTTCTACCCTTAAAAAAGTGGTTAATTTTTAGTTGTTTTTTGAAGGTTAATTTTTTGTTTTTAAATAAGCAATAGGTAATGATGAAAAGAGAGTTGAAATAATTGTAAAAAAATTAAATAAAACCGTGTATTATTCCGCCGCAATGAACATAGTTAACAAGCCTATTCTTTCGTCCCTCAAACGTAACGTCTCATTTCCACTGCCGCCACCGCCGCCGTCCAATTCGTGGCATTGAAGTGCGCACAGCATATATGAAAATGTTTATTGGCAATTCTGCGGAGCCGGTTAAACAGGCCATTAAGCAAGTGTGTAGGTTGTGCTCGTCGACAATGACACGACGACAACGAAAGGGGTGTTCCCAGGCAATGTCATTGTCGGGGAAGAACGCTCGCGCACCCCCCAAAGGTTTGAATTAAGCACAATTTAACTTCTTGTCGTATACAGAAATTTAATTAACTGAAATTTCTTGTTTGCGCGCTACGTATGTGATCCGTACTTATATTCAGGCCAAGTGTTATGCATTTACAAACGAATATACCTATAGGTATACAGGGGATGCAGAGAGAGCGAGAGAGAGAGAAAGCAAGCATGCGAATATTTGGGTAAGGGTTGTGTAAGAGACAAGAGAAGTCGTTTACACACGCATTATAAGTGACAATATTTTGGCAAGCTCGTGTCATATATGAACAAGAATTTCTATTGTGTGCTGTGCGCGCACTCCGTATTGAAATGAAGTCCAAATGCTCGTCGAGTGTTCAAACTTTCAACTTTCGCCGCTTCCTAGATGATTGTCTTACTTTTCGCAATTTTGCTAAATTCACTCAAGGCACTTCATAACTTCATAAGCGTTCAAATTAATGAATATTTGCAAAGTTTCACAACTCCTAATGCAGTTTCATGTCAATTTCTACCTCTATTATTTGTATTTAATATCTGTTTAATTATCCAACTTTTTGGTTAATTATTTAGTATTCTAATGAGTTACATCACAAAAAGTCTTACACTAAACTCTACTAAATTAAATTGGTAGAGACAAATCGGGTAATGGGAGTCGGTTGGTTATTAATTGAAGTGAGGTGAGGGCAATGGGAGTCAAACTTCTTTTCTTAAAACTTGACTTGTCTCCAAAGTTAATTGTTTACAAAATTTAAAATTATGTCAATTACTAGATTAATATGTATACTTTTGTTACAAATAGTTTCTAGAAAATTTTCATTTGAAGCTAGGGTGTTATTTGAAATTTTGCTTAGATGACTCCCATTACAATTTTAAAGTGATTTATTATATAAATTGAATGTGATTTAAAATTCTTTCTGGATAAAACTATAATAAAAAGTGAAGCTTATCGACTTATCGAATATTTATTGAATAGATTTCTCAATTAATCTTTATAATAAAACTTATAAGTGCACTCATTCATATAGTTTGAATGAAAATCCAAGCGAAGCGCATGTGAACGCTGTTGGCGTGGAAGCAATTTATCACGACGGAGGTTGTGACGAAAAATATTTAATCACAGGACTGCCGGCAACGCCATCACCATCGCCGCCACTCATTCACTCATCATGTCGCTCGTATAACTTTAGCGACAACGGCGGGTGCGTTGGGGGGCGGCCGGAGGCAAGCGTGTTGAGAGACGACAACGAAGCATACCAACACGCGAAAACGAATCAACGAACGTACAACAACAACGCTAGCGACTGATTTTTCTCCGAATATTTATAGTTTAATTAACAATCGTTTGTCAGAGCTGTTTTGTGACTTTGGAATGTGCAATGTAGCAGTGCAATAAATAACAGCGGCGCAAAGCTCCAAACTTATTGGTAACGCTTTAAGCCCGATAAATAAATGCAAACAGCGCGCAACAATTCCGCGAATAATGGCGCAATGTTTACCCTAATACCTCCACGAATGTTGCACGATAAAGACAATGCTCGGCATTCATTAAGTGCAAAACAAAGAAAAGAAGACGAATGGTACAGAAGCGTAAGATATATTTGCATTCGAATGCCTCAAGGTAAGATTTTATTATTATTGAGAAGCAGTTACGCTTCGATCAGCTCGGTGCACCGGAGGCGGTCGATAAAGATCGCAATTAAACTAATTGCAGCCTCCCAATCGGCCATTTCAAATCAATGCATTTGCAAAAGTTTTAATTAACTTCTCTCTCGACCAGCCAGACGCGAGCGATTTATAAAAATACACCACGTCCAGCATAAGAAAAGCGCAAACGCAAAGGGAAAAAACGCTCAGGGTATAAATAATTGAATTTTTTCAAAGGCGTACCGAACGAAGAGCGTCGAGTGAAGAAGCCAGCAAAAGCAAGTCAAGCCAAGCCAAGCCAGGCGTAGGAGGACGTAGTCAAAGTTTTGTTGCTTGCCGTCTTGTGAGTGGCGCGAAAAACTTGTTTACTTTTCCAAAGAGCACAAAAACACCACTGTCTATGGAGACCGTGTCACTAAAGTGTCAATAATTTGTCTTTGCGGTTTAATTAAATTAGTTTTTGTTTGCTTCTTGGACTTTTTACACAATCACAATTTGAATAAAAACCTTGTTAATGCCCAAAATTAACATCTAGAAATCCCACTGTGTCTATCATATTAGAAGAGTTGATGACAAATTGACAGAGGGTTGGTAAAATGAAATAATTTCATAAGAATAAGTATTATCCTGAAAAAGGAAGTAAATTATAGTAGGATAAAAATTGTTTAACCTATCACTGGAAATTGGCTTATCCTTAAAATTCACCCCTAATTTTTATTAAGGGTGTTTGAATCGTGATTGAATTATTTTATGTTGTTTGTATTTTGTAAGAATCACTTTGTATATTCATAAAGACAGCAACGTGTCACATTTCCGGCGGGCCCATTCCTGGCACCCCCACCCTTATAGTGCTTCTTGTCGCTTCCGCTGTCTTCGGATGACAAGCAATGAGAGTCACGAAGAGGAGACACATAGCAATTATGCAAATCGCTTATAATATTCTTCATTAAATCGCAGTGTTGCAATTTATTGCTGTGTCGTATTCCCACCCTTAGGGTTGTTAATAAATATACAAGGTGTAGTAAATATTTATATGAATTTCAACCACTGCAGTGGACATAAAATTTTTTGTCTGTAGAACGTGGATAGAAATTTCTTTGATTATAATTTGATAACACCCCCTTTGAAGACGAGTATTCTTCCTCTATAAATCTGACGCTATAATCATAGGCCCGTCTTGAGGATATGCAAATATCTTCGTTGAGGGTGGGTTCCGCTGGTACTTCACCCATTTGGCGAAAACCTTTATTAAAAGCGCTTGCATCCTTCGCGTATATTTCCGTGTTTATGCACGCGAATCAGCCGCATGTCGGGGCGCGTGCTATTATTACTAGTGCACAGAGGCTCAAAGTTCTTTCCTCCACTCTGGCTCAAGAGCTTTTTTCTCGCACCGAGTGTATGTACTTTGTCATCTCGTATACGCGCCCTTGTTTCGCACTTTCTTCCTGGCAGGCCACGCGCACATTAACGGCAAGATGGATAACGCTCGACTTCACTTTAATCTATGGGGTATTTAGAGACACGCGAACGACAGGGCAAGAAGTTGCGAGCGCCCGCTCAGTTGACAGCTGAAGTGGGCACGCGTTTTTCTTTGACAACAGTTGATCCGGCGTATATGCGCGCGCGGCTGGTATGTGGCTCTCCTTTTTTTATTGCACTTTAACTTTCTTTGCCTCTTCAGACATTAAAATCTTACTACTTTTCTCCACAGCAGCGCCACCGCAAATAATTTCAGAGGGAGGCATAAAGAATTTTATTTAATATTGAATAAATTTCTATGTTGCACTGCAAATGCAAACTTTAGATATGTGTGCGATGTGTTCCTAAAAGGTTTCGCTACTTGTGCGGGCGTAGCGTTCTTTGACAAACGCAGCTACTTAAACTCGAATTCCGCGAGAAGATTGAACAAAGGTGGAGCGCTCCAAATCCAAACGCAAGTTGCATTTCCGCGCCGCGCACAGAAATTGTATAAAGTATTGTTGTCTAAGATGTAGGAACAACGAGAAAAATCCGTGCGAGTAAAGTATGTGGAGTAAAAAGGACGAAACATTGTAAAGGATCAAAGCAATAAATGAAATTGCGAGTTATGCAAAGAATAATTGTAAATAGTAAAAATCGCGTTTGCTGATATTTTAAATTAAACGCGGAATTTCATTTAAAACGTCAGTAGTTATAATAATTATTTTCCGAGTTGGAAAATATTTATTTTTAAGGGCGGAATTAGGTCAAATATATATTTTATCACTTAATTATTCATATTTCAGGAGAACATAACAATTTTTCAATGAAAAAATTAAATTTCAACAAGCATCGTTGAAGTAGATGAGAAGAAAACACCATGTTCATCTTGCCACGATTCCTGTGCTTCTGGTCATCAGAAATTAAAAAACAGAGTAGATTCTTGAATACTACAAAAGCCATTACGGTACAAACCAAGAAAACTAAGAATAAAAAATTTTCCCGCAAAATGACAGCTATTGCAATGAAAAGTCAAATTTTTCACTCATTTTTTAACTTACCCGAATTTTTGAAAAATAGTAAAAATTAGAAATGTTTAAGTGTTGATGGTTTATACCATAGAGGGATATATCAAGAATATTCATGCCAGATTTTAAAAGAATCGGTGTATTACAACTTGCGATTTTCTAACAAACGTTTCCTAAAAGAAGTTTCGAGAAAAACGCGTTTAAAGTTTTCGTTTTGCTCAAACCAGTCGAGTTATCAAGGCACTGAAATAAATATTTAACTACAAAATACGAATCTTATCTTGAATTTGTGATTGCTTCATCATTATTGCATGATATCTTAATTTTCTTTCTGTCCAACGCTTAAATTTGTATTTCAATTTTGACATTGGATAAAAACAATTCCCAGCGCAGTTATGGATTGGAATTGTCTGTCTCCCAGCGCGAATATGGGCCATCAATAAAAGAAAGTCCCAAAGTAGTAAAACGAACGGCAAAATGTCCATCACGTTATTACGACACAAATTGATAGATTTTTTATATTAATGCAACAATGGCAGATAACGCGTGCGTGCATGCATGCGGCGCACACAGACGCACAGTTTTTATGATTCCTGTTTTCGCCGCTCAATAAACAAACATAACAGATATTGATATAAAACTTTCCGAGCATTCGCTGTAAATGAATTCGGCCGATAATGGATGAAACTAATAAAATTTTATTTATGGTCATAATATTATTAATAATAAATAAATAATGAATTTCACTGTTTGCGACGAAGCAAAAGAGTGGATTAAATATTACGAGTTTCATAATTAACTTGTAAATGCTGATATTTTTGTTCAAATATTTATAATCGCATTTCAATAAATTCACGCCGTTTTACTATCTTTTGGGGACACATTTATTTTACATCAGTGTGCACAATTTCAATTCGTACGTAGGTATTATCGAGTGTTTGCTGCTTATTATTAGCTTGAGTTGCGTTGTTGTTCAAGCGAGGAGAACTCTACTGAAGGCAAACACGTTGTCTATGTAGATGTCACTTATTTGCAGAAATGCATCGGCGAATTGTGCAAAGCAAAGTGTAGAGTATCATGGATGTCGGTCGAGCGTTGATGTCAACGCATTCGAGTAGCCACTCATCATTCACGGGGACTCGATGTGATCAACACTCAAAACAATCCGACGTGTTGAGTCGGGTTGACGCCATCATCAGGCAAATCAATGATCACTTCAAGTGTCGTGTCTCTCTTCACTCGAGAGACGACAACGCGCATCGCAAGCTCGCGAATCGCACTCGCTGCCAAAGACAAACAAAAGCTTCTCCATGCTTTCAGCCAAGTGGATTTCCAACGCTTCAAAGTCGAATTGTACTAATTGTCATCGAACTTGGACGCGTCCGCAATGCAATCACACGGATTTCTCTGCCTGATTAAAAATACAATTAAATAACTTTATCTCGCACTTTGTCAATCAACTTTATTTCTCTCGGTATAAGTAAGTGAATTTCCTTAAAACTTTCTTGATTCACAAAGCGAAACGTCAAGAAGAGGGTAATGGGAGTCACCTAAGCAAGATTTCAAATAAGTTCTTATTTTAAAACAACATCTTACTGAAAACTTTTTATATAACGCATGAGCCGTTCAAGGGGTGGATGTAGAAGGGGTGCAGAAAGTATTTTTTTAATTTTCAGGAATCTGCATTAGTTAGTGATTCCTATTACCCGCTGACTCCCATACATTTTCTCTTTGAAATTGAAAAATGTCTCGTTTTTCAATTGATAATAAATTAATACGTTTGGTAATGATATGGATAAAATCGAGAAAAAAATACAATTGTATGGAAAATACGTGTATTCTGATACAAGTTGGAATTTGGGATAAAGTACTAAGTAAACAATTTCTTATTCCGAACTCGACTTCTTATCCAATTGACTAGTGTCTTTTAAGTTGCGGTTGTGGCTTCGCATGGCAATGATCGAACTGCTTACATTTCGCCAAGAGAAAACTTCAAGCGCTCATCACTCGCGCGCGTTTCTTGTGCTGCTACCTCAATGGCAAAGAGTTTGCCGAGTTTTTCTATTGACGGCGGCAGCAGTAACCAAGACTCCACTTTGAAACACCCTATCAAAAGATGCGCCACTGAAACTTTCTTCTCGTCCTTTTATTTCAAAATCAGACGTATTATTTTCTCATTTGTTACAATTTCTCATTGTGAAAATTTCCATCTCCTGCGAACTTACAAGCTGCACCTAAACTTTGTCATTTTCTGCAGTGGAATTTATTGTTTATTGCCTTGATTCCACCTTAGCGGAAATGCAGAAAAGTCGAGTAACGTACTTGAAACGTTGCAAAATGTATTGCTATCGCATAATAGGAAAGCTGTCATCATCGTGTGCGCATGCGATTTCATTACGACCTTCGCCTTATGCGTGTTTGCCGCCCCATACGATTGACAGTTTGCAAAATTGAAAAATCTACCTTTCAATCATGCGCGCACAACCTTTCCACACATCAGCATGCGCTACTGAATGCGTTCTTGATTCACTACAGACGTTTAAGCAAGCTATTTCGCAATGCGATGAATTCAACTGGCAATAAAGTTGCCAGAGTTGAAAGAGAATAAAACAAACCAAAACCGGCCAACGAGAATATACGATAATGGCAATATGTACAGCATGAAAATTAATTTTTCATACGCCTCGTACAACGTGCGCGCCCTTCTTGCTGCACTGCCATATTATTATACTTTAATAACATTGTGCACTGCGGTTGTGTGTATAATTTTAGCGTCGGAGGGATCAAGTCACCGACGAAAAAGTTATATTGTGCATCGTGACATGTTATTTTTAAATTTCGTCCGAACGCGCGAACGACACAGGAGCGCAAAAACAGGAGCAGCGCAGTGCGCTCGATTTGAGAATTTCCTTCTCTTCAAATGATGCAGCAAGCGGCAACAACAACGGCAAACAAACAAACAAACACCCGTGCGCGTGCTTGCAAAACAAACAAATAAAAACAAATCATACGTGTGTGCACGTTTTGCGCGTACGTGCGCGCATTCATCGCGCTAAAGCTGTGTTTTTAGTTCATTTTCGTTTATGTGAGACGCGGCGCAGGACGATGCGACAGCAGCGACATCAGCGTGTTGTGACAAGAAATAGATGAATTGCAGCTTTTATATTTTTATCCCGTTTTTACTCCCGACCCGACCTATGCGTACACGTGTACAATGTGTACACCCATATACAATGTATTTTCAAAATCCTGGAATAAAATACATTGATTTTAGTTCCAATATGTGTTAAAATACAGAAAAATTTGGAATCTACGCGTGTCGAAGATGAAGGGGTTATATGGTTGAGGACGTGCTGTTAATTTCATCCCTCTCACATACTATATCCTGGAGTTATTCAATTCTTAGAACTTATCTCGTTGCATCCATGTCCGTAAAAAATTTAAAATTTAAAATTACTCAAAAACAAAATTGGCAATTAGAATACAAACGAGAAAGGGTAGTTTTGCAATATTAATGGTCATATGGGTAAAATTTGTAGTTTAAATGGCGAAAATGTTTTAGAAATATGAATGCGTTGTAAACAAAAAAATAATTTAGTTATTAACTTATTCAGCAATTTTATTTGCACCTGAAAAGTAGGGTAGTTTAATACAATCCTGATAAGTAAACGCTGGGCAATTTCGAAACGTGAGCCGCGAGCAATTCGCGCAGCGAGAGTGTGTGCCTTTTTATTTGTTGGACAACTTACGAGCGGCTATTGCAGCGATAATATTAAAATATGTGACAACAAGTACGGCATAAATATGAAATGTTCACACAGCACGGCGCATTCGCCCGGAAGTTTTACGCCCGCCCCCAAACTTCCACTCGTCACAGCCGCGGCCGCCGCGACGCGCTTTATTATCACTCAAAAAGAAAAGCGCATCCGGTTTGCATTCAACATTTTACGCTTTCCTTTACAAATATCACAATGTTTCATTCGTCCGTCGGTTGGTGAATTGTATTCGATATACCACGAAGGAAAGTTTAATTAATCGTAGAAAAAATTACAGCGTTCAATTTGAATGCTCGATAGAATTGAATAAAAGTTTATTTAATTGGTCATGCATGCAATACACGTACGCAATGGGTATAAATTAACCTGGTATCCAGCGCCCATTTAAACAATTGCAACGTTTTAATGCGGCTTTCATTTAATGTGCGAAGTTGCGCCCAGCGAGAAGAACTTGCGATCGCGGCAGCACATTCGCTCACTACTGGTAAGCAACGACAGACAACTAAAAAAGTTGCTGTGCGCAATAAAAGCACTTGAAGGCCGGCGCAATTTTATGAGGTTGTAAAGTTCTCTGCGCGGCGGCGACTGTGAGGCCGTCTAATAAATACTTTCGTCTGCGTTGCACTTGCTGCATGTGTGCGAACGGCAGTGTGCATCGGGGGCGGCAAGTAGAGCTCGATGTGCGAGAACGTGAACGCGTACAAGTTTATGGTGGTAATCTATCAATGGCAGACCGGACTTGTTTCTCTCTTGAAGGTGCGAGACATGAACGCGAAAGCTCCTGTGTTACATTGTTTATGTTATTTCATAGATTTATCGATTGATTGCGTCTTGTTAAATCACCAAAGCAACTTTATTTTATTTTATGTTGTGTTACGTTTTATGTGCTCAACATAATTGACTCTAAAGATATCTTTTAAATAATTCACTTAGTATTTTAATTGACTCTGACGTTATTAAATAACTGAAATGTTTAAAAATGGGATAATGGGGATCATCTAAACGAGATTTCAATTAACATAATGATATTATTCGAGAAAATTTACCATAAATTACAAACAGTTGGCGACAGTAGTCCTGAGGACTGTAAACAAGACGAGAAGGGGTGAAAAAGGCTTTTTCTTAATTTTCGGGACTCACTGATCGTTATTGCCTCGTTAACAATTTAATGAGAAAAAATAACATTTACGTTTAGGGAGTAAGGATCTAGGATCTAGTTATGATCCTGTTTTGTTGATTCACCCTTAATTTAATTATTTTGTCATTAAGCTGAAATCATGCATTGTTTAACAGAAATTAATGAAAAGAAATTTAATGAATTCCGGTCTAGTTGGTGTTTTTGTGAAGAATTCCATTCGAGCACGCATGGACGATTTAAAACTGACAATATTACTTCCGACGCGTGATTTATTATCTAATTATTTCGTAACGTCATGTTCAACACATGTTACAGGCCGGAAAAGCGTATACGTACGCAAACATGACTCGCCATCTATAATAATATCCTCCGGGCGGGCAAGGGATCCGTCCATTCTCAAGCGGCGCAAAGGGATGAGGAATGCAAGGCATACATCGCTGCGGCTACGTGGGGCACGCCCGCACCCCAAAAATTCCGCACAATTCACTATTTTAGCAACATTTGTCGGGCGCTCGATCGGCTCGCAACACGTGTAAAAAGCGTTAACTCAGCACCAAAAAATCATTTCGCGTATGCCTTCGGAACAATGCAATATTCAATTTCAATAGATCGCCATGCAAAAAATTCGATATTTATAAAGTCATCCAATTTCATAGCAGCCGCCGCGTTTTTGCGTCAGCCACATGTTGAAGAAGCTGCAGTTGGGTAACCGCCAACATCAAATTACCATATTTTAGCGGCAAATAATTATTCTAACGAAGTGAGATTCGCATTTATGTAATTTATATTTTATATAATAAATAAATTTACGTTTCTTTGGCACGCGCGCACGCTGCTTGCTTAACTGTGGTGCAAAATTGAATTTTACATCGGATCCAAATGAAACGACGAGCGCGTCGTTTCGTCCTCGTGGTGCTCTTGCGTTTTGCTTCGTTTTGCGTTCATTCAGCAGCCCGCTTTGCGCGCACACGGGGTCGTAATTGAAATGGAAATTACCATTTCAGGTGTACGTGATGCTCACACAAATCCACCACGCCCGCGAAGAAATGTATTGTGCGCGCATAAACATTCCTCCAGACTCATCCCAGCCACCACCACCACCGCTGCCGCCGCCTCCGTAGCACACGTTGATAATAAATATGTTTTCCACTTCAACATCTTCCAAACTTATCTGATTTTAATTTATATTGTCTTCCCGCGCAAAGACAATCATCCCCTACGTCTGTTTTCGCATTTCAAATCCTTTAATTCACCAACGACAATTTATATTTGAACCAAAAAACCAACCATTAGTTATCCACGAAAAAATACTGCACAATTTATTGCACCCCGGTTGATAAACACCCTCGAAGCGTAAAAATGGAAATGTGTAGTGGAATTGTAGAAAAATAGCTTTAGGCTTCTGATATTATAAATATTACCAGGATGCGGTTCAATCCTCAACGCCGAAAAAAAAATGAACACAAACCCCCCAAATAGACATTTGTACCACTTTTTTGTGCGATTTCCACAAATGAAGAAAACGAGAAGTTGAAGATTAATGTTGCTTTTTTATTCTCTCTCGTTTTTTTCGCGTTTCTCTCGCCGCGTTTTCGTCGACTACTGACACATCTATTGTTGTCTTGTGTGCGTGCCTCTAAAGCGGGGGCGGCGCTGAACAAGTACAACAAGTTCAAAACTGTAAAGCGTGCGCGCCGCCGATGACTGCACCGGGAATTGATAGCGCGCTTTTCTATGGGGAGACTTCCTAAACACATGATCGGGGATCGTTTCGTTCGACGTTCTGGATTGCCCTCTTCTCGACGGAATGTGCAAACTCATCACGAACGCTACAAAAAGAAGCGCTGTATCATTCATATTATTGTTAGTTTAAAACCGATGATGTCATTTCTAATTTTAGAAAATTCAAGTATGTTCATTGCGTTAATTTTATTCCAGAGAAAAATGTGTTTCTCCTTTGAACCCATATACGAGAAATATAGAAATATCATGTATAAAAATATCAGAACGCAGTGGAAAACATAAATAAACTTGCGCGAACTTGTCTGCCATGCTTTTGGTGGAAAGGTGGTGGTGGTGGTTGGTGGTTGTGTTGGCGGTTGTGATATGAAAGAATGCGATATGTGTGTGGCAGCAGCGGCGGCGGCAACAGTGAAACGATACGTATGTGTGTACGCGTAATTCCCATGAGTGCAAGATGTTAATGTTGTCTTAGTGCGAACACTTCGCGTGTGGTATCAGAGTGATTTATTGGGGATGAAGTGGTAGCAAGCCGTGCGCGGGAAGGGTGTGAGTTGGCGGCGTTGGTGCGCCACCTTCGGGGAGTAGATTACTTGTATTAGGTTACACGGCATCATGGGGATAAAAATTGTGAA
Source organism: Aleochara curtula (assembly GCA_963978815.1). NCBI lineage: Eukaryota > Metazoa > Arthropoda > Insecta > Coleoptera > Staphylinidae > Aleochara > Aleochara curtula. The sequence goes on along the minus strand of OZ022216.1, from coordinate 12,629,599 downwards.
AAGTTTTCGCGCAGTCATTCACTCGCTCCTCTAACCCTACACGCATCGTGCACGCCGCCACCTTTGCAGGATCCGCACTACATGCGTCTTCCTCTTCTTCCGCTTCCTTCACACTTCTTCGCTTCGCGTACGTCTTACTCTTCTCCTTCTTCTTATTTGTCTTTACCGCTTGCCAGTTTCCGCCGCGTTTTCGTGAGACGCCAACTATAAATTATGATTAAGCCGCACTTATTCGTTTCTCGCGCCCGCGCACAACGTAATGCTGTATCTGCTACTAATTCAAAATAATTACATAGTCGAGCAATATGCTACGAAATACTAAAGAAGACACTGTTATTATGTCTTCTCGGTTAATTTACGGCGCTTCCTGTTTATGAACTTTATCCTCCAACTGATTTTAAATTACTCAAATACCATGCAAGACAATAGCTCATTAGTAATTGGTTTTTACCAAATAACTCCAAGTACCTACTACTTAAAAATTTTAAGCACTCCTAAGTTAATTACAGACACGAAGTGAGTGAGTGAGGATGAACATCTACCAATTTTCATTGTCTCGCCAATGTCATTGTACACGCTGACTTAATTACCACATGAATATCGTCGTAATTCAATTGAATCTGCCGACGAATGCATGCAACTACGTCTGGCGTGCCAGCAGCGTACGAATGTCGACGAAACCGAAATGATCATCATGCAGTTGGAGCTCGAACACGAGTAAATTGTAGGATCCCGACGCCGACGTCCAGCTTTACTGCGCTACTTTTTTGCTTTCTTCCCTATTTGGGCCGTACAACTACACGCGATTATTTACGAAGGAAGGAAGGTAGGTAGGTCGATGCTGTTATCTTCCGCGTAAACTCAGCCTTTTGTTGGCGCTAACACAATTCAGCCGACAGGACGCATCGCACATAAACAAGTCTGCCTCCAGCCGTCGCCTTCGACGATCGGCAAAATCCGATCCGATTTTTTCTCGTTATTGTGTCCGGCTTGCGCTTGTTATTCCTCTTTCTTGCTACATTGCTGCACACGCCTAACAAAGTGCACGTACGCAATCGTGCCGTCCCTTGTTATAAACTAATAATGAGGCGGTGGCGCCACCAGCGTGTGCGTGTCGTGCAATTCCAACCCCCACGAGTGGCGCAACTCGAACGCAATAATTTATTGCGCAAGAGTTTAATATCAATCGCACGCGGTGAATAATGTTGCTCGTCGACGGCGGCGGTGGCAATGCGCCCACTAATAATATTCCGGTTGTGTGTTTGGCCGACAAGTTGCAGCTCGTGCTGCAGCTCGAGAAAGTTGTATTGAATTAAACTCATCGTCATTGCTTGTTTGCGCTTGCGATCGTGATTATCGGGCAAACAAATTGCTTCATGCATGATGCTCACGTGCGGCTCCTGCGCCACGGACCATCAGATCTAATTTCGTCCCGTTCCGATAACGCGATATGGTTATTGCCAGTTGAATACATGTACCATAAGCATTCGGCGATTCATTGTGTTTACATTGCAAACCATTAGTGCATCGAGTTATACCTAATCAATTAGTACGTACGCAAAAGTTTACTAAATCCACCATTAGTGCATTTAGTAACGCATTTAATTCAAAATAAGATTTATCGATAAATTGCAGGATATTCTAGAATATTCCAACCAGGAGCAGCAAATTGTAAATTGAAAGGTCCAAATGCGTTTGTTCGCTAGCAAACCGGCGACTGGCGACTGGCTGTGCGGTGAAATTCAAGAGAATATGCAATGGCTGTCTGCGCATTCGTGAAAGGCGAATACTGGAATACTCAATCAGCCGCCGTTGGATATTGCATAATTGCATTATGGCTGGACGAAAATTAAATCATGATTTATAGATCGCATTTGCGTCACCAACTCAAGTCCACCGTCCTCATCATCGTCCTGCATAATAATAGATTGGACAAAAATTGCAATAAATTCAATTCAAATGTTGAATTGCAAGTGAGCAGATTTTGGCGAGATTGCATTTAATTAAATGGCGTAATATGTGTAATGTGCGGATGTGATGCTTGAGTGGCAGTCGACGCAATTTCGAACGAAACCCCATCGTTGACGACGCGGCGGGTGCTTTTTCTTGCGCTGGGGCTGCACGGCTGACGTCAGCATTTGCACGGGTGCGCAAATGCGCAACAATTAAATCTACAATAAATGTGCAAGTACTCACATCGACCTCGATGCTCGGCAAATTGAAGACGAGCGAAGGCGGTGATTCCTTCGGCACGTAGCGATAGAACTCGATGCCGTGATGATACCACTTGATCGTATACAGCGCCACCTGCTCGAGGTCGTAGTCGCAGGCGAGCGTCACCGTGTCGCCGACGCGCACCGCATCCGGTACTTTGATGTGCATATCCTTCAAGCCGGAAACGCCTGCAACACACAAGTGAGAAAAACAATCACTTTTAGATCACCACTCAAATCGCGATATGCATCAAGGCGCCACGCCACGATAATGAAACACTTAATTAAAAGTCGCAAATCGCATAAGGGAAGATTAAAATTTTATTTCGACTCAAAGAGCTCCAAAATCAATAAAACCCTTGCGAGGATGCTGAAAAACGCACTTGATTGGATGAAAATGGAATGGATCCTTGGCATTCGTCGAAACTAGTTCACTATCCTTAATCGTAGATCACAAGGATAGTATTCCTAATAATGTAATGGCTTTTGATAAGAGTATTTCCAATTTGTAAAAAGTGAAATCATTTCGGGAAATACGAGTTATGCAGATGGATATGTAGCGAGCTGATGAAATTTTTTTTGTTATGATCTGTGAAACATGGATGAAGAAATTTTGCAGAATTGTAGAGTTGATAAAGCAAAAGGAGAAGAAACAATTTCTCTCTCGATTGTGCACAAAAGTAAAGTATTTGACCATGCTTGAGATAATCACGTACCTGCGCGCATTTCCGCAAAAGGAAAATCCCTTAAAGGCTATTAAGGGATGATATGGGACACAATTCGGGCAAAAAAGAGAAAATCTTATGATTGTTCGGGATTCATGCCTGCCTTTTGTAGAATTTTCGATGCATTCTCATGGGGGATGTGCATGCATTGAGTGGATAAAGCGCGAGCGGGCGCATGGGCGCTTGAGTCTGTTCAACTCGTGCGCGGGTGTATGTGTGCCAACTACACACCCCTTATAGCTCACGATACGGATTTGCGCGTCGCAAAATGAGGTTAACCCCTTCGAATCATTGCCTATCCGGCTATAATACACGAATACCTCTATAATTCTCTAAACGCTCTGCTTATTGTACGATTTATGCTTGTTTGTCTTTCTGATTATCCTGTAAGAAAAAATCACTTTATTCTTTGAGTTATGTTCTTGCCATCATAAAACTAGCCTTAAGTCTTTTTTATTTACAGGATAAATAAATAACTAAGAAGAAATGACAATGTACTTAAGTTGAATTGAATTATTATTTGTGAATTTCCCTTGATGATGTATCCCCTAATGTTTACGGACATAATTGGTCCCAGTTATAATTTGAAGCAACATTGGCAGTTTGATTCAGTCACAATCAATGTAAATGTCAGCATTTCAGGGTTGTGCGCGTATTTGTGTTGTTTGCTCACTCAGTTGGTGTCTGGCTGAGTGTTTTTGTTGGTTGCATTCGCATTTGCAGTGCACAGGGTGGAACGTTGAATTATTCTTGTTGGTTTATGCATGTGTGTCACTATGAACGTTGAACGTATGATTCCCGACGAGAGTTGCTCTGGTTGTGCTCCTCTCGCCTTACGCCGAAAAGCCGAAATGTCAGCTTGGCGATAGACCATTATGAACAGGTGCGCCTGCAGGAGACACATGCATCCTAATGCTCAAACTCATAGAGTTATGGAATAAAATAGCTCTGGTGTGCGTGTGCTTCTTGTCCTCGCCATCCACACACCGTGCGCAAATATGCATCCGCGCTTGATTCTCAATTTTATGAGGGCATCCTTAATGTGTGCACCTCCACTTCCATTAGCCATTAGTCACAAAATGTCTCTTATAATCTCACTTTTATTTCGTTACATCTCCATACATATCAGTCATATCCAAATATCCTTTTTATTTCACAAAGTATTTTTTTATTCCACGTTTTTATGCGGTTATTCACATCTGAACATTAAGGGTGGATTTCTTGGAATATTTGTTAAATTCAAAGAAACATAACTGCAGATATAGTTTAGGAAGCTTTAGAAAGGTGAATCCCCCAATTATATTAAGTTATTACTCTTGCATCTCTACCGACATTTTTGGAGATTTTTCAAGGGTACGAAAAACATAGAAAAAATGGCAATAGTTACATGATCATAGAGTAGGTATGTATTTGTTTATTATATGAACAATTTGATGCATGATCCCGCTAGCAGGAGCAGGATGATGGGAAGAAACCTTTGTTAAAAGCAAGTCGCCATTGAAACCACAACGACGCGGACGGCTGGTGTCCGAAGGAGCAGGAGTATATGAAGGTGCATTTTATCGTTGAGTTAATGAAAGATCCATATAAGGACAAATAAACCCGGAGCGGCAATTGCCAGGAATTAGTTGGGCGAAGCGAGCGCAGCGCACTTAAACGCGCGAAGCGAAAATGGACAAAACTCATTATTTTGCCGGAGGATCCCCTGGACGGCGGGTATTAGCTCGTAAGCGGCGAGCATCGAGTTTTCGTGTTTCCTGTATAAACGTCTGCACGCGCGTGTACCGGGGTTCAAATTAACAGATACTTTATTGGAGAACAGGCTGTTGCTTGCTTGTTCAGCGCAAACGGCGCATTAAACCTCTCTCGTACGATTGTTGTTACACTGGACTTTGCCTCGTTCGCCTCCTACATTCGTACGTACGTTGCCGCCTCCGCCGCAGCCCGCCTCGTTTTATGTTGTTTTCAAATCGTAATCACTTCACAATACACACTGTAACTCAGATTGCTTTTAAGTGTCATTGCAGTATCATGAATTACATTTTGATAACAAAAATGAGCGCCGCACTCGCAACCGCCACTCGACACGCTCCTCAGCTGGCGCAAATAAAAGCGAAAATTTCCGTTGTCATAATTTCCACTCGTAAAAGTTGTAATGCGTGAATGGAGCAAATAAAGTTGCCTATTAAATATATGCAGCTCGCACGCATGTGAATTGCACAACTACTCGCTGAAAATGTATTTTGGCGGCGAGCAAATGTAGTTTAAAAAGTTTTAATTAGTAGGTATGTAGAGTATGTAGATTTGTTTAATTTTTACCTACTTCCATATTCATTGCATTTGTTTCGTTGAAATAATATTTCATATTTTATATTTATTCGTCATAAATTTTGCAACTAAACGCGAAGCACTCAATAAATCTATGAATAAAAATGTAAGAAATGCATTTTGATGTTGTGTATTTGTGGTCCACTAAACGAGCAACTCTAACGTAAAATTAATTCATCCGGCATGTCAGATTAAAAGCAAGAAAAACTTACTGAGAAATTGATTATGCATTATGCATCAGCCAAATAAGGCGAAACTCGATGCGATCTTTTCTACAAGCAAATAATTGCAGCGAATCAGCAATTCGCCAAAAATGGCATTAGTCGAAATGAGCTGTGTGGCTTGATGTATTGGCAGACTGGCCAAACGCAGCAGCAGGAAGCGGTGGCAGGGCCGGTGGCGGCGGCACGGAGCGGGAGGACGAGGCAGAGGAGGTGGAGAAGGAAGAAGAAGAAATGCGGCGCATAGGCGGCTTGGAGTCGCGCCAAGCCAAAGTCAATTTATTAAATTGAACACATGAAGTGCTTCAATTTGCCGGTGGAATTAATCAATTGATGTTTATGTCTAAATGTAAATGTTTATTAATTACCAAATTTATTAAATACTTATATATGCATTTTCCATCTATTAAAATCCTTTTGAATCCTATTAATTGCGTCAATAAATTGCCATTTACCTACGGGTTCAATTTGAATTACTTAACACATATTTGTATCTGTTAAAGATCAAATTATTAAAATAATTTTGGTTATCAATGGTACTTGGTAACTCTAAGAAGTTGTTCTTGTAAGATCAAACAATAAACATAAATTTTAATACCTACCCTGTAAGTTAGATGTTAGCCTAGTGTTAATACTCCTGCATTGTAAGCAAGAAGCCTTGGGTTCAAACCCCGAGGTCCCCAATTTTTTTAAAAATTGAACAAGTACAGATACTAAAAGTAGCTACTTGCAACTTGAAAAATAATTCTACGTCCTAGCGTTTATTAAGTACATCTATTCCACTTTAGTGGCGCTGAAAACCATGTCAGGAAGAATACCCCCCCTTCATATGACGTCAGAATACGCGGTCTGTTGGTAACGAAAATCGGGAATGGGGAGGCAGTTGCAGATCGGACAGCAACCGAACTGGTCGACATGTGACCTGTCGGGGAGCAAAGCTTTGGGTGGGCTGACTCAAGACAATCTCAAGACTAGACGCACGGACTGAAAAAAATGAAAATGGGGCCCTGCTATAGCTTCGAGAGTCTTAGCAGATGTACCCCATGTCCGTTAGACTAAGGAAGCTATAGAAAACTTTGAATTTATTTGCCTACATACGGGAATCGAACCCGCGATGCTTGCACCACTCGCAAGTACCATAGCATCTAGGCTATTGCACATTGTTGCTGGGCGCAAATTTTTGGACAGTGATAGACTGGAAATCTGACTTGGAACAGCAACATTAAACTGAAGTTGCATAACACAACGGTTATTTGCTTAATTCCGAGATACGCATTACTTGGGATTCGAACCCAAGACCTCTGACACTACCAGTGCCTGTCACTAGTCTGTACCACTATGCTATGAAGGCAATCACGTCACTAATATTAAACTTGGTAATACAGAGAACATGTATAATAACGTATTGAAATTTGAAGTAAAAAGCGACACACCGAGACTGGGGATCGAACCCGCGACACTCGCATGCCATGCAAGCGTCTAGTCTCCTCTGCCACCATGCACTGTTGCTGGACTTGTTTGTTAAAGTTATATGAACTAAACATATTTTACTTGACCTTAAGGAATATCTTTATTTTTTCATTTAGGAATCTAAGGTCCTAAAGTCTGTAACGAAGTATCACCCCCTAAGGGAAAATTAATGTAGGTCGATGATAATTTAAACTTAAGTCACTTTTTGGCGTTAATCCACATTAACGATTTAAAAGATTAGTTATCAATGCAAATATCTATATACTAATGCAAATAAGACTACGAGAAATGCAAAACCAAAGAAAACATGTTGAACATTAAGTAAGTTAATCATTTGCAACTCCAGATTTTAATTAATAAGCTAATAGAAGCTTCCCTAACTAATCAAACGACTAACTGCATGTAATTTGTAATAAAGTGAAATGCGAAACCTAAATGTTATAACAACCGTATTATTCGAAGCTCTATTGAAATCTTATACAGCAATAGCATATGCTTCGCAAGTTAGTTTCGAGTATTTATATTGGTTAGTTGCACATGCATGAGTGGATAACAGTGAGCGAATAGTTCAGATTGTAATGTTGTAGGTACATGCATACTTCTGTTCTTCACACAATACACACATGACCTATACATTAGCACTTTGCTGCATTCAATACCAAATATACGCAACTGTATTGTTCGCTCATAATACAATTGTTTCAGTTTCACATGTGAAACTTTTGTGTAACAACCAAGCTGGGGACATCGCACTCCTTCTATATACATGCACGGACCTATTTTACATTTAGTTTATATCACTTGTAATTCCGTCTTTAATTTTCAACTAACTCGCGTGCACACATTCCGCTTTTCTTTGGTGTCCATTTCCACCCGGAGTATGCGTTTGTGAAATGAAGTACACACTTCCACGTATGGCTTTTCATTTAAAGCGTACTCTTTTGTGAGTTTTTCTATCAGGAGCGCGTCCTACCGTGCCGCACGGAAAAAAACGCAATGGGTTTTTGCGTCTGCGTCTGAATGTCTATTTCACGCGTTCGAAAACAAAACAGCGGCAACAGAAAGGAACTAAATTTAAAAAATGCACAAGCACAATACTTCTGAGCATGTTCAGCCGCACGTGAAGTGTACGCATATAAAATAATAAACTATTGTACAACGTACTCGTATAATAAAACGGGCAAAAAGCGGGATAAAGCGGGATGCGAACAAAGGATGTTTATTAGTGGAATTACATTTCCGAAATCCAACCGAAAAATGTATTTCTCTCAATTGTAATATGTGCATTCATTCAAACAAAACAATAATATTTGAATGAAGTTACTAAAGTGCTGTCTGAACGTGAGGTGGCAAATAGCAAAATGCATTGACAAATCGTATCAGCTAAACCGCCAAAAAAAACAATGGGGTAAATATGCGGATTGCAGTGGCACTCGGTGGGACATGTTCAGTTATTTTCGCTTTGTGAAATAGGCGGATTGCAAGCACATTCAAAGTTATTAAAAAGCCAATTTTATGCGGAGAGAAAAATGCGGAGCCGGATTGTGCCGTACAAAAGGAATGCCGCCGTTATGATAAACGCAAAAACTGGCAATTTTCAATTATTTACGTCTTTGCGCGTCGACGAGCATACGCGCTTTGACCGCGCATATGTTGCGGTTTTCTTTGTTTGCAAAACACGCCGTTTTGCATCATGCAATTTATGGCATTAATATTAAATTGCACTCTGGAATAAATATTACCGTGATTTCAATCGCATTTATATAAAATTAATTTGTTTGATCTTCTAACGTTACCATTCTGCTAAATGTCAATTTATATAATTTATATCTCAATCATTTATAAATAATACACGTTTATTCAATGTTTCCATCATATCAATTAAAATTAAAGTCCAAAAAAGTTTAAAAATAATGTAGGTCATTGGGATTCCGCTTATTGTCTAAATTAATTGTTTTTTTTTTGCCTTTTACGGAGTTAAATTTAAATCTGATAAAAACTGATTAATATTAAGCTTTCGGGGAATCCCAACTTTTTCTGTACTTTTGAATAACATATGAATTAAATGAATTTGAAATAGTTAAGTACCTACTTGGCATAAAGAAAACGTAAATTTTATAATACGGCATAAAACTAGCCGAAAAGCTCTCAATTCATTAAGCAAACAACAGTTGATGACTAATAAGAAATTAAAAGCAATTACGTCATAACTCAAATAGCATGCGTGTATAAATAAAGCACTAATGATAATTGGCGGCGCTAATTGCAGTTTTATTCATGCACACTGTGAGCCCATTGAATTATTTGTTAATTTGCGCGAAAAGCGTGCAATAATGTTGTAATTATTAATTTAATTCCCACCCTAGCACATAATTCACTCTCCTTCTTCCTTTTCTTCCCTCCTCCCATCCTCCCTATCACCACAATCGCGCGCAGTCTTGTTTTTCTAATGTACACACTGCGAGTAAATCGTTTCCTTGTTGTTTTTTCCACGCTTCGCTTCGTCTTTACGCTGTATTTTACATATTCGAATGGTTTAGAGCGCTGAATAAAATCGGTCGTAAACTCTATTTAATTGTTTGCTGCTTGCAGCCCATAAATATTCGTGTTTCATAAAAATATGAATGTAAATAATGAACGCTTAAAAAAACACGTGCCTCCCTTTCGGTAGCATGTTTGCCTGCTTGCATGCTCATTGCGTAGAGAGCGCGCATACAACGCAACGCAGCGAAAGTGCAACCGAGCTCTAAATAAATAAATATCGAAAGAACATGCTGTGCACGAACTGTGCATGTGCCTTCGAGCACTTAGTGCAAAGTATGCCTCTTATGGCTGCGACGTAATCAGGCACATACTGCAAAGTACGCGTATTAATTGCGAGATGCATATTTGTCTACTTTTTTCATTCTTGTTCTCTTTTTGTGCTGGATAAAATTCACTAAATCTCAATGTTTTTGTTAAATCTCTATATAGAACAAAACTTTACTTATCTATCTAAGAACTGAGATTAGCTTTAATTATTTAGTTGATCAACTTTGACAATTACTTAAGTTTAAACAATAAAACAATTTATGACGTTGTGTTCCTCTCAGTTTTTCAGTTTTTTTCTGTTGGTAATCAGGGTCAAGTATTTAAACATATAATCCAGATGAATCCGATAGTAGTTCACCCTGCGAGGCATTTAAACAAGACGTACTGGCTCCAGAAGGGGAGGAAAAGAAATTTTCATAATTTTCCGGACTATAGAAGGTGATTCCCATTACCCACTGACTGCAATTGCAGCAACAATAGGAATATTTACATTTTGTTTAGAAAAATGAAGAAATTGATGATTCCTTATCAATTCACTCTTTTCAGTGCCATGTATTTTAGTTTTTCAGATATATGTAAATTGAATTGTAAATTTGTGAATAAAAAATTGATGCGCATCATTAAATTTATTAGGAACATTTGCCTCGTTCGCCGTACAAACTTAGCTACTGTACGAAGCAGCATTACGTCGAAAAAAATTTAAGTGTAAATTAATTTTTTCGCCGTTAAAGCTTTTAAGTTAATTTTAAACACAGCTCGGCGTTCTTGCTGCTGAAGTGATTTCGTGCACGGCACAGCACAGCTGCTGCCTTCGAATCGGCTGATGGCGTGCCTAAAACTAAACTAAGAAGCAGATTTATATCTGAGGCTTGTAAGTAATTATTTAAAAGTACACGAGAGTTTTTTAATTGCAACCTTGTAGCAGTTTGTATATGTGTGTGTGCGACAACGTGTAAACAACGTTTGAGAAGCTGAGAGAAGCAGATCGGTCCTGGAGCAAGGACGAGAAACGTCTTGCGCCGAAGAAAAATGCATTCTTGGGACGCAGATGGTCTCTAACCGAGCGTTATTTTTCACTGTGTGCCAATGAATGTTGCAAGCTATTGCGTATAAATGATCCGCAACGACGACGCGCTGGTGCGTTTTATAAAAAGGTAATCAGTTTGAAAGGGCGCCTCTGCGCAACTTGCGCTTCTCAAGCATGACTTTTTTTCCGGGGGGGCGCGCGTTTACGCCGCTCGCGCTTGTTTAGCATCGTGGGAGTGAGGAAGAAAAAAGCGGATTAACGCTAAATGCTGCTATTTTACGAAATGGTTACGCATTCATCGTTTTGTCCGATTTTTTGTTCGAGTAATCGCTCACGCGCCCGCCCGAAATTGATTAAATTCAATATATAAAATCACGGGACGCAAACAAAGTTGAATCATTAAACTCTAATCGCTTTGATTCGCAAACATCTGTTCCAAGGAGCGTTTAACCCGGAAGAATATCCTTTGTGCAGCGTGCACGTCAACGTATTATTCCATCCAATAATCGTGATAGGCTATCAATCATGTGCTATTATCAGTGGAAAAATTGGATAAATTACTTTGCACGGAGGAAAACAGCGCCGCTGCTGCAGATGCAGCCTTTGCAGGGGTGCCGTTCAATACCGGAGAATAATCTGCGTTCGGCTAACGGCGAAAATCTTCCAGGGCGTACTTCGTGCGTCGTGCCGCGCGAATGAAATCACTTTGCTACTTTTTGATGAATTGCTTCTACCTTATGTTAAAGGTGTTAGGTTATTTAAAGCGATTACATCGTCTGACTCTTAGTTGCCGGTAATTTTCTACGCCATTTGAGACGTGCTACTCGTACAGCCAGACGAGCGATTTCAATTAAATAAATGCTTTCCCTGAAGTGGTATTAAAAAGAAGCGTAAGTATTTAAGATTTGTAATCATGTTTATTTCATTGCAGGTAGCTACCTAAAGAAAAATCTTAAAAAATATAACAAAAACGCTTATCTCTTGTTTTTAATAAGATATTCACCAATTTGTTAGAAATCTCCTAAGTATTAAAATTTTTAAGTACTTCAGCATTTCTTAATTTTGAAATTTGTAATAAGATGATATTTTGATCAATCCAGAAGTGTTTTAATCTTTGTTTCTATGATATTTTCTTGAATTAAGTTTAGTGAATTAAGAATTTTCAATTTATTCTCAGATTACGTCTTTGTAAGTTGAACTACCCCTGGAAAACCTAGGAGAAGTTAGACACAAGAAAAGTTGGAGACTAAGTAGTACTATTGAATAAATGCACACATATTACGATTAGTAGCAAGTAGTAGTCAAGAAAAACGAGACAGACACGCGTCATAAAGAAATTGTCTCCCACACGTCTCGTAATAGGATTACTGCGTTTTGTAGCGACATTTTGTAATCCAGTCACGACTTATTTACTCGGCGAGTATAAGTAAATGTTGAACGTGTGTCGCTCCACTTCATTCGTTGTCAGCGTCGCCGTCGCTGTCGTTGTCGTTGTTCGACTAGACGAATAAGAAGAAGAAAATTTGCGAAACGCGCATGAAACTGTAGCAGCGTATTATTGCAATAGTTACTCAAGTAATTTCACTTTACTTTGTACAGATTTATACAGCTTCTCGTGAAATTTTCATAAAGCATTTATTTCCATAGGTTTCTCAACTAATGTTTTAGTGTGCACGTGAATGTACGCAATGTATCTCTGACCAATTCAAGGAATAAACAATTTGTTAAACAAGAAGTGCACTTCGACACTGAAATATGAAACGAGTCAATAAGAAAAATACTTCATCACTCCGAAAAGTTTTTCGGAGTCTGCTTCGAATGTTGGCATCGAGGGATGTAATGTATTAATACGGGCGAGGGACCTGCTTCGGGTGCGTTCTAAGTGGATGCGACGAAGAGGTGTGGGCACGTATGGAAGCGGAAACGGGATGCCGCCACCACTCATTGCCCTGCTCCCTTTCATTCCTGTTCCTGGCAGTGCGCGCGCGAGACCGGGAATGAAAATTGTTTCCTTCTTTGCTGCTATTGCACGCTGCGTTGTCGTCCGCATTTCTTCGTTTCCACTTCAATCGTGTGCGATTGATTCGTGATTCCAACTTTTTTCCTTTAATTAAGTCATGAGAAGACATAAATCCAGTTAACTGCTCGCCCTGACTCGATTCGAACGTACTATCAATATTGCTGCCATGCCACGCTCAATTGAAATACTTAAACAAAGTTACAACATAAAAATTTATTTCGTCCAATTGCTCAAATTGACTTCACACGCAGCGGAATGCAATTAGTACACAAAATTGCTGAACGCAGGACAATCTAAGGACGGGGCTGTCAGTTTGTTAACTAGTGTTTCAGGCATCAGCAAGTGTACAACACTATTACGTGGTGACGACGACGACGGCAGCAAAAATAGTAAATTGCGACGACTCATCGCGAATGATCTGCGAACAATGCAGAACCGGCGGCGAGCGTGATAAGAGTGTGCGAGTTTCGGACAAGTAAATTCATATCCGCCGTTGGAATGGGAAATGGAAAATGTCATATTAAAATGAAAAGCATTTATATCGAAGAGAGACATTAAGTGCTATTGTGGATAGAAATACAATGTAGCAGTGTGCTCGCGCTCCGGAGGCGGCAAAAAAGAGATTGAAATTCACGGCATTAGTCTGTCACTTAAGGTAATAGATGAAGCCGGCTTGATATGACGCGCCCATAACGTTGTCGACGTCTTCCGCGCGTGGCTCAATGCTTGTATGTGACTCAACTTGTACGTTTCAGTTTGCCGCCGGCGAAGCTAAGCCCAAGAGGAGTCACACACCACCACCACCACCACCATCATCGGCTGCCACTGCATGGTGATTGTTGGCACTCACCACAGGAGCAGCAGCAGCAGCAGCAGCAGCAAAGCGGATGGCTCGAAATTTGCCATTACGCTGTCACTCGTTTGTTGTGCGGATGTTAACGACATGATGAGTCTAATAGATTCATGTTTGATGCGACAGCCCGACTAGCAAGACTAAAAAATTATGTAATTGTACCACGATGATTTCACTCTTATCATAAAGTTTCATCTACGAAATTGTAACTGTCATCTTCTCTGCAGAGATAATGAATATTTATATAATTAATGTGAATAAACGACAGAAACAAATAACAATTAGCAAAGTTGAAATAAGAGCGGCAAACGCAAAAACGTGACGGCAATCGAAGAAATTCGAAAGAATAGAAAAGGCCAACACGTTGTAATTAATCATTAAAAGTTGTTTTCACTTTAGTTCTCTGGCAGTTCAGACGCTAACGGCGGCTCGTTAAACAGTTTCTGCTGGCAACAAATGGATATAAACAAAGCGTAAATACGCACTCACTCACTCACTCACTCACGATACACTCTCTCGCCATTCGAGTGTAGCAGTCGGCGGCTACTTTTTCAATGCTGATACACTTTTGCAAAGCACGGAGGCAGCCGTCGAGTTTTAAACAGGAAGACCACACAAACCAACATAAATGCGTGTGCATGTTTTTGCGCATGTACTACTGCACATGAACGCATTCGAATGCACATCCAGCTGTTTGACATTGCGCGAGCGCGTACGTTGCTCAGTTATTAGTTATGTTATTGTGAAAGTTATAATTGCTTTTGTTCATCGCGTTTGTTTGTTAACCCCGTCGAGCATGAAAAGTTCTTTTTTACACATAGTACCTAGTGCTGGCAGCAGCAATCGCAGTTTAAAAAAAAAGAAAACGCACATAAGCTCAGTGCACTTGATTATTAATACGATGCAATAATTTTATGCTATTTAAATACCTACATTGCATATTATCCACACAAAAAAAATTATTTGGTAATGGAACGCGCAAACGGGAAATAAAGGGAAGAAAAAGTGAGGAAAAATTGAGTGCGCATGAGTGCGGCGGGCGTGAAGCATTATTATTCCTGACCTGGAAACAATTTATATAACAACATATGCAGAGGGCGCCACCGCCACTCGAGATGAGAAATGGGTTAATATTTGCAACATCTTGATATACATCACTTTCAGCGATAAAATGTTGGAAAAAATTTCGAGATTTTTCATGGAAATGTAAAGTCATTTATAAAGTGCTCCTTGCGCGCCAGACGGACTAATGCACCACCAACGTCTTGTGTTAGTACTTCCTGGAATAGAGCAACGAGAGCCAAATCTCCTAAGAAGCGTAGAAAAAAAATTGACTGGGATACTCAGTGGGGAGCATCTTAATACATCTATCAAAACTGACTAATTGAGGATTTCAGCTTGAAATCCATCTAAATTATGACACAACTTAAAATTTAGCGCAAGCAATAATTTGTTTTATTAAAGCATGATAAATATTGGGGTGGAAAAAGTTAATTAGCTGTTGTTTGTGTAAGATTGACAGCTAAATGAGAATTCCCTTGATGCCGTTACTTGGTGCGAATGTGAGGAAAAATAAAATAGGGAAAAGTTGGACAATAAAATCAGCGAGTTTGAGAACGCGGCGCGCAAAAATCGTGAAATACACTTAATCGAAAATGTTACGTCTCCTCCGCTCCTAGCTCCCGTTAGTCGTGCATTAGTCCTGTGAGGGGGGGTGGGGGATCGCGCGGGTTGCACACGAGTGTTCAATCTTGGCCAATGTTATTATTATTACCCCAAGGACCTTTTCCGATCAATACAGCCTATAAATCTCAATTAGGAAGAAAAGCAAAATTTTGTCCCTGCCATATTTGCTCTCGCCAAGGCAACGTTAAGTATTTCCGACTGACTGCAACTCGCAGCATCCGGAGGAAAATCACGAAATATCTTCACCTTTGCCGGAATTCACTCTGGCGGTGTAAATTTTACTGCAAGTTATGCGCAAGAGCTGCACTGGCAATGTATATACTGGCGGGGGTGAAGAAGTATATATTTGGTTGTTTTGTTCATTTCCAGTTTGTCTGTGCTTTTGCATTCATGGATGCGACGATCATGGATGCGCACAGTTCTCTTGAAGTGGTGGATGTACCGGTGGCGGTGTAAGGAAAAAGGGGCGGCAATGCAAGAGTGAAAGCGTAAAGATACGCGAAATGAATTGTACGTGTTTTCGGCCTAGCACTTCCGGTGCGGAAACCCACTAGCGGGCGCACGCTTTTCCGTGAAAGGGCATGTTTGTACTGCTGCCGCCACCGCCGCCGCCGTCCCCACGTTCGAGTGGATGCATGCATGCGCGTTGTTAAATGCACGCGCGCTCTGCAGTCGAGTGCAAATTTCATCTCGTCTCTCCCGCCCGGAAGCGATATGCTGATTATGGCGCGGCGCGTTGCCCGCAAACTGGATGGACCCTTGTTTTGGTTCACTGCTCATATACGTATTTAATTATATATGCATGCGTGTTTATTTAGATCTCAATAATAATTAATTTTATTATGACAATATATTCTAATTTCATAATTTCATTGATTCTTTCAGATAGGTGATACAGTGGGACTTTGCATTCGTTCCTAGTATTACTCGTTAATACCCGTTCGTTAAGTGAAACAATTTTTACCATATAAATCCATGTAAAATACAATAATGCGTTATTAGCTTTTTGCAAGATGATTTGATGATCAAGGATTGTAGTTTTGTAGATATTCCTCGCTGACTCCTATTACCTGTGTTTCAACTAAATCATTAATATCTCAACTCCCAATATGGCTAATTAAGTAGTGATTTAATTATTCATAAATTAAAAAGGATGGCTTACGAAATACTAGTGAATTTATTAACATTCGTGGTCGTGCACTGCCTTAACAAGCAACTCCTTGTAACTTTATTACACCGCTTGTAAATTATACGACGAATGCCAGCGGCGTTGGTGGAGCAAAGACAAACGCGACAATAACTGGCCGAATCGGTCCAAGATGTAATGCACACATACGTATACCTACTCAGTAAGTATCTTAGTTTCAGCTCCACGCCGCCAAACTGCAAATACCGTATGCATGCAGTGAATATTCGTGTGTGATGAAGAAGTGGCACCTCGGGGTTTCGGCTAGCCGACTTTCCAAAACTCCCGCAACTCCCGTGAGTCAACTTCCAAAGGCACTATTGCGTCCGCCGCCTCCACTGCCGCTGCTCATATTCATATGGGAACAATTTACTTTGAGATTTCAATATATTTCATGCGGTTCTAGCGCTATCATTACACCAACTCGGTGCGCTAAACGCTTCGTGGCTTTGCGCGATATTAATAATTATGGCAGAGAAATTATCATAATTGTTACTTTATCGTTTGGCCACACTGTAATTGGGCCATTCTAGTCATTCATGCTAATGAACTATTTAAATTCAAGCAAACTCTTTCCAAGTTTCATTAAGTTGTACATATCTAGTAGAAAATTTCAAGACATTTTTCAATTTCACTTTCTCAAGTGGCAAGTGCGGATATGATAAAAATTAAAGTGTTAATAAAGATGGAATATGTATAATAAAATTATAATAGAGAACATGAAAAATTTGATGGTTGTAAATTTAAGATTATGGACTCGCATTGATAGGGCGTTTGCATAATGTTTTAGTGCATCTATGAACAAATAATGAGCATAAATAGAAATAGTGCGCCATTTGGTGCGGTGGATCCCATTGCGCGCGTTTATTGCGCTCCTGCCAGTGACGCCAACAGCGGCAGCGGCATCGTTGGCGGTGGTGGCGGCGAAGCGGAAGCGCATCGATGCGCTGTATATAGATTCATATCCCCTTGAGTTATATAAACTTGTGCATCGCTCGCAAATCCAATGTATCCGAAACAACAAGATCCACTTGTACACATCAGCATCATGACGATGCGCACACCGCTCGCGCTCGCATACATAAATTTCTCAAGCAGGCCTCCATGTTTGCTTTATCGCGTATACATTATCAATTTTCAAACGTGCGCACTCTGCTCCTGCATAACATTCATCTCAGCGACCGCCACATTTTTTGCTTTTTTATTGCTCCAAGAGAAACAATCACTCACGCCGGTTGTTGCGCATAGATAAATCATCTCGAACACGAGGAACCCTTTTGTAGCTCCCAAATATGCAACGCGCATTTATGTGACTTATAGAGGTGTAGGGTAGGTAGGTGGTTAGCTGGAGGTGGAGTACTTGTTGATATAGGCAAAAACTCAAAAAGTATTCAATTTTCAAAAAATGCATCATCCAAACTTTATTTGCGTTTGTTTGTTTGTTTGTTTGTGTGGGAAATGATTTATGAGTGTATATTGCATGATGATAAACCAAACCGAATGAGGCGGTGGCGGCAGTGGTGGCGGCGCTTTCGTTAGTACATAAATGATGAATTCAAGGGTGGTTTGCGTTCCAACGCAAAACGCAAAAGCCACAATTAAATATTTAACTTTGATGCTGCAAGAAGGATCATCGCATCACGCAAACCTGTTGTTTGCTGCAAACTTTTTCCGCGGTGCTTGCACACTATTTCATTGTCAATCATTAAACATTAAATCGTCAGGCAAAGCAAAAGACTGCACATCCATTACGTTCGCTTCTTTGCTTCGTCTTCGTCGTTGTCGTCGTCGAAGAAGAAGAAGAAGAATAACAAAGACTTATGACTTATGTCGCTGAGGCGCGAAAGCGTATGCCGCGTTGTGTTGTTCTTGATTATTTGGCAAACGCGAGATTTATGGAAAATCGCGGGTACACGCATAGCAAATAGGTTATGAGCGCTGCACGAGGCGAGTGTCTTGCCGCCGCCGAATTTATCACGAGCGCACGCTGCAATATTTCAGAGTGCGCTTAAGCCGGGCACGTTGTGTATGCGCCGCCACATAATACACAGCATAATGTAAAATACGAAATGAACTTGTTATATTGTTCGGCAACTAATGAACTAAGTTGGGGGCGGCGAAACTTGCGCCAAGGCTGAAAGCAGCCAGCAACAATGGCGACGCACGGAATGAGGAAAGACTTCACTTTGTGTAAATTACTGAAATGCACCGGATTAGTTAATAATTTCCACCAGCGCGCGCACTCTTTCAATATGCGCAAAGTGCCATCAGCGCACAGACTAAATGCATAAGTATGGGATGAGGTTCCTCAGAGCCTTAGGGCGCTCTTAGCACGCCACCGCCATCGCCGCCGCCGCCGCCAAACGAGGAGACGTCTTTCGATTTAGAGTCTTTGACTTTCTCTCTTTATCTATCGAAGAATTTCCAACGCTGCAAGGCAAAGAGTATCGAGGTCATGTGGTTGGATGATAACAAACTTTGTTTCAAACTGTATATTGTTACTAAACTAAAATTTTTGATAACTTGTTATCTCTACGAAATGAAATAAGAGAACAAGAAGCGAATAACAGTTAAACTTTTTGTTAATATTTATTAATAAAATATCCGCTCTGTTCTGGAATCATCGCAGAGAATATATGATGAGATAAAATCGTGTTATTCAAGGATTAAGTACAGATGGAATTGGCGTAAAATCAATTCGTTTTTGAGCAATTTCCTTTCGAGATTCATTGCTCTCTTGTTCGGTTCGGCATTTCCAGTTCTACTTGGACGAGGAAGGAATAATCCGTGGCAGTCCGCCGAGAAAAGCGCGCGCGCGCATTGCGATTCGATTCAGGTTTAATCAATTTCTGCTTAAGACTTTTTAATTGACAGATTACTTGGATTCGTCGATCGCACACGCGAGCACGGTGCGCCGTTTTTGCGCGCGATTCGAAGAAGAAAATAATTAATTTCGGAAGCGCCGGTCCACGACGACGCAACTGCGGAAATCGATTATGCGATTGATGAAATTTAATTTACGCGTTTAAGCTTTGCTTTTCCTTTTCCTCCATTTAGCTGTATTTATTTGCGCACTTTTACTGCCGCACGCCGCACACCGCATTTTTCCATAGATTTAACAATTCTCAATGGTGGCGCTAGTGGTAGTGGCGGCGGCGGCAGCAGTTGGCAGTTGCCCTATTATGCACTAGTGTTTTTTGTTTTTCGCTTAGACTCATCGAGTTGCACGTCATTAGGGGCATGTGCGCTGGCGTAAATAAATGCGTGCCGTTATGGGAAAAAATTGGTTAATTTAAAATAATAGCAATATGCAAATCGTGCCCAACACAACACCAGCAGCAACTACTCAATGTGTGCGAACGCTTGATATTTTCGGTAATGTCGCATTTTGGATGGCGGCGCGTTTTTTTTCCAAGCGTGTTGCTGTTGTTCCTCATGTTCTTCCGCACTTTCGCATTCTTTGCTGACGTCTTCGCTGCTCTAGTTTGACGGAATAAATTTTCATAAATTTTATTACATCCATATATATCGCCGCTTCCTGCAATGACTCATATCTAAAACATAATGCATCTTCGAATCTTATCGCGCCGCCAACGTCGAAAATGCCATCGTAATTTCCTTCCACTATTTTTAGTTTTATGTAAATTTTCACCAGCAAAAAACTTTTGAACGTATTTTCTTCACAACTTGATAACTTTACAAGTAAATTAATTAAGTAGATTATAGTTTTTAAACAAACCTTAAATTAATTTAATGATGAAATTTATTGCAAAGTTTTGAAATTTTGAAATAATAAGCATAAAGTATTATTTATTATTATTAATTTAATACAAACGCTATTCACTTTGACACTAATTGGTAAATCTAATTAAATTAACATAATTGAATTGATTTTACTCATAAATAATATTCACAAACGGCAGGAGAATGAATTTGATATCAATTGCAAAGAGGACGTGCAATGCGTGTTGCATACAGCGTGCACAACAACAAAGAAAAGTGCAGCGTTGTAAGCAAATTATGCTGTTGCATTAAACGGAAATTGTGGCAATTAATAAATCATTATCAATGCGACAGCGTTTGGCATTAAATAATACGCAAACTGCGTATCCGCGCATTACGTTAAAACTGCCAAAAACAATAATGCGATGAAATCGAGTGCAAGCGACGTTATTCTGTCCCACTTCCCATCTATCGTAATTGAATTGAGTCACCATCGTGCACTTTCATTGATAGACTACTATTGATCATCGATCATTCCGAAGCAGCAACGCATAAATAAATTATCATTATCCATTATCATACCCCAAATTTCAAACTTGAAATTTCGAATTTCTAAAGTGGGTTAACATTTAATAGAATTAATGAAAAAGATTTATTTATGATGCGATGCGCGATATCCGAATAACGCGATAAATTATAACGAATGAACAAACAAATTGTTTCCGTGTGTAATAAATATTTTGCGCCGATTTTAATTGCGCGCCGATTGCGTTTAATTTGTTGCTCGTACGCGTGCCGAAGACAATTCGCGTTTTATTGATTTTTGATGGTAACTTTTCCGCGATTCAATCGTGAGCGAGCAACACAATGGGTCGCTTGCTTTATCAGCGTTATTTCGCGCTTTAAACTTAAGTGCCTGACGACGCGCATCGATAACAAGTCGAACAACTTGTACTGATTCTAACAATTCAACGCAGACAAACTTTGACAACATCTGTAATAGAAACCAGCATCTAAATATTTAACAAGATTTGTATGAATCACAATTCATTCTTCTTATTTAACAATAACAACTTTTATTATTGACGTAACGTTTTGTCTACATTTAAAAGTGGAATAACTAATGTTGAATTATGCCAATTAAAGCTAAGGGCGGCGAAATATACCATGGTTAATGAGTAAAATAATTAATTAAAATCTTTTATTATGTGTTTTTCAAAAATAGTGTTCTCTGTTTGACATTTATCCAGGATATGAACGCAAAGCAGGCAATGAGAGTCAATGGACAATGTGAATCACCGCCATATCTATTTTAGTCCCGAAAATTAAGAAAATGTCTTTTCCACCCTCTTTGCACCCTGTTCGCCACGTGGGAACATATCAGTCCTGCTGCCACCACGCGTTTGTGATTTATAGTGGTTTTTACCAGATTTTTGCCTAAATTATTCTGTAATTAATTTGTAGCTAAATTTGATTGTCTAAATAATTAAAAGGGATGACAGATTCACAGATAGATAACTGAAGCTTAGTTATAAAAAGTTTATAGAAAGATAGCCTGTGAAAACAGCCTATAATTTGAACTATAATTTTGAATTTGTTTATTAAATTTTTGTACATTGTTTTGAGACATGTAAAAATATTCTCATAAAATGCCTTGACTAAATCTATTTATTATTTTTAAGTAAAATACGTGCAAACTAAAAAGAAAGTTGAAGAAAACTTAATGGAATAATAGCATTAGCATTGGTACGAGGGTGAGTGCAGTAAAAATAAAATATTGTACATGAATGTCAGTCAGTTGCGCGTTGGCATACTTCAGTTGGCACGCGTTTAAGCAAGAAACTCGCCGCGCGCGCCGCAAGACTGCGCGAAGAACTGAAAAGCACTCACTCTCTTCGAAACTGCTCCTGCTCCTGGAGACGCTGAGCTGCCGCAGCTTCGTCCACGTCTAATAGAGACAAATACACGAACGCAGCAGACAATGCTGAGGCAGCACATACTGTAACTTTCGTTCGTTTCGTTCATCGCAGCGCCAGTGTGTGCGAGAGGCATAGTGCGCACACCGCGAGCGAACTATGCAATTTGCCATCGGTTTTTGTTCGGTTCATTGCGTTTGTTCATAAGTCCATTTGTCAAACGAAGTTTAGATGCATTTTGTTAGCGTTCGACATGTGTACATGAAGCGGCAACGCGCAAGAATGATTTCCAACTGAAAAACAACCGAAAAACGACCAAGCGATGGGAAAAAATTTCCCGAGGAACACAAGGCGAAAAAGAAGGAGGAAACAGGGAGATAGAGTGAAATAAACAATACATTCACACGCGTGCAACGAGTATTTGTCTTGCGGAAAACATGCGCTTCCGTTCCTTCGTTCTTGCTTCTTCCTCTTGTTTGATTCCTTCCTGCGCGAGTGTGTTCTTTGCCGTTTACACTTTTGAGTGAGCGTCGCATCGTTTCGTCGTCTCGTCGTCGCCTTTATGCATTTTACTTGCTGTGCGCACGCTTCATTTTCCTGCGCGGAACTCGCAGACTTTTCTAATAAGTGTGTATTTACTTACGAATCAATCTATCGATGAACAAAGAATGAATGCTCTCGCTCGACAAAGAATCTCTTCAAAGCAACGAACATTTAATTGTTTCTTTTACAATGCATTTGCCTCAATAATTTCATATTTTCTCATGGTACAATAATCTTGTAAAATTCTTAATATATTTTAAGGACATCCGAGCAACTCAAAGTAAAATTTTATTATGCCAATTTCGGTTACAGCGACATATGAATTATTTAATTTATTCTTTTATAACGACTTCTTTTTCTATTAAAAGAAAAACACTTCTTTTGCAACACTTTTCACTTGTAAAATTTTATTATGTTAACTTCGATTATAGCGACTGATGAATTAGTTAATGTATTTATTTATAATTTATTTATTTATGTTTTTCTCCTTATGCAAAAATCTATTAATTATTTCCTTATTTAAACTTGTGTTTTAGTTTGTTTGAAGTAGATACTTTTGTAAAGTTTGTAAAAGCAATTTGAGACATGAAAAACTCATTCCGCATTTGCATATAATATGTAATAAGGCCGTAAAAGCTAAGAAAGTATGTTTGCGTAGTTTTTAGTCGCAAAGCGCGAAATGCAACTTTGGCGGTTCTTTTGTCGCCGCACGAGTTGAACAAGTTGGTCGGGTTATGCGGCTATACGCGAAGCGGGCGCGTTAAACTTGTACTATTAGCAACTTGTTCATTAAATTATACACATGTTATAGAGTTAAGCAAAAGTAATAATTATTTCGCATGCAGTTCTAACTGAATTTGGGCGCCATTGCTGCAAGATGCCGCGCATGCGCATGCAAATGAACTTAGATCAACACGTCGTCAGCGCGTCAAACAAGAAGCAAAATTAAACAACGTTTGTGCATTTGGATAAAAAGTTAGCATGCCGTCTACTTTTGCTTGGCGGCGGCAAAGGCGGCAGTGCCGCTGCACTCCCACCGGAATTATACGGTGCGCAAATTCTACGCTCCGGAGTGGATTCGCGAACAACTTCTACTTCTGCTTAATCCTTTTAAGTTTAAATGCATTAACGACTACGAGTTGTTATAAACATTCTTATTTCGCAAAAATACCTTATTTTCCTAGAAACATGCAATTTTCGCAGCCTTCAAAAATTTCCTTTGAATTATGATAACATTGCAATAAAAGGTTGGAAATTTTGTGTATACATAAACAATTTTGTTTCGCTTTTTAAATCAATCGTTTTATGGCGCATCTGTCGAATCAGTCAAGTATGATGTTTCACTTGAGGTCTGCGAAAAGCGGATGTGTTCGCGCTTTTTTGATCGTGTCTGCGCCTTTGTTATGCGCATTTTTTGGCGCGTTCGCACCGCCATACGGCCGAATATTATTACATTTCCACGGCGCGATATCGACGCTGTGAAGACACTGAAAATATGTACGTGCGTATTGATGTATTATGCCTCGGTCTCGGTTTTATAGGTTTTTCACTCGAATGCAGCACACGCATCCGCAAGCAGCTCGTCGGCTCGGCCAAAGTCGAAAACTCGTTTCGCCGATGTGCATGGCATAAACAAATCGAATTTGACGACGATGACGATGCGGATGCGTCGATGAAGATGGCGCGAAGCAATTCACAACGCTCTTGTCTTTTCCTTGCCAAAAAATACGCCAACAATGTCAATAAATATTCTTGTATTATATATTTAAATGTACATTTAAGAAATTGAAAATTTTATGTTCTTTTCTTCATAACACACAGTGGAATTCGGTTATTCCCACTCTAAAGTAAAGAAACGACTGGAATTTCTAACTTGTTGTGAGTAAATCCTAATTTTCTTCCTGATTAGGTCATTAAACTACTTTAGATTTGATTAAAACTCTTCCTAATCTTCTCCTCAACTTATTTCAAGTCGCTATAGCCAAATTACAAACAGGACGTTGCTATAACCGGAAAAACTACTTTGTTTGTGTTGAAAATTAAGTCATTTTGTATAAAAGATAAAAACCAAAATGATTATCTATATTACAAAGTCATTAAGCAGATAATAATATTCGAGGTATTGAAGAAGTTTGCTAGAATTGTTGGAATAAATATGATAAGGCGGCACAAAAGTGTTGTAAAGTTATTTAATTAGGAAACTAATAATTTTTCATTAAATTTGAAGATTTGCGCACAGAAGCCACTAATTCCAGAGGCGCAAGGTATAGAAATGGCTCGAACAAGGCGAAGATTTCGAGAGGAGTGTGCGAGCGCGCAGGAATTCAGTTAATTGTTCCTATAATAAGACAATTTTCAAGTATAATAGGACGCAATTTCACCTTTATGGGCTTGCCAACGATGAACGAAGGAATAAGAAGACGCACTCTGAATAAGCGCGCTGAATGCGAGTAGAGGTCCTCGCCGGATCGCTCGGGCGCGATAAGGACACAGCGGGAGCTGTGAGAAGGAAGCGCGCACGCGAGACACAAGCCCAAAAGCCCGAAGCAACAACGTACATATGAAAAGTAAACGAACGAAAGGACCGTTGCCACTTGTGCTAACGTTTTCGGGAAACTGCCGCGCGAATCCATTCGCTCTCCATCCGTACCAAATGTGTGTACACACAAACAAAGCGTTTACATACAAGGCACACGCGGAGGACGAAGGACGATGATGAGGACGACAGTCACAGCTAAGAAGGAAGAGGGATAAGGAGCGGCAGAAGAAGGAGAAGTGGCTCAGCCATTATTCTCTATTTAATCTAGAGGGTCGAAAGTTCTTGGCTGTTTTGTTGTTGTTCTTCTCAGCGTGTCCGTCCTCGTCCTCGTCCTCATCCTCATCCTTTATCCTGCTTCCTTCCTGATTCTATATCAAATGCGCCCGTTCCAAGGTGCCAGTTATTATTGTACGAGCATCAACATAAAGATATTGCATTGTGTACATTCATGCTGTAATTTTTTAGCCTGTTCACTGAGTGTTTATTATCATTGTTGCCGCAATTCATCGTCGTCGTCGTCGTTGGCATGCTCGTA
The DNA here is from genome assembly GCA_963978815.1 of Aleochara curtula. Taxonomy (NCBI): domain Eukaryota; kingdom Metazoa; phylum Arthropoda; class Insecta; order Coleoptera; family Staphylinidae; genus Aleochara; species Aleochara curtula. The sequence goes on along the minus strand of OZ022216.1, from coordinate 12,603,803 downwards.
TTTAACGTATTGAGTGCAGTGCATAAGCGTGAGCTTTTAGCGAATACGCCGTTGCGGACAAAAGAAAGCCGCCACTCACCGGAAGCGGTTCAAAGTCAGTCGCAGCACAACGAAGACGAACGCGCCTTCTTTTAAGTGCAAAGTGCGAAAAGGCGTCAACAACAATTATATATTATTTTCAGACGCGTTGAATAATGCCACAAAAGTTTAATTGTTTTAAGTCTTTTCCGCCTTTATTATATACAGCTATAAAGTACTTCATGTTCCTGCTTATTTTAATTCTTAGAAAATAAAGTACAACAACATAATTCACTCTGGATTTAAGGAAATCAACATATTTCTTACTAGTTTTTATAATTCCCAAAGTGGGCGCCACTGTTGCACCAAGGAGTAAAGTGACATCTTTCTTTATAATTTCAGGGGTGGCTGAATATTAATTTTTAGTGAAAACGAGGCAGTATGCTAAAAAGATTGGGAAGTACTACTTTATGCATTATAATTTGTTACTAAGTAAAAATGTATTGGAAAACTTGGATTTATTTCAATTTGTCTTTTTATCAGAAAATCACTTTCATCAACAGACATGGAAAAAGAGGGCATGTTAGATTGTAACAAATAAGTCTGTTTATAGATTTGTACAGGTTATGTATTTTTTGCACGCTCGAGATTGATTCTGTCGAATCGTTTACGATTTGAAATCAAGTTTATCTTTATTTTTTGTGCGACGTTTGCGAGACATTAACATAAAAAAAGGAAGGACATGGCGATAAAACTGACCGAGAATCGTTTAAGGATTCCGCATCATACTCGGGGGGCGCAAGAAATCTATCCGAGGTTTTGTTTTATTCGGGTCATAAATATAAATATAAATATAAATGTAGTAGCAGAAATGCGCAAATAAACAGCGCGCAAGCAACTGTGCCAATTTCGCTCGCCGACCGTCCTAATTGTTATGAATATTTTAAGACGGCAATTTAAGTTTACGCCCGTTCGCCCTCCGTTTCCGGCCCGCGTCTGCTTCAGCGCGTATGTGTACATTAACGCTTCGTTCAAATACGTACAAATGCCAAGCATTTAACTCTTCGTATTACGGCTATTAAATCTACGTATGAACCATTTCTCAGCCGCCGTTAACGTGCGCGTTTCGCGTATCATCTTAATATCCATACCGTCCGCGTCGTCTTCTGTCCTCCTTCGCAAGGATTGTGCATTCTAGGGGGCCAAGCAGATATAAAGCATGGCAATATGACAAATTTATGTTGTAATAAATACGCGGCTTATTCGCACTGAACTAACATACAACAAGACAACACTGAACAAAGTGAATAATGCACGCGTATCAATGTTGTTTTGTTTGTAATTGGGCTTGCTCAATATGCCTAAATTCATTAAACAAATATTTAAATTACCTACACTTGTTTATCATCTTACACCCTTAATAAATTCAGCCCCTTAACCTTAATATCCTATTTTCTGTATATGGCAAAAAGCATAAATGTTTTTAAAATCAATTTACTTGGTAAACACAAGAAATTTTTATATTATTGTCATGAAATAATTTACCCTTAAAAAGTCGCTTAAAGTGACTTATTTTAAGTAACGTGTAGGTATACAAATCATATCCAGAAAAAAAGGACTATTTATGATCCTTAAATTGTGTAGAATAATTCTTTATTTCATGTTTGAAATGATTTAATGAGTAATTGAAGAACAAATTACGTAAAAGTACAAAACTTATTGAAATGATGTGTAATTTAAAAGATCATTTGGGAGATTTAAAGTTCACTTGCGTGCAATCAAAGAGGAATAATCAACAAGACGCTTTTAGCCCACAGAACAACACAACAAAGCATCATTGCTCATGAGAGTACACGTTGCTTACTCTTCCTGTTATTCTTGCTGTTGGACTAAAATACCTTTCACCATAATGCGGTGTACGCGATGTATAAATCAAGTCGGTAATGATCGCCAAGTTGTACAAACGTTTTAATGACCATGTTACTCGCCTCGAGCTCGCAACGGCAAACGCATTGCGAGCACCCCTTCGCACCGCCGCCGTTGCCGCCGTCTTGGTCGACGTAAATAATAAGCGCACAAGAGGTAATTACTTTATAATTCGGGTTCGCCCACTTTTATCCGCATTACACACGCACACACGCACACCCAATTTCAATGCGCATGGAATTCGACTATTTGAATTCCTTTTAAATTAAAACCGCTCCGAAAGTAATTTACGAGATTTGCACATTTTCGCCAAAGCGTACATAATCCATAAAGCACACGCGCATTATTTCGTAATACAAATTATATATTTGCGCAAATTTAAATTAAAGTGAAAAAGCCCACTTGTGAATCTGCGTTATTTTGTTATACAAACATGAATTTAATGCAAAGTACGCATTTCGGACTAATTGGATAATGAACACGCAATATGCGTACAGAGATCGCGGATAAAGTATCCAGTATCACAGATTATCCTGCGCGACAATGGATGAAAGTGTTTCAGGAAGAAAGCAACAAGCCATTGAGAGGGCGCAGATCTAAGAAATAACACGTTAGACTTGCGGAGATGCGTAGTAGGTAGTCGTCTGACATGGGGGTTATATTGGTGGGGTAAATAATACACATTATCATAAATTCGCGCTTTGTGTGCCGCGCATTGTGCCTGATATCAGGGACGTTGACTTCAATAGGCTGCCTTGGGTTTGCGGTGAATTCTGGCGCAATGATGATGATGACGACGACGGCAGGAACGGCGGCAAGCGAGGTGGCTTTGAGAGGCACTACTAATGTCACACGAACCCGATATGTGCCACTCACTTAGATGATGTCCTCTTCAAGATCACCATGCCGTATGCCACGTGTACGCCATGTTTGCGTGCGCGTATAGTGTACGGACCCAATACGCACGAGAGGAAATGTCATCCCCAGTGAATCTCGAGAATGACATTTCCCCATTTCCCTTTGAATTATAAAACAATATTTTGTCTGGACCTGGGAGAATAGGATATCTAATATGAATTATTGATTTTGATCGAATCGCCTGTCTGTCTACTTTTCCGAAACACTCTAATTAATTAATTTATTCAACATACATTTCCAAATCAAAAACCACCACCGTAATATATCAGTAAATAATTGAATTTGTTAAATATTCATTTCACATACATAATTAATTTAACACTAAAAAAAAAGCAATGAAACAATAGTGTTTAATAAATAATTTGTTTGTTTTCATATGAAATGAATGAGCATACAAGTATTGAATAGGTAGCAATAGTATGTTAGAAGTCAATAATTGCAAATTGCAAATAGCCAAGTGCAACAACAATAACAGCGTCCTATTTGCGAACAAACGCATATGCACAAATGTATAAACATTTAGCTACCTGCGCAAACAACAACACAATCTAGCCATTAACCTAACTCGCATTTCAAGCGTAAAAACACATAACAAACACTGAACACATGACTGGAAATATTATTCAACATCAATATTAACATTAATCTATTGTTTGGACAACACATAATAATCTGCAAGCCGTCAATGCCAACAACAATTAATCCACTCTAATTCCAGAGGCAGAACAGAGTAGGTTGAGTAATTAATGAGGAAATTTAATTTGAAATAATATTTATTAAATCACGAAAGCAATTAATAGGTAGATGATGGGTTGGGGGTGGTGGTGGTGGTGGTTGATAAAGTAAGTCATGCACACTCGACACGGACGACCGCACTCAATGCGGTGATCAATGTTAAGATTAAAATTCAATTTCGTCCAACTCTACTTTTCCCAGCAGCGTATGAATGCATGCGAGATAATACACGCTACTTGCATATACACTTCGGTCGTGATAGATTTATTTTATCTCTATATGCATTGCGCATATTTCGATATACATGCTATCAATGACTTATGAGTGGCTAGCCAAATGCAGAGATGTTTTTGAGATGCAGGAATTTTGTATAGTTTTATACGAGTATATGCTCTATGGTATGATTGCGTCTAGGAAAATTTAGTGTCGGCAAATGTTACTATTAGCGGGCGCGCACTGACTGTCGGTATGGCGTGGCGGCAATGCTGAAATGAGCAAATGAAGCTCCTCTCGAGAGAGGACTGCAATAAATTCGACTCATAATTCTACCCAATTCATGGAATTGTAGTTAGTTCACTATTTTACATGCACTTTACGCATTCTGCGCACTGGCTGCGTGCACTCACTTTTCACAATTTGTAATTAAAATGCAATTTACTTGGCTGTTAAATGAAAAAACTCCAACTATGCAAAAGAATTGAGTAATTTCAACATTTCAATAATAATAACTAATTATTCGCTAAATTGAAAACTGGTTTTATCTTTACGTTTTACTCAAACAATTTAATAATTCAATTCAGTCATAATTTTAACTATTACAAATGTCCCATTTTTAAGAATGGCTTTGAGTTTATTACTATTAACCTATAAATTATAATTTCACATAAATCTCGCAATAAAATTTTATATGAATATGAAAATATTAAAAATTCATAACTCGTGGTTTTGTTGTTGTTTTAGTCATTCATCGACTTTCATCATGTCACTGAATTTTGCAAACTTTAGAGAAATTTGATAAAAATATTTATTACTTCAGAATAACATCATATTTTCTAGAGATTTAAATTCATTCATTCATTCATTCATTCATTCCAAGACGACGAAAAGGTTCAACAATGTAGTCAAACTTTTCATCGTTTGTCACGGCGTTTTTTCAGCGCGCTCGCAGCCTGCGTGTGGAATTTTTGCATGAGCTGTTTCGGAAAACTTAACGCGCATTTGATATCTGCACTAACTTCTACTCCAATAAACCAACTCGTTTCAGAGCAACGAGAGAAGAGAAAGAGAGACTTTATATTACATAGAGATGTACGACGCCATTGCATCTCCTCCTCGTGCGGATGGCGTTTCCATAAACGTGAAATCATCCCAAGAGCGCGCCGCATAAATAATTTTCAATCAATCGATTTCGAGTGCGCGCTTTAGTTTATGATGCGCTTTATCGGGCGTACGAATAGCATCTTCACTTTGCCAATGTGCGCATGCATATAAAACATCTTTGCAAACGACACGTCATCGTTGGCGGCGGCAGCGGCGAAAGCGGCGAAGCCTTGTCGATAAGACATTTAATTATGAGCGCTTTAGTTTTATTGTTGTGAATAAAATGAACCGCTGCACTTCAGTGAATAACATCGTTCAACTCTTTTGGGGTTTGCATTATGTCGCCTTTCGCCGAAAAGCTTATCTTGTCGAAAAGGAAGAAACTTGGAAATTACGACATCAACAGCAGCAGCGGCAGCAGCAGTAGCAAGGGCAGAAAAGGTAAAGCTGTTTAGTTTTAGGATTATCTATATGTGTGCGTACGCGTACGCATGCTAAATTCCTTTATGCCGGAGAAAACCTTTGTGAATTGCCTGGAATTTTCATCTGCACTGAGCGTTTATCGCATGCTTCCTCCTTGTCTTTCATTACGAAAAATCACGCTCTCGTTATTGCGGCAGCCGTTAGCTTTCGCTGGCGATAACAGCCGCTCTGCATGTGTACAATGTATAATTACATGTTTGCGTAAATACATACTTACTTGAACAACAAGCCTATTTTCATCATCAAATAAGCTGCTACCGTTCGTCCTTGCTTATTTCTAACATGTTATGAAATATGTTGTTTAAATTAAATTCCATGTCTCACTTATTAACTTGGAATATTTCTAGTTACTTTCAAAAAAGGCGACAGAAATATTTTAATCATATTAAAATTTATCTGAGACCGAACTGGTGTTACATAATTATTCACAGATGAAGATTAATAAGGGGATTCCCCTCACTGCAATTCAATTACGTGGTTATATAATATTTTGAACTAAGAATTAACACACTTCACCAACAAGTCTATTTTCATCTCGTCCCTGCTCATTTCTAACGTAAAGAAGTGTCATGAGATATTTTCGTTTAAAGTAAATTCCATGTCTCACGTATTAATTTGGAATATTTCTATTTTCTTTCAAAAAAAGCGACAAAGAAATGATATAATCATATTACAATTTATCAGAGGCAGAACTGGTGACCATTAACGAGGGGATTCCCAATTCAATTGAACTAAGAAGTAACATATTTCAAATACAAGCTTATCTTGAAATAGATTTCATTTCGTCCTTGCTTACTTTTATGGTAATTTCTTGTTATGAAATATTTTGTTTCAAATTAAATTCGACATCTTCCTTCCTCTTCCTTGATATGATTATTAAAATTCCATAATAATGTATCACGTTTTTCATAGTTTAATAGTGTTACAACTTTTGAAAAACAAGGGGATTCCCCTTTTACTAATCAACATTCTTTTAACCAGAAATTTTAAGGGACAATGAATTTCAGATATTCACTGGATTTATGCCGGTGAGTTAATGAAAATTGAGTTAATGATTTCTAATATCTGAATTTTTAATTAACGTAAAAAGCAAAAGTTAATTAGCTGAAATAAGAATAAACCTACAATATAATTATTCTTCTGTGGAATGCATATATTTATTGATATTTGATTAAATTCTAAACGTGAGAGAATAATTTAATTTTATGATAATTATCAAGATATAAATAGAGCCAAAATTGTAATTTTAATTTGATTAAATATTAGAACACCCACACATAGTTTTACTAAACTAAAATAGCATTAAATTTAATTTCAACTTGGAGTCTAGTGTCTCTAACATCATGAACAAATTGAATTACAGCCTAATAACATTTATTAATAATTCGTATTCCGAACGCACGGTTGATGTAATTTAGAGAAGAGAACGAGCATTTCGTCGTTGGGTGTGGTACGGTTGTAAATTAGAATATGTTAACGTGAACAAAGTAAAACGAAAGACGGGAATGAAATAAAATATATTCGTAAACATTTAACCGCCCTCACGTACTTTAACCGCATAAAAATGGCAATTACACGCGAAAGACTATACGGCCGGCGTGGGGTGTAGGTACGTGCAAGTGCATTTAGATAAATAAATAGCAGTAGCGTAGCATAACAAGAGTACAAATAGTTGGAAAAAATTATGCAAAGCGTGCACTCGCTCGCGTTATCATCTAAGAAACAAAGAGTTCGTGACGCATCTGAAGCGTCAAATTGTTTGCCCCCGCCTTTGCTGCGGTGGCGGCAGCATTTGCGGTAATGCTAATTTGAATTGGTAATGACGACACAATGCAAGGTTGTGAAACCGCCGCCATATGTTTCCCCCATCCACCACCCCCCAGTCGGTTTGCATTCGCACCGAGCGCAATCTTTTTCTCTGTGCACCCCATGCACAATATATAAGTACATGGAATGCAAACGTACGGTGGTGTGCCCACTACCATTTTATATGCATGTATAAAAATGTGCGCATCCCTTTGCGCCCGAATGTAGTTGGGATGTAAATGTCGAGTGGCACTAGATTTTCAAGGCATTTGTGTGCCACCAGCCAGACACACAACAATACACAACTATTACGGGGCTGTTTCCACGTTTGCACTCGGGGGGGCTGAATGTGCAACTCTGCTGCACTGCTGCCTCCACGATTCGCATTTTTTCCTTCGCTTCGTTTCGTGAAATAGCACACAACACCAATGCTCGTTTCTGACAAGTGTATTCCCAATGAGTCAGCAAAAGACATTTTTTTTATGCGTGTTTATTCATAGATACAAAGTGTTTATGAAATATTAACTCAACTCATTAATATTTGTTCAATTCGCATTTAATATCACGTTATTTATAGTTCAATAAATTTTTATTTAGTACAACATCGAATCCCATACGAATGAATAATCATAGTACCTCTAAAAAATTGATGGCAAGAGAAAAACTATGCGTTAAATATTCACGACGGATTTCAAATAACACACGAATGCTCAACTCCCAAGCAATCTCCAGTCATGCATTTATACATTTTTATAGAAATTATTGCCCTCGCGTGTGTCGAGCGAGATATTTTTCGCATCGGCAGCAGCAACAGCATCGGCGGCGGCAGCGTTTCGAAAACTAGCTCTTCTTCTAACAGCCCCGGCTGTACAACGGACGAATACAAGGCAAATAAATAAAAGACAGCAACAAGCGGCTGCGGCAAGCAAAAATATATTCAAGCGTATATCATTTTAAAGCAGAAAAACGAAAAAAGTTTTGCAACAAAAACGCATTGCACAAGACGCATAAACAAAATACGAATTCACCATCACCACCGCCACCGCCGCCAACGTAGTTGCCGCCACAGTGCAAATGCAGCAAGCACAAGATGGAGCACTTTCATCAAGCCACAAATGAGACTTTTGATCAACTTTTTAGCATTTTACTCCGTTCTTCTGCGCGAGTAACGTTCATAAACTGTGCGCATGCAACAAACGAGAGCACAAAAAGAAATATACGTGTTAAAGGAATGGCTAAATCTGCATGTAAAAGCGTAATTTCATGCTCTTTGCAAAAATGGTACTTTGTCTCCCGTTTCATACAAATGCGCACCAAAAGTAGCTTGATTATCATAATTTAAATAATGATTTAATCAATTAAAAATGTTACCACACAAAGCATGTGACTGTGATGAAATAAATTTTTGTAATGAATGAGGAAGAGGAAATAAAGGCTTTTTTTAAATTGACCATTAAATTTTGTGAACGACACGTGCTTGTGAAGGGACACATTTAGGGACTGTTAAGGGAATTATTAACACAATAATAAAATTGTTTTGGGACCAAGAATGGTTGACGACGTGTGCGCGTTCTTACACATTGTTCGTCCGCTCGCTAACCAGCAGCCAGGAGCGCATTTCAAGCGCAAACTGGACGCGCGTGCTGGTCTTGTTCTCTCGTCTCGGAGAGAAGAAGGAATTGCGCGAAGGCATTCACGCAATGTGCACACAGCCCGTTGTGGTGCTGATTCAATAAAGGCGACCGGCCAAGATTTGCTTCATTCTCGCCGCCGCTCTCCGGCGGAAAGCTATTGCCGCCACCCTCCAAGCTGCCGTCGTCCATCAGGAGATGTAATTATGCCGTTTTGTGTTCGAGGCGAGCAAGGAAACTTACATACATACATATGTATCTTGAGCATTCACGATTTTCCTTGTCCTCTTCGTCCTCGTCCTCGGCGTTGGCGTTGGCGTCGTTTTGATATAGTTGTTAGTTTAATAAAGTGACCACTTCCGGTCGCTAGAGCTTGCGTCCGCTGCCGTCCGCCTTGAGGCGTACATAAATTATCTGGCGAATATTTATTGTGCCGCAAAATCTCGGCGTGCTAACTGCCCCAAGACACATTTCTATGCGAAAATCTTATCTCGAAGCAATATACATTTCACTATTATAATGGAATTTCGCCGAGAACTCTTGCTTCTCAATCTTTGGAACGCATTCTAACCTTACTCGAGAGGGGTTAAACTTCAAGGGGGCACAATTTCAGAAATTTATGCTCCGACGGGTTGATTTGATCCGCAAATATTGAGAAATTTCATTGCCCGTTTCAATTCAAATTGTTTTAATCGACCGATTGTAATTTAATTAAGTTTATTTACTAATTAAATTACTTGCTCAAAATATTCTGCTGCTGAATTTCTCAGATGGAAAATGATGTGATGTAATTTGGAAAATAATATTCTTTACGTGACAAAAAAACATTTCTGAAGCTCATACGAAAACTTTATGTGCTCACGAAAAAGAAGTGATGCCTTTTACGCAAACTTGTCGGTCGTATTTAAAATTAGCGCACGCAATGGGCCAGCCCATAAAGCTGTGTAACTAAGAAGAACAGAGCGCGGGAGGCGGCAAATTCATGAGCCCCCTTTGAATTGCCCTTCCGGCCGGGTGAAAAGCAGCGCCCGAATACATTTTCATTTTTCTTTGATACTCCTGCCCTGCCCTGCCGTGCCGCCGCCGTTCACACACGCGTATGCCCATAGAGGTTCTTTCAACCCACGCGAGGGCGGCAAGATATTTTTCGCCTGCGTGGCCCATGCGATTATCCCACGTTTGACGCCCATTAAAATACCCTCGATGCTAATGCAGTGTGCGATTTACAGCCGCCGATTGCACCATGCGATAACTGTTGGTGTTCACTGTGTGATCGGAGGCGGCAGCCGGCAGGCAAGCGAGCGAGGACGGGAAGTGCGCGCGCGTGATCCTTGAAATATATTAAGTGCGCCTTCGCGGATGCTGATAAAGTATTTAATTAAAACTTATCGCTCTGATAAAACATTTCAGCAATGTGGAATATTTAATAATCGAAAAAGTCATATATTGCGCGGAGGCGGCGTTCCACAACTTTCAAGCTTTAAATGCTAATTTATAGTTTTAGTTTGGTGAACATATTGACTACGTACCTACTTTATTTATTTGTTTCATCCCTTAACTAATTTATTTCCTCTTTACTACTACTTAATAAGGGAAAACTTTTAATTAAAAATTAACATTACGTCAATTAGGAAAACAGGAAATTTCATTGCTATAAGCGAATTGGTACACGAAAAATCGCAATAAATGTGACATGAATTTCAAAGCAATTAAAAAATTTTTACATAAACACTTTTGAATTAACATCCCCCGGAAATGGATGCATTTTAATGACATTTTTCGAGGGTCTCAACCGGGCTACAGTTTATTTTGACAATTTCAAATGTATTGGTCGTGTTTGGTTAATGGGAAAATGTAATGTAATTTGATTTATTCGCGCCGCAAACGCGAACAGCCCCACTGCCGCCGCCGTCGCCGCCGCCTGCATCATCGAGTGCAAATATTATACGGGAGACCACACAGCGAGCAGCAGCGGCAAACAACAATCCTCGACAAACACAAACCGCCTCCTCATTGCCGCCGCTGCCGCATGCGTTCCTCATCGACTACGATTTCCCACGACCAATTAACCATTAACAAGCAGCCAACACGTTTGCGCCAAAAATTACATTTCGAATTCGAAAGCTCATAAATCAAAATTACGCAGGTATGATATATGTACTTTTTAATTAATTAATTAAAACCGCTAATATAGCGTAGCGTTCGAAAGCCATTTATTTGCTCACTTAAATTGTGCGTACCTATTCGCCAATAATATTATGATGATGCTGCTGCTGCTGCTGCTGGTGCTGCTTTGTAAAAAAGTTAACATTTCGCTTGATGCTCTCGCGGATTATTTTCGAAAACGGCACTGATATAATTTATGAGCGAGCAGCAGCTCAGAGCTCTTCAAATGCTTCTTGCGCGCGCGGAAAAAGCGGATGCGGTGGCACGCAGCACGTGAAGAAGTATTGCATATAATGATTAACGAGTGTCTTTTTTGTCAGCGCCGCGTCCGCTCGTCATGTAATAATATACACTTGCGTGAAGCGCGCGCGCTCAACGCCACTTATTTCGCAACGCGCAAAAACGCTGCGTTTAATGCTCATCTATATGAAATTTATTTTAGTTATTATTTGCGCACCACTGCGGGGTGTCGTGCGCTGTGTTGTCGTTCTTTAGAAATGCCCTCGGAACGTGAAGAGGGAGCGCAACTTGAATGATTAATTAGGATGCATACCAAAGCCTCTGCTTTTTGGCGGTCGTTGAATGCAAAAAAAACATGCTGTTTATGTGGTAAATACCAGTTCAAGGACATTTTATGATTATGTTATTAATAAGTTTTCACCACAACATATCACAATAATAATTTATATTTCAAATATACAAAAGTAACGAAAGATGCAATCGTCTTTTAAATCCTTCCTTGGTAACTGGGCTATTAGGTTATAATAGGGGTATAGATTGTATAAGGGTGGGTGTTATAATTATAATATTACATTACACAACGTCTTGGATGGTTTGGTTCCAAAGTTATTCCATATTTTATCCTTTTTTGATTTATTTATGCTTTCTAACCTAAAAATGTCATAGACATTCTAGATATTTTAGGGATTGGGTGTGACAATCCTTATTTTTAATTAGGGTATTCCCATATTTATGTTTTATAAACTGTGAGATGTAGTAATACGATGTGCAATTTAAGTAGTTGTATAAGGGAGAAAATATAAAAATCCAGGATATTTTGAAGATACGTGTTGCTCAATTGCGATCACAATGCGCGCATCTTCATGCGACGGACAATAACATAGGATAAAGATTACAGCTATACGTTGAATGCATATACACGCGGATGGCGGGTGGTTCTTTTGCTGTTGGTAGCAAAAGTGATTTAACTTTACCCCCGAGGGCTGCGCGCCTCGTTTCCGTTGGTTTCTTTCATTGTGCGTCGCCGACGCTCATGTGCCCGTACGGCAGGAGGAGCGCTCCTTGTATTTTTTCCGTGCGCGATGTGCGCGCTCGCTGCTCTCATGCGCGCCGAGATTATGCTCTTGCGCCGCGAAGTGGATTCGCAGAGATGCTTAAAATAAATGCTCACTCACCTGAAAAAGATAAAGAAACAATGGTTTAGTTTCGGCTGCGCTTTCCAATTCCCCTACTTCAACTTTCCGTGCGCACCGCCGCACCGAGCGCAGCGCGCACTTTATTCGAGCAGATATTATGTGCGGTTTTGCTTCATTGAATGCTTTCTCGTATTAGATTCGCCGCCCGCCCGCGCGCCGTGATTTTCGCGCAACGTCGAATAGCGTAATATGCACCGCACCGCCACGAGGTATAACTGTCGAACGGCTCAATGCAAATATTTCACAGCAATAAAGACGCGCGCGGAGCGATCGCGATCCGTTTTTTAAACTCGCATTTGTATTTATTGATTTTGCGTATTGTCGATTCGCGTGCTGCGATCGAAGAAGATCACTTTTATATTAAACATTCCGTAGCATTGCTTCCGCGTGGATGGACATTTTTTCAAATTTATTATTGCTTTGACATATTAAAACCAAATTCTTTCAATTTGTCAAGTTATATGCATTCAATTTGCTTCGGGTATTCACAATTTATACAGAAACAAATAAGACAAGTAAGGGAAGACTTAAAATTATTTCTAATACATGGTGATAAATATAAATTTAGGGGGTTGTTTTTATCACGTGATCTGGTTTCACTAAATTTTTCACTATTATTAGAGTGAAATCGTGAGAAGTAAACAGAGATAACATGTTTCAAACTTTCTGGATACAAATCTGGCCTAAAATGATCCCAACCCTAGCTAAAAATTTTAGGGGTAGTGTTTCTATTTGTACCGATATTGTTAATTCAATTTTTGGGTAGTAAAAACAAAAGCTTCCGCTTAAAAGCAAAATTAAAATCAAAGTTTTATTACTTTTCAAAATTTAGAATTATGACAAAAAATATATGAGAGAACCAATTTTAGCAATCTAAATAAAGCTATTGAAAGTGCACTTGAAATCTCATCTAGTTGAGAAATAAGTTTACATTCAAATGTGATAATAGTTTGATGTAGTAGCGCTAAGCGATTTAGTAGAATGCGTTGATACACATTTGAATATCAGCACGTATCAGTTTCACATTAGCAGTCAAGTAAATATCAGCGAACGATGTAATTAAATTAGACGACGCATTTCCATTCTCATGGCAGTACCTTTTCTTCAACGCGCTCACTGCTGGCATTGCAGGCAGCCACCCTCCGCCAGAGCTCATGCACGCATGTAGTTCGGATCGTAATGAACTATATTAAACATTAACACGCGTCGTATATTGGATGGTTGCGCAACTCGCGAAACTTATGTCGCTAATTAATTGCCAGCGAGGCGGCGCACGAGGTCGAAATTATTTCCTCGTAATTAATAAGCGCAAATTCAATTAAGTGATTTTCGTATGCCTCGCGGCTGCCGACGTGCACGTAATACCACAAAGCGCATTAAATGTTAGTTTTGGGTACGCTCGGTCTAATAATGAATGAATTTCCAGCCTATTGTTATTGTCAATTTCTTCCCACAAGTGGGAATAAACCACACAATATAAATGAAAAAACTACAGTAGCTTCCACTTATTACAACCCTTAAAATAAAAATTATCTTTCCTAACGCCAAGTTGAATCACGCATTTTTCTCATGGAAAAATTGACAACCCCTATAATTTTTTAAAACTTAAAGCAAAATTCATTTCTATGAGCAATAAGTTAATTCAACCACCCCCTAAAGCAACAAAGGCTATTCTTACTTCCTGGATCACCACACTACAATCCAGGCTTTACCTCTTGGGGGATGCTATTTCTTTTATTGAAAACGATTGACTTACCAACAAATTTCAAGCTTAAGGTTCTTAGAACTGAAGAAATAAATAATTTCTTTAGATACCTAGTTTCCCAGATAACAGCTGAATTTGGTGGTTGATTTAACCCTGTGATAATGGAATAACACTGTATTTGAATTGTGTATGCGAGCAGAAGTTGCAAACACGAAATGAATCGTTTAATATTAAATGGCATTGCTTCGCGTTCATTTTATTTGCATGTTTGCACACTGCTCGTTAATTTTTTTGCAACGTCGCTGAAAACATGCAAATTTTGAAGAATTTGATAAGCAGCAAAGTTGGAAGCGGCGGTCTCGCGCTGCGTTGTGAAAGTGCAGTTATGAAAAGTTTTAAATCTTTTACGCTGCTGTTCCAGGAAGACTATAAAAAAGTTATGCGACGTATGCGAACAGTGCTAGCCAAGTAAACAATGCGCACGGACGGTGCAAATGATGCTTTCGTACATTTCAGCATGCAACAGCATAGCAAGCAAGCAATTTCAAATAATTTCAACCACTTTACTAACAGCAGCAGCATGAATTTCCCTTCGTGCGTTCAATAATTAGCCTCAATCTATGCTCGAACATAATGTAACATGAACCGAAATAAAGTTATTAATTAAATTCAATGTTTCAATGTTCCCAGCGAACAATTCGAATTTATCTCCGTGTATTATTTCGAATTGCGGTTAAGTTAGTGCATTTCACATGGTAAGTGAACATTTTATTTATTTACATGTCGGATTATAAGAGATAAATTGTGGACAATTATTTAATGAACAAAAATCAGTTAACTAGATAAATACGCGTCAAGTTAACTAAATAAACAATGCAATGCTGAAATAATTTGCGGCGCAATAGGGCGCAAAACGGATAAGGGTTGAAGGGGGGAAGGGGGGGAACCAGCGTAATTACAGTCCAGAAATGCTAGTCCAGTGTGAACATCCGAATGATGTTCGATGCGGTATTTCGGCGTGAAATTGAAAATTACAAATCATTGAATACGGTAACGGCGCCAACGGTGGCAGCAGCGGCAAGCGGCGGTGTTGGCGGCATATCGAGTGACGATATGAGTTTGATGTTGCAATACAGGCGGCGGCGGCGGCGGCGGCGGTGGCGGCGCTATCTCCGTGCGCGAGTTTTATTAAATCGCAAACATAGGTTATTCGCACGTTGCTACGCATTGCACGCAATCATAAACTAGCGTGCGAATCCCAGTACGCCGCGCGCGAAATTAAATTGGATAATAGGTAATTATAAGGGTTTAATTAGTCGCCGTTATAATCTGCGCGCGCTAATTAATAAACGAAACCGAAGCGCGTTCATTCGTCCGCGGGTGCAACAATTTGTTGTTGCGTACCCACCCGAATTCTGCAATATCGCGATGTGCTCGCTGCCTTGTTATTGCTTCGTTCGATTTTTCATTATTGCTCGCTGCGTAATTGTTTGCATGGCGCACTGCAAAATTAATAGCTTTATTGCGTTTTGAGTTACACTTCACAGCTACGTACTTTCGCATTTCCAATTTCGTAAACTACATTTCAATGCTTGTTTGATTGTTTTATGCATGTTAATATTTGATAGTTCATTAAAATCGCAATCATTCAATATTCAAATGAGTTTAATCTCATCCTAGTTTCAAATTATTAGAAGAATTTTTGGTTAAGTAAAAAGAAATCCACGTTTTTTTGAAAATGGAAACAAAAGCATCTATGAGAGAGATGCCTAATAAAATTAGGTGCAAAATAGATGCAAGTTGTTGATTAAAATTTCAATTTCACGCTGAAATAATTAAATATAAAATTTGTCATTCAAAAATCTAAGAAAATAGTAAAATTCTATATGGTTTTTCTCATTTTATTATTATTATTGATAACACTAGACAAATATACATTTTCTATGAAAATGTTTATTTTGGTTTTCCCGTTAAAACGCTTTTCCGAGATAGAAAATTTTTATTAATAATTTGTAAACGTAGAAATGAAATTGATAATTAAAACAATGAAACATTTTAATCGTTTTAAAAGAAAAGCATGAAAAGTCAACTAGCATTTGTCATTCGTATACAAAGAGGTCGGAAAAGTTTTAATTTATTTTAATTATTTTAATTGCAATTTGGCACTGAATTCAGACGGAAAATTCAAATTCGGAATGTGCGCGCAATGACCAAACAGCATTCACATTCAGGCAAGAGTCGAGAAGAGGTGCTTTTCTTTCGTTTGCTTGCTGCGCGTGTTGCATATTTCTCTGGATGTATGTGGCTGTGTGTATGTGTGTGTGTCGCGTAGTCGTCATCATCGTCCTGTCCGTGACGAGGGTGCGGCGTGGCGCACGGTAAGGATGGTACGATGTAAAATTGAATAGCGAATTACACTTTGGCGCTACGTGCAGAGAAAGCGTCGACTTTCCTTTTATTTCAAGTACGGCCAGATATGCGAACGCGTGCTCCTCTTTTTACCCATAGAAAACTCCGAAGGACAACTTGAGTCCTTAACAGGATATCCAAGTAGATATCATACGTTCCGTTCGTTCGTTCGTTCGTTTTGCGAACACGTATACAAATCCACATCCGGCATAATAAATGTAAACTAGACGTACACTCTCGGTCCTTGGTCCTTGGTCCTCGTCCTTTCACGACTCGCAGATTAAATAAAACCTCATTAACAAACGCGAACGCGCGATAAACAACTTTGTTGGCAATGCGCAATCATAATTAAAGAGTTTCTTTCACAAGCCGCAGAGTGCGCAAAAAGCAAACATGATTTTTAAGGGGCGCATAAATTGTGGAAAACGTTTGGTTAAATTCGGTTTTATTTTAAATCATCATCGCGGATTTTCGAAAGCGTGTATTTTACGCGTCTCGTGCCGCTGCCGCCACCGCTGCCGCACATAATAAAAGCAGTCAATATCTTAGCGGGGGCGCGCGAGATGGCAAAGCCGTAAAAAAATGAACGCGCGCGAATGTGAATTTTACCAGTCATAAAATTGAAATTATGGATACGAAAAAATCATTATCGTCATCGTCAAGTCCTGGTGGCGGCGCTCGCAATGGTGATATGCGCGCTCGTCCGCCCCCGGGCTGCTGGGCATTCCTTGAACATTCCCACAGAATGTGCACTAGTCCCGCTGGTGCGCCGGATGCTTGCGCGACTGATAGAGAATAGCGCGAGGCGGTATTATAATAATCGTGTGTGGAGCACGCCGCCCCCGGCATGCTGGAGTATGCGAAAAATAAGACGGCAACCATGGGAATATGATTGGGAAAGCGCTCGGAAAATTCCAGCGGGCGTGCGTGCAGCCGCAGCCACAAAACAAGCGCAAGGCGGCAAAATCGTCGAATACTTAGTTGTGCCGAAAAGGCATTGCGGCGTACGAAATCTTTTTATGCATGAATCTTGAACGATGAAATCAAATTTTTTTGCACGAAAAGCTGTGCATATTTTCATATTCAAATGAAATTTTCATTGATTTTCCATTACAATCCATCATAAACTAAAAATTCCACAAACACGAAAACTTTTTGCTAAACGTAATTAAACGTAATAAAGTGGAAATTTTATTTAAGCAAGGAAGGAAAGTAAAAGAAAAGTAACAAAATATTATTTATGAACTAAGACCTTTAATGGTACAACTGTAGATGATAAAATTTCAACTGTCAAAGTGCAGTAGTCAGCTAAACTTGGGTAATGGAAATGAAAGCTGGCAGTTTTTAGTGTTTGGCGGCGCGCGGGGGCGGGTGCGAATACAAACATGTATAGCGACGTGGGCGGAAGTGAAATAAGGAATAGTTTTGAAACACCCTTAAGAAATAATGAAAGAATGAGATGGGAAATGTCTATGTCA
Organism: Aleochara curtula; assembly: GCA_963978815.1. Lineage (NCBI taxonomy): Eukaryota > Metazoa > Arthropoda > Insecta > Coleoptera > Staphylinidae > Aleochara > Aleochara curtula. The sequence goes on along the minus strand of OZ022216.1, from coordinate 12,585,772 downwards.
CTTTGATAGTGAGCAACTTATAAGCGAACTATTGTTATAATTTATTATTATTACCAGTTTTGCCAGCAGACGGTTCAGAGTCCTAATAAACTAACCGCAATCATTTTATTATCAATAGCAAGCAAAATAGCAATAACAAAATATGTTTAAAGTCAATAACTTCTTATTGTTTCTTCTAATAGTTGTTGGTCTTGCTAAGAACTTATTTCACTTTTTATTATAATTATTCAAAATTTATATTGCCTGGTAAAAATTCTATTTATTGTTTATTAGTTATTAAAATTTACCAAAGATGACGCGTAAAGTTAGAAACTATAATTTCATTGAAATTTTCCTTTTTTTATATTTTTTATCGGATTTTTTTGATAGTTTTCGATACTTTAGATATTCCAAATTACCTTCCTAAAGGGATTTTATAAAATACGAATTATTTTAAAAGTTATAGGCATTTTAATATCGTGAGAACTCGACTGGTTTGAGTAAAACAAAAACTTTAAACACGGTTTTCTCGAAACTAATTTGCTCATAAAATCTCAAGTTCTAATGAGCCGATTCACTTTAAATTTGGCATGAATATTCTTTATATCTCTCTCTATAGTATGAACCATCAATTACTAAAAATTTCAAATGTTTATTACCTTTTAAAAATTCGGAAAGGAAACATTTTAATTTGAGTATTTGTCACTTTGCGAAAAAATTCTTTATTTTCAGTTTTCTTGGTTCCTACGATAATGACATTTGTACTAATTAAGAATCTACCCTACTTTTTTATTTACGATGACCAGAAGAGTAGGAAAGATGCACAAGATGGCCATAGTGTTTTTTTCCCTCTGATTCAACAACGCATAACTTACTCAAATTGAATTTTTTAATGAAAATTTTAAGAATAATTAGGTAACAAAAAATGGATAGTAAAATATCAATTGCCCTTCTTTTATCAATCGTCATTACTTATGCATTAGATATGTTATTTTCTTGTTAAAAAAGAATTACTGAAAATAATTAATTAACTTGATAATTTATAAAAACTTTTTGCTATACTTAGCTTCAACGTCGTTAGGACAAGAAAGTACTTAAAAAATTTAATGAAATATTTTTAGAGGATAATAAAACAGGCACGTACTAGTGCAATAAAATTTAAGGCGGACACTTACGTATAATTTTTTTAAAGTTAGTCCATTAACGCATTTTATCAATGTATCATAAAGTCAAGTATAATATCATTGCAAAGTGAAAACCGATATTGGTTGGTATTGCAAACACGCAAGAAGAGCGGCCATTCGATGAGGGGTGGGTGGGGGGTGGGATGCAAGCGCTGATAATATTTTGGGAAGAAGATGTCTCCGGCGTGCGCCATTTAGTCGAAATGTTATAGAAACGCGGACGAGCCGTAACACGCATTTACATAATCCGCTGTGGCGCGCCGGGCGTCAATTCAGATTGAGGGGAAGAAAGAAAACTGGCGAAAATTTCTTTGCGCACAACGCATACATGCGCGGCGCGAATAACATTTTTAAAAATCAGCGCCATTCTAGTGCTATTGTCTTTAGGCTTCAGCATTAACAATTTCAAATATGAATTATGCATGGACCGTCTTATAGAAATGCGTGGCCCTCTCTCACTGTCCCTCCCACTCGTGCTTCATCCCCATGTACTATTTTCACGTGCATCCCCCACGGGGATCTTTTATATGTATTTTTTTTCGGCTGTTCTATATGACGACTTCGTTGGAGGTCGTTGGAGGCTCCAGCACTCAATGATGCATCCATTCCAATCCTCACTCGCGTTCGCGTTTTCGTGGAGTGGCGCGCGCAAAAGAAAAGAAAAAGCCGTAAGAATATAAAATAACATGAGAAAAATTTCACCCTCTTTAATCATCTTATATTTTCGTCTGTGGCCCCCTCTCATAAGAAAATGCATTGTTATTCAAGTCCATAAACTTAAAGTTACTCTCGAGAATGTTTTGATAATTTACTTGCACTTTATTCATTATTCATAATTATTATTCACTATTCTCCATACGTTCGAATTTTGTCATATGAAATTTGCATCCTCTTGTTGCAGAAATTTTCAATTTTTGAAAATTTTACGATGATGCAACCTTTAATAGGTTTACTAAATAAAGGGACGCACATTTTTGGATGGCACAGCACTAATCCTGTTGATGGCGACACTGCCGTCGAGAGGCGGCAAATATGTTCGACAAACGTGTGTTTGTGTACGCACTCCATAAAAGTCACGAGCGGCATGTTGATTTTGAAAAGGTTTTGCTTTTACGGTCGCGCGAATCCGAACACAAACAGCAGGCTTGCGCGTCGCACGCTATTGTTTTAGGTTGCGCGGTGGTGTGGGCGGCCGTGCTCGGAATGAAGCGAACGCTGCCGCCAAAACTGAGTGAGTTACGTACTACTCATATGCATGAGGGCGGCTCGCACCGACTTTGCATGCATATGAGACGGAGGCGGCTGTACGTACGTACGGCCTGCATGCTCCAAGTGCCCGCGAGTTAGACTTTTCGAGATTGTTAGGGTCAGATATTATAAAATGAAACGAAAACAATCTGGAGGGCATTCATTTTCCGCATTTTACTTCGTCCATCTCAAACGTTATTCCAGTATATGTGATGAACTGTGTTTATACTGGGTGTTATTTAAAATATCTTCTCCTTCTAATAACCAACGTATCTCTTGACTAGTTATGATCTATATTCTTTTCTTTAAACCGAACGAGAAAGGAGAGAGTGGCTCAGTGGGAGGAGGGTGAGGTATAGTCTTGGGGTCTCTGGTTCGAACCCGTTTGGTAGCATTTTTTTTATTCAATTGAATAAATACGTACAATTACTTATAACTATTCCTGTATTAGAAAAACCTCCCCCAGCAACTATTAATTTAGAAAACACATAAAAAATACTGGCAATAAATAACAATTTAAGCTGGGCAAATTTATCTTAAAATAAGCATTTTATTAAATGATGTAATCGTAATTTTATGTTACTATAATATTAATTATAATTCACCTATATGATAAATTGTATTTTCAATTGAAAACATAAACTTATACGTCGGTATCATAATTCTTCAGGATTAAATTATGTTAAATATGTTTGAAAACAAATTACCATAATTTAATGATTTATACCAAATGCACGTTGAAAATATGCAATTTGTGTTGAAATTCATCGCAGCCAGTTTCATTTAAAGTTTGATAAATACATGGTATTTCAGAGAGTTTATCTGAAAATTTCCAATTTAATTTCCTCGGCGTGTCGGCTTCGAGAAAATCGTAACACGAAATCCTTGAAACAAATTCGTGTCATTTTTCATTGGCGGAAGTTATAAAAAGTGGCAGCAAGTTAGCGCGCGCACGGCGAGGAAAAGGCACACGTAGTTGATTAATTCGGTATCGCGAAAATTGGCGCAGCGCGCGGCGTGCAAGTAATGTCAATAGCAAATGACGTAAAAATAACAGCGACACGAAAACTTCAACTGCAGAGTGCAATTGCGTCCTTCCTTCTATTACCACCACCAGCACCAGCAGCACCTCCAGTGGCGGCAGCGGCATTCAGCAGCGTTCGCTCCTTGACGACGAAAGGGACGAGAAGGCTCAAGTGCCAGTGCGAACTTATGCAGGCGTGTAAACTTTAAAAAACACTAAGCATGAATATTCAACACAGCGCGCATTTACACGCCGGCCGTCCGCCGACCGGCAATTATCGAAGCAATTTGCCGGAGCAATCCTCGATTGAAAACTTTTCGAATACCTCTCGACCCGAGCCACCAGCCTCGCACAATGCCACCGCCGCCGCTGCCTGCCGGCACGTTCGCGTCCATAGTTCTTCTTTCAAAAGCTCCTTCCAGCCACCGTCGAACGCCAATACTCACCGCCTCCGCTTTTTCTGCCTTCGCAATACAGCCGCCGTTCTCTTTAGCACATTTTCAACTTTTATGCAATTTGCCTCCACCGTCAGGTCTTCATAATCACTATGTGTTTGCAAAACTAGTTCTATTTCGTTCACGTTCTATTCAATTTGCATTTATTGATTTACTTCTAGAAAAAAATTTACTTTAATATTTATTTTATTCAGCAGAATTTCTTAATAGGTGAAATTTCCACATTTTTGAATGATTTAAGTAGGAATTTTTAAGATAATTTTTGTTTTTCCAGGAAAAACTTTTATGTTAAGTGAAATTGTACGATGAGATAAAAAATAGACTATTTGTACATTTCGCATATTTTGATTCTATTATTTATTATGATTAACGATATCTCAACACATCTAAAAGTACTCATTTGTCAGATGTCAAACAAAGCAGAGCGTAACTAACCCGTCTGCCGCCCCACGACAGCCACCCCACGTTTTCTGTACATAAACATACACGCAACGGAATGCCACCGCCTCCGTGCCGCGTACGCACCCTCCACACCGAGCAATTTCTGGTTCGGTTCTTCGCGTCCGATGTTTTTAAAGATAGCGCGCGCTCTTTGCGCCGCTTTTTCGCCCCCGTTGGCGCTATCTCTATAGATGGATAGTATAGTGGAACTGTCATTCGTAGTTACAATCACAACAAACATATCAAACGGACGACGATATATCTATCTTTGGCTGATGGCCGTTTCAAAGATGCAAAGCGAATAAAAAACAAAGTAAAACGAAATAAAATGGAACTTTTTGATATTTTTCCGACGAAAACTTATGCGAGTAATACCAAAATGGTTCGCATGCGCAATTCCTTTTTATGTATGCATTTATTTTATATACTGAATGTTTTAATAATTCAACTAAACCCTAAAAATGAATTAAGCTTGAGCACTTGAGCTGTTATCGTATGAATAATTATTTTCTAAATTAAGTTAATAATTTAATTGTGAGATTTCATTGGATTTAGTTATAAAGTGGAATTGTAATGGCAGGAAAGCGGAAGTGCATTGAAATTGTAACATCTTTGGTCAATTGTAATATACGTATACATTTATAAAGCTGAGCCATAAAAGTACTAAACGTGGTGCTTATTGCAGCTTTTCCCAAATGAAAGTCGGACTTTAGTGCGGCGTCCAGATTTTCAAATTTTATGCATCGCGCATTGTTCTTCAAGCATCAGCTCGCGCAATAGAATGAGCACAACGCAATGCCAAAAATGTTTAAATTACTCGCAATACTCGTAAAATGCATACTCTTTCAGCGAGCCAAACACAAACACTGCGGATCGTCGAATGCCAACTTTAACGAATGTATTTCATGACGATGACTATTATCATTGCTTCATTTATACCACCCCCACAAAAACTTAATTAACAAAAATTCTTTAAATTCCATTTTCAACCGCAAAATAACCGATTTGCTACTTGTTCTTTACACATAAATATTATTTGATAATCTGCTTTATCTTATAAAGTTTATATTATAGTAGAGTTACAGCGGGGAATCCCCGACTAATAAGGGATTATTATCAACACAAATATTGTTTCATAATAGAGTAAATTAAATAATAAATATTGATTATTTTAATTTTAACTAATCTTATTTTGTATTATGCTTATATTATCGATATTAGATGATTATGAGTTAAATTGGGAAATCCCCAACTAATAAAATATTATTATCAACTGTATTATTGTTTAATAACAGATTTTAATTAATCTTCAGTTGTACCATGCATATAATATCAATACTTGCCGATCATGAGTTAAATTGGGGAATCCCCGTCAGATAAGGGATTATTATCAATTGGAAAATTATAAAATTGCGTAACTAGATTAGAAGGAATAATTATTGAAAACTTTGTATTTTAATTAATCCAGAGTTGTAGCCCTTAAAATTTTAAACGTTTATTGGTAGAAATATAATCATTAATATGAGTATTAAGGAAAATTATTGAAATATGTAAATTGTCAAAGGAAACATACACAAACGTAGTTAGCATTCGAAATTGAATTTTTGCCGTGCATTCCGTGAACCGTGGCAAATGAATGTAAATATAAAACAATGATTCGCTTCTTAGCCTTTTCTTGGTTCGTTTGAACGCTGATAAAAGCCGGATGTCTCCTTGCATACTCGTCATATTCAAATATCAAAAATTGCTACTTATGCTGGAGCGTATTTCGGTATTCAGATGCCGCCTAATTCTGTTTGCTTACTTTAGCAAAAATTTCTGCAGTCGCACAATCGTCGACGACGTTCGTTGCGCACTTGTGCTCATCGTTTTTTCTTCGTGTTCGCGTTCATCGCGCGTCTCGCCCGGCAAAGAGCAAAAAACATTCCGCACAACGAAATTCCGAATTTTTCCCAACCCAGCCGGCCACAAGAGCGCAAATCTGCATTGCAAAATACAAAACATATTTGATATTCCCGACGAAAACTCCAGGTGCACCGCTTCCATATTCTATGGACGTGCGTTCCCGCGTTCTTCTCCTGTCCGTCGAGGACGATTTTGTGTCTGTTTGCCCTTTTTTTCCACTCCGTCGTTTATGCTTCTGATTAATGTTTTTCTTATTCCTGGATTAGACGTAAATTCTTAAAAGCAAGCCGGATATTTTTCCCATGTTTTCCATATTGATTCGTATAAATAAATAAATAAAGAAACGGAAATAAATTACTTTCCTCAATTTAAATAAAACGTTCTCCAATATCCATCAATAAATTCAAGTAAGCATCTATTATTTATTGATAAATTTATTTCAAAAAATTATTACCTTACAATTAAGAAATTTAAATATAATAGAAATTAAATGATCAAATAATTACGTCGTTATAAACGAAATATTATAATTTCACAAAATAGTAGAAAATTGTAATATTTCTCGATAGATTAAGTTGTTATATCCGAATGAAATATTGACAAATTTGGTGTTACTTTCTGAAATGTCTAAAAATTATTTCCATATCGGACGTAGACGTTATAAACAAAATACTTTATTTAGCAATCATATTTTTTAAAATATTTAAATATTTTAAAACTTTGTTTCGGCATTTCTAGATCAAATAAGTGTGGGAATAATTTATTTTTAGTCATAAAATATCAGTTGGATTATGAAATAATAAAATAGAATTGAGTGACTGTTAATACACGGAACAAAGCCTCTTGAGAGCGCCGATCCAATTGTCTACTCGCTTGTCATCCGTAACACATTCGTAATACATTTTTTCGATATCTCTCGCGCGTTTAAGTCATCTCGCGCTGTCAATAGTGCGCTAATGCATCAGCTGCTCGCTGAGGGGGAACAAAGACTGAAGTGTTTCGCGATATGCGCATACGCTGATCCGTTCTGACGTTTGGAAGAATATTATAAATGGATATCACTCACGCGTATTGCAAATATACGAGGAACGGCGTGCCCGCGCACGACAGATATCAACAAGCGTGCGCATTTCACGAGCAAACGACTTATCGACACATTGTTTACAAGTCAAACGTACGCATCAATTCCATGTCTCGTTTGCTCTTTGTCCATGATGGCGTTAGCGATCCAAATGCGCGTACAGTTGTATTAAATTTAGTTCAGCATCGCATCGTGCGTATCGTGTGCGCGAAAAACGCAACAGAATGTGCACACACTATCAGCGCATCCGTCTTCGAGAACAAAACAATTTGACATGCATAAAAGTGTGTTCAGAGAGGATGTATGCGCATGCAGAGCGACGTACGTACGTACTCTGCATGATACCAAATCATTTATTTAGCGCTCGACGCGCTTGTGCCATTTTGCATGTTTGCTCGTTTATTCTTTTCGCGAGTGAGCACATGTAATCCCTCTTTATGCATCATTCCTCATACATTTCTAGTTTATCTCGATTGTTCCAATTTTGTACTTCAACTGCCGGAAAATTGCATATCACCCAAAATGTTTTTTATTTCTTTTTAATTCAACAATAAAACTAACTTTAAAAAATCTTCCAAATCATGGTTCGAATTTACTTAATTAAAAACTTCAAATAATTGTAAAACATTTTTAAATTTCAATTTATATCTTGGCCACTAGATGTCCATAGTGTGACAGGTCAATAAACAAATGACAGACTAGAAACAATAAAAACGGATAAAATCTTTTAAAAGGTTTTGAATTTTCTTGAAGGATATTGTGTAATCTTGTTATAATTGTCATATTTGAAAGGTTGTAAACATGTAAGAATTCTAGGAAAATAAATTCGCATATCACTTTAAACCGGAAAACAAACCTTGCGTAGAACAATAAATAATAATAAAAATATTGCATCTGCAAATTCATACATCATTTCTGCTTTTCGTCTAGATCACAGCCGGTATTACAGGCCCGCATCCTTTATTGTTTTTCGCATTTGCATGAGGAAGCATTATTCGTGCATATGTGAATAAATCAAAGCCGAGCAGTTTTCTTCAAAGAATTCGCATATCCACCTAAAGAACAGATCGTATACATTTTTTTTCGTCGCAGTAATAAATAAGTAAAAGGACAAAGTGTAAAATTAAATTTGACATTAATGTTTGTTTACAATTTCCGTCATAAACAAGAAAACTCATATGTGCAATCAACTTTGATTTATAATTCCTGGAATGTAATTAATCTGGACTTTCTTTGATTTAAAGTTAATTTCAATTCTTATTCAAGAAAAAAAAATTCGCGACTGATGGATGAGAAAATGCGAGATAATTGAGGCATGCAGCAATAATTATTGATCAAACGGCGTACGCATAAAGCCGCGACGATGCATTTTGATGAATCGCGGTGGCGGCGGCGGCGGCGGAGGCAGCGATGGTGGCGGTTCGATTCGATTGAATTGCAAACGCCATTTTCCGGTTGAAATAAAATTGAAGCAGCTGCAAAATACGAATCTTCCAATCAGTCAATTATAATAGAGTTTTCCCATTAAAGAATTTCCTCCAAGAGGCAGCGGCAAGGCGGCAAGAAAGGACGCTGCGCGGTAATTGGACTATTTGTAGAGGCGCGCCAGGCATGGAACGTCGGATAGATTTAATTTTTTCTTATGATAAAGCGCACGTTACCCGCCGCCAATGTTGGCGTTGCCGTAACGAGAAACCGGAACCGTCGGCGGTGCTTCTCCGCCACACAACTACATCGAGCAAAGCGCGAGAAAAAAGAGGCAGAATGCCGATGCGACACACCGGTATGCACCTCACAAGGGCGAACGAACGAATGAAGAAGAAAACGGATTCCTACATATCTCTCTTAGCGTTTGCGCCCGCATTGACGCCATCGTCGGCGAGGCGCAAAATACGCGGAAAAGAGGAAAAATCTCATTACAGTTTACACAACTTGATTATGTTCCCATTTATCGTAAATTCTCGATGCTTGTGCGCCTTTTGCTGAAGCGTGACGTTCTCTAAGAACCGCATCTTACCTTTGTCCTTTTACGCTTTCAATGCTTCATGCTTCATCAATTTATGCAATTCTTTACACCCGCATCTCACACTTCAATTTTCCTAATTGCAAATTTTCATATTTAAAATGCATGTAAAAATAATCTTCAAAGGAAACCATCTCCGTAACCACATTATTCTTCAAAAAAAAATTATTTTTTGGAAGAATTTTCCCGGACAAAATATTGCAACTGAAATTTAAGTCGCTATCTAATTAAATTAACAGCATTTAAAGTAATCGGGAAATGGGAGTCAGCAGGCAATGAAAATCCACCCTTTGTGCTCCCCTTTTGTGTTTAAGTCATTTTGTTCTTACACTCATGAAATAGAAAATTTTCTATTTTGAATTTGCAAGATTACAAATTATTCGTTTTTTTTTTCTATTTTGAAGCAAACAAGTTAACCATTGAAGCGCACGCGCAGACCTAAAGCGCTTAAAGGCCAAAGAAACGTCGCCTGGTATTAAGAACGAGGCGACGAATACGAGGTGGCAAGTTTTCTGTTTGGCGGCGGCGACGGTGGCAACACGCACACACCACTTGGTGAGTTTCTTCGCTCACGAGGTTTGAATAGTTTGAAGCGACGCACACCCGGCGGAGACGTATTGGCAGTCAACATGGTGGAAACGTCTTAGCGGCAAGTTTCTGCGCTTCGACAAAGCGACCTCGTTCGATCGTCGGTGATTTACTTGTGCGAATATTCGCATTATCCGCCTTTTGCGGCTGGACCAAATTCAATGGACGCGTGTGCACCGATGTCATTAAAATTTCCTTTTGATCCCTCGACGACTTCAAAATATTGCAAGCAAGTTTTCCAATACGATCAAAATTCATACGATGTTCATACTTTGCAACTCGTCAAAAAAAAGACGATGACTGGTTAAAGTTTAATTACATTTCCTGTTGAATTATTATTAACACTGACGTTTGGATGGCTAATAATTGTCCATGATACTTATTCTAAATTAATAATACGGATTTTAATTAATTTCATTTAATGTAAAACAATTAAATCCAGGAAACAAAAAGTGAAGTGAGCCAAAGAAGAAGGAAACGCAATTTTGATGTAATTTAGACGCGGTGCGCACCTAATCTCAGCGAGCTCAATATTCCTCATCAAACCCACACTTGGCCTGATTGCGAAAAACATCCTTGATTAAGTGCGTTTCATTTCCCGGATCTCGCATTCGCGTATGCGATAAACGAACGCAAGCTGCCTACGAATGAATTAAACTAAGAACTTGAACAACACAAGGACAAAAGTCTAAATGCGCACGTGCGTGTGGATGAATCGTCGCGGAATACAATTCGACCCACTATAATTTAAATGTAAATTTTCAAGCAAAGGTCGCGACGCGCTTCTTCTTCTTGTTCTTCTTCTGTTGCTGCCGCCTCTTGCCACCTCTCGCCGCTATTGATTGACGCGACGGCGGCATGAAGCGATCTTCACCAAGCCACCCGCCGCCCCCAACCGTCGCAGGCGCACAAAAGAGGAAATAACGTCATGTTTTATAAATTGGCCACCCTTCTTGCGCGCCGCCTCAATTCGGCTGGCATGCTGAAAAATTTATAGCACACCGGGCGGTGCACGTCTTGGGACGCATGAGGTGCTGATCAAAATTGTTTCAATTTGCATTAAAATTTTGTACAGCCTAAAAAATTGTATCAAAAATTAAAACTGATCCATGAATACATTATTCAGTTCGCGTCGCATGCTCTGCGTATTCGAAATTCTTGAAGCACTCTGTATTATAAATGTTGTTTGTATATTCATATTGGTTCATAAAACTAAGGGCAAAATAACTGAACGTCAATGATGTGACACTGCAGAGCGTTTTCTTGCTTTTATTCAGACAATTGAAGCGCTGTTGCTGTATTTGAACGAAAATACGGACTTCCGGTATGCGGAAGACGGAAGTCGCCAAAAATGTTCATACACTCGGCAAAAGGAGTAAAATATTCATGTTTTTCAAAATACATGACAACACTGTCAAAAAGAAATTGTAACGATAAAAATATTCAAAATACAATTTTTTTAAGTATTTACAAATAATTTCACATTTTAAAAGTGTGTATGATTGAAGGGGAAATGAAATAATAAATTTCCATTTTTAATTATCTATTGAAAGACTCATTAGTTGTAAATTAATAGAGAATTAAATTGCTACTAAATATTCTCATTTCGCATAAATTTGTATACGCCTCGCATGCGTGTTCGTAGAAGTGTGTATAATGCACTGCCGATTATAATTAAATTCAACAAATGAGGGAGTGATACTTTACCAAATATTTAACAGCGGATTTTCATGATTATCATGACAACTTTGTGCATGATTACCGTAAATAAATAATACTCTTGTTTATTCAAGCGCATCGAGCCAAAATATCTTTTAATTATTTGATCAATTTCTAGTCGAATAATCATATTTATTTCGTATGCTAAATTATTGTGATTGCAACCTGGTTAATTTTGAAATGTTATATCAATTTCTGTATTTCAGAAGTAATTAAAATAACAATTTGCCATTATGATTATAAAATGAATAATAAATATTACAACAATTTTCAATAATAATTACTTTTATATTAAACATAATAAGGTGGGATGGGGTGAAACCGAACCAGAAATTTTAAAGTCCATTTAATCTAATTAACTTGCTTTTATTTAGCGCCGGAATTAAAAACTGTTCTGCTCGGGTGGAATTGCTCCAGGAGTAGGGTAAAACCAAACCTACTTGTTAAAAATGATTGAATCTTATTTCCTTAAATTCTGGAACAAATGCGGAAATATTTGCGCTGTGTCTGGACACAATATGCTCATTGTGGAGCGAGTTAAACCGGAAAATCCCCGAATACATGGCAACAATCTATGTTGATAATTAAATACTAATCAAAGGAAGATTTCTTCTAGCTTACAATTGATACAATGCAATGTATACTCAAATAAATAGACCCCTGGTTCGGATTTGCCCCACTGCCCCTTTGTACTGGTAATGTCCATCAAATATTTTATTCAAATATAATGGCTAAAATCATGATCCATAAAATCAATAGGATTTAATTACATATTTTGTTGAATTTATCTTTGAAATTAAATTTAATTTAACTGCAGTCACTTTTAAGGATAACGTCCTTTTTATGCCGAATTCTTCAACGTAACAATAATCGAAATCTACTGTAGATCAAAGGTAACAATTCAATTTAGGAAAAAGCTAAATAATAAATCTCACTGAAAACAAAAGAAGGAGCAACAAATCAAATGGAAAAAAAGGCGTGAAAAAGGAAAAGAAAAGGAAAAATTATTGTATCTCTAGCATTACGCGTCTGTCTATAAATCAGAAGTTATGTTAATATCCAATCATGCGCACTAAATAGCAAGTGTGCCGGTGACGGCTCTGGTCTAGTTAAATCATCGCGAGAACGAAGCTTTGGGCCGAGAAGGAAGGATTTATATTTCGCGTAAAGCGACGATGCGACAACGCCGCCGCCGCCGCCGCCACCGTCGCACCGGAGCAAACAAGGGGAACGATGGCAACAGCCGCCCTGTCGCCGCCACCGCCGCACACCGGCGGCCGCTTACTAAATCTTACGGGCACGCCACAAAGCGGGCCACGTCCCATCCCGTGCCCAACCGCAACCCCAAAACTTCCACCGAAATATGTATCTTTCCGGCAGGACACCGCCGAAACGGGGGAGCGTCAACTAAACAGCGAAGAAAAAATATGAGAAGAATAACACTTCGTCCTTTATCCACTGTGGCGTGCCGCTATGTCCACAACAAGAGCTCAGCAAAGAAATTATCCTTGTTCGTAATTAATTAGCAAAAATAGCTTGGCGCATAATTACGAAATTTAATTAAGTCTTTTATTCAAGCGCAAATTCAAAGCATTACGTCTTTTTCCATGAAAGGAAGTTAATTTTTTGCCAAATACAAATTAATAATTACATAATAATTATCATTATTTCAATGTACAAAAATTACCATTTGCTTAATGGTTAAATAATTTTTTCACATTTCTATTTAAGCAGAATTTATTTCTTTCTTTCAGGATAGACACTGACAAAAAAAGGACGAAATTACAGACGGTGACGATTAAAAGAATATTTCGTCTCAGCTAGGATTTAATTCCACTTTTATTTCCGTGAAAATCCATCCTCCTTCGAGTCCTTTTCTCGTTCCGTCTTCGTCAACGCAGTCGAAGGAGGGATTATGACTAAACCACGAACAATAAAATGGCAAATAAAACGACGTTTCAGAACGATGAGTTAATTTCATTAAAAGTGACCACTGAAAAAGGCTTCTCGCCTAATGGAAATGAATCTTATCAAAACGAGCGCATTTTTTAATTCAACAAAGAAAAAATAAAGCGAGCGCATTTGTTGGCGAATAAATGAAAATTCCAGAAAAAACATAGCTGCGCCTGATTTATTCGCTACGATAAAATTCCGATCGAGCGGAGAGACGTAGAAGACGAAGAAGAAGGTGGAAGGACGCATTCCATCCGTGGAGATTGATTTGTAAAACATGAAAATGGGCCATTAGAAGGAGACCGACGAGAGGCGCAAGACGAAAGTTGGATTCTTCATCAATGTAATGGCCTTTGATTGGAAAGAATAGCAGACGGGAATTGCGATTGTTCCGAATTGAACGAATAATTGGTGGATGTGCACAACTCGCGAGACGAAGACGTTCTGATTGCCGATCGCAAAAGGGAAGAATGAAACGGCGACAAACAAGTCTCATCGAAAGTATGACAGCTGATATAACACTTCGTATTGTGTGCGCGCGTTTCACTTTTTTCTTCTTGTTTCGCCAGCACGTATTTATTCCAAGAACAATTTGCGATTCTTTATAAATTTATTTTATAACATCGCACACTGGTCCCGAAGGGGAAATTGTCGTGAAATGAAATAATGACATTTATGAAAATTTTTTTTTACCACTACATTAAGGAATAACTGAATTTTACGAATGTGAAAATATGATCCAAATCGGATAAATAGTTTAGCAACAATTTAGCGACAAAGTCAAACAATTTCGGGCTCGAGATTTGATTCACATGTAAACTTCATATTCAAATTTCATTTTCTAAGCTCATAGTTATCCCACATCAACTTTCTTTGCATGTGCATAAACTACAACTAATAGTCTTTCGAATGGTTTCAATATCGTCTTTTACATATTATATTTTCAACCAGAAATTAATTTTTGAAAAATTTCCGATTTTTGATGGACGGAAAATTTTCAAATCGAGTTCTACTAGTGTGTGTCAAGCTGTGTCAAGGCGGTATTACCACTGGCAGATAGATAATTAAATGAAGAATCACCTCTGCTATGTCCAGTCGCGCCCAAACCCGCCCATAAGAAAGTTATGACACTTTGAAGATGAAATTTTTAGTTTTTCGGACGAAATTTTGCCGATTTTAAAGTCGTGCCGATGTAATTTAACAGTGTCTCATGATGCAAAAGTTAAAATGTGCGAGAGAGACGTATTGAAATATGAGAAGTTAATGAGTTAGATTGCGGCAAACCCTTTGATAATACGCAGCAAGTCGTTTTAAAGTTTATTTAATTAAAGCATTGTCATCAGTTTCTCATCAATTTTTGTTAATATTTTATGGATTTATTGAAAGTTATTTATTTTTTATCAGATTCCGATTTGCTGTGTTTTTACTATCATGACAAAATTTGAATTTTGAAAATCGGTTCGGGCAATATTGAGATATAAGGCATTTTCCAAAAATATGCTGTTTTTGACCAGTGTGCATCGTACTGAATAAAATGTTTGTTTCATATTCAAGATATTCCAGTTCCTATTAACTTGCAATCATTACGTAAAACATGAAAGAATATTAGATAATTTATAATAAAATTTACAACAATTATTGCGAAATAAAATTACTAAAAGTACAGTCATTCTTGGATCAATATTAGACCCTGCTGAAGTGAAAAATAAATTATTTAATTATGCTAAATATGAGTGATATAAGCTTAGTTTTATTGATCCTCGGTTTACACGATTAACTTACAGACGACTTATTCCGCAATTTACACAATTATTACGCAATCACAAAACTAATATTCGATCTATTCCTCGATTTACACTATTATGCAACTTAAATATCCCTTTTTTCCGGAGTTATAGATGACTTATTCCTCCATTTACACGAGTGCGTAATTTATGCGTGTTTCACATGACTTATTCGCCCTTTTATACGATTACACAACTGGCAAACGTCTTATATCTGGATTTACACGATTATAGAACACACAAACAACTGATTCCTGGATTAACACGATCATAAGACGTACAACCGTTTTATTTTTGGTTTTGTATAATTACTTAACTTATACATGACCTATACCCCAATTTAGACCATTGCAATGGTCTAAATTGGGGCAATGCATTGCAAGAATAATCCATATTAGACATGACTTATTACACGATCATACAACTTAGAATCGATTTATTCTTCGATTACACAATTCACAATCAACTTATTCTCAGATTTACACAATTATATAACTTACATAAGTTTAATTCCTCGACAACTTACAGACTCGAGTTACACTATTGCATAAGTTGTCCAACTAATAAATGACTTATTACACGATTAAACAACGTACAATCGATTTATTCCTCGGTTTACACGATTAGTTGAGTCATCGATTGTCATATTTTGCAATTCTTCGATTTACACAATCATACGAGCTATTTTTTCACTTACACGAGTTTTAAAGAAATCTATCCATCGTGTAATTCGAGTATTTCGTAAATATATAAATTTTAAAACATTTTTTACAAATTTGCTTTGATTGTATTTTATTTATGAAAAATCTTTTGAAATAAATTGTTTGGTGTTGTTTCTGTTTTTATTTGAAGGTGGTAAACATGAAATAGAATGGTTTTAAAGTAGAGAAGAAAAAGTTGAAGCGTCAAATTTGTTGTCTAAATAAACGGATATGAAATAAAACTGGCCATTTCCGGTGCATGAACATGTGTTGAGCTGGTCGAGTTCGGGAAACTTTTCATCAGTTTTGTTTTATGAAGATGTCATCCATGCGCATATAGTTCACTTGTCATAATACGCGCTTGTACTAAATTGAAAATTCTTTGTCGTAGGAAAACTCGCCAGTGAATGTGTTCATTTATTGAATGGCTTTTCAACTTGTGAACGCCGTTTCAACGCATGACAACGATTTATCACATCAAGAATAACTAGTAGTCAAGGACGAAATAATAAATTAGTTGCGAAATTAAATTTCTTCATCGCGCGCATTCATATTTCACATCTTGTTAATTATGCTTCATGAAGATGTGCTTCACCCTTTTATCCCAACCTCTTTTTTCGCACTTATGACGCGCACCCTCTAGTGTTAAGTGTTGAATCAGAAACTGTCAGATGACATTTTGCGTGTGCGCCCAAAGGATGCGAATTAGAATCATAAGGGCGGAAAAAGGAAAGCAGGATTATATTCCCATTTGGAGAAGTAAACCAACAGTTTAAATAAACATACGTGGAAAAAAATTTCAGCTGTTTGTTCAGAAAATATGCTGGTTTATTTTTGTTTGAGGGTGAATAAAAATATATGTTGCTAAAATAATATTATAAATGGGAAAAATGGCAAAATTTGTTTTGTCCCTTTTACACAAGGGATGTGTTTTGTTGATTAGCAAAGATGATCAAAACATGACAACCCGAATTAAGCATTCATTATTTATACGAAGCTGTTTGCTCTGATGATACAAGGCAACAACACACGACTCTCATTAGTCGTTTGCAAATTGCAATTGTACGTAACACACACTCGGAAATCTATGTACACACTATGTATTTACATGTGCCTGTGTGTGTGTGTGTATTTATATGTTTGTGTACATTTGCGGAATAATGTCATTGAGGAGTCAACTGAATTTTGCCAACATTTCAAAGCAGCGCCGCTAGCATCATGTGACGAACACTTACAAGCGCACAGAACAGAAACCGAAGACAAAACAACATATGCAATGTACGTTGATCAATCAGTCATGATTTGTCAGACAAAAGCGGAATGCAGCTGGAATGCATATTCAAAGCAATACAATTGGATTGCATTCTACAATTCAAATTATAATTGACTATTTGCTGCAGTAATAATTATTAAATGTGCTTAATTTAGATTTATGCTTCAAGCTACATTAAACATTTATTCATTATTTATGACAAAGGCTTTACATTTGCCCGTATTAAGTGGACAAATAACTTTGGTATTTCTAATGTCAATTTTCTCTAACAAAAAGATATATATTTTCAAAATGCCAAGCCGAGGCACATTGGGGGAGCAAATGCCTTAATTTTGGACATGACTTTATATTACAGGAACCACAGAACCGATTTCAACGATTCGAATTTTGTATGAAAAATAAAATATTTAAGTCTCATATGATAAGAAGGTTTCCCTAAAAAACCGCAAGCACCTCTTGTTAGCGAATGATTTATGACTTTTCGAATCGCGAATGGGGAAGTAAACAATTGAGCTTATAAAAGAAATTTGTTGATCTATTCTTTCTTTAACACACTCATAACACATCAAAACCCTCCTAACCTAACCAGGACCAAATTTTTAATTTGAAATCGGTTCTGTAATTCTTGAGATATTGGGCCCCAATGTGCGTCGGCTTGGCAGTCCTCATTTTAGTTATAATAAGCCAACGATAATAATTTTATGAGATAATCAACACTAATAAAAGAGGACTTTTACGAATATGCCAAGTCTTTCTTCCGGTTCCGGATTCTATAAGTTCATAATTTCACCTAATTTGTGCAAATTAAAACACATATAGTATTTTTACTTAAATTATGGAATAAACTAATTTTTAACTGAAAAAGAATTGAAGTAAGAAATTGGAAAAACTCTTTGGAATGAAGTCTTAATGAAATATATTTTAATAATAAAATTGCAGAAGTTTACAGAGAAGAAAATAAGTTAACAAATAGAATTTCATCAAGTTGAATTTTAAAACAAATTTGAACCCAGTTCGAACATGACGCAGTGTTATTAGTTGCGCTGTAATTGAATGTGCACGTAATTTTCGCCGACGTGTCGAATAATCACATTAGGTATTTCGTCGCGTAGGATTTCACGCGCGTCGGAAAGTGGCGAAAAGTTGAAAACCTCTACAAGAAGGTGAGGGCGCGCGCGCGGGCGTGCACGCGAGTAATGCAAATACACGCCGCGAGATGAAAGCGCGTAGCTCAATTATGTCAGGTCGACTCAAATCCATTTCCGTGCGCACACATGACGCGCTTCGAATAGGCACAAAGCTCACGCAAATCTGTTTTACAGCAAATCCAAACACATTAACACAATATGAGAAATTTCGCCAAATTTGCATGCGCAATTCGTATCAGCTAATAATCTTCGTCGAGTCTCCGCACATGTGCAGCATCTACATACGTATGCGAGTTATGGTCGCATGCGGTTACGAGGCATAGATGTGTGTGAATATGCATAAACAAATCACATTCAAATCACTCAAAGCATTGCGTTTCCGCGCACCACTGCTAATCCTTTCAGTCTCTGGCTTCAAACACTTTGATGGCGTAATTAACAAGTTTGGTAAGCACCCGCTGTACAGAGTTTACTTATTCTTTACAAATTATATTGTACGTATATTTACATAACTTTTATGAAGATTATTTTAATATCCAAATATACAATTCAAGTTTTACATTGTAAAATGGAAAAGCTTAAATATTTTGGTCCAGATGGCAGTAAATGCCGGATTTGCATGTAAAATAATAAAGTTATGCGTGTGATTGTGTGAGGTGTGATTTTTCACACCTACTTGTTAAATGATTATCAACAATAAATGTCGTTTATAAGCAAAGACTGCTGGTGATTATTCAGTAAATAATTATCATTAATCTATGTCATTAAACGCAGTTGAATTATCGCTGATGATAATTAAAGAAGGTGTGATTTTTCGCACTTCTTTCTCACTTTAATATTTTATTCATAAATAGTACGTGTCACCTGCTCTCACACTGGCTACGTAAATGAAATGCACTTTAACACATATACAATACGAGTTTTCTTTATAATTTTCTTTCAATTTTCTTTCAGTTTTATGTTGATTAAGACATTAAATTGATAGGAAATTGAAAGCTCTATTTCAATTATAAACATATTGCAACTATCTCTCTATAACAGCAGGTCATATGAAATTTAGCAATCGTTAAACAAACATTTCCGAATATCATTATCAGCGAAACTTTCCATTTCTCTATTTTGAATAGAGCAACCATACATAGTGGCGCGCAGCTGGTATCCCGGCCAATATAGTGGTATAATTCCCAATTCAACTTACACACGCCACGGAGGGCAATCAGAACGGGCACAGGAATAACACCACACATACACGCACGCCACAGGCACGCGTGCATTCATACATGGAGAGGTAGGAAAATCGGAAGAAGGTTTTCCTGGATTACACCACTATGCTTTCAGAGTCATCTAAATCAGCTTAAAACTTCCGGCAATAGTCCGACTGGAATCCATTCTTTCCTAGGATATGTTTCATTGCATTCAAACTCAATTTTCATTATTTTACACAATTTTAGAAGTTTGCATGAAATCCTAGAAAAATGGCTTTGCACTCTCAGAGACAGATATGAAGTAGGAAATTCATTGTCCTGAAATCTACCCTTGTCATAAAATTGGAAAAGGTAATACCTAAGCACCTATTATTTAATAGCAGATATCTCTGTAATGATAAAATAGTTAATATTCATTTGCCGAAGTTGTGTGACAACATGGAGACTTTTCCAGTTGCTCAAAATTGCATTCGTTGCACATTGTATGTAATCACGAATATTTTAGAATGAACGCATTGAACACCCACTCATAGATGAGATCAGGGTGGCACTTTTCTTGCTAGCTAAAATGAACTTTTAAAATGGAATTGAAACTAATTTCATTAAGATATTTCTGAAATAAACCAATCAAGTTAGGTGGATTTATCTCCATCAAATATTTAGTTTATTGCAATAAAAGTACTAAAATGTTCGTTTTAATTACCCATACGTAAGGTCGTTGGTGGCTCTGTTGATTCAGGAGTTGCTTATGGTTGGGACTTCAGTGGTTCAAATCACTACGCTTGGCAATTCTTTTTTAAATAACTGAGAAGAATAAAAGTTTAGGCTTCAATAGCATGGTCTTAACCATAGCTCTTGTGTCCATTTCATGAAGCTCATATGTTCAGAGATCATATTCCAAGCCCCACCTAACACAAACCCGCCTCTTTAGTGACGTCAGAATACGCGGTCTGTTGGTAACGAAAATCGGGAATGGGGAGGCAGTCGCAGATCGGACAGCGACCGAACTGGTCGACATGTGAGCTGCCGGGGAGCGAAGCTTTGGGTGGGCTGACTCAAAACAATCTTAATACGTACGGGCTTGAAAAATTAAAAATGGGGCCCTTGTACGTCTCCGGGGGCCCCATGGACATACAGCTTACTTCATTTGGGTGCCCCCGAGCGTACAAGGAATTGAAAACGCGTAAAATCAATCTGCTGCTGTCAGGGATCGAACCCGAGACACTCAGATCGCAACCATGGCTTTATACCACTAGTCTACGAAGTGCGTCGATACTGACAAATTTGATCTTCCCTATATTGGCTTAGATGTTGAAATTGAAAACTTAAAATTGAATTGCGAGTCTCGGGGCTCGAACCAGAGACACTCAGACCACATCCATAGACTCTACCACTAGGCTAAGGAGTACTCGTGCTACAGCTAAATTTGATTTTGCCTATGAAGTCTCATTTGTTTAAATTAAAATCTCAAAATTGAGTCGCCTGGCTTGGAGTTCGAACCAGGGATACCCAGATCACATCCATAGACTATACCACTAAGCTACGGAGTGCGTCGCGGTTAACAAATTTGATCTTGCATATATATTATAGAATTGAATTACCTGGAATTCAGACCATTCATTTGAAAATTCAGAATTTTAGAATAACTACCCCTCGTTAGGGTGTAAATCCAAGATCAGCGTCTTACATTCGTGACTAAACCCCGCTAACCTCATGATTAATTCTGATCCGATCCACTTTTAGAATACATGAGGGAATCATCAAAAAGGGATAATAATAAAAAAATTAATTATTGAAATATTAAATTCTTTAAAAATTAAACATAATGAAGTTATTTCTGGACAGAATGTAAAACATTTGTTAATTTCATACACCTCGTCTGACAAAGACCGCAATAAATAACATTTTTGGCTCGCTCTCCTTGGGAAAACACAAGAAGCGCATTTCTTTCATTTAGGAATTCCGATTTTTGCGTGGAAAAACAGCAAACAATGTTTGGCCCGTATGTGTTTGTTTTCTTGCTTCTTTTTATACGCTTCGTACTTATTTGCGCTGTGCGCGCATTGTTTTCACTCGCGTTTTACTTTCGCATGGAAATCTACGCAAGCGAAAAGAAAACATCGAGCAAATATTTTCTACATCTCTTCAAACGAACGCGATGCCGCGTTTACAATTTTCCGCTTGAGGTGCCGTTTAATAAGCAGTTCGCTTTGTGTACATTTGTATTTTTTCTTCGGCGCGATTTGTATCGCTGCTAAACGCGCCCACAACGTGTACACAAATTGCAATTAACGTTCGCGAAGAGCTGAAAATTCGTTCACGTAATAAATAATTAAATTTAACGTGAAAACAATGTTTTGCTCATTATTAACAAGCACCGGAAAGTAAACAGTGACAAAAAGTGCGCGGTGCGTGCTTTGTTGTTTCAATCAAAGGAAACACAATTTAATAAGCGGATATAATGTGTTAATAATAATTTGATACGAATTTCAAATGAAGATAATGAAAATTTTATCATTTCACGATTTAATTAACCGCAAAAATTCGCATCGTCTAACTTATTATCAGCGTTGATATTTTCATTCAATTTTGCGGTTATACGCGTTGCGCAATTGTACTTTATAGACTTGCATTGATGCCGTGTTACGATGTTATCAATATCGTATAATGAATTCGCATTCGGCCGCCGAACATGCCAGAATTGCACATGCGTATCGCTGCGAGCAATCGGCAAGCGTACAAAATATAAATTACATGGACGACGTAATGCGAAATACAATCGTTTCGCAAATACAATAAATTATTTAATTATTAAAACGTAACTTCCATTTTATGCATGTCTCTCATGTATTTTTCAAAGCTCATTAATTATCTCATTTTCATTAGTAATTTTCTTACTGATTAAACAAAAATAATTAGCTGTTCATATTTTATATGTATTAGTGTGTAGTTATGTGATAACTCAGGGGATTCCCCAATTTTTAAATAGCTAGCAGAATTAACTTTTTTTACAGAAAAATTAAATGTAATGTGGAAGATCCACGTATATTTCATTTAAATTATTAATTGCTTTACTAATTAAACAAAAATAATTAATAACATTTCGAATCTTTTTTAATCATCACAAAAAATTCATTAGTACTTCGTTTCATATGATATTCGTTTATAAATGATTTGCAAATAAAGTTATTTGACAACACATGGGGATTCCCCTATTTTTATATACCTAGGGGTATATTAATTCATAGATTGCTTGAATTCAGAAAATTGAAACGTGAAAAGCTGTCCCTCATGTAGTTTCCCAGTTTATTAATTAATCACAATTAACTATTAATCCTTTATACATCATTTGATCACTTGTAGAACTCAGGGGATTGCCAGATTTTACTAAATTGTGATTTAAGTAGAAGAAATAAATTCTACAGGTGTGGGAATACATAGAAATAAAAAGATATAAAGTATAGATTACCTTAAATAAACCAACTAAGCTATCTATTTGTAGATAAACTCAAATATTATGAGGGAAATCCCCGAACTTTTGTTTTATTACCATGGCAACTCTTTGTGCGGAATGCTTTCAGGCTCATTGCATGATCAGTGTCAACATTGTCATCGAAAACATTCGAGAACAAAACCAAACAAGCTCCTAGCAAATGGAATTGAATAAAGAGACTTCAACTGGGATGAAGCGCAGAAGGACACGCCGAAAGCAAACGGCGAAGAGATGAAGTAAAACCCTGGGATGCCAATTGAGACGAAGAAATCGATATCAAACAATAACTGTTTTTATAATTGGCTTGCTTGTTCGACTCGCGAACATTAGGGCAGATGATATTGAAGCGTTCGTCGTATGCGCAAGTAGGTATGTCTTAACATTAAACGAGGAAATTGTGCAGAAAACAGAACCGTCAATTTTGATTTGCATTACAATTTTATTCTTCTCTTATTTCCTAGCGATGGTTATATCTTGTTGTCTCGTTTCCTCAAAATGATCTATATTAACTCGCATACAATTCGAATTGCCTACTCGTATTTCATTCCTTCAGTTGATATAGGTAGAGATTGTATTTCAACGATGCATTTGCAAATGGCAGTGATATATTTGGATGTGCCATAAAAGCATTAACTTTCTATTATTGAAAATATGCGAGATATATTATGCAATCGTATACAAAAATGCTTTTCATTTTATTTGTGATTGATGTTTAATCAACGATTTACTCATCTCTGCTATCCAAAAATAGATTTTAATATATTTAGTTATTAATGCTATCTTTACGCAAGCATAATTAATTTTATATCTATATTAATTAATTCTTGAAAAATAATTACAAAACTATGAAAACTAATTATTTATTTCACATTACAAAAATTACAACTACAGTGGCACCTCGCATAACGAACACCTCATATATTGTATGTTTCGCTTAACGAACAACATACGAACGCCGTTTTGCATTATTGTAAAGCACAAAGTACTTTTTTCAGCATGGAACGCATTAATGTATTTTACATGGATTTAAATGGTAAAAATTGCTTCGCTTAACGCGCGTTTCTTTAACTCTTGATTTTTTAGTATTTTCTTGATTTTCGATTATTCTAAAACTTAAATTAAAAACAAATTCTAAAGAATTAATTCATTTGCCATTAGAATTGTAGATGTTATTAAATTAGTGAATAAAAATCGTAAAATTAAAGTTTTAAAGTTTTTACGGCTCAACTTTTATGTGAAACAATTTCCAAGTTTTCAATTAGGTCAGAAATGATTTTTATATGTCAGAGTTATAACTCAAAAGTTTTGACAGTTATTAAAAACGTATAGTTGGTAATGCAACGCGTACGACTTTAGAACTCGTCCGGGGCACTTTAAATGCGCAAAGTGTCCGCTGCAGCGAAATGTCAAGGTGAGTTTAAACGATGCGTACAAGGGGCGGTGGCGGCCACGATGGTGGCTGCCGCCTTGAATTGTGTCTTTCGACGAATATGCACACATTAGCACACTTACAAACGCAGCCAATTTGCAACATTCTCGTGCTGTTGTTGGCCTCTTTGCTGTTGCAGCAAATGTAATGAAATGCGTCCGCGCACGGCTGCATTAACACCGCCACCGCCGCCGCCGCCAACGACGACGACTACGATGACTGCAGTTGCATGGGTTGGCGAAGGAAACGCTTATGATTCCATTTGCGGAGGCGGCGTACGAAGATACTGTTGGTGCATGTGTTGTGCAGATGCGAAATAGACGAAGCACACATTACGAGCATAATCTCGAAACTTGTACCGGAACCGGACAAAAGCAGTCCAAGTGCTGTTCAAACAAATTTACTAAATAAACATCCCACAGCGCCGAATTCCATCTATGCCATGGCGGCAACAAGAGACCGCCTGCTTCGTGGAAACAAGAACGTGCCATTGCCGCCACTGCCGCCTCCGTTGACGGCCAGACGAGTTTGCTTTCGCTTCGCTGTGTTGTCCACGACTACCGTGCGTGTAGCACAACAGTTGCGTCCATTTACAGAATCAAACAACAATTACTTTATTTTCCAACGTTATTTGTTGCTTTTAACGTCGTGAATTAAAATTGCTTTCAGTCGGCAAGAAATGATCTTCACGTTTCTCTCGCTCACGAATTTTGTCCTTCGTTGACAAAAAGTTTCAATTCGTTCAAAGGATTTCACTGAATTTCAGCGAGCTTTGTAGCTTTTACAAATGTAGTTTTTAATAAGCTGAAAATGATTTAATCAAAATAAATGTGGGAAATCTCGCTTAATAAATTCATATTAATTTATTATCTCAAATCTCCGAACAATAAATACAAGCACAATTTCTGTTCTATTTATTATGTTTATTAAAGTTTTCGGGAGGGCGCAGCGAACGTAAACACAATTAATTCATTGCGCTCGCCAAACCGAGAGGGAATAATGCGCAAAACATATTTCCGCAATATTGCGCGTTAAATTTATTTGTTTGCCCACACATTCCAAGCGCAATGTGTATGGAAAACCACAGTATTTCAGTTTCATCCGCGTTTTCGAGTGATGCTGATAATTACACGAATAATGAAATAATTTTAATAAAACACCCGTGTGAAATTATTTTCCACGCTAATGGAATAATCACTTTGCGCATCGTTTATAAATGACGTCGTCTGATTACTGCCTCCAAGTGCCGTCATCCTCATTGCCAATCACTTTAAAGTGCATTTTTCAATTAAGTTGAAAGTGCGTACTGCTTTTTAATCATAGAATTTCATACAGCGTACGATACCTGGCGCTGATGAAATAAATTATTTCATTTATTTGTAAATTTATTGCCAATTTATTAATGAATTGATTACTTCCAGTTCTGAATTTATTCTAGTTTTCCTCAGTTTTATTTTTCTTTGAAATTATGTATCAAAAACAAATTAAGCTTTTGACATTTTAATTCAGCATTTTCAACTTGCAAAAAACATTTAACGTCAATTAATTTACAAAAAAAAGGACTCGGTTTTTAATTAATTAAAAATTGTTCTAGCTTACTAAATGATTTTTAAAATTGCATTAATAAAATTGGACGCAATTTTTTTTCTTCAATTCTCTATTGCTTGTTCGTTTTAACCTAAAGTGTTATACAAACAATTGACAGCATTTTTGTAATTAATTAAAAGCTAATGTTTTTTTAAGTTTAGGTAAAATGCTTAATTTAAAAGTTAGGCAACAAAAGGTGCATAAGAAGTATGTCAAGAATGTGCATTGTTGAGGAATTTTGTTAAAGAAGTTGCATAAATTAGGAAATTAATCAGGTCAGCAATGCGGATAGCAAGACTTGGAAAACTATGGTCGAAACCGTCGCGTATCAATTTCATGCAAGAAGAAAACGACGACAACATAGTGACCAGCACCGCCGAGCCGTGAGCTGAGAATTCAAATCACGCGCCAATAAATCAAGAAACAAAACACACACATACATAATTTCTGGCGTGCATGTCGCACGACGGGCCGAACTTGAAAATGTGCGGCGGCGAATTTATTTTATGGCTTTGGCAAACAAAACGCTGGAGGTTTAATAAGATGACGTCACATAGTGGGACGACGGAATCTCTGCAGCATGAAACGAAGCACTCTTGCTGCCTCCGCCGCCGCTGCCGACATACTCATATGCGCAAAGTGCATACGAGCGATTTTGATAAGAATATACGGGCAGAGAACGAACAAACGAACGATCTAGTTGGAGGAAATATTGAGAGTATGCACGCAACGTCAGACAGCCAAACATTGTTCAAGGAGCTCAGCGAGTGCGGTACGAATAAAATAAGTTAAGCAAGACTAATAAAATGTTCGGTGCACAACTTACATAAAATTGACTGATTTAATATAGGTTCTTGTTAACTGGATGTATGTATTTTACCCGCATTCTTGTTATCGCTGCTGCGAGGAGCAAATTGCTATTTGTTCGCGAACGAGAAGAAATAGACGAAGAGTGTGTGCGGCGCGGCGCAGTTTGGATGGCGGAGAGCATGGTCGAAATTGTTGTTGGGCGGGTGATTTCCGTCGGAATTGGCCGAAACCCGGCTGGAAAATATGAATCGAAATAATGATACGGCCGACGCGGCATACGAGTGAACAATCCAATCAGTTCGAATCGTCGAGCGTTTATATAAAATTAACATAATCTATCAATAATCCGTGTCGGCGCAAAAAAGACGTAAAATCCGAGGCGTAAAATTAATTCAGCTGCTGCGCTGATTTCGCTGTCTTATTGCTCAGCTAGATCGCAATCGTATAACCAAAGCCGTAAATTTCGTTCGATGCTTGAATGCGTTGCTATTCTCAGCAATGTACGCGTAGCAAATTTAATTATACTTCATTTGTGATAAATTTATGTTCACTTGTTCATGGAATTTATCGTTAGTTTCATATTTTTTTATTACTTCCTTTTTATATCTTTACAAATTCCTCATAATTACTCATTTCTCACTTTAAATTACTTACTTATAATCGCAAATTAAATTATCACTAAACTAAATGTCATTTCTTAGTTACTCAAGTAAAACTTCTTTAGCATAAAATTGGTGTTCACACATGATGAGCAAGATACAGAGGGGGTGAAGAAGCCATTTTCTTAATTTTCGGAATTAGAGTTTAGCAGATATGGGGGTGACCGCCATTTTACACCGAAAACATTACCTGGGTTTCCCCTAATAATAAGGAAGATATATTTAAATAAAACAGACACTAAAATATTAATATGTCATTTTAATTATCATAAATCGATAATAATATTTTATGAAGTAAATCAAAACAAATAAAAGTTCAACTTTTCCGATCATTACCGATAGTTTCTGCGAATATTAAAATATTAAACGCGGTTTATTTTAGTTGTGAGTTTATACAGCTCATAAAATTTTATTAACAAATTTTTAATATTAAAAACTTATTTATTGTATGAAATATAAAGTAGATGCATGTTTGAGGAAATAATTTGAAGTGAGTGTTTTGTATATGAATGCTAGGTAAGAAGTAAGTTGATAAAGTGTGGAGTTTTCTAAAGTTTAGTTACACTTAATTTTTACAAATTATTTGAGTTTTAATGGAAATCTTATGCGGAAAGTAAAAACTCGCAGAAAGCTTTTCACAAGATGAAAAGGAACTTTGCGTTCTCATCAAGTTTACATAACATTTAAACTTTGTGACATATTTTAACTTTTTAACTTGAGATTTCCCAATTTATTTTTAACTTATTACGAAATCATTCTTTAAGAAAAACAAGCGTAATTTCTCATCATACCTCCAAAATGTAAATTAATATTTTCCTTGTTTAATTCAATCATCAAAATGTCAATTATCCAATCACAAGTTTCAAGAAACTCACCATATCTTTAATCATTAGAAATTGAGAGGAAAGCTCACCTGAAATGGAAAATAATTTGTTATTAATCAGGAAATATTTCAATTTAAAAGAAAAGTACTTAGTTACATTTTGAGAAACCCCCAAGCAATGCGATTTTTTATTAAACGAATGACTTAAGCTGCTAAGTAGAGAAAAAGTACAATAATGAGCTTTGAACGGTTGAAATTGAAGTGCAAAATAAATTCGCACTCCTCATACAATAATACAAAGTTGCTCATTACGCGTTTAGCTTTCGCGAGTGCCGTTAAAGGAGCTCTGAAAGACAACAAAAAAACGCAGAGCGTGGTCATAAAATAAAAACGTGGAAAGCGTGAGGGTCATAAACTAACAAATATACCCCTAATCAACAGCCACTCGTCGTATTCTTTTTCTAGAATTTCTCACATTGTATTCGCAGTGTGCAAAATGCAGCCGAAAAGACAAAGATGGCTACATTTGCACAGCATGCGTACACGACGTTTAAAATTCCGGCATTAAACAAATAATTAAGACAAACGGCGCGAGCCAACGCCGCCTCCGTCGCCGCCGCCGTCTTAGACAATGCAGCACAATGCGCGATGACAAGCGGTGCGCGTTGCGTGACATTTCAGCGAATGTGCGAGAAGCAGGCAACTTTTATTCGCAAGTGATATTTAAATTTACTTCTCGTGCAATTCTCGTACTCCTCTCTCTCGCCTTTTGTCAACTCGAAATCTCAAGTCGCCGACGAAAAGCACAACGCGAAACGGAGAAGGCGACGAAAGCTACGAAGAAACTAAGTGTGTCCCTTTTGTTCCAGCATTATCCGCGCTCCAGGAGCGTAACTCTTGCAACACTATCATCATTGCTTGCCGCCCCCCGCAGACAATGAACGCACACTCGCGTATGCCTATTGCGCGTTATTCAGAGGCGGCAACAGCGACGAAAACGGCAGCATCCAACTAGTTGTTATAGTAGTTGGAATCATTTTGTTATAATAAAATCCTCCTTCAAATAAAGCGCCCTCGCTTAATTACTTTCTTTATTTTCTCTTCTTCAACTCATTTTCCCTCCGACTAAAAACATTTGCAAATTGACGCCGCACAACTTTCACTTTCTAAAGACAAGTTCATTAAAATGCAAATGACAATTTAATAATTACACTTAATTACCTCATACGTAATTGAACTAACTCTAAGCGTTAATGAAGTTTTTAAGTGTTTTCTCAACTAAACTACAATAATGATTTTGATCAATACTATGATAAAAGAAACACATAAAGTGGAAAATATCACCCCTTGAGGGATGTAGGACTTATAAGAGACCACATAGAATAAAGAGTTTTAGGGAATTTCCAAATATACTTTTTTTGTGAAAAACACGCAAGGAATTTTTAATTTTTTTTATAAGCTTTATACGTGATTTTTTCTAAACTACTTTCTAAACTACGTCACATAATCTTAAGTTCTATTGAACCGATTTTCTTAAAATTTCGCTTGAACATTCTTTATATATCTCTCTATGGTAGGAACCAAGAAAAGAAAAAAATTTTCTATTTTTACTACGTTTTAAAAATTCGGGAAAGAGTGAAATAATCAACTTTTGTTTTGAGTAAGCCGTTATTTTGCGTAAACATTTTTTATTTTTAATTTTCTTGGTTTCCACCATAATGGCATTTGTACTAATCAAGAAACTACCCTGTTTTCGTTTTTCCG
The DNA here is from genome assembly GCA_963978815.1 of Aleochara curtula. Lineage (NCBI taxonomy): Eukaryota > Metazoa > Arthropoda > Insecta > Coleoptera > Staphylinidae > Aleochara > Aleochara curtula. The sequence continues at coordinate 12,555,496 of OZ022216.1, read as the reverse complement.
ACGACCAGAAGGGCTGGAATCGTGAAAAGTTGAACATGGTGTTTTCCCTCCTTTAAATAAAATGTCTGAAACTTTTTTCAATCGTAGTAAACGACCCGAAATTGTAGAATTTTAGACTGGAATACCATCTTAAGTCATTACATTCTCAGTCGTAATAGTCGAATTTGATTTTAATGAATTTATTAAAAATGTCTCAATTGTAAGTAAAAGGTTGAAAACCGAACGTATTTAACGTTAATTTTCTTGAACGGATATTATGAAAGGAAAACGCATTATATCAATGAGTAAGTCGTCGCTTAATAGATTTAGTCATAGTCGATATCATTACAATTTAAGATTAGCGAAGCGTGTTAGTGCTCGCAAAGTGGCCGGATGAAAAAAGACGGCAACCGCCGCATGGGAAAGAAAAAAGCGCTGAATTTGCAGCGTGTGCAGGAGAGTTCTGTTTGTCGTTCACTTCGGGCAGCGTCTCACTTCCTCGCTCGTTTAATTTTCCCTGCACTTTGCCTGCTTTTTCTTGCGGGGGCTTTTGGCGGATTCCAGAATGCCGTTTTTCATACGTTTTCTTTTCGCGAGGGCGAGGAGAGCCGACCTCTGCTGAAATCCCGGCGTGCGCACGACTTGAATGAAAACGCCGTAATCAAATGTTCGTCATTTACTTTCAGCAACTGCGCGTCTCTTAATTCTTTGTAATGTGTTAATTATTTAAATAGATTTTCGAAAGCTTTCCATAAGCCGATTATTCTAACAATTCTATTCTCAATTATTCATAACCTATCTCAACTGTTCATACATTATTCGTCCACATGTTTTTCTATCTACTCAACAAAAAATGTACATTTTTAGTTTCCTTTAACGAGTAAAGCTCGGAACGAATTAGATTCGTTATGTGAGGTTCCACTGTATATCATTAAATAAGCACTAGTTATGCAGAAAAAATTAATTAGTTTGAAGGGAAAACTATCATGTTTATTACGTGTTTATTAATATACATTTTACTAGACAACATCGCAGTAATATGTAGATTCAAAAGACAACGAAACCCCAAACGTCCAATTTGCACTCGGGAGGGTTTATAGCATTCATGATATTCTATTTTACAGCACTTTAAAGTCAATAAATCTATTGTTTTATGCTCGAGTATTTATTATAGTCGAAAGCGGCGGCAGTAGTGGCAGTGGCGGTGGCTGCGCGCGTGCTGCAAGTACGATAATACGTTTTCAAGGAGTCCATAACAATAATATTAATATCACGCACGAGGGATAAGTGCAAACTCGCACTACACGCTCTTCCCTCACTCGAAAAACAATAGAAGCAGCCTGAATGCCGCCACCGCCGCCACCACCGTTGCCGACATGTCATCCTAAGCACCCTCCCTCTAGTATTCTACGGTTTTCAACAACCGCAAACAAGTATACACACTTGTAATTGCAAATAATATGTATATTTCTATTTTGCTATACCGAGAGATCTGTTTTCATCCCTTAAAAATTAATATTCACATAAATTATTCATATTACTCAAACTCATCCCGTTGATTTACTGATCTATTAGACGTGCGTATTTCAGAAGTATGCGCTTAAGTAATGTGAATTTAAACATTTGAATATTTATCAAATAATAGACCTGTTCTTAAGAGGGAGGGAGAAGTGAAACGCATAAAGCTCGTTATGTCATAATTCTACGAGGGATGAGACCAAAGGGGGTGGCTTTTTTGTCATGCGGTGTGCTATGCGCCGGCTCACGAAAAGCGAAAGTGTGAATTCCCCAGCTTGGGTATAATTGACTGCCATCGCTGGGAGTCGCTGGCATTATTTGTCATATTGTAACAGTGGCGGCGGCGCTGACGGCGACGCTTAATCCCAAAAAGGTTTTGCATTCAAAGCCGCGAATCGCGCGCTCGCGTTCAATATTAACTCGTCTCACTGCAGGCGCTTCATTCGTTTCACAATCATTTATTATAATGTATCATAAGACATCACATAATGAACCGACGAAAATAGTAATTTAGTGGCGGCGTGCGCTCCTCGCTTGATGACGCCACACGTATTTAACCCTTGACGTTATGCTAAGGTTACAACGCTTTCAAATCAGAACCATCCCTAAAATTAAATTACTATTCCTTGTTCCTTTTTTATTCTTGCAATTTTTGCTAATAAATTGAATGTAAGATTTTCTTCTTAATTCACGTAAAGTTTAATTAAAGTGAATTAACGTCATGATAAGTTTCTACGTCAGTCAGTTACAAATGTGGCTGATATTAAAATTTGCAGATTAGTACTGTGTCATTAATAGGTAGTGTTTCTCTCTTTTGGATGTTTTTCATATTTTCTGGTTTGTTTTGAATAATTTGGAAAATTCTTTGTACACCAAAAAGAAATTGGAAAAAAATTTATTTCAGCCTGTTCAATTAATGTTTTATCGGGGGATTAATAAACATTAACATTTATTTAACAAATTCTCCCATTGTGAAAATGATAGATATTTTAATTAAGTGTAAAAAATAATAATTTCAATTAAATTAAAAATAATTTAATACCACTCATCATTTGTGTTTTAAAATACTATTTTGGAATTTTTTGAATTATTTCTAAATTTTAATTTCAAAATTCATAATTTTTTTGCCTTTTAAAGTATCAATGTAACTTATATCGAAATAATTAATTAGATTGTTAAATATGCAGTCAACTCATTAATTTATGTACTTATCATGTTCAAATTTGCTAAATTTATATTTACATTTCCGAAAGCGATCTATATAATATTTTATTGCACCTTAAAGGAAAAACTTAAAATACATATTTTAGGCATAAAACCGTTCAATTTTATTTATGTACATGTACATTACATCCGGACGTTATAAATAATGTATTGATAGTAAAATGAAGATGGTATAATAAAATATGCGAAAATTGCAATTTCGAATAGTCATAAACATTTGTAAACAGTTTATATAATTTAACAAAAACGTTTCAGCATTAAATTAATTCTCCATCATGTTCAGCCGTTTTTTCTATTTAATTTTGACTATGAAAAGAATTCTTTTAATAAAAATTCCATTTGGCTAGACTTTGTGAATCTAATTGAATCGTTGTATAGAAAAACAGAGTTTCATGAAAACATTTCCGAAAGCGAATCGTTTGAATGTTTATTAAAAAGTAGTGCTGGGCAGTTTAATCGAGTACTCGTTTGAATTCGACAATTCGCGATATCGCATTTTTTGGACATTTGAATGCAAATCACACATGCGAATGCATTTGTGACATGAATGCATCGAGGGAAATTTGGCAAAGAATCCGGGCCGCTGTAAACGAGCAGCTTTATGCACTATAACGAAGGATAAGGACGGATAGATGTGTGTAATACCGAACGGTTGATGAATAACAAATAATGTATGGCAAACAAAAGCACTAATTGTCTGCGCAATTGTTTATACGGTTGGCATTTATTTTATTATGCGGCATTGCCGTCAAACACTAACAGTACACGTTCATCATACAATTTTCATTCGGTTAATTTGCAAATTTGGCCAATAGAGAGCCAGCCATTGATGGTTAATTTCAAAAAATCCAAATGTTGATAAACCATTCACTCCGATCCCGCGTTTTATATTTTCCGTTTGTTACATGCGTATTCCAACACATGTCAAATTGTTAATTGGCTATTAGTTTAATTTGATAAAATAAATTGCTAGATTTTTGTTCCACTTTTATTTTGAAACAAATACTTGATACACCATATCCTCGATTAAATAAATAATACACTCATGAGAAACATTTGTCATTCAAATTTACAAATTTTTAAAAAAAGAACAATAATAATTTACATGATTTTAATCTTTATTGGCCGCGTAAAATTACGCATAAAAACTTTCGCAGAAGCAATAAATATATTATTATTAAGTCACAAATATATTTGATTACTGATATCAAAAAGTTTCTTTCCGAATTTGCAATTTTAGTGGTCAGGATTACTCAAAAACTATATATCCAATCAATGCCACACGTGCACCAATTATTTACTATGAGACGAGCTAATCAGGGGACCAAGGATTGTCAATTTCTAGGAAAACTGTTAGTTTAAACAAATAAAATTAAAAACAAATGCATTTGAACCTAAAATTTCGAGTTCGAACGTTTACTATTTACTTCTAAATGTCAATTTTGTTTCAATCGGTGGTTCCACAATGAAATAAACGAACACCCAAAAAAAATCCCTTTGAAATTTTGAAATACGATCAACATGTTAAGAATTATCTTGATTACCGCAAATGTGTCATAAAAATCACGCTTCAGAAAATAACATGTCGCTCGGTATATTTAAACATTTTCTAAATGAAAAATACATGATTTTTCACTTGGACAACTATATGTAATCTTTAAAATAACGATCGAATTGTTCTATTTGAAATTTGTACGCTTTACGTTCAGTCCTCTTCTAGTTCACTCATTATTTTGTTTGCATTCTACTTGAAGCAAACTCGCTCAAGTTTATTACTATCTGCGACCACGAGGAACATGACCAGCAAGTTTAATAATCAAATTAAAAGTGCTGCTTCTAACCGTGTTTACATTTGTCCTTATTGCAAAAAAATGGCCGCACTGCAAAGTGCTGTCCATCGCATCGCAACGAGGACTGAGGACTCGACACTGACACACTTTTCTCTATACGCATTTCGAAGGTGCGTAAGTGGTAGTGAGATCTAGGAGCAAGGAACGGAATAGACTGCCTTATTCCTCCTAGAATGAATTCATAATGAATTCGTGCGTACGCACCGAGCATTTTTAAACATGAGCAGCGGCAACGTCGCCGCCAATGCAGTGGAACCAAGTATCAATGTGTCCTTCACTCGGCCATCGAGTTGAGCACGAGTGGACAAAGTGCACTCGCATATTCTGTTTGATTAGTAAGTTAGTTGATGAAATATTGTTTAACAAGGACTCAAGTTTAATAGAAAAAAGTATTTCATTATTAAGTAGTTACGTTGCAATACGTTTCATAAAATTTCTGAGTTGAATTTTAAAACATCTAAGTACATAACTTTTAAATTAAAAATGTTATCAGAGACTGTAATTATTGAAAAATAAAAAATAAATAAAAAAGGAAGATTTCCTAATTGGATTCACCATTATAACTTTTGCAGATCTCTTAACCAAATGGGGATGCCCACTATACATCTACATCATTAACAGAAGGGTAGAGGGGTCTCGAAGTTATTCCCGTTCAGCTAAATGGTCCCAAAAGTTGAATCAAATTCATTAAATCTTAGTAAAATTTTCCTGAATTTTTGCGCTCCTTTAATATTCAAACATTGCATTTTCAATAAGGGTGCATCACTATCAAGGAGTGGGAGCTGGGGGGTACCCCTGTTGGGCTATGTAGTCCCAAAAAATTGTAATGATGGATACAATTCTTAAACCTTTATTGGTATTCCCCCAATTTTCTTCAGCTTACGACATTCAAACAACTGCCAGCCAACGAACAATTTCTCAATGATAATCTATCACCTGAGAACTGCGTCATGATTCTCCCAACAATCTACTTTTCCTTTGTTTAAGAATTTTCCTAATATTATTTACCTACTTTTGGGATATAACAAATTTCGTTTATCGATGAAACTGTATCAAAGAGCGCTATTCGTGATAACAAAGCATCTGGTATGTGTTTATTTATTATCGAACGCAACTATTAAAGACAGAACCTTTCATGCATAAATCACTTGCGCGCAAGGCGTCGAGCCACCCCCGCGATGTTGATAAGAATTATCGGCAATACATTAAAATGAAATATTAATTTTCGAGAATGCGAAGAGCGTACGCGTTGCGAGAACGCAGCACGCGCTGCCATTCAAACAATGCGCACGCTGAGAGCGGAAATCTATGGAGTGTGAAAAGCGCTCGAAGAGGCTCTTCCGGCAAAGCGGACGCGAGTGCGACGGAGAGAAAAAATGCGAATAGAAACTTATTATTTAATATGAAACCGCGCATATTCAATAGAAAAAGTTTACTTGTGCGTTCTTCTTTCGCTTCTTCTTTTTCTATTGCGTCGCGCATCGTGCTGTGTTATTTACACTGCGGGCTATTATGGTGAGAAAGCAGGCCAAATCTTGTGGCGGCGGCGCTGCGCATATTTGTTTTTGCGCTAATTTTTTCTACGCGAATTTCCTTTTTTGTCCGTGCGTTTTTGTCGGCAACGTGCTGTTGGCAGTCGAGTTTCAATGCAATCACAACATTCGAAACGTATGCGCACGACGAGAAGAAGCTTTCTGAAATACCAAATATAGTGTGGTGGTGCTGATGTTTGGTTATAACACACAGAAACACACACGCAAAAAATCTAATGTTATCAAAAGTTTCACTCATGACTGAAACTCATGCAAAGAAATTATATGAAAAACAGAAGCTAATAGAAAAACAGCATCAAATTTGTTTCTTTGTTTCGTACTAAAATTTTATAGAATTAATAGAAATTTTTCTTTTACTATTAAAATTGAGCAATAATATTGCGTAATTAAATACTTTATGACAATTTTACTTTAGGTAATAAACAAAACCATTCTTTTTCTCGCATTAACCTAAATAATGAATTAACCAATAAACACTCAAGATTTATTCACAATTAACATGATTTCCAGTTTTATTTCCGGGTTAATCTAGGGTGCAAAATGAAAAAGAATTTTTCAGTGGTGGTGGTGGTGGTAGTAAAAATTAGAGAAATGTAATTTGAAACAATAATAAACCAGTAAACCGAAAATAAATAAAATTGAATATTAATGAATAATTCGTGTGTAATCAAATAGCAGTGTTGTTCTAACTGATTGCCCCACTGGGCATTTCGGGTGCTTTCAAAGTTTACACTGCGCTCGCCGCCGCCCCGCACGCCTGATAAGAATTTTCAATTATCCCATTCAATGAGTCAGCGACTCGGGTGAGTTGTAGTTCCGCGCGCCATTGTTAGGAGAACGCGCGAAACAACGATAAATGTAAGAAATATATAATATTTTCGTTTTATTCCTTTTTTGGGAATCGTGTGCGAGCGCGCGCGAATGCAACGCCATTGGGGATTTTAGTGACGGTTGCGGTCGTTGAAAGAAAGCCGCATTCTCGACCAGACGCCACGCTATATTTTATTCTGCAACCACCGCTCGCGCTCTGAAAGAGTAACAGCGTTCCAAGAGAGCTGGACCCTGTTCGCCGCCTCCGCCGCCACCAATCCACCATTCCACCGTGTCACCGCCAGATGCGTGGCATTTTTGTAAACACCTCGGCTAACTTTTTGTTTCCTTTCCTTAGATGCGCCAAATTGGTTCGATTTCTTTAAGTTTTTTTTTTACACCAATCCTAATGATAAATTAATTTCTTTTACGTTTACAAAATTACTGAAAATTTAAAATACTTCTGTTATTCTAGAAATATTTCTAATAGTTTCTAGAAAATTCCAGAATATTTGTTTGTTTTGTTGTTTGTATAGAAAAATATTCACTATTTATATAAAAGTTGTTTTTTATAGAGATTGTAGAAATTTTGCACCCTTTATGTAGTCGTTATAACCGAAGCTGACTGTATACGTGTTATTAAAGAAAGGAATAAAAAAGCCATTACCAAAGACAATGTAATTTCTGTGAGTATGAAGTGAGCTAAAGACATTGCTGAATAAATAAAATTTAATTCGTGGATTGTTTTCAGCAGCAGTTCACTTAATTTTATTTCGCGACGCGCCCGTTTGCCAAAGACGGCGGCGGCGGCAGCAACGGCAACGGCAGTGGCGCACATTTTTAAAACGCGCAGCCATCGCATATGGGGATACAATGCACTCAAATACGACACACCGAGAGCCATTGTGCAACTCATAGCTAATTCAACGTGGTCGGAGCAAAGTGCCGCCGTCTGCCGCCGCCAGTGCCAGCGCCGCCAAGGCGAAATGTGCACATTATTATGCGCGCGCGAAACACCCGCCATGTAATCTTCCACAAGCGTGCGCGTTATCTGCGCACATTCGTGAATAATACACAATACACTTGTGACTAACGCATGCGCACCACTTGATTGTATAATAAAATTCAACCCATTAAGACTACAAATCAATTAAGTCCAACTTAAACATTATATATTTTAACAGCCCTTAAACTTCTCAAGCAGACGACACCTAAAAATTTTAGTGGACAACTTAAATTCGATAAGATTTTCACTTATGGGCGTTCATCCCTTAAATTTCCACCCTACAACCACTGCAACGTCAATTTCAGGTTTTTCTTAGAAATTCCATTAAAAGTTGAATCCTAGTTTAAAACAACACTGAGTTTTTTTTTAATATAAAAATAGTTGAATAATTAGTGCAAATGCACTCAATCTCTTTATAAATTAACAATTATAATCACACTAACAGACGCTTTAGAGCACATTTATGTGTGTAGAACGTAAACGATGAGCTCGTGAGATGTTCGACTGCCTGCAAATCCGTTCAATTTAATACGCGCTACTCGCAAAAAAGAGGAAAGCGGAAAATGGAGACGTGGAAAGTGCAAAAAAAAGCAGTCGCTCTCAACCCCCGCCAGCTATGAAGTGGAATTTATACGGAAAATGTGACTAATTGGCGTGCGTTTCGCATACTTAGTATCGTTCGAACAAAATGCGCAAACCGGCGGTGGCGCTCGCGCATCATCCCTTAATCTAGCGTTTGAGCGGCGAATATGTGCTTTCATTTTGTTTATACACTGCAAAATGTTTCAATACACAAGCGCACAACTCGTTCCATCTCTCGCTCGCACTCATTGCGTACGTATGTATGATTTATGCGCGATGAAATCGTAATTAACTTTTCATTCTAATTGCGTGCTGTAGCCAGAGGGCGGGATTTTATTGCAGTGCGCTTTCATCAAACTGCATGATGCAATGCATTTCGTACGCGCGAAGAAAAATTGTAAGAAAGATGTTGCATTAAAAACGCAATCTGCACTATGCGCAAGGGAAAAATAACAACAACAACGCATATTTCATTAAAAAGCCAGATTGCAACGATGGCGATGGTGGTGGTGGCGGCGACAGCATGATTCGGATGGACAATGCTAATGCAACTCGAAGCAGTCAGTGCAAGAAATAACGAGGACGAGCGCAAAATAAGAAAGCAGTGAGCACGCGTGCGTACGCTTGGGAGCCGTTCGCTCTGCAGGAATCTAGAACGCGAACGCTAATTTACTTGAAATGGCTTATTAAGGGATGCACTGCATTTCGACTACTCGAATGTGGAGAAATGCAAGCACTAACTGTAAATGTACGTGGCACGTATGTGAGACACATATTCGCGGAAATAGATAAGAATGCGTATGTATTTTAAGTGTTACACTGAGATATTACCACCCCCGGAAGTCACGGCGACATTTCTGATTGTGTACATTTTCCTTATTGTTAACAGACTCCTATTCTTAAGACGAATATAGATGCATATTCTATATTTGATGTGGTATAAATGACATTGAGTAATTCAAGATGGTTTCCTAATTAACTCAGTTTTTAATAAGTCATAATTAGTAATAAATCAACATAGCTTGCATAAAATTGATAGTTATTGAAACGTAACATGAGGTAAAATTTCACGATAAATTTAATTCTTAGAATCCTGAAAATCCCTGAAATCCTGAAAAATTTTGAAAAACTGTATTTTTTTTTAGGTAAGTGAGTAAGTGAATTAATTTATTGACGTTAAATTTTGAAAAATCCTCATTTGTTTAATATTTAATTTTTACCCTTAAAAAAAATTTCTAAATAGGCTTTTTATATTTTTTGTGTTGAAAGAAAATATTAAGTGTATAAATTAGTAGAGTTGAATTGAAGTAGAGAAATACGTAAAATTAAGCGTCAAAGTGAAAATGGCGCAAAATACGTCACTGAATATACAATAACGACACGGCCTGCGGGAATTCTGCATGAGTAATGCAGCATAGCCGTTGAGTATACATTTATAGTTGAATTTTAAGAGGTGCGCGCATATAACCGGGCCGCTTGTGAAAGATGTATGCATTTGGGGCACGCTTTATGCGGTGACACTTTCATAACGGCGACACGCCAAGAAGAAGCATACAACAAGAAAAAGAAGCCAGCGCACTCGTGTACCCATCAAATGTATTTAAATGACATACATGCCGCGTTTTATGCATCTATTAAATTCGAAATGTTGCTCAAGAAAAATTAAGTTTTACTCGACATGATTTCAAACATGTTTTTAAACAATTCATACGAGCAAATAGCAAATTGCATCATCTTTTCTTTATTTGTTGCTTACGTTTTATGAAAATTTTACAGTTTTACTTTCACTTATTTTCCTAGATAAAATTATTTATTTCTACCGATCCACAAAGTACTTAATCTTTCTCCGTTTTACTCAGTAATTTCGGAATCAACTAGAAATTACCAATTATTAAACAGGTCATAAAATTTTAAATTTTTTTGAAAAATTCGGAAAATTTTCTTGTCCCTCTTTTGTCCTTACTTATTTTGTACAATCAGCATGTAAGTTAATACTAGAACATAATATTTGTACATTCTGAATAAGACTTTTATAGATTTTCTAGAAGAAGTAAATTTTTTGTGAAGAAAACTATTAAAAAATCAATTATTATAAAATAAACGATTTGTCAACGATGTAGGTATGTGAAGTCAATCGCTTATAGAGAAATCGATTAGTTCCGCTTGAAATTATTTTCATTTCGGGAGTAGACCATGTCCGTCTTTCCGCTTTCCGTGGTGCACGCTGACGGCACATATTGACGAACGGAAATTATTCAGAAAACGAAAAGTGGCTGCGCCGAAGGCATAAAAGCCCACGAGCTGAATATAAAAAAAAATAAAGAGCGATCGGTTCCCCGAGACGACGAATAGGAAAGAAAGCAATGCAGCCAAGCAATAAGAAGATGAGAGAATATCGATGACGTTTCGTTAAATTTATTAATAATTCATCGGCGGCGGCGCTGAAAGACGTGCCACACGCGTCTCGTCACTAGAGAGACGACCAAATAAGAAAAACACAAGAGGGGCGCGGGCAGATACGATTGGCATGCCGCCTTTGGGAAATAGTGGTGGTGTGTTCATCGCGTTGGCGGCAAATATGTAACCAGAAGGCACAAGCTTACATTATAGATATATATTGATATAAATCCAATTTGAATTCAGAAATTTTTACAGTTTTCTTTTTTTGCTCTCAGCGAAAAGCCACTCTGCATACTATGCGCTGTTCCACTGCCCCCGAACGAACAACAGCCGCCGTCGTTTTATGCGCTGCATTTGCCTCGTAAATACACATTCAACCGCGCCGCCGTCACCCGAAACCAAAAAATTCACCGCAACGTTATTGCTAATGCAAATGAAGACCAGTCGTATGTTTTTGTTTGAATTTTTATTAAATTTCTGCGACAAACAAGCAAAATTTCTTGGCGCCCAGCGGAAGTTTGCAAGAAATTTGATCGTCCTGAGACGGAATGAAGAAAGATCGAAAAGGAAGAAAACGTGAATGGCACTCACAGCTAATAGATTCGAATCAAATGCTTTTAATTCGTCGCGATCATTAATTATGACGAAAGCGAAGTGCGACAATTGCAATTAATCAGTCTGTCACTCGGTGCTTTTGCATTACATGCAGATAACAAGCGCACTCTACGCTTGCATTCGCGAGTTCGTTGCGTTTTGTTGTTTATTGAGGAAAAACGATGCGCGCAAAGAGCGACTCGGCAATGATTAACTGCTATTTAATGCACGCACTTTATTACTGTTTAAACATTTCGTTCCATTTTCACTCTATTTATTTCAACACCCTCATTTGTACATATATTTCATTTCGGCCTTGTTTACAAATTTTACTTCATAATTCAACATTAAACTTCTCGAATCCTGCAACCGTAGAGTGCGCTGTAAAAACATTTAGATATCTAGTAATTTATTATAAAGTGTTGTTATCAAAAAAAATTAAGGGTTGTAGAATAATACCCATTAATTTCCTTTTATTTATTTTTTTCATAAGATTTCATTAATATTTAATCAATTAATACTTGAGAAATATTGAATACTGTAGTAAAGTCTAGGTTTCATCCCTTATTTTATGTATTTCCTGTTATATTTCAATAACATTGCATACATTAACCATTTTGTGCATTATAAGTTATATTTTAGATTATTTAAATAAATCGGGGAATCCCCTAAATTCAGTTCTAAGTCATAATAAGTAATATCTCCATGATTTTCATCCCTTACTAATTCAGATGTTCAAAATAGTTGTTATCTTACTTCAATAATATTAAATCATTTTTGAATTTTAAACAATTCTCTGAGATTGCTTAATAAAACCATGATATGCTCATCTTTCATGACTCATTTTATATATTTTATTCAGTGTCTAAATATATCTGAAAGTTTTATCCGAAAAACATATTCATATAGTCTAAATATTTCATATCCCTTGTGATCATTTTATTGTCATATTTTTTGTGCGTTCCTCCTCTCAAATCCTGGAGGAATTGATGGCAAAGAAAAGGACAATAAACGTGATCGACCGTTTGCTTCGTAAAGGGCGCAAAAAGACTTAGACTCTTTGTCGATTAAATGCAAATCTCGGCCTCGCATATATGCGCCTGCAATGCACGAGATTGTTCACGCAAAGATGAAGAGAGGCGGCATATGCCTGCGGCAGAAGGTAATACCGCAACGCAGAGCAACGCGTATGCACTCGATCTTGTCTTTCGCCCTACTCTTTGCTATTTTATTGAATGTGCATTCTTTTCCCTTCTCAATATACCAACTATAAGTATATATTATGCGTTCCCAATAGATAGTTGAAAGCTTTAAGTACCGCAAGTGCTTCTTCTATTCCATTCAAGATATACAACTCTTCAATCCTGCTAGTAAATAATCGCCGTTTAGAAGAGAAAATGAAGATAAGGGTCATCTAAACGAGATTTTAAATAAATGCTTATTTCAAAATAAAATCTTTCTAGAAAATCGTACAAAAAGGGGTGGGTGCACGGGGTGTGAAGAAAGTTTTATCTTAAATTTCAAGGGTGAGTCCTTGCTATAAACGTGACTGACTCCCATTACCCGATTAACTGTCAATTTACTGCAAATAATTCAAGCTTAATATTAATTAATATTAATAATATTAATTTCATACTATCAAAAACGTTAATAAAATATTTAATAACATAATGTTATGAGATAGTAGAGATACATTTTGTTTATATATATTTTAGATTTAAATTGAACAAATATTAAAGAAAAATAATAAAAATGTATGAATTTTTTCACATGCCCTTGTTTGCTAGATATGAAATAATCTACTGAATATAAATATTTCTATAACAATTCATGAAAACAATTAATTTTTTCCGGATTCATGAAAATGGCCTTATTGCAATTTCCATCCATTCAGCGAGCGAAATAGAATGAATTAGATAGAACAGGAGCAACAAACTCAATTCTGCGGCAATATAGTTATGCAAAAAATATGTATGTTTTGTTCATATTTCCTCTCTATAACAATAAATTCCAATGTACACATGCAATAGCAGGCGGTATAAAATATTTGGGAGAGAAAAGTAAATCCGCCGCTGCCGCCCCACCACGTGCCGCATGCAATCATAAATTATTTTGCGCCATCAGTTTATCGATATGCAGGAGGGAGTATGCCGTATTTGAATATAAATAAAATGCGCGTAGATTTGCAAGTGGCGAGCTTGGAGGACCGCAATCGCAACGGGTGCTGCGCCGATGCGCGCTGCATTCGCACCCAACCTCAAAACCAAATCCGACAGGGATATACATTGGATATATGTGCGTATGCATGTGCGAGAGTGAGTGAGACTACAACGAAATATATCCATGGATCGCACAAGCTGTTTCGGTTTCGTCGTTTTACACGTCGCCGCCGTCCTTGTCCTCATCCTCGTCCTGTTCGTCCACGACTCTCACATGCGGTTGTAACATGTGGCCATGTGCTGCGCGCACAAGGAGTTATCTACCACAATACAGCACTCGCAGGGCATTCATTAGTTAAGCAGTGTTGCCGCCCCCAAAAACAATAAATGAACAAACTCAACCGCCAAAAAAAAATCAACGTTTTTAATCAGATTGTCAAAGTAATAGAAACAAAAGTGTTAATTCTATTGATTTACGTAGAACGTCATTAAGTTTGTATCATTGCACACTAATCTGAGATGATATTATTAGGCAGTAATTACCATATTAATGGGTTTTGTTGGGCGCGCGGAAGCGTAACTTGGTGGATTTTTTCGGACGGTTAGTGAGCCCACTTGCGGCGCCGAGCTAGTGAACCAACTCGTTCCGCCGGCGGCGGCCGTAACCGCCAAGTGTGCGGGATGTAAAAAGAGACAAAGAGCGCACAGCGTGCGAGCGCGCATTTGCCGAACGAAACCGTTCCGGCGCGTTGTTTTTACTAGCAGTGGGTCAATTGCTCCGTTTGTTTTTAACGAAGCCCGCCGCCTCACGCGATGCGTGTGCCATCCGCGCCACAGCTCGCACACACTTTGAGGAAAAAACGGTCGTCGCCGCCGCCGTCGCCGCAAACGGTCGAAATTTTCAACTCGAATGCCTGGGCGGATACCGCACAGTGCGCCCTCGGCGGTACGTAAGTGTCGAATTCACTTTGCATTTGCATTTTACGCCGCCCGCCGCCCGCCTTTGTTTTTCCACGCATGTGCTTCCGCGTATGTGTCGCTGACAAGTCGACGATCTTTGCGTTCGAGTAAATAACGCAATTGAGCCGCGTCCGTCGAAGGGATGATGATGATAATATGGGAATGGCTCTCCTAATTACGCCACTTATTTTCCCAAGGGCAATTTGCTTATCAGATTCATCCCTCGCTTGCTAGATGTATTTTAGTCGCTTGTGTTTTGTGATTATTTGGGCGGGTTGCTGACACCACGCACCCTCCGACAGGATTGTTACAATCCCAGAAGTCAGCATGTTAAGTAGTGCAGTGTATTTTATGTACTTTTAAGTATGAGTCGGTCCTTCAAATCTAAAGGGTTGTTATCCTTGATTTTTAAACAGTAATTAAATACATTAATCCCTATTAAAAATTTTATAATCATAATTTATTTATTATATTTTATTAATAGTGCTGAATCAACTACAATAGATTACTTAAATAAATCGGGGAATCCCGTAAGATAATTTTTTCTCTGGTTTTGCTTGTAAGAAATAAATAAATGGGGAAATCCCCTATTAAATTTGAAGTTTTCCATTATCCATTATTAAGTTTTTAAGTAACCTTAAAGAAATTTATTAATATTTTGAAATAATTTCATGTCTTCCCTTATTTACCATGTAATATAAGTACACAGTTCGTCAAACACTCATAACAAGTTGAAACAAACAACAACAATTATTGCATTAAAATTTACCCTCGAGCGCTTACACAAGTCGTCCCCGGAGCGAATGTGTACGCACGCAGTCAATGAAAATTAATCTAATTTGCTGGGTACAGAATGTACCTGAGCGGCGCCCAGTCTAATTAGAAATTTTTAATTAAAAAGACATAAGTGCCTCATACCACCGTCTTCGTTAGCGCACTTATTTAACGCAAAGCAACATAATTGAACATTTGCTATCGTCGAATTTCGCCAAGCTGGAAAATCTTTTTGTCAGAAAGAAACACGCGTTCAATACCATTAAGACGATGAACGAATTTGTTGGAATATTTCCAGGTTGGTTTCATTTACATACGGCCGCCCGCATATCAAATAAGTACGAGGACCTAGTAGATAGCCGCCCCCGACTTGCGAAAGAAGAAGAAAAACATGTACGTGCTCGTTCGTGTGTTTACATCTCGCGAATTTCCTTCGCATGTATAATTTGCACATACGGGTGGAAGGCCTGCATGCCTGCCGCCTCCGAATGCACGCCAAAGACTTGTCTGCAAGCGAATATTCTCGAAATTGATTCATAAAAGGACACTGAGTTGCGCGTGTGTCTCATCGCGTTTTGCATATAAGTGTATCTCGAGCGTGGCGCAAGTTTCTATTGTGTCCTCCGCGTATTGTGCCTGCTTGCCGCCCCCAAATTCGAGTGAAAGCTAAGAATCATCTTTTATGCATGATGTTTTTTATTTTACATTAAATAAATTACTCAATATGTATACATTTATGAATATAATTTTGCTTTTTATACTTTGTACGCTTACAAAATGAAAAAATTTATATGTAAATCAATACGTACTGAGTTTGCTCTATATAAAAACTACATTTTAGATATGTAAATATTTTTAATTAAAATTCTTCTTGTTTGTAATAAAGATATTAAATGTTCTTCTTTATTCAGATTTTAATCAAAACACAAAATAAATCTGAAAAGTTTGTTTCTTGAAATGTAGTTACTTTCTACCACATTAATTTTACGTTTAAATTTGACAATTTCTTAAAAATTGTTGAGTATAATTCAAAAAGATGATATTTTATTAGATTTGCTTCTCGCCTAGAAAAATTATGATAATTAAAATGAGATAAGGTGGGCAAAACGGAGTAATTACTCGTAATTAATCGTCATTTCTTTTAATGTTTCAATCATTATTTTTTTTATAGTTCGGTTTTGATTTCTTTACATAATTTCGATAGGGTTGCAAATGTAACCAATCTAAAAATTTAATTAAAATGTAACATTAGCTAAATTTCGTACCATGTTGCGGTTTTAACCCTTGCCCGTTATCGAATGAATTAAGCTCAGAAATCACAGAATAAATGGCAGTAATTCATGTTAATTATTAATTTCTGAACAAAGAAATATTTCTACTTTACAGGAATTTGCCCCTTTCCACTTTATTTAGTAATATCCTTAAGAAATATGTTATCTTAGAATTTCAATAAAATTTTAAGTATTACCCTGTATGATCGATATCAAAGACGGAAAATCTACATTAAAAGAGTTGTTAAAATGTACATAAACATTTTCTTTGAAAAATATATTGGTCCCTTAAGATGGCAAATTGATAACCCCTAAGAAATTGAGACCTTTCAGGAACGTAATGCTTGTGCAAATAGAAATAAATTCCCCATTTATATACATGTGCATCGTACGCACGCATGCATTGAGAGCCGATCGTAGAGACCAAAAGCAATGTCAATGTTATTCAAATAACCCTTAAAGATACGCAATAAAACCGCGAATGCGACTATATAAGTCATTGCTGTTTTGATATATGATGCAAACATTCCGACATAAATCACGCGCTCGTATTGCGCTCAAGCAGATATATCAAGAAATCATATCAATTTTTTCTCTGCCAGTGCGTACGCCTCTTTGCCACCCACACACCCACCTAAAGAACGCCTGAAACGCTGAACGCTGAACGCTGAACGTTTCCTTCGTCTTTCTCTTCCTCCTCGCCACGAGGAGCCGTTTTTCCGCGAGTTCAAAGTGGGCGCTCACTATCCGTTGCGAGCACTTTGTGAGTACAAACTTATTGATATGAATCGATGTAGATTGATAGAAAAATGTCTTCGTAAGATCTTGTTGACTCGGCGCGTATTCGATTCGCGAATACGAATTGCCTTGCGGTTCTTCACTCAACCGCCAACCACTCACAGAGTGTTTGCAACATGAAAATGTTTTTTTGTTAATCTATGCGTCAAGATTGAGTACTTACATCTGCAATGTGTTTACCATAAAATGTTTCTTCTTATCCTTTTACGTTAGTTCAAACTTCAATAAGTAAAGTAATATTTTTATGTCATTTTTAAAAAATCCAAAATATTTCTAGTTTTCCCAGTTGAGTTAACATTTAATAAATTTTTAGATTAACAAACTGAATCGTGTAAATAGAGGAAGTAGTAATTTAATTGAAAAATCTATTATTAAATCATAAAAAACATTTAAAATTTTAATTTTCATGAAGATTTCTTTTTTCTTTTTTTTTTGATATCGTGTTAATCGAGGAATCTCTCCAGAAATCTCTAAAAATAAATTGTAAAAAATGTTAAACACTTTGTTATATGTAAAATAAAATTATGAAATTCCCATATTTTTTGATTAAAAAAGCAATCAATCATACTAATATTATTATGACGTAAAAATAATAAAAAGCAATTACTTTGACATGTTTTTCGAACTGTGAGAGGCATTTACTTTAAAGTGCACTACTGATGAATCGAACAACGCTACAGAGCTCTGCAATCTACATTCGTACAATGTGCGCGCGTAAAAGTGATTTGATTTGTTTGGAAAGGGAATTAGGGACACGCAGTCCCGTCCCAGAATCCATCGAATTGTAGGTGCTCGAATGTGTACAGCCGCATGTATTTGCCTGTATGTAGTGTATCTACGTTAGCTCTAAGCTGTTTGCATTGCACTGTGCGCAGAGAGTTCGGCCAACCCTTTCAATCCGCCGATAATTGCTATTATTGTAACAAATCGAACACAATTTCATGTAATCACTTCAAACCGTAGCGTTGCGCGACGCTTGTGTCAACTTTGTAATTGCTTCAAAAATGTCTCACACAATCAATTGCACTGAAGAGTGCATGCACTAAATGCAGTTGAATATTATTGTTACACTGAAATAACCATTGTTGCAATAGCAATTGTGTTTCAATTCAGGGATAATTAAACAAAAGTTTCAGAGCGTTAATAAATATATTTACTGTGTTATTAGAAATAAAGCATGGAACGCATAAATGTATTTTACATGGATTTATATGGTAAAAACTGCTTCGCTTAACAAAGGCTTAGATTCGTTATGCGAAGTTCCACTGTAAATGAATCCAGGAAACCAGTTAAAACTTCCCTAACTTTATTTCGAAAATTTGAATACTAAAAACAAAATTCTATCCAGTAGTCAAAAATAAAATCATACATTTTAGTATGGAGGAATATTCCTAGCAAAGTACGTAGTTATGCTGGAAAAAAAACCTAAATCCAACACTGGCAAACGCATGTAGGTCTAATAATGTGTATAAAAAGTGCAAATGTCCGACAGCACTAATGAATATTTCAGCAAGCTTAATTAAACTTTTCCAACATTCAAACGTATTATGTCTAAAGCAGTCTTTGATATTATCCCAAAAGTTTATTTCATAAACCACTTTTTTCATTCAATTTATTCCCGTTATTTTGCCCGCTGCAGTAATCCAGCTACGCTTAATTAAGCTGAAGTAGAAAAGTATCAAATATATTTGTTTATTACTTTAAATTACAAAATTGTATTACCCTTAGTTATATAATAAAAAGTAAAATTATATGGTGCAAAACAATAGAAAATAATTCTAAAAATCTTATTACACGAAATAACTATTAAATATAATACAAGGCTGTATAGGGGTGTAAAAGGCAGTTTTTTTAAATATCGGGAGTCTAGTTTAGTAGAGTGATTCTCATTGCCCACGAACACTTATTCCAAGCTTTTCTCTTTGTTTCGCTCATAAATGTTTGGCTGAAAATGGGTAAAAATAAAGACAATTTACTAATTAAAAGTAAGCTATCATACATCCCTAAAACACATCTATTACTGATGCCATATTTAAATACCCATCTTATCTTTATAACAATTAACGATCCGCTCATGTGTTTAATAATTTGCTAAAAAATGATTAAACTGAAGACAATGCAGTGATTAAAAGTGATCAATCATACAACCCTTAAACAATCTATTACTAAAATGCATATTTGAAAAACCAACTCTCCTCTTTACCAATCAACTACCCTCTCATATGACGTTGATCCGCATTAGGAAACAGAGATGTGAATTATGTTATTATGCATAATCTTCTAGGTATTTTTTAAAGTCACAATTCGGTTACGTTTGCTTTGAAACAGTAGTACAAATATGCAAAGTCGGTCACTTATACGAAAATTAAACATCACTCAAAAGGTGCTCACAAAAAAAGCATGGTACTTGAAGAGATATAGCGGGATATGTGGGGATATTCAATGATGCCAGAGAGCGTAGTGCATCATCATCAACATCAGCGTCCATCCGTTGATGCTCGCGCACCGTTCGTTCCCGACGAGCATAGCATGCCGATAAATTGATTGATGCCTTTGATCTTTTAATTTACTTCCATCAGGGAGAGTCGCTTTTCCGGTGCGGGTGGCGGGCTCAACTCTTCGCTCATTCTTTGAATGCGAGCTCGCCGCTCGTGCGTTTATCTGAAACGCCCGCTTTTATGCTCAAAAGTCTCTTGCTTTATCAATATTATGATTACTTTTCACAGTTTTCCTATTTTCGTTTGCAGCGCACAATGCGCTGCGCACTGCCCATACAAATAATCTTTCGCCGTACGATTTTTTTACTCAACAATCATTTGCGATTCAACACCAGACGCAGCCCCGTCGTGCGACAACGTTGCAAACTTTCCGTGTCAAAGCGAATTAACCACTCCCATCCATGAGAAAAAGCGCTCAATCTCAATCAAATTATTCCATTATTTTCATCTTGACGAGCTGCTGCGCGCCGACATGTCAATATTCAAGTTCAATAACAGTTTTTTGCGACCCTAATGTGTTTTACTGTAATATGCAAATCGTTTTTTTTCTTGCTCATTTACTTACATAAAGATGTTATTTAATCCCGAATAATAGTTAATTAATATCAAAATGAAATGCTCTTGAGAATCAAGTTATAAAATATTCAAAAAAACCTTAACGTAATTGCAAATATGCGTCATTCAAATTTAAATTCAGTCTTAAGAGTACGTTTTTTAATCGAACATGTTTTTAAATTTAAATTCTCAAAGTTTATACATTCAAGAATATGCCCTTAAAACGATTTTTCAAAGAATTAATTATTTTATGAGTTAAGATGCATTTTTCAATTTTTATTCGAGTTAGCTGGCATGATATCTCAAGTTCTTATGAAGCGATTTATTTCAAATTTTGTATAAACATTCTTTATACATTCCTCTATAGCCCAAACCTTCTTCTGATCAAATAAAATTATTTTTACTATTTGAAAACACTTGGAAATGATAGAAAAACTTGCCAAGAACAATTATTATTTTTTAAATAATTCCCATTTTATGAAAAAAAAAACAATATTTTATTCTTTCCAAGGTTCAGGCTATAGCGGCATCTATACTGATTCAGAATCCATTGGACTTTTTGTTTTCCGATGGCCAAAAGGGTTGAAATCGTGTCAGCCAGGACACCCCGTTTCTTCTTGCACCTTTTTCTTTGCCAGCTTATAACTTTGTTAATTTTGAGCGATTTTTCTCGATTAATCCTTGTAGGTAACGTTAAAATACCAATAATAAATAGATTGTAAATTTCTTGTTTTGTTTGTATAGAGCTTCGACTTTAAAGCCTGATAAGTAACACTTAAAGTTTGAATATTCCGACATTTATGATATTAATGAATATTGCTGAAACACAATATCAACAAAACTTGATAATTAGGAAGTGCATTAACCACGATAAAATAGTAGATAGTTGTATGCACTTATTAGCGTTATTATTAAACGAAAATCGCATATTGAAAGTCGACGCCATATGGCGTATATACAAAGTATGCTTAACAGGCAACCAAACAAGCTTCCGATATTTGTTGGCGCTGCGCGTATAAATCATTTGCGCAAACAAGATTTGTATTAATTAAATTTCGAACGAGCATAGCCTAGCGCGGGCGCGCTCCAAAGTGTTTGATTAATAATTTCCTTAATGTAAATAGCATGCCGCTGATACATTCTCGTTTGTTACGCAGAGTGCTTCGCCGAAGACTTAGTTTGACTTGTACATAATATATATTGATGAATATACTTTGAGACTTATCGACATTCGCGCGACACGAATAAACATTTTTAAGTGCATTTCCGGAGGTTATCAAATTTTATTCGCCACTTAATTATCTACGGGTCTCAATAATAAGCTGCTTTGAACATAAATTATTTCATTAAGCATCTAATTAAATACCTACACGTGTTCTTCAAAGTATTCACTTGATTATAAACATTAATAAATGAAATTTGTCAATTTCTGACAGGATTAATTATTAATTAAACAGAAGAATATTTTCCTCAAGAAAGTAGGTAATTATGATTTCGTTGATTTGTTCATTAAGGATTTAATCATAATTTCGTTTGTTTGAAATAATTAATAAGAAATAGAATTTAATCCGGATTAACAATTAAATGAACAACATATTCAATTTGATTGAGAGGTCTTGTTGTATTCATAGTACATAATACCTGTATATATGTACATTAGAAGAATACATTATACGTATAAACGTGAACGTAATATGACAGGCTGTATTCCGCATGTGGCACACGGCACTTCAAGCGTAGACACTGCCGAATGTTATAATGAGAAGCTTAAGGCTGTAAGCACCTAATACGCCGTGCCTCGCCTTACCTATGGAGACGGCCGAGTCTGCCAAACAGCCGCCGGTGCTACACTCCTGCTGCCTCCACTGGTGCTGCTATTGCAATGTACAGATTTCATCTGATCTCAGACGAGGCGGCGAGCGGCCTTCCAAAATCGGAGGAGATTATTAGTAACCTATACCTAACTGCGTCTAACTGAATATTGAAGCTCCAAAACGTTTCCAAATGGAATAATGACGACCTCAATGTGCGCACTAACGCAACTTATTAGATAAACACACACAAATACGATCAGGTGCACTAAATGCTTCCTCAAATCGCATTTTATTTCATCTTCTTAATATTTTTTTCTGAAAAATCTTCATCACCCTTTTTGTGAACTGCTTAATCATATTCAAAATTGTAATTTTCTTATAACCCACGGACCTAACAAATGCACGGAAAAAAAATTTGTGCTTTAAATATTCCAATTTTCTTTTAGTTCTACTTGAAAATTGGTCAAATATAGGAAATAATTATATCCTCATTTTTAGTAGGTTTAAATCTTAACTACTTTAATTATTTACTAATTACCAATGAGAGAAACTTACCTATTCTTTCCGGTTGCAGGAATAATATGCACACCAAAAGGGCACTGATGAGAAAATGCATACGACGTGAGCCTGAGCCTTTGGAACGAGCTGTCATGTTGTGTTTAAATCCTTAGCAAGTCTTCAAAACTGAATCAGATCGCCAATCGAATGGCAATGATTACGACATTAAGAGTGCAACCGAACGCACATTTGCTCAAATGACGCGCACCTTTAGAAAAATTGCAAGACATGACGCGATAAGCATTTAATGTGCTGCTTTATTAATGTCGAAGAGATGAGGGAAATTGATAACAAGTTTTGCATGCTCTCTCTCTCCCTTAGTCGCACGCAAGCCCGGAAAATTCTTCCGTTGCGGCAAACGGTGTGCTTCGCGCAAAGATTACAAATTGAAAAGCTACTTGCGGCTGCGTCCGGCGACAAGAGGCGTGGGCATTAATTTTAAATTAACAAGATAATCGCGTTACCGTCCGCGCACTAAGCGACTAAATACAAACATCCAACTCACGCTCTATTAGGCCAAAGTCAAAAACGTTTTAAGGATGTATTAATTTAGAATTAAGTAAGTGAGTAAGTAAGTAACATTTTCAGATTTACAATAGAAATTAAGCCTAAAAAGAAAAATTAAATTCATTAATACGAATTGTAAAAAGGTTTAAAAATTCAAACAGCTGTTAATTAATTATTTAAGAATTAAATGGTTAGATAACAATTGAAAATTTCACTTAAATTTCATAAATAAATAAAACTCAGCATGCAGATTTCAAATCCTAAAAAAATCCACAAACATAAAAGCACTCACTGTAAATCACACAAAAAGAAATTGAAGAATACACAACGCAAAACAAAATTTTCCGGACGAGTTTACGGGATGCATAATCAAAAATTAATTTCAAATATTTGAATATCCGGAAGAGCATCGGCGCAAAGGCCAGGAATTACGGGGATTCGTGTTATTGCGTACAGGAAATCGAATGAAAAATGCAATTAAAAGTAGCCGGATAAATCGAATTCGCGCTGAACGATGAGAAACCAGCCGAATGATGAGTGGTTTGTTGACTTAAAAAGAAGTAAAAAAAATTGCATACGAATTGAAATCACGCAAGTCGTTGCTTTGGCTTTGCGACAAAGAAAACGCGAGATGCTGCAGTACAAGAAAATTGCGGCAATTAGTGGCAATGATTATGAATTCGTAACATAATTGCGCAATTAAAATGCAAATCGCAATTATCAATATCCCTCAAGGTGTGCGCAGAACATGTTTTAATGCAATTACCAATTTTGCTTGAATATTCCACGTAAGTTATTATTATTATTTTTGGTTCTTATCCTAGTTATCCTAGATTTTTAACACAAGTGCACAAATGTTATTAATGGTTTGATTTTCGTGGATTTTCTTTTATTAAAGTGTTTGTTACGTGGAGATGAATTAAATACAAATCAGTTTTTGACAGTGAGACACAAACAGCGCGTTTTTCAAACATAAATATTAGATGCGTGCGCGACACGGATTTCTTAGCGGTAAATGCGCGCCAGGACGATTTGTCAATGCGTCGGCTTATTTTCGTAATCTGAACGCTGTTTTCGCTCAGCGGCGACGGCGACGGCGGCGCGCGCGTTATTTTCACGCAATGCTGACGCGCCACGCGACGGCGTTCATCACTTTGCGAGAACTGAACTCGCGAAATTCCTCTCGCTACGGATTTCCCGATATTAACGCCGACTAGCGGCAAAGCCAGCACACGCACGCATCCTCCACGAGACAAGGACGACGCCAGCGATTTCATCCACCGAGCGCAAGCGAGTGCGTGACGGCGGCGGCAGCATCGGTGGCGGTGGTGGTGGTCCAACCCTCGCAGCATGCGCCCGCGACGACAACGCATACCATCCAAGCGTTTGCGAAAAACAAACGCGCAAAATAAAAATATGTCAAGCGCATGAGCCGTCAATAGATATAAAAAACAATCAACTTTTCCCTTTTGTACTAATCAAACCACACTGATCCATAACTGCATATTTTTGGAAAATTCTCTATAAATCAAAATTGACCAAATCAATTTTTAAAATTCAAATTTTATCAAGATCTCTCTGACATAGTTTAAAGTTTGCATCATGAGACACTGTTAAACTACATTACTACGACATTAAATCGGCAAAATTACGTTCAAAAAACTAAAAATTTCATCTTCAAACTGTCATAACTTTCTTATGGGTGAGTTTTAGCGCGAGTGAACATAGCAGGGGTGATTCTTCATTTAATTATCTATCTGCCAATGGTAATACCGCATTGCACAACTTAATATACACTAGTAGAAGTCGATTTGAAAATTTCAGTTTATTAAATATCGGAAAATTTTCAAAAATTAATTTCAAATTGAAAATGTAATATCTAAAAAACCATATGAAATTCATTCGAAAGCTTATTAGTTGTAGTTTATACATATTCAAAGATTGTTAATGTAGGACGACCACGAGCTTGGATATTGAATTTTGAATATGACGTTAACATGAGAAGTAAATCTCAATCAAGAATCAAGAAATTGTTCGACTTTGTCGCTAATTTGTTGCTAAACTATTCATTCGATTTGAATCATATTTTCACATTTGTAAAATTCATTTATTCCTATATCTCTTGTAAAAAAATAATTTCAAAAAAGTCATTGTTTAATTTCATTCGACAATTTCCAATGATTATGCTGCTATCATTATCATAGTAGGAAACATTGCGTTGTGTTTGGTTAAAATTTTATTCGCTATTTATTATTCGATTCGAGCGCAAAAGGGGAATGACGAAATGGCAATGGCTCCATGTGTATGTATGTAGGTTGTAAACGCAATTGCGAGCATGTAGAAGTGTGCATTTCGCACATCCAAAATTGAATGCTTTTCTCCTATTTTCGTTTTCGTTCCGTAGCACAACCACCAACCATTCACCCCCGCATTGCGCACGCATGTGTATGTGGTTGTGATGTGTACATGTGTGCAATGCACTAGTGGAGCCAGCTCGGAACTTCCATAATATATCTTTACTGCTCCACATGCTTGGTAATTCAATTAGTATATTGGGATATTTGTAACAGTTTTTATCCGTCTCCTCATTCGCTTGTCATCTTTGCCGTTTCAACCGCCGCCGCCGCTGCGCGTTGAGCACATGCGCGTTAAATAAACGACGAATATTTTTGAACAAATATCTTCTCGCTTCGTGCGCGCGGATCGTTTTGCGCTCGAAGCCGTCGTGTTATGAAATTCTTTTATAATTGCTTTGTTATTTATTGTGCATTATGTCTGTTTGCACAGAATGTACAATGGGATGTTATTATTTGAAAATCTACTTTGCTTTTGTTATAAGCTTTGTTGTCATGAACAACAAACGTATTTTTTAATCTGCACTAGGTAATATCAAAAGGATTAGTATTATGAAATTGGAAGTTTTCTTTGTGTATATTACAAATAAAATTATTGAATTAAATGTACATACATATAGCAACTAGTGGGGTTTATACCCTTAGGAGGAAAAACTAATCAACCAATTATTATTGAGATAAACAAATTAAAAGGCTATATGAATATTTTTACCTTTACTTAGAACTTACCGTGAATTCGATGAAAATTTGTGAAATTAAGAAAATTCATAAAGATTGGAAATAGATCAAAAATATCAATTTCTTAGATTTTAAACAATTACTCCGGAAAGGACCAATATTAACTAGATAAAATCTCTATTTCTCATTTTTCTACCCTTCTAGGGTGTAAAAGTATTCAACAATATAACCACGGAGCTAGAACATATCATAGAATTGAATAAATAAAATAAATATTAGTAGTAGGTAAATTATCCATTTTTGTACCCTAGAAATTCCCACTTTCTATGATTATGACTTAAATTCAAGGATAACATAGGACTTTTTACCAATTTCAACTATGGTAGATGTTTTTCTATCCTTTCATTGTTATTATTTCCAAATTTTATTGGTGTGTTTTAAAAATTGGAAAATTGAGGTAAATCACACTCGAGAATATGTTCACTCGTTTAATTTTTTTATAACTATTTTTTTCGTCATCAAACAGGAGTACGAAATTGAACCATGTTGTGCGCGATGAAATAAAGCAAAAAAGTGCAAACAAAGCAGGTAAATCAATTGGCGCAATTGAGTATGTATGCGCGTGTGATTTCGAGTAAATGATGCTACCCGTCCGTTCATATTCCAGGAATACAGAGAAAACGCGCTCGCGAATGCACAAAGCAGCCGCCGCGCTGAGCGAGCGGTGAGTTAACTAGCTCCCCAACCCTGCAATCCAGGGTAAAAGAGCTGAATTACAACGTTGCGTTGCAGGCAGTAGGCATACGAATAGAAGATTGATGTAAAATTGATTCGTTTGAACAATATTTATGGTCGGTTGGTCAATCGGTCAAAAGTCTCTCACTCATGCGGGCCAAACAGGGGAGGAACACTTCATACGTATTTACGGGAATGCATATGCTATGCGAATGTGAATGTAGCTACTGCCGGTGGTCGGAGCAACACAAATGCCAATCTCCATGATACGGGATCACATTGTGAATATGTATGAATTGCCATTTATTGTACATTCAAAGTTTATTCTTGCTATCCTTATTTCAATACCGGGTTTATGTAGGACGCAAATATTAACTCAATACAAAACCATACAAATTAGATATACTTTGATATATTTTTGCTTGATACCACAAGAAAAATTCTGAATACATTTCCACGAATCGTTAAAGCTCCATTTAAAACCTGAATTTGACAATTTACTAACATTTTCTCGATGTATCTCGATTTTACATTCGCTCGATTCATGAAGGCATTCAACAATTCCAATTCCAATAGATTGATAACAACAATTTTCAAAAAATATTTCCGAGATTTGCCAGGAGTAAAATAAAATATTTTACAATTTATTACAGCTGCATGCAAAAAAGGACGAGAAGAGGGATTGAAATTCCTATTGACTTGTGTCAGGATGATTTCGTACAAAATTAATCCTGTGCGAACAATGTTATTATTACAGGAATATAGGCATTCCTTTAGAAATATTAAGAAAGGTCTAGAAAAAATGGAATATGAGTAAAAGTAAGACAAATTCATATTCGCAATTTAATATAAATTAATAACACGGCTGCGTCGTGTCGGCAGCCAGCAATATGCGACAACTAATAAATAGCTCGTTACAAATGAGCCCAAACTCCAGGGTGTGCGTGCAAACGAGGGCACTCTGAAGGATTTGATAAAACACGCCTGGCGTAGAATGAAACAATTTTCAGGCATCTTTCAGTCACGTAATTACTTGTCAACTTGCGTAAATTAACCAGCATAGCGGCAGACATCGAGCAAGCGAGCAGAGCTAGTTACGACGATACAAACGATATGCAAACGCCGTTGCCGTACGAGGAACATTAACAGGATTGTACGCATTCGCGATGATATTTCGTGACGTGCTCGACGCGTCAACCGACGACAACATCAGCAACCGCCACCGAGTTGGCGACTCGCATTGCTCATGGCTTTGGTGCGCAATATGTGTGTACCCTTTCGTGTCTCAATGCAAAGTTTGTTTGCGAAGAGAGCATGCCACTGAACGTGCAGAGTGCCATACCACACACACGGTACGTACGCATGCACCATATGGAGGACTCAACTTTACCATACATACATTCGTATGTCACTTATGCTGCATTACTCGAGATGCACGCTCGCTTGCTTATGCCCGATTTAATATACAGCAACAGCAACAGCAACAGCAATGCAACTACATACTCGAAATATGTTTGCCATCATGCGAAGAGGCAAAGAGAGCTAGCTGCTTACTTGCACTCCAGAAATATTCACAATCTGCTATGTTCCGTGCTCTATTAAATCTCTATCTCAACAAATTGGATTCCTTCTGTCTCGTTCTATTTATTATCCCGTAATTTAATGAGATAGAAAGTTATAGAAATAAACAGTTGACATTCTTATAACTTGACAAATCAGATAAGACTTGCCCGCAATGCGAATAAATAAGCTGGGAACCCTGGAACTGGAAGACGACCGTGACATTCATGTACATATATAAAAGGATAGCTTGGTCTGGGGGCAGTTTGAGTCGTATACACCCCAATGGAGCCGCCACTTTTTAACTTGCACTGCCCGTCCACGCAACGGGTATCAAACAATAAAATTTCTTGTACCTTCAGCGTGCAGAGCGCGCGCACCACGAATTTGCCATTCCACGCGCGCCCCATAAAATAGAATATAAAACAAAACACATACTTCTCTTCTTCGAAGGCGGCAGCAACACGCTGGCTGCAGCGACCCTTTTCGCACGCATGTGTGCCGGTGGCGGTTGTTGTTGTTGTGCCGCACGGCGCCGGATTCAAACAAGTCATTTCTATTCAGGGCAACATTTACAATACTAAGATGTATGATTTTTTTCGCGTGCGCACTCGACTCGGCACGAGATGTTTATGTTCGCAAATAAATTCACGCTGCTTTGACATGCATTTTGCTACATATTTATAGGCTAAGTGATAATCTGCTTGTTCTACATGAGATTTGCTCGTATGTTAAAAAGTAAACACTTGATAATGAATTAATTAAACAACCAGCAAGTACTGTTATCAAAAAAATACGCGTTGATTCATAAAGATTTAAGTACGTCGCTGTATCCAGATTTGAAATTAATAGAATTTCAAATTAATACATCATGTACTTCCTTTTCAAACGGTTAAAAATTGGGATTATCAAATTAAGTCATCCTTATGTATCCATATTATATATTACAGGTATCTTATTTTGATTTAACAGCGTTAGTCTCATCTAATTCGAAGATTTCGTCCTTTTTCCTTCTTCACATTAATCATTTGATTCTCCTCTACAAGATCTAGTTGTTTCTGATTTCTAGAATATTCTATGTCCAACAAAGCATATCCTAGATATATATTTGTTATTATAGAAGGCATATCCCAGATATTCCTGAAACTAGTTTCCTTTATCTACGCATTTCTAAAATCATCTATCATTTCACCCTCTATACTAATATATAGCTACCCACAAATTGTAATTTTCACATACGAGTCTTTATTTTTAATTGTTCTTAAGTAACAAGCTGCTTCATGCAATTGGTATTTATAATAATATTGAATACACCTTGTAGTCTCATCTTGTTCTTTGCAAACTGTATCCTTAAGGAGGATAAGTCGTCCTTCTCTATGCTTATTTTGTGTTTATTATGTTGACTTCAATAGACAACCATTTTTTAGACTTATTACTTGACTAAATGATACCAACTTGAATGTATTCTGGTATCGTGCATGTGATTTATCATATTTTAATGCTCTTTTATTCGAGCTCTTGAAAACGGTTAAAACGTGTAGTGACGAGCGGTCCATTTGGATTTCAGCCCTTAACTGCGCTGTATACATACAACATACTTCAAGATGACTTTATGGCTCTTCATTAATGTGCCATTACCGGCCGTGGATTTGTTTTATGGGAGCACATAAATACGAGCACAAATTAGCACCACGCGGTATTCAGCAAATCTGCATGTTCTGTGTTAATAGTGTGAATTGTATTATCACCAAGGTTCAGCTATTTATTACAAACCCACTGCGCTTTCCTCTTTCTATACCAACCAACTGCCACTATATGCTAATGTTTTTATGATATGTTCATATAATTCCTATCTAGTGCATTATCAACCCAATTATAATATATTATATATTAAACAAGTATTATTTATTTTAAATATTAAACAAGTAGGTACTGCCATAGTGTTATGTATTTTTAAGTGCATAATGGTTCCAATAATTAAAGCAAATCATGTTTCGGGTACTGGCTGTACATCCCAGAATTGTCTTAAAGTTTTAAACGATGCAAAAAAGTGATAACGAGCTAAACTGTGCATAAATTAGTTTTTAGTATCTTATTTGGTAAAACACCGACGACGCCAGGATTTGAACCCAAGACGATCCAGCCGTGAGGCAAGCATTTGTATGAACGAACTACGAACTATTCCACCCCTTAACTGTACAAATTCTAAACTTTCTTAAACTCTCGTTAACGTCTCATGACGCGCCATCTTTGAAGAATCTTCTGTAACGGCAATATACAAAACAAATACGTACACAGATTTTAGGTTAGCGGGCTGCCAAGTGATTACCAGTAAAGTTCCACGTCAGATTCCAATTAGTAAAGTGTAGTAAAGTGTTTACGTTTGATTAATTGTGAAGAACTGATATTAAAATGACCACAATTCTGAATTCCATCGATACTGGCCATGAAGATATGATCCATGATGCGGAGGTGGATTATTATGGGTTAAGATTGGCGACGTGCTCTTCAGATCATTCTGTTAAAGTGTACGACATCAAGAATGGGGCCCACAACCAAATTGGCGATCTGAAAGGGCATTCTGGACCAGTGTGGCAAATTGCATGGAGTCATCCAAAGTTTGGCAATCTTCTAGCATCATGTTCCTATGATCGCAAAGTTATAATTTGGAAAGAGACACAGGACAAGTGGAGCAAGTACTATGAATACTCAAACCATGATTCCAGTGTGAATTCCGTGCAATTTGCGCCGTCAGAGTTTGGTCTGATGCTTGCCTGTGGAAGCAGTGATGGTACGATATCAATACTTACTTATCAAAGTGAAACAAACACATGGGATGCCAAGAAAATCCAAAATGCACATACAATTGGCTGCAATGCTGTTAGTTGGTGTCCTGCAATCACTCCAGAGCCAGCATTTGATAATAATCAAGCAATTACAATGCACAAACGCCTTGTGTCAGGTGGTTGTGACAATCTTGTGAAAATTTGGAGAGAGGAAGGGGATCATTGGGTTGAAGAAAATAAACTTGAGGTGCATTCTGACTGGGTCAGAGATGTTGCATGGGCCCCCTCAATTGGTCTTCATAGGCATGTGATTGCCACTTGTTCTCAGGATAGGAGAGTTGTCATCTGGACAAGTGAAGACTGTCAAAACTGGTCATCAACAACCCTTCATACATTTGAAGATGTTGTCTGGAATGTCAGCTGGTCATTAAATGGAAATATCCTAGCTGTATCAGGCGGAGAAAATAAGATCACCCTGTGGAAGCAGGCTTTAGAAGGTACTTGGCAATGCATCAGTGATGTGTCAAAAGGGCAAGGAACACTTAACACAAGTAATGATCAACGCGCTTTGTAAAAAACGATCTTATTGATATGTACACATTATAATTTACTAAATATTTAAGTATTAAACCCAATTTATATAAACTGTTATTATTGTTCAGGGATTGGCTTTTTGAATGATATCCAGAAAATATTCAAAATTACATAATCTTATTACTTATTTTTGCTTACATGAAACAGTTTGTTTTCATTACAGTTCTATACTTAAAATAAAATCATTTAACAGGTAAACATTATTTGGATTGTTTTTGTTGTTAAGGTTGTAAAACGGTTGCTTCGCGTTGTGTATATAAACTGGCAGCAAAAACAATATCACGTTTAATAGCATTGGAGGCTTCCTCCATTTTATTTTGCAGGGCTGGTTCACCGATAAGACGTGCTGCGTTTTTAACATCACAAATGATTTCATTCAGTTGTTGAATGCAACGTACTATTATACCCTCCTGAACGTCGGTTAATGTCATGATATCCGCAAATGGCTTGTTAGAGGCCCATTCGTAAACAACGCCAATTAAACCAAAATTTAGGTCTTTAATGTCGGAACATACTTGATGTGTCATCTCCAGTTCCTCAATTTCATGTGAAATCTTATTTATTTCCAGAATACCCTGTAATAAGTCGACTTTAATGTAAACCTAAATAAGCAATCTACCCAAACTCACGGTCTTTAGATCATCTGTTAAATGCAAGTCCTCTAATTTTACTTCTGTTTTTGCCTGAAATACTAATGCCGATAACAAAGCGGCAACTTCAGCGGCTTTCAATTTTGTCAATATGTTCCTTAAAATCAGCTCTGTGACAAGAAGTTCATTTACGCCAATTTCGCAAGCTACGCGTCCTTTAAGCTCGACGCGATTCTGCGCATCGACGTATTTCAAATCACGCAATAATTGAATACGACTTTCATAATCAGGATACAAAGCCATACTGGCATCTGAAAGCATATGCTGCAAATAATCGCGTTCGTCCTCCAGGACTTTACGTTCATAAACAACCGCAAATTGTTTTTCAAAATTGGGTATTTGTAATGACACCATTTGTTCATCGACTTGATCTTTCAAGGCATCCAGCATAAGTATATTTTCGTACATTTGTTGCTCGCTAATGCCAATGTCTTTAATTAAATGCATATACTTTAAACTGGCATTAAGTTTAGTTTCATCTTTCACTTCCATTGATAGCTTGTATAAGTCTTCAACAGCAGCTCTAAACGTTGGGCCAGGTGTATCATCCTTAAAGCGCGGAATTTGTCTCTTATCCCAATCTTTCAACGCTGTAACTGCATCAACTTTTATCTTACGACTACAAATTTGAAAAATGTCCGTTGGACAAATCGTGAGAACTTCATGCCCCGGACTGGCACTTGGACAGTAAATCCAGTTCTGCGCCAAGCTGAGCATCTTGTACCACAGATCACTCTTCTTATCATCGTCGCTCGTTATATTTTCAATATCATCAGTCAAAATCAATACACGAAACGTGAATGGATACTTCTTAGTTTGCGATAGTACTATGGCCAATTTGTTGATGTACTGCTTGTGGGATACTAATAGTATCTTGCCAGGTCCAATTTCTTTCATTGATTTTCCACTGCAAATTATATCACCCTACAAAGTGAGAACAACCAGTTGTACGAATTAACATAAATACTCGATATTATTGATACTTACAAAACAGTGTTTGCGATGATCTAGGTATCGTCTTGCTTTCTGATAGAAACTAATCAAAGGTTCCAAATAAGAACTCAATTCACTTGAATATTGCTCTTCAAATTGCTTATTTATTTTCTCCAATTTTTGCTTCATTAGCACCATGCTCTTTTGATGATCAGCCTCACGGAAGCTTCTAGACATCATTCCTTCCACCGAGAGACTTTCTACTCGCAATAAACTCAAAACCATACCATAAGTAATTCGGAACTTGCTAACAAGTTGACTTGGTCGTCCAAGCATCATGTCTTGCAGATTTATCACCGCTGGTAATTCGCGCTTGCACAATATGATTACAGTACCTTTCTTATCTTTGCCACGGCGACCTGCACGGCCTGCCATTTGGATATATTCAGCTGGCAAAAGCTGTCGCAATTCCCGACCATCATGCTTGGTAATTGAATCAAAAATTACGGTGCGAGAAGGCATATTGACTCCCATCGCAAACGTTTCGGTAGCGAATAACAACTAGAATAAACAAAACGAAATTTAGTTTTAACACGCTTTTAAGAATTATAAGCACCTTTATAAGACGGTTTTGAAATAACATCTCAACAATTTCTTTAATTATTGGTAAGATACCGCTGTGATGAACACCAATCCCACGTTTAAAAATGTCCCGCAGACGTATAATCTGTGGAATATTCCGGTCGGGTTCCTTCAAACTACGTATGCATTTCTCAAAGAATCTTCCTATGGTGTTTTTTTCAGTCTGCGTTGTCAAATCCAACTTAGCCAGATTCTGTGCGTTTGAATCGCATTTGGCACGAGAAAATTTGAACACGACGATGGGCAATAAATCTTGTTGTCTTAGGTGATCCATTAAGCTATACCACATGGTCTGTTCTTGCTTCAGGCTGTACTTTGGAAAACTCTTTGGCTTCTTAGAAATTGAAAGTTCAGCAGCCTCATATCTAAAATTGAAAGTTTTCGATCAATATAAGACTGAAATAATACAAGCAATGTACTTCATACCCATCTCTATGCCAACCAGTAGAATCCAAAATTTTAAACCGATTGTGCTTGGTACCACCACCCGTGCCAGTATATAAATAATGCTCAAGTGGAACTGGCCGATGTTTTGTACTGACCACATAAACTTTCCGTTGATGCGTCCTGCCCAACCAATCCGCGAATTCAATTGCATTAGGAACAGTCGCGCTCAACAATACGACGCATACGCGTTCCGGAAGCATAATCAAAACTTGCTCCCATACATGTCCGCGTTCCTCATCATTAATATAATGTACTTCATCAAATATTACATATTCAATATCTCTAGTCACTTCACTGCCACAATACAGCATACTTCTTAAAATCTCTGTGGTCATAATGAGACAGGAAGCAGTGGGATTTATCTGAAAGTCACCAGTAATAAGACCAACATCCGAAAATGTCTGCTTAAAATCTCTGTACTTTTGGTTTGACAATGCTTTAATTGGAGACGTGTAAATTGCACGAGTCATGTGCCTTTCACATAATGCAATTGCATATTCAGCAACTACTGTTTTTCCAGCAGATGTATGAGCAGCAACAAAAACATGATTATGTTTTTCCAGCTGTATAATTGCTTGCTTTTGAAACGTATCCAGTTCAAAGGGATATTGATGAGCCATATCTGGTATTAATTCATGGAAATTTGTTATTGGCTTAGAGCAATCCAGAACAACAACAAAATCAGTTCCAAGTTTTGTTGCTTTTGTTAAGCCAGTGTTAATAACTGGTAGAGAAACTGCTTTTGGTATTATTGATTCTGCATCAATGTTATCAACATTCAGTTTATTGTCTTCTTTCTCTTCATCCCAGTTTTCAAGTTTTTCCTCTCCTGACTTCCATATACCTAAAGAGTATTTATTATTTAATTATTTTTAACATAAATCCAAATATGTCATACCCAATTTAGCCTCCTCTTCCTTGATTAAATCTGCTAGATTGATGTTACTATCAGGCAATGTGGCCTTAGTTGGAATATCATCTTTGGATGCATGACCAAGAACTGTACAATTATCACTAGCAAACAGCAATCCTCCAGATACACCAGGTGCAATTCTTAGCAGATCTGTGAATAAGTGAGGATTACAGAAACAGTCTAATTAAAATTTGTAAAACATACTTTCATGTTCAAATTCAGCTTTATGATTTTCCGTAGGAATTGGTTTTGAAAATGTCCCTGGCCAAAATGGTAAATACAGGGGATTTCCCTTAACAGATCCAAGAAAATCACTTGGTGCTCTTGTAAATGAAAGTGAATTTGATGAATTTTCACCAGCATTGGTTATTGCAACCTCGTTAAAACCTATGATTTCACCAGAATCATAATCTCGTTGAACCTATATGGTACATTCATGAATAAATTCAGATAAAACTAATGGTAATAAAAACAACTGTCAATAATATGAAAAAATGCATACTTTGAGTGTTGTAGATGCAGGTGTTATATCATAATGCAGCAAGCTCATTATATTAGGCTTTCTTTCCCAAAATTCCTGCACATTTTCCAGTTTGTGCATGGGAAGTCTTTCAGGGCATATTAAATAGCTCCTTAGATCTTCCTCAACTTCTGGCAAAAATTGAGGAAAATCCTTTAATGGATCATTCTCAGTCTAAAAAATGTGCAACAATTACAATAATTGTCCTCAAATACGTCAACAATCATTACCATATTTTCAATTGTGTTCAATGAAAAACTGTTTAAAATAATAAAATGTATTAAATTTTCCTTAAAGAATTTGTGAGGTTACAACCGCGATCAGTTGCTGTCAAATAAAGCCACCAGGTGCGCTGATATCCAAAAATTAATTTTACGCTATTCACGTAATTTATAAATATTAATAATAATTTTGAAAGATGTATAATGTTAATAGTAATAATTGTTTTTCAGGCTTAATATCCAGTGATTAAAGGTATCAATTACTTTGGAATTGCTACCAGAATTTTATAAATTCAATGAATTATGACGTCATTATGTCACTTGACTGTCAATTGGTTGTCAGTTGGTGCAAAATTCTCCCGTTTACGGTGAGGAACGGAGTGGTGTGCATTGCATTTGGGTTAGCATCTGTCGCGTTGTGGATATTTCGCTCCACGTTCGCTCGCCGTGTGCTTTGCCTGTATCCTGATTGCACGAAACCCGTTTTCGTTTATTATTTTTACTTTTCATTTTCATCTGCGTCGGAAGTCGCGCAGCGTGCCGTATCGTGATTATATAGTATTTACACCAAAAGACAGAATGGCAGATCTCGACGATTTTTTCGCGAAAAAGGACAGGAAGAAGTCCAAAACGAAGAAATTTGCCACTACTGAGGAAGTTGCAAAGAAACTGGAGAGTGATGTAAATTCGACCGCCAAGAAGGTCGAAAAGCCAGCCAAGAAGGAAAAGAGCCAGGAGGGTAATGACCCGACTACCGAAATTCACGTATGTACCAATCAATTCTTGCATATTTCGACGATTAGTATTGAATTAATTGCAATTTTCCCACGCGAGAATGTCATCTGCTTTCATGCAATGGCGCTATGTAATACATGTACGTGCGAATGAATGCGACGTCGAATTTATTGTGAGGTTAGATCAGCCATATTGCTGCACCAGCTCTGCCCCGACCTTTCTCCAGTCCAACGTAATCATATCTTGTGTTTCTTTGCAAGCAGGAGCAGGACGAATGGAGGGAGTTTGAAGAGGAGAAGAAAGATTACACAGGCCTGAAAATTGGAAACTTGAATCTAAATTCAGAGTCGGATGGAAACAATACAGGCCAGGATTGCAATGAACAACAACAGTTGACCTATGATGAGTCTGGCCTGGAGGTAGACAGGAAAGTGGGACCATGGAAGCGGATGGAACCGACCGCGGACCAGCAGAAGATCGAATTAAAACCTGAGGTGACGACACCGAATGTTGTCGGTGGTGCTTACGTTCCGCCAAGCAAACGTAACCAGCCGCCGCCAACCATGATGCGTTCCAAAGCGGCTCCAGACATCCACAATGAGGAGTACTTCCCAACCCTTTCTGGGAGTAAAGACGGCAGGAGGTAAAACCAACTAATGGCTTTGTTAGAGCATATATTAACATTGAGGTGGCAAGTTTTGGCATTCTGCATTCCATTCAAATCTATACATTTGCTATTTTATTAGTGAGTATAATCTGGAGCAAAACTACAATAATAAGTCATAAGCAACAACATACACATAATAATAGCTGAATAATTAATAACTCTGAATGATTTTCACAATTATCATACAATTAAGTTGTGCTTGGCTCAACAGACATTAGTTATTCAATGCTGCCATAATTGTTACTGATTTAATCAGTTTGTTTTATTATTATCCATTGCTTTTTACAAACAATTTATACTTTAGTTAGTTACTATCTAAATTTAACCATACATATGACAAGATGTGCCATGAACAAGTAATTCTATTGATGGGAAACTTTAATTGTTTTTATTAATACAAATAACTGTATATAAATGAACATTTGTGTTTGATGTGATAAGTCATTAGAGGGGGGACATGCATTTGTATTTGAGTTTGATGGAATTGTTGTTGTGTTGTTTGCATTTACGAAGCGACCATGTTTGTTTGTAGCGAGTTAACAAATTGCGAATGTGCGTACGATTATTCGAGCAAACCAGCAATACACACTTGTACTCTCGTGTCTTGTCAGTATTAATTAATACATCATTGCTTTGTGTTTTTCTTGTGCTTTTAGAGCTCGTAACGAAGGTTCATTTGAAGTTGTATCACATAATAAGTCAAACTCGCTAAGATATGTCGAACAGACGAAGAACGCTGGGCAAGGGCAAAAACTCAGTTTGGGCAATCGATACAATACGTTAAGCAACGAT
This sequence comes from Aleochara curtula, assembly GCA_963978815.1. Taxonomy (NCBI): domain Eukaryota; kingdom Metazoa; phylum Arthropoda; class Insecta; order Coleoptera; family Staphylinidae; genus Aleochara; species Aleochara curtula. The sequence continues at coordinate 12,516,859 of OZ022216.1, read as the reverse complement.
AGCTAGTATAGGAAAATATGTTACTATCTAGTACGCTCATGCCCCAACAATCGTACGGATTAAGTATGTAATAATAACACAATTAATTATTTCGTCAACCGATGAAGCTATTCATATTGAGTTACTCTATCTATCCTCTGCAAGAGCAATTTGATTCGATTGAACCCCAACGCAACAACAAATTGACGACCACTGTGGATCAATGCCATGCGCAATTAGACTACATACACATTTCATTGCGAGAAATCAAATAGTTGATATGAAAAACAAATCAAACTTATAGTATATATTCAAAAAACAACAACAATTGAGACAGCAGCATATTCGAAGCGCCGCGCCACTCCATCGTTGTATGCCAATGACATTGTTGCGGATCAATGACGTCTTCATAATTTCCACCTTCCTCCACACCACCAACACGTTTGTGCAAGCATAATTGCGGGATTTTTACAACTATGCCAAATTGTTGCAAATGCAGTGAATTGAACCAACACCAAGTAAAATAAACGTATATCTATTAATAAGATGGACATTATTGTTGATGCTTAGTGTATGTACGCATTTATTGTTTATTGAATACTTGTTATATGTGTTTCAATGCCAATCCATTCAAATTTTTTCTCATTTCATAGCGTTCAGTTATTTAGTCGTATTGATAAAATCATTGTTATTGGCAGAGTGACAGAGAATCTATTTATCTGTATAAATGGCAGATGACCTGAGGATCCCTGTTTCATAGTTATTTATATCAACAAAGAAATGATGAATATGACTATAAATATACTATATTGAGCAAATGAAATGTATTTACATGCAGTTGTTTATTATCACAAATTCTATTAATTCCCATACAACAATTTAAGTTTAATTTACTTCAAATGATCAATTTTTTAATGAGTGTTTTTGTTATAGGTTTAGTGGTTTCCAATAATTTTATGCTAAGACTTAAGTTTGCAATTGAAGAATTTTGCTATTATATACCATCAGGGAGTGTTTATGGAATGTACAACAGTGCACCTGGTTGTTTAAGAGTAGTTTAAATTTGTAAAAACGTTGATATTATCCACATTGATTATCCGTTCAATAAACCAACTATTTAACATCTTAAAGGTCATCAAGTGAGGAGTCTTCACTAAAAAGGTAACCAGTAGTAATTAGGAGTCATTTAAAATGCCAGATTTGTGAGCAAAATTTGAATCCCTTAAATACTTTGCTACATAACGACGTCCATGTTTTCCTAAATCACTGTATATGTTATACATTTCTTGCTTGAGGAGTTCTTCTTTGAAATTCTTAATGAAATAAATCCATGCATCTGTCTTGTCTCCATTTACACATTGAACGCCTTTAATCTCCCTAACATAGTAATTAGGATGATCTTCAAGAATGTCTAGATTTGCAAAGACCTTGTCATCAACTTCATAAAGTTCACCCTTAACATTGTGTCCTACTCCTGAATGTTTGCAAAGAAGTTAATTTCAATTCATCATATCTCTAAATAACAATACCTGGTTTGAATAACAAGAATGGGATATTGTATTTGGTGCCAATTATTAATGGATATTTATCCACAGTAGTTGCATTTGAGATAAATTTATAAACAGCAGTTTCATCTTTGGAGAACCATTGATGATTTGGTTCATTACGTTTTAGCGTACCGTAAACAAAAACTTTATGCAGCTTACTAGCCATTTTCGAATTATAATTACTCACTCAATTCTTTAGCAATGTATTTATACGACTGCATCTAAATCTAATAACTATTCTAATTACTTATGATAACAATTGATTACGTCAGTAAATATTGCACACACATTCACTTGTTGCCTTGTCCCATATGTTTGAACATTTTGTAACGTAGGCAACACTCTATCGCGGTCTTTTACCAAATAACCCTACATTTGTTTCTTAATTTATTTACTCCGAATTTGCAACAGGTGTGAGGTGTTATTGTAGTTAGTGATAATTAGTGACTAGTAAGGATGTAAATGGTGTGTACTGATTTTTACTTAACATAGTAGTTGCCGCCCCTCCATATGTTAAGTTTAATAAAATATTAAATTAAGATAATCTTCATCTGGTAATAATGAAGATGAAAATTTTAATTGCATGAGGTGAAGAAACATTCACTTTACACTCACTTATTTTATGGCTCCTTACTTGACAACTTAATATTGATAACCAAATGGGTAGTGATATAGATAAAATAACATAATTGGTTCATATGGAATTTCAACTGCATTTGTGGATTAAGCAATTTAATTACATATCTTGGTGAAGTTTAGAACCATTGCAACTAGTATGGTGGTAAGTCTTAGTTATAATTACTTCTAAATGATTGCACATTATGAGATTTGTTATCTTGACCAATATGTTTATTTCATCACTAGATTAGAAACTACCAAGCAATCTACCTGTATAGTGGGTGAACAAGAAACCAATACAATTACTAAATGATCCACATACTCAGCAGCAATGGGATTTATGAGCTTTGGATAGAGATGATGGCTCCATGTTTATTCTTGGCATGGATGATAGCATGGTGAACACAAACCTGGTTCAAAAAAACACGCTTGTATTAAACAAAGTCAGATCCAGAAGCATTGTCAGGGCTCACTATTTATATTATGGTTCTCACAGAGAAATATGCTGTGATAGATAATGGAGGGAGCTCTGAAGGGCCTTGTCAACCACTAGTTTGATTACTATGTCTTTAGTGATAGTGAAGGAGTCAGAATCAGATTTGTAATGTGCTTTATCAATCCTTCATATGGTAACTCAATGCCAGTCATTACTGACCTGGGTTTAAATACATGAACTTTTGTTTTGGAACATTTCATCAGCGGATACCATAATCATTGGAAAGATGCATTTCAACAATAAAGTAATGATGTGGGTAAGTACTTTAATTCTGGTTAATTTGTTTACCTGACGCAAAATGGAGCATAGATGTACTAGTTTCAATTTGTAACGCCCAAGACAGTTAGTAGCCTAGTTGGTAAGGCGCTTACTGGGTATTCAGGTTGTTTGAGGTTCAAACCCCCAGCCAGCCACATTTTTTAAAAAATTGAGTAGAGAAGTCACTTGAGCTTCACTAAAGTGGCCATTCAGTTGGCCATGGTGCTTAATTCCAACTTAGCACTTGGAAAATAAGTCCCTACTGGACATCAGACATACCCCTGCTCAAATGACGTCACCCACAATATCAGTCCCCACTTCTCATAGGATGGCGGCGCCCTAGTCACAAATGACGTCAGAATACGCGGCCTGTTGGTAACGAAAATCGGGAATGGGGAGGCAGTCACTGGTCGGACAGAGACTGAGCTGGTCGACAAATGAGCTGCCGGGGAGCGAAGCTTGGGGTGGGCTGTCTTAAGAGAATCTTAAACATAGGGGGCTGCAAAAATTGAATATGGAGCCCTTGCACGCCTTCGGGAGCGCCATTGGACATGTAGTTAAGCCCAAGGGAGCCCCAAACATACAAGGAATCGAAAAGTTATATATCCGGATTGCTTTTCCCGGGCTCGAACCCGAGACACTCATGTCACATCCACAGCCTAAACCACTAGGCTGTGGAGTGTTGCTGCTGTTGCCGGATTTTATCTTCCCCTTAAGTGCTCAATTCGTTTGAATTGAAAATTTAAAAGAGGAATTTGAACTGCATTTCTCGGGGATCGAACCCGAGACACTCAGATCGCAGTCATAGCACAAACCACTAGGCTATGCGTGCCGTTGGTGTTAGCAAATTTTATCTTCTTCTTAGAAGCTCAAAATCGTTTGTATTGAAAATTTAAAAGTGTAATATTTTAACTGCTTCCTTAGGGGATCGAACCTGAAACGCACAGACTGACTTCACATGCTAAACCGATAGGCTATGAAGCATTGTTGCTGCAGCTAAATTTGATCTTCACTTTATATGCTCAAATTGGGTTTCATTTTAAATTTAAAAATGCGATTTGAACATCCTTTCTCAGGGTTCGAACTCCAGTCAGTCAAATCAGCTTCGTACGCTGAACCGCTAGGCTATGAAGCGCTGTTGCTACGATTGAATTTGATCCTGCCCTTGCTTCTTAAATACGTTTGAATTGAAAACAAAAAGTGCAACATATATCGACTTTTCCGTGGTCGAAACCGCGGTACTCAGATCGCAATCACGGATTCCTCCACAATGCTACGGAGTATTCTTCCTACAGCCGAATTTGATTTTGGCTATATTGTATCAAGTAACTTCATATTATTTATTTATATTTTAGTATTGCTACGAATAGGATGTAAAATCATGGCGATAGCAATGTTGATATTGCCGTAACCTGATAAATTAGTTTATTAGGATAAAGGAATGGCGAGGATTGGAGAATCACTAGCAATGTATTGTATAATTGCCGAAATCAATAGGGTAAATTCGTCCATCAAGATAATAAGGTATATACGTTTAACTATTAATTTCAGAATATCCTTTATTCGTTTCCATACAATCTATATCAAATAATAATCGTTCAATCAATTTCACACGCGGTGACATACTCAAACTGAACAAGTACCTATCTACACAAATACTTAGTTATTTCTATGTACATATTAATTATCTGTTTTTAGTTTGTCTGTTATTTCATTTTCTTTCTTTGTTCAGATTTTAACTATTTATATGGTGAATAGGTGACATTGCAAGTCCTTATTTGTACCAACTTATTATTTTTGTGCCATTTTTTAGGTTTGTGAGTTATAATAAGTTTCTGTTTTATTTCAGATTGCCTGTAACTTTGGTACAATGAGGTTTAGCAAACTTGGGGAAATAGTTAAATGCTCATCACCTTATTATTTTTGGTTACATATGAGTTTGTCCATTCAAAAGAGGCTAGGGATGACGAGGAACAACGGGCGATATTAATTTGTAAGTTATTTCATGTCTCTAACTGGGGTATTTTAAAAGTAAACTGAGTGTCTATGCTCTATTACCATTTTGAAATTTCTATATTCTAGTTCTATGGGATCAGGCAAAAAAAAACTCAGTTTTATTTGTATGTACTTTTAGGTACATAAAAATATATAGTCATTTAAGTCCTGAATCACAATAAAGCCTCAATTTCTTCCCAACTATTATAATTTACGATTTGCGTTAGAACAACTGAGATTGCACAGCAGTTAGCCCGTTCCAATGGACAGGGATGATAAAGAGCAGCGCCAGCATTTGCTTCTAAGGGGAGAAAATGGATAAAACGTGATAAGTACATGGACACCAAAACCCCGTGTTAATGTAAATGCTGAAGTTCATCCCTACTATTAAGGATTATGATTTATGACTAATTTCAATTATTTTTTACAGCCTTTGTTGTGTTTTCGAATAAATTGATTTATTTAAACATATTTAGTTGCGTTGACACATAAACCACAATATTAATCATATCTTAATCCATTGAGCGCTTAATAGATAAGTTGTCTATACTTTGTGAAATATAAAAAATCATTTCATAAAGTATTGTCTAAACATTTAAAAATTCATATCTCGGCAACCAGGTTTGTTTAAGAGATAAGACGAGTGTCACCTGAAGCGGCACAGCCAATTCTATCTGTTCACCAAATTCCAGCTCATTAGGACAAATAGGTCTCGCGCTAGAACGTTTTTTATTTAAACATTTAAAAATTCATAGCTCGGCAACCAGGCCTGCTGAAGAGATAAGACGGGTGTCAACCGGACCTGCATAAGCTCTTTTATCTGTGTACCTAATTTCAGCCCATTAGGACTAATGGTTTCCGCGCCAGAACGCTTTTTTCTTTGGACATTTAAATATTCATATCTCGGCAAATGTGTGAGGTAAAGAGATAAAACGAGTGTCGTTCAAAACGTCACAATCTCCTCTATCTGTGTACCAAATTTCAGCTCATTAGGAAGAACAGTTACGACGTTATGGCATATTTTGTAAACCAGATAATGTCATTGAAAAGTTTCAATGTTATCAGCGCTGATAAAGGCAAAACTTTTTCGCAAAGTATCGCAAATTTCTAGAATTAAATAACTCTGTTACCAGACGTGCTAGAAGGGTCACATATACCTCAATGTAATCAGTTTAATCGCTACTACCAATTTTCACCTGGATGGGCATGATAATTTAAAAAAAATAATAACTCGAGAACTGAATATGCGGGAAAGTTGTGTTATATCTCATTCTAATCAGCATTGTTTCTTCTATCTGTGTACCAAATTTCAGCCAATTAGGACTAATAGTTTCCGCGCTAGAGCGTTTTCTATTTCGAAATTTAAACACGCATATCTTGGCAACCAGATGAGCTGAATAGATAAACCTCGTGTCATCCAGAACGGCACTGTCTCTTCTATCTGTGTACCAAATTTCAGCCCATTAGGACAAACAGTTTCGACGTTATGGCGTATATTGCAAACGAGATTATGTAATTGAAAAGTTTCAATGTTATCAGCGCTGATAAAGGCAAAACTTTTTCGCAAAGTATAGCAAATTTCTAGATTTAAATAACTCTGTTACCAGACGTGCTATAGGGGTCACATGTACCTCATTGTAATCAGCTTAATCGCTACTTCCAATTTTCACCAGGATGGGAATAATAATTTTTAAAAAATTAATAACTCGAGAACTAAATATGCAGGAAAGTTGCGTTATATCTCATTCTAATCAGCATTGTTTCTTCTATCTGTGTACCAAATTTCAGCCAATTAGGACTAATAGTTTCCGCGCTAGAGCGTTTTATATTTTGAAATTGAAACATATATATCTCGGCAACCAGGTAAGCTTAAGAGGTAGCACGTACCTCATCTGAAACGGCAGAAACTCTTCTATGTGTGTACTACATTTCAGCCGATCAGGACTAATAGTTTACGCGCTAGAACGTTTTCTATTTCGAAATTTAAACACGCATATCTCGGCAACCAGATGAGTTGAATAGATAAACCGCGTGTCATCCAAAACGGCACGGTCTCTTCTATCTGTGTACCAAATTTCAACCCATTAGGACGAAGAGATTCGACGTTATGGCATATATTGCAAACCAGATTATGTCATTGAAAAGTTTCAATGTTATCAGCGCTGATAAAGGCAAAACTTTTTCGCAAAGTATAGCAAATTTCTAGAATTAAATAACTCTGTTACCAAACGTGCTAGAGGGGTCACATATACCTCATTGTAATCAGTTTAATCGCTACTACGAATTTTCACCTGGATGGGCATGATAATTTTAAAAAAATTAATAACTCGAGAACTAAATATGCAGGAATGTTGTGTTATATCTCATTCTAATCAGCATTGTTTCTTCTATCTGTGTTCCAAATTTCAGCCAATTAGGACTAATAGTTTCCGCGCTAGAGCGTTTTCTATTTCGAAATTTAAACACGCATATCGCGACAACCCGATGAGCTGAATAGATAAACCGCGTGTCATCCAAAACGGCACTGGCTCTTCTATCTGTGTACCAAATTTCAGCCGATTAGGACTAATAGTTTCCACGCTAGAGCGTTTTCCATTTCGAAATTTAAACACGCATATCTCGGCAACCAGATGAGCTGAATAGATAAACCGCATGTCATCCAAAACGCCACTGTCTCTTCTATCTGTGTACCAAATTTCAGTCCATTAGGACGAACAGTTTCGACTTTATGGCATATATTGCAAACCAGATTATGTCATTGAAAAGTTTCAATGTTATCAGCGCTGATAAAGGCAAAACTTTTTCGCAAGGTATAGCAAATTTCTAGAATTAAATAACTCTGTTACCAGACGTGCTAGAGGGGTCACATATACCTCATTGTAATCAGTTTAATCGCTACTACGAATTTTCACCTGGATGGGCATGATAATTTTTAAAAAATTAATAACTCGAGAACTAAATATGCAGGAAAGTTGCGTTATATCTCATTCTAATCAGCATTGTTTCTTCTATCTGTGTACCAAATTTCAGCCGATTAGGACTAACAGTTTCCACGCAAGAGCGTTTTCTATTTCGAAATTTAAACACGCATATCGCGACAACCAGATGAGCTGAATAGATAAACCGCATGTCATCCAAAACGGCACTGTCTCTTCTATCTGTGTACCAAATTTCAGCCGATTAGGACTAATAGTTTCCGCGCTAGAGCGTTTTCCATTTCGAAATTTAAACACGCATATCTCGGCAACCAGATGAGCTGAATAGATAAACCGCATGTCATCCAAAACGGCACTGTCTCTTCTATCTGTGTACCAAATTTCAGCCGATTAGGACTAATAGTTTCCACGCTAGAGCGTTTTCCATTTCGAAATTTAAAAACGCATATCTCGGCAACCAGATGAGCTGAATAGATAGACCGCGTGTCATCCAAAACGGGACTGTCTCTCCTATCTATGTACCAAATTTCAGCCGATTAGGACTAATAGTTTCCACGCTAGAGCGTTTTCCATTTCGAAATTTAAACACGCATATCTCGGCAACCAGATGAGCTGAATAGATAAACCGCATGTCATCCAAAACGGCACTGTCTCTTCTATCTGTGTACCAAATTTCAGCCGATTAGGACTAATAGTTTCCACGCTAGAGCGTTTTCCATTTCGAAATTTAAACACGCATATCTCGGCAACCAGATGAGCTGAATAGATAGACCGCGTGTCATCCAAAACGGCACTGTCTCTTCTATCTGTGTACCAAATTTCAGTCCATTAGGACGAACAGTTTCGACTTTATGGCATATATTGCAAACCAGATTATGTCATTGAAAAGTTTCAATGTTATCAGCGCTGATAAAGGCAAAACTTTTTCGCAAGGTATAGCAAATTTCTAGAATTAAATAACTCTGTTACCAGACGTGCTAGAGGGGTCACATATACCTCATTGTAATCAGTTTAATCGCTACTACGAATTTTCACCTGGATGGGCATGATAATTTTTAAAAAATTAATAACTCGAGAACTAAATATGCAGGAAAGTTGCGTTATATCTCATTCTAATCAGCATTGTTTCTTCTATCTGTGTACCAAATTTCAGCCGATTAGGACTAACAGTTTCCACGCAAGAGCGTTTTCTATTTCGAAATTTAAACACGCATATCGCGACAACCAGATGAGCTGAATAGATAAACCGCGTGTCATCCAAAACGGCAATGTCTCTTCTATCTGTATACCAAATTTCAGCCGATTAGGACTAACAGTTTCCACGCAAGAGCGTTTTCTATTTCGAAATTTAAAAACGCATATCTCGGCAACCAGATGAGCTGAATAGATAGACCGCGTGTCATCCAAAACGGGACTGTCTCTTCTATCTATGTACCAAATTTCAGCCGATTAGGACTAATAGTTTCCACGCTAGAGCGTTTTCCATTTCGAAATTTAAACACGCATATCTCGGCAACCAGATGAGCTGAATAGAAAAACCGCATGTCATCCAAAACGGCACTGTCTCTTCTATCTGTGTACCAAATTTCAGCCGATTAGGACTAATAGTTTCCACGCTAGAGCGTTTTCCATTTCGAAATTTAAAAACGCATATCTCGGCAACCAGATGAGCTGAATAGATAGACCGCGTGTCATCCAAAACGGGACTGTCTCTCCTATCTATGTACCAAATTTCAGCCGATTAGGACTAATAGTTTCCACGCTAGAGCGTTTTCCATTTCGAAATTTAAACACGCATATCTCGGCAACCAGATGAGCTGAATAGATAAACCGCATGTCATCCAAAACGGCACTGTCTCTTCTATCTGTGTACCAAATTTCAGCCGATTAGGACTAATAGTTTCCACGCTAGAGCGTTTTCCATTTCGAAATTTAAACACGCATATCTCGGCAACCAGATGAGCTGAATAGATAGACCGCGTGTCATCCAAAACGGCACTGTCTCTTCTATCTGTGTACCAAATTTCAGTCCATTAGGACGAACAGTTTCGACTTTATGGCATATATTGCAAACCAGATTATGTCATTGTAAAGTTTCAATGTTATCAGCGCTGATAAAGGCAAAACTTTTTCGCAAGGTATAGCAAATTTCTAGAATTAAATAACTCTGTTACCAGACGTGCAAGAGGGGTCACATATACCTCATTGTAATCAGTTTAATCGCTACTACGAATTTTCACCTGGATGGGCATGATAATTTTTAAAAAATTAATAACTCGAGAACTAAATATGCAGGAAAGTTGCGTTATATCTCATTCTAATCAGCATTGTTTCTTCTATCTGTGTACCAAATTTCAGCCGATTAGGACTAACAGTTTCCACGCAAGAGCGTTTTCTATTTCGAAATTTAAACACGCATATCTCGGCAACCAGATGAGCTGAATAGATAGACCGCGTGTCATCCAAAACGGGACTGTCTCTTCTATCTATGTACCAAATTTCAGCCGATTAGGACTAATAGTTTCCACGCTAGAGCGTTTTCCAGTTCGAAATTTAAACACGCATATCTCGGCAACCAGATGAGCTGAATAGATAAACCGCTTGTCATCCAAAACGGCACGGTCTCTTCTATCTGTGTACCAAATTTCAATCCATTAAGACGAACAGTTTCGACTTTATGGCATATATTGCAAACCAGATTATGTCATTGAAAAGTTTCAATGTTATCAGCGCTGATAAAGGCAAAACTTTTTCGCAAGGTATAGCAAATTTCTAGAATTAAATAACTCTGTTACCAGACGTGCTAGAGGGGTCACATATACCTCATTGTAATCAGTTTAATCGCTGCTACGAATTTTCACCTGGATGGGCATGATAATTTTTAAAAAATTAATAACTCGAGAACTAAATATGCAGAAAACTTGCGTTATATCTCATTCTAATCAGCATTGTTTCTTCTATCTGTGTACCAAATTTCAGCCAATTAGGACTAATAGTTTCCGCGCTAGAGCGTTTTCTATTTCGAAATTTAAACACGCATATCTCGGCAACCAGATGAGCTGAATAGATAAACCACGTGTCATCCAAAACGGCACTGTCTCTTCTATTTGTGTACCAAATTTCAGCCGATTAGGACTATTAGTTTCCACGCTAGAGCGTTTTGTATTTCGAAATTTAAACACGCATATCTCGGTAACCAGATGAGCTGAATTGATAAACCGCGTGTCGTCCAAAACGGCACTGTCTCTTCTATCTGTGTACCAAATTTCAGCCGATTAGGACTATTAGTTTCCACGCTAGAGCGTTTTCTATTTCGAAATTTAAACACGCATATCTCGGCAACCAGATGAGCTGAATAGATAAACCGCTTGTCATCCAAAACGGCACGGTCTCTTCTATCTGTGTACCAAATTTCAATCCATTAGGACGAACAGTTTCGACTTTATGGCATATATTGCAAACCAGATTATGTCATTGAAAAGTTTCAATGTTATCAGCGCTGATAAAGGCAAAACTTTTTCGCAAGGTATAGCAAATTTCTAGAATTAAATAACTCTGTTACCAGACGTGCTAGAGGGGTCACATATACCTCATTGTAATCAGTTTAATCGCTACTACGAATTTTCACCTGGATGGGCATGATAATTTTTAAAAAATTAATAACTCGAGAACTAAATATGCAGGAAAGTTGCGTTATATCTCATTCTAATCAGCATTGTTTCTTCTATCTGTGTACCAAATTTCAGCCGATTAGGACTAACAGTTTCCACGCAAGAGCGTTTTCTATTTCGAAATTTAAACACGCATATCTCGGCAACCAGATGAGCTGAATAGATAGACCGCGTGTCATCCAAAACGGGACTGTCTCTTCTATCTATGTACCAAATTTCAGCCGATTAGGACTAATAGTTTCCACGCTAGAGCGTTTTCCAGTTCGAAATTTAAACACGCATATCTCGGCAACCAGATGAGCTGAATAGATAAACCGCTTGTCATCCAAAACGGCACGGTCTCTTCTATCTGTGTACCAAATTTCAATCCATTAGGACGAACAGTTTCGACTTTATGGCATATATTGCAAACCAGATTATGTCATTGAAAAGTTTCAATGTTATCAGCGCTGATAAAGGCAAAACTTTTTCGCAAGGTATAGCAAATTTCTAGAATTAAATAACTCTGTTACCAGACGTGCTAGAGGGGTCACATATACCTCATTGTAATCAGTTTAATCGCTACTACGAATTTTCACCTGGATGGGCATGATAATTTTTAAAAAATTAATAACTCGAGAACTAAATATGCAGGAAAGTTGCGTTATATCTCATTCTAATCAGCATTGTTTCTTCTATCTGTGTACCAAATTTCAGCCGATTAGGACTAACAGTTTCCACGCAAGAGCGTTTTCTATTTCGAAATTTAAACACGCATATCTCGGCAACCAGATGAGCTGAATAGATAGACCGCGTGTCATCCAAAACGGGACTGTCTCTTCTATCTATGTACCAAATTTCAGCCGATTAGGACTAATAGTTTCCGCGCTAGAGCGTTTTCTATTTCGAAATTTAAACACGCATATCTCGGCAACCAGATGAGCTGAATAGATAAACCACGTGTCATCCAAAACGGCACTGTCTCTTCTATTTGTGTACCAAATTTCAGCCGATTAGGACTATTAGTTTCCACGCTAGAGCGTTTTGTATTTCGAAATTTAAACACGCATGTCTCGGTAACCAGATGAGCTGAATTGATAAACCGCGTGTCGTCCAAAACGGCACTGTCTCTTCTATCTGTGTACCAAATTTCAGCCGATTAGGACTATTAGTTTCCACGCTAGAGCGTTTTCTATTTCGAAATTTAAACACGCATATCTCGGCAACCAGATGAGCTGAATAGATAAACCGCTTGTCATCCAAAACGGCACGGTCTCTTCTATCTGTGTACCAAATTTCAGCCTATTAGGACTAATAGTTTCCACGCTAGAGCGTTTTCCATTTCGAAATTTAAACACGCATATCGCGGCAACCAGATGCGCTGAATAGATAAACCACGTGTCATCCAAAACGGCACTGTCTCTTCTATCTGTGTACCAAATTTTAGCCGATTAGGACTAATAGTTTCCACGCTAGAGCTTTTCTATTTCGAAATTTAAACACACATATCTCGGCAACCAGATGAGCTGAATAGATAAACCGCGTGTCATCCAAAACGGCGCTGTCTCTTCTATCTGTGTACCAAATTTCAGCCCATTAGGACGAACAGTTTCGACGTTATGGCATATATTGCAAACCAGATTATGTCATTGAAAAGTTTCAATGTTATCAGCGCTGATAAAGGCAAAACTTTTTCGCAAGGTATAGCAAATTTCTAGAATTAAATAACTCTGTTACCAGACGTGCTAGAGGGGTCACATATACCTCATTGTAATCAGTTTAATCGCTACTACGAATTTTCACCTGGATGGGCATGATAATTTTTAAAAAATTAATAACTCGAGAACTAAATATGCAGGAATGTTGTGTTATATCTCATTCTAATCAGCATTGTTTCTTCTATTTGTGTACCAAATTTCAGCCGATTAGGACTATTAGTTTCCACGCTAGAGCGTTTTCTATTTCGAAATTTAATCACGCATATCTCGGTAACCAGATTAGCTGAATTGATAAACTGCATGTCGTCCAAAACGGCACTGTCTCTTCTATCTGTGTACCAAATTTCAGCCGATTAGGACTGTTAGTTTCCACGCTAGAGCGTTTTCTATTTCGAAATTTAAACACGCATATCTCGGCAACCAGATGAGCTGAATAGATAAACCGCTTGTCATCCAAAACGGCACGGTCTCTTCTATCTGTGTACCAAATTTCAATCCATTAGGACGAACAGTTTCGACTTTATGGCATATATTGCAAACCAGATTATGTCATTGAAAAGTTTCAATGTTATCAGCGCTGATAAAGGCAAAACTTTTTCGCAAGGTATAGCAAATTTCTAGAATTAAATAACTCTGTTACCAGACGTGCTAGAGGGGTCACATATACCTCATTGTAATCAGTTTAATCGCTACTACGAATTTTCACCTGGATGGGCATGATAATTTTTAAAAAATTAATAACTCGAGAACTAAATATGCAGGAAAGTTGCGTTATATCTCATTCTAATCAGCATTGTTTCTTCTATCTGTGTACCAAATTTCAGCCGATTAGGACTAACAGTTTCCACGCAAGAGCGTTTTCTATTTCGAAATTTAAACACGCATATCGCGACAACCAGATGAGCTGAATAGATAAACCGCGTGTCATCCAAAACGGCACTGGTTCTTCTATCTGTGTACCAAATTTCAGCCGATTAGGACTAATAGTTTCCACGCTAGAGCGTTTTCCATTTCGAAATTTAAACACGCATATCTCGGCAACCAGATGTGCTGAATAGATAGACCGCGTGTCATCCAAAACAGCACTGTCTCTTCTATCTGTGTACCAAATTTCAGTCCATTAGGACGAACAGTTTCGACTTTATGGCATATATTGCAAACCAGATTATGTCATTGAAAAGTTTCAATGTTATCAGCGCTGATAAAGTCAAAACTTTTTCGCAAGGTATAGCAAATTTCTAGAATTAAATAACTCTGTTACCAGACGTGCTAGAGGGGTCACATATACCTCATTGTAATCAGTTTAATCGCTACTACGAATTTTCACCTGGATGGGCATGATAATTTTTAAAAAATTAATAACTCGAGAACTAAATATGCAGGAAAGTTGCGTTATATCTCATTCTAATCAGCATTGTTTCTTCTATCTGTGTACCAAATTTCAGCCGATTAGGACTAACAGTTTCCACGCAAGAGCGTTTTCTATTTCGAAATTTAAACACGCATATCTCGGCAACCAGATGAGCTGAATAGGTAGACCGCGTGTCATCCAAAACGGCACTGTCTCTTCTATCTGTGTACCAAATTTTAGCCGATTAGGACTAACAGTTTCCACGCTAGAGCTTTTCTATTTCGAAATTTAAACACACATATCTCGGCAACCAGATGAGCTGAATAGATAAACCGCGTGTCGTCCAAGACGGCACTGTCTCTTCTATCTGTGTACCAAATTTCAGCCTATTAGGACTAATAGTTTCCACGCTAGAGCGTTTTCCATTTCGAAATTTAAACACGCATATCGCGGCAACCAGATGAGCTGAATAGATAAACCACGTGTCATCCAAAACGGCACTGTCTCTTCTATCTGTGTACCAAATTTCAGTCCATTAGGACGAACAGTTTCGACTTTATGGCATATATTGCAAACCAGATTATGTCATTGAAAAGTTTCAATGTTATCAGCGCTGATAAAGGCAAAACTTTTTCGCAAGGTATAGCAAATTTCTAGAATTAAATAACTCTGTTACCAGACGTGCTAGAGGGGTCACATATACCTCATTGTAATCAGTTTAATCGCTACTACCAATTTTCACCAGGATGGGCATGATAATTTTAAAAAAATTAATAACTCGAGAACAAAATATGCTGGAAAGTTGTGTTATATCTCATTCTAATCATCATTGTTTCTTTTATCTGTGTACCAAATTCAAGCTAATTAGGATTAATAGTTTCCGCGCTAGAGCGTTTTCTATTTCGAAATTTAAACACGCATATCGCGGCAACCAGATGAGCTGAATAGATAAACCACGTGTCATCCAAAACGGCATTGTCTCTTCTATCTGTGTACCAAATTTTAGCCGATTAGGACTAACAGTTTCCACGCTAGAGCTTTTCTATTTCGAAATTTAAACACACATATCTCGGCAACCAGATGAGCTGAATAGATAAACCGCGTGTCGTCCAAGACGGCACTGTCTCTTCTATCTGTGTACCAAATTTCAGCCTATTAGGACTAATAGTTTCCACGCTAGAGCGTTTTCCATTTCGAAATTTAAACACGCATATCGCGGCAACCAGATGAGCTGAATAGATAAACCACGTGTCATCCAAAACGGCACTGTCTCTTCTATCTGTGTACCAAATTTTAGCCGATTAGGGCTAATAGTTTCCACGCTAGAGCTTTTCTATTTCGAAATTTGAACACACATATCTCGGCAACCAGATGAGCTGAATAGATAAACCACGTGTCATCCAAAACGGCGCTGTCTCTTCTATCTGTGTACCAAATTTCAGCCAATTAGGACTAATAGTTTCCGCGCTAGAGCGTTTTCTATTTCGAAATTTAAACACGCATATCTCGGCAACCAGATGAGCTGAATAGATAAACCACGTGTCATCCAAAACGGCACTGTCTCTTCTATTTGTGTACCAAATTTCAGCCGATTAGGACTATTAGTTTCCACGCTAGAGCGTTTTCTATTTCGAAATTTAAACACGCATATCGCGGCAACCAGATGAGCTGAATAGATAAACCGCGTGTCATCCAAAACGGCACTGGCTCTTCTATCTGTGTACCAAATTTCAGCCAATTAGGACTAATAGTTTCCGCGCTAGAGCGTTTTCTATTTAGAAATTTAAACACGCATATCGCGGCAACCAGATGAGCTGAATAGATAGACCGCGTGTCATCCAAAACGGCACGGTCTCTTCTATCTGTGTACCAAATTTCAATCCATTAGGACGAACAGTTTCGACTTTATGGCATATATTGCAAACCAGATTATGTCATTGAAAAGTTTCAATGTTATCAGCGCTGATAAAGGCAAAACTTTTTCGCAAGGTATAGCAAATTTCTAGAATTAAATAACTCTGTTACCAGACGTGCTAGAGCGGTCATATATACCTCATTGTAATCAGTTTAATCGCTACTACCAATTTTCACCAGGATGGGCATGATAATTTTAAAAAAATTAATAACTCGAGAACAAAATATGCTGGAAAGTTGTGTTATATCTCATTCTAATCAGCATTGTTTCTTTTATCTGTGTACCAAATTCAAGCTAATTAGGATTAATAGTTTCCGCGCTAGAGCGTTTTCTATTTCGAAATTTAAACACGCATATCGCGGCAACCAGATGAGCTGAATAGATAAACCACGTGTCATCCAAAACGGCATTGTCTCTTCTATCTGTGTACCAAATTTTAGCCGATTAGGACTAACAGTTTCCACGCTAGAGCTTTTCTATTTCGAAATTTAAACACACATATCTCGGCAACCAGATGAGCTGAATAGATAAACCGCGTGTCGTCCAAGACGGCACTGTCTCTTCTATCTGTGTACCAAATTTCAGCCTATTAGGACTAATAGTTTCCACGCTAGAGCGTTTTCCATTTCGAAATTTAAACACGCATATCGCGGCAACCAGATGAGCTGAATAGATAAACCACGTGTCATCCAAAACGGCACTGTCTCTTCTATCTGTGTACCAAATTTTAGCCGATTAGGACTAATAGTTTCCACGCTAGAGCTTTTCTATTTCGAAATTTAAACACACATATCTCGGCAACCAGATGAGCTGAATAGATAAACCGCGTGTCATCCAAAACGGCGCTGTCTCTTCTATCTGTGTACCAAATTTCAGCCCATTAGGACGAACAGTTTCGACGTTATGGCATATATTGCAAACCAGATTATGTCATTGAAAAGTTTCAATGTTATCAGCGCTGATAAAGGCAAAACTTTTTCGCAAGGTATAGCAAATTTCTAGAATTAAATAACTCTGTTACCAGACGTGCTAGAGGGGTCACATATACCTCATTGTAATCAGTTTAATCGCTACTACGAATTTTCACCTGGATGGGCATGATAATTTTTAAAAAATTAATAACTCGAGAACTAAATATGCAGGAATGTTGTGTTATATCTCATTCTAATCAGCATTGTTTCTTCTATTTGTGTACCAAATTCAAGCTAATTAGGATTAATAGTTTCCGCGCTAGAGCGTTTTCTATTTCGAAATTTAAACACGCATATCGCGGCAACCAGATGAGCTGAATAGATAAACCACGTGTCATCCAAAACGGCATTGTCTCTTCTATCTGTGTACCAAATTTTAGCCGATTAGGACTAACAGTTTCCACGCTAGAGCTTTTCTATTTCGAAATTTAAACACACATATCTCGGCAACCAGATGAGCTGAATAGATAAACCGCGTGTCGTCCAAGACGGCACTGTCTCTTCTATCTGTGTACCAAATTTCAGCCTATTAGGACTAATAGTTTCCACGCTAGAGCGTTTTCCATTTCGAAATTTAAACACGCATATCGCGGCAACCAGATGAGCTGAATAGATAAACCACGTGTCATCCAAAACGGCACTGTCTCTTCTATCTGTGTACCAAATTTTAGCCGATTAGGACTAACAGTTTCCACGCAAGAGCGTTTTCTATTTCGAAATTTAAACACGCATATCTCGGCAACCAGATGAGCTGAATACATAGACCGCGTGTCATCCAAAACGGCACTGTCTCTTCTATCTGTGTACCAAATTTCAGTCCATTAGGACGAACAGTTTCGACTTTATGGCATATATTGCAAACCAGATTATGTCATTGAAAAGTTTCAATGTTATCAGCGCTGATAAAGGCAAAACTTTTTCGCAAGGTATAGCAAATTTCTAGAATTAAATAACTCTGTTACCAGACGTGCTAGAGGGGTCACATATACCTCATTGTAATCAGTTTAATCGCTACTACGAATTTTCACCTGGATGGGCATGATAATTTTTAAAAAATTAATAACTCGAGAACTAAATATGCAGGAATGTTGTGTTATATCTCATTCTAATCAGCATTGTTTCTTCTATTTGTGTACCAAATTTCAGCCGATTAGGACTATTAGTTTCCACGCTAGAGCGTTTTCTATTTCGAAATTTAATCACGCATATCTCGGTAACCAGATTAGCTGAATTGATAAACTGCATGTCGTCCAAAACGGCACTGTCTCTTCTATCTGTGTACCAAATTTCAGCCGATTAGGACTGTTAGTTTCCACGCTAGAGCGTTTTCTATTTCGAAATTTAAACACGCATATCTCGGCAACCAGATGAGCTGAATAGATAAACCGCTTGTCATCCAAAACGGCACGGTCTCTTCTATCTGTGTACCAAATTTCAATCCATTAGGACGAACAGTTTCGACTTTATGGCATATATTGCAAACCAGATTATGTCATTGAAAAGTTTCAATGTTATCAGCGCTGATAAAGGCAAAACTTTTTCGCAAGGTATAGCAAATTTCTAGAATTAAATAACTCTGTTACCAGACGTCCTAGAGGGGTCACATATACCTCATTGTAATCAGTTTAATCGCTACTACGAATTTTCACCTGGATGGGCATGATAATTTTTAAAAAATTAATAACTCGAGAACTAAATATGCAGGAAAGTTGCGTTATATCTCATTCTAATCAGCATTGTTTCTTCTATCTGTGTACCAAATTTCAGCCGATTAGGACTAACAGTTTCCACGCAAGAGCGTTTTCTATTTCGAAATTTAAACACGCATATCTCGGCAACCAGATGAGCTGAATAGATAGACCGCGTGTCATCCAAAACGGCACTGTCTCTTCTATCTGTGTACCAAATTTCAGCCGATTAGGACTAACAGTTTCCACGCAAGAGCGTTTTCTATTTCGAAATTTAAACACGCATATCTCGGCAACCAGATGAGCTGAATAGATAGACCGCGTGTCATCCAAAACGGGACTGTCTCTTCTATCTATGTACCAAATTTAAGCCAATTAGGACTAATAGATTCCGCGCTAGAGCGTTTGCTATTTCGAAATTTAAACACGCATATCGCGACAACCAGATGAGCTGAATAGATAAACCGCGTGTCATCCAAAACGGCACTGGCTCTTCTATCTGTGTACCAAATTTCAGCCGATTAGGACTAATAGTTTCCACGCTAGAGCGTTTTCCATTTCGAAATTTAAACACGCATATCTCGGCAACCAGATGTGCTGAATAGATAGACCGCGTGTCATCCAAAACGGCACTGTCTCTTCTATCTGTGTACCAAATTTCAGTCCATTAGGACGAACAGTTTCGACTTTATGGCATATATTGCAAACCAGATTATGTCATTGAAAAATTTCAATGTTATCAGCGCTGATAAAGGCAAAACTTTTTCGCAAGGTATAGCAAATTTCTAGAATTAAATAACTCTGTTACCAGACGTGCTAGAGGGGTCACATATACCTCATTGTAATCAGTTTAATCGCTACTACCAATTTTCACCAGGATGGGCATGATAATTTTAAAAAAATTAATAACTCGAGAACAAAATATGCTGGAAAGTTGTGTTATATCTCATTCTAATCAGCATTGTTTCTTTTATCTGTGTACCAAATTCAAGCTAATTAGGATTAATAGTTTCCGCGCTAGAGCGTTTTCTATTTCGAAATTTAAACACGCATATCGCGGCAACCAGATGAGCTGAATAGATAAACCACGTGTCATCCAAAACGGCATTGTCTCTTCTATCTGTGTACCAAATTTTAGCCGATTAGGACTAACAGTTTCCACGCTAGAGCTTTTCTATTTCGAAATTTAAACACACATATCTCGGCAACCAGATGAGCTGAATAGATAAACCGCGTGTCGTCCAAGACGGCACTGTCTCTTCTATCTGTGTACCAAATTTCAGCCTATTAGGACTAATAGTTTCCACGCTAGAGCGTTTTCCATTTCGAAATTTAAACACGCATATCGCGGCAACCAGATGAGCTGAATAGATAAACCACGTGTCATCCAAAACGGCACTGTCTCTTCTATCTGTGTACCAAATTTTAGCCGATTAGGACTAACAGTTTCCACGCAAGAGCGTTTTCTATTTCGAAATTTAAACACGCATATCTCGGCAACCAGATGAGCTGAATACATAGACCGCGTGTCATCCAAAACGGCACTGTCTCTTCTATCTGTGTACCAAATTTCAGTCCATTAGGACGAACAGTTTCGACTTTATGGCATATATTGCAAACCAGATTATGTCATTGAAAAGTTTCAATGTTATCAGCGCTGATAAAGGCAAAACTTTTTCGCAAGGTATAGCAAATTTCTAGAATTAAATAACTCTGTTACCAGACGTGCTAGAGGGGTCACATATACCTCATTGTAATCAGTTTAATCGCTACTACGAATTTTCACCTGGATGGGCATGATAATTTTTAAAAAATTAATAACTCGAGAACTAAATATGCAGGAATGTTGTGTTATATCTCATTCTAATCAGCATTGTTTCTTCTATCTGTGTACCAAATTTCAGCCAATTAGGACTAATAGTTTTCGCGCTAGAGCGTTTTCTATTTCGAAATTTAAACACGCATATCGCGACAACCCGATGAGCTGAATAGATAGACCGCGTGTCATCCAAAACGGCACTGTCTCTTCTATCTGTGTACCAAATTTCAGCCGATTAGGACTAACAGTTTCCACGCAAGAGCGTTTTCTATTTCGAAATTTAAACACGCATATCTCGGCAACCAGATGAGCTGAATACATAGACCGCGTGTCATCCAAAACGGCACTGTCTCTTCTATCTGTGTACCAAATTTCAGTCCATTAGGACGAACAGTTTCGACTTTATGGCATATATTGCAAACCAGATTATGTCATTGAAAAGTTTCAATGTTATCAGCGCTGATAAAGGCAAAACTTTTTCGCAAGGTATAGCAAATTTCTAGAATTAAATAACTCTGTTACCAGACGTGCTAGAGGGGTCACATATACCTCATTGTAATCAGTTTAATCGCTACTACGAATTTTCACCTGGATGGGCATGATAATTTTTAAAAAATTAATAACTCGAGAACTAAATATGCAGGAATGTTGTGTTATATCTCATTCTAATCAGCATTGTTTCTTCTATCTGTGTACCAAATTTCAGCCGATTAGGACTAACAGTTTCCACGCAAGAGCGTTTTCTATTTCGAAATTTAAACACGCATATCGCGACAACCAGATGAGCTGAATAGATAAACCGCGTGTCATCCAAAACGGCAATGTCTCTTCTATCTGTATACCAAATTTCAGCCGATTAGGACTAACAGTTTCCACGCAAGAGCGTTTTCTATTTCGAAATTTAAAAACGCATATCTCGGCAACCAGATGAGCTGAATAGATAGACCGCGTGTCATCCAAAACGGGACTGTCTCTTCTATCTATGTACCAAATTTCAGCCGATTAGGACTAATAGTTTCCACGCTAGAGCGTTTTCCATTTCGAAATTTAAACACGCATATCTCGGCAACCAGATGAGCTGAATAGAAAAACCGCATGTCATCCAAAACGGCACTGTCTCTTCTATCTGTGTACCAAATTTCAGCCGATTAGGACTAATAGTTTCCACGCTAGAGCGTTTTCCATTTCGAAATTTAAAAACGCATATCTCGGCAACCAGATGAGCTGAATAGATAGACCGCGTGTCATCCAAAACGGGACTGTCTCTCCTATCTATGTACCAAATTTCAGCCGATTAGGACTAATAGTTTCCACGCTAGAGCGTTTTCCATTTCGAAATTTAAACACGCATATCTCGGCAACCAGATGAGCTGAATAGATAAACCGCATGTCATCCAAAACGGCACTGTCTCTTCTATCTGTGTACCAAATTTCAGCCGATTAGGACTAATAGTTTCCACGCTAGAGCGTTTTCCATTTCGAAATTTAAACACGCATATCTCGGCAACCAGATGAGCTGAATAGATAGACCGCGTGTCATCCAAAACGGCACAGTCTCTTCTATCTGTGTACCAAATTTCAGTCCATTAGGACGAACAGTTTCGACTTTATGGCATATATTGCAAACCAGATTATGTCATTGTAAAGTTTCAATGTTATCAGCGCTGATAAAGGCAAAACTTTTTCGCAAGGTATAGCAAATTTCTAGAATTAAATAACTCTGTTACCAGACGTGCAAGAGGGGTCACATATACCTCATTGTAATCAGTTTAATCGCTACTACGAATTTTCACCTGGATGGGCATGATAATTTTTAAAAAATTAATAACTCGAGAACTAAATATGCAGGAAAGTTCCGTTATATCTCATTCTAATCAGCATTGTTTCTTCTATCTGTGTACCAAATTTCAGCCAATTAGGACTAATAGTTTCCGCGCTAGAGCGTTTTCTATTTCGAAATATAAACACGCATATCTCGGCAACCAGATGAGCTGAATAGATAAACCACGTGTCATCCAAAACGGGACTGTCTCTTCTATCTATGTACCAAATTTCAGCCGATTAGGACTATTAGTTTCCACGCTAGAGCGTTTTCTATTTCGAAATTTAAACACGCATATCTCGGCAACCAGATTAGCTGAATTGATAAACCGCATGTCGTCCAAAACGGCACTGTCTCTTCTATCTGTGTACCAAATTTCAGCCGATTAGGACTATTAGTTTCCACGCTAGAGCGTTTTCTATTTCGAAATTTAAACACGCATATCTCGGCAACCAGATGAGCTGAATAGATAAACCGCTTGTCATCCAAAACGGCACGGTCTCTTCTATCTGTGTACCAAATTTCAATCCATTAGGACGAACAGTTTCGACTTTATGGCATATATTGCAAACCAGATTATGTCATTGAAAAGTTTCAATGTTATCAGCGCTGATAAAGGCAAAACTTTTTCGCAAGGTATAGCAAATTTCTAGAATTAAATAACTCTGTTACCAGACGTGCTAGAGGGGTCACATATACCTCATTGTAATCAGTTTAATCGCTACTACGAATTTTCACCTGGATGGGCATGATAATTTTTAAAAAATTAATAACTCGAGAACTAAATATGCAGGAAAGTTGCGTTATATCTCATTCTAATCAGCATTGTTTCTTCTATCTGTGTACCAAATTTCAGCCGATTAGGACTAACAGTTTCCACGCAAGAGCGTTTTCTATTTCGAAATTTAAACACGCATATCTCGGCAACCAGATGAGCTGAATAGATAGACCGCGTGTCATCCAAAACGGGACTGTCTCTTCTATCTATGTACCAAATTTCAGCCGATTAGGACTAATAGTTTCCACGCTAGAGCGTTTTCCAGTTCGAAATTTAAACACGCATATCTCGGCAACCAGATGAGCTGAATAGATAAACCGCTTGTCATCCAAAACGGCACGGTCTCTTCTATCTGTGTACCAAATTTCAATCCATTAAGACGAACAGTTTCGACTTTATGGCATATATTGCAAACCAGATTATGTCATTGAAAAGTTTCAATGTTATCAGCGCTGATAAAGGCAAAACTTTTTCGCAAGGTATAGCAAATTTCTAGAATTAAATAACTCTGTTACCAGACGTGCTAGAGGGGTCACATATACCTCATTGTAATCAGTTTAATCGCTGCTACGAATTTTCACCTGGATGGGCATGATAATTTTTAAAAAATTAATAACTCGAGAACTAAATATGCAGAAAACTTGCGTTATATCTCATTCTAATCAGCATTGTTTCTTCTATCTGTGTACCAAATTTCAGCCAATTAGGACTAATAGTTTCCGCGCTAGAGCGTTTTCTATTTCGAAATTTAAACACGCATATCTCGGCAACCAGATGAGCTGAATAGATAAACCACGTGTCATCCAAAACGGCACTGTCTCTTCTATTTGTGTACCAAATTTCAGCCGATTAGGACTATTAGTTTCCACGCTAGAGCGTTTTGTATTTCGAAATTTAAACACGCATATCTCGGTAACCAGATGAGCTGAATTGATAAACCGCGTGTCGTCCAAAACGGCACTGTCTCTTCTATCTGTGTACCAAATTTCAGCCGATTAGGACTATTAGTTTCCACGCTAGCGCGTTTTCTATTTCGAAATTTAAACACGCATATCTCGGCAACCAGATGAGCTGAATAGATAAACCGCTTGTCATCCAAAACGGCACGGTCTCTTCTATCTGTGTACCAAATTTCAATCCATTAGGACGAACAGTTTCGACTTTATGGCATATATTGCAAACCAGATTATGTCATTGAAAAGTTTCAATGTTATCAGCGCTGATAAAGGCAAAACTTTTTCGCAAGGTATAGCAAATTTCTAGAATTAAATAACTCTGTTACCAGACGTGCTAGAGGGGTCACATATACCTCATTGTAATCAGTTTAATCGCTACTACGAATTTTCACCTGGATGGGCATGATAATTTTTAAAAAATTAATAACTCGAGAACTAAATATGCAGGAAAGTTGCGTTATATCTCATTCTAATCAGCATTGTTTCTTCTATCTGTGTACCAAATTTCAGCCGATTAGGACTAACAGTTTCCACGCAAGAGCGTTTTCTATTTCGAAATTTAAACACGCATATCTCGGCAACCAGATGAGCTGAATAGATAGACCGCGTGTCATCCAAAACGGGACTGTCTCTTCTATCTATGTACCAAATTTCAGCCGATTAGGACTAATAGTTTCCACGCTAGAGCGTTTTCCAGTTCGAAATTTAAACACGCATATCTCGGCAACCAGATGAGCTGAATAGATAAACCGCTTGTCATCCAAAACGGCACGGTCTCTTCTATCTGTGTACCAAATTTCAATCCATTAGGACGAACAGTTTCGACTTTATGGCATATATTGCAAACCAGATTATGTCATTGAAAAGTTTCAATGTTATCAGCGCTGATAAAGGCAAAACTTTTTCGCAAGGTATAGCAAATTTCTAGAATTAAATAACTCTGTTACCAGACGTCCTAGAGGGGTCACATATACCTCATTGTAATCAGTTTAATCGCTACTACGAATTTTCACCTGGATGGGCATGATAATTTTTAAAAAATTAATAACTCGAGAACTAAATATGCAGGAAAGTTGCGTTATATCTCATTCTAATCAGCATTGTTTCTTCTATCTGTGTACCAAATTTCAGCCGATTAGGACTAACAGTTTCCACGCTAGAGCGTTTTCTATTTCGAAATTTAATCACGCATATCTCGGTAACCAGATTAGCTGAATTGATAAACTGCATGTCGTCCAAAACGGCACTGTCTCTTCTATCTGTGTACCAAATTTCAGCCGATTAGGACTGTTAGTTTCCACGCTAGAGCGTTTTCTATTTCGAAATTTAAACACGCATATCTCGGCAACCAGATGAGCTGAATAGATAAACCGCTTGTCATCCAAAACGGCACGGTCTCTTCTATCTGTGTACCAAATTTCAATCCATTAGGACGAACAGTTTCGACTTTATGGCATATATTGCAAACCAGATTATGTCATTGAAAAGTTTCAATGTTATCAGCGCTGATAAAGGCAAAACTTTTTCGCAAGGTATAGCAAATTTCTAGAATTAAATAACTCTGTTACCAGACGTCCTAGAGGGGTCACATATACCTCATTGTAATCAGTTTAATCGCTACTACGAATTTTCACCTGGATGGGCATGATAATTTTTAAAAAATTAATAACTCGAGAACTAAATATGCAGGAAAGTTGCGTTATATCTCATTCTAATCAGCATTGTTTCTTCTATCTGTGTACCAAATTTCAGCCGATTAGGACTAACAGTTTCCACGCAAGAGCGTTTTCTATTTCGAAATTTAAACACGCATATCTCGGCAACCAGATGAGCTGAATAGATAGACCGCGTGTCATCCAAAACGGCACTGTCTCTTCTATCTGTGTACCAAATTTCAGCCTATTAGGACTAACAGTTTCCACGCTAGAGCTTTTCTATTTCGAAATTTAAACACACATATCTCGGCAACCAGATGAGCTGAATAGATAAACCGCGTGTCGTCCAAGACGGCACTGTCTCTTCTATCTGTGTACCAAATTTCAGCCTATTAGGACTAATAGTTTCCACGCTAGAGCGTTTTCCATTTCGAAATTTAAACACGCATATCGCGGCAACCAGATGAGCTGAATAGATAAACCACGTGTCATCCAAAACGGCACTGTCTCTTCTATCTGTGTACCAAATTTTAGCCGATTAGGACTAACAGTTTCCACGCAAGAGCGTTTTCTATTTCGAAATTTAAACACGCATATCTCGGCAACCAGATGAGCTGAATACATAGACCGCGTGTCATCCAAAACGGCACTGTCTCTTCTATCTGTGTACCAAATTTCAGTCCATTAGGACGAACAGTTTCGACTTTATGGCATATATTGCAAACCAGATTATGTCATTGAAAAGTTTCAATGTTATCAGCGCTGATAAAGGCAAAACTTTTTCGCAAGGTATAGCAAATTTCTAGAATTAAATAACTCTGTTACCAGACGTGCTAGAGGGGTCACATATACCTCATTGTAATCAGTTTAATCGCTACTACGAATTTTCACCTGGATGGGCATGATAATTTTTAAAAAATTAATAACTCGAGAACTAAATATGCAGGAATGTTGTGTTATATCTCATTCTAATCAGCATTGTTTCTTCTATTTGTGTACCAAATTTCAGCCGATTAGGACTATTAGTTTCCACGCTAGAGCGTTTTCTATTTCGAAATTTAATCACGCATATCTCGGTAACCAGATTAGCTGAATTGATAAACTGCATGTCGTCCAAAACGGCACTGTCTCTTCTATCTGTGTACCAAATTTCAGCCGATTAGGACTGTTAGTTTCCACGCTAGAGCGTTTTCTATTTCGAAATTTAAACACGCATATCTCGGCAACCAGATGAGCTGAATAGATAAACCGCTTGTCATCCAAAACGGCACGGTCTCTTCTATCTGTGTACCAAATTTCAATCCATTAGGACGAACAGTTTCGACTTTATGGCATATATTGCAAACCAGATTATGTCATTGAAAAGTTTCAATGTTATCAGCGCTGATAAAGGCAAAACTTTTTCGCAAGGTATAGCAAATTTCTAGAATTAAATAACTCTGTTACCAGACGTCCTAGAGGGGTCACATATACCTCATTGTAATCAGTTTAATCGCTACTACGAATTTTCACCTGGATGGGCATGATAATTTTTAAAAAATTAATAACTCGAGAACTAAATATGCAGGAAAGTTGCGTTATATCTCATTCTAATCAGCATTGTTTCTTCTATCTGTGTACCAAATTTCAGCCGATTAGGACTAACAGTTTCCACGCAAGAGCGTTTTCTATTTCGAAATTTAAACACGCATATCTCGGCAACCAGATGAGCTGAATAGATAGACCGCGTGTCATCCAAAACGGCACTGTCTCTTCTATCTGTGTACCAAATTTCAGCCGATTAGGACTAACAGTTTCCACGCAAGAGCGTTTTCTATTTCGAAATTTAAACACGCATATCTCGGCAACCAGATGAGCTGAATAGATAGACCGCGTGTCATCCAAAACGGGACTGTCTCTTCTATCTATGTACCAAATTTAAGCCAATTAGGACTAATAGATTCCGCGCTAGAGCGTTTGCTATTTCGAAATTTAAACACGCATATCGCGACAACCAGATGAGCTGAATAGATAAACCGCGTGTCATCCAAAACGGCACTGGCTCTTCTATCTGTGTACCAAATTTCAGCCGATTAGGACTAATAGTTTCCACGCTAGAGCGTTTTCCATTTCGAAATTTAAACACGCATATCTCGGCAACCAGATGTGCTGAATAGATAGACCGCGTGTCATCCAAAACGGCACTGTCTCTTCTATCTGTGTACCAAATTTCAGTCCATTAGGACGAACAGTTTCGACTTTATGGCATATATTGCAAACCAGATTATGTCATTGAAAAATTTCAATGTTATCAGCGCTGATAAAGGCAAAACTTTTTCGCAAGGTATAGCAAATTTCTAGAATTAAATAACTCTGTTACCAGACGTGCTAGAGGGGTCACATATACCTCATTGTAATCAGTTTAATCGCTACTACCAATTTTCACCAGGATGGGCATGATAATTTTAAAAAAATTAATAACTCGAGAACAAAATATGCTGGAAAGTTGTGTTATATCTCATTCTAATCAGCATTGTTTCTTTTATCTGTGTACCAAATTCAAGCTAATTAGGATTAATAGTTTCCGCGCTAGAGCGTTTTCTATTTCGAAATTTAAACACGCATATCGCGGCAACCAGATGAGCTGAATAGATAAACCACGTGTCATCCAAAACGGCATTGTCTCTTCTATCTGTGTACCAAATTTTAGCCGATTAGGACTAACAGTTTCCACGCTAGAGCTTTTCTATTTCGAAATTTAAACACACATATCTCGGCAACCAGATGAGCTGAATAGATAAACCGCGTGTCGTCCAAGACGGCACTGTCTCTTCTATCTGTGTACCAAATTTCAGCCTATTAGGACTAATAGTTTCCACGCTAGAGCGTTTTCCATTTCGAAATTTAAACACGCATATCGCGGCAACCAGATGAGCTGAATAGATAAACCACGTGTCATCCAAAACGGCACTGTCTCTTCTATCTGTGTACCAAATTTTAGCCGATTAGGACTAACAGTTTCCACGCAAGAGCGTTTTCTATTTCGAAATTTAAACACGCATATCTCGGCAACCAGATGAGCTGAATACATAGACCGCGTGTCATCCAAAACGGCACTGTCTCTTCTATCTGTGTACCAAATTTCAGTCCATTAGGACGAACAGTTTCGACATTATGGCATATATTGCAAACCAGATTATGTCATTGAAAAGTTTCAATGTTATCAGCGCTGATAAAGGCAAAACTTTTTCGCAAGGTATAGCAAATTTCTAGAATTAAATAACTCTGTTACCAGACGTGCTAGAGGGGTCACATATACCTCATTGTAATCAGTTTAATCGCTACTACGAATTTTCACCTGGATGGGCATGATAATTTTTAAAAAATTAATAACTCGAGAACTAAATATGCAGGAATGTTGTGTTATATCTCATTCTAATCAGCATTGTTTCTTCTATCTGTGTACCAAATTTCAGCCAATTAGGACTAATAGTTTTCGCGCTAGAGCGTTTTCTATTTCGAAATTTAAACACGCATATCGCGACAACCCGATGAGCTGAATAGATAGACCGCGTGTCATCCAAAACGGCACTGTCTCTTCTATCTGTGTACCAAATTTCAGCCGATTAGGACTAACAGTTTCCACGCAAGAGCGTTTTCTATTTCGAAATTTAAACACGCATATCTCGGCAACCAGATGAGCTGAATACATAGACCGCGTGTCATCCAAAACGGCACTGTCTCTTCTATCTGTGTACCAAATTTCAGTCCATTAGGACGAACAGTTTCGACTTTATGGCATATATTGCAAACCAGATTATGTCATTGAAAAGTTTCAATGTTATCAGCGCTGATAAAGGCAAAACTTTTTCGCAAGGTATAGCAAATTTCTAGAATTAAATAACTCTGTTACCAGACGTGCTAGAGGGGTCACATATACCTCATTGTAATCAGTTTAATCGCTACTACGAATTTTCACCTGGATGGGCATGATAATTTTTAAAAAATTAATAACTCGAGAACTAAATATGCAGGAATGTTGTGTTATATCTCATTCTAATCAGCATTGTTTCTTCTATCTGTGTACCAAATTTCAGCCGATTAGGACTAACAGTTTCCACGCAAGAGCGTTTTCTATTTCGAAATTTAAACACGCATATCGCGACAACCAGATGAGCTGAATAGATAAACCGCGTGTCATCCAAAACGGCAATGTCTCTTCTATCTGTATACCAAATTTCAGCCGATTAGGACTAACAGTTTCCACGCAAGAGCGTTTTCTATTTCGAAATTTAAAAACGCATATCTCGGCAACCAGATGAGCTGAATAGATAGACCGCGTGTCATCCAAAACGGGACTGTCTCTTCTATCTATGTACCAAATTTCAGCCGATTAGGACTAATAGTTTCCACGCTAGAGCGTTTTCCATTTCGAAATTTAAACACGCATATCTCGGCAACCAGATGAGCTGAATAGAAAAACCGCATGTCATCCAAAACGGCACTGTCTCTTCTATCTGTGTACCAAATTTCAGCCGATTAGGACTAATAGTTTCCACGCTAGAGCGTTTTCCATTTCGAAATTTAAAAACGCATATCTCGGCAACCAGATGAGCTGAATAGATAGACCGCGTGTCATCCAAAACGGGACTGTCTCTCCTATCTATGTACCAAATTTCAGCCGATTAGGACTAATAGTTTCCACGCTAGAGCGTTTTCCATTTCGAAATTTAAACACGCATATCTCGGCAACCAGATGAGCTGAATAGATAAACCGCATGTCATCCAAAACGGCACTGTCTCTTCTATCTGTGTACCAAATTTCAGCCGATTAGGACTAATAGTTTCCACGCTAGAGCGTTTTCCATTTCGAAATTTAAACACGCATATCTCGGCAACCAGATGAGCTGAATAGATAGACCGCGTGTCATCCAAAACGGCACTGTCTCTTCTATCTGTGTACCAAATTTCAGTCCATTAGGACGAACAGTTTCGACTTTATGGCATATATTGCAAACCAGATTATGTCATTGTAAAGTTTCAATGTTATCAGCGCTGATAAAGGCAAAACTTTTTCGCAAGGTATAGCAAATTTCTAGAATTAAATAACTCTGTTACCAGACGTGCAAGAGGGGTCACATATACCTCATTGTAATCAGTTTAATCGCTACTACGAATTTTCACCTGGATGGGCATGATAATTTTTAAAAAATTAATAACTCGAGAACTAAATATGCAGGAAAGTTCCGTTATATCTCATTCTAATCAGCATTGTTTCTTCTATCTGTGTACCAAATTTCAGCCAATTAGGACTAATAGTTTCCGCGCTAGAGCGTTTTCTATTTCGAAATATAAACACGCATATCTCGGCAACCAGATGAGCTGAATAGATAAACCACGTGTCATCCAAAACGGGACTGTCTCTTCTATCTATGTACCAAATTTCAGCCGATTAGGACTATTAGTTTCCACGCTAGAGCGTTTTCTATTTCGAAATTTAAACACGCATATCTCGGCAACCAGATTAGCTGAATTGATAAACCGCATGTCGTCCAAAACGGCACTGTCTCTTCTATCTGTGTACCAAATTTCAGCCGATTAGGACTATTAGTTTCCACGCTAGAGCGTTTTCTATTTCGAAATTTAAACACGCATATCTCGGCAACCAGATGAGCTGAATAGATAAACCGCTTGTCATCCAAAACGGCACGGTCTCTTCTATCTGTGTACCAAATTTCAATCCATTAGGACGAACAGTTTCGACTTTATGGCATATATTGCAAACCAGATTATGTCATTGAAAAGTTTCAATGTTATCAGCGCTGATAAAGGCAAAACTTTTTCGCAAGGTATAGCAAATTTCTAGAATTAAATAACTCTGTTACCAGACGTGCTAGAGGGGTCACATATACCTCATTGTAATCAGTTTAATCGCTACTACGAATTTTCACCTGGATGGGCATGATAATTTTTAAAAAATTAATAACTCGAGAACTAAATATGCAGGAAAGTTGCGTTATATCTCATTCTAATCAGCATTGTTTCTTCTATCTGTGTACCAAATTTCAGCCGATTAGGACTAACAGTTTCCACGCAAGAGCGTTTTCTATTTCGAAATTTAAACACGCATATCTCGGCAACCAGATGAGCTGAATAGATAGACCGCGTGTCATCCAAAACGGGACTGTCTCTTCTATCTATGTACCAAATTTCAGCCGATTAGGACTAATAGTTTCCACGCTAGAGCGTTTTCCAGTTCGAAATTTAAACACGCATATCTCGGCAACCAGATGAGCTGAATAGATAAACCGCTTGTCATCCAAAACGGCACGGTCTCTTCTATCTGTGTACCAAATTTCAATCCATTAAGACGAACAGTTTCGACTTTATGGCATATATTGCAAACCAGATTATGTCATTGAAAAGTTTCAATGTTATCAGCGCTGATAAAGGCAAAACTTTTTCGCAAGGTATAGCAAATTTCTAGAATTAAATAACTCTGTTACCAGACGTGCTAGAGGGGTCACATATACCTCATTGTAATCAGTTTAATCGCTGCTACGAATTTTCACCTGGATGGGCATGATAATTTTTAAAAAATTAATAACTCGAGAACTAAATATGCAGAAAACTTGCGTTATATCTCATTCTAATCAGCATTGTTTCTTCTATCTGTGTACCAAATTTCAGCCAATTAGGACTAATAGTTTCCGCGCTAGAGCGTTTTCTATTTCGAAATTTAAACACGCATATCTCGGCAACCAGATGAGCTGAATAGATAAACCACGTGTCATCCAAAACGGCACTGTCTCTTCTATTTGTGTACCAAATTTCAGCCGATTAGGACTATTAGTTTCCACGCTAGAGCGTTTTGTATTTCGAAATTTAAACACGCATATCTCGGTAACCAGATGAGCTGAATTGATAAACCGCGTGTCGTCCAAAACGGCACTGTCTCTTCTATCTGTGTACCAAATTTCAGCCGATTAGGACTATTAGTTTCCACGCTAGCGCGTTTTCTATTTCGAAATTTAAACACGCATATCTCGGCAACCAGATGAGCTGAATAGATAAACCGCTTGTCATCCAAAACGGCACGGTCTCTTCTATCTGTGTACCAAATTTCAATCCATTAGGACGAACAGTTTCGACTTTATGGCATATATTGCAAACCAGATTATGTCATTGAAAAGTTTCAATGTTATCAGCGCTGATAAAGGCAAAACTTTTTCGCAAGGTATAGCAAATTTCTAGAATTAAATAACTCTGTTACCAGACGTGCTAGAGGGGTCACATATACCTCATTGTAATCAGTTTAATCGCTACTACGAATTTTCACCTGGATGGGCATGATAATTTTTAAAAAATTAATAACTCGAGAACTAAATATGCAGGAAAGTTGCGTTATATCTCATTCTAATCAGCATTGTTTCTTCTATCTGTGTACCAAATTTCAGCCGATTAGGACTAACAGTTTCCACGCAAGAGCGTTTTCTATTTCGAAATTTAAACACGCATATCTCGGCAACCAGATGAGCTGAATAGATAGACCGCGTGTCATCCAAAACGGGACTGTCTCTTCTATCTATGTACCAAATTTCAGCCGATTAGGACTAATAGTTTCCACGCTAGAGCGTTTTCCAGTTCGAAATTTAAACACGCATATCTCGGCAACCAGATGAGCTGAATAGATAAACCGCTTGTCATCCAAAACGGCACGGTCTCTTCTATCTGTGTACCAAATTTCAATCCATTAGGACGAACAGTTTCGACTTTATGGCATATATTGCAAACCAGATTATGTCATTGAAAAGTTTCAATGTTATCAGCGCTGATAAAGGCAAAACTTTTTCGCAAGGTATAGCAAATTTCTAGAATTAAATAACTCTGTTACCAGACGTGCTAGAGGGGTCACATATACCTCATTGTAATCAGTTTAATCGCTACTACGAATTTTCACCTGGATGGGCATGATAATTTTTAAAAAATTAATAACTCGAGAACTAAATATGCAGGAAAGTTGCGTTATATCTCATTCTAATCAGCATTGTTTCTTCTATCTGTGTACCAAATTTCAGCCGATTAGGACTAACAGTTTCCACGCAAGAGCGTTTTCTATTTCGAAATTTAAACACGCATATCTCGGCAACCAGATGAGCTGAATAGATAGACCGCGTGTCATCCAAAACGGGACTGTCTCTTCTATCTATGTACCAAATTTCAGCCGATTAGGACTAATAGTTTCCGCGCTAGAGCGTTTTCTATTTCGAAATTTAAACACGCATATCTCGGCAACCAGATGAGCTGAATAGATAAACCACGTGTCATCCAAAACGGCACTGTCTCTTCTATTTGTGTACCAAATTTCAGCCGATTAGGACTATTAGTTTCCACGCTAGAGCGTTTTGTATTTCGAAATTTAAACACGCATGTCTCGGTAACCAGATGAGCTGAATTGATAAACCGCGTGTCGTCCAAAACGGCACTGTCTCTTCTATCTGTGTACCAAATTTCAGCCGATTAGGACTATTAGTTTCCACGCTAGAGCGTTTTCTATTTCGAAATTTAAACACGCATATCTCGGCAACCAGATGAGCTGAATAGATAAACCGCTTGTCATCCAAAACGGCACGGTCTCTTCTATCTGTGTACCAAATTTCAGCCTATTAGGACTAATAGTTTCCACGCTAGAGCGTTTTCCATTTCGAAATTTAAACACGCATATCGCGGCAACCAGATGCGCTGAATAGATAAACCACGTGTCATCCAAAACGGCACTGTCTCTTCTATCTGTGTACCAAATTTTAGCCGATTAGGACTAATAGTTTCCACGCTAGAGCTTTTCTATTTCGAAATTTAAACACACATATCTCGGCAACCAGATGAGCTGAATAGATAAACCGCGTGTCATCCAAAACGGCGCTGTCTCTTCTATCTGTGTACCAAATTTCAGCCCATTAGGACGAACAGTTTCGACGTTATGGCATATATTGCAAACCAGATTATGTCATTGAAAAGTTTCAATGTTATCAGCGCTGATAAAGGCAAAACTTTTTCGCAAGGTATAGCAAATTTCTAGAATTAAATAACTCTGTTACCAGACGTGCTAGAGGGGTCACATATACCTCATTGTAATCAGTTTAATCGCTACTACGAATTTTCACCTGGATGGGCATGATAATTTTTAAAAAATTAATAACTCGAGAACTAAATATGCAGGAATGTTGTGTTATATCTCATTCTAATCAGCATTGTTTCTTCTATTTGTGTACCAAATTTCAGCCGATTAGGACTATTAGTTTCCACGCTAGAGCGTTTTCTATTTCGAAATTTAATCACGCATATCTCGGTAACCAGATTAGCTGAATTGATAAACTGCATGTCGTCCAAAACGGCACTGTCTCTTCTATCTGTGTACCAAATTTCAGCCGATTAGGACTGTTAGTTTCCACGCTAGAGCGTTTTCTATTTCGAAATTTAAACACGCATATCTCGGCAACCAGATGAGCTGAATAGATAAACCGCTTGTCATCCAAAACGGCACGGTCTCTTCTATCTGTGTACCAAATTTCAATCCATTAGGACGAACAGTTTCGACTTTATGGCATATATTGCAAACCAGATTATGTCATTGAAAAGTTTCAATGTTATCAGCGCTGATAAAGGCAAAACTTTTTCGCAAGGTATAGCAAATTTCTAGAATTAAATAACTCTGTTACCAGACGTGCTAGAGGGGTCACATATACCTCATTGTAATCAGTTTAATCGCTACTACGAATTTTCACCTGGATGGGCATGATAATTTTTAAAAAATTAATAACTCGAGAACTAAATATGCAGGAAAGTTGCGTTATATCTCATTCTAATCAGCATTGTTTCTTCTATCTGTGTACCAAATTTCAGCCGATTAGGACTAACAGTTTCCACGCAAGAGCGTTTTCTATTTCGAAATTTAAACACGCATATCGCGACAACCAGATGAGCTGAATAGATAAACCGCGTGTCATCCAAAACGGCACTGGTTCTTCTATCTGTGTACCAAATTTCAGCCGATTAGGACTAATAGTTTCCACGCTAGAGCGTTTTCCATTTCGAAATTTAAACACGCATATCTCGGCAACCAGATGTGCTGAATAGATAGACCGCGTGTCATCCAAAACAGCACTGTCTCTTCTATCTGTGTACCAAATTTCAGTCCATTAGGACGAACAGTTTCGACTTTATGGCATATATTGCAAACCAGATTATGTCATTGAAAAGTTTCAATGTTATCAGCGCTGATAAAGTCAAAACTTTTTCGCAAGGTATAGCAAATTTCTAGAATTAAATAACTCTGTTACCAGACGTGCTAGAGGGGTCACATATACCTCATTGTAATCAGTTTAATCGCTACTACGAATTTTCACCTGGATGGGCATGATAATTTTTAAAAAATTAATAACTCGAGAACTAAATATGCAGGAAAGTTGCGTTATATCTCATTCTAATCAGCATTGTTTCTTCTATCTGTGTACCAAATTTCAGCCGATTAGGACTAACAGTTTCCACGCAAGAGCGTTTTCTATTTCGAAATTTAAACACGCATATCTCGGCAACCAGATGAGCTGAATAGGTAGACCGCGTGTCATCCAAAACGGCACTGTCTCTTCTATCTGTGTACCAAATTTTAGCCGATTAGGACTAACAGTTTCCACGCTAGAGCTTTTCTATTTCGAAATTTAAACACACATATCTCGGCAACCAGATGAGCTGAATAGATAAACCGCGTGTCGTCCAAGACGGCACTGTCTCTTCTATCTGTGTACCAAATTTCAGCCTATTAGGACTAATAGTTTCCACGCTAGAGCGTTTTCCATTTCGAAATTTAAACACGCATATCGCGGCAACCAGATGAGCTGAATAGATAAACCACGTGTCATCCAAAACGGCACTGTCTCTTCTATCTGTGTACCAAATGTCAGTCCATTAGGACGAACAGTTTCGACTTTATGGCATATATTGCAAACCAGATTATGTCATTGAAAAGTTTCAATGTTATCAGCGCTGATAAAGGCAAAACTTTTTCGCAAGGTATAGCAAATTTCTAGAATTAAATAACTCTGTTACCAGACGTGCTAGAGGGGTCACATATACCTCATTGTAATCAGTTTAATCGCTACTACCAATTTTCACCAGGATGGGCATGATAATTTTAAAAAAATTAATAACTCGAGAACAAAATATGCTGGAAAGTTGTGTTATATCTCATTCTAATCATGATTGTTTCTTTTATCTGTGTACCAAATTCAAGCTAATTAGGATTAATAGTTTCCGCGCTAGAGCGTTTTCTATTTCGAAATTTAAACACGCATATCGCGGCAACCAGATGAGCTGAATAGATAAACCACGTGTCATCCAAAACGGCATTGTCTCTTCTATCTGTGTACCAAATTTTAGCCGATTAGGACTAACAGTTTCCACGCTAGAGCTTTTCTATTTCGAAATTTAAACACACATATCTCGGCAACCAGATGAGCTGAATAGATAAACCGCGTGTCGTCCAAGACGGCACTGTCTCTTCTATCTGTGTACCAAATTTCAGCCTATTAGGACTAATAGTTTCCACGCTAGAGCGTTTTCCATTTCGAAATTTAAACACGCATATCGCGGCAACCAGATGAGCTGAATAGATAAACCACGTGTCATCCAAAACGGCACTGTCTCTTCTATCTGTGTACCAAATTTTAGCCGATTAGGGCTAATAGTTTCCACGCTAGAGCTTTTCTATTTCGAAATTTGAACACACATATCTCGGCAACCAGATGAGCTGAATAGATAAACCACGTGTCATCCAAAACGGCGCTGTCTCTTCTATCTGTGTACCAAATTTCAGCCAATTAGGACTAATAGTTTCCGCGCTAGAGCGTTTTCTATTTCGAAATTTAAACACGCATATCTCGGCAACCAGATGAGCTGAATAGATAAACCACGTGTCATCCAAAACGGCACTGTCTCTTCTATTTGTGTACCAAATTTCAGCCGATTAGGACTATTAGTTTCCACGCTAGAGCGTTTTCTATTTCGAAATTTAAACACGCATATCGCGGCAACCAGATGAGCTGAATAGATAAACCGCGTGTCATCCAAAACGGCACTGGCTCTTCTATCTGTGTACCAAATTTCAGCCAATTAGGACTAATAGTTTCCGCGCTAGAGCGTTTTCTATTTAGAAATTTAAACACGCATATCGCGGCAACCAGATGAGCTGAATAGATAGACCGCGTGTCATCCAAAACGGCACGGTCTCTTCTATCTGTGTACCAAATTTCAATCCATTAGGACGAACAGTTTCGACTTTATGGCATATATTGCAAACCAGATTATGTCATTGAAAAGTTTCAATGTTATCAGCGCTGATAAAGGCAAAACTTTTTCGCAAGGTATAGCAAATTTCTAGAATTAAATAACTCTGTTACCAGACGTGCTAGAGCGGTCATATATACCTCATTGTAATCAGTTTAATCGCTACTACCAATTTTCACCAGGATGGGCATGATAATTTTAAAAAAATTAATAACTCGAGAACAAAATATGCTGGAAAGTTGTGTTATATCTCATTCTAATCAGCATTGTTTCTTTTATCTGTGTACCAAATTCAAGCTAATTAGGATTAATAGTTTCCGCGCTAGAGCGTTTTCTATTTCGAAATTTAAACACGCATATCGCGGCAACCAGATGAGCTGAATAGATAAACCACGTGTCATCCAAAACGGCATTGTCTCTTCTATCTGTGTACCAAATTTTAGCCGATTAGGACTAACAGTTTCCACGCTAGAGCTTTTCTATTTCGAAATTTAAACACACATATCTCGGCAACCAGATGAGCTGAATAGATAAACCGCGTGTCGTCCAAGACGGCACTGTCTCTTCTATCTGTGTACCAAATTTCAGCCTATTAGGACTAATAGTTTCCACGCTAGAGCGTTTTCCATTTCGAAATTTAAACACGCATATCGCGGCAACCAGATGAGCTGAATAGATAAACCACGTGTCATCCAAAACGGCACTGTCTCTTCTATCTGTGTACCAAATTTTAGCCGATTAGGACTAATAGTTTCCACGCTAGAGCTTTTCTATTTCGAAATTTAAACACACATATCTCGGCAACCAGATGAGCTGAATAGATAAACCGCGTGTCATCCAAAACGGCGCTGTCTCTTCTATCTGTGTACCAAATTTCAGCCCATTAGGACGAACAGTTTCGACGTTATGGCATATATTGCAAACCAGATTATGTCATTGAAAAGTTTCAATGTTATCAGCGCTGATAAAGGCAAAACTTTTTCGCAAGGTATAGCAAATTTCTAGAATTAAATAACTCTGTTACCAGACGTGCTAGAGGGGTCACATATACCTCATTGTAATCAGTTTAATCGCTACTACGAATTTTCACCTGGATGGGCATGATAATTTTTAAAAAATTAATAACTCGAGAACTAAATATGCAGGAATGTTGTGTTATATCTCATTCTAATCAGCATTGTTTCTTCTATTTGTGTACCAAATTTCAGCCGATTAGGACTATTAGTTTCCACGCTAGAGCGTTTTCTATTTCGAAATTTAATCACGCATATCTCGGTAACCAGATTAGCTGAATTGATAAACTGCATGTCGTCCAAAACGGCACTGTCTCTTCTATCTGTGTACCAAATTTCAGCCGATTAGGACTGTTAGTTTCCACGCTAGAGCGTTTTCTATTTCGAAATTTAAACACGCATATCTCGGCAACCAGATGAGCTGAATAGATAAACCGCTTGTCATCCAAAACGGCACGGTCTCTTCTATCTGTGTACCAAATTTCAATCCATTAGGACGAACAGTTTCGACTTTATGGCATATATTGCAAACCAGATTATGTCATTGAAAAGTTTCAATGTTATCAGCGCTGATAAAGGCAAAACTTTTTCGCAAGGTATAGCAAATTTCTAGAATTAAATAACTCTGTTACCAGACGTCCTAGAGGGGTCACATATACCTCATTGTAATCAGTTTAATCGCTACTACGAATTTTCACCTGGATGGGCATGATAATTTTTAAAAAATTAATAACTCGAGAACTAAATATGCAGGAAAGTTGCGTTATATCTCATTCTAATCAGCATTGTTTCTTCTATCTGTGTACCAAATTTCAGCCGATTAGGACTAACAGTTTCCACGCAAGAGCGTTTTCTATTTCGAAATTTAAACACGCATATCTCGGCAACCAGATGAGCTGAATAGATAGACCGCGTGTCATCCAAAACGGCACTGTCTCTTCTATCTGTGTACCAAATTTCAGCCGATTAGGACTAACAGTTTCCACGCAAGAGCGTTTTCTATTTCGAAATTTAAACACGCATATCTCGGCAACCAGATGAGCTGAATAGATAGACCGCGTGTCATCCAAAACGGGACTGTCTCTTCTATCTATGTACCAAATTTAAGCCAATTAGGACTAATAGATTCCGCGCTAGAGCGTTTGCTATTTCGAAATTTAAACACGCATATCGCGACAACCAGATGAGCTGAATAGATAAACCGCGTGTCATCCAAAACGGCACTGGCTCTTCTATCTGTGTACCAAATTTCAGCCGATTAGGACTAATAGTTTCCACGCTAGAGCGTTTTCCATTTCGAAATTTAAACACGCATATCTCGGCAACCAGATGTGCTGAATAGATAGACCGCGTGTCATCCAAAACGGCACTGTCTCTTCTATCTGTGTACCAAATTTCAGTCCATTAGGACGAACAGTTTCGACTTTATGGCATATATTGCAAACCAGATTATGTCATTGAAAAATTTCAATGTTATCAGCGCTGATAAAGGCAAAACTTTTTCGCAAGGTATAGCAAATTTCTAGAATTAAATAACTCTGTTACCAGACGTGCTAGAGGGGTCACATATACCTCATTGTAATCAGTTTAATCGCTACTACCAATTTTCACCAGGATGGGCATGATAATTTTAAAAAAATTAATAACTCGAGAACAAAATATGCTGGAAAGTTGTGTTATATCTCATTCTAATCAGCAT
Organism: Aleochara curtula; assembly: GCA_963978815.1. Classification (NCBI taxonomy): domain Eukaryota; kingdom Metazoa; phylum Arthropoda; class Insecta; order Coleoptera; family Staphylinidae; genus Aleochara; species Aleochara curtula. Next base: position 12,475,674 of record OZ022216.1, on the reverse strand, counting down.
TGTTTCTTTTATCTGTGTACCAAATTCAAGCTAATTAGGATTAATAGTTTCCGCGCTAGAGCGTTTTCTATTTCGAAATTTAAACACGCATATCGCGGCAACCAGATGAGCTGAATAGATAAACCACGTGTCATCCAAAACGGCATTGTCTCTTCTATCTGTGTACCAAATTTTAGCCGATTAGGACTAACAGTTTCCACGCTAGAGCTTTTCTATTTCGAAATTTAAACACACATATCTCGGCAACCAGATGAGCTGAATAGATAAACCGCGTGTCGTCCAAGACGGCACTGTCTCTTCTATCTGTGTACCAAATTTCAGCCTATTAGGACTAATAGTTTCCACGCTAGAGCGTTTTCCATTTCGAAATTTAAACACGCATATCGCGGCAACCAGATGAGCTGAATAGATAAACCACGTGTCATCCAAAACGGCACTGTCTCTTCTATCTGTGTACCAAATTTTAGCCGATTAGGACTAACAGTTTCCACGCAAGAGCGTTTTCTATTTCGAAATTTAAACACGCATATCTCGGCAACCAGATGAGCTGAATACATAGACCGCGTGTCATCCAAAACGGCACTGTCTCTTCTATCTGTGTACCAAATTTCAGTCCATTAGGACGAACAGTTTCGACTTTATGGCATATATTGCAAACCAGATTATGTCATTGAAAAGTTTCAATGTTATCAGCGCTGATAAAGGCAAAACTTTTTCGCAAGGTATAGCAAATTTCTAGAATTAAATAACTCTGTTACCAGACGTGCTAGAGGGGTCACATATACCTCATTGTAATCAGTTTAATCGCTACTACGAATTTTCACCTGGATGGGCATGATAATTTTTAAAAAATTAATAACTCGAGAACTAAATATGCAGGAATGTTGTGTTATATCTCATTCTAATCAGCATTGTTTCTTCTATCTGTGTACCAAATTTCAGCCAATTAGGACTAATAGTTTTCGCGCTAGAGCGTTTTCTATTTCGAAATTTAAACACGCATATCGCGACAACCCGATGAGCTGAATAGATAGACCGCGTGTCATCCAAAACGGCACTGTCTCTTCTATCTGTGTACCAAATTTCAGCCGATTAGGACTAACAGTTTCCACGCAAGAGCGTTTTCTATTTCGAAATTTAAACACGCATATCTCGGCAACCAGATGAGCTGAATACATAGACCGCGTGTCATCCAAAACGGCACTGTCTCTTCTATCTGTGTACCAAATTTCAGTCCATTAGGACGAACAGTTTCGACTTTATGGCATATATTGCAAACCAGATTATGTCATTGAAAAGTTTCAATGTTATCAGCGCTGATAAAGGCAAAACTTTTTCGCAAGGTATAGCAAATTTCTAGAATTAAATAACTCTGTTACCAGACGTGCTAGAGGGGTCACATATACCTCATTGTAATCAGTTTAATCGCTACTACGAATTTTCACCTGGATGGGCATGATAATTTTTAAAAAATTAATAACTCGAGAACTAAATATGCAGGAATGTTGTGTTATATCTCATTCTAATCAGCATTGTTTCTTCTATCTGTGTACCAAATTTCAGCCGATTAGGACTAACAGTTTCCACGCAAGAGCGTTTTCTATTTCGAAATTTAAACACGCATATCTCGGCAACCAGATGAGCTGAATAGATAGACCGCGTGTCATCCAAAACGGCACTGTCTCTTCTATCTGTGTACCAAATTTCAGTCCATTAGGACGAACAGTTTCGACTTTATGGCATATATTGCAAACCAGATTATGTCATTGAAAAGTTTCAATGTTATCAGCGCTGATAAAGGCAAAACTTTTTCGCAAGGTATAGCAAATTTCTAGAATTAAATAACTCTGTTACCAGACGTGCTAGAGGGGTCACATATACCTCATTGTAATCAGTTTAATCGCTACTACCAATTTTCACCAGGATGGGCATGATAATTTTAAAAAAATTAATAACTCGAGAACAAAATATGCTGGAAAGTTGTGTTATATCTCATTCTAATCAGCATTGTTTCTTTTATCTGTGTACCAAATTCAAGCTAATTAGGATTAATAGTTTCCGCGCTAGAGCGTTTTCTATTTCGAAATTTAAACACGCATATCGCGGCAACCAGATGAGCTGAATAGATAAACCACGTGTCATCCAAAACGGCATTGTCTCTTCTATCTGTGTACCAAATTTTAGCCGATTAGGACTAACAGTTTCCACGCTAGAGCTTTTCTATTTCGAAATTTAAACACACATATCTCGGCAACCAGATGAGCTGAATAGATAAACCGCGTGTCGTCCAAGACGGCACTGTCTCTTCTATCTGTGTACCAAATTTCAGCCTATTAGGACTAATAGTTTCCACGCTAGAGCGTTTTCCATTTCGAAATTTAAACACGCATATCGCGGCAACCAGATGAGCTGAATAGATAAACCACGTGTCATCCAAAACGGCACTGTCTCTTCTATCTGTGTACCAAATTTTAGCCGATTAGGACTAACAGTTTCCACGCAAGAGCGTTTTCTATTTCGAAATTTAAACACGCATATCTCGGCAACCAGATGAGCTGAATACATAGACCGCGTGTCATCCAAAACGGCACTGTCTCTTCTATCTGTGTACCAAATTTCAGTCCATTAGGACGAACAGTTTCGACTTTATGGCATATATTGCAAACCAGATTATGTCATTGAAAAGTTTCAATGTTATCAGCGCTGATAAAGGCAAAACTTTTTCGCAAGGTATAGCAAATTTCTAGAATTAAATAACTCTGTTACCAGACGTGCTAGAGGGGTCACATATACCTCATTGTAATCAGTTTAATCGCTACTACGAATTTTCACCTGGATGGGCATGATAATTTTTAAAAAATTAATAACTCGAGAACTAAATATGCAGGAATGTTGTGTTATATCTCATTCTAATCAGCATTGTTTCTTCTATCTGTGTACCAAATTTCAGCCAATTAGGACTAATAGTTTTCGCGCTAGAGCGTTTTCTATTTCGAAATTTAAACACGCATATCGCGACAACCCGATGAGCTGAATAGATAGACCGCGTGTCATCCAAAACGGCACTGTCTCTTCTATCTGTGTACCAAATTTCAGCCGATTAGGACTAACAGTTTCCACGCAAGAGCGTTTTCTATTTCGAAATTTAAACACGCATATCTCGGCAACCAGATGAGCTGAATACATAGACCGCGTGTCATCCAAAACGGCACTGTCTCTTCTATCTGTGTACCAAATTTCAGTCCATTAGGACGAACAGTTTCGACTTTATGGCATATATTGCAAACCAGATTATGTCATTGAAAAGTTTCAATGTTATCAGCGCTGATAAAGGCAAAACTTTTTCGCAAGGTATAGCAAATTTCTAGAATTAAATAACTCTGTTACCAGACGTGCTAGAGGGGTCACATATACCTCATTGTAATCAGTTTAATCGCTACTACGAATTTTCACCTGGATGGGCATGATAATTTTTAAAAAATTAATAACTCGAGAACTAAATATGCAGGAATGTTGTGTTATATCTCATTCTAATCAGCATTGTTTCTTCTATCTGTGTACCAAATTTCAGCCGATTAGGACTAACAGTTTCCACGCAAGAGCGTTTTCTATTTCGAAATTTAAACACGCATATCTCGGCAACCAGATGAGCTGAATAGATAGACCGCGTGTCATCCAAAACGGCACTGTCTCTTCTATCTGTGTACCAAATTTCAGCCGATTAGGACTAACAGTTTCCACGCAAGAGCGTTTTCTATTTCGAAATTTAAACACGCATATCTCGGCAACCAGATGAGCTGAATAGATAGACCGCGTGTCATCCAAAACGAGACTGTCTCTTCTATCTATGTACCAAATTTCAGCCAATTAGGACTAATAGATTCCGCGCTAGAGCGTTTTCTATTTCGAAATTTAAACACGCATATCGCGACAACCAGATGAGCTGAATAGATAAACCGCGTGTCATCCAAAACGGCACTGGCTCTTCTATCTGTGTACCAAATTTCAGCCGATTAGGACTAATAGTTTCCACGCTAGAGCGTTTTCCATTTCGAAATTTAAACACGCATATCTCGGCAACCAGATGTGCTGAATAGATAGACCGCGTGTCATCCAAAACAGCACTGTCTCTTCTATCTGTGTACCAAATTTCAGTCCATTAGGACGAACAGTTTCGACTTTATGGCATATATTGCAAACCAGATTATGTCATTGAAAAGTTTCAATGTTATCAGCGCTGATAAAGGCAAAACTTTTTCGCAAGGTATAGCAAATTTCTAGAATTAAATAACTCTGTTACCAGACGTGCTAGAGGGGTCACATATACCTCATTGTAATCAGTTTAATCGCTACTACGAATTTTCACCTGGATGGGCATGATAATTTTAAAAAAATTAATAACTCGAGAACTAAATATGCAGGAATGTTGTGTTATATCTCATTCTAATCAGCATTGTTTCTTCTATCTGTGTTCCAAATTTCAGCCAATTAGGACTAATAGTTTCCGCGCTAGAGCGTTTTCTATTTCGAAATTTAAACACGCATATCGCGACAACCCGATGAGCTGAATAGATAAACCGCGTGTCATCCAAAACGGCACTGGCTCTTCTATCTGTGTACCAAATTTCAGCCGATTAGGACTAATAGTTTCCACGCTAGAGCGTTTTCCATTTCGAAATTTAAACACGCATATCTCGGCAACCAGATGTGCTGAATAGATAGACCGCGTGTCATCCAAAACGGCACTGTCTCTTCTATCTGTGTACCAAATTTCAGCCGATTAGGACTAACAGTTTCCACGCAAGAGCGTTTTCAATTTCGAAATTTAAACACGCATATCTCGGCAACCAGATGAGCTGAATAGATAAACCGCATGTCATCCAAAACGGCACTGTCTCTTCTATCTGTGTACCAAATTTCAGCCGATTAGGACTAATAGTTTCCACGCTAGAGCGTTTTCCATTTCGAAATTTAAACACGCATATCTCGGCAACCAGATGAGCTGAATAGATAGACCGCGTGTCATCCAAAACGGCACTGTCTATTCTATCTGTGTACCAAATTTCAGTCCATTAGGACGAACAGTTTCGACTTTATGGCATATATTGCAAACCAGATTATGTCATTGAAAAGTTTCAATGTTATCAGTGCTGATAAAGGCAAAACTTTTTCGCAAGGTATAGCAAATTTCTAGAATTAAATAACTCTGTTACCAGACGTGCTAGAGGGGTCACATATACCTCATTGTAATCAGTTTAATCGCTACTACGAATTTTCACCTGGATGGGCATGATAATTTTTAAAAAATTAATAACTCGAGAACTAAATATGCAGGAAAGTTGCGTTATATCTCATTCTAATCAGCATTGTTTCTTCTATCTGTGTACCAAATTTCAGCCAATTAGGACTAATAGTTTCCGCGCTAGAGCGTTTTCTATTTCGAAATTTAAACACGCATATCTCGGCAACCAGATGAGCTGAATAGATAAACCACGTGTCATCCAAAACGGCACTGTCTCTTCTATTTGTGTACCAAATTTCAGCCGATTAGGACTAACAGTTTCCACGCAAGAGCGTTTTCTATTTCGAAATTTAAACACGCATATCTCGGCAACCAGATGAGCTGAATAGATAGACCGCGTGTCATCCAAAACGGCACTGTCTCTTCTATCTGTGTACCAAATTTCAGCCGATTAGGACTAACAGTTTCCACGCAAGAGCGTTTTCTATTTCGAAATTTAAACACGCATATCTCGGCAACCAGATGAGCTGAATAGATAGACCGCGTGTCATCCAAAACGGGACTGTCTCTTCTATCTATGTACCAAATTTCAGCCGATTAGGACTAATAGTTTCCACGCTAGAGCGTTTTCCATTTCGAAATTTAAACACGCATATCTCGGCAACCAGATGAGCTGAATAGATAAACCGCTTGTCATCCAAAACGGCACGGTCTCTTCTATCTGTGTACCAAATTTCAATCCATTAGGACGAACAGTTTCGACTTTATGGCATATATTGCAAACCAGATTATGTCATTGAAAAGTTTCAATGTTATCAGCGCTGATAAAGGCAAAACTTTTTCGCAAGGTATAGCAAATTTCTAGAATTAAATAACTCTGTTACCAGACGTGCTAGAGGGGTCACATATACCTCATTGTAATCAGTTTAATCGCTACTACGAATTTTCACCTGGATGGGCATGATAATTTTTAAAAAATTAATAACTCGAGAACTAAATATGCAGGAAAGTTGCGTTATATCTCATTCTAATCAGCATTGTTTCTTCTATCTGTGTACCAAATTTCAGCGGATTAGGACTAATAGTTTCCACGCTAGAGCGTTTTCTGTTTCGAAATTTAAACACGCATATCTCGGCAACCAGATGAGCTGAAAAGATAAACCGCGTGTCATCCAAAACGGCACTGGCTCTTCTATCTGTGTACCAAATTTCAGCGGATTAGGACTAATAGTTTCCACGCTAGAGCGTTTTCTGTTTCGAAATTTAAACACGCATATCTCGGCAACCAGATGAGCTGAAAAGATAAACCGCGTGTCATCCAAAACGGCACTGGCTCTTCTATCTGTGTACCAAATTTCAGCCAATTAGGACTAATAGTTTCCGCGCTAGAGCGTTTTCTATTTAGAAATTTAAACACGCATATCGCGGCAACCAGATGAGCTGAATAGATAAACCGCGTGTCATCCAAAACGGCACTGGCTCTTCAATCTGTGTACCAAATTTCAGCCAATTAGGACTAATAGTTTCCGCGCTAGAGCGTTTTCTATTTAGAAATTTAAACACGCATATCGCGGCAACCAGATGAGCTGAATAGATAAACCGCGTGTCATCCAAAACGGCACGGTCTCTTCTATCTGTGTACCAAATTTCAATCCATTAGGACGAACAGTTTCGACTTTATGGCATATATTGCAAACCAGATTATGTCATTGAAAAGTTTCAATGTTATCAGCGCTGATAAAGGCAAAACTTTTTCGCAAGGTATAGCAAATTTCTAGAATTAAATAACTCTGTTACCAGACGTGCTAGAGCGGTCACATATACCTCATTGTAATCAGTTTAATCGCTACTACCAATTTTCACCAGGATGGGCATGATAATTTTAAAAAAATTAATAACTCGAGAACAAAATATGCTGGAAAGTTGTGTTATATCTCATTCTAATCAGCATTGTTTCTTTTATCTGTGTACCAAATTCAAGCTAATTAGGATTAATAGTTTCCGCGCTAGAGCGTTTTCTATTTCGAAATTTAAACACGCATATCGCGGCAACCAGATGAGCTGAATAGATAAACCACGTGTCATCCAAAACGGCACTGTCTCTTCTATCTGTGTACCAAATTTTAGCCGATTGGGACTAACAGTTTCCACGCTAGAGCTTTTCTATTTCGAAATTTAAACACGCATATCTCGGCAACCAGATGAGCTGAATAGATTAACCGCGTGTCGTCCAAGACGGCACTGTCTCTTCTATCTGTGTACCAACTCTGAGCCGATTAGGACTAATAGTTTCCGCGATAGAGCGCTTTCTATTTGGAAATTGAAACATATATATCTCGGCAACTAGGTAAGTTGAAAAGATATAACGTATCTCATCTGAACCGGCAGAGCCTGTTTTATGTGTGTACGAAATTTCAACCGATTAGGACTAATAGTTTCCGCACCAGAGCGTTTTATATTCAAACATTTAAAAATTCATATCTCGGGAACCAGGCGAGCTGAAGAGATAAAACGAATTTCGTTCGAAACGGAAGTTTGGAACTCATCAAGAGATGTGAACTCATCCTTATTTTGTAATGTGCAGATGAAATAAATATTCTGCACATATATGTAAGTATAGATCGATCAAGAAGTATAACAAATATTCTAGGTAGAAACGTTAAAAATGTTTGATTCTGCTCTAAACATAAGACTATGTACTTTCTCTTTTTCTTACGCCCCATCCCTCTTTCGAAGACATATAGGCAACGCTGTATGTAGCTATAACTTTGTTTCAGCTACTAACCTTACAATTTGTGTACATTCGCTCCGAATCAGACGTGATCAGATCAGATGTTATTCAATGTTTATGTTAATTGGATATATTAATGGTGAATTACTTAAAAACTGATATGTAATGAGAGAAATGGAGCGTAATCATTTAAGGCTAAAATCGAAAGGTACGTTATTTACATGCTAAACTCTGTATTTTTTAATAATATATTAATACCATCAGAGACAATATTAAACAAAGAGAATCCAACCCCTATTAGTACTGGTCATGCTGTAGACTACAGTCCCTTATTTATACCATGTACTCAAGAAACACATGATAATGTTGATGTATTATGGGACTGGAATTCTCCAGATGGAAAAGCACAGTTTAAGAAGAAGAGACCTAAAAGAATTCTTGCTTCAATAAAGTCTTCTCCAAAATTAACTCTAAAAAAGACTTACAAGGAGGAGACCACTTCATTTGATAATATAAAACGGGAATTTCGTGCATTTCAAGAAGAATTAAACATTGCACATTCCTCATCATCACCATTGAATGATTTTTGTGATAATAAAGATTCATTAAGTGACATATTCAATGATTCCTTGGATAATGAGTTAATATTATTAAGCCAGCAAGTAGAAGAGAAGTTTAAAAATAACAATATTATACCCAATGCAGACACTGCAGAGGTGACAAAGCACTCAGATTTAGCAACACCAAAAGTTAAGAAGAAATATAGCCCAAGAACAATTACAAAGTCATTTAGCTCCACTATAATTGAGAAATCACCTCAGAATGCTTCACATATTAGAAATAAGATTGAATCTCTTAAGATGGATGATTCATTAGATGCCATATTTGAATCTTTAGATCAGGAGATTTTGCTGCAGACCCAAGTGAACAAACAAGACAACCAACAACAATGTACTCCAGATGTTTATGCTGCTGGTTCAGCTAATGAGAATATTCCAACGAACAATTATACCCAAAATGAACATGTACTCAAATTTAAAAAGAAGAGTTTAAGTTTTGGTGATACCTTTTTAAAACAAACCGCAGAGGAACGAATGCGTCAAGAAATAGAGCAGAAACGATTGGCCGCGTTAGAAAAGTTAAAGATGCATAAAAGAATCCCTGCAAGTGGTTGTAAGTAGCAATAACTCTAAAATAAATGTATATATCTACCATTACTTTTTAGCAAGTTGCTCACCTCAGTGTTCGCCAGAAGAAATTGAAAAGAAGCGACAACAAGCACTTGCCATACAAATGAAGAAAAAACAAGATATGATTGAACGAAATCGACAAGAAGCTTTAAAGCGCTTAGAAATGAATCGACGCAGGCGATACCAGTGATAAATAATATTTAACGTTAATTATTATGATCAAAAGGATAATTTTCCACTTGAATCAGTTTAATAAATATTGTACATAATTAAATAGATTTCTTCCTTTTATATATACACTGTTCTCGTCGTTTCACCTCAATTGATACTTGACTGCAAGTATACAATAAGAAGAAAAGTGTGCATTTGGCATAAATGTCACTGTTAAAGAAAAATTGGAAAAACGCATCACCCACGTCTTTTCCGCCAAAGAAATACGAATTTGACATTGCTGAAACTGCAATTAATGGGGATGAAATAATTCCGTGCAATCTAATTTTCCATGGTTCATTGAAATGTTGTAGAACATTTCTTCCCCTTGGACTTTGCATAAAGTAATTGAATAAGCGTTCAATGGTGACGCAAATAAAATTAATTATGGTCCATATCAAAATATTTGCTTCAACGCCGTGCCAGATGTAAACGAATGCAAAAGAAATAAATGTTCCAAATAATTGCTGATGAATTGAACGGCGATTTCCAATAAACGGAATGTATATGTAACTGCAAATCATGAAATGAGGAAAAGCGTCAAATCAAAAAAAGTATGTGTGATATTAAATATTACCTTAAAGTAAATTTGTAAAATCCTTCATCAAAGTATTTCCACATATCTGAATACAAATGTATACGACCAATGCACTTGGGCCTCCTTGGGACATCAATCCCATCAAATTCTGCGAATGTAGACCCGAAACCATATATTACAACGTATTTCAAATGAAAAAATTGTCCCATTGCATAGCCATATCCATAAATGGTCCATGAATCAAATTGTTTTATATGCTAAATGAATAAAAACATTCAGTTGCAAATAATAATGTTTTAAAGTCAATACTACCTCTATTTGGTAGGCCATTGGATTAACATAAATAAAATGCAAGATAAATTGTGTAAAGTAAAGCCAAAAGAATACTCTCCCTAAAGAAATCAAAAGTTTTCGTATTTGTTCCCTGGTTGTTTCTTGATTATATACAGCAGCTTTTAAATAGTTATTGAATTTAACAAAAGGTCCACAAAGCAGAAATGGCAAATAAAAGCAATATCCTAAGTATGAAATGTAATCAATTGAAGATGTACCTTGAGGTTGTTCTTCACATTTGTCTAGAAAATAACTTAAGCAACGCAAATTCATCCAAAATATTGACAAAATGGATAGAGTATATTCCATTTCAGTACTGCCACTGAGGGAATCATAATTCAAGTATTTATAAGCTGTATTAAAAGTAAGACACAGGAATCCACATGCCCAAATGGCTGACTTCTTTTTGAACCAGTGAAAGATGAGAAATATGAATGGTTGTAATGAAATGATTAATATTATTTTATGATGAATACATAATATCATGTATATCAGTGAATATATGAAATGAAACCAATGAATGATTTGTTTATCTCCTGAATTTGAAGCCCATTTCATGCATTTTATCCATTCACAAAGTGCTGTGTGAATGATTAAGAATAGAAAGGTAGTTTTTATATACAACAATACTGTTTGCCATTCTGGATCAGCTATATCTAATCTTCGCCTGAGCAAACTCCAACCAGGAGCAAAGTCATTGTAAATATCATCCTGATAATCAAAAACTACAAACAAAATTAGACAAGTGTTTCACTGATAAATTGCAATTGACTTACTTTTACATGCCTTATAAAAATTGTATAATGAATAAAACACTCCCAATGACCAGATAATTATGTTAACACTTAGTTCACTCTTTGATAACCCAACCGACATTTTAAGTTTTAGGTCTTAATCTATATCTAAACATTTCTTCCTGAGTGAAGAGACTTTGCCAGGCTTGACTAAAAAAAGAACAAGGATTTTCATCAGAGCATCAACAGTTTGTTTTATTTCATTAGGTAGAATTTTTATCCATAGGGTGCGCTAAAGTAAATCTTCTCAACTATCAGGGTTGAAATGAATTATTTCCTCAAATAATAATGGGCACCACCAAACTTTTATGGACAATTAAAATATATTGTATTAATCATCTTTTAATTTAGACACAGAACCATATAAATTAAAATGGATGGGATAAATATTGGAAACAAAGTTTTAATGTCATAGATAACAAAATTGTTCATTTGTCAAGTTATAATTAGCAGTTTTTCAGTTTTACTTGATTTTTCATAGTGATACACTAATATCAAACATTACAAAAACTAATTCTGACACATCATTCATTAAACTGATGTTGTTAAGCTACCTAATGTAGTAGATATCACAAATAATATTAATTAATATACAATTATTCAAGAGCAGTATTTGATGAACTCTTTCCATCACAAGCCACAATCTTCACCTTGTCAACCTGCATAATCTCCTGCACTTCTCTAAACTCCACATCATTTAGCATAAAGGTCCAAACATTATCACAAAATCTGTATGTATTTAATTTGTTTGCCTTGAATGTTATCCTAGATTTGACTCTTGTTGCTAAAGTCTGATTGATTGACTTATCAAACTGAAGCAATACCCTACAAGCAAGTTGTGGAGTGATTTGACCATACTGAAAATAAGATAATCAAAGCCTGTGTACATGATGAGTTTCTCAAAATTTTACCTGAATTAATTCATCCAAACTCTCCTGTAAAGTATGACCAAGGGTGGTGTTTCTATATAATTGATATGACATTTTTGGTTATGGTCTGAAAGAATAACAAAAACGTTAAGGTTATGCATTACAAGATTAGCTATTAGAATACACTTACTCAATATTTTCGTTTGCCTAATGTTTAATTAATCTATTGCAACGTATCTTGATGAGCACAAGGCAGTATAAGATCGCCGTTGATTGTTTACTAAAAGACTGGATCTGGATTGTCAGACTAAACACTGATGCACACTGATGAACACATGAACACCAATGATAGATCAGCAAATGAGTCAGAGTGAGTGATTCTTTCGTTTGGATTCGTTCTAATTTTGGTCGCGCAATTTAGCGCCACATGATGTTTAAATTATACAATGATGTTAATTTTTACGTACAATGAAGTAGACACATCTACATATGTAAGTTAATTACATGACTTAACTTTTGGTTCTAATTAAAATAAACTATTACATCTATTTAATGAAGCAATTACATATTTTTTAAAATTCTTAGTTAGTAGAATGAACAATGCTGTCGCTGTTGTACTAATTTTCCCGCTAAAACTTTGGTTTGCGGTTAAGACCAGTTAAGACCAGACGTAATGGACGTGATCGTATGAAGAAGTGTCTAAGAATCCCTGAGAATCTTATTAGTTTGTCTGGCTGCGATAGCGTTTTTAATATTTTATTCCGGGTAAAAATAACTAACACGAGATATGTCGTCTCCGGCAAGAGGTTCGCAAACTCCTTCACGGAACTCAAACACTCCAAGACGATCAACTCGACGGACTCCAAGTGCTCAAGGATCGGTTAATGGAAGTAGTCCAGTACGGCCCCCAAGTGCTCAAATCGGCACTCCCACTAGATCTGTGCGAGGCACCCCATCAACTGCTAAGAGTGATGATATCACAACTCCGATGAAATGGGGCCGCCCGAAAAGAGATGCACCAGCAGAAACTGTGGGTGAATCTTCAGGTGTCACTTCACCTATCCAAGCAGTTGTGCCAACAAGTCCTGCCGCTGGTAAGCAATTTTAATAATTAAATTGTATCTTTAGCGTCATGGTAATTTTGCTATTTTAAAGGACTTGGAATTAATGACATTGATTTGAGTTCACCCTTAAATTATGGCACACCAAGTTCATTAGGTTCAGTAAAGACACCACGTTCTGGCATAAGGGGAACGCCAATTCGTGCCCGACCAGATGTTCGCACAGATAAACGTTTACGCCAAATTAATATTGGTTCAGATGCAGTAGGTTTATTAATATTTCCCATAAATTATTGCATTTCAATGCAAAGAATCTTTGTTGACATATCATTTTGTTTTCTTTAGCTTGAACCCATTCAGGAATCCAGTGAGGCTGACTCTAATGTACCACATTTGGTCATTTGGGGCACAAATGTATCTGTGGCTCAATGCAAGGAGAAATTTAAACAGTTCATTCTCCGTTATATTGACCCCAATGCAGAAGAAGATGAAGTTGGTGAAGGAATGAATGTAAATGAGCCATTGTACTTGCAAAAGTTAGAAGAAATTCAGACACTTGAAGAACCTTTTTTGAATGTGAATTGTGGTCACTTGGAAACATATGATGAAGGATTATACAGACAGCTGGTCTGCTATCCTCAGGAAGTCATTCCCGCATTTGATATGATTGTCAATGAAATGTTCTATGAGCGTTATCCAGCTGCAGTTCTAGAACATCAAATACAAGTCCGACCATTCAACTGCGAAAAGACACGAAATATGCGTTCACTCAATCCTGAAGACATTGATCAACTTATTACAATAAGCGGGATGGTCATCCGCGCATCGAATATCATGCCCGAGATGCGTGAAGCTTTCTTTAAGTGTATTGTTTGTTCTTTTGCAACATCGGTTGAGATTGATCGTGGTCGTATTGCTGAGCCTACATTATGCACGAACTGTAATACAAATCACTGCTTCAGCATGGTGCATAATCGTTCTCAATTCAGTGATAAGCAATTGGTCAAACTTCAAGAATCACCTGATGATATGCCTGCTGGCCAGACACCTCACACTGTTGTTTTGTTTGCCCATAGCGATCTGGTTGATTGCGTTCAACCAGGTGATCGTGTGACTGTCACTGGAATTTATCGTGCACAGCCGTTGCAAGTTAATCCACGTGTTCGGAATGTTAAGGCTGTGTATAAGACTCATATCGATGTATTGCATTTCCGTAAAGTGAATTCGAAACGATTATACGAAGAAGAAGACGGAAAAGATCATCGGTTTCCTCCGGAGCGTGTTCAATTATTACAATTGCTGGCACAGAAGCCTGATATTTACGAACGTCTTGCAAGAGCACTAGCACCATCAATCTATGAGAATGAAGATGTTAAAAAGGGAATTTTGCTGCAATTATTTGGAGGCACTAAGAAAACCTTTGTTACATCTGGAAGAACTAATTTCCGCTCGGAAATCAACATCTTATTGTGTGGTGATCCTGGTACGTCAAAGTCCCAATTGCTTCAATATATCTACAATCTTGTACCAAGAAGTCAGTACACTTCTGGCAAGGGTTCTTCAGCAGTGGGTTTAACTGCTTACGTTACCAAGGATTCCGAAACGCGTCAATTGGTACTTCAGACCGGTGCACTCGTCTTAGCTGATAATGGTATTTGTTGCATTGATGAGTTCGATAAAATGAACGACGCTACCCGCAGTGTTTTACACGAAGTAATGGAACAGCAAACATTGAGCATTGCCAAGGCTGGAATTATCTGCCAGTTAAATGCGCGTACATCCATTCTTGCAGCTGCCAATCCTGCTGAATCTCAATGGAATAAAAACAAGACTATTATTGAAAACGTTCAATTGCCTCATACTCTACTTTCGCGTTTTGATCTTATCTTTTTAATTCTCGATCCGCAGAATGAGTTGTTCGATCGCCGTCTTGCAAAACATTTGGTTTCTTTATATTATAAATCTGCACAGCAAGAAGAAGATGAAGTTTTGGATATGTCCATACTGCGTGATTACATTGCATACGCCAAAGAGCACATACATCCAAAACTTAGCGAAGAAGCTTCACAGAAGCTAATTCAATCCTATGTTGATATGAGGAAAATTGGTGCGGGAAGAGGACAAATCACAGCGTACCCTAGGCAATTGGAATCGTTGATTCGTTTGGCTGAGGCGCATGCTAAGCTTAGATTCTCACATACAGTAGGGGTTGAAGATGTTGAAGAGGCATACAGATTACATCGAGAAGCATTAAAACAATCTGCAACTGATCCTTTATCTGGCAAGATTGATGTGGGTATTTTAACAACGGGTTTGAGCAGCGCGGCAAGAAAGCGACGCGCAGAGTTTACACAAGTCGTAAGAAAACTTCTGGAAAGCAAAGGAAAAGTGCCTACAGTTGGATATCAGAAGCTATTACAAGAACTCAAGGATAATTCTACAGTGGTAAGTTAATTTTCTTTTCTCTACTACTTTGATTGTACATATTGCAATTTTCAGATGATTACCAGAGAGCAGTATGAGGATGCTCTCAAGGATTTACAGGATGATGGTGTTATCATTGTGATGGGAAAGACAACAATTAGAATATGTAACAATCGCGATTAAGTTGTGTTTTCCTATATTGCATTTATTTTAATGCCTTAGCTTAAGTTTTTAACTATTTTAATTTAAAGTTATTGTTCTAATGTTGTTTACGCATTATAACAATTACTTAACTTACTTTTGAATATCTACATGAATAAACGATTTATTTGGTATATGCAAGGTACACGTGAAAGCTAATCGAAAGAATCATAGTTGAAAGTAACATAAAGTACACTTCTGGCGAATACTGACATTTTACAATTGCCCATAGTTGTTGCTGACCAATAAACCCTTGAAGAGCATGCAACATTTCCTTTTTTACAGCTGAATTATTTCTTCGTGGTGTGTATCCCTATAATGTTTAAATTTTAGAATACATATCATGGTGATTTGCATATGAACAGTTGCAACTGACGTCTAAACATGAATAATGTAATATTGGTTGACGGCATAATGAACAAAACACTCGGTGTCTTTTGGTTGCTCTGAAATGCATCGTTAAGCAGTCCAAACACACCAGATGACCACATTGTAAACGAATTGGATCACATAATGGTTGATAGCAGATTGGACAATCTTCTAAATTAAAAACAAAATCTCCTGTTTTATCCTTTATTCCACGATACCGCTTGATTAAGCCATGTATACGACGGAGGGCTAAACAGATTAGCAGCGCGAATGCATTTATGACACAGATTGAAGGCACAATACGAATATTTAACCCCCAAAACTTAAATAAATGTCTAAAATGGATTATTAGCAGGTTTACAATTCCGTGAGATAATTGCTGCATTGTATCAGTATTCTGCATAGTCACCAAAACTTAAATCTAAACCACCAATGACAAATTATGAATTTTAAACTATGCAACGCTGAATGACTAAATTTGCTTGAATTTGATTTTGTCATTTTGGAATTCTATTGTTTTATTTCCATTTACCTGTTCATTAAATTTTGTTTTTATAATCTACTAATTATTATATCCTACTAGTTTAGAAATTGTTTTGTTTAAGGTAGATGCTGCATCTTGAATAATTGCTATTAACATATCATTATGTTAGTAATAAATTTAATTGATGTTCGTTTAAATTGAGTTGCATTTCGTGCAAGTAAGTAATGCACGTATACTAATTGGGCAATAAAACTCAATTATATATAAATGATATTTATTAACACAGGAGCAATTAGTATAAATTAGATTTAAATTACGCAGAGCAACAATTTAAGATAGCACATCTTAAATAATTCATGTAAATTACGGAATTAATTAACAATTCTTGCCGGCACCTCGAAACACATCAGTTGACCCTCCGGACTAGCCAATGCCCAGCGAACTACGACTTTGATCTGTATAAACATAATTATTATGAATGTCAAGTGATTTTCTTTTAGCAATGTGACTTTAAGTTGTGAGCAAACAACCTTGGTATAAAATACGTATAGTTACAGATTGCGATATAACTTTTAAAAGCGTCCATTATCTTACAACCGGATATGTTGTTTTGCGCTTTTTATAAATGTTATTAATGCGGTAAAATTTTTGTTCATACTTGAAGACTTGTACAAAACTGGATGTATGATTACAAGGACGTCCACTAGCGTTGTCGCATACGCATTTCAACATAACATGCATGGCAAAAAGACAGTGCTTGTGTACTTTATTGATATCACGAGAAAATAAAAATGTTACTTGCCGTTGGGTAAATTTCCAATACATTAATGTGCGCTCGATACTGATACTCCTTGCCGGCTTGCACTGGACAACTTGCTTTCGTCTTACCATCAATTTCATAAAGATTCTCACAGGCGTCTGTACCATCAAATCCAATAAATGGGAATGGAATACCAGCAATGTCAGCAGACACTTCATTCGTTAACTTCTTATAATTCTTATCTATAACCAAAAAAAGCACCATTACCAAACTGAATTAATTAATTAACTTAAAGATTAAATTAACCTGGTGTGAATTTGAATTCCACGGAGGCTGAGAACTTCTTCTTCAAGCGACAGTAGGTTTTCCTGCAGTTGGAGACTTTAACGAGTGTGTCTAAATTATCTACTTTCTTGCCTGAAAATTCATAGGATTAAATAGCATTAAGATACATGATTTGAATACCATCTGCATAACATGTTCGTAATTAGAAAATGTTGAAATGTTTTCATGATTGGTATGTAATTAAGAAGAACTTTCTCTTGTCATGACATGATATGTTTGTATACAGAATGTTCTAAAACTTCTAGAATTTTGCTATAATGTAGCTGTACAATTGATGAATTTACATATGGTTGATTGTAATTTATGCCAAGGCGGTAATTGTTAATAATAAATGACATTAACATGGGTAATTATGTGATATTTTTGTAACTAATTTGTTTTGATTTATTGTGTATTTATTCGAAGGTAATTTACTTAGTCTGGATCTTATTTGGCAATAACAAAGTGCTAATTATTGTTTATATTTTGGAATGACTTACCAACTTCGCACTGATTGTATAATGCATATGTGGATGCAATAAAACTGGCAACGAGAAGAACAAACAATGTCTTCATGTTTCACACTTGTTCGTGAATGCTACTGATATTTAGAATGTATGTGATCTGCGTAACTGTTGTTTCTTCGGCCGAGTTGAACTGAATGCAACGAGGGATACCGGCGATTTGAAAGAATTCTGTACGCTGGTCTCACTATTTGTTAACAACAGTCGCCTTCCCACTTAACGCACCATCAATCAGCGCCGATTTTGCTTGACCACTTAAAGGTACTTTATTGAATCTGAATACACCACAAACAAACTGCTCTGTGTACTTTTATATACGTATATTGATTACATTTCCAGGTGAGTTTAATTGTGACGCATTTTTCCAAGGCGGTTTGCATCACCTGCTGATGGAGTTTATTGGAGTTTAATTACAGCTGGCGATAGTGCATATGCAATAATATTGATAATATTGCCAAGTCATTTAAACATTTTGAAAAAGTGGAAAATTTCATCTTAGATGGCATTTATTATACAGTACTTAATGTAATGTGTGTTACGCATAACTTAAATAATTCCAACACAAACAACTATGCAACTACCTATTTCTAATAAAATTAGGAAAATACCTATTAATTATTATGTTATTAAAGTTTTTTCAATTATTTACGACAATAATTACTTATGAAAAACTTGTTTGTAAATCTTCAAGTCAGGATTACATAACCTAACCTTAATGATAATAAAAATTTAATCAATAAAAAAAGCCATAGAAAAAACCATAAATAATATTTAGCAAAATTATATAAAGTTTATTGCTTCTTCGGCAGCGAACAAAATATTTCCGTGATGATAAAAATTCAGTGCGTAGTTGCTGAGTACGTACGGACTGTGCTATATTTCCTAGATGCGCTCTCTGAATACTAAATGAATTTCGTTTTGTTTCATGCATATGTTAACTACATGACTAATAAACAATACAAGTTGTGTTGTGTTATAAATTAGTCTGGTCTTTAATAAGAATTCATACATTAAAACGATGAATTAAAATAAATAACGTATACGTAGAAATTAATTGCATTCTTATCATAATTGAAATCACTTTCTTTATCAACTTTATAGATCTAAAAAATGCGCATTAATGTGAGTATTAAATTATGAGGAAGTACATACAACGTACAGGAGAATTTATTTTATTGATCGCTGTATGTAAAATAGTCGTGGATATTTTAATTTCACGAGAGATTTACAACCTTGTTTAATTCTATAATTCTTTATAAATATTGTCAACGACTGGAGGATCACTGGTCGTTGGCCGTTTGCGTACATTAAATATGTTAAATAATAATAGTCGTTGACGTTAACAGCCAGACACAAAACGCAAATAAATGCAATGGAGATGAAGTTAATTAGAAAGATGGAGAACACAACACCGAAAAAATCGAATCTGACAAATTATAACCAATTTGCGACACGATAATGGAAGGCCAATTGTAATTGTTCGGTTACACTTGTCGCATGAATGAATATAGAAAAACAATACAAGTGTTTGAAGTAAAATGAACAGGAAGAATGATAAGGAAACTCCAAGGAAAATTTATTGAGAAAATGAGGAAAATAACAAAAGAGGAAAGAAAATTAAAAGAACTACATAGACACACAGTAAATGAGCTAAATAAAAATACAAAATATACATTAATTAAATTGAGTGCAAAAACTAATACTTTGTAGCACTATATTGTTCATAAAAATCTACGATCGTACATTTAGAAGTTTCAAGTTTTTATCGTAATTTCAGATACTTTTTTTGACAATATGAAACATGTTTATAATGACATGTTATGATGTTGTTGACGATATTACTTTTAATTAACAAATATGATGGACAGATAAAATTGGAATTTAATACTTGCTCATTACAGAGAAAATAAACTTTTATGAATTAATATTGGGTAATTTTTATTGTGCAAATAATATCTATGCAATTGATTGGAATATCTAATTGCGAAATAATTTTCATAGAAATGACAATTTTATTTAGATAAATCTTTGTCGTGAGATTTATTTATCGTGTAAACTTTGAATTCATTGTTTTATGTACATTAGTATTAGACTTTAGCCTCTCACTCACATCTTATAACAAATTGCCAAGTGAATGGCATCTTCACTTTAGAACGGAAAACTAAAATTCTACTTTATAATAATTTGTAGTGTTTAACATATTTTGTTTATACATGATCTAAAAAGTAACTTTTTAGTTGATTGAAATATCCGAACAGGAACGGAAAAATTCTTGTGGTCCACAGCCAAGCTTTCCTTTACCATCTGGACAAATACCCCAATTGTTACCTGCTTTATAATGCCAGCGCAAAACACAATGTCTGCACTTAAATCCATTGGGTAATCTAACTCGATTCTTAATTTCCTTGACACCTTTCTTCACTTGAAACTTATCACTGCCATTTTCGAAATGCAATAATTTAAAGCACTTTTCTCCAGGCTCTGGTTTATTGGAGTCTTTAATTTCACAAAGATGATATTGAATGTATCCCAAGTGATTTGCAGTTATGCGAATGTGTGTGTCAATAATTTGACCTGATTTGTAATGTGCAACAATTTTTCCAGTGCCGTATTTACCTTTATTTTCATTTGGTTGTGGATGTGGTGATTTGTAATCATCACCACAAACTCCACACTTACCGCCATTATTTTGCCAGTGCAGCTATAATCAATTACAAAAATAGGTCATATTTAAAAAGCAATTATTACCAAGTATATATAAATAGAGCTGGCAATTAATTGGCAATTTCATTACTTACTTTTAATCCACCACAATAATTTTCATTATCATTATAGTTTATTGGCGCTGATTTATCAAACCGCCATAACGAACTTCGATTTGGGGGTTGTAACATCATTCCATGACCGATTGTGGTGTCAGGAAATTGTAACAATGTTATTATTCCAAAAATAATAATTGTATTCATATTTTTAGGCAAGTATAACAATAATATTTTTCTCCGTGCTTTTAATTGCTTATATACAAAAAAATAATCTACTGATAACAATGATTTAGTACCCCTTATTTTTGATGACATCTTGATTCGCCGATAGAAGATTATTTCATACTCATTCAATCTTGATAAACTTACTTCAATTACGCATCTTTATAATATTTCGGCATATCTATCATTACTTTCAAGAAGTAATAAATCATCTATTAGTATGCTAATAATAATAAGCTATTGTTACATGATATTGCAAAAATTACCTAAAATTGATGGCTTAGAAAGATGTAGATCAGTTATTATGAATTTTATCTCGGTAAAGTGAATGAAGTCATGGGAAATCCTACAATAAATTAATAATTATTCTTAACTCTGGATTAAGAGCTTTGATAGGTATTATAGGATTTTACTTGTGTTGAAAAAAACGTACGTTTTACGTAAATGAATGTTAAATAAAGTAGGCATAGCTAAAAATATGACTAATATTTGCAATATCTTTGACGTAAGTAGATTTCTTGTTTGAGCACTTTATCCAGATTTCTCAGAAGCAACAGGACGCTAGTGCCCCATTATTTATTGTATTTAAAATTATTCAATTTATTATTAGTTCTCGAGTAGGTATATGCATTCCAGTGTTATATAATGCCGAAAATTCTAGAAAACTACTCTATACATGATGCCACTGCCCTGCCACTGCAGTTGGAAGTTTTTTTAATGGTATTAATCAATAGAAGGAATGTAAAAAATATAAATTTAAGTGAAAAAATGTACGAAATTGTAATTTTGTGTTCAAATCTTCAAGAGAAATTATTTGTTCTACGACTGATTAAACTGCTAATAAACTAAATTTGAATAAGAACCACAATCTTTTAAATTTTGATATTATTTACTTAAAGTAATTAATAATTTAGCAATAACAACGTTTTATTTCATACATAACAGCATCACACAAATGAAGAAATTAAGCACCAAAAATTCTAATGTCTGCGCATGATCTGAAATATTCCTGACGACCGCAACCCATCCTTTCGGAACCATCGGGACAAGTACCCCAGTTGTTACCACCTCTATAGTGCCATCTCAGAACGCAATGTTCGCAAATGAAGTTATGAGGCAACTTGATGCGGTTCACTACTTTGTAATGATTGCTGTTAATTGGATACTTTGTGCTGCCATCTTCAAACTCCAAAGACTTGAAACAATCCTCGCCGGATTCATAAGCATTAGTGTTATTCAATTCACATAGATGGTACTCAAAGTGTCCTAAATGATTAGCTGTTAAGAGAACGGAAGTTTCAATAACTGTGCCAGCTTTGTAATCAGCTACAATGTAACCAGTTCCATAAATTCCTGTATTTTCGTTATTTTGAGGATGAGGTTTTGTGTAAGGATCACCGCATACCCCACATTTAGGTTCGTTAGTTGACCACAACATCTATTAATTACAAATCCCTTAGTAAATTAGTATTTACTTAATTTAATTGATTATCTCAAACTTACATCAATTCCGCCGCAGAAGTTTTCGTTATCATTGTAGTTAATGGGTGCAGTGTCATTGAACCTCCAAAGGGAACTGCGATTTGGTGGATCCAACATCATTCCATGACTGGATACCTGCACAGTGAGTGCACAAAGCACAGATAGTGAAACCAAGAAGATTTTACACATCTTGATAAATTAATTACAACTACTTTAAGCCCAAATTATTAGGGAAGAATTATTTGCGAATGATCAGTTCATTATTTATATAGTAGTAGTAAATTTTATCTTATCCTCATTGCAAATTGCTGATAAATACTTTCCGACTTAGTGTACAATGTGAACTGATTTGGCATATTTTTATTTTCTCCATTTAATTGCTATTGATAAAATCGGAACATTAATAATTCCTGTTAATCTAATTGACGCTATTTAGATATCAGCGCTTTAAATCAATACTTTGAGAACGTAAGTATGATTTGAAAATAATTTATTGCACTTGCGATTAGACGCAAAAAAATAATTTACACCGATATTGAATTATTAATTAACACTAAAATATTAGGCAGACTATAATGAATCGATTCACAAAAAGTTTGATAATATTAGGTAATAATCGCATTAGTAGTTATGCAAGTTTGAAATAAGTAGTTTTTCATATCAATTAAACCTAAGCCCTTTGGTCTGTAGCACAAAAACGACTTTCCAGAAATCTAAGTGTACCTATGTGCTCATAGTCCCTAGCCAAGTCTGAATGAAAAACAGACCGTAAGGCCTCTCAGCAAGCAGTGCACCACTGCAGTGGTACGGTAGGAAGAAGAAGGAGAAGATGTTTCCAGGAAGATATTATATTAAAATAGTCATTGAATTCTCGCCTAGGTGACTCCTATTACCCTATTTTCTTCTAAGCCCTGTTGTCTGTAGCTTAAAATCCATAAAGGGAAAATACCCAATTTGCCCTGTTTTTGCAGGCTGATGGGATCAAGGATATTCGCTGTAAAATTTGGTTATTTTTATTTAAAATTGTCAAGAAAAGTCAGGCGGCGCCATTCTTGGATGGAAAACCAATAGAACTGGTTTGGTGATTTTAATTGACTCAAATTTTAATTAAATCAAATTAAAATCGCCATGTCAATGACCAATGTCCGAACCGCTTAGAAAAAAAAACTTATGAATTAATTGAACTTGGAAATACTTTTGACTACTCATTATGTAGTTATTTCTATTAACACGTGTTCTACTTATTCATTCATAAAATGTGTATCTTAATTGTCATTATCTGTTAATCTCTGGAGATTTTCATTTGGTTCTAGAAAATTCTCAGTTAAGGTTCTGCGTTAACGGGTGATTCATTTTTGATTTACCTACCTTTAATCATATGCCAGTTACATGTTTTATTAGCTTCAAAGAGCAGTAAAATCTTATTACTATGTAAGAAAGATTAAGCGTTGGAATAAATTTCGGAGTTTATAAGTTCAGAGTTTACATTGAATTACATTGAAAACAAATTTTCCCATCTTCGTCATAATGTATCAATAAATATTTTGAAAACAACATCGCGAAACTATTTAATCAGGATTGATTTATGGGTCAACATAAACAAGGCTTTATAATCTTATTTACCTAATAAATTTTTATTATACTATACGCAATTAGGTATTAATACAATCTATTTACTCAATTGAAATATCAGCGCAATTCCTAAATGTTTTCTGTGGACCACAACCCACTCCCTTGGTGCCATCTTCACAGTGTCCAAAATTATTTCCACCCTTGTAATGCCATCTGAGCACACAATGTTTGCAAGTAAAGTTATCAGGTAACTTGACTTTATGATGAACTTCTCCTGACACGGCAGGAGCGCGCGTCCTACCATCAGCCAACTCCAAGGGCTTGAAACAATCCTCTCCGGATTCTGGACGATCAGCATCTATCAACTCGCATATCTGATAGCTAAAGTATCCCATGTGGTTGGCAGTCAAGTCCACATGGACATCAATTACTTCACCAGCTTTATACGTAGCAACAATTACACCACGGCCATAAGTGCCTGTATTTTCATTCGGTTGTGGGTGAGATGCGTTGTATGCATCTCCACATAGACCGCATTTATTGCCATTTGCAATTTGAACCTGTGAAACACCGATAAATTATTCAAAAATCTAAAATCAGTTAATGGACTTACTTCATATCCTCCACAGATAAGAGCATGATCATTGTAATTACGTGGAATACCAGGAGTTTTATCTTTGCGCCAAATGGAGCCACGAGCCACAGGACTCATTAATCGACCATGTCCAGCAACTTGGCCAACTATTACAGCTAATCCAAAAAAGTAGAGGAATTTCTCCATTGTTACACTTAATTATTATTAAATGTTTGAACAAAAACACATTAGTAAACACGTTCGAAGTTATACTGCTACTACCTTTGGTCAGCAGCACCGTTTATGCTATATATATAAACTCACATTCCAATTTTAATTTTAACAGTCGATTAATAAGTAGTTAATGTATGCTATGTTGACCACAAACGAAGATGACCTTCAAAGACACATACACAAAGATTTAGTGTAATTGGAAAACAACGAAATATAAAAATATCCACGCCAAAAACATAAACAATTGTCATAAGCCGAGAGCCAATTAGATGCAAAATAGTACTTACTTGAAAACAACACATCAACCAACACAAAAGTGATGAAATTTAATTCCTAAGGTATATAAATCATTACCGAACGACATAACAGAAGAGGCAAACATATAAAGCAAAAAAGACTTCCCAAATATACTACATAAAAGTTATAAATATACAAGGGCGGAAATAGAAACGGTGGTTAAAATAATAACAACGAACATTAAAATAAAAATAACAATGATGATAATGTTCAATAAGGGATATTATGGATAGGATCATTAGGATCTTCGGGAGAACCCTGTAATGTACCGCCAACGAATGAGTAGTGAAGTGGGGTTAATTTCGGGTTTTATGTGCAAGTTTAATATCCCAAAACTTTGAACATAATTTTATTAGTGGGTGGTTATAGGTCATAATATTTAACCCCAGGGAGCTTCCCAGAATATCAGGAATTTTTCTGGTTAGCGCATTGATAAACATAATATACGAATCCTAATAAATGGATGAAGAAACAGATTAATAAAAAAAATACTAATTAGTGAAGATTAATATGTAATTAGTAAAATCGAAATGTGGTAGACGTGACTTGATAAGCATATCTTTTCCATGAGTGGGGCAACAATATATTTGATTTAAGTACCTATAATTTAGAAACTTTTTTTATGGTCGCTCTGTAAGTCAGAGGCCGTTGACTATCAATAAGGAAAGTCCTCTTCCTTAGGCAAGGCTAGTAACCAAACCATTTGTACATTTAGGCCATAGGCCTCAAGTTTAAATTCAGGAAAAAACAGCCACAGGTCGGAAAGACCTAAACCGCAAATAGCATTGCGGTTAGGAGACAAAAAACAATAGTACAATAAACACAAATTAAATTTTAAAATTTAGTAAGTTCATGGCCACAAAGATTCACAACAGGTGTTTCTAATACTTTACTTAATTACGTTGAAACTAGTTAAACGGCTTACAGTTTAATGAACTAAATTGTTAATATTCTTCAATTTCCCATACTTTTTATCTTTTTAAATAGTTTAGTTTAATTCAAAATGAAAGTGAAATGGAAAATTTTCCATTTTTCAAGTCAATTAAAACTAAATATAATATATTATCACATAAATAATTAACAAATTCAGGTAATTAATAATATACTTATGGGTAAACAATTATTTTTATAATAATTTCTGGTTTAAACTGCTTAATTCTGTCTGATGATAATTTTTATCTCAACCTGTGGATTAAAATCCAGAAAAGTAATTTAATTTTATATTATTTAAAGCTTTTATTGCTACATTTTAGAAATACAATAAATATTTTAAACTACTAGTGAGTATCTAGAACTAGAGAATATAAGTAATGCACAATTTATTTATGATCCAACAATTTTAATATCGGAACATGAACGGAAATATTCTTGTCGTCCACATCCCATTCCTTGCGAGCCATCAGGGCAGAAACCCCAATTATTCCCCGCACGGTAATGCCATCTCAAAACACAATGTTCACAAGTAAATCCCTCTGGCAACTTAATGTAATTAATGACTTGATAATGATTTGCATTGATTGGATAAGCATAGCTGCCATCTTGGAATTGTAAAGATTTAAAGCATTCTTCTCCAGACTCGTGGGTACTCGAATTTGTTATTTCACACAGGTGATATTCAAAATGACCCAGGTGATTGGCTGTTAGCAGTACTGAGACATCAATCACTGATCCAGCTTTATATTCAGCAACAATTACACCCTGTCCATAAATGCCAGTGTTTTCATTGGGTTGGGGATGTTCTTCAAAGAAGCTATCACCACATACGCCACACCTTGGACGATGAGTTGACCAAAGTACCTAAAATAAAACAAAATATCAGTATCATCTACGTGAGCTCGCAAGGGATGAAAAACTTGTTTTATATTTCTAAACATTAGTAGAATCATGTTTTGTATTTTTATCACTTGACCTGCTTTAATACACTTAGTCTATCGTACAAGTGAAATTCTAAGAAGTAAACCGAAATTACAGCTTAATGACTGATAACTAAATCAGGTGAGCTTGTTAGTCACGTTTGGATTAAATTTTGGATACAAATTAAGTGTGATTGATCTTATGCATAGATTAACATTTTATGTGTAACATTATTAAAACACATAATTTACTAAAGAAATTTCAATTAATTAACTATTAATTATTATCTTTAACTTACATCAATTCCGCCACAGAAATTCTGATTGTCATTATAGTTGATGGGTGCACTATCGTTGAATCTCCAAAGCGAACTACGATTTGGTGGGTCCAACATCATACCATGACTAGAAACTTCCAAAACTAATATTCCCAAAGCAATTGTAATAATGCCAAACATTTTGCACGCTTAGAAATTGTGTATTTTACGCATGAATTTTTTCAGACGATAATTGATAAGTAGGAACAGATCTCTTCCAGTATATATAGAGAGTGGATTTGTTAATCTTATCCTTTCAGCTAAATACTGATAATGTTCTTAGTCAAATATGAGAATAGATTACACGATAATTTTTAGATTTCTAGATTTTGTTGACAATATTTGTAAAAGATTTATTTAGTACCAATATTGATTCACAGTCTGAATTAATGAATTAACTTTTAATCAACTTTCACACTCGACATTGTAAACATTCGTAGATTTCATTTCATGGATAAGCAATATTTTACGTAACATGTAATTTCTTTGGATTAAGGGGATTAAGATCTACTAAGCCAAATGCGCAAAATAAAGTGATCAATAACAGCAATAATTTATTATCAACATTTAATTAATGGTAATATCTGCGCATGAACGGAAAGATTCCTGTGGTCCACATCCTTCATCTTCACTTCCGTCTTCGCAAGTTCCCCAATTATTTCCGGCTTTGTAATGCCAGCGTAAAACGCAGTGATTGCACGTGAAATTATCAGGCAGCTTAACTTTGTTTGTAAATTCATTAACATCTTTGATAATTGGATACTCAGTGCTGCCATCCTCAAAGGTTAAGTGTTTAAAGCATGATTCACCTGATTCTGGTTTAGTGTCATCGAGAATTTCGCACAAATGATATTCGAAATGTCCGATGTGATTAGCTGTCAATAACACTTGAGTTTGAATCACTTCTCCAGCTTTGTATTCTGCTACGATTTTGCCATTTCCATAAATTCCAGTGTGTTCGTTGGGTTGCGGATGTGGTAGAACGTAATCATCACCACAAACACCACATTTACCCTCGTTTTGTCCCCATTGGATCTGTAATCACCAATTGTATTTAATTTACCAATTATTATTAAATGATTTATATTTACCCCAAATCCTCCACAAAAGTTTTCGTTATCATTGTAATTGATTGGCGCGTCTTCATCAAATCTCCATAAAGAGCTTCGATTTGGTGGATCCAACATCATCCCATGTCCAGCAACATGCGAGATGATTGCACTTAAAATAAGGCAAACAAATTTCATCATGATGGTATTGAGAAATGTATGTAATGCAATTATTCACTCACTATAAACACGATGTCCTAACACATTGCACATTTTATATAGTAAATCAATAATCTTAAGAAGTGATAAAACTTATCATAGATTTAGGAGATTTGGATAATCAGTGCGATTAGTATCCATGGGCACATTCATTCTAAAATTAAATTTCCCTACTACAATATTGTTTTTTTATTGAATATAGTATTCAACCTAGATTAACGCTTAAATCCTAAGATTTTTATCCCATAAATAATGGCAATTTAATTCAATTGATGCATTAGTCCAATATCTAAAGGTTTATGCAATAATTGCCATTGTGGATTCTTCCAGGATTCTTTCTTAATCCAGGATTCTTCCTTAATCCATCCCAATTCAATCTGCGGGTTTTGGATGAAGTAGAGCCTAAATCCTCATAACTTATTAGGGGTAAGATGCAAATAAAAAGAAATTTTAGTGAAATTTATTAAGTAAAGTTATTTTTCAACACACTCATGGATTTCTATACTTAAATAATTCCAATTCAATCAGTAGTTAATTATTAAAGTATAAAAATAAAACACTTAATAAGAAAAGGTCAAAAAATATTTTTAGTTCGAGCAATTAATCCCTATAGTACCATGATAAAAATATGTATTTGTCATATGTTTTGATTTTTCAACTAGATAAGCGTTTTTGTTGAAATGAGCTATTGTAGTAATATTTTGACGTGGATTTCCCAGAGATCAGTTAATGAGCACATGCCATATTTAATTAATGTAGATGTTGTTTTTATATAAATTGGTACAATACAATTACCAGGAATTCCACTGATAAGTTTTGTACCACAGTTCGATACTAGTGATGAAATCATGTGTATACATAAAATCGAAAGTATTGATTTAAATGTACTACAATCTATGACTTCAATTACATGTCTAACATGAGGTAAAAATATTTATTTATGTAGGTATACAATATTATCAGTATTAGAATTTGATATACTTATACATTTTTTAAATGAGAAGAGTAACGCAAAGATGATGTAAACTAACAGAAAAATTACGTACAATTATTTATTATAAAGGCTATATTAAAAAAGAAACTTGTTTAACGTGGATTATTTTATATTTTATTTACTACACATTGTTAAAAATGTTTAATGAATATTACTTAATAGTTAATATTTTCCTGGGCGTCCTTGCACATACGGATTTCCACCACCTTGACCATAATATCCGCCTTGAACATTACCGACTGGATGTCGTCCTTGACTTTGTCCACGAATTCCAAACGTGGGTCCTCTCTGAACCCTACCGACTGGATGTGCACCCTGACTACGATATCCTTGGGCAATTGTCATCCCGAATATGCCAAATACAATCAATATCACCTGAAGAATCAACGTGGAAATGATGCTGGTATGTTAAAAATTGCTGAACTTACCAGAAGAAAATTCATTTTGTTAATAGTAAGACGCAGTGTTATCTTTTGAAAAAATTGAATAGTACTGCTGTACAAATTACAGTTGCAACTTATATATGTTCAGACTAGAACAATAACATCAATGAGAATAAATCTTATTATGCAACAATATTATTCAGAATTACCGCAAATGTATACGGATTTAGTTTTACTAGCGTTGAATATGTTTATAGAAATTTTAATTCACGCTTTACACGAACGTTTATTAGTTCGTTAATGTTTTATATAAGAAATTATACCTAAATCGTTAAAGTGTGTTAAATTAAAAAATACAATTACTTGATAAACTATTTTAATTATGAATAATGTTAAATGTTTATGATTGAAATCTGGTGGTTATTAAACACATACAAGCAGATTTTAAATTATTCGAATTAGTTCATTGCTTTAAAAGTTTTCATAAAAAGTTGTACATTCTGCAGAAATCGGAATGCTTCCAGCCAACCCACTGTAATCTTGCTACTTGGCAGAAACACAGAGCCAATGAATGCTTGCGTAACTCTCCAAGTGTAATGGCCGTGCAAACACAAGTTGACTGGAAACTCACGTCAGTTGCTTTCTGGTATAATTCGCCGAATTTAAGAGTAGGTACTAAGTACCTATATTTATATTTTTAATAATACCTAGGAAACTATAAAAGATATTAAAATATTATCAAGATTAATCAATTCTTAGTCGTTTGATATTTTAATCATTAAATTTCACACGCAATAACTTCCGAAACTCAATGTTCTGTTTCTCGCGTTATGTTTAGTCATTGATTAATTATTGCGGCTTACACATGCTTAAATAAATAAAATGTCTCTCAGTTTTTCTGGGAATTTTGCTAGTATCATAGATTTTATTTACTTTGTAATATTCGGAACATTAATATAATGCTTACAATATTTTAATAAATTCAAGCATACTATAAATTTATTCAATTCTGACATCAGCACAGTTCCGGAACATTTCTTGTGGACCACAACCCTCTCTATCTGAGCCATCCGGACAAGTGCCCCAGTTATTACCGCCGATGTAATGCCATCTGAACACACAATGTTCACACTTTAAACCATTGGGCAGCTTCACTTTGTTTTTCACAATTTTCATGCCAGTGAAAATTCTATATTGCGACGATCCATCTATCAATCTTAATTGCTGGAAGCAATCTTCTCCAGATTCCGGTTGATTTTTGTTTTTCAGCACACATAAATGGTAAACAAAATACCCTTTATGATTGGCAGTAAGATCAACAGTAACTTCAATAATTGAACCAGATTTATAAGTTTGTACTATTTTGCCTCTGCCATAGACGCCTGTATTTTCATTAGGCTGTGGATGGGGTGCATTATACACATCACCACAGACACCACATTTTCCTTTGTGTGTTTGCCATAGTGCCTAAAATAAATAAGTAATTAACTGCTGCATTAAAATTGAAATTTTAGTCTATGTTTCATCAACAATATTTTCTGGGAATTCCCCATTTATTCAACCAGTTTGATTATATTTCTATTCAAATTAAAACGCAGAATTTTGAGATATTCTTTATGGTGATGATGGAACTTCGGAAAATAAATATGCATTTTCTAGTTGAAAAGAAAGCCAACTATAACTTACCCCAATGCCACCGCAAAAGATTTCCATGTCATTGTAATTAATTGGAGCACTTTTGTCTATTCGCCAAAGTGAACTTCTACTTATGGGCGACAACAATCGACCATGTCCTATTACCTTGACGGCCAATGTGCAAAGAGCCACTAAGTAAAAGAGTTTTGACATGTTTAATATTAAATTAATTTACTTAAAGTAAATGATAGATTAATAATTGTCTGATTAAAATGTAAAAATTTGGCACTCACCCTTTTATATGAAAATTGTGTGCATTTTTATGCTGATATCAACTTATCAGTTTATTTTATTCTTTTGTTATAATATTATCACCACTTTCTTAAGTAGTTGAATGACACGTGTTAAAGTGCTTTATTTGTTTTGATCAAATTATATAATAGATAAGTACTTGAAAATATTGAAAAATATATGAAAAGTGCAAAAGGAAAACTTAGTTTTTAGTAAATTCATTTTTTAATTGTGTTAATTAAATCAAGTCTGTCAGATAAGTACCGTTTTATTATTTCCTTAAAGAAAACTACAACATAGTACAACTAAGTATAATTGATTAAAACTATTACTTTAAATAATATTCTAAGTACTTATCTCCGGATAGATCGTTTTGTTGAAGGTGTCGTTTTCTGCTAGTCACAATTTTATGTTGAGTATTCAAGTTAGGTAATTAATATTCTAATTAAGAGTAGGCCTTGCTGTATAATCTTGTCAAAATTACTAAGTATCTACTTAGATAACCTTAGATAAATAAATTCAATAGGTGTAATAATTAAAATGTTGCGATCAATCTGGTAGTAATATATCTATTAAAATATTTGATTAGTCACTAGGAAATTGTGGATATGATTCATGTTAGTATTAATTTAATAATTCACTTGAAATGGTACTTTGCATAAATTTTCTATATTCTTCGAATAAATTGAAATAATAAACTTATTAAACATTTCATAGCCGTGATCAATATTATATTGTTTACCAATGCTAAAATGCATTCGTAAACAGTGACATAAATTAACTTATTCAATTTTAACGTCGGCGCAATTACGGAATTCTTCTTGAGGTCCACAACCTTCCCTATCTGATCCATCGGAGCAAGTACCCCAATTATTTCCACCCGTGTAGTGCCATCTCAATACACAGTGTTCGCATTTCAAGCCATCAGGCAGCTTGAGTTTATTCTTGACGATTACCATACCAGTAAAGATTTTAAATTGTGTGGTTCCATCCGCAAAACGTAATTGTTGGAAACATCCTTCTCCTGTTTCCGGTTGTCCTTTGTTTTGTAAAGCACAAAGCTGATAGGTGAAGAAACCTTTATGATTCGCATTCAAATTAATGGTTACTTCAATCACTGATCCAGATTGATATGTGGCCATGATTTTTCCTCGTCCATAAATTCCTGTATTTTCATTTGGTTGTGGATGTGGTACACTGTACTCATCGCCGCATACCCCACATTTTCCACCATGGGTTTGCCATAGCGCCTTAACAATAAATATTTCATTTATAACATATCACAAACAATAAAATACAATAGTAAATTTACCGCAATTCCGCCGCAGAAAAGTTCATTATCGTTGTAATTTATTGGTGCTGTTCTATCCACTCGCCAAACAGAACTTCTCATTAATGGAGATGTCATTCGACCATGGCCTATGACATTAACTACTAAAGCGCCTAGAAACAAAATCGAAAGTAATTTCAACATTTCTAATATTTTTTGAGGGAAATTTTGGAATGATGAACTTTCTTACATTTCGAGGTTTTTATATACGCCAAAATTAAAGATTTAATAACAGATAGTACACATCTTCTTATCACAATCAGATTTTCCGTAAAAAATGTATTTTGGGCTAATATTCTAATTTTCTGATTACATATATAAAGATATGTTGCAAATCGTTGATATCCTGTCTGATATCCTTCAGAAATTATAGTCTGAAAATCTTTCTAAACAAAACACTCGATGGTGTTTATTGCAAAATCGACGTAAGTACCTCAATACAAAAACTTCCAATCGTATATACATTACCTATGAGTTTGTAATGGTCAATTGATAACCATCTAGGAGTTGTTTTGCTAGTGATAAATCAACAATTGTCATATTAAAATATTATTTATAACAAATCTGCACACGCGTGTATCAGATTATTGTGTAACTCAATAAAGAAATCTCATCAAATTGTAAAAAATAAATTAAACAATTAAAAACATATTAATAATAGAAACACTTGTAGTTTGGTAATAATTTTAGTTTTTTTATTTATCGATTTCCGTCGTGTAAATCTTGATTTAAATCAATATAGTAATAACAAGAAAGCATTAATTAATTATAAATTAAAATATTTAATTAAAACTACTTGTACAATAATTAATACAATTATAACACATTTAACCCTTAAAATAAGCCTTAAAATATTTCTGATGCAATTTATAATTCAGTTGTGTTTTGTCTTTGTTTAAAACCAACCCAAAATCCACCCTCAATCAATGGATTAAACTGTCCCTTAGAGTATTGCATTGGAATGGTTGTTTTCTCAATAGCTGTTATCTCAAACTTTCTCAAAATATGGAATATCAAAGTCTTGACTTCCATTAATGCAAATCTGGAGCCGATGCAATTTCTTGGTCCAGAACCAAATGGAATATAAGCGTATGGCTTAATGCTATCCTTGTTTTCGGGTGAAAATCTCTCCGGGTCGAATTTAGTTGGATTAGGATAATACTTTTCGTCAGAATGAATACCAGCAATTGGCAGCCAAATACAATCACCAGTTTTCAAATGCACTGGGTGTTCACCAGGACGTTCTGGTTGAATTGTATAATCCTTAGTGCAAACTCGATCAATAGCAATAACTGGTGGATTTTTCCTCATACTTTCTACAAGTAAAATAACATTATAAATAACTTTACCACGCTTATAAAAAAGTTGTGTTATTTACCTGTAATTACCATATCCATGTATTTCATCTTGTTCAGTACATCATAACTAAGTTGTCCTTTATTTTTACTAAACGTTTCATCAACTTCCTGTCGCAACTTGTCCTGAATTTCAGGATGGACTGCCAACTCATAGCACATGAAAGACATCATGGTGGAAATTGTATCAAAGCCAGCAAAGAAGAAAATCAATACTTGAGCGGCCATATCTTCATCAGTTAGCTCAGTTTGTCTCATATTTTCAACTTTACCAACATGTGACTCCTCAACTGTTGCAAATCCTGCATCTTTCTGTTCAGTCGACTCTTCATACTTCAATTTACCCTTTCTTGCTTCCATCAATAAATTAATCATATCCGGACGTACAATATTTTGCTCTTCACGCACTGTAACTGTATCTTTAACAAGACTCTTAAAGAATTCTCCAGTTGCCTTGGGAAATAAATTAATACTCAACATTTCCATAACTTTGGGCATTAATACATTCATCAGGAATTTCAAATTTCTCAGAAATCCAGAAAAGTCTGTCGCTTCCTTGCCGTTTGCGTAAAACTCGTTATTTGGTTCTTTCAACGAGTCAACAGTTACACCAAAAGCGCAATTTGCAATTACATCGTTGGCAAAGCGAGTGAACGAGTCTTTCAACTCGATCTCAATGAGTTTCTCATTCTTGCTTTGATAAAACTCTACGTATTGTTGTGCTGACTTCTCCATCAAGGCAAACATGGATCGCATTTTGCTCGCGGTGAATGTTGGACTCAGTGTTGCACGCATTTGGCGCCATGGATCACCCTTGAGAGAAAACAAGTTCTTGGACCAGATGGGATCAACCGATTCAGCTGTGAAGCTGCGATGGTCAACGAAATGATCAAAGTCCTTAACCGTGATCTGTTTGATTAAGTCAGGGTCACGTAGAATTAAAGTTGGTAATGTCATTTGGTATATTCCTGAATACCTATTAAAATTAAATAATTATAAATAATTACACATTTTTTAATAACACATTAAGTTTAGAGGGTATTCTAGTCTAGACATTTCACAAAATCGAAAAAAACAGT
Source organism: Aleochara curtula (assembly GCA_963978815.1). Classification (NCBI taxonomy): domain Eukaryota; kingdom Metazoa; phylum Arthropoda; class Insecta; order Coleoptera; family Staphylinidae; genus Aleochara; species Aleochara curtula. The sequence goes on along the minus strand of OZ022216.1, from coordinate 12,439,972 downwards.
TATATTCTCAAAGTTTATATACTCAAAACCAGCATATATCCTCAATAGGATTTTCAAAATTCTAATTATTTCATGAATTACAGCCATTTTTATCACGCGGCATCTGCTGCGGTCCGATTACGCCTCAAAACGTGTTTTTCTCGAAACTATATGTATTTGGAACTGGATGATATTATATCTCAAGTTCTAATGAACCGATTTATTTGAAATTTTGTGTAAACGGTTTTTATATATGCCTGTATAGCCTGTTCCTTGCTCAGATAAAATATTATTTTTACCGTTTTAAAAATTCCGAAATGGTGAAAAGAACATGGCAAAATGAACTTTTTTTCAAATGGTTTCCATTTTGTGGAAAGACTTTAATTTTGGTTTTTGGTTTTCAAAATCATATTTCTACACTACATACCTTTCATTTTTAAATTGGCTGTACATTTTCCGCACACTTTCAATCATCGACTCCTTTCGTAGAAGCATATTCATGTTATCCCCCATGATTGGCACTGGAAAACCTTGTTTAACATGGCGTTCCTTCCAGTACAACTGTGGTTTCACTAGTAGGTAATAAGTTAACCCAAGAATAATTGGTATAAGTAACCATAACATTTTGCGTGCTGTTCAATTATTGATCAGTTAGTTGAATCTGAGAAAATAAATAAGTTGATATTACTTATATATAAAGCACATCAATGAATATAAATAAATTCACAATAATTATCTAAAATATTGATTAGTCATGTGCACTTTCTATTTACGCAACCTCACCAGTGTAATTTTGCTAATCACTTATTTTAATGTTGTCTATCGGCAATTATCACCAAGTAATTTTAAAATGATTAATCACTCAATTGAAATCAATAATAAAGTCGTAAGTGCGGTATTATTGCACTTGTATTATTGCTTGTAACGATGTAAACGTAAAAAACAAAACTGAATTTATTACGTCGTGTATACGTCGTGACAAATTGCAAATGAAACAAATAACAAACGAGTATCATGTGCAACCGAGATCAACTAGTTACCTAATTGAAAAATTACGTTTGCCACTAGTTAATAAAAAAATAATAGCTTGGTGGGAGAACATAAATATGCATGATATACCAGTTTGAAATGAACACTATGAACACTATGTTTGTTGACTCTCTACACTATTTACTATTCAATCTTTTTCCTTTTTCACTTCACAGTAGCGTCATGCGAAATTAAAATAGCTGGCAAAGTATATAATGATTTAGTAAACAAAATAATTATATGTGCCAGTCGCACGAATGTTTTGAATGATTCGCATAACGTGTCCATGGAATTGCAAGTTCATGGCCTTTATTATCTAATTAATAATACTGGTAAATTCAGTGAATTCACCTGTGTGCTTTATTTGTTATTAAGAGTAATGAGCTCAATTAATCATTTTTACGTTACATCAAAATATGAACAAAACTAACAATGAAACCAAAAAATATTTGCTCACACATTAGAAACATCTATTTCTTGCAATTGCATTCATGAATAACTAATTACAATTCGTACAACTGTAGTAACCTTATAATTTGTTACAATCTATTCATGAATGAAATCCACCACAAGAACATACTTATTGTTAAAGAATAACGTATAAAATCGTGAAGTGTGATGACTAAGAATATGCTAATCTATTGATAAATTATTATAATGATTGGTATTGTATTGTCTTCTACACTTGTTATAAATCAAGTAGAATAACGTAATTAATTAAACGTGTAAATTATCCAACTGGTTTTTCATTCACAATCATGTTAAATACGATATTCAAATAATACACAAACTGGAAATAATCACAGACCTGAACGTAACATACTTGTAATGGAAATAATTTATGAGATTCTCTCAAATAAAATCTCAAATATTTCTTGGATTTTCGAAGCAAGTAGGTAAGTAAGTATAAAAATATGCCACTTGGAAAATAAATACAAAAACAAAGGATGAAAATGCTTTAGGATCTGAGTTTTCTCCGATTAAAAAAACGAATATTAGCCAAATGTCTCTTCTCCTTCATCCGATGCATGCTCCCATTCGATGTACTCGTTTCCGTTGTCGTCGATGGTAATTCAACGCGGCGAAAATGCATTTGCGTATATTTCCCGTTGGGTTTACGCGCATACAGTGCACTGCGATTATTCTGCACTAATTGCGTATTGTTCTTCATCAGCATCTTATGCTTCTGCTGCTCTTGTTGCAATGGCTTAAAGTCTCTGTTCGTGAACTTGAATGCTTGCCGCAAGTTATTTCTCGCCGGCGTTGACGTCGCCGACGAGATTTCTCTTTTCTTGTTCTTCTCCGGCTGCTGTGTGGTTTTTTGCTGCGGCACGAATTTTCTCACGACAATGCGCTTCCTCGCAACTGGCACCATCGTCGTCGTCGACTTCTTCACCACTGGCAAAGGTGTTGTAATACGTCGGAAAAACGGACGTCGTATCCTCTGCCGCATCGCAATCCTCATGGTCGTCGAAACTTCCGGAATTATTTGATTTTCCACGGATAAATCCTGCACCACGTCATTGCTCACTTTGCCACTTTGCTCACTTAGTATTCTCTTGCTGAAGACTTTTTCAACTACTTTCGTGTCACTTTTAATTTTAACTGTTTCCGGCGCACTCGTCACTTTGGTTGAATTCATCGGCATTGCAATGTACTTGACATTGTGCGAAAACTCAATGTCGTTATCGTTGTCGATGCGACGTGTTGCCTCCGAGTGGTAGCCAAGCGCCGCATGGAAAAACTGGTTACCACCATGGCCGTTCGTGAAAAACCTCGGGACGTCTTCATGCGCACAACTCGCATAGTTCAGGATGACAAGTGTGCTGATGATGCTGATGATCGCATACTGTAATAATCAATTAATTTAATGGTGTCACACATAATTTTCAATCATAAAATCCTTACTTACCATATTATTTTTATTGAAGGTAGTGCTTTTTTGCTATTTTTTTGAATTTGATGATGCCGCTTAGCAAGCGAGCGAGAAGTCAACTATTGTTTTGCTATGAAGTCTGCGTGATACTAAGAGGCATTCGCGCCAACTCTAATTACTTATATGCTTTGAATGAGTATGCTTTTTCTTGTTGTTCGCTTGCTTACCTACTGTGCTTGCAATGCGCGAAGCGAACGAGTGCGAGTGGCGAAACGCAACGCACTTCTTTCCGTGTGAGAACCGCGCAGATCGCATTACCGTTACGCGATGATGATGATCATGATGAAGACGACGGCGACGACGACGACGGCGGCGGCAATGTGAGCCCTTTTTTTATAAGCCGCGCACGCAGTCCGCTTAATGGACGCAGTCGACCGAACGAATTAAAATCATTAAAAGCAAGCAAAAATACTTTTTGCACTTGTTGCACGCGCGCATGCCGCAAAAGTACCATAATATAATGCGGTTTAGTACGGTCATAAAACTTTAATCGCAGCCACGCAGCATTCAATCCACTCTGACATATATTTACGCGCATAAATGCATCACGAAGAAAACAAGAGTTGAGATGGAATATCATGTTTGGACTGCAACGTCTTGACATAATGAGAGCATTATATGAGGTACTAAAAGTCAAATTTACTTGTAATAAATCAACGGCCTTTTTATTTCTTTTTTTTTTGTTATCAACTGATGAGATTTTCCTCTTCTTCTTCTTCAGCAAACTTGTAACAAATCGTATATTCTTTATAATCCATACAAGTACGAAATAATTAAGTTTTAATTGAATTCGCACGTTTAATTAGCAAGTTAATTTGTTTGTAAGGTTTACCGGTGCAAGTTAATGTGCGAGAATAATTTTGTTCAAGTAAAACTAGCCAGAGGAAATTGCATACCTTGCGACGTATGAAATTCCGGATCATATAACAACGCAGCCAACGAGTGTGCAAACAATAACAATAATAGCAACAGGTTGCTAATTTGCACGATCTGAATATCCGCTTCAAACGGTAAATTCCATCATTTTTTGCATAATTCTTAAAACTCATCCAACAACCGTGAGAAGAGATTCACCAAAGTTATCTAAATTTAAATCTACCGAAGTAATAAATCAATCAAATGTGATTCAAAAAATAATTGATTTACTAGCTTTTTTCTTATTGATAATCAGCAAAAATTGCATATAAATTGCAAAAATGCATGTCACGTTGTGACTAATTAGTCATTATTGTAATACCGGATTACTACAATTGTTTAATATTTTTAAATAATGAGAGAGCGTGACACGCAATTAGAATTAATAGAATATGTCATAATAATGCTCATAATAATATTTAGAAAATTAATTAATCACATGTTTTTACTAAAAAGTGTAGTTAGAAATAATTAAAACATTATTAGAGTAAGTAGCATTAAACCGGGCAATGGGGGTCAGCGGGCAATGGGAGTCACCAGCGAGCAATGAGCATATCTCCGAAACTATACTTCAGAAAATTAAGAAAATGTCTTCTCCACCCCTTCAGTACCCACGCATTCTTATATGAACTAGAAAGAATTTATTTTAATATAGGCTTTTAATTGAAATCTTACTTATATGACTCCCATTACCCTTTTCTCTTCATTTCTACTCCTCATATAGTTGATGACAAATAATAAATTTATTGATTCAATTCACACACGTGTTTATACTTTATAAGCAGTTAATTTTATGCAGTTTTTGCATATGCAAATCATTTAATAATAATTAAACAGCAAGTAAAATGTGTTGTTTTTCTATTTCATATTACGCATCAAGCTCGTGTTGAAATCACTATAATTTAATTCAAGCAAATCCTGCTTCTCGACTTTGAAAGGCACAACATCCTGAATTTTATTCATGCACATCGATTCTATTCATACTCGCAAAACAGACTCAACGTAAAAACTATGGCAAAAAAAATTCACAAATTTGCAAACAATAGTGCTGTGAAGTTATGCCCAGTTCGTTATGCAAATTTAATATGTATCTGAGTAATAACACCTGCTCTTAGTTATTTACCTGACTTGAATATTCCATTGTTATTCAGACCAATAATTAGATCATAAATTTGTAACAACTTCATTTACACACCTTTGTTATTTTTGCAACATTTGCTCAATCAAATTAAATTTTTGCTGTAAAAGTTATAAAAAGAAAAAAAAATAAATTCAATTAGTAAACATGATGGAGAATTAAATAGAAACTATTTTATTTTGATGTTAAGGTATTAATTAATTTAATTATGTGAACTATGTGTACTATTTTAGGATTTAATACATATTACTGTTAACAATGATAGAAAGTCATTATTTATTTTCACGTACAATCATAATTAACAATAAAAGCAATAAATCTCTAATGAACTTACAATTTTCACATCTTTTATTACGTTTTATTCAATAAATAACTAAACTTTTTATGCAGCTTTAAATTTATTTAACTATCAAATAAAACGGTTAAATGTCTAATAGTTCTAATATTTTCGCATCTTTTGTTGCGTTTTATTCAGTAATCATTAATTTTTTATGCAGTTTTAAAATAATTTGACCATCAACCAAAATATTAACATTTCAAATTGAAACAAAACTACAAATAAACTATTTTTTCAGAATAAGTTAATCATTCAATTGTAAGACAGACAAACAGGAAGAATTATTTAATGATCTTGCGTAGTTTACTTGGAAAATTACTTTAAATTGACTTTTGTTAAGTTAACTTTAATTTTTTACTCTTTAATGTTTATTCTAACCTTGATTCTAACGGTAGTCTTAATATTTATTTTATTATTTCATTATTCTTTGACGTACACACGAATTAATTTAAATTTGTTCAATTAAAAACTCTTTCAAAATAAAAGACCTAAAAAGTTGTAACTTCATCAATGATTAATTAATTAATTTCTGTATACTTACACCGTTCTTATCATGTGTATGACAACACGAATGATGTGAACATACTAGAATTACCAAATTGATACTTTATCTACGAAGAATTATACAATTGACCTTAAAATATCTGACATCAGACCATCATTGGTATTTCTATAAACTCGAAATGATTTGCAATCATTGCGATTCTATACAGGAGTCGTCAAGCCAAAAATCAATTGTGTCAATTTCTCCTCTGACAACGCTTGATCTCTAGCGAACACTTGAATTTCACATCAATTCATTTACATATCGTGACAGTTGTGTGTCCCCAAAAAATGTGAATAATTTGCGAAATCGAACGTGTGCGTTCACCAACAAATCAACAACTACCTGTAGATGTAAGCTCATGGCTTAAGCAATACAGGTTTACGACCATAATCGTTCGTTTTCTAGCTAAAGAGCAGAGATGACTTCGATTATTAGCGGCACAATTTTATGACTTATCCGAAAAATTAAAAGCCACCATCACCACACCACACCACTCTCCACTTCTATTCGCACATTTCGTGTAATCCACTCCTGAGCGATTGAAAGCAATTATTTTCGCTTGTACAACGCAGAAATCATTAAGCATTCCATCGCAGCGAATTACAAAGATTCGATTCGCTCATAAAGTACGTCAAGTGCGAGAACGTTTTTATTATTGCTCATTCGATTGAGTGAATTACGGAGTGCGATTATCGAAGTGAGCGCATAATTCTTTTTGAAACCTGTTACCTGTTGCTGTATCTTAACTACTGTCAATTAATTCAATCAAACGCCATGACTCAAGGATATTTTATTACCGTAAGTTGATCAATGAGTTTAGAAAAACTTTTCTATGATAATGCACCCAGTCAATTATATCAAATTGCAAGACTCTTATAACAAATTGCATTTTTTTAATAAATATCTTTTTACCTATGACATATTTTGCTTAATTTATGTTTTTTAATTGATTTTAGTTTATACTGCTTGCAGTACTAAGTACAATTATAAATGGAGGTCTTATTCCTGACCAACAAGATTTTGGACCAATTCGTCGTCCAGTAAATCCAACAGGAGCTAGAGACATTTTAGGTTATGATAATTTCCAAACAAGTAAACATGCAAAACAACAAATTACTTATGGCAATAATTGGGAGCAATACGACAACACACCTGTGGATAATTTTCATTACAATCCCCAAATAAACAAAAATCCCAACGATCAGTACAGATTTAACTGGAGAACAAACGCATATTAGTATTTATGTTATTTAATGCAATCATAATAAATATACCCAGTTAAAAAATCGCTACTATATGCGTTACTTTGATGTTTAAATGTACTTAAAGTAAACAATTTAAAAGTTTGATCAAATTTAACCATAGGCAACTCTGTTAACATGGAGGTATATGAACAAGAATAGGTCTGTATTTGAAAAAGAATAAGAATTTTCGAGTAACTGATCAAAGTAATCAAAAGCTTAAAAACATGTTGTTTTTTAATTACAAAAAAACGAATAATTATTTTATTATGTTATGTATATTTTAATTAGTCTAATAAATCTTGCAATTACATTGAAGAACTTAATGGCATCTTGAAACACAAGCATAACCAGTTTTAATTTCTTGTTTACTTACCTCTATTTAGCAATATAAATTTAATCAATTCGTTGCATCAATAACAAGTTCTAAGCATATCGCAAGCAATAAAAACTCATAAAATCATACTTGTAAATTGCGATTAAACTTTATTTAGATATTTATTGTGCACATTAAACATCTTGTGGATAAGAATATATATTTTCATGCTTTTTCATTGATCGTCGATGAATTTTTTTACTCGCCCGACTGTTCAGAATGGTGGTCATCAAAGTGATCATGGTGATGATCATGATGATAACCAAGGTGATGATGGTGATGATGATGGTGGTGGTGAAAACCTTGATCATGATGATAATGATGAAATCCGTGGTCATGATCGTCATGATGGGAATGATGATAATGGTGATCCGGAGAATCAAAAGCATCAAAGCTGTAGTACGGGTAGGCTATAGTTGTCATCGCGCAAAAGAGCAATAGACCACTAACAACCTAACAAATTCAAATAAAACTTTTTAACATGCGACAAATCCAATTAAATTAAGATTACTTACAAGAGAAAATGCCATTTGTAAAATTCTTAATGATGGCTGATGGTTACCCCGAGTAAATTCGTTAAATGTTTAAACTTGCACATAAACTTGCATCGACTAAACATGTATTTTCGAGGCTTATATATAAGCTGATAGAAATATGTCCAATAATTTCTCAAGAACAATAGGTTGACATAATAACAATGACCACAAAGCATTGTTTCTTTAATAAAACTAGGGCAATTTCAGAATCTTTCAAAACAACCCTACAATGTTGTGCAATCAAGTTTACAACCATGCGAAATCAATATGTTGTTTCGTACATTTAAGGTAATGTATACAAAACAATTATAATAATCATATAATTAAAATTAAGATTAGGAACACGATACAGTCATTCATCAAGATCATGATTGAGATATTATTGCAAATTATGATTAAAAACATTTGGGTACCCACGATTCAATTCAAAAAACAATGTAAAAACAATTTTTAATCGAATTGCAATCGTATTGCAAACAGAAAATTCAAGATTCACATTCTCAAAGAACGTCATTTGGATGCAAGCATAAAAGGGAACCAGTACGATGCGCCTAGAACAAGCTCAGGAATGGCAAAAGTTATTATAACCATGCAAAAACAACTACTAGTAGGTATTCTAGTCTAGGAAATTTAAAAAATCGAAAATTTTTTTCATTCGTTTGGAAACTTTCGTTATTGAAAAATATCTTTTTAAAAGGATTCTATGAAATTTGAATTATTATAGCTATTCAAGTGTAGTAGCAACTCGAGCTGTTAGAGCAACACGAAAACTTTAACTTGTCAAAAACTACTTTTTTCGCAACGCATGTCATCAAATCTCAAATTCTATTCGGCCGATTCTCTTGAAATTTGGCCTGAATATTCTTCATATATCTCCCTATGGTAAGAACCCTATGGTTTTACTAAGTTAAAATTACAAAGTGAGCGAAGAACTTTTTATTTGTGTTGCTGCCATTTTGCAGGAACATTGTTTCTTGCGGATTTTCTTGGCTCCTACCATAATGACATTTGTACTAAACATGAATGTACCCGAGGTTATTTTTTCGGAGGCATAACTGCGGGAAATTTAATTTGTTTAATGAAATTTTTGTTTCGTATTCTTGAATAATGATTAAATGAGTGATAAAAAAATTAAAAACAAAATATTAATAGTTATGGTTTTATTGTTCATAGAAAAACAGCGGAAATTTGGATGTCTAGACTAGAATATCCCAATGCCCAATCACTTGTAATTTTTCTCCATACTGCAAGAAGCAAGTAATTAAAAAAAATTGAAATAATTAAATTCAAATTTAAAAAAATTCTGCTACGATAAGGTTTATTTAAATTATGTAATACGTTTTATTGCTGTCAATTAATTAATTTGCATACTCACATTTAATTATCGAATTTGCAATTCATATTTTTAATTAAAGGTATGAAATCATTTTTTATGAAGCAATAAAACATTACACCTTTTTATGAACAAATCTCTTCAAAGTACCAATAATAATATCGTTAAAATGCGATTAATGTTAACATGATTTATAACTTAATACATATATTAATACATTTATAATTACCATACTCTTATCTACCAAATGAATTAATAACAAAGTCAATTTGCGTTGCCAATTCGCAAAATTCTAATACGCACACCTCATTTACCTTACTTCTTACAACAAGATTAAAATAGAACATTATTTAGCAATTAGCAAACTAAACTCAATGTCTGACTAATATTTAAACACGTTTTGCCAATGTACGTTGAGTATTTAATATTTACCTAGGTTAAAACCACATTAATATTAATTTATTATATTCATGATTTAGAAATCAAATGCGATAAAAATAGCACATATAAACATAAGTACTGTATATAAACATTGACTTAAACAGTAAACACTTCATAGAACCCATAATTTATCCAAAATACAAACATCAGCAAGAAAATACTGAAATTGGCACTTGTGAAAAACCCGCTATTAATAATGGAGTATTACATTTAAAAATATGAAATTATCTTGACTTTTGCGTTGTGAATGATAATAATCCAATATAAACAGACGTTATGTTTATATTTGGTTAATTCCATATTAACATATTGCCCCTTGTGGCCTACTAAACAGAGAAACTTTCCTTGTCAAAAAACTTTAGTTCAAAAGGCTATCAAAGTACATACAGTAGAGTCTCGCATAACAAATCAATTTCGTTCAGAGTTTTACTCGTTAAATGAAACGTTCGTTAAGGGAAGCAATTTTACCATATAAATCCATGAATACATTCATTATTCATGGATTTATATTCACAATGAAAAAAGTACATTGTGCTAAATTAGCTCTTTGCAATAAAGTCTAATTAAATTTATAAGGACAAGGAAGATATTTGTTATGCGAGGTACCACTGTATATAAATCATATTCGCGAATTGTTTATAAAATAATCTACGTTTTAGTCACTTCTTACATAAGGTTTCAGACGCGCACAAACATTGAAACATATGTTGGTTTAATACTTAGCAACTTTAATTGATCGTAACCATGAGAGAAACATTGGTAATGCATAAATCATAATTGGTAAAGTTGTGTCTATTTATAAATTATAACAAGCATAAATAATGTACCATTCTCATTTATGACATTTCTGTAATTATTGTTTCATTGATGTATTACCTTACTGACTTAATCTAAACGTCACAATAGGACAAATTAATCAACTTGGTACAAATGTAATTGCCATAACCGAACGTATAATGAAGAGTCGGTAATGGACGTACGCCAATTTGCTATCAATAATTAGTATTTATGAAGTCTCCTTACATGTTCAGCAAATATATGATAACTGACGGGTGAGATTGAGCATTGAACTCCGCCTAAAATTACATTGATTAATGTTTAATCATCGGTGAAAAAAACTAATTTCCGCGAAACGAAATGTGCGCTATTTCGCTCTGGTTTGCAATTATGCTGTTCAAATAAATCGCACATATCGAATGTGACATTATCATGTGACGATGTGGCTCCTGTTAATGATGGAATTGTTAGAAAGTGAATTAACGTGTAGTATATAAGACGACAGCATCGCTTGGACGAGATTAGTTGTTTATGAACCGTCCGAACTGGTTTAACTTACTTTAGCTTTTTTTCGATTTAGTGTTGTTGCAAATTTAAAAACTATGAAGACTGTATTCGTGAGTGTCTGCTTTTTTACTTCGGTAATAACAAGGTTTATTAACTAGATGGTTTTTTTAGGTTTTTCTTGTGATAGTTGGCATTGCTTTATGCCAACCGTACCGTGACCATGGAACTCATCCAGTTGGCCAAGTACCTGTAGTCGGACGACCGGGAAGTTTGGGTGACCATGGTCAACATCCAATAGGAAGTGTGGGTGGACGGGATCCTGGAACGCATCCAGTAGGAAGTGTGGGTGGACGGGATCCTGGAACGCATCCAGTAGGAAGTGTGGGCGGACGGGATCATGGACAGCATCCAGTAGGAAGTGTTGGTGGACGGGATCATGGACAGCATCCAGTAGGAAACGTTGGTGGATATAATCCAGGAAACTCAGACTATTATGGCCAGGGTGCTGGAAATCCTTATGTTTATGGCCAACCTGGCAGATTATAATATCTTAATCCTCGCTTTTATGGATCAAATACGAACGAATTTTAAGAAAATAAATGTTTATTTTTCATTTCAATAAACATCGCTTACATTATAATTAACTTAACATTCTAAATCTTGTCGTGCACCTTGGTAAATAATTGATTGTATCTGTTGGTGCAATTAATAACCATGAGCTTTGTAACCGCCATGGCTGCCACCGTGGCCGCCGCCACCACCACCGCCAAATCCACCGCCAAATCCACCGCCGTGGGCACCAAAACCGCCACCATGGCTTCCACCTGGACCACCGAAACCATCATCATTGCCAAAACCACCACCATGACCTCCACCCCCTGGACCACCTCCATGACCACCACCTGGTCTCACTCCATGGCCACCGCCTCCGCCGCCACCGCCGAATCCACCTCCATGACCACCTCCTCCATGACCACCTCCTCCAAAACCTCCGTGACCGCCATCATCTCCACCCAAACCACCCCCGCCGTGATGGCCACCGCCTCCAAATCCACCACCTTGACCGCCATCACCAAATCCACCACCATGTCCTCCACCGCCTCCGCCGCCAAATCCACCACCTTTACCACCGCCTCCGCCACCGCCACCTAACGACCCAGAATGGCTTGTTCCATAGGGCAAACTATGTACGGTCGCAACGGCAACAATTGCCAACAGTACCTAAAACACACATAGGTATTAACTGAATCATTATACCTACTTAAGTTAATTAACTTACAAAGTACTTTGCCATCGTCAATATCTCTGGAATTTCTAATGATCTTTGAAGACACAAATTATAATAGCAACTGATATAATACAAGCACTTCCAAGACTATTTATAGTGCTTGATGAGTTATAATCAATACACATAATTCTATTTGGAATTGGCACATGCCAAAAAAACAAACAACAAATAAAAGATGACCTAAGCATCCAAAATCCATCATTATCTTTTTTATTACAAGATCTCATTGCATAACCATTCAATTCAAAGAAAGCTTTTTACTATTACTTCTAGAAGTTAATAATCGCTGCAGTCAATAATAAAAACAAACACAGTTGCATATTTAGTCATCATCAACAATTCTTGAAATCAAATACTTCCACTCTTTACTAGCAAAAAAAGGTGTTTCATTGCACTTAGATGACTCGTGCATTAATTTATCGATCTACTGTCCTCGTTAGTTTATAAACATTGACGTCAATATAAATGAAAACAATTTTGTTTATTTTGGATCATATCAAGTCGCATAACATTATTATAATAATTACTTCTCTTAATTAATAAATCATTTAAATAAAATCTGTAATCTGTAATACTTGGAAATAATACGTATGAGTATTCATTAAATAATGTTCCAATAATGTTCCAATAAACTTTTGCATTATTAGTGCAAATGTTCAACTTATAACAAACAAACAAACGTAATACATATGTGTAAATATAAAGAGTAAATATTAATGTTCAAAAACGTAAATTCTCAAAACGTTGCTTAGCCATGATGTCCACGATGATGTCCATGACCGTATCCTCCGTATCCTCCATGTCCACGACCATGTCCATAATGGTGACCACCGCCATAACCTCCATGGTGGTATCCACCACCATAACCATGGCCGTATCCGCCACCATAGCCATGTCCATAACCAGGAGCAGGCTCAGGAAGAGCAAACGTAAGTGCAACCAAGCACAAAACAACGAACAATGCCTAATAAGTTATAATAAATTTAATTTAATTTACTTTAACCTGCACCAGGTAAATTAATTACTTACCATTACTTTACCCATGATGATTATTGGTCAATTAATTTCAAAACAACGAATTAACAAATGCGATATGTTTGCACAAGCAGAAATAGCAGTCAATTGATGCTTGAAGCACAAAGCCGGTGGCTTTTTATAGTGGCACTAAGTGGATCTTGTTTACCATCATGATTCAAGTACAAGTAGTTGGTGCTAATGTCATTGGGGTTCCCGAACAGCCCGTGTGACGGCATTTGCAAATTACACTTCCTCCAATCTGCAATAAGCAAGTTGTTTTACATGATGTTGGAAAAGCGCTGATTGCTCTTGGCAAATCAGTGCGAGGCAAAGAGCTTCAGCGAGACACGTGTAACGCAGCAAATGATTGTTTTCACACGTAAAATGACAACAACAGCGCGCGCGCACTCGAAAATAAAACGCAACTTAATTATTAGTCTTGAATAAAACGTGAGTACGAAATTGGTTTATTGTCAGATTTATGATATTATCATTCGAAAAAATAATCATTTCATTTGAACAAGTTGCTATAATTTAATAATTAATTAGTTTTAATAATGCTCAATGGTGAATATGTTAAAAGAAAAGAAAAAGTCAAGAAGACCTTGTCGGTGATGCACGACATCACAATTATTTTGATGTAGTGACAATTCTTTTCCTTGTACTTTACACTAGTGACATATTTTTATGTTCTTTTAGACGCAAATTACAATTTTTACATAAATCATTTACTTATTTATTTATTTCTAATTACTTTAAAATTAAGCATTATCAATGCAATTAACAAAAAAGTAACAAAAAATAATATTAGCAAAGGTTAAAGAAATTTAATTTAATAATTCGTTTTGTAAATTTTATAGTGATTCATATTCAACTCTTTGTTACCTAAAGTAATTTCCTGGTATGGTAATTTACTGTACTGTTAAAATTCTTGTATCAAAACCAACTTAACAATAATTACTTATATCCGTTACACATAGATAATGCGAAATGACTGTACAAATTACTATTTAAACCTGAAATAACTCATAATGTTATTGTTCGTCGTTGCATTAATATTGAGTGTTTTTAAGTGAGAATTTTCACGTAAAACTACAATGATTATTAATAGAATATCTGAATTTCTGATTTGCGGTTTAATTATGAATGCAATTTGTAACACAGTAGCAAACCCGATATCGATACCGACAAATAGTGCTGATATAAAACCACAAGAAATTGATGATTTATTCAATCAAAACGGAGATAATGAACCAGTAATCAACACAATGGGTAGGCCACAAATAGACGAACATTTAATTAATATGAATATGATGTTCCAACCAGAGGGAGTAAAAACTCAAGTTTCGTACAATGAGCCTTCTTTTAACAACGCAGCTTTGGATTTAAATAGAATAAATGGCATTAACAATGAAAATGTATGGAGATCAAGGTATCCAAAAGGCAGATTTTATTCAGGTCGAAGGTATCGTCCTCATATATTATCTGAATACGATTCGATGTATGGAAATTCTTAAATTCTTACAATAAACATTTAAACTTTATTACTTTCTTCACTCATATAAATAATTTAATAAATATAATGCGTATTTATTTTACACAATCAAACATTCTCTTTAAAATAAATATAATAAATAATTCTAAATTCAAAATTATCCATAAAAGTTAGAGCCGTAACCTCCTAATCCATTGGAATAACCATTGTAATAAGGTTTGTATCCATGGTAACCACCATATCCATAAGGATTATATCCATTGTAACCTCCATATCCACCATATCCACTGTATCCACCATGGCCTCCATGATAATGATGTGGATAATGATTATGATAATAACCAGGATTGTAATAATCTGATACTGGTACTGATTTTGCTATTGCAATCATCGATAAAACTAATAATAAAGCAACCTAAAACATAGTTAAATTATTAGAAGAGAAATATAAAAATTAAAGAAATTATTTCACTTACCAAAAATGTACTTCTTGCCATTTTTTAACTGATCGTTATTTTTTTATGCAAACGTTGTTCTTATAAGAAACAAAGTCTTAATGTAATTTTACTTCTTCAGTGAAGATGCTTTTATACTCTTTCAATGATGCAAATTCGTTAGATGAATTGAGAACGGACCAATAAAATAGCACATTTAATTTGGAAATTTGCATTATGACGTCAAGAAATAGCAACGACGGACTATTAAATTTTAAGAAAATGCCTGTTAAAATACCGTAAACTATTTTGAATACGTATTATAATCAAATATTTGTTAAGTGTTTTATCAATTTACCTAGTTTCTAAAAAAACAAACATCACATGGATATACATATTAAGAATTTTTAATCGCAAATATTTGGCATAACTCGGCATTAAATACGTATACTTATGTAAGTATAGTTTACAGTTTCGAACACTTTATCTTCCATAGCCATGACCATAGCCTCCGCCAAATCCAAATCCGCCGCCATAGCCGCCACCATGTCCGCCACCATGTCCGCCACCGTATCCTCCGCCATATCCTCCTCCGTATCCGCCGCCGTAACCACCGCCATATCCTTTGCCATAGCCGCCACCGTAACCTTTACCATAACCACCGCCATATCCGCCGCCATATCCGCCACCATAACCGCCTCCATAGCCGCCGCCATGACCATAGCTTGGCCTATGACCATAACCGCCTCCGTACACTTTCTTCACAATAATAATTCCACCCCCATGTCCGCCTCCGTATCCTCTATGTCCATAACCACCGCCTTTATACCATGGATTTGCACTCGATAATTGAACACAGACCATCAGTGCAATTAATGCAAACATCTGCAATTAATACCGCTAATAATAAAGAAATCTCAATAAATAATTAAATAACCACACTTACCAAACACATTGTTCGTGACATTTTGAAAAATTTTCTCTAAACGAATTACAATTACAATTCTTTCAATTAATTTTGCGCACGGAATAGTTGTTGCAAAAATGACTATTACCGAACCTAGTGCATGCCGTTTTATATAAGTGATCATGTTTGGTACGTGAGAAGCACCTCTTCTTACGCAGTACGCAGTCAAGGTTGCAACGAGCGTGGCGAAATTCCGTCGTATAATAGCATAATTGTACGTACTAGAATTAGTCAATAAGCACCAACAATTTTAATCATCTTTTAATTTTATGGATTCAGCGGGAAACACTTCAAAGCAACTTTGTGCTATGCCAAATCAAGTTTTCATCAAATGCGATTATCATGCTTGGGGATTCACATCCATCATTCACTCAATCAACGAACGATGAATTAAAATTGCAATTATTTATTTCAAATTACACATTACTTGTTTATAAATTTCACAAGGAAAAAAATGTTTATTCATTTCAATTTACAGTCTCTCGAATCAAAAAATACGCGCAAATTCCATTATTTACCGGCCATAATTGCCACTCCAGCCACTAGTCGGTGCATTGCCAGACCAACCACTTTGCGCCCCGTATCCACGATAAACCGAATTACCCCGCCATCCATATCCCCCATAGCCACCACTATACGGCGCTACAGCTGCTTGGGGTACAATCGGCACAGGGGCAGATGGATACGCATTTCCTGGAGCATATTGTGTACCGTATCCGGAATATCCACGATACCCTTCCGTATATCTTGGCCCACTACCAAACAGGGATCCCAGCGTGCTAAACGTTCTTGATTGTGGTTGCAATACCGATTCGGGATTCGCATGTTCAAGATCCAATCCATATGCGAATACGATGGCGAAAATGAGAAGATAAATACTCAAAGCAACCTATCAACAAAGCCAATTACTAATCATCAATTAAACAATGGAAGTACCGAAGAACGTACTCGTTTAAACATTGTGTTAACACTACAACTATGTACTTGATAGTAAGAACGCACTTCTTCAGGCTGCACGTACACAAGATGCACTAATGCACCTTGTGGTCACTAGTGGCTTTTATACTTTATCCAAATCTTGTATTCCCTTGGTTCCAATTTCCTACGCTCAATTAATTTTGGGCGTTACAACGTCTTGCATAATAACGCATTTAAAAATGCTGGAAGATCATTTCCAGCATTACCTTAAATGCTATATTATGAAACGAAATGAAATGAAGTGAAATTATTACAAAAATGAATATGTCATTAACAAGCGAGATGCGAGTTGTGAAAAACAAAACATACATTTTTCCACTTTCCGTTAAGTGTCCTTAAGGACTTGACTTGACTTGAATATTCTTAAAATGTTATTTAAGAACACATTAATGTTATTATGATATGAACTCGTGTATAAAGCATAAAAATTCCAATGCTGGAATTTCCTAAATCAGTTCCGCCTTGACTCAACCGAGCAACAACAACACCTGAAGTTCTCGATACGCACAAGTATGAGTTAAATGTGCTCATCTAATATTAATGCGGTCATATGTTGCGTAAGCTCTTAAGACCATATCCAATGTACCTTAAACCAAGTGCATTCAACCTGTTTTTGACTTGTTCTTTGTGCCATGCATTGAACGTAAGAATCATCTCGAAACTTTACTTACATACTCACAAAATATTTTTCAACTATGATGAAAATCTAAAATGTAAAGTGCGTTAATTCATTTCACTGTCTTAACGCAGAGTGAATTAATCGAAAATGGAGAAAAAACAACAACTATTACGTCATGGTATAAAATTATGTTATAAATGTTCTCGATGATGGAAACCTTGCATGTGAATATCAAAAACATTCATACAAATGTGCGGTTGAATTGTAAACGTGGATCTTGCAAATTTAAATATCTTGTCCATGATGATAATATAAATTGTAAATTAACTATCGATTTCCGATGTAAAAATTCTCAACGTTTAACTCGAGCTAATATTACTGAAAATGTTAATTCAGTAAGTAAGGTACAAACTGGAGAAATAAACATTAACATTGCAAATCAAGTCAAGGAAATTACTGTTTAACAACCTATTGACAAATTAAATATCAAGCAAGCTTCATTCATAGGTTTTTCCTAATGAGCTAATGTCTAAACGCAGTACACATTCGAGCAAAATAATATTACACGGAATTTATGGTTTTGCTTTGATTATTATGAAAGCACTGTAAACAAAAACACGATTTTGTAAATTACAATGAAATAATTAATAATTAATTTATTATTGTTCGTAAATTCGCTAGATCTCTTATAAGTTCAAGGACAATCAATTTGCAAATTTCAAAGACAACAAATAAAAAGAATGTTAAAAAGCAGACGTGCAATTTTACTTTTATTGTTCATTAGCTTTTTAAGTAGTCTTAGTCAGGTTCAGTGAACAAAAGCGCATGTCTGTTTAATTCAAGGTTCTCGCCGTCAAATGACCAATACGATTGACTAAAATTGTCTTTTGCTTTTCATTTAACATTATTATTTATCTGAATTTGTTTAAAAAGTGTTCAAATCATACGTAATTATTAATTAATTTACAGCAAGCATATTTACGATTGTTATAAATATTATTTGGATTGCATGATTAATCATAAGCATGCAAATCAATAATTTCTGACGTTATTACCCCATGTCCATGTAAACTAAATAAATAATTTAAAAATATGTCCAAACATATTATATTTAATGATCTTAACAATACGCCACAAATTACTAAATAAAAGATTACTATTGAATTATTTCTGAATCAACAACACATGGAACATTACAAACTTCCGTGAAATCATTAACTCAAAGAAGAATTGAAGTCATTAACTTCGACTGAACAATTTGAAAAAGGGTATGGAACTTGATAAAGTTATTTATTGAATCATTAATAATTTATATACAAATTTTTCATCTATTTTCTTTACGCTCAAAGTTGAATTAATTCACAATATGTCACCTTTCAAACACTAAACTACTCATGCATATTAATAAGTAATGAACAAATTATGTTAGTCTAGATTTAAATAAACATCATTCAATTTCAAAAATCCTTCATTTATTTCAAGTCGCTTTACCAACCTCGATCTGAATCGCAATGTTAATCGAAGCAAAATTAAACATAAAATTTCTGTTTTTGTTTATTTTATCAAGGAAAGAATTCCAAATGTATCAATGCTTATTACAAATTTCTAATGATCCCGAAATTTCATCTATTGCATCATTAAGCAATTTTGTTCTACCTGAATTCCCGGAATTAGGTAAACAGGATGTTGATATTTGGGATCAATGTCCAAGCGTTGTGATATCAAGTCGCAACCCTCAGAAATCATTACAACTCTACGAAGATTTTATTCGTTATCATGGTAAAGGGATGAACGATAGGAAATACATTGTGGTATTTCACACGCATCAACATGATTTATTTGATGCATTCTTTAACAGTTCAGCGCTACATTACATTGCTGATTTACTGGTACTAAAAGTGTTTGATACGTTTTGTGAATTGTATACTCATAAATATGTTGGAATAAATAATCATAATGAGATTGTTTTGATTGATATATGGTATGCTAACAATACATTCGAGTTTGGTAATGATGTACTATATCCAAGAAAGCTAAGTAATGCTTATGGAAGAATACTAAATATTGGAGCTGCAAAATACCATCCTTTGTCAGACCCAGTTAAGATGAAAGGTGTAGAAACTCGATTTCTAGTTGAATATGTCAAGAAATACAATTATACTCTGAATTTTGACAAGCGAGAAGTTCGTCTTGGTTTATTGTATCCGAATAATACAGCAACTGGATTTACAAAGTTGATGATCCAAGATCAACTTGATTTGGTTTCCTGTAAGTAATAATCCAGCATCATTATAAATTATACATAAGCATATATCAATTATTCAATTACAGATGGGCTTTATATTCAGGAAGCTAGAAATAAATTTGGTGAATTCAGTATCCCAACAGCAGAAATAACATTAACATGTATAGTGCCAAAACCAAGGTACAACTTGTATTAAATCTTGAAATAATATTTACTTAATTGTGTTTTAGAGTGATTAACCCATGGACGTTAGCGCATGTGTTTCGTACTTTTACTTGGTTGGTTCTATTTGCTACTTATTTAATGTTGGCTTTGATCTTGCGCTTGATAATGTAATTATATTATAAAATATAATTATAAAATAAAAGCATGCAATCATAATTAATCAAGAATTTGATTTCAGTGTGCGATACTATCACAATGAAGTGAAGAATACATTATTTTTTGTTTACCGTTTTTTTATTGGCCAACCAAAACGAAGTGTTTTGGAAGAAAAAGACCGATTGCTCTTTGGGACGATTTTATCATCAATAATTATTCTTCACACTTATTACACATCAAAACTAGCTAGTTACACAGCAGTTCGACTGTACTTTAAGTACTTACAATG
The DNA here is from genome assembly GCA_963978815.1 of Aleochara curtula. Taxonomy (NCBI): domain Eukaryota; kingdom Metazoa; phylum Arthropoda; class Insecta; order Coleoptera; family Staphylinidae; genus Aleochara; species Aleochara curtula. Next base: position 12,419,227 of record OZ022216.1, on the reverse strand, counting down.
CATACATAAATTATTCATTGCAATTTTAGGTATAAAGATGACATTTCAACTTTAGAAGATTTGGCGGAAAGTGGAATTCCATGGTATACAAAATACTATGATGAAATTAAATTTATGGAAACAGTTATCAATGTAATACCTATAATTATACTTTTCAAGAGTATTGTTAAATTTTGTTGTAATTGTAGGAACCTCATCGTACATTATACCAAACGTTTCAAAATGCAACTCCTGAAGAAACAGCTGAAATGATGAATTCTAAAGAACCCAGGACATTTGCATATGCCATCAACCAATCTTTTAATAGCAGTAAGCTTATGCTTTATACCAATATACATGCATAATGTAATTACATCATTTTAGAATATTACACGTTATTTGATTATTTTACTTTAGAAAACTTGAAGAATTTTAGAATAGTTAAAGACTACTTCATTCGCCATCAATACACAGCTTTCTTTGCTCGCAGAAATTCTATTCTATTACCGTCGATTAACAAATTCTGGAACATTGTTTTACAGCATGGATTTCCTATTTATTGGGAGCTAGATGTAACTCATCACCTGTTATTATAGTCACCTCATGAATAATTAACATTCAATTACAGACTGTTAATTCAACAGAGGCAAGAATTCAACAATATCTATTAATGTCATACAGAATGGAAACCGCAACTCATGCAATTGTTTTACATGAACTTGTAGGAATCTTTGCCATCATGTTCATTGGCTATGGATTAGCATCTGCAGTGTTATGTGTGGAAGTATCTTATAATCTAATAAGTTTCAGATATAGGTCAAATGTGAAGAAATATTGTTTATAGTAAATGTATAAATTTATGGTAAATTTTGTGTTTTACATTCACAAATAAATGCAGCAATTTATAGAGGCTGACAACAAAATCAATGCTAATACAGATCCTTGTAATACTTGTGTTCATTATAATTTTATACGTAGAAATAAGGAACTAACACATTTGCATAAAACATTAAGCTGCAATTATGACAACATGAAATCATCAAACGCAGTTATTAGTTGGTTCCCGAAGAACCAAAACCTCCTTCTCCTCTATCAGTGGCTGACAACTCTTGCACTTCCTCTAAAGCTGGATAAAAGACTTTCTCACAAATCAATTGTGCAATCCTGTCCCCCCTTTGAACAACAAAATCTTGATTCGAATGGTTAAACAATACAACCTTGACAATGCCTCTGTAGTCCTCATCAATAACACCAGCTAGAATTGATCAAATATTAATTATAAGTAAGAGTAATGAAAAGGTTTGTTACCTCCAACATCAATAAAGTTCTTTACTGCTAAACCAGATCTTGGTGCTACCCTCCCATAGCATCCTGCAGGTAATTGCAATTTAAGGCCAGTATCAACCAAGAATTTACCACGTGCCGGCACAATGCAATCAACGGCACTTTTCAAATCATAACCGGCAGCTTTTGCTGATCCACGGAAAGGAGCAAAAGCTTCAGGAATAGCTTTGGTGAATTTAAGTATCGGCTGCATTGCTTCAACAGGCATCGTGACAAAATTATTAACGACGTGGAATACCGAACACAATGCTCACAGAGTAAATTCAATTACCTTAAACCACCTGGTAATCGAGAATTCAGTACTACAAGGTTGGAGTGTACTCGAGGTTATTTTACTAATGAAAACCGCGGGAAATAATTTCTTGCAGATTCCTATAATTTACTCAGTTATTTCAATGCATTAAAATTGTTATATAGCAGCAAAGTATTTGTATATTTTGCTATCATCATGCATATCGGATAGAATTTAAACCATACTACACTCCTCTGTAACTAGACATATATTTAAGACAAAATCTCCCACATAATACTTTGATAAATTACTTAAATATCAGCTTTCTTGTGATACTAATATTTGTACATAGAAATGTGTAGTTACATTTGATTGTAAATAATACTTTTCTAAAACAATTTAGAATGGTGTGTGGAATGTTTATATGCAATACTTTTGTTGCTTCTTACAAACATCAGAGTGAGTGCCAAACTATTGTATTGAAAAACGGATGCAGCTTTACTTGTTCAGCACCCGCATTTCCCAGTCGCATATTTGGTTCAATTACTAGCAACTAAAATAATAATAATGTGAAGACATTAAATAAATAATAATTTCATACCTTACCTGTTTAATCAGTGATTTTGCATCTTGCGGCAAATTCTTAGGCAAACTTACCACTGGATATGAATAAAAACCCTCCGGATTTAATGATGTAACAGACTGAAATAATTGTCTGATTAATTTGAATTTAAACATTTACAATTCGAACTTACATAACCGACCAATACTTCATAAACAATGATACCCAATGACCACCAGTCTGAAGAAGGAGTAATCATTTCAAACGTGTACACTTCAGGAGCCAATGCATTAGAATACTCTTTATAACTGTACACTTTTTTACCACCAATCTTACACTTGTAATTGATCACAATGTTATCATTTTCATCAATACGCAAATCATCCATACTTAATTCACTGCAACAAGATTAAACTGAATCAAAACTCATCATATCATGAGGAAAAAAGACTTACCAGCAAAAAACTCCACACTTATGTAAACGTTCAATGGCAAGTACAATTTGCGCAATCCATTTGCGTACTTTACTCATAGGCAGAAAGCGCTGGGTAACTTCATCGCATGCATCGTATTCATCTGATTCCTCTAATGAATTACTGTGTGTGGATCCAGGCATATCTAGGAACTCAAAATCATCTGATTGCTCATTTTCCGTAATATGTTTTTCATGTTCATCTGGCGTTAATTTTCTATCAGTATGATCACAATGCGTGGTTACAATTGTTAGTAAATGGTCTTTTAAAGTTGTAGCTCTAAAACACATATTGTTTTAAAAAGAGACCCAACCCAATAATAAAATAACATACTTGGTATAATTAAACAGTAGGAAAACTGCATCTTCGGTATGATGCCATTTCAGCAACTTCGTCATGTAAGGCACATGCTTTGGAAATAATAAACTATCACAACTAAAAGCGACCGTTTTTTGAACGATACGTATCAAACAATGATTCTCCGCCCCCTCATTGGCCACCAGCATAGTATCATCATCCAGAAGTTTAACAATTTTGTATTTATACAATTCCCCGTGTTTGCGTCTCCGAATATTGGTCGAGGGTACTTCAACTGCCTGCATTATAACAAAACTTACATCACAAAACAGAATTGAGTAAATGTTGTGTACATAACGTAAAACATGACATGAACTATTTTGACAAGGCAATATCTGCATTGTGTTTCATTATACACGTAAACATAAACATTTAAATGCAACTCAATATTCATTTATCTTCATGCACTTTACCGCGCGTAGATTACCTTTTGTTCCTTATCAGTTGTAACCAATTCGTTGCCACGATACACGTATTTTTCGTTGCGCAGCAAGTATGTCAGATCTTTAGGCTCGTTTTTAAAATACTTGCCGGAATGATGAACATTGCTAAACGCCATCTTATAGTTTACGTAAGCGGCAGCAAAATTCTGTTCGTTTTCAAACGTATTAGCAAGTAACAAAAAGTCGTCAGTGTCGTATAGTCGATTAATATCGGCCGATGTCTTAATTGAATAATTCACAAGCACAAAATTGCCAAGCTCAATTCGAATCAACAAATCATTGTCACTGCTGGCTACTATTGGGGTTGCTTCAAATGTTTGCAAATCGAACAACTGATCAAAATGCAAATTGCTCAAATCCGCTAATGCAACATTGGCGAATGGTTCACCATAATTGTTGGCAATCTAAAAAGCGCACGCATATGATGAATAAAAATGTTGTAAACAAAGTTATTTTTAGCTCAAGCCATATAAAAAAAACATTTTAATGCACAATACTTACATAATTCTTAACACCCTCATATAAATTCATATAGAACAGGCGTTCAATTCGAATAAAATACTTTTCGAGCTTGAAGCGAGCCGTTAACTTGCGGTCAAAGTTCCGGTCGCTCTTACTATACTTTAATAACACATAGATGCCTTGCATGTAATGCTTCCAAGCGACTTTAAATTCGCGATGAGTACTCTCTATCTCTGCAGCAAGATCACAGAAGCAATCAGCATGATTGATGTATTCAGATTCAATCAAATCGCCGCCCAATGAATTGCCAAATAATTCACATGCATAGAACTGCAAGTCACCAACAAATATCTTAAAACTAATGGGATATTCATCCACATGACTGGTGTCTTCAGACAGCTGTAATAAAATACAGAGTTCAATATGATTATTGACACTTATTATTAATTTTCAGCTGATTGAACATACTTGAATCATAGAGCTGCTAACTGTTGATAAGGAATCAGTATCATCACTAAGAGTACAATTGTCATCTGACTCATCAACAATGATTTCTCCATCAGTGGAATTCTGACTAGACTGTAAATAAAGACAATCAATAAATAATACTTTGTTAGAGTAGAAAGTTCATACCTCAAAAAACTTTACAAAAACATTACTGGTGAATAACTGTGCATGCTGTGAAATGAACTCCAATAAACTCAATATAGCTGTTTTTCGTTGTTGAATAACATCCTCATCAAACCTACAAATATGAGTACAATGAGATAGTTTTTGATAAAAGCATTTGGTAGAAACCTTTTAAAATATGAAGCTGTTGGAAATTGAGGTAATGAATTTCTTATCTTTAAAGATTTGTGTAGTATTTTGATATCATTGTGAAGTGTTTTAAACTCATTGAATCTCTTCCACACAGTTATTTTTGTGACTGCATCTGGACAGTTTTCAGGGTACAGCTAAAAGTTACACAGATTACACAACTCACTCCATGCTTTGTTAATGTTGTTATTATTAGTTTACCATCGATATAACTTTGTATATTGTAAAACCTTTTCTGTGCTTTGCTGTGTCCGGCACGTCGAATATCCTGACCCATTTTACATCATTTACAAACATCTTGTTTGTGATATGCACACAAACCTGGCCTCATTCACACAAGTGTGCCAGGCAACTGTTTATAATTTGTGCAACAGATAACACGAATTGCTCACATTATTTGCAATTTATTTTCATTTCATTTGCATGCAATGTTATTAAACATTACATCGCACTTGCGCGCACATGACCATCCACATTGAACCAGAACTGTATCAAGAATTTCAGGCAACTTGAATAGTATCATATGGTAAAGATATTAAACTTAATTAAACCATCCAATTCAAATTTTAAATAAAACTACGAGTGCTATAATTTGTTTATCGCTTATTGTTAATAACATTTTATTATATTAGTTTACATCAGGAATGGCGCAAATCCTCTCTCTTGCAAATGGTGTTTTACTTTAGTACAACATCACAACTGTTGCGGTACTATTTTAGATGAGAAAAGATATTGCAACAATTTTCACTGGTGGCGCTGTTCGTAGAAATAGAACAGATCAAGAATATAGCAAATAATCATTTACACTATATGCTTTATGGTTTTGAAAATCTAATTTCAGTTAAACCAGTTAACAATATTGTTGTAACTTGTGGTTAGTCGTTTTTTGTGACTGTTAATGTGTTAATCAGTTGTTAATTTGTAACAACTATTGTGATTCATTCATCATTAAGTGCATTATTCATTCAAATTAAAGAAAGTAAGTAACAACTTGTTTTTTATTGTTTATAGACTTGTACAAAAAGTAATTTCCATCTTCAATTTCCATCTTCAATTTCCATCTTCAATTTCATCTTCAATTTCATGTCAAAATAACCTGTACCCATTAGTTCATTAAACCTGCATTTCAAAATTCGTTTGTAAATCTTCTTCAATTTGATAGAAAATATTCCTTTACTTTATTTACTTTCTTACTCTCATAAATTTACTCTCATTGTTTTGAGCTTTGTATATTTATTTTTGGTTTACAGTGCACAGATTGTTAAATGGATTTTGATGCTGTTGGGTCAATTCATAGATAACATGGAATAATAATTTGCATTCATTTAACATATGCATTCTACCAGTGTAGTTGTGATGTTTAAATAATTTTGTTCATTGTGGTTTTTTTCAATTTAAGCTCTGGCATTTTTAAAAGTTTCTTTACTACTATTGCCACTCTAGCTTCAGTGGGATAGTCATTAATTTGGGTATTTAATTTGGCATGAGAGTCTCACATAATAGATTTTTTTTATTTAAAAATGCATATTTGTTCTGTATATATTAATAAATATTTAATTTCTTTAGAATTACTTCTTTTCAATGGTGAGAGGACTTGTATTGATGATAATTTCTATGAAAATCAGGAATGATAAAGGAAATGAACTGAATATTTTCATAATTTCCAATTATGAATTCAGGTGTTGATTCTACATATGTGGTAAGTGGTACCATAGTGACAAATGCTTGAAGAGATGATATTCACTTAAATAATGAGATGTACTTGTGTTTCTTTCTTCAATGACGCTGTTTAGAGAGGGTAAATGAAGAAGGTTCTTATAGAATATAATCCTAAATGAGAGGACAACAATTATGTAAGAGCTGTGTTCATCATGACCCATCTTGAATGGAATTGTTCTTTAATTGGTGTATCCTCTTCCTACTAAGGAAACAAACTAGATCAGACAATTGTCCCATAATTATGTAGCATTTCAACATATTTGCAAACACTAACATAATTTTAGTAAGTCTCCAACACTATTACATGTATTTCAAAAGTTATTAGAAAATGTTTGTATTTGTACTTTGGTACATCTTTGCCACTTTTATGACAATTATTATATATTACAAAAAATCACTCATTGTATATATGAACTTTCAGAGAATCCAACATATTTCCACTTCTGATATATTACCACATATGCTTCAGTACATCTTTGCAACACACGTTTGTTTACATGTTTGTTTTATTATGCCTATTATAGTTTACCCACAATCACTAATTAATATGTTCTTTCAGAAAATCCAGCATAGTTCTACTTCTGATGCTGTCAGCTGGAGCAAACTCAGTAAGTATGTTTGCACATGTGGTTCAGTACATGTTTGTCACTTAGCTTTATTATATGCATAACAGTTTACCCACAATTACTAATTAATATGTTCTTTCAGAAAATCCAGCTTAGTTCCAGTTCTAATGCTGCCAGCTGGAACAAACTTGGTAAGTATGTTGGCACATGTGCTTTGGTTCATGTTTGTCACTTACTTTTATTGTAGCTGTTATAGTTTCACCACAATCTCTAATTATATATTCTTTCAGAAAACCCATTAGAGTATGTTGACATTTGTCTTTCAGTACATCTTTGCCACTTAATTTAATTCTAGCTATTATAGTTTACTCGTAATCACTAATTATGTTGTATTCTTTCAGAAAACCCATTATAGCTCCACTTCTAGTGCTGCCAGATGGAACGATCATGGTGAGTATATTAGCATTTATGCTTCGGTACATTTATGCCACATACTTACATTTTAGCTATTATAGTTTACTCGTAATCACTAATTATGTTGTATTCTTTCAGAAACTCCATTGTAATTCCACTTCTGATGCTGCCAGCTGGAATGAAGATGGTGAGTATGTTGGTATTTGTATTTCGGTACATCTATGCCACTTAATTTTATTCTAGCTATTATAGTTCACTCGTAATCACTAATTATGTTGTATTCTTTCAGAAACTCCATTGTAATTCCACTTCTGATGCTGCCAGCTGGAACAAACATGGTGAGTAGGTTGCCATTTGTGTTTTGGTACATCTTTGCCACTTAATTTTATTCTAGCTATTATAATTTACTCGTAATTACTAATTATGTTGTATTCTTTCAGAAAATCCATTGTAATTCCACTTCTGATGCTGCCAGCTGGAATGAAGATGGTGAGTATGTTGGTATTTGTATTTCGGTACATCTATGCCACTTAATTTTATTATAGTTCACTCGTAATCACTAATTATGTTGTATTCTGTCAGAAAATCCATCATAATTCCACTTCTGATGCTGCCAGCTGGAATGAAGATGGTGAGTATGTTGGTATTTGTATTTCGGTACATCTATGCCACTTAATTTTATTCTAGCTATTATAGTTCACTCGTAATCACTAATTATGTTGTATTCTTTCAGAAAACCCATTATAGCTCCACTTCTAGTGCTGCCAGATGGAATGATCATGGTGAGTATATTAGCATTTATGCTTCGGTACATTTATGCCACTTACTTGCATTTTAGCTATTATAGTTTACTCGTAATCACTAATTATGTTGTATTCTTTCAGAAACTCCATTGTAATTCCACTTCTGATACTGCCAGCTGGAATGAAGATGGTGAGTATGTTGGTATTTGTATTTCGGTATATCTATGCCACTTAATTTTATTCTAGCTATTATAGTTCACTCGTAATCACTAATTATGTTGTATTCTTTCAGAAACTCCATTGTAATTCCACTTTTGATGCTGCCAGCTGGAATGAAGATGGTGAGTAGGTTGCCATTTGTGTTTTGGTACATCTTTGCCACTTAATTTTATTCTAGCTATTATAGTTTACTCGTAATCACTAATTATGTTGTAATCTTTCAGAAACTCCATCGTAATTCCACTTCTGATGCTGCCAGCTGGAATGAAGATGGTGAGTATGTTGGTATTTGTATTTCGGTACATCTATGCCACTTAATTTTATTCTAGCTATTATAGTTCACTCGTAATCACTAATTATGTTGTATTCTTTCAGAAACTCCATTGTAATTCCACTTCTGATGCTGCCAGCTGGAACCAACATGGTGAGTAGGTTGCCATTTGTGTTTTGGTACATCTTTGCCACTTAATTTTATTCTAGCTATTATAGTTTACTCGTAATCACTAATTATGTTGTATTCTTTCAGAAAATCCATTGTAATTCCACTTCTGATGCTGCCAGCTGGAATGAAGATGGTGAGTGTGTTGTTGGTATTTGTATTTTGGTATGTCTAAGCCACTTACATTCATTCTAGCTACCATAGATTAAGCATCATTGCTAATTATGCATTTGCAGGTATTTCATGGTTACTCAACCAAACCCATTTAACGCGCGTGGGCCCAGGGTAGTTTTAACCATTTCATTTTTATGATTATGTTATTTATAATAATAAATTCAGCAGTTGTGGAGAATTACTAGTAGTGACATCTATTGAAACTGAAAACAACAGTTACAGGGACCATTTATCTACTTGAAGTTCTACTAGCACTCTCGAGATGGCGCCACTAGTAAAAAGATTGACTGGTTGCCTATTTTTTCCCCAAAAATTAAACATTTAAAACTTAAATAACTCTTTAACTATTCGCGCTACCGGGTCATGCGATAGCTCATTTTAATCAGCTTGTTGAGATCTACAAGTACACCAAATTTCAGCTGTTTTTATGTTTAATTAGAGTCCAAAATAGAATGCGTTGAAATTTGGTACACGGGTAGATCTCAACAAGCTGATTAAAATAAGGTATCGCATCACCCTGTAGCACGTATACTTAACGAGTTATTAAAGTTTTAAAATTTCACTTTTGAGACGAAAAAGTTTTCGTCTTATCCGCGTTGATAACATTGAAACTTTTTCAATGAGACGCATAGAGCGGGAGATATAAAGTTATTGAATTCTATTTGAATTCTTATTAGATTCTTTTCCGGCGCCAAGATTGTTCGCGCCAAAATTAAAAGTATCTCTCTACGTTTATGTGATCCCGGTACAAAAAGGCAAAAAATGAATATAATAAATGAAAATCATGTAGAAATTGAATTTCTTATTTTCATTTTTTGCCTTTTTGTACCGGGATCACATAAACATAGAGAGATACTTTTAATTTTGGCGCGAACAATCTTGGCGCCGGAAAAGAATCTAATAAGAATTCAAATAGAATTCAATAACTTTATATCTCCCGCTCTATGCGTCTCATTGAAAAAGTTTCAATGTTATCAACGCGGATAAGACGAAAACTTTTTCGTCTCAAAAGTGAAATTTTAAAACTTTAATAACTCGTTAAGTATACGTGCTACAGGGTGGTGCGATACCTTATTTTAATCAGCTTGTTGAGATCTACCCGTGTACCAAATTTCAACGCATTCTATTTTGGACTCTAATTAAACATAAAAACAGCTGAAATTTGGTGTACTTGTAGATCTCAACAAGCTGATTAAAATGAGCTATCGCATGACCCGGTAGCGCGAATAATTAAAGTTATTTAAGTTTTAAATGTTTAATTTTTGGGGAAAAAATAGGCAACCAGTCAATCTTTTTACTAGTGGCGCCATCTCGAGAGTGCTAGCGGAACTTCAAGTAGATAAATGGTCCCTGTAACTGTTTTCAGTTTCAATAGATGTCACTACTAGTAATTCTCCACAACTGCTGAATTTATTATTATAAATAACATAATCATAACAATGAAATGGTTAAATCTACCCTGGGCCCACGCGCGTTAAATGGGTTTGGTTGAGTAACCATGAAATACCTGCAAATGCATAATTAGCAATGATGCTTAATCTATGGTAGCTAGAATGAATGTAAGTGGCATAGACATACCAAAATACAAATACCAACAACACACTCACCATCTTCATTCCAGCTGGCAGCATCAGAAGTGGAATTACGATGGATTTTCTGAAAGAATACAACATAATTAGTGATTACGAGTAAACTATAATAGCTAGAATAAAATAAAGTGGCAAAGATGTACCAAAACACAAATGGCAACCTACTCACCATGTTTGTTCCAGCTGGCAGCATCAGAAGTGGAATTACGATGGATTTTCTGAAAGAATACAACATAATTAGTGATTACGAGTAAACTATAATAGCTAGAATAAAATAAAGTGGCAAAGATGTACCAAAACACAAATGGCAACCTACTCACCATGTTTGTTCCAGCTGGCAGCATCAGAAGTGGAATTACAATGGAGTTTCTGAAAGAATACAACATAATTAGTGATTATGAGTAAACTATAATAGCTAAAATGCAAGTAAGTGGCATAAATGTACCGAAACATAAATGCTAATATACGCACCATGATCGTTCCATCTGGCAGCACTAGAAGTGGAGCTATAATGGGTTTTCTGAAAGAATACAACATAATTAGTGATTACAAGTAAACTATAATAGCTAGAATAAAATTAAGTGGCATAGATGTACCAAAATACAAATACCAACATACTCACCATGTTTGATCCAGTTAGCAGCATCAGGAGTGCAATTACAATGGATTTTCTGAAAGAATACAACATAATTAGTGATTATTAGTGAACTATAATAGCTAGAATTAAATTAAGTGGCATAGATGTACCAAAATACAAATACCAACATACTCACCATGTTTGATCCAGTTAGCAGCATCAGGAGTGCAATTACAATGGATTTTCTGAAAGAATACAACATAATTAGTGATTATTAGTGAACTATAATAGCTAGAATTAAATTAAGTGGCATAGATGTACCGAAATACAAATACCAACATACTCACCATCTTCATTCCAGCTGGCAGCATCAGAAGTGGAATTACGATGGATTTTCTGAAAGAATACAACATAATTAGTGATTACGAGTAAGCTATAATAGCTAGAATAAAATAAAGTGGCAAAGATGTACCAAAACACAAATGGCAACCTACTCACCATGTTTGTTCCAGCTGGCAGCATCAGAAGTGGAATTACAATGGAGTTTCTGAAAGAATACAACATAATTAGTGATTACAAGTGAACTATAATAGCTAGAATAAAATTAAGTGGCATAGATGCACCGAAATACAAATACCAACATACTCACCATCTTCATTCCAGCTGGCAGCATCAGAAGTGGAATTACGATGGATTTTCTGAAAGAATACAACATAATTAGTGATTATGAGTAAACTATAATAGCTAAAATGCAAGTAAGTGGCATAAATGTACTGAAACATAAATGCTAATATACGCACCATGATCGTTCCATCTGGCAGCACTAGAAGTGGAGCTATAATGGGTTTTCTGAAAGAATACAACATAATTAGTGATTACGAGTAAACTATAATAGCTAGAATAAAATTAAGTGGCATAGATGTACCAAAATACAAATACCAACATACTCACCATGTTTGATCCAGTTAGCAGCATCAGGAGTGCAATTACAATGGATTTTCTGAAAGAATACAACATAATTAGTGATTATTAGTAAACTATAATAGCTAGAATAAAATAAAGTGGCAAAGATGTACCAAAACACAAATGGCAACCTACTCACCATGTTTGTTCCAGCTGGCAGCATCAGAAGTGGAATTACAATGGAGTTTCTGAAAGAATACAACATAATTAGTGATTATGAGTAAACTATAATAGCTAAAATGCAAGTAAGTGGCATAAATGTACCAAAACACAAATGCTAATATACTCACCATGTTTGTTCCATCTGGCAGGATCAGAAGTGGAATTACAATGGAGTTTCTGAAAGAATACAACATAATTAGATATTGTGGTGAAACTATAACAGCTACAATAAAAGTAAGTGACAAACATGAACCAAAGCACATGTGCCAACATACTTACCAAGTTTGTTCCAGCTGGCAGCATTAGAACTGGAACTATGCTGGATTTTCTGAAAGAACATATTAATTAGTGATTGTGGGTAAACTGTTATGCATATAATAAAGCTAAGTGACAAACATGTACCAAACCACATGTGCCAACATACTTACCAAGTTTGTTCCAGCTGGCAGCATTAGAACTGGAACTATGCTGGATTTTTTGAAAGAACATATTAATTAGTGATTGTGGGTAAACTGTTATGCATATAATAAAGCTAAGTGACAAACATGTACCAAACCACATGTGCCAACATACTTACCAAGTTTGTTCCAGCTGGCAGCATTAGAACTGGAACTATGCTGGATTTTCTGAAAGAACATATTAATTAGTGATTGTGGGTAAACTGTTATGCATATAATAAAGCTAAGTGACAAACATGTACCAAACCACATGTGCCAACATACTTACCAAGTTTGTTCCAGCTGGCAGCATTAGAACTGGAACTATGCTGGATTTTCTGAAAGAACATATTAATTAGTGATTGTGGGTAAACTGTTATGCATATAATAAAGCTAAGTGACAAACATGTACCAAACCACATGTGCCAACATACTTACTGAGTTTGCTCCAGCTGACAGCATCAGAAGTAGAACTATGCTGGATTTTCTGAAAGAACATATTAATTAGTGATTGTGGGTAAACTATAATAGGTATAATAAAGCCAAGAGACAAGCATGTACCAAAGCACATGTGCCAACATACTTACCAAGTTTGTTCCAGCTGGCAGCATTAGAACTGGAACTATGCTGGATTTTCTGAAAGAACATATTAATTAGTGATTGTGGGTAAACTGTTATGCATATAATAAAGCTAAGTGACAAACATGTACCAAACCACATGTGCCAACATACTTACTGAGTTTGCTCCAGCTGACAGCATCAGAAGTGTGACTATGTTGGTTTTTCTGAATGAACATATTAATTAATGATTGTCGGTAAACTATAATAGGTACAATAAACCAAGTGGTTAGTATGTATGAATGCCAACATGCTTATCAAGCTTGCTCCAGTTGTATCCATCATTGCATGTGGAAATATGTTGACATTGCTGAAAGAATATTAAATTAATGATTAATGATATTTTTAAGCCACAAGGTGATAAATAAGTGACAAACATGTACCAAAGCAAAACGATCAATCTCACCAAGTTTGTTGCACCTTGTTACCCTGGAACTATGATGAATTAACTGAAAAAATGCATAACTAATAATAATTTATAAACATATGCTGTAACGCAAAAGCCAGCACACTCACCAAATTTATTCCCACTGGATATATCAGAAGTGGAGTACCAGTTATCATGAAATAAAATACATAAATTGTGATTATTTACCCTATGAACAAATGCACTGCTAAATTCTAGTGTTCAATTGAATCGTGGCGAATTATGAATGTGAATTGTGGCTAATTTTCCAAATGAACACAAGAAGTTATATAGCTTTTAAACTAAAAATGTTGTAACTAAAATAGAAGGTTAATAAAAATAAAGAATTGCATGTTCAGGTACTTACCAACTTTGAAGCTAAATATTCACTTTTGGCTAGTAATTCAAAGAAGGTGGATAACTTTTAAACCATAAATCCTACAAATGTTGTAATTAAATTGAAGGTTAGATGATGAATGTGATGATCCATGCAGAACTAAATTTGAAGATGTTTGGCATTGCCCAGGAATTTGATTGTCATTAGTTGCTGTATTGCAGAATATATAGAATGATTGGCTAAACTAATAAGGACCAAAACAAATATTGAAATAACCAATTGACTAGTTGTGAAAATTTTAACTACTCTTGACTAGTCTGCTACTCTGTTTACCAATCACACACTGGCAATATAAATTATTAAATAATACATATGCTTCATGTACTAATAGAATCTATTTAAAATTCTGTGCAACAACAAAAAAGGTTTAGAATGACTGTCCTATAATATTTGAAACCTATAATATAAAACAAGGCCACATAATTTGTTAATCATTAATTCTATTTATTTTAGGTTTTTATAAAATAATGATTTTATACAAAATCATTTTGAAATCTATTCGTCATATTACATTTGTCTCAAACGCATTGTTATACAGCGTCCAAAATTGATTATGAACGTCTAAACTCAAGATAAAGTCATTCGCAATTTCTTGGCGCTACTTTCAACATGAAAATTGCCATCATTGCTTTCCAAATCAGGGCCAATAAAATTAAGAAGTGGCTGATTACTGTACTTTCCAAACAAAGTTGTAAGAAGTGCGACTCCATATCCAGTAGCCCTTTCACCCTAAAACCATTCAAAATAAAATACATATAAATGAAAAAAGTAATGACAACTTACACAATGAACGGGAGAAGCCATATCGACATGAATCCATATTCCAGCGAAATCAAACCCTAAATGAGACGCAATAAATAGACCAGCACAGCTAGCCTGAGCATTGCTTCGATCCGCTACCGAATTCTTCATATCAGCAATTGCTGAAGAGAATTCGCTGAAATGCAGTTCTGGGCAATATGGAATGGGAAAAGCCAAGTCTCCAGACATACGTCCAGCGCAAACAACATTTTCTTCCCATTCATCGTTGTTTGTCATCACGGCTGCATGATACTTGCCGGTTGCCACAGCTTGGGCACCCGTCAATGTCGCCATGTCCAAAATAATATCAGCTTTTAGATCGCGTTTAGCATATACAACCCCATCAGAAAGTACCAATCGTCCTTCTGCATCCGTATTATTGATCTCCACCGTGCGACCAGAGTACAGTGTATGGATATCATCAGGCCTAGTCGCATCTGGCCCCACAGAATTCTCAGCCAAGCAGAAGACAGCGTGCAAATTCTGCGTAAAATTGCTTTTCACCGCTGTATAAAATGCTCCTAAAACTCCAGCCGCCCCACCGCAATCGCGTTTCATACCCGGCATTGCAGTTTTGCCCTTAATGCTCAAACCGCCGCTGTCGTAGACAATACCTTTGCCTACCCAGGCAATTGTTTTATGTGCGCCAGCGGGAGTATGACTTAATACTGCCAAAGCAGGCGGACAGTTGGCAGCTTTACCAACGCCGTAAATTCCTCCCATTCCTTGTGCTTGCAATTGTTCTCCACGGATAATCACCGGTTTAATATCGAGACAATCGCCTACTTTCTTCACTTCCGACAAGAAGCCGTCCACGTTCATTACGTTGCATGGCGCATCCACAATAAAAGCCGCTGTTTGGATTCCATGGGCAGCTGCATCAAGCGCATCAATATCTCCCTGAGTTATTTCTAGATTGCAGTCTTTATCGTCTTCTGCAAATTTACCATCAACATTAATTTCACATCAAGATACAATCAATTGCATTTGAAACTTACGACTTGGAACAATTATAAATTCAATTGATACAGTAACTGGATTATTACTATTTGAAGTCTTTTTTGAGAACGTTGGAAATGCGCGTGCAACTGCGCATCCACTAGCATACAAATCTTTGCGCTCGCAAACCACAACAATGCACTCATCAACTCCCACAATAAAGTTCTGAACGAGTCTCGTTAGCGTGTGGGATCGTGATGGAGTATTATGCCTACTGCATTTGATAGGCAAAGCTGCAATAGTTGCAAAATTCAAATACAATGAGCAACTATCACTTGGCGATGGATGTAGGCTAGACACAGCGTTTCTGAAATACTATAATTTGATTTTTAATAAGTTCAACCACTCAATGTATTGCAAGCTTACTTCGTCGGTGACCCGGGGCTCCAACTTTGCCTTCACATCATCAAACTTCAGCAGAGCCAAATGTTTCACCTGCCCAATGATAAGAACAGGCGTCTCATGTGGGTCGGATCGGGTTAACTTCGAACGAAACACCAATTTCGTGTTGATTGACATCTTCAACTTTGCTGCAAATCAACAAATATATAAATTTGCATTCGTTCGAACTAATTACTCACATAGCCTGCAGGCAGAAAGTAATCTGGTATGGACTAACATTTTTATCAGTAATCACTAAAGCAAATTTGAGACTATTACTGATAACTTAATGGAAAATAACCTTAAATTTAAGAAAACTATTTGGGAAAGCTCCATCATCAAACGAATTATCATTAATTAATAGCGTGCTTCAATAAATATTACATAAGAAACTATAAATAAACATTAAACTAATATCGAAGTATAATTTTAAGTATTTTCTCCTGGATTGGCTTAGATACAGTATTAAATTAACGAAATTCCTGCCGTATCAGAACAAATATTATACTTGTTTTATACAGAGATAATAACATCATACACTACTTGAGTGCATGATATTTGAAGAGGCATTGTCGATATACACATAAGCTGAGCACAATTTAAATTTCTGGATATCACCCGCAATGATAATAATTTAATAATACTAATGGCAACTGATTATCAATTGAAAAACCGGTTCCTAGTAATTTATGTTCAATAATAAAGCTCGTCAATGAAAATTAAATACTTACCACGTTATTACAGCGGATTTACGAAAATAGAAGTGTGTAAAATATGAACAATCTGCACATATCAATCAAACCTACTTGCAATTTCTATATTAATAATTAATTATTATTGCAAATACTTTAAACCACGACTACAGAACACGCAACACCATCAACTATCAGCAGCTAGCCTACACTGTCGCCAACGCACCAATGAAACAAATGCGTGCAGCGAATGAATGTACGGCCGACATTATCAATTTTATCATAATAGTAACACTAGAGGTCGTCGTATGTTATAAAACTAAATTTATATAAATATTTATTTTTATTAACTATTATCGTTGGAATAATAATATATTATGGCTTGATATCCTTCGGCATATTGTCAGAGAACAACTCTACAATCGTGGAATCATACCAGAAAAATGTTCCACAATAATTATGATTTTTATTCAATGCTAAAAATAGTGTACTCTTTGCCCCTTCATCTGGTGTTTGAATACCTTTCCTATTTGTCATGTCTGTGCAAACATAGCCTGGATGAACAGAATTTACTCTTATTTGTTGTGTTTTTTGAGTCTTATCAAATTCATTTTGTTGAGCTACTGTCAATGCATTAAGAGCCACTTTTGAAAGAACATATCCAGCATGTTTCCAATTTTTAACCCAATCCAGATCCAATGATGTTCTACAGAAACCATTCTTAGCAAAAATATATTAATAGTGTATGAAGTTACCTAATAAATGTATCAATGATGTTATCTAGACCCTCAATTGTTAGTTCAGGTGTGAATTGCCTTCTTAAAGTATTATTTGGTATGCAAGCAATGTGTCCAGCTGAACTGGAAATGTTAATCACTTGTCCATCTTTCCTGAGCAATGGAAATAGATGCTTGCAGACACATTTTGTTCCATAGTAATTTGTTTTAAGTGTGTTCAAAATTTGGGTTTGATAGGGCACATCTGAATTACTCTACAACCAATGAGTAAACAAATTGTTGAGATAATGTATTGATTAACACTTACACTATATTTTATAGCTGCATTATTTATCAACAAATCTATACCACCATGCTTCAGTCTCAAATCAGAAGCAAACTTTGAAACACTTTGCTCATCATCAATGTCCAGCTGATGAAATTCTGGATAAAATCCCAAACCTTTCAATTCATTCACAGTCTCTTCACCTTTTGTGATATCTCTGGAGGTCACATAAATGAATCCTGGATAATTATTCTTGAATAGTGCCTTGACAATTGCAAATCCAATACCTTTGTTGCTTCCAGTAACCTGACATTACAATTTCTCAGAGGTTAAATACACTCAATTTTAATTAGTTCCTCACCACTGCAACCAATTTCCCCACTAAATCTGGCATGCTTTTAGTTTATAAAACGTGGTTAAACTAAAATAAATTCAAATCCGCACTTATCCGTTGCTTAATGGCACGGATGGAAATGAAGTATGTATTCAACCGACATCGACAGTTCGCTTGAACCGCCAACACACTTGTCCACGGTTTGCTACTTGTAGATAATTTCTAAAAGTGTTAAATCTCATGTTTCTTCTGGCAAAACGTCTGATAAGTTCATGTTTTTTCTATTTAATTTGTACACGTAAGATTATGTTGGAAAATACTTGATGATTCATACCTTTTGTTAACACTCTAATTTTAAACGTTTGTAATCTGTATTTTTATCGTTATTTAGGAATAAACATTATTGACGCGCAAAATATTGGATTACGCTATAAATACATACATATTTTATTTATTTACACATAATTCCAACGCTATAATATCAATTATAGCCTCTTATAACATGTAATGACTTAATTATTTTACATGAGTATAAAATAATGAAATTACTGTTCATTTCAATTAGCATTAGTTTACGTTTTTAAGCTAATATTAATAAATTTGCTCTAAGTTTAGATAATAAATAAAGTTGATGCATCAGTTAATTAGTCATACAAAGTAATAACAATTATTATAATAATAATAAATGGCCTTAGAGGAAGTCGTCTTATTTTAATCTAAATATTGCCAAAAAGTTATTCAATATCCTATGGAATTAACGCATAACAAGCGGACTTTATGCTGCATTCAATTTGTTGATCATGTAATATATTGATTTAATGATTTTTCCCGATAATGCAGTACAAATAAGTACCACTTTTTTAAAAGTCTCTGTAATAGATTCCTATATGCCAGTTAATTTCACGTCATGGGCAGTTTAATATCTTTGGATTTGATACATTTACCCTTGTAACAAATTTCCGTTTCATGTGATATCTCAGTTGACGTTGACGTTTTCAGAATGCCCTTATTCCACGTTTCAAGACTCATAGGAGTGATATACGTCATGGAAGTTGATGGTGTGGTACTTTCGACCACTGGAACAGGAGTTTCTGTCGTCGGTGTTGTAGTTGGGGCCATTGTGGTTTGGGGTACTTGAGTATCATTTTCAGTCTCATAATTCAATCCAGTGGTTGTGTCTTCAAAGGTATAATTTGGAGGTGCTGTCGTTGAATCTACTTCAGTCACTTTTGGTTTGTCATCCGATATTCTAAACATGTTGTAAAAGGAGTCAAAGAATCCATTTTCAGTTGATGTTGATGTATGTGCTTGTGTTGTAAGTTCAGGTTCTGTATTGACTATATTTGTTACTGTTGTAAGTTCCTCTTCAATAGGAAGCTCAGCATTTAAAGGTTTATCGTTGATTTGTAAAGAATTTTGACTGTTTCCTGTATTTTGAGACTCAGCACCCTCTAATCCCTCAACTGGTCGCCTCACCAACTTCCAAACACCCCTTCGGCGTTTATGGGTACTTGTTTCAGCCGTTTCTGTTGTTGTTGTTGTCGTTGGAACAACTTCCTCTGAACTATCAGGCGATTCTGTTTCAAGTTGTATAGGTGATTCAGTGTTTTCAGTGCTATCATCTTTTGCTTCAAGATTTTCTTCATATTCCTGCAGCATATCTTCAACAATTTTTCCCATACTATCCTCACTTTGTTCATTCTTCGCTTGCTCTTCTTGAAGAACTTGATTTACTTCAGGCGCAGTTGCAATTGATGGTAACGCCACGGGTATTTCACCATCTGAATGATCATTTGGAATATAATTTGGTACCTGATAGTTTTCCACAAAGTGTTTAGTGCCCTTCTGTATTACATCTTTATTATTATTCTCCTTTGCCACATAAGTTGGTCTGTAAATTGAAGCAAATCCTTCTTGATCTTCCTGAGGATCAACTGTTATCTGGAATGATGGTCTTGGAGTGGTTTGATACTGTTTAAATTGAACTGGATAATTGCCACCTTCAACATCTTCATCTTCAGAGCTATCATGATGTTTTTTAGGTTTCTGTGGTATTCGATAATGAGTTTTACCTCTGGTTCTAGAACGTTGCGTTACAGATTTTGATTCATCATCTGTTCTACTTCGGATATCTGAGCGTGTTCTTGTTGGTAGTCTAGTTCGTTGACGTGTCCTTGGTTTTTCTTCCTCAATAAAATCTCTATCAGTACTCTGATAATAACGCTCTGTTGACACACTTGGCTGACTAGCGTCGTAATACTGGGCAGTTGACTGATACTTTGGTCGTATCTCGCCCACGAATTGAACGTTGTCAGTGCTCGAATGATATCTCACTTGCGGCTGTAATTCTTCCTGTTGCACAATCGGACGCAGTGTACTACTTACATACGTAGAAGAATAAATAGATCTTGGCGTTTCAGCAGGGGTTGGTTCAGTTTCTGGCTTTTTGAAATTTGGTTCACGGAAGAAACCATAAAACTCTTCACTTTCATCCTCAGGTTCCGCTTCATATTTACGTGGTGTTTCTGCTTGTGGAGCTGCAGTTGTAGAAGGTCGTCTACCCCTTGCTCTTGATCTTGAACTAGTATTCTCAGTGTTTTCTTCTTCCAGATTCTTGATTGGCAATTGATTAATTTGATGAATGACCACAGGTTCAGTTGCTGGTTTAGTCAACTTCTTAGTTGTAATTACTATTTGTTCTTGTTGATCCGCAGGAATGTTATAAATAGGCCGGTAGCTGATATATTCTGGGATTACTCTTTGCGTAACTTGTGGTTCTAGAACTTGAATTGATGGTGTATGACTGCTTTGAATATGCGATGGTGTTACATCAACTTGTTCATACGCTTGACTGGCTTTTTCACTGGGATCAACAACTGGTCGACCACGCGTTCTGAATCGCGAACGTGCCGTAACAATTCGTTTTGTTGGGTCAGTCGTACTGCGTGCGTAACCTTCCGTGGTTTGATCTTCATCTTGGTACCGTGATCGTACCGGTGCAGGACGTCTACCCCTAGTAGCCGAGGATCTTCTCGTACTTGAGACACTAGATTGGGTAGTTGTTGAAAAGCGATTGCCTCTTACACGTCCACGACTGGTCACCTTCTTTGTGGTGGGTTCAATCAATGGTAGATGAGTTGATGGATAATTCGCTGTTGGTGGTTGTGCCGTGGTCAACGGTGACAAACTACTTACTTCATAACGCTCAACGTCATTTGGTTTGGGGGATGTTGGAATTAATCCAGGTTGAAGCAATTGACGTACTGATTGATCTTCTAAATTGTTGATTAGGTTAGGTAATTGCCCATGTTGTCCATGCTGTTGAGGTGCTTGTACAGCAATGTTATAATTTTCTACATTTGCATTCTGTGTGCGCACTTGTTGATGAATCGGTTCTTCGTACTCTTCTTGTTGGTATCGATAGATTTGCCCTGGGCCGGATACATAATTACCACTAGTATCATGACTCAACACTTTACTATTTAATTCTTCGTGTATGTATTGATGTTGAGGTTGCTGTACTTGTTGTACTTGTTGTTTTTGTTGTTGCTGCTGTTGACTTTGTTGAACTTGATGTTGTTGTTGTTGTTGTTGTTGTTGTGGTACAGCAGGAGCAGGAGCACGTGTTGTGCTTGGAGCATAAGATGGTCTTTGATATTCTCCGGAAACATCCTCACTTTGTTTATATTTGAATATAACTGGTCGATGAGGTTTAATTTCTTCGTCATATTCTTGAGCAATTGCTGTGTAATGTAGCGGCAAGGGGGTTGTTGATCTGCCAATGGAAAATTGTTCCCTTATTGAATACTTTGGTTTCTCAGTTGTCGTTGGTCGCGGCTTGGGTTGCGCTTCAATTATAGTTTCCTTCAAATACTGATCAACTGGTTCTGGGGTAGTAGGTGCTGGAGTGGGACGACTTCTAAAGTGGGTTGTTCTTGTTGGAATCTCATAGGACTCCCTCACATGTGTTTGTGACTGGGTTGGACGTGTCCTTGGTCTTGTTGGTGGCTTGGTTACTTCTTCTTCATATTCCACATGAGGAGCTGGTGAAGTTCTGGTTCTAGTTGTAGAATGGGTTTGGGTTCTTGTAGGTGTATGAGTTTCCGGTTCCTCGTCATCTTCTTCCTTTGAATATTGTTCATGTGATTGTTGCTGTTGCACATGCGAAGGACGAGTAACTTCTTTCAAGTACTGTCCTTCATTTTTTACTGGAGTAGTTGCTGGACGTACATATTCTTCATGCCGTACAGGAGTGGATGGTTTATTCTGTTGATGCAGAATTTCATCAATGAACTGCTGTTCTGTCAGATGCGGTCGTGAAGTTGAAGCAAATCTAACAGTTGATGATCGTGGTGGTATCGTTTGTGGTTTAAATGTCTCAATGTGGTATTTTTCTGGCAAACGCTGTTGGACCACTTCAACAGGCTCACGATCACGTTCGCGTTCTCTTTCACGTTCACGTTCGCGTTCTCTTTCACGTTCGCGTTCTCGTTCTCTTTCACGTTGTGGTGGTTCTCTTCCTCGTTGAGGAACCTCATGAAATCGTTGTGAATGAGCTTCAGGACCTCTCTGAACATTTTCGTTAAATTGAGGGAT
Organism: Aleochara curtula; assembly: GCA_963978815.1. Taxonomy (NCBI): domain Eukaryota; kingdom Metazoa; phylum Arthropoda; class Insecta; order Coleoptera; family Staphylinidae; genus Aleochara; species Aleochara curtula. The sequence continues at coordinate 12,396,328 of OZ022216.1, read as the reverse complement.
AAATGAATTAATCTGATCGATTTCATGTTGATTTATAACATGTTCTTCAGGAATAGGTTTATTAAATCTCACTGGGGGTGGTGGAGGTGGTGCTGTTGAAGGACGAGGTTGATATTCAAATTGTTGTAATATTTGTGGACGATTCTGCAACGTAAACTCCTGATACACTTCAGGTAAATTATGGTGAGACGGAGCTGATTTTGGTGGTTCTTTATCCTTTGTAGAAACCACAACTGATCCAACATGAGGTGAAGGTAATGGAATTTTCGAGTACCCATTTGGAGCCTTATAACTCAATGGTGCAACAAAGAAAGGGTATTGATCTACTTTACGTTCCACTCTATTAGTATCCAAACTAGACAAGTAAGGCAATTCAAATTTTGTGTACCCTCGTGGAGCTTCCAGTGTAGACGGCCCAACAAATATTTTTGGAGAGTTACTACTCACATTATCCTGTACATCAATAGATTTAGCGTTCTTCAAAAGTGCTAAAACGTCATTAACATCCGCATTCTTATTACCACCCATATACACAGCCAAGGGAGGTTGATGAGCTTTACGTTTTTTCGTGATTGTTCGTTTTGTCGTTGTTGATGTCGGTTCTGAAGTGGTCACTTCAACTGTACGCACCGTAAAGTCTTCGGGCAAAGGTTGAGGTTGTTGTTGCAGTTCCAATTGCAATTTATGTGCATTTAAAGCCTGTTTAGCAAAGTCATGTTGAATATTTTTAATCTGCTGTTGCTTTGCAGGCGCAACTGGCCGGTAATTAACAAACTGCGATGGCAGGTCAGCAATTGGTGCTTGTTGATAAGCATGAAGTCTTGGCAAATCAGGTCGTTTGCCAATATTCTGGGGTTGTAATGTTTCCAAAGGCACGTACAACAATTGCACGTTTTCCTTTTCGTCTGGTTTAGGCTGTTCTCTATGTCGTAATGGCTCTGCTGGTTTGGGTCGTGGTTCATACCTGGTAGACGTCACATTCACCCTAATCGGTGGCAAGTCAGGAATTTCAAAGCCATGAGGGAAATATTGTTGATTCGCTGAAGGAGGAAGTGGATCACTCAAGTATTCCTCAGGGATAGTATGATATTCCTGCGGGTGATAGTAAGGTACATATTGCGCTTGCTGTGGTGATTGTTGAGGTACATAAAACTCCTTCTGCGCCGTTTGCGCACGCGCAGGTGCTGATGGCCTGGAATTTTCGAATTTATAAGGATGTTGTGCAGGCTTCACGCGAACAGGGACTTCTTGGGGTTCGCGTTCCCGTTCACGTTCACGTTCATGTTCATGTTCACGTTCATGTTCACGTGTGGGGAACTTTTGATACGTTGTCGTTTCACGCAAATACTGCTGAAAGTTGGAGTTGCGCGTCGGTTTGATTTCTTCAGGAAAGAAGCTGTTCGCTGGCGGCTCAGCCAAATTCAGTACGCGGCCGGTCGCTTTCTTCTCGGTGCTTTCAACGACCGGTTGCTTTACTGCCGGTGCTTGTTTGGGCGCGATTGGTATCCAGTCGCCATCGTCATAGTTCTTCGAGTCAGTCACTTCTTGCCCGTCGCTGACACTAATCGCTAACGACGCTATGATGACGATGCCGTAGAGCAGATGATAGTGTTTTCTTAAAATCTGGAATCACAAGCAGTCAATACTCATTAATTCATTCAGAAATTACGAATCCGCTTTGCGCTTATTGCAAGCAGCTGAGTGAATGGCAAATTTGACAAAAGTATAGCTGGTAAACCGCGTTTAACTGGGGCACAAAAATAAGCTTTCTATTTTGCACTGGACACTGTAATGTAATGATCAACTTTATATGGTTCTATTGCTTTTTAATATTTTTTTAAGTCTTTCTAAATTAATTCTAGAAAATACCACAATTTTATTCACCCGCCATTATCTGTCTTTCACTGCTTAAAAACAGCTCAAGAATTAGGTTACGTAATCGTTGCATCGTACGTGTAATTTTATAATCTCAAGATTTAACCTTTTCCAACCAATCTCCTCGTGATCATATCAACATTACCTAAATAACAATAATAATAGAGAAAGTGTTTTGTTATAGGCACATGCATGCACAAAGAGATGGAGATAATTTAAACTTAACCTTGATTGTTTCACTATTACAAAATCCAAGATGAAAAAACCTAAAAACCTGAAGGCCAGGTTCAGAAACTTTTTTAATCGTTAACGCCGCGACACGAAGCTTTCCAATTCAACATTTCTTGTTTCGTATACTGCCGACGACTATCCGAAAGAATGCAATAAATAATAATACACTAAACATAAAAATTATTCAGTTGTATCGAATTTAAGCTCTATTATTTTATGACCTTAGAGCATTATTGTGGGCATGGCACAGTGTCCTAATGAACCGTATTGCTTATGCAAATTGAGATTATTTTTGTCTCAATCTCTGCTCGATTCTGAGTCACATTTCACTTGGTTAATTCAATTCACACACCTAACAAAACCGGATATTTTGTTAATGCGTTATTAATGCATACTTTTTGTGCATTGCTGATTATCAAAAGAACCAGATGCTAATTTAATTGAAATTATTCTCATTTAAGAACAAAATATTAATAATTAATTCATTTATGAACGTATAATCTTTGTGCATTCCTGATTGTCACAAGTAGGTAGCTCATTAAAAGAAGAATAAAAAACGTTATCTAAATTAGATGAGTAATTATGAAGAAAAAATCATATGTTTATTAGCGCATTAAACTTATAATGAGTATGTTGTCATTAGTAGCGTTGATTATGAATACATAATCAACTAATTTAAATTGATTCAATTGCTCCAATTCGTGTGTATCAATTAATTAGTATTTCAGCGTTGTTTGCTTCCGTTCTAGAAGAGAAGGCATCATGTGTAAGAGTTTGGTTCCGCTTTGGCAAAGAGAGACTGACCCGGTGTTTCCAGACCGGCTCGTTTACTCTATTAACTGAAGAAAGTTAAATTAATCGCCCAATATAGCATGCGCGCGCATCGCATGCGTGTGAGTGTGTTTTGCAAATCATAACCATCAGCACAATTATGGCAAGAGGCAGACAGGTATGCGGACGCGCAAGCCAGATAGGTAGAGAACGGAACGAGGCGGATGGACGCGTGCGCGTCCGAGTAGAGTGCGCGTGGAGAAAGAAAAAAAGAAAGTTCCCTCTCAAAGATGGCATTTTGTTGTTGAGTGCACCAAAGCCACTGAGGAGCGTCCACCTTGCATGCAGTCGGGTTTTTCATTATTTTTTCACACTTGGCTGGATTGACATGCGCGGCTTTTAGGAAGAGAGAAAATTCTGCTTTTTAGCTTACAATTTCAATAATTAACACACGATTTATATTTAGTTTTTACTCCACAATGAACAGAAAAGTGTTAATTTTTTCTGCAATCAGAAAATGCTCGAAGCAATTATTTTCTATTGTTAACAGTTTCCAGTTAACTAGCAATTTTTATTATAGTATTTTTTTCTAATTTAAAAGTTAATTCGTTGTAATAAAGTGTGGTTATTTTTTTTATCAATTAATTAACATCAACGTATTTGTAATGATTGAATTGTGCAAGAATAAGAAAGATTTCTTTCACGAGTTAAGTAAGAATTTTTTCTAAATTCACATTTTCTATACACTTTCCCGTTGATTATGATTCTATTACTAAAGTAATTTTGAGTACTGTTTCAAGTTGATTGATCGTAATAAACTCTGGTTTGATTTTTTATCAATTAATTAACAATACGAATTGGTAATGATTGATTAGTGCAAAAATAAAATAAGAAAGAATTGAGCTTATTTCTTGCTTAGAATTCGAACAATTAACCAATGCAACTTAAGTTAAGTAAGAAGTTTTTCTATAAGCATTTCATACTTAAGTTAATTTTCTATATTTTACACTTTCCAGTTGATTATTATTCTATTACCAAAGGAATGTTTAGTATTTTTCAAAGTTGATTGACCGAAATAAACCATGGTTAACCAAAAATTACTTTTCAATTCCAATACAGCTTAAGTTAAGTAATTTTACATTGGCAAATTACTTAAATCAGTTTTAAATACTTTAAAATTTTCCAGTTCTCTATTATTGTATTAGGAAAGTTATTTTTGACTATTATTAGCATTAAATTAATTAGCCATTTGTTAATTAGCCATTTGTACGATAATAAAAGCATATTTGATTCCAATTCCGATAATTAACCAAAATTTACTAAAACTTTTCTGGTATTTACAAAATAAATGAATCAATTTTCTTTACTTTTCAACTTCCACTTGATTATTATTTCATTATTAAACTAATTTTTACTAATTACCAAGTTAATTAACCACAAATAAACTATGCTTATATTTTTTATCATTTAATTACCATTAAACCATTTAAAATCATATTTTTTGTACATGGTTTACTACTTGAAATTTTTCGATAGTGACATCAATCAACGATTGAGAGATTAAGATTAATATCGTATAAAGTAAAACAAAGCGTAACAAAGCAAGGACAACGTGACATTTAAAGCATGAGAGCGTGAACAACAGGAAAACAGTCATTGAATTGTTCAGTTGCATTCGTTCACACGTACGATGGATTAAAATGTTACCATTTTAACTGTACAATGTTTAAATGAAACATTTATAAACTATACTAATGTACATATGTAATTACTCACTCATTAATTGTTACATAATTGAAGTAATTGTAATAAAAAATGGCTAAACATTGTTCATAATTTATTCAGAAAATGGCAAATGGCACTGCAAAAATCTAACGGTACGAATTATGTAAGAATAATTAATGTGCTTACTTCATTATACAAGATACAATTCTCTTTGGAATTAGGTGATTAATAAATTACAGAATTCTATGATTCAATCATGTTGGCAGATTAGTAATCTTAATGACATTTTTCATTTCGATGCGGTACATGCGATTCAAGTGAAGATTAATACAAAACATGATTCCTGGTCATAAACTACAACAAGTTGAGTGAAAGTGGACATTCTCTCCATGTAACAATTATATGTATAACAAAAAATCATCAGACGCCATTAATTAGTTGGCAGCAATTTCGTTCGAGAGGTGAGCGTCGTTTAAATAATTAATTAGACTGCGCATGTCCGCTATGCATTTGCTTCTCTTCCTTCTAGAATTCGCGTTAGAATTCATGATGCGTTGCGAGACAATTAGAGTGCTTCCTTATTTCTAGTCAAACTGTAAAAGAACGCAATAAACTATCTAAGGCAATTTAATACATTGTGTGCGTTTTTATAGCCGTCTATAATAATGCAACGAAATTTTATTTTTATTAAACATTTAACACTAATTGCGCATATTGTGCCACTTTTTAAAGCGTAAACGCGTAGAATACTTGTTTTTATGCACAACTGTCATTATGTATAGCAGCAATTTATTATTTAAGTTTACGTGTAAGTCAAATTTTTAATTTTCAGCCTTAATGTGGCTTGAAGCGCGCAAGTTGCTGGAACAAAATGATTGAAATTATTAGTCACCAGCAGCATTGCTGTTGCAACCGCCAAGGTTAAACATTTAAACGAGAGGAATGAACGATTCTTCATTATGCACAAAACAATGAAAGGTGTGTTCATTATGAGATTCTATCACTCTTTCTAAAGAGAATATGTATGATGTTTAGAGTAGTTTTAGATTAATTTTGAATAGCCATAAGAGGCATTGTATTTGCCATTCGGAATTTCTCGTACAGATTCGGAGAGAAATTAAGCGTTTATCAATTTAGTTTTCGTGGTTTTAGAAGAAGGATTAATTTTGAATAGCCATAAGAGGCAATGTATATGCCATTCGGATAAATTTCGTGCTAATTCGTAGATCAATTTGGTTTGGATGTTTTTAGAAAGAATAATAATTTTGTCGTACTGACTTGGAGAAAAAGATGTAAGACAATTTGTAAGAAAATTTGAGGTTGGTTTGGAGTAGTTTAAGATTATTTTTAAATAGCCGCAAGAGTCAATTTAAATTTTTCTGAGCTCATTCAGGTGCAAGTTGATTGTACGATATTTTGTATTTGGTTTATGTTCATTTAACGAGAGCCCTAATTTTCAATGACCATAAGAGATATTTGCTTGTTGGATTTTTTCGTACTGATTCGAGGACAAGCTAATCATGCATCAATTTGGTTTTGAATGATTTTAGGAATGCTCATTTGTAGTAATCATGAAAATTAATGTATTAGTCATTCAGATAATTTTTGCACTGATTCGGATGCAAGCAACCTAATTACCTATTATGTTAATCGTAGGCGTTCGTGCATCATCGACCCTTGCATTTGACTTATATGCGCTTTTTGTTACAACCACCAAGGTTATTTATTTAAAATACAATACCCGATTCTCGATTACATATAAGACAATGTAAGGTGTGTCCTACTACGCGATTCCATCAATCTTTCTGAAGGAAACATTCTTGGGTGGTTTTTGGACATGGTAATGAGTAATTTCGAAAATCATAATTGTTTACATTTGTGTTTATAATTGGTGGAAGAGGTGTCATTGTCTTTATTTAGTCATCCATCACACATGCATCTTCGTGCGACTTATGCATCATGCACATTTGAAAAAGGAAAGCACTTCAAAAGAAAATTACAAGCAATTAATACCCTCAATGAATTAATAGTTTGCTATAATCCAATAAGCATTAACTAAATATCTATATAATAAAAATGAAGCATTCTTTAAGTACTTAATTACATAGCAAGTATGAATTTTTGCACGACTATAGAGTTGTATGGTGAATGCTAGCCAATTAAGTATAGTATAAAAATTGAATAGTATTGAAAACGCATAAAATGTTTGCATGTAGGTATCATACGGCTATTAGAAAGTATATTAATAATGGTTTGCGGTATTTGTATTTGTTGAATTGTCGAGAAACCCCGTCTGTACACCGCAATTTATCCAGATTGTTATTGGCTATTACACTTTTCATGTTAGGATTTTAAACTTTCAACCAGTTCCAATTCATTGTTTAGTCACACGTTTAATTTACAACTAGTAATACTCCAACTAGAAAATTATAATTAATTGATAAAGTAACAATTTTATCATCAATTTCATAACCTTTGAAACTTTTCTATAAACTAATCAACTACTTAATAAAGTACTTCCTCAAATGCTACCATAAACATTAAATTCATAATTTCTATCAACGAACTTTGAGTTAACGGCTAAATAAATTAATTCCAAAACGGTTTTAGCATGTTCTTTAATTAAATATAATCAAATACTATCTAAAATAGCAATTTTTGCCTCTTTCTAATGTATTTAAAATATAAAAGCAATAAAATTAACATATTAAAACTCTTTATAAAATACCAAGTAAAAGCGCATGTATTTTTTTGAGTAAAACTCAACGTTCACCTACTTTTCCACGACGGCTGATTGGCACGTGAGGAAATTCGCAAAATGGCAAAGTGGCAAAAGGTTAATAACTAACAAGTACAACCATCCCACTAAAATAATTACTCAAAACAATTCAACTCACCATAATGCTGAAGAGATTTAAAGTACTAGATATCCAAACAGTTGCCGTTTGCGTCTCTTTGAAATGTCCAAAACTGTCAAGTTGCAAATTAATATTTTAAATGATTGATTGATTGATTGATTTCTCGAATTAAATTCTTATTATCAAAAGACACACAATTAATAGTCTTCACTCTGACACATTACGCACTGATTCGAGTGTCACTTGTTTATCGCTTTGTTGCTATTTTTGACTATTCAACAACTTTGAGGATACATGTCCGCTGCTCGTTGCTGGTGGCTGGCGAATGAGCACCGAGCGCTCAAGAACTGACAAAGGAAAGTCTTGGTGCGGCCGACGATTTGCTTCTTATATGTGTCAGAAAGTGCAAGAGAGAAATAAGTTGCCTTTTCGTTTGTTTCTATTCAAAGAGAGGGAATCTAACACTGCTGTTCTCTATTTGTAAATCATGGATATTTGGTGAAGCAACCCTTAATTTATGTTGATCTTACTCAAAGGCAGAGAATAGGAATGATTTAATGATCATAAAGTAAGCAGATGTGAGAGTCAGGTGTTTCAAATGACCTTGACTGTGATGCGTCTTTGGAGAACACCAAAGAAGAAGAAGATGAAGAAGTGAAAAGATAAATCAAACATTTCGGAATTATTTTCTTGCAGTTAAATAAATTCTCAACCGCATCGGGCTTCAGATTATTATCGCATTATGATGTGTAGAATTTTATCATAGACCACAATTTTGGTAATAGTACACTGCGGTTTTTCTTTAGTTTTACTAAATCCATTAAGACTTTCTTAGCATGGCTATTTTAATAAATCAGTGATTCTAAAACAGTACTAGTAAGATAATAGTAATTTAGGGTTTGTTTTGGAGGGCGGCAGAAATAAGGATAAAACATGAATGAATTTAGATCCAGCATTAATGGCAAGTTGATCGTAAATAATCGTGCATCATCGGATATAAGTTGGGCCTCAGATTAGTCTTTCTAGAACATTCTTTATTTGAATATTTATTATTATTTGCCTACATTGCATAATAAGCTTACTAAATAAATTATAAAATATTAATTAAGTTTAGAAATGAACAGGGCAATGGAAGTCAGCATTTCCCGCTGGAATCACCCCAGAATTTATCCTGTTTAAAATTTGATTTTGTACCCAAAGTTGATTGCCTAATTAATTAAAAGTTATCTCAAATCATAGATAATTAACTGAAATTTAATTATGAATTATAAAATAGGCTATGATCTGAAATCTGCCCCTAAAACTTTGTCTGAAATGATAATTAGCGAAACATTCCTTCTTCAGAACACATAGATATCCCCTCCGACCCCTAATAAATCAGAAATTCGACGATTTAAGTTTGGCAACCTCTGGACTATACTCTTGTGAAACTTGTGGTCACTTTTCAATTGTATTTGAGCACTTACTACAAGTCGCCAAAAGAAAGTGATGTACCTAAAGAACAACAATAGTAGGTAAGTACTCTGAACAAATATGGAATTTATAAAGCAATAAAACACGAGATATACTTTTACTTATGCATGCGCTCACGTTGAATAGAATTTGAGAGTTTGGACATATCATGACAAAATGGCTGTGCATTAATAAGTCGTTTGCGCTAGTTATACATTTCGCTTCAATAAACCACGCACACATTAAGCGCGCACATGTTACGCAAGTCCGAAATATGTTTACAACAACTATTAAAATACTATTCAAAAGAGTGAGAGTACGTACAGCCGCCATTTCCATTGCAACTACTGTAACAAATCTTTGTTACAACTCTTGGAAGAATGCTTGATGAGCATACATAAAAAGCTGAACTAATAAACAACGCAAGTGCCTTTGTAAATTCGTATTAAATACTTGTATTTATTCTAATGACATAAGGAAGACGTAAAGAGTCATTAAGATTTCTAATTATGAATAATCGACATCTGCTCAATTTTAAATTTAATGCGTACGTTAAAATGCGTACACAACTTTCTTTGGAATTCCAGAAAAATTATAAAATATAAAATTTGCTAACCTTCCATGCACGTTTAGCTCGTTTGACAAATCCAGATTAATTAGTTTCACTAAATTATATTCATACAATAATATTAAGAGCACACTTATTAATGCTTAAACCAGCAACTTTGTCTACAACTTTCTTCAAGTGTCCAGAAAATTCTTAACTTGTAAATTTGACTCATCCTCTATTCCATTTACTTCCACATCAATTAGCTCTATGAATTAATTAATAAGAAACCATTTTATGAACATACATTTTAATGAATCAACCTGTGGTCGATAAGTTTCTTAAAAATTCTAGAAAATTCTTAAAAGGTAAAATTACCTCACCCTCATTCACCACATAAATTTTTTACTAATCCATTTAATTCGACTAATAACTGTAATCTACGAATACATAATTTTCATTTAACCTTAACCACTAGTTTAACAACAAATAAGCCTCAAAATTCCACAAATTTGTCACCTCAATCAACTGCAAAAATGTTTATCAACTTTAAAATTCATTATCTTATAACTTTATAAACATTAAAGAAGAGCAACTATACCATTCGAAAGAGTATCTAATGTAGATTAAGATTATGCATCATCCACCACTTTCTGGTAATTAGCAATACATGTAATTAGCGTTTGAAATTTTCTAAATTAATCCTCTAAACGGAAACAATATTTGTTTGTTTAATTTCAATTTCAATTTCAAAATTGCACTCTTTACACACTACTTACATAAGCAAATTAAAACGGTTTAAATTCCATCGTTAACACCAAAAATTCATTAAACAAATCGCTAATTACACAATGTTAAAAACCATGATGAATGAACATGTTGAGCATTATGATTACCCTCGTATTGCAACGAGAGTTAATTGATTTTTTGCTTGACAATTTGAAAATTGATTAGTTATCAAGCTGATTAACAAAGTTTACTCGCATCGAGCAATGAATTTAATAGTGTTGTATTGCGCTTGTCGAGTGTAATATTCAGTGCATTCCCTTCACTTGCTGATATTTTTACAATGTCAGTAGCACTGCAATGCAATGCAATGCAATGCAATGCACTTTGTCGTTAGTTGCAGTTCCTCTCGTGCAACGCAAAGCAATGCGTTCGCTTCTTTCGCCGCATGTATCTCAAGTTGTCTGTAATTGTGTAAAACTAGCCATCCGACAATACTATATGCGCTTCTCTGTGCTTTGTAATGAGATTACGGGTCAGATTGCCAAGCGATTTCATTACATTTGCAAGGTTCTTCAACTACAACTGCGTTTTTGTTTCAAAGATCACCACTTACTATGACTTTGTAACAATTATTTAATACTTTGATATTTTCAAAAAATGCTCTGCATTAATGCAATGTCTTACATAAAAATAAAAGTTCACTTTGTGTGAATTTATTACTCTTGTTGTGCAACAGTCAATAATCACGTAATAGAAAAAAATCGGCGCCCGAAATTAATCCAGATCCAGATATGTCATCAAAATTGAAGACATTTCTTAGCCATTTATCACTTGCGTAACAACAGTAACCTAATGGAATTTTTTGTTGATATTTTTCGGTTCACACCCGATTAATTAATCGATCAATTCAACGATGTAACATGCCCGATTATGAGAGTATTCATCGATTTGTTACAATTACTTACATAAACAATCTATTAATCGCCATTTATTTACAATTCATTGATTTATTTATTTATTTAGATCAGTAAATGAGTGTCCAACCGATTATTGTCCGTCTTGGACATTTGCCGTATTTCTTGTTTCTAGTTTAATTTATGCACCGAGTGGAAAGAATTGCGCAATTCAAATGCAAAAATGCACGCTGCAACCAAATCGATAAATATGTAATTAATGTCGGCGTAATATGCAGGAAACATTATGTAATTTACACTCATGGGAAGTTTAATATTCCACTATTTATTTAAATATTTATAAAATAACTGTAGTAAATTGTTTGATTCATTATTTAACAGTTATTTCTGTTATTTCTTTCTCTAAAAAATAAATGATTGAAAAAAACATAAAATTATAATGATCTAATTTATTTCGTTTTATCGCAGCATTTGTTGCATTCTAACTCGTTTACTTTTAATATTTCAATAGGTCTCTCTTGCACATTTGATTATTTGCGTCATCAGACACTAGAAGCAATAAAATCGGCAAAATTTAGTCCAAATTATTGTTATAACTTTCGTTTCAGCAGGTATAGAACAATCAGACATTTCTTACGTGGTTCTTCATTAAATTATCTATCTCCGAGTGGTAATATCTCTTTGACACAATTTGACGCACATTAGTAAAAAGCCACTTGAAAATTTTGTTTCCTTCAAAAATTGATAATTTTTCAAAAATTAATTTCTAATTAGTAACATTTTATTTAAATAACGATATTCAGTCAATATATAGATTGTTAGTTGCAATTTGCAGAAATTCAAACAATTTTGAGATAGGACCACTGTGAGCTTGGAAAATGAATTTTGAAAATGAGGTGAAGAGAAGCAAATCGCATTACAGAAATTGTTCAATTTTATGGGTAAATTGTTGCTAAACTAAACATCCAATTTAAATAATATGTATGTAGTCTTAAAATTTAATTTCTCAAAACAATTTTGAAAAAGTCATTATCTATTTTCATGACAATTTCCTCATTTTCGCCCAGTATTGTATGAAAGTAAAAATGTTTTCTTAATTTATTTGTTGACAGCTTTCCAAATTCTTAATGAATTATTATATTAATTTCCAAAACTAGTATTAGTGACAAAAATTAAGAGAAACTAATCAATTCTATGATGATTACATGATAACATAATTTCAATATAAAATTATTAAATTTATTTGAAGGAATGTAAATGAAAATGTTTTCTTTATTATACCAATCTAATGTATTAAATTATTTGACTAATTATTTAACATTTATTTCTCTTAATATTCATGATTTATTCGTTGACGGATTTCCAAATCCTTAATGAATTATTATATTAATTTCCAAAACTAGTTTTAGTATAAAAAAAAATAGAGAGAAACCAGCCAATTCTAGGATGATTGCATGATAACATAATGTTAATTCAGTGCGATTAAATGTATTTGAAGGAATGCAAGTGAAAATATTCGTTTTACAAGCCACAAAGTATCGCAGAGAATTATCCTCTTAAATGTAATGATTCCTATATTTAAAGCATTCGACATAGTGTCGAGGAATGAGATCCACTTGAAAGAGAAAGTGCTCTCGCATTCTCGACGATAAACTGAACTAGATGAGTTCCTTCTTCACGAGAAGTCCATCCAGCGTCCACTTGTTTATTTATTTACAGCGAACGTCATCGACGCACAGTGCTCAATACGTGGAAAGTTACTGGTAATCGCTTATAACTTTTAAACGAATAGTGCGATTTTAAATTTTCTTTTTATATAACATACTAGTAAGAAAATGTTTATGAACGTCAAAGTTTTCTTAGTTAAATAACACTAATTCTTATTTTTAACGCAATATAAGTTAGTCGCTCAATTAGTGGTACAAATTCTTGTCATCATATTATTGCAAAAATCTCAGCATTTTTCAAATTGCTTGTATAACAATTAAAACCAATTTATTTATCATTAAACACAAAATATTCATATCCAAAAATATTTTGAAAATGTTCATTTGTTACTGAGAAAATGAAATATAAAGTAGGTAGACTAAATAAAACGACCGGGAATCATTTCAGTCATAGGTTTTCTAAGTTTGTATTCAATTTTCCCGGTAACTAATGAACATTTTCAAAATATTTTTTCACACGTGTATTCTATATTTAATGACAAATAAAATGATATAAATTAGTATGCACAGAAATTGCAAAATACCGAGATTTTTGGAATAATTTGACGGCAAGTATTTCTACCACTAACTATGATTGTTTAACTTTAATGCTAAATTCTACCTGAACTATAAATGATAACAAAATAATTTTTTCATATTCGTAATCAGTATTTAATTAGCTATCGAATGGCAGAAAGAAAATTTGTTATATCTCATTTATTCAAAGAGATAATTTGTCAATAAGTAGGTAAAAATGGAACCACTGTGCATTGCGTTGTCACCGTTGCCGTCTACTGTTTTAGAATGTAACCGGAAATTTTTCAAGTACGCAACAAAAGCAAAATTCCTATTCCAATTTCAATTTTGCGTTTTGCTGTCGCTTAATGCATTCACTGTTTCAAAATGTCCAGCCTTATGCGAGAAAAGCGAAATAATGGAGAATTAGAATCGATGGGAAAGTTAAAGTTGATTTTTAATGAACTCTATGAGTTGGCGGAGTTTGTGGAAAAACGAGTGATTGAAAAGGAAATTTCTATATTGAAGTAATACACAAATAAGTAGCAATTTGCAGCATTTCTCCCGCTATACATTGCTCGTATTGTTGTTCCACTTTGCGCAATTACAAACATGCAGTCGAGTTTGCTTTAATTTAAATCGGCTCGCGAAGGAAATTAATGTCAAGAACATGCACGCCATTCCTAATTTAAATCGGCCGAGCTTAAATTAGATTATAATTACCTAATAACGCATCACAATGGCAATGAAGTGCAAATTGAGTTTGCATTAAAGTTCCTCGCTCTCACAATATGTACGTAGTCTAAAATACTTGCTTGTTACTGCGTAATTTATTTAATACAATCATTAAAGTACATGTTTAACCCACGTGTCCTTGAATAAGCTGTAATATTCCCAGCATTTCCAATTCTTTCTGGAAAATATTTAATTAACAATAAGACACAATTGCAAATAACCCTTAAAGTACTTGTTGACGATTAGCAATGTATTCAGGAAGATTGATTTCTTGCGTTGAATTATTTGCTAATTCCATTGTTAATTTTCTAGCTGGAAAGTAAAGCAAGTTATAAATTTTAACGTTAATTACATGATTTTTAAATTATACTTCCGCATCCATAATTTGACATTTCTCTGATATTATATTGAACAGAATCACTCTTTTTCACAGGATAATTACCCATTATCACTCTTAAATCAATAAATACAAAACTATAAATTTGCCAAGTATATGACATTTGACGTGTCTCGAATATTCTAAATAAATTAAATAATACAGGGTGGTGCAAAACTTTAAGGATGAATTCAAAGAAAAGTACTTGAGATAGAAGAATATTTCATTGACAGCAAAACTTTTCAACTATTGAAGTTTTATCACGAAAAAATGGACACTTAGTTATTAACAGTTTTGAAGAGCAGTTCTGCATAATCCAGGCATTTTTATTATATTGTCTAATGACACTGAAATATGGCTACAGCTCGCATATCACAGACCTTAAGGTAGTCATTGAAAAATGACCGTTGGCCAATCCAGAGAAATTTTGAATGTAATTTGAAATCTACAAACTCTAGAAGAAGTAATCTTAATTGTGATTTACCATATCTGTCAATAAATTTTAATATCACAAGTACTTTTCCTTAAATTCACCTTCAAAACTCGGCCTGGAATTTCGCCCCACCCTGTATATACATCTTTAGAATATACTTGACATTTTCTAACCTAAAACAAGTTCTGTCACTTACCCCGAATAAATAATTAGTTAATAATATCAGTGATTTGTGGCACAAAATGACTCCTACATTTGCTACATGTACATTGAATACAACGTGCTTCCCGCAATCCAGGAAACAACAGAGGTCTTCCCGGTAATTGCTCTTTAGTTCTCATACCATCATTGCATTTCCCACATTTCTTGCAAACTATATCATTAACTTGACTTTCATTCGTATTTTCATTTTTACACGTAGTTTTACTTATAGACTGCCCCATTAAAATAAACGGGAAGATACAGATTTAAATATTAATTGAGAAATAATGCATTGACTAATGCAATGAGCCGAAATATAAATTTGACAATTCTAGAAGTCAAATTCTGAACATTCTGAATGTAAATAAAAAAGTAATGCAATGCATAAATACAATTCATATTATTAGGTTAGATTAAAAAATAGATAAACTGACATTAACAAATACCGGAAAATCATAAAGCAGTCAATATATTACCGCGTACAACTCGAGTTTATCGCTCTTGTTAAATTAGAGTGCAGTTACTCGGGCGCGAGTCAAGGAAATCCACTTTTATATTTCGTTCGTTCGTTCGTTCGTTACTGCACACGTCTGTCCGTTGTTATTATTAATAATCTCCTGGCTGTTTTATTGTAGGTGTTATGAAATCGGAAACTTAAGGTTCAATAAGTTTCTATGACGCATTATCGACCAAGCAGTAACAATAATCCAAGAAGAAGAAAAATCATCAACAAATATATTTAAACAATTCCGAAAAAATATGTTACACTAGATAGAAATTGCATAAAATTAAACTCTCATCTATGTTTTACAAGCATGTAATTAAAAGTGGTTTAATGAAATGCATCAACAAAAATGTTCTCTAGTCAAGTTTCTACTTTCTTGGCATTTTTACAAGATTTCAACGTGCAGATAATTTACGAGTGAGTATTCAAGGAGCGGACGGACGTTTTTTAGGCACAGCATCCAAACTAGATATACAAATTGTGTGTGTATAAGAAGTATATTATTATTGAAATCAACTAAGTAATAATCGAAATAAGAGCGTACGTTTTCTACGTGTTTGGTGGAAGAATATATTGGGAGAAACCGCACTGAGAGTAAATATCGTCGTGGATATTGAATACTTTCACTAACTATTAGCGGATGCTGGACCATTGGCCAACCAGACTACTCTCGGTAATGCAGATAAATGTGGAATGCAATAATTATTTGAGCGCATGTTGCGCTAAATGTAATTGCTGAAGGTCATTTACTTTTCGTTCCATGTCTATCCGTAATTAGCTTACTTATCTTATACGCAATTCATATAATTTAATAGTAATTTAATTAATTATTAACTAAACTCTTAAAGTACTAAAATGATATAAAATTCGGAACTAATTAAAGAATCATATCAATTAGAGAATTAATTAAGTACATATTACATGTTTTTCATGAGGTAAAATAAATAGTTCATGACTCAAATAATAAACTAGATATAAAAGATTCAATGTACAACCAAAAATATGAATTGTAATTTACGAGGAAAAATGTCGAAAAAAAAAAAGAATTTTTTTATTACATATTCCATTAGTACATTTAGTTTAGAAAACTATCAATAAATTTCAGGACGAATAATGCAATACAAACAAAGTTAGTGCTATTTATTGCATATTATTTGCATACTACTAGTACTAAACTGGAAACTTTAACCTTGATTATCTCGAAAACTTTTTTTTTAATTTCAATTTTTGTTTTCAAGATTTCTCAAAACCTATAAATCCGATCAATACCAAATTTACAGAAATTATTTATAATGAGACGAGTTAAGAGATGAATAAAGAATTTTAAATTTATTGCAAAAACATTTCCTTAAAACGATAAAATTCAATAAACAAATGATAAAATTGGTATTTTGTATTTGAACCTTCGCCATTTCTGTTCAAATCTTAACAAATCCCTTGTTCAACAAGAGAATTAACTAATATACTATCAAAATCCTTTTAAAATTTTGAATTTCAATCAACCCTTTTCGAATTATCTTAATCACCGCAAAACGAGATTTAAAAGAACGCGCTTCGGCAAATCCCGTGTAATTCAGCCAATTTTAATAATTTCTCGATGAAAAAAAATATGCAAGGTAGATAAACAAATATTCTAAACGATACTGATAAAACTTTGTAAAAAAATATTCATAATACAACAGAAAAAATCAAAAAATCCTACAACTCGCTCTCTTTATGCATTAAACTGCTAACTGACGGAAGATACGTAGCTAATTGAAGAATCACATAGGTTAAACAATTAATTATTATATTTATTACAAGTTTCCTACATGCAAACATAAATAGTTCATGACTTGCATCATTATTATTTTTGTTATAGTTTTTAAATCATAACCTATAAAACATGCAATGAACCATGCTACAAGCGAAATACGAAAATATTGTTGTAATTTGCGAAAAGAATTACAGTCAGTATGCGATTAATTCATTAAGTGAGAGGCACAGTCAGTCAGTTAGTGGGTATTGAGAGTAAACAAGCACGACGACTTGTTTCGTTCAACCAGTGCGCGGCGCACCGCATTCAGAAGTTCCTCATTCACCTTATAGACGGACGTGCCAAGTCGGATGCGTGTTGTCGAGAGGAAGAAGTATGTCAGCACAAAATTTAACTTTCGCCGCTCGTCGATGCGACCGCCAAGTACTTGATCATCTCACCTGCTTAGGAATTTGACTTGCTTCCAAAACCACACCCCGTAACTCACTCGCCGCACACATTTTTTCCTTCACAATACCGGTCGGTATTCTTCTCCGTCGTTGGCGTTTGATCTTTGACATTGTTTGCGCTTGCGCACGCGACACGCAAACGAAATGGAAAATTTGATTTCAGACAAGTGAAAATTTGTAATTTCTGTACGCACACTGTGCATGCGCTCTAAATAATATCCATGCAATTATAACAACAATCGATTCGCAACGTTGCAGACTTCAGGAAATCGCTCACTTGATATTCCTTTAGACTACAATAGTTGCGTTGTTTTGCTGTACAAAGTGATGACAAGCTCTTTACAATTTTACAATGCCAATAATAACTTTTCTATACATTAACAACAATGGTGCCGTTTGAAAACAAGTACGTAATTTATGACTTGTAAATTATTCGTTTTCACTTAGTAAATTATTGATTATATTACGGCAAATTATAACAATACAAATAAATTGTTGTTCTTTAAGGTGCGTTAAATTGCTCAAATGAGAAACGAGAATCGACTAGAAAATAAGAAAATACTTAAGTAATTGAAAAGAAGCAAAGTAAATAAACATATCAGTTACGAACTGTATGCTAGATAATATGAGATTTTAGCATGCCTTTATTGCGCGCTTCGTTTGTAATTATTTAAGAAGTATGTAGACCACAACGATAAGTGTTTTGTGCATTACTATTAGCTTTTCAATCATCATACATGCCGCATACTACCTACTTTTAGCTTGTTTTGCAATTATCGATAATTGATCTCAAAGCAAATACGCAGACGAGTGACAATGCAAATCGAAAGTGAGAGAAGAAGCAAAAAAGAGGAAGAAGAAAGTGCACACACAACGAGCAAGTTAAGATACAAATAGGTATAATGATTAATTGACTTGTTCACTCGAAAGAAACACAACAAAATAATATTCAGAGCGTTGTAAGTGCTTTAATTTAACAATTACAGTCTATATCAGAAATAGAGCAATGCAATATTAGTTTCATAATAGCTACAACTTCTTCCTAATTAACGTTTTATATCTTAACACGTTTTAATTAGTTTTATTAAGTCTTAAAATTAAATAAACGCATTAATGAAGAGCGCCATCTCAGTTTATGTTTTCAAAATTGTCAACACAACATGTGTTTTGCAATAACAAGGTTATGTTTAGTTTTGTCGCTGATTCTAGTGGTTTCTAGCAGTTTCTAGATATTCCTGGATATTTAGTGTAATTAAGTGATTAGAAATAGTAAACGAAATGGAAGACGACAAGAAGCCAATCTTCCGTGAACTGAACGCTGATGATCCTGAGCCTGAAGCCACTGAAATTGAATCATTATGTATGAACTGCATGAATTCTAATGTGAGTAAACATTTTCATTTCTTGTCTTTAACATTCACAAAGTTAACAATTACAGGGTATTACACGTCTTTTACTAACGAAAATTCCTCATTACAAAGAAGTTATCTTAATGTCATTTGCCTGTTATGAGTGTGGCTATAAGAATAATGAGATACAATCAGGTGGACAAATCGCTGATAAAGGAGTACAAATTACACTTACTGCAGAGACACCAAGTGATTTAAATAGACAAGTGGTGCGTTCTGATTACACAAGCGTTTTAATCAAAGAGTTAGATTTTGAAATTCCTGCAAAGAGCCAAAAAGGGGATGTGACAACTGTTGAAGGAATTATAGACAGGTCAGTTGCAGGATTGGAACAAGATCAAGAGAAAAGAAGAATTGACCATCCTGATGTAGCAAAGCAAATTGATGCTTTTATAGAAACATTACAAAACTTAAAGAAACTTGAGAAGCCATTTACGATAGTAAGTTAAAATAACACTTTCACAGGATGTTACATATTAATTAAACACAGTTATTAAAAGATATTTCAGGAAACTCATTCATAGAAAATCCAAATGCACCACTAACAGACAAGTCCAGCAAAATTGTTCATTTTAAACGTACAAAAGAAGAAGACCATGAATTGGGTTGTTTCACTCAAGATGAAGTGAATGATGAAAAAGATGCTTTGTTGCATCCAATCAAGGAGAATGACTATCCTCTGGAAGACATTGAAGGTGGTGAAGTGATGCAATTCAGGACAAATTGCAATAATTGCGGATCACCTTGTGATACAAATATGAAGATGACAAGTAAACTTATACACAAAATTAACTTTGAATATACTAAGTCATTTGTTTATAGGCATTCCTCATTTCAAAGAAGTTGTTATCATGGCCACCGTGTGTGATGTATGCGGTCATCGTACAAATGAAGTGAAATCCGGCAGTGGAATTGAGGATAAAGGGTTAAAAATTCAAATAGAAATCAAAGAAAAGGAAGATTTATCCAGAGATGTTTTAAAATCTGAAACATGCGCCTTGGAAATACCTGAACTAGACTTTGAAGTTGGTTCTTATGCTCTTGGAGGACGTTTTACAACAGTTGAGGGAATTTTCGTTGCCATCAAGGAACAATTAAATGATCCGTCATATTCACACTTTGCTGGAGATTCTGTGGAACCGGAAAAAGAGCAAAAGATGAGCGCATTCCTTGCTAAAATCGATGACGTCTTGGAATCAAAACGACAAGTAACTTTAATTTTAGATGATCCAGCTGGAAATAGTTATATTCAGGTAGTCTTTAAATAACTTTAAAAATTGGTTTTATAAATAAATATTTTTGTAGAGCTTATCGGATGATGGGAAAGCTGACGATCGTATAAAAATTTCTTCCTATGACCGATCATTCGAACAAAATGAAGAACTTGGTATCAATGACATGAAAGTAGAAAATTACAGCGCAGAATCATAGTGTCTAATCGTCGCCTTCTCGCAGAACTGGATCTCCATCTAATTTTTTAAGAAGTGGTAAACGTTTAGCTGCTTCAGCCCGCCATACAGTTTCATCAAGGTTATCGTACAGCGGATTTCCTTTAACATTAATAAACAACACGAGTCGATGCGTAAACAAACGTCTTACCAACAAATACAAGATCTTCTAATGCATGTAGTTCTTGTAACTTGTTGAATTCCGACCAATCTTTCACTAAGTTGTTACTAATGTACAGTACTTTTAGTTTTTTCAGCACATTTATGCCTTTAATCTTCTCGATGAAATTATAAGAAATCCAAAGTTCTTCTAACGTATCGGCTACGCCCTCCTAGAATTGAAAAATTAATATGCATAATTAATTAAGTTTCAAGAAACTTTACAAGGCCCGATAAGTTCTTGATATAATTTCTTCCAAGCGACAATATCTTCAGATTCTTAAGAGAACTTATACCAGCGATTTTCTCGATCATGTTCGTACTTAAACTTAATTTTCTACAAATTTAAACAAGTACAACAAATGAAGGATTTTCTTACTTGTAGACTTACTGTACACTTTGTAAAGCAGCGAGGGAATTATCCATCTTTTCAATTGGTGGAAATTGAAATTGAAAACCAACGTAGATTGCTTTGCTTATATCTTCGCCGGGAAATTTTTCTTCCCATTTTTTAATTGCTTCTTTTATAGTAGTCCCTTTAGACATAAAAGAGTAGAATAAAAATTCACACGCTTCAAAAATAGACGTTTGATCAATAACGAAGCAATTTCGTCAGTTGGCATAGTAATTGAAGAAAATTGTTTTCAGTAATTTCGCTCCGCGTCATAATAGGTGCAATTACATTCCATAAGTAGCAAAAGTAAACAAATTCTTAAACTTCTTTTAAACAAAAAGAATTTTATGTGGCCATGAGATAAAGAGTCATAGTAATTGTCCTGTATCGAACGATCATTATACATTTATGCCTGTATTCATTGATAATGGCTGATAAATAAATTGTTAAATAATTTTCGATTTTATTATCGGTAAACTTCGTAAGCGTACGAATATATCGTCCGAAGGCGACTAAAATTCCCCATAGTTTCTCACTAGGCCGCACTTCGTGGTTATGGCGTTCCACTTTATGTAAGACAGCGTCCACGTGACTGGACTTGGCCAATTGCTGGCCAGTTGATGTCTGCTACAAGGTCCCGATGTGTTTAACCCTAGAATAATTTGTTAATTTAGTCGGTTTCGAATAATTAGTTTGTTCGTGGTGTTTTCCGTTCTGCATCTGTTTCAGTAGCAGCGTCTTGCGCTGGGGAAAAAAAAGTGTTTGTCGTGCTTCGTGTACAAGTGCGGCGGAGGAATTTTCTCGGCAGGGTCGTACGTACGGCTGACGGTGCTTATGCGAAATCGAAACGAATGCCGTTCCTGCATCTGACGCCGTGGCGGTTCATGTTTTCATTATTTCTCGCGAATAAACGCAGTGCGCTTATTTCAATTTACATTCCGTGCATATAGTTTTCGGCCAGGATAGCAATATGGTAAGTTGCCCTTGTCGCAAGAGCACGTTTAAAACGCTGCCACCTTTTCATAAAACAAAACAAAAAAATCCGCACGTCCAATCCCCCGTGTACAATGGTCCCAAAAAATAGGTTAGTTGTGTACGATTTGCCACTTTTGCAGCTGACGTTATCTTTGTTATGTACTCACAGCCCTATTAACGTATATAGCCATAGGAAGATTTTATTATTCCTCGAGAATCTCCTTGTTCTCAAGAATAGTGCTTATCATTCGACCGTTTGTCAATTGAATCAACTACTAACAAAGTGTACTAG
This sequence comes from Aleochara curtula, assembly GCA_963978815.1. Taxonomy (NCBI): domain Eukaryota; kingdom Metazoa; phylum Arthropoda; class Insecta; order Coleoptera; family Staphylinidae; genus Aleochara; species Aleochara curtula. The sequence continues at coordinate 12,373,872 of OZ022216.1, read as the reverse complement.
ATTTCATTGTTTCAGTTCATTATCCGCTCGTTTTACAAGGGTTGATAAACCTTGCATACACGGTAAACTCATTATGCAATTCGTTAAACATGAATACACCCGTAATTTGAGAATCTACAGTATTTGTTTATCCTTAATCAACATGGTGCACCATACACAAATAACCACTAAATAAACAAATGTAATTCAATTGCTAATAGGTTTATTTGTTCTATTGCAGGAATCTGAAAGCAAAGATAAAAATCACAATGGTGATAGCGCCCACGAAAATGAGGTAAGTCTGCAATAGGGCCGAGAATAATTGCCAGACACATTACACTCAATTGAGATGGAGTTGGATCTAGAATATAGAGATGCGAGCAGGAGCAAAATAGTCGATCGAGCAAACAAAACGCGAGAATTTCGTTCGGTAGCAATTGGAAAGCGTCCGAATTCCTATTGGAAATTATAACATATTATCATCATCATCACTCAAAAGGCGGTGACGGCTATGACTTAATGGGCATGTGTTTATTGAAGCAATTATCACACGTAATTTGGCCCTGGTACACCTGTACGCTCGTGAGATAAAGCGAAGCATTCAAAGTTTGCGTCGTCGCCGTATTTAAGGGGGGCGGCTCATTACAAAATTTACATGTTTGTTTTTGTTTTGCGCTATCGTCGCCGTTGTTTATACACTGCTGCTGCTCGTTTGCGGACGCAGTCGATTGCTCGACAAACGCAGTCTCAATTAATCCACGAGATCGACGCGCTCTTTTCGCTGGGATATTCTTCGAACTAATAACTCTAATGCGCAAATGAAATATTTACTTTGCCAGTAAACATACAACTCGTACGTTCAGTACATTATGTGCACTGCTCGCTATTTATAAAACTAGATGCTGTGATCGGTAGCGCACTTTTCAGAGAATGCGTTTTCCCCACTCACTTTCACAAATAATTCCATTGTGCGCTCATATCTTTAATTTGTTATTGCTCTAGCAAGAATGTTTAGGAAATCATTAGATTGAGTATCAATCAAATTAAAGTGCTCGAGTGGTTGCATACAGATGGTAATAGTTCTAGAGCAAATTTGCCTATCATTGGATGAAATGGCATGATAAATATTCATTTAAAAATTATAAATTAAGATAACAAATTCATTCTGAATACGGTTTGTTATTTACAAGTACTGATTAATTAATATTTATCAAATTAATTACGCATAAATAAAAAATTATGCATTCGCGCAGTAAATGAACTTTTATCACCTAGACGGAGAGCGCAAACTGCATTAATAATGTTTCCAATGCCATAAGTAAAGATGGAGAAAAAAGTAAAACATAAGTTATGCATGGCAAGACATGACGATTAATGGGCGGCGGTGGAAGCGGCACGTTAAGTACGTTTTTAGACGCATCAGCAGAGTCGATTTTCCGTGTAATTTACGATTGAGAGATTATAGGGTGCCAATTCGCCTGCAGGCGGCGGCGGCGGCGGCGGCTGCTCTCACGCTTACGTAACGCGCGAAATAGTAATTTGCAAATCGTAAGCGTGTAGTAGAATATATAGGAGGCCTTTTGGCAATCGTTCCTGCGTATTATACTGAGTAAACATGTCTTTGAGTCGATTGCGCACGCGTGCAATTGCCGCCCGCTGACATATTCGCAAATTGCGCTTGTTTAGTTTCTATTTACGCGCCATCCGCCGATTTTCGTCGTGCGCCTGCCGCACAATTACACGACAACGACGACGACTTGAAGCGCGTCGTGTCTTGTTGTTGACCACGACGACGACGGCGACGAGCGTCGGTCGCGCTTTCTATTTGAGAAGTTGCAACCGCCACCTCAGCGCGCAAGTTTGTTTTATTTTCGAACGCGGCACGGTTTCGTTTACATACAATAGCGAATCCAACAACACGTAACGCGTGTCTCGTCGCATCATCGGCCGATGGGATCGATCGATCGATCGATTTGCGAATCAATCAATCGGATCAATATACACACATCGGCCGCGCAGGTCGCGGCTATAAAAAGTCGATTATAGAAAAGCGCCGCTGCCGTTTTCCATTGACTCTTCACGTTTGCATTCGTCGGCGTCGGTTGGCGGCGTGCGTCTTGACAAGAGTGTGTTCGGTGCGCGTCTTTATCTGTTTGTTTATGTGGTGCGCGTCTCGGTGCGAAATTGTTGTTCGAAGGATTCGCGTGCGCCGCTCGACCGGCGAAAGACGTGCGCAGCCGCCCGCGTGAGTTGTGACTACTGCCCCCGTTCTTAGCCGCCCCGCCGGCCACCGCGCCGCATGCCCATGATGCGGCGATGATCATGACGAGAATGCTCTCTGTGCGCGGCTATTTCGAGCGTGTGGAATGCAAATATTATTACGATTATGCCTAGATGTGGTGGTGTAGACGAGAGAGATGGACTTGGCAGGACTCTTTCGTCGACGTAAACGCAGCGCTGTTGAGGCGGTACATATATCTTAAGACTATGCTCATCTCATTACATTCCCTCGCGCATATGCAACACAACTTGCATCCAATATTCACCATAATGAGTTTAACTTTCATTTGCTGATACTTTAATGTTCTTCCACGTCATTACGTGCGACGTTTAAGTACTGCACGCTATTTACTAACATGTTGATTAACGACGAAGAATGTTCATTAAGCGACGGACGTGTGTGTCGTTTCTTAACGTATCAACAATCCATTAAGCGGTGTTTGCGATGTTGCGTGACTTTAAATGCCTATTGATGGGCGGTTGCCAGGACAACGCACGCACACATTGTTGTTGATGTTGTGTTGTTGTTTGCGCCATTTGTCCCTGCGCACTTTATTATGTTTTTAATCCAATTTTGCAAATGGCATTTCTTCGCCGCTCGGCGCACGCCACATAAAGTGGCGAATTGTTTATGAGCGTTTGCGCAGCGCGCGCGTCTTTAGATTTGCGTGCGTGTGCGCTCGGTTATTTTTGTTTCGAAAGTGTTTTATTATTGGCACGATGCCGATGCAGCGCACACGTTTTACGTGAACTATGTCTGTGCAAATAACTAATCGATTAATTATTAGCTCACCTCTAATTTCAAAGGCCACATCAACACACCGATCGTTGATTTTCTAACGATTTATTTTCCATTATCATTCGATTTGCTTGATTTATATTGTATTGTATGTATTTCATAGCGTATCCGAGGCGAGTCGATTGTTTACAATGATCTCGTGCTTTTGGTTTCCAGCCACGAAACAATCAGCAAGTGACGCCGCCGCCGCCAACGCCGCTGGACAAAACGGCATCGGTGACGACGGGCGCCGTACAGGGGCCGATCTTCAAGAAGGACAAGAGGAACTCGAGCTCACGCTTCAATATCACGCAAAATCGCGAGCTGCTTGCGCTGCCGGCATTGAAAGGTAAATATCAACGCTGTGTGGCATTTGTATTGTTTACTTGGCGCCGCCAGCCCCCCCGAAAAGTGCGGCATGTCGCTCGCTCGCCCTTTGCGCGGCGCTTGCGCGTGTCGAATGCAGGGGAGCATAAGACTGCATAATCTATAATTCCTCGTATTTCGCCTTCTTAATCGGCTGCGTGCATCCATGCGAATGAACTCGTGGTCGATTGTTGTCTTCCCGACGCGGTGCGGAAGTGTGTTGTGTGCATACGGTGCGTGCGCTCATCATTCGCGGGGGTGGTGCGTGCAGCAGCGCACGCGAGAGATAATGGTGGCCGTGGCTGCGACGCGTTGGGTGTCAGTTGCTCCAAGGTCCTGTGCGCGGCTTCCTTCGTAATGGTGCACTCCACGTTTGCGCAAGGTCATGTCATGGGGGGTCGCGATACATCACCGCTGGGCATACCGAAGTCGCCATCATTCCACAGCGGACTCGATTTGGTCGCGTCCGCGAGCGTCGACTCGCTGCACTCGCACTCGCCCTCGACGCACTTTGACGTCGAGCAGGCGGATTTCGCCTTCGACGAGCCGGGCCAGTTCCGGCTGAAACGCGTCGCGCCGATGACGGGCGCCGAGGGTGCGAACGCGCCGCGGTACAGCATGTGCACGGCGAAGCGCAAGGACGATGCGGAGGATAGCGACGGGCGCGACGACGTCTTCAACGAAGATGCGACGCGGTGCAACGGCCGCTTTCTTGGCCGATTGCCACTATTAGCAGGTGACTAACTTTTCTGCCCCGCTACAATGCGACACGCCGCCCCCACGACACGGTAAACAACGATCATCGCTAGTGTACATGCTCTTCCCGACATCTTTTTTTTTGTTGGTTGGTTGGTTGATTCCCATCGCGTACATTGTTATGAATTTGGTTACACATTTGGTTCATAAACGCGCAAGCGATTCAGTTGTCTAATCGACTCTTAATTAGCAACCTTGGAACATGTATTTTTTCCCGTAATCGTACACGTGCGTCGTTTGTTAACTCAATTGCCCGGCTGGGAGGTGAATCCCAATGAGCACTTGTTGCCAAACGTCCGTTCATGCATCTATTTGTGCAATTCGCATGCGGTACACGCATTAATAATCGTATTTCCATTCGCAGACGCGCCGCCTGCATCGAGGGAGGAATTATTTATCAAAAAGTTGCGGCAATGTTGCGTTTTGTTCGATTTTGCCAGCGATCCCCTATCGGACTTGAAATGGAAGGAGATCAAACGCTCAGCGCTCCAGGAGATGGTCGATTTTGTGATAACCCAAAAGGGTGTACTAACAGATCCAATTTATCCAGAAGCTGTAAATATGGTGGGTACATTTTCCTCTTGGAACAGTAGGAATGGTTAATATGATTCTGATTTGTAGTTTGCCACAAATCTATTCCGAACACTTCCGCCATCATCGAATCCGAACGGTGCCGAATTTGACCCCGAAGAGGATGAACCGACGCTGGAGGCGGCCTGGCCCCATCTGCAGCTCGTCTATGACCTTTTCCTCAAAGTATTAGAAGCGCCCGAATTTCAGCCGAACACGGCGAAGCGCTATATCGACCAGAAGTTCGTGCTCAACCTGCTCGACCTCTTCGATTCGGAGGATCCGCGCGAACGCGACTTTTTGAAAACGACGTTGCATCGCATGTACGGCAAATTTCTTGGGCTGCGCGCATTCATTCGCAAGCAGATCAACAACGTCTTCTATCGCTTTATCTACGAAACGGAGCACCATAATGGCATCGCCGAGCTGCTCGAGATTCTCGGCTCGATCATCAACGGTTTCGCCCTGCCTCTCAAGGAAGAGCACAAAGTATTTTTGCTACGAGTATTAATGCCTTTACACAAAGTGAAATCATTGTCCGTGTACCATCCGCAACTCGCCTATTGCGTCGTGCAGTTCCTCGAGAAGGATCCGAGTCTTACGCAGTCGGTGATAGACAGCCTGCTCAAGTACTGGCCGAAGACGCACAGTCCCAAGGAGGTGATGTTTCTCAACGAGCTCGAAGAGATACTCGATGTGATCGAGCCGGCTGAATTTCAAAAAATCATGAAGCCCCTCTTCAAACAACTTGCCAAGTGCGTCTGCTCGCCGCACTTCCAAGTTGCCGAGCGTGCGCTATACTACTGGAACAATGAATACGTCATGTCGCTCGTATCGGAGAATGCGGCCGAAATAATTCCGCTCATGTTTCCCAGCCTCTTTCGAAATTCGAAAAGCCACTGGAACAAAACAATACACGGCCTCATCTACAATGCGCTGAAGCTGTTTATGGAAATGAATCAGAAACTTTTCGATGAATGCTCGCAGCAATTCAAGCAGGACAAGCAAAGGTACGATACTCGTTGATGGCGAGGAAGTTTTACTGAATGCGTTTGATTTTAGGGAGAGGGAACGGCAAACTAAGCGCGAAGAGAGCTGGACTCGTGTTGAGATAATGGCGAAGCGAAAAAACCCTGGATACGAGAAGATCATCAACCACCAGCAAAACGTAGAATACAATAATATTGTGAACAGCCCGGAAGATGATTGCGACGTAAATATTGAAAATATTGAACACGAAGTTCAGGAGGTAATGAGTGATATGCTTTTTTATTAACATACTTATTTTGTTTTAATTACGATTTGTGCATATTTTATCAATGATAATGACTTCATAATTCTATTATTGCAGGTGCGTAGCAAAGCACGTAATGCCAGTAAACCGCTCGTGCGACGCAAGAGTGAAATACCCAAGGATCAATACACGGTGAAGGCATTGAACGAACATAAAAGAGCTGATGAATATTTATCAACTCCGCCTGATGTGAACAGGTGCTAGTCCAGGAACAAATTATTGGCCCGAGTTTATGATTTTGCTCGATACGCTATGCTCCACGATTTTGCAGTGATTCTTGATTTGAAAACTTAACTAAAACATTCAGATCACACAGAATTGTTTTGCAATGGAGTGCCAACTACCGAAACAAACAAAACGCAAACGTGCAACATCCAAGGGGGGATAGGGGAGACGGAATAAACAAACACACAGAGCAACACACAATATAATACACCAAAAGCCAGGAGTAACACTCATACGTATTTCAAGTTGGAAAAACGTTTATTTAGATAGGTTTTGCATAAGTAATTGATAGTCAACCTGCAGGAACGGCGCTTTGCGAGAGCATCATTCATGCGCTTTGCGAACCGATTTTGTATATGAGAGAGAGACATTTGCATAGTGTTTATATTCGTAGCTTTCTAAGTTCTCGTGCGCTAGTGCACTTAGTGATAATAAACCTATATTACTTCATATTTACTAATATCTATAGCAACCGTCTTGTTTTAAAAAAGAACTTTGTACGCTCGAGATGAAGATGAAATATTTTTATTATATTTTATACAGATATACGTACGTAATATTTTGACTACATCCGCGGATGATGATTATGATGATGATGCACACGAAAACGAAAACATACACTAGATACACCAGAAAAAACACACACACTCCATTGTTCGAAGCGCTTCAAGATGATGTTTACGTAGCACGTTAGTTTCAAAGGAACGTAGTGTGACAATAACATTATTTCTATAATATAAATATATAAATAGTAATGTATTTTCACCCAGGGTGCTTTATGATTGGCGAACAACACACTAGTCACACATTTGCATCATCGCGTGACCATCCAGTATGTGACTAAAGCGGACCTTTGAGCATACAAAACCAAATATTTACTACTACAATTTTTGATACAAAATGCCCGAGTTTTTACACTGCGCTCGTGCGTGGTTTAGTTGTGTAATTTGAATTTGCGCGGGCCGGCCATGTTGCGCATCGGTTTCTGTCATGGTAATTAATTTCTTTTGAATGCTAGTTTTATTTTAGTGGATTATTTAATATTTTACTGGATTATTGTCCGCAACTGTGCGCTGCATTGATTATTATATGTAAATTATTATTTTCGTAATGTTTACTCTTGGAGGATGGCGGCAAGCAACACACTAATAAATTTATCTCGGCGCTAATCAATCTGCGATTACTGATAGAATCAATTATTTGCTGGTCGTTACATGTGTCAGTTGGTGATATGCGCTAAGATTGCTACTATAAACACACACCTTGTTATTGTGCATAGTCTAAGCTTAAAACAAATCACGCATCAGGAAGAAATACGATCAAAAGTATCTAATGTGCAAAGACTAGTTTATTAAATGGGGAAGAAATACAATATACAATAATACGAATAAATTTCTAACTGGTGTTGCTATATGACTAATGAAGACAAAACAACATTTTAACAAACAAAAACGTGAATTCTGTATGGGTAAATATGTTCTAAAAATTAAATCTGCTAATAAGGATTCGTGTTACAAATGAATATATTTGGGGGGAATATTGGTAAATTGAGATTGGGAGTGTATATAAATGATACAAATGGTAAGGGCGAGATACATAAAGATACAAAAAAACTGATAAGAGTCATGTTATTGTTATATAGTATTTTTTTAAATGTATAAGCTTTGCTTTGACTTTACAGCATGGACATGAACGTCGTTATTATTTTTAGTCGCATCTATAAATCATTTACACATTTACAAATACGAAATTGATTTCATTTTCTAATTGTGGTCAAAAGCAATAATAAAATTGTAAACATTCACAGAACTCAAATTCCTGGTTTAATAGTAATTATTTAGAAGTTAGTTGAAATTTTTTTGCTTCCTTTAATGCTAATTGAATTTCATTGTCACCGCAGAGTGAGTGCGATGAGTTGCCTATAGTAGACGTCCATATTCTTCGCCGAGACAGCTAGTTCATTAATAAAGTAAAAGTGACGTGTGACGTAACTGTCTGGTAGAAAAACAATATTAGTTATTAAGAAGGAACTCAACTGGCTACCAATTGCTCTTAGTTTGCGTGGGTTGATCAAAGTGTGGATTTGCAAATTGTATTGATAGCCAGCTAAAAACACGAGCGGCTCTTCGGCGCGCACCGAGCGACGAACGAATTTATGAATGTGCGTCCGGCGGTCGTCAGATCGTGAGAACAATATGGCAGTTGATAAGTAGTAATAATATTGTTGTGCTCGCGGAGTGTTCGGCGATCAGATTGTTGTTGCGATCGGTGCGTGAGGCTGGACAAGTGAGTGAATTTGTCGTCGCAATGCTGACGTTTTCGCCACCACCTGTAGTGAAGCGGCTGCTCGGCTGGAAAAAAGTTTCGGATGCGGACGATAAATGGTGCGACAAAGCCGTCAAGAACCTGGTGAAGAAACTCAAGAAAAACGGCGCGATCGAGGAACTGGAACGAGCCGTCTCGTCGCAAAATCCAAACACGAAATGCGTCACAGTCACCAGGTATGTGTCTTATCATCGTTCAACGCAATTCAATCGCCAAATTTCGCCATTCGCGTTGCAGTGGCCTCCTCGCCTGCCATTTCGCTGTTTGAAGTTTAAGGTCATATTATGGATTTGTTGTGTTGTGTGCCCCCCTCGCCCCACTCAGTCTGGCTTGTGACCTACCCTAAATGTCTAGCAAATGCGCTGGATCCTTCCTATTCGCACTGCCTATGCTCGAAACCCGGCCGAATTATTCAATTAACGTGATCAAGACGGTGCGTGATTGCCGATTTGCAAACGTATCATTGGCCATTGGCGCATATAGCGATTGTAAGTGCATTAGAATCTAAACTAATGACATCATACTACGCACAACAAATCACTGTTTATATTTAGAATTCCTCTTTCTTGTCCGATTGGAGATTAATCTCTCGCTTTGGATGTGATTCATAGGGCTAGGCCTTCTGCCGAAATTGGATCGAATATTCAACAGCGCAAAGGATTGCCACATGTTATATATTGTCGATTATGGCGATGGCCCGAATTGCAATCGCATCATGAGCTAAGGTCTCTCGATCACTGCGAGTTTGGTTTTTCGTTAAAGAAGGACGAAGTTTGCATCAATCCATATCATTACACACGGATCGAGAGTCCAGGTATGGGTATAATTATAACATTCTTACTCAATGATCCATGACATTTTATTAATTACATTTTTGTAGCTTTACCAGCAATACTGGTGCCGCGGCATAACCTGACAAATGATGAAAATAATATATATCAACACTCACTTGAGGATTTAAGTACATCTGTTCCAGAGAATACCTCCTTTCCTCATAATACCAGTTCTCTAGGGTAAGTGTGTTTATCATGAATAACAAACATTGTATGAGTTGTGAGTTTGTTGTAATTATTTGTCAGTATATAAATACTATTGTTAATCATTATTTTATCTTGGTACAGTAGTTTACATATGCAACACAGTGGCTATATGGATACAGTTGGAATATGCTCAAATGGTCCTCCAACCAACCTGGAGTCACCGCACAATGCGGCACCTCCAACGGAAACCCCGCCTCCAGGATATATGTCTGAGGATGGTGACCCCATTGATCCAAATGATAATATGAGTTTGTCACGACTGACGCCTAGTCCACCGGTGGATGCGCAACCCGTTATGTACTGCGAGCCTGCATTCTGGTGCAGTATAAGCTACTACGAACTGAACACACGAGTAGGCGAAACGTTCCATGCCAGTCAACCAAGCATCACAGTCGATGGATTCACGGATCCGAGCAATTCAGAAAGGTATGTACTTTATCACTATCAACGATATGCGTATAATGAATGTTACTTATCTACACATTGAACAGGTTTTGCCTCGGTTTACTGTCCAACGTGAATCGAAATATTGTCGTCGAGCAAACGCGACGGCATATAGGAAAAGGGGTGCGATTGTACTACATTGGCGGCGAAGTTTTTGCGGAATGTCTCAGCGATTCAGCGATCTTTGTACAATCGCCCAATTGCAATCAACGATACGGATGGCATCCCGCGACTGTATGTAAAATTCCTCCCGGTTGTAATCTCAAAATCTTCAACAATCAGGAGTTTGCCGCGCTGCTCTCGCAAAGCGTGAGTCAGGGTTTTGAGGCCGTCTACCAACTCACTCGTATGTGCACAATTCGGATGTCGTTCGTTAAGGGTTGGGGTGCCGAATATCGAAGACAAACGGTTACCTCTACGCCCTGCTGGATCGAGCTACATTTGAATGGACCACTGCAATGGCTCGATCGGGTCTTGACTCAGATGGGTTCACCTCGTCTACCATGTAGTTCGATGTCTTAAATGCGTGCAGCTGAATGGTACTTTAATTATTGGGTAAGAGAACCACGGTAGTGATCATCTATCTATTACCTTCATGTAATCTACCTTAAAACCAACAAGCAACCAACACTTATGAAACATAGTCAGACGAACTTAGCCAGGATACAAGTTTAACAATATTATCGCTCAGGGTTTCAACAAATGACTTTAATATACAATTCTGTACATTGCAAGTACAAACAACAAATTGATATACATGAAATCTTCGAGACCCCTTTTTTGCATTTATAAAATGTGTTCTATATACACGTAATTAATTCATTGATTAATGGAACTCTCGACTTAAACATACACATGCAGCGTTGGGATGCAATTGACGCAATGATTATTATTCATTATTTGCAGTAGTAAACAAGATTGTTAGGCGTACAAATTAATGACGAGAATACAAATTTGCAATTGATCATATTTTTATACAGGCGTTGATCTCAGATGGAGTCGTTACAGAGAACTCGTTTAAATTGTTGAAATAGTAAACCTATACGATTATTACGATGCGTTATCAATTTTCATGGATGAACACATGTAAAACCATACCAGCAAATCTGTTGTCGCGCAAGCGTCTCAACACTAATGGTACTAAGAATAATTGCCCAACAATTGAAATTAGTAGATTGTAGCATCTTATTAGCTTTATACGTGTATACATAACGTTTGCCACTTGATTATACGCAAGCGTATTGGTATTATTCGTTGTTAATGTTGCAAACTTCGTTTCGAACGCTTGAATCCTTTTCGATCGAAATCATCCGGAGCGCTGAATAAAACCAAAAAAAAGAAAGATTGATTCTATTCATTGTTGACCATTATTAATTATTATTTTAACGCTTAAAACGCATGTACAAAGTTTTTATCATCAATTTTTATCATCGAAATTTATCATCAATTTTTCTATTTGGCAATTGTGGACTGAGGAGTAATTGATGAGTGCGATAAGCGAATTTGATACATTCGCTCGCAAAATGTTTTGACGAACGCGGTAAATGAGACATAAAAGGCTGGGCTGGCCCTAACTTGTATGAAATATAGAATTTTTATATTTAAAACACAATATATTTTGGATATGAGAAAATGTATTTTAGAAATATTTTGCAGCAATAACAACAAATTGTATGATAGTGTGGAGGGCGGCTAGGTATTCAAAGAATGTGAACGAAACTACTTTACTTGACGTTTTCTACTTTACATTCATGTAATCCTACTGAATGAAATGTTTGGATGGTACATTAATATTTATAACTAGATTATTTTAGTTATGATTTGTTGTTACTTTATTGATCTTCTCTTTATATTATATATATATTATATATTTACAGAATACGTAAATCTATCAACCTTGTAACCATATTTGTATTTTGTGCAACTGATTGTGTTTTATGTTTACCAAAATTATGATGTATCTTTAAGAATATTATATATTAGTTATATATAACTTGGCTTAAAGTTAATGTCCATTTTCATCCCTTTTTTTATTGTAATAATGATGTTTTCTATCCCCTCTGCGATGTTGTGATTCTCGTCGTCGTCGATCTTCTCGTTCTCTCAATTCCAAATGTATTGGTTTCTTGAAAGGTCTGTCTCTTCCTCCAAATCTGATTTGGCCAGATTCTTTCTTGCCTCCAAAGCCACCTCCCAATCGTCTGGGTTTCCATCCTTTAAGAAGTCTCTCACATTCAAAGTCAACAAACAGTTGATTGCCATCAAGTTCAGCCTTATAAGCTCTTTTGTAAGCTTCCTCTGCACCTGCTTCAGTCTCATACTCTATGAATGCATAGCCTTTAGGAAACCCAGTGACTATATCTCTTACCAATCTAAATCGCTTAAGTTTACCATATTTTGAGAAGAATTCATTAATACTATCCTTAGTTGTTTTTGGATTCAAATTGCACACAAATATTGTAAATTCAGGTCTACCTTTAACAAATCTATTTGGTTGATACTCTGAATTTATAGCTCTTACAATTGCCTTATCATGTGGTTCTGTGTCAGTCCCATCAATGGATCCAATTTTGATTGGATCATATACTCTAGCCACCTTACACCATTCATCATCTGAAGCCATCTTTAATAATCATTTATCACGGTAGTTACTTCTTAGACTAAAAAGTACCTTGTTAGAAAAAACGCACAAACACCACCTCTGTTGAAAATTTCACCTGATTTCACCTAACCTAGTCGATGTCATTTGATAGGCGCAAGCAGGCGCAAGTGTACAAACAGCTGCTTGAGATGCTGCAAACAGCTGGATGAAGAACATGTTGGTCCGCCTTTTGTTAATAACATTTGATTTAAATTAGTTTATACGAGAAATTATGACTAAATTTCTTTCAAAGAGTTAGATTCAGCTTAACTACATATTTATTCGCAAGTTCATCCTTCAATTGCACCAGTCAGAAGTGAAACCATGATGGATTTTCTTAAAGAAATCATGTAATATATAAGGATTTGGGATAAGGCATAAAGGAACTAACTGTTTACTGCTTTGTTTCATAGAATTATGTTCCATGTAAAGTATGTACCATAAATAGATTTGATGCAAGTATTGACTTGGCTACTACATATAGCAACACAATTATGGGTTTATCAACAACAACAACTTTTGATCACTGCTATGTTTAATTCCTAGTTATGGCACACATCCTGGTTTCTATGTATCAACCTTACAGGGTGAAAATAGTGACTTCACTCCACTATCCTATTTGATAATGAGCACTCCAAAAATTCTAATAAACTTATGTAAGCCAATATTTATATATCAGAAACCCTAGGTAAATTGCATCAAATGATCAATGAAACTCTAAAACAATGCAGTTTACTAATTATTTCTTCGCCATTTCTTAAAATTATTATCACAACCGGCAAATCACTAAAGTAACCTGTTGCTGACTGTTGCAAACTCCATTGGATCGTTTATATCCGAGAATGATCGTCCACGCAAATAAAAGAACATGTGCCAAACGAAACAAGTCAATATTGCCGTACTCTGTCTAATATTCTTCAAATCCCGCCAAAAATATTGACTCGCAATCACACGGTTAAGATGGATGATACAACACGATTAATACGTAAATTAAATAATACGTTTAAACTATATGGATATAACATAAGAAAGTGAGTGTATACAATTTTTAGTATTTGTTGTGACAAATTTATATTAACGTTTCAGGGACCTGTGTGGGTTAATGGTGAAGAAATTCACTGCTGAGCATATGAACTTAAAAAATCCTGTAGTTCTTGAAGAGTGTATTAAAAATATTTGTGGGAGTCTTGAGAAACAAGATATTATTGATAAGAGTATTGAAGAAGAGAATATTGAAAGAGCTATTGAAGTATGCTTGAATGCTGGATGTGATAAACATGAAACAGTATTCAATGTAATCAATGCATTTGATTTCCCCAAGTATAGATTTGATCCAGATAAAAAACGCTACCTTGCAACAGCTGAGAGTCCAAGATTGCTTACTAGAGCAGATAGCAAAGCACTTGTATTCCTGGAAAGGTACACAACCATTTTGCAAAGAACACATAGAAATTTTAAGAATAAATTAGGAAGTGATGAATTAAAACTTCAAACAGTGGATTATTTACTTACATTAACACATTGCACATTGGATAAAACCCTTATTTTGGGTTCACTTTTGATGGTGTCTGAGGGCAAGTTTGTTTTAGAGGATCCAACAGGTTATGTTCATATTGACTTAAAACATGCAAAGTAAGTTTAAACTAATTATGAATGATAAAGATATTAATGCCATCTCATAATAACAGGTATCATGGGGGATTCTTTACTGAAAATATGTTTGTTCTTGCCAATGGGGTTTATGATGATAAGAAATTAATGGTTTCTACAATGATTCTACCACCTGGAGAGCAATATACATCATCAAGAATATCCTTTGGAAATCTGAATTACTTTGGTGGTGAATCACAACTTTTGTTACGTGAATCAGCATCTCTCAAAGCATACATTGAGAATGCATCTTCAGATTTAATGGTATTCCTCTCTGATGTATGGCTGGACCATCCACAGGTATTACAAATTTTACCTCATTTTACTTATTCTGAATGATTGACACTTAATTTTCAGACTTTTGAGAAACTGGAGGTAATGTTCAGAGGGTTTGAAGATAGTCCTCCAATAGCCTTCATTTTCATGGGAAATTTCATGTCTCATGGATTGTCAAAAATCTACATCTTACGCAAATTATTTAAACAACTTGGAGAATTAATACACAAGTTCAAAAATCTTGTAGAAAAGAGCAGTTTTGTATTTGTGCCAGGTATGCTTGATCCTTGCATGCCCCACATTGTACCAAGGTGAGATATTAACACGTACATCATGTACGTTCAAATCATTATGATGTAATTTCTTCCAGATTACCGCTACCTAGACTGATATCAGATGAACTGAAAAATTACGTTCCAAAAGCGATATTTGCTTCGAATCCTTGTCGACTGCAATATTGCAATAAAGAAATAGTATTATTCCGGGCTGATGTTTTAGTTAAACTCATGCAAGGCACTTTACATAAGCCAACTAAAGATGACATAGATAGTTATGTAAGTAGTTTTAATTTACGTTTTTGGCTGCTTAATTTACATGCTATACTTGTAGATAACGCGCACTATTTTGAGCCAGGGTCATCTTAGTCCCATGTCTTTAAATGCGTTAACTGTGAATTGGGATTTCGATTATACGTTACGTTTATTTCCGTTGCCCAATTTAGTAGTCATAGGAGACAAATCTGAAGCATATCAAGGTGACTACATGGGTTGTAAAGTAATGAATCCTGTAAGTATCTAGTTACAAACTCGTTGCTTGCAAAGCATAATTTACTATTATTTTATAGGGTTCCTTCTGTGAATCTGGTTTTCAATTCAAGTGCTATGCCCCATCATCAGACACAGCGGATGATTGCGTACTTTAAGACGTTACGAAACCAAACAATATAAGATACGCTTCAATTTTATTTGTAAATAAAGGTAACATATCGTTCAAAACATCGACTCATTAGTATCTTAAAGAACGTAAATGAAACAATTCGTATTTCAAACTGTTTTCCATGTTATGTACAGTCGTCCTTAATATAATATTTTTATTTTAATAGTTAATCTGCTTGCCATAGTATATAAAATAGATTAATATTACAATTTTATACCTATTTATAATAATAGTCTTTATTGAGATTGCATGGATAATAGATACGATACTATACAAAACTCGCAAATATTCCGACATATTTTCTGTGCAATTTTTTGCATTTTTAAAATTTACACCTATCTATAAACGAATTATTAGTATCAAATTTTATCATATAAATATTTAGATTTGTTTAATACCGAACGCAAAACACGTACCACCTCATATTGGCGCGCTTTCTCTCATATTGATTTGTTGTTTGTTTGTCCTGTGTGCACCATGAATGTGACTAATGTTTATGAACATAACAAAACGATGACGCACTAGAGGTGCACGCGCTAATAATAAATTGGGTTTTTTGCACTTTACAATTGATTTATACTACAGCAAAGTGGAAAATTGGTTTCTTATCTGATGTTTGGCCGGACGTAAAGCGTGAAAATATGCGTGATTTCTAAGAAATGAATTTAATTTGCTCGCTAAAAATGGCTGCTTAAATATCAACACACCTAATCAGAACAATTGTTCCAGTTAACCAGTGGCAATTATCAGCAAACCGCTTATAATACTAATCTCATGTCGATTGCGTGCTAAACGTGTGCCAATACATTCGCGCCGTCTATTTATTTACAAACTTCTTTTGTTTATGTTTGTTTACTTGCCTTTTTACATTGAATTTCATCACAATATCGCTGCAAGGTACAATTAATGCGCATTGTGTACGCATTGCTTCGTAATTTGATTACGTAAGAAACGCTTCTTACATTTGTAGGATTCAAGATATTATTAAATTATTTACTTATCACAATGCCTGTGAATCAGACCTGAATGAAACAGGTGATCCGTTGTTCTCGACGTAATGAATTTCATTTGGACATTAGTTGGTTTTTTTCGCGTGTTCCTGCAATGCATATCAAAGAATAGATTAGCGCGTGTATCGATTGAGCTATGAGCGAAAGTTGTACGCAAATAAACCACAACAAAACGAAACAAAACAAAATCGTTAAATCAATGACAAATGCGACTTACTTTCTTTTTCGTACAGGCGGCATGCTTGTTCTCGTTCCACCGCGTCGAAATACCACAATGTAATTGCATAGCGGGTGTAGAAGGCAGGTTGAACTTCATGCGGATTACGTCGATCGGACCAGAAGAAGAGTAGACGGTCAAAAATTGGCTCAATGTCGGCCACCTGCAAATTAGCATCGTTAATTCCGGCTTACGAGCAAGTTAAGTTATGCAGCACACCTTGTCGCCTCTCCAGCCTTCGGGGAATATTCGCAAAAGTCCACCACTTCTTCTCACATCCCAATCTAGATTCAAATAGTAAATTGCTGTAATGCAACGACCATCACGATTCGGGTTATCGACGTGTTTCACATAATGTGATCCAGATCCAGGATAACATGCCACCATAGCCTAATTATGAAGAAAGTAAAAATCCATGAATCAAATGCATATTAAAACTCAAACAAGTGGGCATTGCGACTACAAACATGGACTTTTGCGTATTGCAAGAATGATCAATGAGAGCGGCGTGTGCAATTGACACAACTTGTGGCACGCGCAATGCTGCGTACGTGACTTGCTGCATGCCCGGTGAAATTTCAATGCGAACGTTTGAGTGAGGCATACGTGCGCGACTGAGATGGGGCGCGCAATGTAAACATTTATTTTTACATGTCGCACAAAATCGAATCGAGTCACCGCACTATTTGAGTGCAACATGTGTGCACATTTCATCTCCGTATGCATAAAAATTAATGAGGACGAGTAATTCTTACCTTCGTTCGACCGTTGATGTTGTAATTTCCCAATTTGCCATTATTGTACATCTTATTCGCACGCATGATGAGGGCATCCACTTGGCTGATCAATTGTCCTATACACACGCAATAAGACTCGCGTCCGTCGATCCAGGTGATTTGATCACCCCGTATTGTCTTAAGGTCCTGTCGGCCGTTGCTGCTCACCAGCTGGCCGTCCTTGAAGATACCTTTTGTGTACATGTCCAGCACCTCGCCTAGCACCTTCTTGCCCGCCGCCTCGCCCAAGAAGTTGTCCACCACGCACACGCCATACGCGTCCATGTCGTGGATGACGTTACGGCACATTTCGTCGAGGACGGCATCGCGATTCTTGTGTGAGAACGGAGGATGTCCACTCTCGGGGAAGTCCTTAAAGCTAGCTTCGCGCGGATGCACAATATTCTCGCCGCTGATCGGCATCGCTTTCTTCGCGGATTTGAGTGCTCGCTCGGTGGACGAACGCTCTTCCCGAAAATCGAGTCCCGGATTTAACACCTCCGCTTTGGCGCCTAGAATCTCTGATTCGGAGCTGCCTTCGGATAGATACGCGCGGGAGCTGGATTGCTTGCCAGGACTGCAACTATCCTGTGCCAATGAGTCCTCACTACGCTGTTGTTCCTGACAGATTTTTGCACACTCGCCTTTATGGCGCTTCCAATGCAGCTTCTGATGATCCTTGGAACAGTAGTAGGTGATTTTGCAGCGGGCGCACCGTAATAGATTCTCGGATATACCGCAGACGATGCACGTAACTACTGAATCCATTTTCGTCTGTCCAACCTTTTTTAACTGCAACTTATGAATTCTTCTTTGACATTAGCGCCATATTGAAGTTCACTTTGGCTTGCTTTCTATAAATTCCTGCAGGGGGACTACAGCTGATCGCCGATCGAAAATGTTCGTCCAAGTTCGATTTCTATTTGTTTAGTTCGCTAGGTTAGCAAATGTTTTAATTGTTTGTTTTCGTGGTACAAGTTAGTCAGTGCGAATTATGAGTGATAAACAAATTAAGTGAAATTACCAATTTTGATATCCTTTTGCACCAAAAACAACTTGCTTACACTTTGAACGGTAAGGTTATAAATTTTATCTCACTTCTACGCTTTATCCTTGTGAGTGGGGTAATCATTTCACTCGAACTTAGGTTAGATATTGTAAGAAGCTAAGTGCTCGCACGTGTCTGATATTGTTGCTTAATAACAATCGCTATAAACAAAATGGTAATGGAAGATCGATATAATAAATTCCTCGCTGCACATAAACTCCAACTCGTATCATCGCAAGTGCCGGAACATTTCTGGAGAACACTTTTTACTAAACTAGTCACTGAGTCATTCGACGCCGGCCACACGTTTCAACTAATTCAAATCGAATATGATAAGAGTGAAAAGGAGCCATATGACTTTGCTTTCCAATTGCAAGTCAAAGACAGCGATGGAATTCAGGCTGACGACCCCATGCAAATATATTTGATTGATCATGCATGGACGTTTCGAATCCCAGATGCAAAAGCTATGCTTGCTGAACATGACAATCTTCTGGAACGTTTGGCAAACATGATGAATCTCGACGTTGAATTGCCGAAAAATGATTTAATTGAAGCTGTGTTTGATGAGATGTGGTGCTACACAAACACATATTCAATGCAAAGTGCTTCAACCATAGAAAACAGAATGCCCATCTGGTATATCATGGATGAAGTAGGATCAGCAATGAGAATATCAGAAGATCCCAACTTTAGAATGGTGCCTTTCTTTTATATAGATCAACAAATTACTTATTCCTTAATGTTTCCCATCAAAGATTGTGACTTCACTACTGTTGTGACCAGAAATGTTCTAGAAAAAGACAGTAATGCAACAGAAGATGAAAAAAAGGCCAGAATGTTGCCCTGGGTGTATACAGATTTTTCAAAATATTCATTCAAACACAAACAAGTGTCTCCAGATTACTTTCTTTCAGGGCATATTGAAGAAAGCCTGCCAATTCTAAGCAAATTGAAAGGAAAACAAACACCTATTAGCCCACTAAAAGTGTTTTCAGAGTATGACATAGCTTGTACGAATTTATCAGACAATAAGGATTTTCCATTAGTTGAAAGACCAGAAGGTGCAGACATATTATGGTGTACATCACACTTTAAAAACTTTGAAGAACTTTCTTTGCTTACACCAAATACGTTTGTGAATCAATTTCCATTTGAATATATTCTCACAGTGAAAGACTTGCTCTGTATTGTTTGTCGGCTGAAAAGTATGGATGAAGACGTATTAGATTTGAATAATCTAGAAATGCTACCTAAATGGCTGCCAGTTACTTATAATTTAAACACGGAAATTGTGGAGTTTGTGAGCTACTTTCAAAATCGCCAAGCACAAGACCTGGATAATCATTGGATTATTAAACCATTCAATCTCGCTCGTGGACTGGATACGCATGTCACGAACAACTTAAACTTTATTCTGAGAGTAGCAAGTTCTGGTCCGAAAATAGTCCAAAAGTACATTGATAGACCAGTGCTATTCGAACGTCCAGAAATAGGTAAAGTAAAATTCGACGTCCGGTATGTTATCCTATTGAAAAGCGTCAAGCCATTGGAAGTGTACGTTTACAATAATTTCTTCCTGCGCTTCGCTCTTCAGCCGTTCTCCTTAGACAATCTTCACATCTACGAAAAACACTTCACTGTAATGAATTACTGCAATGAAGCTCAATTACATCACGTGCTGTGCAAAGATTTCATAGACGAATGGCCCAAACAATATTCGTTACCATGGGAACAGGTTGAAAAGTCTATTCATGCGATGATTCGCGAAGTCTTTGCGTGCGCAACAGTTGAACCACCACCATGCGGTATTTCTCCAAGTCCTCAAAGTCGTGCTCTTTACGCTGCTGATATAATGTTGGAGCATACGAAGGACAATCACATGCAACCGAAACTTCTTGAAATCAATTGGATGCCTGACTGCAAAAGAGCATGTCAATACTATCCCTCATTCTATGATGATATCTTCAAACTACTATTCTTAAACGTCGAAAACGATGAGCTTTTCACCAAAGTAAGCTCATAACGTCACTTGGTAATCATTCTGTTTATTTCGATTTATAAATTTTGATTTGCATCCGTCGATTATTATTACATATGAGTATATTAAATGTTATTAAATATAGAATATATAAACATTATTGAAAACAACATTTCCACCGAAGAATATGTAAATTTTAAAGTGTTGTTTCTTCCCATAAACATTCATTATACAGTAGCAAAATGGAAAGAAAGTATTCCTCGATTTCTTCTCGGAGAACCAATTCATTTAACATAAATTAAACTACTATCATCATTCAGTTAATTGCTCATCATTGGTGTAAAATATTTGAAACAAAATTTCTAAAGCGGCACTAATAAAAAAATCAATTCTAATAAATAATATAAATAGAGTTCTGTGCGTAAACATAACAGAATAAGAAGATACCTAATTTATAATTGGATCAACACTCTTGATGATAATTAGAACATGATGCTTTCCACTTACCCTCTAGTTTGAAAAAGATTTTACAACGTCATCTTAATTGTGTCTGAGTCAAATATATGAATTAAGACGCGTCTCGAAATCGCGTTTGAATACTAAGGCAGCACCGGAGCTGCATCCTCATAATGCGTTGGAGGCTTCTCCGCCAGTATTTCTGCATTAGTTTCAGGTGCACCCGGAGATGCCATTTGATGTTCCTGACTCATACGTCCACGGCCACGCGGCTCCAATGGTGGCGGCGGCACGATAGGTATAGCTGCCTTTGGGCGTTTTTGAATAGCTGCCCGTTGAGCCGCTTGTTGTTCTTGGGCTGAGTAATATGTGATGCCACCATGTGGCTGAAATATTTCGGTTGGCTGGCTCTAAAACAAATAATTAGCAACAAGTCTATTAAAATTTAGTTGTTAAACTATTACCACTTGGTTAAACGGTTGTTGATAACCTTGAAATGCGCCGGTGGGCGGTGGATATTGCGGTTGTCCTTGAACGTAATTCAAAAGAGGTGCGCTCTGCTGAGGGATAAACGGCGGCGGAGCTGGTTGCAGAAATTGCTGCGGTTGCGGGAACGGGTTCGCATACTGCGGCGGCAAAGGCGTAGTCGTCACGGGCACCTGTTGAGGGATCGACGGCAGAGGCGGCGGTGGAATTGCCGGCATCTGTGATTGCATCGTTTGTATAAGCGGCTGTGGTGGCTGCGGTGGTTGATTCGATGCTAATTGATTCGGTTGTTGTTGTGATTGAAACTCTGCGAGTACAAATTTTTCATGAAATATCTACTTTAAAATTAATAAGATTTGACTAACCATTAGCATAAAAGTTGTGACTTTGTTGCTGATTAAAATTACCATTCGCAGAATCGGGTAACGAGCGCTGTCTAATCGAACTGTAGCGTTTCGAACCTTTCTGTTCCGATTGCAATCTTGGAGGAACGCCTCCCAGTTTATTGCTACCAGCCTGATGATTCGCATTTTTATTATGCGGCGATGATTCGTTTAACGCTAGCCTCGCCATGTCCTTCTCTAGATCCGCATGCTTCTTATTCGTAAAGTTTCTGCTTTGCACATTGTTAGTTTCATCGTTCGTATAGGATTTCGTAAACTGCCTTGGCTTCGTGAAGCCTTTGTAATCGGAATCCCTGACATCGCGATTAGGCTTCACTATGCGTCCGGTGCCAACACGTTGGTTCTTATTATTATAACGCTCCGAATTCGAATTATTTGAATTCCTAGGGGTAAATTCACGCGGTTTTGGTGTTGGGTGCAGTTTCTCTGACCTACTGCTGTGATATTAAGTATAATAAGACATTAGAGGAATTGGAATTCGTTTTTAAACTCACTACTCTGCCGAACTTTCAGTTGACTGCCGACCGCTACTATTGGCCTCTTCAGATTGAACACTCGCTG
This sequence comes from Aleochara curtula, assembly GCA_963978815.1. NCBI lineage: Eukaryota > Metazoa > Arthropoda > Insecta > Coleoptera > Staphylinidae > Aleochara > Aleochara curtula. The sequence goes on along the minus strand of OZ022216.1, from coordinate 12,351,373 downwards.
CATTATCATTATCTATTTTACTATCCTGTTGTCCTCTTGGTTTTACATTAGTCTTTTTTGTTGGTGTTTTCTTTACAACTGGTGTAGCTTTATTATATGCGTCTTCATCTTCCCAATTTCTGGTATATTTATTAGGTCCACGTCTACAAAAATAAAACATTGAATTATAGATATCACTTGAATAGGACATACCCATAGCGTCTTCTCCTCCTTGCTCGCGGAGGTCCGTCTTCATTTCGAATGTCATAACCGTAAATTGCAATTAATTCTTGTCTTGATTTAGGAGCTTGGTCATTGTCATTAAACTTATCATGACCCCACTTCTCCTTTTTGTCAGTCCATATTTTCTTCTTGCCCTCTTTCTCTACTACTTTTTCATCTTCCTTCTTCTCTTCCTCACTAGAATATATAAATTATTCAGACTTGCAGTTATCAACTAAAGTTTTAAACTTACTTATCCTCAGCTGTTCTGTCATCATGCTCGTAGAACGTTCCGCGTTTTGGAATATACTGTGGATTCTTTTTATCCTCATCATCATCCACTTTTTTGGATTGGGCACTTTCCTGTCCATCACCTTCCTCCCGCTCAAACGTCACATCTTCTGATCCTTCAGAAACCTCACTGTGCTCAGATGGAGCAGCCTCATTCTCTGGTGTATTCTCCTGGGGCACATCACTAAAACTATCCGCACTGTCGTATTCAGAAGGATTAGTGGATGTTTTCTTCACGCCTTCCGACTCAGCAACCTCAATCACCTCCTAAAATAGAATTCTAATAAGACCATTATGCAAAATAAACTATATTACAGGTATGTGTGTAGCTTGACTTGCTACCATCTTGCTGGTCAAAGGAAAACTGCATTTATTTAATTCATACGATATAAAATCGCACACCTGTGACCTGCTTTTACCATAAAAAAAACAGAGAAAAGTAGGTAAGTAGCAAGCCATACGAACGAAGCAATTGGAAAGTGTGAAGTATTTTCAATCATTCAATTGTCTATTAAGCTCTGTGTAGATGGTTTGTATTGACTTACTTCTTTAGTCGTCACTGCCTCCTGGATGTTTTCCTTGATTTCCACGGCTGCCTCTGCCATTTTTTCGCCTGCACCGACTGAATTAACGCACGTAATTAACTGGTGCACTATTTAGTCGGTCAAAAAACCGACACCGACACCAATGCAATGAACTTGCAGAACAATCGAGTGGAGGGAATGAGTCAACTCTGTCAACCAAACTTAGATCACACGTTCAACGCAAAGTGCGGTTCGCTAACATTAATAAATCGGCGGCGATGCGTTATTGAAACGTGTTTGTGAATGCCTTCACAACCCAGCCAACTAACATTAAGGTTAGGTTTCAATGCATCTGCTGCGTTGCGAACTTCGTCTTTGCTGGACTATCTGTTCTAATTCGAATTGTAAACGTGGAGGGCGCTTTGTTTTTCAAATTCAATATTCAATTCAACATTAACTTTTGAATAAAGTATTATCAAACAATAAACAAACAAATATTGATCTAATTACTTGGTATTGATCCGTCACTTATGATATCTATTATGATTTGACGGGGTTAAATGCAAAGTAATTGTAAAATTTTTCGTTCCATATACATTTTAGCGAGTTGAGAGAAAAATATCGATTTTATTAAATAGAACGATTTTCACACGTACGTAGTAACTATTTTGATGATAAATACAAACAAACATGAACCATGGGTTTGTTTGGCAAGTTAGCGACGATTTTAGGCATCAAGAAGAAAGAAGTGAATGTTTTGGTAATCGGTTTAAACAATAGCGGTAAAACGACAGTGATCAATCACTTCAAGTCTGAAGACGATAAATATGAAGAAATTGTGCCAACAGTCGGCTTCAATGTCGAGAAATTTCATAGTAATTATTACTAATTTAATAGTAGCTTATACAGAACCATTTTAAATATTCTAGATCAACAGTTATCATTCACTGCGTTTGATATGTCCGGTCATGGCAGATATCGAGACCTATGGGAACATTACTACAAAGACTGTCACGGCATAATATTTGTTATTGATAGCGGCGATAGGCTACGGCTAGTTGTTGTTAAAGACGAACTGGAAACGCTTTTGCAGCATCCAGACGTATGCAACCGTAGAGTTCCAATTTTATTCTTTGCGAATAAAATGGATAGCAAAGATGCGCTGAGTAGTGTTAAAATAGCAGCTGGCTTGGGTTTGGATAAAATAATGGACAAACCGTGGCATATTGCCGCAAGTAATGCTATTTCAGGAGAAGGACTGCAGGAAGGCGTTGAGTGGTTAACTCAACAAATACGTGAATTGTTCGTACGAAACAGTAATTAAATCATACGTTAAACATTCACTAATTTTTATTTGTATTGTTATTTGAAATTCAACAAATATTGAATCATATTGCGGCTCCAGTTCCTATAACGCGTCGATAGGTTGACAACTTTTTCAAAATAAAATTCTTTATTTATTAATTAACCTGGATTATTATGTAAAAACTTTGAATTAAATTAATAAATACTTTGCAATTACGTCATTTCAGTCCACCCTTCCCTGCAAACAATTGGTTCAAGAGAAATGAAGGCGATTGAAAGTACTTAACAAAATATATTTTTTTTACTTATAATAATAAAAAACAAAAATACTTTCATTATTCATAAATTGCGGTAAAGTATGTAGATACAAAGTACAAATATAATAACAACTCATATCTACTAGATAATTCTAATTGTAGAGGGTTTAAAATCGCCAACTGTATTGTTTTATACATCCAACATCATTCAGAATCTTGAGATACAAATTACTTGAAACATGATTGTTCTTCATACAAATTGCAATTTCGCAGCGTAGCCTAATTATATACAAATTTCGATCATTTTACATGCCAATATATTCCTAAGTCATCGTTACACTTAAAATTTTTTACACAAAATAAATAATAGATTCAATAATCGTTTAAATTTCTTTTAAATAAATCAGCAATGCGTTTTTACAAAAAAATTCTTGGCTTCGATCGTCTTTTATTAGGGACGATCGCCTAAAATATCGACAATCATAGACTTATATAATCTATATATATATAACTTCTTTTAAAAATATTTAAATCTATCATTGTAAATTTTACACCTTACAATTACACTTTTCACATTGCAGCAGTACCATTACGATCACGTGCAAGCCATCTCTTGCTTAGCTGCTTTTAATGCTGAAACAAGCAAACAACCAATATTAGTTAATTGTTTTGAATATTTTACGTAATTCTTACCTTCGCGTTCTCGTCTACGTATTTTCTTGCGTCGCCGTTCAATGGTTACTAGCTCGGCTTTAACGTCCGCGTAAGTTTTTCGTAAGTCTTGTAATTTCTGAAGTAATACTGCTATGCGTGCCGCACTATCCAGGCTTGGATCTGGAAAAATAATAATATTAATGTTAGATACTTTATCAATGCGTTTACATAACATCAATTGTTTGATAAAAAACGACAAACCTAATTCTACAAAGAAATTGTATTTTGATGGTCTGGGAGATCGTGCGAGGCGCGCGTCCAAATTAGCCATAATTGCATGCATTGAATGCTCAGACGTATCACTGTCACTATTATGTCGAGATCTATTTGGTTTCCGGCCCCGCTTTGCCGGCATGTCATTCTCGCCTTTACACGAACGCCGACGTTTTTTGCACATTGAAGGCATTTCCTCGCGCTTTTTGGTACTGGTATGTGGTTCGCAATTTAAAGATAAAGAATCTATAACAAAAAAGTATGTCAGAGAAGTTTGACATAACGTTAACCAGACGTATACCTTCTTCGCTATAGTTTGTCACTTTTGTAGCTGCTGCTCGTCTTTGCGTCACAGCGTAATCCGTTTCAGCTTCCATTGACTTGCCACTGTCGTTATCAGCGTTGTTTGGTGATAAATTGCCAATTTCCCTAAAAATATTAACCATTAATTTAAACGTCAAGTATGAAAAGTTCCCTTGCAACTTACCCTCTTGGTGACATATTGCTAATTGTACTTTCCGGCGTAGTTGGTGGTGTATTATCCAAGACAGCATTTGCACTGCTATCTCGATTTGCCAATGGCAGAATATTCGCAGGCGGTGTTGGTGGTTTCTCTGGTTGTTGTTGAATGATTGCACATTTATTGTTGCTGCTGCTTGGAGCGCTCGCGAATGGCATCTCCATGACAGCTTTGGGTTTTGGTTTTGTTTCTGTTGTGGGTGCCGGCGCTGGACTTCCGGGTATGGTTTCCTCGCACAGAAGCATCGAGTGAAGTTGCGAATCTGGCTCCTCTTCCTTGACTTCTTCTGGTTCCTCGGTTTTAATGGTTGGCTCCTCGGGGAAATCATATTTGAATTTCTGCTCATCAATATCAGCCTGTTCGGGATCAATAATTGCAATCACCTTGGTTTCAAGTGGACTACTTTCTTCTTCATTCGGCTTATCTGACGACGAACTCGATTGCGATTCTTCATCGATGCGCGCAATTACTAGACGATCATCTGCATCACTGTCGGTATCACTATCACTTTCTTCGACGTACTTTGGTGTGCGCACTTTGCACGGCCGTTTCTTGTATTCGGTTTCCGGTTTTTTAACTGGTGGTGTTTTCGATTTTGTCTCGAGCTGTTTTGGTTTGCTTGCTGACACTTCGGGTTTTGGTACTATTTTAGTTATTGACTTGGTTTCGGGTTTTGACGATTTTGATGACTCCATCAGTTTTATCACTTTCGTCTCTGATTTTGTATCTGGCAATGGCAGGATTACTGACACAGAAGGTTCTGGATCCTTCTCTTCAGCGTTCAAAGGAGCGCTTTTCACCTCTTCCGCATTTGGCGAAGTTGGAGGCGGGCTTTCCATGTTTTTAATTAATTTTTGTAAGATAGAGTCCGCTATTTTTGTACCTGTCTTTACATTGAGATCCTTAATATCTTCAGATTTAGTTTGGGGCGGATTGTATAAATCCTCGAGAATTGAGCTATCCGATTCTTGGAATACCGCCGATATTTGTTTCGGCAGTTGCGCTATTTCTTTTGTTTCACTTTCAGGAGGAACCTCAATTGGAAATTCCTCTTCGGGCTCAGCGCGATTTATAGTTATTGTATTCTCTGTTGATTTTGATGAATCCATAATGGTCGAACACGAATCCAGTATGTTCGTAAGTGTTGATTGCGCGCGCTGTATGGATGCTTGCAAATTGGAATCTTCGTCATCTTCGCTGTCCTTTTGCTTGGCATCTTTTGATTTCGAGCTGTCGAAGCTGTCACAAGCGGGTTCGATGATATGGTCTGGAGATGGTTTACCAAAGTTGCTAAACAGCGGACTTTCACGCGTAAACGTCAACTCGGGAGTACGTTCATCAGTATCGGATAATTCTAAACGATCCTCACTATTATCTTCATTATATTCAGGTAGATCGAAGATACTAAGAGGTTCCGGTTCTTCTTTGGGCTTCTCAGGTGATACTTTTTCTGGGGTCACAGGCGTTGTTTTACCAACATGGAACGAAGGAGATTCGACCAACTTATCGAACGGATCCTCAGATTTAACTGCAGCAACTTCTTCCTTTACTTCAATTTTTTGAATTTCTTCCTCAATCGGCTCTTCAACCTTTTTCGATTGTGGTGAGGATTTTTTATTGCGCTTCTTTTCTTCTTTTAACGAATCTTTTGGAGACGTCTCCTTTTCCTGCTTGACAGGTGATTTTGGCGTTGGGATTTTCTTTTTCGGCGGTGATTTCTCCATTTCCTCGAGCAACCGTGGAATTCTCTTTTTATTTTTATCATCCGTTATCTTACGGGAACCAAATTCAAATGGTTCTGGTTCTTTGAATTCGTAAACATCATCTGAATTGGTTGGTTTCTCCACACATTTTTCTTTCTTCTCTTCGAGCTCCGTTTCAGACAGAGATTTACTGAAAGTAGGTTCAGGTGCATCTTCAATAGGAGATGCCGCGCCAGTTGAAGACTTCTCCGACGAATCAGATGACACTTTGACCGGTTTACCGAAACCTTTAAGTTCTGAACGTATTTGATTAAGGTCAAATTCACGTCCTTTGGGCTGAACGACAGGAATTTCATCGTCACTATCGGATTTAATTTCAACAAACTTTTTAAGTTTACGCTTCTTGGGCTTTTCATCTTCATCCTTGTCGCCAGCATCGTCATCGTCTTTACGTTTGTCACCTTTGGTTTTAATCAGCTTACGTTTGAACGGTAGCTTTCCCTCTACATCGTCTGATTTGCTACCACTGCGCGTACGCGAGAGTTCAAAATCACTTTCGGACCGGTCATTATCGTCCGATTCGGACCCAGAAATAGCAGATACGTCCGTTTGCGCGGACGTACGCCTTGTGCGTCGCGCACTCTCGCCACGCGTACTGCGATTACGCGATATTGGAGTACCTGGACTCTTAGTACGGCTAGATGATGAAGTGACACTGGACGGTGTAGTTGAACGAGGTGTTTCTTGCACTGTACTTCGACCGGTAATGGACATACCGCGTCCCCGTTTGCCCGCTGTTTTTGGGCTGGACTTGATACCGCTGGCACTTTGCTTCAAACGTTTCGCTTTCGTTGTTGCACTAAGGTTTTCAGCAATGCGACCCACATTGATCCATTCGTCATAACGGTTATTCCAGCCGGTGTAATGAACTAAGTACAACATTTGCCCTGGTGAATCTTTATCAATTTCAATAACTTTAGCTTCATAAGTAACTTTGGATTCGTGCGTTGGTCCATAATATACTTTCAGTTTATCACCAATATTCACCGAACCCTTTTCTTTATCCTTATCTTTTGATGTACTGGGGACTGATACATCAGATGATTCACTAACCGACTTTTCCTTATCCTCTGGATGAGCACGTTTTCGACCGCGTTTCTTTTCCTTATCTTCATCAGACGATGACTTCTTGCTGCTACTGCTTTTCATCACACTCTTAGATTCTTTGTCCTTCTCTTTATCCTTGTCCTTTGGAACAGTTCTAGGTTCCGGTGATTTCTTATCAGAAGAATCAGTGTCCTTTTCTTTACTCTCTTTATCTTTATCCTTCTCCTTATCTTTGTCTTTTTCCTTGCTCTTGGACGCTTGCCCCTTAGAACGTGTTTGCTGCGATTGTTTATCTTTATCCTTCTCTTTACTCTTCTCCCTATCGCGCTCTTTATCATCATCCTTTTCAGCTTCCTTCTCATTTTTCTTGACACTCTCCTCAAACTTCTCAACGAGTGCTTTTACTTTTTCACCAGACGGTGCTTTGATCTTCTTTTCTTTCTTGACAGGGTCCGCGCGCTTTGGACGCTCTTTCGAAGGTCCAGCCGTGTCAATCGGATCAGTCGCATCGCTACTATTATCACTACTTTCAGTAGTCGGTTGCAACTGATCGCGCTTCGTTGATTTCTTCTCCTCATCGCTTTTCTTCTCGCTCTTTTTCACACGCGGCGACTTCATAACTTCGTCGTCCTTCTTCTCTTCCTCTTTCTTTACTTCGGGCGGTTCATCCTCCTTCACTTCTTTATCGGGCTTGGGACTCTGGACGGGAGTCATGCGATCCTTATCGCGGATCAGAGATCGGCCCCGGTTCTTCTTGGCATTGCGCGTTGGATTCAACATGGTGCATCCTAACGTACGGTAGAACGATTCGTAGCTGACTAGACACTTCTTATACACTTGCTTCACTTGATTGTAGATATTTTGATTCTGAGGCAGTTTCAGTCGCGCCGTCACCGACTTCCACTTGTTTTGATTCGACACACGATTATAACCGCCCATCTTTTGCACGAGCCGAAACAGTTTGTAAAAGTCCACATCTTTGTTGGCTATCGTTGGCGTTTTATTCAAGGGTGTACCACTATCATCCATAAATTTATACAGTTGGGCAACAAAGTGATCCTTCTCCTCAGTTGGCTCATCATCAGATGTCTGCAACATCAAGCAAAAACATGAGAATTACAATCAGTATCAACCGTGAATTGATTAAATCATACATCTGAATAATTATCATCGGATTCGGAAAACTGCGTCTGCGAATTGAACAGGGAATTTCTTTCCCAGTGCGCTGGTAGTTCATCGGTGTCGAGGAATTTGAGCGCTCTATTAATAGCGTCCATTAAATAGGGACTATCCGACTTCATGTCCCGTTTAAATTCGTTGGTTTCTTTCTTTGGAACGGTATAACTGCAACAATCGAACATATTTAGTCATATTGCACGTAATATCAACAAACAAGTGAGTTAACTTACTATCGCCCATCGCGAAAAGAACGAACAAGGAATTCGTCCTTCACATTGATTCGGACCGTAGGCTGCGCCGATGGAATGACGATAAGACCGGGAAACCAATTATCTTTATTTCGCTTCTTATCAGATCCTTCAATTGCCACAACACGGCCGATATCAGCACTATACACTTCCAAGTCTGGTTCGTTTTCCTCCTCGCCTTCACCATCACTACTGTCTTCTCTGTAATACAACACATGGTGGTAAATAAACGCACTGTAAATAAACAACGTTCGCCCAGTGTTTACGTACTTGAGCTGCCGACTTCGACGTCCTCTCCTTCCGCCCATCACTGGATTTCCGAAATGCTCTGGATGCGTTAACGGCAATTGATCAAGTGTTTCGCTTTCATTAAAGTGTCTCCCACTTTTCAGGCACAGCGCAGATCTCCGTAACGTTGTTATATCGCCATCGTCAAATACTATAAACATTGGATTTGTTATGAAAACAATTAGGCGCGCCTGACAAGGAAAACGCAAACAACTTTACTCACCAACAGTGTACTGGCTGCAGTCTTGAATCTTGGTTATTGTTGCATCAACATACTCTTTGCGGTCGGGATGTTTCACGGAGACAACCTGGCCAATTCTTAGTGTTCCTCTGATTGCATCATCACTCACAGTGGCAGTTCCCAAGCCCATTTTGAAAGTGATCTAAACACATTATCACGCATATAGAATTACGATTCGTACTTCGCTGGACGAATTATTTATTTACCTTGCATTTTACGATACGAATAACTTTGCTCACTTTGGCTTCACAGAATGCACCTTTGTATTTCGCACTAACTGCAGTTCCGACAGTTAAGTAAGGAGGATCGTCTCCTTGCTGGAAATTGCAAAAGGCAAACATGTTATACCTGAACGGCGGGGCCAACTGGCTGACGACTGGCGCTCGCCATTCGCAGCAAAATAAACACATAGTGAAATTGTGTTGTGCATCACTTACCATCTTTCAGTTTGTGAATTTCGGTTCTACTGCGGACCGCCCTTTGATAAATGCATGGATGTGAAGCCGTCTGGAAAATCTTGATGGTCGAAACAATGTATGGCCGAACGAAATTGACTCGAATGTGGCAGAGATTGTAGAAAATAATTATTAAAGCAACATATTAAGTAAGGTACGCACAAATGTAGTGCATACGAAAAAGAAATCGTTTCTCTGCCTTTCGCTGATTGTTGCTCACATCCACATCGACTCGTTTAAGTACACAGGATATTACATACGCACTGCACTTCTATTTTATAACGAATTCGACGAGCATTATTTAATTAACATTACGTTGAGACGATACAAACTCGAACAAATTTTGCTAAGCGTTTCCAGCCAAAAAGAAGCGGTTTCGATGACATTGTCAGCGCGAACAGGTTTGCCAGATTTCATCAAAGTAGGTGGGGGGTCTGAAGGCATTCCTTTGGCTGCATGGTAGCGGCCTCTTTATACATATTAGTACATCACGGCAACACTGTGTAATATGGGATAATTCAGCGCATACCAGTGATTTTCAACCTTTTTTTCCGTTACATGCATGATGGCATACAACGAAAAGTTAAAAAAGACAAAGAACAAAAAATGTAAATTTATTCAACATATTTTATTATAAAGAATTTATATATCTTAGAATACACTGGCATTTTGCATTAATTCATTTTCACTTGTTTTGGTTTTTACTAATTGCATTATATAAGGAATTCTTTCAAACTCAGCCAAGTTTTTCCAATCATCTACGTTAATGGTTATTACTATACAGCCCTTATGCTTTAACGACCGTACTTTCAAGGAAGTTCGACTTCGTAATCGTTTCGTATTTGTCGTAAAATCGGATGAACTTAATGCTAATATAGCAATCCTAAAAGATTAAAATGTTTAATCACATTAAGTAAATATTCCTTCTAGTTACATTTGCGCGTTTTCGGTGAGAACAATGTCCTCAATCGCATTCGGTGAATCGCGTTCAGTGAACGCCACCGGGAAGCCGCCTTCTCGCAGCACAATAAGATGATCTAAAAATAAGTGGCGGTAAATTAAGAAATCTCACAACATTCAATGCATACCTATATGATGATTTAGATTGGAGGTAACTGAGGTTTTCACATATTTATCACCTCCAAACGCATTCATAATGGCACCCTCGAGAGGGAAATCATTTGCGAATTTTATCTTGGAAACCACGTTAGAAAAATGAGTTTCTGACATCAGCAAATGCTGCAAATCAGGCCTAAATGTTGATACGGCTTGTTTGATTTGAATCATATTCTCAAAATCTGATCTACGACCTAAAGAAATATTACTTGATTTTATTTATTCAATTAAACATGCACGTTTCTCACCAGTTACTAATATTTTCCTCAATTGGCCTTCGTGCATTGTGAACTTGAGTAGATTTTCTTTGTAAATATCCAAAAGGCACAAGCTGGCCACTAATCTAAAATAATTTACCCCACGTAATTCAACAGTGTCAAATATTTTGCTCTCTTCGATTATAGCCTTAAGTTCATTCCACTTCCTCGGTCGAAAATCGGAAACAGCAAATGCCTTAACAGCTCCAAAAGCTAGATTCGGTTCCAAAGTGTGAAAGAGTTGTGGATTTTGTACACATTTATCCGTCACATAATTCATCAAATCATCATTTGTATGGAGCTAAAACCAATTTAAAACAACCAACACATCAAATGTTATTAATATTTACACACTTACCAATTTAGTAAACTTTTTATATGCGAATAAGGCAGTTATATGTCCTAAATCATTATCCACGATACGATTCGCAATCAAATCACACAAGATATCGCTATAGTAAAATTTACAAAATGACGAATAACGCCCTGTTAATTTCGAAAGGGTTGTTTCCAGTTCCGAATAGGTGAATGAATCAATATCGATGATTACATTATCGATTAATTTACTCATTAATGGCTCAAAAAATGCATCGGACTTTAAATCACATATCGACCATATTAAACTAAGGGTACTCTTCGGATCTATCGGTTTGTTATAGTTAGAGATTGAATTGACCAAGTATTCAATGCAATTTGAAGAAACACTTTTCTTTGTCGCAAAGAATAAGCATTCGGCCAATTGTACTATGTTTTCCTTATCTACTTTAATCGGTAGTTGTATTTCAAATATCAGTGGCAACGCCATTGAAATTGCCTCGATTACAGGCGTTGATTTCATCTGGGCGAATAGAAAATCCAAAAAAATGATTTGATGCAGTGACAAAAAATTAATTTGATGGCGAATAAGTTGCAATAGAACTTGCACGATTATGCTATCGGATGGCACGCCAACATAGCAAACGACTTTAAGGGCTTCTATCCTATCATTCAACTCTATACTCCCCGAAGTGCGTTTGAGATTTTTGCAAAGCAATTCGAAATCGGCATGTTTCAGAATTTGTTTCGTTGACATTGATGATTGGCCGTTTTTTTGAAGAGTGAAAAGCGACCTTAGAGCTTGCATTATATGTTTTACGTTCATCACGGTTGCATGACTATGAACAATGTCGAGGACGTTGTTTGCGTTCGATGCTGTTTTTAACATTCCCAACAGTATATCGGGAGTGGATACTGAGTTGTTCGATTCAGTACTTGCGATCACTGATGTTCTTGCAAAATCTGAAACGTATAGTTGCTTTGTTTATGTTTGTTTATTGGTCAGCTGATAAACTACCTTTTGATGTGTTGGCGTAACGTGGACATAAATGCCTTCTAGGAGCGGCTATTGTTGTCCTCCGCAATATGTTGGACATAAATATTAATGCTGTTGCCATTGTTATTGCATTTATTTATGTTCTGAAACGTTAAAAACATTACTGCAGTCAGGAGTATACGCTTTACTAAAATTAAATTCTTGGCCTCAATTGCAAACGCGTGCCGGCCAAGGATAGTAATATTCATTCAAAGGCATTCCACAATGCCACCTGAAAGTTGTAAAGTTGCATCAACTTTCAAATTTGTTTTGCTAGAGTGTTTTACGCCGTTTTTCGGTAGTGTGGCCCCAATTTTTTCGCATAACCGAACTAATACTATTTCCTGTTTTGATTTTATCCAAATTGGCAAAGCGATACGGATACCGATCAGCCGACGAACGCGCACAGCTGTCCTTGACTCCTGAGCCATAACAGGGTCATAATAAAGCGCCTGTGGGAAGGAGCAAGGGCGCACGTTTTTGAATTTTGGCGCTGTTCCAGAATATGTTCGTAGGCTGCGCGGCAGCAAGTGCGTTCTGGTCAGTGGGGCAAACACGATTCTCATTGGTTGCTTGATTACACATATGGAATTGGCAGTTGTCGAGCAATCCGTAAACAAATATGTCTGCAGATGACTAGTGAAAATTGTTTATCGTAGTTGGCTAGGTCGGTGGAAGACGGTGTTTAGTAATCACGAGTCCGCGCTGATGATACGTTAATGATTTGAAGAGTGCATTGGCAACAGGTACACGCTGAGAAATACATTGATAGTGGGTCGGATTAAAATTTAATTGTGAATATGGTCGAGAAGGGAGAAAAACGGTATGAGAAACTTGGATTTCGTCCGCAAAAAGAAATCATCTACAATAAGTTATTACCGTACGCTGATAAGTTGGATGAAGAATCATCGGCTCTTTATCATGACATAAAAACTAACCTAGTTAAGGCCTTCCTTGCACGTGAAATTCGTCCTGGATGTGCACTATGGACGTCACGATTACACAGGTACGTTTATTTCCTTCACATGTGCCTGTTTCACTCACATAGTTCTTTTTTATTGATATTCGGAGATAACTTGTCTTTTTGATATAAAACTCTTAAAATCTCGCAAAATTCACACACTTGACACATTTCTGACAGCCCGCAACTTAGATGTCAGCATGACTTTGCAACCACGTGATCGTTTTACAGGTCCGGCTGTATCATTGCAATTACTTATATTGACTTAAATGTTTGCATTGGTTTGCATTCTGATTCGAATACCATTCGATTTGTTATGTACTTTATTTGTTCCAATTATCTTGAAAATAGATAAAACTTGCCTCTAATATTTTATATCGACTTTAATTCTACAATAATAGCTTGTTTAACGTTTATTTCAGATATATGAAAATTTATGGTTTGAAATTTTCAAAAGAAGACCACGTCGGTTTTATTAAATTGTTTTACGAGTTGGTTACTTTGCCAAATTTAGAACCTACTCGCGTTAATAAATTTGCCGGTGCACTGATCTTTCTTCTAAAGTAAGTATAGAATTCTTTGTGCGCATTGTCATGATGTATTTTATTACTTATTTTCGCTGCAAACTTGCAGAAAGAAAGAATTACTCAGTCGCGATGACTTGCAATTGGAGTGGCGACCATTGTACGATTTATATGAGCGGATTACAAAGAAAAATCGTTTATCCATCGGGACTTATCGATATTTTCCAACCTTGGAACATACTTTGGACCACTTGATTCGCTCTTCTAGAACGTAATAATTCTATGCAACTGTCTGCTTCGGCTAGATTACGCTTAATTATGATTCTAGATATTTTCCAGTATCAGCGACTCAAGAGATTTTAGATGAATTGCGGCCACAGTTTTGTCCGCATAGTACTAAAGATACGGTATATCTTATGCATCACTTTGATATATTTCTGCCGGTTATTATGAAGCCAAGCGAAGCAGAGTTTGGTTACAAGTTATGGTTTGAGGAGTTTATGAACATTTGGGAAGTTTGCCATAATGTCTCTCGCGGAGAAAATGTATGCAAAATTTTACAAAGGCACCTGACATAACATGATTATTGAATGTTTTCAGCAAATAGCAAGTTTGATGGCATCATTGGCTTTTAATAATATTGGCTACATTGATTGGGAGCCATATGTGTCTTTAATTTTCGTCCATTTTATGCGATCGTTTCAATTTCCCGTTTGTTATCGTCAAAAGCAGCCGAACAAGGTGTTTAAAATTGATATAAACTCGATGACTGTTTGGATCGTTTCATGTCTTGGGGGACCATCAAAGAAGGTTGAGAAACATCTGGAGTTGTTTATGCAATCAATAGAATCGTATTTTAATGCTGCAAATACCGGAAGGTAACAGATTCAATCAATTAATAAGTATCACACTTAAAAATACGCTATTCTTTAGGTGGACAAGCAAAATTCACGATTTTATTAAGAAAATGTCACTGCACTTTGTCAATAGAATACATAGAGAACGGTTTAAAGGGCCTACTTGGCAGAATAGTATTCCTAGTGAGTATCGCCTCACTGATGAAGATATTGACAATTTTGTTAACATGATGAAGCCAGCCTTGGAACATTGTGTCTTCTCCAGACAACCGCATGATATAGTTTTTACTCTAAATTACCTATCATGCCTAAGGCCAAAAATTATAATACCCATGATACTGGATAAGTTGTATGCTTCTGTTGATTCGCTCACAGAACCGCATAAACTGACCTCAGCCATGTTGGCCGTTACGTCTGTTTCGAGATATATGGTGCAAGGAAAGAACATGGGTTTCCCCGAAGGACCGACCCATGTTATTCCTTTATTGATGAGTCTTTTACCCGGCATTGATCCAAATGATCGGCGTAAATGTTATATGACTTTTAATTTCATTGTTCAGTTTGTAAATATGATACCCTTAATTAATTCATCGGAAGCGTTTAAATACTACGACGATTTAACGGAAGAGGAGCACATTGTTTGTGAAGCGACTGCAGGTCTGGAAGATTTTGTCCTGCAATTCTTTGATCGATTGTGCATCTGGATTGAGTCAAATTCATTGGAGTCTACGCGTTTGGAGCAGAGCGATCATGATCGTAAGAAAACTAAATCAGAAAGTTCTGCTGAATCGGCATTAGTTTCGGTCATATCAACTGTTTTAAAGCAATTGTCCCCTATCATCTTTACTGTGAGTATTGTTATTTATTAAATTAAGCCAGCAACTTAACTTATAATACTTGTTTTATTTTGCAGTGCGCGTTGAAAAAGATTTACAACTTTGCAACGTCCAGAATTTTTGAAATTGAAGTGTCCGGTAAACTTGTTGGAATTGTTTGTCAGACTTTCAGTCGTATAAATCCGAAAGAGACGGCGAAAATGTTTATACCATACTTGTGCAATCTTTTACGGAATTTCCTTGATGATTCCGATGTGATGGCGGAAGAGATTTTAAATGGAGAGATTTTATATAATTTATTACTTTTATCAGAGGTGAGCATTTTGTCATTACAGGCAGTTACAGATTTCTAATTGTTTAATGTGGATTCTTTTTTATGCAGGTTGTGGATTGTAATTCCGAGATATTACCATATTTGGACGACGTTACTGCTATACTAGATAAGGTGCTTTGTATGACATCTCAGCAAGCCAATCAACTTGGTACACAGCTGCTGAATATGTTGATGACTACATTAACATTTACCAAACCCACGGAATATCGCGGTGATATCCGCTCGAATGACACGCATATTAAGGATTATCTAAGCATTCGGAATTGGGGTAAAGCCGGAGATATAAATAATCTAAAAATTAATTGGTATATGCCCACGAAGCGCGAAATTGATTCAGTTCAAATGTTACTGAATCACTACTTGGTACCTGAGTTGGATAGGCTTGCAGCATATGCGGATGGTACGGTACTACTATCGCGACAAGAACTACGAAGAACGTTCCGTATTGTTTACGCTTGCATGGGAAGTCACATTGTATTGCCCATTTGGAAAGAACCGGCCGTTAATTTGATTGATTCCTTGTTGGATCCCTGGGCGTTTGAACTAATTGTGGGTAGCGAGTACGAAGTGACGATGCCCGATGGAAGCAACGTTCGTAAGGCAATTGCGGATGTTGTGCATAAAGTACAAAAGAAGGTTTTGGAACAAGACGAGGGCGATATTAAAAGTATCACTATTATGATTTGTGTAAGTTTGTAGGTGCTCCTTGTGCTTTTCAAATAATAATAGAGTAATTTGTTTATGTTACAGATATATGATGTACTACTTTTTAACCGGTTCAAAGGACGGGATTTCGAAAGTCATTGGAAGAATTTTCATTTCCTCAAAGGAATGCTGGAGGACAAACTCCATAAGAAAAAGAAACACTTGCGACATGTTTTGATTGATAGAGTGATGCTGCATCAGGAGTTTCGCAATGAAAGTCGCAGTTGCAGTTTCACGGCTACTCATAGTCAAATCATGATTGACTTATTTGATTTTGCCACAAGCCGTTATAGTTCAATACGAGCCATTGCCCAGAGTAAATTAAACATCGCGCTAACGCTATTTCCGTATTCCTTTACGATATTGACGAATCTAGTAACGGATACATTAAAGTTGAATTCCGTTGAAAACCATGAGAAGTTCAAGGGCTGTTTGTATATTCTGCTTGGGCCTAAAAGCACACCGCTAATCGCTCGTCATGATTGGAATTTTATCAAACAGATCTGGCCATTATTAATTCAGTCACAGCCGTCGGAAAAGCCGTCCATTGTAAATCTGATGGATGCGCTTATAGACACGGTGCATAAGTCATTTCCAACCATTGCGATTGAAATTGAAGTGGCTGATGGTGCTCTTCAAGTTGCTTATGACCTTGCAAAAAATAAACCAGTTGTTGATACGGAAAAGTTTAGACATACAATAGAACAAGGGCCTTTGGCTTTGAAGGAACGGGGTGCTAAGAACTTGAGTGATTATAACGAACTGGTGAATATTCTTTTATCAACGGCCACCAGCGATAAATTACATTGGAGGTATTATATGATGAGCGTCTGCTTCCTACGTGACTTGGTGCATCCCGATATTAAATATAATAATGAAGTCATTAGCTTCTTTTTGAAATCATTGATTAATGATTCACTGAAAATAAGGAAACTGGCTGGGAAAGTTATGCTCTATATTTTGGCGCAGAACAAACGAACATTTCCCAAGATTGTGATCGATCCGAAGAGTGTGAATGTACCTGGAGCAAAAACTTATGAACCATTAGAGACGGATATCAATAATGATTGGTTATACTATGACTCCAACAATGCACCCAGAAACGCTGCAGAATGGGATGCTCCACGATTCGTTCATGATGAATCGACAGGATATTATTGCTGGCCAAAGGAAGTAAAAGTTTTTGACTATAGCGCGCGTTCGACGTTTAATGAAAGTGATATGTCGCCGGCGCAGTTAATAATCTACAAGTTCTTTTGTGACAAGTCAAATGTTAATGCATTAATTCGATTTTATTCCATAGAGGAAAAGAAGGGAAACGATAAGTTTAATTCGTACAGATTTATGTTATATAAGGTAAGCACGGAAGACTATCACTACACGTGGGCTAATACTAACTCGTTGTGCTTTTTAGTATCTTTTTAAGATTTTCGAAGATAAGATGCTACCGATATTTTTACCACATTTGTTGCGTTTAGTAAATGAAAAGCAGGAACAATCACAGCGATGCGCATCTGAAATAATTGCTGGATCTATAAGCGGATGCAAGCATTGGAATTATGATCAGGTAGTTAATCTTTGGAAGGATGTGTTCCCACTCATCCGCTCTGCGTTCGACAACTTAACCGAGGAGACGATATTTGACTGGGCAAGTGCTATTGCGCTTGGGGTAGATAGCCGTGATCCCAATAGGTATAGTCCACTCTTAGAGTTTTTGGCGAATGACCCGCTTGGTGAATCGACATCGTTTATGGGCTGTTCACGACTATACTTTGCTTTTTGCGCAATAAACCAGCAAACATGGCGAAATGCAGAGTTGTACGGGAGATGTTTAAAGTATTTTGACAATCATTTGGAGCATCAGTTTCAAAATGTGCGAGATAGAATCAGCACTGGACTTACAAACATATTTCTCAATGATGTTGTATTTGCCTATGGTGCATCGACGAGGACTGCGCATATCCCAGACTTTTTCAAACAAGTTCGTCCGAAGTTAACAGAACTTTATAATAGTACTTTGTTGAAATTTGCCAATAATCATAAAATTGGTGGTAGATTAAATGTTGAACAGGCGTGCGCTGAGTTGAATGGTCTGTCTATACAGGACGATTCCGATCGTGTAAATTCTATACGATTGTTTAAAGTTGGTGAGTTAAGGATCGCTGAAATTTCGTACCGTTATCAATATAGCTTACTCTTTTAGTGGCTAAGTACGTGACGACCAGCGTTGTGCGGACTATTTATTCCGTGGTGAAAGACCATTATTCACTATTACCATTAGCATGCGTCATGCAAAGCAACGAAGTAGATGATGAACTATCTAACATCTCTATAAATTTAATCGCTGTTCTGGGCAGTTCCATGGTGCCCAAAAAGTATTTATTAGACGCTTTCAATTCAATAGAAGGTGTTGCTTGCTGTCCATTCTGGTCCGCACGAGCTGTGATTGCGGAATTTATTCCAGTTTTCGTATTCCATAATCTGGCCACAATTATTGAAGCAAATTTATGTGAAAAGGTAACGTGCTATTTATTTTAGTGAACTATTTCCTAACCACTTTAATTCTATTGTATAGATTGTGAATATCACACTTATGCTGCTGGAAGATATTCAACCAGAAGTCAGGGTGAAAGCAAGTCATGCAATTGGCGGTTTTCTACATGTTAATTTTATTAAGGATCCTATGACACTACTGGTAAGTTAAACATGAATTTACCTTAATGTATATGAACTTAATGTAATAAATTTACAGGCAATGTTCCGCAAGAAGGCAAAGACAAAACGTAAAGCTGGAAAAAATGACAATAATGCATATGTGCATCTTCATATTCGGCATGCCGGCGTATTGGGCTTATGTTCTTTTATCAATTCACGACCATATGATGTCCCTGATTATTTACCTTCGATTTTTGAAGACCTGGCACGGCATTTGAATGATCCACAGCCAATTCCAGTGAGTACTCAGATATTTATTTAGTTGAAGAGTATTGGATTGTAAAACAAATTTTTAAATGTTTCAGACCTCAATACGTAAAACATTAGGTGACTTCAAACGTACACATCATGCAAATTGGGACGATCATAAACTTAAGTTTACAGAGAACGAATTATCCATTTTCACTGACCTGGTGGCACCCCCGTCATATTATGCTTAAATTAAAATTACGCCCTTAAATAATATATTATAGGTGATAGTTTTTGTTTTGGGGGAGAAGCGATTTCACTTTAGAGTAATTTAATACAGTTTTATTAAAATAATAACAATTACGATTTATTAAGCTCCTCTAGTAAATCGCGACATTTATTTTTCAAGACAAGCACTGCTTCTTTGAAAATGTTTGCCGGAGTCATCGCACCCACTGATTCAATAGTAACTGCAAAAAATATATTTCTTTAGATATGTACTATTTCTACACTTTATTTTACTTACATATAAAATGATCTTCAATCTTGGTCATTATGACTGCATCTTTTAGATCGTCATAACGAAACACGTTTCGACTAGATACGTCATACCGTGAATTAGCAACAACTGCTACTTTCTTTTTATCTTTTTCACGTAAAGCTATCACTCCAGCAGAAAAACACTTTTGTAGACGTTCTGCTTGCTCGCCTACAACTTCTCTTGTCAGTTTAATGTCTGGTAATAATCTATAGTATGCAGTGGCTGAAATTAAATGAAAGGTAAGAATTGAATGCATTGTTATTGTATAACTTCATGCTTACCAACAGGTGAAAACTTGGCATGATCTTTACCAATGCCTTTGACAGCAACTAATTTCATATCCAGCTCATGCCCTGGACGTAATTTTGCAATCAAAATATCATCATGAATAGGTCCAATATTATCTTCTCCATATAAACTACTCTGATTACCAGTTGGCAGCCATTTAATGTGTCTTGAATATACTGAAATCAAGAAAATAGAAAAGTTAAATAATTAAATTATATTAAAGTTTTGTTATAAAAATTGCTTACCATTATTATTAATGTAAATATCATCTGGTCTTGCAGAGTCCTTGTTTCCATCTTTATTGAGGGAACACTTGATCTTGAGTTCAAATTCTAATGTATCAATTGCACTACCCTCAGCTGTTGGATCAGCTTTAAATTCAAATAACTTAGGATCAACTTTTAAAGGTACCATCCCCAATCTTTGAGCTAGAACTTCATCGGGAATGACTGAAGTGTTGTTTTGAATATGCACTTTCTCAATTGACATTGTAGGCACCTCACTAATGATTAGTCTTCTAAATGTATTCACAATGAATGGATGAACGCCTATCATATCAAACTCCATCTCAAATTCTTCCATGCGTATAATAACAATATTAAACTTTGAAAACTTTTCAAAACTCCATGCTTCATCAAGTACAGTGGTTTTGCAGGGAATGTTCTATTGAAAAAATGAAAAATTAACAAGCGCTTTTATATTATTCGAAAAACTTACCTTTGATGTGCGGTACTCATTGAGAATAACACGGGGTTTTTCATCATTAATAAGATCCATTGTCAATGAGTTAAAAGAACCGATCAAAACAAGCAAACATTCAGCAACATGTGCTCTTCGGCGCTGAATTTTCATAGGTTAGAAAAGCCCCACCACTTTAGTTGGTCTTTAAATTAAAACTATGCTAACTAATTTATACGATAATGACAATTAAAGGTGGCGTTGTTCTCGAAACATTAAAAAGCATAGATATGTTGAAATGATAGTTTATTAAAAATTTGTTTAATTTACTCTGTGTGCATTTGATAGGTCATCTGATTAATACTGACGATTATCCTAACAGGGAATCAATATTAATTATGCATTCAAGCGCTGATAACATTGAAACTTTTCAATGGCATGGACTGGTTTATTAAATGACGTCGAAACTATTCGTCCTAAAGGGCTGAATTTGGGTACACAGTTAGAAGAGGCTGTGCCGCTCTCGATGACACTCCCCTTATCTCTTCAGCACGCATGGTTGCCCAGATATGAATTTTTGAATGTGTAAATAAAAAAAAGGTTCTACCGCGGAAACTAAACGTCCTAATGGGCTGAAATTTGGTACAGAGATAGAAGGCACTATACTGACTAAATTGAGACATAACACAACTTTCAGGCACTAATAGTTCTCGAGTTATTATTTAAAAAAAATTTGATATGACGATTCAGGTGAGATTTATTAGTAGAGGTCAAGCCGATCAAAATGAGGTATATGTTACCCCTCTAGCACGTCTCATAACAGAGTTATTTAATTCTAGAAATTTGCTATACTTCGCGAAAAAGTTTTGCCTTTATCAGCTTTGATAACATTGAAACTTTTCAATGACATTGACTGGTATATAAAATACGCTTTAACGTCGAAACTCTTTGTCCTAATGGGCTGAAATTTTGTACACTGATAGAAGAGGCTGTGTCGCTTCCGATGACACTCGCCTTATCTCTTCAGCACGCATGATTGCCGAGATATGAATCTTTGAATGTCTAAATAAAAGAACGTTCTAGCGCGAAAATTAGAGGTCGTAAAAGGCTGAAATTTGGTACACAGATAAAAGAGGCTGTGCCGCTTCTGATGACACACGCCTTATCTCTTCAGCACGCATGGTTGCCAAGATATGCATTTTTAAATGTTTAAATAAATAAACGTTCTAGCGCGTAAATCAGAAGTCCAGAAGGGCTGAAATTTGGTACACAGATAAAAGAGGCTGTGCCGCTTCTGATGACACACACATTATCTCTTCAGCACGCATGGTTGCCAAGACATGAATTTTTAAATGTCTAGATAAAAAAACGTTCTAGCGCGAAAATCAGACGCCCTAAAGGGCTGAAATTTGATACACACATAAAAGAGTCTGTGCCCCTTCTGATGACACTCGCCTTATCTCTTCAGCACGCATGGTTGCCGAGATATGAATTTTTGAATGTCTAAATAAAAAAACGTTCTAGTGCGAAAATTAGACGTGGTAAAGGGCTGAAATTTGGTACAGAGATAAAAGAGGCTGTGCCGCTTCTGACGACACTTTCCTTATCTCTTCAGCACGCATGGTTGCCGAGATATGAATTTTTGAATGTCTATTTAAAAAACCGTTCTAGCGCGGAAACTAAACGTCCAGCACGCAAAATTGAGGTATAACACAACTTTCAGGCACTTATAGTTCTCGAGTTATTATTTTTTAAAAATTTGATATGACGATTCAGGTGATCTTTATAATTACAGGTCAAGCCGATCAAAATAAGGTATATGTTACCCTTCTAGCAGGTCTCATAACAGAGTTATTTAATTCTAGAAATTTGCTATACTTTGCGAAAAAGTTTTGCCTTTATCAGCGCTGATAACATTGAAACTTTTCAATGACATTGACTGGTATATAAAATACGCTTTAACGTCGAAACTCTTTGTCCTAATGGGCTGAAATTTTGTACACTAATAGAAGAGGCTGTGCCGCTTCCGATGACACTCGCCTTATCTCTTCAGCACGCATGGTTGCCTAAATATAAATTTTTGAATGTCTAAATAAAAAAACGTTCTAGCGCGAAAATCAGACGCCCTAAAGGGCTGAAATTTGGTACACAGATAAAAGAGGCTGTGCCGCTTCCGACGACACTTGCCTTATCTCTTCAGCACTCATGGTTGCCGAGATATGAATTTTTAAATGTCTAATTAAAAAAACGTTATAGCGCGAAAATTAGACGTCGTAAAGGGCTGAAATTTGGTACACAGATAAAAGAGGCTGTGCCGCTTCTGATGACACACGCCTTATCTCTTCAGCACGCATGGTTGCCAAGATATAAATTTTTAAATGTCTAAATAAAAAAACGTTCTAGCGCGAAAATTAGACGTGGTAAAGGGCTGAAATTTGGTACAGAGATAAAAGAGGCTGTGCCGCTTCTGACAACACTTTCCTTATCTCTTCAGCACGCATGGTTGCCGAGATATGAATTTTTGAATGTCTATTTAAAAAACCGTTCTAGCGCGGAAACTAAACGTCCTAATGGGCTGAAAATTGGTACACGGATAGAAGACGCTATACTGATAAAATTGAGATATAACACAACTTTCAGGCACTTATAGTTCTCGAGTTATTATTTTTTAAAAATTTGATATGACGATTCAGGTGATCTTTATAATTACAGGTCAAGCCGATCAAAATAAGGTATATGTTACCCTTCTAGCACGTCTCATAACAGAGTTATTTAATTCTAGATATTTGCTATACTTTGCGAAAAAGTTTTGCCTTTATCAGCGCTGATAACATTGAAACTTTTCAATGACATTGACTGGTATATAAAATACGCTTTAACGTCGAAACTCTTTGTCCTAATGGGCTGAAATTTTGTACACTAATAGAAGAGGCTGTGCCGCTTCCGATGACACTCGCCTTATCTCTTCAGCACGCATGGTTGCCTAAATATGAATTTTTGAATGTCTAAATAAAAAAACGTTCTAGCGCGAAAATCAGACGCCCTAAAGGGCTGAAATTTGGTACACAGATAAAAGAGGCTGTGCCGCTTCCGACGACACTTGCCTTATCTCTTCAGCACTCATGGTTGCCGAGATATGAATTTTTAAATGTCTAATTAAAAAAACGTTATAGCGCGAAAATTAGACGTCGTAAAGGGCTGAAATTTGGTACACAGATAAAAGAGGCTGTGCCGCTTCTGATGACACACGCCTTATCTCTTCAGCACGCATGGTTGCCAAGATATAAATTTTTAAATGTCTAAATAAAAAAACGTTCTAGCGCGAAAATTAGACGTCATAAAGGGCTGAAATTTGGTTCACAGATAAAAGAGGCTGTGCCGCTTCCGACGACACTTGCCTTATCTCTTCAGCACGCATGGTTGCCGAGATATAAATTTTTAAATGACAAAATAAAAAAACGTTCTAGCGCGAAAATTAGACGTCGTAAAGGGCTGAAATTTGGTACACAGATAAAAGAGGCTGTGCTGCTTCTGATGACACACGCCTTATCTCTTCAGCACGCATGGTTGCCGAGATATGAATTTTTAAATGTTTAAATAAAAAAACGTTCTAGCGCGAAAATTAGACGCCGTAAAGGGCTGAAATTTGGTACACAGATAAAAGAGGCTGTGCCGCTTTCGACGACACTCGCCTTATCTCTTCAGCACGTATGGTTGCCGAGATATGAATTTTTAAATGTCTAAATAAAATAACGTTATAGCGCGAAAATTAGACGTCGTAAAGGGCTGAAATTTGGTATACAGATAAAAGAGGCTGTGCCGCTTCTGATAACACACGCCTTATCTCTTCAGCACGCATGGTTGCCAAGATATAAATTTTTAAATGTCTAAATAAAAAAACGTTCTACCGCGAAAATTAGACGTCGCAAAGGGCTGAAATTTGGTTCACAGATAAAAGAGGCTGTGCCGCTTCCGACGACACTTGCCTTATCTCTTCAACACGCATGGTTGCCGAGATATGAATTTTTGAATGTCTATTTAAAAAACCGTTCTAGCGCGGAAACTAAACGTCCTAATGGGCTGAAAATTGGTACACGGATAGAAGACGCTATACTGATAAAATTGAGATATAACACAACTTTCAGGCACTTATAGTTCTCGAGTTATTATTTTTTAAAAATTTGATATGACGATTCAGGTGATTTTTATAATTACAGGTCAAGCCGATCAAAATAAGGTATATGTTACCCTTCTAGCACGTCTCATAACAGAGTTATTTAATTCTAGAAATTTGCTATACTTTGCGAAAAAGTTTTGCCTTTATCAGCGCTGATAACATTGAAACTTTTCAATGACATTGACTGGTATATAAAATACGCTTTAACGTCGAAACTCTTTGTCCTAATGGGCTGAAATTTTGTACACTGATAGAAGAGGCTGTGCCGCTTCCGGCGACACTTGACTTATCTCTTCAGCACGCATGGTTGCCGAGATATGAATTTTTAAATGTCTAATTAAAAAAACGTTATAGCGCGAAAATTAGACGTCGTAATGGGCTGAAATTTGGTACACAGATAAAACAGGCTGTGCCGCTTCTGATGACACACGCCTTATCTGTTCAGCATGCATGGTTGCCAGGATATGAATTTTTAAATGTCTAAATAAAAAAACGTTCTAGCGCGAAAATTAGACGTCGTAAAGGGCTGAAATTTGGTACAGAGATAAAAGAGGCTGTGCCGCTTCTGATAAGACACGCCTTATCTCTTTAGCACGCATGGTTG
Source organism: Aleochara curtula (assembly GCA_963978815.1). Taxonomy (NCBI): domain Eukaryota; kingdom Metazoa; phylum Arthropoda; class Insecta; order Coleoptera; family Staphylinidae; genus Aleochara; species Aleochara curtula. The sequence goes on along the minus strand of OZ022216.1, from coordinate 12,325,994 downwards.
CCGAGATATAAATTATTAAATGACAAAATAAAAAAACGTTCTAGCGCGAAAATTAGACGTGGTGAAGGGCTGAAATTTGGTACAGAGATAAAAGAGGCTGTGCCGCTTCTGACGACACTTTCCTTATCTCTTCAGCACGCATGGTTGCCGAGATATGAATTTTTGAATGTCTATTTAAAAAACCGTTCTAGCGCGGAAACTAAACGTCCTAATGGGCTGAAAATTGGTACACGGATAGAAGACGCTATACTGATAAAATTGAGATATAACACAACTTTCAGGCACTTATAGTTCTCGAGTTATTATTTTTTAAAAATTTGATATGACGATTCAGGTGATCTTTATAATTACAGGTCAAGCCGATCAAAATAAGGTATATGTTACCCTTCTAGCACGTCTCATAACAGAGTTATTTAATTCTAGAAATTTGCTATACTTTGCGAAAAAGTTTTGCCTTTATCAGCGCTGATAACATTGAAACTTTTCAATGACATTGACTGGTATATAAAATACGCTTTAACGTCGAAACTCTTTGTCCTAATGGGCTGAAATTTTGTACACTGATAGAAGAGGCTGTGCCGCTTCCGATGACACTCGCCTTATCTCTTCAGCACGCATGGTTGCCAAGATATGAATTTTTGAATGTCTAAATAAAAAAACGTTCTAGCGCGAAAATTAGACGTCATAAAGGGCTGAAAATTGGTACACGGATAGAGGACGCTATACTGATAAAATTGAGATATAACACAACTTTCAGGCACTTATAGTTCTCGATTTATTATTTTTTTTAAATTTGATATGACGATTCAGGTGATCTTTATAATTACAGGTCAAGCCGATCAAAATAAGGTATATGTTACCCTTCTAGCACGTCTCATAACAGAGTTATTTAATTCTAGAAATTTGCTATACTTTGCGAAAAAGTTTTGCCTTTATCAGCGCTGATAACATTGAAACTTTTCAATGACATTGACTGGTATATAAAATACGCTTTAACGTCGAAACTCTTTGTCCTAATGGGCTGAAATTTTGTACACTAATAGAAGAGGCTGTGCCGCTTCCGATGACACTCGCCTTATCTCTTCAGCACGCATGGTTGCCAAAATATGAATTTTTGAATGTCTAAATAAAAAAACGTTCTAGCGCGAAAATCAGACGCCCTAAAGGGCTGAAATTTGGTACACAGATAAAAGAGGCTGTGCCGCTTCCGACGACACTTGCCTTATCTCTTCAGCACTCATGGTTGCCAAGATATGAATTTTTAAATGTCTAATTAAAAAAACGTTATAGCGCGAAAATTAGACGTCGTAAAGGGCTGAAATTTGGTACACAGATAAAAGAGGCTGTGCCGCTTCTGATGACACACGCCTTATCTCTTCAGCACGCATGGTTGCCAAGATATAAATTTTTAAATGTCTAAATAAAAAAACGTTCTAGCGCGAAAATTAGACGTCATAAAGGGCTGAAAATTGGTACACGGATAGAGGACGCTATACTGATAAAATTGAGATATAACACAACTTTCAGGCACTTATAGTTCTCGATTTATTATTTTTTAAAAATTTGATATGACGATTCAGGTGATCTTTATAATTACAGGTCAAGCCGATCAAAATAAGGTATATGTTACCCTTCTAGCACGTCTCATAACAGAGTTATTTAATTCTAGAAATTTGCTATACTTTGCGAAAAAGTTTTGCCCTTATCAGCGCTGATAACATTGAAACTTTTCAATGACATTGACTGGTATATAAAATACGCTTTAACGTCGAAACTCTTTGACCTAATGGGCTGAAATTTTGTACACTAATAGAAGAGGCTGTGCCGCTTCCGATGACACTCGCCTTATCTCTTCAGCACGCATGGTTGCCAAAATATGAATTTTTGAATGTCTAAATAAAAAAACGTTCTAGCGCGAAAATTAGACGTCGTAAAGGGCTGAAATTTGGTACACAGATAAAAGAGGCTGTGCCGCTTCCGACGACACTTGCCTTATCTCTTCAGCACGCATGGTTGCCGAGATATGAATTTTTAAATGTCTAATTAAAAAAACGTTATAGCGCGAAAATTAGACGTCGTAAAGGGCTGAAATTTGGTACACAGATAAAAGAGGCTGTGCCGCTTCTGATGACACACGCCTTTTCTCTTCAGCACGCATGGTTGCCAAGATATAAATTTTTAAATGTCTAAATAAAATAACGTTATAGCGCGAAAATTAGACGTCGTAAAGGGCTGAAATTTGGTACACAGATAAAAGAGGCTGTGCCGCTTCTGATGACACACGCCTTATCTCTTCAGCACGCATGGTTGCCAAGATATAAATTTTTAAATGTCTAAATAAAAAAACGTTCTAGCGCGAAAATTAGACGTCATAAAGGGCTGAAATTTGGTACACAGATAAAAGAGGCTGTGCTGCTTCTGATGACACACGCCTTATCTCTTCAGCACGCATGGTTGCCGAGATATGAATTTTTAAATATCTAAATAAAAAAACGTTCTATCGCGAAAATCAGACGTCGTAAAGGGCTGAAATTTGGTACACAGATAAAAGAGGCTGTGCCGCTTCCGACGACACTCGCCTTATCTCTTCAGCACGTATGGTTGCCGAGATATAAATTTTTAAATGTCTAAATAAAATAACGTTATAGCGCGAAAATTAGACGTCGTAAAGGGCTGAAATTTGGTACACAGATAAAAGAGGCTGTGCCGCTTCTGATGACACACGCCTTATCTCTTCAGCACGCATGGTTGCCAAGATATAAATTTTTAAATGTCTAAATAAAAAAACGTTCTAGCGCGAAAATTAGACGTCGTAAAGGGCTGAAATTTGGTACACAGATAAAAGAGGCTGTGCCGCTTCTGATGACACACGCCTTATATCTTCAGCACGCATGGTTGCCAAGATATGAATTTTTAAATGTCTAAATAAAAAAACGTTCTAGCGCGCAAATTAGACGTCGTAAAGGGCTGAAATTTGGTTCACAGATAAAAGAGGCTGTGCCGCTTCCGACGACACTTGCCTTATCTCTTCAGCACGCATGGTTGCCGAGATATGAATTTTTGAATGTCTATTTAAAAAACCGTTCTAGCGCGGAAACTAATCGTCCTAATGGGCTGAAAATTGGTACACGGATAGAAGACGCTATACTGATAAAATTGAGATATAACACAACTTTCAGGCACTTATAGTTCTCGATTTATTATTTTTTAAAAATTTGATATGACGATTCAGGTGATCTTTATAATTACAGGTCAAGCCGATCAAAATAAGGTATATGTTACCCTTCTAGCACGTCTCATAACAGAGTTATTTAATTCTAGAAATTTGCTATACTTTGCGAAAAAGTTTTGCCTTTATCAGCGCTGATAACATTGAAACTTTTCAATGACATTGACTGGTATATAAAATACGCTTTAACGTCGAAACACTTTGTCCTAATGGGCTGAAATTTTGTACACTGATAGAAGAGGCTGTGCCGCTTCCGATGACACTCGCCTTATCTCTTCAGCACGCATGGTTGCCAAGATATGAATTTTTGAATGTCTAAATAAAAAAACGTTCTAGCGCGAAAATCAGACGCCCTAAAGGGCTGAAATTTGGTACACAGATAAAAGAGGCTGTGCCGCTTCTGATGACACACGCCTTATCTCTTCAGCACGCATGGTTGCCAAGATATGAATTTTTGAATGTCTAAATAAAAAAACGTTCTAGCGCGAAAATCAGACGCCCTAAAGGGCTGAAATTTGGTACACAGATAAAAGAGGCTGTGCCGCTTCCGACGACACTTGACTTATTTCTTCAGCACGCATGGTTGCCGAGATATGAATTTTTAAATGTCTAATTAAAAAAACGTTATAGCGCGAAAATTAGACGTCGTAAAGGGCTGAAATTTGGTACACAGATAAAAGAGGCTGTGCCGCTTCTGATGACACACGCCTTATCTCTTCAGCACGCATGGTTGCCAAGATATAAATTTTTAAATGTCTAATTAAAAAAACGTTATAGCGCGAAAATTAGACGTCGTAAAGGGCTGAAATTTGGTACACAGATAAAAGAGGCTGTGCCGCTTCTGATAACACACGCCTTATCTCTTCAGCACGCATGGTTGCCGAGATATAAATTTTTAAATGACAAAATAAAAAAACGTTCTAGCGCGAAAATTAGACGCCGTAAAGGGCTGAAATTTAGTACACAGATAAAAGAGGCAGTGCTGCTTCTAATGACACACGCCTTATCTCTTCAGCACGCATGGTTGCCAAGATATAAATTTTTAAATGTCTAAATAAAAAAACGTTCTAGCGCGAAAATTAGACGTCGTAAAGGGCTGAAATTTGGTACACAGATAAAAGAGGCTGTGCCGCTTCTGATAAGACACGCCTTATCTCTTCAGCACGCATGGTTGCCGAGATATAAATTTTTAAATGACAAAATAAAAAAACGTTCTAGCGCGAAAATTAGACGCCGTAAAGGGCTGAAATTTAGTACACAGATAAAAGAGGCTGTGCTGCTTCTGATGACACACGCCTTATCTCTTCAGCACGCATGGTTGCCAAGATATAAATGTTTAAATGTCTAAATAAAAAAACGTTCTAGCGCGAAAATTAGACGTCGTAAAGGGCTGAAATTTGGTTCACAGATAAAAGAGGCTGTGCCGCTTCCGACGACACTTGCCTTATCTCTTGAGCACTCATGGTTGCCGAGATATGAATTTTTAAATGTCTAAATAAAAAAACGTTCTAGCGCGAAAATTAGACGTCGTAAAGGGCTGAAATTTGGTTCACAGATAAAAGAGGCTGTGCCGCTTCCGACGACACTTGCCTTATCTCTACAGCACGCATGGTTGCCGAGATATAAATTTTTAAATGTCTAAATAAAAAAACGTTCTAGCGCGAAAATTAGACGTCGTAAAGGGCTGAAATTTAGTACACAGATAAAAGAGGCTGTGCCGCTTCTGATGACACACGCCTTATCTCTTCAGCACGCATGGTTGCCAAGATATAAATGTTTAAATGTCTAAATAAAAAAACGTTCTAGCGCGAAAATTAGACGTCGTAAAGGGCTGAAATTTGGTACAGAGATAAAAGAGGCTGTGCCGCTTCTGATAACACACGCCTTATCTCTTCAGCACGCATGGTTGCCAAGATATAAAATTTTAAATGTCTAAATAAAAAAACGTTCTAGCGCGAAAATTAGACGTCGTAAAGGGCTGAAATTTGGTTCACAGATAAAAGAGGCTGTGCCGCTTCCGACGACACTTGCCTTATCTCTTCAACACGCATGGTTGCCGAGATATAAATTTTTAAATGACAAAATAAAAAAACGTTCTAGCGCGAAAATTAGACGTCGTAAAGGGCTGAAATTTGGTACAGAGATAAAAGAGGCTGTGCCGCTTCTGATAACACACGCCTTATCTCTTCAGCACGCATGGTTGCCAGGATATGAATTTTTAAATGTCTAAATAAAAAAACGTTCTAGCGCGAAAATTAGACGCCCTAAAGGGCTGAAATTTGGTACACAGATAAAAGAGGCTGTGCCGCTTTCGACGACACTTGCCTCATCTCTTCAGCACGCATGGTTGCCGAGATATAAATTTTTAAATGTCTAAATAAAAAAACGTTCTAGCGCGAAAATCAGACGTCGTAAAGGACTGAAATTTGGTACACAGATAAAAGAGGCTGTGCCGCTTCCGACGACACTTTCCTTATCTCTTCAGCACGCATGGTTGCCGAGATATGAATTTTTGAATGTCTATTTAAAAAACTGTTCTAGCGCGGAAACTACACGTCCTTATGGGCTGAAAATTGGTACACGGATAGAAGACGCTATACTGATAAAATTGAGATATAACACAACTTTCAGGCACTTATAGTTCTCGAGTTATTATTTTTTTAAAATTTGATATGACGATTCAGGTGATCTTTATAATTACAGGTCAAGCCGATCAAAATAAGGTATATGTTACCCTTCTAGCACGTCTCATAACAGAGTTATTTAATTCTAGAAATTTGCTATACTTTGCGAAAAAGTTTTGCCTTTATCAGCGCTGATAACATTGAAACTTTTCAATGACATTGACTGGTATATAAAATACGCTTTAACGTCGAAACTCTTTGTCCTAATGGGCTGAAATTTTGTACACTGATAGAAGAGGCTGTGTCGCTTGCGATGACACTCGCCTTATCTCTTCAGCACGTATGGTTGCCAAGATATGAATTTTTGAATGTCTAAATAAAAAAACGTTCTAGCGCGAAAATCAGACGCCCTAAAGGGCTGAAATTTGGTACACAGATAAAAGAGGCTGTGCCGCTTCCGACGACACTTGCCCTATCTCTTCAGCACGCATGGTTGCCGAGATATGAATTTTTAAATGTCTAAATAAAAAAACGTTCTAGCGCGAAAATTAGACGTCGTAAAGGGCTGAAATTTGGTTCACAGATAAAAGAGGCTGTGCCGCTTCCGACGACACTTGCCTTATCTCTTCAGCACGCATGGTTGCCGAGATATGAATTTTTGAATGTCTATTTAAAAAACCGTTCTAGCGCGGAAACTAATCGTCCTAATGGGCTGAAAATTGGTACACGGATAGAAGACGCTATACTGATAAAATTGAGATATAACACAACTTTCAGGCACTTATAGTTCTCGATTTATTATTTTTTTAAAATTTGATATGACGATTCAGGTGATCTTTATAATTACAGGTCAAGCCGATCAAAATAAGGTATATGTTACCCTTCTAGCACGTCTCATAACAGAGTTATTTAATTCTAGAAATTTGCTATACTTTGCGAAAAAGTTTTGCCTTTATCAGCGCTGATAACATTGAAACTTTTCAATGACATTGACTGGTATATAAAATACGCTTTAACGTCGAAACACTTTGTCCTAATGGGCTGAAATTTTGTACACTGATAGAAGAGGCTGTGCCGCTTCCGATGACACTCGCCTTATCTCTTCAGCACGCATGGTTGCCAAGATATGAATTTTTGAATGTCTAAATAAAAAAACGTTCTAGCGCGAAAATCAGACGCCCTAAAGGGCTGAAATTTGGTACACAGATAAAAGAGGCTGTGCCGCTTCTGATGACACACGCCTTATCTCTTCAGCACGCATGGTTGCCAAGATATGAATTTTTGAATGTCTAAATAAAAAAACGTTCTAGCGCGAAAATCAGACGCCCTAAAGGGCTGAAATTTGGTACACAGATAAAAGAGGCTGTGCCGCTTCCGACGACACTTGACTTATTTCTTCAGCACGCATGGTTGCCGAGATATGAATTTTTAAATATCTAAATAAAAAAACGTTCTAGCGCGAAAATCAGACGTCGTAAAGGGCTGAAATTTGGTACACAGATAAAAGAGGCTGTGCCGCTTCCGACGACACTCGCCTTATCTCTTCAGCACGCATGGTTGCCGAGATATGAATTTTTAAATGTCTAAATAAAAAAACGTTCTAGCGCGAAAATCAGACGTCGTAAAGGCCTGAAATTTGGTACACAGATAAAAGAGGCTGTGCCGCTTCCGACGACACTTTCCTTATCTCTTCAGCACGCATGGTTGCCGAGATATGAATTTTTGAATGTCTATTTAAAAAACTGTTCTAGCGCGGAAACTAAACGTCCTTATGGAATGAAAATTGGTACACGGATAGAAGACGCTATACTGATAAAATTGAGATATAACACAACTTTCAGGCACTTATAGTTCTCGAGTTATTATTTTTTTAAAATTTGATATGACGATTCAGGTGATCTTTATAATTACAGGTCAAGCCGATCAAAATAAGGTATATGTTACCCTTCTAGCACGTCTCATAACAGAGTTATTTAATTCTAGAAATTTGCTATACTTTGCGAAAAAGTTTTGCCTTTATCAGCGCTGATAACATTGAAACTTTTCAATGACATTGACTGGTATATAAAATACGCTTTAACGTCGAAACACTTTGTCCTAATGGGCTGAAATTTTGTACACTGATAGAAGAGGCTGTGCCGCTTCCGATGACACTCGCCTTATCTCTTCAGCACGCATGGTTGCCAAGATATAAATTTTTGAATGTCTAAATAAAAAAACGTTCTAGCGCGAAAATCAGACGCCCTAAAAGGCTGAAATTTGGTACACAGATAAAAGAGGCTGTGCCGCTTCCGACGACACTTGCCTTATCTCTTCAGCACTCATGGTTGCCGAGATATGAATTTTTAAATGTCTAATTAAAAAAACGTTATAGCGCGAAAATTAGACGTCGTAAAGGGCTGAAATTTGGTACACAGATAAAAGAGGCTGTGCCGCTTCTGATGACACACGCCTTATCTCTTCAGCACGCATGGTTGCCAAGATATAAATTTTTAAATGTCTAATTAAAAAAACGTTATAGCGCGAAAATTAGACGCCCTAAAAGGCTGAAATTTGGTACACAGATAAAAGAGGCTGTGCCGCTTCCGACGACACTTGCCTTATCTCTTCAGCACTCATGGTTGCCGAGATATGAATTTTTAAATGTCTAATTAAAAAAACGTTATAGCGCGAAAATTAGACGTCGTAAAGGGCTGAAATTTGGTACACAGATAAAAGAGGCTGTGCCGCTTCTGATAACACACGCCTTATCTCTTCAGCACGCATGGTTGCCGAGATATAAATTTTTAAATGACAAAATAAAAAAACGTTCTAGCGCGAAAATTAGACGCCGTAAAGGGCTGAAATTTAGTACACAGATAAAAGAGGCAGTGCTGCTTCTGATGACACACGCCTTATCTCTTCAGCACGCATGGTTGCCAAGATATAAATTTTTAAATGTCTAAATAAAAAAACGTTCTAGCGCGAAAATTAGACGTCGTAAAGGGCTGAAATTTGGTACACAGATAAAAGAGGCTGTGCCGCTTCCGACGACACTTTCCTTATCTCTTCAGCACGCATGGTTGCCGAGATATGAATTTTTGAATGTCTATTTAAAAAACTGTTCTAGCGCGGAAACTAAACGTCCTTATGGGATGAAAATTGGTACACGGATAGAAGACGCTATACTGATAAAATTGAGATATAACACAACTTTCAGGCACTTATAGTTCTCGAGTTATTATTTTTTTAAAATTTGATATGACGATTCAGGTGATCTTTATAATTACAGGTCAAGCCGATCAAAATAAGGTATATGTTACCCTTCTAGCACGTCTCATAACAGAGTTATTTAATTCTAGAAATTTGCTATACTTTGCGAAAAAGTTTTGCCTTTATCAGCGCTGATAACATTGAAACTTTTCAATGACATTGACTGGTATATAAAATACGCTTTAACGTCGAAACACTTTGTCCTAATGGGCTGAAATTTTGTACACTGATAGAAGAGGCTGTGCCGCTTCCGATGACACTCGCCTTATCTCTTCAGCACGCATGGTTGCCAAGATATGAATTTTTGAATGTCTAAATAAAAAAACGTTCTAGCGCGAAAATCAGACGCCCTAAAGGGCTGAAATTTGGTACACAGATAAAAGAGGCTGTGCCGCTTCTGATGACACACGCCTTATCTCTTCAGCACGCATGGTTGCCAAGATATGAATTTTTGAATGTCTAAATAAAAAAACGTTCTAGCGCGAAAATCAGACGCCCTAAAGGGCTGAAATTTGGTACACGGATAAAAGAGGCTGTGCCGCTTCCGACGACACTTGACTTATTTCTTCAGCACGCATGGTTGCCGAGATATGAATTTTTAAATGTCTAATTAAAAAAACGTTATAGCGCGAAAATTAGACGTCGTAAAAGGCTGAAATTTGGTACACAGATAAAAGAGGCTGTGCCGCTTCTGATGACACACGCCTTATCTCTTCAGCACGCATGGTTGCCAAGATATAAATTTTTAAATGTCTAAATAAAAAAACGTTCTAGCGCGAAAATTAGACGTCGTAAAGGGCTGAAATTTGGTACAGAGATAAAAGAGGCTGTGCCACTTCTGATAACACACGCCTTATCTCTTTAGCACGCATGGTTGCCGAGATATAAATTATTAAATGACAAAATAAAAAAACGTTCTAGCGCGAAAATTAGAAGTGGTAAAGGGCTGAAATTTGGTACAGAGATGAAAGAGGCTGTGCCGCTTCTGACGACACTTTCCTTATCTCTTCAGCACGCATGGTTGCCGAGATATGAATTTTTGAATGTCTATTTAAAAAACCGTTCTAGCGCGGAAACTAAACGTCCTAATGGGCTGAAAATTGGTACACGGATAGAAGACGCTATACTGATAAAATTGAGATATAACACAACTTTCAGGCACTTATAGTTCTCGATTTATAATTTTTTAAAAATTTGATATGACGATTCAGGTGATCTTTATAATTACAGGTCAAGCCGATCAAAATAAGGTATATGTTACCCTTCTAGCACGTCTCATAACAGAGTTATTTAATTCTAGAAATTTGCTATACTTTGCGAAAAAGTTTTGCCTTTATCAGCGCTGATAACATTGAAACTTTTCAATGACATTGACTGGTATATAAAATACGCTTTAACGTCGAAACACTTTGTCCTAATGGGCTGAAATTTTGTACACTGATAGAAGAGGCTGTGCCGCTTCCGATGACACTCGCCTTATCTCTTCAGCACGCATGGTTGCCAAGATATAAATTTTTGAATGTCTAAATAAAAAAACGTTCTAGCGCGAAAATCAGACGCCCTAAAAGGCTGAAATTTGGTACACAGATAAAAGAGGCTGTGCCGCTTCCGACGACACTTGCCTTATCTCTTCAGCACTCATGGTTGCCGAGATATGAATTTTTAAATGTCTAATTAAAAAAACGTTATAGCGCGAAAATTAGACGTCGTAAAGGGCTGAAATTTGGTACACAGATAAAAGAGGCTGTGCCGCTTCTGATGACACACGCCTTATCTCTTCAGCACGCATGGTTGCCAAGATATAAATTTTTAAATGTCTAATTAAAAAAACGTTATAGCGCGAAAATTAGACGCCCTAAAAGGCTGAAATTTGGTACACAGATAAAAGAGGCTGTGCCGCTTCCGACGACACTTGCCTTATCTCTTCAGCACTCATGGTTGCCGAGATATGAATTTTTAAATGTCTAATTAAAAAAACGTTATAGCGCGAAAATTAGACGTCGTAAAGGGCTGAAATTTGGTACACAGATAAAAGAGGCTGTGCCGCTTCTGATAACACACGCCTTATCTCTTCAGCACGCATGGTTGCCGAGATATAAATTTTTAAATGACAAAATAAAAAAACGTTCTAGCGCGAAAATTAGACGCCGTAAAGGGCTGAAATTTAGTACACAGATAAAAGAGGCAGTGCTGCTTCTGATGACACACGCCTTATCTCTTCAGCACGCATGGTTGCCAAGATATAAATTTTTAAATGTCTAAATAAAAAAACGTTCTAGCGCGAAAATTAGACGTCGTAAAGGGCTGAAATTTGGTACACAGATAAAAGAGGCTGTGCCGCTTCTGATAAGACACGCCTTATCTCTTCAGCACGCATGGTTGCCGAGATATAAATTTTTAAATGACAAAATAAAAAAACGTTCTAGCGCGAAAATTAGACGCCGTAAAGGGCTGAAATTTAGTACACAGATAAAAGAGGCTGTGCTGCTTCTGATGACACACGCCTTATCTCTTCAGCACGCATGATTGCCGAGATATGAATTTTTAAATGTCTAAATAAAAAAACGTTCTAGCGCGAAAATTAGACGTCGTAAAGGGCTGAAATTTGGTTCACAGATAAAAGAGGCTGTGCCGCTTCCGACGACACTTGCCTTATCTCTTCAGCACGCATGGTTGCCGAGATATGAATTTTTAAATGTCTAAATAAAAAAACGTTCTAGCGCGAAAATTAGACGTCGTAAAGGGCTGAAATTTGGTTCACAGATAAAAGAGGCTGTGCCGCTTCCGACGACACTTGCCTTATCTCTTCAGCACGCATGGTTGCCGAGTTATAAATTTTTAAATGTCTAAATAAAAAAACGTTCTAGCGCGAAAATTAGACGTCGTAAAGGGCTGAAATTTAGTACACAGATAAAAGAGGCTGTGCCGCTTCTGATGACACACGCCTTATCTCTTCAGCACGCATGGTTGCCAAGATATAAATGTTTAAATGTCTAAATAAAAAAACGTTCTAGCGCGAAAATTAGACGTCGTAAAGGGCTGAAATTTGGTACAGAGATAAAAGAGGCTGTGCCGCTTCTGATAACACACGCCTTATCTCTTCAGCACGCATGGTTGCCAAGATATAAAATTTTAAATGTCTAAATAAAAAAACGTTCTAGCGCGAAAATTAGACGTCGTAAAGGGCTGAAATTTGGTTCACAGATAAAAGAGGCTGTGCCGCTTCCGACGACACTTGCCTTATCTCTTCAACACGCATGGTTGCCGAGATATAAATTTTTAAATGACAAAATAAAAAAACGTTCTAGCGCGAAAATTAGACGCCCTAAAGGGCTGAAATTTGGTACACAGATAAAAGAGGCTGTGCCGCTTTCGACGACACTTGCCTCATCTCTTCAGCACGCATGGTTGCCGAGATATGAATTTTTAAATATCTAAATAAAAAAACGTTCTAGCGCGAAAATCAGACGTCGTAAAGGGCTGAAATTTGGTACACAGATAAAAGAGGCTGTGCCGATTCCGACGACACTCGCCTTATCTCTTCAGCACGCATGGTTGCCGAGATATGAATTTTTAAATGTCTAAATAAAAAAACGTTCTAGCGCGAAAATCAGACGTCGTAAAGGACTGAAATTTGGTACACAGATAAAAGAGGCTGTGCCGCTTCCGACGACACTTTCCTTATCTCTTCAGCACGCATGGTTGCCGAGATATGAATTTTTGAATGTCTATTTAAAAAACTGTTCTAGCGCGGAAACTAAACGTCCTTATGGGCTGAAAATTGGTACACGGATAGAAGACGCTATACTGATAAAATTGAGATATAACACAACTTTCAGGCACTTATAGTTCTCGAGTTATTATTTTTTTAAAATTTGATATGACGATTCAGGTGATCTTTATAATTACAGGTCAAGCCGATCAAAATAAGGTATATGTTACCCTTCTAGCACGTCTCATAACAGAGTTATTTAATTCTAGAAATTTGCTATACTTTGCGAAAAAGTTTTGCCTTTATCAGCGCTGATAACATTGAAACTTTTCAATGACATTGACTGGTATATAAAATACGCTTTAACGTCGAAACTCTTTGTCCTAATGGGCTGAAATTTTGTACACTGATAGAAGAGGCTGTGTTGCTTGCGATGACACTCGCCTTATCTCTTCAGCACGCATGGTTGCCAAGATATGAATTTTTGAATGTCTAAATAAAAAAACGTTCTAGCGCGAAAATCAGACGCCCTAAAGGGCTGAAATTTGGTACACAGACAAAAGAGGCTGTGCCGCTTCCGACGACACTTGCCCTATCTCTTCAGCACGCATGGTTGCCGAGATATGAATTTTCAAATGTCTAATTAAAAAAACGTTATAGCGCGAAAATTAGACGTCGTAAAGGGCTGAAATTTGGTACACAGATAAAAGAGGCTGTGCCGCTTCTGATGACACACGCCTTATCTCTTCAGCACGCGTGGTTGCCAGGATATGAATTTTTAAATGTCTAAATAAAAAAACGTTCTGGCGCGAAAATTAGACGTCGTAAAGGGCTGAAATTTGGTACAGAGATAAAAGAGGCTGTGCCGCTTCTGATAATACACGCCTTATCTCTTCAGCACGCATGGTTGCCAAGATATAAAATTTTAAATGTCTAAATAAAAAAACGTTCTAGCGCGAAAATTAGACGTCGTAAAGGGCTGAAATTTGGTACACAGATAAAAGAGGCTGTGCCGCTTCCGACGACACTCGCCTTATCTCTTCAGCACGCATGGTTGCCGAGATATGAATTTTTAAATGTCTAAATAAAAAAACGTTCTAGCGCGAAAATCAGACGTCGTAAAGGGCTGAAATTTGGTACACAGATAAAAGAGGCTATGCCGCTTCTGATGACACACGCCTTATCTCTTCAGCACGCATGGTTGCCGAGATATGAATTTTTGAATGTCTATTTAAAAAACCGTTCTAGCGCGGAAACTAAACGTCCTAATGGGCTGAAAATTGGTACACGGATAGAAGACGTTATACTGATAAAATTGAGATATAACACAACTTTCAGGCACTTATAGTTCTCGAGTTATTATTTTTAAAAAATTTGATATGACGATTCAGGTGATCTTTATAATTACAGGTCAAGCCGATCAAAATAAGGTATATGTTACCCTTCTAGCACGTCTCATAACAGAGTTATTTAATTCTAGAAATTTGCTATACTTTGTGAAAAAGTTTTGCCTTTATCAGCGCTGATAACATTGAAACTTTTCAATGACATTGACTGGTATATAAAATACGCTTTAACGTCGAAACTCTTTGTCCTAATGGGCTGAAATTTTGTACACTAATAGAAGAGGCTGTGCCGCTTCCGATGACACTTGCCTTATCTCTTCAGCACGCATGGTTGCCAAGATATAAATGTTTAAATGTCTAAATAAAAAAACGTTCTAGCGCGAAAATTAGACGTCGTAAAGGGCTGAAATTTGGTACACAGATAAAAGAGGCTGTACTGCTTCTGATGACACACGCCTTATGTCTTCAGCACGCATGGTTGCCAAGATATGAATTTTTGAATGTCTAAATAAAAAAACGTTCTAGCGCGAAAATCAGACGCCCTAAAGGGCTGAAATTTGGTACACAGATAAAAGAGGCTGTGCCGCTTCCGACGACACTTGCCTTATCTCTTCAGCACGCATGGTTGCCGAGATATGAATTTTTAAATGTCTAATTAAAAAAACGTTATAGCGCGAAAATTGGACGTCGTAAAGGGCTGAAATTTGGTACAGAGATAAAAGAGGCTGTGCCGCTTCTGATAACACACGCCTTATCTCTTCAGCACGCATGGTTGCCAAGATATAAAATTTTAAATGTCTAAATAAAAAAACGTTCTAGCGCGAAAATTAGACGTCGTAAAGGGCTGAAATTTGGTACACAGATAAAAGAGGCTGTGCCGCTTCCGACGACACTCGCCTTATCTCTTCAGCACGCATGGTTGCCGAGATATGAATTTTTAAATGTCTAAATAAAAAAACGTTCTAGCGCGAAAATCAGACGTCGTAAAGGGCTGAAATTTGGTACACAGATAAAAGAGGCTATGCCGCTTCTGATGACACACGCCTTATCTCTTCAGCACGCATGGTTGCCGAGATATGAATTTTTGAATGTCTATTTAAAAAACCGTTCTAGCGCGGAAACTAAACGTCCTAATGGGCTGAAAATTGGTACACGGATAGAAGACGTTATACTGATAAAATTGAGATATAACACAACTTTCAGGCACTTATAGTTCTCGAGTTATTATTTTTAAAAAATTTGATATGACGATTCAGGTGATCTTTATAATTACAGGTCAAGCCGATCAAAATAAGGTATATGTTACCCTTCTAGCACGTCTCATAACAGAGTTATTTAATTCTAGAAATTTGCTATACTTTGTGAAAAAGTTTTGCCTTTATCAGCGCTGATAACATTGAAACTTTTCAATGACATTGACTGGTATATAAAATACGCTTTAACGTCGAAACTCTTTGTCCTAATGGGCTGAAATTTTGTACACTAATAGAAGAGGCTGTGCCGCTTCCGATGACACTTGCCTTATCTCTTCAGCACGCATGGTTGCCAAGATATAAATGTTTAAATGTCTAAATAAAAAAACGTTCTAGCGCGAAAATTAGACGTCGTAAAGGGCTGAAATTTGGTACACAGATAAAAGAGGCTGTACTGCTTCTGATGACACACGCCTTATGTCTTCAGCACGCATGGTTGCCAAGATATGAATTTTTGAATGTCTAAATAAAAAAACGTTCTAGCGCGAAAATCAGACGCCCTAAAGGGCTGAAATTTGGTACACAGATAAAAGAGGCTGTGCCGCTTCCGACGACACTTGCCTTATCTCTTCAGCACGCATGGTTGCCGAGATATGAATTTTTAAATGTCTAATTAAAAAAACGTTATAGCGCGAAAATTGGACGTCGTAAAGGGCTGAAATTTGGTACAGAGATAAAAGAGGCTGTGCCGCTTCTGATAACACACGCCTTATCTCTTCAGCACGCATGGTTGCCAAGATATAAAATTTTAAATGTCTAAATAAAAAAACGTTCTAGCGCGAAAATCAGACGCCCTAAAGGGCTGAAATTTGGTACACAGCCTTATCTCTTCAGCACGCATGGTTGCCGAGATATGAATTTTTAAATGTCTAATTAAAAAAACGTTATAGCGCGAAAATTGGACGTCGTAAAGGGCTGAAATTTGGTACAGAGATAAAAGAGGCTGTGCCGCTTCTGATAACACACGCCTTATCTCCTTAGCACGCATGGTTGCCAAGATATAAAATTTTAAATGTCTAAATAAAAAAACGTTCTAGCGCGAAAATCAGACGCCCTAAAGGGCTGAAATTTGGTACACAGATAAAAGAGGCTGTGCCGCTTCCGACGACACTTGCCTTATCTCTTCAGCACGCATGGTTGCCGAGATATGAATTTTTAAATGTCTAATTAAAAAAACGTTATAGCGCGAAAATTGGACGTCGTAAAGGGCTGAAATTTGGTACAGAGATAAAAGAGGCTGTGCCGCTTCTGATAACACACGCCTTATCTCTTCAGCACGCATGGTTGCCAAGATATAAAATTTTAAATGTCTAAATAAAAAAACGTTCTAGCGCGAAAATTAGACGTCGTAAAGGGCTGAAATTTGGTACACAGATAAAAGAGGCTGTGCCGCTTCTGATGACACACGCCTTATCTCTTCAGCACGCATGGTTGCCAAGATAGAAATGTTTAAATGTCTAAATAAAAAAACGTTCTAGCGCGAAAATTAGACGTCGTAAAGGGCTGAAATTTGGTACAGAGATAAAAGAGGCTGTGCCGCTTCTGATAACACACGCCTTATCTCTTCAGCACGCATGGTTGCCAAGATATAAAATTTTAAATGTCTAAATAAAAAAACGTTCTAGCGCGAAAATTAGACGTCGTAAAGGGCTGAAATTTGGTACACAGATAAAAGAGGCTGTGCCGCTTCCGACGACACTTGCCTTATCTCTTCAACACGCATGGTTGCCGAGATATAAATTTTTAAATGACAAAATAAAAAAACGTTCTAGCGCGAAAATTAGACGTCGTAAAGGGTTGAAATTTGGTACACAGATAAAAGAGGCTGTGCCGCTTCTGATGACACACGCCTTATCTCTTCAGCACGCATGGTTGCCAGGATATGAATTTTTAAATGTCTAAATAAAACAACGTTCTAGCGCGAAAATCAGACGCCCTAAAGGGCTGAAATTTGGTACACAGATAAAAGAGGCTGTGCCGCTTTCGACGACACTTGCCTCATCTCTTCAGCACGCATGGTTGCCGAGATATGAATTTTTAAATATCTAAATAAAAAAACGTTCTAGCGCGAAAATCAGACGTCGTAAAGGGCTGAAATTTGGTACACAGATAAAAGAGACTGTGCCGCTTCCGACGACACTCGCCTTATCTCTTCAGCACGCATGGTTGCCGAGATATGAATTTTTAAATGTCTAAATAAAAAAACGTTCTAGCGCGAAAATCAGACGTCGTAAAGGGCTGAAATTTGGTACACAGATAAAAGAGGCTGTGCAGCTTCCGACGACACTCGCCTTATCTCTTCAGCACGCATGGTTGCCGAGATATGAATTTTTAAATGTCTAAATAAAAAAACGTTCTAGCGCGAAAATTAGACGTCGTAAAGGGCTGAAATTTGGTACAGAGATAAAAGAGGCTGTTCCGCTTCTGATGACACACGCCTTATCTCTTCAGCACGCATGGTTGCCAAGATATAAATTTTTAAATGTCTAAATAAAAAAACGTTCTAGCGCGAAAATTAGACGTCGTAAAGGGCTGAAATTTGGTACACAGATAAAAGAGGCTGTGCCGCTTCTGATGACACACGCCTTATCTCTTCAGCACGCATGGTTGCCGAGATATAAATTTTTAAATGACAAAATAAAAAAACGTTCTAATGCGAAAATTAGACGTCGTAAAGGGCTGAAATTTGGTACACAGATAAAAGAGGCTGTGCCGCTTCTGATAACACACGCCTTATCTCTTCAGCACGCATGGTTGCCAAGATATAAATTTTTAAATGTCTAAATAAAAAAAAGTTCTAGCGTGAAAATTAGACGTCGTAAAGGGCTGAAATTTGGTACAGAGATAAAAGAGGCTGTGCCGCTTCTGATAACACACGCCTTATCTCTTCAGCACGCATGGTTGCGAAGATATAAAATTTTAAATGTCTAAATAAAAAAACGTTATAGCGCGAAAATTAGACGTCGTAAAGGGCTGAAATTTGGTTCACAGATAAAAGAGGCTGTGCCGCTTCCGACGACACTTGCCTTATCTCTTCAGCACGCATGGTTGCCGAGATATAAATTTTTAAATGACAAAATAAAAAAACGTTCTAGCGCGAAAATTAGACGTGGTAAAGGGCTGAAATTTGGTACAGAGATAAAAGAGGCTGTGCCGCTTCTGATGACACGCGCCTTATCTCTTCAGCACGCATGGTTGCCGAGATATGAATTTTTAAATGTCTTAATAAAAAAACGTTCTAGCGCGAAAATCAGACGTCGTAAAGGGCTGAAATTTGGTGCACAGATAAAAGAGGCTGTGCCGCTTCCGACGACACTTTCCTTATCTCTTCAGCACGCATGGTTGCCGAGATATGAATTTTTAAATGTCTAAATAAAAAAACGTTCTAGCGCGAAAATTAGACGTGGTAAAGGGCTGAAATTTGGTACAGAGATAAAAGAGGCTGTGCCGCTTCTGATGACACGCGCCTTATCTCTTCAGCACGCATGGTTGCCGAGATATGAATTTTTAAATGTCTAAATAAACAAACGTTCTAGCGCGAAAATTAGACGCCCTGAAGGGCTGAAATTTGGTACACAGACAAAAGAGGCTGTGCCGCTTTCGACGACACTTGCCTTATCTCTTCAGCACGCATGGTTGCCGAGATATGAATTTTTAAATGTCTTAATAAAAAAACGTTCTAGCGCGAAAATCAGACGTCGTAAAGGGCTGAAATTTGGTGCACAGATAAAAGAGGCTGTGCCGCTTCCGACGACACTTTCCTTATCTCTTCAGCACGCATGGTTGCCGAGATATGAATTTTTAAATGTCTAAATAAAAAAACGTTCTAGCGCGAAAATTAGACGTGGTAAAGGGCTGAAATTTGGTACAGAGATAAAAGAGGCTGTGCCGCTTCTGATGACACGCGCCTTATCTCTTCAGCACGCATGGTTGCCGAGATATGAATTTTTAAATGTCTAAATAAACAAACGTTCTAGCGCGAAAATTAGACGCCCTGAAGGGCTGAAATTTGGTACACAGACAAAAGAGGCTGTGCCGCTTTCGACGACACTTGCCTTATCTCTTCAGCACGCATGGTTGCCAGGATATGAATTTTTAAATGTCTAAATAAAAAAACGTTCTAGCGCGAAAATTAGACGTCGTAAAGGGCTGAAATTTGGTACAGAGATAAAAGAGGCTGTGCCGCTTCTGATGACACACGCCTTATCTCTTCAGCACGCATGGTTGCCGAGATATGAATTTTTAAATGTCTAAATAAAAAAACGTTCTAGCGCGAAAATTAGACGTCGTAAAGGGCTGAAATTTGGTACAGAGATAAAAGAGGCTGTGCCGCTTCTGATGACACACGCCTTATCTCTTCAGCACGCATGGTTGCCAGGATATGAATTTTTAAATGTCTAAATAAAAAAACGTTCTAGCGCGAAAATTAGACGTCGTAAAGGGCTGAAATTTGGTACAGAGATAAAAGAGGCTGTGCCGCTTCTGATGACACACGCCTTATCTCTTCAGCACGCATGGTTGCCAAGATATAAATTTTTAAATGTCTAAATAAAAAAACGTTCTAGCGCGAAAATTAGACGTCGTAAAGGGCTGAAATTTGGTACACAGATAAAAGAGGCTGTGCCGCTTCTGATGACACACGCCTTATCTCTTCAGCACGCATGGTTGCCAGGATATGAATTTTTAAATGTCTAAATAAAAAAACGTTCTAGCGCGAAAATTAGACGTCGTAAAGGGCTGAAATTTGGTTCACAGATAAAAGAGGCTGTGCCGCTTTCGACGACACTTGCCTTATCTCTTCAGCACGCATGGTTGCCGAGATATGAATTTTTAAATGTCTAAATAAAAAAACGTTCTAGCGCGAAAATCAGACGTCGTAAAGGGCTGAAATTTGGTACACAGATAAAAGAGGCTGTGCCGCTTCCGACGACACTTTCCTTATCTCTTCAGCACGCATGGTTGCCGAGATATGAATTTTTGAATGTCTATTTAAAAAACCGTTCTAGCGCGGAAACTAAACGTCCTTATGGGCTGAAAATTGGTACACGGATAGAAGACGCTATACTGATAAAATTGAGATATAACAAAACTTTCAGGCACTTATAGTTCTCGAGTTATTATTTTTTTAAAATTTGATATGACGGTTCAGGTGATCTTTATAATTACAGGTCAAGCCAATCAAAATAAGGTATATGTTACCCTTCTAGCACGTCTCATAACAGAGTTATTTAATTCTAGAAATTTGCTATACTTTGCGAAAAAGTTTTGCCTTTATCAGCGCTGATAACATTGAAACTTTTCAATGACATTGACTGGTATATAAAATACGCTTTAACGTCGAAACTCTTTGTCCTAATGGGCTGAAATTTTGTACACTAATAGAAGAGGCTGTGCCGCTTCCGAAGACACTTGCCTTATTTCTTCAGCACGCATGGTTGCCGAGATATACATTTTTAAATGACAAAATAAAAAAACGTTCTAGCGCGAAAATTAGACGTCGTAAAGGGCTGAAGTTTGGTACACAGATAAAAGAGGCTGTGCCGCTTCTGATGACACACGCCTTATCTCTTCAGCACGCATGGTTGCCGAGATATGAATTTTTAAATATCTAAATAAAAAAACGTTCTAGCGCCAAAATCAGACGTCGTAAAGGGCTGAAATTTGGTACACAGATAAAAGAGGCTGTGCCGCTTCTGATGACACACGCCTTATCTCTTCAGCACGCATGGTTGCCAAGATATGATTTTTTAAATGTCTAAATAAAAAAACGTTCTAGCGCGAAAATTAGACGTCGTAAAGGGCTGAAATTTGGTACACAGATAAAAGAGGCTGTGCCGCTTCCGACGACACTTTCCTTATCGCTTCAGCACGCATGGTTGCCGAGATATGAATTTTTAAATGTCTAAATAAAAAAACGTTCTGGCGCGAAAATCAGACGCCCTAAAGGGCTGAAATTTGGTACACAGATAAAAGAGGCTGTGCCGCTTCTGATGACACACGCCTTATCTCTTCAGCACGCATGGTTGCCAAGATATGAATTTTTAAATGTCTAAATAAAAAAACGTTCTAGCGCGAAAATTAGACGTCATAAAGGGCTGAAAATTGGTACACGGATAGAGGACGCTATACTGATAAAATTGAGATATAACACAACTTTCAGGCACTTATAGTTCTCGATTTATAATTTTTTAAAAATTTGATATGACGATTCAGGTGATCTTTATAATTACAGGTCAAGCCGATCAAAATAAGGTATATGTTACCCTTCTAGCACGTCTCATAACAGAGTTATTTAATTCTAGAAATTTGCTATACTTTGCGAAAAAGTTTTGCCTTTATCAGCGCTGATAACATTGAAACTTTTCAATGACATTGACTGGTATATAAAATACGCTTTAACGTCGAAACACTTTGTCCTAATGGGCTGAAATTTTGTACACTGATAGAAGAGGCTGTGCCGCTTCCGATGACACTCGCCTTATCTCTTCAGCACGCATGGTTGCCAAGATATAAATTTTTGAATGTCTAAATAAAAAAACGTTCTAGCGCGAAAATCAGACGCCCTAAAAGGCTGAAATTTGGTACACAGATAAAAGAGGCTGTGCCGCTTCCGACGACACTTGCCTTATCTCTTCAGCACTCATGGTTGCCGAGATATGAATTTTTAAATGTCTAATTAAAAAAACGTTATAGCGCGAAAATTAGACGTCGTAAAGGGCTGAAATTTGGTACACAGATAAAAGAGGCTGTGCCGCTTCTGATGACACAAGCCTTATCTCTTCAGCACGCATGGTTGCCAAGATATAAATTTTTAAATGTCTAATTAAAAAAACGTTATAGCGCGAAAATTAGACGCCCTAAAAGGCTGAAATTTGGTACACAGATAAAAGAGGCTGTGCCGCTTCCGACGACACTTGCCTTATCTCTTCAGCACTCATGGTTGCCGAGATATGAATTTTTAAATGTCTAATTAAAAAAACGTTCTAGCGCGAAAATCAGACGTCGTAAAGGGCTAAAATTTGGTTCACAGA
Organism: Aleochara curtula; assembly: GCA_963978815.1. NCBI lineage: Eukaryota > Metazoa > Arthropoda > Insecta > Coleoptera > Staphylinidae > Aleochara > Aleochara curtula. The sequence goes on along the minus strand of OZ022216.1, from coordinate 12,303,547 downwards.
TAAAAGAGGCTGTGCCGCTTCTGATGACACACGCCTTATCTCTTCAGCACGCATGGTTGCCAAGATATGAATTTTTAAATGTCTAAATAAAAAAACGTTCTAGCGCGAAAATTAGACGTCATAAAGGGCTGAAAATTGGTACACGGATAGAGGACGCTATACTGATAAAATTGAGATATAACACAACTTTCAGGCACTTATAGTTCTCGATTTATTATTTTTTTTAAATTTGATATGACGATTCAGGTGATCTTTATAATTACAGGTCAAGCCGATCAAAATAAGGTATATGTTACCCTTCTAGCACGTCTCATAACAGAGTTATTTAATTCTAGAAATTTGCTATACTTTGCGAAAAAGTTTTGCCTTTATCAGCGCTGATAACATTGAAACTTTTCAATGACATTGACTGGTATATAAAATACGCTTTAACGTCGAAACTCTTTGTCCTAATGGGCTGAAATTTTGTACACTAATAGAAGAGGCTGTGCCGCTTCCGACGACACTTGCCTTATCTCTTCAGCACGCATGGTTGCCAAGATATGAATTTTTAAATGTCTAAATAAAAAAACGTTCTAGCGCGAAAATTAGACGTCTTAAAGGGCTGAAATATGGTACACAGATAAAAGAGGCTGTGCCGCTTCTGATGACACACGCCTTATCTCTTCAGCACGCATGGTTGCCGAGATATGAATTTTTAAATGTCTAAATAAAAAAACGTTCTAGCGCGAAAATTAGACGTCGTAAAGGGCTGAAATATGGTACACAGATAAAAGAGGCTGTGCCGCTTCTGATGACACACGCCTTATCTCTTCAGCACGCATGGTTGCCGAGATATGAATTTTTAAATGTCTAAATAAAAAAACGTTCTAGCGCGAAAATTAGACGTCGTAAAGGGCTGAAATTTGGTACACAGATAAAAGAGGCTGTGCCGCTTCCGACGACATTTGCCTTAACTCTTCAGCACGCATGGTTGCCGAGATATGAATTTTTAAATATCTAAATAAAAAAACGTTCTAGCGCGAAAATCGGACGTCCTAAAGGGCTGAAATTTGGTACACAGATAAAAGAGGCTGTGCCGCTTCTGATGACACACGCCTTATCTCTTCAGCACGCATGGTTGCCAAGATATGAATTTTTAAATGTCTAAATAAAAAAACGTTCTAGCGCGAAAATTAGACGTCGTAAAGGGCTGAAATTTGGTACACAGATAAAAGAGGCTGTGCCGCTTCTGATGACACACGCCTTATCTCTTCAGCACGCATGGTTGCCGAGATATGAATTTTTAAATGTCTATTTAAAAAACCGTTCTAGCGCGGAAACTAAACGTCCTAATGGGCTGAAAATTGGTACACGGATAGAAGATGCTATACTGATAAAATTGAGATATAACAAAAGTTTCAGGCACTTATAGTTCTCGAGTTATTATTTTTTTAAAATTTGATATGACGGTTCAGGTGATCTTTATAATTACAGGTCAAGCCGATCAAAATAAGGTATATGTTACCCTTCTAGCACGTCTCATAACAGAGTTATTTAATTCTAGAAATTTGCTATACTTTGCGAAAAAGTTTTGCCTTTATCAGCGCTGATAACATTGAAACTTTTCAATGACATTGACTGGTATATAAAATACGCTTTAACGTCGAAACTCTTTGTCCTAATGGGCTGAAATTTTGTACACTAATAGAAGAGGCTGTGCCGCTTCCGAAGACACTCGCCTTATCTCTTCAGCACGCATGGTTGCCGAGATATGAATTTTTGAACGTCTAAATAAAAAAACGTTCTAGCGCGAAAATCAGACGCCCTAAAGGGCTGAAATTTGGTACACAGATAAAAGAGGCTGTGCCGCTTCCGACGACACTTGCCTTATCTCTTCAGCACGCATGGTTGCCGAGATATGAATTTTTAAATGTCTAAATAAAAAAACGTTCTGGCGCGAAAATCAGACGCCCTAAAGGGCTGAAATTTGGTACACAGATAAAAGAGGCTGTGCCGCTTCCGACGACACTTGCCTTATCTCTTCAGGACGCATGGTTGCCGAGATATGAATTTTTAAATATCTAAATAAAAAAACGTTCTAGCGCGAAAATCAGACGTCGTAAAGGGCTAAAATTTGGTTCACAGATAAAAGAGGCTGTGCCGCTTCTGATGACACACGCCTTATCTCTTCAGCACGCATGGTTGCCAAGATATGAATTTTTAAATGTCTAAATAAAAAAACGTTCTAGCGCGAAAATTAGACGTCATAAAGGGCTGAAAATTGGTACACGGATAGAGGACGCTATACTGATAAAATTGAGATATAACACAACTTTCAGGCACTTATAGTTCTCGATTTATTATTTTTTTTAAATTTGATATGACGATTCAGGTGATCTTTATAATTACAGGTCAAGCCGATCAAAATAAGGTATATGTTACCCTTCTAGCACGTCTCATAACAGAGTTATTTAATTCTAGAAATTTGCTATACTTTGCGAAAAAGTTTTGCCTTTATCAGCGCTGATAACATTGAAACTTTTCAATGACATTGACTGGTATATAAAATACGCTTTAACGTCGAAACTCTTTGTCCTAATGGGCTGAAATTTTGTACACTAATAGAAGAGGCTGTGCCGCTTCCGAAGACACTCGCCTTATCTCTTCAGCACGCATGGTTGCCGAGATATGAATTTTTGAACGTCTAAATAAAAAAACGTTCTAGCGCGAAAATCAGACGCCCTAAAGGGCTGAAATTTGGTACACAGATAAAAGAGGCTGTGCCGCTTCCGACGACACTTGCCTTATCTCTTCAGCACGCATGGTTGCCGAGATATGAATTTTTAAATGTCTAAATAAAAAAACGTTCTGGCGCGAAAATCAGACGCCCTAAAGGGCTGAAATTTGGTACACAGATAAAAGAGGCTGTGCCGCTTCCGACGACACTTGCCTTATCTCTTCAGGACGCATGGTTGCCGAGATATGAATTTTTAAATATCTAAATAAAAAAACGTTCTAGCGCGAAAATCAGACGTCGTAAAGGGCTAAAATTTGGTTCACAGATAAAAGAGGCTGTGCCGCTTCTGATGACACACGCCTTATCTCTTCAGCACGCATGGTTGCCAAGATATGAATTTTTAAATGTCTAAATAAAAAAACGTTCTAGCGCGAAAATTAGACGTCATAAAGGGCTGAAAATTGGTACACGGATAGAGGACGCTATACTGATAAAATTGAGATATAACACAACTTTCAGGCACTTATAGTTCTCGATTTATTATTTTTTTTAAATTTGATATGACGATTCAGGTGATCTTTATAATTACAGGTCAAGCCGATCAAAATAAGGTATATGTTACCCTTCTAGCACGTCTCATAACAGAGTTATTTAATTCTAGAAATTTGCTATACTTTGCGAAAAAGTTTTGCCTTTATCAGCGCTGATAACATTGAAACTTTTCAATGACATTGACTGGTATATAAAATACGCTTTAACGTCGAAACTCTTTGTCCTAATGGGCTGAAATTTTGTACACTAATAGAAGAGGCTGTGCCGCTTCCGACGACACTTGCCTTATCTCTTCAGCACGCATGGTTGCCAAGATATGAATTTTTAAATGTCTAAATAAAAAAACGTTCTAGCGCGAAAATTAGACGTCTTAAAGGGCTGAAATATGGTACACAGATAAAAGAGGCTGTGCCGCTTCTGATGACACACGCCTTATCTCTTCAGCACGCATGGTTGCCGAGATATGAATTTTTAAATGTCTAAATAAAAAAACGTTCTAGCGCGAAAATTAGACGTCGTAAAGGGCTGAAATATGGTACACAGATAAAAGAGGCTGTGCCGCTTCTGATGACACACGCCTTATCTCTTCAGCACGCATGGTTGCCGAGATATGAATTTTTAAATGTCTAAATAAAAAAACGTTCTAGCGCGAAAATTAGACGTCGTAAAGGGCTGAAATTTGGTACACAGATAAAAGAGGCTGTGCCGCTTCCGACGACACTTGCCTTATCTCTTCAGCACGCATGGTTGCCGTGATATGAATTTTTAAATATCTAAATAAAAAAACGTTCTAGCGCGAAAATCAGACGTCGTAAAGGGCTGAAATTTGGTACACAGATAAAAGAGGCTGTGCCGCTTCCGACGACACTTTCCTTATCTCTTCAGCACGCATGGTTGCCGAGATATGAATTTTTGAATGTCTATTTAAAAAACCGTTCTAGCGCGGAAACTAAACGTCCTTATGGGCTGAAAATTGGTACACGGATAGAAGACGCTATACTGATAAAATTGAGATATAACAAAACTTTCAGGCACTTATAGTTCTCGAGTTATTATTTTTTTAAAATTTGATATGACGGTTCAGGTGATCTTTATAATTACAGGTCAAGCCAATCAAAATAAGGTATATGTTACCCTTCTAGCACGTCTCATAACAGAGTTATTTAATTCTAGAAATTTGCTATACTTTGCGAAAAAGTTTTGCCTTTATCAGCGCTGATAACATTGAAACTTTTCAATGACATTGACTGGTATATAAAATACGCTTTAACGTCGAAACTCTTTGTCCTAATGGGCTGAAATTTTGTACACTAATAGAAGAGGCTGTGCCGCTTCCGAAGACACTTGCCTTATTTCTTCAGCACGCATGGTTGCCGAGATATACATTTTTAAATGACAAAATAAAAAAACGTTCTAGCGCGAAAATTAGACGTCGTAAAGGGCTGAAGTTTGGTACACAGATAAAAGAGGCTGTGCCGCTTCTGATGACACACGCCTTATCTCTTCAGCACGCATGGTTGCCGAGATATGAATTTTTAAATATCTAAATAAAAAAACGTTCTAGCGCCAAAATCAGACGTCGTAAAGGGCTGAAATTTGGTACACAGATAAAAGAGGCTGTGCCGCTTCTGATGACACACGCCTTATCTCTTCAGCACGCATGGTTGCCAAGATATGATTTTTTAAATGTCTAAATAAAAAAACGTTCTAGCGCGAAAATTAGACGTCGTAAAGGGCTGAAATTTGGTACACAGATAAAAGAGGCTGTGCCGCTTCCGACGACACTTTCCTTATCGCTTCAGCACGCATGGTTGCCGAGATATGAATTTTTGAATGTCTATTTAAAAAACCGTTCTAGCGCGGAAACTAAACGTCCTAATGGGCTGAAAATTGGTACACGGATAGAAGATGCTATACTGATAAAATTGAGATATAACAAAACTTTCAGGCACTTATAGTTCTCGAGTTATTATTTTTTTAAAATTTGATATGACGGTTCAGGTGATCTTTATAATTACAGGTCAAGCCGATCAAAATAAGGTATATGTTACCCTTCTAGCACGTCTCATAACAGAGTTATTTAATTCTAGAAATTTGCTATACTTTGCGAAAAAGTTTTGCCTTTATCAGCGCTGATAACATTGAAACTTTTCAATGACATTGACTGGTATATAAAATACGCTTTAACGTCGAAACTCTTTGTCCTAATGGGCTGAAATTTTGTACACTAATAGAAGAGGCTGTGCCGCTTCCGAAGACACTCGCCTTATCTCTTCAGCACGCATGGTTGCCGAGATATGAATTTTTGAACGTCTAAATAAAAAAACGTTCTAGCGCGAAAATCAGACGCCCTAAAGGGCTGAAATTTGGTACACAGATAAAAGAGGCTGTGCCGCTTCCGACGACACTTGCCTTATCTCTTCAGCACGCATGGTTGCCGAGATATGAATTTTTAAATGTCTAAATAAAAAAACGTTCTGGCGCGAAAATCAGACGCCCTAAAGGGCTGAAATTTGGTACACAGATAAAAGAGGCTGTGCCGCTTCCGACGACACTTGCCTTATCTCTTCAGGACGCATGGTTGCCGAGATATGAAATTTTAAATATCTAAATAAAAAAACGTTCTAGCGCGAAAATCAGACGTCGTAAAGGGCTAAAATTTGGTTCACAGATAAAAGAGGCTGTGCCGCTTCTGATGACACACGCCTTATCTCTTCAGCACGCATGGTTGCCAAGATATGAATTTTTAAATGTCTAAATAAAAAAACGTTCTAGCGCGAAAATTAGACGTCATAAAGGGCTGAAAATTGGTACACGGATAGAGGACGCTATACTGATAAAATTGAGATATAACACAACTTTCAGGCACTTATAGTTCTCGATTTATTATTTTTTTTAAATTTGATATGACGATTCAGGTGATCTTTATAATTACAGGTCAAGCCGATCAAAATAAGGTATATGTTACCCTTCTAGCACGTCTCATAACAGAGTTATTTAATTCTAGAAATTTGCTATACTTTGCGAAAAAGTTTTGCCTTTATCAGCGCTGATAACATTGAAACTTTTCAATGACTTTGACTGGTATATAAAATACGCTTTAACGTCGAAACTCTTTGTCCTAATGGGCTGAAATTTTGTACACTAATAGAAGAGGCTGTGCCGCTTCCGAAGACACTCGCCTTATCTCTTCAGCACGCATGGTTGCCGAGATATGAATTTTTGAACGTCTAAATAAAAAAACGTTCTAGCGCGAAAATCAGACGCCCTAAAGGGCTGAAATTTGGTACACAGATAAAAGAGGCTGTGCCGCTTCCGACGACACTTGCCTTATCTCTTCAGCACGCATGGTTGCCGAGATATGAATTTTTAAATGTCTAAATAAAAAAACGTTCTGGCGCGAAAATCAGACGCCCTAAAGGGCTGAAATTTGGTACACAGATAAAAGAGGCTGTGCCGCTTCCGACGACACTTGCCTTATCTCTTCAGGACGCATGGTTGCCGAGATATGAATTTTTAAATATCTAAATAAAAAAACGTTCTAGCGCGAAAATCAGACGTCGTAAAGGGCTAAAATTTGGTTCACAGATAAAAGAGGCTGTGCCGCTTCTGATGACACACGCCTTATCTCTTCAGCACGCATGGTTGCCAAGATATGAATTTTTAAATGTCTAAATAAAAAAACGTTCTAGCGCGAAAATTAGACGTCATAAAGGGCTGAAAATTGGTACACGGATAGAGGACGCTATACTGATAAAATTGAGATATAACACAACTTTCAGGCACTTATAGTTCTCGATTTATTATTTTTTTTAAATTTGATATGACGATTCAGGTGATCTTTATAATTACAGGTCAAGCCGATCAAAATAAGGTATATGTTACCCTTCTAGCACGTCTCATAACAGAGTTATTTAATTCTAGAAATTTGCTATACTTTGCGAAAAAGTTTTGCCTTTATCAGCGCTGATAACATTGAAACTTTTCAATGACATTGACTGGTATATAAAATACGCTTTAACGTCGAAACTCTTTGTCCTAATGGGCTGAAATTTTGTACACTAATAGAAGAGGCTGTGCCGCTTCCGACGACACTTGCCTTATCTCTTCATCACGCATGGTTGCCAAGATATGAATTTTTAAATGTCTAAATAAAAAAACGTTCTAGCGCGAAAATTAGACGTCTTAAAGGGCTGAAATATGGTACACAGATAAAAGAGGCTGTGCCGCTTCTGATGACACACGCCTTATCTCTTCAGCACGCATGGTTGCCGAGATATGAATTTTTAAATGTCTAAATAAAAAAACGTTCTAGCGCGAAAATTAGACGTCGTAAAGGGCTGAAATTTGGTACACAGATAAAAGAGGCTGTGCCGCTTCCGACGACATTTGCCTTATCTCTTCAGCACGCATGGTTGCCGAGATATGAATTTTTAAATATCTAAATAAAAAAACGTTCTAGCGCGAAAATCGGACGTCCTAAAGGGCTGAAATTTGGTACACAGATAAAAGAGGCTGTGCCGCTTCTGATGACACACGCCTTATCTCTTCAGCACGCATGGTTGCCAAGATATGAATTTTTAAATGTCTAAATAAAAAAACGTTCTAGCGCGAAAATTAGACGTCGTAAAGGGCTGAAATTTGGTACACAGATAAAAGAGGCTGTGCCGCTTCTGATGACACACGCCTTATCTCTTCAGCACGCATGGTTGCCGAGATATGAATTTTTAAATGTCTAAATAAAAAAACGTGCTAGCGCGAAAATTAGACGTCCTAAAGGGCTGAAATTTGGTACACAGATAAAAGAGGCTGTGCCGCTTCCGACGACACTTGCCTTATCTCTTCAGCACGCATGGTTGCCGTGATATGAATTTTTAAATATCTAAATAAAAAAACGTTCTAGCGCGAAAATCAGACGTCGTAAAGGGCTGAAATTTGGTACACAGATAAAAGAGGCTGTGCCGCTTCTGATGACACACGCCTTATCTCTTCAGCACGCATGGTTGCCGAGATATGAATTTTTAAATATCTAAATAAAAAAACGTTCTAGCGCGAAAATCAGATGTCGTAAAGGGCTGAAATTTGGTACACAGATAAAAGAGGCTGTGCCGCTTCTGATGACACACGCCTTATCTCTTCAGCACGCATGGTTGCCGAGATATGAATTTTTAAATATCTAAATAAAAAAACGTTCTAGCGCGAAAATCAGATGTCGTAAAGGGCTGAAATTTGGTACACAGATAAAAGAGGCTGTGCCGCTTCTGATGACACACGCCTTATCTCTTCAGCACGCATGGTTGCCGAGATATGAATTTTTAAATGTCTAAATAAAAAAACGTTCTAGCGCGAAAATTAGACGTCGTAAAGGGCTGAAATTTGGTACACAGATAAAAGAGGCTGTGCCGCTTCCGACGACACTTGCCTTATCTCTTCAGCACGCATGGTTGCCGAGATATGAATTTTTAAATATCTAAATAAAAAAACGTTCTAGCGCGAAAATCAGACGTCGTAAAGGGTGAAATTTGGTGCACGGATAGAAGACGCTATACTGATAAAATTGAGATATAACAAAACTTTCAGGCACTTATAGTTCTCGAGTTATTATTTTTTTTAAATTTGATATGACGATTCAGGTGATCTTTATAATTACAGGTCAAGCCGATCAAAATAAGGTATATGTTACCCTTCTAGCACGTCTCATAACAGAGTTATTTAATTCTAGAAATTTGCTATACTTTGCGAAAAAGTTTTGCCTTTATCAGCGCTGATAACATTGAAACTTTTCAATGACATTGACTGGTATATAAAATACGCTTTAACGTCGAAACTCTTTGTCCTAATGGGCTGAAATTTTGTACACTAATAGAAGAGGCTGTGCCGCTTCCGACGACACTTGCCTTATCTCTTCAGCACGCATGGTTGCCGAGATATGAATTTTTAAATGTCTAAATAAAAAAACCTTCTAGCGCGAAAATCAGGCGCCCTAAAGGGCTGAAATTTGGTACACAGATAAAAAAGGCTGTGCCGCTTCCGTCGACACTTGCCTTATCTCTTCAGCACGCATGGTTGCCGAGATATGAATTTTTAAATATCTAAATAAAAAAACGTTCTAGCGCGAAAATCAGACGTCGTAAAGGGCTAAAATTTGGTACACAGATAAAAGAGGCTGTGCCGCTTCTGATGACACACGCCTTATCTCTTCAGCACGCATGGTTGCCAAGATATGAATTTTTAAATGTCTAAATAAAAAAACGTTCTAGCGCGAAAATTAGACGTCGTAAAGGGCTGAAATAATGTACACAGATAAAAGAGGCTGTGCCGCTTCTGATGACACACGCCTTATCTCTTCAGCACGCATGGTTGCCGAGATATGAATTTTTAAATGTCTAAATAAAAAAACGTTCTAGCGCGAAAATCAGACGTCGTAAAGGGCTGAAATTTGGTACACAGATAAAAGAGGCTGTGCCGCTTCTGATGACACACGCCTTATCTCTTCAGCACGCATGGTTGCCGAGATATGAATTTTTAAATATCTAAATAAAAAAACGTTCTAGCGCGAAAATCAGATGTCGTAAAGGGCTGAAATTTGGTACACAGATAAAAGAGGCTGTGCCGCTTCTGATGACACACGCCTTATCTCTTCAGCACGCATGGTTGCCGAGATATGAATTTTTAAATGTCTAAATAAAAAAACGTTCTAGCGCGAAAATTAGACGTCGTAAAGGGCTGAAATTTGGTACACAGATAAAAGAGGCTGTGCCGCTTCCGACGACACTTGCCTTATCTCTTCAGCACGCATGGTTGCCGAGATATGAATTTTTAAATATCTAAATAAAAAAACGTTCTAGCGCGAAAATCAGACGTCGTAAAGGGTGAAATTTGGTGCACGGATAGAAGACGCTATACTGATAAAATTGAGATATAACAAAACTTTCAGGCACTTATAGTTCTCGAGTTATTATTTTTTTTAAATTTGATATGACGATTCAGGTGATCTTTATAATTACAGGTCAAGCCGATCAAAATAAGGTATATGTTACCCTTCTAGCACGTCTCATAACAGAGTTATTTAATTCTATAAATTTGCTATACTTTGCGAAAAAGTTTTGCCTTTATCAGCGCTGATAACATTGAAACTTTTCAATGACATTGACTGGTATATAAAATACGCTTTAACGTCGAAACTCTTTGTCCTAATGGGCTGAAATTTTGTACACTAATAGAAGAGGCTGTGCCGCTTCCGACGACACTTGCCTTATCTCTTCAGCACGCATGGTTGCCGAGATATGAATTTTTAAATGTCTAAATAAAAAAACCTTCTAGCGCGAAAATCAGGCGCCCTAAAGGGCTGAAATTTGGTACACAGATAAAAAAGGCTGTGCCGCTTCCGTCGACACTTGCCTTATCTCTTCAGCACGCATGGTTGCCGAGATATGAATTTTTAAATATCTAAATAAAAAAACGTTCTAGCGCGAAAATCAGACGTCGTAAAGGGCTAAAATTTGGTACACAGATAAAAGAGGCTGTGCCGCTTCTGATGACACACGCCTTATCTCTTCAGCACGCATGGTTGCCAAGATATGAATTTTTAAATGTCTAAATAAAAAAACGTTCTAGCGCGAAAATTAGACGTCGTAAAGGGCTGAAATATGGTACACAGATAAAAGAGGCTGTGCCGCTTCTGATGACACACGCCTTATCTCTTCAGCACGCATGGTTGCCGAGATATGAATTTTTAAATGTCTAAATAAAAAAACGTTCTAGCGCGAAAATTAGACGTCGTAAAGGGCTGAAATATGGTACACAGATAAAAGAGGCTGTGCCGCTTCTGATGATACACGCCTTATCTCTTCAGCACGCATGGTTGCCGAGATATGAATTTTTAAATGTCTAAATAAAAAAACGTTCTAGCGCGAAAATTAGACGTCGTAAAGGGCTGAAATTTGGTACACAGATAAAAGAGGCTGTGCCGCTTCCGACGACACTTTCCTTATCTCTTCAGCACGCATGGTTGCCGAGATATGAATTTTTGAATGTCTATTTAAAAAACCGTTCTAGCGCGGAAACTAAACGTCCTAATGGGCTGAAAATTGGTACACGGATAGATGATGCTATACTGATAAAATTGAGATATAACAAAACTTTCAGGCACTTATAGTTCTCGAGTTATTATTTTTTTAAAATTTGATATGACGGTTCAGGTGATCTTTATAATTACAGGTCAAGCCGATCAAAATAAGGTATATGTTACCCTTCTAGCACGTCTCATAACAGAGTTATTTAATTCTAGAAATTTGCTATACTTTGCGAAAAAGTTTTGCCTTTATCAGCGCTGATAACATTGAAACTTTTCAATGACATTGACTGGTATATAAAATACGCTTTAACGTCGAAACTCTTTGTCCTAATGGGCTGAAATTTTGTACACTAATAGAAGAGGCTGTGCCGCTTCCGAAGACACTCGCCTTATCTCTTCAGGACGCATGGTTGCCGAGATATGAATTTTTAAATATCTAAATAAAAAAACGTTCTAGCGCCAAAATCAGACGTCGTAAAGGGCTGAAATTTGGTACACAGATAAAAGAGGCTGTGCCGCTTCCGACGACACTTTCCTTATCTCTTCAGCACGCATGGTTGCCGAGATATGAATTTTTGAATGTATATTTAAAAAACCGTTCTAGCGCGGAAACTAAACGTCCTAATGGGCTGAAAATTGGTACACGGATAGAAGATGCTATACTGATAAAATTGAGATATAACAAAACTTTCAGGCACTTCTAGTTCTCGAGTTATTATTTTTTTTAAATTTGATATGACGGTTCAGTTGATCTTTATAATTACAGGTCAAGCCGCTGAAAATAAGGTATATGTTACCCTTCTAGCACGTCTCATAACAGAGTTATTTAATTCTAGAAATTTGCTATACTTTGCGAAAAAGTTTTGCCTTTATCAGCGCTGATAACATTGAAACTTTTCAATGACATTGACTGGTATATAAAATACGCTTTAACGTCGAAACTCTTTGTCCTAATGGGCTGAAATTTTGTACACTAATAGAAGAGGCTGTGCCGCTTCCGACGACACTTGCCTTATCTCTTCAGCACGCATGGTTGCCAAGATATGAATTTTTAAATGTCTAAATAAAAAAACGTTCTAGCGCGAAAATTAGACGTCTTAAAGGGCTGAAATATGGTACACAGATAAAAGAGGCTGTGCCGCTTCTGATGACACACGCCTTATCTCTTCAGCACGCATGGTTGCCGAGATATAAATTTTTAAATATCTAAATAAAAAAACGTTCTAGCGCGAAAATCAGACGTCGTAAAGGGCTAAAATTTGGCACACAGATAAAAGAGGCTGTGCCGCTTCTGATGACACACGCCTTATCTCTGCAGCACGCATGGTTGCCAAGATATGAATTTTTAAATGTCTAAATAAAAAAACGTTCTAGCGCGAAAATTAGACGTCGTAAAGGGCTGAAATATGGTACACAGATAAAAGAGGCTGTGCCGCTTCTGATGACACACGCCTTATCTCTTCAGCACGCATGGTTGCCGAGATATGAATTTTTAAATGTCTAAATAAAAAAACGTTCTAGCGCGAAAATTAGACGTCGTAAAGGGCTGAAATTTGGTACACAGATAAAAGAGGCTGTGCCGCTTCCGACGACATTTGCCTTATCTCTTCAGCACGCATGGTTGCCGAGATATGAATTTTTAAATATCTAAATAAAAAAACGTTCTAGCGCGAAAATCGGACGTCCTAAAGGGCTGAAATTTGGTACACAGATAAAAGAGGCTGTGCCGCTTCTGATGACACACGCCTTATCTCTTCAGCACGCATGGTTGCCAAGATATGAATTTTTAAATGTCTAAATAAAAAAACGTTCTAGCGCGAAAATTAGACGTCGTAAAGGGCTGAAATTTGGTACACAGATAAAAGAGGCTGTGCCGCTTCCGACGACACTTGCCTTATCTCTTCAGCACGCATGGTTGCCGAGATATGAATTTTTAAATATCTAAATAAAAAAACGTTCTAGCGCCAAAATCAGACGTCGTAAAGGGCTGAAATTTGGTACACAGATAAAAGAGGCTGTGCCGCTTCCGACGACACTTGCCTTATCTCTTCAGCACGCATGGTTGCCGAGATATGAATTTTTAAATATCTAAATAAAAAAACCTTCTAGCGCGAAAATCAGGCGCCCTAAAGGGCTGAAATTTGGTACACAGATAAAAGAGGCTGTGCCGCTTCTGATGACACACGCCTTATCTCTTCAGCACGCATGGTTGCCAAGATATGAATTTTTAAATGTCTAAATAAAAAAACGTTCTAGCGCGAAAATTAGACGTCGTAAAGGGCTGAAATTTGGTACACAGATAAAAGAGGCTGTGCCGCTTCCGACGACACTTGCCTTATCTCTTCAGCACGCATGGTTGCCGAGATATGAATTTTTAAATATCTAAATAAAAAAACGTTCTAGCGCCAAAATCAGACGTCGTAAAGGGCTGAAATTTGGTACACAGATAAAAGAGGCTGTGCCGCTTCCGACGACACTTGCCTTATCTCTTCAGCACGCATGGTTGCCGAGATATGAATTTTTAAATATCTAAATAAAAAAACCTTCTAGCGCGAAAATCAGGCGCCCTAAAGGGCTGAAATTTGGTACACAGATAAAAGAGGCTGTGCCGCTTCCGACGACACTTGCCTTATCTCTTCAGCACGCATGGTTGCCAAGATATGAATTTTTAAATGTTTAAATAAAAAAAAGTTCTAGCGCGAAAATTAGACGTCGTAAAGGGCTGAAATTTGGTACACAGATAAAAGAGGCTGTGCCGCTTCCGACGACACTTGCCTTATCTCTTCAGCACGCATGGTTGCCGAGATATGAATTTTTAAATATCTAAATAAAAAAACCTTCTAGCGCGAAAATCAGGCGCCCTAAAGGGCTGAAATTTGGTACACAGATAAAAGAGGCTGTGCCGCTTCCGACGACACTTGCCTTATCTCTTCAGCACGCATGGTTGCCAAGATATGAATTTTTAAATGTCTAAATAAAAAAACGTTCTAGCGCGAAAATTAGACGTCGTAAAGGGCTGAAATTTGGTACACAGATAAAAGAGGCTGTGCCGCTTCTGATGACACACGCCTTATCTCTTCAGCACGCATGGTTGCCAAGATATGAATTTTTAAATGTCTAAATAAAAAAACGTTCTAGCGCGAAAATTAGACGTCGTAAAGGGCTGAAATTTGGTACACAGATAAAAGAGGCTGTGCCGCTTCCGACGACACTTGCCTTATCTCTTCAGCACGCATGGTTGCCGAGATATGAATTTTTAAATATCTAAATAAAAAAACGTTCTAGCGCCAAAATCAGACGTCGTAAAGGGCTGAAATTTGGTACACAGATAAAAGAGGCTGTGCCGCTTCTGATGACACACGCCTTATCTCTTCAGCACGCATGGTTGCCAAGATATGAATTTTTAAATGTCTAAATAAAAAAACGTTCTAGCGCGAAAATTAGACGTCGTAAAGGGCTGAAATTTGGTACACAGATAAAAGAGGGTGTGCCGCTTCCGACGACACTTGCCTTATCTCTTCAGCACGCATGGTTGCCGAGATATGAATTTTTAAATGTCTAAATAAAAAAACGTTCTAGCGCGAAAATTAGACGTCGTAAAGGGCTGAAATTTGGTACACAGATAAAAGAGGCTGTGCCGCTTCCGACGACACTTGCCCTATCTCTTCAGCACGCATGGTTGCCGAGATATGAATTTTTAAATGTCTAAATAAAAAAACGTTCTAGCGCGAAAATTAGACGTCGTAAAGGGCTGAAATTTGGTACACAGATAAAAGAGGCTGTGCCGCTTCTGATGACACACGCCTTATCTCTTCAGCACGCATGGTTGCCGAGATATGAATTTTTGAATGTCTATTTAAAAAACCGTTCTAGCGCGGAAACTAAACGTCCTAATGGGCTGAAAATTGGTACACGGATAGAAGATGCTATACTGATAAAATTGAGATATAACAAAACTTTCAGGCACTTATAGTTCTCGAGTTATTATTTTTTTAAAATTTGATATGACGGTTCAGGTGATCTTTATAATTACAGGTCAAGCCGATCAAAATAAGGTATATGTTACCCTTCTAGCACGTCTCATAACAGAGTTATTTAATTCTAGAAATTTGCTATACTTTGCGAAAAAGTTTTGCCTTTATCAGCGCTGATAACATTGAAACTTTTCAATGACATTGACTGGTATATAAAATACGCTTTAACGTCGAAACTCTTTGTCCTAATGGGCTGAAATTTTGTACACTAATAGAAGAGGCTGTGCCGCTTCCGAGGACACTCGCCTTATCTCTTCAGCACGCATGGTTGCCAAAATATGAATTTTTGAATGTCTAAATAAAAAAACGTTCTAGCGCGAAAATCAGACGCCCTAAAGGGCTGAAATTTGGTACACAGATAAAAGAGGCTGTGCCGCTTCCGACGACACTTGCCTTATCTCTTCAGCACGCATGGTTGCCGAGATATGAATTTTTAAATGTCTAAACAAAAAAAACTTCCAGCGCGAAAATCAGGCGCCCTAAAGGGCTGAAATTTGGTACACAGATAAAAGAGGCTGTGCCGCTTCCGACGACACTTGCCCTATCTCTTCAGCACGCATGGTTGCCGAGATATGAATTTTTAAATGTCTAAATAAAAAAACGTTCTAGCGCGAAAATTAGACGTCGTAAAGGGCTGAAATTTGGTACACAGATAAAAGAGGCTGTGCCGCTTCTGATGACACACGCCTTATCTCTTCAGCACGCATGGTTGCCGAGATATGAATTTTTGAATGTCTATTTAAAAAACCGTTCTAGCGCGGAAACTAAACGTCCTAATGGGCTGAAAATTGGTACACGGATAGAAGATGCTATACTGATAAAATTGAGATATAACAAAACTTTCAGGCACTTATAGTTCTCGAGTTATTATTTTTTTAAAATTTGATATGACGGTTCAGGTGATCTTTATAATTACAGGTCAAGCCGATCAAAATAAGGTATATGTTACCCTTCTAGCACGTCTCATAACAGAGTTATTTAATTCTAGAAATTTGCTATACTTTGCGAAAAAGTTTTGCCTTTATCAGCGCTGATAACATTGAAACTTTTCAATGACATTGACTGGTATATAAAATACGCTTTAACGTCGAAACTCTTTGTCCTAATGGGCTGAAATTTTGTACACTAATAGAAGAGGCTGTGCCGCTTCCGAGGACACTCGCCTTATCTCTTCAGCACGCATGGTTGCCAAAATATGAATTTTTGAATGTCTAAATAAAAAAACGTTCTAGCGCGAAAATCAGACGCCCTAAAGGGCTGAAATTTGGTACACAGATAAAAGAGGCTGTGCCGCTTCCGACGACACTTGCCTTATCTCTTCAGCACGCATGGTTGCCGAGATATGAATTTTTAAATGTCTAAATAAAAAAACCTTCTAGCGCGAAAATCAGGCGCCCTAAAGGGCTGAAATTTGGTACACAGATAAAAGAGGCTGTGCCGCTTCCGACGACACTTGCCTTATCTCTTCAGCACGCATGGTTGCCGAGATATGAATTTTTAAATATCTAAATAAAAAAACGTTCTAGCGCGAAAATCAGACGTCGTAAAGGGCTGAAATTTGGTACACAGATAAAAGGGGCTGTGCCGCTTCTGATGACACACGCCTTATCTCTTCAGCACGCATGGTTGCCAAGATATGAATTTTTAAATGACTAAATAAAAAAACGTTCTAGCGCGAAAATTAGACGTCGTAAAGGGCTGAAATTTGGTACACAGATAAAAGAGGCTGTGCCGCTTCTGATGACATACGCCTTATCTCTTCAGCACGCATGGTTGCCGAGATATGAATTTTTAAATGTCTAAATAAAAAAACGTTCTAGCGCGAAAATTAGACGTCGTAAAGGGCTGAAATTCGGTACACAGATAAAAGAGGCTGTGCCGCTTCCGACGACACTTGCCTTATCTCTTCAGCACGCATGGTTGCCGAGATATGAATTTTTAAATATCTAAATAAAAAAACGTTCTAGCGCGAAAATCAGACGTCGTAAAGGGCTGAAATTTGGTACACAGATAAAAGAGGCTGTGCCGCTTCCGACGACACTTGCCTTATCTCTTCAGCACGCATGGTTGCCGAGATATGAATTTTTAAATGTCTAAATAAAAAAACGTTCTAGCGCGAAAATTAGACGTCGTAAAGGGCTGAAATTTGGTACACAGATAAAAGAGGCTGTGCCGCTTCCGACGACACTTGCCTTATCTCTTCAGCACGCATGGTTGCCGAGATATGAATTTTTAAATGTCTAAATAAAAAAACGTTCTAGCGCGAAAATTAGACGTCGTAAAGGGCTGAAATTTGGTACACAGATAAAAGAGGCTGTGCCGCTTCCGACGACACTTGCCCTATCTCTTCAGCACGCATGGTTGCCGAGATATGAATTTTTAAATGTCTAAATAAAAAAACGTTCTAGAGCGAAAATTAGACGTCGTAAAGGGCTGAAATTTGGTACACAGATAAAAGAGGCTGTGCCGCTTCCGACGACACTTTCCTTATCTCTTCAGCACGCATGGTTGCCGAGATATGAATTTTTGAATGTCTATTTAAAAAACCGTTCTAGCGCGGAAACTAAACGTCCTAATGGGCTGAAAATTGGTACACGGATAGAAGATGCTATACTGATAAAATTGAGATATAACAAAACTTTCAGGCACTTATAGTTCTCGAGTTATTATTTTTTTAAAATTTGATATGACGGTTCAGGTGATCTTTATAATTACAGGTCAAGCCGATCAAAATAAGGTATATGTTACCCTTCTAGCACGTCTCATAACAGAGTTATTTAATTCTAGAAATTTGCTATACTTTGCGAAAAAGTTTTGCCTTTATCAGCGCTGATAACATTGAAACTTTTCAATGACATTGACTGGTATATAAAATACGCTTTAACGTCGAAACTCTTTGTCCTAATGGGCTGAAATTTTGTACACTAATAGAAGAGGCTGTGCCGCTTCCGACGACACTTTCCTTATCTCTTCAGCACGCATGGTTGCCGAGATATGAATTTTTGAATGTATATTTAAAAAACCGTTCTAGCGCGGAAACTAAACGTCCTAATGGGCTGAAAATTGGTACACGGATAGAAGATGCTATACTGATAAAATTGAGATATAACAAAACTTTCAGGCACTTATAGTTCTCGAGTTATTATTTTTTTTAAATTTGATATGACGGTTCAGTTGATCTTTATAATTACAGGTCAAGCCGCTCAAAATAAGGTATATGTTACCCTTCTAGCACGTCTCATAACAGAGTTATTTAATTCTAGAAATTTGCTATACTTTGCGAAAAAGTTTTGCCTTTATCAGCGCTGATAACATTGAAACTTTTCAATGACATTGACTGGTATATAAAATACGCTTTAACGTCGAAACTCTTTGTCCTAATGGGCTGAAATTTTGTACACTAATAGAAGAGGCTGTGCCGCTTCCGACGACACTTGCCTTATCTCTTCAGCACGCATGGTTGCCAAGATATGAATTTTTAAATGTCTAAATAAAAAAACGTTCTAGCGCGAAAATTAGACGTCTTAAAGGGCTGAAATATGGTACACAGATAAAAGAGGCTGTGCCGCTTCTGATGACACACGCCTTATCTCTTCAGCACGCATGGTTGCCGAGATATAAATTTTTAAATATCTAAATAAAAAAACGTTCTAGCGCGAAAATCAGACGTCGTAAAGGGCTAAAATTTGGCACACAGATAAAAGAGGCTGTGCCGCTTCTGATGACACACGCCTTATCTCTGCAGCACGCATGGTTGCCAAGATATGAATTTTTAAATGTCTAAATAAAAAAACGTTCTAGCGCGAAAATTAGACGTCGTAAAGGGCTGAAATATGGTACACAGATAAAAGAGGCTGTGCCGCTTCTGATGAAACACGCCTTATCTCTGCAGCACGCATGGTTGCCAAGATATGAATTTTTAAATGTCTAAATAAAAAAACGTTCTAGCGCGAAAATTAGACGTCGTAAAGGGCTGAAATATGGTACACAGATAAAAGAGGCTGTGCCGCTTCTGATGACACACGCCTTATCTCTTCAGCACGCATGGTTGCCGAGATATGAATTTTTAAATGTCTAAATAAAAAAACGTTCTAGCGCGAAAATTAGACGTCGTAAAGGGCTGAAATTTGGTACACAGATAAAAGAGGCTGTGCCGCTTCCGACGACATTTGCCTTATCTCTTCAGCACGCATGGTTGCCGAGATATGAATTTTTAAATATCTAAATAAAAAAACGTTCTAGCGCGAAAATCGGACGTCCTAAAGGGCTGAAATTTGGTACACAGATAAAAGAGGCTGTGCCGCTTCTGATGACACACGCCTTATCTCTTCAGCACGCATGGTTGCCAAGATATGAATTTTTAAATGTCTAAATAAAAAAACGTTCTAGCGCGAAAATTAGACGTCGTAAAGGGCTGAAATTTGGTACACAGATAAAAGAGGCTGTGCCGCTTCCGACGACACTTGCCTTATCTCTTCAGCACGCATGGTTGCCGAGATATGAATTTTTAAATATCTAAATAAAAAAACGTTCTAGCGCCAAAATCAGACGTCGTAAAGGGCTGAAATTTGGTACACAGATAAAAGAGGCTGTGCCGCTTCCGACGACACTTGCCTTATCTCTTCAGCACGCATGGTTGCCGAGATATGAATTTTTAAATATCTAAATAAAAAAACCTTCTAGCGCGAAAATCAGGCGCCCTAAAGGGCTGAAATTTGGTACACAGATAAAAGAGGCTGTGCCGCTTCTGATGACACACGCCTTATCTCTTCAGCACGCATGGTTGCCAAGATATGAATTTTTAAATGTCTAAATAAAAAAACGTTCTAGCGCGAAAATTAGACGTCGTAAAGGGCTGAAATTTGGTACACAGATAAAAGAGGCTGTGCCGCTTCCGACGACACTTGCCTTATCTCTTCAGCACGCATGGTTGCCGAGATATGAATTTTTAAATATCTAAATAAAAAAACGTTCTAGCGCCAAAATCAGACGTCGTAAAGGGCTGAAATTTGGTACACAGATAAAAGAGGCTGTGCCGCTTCCGACGACACTTGCCTTATCTCTTCAGCACGCATGGTTGCCGAGATATGAATTTTTAAATATCTAAATAAAAAAACCTTCTAGCGCGAAAATCAGGCGCCCTAAAGGGCTGAAATTTGGTACACAGATAAAAGAGGCTGTGCCGCTTCCGACGACACTTGCCTTATCTCTTCAGCACGCATGGTTGCCAAGATATGAATTTTTAAATGTTTAAATAAAAAAAAGTTCTAGCGCGAAAATTAGACGTCGTAAAGGGCTGAAATTTGGTACACAGATAAAAGAGGCTGTGCCGCTTCCGACGACACTTGCCTTATCTCTTCAGCACGCATGGTTGCCGAGATATGAATTTTTAAATATCTAAATAAAAAAACCTTCTAGCGCGAAAATCAGGCGCCCTAAAGGGCTGAAATTTGGTACACAGATAAAAGAGGCTGTGCCGCTTCCGACGACACTTGCCTTATCTCTTCAGCACGCATGGTTGCCAAGATATGAATTTTTAAATGTCTAAATAAAAAAACGTTCTAGCGCGAAAATTAGACGTCGTAAAGGGCTGAAATTTGGTACACAGATAAAAGAGGCTGTGCCGCTTCTGATGACACACGCCTTATCTCTTCAGCACGCATGGTTGCCAAGATATGAATTTTTAAATGTCTAAATAAAAAAACGTTCTAGCGCGAAAATTAGACGTCGTAAAGGGCTGAAATTTGGTACACAGATAAAAGAGGCTGTGCCGCTTCCGACGACACTTGCCTTAATTCTTCAGCACGCATGGTTGCCGAGATATGAATTTTTAAATATCTAAATAAAAAAACGTTCTAGCGCCAAAATCAGACGTCGTAAAGGGCTGAAATTTGGTACACAGATAAAAGAGGCTGTGCCGCTTCTGATGACACACGCCTTATCTCTTCAGCACGCATGGTTGCCAAGATATGAATTTTTAAATGTCTAAATAAAAAAACGTTCTAGCGCGAAAATTAGACGTCGTAAAGGGCTGAAATTTGGTACACAGATAAAAGAGGGTGTGCCGCTTCCGACGACACTTGCCTTATCTCTTCAGCACGCATGGTTGCCGAGATATGAATTTTTAAATGTCTAAATAAAAAAACGTTCTAGCGCGAAAATTAGACGTCGTAAAGGGCTGAAATTTGGTACACAGATAAAAGAGGCTGTGCCGCTTCCGACGACACTTGCCCTATCTCTTCAGCACGCATGGTTGCCGAGATATGAATTTTTAAATGTCTAAATAAAAAAACGTTCTAGCGCGAAAATTAGACGTCGTAAAGGGCTGAAATTTGGTACACAGATAAAAGAGGCTGTGCCGCTTCTGATGACACACGCCTTATCTCTTCAGCACGCATGGTTGCCGAGATATGAATTTTTGAATGTCTATTTAAAAAACCGTTCTAGCGCGGAAACTAAACGTCCTAATGGGCTGAAAATTGGTACACGGATAGAAGATGCTATACTGATAAAATTGAGATATAACAAAACTTTCAGGCACTTATAGTTCTCGAGTTATTATTTTTTTAAAATTTGATATGACGGTTCAGGTGATCTTTATAATTACAGGTCAAGCCGATCAAAATAAGGTATATGTTACCCTTCTAGCACGTCTCATAACAGAGTTATTTAATTCTAGAAATTTGCTATACTTTGCGAAAAAGTTTTGCCTTTATCAGCGCTGATAACATTGAAACTTTTCAATGACATTGACTGGTATATAAAATACGCTTTAACGTCGAAACTCTTTGTCCTAATGGGCTGAAATTTTGTACACTAATAGAAGAGGCTGTGCCGCTTCCGAGGACACTCGCCTTATCTCTTCAGCACGCATGGTTGCCAAAATATGAATTTTTGAATGTCTAAATAAAAAAACGTTCTAGCGCGAAAATCAGACGCCCTAAAGGGCTGAAATTTGGTACACAGATAAAAGAGGCTGTGCCGCTTCCGACGACACTTGCCTTATCTCTTCAGCACGCATGGTTGCCGAGATATGAATTTTTAAATGTCTAAATAAAAAAACCTTCTAGCGCGAAAATCAGGCGCCCTAAAGGGCTGAAATTTGGTACACAGATAAAAGAGGCTGTGCCGCTTCCGACGACACTTGCCCTATCTCTTCAGCACGCATGGTTGCCGAGATATGAATTTTTAAATGTCTAAATAAAAAAACGTTCTAGCGCGAAAATTAGACGTCGTAAAGGGCTGAAATTTGGTACACAGATAAAAGAGGCTGTGCCGCTTCTGATGACACACGCCTTATCTCTTCAGCACGCATGGTTGCCGAGATATGAATTTTTGAATGTCTATTTAAAAAACCGTTCTAGCGCGGAAACTAAACGTCCTAATGGGCTGAAAATTGGTACACGGATAGAAGATGCTATACTGATAAAATTGAGATATAACAAAACTTTCAGGCACTTATAGTTCTCGAGTTATTATTTTTTTAAAATTTGATATGACGGTTCAGGTGATCTTTATAATTACAGGTCAAGCCGATCAAAATAAGGTATATGTTACCCTTCTAGCACGTCTCATAACAGAGTTATTTAATTCTAGAAATTTGCTATACTTTGCGAAAAAGTTTTGCCTTTATCAGCGCTGATAACATTGAAACTTTTCAATGACATTGACTGGTATATAAAATACGCTTTAACGTCGAAACTCTTTGTCCTAATGGGCTGAAATTTTGTACACTAATAGAAGAGGCTGTGCCGCTTCCGAGGACACTCGCCTTATCTCTTCAGCACGCATGGTTGCCAAAATATGAATTTTTGAATGTCTAAATAAAAAAACGTTCTAGCGCGAAAATCAGACGCCCTAAAGGGCTGAAATTTGGTACACAGATAAAAGAGGCTGTGCCGCTTCCGACGACACTTGCCTTATCTCTTCAGCACGCATGGTTGCCGAGATATGAATTTTTAAATGTCTAAATAAAAAAACCTTCTAGCGCGAAAATCAGGCGCCCTAAAGGGCTGAAATTTGGTACACAGATAAAAGAGGCTGTGCCGCTTCCGACGACACTTGCCTTATCTCTTCAGCACGCATGGTTGCCGAGATATGAATTTTTAAATATCTAAATAAAAAAACGTTCTAGCGCGAAAATCAGACGTCGTAAAGGGCTGAAATTTGGTACACAGATAAAAGGGGCTGTGCCGCTTCTGATGACACACGCCTTATCTCTTCAGCACGCATGGTTGCCAAGATATGAATTTTTAAATGACTAAATAAAAAAACGTTCTAGCGCGAAAATTAGACGTCGTAAAGGGCTGAAATTTGGTACACAGATAAAAGAGGCTGTGCCGCTTCTGATGACATACGCCTTATCTCTTCAGCACGCATGGTTGCCGAGATATGAATTTTTAAATGTCTAAATAAAAAAACGTTCTAGCGCGAAAATTAGACGTCGTAAAGGGCTGAAATTCGGTACACAGATAAAAGAGGCTGTGCCGCTTCCGACGACACTTGCCTTATCTCTTCAGCACGCATGGTTGCCGAGATATGAATTTTTAAATATCTAAATAAAAAAACGTTCTAGCGCGAAAATCAGACGTCGTAAAGGGCTGAAATTTGGTACACAGATAAAAGAGGCTGTGCCGCTTCCGACGACACTTGCCTTATCTCTTCAGCACGCATGGTTGCCGAGATATGAATTTTTAAATGTCTAAATAAAAAAACGTTCTAGCGCGAAAATTAGACGTCGTAAAGGGCTGAAATTTGGTACACAGATAAAAGAGGCTGTGCCGCTTCCGACGACACTTGCCTTATCTCTTCAGCACGCATGGTTGCCGAGATATGAATTTTTAAATGTCTAAATAAAAAAACGTTCTAGCGCGAAAATTAGACGTCGTAAAGGGCTGAAATTTGGTACACAGATAAAAGAGGCTGTGCCGCTTCCGACGACACTTGCCCTATCTCTTCAGCACGCATGGTTGCCGAGATATGAATTTTTAAATGTCTAAATAAAAAAACGTTCTAGCGCGAAAATTAGACGTCGTAAAGGGCTGAAATTTGGTACACAGATAAAAGAGGCTGTGCCGCTTCTGATGACACACGCCTTATCTCTTCAGCACGCATGGTTGCCGAGATATGAATTTTTGAATGTCTATTTAAAAAACCGTTCTAGCGCGGAAACTAAACGTCCTAATGGGCTGAAAATTGGTACACGGATAGAAGATGCTATACTGATAAAATTGAGATATAACAAAACTTTCAGGCACTTATAGTTCTCGAGTTATTATTTTTTTAAAATTTGATATGACGGTTCAGGTGATCTTTATAATTACAGGTCAAGCCGATCAAAATAAGGTATATGTTACCCTTCTAGCACGTCTCATAACAGAGTTATTTAATTCTAGAAATTTGCTATACTTTGCGAAAAAGTTTTGCCTTTATCAGCGCTGATAACATTGAAACTTTTCAATGACATTGACTGGTATATAAAATACGCTTTAACGTCGAAACTCTTTGTCCTAATGGGCTGAAATTTTGTACACAGATAAAAGAGGCTGTGCCGCTTCCGACGACACTTGCCTTATCTCTTCAGCACGCATGGTTGCCGAGATATGAATTTTTAAATGTCTAAATAAAAAAACGTTCTAGCGCGAAAATTAGACGTCGTAAAGGGCTGAAATTCGGTACACAGATAAAAGAGGCTGTGCCGCTTCCGACGACACTTGCCTTATCTCTTCAGCACGCATGGTTGCCGAGATATGAATTTTTAAATGTCTAAATAAAAAAACGTTCTAGCGCGAAAATTAGACGTCGTAAAGGGCTGAAATATGGTACACAGATAAAAGAGGCTGTGCCGCTTCTGATGACACACGCCTTATCTCTTCAGCACGCATGGTTGCCGAGATATGAATTTTTAAATGTCTAAATAAAAAAACGTTCTAGCGCGAAAATTAGACGTCGTAAAGGGCTGAAATTTGGTACACAGATAAAAGAGGCTGTGCCGCTTCCGACGACATTTGCCTTATCTCTTCAGCACGCATGGTTGCCGAGATATGAATTTTTAAATATCTAAATAAAAAAACGTTCTAGCGCGAAAATCGGACGTCCTAAAGGGCTGAAATTTGGTACACAGATAAAAGAGGCTGTGCCGCTTCTGATGACACACGCCTTATCTCTTCAGCACGCATGGTTGCCAAGATATGAATTTTTAAATGTCTAAATAAAAAAACGTTCTAGCGCGAAAATTAGACGTCGTAAAGGGCTGAAATTTGGTACACAGATAAAAGAGGCTGTGCCGCTTCCGACGACACTTGCCTTATCTCTTCAGCACGCATGGTTGCCGAGATATGAATTTTTAAATATCTAAATAAAAAAACGTTCTAGCGCCAAAATCAGACGTCGTAAAGGGCTGAAATTTGGTACACAGATAAAAGAGGCTGTGCCGCTTCCGACGACACTTGCCTTATCTCTTCAGCACGCATGGTTGCCGAGATATGAATTTTTAAATATCTAAATAAAAAAACCTTCTAGCGCGAAAATCAGGCGCCCTAAAGGGCTGAAATTTGGTACACAGATAAAAGAGGCTGTGCCGCTTCTGATGACACACGCCTTATCTCTTCAGCACGCATGGTTGCCAAGATATGAATTTTTAAATGTCTAAATAAAAAAACGTTCTAGCGCGAAAATTAGACGTCGTAAAGGGCTGAAATTTGGTACACAGATAAAAGAGGCTGTGCCGCTTCCGACGACACTTGCCTTATCTCTTCAGCACGCATGGTTGCCGAGATATGAATTTTTAAATATCTAAATAAAAAAACGTTCTAGCGCCAAAATCAGACGTCGTAAAGGGCTGAAATTTGGTACACAGATAAAAGAGGCTGTGCCGCTTCCGACGACACTTGCCTTATCTCTTCAGCACGCATGGTTGCCGAGATATGAATTTTTAAATATCTAAATAAAAAAACCTTCTAGCGCGAAAATCAGGCGCCCTAAAGGGCTGAAATTTGGTACACAGATAAAAGAGGCTGTGCCGCTTCCGACGACACTTGCCTTATCTCTTCAGCACGCATGGTTGCCAAGATATGAATTTTTAAATGTTTAAATAAAAAAAAGTTCTAGCGCGAAAATTAGACGTCGTAAAGGGCTGAAATTTGGTACACAGATAAAAGAGGCTGTGCCGCTTCCGACGACACTTGCCTTATCTCTTCAGCACGCATGGTTGCCGAGATATGAATTTTTAAATATCTAAATAAAAAAACCTTCTAGCGCGAAAATCAGGCGCCCTAAAGGGCTGAAATTTGGTACACAGATAAAAGAGGCTGTGCCGCTTCCGACGACACTTGCCTTATCTCTTCAGCACGCATGGTTGCCAAGATATGAATTT
Organism: Aleochara curtula; assembly: GCA_963978815.1. NCBI lineage: Eukaryota > Metazoa > Arthropoda > Insecta > Coleoptera > Staphylinidae > Aleochara > Aleochara curtula. The sequence continues at coordinate 12,276,791 of OZ022216.1, read as the reverse complement.
TTAAATGTCTAAATAAAAAAACGTTCTAGCGCGAAAATTAGACGTCGTAAAGGGCTGAAATTTGGTACACAGATAAAAGAGGCTGTGCCGCTTCTGATGACACACGCCTTATCTCTTCAGCACGCATGGTTGCCAAGATATGAATTTTTAAATGTCTAAATAAAAAAACGTTCTAGCGCGAAAATTAGACGTCGTAAAGGGCTGAAATTTGGTACACAGATAAAAGAGGGTGTGCCGCTTCCGACGACACTTGCCTTATCTCTTCAGCACGCATGGTTGCCGAGATATGAATTTTTAAATGTCTAAATAAAAAAACGTTCTAGCGCGAAAATTAGACGTCGTAAAGGGCTGAAATTTGGTACACAGATAAAAGAGGCTGTGCCGCTTCCGACGACACTTGCCTTATCTCTTCAGCACGCATGGTTGCCGAGATATGAATTTTTAAATATCTAAATAAAAAAACCTTCTAGCGCGAAAATCAGGCGCCCTAAAGGGCTGAAATTTGGTACACAGATAAAAGAGGCTGTGCCGCTTCCGACGACACTTGCCTTATCTCTTCAGCACGCATGGTTGCCGAGATATGAATTTTTAAATATCTAAATAAAAAAACGTTCTAGCGCCAAAATCAGACGTCGTAAAGGGCTGAAATTTGGTACACAGATAAAAGAGGCTGTGCCGCTTCTGATGACACACGCCTTATCTCTTCAGCACGCATGGTTGCCAAGATATGAATTTTTAAATGTCTAAATAAAAAAACGTTCTAGCGCGAAAATTAGACGTCGTAAAGGGCTGAAATTTGGTACACAGATAAAAGAGGGTGTGCCGCTTCCGACGACACTTGCCTTATCTCTTCAGCACGCATGGTTGCCGAGATATGAATTTTTAAATGTCTAAATAAAAAAACGTTCTAGCGCGAAAATTAGACGTCGTAAAGGGCTGAAATTTGGTACACAGATAAAAGAGGCTGTGCCGCTTCCGACGACACTTGCCCTATCTCTTCAGCACGCATGGTTGCCGAGATATGAATTTTTGAATGTCTATTTAAAAAACCGTTCTAGCGCGGAAACTAAACGTCCTAATGGGCTGAAAATTGGTACACGGATAGAAGATGCTATACTGATAAAATTGAGATATAACAAAACTTTCAGGCACTTATAGTTCTCGAGTTATTATTTTTTTAAAATTTGATATGACGGTTCAGGTGATCTTTATAATTACAGGTCAAGCCGATCAAAATAAGGTATATGTTACCCTTCTAGCACGTCTCATAACAGAGTTATTTAATTCTAGAAATTTGCTATACTTTGCGAAAAAGTTTTGCCTTTATCAGCGCTGATAACATTGAAACTTTTCAATGACATTGACTGGTATATAAAATACGCTTTAACGTCGAAACTCTTTGTCCTAATGGGCTGAAATTTTGTACACTAATAGAAGAGGCTGTGCCGCTTCCGAGGACACTCGCCTTATCTCTTCAGCACGCATGGTTGCCAAAATATGAATTTTTGAATGTCTAAATAAAAAAACGTTCTAGCGCGAAAATCAGACGCCCTAAAGGGCTGAAATTTGGTACACAGATAAAAGAGGCTGTGCCGCTTCCGACGACACTTGCCTTATCTCTTCAGCACGCATGGTTGCCGAGATATGAATTTTTAAATGTCTAAATAAAAAAACCTTCTAGCGCGAAAATCAGGCGCCCTAAAGGGCTGAAATTTGGTACACAGATAAAAGAGGCTGTGCCGCTTCCGACGACACTTGCCTTATCTCTTCAGCACGCATGGTTGCCGAGATATGAATTTTTAAATATCTAAATAAAAAAACGTTCTAGCGCGAAAATCAGACGTCGTAAAGGGCTGAAATTTGGTACACAGATAAAAGGGGCTGTGCCGCTTCTGATGACACACGCCTTATCTCTTCAGCACGCATGGTTGCCAAGATATGAATTTTTAAATGACTAAATAAAAAAACGTTCTAGCGCGAAAATTAGACGTCGTAAAGGGCTGAAATTTGGTACACAGATAAAAGAGGCTGTGCCGCTTCTGATGACATACGCCTTATCTCTTCAGCACGCATGGTTGCCGAGATATGAATTTTTAAATGTCTAAATAAAAAAACGTTCTAGCGCGAAAATTAGACGTCGTAAAGGGCTGAAATTCGGTACACAGATAAAAGAGGCTGTGCCGCTTCCGACGACACTTGCCTTATCTCTTCAGCACGCATGGTTGCCGAGATATGAATTTTTAAATGTCTAAATAAAAAAACGTTCTAGCGCGAAAATTAGACGTCGTAAAGGGCTGAAATTTGGTACACAGATAAAAGAGGCTGTGCCGCTTCCGACGACACTTGCCTTATCTCTTCAGCACGCATGGTTGCCGAGATATGAATTTTTAAATGTCTAAATAAAAAAACGTTCTAGCGCGAAAATTAGACGTCGTAAAGGGCTGAAATTTGGTACACAGATAAAAGAGGCTGTGCCGCTTCCGACGACACTTGCCCTATCTCTTCAGCACGCATGGTTGCCGAGATATGAATTTTTAAATGTCTAAATAAAAAAACGTTCTAGCGCGAAAATTAGACGTCGTAAAGGGCTGAAATTTGGTACACAGATAAAAGAGGCTGTGCCGCTTCTGATGACACACGCCTTATCTCTTCAGCACGCATGGTTGCCGAGATATGAATTTTTGAATGTCTATTTAAAAAACCGTTCTAGCGCGGAAACTAAACGTCCTAATGGGCTGAAAATTGGTACACGGATAGAAGATGCTATACTGATAAAATTGAGATATAACAAAACTTTCAGGCACTTATAGTTCTCGAGTTATTATTTTTTTAAAATTTGATATGACGGTTCAGGTGATCTTTATAATTACAGGTCAAGCCGATCAAAATAAGGTATATGTTACCCTTCTAGCACGTCTCATAACAGAGTTATTTAATTCTAGAAATTTGCTATACTTTGCGAAAAAGTTTTGCCTTTATCAGCGCTGATAACATTGAAACTTTTCAATGACATTGACTGGTATATAAAATACGCTTTAACGTCGAAACTCTTTGTCCTAATGGGCTGAAATTTTGTACACAGATAAAAGAGGCTGTGCCGCTTCCGACGACACTTGCCTTATCTCTTCAGCACGCATGGTTGCCGAGATATGAATTTTTAAATGTCTAAATAAAAAAACGTTCTAGCGCGAAAATTAGACGTCGTAAAGGGCTGAAATTCGGTACACAGATAAAAGAGGCTGTGCCGCTTCCGACGACACTTGCCTTATCTCTTCAGCACGCATGGTTGCCGAGATATGAATTTTTAAATGTCTAAATAAAAAAACGTTCTAGCGCGAAAATTAGACGTCGTAAAGGGCTGAAATTTGGTACACAGATAAAAGAGGCTGTGCCGCTTCCGACGACACTTGCCCTATCTCTTCAGCACGCATGGTTGCCGAGATATGAATTTTTAAATGTCTAAATAAAAAAACGTTCTAGCGCGAAAATTAGACGTCGTAAAGGGCTGAAATTTGGTACACAGATAAAAGAGGCTGTGCCGCTTCTGATGACATACGCCTTATCTCTTCAGCACGCATGGTTGCCGAGATATGAATTTTTAAATGTCTAAATAAAAAAACGTTCTAGCGCGAAAATTAGACGTCGTAAAGGGCTGAAATTCGGTACACAGATAAAAGAGGCTGTGCCGCTTCCGACGACACTTGCCTTATCTCTTCAGCACGCATGGTTGCCGAGATATGAATTTTTAAATATCTAAATAAAAAAACGTTCTAGCGCGAAAATCAGACGTCGTAAAGGGCTGAAATTTGGTACACAGATAAAAGAGGCTGTGCCGCTTCCGACGACACTTGCCTTATCTCTTCAGCACGCATGGTTGCCGAGATATGAATTTTTAAATGTCTAAATAAAAAAACCTTCTAGCGCGAAAATCAGGCGCCCTAAAGGGCTGAAATTTGGTACACAGATAAAAGAGGCTGTGCCGCTTCCGACGACACTTGCCTTATCTCTTCAGCACGCATGGTTGCCGAGATATGAATTTTTAAATATCTAAATAAAAAAACGTTCTAGCGCGAAAATCAGACGTCGTAAAGGGCTGAAATTTGGTACACAGATAAAAGGGGCTGTGCCGCTTCTGATGACACACGCCTTATCTCTTCAGCACGCATGGTTGCCAAGATATGAATTTTTAAATGACTAAATAAAAAAACGTTCTAGCGCGAAAATTAGACGTCGTAAAGGGCTGAAATTTGGTACACAGATAAAAGAGGCTGTGCCGCTTCTGATGACATACGCCTTATCTCTTCAGCACGCATGGTTGCCGAGATATGAATTTTTAAATGTCTAAATAAAAAAACGTTCTAGCGCGAAAATTAGACGTCGTAAAGGGCTGAAATTCGGTACACAGATAAAAGAGGCTGTGCCGCTTCCGACGACACTTGCCTTATCTCTTCAGCACGCATGGTTGCCGAGATATGAATTTTTAAATATCTAAATAAAAAAACGTTCTAGCGCGAAAATCAGACGTCGTAAAGGGCTGAAATTTGGTACACAGATAAAAGAGGCTGTGCCGCTTCCGACGACACTTGCCTTATCTCTTCAGCACGCATGGTTGCCGAGATATGAATTTTTAAATGTCTAAATAAAAAAACCTTCTAGCGCGAAAATCAGGCGCCCTAAAGGGCTGAAATTTGGTACACAGATAAAAGAGGCTGTGCCGCTTCCGACGACACTTGCCTTATCTCTTCAGCACGCATGGTTGCCGAGATATGAATTTTTAAATGTCTAAATAAAAAAACCTTCTAGCGCGAAAATCAGGCGCCCTAAAGGGCTGAAATTTGGTACACAGATAAAAGAGGCTGTGCCGCTTCTGATGACATACGCCTTATCTCTTCAGCACGCATGGTTGCCGAGATATGAATTTTTAAATGTCTAAATAAAAAAACGTTCTAGCGCGAAAATTAGACGTCGTAAAGGGCTGAAATTCGGTACACAGATAAAAGAGGCTGTGCCGCTTCCGACGACACTTGCCTTATCTCTTCAGCACGCATGGTTGCCGAGATATGAATTTTTAAATATCTAAATAAAAAAACGTTCTAGCGCGAAAATCAGACGTCGTAAAGGGCTGAAATTTGGTACACAGATAAAAGAGGCTGTGCCGCTTCCGACGACACTTGCCTTATCTCTTCAGCACGCATGGTTGCCGAGATATGAATTTTTAAATGTCTAAATAAAAAAACCTTCTAGCGCGAAAATCAGGCGCCCTAAAGGGCTGAAATTTGGTACACAGATAAAAGAGGCTGTGCCGCTTCCGACGACACTTGCCTTATCTCTTCAGCACGCATGGTTGCCGAGATATGAATTTTTAAATATCTAAATAAAAAAACGTTCTAGCGCGAAAATCAGACGTCGTAAAGGGCTGAAATTTGGTACACAGATAAAAGGGGCTGTGCCGCTTCTGATGACACACGCCTTATCTCTTCAGCACGCATGGTTGCCAAGATATGAATTTTTAAATGACTAAATAAAAAAACGTTCTAGCGCGAAAATTAGACGTCGTAAAGGGCTGAAATTTGGTACACAGATAAAAGAGGCTGTGCCGCTTCTGATGACATACGCCTTATCTCTTCAGCACGCATGGTTGCCGAGATATGAATTTTTAAATGTCTAAATAAAAAAACGTTCTAGCGCGAAAATTAGACGTCGTAAAGGGCTGAAATTCGGTACACAGATAAAAGAGGCTGTGCCGCTTCCGACGACACTTGCCTTATCTCTTCAGCACGCATGGTTGCCGAGATATGAATTTTTAAATATCTAAATAAAAAAACGTTCTAGCGCGAAAATCAGACGTCGTAAAGGGCTGAAATTTGGTACACAGATAAAAGAGGCTGTGCCGCTTCCGACGACACTTGCCTTATCTCTTCAGCACGCATGGTTGCCGAGATATGAATTTTTAAATGTCTAAATAAAAAAACGTTCTAGCGCGAAAATAAGACGTCGTAAAGGGCTGAAATTTGGTACACAGATAAAAGAGGCTGTGCCGCTTCCGACGACACTTGCCTTATCTCTTCAGCACGCATGGTTGCCGAGATATGAATTTTTAAATGTCTAAATAAAAAAACGTTCTAGCGCGAAAATTAGACGTCGTAAAAGGCTGAAATTTGGTACACAGATAAAAGAGGCTGTGCCGCTTCCGACGACACTTGCCCTATCTCTTCAGCACGCATGGTTGCCGAGATATGAATTTTTAAATGTCTAAATAAAAAAACGTTCTAGCGCGAAAATTAGACGTCGTAAAGGGCTGAAATTTGGTACACAGATAAAAGAGGCTGTGCCGCTTCTGATGACACACGCCTTATCTCTTCAGCACGCATGGTTGCCGAGATATGAATTTTTGAATGTCTATTTAAAAAACCGTTCTAGCGCGGAAACTAAACGTCCTAATGGGCTGAAAATTGGTACACGGATAGAAGATGCTATACTGATAAAATTGAGATATAACAAAACTTTCAGGCACTTATAGTTCTCGAGTTATTATTTTTTTAAAATTTGATATGACGGTTCAGGTGATCTTTATAATTACAGGTCAAGCCGATCAAAATAAGGTATATGTTACCCTTCTAGCACGTCTCATAACAGAGTTATTTAATTCTAGAAATTTGCTATACTTTGCGAAAAAGTTTTGCCTTTATCAGCGCTGATAACATTGAAACTTTTCAATGACATTGACTGGTATATAAAATACGCTTTAACGTCGAAACTCTTTGTCCTAATGGGCTGAAATTTTGTACACAGGTAAAAGAGGCTGTGCCGCTTCCGACGACACTTGCCTTATCTCTTCAGCACGCATGGTTGCCGAGATATGAATTTTTAAATATCTAAATAAAAAAACGTTCTAGCGCGAAAATCAGACGTCGTAAAGGGCTGAAATTTGGTACACAGATAAAAGAGGCTGTGCCGCTTCTGATGACACACGCCTTATCTCTTCAGCACGCATGGTTGCCAAGATATGAATTTTTAAATGTCTAAATAAAAAAACGTTCTAGCGCGAAAATTAGACGTCGTAAAGGGCTGAAATTTGGTACACAGATAAAAGAGGCTGTGCCGCTTCTGATGACACACGCCTTATCTCTTCAGCACGCATGGTTGCCGAGATATGAATTTTTAAATGTCTAAATAAAAAAACGTTCTAGCGCGAAAATTAGACGTCGTAAAGGGCTGAAATTTGGTACACAGATAAAAGAGGCTGTGCCGCTTCCGACGACACTTGCCTTATCTCTTCAGCACGCATGGTTGCCGAGATATGAATTTTTAAATATCTAAATAAAAAAACGTTCTAGCGCGAAAATCAGACGTCGTAAAGGGCTGAAATTTGGTACACAGATAAAAGAGGCTGTGCCGCTTCTGATGACACACGCCTTATCTCTTCAGCACGCATGGTTGCCAAGATATGAATTTTTAAATATCTAAATAAAAAAACGTTCTAGCGCGAAAATCAGACGTCGTAAAGGGCTGAAATTTGGTACACAGATAAAAGAGGCTGTGCCCCTTCTGATTGCACACGCCTTATCTCTTCAGCACGCATGGTTGCCAAGATATGAATTTTTAAATATCTAAATAAAAAAACGTTCTAGCGCGAAAATTAGACGTCGTAAAGGGCTGAAATTTGGTACACAGATAAAAGAGGCTGTGCCGCTTCCGACGACACTTGCCTTATCTCTTCAGCACGCATGGTTGCCAAGATATGAATTTTTAAATGTCTAAATAAAAAAACGTTCTAGCGCGAAAATTAGACGTCGTAAAGGGCTGAAATTTGGTACACAGATAAAAGAGGCTGTGCCGCTTCTGATGACACACGCCTTATCTCTTCAGCACGCATGGTTGCCAAGATATGAATTTTTAAATATCTAAATAAAAAAACGTTCTAGCGCGAAAATCAGACGTCGTAAAGGGCTGAAATTTGGTACACAGATAAAAGAGGCTGTGCCGCTTCTGATGACACACGCCTTATCTCTTCAGCACGCATGGTTGCCAAGATATGAATTTTTAAATGTCTAAATAAAAAAACGTTCTAGCGCGAAAATTAGACGTCGTAAAGGGCTGAAATTTGGTACACAGATAAAAGAGGCTGTGCCGCTTCTGATGACACACGCCTTATCTCTTCAGCACGCATGGTTGCCGAGATATGAATTTTTAAATATCTAAATAAAAAAACGTTCTAGCGCCAAAATCAGACGTCGTAAAGGGCTGAAATTTGGTACACAGATAAAAGAGGCTGTGCCGCTTCTGATGACACACGCCTTATCTCTTCAGCACGCATGGTTGCCGAGATATGAATTTTTAAATATCTAAATAAAAAAACGTTCTAGCGCGAAAATTAGACGTCGTAAAGGGCTGAAATTTGGTACACAGATAAAAGAGGCTGTGCCGCTTCTGACGACACACGCCTTATCTCTTCAGCACGCATGGTTGCCGAGATATGAATTTTTAAATATCTAAATAAAAAAACGTTCTAGCGCCAAAATCAGACGTCGTAAAGGGCTGAAATTTGGTACACAGATAAAAGAGGCTGTGCCGCTTCTGATGACACACGCCTTATCTCTTCAGCACGCATGGTTGCCAAGATATGAATTTTTAAATGTCTAAATAAAAAAACGTTCTAGCGCGAAAATTAGACGTCGTAAAGGGCTGAAATTTGGTACACAGATAAAAGAGGCTGTGCCGCTTCCGACGACACTTGCCTTATCTCTTCAGCACGCATGGTTGCCGAGATATGAATTTTTAAATGTCTAAATAAAAAAACGTTCTAGCGCGAAAATTAGACGTCGTAAAGGGCTGAAATTTGGTACACAGATAAAAGAGGCTGTGCCGCTTCCGACGACACTTGCCTTATCTCTTCAGCACGCATGGTTGCCGAGATATGAATTTTTAAATATCTAAATAAAAAAACGTTCTAGCGCCAAAATCAGGCGTCGTAAAGGGCTGAAATTTGGTACACAGATAAAAGAGGCTGTGCCGCTTCTGATGACACACGCCTTATCTCTTCAGCACGCATGGTTGCCGAGATATGAATTTTTGAATGTCTATTTAAAAAACCGTTCTAGCGCGAAAATTAGACGTCGTAAAGGGCTGAAATTTGGTACACAGATAAAAGAGGCTGTGCCGCTTCTGATGACACACGCATTATCTCTTCAGCACGCATGGTTGCTAAGATATGAATTTTTAAATGACTAAATAAAAAAACGTTCTAGCGCGAAAATTAGACGCCCTAAAGGGCTGAAATTTGGTACACAGATAAAAGAGGCTGTGCCGCTTCCGACAACAATTGCCTTATCTCTTCAGCACGCATGGTTGCCGAGATATGAATTTTTAAATATCTAAATAAAAAACGTTCTAGCGCGAAAATCAGACGTCGTAAAGGGCTGAAATTTGGTACACAGATAAAAGAGGCTGTGCCGCTTCTGATGACACACGCCTTATCTCTTCAGCACGCATGGTTGCCGAGATATGAATTTTTAAATATCTAAATAAAAAAACGTTCTAGCGCGAAAATCAGACGTCGTAAAGGGCTGAAATTTGGTACACAGATAAAAGGGGCTATGCCGCTTCTGATGACACACGCCTTATCTCTTCAGCACGCATGGTTGCCAAGATATGAATTTTTAAATGACTAAATAAAAAAACGTTCTAGCGCGAAAATTAGACGTCGTAAAGGGCTGAAATTTGGTACACAGATAAAAGAGGCTGTGCCGCTTCCGTCGACACTTGCCTTATCTCTTCAGCACGCATGGTTGCCGAGATATGAATTTTTAAATGTCTAAATAAAAAAACGTTCTAGCGCGAAAATTAGACGTCGTAAAGGGCTGAAATTTGGTACACAGATAAAAGAGGCTGTGCCGCTTCCGACGACACTTGCCTTATCTCTTCAGCACGCATGGTTGCCGAGATATGAATTTTTAAATATCTAAATAAAAAAACGTTCTAGCGCGAAAATCAGACGTCGTAAAGGGCTGAAATTTGGTAAACAGATAAAAGAGGCTGTGCCGCTTCCGACGACACTTGCCTTATCTCTTCAGCACGCATGGTTGCCGAGATATGAATTTTTGAATGTCTATTTAAAAAACCGTTCTAGCGCGGAAACTAAACGTCCTAACGGGCTGAAAATTGGTACACGGATAGAAGATGCTATACTGATAAAATTGAGATATAACAAAACTTTCAGGCACTTATAGTTCTCGAGTTATTATTTTTTTAAAATTTGATATGACGGTTCAGGTGATCTTTATAATTACAGGTCAAGCCGATCAAAATAAGGTATATGTTACCCTTCTAGCACGTCTCATAACAGAGTTATTTAATTCTAGAAATTTGCTATACTTTGCGAAAAAGTTTTGCCTTTATCAGCGCTGATAACATTGAAACTTTTCATTGACATTGACTGGTATATAAAATACGCTTTAACGTCGAAACTCTTTGTCCTAATGGGCTGAAATTTTGTACACTAATAGAAGAGGCTGTGCCGCTTCCGAGGACACTTGCCTTATCTCTTCAGCACGCATGGTTGCCGAGATATGAATTTTTAAATGTCTAAATAAAAAAACCTTCTAGCGCGAAAATCAGGCGCCCTAAAGGGCTGAAATTTGGTACACAGATAAAAGAGGCTGTGCCGCTTCCGTCGACACTTGCCTTATCTCTTCAGCACGCATGGTTGCCGAGATATGAATTTTTAAATATCTAAATAAAAAAACGTTCTAGCGCGAAAATCAGACGTCGTAAAGGGCTGAAATTTGGTACACAGATAAAAGAGGCTGTGCCGCTTCTGATGACACACGCCTTATCTCTTCAGCACGCATGGTTGCCAAGATATGAATTTTTAAATGTCTAAATAAAAAAACGTTCTAGCGCGAAAATTAGACGCCCTAAAGGGCTGAAATTTGGTACACAGATAAAAGAGGCTGTGCCGCTTCCGACAACAATTGCCTTATCTCTTCAGCACGCATGGTTGCCGAGATATGAATTTTTAAATGTCTAAATAAAAAAACCTTCTAGCGCGAAAATCAGGCGCCCTAAAGGGCTGAAATTTGGTACACAGATAAAAGAGGCTGTGCCGCTTCCGTCGACACTTGCCTTATCTCTTCAGCACGCATGGTTGCCAAGATATGAATTTTTAAATGTCTAAATAAAAAAACGTTCTAGCGCGAAAATTAGACGTCGTAAAGGGCTGAAATTTGGTACACAGATAAAAGAGGCTGTGCCGCTTCTGATGACACACGCATTATCTCTTCAGCACGCATGGTTGCTAAGATATGAATTTTTAAATGACTAAATAAAAAAACGTTCTAGCGCGAAAATTAGACGCCCTAAAGGGCTGAAATTTGGTACACAGATAAAAGAGGCTGTGCCGCTTCCGACAACAATTGCCTTATCTCTTCAGCACGCATGGTTGCCGAGATATGAATTTTTAAATATCTAAATAAAAAACGTTCTAGCGCGAAAATCAGACGTCGTAAAGGGCTGAAATTTGGTACACAGATAAAAGAGGCTGTGCCGCTTCTGATGACACACGCCTTATCTCTTCAGCACGCATGGTTGCCGAGATATGAATTTTTAAATATCTAAATAAAAAAACGTTCTAGCGCGAAAATCAGACGTCGTAAAGGGCTGAAATTTGGTACACAGATAAAAGGGGCTATGCCGCTTCTGATGACACACGCCTTATCTCTTCAGCACGCATGGTTGCCAAGATATGAATTTTTAAATGACTAAATAAAAAAACGTTCTAGCGCGAAAATTAGACGTCGTAAAGGGCTGAAATTTGGTACACAGATAAAAGAGGCTGTGCCGCTTCCGTCGACACTTGCCTTATCTCTTCAGCACGCATGGTTGCCGAGATATGAATTTTTAAATGTCTAAATAAAAAAACGTTCTAGCGCGAAAATTAGACGTCGTAAAGGGCTGAAATTTGGTACACAGATAAAAGAGGCTGTGCCGCTTCCGACGACACTTGCCTTATCTCTTCAGCACGCATGGTTGCCGAGATATGAATTTTTAAATATCTAAATAAAAAAACGTTCTAGCGCGAAAATCAGACGTCGTAAAGGGCTGAAATTTGGTAAACAGATAAAAGAGGCTGTGCCGCTTCCGACGACACTTGCCTTATCTCTTCAGCACGCATGGTTGCCGAGATATGAATTTTTAAATATCTAAATAAAAAAACGTTCTAGCGCGAAAATCAGACGTCGTAAAGGGCTGAAATTTGGTACACAGATAAAAGAGGCTGTGCCGCTTCCGACGACACTTGCCTTATCTCTTCAGCACGCATGGTTGCCGAGATATGAATTTTTAAATGTCTAAATAAAAAAACGTTCTAGCGCGAAAATTAGACGTCGTAAAGGGCTGAAATTTGGTACACAGATAAAAGAGGCTGTGCCGCTTCTGATGACATACGCCTTATCTCTTCAGCACGCATGGTTGCCGAGATATGAATTTTTAAATGTCTAAATAAAAAAACGTTCTAGCGCGAAAATTAGACGTCGTAAAGGGCTGAAATTTGGTACACAGATAAAAGAGGCTGTGCCGCTTCCGACGACACTTGCCTTATCTCTTCAGCACGCATGGTTGCCGAGATATGAATTTTTAAATATCTAAATAAAAAAACGTTCTAGCGCGAAAATCAGACGTCATAAAGGGCTGAAATTTGGTACACAGATAAAAGAGGCTGTGCCGCTTCCGACGACACTTGCCTTATCTCTTCAGCACGCATGGTTGCCGAGATATGAATTTTTAAATATCTAAATAAAAAAACGTTCTAGCGCGAAAATTAGACGTCGTAAAGGGCTGAAATTTGGTACACAGATAAAAGAGGCTGTGCCGCTTCTGATGACACACGCCTTATCTCTTCAGCACGCATGGTTGCCAAGATATGAATTTTTAAATGTCTAAATAAAAAAACGTTCTAGCGCGAAAATCAGACGTCGTAAAGGGCTGAAATTTGGTACACAGATAAAAGAGGCTGTGCCGCTTCTGATGACACACGCCTTATCTCTTCAGCACGCATGGTTGCCGAGATATGAATTTTTGAATGTCTATTTAAAAAACCGTTCTAGCGCGGAAACTAAACGTCCTAATGGGCTGAAAATTGGTACACGGATAGAAGATGCTATACTGATAAAATTGAGATATAACAAAACTTTCAGGCACTTATAGTTCTCGAGTTATTATTTTTTTTAAATTTGATATGACGGTTCAGGTGATCTTTATAATTACAGGTCAAGCCGATCAAAATAAGGTATATGTTACCCTTCTAGCACGTCTCATAACAGAGTTATTTAATTCTAGAAATTTGCTATACTTTGCGAAAAAGTTTTGCCTTTATCAGCGCTGATAACATTGAAACTTTTCAATGACATTGACTGGTATATAAAATACGCTTTAACGTCGAAACTCTTTGTCCTAATGGGCTGAAATTTTGTACACTAATAGAAGAGGCTGTGCCGCTTCCGAGGACACTTGCCTTATCTCTTCAGCACGCATGGTTGCCGAGATATGAATTTTTAAATGTCTAAATAAAAAAACCTTCTAGCGCGAAAATCAGGCGCCCTAAAGGGCTGAAATTTGGTACACAGATAAAAGAGGCTGTGCCGCTTCCGTCGACACTTGCCTTATCTCTTCAGCACGCATGGTTGCCGAGATATGAATTTTTAAATATCTAAATAAAAAAACGTTCTAGCGCGAAAATCAGACGTCGTAAAGGGCTGAAATTTGGTACACAGATAAAAGAGGCTGTGCCGCTTCTGATGACACACGCCTTATCTCTTCAGCACGCATGGTTGCCAAGATATGAATTTTTAAATGTCTAAATAAAAAAACGTTCTAGCGCGAAAATTAGACGTCGTAAAGGGCTGAAATTTGGTACACAGATAAAAGAGGCTGTGCCGCTTCCGACGACACTTGCCTTATCTCTTCAGCACGCATGGTTGCCGAGATATGAATTTTTAAATATCTAAATAAAAAAACGTTCTAGCGCCAAAATCAGACGTCGTAAAGGGCTGAAATTTGGTACACAGATAAAAGAGGCTGTGCCGCTTCTGATGACACACGCCTTATCTCTTCAGCACGCATGGTTGCCGAGATATGAATTTTTGAATGTCTATTTAAAAAACCGTTCTAGCGCGGAAACTAAACGTCCTAATGGGCTGAAAATTGGTACACGGATAGAAGATGCTATACTGATAAAATTGAGATATAACAAAACTTTCAGGCACTTATAGTTCTCGAGTTATTATTTTTTTTAAATTTGATATGACGGTTCAGGTGATCTTTATAATTACAGGTCAAGCCGATCAAAATAAGGTATATGTTACCCTTCTAGCACGTCTCATAACAGAGTTATTTAATTCTAGAAATTTGCTATACTTTGCGAAAAAGTTTTGCCTTTATCAGCGCTGATAACATTGAAACTTTTCAATGACATTGACTGGTATATAAAATACGCTTTAACGTCGAAACTCTTTGTCCTAATGGGCTGAAATTTTGTACACTAATAGAAGAGGCTGTGCCGCTTCCGAGGACACTTGCCTTATCTCTTCAGCACGCATGGTTGCCGAGATATGAATTTTTAAATGTCTAAATAAAAAAACCTTCTAGCGCGAAAATCAGGCGCCCTAAAGGGCTGAAATTTGGTACACAGATAAAAGAGGCTGTGCCGCTTCCGTCGACACTTGCCTTATCTCTTCAGCACGCATGGTTGCCGAGATATGAATTTTTAAATATCTAAATAAAAAAACGTTCTAGCGCGAAAATCAGACGTCGTAAAGGGCTGAAATTTGGTACACAGATAAAAGAGGCTGTGCCGCTTCTGATGACACACGCCTTATCTCTTCAGCACGCATGGTTGCCAAGATATGAATTTTTAAATGTCTAAATAAAAAAACGTTCTAGCGCGAAAATTAGACGTCGTAAAGGGCTGAAATTTGGTACACAGATAAAAGAGGCTGTGCCGCTTCCGTCGACACTTGCCTTATCTCTTCAGCACGCATGGTTGCCGAGATATGAATTTTTAAATATCTAAATAAAAAAACGTTCTAGCGCGAAAATCAGACGTCGTAAAGGGCTGAAATTTGGTACACAGATAAAAGAGGCTGTGCCGCTTCTGATGACACACGCATTATCTCTTCAGCACGCATGGTTGCTAAGATATGAATTTTTAAATGACTAAATAAAAAAACGTTCTAGCGCGAAAATTAGACGCCCTAAAGGGCTGAAATTTGGGGTGCCCGCGTTTCTGCGCCAATGGCACTTTTCGGGTGCTATAAACCACTTTCCGGGTGCTATATAATATTCATTTACAACCCAAAACTGCGCAGCGTACCGATGATTTATGGTACTTTATGATTTTGAAACTCACTACGTACTGGTTCGAGAAATGTATTCAGTTTTTCCGCCCAGCCAATTGCAAGAGTTTGATGTCTAGAAGGGAATCTTCTATATTCTATTGGTTGACAACACCAAACACGTACCATATTGGCATGCTTACGTTGATTTTGAACGCACAATGTTCACCACACTATGTGTTCGGATATACCGTAATTTCATTTATTTTAATTACAGTTGTTTAGCCACCAGATTGTTATAAACAATTTTGATATATAATTTCGATAATATTTCTTCGAATTTAAAAATCAACATAGGTACAATCATTGGATTCTTACTAATATTTTCTACAACATGTAGTTTGTTTAATTTTTTAAACAAACTGTGTTCAAACACGAATTTACTAAGTTTCAGATTGATTGTGCAGAAATATTGAACGTAAACTCGCTTTTAAGAGTCGTTTTACTAGCTGTACGTCGTATTTCTCCTACCTGCCTTCATTGTTTGGGCATTTGGGTAGAGAAGTTTTTATTGCTTTCACCATGCACGTGGTGAATACGCCAGATGCAATTATTAAAGCGTTTAACATTATTACAACAATTTCGTGAATAATGTTTATATTTTTAAATAACAAGAGCTGGTTAGGTGTTAATTAATATGCATTTTGAATTTTCAAAATTCACCAATTATTTTTTAAGATATACAGCTCATGTTGCATTTGTAATTAATAATTAACCGATTTTTAAAATTCAAAAAGGTTTATTTATATTAAAAGACATTATATCGGAAATTTGCAAAAAGTTATCACATTTTCCAAAAAATTACAAAAATTTGTAAACATTTTTGTATAGAACCATGTGGCTACTCCGCGTTCACATTTTACGACTCTGTCGTATTTGGCTGCGCAACATTAAAATTTCAGCTTTCCTTACTGCTTCTCAATTCGCTCAACACGAATTTTAATTGGTCGAAACAGAATTTTCAAGACACCACCCTCGGAATACGACAGTAAAAGTGTCAACTCTAAGCAGTTGTCGTAAACACTTTTCGGCTACAAAAGAAATATTGGCCTCAACCGCAGGGTGTACTAGGGTCTATTGTGAGTCGTTCAAGTGGCTTTGGCGCACTATCGCACCAACCGAAATTTGGTACACAGATAAAAGAGGCTGTGCCGCTTCTGATGACACACGCCTTATCTCTTCAGCACGCATGGTTGCCGAGATATGAATTTTTAAATATCTAAATAAAAAAACGTTCTAGCGCGAAAATTAGACGTCGTAAAGGGCTGAAATTTGGTACACAGATAAAAGAGGCTGTGCCGCTTCCGACGACACTTGCCTTATCTCTTCAGCACGCATGGTTGCCGAGATATGAATTTTTAAATATCTAAATAAAAAAACGTTCTAGCGCGAAAATCAGACGTCATAAAGGGCTGAAATTTGGTACACAGATAAAAGAGGCTGTGCCGCTTCTGATGACACACGCCTTATCTCTTCAGCACGCATGGTTGCCGAGATATGAATTTTTAAATATCTAAATAAAAAAACGTTCTAGCGCGAAAATTAGACGTCGTAAAGGGCTGAAATTTGGTACACAGATAAAAGAGGCTGTGCCGCTTCCGACGACACTTGCCTTATCTCTTCAGCACGCATGGTTGCCGAGATATGAATTTTTAAATATCTAAATAAAAAAACGTTCTAGCGCCAAAATCAGACGTCGTAAAGGGCTGAAATTTGGTACACAGATAAAAGAGGCTGTGCCGCTTCTGATGACACACGCCTTATCTCTTCAGCACGCATGGTTGCCGAGATATGAATTTTTGAATGTCTATTTAAAAAACCGTTCTAGCGCGGAAACTAAACGTCCTAATGGGCTGAAAATTGGTACACGGATAGAAGATGCTATACTGATAAAATTGAGATATAACAAAACTTTCAGGCACTTATAGTTCTCGAGTTATTATTTTTTTAAAATTTGATATGACGGTTCAGGTGATCTTTATAATTACAGGTCAAGCCGATCAAAATAAGGTATATGTTACCCTTCTAGCACGTCTCATAACAGAGTTATTTAATTCTAGAAATTTGCTATACTTTGCGAAAAAGTTTTGCCTTTATCAGCGCTGATAACATTGAAACTTTTCAATGACATTGACTGGTATATAAAATACGCTTTAACGTCGAAACTCTTTGTCCTAATGGGCTGAAATTTGGTACACAGATAAAAGAGGCTGTGCCGCTTCCGTCGACACTTGCCTTATCTCTTCAGCACGCATGGTTGCCGAGATATGAATTTTTAAATATCTAAATAAAAAAACGTTCTAGCGCGAAAATCAGACGTCGTAAAGGGCTGAAATTTGGTACACAGATAAAAGAGGCTGTGCCGCTTCTGATGACACACGCATTATCTCTTCAGCACGCATGGTTGCTAAGATATGAATTTTTAAATGACTAAATAAAAAAACGTTCTAGCGCGAAAATTAGACGCCCTAAAGGGCTGAAATTTGGTACACAGATAAAAGAGGCTGTGCCGCTTCCGACAACAATTGCCTTATCTCTTCAGCACGCATGGTTGCCGAGATATGAATTTTTAAATATCTAAATAAAAAAACGTTCTAGCACGAAAATCAGACGTCGTAAAGGGCTGAAATTTGGTACACAGATAAAAGAGGCTGTGCCGCTTCTGATGACACACGCCTTATCTCTTCAGCACGCATGGTTGCCGAGATATGAATTTTTGAATATCTAAATAAAAAAACGTTCTAGCGCGAAAATCAGACGTCGTAAAGGGCTGAAATTTGGTACACAGATAAAAGGGGCTATGCCGCTTCTGATGACACACGCCTTATCTCTTCAGCACGCATGGTTGCCAAGATATGAATTTTTAAATGACTAAATAAAAAAACGTTCTAGCGCGAAAATTAGACGTCGTAAAGGGCTGAAATTTGGTACACAGATAAAAGAGGCTGTGCCGCTTCTGATGACATACGCCTTATCTCTTCAGCACGCATGGTTGCCGAGATATGAATTTTTAAATGTCTAAATAAAAAAACGTTCTAGCGCGAAAATTAGACGTCGTAAAGGGCTGAAATTTGGTACACAGATAAAAGAGGCTGTGCCGCTTCCGACGACACTTGCCTTATCTCTTCAGCACGCATGGTTGCCGAGATATGAATTTTTAAATATCTAAATAAAAAAACGTTCTAGCGCGAAAATCAGACGTCGTAAAGGGCTGAAATTTGGTACACAGATAAAAGAGGCTGTGCCGCTTCCGACGACACTTGCCTTATCTCTTCAGCACGCATGGTTGCCGAGATATGAATTTTTAAATATCTAAATAAAAAAACGTTCTAGCGCGAAAATCAGACGTCGTAAAGGGCTGAAATTTGGTACACAGATAAAAGAGGCTGTGCCGCTTCCGACGACACTTGCCTTATCTCTTCAGCACGCATGGTTGCCGAGATATGAATTTTTAAATGTCTAAATAAAAAAACGTTCTAGCGCAAAAATTAGACGTCGTAAAGGGCTGAAATTTGGTACACAGATAAAAGAGGCTGTGCCGCTTCCGACGACACTTGCCTTATCTCTTCAGCACGCATGGTTGCCGAGATATGAATTTTTAAATGTCTAAATAAAAAAACGTTCTAGCGCGAAAATTAGACGTCGTAAAGGGCTGAAATTTGGTACACAGATAAAAGAGGCTGTGCCGCTTCTGATGACATACGCCTTATCTCTTCAGCACGCATGGTTGCCGAGATATGAATTTTTAAATGTCTAAATAAAAAAACGTTCTAGCGCAAAAATTAGACGTCGTAAAGGGCTGAAATTTGGTACACAGATAAAAGAGGCTGTGCCGCTTCCGACGACACTTGCCTTATCTCTTCAGCACGCATGGTTGCCGAGATATAAATTTTTAAATGACAAAATAAAAAAACGTTCTAGCGCGAAAATTAGACGTCGTAAAGGGCTGAAATTTGGTTCACAGATAAAAGAGGCTGTGCCGCTTCCGACGACACTTGCCTTATCTCTTCATCACGCATGGTTGCCGAGATATAAATTTTTAAATGACAAAATAAAAAAACGTTCTAGCGCGAAAATTAGACGTCGTAAAGGGCTGAAATTTGGTTCACAGATAAAAGAGGCTGTGCTGCTTCTGATGACACATGCCTTATCTCTTCACCACGCATGGTTGCCAAGATATGAATTTTTAAATGTCAAAATAAAAAAACGTTCTAGCGCGAAAATTAGACGTGGTAAAGGGCTGAAATTTGGTACAGAGATAAAAGAGGCTGTGCCGCTTCCGACGACACTTGCCTTATCTCTTCAGCACGCATGGTTGCCGAGATATGAATTTTTAAATATCTAAATAAAAAAACGTTCTAGCGCGAAAATCAGACGTCGTAAAGGGCTGAAATTTGGTACACAGATAAAAGAGGCTGTGCCGCTTCTGATGACACACGCATTATCTCTTCAGCACGCATGGTTGCCGAGATATGAATTTTTAAATATCTAAATAAAAAAACGTTCTAGCGCGAAAATCAGACGTCGTAAAGGGCTGAAATTTGGTTCACAGATAAAAGAGGCTGTGCTGCTTCTGATGACACATGCCTTATCTCTTCAGCACGCATGGTTGCCGAGATATGAATTTTTGAATGTCTAAATAAAAAAACGTTCTAGCGCGGAAATTAGACGTCGTAAAGGGCTGAAATTTGGTACACAGATAAAAGAGGCTGTGCCGCTTCCGACGACACTTTCCTTATCTCTTCAGCACGCATGGTTGCCGAGATATGAATTTTTAAATATCTAAATAAAAAAACGTTCTAGCGCGAAAATCAGACGTCGTAAAGGGCTGAAATTTGGTACACAGATAAAAGAGGCTGTGCCGCTTCTGATGACACACGCCTTATCTCTTCAGCACGCATGGTTGCTAAGATATGAATTTTTAAATGACTAAATAAAAAAACGTTCTAGCGCGAAAATTAGACGCCCTAAAGGGCTGAAATTTGGTACACAGATAAAAGAGGCTGTGCCGCTTCCGACAACAATTGCCTTATCTCTTCAGCACGCATGGTTGCCGAGATATGAATTTTTAAATATCTAAATAAAAAAACGTTCTAGCACGAAAATCAGACGTCGTAAAGGGCTGAAATTTGGTACACAGATAAAAGAGGCTGTGCCGCTTCTGATGACACACGCCTTATCTCTTCAGCACGCATGGTTGCCGAGATATGAATTTTTGAATATCTAAATAAAAAAACGTTCTAGCGCGAAAATCAGACGTCGTAAAGGGCTGAAATTTGGTACACAGATAAAAGGGGCTATGCCGCTTCTGATGACACACGCCTTATCTCTTCAGCACGCATGGTTGCCAAGATATGAATTTTTAAATGACTAAATAAAAAAACGTTCTAGCGCGAAAATTAGACGTCGTAAAGGGCTGAAATTTGGTACACAGATAAAAGAGGCTGTGCCGCTTCTGATGACATACGCCTTATCTCTTCAGCACGCATGGTTGCCGAGATATGAATTTTTAAATGTCTAAATAAAAAAACGTTCTAGCGCGAAAATTAGACGTCGTAAAGGGCTGAAATTTGGTACACAGATAAAAGAGGCTGTGCCGCTTCCGACGACACTTGCCTTATCTCTTCAGCACGCATGGTTGCCGAGATATGAATTTTTAAATATCTAAATAAAAAAACGTTCTAGCGCGAAAATCAGACGTCGTAAAGGGCTGAAATTTGGTACACAGATAAAAGAGGCTGTGCCGCTTCCGACGACACTTGCCTTATCTCTTCAGCACGCATGGTTGCCGAGATATGAATTTTTAAATATCTAAATAAAAAAACGTTCTAGCGCGAAAATCAGACGTCGTAAAGGGCTGAAATTTGGTACACAGATAAAAGAGGCTGTGCCGCTTCCGACGACACTTGCCTTATCTCTTCAGCACGCATGGTTGCCGAGATATGAATTTTTAAATGTCTAAATAAAAAAACGTTCTAGCGCGAAAATTAGACGTCGTAAAGGGCTGAAATTTGGTACACAGATAAAAGAGGCTGTGCCGCTTCTGATGACATACGCCTTATCTCTTCAGCACGCATGGTTGCCGAGATATGAATTTTTAAATGTCTAAATAAAAAAACGTTCTAGCGCAAAAATTAGACGTCGTAAAGGGCTGAAATTTGGTACACAGATAAAAGAGGCTGTGCCGCTTCCGACGACACTTGCCTTATCTCTTCAGCACGCATGGTTGCCGAGATATAAATTTTTAAATGACAAAATAAAAAAACGTTCTAGCGCGAAAATTAGACGTCGTAAAGGGCTGAAATTTGGTTCACAGATAAAAGAGGCTGTGCCGCTTCCGACGACACTTGCCTTATCTCTTCATCACGCATGGTTGCCGAGATATAAATTTTTAAATGACAAAATAAAAAAACGTTCTAGCGCGAAAATTAGACGTCGTAAAGGGCTGAAATTTGGTTCACAGATAAAAGAGGCTGTGCTGCTTCTGATGACACATGCCTTATCTCTTCACCACGCATGGTTGCCAAGATATGAATTTTTAAATGTCAAAATAAAAAAACGTTCTAGCGCGAAAATTAGACGTGGTAAAGGGCTGAAATTTGGTACAGAGATAAAAGAGGCTGTGCCGCTTCCGACGACACTTGCCTTATCTCTTCAGCACGCATGGTTGCCGAGATATGAATTTTTAAATATCTAAATAAAAAAACGTTCTAGCGCGAAAATCAGACGTCGTAAAGGGCTGAAATTTGGTACACAGATAAAAGAGGCTGTGCCGCTTCTGATGACACACGCCTTATCTCTTCAGCACGCATGGTTGCCAAGATATGAATTTTTAAATGTCTAAATAAAAAAACGTTCTAGCGCGAAAATTAGACGTCGTAAAGGGCTGAAATTTGGTACACAGATAAAAGAGGCTGTGCCGCTTCCGACGACACTTGCCTTATCTCTTCAGCACGCATGGTTGCCGAGATATGAATTTTTAAATATCTAAATAAAAAAACGTTCTAGCGCGAAAATCAGACGTCGTAAAGGGCTGAAATTTGGTTCACAGATAAAAGAGGCTGTGCTGCTTCTGATGACACATGCCTTATCTCTTCAGCACGCATGGTTGCCGAGATATGAATTTTTGAATGTCTAAATAAAAAAACGTTCTAGCGCGGAAATTAGACGTCGTAAAGGGCTGAAATTTGGTACACAGATAAAAGAGGCTGTGCCGCTTCCGACGACACTTTCCTTATCTCTTCAGCACGCATGGTTGCCGAGATATGAATTTTTAAATGTCTAATTAAAAAAACGTTCTAGCGCGGAAATTAGACGTCGTAAAGGGCTGAAATTTGGTACACAGATAAAAGAGGCTGTGCCGCTTCTGATGACACACGCCTTATCTCTTCAGCACGCATGGTTGCCAAGATATAAATTTTTAAATGTCTAAATAAAAAAACGTTCTAGCGCGAAAATTAGACGTCGTAAAGGGCTGAAATTTGGTACACAGATAAAAGAGGCTGTGCCGCTTCTGATGACACACGCCTTATCTCTTCAGCACGCATGGTTGCCAAGATATGAATTTTTAAATGTCAAAATAAAAAAACGTTCTAGCGCGAAAATTAGATGTGGTAAAGGGCTGAAATTGGGTACAGAGATAAAAGAGGCTGTGCCGCTTCCGACGACACTTTCCTTATCTCTTCAGCACGCATGGTTGCCGAGATATGAATTTTTGAATGTCTATTTAAAAAACCGTTCTAGCGCGGAAACTAAACGTCCTAATGGGCTGAAAATTGGTACACGGATAGAAGACGCTATACTGATAAAATTGAGATATAACACAACTTTCAGGCACTTATAGTTCTCGAGTTATTATTTTTTTAAAATTTGATATGACGATTCAGGTGATCTTTATAATTACAGGTCAAGCCGATCAAAATAAGGTATATGTTACCCTTCTAGCACGTCTCATAACAGAGTTATTTAATTCTATAAATTTGCTATACTTTGCGAAAAAGTTTTGCCTTTATCAGCGCTGATAACATTGAAACTTTTCAATGACATTGACTGGTATATAAAATACGCTTTAACGTCGAAACTCTTTGTCCTAATGGGCTGAAATTTTGTACACTGATAGAAGAGGCTGTGCCGCTTCCGATGACACTCGCCTTATCTCTTCAGCACGCATGGTTGCCAAGATATGAATTTTTGAATGTCTAAATAAAAAACGTTCTAGCGCGAAAATGAGACGTCGTAAAGGGCTGAAAATTGGTACACAGATAAAAGAGGCTGTGCCGCTTCTGATGACACACGCCTTATCTCTTCAGCACGCATGGTTGCCAAGATATGAATTTTTAAATGTCAAAATAAAAAAACGTTCTAGCGCGAAAATTAGATGTGGTAAAGGGCTGAAATTGGGTACAGAGATAAAAGAGGCTGTGCCGCTTCCGACGACACTTTCCTTATCTCTTCAGCACGCATGGTTGCCGAGATATGAATTTTTGAATGTCTATTTAAAAAACCGTTCTAGCGCGGAAACTAAACGTCCTAATGGGCTGAAAATTGGTACACGGATAGAAGACGCTATACTGATAAAATTGAGATATAACACAACTTTCAGGCACTTATAGTTCTCGAGTTATTATTTTTTTAAAATTTGATATGACGATTCAGGTGATCTTTATAATTACAGGTCAAGCCGATCAAAATAAGGTATATGTTACCCTTCTAGCACGTCTCATAACAGAGTTATTTAATTCTATAAATTTGCTATACTTTGCGAAAAAGTTTTGCCTTTATCAGCGCTGATAACATTGAAACTTTTCAATGACATTGACTGGTATATAAAATACGCTTTAACGTCGAAACTCTTTGTCCTAATGGGCTGAAATTTTGTACACTGATAGAAGAGGCTGTGCCGCTTCCGATGACACTCGCCTTATCTCTTCAGCACGCATGGTTGCCAAGATATGAATTTTTGAATGTCTAAATAAAAAAACGTTCTAGCGCGAAAATCAGACGTCGTAAAGGGCTGAAATTTGGTACAGAGATAAAAGAGGCTGTGCCGCTTCTGATAACACACGCCTTATCTCTTCAGCACGCATGGTTGCCAAGATATAAAATTTTAAATGTCTAAATAAAAAAACGTTCTAGCGCGAAAATTAGACGTCGTAAAGGGCTGAAATTTGGTTCACAGATAAAAGAGGCTGTGCTGCTTCTGATGACACATGCCATATCTCTTCAGCACGCATGGTTGCCAAGATATAAAATTTTAAATGTCTAAATAAAAAAACGTTCTAGCGCGAAAATTAGACGTCGTAAAGGGCTGAAATTTGGTACACAGATAAAAGAGGCTGTGCCGCTTCCGACGACACTTTCCTTATCTCTTCAGCACGCATGGTTGCCGAGATATGAATTTTTAAATGTCTAATTAAAAAAACGTTATAGCGCGAAAATTAGACGTCGTAAAGGGCTGAAATTTGGTACACAGATAAAAGAGGCTGTGCCGCTTCTGATGACACACGCCTTATCTCTTCAGCACGCATGGTTGCCAGGATCTTCAGCACGCATGGTTGCCAAGATATGAATTTTTGAATGTCTAAATAAAAAAACGTTCTAGCGCGAAAATCAGACGCCCTAAAGGGCTGAAATTTGGTACACAGATAAAAGAGGCTGTGCCGCTTCCGACGACACTTGCCTTATCTCTTCAGCACGCATGGTTGCCGAGATATGAATTTTTAAATGTCTAATTAAAAAAACGTTATAGCGCGAAAATTAGACGTCGTAAAGGGCTGAAATTTGGTACACAGCTAAAAGAGGCTGTGCCGCTTCTGATGACACACGCCTTATCTCTTCAGCACGCATGGTTGCCAAGATATAAATTTTTAAATGTCTAAATAAAAAAACGTTCTAGCGCGAAAATTAGACGTCGTAAAGGGCTGAAATTTGGTTCACAGATAAAAGAGGCTGTGCCGCTTCCGACGACACTTGCCTGATCTCTTCAGCACGCATGGTTGCCGAGATATGAATTTTTGAATGTCTATTTAAAAAACCGTTCTAGCGCGGAAACTAAACGACCTAATGGGCTGAAAATTGGTACACAGATAAAAGATGCTGTGCCGCTTCCGACGACACTTGCCTTATCTCTTCAGCACACATGGTTGCCGAGATATGAATTTTTAAATGTCTAAATAAAAAAACGTTCTAGCGCGAAAATTAGACGCCCTAAAGGGCTGAAATTTGGGACACAGATAAAAGAGGCTGTGCCGCTTTCGACGACACTTGCCTTATCTCTTCAGCACGCATGGTTGCCGAGATATGAATTTTTAAATATCTAAATAAAAAAACGTTCTAGCGCGAAAATCAGACGTCGTAAAGGGCTGAAATTTGGTACACAGATAAAAGAGGCTGTGCCGCTTCTGATGACACACGCCTTATCTCTTCAGCACGCATGGTTGCCAGGATCTTCAGCACGCATGGTTGCCAAGATATGAATTTTTGAATGTCTAAATAAAAAAACGTTCTAGCGCGAAAATCAGACGCCCTAAAGGGCTGAAATTTGGTACACAGATAAAAGAGGCTGTGCCGCTTCCGACGACACTTGCCTTATCTCTTCAGCACGCATGGTTGCCGAGATATGAATTTTTAAATGTCTAATTAAAAAAACGTTATAGCGCGAAAATTAGACGTCGTAAAGGGCTGAAATTTGGTACACAGATAAAAGAGGCTGTGCCGCTTCTAATAACACACGCCTTATCACTTCAGCACGCATGGTTGCCAAGATATAAAATTTTAAATGTCTAAATAAAAAAACGTTCTAGCGCGAAAATTAGACGTCGTAAAGGGCTGAAATTTGGTTCACAGATAAAAGAGGCTGTGCCGCTTCCGACGACACTTGCCTGATCTCTTCAGCACGCATGGTTGCCGAGATATGAATTTTTGAATGTCTATTTAAAAAACCGTTCTAGCGCGGAAACTAAACGACCTAATGGGCTGAAAATTGGTACACAGATAAAAGATGCTTTGCCGCTTCCGACGACACTTGCCTTATCTCTTCAGCACACATGGTTGCCGAGATATGAATTTTTAAATGTCTAAATAAAAAAACGTTCTAGCGCGAAAATTAGACGCCCTAAAGGGCTGAAATTTGGGACACAGATAAAAGAGGCTGTGCCGCTTTCGACGACACTTGCCTTATCTCTTCAGCACGCATGGTTGCCGAGATATGAATTTTTAAATATCTAAATAAAAAAACGTTCTAGCGCGAAAATCAGACGTCGTAAAGGGCTGAAATTTGGTACACAGATAAAAGAGGCTGTGCCGCTTCTGATGACACACGCCTTATCTCTTCAGCACGCATGGTTGCCAAGATATGAATTTTTAAATGTCTAAATAAAAAAACGTTCTAGCGCGAAAATTAGACGTCGTAAAGGGCTGAAATTTGGTACACAGATAAAAGAGGCTGTGCCGCTTCCGACGACACTTTCCTTATCTCTTCAGCACGCATGGTTGCAGAGATATGAATTTTTGAATGTCTATTTAAAAAACCGTTCTAGCGCGGAAACTAAACGTCCTAATGGGCTGAAAATTGGTACACGGATAGAAGACGTTATACTGATAAAATTGAGATATAACAAAACATTCAGGCACTTATAGTTCTCGAGTTATTATTTTTTTAAAATTTGATATGACGATTCAGGTGATCTTTATAATTACAGGTCAAGCCGATCAAAATAAGGTATATGTTACCTTTCTAGCACGTCTCATAACAGAGTTATTTAATTCTAGAAATTTGCTATACTTTGCGAAAAAGTTTTGCCTTTATCAGCGCTGATAACATTGAAACTTTTCAATGACATTGACTGGTATATAAAATACGCTTTAACGTCGAAACTCTTTGTCCTAATGGGCTGAAATTTTGTACACTGATAGAAGAGGCTGTGCCGCTTCCGACGACAAACGCCTTATCTCTTCAGCACGCATGGTTGCCGAGATATGAATTTTTAAATGTCTAAATAAAAAAACGTTATAGCGCGAGAATCAGACGTCCTGAAAGGCTGAAATTTGGTACACAGATAAAAGAGGCTGTGCCGCTTCCGACGAGGGTCGCCTTATCTCTTCAGCACGCATGGTTGCCGAGATATGCATTTTTAAATGTCTAAATAAAAAAACGTTATAGCACGAAAATTAGACGTCGTAAAGGGCTGAAATTTGGTACACAGATAAAAGAGGCTGTGCCGCTTCTGATGACACACGCCTTATCTCTTCAGCACGCATGGTTGCCAAGATATGAATTTTTAAATGTCTAAATAAAAAAACGTTATAGCGCGAGAATCAGACGTCCTGAAAGGCTGAAATTTGGTACACAGATAAAAGAGGCTGTGCCGCATGCGACGACACTTGCCCTATCTCTTCAGCACGCATGGTTGGCGAGATATGAATTTTTAAATGTCTACTTAAAAAAGCGTTCTAGCGCGGAAACTAAACGTCCTAATGGGCTGAAAATTGGTACACGGATAGAAGACGCTATACTGATTAAATTGAGATATAACACAACTTTCAGGTACTTATAGTTCTCGAGTTATTATTTTTTTAAAATTTGATATGACGAGTTAGGTGATCTTTATAATTACAGGTCAAGCCGATCAAAATAAGGTATATGTTACCCCTCTAGCACGTCTCATAACAGAGTTATTTAATTCTAGAAATTTGCTATACTTTGCGAAAAAGTTTTGCCTTTATCAGCGCTGATAACATTGAAACTTTTCAATGACATTGACTGGTATATAAAATACGCTTTAACGTCGAAACTCTTTGTCCTAATGGGCTGAAATTTTGTACACTGATAGAAGAGGCTGTGCCGCTTCCGACGGCAAACGCCTTATCTCTTCAGCACGCATGGATGCCAAGATATGAATTTTTAAATGTCTAAATAAATAAACGTTCTAGTGCGAAAATCAGACGTCCTGAAAGGCTGAAATTTGGTACACAGATAAAAGAGGCTGTGCCGCTTCCGACGAGGGTCGCCTTATCTCTTCAGCACGCATGGTTGCCGAGATATGCATTTTTAAATGTCTAAATAAAAAAACGTTATAGCACGAAAATTAGACGTCGTAAAGGGCTGAAATTTGGTGCACAGATAAAAGAGGCTGTGCCGCTTCCGACGACACTCGCCTTATCTCTTCAGCGCGCATGGTTGCCGAGATATGAATTTTTGAATGTCTACTTAAAAAACCGTTCTAGCGCGGAAACTAAACGTCCTAGTGGGCTGAAAATTGGTACACGGATAGAAGACGCTATACTGATTAAATTGAGATATAACACAACTTTCAGGCACTTATAGTTCTCGAGTTATTATTTTTTTAAAATTTGATATGACGATTCAGGTGATCTTTATAATTACAGGTCAAGCCGATCAAAATAAGGTATATGTTACCCCTCTAGCACGTCTCATAACAGAGTTATTTAATTCTAGAAATTTGCTATACTTTTCGAAAAAGTTTTGCCTTTATCAGCGCTGATAACATTGAAACTTTTCAATGACATTGACTGGTATATAAAATGCGCTTTAACGTCGAAACGCTTTGTCCTAACGGGCTGAAATTTGGAACACAGATAAAAGAGTGTGTGCCGCTTCCGATGACACACGCCTTATCTCTTCAGCACGCATGGTTGCCAAGATATGAATTTTTGAATGTCTACTTAAAAAAGCGTTCTAGCGCAAAAATCAGACGTCCTAAAGGGCTGAAATTTGGGTCACAGATAACAGAGGCTGTGTCGCTTCCGACGGTACTCGCCTTATCTCTTCAGCACGCATGGTTGCCGCGATATGAATTTTTGAATGTCTAAATAAAAAAACGTTCTGGCGCGGAAATCAGACGTCGTAAAGGGCTGAATTTTGGTACACAGATAAAAGAGGCTGTGCCGCTTCCGACGACACTCTACTTATCTCTTGAGCACGCATGGTTGCCGAGATATGAATTTTTGAATGTCTACTTAAAAAAGCGTTCTAGCGCGAAAATCAGACGTCCTGAAGGGCTGAAATTTGGTACACAGCAGTACACAGATAACAGAGAGCATGCATGGTTGCCGAGATATAAATTTATGAATGTCTACTTAAAAAAGCGTTCTATTCTAGAAATTTGTTATACTTTGCGAAAAAGTTTTGCCTTGATCAGCGCTGATAACATTGAAACTTTTTTAAAACTAATTGAGAAACTAACGTGCAAATGTTAACGTTCTAGTATGATGCATGCTAGAACTTTAAAATATATATCATCAAGATCTAGTTCTCTGATTTTTTCCTGTTTATTAAAATTTGTTTATTAATGGCATTTTTGTAACAGTAACCAAGAGGTACTAATCACAGCGATTGTGCAAACCATTAAAATATCGGGTGGAAATTAACATTCTTAACAAAGAAGTTGTGGTGATTAATTGATACCCAAGATGCCCACATATTTGCGCACTAGTTCAGTTAACGAATCGGTTCCTGCAACCGACAGTGATAAAGCGCTTTTAATTCGTTCTCATTCACATCCACCGGGAATACATGGTTTGCTTAGCATCCCAGTTGATTCAATTTACAACTACTCAATTCTTGTGATGAATGTCATCACTTATTGCTGTGTCATGCACGATCTTACAGTTGTACTTGGATTACAAGAGTATCGGAGATCTATGTCTGTAATGAGGGAGGGAACTGGCAGATGTAATTTGAATTCCACTAAACCTCTTTTCTATATTAATGCAGTGTTTGTTGCAGCATATATTTTCTGCTTTGATATAATATTTACAGTGGAATTAATTGCGGCTATTTGCTATAAAAAATCCAAACTAAAATATGCCCGCCATACAATCCTAATCATTTTCGAAGTTTGTTCAATGATTCCCGTTGAAACAATGTACATTATTATGAAAGGCGAATCTATTCGAGTATTTTACATATTACGCTTACGCTATGTTTTACGATTTGGTCGATATTTGAAGGCGCTTAAACCGGCTTCGAGATTTCAATTATCCATTCTAAAAGTGAGCCTAAGTTACACCTTGATCTTATCTGGTATATGCGTAGTACTGACTTGCGTCCGTCTTCACATGTGGTATGTCTTAATATAACATTTTCTCATTTGTTCATACTACAAATAAGTTTTCTTCTTGCAGGTGTAATTTTCGTAGTGTGATAAAAGGTGTTGTTCGCTGCCAGAATATCAGCAGTTTTGATTTCTTCTTCACATTTACAATTGTAAATGCACACATGACATTTTCTGGCGCAATTTTTGCCAACTCTGAGTTTGCAATGATGACCAAAGTGGATGGTATCATACAGATTCTCATCTATGGATCATTCTGCTTGCTTTTGTGTAAAATTATATGTATTATAATTGAGAAAAACTACTTGAAATTCTCATTTTGTTTGGCTGGCGATTCAGTGCGCCTTGAAATGCATAAAGAATCAGATGATAATTCTTACGTTATTGATCTCCGATTCAAGGCGCTTGTATACGATTATATGATCAACTATTGGAGATACTATCAAGTGGAAAATTTACAAAGTTCATATGTTGGCAATTATAAAGTGGCCACAATGCCAGCGATTATACACACGGATCTTTCTTTGGATATGTCTTGGAACATGTTTAAACATTCTTTGTTGTTCTGCAATGAAACAACTGCCTTTTTAAGACACGTTTCTCAATATACACGATTCACTTTTGGATCGCAAAACGACCTTATTTACAATAAAGGTGACCTGCGCTCAAAGATGATCTATATCCAAACTGGCGTTATTACCATTATGAGTGAGCTAACAGGTTTAGAGCCACTCATCTCCTTTTCCGGTATTACATATTCCTATTAAACAAACTTTGATGTTAGTTTCCAATCAGATGCTGTTTCAGGTGGTACTTGCTTAGGAGAATTGGGTCTCTTTATGCACCTTCCAGCTACAACCGCAATGTTTTGCAGTTCATACTGTGAATACATTGAGCTGACCATGGCGGATTTTGCAAAGGTCAGAAGAGTATACCCACACGTCTACGCTAAATTGCGGGCGAGTTGTATTAATCGTATTAAATTGGCACAGAAATACGACTACCTTGGACACTACATGTATAAGCAGAAGATAACCGAACATCCGAAATCCAAGACATCTTTACGGTAAGCAAGTTTACCATTCCAACTCTTGAATTATTGTCTAATTCCTAAAACAATTACTTATGTTAGATATGTTAAATCAACCTTGCGAAAATTTACACGAATGCCACTTTCTGCACTTCAACAAAACATTGCGATACCGTCAAATATGAGACCGGAAGCATCGTTTGGTGAAACAACGTTTAATGCACAGTTTATCTCATTGTATGTGATGGCTGATGAAATTGAGTCAAACTTATCCACTCACTTTACCGCTGGCGGATGGAACTTTAAATTAAAGCCCACCTCAACATTGGTTGGAATGTGGCGGTTTGTTATCAATTCCATAGTTGTTGTCGACTGCATTTGTATGCCCATCAGTCTTACCAATGAAAGTCCCCTTTTCTCTTCACCCTACGATTACTTTGTGGTGGTAATTCGAGTCGCGTATTTGTTAGATTTCCTGTCATATAATTTCATTGGCGTTAGCACTTCGGAGAAGTATTACAACGATTCTGGATCAATTCTCATGTATAAGATTCAGACAAAGGACTTCTGGATGGATTTATTGGGCTGTTTTCCCATTGAATCAGTTGTCAAGCTGATGGAAGGGCCCATGGCTCCATTCCGATATCGATTATTGGGAACTAATCGCCTAATCAAGATATATAAAGTGTTTAATTTCATG
Organism: Aleochara curtula; assembly: GCA_963978815.1. NCBI lineage: Eukaryota > Metazoa > Arthropoda > Insecta > Coleoptera > Staphylinidae > Aleochara > Aleochara curtula. The sequence continues at coordinate 12,244,598 of OZ022216.1, read as the reverse complement.
GATGACCGGTTATATTTTCGGCCAGCATTTTTGGTCCTTAGCCCAATTATGAAGTCAATTTATGGCATGGTATTGCTATCACTATTTGGATATTTAATTTTTCTTCGATATGGATACTTTGATCTATTAAATCAAGATATCACAGACTCACTCTGGATCAAGTTTTGTATCGTGTATCAATTCTATTTCGCATCGGCCGATATGGGTATGGAAATTAATCGTGATGTGAATCTGGTGCCCATGATCTGTTTGCAAACCATTGGTTTCATTACGTTTGTAATTTCGATGAGTATAATGTCTGCATACATTAGCCTCTTATACATGCCAGTTGTTGAATATGAAAACATGACGGCCGATTTGAAGCGAGTTTATGTACTCTACAACTTTCAATCAATACCCAAGAAACGTTTGACCAAATACTTGAGGATGCAGTACTATTCTGGCACTTATCTAGTAGATAAAACCCGCATGGAGAAAATGATGAGTATAGGGCTATATAAGCAATACTGTATTGATCGTTACTATGGATTCATAAGCTCCTTGGGAATATTTCAACTAATGAGCAACGCAGCAATTCGAAATATGTGCAGTCTTGGAACAATTATGCTCATTCCTCAAGGCGAACTGTTTGTCTCAGCTGGTGGTCTTGTAACACAAGTATATTTTATAATTGGCGGTACTTGTATGTACTTACAGCCGAATACTATATACTCATTTAACAATTGGACTGCACTTGAACATGGCGAGGCATTGCTCATTCTTGAAGCATTCCTTGGAACGTGCTCTTTGAACAATGTTTTTGCTGTAACCGATTGCAAATTGCTCTGCGTTCCTGTGGACTCTCTACGGCGTGAACTATGCAAGTTTCCGGAAGAGTTAAGAATGATTAAGGATGCGATTCGTGAAGCGATTCCTCCACATATAGCAAAGGGTCTGAAACCAACCGGACCACCCATGTTTCCCAGTAAAGAAAGGAATGAATCCTGTCGCTATTTTTCCAATCGATTACGTGAGCATAAACTGGGATTTGGTAAATGTCAGCTTCTACATGCCTTGTTCATGAAGGTAACGATCACTCCATTTGGTAGATTTTGGGTATCCTGGGAAATTGCGCACATTGCCATTACGTACATTTATGCAATTGTTGGCTGCTATCCACGAGTCGTCGTGGTTGATTCAAGACAGATTTGGTTTTGGATATTTCGTGGCATGGATATATTTTATCTCGTCGACATTTTTCTACGCCATCATCTAATCTACTTTAATCGCAAAAATGTTGAGGTCCAACATCCATGGAAATGTGCAATGAACTTTTGGTGCACCAGCTTCTGGATTGACATAATCAGTGCGTTTCCCGTTGAGATGGTTGTTATACCCAGCGTGACGCAAATACCTGAAAAATCTTTAGGTCTGTTACGCCTCAACAAATATCTACGTTTGTATCGCTACATTGGACTACGAAATTTTTTAAAATCCAAGTATATGAAAACGTATAAATTGGAACTGATTCTGGCATTCGCAGCTGGAATAATTCTCGTGACGGCTGCAATTTTAAATCTGGTCTTGTATCCCAACGAAATGGTCCAGGTTGATGGTGTAAAATTACTCTTTAAGGAAGACCCCGACTATTGGCTATTTTATACCGCACTATTAAATGATGCATTTCGCGAAGTCTGTTCGGTCGCCATCTTTGAACACTATGTCACGTATAATCGAATATGGATTTATACGCTTTTGAATATTGTGGGCATTTGTTGCAAATTTATATTAACTTGCATCCTCATTGGAATCAGTTTATTTCGCCGAATACACTTGATGACATATCAAATCAAGATGCAGCGTTTATTGCAGTTTATGAATTTGGGTAAAATTGATCGAAAATTGAGAAGTGAACTAATCAAGCATTACGAATATATATGGAAAATACGGGAAGGCAAAGAACTTACCGAAACGATGAAGTTGTTTAATCGCAATCCAAATGATATTGAAGTCATCTATACGTATTATGCGCCGATCTTGCAGCGTACATTGCTTTTTGCGAATGCACCCAATATAGTACTCAAAGACCTATTGGCGACAACTGCGCTTGATCGATTATCAGTCTTGATTACTGGCATAGTTCTGCGCGTTAACGATGTCCAGAATCAAATATTTATCATATTCGACGGGACGGTAGAAGTCCTTGCACCCGATTATGGTTCACTTCGAGATTTACGAGTTGGCAGCTTATTTGGTTGTTTGGATAATATTTCATGTCATCGCAGTACTCTAACTTATATCGCGAAGACACACTGCGAATTTTTATGCATTCCCAGTGTTAAATTTCATGAAGTCATTCGCAAATATCCCACCTATATTGCATTCTATACGAAATTATTACGATCCTCCAATTACGATTATATTCCGAGCGTACCCAAAGGTAAGACGAAACGTCGTCAAGCAACTGAAGAAAATGGACCGCCTAAAGAGATTACCAAGTTTGCCGCAAAGTTATTAAACAAATTATTTCCAGTTTTGAAAGCGAGAGAATGGATCAACATTGTCTTTAGTGTTTATATTACCGCTGCATTTCTATTCGAATGCATTGTCATCTGTGATCTGTACAAATATTTTAGATACATTTGGTATTGGGCGTACTTGAGTGATATAATATTTTGGGTAAAGGTCTACCTCGATCTTTCCACGATGTATGAGGATTCTTATGGCTTGATGGTAAGCAATCGTCAGAAAATTGCGTTGCGCTATATCAAGAGAAAAACTGGATTTATCTTCCATGCAATATGTAATTTCCCACTTGAAGTGATCATTCTATGCATACCGTTCAGCTACAACCGCAATGTAGTGTGGGCAAAACTGCGTTGTAATCGATTATTGAAAATTGTACTTGTTTACGAGTATTTGCAATCGACTCGTAAGAAGCTCAATGTAAACACGACTTTGGTTAAAGCTATGGAGATTTTACTGGTGGCGTTTACCACGCTACAATTTTCTTGCATTATACTCTCGCACATTGTGGAATTCCATTATCTGAATCTTTTACTGTTGGCGTCCTGTGCAGTAACAAAGAAATTGTGTACGCCATTTGGTCTCAATGAACAGGGATACATGGGAAGGATAGAAGATCATATTCTGTATACACTCGTTCATGTACCAACTCATTTCATATCCATTTACATTTTAAGTCAGTGCGTTGCTGCGTACAGTTCACTTAATTTTGGTATATTTCGCTATGAAACGTTCGCAATCAATCAGGAGAAAGCAATGCACACAATGAACGTGTCAACGCCCTTGATCAATAGAGTCAAGCGCTACTGCAGCAATCTAAGAGAACTTGGAAGAAACGTACAATTCCCCATCTTTGTAATAAATGCACCATATTACTTACGCGAGGGACTTCTCAACTCGTTGTTTGGTCTCCATTTGAGAAGACACCCCATATTCAAACGATGTCACGCAGATTTTATTCGCCAAGTTGCAGCAAATATTAAAACCTTGTACTTCTTCGGCGGTGACTTTATAGCGCACCGCGGTGATATTGATAGAAAGATTTACTTCATACATTATGGGGAAGTTGAAGGTGTAATTGAAGATAATTTATATTATGATGTATCTGATAGCAAGTACACGCCAGGCGATTATTTCGGTTTCCATCAACTGCTATATAAAAACGTTGGACATGTGCGTTCATACAAAGTGGTTTCAGATACAGCCTTGATCCTTGAATTGAAACGATCGAACGTTATGAGTTTACTCAAATTCTTTCCAGCATCACAGGACATCTTCTTCAATTCAAATGCGGCAAATGATAATCTCGATGGGTCAGAGGAAGAGATTCGAGACTATTCCAAATATACCAAGGAAAAACATATGTAGCGTAAATGTATTATATTTATTACAATTATAACTTATTACTCTTACACTAATAAACGAATAAATCTTCTCGTTCAATTAATGCATGATAAAAACAATCTATGTAATATAACGTACATAAGTCAACTGCAATAATTGATAAGTGTTAAGGACTAAATTTAAGCGGCAGCGTTAGCTTTTCCAGCAGCGGCCTTCTTACGTCTAAGGGTGCGATTATTAATTTTTCTTTCACCTCCACCGAAGAGTCCCTTGTCACGCATACCTTGCATCTTGAACTTCTTACCCTGTTGCTTCTTTCCATCTTCTCCATCTTTGGCAGGGGTAGAATAATCAACATTAATGCGTCGATTATTTAGAAATGAATGATGCATGGAGAGCGCTTTCTGCAATTCATTAAAAAAAAATAAAACACATTATATCAAAAAACATATATACTACATACTTTATAGCTTTCTTCATCAGGAAAGTCCACATGGGCAAAGCCCCTTGGTTTGTTATCTTTTGCAAATCTACCCAAACGAACACTGACTGTAGGACCAGCCTTTTTGAAGTGTTCTGTAATTTGTTCCTCAGTTGTCTCATAGTCCACATTTCCTACAAAAACAACATATCGTGTTTTCTTTCCATTGGCACTGTTTGGTGTGTTAGTTTGAGCCTTGGCCTTAGGAGTTGGTGTGTTGGTTGAAGCCTTAGCCTTTGAAGCTGGTGTTTTTTGAACATCTTCAGACTCATCATCTTCATCAGAGCTTTCTTCTTCAACATTTGACTTATTGACATTATCCTCATCTTCTGAATCACCTTCTTGTACAATAAAGTCTGTGTCATCATCATCATCACTATCATCATCTTCTGCAGCTTTGGTGATTTTGTCAGAAATTGTATCACCATCAATACTTTCAGGATCACTGGATACTTGAACAGCTCGTTTTGGTCGTGCTGGCCTCTTAGCTTGTTCTAAATAATTGCCATTAATTTTCAAGATACAGAGCTTCAATTGGCGTATAGTACGCAATGCTTTCTTAGATTGCCGCTTCTGTGTCTCTTCTAACATGGCTTGCACATGTGGAAGTAAGGCCTTCAATTGATCAAACTTCTTTGCTGCATACAACTTGCCCACTTGCCTCATTATGGGCTCTTTTGAAAGTTGAGACTTCTTAATCTGGGTCTTCTTAGTAGGAGCAGTCTTTTTGCCTTGCAAGGTTTCAACTTTTTGTTTCTTAGCTGGTGTTTCATTACCTGCTGTTGAAGACCGCTTCATCTTGGAGCCAGGGGTAGTATCAAGTGCAAGAGTGCCCGAAAACTTCTCCACTGGCTCTACATTCATCTTGCTTTGAGCGATATCACACGCAGCTTCTACTATAGCTTCTGGGTTAACTTTCTTGGTGTTTCCAACTTGCACTTTGGCTTTAGTTACACCTTTAAATTTCGGTGATTGTTTAGCCTTAGGAGACTTTGCATTACCGGATTTAACAGCCGCCATTATTTAATTACAACGTTTATGAATAACTGGAGAAACACGAAACAGAAGATGCACGACCACGTTCTATACTTACAAATAGCTCGGAAGCAACTGAAATTTTAAAAACGTGCTTTCGCTGAGGTTAAGTTTTCAATGACGAATTAACGATACTACGTAGGCGGCGCTGGTGATTGTACATAAAATTCATCCAAATTAAATTAATTCATACAAACACGCGGGAATTTTAATTTCACTGTTTGCCTCAAAGGAAAAATGATGATAAATATTTCTTACTTTGCAAACAGTTGATTATAATTGTAGGTTTGCAACCTACAACTTGCTTAATTTACCCTTTGTTAAACTAATTTTTCTGTACTGTAGTCATGTACTTTCAAGACTTTTTATATATTTAAGTTCCCCTTTGATATGTTTAGTTACCTTCCTGCATTTCTAACTTCAGTTCATCTTCCAATTTTTAAGATATGTTAATCATTTATTCAAATTAAATTAGATATGAAATTATAGGCATTGATTAGAAATAGTGACAAAACTCAAATTTAATAATACTTGGAAAATCCGGGGACAAGGTAGTCATTAATATCATTTGCAGTACGCATAAGAAAATCATTAACATATAGTGTGTTAAGGCATTTAATACCTCGTTTTGCCAATGGAATATAATCTTTGTAATTGGCGCTTCTCAATTCTACAAAACAATGTGTAGCGGAAACGTTCTTATCGAATGGAGGCCTATAGATTAATATAGCATTAGTTATATTGATTATTAACATTAATATAATAAATACACTTACACAGCATCCACAATGATCGCACCACCAGCTTCAAGTACCCGCACCATTGGCTCTTTTCTCTGAGCTATAACAATCGCTCTAAAGTCATTAAAAGCACCGTACCCTCTTCGCCAAATTTCTTGCCGCCAAAAATGCGCTGATGCGGCACGTTGTTCTTCATCAGCGTCAAGTTTAAATTTCTTGTTTATATGGGTATTTCCAAATTCGAAATCGTCTTCCTGCATTAAAAAGCATTAAATTTAAATTACAACATTACAATTACACATACTTCTAAAAATTTGCCAGCCTTTGCTGATTCTTCCACGTATGAGTGATGCAAAATCCACAAACCGGACGCCATCGCCGCCAACGTTTTTTCATTGCGTTTCAACGATGGACATATTAAGTGTGTACTTGCTGGATCGTGATTATTTAATGCGGATAACGATGCACCTAAAGTCTCTAATTGTTTCATTATTTTAATACGTTCGTCGGGTTCCAAGCCCGAAATCATAAAAATCTTCGCCCTTCCCGAATCTCGGATAGTCCGTGAACAATAATCTGCATTGAAATCCCAAGCAACGTCTATTTTTTGTGAATTGTCGAACCGACCTGGCTCCGTTTCGACTTCCACGCGTTTCATAGATACTCGCGGTGGTTTTGGTGTTTCAGAATATCGTTTAATTGCGTTCTCCAACTTGTCAAACATTTCCAACGCGTTCTGCGTTAATGGTCGTTCGGAATTTTCTTCAAATTGCAATCGTTTACTGCTATTCATAGTTTGTTGCGTCATATTATCTTCTTCGTTACGGAGCACATCAATTTCATCTACTGAATGATTTACTGGAGTGGAGCCAGTGTGAATGCCAGTCCAGTATCTCCGTTTGATTTCTGATAATGGCTATTAATAAAAAGAATAATAATAAAATTTCAACAAAAGAAATACCATGTCTTAGATTATTTACCGTACTCAAACGACGTTTAGGTGAAGGTATCTTTTGCAGCATCCGGGCCCACTTTTTGCGGTCTGCTGGTTTCGGAGGATCCTCAAAACATCGTCCATAAGGCGTGTTGGGAGTAGGCATTGAATCCTTAGTATTATTTAAACTACAACCCGCAGGTGACTCAAACTCACGTATGGAACCATTATGAGCAATAGACAGTGGACTCATATATTGTGAATTTCTTGTACTGGAATTTGAATTCTGAGGTAATTCAACTTCAAAATGATGATTGGCCGGAACGCTTGTATGAACTGTTGCTGCTTTTATTGGAGCCGGCTCTATATTTTCACGTTCAATTCCTCGTTTACTTGCAAATTGATCTAAAACATTATAACAACTTATTAAGAATTCATACCATATAAATGATGTTACAAACCTTTGCTTTCGCCAATTAAGAAATCAAATTCATCAACACGTTTGCTCTCAGTTGCACATTTCATCAGCCAAGATTTATCCAAAATGGGAAGACCCCATTTCAGAGCCCCCAAATATTTCTTGCCCTTGGCTTCTGCGGAAATAAGATGCGTTGAAGCCAAAACAGCCTTCGAAGCATCAACATTTCGAGCCAGACAGTCTTGTTGTATACCTCCTAATTCGTTAATTATGTGTGAAAGAAACTCCTTTTCGCTACTTGGCAGACCACTCAAAGTAATCACTAAACCTGCCAATGCCTGATGATTAGATGTGGGGAATGGTAGATGATAATACTCCATATCAGAAATGAGTTTCATTTGTGTTATGCAATCCTCTAACCAAAGATGAGTGACCACATTTGTTGCTGTTACATGCAAATTACTACTGTTAATTGGGACAACTGCAAAATCGGGTATTCCTTTATAGGTCCTCGGTACAATTTCCCCCTTGTAATTTTGAATTTCTGCGATTATATGTACTTCTGCTGCTTCAGGATAATTAACAACTGCAAACTTAAGTTTATCAAAAATGGCACCGCCAATATCTTCCGTATTTTGCGTTTCTTCAGGATGATTTTGATTAGATTGTGCATTGTCATGGTTTTGAAAAGTGATGTTATCTAGCGCTTGCATAACTTCATCGCGGCAATTTGAGGGTCCAGGATTCATGTAGCACTTCATTATTTCATTTACATCGTGTTCCTCTTCATGCCTCTCATCTTGCTGTCGACTTGTAGAAGGAAGTGGTTCCATTTCTTTGTGTAGACTTAATGAGGAAACATTTGCTCGAAGTAAACTTAAGCCCTAAAAGTGTAAGATTTAACATCACGTCTTTCAACAAAGTTGGAAAATTGTCTTACTTTTTTACTCATTGGTGAATTCATATCGTCTGATGTTTGTGCATTCTGTATTAAATAATTTTCAGGCTGTAATGGTTTCTTGGCTTCCATACTATCAGCTAGCCATTTCACATTAAGTAAAGGGCAGGGCAATTGCACGTCTTTTAATTGCCTCATTTCTGTTGATCTTGAATCACCAACGATGATATGTGTAATTGCATCACTTAACGTCTCACAACGCGTTGCACCACTAAAATTGAGAATCTTGCATAGCTTTTCATTATGTGTTTGGCTAAACCCAATAATATATACCTAAAAATCAATCAGCAATAAATAATTAAAAACAAGATGTTTGTTATAATAAATACGTACTACACAACCGTCTAAGAAAGGACCACATAACTTTGCCTTCTTAACATCTAATTGATCAACAATTTGATTATAATTTTCAACTTCTGAATCTTTTTGTTTTCTAAGATTCTCACGATTTACGATGGATGTTTGATTCATCGTTTCTTCACACATACTCTTCATAATTTGTTGTGATATTGCACTTATGCAAGAAAAATTAGGATCTAGTGGTTCAGTCTGCTTTGTTGGGGTTGAAGTTTTCTTTGCAATGGGTGCATAATCACTCAAATTTGAAAGCGCATAACCCTTTGATATGCTGTCATGTAGCCAACTTTCAGTTACACAATCAATTTCATATTTCATAGCCATTTTGTATTTTTCCGAGGTGGTTGTATTGCAAATAAGTATATCTGTTTGAGCAACAATCATTCTTCCTGAATAATCTCCACCATGCTGTTTAACTAATTCAGGAATTTTACGATTGTTGGCTGCAAAGCCAGTTGAGCAAATTTTCAGCATGTATAATGTTGGGCAGGCATATTTCTCAAACTGTGAATCTGAAGCACGCACATAATCTGTTTTACTTATTTTCCATAACTCATTAATAAAATCGGGTGTCATTATTTTAATATTGTGTTTTACTGCAACCTAGAACAATACCAAACTTAGTAACTTCATGAAATGTATTAATAAAATCAAAACTCACTGAATATTTATCAGTTTTCACAGTACTTGTGACTAAATAAGTTGTCTGTTCCACCAAAGGCATTGACACTATACCACCCATCAATTCAATTTTGTTTTTAAATTTAGATTTTTCTTCCTTAGACATCCCAGATAATACAACAATACAATCAAGCAATGCAATACTTGTCATGGGTACATTCCTCTTTGGAATGGGAATCTTCTCATTCAGACAATGCATAAAACAAATTGCTGATAGAATACTATAAGAAAGTAGTAAATTATAAACGTAATAACGTAAATTTAATGCACATACATTGTTTTGGCTTCAAGTAATTGATCAAAAAGCTTTCCTTTAAACTTATGACAAATAAAAATAACAGATCTTGGCTTGCTTAAATCGGGGTTATCACTATCCTTAATGCAAACCGGATCCAGGGAATGTGATTTACATTTCTGAAATTGGATTACACGAATTGCAACATAAATATTATTGGAAAAGAAGAACTTACATTATAAGCAGCCAGCATGTTGTTTGGAGCATTGTTTATGCCTTCACATTCTGGAGGTAGAATAAATGTGATTTTTGCTGGTTCACTAAAGATTGGAGATTGTGGACGTTCGTTTATATCCATTATCACTATTTTATTAGAAGTCACACACAATTATTTAAGCCACTAAATCACCACATATTATCAGATGTTATCACACAAAATACTAGGTTATGTTACGATACACAGTAAAACTGGAGCCAAAATAGCGAATATAAGCAAATACGTCAGTGCTTACACGGCTGCATACATGGCCATCAGGAGCATGCAGGACCATACAGGACGTGGCAGATACACACTATGTTCAATTGGAGGAACAAAATAATCGTAAGCTATAATAATAAAGTTTGACAGTTATTAAAGTTTTTCAAAGAATGAATTTAGATCCCTATTAATACTCATTACAATTAATTCAGCTCTCGTCTCTTTTTCAAAAAACCCTTAGAACTCCCGAGATTTTAGCTTTACGATAATAACTAACTTTATTTCTCAGGATATATCAGATTTTAACACTTCAATCTTAATAATACTTTATTAAATTATAATTCTTATAAGATAACTGCAACTATCAACATTGTACGTTATATTAAAATATTTACATATTGTATATGCATAAATATATCTTAGAATGATAATAAAAACTAGTAAATTAATTAGTAATAGTATACATAAATGGTAAAACCTATCCGACATTGCTTAAATTACATTTAATTGCAATCCTTAACTTTATGTATCGATGGTAAATAGACCTTTTTCAAATGCATCCTGGTAGGAAATCATTTAAAAAATGAAAACCTTTGTCATATGGTTGGAAGATGATCAACTTTATTACTGGCCTTTTGGTTATTATTTTGCGAGAGCGGCATTTTGAATGGGCTAATTGGTTTCGTTGTCAATTGTGGAAGAGTCATACTTCCATTAGAATTCTAAAGCAGCAAGTTAAAATTTAAAATGTTGAGCGGATATAATAAATCTTACTCGTGACCGATCCCTGTTGAATTTGTCAAAACTTTGTTCATCTTCATTGTCAACTTTAAAATGAAAGCCGTCGAAGTATTTGTGCTGTAAAAGTTGTTCACAAGTCCATCGTTTACCAGGATCTTTATCCAGACATTTCTAATAAATGACATTAATGAAGCAATCAATTCTTTGGTTTGTGTGCATTAATTACTTACTTTCATGAAATCTAACGATGTATTATTACACATTGCCATCTTAACTTCTAATGCAGATGTTTGTGGTGGTGTTGGGAGATTCATACCACGAAAGAAATTATTATTCTTAAATGCTTGCATGTGCCTTGGAATCAAATCGCCAACAGTGGCTCGAATCAAATACAACTGATCGAGGTCTGATTTTCCTGGCCATAAAGCTTCACCTTTTATTAGTTCAGCCATCACACAGCCAATCGCCCAAACGTCAACTGGTTTACCATATTGCGTGTCTCCAACAAGAAGTTCCGGTGAGCGATACCACCTTGTCGCGACATAATCCGTGTAATTTTCACCAGGACTCAACATGCGCGCAAAACCAAAATCGCATAATTTTACGACTCCACTTGCAGTTAACAATATGTTTTCAGGTTTTATGTCGCGATGAATGCAGCCGTGACTATGGCAATAACCAACTGCTTGAAGGGTTTGCCAAACTATTTGCTGGGTCAGCATTTCCGGACATCCATGCGGATATTTTTCCAATTCGTTTAGAACAGTTCTATCACAAAATTCAAATACCAAATGCAATCTACGCTTTCGTCGAAAAACTTCCATTAGGTTGACCAAATTTGGGTGTTTAAGATTCTAGAAACATGTGTATTATTACTATATTAATTATTTATTTAATTATTGCTATACTTTTAAAAGTCTAATCTCCCTGAGTGCAATCTTGCGAATTAATGGATCATCTTCACTTTCAGCAAACTTTTTAATCGCAACAATTTCTCCTGTATCACGATTTCTGCATTTGTACACCAACCCATAACTTCCTTCCCCTAATTTACTGATTTTTTCATAACGTTCCATGTTTTTTGATGATGTTCTTTGCCTGAAAATCAATCAAATCAATGAAATCCACGGAAAAACAACAAAAAACATACCACTTTCAAAATTCTTAGCATTTAACTAAACAACCTAATAATTTAATCACGATGGAAATACGCTCATAATAAATGAGAAAATTATCTCGTTAAGTGCGTTAATATGTTATAAATAATAAGAACGCGCTAATTTTTGAGATTTGAGTTTTGTTCGATAGATTTGCCCCTGAATATTATTTGTTAGTGTCATGGTTATATCCATTAACTTGAACGCTAATCAATAGATGTAATGCCATAAACGAATTTTTCTATACAAATACAAATAAATATTCCTTTTGACTAATGCTACAGATAAATGCAATATAATAGTTTCACTTTCATACTACTTTCATGGATGCGATTCGTTTCGCTTATTAGTATTTGAACAACCAACTTAAGTCATTTAATATTGTCTTTCTTATTGGTTACTGAAACTATCTTGAATATAAACAAGTGAAACGATATAAAAGTTGAAGAAGCTTTGAGAACTCAATCATTTTTCAAGTGATTTGTTCAAAAGAAAAGATAAAATTCGTATTTTCTTTCTTGCAAAGTAATAGATGAAAGGTACAACTAAAAGCACTCTAATTAATTATTAACAAGTATATTATTAACACTATCCTATATTTATTTATACGTACATGTTAATAAATAACAAAATGCACAGGTTACTAGTTGCACTTCTAGTCAACTCTAAAGTAATATTAAATTAAACGCTGCACACGAAGGAAAAAGTCTGAGTAATTTTAAATATGTTATTGATTAAATGGCTTAGCACATTTTCCGATCAATGTCATTTATATCACTCATAAGTTATTTAATTACGGGGTCATTGCTGGACAACTAATGTAACTTAATTTGTAATTCATGTATAAAACCATTGATACGCATCTATAAAAAACTAATTGGCCAATTAATTGTGTACAACCACATTAATAAACTCACTTGACGTTGTAATTTGCTACACAATTTTCAAAAATACATTTGTTGATCATTCAATTTCCAATAAACTTTAGTCAATAGATTGTTCAAGATGATATGTTTGAGAAACAATTACTGACATGCAATGTGTTGTAACGTGAATAAATGGCGGAATTATTAATGGCCTCTTCATTCTGCTAATAAATGCAACCATTTTTCATTTTATCTGTCAAAACGTGTCAATTCTACGACAACAAACTCTTCACTTATAAATTATGAGCTAGACGTATTAAGACTTTTCATTTGGTTATATTTTCCATGTGGTTTAGACGGAAAAAGTCGATTAAATATTGATAGCAATGAATTGCCCGCTTCTAGCAATTGATTTCTGATTGAATCGAATGCACGTTCAATGCTAGCGCAGTGAAAAGAATATGGTTGTAATGAAAATTAAGGTAAAATTATACTTTAAAAGTATTTGCTTTGTAGAGCACCCTACGACGCAAAGCTTTTCAATTATCATTGTTTCTTTGACATTTAAGTTTCGTCGAGACCGCGAACCTATTGATTCGCCGGCGAAACTTTATCAACGTTTTATCACACACGCGAAAAAGCATATGATCGAATCGACACAGTTTTACTTTTTCCATTTAGCCCTACGTACCAAAGTTCGTTTGCGATCTTAATCGCGCCGATCGCGTTTAGGAATGCGTGAAATAATTTGCATAATGCATGCGCGAGAAACGCAAACGCATTGTTCTGGAAACAAATATCTCACCTCTTTGGTAACAGTTGTAATTGGTTTCCGAGTAACCAGAGTTTGCTACCATTGAACCATCTCTCCATTCGATTTCTTCCCGTTGCAACGTCGACAGTCGACACTAAACAGCGGATAATGAGTGTTTGTTAAATTTACTTCCTCCGCCGATCCATTCGGAACGGTGACGAAACTACTGGGTCTCAAACGACCATCAACACAATTAAATATCGTTTTGTATGCTTTGCGGTTGCTATAGCAACATAATGAACCGTGGAAACTCTTCAAGTCATTTGCCCAAAACACAGCCATCTATCCATTCGTGTCAAAACTATGATTGAAATTTAAACAAAATCAAACAAATCACGCAGACGATAATTTAAGTCTGTTAAAATTGAAAATTCATTTGACATGTGGCGTATTACAGAATATTTTAGTGGTTCGTCCACCAATATCAAGAATTCCGAGGGTTTGGCAATTGATATGGAAATTATCGAATCGGAAGAGAAGGGTTTTGATAAATATGCCTTGATTTTCGGCGGTAAGGGCGCATTGGGGAGTAAATTAATATTTGAGCTAAAATCACAAGATTGGTGGGTGGCATCCGCTGATTATTCAATGAATACTCATGCGGATATGAATATTTTGTTAATGCATGATTTAACACACATTCAACAAGAAACTAGCATCATAAACGCACTCAATAGTGCCCTACAAAACAAGAAACTCAAGTTTATTTTCTGCATACCGAATAGCATAAAATCAGGCAATATTGCACAAGAATTTGTGCAAAAAAGTGAATTATTATTGAATGATATTGTATTACCAGCAACAATCTGTGCAAGTATTTCATCTCAATATCTAAGAAAAGATGGATTGTTACTTTTTACAAGTAATTAACACATAGTGATTGAGGATTAAGTTGTAATTAATTTGTTTTCAGCTTGCATGTCTCTGAATAAACCAGCAGCTAATATGATTGCTTATTCAATGGCAACAAATGCCTTAATTCACATGACAAAGTGTTTAGCATTGCCAGAAAGTGGATTTCCGGAACATGCAAAAGTTGTATGTGTATTACCATCATTTCTTGAAACTGTTTCTTGTCGCACAATGAATCCGAAAACGGATTGTGGAAAATTCACGCCGTTAAAATACGTAACTGATTTGATATTACGCTGGTGCAACAATAAGGAGCAACCTGTGAATGGGGCACATTATGTATTAACAACCAACAAGTTCATTACGGTTTGCAAGTATCATATATGAAATAAATCCATGTAAGGTACTTATAAATTTTAAATAGTCAAATTAAATTTTATTGGAAGAAGGATAGTTGTTGTTTCTTCAACAATAGTTACTAGTTGTGTAGTATTTCAACAAATATATAATTTCTGCTTCATAAATACGACAAATATATACAATTCAAAACTAATTAATAATTGTTTTGGTGATTATCTCTATTGAAACATTTGTGATTGCTGAAGAATATTGACATTAATTTGATGGCATTGCAACATGGGTAAAATTATTTTCTGGGGGTGCAATAAGAGGGATCGTTCTTCCCGATCTGTCATGTTGAGGTGCCAATCACTAGTCATGCAGAATCTTGAAGGATTATGGACCCCCCACCTCATCCCTTTCCTTGGTGCAAGGAGGCACAATGGCACTTGAGATATTTCAACTCCACATATTTCACATAATTCAGATACTCCATGACATTGCTAACACGCACATTAATAATATGTAAAGCACACAAGTAGGTAATATTTAAACTACATGCTTTTAGAATGTTGATGTGTTGGGGTTTTGGTTTGTTCCGCCATTTGATTTTCGGGTGGTGAATCTTCCGACTCGCCCTTAACAGTAAATGTAACATAGTATCTCTTATTTTGGTCTAAACGATCAGTTGGCAGTGATATCACTTGTTTATCATTGCCATGACAAAGTTCTAGGGTCACTGCTTTCTTATTAATATCAGGAAGAAATCCTTGGGGTTTACAAGCGGTTGAACTTGAAAATCCAATCTTGGGTATTGTGTGATGATCCATTTTAGGCACTACAAATAATTTTAGATATTAGGTATTGCATTTTAAAATTAAGGGTTGTTCTACTTACAATAGGCAGCACATGGAACACCAGTATATGCATGAGTAGCATGCATGCATCTATTTGTAGACTGGGTGCAAAACAAGGGATTATCCACGGCTGATTCCGGTAAACCACGTAGATATTCTGGTGCTGAATGTTTTTGAATTTTACGCAGAGATTCGTACAAGAATTTCTCGAAACTTTTAAAAGTGAAATCTTGAGGAACATAACGTCCGCCACCAACAGTAGAAGCACATGATCTATGATAAGCATCAATGGCGCGTTTAACTAAGATAACTTCATTATGTTGACCAGCACGGATTTGCAGACGTTTTAGTTCCAAAAGATGTTGAAAAATCTTTCGTTCCAAGTGATATTTTCTTATATTTCCTTGAATCGATTGAGTGACTGACGTCATATTTACACCACGATCACTTATATTCCGCCACTTTGGAATACGTGTTGATCTAGGACTGGGTTCAAATCCACTATCAATTAAATTGCTACTTTCATAATCACTTCCTGCGCTCTTTGTTGTTCTACTTTTCGCACGTTTTCGAACACGTTTCCTTTTCTGTTCACTATCAGGTATATCATCATCGCTATGTTCACTAAATTGTTCCATTCTGGAAATGTTTGTTTCAGATTTCGTTTTATATTTACTGCTGAGATTCGGTAAAGTTGGAATACGGGATTCCAAATTGCTCTTTGCGCGTCTCCGATCACTATCATCTTCTGTACCTAAAGTTTTACCACGACGTAATAACAATTCACCATTCTTACGCATTTCTTCACTGCGAGATCTTATTTTCTTCTTTTTTGATGAACCAGGAGTTTTTGCTTTGCCAATGGATGCTGTCTGAGGATCTATAATGGTAAAACTTTTGTGTTCACGTTTAGTTGCCGAGCTGGAAAATGAAGATTCACTATTAGCATCTTCAAAACTACTTTCCCGTGTTTCATTGCGTGGAAGATGTAAATGGTGGTCACGTTTAGCAGTTTTAATGAAACGTTTAGTTTTTGGTTCATCGGGCGTTTGGGGACTGATTGATTCCTCAGTCGCTTTATCAGGTGATGTTGCACCTTCAGATTCCAGCACTTCAAATGCCTTTTTGTCATCTTCTTCTTGTTGTAATTCAGTGGTAAGTGATTCATCTTGAATTTCCTGATCTTCATTTTGTGGTAGAACTTCAAAAGCTTTAGTATCATCCAATTCTGTTTCCGGTGCAATTTCATCAATTGATAATGGATTATCAACAACAGTAGTTTGCAATACTTCGAAAGCCTTATCAATGTCCTCTTTATTTCCTTCTTCTGCTTGTTGTAATATCTCTGCAACCGGTTGAAATTTGTCTGAAACGCCATCTTTATTCTTTGGTTGAATTTCTTTTAGTTCTTCAACCACTACAGCTTCTGCAAGTTTTGCTTCAATTTCTGAAGTCATCTTTAACATATCTTCTCTTGTTTGCTGACTAACAGTTTCACCAAAAACATCAGCAGCAGTATCTTTTTCAATAACCGTTTCCTTTGACATTTCTTCTTTTTCCACTTGAGTCACCTCTTTATCTTCTGATTTTTCAGCTGCAATTAATGCTTCTGTAGCAATAACAGCATTTTCTACAGCATCTGATTTAGCTTGAGTCTCTGATTTAGCCAGCTCAATTCTGTTTTCTTCTTCTACTTTAGCTTCTTGTTTAGTTTTCTTTTGACCACTTGAAGCTCTACTTCTACTTTTAGTTATCACTTTCACATCATCTTTTGAAACTGCTTCAGTTTCAGTTTTAACTTCCCTTTGCATATGTGCTGCTGCTCTTTCAAGTTCTTTAACTTTCTTCTCCAAACTTCGAATTAAATCGACATCCACCTTAGTTAATTCACTTGCATCAATAGTCCCATCCCTTTTGGGTATCTGTGAATCTATAGCACTTTTAATATCTGTTTTAAACTCTTCAACAGTTTCTTTTATTTCTAAAACTCTTCCTTCTAAAAGTTGCTTTAATTCTTTCAAAGTATCGTTGTCAATATCTCTGCCCGCTTTCTCATTAAATTTACTGCTTGCAGCTTGTGCTTGTACTTCAACTTTTTTTAAACTTGTTATTTCATTTCGCAATGAGTCCAACTCGTCTTTTAATGAATTAATAACTTCTTGATATTGTTGATGTACAGATGTATCTATTTTTCCAGGCGGATTATGCACAGCAGCTTCAACAACGATTTGTTGACTTTCTTGACCTTCTTCAAAACTTGTTAACGACTGTTGATCAAGATTTGTTTCAATGTGTGAAACTTCCTGACAAATTGATTTTGCCTTTGATTCAATGCATTGTGCAAGAGTGTTAATTTCCTTAATATTTTCATTGATTCGTAAAGGAGATAATTCAATTGTTTGTGTTGTCATTGCTTTCCTTCGTGGATCTGGTGTATCTTTTTTACTAGAACGTGCACTTAATCGTTCTGGTTTCACTGTTTCCTTTTTAGCACTTAATCGTGGACTGGGACGTTCTGACTTTGCTGTATCAACAGTTAAATTACCATTGGATACTTTCACACTCTTACTCTGTTGTATATTTACATTCCTATCAGATACTTTTACTTCCGTATTAACAATGGCGACTTCTTGTGGTTTTAATGAAATATCTCTTCGCTTCTTTCTAGATTTTTTGCGTTTTTCATCTACTTCCAGCATGCTCTCATCATCGGTACTTTGGCTAACATCCACAGTAATATTCTCACGAATATTTACCTGGATGTGGTTTCCTGTACTGCCCAGTTTAGAAGCAGGAAGGCCACCTTGAAGTTGAAGATATTTGGCAGTAGATCGAAAACCCCGTTGAAGCGCACAATCCAAAGGTGTCATAAAGGCATTCTTTGAAGTCCGTAGCACAGGATTAATTATGGCACCATGATCAATCAATATCTAAGCAGATTAACGAATTAGTTAGTTAATTGAAGAGGATTAAACAGGCTTAAGTACCTTGCACATATCTGCATTGTCATTTAAAGCAGCCAAATGCAAAGGACATCTTCCATCATTGTTTCTTGCATTTACATTGCTTGGTTTAGCGTCTAACAGCCACTTTACCAAATCACGACGACCAGATCCAGCTGCTTCATGAAGGGGTAAATCACCACGTGCATTTCTTAACCAGAGATTTGCATCATGCGTTGCAAGCATTTTCACTGTCTCAATTTGTCCTTTCGCACATCCGCAATGAGCTGGCGTACGTCCTTTTCGATCCTGCCGATTTGCATTGGCACCATGAGCTGTAACACAATTACTTGATAAAGAATTGTGAACGGGGTGAACAGATAATATACCAAGAAGCAAAGCAGTAGCATCGGCATGTCCTAAAGTTACTGCATAATGTAGTGCAGTGCATCCATTGCTGTCTATTACATCAACTGATGATCCACAAAGTGTTAGCAAAGTATCCAAGCATTCAGTATGACCTCTAGAAGCAGCACAATGCAGTGCAGTTAATCCATCTTTATCGCTTGCTTCAACAGGAGCTCCTGCTCGAATTAAAGCAAGCATTGCCTTTGGAGATCCAGCACTTGCAGCCCATAAAAGTGGTTGTCGTCCATCACCATCACGAACGGTAATATCAATTTTTGAATGCGATAATAGCGTTTGCAATATTATCATTCCTATTTCATTTTCTTTATCATGAGACTGAAAAGAAATAAAAGATATGGATTCATAGAAATCATTTCAACTTGTGACCTACTGTTGCACACATTTGCGCTGCATAGTGTAAAGGGTAACCACCATGAACATCGGGGGTTGAAATTGGTGCATCAGCACTCAAAACTGCTCGAAGTGCTTCTGTTTCTCCACAAACTATAAAAGCAATAATTAAACAACGTTACAATTATTATAAACCCGCATTTATTAATATGGAGGAGAAACATTCAAATAATGGGGTAAGAGAAGAAAGCAAAAGAAATATGATTAATGACTAATTAATGGGTCAAAATTGGGGTAAAAAAAAGTTCATATTGAATTATAGATGATTAAATTCCAATTCATACTTGTTTTATAATTTTACATAATCTGAATGCTAAATTAAAACGTTTGAAACTGAATGAAATTGAGTTACTTGAACTTCCACAAGTTATAGGTAATAAAAACCTGTACTAAACAGTTTCTAATAAAAGTTATGTATGTAACACAAAAAAGTTTCTGTCCTTAAAGTTACTAATTACACCTATTTGAAAATTAAAATGCATTAAGTGTAGAAACCAATTTTCGTTCGTAGCAATGCTAAGAATTGCGTGCAGCATATTACGTGTTTGCTTGGCATTTTGTTAACGAACATAAATGGGGTAATGCCAACAGAATTTACAGAAATCTTTAATTCATAAAATTGATTAAAATGCTTAACATTTATAGACTTTTTTCATTGTTACCAGAAGAATTTTGACTTGCAATATTTTCGCATGAATCTGTCTTAATTTTGGTAATGGGGCAACAAAGAAGGAGTGTCCAACGAACTAAAAAGCTGAAATTATAATGAGGTCCGTCAAGACCTTGCATATTACACAAGGGCGCATACATTCATCAACTTAGATTCAAAACCATTAGTGGTCAGTCTATGCTAATGTATTCAATCCGAACCATTGAAGGTCAAGCAACCAACATCACATTAAATTTGATTTTGATTTTCTGCTACCCCAAAGTCCTTGACTAACTACCCTTACTGACCAATCAGGACATGCTGTGCAAATTATTATCCGTTGCTATTTTTATCTTTACGTTTTCCCATTAATTATTCAGATTTTCGCGAATTTGTTAAACTTTTTCTACATATTTGCATTGTAAAAATATCCAAGAACAATTCGTTAACTTCTAAAACCCCTAATATCACAAAAAATTGCTTGTTTCTAATAACAACTTCCGTTACATTCAGCAAATAGAGGACTGAAATTGTTCTTCATGATATTAGGTATTTTCGTTTGATTGTTTTAACCTAGTGACACGATTTAAAATTTCAGTAATTCTCGTCCATTTGTTCTACATTAATGTAATGTAATTTACATCACAAACACGTCAACAAAGGTTTAAAAACTTGGATAGAAATTTGATTTATGGTGATTATTTATAATTGCAAACATGTTTTGTTTAAAGTCCAACTAAACGCCTAAGTTTATGTATTTTAATTAACCATAAATATACCTGCTGTGATATATAACCTTTATGAAGATTAACATACCTTTTAAGTTCCTGACTAATTGATTTCTTGGTAGGTCTTGTTGGTAAATTTCATGCTCTGAATTCATTTATTTCCAGTATTTATTGTACCCCCATTCTCCACTAAGTATTGAGGTTGACCACTAATAAGGATAAACTGCGTGTGGCATAACGCAAATACGTTTATGATAATTACGTTACAATTGTGTGTGAACTTAACCTCATTCGAAATTCTTCATCAAGCCCCTTTCCTTGCAAATGTGTTCTCCTTTATTGCAAATTTATTTGTAAGTAAGTAAAAGTGTATAAACGCAACACATTAACCAGCACAACCCGTATAAAAACTAATCTAGAAATTTTATCACGCTACATGTGGCGCGTGAGCATGTAAGAAATACTTTCGCGGTATTTTTATCACCCTTAGAAAAAAAATATCAGATGCAGTTTTTAACCCAATTTCGCGCATTGTTTGTTCCAAATACCATAGCGATTTTTGTCTGATAAAAGTGATTGAATATAGATTGTTTATTTATATCTTAAAAGTGAGGTTTAGTTTAGTGTATGAGATTTATCTATCTGGTTTATCACTTTTCGCTTGGCGTAGAGTATGGCATGGTGTGTGCGATAATCATGTAATATAATTACGTTATCACTTTAATCAGCATCAGCACAAAGGCGAGCGAATGGTCACTATCAATTGCTGCTCGACCCATTTACAACTATAATTCTCGTCATTTTGACCCAGTTAGCCATTACTGTGCATTGTCTTACAAATGCAATGCACAGAAGAACTTTGTTAATGTAATAATGGAGCAATTAGTCTATTTATTCTACTTTTTAATTAACTATTTCCATTTTTCCATAGAATTCAATATGATACCATTATCCTAATCACTAATTGATAATCACACAAGCCAATATTGATTAAGTAATTACTTTAATTTTCGTAAAATTTGCCAATTTACAAAATTGACATTTTACGTAGAATTTATTCCTAGAAATTGATTTTTATATAACAAACTGCGTTAAGCAAGTTGATATGCGTTCATTGGTCGTTAAGGGTTGTTTGTTGTAACGACTTAAAATACATTTACATGCAAAGGGGTTGTTTCGATTCAAGTGAATAGAGTGTAGAGACTGACCTTGAATATATAACAACGAACTGACCAATCGTGCTTGACCATCAGCAGTCACCGAATGGAAATGCCACCCCCAACACATCAGGTTCAGAAAAAAAATCCAATACACGTTATCGCAAACTAAGGAAACCGCTGACAATAAATGTAATGTCCAACTGTTTGATATAATTAATTTCTTTACTTTTCTCAGCCCCCCATGCATATTTATTTAATACGCAGACATTCAAAATATTAGCTTTTTCATGTACACTCTGTACATAAATTACGATTTATGCGCAACGCAAAAGGCATAAAACTCGCACATGACGTCATTTGGCAACAATAAAATAAAATAGCTTTTCTCGCTCTGTGTGAACTTCATTTACATATAATTTCCACAAGACGCAATGTCATTGAAAAATAAACGCATAAAGATAGAGTTACACTACAAATATTTCTAAGAAATCAAGATAAATAATGATTTATTGCAACATTATACAGGAGAAAACAAAAATCCCTAAAAAACAAATCAAGGAAATAACAATAAAACAAGGATAGCGAAACAATTTTGTTAACCTTGCTTCGCATTCGTGATTGCTGTTTAAATATTAATAAATGTACACAAACAAGAGACATATAGTGAATGTTATTTAGGTAAGGAAGCATAAAAATTAAATAATTAAGTTTTAAATAATTGATGGGCATTAGTTGATTGAAAAATCGTTTGGAATTGACGACTATCACAACAAGTGTCACTCAATAAGTTGGCTTCTCATGGAAAATATGATGAAAATGACTTACCAGTAGCCCAATGAACAACTGTATGTTGTTCGGCATCAACTGCTTTAACATCGGCATTGTTGGCGAGAAGAAAAGTCACAAGAGGCATGTTACCAGCAATTACTGCAAGATGTAGGGGTGTGAAACCATCCTCGTCGCGACCATCAATTAATTCGGGGGCAGCCATCACCAGAAGATCAGCGGCTTGAGCACCACGTGCCCGCCTCTTACTTGTACAGCAGTAGTGGAGCGGCGATTTACCCGTACGATCCCGACAAGTTGCGGCTGCTCGACCCTAATGTTACCACAATAGATTCAAAATCCGAAAAAACAAGCAGGAAACTAACACAACTTACGTTGCTATGAGTGTTGTTTACGCGCAATGCTATTGTATGATCGTTAAAAATTACTCTAGGCAACCAAAGTTATATAAAAAATGTATAATTTAATATTTGTAAGTGAAAGAATTAATAGTATGTAAAAATATAGTGGTTAACTGAGCAAGTTAAAAGTTGAAAAGTTTGACGAGTGCAACCAAAATGAAAGTGAAGCGCTTTTGGGGGCGGTTGGATTGCGACTGACCTGCACACGAAGAATTTGGCGCACGGCATCTATGTCGCTTTGCTGGCACGCGTACATTAGGTAGGAGACGGCACGACCGCGCCGATGCCCATCACCTCCGCTGGCGGTCGCGTCACCGCCTCCACCGTTGCCGCCGGCATTGCCATCGGGGATATTCGAGCCGCCCCGATCGCCGCGATGCATCTTACACATTGGTGCGCATTTGCTCTGTTCATTGATGAATTACCTTTCTGATATTCACTGCACAAATAAACAAAATAGTCATAAATTCAATATGCATCAATAGCACGACATTGATTACTAGTATAATTGTTGTTTGCGCATTACTTTAACGCCGCATTTTCAATTTTCCACACAATAAAATTCAATCACAATTTTAATGAAATTTCAATGAAAGCGCTAGTAACATTTTGAACAAAGTTATTTCACATGTGCACGGTTACTGAAAGTTCTCAACTGCTTTGCAAAGTTATTTTAAGTATTTGGCGAAACTTTGATAATGTATTGCATGTGTTTATCACTTATTGCAATAACTTTTCTTCCAAATCTGTTCATGCTAAACATACGTGATCTTATCTCACAAATCTACTTAATGCAGTATTGTATTTAAACAGTTATTAATTATTTTTACTTAAAGAAAGAAAGAAAAGATACTTTTACAAACTTTTGAAACTCTTAGCGCCATCTAGGTGTAATAGAATTAATCTTTATAAGGACTAAGATTTATTTAATTAAAATAATTCTTTTCGATTGGTTATAAACGAATTACAATGGATGATTTTATAGCATAGTATTAAAAACGTAAGCATTAACAAAAGGTGAATAGTCCTAGTCTTCGGTGATAGTGCGTCCTAGGTGATTAATCGTAACAGTAGAGAATATTCCGCATAGCGCTTAGTAGCACGGGTCGAAGTGCCAGGTTATTTGGAATGAGAATGCACGCGACGTCACCTTCGAGTGTGCCAACGAGCGTACATTCGAACACCCCAAAGAAAACACAAACCCTTCGCACACGGTTCTGCAATCAACGAAGAGTGAAAGCAAAACGTTTTCAAAACAACAAATCGTGTGTGAGGTGAGGTGAGGCTGTCGTGTCTGAGAAACGGGTGGCAAACCGGTAAAAACTGGGTCAACTGTGCGAACCTGCCAGTATCGTATTAATTCAATTTTAATTGCACGATCAGCGTGCAAAAATTCATAGAAATCAGGTGCTTCAAGCACTCTTCACAAAATACCTGCTCCCATTACACCTGACATTTTTAAACGTCTTTTGTATTACAGTTAAGCATGACTCAAGATTATATTTGGAAACAAATAACACGCACCTCAAGTGTAATCACATGGTAAAAAGAGTATCCAAAGCAAATTTCAATTTTTGAATCACGTTATAAGGACCCGGAAATGATTATGTGAATGATTCAAAAGGTCAATTACTCGGACTGAATGCAAGTTGGACAATAGCACTCTAGTCAACATAACGCGTGTGTATATCTAGATAGTGAAAAACTAACTAAATCAATAATTTTGTCCATTATTGTGGCATATAATAATAATAATAAATTCAATGAACAAAGAATGATAAAATTCCTAAAGTCCAGGGCCTAGACTTTTGTATAAAAATTATAAATACATTTCCAATAGGTGAAAATCACAACAAACCAGCAAATATGCAAAATAAATCGATTAAATCATATAAATTTGCAATCGATAACTAATAAATGTTTATCTCTACGTTTTATCTCTCGTGTATTTTTCAGGAATTATTTATAACTTACCTACATCAAAATGAAAACATTATGGTTGTTTGATTTGATATACAAGTTTGTTTCGTTTTATTGCTATTGCTATTGGCAGTTTGATAGTTTTATTATTTATTTATTTCTAATCGTGTTAGTACCTGAGTTCATCCAATTGTCTTCGCACATTCTGAATTGGCTGTGTAGACGTTGCACAATAAGTTTTTCACACTGCGATGGTTTCACCGCAAGTGCCGCGAAAAACATCACGCGATTCGTGCGTCGTGAAAATCTTCCTGCTTTTCGCATTCACTTTTCATATTCGACATTCGCTTCTTCACATTTTGTGCTACACCTGATGTACACGAACGCGCGCGTGGAAATGTGCTTGCCGCGCACATGATACCAAACTATAACACTCGGATAGAAACTGGAACATATAGCTAATACAAAGTGAAATGTTGGAAAATGCGCACGCAATGTGAATTTTCCATCTGATTGTTTAATTCATAACAGACATTCGAAATATTGCTTTAATGATATAATTAATTGTAAATTAGTAATGTTGTAAATGTTTATTATCGTTGATTAAATATTTGGTAAACTCAATGTTGTTATCTTTAAACAATTTTTGTCTAACTAGCCACGTGATAATATGCATTAAAGTGCCCTCAGTGCATGACGAGGTGGCCGAGTGGTTAAGGCGTTGGACTGCTAATCCAATGGGCTCTGCCCGCGTGGGTTCGAATCCCATCCTCGTCGAATTTTAAGTTGTGCTTAATTCTCTTTTATCCTTTTTAGATTTTCTTGTATCATTTCATAAACTTGGAAATAATTAATTTAATTGTTATTCCCACCTACAAGAGTTATATATGCAGATGATTTTATTTGTTTTTAACTACTAGATAGCGTCACTTGTCCTGTGACTCACTTAACTCAACGCTCACTTCAAATTGATGATTAAATTAAGGACATACAACGCGCAATTTGTATGCAGAAATTGTATGCATGCAGCGGAACATCCTACGCATGACCTTTAGTTTAAATGTGCGTATATGTTAAACGTATTCGTCTTGTCATTGTTATGATTGAGCTTGTTGCCGATTTAACACTGCAAAGCGCGCTCTTCTCCTGCGCGTTATCCCTCAATCAATAAACTTCTAACCTGAATAAAGAGAGTGCCAGTGAGAGTTTCTGTAGCAAAACAACGTTCTTGAATTACTTGCAATGTAGTATATTATAAATGAAATCGTGCACAACACATTATGCGTCGAATAAAATAATTTACAAGTATTTAATGTCTAGTTCTAACTTAAGGTAGTGCATAGAGTCGTGGCTGAAGAGCAATTCCAAAAGATGCGAGAGCAGAATGGAAGGCAAAAGCAGCGATAAAAGCGATTCGTGTTATACAATTAACAAGGCAATTGGCAGGAACGCAACCCAATCGCAGGCAACGAAAGGGTAAACATTGTTTAATATTTATCGATTCCATATACCCACGCATTTGCAAACATGTTACGCAAAGTATTCGCATATTTTCAATCTCACGCACGCACAGAGAACTGAAGTGTAGTCGCTATGTTTGCAGGGAATCCGCGAGTTGTTCGACGACCGCAAGTCACGAAGACTTTGTACCAGCTGAAGAAGGTGCTTTATACTCAGTGTCGCAGCGGGTACCCACCGTTAGCGCGAGCTATTCCAGTTTGTGTCCACCTGAAGCAGCTGCTCCAGCGCAATACTTCGAATGGGATCGCGCTACCTCCACTGATACCAAGGACACCTCGTCGGTCGCTTCAGAGAAGCAAACAACAGGTTAGTTTACACTCTTCACACAGCGCAATGCAATTGTTAAAGGTGTAGCATTCTGTTATTAACACTTGATTATTGTTTAGTTCACTATTGACGTGCTGTTGCGGTTAGAGCGGATCCCGTTGCGGACGTAGATGATGTCTCTTTACTTGATGTGATCGTAGGTCGACCTCGAATTGAAGCGTACTTCTTAAGAACAAAGTTCCTAAAGCCTTTATGCCACCATGCATAGATAATTGGATCGATCAATGTATTGCAAAAGCCCAGAATAGCCAAAGGACTTGCAATAAGTACAGAGACATTGCGTAAAACGTCCTTGTTCGTTGAACAGACGTAAATCACACATGCGATAAAGTATGGACCCCAAGTAAATAGGAAAGCACCAGTTGTGAAGAGCACTACTTTTATCGCACGCCATTTATTGGGTTGATTCTTATTTTGCTGTTGTGGATTACCGACAAACATTCGCAAACTTTGTCCTTCCGTTTCCACTGGAGCTCGAGGCGCTTCCTTGATTCGCTTAATGTTCTTCAGCGCTTGATATAGAATTATGCTATAAAGCACAATGACCACTATCAATGGTATGACACCAACGCTGGCGGTCAATAAAATTAAATCTTTTGGCGCTAATAAAATGAACCAGCACTTCTGACCATTTCGCGTATCTCCATTCCATCCGAGAAGCGGCAGAAAGCCAATAACAAGTCCTAAAATACATTTCATAAATTAGTCGTTATATTTGCTGTCAATGTTTAGATTGAGCGGCCTTCACATTAAGCATTCAATAGCAAATAAAAATGCAATTTACGCGGAAATAAAGCGGTAAAAATAGCATTTTGCACATGTGCGTTTAATTCAGTAATTATCTATTGTAAATTGCGAATCGAACGGATTTATTATTGGAATACATACCTAATATCCATGTGCAACCAATGGCAACTCGAATTCGACTTGGATAGACCCATGTCTGATATTTTAAACCATGCGTAATGTACAAGAAACGATCAATGGCAATCAGTCCAACTGAATAGACAGACACAATCGTGCTTGATACAATCATACCAATTTGAAAGCAACAGATGTAATGCTCTCGATACTGTTTGGGATACAATTGACCGAATACTGTCGAAAATGCAGTCAGGAAATCGGACATTGCTACATTTCCTAGTAAAATGTAGGTTGTTTTCGGCATTTGACCTGTGAATAAAATAAATTCATTAATACATTGCGCGAAGTTAACGCCAAACAATTTTTTCTATTTGTAGTGTATTCACTTTAAATATTTGCATTGTGACATTATGATAAGCGGTAAACTGATATTACCAATAGTTATTTCCAAGTTTTCGCGTTAGAATTGATAGATTACCTATACAAAGTATGCCAAGGAGTATTATTAAAATGTAAAGTGTTAAATTAATAATTATGAGGCTCTTACCTTTTTTCAAAATGAGTCCACTTGAAACAACAACAGCTAGATTGAGTGCAATCGCTAAAAATCCAACAATTGGAATTGCGTAATCGTAGGCGTTTAAAGTTCTTGAGTAAACAAAAGTTTTATTTTTAGTCTCGGATATTGTTGTTAAAACTGTTTCGGTCGTAGAAGCAACAATATTTGTTGCCATCTCAATGATTTCACTAGTAATATTTGCCATTTTTTTAGTTTATCACTTATTTAATAATTAATTAGTAGAATTGGTTCAATCAGTGCCACTTTAAACAGTTATCGCATTTTGCACTTGTCGATGAAATAATTATTTATGTTAGTTGAGATATCACAATACACGATGCGCAATATGATTGAAGACTAACGCGCAACTGAAGCGTGCGAGAAAAACCCAAATGCTAATATACGCTTAGAAACAGGAATTGCTTACTGATAGTTAACCAGTATTTCCTGTATGAAATGCATCTTTCGGATTCACATACAGTGGTTTTGGAATTTCACACTATTTCACTCGTGTGGAGCCCCACCATTAACCAATATCAATGATTACAGAGTGACAAAGCGGAAGAATGCCTTATCGGTTGAAAGTACACAAATGTAAAGTACAAATCCCACTCAAAAATCAGCAAAATCCATTGCCAAAAAGTAACCACTAATAAATATATGATTTATTTTATATACACTACGCGAATGGATGCTGAAATTATCACGAATGCCAATAAATTAATCTAAATATTATCCATTAATCAGCAATGCTATTTCACGCCGCATAATTATAGTAAATCATGTCTTTATCCCTATCAAATTCGAGCTTCAGATAACAAGAATTTCAATCAAACGTTGTGTTTAACATCAGCAACAACAACAACAGCAATTATTGAATAATGCTAACATGCTAAATGTAATAAAGGTGTTCCAACAATATAAAAACTATAGATGTACCGAATCATTGAGGTGAAATTTACGTTTCAGTTTTTTGAAATATTTACCATTATTATCTTATCACTTATATCTCACCATTACCGGCATAGTCAATAGACGCAAACTCTCATAAAACTTTTACAAATAAATGCAATATGTTTCATAAATAAGAATAACACATATATAAAAATTATGATGGTCTTCCCTTTTCCATTGGATTAATGATGACTGACATTTTGAATTTCCAGAAACGAATACAAATACATCATCTGTACCGAGTTCAGTGGTATCTGGTTCAACGTTACCACAAATGGAGCAAACACCATCAATACCAACCTGCATTTACATGCATAATGATGTCGCAATTATGCTGGATGTTGAAGATACACCAAGCACGTCTGCCGATCAATTGATGCTTGCCATTGTTAATTCCGAAGAATTGGGCCTTAACAAACAATTAGCATTGCAAGTGTTCTCGCTGTGGATGTCCAGTCCAATGCTGGAATTGCAATTGAAGCCAACGCATAAACCGTACGATGTAAGACGAGCGTGGCGAAACCTTTTATCTAATTATAGCCACGGTAGTTGCTATAAACAACAATGGGATGAACCAATTATTTCGTTTCAACGTAATGTGTTCTTTTCTCAACACTTGGAAGAAAAAATTAAGTAAGTTATACGCATTTCTAAATTGGATTGGATAAATAATGAAAATTATTGTTTTAGGGATCAAAAAATTTTAGAATTACTTTATGAAGAAGCAAGATATAATATACTTGCAGGTCGTTATCCTTGCGAAGTATCACATTATATTATGCTTGGTGGTATCCAAGCTCGTATCGAATTAGGACCGTACAATCCACAAGTGCATTCAACGCATTACTTCCGCGAGGAACAATGCAAATATTTACCACCGCATGTGAGAAAAAGTGCCACATGGACGTGGCTGCCAATCAGCTCAAAAAACTCCGCCGAGGTTCGCTTACTGGAACAATTCAAGCGTATCCCGATATCAGCGACTAATCGAAAACTGATGCGCAAATATTTAGAGTTCTGTTGGTCGTTGCCGTTTTACGGGTAATTAGAATACGCAATGATAACACATTTATTCATTTATTGAGAGATACCTTTTTGCAGTTCGGCGTTTTTCGAAGGTCAAGTTGAGCAGCCTGTACGTGGTTTAATGAGTTTGATGACCCATCAAGACATTCCTGTTATAGTAGCAATCAATTCCAAAGGAGTTTACGTCATTGACGATTTGCAATGTGTAAATAATTCATTAAACATTTCATTTCATCTATTCTAATGCTTGCTGTGATTTCAGACTGTGTTAATTGGATTGAAATATGAAGAATTAAGTTGGGACTTTGCACGTCCATCCCGAGAAGATGATCCGAATTGTTTTCCATGCCTTTTCTTGCAATTTATGGTTGTTGAAAATGGTGCAAGGGTATCAAAAATCTTGCAAGTGTTTTCCCGCCAAGCAGCTTTAATGGACACTTTAATATCAGGATTTATGCATCAACTTAAAGAAAAACCCGGAGAAGAAAATGATCGTAGCTCAAACTATCAAGTGTCAGCAGATACCACAGGTATAATTACAACTAAGTTATCATTAAACACATTTGATAAACTGCTGAATTTTCAGATAATCAAGTACAAATTACATTGGGAAATTTAACACACAATACTTCAAATTTACCTTCACTGTCAAATAAACTAAGTAAATTAACGTTGGCTACTTTTGATGAAGATGGTCATTGCATTGGCCAGATGGGCTCGTGGTCATTCAGTTATTAACTCTGATCTAATTCATTATTTATTTCATCATCTTTATTGATCTCAAACAGCATTGTGCATTGCCATTTCTTCATCGTTAATTTATCATGTATAAAATTTATACATATATATTATATATATAATACAATAAATAATTTTACATTTTTGTCTCTGAACGTACTACCTTGTGACCCTTCTTCTTAAGCACTTGCAGCATTGGATGCAGATCCAAGAATTGAAAAAGCGCCTCCATCCTAAAACATTTATTCAAATGTAGTATATGTGGTTGCATAACGTCAGGTCCACTTAAAGTTTTACGTACCGCATTGGAACAACTTCCTTCATCCGCATAAGTTGCAACTCC
Organism: Aleochara curtula; assembly: GCA_963978815.1. Lineage (NCBI taxonomy): Eukaryota > Metazoa > Arthropoda > Insecta > Coleoptera > Staphylinidae > Aleochara > Aleochara curtula. The sequence goes on along the minus strand of OZ022216.1, from coordinate 12,213,069 downwards.
ATGCAGTGCATTTTGAAATTCACTTGATTAAGTTCTTTGAAATAATCTTGTTCCTCTTCATATGTCAGTTCCTCCACTTCGTCATTATACCAATCACGCCGATGTTTCACATATGCAACTTGCTATAAGAAATCACGCATTAGTTTATCAGCCGAATTTGAATGTCATAGAATTTACCGCTTGAAATCGTTTTTGCAAATCGTTTGCGCGTCGTAACAACAATGCTTTGAATTCACGTAAACAAGTATTGCGCACTTTGAGAGCTTGCTGGTAGGTTAGAACTTTACCTAGATTATCCCTCACAATATACGGACGAATGTAATCAAGTTCTTCTTCGATTTCACGCTCTTTCTTCGTGCGATCTTCCGCTTCCTTTTCCAACATTGCTTCGCGATTCTCCTTGTTTTGCTCGCGATTGAATAAACCAACATCCAACTTGGGATGCAACTTCTCCAGCGCGCGTAAACGTATAAATTCGATAATCTGTAAATAATTTTACTATCGTCACAAAGTTTACGCGCACTAACTGAATTCGCGCCGCCATTTAATTTCACTTAACTAGGTCGCATTCTTTTGTTTATCGTTCACAAATACTTACGCTATCCTCGACGTGACGAACTTTGATAATACTTTCCTCTTCATCCCTCAGCAGCTTCTCGAGCATTGCGTAAAGCTTGGAATTCTTTGGTGGCTTGGCGCCGATTTCCGCTTGGTAACCAAAAGTCAATTCCGGCCGAAAAGACACCCCTTCAACCATTTCGCTCAGCGGCGGCTTAAGGAATACACGCGTGCTCGCCGTTATTTTACCAGCGTCATAATGATACTGCAATCGTGTTTGTCTCTGTACGTATTCAAATTCACGAACGGCAATGTCATCGGACGCACGTACGTTTTTATTACGTTCAAATTTTTCAATAATATTCTAGAAATTTCCAAAAATGAATTTAGCCAATTTTAACAGGTTATGTCTTAACTTACTTTGATAATTCGACGTGGTCCTTCAATGAATCCAGGTGGTGGATCACCGCGTTGTGCATACTCTGTTCGGCGATAATAGAAAAAGTCTTCTCTTTGGACATAATCCTCTTGCAAATACAACTCGTCGTGTACAATATTCTTCAAGCAATCAAATCGACTCTGATGATAGTAAGTAATAGTGCGCCATGATTCCGCGTTGTTCTCATTCTTGTAATAAGTTTGTTCCTTGACGTTGTCATCACGTCCACGATCAAAAAACTCTGTAATCAGTCCAGTTTTTACATCCTCCAGACATTTACTCCATTTATCATTGCGATTCTTATAGCGTTCCTCAATCGTTATTAAATCAGTGCATTCAATGTCGGAGTATCGATGAATCTTCATAACTAACCCATCTTCGCACGAGTATGGCGAAAACTTTTCAACAAGTGTGCGTTTATAATTGATTTTCTTATAACCTGTTGGAAAACGATTGGTGACATCTTGATGTGTCACATGTACACGTAAACTCCATGGTTCCGGCATATCTAAATGTTTCTCCTCTAGAATACGCAATGTCTCCATGGACTCCTCGTCCTCCTCGAGGTCCATATCCCGAGCGCGTACCCGTCCCTCCATTGGTTCACCAGGTAGGATGTGTCCCCATTTAGTGACATCCCCGAAATCGAAACTCAAATTACCAATGCCCACCAAATCGTCTTGCAGGTTGACCCAGTAATTGGAGTTGTTCCAGACACTTTGAATGGAGCAGTACAGGGGCGAGTCAATCGGATGACTCATTCCGGTGGTCGCTTCGATGAAGAAGGGTGCAACCTTGTCTTTCTCATCAGCTTGAGGCATCATCAGCACCCAGCCATGGATGCGGCGGCAATGCAGCTCATCGTACGGCGGTTTCTCAAGTTCCAATTGCTTCAATCGCTTGATCTCCTCCAACCGCTCCTTTTCGCGCGCCTGTTTCTCGGCGTCCTTTTGCTCCATCGCCATCAGGAACTTGCTGCGCAGATCGCGCGGTGGACGCAGCACATACTTTGGCACCACATGCTCCTCGTGCGCTTTTTCCTCCTCCTCCTCCTTCTCCTCGTACGGGAAGTCGGTGCGAATCATAATGCGTTCGGTGGCGTCGCGCGTCGCGAAGCCGTACACGTTGTACGCGCTGTAGTTGCGCCCCAGTAGCAGCGAGCATAACGCATTACTCATCTCGAAGGCATGTCCAATTTTCTTCGTGAACACCGTGTGGGGTGAAAAATACCGACTTTTCTGCAAAAAGCATAGAAAATAATTGCGCCATTATCGTAAAGCAATTCCATGCGGGTTTATTGACATCGCAATTCGCCCTTGTTTTCTTATCGCTTTAAATTATTTGATATTCGTTTGAGTTGCCACATAACTGTGCGACTTTTGTCGGCCACCTGTTGTACTTGTACATATTACTCACAGTTTCGACGACGTCATTCGACCGACATAATAAAAGTAATAAAACAAACAAGAGAATAAAAGGGGAGCATTTTGAACGCACTATATAGACGGGAAACGTAAAGGACGTGCATTGCACCTCGCACACCGGCGACAAGGAGGGATGCAAGCGAGCGAGGAGAAGGGATGAAGGGTTACACGACGCCTGGCTACAGTGGCATCAGAGTCTGGCGGCGGCGGCGGCAGGAGCGATGGAAAAGAGGGATTTGAACTTTCGTTCCATTCGGAATGTCTGGTAGACGCGCGGCGGCGGAGACAGCCAGACGCAGCGTGTGTATCGAAGCCCCCCACGACGGTTACTTACATTCATTCGTATCAAAGCGGGACGGCGATGGCTCGGGGGCGGCTGGAAAACACAACGAAAGCGAATGGTCGGAAGCGCATTACTAAGAGCGGCTCCGTAACGAAATGCGTATTAGTGGAGCACGTTGAAGAGAGAGGGAGCGCCCGCTTCGAATACTACTAGCGAGTAGAGCTCAGTCGGCGGCGGCGGCAGCGGCAGCGGCACATTCTTTACAAATTCCCCGGCATATCAGATTTTTATGGACACTTGTTGCTTGCCATTACCTACTACCCGACATAATTTTCACGACTCACATTTCACCACTTTAATATGCAGAGAGATAAAAGCAATTCGACAGCGACGACAACGAGGGAAGAAGTTGTACAAAGTCGTAAATACTCAACGATGAGTTTTATCAGATGACATAACTTTTGTTAACGCAATCATGCTTAATCAACCCATCAAATGTAATTGTTTTATTGAAGCGCCAAAAGCGATTTTGCTCTGTTTTCCCTTTTGAAGGAGCTGAACCCCCTCGAGGTGGTTGAGGGGGGGGATGGAAAAATATGAATGTTTACGTTTTACGCGTAACATAACCTAGTGAGTAATATATCCCCGTGCCTGCACACGGCAATCGCATACGGTCAATATAATGATCGAACATCGACCAGTCCCGGGGGCCGTGACACGGGATAAGTTATTCATCGGTACGGAGCGCGCACGGCGGATGGACGGCTCATATGCCGTCGCGGCTTGGACGCTGTCCGCGCGTGCAAACGGTCATTACGTTTGCTCGAGCAGAATATATGCTTGCGCCGCGTGTCCGTGACATCGCCCACTCGCGCGACTACGATCTGGAATTGCTATGTACATAATATGTGCATGCCATGGACGACGCGCGTGTGTTGACCAACGCCGCGAACCCCAAGCAAGCAATATATACGCGTCGCATGCAACGGTCTCTGGTACCGTCATCTAATCCCCGTTAATGGCGCGGACGCCATCATTTACGGATGACGCAGATCCGCGGCTCGTGGGGTCAATAACTATTTTCTCATCTCGTCCCCGAAATTCCTTTGCCAACTGCGCACTGCGCAAGTATTTCTTGAAATTGGTTCTCCCTATAGAACCAATTTGGTTGGTTAATCAACGATGTCACCAATTCGCGGTCATTGTTTATATATCGTCCATGCGTTAATAACAAGAGTAATCTACTTGCGCACGAAGGCAGCATGCGCATCGCTGGCCCACGCTCCAATATCTCGTCTGGCGGCAAGGCATGCGCGCGTTATATAGGAGCAGAGAGCAGGTGAGTGCGCGCTCTTGGGTTATTTATGTGGCAAAATTTGGAATTCTATTGTTCGCACAGCGAGAGCGCGCGCACAACGTGCGGCAGTTGCGAATGCGGGAGACGCCGTGGGGGCGGCAGGTGTGCACAAGCTCGGACCGCGGGTTTCTGGCAAATGCGCTCGGGGAGCTGTCCGTCCGTGCCGGTGACACATTCGCTAATAAGTTTTGGGGCGCTTTCCCATACACTCGCGTACACATCAAATGCTCCACCACGTATATATAGCTTTCCTACAGGATAATTGCTAAATCTCTCCCACAAGCGAAATTATTCATTACAATTCCATCACACGAATGATTACTACACCCTGATTAATCTGCACCCTTAATAGTACTTGTAATTCTTGAATGTTTAAACCAAGTTTCGGAATAATAAAAAATCTGTCAAATAAATGCACTCTGTATAAGTTGGTAAACGCGATACCAACTCCTAGTAGTTTGCAACCGTTGTTGGCCGGACGGAATGGTTGGCGTTGGCCGGCGAAGCATTAGGAGGGAGAGAAAGGCCTTCGCGGCCCTCGTCCACGGATTGTGCAAATCAACCGCCCTCCACCCCTAAATTTCGACGCGTTCACCCTTCGCATTCCCGCCACTATTATTGCGCGTCCAACTTTTAGTAAATCGCACGCGATTTCCCAGAATTCTGCGTTGGCACAAATAGAAAACTGATTAACACATTATTAATTCGAACCCCCAAGGCAAATTGCTCGAATATAATCATCGCAATGGTCGCAAAAAAAGAACATGCGTGGATGTTTCTTAGTCAGCAGTCTAAGGGTTGATGGAAGCTGATACATTCATACATAAGGAGCTGCACGAACCAAGAAACGCGGGACGGTTGCCGCCACCGCCACGAGGAAGGTGTGGGTGGTGGGTTCGAAGCGTCCGGTGATTTATAGGGTACTGCGAGGATCGAAGGCTGGCGGGTGCGGTAAGGGGCAGGCGAAGAAATAACCCCCTTGAGCGCACCGTGGGCATTGCAATAAGAAGTGCTCACGTACCAGCGGCCGTTGCTGCCACCGTTGCTGCCGCTGCCTCCGTCGCCGCTCCACATACATTAGGCGCGGCGCGCACAACGCGTGCGAGGCCACGTAGCGCGCTTGCCAGACGCATAAGGATCGCGTCCGACTTGCCTCCGACACCGTCATCAATTCTGTCGCGTCCCGGCGTCCCTAACGCGCCCGCCGCGCCACGGCACTCACACCCCTCCGTCTTGCGTTTTCGCTCGCTCGTTACCGGCCACCCCGCCGCATGCATAGATAGACAACGCAAAGGCAAGGCCGCACTCTGGCAATTCCCCCGAAAAACAGCCACCCATCCACCCGCCGCGCCGCACGGCCAGCACGCGCATTCTACCCTCAATATATTCGGCGTCGCGCGCCGGCCACCCCGCGGATCCACGCGCTCCGCGTACATCAGATAGGCACGTAAGGAATAATGAAACCCGATAATGGCCAAGGATCACGACGTGGACAAAAGGGACATCGGGATTGTGCGCGCATCCCGCGCCACGTAACGCCGACGAAGTTGGAAAATTGGACCGGAGGCGAGATGCCAAAGAACCCCTCCTGCGCGTTAAAGGATATTGCAGTCCTGCCAGGCCGTGCCATCGTGGTGCTAGCGCGCCGCCTGATCGAAATTGCTTTTTCGTTTCGCCCTCGCAGCAGCGGCGGCAGCCTTCTCGCGCCTTCGGATCAGCATTCGATTTGGCCGCCACCGCCGCCGTCGTCGCCGTTGTCGCCGTTGGCGACGGCACTGTGTGTGCTGCGACTTTGCTTCAGCCGCTGCGTCGCGACAATTACGCGCGAGCGTTTTTCATTGTCGCCCGCCCCCGCCGTCTGCGGCACGCACGCACGATGTGTGCACACCGCCGACCGTTGCGTGACGCCTTCTCCTCCGCAATACTTCAATCTCAATCGCTCCTTCTCGTTGAATTTCTTTCATTAAGTTTGCGCGTACGCTCCACACGCGATCCGCGTCGCTAATAAATTCGCGAGCGCCAAAAAGGGTTGACGCGTACTTTTTGCGTCGCGCAGGAGAAGGCGAACGTGAGGCAATGAAGGCAGCGAGCATTTGCTGAACCCGCCACCATAAGCAAAAGCAAAACGTCCCTTTATTACGGCGTCAGGCGGCCTCACTCACCCGCCGCCGCCGCCCCCCGCAGCCCGCAGTCTTGCCGGCCGCGATGCTGATATCGAATGGAGGGTGAGGGGGGAGGTTGGTTGGATGGTTGCACGCTTCGTACGCAGCATGCCAATTCGCATCAACCTTCCTCCCCCCACGGTAGGTAGGTAGGTAAGTAAGGTGCGGTGTGCGCGTGGTGCCGTGTCGTGCCATCCGCGTGATGGTGCGATGCGGTGCCAGGCCGCACATCGGTGTCGCGTTATTGAAGCCAACGCGAATGCGAACGCGCGCGCGAGGCAGTCAAAGCCGCCTGCTACCCGTGTAGCTTCATGCACTATGTATGGATACGATGGCTAAATGCGGGCGGCATTGCGCTCCATCCGCGCGAAGACCCTCATTCCATCCGCCGCGCGCCGAATAAACGAGCACACGCAGCAAGCAGCAGCAACGCGAGAGTGTATAAACTAATACGTGCGCCTCGCACACATTCGCGAAACCAGCGAAGAGTGAACATGACCGACCGAGGACGAGGACGTCGCGCGCGTATATTTACTAACACATGCATGCACGCGCGTATTTTGTTCGCCGCCGCGTGTGCAGCACAGCGAACAAAATGACTGGTAGGCGAACCGAACGCGCGAGCGCGCGCGCTTCTCGTACTTTCATATAATGCGCACATTGGGCTGAAAACATTCGAGCGGCGAATGAAGCCTGGAGCGGCGAGCAACACACGCTTTCGCTTTGTGTACACACATCGCCTGCTTTGCTGCTTTTCCACATGCATGCGATGTGCATGCACGCTGGAGGCGCAAACATATAAGCCGAGCTCGAGCAGCAGCAGCAGCCGCGCGGTGGTTCGCGCTCCACATCCACATTTGCCGCGCGCTCGCGCTAATGACGCAGACTTGCCGGTCGCATCTGCACCCCATCAATTATTCTTACGTGTATTAATCGCATAATGGACCGGCCAGACATGGGAAAACGACTTTGTCGATGCACACATGTGCTTGCTCTGCTCATATCGCACTTTGAAAATAATCATGGACATGTTTTCATTGCGTAATTAATTCGAGTTCGATTAGTTTCACGCCAAGTTATCTATAATTTCGTAGGCGTACGAGCAATGCGCATCGAGCCTTGCGGGCCTCTTGGGGACGGCGGCTGCATCCGGTGTGCGCGGCGAGTTCTTGCATCATTCCGCCGCCAACACGCGCGACGGCCCTCGCGGTTAGTCATGCCGCCGTCGGTCCAACTAACCATTACCTCGCTCCACCGCACGAACTAACAACTTGCGACCCCCCTAAAGCATTGGCAGTGTGGCTGCCGACCAATTCGATACACGCAGAGTTGCCGCTCGCCGCCAGCGCGTTTCGCCGCCAATGTGTATGTGCGCGTCGCTTATTTGCTCGCCGAACGCGAACGCGAGCGCGCCAAACTTATATTATACATGTACTCTCTCTCTTCGTCCGTGTGCCATGCACGCGAAGGCAGGCTGGCTGGCAGGCAGGCAGGCAGCAGGCGAACGAACACACCAAGCCCACTGAGAGATCTCCCGCGTTCGCTGTTCGCCTCGCGCGAGTTAGGGTCGCGCCACTAATTAATATTACGTGGAGTCGAGCAGAGAAACGGCCGCGCGTCTCGTCGGCAAACGGCGGACGCACCCAGCCGACCGACCCAAGCGAGATTGATTAAATTTCGAGCTACTTGGACGTTCGTGTCCGCTGCTTTTCCCATGTGTGCATGCGTGAATGCATATTGCCTGCGAGCACATAAAAAATGTACCATCTACCATCATGTCCCGTGAAATATCCAACTTGAATCAAAATTTACAAAACAACTCCAGCAATAACCAACCTCTTGCAATAGATACGCACGAGCAATAGTAATAAAACAATTACAGGAAACGCGAATCGCAAGGGGTGCGATGCACACGTGCACGAGTGCAATTTGGTCATCGAGCGTAATTTTGCGCTTGGTGGAGCAGCAGGACGGACGGACGTATTTCTAACCTACAAAAAAATATTCTTGGTATACATGCGTGCGTGCGCGCGCACTCGCGCATTTCGCATCTATCCGACATAAATTAGTGAAGCGCGTTGGCGATGTGTGGTGCTTTGTTATCCGCGCGCAGGAACGTCGTAGGCGATAACGTGCGGTGCGAACTGCGCTTCGATATTACGTGGACAGAGAGACGACGAGACCTCCGGTTCGCTCATCGCGTAATACAAAACCAACAAGCGCGCCGCGCACAGCACCGCATTGCATATGCATGCATGCATCGTACACACGAAAAGGGGGGCCGGTGACGCGCTGGGAACGCACCACCAACCACGCGGTCCAGAATTAGTGCGGCCGCCGACAACGCGAACGCCAACAACAAAGGACGCACTCCCGTTCCCGTTCCCTCCTCGCGAAACACGCCGTGCGACGCGCCAGCCGCGCAAAATCGATAGCAAACTCGCGTTCGCAAATGTCAGATTATTTTATTCGATTTTCCATGCAAGTGATAGATAAAGAGACAAGCAAAATAATACAATACAATAGCAAATTACGAATTACGAATTTCCCCTCCCCAAAGACTCAACAGGAAATGTAAATTGGCGCGATGCGAAAAGTTTTGTTGTCGGATATGAGCGAACAATTAGGCAATGCGATTTGGAAAGTTTCAAAATCATGGTCGGGGAATTACCGACGCTCAGCGTACGGACGCCGTAAAAAGGGAAAACAAACAATAGTGAACTTGGCAGTGACCCAATTAGAAAATTCTTCGCGTCCTTTTTCTCCCCCACATTCCCATCTTCTGTTTCTCTCCTTGGCGCCTGCCACACGACGCACACTACTGCGCATAGCGCTATCTCACTTCTTGCCTTTCGCAAACGCTAAGGACGACTCCGTTCAAGCTTGTATAATAAATTCATAATTCAGTCTGCCCCCAGTCTACACTCCACACGGTAAACTCGACGTCTACACATTTCGCTCTCCATCCCGTTTCATCCAGTTGTACGCAACTATACGCTCGTCGGCGTTTCGCAACAAAATGCTCAATGTTTTCTCGCATTCACTTGCATGATTCAATTCAACTCACCACTCAAAACTCTTCTACCAAGCGAAGCCAAGCCAAGCCAAGCCACGCCAAGCCAACTTTTTCCGCTCGACACGAAATCGTAAAAGTTTCGCTAACTACCGTTCATCCGTTTATGAGTTTCCATTAAATGCTTGCACCAATGTTTTACACATTCTACTGTTATTAAACCGACCTACACGTATGAATCGTAAACGCGCATGTGTCAGATGAATGCTGCCAACATTCATTGTAAATCTTTTAGCCTGTTGCGTACGGCAATTTAAACAAAACAAGTAGCTTTATTACATCGTTGCGCTTTATTTTATACGGCTGTACTTAACTCGAGATTTTCACTTTACATCACATTCAGCATATCAATTTTTATTGTGTAATCATCCGAATAATACAAATTACCTATTGTGCGCGAACAAATGCAATTAATTAGTAAACAATTAAACATGAAATATAGGTTGGAAAGTGCTCGCGTTTTTACCTTTTTTCCATTCTTGATTAACCAAATACCCGGAATCGTAGCGAATGAATCATCCGGTAAATATTTAATACGATCGGTAGACGCTGCTACCGGCGGCCAGCGAAAGAACCTTTATTACGCAGGGCGCAATCATCCCTCTGCCGCCGCCGCCGCTGCCTCCACGGTTCTGTGTCGCAGCAGCTGAGGGGATGACCAAATAATGCAATGCGGAGAGCGCGCGCGTTCGCTCGACTAGCGCGAAACGCCGATTCCAATTAGTGCGCCGTCCGGCGTACAGAGTGATTTAGAACTTTATCACAACGACAATGCCGAAACTACTAGAAACTCATCGATCCGCGCTTTCATTTCTTTTATAATTATAATTAGCAGATATCCATTTTTTCAACAACAAATAAGCTGAAACACGGGGTAAATTCGACGTACACTCTCATTATTCGAATAAACGTTACAAAGAAATCTTCCTTTGGTCAATATTCAATAATCATTATAGATTTTTGACGTTTATTCTACGACTCCCGCGTTTAATTCGTTCGAGAATATACAAGGTGTTGCGCAAAGATTGACTTAAACATTATAAAACGATAACTTAAGTAATAGTTTACAAATCTATGTGTTTATCTGCTTTAAGTACAACGTATAGTAAGTTAAGTTTACTTTATAGTATTAAAATATATCCGTTCTTTTATATTTTTTGATGAAATAAAATAATATGACCTCAGTCAGGCAAAATTGAGCACTGGAAAAAACCGCACCATGATATGAATTTACCCAATGTTCCATTTTAATTGAATTTTTAGACTGATAATACTTTTGCAACCCTATGATGATCCGAAATGATGTAAAGAAATCAAGTTCGGTCTTATCTATAGCAAATAATGGCTTAAGTAGTGTCATCGTTTGTCATCGAAAATAACTTGAAAACCCTAAACAACTTTAATTTTTAGTTATAAATTGTCTCAATTCTAATAATAACCTCTTTATTATATAGGGAAATAAGATTGAATCATTTTTAAACAACCAAGTTCGGTTTTGCCGTTATCCGGGGCAATCATAATGTTTCCGAACTTAACGAATATGCGCAAAATGAATGATTTTAGTAGAATTGATGTACAATTTCTAGGTCGGTTTTACCCCATTCCAGCTTTACTTAATTTTTAAGGATGGAGACGAAGCGTTGAGAGCTTTTGATGGTCGAACGCATTACGTGCATGATGCACACACCAGAAATGCTGCATCCGCTCGAGTTGGTTCGCTCGCATGCAGGTAGAGAGAAACGTCGTGAAATATGTATGCCACATGGACTCTCATGCATACATCGCGCACCGTGCATTGCATAGTGCAAGTTTGCCGGTGCGCACAAATGCAGATTTTGGCAACTTCATTATTCGTTTCGGTATATCTTGGTCAACGATCGCCAGCGCGAGCGATACAACCAACCAACCAACCAATTTGATCCCTGCGCAGTGCATGTAAGTGAATACTTTTTTTGTTGCAGCGGGCTTCTTTTTTTCCGCCAGCACTGTTGCGGCGTGGTGCGCGTCTGTTTTTGCCGTTCGTTACTGGCGCGGCACCAAGCAGTGCGGCATTTTGGCGGAGGCGCGCACGTTCTTTGTTTCGTCCGCAGCAGCAGCAGCAAAAGCAACGACGACGGCGACGATTTCATCGGTTGTGCCGCCGGGCGAAGACCGCTCGCGCGTTTCGCTCCAACGCAAATGTGTTGGTGCGCGGGCGTGTATGTACACGCGGCTGACGTAAGCACGGTTCGCGGCGGGCGCGTGCATGTGTTGGCGAAAAGGTTTTGATATGGCGACGGTCGTCCGCCGCGGATCTCTAATATAGCAGCAGATGCTGTCGCAGGCGGCCCTTCTCGCGTTTCACGCCATTCGCCTGCCGCATGTACAGAGCGCGCGCTTTTCCCTCTCGAGCACCCCGTTCCACTTGCCTCATCCCGTTGGCTTCGCGTCCTCTCTCTAGCGCTCTGCCCGACAAAGATTACAAGCGCGAAGAAGCGAGCGAGCCCCCCATTTCGCCCGTCACGCACGCCAGCAGCCCGATCCCCCGATCCCTTTCGCGCGCGTTCCGCGGATCCCGCTCTGCATCCCCCGCGTCGGGGATTCTTCGACGTGCTGTCGCGTTGCTGCTGCTGCTGCTGCTGTTGCCGCCGCGCACTCACACGCACGTCCTCCTCCTCTTCCCATCCCATCCCATACCATACCATCTATGCACATTTAATCAACACGCATACGTGCAGCGCGTGCACGTGATGTTCGGATCGTACGTTCGTTGCCTCCACGCTTACCGTGGGTCTCTCTTTCGCGTGACCCCTTCGCGCGAGCGTGGCACACATGGCAAGCGAGACGAGTTGTTTGCCTGAAAGGCGCACGCAACCATCCAATCGTGAGCAATTCGCGAATTTGTTCGACGGTGCGATTATGCAAAGAACTTGCGAATACTAATCAGCACATCACGTGGGTGAATGGGTGGGTAGGTGGTACATTTAATTCATTGCAACTACGCTGAATGCGCAACACGCATGCGCTTGCTTATGCCGGATGAAGTCATAAATAACTTTTTTCGCAGCTATCTATCATTGTTATTAATTCATTTCTCGGCTGGAGGCGCGATGGGCATCTGGCAAAGACGACGACCGACAACAAATGAACAAACACTAGCAATATAATTTCGCGCGAGTGAAATTTTGCGCGACGCAGTAGTTGTTGTTGCCCGAATAAAAGCCGCGTTTCGGAGGAGACCCTTGTCAAGTCGCCTTCGCGATTCTGTCTCTTGCTCGGCGCGCTCGTGTGTAAGTGCGCGTTGGCGTATCGCTAGGGGTGGACGGATATCGGTGGCATTTCCGTTGCTGCTGCTGCTGCTTATATCGCGAGCCTCTCAATGCTGTCGCTCGGCTGCCTGGCTTTTTGAAAGTACGCGCGGCGAACGTTTGCCTGACTTGCGGCCTCGAAGCCCAAGTGGGTCCGCGACAGCTGCGGGTACAACGCATACAGACACCCATCGAGCACGTGATGAATTCATGCACAATACACGCCAAAAGGGCTCCATCGAGTCGGCACCAAAACCGCGTGCTGCCTGTTTCTCTCTCGATGCACGTACATACATTGCGCGTTCGTCGTCGACGTCGACGTCGTTCTCGTTGTTGTTGTTGTTGTTGTTGTTGTGCAGTTAGCTGGATGACGCGTCCGTCAGTGGCGTACGGTTTCAACAAGGTGGATGGCACCGCACTGCTTATTACTTCTGTTGAATGCATCTTTCGTAGCAGCAGCACAAAACCCTTTTTGCAAACCATCCCTTATCTGCACCCTGCGCCCACATTGTCCGCCCTTGCGCTGCGCTAATGTTGCAAGTAAATTCATTTCGCATAATTACGCGCCACCTATAATCATACGCGTAGTTTTAGCGCATGCTATTTAACTTTTACGCAGCGCAGTAGGTACTTGTTTGGAACTTAATTAATTTTGGAAATTCCTCAATTTATTTACAATTAAAACTTGCGCGAAAAGTTTCAAATTTAAATTGCAAATGCGGTTTTTCTGCACACACGCATCCCGGAGTGCTTAGCGTAAAGAAGTCCGGGCCGGATGTGCGATACTAAATTCGGGCAAAATTGTTTTTAAATAATTCGCGCTTTTTTGCCGCACGACAAAAAATGTTTGGCGCCGCGTTCGGTGCGCGCCAAATACCAATACCAAATCTGTCCGGGACCAGTTGATTGATTGGAGGGTGAGAGAGTCGGCTGCCTTTCGCGTTTCGCGCGCGTATTAGAGAAGATCGATGATGGTATGAGGGGGGTGGGTTTGGCGCGCATATACGAAGGATCGTCGCGATTTTCGCGCGGGTCCGAGGACAACACGCCGTATCAGCTGGACGACAACCCATCCGAGCACTGCCGCCGCCGGCATGGGGTGTGAGGTGCGTTTTCGGCGAATATCAAATGGGCGGCCAGGGGGGTTCGTGGTGAATGCGGGACCAGTGGGCGGCTGGTCGGCCACCACTAGCCAGCAGCAGCTGAACTCTGCAATGGCAAGCACATATATTCAGAGGGTTTCCGATATCTCGCCGCCACTGCCACTGCCGCTGCCACCGCCGTCGCCGACGTGCACATGTGTGCGTTACCAACTGAATGCAACATTCGCCTATCTTCTCCTCACGTGTGCGTGTGTGTGTGTGTGTGCGCGCGCTTGCCATCCGCACACGTAATTGCACACCAACACAAAGCCGTCTATTCGCGCGGGCGCAAGATGCCTGTGTGCGCCGCGGTCGGATGCGAGGGGGCGGCGTGACCATCGTAATGGATAGACGGACGTGTAGTGGACGTGACGTGTATATCACCGCGGCGGTGGCGGCGGCCGCGCGTCCCGCATACGTCGACTATCCACCCGCAGCATTTCGAACCCAACACATTCCCCGCAGCTTCTCATCCCACGTGCAAATACCCTTCTCTGCTCATGCAGCCACCAACCACCCTGTGCTAGTGCGGCGGTGGCGGCGGCTGATAGTTCAAAGGGATCCTCTGTATATTATACCGCATCGTCGTCGCCGTCGTCGTAGTCCAGATGCACGTAACGTACCCGTGCATCCAACCACTCTGGGTCCTGATATCGCACGATGGACGTTGCCTGCGATTGTCGTTCGTAACGAAGCCGAGCACAAATTCGAACCTGCATCATGCATTCAAATACACATGCGAAGAATGTTGCTTCTGTTGCGTTAACGCAGAAAGCACCATCACTGACCGACTGACTGATAGATAGATAGATAGAGATAAATGTTCAGTTTCAATGTGTTTCTTCATTCTGTCACGCAGTGAATGCATGCGACTTTTCAAATATCTGTTAACGTACATTGGGACCGTGATCTAATCATGAAGACAATGTGCAAATGAAAGTAAATGAAGCGCGCTGTGCGGCCACCAATTCGATTACAACAAAGACCCCTCAAAGTCTTTCGCGGTAATTATCCGACTTATTTTCGCATAAAGTTGTTTGCCACCCTTGGCGTACACAGTGTCCCTTTGTTGTTGGCGGCAGCGGCGGCGGCGGCGAGTTCATCGAGAGTCGTCGCGTTGAAATAGTGCGAAGCGGCGCGGCCGGCAATGCGGCAACAATCTCTTGGCGCTTTCGGTGTTTTGGCGTTACGCGCGCGCGGCCAACGCGTTTATGTCCGTTATTATCCTGGAAGGTCCTAAGTAGGCCTGGCAGGACATCATTCTTCCGGCAATTTCGGCTCGCCGCTTGGCCCCCCGCGCCAACGGCCGGCCTCTCCTGATCAATACCCACCCAAACCGCGCCGCGTTCCAACATGCACACAGCGAGAGAGTGGCGCGGCGACTAAACCACCCTCACACCCCAGCCACCCACACCACCCTCATCGCGAAGCGCGTCGAGCGGCTAGCCAGGCGGCGGACGTGGCGACCTGCCGTGCGCCGCCTGCCACTTCGTCCTCCGACGAACAACGCTGCCGGCCAGCAAGCAAGCAAAGCGGGCAGCAGGCTGGGAGGCAGGCAGGCAGGCAGGCAAGCAGCGAAGCACACATAGCGACGGTTTACGCGCGCGGCGCGTCTCTCCTGCTACGTGCTGCATGCGCGTCTCGTCACCCACACACCACCTCCAACACATACACGCACACGTACACGGATCGGCGGCAATAGAGACGCGCGTATGCGTGCGGCTGCAGCACGTAACGTCGAGGGAATTTCAGAGGGTCGGCGGGGGGTGTGAGGTGGGCGGCAGGTGGCTCGCGCGCTGCCTATGGTATGGTGTTGGTGTATGAAGCAGAGTACACGCGACGGCGGCAACGGCAACGGCAACGGCAGCAACGGTGGTCGTACGAAATAGGGGCAGTTCAGCCAGCCCGGCATGGGGGAGTGAGACGCCGTCGACGACGACGATGGCAGCGGCGGCGACGACATGGACCCGTCGATGGGTTGCGAGGGGACGAAGGGGGCGGCCGGCGGGTGGACGCGCAACGACGCGGATAGTGTGCGAGCACCGTTGGATGATGATGGCCTTCGCGCGTTCGCCAACGACCCACTCGCGCTTCCACTACGTGTACTCGGGAAATTGCCCGTCCATTCGTTCTCACGAACCTAATATACAGCCGATACCCTTCTTGCAGCAACGCCAGCACGGCACGTACGAGAAAACCAGCCGACCGCCAAGCAGCAGCAGCCAGCAGCCAGCAGGCGGCACGCAATCGCCTCCTCTTGCTGCACGTGTGCCTTTAGCCGTCCGCGCGTATTATTTCGGTCGCAAATAGCGCGAGAGCAGCAGCGCAGCGCAGCGCGCGTACTTTGCAAAAAACATTGCGTTGCCCGTTACCACGACAACCAAAATCGACCGAAACAATATTTCGGTTTTCTCCTGCCTTTACTTTTTCGCGTTCTCGCGCACGCACACTCGCCAATTTCTTGTTTGGCTGCTGCGCAACAAAAAAAGAACCGCACCACACCACATCGCATCATCATCACTATAGCAAAAATAACCAGCACTATACTCTTCTTCTTCGCTGCCGTCATCGTCGTGAGCGATTTAAAAAAAAAACTTTTTCCTCTCCTGCCGCGACGCGCCGCCGACCCATCGATCATCACAACTTCCACTGCAGCGCGTTAGCATACGAATGCGATGCCATAAAAAGGATCGCATTGTCGAGTCTGTTGTTATTCCGAGTAGAAATCACTTTTTAAGGGTCGCATTGCGTAAGGTCAGGACGAATAAGCACCCCACAGCATAAAAACTACTTCCCTAATTGCCAAGTAGTACTATTTAGCAAAGAGATAAACAATAATAAACAATAAAACATTTACTACAACTTTGTAGTAGGTATGCTTTTCCGTAAACGTAAACGAAGTAAGCCGGAGGCGGTAGAGTTTTTATTAGTTTAAATTTACGATTACGAGTCAAGGCTAACATCAATGTGTTGGCGCCGGCGTCGACCTGTAGAGTGCGCACTCATTCATCACACTTTAACAAAATGTGGATCTTAAATTGAATGAAATTATTTTACTACTTTGAATCACATCAAGATTTCACACACCGCAGCGTGTGTGTGTGTGAGTGAGTTCGATTTGAATGTAAGCAACAAGAAGAACATTGCATTTAATGCAGGAGAACAACTTGTTCGATAGTTGACTCTCTCTCCAGTCAGTTTCATTCATACATATTGCACATTGCAAACACACAAAACGTAGTAAGCGGTAAGAAGAAGAAGTAGTAAAAACGAAAGGAGCAAACGAGTCGGCGACCGAGTGCGCTGCTGGGTGTTCGAATAATCTAAGCTCGAGATATATGTAAGTTCAAAGGAGTAGCAGGAGCAAGCACAACCGGCAGAAAGTTGAAGAAGGACTGCAGCAGTGCGCGCTTTCGTCAATGCATAGCGCAAAGCACATTCACACATATATACGCGCGTACAACCAACCAGTTGAGCAAGCGTTCGTATGTATAAGTACGCCATTCACTCGGTTATTGTTCCGTCCGTTACTTTATTACACACCCTCGGACGCGCGCTCCGTCCGGAAATAAATCCCAACTACCCACTTTCTCCCGTTTGTTTTTCACTTATTTCGCTTTCATGGCGCGTCTGATGCGCATTTTGACGTCATTGAAATAATCGCAAAATGAACTGCACATTCAATAAACTCGCTTCCTTGACGCGCGTTTATCGCGAACAAAACGGCAAGATCAACTTATCTAATCTCATCATTTGCCGCGCCGACTGCAACCATCTATCTCAATGATTCATCCTTATGTATACACAAGTAGGCAACTAAATGCACGCGAATTGATTACAAATTAATCAATTGTGTAATTATTTTTTTATTTACTCTTTAAGTCAGACGAGACATTCAAAAACAATTACAATTTCCTGTAAATAATTAGTCACTCGTGAAAGGGAACAAGAAAAGGGTTGAGGGCTGTAGATAAGTCATTGCAAATTCTTGCGAAAAATATTTAATAAATGCCCAAATGTGAATTCGTACAATCTGAAATACTTGCCAAAAATACATGACGCACTTTTTTTTCAAATGTCTGTTTCATCGTGATTTAAACGCATCAAAAAACGTGAATAATTTGGATTCGAAATTTTTTGCTTTTATTTCCGACTTTCGGTTGTTTTTTTTGTCTTTTCGAATAAATAACAAATGCGTGTAAAGCCGAGAATCTTCACATCAATGAAACGCATCGTTTGTAAAAAAATTCAATTATATAATTACACATTTAAATTATCTAATTAAACAAAAATATGGGACTATCAAAAAATGACTATGTAATTAACTACAAATCCACTTATCGCAAAAAATGGATGGTAAAATGTACAAAATGTGTTGGCAAAACGAATTCGAAATCAAAAATAATATAATATAAAATGAATGCTTTCTTTCTCTCTCTCTTCGCTCTCTTTTCCACTTATTGAGTATTACTGTGATCAAAATAAAAACAAATCACAAATTGCTTCATTATTTATGCCTTCACTGGTTCTCTCCTCCACATATGATTTTTTCGTGTGTTCACATTATCATCATTCATCATTATCATCGTGCAATTGTTGCTATCTCTTCATAATTGATATATATAATTTATAATAACAAGAATATTTACAAATTTGAGGAACATAACTAAATTTACGTACGTTTTTTATATACATTTATAGTTATCAAAAAAGTTCGAGCCGAAAACATGATTTTTGAGAGATTTCAGCGACTCTTGCTTGAAGGAAAGTGCCCTATTATTCTTAGCTAGCAATAATTAGTAATAATACTTTGGCATAGGCGTTTGTGTGTCCTATGAGTGTACATGTCAGTGTTCTCTGTGTCCGTATATGTGTAGTGCGCGCGGGGAATGATGAAAAGGGTGGTGATTCGTGATGGGTGGTTGGTAAAGTTTACGACGATATTTGAGAGGAAAAAATGAGATCAATTCTTTGCTAGCACACGTAATTACCGCTTTGCTGATACTAGAATTTAAGTTAATTGCCATCAACTGACTCTCATATTTGTTTAAACATTTAAATATTGAATTGAACAACTGTTTGGAATATACACACACAACCTGTTTTGTTTACACATGACTCACACCTCCCTCTCTGCGTGTGCGTATGTGCATGTGTGTGTGATTATTGATTTTGTGTGCATGACAATAATTCGGTCGAGTTTTGGCACTAATTACCTATATGATATATATATATAATATATATTTATATGCGTTAAATAATATTTATATTACATCTTAATTACTAATCATTGTAATAATGTACAAATGACTAAAAATTGTTCATCAGTCACAAATTTGCAAATTTTGTTTTTACACACACATGATTTGTTTCTTCCTCTCCTCTCTCTCTCTCTCTTTCTCATAATTCACGCGTCCCCTTTCGCTCCGTAGGGTAGGTAATTATTTTGAATGTTTTGGTAACATTTTGTCTTGTCAATGAAATTAATTTTCTTGCAACCCTAGCTCACCGAAAAAAAATGATGCACATTCACAACCACAAGAAACGTTTGTATGAATTATCTCATCATTATCATCATCATCTTCATTATCATCAAATAGAATTTTTTTTACATAAACTACATAAAAAACGCTTCAACTATTTATATATCAATCATATAATTTATATATATAGTTTAGGTATCCTCTTTGCGATCATAAATTGCAAAATTTTTTTGTCTTTGCTTAGATTTCTATAGAAAATTACCATCATATTAAGTAGAGCTTATAAATTACGAATTTGGTTTGAGCTGTACACAAGCCTTGAAAAACAGTGTTTTGTTGCTTTTGCTTAGAGTTGGCGGCTCCATCAATGTTGTTCCTATTTTCGGCGTACCTTCGTCTTCTGGACGTCGCCGTTCTTGCGATCGACGCCGCTCTTGATGTTGTTGATGAGGCCGCGGAACTGCATGATCTGCATGGCGGTGACCGATGGCTCGCTGCAGCATTCGAGCCACTTGAGGAACTTCTCGCCGTGCTCGAGCGCCTCCGTCTGCGTGAGGTCGTCCTCCTTGGCGCCGTTGCAGTTCGTCAGCTGCACGTTGTTGTTGTTCAGGAGGAGATTGTCGAGGACGGCGCGCGCCTTGTTCGTATTGCTCTGCGGCTTTTCGCCGTTGCTCACCGTCTTGCTCTGGTTTTCGGCGTTGTCCGCGCTCGCCGCCGGCTCGGCCGCCTTGGGCGATTCGGCCGACTTGGCCTCCTTGGTCAGCTGCTGGTAGAGGATCTGCTGCGGTTGTGTGGACTGCGCCTGCTGGGCGGCCTGCGTGTACTGCTTGTACCACTTCCAGAACCACGAGCTGTTCTGATCGCCGCCGCCCGTACTACTCGTCGCCGGCAGCGCGGACGTGCTGCTCGTCGACGTCGGCAAATTGGCCAAACCGGCTTGGCCCTGGAGACCGGTCAGGCCGAGCATCTGCTGCGTTTTCAGCCAGTACCACACCGAATCCTCGACGGACTTTTGCGAATCGGATTTGGGCAGGTCCAGGCAGCTGCCGATGCCGCCGTTCAACTTACTGTCTTTGGTAAACGTCGTCAACAGATTGTTGGAGGATGTGATGATGTTGGAGCTCGTGTCGGCCGGCGCAGTCACCTTCTTCTTGGCACTGCCCGCACTCGTGCTGCTCGCCGCTGCCGCCTGCTGCAGCAGCAGATTATTCCACTGGCTCAGCAAGCCCAAGTTGGACGTTATATCGGCGAGCGTGCTTCCGGTGGAGTACATTTCCGGCCGATTCAGACCCAACTCGATGCTCAGCCGCGCCAATTCGGCGCGATTCCGCTCGCGTTCGCTGAGCAGCTTTGGCGATGCGTCCGCCGCCGCCTTCAGGTTCAGATTCATCGCCTTGTCCAGCCCGTCCGTCTTCAGGCTGAGATTGAACGGCGAGTCGGCGTCCGACAGCTTCATCTTCTTCTCCTTCGGCTCGTAGGCCATGTGCAGCGAGTCGTCCGTCTCCGGACTGGACTGGCGCGAAATGTACGAAATCTTCTCCTCGTTCTTGCACCACCCGCGCAATGTCGATTCGGGCACACCAATGTCACGCGCAACGGATGCTTTGCTTTCACCATCGTGCACTCGTCGAATCGCCTCCAATTTCTCGTGGGCCGTGAGCGAGCGCAGCGGCCGCTTGCCTGCTTTCGCCGACATCATGTTGATGACCGCACGCGCTTACACCATGCACTGAACTGATCAACCACGTGCGCCGCTTGCGGTGCGTGTGCCGAAGAAGCGCGCCGACCCCGAGAGTGGGGGATAATTCCTTATGTCTCTGTCTTTGTTCTATGCACTCACTTGTCCCTTCGCGCGCGCACAATGCGAATATGCGAAATAGTCATCCAACGTGTTGTGTGTTCGCCGCTCTACGCTCCTCTCAGCGTGTGTTTGTTTTTATTTTGATGTTGTCGCACAATCAATGGCAATCTAACAGCTGATGAATGCACCGCGCACTGCATGTGCTCTTGCGTTTGTTTGTTTATTCGTGCACACGTTCGCCGTTTCGATTTCACTATTTAACTTTCTTTCGTCCACACTCGGCCGAAGGATCGTAGCGCGTGCGCCGCAAAGTTTTCCACGAGTTATTAAAACCGTTGCAAAGTTTCAATTCGTTTGCGGCGCAACAGGAGATGATACGCGGCGCACAATCAACAACAGAAAGTTATTGTCACCCGTGTTGTGTTGTGTTGTATTGTGAATGAATCGGTGAACGAAACAAGCACCATACGCACCGACTCGAATTGAAATCACAAATCAGACTGATGCGCGGTGGAGCCGACCGACCGATCGCCGACGACGACGACGACGACGACAACAACACAACGTGTGCGTGTATGTGGCGCGCACTCAACGCGCTGTTGTTTATCACTAGCGGACCGCCGCGCGCGCGATTCTCGTATCAGTTGGGGCGACGATGTCCGCACTGGTGGAGCGTTTCTTGCAAACTGGTGGTCAGTTCCTTTGTCCGGCCGATCAATACTACTACGTGATGTGTAC
Organism: Aleochara curtula; assembly: GCA_963978815.1. NCBI lineage: Eukaryota > Metazoa > Arthropoda > Insecta > Coleoptera > Staphylinidae > Aleochara > Aleochara curtula. The sequence goes on along the minus strand of OZ022216.1, from coordinate 12,191,322 downwards.
GTGCGTGTGTGTGGCGCGCACGGTGAGAGCCTACAGCCGCGCGCGGAGGAAGAGTATGCAGCAGCAGCCGACCAGCTAGCTAGAGAGCGCGTGGAGTAGTACACGAACGTCGGCAGCGTGGAGGGTTCGCGAGTCCCCGTGTGACGGCTTGACGTGACACCCTCCCACCCCCTTTTCTCGTTCGCCGCGCGCGCTAACGGCACTAGCGCCAGCACCACCACCACCACCATGCCAACCACCGCGCGCGCTGTGTGCGAACGCAATTTCGCTGACACACGCACACACACACACACTCACGCACTCGCATATACACGCGAACCTAAATTTCGCCGCGGCGCGTTCGTTGGCTTCGCGAACGCCGCGCACCAACACATGGGCAAAAAGAGGCGAGTTTCGCGTCGTCGCCGGTTTTGCGAGAATAATACTTGCTCGTCGCCCCTTGTGCGCGTCCTTCGCACGAAACCCCCAAGCACGCACGCCGCGCCGCACAACCCCCCCGAAAGCAGCGCGCGGCGTCGTACCCATCCTCGACGCCAAGCCGCGCGTCGCGTCTTCAGCCGTGCGCGCTGCGTGACAACAGCTGATGGTGATGGCCTTTACTGCATGCTGCACCCTTCCCACCCATAGCCGCGCGCTCTTTCTCTTCCGCTGACGCCGCTACCTGCATACCATAATGCGTCGCGCACGTTGCATGCAACCAGCGACTAAGTATTCTTTTCCTCTTGCGCTGTTTTTGCTACCCGCGTCCTTTCGTTCCTTCCTTCTTCTTCATCATCGATGCCCAAGTAGTACATGCACGAAATTCGTGATGTTGATGATGATGATGGTCGCAAATGCGTTGCGCCTGCGATCGTCATCGCCGCGCGAGGGACAACCGTGAAGGTTCTTTGCTCGTTTATTTACCGCGCCGCGCATTCGCCCGACGACCGCAGTATAAATATCCAACTAATAACACCGAAACTTGCGTCGCGCTTCGCGTTGGTAAAACCGCAGCCCCGCATTTCAATACAATACGTTCATGTGTGAGTGTGGCAAAACAAATCAAACCCAAAATTATCCCACGATTTACATCCATGCACACGTATAATTCACGTGGGTCACGTATGACATTCAATAAACTTGCATTCTTTCGAAAGATTCAGGTGTTTATCGGTGTAGTTGAACAAATTACATTTAAAGCAATTAGCATATCATTTTGCGCCATTTTAATAAGGTGCCCATCATCATTATCGTCATCATCATCAGCGCTGGCGTCGCGGGTATGAAATATACGTGCACGCATCAACTGATAACTGAGAGTGCATTGTGCAAAAAGCGCACTTATGCAAGTCGCGGTTACGCTGCCGCCCGTCGAACAACAAACAACGAGAAACGCTCAATGACAGTTAAGATAAGCTATCGCGTAGCAGCGGCAACGCGACGCGACGCGCCGGCCGGCCGCGGCATCGGCATCGCGGTTCCTTGTTTGTTGCTTGGCTTTGCCTGCCTCCTGCACACAATTTATGCATTACGCACATACGACCGGCGAACGCATACCAAGAGTTGTAATTACGACGTGCAATTGCCGGCTGTCCTTTTCGTACAGTACATACGCACACACACTTGTTGTTATTGGTCATTGCAATTACGCATTGTTCTTGCACGCTACGGCTACAGTGGTTAGCTGTGCGGCAGCGAGTCGCGCAGGTAATGAAATAATTAGCGAATGTAGACTTGCTGACTATTGATAATTGAGGGGATTATCGACTGGCGCAATTGTAATTAGCAATGCGCGCATGAAACACTCAGTGTACGCGCGGTTCGCGTGTGCGTGTGTGTGTGTGGTGTGTGCATGTGGTAGTTACGGTTATTTCGCGACCGTTGGGCGCCCTCCCGCGTCGCCCCGTCTACCCTGCGGGCACGCGGCGTGCGCGCCTCGCGAATATAATATCAGGCTCGCGCGGCGCGGCGCGTTATCCCCCTAGCCGCCAGCCGCCCGTCGCCCGTCGCCGACCGACCCACAGCACAAAACGCACACGAAAACCCACGCGCGCGCGAAACACCATCAGCAGCAGCAGCAGCAGCAGCAGCAGCACCGCTATCGCAGTAACAGCAGCGGCAGCGGCGTTCGCGTTTTCGCTTCACGTTCGCGGCCCAGTGTTCCAATCTTCCATGAACATGCACGTTTCGTATGTCGGGTCGTTTGGTATCGCCCGCCATGCATTCATTGTGAGCATGTGTGTGTGTGCATGTGTACACGCCTGCCTGCAGTCCGTCCGCCTGCCATGTGTGCGACGAAACACCGTACGTACGTACGTCTAAATCGCGCACGTAATTTAATAACGCAGGAGCCTCGGAGGAAAACGAACTAAACGGTGTATGCGGCAACGACGACGACAACGAAGATGGCCACACGTACACACACGCACACGCACACACACACCTAAACACATTGGCCGCGGCAAAGAGATACGTGCGATAAATACTCAAAGGTTCGACGCTGCTTTTGCCGCCTCCGCCACCGCCTCTGCCTGTGCGCAATAAATAAACAAAACGCACTCAAAGTATATGCGCAGCTCGCGTTGGTTACCAATGGCAACCAATGTTTCTCTTGCTGTTGCGTGATACAGTTTCGCATAAAAATTGAAATCTGCTGATTGTCAAGACCTTGCTCACCGTCCGTATCTAATTACGTGATGCGCGTACATCAGGCATCATCACTATGCAGAATGTGCATTTTTCGGCTGCAGCGCGGCGACCGCGCGCTTTGCCTGCGAATTTACATTTTTCCTTGGAACTTTGCGAGCGAACGCATCGAATCGTGAGATATTTGTACCGGGGCGCAGCTCAGCGGGGGGTGCCGCATTGCACGTATTGCGCTACCCTTGAAACCCTCGGAAAATTTACTACCTAGCTGGTAATAATGCCTTAATGACACCGTTTTCGCGTCCCGCATTCGAAGAAACCTCGGCAGATTAGCACAACTTGACTTGCATGAATTTCCAGTAGCTGTATGTATGCACTCTACATATGTTTCCAATTATTATTTCAGAAATCAGATTACTCTGTCAAAATCGCAGGTACCTACGCGCTCGCGCATTTCGAAAGCATCAATTGTGAAAGGTAAAAGGGAAGCGAAAAAGGTTGAAAGCGCGGGGAAAGCGCCATGCACTTATGCATTAACATGGTTCGGTTTTATTGCCCCGCACACGTTTACAATGACCGGACTAACGACAATAGCGCGAAGTTTCGGGTACACACACACGCACACACACACATACGAAAAATACGCGCGGGCACGCGGTGCGGTGGCAGAATGCAATACAACACCGCGCGTCGCAAGCACCCGTTGAGTCGACGCCATCGACGAGGAAAAGATGGACGGATAATAAACAAGCCGTCATTGTCGTTGTCGTGTCTTCGACGAAGAGCGAGGCAAATGACCGTACGCGAACGAACACCGCACAGTGGGGCCAAGATGTTCACTATGCTTAAGTTAAGGATTGATATTTTTGAAATTTTTTTTTCACCAATATATAAAGAATTAACTATAGTATATGAAACTGAAAAAATCAATCCGATCCGATAATTAGTTTAGCCGCAATTTGGCGCTAAAATTGAACAATTTTTGGGTCCAAAAAAGAACCAAAAATTTGGTCAACTTTGAATAACTATTTCTATGCTTTAAAATAACATCACAAGAAAACCAAATACAGCCTTTGAAAGTAGAACTAACGTAGATTATCATAGTGTAATAAAAATTTAAAAATGATTAATAATTAAATGATTTATATGCAATTACAAATATTCCGTTTTTGCTTGTTCAAATTTCAAAAAAACAACTTTTTGTTTGGTTGTGCAATATTGTGCAGCGTAGTTACCTATACCATTCGAAAGCTAATTTAAAGACCTATCGGATGTATATAGTTTAATTCTGCCGAATTATGCACTTTGGGAGTAAATGGCAATTGAAGTCGAAATTTTGTCAATTTTCACCGATTTTACGGCTTGTTTGTCCGAGTTTGTGAGCTTGGCTCAGTCACACTTACGTACGGACGCATGTACATGCGTACGCACACAAATATAACGCGTAGGGTTTGCATGATATTTTACCTGCAAAGATTATAAACCTCTTATGTTTCCGAGGATATACAATAGATAGATCCAATAGACCCATTGTACATTTATTTTACCTGCGTTACCTTTTTATTTGACAACACAATAATTTATTATTTGTTAAATCTTATTTAATTTCTTTAATAAATTGGTAAATAATAATTTTCTATAAGGAACTTAATTTGAATTTTGAAAATCGGTTGAGTAGTTTTGAAAATATATCGTTTTGAAACAAAATAGTGGATTTGGCCCCACTGTGCACCGCGCGCACACGGTGCATTATGTACATGCACCTTTTTTCCCATCTTCTTCAGCCAAAAGCAGTCGCCAGTTTCGTGTGCCATATGCATTTTCGAGGAGCAGCCAAAGCCCGCTTTCTTGGAATTCGTTTGGCGCTTTGCTTACTTTGCAGCTTAGCGCGGTGGAGATGATGCGCACCCTCGCACAACGCGCAAAACAAACCACCGCACCATACCAGCTGCAACTGCAACACGAATGTCATTGGAATTCGTCATGATTTCCCAAGGTCGCAACTACTTTTCCGCGCATGACGTAACACGCCAACTACATACTTAAGTCATCTAGCAATTTACGAAATTATAACTTGTTGCAAACTCACTTAAACTTTTATTCCACGGGGCGGCGGCGGCGGCGGTTTTCCTTAACGCAAACTTTATCCAAAGTTTCTCAAACTTTTATTCATTCATTTCGATTTCATTCATTCTAACACACATGTAACGAAAATATGTAGGTAAACAGTTCGACGACTCATTCAATCGTTTTATCTGTGCATGCATGTGTGTGTTTGTGTGTGTGTGTGTGTGTGTTTCAATCCAGTTCACCCACAACAACAAAAAACAAATCGAAATAAATCCACCTGTAGCGCTGTTAGTTGAATATCTCTTCGAGTCGAACACACAACGAAACAGTATCAACACAAACACATCTCAATGCGTGCGCATTCACATGCTGCTGCTGCTGTTGCTGCTGCCCCCGAGGATGAAGAGATACACGTACAAGAGACCATTATACAACTGTGGCCCTTCACAGTCGTAAAAATTAGCATAACTGGAATGAAACCGGCAGCAAAGCGCGCACTGTGCTGTAAACGCTTCGCTACTTCTTCTTGTATTTTTTCAACAGTGCGCACATAAATTCGCCAATTTGTCCGCGAACTATGGCCGATTCGTGTGGAAATTTATTATACGATTGTTTGCAGCATTTCAAGAATTTCTTAATTCCGTTTATTGTGTCATCGTTCCACGCGATAAATTATGATCATTGTATCGATGCGCGACGAATCAAATAAAATAAAATAATTGCATGGTAATTCATTTCCGGAGATTATCACCCCGTTTTCCCAGGAGTGCGTCGTGTGTTTCCAACGCGAGGGGGGAGGGGGTTGAATCACAAATCACATTTCGATGCAGTGATTGAAATGGTGGCCCGAAAAGTAATTATCGTGATTATTGAAGAAATAATACCAAGTCTCTTGGCTTGCAATTTGCGCTTCTTCGAATTGCGCGCACATCTGCAATTCTCGAACATTCGAATGTGGCGTGTATAATTGACGCGCGCGGTGGATGTTCGAGGAAGGAAAACTCTGCGAGTGTGCGTGTGTGTGTGTGGGTTTTGCGCGAGAGTGCGCGCACGTGCATTAGCGTTGGATGGACAGCGAATCGTTGGACGCGCGGCATGTAACATCCCTTTGTCCGCAGGGTGGACTCGCTGCTGTGCGCTTCACGTGCAACCGTGGGGCATTTCGTGCAAAATACGCGCGGGCGAATCAAGGGGAGGTTGGGGCCTTAAGGTTGCCGCGCGCATTCAGCGCACAGCACACACATGCACGCACACGTGCGCGTGCACGGCATAGGCGGCCGCCGGCAATATAGCGTGCGCGTCGCTGCTGCAGCCGACAACGCGGGGCAGAATGAGAGGCAGGCAAGCAAAGCAAGCAGGCACAAGCTCGTCGGAGCAAAGCACCGAGAGCGTGTATTAAGGGGGATGCAAGTTGGGCATTTGCCGCGCGGCTGATTTGGCTGGGTGGTACGCGCGCGCGGTAATTTCACACGGGCTCGCGCCGGCTGTTTACGTGACGGCGTGAAACGCGCTTGCCATGGGCTGGCTGGTGGTATACGGCCGCCAAAGTGGATGGCATGGGTATGGGCAAGGCATGGTTGGTGTACTAATACAACAGGCCATCCGTGTGCAGAATGGCTGGTTGGCAATGCGGGCGGGCAGGCATGCATGCATGTGCGATGCGGACGACGCGGCGGGTGGCAATGGCGTACGGACGCGCGCGTTCCCCGTCCCACGTCGGGTGGCGGTTCAAAGGGGGCTGCAGTAGTCGGCTGGCTGGCTGGTCGCTCGGTGAAGGGGTCAACGATAGATGGGCGGTTGGCGGCGTCGAGCGCGCGCGTGTGGTGTGAGACGACGATGGCGGCAGAGCAGCGGCTCTAATACCGCGTCGGCGGCGGCGACCAGTAGAGTCGGGCGGTTGGCGAACGAGCAACCGCTCGACAGCAGCAGTAGCAGCGCACAGCGTTTGGTGGGTGGCGGTGGGCGGCGAGCGCGTGGTGTGAGCGTTAGAAAGATAGAGCGGCGGGCAAGCACGGCAATATAAGCAGCGTGCGCGATAGCGGCGGCAACAAACGCCGTCCAGCCGCGAACGCGCGCACTCACACATCTACCCACATACAACATATACGAACCCAACCAACACGAACGCGTCGTATTCGCGCGAACCCTCCGCGTTCGAGCGACGCGTCCGCGCGCGCGTTTGCCGCCCCCGCGTCGCACGTCGCCTCCATTCCGTTCAGGTCCCTCGACGGCGCAACGTCGCGGCCGACCGACCGACCGACCCACCCACCACCGTTTGCGTCCCCCCCGGTTTTCCACCGTGTTCGCATCAGTACGTGTGGAGCGGACGCAGCGAGGCGCGGATCCCCTGTTCCGCATCCACCCTCCTTCGCGAACACCCGCATCGCATGTTTCAGCGAACACACACACACACACACCCACACACACCTTCTCGCACACTCACCCAGGTCTCGTACACATCCTGTCCAATGTACAGCAGCGGCAGTGGCAGCAGCAGCAGCAGCAGCAGAAGCAATATACGCGCGCGCGTTTCTCCTCGCGAGAGGAAAAAAACACGTCCGCCCAACGCCAACAGCACCCGCCGGCAGTTTAGGGGTGTGAGGGACGCAACGAATATTGCGAATGCCCCTGGGGAGCAAGTCGCGGACCCGCGCGCGCGATCCAGAACGCATAAAACCCGACGCTGACGCCAACAACGCCAACGCGCGCGTGTACGCCGCCAATGAAAAATACATCAAAATGCAGCGGCAGCGCAAAAAATCTATATTTCCACGAACGCTAAATGCACACGTCGAACAAAAAACACGACCAAACGCGGCAAAAAGCGCGCTTGAATTTCCTCAAAAATGCGCGCATTTTATCATCGCGCGTCATCCTCGCACTGCCGCTCCAAAAATCAAAAATGCGCGCTCACCGGAAGTAAAGCGCGTATAATGACCGTGACCTGCGCCAAAGCACTAAAATGAAAAACGCATGCATTGCAAACTTTTCCGGAAAACTTTATTCCCGCGAAAAATAACATTAATTCATCATCATTTTCATTTTAAACATGCGCATGCCTAAATTAAATCATAAAGTTCAGGTTCACTCATTCGATTGACAAATCGACCATTACACAATTACGTTTTCCTACTCGTCGGGCTAATTTCCTACGAATTTATATCATCTTTAACCGCGTATGCATTCGCCATTCATGAACACACACACACATCTACACACACTTATAATATACATGTGTATATAAATAAGCTCGTTTCATTGAAATGCGGTTTTCCACCCGTTTCGTAATCCAGCGCCAGCAACGTCCAAAACGCATACACAAGCAAAGTGGAAAACATATTGGGAATAGCTGTACGCGAATTTCACCCACACACACACACACGTACACAATGCGCGCAAACACATTATATCGGCATATTTCTTCCGCACTCACAACTCCAACTCCAACTTCAACTCCGTTGAGAGAGAGCCAGCGCGCGCGGCGGCGGGCTCAACAGGTTGTTTTACAGATTTATGAGTCGATTTATGTGTAATGTAATGTGCAAACCTACTGGTATAGTATTAAACTTGTGTTATTTCGCATTAACACACATTTATATACATGTATAGATGTCTATTCCGCATCTGTGTGTAGGTGTATCACGGGTCGTTGCTGTTCAATTTTCACGGCCAAACAAAATGAGAGTTGATGTACGAAAATTCGGCTAATAGGTCAATGCTACATTTGAGCACACATAAAGAAAGTGTAATGTGCAAATCGTATGCGCTGGATGCAAAGGGGCAAGGGGGGAATAACATTTTCTTTGTTTCTGCGTGCATGTGCGCACGCGTGCGTTGTTCGCCGGACTGCGCGTGTTTCACATGCATGATTTGGTCGGGCGCGATGCGGGGCCTTTAACCGCGAGTAAATAATCCCTCGCGCGAGTACGCGGTATGGGCAGCAGCGGCAAGCAGCGGCAGTTGTGTGGCAGATGTGCGATGAACAGCAAACGTTCGCGTCATGACTCAGCCGTGGCGTCGTGTTTCACCGCGGTCGGGCGGCATCATTATTACATTGAGCGCGCGCGAGCAGCGGAGAGAGCGAGAAAGCTTTGATGATGATGATGATGATGAGGGCACACGCATCTTCGATTCATTTGTTCAAAAATTGCATGCATGTATGTGTGTGTGCGTGTATTGGACACTCATATGCATTCGATGCGCGCGGTATTCGGTTCAGGGACCCGCGAATGCGAACGCAGCTGCTGCCGCGTTACGTGGCTGGTGCCCTTTACGCGCAGTCACACGCGACGCAGCATAATGCATTGGCAAATAAAAAAAAAGGCGATGAAGAAGAGAGAGAAGAGAGCGGAAAGGTTCAATAATAACGACACCACGCTTTTTGTTACGCGGCATGCCTGTGAAAAATCCGCGCGCAAACAGGAAGGGTTTAGGTATGACACTCATTCACGCACACTGCTGCACATGCGCGCGCAATAATGAAAAAAAATCCCGCGAAATCTAGGGTGCTCGATTTGTGTTGCATGCGCTAGATAAATGCTCGAGCGGCACAATGATGAGATGCTGCCCTAGGTTTGGATTTATTGCGCTGCACTTTTGTGTGCATTTTTCCCATTATTCGCAGCGAGCGAGCGGAGTACGTAGAACGCGCACACCGTGCTTGTTGTCCGCAGTGAACCTTCAGATTTCACGGTCCGAAAATCGATCGCGATGTGCCCAACGTGAGGATGGGATGGGACAATGCCGGCGATCAGTTCGCAGAAAACGAAGGCCGACGTTCGAACGACATGCGAGCGAAAATGAATGGTTACTCGGCGGAACGAAGGGGCGCGCGGAGGCAGCGGCTGAGCGGCAGGTCGAGAGACATTCATTGCTGCGTGCGCGCATTTCGGATTATATTGCACGGTTTTTCTTTCCCTACCGCCTGCAGGCATCTTTTGGCAATATTTACCGATCTCTTCCGTGCCACCACTGACTGCCGCCTGCGTCTCTAGCCTGTCGCCTTTCCTTGCCTCTCGCGCGTCGCGTACGCGTGATTTATCAATTGCATTTAGTTTGGGAAATGTCCCGCCACCGTCCACGAAATATCATACAATTCCTTACATTTTTTTGCCTTGCGCATTGCATTCGTGCGAAAGCGCATATTAAGCAGCTAGCGCATGCAATCATTTACGGAGGGGTTGGACAATAAGGCAACGATTTTCGGTACGCGGTATAGGTACATATTGTTCGCGTTTTTTCACGATCAGGTAGTCGGCGAAACGCACGCAGTTGCTGCATCAATTGGAAAATCTTAACAAGCAACCCTCGCTGAAATGCAACGTGTCAGATATTTTCTCAGCACGTTTCATGCCACTCGTTAAGATGCATTCAAATTTTTTCTCTCTCGATAGTACAAAAATAACGACTAATTCCACAAAACGTTTCCAATCAAAATTAATAAGTTTGTTTCCGTTGAAGCTTCAGCTTCAAAGCTTAAATAATATTGCGCACGTGAAAATTTCAGAAAAACTTTTATCATTATTGTTTAGTACATCTTTTTATCTACTTTGTACATTTTTTTCACGTAAAAATGATTAAAATTGGCCAAATTATACGTGATTTACGAAAACGCTTTTTTCATGTCACGCTTTACTTGTAATCACGATAATTCGAAAACGATTCATCGTAATTCAAAATTTCAAAAATATTTTGTTAGTATATTAGTTTGTTCAGTCTTTGAACACAGGAATTATTAACATTCACAGTCAATAAGAATTGGCAAAAGTTTAAACACAAAATTTCAGGTTTTCAACTTGTTTTTCTACAATTTTATTTGTTTAAATGAATATTTTCCATGCCAACTCAAAATTATCGGTTCATCTATTAACTCATCTCATTATAAACAATTCATGAAAATTTGGTATTGATCAGATTCATAGCTTTTGAGTAATCTTGAACACAAAAATTACGAATTTCCACCTTTTAAATTCAATGCAAATATTATGCAGATAATTAATTTTATTGCTTAATTCGTTCGATTAATATCATTCTTAACTAAACGTGCTAAAAGAATATGCATTAAAAACTTGCAAACTGTATACAACCCCTTAAACAATTATGAAATAGCTCTCTTAAAAAATGATGACATAAAAGTGAACGAAAGCGGAATCCGATGAAAGTAGGATAATAAATACGAGAAGATTACAAAGATAAAATCGATTTCATTATGACCGTGAAACACATTGCACAATGCATTCTGTGGTCCAATTTAACCTGTTGCGTGTTTTATTATGAATTATTCATTCATAAATATTCTGCCGCATTATACATGCCCGAGCATTTCCGTAAAACGTCCAGACGAGTTGAGTTCATCCACTCGCGCGTATACATGTGTGGCGATCGTGGTGGTAGTGGTACAACACTTAACACAAATAAACGGATTGTTACGATTCGCTTTTAAGCGGCTCTTCGGCGTTATTCGGATGTTTTACGTTTTGTTTTGACATTTACTTTTATAGCTTTTTGCGCGTTCGTCTCTGCGCATGAATTTTCTTATTTGTGAATGGTGATTACATGTGTTATTATTACATCAATAAAAATTACAAATTATTCATTGCATGTAATTGTGCGTAACTAATTGATGAGATAATTTATAAATTCACTTACCAATTTGGTTGGTGTATCAATTGGTTCGTATTTTATATGATCTGATACAAAGTTTGCCAATTCCTGCCAAGTGCTTAAATCTGGATGCGGGAGAGTCGTGGGGCGTAAAGTGGTGCAAACCATTTTCTGGAATAATAATTATTGATGGGGTTGTGAGATTTATGTACTGTGATTTTATACCCTTTGTCCAACGACATTATCACCACAAAGTAACAGTGGTTTTCGATTGGGAAATTTGGCATGATATTGCACTCGGAAATTTTCGCAATAGAGAAGCAACAATTTCTCCTTGTTCGTGTTCATTAGGTAACCGTCAGGTAGGATAACATTTGGCATAAAATCGATTCGTGGTTTTTCCTTTTTAGGCCAACAGAGACGAATCTGTCCCAAATCGACGGAAATATCCTTAAGCATTTCTTCAGTGATTGGGTCAGGTGAAGCTAACACCTCGTGTTCAACGCCCAAGCGTTCAAAAACTGATACAAAAGGTTCTTCTTCTTCTTCGACTTCCTCCTCAATGAAAATACTCTTTTGCGTATAGCTGAGTATTGAATCAGACGAAACTAAGGCTGATTCTTCTTCAAGGGGCGGCAGATACTCTTCTTCTTCAATAAGCGATTTGTTGCTTTCGGACGATATTGCAGCACTGAAGACTGAACTACTACGTGTGGATAATTCACCGACGCCTTCACCTGGAGGCTCAGTTTCACCTTCCTGCACTTCTTCAAACAACCCTTCTTCCGTGGTTTCATCCATAACGTGCTCTGATTGTAGATGACTTAATGCCATCATTGAGGATTGAATTTTTCTTAGTAAAGCATTACTGCGTTCACTAGAAGTCTTTACACCAGTTATTGAAGCCACCAACTCTAGGTTAGATTGTTCCTTTTTATCAACTAGATTTGATTCTAGACCGCCGGAACTTTTTCTCGCCTCCAATGGCGGTATTTGCGTGGACAATACAGGCTCATCAGTTTTAAATGAAACACTTGGGTGCGTCTGCGATGCCCGCTGAAGCGACATACGCACTTTTAGATCTTCGCTCATTATGTTACGATTCTTGTATAAATAAGTAAAGCAAGGATAAAACTATTTAGGCAAGACAATGTTGTTTTGACATTGATCAAACTTTTGAGAGAAGTAAATATTAAAATTTGAAATATGCATTGCCATCTACCTGCATAGATTCTAAGTTTGAAATTGGAAGTCCCTTTCGTGGATCATGTAGACGGAATTCTGTTTTTAAAGGGGCGCTTATACCAAAGAAATGTTTCTATTTCAAAAGCTAATTATTCTGGTATACGCGATATTTTTTTTACTTGATTTGTGTTTAAACAATTCTAAAAAAGAATCATTTTGTTTTACTATATTTGTTGAAATCAATAACCGCAGAGACATCTACTTGATATTTCAAGATATTTCAAAAATGTAAACAACGTACATCAACAATTGAATCCGCGTGTTGCAGATGTTAACAGTTGTTAACTCATTACAAACTTCTAACAGTGTTCTAATCGTCTTGGCATAATGCTTGAAGAAGATGGTATTAATCATAAAGTACCTCAATGTGTTCAAGATAATCTAAAGGCTCTGGTAGAACGGCGAACAAATGGCATATGGGGATCTGACTTGCCCACGGCATATAAGTATAAATTTGGTTTCTTATTGTTTATATTTCTATAGCTTGATATTCTTTTGTTTTAACAGCAATAAATTTAAGACGCCCTTAGAACATTTTAATTATGGGTATAGTTCAATACTACATATGTGTTCTTCACTTAGCTATTTGTTCAAAATTGCAAAACACTTTAAAGGTGACTTCAAGATATATCCTCTGAGAGTTAATATTCCAAAAGAAATTGTCACTACTGAAGATTTGAAACTTAAGTCTTGTGTGATGCAATATAATGAGACAATAGACAGAAACAAAGTGCCAGCAATAAATACCAGATTTAATATTAAAATAACACAAACATATGACCCGAGCAAGTTTTGGTTCTATTTGGCAAATAATGAGACACACTTAAATCACATGATGGGAAAGATGCAGACATTTTACCAGTCAAGTGGAAACTTTTACCAAATACCATTGTATCAATTACACGAAGGATTATATTGTGCTGCAATTACTGAGAAGGAGTTTCATCGAGGTGTTATTGTGGATGTTTTACCAGAACTAATGCATAGTGTTAAAGTAAGTGGTGATTTAAGAATTACTGTATACAGTAAGTTACTACTATTCATTGTTATTTCAATTTTTAGATCTATTTCATTGATTATGGATCAACAGAAATTATCAATGTTAACAATGTGTATTTCTTGCATGAATTGTTCAAGGAGACAGTTGCATTTGCTATTCGTGGGCAATTATCATTAGCGAAACCGGTGGGAACAAATATGCCATGGTCCAGAGAAGCTACAGCTACTTTTTATAAATTTGCTTATCAGAATGTATTATCTGCACAAGTTAATTTTACTTTTCTAGAGGTATAAGTTGAAAAGACACTCCTACCAACTATTAATTAATATTAATTAATTTCTTTTCAGGATGATACATTGGTATATTGCTTATCATTGTATCATAAGACAAGTATTCTGGATGAGCTTATTTCTCTGAATCAAGCTGTTGGCAAAAATTCTAATCAAAAGGAATCTGAGAGCATACCAGCATTTTTGAATAAGACACAAATGATGCATTTAGTGCCAACATTTACTGAATTAGAAAAAGGATTAGCGCCCAATCGTCGTGAATATAATATCATGTTAAATATGCAATATCCGCTAGAAATGATTTTTGCTAAATACATTAGCTAAAGCTATTGTATTATATTGTTTCGTCGATTCAGCCGGCTTGTCAGTGGCGCCATCGTTAATTTTTGCTTGAGTAGGAAGCAGTGTTTACGTTTTTCAGTCCTTTGTATTTATTAGTTTCAGTAAATTTGGGTATTGTCAACTGTTTTAGACGATTTATTTGGATGCAGAAGAGTTGAATAAATAAAGCTGCGTGGTGATTGTTTATTAAATTTGTGTAGTGTTGTGGGATTCTATGTAGTCAACAGTGCTAAAAATAGTTGCCGGTGTGTAGAGATTACTACGATAGTACGCGATAACATTTATTGCAAATGTCGACTGTTTGATTAATTTAGTTGTTTTATTATAGAAATGAGTAGCAATCAGTGTATGAAAGCCTCAAAGTCTTGCAGTTCGTCTGCAAGTCGGCTTGGAGACATTGAGCATTTAGAGCAAATGTCCAACAATTTTGCAGCAATCTTTAACAATCCTGAGTATTCTGATATTGTCCTGGTTGTTGAAGGTCAAAAGATTTATGGACATAAAGTGAGACATGATGCTGCTAATTGTTTATGTTACGTGATTAAATAACCGTTTATGTTTTAGATAATCTTAGCTGCAAGAAGTGAATATTTCAGAGCATTGCTTTATGGAGGAATGAAAGAATCTCAGCAGACAGAAATAGAAATGCCCAATGCACCTTTACCTGCATTTAAAACTCTATTAAAATATATTTATACTGGTCACATGTTTCTACTATCACTAAAAGAGGAAGTTATTTTGGATACATTAGGATTGGCACATCAATATGGATTTGAAGAGCTTGAAATTGCAATTTCTGAGGTCCTAAAGCAGATGTTAGCATCGAAAAATGTTTGTGCAATTATGGACACAGCAAGGCTCTATGGCATGGATAAACTAGTAAATGTATGCCATTTATTTTTTGATCAAAATGCTCTTGAACTACTAAATCATGAATCATTCATTCATTTATCACAAGCCTCATTGGTTGAACTGCTTAAGAGGGATTCATTCTTTGCTCCTGAGGTTGAGATTTTCAAAGCTGTCAGTAAATGGTGTAAACATAATGAAGATTCTAATGACCTAATAATTAATTGTGTCAGATTACCATTGATGACTATAACAGATTTGTTATCGGTTGTAAGACCAGCTGATCTAATTAAACCAGACACACTTTTAGATGCAATTGCAGAAAGAACAAGTGCTAAAATTAGTAATTTACCACATAGGGGACAACTAAGTAAGTTTATTTACTCACTGTTATGAACTAAACATAATTAATTGTTTGGCTTTTAGTTATTAATGAGAATGTTGCTACTCATGAATATGGCTCAAAAGTAATTTGTGGTGAATTTATGGATGCATGTTTGGATGGTGATGTTTTCAACTATGATCTTGAACGCGGTTACACACGACATGCAATTGGTCCTGTCGACCAATACATTATTATTAAATTGGGTAAACCATCGATTATTAATCATATAAAATTGTTACTTTGGGATCGTGATATGCGTTCGTATTCGTACTATATTGACGTCTCCATCGAACAAAGAGATTGGATTCGTGCGATTGATTACACTCAGTATTCATGCAGGTCATGGCAGTGGTTGTACTTTGAAAGTCGAGTGGTTCAATACATAAAAATTGTTGGTACTCATAATACAGTAAACAAGGTGATATAATCCGATTACCGATTAGAAATTAGAATAATGTTTATTCTGATATGATTCTAGGTGTTTCATTTGGTATCGTTCAGCGCAATGTATGTAGAAAAAATGCCGGCTATCATTAATGATATTATTTGCCCTGTGGATAATGTTGCCACATTGGAAAAATCAGCGAGTGTTATTGAAGGGGTTTGTCGCTCACGACACGCGTTGCTGAATGGTGATACAAAGAATTACAATTTGGAATCGGGCTATACTTGTCATCAAGTTGGCTCCGGCTCAATAATCATCCAATTGAGTCAGCCGTATGTGGTATCAAGTTTACGCCTACTGCTTTGGGATTGCGATGATCGTAGCTACCGGTATTATATTGAATCATCCGTGAATAGTCGCAATAGCTGGGAATTATTGGTTGACCGGACCAGAGAACGCTGCCAATCATGGCAAGTTTTAACATTTCCACCTCGACCAATAGTATATATCCGGATTGTCGGCACATATAATACTGCGAATGAGGTAATTCTTACGATTAAACGGTGATTAAAATAATAACAAGAGATGCGCTCGTGTTTCACAGGTGTTCCACTGTGTCCATTTCGAATGTCCTTCGTCCACAGAGGAATCATGGACGCCAGGCAAAAAAGAAATTTGTAATACCTCTGGTGATAGTGTATTCATGATATTAACTCCTAATATTGACGGTGCGCAGGAAGCTGAAGAACTGCAGTACGCTTGGGAGGATGCGATTGACTAGGAATTGGTTTATGTAATAGCCGAATGTTATTTTATTCGAAATTAACACCATTCTAGAACTATGCAGCTCATTGCAATTTGGAACTATTTTGGATTGAAAACTAGTTATGTACGTTTATATATTCCGCTTGTTTTGTACAGGTATGTATTTTATTTATTTGTTCTTTGGATATTTTCTAAATACCATTGCCTAAACATGTCAAAAATATTTGATTTTATTTAGACGCGTGCTTAAAATTGTACGTTTCAGTAAAGTTGTTCGATAAAATTGCGCTTGTCTCTAAAAACTATTTTATTGTGCAATCCTTGTGTACAGCGCACTCGCATACATAGATACGACGGATTAGGAAGTGGCGTTTGAACGTTCTCTAAACTCTAAAAGAGAAAGACATGACGGGGAGATTCCTAAAGCGAGATGCAAGCATAATAACCTGTTATGCAAAACAAGTTTCGTAACTGCGACCGCTACGGCAGGAGATTCCATCCGGCGGCTGACTGGTGCCGGTTGACTGGCTCCATGCAACTCCACCTATTCTTGATACACTACTAAGAAGCATTGGAGTGAGTGTTCTAGCTTACAGCAGCACAACAATGGCAACAGAAGGCCACAAGTGAGCCAGCCTATACGAAATTTCAAATACATCAAGTGCCGCGGGGAGCGGTGCTGGTAAATTAATCGCACCTATTGACGCAATGAAAGTCGAACGTTGACCATCGAGAAATGCGCAATAAACGTGTGTATGCGAGGCGTTCGTAACAAAGACGGTTTCGTAGATTGTCTAATATCATGCATCGAGTAATTGCATTAAATGAGTGTGTAATAAATGCGCGTAGGTATACGTTTGTTGTAGCATTCGTGCATTGCGGACTCCCACTTGTTGTTTGCGCAAATGCTATAAAATTTAAAACAACAGAGTTCGCCCGACTGGCGGCTATGAGCGATAATCGTACATTTCTCTGCGCTGGCGACGCAAGCGTAATGTTGCGGACCGTAATGCGCTCGGCGTTTCGTCGAGGAAACGAAACGAAACGTATTTGTTCAATGAATACAATTAAAAATAGCGCAAATCATCGTGACCCGATAACATCTTTTCGAACTTTAAAACTTGCGAGCGTTCGCATGAAGCAGGGGAAAATATGACTGTCACCGCATATTACTTACTTGTCATACATCACATATTTTCTGATATATTTTGAGAGTGGAATATATTATTAGCAATGGGAAAGCGCACTTAAAGGCAAACGTGAATATATCTGGATAATTTCCAAGATACGTTTGTCGGAATGTCCGATCTGCGCACGTTTATTTTACACGAAATTCGCCGCCCGCTTGACGGATGCATCATGATGTTGACTACTCGAAATGCAAATTCTATATTTATAAAAATGCGTTCGCATGTCGAAACGCACAAATGGACGAAAATAGTCGTGAAAATCGCATTCCGTGCCGACTTATTATAATGGCGCCATCATTATGCTGATTTATATTAATAGCATGTAATTAATGCACATTTCATTCCAAAGTTATTAAATAACAAGCCTATGGCTGTAATTGATTGATGCAACTTTGCTGTAAGCAAGTGCACTTTGAATGCAAAAATAATGTGTAATTTAAATATTTGCGCAGCAGTGTGCATGCGCACGGACACAACTCACATGACATATGACCTATCTGTCAAACTATGAAATTGTCAAATATTGTATCTCATGACCGTTTACAAACTGTTTGTGATGTGTGAACGTTCCACACGTAGCTAATTGAATGAATCTGAAATGGTTATTATTGCTATTCGGATGACGATTAGTGTGCGGATGGATAATAATATTTTACAAACACAGCGAGGCGAATCCGTGCGCGAATACAATGTTACACGTCTCCGGCAAGGCGACAGCCAGTCCTTCGCCGCCTGCTTTGCGCCGTGTGGTGTTGCCGAACAGGTTTAAAACTTTTTCTTTTTAAATTTAAAATACAAAGCGCTCTGCTGACTATGCATGCCGTTCGCCGATCGGCGCACTGTCACTGGCGTACACGCAAGCATGGCTGGGCACACATAATACCGCACATGGACGCGTGCGTTTCGCTCGCACGCAGCACGCCAACGTGCGACGCAAGAGTGAGACAGCCTGAGGGAGATTCCGTGCGGCTGCTACGTGGGAGCGGAGCAGCGCGCGCGGCGAGGAGGAAATCGCGTTCTCTCGCAATGTTGTGTGTGTTGTTGTTCGAACAAAACGAGTTGAATACGAGCGAGCGCACCGAGCACGTTGCCGCTGCAATGCCGATGCGTACGACGCAGACAACGACGGTCAACGACGGAGGAGATTCCGACGTACGGGAGTGAGAAATGTGCTCGCTCGCAAGCCTGGCTCCGTACGTACGGCCTTTACAAGTACGTCATGCGATTGCCGATCGGACGAGAAGCTCATGCATAGCATACACATGCACGCATTCACACACCAAGAGTGCCAGTCAGCTGCGTGCACGAAAAGGATCGCAGGCGCGCGCGTCCTGTGACTGTGTTGGTAAATAAGTGAATCGTCATCGGCCGTGCAGCAGTGGCGGGCGAGCGAGATAGCTGGTTGCTGTTGCTTCGAATAACTGAAACGGAACAGTAAACATGGCGCCGTGGTAGAGCTAGCATATCACTTCGGACGAGATTGTTGTATTGTCGTCGGGCGCAGACACACCGCACGCTATCTCAACTCGCAGCAAGCATTTATTTATAATTTTCGCGTTGCGTTCGACGGCTGTTTTTCGTTACGATTGCGGGCGCGCAACGAGTGATTGCGTGCGTATTCGCGTACGAACACAACATGTGCGAGCGGAACTCGGTGCTTGTGCAATGATGAATCATGGTGTTTTTCTGCTGCGACACGCACCATCAACAACAGCGTTGCTCTGCCGCATCTTCTTTCTTCAGAGGCATTCCCTGCGTGAATCGCACTTGTGAATCGTCTGCGGTGCATCATTGCCAAGTGCATGGGACTGGCGCGAGGAGCTGATGAGCTGCTGTGAGTGCGCGCGCGCGCACACATCTGTGAATGGTGCAACCAACAACAACAACAACAAACAAAACGTAGCGCAGCCACGCAAACGAGTGCCAAAACAGTTTTGTTGCTACAACAAAAATCCGCATGCTGCCGTTGCCGCCGCCGCGTTAGTGGATCAGATAACCGAATAGTGCGCGGACGGATAGCGAGTGAGTGCGAATGCGTCGACGTCTCCATTGAGTGTGTGTCGTGCGGGCGCGAGATCCGCGCACTCCGGCTGGGGATTTAAACGGACCTATTATTATTGTTATACGCAATTGCCGTGATTACATTCGAGTGCGGCCGAGAGAGCGGGAGCGGAGGAGCGCGCGCGTTTGCACTCTCCTCACGAGGAGCGCAAGCACAGCGGCAGACTCGATTGAATTCCAACAATAATAACACACATCAATGAGAATTATTAAATTACGAATGGCAGCCGAGGATTGGTGACGGCGTGTCCGCGTCTCGCATATGTGTGCGTCGCCGTGTGGTGACGAATAATTCGGTGCGTGAATCTCGCGCGCACTGCGCTGTGCGTTGTGTGTGTGTGTGTTGCGTGTGTGCCAACAACAGCCAATTCGAAAAACCGCGATGCGCGAGGAGCAGCCGGATCGCCGCACAAACGCCGCAGCTGGATGTGGTAATTCCTCCTCGTCGTAGAACGCACGCTGATTGGAAAGATTGCAAGTGTGAAAGAAGGAGAGCAAACACCGTTTGTATCAAAGGTGAGAGACAATACAAAACGCACGCCAATCAAAAGAACTCAACAACTTATGAATTCTTTTGCGCTTGTTGGCGTTTCCATGGTAACCGCTAAATAACTCATCAGCATGTCGTAAAAATGTTGGAATATTGCTAGACAATGAGGGAGAGAATGAGGCGTAAGAAACGTAAATATCCGCAGTGGCAACGAGAGCGGTGGCGATGTTCAGGCTTGAATTTTGCACGGTATTGTACTTTGGCGCCGTGTTGACTATCACTTTGGCGTCATATGCTGTCTGTGTTGTCTCGCACAGCCTCCCTACTTCTCCCGCGCCGCACCGCGTTCGTCTCGCTCACAGCACGCTAATCGCGGCCCGGCGCGTATCTCTTGTCCGTCGCCACGGCGAACGCAGAGCGCCATACAAACACATGCAAAAACGTGAGATGGATACATTGTATGCGTGTGTATGTGTGTGTGAGTGTTGGATGCCTTTCCTTTCATTGGCATCCTCCACCTTTTGCTACCTCAATTTCTAACCTATCTTTGCTTTTAATTACAATACAATCCAACCTGCATAAATTAAAAGTAATCGTGTCATGTTTCATATATAATTAACACGCGCAATATGTAATTTGTAATCGAGTCTTTTCGCGGTTGGATAGCGAAATTCAAGTGTCACTTTCCATTGAAGCGCAGTCGCGCGTGTGACTCACGTCGACCGCCGGCCTGGGTCAAAAACTCGTTTGACGTTAATTACGCATAATTGCTGATAACGTCGCCGAATTGTATAGTCGGCCAATGATGATGATGATGATGACATGCGCGCGCGCTCGGTGCAAATGTAAAATCGGAATGCACCGAATGAATATTTATTTGCACAAATACAATGATAATATGGCTCATATTGTTTTGTTCATCGGGCGGGGGGGCCAGTGTGTGTGTGTATGGATCAAGTAGGCTTCAGTACGTACAGCATGGTTTGCATTGTGTTTCACGCTCGGCGCTCAAACGCATTTTATTTTGTTGTTGCTGTACAGCAGTGTGCGGAGACATTTGTCAGTTGTATGTTACGTTACGTATGCATGTATTTACGTACTACACACACTCTAGCGCAATTGCTTGGTTTGCTTTGCTTTGCTTTGCTTTGCTTTGCGATGTGTAATACGCTGCGGCATTCGACCGAACGCGAAACTCTGCTATCTGGCTGCTTTTTGCTGCTCGTAACATAATTCCGCAATCGAATTACGTAGGTGCTGCAAGAATGTGTTCAGCATGTTTTCTAAACAGGCACGTAATTGCTACATCTCTTCCACGTATTTAAATAATCCGCACGCGAAGTGTATTCGCGTGAAACTTACTCACAATTCCATTAACAGCTTAGATACGTATCTGCGTTTTGTTCACTTTGCATTCGGTCGTCAATGAACTTAGGGATTTTTTGCGGTGTATTTCGCGTGTAGCGTGTCGACTTTTGAGCGATGCAAAATGCACGTGAACTGCGGTTATTTTTAATACGTACAAATTTCGTTGCGACTGCTGCTGGTCGCCGCTTGCGCGCGCGAAAATTGGGTCGTCCTAATAAACATGACATTGTATAATCTATTTGATTATTCGCAGTAATTGTCCATGTTGTTATTGTTATTATTATTATGAACGCATGCTGCATTCGGTTATAATGAGCGTGGGCAACGTTTGAATTGCATCTTTTGTTTTTGCCGCCGCCATGGAGGCAGCACGAAGGAATTATCAACGCTTGTTGTTCGTTATGCCGCATGCAAATTAAATGTGATGATGATGAGGATGATGATGATTATTGCGACGGCAACCTGTTGGCGGCGGGCGGATTGCAGTTTGATAAGTGCGCGCGTGCGCGATGCGTTGTGTGCGTCAATATTTGTTTGTTTATGCACGGACGATGGCCGACGTGCGCGCGTGTCTAATGAGCAACTCCAACGCCGACGCGACACACGGCGGAATCCTCAGAAATGCAATACGACGACGAGTTTTTCACCCATCCACTTGCAATTCGTACCCGCGCGGCAAGAGAAGGAAAGCGAGTGAGGAGTTCTCAGTACGTACGGACAAGTCAGTGTCGATTTCTCGGAAAATCAACAGCCAGGTAGCTCACGTAATCCTTCTCGGAAGTTCAAACGCAGCGAACGTGTCAAGTATTGTGTGAATGTTAGTGAGTGTGTGTGTGCACGTGTGTGTTCATTGGTCGCGCAGACGCATTTATGTGTTGTCGCCGTCCTTCTTTGATTTTAATTCCATTGTTGATGGATGAATGCAATGTGCGTGCTGCATTTGCAACGCAACAGGTTCTACTCTTGCCGGTGCAGAGTGCACATGGGGGATACCTGCTTTTTGTACGCATGCGTTCATGAGTAACACCTGCTAGCCAGTTTTCGACTTCCCCTTTATTTTGTTTCGCATTTCGGGTGTTCGTGCATAGTGGCTCGGCTTTCGTGCACATGTTGTTTACCTCTGTGCAAGTGTGCATCTCAACATCATCATCATCATCATCATCATCATCAGTGCGATTCGAAAACGTTCTTTCGTTGTATGGATATTTAAATGGTGCTTTCTTCCCCAATATGCAACAACGTGCATCTGCTCCATCTGTATGTAAGATGATTAATTTGATTTCTCTTCTTTGCTGCTGCTGCTGCTTCTTGTTTTGTTCATCGTGAATGTGGTGTTATCAATTCTGCAATGTATTTAATGCTATAACAATGCACGCGTTGTGGTTTCCGATATGTTGTTATTTATGTGATGCGAGAGTGCGTTATCAATATACGCCTTGAGGTTGAGCAATGATTTTCGTTCGGTTCGATCGCATGCGCGCGATGCTGTTGTTTTGTTCGGCTTGAGGCAGCATCGCGCGCGCCGGCCAATTAAATCAAATAAAACAGATAGGAACCTATCACAAATTGACATCATCCTCTCGTGCGCTACTACACAATTTTAATCAACTTTAGCGCAACTTGCTTGAACTTATGTATTTCAAACAGATTAATTATCCATAAACAATCCCCAACTGAGAGACCGCGTCGATTCGATATTCCGAATGTATGTAATCATTATTTGACTGCTGTGCGCCGACATGGATGCGTAAATAATTTATTATTTGTCTGTGAAATCACACTTTTCCTAATAGATAAACGACGCGCGCAGTGCCCAATAATGAGTCATTCGACAATATTTTTTGACGTTTAGCACTCATGCACTAATAGTACAACTGTATGCTTTTTTTTCACCTTGCATTCTGTTACTAAATATTTAATAGTATTATGTAATTGTGCGCTTATTGTGATTCATGCATGGCGCATCGCCTTATTCCATTGGCAATTCAATCGTAAATTAAAACGTTTGGAACGTTTCTCGGAATGTAAAAAAGGAGCACGAGTAACCAACTAATGCTGCTTACTCGTATTTCAGCAGCAAGCAGTGTCATTAATTAAGATTTTCATATATAAATATATTAAAGCAAATATGCCAAGCATCATAAACGATTGCGTAGGCCGTGTTGTTATCAGCGCTTATCAACACTGCTCGCCTAGTGAGTCACACATGTACATATATGTATGTAGTCAATTCTAATGAGATAGTAATGGAAATGCTCATTCAATTATTCGAATTTGTTTGCACATAAATCTTATGATGTTTTCTTTTCCATTGAATTCGTACACTCATTGCGTGTGTGGTTTGATTGCAGATAGGAGACCATGGACAAGTGCAGCGAGAGCAATAAGTACTTGCACAAGAAGTTCAAGAAGCAGACGAGCATCGAACCGAGCATCGTCGTCGCCAGCCATGTGCCAACGCAGCGCGTTCCGGAGCAGCATCAGCAGCCGTTCTGGCATCATCCGAACCACCATAGTAGTACAAATAGTGATGAAAGCACGCTAAAGTCTTCCATATCAGTTCGGCCGGCGGGCGGCACGCGGCCCGGTGTCGGCGACTCGGGGTACACGCTGATTAAATTCTGCGAGCTGTACGATCGCCAGGAGCCGCCGGGGGCGACTGCGTTGGTCGTTCGGCAAATAGATAGCAGTGAACAATCGGACGAGGACATATCAAACACTAGTAGGCTTAAGCGCAGCGGTGCCAAGGAGCCATCCGCCACCGAAGAGCACTTTATTCGTTCGTCTTCCATTGCGGCCGAAAGTAGTAGGCTCGTAGCGAGTAGTAATCATCGCGTGGCGCTGCTCGATGATGCGAGGGAGGAGGTCGGCGCGCCGAACACGAACGCCTCGACGTCGACGTCGACGTCCAACGGCGCCGTCTCCAGCGGCGGCGGCGGCAAGTATGTCTGCCCGTATTGTAATCTCGCGTGCAGTAAACCGAGCGTCCTCCAGAAACATATCAGAGCGCACACCAACGAGCGCCCGTATCCGTGCCAAAGTTGCAATTTCAGCTTCAAGACGCGCAGCAATCTCTACAAGCATTGCAGATCGCGCACGCACGTCAATCGCGTGATGGGCAACAAAAGTCAGGACGGCGATCTGCATCCCATGGCGACGATATCACCGCCGCCTCCGACGTCCTCCCTGTCGACGCAGCTCGATCGGCCGTCCGTGATTGCCGACGCGCCGATGGGCTATCTGAACAATAATCGCGACGAGCTGCCGATGAAAAACAAACCGTATAAACCGCGCTTCCATACCAAGTCGTACTATGACAATGAGAACGAGGAGAACAGTTTGGCGTTTAGCAACGAAAAGAACTCGATGCTGGATGCGCCTGAACATATCAGTGGTGATGCGAATGTAAATAGCAGTCGGCACATGATGATTGGCGGTGGTGGCGTCGATGCGTGTGAACATCGATTGCCACCTGTTGAGAATCACAATTACATCGCCCAATCCCACATTGGAAATCATTCAATTGATATTACTAGAAATAATAACAATAATGACGAACCATTGAATTTGACCAATAAGAATCGCAAGCGCTGCATGAGCGAGGTGTTTAGCGAGCCGACCAAGAAGAGTCTCATCAAAGAGTTGCTTTTGAAGAATTTATGCGCTGATAGTAACATGCAGTGTCCGCATTGCAAGATGATCTTTCGCACGTTTACCGAATTGGAGCTGCATAAGATGAAGATGTGCAAGGGACGTGGTGCATCACGATACAATCGCAGTAGTAGTGTGAATGTCGCATCGATTCTCACGCAGAATAAGAATGCATTCGATAGCATGCCGCAGATTGCGTCAATGTTTCATATGAAATCACCGGGACCATTTTTAGGCAAGACGCGGCTGGTGGACTCGGATAAGAGTAAATCATTCTCGTGCGATGATAGCATCCAAGGCGGCGGTATCCGTGAACTGGGCAAGGAGAGTCCGTACTATCAATCTTCGTTCGACTTCTTCTGCGACAAGACGAGGAAGCCGACGGTGAAGCTGTTTGGTGGCGAGGTGAAAGTGATGCAAGCGAGCGGTCTGCACGAGAATGGCGATGTGCATCATTCGCATGCTGGCGGCGAGCGCGGAGAGTACAAGAGCACCGGGAAATTGAGCGAGAATCGCGTCATTCGCAACACGCTGCAGTCAGGTGGAATCGTCGTGCATGCGGCTGAGAAGCAGCAGCAAAATGCGTCCGTTATAAAAACAAATGAGAAGATTGAAAATAGAAGCGCGGAGAGCCGCGACGACTACGCGAATATTATGGATTTCAGTCAGAACGCTGCCAAGTTGCTGGCGCCGAATTTAAAGCAGCTGAATTTGACCATACCCGGAATTCCGGCGCTGAATAAGTTTATAGAAACGTCGCAGCCGTCGTTGCTCACCATCAGCCAGCCGGCGAAACCGCAGCCGCCCGCGATTGCCGATGGCGATTTGAAGAATCCATTAAGTTTGCTCGTTAATGGCAAAGTCGTACGCCACGTGCCGGGTATGCCCGGCCCGGTGGCGGCCGAGACAATCAAGCCCAAGATACAAATTACGCCTGTTAATGATGATCTGGTCAAGTCGCTCACGACGGCGACGATGACGACGACCAGTATTGTGTCATCGCCGGCCACCGTCAAAGTTGAGGTGCAAAGTCCACCGTCGACCATCATAAATGCCTGCACCACCAGCAGCAACGTAAAGGTGGAAGGACTCGATTCTCGACCCGATGTATTACCATCGCGCAAGTTTGCGCGACCCAACAGCCTGGCGCTGAAACCATCGAGCGCCTCGCTGAAGCATCATCATGGCTTGACGCCCACGATGTTTAATCAAATACTCATCAGTCCGGATACGCCGCGCGGCGACAAGAAGTATAACGAGCAGTTTCTGCACGGAAACTATTTCAGCTACTTGGGACTGAAGAGCTCGACGCGGCCCGTTTATTGTACGCTGAACAAGACGCAGCCGTTCTACGTGCCGCACTTCAAGAAGCTGAGCATGTACTCCGAATGGCGGCAGCAGGATAACAAGTCTGATAAATTGTATGTCAGCAATTACGATAGCAGGCAGCGCAACAGTCGATACTTTATTGCGGGCAAATATAGAGCGGATAATCTTGTTCACTCCAGTTATAAGGTATGATTATATCTCTCGTACCGGAAATCCGAGAAGATGGCTAACATGTTTTCCGCTTTTTGTATTTCCAGTACGTGGCCGGTGATGCGACGAGGAAAACGCAAGATGTTCCAATCAATGCGAATGGCAAGCCAACGATATTAGGCGGTTACGAATCTCATGATGATTACACCTATGTGAGAGGCAGAGGTGAGTCATACACGTTGTCCTCTTATTCATAATCCAATTATTATTAATAGCTGCATTGTCTGTGTATCTATATTTATATCGGATCATCGTTATGATTTTTAAACTTTACACCTTTTATTTGTTGAAAATTCCAATACTAACCAACTCGTTCATAGTTCAACGTTATCCTGAATTGTGTTTGTCTGCTTTCTCTGCAATAACGCAAATACAAGTCAGATAACAATCAAATGCGTAATGATGATACTAACAGTGTAGATGATAGTATTTTGTGATATTGTTATTCACGTTTTGTTATTTTCTTCCGGCGACCAAATTCGAATTGCACCAATCAGAAAATTATGCGCCGCGCTGTCTGTGTTTGTCCGTGCATTAATTGGTCTCCTACAACCTTGACGTGCATTGTACAAAACAATAGTGATATTTTTACGAGTGCTCTATAGAAAATAGTAGTAATATTTTCTACTTGTTCCTCTTCAACTTAATTTGCCAACTTGTTGTGCCAATCTTTTTCATTTTCCGACCTCTCTTGTGTTCTTCTGACTGAATGTAATGAGCCGTTATGTTATAGGCCGAGGCCGTTTCGTGTGCGATCAGTGTGGGATACGTTGTAAAAAGCCATCGATGCTAAAAAAACATATTCGGACGCATTCGAATGAACGTCCGTATACGTGCAGAGAATGCAAATTTAGGTAAATTAAAAAATTATTCACTAGTACTGTACATACTACACGCATATGTAGAGTGGTAGTAAGCACATAATGCGCATTGATTCGTTTCGATAAGAATAAAACAATGGACGTATTGATGTATTTTTAGTTTCAAAACTAAGGGCAACCTAACGAAACACTTGAAGAGCAGATCGCATACGCTAAACAACAGCACTTCAGCGAGTACTAGCGCAAGCGAAACCGATTCAGTTAAATCCGCACGCATTAGCGGTGGTTCGCCGACTTCCGGCTCCGAAATTGATGTTGATGATAGCGGTATGGATACGGATGGTAAGGATATCCACTTTTGTTCAAATTTCTTTATCTCTGATACGCGGCGAAATTTTCTATGATTGGTGCATTAGTTAGTTGTGCGCATTTTATTATTAACTAACTATATGCTTTATTTGTTAGTACTGGGCAATGACAATTTGTTTTAAAATGTGTTGTATTTGTAGATGATACATCGACGAGAAACCAGGAACAGGAAGCTGCGTATGGACTTTTATCGCTTTCCCAGAAAATTAATCCACCATTGAAAGAACTGCAATCGCCGTCAACGATCGAGGCAAAGTGTAGCTTTATCAATGCGGAACAATTAGCCCAAGTGTCAAAGACGAATTACGCTAAGAATAAAATTTTGGACCATAACGTGTCGCTGAACACGATCAAACTGAGTGGCGGCGCATCAAGCGAAACCATCGCGGCGGAGAGCATTGAAATGCTGAGTTCGTACCAGGGCATTAGTCGGCCGCTAACATATCCTTATACCACGCAGAACACTGCCAACGAGGAATCACTACACTCATCCTCGTCGACATCGATCTCGAGCGAAGCATCCAGAGACCAATCTCCCGAACACAATATCATACATTTCAATGTAATTAAACGCTACAACTCGCATGCGAAGACGACACCTTCCGCGGATCGCCTGATGACCAATACGAGGGAATTCTACAGACAGCAATTATCGCCAACGACGCCGACCAATGACCAACCACAACAATTGCGACCGGTAGTAGCCGCCGAGGATCGTAAAAGGAAACTCTCCGTTTCAAGCGATAGCTGCAACTACAACAAAGTCGTTCTTAATGAGTCAGAAGCGATGGACTTATCGGTCAACGAAAAGGTGAATAACAATACGGCGACTGAGTATCGAAAGGAACAACACGTGTTTAAAAATACGAAGAATAATCGTTTATCTGCGTCGGAAGAAAATTATCCTGTTGATCATTATCCAATACAGACTCCAATACAAAATAATAAAACGCAAAGTAAGTACAAGTTCGTAACGAGGTGCTTGAATGCCGATGTAAATATGAATGTTGTTGTGATTTCAGATGGATTAATTAAAATGCGTGATTATGACAATAGTGCCATGGAAACACTTGCTGATATCGCTACGAAACAGGAGAAACTAGAGAAGAATTCGGTGGCGAAAAATGTCGCGACCGAATTTCTTAAATTAGCCACGCAAAACGAAAATTTAAAGACTGAAGAAAAATCCTTTGCGGTT
This sequence comes from Aleochara curtula, assembly GCA_963978815.1. Lineage (NCBI taxonomy): Eukaryota > Metazoa > Arthropoda > Insecta > Coleoptera > Staphylinidae > Aleochara > Aleochara curtula. The sequence continues at coordinate 12,162,076 of OZ022216.1, read as the reverse complement.
TCGATAAGTGTTGTTCCTAACAATGACTTAATAGTTAAGTCGGAAGAGAACAAGAATTGCACGATATGCAATAAAACCTTCAACAAGCCATCACAGTTACGCTTACATATGAATATTCACTACTTAGAGAGACCGTATAGATGCGATTCTTGTTCAGTTAGTTTTCGCACCAAGGGCCATCTTCAAAAGCACGAGAGAAGCGCTAGTCATCACAATAAAGTAATATATTTTTGCTTGTTAATGTTACAGTAATTAATTGTGTATGATTGTAGCTTTCAACCTCTCCTGCCTTGTCTTCGATGGAGCCGAGACCATTTAAATGCACTGATTGTAGTATAGCATTTCGAATCCACGGCCATTTGGCAAAACATCTACGGTCCAAGTTGCACATTTTAAAATTGGAATGTCTCTCAAAGATACCGTATGGTCTGTACGCTGAATTAGAGCGTTCCAATAGTCTATTGACTGAAATAAACACGGCAGACGGCGTGCAGTGCTTGGATAGTTTAAAGGTAAGCATAAAGATGTTTGATATTGAGTGCGTAAAATTCTATCTATTTTGTCTACTTGTGCTGCAGGCGTTAGCGAAACGAATCTTTAATAGCGATCCAAGTAAATTGAACCAACAAAGGGACAAAACTATACAGTTTGCGGATGCATCAAGTAGTTAGTATTATTAAATATTACTTTCATTAAAAAAACAACGCAGCAATCAGGGCAGTGATTTGGGTGATATGAAGTCATTAATTTACAATTATTCTCGTTTAGTCATATTGAAAAACGCAAGGAGGAGTACGTTTAATATATGTATTTTAATTTTGATAAATGGCTTCATGCTCACATTATCAGTCCAAGACTGAGTCACACGTAAACTATAGCAACTGTGAACACAATGCGAATGCATTATTTGTTACGTTAAAGTTAACTTAAGAAAATTTTAGTCGTATCAGACGCTTTGAATCTATAAAACAGATATTGTTTGTATCAAATGACATCAAGAGAAACAAACTAGAAACTACGAGAATTTGAAATTATCAAATATAACAAACGAAATGAAATTAAATGTGATATAGATAATATTATGAAAGTTATGCAAAACAAGTATGAATGACTAATTTAACATATTAATAATATACATGCAACAATATGAAGAAAGAACATAGAATAATATTTTAGGATGAAATGTTTTCTTTTAGAATCGATATTATTAACAAACATAAATATGAGAACAATGGTTCATGTTTACTGTTTTTTAGATTTTCAAGTGCTATAGATGTCCTATAACATATATTAATTATCTGAGGATAACTTTCATATCAAATTTTAGGAAAAAACATACAATCGAGCCAATATCTTTGGGAATAAGGGTTTATTTGAAAACGCTTTATTGTTGTAACATTTATCATCATTTTAATGGGCTATATAATTAAAATACACACGATATTCAACAAGAACATCATCATCATGTGATTGATTGATGTTTAGGAAAACTATTAGTGCAATTTTAACGCCAACCTATTTGCTTTTAAGAGACTTAACTATATTTTGATTTGCGTATAAAGGAGAATTATTGTTCTACAAAATATGGTCGGCGTGTGAAACAAGTGGCAAGAATTATGTAGATGATGATGTTGTTTCAAATCTTAGAAGAATGAACTGTTTATAAAGTTTAGTTTATACGCTGTATGATATACATGTGCATATTTAAATATTACGACTAGAAGAGAAGTACCTATGTAAATCTAAGTATATAGGAAACAAACGGAGGAGATACCTAGTTGATTCTTCTCTTAATATTTTTGTTCTCATTAATTAATTCGTTTAGTAGGATATATAAATATTAAGATCAGTTAAGATGAATCAAAGAGTACAATATTATAATTGTTATTATGTAAATGAGCATATTTGTTTTCGTTTATTATTATAAAAATCTGTTTTATTCAAAAATATTTCATCGGAAGTGTACGTGAATGAAAACAAACATCATTGTTACTATAAAATTAATATTTATTATTATCAATAACTTAACAATATTTCGGTTAACATGTGCAGATTTATTTAGGCTGGCGATTTTGTGACATGGAATAATCCGGCCATGGCATCTTGTAGTGCTCGTAAGCAGGCGATATTTGTTTTAAATCCACCAGCGCGTTCTTGGGTTGTTTCTGCTCGTATGTGTCGCACATAGCCAGCATCCATTATTTCATTCATCGACGGCGGTGTTGGTCCATTATATTCAAATGTGATTGGTTTATATATGAACAAAGGCCCTTCTTCGATTTTAACTGGAAGGAATGTTTGTTGTTGGCCAAACATTACACCCGATGAGAAATGTGTTTTTCGTTCAGGAACTTTAACTTCGGGAATAATTTGTTCTTCAACTTGTTTATTTTGTGCAAAGTGCTCAATTATGTTGGATGCATTTGCATTTGAAAACATTAACTCGTCAATAAGTGCTTCTTTTTGTGCAATCTTCTTCTTTTTTGTTGATACCTCTTCTAGTTTTATATGATTCCGTCGTAATTCATCTTGTTGTTTTTCCAGTTCTAAGATTTCTTCAAGTTCATACTCTTCTCTTCCTATCTTGGTCTTGTTCTTCAGGATAACTTCACGATTCTCTTTCTTATAGGTTTCAATTTTCTTATTTGTCTCTACAATATCAATATCATGTGTTAGATTATAAATAATTGTTTCTACTTCTTCTAAGTAATCATTGTATTCAGCCAGTGTTGCAAAGTCCTCCTCCTTTTTATTAAAGTCTCTGAGGACTCGTTTACGTATATCTACTTCTTTCTCAACAACAGGATCCTCAAAAAGTTGAACTCTGAAGTTAATTCTTCTTAATGGGATTGAACATTCAGGACAAGCACCAGATCCTTTAAAATTTACACTTGTATAGATAGGAATTCAATGTTTATTATCCTTTACCTTTTAAAAACAGAAGCTCCACACAACTTTCACACAAGGCATGACCACATACGTTTACCATCATTTTTAAAGATGGATTTTGGAATTTGCTTGTTTTGCATCTTGGGCAGATTGTATCTTCCATATTTATGATGAAAACTTAATGAAATGTTAATTTAAGATATAACATAAGACACCAGTGAAAGAGGTTATGTGTAAACTACCGAGCATTGGGTCTGATTGGGTCATGATGCAAGCAAGCACGGATGCCCTTTAAAGAAAGTGTTAGAGAGAGAAACACTGTGGCGCCATTTGTTCGACTCTCGCCGGAAATTTTCTTCAGTGTTCGTCATTCGTGTATTATCTATTGAGTGTGGCGCGCGTAGTGATGGCTGGTTGAAATTGTTGTGATCTGATACGATTGTGAAGTAATTAGGTTGTCGTAATTCATCAATAATGGCTTATCTATTTTGAGTTACGATGATCTTCTATTGAGAAGTGTAATACAACGCATAATATATACAACGTATTCCATGAATACAACAACAATTCTATTGCAATATGGTTGACAACTTTAAGGTTAGGTTCATGCTGCCGCATTCTTAAAGAAAGCAGTAAATATAGTTATAGTTTTTGGAATAGTTTTATTTGAATTATTTACTATGATGGAAACTTACAATTAAGGTATGAACATTTTGTTTGGTTTTGGTCATGCTATAGAATATTATAGCAACACAATTTTACAACAGAATTTGCAAAGCTGTGCATTGAATTTATCAGTTGTATTTCATTGTTGAAGACAGTCAAGACAATGTTTTCCTTGGGAAAACATGAAATAGTTTGTTACTATTTCAATGGAGGTTGAAATTGAATTCTTTTGGAAAATTCCTCAGTCCTCTGCATCTGATGCTGCAACAAACATGGTGAGTATTGTTGCCATTGACTTTTATTCTAGGTAATATAGTTTACTATTAATCATTAATTAGGTTGTTTTCTTTAAGAAAGTCCATCATATTTCCATTTCTATAACCAGTTATGTATTCTTTCAGAAAACCCATCATGGTGCCACATCTGATGCGGTGAGCTGGAACGAACTTGGTATGTATGTTGGCACATGTGCTTCGGTACATGTTTGCCACTTAGTTTTATTATAACTCTTATTGTTTACCCACAATAACTAATTATGTATTCTTTCAGAAAATCCATCATGGTTTCACTTCTGATGCGGCGAACTGGAACGAACTTGGTAAGTCTGTTGGCACATGTGCTTCGGTACATGTTTGCCACTTAATTTATTATAACTCTAATTGCTTACACACAATAACTAGTTATGTATTCTTTCAGAAAATCCATCATGGTGCCACTTCTGATGCTGCCAGCTGGAACGAACTTGGTAAGTGTGTTGGCACATGTGCTTCGGTACATGTTTGTCACTTGGTTTTTTTATAACTCTTATTGTTTACCCACAACAACTAATTATGTATTCTTTCAGGAACCCCATCATGGTGCCACTTCTGATGCTGTGAGCTGGAACGAACTTGGTATGTATGTTGGCACATGTGCTTTGGTACATGTTTGCCACTTAGTTTTATTATAACTCTTATTGTTTACCCACAATAACTAATTATGTATTCTTTCAGAAAATCCATTATGGTGTCACTTCTGATGTTGCGAACTGGAACGAACTTGGTAAGTATGTTGGCACATGTGCTTCGGTACATCTTTGCCACTTGGTTTTTTTATAACTCTTATTGTTTACCCACCACAACTAATTATGTATTCTTTCAGAAAACCCATCATGGTGCCACTTCTGATGCTGTGAGCTGGTACAAACTTGGTATGGATGTTGGCACATGTGCTTCGGTACATGTTTGCCACTTATTTTTATTATAACTCTTATTGTTTACCCACAATAACTAATTATGTATTCTTTCAGAAATTCCATCATGGTGCCACTTCTTATGCGGCGAACTGGAACGAACTTGGTAAGTCTGTGGCACATGTGCTTCGGTACATGTTTGCCACTTATTTTATTATAACTCTTATTGCTTACACACAATAACTAGTTATGTATTCTTTCAGAAAATCCATCATGGTGCCACTTCTGATGCTGCCAGCTGGAACGAACTTGGTAAGTGTGTTGGCACATGTGCTTCGGTACATGTTTGCCACTTGGTTTTTTTGTAACTCTTATGGTTTACCCACTTACTAATTATGTATTCTTTCAGAAAATCCATCATGGTGTCACTTCTGATGCTGGGAACTGGAACGAACTTGGTAAGTATGTTGGCACATGTACTTCGGTACATGTTCACCACTTGGTTTGTTTATAACTTTTATTGTTTACCCACAATAACTAATTATGTATTCTTTCAGAAAATCCATCATAGTGCCACTTCTGATGCTGCCAGCTGGAACGAGCTTGGTAAGTATGTTGGCACATGTGCTTCGGTACATGCTTGCCCCTTACTTTTATTCTAGCTGCTGTAGTTTAAGAATTATTACGAATTATGCATTTATTTGCAGGTATTTGATGACTATTCAATATAACCCATTCGCAGGACAAACGCCCGGGGTAGTTATCACTATATTTTATTATACATTGTTATGGATATCATTTTTAATAATAAATTGATTATTAAATTTGAATTACTAGTGCTGACACCTATTGTAGGCAATAAAACTTATTGCAGGTACCTTACCTTACCAAATAGTTCCGCTATTAACTCAGAGAGGTCGCTACTAGTAAATGCATTACTGGTTGCCTACAATAAAATTTAAAAAATTTGTTGTTCTTGCTCCATTCATGTCATTGAAAAAGTTTCAATGTTATCAGCGCTGATAAGTCGAAAACTTTTTCGCCACAAAAGTGAAATTTTAAAAATTGAATAACTATTAAACTAATTGTCCTACCGTCTTGTGTGATAGCTTATTTTAATCAGCTCATTAAGCTTGCCCCGTATACCAAATTTCAGCCATTTTCATTCCATATTGTAATTGAAAATAGATTGTGCTCAGACTTAGTAAACAGGTAAAGCTCATCAAGCTGATTAATATAAGCTATCGCACACCCCTGTAGGGCAATTAGTTTAGGAGTTATTCAATTTTTAAAATTTCACATTTGTGACGAAAAAGTTTTTGACTTATCAGTGCTGATAACATTGAAACTTTTTCAATGACACGCATAGAGCAGGAGATATAAAATTATTGGATTCTATTTCAATTCTAATTGGATTCTTATTAGATTCTAATTGGATTCTTATTAGATTCTAATTGGATTCTTATTAGATTCTAATTGGATTCTTATTAGATTCTAATTGGATTCTTATTAGATTCTTATTGGATTCTTATTAGATTCTTCTTATTGCATTCTTATTAGATTCTAATTGGATTCTTATTAGATTCTTCTTAGTGGATTCTTATTGCATTCTTATTAGATTCTCATTGGATTCTTATTAGATTCTAATTGGATTCTTATTAGATTCTAATTGGATTCTAATTGGATTCTGATTAGATTCTCATTGGATTCTTATCAGATTCTTCTTATTGCATTCTTATTAGATTCTAATTGGATTCTGATTGCATTCTTATTAGATTCTCATTGGATTCTGATTGCATTCTTATTAGATTCTCATTGGATTCTGATTGCATTCTTATTAGATTCTCATTGGATACTGATTGCATTCTTATTAGATTCTCATTGGATTCTGATTGCATTCTTATTAGATTCTAATTGGATTCTTATTAGATTCTAATTGGATTCTTATTATTGCATTCTTATTAGATTCTAATTGGATTCTGATTGGATTCTTATTGGATTCTTCTTAGTGGATTCTTATTAGATTCTCATTAGATTCTAATTGGATTCTGATTGCATTCTTATTAGATTCTCATTGGATTCTTATGGGATTCTTCTTAGTGGATTCTCATTAGATTCTTATTAGATTCTTAGTGGATTCATATTAGATTCTAAATGGATTCTTATAAGATTATTTGTAGGGGATTCTTATTAGAATCTCATAAGAATCCAATGAGAATTTAATAAGAATCCACTAAGAAGAATCTAAAAAGAATCCAATCAGAATCCAATTAGAATCTAATAAGAATGCAATAAGAATCCAATTAGAATCTAATAAGAATGCAATAAGAAGAATCTAATAAGAATCCAATGAGAATCTAATCAGAATCCAATTAGAATCTAATAAGAATCCAATTAGAATCTAATAATAATCCAATTAGAATCCAATTAGAATCTAATAAGAATCCAATTAGTATCTAATAAGAATCCAATTAAAATCTAATAAGAATCCAATTAGAATCTAATAAGAATCCAATTAGAATTGAAATAGAATCCAATAATTTTATATCTCCTGCTCTATGCGTGTCATTGAAAAAGTTTCAATGTTATCAGCACTGATAAGTCAAAAACTTTTTCGTCACAAATGTGAAATTTAAAAATTGAATAACTCCTAAACTAATTGCCCTACAGGGGTGTGCGATAGCTTATATTAATCAGCTTGATGAGCTTTACCTGTTTCTGAGCACAATCTATTTTTAATTACAATATGGAATGAAAATGGCTGAAATTTGGTATACGGGGCAAGCTTAATGAGCTGATTAAAATAAGCTATCACACAAGACGGTGGGACAATTAGTTTAATAGTTATTCAATTTTTAAAATTTCACTTTTGTGGCGAAAAAGTTTTCGACTTATCAGCGCTGATAACATTGAAACTTTTTCAATGACATGAATGGAGCAAGAACAACAAATTTTTTAAATTTTATTGTAGGCAACCAGTAATGCATTTACTAGTAGCGACCTCTCTGAGTTAATAGCGGAACTATTTGGTAAGGTAAGGTACCTGCAATAAGTTTTATTGCCTACAATAGGTGTCAGCACTAGTAATTCAAATTTAATAATCAATTTATTATTAAAAATGATATCCATAACAATGCATAATAAAATATAGTGATAACTACCCCGGGCGTTTGTCCTGCGAATGGGTTATATTGAATAGTCATCAGATACCTGCAAATAAATGCATAATTCGTAATAATTCTTAAACTACAGCAGCTAGAATAAAAGTAAGGGGCAAGCATGTACCGAAGCACATGTGCCAACATACTTACCAAGCTCGTTCCAGCTGGCAGCATCAGAAGTGGCACTATGATGGATTTTCTGAAAGAATACATAATTAGTTATTGTAGGTAAACAATAAAAGTTATAAACAAACCAAGTGGTGAACATGTACCGAAGCACATGTGCCAACATACTTACCAAGTTCGTTCCAGTTCCCAGCATCAGAAGTGACACCATGATGGATTTTCTGAAAGAATACATAATTAGTTATTGTGGGTAAACAATAAAAGTTATAAAAAAACCAAGTGGCAAACATGTACCGAAGCACATGTGCCAACATACTTACCAAGTTCGTTCCAGTTCGCAACATCAGAAGTGACACCATAAAGGATTTTCTGAAAGAATACATAATTAGTTATTTGTGGGTAAACAATAATAGTTACAAAAAAACCAAGTGGCAAACATGTACCAAAGCACATGTGCCAGCACACTTACCAAGTTCGTTCCAGCTCACAGCATCAGAAGTGGCACCATGATGGGTTTTCTGAAAGAATACATAATTAGTTGTTGTGGGTAAACAATAAGAGTTATAAAAAAACCAAGTGGCAAACATGTACCGAAACACATGTGCCAAAACACTTACCAAGTTCGTTCCAGCTGGCAGCATCAGAAGTGGCACCATGATGGGTTTTCTGAAAGAATACATAACTAGTTATTGTGTGTAAGCAATTAGAGTTATAATAAAATAAGTGGCAAACATGTACCGAAGCACATGTGCCAACAGACTTACCAAGTTCGTTCCAGTTCGCCGCATCAGAAGTGACACCATGATGGATTTTCTGAAAGAATACATAACTAGTTATTGTGTGTAAGCAATTAGAGTTATAATAAAATAAGTGGCAAACATGTACCGAAGCACATGTACCAACATACATACCAAGTTCGTTCCAGCTCACAGCATCAGAAGTGGCACCATGATGGATTTTCTGAAAGAATACATAATTAGTTATTGTGGGTAAACAATAAAAGTTATAAACAAACCAAGTGGTGAACATGTACCAAAGCACATGTGCCAACATACTTACCAAGTTTGTTCGAGTTCCCAGCATCAGAAGTGACACCATGATGGATTTTCTGAAAGAATACATAATTAGTAATTGGGTAAACCATAAGAGTTACAAAAAAACCAAGTGGCAAACATGTACCGAAGCACATGTGCCAACACACTTACCAAGTTCGTTCCAGCTGGCAGCATCAGAAGTGGCACCATGATGGATTTTCTGAAAGAATACATAACTAGTTATTGTGTGTAAGCAATAAGAGTTATAATAAAATAAGTGGCAAACATGTACCGAAGCACATGTGCCACAGACTTACCAAGTTCATTCCAGTTCCCAGCATCAGAAGTGACACCATGATGGATTTTCTGAAAGAATACATAATTAGTTATTGTGGGTAAACAATAAAAGTTATAAACAAACCAAGTGGTGAGCATGTACCGAAGCACCTGTGCCAACATACTTACCAAGTTCGTTCCAGTTCCCAGCATCAGAAGTGACACCATGATGGATTTTCTGAAAGAATACATAATTAGTTATTGTGGGTAAACAATAAAAGTTATAAACAAACCAAGTGGTGAACATGTACCGAAGCACATGTGCCAACATACTTACCAAGTTTGTTCGAGTTCCCAGCATCAGAAGTGACACCATGATGGATTTTCTGAAAGAATACATAATTAGTAATTGGGTAAACCATAAGAGTTACAAAAAAACCAAGTGGCAAACATGTACCGAAGCACATGTGCCAACACACTTACCAAGTTCGTTCCAGCTGGCAGCATCAGAAGTGGCACCATGATGGATTTTCTGAAAGAATACATAACTAGTTATTGTGTGTAAGCAATAAGAGTTATAATAAAATAAGTGGCAAACATGTACCGAAGCACATGTGCCACAGACTTACCAAGTTCGTTCCAGTTCGCCGCATAAGAAGTGGCACAATGATGGAATTTCTGAAAGAATACATAATTAGTTATTGTGGGTAAACAATAAGAGTTATAATAAAAATAAGTGGCAAACATGTACCGAAGCACATGTGCCAACATCCATACCAAGTTTGTACCAGCTCACAGCATCAGAAGTGGCACCATGATGGGTTTTCTGAAAGAATATATAATTAGTTGTGGTGGGTAAACAATAAGAGTTATAAAAAAACCAAGTGGCAAACATGTACCGAAGCACATGTGCCAACATACTTACCAAGTTCGTTCCAGTTCGCAACATCAGAAGTGACACCATAAAGGATTTTCTGAAAGAATACATAATTAGTTATTTGTGGGTAAACAATAATAGTTACAAAAAAACCAAGTGGCAAACATGTACCAAAGCACATGTGCCAGCACACTTACCAAGTTCGTTCCAGCTCACAGCATCAGAAGTGGCACCATGATGGGTTTTCTGAAAGAATACATAATTAGTTGTTGTGGGTAAACAATAAGAGTTATAATAAAATAAGTGGCAAACATGTACCGAAGCACATGTGCCAACAGACTTACCAAGTTCGTTCCAGTTCGCCGCATCAGAAGTGACACCATGATGGATTTTCTGAAAGAATACATAACTAGTTATTGTGTGTAAGCAATTAGAGTTATAATAAAATAAGTGGCAAACATGTACCGAAGCACATGTACCAACATACATACCAAGTTCGTTCCAGCTCACAGCATCAGAAGTGGCACCATGATGGATTTTCTGAAAGAATACATAATTAGTTGTTGTGGGTAAACAATAAGAGTTATAAAAAAACCAAGTGGCAAACATGTACCGAAGCACATGTGCCAACATACTTACCAATTTCGTTCCAGTTCGTAGCATCAGAAGTGACACCATGATGGATTTTCTGAAAGAATACATAACTAGTTATTGTGTGTAAACAATAAGAGTTATAATAAAACCATGTGGCAGACATGTACCAACATACCAAATTTATTCCACCTGGTAGCATCAGAAGTCAAACTATAATAAATATTCTGCAAGAAAACATAATTAGTGATTGTGGATAAACAATAAGAGTTATAATAAAACCAAGTTGCAAACATATACCAAAGCACATGTGCCAACATACTTACCAAATTCGTTCCAGCAGGTAGCATCAGAAGTTGAACTATGATGGATTTTCTGCAAGAATTCGACATAATTACTTACTGTTTGTAAAGTATAATAGCTACAATAAAAGTATGTGGTAAAGATTCACAGAAGCTCAAATTCCAACACACTCACCAAGTTTGTTCCACCTGGAAACACCAGAAGTGGAATGGTGATGCATTTTCTGAAAGAACACAACATAATTAGTGATTATTAAAATTTACAATTTAAATAAATTTGAGACTATAAAAGCAAGATCACATTCGTTGTAGCAAGCACACTCCGAGAGTCCGAGAGAATGTTTCGATTCTCGAGAAATCGGTTTTAAGTAAACAATTTAAATAAATTTGACACTATAAGGACAAGATCAAATTTATCTGTGGCAAGGATATTCCATAGCCCTGTGATAGATGCTATGAATGTGATCGATCCGAGAGTCTCGGGTTCGATCCCGGAGAAATCCAAGTATTAAATTTACAATTGAAATAAAATTGTGATTATGTGTGCAAGATCAAATTTAACTGTAGCGTCGAGATCCCATAGCCTAGCGGTTACAGCTATTGGTGTGATCTGTGTGTTTCAGGTTCGAATCTTGGGGATGGCGACTTGAAATTCCCAGTTTTAAATTGCTTGTATGCTTAGGGGGCCCCAATGGACTTTGCTGTATGTCCTCCAATGGGGCCTTTGGGGGCCGTGAAAAAAACCTTTTCTAATATTTGAAGCCCGGTCGTCTTAATCGTTCCAAGTAAACCCACCCCGGCTTCGCTCCCCGGCAGCTCACATGTCGACCAGTCCGGTCGCTGTCCGACCTGCGACTGCCTCCCTATTCCCGATTTTCGTTACCAACAGGCCGCGTATTCTGACGTCAAGTCTAGTAACTCTGGGGGCGGTACCGTATGTGCTTGAATTGAATTCAAGCGCCGTGGCAAATCGAAGAGCCATTCTATGAACTCCAGAGTTGCTATTCTACTCAATTTAAAAAATATATATCTTGCCCCTGTCGTGATTCGAACACCGGACACACAGTTTGAAGTCAACCACTATACCAAATAAGGTTTTTTGATGTAATTTGAAACATGTACTTCAGGCGTCAATAGCCAAGCTATTGTTGACTACATATTAAGCTAATAGAGTTCCTGGTCCCTCAAAGTGCTAATTGTTTAAGTTTTCAATGGTCATGGTCAAACGTTTATGATCAATGCAGTAGGATATTAAGTAATATCCTAAAATCGGGCTTTCGGACCCAGTGTGCATTGGGGTATACACCTGTTTGCCTACTGTGGTTGGGTAACAACACAGCTTAACAAAATATTTTTAAATCATTAAATTAAATTTATATAGTAGATGAGCTATCTACAATCTGCCAGTAGCAACTATAGCGTAGTCGCTCCGAAGCTAGGAATTGGATTGTAAGCCTCCGAGTTAGGCAGCTTGAATTTATTACTTACTTTGTACTTGCTTTGTATGTTTGAGGGACCAATAGATATTACTAACTGTATGTTCAATGAGACGCAATGGGATATAGAATTAAACAAAATAACATAAAAATAACAGAAACGAAAGGAAAAACGATTGTTAAATGTAAAAATTAAACTAAAGATAGAAATGATTGGAAGAAATTCGTAAATGATTAAACACCGACACCCAGATAGGGTAAAAGCTGATATGACAAATAATAATGTCCGATGAGATCCAAAGGCGTCATTTAAGAGGGCAGTACTGGCTTATGTATTCAGAATTAGTTTAAGTGCTATTTTAAAGAAGCTGAAGTTGCAACACTTCTTATTTTACTCAATTATTGTAGTGCAAGCGCTTTATCATCCAGAATGGATGTCTTACACTCATTGATTTGAAGCCTTTTCTATACTTCACTCCAAGATAATTAAAATAATAACAAACAAAAAAACACTTACCAACATAATAGCTTATTTAATACGCGTACCATCATGCTGACATCCAGGGCTAATAAAGAGGTGCATTGCCAGCTATTCACCTATGTTGAAACTTATGCACCTTGTAAAGGCGAAATAATGTAAGTAGAAATAAGTTATAAAGTAGCACTAGCAATTACTCACCAAATCTGAAGCTTAGAGTTGCATTTTTCTTATTTATCTGAAAGAAGATATGAATTATAATCAAACAATTAAATAAGTTAAACTAGAAATGACTTAGCAAAAACCGGTAAGACAAGTAGCAAAAACCGGAAAGATTATCATATAACTAAAGTGATATAATAAACAAATATAATATATGGTTAGGCCAACCAATTTGAGTTAGGAAATTTATTAGCCAATGCAGAGTACTAATAAATAATAATTACCATTAACTGTGTCATAAAGCCTTGGCAGTATTGTTATAATCGAGTCTAGTCTCTCAAGTGTAGCAGACATTTCATGCCTAGGTGGATGAGAAGAATACAGTTATAATTTAGATACTCATTATGAATGTTAAATCCTTCAACATTTGTCACAACATGATTCCAGTATGGCGAGTTGTGTTTTCTCACTAAAAATTGCCGATATATAGTATCAGATTAAACGTGTAAAGCAAGACATCAAGTATAACTCACTTCAACTACATGATAATGGGCTTGAATTCGTATTTGAACATTCAAGTTCTATTCCCAGTGAGGAAAGTTTTAATGCATATAAGAATCTAGGCATCCAACCACGCAATATGCTTCCCATGGGAATTATTATTATGGTGCATCCACTGTAAACTCAACACAAAATTATTACAATTAAAGTTAGTAGCATAAGACAGAATATTAAAAATTCAGCTAAGCGCGGCATATTCAATATTCATATTCCCTTATTTAACATTGATAATCATTATGTACTCAAGCATTACCATTTACATTCCAAAATAATGCCTACATTGGCCTACACATACTATCTGATACTGTAGGGCAAAGCAAAAAATATCTGGACATTAGATTAACATCAAATAGACTAAAACCGTACGTTGCATCATACATATATGCATCATAACTACATATATTATTCAACCCGAACATGCCGCCATATTGTTTTGCAAACTTATTTAGGCATCCACACTTAATATAATGAATATACCTTATTGAAATTCCATGCGTCTGCCATAATAAATATTTCGGAAAATTTAAAATTGTTTGTGCCTTTACAGTTTCTGTCAGAAGCCGGCAGTATGTACTCCAACCTCTAAAGTGGCCATGGTAGATATCAAACTGCATCAAACACATTACACTGCAACCGTTGTTGTACTATATTTCTTAAGAGATCATGTAAGGTGCGCATCACATGATTGTATAATAAACACTTAAAAATGATTGTACTCAATTTAATCCACTCTAATTACAACAAGCGTAATCGCGATAGAAACAACCGCTAACTGCTACCAACAATTAGTGCAAGTGCACGCATAGCTGCACTTAATGCGCACTTTAAAGCGTCGCTTTGCACGATGATGCACGAACAAAATAGACGTTGCATTCTTCGCAGTCAGACTAATAGCGACCCATAGTTTCTCTCTTTAACACACTTGCTCTTATTGTATGTAGTAAATAAACTTGAATTTACATCTGTGGAAGATGTACAATCAGCGGTGTTTTGTATAATAACCTGAAATTTATTACTGAGACAATTTATAGGTTCCCAGAAATTTGGTGAAAAACGTAACCATTGTTCTCGGATTTTGATTGACAGATTTATGACTTTTTAAATAACAAGGGGGAGTGGAACAATAGAGCTCGGCCCTCTATTGTGTTGAACTGATGCAGATATTCATTTCTAAGCGAAACAAATGAAAAAATTACAGTGGACCAAATCATTTATAAACATATTAAATATTTCTTATTTAATTTTAAATTTTTATTTAAATAAATTTTAAAAAATTATTAAATAAATATAAACAAGTGTAGAAAAATTAAAAATTAAATTAATTTAATTTATTTTTTAAATTAAAAAATTAAAATTATGTTTTTAAATAAAAGTTGCTTTCCTCTTTTTTCGCTAGGAACTCACACATACCAAGACTCTCCTGACCTAACCGGGGCCAAGCGTTCTGTTAAAAATCGAGCACTCATAAAGAAATTGTTAAACAAAGAGGATATTAAAAAACAATTTGTTTTTAAATAAAAGTTGCTTTCCTCTTTTTTCGCTAGGAACTCACACATACCAAGACTCTCCTGACCTAACCGGGGCCAAGCGTTCTGTTGAAAATCGAGCATTCCTAAAGAAATTGTTAAACAAAGAGGATATTAAAAAACAATTTGTTTTTAAATAAAAGTTGCTTTCCTCTTTTTTCGCTAGGAACTCACACATACCAAGACTCTCCTGACCTAACCGGGGCCAAGCGTTCTGTTAAAAATCGAGCACTCATAAAGAAATTGTTAAACAAAGAGGATATTAAAAAACAATTTGTTTTTAAATAAAAGTTGCTTTCCTCTTTTTTCGCTAGGAACTCACACATACCAAGACTCTCCTGACCTAACCGGGGCCAAGCGTTCTGTTAAAAATCGAGCACTCATAAAGAAATTGTTAAACAAAGAGGATATTAAAAAACAATTTGTTTTTAAATAAAAGTTGCTTTCCTCTTTTTTCGCTAGGAACTCACACATACCAAGACTCTCCTGACCTAACCGGGGCCAAGCGTTCTGTTAAAAATCGAGCACTCATAAAGAAATTGTTAAACAAAGAGGATATTAAAAAACAATTTGTTTTTAAATAAAAGTTGCTTTCCTCTTTTTTCGCTAGGAACTCACACATACCAAGACTCTCCTGACCTAACCGGGGCCAAGCGTTCTGTTGAAAATCGAGCATTCCTAAAGAAATTGTTAAACAAAGAGGATATTAAAAAACAATTTGTTTTTAAATAAAAGTTGCTTTCCTCTTTTTTCGCTAGGAACTCACACATACCAAGACTCTCCTGACCTAACCGGGGCCAAGCGTTCTGTTAAAAATCGAGCACTCATAAAGAAATTGTTAAACAAAGAGGATATTAAAAAACAATTTGTTTTTAAATAAAAGTTGCTTTCCTCTTTTTTCGCTAGGAACTCACACATACCAAGACTCTCCTGACCTAACCGGGGCCAAGCGTTCTGTTGAAAATCGAGCATTCCTAAAGAAATTGTTAAACAAAGAGGATATTAAAAAACAATTTGTTTTTAAATAAAAGTTGCTTTCCTCTTTTTTCGCTAGGAACTCACACCATACCAAGACTCTCCTGACCTAACCGGGGCCAAGCGTTTTGTTAAAATCGAGCACTCATAAAGAAATTGTTGAACAAAGAGGATATTAAAAAACAATTTGTTTTTAAATAAAATGTATTTATCAAGTTTTCTCTTAACACACATTTATGTTCTTTTAATAAATAGATCTGATGAGGGGGAGTTGAGCGTTCAATAAATGGTTGGACGACTGTAAGAACGTACGCAATCTGTACACCTGCATCGTTCGACTCAAACTCTATTGTTCTCGTCCCCCTCTGTTGAGCTGTCAAGCGAACAATTCAGCACCAAATTTCTGGTCACCAATTTATAAACGATTTAAATCATAGTTGCTGTGGAAATTCGTTAATTAGTAGTGTCAGTTTATAGAATTTAAAAGAACTAAATAACGAGCAAGCTTAAATATGTGGTATATAAAGCAAGCGTTTACATTTCAACCAGTTGCTGTAAAAACCAAGGATCAGCGTAAAGAGATATTGCCCGAGCGAGAAAATGAATCTAAATATCGTGTGCAATTGCGGTTTACTATAATCAAAGTCGAAGGATTCCTCTTTGTAAATATTACCATGACTTGCCAATGTTACGACTTGTCGTTACCACGTTTTCTTAAACACAGGGACGTACTGGAGAAAAGTTTGAGAAACCTCAATTGATGGGCATGGATTACTTTTTCATGTTAATTTGTTTACACTGTAATATTCGGTTTATTGTAGCGTACACGAATCTAACACTGCAATGGGGAGGATGTATGTATCACTAATTTCTTATATGATTAATCATTAATATTTAATATACCGCTAAATAGTTTTAGTATGGCTGGTTTATGCATTGACCCACGTTGTAGTTTGCCCAACGTTAGCTTACCTCTTCACGTTTTTTGGATACATTGGCGAAAGGTCATTTATAAACCTATGGGACTTAATGCCAATGTTTATTGGGATTTCATACTCAGTTATCTTTCTTGAGATTTTCAAATTGGTTGATGTGGGAATTGTGCTTTCAAGTGGCGTTTTATCTATGCCAATAATCTACCGATTTATTGGCAATAAGAATAAAACTAATCCGGATGTACTGAATTGTACAGAAAGGGCACCCTTTACACCAGCTGTCGCTACTCCCTATGGCATATCGCAAAATTATACAGACCTTGGATACAATTCAAATTCACTTAATTACATGGAAATGCAACGAGCGCACATACGGGAACGTTTCCTTTGCGTGATTTGGCTATTTGTTATAGCTTTGGGATGTTTTAAGTATCAACGATATCGTTATCCAATGCGAATTTTACCTATGCTTATGGGAGCCTTTTTCGTCATGCTATTGATTATAATGTCATTAGCTAGCAGGAATCCAGTTCTTACAGCAATAACATGGACTAAAGAAAATTATTATGATGTGAGGGTAAGTATGATATGGGTAAATAGGTATGCGTTGAACTTGTATTAAAATGTATTATGTTTTAGCCATATTTGGAAGTGTTTGTCTTTGCTCTTTGTGATTATATACCGTCACATTGGGTGACCATTGGGTACCTATGTCCTCAGAAAATTATACCACTTCAAATATGGAGTATTTCAGTAATAAAAGCTCTATTCGGTTTCTATATAACATATACCATTCCGTATATTCTGGAAAGTTATCGCATCTATACGAATGCAGTAAATGATATGTGCATGCAAACTTTTGGTAAACAGTAAGACTTATTATTCAATATAATTTTGTATCTGATAATGTTGGTTTCAGGTTCCCATTTTCTTTTTGTTAATATACCAATTGCATTGCAATATACCATGCCAACAATTATGTACGCCTCTTATACGATTTTCATATTAATCATTTTGATGAATGGTATTTTGGAATTGATATTAGCAGTGAAATTGTTCACAACTGCAGTCTGCAAGCTTGTACCAGCAATTCATCGGTTTCGAAATGTTTTCCATATCGCATTTGCCTTATTTACATTTCTAATATCATTGGCGTTTTGTGCAGACTCCACACACTATGTGTTTTATTACATGCACGTCAAGTCCTATTATTTTTCATATTTTGTCATAGTGATGGCATCAGTTTGTGGAATTGGAATTTATGGAATACATCGTTTACGAGCCGATTATAATCATGTTTATGGTACTGAATTTCCTTGGTCAAAAGCGACTAAATTATTGTTGGTTTTATGTTTGGTAAATTAGCAAATAAGTTTTGTCAATCTATCCGCAACATATCATTTCAGGCTATATTTATCTTGTTTATTCTTCATTTATGCAGCCGTGACGATTATTATGACGAGCATGATATTATATATTGGCTTACATGTTTGCTAACTATATCACCATTGATGGCGGGACCAATTCTTGTGATTACGAAACGATCGGTAATAATGAGATACAATGCAATAAGTAATATGTTGTATACCTTGATTCATTGTTTAGAAATATCGCGGTTATTTTTATCCTTTGGATGTATGGGGAGCATCTGAAGATGTGATGCGAATTGCACGCAGGCGGAAAATTTTAAAACACATGTTAGTTTATCATACAAAATGTGCTTGCGCGCATTCATGTATGCTGCTTGATCCACAACTTACACAGGATATTCATGCAGAATTGGAAATGCGGCTTAATGTACTTGGAGAACCTATTCTTACAAAGCGTAAATTTTAAAGTTTTGTTATCATTATGGCTTATCAATAATACTGGAGAGAAGTCAATTGTTTGCTTAATTTTATTATGGAACTTCCAGTCTTACAATTTTTAAAAATTGTTAATGTTCAATATTATGATATGATTTAATCCTTTTTAAAGGACTTCTCTGTTATCTTTGCCTTCAGCGATGACAGCAACTTTCGGGCAATCGGATGAGAATCCAATCGGATTTTAAGCATGAATTAATTTCTGTAATAAAATTGTGGGTATCAGAAGAGAAAAGACATTGGAACATTATTGTAGTCCATTTTATGAATTACATGTACACTCTATAACATATAATAGTATATACAAATTCAATTTTTATACTTAAGTTAATTAATTATAAATGACATTATTTATATTATTTCTACTCATGTTTTCATTTGTTGTATATAACGACAATATACAGTTAATAAAACTAGACGCACAATGCCGAACAAATATATAAAATTTGCACCATACGAATGCATGATTTATAGTGATATAATTTTAAGAAATAATATCGCAAACAATAATTATTTTTCCATAAATATGAAGGCCACTTGAAAACGTGAAAAAATTGTTTCGTCTTGTGTTGCACATATTATTGTCAATAGATGATTATGAATAATTAATAAAAGTAACAAGTGGTAATCATTTGATAAGACGAATTAATATAATTACATCCCACATATTTGTCATGTAATTGAATAAATCATGTAAGTATATAATTAGTTTTCGCCTTGATTATATTATAAAATATTCATAAAATTTACTATTTAATTATGTTTAGATGATAATATAAATGAATAAAAGATCATTCATTATTTAAGTATTATTTTTGATGACCGTTATAAGTTAGTAGTATTTGGATTAATTTTGAGCAAAATATTTACATATATACATTTTATTAAAATTAATAACTAATTGAATTTATATGAGAGTGTTACGAATTGCGTACGTTCGTTATTTTAAAATATTAATTCATTTCTCGTTTGAATTTTGGACGGCAATCCAATAATAACAATTGAATACTTTTACTCAAATCGTAAATTAATTCATTATATAATCTGGTGTAATGTAAATTCATTTAGACAATTGACTTTTATATATAAATTGTATAATACAAAATCAAATAAATTGTTGTGATTATTATATCTATATATCTTTTTAAATAATTTTATACTTAATAAACACTATGTTTAGAATTATGTGAAATTGTAAATAAAGTTCATACTTGTGTGTTTCTTTTTTATACAAATAATATCACATGATTTATAATCTGATTTTAATTATACATTATTCTAATATACCCAGTTAATGTTTTATTACACGCATTAAATATAAAATTATTTTAGCAATTGAACCGCTTAATCCGTGGGCAATGTTGTTTTCACTTATCGTAATAAATAAATAAGTAATGCATGAAATTTCATCATGTAACTCTCCATTATGACTGACTGTAAATTTCGATTTCGTTTGTTTTAGCTAATCTGGATAATTTTACAATAACAGCTATGTCTAAAATTTATATATTTCGGTAATATATAATTATTATTATAAACAACAAATTCGGATTGTACATTTTCAATTGCAACATTTTATTTATAATCTATTTTATTCTCACATTAAAAATTTAAATTGCAAATGTAAATGGGTTTTCTTTACTTTTTCTTTTCTTCATGTGCTCGTACGATGAGCGTACAAGTTAAAAACAAGAAATTATGATGTAATTAATTTGTGTATCATTGTTAAGAATAGTTATGATTGCCACTTATATAATATTTGAACACACATTAACGAATTGTCCCATTGTACATATCCTATGTTGTTATTTCTGATTGTAAAAACACTGAATAATCTTACATTTTCTTAACATTAATATATACTTGAACTAAGTATATGAATGGCAGTCTTTCCATATAAATATCTAATGAAATTCATGTTGGCTTGGTCAGAAGCGTGTAGCTGTCACAACTCGTGGTAACGTTGAGGTGATCATTGGTGTATTTCTTTGCGATTCAAGTAGCGGTTGCAATGACTAAAACAAAGTAAAATTATTCATAAGCAAATGCATTGCAAAGCATTAATAGATTGATAAATCAAATAATAGGGGAATATCACTTAGATTCACAACATGTTATCAGTAACGTGAAATATAATCAGATCAACCGTAAAATACAATGGAAATCTTGTTACGATGATTTTTTTTCTCATTTGATGTGTCCTGTAATTAATTATTAAATAAACTACCTATATGTTATTGTTTATGCACAAAGTTGAATTAAAAAAGAAACGTTTTTTTGGTTTCTTAGATATTGCGGGTTGTCTTTAAAACAGGTTGTTTGGCGTACTGTCTGACGCAAATTAATTGTCGGTATTTCAAGTGGCTTTAGGTACTTACAGTGGTATCCCTTGGATGAATTAGTGGTGTTTCAGCGTTAATTCCTCCGTCATGTATATGCGTGTCGTCCCTAATTGTCCTTGGCATATACGTTGGCAAGTGCTGCATTCCTTGGAACGTGGACGGATGCGGCGGACTAAGAGGCTGCATGCAAGGCGGTATCCGCTTATTTAAGTCAATTTGCGCGTACAACGTGGGCTCCTGTCGTCTTATGACCGACATCGGTATCGACTGCTGATTA
The DNA here is from genome assembly GCA_963978815.1 of Aleochara curtula. NCBI lineage: Eukaryota > Metazoa > Arthropoda > Insecta > Coleoptera > Staphylinidae > Aleochara > Aleochara curtula. The sequence goes on along the minus strand of OZ022216.1, from coordinate 12,140,426 downwards.
TAGATGACATGCGGCATCTGTTGATTCGGTAAAGACAATTCAGCGTAAGTGATTTCGTCCGTCTGAAACGTGAACGAATCATACTATTCACAAACTCTACTAACTAATATCTAATGTGCATGCATGCACGTGCTTAACTACAAATCTAGTGTAAATCATATACTTACAGTTTTTGTGTAATCATATGGACCATTCTTTATCTTCGTATTGGGACTTTGCATTCTACTGTAGACGCGCATTGAAGCATTATTGAGACGATCGAAGGCACGTTCGTCATCCTGATAATCGTCTTCACCGTTGCTTTGTGGTATTATATCCGGATTCTTTTCTTCCAGACTATCCACGCTGTCGTTAAGATCTTTGTTGAGCGGTTCTGTGCTTGCTTTGTCGCCGCCGCCCGCAACACATCGTCGCCCGGCCGAAGATAAACCGCCGTCGTCATAATCTTTATCGTCTCGCTCGCCGCCACCCCGCATCCTTATAACGACCACGATGATAATTGCAACCAGTATTAGCGCTCCGACTATTCCAATCAGTGCTCCGAGAATGGGTGTAATGTGTAGAAAAACTGGTGTATAAGCTATAAATAAACAAGTTCAATTATTTGAATTACTGACGTATGTAAATGAGAGTTTAGTAAAGCCAATATATTTCAATATGGTTCAGGATTGACTTGGCAAAGTAATAAAGTCAATTGACAATAAAAAAGCCCCATAACCGCCACCAATAACTTTCAATTCATTTAATCTTACCACCAAACACGCCTCGATTATTCGAAGCTGGTGCGTATAGAATGGTTGCGTCGCTCACGGCTGTTTTCGACGCCATCGTTCGAATGAATAAAAGAAGTCCGTCGTGATCCTTTGGCAGCGATGTGATTGTGATTATTTCCGGCGTGTTCGATGTCGCTGTGCCTAATAACACTCGGGTATTGGAATCGTATACATGCAGTAAATACGTCCATGAAGCGTCTCTTTGGAATTCCGGAATGTGGCACTTGATTTGCAGATAATTCTGCGTTTGTTCGTATAGCTTGCAGTTTTCGGGCGGCATTGGTTTACTAGTGATTTTTTTACTATTGCCTGCTACCGAGTGAAATGAAATGAAAAAGAAAATATTAAAACGCGTGTACATTTTCTCTTGTCAGTTATGGGGCTAAGATCATATATTATATTATTTTTGTGAAGCAATATTTCATTTACAGCAAGTTTTGCTGTCATCAAATTTTGTCATCAAGTAAAAACACTTACCAGTATGTTTTTCCGCTGACTTTGCAGTGAATGCTTGCAGTCGACTCACTCGACTACGGCCTTTGATATTGGCAGCGTATAGGTTGATGTCGAATCCTGATCCTGACTCCAAACCACCTACGTTAAAGTATGGCGCCTTCGACGTGGCGTTGCTGACTAGCTTTCCCGTTTGCGTGTCGTACACTTCCATTACAAATTCCTGCTGGAGGCCACCGTCGAATCCCTCAATGCAATCGACGTGCAATGACTCAACCGTTTGATTAAGGATTGTGCAGTTCGAGAGAGCATCCGGTTTACCTAGCAGACCCACAAGCTCATAAGCTATCATAGAAATCTTGGCAAAGTTATGAATGCTGAATAAGGTTTGCATATGAATAATATATATTCTGGCTTTGTAAAACTTGATTTCAGCAAGGATTAATAAGGAATACTCACCCGCAGGATTTATATAGTAAATACATGGTTCTTTTTGAACACCGATTTCATTTTTGCCCCAACAAAGTAACGTCCCATAATCCAATTCAGTCATTGGTGTGTACGCTGCTGTACTTCGTGCCTTTTCAGTAGCTACATGACTTGCAGGGATATCAATTGTTTCTGCGCTATTATTAAACTTCCAGATAAATTGAACATCTGTTGGATTAGCTTCTAATTCACACGTGATCCGAACGATTTCCTGTCTTGCTGCACCATAAACTTTTTGTTGTCCTGGTCGGCATACAGGTGCAACTAAAAATCAAATATTTTGTTATTTTCCTGTGATATTTAAAACTTCAATAAATGTTTGAAATATCGCTTCCGATAAATATTTTTTGATTGTTAACAATTTTTTGCTTTGAGTGCACTTCAGTAAAAATGTTTGCAACATTTATTTATTGTGCAAAACAGATAACGAGTGAAATAATATATTTTCTTCTGTATACAAGATAAAAAAATTCATGTATAAATAAATCAATAATTTTCCATTACCGCTTCACAAAAGCCACTTTTTTCTAGTACGTTCTTGTTTCTCGTACGCCGTCTTCAATGTTGTTATTATGACGCGTGTTTACATCATGTTTATGAAAGTCTATTTTGGTGCATCTCTTTACATAGAAATTTTCAATGTGCCCTCGAAAAAATAAACTGCGTAAGGGCGCATGCTGTATTATAACAATGCATGTTTGAGAAATTACACAGCGGATATAGCGCATGAATTTTTATTTTTATACGTTTTGAGTGCTACAACGCGCTGTAAAAATATCATACTTTGTGAAGAGGAGTCTGGGGCGCAGAAAAAGCAAAATAACAACTTGTTCACATCGGAAAAAGTTTAATATTATTCCAGAAGGTTGTCGCAGGATATCGCGCAAATAAATCACACAGAAAATACCTGAACGCGCAGGAAAAAAGTGCTCCCTCATCGTGCTCCACATGCAAAAGTACGCTTACGCTGCCGCCACCGCCGATGCTGCCGCCGTTTGAATATACACGCATTCATAGATATGTAAACACGTAAGTAACGTGTCAACTTCTATTGGTGACGCAGTTATTTAAGAGGAAAACACGTTGAATGTATTTGTACATGGGGGCGGCCAGGATGGTGGAGCGCTGTGGGAATGATGTTGGTGGTGGCTGCGAATGAGTGTGGAGTCACAGGAGCACATTCATCATCTTATTTTGGACATGTGAACGGACAGGCTCTTAAGGGAGTTTCCTGCGTTTTCTACAAGTTTCGGTCTAGCGACTTGGCGGACAATTCATAATAATGCAACATCTTCATCTCGTATTTACGTATATTGTCAAGATGATTTTTCAAATGTTGCAAGCATGAATAATGTCACGAACAAAGTTGGATCTCTGTGTCTTATCATCGTTATCGTTGACAATGTCAATCATTCCAATTGTCTTTTAAGTCAAACCCAACTGTTTGTGATGCTTACTCAAAAATGTCATGCGCAACCCCCAACAATACGAAACATTCCCCTAAGGTGATTGTACAACTTACATTTTACGTTGAGGTCCACTTGGTTGCTTTCCCCATCACCTTCCTGATTGCTCCCGATGCATGTGTATGTTCCAGCTCGTGCCCGAGTTACCGATTGCAGCACTAAGCTTTGATTACTAACAATCGTTCCCGCTTGGGTATTACTGTATAGCATTTTGCCCTGGAATTAAAAGACAAGTTATTATTAGTCTATTAGTCTAGTACGCAAGTTTGATTGCAATTTTATCATGGCGCATTTATGAACAGCTGTTGTATTATACGTTGAAAGCATAATAGTTTGATATTTAATTAGTTCAAGTTGAAAGTTTTTGAGCTTGTGCTACGTGTGCATAGATTGGAAGTGGAAGTTGCAAAGCAACGAACTTACATTGTGCCTCCAGCTGACTTTGTACACCCACGGGTTCGATTTGATATTGCATTCAAAATAGACGTCTGCACCCTCCCTGATGGAGCTTCCATTTAAGTTACTGCCAAGTTCCAGCGTCACCAAAGGAACATCTGCAAAATTATTAACAACTCAATTAATATTCACCTGGAAGTCTGTTAGTTACAAGGTTGAAAATTGCTCCACTTAGGCATGACAACAACGAAACCAAATTATTCAATAACGCCCACTACTTTCGAACAGAAATTCCATAATGTTCAAGAATGTTCCGTCGCGCAGAAGATGGCGTATGAATCTCAATAAGATTCAAGGTATTTACAACAATATTCGAAGTTTTGCAACATTAAAAGATGAGAAACGTTTGGTAAAATGTGGCCCACCCTTCATCGCCAAGTTCAAGAAATCTAAAAGGGAAAAAGGATATTCGAAGAGTTTTCGTCAGCGCTGCTCGCGTCGCTTGGTTAAACGATGCTTTTGCGGTGTGCTTGCGGGCCGGATGTAGTATGGGTGAATTGGAAAAGTTTGTCACGGAACGCACACACGCGCACAAGCCCGCAGACACCTCAGTGTGTACATAGAGAGACAATGTAATCTTCCAAAGAGGATACAAAGGATTTCGCTCTTTGAGTTATCGACATTGTCGTTTGTGCGTTACCACCCTTCATGAGCTGCTTAGAATAAGACTATTTGCAGTCGTTGCTCGCTGCTAGCTCCTAGTTCGTTAACTAACAAACTAATAACAGCCTTGTCGTACGCCATTCCATGCTGTGTGAACGACAATCTACAACGATTTTGTGTACGTTCGCCAATATTAAAGAGTGTGTTATCAGCGTGCACATCCGCCGGATGGAATTCCAACCACCTTGGTAACTTGAAACCATTTAAACAAATTACTCACAATATTGCAATTTCTGAGGAGAAGAGAAGGGAAACAGCTGTGGTTATGTATGTTTGATTTGTTGAATTAATATAAATAATCGAAAAATCTTGTTGTTGATATAGAGAGTTGGAAACCGAATGAAACAATCACTTAAAGTAACAAAGGACTAAATTCATCTGTCGATTCACCATTTCAACAAATTGCAAACATGATTGCTGGCTATTGCAGCGTTACGGATGCTGGAAGGGAAATAAAAATCCAGAAAGTTGAAAAGTTTTCTTGTCTTTCTCGACGTACAAGCTCCGAGTCGCTTGGAGGTTTAGTCGGATGTTACAGTTTGCCGTTGCGTATCCAAGAAACTACAGTGGCAGTAAGAAGAATACGAAGAAGAAGGAAAAACATTTTTCAATGATATTTTGCAGTGCGGCAGACAACTGTTAAACTTGGAAGAATGCTACACGGAATGGAGGAGAGAGTTGGCTGTCTGGCAGTCGGGCACAAATCGTAGGAATATTGCATTAAATGGAAAAGAATACGAAATGAGAAATCGTGTTCTGGTCGTGATTGAAACGATCGCATATCGAATGTCTGTGCGAATAGGAAATGTTTGTTTGCAATTGAAAAGAAATGCATTTAGTCATATTTTACGAGCACGGGTATGATATTCAAGCTATTGATTGGCAAAGATAAGTTTTGGCAGAGCTTTGGGCAACTTCTTTGATATTTATGACAGGTGAAATGGAGAAAACACTGAACGATCATCTTTCATCAAGCGAGTGGCTGGAAATGCAGTCGGAGGTATTATGATTTCTGGCCGGGGATAAATATGCCATGGACAAATATACTGTTTGGGGGCTGTGGAAACTTACGATGTATATCAAGTTTCCACCCGTCTTCGATTCCGCTGTCAGGAATCTCCTGTAGCTGACCGCGACAGGACAAATATTTGCCACCGTCGTCGACCGATGGGACGAAAGTCAGCACGCTTGTGGTCGTGTTCGCATCCGGACTTGTCTGAAACAAAAAGCAAAAAGGAGATTCTAAGTACAAAACTCTCCGTCAGCTTTTTCCAAATAATACGACGACTCATCATCTAGTTTTGCTAGATGATATTAAAAAACTTGGAAAACGCAACAACAATTTATAAATCAAATGTAGAGATTTTTCAAACATTTTCATGAGATGAACATTCCTGTTTTTTTAGTTAAATTAATTCAAGATATGCACATAAAATATAACCAAACATTTATAAATGTAGGTTGCCCTGGCGACCCAGCAAAGCGGAAACTAATAAAAATGCACAGAAATCTCATTTGGAAGTTTGCCTTCTACTTTTCGTTCGCATTCTTCTTTTTCTTGGGTTGTTTAGCAAGCATGCACGGGGGCGCGAAATGCATGTTTTTGACATTTCGTTTTAGCGTTTAGCTTTAGCCATTCTCGCAAAACCGTCCCAATTTGCAGAGATTTAGCAATGCGCATTCCCAATGTTTCGCATAAATTGTACCAAATGCCTGCTTGCACTTTGCTGCGTATTACGTTTCATCCCTGACCCGCAAACAACCAGCTCTTTTTTCTGGGGGAATTCAGAAGGGAAGTAGGATAATTATTAATAATATTTGCTTACAATTTATCGTCAGACCTATAGCAATTTCAGGCAAAAGTTGGCAGAATGTTTGCAGCCAATTAAGTCTTTTTAAAGCCCGTTAGTGAGGTAATTCCACATCAGTGGAATTAATTTATAAAAGACCATAAGGTATGTAAGGATTCAAGGGGATGCAGGATAATTATTAATATTTCATAATAATTTGACGTCAAGGCTATAGCTATTTTCTTTAATTCTAATTAAGTAACTGGAAAACTTGGCTGAAAATTTTTGCAATATAAAAAATGAGAGTTTGAATCTCATTTTGTTAATAACTTGATTTTATGTCACTGTAAACTTTGATTTATATTTGCGATTTCACAAAACCCTCAATTAACAACAGATTGAAGGGGATGCAGGATAATTATTAATATTTAATTATAGTTGCAAGCAAGCGCAGCAGTAATTTCCCGAAAAATGTGGAAACGTCATCGGATTATATACAATTCTAATCACACAACTGGAAAACTTTAACCTCAAAAACTGAATTATTATTATTTACTGTATTAAGAAATTAATTCTGCATTTATGTGATGTTTGATTAATATTTAGGATTTCAACCCTCAGATTTGTACAGATCTTGATTTATGCATGCGCATTCTTTTTCGAGTGAACGCTATGCTTGCAAATGCATTCCACGTGCAATATTACACACGTATCTCATTGTTTATTATAGATGCATGTTGGTGATGTATATCTGAGATGGTTGTTTCCTTGCTCTTCTCGTTTTTCGCGTGGCATCCATGTCGAACGGAAATAAGCAGCAGGAGCAGCAGCAGCAACTCTGAGCTGGAGTGCTACGTCTTACAGAACGCGATGGGGAATGGGAAAAACATGAATATGAAAGTAATCCGAGAACAACTGAGATTTATATCGCAAACATGATCTCATATCACATTATCATGCTTTATCTTTAGCGAATATTCCACGTTGTTTTGCGCTGAATAATTGAAACAACATCCATTCGTAACGCGGAAATACTAGCGAAATATTTCATATCCGGTCGAACGTTTTTAACGTTTTGCGTTATTATTGCGCTGTAATTTGATTTCGATTTATTAAACGTCGAAAGAGCGCATGCTATGCGACTTGTTTCAACACGCAATTTCGCCACCCCCTCGGTGCGTGGTCATCATTGCAACTGATAGAATATAGATTTGCGCAGGAATTTATTAGTTGTAAATTCAACGGGGCGTCGTGCTGGCGCGGTAAACGCAGTGCTGTTGCAGTAAATTGAAGTCCAGTAAAAATAACAAATAGCAATACTGCTATCAGCCTTTCGCTTTTGTGTCTCTCTCTCCTCTCACTTGTACTCGTGGTCCGAGGGTGAAATTGTATTTTTCCAGGTGATAAAAATTGAAATTGAAACAACGACAGCATGCAATAAATTCAATCGAGCTGGCGCTGCGAAAGGTTTACGACTTCTTTCATTGCATTGTTGTGCTATCCTGAATGGTTCAGGACGAGAACAAGGATATTCGCATTCTTCTCTTCTCAATTTCTGCAACTGACCGCTGCTCCTGCGTCTCGTTGATGTCTAAATAAGCAATGGTTATTTATCGGACAAATTGATTTAGTTTACGTTTAATTATAATGTGCGCTGTGCGAGCGCGTAAAGTTTCGTACTTACTGCAGTTGCGTTTAAATAAATCTGTAATCATTTCGAGATAATCTTGTGCTGAAGCCATTGGTTGGGTTGCTTTTAGGGGTAGCGCACGCTGATGGATCTCTTGTTTTGTCTTGCTTTAAGCGTCATGTGTCTTCCTAATTATTATTAACGCTGCACGAGCGACTCTAATCTCTAATCTATGTTGGCAAATACCAGCGTCGCCGTCGTGTCGACGAAGCTTACAGTGAACACGAGCAGCACTAATAAACATTGTAAGATCCCATGCGCCAATACACCAGCATCTTCCTCTCTCTCCCCGTTTTATACTTAATTACAGCTGTTTTCGAACGCAGATATACAACGAATTTTGTCGATATTAATAGCAAATACACATGTGTAATGCAGTTGATGAATAATTATGGCGGCACGTGGCACAGATAAAGACTGACCGACTGTGCGGACAAGTGGCTAGCTCGCAGTGTCAAACCCTCATCCATTTCGTCGTTCATCTCTTGCGCGCAGTGCGTCAGCACTTGTTTGGCGGCGGCGGTCGGGATAAATATGTGTCTGGTGTTGCTTTCGGTCTGGGGCGAGAACGCGTACGTACGAAGCATGCCGCCGCTGATTGAACTATACGCATTTCCGACGACATGTCAACCGCAAGTCAATAAAAGCATGACGTGCAGAACGCAAAGCTCGTCCTTTGGTAGCGCGCCGCGGCAATTTCGTAAGTTTAATCGACTTTTGCGGGAGAGAGATTGGATCCAATTATTTGTTCGCCGTGATTATTTCGCTAATAATTATCCTTCTTGCGCGCACGCTCATGATGGAGGCGGCAATGTGCGGATTTAATGATTAAGCGTTCGTTCCAGTATGTGCAGCAATTGAGCATCCTCTCCGGAGAAAGAAAAGTTTATGTGCGACATCTATCGTTAAATTATTTCGCAAGTCGAGTATTTTTTTATTTGCGGAAATATCGTACGGATATTTACTGGTTCCAATATACTTGGTATTAGTTTGTAATGACCTAATAATAACGATATGATTGACGATCGCGAAGGGATGCTTCTGAGTTGAGACGAAGTTCGGGCTCCTTTGAACACATAAAATTGGGATTTTTATGTACGAAAAGTATGCGTGGCGGCCGTGTAAGACGGGAACGCGCGGTCCAAGTTGCTTTTACGAGTTGAGCGTAATGTATTTCGTATAGACGTAATAATCCACTGGAGAAGAAAAATGTATAAAGTATGAAATAAAATAAAACGTCAATAAAATTCGACCGGCGAGCCTTGAGCGGACCAGTGCGATATAAATATAAATATATTTATTATATGCCGCCATCGCCTTCGCCTCCGCCTCCAATTCAAAATAAGGTGGAAATTGGATCGACAGTATAAGATCCTCGTAAAATATGTGCTACATGATTTCCTTTAAGGATAATAATAAATTGATAATTGCCATAATGATTTATCATCCACATTAATAAATTTAATATCTCTTTAAACTTTTTTACACCAATCATCAATCAAGCAGCGCAATTATTTATCAATTTATGTTTAGTTTTTATTAGGGAAAAGCAGGGTAATGGGAATCATTGTGCCTGCTGCCATCACGCGTTTGTGATTGAAAGTAGTTTTGTAATGGGATGGTGACTCCCATTACCCTTATTAAATTTATTAACAGATTAAAAAGTTTTTTCTTAGTTCTTTATCAAATTTCCAAGAGCATTCCATGTAACTAATATCCATATAACAGTTTGCGATATGCCACGCGCACTGGGTGAAAAGTTGAACATTTTTTACAACTTTCATTTTTCCCAAAGCGCACCCTCGACTGCAGTGTCCCGCTGAGTCTAACGAACTATCGCCAACATTGCTGCGGTGGCGGCGGCTGCTCACAGCGCGCGCTCATCGTTGAAGGCCTGTTTAGGGGCGCGGATTGCACGATGCGCCCCACGAGCCGTGCGGAAAAAGTTGCTACGAGTCTCTCATCCATGCGCGGACAAAGCATAATTTAGGTTTTATGAGGTTAAAGCGGTCTCGTTGCTGGCGCGTATTTTTTGCATTTTTAATCGCATGCCAACGTAGCGCTTCTAGTTATTTTCACACCCTACTAGTGACTTGAATTCACCAACTTTTAGTCGCCTCGCAGCCATATTTAAATATTCAATATATTAATGGATAAATTATTAACTATTAAAAATTCCTCATGCAACTTTTTAATACTTATTGCATTAATGTACTGCGAAAATGTCACATTTTATGTGCATTGCAGGAAGATAAAAATGTTCTCGTTTCATCGTTTAATTTGAAAGAAGATAGATTGGTTGCATATGATGCAACTCGATTAAAATGATGATATTTGCGTGTAATTCAGTGGGAGATAATCTCATAAAAATAACATGAGCAAGAAAATAAACATGAATATGTTTCTAGCCGCCACCGCATGAATTCCATGTGAATTGCATTCCTCGCTGATGGCTTTTCGCTTCGGATGCGGTGGCGGTGGTTGTGGCGGCGGAGCGATACGCATTAAATCGTGCATGCACTTGTTATGTTAGCGCACATGCATAACATACGTATGCATGCCGGCTGAAAACTTCAATATCAAATTTGAAGTTTTGCTTCTTCGCGTACTTGCAACGCGTGCAATATCATACGTTCTTATTATTGCTCCATCGTAATTCATTGCGCGTGGTTCTTCTCCATTCGCTGTACGTACGTACTTACTGAGTGCGCCCATATATTTACCCTCAATGGCCGCAAAAATGGCACTGGCATGCATCACACATTGGCGGTTTTGGCCTGTGCGCCAGCGCGTTTGATTTTTTGGCACAAGTTTAAAGTGGCCATTACACGAACTTTTAAGCGCGCGTATCGATAAGGATGTGCCCGCTATATATAAACGAGCATATACTGAATGTTGTTGCACTCCAGCTGTAACCCACATTGGCCAGCCAATTACTTGCTAATTAATTAGCAACAATGTGGATAATGAAGAGCGCACGGGAGTGCGTCGAGTTGTTTTAGAGCGGATGAATGAAAATTGCATTGAACATGCTTAATGTAATAATTGAACATTCCATGCAGGATGTTCCGCCGGCAAAGATATACTGAATTGCAATTCGCGTAATGTCGGCGATGGTAGATGGTAATGGTTGGAATGGGTGCACACATCAGTAGATAAGTATTTCGATGCGGTCCATTCAGACTTTTTCGGATTCAGGATCAATGCCCGGATTCACGTTAGAATACAAAAAGATTGATTCATTTATTTACCCGTATTTTTATTAGAGGTAGTCACCGAATCAATAAGATAATTTTAGAATAATATACTTAATTAAAAATAAGCCAAACGCCAAAATTTTGGATATAGTTTAATATCTTACGAACCACAACCGATTTCAACGATTCAAATTTCGTATGATAAATAAAATATTTAAGTCTTACATGATAAGAAGGTTTCTCTAAAAAGCCGCGAGCACCTCTTGTTAGCGAATGATTTATGACTCTTCGAATCGCGAGTGGGGGAGTAAACAATTGAGTAAACAATTTAAATAAAATTTGTTTATCTATTCTTCCTTCTACACACTCATAACACATCAAAACCCTCCTAACCTAACCGGGACCAATGAGTTTCTGAGATTTGGCCGGTCACCATGAGCAGATAAACTTTTGTGAATATTAGGTATTAATAAATTTCCCTTCACTCTTCTGCTCTTTTGAATGACGCTCATTATTTCTTTTTTGCTCTAAATTTCTGAAAATGTATAATTTAGAGATAAGATAATTGATCCTGATTTGGGACCAATAAAATTTAATGACTGTTATGGTAGAATCATGTAAATTTAAGTTTAGATTTATTCTAGAACAATATCAAATAATTATTTAAATTATACATACACCTATAACACAACAACCAATTGTATTTTTCAGACTGAACGTGTATAAATGCATACATGTGCAATATAATATCATATAATTTAATTTAATATTTTGGAACATGTAAACGCCGCATATTTAACCGCGTTCCAAATTTTCGACGCACTGCAAAAGACTACATGCAACTGCACTACTTTCATGCTAGCTTTATATTTATATAGTGCACATTTTCTGCTTAGTTAAGTTTGAAATGTTGCCGTTAAGGTTGGATTTTTCCTGGACGCCGGAAAATGATGAAAAATATGCGCAATTCGCCCAGTAAAAAACATGTCAAACGTAAATAATTCCATGCAATGCGAATAAAGAGAAATTTATAGTTCGAGTTTCGTAATTAAGATTAAATTGAAACTGCCGGTTCATCATCAAAATAAATACGACGGAGAATCAACAATAAAAAGTTTTGTAATGTACACCAGTGAAACTTTGACCAGCAACAGTGGAATTCCGCTAGGGTTTAATGAAAATGCTGTACGCAATGCAGGCAAACATCAAATATTACTTTCATTCAATTTTAATAACAATTGCAGTGCAACGCAAGCGTGTAATTTAATACGAATCGAATTATTCAAAAATTGCAAGCGACGCGAATTGCTGCTATTTTATTTATTAAAAATCGAATAAGTGCGATAACACTGCGCGAACGTGAAGCGTGCGTAAAATTATTCATGATATGCGTTACCGATTTTTCGTATTCATTGAAATGATTGTAGCGATTGTAACGATACTTTCGAGCTGTATTTGCAATCGACTCGCATTTCCTTCGGGCGGCGGTGGCAGTGGCGGCGACGGCGGTGCGCATTTGCCAGCGCCAAGAAATGAACGAGCAACGAGAAAATATGTATAAGTATCGCATGCATGCAAGTGATGTGTACTTTTCGGAAGACCCGAAACGATAAGAGCGATAAAATACTTGCCGCCGCTCACGCATGCCCTGCGCTAAGGAGACATTTTTGCACAGCGTGCATAAAATCAATTCGGGAATTTACATTTTCCTCGCCGTCGATTTGTAATATAACCAAACTCGTGGCGCTGCTGTTGAATCCACAGCGGAGGCGGCATGCACTGGTAATGCGAATGAACGGCATACGCTCATTTCGCGCGGTGGCGGCGCATCGTCGTCGCTTTCGCAATGTGTATGCTGGCAAAATTTCGACGTTCACTTCATCGACGTTATTGATGTATTTTATCATCATATTATCGAAATGGTATCGAAGTTTTCTTACAACTTTTTAAATTTGTCGGCGATTCTGTGCTTGCTTTTTAATAAATTACTTTACAAATTCAACAAAAATATATTTAGCACAACTCTTAAGCTACAAAGCCACTACAAAAAAATCGGCAAAATTTTGTCAAAAATGCTCAAAATTGCATCTTCAAACTATCATAACTTTTGATCAGCGGCTTTGTCCACAATAAAATATAGCAAGTGTGATTCTTCATTTAATTATCTATTGGCCAATGGCAATATCTCCTAGAAATAACTTGATTCACATTAGCAAACGTCGATTTGAAAATTTTGCGTTCGGAAAAAATCGGAAATTTTTCAAAACTTAATTTCTAATTGAAAATATAAAATCTAAGAGGTCATATTGAAATCATTCGAAAGATTATTAGTTGTAGTTTGTACACATACAAAGAATTTTAATCTAGGACCACTACAAGCCGGGAAAATCAACTTTGAATATGACGTAATCATTTTTGTTTGATATTTTAAACAGCAGCATCAAAACATAACCTATAAAGAATATTCTTGATTATTTTAATTTTTTAAACTTTTACATTAATTACCGCATTTGCAAAGTGCAAATTATCAATATTATGATATAAATAGAATATGATGGGCATTTGAGTGTAAATGCCATGAATATAATGGCGTGCATTAAATGTTAAAGATACAAGAAGTGACAAGGAGCAGAGCGCTGCTGCTGCTGCGAGCAGGACGCGGTGACCTTTTTGCGTCATTATAAGTGTAATTAAATGGGTAATAAATCAACGAGGACCGAAACATTAATGACATTTGTTGTTCGCGTCGTTCAGTCGCTAAGTTCTTCGACGCTGTCGTCGCTAGCACCGCTGCCGCCTCCGCGACACCACCATCAACAATGCCTTTTACGAACGCTCCGCCGGTCAATGATATTAGAATGGAAGTTCACGCGCGCAAAATTTAAATTGCATCCGCAAAATCCACCCTCCACCCTCACACCTATGCGAACCCGCTGCGTGCTTGTAATAAAATTTCAGCCTAGGAAAATTTAAATTTTTGATCAAGTTACCTTCTCGCACCGCAACAACGCAGCGCCGGGTTATTATTATTTTTTGTCATAAATTAGCAACAGCAGCCGCCGCCACTGCTGCTGCCGCCGCCGCCATTATTGCTCTTTATTTTTATTTTAAGAGCTGCGTAATGCGCATGCCGATGGCGAAATGGAAATGGGGAATATAATAATGGAAGGAAAGAGGTTTCAGGCAGGAGACAATCTTGCTGGTAATTTCCGCTTGAAAATGTTTAAACTCTCTTTCTCTGGGGCGGCGGGTCGAGCTCCTAGTTAGATGCAGGCACATCACACATTGCCATCACGACTCTGTGCGACGGATGGATGATGATGATGACAATGACGACGACGATGAGCAAAAGAGCTGCAAAAGCGACGTTGCGCGCCAAAAGACAAAGGAAATGCGTGTGTCCTCTCGATTGATGGAAGTTGTTTTATGAATTTTGCATGTTCATATATTTTCGTGTCGCTTTTCCTCGTGCTGAACATTTTCATGTAAAATGGTAATGAAATAAATTTTCCTTTCGGAAAAATGCTGAGTGCGTATCTATATGCGGCGATAAGTTTTTGCTGACTTAATGAAAAGTGCACTCAATTTAAGTCTTCTGCGAACATGAAAAATTACTTACCCAAGATGGCGCCGGCACGCATATTCTTTCCTATACGCGACTCACTTACTTATGTAAATAATTAAGTTTTGCGCTGCTTTGAGGTTAGGTTAACAGATAAAAACTTATATAAGAGCGCGTCAGCTTTCGCATTCAGCCGCACGAGTGTTAAATGGAAATGTCCTTTGAAAGGCGTCGCCCGTCATTGTTGTCATAATGATACAGCGTTCTTAAAGTGAAAAACTTTTGTCATTTATCAATAGTGGCGCGTCCGCCTTCAAACCGCCCGCAGCCCACTCGCCGCCAAAAGATGTAAACATCCCCGCCGATAATAATAAAACTAAACGTGCAACTATGTTCATTACGTAGGGGTGGAAAATCGCTGAATATAAATTCTAATCAATGGTGCAATTAGCACGCACGTGGGACACCTGCCATAACTTTTTCGAACGCAATCATAAAAATTTGTTATCAATTAACACACATGTCGCGCACGCAGCAGCGCACGATCCAATTTCCAAATGGATATTTACGCACATTTTTCCAACGGAAAATGTATGTTTGAATGCAGCTGGTTGGAATATGACCAATATATTAAATTTTAATCTGTCCCCTGTCGCATGTGTACGCTCAACCGCCGCCCCCGAGCTGTCCGACGCGTGTAAATGACATTATCCGCAACAACCGCCCGCCAATGATGCGCTATGCGTCCGTCGGCAACGTAATACACTTTTCATATGTGCCCCAGCACGTAATTTGATTAACGCCCCCGCATGCGACTTATTATTTTGTACTTTTGATGGTAACTAGATTAGTTTCTTTGTACAACATTTTAATCCAGCATCCTTGTCACTTTCAACATTAATTAGAAATAATTGTACATGTAAGCGCATTCTAGAATATTCTAGATGAAATATACAGCTCTGGAATAGTCTAGAAGGAATATTATTCTAGAATATTCTAGAATTCTTCTAGAAGGATTATTTGTTTACTTACCATGATTCGTGTATCTTTCATTTCGACACTTCCCTTCCACCAGGTAATTGTTGGAGTTGGTCGTGCGCCAACCACTTCGCAACTTAATTCATATGTATGTCCGGCTGACAGCGGTCGATTATCCCCAATCAACTTGACCCACAAGGGACGCACTGTAACAAAAAGTTAACCAATAAATAAACATTGAATTTCCCTATTCTGCTTTATATTCTAATGCGATGCACATACAAATTGCCACATAGAAAATTAATGGTGACACTAATTGAAGATAAAACAATATAGTTAGCTGGAATGTAACAAGGGCATATTAGATTAAAACTGGGTAAAACAAGATTGGCATTTTTAAAGGGTTTGCAGCCATTTAGGAAAGTTGCAGCAACTCGAACGGTCCCCGTACATAATTGTTTTAGAATCTTGGCTGCCTCGAGCATATGCTGGTGGGTCCAGCAGGAAAGTTGCTTGTTGCTTGTGCAACTCAAATACGAGTACATAATGTGTGAGATTGGACTTGCAGTTGCAAGTCCTTCTGTTTTACGCGAGCGTGAACGACACAAAGTCTTCTAATGCATGGCATGCAGCACGCATGTGGGACAAGTGTTCGCTGAAAGGACATAAAATCGAATTAGTGTGCTCTCGCACCCAGCAAAACTGCATACTAATTCAAGAGATGCACAGATTGGACTCGCCGCCGCCCCTGCCGCCAACATATCCCTTTTAGGTGCACGCTCCCAAACTCATTGTCTTTTCAATTTAGCTTCCAATTCCACATTAGCACACGTCTGCAAGGCTTGTTAGCTTAAAGCAGTGGTATCAAACTTTTCTTATTTCAAGGGTTGAAAAAACTAGAATTTGAAATCAACCGTTTAAATCCCGAATTAATTAAAGTTAGGATTTTTGCAAGGGTTTGCGTCCAACTTAATTCGGGGTGTAGTTGCGCGTGGAACTAAACCTTTTGATGTTATTTATTTACCGTGGCAACTAATTCGAGTAATGTAATTAATAATTAAATAGAATTTGCTTCATTAACGTTGAACAGTTAATGAAATTGAGAAACGGTGTGAATGTAATACCTGGCTGGCGCTCGCATGTGAATTCCGGGTATTGTGTGTGGGGGGCGGCAGAAAAGGATCAGCGTTGTGCGGAAATCGCGTATAAAACGAGACCTGGGGGGTCTGGTGGTGGTTTTGAGATGCAACGAAGCCGAAACACGACGGCCAAAGATAGGAGCATTCATTCCGCGAGGTGGAACATTAAACCGGTGCTGGGATTAGTCGTCGCCGCCGCCGCCGTCCGTAACCAAATCAAGTTTGCATCGTTGAATGCTGGTCGTTTCGTCTGCTGCGCGGTCCGACGGAGGTGGCAGAAAAACCGTGGACGCTACTCAACCCGAAAATGCTTAATTGCCGACGGGCACATCCACTTTCTAATTGATTCAACGCCGCCACCGCCGCCAGCAAATGTCCCCGACATAATCCGCCTGCACATTCACGTCGCGAGAAAAGTTTAAACTCCCCAAAGGGAATTTACATGCACTGGTCAATTCATTCTCCACTCACAATCCAATCCAACCCACGACTAATTAGTCGAAACAGCCACATCAGATAGCTTCGGGAGAATGATTATTAACGAGCAATCGCTTCCAATATACTTGCCGCGCGTCGACAAGGTCCCATTAGCTGGGGATGAAAATGAAAAATGTATCGATGACTAATGGCGCTAATGATAAATGAGTGGCAATTTCAAAAAGAGGTTTGCGGTTTGCACACTCATATAAATTTATCCAACTTTTAATGCACACAATTGTCGAATAATGCGCTAAGAGCTTTGGCCCTGACACAAATAATTTTCCAATAGCCATTAAAATACAACCATCGATAATTCTTTGCAGGCTGCGTTCGCAAATCTACACAAATCTTCAGCTAGCGTTTTTTCTCTGGGCGATCAGGAAAGAGCGTTTATACACAACACGTTGGCGTTGGGGGTTAGTTTCGTGCGCAGATAGATTGGCAACAAACGGGTTGTTGGGTTTGTTGTGTGCTGCCCCCATGCTTACTCATAACTTGCCATTGTCGGCCCGGCAGTGATTTCATGCGTGCGCGTGTGTATGTGGCGGCGAAAAATATGAAAAGTTTTTCGCTGGAAAAGTTGGCCGCCTACCGAAAGTCGTAAAACACACGCCCCGTCGCTTTTTCTGCTCGGGCACTCTACCAAAAGCCCTACGATGCAACCCCCTTACATACAAAGTGTTTACATAAATTAAGTAAATTAATTTCGAAGCTATCAAAAATGTGATAACAACTTTAATATTATTTAAGAGGGCTTGGTATTTATGCGAAAGAGATAGAGATAATTGTATTTGACTTGCTAATGTGTGTTATGATACGGTAATATGATATTAGGCTGACTTCCTTGAAGAAGTTGGTTGAACTATTGTTAGTTCAGCAATTGACCGTAGGAGCATTTATTGTTGACGCGTATACTTTTTATGCCGTGCGGCGGCTATTTGTAACCGATAATCATAATCGAGCAGCGGTGCTTCGACGTGTTTTTTGGCGGTGGGCACGCGGGAGGCGGATAAGATACGGGCGTCGCGCTGGCATCGCCCGCCGATGGAGCAAAAAGCCTCACTGGTGGCGGCGGTGCGGAGTGAGTGCTCGGCGCGCACGTAATGGAATGGAACGAAAACGAATGGATAACGGCCGAACGAACCGAACCGGCTGCGGATCGCGGTAAAAGCTAAAAATCATTTTTGCAAACAGGAAAACACTAATACAAACTTCTAAGTGATTTATACAGATTCGCACGCATTCGCTGCACGATATTTGCTCTCCTCCTCAACAAATCCCTCCATGATGAAGCAAGAAAAAAACTCTTTTTATGCTATTCTTATCAAAATTCGTTCAATGTTTACTTAAATCCTTCATTTACTTAGACTTGGAATTATTTGTTTGTAAAAAAAAGAAAGAAAATACTTTTCAATTAAAATTTGTCAATGATCAGCGATAGGTTGTCATAATTCCATTCAGGCTGGAAAAAGTACATGAATCGGAAATAGAATTCAATAAATGACGGATGGACGATAAAAATAATTAAAAATACTTTACATTCAATACCTATGGTCGTATTGCTTGCCAATGACGAATTCGCAATTTTCAATTGAATGCCACATTACGTTATCGCATTGCTGTAGGCTCGTATATCGCGATCGAAACACACTCACTCTAGAGGTTCGAGTATGTATTTTCCAGTTCACCCTTCATTAAAACAGCCAGAAGTCCAATGGTTGTTACGCGTGGACCAGTGTCACACTGCCCCAAGTCCTGTACATTTAACAGTTCTTTTTAGAACGGACTGGCAAGGACATCCTGTCGCTGAATGTACGAAAAAACCATTGGCGATCGATTAACAGCCGCTTTTCATTACGTTTTCGATGGCATTGCTACCGTTCTGTTGCCTACAGGTTATATTTTTTTGTCCTTTCGTATTGTAGGTATCTACTATTTTAACTTTTATTTCATTTTCATTGATCTTTAATTCAACCGCATTTTGCATGCTAAGAACATGAAAATTCAAGTATAATTTTACTTTGTATATTTATCAATTAAAATTAATTTGAGTGCTAATCAAGTTAAAGATTATTTATAATTTTCGGGAGTCTAGTTTTGAGGTTATTGGCCCTCTGACTTCCATTACCCGGTTTCACCTTGAATGAGAAATTTGAGAGATAAAGATGCCTTATAAAATTAAAATAGGGATGTTTGTAATTAACATTATATTTAGTGAATGTAGGTACTTACAAATTATTGATATAAATTGTAGCAATTTGTTATTTATATTAACGTGTAAATCAAATAAATTTATGTTAGGTGGGGTTGGCAGCATTTCGCAGCTCCCGGAACACGTACGTACATACTGCAGAATTCTACTGTGTACGCAGCAAATTGTTCGAATTGTTCAAATAGGTAACTTTACTTAATAAACCATACATCAAGCGATAATACCGTGAGTAATCTTGCGCATCAGAGGCAGTCGTGCGCTCTCGCAATATCTCGTCCTTTGAATGCGTTGAGCAAGGATGCAGAATTATTGGCAAATTGAACAACAGCGAATACGCCATTCTCCCTCCTTATGTGTTGTTAGAAGCATTCACATAATTTGCATTCGAAATTTATTGTAGATTTACAAAATATCTACGTACATATTCCTATTTGCATTTCTGATAATATGAATTATTACATCAATAAACTATAATAATATTCGTTCTTCTGTCTATTGAATCAAAGTTTGAAGAAGATGGTGCATATCTATGCGAACAAATCGCTGTTGGAAAATGTGAAAAGCCAATTTTACTACGTAAAGTTTTCAGTCACCTTCAGGGAAAGGTGGGTAGGTATTTCAGGAAATGTGGGGAACAAACACAATTCACAGCGTAGGCATGCGCATGCGCGATGTAAATTTATGTAACGCGAGACGTCTGGACGTATTTGTAATGAAGTGGATGGAATTGGAACGCGTGCGCATATATATTGACATTGTCGGCGGCGACGGCGGCGACGGCGATGCCAATTTGCAATTCGTTCGAATACCGTAATAAATTTCTGTGTATGAAAACAACTACGCAACTAGAATTCACATATTCCGCGTATGCACCAAGGCGTGGATGTGGTCTTCGGTCATTTTAAATTCAAATGTAATTTTTATGATTCGCGCGTCGCTCGTCAATAAAACGTCATGGCACGAGACAGTTAATTAAATTAGCTGAAGCTTATTGAAATTTAACAATTTCGCGTAATGATGACGAAAAAACGAGGGAGCGTGTATTGTTGAAGAGCGAATCAGTCTCTTGAGGATCGTAAAACAAACGCAGCTGAAGAGCGTTCAGCAATTAAAACCGTCTGTCTGCACGCCTAAGTGGATGCACACAATGAACGCGGAATGCAAGGAGTTTGAATAGTCCTTGCACTTCTTGCAACATGCGAATAAAGGACGAAGGACGAAAGATGGAGGTGTAGTTATGAAAGCGTAAAGAGGGCTTGCAAGTCAAAAATAAGTGAAGCAAAACAACTTTAGGATTCGTTGACTTGAAGTCATGGAATGCTCTTAGACGTGCAATTAGTTTATTACTCTGGCAAAGTTCACAAATAGGAGACGAAAATTAAGTGCGCTGTTGACGAATGGATGGATGGATGAGGGAGGCGGCGGCAGTGGACAAAAAGTAATACATTTGCTGGCGGCCCCGGAAAAATATACGAAGTAAAAAGAATCAATTTAATCCGCAAACATTCAGAGAATGCAAGCGAGGACACGCATAAAATATCGCATTTTACGACGTCGTATAAAACTTAGAAAGACGCTGCCGCCGCCGCCGACTTACGTAATGCAAAGGGATGCAGATACATGTCGATCAAAATCTGACTTTGAAATCAAACAACTTGCTTTACGACCGGTTATAACTCGCTTCTCGGCGCTGTAGGTTTTCGGGGGTGCTTGGCAGCTTTTTTCCTTTGCTGGTGCCTAAGTGAAAAACAACTGCGCGCGCGCCCCCCCATTGGCGATTATCCTGCAGCTGGCCGGCGCGCAGTAAAGTGGCAACTTTTGCAAATTAATGTCGCTCGTTGTCCATTTAATTGCACACTTGCGTGTCCGTGCGCGGCGTTTTCCACTTTGGCTAAATGCAATTGTTAAACTTCCCTCGGCGGCGCGCTGACTTAATTATAGATAACGGTCGCGCAAGCAGGAACAGGAGCAGCAAATGTTCGAACCACGAAGAGCTCGGAAGAGAAGAGAAGTGGACCCAAACACACGCGCACACAATGCGCACCATCCCGACGAACAAGTGAAGCGCATTGAACGTAGTCGTCTGCCCGTAGATTACAACGTCGTTAATTAACTAGAATCATTGCCCATTTTCTCGTGCGGCTACCTAGATAGAGAGGACGAGCGAGAGATTCTATTTGGAAATCCGCGCTACAATACAATGTGTTGTTGCACTTAATGAGGAAAATCTTTAAAAGCTTCCGACGACGTAATCCATGGGAATAATTAACGTACATTTGTATTTTTTCCATTCGCACACTGTGCAGATTCAATTAACGCAATATCGCATTTAATTTTGCATCGACTACAGAAAACATTGGACTATAAATGAACATTTATCTCGCTCGTATGTTCTGAGTGATGAACGCGTGTACGAATTGTCCTGTCGTGATATACGACACCTGGACATTTACGTGTCGTACCAAATTCAAGGTGTAACTGCTCGCTTGATACCAATTGTACCTAACATGAATTACATTCTAGTAACATACAGTAAACTCTCGTTTAAATATTATTTAAGAGGGCATTCTAGTTTAGAAATCTGAATTTCGGGCGTTTTTTTACGATTGATATAAGAAATGCAATTGATATTTTACTATGAACTCTATTATCATTTATTTATTCATATTTCAAGAGGACATAAAGAAATTACCATGGAAAAAATAAATTTTCAGTAAGTTATGCGTCGTTGAAGTAGAGGGGAAAAAGACAACGTTCATTGTGTGCCGATTTATGCCCTTCTGGTCATCCCAAAAAAAAAAGCAGAGTAGATTTTTGATTAGCACAAATGTCATTATGGCATGAACCACGAAAACTGAAAATAAAATATTTTCACGCAAAATGGCGGCTTCGATTTTGTTTTTTCACTTATTTCTTATATTTCCTAATTTTTAAAAACTATTAAAATTTGAAAATTTAGTCTTTTGCTGGTTTATACCATAGAGGGATATCTAAAAAATATTCACACCAAATATTAAGTGAATCGGCTTATTAGATCTTGAGATTTTATGAATAATGTTTCGAAGAAAACGGGTTTAAAGTTTTGGTTTATATACCTACTAATTGAATTATTTGTAAGTTGAAGTACTAGTACATTACAAATCCAAATGTATTTGGTTTGATATAGTCCAGAGTGCCTGGGGCTCATATGGCACTAATGATTCTACGCGGCGTGCAACAAATGAGGACCATATACATCCCAACTGATGGTGCAACCGGAGAATGTCCACGCGGATTCATGCGATTCGAACGGGAAGAGTAGTTTGTCCGGCGTGCATGTTTGGAACGTCCAGCATTTCAGTGTGCTCGCATCACATTTTGCAGGAACGTTTGAAATGTCGGAAAACGTGTAATGGATATTCTACAGGGTCTTTAACACCTTTCTACAAATCAAATACTTTCTCTTCACGCAAGTTTACACTTGACACTAGCAAAGGTGTGAGTTGAGTTGAGATACAAAACAGGATAATTGCCATTTAAGAGATGCCGAGCAATTATAGAGCGATAAAGTGATAAACTCACTCAGTAAGAAGCATGATGGAAATGATGGTGAAATGGATAGGATAGGAGCACGCGCGCAATGCAGTTGGTTGCAATCGTAACGATGTGCGCACAGCACGTTGCATGCTGGACCGGATATCACTATGGCGGTATCATAGATGCCATCCTCTTGCATGCATTGTGCGCCGAGGTCCCGGTGTCGACGACTCTGGTCACGGGGTGATAGCTCCACGGGGGTGGACATATCTTGACGTCACAATGTGAGCGTAAACGCAAACGCGGATGAGAAACGTGCATGCATGTGTGGAATGATGTGTTTTCAGTTTCCGTTTTATTTCACATCTCGTGCATCCCTTCAATCCAAGAGTGCGAAGATAAGTGGACAATTGACCTTTTCTTAATGGAAAACCTTTCATGCCATTCGAAGCGAACGCGCCGGGAAAACGTACAAGAAACTAAGATGAAATGTCAAAATATTAATGGAAATTTGCCATGAGAAATTTTAAATACTTATCCAAAGAGATCCAAAGAGAGAAAATTAAAATTGTAACAACACGAAAGTTGTAAAATTGTAGTACCTACTCTCAAGACCTGAGAGCGTAAAAAGAGAAAAGTCTCTGGAACGTTCTCGACACAACATGCAATAGTGTAATACTTTTTGGTACGCACATGAAAACACAGGCAAATTATATGAGATATTTAATTAACTCGGAGAGAGACGGCGGCAAGCCGACGATGCGCAAACACACGTTTGGCAGACATGATAAGAGAGACGCGCAAAATCCGGCGAGAGGCGGCAACGAAATGCACTGCACTGCTGCATTGCGCTGCTGCTGTGCAATCACACGTTTCGTCATCGTAGTGCTGCATACGCTGCAAATGCAATGAATGAATGAATGAATGGCATGTTTGCTGAAAGAGAGGACAAGTAATTGTCTTTGCAATTTGCCTTCTTGTTTGCTATGTTATTTTCCAACTAATGCGTAAGTTTCGCACACAGCTTTTGACACACGTAACTTTTCTCCCTTTCGCGCCCCTTGCTATGTAAAATGGCAAAAGTAGGTTTAAGCTTGGATAGTTCACTGCGTGGAAAATGGCAGACGGAATGAAGCAAACGTATAAATTCACGTCGTTCAAGACGCAAATGATTCGGCGCAGTGCGCGCGAAAAAACCCATGCGCACATTGCGGTCTCATTTAAAAGCGCTTAATTCCGCTAAATTTACCCCTTGGCGGTGTAAACCTCAATTCGCACAAGGGAAAAAAGTAAATACCATTCGCTGATATTTGCTTTTCCATGCTTTTTTCCCCGGGAATAAGCGAGAGAAGAAATTTTTTATCGAATTCATGTTTGGATATTTTGACGCTTGCCAAATAATGTTAAACTGATAACACGAAGGAATTTGCTTTGTTGGGGGATGCAATGAGCAATTGTCGCGTAAATTTGATGTTTGCATCAATTTTAAGACGAAGAAGTTGATGGTGTTCTGTGGGCCGCAACGCTAAATGATTAAATTACGAAGCGGGGTGCACGAATTCAGCGGAGGTGGTTGCGGGAAGGAAATTCTCTTATTTCAAGGCGCATTTGCCGCCCCGACAACCACAATGCTTAGATATACGCGTACGGCTATAACGAGGGGCGGTCGGCAATAGGCATAATACACTTTGGCGGTTTCATCGTTGGCGTCGAGGCGACAAGCAAGGAAAACACCAACCCCAACCACCCCCTGACGTCAGGAGATGGAGGTCCCAGTAGGCAAATTGCCGAAGAGCTCAAGACTGACTGGGCCGAGAATTATATAGGGTGCAAGTACATAAAAAACCGTTTATTCACGCACTCACTCTGTATATACGAGCAAGGAGTTTCGAGCTAATAAAATGTGCTGTCGACATTATTTCGTCGAGTGCGAGAACGTTGTACTCAACATTGTTACAAATTGGTAATTCGCTGCTCATTGCCCATTAAGCGTTGCGGCTTTTAGGGCAATGTCAAACGCACGCGGAGAATCTAAAAAGCTCGTTGAAAAATAACTTTTAATTAAGCGAATACGACCAAAAGTAAATGAAGCGCAATAAACTCACGATACAAACAACATGCAAGAAAAAATTAAGAAAAATGTGACTTGTGCATTAAAGAAGTGAATTGTGAGATGTGAAAAGATTCTGGGGACACTCTGTATGTCGAGACATAAATGTTGACAAGTCGGTGGAATTATAAACAGAAATTTTGACTTGAGGGATGCGCCTCGATGGTTTAAACAACAACAGTAAAAGCAACGAACGCGAGCGGTGAAGGTATTAACGCCCTTATTGTGTTAAAACTTTTCACTAACCTCGTGAAATTCGTTCGTTTACTTAACATATTCGCATAAAGCAAACAAACATTTACCTCTTAACTCGCAGCATATATGGTTGCTGTCAATTTTCAGTATTTCTTTTTCTTATCAAGGAAAAATCGGGTAATGAGAGTCATGGAGTAAAACACGAATAATTTCGAGATAAACTAAATTGTCACCAAAAAAGTGAACGTTTAATTAGTTGCGCTGGAAGTTAATTTGAAAATTCAGTGGATTTTTTAGGTGTGCAACGGGATGTAGAAAGTTAAATACGGCTGGCAGGATCAAAGGATAATGAAACGGTTACGTCCGGCGCAGTACATGCGCTGATCGGCTATCTGTGTATCGTGAAGACAGATGTCCATTAACGAGGATGCGCACCGACATGCACACATCAGTGGCGAAGGTTCACCGCTACAAATGACTAGCATTGGGTCGGCGGATGTATCTCGGATTCGTGTACGCCGCCGCCATCCATTGCCGGAGCGAAAGCGAAAGAGAACATGTACGCGCCGGGGTTTGATTAACGCAACTCGTTTGATTGCCTCGACTTCGACGGTGCCCTTAACGCGCTCAGCTGTTTTACCGCTGACTGAGATTCTCTGCGCCAGATAGCGAAGAGAACGGCACGCATTAATTCATGTGTTACGTTTAATCGCAACTTCGCGTCTTCCTTTTCCCTCTCGCGCTTTGAAGAGGGAACGCATTTAAAATACGCTTAAATTTTTGCCCGCCGTACGCTTTGTTCTTCCATAAGATATTGACTCTTTATGAGAGGATAGAGAAAATGTCCAGGAAGCTTTGAAACCCAGCCAGTTTGCTATGAACTGCAGGATCTTACGAGCACGCTCGCTGTCGATTTCTTCTTTGTTCGACCGCTCGGCGCTGTCCGATTGAACCTACTATTGCGGGTAGTCAATAGGGTAGAATATGTTAAGCGAGTTTGTTCACTATCCATCGCATGACGGCCAAAGAGTGCGATTACACGAGAAGAGCGCACATGAGGCACGTTGAGCCGACGAGGATAAAAGCAAATCCATTTTGTATCAAAGAACGCACGTTCCGAACAAGTAGTTAATGGAAAATGATGAGATAAAATACGTATCAAAAGGAAACGAAGCTAATTTATGTGCAAATACCTTGTCTGTCTGCTTTGGGATATATTCAACATTCTTTTTATATAAAATAATTATTATATAATATACATATCTAGCATATACTAATATCCAATTATTTTTTACAAAAGCTCTTTGATTATTCATTTTAATAACATAAATGAAGGATAATTTACAATTGCCAAGAGCCAAGGACTATAATATCAAAGATTTTATTAATCTAAAATTTATTTGTTCAGTTATTCACTTGCGCAAAAATGTGAAAAACTTCTGAATTTTCTTTATTTTTTGGGTTCCATTATGAATATTATTTAAAAAAATTTTCATGTAAAAATAATTAAAATTGGCCAAACTACGGGTGATTAACTGTTTTAAAACGCGTTTTGCGCTGGTCAGGATAATTCGAAAACGGCTCATCGGATTTTAAAATTTTAAAAAGACTTTGTTAATAAATTAGTTTAAGCTACCATTGTTTGAAGGAATAAGACACGTTCAAACAGAGACTGTGAAGGTTTGAACTTAAAATTTCAGTTTTTAGCTTTTCTCCTCGATTTTAGTTGGTTAAATAAATATTTTTCAAGCAAATTCAATATCCAAGATTCTCTTATTTGCTGGTATCTAAACTTTGACAAAATTAAGTAGTTTTATTGCATAATTTGTCATTATCCTTATAACTTATCAAAATTTATTTAACGTTGAAGAAAAGTTAATAAATATAGTAACCTCATGGCTGAAAGCTTGCTGTTGAATAATGATGATGATGATGATGATGATGGCATTCTGTACTATCTAGTACCACAAATTTCCATTCGCCGCAATTATTACGCATGCGAATATGTGAGGTACGTGACATTTAAGACTCACTCATTCGACGGCGATGCGCTTGCTCTCGCGCCCGAACGCATTTTGCGGCGCGTCGCCGCCTTGCGCACTCCATGTATTGCGGTTCTATTAAGTAATTAACGTTTGTTAATTGGCGCCGTTGCCATTTCTGCGCCGGGAGAGCGAACGAACGTGCGGGCCTATACGTCGTGCATTGTTATGCCAGAATTTGAATTAACAACTTGGCAACTTTGTTATCATCCTCTTAGAGCTGCTGCCGCCGCCGCCGCCCTCATCGACAGCGCTGCCATTATTATTTTCCATCCCCACACACTCGCTCGCACGCATAAGTGCTGCGCTGTCGCTGCATTTATTATTGCAAAGAAACAAAACGATTTCGGAATGGAATGTGCGAATATACGGCGGTAAATGTCTACTCAGTGGGGGCGGCTCGCATAATTGGGAAAATTTGCATGTTTTGTGCATGCAATATGCAATTTTAATCTTATTATCAGAGAGAGGCGAATCCTTTTGCTCTTCAATATGGAAAATATTACAAAGGATTCATTTCGCTTTTGAGCAAACCAACGCTGAAATAATTAATTTTAAAATTAAAATAGTTGCTTTAATTCACATAAATAGTAAAAAAAAAAACACCTAAATGAGATTTTGTTTAACTAAGCCATGTTGAAAAATTGTTACATTTAAATTATAATATTCGCGCATTAGAAAAAAATCTTTCAAGAAATGTTTTCATGCTCAAGTAGCCTTGAGCTGTTAGACTTTGAAACGCGAGAAGGGTGGATCGTGGCCAAAGAATTAATTACATGAAGTTAATTAAATTAAAAGTTGTTCATTAAATAACGACTTTATACAGTTATGAGACGCGCGTGTTATAAGCACAAGAGTTGAACGTTTAACGCGAGTGGTTTTTGAGAAAAACTCTTGTCCGATGTAAAACTATTCGCAAGCTGTAATAAATAAACCGTTGATGCGCCTGTTAAATTTCCATTTTCTCGACAATATGCTTGGTGTACGTGGAAACTATGAGTTTACTTATAAGTTGTTACCGGTAGGTACTTGCTGCCTGCTGCTTGGTGTACGTTAAGTGATTTTTCTTGCAGGATTCACGCTGTCACTATCATAATAAGCACCTAGCTCATATAAAATGCATGAAGACATACGAAACATTTACGTCTCAATATTTCAACAAAATTGACGGCTAACTCAATTGAAGATATTTCTTTCTTTGCCTTAGATGATATGAGGCGAGGCGATCAAAAACATTTTGTGAGTGATAAGAGCGCGCAGGATGTACGCGCACGTAATTCAATTTGAGCGCTAAATTAAATTTCATATTGACTTTCTTTTTATTCGGTGGAAATGGATGGCATTTGGGCAATGGCGCGGCGGCGGCAAACTTTCGATGTAAACAAAACGCGATATGCCGTTTTATGGTGGCGCTCATTGGCGGCACACGCATAAAGGAAAAGAAGCGTGTAATCAAAGAATTCGACGGGCGGCGGCAGCGATGGAGGCACTTTTAAAACGCAACTCGCGCCCTCTGCTCGCATCGACTCGTTAATTTTATTCATGATTCATTCGCTCGGCCTCCACTTGCAAAGTCGTAATGTTTCTATTAAGAAATGAAACAGCACCATCATGCATTTTACGAATGAATAAAAGAACAAAAAGAAAAGAAAACACACGCAGCACGCAGCAAGCAACAAAAAAGAATGAAAAAGAGAAAAGAAAGATGATGACTATTCGGTAGCGACATAAATAATGTCCGAAACAAGAAAAGTATAAAAGTTAAATGTCAATAAAGCTGACAAGCAGACAATGAATAAATAAAGATGCTAACAGATTGTCAACTAATCTCGAATTACAAGAAAATTGCATTGATACCGATAAAACTTCGTAATATATATTAAAATCCTTTTCTTAGTTTGCAATTTCAATAAAAGATGGCGAGAAACATGGAAAATAATTAATAAGTAATTTATTAATTAATTTATAATGATATCAATATCCAATTACATTTTTGTTTCGCTCAAGGAGAATAAAACTTCCTTTGAACGTAATTCCTTTCATCGTTTGAAAACGACAACCTTTGCCTCTGCCTTGATGAGAATTTTTAATTACAATCTCCATTCAGCAGGGGTCATTTTCATTTTTCACCACGCCGCCGCCGTATGGCTCAAATATCTTTCGCCGATTCATTACGCGGCGTGCGCGTCAATTCAGTTTTCTTGAAGGAAAAATGCCGCAAATATATCATCAGCGCGTTTCATGTAATAATACCGCATAATAAAAACATTTTTCGGGTTTTGTACGTTCTGCGGTGCGCGGCGCGCACTCCAGGAATTATGCGAGCGCAGAGGGAGCGAAAATGAAGGAAAAGAACGAATATGACGTGAGTGTTTGGCAGGCGAGTTTTTCTTTCGTCCTTTTTACCGGCGAACAAGTGCCCGGAATGAAAATTGAATGAATGCTGGAATGCAAGCAATGATCGCAATCTAGTATAACTGCACACCTTCTGTATGAAAGCAAGAAATAAATGGAATTTTTTATGTGTTTATTTCTTAAGATTTTTATGTGTCATTAATATTTATTTAGAGATTAATTAGTTTATTAGAACAAGTATGATAAGATCGTAGACGTGGCATGATCGTTAATCGCCTATATCTATTCTTACATAACCTAGAAGTTAATGGCAAAGGGGTAGAAATCTGAATCAACTGAATATAAAGTGATTGCCATATATGTCTTTCATTCACGCGGGGAATAACCCTTTTATATTTCGATTTCAAAGTACCTACAACACGAAGTAAAACTATGCATTTCTTAAAAAGTGTGCAATTTTTAAACTAGTCAACCAATTTTATTATGGAAAATGGCATTCTGTAGTTGTATTATGAATTAATCAGATTTTACCATAGAACATGATAAAATTCATTTAAATTGGTTTTAAATTGACATGCGCAAACTTGCTTTGGTCGCGGCGCTAGTGCGCAGTTGGAACAACTTTTTACAATTTTCTGTATTAAATGAAAATTTCCTGGGAAAATTGATATTTTTTCAATACAAATTATACAGTATTAACTGTACTTTAAATTGATACTAATATATATTAAATATTCAAAAAAGAAAATAAAAATAAATATGTTCAAAGTGGAACTTTACAAAACTGGTGCGTTCTTACCCCATAGAATCTTTCTTTTGAACTTTCTTCATTAATCAGTCAATAACTCCATGAATAAAATGTTATTCAATATGAGTAGATTACTACATTTCAGAAGTAATTTGTTGCTCCACTGTACTTTAATTAATTTTCTAGAAAATATGAATAAAAGAAAGTTATTGAAAATAATATTTAATTAAGTCTCATAATTTGGCTGAATGAATGTAATGAAAAGCAAACGTAAATTAAAATCGAATGGAATAGTGTAATTTGTTGATTGGAATCAAAATGTCGGAGAATGTCAGGATTGGCGATGGCGGGCGCTATTCAATTAATGATAGCCGAAAGCCGGTGCTACGTTTTGACTTATTGCCGCACGTCAAGTTGTTGAACATTTCAGCCGCCTGCCTATGCGATTTCAGTCGGCGAACGAACGAACGAACGAAGTGTGCACAAAAACTCGAACGGCGCGAAGAAATGCAAGCGCAGAAATGTCGCAGTGGATTACAACACGCCCGCGACGAAAATGTCATGGAGTGGAAATCTATGTGCATGTGAGCAAAGAAAAATGAGACGAGCTAATGGTGAAACGCACCGCTTAAACTCACTCGGAGAGTGATGATTTTGCAGGTCATTGAGGTGTTGCTTGTGGTTTTTGCTCGATTTGATCAAAATTCTATTCAGCATTTTCCTCTCTGCAAGTTTTCCCCAAAAATTTCCACTTGTTTTATTCATAGCCTCATGCATCTTAATAAAGTTGGTTCGGTTCAAATCAAAATTAATTTAAAATTTTTAACAAGATGTCGTTTCAACCGACGAGGGAAAAATTTAAGCAAATAACGGGAAATTTTAATAATCAAACAGCTCTTTTGCTCATCGAAAAAAAAGTTTACTTATTGTCCTTTCTAACTAAAGGATTCATCATGCCCATTTTTCTTAGTGTCCTTTTTTCGCATGAGCTTAAAGAAGGAAAAAACCAATGAGAACGCCAGAAAAGAAAAAAAAGAAAGGAAGCGAGTAGAAAGCTTCAAGTTTAAGCTGCTTTCATTATGATTCATTGAATAATACAAATGACAGAAGAAACTGCTGCAAATCTTATCTGTGTATATCCTCTCTATCTATCTGTATGAGGCAAGTCTTCTTCTTCATCCTCTTCGTCTGCGTGAAGCAGATTTTCCACGATTCGCGTATTTTGAATAATTTATATAATTCTTTTGCTGCACATCTTTGGCCGCCGCACAGCCACCGCCGCCTCCGATCCGAAATGAAAGAAAATCGCTTCGGCTTCACTTTGATTCGTTCCGTCCGTTTTGCAATCTGCGCGCGCCATGTTCGTGTGTTTTCATCCAGCTTTTTCCCCATGATCGCGATTTCCAAACGCTTTTTGCGAGTAGCTTGTTCAATGAATTGCAAATTAAATCGAATTCAACGTTTCATAATTTATCTTGTGTTCCAAATTCAGTAGCTATTTTCGAAAATATGATAATTCTCTTACCTCATCGGAGAAAATACATTGGAAAATCTGATACTTAGTTTGAAGAGAGTGAGACTTACCTAGAACAAGAAGAAAATTGCATGTTAGATTATTGTAATTAGCAATGAAAGGCAAGTAAAAGTTGGTATTTTGTTGGTAAGTCTATTCAAGGAACGTGAAATTATCAACTGGGTAATTAGCAAGCCCCACGCGTATTTGGCCTGTTGATTATATACGAAGGAGCAAGATGATCGCAAAGCTCTTTTCGGCTTGGGGGCGGCGTGTTGTTGTCGCAATGGCGTATACGTTATAGGGTTGAATGTCCATAATCCTTGGAGACGGCTAAGTGAAGGACGCATTTTGACCGCGTGTGCGCACACGTTCCATGCGCTCGCTCATTACACCATCGTCCTCCCCGAAGACTTTAGCTTAATTTATCCTCAAAAGGTCTCCAACGCGACGGCAGAGTGTACACACCCTGTGGATTCATCGCATTGCGGCTGATGTATAAACTTGAGCTAATACGGGTATTCACAAGAAGGACGAATAACAAAAACCAAAACCTCAATAAAAAACACAAAATTATTTAGAACCTTTCCTTAAACATGTGATTTAATCCTATATAAGGATTAATTGGGTAATGGGAGTCAGCGGGCTATTCAAAAAGCGCCATCTGTTTTACATTTGTAAAATATGTTTAAATCTCCGACTCTAATGATAAATAACCTAGCTTAGATGACTCCCATTACCCGTATCTCGTGTAATTCGTTTAAATTTGTAAATTTGCATTGAATATCGAATATTAATTAAACGTCATTAAATATCGTTCCTTATAATTCGTACGATCCGCGTAAACTTAACGGGATTTGCATGGGAAAGCAAAGAAATTAAAAGTACGCGGCAACCGCAAATCGATTCGAATTTCAATTGCAAATATTCTGCGCGCCCAAGTCAAGATTTTGTTCGTAGGACTTCATAAACGAATTATTAAGCGAGTTTTTGAGCCGCGGGATCAAGAAGTTACGCGCTGATGCTTGGACCGGATTTAATAATTAAGTACCTTCTTAGCGCTACATTGCAGCGTAATCGCTTTAAACGCCCTCACCCCGCGCAACCCCTTGTCGAATGTAATACCCTCTCGAAGGCGACGACAACGCATTTGACATTGGCGCTATTGCTATTTTAAAACAGGATTAAGCTTTTAATTCCTCCTTGGAGTTTTCTGCTTAATGATAATTTGTAGATGATAATAATGGGTGCTGAACATATTCAATTGTCTTGAGAAATATTTTAGAGAATTTACTAAGTGGTTTGTGGCAGCATGTGCAATCGAAGAGATCAGCCGCCGCCTCAGTTCAAGTGGCTCTGCACGCATTGGAATATTGAAGTGTGCGCTCGGCGGCGGCAACGGCGGCAGCGCACTCGTAGTCGATAAGAGATAAAAAGCCCGCACGCACATATTCGAACATTGCATCTCGACGAAATTCGCATTGCTGCTTTACGATCCTGCGCGCAATCTGCGGCAATAAATCAGAGTCTTCGTAGAAGGATCGGAATTTGTAATAACTGAGCTGCTACTGCTGCTGCTCGGCTGCTGCCTCTCCGTCAAGTGTCGGCCCGGCGCCGCCTCGGGAGCTCCTTTGCCATAACATACGCCTTTTCGATATGCGGCTATTATTATCTGAATGCTTATCAAACCTCTCATATCATCATACGTATCCCAAATTATCATCTATATTCTTTACCATAAATAGTATCTTTGTACAACAAGCTTAATGCGATTAATTAAAATTTTAATTATTACCTACTCTAATGAATTTACCTTAACCTCAGAAATAAATCACAATGGATGGCGTGTTAATTATAACCATATTTTATTTTATGTTGCTTGTATCGGTTAAATTTATTTCTATTAAGGCGTATTAAGTGTATGTGTTCTTAACACATATTATAAGCCTGGGGCACATTAAATACTCATATTCCTGACATTTATGGACAAATTTACACATTGCGAACCACGTCGCCTTCAGTGTTTCGCTGCATATTTCGTTGACTATCGCGATTTTCACCTTGCCTCCGGTGCACTGTGGTTTTGCTGGCAGCTTTAGTATGCGAATTTATTTTTATGCATTTTTGACACGCAAGTTCGCCATTTTGCTTTCTTATTCATATTCATATTTGCTCGTCATTCTGCAATCTAGAACTTTCTACTAAAAATGAAATATGGCAAACTTTTACATAATTATTTTTCTTTCCCCATAGATCAGTGGTTTCCAAAATCTAGAAGAGTTCCAGGAAAGGCTAATTTTTCTAGTTTTTATTCATAAAATTGGGGTGGTGGGCGAAATAAGTTTAGGAACTACTCTTTAATCATCTAGGGATGGAAATTTATTTGGTTTAGAGCTGATAAAAGTAAGTCTTGGAACAAACACATAATTTTCGTTATAAAAAGCTTTTCTAATTTTTCTTAATTAAGTCAGAGGTGGTAAATTAAAGAAGTTTGGGAACCACTGTTTTAAGTGCGGAATTGTATTGTAACATAGTAAAAGTTTTACTTTAATTGTTAAGCCTATATTTACAAAGTAGAAAGCAACATTAGCAGTCATCCTGCGGAGAAGTTGTTGCTTCGTACGTATAACACGATAATGGGGAACATATATTAAACGTCAGACGCCACACTTTATGGCAAGCACCCGGAGCAACACCGGACATTGGGGGGCGCGCTCGCACATGATCGAAAACCGATAAGTGTAATTAATTAACCCGCTGTAAAGTAAATTCACGGGTACGTGCGACGAGGCTATAACATGATACAGCTATGCATGTGCATGTGCATATGCGCATGAGTGCACTGCACACAGGAGTTGCTGAAAACAACACAATACTAAACAATGCCTCGAAAAATGCGCAACGAATCACCGAGTCATCGCATGCTGCTTGCATTGTACACCCCCACCACCGCCAACTGCTGTGCACCATTATCATAATAAATTGCATGCGTTTGCGTACGATTTTATAATCTGGACGTGGGCATTGTGTGAAAATTATTTACACAGCAGAAAGATTTAAATGAACTGCTTGCTATTCATATAATATTATTATTATTATTATTATTTATTTGATTTAGTTTTGCATTTCTGCTTCATTTAGCTCTTGATTAACAATTTAAATAAATTCGCCATAGGTTGATTGTTCAAAGCTGTAAAAGTCAAACATTTAATTCAGCGAAATAAAGTTATGCAACTTTATGTACGTGTAATAAAAGCAAAATTATTGTGAAATTAAATTTTAATGGCCAACTCTTGTTCGTACATTGTTTCTTTTGACGTTCACGTGCATATTCATGTTCGCGTTTGTTTGACATGTTATTGACGTTGAATGCAGCGGTTAAACGAAATTATTTAGTAATAAACTTCAACTATGTCGAATGTTATATTTACGAGAAAGAGGGAAGAGATATGATAAAGAAATTCGCAAATGTAACAACTATTATTATTATTATGAGTACTCCTCATTATGACATACAGATGCGTAAATGATAAACGCACATGTCCAATATCATTAAGTATTGCATGTGAGCCATAAAGATGTCATAATTTAATGCTGATTAAACTATTAAGGCACAGTGAACGCATGCGCTTTAGCACTGAGTACTGCAGTTATATTATTTGTTATGATTGTTGTTGTTGCTGTTGTTGTTGATGATGAAACGGTAGGCAGACAAGGGGTGATTTGCTTTCGACACTAAAAATTCGAGTAATAATGCACGAGCGTTGCGCGCGTGCGCTCATGAACGCGTTTTAACAAATATATAAACGCGTCGTTTGTATAATTCGCCAATAAAATCAAAATTATTACCGCGCCCCGTCGAAACAGCAGCGATTTCAAATGATGGCGGCGCTGTCGTAAATGATTATTGTTCGACAAATACACAGGCCGCGCGACATAAATCCGGATACATATGTTGTCGCTTTAATGCCCATTGCTTAGTGTTTGCCATTGCGCACCTCCAGCGCAGCCAATGAGCGTAATAGATAGCAATAAATAAATGATATCCATTTTAATGAGTTTACTGCCATTTTAACTGTATTATCATAACATATTGCGATTACACAATTATGCGAAAATTAAATTTCAGCCCCCCCCCCACCTCACGTGAAGCACGTGTCTGCATTAATTCATACAGTTATTTTTATTATTGTTATGTAAATAATAAATTTATTGAAAAATTATCATCACTTTGAATCAAATAAATAATTTACTGTTGGCTATCAAAAACTGGTTAAATATTATTAAACTATTCACACGTTTTTCATGGAAATTTATGAAAATTATTTCAGCAGAGGGGCGGGAGATAATATAACTGTGCAAATATGCACATAATAAATTGAATAGAGCTGACTGATAGAATTTTGATAACGTCGATAATGAAAATTAGCACGTTTATAAACTTTCCAACTTTATAAGCGCTGGCATGTTGCACGCTGCTGCTGGTTTTGCTATGCAGCTAAAATTACTGCTTTTCAGTAATGTAGAGAGACGAAGTGAAAATCGATTTGTTTTGCTAGTTTGCAATGCAACAGCAAGCAAAACTTGCATGGCAAAATCAACATCACGCACGGTAGCTCAATTTCATTAACTTGTATGCATTTAATAACTTTACACCGGCATATCTACGTGTAATTAAATGGCAACTAGATTGATCAAGTTTGAATCATTTTCTTCTCTTGTTGCTTGTGAAACGAGTTGGTGCCTTTTCTTGGCGCTAAGAGT
Organism: Aleochara curtula; assembly: GCA_963978815.1. Lineage (NCBI taxonomy): Eukaryota > Metazoa > Arthropoda > Insecta > Coleoptera > Staphylinidae > Aleochara > Aleochara curtula. Next base: position 12,103,835 of record OZ022216.1, on the reverse strand, counting down.
GCAACATTTTCGCGCATGGGCAAATTCAATTTGTCAAAAGGAGGCAATTTCCGGAATGCGCGGAGACGAATTGCGAAGGCACTTCATTCGCAAACAAAAGAAGTGAAAACTAAGTAAATTAGGTTACTTTACGCAAAGTAAAACGAATATGCTCGACGCTTATTTACTTACACCCCTGCTGCCGCTGCCGATGCCGCCTCCCGCCTATCGCGTTTTATTTTAGGCGAAAGCTATGCGTCGGAGGCGGCGGTGGACGGGGGGAAAAAGCCATTGCGATGAAGAGCTCGCTCATGTGCGCGCCAGCCGCAAATGTGCTTACATACACGTCGGGCGATAGACTGAAAGACTGAAAGAATAATAAACTCACGGCCGCGCATCGAGGGGGGTAGTCGCCACACCGCCACCGTCGCCGCCGCAGACTTTAGATGAAGTGCTCGAAGCGCTTCCGGCTTTTCCGCGTTTGCCAACGCTCGACATCCTTTGAGCCGTCGACTCCTCTCACTCTCTCTGTCCCACTTGCTTCGGGGGGTGGTGGTGGTAGTGGTTTCTTTTTTTTTTGCTTTTTCATTATCCTGCACGTTTATGCTGGCTTAGTGCGACGCGTTTCTTATAAATGCGCGCGCTGCGTTTGCGTCGTGTTCGCTTCTTCATTCATTTCCAGCCGCAGCACACAGTAACGCGCTTTTTCTTCGTTTCGCTTGGGGTTTTCTTCCAGCTACTTGGACGCGCATGTGAGCGACGGGCTAATAAAGAGCTTGTACGCGTGTCGTCGGCGTCGCCGCGCTAATAATTCTTTTAAATAGAGTCGCAATGTCCTCCTCTTCCAACCAGTAAAAAAAAGATAGTTTGTCGTTGAAAACAGTAAAAACGAATTGCGCCAACTTTTAATTCACACCCTGCTGCAACCTTTCCTCGCGTTATTTTCATACACAGCGAGTAGAAAAATTAGTAAATAAAATTTTTCCGTGAAATTAGCTGACATCTGCAGACTTTTTCCGGCGCATCGTTTAAACGCAATACGTCCGGGAGGAAAAAAGTTATAGGAAAGTGCTCTTGACACGAATTTTAAAACGCGCGGATTAGACGTGAATGCGTTAACGGGCTACGAATAATTTGCGTACATTTATTTGACGGCGTCTTTTTTTGTACGGTGGCGAGGGTGAAGTAACCTGAGACGAATGAGACGAGAAAGTAATTAGCAAATTAACCCAACTCCTCGTGTACACGGCTAATTGCTCTCACCACAAAAATCCAATTACGCAAATACTGACTGAAGCCTTAAAAGATGTTAAAACGTCCATGTAACAGCCACGCCGGACAATCCTTTTGGATAATTGGCAATTATGATAATGCATAATTGAATATTTAGTGAAACAATGAAATTTTTTGGTAGTGCCAGAGTAGACATTGTACTATTCGAATAACATATTGTTAGGTGAAGAAAGATGAATAGGACATTTGGCTTCAGTTTATTACACATTTTCACAAATTTACTCCGCAAGATGGAGGAGAATGCACGCGAGTTGAGTGGATAACGCATGCCAACGATTTCTAGCGAAAAATTGCAGCCATTACTCATTGCTCGTTGAGCAAGCAGACTGCGCATGCAGGACTCATACGTTTCATGCATGCGCCAAGCGCGCATCCTGCAAACGACTTTGCCGCTCCGCGCGCGTCGTCACTTTTTACTGCTCGACTGCATGGAAAAACAAAGACACGCGCCTGGGAAAACTGACGCGACGAGTGCAACTGCGCAATGCACTTTTAACTGCTTCAATGCGAGGCTATGAAACGAAACGGGCTGTCGACATTCACCCTAACGCGTTGAATTATGCTAACCTAAAAATGTTATGAAACACTTAATAAATACTTTAATATTCTACATTTTTTTAGCGTTATGCGGAAATTGTTTGGAAATTCAATGAAAAGAAAAAGGAATAATTGAATTTTATGAATGTGAAAATATGATTCAAAATGCATGAATAGTTTAGCAACAATTTAGTGACAAAGTCGAACAATTTTTGGGTCGAGATTCACTTCTCAAGTAAACGTCACATTCAAAATTCATTTTCCAAGCTGGTAGTTGCCCTACATGAAAATTCTTTGAATGTGTACAAAGTACAACTAATAGTCTTTCGAATGGTTGTAATATCCTTTTTTGGATATTATATTATCAATTACAAATTAATTTTTCAAAAGTTTTAGATTTTTGATGAACGGAAAATTTTCAAATCCACTTTTACTAATGTGCGACAAGTTATGCCAAAAAGATATTACCACTGGCTGATAGATAATTAAATGAAGATTCACCCTTGTCGTGTATGATCACGAGGAAATTCGTCCAAAACAAGTTATGACGATTTGAAGATGAAATTTTGAGTGTTTTGGACGAAAGTTTGGGGATTTATAGCCGCGGAAACAAAAGTTGGTTTCAGTTAATTTTGAGTTATAATAAGCTGTTTGACACACCCTATTGATTCTATTTGATAAATTGACATTTGACTTAAATTTCCCTTTTGTTTACTCTTCCACATTCTGCAAACGCGACAAAATGTATTCATGCGCAATGGCATTAAACAAGCAAGGATAGAAAGAGTGTGTGCTGGATGTAAAAGGATCTCGACCTGTCTGCAACGCGGAAAATGTTGATGATGATGACGATGGTGATGGCGACGAGAAGGACAAGGACGATGAGACGATGATGGGGTTGAAAGTGGCAAAGCCTATGTGTGTTTTCATAATCTTTCCATGAATATGCACGAGATTCTTTTCATTCAGCTAAAACCCGCTGCAACGCTTCCTGGCGTGGCCATCGCCCAGATCCTTGATTGGATTAGTCATTAGAGACCGCAGCACCGCTGATGCCAGCAGGATCGCTAGCGTTACGTAAAAACCGCATTGCTTTTAACCTTACTTTTTTCTTTATGTTTATTATTACCCTCCAAACATATCTCTACAACCGGAAAACAAATCCTACACGCCGACATAATTACGATTTAAAAGTTGATTGTTGCTTCAGCGCAAACAAACAAAATGTAAAGCTTTTTACTAAATATCGCTTTGGCTATATATTGTGTCGGCGGTTCGCAAGTGAGCGGGGCGTTTTGCAGCGTACGTGCTTAAGATTATCATTCAATCCGCCGCATCGATGCTGCGCCACGTCCTCGTCGACAACTTCGCTTTAGCAAGTCAAAGCCAACTTTGACTTTAAAGTTGGGAGGGCGTCGCGACGCTCCTGCCGCCGTTGAAGTTAACTTCCTTTGCGACTGGCGCAACCGCAATTTCTCTCTTCTTGCGGCATTTTATGCTGATGCGACTTGCTGCACGTCGCATGAGCAACTATGTATAATTTAAGTGAACGACACCTTAAAGGTTAATGCGATTTTGATTTCTATTAAAGCTAATACGCTATCCTACCCTACGCTGCCGTATTAATTTCTAATATAGATTAACCTCAAACATTTTATTACCCATTCTAATTAATTACGTGTGAAGCTAATGAAGCAATTTAGTTTCAACCGGCTTCGAAAACATGATTGACCATTTCTAACCGGAAATAAACGTGTGCAAGAGGTATGAACAAAAGTATTTGTTCATTCGAAGGGAAGGCAGGCGAGTTTATTATTCAAATATTTCGCTTTATCATTGCGGTCACGTCTGGCATTTTGATTATGTATTATATGTGAAAATGGACGTCAGACAGCGCTCGGAAAGCCGAGACAATCTAATATCATCATGCTGCAAACTGTAAAGCTTTCGTTGCCATTTTTTTTTTCTGTATTCGGTCCGCCGGAAAAATACGCTTGATTTGCGATAAACGCGCCATAAATATTTGAGGAAATATGCTCGGTGCGAGCAGCAATCCTAATATGTAAAATATTTAGCGGGCGGCGGCGGCGGCGGCAGCAGCGGCAAAAAAGCGTAACAAATTTTTAACGATTTTACGTCGAGCATACTTAAATTGTACGCACGCATCGCCACTAGTTTTTCCCTTGCGCAATTCGCCGCCATCCTTCCTTCCTGCTTTCCGCATTTTCTCTATGCGGCAACATATATTTCTTCATAACTAATGGGATGCCTGTGGGACATGAATTTGCATAAATTTTGTATTCAATGGCAAAACTGCTTCGTAACGTAATGTGCCTTTTAAACGTCGCCGTCTCGTCGTCGTTGGCGTCGTTGTCGGCGTTCAACAAATTCAAGCAAATTCGTTTAAACTTGCGTCGAGCACGCGTGTGTGGCAAAAAGATACAAAAGCATCCCCCATCCCCAGTCGTACGTACGAACGTACGTACATATTTTTTTGTAATTTGCCACATAAGGGGTAAGAGCCACGCAGCCAGGGCGCGCGCATCGTTATATTCAACCAAATATATTTCCTAAGTACACTTAAGTGGAACGCATTTTTTTCTCGGGGTTGTAAGTAAAAAATGTATTACCTTAAAAGCAACTGAAATGAAATTTCACACAACATATGCTAGATAGATGTTTACTTTTTCTTAAATTTAGCATATAAAAATCGTTAAGTAATGAAACTTAACCTTTTTTCAAATAATAATTTTTAACAGATCTGAGATGAACTTCTTAAATGGCTATAATGTTTGATAAGAGAATTATTCATCTTGAGGGTGGTAATCAAAATACGGGTAATGGGAGTCAGCAGGGAATAGGAACTTCATATCTACAAAACAACACCCTCGAAAAGCTAATAATACTAATGAGTTGTGATTCCCATTATTTTGTGCAATGAGAGTCAAAATTGTTTTTTTAAACTTGATTTGTAATAAATTGTTTTTAGAATTATTTTTTCTTAAAATAGGACGTTATTTGAAGATGACTCCCATTACCATTTTCTCTTGTGGATGCTTGGAAATGTTGTTTGTGCTTGGTTAAATTCAGGTTCAATAATTCACGCTTGGTAGGAAATACGACGCGTTACATAATTGATGAAAACGAAGCAATAATTATAGTGTTTCCGTGTTGGCGTATTGGGGTTAATTAAGATGAAATGCGCATTTTTCCGTAACGTTGTGGATCCGCTTCAATCGGCGCTGTATTGTTTGCCCACGGCCTCCCAATTGCACGCGGCGCGCCACCAAGTGTTGTGCAAACTTCCGCCGCCGCCACTGAGCAAACAGCAAATCCTTGGTGAAAACTGAAATTCTTGTTTTTTTTCTCGATATCAAGTATTATAAAGCGGGCGCTTTTTGTTTCGATTGCATTCTAGCGCAGAAAAACGCACAATTTGTACTTGTAGAATGAGACCATTTCATATCATCAATTAGGATCGTCGGCGGCTGCCAAGTTTGTGTCTGGCGCGCATATATAGTTGCCGGTTAGTTTCGTTGCCGCCGCCGCCGCCGCCGTTTGTTCGAAAAACACATAGGGAATATACATGTTTGCCACAGTGTGCGCGCTCGTGTGCAATAAAAAAAATTTAATAGCACAACGCAGGAAAAACGATTACGAGTTGTCCCGTTCCGGCGCGTCGCGTCACATCGTGTGTTGTTGGCGGTGGCGGCGGCGGCGGCGGCACCAGCGCCCGTTTTTAGCCCGCCATGCATGTATGCGTTGTTGTTTCGAACATTTTGGCCTTGTTTTTCGCCGTAGCCGCGCCAAACAAGCGGAAATATGTAATATAAACGGTCATAAGCCGGCAAAAAATCATATCAAAATAATAAACAAACCACAAGCGTTGAGAAAAAAGGCGCGCAAACCCCGCATAAAACTTTTTATATTTTGCAAATTGGTTTTCTGATTATTTAAAAACTAATTAAAAGTTGCACTTCAAAGTTCATAAAAGCAGCCAACTAAATACGAAATGTAAATGTAAATGCGAAAGCAAATACGAAATGCGCTAATAATAATAAAATTAATGAATAAACTAATCCAGAACAAACAAATGCAGGTAATTCGTCACTTGGATTGTAATAATTCCTCCAACTTTACAGGATTCAGAAATAAGCAGAAGCAGAATTAATATAATTCTGCAGTTTGCATTTAACGTCTCGCAATTTAGAGTTGGGCAACAAGAAAAATTGAAAAAGCAAATCGCAGATCACAGGAATTGGTTACCAGTGGGACACATTGCGTTTTGGATTCGAGGAAATACCAAAAACAGTGGAAGAGAGAGAGGGGAAAAAAGCGCAGTCGAACGCAAACACAATCTAATAGTCCAAGCCCTCAATTGATGCGCAACGGGGAGAGACACAGGATTTCATAAAAAGTGTCGCACTTACGTGCGGTGCTTTTTCAGATTGGAAGTGAATTCGCTGGACGAATGCGAACGCAACAAACACAATGCGAAATTTACGTTACTACTAATACGAGATGAGATGAAAAGGGTATAGGTTGCTCGCACTGTACGTCCGAAAAAAATTCACGCAGCGCAGCCAACAAAAAACGAGCGGCTAATACCAACCCCCAACCCCCGCTCGGTTGCAATCAGCATGGCGTTACGCGAAAAACGCCGGATATTCGGCAAAAGTCCACAAAACCTATATCTCCAACTATACGGAGTGTTTTATTTACTTACACTTTATCACTATCTTTATCCCATTTTATATCAAATCCACCCTTAATCCCCAATTTCTGTAATTTCTGGAAATTTCCGATTTGTTAATAATATATCTAGAATCAAGCTGTATTTCAATGGCGAATTGACTTCCGGTTCGTGCAATGACACTGTGCAAACATTGTTTTTTAAGCACGCACACGCTAAGCAGGTAGTCCGGGGGGCGGCTGCTCGCAACCGGAACTGGAAATTGGAGCCGAACGGCAAGTACATTGCGCGAGTGAACTTGCCGAGATAAAATTGGGGGCGGCAGGGTTTTTGCTGCAGCGTGCGTGCAGCATGCGACTGCCGCTCTCCGCGTCGCTTTTTGCCGGGGCGCAGCCTGCGATGAGCTGGATGAGCTTCACAGCTCGGACGCGGGACGGATTAAAACGATTGCCCAAAAGAGAAGAATTGATACAAAAGGCTGCCACCCCGTCGAATCAATAAAGTACCAGCCCCGGTTGTCCGGCGACGTGCTCGAGAACCGATAGATACTAAGTGGGCCAATAATTTTCAACGTCCAGTGATTATGTTGACTTTTGAACGGCGTGTTTATTCAATGATTCTTTTAATCTTTAGCCAAAAGTCAAAAAACGCCTATTTTTTTTGCTTTCTGCGAAAGTAATTACTTCAGGATAATTTACACACCGTTAAATGAACAATAATTGCAGACAATTTGCAAAGAGTGCAATTTTGAAAGAAAAAAGACTTTGTTCGTCTCGACTTCGTTAAGTACAGTTTTAAATAATTTAAAGTGGTTGTTATAAAAAGATGGTTACGACGAGGACATCAACTACTTTGAGACGGCGCACGTTATTAATTATTCTCAAGTAGTAATGAAATTACCCGATCCGCAGACGTTCCCGAAGCGACGCGAAAACAATGGGCCGAGTAATGATTTATGATTATGAAATTTTATTGCCGTCTTCTTGCGCTCCTCCGTCCGTCCGTCTGTCTGTCTGTCTGCTGCTGCCGATTGGCGACGTCTTCAAGTGCAACACGAACGCGCTCAATCGTCAACCCATTCATTCAGCGTCTTCGTAGACTCTTTCTTATTCAGTGGCAAGTTAACCAAGTTGCTCGTTATTGAAAATACACAAGCGTGCCGTGCGCGCAGACAATGCACTACTTTGTAACTTGCTCAACTTGCAATGCATCACGCAAACTTTCTGTACTTCTTGTTTGTATACAAAGTCTGCAGGAAAACTGGTTTCAACTTAACTTTAATGCTAAACAACTACCACGACTATAACCTATTATAACAAAATATTTATAATTTTTAGCAAAAAATTATAAATAGGTAAGTAATTTAATTCCATTAAATCTACGACAAAAATTATCCAAGTCTCATCAGTTTTAGAAATTGTTATTGGTTATCTAGCCCCAGCAGCCTATTGGCTGGGGCTAGTTAACCAATAACAATTAGTTTCAACTAGACTTGTTTTTATCCTGTATATTCGAATAATTAATTAGCAATTTAATGTTTGGTTAAAAGTAAAAATTAGAATCAAATGATTTAATTCACGTTTCTTAATAGTTCTAAGCCTCATCAGTTTAGGAACTGTTATTGGTTAACAAGCCCCAACAGCCTAAGGGCTGTAACAATTAGTTACAGTTAAACTTGTTTTTATCTTACATATTCTGATAATTAATTAGCAAGTTTGAGTTTTTTATATTTCGTGTTCTTTCGTATTAAGTGTGAACCTTTTCGTCCTTCACGGACACATATTTCGGTGCATTTCAATTCATTACAGCGTTAAATGCAGGAACATAACAGTTGCTCCGCTTTTAACTGCTTGTTATCTGCAATGCTCCGCTACTGCTCTTGCTATAAACACGAAACGCGCAGCAAACGAAAGAAGAAAAAAAAGTGTAAAACGAAATACAAACCAGTCTTAAATTTGAAGCGCCGTTGCACCTGGACATTAACTTTTTTTCTTTCTTATTTTTCCTCATCGTCCACGTAAGAAATGATGCTTTAAGTAGACATATAATTGGATCATATAAGCGACGCAAACAAAAAGTACGCAGCTATCTACTTTACCTACCTACAAAGTTTAATAATCAGCTCATTTATTGAATACACTGATTTTATTTACTCGTGCTTGGTGGGTAGGAGGTAACTCATGCTGGCGCGATGAAATCTCGCAAGTAATGTAAATTACTTGCATTACTTGCAAAATATGTGTAATTAACCCCTCCAGGCTGGTCGTGGCGCGAGGATAACATGACAACAAAGCACTTTCACTCGAATATGAAAACGCGTGTAAACAGTTTTATGGATGAGCGTTAACCCTTTTTCTTCCACGCAAAACGCCGTGGTAATAATCGTAACAATAATCGTAATAATAACCGCGGACCGCGCTAATAATAATGCTGATGCGCGCCGCTTTACGTCGGAGGATAATTTGTTATGCGTGAATGGGGGGCGGTGAGAGAGAGAGAGAGACAGAGAGAGCGACTGGTGTATAAACGATAGTTCGGGGACAGGCCGGAGAGAACTTGTTATTTAATTGTTAATGGATCTTTATACTTTCCCAGGCGTATTCCAAGTTTGTGCGGCAAGTTTCTCTGCGTGCGACAGTTTCGCATAGCGCGAGTTCAAGTGGATAATCAACAATGCAGATTCACGATTCAGACTTTCTTCATTCTTCGTTCTTCATCTTCTTATTACAGTTTGAATGTTTCGTGTTTTATGTTTGTCTTTTGATCTATTTACAAACAATAAACATGATATTTTGATTTTATTCTCATGAAAAATATGTAATTTTTTGATGATTTAGGCATGTTAATTAAATGATTTTATTGCTATCACTTAGTACATCTTTTTATTTACTTGGTAAATTTTTTACATGTAAAAATAATTGAAATTGGCTGAACTACAGTTGATTCGCAAAACGGAGTTATTTCAAAACACATTTTGCAACGGTCACGATAATTCAAAAGCGGTTCAATATAATTCAAAATTTCAAAAAGCATTCGTTAATATATTAGCTTATTTCATCACTGAACCAAGGAACTGGCTAAACTCAAGTTCAAAGAGAAATAGTGTAGGTATGAACACAAGATTTCAAATTTCATACACTTTTTTGTTGAATTTTATTTTTTAACTTGATAATTTTCATTCAAATTCAAAATTTCATGCTTCATCTAATGGTTGGTTTTATTGTAAATAATTTGTGAAAATTTAGTGTTGATCAGATTTATAGTTTCTGAGTAATCATGATCACGGATACGACAAATTTGAAGAAAAGTTTGTTAAATGTACTAATGGAAAATGTAATAAAAAAGAAATTCGCAAATTAAAGTAATCCCATAAATTTATTGAATGCTATTGATGAAAGAGTAGTTAAACAAAGGAAATGTGACTTTTTAGTTTAATGACTCAAATTAGTAATTGATTTGGTTAATGATGCGAGCAGCTTTAAGCAATCAAATTTGAATTATTTAACCGCATTTAGCAGTTTAATTGGCATTCAAATATTTGCAATTTGAGTAAATGCGGCGAGCGTAGGTCTGTATATATTTTTCGTGAAATTTGTTAATTCCGTGCAAATTTAGTAATTTAATAAGCCGCAATGAAGAGAGAATTAGCGCATGGTGGAAGATGCACTTCAGCAATTAGAGCACCAAAAACTGGCGCTGTGACTGTTCGTGACGCGTTCACTTCCGTGTCTTCGGCCTGCAAGCTATTTCGGCCGCCGCCTCTTCGCTCGGCTGACAGAAGCAGCAGCTCGCACCGCCGCCGGGGGTGGCAAATGGCTGGTTGCTCGCCGGACGCGACTCTCGCGCGTTCGCCCGAGTCTCGAGCTCACAAACTCGTCGCGACTTACTACACAAGAATGCACTTATTCCGGACGCTAACTTCTTTAATTAACTCTCACTGTTGACACATAAATGGAAATTACGAGTCGTTCGCAAAGCCACGCTGCCAGCGAGACCTCTTCGCGCGGGCGGCGGCGGCGGCCAGACTCTCTTCCTCGCGCGTAATCTTGGCGCAAGCTCTCGTTGAAGATGAATGTGCAAGACACTTACTTCCAAGTTCTATGCAAGTGCCAAGATTTGTTTTTAACTTTTTCATAACGCCAACCGCCCCTCCGGGCTATTTATATTTTCCGCGCGGAAAATAATTACCGATAATTAAAAACAGACCATATGATCCCGGAAAATTTTAATCCCGTTCAGAATGAAGTGAGTACAAAATATTTTTCAGCAACCCCACATTTTCACATTAGTCGTATTACATCCGGCGCGTATGAATAACTGATGGCGGCGGCTCGTTTATCGGCTTTCTTGCTTTATACATTCGAAAGTTGGCAAATCGTTTAATTATTTATTAATCGCCATTGCGACGCTCGTAAAACTCATGCAACAAAACGAACCAACGAATGCATGTTTGCGTGTACAATAGGCAACGTTATTATGCTGTTTTATTCATAATCGCACTTCGAGTACAACGTAAATTGTGTTTCGTTCAACGGAAACAACTTCCATTCATGTTATATTTAGTGTAATATTTTCTACGTCACTTCTTCATGGCAATTTTATTTTGTGGTATTATTCTTGATTTATTCTATTTCTAGTACCTTTTCCGGAAAAATCAATCTCTTTTATTTTCACTAGATTATTTACCAATAAATTCTAGCAAATTCTAAAAATTATTCTGCTTTAGATTTTTGCTAAATCTTTTTAAATTCGTTAAAATATAGATTTTTCTAGAATGTTCTAGATGTTTCTTTATTTCAACAGTCTTTCTAGATTTTTCTAGAATTTTAGATAGTCCAATATTTATAGAATCTTTCTAGAATGTTCTAGATGGTTCTATATTTCAAGAATCTTTCTAGATTATTCTAGATTATTCTAGAACAGTTTCTAGAATGTTCCATTTATATGGTATATAGACAAAGTTTTTAGATTTAGTTTAGTTTTATTTAATAAATTGAGTTTTGCTTTTAAAATATGTATTAAAATTATGGTTATTTATATTTTATCGTAAAATAACAAATTTTATGTTAACGACTATAAATTAATTACACTCTGCAATTATCTGTACTGCGTATATTTAATGTCTACTGAAACTAAACGTAAAGTAAGTATAATTACATAGAACGCATCTGAAGCCATTTTCATAAATAAACAACACGAGAGAGCGATGAGCATTTACACTATGGCGTTTTACGCTAGCGAGAAGAAAGCTGGCGCTGCAATTTTTTCGCATTTTGCGCACTTGAACTTAATTAAAAGTGATGTGGAAGCCGAGCCCAAAGTGCATGCGCAACTTGAACGTCTATATTAAAAAAGCGAAGAGCACCCTCTGATTCACAAGGGTGATAATAGAGTGTACTATGAAGTATAATTTTTCGCGGAGTGGAAGGTAAAACTTGAACTAAAATTTCGTATGAATAAAGGCATCATAAATATAAAAGTGCATTAGCAATAAACTAAAATTTATATTTTTCATTTTCATTTTATCACTTTTAGGGTAGCTTGATGTTGATGTTGAAGTTGAAGTTGGAGTTTATAATAAACAAACGTGAGCGACTCGACGACAGTTTAATAATTAACGTATCATTATCGTAAAAGTTGTTTACGTACTTGTTACAAACTCATCGAAAATTTGCGAGTTTAATTGCGATTTTGTGTCGGTGACAACGCTCTTTGTTCGGCCACTTATCCGCTCTTATCAGCGCGTTCCATTATTGGCCGAATTGATATTTATTGATGCTGACAGCAGGTACGTTGCGAACGTACCTACCTATAACAAAACATTGCATGGCTTTGAAGAGCGCGCGGGCGCGCACACGCTACGTACGGGAGAACTTCCGCTTTCGACTTTCCGGTGTGCGCTACAGCAAACCCACACGTAATATGGGGGCGGCAAAGGGGTGGCATGTTGCACGCTGTGCGCACTTCCCAATTTTCCCACTTTTACCGCACTTCCGCTGAGCCAGCTCGTTAAATATGCAATATGCTTACATTACGCTCGCACTGCATATTGTTCATTCATCAAAGCTCTGCGCAAAACTTTATAAAGGTGGCAAAACTTTTGGCCCTCGATGCAATTTTAATTATGCCTAGATATATTAAATGCTAATTAAACATGTAACGCGCTCGTACATATCTTATTGCTAAATGGAGGGTGCATAAATAAAAAGACCCGTGAACAAAATTTTGGAAATTGCTTAATATCTCACGAACCACAGAACCGATATGAACGAATCAAATTTCGTATAATAAATAAAATAGTCAAGTCTTACATGATAACAAGATTATCCTAGAAAACTGCAAGCAGCTCTTGTTAGCGAATGATTTATGACTTTTCGAATCGCGAGTGAATGGCGAAGTAAACAATTGTGCTTATAAATAAAATTTGTTTATCTATTTTTCCTCTAACACACTCATAACTCCTAACCTAACTGGGACAAAATTTTCATTTGAAATAGGTTCTGTGGTTTGTGAGATTTTGAGGGGTTTTAATAAAATATTTTAATTTCATCATAATTACTGGAAATGTGGACAAATTCAAATGGTTGTTGTTATCACGTGTTCTGCTTAAATATATTCAGTCAATTGTAAGAGTAAAATAGTGAAAAGTAGAGAGAGATGACATGCCTGATTTAATGCCTGATAACAATAATAAAGTGAGTTTCTGTGTTACGTCTAGGACACAATTCTAGGAAGCTTTGATCTGCCCTTTAGCGTAACAGTTTCATTAAAAAAACTTAATTTACTTGCGCAATACCTATGTGGAATTGTATGACGTAACGTGATAAGCACATATGGCAATAGATTAAACCTCATTTACAGCATCTGCATGCGCATAAGTAAACAAATAATGTGCACGGCGAAGCGACGCTATCGACGATGGCGTGTAATGTGTAAAGGTGTCGCCAAACCGCCTATTTACCAAACACGTTCCCGCCACCGCTGCCGCTACCGCCGCCTCGAGTCTATTTACATTTTACGGCGGCAAGGTGGTAAACTGCACATCACGAGCGAACGCGTCTTGAACGCCGGCGGCGCAGCATCGCTGAATCGTCGAGTGTGTATCCTCATTTCCTTATTGCGCGCTCCTAACCCACTGACTACTACTGCACTTCGCCTTCAGTTTACACTTTCTTACTGCATTTCCTCAAGAGGTAGCTAGCGGAACTTCATCAATAATCATTCAACTGTTTTATGTCCTGTACTCAAAATATATTTCAATTGAAATATTTTATTACCTCAACGCACAAATGTGTTTCGTTTCGTAAACATTTTGTTCCAAATTGAATAAAATTCTTTGCACGCTTAAAAAGTAATAATCTTCGATTTCATTGGCGTGACCCAATAAAAAGTCAATTTATTACGTACGCTGATCTTACGAGATAAATATAATGCAGACAGGCACAAGTGTCATTAATACTTCTTATAAATGTTGCGCTCAATATTCATTCAATTACAAACCGTCTTATCACATTGTAGAAAACGTATTAAAATCTTGGATTTTCTTATTTTACATTCATGGCATTTTCATATACAGAGAGTATGCGTGATTATTGCTAATAAATTTCATATTTATCGTCAACCTTTCCTGCGATTATTTTCATCATTAGAAAATACATTTAAAAAAAAAGAGGAATAATCTCGCTTGATTACAAAACAAGCAATAAAAGTGAATTTGAGATGTGAGAATAAAAAATATAGAGTAAGAAATTCTATACGAGAATATTTCTTGATGTAGTAAACGTAAATTATCCATGGTATTTTAATTAATAATGTTCTAGTCGTTTTATTGCATTTACTACATGTTAATGTAATTTATCCTTTATTCTCTCTCATGTTTCCCTTATTCCTGTGAAATTTATATTGTATAAAAATTTCCCGAAGTATCTTGTTTAAAAGAAAATGATATTAAAGTTTAAAGAGATATTAAATTGAATTTGAGGAACAAAATGTATTGGAATGATGTATATGACGATAACCAGCCTGACATGCTTAGCAAGGTGATACGGCCAGGTATCTTAAGAACTTCCTCGAGCATCTCACTCGATAGCTGCACTCTTGTGGCGTGCCCGTACATTTCCTAATGATCTACATACTGATAAAGTCGTGCTTCGCTCATTATGTGTTGGTCGTATGTAAACTCTAAGTGCACACGTCCACGCTTACGAAGTGAAATGAACGCATGATGCACCATGTGTGCATGCACTTCGCCGGGATGCTCACTTTAAATTACATGTACGCGTTCATCGAACGTGTGCGAAGTCAAGTCAGCGAAAATCCACCTTTCGCATGCTCTGCCGCCTCCGCCACCGTCTTACTTATCAGTACCTCTGCTCATCAAGATATTGCATCATTATGTGACGTCCTGCCATAAACAAATCGTATACTCGCGTCTCAATTAACTAGTTTAATTAAAACCCGACTCATTAGACATCGAATTATACTTGATTAATATTAATAAATTAAATATGTTTGTAAACAATAATTTCAACAAAATTATAAATACTTAATATATTAATAAGCACGTGCTTAATATTTCCCGCTGACTTTGAGTTCTTTTGAAAATAGGCACGAATTTTTCAATGAGAGACGCATAATAAAATTAGTTTCAAAATAGGAACAAGTTACCGAAGAAAAGGGTGCATATTTGATTAAAATAAGTTCATTATTACTATGTTAATTAAAATTTCAATTTCTAGCAAAAACAATGAATTTCTTTTTACTTGACCTATTATTTACCCCTGTGCTAAGTCAAGTCGACGAGAGTTCTCCTTTTACTTGCTTTGCCGCCCCAACCGCCTTCACTACAGTCTAAGCTATCAGTTTCTACGTGTGTATCCTATTCATCAAGATATTACATCATCCCCAAATGACATCATCACGTGACGTCCTGTTATAAACAAATCTCATATTCGCATCTCAATTAACTAGAATTGAATTAAAATGCGTCTCATTACATCTCAAATTATACGTATTTATCATTAATAATTTATATTCTTCTATCAATTTATCAAGTGAATTAAGACAATCCATAACATCATAACCTATGCCCTATTTTTGTTTTACAACTTTATCACAACAAACAAAGAAAAGCAAAGCGTTAGCAAACAAGTATTTGCAATTTATCTTTTGTTTTCTTCTATTTGTTGCAGCTGTAGTTGGCGAAAACTCGTAAGATAAATGTGATCCATCAACTCGCAGCTTTAATAAAGCAAATGTACACAACACAGTGCAATTCTATTGTTTTTCTTGTGCCACGCACTCCTCTTCATCCCCTTTTGAAAATGGTCCGAATGGCAGCATTTGAATGATAGACTCTAATTTTTATTACTTAGCACTCTACTTTCTATATTTTCATCTTTTCTCAGCCAGACACATAATATACAAAATGTATGACGAATCAGTGTAATTCATTAGAAACTCCATCCCTTTGATGGGGATGAACGAAGATTTTTATTTTCACTTTACTATCGGCGCATTGCATTACATCGATAATTTTATTAGGATCAAATAGCGGATCGCAAGAGGCGCCCTCTTAAAATAAAGAAATTTGATGACGAAAGAGTGCCATAAATTTTTCATATCTCAGTCGCGCTGCTCGACAATAAACATTACGAAAAATCATGGCCGCTCCAAAAATGTTTATTTGCATTTTATTGCGATCGCGAACAAACCGTAAACTCGTTGCGTTCATATTTTTAAGTAAGTAGGTAGGTATTTTGCGTTCTTCGCTTGTGTTTTATATGAATTTATGCTGATTAAAAATATGACATAGTGCCATCAACAATGACAAAGATGTTCACCGTCGGCGAGCGTATTTATTTAATATCGAATTGCTTAATAAACTTGCAAATATAGTGGACGCGAATGCATATAAAATGCATAAAATCAGACGCGGTAGCCATCCATTCATAAATTTTCATTCATTCGACGCTCTGGTTATTGCTCTGGTCTTTTTGGTTCGTTCGTGCGTTCGTTTCGTTGCCGCCGTCAGACATACACGCAGATCCTATGGATTCGCGCTTGCCACTGTTTATTTACGACGCTCAACTTAATTCGCGCATGCTTATTTATTACTTATTAAACTTATATATAACTACACTAAAAGCTAAGTGAGCCGGAGCACGAACGATACTCTAATAAACATGTTATTACCACGAATTATTTGCTTTAATGGTCCGACATTCAAATACAATACAATTTTATGCAAGTGCAGTAGCTACAAAAATTAATGATTCGTCATAAAAAACTTTAATTGTGTTTAATTGCAGTATATTTACTAGTAATGAACTTTTTAAGCACGAAATATTATTTATTGTTCTTATCCTAGGTATTTAATTAATATTTTTTTAAATACAGTGGAACCTCGCATAACGAACACCTCAAATAAAGTGTTTAGCGTAACGAACAACATAAATCGTAAAAGAATGACTCATTATTGCAAAGAGTTAATTTTTTCAGCATGAAACGCATTAAAATATTTTACATGGATTTACATGGTAAAAATTGCTTCGCTTAGCGAACGAGTAAAGCTCGGAACGAATTAAATTCGTAATGCGAGGTTCCACTGTATTTAAGATATTTACTTATATTCCCTCAGGAATAAACGAAAATGTTTGTTAGATATTTCCAAGTTTCAAGCATTCGATTAGAGTGAAATTTATGAACATTTAAACAAATTACGGTGAATGGCTTAAAACGAGAAAACAAACATTGGTCGCGTCTCAAGTGTACGTCCACCTTGCTCGTATTGCAGGTTCATTACATTTTCTCGATATGTCTATCTATGGGATAGCGAGCCGGTGGGATGCACATAAATTGCAATTACATTCAGCTAAACGCAACCAACTCGAAGAGCACAACATAATCGTGTTGTTTCTGCAAATAGAAATTGAATAAATTTCGTAGACGCATTGAGACTAAATGGTTAAAACTTATTACGATTATTAGTGCCCGGAGAGAGCGCAAATATTGCTCGCATTTTTCATTTTCATTGCTTTTACTTTTTAGCGAAATGAATTCGAACACATTTGTTACCACTACTGAAAGTAAAACACCAGCCAACCAACTGGAAAAACGTATGTGCCACAGAGAGAGAGAGAGAGAGAAAAAGGAATTGTTGACGGTGAATGTTTTTTGGCCTATTTATATTTTTTCTCGTTCTTGATGCTGATGATGCTAACGTTTTTGCGCGATCTCGCTTGTATTTTTGGTCGGTTTTGTTCCCCAAAGTCGAAACTGACAATGAGGAAAGCAGGCAGCCGCCGCCCCCGGAATGAGTGAACGCGACCTTAATCATGTTTACCACCATCGTCAGCCGCATCATTGCGATGCTGCGCACGAATGGAACGCTAATTGGCAATGTATAGCAGTTGTTCCCGTTTTACTCGACGCATTGTGTAAAATGATACCGGGCGCAAATAGGCGTGCGACCTTTATATGCGTCGCACTTTACGTCCTACAAATATGCAACAATGTGACGTTTCCAAAGTGATGCACACAATGCCAAGAAAAAATAGGCACAGCATCTATGGATGAATGAGGAGCATTGCAGCAGCTAGCTCTTAATTAGTGCTATTCAACGACAATGTTTGCCAACTGAGAAATATGCAACGTATAATTATGAAAATGATCATTTTTTTTGCATGCATTTTCCCTCCGTCTTAATGTGGAAAAAGCGGGTGTTTGCATTAATTAAGAACAAAATGTAAATAGAAAATTGTAGGTACAATATTGAAACAACTAAAATTAATTGCAATTTGTCTCAAATGCAAAGTGCACTTCATTAGCGAGTGGGTGCGACGAGTTTGTCTTTGCGTTTCGTACGAGTAAAAACGTCGACCCGCGTTGAATAAATGAAACTAAATAAATTGCCCGGCAGCGCGACCGAGCCATCCTAAATAAATAATCAACAACTTTCCGTGTACATACACTCTCTGTTGCTGCTGCTGCTGCCTTCGCCGCCTCCGATTCATTTCAGATGCAATACGGACAACTGTTAGTTCACTTGCTGTTTTTACGCCAAGGGTTGCTGCCCTCTTGGATTTACACAAGCACTCCTCATATTGCCGGCCGACACTTTTCATTGCACGTTTGATCATTAGTCATATTACCCACAACCTCTTTTTACCCTGTGTTATTTATATTTTTTTCATTCCGTGTTCGTTCTTTCATGGAAATTCTCACAAAATACAATTCCACTATAATTTTCGCGGTTTTTTAGGGGAATCTTCTTATCATGTAAGATTTAAAAATGTATTTTATCAGTGACTCGCGTAACGGGCTTAAACATTGTTGTTATTTACAATTTATGTTTTTAATTGAATTGATATAAAACCGAAATAAATTATTCAACATGGAATTTAATTACATTTTGTATACATGTTTTATAAATCGGTATTGCAGTTTGTGAGCATGTAACGAATCGGTTTTTGTTCGATAAACAACATTTTCCGGACGAGGAAAGTTAGTGTTGTGTACATTTCGTGCGGTGAGTTTGCGACTGGTTCGGTTGCAACTCGTTCCACAGATGGTTTCTGTTGCGACAATGAACTATATACAGATCGCCTCTGCCGCCTCCACCTCCGCCTCCGTCGCCAACTTTCGGGCGCGGCGTTCAAAGAAAACTTTGACGACGCCCGACTAATAAGACTACTGCAGCGCCGCCAAATGCCGGGCTTGCATTTATAAACATTCCTTCCTATCCCACTCACTCACTCACTCACTCATATTCCCTCTTTCACTCTCACTCAATCCAACCCGTGCTCACAAAAGTTTTCCATCGTTCAATCGTCTAATACGGTCCGATTGCATGTCATTGCGCAGTTTCGCTTGACATGGAACGTGCGCTGAATCTAAACAACAAGAATGTTTCGTTTTCATAACAAATTGTACGTTCTGCTTTATTGCTACACGATTTTTAACGATTTTACATACACAATCGCATTTTCCATCCTTCAGTTGTTTGCAATATTATTAAATAATTCACAATACGGCTTGCGTTTTGTTTATTTATATAACATACATGAAATTCAAAGGCTAATAACACGAAGAAAATTGATTTCAAGAAGCAAATCAACAAACAGTCTACTAACATCAAAGAATAGCTTAGAAAAATAACATTTGCGACTATTTTTAACATTTTGATGGAAGATGTTACATTGTAACAAACGAAATCTTGAATTTACTTAAGCTTTTATTATTATCTTCTTCAGGACGAACATAAATAATGGTTTGTCTCGTACAGTGAAACCTCGGATAGCGAATGAATTCGGCGATTCCTATATCTGCGGGGAATCCCCGAACTGTTTCGTTTAACGAACGTTTCGCTGAGATTTCACTGTATTAGTCATTTATTTAGTTTATCAGTACATTTGAATATACATTTTTAATGCATTTGAATTTCGTTGATGTTTCTAGAGAGAAAGTTGTAAAACCTAACCTCTCACTGACTGCTCAGCTTCCGGTCGTGTCGAGCAGTGTCGAGAGATACATAATAAATTATAAAAGCGCATTATAAAATATAACGTAAAAGACAGAGAGACGCGCAACGCATGAAACAATTTTTTATCGACTGCGCGCGGCAGCAAAAAGAAACTTCATGGGTGTTAAAATTAATTATTTTTCGGATTAGGATGCGCACAGTTAGCGCGCATGTGTCAAGTCGACTCGTTAAATTCGAGTAATGCAGAAGCGATAGTGGTCCATAATATGATATAACCCGGAAAGTGCTATAAAATTAATGCACGTCGAGATTAGATGATGAAGTGCGCGGAAATTTTTATTATTTGAATTAATGAGCGCGCCGCCATACTGCATAACCGAACAAAATTTCCAAATGAATAAAACAAAGAATCAAGTATGCGCTTAACGAACAAAAAAATGCGCTAGTTTATGTTTGAATGGTGCTATACAATTTTTGCAGTATTTAGTGCAAAATTTTTATTCATTTTCGTAAATAACTTTGGAACAACAGGCGGCGATTCAATTGCAGCCGCTGAAAAAATGTTGAAATTTTAGGCGTGATGAAAAAATGATTGACAAAAGAACTCGAATATGATGAAATATGAAAATAGAAAAATTTAAACAGTCAACAAAATATGCATCAAACACCAATAATATTCGCTTTTACAAGGCTTCCTCTCCTCTCGTTTTTTTTCCTGCATTTTGAACAGGCTATCAGCATGACCTGCCAACATGATGATGTTTTTTTTTGCCGCGTTTCGCTTTTCGCTTTATCCGCTTTTCGTTGGTTCACCTGCCGGATGCTGAGAGCGAGAGGTAGGCAATATGCGCATATTTGCGCATTGTGTTGCTGTGCTGCTGCTGCTCGTACGCATTCGTTTGATTTTTATTCGCAATCAGGCGAGCAGAGTGAAGGCGGCAAACGCCATCCGAAATGCCTTCCTATCAAATGCACGTTTTCGCGTCATGCGCTGCAAAAGTAACGCATTACGAACGCAAATAGTTGCACTATGAACTCGAATGAAATGGTAATAGCAAACAAGAGAACTATACACTAACTGACTAACTCCAACATATCCAACGCGCGGTTATCACCACCAAAAACAACAACTAGCTAGCAAACAAACAGAGAGACAATCACTAAAACAACAACAAAAAATATGGAAAATGGAAAAAGCAAGCATAGCGAGCATGCATGCACTAACCGCACACAAACAAAAAACAATATTGCAGATTGCAGTTGTTTTCTTGTATGCGGGGGTGTCAGGTGTTGGAAAATGGTGGAAATATATGCAGAACTGCAATTGAGAGAGAGAGAGGCGGGTTGGGGGGCAGCATGAGGGTACAATCTAGTTTACAGCAGAGGACGAAATGCGTTGAATAAACAATGTTTGCCACTTCAATTCTTCACCGCTGATGGCGTTGCAGTTGATGGCTGTGCCGCCACCCGAAACTGGCATATGCGGAATGCATTGCGATGGATGACGGCTACGGTGGCGGCTATAGTAGGTCCACGCGCATATGTGTGTGAAACGTATGCAAATCGAACGTTGAAGAGCTGCGACGAGTAGCGCGCCAAAGCGAAACAAAAATTTGCATTTTAATTGATTTATCGATAGCCATTCCAATGGTAATTGGCCGACGTGTTATTAAGCAATTTGCCGCAATTTAATAAGAGCTATAAAATTATACAGCAATATCATCTTTATGGCGCTCAAGAAATATCTTCATTACGAAGCGACTCACTTTATTGGCTCCTGGAAGTTTCAAAGTGCAATTTCGCATTCAACTATTGATGAGTATTATGCAACAAATCGAGAGGGATGATTTCGAGTTTCCCTTAGATGCAATTCCACGATTCATGGTTTACTTGCAAATTAGATAATAGACTACTAATTGTCATTGAGATTGGTTGATACTAAATGTTTGTTCAATTCAAAATTAATTTCAGAGTTTTTAGTCAAGAAGCATGAATTAGGTGCCATTTTTAAAGCTCTGCACAAACGAAACAAAAAATAATTTACTATTCATTTTTTCAGCATTTGTTTGTTGGTATTTTAGCATTACCTCAAAGGATAAGCCGAGAAAAAACACTCAAAATTAACAAAGTTATAATCTGGCAAAGTGGAACGTCTTTGTCTTCCGTAAAAATGGGGTGTCCTTGCTGACATGATTTCTGCCCTTCTGATCATCCGAAACCAAATTACTGAATGGATTCTTAATAAGTATAGATGTCGCTATAGCCGGAACCATGGAAAGGAAAAAATATATTTTCTTCACAAAATGGGAACCGTTTAAAAAAAGAAAACGTTGTTTCTGCCATATTTTTCAACATTTCAGAATTTTTTTAAATAGTAAAAATAATATTTTTTCTCTTAACAAGGTTCAGATTTTAGAGGCATGTATATAGAACGTTCACACAAAATTTTGAATAAATCAGTTAATTAGAACTTGAGATATCATGTCAGTGAACTCGAAAAAAGTACTTCCGAGAAATATCAAGTTTCGAGTTGATATTTCTTTGTAAAACTGTTTAATTGTTATTCAAAGAACGATAATTGTTAAAAATAATAGCACAGCAATAAAAGACGCAGCAATACTATGCAAATAATTCCGTACATGCATAATGCATATTCTTGAATTGTTCAAGTAAAATGCAAGTGCAAGTGCATGGACTGACTCGTTTTGTTCATATCTGGCGCGCGGTGCATGAATGGAAAGTAGCAGATGGAAAAGCGCGCAAAACTTTGGCGGCGGCGGCGGCGGCGGCGACGGCAACGGAGAAAACGTAACAATATATAAATGTGGTTAAGGGTGGAATAAAGGAAGTGCAAAGGCGGCCATAAAACGAGCGAAACTATCGTTAGGTAGCGTCATTCGGCGCGTTGCCCTTTTCAACTTCTTTTTCATCCCGTATCGCGCGCGTAATTTCATTACAAACTTTGTTCCAGCACACCCCCTGAACCCGACTGCACCCTGTTCATTTGCATTCATCATACATTTATGAAAATGTACGTTTTTCTTTTCCAGCCTATTTCCCAATTTCCCGTTCTCTTCGAATCATCCCCATCGTTCGTTTTTCGGGTGGTGCGTGTATCAACTTATTCACTGCGAATAAATTTGTGTTTTTCTTAAATAAGGCTTAAGTGATTTATCCAGCGCCGCTGTTGCGTGTTGTTGCTCTGTGTTATCTTTTAATTAAAAATTTAATTTATGCACGAATTAATTTCGCTCCCATGCGTTTTGCGCTCGCAAAGATTTACGTGAAATTTTACAGTAATTTTCTGTAATTAACTTTCCCCTCGCTAATGTAACAATTGATAATAAATTCATTTTGCTACGATGAATATTCCCAATTAATTAATTAGTTTATTAATTAATGAATTAAACGAGTGGTGGTAGAGTGATACTTCTTTGGTGTTTTGTTTGATTTTTATGAAATCGGCGCGAGCGTAATGTAAAACATTTGAGATATTTGAGCACGGTGTGTAATATTTTCCAAGTTAATTTGCAAATATCTGGCAGATTCTTGACATCGGCAAAGTGCATTCCACGAAGGCAATGCTCTGCTGGCCGCGTCCGGGTGTAATCTCGACCGGAGCAGTCGAGCTGGCAAAGCTGCAGCAAAAGTGCAGAATGCGGAATTCCTTCTGCGAGTTGCTCCTGCGGCACAGAGACAAAGTGCCCAAGAGTTGCCAAAGGGCCGCACACGCCGAAAGCAATTCGGCAGGAAGCAAGGAATGAAGCGATGCAACGAAGCGAGCGATACGACTCGGTGACTAAGATCCTGCTCCTGCTCCTGCTCCTGCTCCTGCTCCTGCTACTGCTACTGCTGATGTTGAATGTTGCGGCGACGACGGCGGCAACGGCAGCAATGTCTATGCCAAACGACGAAACGGGCAAAGCAGTAAAACTCTGTTTATGATTTACTGCCAGCAGTTATGCAAATCCGAAGATAATTGCATTGAAATAAAGCAATGAATACGTAAATAGTCCTCATGGTTTTACCCTCTGTCTCGCTCTCTTACGTCCTCGAATGAATGAATATTTTGCTTACTATCTTCACTATATTCACCTATTTTACTACATTCATCTCCGTTCGCAGCCGTCATAAAACGCAACGCATCATCAAACGATATCATTCCGTGTCTAGGCGAATGCCATGACGTGTAATTTACTTAAGAGTTTGCGTTTTGCGGCTGTAATTTATGCGTTTATGATGCATTTAAGCAATTATCTCAACTTTTGCAATTGAATTTTTTATATTTGCAGTCGTAAGCTCGTTTCACGTACCTAGTCATGAATTATGATGTTAATAATGCGCACAAGTTTTTCAACTACGATAAAAATTTGTTTTATTTTATTTGCGAGCAATTCGCGCAGGTGGGTAAATAGTATTTAAAATAGTGAATAATTCATGTGAAATATTTTCGTCATTTTTGCGGACGCATTTATCAAGGACCGTTTAGAAAAAAGTTGTCAACCCATAGGTGTTATCAGCATTTGAGATCAGAATTGTACGGGCTGTAAAATGAGTGCGAATAAAGTGTGCCGCTGCAAACAAAGCAGCCACTGGAAATCCCCGTGGAAAAATGCCCCATGGTGTCACTAATATTTATTTATTTGACAGGATATTCATTGTTCTTTGCTATACGTGAATTTCCGTTTTACTCGCTTCGTAGGATAACCTGTCGCCAAAAAATTCATTTGTACTGCATTAGATTTATCTCACCTTTAAAATATTGCTAAATATTTGGAAATTATTTGTTTGTATTGCGAAATACTGATTTAATTACATAGTTATATTACTTTATTTGTTTTTCTCGCATGAGTTTACTTTATTAAAGCACCGTTTGAAAAACCACTTTATTAGTTTTATTTTATGGTGTAAAAACAAATAATATCAATGGTTTAATAACTCATGTGACATCAACCCCTTGGCCATTAAGGGTTGAGGGTGGCAGAATTTCCATTTCTGGGCGGTGACAAATTTTACTAAGCAGAAATCATTAAAATTGGTGCAGTAATTTGCAAGATATTTGTCAACATACATCAAGATGATTCATTTTCCTATATATAGATTTTCTAGGGATGTTTTCTTAGAGTTTGAGAAAAAAAAAATCATATAAAAATGAATGCATGAAGCATATAAACATTCACATAACAATAGTTATTGTCATTTTCAAGTGATTTCCACACGCTTTCTGCGCACCCTTCTGTCATCAATTCAAGCATCCAAGACGCGAGACTTCTTCAGAGGGTGCGAAATGTCTTCGTAAAAAGGGAGGCAGGATGCGTAATCGACATTTTCGACAGATTATTCTGTATCGTATTGTGTACATTGCTCTATAAATGTTGAGCGTTTGAGTATTCAAAAGTTGAAATACAAATAAGCGAATGGCATTTACCAAGCATCCCCTTTTTTCGTTTTCCTGGTTGGTAATAATAACGATCGGAAAATACGAGAAGGTCTCTTTTTTAATGTTGTCATCGTTTAAATCGCCTTAACTCCTTCAAATTTTTCGGTATAAAAGATAATGAATAACATCAATAACTCATCAATTAAAACAATTTTTTAGAATTGCAACATAAATTAGTCTCAATAAAAAATAAATGTATGTACGTAACTATTAAATGTGTAAATAATCGTTAGATTAAACATTTATAAAAGCCGGAAAAACATATTCGTTATAAAGCATTTTCATAATGATTTACAGCATTGTTTAGTAGCATCGTGACCTCACTATGGTAGCGAGCTGATAGTAATAAACTCGCTCATTAAGGGCGGATGCAATAAATAAATGCGAAATTTAAAAAGGGAGCAAATTGCCGGGATGCGTTCGCCCGTATTTGTACATATTTTGTGCGGACGGACTAAGCGCGGATGCGCACAAAGCGATTGCGAGTGCGGTGGCGGCGCGAGGCAAAAGTGCGCGCTGAAAGAGCTGAAAGTACTTTATGGGATTGCGCGCACATACACACCGCGAAATAAAAATAAAGAGCGCCGAATAAAGCGGATTTGCTCTAATAATAAATTTTCCGCGCTGTAAAGTCGCAGCGCGCATCCGATTGCCCGCCGGCAGGCAGCGAGAGACACTCCGGGCATTCCAAATTCATAAACCGCAAGCAGGAGCAGCGCGCGAAAGGCGTGCTCGGGAAAGCGGGCGGCATTGCGAGCACGCGGAGAGAGAATAATAGAAAATCATGGAGGAGCGCAAAACGCACATAAATAAAGCGGTCAAAATGAATGTGCAACTAGATGATAATAAAAGGAAAATTAGGCAAGCGCGAAAAAAACGCTTGTCATGTGGAAAGAAGAGTTTTGCATCTCGTTAATATTCAACATGCATATTTGTGCGCAAATTATCTCAAACTTAACAATTAATTAACTAAATACGAAAAAGGAATAAAGGATAACAACGGGGGCGAAATAAGAGAACCATAAGTCAAACATAAAATTAACGCGTTCAGAAATGAAAATGTAAGATATGAAAAGCAATAAAAGCAAAGAGATAAAGCTTTATGGCAACAAGACGAGAGCGAGAAATACACGAAGGAACGAAGGACCTTAAGAGGTCGAATGAACGCAGCACGTAGGGTTTAGTTTGACTCAATGTGGATTTAAATAAAATTATGCGCGAAGCATGTGAATTTTAATGAATGCTAAGGACGCGAGGGCGCTCGCACTCTCGCTCCCCGAAAGTCCTCGCGACTCCTCAAGGATTCGTAATCTAGCAATGTTTTCAAGTGTTGCCGCTCCTCTTCAGTGCTGCGCTAATTTGTAATCTAAGTATCTTGCACATCGGCGTAAATGTTGAAACACTTTACGCTCGAGCGTTTCGAGATTTTCCATCGTGATTATTCACGTCGCGGTAAGTCATTTTATATTTCATAAATTCCCATTGCACACCCCTGCAATGCTATAAAATTTAAATACCTACACCATGCAGGAAAAATAATTGATAATATTATGAAAAGTTTAAGGGAAAATAGTTTCGGTATTGGAAATATCCCCCTAAAGGTAAAATTAAAATTATTTTAAAGGTTATAGCCATTTTAGTGTCGTGAATGGAAAACTTTAAACGCGGTTTGTCCAGAACTACAAATATCGTAACGTTTGTCACGTAAGTTCTAATTAGCCGATTTACTTACAATTTAGCCAGAATATTTCCTAGATATGCCTCTATAGTATGAACCAGAAAAACTAAAAATTTCAAATTATTACTAGTCTTTAAAAATTAGGGAAAGGTAAAAATGAGTTAAAAATCGAATTCTTTTTTGAGTAGCCGCCATTTTGCGAGAAAATTTTTTATCTTCAGTTTTCTTGGTTCATTATATAAACGACATTTATACTGAGATATAATATATCCTGTTTCTTTTCTCAAATGACTCAAAGGGTAGTAATCGTGCACGATAGACATGGTGTTTTTCTCCCTCCTTTACTTCAAGAACGCACAACTTACTAAAATTTTTGTTATGAAAATTATTCTATGTGCTCTTGAAATATGGATAAATGTAGACAAATTTTCTATTGTAAAAGGGAAAAATAATAAGAAATAAACAGAGATGAGCACTTAATATCTGATAACTAAAATCTTTGATCACTTTTTCGAATAAATACTTAATTAAAGATGTTATTCTTAAAATATTATTGTCGTTATTATTAATTAATGTACAATTTCCTGTTTCTAATTAAACTTTGATTAAATACCCGCATTGAAGATATTTAAAGATTAGTAAGCAAATCGCACGTGATTTTTTACTAATGGCATGCGTCAAAGCAAATCCAAACAGATTTGAAATATTAATTAAGATTATAATTAATACATACTATGATGAAGCGTTGAATTTGATTCAACGGTAGTTTGCTGAGACTTAGTTTTATTGCTGTCTTGTCTCCACGGAAGAAAATTAGCAAAGCCATAAAACGCATTGAATTTATCAATCGGTTCACGCTGAATGCGTGAAAGGCGAATGAATGCATTGAAATCCACTTGTGGATGGATGACAAGCAAATAAAATGCAATGCAATGAATTCGCCGTCTAGTCTATATTTAGTCAACACGCGTTCGCTCCTGAATGCGGCATTAATTACGTCGTGCGTTGCCTTCGTCTCGTTAATAAACTATACGATTAATGCGCAAATTGCTTGAATAACTGCGCATGTTGAGCACATCGATACTATCAACAGGTAACAAGAAAGCAAGGAAATGTCACATCATTAAGTTGGCTGTGCGCTGAATCCACAGGTTTTATGAATTTCTGCGACTTAATCGATGGCAAAAAAACGGTTTACACTCTTCGACTTTCTGTTTATTAAGAGATAAGTGGCATGTCGTACGAATAGAACAGCCATTTGAACATGTTATTTATTTATATTAAGTTGTAGCGGAATTTCTTTCGTTCGAGAATGTTATTACTTTGGTTAGATGTGAATCTATGCGTTGCGTTGCGGCTATGCAAAGTTTGAACTTCCTAATTATGGAAACTCGAGGAAATCGCTAAGAAAATGCAATTACATGCTGCAGCTATTTCATGGCGTTTGCGTGCCAAACTTAGTTTTAGATACCTGTTAGTTGCACGCGTTCATATCTAGTGAGGATAATTTTCCACTCGACTGTTGAGTACCTATATTGTTCATTCAACAAACATATTTAATAATTTTATACGTGAGTAGGTACGTATTATTTATAAAACTAGCTGTTTCCTCATTATACTAACTAGCCAAGTTTAATTTAAACAAATATTAACTTTTAATAATTAACATCATCAAAACGTATTTGAGTTGAAGTAGGAAATTCGTAGAAAATTTGCAAATTTATAATCAGAATATTTATGCTTATTTAAATTTTACGAAATCCTTCCATTGCATATCAGTAGTAAGCATAAAAGTTTTATACGTTTCATTTACATTTTATACGTATATTTGCTTACAGACTTGCTCGCTGGACTTGTGCGATTTTTATTCAGGAGCTCGAAAATAATTTGATAAGAAAATATAAATTGAATGAACACGGCATATATTACAACATGCGAAATCCACGCACAAAAATTTAATAACATTGCCCGCAAAGACTGCATGTCAACGAACCGGAAAAGTAGCCATTTTGTATTTAGCGAAATGTTCAATTTCAACAATTTCCAGTCGTGCGACGGACTCATTCGGAAACTAGCTTTAAAGCCCGAATGTGCGCATATTCCACGTATTGTGCCATTCCGCACTGCCGAAACTCACTCGTGCACGCATTCGGCCAACGCTCATTGTGTCATTCGCTTTATTCTTATTCCCGACTTTATCCCGACGAACGAACGCCAGCTTTTCGGGATGACGACACTGCGGCCGGATTGCGCGATGAAAATATGCAATACGCCGGAGCGGTTATTTCATGCGTCTTTTGCTCGGCACAAAACGATGGTGGCGCTACTTTACAAATGTCGTTGCTCAATTTCCAAATTACATTTGCGCTTCTGGCCATAAATGTTACACATGTATCATCTATTTCTGTGCAACGAGTCGCGAAAATACACGCGAATTTTCACATTTCGTTTATTTGCCTTTCAGGTTAGGTTTTAATTGTTTAGTACGAATAAAACACTTACGATTTAGATCCAGAGTGATGGAACTTGACTTGGGAGCGACGAGATTCGAATTTGAAGCCTGACAAGTAAGAACAGTGTGCAGATGTCTTCTTTGTAGTTTATCAATGTTAAGCACGTTGCGCACTCGACGCTCCGAAAGGTACTCGAAGGAGTCATCAAGTAATGCATTCTCCTGCCACCAGGTGACTTTCGGCGAAGGTCGTCCTGAAATTATTATTTATAAGTGTTATTCCGTGCCCTGTGTTTATGGCTTCATAAATTTGAACGTTTATGTGGAAAAATTCGAAGACGAAAAAAAAGTGAAACGAAAAGCAACAAAAAAAGCAATATGTAAATTGCAAACTGCGTGCGGCAAATGTGTTTACAATAATAAAGTAACAAGTTATAATATAAAGTGCGAACGACACAAATGTCATGTTGAATGACGCTGGAAAAAGCTGGAAGGACAAACAGAAAAAATATATTTTTCAACGCGTACGGTGACAAACAGGAAAAAGTGAAATACGTACGAAAAAGCACGTATAAATCACGCTTAAAAGCTTTCGCACTTGTGCAACGGGAAACACTTGGTGCCATGATATTTAGCAAAGGCTCAAATAAAGTCTTAATATACAGGGTGTATTCATAAATTTCAATGCTGGCTATTTCTTTGACATGAGAAAAGTTAATTAAGAAATATGTTGTGTGGACTTTAAGAAATAAGAAAAAGGAAGGATAATAGAATAAGTATTATCCTTTTGAGGACTTCCGGTGTTAAAATTGCACTCCACTTACCTCCAATGGCGACGCAAGTGATATTAATAGATGCTCCTTCATTGTACGGGCCCAAGATGTAGTTCTTCACGTTCTGCTCGCCGTGTTCAACGATCTTTATCGTTTCCGGCGGAACTGCACGGACACAAAACAAGGCACGTAGCATATTAGAGAAAAGGTCAATAGTGCTTGCAATTGCATTGCACTTGTTACTAAAATATTAACACAACAACAACAACACCACCACTATCGATGCGGTGATGGTGTTGTTTGTGTTATTTCAGGACCGACTGCGAGCATGTTACAATGAGGAGTAATAATGAAAGCACTTTGTTAGGGATGGATAAACAGCTTTTTCAACGTCTGGCAACGACGCGTCGAACACGAATTACTTGATTTCATAGATTTCGCATTCGGATTTATATTGCGTTGGGTGTCGCGCGAACGCTTTGTTGCACACACCCGCATTGTATTGATAGAAAATTCATAAAAGTAACCGGCGAGCCGACAATACGCGTCGCGCTGAAAGGACTCTCCTTCTTTCGACGTCGTCGTGTTTGGAAATCGAGCACGCATTCGCATCATGGAAATATTATGAATACTTTCCACATTTCTATACGGGTGATGGTAGTGGCGGCACCAACGAGTGATGCTAGCTACCGCCACTGCTTTTCTCCGCTTCGATTCGGCGCGCCGCCATAAAGGAGCTCCTTCTTGTTGTTGGCGCGAGATTGAATTGTCGATGGGAAAATGCTCACTCCAAGGTCTTTGCATCCGCTTGATATTTTTATTTTTCGAATGCGTGCGTTTACTACGCAAAGATAAGCCGAATAAAAACGAGATTCTAATCGAAATTTAATTAAATACACATCTTCGTAAAATGCGCACGTGTTTTTCTTCTTGTAAGTGATCAATACGAAGAAATAAGAAAGGAAATTAAATCAAAAATGCAATTTAGTTCAATTTTCTTTAAATGTCCAGGTAAATTCTAAAGTGTTTTCAGAATTATGACATAATCTTTCAGAAACATCAAAGAATTTCAGGATATAAAGAAAATCAGAGTAGTAGAAGTTGGTAGGTAATGAGAATCATTATTATATTTCCCAAACTACACAGAAAATTAAAGAAATGTCTTCTCCACGTTCTTCCGAATTGATATAAGGGTAATGGGAGTCAAAACTGTTTCTTTCAAAATTCATTTGTATCCAAAATTGATTGTCCAAAAAATAGAAAATTTGCTTAATTAATGGATAAGTAAATTATTATTAGAAATTGTTTTCACACAGATTGTATTTTGAAATAGGCAGTTATTTAAAATCTCTCTCAAGTGACTCCCATTACCCGTTTCTTCGTTAATTAGAAACTTTTTGATTTACGAAAATTTCAGTATTAAAAATACAGTAATAAATAGTTTTTAATTGTTTAAATGTTATTTTGAGAAAGTTTATTTATTATTTTAGCATTAAAAGTTAAAAATTTGTTTCGTAAAACTTGAACTTTTAAGTAATAAACTAATGAAATCTTAGAAGTGAATAGAAGTAAATCAATAATAATGAAGTAATAATTCAACTTGGCTAATTAAACAAATTCCATTATTTTTAATTAAAGCTCATTTCGAAATAGGACTTTTAGTCATGCGTGGAGAATTAATGCATTATGACGAAGTAGTTTAACAAAGCGATGTCATGATGATAAAAGTGAATAAATTTAATAACGCCTGATGAATATGATTATTAGTAGTGCGATGGTTCGTAAGGATATTAATTTAATAATATCCAATCTTACTTCGTTTCGACAATTTCCATATTTGAACTTGTACGTTCGCTTCGCCTCGCGTTTAGCCCAACAAACAGCAACCAACACGAACGATTTCAAGATGACTAGATTACTATTATATTTACTGCTTACAGATAAGTGCGCGGGTCGCATTAGTAAAGTTGTCTCCGAATGTGAATGGTTTTCGGCTCGTTCGGTTTGAAGTTCACATCACTATTATACGCATGAGTTTTTAGTGGTGGTTGTGTGACTGCTACGTCACGAACGCGCCGAATTATTATCATAACGCCCGGACAGAAATTATTATCATTATACGGTTAGTTAATTGCAGTTATCAGTTTAGTGCAGTCGTAATTTTATATCTCGACTTACGTGCAACCGTCATAAACGACCTGAAATTAAATCACCAACTATAATAGTTAATGATTATTACGATTCTTCGTCATGATTCAGTTTTCAATTCAATTTCCTCTTCACTTGTTTGCGAGCAGCAAGCATTTCAAGCGAATGCCATTAATTAATAATTTTATCACATGGAGTAAATTAAAATTATCATCAAACTGAATAAAATTTACTTATCATTATTATTAATTCTTAATTAAATTTTAATATCATTATGCAGGACTACAAAATCAGAAAACTCATCAATTTTTCAAAACTAATAAAGTTTCAAATTTTCATTAATCGATAGCTTTTTTAAATTAATGTGCGGGTCGAATTGGAACATGGGGCAAATCTGACATAGGCCATTATTTGTTGCTAATAATCACATCGTTTTTCCCCTATAATATAAGAAAATAGCATATAATACGTCATTGCTTTGGGGGGGTAATTCCGCCCTTGCAGGGCTGTTTTTCATTCATAAAGAAAATCGTAATATTTCCCAGAATATTTTTGATCCCAATTACCCCTGTGCTCTAATTCAGGGGTCGGCAACCTTTTTCAGACGGCGGGCTATTTTTAAAATAATTTTTTTTATGGGGGCCGTACTTTCCACAAAAAAATGCTCCTCAGCGAATAGAGTCGTCAGAGCCATCACTCTAAGTTTGTTGATCTTTCTTAAAATTATATTGGTGCCTTGGCGGATCCCGCAAAAATTTCCAAAAGTCCGCAGGTTGTCGACCCCTGCTCTAAATGAAAGACTAAGATTATTATGTTTTCATGGCCTAGATAGAAAATAGATCAGTTTAAAATAAACTTTAAAATTTCTGGGTCGCTTATACCCCACCCACTCCACCTCGAGTAATAAAGTAATTAGTGTTGTTTCGTTTTGATTATAACACATCGATACGGTAATTAAAAGATGATAAACACTTTGAAATTGGAAAACGTGTTTAACGAGCATTAAAAATCTACCAAAAGTGCCGATTTGATTAATTAACAGGCAGTTGGAAAACACATTCGAACACCAATTATCACGCATTCTATTACTCGCGCGCATCGCATCGAAAATACATAAGCACAAAATTGAATCGCACAATTTCAGCTTTGACAACAAAAACCGAGAATTTGTATCACATTTCAATTTCATCAATAGGGACTAACTGATCAAATTCATTAAGCATGCACAAAATAGCTGTCGAAATTAAATCAGAATAAATAAAACATTGTTTCAATTAGCATTAATTAATGCGCAAGTGTGGAGACATTTTTAACTTGCAAATTATTATTATTATTAAAATTTGAATTAATGCATTGATGGCGCAATAAATATTACAATCGCATAATATTGGTTTAGCGCTGTTGAATTAGTAATTTAATTAATAACGGATGACGCTCTCGGTGTGGAACTCTCTCGCCAACTTTTATTTAACCGAAATTTATTATTAACAAAAGGTAAACATACGCGCACATTAAAGTATCAGTTACTCTTAGGGAGCAGCGTATTATCAACTTTCAAACAAAAGCCATTTTAATTTCATTAGGCTGCGAGCGTTACAACAATTGCGCCAGCTTGAATTTCAATTAGTTAATGAATTCATTGAAATTGAATGCTCATTCAGGCGAAATTATCACCAAAGAGAGAGAGGATTTTGGTTTATTTATTATACGCATGCGCAAGCGTCATCGAATTTAGGAAATGCGTTTCCGCGCGATTCGGTTTAAGAAAATCCGGAAAATATGATGCAAACCAGAAAATGCTTGCATCCGCCTACCGTTTGTAATGGAAGATATCGCCGCTGCCGCCGATGCCGCCCCTCACGAGTGGAGAGTATTTGGCTCATCGACGCAGCGGCGATGAACGATGACTAAGTGAAACGATGAAGAACGTAATGCGAATGCCGCCGCCAAAGAACTAAATGGTGTATCAACACGAACGCAACGAGCAAGCCGCCACCCCCCTTGATGGATCTCTTAAGTAATTGAAACGCATCGTTCATGTCCGCATTTCTTAAAAGCGCTTAATTTACGCGCGCAAAATTCTGCCAATTTGTTTCGTCTCGCTGCACGAATAAATTAACGCATCTCTCAATTGCTTTGCGGGGATGGAAAACGAATTACCCACCAAGGAATTCAACACATATACCCACCTGAAACGCGGAGGAGGCGGAAGGAGGGGATGGCTAAATATTTATCGCTAATCAGCAAGTAGAATTTACGGCGGAAGGAAATTTTATCGCTTGAAAATATTTTTGTGAAATGACTAAGTTTCAGCGTGCTGCGTCGTCAAAGATAAAACTACTTAACGATGTCGACGCGATGTCGAATAACGCATTGAATACGAGCTCCGCTCCGGACTTCCGGTGTGCACTAGGAAAACTAGTGCTTGTGCAGCGCACACTTTGAACCTTGCGATCTCCTACTTTGTACATTGTTGGACGAGGAGCGCGCGCAGGATTCTTAGATTCAAGATCGGATTAAGTTTATTATTGCGCGATGGTCGTAAGAAAGTTTTAATTAAATTTCACTCGTTTGCAGCGCGCGCGCGCGCCCGTTCAAAGCTCGCGGCCGCTTTCCCGACGCGACGAATTGCGCTACGAAAAAATACGTCGGACGGACGGAAAAAATCAATCGGGCTGCGCTTGCTGTGGGATAGGATGGGAGCATATGTCACTTACAATGATATCCGATTTACTTATTAACGAGCAAAAGCATCCGGAAATGCATGTCAAACTTGCACGTTCAATTAGTAAAAATTAAAAGTTTTACTCACTTATTACTGTCAAATTCACTTTGACAATGCGTGTTGGCGTTTGCTTAAAGTCCACTCGGCAGTGATAGATCCCGCTGTCGGTGTCCTTTACGCTGTCCAGGGTTAATTTAGCAGGGTTGTCTTGATACCGGAAGAAACCACGACCACCGAGAACTTGCTCATCCGACCAGTGTTTGCCCTGCTCTAATGGACGATCACGTGCATCATAGCTGAAACAAAACATGAAAAATGAAAAGCATTGTAATTTTCCATTCAGTGAAATCCCTTTTGGGGACTCAATGAAGATGGTTATTGGTAAAATATACCTGCCAAGCGCGTAATGGGAAACTTATGATATAGTATCCAATTGAATAGCACTATTCGGGATTGCAGTTGCCGCCTCCAAGCGAAAGTAAAAAAAAAAGAAGTGAACCAACCATTTCGAAACGTGTGGTCGCGCATTCAGCGTGCGACCATCCTGAACGGGAAATACGAGCGCAACGGCTGAAAACTTTTACAACGTCTTCCTAACGCGTAACTTGTATCCCGGACATATCAAGTTTACGTTTTTCGTATTATTTAACAAAGTCACCGGTTTTAACCTAAGCTTGAAATTAAATATCTCTTGCATAGTTTCCGCTAAATTTAAATTAGTTTTATGAAACATAAAACTCAACAAATACGTAATAAAATTTTTATAACCATTGTCCTCTGCACAAAAAGAATTATCCATCAAGAAATTCTTAATCCTATTTTATTTTAGAAGAGGATGAGGGGCAGCTAAATTTTTATCTCTAATCAGTGAGTGTAGATGGTAATGAAAGTTGAAATTTCCACGCCGCAAGGTTTTTTGAAAATTTTCTTTTACTCACTGAAAGAGGATTAACTGAATTTTATGAATGTGAAAATATGACTCAATTCGGATGGATAGTTTAGCAACAATTTAATGACAAAGTCGAACAATTTCCGGGTTCGCTTCTTATGTAAAAGTCAAATTGAAAATTCATTTTCCAGGCTTGTACCTGTTCTACGTTAAAATTCTTTGGATGTATACAAACTACAACTCATAATCTTTCGAATGGTCCTAATATCGCTTCTTAAATATTATATTTTCAATTAGAAATTAATTTTGGAAAAATATCGGATTTTTTAAAAACTAACTATTTTTAAATCGTCTTTTACTAACATATGTCAAGTTGTATCAAAGTAATATTAACCCTGGCAGATAGATCATTAAATGGAGAATCACACCTGCTATGTTTAATCATTCTAACGCTTACTGATAAGACGGTAAAGACAGTTGAAATTTTAGGTATTTTGGACGAAATTTTGCCGAGTCGTGACATTGAGTCACAGGGACGAAAAGTTTTCCAAAAAACAAGATCTTTTCGACCAATATGGACCTCGTTATTTGTTTAACAAAGTCGTCGTTTTTATTCGAGACTAAAAATTAAATATCTCTGGCATAGTTTTCGTAAAATTTAAATTAAATTTTATTAAACATAAACCCGAACAAATATTTAATAAAAATTTGATAAGCATTGTCTTCGAAGAGTATTGTTTTCACGTTGCTGGACTGGACACGCTGATTGAATTTAAAAATACACAATAAACTCTCTCTCAACTTCGTAAATCTTCTCTTGAAACACACAACACAACAAGCTGGAGGCATTGCCAACGAATCAAAGGAGGCAAAACAAAATATGAAAAATACAGAATACAGAGCAAATGAAACCGTAACTGAATGTAGCAACAAATCAATTTTTTCGTTGATTTATTACATTGCTTTTCATTAGCTTCCTCGGCTTCTTCGTCGTGCTTTGCGCTCATTCCATACAGATGTAAGATATCAAATTTCTGCAGTAAATAGAAATGATCTGATTGCAAATAAAGTATAAATACTTTTCAGCGGTATAAGTAGCGAACGAAAAAATGAATTTATAGCTTTCCATCGCATGTACAAACAATCGAAAATAATTATTATAATTTCAATTTATTCGCTGGAGGAAAAATTCAACTTAATGCGGAAAACAATAGGAAGGTAATCATATCGTGACACACGACAGCGTACAATTGATAACGAGGCGAAATTGGATGAGAAATGAGCCGGCAATCAGCGCGTTAGTCGGGGAATCCAAGCAATCAGATGGAAAATTATAGCGTGTCGTCAATATTCGTGGAAAACGTGACTGAATCCATCAACGAATATAAATGCGAAATTATAAATATGTAATCGGCAATAACGGTACTTGCTTCGCCCTTAAAATCAATAATAATTTCCCTCACTTTCCACCACCAACCGCCGGCTCGCCGCACATTCGTCATTCATTCATTATTCCACTCTTCGGGTGCTTGCATAAGCAAAGCGGAAGAACAAATTGGAGTGCGCACGCGGAAACAATGCACTCGCTGAGTGAATAACAAGGAAACTGTGTGCAAAATGCATTGCTGCACGCATGCATCCCTTAACTGCATGCGAGTTGATTTGGGCAAAAAGCTGCCGGAATGCAGCGCAACTTTATTTCATCGTAGTCGACGTCGTCGTAGTCATCATCATCATCATCCAAGTCGTACCGAGAACGGCGTCATCATCGTTAGCGTTATCGTTGACTATTCAGATCGAGCACAATGCAAATGCAGTTTGCAATTGAAGACCCTGCATGTGCGATTCGCGTGCAGCGCATTCACTTCTCAATGGAGCGCACAACGGCGCTTGTTTCGAAACGTTGCAGCGGAAAGAAGAGAAACGGTGAGAGATGAGGATTGCACGAGCATGCTGAACTCGAGTGTGGATGCGTGGATACGTTGAAGAGTCGACCGAGGATGATGGATTTGATTAATTAAGATGTAATTACAACTGAATGCATCATGCAACAAATCTATTCACTATTCATATCTATGGACTTGTCATTAAAATTCAGATGTTTATCAATTGATTCAAAAACTTGATTTGGAAATTACTTGTTGACCTTTCCCCTAAATTAATTTATTTTATGACAGTTAATAAACGTAAAATAAACAACATTTGTAATTACATATTAATTTCCAATGAATATAATAAAGTTAATTAGTTTTGTTTGTTGAAATGATATGTAATTTGAACTTTAAATAAACATAAATATTCTTCGCTAGATCAAATTTTGCTGTAGCAACAACGCGCCATGGCCTAGTAGTTAAGGTTGTGAATGTGATCTGTGTGCCTCGGGTTCAAATCCTGAGGATGGCAATCTTGGGCTTCTAAGTCTTAAATTTATTTAAAATAAATTGGGGACTATAACGGCAAGATCAAAATTTATAGTAGCAACAACACCCCATAGTCTAGTGATTGCGGCTATGGTTGTGGTCAGAGTGCCTCGGGTTCAAATCCAGAGAACGGCAACTCGAATTTCTAAGTTTTATATTTAACTTAAATAAATTGGAGACCATAAGGCAAGATCAAATTTAGCGGAAGCTACAACACCGCATAGCCTAGTGTTTAAGGCTGTGGAAGCGGTCAGTGTGTCTCAGGTTCGAATCCTGAGGATAGCAGGCCTGGTATTTTAAATTTTAAATTTAGTTTCAATAAATTGAATACCATAAGTGCAACATCAAATTCAGGTGTAGCCACAACACCCCATGGCCTAGTGGTTAATGCTGTGGAAGTGATATGTGTGTCTCAGGTTCAAATCCTGAGAATAGC
Source organism: Aleochara curtula (assembly GCA_963978815.1). Taxonomy (NCBI): domain Eukaryota; kingdom Metazoa; phylum Arthropoda; class Insecta; order Coleoptera; family Staphylinidae; genus Aleochara; species Aleochara curtula. Next base: position 12,064,889 of record OZ022216.1, on the reverse strand, counting down.
AACTTGAATTTTCTGGTTTTAATTAGCTTGTACGCTCGGGGGCCCCAATGGAATTAGCTGTATGTCCGATGGGGCCCTGGGGCCGTACGAGAGCTCCACTTTTAATTTTTGAAGCCCGTACGTTTTAAGATTGTCTTAAGACAGCCCACCCCAAGCTTCGCTCCCCGGCAGGTTGCTTGTCGACCAGCTCGGTCGCTGTCCGACTAGCAATTGCCTCCCCATTCCCGATTTTCGTTACCAACAGGCCGCGTATTTTGACGTCATGTCTGTAACTCTAGGTGTGGTGCCGTGTACCATGTAGGATTTTCTAAGTGTTCGATTGAATGCAAGCGCCATCGCCAATTGAATGGCTATCCTACCAACGCCTGATACTATTCTACTCAATTATTTAAAAAAATTCTCGCCCCTATGGTAACTTTTGTATAGTTTCATTTGGTTGGTTTTCTTTGGCTCACCTCAGTGAGATACAAATATTATAGCTGGTTGCCTATAGTGCGGGGGTTTTTATGGAAAATTACATTTTAACAAATTTCCACGCATTTTTAATATTCTCATTGCATATAAAGACATGTCGGGTAATTTTTGGAACATATTAAAAAAGAAATAAGTCGAATTGGACCAGTCCTTTTCGATATTAGTCATTAGCAACATCAAGTTTTATTATTTAGAAAATATTCAAATTTCACGAAACACGAAAAAACATTAATACAAACAATTTAATGTTTATTCGCTGGTTTTAGAGCGAATGAATTTAATCGTGGAATAAATACATTGTTGATTAATGGAATTTACGATTGGTCATTGAATTAGTTAATTAGATATTTTCCGCACAAATTGTGATTTTACACCAAGAGAAAGCAACAGTTATTATCCAATCGTGCATTTGTAATTATTTAAAGCCTATTGGTGCATTAATTACATGAAGAATACATTGCATAATTATTTAATTAACGGTGAATTAATTATAAATAAATAGTAGATATTGCAGATATTCAAAAGATTATTAATTAATAGTAGGTAAATACTTTGGTAAATGAGAAATGTAAAATGTATTTTTGTTTAATTAGTTGCACGTAATAATTAGGGCATGTAATTTGTTCTTTGTGAAAAATTCGTATAAATTACGTTCTGACAGCGTCAAGAAGGCGAATTTCTTCATAATTACAAAAGCCCTTGATTCATCACATAATTCCTTGTGTTTTTCTCCTTTTTCTTTCGCGGCTGGATGATGACGATCCGGAGGAAGGAAATGACTTTGTGCTTTGAATTTAAGCGCAGCGTACAGCTTGAAGCCGCTTTTGTTTAACCCCTCGCGCGCTTTTTTCGAAATTAGAGTTATAATTAGAAGTCGTAATCAAGGCCTCGAAAGCGCGGGCGCGTCAGGCATTTTTCCGCAATCCTGGCATACTTGAACCAAGCAGCAGCATTTGCCATCATCGTCATCCCTCTTGCCGCTTGTCGTCATCGTCATCATTCAACCCTCTTACCTCTCTTCTGAGTTGTTGTGTGTGTACGACATACAATTGTACTCCCCTGCGCAGGTGGGGTGTGCATCTTCCCTTTTGGACAAATATGCCTTTGGGAAGAAGCAGCACCGCACCCTTCGCGCGGGTGGTGGGTAGCACAAGGATGTGCTTAAACACGTTCGCGAGTTGAGTAGTGAGTGTCGCATAATAAGTTGTAAGTAGTTATGTCCTGCGCTCGCATACAACTCGTGAATAATGAATAGCTCTACAAGTCAACGAAGCGACGAAGAGAACAAGCGCGCTGCTCCCCAAGCACGAGTGTCAAGTGTAAGTTGAAGGCCAAACAAGCAAACAAATGCTGCCTCCGCTAAAAAATGAGGAGGTATTGCAGCAAAAAATGTATGGAGGCTAAGTGATCGTATGTCAAGGGTGGAATTTCTCTGCGAAAACTGTCAAGAACGGAATTTTCTAATCCTATCTCACTCATTCTTTACTAATGCAAGTGAAATACTTGCTCATGTGCCATGTGCTTAGGAGGTGGGTAGAAGTTTTTGTTCTTTTTTGCGCAAAGTACGAAATAGGAATAAAACAAAGAAATTTAGGCAAAGGTACACGTAGCTTTCGGTTGTGTTCGGGAGTAGTCCATGGAGTGCAATACACTTACGAATATATGGGCGTTTTGCGTCCAGTGCCTTCCTTGAACCAAATCACGATGTGCATCTTATCCCCGGGTAAGGATGGCGAGATATCGCAAGGGAGTTTTGCAATGTTTCCCTGCACGGCCTCCACGTCGTAGGTGGCGCTTGCTGGAACAAGAAAAAAAAGGCGTAAATTAGTCAGTTCCGGTATATATTTTTTTATCTAGTTGTAAATTTATTTCAAATGCCTTAAAGGCAAGGAAAACCTGGGTAATTAGAGTCAGTGGGCAATGGAACCTACCCTTATATATATTAATATCCCTTTTCTACCACTTCTGCATCCATCCATCACGCGTTTATGTTTGACACTAGTTTTTTGTTTCGTGAGAAGGCATATATTAGTTCCAGAAAGATTGTATTTGGATTTGGGAAGTTTTGAAAATCTCGTCGAGGTGACTCCCATTACCCTCTAAATTCTTTTGTTGAAAAGATAATAGGATGTTCTTTATTTGGCTGGCTCTTCTTGTAAGATTATCGCATTGAACTTTAGGTTGCAATTTGCAACAATGTAGCAAGTGAGTGCACGCAGCGTAGAATTACCTAAAGCGATCGACGCCGAATAGGCAATTGGTGGCGGCAGGCTTCTTGGCGCTGCAGCTCGAGGGATGCTGAGCTAATTGCTAATCATGGTAATGAAACTGGCACCAAACACCAAGGAACCTAAGGCAGCCCTCGCGCTCGCGCTCCCTGCCACAGTGCCGCCGCCAGCTGCCGTCGTCGTCACCGCCGCTTTGCCGCATTGTGCGCGCACATGGGCCGAATACGAACCGCACGTAAACTTCTAATAACGCACAAGTTTCGATATGCATGGTTATTGCTTAATAAGCATTCAACTTGGCTTCGCTGCGCACGATTTGCGCTCGTCGTTGGATAATTTCACGGAAAATCTTCCATTTTAATTACTTAAAATATCATATCTTGTAGTCATAATTACAACTTACTAATAATTTATTTTGTTCCTTGAAATAAACAGAAAATTCTTCTCTTAAAATTTAAGATAAGTATAAGAATGTAGTAACATTTAAAGAATGATTGAGTTTTTCAGAGAAGAATAAGAAAAAATTACAAAGATTGAGTTTTGATCTGATCAAGTATTCTACACGCGATGTACGTGTCTCAAACTATAAATTGCAGTTTAAAGAACGCCAGAAAGGAAATCGATCTGGATTCGAATGCGTTCCTGCTCACTTTGTTGCAAAGATTTGCGATTTGAATCCTTGGCGAATCATCCTTGAGCATTTCATCAGGATTTTATGCGTGTTGAAGAGGCCCGGATTACACTCCATCAAGTTCTTTGACATTTAGAGCCAATAATTGTCCGGAAAATTAAAAAACGCTCCGGCGAATTTCCGGCCGCCATCGTAAAAAAGCGGCGCATGCAAAGAAGACATAACACTTGATGTTATAGCGCCCGGAGGCGGTTGGCGGCCGGTTCAAGGCCATCATTGGGCGTGAAAAATGCGTGGAAAATGTAAATAACCAGTTGTTACGCACAGATGTTTGAAGAAGTTTTTTTTTGCGCTTGGCAAGGGAGGAAAAGTGATAAAATTTTATTTTATGAGAAAATCTATAAGACACAATATTCTAGTGGTTCATCTCAGAGCGCATAAAATTACGGCGGTGAATAATGGAAAACGGATTTGATGCAATTCGTGCAAATCCCGGAAATGCGTAGGAGGATTTGAAATCAAGTTGCACTTATAGATAATTCGGCCATCAGGAGTTGCCTCCGGGATATTACAAGCAAACGCGTCGTGCGTTCGATATGAGCACTTTGGCGGTTGCTATCGGTATAATTCGGAGGCGGCAGCAGACGTACGCATGCGAGCCCACAAACGTGCGATTTTAAATCGATAATCCTTGTTAAGCAATAATAACAGCCAGTGACAGGCAAGTCTCGAGTAATCCGGGACGGAGATTAATCACTCTCTGTGCATAATTTGCATTTCTGCTGCTGCCTCCACCACCACTGCGAATCCACCCTCTGCCATCGCCGCGTTAGTGCATTCTCTCTATGATTTCAATACAACCCTTTGCCAGTACAGCCCGTATTCTTGCGCATGAATTTCACAAAACAGTGAGCGAACAGAGACACTGAAACGGAGTGAAAACATTTCAATCCAACGCGTTTCAATCAAGTTCCAGCACCATGCTGATGATGAAGAAGATGATGACGATGCCAACACATTTTCCAATTTCCCAGGCAGGCGTGCAACACTCAAAAGTTGCAAAAGTGTTTTCCGCATCGCACACAACACGGATTGTTAGCGTTTTCCTGCAGCGATCGAAAGTTTCCCATCGCTCCTCTTAATGCTTCGTCATTATACGCAGAATTCCATTGCAAAGTGGCGGAAAAATATTGCAAAATGTCGTCCAGGGGGGATGGTGGAAGAGTGCAAACAAAAGCACATCGAAGAAGAATGAAGTACGCAAAGTTAAATCAACTTTTTGATGAGGGCGCATTTAGATAATTAAAGCAGTTGTTCGGCCAACAAAAGAATACAAAAAATCGCGCGGCGCGAAAAAGGCGCACCGGCGAGTGAGTGAATGAATGAATGAATGAAGAAGAAAAATACAACAACAAAAAGGGAAAGTTGCTTATTTATTGGCGCATTTGCAAGGAGGCAGCATCGGAATGGCCCTTTCGCTGCCCCCTTAAATTGCCAACGAATTAATGAATGGAATGCTCACTAACTGTCTCAACTCAATAGACCATCCAAGGTGGTAAGGCGAAGAGAGAGGGCGCGAAACAGGAATGCTGTAAATATGTTGAAAAGCTTTTGTCTTTTTTTATTCGGGCGATACATTAGTCGAATACAAAAACACAAAAAAAGACGCAAACAAAAAGAACAGACCAGAGAAAGTGAAGAAAGTTAGAAAAATTAGTGCAATTAAGAAAGATTAAACACCCAACAAAACAGAAGGTGTAAATGAAGAATACAAAAAAACAATATTTATTATTTTTTGCCCGAAATTAAAAATATTTTCATATATTTTCAAGAGTTATAATATTGTATATTACATAAAAGTAATATAAATTGCAGTACCACGCACACTGTGTCAATTAAAAATCGGAAATTTTTCAAAAATTAATTTTTGACTGAAAATATAATATCTAAAAGACCATATTGGAACCATTCGAAAGATTATTAACTGTAGTTTATACACATCCAAAGAATGTTGATGTAGGGTGACTACGAGCTTGGAAAATGAATGTTGAATATGACGTTTACACGAGAAGAACATCTCGACCCAAAAATTGTTCCATTTTGTTTCTAAATTGTAGCTAAACTATGCATCCGATTTGAATTATATTTTCACATTCGGAAAATTCAGTTATACCTTTATCTACGCGTAAAATTTTTGTTTTGAAAAATGTTATAATTTAGGTAATTTTACGACAATTATCCCGGTAGCACGTGCTTGTGTCTTCCCAAATAGACATGGCGTCCACAGTTTTCCTACCTATAATCAGAACTTCTAAATTTTAATATACTGAGGCTTATTGACCTGTTTTATTTATTTTTCATTTAAAATTTCCACACTTGCGATGCGTAAATTTTAAATAGAACATATCTCGTGCCAGGATATCGCTAATTACTAGCACTTGTTACTTAACATTTCCATTCATATTTATCCAGCTGTAATTAATATTAGCAATCAATCCTTACAACAATGTGGCTTAATTATTTTTAATTAATAGCTATTATTGAAATGAATACGAATACATATTGATACCTAGAAACGTAAATATTGTGAGCTCTGTAATTAATAAATAAAATTACAGGAAAAGGTAGAAAACGTATAAACGTAAACACTGTAAATAATTTATGATTGGCAAATAAATTTGTAATATCCTTCATCGTTTTTGCACTGTGATTGCAATCGCACGCGTTTGTTTGCCAAAGTCATGAATATTAATCATCAATCATTATGCGTCTATCGATGCTCCCAACTACCAGCAGAATGTTGCATCCTCATCGCTTCCTTAATATTCATACGATGTAATTATGGATTTACCATATTCCAGTGTTATTTGCATTATATATGAGTCAATAAATTACCAGCCACTCTTTTCCAAATTTAAAATTAGCCATAGATATTTAAAAATGTTAAATATTCATGACTTTGTTAGATGTTAGTTAAACATTCATGTGTATTAATTTAGGTTACGAGCTTCTTCGACATATTTATTTCACGTGCTTACAAGCACTGCCGGTGGGATAATGTAAGGTAATAAGCGTAATAAATCACGCTTATTAATGGAAATGTTTAAGCGCGTGACATTTATTGCGAATTAATGCGGTATGCACATACATTTGTTGTGCGCGTCCGTTCTTCGCGCTCCTCGGCGCTTGCTGCTGCAACTGCTGCTGCTGCTGCTGTTGGTGGTGCTACTTCTCATTCTCCGCAGAGAGAACCCAACCAACTATCAGTATCAGTGCACTGCAATTGCACGTACACCATTGCACCAACACGAACAACAATGCTGAAGAATGAGTGTTGCACATTGCGCACTCGGCTTTATTCAGTTCTCCTTCATTTCAACTCTGGGCGATGGTAACGATTACAACAATCTACTACTGCATTCCATACATTCAAACACAAATGCACCATTTTCTCAAATCTTGTTGCGTCCGATACGCATTTGTTTTTGTTGTGTGCGTTATTCGGCGTTTCGACTGCTGCAGCGCCACCGGCGCCGAATGCCATTGTGCTGCTTCATTCGATGCAATATGCATAATTGTACTGAATAATAAACAATGGTTATGTTTTTATTTATAGGATATGTGCGGCATTATTTCAGATTTAAAAATGCATGCCACTGTTGTCTACAAACGCGAGGTAATCAAATAAATTTTCATTCGTCCAAACTATATTGTTATTTTCTTTGTGTGCTTTAATATTATTTATTTTATAAAACTATATGAAAATTATACCTATATGTCCTATTCTAACAGCATTATTTCTTTTTAGAATTTTTAAGGAGTAAGAATTCCTTTCACCACTTTTTCCATTTTGCTAGCCCTTATAATGAGACATTAAAGTTTAACAAAATACCTTGTTTTTCTAAATTAATTAATATTTTCTAGAATAATGAAAATGTATATTTCTCATTTATGACTGAATTCATTATCATAATTTCAATTTCCTTTTAGCATTGATCATTATCATCATAATTTCCACACAAAAGCGTAAAATGAGTATTGATAATATTATCCAAGAATGCAACGTACGTACAATTGAAATGAGATTCAGACACGCTTTGAATACGTAATAAACGTAGTCGGCTGCGAGTAAATGGTACAAGTAAGTAAATGACTGCCTTATCTAGGAAATAAATGGATGAATTAGTGCGTGATTATAATCCTTTTGCGCGCACTCAGGATTTGCACACGCGCATTTGCAATTGCAATCGAGCGCGCGCGCGCCGAAGCTTTTTATCTCAATCGTTCGCTCAATGCCACATTAAGTCTCAGCGATCCATCGCTCTCGCGTGCTCGACGCGAATGATAAATGTTTATTGATCGAAATCTTATCGCTTAATAAATGCAGCCATTTAAAATTAGTGTGTACTGTTTACGAATTTCAAATGATTATAGTAAATCATCGTTTATTACATGCAAATGCGCCTATTTAAAACTGCTTAATTGCAATACTAATTCGTTGTAATCAATTTATTCCCTCCCGCTTTATTGCTAATTATCTGTCAATAATGACCTACAAAAATGATGAATATAATTAATTAGTTCATTAATTTCGCGTTTACAGATTTGCATTATTAATGAAATTACAGCATTCATTTGCTAGATTAAAAATATTTAACCATTAATTACGATAGTAAAATAGTAACAGTAAAAGCATTTCTAGTATATTTTTGTGAAACAATAAAAGTTTGAATGAATATCAGAAGAATATTGAGTATTGGAATTGTTTAAATAAATCTGAATGATGATACTTTTGCGTTTTCTTTAAATTCCAATGCATACTCTTCGTATTTCCTTCGAGTGTTATTGATATTGTTCGTGATATTGCAACACGCTTCATGTTTTATAGCACACTTCTCTCGTTCCAATTGTACGTTGCTTTTCATTTCAATGAAAGGCAACGCAAGGAACACAATATGCATTTGCATGCCGAATAATAAAACTTAAAATCAATAAAATCGATCAAAACAAAGCCCTTTCCGATTCTTCTCCACGAAGTTCTTCTCAAGGAGCAATACGAATAGGAACGAAAACTCACAAATAAGAATTATTGAGAGGAACACGGAATATTCATTCCAAAAAAATCCACATTATTGCATTCTCTTGTTCCATTATTCATTGCTAAATTGAAAGTAAATATAGTGTACTTCAAATTACAAATGATAATTAAATTTTTCTTGCATTAAGTAAATAAATTTAACTTCTACCAAATGATATAAATCTCGTCGCAGCATTCTTTTGCACACATTACTAAAACTCAATCCGAAGTTTCCTTGACTCGAAAAATTTGTTATTTTTTATTCGCAAATTACGAATATAATTATTGATCTAGATGTACTACATTTTACATATTATTAATCTGCTTTAGACACCGCTTTCAATGGTACAATTGGTTTTCTTTTATTTTTCCCTAGTCGTGAGAAAATGAATTTTAAACTTGATATACGCTTTTGGTGACCTGTTCGACTTGAAATTTGTTCAACTTTGAAGTCAAATTGTCACTAAACTATTGATCGGATTCCAATAAAATTTTTAGATTCGTAAACTACAGTTAACAATTTATCGATTCATCAAAAACAAATTTCAAAAATCTTTATATTTTATTTAATAATGTCCGACCTCAGCCCACTGCATTGTGTTTTGCTTTCTTATTGAGAAAGTTGCAGGTAAAGTTTGTTTGTATGCATCGTGGTTGCAATCTCTCTATCTCAGCCGACACTTGGCGGCGATCTGCCGCCTCCCATACACAATTCAGGAAGGTAGTGCCACCAAGGTGTTTGCAGCGTGCATCCACTCGTTAACTCCTTATCTATTCGCGATGTCTTTTGCACATTTGCGAGCGGCAGTGAGAAGAATAATAATCAGCCGACGGTTCAAACGACCAGAAACTGTGCGTTTCTTTGTTATATAACGAGTGTTTACAAAAGAACCCACCTTAATCTTCTCAACATCTCTCAAAATTTCCTACGCAACTCAAAAACTACAAAATTTCGAAAGAGATTCAACAGTAGGAAATTTAAAACTTTGTAAGCCAAATATAAATTTTCTAAGAAAAGATAAATGTTAACTCTTCGGTTAAGTTTACTTTTAGTATGCAGTGCACGTTGGTGCTACTTCAACGACAGGAATACAGGAATCCTGTAGCAAGTAAACTTGCAAAAGGCAAACGAAGAAAATAGACATCACAGAGAGGAAGTGGAAAATACAGTTGTACAAAGAAGCCGAAAAGTTGGCGATTTGCAAGAATCGAATAACGAATTTGCCAAATGTTACAAAGAACAAGTAAAAAACGTACAATTTATTACTCTAGGCAACTTTATCGGCGAGAATCGCCAAAAACAACATAATTAGCGATTGGTTATTAGCGCATTGGAATTTTGTCTTGCACTTGAACTCGTGGAAATTTTCAGCGAATGTATAAACCTAGTGCATTTAAGGCATATTGCACGCGGGGGCGGTAATTCTTCGGGTAGTTAACCACTTCTCAAAAGAAGCGAACCGTCGAACAAACTTCTTTTCAAACTTTCGACGCACCCGGCACGACTTGACCCAACTTCTTGCAACTATTCGCAGCGTTAACGCTCGCGCTTTCCGAATGTAAATTATGCAAATTTCTTTGCATTCAATTACCGACCCAAAAAGTGCATTTATTTAATTAGTTTTATCAAATTTCCGCAAGTTATTCACTCACCGAATCCACTTTACCAACTTTCTAATAAATATTTATATCGAATAAACTAAATCTTTGAACGTAGGCATTTTTAATTTTGAAATGCTATTTGCAGAATGCAATTTGGAATTTTATTGCGTTTGATGGAATCGCAAAAAATAAAAATAAATGCAATCGTTAAACGTGAAATGAAAATTCAGCAATTTGATTTAGTACTCGAAACGACGTAAATTTCCAATTTGGTCAGGTTTTTTAGTTTGCAGTTTTATGAAGTTATCATACTAGTGCACTCTCGACAAGGGCTTAAATCCAACGCTTGTTGCCTAGTGATAACATTAATCAATGTACTCGAAAAGTTAAGCCAGGTGCAATGAATGTACGCTGCGTTTTATTGCTATTTATCTATTGAATTTGCTCTTGCTGAACATTTACGAGCCGTAATTAATAATTAATCAAATAAAAATTCAATTAACATTCCCCGCCTCCAATTGCAAGCGACATATGCATATTATCACTGTGACAATCGTAATTTGATGAAGTACGGTGCATGGAGTGTGGAGTATATTTGGAGGCAGGCGGTGGCGACGGTGGCAGCAGCGGCGATGATGGTGGTTGCAACTCAACTACCTTTGCCTATCTGCTTGAACTAGCATACGCTGACGTGACGTCTCGACATCGACTTCCACGTCTAATTAACTCCAATTTGCGGCTGATTAATTGTCATCTCGCTTCGCAAATGCACATTACTCTAATAACGATCACAATGGGTATTCATCAATATATCCAACCACAATACGCACGGATAGGACACATACAATTGGCCCTTATCATTAGTCAATTCAATTCGCTCACAACGTGCTGTCGTCTGATTAATTAGCAATAAATAATATTTTCTTAACGCGTTTGCACACGGTTTACGTTCGGTTATCTCTGCATACGTAAACCCTTCGGGCCGTCAAATCGTAATTTACTCTTTGTCGCTGCAATTAATTTCGGCGATTTCTGCGTTATCTAAACATATCCAATTATGTTACGTTTCCGGCTAATTAATGACGCCTGCAGTTGTTGGCGGACGCAATTATTGTTAGCGTCAGTGCAGCGCATTGCGTCCGCTTGCCTAGTCATCGCCCATCGCCCGCCACCGCCACCAACCACCGCTGCCGCCCATTAGCCCTTGTTGTTGTCCTTGCTGCTTGCTGCCTGTTGTTTAAGCGCTTGTTCTAGCTGAGAGCAAGCAAATCTATAAAGCGTATGCTGATCAGTCTACTAAACTTGCTTGACAAAATAAATCATGAAAGATAATTTCCACTTATTGCACCCCAAAATTACCTATAATTTCTATAATCGGCTAATAAAATAGTTGAATGGATATATAGCAAGGAGTATCCAGGATAATCGTAAAAAGAAATCCATTATTTTTGCTTGTAATTGAAATTTCTAGTAATTTCATTCTTTCTTAAATTCTCAACGTTTGAAACAAATTCAGAAATATAACTTATCATCATAAGAACATTGCATTATCTAATGAATATTTTTTCAGGAACGAATTAACTTGATTGTGACAGCTGAAGATGAAGAAAATTACTATAATTAAATGAATTTCGTATGTAAATTTGCTTTAAATAGGTAAAGAGCTTGTTAATTAAGTCGTTATATCCGAAATAAAATTTTCTCGGTTATTATTATGATTTCTGGTATTAAGGATATCAGATAAGTACACGTCTCATGCAGGATAAATTGTTGAATAGAGCAAATTATTCAATTGAACTGCCCTCAATAGCAATAGGTGGTGGTTGTCAAGTGACCCATAAGTAATTGCAACAACAACAACATGTGGTTAGGACAATAATACGCCATCCATTATCATGTCCAGAACGTCCAAACATCAATTCACTTCCGCCTGGTGCATACAATGGCTGGAGAATATAAAAAATTCCGTGCAGTCATCCAAGTGAAAAATTTCTCAAGTGGAGAAACAACGAGCAAAACATTGTCGGACGTTAAATTAATGTGGAGTGTGTGCATAAGCAAAAAATAATTCCAATTCGAGGCAAAGATTATCCGACGAAGCAAACCCTCGAGCGGCAGGATTATGGAGTTCTTGAAGAAATGAAAGAAAATTGTTGACGTAATGAAATATTTTATAAAAGTAAGTAAAATCGTGCGGGAAACAAGGAGAGCGTGCAGAATGCGAGATAAATTCGCTTATAACACGGGCGCGCCGCACGGATGAAAAAGCATGAATAAATGCACTCGCCGGTGGTGCGCAACGTGCGCGCGTATTGCGGGATGCAAGGACAATGAAAAAGGCCTCCGCCGCAAAACGTCGCAAACGAAATGCGACCGAATATTTGGCAATGTTCGTCGCGTTCGTACATATGAGCTTACGTATGTACGTTTTCGGAGACGGCGGCAGTGGTGGCGGCGGCGGTGGCGGCGGCGGTGGCGTTAGGGACATTTGTGATGTTGGGTACATTTTGAACGGCATTGCACACTCCGGGGACTGCCCGCTCGCTGACGAGGGAATACCCAACGTACCTAGTATAGAAAATAACATCCAAGAGGAAGGGTACAGAAAATATTCCAGAAATTTACAGAATACCAACTACCAACCCTTTGCAAAACTCATAAAATCCTCAAAAAATATTACAGCATCACAATGCTTAATTCAGTTCCATTGTTAAGATTCAGAAATAAAGAGCATTCAGACGTTTTCCATTTAAGGGTGTAGGTTATTAAAGTATGGGGGACAAGTGGAGAACACCCTGTAAATAAACATATCTGTAGTATATGAAAGTAAGCGGAAGCTGAATGCTGAATGTGGGCTTTACTTGGCTCACGGCCAAATCTAACCTAGTAAATCAAGCGGACCAACCTAGTGCGTTATTTCCAGCGTGGCGCGCTTTCCCTCCAGAGGACCCTTTACGGGACAACACATCCATACGACTGCTGCTCCTTCCCCATGTGTGTGTGTGGAGGGTATACGCATCTGCGCACATCCGCATATACACAAATGTGTAAACGGCGGCTAGGGAGGCAGTTAAATATATATTCGTAATTCACACGATGTCTACCGCGTGCGTTGTTATGGCGCTTTGGACGGCGGCCGCAAAGTGCAAACGAGCCGCACACAATAGAATAAAATCGCCCCGGGATAACAATGAGGCGGCAAAGACGACGGACAAATGTCATAAATAAGTTACAAGTCGAGCAACCTTAATTAATTCGCTCGGACCTAAATTATTCACTCGTAATGCTGCAATTATTTTCAATTTTTGATAAGGTCCCTCTCTCTCCCTACCCCTAATTGCTTTTTAAGCGTTGACACAATCTGATGGCAAACACGGAAATATGCGTGAACATGCTAATAAACCATTATTCATTAACCTTTTTGCGTCTCATTTTCGAAATGTCAACAATTACTCGCAATGTTACTTATCACAATTTGCTACAAGAGAAATATGAGTAAGTACTTACTGGAATTCCCGGAAATATTTTTAAAAGTAGTATTAACCCTTACGTAAAATGTTCAGTATGCGAAAGCATCTTGTCGATTCTCCTCCTGAAGGAATATTATCAAAAATATGGAAAAGATTGAGACGAACGCAAGAGGCAGGTACGTACTCGAAGGTGTATGATGATGCATCAGACAACAAACGAAATCGAGTTACGAGGATGCTGGTTGAAATCCGTTTTTGCACTCTGCACGATTTTCAATGCACATCCACGCGCATTATCCGGCGAGAAGTGTACGCGCCACTGTGCCGCTCCCGTGCCACCCCTTGAAACGATACAGAAACGCGCAGTTCACCCTCCGCTCGCGCGAACACGTTGCAAGGTGAAATTGCAACGCGCCGCGAACGAAACGAACGGTAAAAGCCTTTCCGTCGGCGGCCAAATCAAGATAAAAGCATCGAAAACGCGCCTCGTCCGCCGATTCTTCGCGCGCCGCCAAACGAGAGGCGGGTTCATTACTCTGGAGATTTTTATACCCTCATACGTTATGACATGGAGGCTGCAGCATTAGTACCCATCCACCGTGCATATTTACTTATTGCGTTGATGATAATTTAACGCATGACTTAAGTCAGTTTCACCACACTTCCTCCCTTATCCCGGAATATTATTTTGAATTATCTATTTTTTTCCAATTGACATTTTAGTGTGGTATAATACAAGTTTTAATCGTTGAGAGAATTGTGTTCGTAAAATGCCTGTGGCAAGTCCCAAAAGAATTTTAACAAACATGACATTTAAACGTGATTGCAAAGTCGTAGAGTCGACTTCTTTTCCGTACTCGTTCACTCGCAGCTCGAGTGTACGTAGTGGACATTATTGCCATTGTCATTTCGTTTCGAGTGGGGCAACGCTTAGGAACGCTTTGTTTGTCCACTGTTTACTCGGTGACAGCGACACGAGGGAATTGAGTCGCTGCTGGTGCTCTTGCTGCGGGTGGCAGCAGGCCATGGGCAAGTGTTATTGGCGGCGACAGCACTCTCGCCCGCGAACAAAGTGGCTAAGCAATGAGTGCCTGAACGTAATCGGCGAGAGCTATTTGCATTTCGTACAATATGACGTGTCGCCTGAGGTTTGCAGCTCGCTTCGGCAAAGGCTGGAAAACCACTTGAACGCCGCTCTTTTTCGGTTGCAGTTCGGTTAATAACGGGGCGCGCCGGAACAAGGCAATAAGCATGTTTTAAATGACAAAAGTTAATTGCCAAATAACCAAAGAGGGAGGGCGACAACGCACTTCGCTTTGCGTTTGATGGTACTTATTGTGCTTCTATTTGCTTCTAACTTAATTAATCGCAATTTCTTTGTTCCCGATGAGGATTTAATAACTTGTTCCACGTATTGTGCCTCGTCTAATCGGGGGTTGCTTTCAACGCGCGGTTTTTGAGGTGTATAAATACGTTTCGAGCGCTTTGGGGTGCGTGAGGACTTCTTAAGAATCCTTTTTGTCACTCGAGGGGCTGTTTAAAGACTTGAAACTTGCTTTTGTACATTTAAATTAAATCCAGGATATAAATGTATTTAAATCATGTTTTTAATTGATAATCCGTTAACATTTGTAGATTATTAGATTCCTGTCGATGTCTTCCTTCTATTAAAGTATGTGAAATTCTTTATAGTTTTTCACTTGTAATATCTTGAAATGCAAGTCTTAAAATGAAAATATTACATATTCTATTTTAAATTGTCTAGACGTTGGCGGATGTCGCTTTGTGTGGAGCAATTTTCCTCCCATTTAGCACTCGACACGGTACGGCCGGTGGCAACTTATAAGCATACTTGCATCTTGACGCAAAAGGCATTAAGCAACCCAACAAATTGCGCGCATATTAGTGTGTGCTCTCTTCGCACGCGTATTTCGTATTTCGCATTCGCGGCTAGACACGTTGTTTGCACTTTTTGCAGCACGCGCATGAAAACGAGATATTCCGTGGCGCGGCTTCGCGGTGCTTCGGAGCGACAAAACCGCAACGCGTTGCGCTCATAAAATGCTGGAATGTTTCAAAAGAGCGCGCTAAAACCATGCTCAGCGAACGAACGCGCGCGGCTTACGAGACGAAAAAATAGCGGGCGGCAGCCAGCACACAACAATAAATTCTAATTCACATGGCGCGTAGGTGTGCGGCACTTGTAGAACATAATAGAACGCGAGTCCAGAGTGGTAAAACACTAAACACGTAATATAAAACTAAGGCACCAACCAAACAAACAAACACAAAAAAAAGTACATACATAACATGGAGCTACCACGCAACCAGCATTGATGTAAAAAAATCCGAGGACGAAATGGGCAGAAAAACAAAGCAACGAATTGCAGAGGACAAAAGCCGAGCACAAAGAACGCTCACTCTTCGACCAACAAATACGTCATCGCACACGGCGTATTCAAATAATCCAACAACCAGCCAACCAACCGACCTGCGTTTAACCAAAGGTATTATTGCATGAGAAGCAATGAAATCCAGAATGCCATATGACACTACACAAAGGCAACGAACTTGAACGTAATGAATGAAATTCGTTAATTCTTCGAGAATTAAACTACAAACGAAAAATATTCATGAGTTGTACATTGAAAGGTAATGAAATGCTAGTTGTTAGAGATTATGATCAATTGAATGAATAAATGAGCGATCAATTAAAAGCTTAAATGGCCAGGATGTTCCATAATTTAGTTTCTAGTTTACGATTAGTCAACTTTTGGCTTGTTTACATATTTGGCTATTGATTATAGCACGCGACGTGCGCTCGTGCGTTACATTTGAGTTTAAGGATTTATTAATGCACACGGTAATTGATTCATTAGCAACTAGCTAGCTGCCCAACAACAGTATTACAACCCTTTTCCGCTCTTGTAATACGCAAATTAAAACCGTGCATTATTCAGGTAATTTTACCAAGTGCTTCACCAGGGTGTAATTCATTTTACTTGTATGCCCTCGATTGCTTTTACATATGTAAATAACGAAAAGCAATTGATTTGCCCAATCGATTAATTAATCTGATAAAATGGGAATCCCCCTATTCCTTCAACTTTACGAGTAATTTGTCTAAAAGCCGGAATTTGATTGCATTTTTTTGGAGAAACAATATTCTTAGAAACACCTGAGTATCCTGAAGAGTAATCAAGATTTTTAATTAAACTTTTCATCACATTTCCAGATATTTGTAGGCTGTCACCGGAATTTAAAAGTCTCATTTGGCTAAAACACTTTTTGTTGTGTCTTTCGCACATTCTCCGAAACGCAATGTTTCGCCTTCGAGAAGCAGCACGGAGTGAAATCGTTGTCATTCACTCTCACTGCTGTTGCGGCTCGTTCGCGACAAAAACCCTTTCTTCCCTTCATTCATTTACGAAATGAACGCCGGAATAAAGCAACCGAAATTAAAAGTGCCAAACGTAATGAAATGAATAAAGCGAAACATTTTGCAGATTGTGCTGCTCATTTTGAGACGCAACGCGAATATTCGTGCAGCATGCTTGAGGCGACTGCTGCTTCATTTCCATTTCGACGTGCGCTTCGGGGTTATGTGTGTCAGTTAAGGAGATTAAAACACTTTCGCGTTTGCTCGTAGCACGTCGAGTGAGTGTTTATTTCAAGTGGATATATTTCTCACTTCTTCGCCATTTTTTGTTGAGAAAAGTGGAGCAAAAGTATCAATTGTAATTAATTGTCTCACCGTTGGATTACTGACTGACAGACGGCTATCATCAGGTTATCAATGAGCGCACTTACAATTCATCAAGGCGAACGATATCCCTGACATGCCTTACTCAAATTATACGCACCCTTATTTTATTGTGTCGCATCATTGAGCGTCTTGAAGGGTTTACGCACAAACGCAGGAAGGAAACGAGCGACGACTTGTTCCTTAACAAGCGTGCAGTCAATGTTGTTGTATCATTGGCAACAGGAGCAACAGCAGCAGCAGCAGCAGGAAGAGAAGAAGAAGAAATCTGAAGGGCAATGAAGAGGAAACGGCATGCAACGTGCTTACACCGTAATGACCATAGAATTTCTCTCCCTTCCTATAACCGCACCGCAAGTTGAACACGCGTAATTTACGCGTGAACGAAGGAAGTCTACGCGAGCGCCTTCGCCAAAGACGATGACATTCCGTGGCGTAGTGTAACACGACGAAAAGGGAGGATTTTGCCCTTCAACACGGCTCATCGTTCAACTCGCAGCGATTGAGATACGTGACCCAAGATGCCAACAAGAAGAAGAAGACCCCAATCGTGCTCCCTCGCGCTGATACGATAAGTGAATGTTGTCATTGGGATGCGCACCCTATATCATCATCAATCTATCTATTAGTGTCCCCTTCTTAAATTCATCCCTCCGGAAAAAATGCATTCTTGGAATAATAATATTATAAAATAAATTCTGGATCCAAGGATGAAATTTGCATGCTTAAAACTTGTTTGGTTAATGTCGATTCGACGAAGGAAGAGATTGTAATTTATCCCTGTTATATCTAGTGCGAGGAATCTGTCCGACAATTCCCCTAGACCGCAAGGCGCCGTTATCGCCAAACACATAAATAACGTGGCGTGCTTGTCCTTGCGCTTCGTGCAGGCATCCCGGTGTTTAAATGGGATTCCTGGATAGCGGGACCCAAGCACGACGAGGGGAATGTAGGTGAAACGTCTTGAACCCGTGGAAGGCTCATCACAATTGTGGTGTCATACTTTTTATAGGTGCGGAAAAAAAGGTTTATCTTTATGTTGTTCCTTGGTTGACCGTGGACGGCTTTTGTTTATGATATCAAACAGGTTGGCCATAAATATTAATCAAACGTTTCGGAAAATGTATAGAAAATGACAAAAACAGGTGTCCCATGATTTAGCGTCAATTCAAATGTCGGGAAATCAGTGAAAAGTCTCAAGAGGAAAAAACAGGCACATATTTGTTGGGTAGCTGAAACAATAGGCAAAGTGCGGAGGATTGGAATTGATGGCGAGGTCGTGGATTGAAGGATATAAAACACGAGATGATGCGATGTGAAAGAACACGCAGCCATTGGGATCAGCAATGGTCGAGAAGCACTCAAAGACGGCAAAAAAAAAACCCGAATCGAAATTGATTGCGTCACATTTACCAACTGCTCCGAAGAATTATTGCCGCGCCGATTTAAATTCCCAAGGACTGCTCACGGTTGCGGATCGGGCGCATTCCATTGACGGATAGTTGAAATTTTTCGATAAAAAACATAAATTTTTCAGCAGCACCCACCCACGTATTGGGGAAAAAACTAATAAATTAGCGGTCGATACGATAAATCACTCGGAATGAGGCTCTCTTCAGTTCGGCGTGTGTATCGCCAAAAGCAAACCCGAACGAGTCAATTGACTACTCGCACAATCGATTGGCATTGACTAACCGCACGATTAAAGGAACAAAGTGACTCCTGGTTTATTCGCAAACAATTGCGCACCAGATTACATCGATTCCTAATTAATTCTTGCCACTCATTCCCGCTTTTTGTGCCGCTGCGTGCTCATCAACTGGGGCAAACCCCTTGATACTCGTTGGATAAAGTTGGGACGACTTGGGCGCGCAGTTGAATGACTCACCTGAAACAGAAGATTGACATTAGACAAGCGAGGAAAAAGGGAATTTGATTTGCGAAAAAAATTATCGCCGATTAGTTTTTCAACGAGACGACCATTAATACGCTCGTAATGCGGTCGTTTATATCGGTTTTTGGTTTTCACAAGCGCCGCGACGCTGGGCCATTAAATGCACCATTCGTTATCGGGGCGGCCGCATGGACATGCGAAGGACTCAAGGGTTAAGGACTTGCCCAACTTTGTCTTGCTCGACTTTGGCTGGACGTGCAGTTCCGCGCACAAGTGGAATGGTTTTCGGGTTTCGCTAAGGATGAGGGCCGATTGAGAACAGGTCCGCACATCCTTTATACGTTATCGTGGTCATTACGCTTGACCAAGCAATTGTTATTAAAATCAAGTTCAGTTAATCGACTTCCCCACTGTTTCAACTAACTTTTTCCAAGCTTTGCCAACTTACTACTCAAGTTTTAAAATAATCTGCGTTCATAATTTAAACTTAGAAACAGAATTATGAGAAAATCATTGCAAGATGATCCAAGATGACCTCCATGTTGCGAATGGCTCTCCAGAGGGTTGTTATTGAAAAAATTCTGGACCGTTTTGACTCATACCTATCAATCCATATACACTCCGGGATTTAGATTGACTGGATGATAGTCATGAACTTCAGGGAACTGAATGAAGGTGCGGGAAGCCTTCAAATGTTCATACCTCATCGGTCAAGGGTCTTTCCATTTTTTTCGCGCACAAAAATAAAGCTTCAAGTCTTTCATCATTGATCATAATCCAGAACTTGTTCCTGACATTATTAATCTTGATACACACTACTTTCGCAAATAATTTTTTATCACAATGTTCTAATCTCGGAAATTCATTCGGGAAAAGTTATAGATACTAAGAAGCAGTTTATTTACTAAGGATTTTATCTATTTTCATGGAATAGTTGTGGAAAATATTCAAACAGCAAGATTTGCATTCGACTGGAACGAGGTCTCGATCCGGGCGTCTTCGGAGTGTGCGTCATAGATCGAAGGCGACGAGTCGGCATTGATGGCAACGACGAGATGACGTCGATGGAGAAGAAGAGGAGAAAAACATGCCACATGCGCATGCATGGCCAATGACGAAAAGTCGATTCCCTTATAAAAATGCAAATACGAATCAGATGCGCCTATCCATAATATATGAAAATTTGTATCGTTGATACGTGACGCGAGGATTTGCCGCCTCCGATTTCCCCACAGCAGCCGCGGCAGTGGTGGTAGCATGCAGCACATATGAACGAAGAACGCATTGAAAAATATCGCTTGCGAATTGCCATTCCGAAAATTACCGCGCGCGCGATGCCGTTGCGCAAATGCGAAAAGTTGCGCGCGTAATCTGCAACTTTCATCCGGCGAATGCAATCATCACAAATTGTATTTTTTAACTTTTACATGCGGATTGCGCTCGAAACGCTCGTAAATTGCGGCAAGTTCTTCAAAATTGGCGCCGAATGCACTGATAAGATATTTGACGGAAATCGAGGCATTTAAATCAGTCGCATTTCGCAAACATGTGCGACTACCACACCAAAAATATCCAAACTAATATTACGCGCTTGTCTTGCTTCATTTATTTCGTTGCCGCCGCCACTGCTGCCGTCGCTGCGTGCAACGTCATAAACCGTATGGGAGCTGGAGATAGAATGCAATAGCTCTCCGCGCGCAGCAAGCGTGTTGAGTAAGCACAAACTTGCACCATCACCACCACCACCACCACCCCCGCGTGCTGCACACCCATGCGCTACTATGCGGAATGTCTTCTTATCGGGGGGCGGCATTCGACATTAATACTAAGACGGCATTCTCGACATGTGTGTATGTGCTCAGTGTTTGAGGAGCAACGAGCAGCGCTTGTGTGCGCTGCACAATATTGCGCGTCCTGTGCGAAATAATGGCTTCTGTTATTTGTTCGACGGGTTTTACTGCGGGCGATGACAAATTACTTGGAAACTTATATATAAAGTGGGTTTATATCCCAACTACCAACTACCACTACCCAATCACATGTATTTATTCGCGCTCGTAGGCGCCAATATGCGGAAAACAGTGCGTTTTCAATTTGCAATCTTACTCGGCACGTGTGCACGCGCACAAACTTTCTATTACCTAAAACGCATTAAGTTTATATTGAAATAATCAACATTTTATTTACTGTTTACTTTTCTTATGCCTTTCCACCTAAATACGTTTCACTTGTGAGATTGACCACGTACAAAATATTACCTCTACTTATTTTATGATTTCAATTGTCATATTATTTTCTAAAATGTAATATCAGTTAAATCACATTTTTCTGCTTAAAATCAAAAGTAGAATAAGTTTATTTATAGATATAATACCTCTACAAAGTTCTTGATTTTATGAAAATAATTCGAGATGATTCTTAGTAGAAACTATTCTTGCCATCAATAGAAAATTAGATTATTATTAAAATTTTGAGTTTAAGTCGACAATTCATGTAACCGCCTGAATTATCATCGTTTTTCAGAGGCCTATTAAAAAGGGAAAAAGTAAACCAATTATTTTTAAATTCAGTGGGTTTATCAATCATGTATTAAAATCCAAATATCACATTGTTTGTTATTTTCATGTTTTTCAAAATGGTCGCCGCAATAACTAATCTCCTCAGACCCTCGCGGCGGAAGGCATCAATTGGCGGGAGTGATAACAGCTATTACAGCAATCGAAAGTCAAAAATTTTGGTTTGATCGTATTTACAAAAAATGAATCTTCTAGTTGAACCAATAAAAATCGTAAATTGTCACGCCCTAGAAAAGAAAATCCAATTTTCACCTCTTTTCCCATGCATTTTGGGTCAAAAATCAACATTTTTAGAGGACGTGTGCCAAAATGAAAATTCAAATTCAAATTTCATAAATTTAAAGAAATAATTTTGAGCACAACGCGTAACTATTCATGAATCTAATAATTAGAAATCTTTAAATAATTTTTGAGCTAGGATCATTTCTTAGATAATGCCATATTACTGCAAATAAATTAATCTCAGTAAAATCAAAATTTTATATCCACTAGCATTTATGATAATAACTCAGTGTTTTTATTATAAACAAGCAAGACGAAGCAGAAATTTTTATGGCTCCATAAATATCATAATTTAATTCACTCGTAGATTCAAATATTTGCAGTTGGAAAACGTAATAGCATAAATATTTATTAAAATATAAACTACTCACTGAAATAATACCCTTCGTAAATCTTCTATAGCCTGAAGATAAACTACACAATACTAATTAACTATTGCTAATCACATAACATAACACAGCGTAACTATTAATTAACAAAAGCCTTTTTTGGAACATTACGCTCGAATGTCGTATTTGTCAAATAAACTTTCCGTGCACTTCGCAGCAGCGTCTTCTTTTTGCGTTTCGCTATATGTGTAATGGCGCCTCGAATGTCAGTATAGGATTAAATTTAATTAGAAGGTATAAGAAAGTAAACTAAAATTACTTTTAAAGAAAATAACTCACTAATTGGACGTTCTCGCTCACTACGAACGGTATAAAGTCACATAAAGTCTTTAGGGGCGCTTTCGTGAAAAACGAGGTAAATGCAATTTTTCTCGAAAAGAAAAGAAAAGAAAACAGCTGTAGCAGAAGCTGGAGGAAGAAGGAGGAAAATGGGCCTTTAGCCTTTGTTCGTACCTAATTTTGTATTTGTCCTCTAACGAAGTAACAAACTATTCGTGCATTTTTCATCCGTATTCCTTCCGCCGTTCATTGGTGAAGATATCTCTCGCGCGAAGACGATGAAAAACTCGCTTTGTGATAGCAATGCGTTCGACGATACGAGCCGATGCGAGGCGAGATTGAAAAAGGGTGGCAGTTCGGAGAAAAACTAGGGCGCAAACAGGACAATGATTAATGATCCATCGCGCATACATGACTAATACACTTCGAACGCACTTCGTTCAACGTCTTCATCTCAAATGCTCGATTTTATTTCAAAATTTCCTCCACTTTTTACGATTAAGGGATAAAACTTTATAGTTTTCATCCCTTAAAGTGAAAAGCAAAAAATCTGTTAATTCAGTGCTTGAATCAATCATCAAAATTCGTGTTAAGCGATGAAAACTATAAAATTTTATAGCTTAAAGTAAAAATTCAAAAATTCAGTAATAATCTTCATATAAACAGAAATTTACCTCAGCAAATTAATAGAGTTTTATTTACTTTTAAGGGATGTAAAACAACTGATAGTAAGCTCCAGAAATATTTGAAATTTTTTTCTTGTTTTGACTTTGACTTCAAATCAAAAATAAGGGAAAGAGAAATTACAATTCATCAGGAATTCACATAATTCTGTGTTATTGTTTGGATTTAAGGGATGAAGCTGAATTTAAAGAGTTCATTTGTGGCTGTATTGAAAAATAACCCTTAATAAAAAGGATCATTATTAAAGTGAATTAATAATAAAAAATATTTGATTTATTCCAGGTGTCTCTGAAGGATTAAACACCTGGAAGGGTGGGCCTTTTGGCACTTCATTTGAAAAACAATACAATATTAAAACAAAAACGCACAGCCCGATGAGCATTAATTATGGCATAATGGACGGCGATGAAAAGGTGAAAAACCTAACAAAAACGCGCACACAGGGGCTTTCCGCTCAACTCGTTGGTGACGAATGCGCGCGCGGCGCACCACTTATTCTTTAACTTGAATTGAATTGCATTCACTTCACATTCAGAGGGCGAACGCGCGCACACTCGTTGAAACAAAGGGGCGCACAAAAGCCAAACCGGCAGCAAAAAAGTGCAGCTGCTTTAATTCGTTTTCGGGCGCATTGTTCAAATAGAAAACGCGCGCGCACGCGCACGCTCTGTGTGTTTTTCCGCTTTCATTTTATTTTCCAACGTCGACAAACACCACCTCACCCCGCGCATCGATGTCGGTCGTTTGATAAAATATGTTTAATAATTTCGTTTCGTAATACGCGTAGCGCGTTTCACCTTTGGGAATATGGCCGAGATTCGAAGCAATCTCACACCTCACCTATTTTCCCAATTGCCATAAATTATAGACATTGAGAGCTTGCTTGCTTGCTGCGCTCGCCAAATGGACCCAAACATCCAGCCAGGCCCAAAACATCATCCCTATATCTCAATTGTGTGTGTACGCGCAGTATCAACAGGACCAGTTGCCCACTTTCACGAGACTTATACTTGGGACCGGCCTTAATGCGATATTTGGGTGTTGTGCCGACCCGGAGCTTGCAATTGCTCCGGGGGAGGACTACAGACTCCGAGGAGAACGGACTCCAACTTTGGGGAGTTCTCAGCTTTCGCCTCGAAATATTTATTACTAAGATAGGTTTATCGAATTAACACGTGCCAACGTTGCAATTATTTATGATAATTTATTTGTTGTTCCCTCAAACGCTCCCTGATGATAATTTACTCGACCGAAACGGGTTAACAATGTGATAATTATTGTTGTTTATGCCTCATAAAATCATCCTAGAAAAATATATTTTGAATCACAATTCACCCCAACAGAAAAATTGAAAAATCGAAGAAAAACTTTTCAACCCCAAAGACATGGTGATTTATGAATTATTTATTTCCAACCCGGATTTATATATGTATATAAACAACAGAAAATGCGCAACCCCAAGCCATCAAGATCAAAATAAACTTGACCATTTTTCACTTATTCATACGACTTTATTTTTCTTTTGTCTCGCATTTTCCGAATGAAAAAAGAGCATTTAGCAACACAAATTTGACAACAATGCATGACTGTACTAAATTACGGCTATTTTGTCAAGTTAACCCTTAAAGGAAACAAAACGCAACGTAAAGGACGCACTCATAATGCAGCAGCAAGCACCCTTAGACGAAAATCTATCGAAACATTGAGCGGGCTAAAAGTTTGGTGAAGAGTTCTTAGATGTGCAAAAGCGATGTGGAAAGTTGGTTAGAACAAGTAAAGGAGAGGAGGGCTTTCGTTACCTTTTCCCCGCTGGCTGCGTACGTGCCGAGCACACAATACACCCTTCGGATTTTATTAGTCAAAGGGTCATTGAAACTTATTACAAGCGCCGTGAGGACCCGAATCACAAGCACCTCTGTCGAACGGGGGGTGGCATTGATTCGCGGCGTACGGACATTATCACCATATGTTGTTGGCATTGTAATCAAACGCATGAAAGGGTGTCAAAAATTATGTGCGATGCGAATTGAAGTTGCTAAAGGGTTTCCTGCACTTTCCTGCATTTGCGTTGCGTGTTCGGCGAAGCGTTAAAAGCGAGTGCATTAAAAAATTAGCGCTTTCGCGAGCAAAAAGCTTTTCCGAGTGCATCCTCACGGCGTTCGATGAAAAAGCGTCTAAAGTTATTCGATTATAATTGAAACGACTTGATAAACGAATTGCCGTCGCGCTGCAATTTAGTAAAAGGTATCCGAAGCGAAAAAGCGTCGCGACGCTTCACCATCGTGTCATCATTCTACGTCAGACATGGCTTGTGCCACCTTCGCAGACACCTCCTGCGTGCCACCACGTCCGCCGACAGAGGGCCTGATGACATTAGCTGCCGCCTCCAGGTCACGTCCACTCGCCTGGAATCGTAATGAATGGGAGACGCGTAATGACTGTTGTGTTTCATTAACGTCTACTTTTTGGTCGGCGACAATTTAATTTGCTTCGATCCTCGCTCAATGAAGACGCGAGTCAAACGCAAGGCACGATACTGGTTCAAAGAAAAAGTGTAAAATCTTATTATCTTTTCTTTTAGTGCGCCTACTTCTCCTGCAGTTGCCGCCGCCTGCGAACGAATTGAGAGTTCCATTAAAGATTCCGTCACGTTTGAGAATTTCGTATAGTTGACTGCTAGGAATTGTAGAGATTTTTGAATGTCTCTAAAGTGTTAACCAAAGCTTCCAGTTTGTGGGGTTGCACACATCGTTCAGCACTCCACTCGTCCTGGCATGTTTATCCGATTTTCAAACGGCGACAATGCAACTCCTCGTCCAGTCCTAGTTAAATATTTAACATGACTGAGGCCACAACTGGAGAGTTCCCGAAATCCCAGTGTGACATCAATGAGTGGACCATGTATTTGCCGACCACATACTTCTCTTCTTCACTCAGGGTGTTTACAAAATTCACCCTTAAATTACATTTTCCAAAATACCTTATTAACTAGTAGACTATTTAAGAGTGAAATCATAGAATTAGAGTAAAAACTACCTTTGGTTTTGATTGCTTTTAGGGTATTGGTGTATTTTGAGAGTAAAGTGCAGATTGAGGGTGGAAATGGGCTGTATTTGTTTTGAACTTTGCAGTTCGTGTCTTCTTGCCTATGTTCGAATACACCCGCGAGTGTTGTCCAGCGATCTTCACAAGTAACTTGACACTTGCGATGCAAAGGCATTGCGAACGCACTGAGATACTTGATACTCTGATGAACACGACATTGTTGGCATGGTTAGATTTACATTAGCAAATCCTTTTAATGCTCATTTCGTCCTCGCGCCGCAGTTTCTTGCCGCTGCTGCGATGATGATACATTTACATTCCTCCTTCTTGCCACAGCGAGGGGCGGCTGAGGTTGTAGCAGCTGAGTGCGTCAGCGTCTCGGTCAAAGTTGTTTGAATGCGCTCCGCATTGCTCAATGGTCCATTGGAAAAGCGTAAGTCTTACTTGTCTGATGACATGGAAATTGGCGACGCAAAAGGACATCGAAATGCCGTTAGGCGACGACCAATCCAATAGTCTGGAACATGTAAGCGCATTGCGGCGGGCATTCTAATCAACTCGACGAGTTATTTCACAGCCGGCGGCACATGCCTTCCGAAATTCGCGCTAAGCATCTAAGAGATAACTTTGTTACTTGTTCGCACACACTTCAAAGAACCTCCAAAAAACAAAAATGCAGATATATCAATCAATAAATACAGTAAATCTATCACTACATCAATAAAACTTTTTGCTTCAGGGATAAGTACCCAGAAATCAAATTTAATTCTAAAATCTATGATTTTCTAGTTTCTCAACATTTTTTTAGTTTTTTATCTATAACTTCCAAACTACTGCACCTATTTTAATGACCAATGTTTAGTTAGATTCGTCACAGCTTAGACAGTGTGCACGAAAAATATAAATATTGTAACTGATCGAAAACCACCAGAAAAACGCAAAAGTAATGGAAATTCTTCCACTGTTTTTTGAATGGAGATTCAATAAAACTCGAACTATGGAGAAAATAACAATGTTATTAAAATAGCATTTGACAGCTAGATTTTTATAAAATTTCAATATACTAATTGATAAAACACATAGCTTTTTAATTTTTAATTGTTTTCGAGCAAATTAGAGTGATAGATTTTGATGATAAAATAGTTTGCATCCTCATAACTAGATTTAAAAGCATGTCAGGCCGCATTTGTTTTTGCGTACATGGCCTTTGTGTGCCATTTTATGTGGTAGATTTGTTCGCTTCGGTCACGGAGGCGGCTAAAAAGCGCCGCCACTCGCGGAAAGTGTCATGTTTATGAATGTACATTCACTAAAAACGCGTAAACCAAGCTCGTTGCCGCCGAAAGACACGTACGTTCAGCCGGACGCAGATTTCTATCAAAATTTCGCACATTCACCTCGCGCGTTGTTGCAACGCTTTCCAGCTTTTGGACTACTTTCCAACCGGGCAGGATATTTATTGTTATTGTTATAGCATTATTGTATTATACCCTTTCAAGCGAAAGCTGCATCTCTGGCGTGCTGGTGCTGGTGCTGGTGCTGCTTTCACCAGCAGCGCACCAAGGGTTGGGATATTTACGAATGTGTTCCTCCCTCACAAACCAACAAGAGTTGAATTCCAAATTCGCGAAGGATAATTTACTAATAATTGAAAAATACGTTTTCACATTCAACCTAATTACCCGGCTGCTTTGTTATAAACAATTAATCAATATGTAGGCAAATATAATTATACATGAATTTGTTGTAGCTGTAATGCGGGTAGCTACCCTTTGTAATCATACAGAAGGGCGTCGGCCATGTGTCGTCATGTGACACAAAGGAGAACAAGGATAAATTCCAATCCTTCTTAGTAGAGCGGACAAAACCCTTATAGGGAGTACATAATAATACAATACGTGTGCACAATGCTTATCTGCTCGTTTTATGCGTGCGGTATCTTCCTATTCTGTGCATATTTAGCTGTTTATGCAGGTCGTGTTTATCAACCACTTGGAAATCAAATTAAGAGCAACGGTTTTGCGTGTGTTTCGTGTGCTTTATTACTCAAAACAGCCGCGTTCGCCGTGCGCCGCGCCGCGTCTGTCTACTACGAAATCCTTTAATTTCAAATGCAAAACGAATATCTTTATTCGAATCGCAAAAAGCTTTTTGCAAATTGAACATTTTGTAAATCAAATGTACGCGAGAATAAATTCATTGGCAAATCCAGAGTTTTTACATTTAAATAACAGTAAATAAAGCAAATCCCACGCGCACTGTTTTGAGCATATTGTTTTAATTTTGCGCGCGTTTTTCGAGCCGCAGCACCAGAAGATAATACAAAATCGATTTCGCGTTCGTTCGTTCAGCGAAAACCGAAATATTTCATTCGAACGCCCGTTGAGGATTGCGATATTTTTAATACGTATCCGCACATAAAACCAGCTCGCATCAAATGCCTTTACGCTAATGGAAAATACGCATAAATCTCATGCAAAAATAGATTTTTAAACTCAAATTTTGTTCTTTATCCCAGCACCGCGTTATTAATTACTCGCCGCCGCCGCCGTCCAAATACCAATATCCGAATGCAAATAAATAACGTAATCGAGCACACAATTCCGACGCGTCGAAGCTTAAGGAAGCAAACACGAACAAATATAGGTTGCCTAATTATGGTATTTGATCTTTGTCCAAATACTGAGCGGCGGCGATGGAAGAAATGAAGAAATCTAATTACAACGCAGACAAATTACTTAATATTGATGCCGGCTGGTAACTGAGAAACGCGAACGTCGTGGAGGATGTCGAATGGCAGTATAAACTCAAATAAAAAGTAATAAAATTACTTCCACGTCGTGCATGACTCGACGTATAACACCAAAGACGAATTTAATTCAACTTTTACAAATGCTCCTCAAATTTTTCACGTTTCATCCCCCGGAAAAAATCCTATCCCTATTCTTGTTATATTTAGGGCGCATAAATAAGCCAATAAAATGTAGTCTGCCGCCTACCTACAGCATTCCGGGAAGATTGTAATGATGTGCGAAATGAGCTCAAAGGCGGCGGCAATTTGAGGAATGTGAACAATTTTAAGATGCAAAAAAGCGGCGGCAAACTTAATAAAATCGGCGTATCGCATTTGCCGAAAATATGCGCAAAATTTCCGGCCACCTCGACGCGCACCCGGATTAATGGCTAACGGCAAACTTCCCTTTAGGTGGCATGAAGAGGGTGCGCAAAGAGTGAGACACCTTTTAAAGGACTTCATAAAATCGAGAGGAGCGCTTCATAAAATCTTTAATTAGACTATTAGACATCGTCCGCTCTCTAATTCCATTAAATAACGTAAGAAATTGACAATATCTTTTAACGATACGAGCGGCATTAGCCTTCTTCGGACGCGTTTTATGCGCACGCGCGCATTACGCCTCTCTTTACAGGAAACGCGCCGTCAATTAATAGTGAAATCGCTTTTCGTCGCACTTCAAAAGCTTTTTAATTCGGAAAAGCGTCTTGTGCAATAAGAAAATCTAAAAAGTTTTCGCGAAATTTATTTGAAAATGTCATGCATATTATTAATTCATTCCTTTATTTGCAAATATAATTAATGAAATTTTTGGCTAATGTTTAAAACGCTCTTGAATAAAAGATAAAATCGCCGCCCCCGTTAAATATTCTTATGCTCAAAGCACTTATCTCTCCTTCCGCAAGATTGCATAAAGGACGCAGCTAAATTAATTTTTAACTGCCATTTTTATAGCCCTATTAAGACAATTTCTACTTCCCTCCGAATGGAATTTTTCATGTTTTCATCAATTTTCCTTTCCGTTCCCTGTTCATCCTAATAACCCAAGAATATTTTATTCAACATCCTTCTGTTTCATCCATCTCAATATCGTCTAACGTATTGCAATTCGTGAATTCGTCCTTGCTTGAGCAAATATAATAAACTAAGTCCTTTCTGTAGCTGTTTATATTGCAATCCTTTTTTCCGGTTTCATCCCCTCCGCCCACCGTTTACCTCACAATAGCGAGAGGTAAGCACACAACGAACAAGCACGACGATGACGATTTAATATCTGTCCCGAATCGCCCGAATATTTCGTCCTCGTTTTTCGAGTGCTTTTATTTATTTGATTCGCGTCCGTAAAGTGTGCGTATTGTCTGCGCATCCTTGAGACGAGTCCATCACGGAAGACGGAAATAAAAGCACTGCCAACGGCGGAAAGTGATGAGAATGATCGAACGGAAGTTCAAATAAACCTCTCATAATAAACCATCAGGAATGGAGGCGGCGGCTGAGGAGTTCGATTGATTCGCAGCGTGAAACGATCCTCGTCGTTCGCACACCCCTATCCCGTCGAAACACGTCGCACGTGCCGCACGGCGCAAAATAAACAAAACATTAGACATCGATGACTTGTTGTTGTTGTTGTTGCCATGAGCATCAAATATTTGTCATTGTTCGCGAACGAAATGATATCGTAAAACAGCACGGACGCGATCAATAAGCACATTGCGTATTAAGAATAAGACGAGCAGGAAGATAAATGAATGGCAATATTCCCGTACGACTAAATTTAATATTTCAGCTATGGGGGGTGCGTTTGTATTTCTCTATTGCGGTGGAACGCTAACCCAATTCACGTCACATGCAATACGCAGAAAAAAATATATACAGAGGCGCAAATAATAAAAACAAAACACACAGCACGGAGGGCGCGCGGAAATATAAGAAGTGAAATACTCCCGTATGGAAAATCATCTTCAACCAGAAATGGTATAAAAAGTGGTAAAAATCACCCGTTGGGGAGTTGCCATGACATTCGCATTTTTGTTACATTCGCTTTGCATGCAACGGCCAATTTCCTGCCTCTTTTGTTTCACCCGCAACACACTGAGCGCGGAGGCGAAGCCATGACAACCATTGTAACATATGAAATTCGTTTGTTTTCCCCGCTTTTGTTTGTTATGAAATTCTCTATTTCGGATTAAGTTGCAATAAGTTTATTTCAGTTTTAATGAAATCCTAATGGCGCCGCCAACGTTTTGTGTTTTTATTTGACAATCACACAGCAAGATGCTGGTAACTTATAATCAAATATCATCGCACGTCTTGGCGCGTGCACGTTTTATGCTCGTACGTGCAAAGGAAATGATTATAATGCTGTCGTACAATATACGCAATAAATTCGCTTCCTTTTTGCACCGCGCCGGTAAGAATGCGATACAAAGGTTGTAACTGGAACAAGATGCTCTGAGGTGTGCGCACAGTGCCGGCGTTGACAAAGGCGCAAACCTATGTTGCAAAGAATGCGATTCTACGAGTACACATGACGATACAATTTCCCTACTGATAAATCACAAAAGATACACCGGAGGAGAAATGTGCACTACAACAGCGCCACTGTGCCGTGTGACACAATCATGTGTGAAGAAAAAACGACTACCACTTGCCTTTTTAATATTTCTACCGTGATTTGACAATAGAATAGACGAAAAAATACGAGGAGTGCGCATTCATGGGGATGATTTATCTAAGTCGTCTCGGCGTCAGATGGGATTTATTGAATGTCAATAAATAGATCACTCTTACATTCTTCAATTCTATCAAATCATCTTATGAAATAGATATTTCTACATTTTTCACTCTTTAATAATATCAAATTACCAAACATAATTTAATATCTACCCTTAGAGAATTCGTATTAAAATGGCACAAAGAGAATCGTAAACAAAACAGTAATAACAAAATTTATGATAATTCCAGAAATTAAATCTTAATGTAAAGTGCTCATCACTTAAAAATTCGGTACTTATTGCTTAATTTCTGATACTGTAAAAATACATCGGAACGACAGCAGGTCTGACACCTTCATACAAAACGAGAAGGGTGTAGATGGGGTTGAAGAGGGCATTTTCTTAATTTTCTGCACTATAGATTAGTAGTTTGGGGGGTAATTCTCATTACCCACTGACTCCCATTGGCTGGTTTTCTGCTATTAAGTAAAAATACTTGGAATAATATGAAAATATCGAATGCAATTTCAATAACGTTTATGTAATAATTTAGCAATTAAAACTTTGCTATAATTAGCTTGTCGCAGTGAATGAAACAATAAGGAAAATTGAGTCAAACGTATGAACGCAGTTAGCAGAAAAGTTGCTTGGAATTATTAAGGTAAAGTGAGCAATAATCATAACTTTCGATTAAAATTTCTTAATGCAATAACAGGTTGCTAACACGGCGGGAAACGAGCTCGTTGCGCGCAATTCCGCGGGGGCAATCCGCCGCGCCGCCGCCCTTGTCAATGACAGTTACGCGCGTGATAGTTTGGTTATTTGCAAATATTGCGCGCGAGATAATGTGACGTCGTGTGTATACCGTCAAAGTTGGCGCATTGTACGCGCTCTAGCCGCACCGGAAACAGGGCAATTAGTTAAATTGTGTATATGTAATCTACTAATATAATCTGCATAAAATTACAATCAAAAGTTTGCGCATATTACGCGTCTATGCAGATCGCGCGATAAGCACACGCTGCCGCCGAGAGTGAGACGCACGACAACTAGCAGCAAAGTTAACGTTAATTGAAAGCGGAATGAATGGAAAGAAACGAAACGAAACGAATGCAAGGAGGACATGCTCTGGGTGCTTTGGGTACTCCGGGAGCTCCGGGTGTAGTTCGTGCACTCGACGACGACGACGCTCGTCGCCTGATACAATTTTTTCTTTGTAAGCGCTTTTCCTTATTCCGATTGCTATTATATTCTTACAGTTCGCTTGGCTTCGCCTTTTGTGCGTCTATTTGGCGTACATTGATGATCATTAGCATTACAAAACCCGAGCGTGGCGCAAGATGCTGACTTTTACAATAATTCGCTTGGCGAAAAATGAACATTTCCTCTTCGTGTGCCATGTTCACGAACAATATGCTATTGTTAATTATCCCACCATGTTTTCGCATATAATCCTTTTCCTCATTTTTTCCACATTTCCACTAGAAAATTCCGTATGATATTATTATATTACATAAATAACTAATTATAATTCCCATCAAAATGCAGAGAATCAGATACTTTTCATTATTTTGAATTTTACTAACCACTCAAAATGAAAAGCCATTTTCAATTTTAATAAAGTTTAAAAAGAAATAAATTCTAACGCGAGATTTGGAATATTAAATTTTTTTCACAAAAGTGTGGCATCAATATTTAAATATTCGATTCAAAAGTGCGAAATAACAAAAACTATCGAATGAATAAAAATATATATATATATTATTGCATGAAAATGTAGACGATGGAAAATTCTAGATTAAAATCGAGTTTGATTAATAAAATAAATCAAATCGCCACAAATGAAAAGCTTTCAATTCATATTACAGCATTGCAGCACATTCGAATTTTGTTTTCGCCAACTGAAATGTTTTGTTGAACACGCGCACTCTGTCAAAGTATAAAATGGCAAATTGAACTCGATTGATTTATTTAATTCGTAACTAAATAGTTTAAATGACCTTTTTCGATGCTGCATGCAATCGAGATATTTAGTGTTTAAAGACTGCGTAAATATTGATCATGTACAAATATGAGCAGAACTGTACTGTTTGATGAATGCGCACTCGCTGACTCTGAGGCTGAGGCTGACTGACTATGATGATGACAACGTGTCCGAAAAGCCAACTAAACGCAGAGAGTATTTGCTAATACTTAGCATGCGAGCAAGTGATAAGTGATAGTGTACGAGAAGCTGGTTAGAAACACACGCAACCAGCTTTTGTATACTCGACGAAGAGACCAACTTTGAAGTGCCACTCGTCAAGCACGTATGTGAGTGGGCGGTGGGCCACGAGGCTGAATTGTCAAAGTACTGCCACCGCCAACGCTGCCATCGTCAACATAATCAACATGCACGTCAGCGGTGACCTGTTTTGCTGGCTAATTAAATAAAAACTGATGACATACTAGCACTAATAAAAAATCAATCAATACTTTATATCTCCATTGATATATGGATTTGACACTTCTTGCAGGGGTATAAATAAAGTTAATTATCAATGGTCATTCATGCATAGCTAATAATTAACCAGAAGAACACCTTCGAATCTATTTCACGCGAGTTAAACACAGATGGCACGCGCGCAATTGCGTCCAACTTTGAATGAAATTAAACAATAGTCGAGCTAGCTGCAAATTGCAAATAAGCATCGGGAGAAGTGTAAATGAAACGGAACAATTGCGGGACGCGAGTTGCGCGTTGGACAAACAGCAGCAACACTGGCACTGACGTGCTGCGGACTGAAGCGGAACTGATAGAATCGACATCCGCACTAATACACTCGCCATCGAGATCTGGCTGTCTCTTTGATAATAATGCATAATACACCTACACGCGTGCAATTTGAACGCCGTGAGCCATTTATGCGCGCGAGTGCAGCGAGTCGAGTTAATTGCGCGTCTTTCATGTCCGTTTAGTTCGATTGTCGCGCCCCCCAATCGAATGGAAGTGCATATCCGGTGTGTGTGCGACACACGTGTGCGCATCGATGACAATATCGAATAACTCGTTCACCAGCAAGGCACTAGCTGTTCTTTGTTCTCGTTACTTTACTTTACTCTACTTTAATCCGACTGATATCCCGCCTTAACTCATTGCGTAATCTTGGCGCGTCGACAAAGTCAAAACTTGATTATCGCTAACAAGTGAAGTAATTCAATGTTTTATGCTTTGCTAGACGCTGCAAATCATGTATTCGTAGATGCTCGTGGCGAAGACGAAACAACGGGAAATCCATCAAAAAACATTTGCAATCATCCGCAAGATAAAGCAAGCAAACGCGCACGTTTTGCGCTGTTGGGAATGTGAATCTCATTTAGTGCTCCGCTGTGTGTTTGAGGCATGCAGAGAGGGATGCTTTGCTTCCTCCGACACAGCCATTGCAATCGGGGGATGAACAACAACAGCGCTACATTCGAATAGTTTATCGCCGAACTGAACTATTACTCGTATTTAATCTCACACTCATTGCAACGCCGCTTCCGTGTTTTAGCTCTCGGATGTTGTGCAGCGATTCCATCCATTGCCGCCACTGCCGCCGCCGCTGCCTCCCACAATGGGCGCGCATGTACCGAGTTATAAATTAAGCCAAGATGTGCTCAATGAAAGCAATGCACCAGGCACTAAGTGGTATTAGTCGGAATTTACGTTTTCTACCTAATAGCTCGATAAATATTCCTGTTTGTTCATTTAGAATAAAGTCAAACTATTTGAATGATTACTTATCCTATCATTATTTACATTATCATTTCATAATATTCAAAATTCACTAGCCAAATATTGGTGTCTGAAATCAAAATTTTCTTTTATTCATGAGAACTTTTCTTTTTTCTATTTCCCTCATTGAAAGGTAAAAGCAGAAGGGCTGGAGAAGTTATTTTCTTAAGTTTCAGGAGTATATGATTCCTGCATATTGACTCCCATTACCCGCTTTGCTATTATATAATGTTTATAACCGTAAAATTTAATGATAAACATGAAGAATAAGAATGAAATATGAAAATAACATTTTTATTTTGTATTTTTTTGCTTGTTAGAGAATATATATTTTGTAAAATATGAAAATAACTCTTACATCATGACAAATATGTAGAGTTAAGTGGAAATTTGTTACGTTTTTACATTTTTCAGCGTAATCGTGCGCGCGAACGCCTGCGCTCGTAAGTGAAATGTGACAGAAGTAGTCATCAAGATGACATCAGCATTGAAGGCTAACAGCTTCGACAGCGTTGACACGGACAGGAATATATCCAGCTAGCGCCTTGTTAGCGCGCACCGCACCCACACTAACAGGCGAGGAAATGATCTCGGCGACGACGGCGGCGGTGGCAAGAGCGACGGCGGCGACGGGCACTGCTATCCGAGCATCTTCGGCGAGCGTGTCTGTAATCGTCGCTGGCGCTGTCAGGCTTGAGTGTCATTCGTTTTAAAAGGTCGGCTGAAGCGTGCGCGCGCGGGCGCAGCTCTGCAGAAAGGAGATAATAAAATGTCGATGATGTCGGTCGACTTTATAACGCGCATCGCCCTTGTTTATGCCCGTCAACATGCACCCACCTGCGCGTATTGTCCTCTTATTTCATATTTGCCATCCGCCGACCGGAAATTTACGACGCTCGTGCACTATCACAGCTCGTTAGTTTTAATTCATCCAAACCACATAAAGTTTCTTTCAATTTTCCTCCAATTTCCAATGCACAGGTACAATTTATCACGCGCACAAATATAAATACGGGGCGGCTAAAACATTATAAAGACGTCCGAGGATGCATTGTGTATGGGGCACTTGGGAATAGCCCGAATCTATCGGGGGGCGGGCGTTTATCCCAAGTGCGAGAAACGTGATCATATCGAGCAGTGTGATAACTCGTGCACGATTTTCAATGCCGAGCGCATTGTGTAAATGCCTGTGTGTGTGTGTGTGCATGTGTTTGAACATCATGCCATATTTCTTCTCCCGGGCGTCGTCCTTTATCCTCCGCAGCAGGACACGCGTCGTATCCTTCTTCATTGCGCAGTGCGCGCGCCGCGGCCAAACGATAGATATTTTACATTATATTTCATTCGGTTTCGGCGCGTCGAGCAGTTTTCGAAGCCTTTTATTTCCCACCCTTAGCCAGCCCCCCCCACCCCCTCACGTGATATGACATATTTATATACGTCGTGCGGATTCTACGTGAACTAATAACTGCATATAAAACGCTTCTCCGCAATGAGATTTATGGCCGATATTTAAATAACTTCATATTCCTCCTCATTCTCTCTCGTCCGATAATGCCATAAAAATAATGCGAGCTTGCAAAGCCTACATAATATGTTTGCTAATACGGAGCAAACTTGTTTTTCTCGGTGACTTTTCTTCGCTTTTTATGATTTTCCCGGAACATCCTTTATGCGAAGGAGTGAATAATACAATCATGCGTTACTACACGTTCGTTCCTTGCCCTCTAGGAATTCAGTGACAAGTAAAAACGACCGAATCCCAATAGGACGTTCCCGATGTTACACTTTATCACAGTTTTCCCAGAAATATTCACTTCGGCGCCAAAAGGGACAATGGAACAACCTTTGTTCTCTTCAACAATTGTCCACATAATATACTATTTTCCCCAAGATTAAGATGGAATCCCCCAGAAATGAATTATTATCATCTGAATTTGTTAACATTACAAAATATACACCAGAGAAAGAACGTTTTATAGCCAATAAGATTAAATAAACTGTATTTCTATTATTATAAAGTTTAGGGGGAGAGTTGCCAAAGTTGTACATCATTTTTTAGGTTATTTATGCCATAATTATCCTTGCATGCAGACTTTGAGGTTATTTGAGAAAGAATGGTATTTATTTTGTTTGTGTGTTATTCATTAAATCAAAATAAGTATTAAATTGAATTTATTTATCCTGGAATGTCCTTATTTCGTGCGGAACAATGCGTAAGACGTGGGCATAATCGAATTGCAAATTTAATAGTTGCGAATAGAGTGACATGCTGTCCGCCCATCCAATAAAAGGTTGTTTTTCCAATTTGTTCCTTATCCCGAAGCCGAAGCCTGGAACGCGGCGCGCATGTGTGACATCTAAATGTGTATCCTGTAAGGGATTCATCGCTCTTGCCCTTCGCTTGAACTGTTCGCGCCTCTTTCTATTGCACGCTTACAACCTGTTCTGCCGTGCAAAAGAATGGAAGGAGTGCACATGCAAGGAAGAAGGAGAGACAAAACGTATTGGAACATTGTCCTGAAACGAATCCTTGCTTCAGTGACGTCGATCGAAATACAAATCGACATTGCTGTTTGAAAATTCAATATATGCGAAGAGACAATTCCTCTAACAATGTTCAATTTTCATTGGACACAAGCACAATCAATATGCTTGACGAATAATAAATAATGATTAAGAAGGAAAAGAATCTTATTTAAGGTTCCTGTTCATTTCTAGCTAGATTAAGTCGGCTTCACATTGAGTAACAAGCAATCAACTTATTTACGATTATGATTGCACGTAAATGTGTGAGTTGTGCGTCTCGCACTCGTCATTTATCATCCAGGGTTCTTTCATGTTTAATGCCTTTAATGTCGTCTTCTTCCGCGTGCGCCCTCCGCGCGCACCTGCCCGAAAGTGGTATAAATTGCGTTATGTATGAAAAGTCTGTTCGGATGCAAGGCGGCGCGCGCTCCTCGTCATTCATCTTTTGATGTAATACATCCAATTTATATGTAAATCCATTGTAATTTCTCTTCTTGTGCTTACACATCCCGTCGCGTTTGTGGTTTACTTTCGGCGGTGGCGATGGCGATGCCGGCTCTGTGTATTACCGACTTCTTTATGCTTTTGTCTCTCTGAAACCGACCGCGTGCGCGTCTATTACAATTCACTTTCAATTGATACAAACGCCATCTATTTGCATAAAAATACATGATATCGTTTAATACTAATAGGTCAATAATGTATCAACATTTTAAATATAAATTACTTCAAATTTATCGTCGCTATCATAGAAAAATACCCAAATTTTAGTAAGTTATTTGTCGTTGAAGGAGGGAGATAAAAAATACCATGTTCAATTGGTCACGATTCCTGCCCTTCTGATTATCCGAAATGATAAAGTATAGTAGATTCTTAATTAGTACAAACGTCATTATGGTAGGAACCAAGAAAACGGAAAATGAAAACTATATTCTTAAAATGGCAAAATTCACGATTTTATCACTCATTTTGTATCTCGCGAATTTTTAAAACATAGTAAGCATTCTTAATTTTTAGTTTTTATTGGTTCCTACAATAGAAGGGTATATAGAGAAAATTCGTACAAAATTTAAAGTAAATGGCTCGGTAGAAATTGAGATTTTGTGACAAACGTTTCGACAAAAGTAGTTTCGAGAGAAACTTGTTTTGCCCAAACAAGTCGAGTTGCAATAATATTAAAATGGCAATATCTTTATAAATAATTCTAATTTTTCAAAATTCTTTTTGGGGAGGTATTTTTGAATAACTGCAGTATCAAACTAAATAAACATAAAAAAAAGTAGGAACATCTTAACCATTTTTTTGCTTAGTATGTCGTTATAATCGAATTATCCTTTTGATTGTAAATGAAAATTACTAAACTCGCAAGTCATACTTTACGAGAAAACCCACGTACAACACTGTTGAATGCGCCGGAAGAAGAATTAATAAGGATTAACGTCGGCTGCCTCCTCAGGCTGACACGTACGTACACCTTGACAGGCTAATTGGAGTAATAATTTAACGATCCTCCTCCCTTTTGCTATAAAACGTAAGACGAGACTTGTCTTCTTCGAAACTAAAGCTCATGGTGTCGAATTGCCAAAATATTCGCGTATTTGAAAACAAATAAAAGGAGTAGATATAATTTATACACGAAATTTCCAAGGTTATAAATTTACTAAGCTAGTTAATAAGAATGCAAATCAGGTGGTTTCATGGGATATATGCGCATAACCGTCGTGGTTTCCGCGATACAACGCGCTGACAAGCAACGTAACGTGAAGGTTTTCATAAGGGTCCAAGTCCCGAAAGGATGGGCTCGCAGGAACAGCAGGCGCTGAAGGAATGATGATATTTTCGTGTTGCTGCAATGCTGATATTCTTGTTGTCCTAATACGGTGCGCAGACGCACGCGTGCGTTTCGTCAGGGGTTTATAAATGTTTGAAGAAGTTTAGCGCGTTAAAAAGGTTAAAAGCAAGTTACGCGTACCATAAATAAATTCGAAATGGCATGCTCGAAGACAACATTACAACTCGTGTTTGGTGCGCGTCGCAACATTACAACTCGCGAAATGGAACAATTCCAACAAAGCAATTATTCACAAAGTGCAAAATTAAATTCCCTATTAAATTTTAATGTTTAACGTGAATTAGTATAGAACGTCAATTACACTGCTGCACCATTTTTCCACCACCCAACCAACCCAACCGCCGCCAACTTCATCTGCAGCGCGTAAAAAATTAACCTCAACAACTTCGATGTTCGTCGGAGCTAAGTACCTCAACCGCTGCTAAAATTGAGAAAACGATTCAAAACTTTTTCGCAAACAATGCGAGTTGTAAATCCGCTTTTAATTTTTAATTAAAGCCCTTGTCCCTCAAGCGCCGCACCGGCTCTAATAAATATATGAAAGACCTTTTGGAGTTTTAATGGAAAACTGCGCCGCATTACGCCAAGTTATAAATAAAAGCGTGTCAATGCTGAAACAAAAAAATCAATTATATCTACGCGTACGCGGGGGCGGCTAAAGTGGTGATTATTCAATGCATTAGACATCACATTTTTACGCAAACAAAAAATCTTTGACGTCGCTTGTCTTTCAACGGTTGGCTTGCGTTGGCATGTTGGCGGTTTCGCTATTCGTGCTCACACCCGCGAGTAGCAGCAGCCCTTTATCGCCTGCCGCCGCACAAGGCACCCGCAACGCGCATTGAACACTCGTTATTGCTATAACATTGCACGCCAGGGGTAACAACAACATGCTGGGGAATTAATCAAGCGGCAAAGTTAAAGTTTGATTAATGTTTGCTGCGATATTGATTTATTGTAACCCCTCATCCCCAAGAGAAGTATTACATAAAAATATTCTTTCTCTCATTCAATACCAACTATTTTCATCCCTCATCTCGCACTAAAAAATTGCGATAAAGAAGTTAAATAATAAATATCTACTATCTGTATTAATAATGCAAAAATTCAATCCGTGTTCTTTTTGTTTTTCTTCCTCCCTTAACGTGTGAATCAAGCAATAAAAGCATTCAAACAAACTTTTGCCCATACAGGATTTGATTTCCCAATATCCTAATATCAATAAAACATATCACAAAAGTTTCCACGAAGAAACTCACGTGATCGAAAGACATAAAAACTATTGATTGAATCTATTTCGTAATTTATGCGCGTGTAATTGCGTGGCGTTGATTGGGAATGTGATAAATACGTATATTTATGATAATGAGTCATTAGTGAACAACTTCATTAGGCAGCCAATAAATTACGCGAGATAAAGTTGGCATGCGTCAACTTCTTGCAAACGAATAAGACGATTACGCATTTACATGTATAATGAAAGCAACAAATAATAATGTCGAAATGCAAATGAATGTAGTGTTGTAGTATGTACAGTTGAATTAATGATTCGACGATATGAGACACTGAATTGTGAGATTTCGCTTGGAACGCAACTGATAACTGGATTATTTACACAATTTCGACGAGTCGACGAATTAAGGATGTAATTCGTCGAGACAAATAATACAAAACAAGCGGAATGGACTTGAATTGTGTACACGCAGCGAAATAATGACGGAAACAAATTGTGAAAGGGGTGTGCATATCACAAAAGAGCAACGTGAAAAATCAACCTGTCAGACTGAAGGGTTACTTTGTAATTATACGTGCACGGACATCATCGCATATTTGATTTAATTAACATTCACGCTGACATTGGCTAATTATTAGCATGGAATGAAAGCAACATACAATTTTATGCTGGATGCTCAAATAAATTAAATAAAATAACATTAAATAAATAACTGTCAAAGTAAAATGGAATATTCTGCTCTAATTGCTTTCATTAAATTTACATTCGATGAAAATAAACACAAGATTTTAATGATTTTTTCCCCAGGGCAATTGCAAATTAGAAATAAACATTTATTACACGTATAGAGTAATAATTTATTCATTTCGTGTAATGCAATTAGTGTAGATTGCGAATTAGCCAAGAATTACAAATGTTAATTAACATTTTACATTGCAAGTTGCATAATTATGCTGATCTTTGTCTGTAGGTGGATGGTAAATCAACAAGTTATTATTAGTATTATTGTTTAATTAAAATATGACTATTGAGCATCTTTTATCTTTGAGAGCGCAGATATGATATTTTTGTTGACAAGTATGAAAAAATTTAATTTATTTTTTCGATAATGTTGAATCTGATCGAGTTTCATCAAAAGTAAGCAAATATTAGAATTGTTACACGCGTATCAACTTTTTCGGGCGTTTCTTTTTTTATTAAAAAAATTTCTTCACGCCTCCAGCAAGGACAAAAACGAGGAAAACACAGGACCTAAACTTACCGCAGGCGAGAAAAATGATAAGAACGAAAGAAAGCGGGCAAGAAAGCAATATTAGAAAAGTGCGACTAAAATATGTAGGGAATTTTGTGCGGTGGCAACACTTCACCGGATGGAAGCCGAAAATTTTATCAGCGAAATTTGCCACCGCCTGTGACATGTTTCCGTTCAACACGGAATCCAAAAACAGTATTAGAATTGCCAAAAACGTGCAGAAAAACACATCGCGTTTTAATTTCCTTGCCAAGATAGTGTAATCGAATGGAATTATTCGGTAAGAAATGTTATACGATGAAGGTAAAATACATATTTAGTTAATGCTATATTCGTACTTATTTCAAGAAGAAAAAAACTACCCTCAAAGAAGATTTATAAAGCCCAAAGTGGGTACTTACCCCTTTAATCCATGGTTGGTCACTCCTTGAAACTCGGAAGAAGACGAAGATTCACGAAAACACTACTGAGGATTGAAGAATTTGATTTACCATTACAACTATCTCTGACCTCGAAACTAATTGGGGGTACCCCCCTTCCTACATCCATAGGCCGAGAGAGGTCCTCTGCCTTTTACGGGGCACCCTTGATTAGAAACTAGGTCCTCAAACGTCATAATGTTAAATCCAATTGTCCAAATATAGTACTATTTTGTTTTTATTTTGCCAATCTTCCAAGGAGTGACCAACCATGGAGTTTAAAAGAAAAGCAAGTACTTTCCCAATTTGGCTATGATTTATTTTCAATTGCTAGTTGATAATTCAAAGAAAACTTTAAAGATTCATTATTATATCTTGAGAGACTGTGAAAAATATGAAACTTACTGAAATATCACAAATGTTCACCTAACAACCCAGACAATATATTATTCTTTGATCTTTGTTACTTTTATAAACAATTATGCTTAAAAAACGTATTTGAAATACGTCAGAACTTTCCTGACGAATATTTACTCTAGTCTTTCTTACGTATTAAATTCGAGATCTGAAGCAATTCTGATGTTGAAACACAACACAAGTTCGCGTTGAGAAAATGCTCAACTCACCTGAAACAAAAAATAGATTTAGTAATTTATTAATGTTTTGTTAGCTTACGAGGAAGAAAACATTTGTTCGAGTTTCTAAATGAAATTACAAAGTACTTCAACCATTGTATTTTGTACTATATTTTCTTGAACATATGCATTCACTAAATAGTAATTACTATCATCATTATCATCATCCTGCTAATGTTTTTACGTTAATGTCCGTA
Organism: Aleochara curtula; assembly: GCA_963978815.1. NCBI lineage: Eukaryota > Metazoa > Arthropoda > Insecta > Coleoptera > Staphylinidae > Aleochara > Aleochara curtula. The sequence continues at coordinate 12,021,112 of OZ022216.1, read as the reverse complement.
ACCTGCATTGAAAGAGGATAAAAAAACGCTTAACAATAAGAATATCGATCTCATCCATTAAGCTGCAAGCATACCTTCCATCCACTTTAATTACTCGCATGTCAATTAAAACAATGAGTAATGAGTGAAGTTCACTTTTCAACATTCCAACGGCGATGATTAATTATTTAAAATTACATATTTTTAAAATTCAATTAAACTAAAATCAATTTCTCTTCATCTCTCAATGCTTCAGTGGTATGTTTTTCTTATTCATGAAAATATTTCTGTTTCATTTCATGTTCGCCGTGTGCAGTAACGAGCCATGGCTAGTTACAACTTCAATGAGTAATTAAGGCTAATTGTTTCGCACGCCGGTGCCGGTGCCGCCGCCTCCACCGGCATTCGCTCATGCGGAACACACGAACATTGCGTTTTTACCTCGCCCTGCAGATGCTGATTGAAGCCGAAGAGAAAAATCAAAGAAGAAACCAAAGAACGAAGAAAAACGAGCATAGAAGAAGAAGAAGAAAAAAAGTTGCGATGTGCAATAAAAACAAGAATAACAATCTATGAGCAACGAGAAGTAACACTCAATTCAATTTCGCTAATAGAGGTGGAGGTGGAATAAATTTCCAATTAATGTTATTGATTGATTCTCGTCTGCTAGTTCTTCGTCTTCTTCTTCCGTCCTGTTTTTGCTTTTATGTAAATTTCACTTTACTCCAGACGTTTGTTTACTGTAATTTCACATTTAATCAACTTTTTCTTCAAGGTGCAATGACACTATATTATTTCAAACATAACTTAATTATAAACAAATTGATTTCTTTAAGAGAGTATTCTTATCTGTAAAAGAGGAAAGCACCTTGTATATTTTTTCACGATTCCTGCCCTTCTGATCATCAGAAGCAAGAAAGCAGGGTATATTCATGATTAGCAAAAATGTCATCATGATGGAAATCAAGAAAATCGAAAATAAAAAATTTTCTCGTAAAATGAAGGCTCCTCAAACAAAAAGCAATTTTTTTTTTACACATTTTACAACTTTTCCGACTTTTTTAATCATAGTGAGACTTTGAAATTTTAAATTTTTACTGGTTCATACCATAAAGGGGTATTTAGAAAATATTCAGGGAAAATTTCAAGCAAATCGGCTCATTAGAACTTGAGTTTATATGACAAACATTTTGAAAAACAATTTTCGTTTTTCTCAAACCTGTCGAGTTAAAATACATTAAACATTTCGAATATTTGAAAATCCTTTTAGAGTGATATTTTTGAATATCTAAGATATCGATATATCTTAAAAACGTAAAAATAAAGGGGATTCCCCAGTTTGCAAAACCTTCCATGTTTCTACCCTAGAGATCTTGAATAAAGAAAAGGCTAATAAGTGTTTAGAAGAATTTGTAATAAATTTCAATACACCCACCCCTACTTTTCAAGAGTGGAAAATAAGAGATGCATTTGAAATATATGAATTTACAACACTTTTATGTTTCGTAAAATTATTCAGTTAATTTATTGTAATATTTCACATTTCACCATTTGACTTTTGGCCTGTTTTGTGTTCGTTTTGTGCGTGCTTCATCCCCTTGGAAATAATTCCACCCTTCGTAGGCAAATCTTGCGAAATCTTCCAAAAACAGAGGAATAAATTGCGAACCATACGCACTGAATGCGAATCGCACGCGTAGAAGATGGGAATGCAAATGCGAAAACAGCGCTTTTTTTGTTCTTGGCAATGCCAACGAGACGATTTACATCCATGTAAAGCGCGCGTGTGAACAACGTGCGCGCGAGCGTTTACATCCATGAAATAAATTTATTTATGATATTATAAGGAGGGAGTCCTACCCTTAAATTACGCGCGGCGCGCAGCACATATACCTACATCCCAATAAAATGTCGCGCAATGAACTCATCTGCCATCTTCGAATGCTCGGCGCGAACGAGGGTGTATGGCGTGTGTGAGGTGAACAAGACGATCAAATAGGGGAATGAATGGAATTAAAATAACAAAGACGTACAAATGGAATGAAAAGGGCGCATGAAATGTAAAGGAAATCACACTGCTCCTCCTCCACCTCCTCATTCTCCTGTTGCCATTGTGCGGCGTCCTTGAGGAAGAATTTAAGAAAAAGGTTTAGTTTGATGTAAGCTTCTTGCATCCTCAGCTTGCGCATCCTTCTAAGCCGGATATAATTTCGAATTTAAGTCTCGTTACATGCATACCCCTCATACAATTCTTTCATGCTGTGCGTATTTCTTTTCGTCCTTTGCAAATTACGAATGAAATTCTGCAAATCGTATGTCAAAGGTGAAAACAATTTTATTTCTCGCGCAGGAATTTTCTTCGTGAGCAATGATAGTTTTCTTGTAAAACGCTCATTTTTAATCTTTATCAGCGGAATCGACAATGGCATAGTTCGTAACTCATGGGGGGTGAAAAACTATAAGAAAAACGGTGCGCAAAAATGGAGAAAAACAGTGAAACGACGCGGAAAAAAATCCAATAAAAACGCAGCTCCCATATATCGTGACAACGTGACGCCTTTTCTTTCGCACCACCGTTCATGGTACATTGAAGCCTACGCGCCGCCGCCACCGCCACCGTCGCATGTGCCCTTTTTGCCCCTCGTACGGTGTTGTTACGCGTCGCGACGCTCTTTCATTTTCCAACATTCCCCCGTCACCCCCGCGCAGTTTCTGCGCATATCAGCGTTTAAGCAGGCGCGTGTGCATGCAACCTTTTGCTTTATTTGTCTTGCGACTTTCGATAATCTTTACAAATTCCTGCCGCTCGTGACGCCGCCGCTTTCAATCGCGTGCGCGTTACGTTTTCCCCCTTTTTCGATCCGGGGACGGATGTTTGTCTTACACCTGTAAGAATATATGAGGCTATTGATGTTATCCTCGATTTGCCATAACATGTCAGGATTTTCCATCATTTTTTACTCGTACGAAAATATTTGCTTAGAAAGTTTTTACTGAAATCTGATTTTTATAGACGCACGACAGCCATCTACCGCGAATTTTTATAATTAAGTTAACCAACCATTACAATTACAGCTATTGGGAATTTGTTGTCGGTATAACAGATAAATTTCATGAAGGGGAATGTCAAACGGGAAAGGAAAGGAGTTAAAGCTCATTGGCGGCGTTTTTACGATGACATCCAAGTGTTTCTTGTTGATGCTTCGAGGGCGAGTGTGGCTTTCCCATTGCCGCCCATCTTTTCTTCTCATCCGAAACTTCCTTAATATCCTGCCAGTCGTCCTATCAGTTCGCACTTTTCCGGTTCGACTAAAACCCGCTTAGAAAACGTCGCCTAATCTCGCCGACTTTTCCTCCGTCGGCGCCGTTTTTTCCTCCGTTTGCATCTTTTGATTTCTGTCCGAGACAATCTAAGATTCGCCGAATTTTCTCATTAAAATTTACGTTGCCGCCCGTGCTTTCTTTTAAGCAGATAATCTCGGCCGCGTTACTTAAGTCCGTCGTCGCCGCCTCCCGGAAATTTTCGCAAGAAATGAAAGCTCGCAAGTGGAATGACACAACATGGGTGGAGAATGCGAGTGTTCTTCACGCGCGCCACTTCAACGTGAAATATTTATGGTGGTCTTAACTCTTTTCCGTTTTATTTACCGTCAATGCCATCGCGAGCACGAACGCCTTAAGTTTACGCCGCCCCTGCTTTTTGCTCGCCTCTTCGCTCCTTACCGCGTCGAGTTTTAATGCCACATTGGGCCTTTTTGTTTTGCACTAAAAACTAATAATAGACTACCGTGCAGCTTCCATAAATTTTTTACATTCCGCTGAAACTTCCGCGTGCGCTAAAGACATTAACGAAATTTATATTTATCTCATTGTTTTGCCATAGGTCACGTCCACCCATATTTCTACATTTGTCAAAGATTAGGTACTTAATGCCACGTAGAGCCATCTGATGGAATGTTTATAAATTAGTTAAGGCAAACACTGACAGCAACTTAATTACTAAACGTATTACAAATCAAAGCAGTAGTTTGCATTAAATTCGAATGATGCAATAACAATTTCATAAATGCAGAATGCCAGTTGGATAAATTCCGCATGCGTATCATGACACGCGTTCGCCGCCCTCCATTTAATACGCATCCAGGAATATGAACAGCGCATGCTGGAGCACTTAAATTGAATTAAATTAAACGTAAACACCAAACATTGAATATTCAACGATGTCCGTCAATGCCACAAGCGCAATGCGTCCGTTGACGGACTGGACGTTTGCCTGCTCATCTAATGCAATTATCTACCAGCGAGGAACGTATATTTTTCCAATTTTCAACCCCTTTCTCCACCGCACGTCTGAACAAACATGTTAGAAAGTAAACTAATTACATTTTTGTTGTTTCATTCCATAAATGCTCACATTTCCTGATAGCCTCATGATTGAGTGACAATATTTATCAGAAAATTACGTTTGTTATCAAAATGTTCAAGTATTAAATTATTTACTTATTCAAAACCCTAAAATTCCCAGAAAAAATATAAATAATATCTGAAACTCTTATGGAAAACTAACCTAAAATCAATGAGTATTTTGAATTATTTTCTTTTATTTGTTCATCCACTGAATCAAGCTCCATAAATCAGCTTTTAATGAAATATTAAAAAGAAACCATAAGGGTAAGCTATTTTTCAACGAGATTAAATAAAATCGAATAACATGAAAAGTTAATAATTCATCGTTTATTTAATATGCGGTTTTGATCGCTGCACTAAAATGCAAAATGCGCAGCCCACGCATTTAATGCACTAATCGTTGGGTATCCATCAATGAAGAGGTGATCGTTATTAAATTACATGAAAAATTTATTAACTCGTTGTACTCAGTGCACTGATGCACTGGCTGCACTGCTCATCAATAATCAAATTTACTTGCCATACGTGTATTAGTTTAAGCTTACCAAATTGCTTCATTCATCGATCAATTTTATGCAATTAGCATAGCCATCGATTTTTGATTTGTTTATCCGTAATTTATTATAAATTATTTATGAGTAGAAGTTGATCTAATTATAATAACAGAATAATGCAATTATCCAAATAGCGTATGTTTATCATCGTCCCAGTCGAGAATAGTGCTTCATAAATAAACACGTCAAGTTCTGATGTGAGAAGAGACCACACAACGCCCCTGTTTAGTTACGAATAAATATCCCATGATATTTATTCCTATTTTAGTACACTTTGTTTGAAATTTCATTAACGTGAACATCTGTATACATATTGTACACTTATTTATTATTTCACACAATTATTTCTTAAATAAATTCCACAATTATGCTTTACGCTGCATTCTAGTCTAGAAATTTAATAAAATTTAAATTTTTTATTGTATATTTTGATAGTGTAGATATTCAAAAATATGTCGCTGAAAGAATTTTTATAAAATTCGAATTATTTTAAAAGTTATAGTCACTTTAGAACCGTGCCAACTAGCCCTGTTTGAGCAAAACGAAAACTTTAAACGCGTTTTTTCTAAACTACTTTTGTCGAAACCACAAAATCTTAGGGTCTAATGAGCCGATTCACTTGAAATTTTACCTGAATATTCTCTATTTATCCCTCTACGAGAGGAACCAAGAAAAACAAAAAATTTCAAATACTTAATACATTTTAAAAATTTTGAAGTTACAGAATTAGAGATAAAATCGACTTTTTTTTTGAGGAGCTGCCATTTTGCAAGAAAATTTTACATTTTCAATTTTACTGGTTCCTACCATAATGACATTTATACTAATCTAGCATCTTCCTTGATTTTTTATTTTGGATGGCCATAAGGGCACAAATCGAATTAAAATGGACATCGTGATAAATGGATAAATTTTTAAATATGAATAAATAAGTAAAAACAAAATAGATAGTTAAATTCGAATATCTAGACTAGAATACGCCCTTAAATTAAGAGTGGTTATAATCAGAAATTGAGGACTTTCTGGTTTTGCTCGTGAATATTTTTGTTATTATTAAGTTACTTAAACAAATTGAAAAGTTGAAGCTGTTTAAGTTGATGATGAGTTTATGCGCATGGAAGTGGATCGCATTCTGGCTGCATGCGCATGTGAGCAATGAGTATATAGTAATGCATCCGGAATATTCGTAGCTCAGGAAGACGACAAGATGCGAACAGTGAGCGGAGAGAGCTTTTAACACTCGCATTGCATGTCAAGCGGTGTCAGATTTCGTGATTTTATTCAGAACTCGCTCGGGCTTTTATGTACATTACGTATATGCAGTCGAGTTGTATAGAAAGATTATGCAAGTTATGCAAAAGTGCAATTGCAATGCATATATTGCCTCCCGATGCGTTCACTCTGCCAACTACGATAAACTATCACGGGCTTGTTATTCATAAATTGAATAACAAACTTGCAGTTTGCAAACTTTTGCTATATTTATTTAAATAGAAGATGTTTATAAAATATTTTTATCATTCCATATAGGGGTAATTCTATACAAAAATTGAAATATAATATTTAACCATTATTCAAAATTTTCCTAAACTTTTTACAATATCAATACGTTACACAAATTCTAGTTCCTATTAAATAAATAAATTAAATTTCAACGTTTCAAATTTGTAAATTCGAATTCATTCGAATGAGAGAAAAAATTGAAAGCAAATGAGCACAATTAAAATAGTAATTTATTTATGGAAGTGAAATATTTGAATTTGAAGGCTGAAATGTCATTTCGGCGTATTGAATGGAATTCAATTCATTATTTGATATCAGCAGACAATGGACGGATAGATCTATGATTGCGGTTCATTCGGAAGCGCGCGAATACAAACACAATGCGAGATGCATTGCGATGCAAAGCAAGCGGAATAAAATGCAATGAAATGAATGAACGCGTGGCGCGCACACCAACCTATAATTGTTTGCCGTATTTATATGTTGGTTTAGAAAAGGCAGACACGCAGCCAACCAGCGAGGCAGGCAGCGTCCATCCGACCATTAAAACGGATTATCGAAGCGAATTAATCAAACGGCGCTCGATCCACGACGAAATCGTGCGCGTACGCCGATTATATTGTCATGTGCATTCCATTTGCTGGTGCAGCCGCCGCCGCTGACGTATTTGCACCCCCGCCGAAAAAAGATTTATTTGCATGCGCATGTCATGGCAGGAGTTGCATTGCAAACTAATAAAGCCGCCAAGAACAATGCACCAACGTACTCGAAAACCAAAAATAGTTTTAGCGCGCGTCGAAGCCGCAAAACGTTCATAAATAATGCTGCGGGCGGCTTAAATGCGAGTGTTCGATGCCAAAAATATGACAATGCGGTTTTCAACTACGGCCTCAACACTAATAGAAATCAAAATATACAAATCCTTTTCATTTAATAAATAAAAATTGTTTTTATAACTTGCTTTCATTAATTGAATAATGCAATTAATAGCAATTGTAGGAATTTACTCAATAGTAGGTCAGTCCACAATAAATATTTCCTTCATTGGCTTATTAAGCAATAAATTTCAACTGCACCTGCAGTCGTATTCCTTTGAAACTCATTAATTTAAACAATTTATAAATGTGTATTGAATACTGTCCGTTCAAATTCGAGCACTTACTTTCATAATTTAATAGCACACGTACCATAAATAAATTTATAAACAAACAGAAAAACACATATTGCCTTTATTGGTTTTATTAATATTTATTAACATTTACGCACGCGATAACCCAATAGCAATAACAATTAGCGATGCATAATAGCGTACGTAATAATAATAATTGCAAAACTCGTATGCGAATTTTAATTATATTAATTTCGTCGTTTTCGGCAAATTTATGTCATCAAATTAATTTTTATACTTATGTGTTTTGGGGAAAAAATCGTTTCACGTTTTAACCGAATCGACCTGATTCAAATGCACGTTGCGTGTGTGCTACTAATATTTGCTTGGTGTTAAGTTATCAATATTTGCTCAGATTAAAAGCAAATAGGTACAAAGCGCGTTTGTAATAGCTCTGTTCGAATTAATTTACTTAATCTACATGGCGATACAAATCTAATCCTAAATATCATTGCACTAAATCCATTTTATATTATTTAATGCGTTACGTGTTATATTAATAATCTTTTCTATACCTACAATATGGTTGTAAATTCATAAAGTATCTAGGGGATTCCCATATTTCTATGATTTGCCTGTCCATGAATAATTGTCCTTATAACTCACGTCATTATAATCGAAACAATAAAATTCTTAAAAAATAAATCGATTATCTTATAGATCATCTCCAATACCTTCATGTTTTTCATTATTTTATTTTCACTTCTGAGCTTAAATCTTTGACACTGATAAATATAACAAATAATTCTACAGGAAACTCAATAGGTAAGTCAATAATATTGCTTTTTTTCTCATATAGAGCTATATTCGAAGATTAGGAGCAAATTACATTTTAAAGTACGTTAAAGTACGTTTTTAAATATCACAATTTTCGAATTAAACAGCTCGATTTGCTTATTAAAAGATAAGACATTAATTATGAGAAAATAATTGCTTAAGTCGCGATAAGAAAATATTGAATATGAATTAATCAATAAGTTAACTCATTCAGGTATCAACTAATTTCATTTAACGCTCAACACCTCGCTTATCAGCGTGAATAACACATCCAATTATCACTACAACATCAAAGTGCTCCACCTCTTCCTACTTCACCTTATTCATCCTCTTCCTCCTCCTCCTCCTCCTTCTCCTTGACGCCGCATCGCGATGCAACTTACGATCAGCACGCGCATAATCCAATCAATCATCATTTTACTTTGTAATCAGCAGGTAACAAGCGCTAGTGGAAAATTGCCCTTAAATAAATCTGGATTGGATTATTCCCCTCTTGAGATATGAATCTGAAGAGTAACTAAGTTCACTCGCTCCATTCCTTTTGCGCTTGTTTATTTTATGTTTATTTTAAGTCCACAAAAGAAGGCGACGGCAAATTTTGAAGGGAAATTAACATTATTCAAATTAGCCTCGCCCAACTAAAAGTTCTTCGTTCCTTGACATTTGTAATAAAAGATTAGATCCACGATTTCAATAAAAGAAAAACATATTACATTGCTTATCGCGCCGAGGAAATGTTTTTCTTAATTACGTTTCGTACACGCCATTCGGGTATAAATTAAGATTAGTTAATGAGATGCTGATTGCGTAATTATTCATTATACATATGGCTGGATGATTTAGTTCAATGAAGCGTATAACATTTTCTAATTACAAAACTAATTTTACAATTTTCCATTGCGGGTTTTTCTTAATACAATTAAGTCAAGAAATTTATTCAAAGATAGGTATAAATTTATGCAAACGTAAAAACAATTAAATAAAGGTAATAAAACTCATTCGCCTTTCAATAAACTTCATATTAATTAATTATCCTTGATGAATGACGGAAGGCGCCATCAGAATAGAAAGTAACAATAAATTATCTTGCATTCTAAGTGAATTAAGGGATGGCAAACATTCGTCGCTATAAGCGAAAATGTGATTAAATATTCTTTGGTTTAAAAATCTTCATCCCTTAAATATTCGGCCACAGACGAGGTAAATAAAAATTCGCCCTATTCGAGTAGAGGTCGCTATATCCGAATGACATTTTCTATAATTCTGTGAAACTCCTTATTCTAGGACGTTATATCCGAATTATCCTGTAAACATATTCCTTCAATCGTTGCAAAATACTAAGCTTTTCTCCAATATAAACAAATTGAAATTGTAACATGATACGACATTGAATATTGATGACGGGGCTGATAGACCGATGAAAAACATTGCGACACGTTGCATAAGTTAGCTCAACTCATTACTCGTTTTACGAGCACGTCATGCCTCGAATGCGATTCGTTTCCTTCACTCGGCCATGTTTAACATACTGGACAAGTTCTCGGCGAGGTATGCGCAATTTGATACACGTTGCAAATTTACAAGATTTGCATGGAATTTGTTCGATTTGAATCGCTAATGCGATTTGGCGCACGCGCAGAAATTGTTGATCAGCGCGTGACAACGCGGCGTGCAGGATTTAAGCGCCTGCTAAAGGTCGCTCGTAAACTTCGCAATTGCACTTTTATTCACAAGATATACACCTATAAATAGGTAATAAACACAAATCAATACGGAATAAAGTTGCACACTACACGACATAAATTCACAATACATATCCTTGTGTAGCGCACCTTGCGCTCGCGATGCCTCTTCGCGCAGATGGCGCTCGTGATTGATGATTGATCGATGATATTTCCCCATTTTATTATGCGTTATTAAACAGCGCGCTATTATTTATTTGTTTGCCTTTAATTTTACAGCTTAATATAAATTATGTGCCTGTTATAAACGTATTTTACGCGTAATTTGCATTTTATGTAAATCCCTTTGCGAGTTTTATTCCTTTACAACCATTTTATATTATTTATTTCTTTTTAATGATTGTTTATCAATTGTTTCATGTATTTATATCAAATATATCAATTTCATTTCAACCCCTTTATGGTATAAGGGTGTCCTATAATAAATTAAGGGGTTACTCAGGTTAAAAGTCGACTGAACCTCTTTTTTTTTACAATTTCTATTTTGTGTAATTTTGCACTTAAGAACATTTTGCGCTAATCTCAATAATTCGAAAGCCGTTCATTGTAATTCAAAATTTCAAAAAGATTTTGTTAGTTTATTAGTTTATTCTACCGTTCAAGAAAGGATTTGTCAAAACTTACATTGAAAAAGAAATGGGGAACCTTCAAACATAAAATTTCAAATTTTCAAAAACAAGCCGAGAAATTAAAGGGTTCTACTATTGATTAAATATAATAGTAAGTAATAAATGAAAAGAACGATAACACGCATGTTCATCTTTTGACTAAGATCAAAGGTAAACATTGATGATATTAACTTTCTTCCCAAGTAAATATGCCTTCTTGAATACAATTTTATCATCGAGTACTTTTGAAAATGCGCAAAAACTTTAAATGCTGCTTATCCGAAAAACCAACAAAATTTCGCATGCATAGCTGAATGAATTCGAACATTGTTAAATATTCAAGGATATTGAGGGTGCGTGCGATGCGCAGGAAGAAAAGAATATGCTTAGCGAAAATGTATAAAAAGGTCGAATCAATCCGCCAATAAAATCTTATAATCTTTGATGCTTGTTCCACTCATAGTCTTCTTCCTCATTTTCTTGACTTTTCGCGTAAAAAGCTTGTTTTCCAGACTTCATATCGGATTTGCCAAAAGACTTGCTTGCTTTAAAGTAGATCAATTTAATATTAAGCTCACTAAATAATTCCATTCCTTCTTCATTTGCCATTCCAGCAAGAAACAAAAACACAAAAAACAAATCATGAATCTACCCGCATTGTTTCGTATAGAAAAAAATCCATTCTCATATTACCGACGCATTAAGTTTTCGTCGACGTTAATTCTCATCAGCGCTTTGATAATTCAACAAAACTTTTCAACTAATAAAAGTCTGCAGATTGATTTTCAATACATTTCCAGAATGGTGCATTAAATGACAAAGGCGAACTAGTAAAATGAGAAATGCAGTTGGTACTTTGCTATAGAATTTAATCAGTCGCAAGCAATTTACATTCTTGTAAATATTTTATGACGAGATAGTCCCCGTCGCGTTGCACTTGCACCATTTATTTCTTGAAGCAATAATGGCACTACACGTTGTCCTAATTGTTAAAGAAGTAAGAAATGAAAAATTCCTCAGTTTTCATATTAATTCCACAAGCATTTCTATTGCTTCACTTTGTTATCATTCCATTGCAATGGTCGGACATTTAATCTTTCGGAATATGTCACACAATGCATTGCTTTTTTTGCTCTTCATTGTGTCATTGCGCTAATGAGATTTATGCATGTTTCATACAATTCAAATTATTCTTCTGTACTTCTTCCTTTTACTTCATGTGCAAATGACATTTTAATACTAACTTGTATTTTAATATAAAAACTTTCAAATAACGAGCATTTCAATTAAAATACAAAGTAATTTATTTATTCAATATTCAATCAAATCAATAATAAATTAAAACAACTAAATCAACGCTGAGAATTGTCGCTATATGCGAAAGTACAGTTAAAATATAATTAACTTTTCAAATAATTACGAAAGTTTTAAATCCGTTTAAACCATAAAATTCTTAATAAATAAATCGTGGGATTATCTCATTGATCTCCAATAGCTTCATGTTTTTCAATGTTACTTCCATTCGAGAATGTTTTAAACCGAAGAAATATCACGATCTGTTTTTATTTATAAATTTCTTACAGCTCGTTGCAACTCCCCGAAAAATGTTTAGCATTTCTATGCGTTCAAGAATGCACAGACGGAGTATTTTGATAAACGACTTCAAACGAATCTATTTGTACTTCTCTATCAAGCGAATGATAATTTATTAAGCAATTCACGAGAGACGCCCGAAGAAGAAGGTAATTTTTCTCCAGGAATTAAGTCAACGTCGAAACGTCAAAGTGAATTATTGGAGATTCTCTTGAATTAAGTGAGAATTTCATCAAATATTGAAGAGTAAAAATACCTTTCTGCCTACATTTTATCAAAATTCAAATAATAAGAAATCCAAAATTCCACTTATATTTTCCTTTACCTACCGATAACAAATCAATAAAGCAGCTTAAACTCGCTGTTTACATTCGATAATTGTTATCACTTTTTTATACATCCTGCGCGCAGAATGAAAAGCAATAAAATCCCCAAAACATATTTGACGAATGCGTATTTGAAAATGCGTATAAGCTCGAAGCGTGCGCGTACGATAAAAGCAAACATAATAAGCGAAAGTTTATAGCGTAAGTACGATACGTTCGTTCACGTTCTTCGTTGATAGGCAATAAGAAAACGCGACCGGAAGCCGAAGTAAAACGCGCGCCGAAATAAATGTTATTATTGTTCGTATACGCACCACCCACACATCCCCTATTCAGCCCTTAGGTACGTAGCGTGGATTTTGAAAAGCGAAATGAATGAATAGCTTGCGCTTTCACGCGATGGATAGCAACACGCATGTTTGGCTTAAACAAGACGTCAATGTTTGCTTGAATAACGCACACCGCCACCCCCAACATCATCATCATCATTGGTAAGCGTCATCAACGAGCGGGCATATTGCTCCCTGTCACCCTTAAAGAAAAAGTTCTTTAGGCCAAAGTTTAAGTGCGCATTTGCGGGCGTGAGCTCAACGAAATATTCGCTCATACGTTAGCTTGGCGTTTATTTAACGAAAGGATCATATTTTCACGTTCAAATAAATCCTTTCAGAAAATATTTGCCTGCTAATATTTGTGCATGAATTTAAACTCACTCACTCTTCTTTACTTATGAACACATCAAGTTTTAGTTTACATAATATTTGATCGAAATTCAACTCGAACTTGATAATCAATGAGTTTAAATTGTGGTGAACGTAAATTTTTTTCTAGAATTTTTTCCTCTTCGTCTTGCACGAGAAGAGACGAGTGTGTAACGACTTATTCAGAGGAGCGAATTCGACATCTCTTTGCGCGCACAAATGTGTCGAATATTGCGCACGGCTCATTTAGTTTCTTGAAAAGCGTAGCGCGTTCGCTTCTTTTGCGCGTGCTGGTCTCGCAGTTGAATGCATAAAGTGTTTTTCCGTTTTCGGCTTGCGCGCAAACCAACAACACTGATATATTGTTATTTCCCGGGGGCGGCAGCAGTCAGTGGCCGGCGAAGAAAGCAGTTGGAACATGCCGACGACACGAGAGTCGCATGTTGCGAATGGGAAATGAACGGAATATGGCAATAAAGGGGAGCCTAATGTGTTTTCGCAACAGCCGCCCCTCCCACCCCCCTCGTGCTCGGTCAAGGTGGGATTCGGTCAGTGCGCCAGGCGAAACGTATGCTGTTAAAAGATCTTTTGGCTCCGCATTGCTTCACACTTTTTTTTTTATATCTTTTTCCTAAGAGTTTTACGCGCGTCGGAATTTTTAAGCCGTTTTGCAACGAAAATCTCCCTTTAAACAACGTAATTAACAACAATAAAAAAAGTTGCAACTTAATTATGCAAGCGCACACAAGCGCCATTGTCTCAAGTTGGCGCTGCGCACGAAATAAAAACGCGGGGGAAGGGATGAAGGAACAAGGACGCGAAGGAAAGTTTGCAAGTGATGAAAGAGCGCCCTCTTTGCATGCGCGCACAAGAAAACGAATGAATAATAAATTAGAAAACGAGTAAAATGGTGAAAGTAATAAAAAATCAAGCGCACGGAAAATGAACAGCGTGCACACTAAACTTGCAGTTTCCTTCGCGGAGGGAGAGAGAGGAGGAGAAAATGATTTATAAGAACATTGCTAAACGAAGAACTAGTCACCCCGCTTATGAAGTGGCGGCGCTGCTGTCGGAGGGATGCAAGCGTGCGCAAGGTGTAACTAAGAGCATGCAACTAAGAAGTTTGTCCGAGACGATGAAATTTTTCATTTCGCGATCGAAACTTTTTTCGCAGCGCATCAAAACACACACACACACATTTAGTCAAGAGGCTGAGGGCTGTTATTAATCCGAACTTATTGACTTTATTGAAACACACCAACTTTACTCAACTCTCACTGAGGGCGCGCGCCAACTTTTCTTTTTTCACCTTTGCTAATGTGTACAGAACCATCAGACTTTTCAATTTTTCCTTCAACTTCGTTCACCCTGCGATTCATTTGACTCGGCTGGAAGATTTTCCAAGTTTGCGGCAAGTTTTTGGTATAAATGCGATTAATGATTGATTCAATTAAATGACGACGGCGTACATAGGTAGCCATTGCACGTATGTTTGTGATCATTATTACGAACGTGTATCGGCGTGTGTTTTCCTTTGTCGCGGTGAGCGCGTTAAGCTTGAGAACGCGCGGGAACGGACAGCATCAATTTTGTCCTTTTGTCGGTCGTTCAGCACGGACGTGACCAAAGCGAGCGCCCGAAGGAAACGTGCGCGTCCCGGACAGGATATCGTTCGAGTGCTTTAAGCACGATCAGCGCTCGCGTCCACCCACTATTAGGTTATCCTGCTGGACACTTTAAATGGACACCTCTTTTTAACAAATTACATCCAGCTGAGCTTCCAATTCGCTTCCAGCGTACCAAGGAAATTCGCTTCAGATAGTGCTTGCTGCTGCTGCTGCTGCTACTGCTGCTACTCGTCGTGCCATATTCAATTATGAAATCGTGTGCTTCTCTCCCCGTTTGCTAAAAATTAATTAAACTTCCTAATTGCTTCACTTACGTATATTATATTATTTCAATTTTTCCATTTCATGTTTCGTTTGAAAGTTCTTTTGATCAATTAATTAATTCCTCAAAAATTTAACATCATAATTATTATAAGATTTTTCTTTATTTTTATCAGCACTATGCTTTATCTGGATTGTAAATTTTTGTCATCTTTAAGTTATGAAAAAGAAATGGACTATAAATGAATTGGCTAATCATTTATGCTTTTTTCAAGACGTTTTGGGGCGATTGCGATAATTCCAAAACGGTTCATTGCAATTCAAATTTCTAAAAAGATTTAGATAGTAAATTAGTTTATACTGTCGGTGAACCAAGGATTAATCAAAAGTCCTGGTCAATAAGAAATGGTAAAGGTTTAAACACAAAATTTCAGATTTTATAACTTTTTTTTCTTCGGATCTATTTCTTTAAATGAATATATTTCAACAAAATTCATAATCCATGGTTCACCTACTTGTTACTTTTATTGTCAGCATGGAGTAAAAATTTAATCTTGATTGGATTCATGATTTGAGTGTAATCCTGATCCCCAAAATTACAAAATCAAAAAAGTTTTGCAAGTCGTATGCAGATGGTGCGCTATAAATAGTAATAACTTTGGTTTTATTGCATTATTTCTTCTGAAATTTGTTGATAGTACTCCTGATTTAATATACAAAATGAATATATCATAAAAATTCTTCATGTTTCAACAATCGTAATTGTAGGTAACAAGTAAATCCAACTTAAATTTGATGACATCCATATTAGTGGATTATCTCCAAGTGCAATCAAATGATAACTAAACATTTAGCTTTTAAAACTAAGAAATTATTATCGTACTCGACGCTATAACCGAATTTAAAGTGGCTATACCCAAACAAACCATGTGTGTAACCTTAACCTAAAGTTTCTACTACATTTCACTTATTTTTAATCATAAATATCAACTTTCTTTGGCATTTTTGGAAAGTTAGTATCTGCTTTAAAATGTGGGTAAATAGCCATAAAATACATAATTTAAGAAATGAACAAGTTAATCAAAATATATGTGTCAAAAAGTAAAGCTTTTACATTTGCGGAGTGGAAAGTAATCTGCAATGTTTAATGAAAATCCTTCATACAAGCGTGTCGTACACGAGCCTTAATGCACCTCAAAAGCGGGTGCGCAAGTGGCTTGCATTGTCTGACACAATATTGTCTCAGGACGCAATGAAAAGCCGCTCGCATTCGTGCGCGCACAACACACCAAAACTTTCCAAATAAGCTAATTCACAAAACGTGTTCGTTGTCATGAAAAATAAGCAGTGTTGAACGGCGCAAGGATGACACTCGGAAAACTTCCAAAACTTGAGCGCTGGTCCGCGTGGACTTCTTCCCGACGCATTATCATAATGAGGTAATTTATTCAAACATTTTAATGATACTTTCTGAATTCACGCGCGCGCACGCTCGAGCCTCCCACTCGCCAAATCTGTCACGTCAAATTGTGTTGCACGCGTCCCTTCTTGTTATTTCAAGTATTTTTCAGCGCGTGTTTGTCCTGTTTGTAATTTTTGCATTTCCGCTTGTTTTTCCGGCAAGTTTATCAACAACTTTGCCAACCAAATATTTGCACACCTTCATTTGTTTCCCTCCTTAAAGTTGCAGCTAAAGGCAGCATTTGTTTTCAGCCTGTAATCAATTATAAGGCGTAGCTGAAAAAAATGTTTACATGAAAAATGATTGGCAAGTACGTAATCTTCCACAAACTTTTCCATTTAGTCGATTAAAACATTGAACGAAAAGAAAATTTCGAAGGAAAAGTGAAAAGAATGATGAGAATGGGTGATTGGCAAAATTTAAATAAATTAATGAGAGAACGAAAATCATTTTTACATTTCAATGCACCTTAAAGCCGCTTTTCATTCAATTAACCGTATTATTCCGGATTTTACTAATTGGTTTCTAATGAAATAATAAGAGTAATATAATTAGCCCTTCCCAAAGACGAAAAAAATCCCGCTTGCAGCGTAACGGAATGCAAATAAGAAAAATGCTTGAGTAGACATTAAATTGAAATTTAATTTTCCATCATCACGTTTTACGTGCAACTTTTATCAATTTGAAAATATTACATATTGCAAACTACTAAGTCATTTTGATAAAATTCCAATACTAACTGGATTATGATTATAGTTTTTGCATGGTTCCAAAGAAAATTGTCGAGAAAATAGCAAGTGCTTCATGTTTACTACGTGTTTTGCCAGTAGGTAAAGAAACAACAAGTGCTAACGGCGCAACGCGCATGCGCTCATTGCTTAAAGCAACTTACCACTTACGTCTCACGCACAGCGCGCAAAGGATGTATTTAAACCGTTTAAATTATGAGCGAAAAAATGCGACAATTGCCATCATAACATGCTGCCTGCGTGCTTATTACGTGCACTTCATACTAAACTCTCTCGCTCAGACGTTTCAATTGATAATATACCATTCGTATTATTAACCATTGCACAATTGCAGCATTAGCTAAAATTAGATCAATGACAACATCAACTTCCTAAAATCCATCAGACTTCCGCGCCAGTTGCCTCCTGTTGCCTGTTTTGACAGTTTCAATTTTATGTGCAAACAACAAGTAAAAAGCAAACAAGGAAATGCGAAAATATTTACCGCCGAATTGGTACGAATGAAAAGCAAACATTATTTAAATTATTTATTCATTTTTGTTGTGTATCAATGAATGAATCCAAACAAAACGCAAAATAATTATTGCCATTGCGAACGCATTGTATGTATGTAACAAGTAAGTATAACTTTGTGTATGATAATGCACAATGTTCTAATTCCAGTCGTAGAAGGTGGTATAGTACTCGTAATGTTAGTAGCTAGGTTCTTAATGCGCATTATGAATATTACATGTACGTAGCACATTCATTAAGTATTCCGATCGTAGTCGTCCTGGTACAGCGCCCTCGTTGTCTTGCGCGCCGAACATTTCGGAATATTATAATAACATATAACGTACATGTGCAGCAATATAATGCCAAATAATCTTGCATACATGTGCAATTCATACGCGTTGTCTCGTGTGTGATACGCAAAGATACGAGTAGCAATCTTGCGCATGCGAATGGCACAACCAGCACGAGCAATAATAACGGTAGCACCAACAACAATACCAGCATGTAACATTCAGTAACTAAGTATGTACCTATTTCTTGTATGTATGACATTGTTCGCGACGCATATTGCATTTAAAATTGCCGGAAGAATGCGTTTTTGGAAAAACGATAATTGATTCGTATTTTGAGCGTGAGCGCACCGATGCGCATGCGCATTGAGATAAATTATTCGCGTACGAATTCACCAATAATAATAACAACAACACAACAGCGACAGCAGCAGCAGTAGCAGTATGATTCAAATCGTTTTCGCAGTGGCAATTGTGCTCACAAGCTTATACAATTCGAGCACAATTGCTTTCCAACCGTTGTGTGTGCATTGTGCGATCGATTCATGTGTGCGAATTTAATGATAAACAAACATGGCATTTGATCGTTGCCCTTTGCAAAACCTTTCGTAGTTGTGTGTGTCAGATATTAGAATTTCAAGAGAATTTCAATGTGTTTGCAAATTTTCAAGATTATCCAAATAATCATTGTTAGTTTAGAGATAATTATATTATTTGTGACAAAATAATTATTTCTCTATATTAATTTTACTCCGTATAAATTAATTTTGTGTTAATTAATAAAATAATTAATTCTATACCAATTCACACATTTTGAAAAATTCAAATTACGAGTTGTAACTTAATTTTCAGGACAATTTAAAATTTAAAGTTTTGTAATTATTTCCAAATAATTTTAAGCTTAACATCATAAATTTCCATTGAATAGAAATTGATTATTAATTTACTCGTAGAGAAATCCGTAAACAACCTTTAAACATGATTGAAGATGAGAATAATTCGACATTTTCTGCATTTTAAATTCGCAATTATTTTTTATCTCTTGATAATGTACAGTGTTGAAACGCTAACAAGAAGTTTATAACACAAAAGAACGAGCAGTTCATGCCCTACGGCTGTTTACCATTGTAAAATACGTGAAAAATAAAAAGTTGAAGAACATTCAATTGGTCCAGTAATAACATAAATCAATAAACACGAACGAATCGTAAACGCGAATGCAAAACAAGTGGCAACAGCAGCGCAGGATACGAAATTATAGTGCACAATATGCATTCGAGTCGGCAATGATTACCAACTAAGGAGCAATTTGAAATCTGGCGCAATCGCCACACACAACGAGGGAATCTCTCTTTCTCTGGCTTCTTTTTTTCTTCTTCTTGGTGCAGTAGCGTTTTCCGCAACAATTACGGTTATCATGCGTACGCGATGAATTTTTCATGTTTTGCTTACAGTTGCCGCCGCAATTGGACGAAATCCTTTCAAAGTACAAATCATTTAATTCGCGCTCGCTCGCTAATGGTTTGCAACATATTTAATCAATGCTTCGATGGCAACAAATTAGTGCAGCATGTTAACGCAGCGCGCACATTAAATGTGAATAAAATAAAGCCCGACGAGAATGCTAATTGCGGCATCGCGCATTGCCTATTGGTTGCGATCGCCCGATTATTTGTAATTGGATGGAGGCGTCGAGTACAAATTGCGAATTTAAAATTTGCTCGAAACGCGACGCAGCTCGCAGAGTGGATTATTATCTCTCATTCGCTGCCAGCGAGCGGCGTGGCGTGTATTATCGCGCGCGCGAGACGAAGAGATGCCGCCGATGCCGCCTCTCGTCAATGTTACAGTGCACCCAGCAGATACGGAAACTGAAATTGCATGCATGAATGTTTTCGGTCGGCGGTTTTCGGAAATGTTGCAAACATTCCCCTAAATTCCTCTCTCTCTCTCTCTCACTCCCTCACACACGCGGGAATATTTGTTATCATTTTAATGCCCCGCGGCAAAACATGATGATGAGAGGTACAAGCAAATGCGCTTCTTCATTACGAGAATATGCGCGCACCCTTTCGAACTATTATCCTAATTAGAAATTCGTTATCAAGTGGATTTTAATAATCTGCCAATCGAAATAATAATAATATCCGTTAAAATGTTCATTAAGTCCGACCTAATTAAGCGCTTTGCATTTTTTACTGTGCGCCAATTCAAAATCAAATTAAATCGCTTTACAGTTGAATTATTCATCCGCTCAACTTTGCTCGAAAACATTTTAATTTCCAACAAAGCACTTTCGGTCCAATTAAATTAATGTAATAAATCAGTGCCGCATCAAAATATTACAATTAACAACGTACCAGGTTCATCCTCGATTTTCCCATAAGCCAGATGCGAATTTAGCGCACAGAAAAACACCAACAAGAACATCATTACGCGCACTGCGCGAGTTTTGTTTGAAGTATTTCGCTTGTCGTTGTTGCACATTATCAGAAGCGTTGCGTATCAAGTTTTAGACGAAACACTTTGTCTTATGCTTCTTCTTGCTCCTGTTGCTGTTGTTGGTGGTTGTAGTTCTTGCAGTGTCCAGGAATTTGCGGCTATCTACACACTCACTGCACAAATTGCACTCGAGAAGATAAATGCAGCAGAAGAGAAATGTATATGTGGTTTTGGTGCATCAATGTCCAGGAAAAAATCCCTTGAAGCGGAGCACACTGGAATCGCAATGCGCGGTTTTATTTTACTCACTGGCGCGCCGCGTACCGCAACCTGCCGGATTGCTGCGAAGTGCTGATAACAAGTATCGCGTCGTCGACGTCCTCGGAGCGTAACTCTACCGAAACGCGAAGCGTATAGCAGCGCTATCAACGTCGCGGACGAACATCCACTGGTTGGCCGTGGACCTGCAGCGCGCTACCAAAGTCGAACGAACGCCCCGGCCAAAAGCTCCCCGCTACGAGCGTCGCCGAAGCCCGACGAGAGTCGTGCGAAGAGAACGCTCTTCGAGCAGGAGAGCTTTTTATCAACTTGCTCCACAACACAGTGCACACTTCCATGCCCGTTCTTCAGGAGGAAGCGCGCGATCAAGCTGACCAATGGAGATATTTATTGTAAAACTCATTATTATTCATTAGATATAAATGTTTGGGAGACAATACGAAAGCCTATAATGCGTCATTCGTTGTTGGAGCGTCTGACAAATACGTTGGCGTGGAAAACCGCTGTCCCAAAAGGAGCCAAAAACAGGTTCAAAACCCAGATGACCAACGTCCAACACTCGAAATCCACCTCAAACGGCGACCGCAAATCAACAAGGAAATGCTCTCTGAGCCACGGGGTGTCGTCCTCATCCTTCCTCCAGGTCGGAGGCGGCGGCCAGTTCCTCGCATTCAATAGAAGGAAATTGGGAAATGCGTAGTAGCAAGGACGATGTAGTGCATCCCTTCCCGCAGCGACCTACCGATCATCAACACCGATCCGAACCGCATTTGGGGCGCCACGCTCTCCACATTCACTCAAGAGCATTCGGCGCTTCCTGCTAATGAATATTTATCCCTTAATCGAATATGATCCGACTCGTTATACGCGCGCCAACGTTCCATAAACGTGAATATTTACCTCGCAGATCTAACATTTCACTTCATTCGGAGGCAGGCATTTAATGCGGTCGCTCAAATGCCATTCCCACTAAAAACAGACGAATGTTATTAGCATCCAGCAAATTAGCCCATTTATACATCTACCGAGTGTTTTTATTTATCTCAAAACATGTAGCCATCAACTTCCTCTTTAACTCGACAACCCAATTAACAATCGGTATTTTGTCCTTGAAATGGCAATTTTATCCTTTGCTTCAAACACCATGTGTAAGAAGAATTCTTGTACGCCTTTATCATCATCCTACTTGCTTGTACTTCAGAAAGACCTTCTTGAAATGGACCGAATTAAGTAGCACATGTGCGCCTGTGTCATGTGATAATGGTTGATACTGCGGTGGCAATTACAATTAACATGGAAACATCATTCGGCTGAGAGAGCCCATCGTATTAGATCTAGCAAATATTTTATTTCTGCTGGTTCAGCCGCCTCTCAGCTTCTTTCGCTGCTGATTGCCCTCTGTTTTTTCCGCGTCGAAACAATTAGAGCCAAAAAAGTGCGGAGTAAGTTTCTCGTTGCAAATGAGCATCATATTTCTTCCTAATATGCCCGGTTGGAAATTTGTTTCTTACATATTTTGCAGAATTAAGCTGGAACAAAGGTCAGAGCGACGTTAACAAACTCGTAAATTTAAGCATTTTAATTGCGACTGTCTCATGAACAGCAATTATAACGAGCAAACTGCATGAATTAATTATATCATACGCTGTGCTGCGAGCATAGGCCACTTTGCCAAAGTGTATTATAAACAATTTCGGTCGGATTTTCATAAGTGACTTACTCAATTATTAATGTGATATTCCTTATAATCTTGGGTACAGGCAGCACAGCCTCTTTGCTTGAAACATTTTCCATACTGATTAAATCAGCCTCTGCTGTGCTCTCTTTGTATTACTTTCCTTGCCTGCCTCATTCCCCGAACCGCATTCGGTCCATATTAAAACGTGGACGATGTATTCATAATTAATACACTCGAGCATTACTAGACTACATATTCATATGCGCGTGCCATTGAATGTTAATGCGCTGAATATACACACCATTGGCAATTGGATATCATTCGCTTTTTGGCTGTAGAGCACTTGCACGTATTCCACGTGCCATTTTTTATCATCATACGTTCGTTCGGTGCGGGCGAAAGGAGGTTAAGTCGTAGGTACAAATAAAATCCCATTTTAAAAGAATTCCGGCTCACACAAGACAAATGGCGATCTGATCGATGTTCTTATTTCGCTGCGAATGATCCGTCCATATGCTCTGATTTCAAACATTTCCAATAAATTTTAATGCCAACGTGTGTGCCAGACCTGCAGGTACTTACATGCTGGAATTATAGATGAAGTATGTGAGAGAGGCCAGTGTGTAGTTTGCTCCACTGACTTAGTGCTCCTATTTCCCCTCGTCGTGCACGATCTCCCAAAGCACCAGTAGGAGCAGCAACGAGAGGCAACTCACTGCCTTCCAATACCTTGGCGGTGGAGATTGAGTGCTGCATGCTGGTTGACGATGTGCGCACGTATGTTTCGTTTCGTCCACACACGCAACTTTTGCACTTGAGAGCACCAGCATACAAAAGGCAGGCGACGACGTATTGCGCATTGACCGTAGGAGCACGACCTGCTTTTAGTGCCACTATTCCTGCACTAGGTTCAACGTCGATGTGCGTTCCTCAACGTGCACGGCACACAGCGTTCTCCAGACTTTCGAAAAAAGATTAACACCCTTAGACAGGCACGTGAATGGGCGAAAGAAGCACATGGTCTGCGCCAGCACCGGCAACGGTCGCGTGTAGCAGAAGGGGAGATTGAAAAACGACGCCGTATAACGGCGGCTACGAGGCTAAATCATTGCTTTGATGCTTTACAGCACATTCGGGCGCCCACCTAAAAAGATTTTACAACGTAAGTTTGATTTCGCTTAATTTATTGTATGTTTGTCTCAGATGTATTGCACCTACTTTACCAAATTCAGTGTGTTTTATATTTTAGATCTATGTAAACAGGCGATTTATTCATCTCACTGCAAGGCGATTACAGCAATATACACACATGGACACTCTTATACTATTCTGCACAACTAAAAGCACTTAAGCACAAGGTACACCTTAATTGTTTATATGTTTATGTCGTACTGCACAAAAATTACATGCACTTTGTTTTAGGTTAACACTTAAACAGCTGATTTCTCATCTTACTATATGCTGCATTGAACAGTGCTTAACATTGCATAATTTATGCATACCATTGAGTGGTTTATCAATTTAGGATAATTGATCATAGATTAACTGAATCTTAAATTTTGTGCAGTTGAGTGATGCAGCCTTAGAGGGGGGAGTCATTTCTAGAATTTAACAGCGTCATTCATCATTACGACGTTAGTTAGTGTGGGTTTTTTCGTAGTGTTTTAAAAATTAGTGAATTATGCTGTACAATTAACTCAGACATTCTGCAAAGCACAACCAGACATTGCTAAATTAATTTGCTGATACTGCAATAAGCAAAGACGGTTAAGCAGAATATTAATTATGAACATTCAGCACTTAATATGTGTACAGTACCTGATGGTCAGCTTCACGGGCAAATCTCAGCGCCATCATTAGCATAGGTAGTCAATACAAGAAGTAAAAATAGTAATCCAATTTGACACTTATAATTGACAGAAGCGTCGGTAAGCATCTCTTATAATTCTTAAACCATATATTCTGAAAAGTTGCATGCATATAGAAATAGACACTGATAGCAATTGTTACAGATTCTTCTGAAGCCATCAACCAGTAAGAGCGATATATACAATACGATAAACATGAAGCTTATTGGACAGAGTAGCCTGGAGAGTCGTTCTAAGCAGTGCCAATTCAATATGGAGTCTTGTTGTAAAAGACTCTCGTCAGATTCTGCATACTATTATCTACATGCAGTCAAGTGTGTAATAGCAAAGTTAATTGGCAAATCATAGATTGTTATAAGGTAGCTAATCCGTACAATGAGATAGAGTATATCTTACAACATACTGTTCTAGAATCATCTGTAAACATTCCGAGAAATCGCAGCGCCGCCATTAACATTAGCGATCGAATCAGAAAGTTCAATTGACAGTACATCTCAGTAAACATCGGGTTGCGGTTACAAGTGTTGGAAAATGTAGTGATCGTGATGGAAATAATAGATGGGTCATTGAAGAACAAGTGAGAATCCTTCTGCAGCAGCCAAACGTAAGTACCAACTTCAATATACATATAAGTAATAGAGATAGGACGGATATTTATGAATTATTATGAAAATCTGCACACGCCAGTGAATAGTACTGCTTGGGGAGCAGAATTTATGAACGGTTTTATTGGCAATCGATTCGCTCTATGTGGATCATAAAGCTGTCTGTGTTTATACGAATATTTATATTGGTAAGGAAACCGTCGCGAACATCATAACGCCGTTTTGCAACAATTGCTCATACATGAACATGCGTAGAGGCAGCCTAACCTCGAAATAGGTTATTGCTTGCCAGCTGATACTTAAAAATGTGGTTTACGCCTCATTGTACATAGCACACACTCTCTACGCTTATTGCTTTCTATTGTCGCGGATGCTCATTGAATTCTTGGCGTGTTTATCATATCTCTTCATCACTTTATTCAAAGCAGAATTTCATTTCTCCAGCATCCAGGAAGCGTTCATCCGTTGCAGATTCCCTCATAGGGTAGTTCTTTATGTGCGATCAAAGTTTTTATTTGATTTTATTGTTATGACACGCTCGACAATCGCTGAACACGCATCTAACATGCGTACATTATACATTTATCAGTTGCCATTCTTGTATAAATTTTTTTGCATGTGAAAAGCGGCGCCATCATCTTTCTTATGGTGTGATTTCCTCACTTAGTTATTTTCTTATTTTTTGCTCTAAGGGATTATTTATTACTGTTTTGCATCATACAAAAAAGTCATATAATATTTATTCTTGCAAATTGAACAAATGAAATGAAATCATAAAAATGAACGACGATTTCGGCGTTGTTTTGTGTCGAGCCGAGAACAAATTCACCTCGGCATCATGGAGAAAATGGGAAATGAAAATGAAAAACTGATCACTTATCTCGCACCCGAACAGTGTGATCAGCAGCGATAAATCACAAATAGAGTGTGTCACACGCACCCAAAACTTTGGGTAGATAAAAAGCAAATAAATAAATTCAATTTATTGCGTTATAAAAATAGTTTATTGTGCACTGGCTGCCGTGGCTGGGTGCGTAATTGATGTAAAAGTAGCGAAGCGAGAGCAATGCGAGGCGAGGCTATTAAATCAAAACAAATTGAATGTTTCATTAATAAAGTAATAATTGATGTGCTCGCTGCGGTTGCCGCTACGCGGGACCGAAACTGGAATGCCGGACGCTCGATCGCGACAACAAGTCAAGAAAGTTGAGCGTAAATCAGGTTCCGTAACCACATCATAACGACGACGACGAACGACCGCCCCCACCCAACGAACTATTACAAACAACAAGTTTGTTGTGCGGCCGGTGTACTTACCACTTACTGTCTGTCGCCCTGCCGCACGATGAACTTCTTCCTCGAATCTGCAACTTCTAATCGCATGCGAAAATTAATTTATGAACTCGCCATTCGGATGTAATTAAATTCGCTGTAACTTATCGGCAGTGTGTTGCCAGCATCGAATCATAGCATACATCAGCTGTTTATATTAGCTTATTGTTGATGCATTTTTGAGGTTACGCTCAGCTGCTGATCAGCTGTTAGACGGCAAACAATAGCAAGGTCAGCAAAGCGCATTATTAATTGTCATATTTATCTCAATAAGAAGAGAAGCAGATCGGTATTTTATCCATGGGTTATATTTTTTGGCAAGTTGAGAGAGAGAGAGTCATAAAGACTACTTTAGGATTGGTCAAAGTTAAAGGTAGTTACAGGAGTTAGGTTGATGGTCCGCGTAGAGCTTAGAGGAAGATGGATATAATTGCCGAGCAGGCGGGGTGCTGCATGCGTTCGAGTTGGCTTCATGTGCTTTTTTTTTGCTGCTTCGCTCTGGTCGATCTCGAATGTGTTTTTCGTTTTTTCGGCGTCTGCAGCGCGAGCGCGCGCGTTGAAAATGTATTGCTGAATGGTGGTGCGCACGAGAGCAGCTAGAGCCGCTTTTGTAGGTACAATACGTTTGGCGGTGCGACCGCAACGCGCAGCTCTCGCAGCCCAAAGGCTGAATTCGAGTGTCTCTAATCAATTCCAATTAGTTGGATGGCACGGACGATTTACGGTGCCGTTGTTCATTCGTCCATAACGCTCACGTTATTCCTCAATTCATCGCGATTGCGTTCCGCGCGCGCATCGTACGGCAGCAAACGCTTTTATTTTAATGCTGCACCGAAATTGTTCTAATAATTATGTTTCCTATTCGTTTATTCTTCCAGTTAAAGAGCGTCTTTGATCTCTCAAAGACATAATAGTCGTGTTGAGCCCACGTTGAATTGAAGAGCGAGACTAAATTACTTTCAGTATGCGTTTAAACAACGGATGGCAATATTTTTCTCGAAAATACTAAAGCAATAAGTTTGCTTCGAACCTAAATTTTATATTTTTATTGCGCAACGTAAATAATGCATTGCACACGAGTGGAATAATGAGGATATTAAATTTCATATACGCTTTACAGATTTATCATCCTTTATTTTGTTATCGTAAATAAGAATAGATTTGAATAACAGCAGCACCAGCAACAAAATATAATTAACAATATAAAATAATTTATGAATATTACGTACTTATAGGTGGTGGAAAAACTAAACTAAACGATTTTTATATGACGCAGTGCAGAGAGGAGGGAGGGGTGGAGAATTCACTCTCGAGTTTTTCCGTACAATAATGATAGTAGTAATAGTACGTAATAATAAACTAGCAATAATAATGGCAGATGAAATATGTGCGCAAAAACAATTTCGTGATTTATCTAAAAGTCGAGCAAAAGCAAGCAAGCAAGCGAAGCGAATGGCGTGCGTATTCTTGTCGTAGCCATTGCATTGCGAATTCTTCGCACGTTCCATGCCGTTTTTCCTTCGTTTGCTTTAGTCGCCTATTCTTAACATGAATCTATTAGAGCATTGCGTGTACTGCCTGCTGCTCCTGCTGCTGCTGCTCCTGTTGATGATGAAAATGAAGAAGTAGTGCAGTGAATGACATTTGGCGCGCGTGTGCATGAAATTTGCATTGGGGAGTTTTGACATTTTCTGGCAACATTTAATTATTTTAACAAATACGACGAAGCCATTCGCTATGGTTTTTACGCGTGCGATCGCTGCCGTTGGAGTTGATCCAACAAATAAGGCGTGCGCGTTTCTTATTTGGGTGTTTTCGGCATCCCGCGGTTTTATTGTCGAAGCGAAAACGTGGGCCCCGGGGGCGGCAGCGATATATTTGCTGCGCAGAAATAATAACCGCGCATTTCCACGAACGCTGCCGCGCCAACGAACGAATTTCGGTATTAGTTTTGCGTCCGATGCGGGGGCAAAGAAGAAGAGGAGGAGGAGGAAGAAGAAGACTATGAGATGCTTTCATCTCCTAATGGCCACATGCGATAAAGAAGACGCTGTGTGCTCAGCAGCCTGCAACGAGTGGGATGTTTATCGCAAAAATTGCGTAATTAATTAACTGCCATTAACTATTCGGACTCAAAATAGGTCGCTTGCAAAAATATTTGTACAATTGTTATAAGTGCTAATAATTTCAATATTTATGGCAATCGATGAAAAGATATTTAAAAGTTTTGGAGTTTTATTGAGACAGGCAAAGGTGTTAAACGAAAATTAACGGCTGATGGGCCGATAGGTGTACGCACTGATCGATAAACAAAAGATTTTATCACTTTAAATCTCAATCAACATTGATGACTACTCGCAGCACGCGGTCGGCAGGCGAGTTGTTCGAGAATTTTACACGTATTCTTTCGGTCGACAATCGTATTCCTTAGACACTCGTATGATATACGCCTATTGTTATCACAGTGCTTCCGTTGCATTTGCCCGTCAAACGCAACGAACTCCAGCGGGGAGTTTTATGCGCTCAATGTTGTCTCAATTCGATGCAGCTCTTCATGTAATAATAACAATAATAGTTGTGGAACTCTAGCCATTGCGCCGTTTTATTTATACGTTTCACGTTAGGTGGTCCTCGGACGCAAAAAGGCTCACAGTTTTGGTGGGTTGTACCTACGTGTTATTAATTTATCGTGTATAAACTATGAAAGTATTAATTCCACGAATTTATATTTCTATAAAATGTTGTTTTTTTGATGTGTCGGAATTTTAAAGATGTAAATAGCATCATCGAATTTTAGTTTACATTGGTTTTGACTTACACGGTTGATAAGTAGTTGAAGTAATGGTGAAAATTGAAGATAATATTTGAAAAACTGCTTAATTTAGTAATGAATTATTCAGTTATGGTTTTAATTGGTGTATAATGAAAACGATTTAATTTGGAATGGGGTAATAATTAAATTCCGCATAAAATCGGGATTAGTAAAAATTTACCGCAAGAAATTCAGAAAAACTTAATGAATTTGAAAACGTGTTAATTAAACTTGTCAGCGTAGCAGCGATTTATGGGGGCCGGTGATGGTTAAACAAATAACGTGACCAAAATTATTGTGTTAATCGAAGAATTGATTCATCTTCGTTGTGGTTTTCTGAGAATGACTTGTTTGAAGTTTGATGAGTAATAAGAAAGAAATTTGAAGATTAAAAATTGAAAATTTGAACTTTACGTTTACGTAAAGCACACTCAAACATGAGATATTAGAGTTTGTTGTCAAGTAAAGTTTAATGTTTGCTCATCACGCGCACGCTGAAAGGGAACTCGTATGATATCGGCCGACAAAGAAGTAATCGTACGTGTTCGGTAGTGTGGCAAGTGGCTCAAGTCGAGGGCGGTGATTGCATTCACTCGCATACACCGGGGTTTCTTCATCATATCATCTGGCGGCGCGGCGCGCTCATCCCTCATAAGCCGCCACCAGCGCCTCCTAATACGTGCGCGCACTTGACTTCCGCGTTTTCTCCTGGCTCGGATTTGCGCCCGCGTATGAAACTTTGCTTTATTCGCTCTTCGGATGCGACTTTATTAATTACTCAACATTGATATTAATATTAGTTTTATGATCTAATTGCTTTCGGGCGCACGTGAGGAAAAATCGGATGAAAAGGGCACTCACTAATGAGGAGGGCTTCTCCCTCTCTCTTTTAAGAAGATTAAGACAACTAATGCGGATGAAGCCATGATTAGAGCAATTTACTAATGTGCTTTGATTTGCTAGAGAGGAATGTTGGTTTATCAATTTTGAAACATCTTGTTTTTGGGGGGTTGTAATGTCATTTATAAGCTATAAAAATAGTAAAATTGTTTTTGCGTCTAGGTGTTATAAATCATTGAGAGTATTGTTGAAACTTTGGTAAGAAGATTGCGCGTTGCTCGGTTACCTTTTTTTCCTCTTTTAGTACTTCAGTAGCCGCGATGCGAGTAGATCAGTGGAGTACACGTATTAAGGGCGAGCGGGTGGGCGATAAGATAAGATCTAGATGGTAACCCTCTGGTGGTTCTCTTGGTCGTCGAGACTTGGACGTCGAGAATCTCTGCGTCTGTTTCATTGTCTAGGTATTCGAATTCATTCTTCTAAGTCTCGCGTCTTTTTAGCTTCTTTACGTCTGCGTTCGCGTTCCTCGTATTGTCGCTGTCGCACGTTTTTTGGCCTCCTCTGCTGTGGCTTCTGTGCTACAATAGCCACGCAGCATTTCACGAAAACTCCACCTACGAGACCCTTGGAGGCTCTATGCTTAAATTGTTGATTGCTGCCGATAAGGAATCCATGTTGGACGTGTTCGGAATATGTGGATTACTCGAGTGCACTTCCATTATACGTATGCCACTAATGTTTCACTATTGTATTTGAAAAGGGGCAGGTTAAAAACTATTAAACTTGATGCATTTTTCAATTGTACTCGTTAAGTTGATCTGATAACTATATAAGTTTTAAGTAGTTTAAAGATTAATTGAATTTCAATCGTATACTCAAAATATTAGGATTATTACTTTATGTTGGATTTGAGTTTTTTTGAGGAAATAAGCAAAAGTAACGATTTGCTTCATATCACAAGTCATTCTTTTGGAAATAAGTAGATGTGGGTGGTGGTTTTTAAGCTTTTGCCGCTATTCATCATTGAATATCCTGTGTTAGAAGGCACTGAAATATTTTTGAATATTTGTCATTGAACTTTAGATTCACTTTCATTACACGAGGCGCGCTCGGAGTGAGCAAGAAGGAGGCTTTTATGTATACGAGTATTATACATTTCTATTAAGTTGGGTTTTGCTTGCGGCGAGGCAATTTTTTCCGCTGCCGACGCCGCCGCCGCCGCCGCCACTGCCGCTGCCGTATGTGCCGCAAATTTGGGAAATTGCGGGAGAGGAAAGTCGCGAAATTAGGTTACAAGTAGCGCTTGTTTGGCGATATTGTTCATGCATATGAAACGAGTAAATCATAAATAGAGGCGGCGCGCGTGACGAAGACAAAAATCTTCTCGAAGCTGCTGTTGCCGCGATGAAGAACTTTTTGACAATATAGCCCCGGAAATCTTAAACTTGAATTAGAGTGTCACGCGCAGGCGTTTCGCTCATGAATGTCGACTGTACGAACATTGCGTGGAAATGCGGATAAATATTCGATAAAATTAATTATTTTGAATAAATAATATTGGCTGCTTCCGCACGCAGTGCAAGACGATTTTGATGGATGTGAGTGAATAGGTTTGCAACACATTGTATAAAAAGTACATTTATTGATGGGAAATGTATTGCTGATAGATAACGATGGCGAATGGAAACGAAACGTTTGCATATTTCTGTCGAGTTTTTTAAAGTTTGCTACCGCCGCGCATCACAAGTATAAACAAAACTACGCGCGAAAGATAACGATAATGTTAACAAACATGTAGACATTGCCAAAGAAATGAAAAGAATTGCAAAAGTCTATAGACACGTATAGATAGACATATAACTTTCCAGTCAAACTGTGCGCGTACGGGAAGAAGAACGCATAGCAGGAAGAAGTCGGAAAAGTAAGAAAAGATGCGAAGGGAAATCAAACGCGTACGGTTTGTTCGTTCATCGCAAGCAAGCAAGCAGGCGGGCAAGCAAAAGTTTGAAAAACGACTCTTTGTCTTTTATTTTAGCACTTGCTTTTTGTTTTTCGATTGTTTGCCGCTTGTTTCGCGCAGTTTCGCCCGCAAATCATATAAATATTTGGATATTAATGATAAGGCCATGCGAAAGGCGGTGAAATTTATGGCTATGCAACTTAATGTATTCGTATATCAACTTTGAGCGGCTATTTTTGAGCGCAAAGGGTGGAAATAGGGGAAAAAAGAACGAACAAAATTGATGGTAAATAGTTGGCGTCCGTGCTAGCCACTGGGGAACTTTTTTAATCACGTGCGTTTGACAGATGTATTATAAACTTATCTAATTAAAGTTGTAATAATTTTTATAAAAATGCATGTCGGTGGCAAAATTTTTTAAATTTAGAATTTGTCAACGCGCATTAGAGATTTACATATAATAATTTATTTCGAGCGCAGAGTAATGAATGGATATTATTATGGAGTAATTGATATTTAAAACAATTTGTATCAATTATGACGTACAAGTTCATTAAACATTTTTCATCTTGCTGCCTCGTCGACAATGTAATATTGATCGAAGAGTTAAGTGCATCTGACGTATGAATTACAAAAATGCGCTTTTCGAACTTGCTTTTGAAGTGCACCACTCAATTTTTCCATGCATCAATTCACATTTCCTTCAGAGATGAATGAATAAATTTTTTAAATTATTTGACTCAATTATTAATTGCTTTTTATATACTAAAAGCAATTAAGTAATTTTTTGTTTGATCGATTTTTCCCAGGAAAAGTTAAAACAAGTAGCAAGTGAATAACTTTATTCAGTGGATAACGTGTTTATCGTTTATTCGTTGACAAAATTTTTATCTTGTCACATTAAATACAAGGCGTCATAGAAATTGAAGGTTTTGTTAACTTTTGAACCAGCTGAAAGTTGTGATTTTATTGCTTTTACACACGGTATACGTAAACTTAAATTAAATATTCATCTACTCCCGAAATCTTCTGCTCTCAGTATGCTGGATTTGACAAGCGATGTATCTTAAATTTAATTGAGATATAGATACGCTGCGCTCTCACAAAGCGCCTGCGGAGAGCAACAAATTCGAACGAGAGTGGTCATTAAGCGGGGCGATTTCACGATTTTGAATTCGTATCATTCGAAGAGGCTCTGCTAGCCCAATGACCTGTTCATTATGACTCGCGGCAATACGGGAAAAGGGTACACGGGCTGGCCGAGGAGAATAAAGAGACAAATACCCGCGCCCGCGCGCGCGCACGCTGCAATTGATTAATCCAAGTCGAAAAGCGGCATTCATTTGAGCATTCGTGACATGCGCTTTAAGTGCGCATCGACGCAGGAAACGAAAGAAGGGCGGCTAATGAGCGGCTTAGCGCTAATAAGATGAAAATAACAACGCGCATGGCTATTTATTTAACTCGAACCGATCTCAACGGCAGATAAGCCAATGAAATTACCGCTTGAAATTAAAAATTGAAGGAAAAACAAATAGAAATTACCCATCGCAACGTCGGGCATATGCGAGTTCAGTTTTGAAGTATTTTCATGGCATGAAGCCATTGAAGGACAGCGAAGAGGGAATGTAATAATTTTTGATGTGTGCGCCGCGCACGGTTTGAACAAAAGGGATGATTGAATGCAAACAATGGATATTGAAATATATGAGTGTGCACAATGGCAATATAAGTAGCTGTAATACCTGCATATTTCGACAAATCATTCCAAATTCATATACGAATTTCTCATCATTTACAATCGGCAATGTATTAATTTCGTTCCATTTTTATTTCGATACATTATTCGTTTCGACTTTGACTTTTATTCCCAGAAGATAAAATTTCTGATACAAGATATATCTATTTCATGTATTTTTAGGAATTAATTAAAAGTATGTATGTAAAATACAGATCATGAATTCATATTAATTGAATTTTATGGATTTAAAATCCATGTAGGTTTTGAAACAAGTACATTTTAGTTACAGAATATATGAACAAAGATAAAAATTAATTAAGCGAAAAAGGAAACAACGTTGAACGTACTATAAAAATTAACAAACCGAATTGAAACTCATATGCATATTGTATGCATGCGCATTAAATGCATTGGCGGCAGCGGCGGCGGAGGCGGCGGCGTTGGCGATAGAATGTATGCGCGAATTGGAAGGAAATGCCGCGAATGTGTACTTAAGCTGTATTGCCGAATCGGATGAATTATACGCGGCGGCGGCAGCGACGACGGCGACGACGTAATAATATCGACAAACTGCGATTGCAAACGCAAATATTGAAAGCTCTAATGGGATTTATGCAAAGGCGGCAAGCCCAGGCCCCCGCCACTCGCGCACACTACTGCTCCACTACTTTTCAATTCCCTACTCGATTTTGACTTCTTGCCCGAGCAAAGAATTCGGGGTTGTCGCGCGCAACTAGCATAAATCGTACGTCACGTTGCCGTTTCCGCCGAAATGAGAATTGATTGTTTTTTATAATAACAATAATAATTTACGACGTACATTTAAATACCTGTGCTCTCTCGTGCGCGCGCGCTCGTTATAAATGCAAATCTGTCATAACAATAATGTTCTCTCGACGGCACCCGCCGATTGCAAACGGAACGTGAAATATATTCATAAAGCACGCGACGCGCTTTGTTCATTATATTTCGGATAGTTTTAGTTTTAGCTGCCGTATAACAGCGCCATTGCTCTCAGCATGCCGTAGGTAGAGCTAGGTAGGTAGGTAAGTACGTTCTGCGTTTTGATAGTCACTTCTAATTTGAGTTGAGTGAAATATAAAAATTGCGTGAGCGCCTCGTATAAATTCACTCAACGCTTTTAACTTGTACGAAATGATAAAACTTGCATTGCGAAATCAATTTGGAATTATGTTCGTGGTTTAATGCAGTACCTACTAGGTATGTCATTAAAAAGGAAAAATTAATTTTAATGTAGGTAGGACTAAATTATTATGGTAACTATGAAAAGTATTAAATTATTGCGGAGAATTATTGGAAAATTAGCATGTGGAAAAATTATTATTGGAAGTACAAAAAATGTGAAATTCTTGTATAAATTGGGGTTTATCCTTGTAAAGTTTTAGAATCTTGTTGAACTATGAGAAGATGAACAAAATAGATAAAAATTTTGTTTTTTTTTGCTCCATTTAATTCGCACACATAAAAGTTGTAACTAAGTGAAGTACAATAGAAGATCAGTTAACTATTGTATTGAGGTGTAGGTGCGCAGAGGTCGGTGCAAACGAACGGAAGGAAATAGCAGTGTGGTGGGCGACGCGGGGGCGGCAAGGTAAGGGGGGGTAAACTACACCATTGAATGTATACTTAGCGCAAATAAACCGCCAAACGAAATCAGCACGCCACTCAAACTAAACTCGTGTGCGGCGTGTCTGCAGGAAAGAAGTTGGAAAAAAGTTAGCCGAAGAAGTGCTAAACGAGTAACTTGTCGAAACTCGGCGTGTTCGCGGTGCTTGCGGACTAGGAGGCTAAGATACACGCTTTGAATGAGTATAAAAAAAGACATTGTTGTAAACTGCATCAATGTGCATGTTTCAATTAACTAGATTTATTATTTTAATCATTTTCAAATGAAACGTAAAATGATAAATATTGATTAAGAAATGCTGATGTTTGAGTTAATAAGGGGATAGTGGAATTTTGAGGGGTTGCAAAAAATTATGGAAACACTTTGTATGAGTTTAATCACACAAGGGCAACAACGAGAGAAACGTACAAAGGAACAAATTGTATCTGGTGCAGATTAACTACGAGCTGAGTGCAGAATAAGTTGCGAATTAATGGTTGAAAGTAACAGAGGAAAAAAGGGAGAAAAAGCACAAATTACAAGGTGCTTCTTGAAGAGTACGCATAGCGCAAATCCTCATTTACATTTGCATTCATTTGCACGTAATAATTAGCAATTACACGAATAAGGATGGTGTTATTACGATAAAAGTTGCGCATTTTAAAATCAATGTGTGTTTTGCAAACAAGCAAAAATACATTTAATGCGATGGGTTTGCGTGTTGTAATTAATGAACGTATTTCGCACAACTAAATTATTAAGATTGCATTTGGAATATTCAAAATTTGTGTTCCGTTTGCGAATTGAAAAGTTTGGTATGCAATAAATTATCAGCGCGCGTTACTTGTTGCTCGTTTGAAGTGCTGAATTCCTGCTGCATGTTTTCAACTTTATTAACTTTTCACTATCTTGAGCATGCATCGAATTTAATCACAGCTACCTATAAAATTTTCAATTAAGTGTTAATAATTTCAGTGTGGAATGTACGGTATTTAATTGAAAATTTTAACGCGATTGGATGTTAAAGGTGTAATGGAAACTAGTAAAACTCTTCTCTAGTATAGTTTTAGATTCTTAATTTGGATAGCAAAATTGTTAATAATTAAACTCGTCTAATTTTTGAAAAATTGCATACATAAACTTTCAAACTTTTATAGGTAGCTAATTCTCATAGGTAGAAAATTTATCAATTTTATGCATTATTTTCTTATTGTGCACTGGTTTCCTGTCAGACATCGTTTAGCAACAATTTAGTCTCAAGTTCAACAATTTTATCCTGACATTCAGACGTAACAAGTTTAACAACTTATAAATTTCATAATTAATCATTCGTAATTAATTAAATTGAGTTTTAGTTAGTTTTACCACGGTTTGCTGTCCTAGACTTTATCGCAAAAATAATATCAATTTAATCACTAAAACGGAAAAATGAACTTGAGAAAGTATTTGTTAAATAGGAAATAACTGATGACG
This sequence comes from Aleochara curtula, assembly GCA_963978815.1. Taxonomy (NCBI): domain Eukaryota; kingdom Metazoa; phylum Arthropoda; class Insecta; order Coleoptera; family Staphylinidae; genus Aleochara; species Aleochara curtula. Next base: position 11,984,212 of record OZ022216.1, on the reverse strand, counting down.
TTACTAGTTAAAAAATATGTTCACTCGTCGTAGCTTTGATGACGCTTATTATGCTCGTATTGTTAAGCCGCTGTGAAAGTCATCTGACATTTTCCAGTGATATGATCGAACAAACGCATATGCATTCGGCTATATCCATCTTCAAAGCCGCGCTCAATATGCACTCGCGCTCCGGCCCGCCAATCCTTCGCATCCATTTACGTTCAATCGGCTAGTGTGCTATGAGGTCAGCCGGCAAATCCGAGCGCGCAGAAGGAATTTTCGAAGGGCCTGTATTATTATTATCGCTTTACCAGTCGGCACTCTTCACTATAATTCAATATTAGAATAACCCATTATTAATGACGGTGCATGCGGTGGTGATACGTAAATTCGTGCGTGCGTGCATACATCATATTTCAACAGCAACGAATAGATTCCTTTATTTATGCATGGTAATAACGGCTCGTAAATCTATTATTGTTATCTACGCTCAAATTGCTTCATCATCAATTCAATACCTATCACTTTTTCTGCATATTTCTTCGCGTTGTATTTGTATTACTCAAGTACTCTGTAGATTTACTATTTAATTTACAAATACGATTTCAACTAGATAACAGGGTTGGTTTATTAGTATTTCAGCAGGTAAAGGTTGGTAAATATCATTTTTATATAGAAAAATTAGAGAAATGTCGAAAGTCATTAATTTCTGGATATTTCTTCCTGTTGTAGATATTTCTAGCTACTTAAATTGTAAATACAATTTCAACTGAAATGTAGGGTTGGTTTATTAGTATTTAACTCAAAAACAGGTGAAAAGGTGAAAATTGCAACTTTCAAATATAAAAATTTGAATTATCTCAAAATTTGTACGATTAATTGCGGCAAACACAAGTTGAGTTATTATAAATATTTTTTTTAGAGAAATAATTAACTTTAAAAGTTAATCCTTTGCTCTTGAAACGAAAATACGAAATATTCGTAAGAACAATTTATTATCACGAATAATAAATTGGCATATTAATAAAGGATATGGCAGTGGAAATAAGAATAAAGCGATAAATGCATAATAAATAGGAAGAGATATCGGCTGCAAGCTGAAATGAATCTCACTGGCAATTCATTTTTATGATTTCTTTTTCAGTTTCACGTTTAATTTGAACTCACATAAAGAACAAATTTAATGAGCCGCGCGCGAAGCGGATACTTTGTGCGCCTCCGGGACACGCGGGTGTCTTTTTATTATTGTGTGCGCGCCCGTCTTCATCTGCCCTATACGCACTGCGTTCGCGCCGCCGTCTTCGCTCAATTGCCGCGCGCGCACTCGTCTCGATTCCTTAATTCGTAATTAGTCGGGCTATTTATGACTTAATTAAAAATTCAACGACACCGAAAGCGGCAAGGTCTCTAATGTCGCTCATTGACTCCCCAGTCCCCGATATTCGTGTCAACGCCGCGATGCAATAAAACAACGGTGAGAATACATTTCAACTTGTAGCGCATTGGGAAATTCATAAATTGTACGTAATTTTGTTTATTTTTGTTTTCTTCAACATAATATTTACAACCGGATGCCCGCTTTTGGTGGGAATTTGGAAAATCTTAAATTTGGACATTTCCTAAATAATTATTCATTTAATTTTAATTTAGTCGCATTCGAAAAATTTATTTACACTCGGCTGTATTCATCGTCTGTATAAAGATGCTTGTTATTTATCACCGCATACCAAATGTCATCGAATACAATGGTTAACACAACGTGAACACCTTTTGATTTCGGGCGAGTCGCGTCCCGCGTGCGCATGAGCTTCTCTCGGACGATAATAAGTCAACCCTTAAAACGAACCAACGAACAAACGAACGAACGAACGCGTTCTTGCCATCTCAACCCTCTCAGACTTATTGCTTGCCCGCCGACCATCGCATCGTGTTGCCCGCTCGACGCGCGCTATTTCGTTGGCGGTCTCTTGAATAATCGGAATAATTTACGATTTGACCCCGGACGCGGCTGCTGCTGCTGCGCTGTTCGCGCAATGCAACGCGTTGTGTGTTCGTTCATTCCTGCTTTGCTCGCTCTCTTCGTATTTGCTTGCTCTTTGCGTATTTGTGTACACGATGACCACAATCCTAACAACAACAACAGCCATCTACCTATTGTTGTTAAATATTCACCATTTTCCCTGCAATTTTGCGCACTTGAAGTGAATGTTGATTGCGGGCGAAGGATAATATTGCAATTAAATGCAAAATAAATTCGAATCGAGTATACGAACGCCGCCTCTGTGACACACGAGATGGCGACGACGATAAAACCTTAGGGTTTCGATGGTTTTAGCCCGAGTGCGCTTGCTTTATTTGCTAGCGGTGAGGTCGGTGCACAATGCATACGCGGTTTGGTCGCTGTTTTAATCGCGATATTGCACTTAATGGTGAACGAATCATAACATACTCGTACATTCACCACTCGTCTAAAGACATTTTCGAGCAAGATAAATCTTGCATTCAGGAATAATATGCAAACATTTCTCGAATGTCGTAATTCATTTTCTGTAATATCTTGACACAAATTCATATATTCCGTTCATCAAAAAACGGAAATTTTTCAAAAATTAATTCTAATTGTAAATATAATATCTGAAAAATGATATTGCAACTATTCGAAAGATTATTAATTGTAGTTTGTACAAATCCAATGAATTTTAATCTAGGACGATTATGAGCTTGCTAAATGAATTTTAAATATGACGTTGACATGAGAAGTAAATGTAGACCCAGAAATTGTTCGAATTTGTTACTAAATTGTTGCTGAACTATCTATCCGATTTGAATTATATTTTCACATTCATAAAACTCAACTATTCCTCTTTTTGCTAGTAGATAAGTTTTTTTCGAGAAATGCATTATTTAATTTCACGTTAATTTTCCTTTCGGAATAAGTATGCTCGCGGTATGTGGCAATTTGAAATTATTATTATTGAGTTATTTTTCGCTTAATGAATTTGTGTATTTATATTAAATTAATTAATTAATTAATTAATTAATTAATTAATTCCGATGTAAATAGCGTCAGCGGTTTTTGGTGAAATAGTTTTATTGGCGATCTCGCCCCATCAATCATTTTGACTGGTAATGAGTGCGAATTAATAATTAAATTTGACGTGGATCAAACGGATTCTCTTTTTGCCAAAAACAAGTTCGGCCGCAATGTACAAATAAGTTGAACGCATCATTTGCCGGCAATGAGGCTGACAACATTCATCAATTGCAAGAACCGACCGCAATTCGTGTCCATCATTTATTAGTGCTAAATATGTACATAACTTGTATGTCTTTTTTAATTGAGATTAATTATCCGATGCATAGGTATTTTACAATATCGCGCTGTGCAATAAAAGTTGCTGATTAATATTTTCTAAATTGACTCAGAAGATAATGAGGAAAATGAATATGGGTTCAGAAACTATAAATTAATTACAATTTAACTTAAAAGAAGGTTATTTTCAGTATTGTTGCTAAAATGTAATTACATTACATGAAATTAATATAACTATCAAAAGAAAGTAAAATGGCGAAATGGGAAATTCATTAATATAACTTTAATTAATGTCAATGAATAATTAAAGTAAAGTCAACATATGCAACTAAAATAAATATTAGTTTATTGAATAATTATGCAATAATATTAATAAAAGTGAATTTTACTAATTTACTTTGAATTTTGGTTGTCTATTTGTTTTTATTCAGTAATTTAATTACTTTTTAATCATGCTGCTTGATGGTGAAAGAATTTTAAATTAGTTGCAGAAATCGCAATTAAAATTTTAAGTCCATGTAAATAATTGCTGTGAATTTTCTACATGATGAAATTTTAATAACGATATGTGATAATTAAAAGTTGATGATTAGTTGGAATTTGTGAATTTCGGCATAATTGTAATAACAGTAATTTTTGTCGTCATGTCATCTGCGCGCATGATCACACTTGATTAATAATTATGATCGCATTAAATTGGTGAAATCAGGCAGTCGGCAAGCGTTAAATAAAATCAATAATGCGAAAGGGCCTTGAATACCATGCAAATTATACGCGTCCGCATCGGTTGAAATTCGGCCCGATCGGCGATTGGCAATGGGCGCAATCAACGCTTACGCGCGCGCCCGTCGACAATGAGCGAATTAAAATTGTCATTCATGTACGCAGTTGTTAAGTACGGCGCGCCCGCGCGAGAGGCGTGAGGCACTTTAATCAGGCTTTTTAATTATTATCGCCCAGCAATAAATCAAAAAATTAATATTCATACATTTGTTGTACGAATAACGCGATCCGGTGAGTTGTTGTTGTTGAATGATACCTTTTTGCAAATCAATATTTATTCATTATATCTTGTTGCACAATGTATTTGCTTTCATGATAGATGATATTTTTATCATTTGCATCAGTAATTTTAACAATAATATCAAAGTGTTTATAAATAAATTAATTAATAATGCGCGTAGTAATTTATGTAGCTATTGGATAAAGAAACATTTTTGCATACTCACTGCGGGAAAAAAAAAGAAAGCACAGCAAATAATAAATATTTGATCAGTTGTGTGTTGTTTAAACAAGTTGTTTAAATAAGTCGGAAGCGAGATGCATTTGCGGAAACGAAGAATTTTCATGGGTTCGTGCGTAGTAATAACATTAGGTCAACATTTGCATTGGTAATGCGCGGACAATTTGCCGGTCAATAAAATGCGTGATTTATTTGCTTTATTTCGTACTTGTCCGCGACTAGATTTTATTGTTATATTTATCGTCGACGTTTTTATCCATCGTCTCTCTGTATTTACAATCCAATTTACTTGCAAATGCAAAACGAAACAAAAATCTAACTGGGATTTGCAAAATACATACAACATGCATAAATAGCACACGAATAAAATAAATACCTATATTATGTTAGATTTTGCTTTCCAACGTCAACGTAATAATACGAATATCAAGTCGTTATATACGAATGAAATTACTGACGATACAAATAGGCAATATAGTTGTTTATTTATTGATTTTTGGATAATTACTGCAGACACGAACTTAACGTATATCAAGAATAATTATTGCGTGTTTCATTACGACATATCTAATTAGTCGTTATATCCAGATTTTACGAAAAGTGTTTCCCATTTCTGATTCTAAATCACCGGTAGTGAGTCGCTATAGCCGAAGCAACATTCTATAAAAGTTGTATAGCAAATGTACGTGGATTGTACGTCGTCACAAGCGAATTGAATTTAAGATACGGACATGAAATATTACCGACTATCGGTAGTATTATCAAAGATTCAGTCGTTATAACTGAAGAAACTTCCCTTGCGATAATTTGATTGTAAGTCGCTATAACAGAAATTTCAAAGGTGTGTATGAATTACTCAATTGACAATTTTAGTAGAAGAAGCTTCGATACACTTTACTTTTCTATACTTTGAACTGAACGTACATCGCTATAAGTGAATTTAAACTGTGTATAAAAAATACTACGTTGTATTTAGAAATTTTGTAGACAGAAAGGAAATTTTTTAAATATTAAAATCTATCAGGGATTTTTACGAGTTCTGAAGAGGGCGCGCGTTCCTCTCGTGGTTGGAGTGTATGTAGTTTTATTTTGCACCGTTTTTTCCGCTAGCGTTTATATTTTTCATGTTTTTCATATTATTCATGTTTTTCGCCGGAGCCAACAACAACGACGACGGCGCGATGACGAAAAAAGAAAGCATAAAAATATCGTAAAAACGACATGTCGTGCATGCATAAGTGGACAAACAAGAAATTATTCAAAGATGCGAGACGCGCTCAACAAAAGCTTTACAACTCATGTAAAGCGTTGTCGTCGCGCTCGCATCGCGCTTCAGAAATAACAATATGAGCAAATCATATCATATCGTATCATATCTACAAATCGTTGTTGATAAATACAGAGGAGCAAAAGCGCAATAAGAAGAGGAAAAAATTCTCATTAATAAATAACGCGCGTGGAAACGAAATTGAAAACGCCTCTTTCCGCCCTCACAAACGAAATAATTAAATTAATTAATTTCCTTTGTACTTCATTGACCCACTTGAAGGCAGAGAAATAGACCACACGCATTCAGATCGCCTACAAATTCCAATTTTATGGTGGTTTACGCGGGCATATTTATTGTACCTTGGCATATTAAAATAAACTTGCTCAAATGCGGTTGCGGGGCGGTGAATTTGTAGTCGATAACATCGCACGCCAATGTATGGAGAAGATAGTATTTGGAATGGGGCGGCAAGCAATATTTTAAATATACATCCTCCACGTAGTCATACGCATCGTAGACTTGAAAAGGTAGCCCATTAGGGTATGAGGGGGATAAAGTTTATTTACGTTGGTCAATTTAAGAAATTGCATTTTTGCCATTTTTCAAACGGGTGTTTTTATCTCACAATTTTAACGTTATAGCTAGTTAAATAGCTTAAGGTACTATGGAATTGAATGCCAATTCATTTATAACGACATTGAAGATAAGGGTTTTTCTTTTATAACGACGTCAAATTTTTTCATTCGATAATAGCGATTAAAGCGTAGGTAAATAGATAAAACCACGAAATTTACAAAGTTTAGGTTAAATCAGTGGTTCCCAAACATTTGTGGCCTACCCCCCCTTTTCAAAAAAATTATTACGTAGCGGCTCCGGGAAATTATTTACTTAAAAAAATGTATAGCAATAAGGCGCCCACTTTGGGAACTACTTTAATTTAATTTTCCTTGTTTATTATTTAAATGAAATTTTAATTTGTAATTATTTGTCACTAACACTCTGAAATTGGAAACAAATATTGCGTATAGCTGAAAATTTTAATTAGCGCAAAGTTTTAATAACATTTGATTGGTTTTTTTGTGCGAGAGAAAAAAGTGGTTGGAAAAATAATTAATTAAAAATATCTGGTAACTGCGTTTTTTAATTACGTCATACACGAGATTGTTGTTCGTGTTCGTGTTTGTATCCTGCCGATGAAATGAATATGAAAACGCAAGCAGCACGCGCGCGCGTATGCGCAAATAGCCGAATAAATTGCAAACTACGCATGCGAATGATGTGCAAATATATGCATGATGGTAATAAATTTGCGCACTTTTCGGTTGACATCGAAAACGACTTTCACACACATTTTTCGCATTTCCGCACTCGGTGCGTGGTGTTGGGCATTGTTGTTGTTTTCGCTGGTTGTTCAACGCACATTTCAAAAAAGCACAAATAACAGCCAGCAGCACGCATGCACACGCGTGTATTTCTTGCACTATTAATTTTATTAATTCTATTTGCCTTATTCGCTCGCGCGCCGGCCGCAGGTAACCGCTCGTTGCGCTATTAATTATTTCCCGTGCGATAAATAATTGCGCACTTCCTTTGAGCTGCGAACGCATTGGCGCTCATTCGTTAATTAATTGAATGCGAAAGTGATTTGAACGTTTTTCCGATGCACTCGGTATAATTGCATGCGGGGTATGATCTCTGAATTTATAGTGCGGTTAATTGTCGCATTGCAAATGACTCAACTGCCATTGAAATATTTAATCGGGTTATTTATTTCCTTTGATTGTTCATAAATTATACACGAAATTAACAATTATTGTTTATTTATTCTCTGTTGGAAAATTACATTACTTTTCTATTTAATGGTAATTTTAAACGTGTTACTTTTTGATTATTAATCGTATCTTAAATGTTATGAGATTGTTATTGATTAGTTGATACTTGAACGAAATGAAATCTCGATATGAAAAAAGAAGAGAAAAATGACCGTAGCTTGTTTAAAATACCTTTGACGAAATGAAAGGAAAACGATGAGAATAAAAAGACAGCACTCAAATTAAATGAGGAGAACGAGAACACAAAACACAAAGCCGAAGGAGTACGTGGCAGATAATAAAAATTAAGTGGATGATATCAGCCCCCTCTTGGCGAGATATTAAGCTATTCATACAGCCACAAGGTACTGATCGCGCACATCTGCCTCTTTCAGCGGCTCAATAGCCACCAAAGAACAACTAAAAATATCTGTACGTTTTAGTGTTTTGAACACTAACATACAGTGGCGACCTGTGTGATGCGATGCGAATAAAAGCGGTTGAAATTGGTTTTGGAAACGAATCAACTGTGAGAGATCGAGTGTAGGTGTTAATATGAACGGCTGCCACATAGTCGAAGATCCCTTTTGAATGGCTAACGGTATGGGATATGCTGGTCAGGTAGGCGCGTATTCGGACCGAACGGTGCGTCTCCGGGGAGTAATGGGTAAAAAACCGTTGAAACAATTAAATTCCTTCCCTTTTGGAAATAAAACAATCTCGACACGCTTTTTGGGATTTCTACGCTCTTCGCCCGCGTACGCTATTTACCTTCCTTGTTGTTGTTGTTGTTGTGGATGCTGTAAAGTCGGAATCAATTTTTTTTCGTTACGAATGGTTTTTACCTCTTTATATTGCGTATGCACAAAACACGGCTCGTTTAATTTCATAAATAACTTTGAAGCAGAAAAAATTTCAACATGTAAAAGAAAAGTAAATGGAGTGTGAATATTATTAGATTCAATAAGGGGGCATTTATCAAATTTATACCGCCTAAAAAATTGAATATGTTATCAATTTATTATACAAAAAAGGATTTGGTTATAACGTCGCGACGTTCAAACCATTGTATTCAGTATGTATACAATGTTATTTCAAAATTTTTGACACATCCTGTATATGATTGATTAATTGCAAAATTTGGTAAAATCTTGAGAATTTTATTTTATAGCAATTGTAAATTTACATCCAGTTAGGTAAGATGTTCATATGGCGAAAAGTGACAGAAATATGACGATAGAAAGATAAAAGTCGCCTTCGAGCATTTATTAAGACATTTATCTCAATTAAAAATTAATCGTTTTTAATTAACCGTTCAGAGTGCTCGCAGCACGTAGAAATTGGTGGGAAATTTCGGGAAGTTGCAGTACGATTTCGTGCGCATTCCAACTTTTCGGGTCGCCCAATTTGGAAATGGGGTGAATTGAATTCGAAATGAAAATATGCACCAACATATAGAGCACGCGGATAAGGGTTGCGCTGTTTCAAGTGGAATTTTATTAAATTTCTCACATAAATCTTGTTGATAACGGTAAATCTAATTGTTTAATGATGGTAGTAATAAAAGTAGAGACTGATAAAAAGTTGATAATTTAATCTTTGTACAAATTTTATAATTTTAATCGCTAATTCTGAATTTTCATTATTTGCAGAATCAAGGGAAGAGTCTAGTGTTACGGAAACTAAACAATAAAGTTTAAAGGGTGAGTAGTCTTTACTATTTTATAAATTTCTTGCGCACTTAGCATTTGATTGAATATCGATTTTTTGTGAGAGATCCAAAAGATGTGATCTTGTTTTTTATTTGATGTTACTTATAATAAGTAAACAGGTCGATTCGGAATCCAATTTACATTAATTGCCTTTAATCCGGGCATTGGAGTAGTGACAAATCCTTTTAAATTTGGAAAAAATTCAACTTGTTTTAGCCGCGTATCCCCCATGCGATGCGATGCGAAATCTGCATGTATCTCGAACGTAATTAGGTTTGCGCATCAATGCTAGTCGAGTGGTAAGCGCGCGTGCGCGTGCGGCTTAAGTTTTGAAAAGAACACAAAATCACCCTCGGGGGTTGTTAATTCGCTGATTCGTTATTCAATACGTGCATGCGTTTGTTTGCGCGCTTGCGTGTGTGTGTGTGTGTGTGTGCATGCGTTTATTTCGACACGTCGGAAACGTTTCTCGGTTAATCCTTGACGCATTAAAAAACTCACTAATCCCTGCTTTAGCATTATAACCAGAACGTGTACATTTAGTTAAAAAAAACGCGGCCGCAGCGCATAATAAAGGCGAATACCGCATGGCAAAAGGGATGCTTGGTGCAATGCATTCATGATGATTTTTCTCCTCATGTCCCACTTTTCGCTATTTGCGCACGCAAATAAACAAACATTTGACTAGGCGCGTTTATTTGCCTGTTGCTATTAAAATTTGACATGCAATATGAGTTTATCGATTCGATTTTGCGACCGCAGACCAAATAAATTCCCACTAATAAAACATGTACTAGAGCGCACATGTCAAACAAATTCATATATGTATAATATGAACAAATATTTATTTATTATACGCATTACGATGTGGAGATCGGGGGAACGTGTGTTGTGTGTATGGCAAATTCGATTGACGTTTATTGTGATTAATTTTGATTTTATTTCGACAATCTTGATAAAATTACGAAATTGATAATAATGCTGGAAAATTGGAAAATGCGATTCGATGCGCGATGCATGGTAACTTTCAATCATGTGTTTTGATATCGGTAATAAAAACGTAATAAGTGCAAGAAATCTAATCTGCAGTTTGACTGCGCTTCTTCCGGGCAGACGGCGCATAACCTGATGTATGCATTGCATTTATGCATTTTTAAGCTGGCAACGTGTTGCGAAAAGGGCATACGAGTTGTGTGCGCTCAGCACGTCGTTGCTGAATCATGTTCGGCCAACAAAACCGCCCCCCTAAAACGACGACGCGATGCGCAGGCAAGGCAATACGGGGGCGGAACGTTGCAAAATTTATCGCGGTGAAGCGCAATTGGATTTAACACTCGCAACGTGTGAGGATTTTCACGTTTTCCTCATACGTTTCGTTTTATGCCCAAAAAGAAAAGTAATTAACAAATTTTATTAATATTCATTTGATGAATTATTAAACATAAATATTCAAGTAGGTACATAATTTAACCTCAAAAAAGAGTTATGAACATTAAATAAACATTCAAAGTAGGAATTGTTTATTATTGAATGATATTGTTTGAAGCAAATTAGAGGTTGATTTTTTGGAAAAATTCAAACGTACAATTTCTATAAATATAAAACTGCTGTGTCTGGCTTAAATCTTGGGTCTTGGGTTGAAAATTGTTTTAAAAGAAATCAACTAAATTTTTATTAAATTATTTGCTTAACCACGATAAAACTTAAGGAAAATCTGGAGATGGTAAAAAGAAAAGTGTTGGACTTAAAAAGAAGATATATCTAGTCTTGAAATAGACAAGAAAAATACCTGTAATTTCTTCAAGATAAATATCTATTAGACCTCCACGTTAGCCACGTCATCAAAGAGCGCAAACGAATGATTGATCACCATCTAAGTAATACAAAAAACTTTCCATTTGTTTCTACTTTGAATCAATTCATTCTTATTAATAAAATAACAGGCATTTCACGATTGCAACAACCAATCGATTGGTTGTATTACACTTTCATCTGAAAGTATCTATGGGTAATTGATGATGTGCATTATTAGTATCTATTAATAGTTTAAATATTTATAGCGAGTAAATGGCGAAGCAAGTAAACGCGACCGCACAACGAACGAACGTACATATTTCCGCCTTGTTATTTATGCATGACTCAACGTTTATTAAGTTGTAATTTGTAAAAATTTGGGTCAAGCGTACATTTACCGGGCTGCTCTATATATTTTTTTCTCGCTCTCTCCTCTGTTCTTCGCCATGCATGTTATATAATCATTTGCGCATCGTGCGAGTGAGCGGCAGTGGTAATTCATTCCGGGCGCGCGCGCACGTTACGCCGTTTTTTTTTACATAACCGAAAACGTTTTTAGTAATTAATTGCATCCGCAATTAAAATGCAACTAGTTCCGCAAGGCCGTCCCACTGACATTCGTCATGTCATTGTTTTGATGTGTGCGCTTTTTCCAATTTACAATTTGTGAATAGTTGCGTCATTTTTGAGTTTGTGAAACAAAGTTAATTAACGCATTAGTACATTGCCGCTTTCATGCATCTGTGTGTGTGTGTGTGTACGGTGTTTGCAAAATCAAGTTGCTTACAAATAATTTACATATAAATATGTTTTATGCGCGCGCATACATTTTGGCGGCGGGGGCGGCTAGATGAATGCATACACACATGCATTCATGCAACTCGACGTATTTTATACTCTTAAAACTATGTCACAACTACATTTTCTGATAGTTTTAACTTTATAATGCGAATGTACTCGCTCGACGGCAGTCGTCGACGGTGGCGGCGGCGGCGGCGCTTACAGCAGAGGCACAGGCAGGAAGTGCGCTGAGTATGAAATATCTCGACTGAGCACGCCAAACGCAGGATGCACCCACCATGTCGTCGTCCTTTTATATTAATTTACTGCATGTACGGACGTCCTGCCGCAGCCGCCGCCGCCGCCACCAGTTTCGTCCAATGCTTTTCAGTCGTGTCTACATTTCGTGAAATTTTGCAAGTATAAAAAATAATTTAACGAATATAAATACGCATTTTACACTGTGTAATGAAATTCCGAAACATTTTATTGACCTAAATTTTCTCTTTTTTATTTTTTGATTAATCATGATATAAATTTGCAAATCTCTATATGCATGGAAAATAATTGAATTGAAATTTAAACAAGTGGCATTATTGAATATTTGAGCCATTATTATTAAATGCTGGTCGTTGCATACAATAAAATACAAGTTTTAATTAAAACAATTTATTGTTGGTTTGGAATTTTTGTTAATCAATATTTTATGTTTTTCATTTACGTACTCGCGCGAGCATATTCACGATTTTAATGAACTTAGTGTACTGCAATGATAACTTTCAAATGATTTCGTATGAATATGCAACTAGTTTATATTGAATATTTAAATAAATGATAAATGATATGAAAAAATAAACGCACGCAAATATGGGGGTAGAAAGGGGGGTAGAAAATGAAATTAATTATTTTAATATTTTATTCAACTACGTATTGCTTAATTTTCAAGTGTCATTAAAATGAACCATTTTTAATTGCTGATGATTTGAGAGAAAAATGTTATCTTTTATTGTTGGAATTAGTTTTAGTTTAAAAACGTTTTATTTTTATGACACTGAATAATAAACGGAGTGCTCGGCTGTAATTGGAAGTTATGTATAGGTGGTTATTAGCTGTAGTTCATAGTGGAGAAGGAATAATTATAAGTCAGATGCTTGCGCATTGTTTGAATTAATTGAATTAAACATGTGTAGAGTGCTAATTGCACTCTGCCCGCATAGAACAAGCATGAATAATTCACGTCGGAGGCGAAATAATTCCCTTATTAATTATGAACTTTCATTTCTATATCTTGTCCGCCTTTGCTCCTCTTGGCTCGGCATGCGCAACATGCGCAACATGCTTACATATTAAGCACGAATGTGCTATAACATTTGATTGAGAGCCATCAGCAATTAACTATTTGATGAAAATAGTGTGCGATCGAGTTGAGTTGTGTTGATTATTAATGGCAAAGTTTTGACGGGGGCCTCTTTTATTTCGAATAAAAATTAATAAACAATTCGAAATAGATGATAAGAAGCCGTTAACGTCAATTATTTTATTATGGCGAGATGGCTCGTTGGGCACGATTAAATTTTATGCGTTTATTATGCACACGATTAGAAGGCAAAGTATTGAAAACAATGTGCGATGCTGCTAATTGAATGCGGGGCTCAATTGAATTATCAAACTAATAGCAAATTGGCCCGCTGAGAGCGCTTTCAATAAAGCAAATAATTGAATTATTTGACTACCTGCGCTTTAAATGTTTGGATGATTTAATTTGCGCTTCCTTCCCCTCGCGGCCACGCACCTTTCGTCATTATTAGCATTAATAGTTAATTATAGATTTTGGTATTCAGTGATGGGTTGGAGGGGCTGAGGGAGAGTAGAGTGTTCGATATGGTTTGATAGCATTAGGAAACGGAGAGCGAACGCGTAAACGCGCGTTCGAGCCGGATGTATTGATAATGGGGTAGCGCACTTGATCGTTTCAATATTAACCAAGTGTAATGCACACAATATTCAAGAGGATGCACAACTATTATTGATTGAAGCCTGTTACACGTTGGAGTGGAATGCTAATTTCAAATTCACCCTCAGGTAGATAGGACCATAGATTTCAAAAATTTAATGCCCATATTTCCAGTACCAATAGATCTCAATTTGGCTTTTAAATGACTTTAAATGTTATCATGTAATGGACAGTTTCATCTTGAAAAGGGCTCAAAATTCAAAAATATGCTTGGGAATTGAAAGGAATTTAAGTGACATTCATATTTATTTTTGCTAGTTATCTATTGAACCATAATGGCCTAATTACACGATGGAACGTGAACAATTGCTTATGCGATTTGCGGAATTCCCTTGTAATATTAAACCACACGTGAAAATTGATTGATACACAATCACACAGAAAGCTAGAAATCGTGATAATTGTTGAATGAGATCAATGATAATTTCAAATCAAATTTTTAATTCATAATTGTGATGGCATTAATGAAATTACAAGTGGTTAATAATATAGTTAAGTACGCATCGTTTATTTATCATCACAGTTAAAATAATGTATGTGAATTAAACTCATGAATGCACACATTGTTCGCTATATGAAAGCATGTTAATTGAATTAATTTCATAGAAACTTGTGCTTGATTGAACTTGTGCCGCACGCTTTCAAGATGTTTCAAGTAATTCATAGTAACTTGCTCGACGTGATAAAGTTGAAACAAAGAAAAACTTGTAATAAAAATGCATCAAAGCACCATTATGATGCATAACGTCGAACTAAGCCATATTAGATAATGTCTTGTAATCGAATACAGCTATTCAGTTATGCATAATTTCATAACAGCATCTTAAGGGGTACGCGTCTAATGAAGCTGCCGAAACAGACTTTTTGCTCGAGGGTGTATGGGAAACTAAAGATGTGAAACTTTGTGCGCTTAAATATTTTAAGTGATTTATACAACATGTGATACTCGTACTGGCGTATAAATAAGCTCGCAGTTAAGCTCGAATTAAGAATAATTTATGGATTATCATTCAGCCTTTGAGACATAATTGATAAGTTGGTGCCAGAAAATCTGATTATAAATGTTCAAAGATATGCGTATGATAAAATATTGCTGATGAGCATAGTCGACGTCGTCGTCGTCGTTTGGCGGCAGCGGCGGCGGTGGCTGGAGGAGCAATGAACGCGTAGTGTGCTCGGGGCAAAAATTGCATTACATAACAAACATTTTAGTTGGTAAACTTTGATTAAGATCCGCGCCGAACGCCCACAGCGATGCGCGCGACATTCGCTTAAAACTTGCAAAAAGCGCGAATGCGAACGCGAACGCTTCGTGCGCATGAATAGCATGTCGAAAATCAAAGTGAACTTGTTTGTTTCAACATTATTACTGTTCGGTTGCTACTTCACATACGCCACGCGCTCGCTCTGAATCAGGATCGGATCGAATTCGCATGCGCAGGACTTAAATCGACTTTGCGTCCCGCCACCTTTCAAGATGATAGGTGCGGTGCGGTGCATACAATGAAATGCGGGGAAAGGTACAGATAGATGTGTGTAGTAACGCAAATACCATTTATTCGCAGGGATGGCTTGAACTCAATCAGCTCGGTTCACCCCATTCACTCATTGATGTGGTTTCACTTGTATACTGAATGTAACAAACATTCAATCGAGTAACAAGTATTTTCATTAGTGATTTATACTTTTGATTTAAGAAATTAAAAATGTAGGTTATGTGTAGGTTAATATGTCAAGTATGAAACACTCTGTACAGGGTAATATCTTAACATATTAGCCTAGATTCCCGGTGCGGGTAAAGCATCAATGACATTGGAATGGAGATGGCTGAAAATTTTCGGGAAACGTCGATCGCCAATCGGCGTACAAATTGACTTTGCTTAAAGCTGGAATAAGGGTGTGAGAGAGAGAGAGAGAGAGAGGTGCATGGGGTGGTATTTGTTCCATCTGGTCTTGTCGCGTCATCGCGGCTTTGCCGTGTTCCCTCTGTGGTCTTTTACAGTCTTACGATGCGGCTAAAATGCTGGTTATCACTCTGTGAAAGACACAATCAACTCCGGAGTGCAATTTGCATTAAATTTGCGTCTCATCCGACGATCGCCACCATCTCGTCACCAAATTTGCACTAAATTATTGCTCTGCCCCCAGTTTTAATACAAAAAGTCGCCAACTTTGTACAAGTGGAACTAACCATATTATTGATGAGTTTAATTTCGAATTTGAGATGGGGCCATAATTTTTAAATTGATTGGCTGTGCGCATAATTAATTATGTCAACATTGCGATGATTAAATTGCAGCGCACGTTTTTTGCGCGCACCTTGTACGAATGAGTTTGTCACGGCATAAAAAAGGGGTGAAGGTGGCACTGCACGCTGGGGGCGCTGTGCAAAAATAAACGGGAACTAATAACGCACATTATGATGGGCAAAAAGTCGTGGTGCGCAAACAGCTGGGGACCGCTTTGCTCGTGCGGCACGCTGTGTGTTTCTTTCGGCCGCCAATGTTTGGCGGCGGATGCGGCGCAATAAAGCACAGGCACGGTGACGTAAAGGAGTCGTTATCGGGTGCGCACCCCGCGCACCGTGCCGCCTTCTAGGTCGAGTGCCTCAATTGCATTACAAGCGCTTTTTCCAGCATAATGCCCCCAGAGTTCACAAGTGCCCAAGAACAAAACGCGCCCGTCCACCGCCGCCGCCGCGGCAAACTGAAACCCCGCAAGAACGCCGCCTCCACCGCCGCCCCGAATCCCATATGCATGCACAACGGATCAAAAGTGCTTTGTGTTCGACCCTAATCTCTGCAGACGCGCGACACAACCGTATGACAAAAGTGGACAGATTTGTTTCTTAACAACTTTTGCACAAACATTTTTAAACTAATGCGAAAAAGTAGAAAACTATAATGAACCATTTTTGTGCATTTTTGATCTAAAATATTAGTTATCGACATTTGAAAGGTACAAGTATAGAAAATTGTTGGAATAAATTTCTAGTGAAGTTGTAGGAAACTTTCTCGAAATACGCGCGAGCAAATCAAAACGTTCTAACGAATGATAAATGATATCTCGATCGGGCAGAACGAACGTCTGCGCATCTATCGATTTGCATAAAAATGCTGCAAATTGAGAGCGCGTTGCCGGTCAGAGATTACGCATTAGAGATGCACGAAGAGATGCACGAAGTGTTATGCGCGCGCGGAGGCGGCTACGGCGGTAGCGCTGCCGTACACACTTGATGGCATACATCGGAACGTGCGCGCCCGCGTTTTGAGATATTGCCGCCGCGCGTGATTTATGAGTAAATATTTCCCATGACAAACGTTCCAAAGTGTGTTCCACACTTTTTCCTCCCTTTTGCCCCCATCAGCCGCCACAGAAGCAGGAGCAGGAGCTCACACCTTGCGAGCATTCCAAAAACCGCGCAATGTGCAGCAGCGATATCATATTGCCAACTGTCGTTTGAACATCGACAGACTTTGTTAGGAAGAAGTTCAAGATTAGAACTTGAAAGTTGAGCACAAATATTAAGTTTCTCGAGATGTAATAACAAATCGAAAATAAACCAGCCGCAAAAAAAAAGAGACGAGAAACATTCTTGCGTAGTTTTCGCACGCACGCGCGCGCGCGCCCATCGGTGAATTTACAATAAATAACGCTTAGTATTTTATTGATTGAGGAAATATTTATCGCAAGTGCGCAATATCCGTTTGCGCTGTTGATTGATGATATCGTCTTCGCGGGCCGTGCTAGGTTTTCGCCGAATTGCAATTACGAAGACGTTACGGAAGTCGTCGTGGCGGGCGCCGCGCCGCACGTGATTTTCATTCATTGCTTAATCAATGGCATGGCGTGAAATTAAAATTTAATTATCTTCGGAAATCGTCAACCGGAAAGCGCAGTCATTTGGGCGCGCGCAAATAATAAAACGAAAGGAATAACATAAAAGTGTGAGGAGCGACGAACGAATAAATCAACCCTCGGTCAAAACGTATTATGCGCGCCGCATATAAAATATTCTCGCATAATCTTATACACGATGACAAATCGTTATCAACATGGCGATGGCGATACATTTGTAGCAATTCGAGCGATATACGCGTGCGCGCCCTCGATGGTGAGTGAAAAAAGCGTCAGTATTCATCATAATTTATACGTTCGGAAGTTGTAACGATATAAATATTCTTAAAAGTATGCTAAGAATACTGGTAAATATGGTAATGTGTGCTTTTCCTTTGCGTATGTATTTCGCTGATCGAATGCAAAATATGGAAACACAAGTTGACGACGAATCTAGCTAGTTCTTCGCGCCTGTGTGTATTGTCCATTTATCTTGAGCGCATGCGATTTTAGTTGGCTTCCAATACGCGCGCACACCACGAGTGCGCGATTCAGTCTTTTTCGAAACTATTTAGTTGGGCATTTGTATGCGCGAATGCAGATTCGTTTTTCGTTTCGTTCATACGAACAACTCGCACGCGCGCGCGCGCCCGTTTGGAGAGGAGATGATAGATGGTGAAGTTTGCTCATATTTCACTCGAGTCGCTGGGCTGGCTCTATTTCTTCGTCGCCGTCGTCTTCTTCATCGTCTTGAGGGTGGCCGGCGCCACGGCGAAAATAGTGTGCGCATGCGTACCAAGTGTGAGGGGGGTATTTTTATTTCTGTCAACATGATAAGCACCCCTTTTTTCCTTGTCGTATTTTGCATAGGATATTCATTTGTTTTTTCGCGAATTTATCATCTTCTTTTTGTGCTCGCCTCTCAGCCGCGTTCGCAAAGGGAAAAGGGATAAAGTTAAATTATAATATTTTGATGTCTTGTACGCGAACGCGCGTTGACTTATGACTTAAAGTGCTTTCAAGTGTTACTTACTTTTGAGTGTAAGAGTACGAGTACGACTACGACTACTTCATTGCCGCCGCCGCCACCGTTTACCGTGAGCGCACGTTTCGCTTTGTTAGGTGCGCGAGACGGGGGTGTGGAAGTGATGGTGCACACGCTGGAAATCGCGAGGAAACTCAAAGCAAACCGTTTGGTGTTTTCCGTGCAAATATTTAGTTTAATATGCCAAGATCCCTTGTTTCAATAGTTTCAATTGTATTTAAACAATGCGCGCACAGCCGCGCATGAATATGCAAAATGCAGACACAAGCGTATTGTTCGAAACTTGACAAGTTTTTAGGTTATGTCAATATGAAATGCCATTTCGTTTTTATTAACGGTAATAAAGTTGAAATTGTGCGGTTGCTATTAATTAAATTCATGCGGATTTTTGAGGAGCGATGCGTAAAGGAACTTTCGTAGTGATTAAGGCTTGAAAACATATTATAACGATGTGGATGTACATCACATGCGTATTTTATACTCGTTAGGTGATCAATAGATATCGAATATCAAAAGAAAGCTGGTTGTACCTACGTGTTGGCGGTGTATGTTGTTTGCTGATGGTGTTAAGAATATCCACGTATTGTTGAAGGATTTTCGTGCGCAGCAAGAAGTTTGGCGACAAACAAAGCAATCGCATCGCACATGCTCGCGTACGCAAGAAAGGCATTAAACGTGCTATGATGGCACTCGCATTGAACATCGACAGCAAGATTGCTTTTCCATGTCGAATACAAACGCGGTAGGAGGAGGAGGAGGAGGAGGACTACCTCGTTGTTGCTGATGCTTTGAAGACACACATATTTAACTATTCTTCCCATTGTTGCCGTTGCCACTAAGCAGATTTACACATTCGCTGCGAAATAATGCTTAAACTAGATGTAGATCTCTATGTGGCAATGAGTGATTATATTTATTTTATTATTTACGTGGATAGAGTGGAATTGTGGAAAATGTGGAAATATGAAATTGGAAGATGAAATAGGATGTTCAAAGCTGCAAATGAAAACATTATTAAAATCGCGTGGCACGGGTCGGCACTGAAGATAATTCAAAAACGATCAATCGTAACTTAAATGTTATAAAGATTTTGTTAATATATTATTTGATTTCTTCGTTGACCCAAAGAAGTTTCAAAGGGTTTCCAGCGAAAAACTCAACTTCAAAATCAAAATGAAGGTTTGAACGCAAACTTTTGGTTTTTAAAGAAAATTAAAAATCCTTCGTTCATTGAAACGTTAGCCCCATTATCAACAAATGGTGAAAGCCAAATTAAAAAAAAAATTGAAGTAATCATCATTGGCGTAAGAATCCGCTACAAATAGCATTTACTTTGGTTTCATTGCTTGATTCTTTCTGAAATTTATTAATTTTATTTGTTAAGAATCTTTGAGTAAAACCCATACTTTAATATGGTGGAATCAATTAAATTCAGCTTATAATTTTGATTTATAAGAATTCTTATTTATAAACCGATTTTAATGTTTAATATTTTGTTTCAGATTTATAAGATGCCAGATGTCAAGGATGAACAAATTTCTTCTGTGAAATGTAAGTCTAACAAAGTTTTATTTGAATTATATTTCTCTGAAAAGCGCCGATTTGTTTCGATCAACAACTTGAGGGTTATTGAACTGCGGATTTACGTTGAAGAATTGTAACATCAAATACGTGCACATGACAAAACCTTATAAATTACAAAAGTTGAATTTATAACCGTCGGAGAACGTTGAATGCATGTTTTACAAATTAAGAAATTACCAAGTTTCGCGCAATCGCGGTACACAAAAGGCGCGCACCCACACGATCGCCTATTCATACAGGTTGGAGCGTAACGAATTCAAGCCCCAAAAATCCACTGAACGCATTTTCGGCACCTTTCAACGCCGAACTAATGTCACGCTCGTGACGATACACTGCCGAATATTCGACGCGTTTAACGCGAACTATAAAATCGGTTCTCGCACTACAATAGCACGGCTCGTAAAGAATAAACAGCAACAGCCACAATACGCGCGTATGGTCTTCTTTTAATATACCAACGTTCACGTTCACGTTCACTTTTCCACGACAAAAAAATCGGTTATGATCTATCAAAGTGCTTTACCAAGTGGTCTATCTGTCTATTTTCGCCCGCATAATGACGCTGCTGTAATAAATTCCCCAACGAACGAGTTTTCTTTTGAAGTTTTCCTCTTTCTCGTGTTGATTGCGCAACTTTACATGTTTCTAATTTACTCGCGTGCGTACGCCCGCGAGCTGATGGAATATTTCCTATTGTGTTGAACACCTTATTTGAGTTTTAATTAAATACACCAAGTGTTCTAGAAATTATTGGTGAAATGAGAGGAAGCAAGCGATAAAGATAATACGAGTAGTAGGAAAATGTCGATACAGAATATATCTTTCAATTTAAATCTTAAAGAATTTACTTTGCCGTCAAGTGAAGTTATAGGGTGTTATAGTAAACATTGACAAAGATGTACAACTTTATGTCTGTACGTAATATGCAATTTTATAAGCGTAAAGCAAGCGAATCCTTTTAATTTAATGAAAATATGCGCAATCCTTTTGTTATGCAACATTGAAATATTGCAATATTTAGCATACATTGTATGGAAATTGCAATAGCATCCAGTGGCGTAGTTTATCCCGTCAATTATTCCCTGTCGCTTCGTCGACGTTTCGAAGCCTACGTTTCACGTCAGGAATCTTGGACGACCGTGTATTCGAGCGCGAAAACATGGTGTATTTCTTCTTCTTCTTCTTCGTCTTTGGCTTTGAGCTTGGTGTGCAAATGCACGAAAGGTGTACGACTTGATTTTGTGCGTTGTTCACGTTCGGCAGATATAAATGATCGAGGCTATCGGCATGAAATTGAAAACTCGCATTCATACGCTGCTCTCGTCCTTTGTACGCGCGCATGCGCAAATACGCATTGGGCATTGTACCCATGCAACATGAGCAACATCTTCATGATGCGCATTTGCCTTATCTCTTGAGCAACTAGCAACTAGCATCTTGGCTCATGTCACCTGCAATGGCAGCAACTGATAACGTCTGAATGGCAACTTATTAAAATTTAGCATTCGTTTGCTTATCTCATTTATAATTGACGTTTACGCATGCGCAGTGCGACGCTAATTTCGTTGCCTATAAATTTTATTGTTCGTGCGCCGCGCTGCCAATGTAAATTTACAATATGCGGATAGCTCGCTGTTTTTTGCGCTGTTGCGAGCAGTCGTTTGTTGAATGAACGCGAGAAGCGAAGAGCGATTGGCTTGTTTACTGGAATTGTGTCTTGGCTGATGCAATGTATGGCGCCTGTCATCCTTTTCGCACTTGGCGCATGTGCGGTGTTAAGCACGTCGTCGTCCTTTGTCGACACACGCAGAGTGCTGCGCTCGTGCGACGTTTGTCGTCAGAGTATCATCTCCGCAAATTGGCTGCCACAAATAACTCGCCTTTGTTTTTATCGTCGGTCCACTCTCTTAAGGACGCTGCATTAATCAAAAACGCGTCTCGTCCGCTAAGCATGCGTGTTGCGCGCCCAGCGTGAGGGACCTGTCCTGCCGCTCCGGCATTAGGTTAAGCCAATTTGTTCGCTGGCCCCTCACCGACTTAGACTTTCATACGTACGCTTGACTTCCTCTTGCGCGTTTCTTTATTTCGATTGCGTTCGCTCGTTCGTCCTTTTTTTCCTGCTGCTCCTACTGCTGCTGCTTCTGCTGCCAGTGTCTTCTTCTTTGGAGTCTTGCACGCTTGGCTGCTGTGTGACTACTGCAGTCGTAATTCGCTCCTTCGACCGCCGCCCGCTTCGGTTTCATATAAATCAATCTCATTCTTATCTCTTTTGCACTTCCCACTGAGCATTTAATTAATTACGGGACGCGCTCAAACGCTTGACTTCATTTTTAGTTTGTGCTCATTCTCGCTTTTTGTTGCACACCAAACAACTATAATAAGCGGAGAATGTGCGTAACATTGAATAAACCTGATTGATACTTAATTAGTTCATTATTATGCCAATAACTAATTATGAAGAGATGTCTTGTTAAGATTAAGTCGAATAATCTTCATCTTCATCTTCTTGCTTCGTTTTTGTGTTTGCGAATGTTTGTCGAGTGAATGTGAATGCTAGCGGAACGGCGCCAACTTCGGCGGCTGTCTGAGGCGTGAAATATGTAAGAACGCCAACTAATGTTGGCCGTCCATCTTCGGGAACACACACGCGTCGCCCATTTCATTTCATGTGCGATGCACGTATGACGGTTGCCGCCGCTGCCACAGCCACTGCCGCCGGCGTTCTTGTGCAGATGCATTGAGAGCAGATCTATAACGCGCGGAATGCATGTGCGCATCGATATCATTCCGCATTTGTGTATAGCACAAGCATTGCGACTCGGTACGAGATTGAGTGATATCTTACGATTGAGTGATGGAAAAAAAGGAAGAGCGGCGAAATGAAAACAGCCACGCCACACACACATTTCCGCTGGCGTCGTTCGCCGAAAACAAGCGCATCGCGTTTCTTATCTTTATGCATGCTGCGATGTCGATATTAGCTACTAAATTATGAATGGATCAATTTCAACACCACAATCGTACTTCCGTTTGTACGTTTCTTCGAATTTTTCAAGTTATCTTTTCTTTAAGGATTAAATTAAATTTTCTGAAGGAGAATGATATTTATAACGACAAAAAACAGACAACAATATGTAAAATTGGTAATTATAAATTTATCAATTAATTTTGATATGATCTTTGTGTGATCTTTGTTAGACCAAGACAAATCCAAACACAAAACGTTTTACGTTTAAAAAATCCTACTAATACTTCGTAAAAGGAATTTCTCTTGATAATAATCCATTGATAATTGGGTTTCAAACCCAATTTAGGTTTCAAATTAGCTGATTTTCATATAAGTTAAAACTAAGCCTTTTTCTCTGTTGCTTGAAAACCAAGAAATTAACAGTAAAATCGAGCGAAATGACTTAGTTAACAAATCAATATTTAACTGACAGAAAAAACTATGATTTTAATTTAATTTTATAGTAGATAATAATTATATTCGAAAATGGTACATGCGATTTTCAATGAGTTTATAAGATGTTGTTTACGAATTTTCATTGATTAATATATTATTTCGTTTAATTAAATATCATTTAGAGTAGAGTTAATCTAACGTTATAATCGAACATCATCATAAGTGATGTTAATTCATCACTTATGATGAATTAACATTCATCATAAGTAAATAGACATGACGTATAGGTAATAATTAAGTTTACGCAAGTAAATTACGTTTATGTTCGCATTTAATGCGATGACCGAGCAATAAAAATGACATTTATTAAACTAGTATGGACATTGTTATTGCGACCGGACCACTATTCATTGGAGGTAATTGTTGGAAATTTAATTCGTGCATTTCGTGGACGTTTTAATAGTTAAAGTTAAATTAAACTTAATTTTCCAAACTTTGTAAATTTATAGCGCAAGCGAATTGCGAAACACATTTCGCTATTTAACATTTGCTACAACAGCTAGTGTTCTTTTCGCGTGCTTGTTTTTCCGGCATTCGGGAGAAAAACTGCAAATAGCCAAGTGAAAAAGATGGAAAGAGTAAGATGTGTTTATGTTATCATCTCTATGCTCTCATTACTTTTCATTGTCTATCTTGATTATTATTTTACTTAAGGTCGCGCGTTTTGTAGGTTTCAGTTAATTTCCCATTTTCACAATCGACATAAACAACACCCGTGTCACCTACACCCTATATCAATACGAAATCAACAAGGGGAACACACGCGTATTCGTCATTTGCAATTGTAAATGCTGCAGTTGACCGGACATTGCAGCAACTATAGAATTTTCCGGCGCGCACATGAAACAAAAGAAAATGGGTTTGAATTTACGAGCGACGCGCGACGTCGTTTTATGCATCAGCGTGTTGCGCGTTCCCGCCTTTTGTGCACTTCATTTACGCTTGCAGATCAAAAAAAAAATAGGAAGGAAAACAAGACGTAAAAAGAATGTCGGAGGATAGAAAAACAGAATTGCAGAAAACTGTAAAGTAATGAAAGCAACACGCAAATGTCGCAACAACAACGTCCGGGCAGCAGTAAGCACGTCTTTTGAGCGAACAGGTTGGTTGGTTTTGCACACTTGTGCGTATCTTTTGATCGGACGACCAATGAGTGCGTCCAGGTGCGAATGCAAGCCATGAAATATCTGACATACATGCATGCAGGGCCATTTTTCCGCGCTGTGGTGCGCCATTCAAGGGAGCCTGCGCTTTTGTGCGAAACGCGAACGGCACGTTCATAAATTACGCGCGCACACTCAATTCACGTATCAAGATTGAGCCATTAATTATCCATATTTATATAAACATTTATGGGCGAACGCGCAACGAAATGCTGCACCATCAAAGCGTGCGGATTTCGTGCTCATAATGTGAGAAACTTGATATTCAACGTTTTTTTAAAATTCCATGGCCTTTCCGAATATGTGAAATATTAAAGCTACCTGTATTACTTGCTCGACTTTTACTGCATACTACATGTATGTATAATGCATACAATAAACTTGACAGCAGTGGCTACTAACTTGGCGTTAAATTTAAATATGAAACGATGTAAAATACATGCGCTAAATTTTCTATGATTACGATATGTTCCAATCGGAGGCAACGTCTGTGTAAATGAAGAGTTGAAAATTCTTTTCTTAATTCATAAAGTTACATCATTTCTTGTTTATATTCATGAAAAATAAGGATTCGTAGGAATTTGCAGCATATTGAAAAGTAATGCGTATCTTGGCTAGTTAGTGAATTTTTAATTTTCTGATATAATATTTTGTTGCTATCGAGATGATAATTTAATTTAAATTTACTGAAATTTTAATTTTTCATTAATATTTTATAGATGGATCCGGTTTAAATAGTACCAACATTATATTTAAAAACTACACATTGTTTGCTTGGGAAATAGAGTCGGAAGATGTTGCTAATTCATTAAGCTCCATTATTCGCTCTCGTTACGATTTTTAGATTTTCTATGTAATTCTTCTCGTACCCATCTAGCAAATTATTTAAGTAACTGATTAAATTATTTCATTGTCGATATAACAATATTAAGTAAATCGGCTATAACGATCGTGTGAAGGCTAAATAATTCTTCAATCTTCAAACGCATTTATGAATTTATTTATGAAGAGTTACTCTCTCTCTCTGAAGATGTTAAGTTTTATTTAAATAATTCTTATCCTAACAGGGATTCTCATTAGGTATAACATAAATTTACTGGAAGAGATATTTGCAAATTGATTGAAAATTTATCGTGCTGCACTTTTCCAAGTAAACATTGAGTTTAAAAGTATGCAAGCCTCTTTGCTTTCGGAAACAGAGTCTGAAGGGTGTTGTAACAATGTTAAATGATTTCAAAACCAAACCGATTAGTTAGGTAACCGCACAAGTTGGCACAACTACCATCTATTTATTTCAGTTAGCCTGCTGGCTGGCAGGGCGCGAGCGGCACGAGACTTTTCGTCGTGCTCTTCCACTTTGCCAACCACTTTGCCAAACATGTGCTCATACGCGCGCCCTCACTACAGCCGCCCTGCCTCCCGCGCATGCCGTTGAATTTCTCGAAATGATGCAACTTTATCCACCCCCCTTCCCCCGTGCCCTCAAAAATACACACGATTCCAATACGTTTTGCACGCGAATGCAAATTGCACTCAAAAGCGCAGATTTTCAGGATACACGAGCCAAGTTAAAAGTAAGTTTTGAGGGCTGTGAAAAGTGATAGAACTAGTTTCGTTTAATCACAGATTGCGAACAAATCAAAGTTGTTGCTTCTAGCTGCTGGCTGCTGCTGTTGTTGTTGTGTGTTATGCTCAATTGTCGGTGTAATTGTGTGTTGAGTTTAAGATATAAATTAATTTAAAAGTAGGACTGACTCTGCGTGCCATGTGTTACGGCGAATAAACTTTGCAAACTTTTCATAGCAATTAACCTCCTATAACAACAAATGCGCAGCACTGCGAATAAACTAGCGTTACGCATTCGGTTTGCGTGTGCGGGGATGTTGGTTGTAGTGGATAGTTAGCTAGCTAGTTTACGCAAACTGTACGAATGCAAACCGAAACAAACATCAGAAAACTTGCAAATAAACACTTTTGCAAACTTACCGCAAACGTCTTTGAAGATTTTAGAAAGATTCTAGCATGGATACACACACGGGATGTTTTGTCATTCGCGCGAGAAGAACTTGCGTAAAGTGCAATGTGGCAAGCGAATTAAAAGCATGAAAAAACCGCACGCAGTAAATTAATTTGACAAAGGTACGAAAAGTTTAAACGTGATGGCGCTGCGACCGGTTTATTATCCTTGCTTGAGTAGGCTACATGTGTGCATGCGCAGAGGACTAGGACTAGTTGAGATTGTAAAATTGTTGAACGAGACGGGCCCGCACACGGAAGACGAACAACGACATAACTTACTTAATTCAAAGAGTAAAGCGACTCCTTCGCCGAGCGCATGTGTGCAACTTCACATTGTACCAACACGATTTTGAACTTGTGCGTCGCTGAAATTACAGCTAGCTAGCGTTTTGCATCCAGCATACACTCTCGTCCTTCCCTAATGGCAACGACACGATGCGTCTCCTGCAGGAGGAGCTCCTGCTTTATGTAATAATTAGATTTTACAAGTTGCCGCCGCACTGCCTGCCGGGGCATACAAGATTCATCGGACATTTGTTGAAATGTCTAAATTAACAAAATGACTCTCCGCGCGTGAGGCTAATGGCGCTTTTTTGATGCACGGGTTTACGTAATTTTTCATTAAGCTGCGAGATGGACGCACACATGTGCCGCCACGAGAGAATGTTGTTTTCGGAAAGGGTTAAAAGTGTTTTTGGAACATTTTGTATAAACAAGGTTGGGGATTGCGCGCGCGTGGCCCCCAACGTTACCTACTTGCTGTATATACAAGCGAAATATGTTTTGCCCAAACATAACAGGGCGCACACCACCTTCGTGCGGCGGCGGCTAAAGGGATGCTTTGCAGCTTCCGTAAATAATCTACGTATATATACCATGCACCGGCTACGTGCATTCGTACCTCTTAACGTAAATGTTTTGAATTAGTTTATAACTTAATTGCATGAACATACACGTTCTGCTTGCGCAACGAGAAAGCCTTCAATATCACAGACAGCCATTTCCTCAGCGTAATAAAAGCACGAAAATCCGCACAAAAGCGTTGGCCACGGCGAGGCGGCGGCAGCGGCGAAGGAGTTGGAATAAAATTCGTATTCGTTTTGGAAACAATTAAACTCATGGAATGCATTTAGTTTACCGAGTTGATAAGGAACGAATATGCATAAGTTAGTCATCGGGAAATATTTCAAGTGTTTAAGGATTAAAGAGCGACGTCGAGAAACTTTTCACAAAGTTCTATTACATAGAAGTAATGCAAGATAATGTGCACATGCGTATGTGAAGAGTGTTCAAGTCAAAATTTTAAGGTCAAACAAAACTCGGCGAAGGACTTCTTTAACTTTTATCAAGAGTCAACTTGAAGATCATTTATTTGTTCTGTAACACAAAAAATCTATGTGGAAAACTTTTGAAAATTTTTCTGTGGAAATAATTCAACAATATCAGCACAACTGTAACGTAAAAATACTTCGAATTTTGCAAAATATTGATTGATTCATTTCCTTCGTATCAATCGTTTATAAAAATAATACGTTAATTAACATTTATAATAATTGGTTGAAAAAGTGTAGGAATTTGGGATTAGATGGGTAATTGAAATAATTTTATCATTAATGCAACAATTATTGGATGATAATAATAACTTTATGAAAAACTTTTGTTGAATGAAGCGTAACGTATGAAAAATGTATTGGTAATTAGTTTTTTCTTCGGGTAATCTATTCTTACGCGTCATGGCGTGATCGATAAATGAAATATGCGTGAAACTAAATAACCGAATGATTGAAAAGCGCACGCCGACGAGAAGACGAAGAAGGGCGCCTTCGTCGACGCGGCAAATGCTTTCATGTCTCGATGAAGAGTAAGAGGGCGGCTGATGGGCGGCTTGGTGCACAAACACGTTCGCGAAGATGCGCCGCGAGCGCGTTGGCGGCGGCTGAAAGAAAGCTGATAATTTAATATTACACGCTTCACAGCGGATGCGCGTAATAAATAAGAAATAAATGCGAGCGGCGCGGCGGCGGCGGCAAGATAGGCGGCCGTCTTCGTTCGCATATTGTGCGTAACGATATGCTGCGAGCGGATTATAAGACGAACGCAGTTCACTTATGCGTACACTAACGTAGTGCGCATTAAAAGTACAAAAGAAAAATATGGCAACGAACGAAGGAATTACAAATGTTTTTCGCTCCTGATGCTGAATTTTAAAGGATTTTCTTCATTAATTAATCCGTGTTCAGCGTCGGTTTGTATTACACGATTATATGTTGGCTTTTATTCTCGACATGCAAAACTTCTTGCTTAATTAACGAACCATAACAAGGCACTTGTTTTTTTCTTGTGCTTCTTCCTCATCGGTCGTTACATGCCGTTTATTTATTATATTAATCGCTGCATATGTTTGCATTTATTAACGAACTCTTTTCCTCGTCGGCGTTTTTTCCTTCTTCTCAAAAACAAAACGGAACGTGGCGGTTTTATTCAAAGGATGCGTTAATAAATTATACGCAAAATACTTATAGTAAATAGTAGATGGTTTGATACATTTTGAGAGCACGAAGAAAAAGTGTGAGTTATGACGGCGGGCAATTGAAGAACAACAATGGCACTCCGCCCGTGACGTTTGCGCTACTTGTCCTGTCAGTTGTCATGTGGCTTAGCATCACGGATAAAAATGTCGGCTAATAAAGCTCACGGGAGTCGGCGGCGGCAAACTTTTATGTAGTAACGAATCGCAGCCACTTTCGCTGCACGCTCGCTCCTTCGTCTTTTCCGTATTTTCCTCCTGCGTCCGGATATCTGTTTCCAGCGCCGACGCCGACGCCGACGCTGGCGTTGCGAGCTGTTTTAGTTTTGTCTACTGCTCAAAGTGGCTTGCCCATTGTTTCACTCCGCATCCAACGTATTTTTCTTGCCGCTCGCCCACCCGCCCCCCGGACCCAACATGCGCACCTTGCGTACAGATAACACAACGAATTTGTGCCTGTACAGTCCTAACATAACACCATTATTTCCGTTGTGTCTTAGGTGACATACAACTGTCCGACTTTTAAACAACAAACAAGTTTAACAAATTGATTATTTATTTTATGGTTTAGTACATTTATTTGCGCTAAATTATGGTAGTTTTTTTATTGATTACTATTTTACTTGAATAAGAACAGAGTACATTCGGGTATAACGATCGTCGATGTAACCATGAATTCACACAATTTTCTTAAACAAATACAAGTTTATTTTCATAGATGACCAACATTAAGAAAGATTTTAGGATTTTATTTATTGAGACAAGTAAGAGTATTCAATGATCCAGTAAGACGTAAGCTTTTGTTTATAACGACAAAATTTCGTCGTCCTTTTGAGATTACTATAACCAAAATTTAACGTATTTGGATTATATGTAGTTATAGTCAAGTTTGTGTCCGTTGTGTTCATTTAAGTTGCGTTTATGTCAGTTGATAATGGCTGACGAGTGCGCCAAATGCAGAAACATAAAGCTCAGGATACAACGGCAGCCGGTAACTCCATAAAAGCTCAACTTTATGAAAATCTTTCGTCAGTTTGGAGAAATTATGACGAGTGCCTTTTCATACGTTCGCTTCACATCGCATCGTCATTCGGCGCGTCACTTTACTATTCGGAGGTAGCGTACATACTTACCTTTCCAACTGTCGCACGGAGGCGGCAAACACAACTAACCTTATCTATTCGTTTAGTTTATGCATGCTGGTCCGTCGTTTGCCTTTATTTTACTTTCGGTTGACGCAAAATGTACCTACATTACTCAAGAGTTTCCTCAAGGATAATTTAAACTTATAAATAACAAGGAATATTTCATAGTTTTGCAATTAATATTAAGTGATATTTTGCGATTTAATGATTTTGTAAAATTAATTATTAAGGTACATATTTTATTTCTCACAATGGTCATATTTTATTTCTCACAATGGTCTGAATGGTCTTTTACTGTTTGTTTTATTGCAAAGTTTCACTTGAATTGAATTACATTTGCATAACATTTACTTTTGAAACTCGGCATCCGATTGCACTTGATGTATTTTTGGTCGTTGCTTTTGGCTGACTGCGAAAACGAAACCTGCTCGCAATTCTTGCAAAACACCAACCACCGAGCATATCAACTGACTCTCTCAATTCAAGAATAATGAATGAAGATCAGAAATACGATAGCAGCCTATTTATGTACATATTGATGCAATATTGCATTCGAGTTGACTTTACAATGAAAAAAATCACGTAAATTAGCAGCGCACAAGCTTATCAGCTACGAGGAGGTCGTCGTATATTTTAACCAATGGCATTAAAACCATTTGACATCACAATAAGTTGTTGGCGAAGAACTTGTTGTTGATAAGAACTCATTATTTTAATAAAGAAACTTTTAGCGGCACGATTTTAAAATACCGCCGCAGGAGGGTTTTACGAAAATTAAATTGACACAACAATAAATTGATTTGAATACGAGGACAAGGTAGAAAAATGCGCGCTTGCGATGACAAAAAAATGCAAAAGTTTAGCTCGCTTGTGTGGAGACATCAAAGAGATCATTGAACAACCGTGTGATTTATTTCGCGTTTGCGACGGTGTGCGCGTGTTACGGTTTTTTCATTCCAATTTATTGTTTTATTGCTTCTTTTTGTTTGACGCGCACATTCCGGTCTGTTTGCCCGGGCGAAATATACACACATGCGGCCACGCCACGCACACCGCGGAGGGCCGCGCGCGTAACGCGGTTTATGCCGACAATGCCAGGAATCGCGATTGCGGAATTGGAGATTCTTGTATGCATGGCGCGATGTCAAAGACGCGACGCGCGACGTACCGAAAACAAAACTGCACGTAGTCAACCGGAAAATTCAATCACTGCTCCCGTATTTGCCTGTTTGCAACCAACGCTTCTGTTTGTTGTCCTGCCACGTTGTTTAGCGTTCTTTTTCTTCGCAGGTTTTAAACACTTAATAAGCGCATTTTATACGTTGTAAAAGATGCGTTTTAACACGAAATATCCAAACGATCGGATGATTGGTTGATCTTGATTTTCTATGAAAAATATTGAATGGTTAATTAAGATCATTAAACAGGAATTTATTAATTAGCAAATGGCCATGGAAGGCAGGATGTATTTAAATCTAATTTTGTTTTGAAGAGAAGCAAAATCGTTGGTCCGAAGTTTGAATAAATGTTCTAGTTTTTAGGTATAATTTATTAACTTGTGGTGATGAAAATA
Organism: Aleochara curtula; assembly: GCA_963978815.1. Classification (NCBI taxonomy): domain Eukaryota; kingdom Metazoa; phylum Arthropoda; class Insecta; order Coleoptera; family Staphylinidae; genus Aleochara; species Aleochara curtula. The sequence continues at coordinate 11,951,937 of OZ022216.1, read as the reverse complement.
TTAGAGCAAAAATATTAGAGGTAGATAAGTTACACTGATTTTTCATCTTTTTTAAGTTGGAATTGTCACGTAGGAAATATTCTAAACGAATTTTAGCTCAAACAGAAAATTTATTGATCCTCAATTTGGACAAATATTCTAGTTCTTATGTACAATTTCATTAAGTATCTTCATATTTTCTTGTGATAAGACTATTGGAGAAAAGGAAAGATTAGTTTTTCTTCATTTTCAATCAATAATTTTTAAATGCTAACATATTTCTGTCTCGAATAGAAAATTCGTTAGTCGTCAGTTTGGAAAAATATTCCAGTTCTTAAGTATAATGTAACAAAGTAAAAATCGAAGTATATGTAAGTCAACGCCACCTCTTCTTATCATGACTACACTCATATAATACGTGATGACGTATTGCAAAGACGTGATATCATTTCTCCGGACTGGCATAGACAAATGAACCGGAAACATTTTTACTCGTTTTATGCCATTTCAAGACCGCATAGAAATGTCAACTCACTTATATAAAGTCGCCATTCATAAATTACATATTTTCTTGATTCATTCACCTGCTTTTCATTAATTTTTTTTAAACCAAAATGTGTGCGAAAATTTGACGATTGCTGCTGCTGAACATAATCGACTAAAAATGTAGATTTGGAACACGCTGTAGAGGAAGAATTTAGCCGACAAGAAAATGACAATAAAAACAAGGATGCGTCGCGAGTCGCGAACGAATGTGCGAGCCAGCAATGGATATGGAAGTTAAACGAAAATGACGGAATTGCAAAAGATGTACAAAAAATCGTGTGCGCCAGCGAAAATGCGCCGCGCCGTCACGAAAAACGCAGAACACGAAGGAAAAATTCATACACTTTATCCATCGGCAAAGTTTTTCATGCTAAAATAATTTATGGGAAATGACGTGATTTATCGCCCGCCGCCATTATTATAACTAATAACATCAACTAATTCTCGCCCAGATACCTCATACGCATTCCTGCGCACATTCGGCTGCTCGCCAATTGGCAGTCTCGCGTTGATTGTGTGCTCTTAGCCTCGAAACAACAAATACTAACAAATCATCGCGATAAGTCATTTCGTATTCAACTACTCTCCGATATTTTGTGTGAATTAGTTTGAATGATAAACATCACGAATTTATTTCAACGCATTCATCACATTTACTTAATTAATTTTATTCGGTTCATCATTTATAATTGAATCTATTTTATATTTTGACAGTTACTAATTAACAAACTCGTTTTGTATGGTTGGTATATTATGTTTTATCTCTTTTTGCTTCAAAGTTATTTCATTTCTTCCTGTGTTAAAAACTATATAAGAAACAAGTAGCAATGACTAATAACTCAAAGTCTACATGAACGTGAAACAGTTAAATTCCTCTACCTTTCTCATTTAGTTAAGACCACACACGTTGTAAGGTAGTTGTATGGTTTATGTGTTTGTTAAACATTAGCATCTCAGCAGTCAAGCGTCTTAAGTTGATGTGCCTATTTACTTACGTTTATTAACTAGAAATTAGACGATTAATTGATTACTTAATTCGCTGCGCACTGACACTATAAGCTCACAAGCGTATCACTCATATCAGCGAGGCATCTTTTGTTGAATGGTGTTGTTGCTGCTGCTGCTGTTGTTGTTGTTGTTTGTTGGGCTTTAAAACTGGAGCGTGCTCCACGAGCAGTTGGCTGAGCAACCCTCGAAAGATTAATTTCGGCGATAACTCGTTGGAGATATGACTAATTATCAACGCCACGCACTATTAACATCCACCTCGCATCTCTCACTCGCGCATACGCTCTTTATAATGCTCTCCTCTCCATTGCGCGTTTGCGCTCAAGCGCAAAAGACACGCATGTTCACCATATTGTTATGATGGCACATAATTTTCGTATACACTGTGTTTAACAATAAAATATTATATTGTGTCCTCGGAAAGTAACTGAAAATGTTCAGAAATTACCAACAATTTAATTTGAATATGCGAAAGGATAATTGGATAATTTAATGAAATTATAACATGGGGATAATTTTAAATGAGATAATTTCTAATTTGGCAATAAATAATCGTATTTCAATAGTGTTAATTTAGAAAATTAATACCTACGTGTACTCGGAAAGCTACTGAAAATTTTCATCAATTACTAAAAGTTTACTTGGACTAATGGACTAATTCAAAATATGATAGTAAATTATCGCATTCCTCTGAAAGTCATTGAAAATTTACATTAAATTACTGAAGGTTTATTTCAAAATAGAGAGGAATAATTGAATAATTTAATGAGGTTATTTTATGAATTTTTGAAAGTAATTGAGTACATTTGGAATGAGATAATAAATAATCGTATTTTAATATTATTAGTTATGAGCAAATCAGTGCACATTGTACGTAGGTATACGAAAAGTTTATTGATGCAATTTAATATTAATGTTCGTAAATATCAACAGTTTTGAAGCAGTGCGAGGCGCACGGTTTGAAACTGTCGGTGATCCTGCTGGTGATGCGCAAACATGCAGAAAGTGTGAACGCATGTCCTGCGTTCGCAACATCAACATATACGCGAAACGCGCGCGCGCATTCCGGACGAGAGCTGAAAAGAGAGAAGAGATTTAGGTATTCATGAGCACGCCGACACGATTCACGACTCTCCGGCAACTGTTTGGACAGGTAGTTTATATAAAATGCATGATGGCATGTGTCGGGGACTTCTTCGTTAACCCATTTAGCGCGCCTGCTACCTGATGGAGGTGTCCTCCAACGCGGAGCAGCGCGCATCCCGCTGTGACGCCACCAAATATAAAACAGCGCGGCACCAGATGAATTAGTTTATTTCGTTTTATTGGATGCTTTAATAACTCTCGGATTCATTAATTACTGATATGCCATGTTAATTATCCGTATGCGCTGTATGAAAATTATGGCATGTGTGGCGGCAATATTTCAATATTTATGAGTACGTACCTAATTAGGCATTTAAGATGGATGAATAATTTGTGTTTAAAGGTGCGTACCTACTGGTTTGAATGAACAAGAATGAGACGTGGAAAGAATTAGCGAATTAGATGTGTGATGTAAATGGAAATCGTAAATAAGCATTTTGGCGGCGGTGGTTGGTGAACGCCGGAGGCAGTGCGTTGACATATTGAATGAGTGCGTACCGAATTCGAACGGATTTTGTGCGCGCGTAGCGTGTGGTAATGCATAACTGTGCAATTTACCAGCACGCCGCCCCCGCCGAAGCAAGCAGGCAACCCTTTATATATGTATGCCACCATTCGCACACAGCGTGTTTGGGTTTCATTGCGGAATTCAATTTTCAGGTGCAATTATCACGCGCTTGAGCAGCCGCTGCCACCGCTGCCATCGCCACCGCCGCCGTTGCCGCCTTTTGTCCCCGCACACTCATTTTACATTTTGATAACACATTTGATGGTCGCACACGTGTGTTTTTATTTCCGCTTACGTGCGACTTTTTTTTTTTGGAGTGTGCACTGCGTGATAATTTTCAGTTTTATGTGGGTAATAATAAATTAAAATAAATTTTAATTAAATAAAATTCAAATAATAACAAATGGCCAACAACCGCATAGCGGGCGCATGGTAACGGCGCGTGTGATGTAATTCCGTACGACCTAGTTAATTTTTTTTCTGTCGCTCCCTTTTCTCGTTATCGCCGCCGTTCTTCATCCAGATTTCCATCGCGCGCGGCGTAATAATCATCATAATTTCTCTCAATAATGATCATGAATCTTCTTCGCGCCGCCGATACCAATCAACGATGTTATTAAACATTAATTTTGCGAGCGGGCCTCTACTAAAACTTCCAATGAAAGAAATTATTAAAAAACTTTTCGGCAGCTTCGTTTTATTTACGCCATAATTTCCACAGCGACATAATGATTGCAAACTTGTTCATGTTTTTTCATCCCTTGGATTATACCAGAAGAATATTATTTCATCTCTTTCGCTATATTTCTTTTTTCACATAGGACAGGATGGAAGATGATCGTAAACAAATTATCATTAGACTTCTTAAGGAGAGTAATAATTCCAGATTTATCAATAAGATTTTGAGTGAAAATTTGTTTTTCAGCTACGTTCTAGGGAGTTGAAATGATCGTAAACAATTAAAACTTATGAATTAAGTCTTGACGAAGTCTGATAATTACAGATGTGTTAATAATTGTTCTTTGATTTTGTACTCCACAAGGAATTGCTAGAAGATTTTGGTAGATTTGTTTCTTTATTTTTCATCCCCTAAAGAGAGAGTTTTTTCCTTCCTTGACATGTCGGTTGCTTTTTCTTTGGCAAAGGGGATGAAATGATCATAAGCGAATAAACAGACAACTGTCAGGGCATTTGCGAATTATTCCCGGAGTGACAATCGGCAAGCGAGCGTCGAGTACACCCCCGATGCGCAGCGGTTTGACTCGATTGAGTGTGTCATTTTTGGTAGTTTTGCGCTCGGGGGCCTGACGAAAAGCTATAATGCCGCGAGGGAGGACAAGGAGCGTGGCGGTCGGTCAGTCCATTGCATCGCACATCGTTACACTTCTTGGCGATGCTCGTATTGACCGTGCGCCGTGTGCGGGGGTCAGCACAAAACAAACATGAAACGGCGACGCATAACTATTATTGCGGGCAAAGTTGCGCACTTTGGCGTAAAGTTTGCAGCGTCAAGTGCTTTCTTCGCTGTTTATGTGCATTTTTCCGCATTTGTGGCCGACTCCTTTTCCGCGCATCCTCGCGCACGCGAAGGGTTGTTCTCTCAGTTTGACGACTCATGCATATCACTTACGTGCACGCGTAATCCATGTCAACAAATGTTGATTTCGAATGCGTGATTTATACGTGTGTAAAACACGCTATAAAAATATATTTGTACAGATCAAACAATTCTCAAAAGACTTGCGTGAAATGCGAAAGCAAGAAATGTTTATAGCTCTTTTCTCTTCTTGGAAGCAAGCACAAAGCTATTGCAAGATATGAAAATATTTAGCGAATAATTTCTCTTGAGGATATTTTAGAATGACATTAAACTCTCGCTTTGCTTTGAAATGAGAATAGAGTGAATGTTTGATGGAAAACACGAGGAAATTTGTGTTAAATTACATTAGAACGAAAATTCTTTTGGATCTTCTGTGTGGTATCTCTCTGTTCGTAACAATTTGAGTTGCAGTATCTCGACGAAATAGTTTTTCGTTTGGCGCGTCGCTTCTGGTCATCGGCGCACATGACATGGCAAAGTGCTTCGCTCGGCGGCAAAGAAGTTGCAGTACGCCAGCCGCCTTCGGGGGCTGAAGACGAACGCCGGCTGAGACTAGAGATTAAATACTTTCGTAATCGACTCTACGTGATGACCAATTTATTTTTATTCGCGCACAAAGTGCGCTCGCCGAGTGCGAGCATTAGACGCAGCCAGCAAGAAGCTGCAGAAACAAAAAGATAAACTAGCTGAACGTTAGATGCCGGCGCGCAGCGCACACAAACTTTTCCTATTCCGGGATTACTTCGGCATTGGCGTTCCACATAATCAAAGCCATCGGCGGGCGGCAACACAATGAAACCGGCAAGCGGCGCGCGTCTCCTACCTAAACGCTGAAATACAACGCACGCGCGAAAAAAACTAATATTGTAATTGCGCGCGTTTTTTCGCGCCCGTCCATTCGTTTTCGCTTTTTTCGGCTTTGTCGAAAACGTTAAATTTTTTCAATGTTGCATCGCGCATCGTATAGACGCGCTGCTCGTCTCTAGTTCTTAGTCGGGTTTATTTATGATGGCACTTTATATACAAAATGGCATGTTTTTCTTACCCTTTACGCGCATCCGCTTTTTGTTCACGCTTGCGCCGTTGTTCTTCCTTCATTCGTCCTCTTCTCCGTGTTCGCGAAAGGCAATCATGATGGTGTCGGCGCGTCTACGCGAAAATCTCTGTCATTCGCCTCATTCGCGTCGAGATTTACCTACTGGTTGTTGTTGGAAAATTGCACATTTATCCTATAAAAATTGCATCGGCTTCGAGTTGCGTGCAACAAACACTTGGTGGAATTTTGCTATGTAAGTTCGATTCAGTTAACTGGCGTAAAGAAAAAACTAAACTAACGATGCTGAGATGTATGCGATAATAATCCGGGTGGCGCGAGGCGGTGATTCACATAATGGATGAAGGGATGAAAAACTGATGATGACGATCGAAATCACAAAGAGTAGATAAAGAATCTAACGACATGCGAGATAAATAATTGCTTGCTGCAACTTGTTTATGCCTAATGTTGTTGAGTGATTAGGGGGAGGGGGGGCCGACGAGAGAGTGTGTAATTTTATTAGTTATGAAACATTTATTAGACATGCGCTCTCGAATCTTTAACATTTACAGGCGATAAAAACGCAAAATACGAATGGCGTGCGCGTAGAAATGGTGCAGTTGACGCACACTTAAAATGCAGACATTTCGGCGAGCGCGGAAATGTGTTCGATTGTTCGTTTGATTCGTTTTTGCTCGATGTATTTTACGACAGCGACGGCGGCAGCAAGCAGCGGTGGCAGCGGCAACGGCAACGGTCGTCGTTTACGTATTTATGCAAAGTTTACGAGAGACGATTTCTTGGCGTTTTCGGCCGCCACCAACGCCGATTTTTAAGACTTATGAGAATACGGGGGGCGGCGCACGTCCTCTTTATCCGCGCCGCGTCTCTTCTTATCGTTACTCATTCGCCCGGAAAAATCAGCATTTTCTTTCAGCGCCGCGGCTCGCCGTTGACAAGAAAAAAATATATATCAGCAGCAGGCGCGCGCGCACGCGAAAAACTGTCCTGCAGCGCGCATGCGTTTGCTCGAATGAATGAATGAATAAATGAGCGCGTGCGCGGCGTACTTCATCCCTCTTTCGATATTTATGTTTCGGGGATCGGGCGCTTCATTAGCTTTATTGAACGCGTCCATAAATCCTCAAACGGCGGCGAACAACAACACAATAACGGTTTACCGTGGTCGGTCAATGAGGTTAAATAAAGTGCATTAGTCCGCAAACGGCGCCAAACGAAAACTTGAAATGGAAAAGTTTAATTCGCGCAATTTGTCACCGAACCAGACATGCTAGCTGCTTCTTCCCATTCTTCTTCGTTTTCGTCGTCTTTTCCTTATTTATTGACAATTCATTCAACACCATTCCAGTTCCAGTAGTTTGCTCGCGGGCGCACACGTAGATAAAAGAAGCATATTGAAAAAAAGTTGATAAGTTTGTACTGATAAGAAATTATTTATACGGTTGCTTTGTGCAATTACCGAAGAGTGTTGATGGGTCGCATGCTTAAAGATGCGAGCAATTTAGCATGCAGCGCACGCAGTTTATTATCGCGCAAACCCAATAATTACACAATTAAACCGTGCCACGCTCGACGTTTACAAACAACTAGCGCTAGCGAACCGAGCGCAGTGGAGAGTGCCTTGAGAGCAATGCATGCAGATTGCTTGTGCTGCTTGTTGCTTCCTTGCTTGTCTTGTTTTTATAATCAAATAATAGCATTTGCCGCTTCTATTATGCGCTTATTAACTACCCGAACGGCGTATCCGGCCAACGTTTATCGGTGCGCTCCAGAAGAAGCTTGTTTATTAAAACGCCCCGAATGCGCCCGCCGTCCATAAATCAAGCCCGTTTTTCACGTCTCATTATTATTTACAAGTTAATGTTGTCGCCGAATCGCCCGAGAATTTACAGCATGTTCAATGCCTGCCTGCATCCCTAATCAGCCGAACATAAATCTATGTTAAATGCTGAATTATATAAAATTATCAATACTCTCCATGTTCCTGTTGTTTATTATTTCTAACATGGCATTATGCGTAATTTGCGCACATGCTGCTGTGTACGTAGGTGATACGTGTTTATGTTGCACCCTTGCAGTAGTACATAGTTTGTTTATTGTACTTGGGGCAATTTCTGAAATACTCAACAACGTCTCGACACATGCATTTTACGCCATCCGGATCGAATGATGATAATCTTTAAACATTCGGTGTGAATCTTAAATAAGCTGCATTAGCATACGAAAGTCGTCTTGTCTTTTGTTGCAGCATATCGCATGCTGTTTTGCGTACGTACTTACATACTTGATGTTTCATCCGTTCGATTTTAATAATGTTTAATAATGTTGGTCGTGAATTTTATACGAAGAAAATGAAAATGCACGCAGAGTGTAAATTTACGACGATAAACTATTATATCGCCTCGTTATACGCGCATAATCGCTGCATATTAAGATTTTATGGGCGCGTTTGATAAATGTGCGCACTTGTCACTTGCTCAATTGCGCTCACTTGCAACGCTCGAGTGTTGTTGTTTTTTTGGGTATTTGTTTTATTGTTTTTCGGCACAGTACCTACGTAAACAAAAAGCTGAAGCGCGTGCATAAATGTGTGACGTGAAGGTCGCCGCCCCCTCTCGTTGCCATACTTCAAAGCACTTGCCACATCCGCGTCGCTCGTAAGTCATCCGCGATGTAATCCTCACATTTATAATATTTCGGACAGGTCCTTTCGCCAACAATGTCAGGCCCTTTATGACTCTCGCCAAGGAGGTGGTCGCCGCGAACGGCTAAGAACTACGTCGAAAACAAGTAATTTCACATACGCAAGCTCGCCCGCGCAAATAACATAAAATGCTGGGAATTCGCCGTATAAATTACGCCGTATTAAGGGCGAGAGAGCAAGAGAGCTATTAAGTTATATGCGTGTATGACAATAAAACACAATGTTGAATATTGCGCAAGATATGATGGTTAAAAGCCGACGAGTCAATAAACTGATTGTGTGCGCGCGCGCGCGCGCTCGCAAGAAGAGAAGTATCATCTCCTTCTCGTGTTTGGTGACACACGAGCAAATGCAATCGCAGTGCAGTTGGATACATGATGGTAGGGTAGTAGAGGTAGCATTGCGCATTAGATACCGTTCAACATGAATGCTTTGCACTGCAGTGCATCGCATTGCATTGCGCGAGTGTATTCAGAGTTGGAAGCTTATTCGAGTGTGTCGCACAACTGCATGTTGTAGTTACATTGCTCCGGAGACAGCTCGATCCATTGTGCATTCGTACTTGCGAGCGCACGATATGAAAGGGCATCGTACAAGCTCAACTACTCATGTAAATCCGACTAATTGTATTGCCACAGATACCCAGCCACTTGTTCCACGGATCCTTTGCCGGCCCCGTCCTTCCGGGTTCGATTGCCATCAACATGGCTTAATTTCAAATACAAATCGTATGCATTACACGCAATTGCAATAATCACTTGTCTGATTGACCATTATGATTAAAACTTGCCAAGCTATGAATCATACATAACAAATTAATTAAACTTTTCTCTTGTTTGTTGCAGGATTTAAACTCGTCTACTTTAATTGGTAAGTGAATTAAACTACTTGATAATTTAGATCATTCGTAATGATTGAATGATAAATTGTAAAAAAGCGATGAAAAAAATGTGAACGAATCATAAACATCCGATAACGCCGAGAGACATTATTATGACGGTCACATTCCGATGGAAGCACGTACGTGAATGACAATTAATATTACGCTGCACATCCGCATGTTGAGCGCACGCTATCAGTCGCATTTTGTTGGATGTGCGCCGCCCGCCGCGGCAAAGGCGACGGCAATTTTCATACGAATGGAAAGGTTGCGCGGGTCGCGCCATTGTCGACTGCATTCGTTATAAAAGTGCGGATGCAGATAGTGTGGGCATTTGCTGCCGCCGCCGCCGCCACCGTACATTACGCGTGCCAAACATAATTGCAGAGCGGCAGCTTTTCGACGGCCGCGGCGGCGCTCGCGTGCGGCGTTTCGTCGAGCGGAAGAGTTAAATGAAATGAAATAGGATATGGAAAGTCGCGCCAGCTCCCAAGAGAAATTACACCTACAAGTATCGTTGTATTTATTTATGAGTGGCTTGTATAAATTCGCGTGTCCTTCGCATTTAAATTTAAATTCGGCGTCGCCGCCACCATCACCGCCCTCCCCGGTTTGCATATCTCTCGGTACGCACTCATTCCCAATTTTCCTCCGCGGCTGTGAGCATTCCCGCTGTCTCTCTCTCTCTGCCGCTCTCGCTCTTTGAAAACGCAATGCGCGCGCGTGCACGATTATCACGAAAATTGATGTTCGTTACGTATTCCCTCGATGTCAATTATCTTCTCGTTTTTTGCACGCGTGCAGAATGCGTGCGCGGAAAAATGAATTTATTGGTCAGAGTTCATGTTTAGAGTGTGCGCGTTTCAAAAAATTTGTTTCTTCCAATAGAAACGTTTTGCAAGTAGGTATTTGTTGTTTTACCTACGTGGCTTTATTTATTTTATTTCGATTTATTGCAAATTCAATCAACAATCGGTGATTTCATATGCTATTGATTGGTTATTAAGAGAAATTGAGGCAAAAAATTGAAATTTGATTGAACGTAAGTGAAAACACTCGGTAGTGCATCGCGCGTAAAATGAATGTAAAAACAATTAAACAATATTTTTACTCGCTGCTAGAATTTTTGTGGAAATAACGCAATGGAATATATAGTTTTTAATTGAAGTGAGTTTTAGCCCGTAACGTTTGGCGCATTTCGACTGCAAATAAAAGTGCAATATCATGCGACCAAAAAAAATATTGTTCATAAAATTTCACATTCGGTATTCATCGCGCGCATGCATTACTCTCTTCCTCGCGATGAAATGAAATTGTATTGCACGTCTATTTGCACGTTGCAATATTCACCGCGAGCGCCGGCAAGGTACGTGCAAAGTGCATTCACGTAATAAGTTTGCGAATTGTCCAAATGCTCGGCGCAACTTGCTGATAACAATGAGGTTTTGGTCGTAAGTAAGAAGGTAACTTAAACACTTGCACGAATTACCACGTGTTGCTAAATTGTCTGCTAAATTTCGCAAACACTTAGTAGTTTATTGCCTTCGCCCTATTTGCAAATAATCTCGCGGCTAATCAAATAATCTTTCGAAAAAGGAAATTTGAGTGAAAATTACAACGATAAAAAGTAGGGGGTAGGTAAATGGTACGTGGAAGTGGAGTAATTTGAAACCGTCATTTACATCCGAGAGGCATTTGAACGTATTTCCGGTTGTACGGTAATACTTTTTTGGGGGTTCATTCGACTATTTGTTCGGCCGAGTTGCGCGGTGTTTGTTGTTTAGGAGACTATTGATGTTTAAGGTTGTAAACATAAAGCTAAGATTCATTAGCATTCGGCGCGGGCGCACGGCACACAGTTTGTTTAATTACAAAGCGCCCAACAAGTGTACAGGTTCTCCCCTAATTAACTGGATACCTATCTCGCCGATGGGTCGCATCCTCACAACACATCCTTTGGCCATCCGGTGAAACCATACGCTTTCACGGCGGTGGTGGTGGTGTTGGCGAAGGTGGTTTTACGAAAACGAAAGTAGGTACGCGCCGGATTTGCGTCGCCCGCTTAATTACAGACAATCAGGATTATGAAAAGGAAACGCCAAGGCGGAGAGAGGAATTCGCCTTATGTTTTCTTCCTCGCGGCTAGTGACCGTCCTTTTCGCCGAATAACGCGTGGAATGCTCTTTATCCTTCCTCCTCACCTTTGCCTTGGCTACCTTTGTGGTTTTACCCTTGGCGTAAAACAAGCAAGCGAGCTGTGCGCACCGAGTGTTGAAGTAAAATCTATGCCGTTGGCGTTGCTCAATTGTAAAGAAAAAGTAATTGAAATGTATCAATTATAAGACGTAAATTGAATTTGAATTCTTTTACGAGGCATTCAAGTGTCAAATTTGCTTCATTCAAATCCAACAGGTGAGGATAATGCTCATTACGATTAAGGCGCGTATCAATGTGTTGATTTAAGTAGAAGGTGCGATTTTATGTCTTATTTTGCGCGGCGGTAGACACCCTCTTTGCCCAATCGTCTGCTTTTTTTAACGAGGACGCGACGCGCCGCTTTTGAAATTCTTCAGCGACAATTGGACTTTTGCGTGCACATTCATTTCCTGATCCATCTGGCGTTGTCCTCGCGCGCGCCGACAATTGCCTGCCTGCCGCCGCCGACAAATGAATGTGCTCCATGCTGATAACAGCGAAAGGTCATAGTTACTTTATTTCACTTGCAAAAATAACGCTCATTTCAATGTGTCTCTCATTCGGCGAATGGCTTGGCGTTGTCTTCGTCCGCTCGCTTGCTCGCTCGCCGCCGTCGACAATATAAAAGAAGCGTCCTCGACTTGATGTGAATGCTTTTAGAATTTCCTTATATAAAGGTGCGCCAACGAAGTTTAACGTAATTAAAAGAGGCATACTCGAAGCTGGAAATCATTAAAATCTATTAAATTCAATCTAAATGATTGAAATATAATTTGAGATATTTGCTCAAGTAGTGGAAATGAAGAAATGGGGGTGTTTTAATGGAGATGATTTTCTGGGTACACTTGGTGGAGCGGTGATGTGAAGGAAGTGAAAATAGGGAAATAAAATAAGAGCGCTGAAAGTAAAGCAAGCGGCGACAACGATGTGCAGCGAGCAGCAGCAGCACAGTACGGTCGGGAATATTTAAATTTTTCCTTCCGCGAGCACTATTCGCTTTTAAATTTCGAGTACACTTGTGCATCAATAGATAGATAGTTGAATAAACGTTTGATGATACGAGCGCGCGAATAAGGTGCTGCCCGCACAAGTCGAAGAAGATACAAACTTGAAAGCGAGCTGGCGAAGAAATCTTCGATATTCATCTAATTTTGTTGCTCGCACAGCGCGCGTGTAATTCCGTGGTTGCTTCTTTTACAGTTTCCCATAAAAAAAAACGCACATAGCAGTGCGAGAAATGACTCTCGTATTTCATTTCGTTTGCGTTCAGGAAATTGACGAATAAATGTCTTCTTTAATGTGGTTAAACACCACTTTTGGAACCATTCAAGATATACGATTTCAAACTACAATTATGTTATAAAAATACACTAAAAGTTTACGTTATTCGCAATTACTTTTAGTGGAATAGCGTATTTAAATTCCTAAACAATTGAACATATTTTTTTGAAAATTATAAGAAAATGATTTTAACAAAAATATAAAAATTATTCGGGTATAGTAGCTCTTCAAGTATAGTATCAAGTATAGTGGTTTTGTTTCCTTATATGCTTTTTCAAACTTTTAGACGTACAATTGTTGTTTGTTGTATTTTAGTATATTTTAAATATTAAGAACGACCCTTAAAGAAATTTAATTTATATTTTGTTCGGTAAACAAATTTAAATTAATTCAAGAAAAGCAAAATAAACAACGATTTGATGTGAATGTAATCAACACGCAATCAAGCAGGATAAGTTGAAATGATTGACACGATTAAAATAATTTAACTGTCACTCAAAGAGCTTTAACGCATTCGAACGGGTCGAGCGTCAGGCGTCAGAAGTTGAAATTGTTTCCGCGCAACAGACGCGCATTTCCATACAGAGTCCACATTTATGCATTAGCGAACCGTGCAATTGCTGAGAAGTGGTAACATTTATCAGTTCACCGCGCTCGTCAACTTTTACCGATATTATTTGCGCTCGAAACCCAACCAATTTTCGCCGACACCTTCTAGTTTACTGGCGCACCGTGTCCATCTTCCTCATATCATATAATAACGCATAATAACAATAATCATGGCGAACCGAAACCGAGCACAAAATCAAACATGAAATACATATATACACACACACATAGCAGCAAACACTAACAATTATCATTTTCACTCTTACTTAACGCCGGGTTCCACGTGTGATTATATGCATTTTATTCATCGATGCGTGGCTGCGCGTCTTCTCGGCATTGTTACTTACACACTTGTGTGATTTTCTTGTTGGTGCATGTTGCGCCCGAAGCGTTGAATGCCGACGTAATTATCACCTTTCCACGACGCGCAGCAACTGATGTATTATTTTTACTTGGCCAGAACCGAACAACAATATTCGTGCGCCTTCTTCAGGTGCCATTAACGCGCTGGCCGGCTGCTGCGCTCTCGCTGTTAACTTTGGATCTTGATCAGACGATAATGGTCAACAAGCAGCGAATCTCTCACTTTATCTACCGTTTATTATTTATACAGGACGTTGGTAAATTTATTAGTATTTGCGTCAATTTATCAATTGCCTGGTATACGTGCTCTGATACAAAGTAATGGATTTTCATTGTAGGAATTCATGTCATTTCGTGCTTTATTAAATGCAGGTGCGAATGGAATTTGATTGATACGAATGAAAATTGAATGGCGTTTTTGAAACATGCTTATTGCATGCTTCCGATTTCGGCATTCATATACCTTTAACAAGCTTCTCGTGCTGGATGCTGTGTGCGCGCGCGCTTCATCAATGACTGGGATGACCGAGGGCAACTTTGCGGCTGGATAACAATGTCTGTTATTAAAACTACCTCGCTTATTATTCCCCAGCACTTTGCTTGTTTTGTATTTGCGCTCAGCATCAACAGTTTTCCGAACGCGCGATAAAGGTTGTGAGTAATGTGTGAGCAACTCGTAGGTTGGTACGTAGTAATATCTTTTTAAAAAGATGCATCATGATGCGTGGAATTGATAGCAAAGTAGTTTTTAATAGACGTAATGGATCTTACATTACGAAGGTACTTGATGATAGTTTGCACACTAAATGATCGAATTACATTCTTATTTTTCACGTTACTTACATCTATTTTTCGATTCGCACGGTTAGTTGTTGAAGTAATTGTGTAAAACATAATTACAACATTTTTAATTATATGAATGCATCTATTTATTAAATTTAAGTATATGAAAATTAAGTACCTGCCGTCTGTAAGTAGTAAATTAAAAAATGCTCAAATTTATGCCAAATTCTGCATACGACTTGAAGTTTTTTCAATAAATCGTCTCTAAATTAAACATAGTGGAGAAAACTATAATGGGGGAGTATTTAGGTGAGATTTTAAATAGATAGCCTAATTCGAAATAAAATCCGGAGACTGCTTTGTAGTCTGGAAACTATTTATAAGAAAACTTTACTTGTTTATCTATTACTTAAGGTTACTTTTATAAATATAGAAAATCAACTTTGGATGCTAATCAAGTTTAAAAAGAACGAATTTGACTTCCGATACAGCAACCTTAGGGCAATGGGAGTCAGTTTGTCGGGTAATAAATTCGGTGCTTATCGTTAAAGTTCATTTGGCGTAAAAGTACATTGGCGAGGTGTAAAATCAAATTACTGCTGTCAATAACAATCGCGTAACGACTGCAGCCGCGAGAAGTTCATACAAGACGGGGTAGGTGCAGAAAGGGTAAAGAAGGCATTTTCTTAATTTTTGGAGCGCGGTTTTGTAGATATGACGATAATTTCCATTGCCCACTAACTCTCATTACCCAGTTTGCTCTTACATCTTTAACGAGATACTAAGGAGACGACTGATAGTGCCAAGAGTGAATATGAATAAAAATTGTGATCGCGAACGTTTAAGTATTAAAATATATTACTCTAAAAATCAGTTGATAAATTAGAATTGCATTTTATTTTGATTAAGAAATAATCAATTGTTAAATCGGCTTATGATTAGAACTGAAAGCATAATTTTCAAAGTGCATTTGTATAACAGGATTCCATAAAATACTAATAACTATTATCATTAACGCAGTTTTGATGCGAAATATATCTAGTTATTAGAAAAGTCATGATAACATTTTAATTAATATGTACTTTTCTCGCCACTCAACTAATTAAAATGCAAGCTCCTACTATACTATAAACAACGCATTACATTTATAAAGTTTGAAAGAAAATGCTAGTGTTTTTTCAATGGTTAGTTATACGTATTATGTGAAGAGAATAATGAACAGTTGATATGTTATTTTATAGTGGCGTTAATAATAGTACATCGTTCGCTATAGTTACATTGTCAGAACAACAAACACGATATTAAAATAACATTTAATTACCAGCTTCATAATGTAAACATAACGATGACATGCTTACAAGTTTTCACAAACGACGCATTTAATAACGTTTTACATGTCTGTCATTCGACGCATATATTTAATTTGTTGCATTATAGTTTCACAACGCGTTTATGCGCGCACACTACTTTGATATAACAACGATACATGCCTACTTCAAAGTCTGTTGTTAATCATAACGAAGCCGATTAAATTATATTAAACGCAGTGGTAGTATAAATATGCACAGGTATAATAATAATAATACTAATAATGGGAGTTAAAGATGGATATAAAAAAGCTGAAAATAAAAGGAAAGATTAACTTTTTTCATCGGGGTACTCAACAAATACGAGAATTTACGCCACGTTAGAGGGTTATTCGTTCGTTTAAGTACATTGAAATGTAAATTTTTAAATCAACAGATTGGATACGAATACATTGAACATATTTGAATTTAGCGGCATTCGTCATACCGGCGCGCAGTTGTTGAACATTCGGTGACAAACCGCAAATCCAACCCCCAATAGCTGCCGCCCCGTTGCGCAAACAGCTTTAGTAATAAATGAATAAAACACGCAAGCAGCCGAAACATTTTACGGCTGTTCGGCATTAGTTGCTTGTTTGTACGGACTTGGGGCTCGATGTTGTTTTTTAGGAGGTGTTAAAAAAGTAATTAAATTTTTATAGCGCTCGCAGTGGTCGCATTTTGTCGCTCGTTTAAGTATGCTTGGATCCCAACATTTGCCGCCACCCGCGTATATCAAACAAGAGAAATCCCAGCGATTGCGCGTGCAATTTCATCACATTTGGCACATGCAGAACTGCCTGCCAAAAGATGCCCTAAAAAATGGATGTGTATATAAGAAAAAAGCGGGGAAATTGTATTAAACACAGTTACTTATAGTTTTATTGCGCAATCGGAGCGGAATTTTTTCGCGCAAGTTTTGATGATTTTATTGCTTGTTTTTTGCTTGGGATATTTTTTACGCTTCCGCTTCTTTAACTTTTTGGCAAAACTATCGTAATAATATCAAACACCAATCGTGTATTAAGGCAGCAAAAAGCGAGCTGGAAAACAATAAAAATCGTCGCCAACGAGGGCGGCGGCGTCACAAACAAATTTCAACATCGACACTTTCAGCACTCTTCCATTCATCTGCGCGTCGTCCCGACGTCCTTTTTCTCAGCGCCAGCGCACCGCGTGTATATTCGTGGCGTTGTTGGTATTATTGTTTGCTTGACTGCGCTGGCAACGGCATTCTGGAGACGGCAAACTATAAACATGTCGTCTTCGATCCTGGATGCCACAACTTTAACGACACTTTCCACACTTCTCCATACATCTCTATAGACATACTACCGGTTCGGTATATATGCGGCACGTTCGCTAAAGTAAAAGCCTTAAACCAATTTCACTTTGACTTGATAACTTGTTTTCGTTGTTGCCCTCAAAAGTACGTTAAAAGTTTTATTCGACAAAAGAAAATGCCCGATTTAAATGCGCAATATTAATGGGCATGCATTAATAATTTGTTTTACTTGTTTATATCAATAATTAATCAATTGTTGGATAATTGTATTAATTAAATTTAATGATTAATCAATATGCGTTAAATTACATATATCAAACTTATGAGTACGTATGTACTTTAAAGACAAAAATTTGTGTCTTAGAACTGTGAGAGACCTCTTGTGTGGTGCGTAAACACCAATGTGGTAAATATTTTGCTTTATACTTCTATGGCAGTGATTCTCAACATTTTTTCGTCGCTGCGCAATATAACTTTTACTAGCTATGTATTTATTATTTAGCGTTATACTTTAAGCATTCGGTGGCACACCTAAGTGATCCGGCACTGTGGTTCAGAATTACTGATCTAGCCCACTTCTGAGGCAATGCCAATGTATATAAGGTCACTTGTGAGACAATGTGTACCAGTCAACACTATAAGATACTGTTCGTTTGGATTCGAGGTGCCTATCTAAATGCCTATCTCTTTGCTATCAAAATGTTAAGCCTTATTTTTTGTCCGTTGATTTAATCATTATTTTATGCAAAGAGATTTCATACAGTGCTATTTATTTGATGTAATATAATAACACTTTGTAGCTCATTCATTTATCATGATGGAATTTTTAAAAGGATCTTTGCTTTATATACACAACACATATTTGTTCAATTTATATAAATATTAATTAATGTTTAATTTGTTTAGACTTTGACAATTACTTCTTTTCTATGGTGAGAGGATTTATGATGGTGATAATCAACACCATACTGAAGAATGATAAAGGCAGATTTTCATAAATTCCAATCATAGAGGTTGCTGCTACATAGTAAATGAATTAATTTTTGGGAATTTCTGGTGGTCATTGTTCATATTTATGACCAAAATGTATTTAATAATATTTATCTTTTTAGACTACTCTATATCATGCCTCTGACAAATGACTAACAAGGGTGATATTCAAGTAAATAAGGAGATGCCTAGACATGTAATCTTCTTTAAGACTAGCCCTTAAGGATGACTGGACAAGAATATATGGATAGAACATTACCAAAATTTATCCGTTTTGAATGTGATTGTTGTTCATTGGGCAAACCGTTGTCCTAGTGTGGAAGCAAATGAGAATACACAATTGTCTCATAAACATGGAACACTTCAACTACATTTCCAATCATCATAATGCAAATTCTAATGGAGGTGGCTGAAATTAACTTGGTAAGTATATTCACACTTATGCTTTGCTTCAGTTTTTTACTTTACCCACAACTTTCATACTTTACCCACAATAACTAGTTATGTACTCTTCTAGAAAATTCATCATAATGCCACTTCTGATCCTGCCAGCTGGAAAATACTAGATAAGTATGTTGGCACATGTGCTTTGGTACATGTTTGCCACTTGATTTTATTATAACTTTTATAATATATCCACAATAACTAGTTATGTACTCTTCCAGAAAATTCATCATAGTGCCAATTCTGATGCTGCCAGCTGGAACGAACTTTGTAAGTATGTTGGCACATGTGCTTCGGTACATGTTTGCCACTTGGTTTTATTATAACTCTTATTGTTTACCCACAATAACTAAATATGTATTCTTTCAGAAAATCCATCATTTTGCCACTTCTGATGCGGCCAGCTGGAACGAACTTGGTAAGTATGTTGGCACATGTGCTTCGGTACATGTTTGCCACTTGATTTTATTATAACTTTTATAGTTTATTCACAATAACTAGTTATGTACTCTTTCAGAAAATTCATTGTAGTGCCACTTCTGATGCTGCCAGCTGGGACGAACTTGGTACGTATGTTGGCACATGTGCTTCGGTACATGTTTGCCACTTGGTTTTATTATAACTCTTATTATTTACCCACAATAACTAAATATGTATTCTTTCAGAAAATCCATCATTGTGTCACTTCTGATGCTGCCAGCTGGAACAAACTTGGTAAGTATGTTGGTACATGTGCTTCGGTACATGCTTGCCCCTTACTTTTATTCTAGCTACTGTAGTTTAGGAATTATTACTTATTATGTATTTATTTGCAGGTATTTGATGATTATTCAACATGATCCATTCGTAGGACAAGCGCCCGGGGTAATTTTAACTATATCGTATTGTACATTGTTATGGATATCATTTTTGATAATAAATTGATCATTAAATTTGAATTACTAGTGCTGACACCTATTGTAGGCAATAAAACTTATTGCAGATACCATTACCTTACTCATAGTTCCGCCATTCACTCATAGATGTCGCCACTAGTAAATGCATTATTGGTTGCCTATAAAAAAGTTTCAAAAATTTGTAGCTCTTGCTCCATGCGTGTCATTGAAAAAGTTTCAATGTTATCAGCACTGATAAGTCGAAAACTTTTTCGTCACAAAAGTGAAATTTTACAAATTAAATAACTCTTAAACTAATTGCCCTACAGTGTTGTGTGATAGCTTATTTTAATCAGCTCATCGAGCTTACCCCGGATACCAAATTTCAGCCATTTTGATTTCATATTGTAATTGAAAATAGATTGTGCTCAGACTTAGCATACAGGTAAAGCTCATCAAGCTGATTAATATAAGCTATCACACAACACTGTAGGACAATTAGTTCAAGAATTGTTTAATTTTTAAAATTTCACTTTTGTGACGAAAAAGTTTTCGACTTATCAGTGCTGATAACATTGAAACTTTTTCAATGACACGCTTAGAGCGGGAGATATAAAATTATTGGATTCCAATTGGATTCTTATTAGATTCCGATTAAATTCTTATTAGATTCTTATTGGATTCTTATTAGATTCACTTTGAATTCTTATTAGATTCTCATTGAATTCTTATTAGATTCTTCTGATTAGAGTCTTATTGCATTCTTACTAGATTCGCATTGGATTCTTATGAGATTCTTTTTAGTGGATTCCTATTAGAATGCAATCAGAATCCAATTTCAATCGAGTAAAAATCCACTAAGAAGAATCTAATAAGAATTCAATCAGAATCTAATAAGAATTCAAAGTGAATCTAATAAAAATCCAATAAGAATCTAATAAGAATTTAATCAGAATCCAATAAGAATCCAATTGGAATCCACTAATTTTATATCTCCTGCTCTAAGCGTGTCATTGAAAAAGTTTCAATGTTATCAGCACTGATAAGTCGAAAACTTTTTCGTCACAAAAGTGAAATTTTAAAAATTAAATAATTCTTGAACTAATTGTCCTACAGTGCTGTGTGATAGCTTATATTAATCAGCTTGATGAGCTTTACCTGTATACTAACTGAGCACAATCTATTTTCAATTACAATATGAAATGAAAATCGCTGAAATTTGGTATCCGGGGTAAGCTCGATGAGCTGATTAAAATAAGCTATCACACAACACTGTAGGACAATTAGTTTAAGAGTTATTTAATTTGGAAAATTTCACTTTTGTGACGAAAAAGTTTTCAACTTATCAGTGCTGATAACATTGAAACTTTTTCAATGACACGCATGGAGCAAGAGCTACAAATTTTTGAAACTTTTTTTATAGGCAACCAGTAATGCATTTACTAGTGGCGACATCTATGAGTAACTGGAGGAACTATGGTTAACGTAATGGTATCTGCAATAAGTTTTATTGCCTACAATAGGTGTCAGCACTAGTAATTCAAATTTAATGATCAATTTATTACCAAAAATGATATCCATAACAATGTACAATACGATATAGTTAAAACTAGACCGGGCGCTTGTCCTACGAATGGATATGTTGAATAATCATCAAATACCTGCAAATAAATACATAATAAGTAATAATTCCTAAACTACAGTAGCTAGAATAAAAGTAAGGGGCAAGCATGTACCGAAGCACATGTACCAACATACTTACCAAGTTTGTTCCAGCTGGCAGCATCAGAAGTGGCACAATGATGGATTTTCTGAAAGAATACATATTTAGTTATTGTGGGTAAATAATAAGAGTTCTAATAAAACCAAGTGGCAAACATGTACCCGAAGCACATGTGCCAACATACTTACCAAGTTCGTCCCAGCTGGCAGCATCAGAAGTGGCAGTACATTGAATTTTCTGAAAGAGTACATAACTAGTTATTGTGAGTAAACTATAAAAGTTATAATAAATTTAAGTGGCAAACATGTACCGAAGCACATGTACCAACATACATACCAAGTTCGTTCCAGCTGGCAGCATCAGAAGTGGCACTATGATGAATTTTCTGGAAGAGTACATAACTAGTTATTGTGGATAAATTATAAAAGTTATAATAAAATCAAGTTGGAAACATGTACCGAAGCGCATGTACCAACATACTTACCAAGTCTGTTCTAGCTGGCAGCAACACAAGTAGAGTTATGATGGATTTTCGGAAGGAAAACATAATTAGACATTGTGGGTGAACTATAATAGCCATAATAAAACGAAGTGGCAAACATGTACCAAAGCAAGTGTGTCAACATACTCACCAAGTTCATTCCAGCTGTCAGCAACACAAGTGAAGTTATGATGTATTTTCTGAAAGAATACATAATTAGTGATTGCATAATTAATGACCTGCAAATACCCAATTAGTAATAATTCTTACAATATAGTAGCTAGTATAAAAGTAAGAAATGTACCAAAGCACATTTGCCATCATACTCAGCAAGTTCGTCTGAGCCATCTCCATTAGAAGTTCCATTATGATCACATTTCTGAAACCATATATAACTGATAAATCTTAAACTTTAAAATGTAGGTTAAAATTAAGTGGTACAAAGTACAAATTTACTTGAATTTACTGAAGCACAAGTGTCAACATACTCACTAATTTCATTCTAGTCACCTCCTTCAGAAATGGAATTTTCTTAAAATTACTGAAAAAATACATTGATTATTGAAAATTTTAAGTGGCAAATATGAGTACAAGCATAAATACCTATAAGCTTACATAATTTCATGATGCTGGTCTCCCTAGAACTAATGGGATCACCAATTATTAATATTAATAAACCATAAATCAAGCACTGCCAGACAGAAGGTATATACCACTAAATTCCTATGTTGGAATATCATTTAGTGAAGCTTACAAGATATGTTGGTTAATTAGAACTATCCTGCTTTACAGATTAATCAGGACTTAACTTACATCACTTTTTTAATGTGGATGTCAGCCACATTGGAACTTATGCCAAGCTTGTGACTTTAGTTGACAAATTATAACTCCCAAAGCTCTATTTGGCTACAGCTGGTCCACATTACCATATACCTTCACATTTCTTTTTAAGAATAATATAATGAATCCTACTCCTTGCCATGTATTGAAGTAACCGGTAACCAAATGTCTTGAAAACTACAGTTGCATTTTTACACATCTCAATGTAAGATTCTCACTACTTGCTTGTCGGATAACCTAGCAATAGATATACCAATAGTTAGGATTTGCAACATGCCCAAGTAAAATATAAACACAACCAGCTGACTTCACTCACCCTATTCGGCTTTAACTCTACATGCTCTCTACATCAATTACCGGTATTGTTCTGTATGGCAACTGCTGCCATGCTGCGCACGATGATTCACGAAGACAATGGATGTTGCTCCGATTGTAATCGTGTTAAATAGCTTTTCTCTTTAACACATTGGGTCATTACGACTTAAAGTCCAAATTCCGTCTATAGATGACATGTGCACTTGTCATCAGATAGGAAATCAAAACAGGTGAATTTTTATAGAACATCTAATGAAACCAAATTCTGATTAGTAAATGAATTAAGTTTAATTCATAATGAACTATAGAAACAAACGTGTAACTTAAGTTAAACCTGGTGCATTAATGATAATCAAAATTTCTAATGAAAATGCTAAAATTACACTAATATTCGCTATTATAAAGTATTCAGGATGGGCTCAACAATCTCCCGCGTACCGTTAACACTGTTTGAATTGGTAAATGAGTTGTACATTGCATTGGGAGCTGGAATATGGGGAATTGGCATTATATTAAGTCATGGTTTGAAAAATGAAAAATTTGGGGGGCCAATGTGCCTATCACTTCTTACAGCTGGAAGTTTGTACTTAGTGTTTCACACTCAAGAAGTTCATCAACCAAGCCGCCAGAAAGTAATTGTAATCACTGGCTGTGATTCAGGCTTGGGCTATTCATTTGCTATACATTTACATGAGATGGGATTCACTGTGCTTGCTGGATGTTTAGATAGTATGTCTGATGGGGCAAAACAACTTGACTCAGTTGGTATTAGGAGATTTGAATTAAATGTGACAAGTACTGAAAGTATCCAAAAGGCAGTTAACAAAGTGAATAAAGTTCTTAATGAGGATATTAGAAATGGTAACTATATACATTGAAATAGAATTAAAAGTTTAACAAAATTTAAAATTTATAGAACTTTGGGCACTTATAAATAATGCCGGCATTATGGTATTTGCTGAATTTGAATGGCAAACAGATGACTTAATGTTTGATCAAATAAATGTTAATCTCATTGGCGCCATGAGAGTGACTAAAGGATTTGCGCCTCTTTTACGCAAGCATCAGTCGCGTTTGATTAATATTTCAAGTCACTGTGCACTTGAAAGTCTTCCTGGCTTGAGTGTTTATGGCGCAACCAAAGCAGCAATTAAAGGTATTCATTAATTGCTGCTTGCTTCACACTTATGATATGAAATGCCATATTTTCAGGATTTACAGATGCACTGAGAGTTGAATTACGCAAATATGGCGTTAGTGTCATTAGTTTCATACCAGGATCATTTCCAACCCAAAGCAATATCTTGGCAAAGCAAATGAATCATGTTTATGAAATGCGTTCGTCATTCACTGATGAACAAGAAGAGTTTTATGGCGATTATTTTCAACGCTACAATTCCTATTTGAGTGCGATTGTTAATCCGACTCCAGCGCGCAAACTGCCAAATCCAATTCTCTATCAGGAGCTGGGACACGCGCTATTAGCAAAAAGTCCTAAACATATTTACAAAGTGGAACCCCTTCGTTATTACATATATCACACATTATTTAAACTCAGTCCAACATCTCTGCGTGATTATTTCGTTGAAATGTTTGTCCGAATGCCAAAGTATATTCCAAAAAATATGACCTCGATTGAAACAATCGCCGAATATCAATACAATTTTGATCCGGAAAACTCGGAACAAGACGAAAGGTATTTGAGTCAAGCAAGTCCGGATCCAAGATGGTCGGATGACTTCGAACTTGATGATCATGGCAGCAGGCTAAGCAATAGTGAGATTTACGACTACGATGAATCTTACAAACAAACTACTCAGCCGTCTTTCTCTACGATAAAAAGTAAAAGATGTCCGACCGAATTGTCTGTAACGTCCTCACAAGACTGTTTCTAGTATTATTTGTAATTTTCGTTCGATTTTAAATCTCATGGCTGTTTAATGCAAAATAAACCCTCAAACATAAGACTATGTTACATAAAGCATATATTTTGGTAATGTTAAATGACTAATATACATATTTTTAATCATTCTATTTTAATGACAATGGATAATAAACTTTCAAAATATACTTTAACACTAAAATTAATTAGTCTATGAAAGTAAATAATTTAGGACAGCATCATAATCGGGCATAAATCGTTCTTTACAATACATTCAAATGCGTTTTAATAACATATATGTGCATTGAATCAATTAAATCGATTGATGATCAACGCGCACATTACGATTGTTCTTAATATCCAATAGTGGATCATTCTCAGTGTAATAATGACCTAATCGTGACATCATCAATAACAGTACAACAATTACAAGAAATACAATAAAAAGTAGCATGAAATAACGACGATATATTGAGCCACCTCTGTGCTGTTGTGCATTTAAAGTATTTCTAAAACAGAAAGAATATTTGAACAATGAGAAGAAAAACTATAATTCTAGTCCATACTTAAACCAGCGACGCATCCATTCTGATGCTGGCCGTCTTTTATATTTGTCGTCGTCATGGTCAAAAACTTTTCCTTGCGTTTCACGTATATCTTGGAATACGCGACGTGCTGCTTGATATACTTCTGTTTTTTCACGATTAACGAATGGGGCTTTATCGTCTATATGCACCACTGAATATTGCGTATTTGATGACGTTGGACTTGATGTGACATGATTTGTATTGACATGGTTTATTGGAAGTGAATTCGGCTTAACTTCACGATCTTCAGACAGCTAAAACATGTAATTTAGAATATTTGATTGATTACTCTGTGGTTGTGTATTACCAGTGGTAGACCTAATCCAGCTCTAGCCCAATTGACGCCCGCTAATTTTTCCTTTAGCACATCAGCAACTGGGCTTACCAAATTTGATGGTGGAAATAAAGGTGTTTTACATGATGGACATGTGTATCCTGCAGGCGCAGTTGTTGGCGGCAATTGCCTTGAATAACGGTCAAGGCAACCCCAATGAAATACATCTATGATCAAACATTATGTGTGACTAATCTTTAATGTAAAGTTATTGAACAATAACTTACGATAGCATGTCAGTCTTATACAATCATCTGAATTCAAATCTCTCATGCACAACTCACAAATTGCATTATAATCAGAGTCTTGAAGCCATTGCAAGTATGATTGTATTATGCACTACAAATTATTATTTTAACGCAAATCAATACAATAATTCTTCACTTACTTTGGCATGATTAGAAACCATGCAATATTCACATACGTTAACACGATGTTCAAAGCAAAATTGATTAGTTACACGGCGTTTAGGACATTTGCAGAGACCCATTTCATCACAGATAGTCTTTTAAAAAGTCATCAAATATTAGGACGCGAATTATTTAATTAAAAAAAGTAAAACAATCTAATCGGATATACCACGTCTTTTGACAGAATATTTTTATTAAGCAACGTCAGTGACGTTTGACAAATATGGCCTTGTGTTTGAAATCGAATACCGCAATGAACAACTAAATTTGGCATTGATTTTCCTTGAAGTCATTAGATTTTAACTTATTAAAAATTATTGCTAAATTAGTATGTAGATAAAATGAACAATTACTTTATAATTGAGCGCGATAAGAATTTGCAAAGACCTGACATCTGCAATGAAATAATTCAGATTGGAATAGTTTTGACTGGTAGTTATAGTTTCTGCATATTAATGCAATACATGTCTATTTTGAATAATTATTGTTCACAAATTGAATATGATCAAAAAGTACAACTAAGAAAATATTCATGGTTCTGTATGACAATTTTAAATATGATACATTTTAAACGGATTTCTAAATTTAAAAACGGGTTTCTTTAATTAAGTGTTAATTAAGATTTTGCAAATCCGTTTTTGCAAAGGTAAACTGCAATCACATATGTAATAGCGAAAAGATTCCACTTTGTAAATATGTTTACGACATAATTACCGATCAGTGCGCATGTGCAGAATGGTGAACGCTTGCGCCAATCTCAGCTCGCTGGTATCCGATGGTTGAAAACCGTCCATGAGGGTCTCGTCGTTTAAATGTTGCGTGCCCGGTTTCCGTTAAAGTTTATCGTGTAAGATCCGCCTTTAAAGAATTTGTAGTAATCATTCCTAACGTGATATTTATTAGTGTGATAGTTTATAAGTGATTTTAAAATTATTTACGCATAGAAATACACCCGATAAGTTGAGGTAACGATTGACCGACTTAGATTGAGGTTAGAAAGCATGTCACGTTTTGTTAAAACTTATATTTCTGTTCCTTCTGATTAGCATGGCGTCGCGAAAATCAATCTTAGCTTCGGAAACTGAAGAGACTGGAACAGAATCACCAAGACGTCGGTCATCACGAATTGCAAATGCTCCAGTAGCTGTGAAACCAGCAGCCCCAGTTGGCCGCCGACGTAGTAGTGCATCTGAAGCAGCTTCGTCACCGGCCCCGGCAAAGATTGCACTGACCAAGCGTCCATCCCTTTCTCATGAAATACAAATTGCCAGCCCAAGGGCAAAAAGGTCTGAGAGCAAATCACCATCACAAGAGTTGCCTGCAACAACTACAAGAAGAGGTAAATTGATGTTCCAGATTTAAACAAATAAGATTTCATTTTTCACTTCTCTGATTTACATTTCAGCATCACTGAGTAAAGCTGCTGAACTTGAAGCTAAAACAAGGCCAGCAAGTCCTGCCACCATGCTAAAAAGACGTTCACTGCGTGGACAAAGCACTTCTCCAACAAGGGAGGAAGATACTCCTGTCAAAACACGCGGCCGTCGAGGATCTTTAAGTCAAGCAAGTCAATTAGAAGCCATTGTTGAAACAGATGCACTTCCTAAGAAGCGTGGCCGTCCCAAATCAACAGTTGAGGAACCTAAAAGGGAAGAACGGACGCAAGTACGCCGATCTATGAGACTACGGAGCGGTTCGGTTGATGCTCCAGAAGAAACTGAGGACACTTCTAAAATACCTTTAACAATGTCGGCAATTAACGAAGAGGAAAACGAACCTGTTAAACCCGAAACAAATGATTCAGAAGATAAGAATGGAACTGATGAGGTGAATAATGATGTTATTAAAAACAATGATGATACCGCTGATGTGCAGGAGTTAGAAAAACCTCCAAAGGGTGCAGTACTAGAAGAAAGTAAAGATACAGAAGTGGTAGAAATTGACAAGGCAGAAACTACTAAACCGGAAAAAGACGATGAAACGGAGGATTCTAAAGTTGCAGATAATTCCAATGAAATTTCAAGGTCTCACCTAAATACTGAAGAAATAAATGAAAAAGAAAGTCATACTGAAAATAATATGGAACAGCTCTTGAAAGTTGACACTGAACCATCTATGGAAACTCCTGAATTAAGTGAGGATAAGAAGAATGATGATGTTTTAAGTGCAGACGAACTGGAACTGCATATTGAAGATGATAAACCAGAATCGCCTAATATTTCGGCGGAAAAGTTATCAAATTCAAACGATGATGAGGAACATTCCAAGGAGTTAAATTCAGAGCATAATAATAAGGTTGCCATTATTGATCTAAGTAAATCAATTATAGATTTAGAAGAACTAAAGCCTGTAGTGCGCCGTTCACCTCGCCTTTCCGCATCGCCATCGCGTAGTAATTCACCGAATACTCGTTCACCACTGCGTTCATCACCTCGAATTGCTAAGATGCGCAGTGATTCTTGCGAAAGCAATAAAACTGCTGCCGAAGATGTTGATGTCGCCAAATCTGGCTCTATTGAACCTGATAAGACTTCTCCAATGAAGCCAGGCACAGTGACAGATTCAATTGCAGTAACGCCGGAAAAAGTTGAGCCGATGGATATAGATGAGACTCCAGAAGATGTGTTCACTTCACCGATAAGATCGCCGCATGTAAAATTACAACGTAAGTCGTTATCCTTTTCACACAGAGATAGTGATAATAAGTGTGAAGAAAATAAGGAGTCCTTGAATGAGACACCCAAGAGCGCTTCTTCAGCTCGTAAAGCGAGTTTGGGTTCAACACCAAAACGAGCCACTCCAAAAAGTGCATCATCCTTAAATGAAAGTGTTGATGCTGGCACAAAAGATGAGTTTGCTTCAGATGGTTCCTCTTTTCACCTTAACATTTCTATTCCACAATCGACAGATAGTGAGTCAGTTGGTGACAAAAGTCGCGTTGAAACTGCCCTTAACTCGAGCGGGAGTAGTGCACATTCCGATAAGGAAAATAGCACAACTAAATTAAACACGCCACGCAGCGCAAGCAAACGCACATCGTTGTCGAAGGCGAGCACGCCAGTGAATAATGTGATTGTTATGGCTCCAACAGAAATATCCAAAGAATCGACACCACTGAAATCACTCAATGATAGCAACATTATAGAGATAGATGAAGTTACTGAGTGCGGTACAAGTCCTTTGAAGCGCCCCAAACACAAAGAAATGTTATCAACGAAAGTTCAGTTAAGTGATGATGAAATGGATATATTACAGGAAGATGCAATGATGTGTAGCTTTGTAGATGAATTGCTCAATGAAAACGATAGCAATGACGTTTGTGCGAAACCAGTAACTACTTTAGTAAAAACTCCGGAAAAATTGAAAGAAAATAATATAGATGATAATCATGCCTTAAAGAAAGTAGTAGAAGATGAAAATGGAAAGGACGAAGATGTTGTCATAATCGTTGAAGAACAACCGTCCAAATCACATGAAAATGAATCAAAGAAAACTCCCAAGAAGTTGGCTATATCACCTCTTAAGAAACTCGCTAAACTACAATCGCCAGCGGCGAAAACGACTGATTTTATTGCATTTAATTCTGATACAGATAGTAATGTTGTTAAATCTTCAATGGCAGAATGTACTGAAAGCAAGAATGAGACTAAAAAATCACAAGGTGAATCTGCTGAAGCCAAACATGATGACAGTAAGTCGGTGGCCGCAGGATGTACTGAAGATAAGGATGATGTGGAAAAGTCGCATGCCGCATGTACTGACGACGATGGTGATGATGCTAGTGAAAACAAGAATGACGATAAAAAGGCACAAGCAGAATGCTCAGAAACTACGAAAGTCAGTAATATTGATGAAAAATCGCCAATAAAGAATACGGGAACCACTGAAGACAGTAAAATTGTTACAGAATGTTTTGACACCACAGAAGACAATAATGATGATAATAAATCGGAATCTGAATGTACTGAAACCACTAAAGACGATAATGTTGATATAAAGTCCGAGTCAGATTGTACGGATAAGAAGAATACACCACAGAAAAATAAGGTTGAGTGTCCAGAGGCAAAAGTTTATACCGATTCTAGAGGAAGCAAACGACGAAAGTTGTGCCGACTCTCTATGGATAAGAGTTTAGATGATTTGATATCGCGAAAGATGATGCAAGCTTTTTCCTCAGATGATGAAAGTGATGATGATTATGGCCCCACGAATGAATATATCGATGACCAAGCAATGGAAGAAGAAGAGGATACTCCTTCTGAGGGTTCTAATGAAATAATTGATGAAGGAGAGTCATTGCATAGTTCCGAGTCAGAAAATGATGAAGATGAAGATTACGAACAAGATTCATTTATCGACGACGATGAAAGTGTCGAGCTCTTGTCCGGCAATGAATTTGATTTGGATGATGACATCTCTCCACCACAGAATACAAAAAAGAAACGCTCTCGCATTATCGCTATTCCCTCTTCAAGTGATGATAATGATGATGGTATTGATGTCCAAGAGGACAAGAAAGAAAATGATAGTAAGGATAAACAGTATAAAGTGAAAATTCTTCAAGACATCCCAATTGTGTCACCGCCTACAGCTAAAGAGGAAAATAAACCAGCAGTTACAAAAGTTGATGACACTACAGAAGTCCAATCGATTTTCGAAAATAAGAAGACAACTAGTTCACCAGAAAAAGAAGTTAGAAGGACTTCTATTAACTATCAGGATAAAATTAAAATCAGCGAAATTCACGAGAAGGATATTGGAAGTAAGATAACGAATATGGTTGAATTTATTGTTGATCAAGTGAAAAATAAAGACGGAGCGCAAGTATCGCTAAATGTGTCTTTAGACGTGGCTAATCCCCTAAGTCCAGGTGATAGCCCGCTGCGTCCAATACGTAGTCCTGGATGCAAACGACCGGCTACCGAAAATGAAGGCGATTCGATTGATACGGATAAAACTAACGACAGCCAATCTACAACCAAGAAAGGAAAGAGATTGAGCATTTCAAATAAAGATTCCATTATATCGTTCTCGGATGGAGAATTAATATCTCCAAATACCAAACAACAAAGAGCACAATTGAGTCATAGCTTGCTCGAGTTTCCAGAGGGGAAGAAACATAAGAAATCCTGTAAAAGTCGACTGTCGTTAGGGAATGAATATGAAATATTCTCTGCTGAACGACAAAATGTTGTTATTTCACAAACACAACCAAAGACAGCATCTACCACAGATGATGTTCAGGATTGGGAAGTGCCCCATGCAGTAAAAATAAGTAAGAAGGAATCACAAGAACTCTCCAAAGCAGTTACACGTATGGAAGATGTTAAGAAAACGAAGAAGAAACTTACAAATAAAACTAGCGAAGTAGATGATATCGATGCAAATAATCTTATTACAACTGAAGAAGTTTCTCCTATAAAACAGAAAAACAAATCGAAGAAAACTCAAAAGAAACTTGTAACTGATAAGTCCGACGCTAAAGAATTTACTGATATAATTCCAATCCACAACGAGCTTATTGAAGAAGTCTCTTCGCCACTAAAAAAGCGAAAGATTACAAAAGCAAAACATTCACCAAGCAGGGCAATGCTTTCATCATCTGATTTTGATATTACAGCCGAAGTAGCTCCAAGAAAGATACCAAAGTTGAAAAAGACATTGGCGGTAAACAAAGGAGGAAAAGAAGACTCTACAACAATCTCTGGTTTAAGTAGAGGTCAAATTAAAAAGAATAAACAATCCAAGCTCGACGTAGAATCATCAACGAGTAAAATATCTTTCACTAAACAAGATGTCCAGACGCGTGTTACGAAGACTAAAGAGCATTCTTCATACTTGAATGATATGGTTGTGGAAATTGAGAAAAATCCTCAGGCATCTATGAGGGAAGTACAACATGCAGTACCTAAACCAAAACTTCAGAAAAAGAAAAAGGCGAAATTATTAAAGCCCAGCTCCACGAGTGCTTGCGATGACTGGGACATCCAAGGCACGGCGGTGGCCAAACCTTCGAAGAAGAATAAAGTTAAAACACAGGTCGAGAAACTGCGAAGCAAGTTTGCGCCTAACGATTTTAAGAACCGAATGCTGTATGACTCAAATATTGCACGAATGGTAAGTGCCGACATATTAAAGAACAAGAAAAACGGAAAATACGTTTGAGTTATTTGGTTAGTTATTAGGGTTAAGTTCTTGTTTTATTATTAATAATTTTTAGTGTTTGTAAGACAACCAAAATCGTTAGGTATCATGTTCTATTTGGAATTTGTAATTATGCCAATATATTATTTATTTAAGGCATTTTCAACGTTTGTCATTTAATTTCTATGTTGTAACAAATATATTGTACCGTTCTAGTTATAAAAAGTAAATTACTGTTTTTCTTTCTTCAAATATGTCTCCGATATAGTAACCTGTTTTAAGACTCGACAAGAAGTTGTCAACGGCCTAAAGTGTACCGGATTCGAATTTCCCATCAAATATAAATTATGGCAAGACTTTCGCTGCAACTCTTGTTTGACTTATTACTATCCTAAATATCTGATATAGCAATAATGTGCATTCGTCTAGTTGGGAAAGAGCTTGCATACGTATTAAGTGTCCCGGGTTCGAATCCCGGCCTGGGAAAGCAGTGCGCAAATTTATCGACAAGTTCCCGAATACTAGATTTAAATATCCTCTAACTTCCGTAGCAAAGCATAAGTATTAAGTAGAGCTCCCCTTGATGACGACTAAAAATCGGCCTGTTAGTAACGAAACTTTCAGTACATTGAGGACAATCATTAAGAAGATTGAGGACTGTCTTCTTGAAGCAACGTAAATTAGTTGAATTTATTTGCAATTGTTTCATTGTTGTTACGGTTTAACATAGTATAGAAATACAAGTTTCAATCAACAAGTGGCTTAGTTGGAAGAGCGCTCGGTTGGGACTTGGGAATCCGAGGTTCAAACCCCAAGCCAGGCTCCGAGTTTTCTTTTTAAATAATTGAGTAGAATAGTCACTTGGGCTTAAGTAGGATGGTCATTCAGTTGACCATAGCACTTGTATTCAAAGCAAGCACTTAATAATTCTAATTCTAATTCCCCACTTGTCATAGGGTGGAGACGCCCCAGTCTCAAATGACGTCACAAACCGAGGTCTGTTGGTAACGAAAATCGGGAATGGGGAGGCAGTCGCAGGTCGGACAGCGACCGAGCTGGTTGACATGTGAGCTGCCGGGGAGCGAAGCCGGGGTGGGCTTACTTGGAACGATCTTAAAACGACCAGGCTTTAAAAATTAAAAATGGGGCCTTTGTACGCATCCGGGGGCCCCATCGGACATACAGCTAAGTCCATTGGGGGCCCCCAGAGGCATACAAGCAATTTAAAATTTGGAAATTTAAGTTGCTATTCTCAGGATTCGAACCTGAGACACACAGATCACATCCATAGACGTAACCACTAGGCTATGGCGTGTTGTTGCTATAGGTAAATTTGATCTTCCCCTTACATACTCATAATGATTTATATTGAAAATTTAAAACTTTAATGCCTCCTTTCCAGGATTGAACCTGAGGCATTCGGACTAGATCTACAGGCCCAACCACTGGGCCATGGAGTGTTGTTGGTTCAGCCGAATTTGATCTTCCCATTATAGACTCAAATTGATTTGTTTTCAAAATATAAAAAGTTAAAACTTGCGCTGGCTTTTTCGGGGATCGAACCCGAGACGCTTAGATCACACACATAGCCTAAACCACTAGGCTATGGGAAGTAGTTACTAATGCAAATTTCGATCTTCCCCTTATTGCTTCAAGTTGATTTGAAATGAAAAGTTGCCCATTACTCAGCCCATGCGCATAAAAACTAATGAAAACGTACAAAATCGACATGCCTTTATGCCTTTAGACTCAATACACACAAGTCCATTGTTATAATGATACGAAAACTTGTACAACGGTAATATTAACTTTGGATTTAAATTAACTTTACTGATACATCAAGTGGCGATAAACTCTGGAAAAGAGCACATGTTTTTCAGTATGAGATTTTTAGAATGGTAATATGGTTACACATAATTGCATTCCTATACGTTACAAGTAGTTTCTAATCATTGTTGCAAATTCATATTTTCATTTTTATTATATAGCTTATTAAAGGAACAAAAGTATACTACATATATAGGTTCATATATCCATCGTTTTATCATTGTTACATTGTCAATTCTGGTGTAGATTTAAAAAATAACAAGATGTTTAAGTTAGATATTTAAAAGTTGTTGAATACAACTTCATGGGTAATGCAAATTACAAATAAACTCTTTTGCAGTGTACGATATTACTAAACTAGTAATAACAATGTGCAAGTGATTAACTCGAAGTTGCTTTCCAAAAAGAATATTTAACTACTCCTGAAAACTTCTCATTAAGGTCAATACAGAAAATGCTGTTTTGAATACCTACAATTAATTGTTTATTATTATATTATATACCTTGCTTGATAATAGATATCGTACGTTTATGTATGCTTCTCTGTTAATAATTATCATACCTCCAGCTTTAAGGGAGAATGCTTTCTGCGCACGCATAATTGCAAAAGTCATGCAACTCCGATATTCGCGGGACGCATCTTCCCAGCCACTCTGGTAAAAGGATTTAGAAGTTTCCAATGCCTATAATTACCACACCTTAATAATATGACATTTATAGTCGAAGGGATATATTTTTCCCGTTCTACCTCTCTAGGATATAACTTAAACCCTTAAACTATATGAATATAATTCAATTTCTTACTTACCATATCGGTTAAATTACTCGCAGGAAAGCAGAATAGAGCACATTGTGTCAATAACGAACACACATACATAAAGCTGATGGCTTTATTATTGAAACTTGCTGTTCTAGAAGTGAATTCATTATCTAAATTAAGTATATCTAAATTACGAAATTACGATATTGGAACTTACGGTTCTGTTAAAGTGAACAACTCCATGCATGTTGAACCAATAGTTATCATATATTCACCCAGAAGTGTGTAAGAAAATAATCTTTGAAAATCTGCAAGGTATCTACAAAACACATTATTATCATCTACACTTACTTAGGAATGACTTACTCCAGCAAAAATTGATGCTGTTTAAAGCATACTTTAAGCTCCTTCACTCTCTCGCCCCTATTGCCTTTTATATGAACAATATTATAGTTTAAAATGTAAAACTGCATTACAATATCAACAGAGAAACAAACATAAAGAACATCCATGCCAATAATCATACAACACAACATTGCACAATAAACGTATTGGCCAATCAACAATATCTCAAAAGCACCCTTAATTTCAGGCACATAAACAACAATAAACAATTCCTTGTCAAAGAAGGGTTTAATATAATACATTAAAGCAGTACAAAATACCAAAGATCTAAATATCTTAACCATCCAAAAACATAATTTATAAATCTCTTTCACTGTTTTAAACAGATCAGGTTGTTTTTCAGCATCAGGATGCCAAAAGCATTTCCGTTTGTTAAACATATTTAAAATTTGTTTACGATAAAGAATAATTGGTATCATCTTTAAAGTAGCCTAAAATAAAAAAATAAGATCATTTACCCTTCAGTGATATTTATTTCTAATTATTATACTTGAGTGTAAGTTGACAAAGACGCAACAATTTTTGATAAATGAACAATATTACCATCAAATTGTTGAAACTCAAGGTAGATTAAATAATAATGTAAGTAGGTAATCAAGTAAAATATTCCACCAAAAATGTACTGCTTCTTAATATTACTTTTAACTGGATGTAAAAATACTTGTTCCAATAAATTTAATCCAACATTATGAGATTTAATAGAATACTCCATTTTAATAGACTTCAAAATGAAATCTACCGTAAAACAATACTTGACAAGTATAAATTCCAAATTGCAATGCAAGCTTAAGAATTGTCATTTAAATAGAAACATAAATTCAAATCGTATTAAATTTTTAGTAGTATTTAATTACTGCTTTCATTCCCTTCTACTTGCAACTCGTTAGATCCCCGCGAATTCTAGTAATTATCAATACAAACTCATCAAATTACTGACTTTACAACAATAGCGATGATTATAACGCATAACGGCAATGTCAAAAAAGTAATCACGTGCCGATTTTGTGGTCGTGTTTATCGATAAAACACGCTGTATAGCATAAAATCAATATTTTATGTGAAAACGCATATTAGATATACTCCATGCATATTAAATGCGTGGTTTATCAAATAATATAAGGTTTTTCCATTCATCAATGTTATAGTCATTGTACGCAATTTCAAATATTTTTTTTTGTTGCGAATCTTCCTGCCCATGGCTGATAAGGCTAAATACCGAAGTAATATGGCCATCCGGCGTAAAAAGCTATCACCAAGAACTCGTTTTCGTGCTGCGATTCGTCTCGTTATTGCAAATGCGGCATGGTTGGTGGACGGCATCGACAAAGGATACAATATAAAAGTGTACGGCACGCGCAAACTTTTCAAATCGAATTTTACATTTGAGGTACTTGAATTAAAGCACAAGTGAAAATCTTGAATAAATGTCTTGTAGAATAAGGTACTTATGACGCAAGATCCACGAACGCGCACCGAAGAGGAAATATTGCAAATTAGTAAACTAATAAGCGCATACAAATGTTTTCGCAAATACTCAGAGAAAGTAAAAATCCTGCTGGCAGGTGCTATGCGTTATAGCTATGTTGGGCCGGACCGTGTCATCGTCAGAAAAAATCATAACCCAACGGCCATCTTTTTCATCATCAGTGGCGAACTGCTTGTTGTTGAAGACAAATACGATGAATTTCTGGATGAAACGGAACGCATTGTAATTAAGAAAATGGTTAGCGGTGAAGCTATTGGGGAAATCAATCTGGTACAGAATGTGCCGAGAATGCAAACAATTATTTCGAGCTGTACAACAACAATTTAGTAACTTAAAATAGCAATTGATTATAGTACTTAATTGTTTTAGCACCCGTTGAATTTCTAACGCTTTCACGTCAAGCATTCAATCTGGTACTTAAGGGAACCGTGAAGGAAGAATGGGATCACATATCGGGGCTGATGAGCAAGTTTTCATACTTTCAGTCATGGAGCAAGATGGAAGTTGGGGAATGTAGCATGCAATCGATTATTCAAAGTTTTAAGAAAAACGATACTGTATTGGGTGATGGCTATGGACGCAAGCAGTATGTATACTTTGTAATTAAGGGAAGTTGTGACATGATTGAGGATATGATGATAATACCAACAAAGACTGAAGGGGGTGTTGTACAATATTCGTTAGTTAAACCAAGTACATTTGGTCAATCGTCTATGCGGACCAGCGTAAGGTAAGACCGTACGATATTTATAATAATTAAATAATTTCATTCAAATCATATTTATTGTTATAGGTCGTATGAATTTAATCATCCGGGATTCGAGTTGAGCTCAGTAACCGAACCCAGAAACACTAATGTACATGACACACTAAACCCTCAATCAATCAATTATATGTCACTTAAAGACTTAAGTAAAGGAGAAACTGTTTTTATGAGAGTAGGATTACTTAAACAAAACTAGAAATTAATAATAATAATTGCGGATTTCTAGGTGTGCACTTTTAGAGCCAAGGCTTGTTTTTCCATAGGCGAACCAATGTTACGTCGACGAATAGTAGCCAATGAGGATTTAACATGCTTATTAATCCCATTTCACTTACTCATAGGACAATCGAATATATGGTTACGCATTAAACAATTTCTAAAGAAAACTATACCAACGACGGAGGAGATTTACCGTGAACTTGTTAAAGGAAGGCGTTGGCGGCAATACAAGGCTGACTTGGTAAAACCATTGCTTACAACATACAGTTGCAATTGGATTTGCAATGTTCCATATGCCATACGAGTTAAACATGATTATACATTCAAGTCAGATATACCCTTAACTAGTAAATTTCAAATGAAACAACAGCAAGTAAGAAAAACTATATCTTAAAAATTATGTAAAGTATCTAATGTACAATGAGCTATAAGTAACTAATAACTAATCATAAATTTAAAACTTTCAACTATCCCTCTTATGGAGATTTTGTAAACTTATTACAGTTGATGTTGATACTAACCTAATAATTTGTCGGTGTCGCCGTTATAATCAGTTACAATTGCAACTTTTGTATATTTCCATTATTATATAAGATTACAATCTGGAATTATGGCAAAACCTGCCAACTTAATCCAGAAGTTTGAAGAACTACATATAGAAACAGGGCATCTTACTAGCAATGAAGTTGAAGCTTGGTTCGATCTTGTTGATGATCCAACGAGAGACTTCCTTAAGTGGTTTCAGACACATGTCACAATGGAAAACAAATTAACGTATTCTGAATCAATGGCGTAATTATATAAACTATTATTTTTTAACAATAATTAATCTTAAATGGTTTTAGGAATAAGGAACTAAGTAATTTGCCCTTTCCACCCACTGATCAAGAAACATTACTTAAGGTTGAAAAGGAATTTGATAAACGAAAGCTAAAAGAAGAAATAAAATCAATGGAAAATGAACTAGAGTATTACACACAGCAATGTAAGGAAGTTGACAAGAGCATTAAAATGTTAAAGAGGAAGAAAAATGTAATGCAGAAGAGCACATCTTTAAAAAACCATCAGGCTTTGTCAGAAAACTTTAGTCTAAATGAAAATACTTTAGTCTGTTTTGGAAATGCTGAAACATTAGAAAATATCAACAATTCAATATCTAAAGAGTTAGAAAAATGCCAAGACATATTTTCTCTTGGTAGCTCCAATGAATTTTTACATGAAGTTGATTATTTGCCACACACTGAGTTCACGAAGGATTGTAATTCATTGGTGAAGAGCACATTGCAAAAAACGCTTAATCAAATAGAGAAATGCAGTACTTTTGATCATGGATTTAATAATTTAAGCATGATATTTGTTGGAAACTCTGCATATAACTTGAAATGCAAAGAAATAAAGAAAAACCTTATTCAAGCAATTATGAAGAAATCACAAATGGAACTCAATGCAGAAGTGGCCACAGCATCAGTAAAATATCTCCAAGATGTTACATTATTACAGCCTGATCAAAATGATTTCAATTATGATATTGATTTACAATCAAAGAAATTAGAAGAAGTTGTGCTAGCAAGAGTTGAAATGTTTACTCAAATACCAGCTTTGTATTATAATTCAAAAGCAGTTGAATTGACAAAGTAAGTACAACTATTCAATTAAAGCTAATTAAGTCCAACAATTGCATTATTTTAGATTGAAAATTGATTTCTACAATATTGTGGAGGAAATAATGAACAAATTATTAGTTAATCAATTATTTCTAAAGAAGTTAATAGCAACCGAAATTGACTTATTTAAAGAATACGAACTATTTTCAAAAAGTATTAATGAGTATTTCAAGTCAACTATATACCCATGTGAAAGCCGAATTGATATTATGAAAAGTAATATTAAAACATATAATGCAACTCAAGCGAAATCTTTAGAAGAGAAATGGATACCACTGATTATTCTCTCCCATATGCACAATGTACCTACAAACATTTCACTGAATAATACATTGTCTGCCGTACAACATTTTCATAGCAACTATAAAATGTTGCATTCCAAAGTATTTATAGAAAGCTATGATGCTCTTCAAAATTCTATTAAAATGATGTGAGTATGCAAAATAGTTATTTTAATCGGATAACAATCTTTGCTCCTATTGTAGAGAATTTGGGAATCAAAATTTGCAAGAATTTCTCACAGGATGTGGTACACAACAACTATGCATAATTCCAACACCTGTCTATCAAACTTTAAAGAATGCCAACGCTGCAATGGTAGAACAAAAGAAAGTAATAAATCTTTTAAGCAAGGTGCTCAAAGAATCTAAAGTAAGTTGAACCAACCATCATGCTACGTCCCATCATGCTAAATGTTATAATTGCAGCAACAACTTAATACCAATAAATGGCTGAAATACAAGCGACATTTATGGATGTACTTCCTCATAAGTCCAAATATGGTGGATGCAATAATTAATAAAATCAAGAACGAAATTGAATTACAGTGTAAGAATTTCTTTTCTTAGAATTTGAATTATGAAATAATCAAATTGCATTTTGTATAGCTTTATACCATTTAAAATTAAGTAATTTCTATACACATTAAATATAAAATAAGTTAAAAGTAATATTTATAAATTACACTATAAACAAATCATGTTATTTTTTACCACTGCTTGAAAAATCAAAATAATCCCGGTTCGGGATCTAACAAAGTAGTAGTGTGAGTTCAAATATAGTCACAGCTAATTTGAATATTTTCAACCATTCCAAAAATACTTAAAATACAGCTCAACAAGAACAACGCAATACGCTCAAGTGCTCGCTTTTATACGAATGTGGGTGATATGGTTGACTAAAATATCGAGAATTGCTGTGGATTGGATTGAATACGTTTAGGCACGTCCAAGTGTGTTAGTTAGATAAA
This sequence comes from Aleochara curtula, assembly GCA_963978815.1. Lineage (NCBI taxonomy): Eukaryota > Metazoa > Arthropoda > Insecta > Coleoptera > Staphylinidae > Aleochara > Aleochara curtula. The sequence goes on along the minus strand of OZ022216.1, from coordinate 11,911,245 downwards.
TGCGTGATGCTCATTATTATGAAGTTGAAAAAACTAAGCACATCTGTTGTAGAAATATTGTATTCGATCAATGCCGTTGTACTTGGGTTCGGGTCGCATCAAGCGACAGGCTGTAATCAAAAATTATAAGTTTTTTTTGTTCATATATATATGTATGCGAAGTCAGTGCGATGCGATTTGATGCGCAATGAATGAAGACTACTTGAATTACGAAGGTGAGTGCAACTTTGTAAAACTATTCGCGTGTCAACGTTATGCATACATGTATAATATGTAGATAGCAACGGAATAAATGCGTTAATCTCCGCGAGACACATTAACAATGTGCGATGTCGCCGAGAGGAAAATTTTCAAGAGAGACAACCAAATATGTACGTGTGCGCGTCGAGATAATAAATATGCAGAGATAATAACTGCGCGTAAAAAGTATCTCAATGCATGCCATATCATAAAACGTAATCAGTGGTATCGGTGCAAAATCTGTTAGTTAATAACAGATTCATAAATTGCATTCTGATAATGTATATGTAAATAGATGTTAAGGAGACAGACGAAATTTGTTCATATATTTGCAATTTCAACAAAGACAACCGCACATTAGATAAAGTACGCTGATAACATACGGTGCGCATATTTACGGACCAAATAAAAACCGAGAAGCAAAACTGCCTACTTAACTAAATACGGAACTAATTCAAGCTTAGTTTGTGATTGAATTTGAGCAAAGATATTCGTACACTTTGACCTTTAACTTCTGAGTGTGTGTGCGTGCAGTATCATCATTTGACAATATCGAAATATGTTTAAACAAATCTAATGTCGCCGAACGGTTGTTGAATTTTTAAAACCCACCGCAGTTAATTTTATCTGCTCACGCTAATCGGTTTACCTGTTATAATACCATCAATTTCATTATGGAAGACAAGGCGTACATATACGAAGGTATTTATCATTGTTTACTATAATAAATTAATAACTTAAGTTTGCATCAATAAATTGTTGATAAATTAGTAAAGTGGCGCATGTTTACTCATAGTGATAAATAGTGATGAAAATGAACAAGTTTGCGATATTCAGCGAGATGCTAGCGAATTACATAAATGTTGTTTTGTTATTGCATTAGTTTGCTCGATGATTTTCACCATTTACTCATTAAGCAAGCCGGTTTTCATTGAAATTTATGTAAATTTCACTCAACACATTTGAATAAAAAACAATAATGTGACCGCGCGCGCGGTAATGACTTGTTTTTGTTGATTTAGTGCGTTGTATGATAAACTTTGAATAATTTGTACTTTTCATTAGCGCTGTGTCGCTTAAAGAATCAAAATTGTTGCTAATTAGTGCGTTATAAAGTGGTATTTTCATTCGTCTGTATTATTCATGTTCATCATCATGCTGAAATTACTTAATGCGCGATAATCGTTCGAATTAGTGTGCAAGTTTGCATAGTCATTGAAGTGGCTTAATTATTTGAATATTCTAAACGCATTTTGATATAATGTCTACCACAAAGAGCGTACGCATCAAATATAATATTTTCATCCAATTTAAAATGCATGATTTTATTGTTTTCTAGAACGTTTATTGGCGCAACGCCAAAATATCCTGGCGACACTCAGGCCGCAATCAAATGGACTAAAGGGGCCTTTGAGATTAGCACGTCTCTGTCTGCTGGGCATCCTTCTACCATGCTTCCTCATCTCGCTCATTTTGTACATGCGCTACCGCGTTTACGTGGAGCAATTCTATCCGCTGGCTGTGTCGGATATGAGAATGTTGGATAATCGTATCTCAACAACATGGTGCCAGGTATGAATGTAACCTGCCAACAGCTGGTTTAATGAACTTGTTAACGCCGCATTTATTTAATTTGTTGTTTGCTTTACATTCGATTAGCGTCAATTGGTCCGTACGAATGCAACATTCAATGCATTTCTTCTACCGGACGCGCCAACCATATCATTCAAACACAAGCCAATGACCATGGTTCGGCATATGGAGCTGGAGGACGATACGAAAGAATATTGGGGTTTCTATCTTTTGCGCGGCTCCACCGTAACCATATCTACCTGTGTCAGGTGAGTGTGCTAGCACGAGATAGTAAGCAATTCAGCTTAATTTTTATGTAAACGACCGATAACTGCTTGGCCTTGACGTAATTATACTCAATAGACGTCACATATTTAATTGCATTGTCGGCACATTAATACTAAATACTAAATGTTTACCGTAATCTAAAAATGGTACATAAATACCTACATTGTCATCCGACGTTTTGCTAAAATAATATTTTTATAAACGTTTCATATCTCGTGTTTTACAATTTTGTAATCACTTATTATTTTAGATGGCCGGGTGCATCATTGATAGTAATTCGAGGACATAAGCACCTTCACGAATGCGCATACATTGGTGATAACTCATCCGAGGAATTGGATGAGCTCATGGAAGGGATACGTGAAGGTTCTTATCGAACACCTAATGGGACATTATCAGACGAGAAAGATGATGATGCACCATCAAACACCCCCAACTTAATGAAACGACATCGTGAAGATGTAAAGTTTCATGATCCAAAGCATCAAGTCCCAGGCTCCAATCACACCTTAGAGGAGGAAGGCTTGGACACCACAGATATAACAGATGCTAGGGATTTCAAGAAAATTCTAGAAAGTTTAAATGAGAAAGCACCCCGCAAACCACGATTACACGTCCACCGTAATTCTACCATTGGCAAAGGCGAATTGAATAATTTAGAATTCAATAACCATACTGCACATTCAGATCCAAGTAGAAAACCCATTGGTACAACATCAGAAGAAGTTTTTTCAGACATTTACAAAAAACTACATTCGATGGGGTTAAAGGGCGAGCAAATACTACAAAAACTCAATGACCAATTCAAGAACGATACGTTAATGAAAGAAGTACTTGAAGGAGAAACGAATGAGAACGTAGTGCACATTCGTGGGCGGCAATACGTGAAACCCAACATACAGTATGATGAGAATATTGATCGTGCCAATCGGCGAAAACGTGAGCTAATTCTTCATATGGCTGTTTTAAATAACAATGACGAAGCAGCAGACAATGCCGAAGAAGAAGTAAGTCAAATTCATTAAACCATAATAGATTACTTATTAAACAATCGTTTTAAGGGATTTGTTCCTGATGGAATAGCTGATCACCATGCAACATTGACAGAGAACACATTAAATGACAAGAGTAACAGTGAATTCTGGTCGTCGTTCAGTTCATCCGAGGAGGCGTTGTTGAATTGTGCTGGATTAATTCTTAATCTTCCATTAACCCCGCACACGAAATGTCAGCGTAGTTTAACCGATCATGAAGTTGAAGATGCCTACGTGGCGAACCGAATAACTTATAAGTAAGCCAAGCATTTTAGGCCAACATTCATGTATTATTCATGCATTTGGATTTCTAGGGTGCCAACGAACGGCTACTATTTTTTCGTCTTCAATAGCGAGAATGAAATACAAACAAACTATATTCGTGTTAATTTCCACATTGAGAAAACCGTCTACAACATATCAAATTCCATATCGGAATGCGCCAATAGCACGTCACAATGCGCAATGAATTTGAAATTTTTCTCCAATGAAAAACTCGTCATGGAACTTCCACTCAAGGAAGATCAGGACTTGTTTAACAACGAATATGTTGTGGTTTCCGTTTGTGAACCGCGCACTTCCATCTACATTATTTGCGTAATTATGGTGCCGATTCTCGTACTGCTTTTCGCATTTCAATAAATGCTTTGATTAAATATTATCAATGGATATCAGGGTATTGCGAGTATCCTGAGTGATATTAAGTGAGCAAACTGGTTGTGATATTGTAATGTTAGAAACCATTTTACCTTGTTACTTGCTGTAAATTTTCATCTTATTAGTTTGTTGTACAAATGTAAAATATGCGCAAGAATAAATTCTATTTACGTTATTGTAATAATAAAAAGTGCGCACTTTAGATCCGAACGTAAAGATAACGCAAAATATGTGCGCACATGCCGCAAATGGGGCATGGGGGCGGCGTCAGCTTCCCTTATCATTAGCTTGCAGGTATGTTTGGCATTCGCCGGGGAAAGCCGTTTTAGCAAAAGCGCCTCTCTTACACATGGCTGCTCGTATTGATCGCACAAATTACAATTCTATTACGCACATAATAAGAATATGTTTTTCTACGGGAGTACAGTTTGGCTCGTGTCAACTATAATGATTTCGATATTATTTATCTTCACTTGTAATTTGTAAACGTAGTGCAGTGAATGGCATAATTAGATTTTTATGATTTTCCGATATGGCACGCGTATGCACCCGGGGAAAAAATTACCACTAGTCACCTCGGTCTGCGTGCTGAGAACGGCATCGGACAGCTTTTTATTCATTACACTATTAAGGGGAGCTTTCCTAATGCAACAATGGCCTATTTGAAAATCCACAAAGTATCGTGTGGACAAAGAAAGTCACATGAATCCGTAGTACAAAGAGGAAATAAAGTAATATTTCAATTGCCATAAAAATTATATTGGGGCTAGCTAAATAGTTAAATCAAAATCAAACGATTGAGAATTTTGGAACCTAATATTTTCTTTTATTTCGGGCTGTGCATCACAAATCCATTTTTTGAATATTCAAACATTAAATAATTTTTCAAAATTCGCAAAAGCCAACATGTCGTAAGGGGTGGGTGTTGGTAAACATAATTACTTTTGAATTAAGTTTAAATGATTTATGCAAATATCAATTCTGATAGAAATAGCCAAAAAAAATATCTTTAATATTTATTTACTTAGGGAGGAGAGAAATTATCTTTCTGCAAGAATGAATTCAAAAATTTCCCATGGCATCCCGATGACACCAGGATGCTAATCCGCTAAGACAATTTGTTGGACACGCGCTGGTTAATCCCCAAAAATTCGGAATTAATTAAGGCCTCTCAACTGGAGATCAGATAACTTTTTATACAAAGCCTCAAGCGTCCACCCTTATTTCGCTTCCGCCACGCTGTTGCTGCAAACAAGTACAAGAAAAGTTGCACATTTTCTGCGAGTGGGTGGACACGACAATGTTTAGTTTACAAATTTGGCAAACATCTGAATCTTCACGATAAGATATTTTGGACAATATGCAAATGATGTCTTTGTATGATATGATGAGTGACAGTAAAGTGCTTCCCACAATGGGCATATTTTGACGCGTATCATTCTTAACAAACACACGCTGAAGGACTGATTTGTATTCATAAGGGGTGACTTTAGATACTTGATGTATAGGATGGGAGATTAACTTTCCCATATCCGCACTCAAGCAATAAATTAGCTTTTAGTGGTGACTGCCGCTCATACTATTGTGATAAACACATGATTATTGAATCATAATAAAACAATCCTAAACGTATATCCTTCTTAATTGAAAGGTTTGAATTGATTCAATAAAATAAATGTTCTTCGTCCTATTAATGAAAAAAATTAACCAAATGCTCTAGAATTGTTTGAATTGTAAACGTTCTTAATTTTATCGACATTCTAAAAATAATTATGTCTCATTAATGAAACCAATGTTTGAAATATTATAGGGTTTCTAGATTAAGAAACTCTAAAAAACTTCTCTTAATTATTTCATGTCTCTTGACCATAAAGAATTTGTCTTAAAGGTTAAGATATTCACCGCAAAATTAACATTTACATATTGTTACTAATTGCCACCAAATGTTATCAATAAAAATTTACATAATTTCATATATCCGTAGGAAATTTGCGCAAAAAAAAAAATAGCTGCTAGCGTGCTGATAAGATATAATTGTTTCGACAGCACAAATTCTTCGTATTTCATTGAATTCACGTTTAAAAAAAGCACAAGAAAACTGAAATTTGCTCAATATACACGAGGAATATTCCCAGCATCCCAACGGGAACAAATCCCCTTTTGATTCTGGATGGAGCGGACACGCCCTGCGCCCTCTCCCAATCGCACACGATTGGCCTATGCGGGGGTGTCTGCTCGCTGCAGATAAGAGTAACATTTGATAACTCGCATCCCATGCTACTGGAACACTACTTCCGATTTGACAATAGCGCAGTACACAACTTCTGCGCAGTATACTATTAAAAGTTAAACAACTACTACTGCCCAATTTTAAATGGTAATTATTCCACATATTGCAAAACCGTATGCAATCAATTCATTATTTCTTATTGTTGCAGCCAATTACGCTAAATCTGGAAGGTGCTCAGGTCGACATGGAATGGTCCGGGGACGGCGAGAACACGGATTACAGCAGCACCTCGTCACCCGTCCACAATGGGCGGCGAGCGGCCAGCTACATGCAACACGATGGAGATTCACTCTCCGACGAGGACGATTTATCCGATGAATTTTCACTTATGGACAGTGACGACGAGAAAAAAGCGTGCAATAATCATCAAGCGGTTCGTGTAATAATTATTGCTCATAGAATGTGGGGAATACTACTCATAATTCGGTTTTGTGCTTCATACTCTGCTCATTACAGCCTCTCGCAGAACCGCGAGGCATTGTTAGGAAAATCTTCACTAATACGCGCGAACGTTGGCGGCAACAAAATGTCAGCGGTGCGTTTGCACAACTTCGCGAGTTGGTGCCGACACATCCACCGGATAAGAAATTATCCAAAAATGAAATTCTACGCATGGCTATCAGGTATGATCATCACCATTGTTCTTGTCTTAATATTTGTCAATAGAAATTTCAGTGCTTACCTAAGTAGTAATTTTAAAATTACTACATTTTATGAAACACGGTAAAGTGGAGTAAATGCATCAAATTACAATAATATGATAGAAATTGCAATATCTGAAATGTAATATCATTCTTTATATGTAGTTATTGTTTAATTAATGAAAAAATTCCTCGATTTATGACAATTAGTTTGAAAACAAAGCATGGAAAAAACTTGTTAAGTTTGTTTGTATTAAAAATGTGCAGCAATTTCGAAGGAAGTTGTAAGTTCTGCGTCATTTCTTTGCTAAGTACTATAAAATTTAGTTGATATTTTACTACAAATCAATAATTACCTTTGAATTATCTATCTAAATCAATTGAAAAACTGTAATTACGCTCTTACCCTATAAATATGGAGATAGGGAATAAGAAATGCCTTGTACTTTATCAATAGTTTGGATTTACATACTAGTTATTTTCTTAACTCCAGCAAGAAACTACGTATTTGAAAGCGGTATATAGCATTAGGTGTATAACAAATATATCAATAAATATTATCTCGTAGCATATGATATAAGGTTTCAAAGCCTTTTTAATGGTCAGTTTTGCTCTCATTTTCGGGAAAATGTATACTAGTTGTATATATCGAAAATGTGGCGTAACATTGTTTTTTTCAATGTTAATTAAAGACTATTAAATGAAGTATATACTGCTAAAAAACCAAATTAACGAAAATATGGTATGCATTTACTCCACTACACTTGACTACTCATAAAATAATCTTCTGTGCATTAGGCTGCAAATTGCGTCAAATTGTATTAAAATGCATATTTTTTTACCTAGATATATTCGCCTATTAACCAATGTATTGGAATGGCAAAATCGTCACGAAAACCACATTCAAGTCAAGTGCGAAGATGCAATAGCAAGACATCCAACCCAAAGCCAATTGTCAAGCATCCAACCGCAACAGGCGCTTCGCATGCGTGCGCGCTTACGACGAAATATATCTTCGCACTCAATTTGCGATCGCAACGGCAACAATCTGCTAATGATTGCGCCCAACAATCACTTATCATTAACGCGCCAAGTTGTCATGTACTTGGATCCGCCGCCGCCGCAGAAATCCAAGGTAAAGATGGAACCAAAAGACGACGATCATTTCAAGAAGGAGGACGACAAGGATAAATCCAAGTCGCGTAACAACAATAAAGATAAGTAAAGTCGTTATGTATATTCTATTCATTCATGGAATGTGTTTACTTATGCGTATTTATGACTCATTATTTTATTTAGTTCATGTTCAATGCATTTAGCATACCTACCAACTAAATAATTTTGTTAAATAATAATTCTTCTTTCAAATCTTGGAATTTTCGACTGTTATACTTTTAGTAACTACATATTCCACTTCCTAGTTTATATAATTGGCGAATTTTGCAATGAGAGAATGCGATACAATCAGGTCAAGATTGTAAGGAAAACCTTGACGCGCGTTTGCGTTTAGTCATAATGAAACAATTACAGACTATATACTAATAGTACCAAAAACGAAATTCCGTTGAATGAATCTCATTATGCATCATAAGAAATTCCCCAAACCTCCACACATAATGCGAATTCTGAGTCATTGTTTACACCGTCTTTCTCTTTTGTTGCGCACCTCCTTGCAGCACACAACCAACCTGTTGTCGCATGCGGCACATTCGTTGCATACGCGATGCGCAATTAAGAATTCAAAGGCTACTTCCTATGTACCCATGGTTAAAACAATGCGCGAACACATCTGTACGTCGCACACGTATGCTAAGAAGAAGTGACGTCAACACCTGTCGGCCTTGATTCGCGAGTGCGTGCCTTCTCTTGCGAAGAGAACCGCGCGCGCCGGAATAACCGGCGACAACAACGCAACAACCGTACAATATTTTCACTGCGAGTCGACCGTTCACCACGCAAAGTCGCGCGCCGCACAGAATTCAGATAGTTTGCTGCGGTCACGGCGCGCACACTACGAGTTGATACCCAATAGATTTGATACATAACATTCAAGAATAGTTAACAAAAATGAACAACACATTCTAGTGATTTTCAACAAACTGTTAAGTGTGTGTGCATTCTGTGCATCAAGTTCCAAGTGGATTTTCAACATCAAAGAGAGTCAAAGTTATTCAGGTAAGCCATACGTAATTCGTATTTTGTCTTGTACGTTTTCTTATATAAGAAACACACCGATTTCGATTCTAATGAAGCGCTGGCAATTAATTTCTCGTACTGAAATACTTATGGAGCTTGCGATTTCATAAGCAGACAGCGTTTGCATGAACGATTGAGTATGTAAGAGGAGAACGCATGTGGATTTCGAAAGCTTTCACTCTTCTAAAGGTGCGCAAGGTGGTTTATAACATTCGTGCATGCATCGTAAGACGCGTTTTGTACATACCAGTCGAATGTATAAATTATTATTATTCGATAGATCATAGCTAAACCAATGATAACGATGCAATAAACTAAATTATTTGTCCTAATTTTATAAATTCTCTACGAAATTCTTCCATCACTAATCGCAATCATTCGCAAAACACATACTTCTCTTTGAGGTCAAACGAATTTGCGGTACTTGAGTAAATTGATGTTAAATGTTAGCTTTGAAAGTATTTTTGTTGCGCATATTTACTATGAGTAACAGATATAAGTATTTATTTACATTTTTATCACGTGTTATAATTAGAGCATTTTCATGCACATTTTCTATATAGGTAAATTGGTTATCTATGTATCATTTCTAATATTTATCAAAGAATTAATCAGTGTCTAAATCAAGGTATTTATAACTACTACACGTGGCAAAAAAACAATCCCAATTTTGTTGATATTAGTTTGCAATTTTATGAGAATTGCACAACTTTAATTAATTTTTTCCTCGTCCCTGTTCAATGCTTAACCAATAGCTAATAATACATGTTGAACAATGACATATTTATGTAATATATGAGTGTACTTATTGAGCATTTCTTCATGCAGTCCATGTCAACTCGCTTTTTATTTACGTTCGCTGGTTGAAATAATTGCCAGACATTAATGCGGTTTTATGCCGCGAACAACAAATAAGTCAAGGCGCTCGCTCGCTGAGCTCCACACTATGCACAAGGCATTTTACGTATTTGTTTCAAAGTGATAAATGATCTATATCTACCATACGTGCCAACTAAATTGCAATTGCACTTGTGTCTTACGTTGGCCATTTTAAATACCCACTCATACATATTAAACTAATATTCGAACTATTTTTAGTCTTGCTTACTCCTTATCGAAAAAAACATGCTTAATGGAGTTTAATATTTAATGACGACAACGTATAAGAATGGAAAGTCAAGTATAGTGTTTTGAGTGACGATGGAAAAACCATCAAAATGTCACGTGTGCAATGAAAGTTATAAGCAGGCAATTAAAATATTCATAAAGAGTGCACAGCCAAGCCAAATCACTTGCAATACATTTGCAGCGGATTTACGCCCAACTGCTTCTTCCTCAAAAAGACCAGACAGTGTCTGAATTTTGTTGTTATTTAATTATTGCGCAGGTGGAAAAATATGCGTAGATTATCAAGGCAATAAATTGCCATTTTTAATGACTATCTACTGAATCCCATATATTTACTTAATCGCAACTAAGTAAATATTTATTCAATTTGAAAAAAGTGTTAATTGCCAACGCATAAAGCCAAAGATTAATAAATATACCTATGACATGAGGTTTCGTAAAAACCCTCATGTATTTAAATTATAGCGTCTAAATCGTTAGTAAACAAGTGATAACAGCCATAAACCACCAGGAGTGAATCATTAATGAGCAATCAATTCTTGAGTTTTTGATAGTTCCGCGAAGTATGCTTACCGGTGCGGATATGCTTGGTAAAAATATTATTCAGATAATGTGTACATACAATTGCGTATCCATGGCGTTTTGACTCGGCTCTTTGAATGTCAACGGCCCACATATTATCACTGTACACATACAATACAGCGACCATTATAAAAAAAAACGAGGTTTACTTTGATATTTTTAACATGTAAATTGCCTTCATATATAATGAGGTTATTCAGTACTTGTTCCTCGTAATTAATTTATACCACGCTTGATATGTGAGCAATTAATAGAGGATTCATCCATTTTTTACTCTTCTCAAGTGAATTACGCCCAGATTCAGATTGATAGCGTGATTATATCTGTTATTACGGAAATTCATATTAATTGTGCTAAATCACGGCCATTGATAATATGACGTAAAAACAATTGATTAATTGAATCACAAGTTGTTAAAAATTTTGTTACAAAAAAAAGATAATAAAAAAATGAAGTCGTAAATTAATAGAAAGTAAACATTTAACAATAACGTTGAAATGATAATTTCTTTATGATCATAGTAAATTCTTTTATATTTGAACATTTAAGCTGACTTTTTAACGACTGAGTAATGTACCTACGTACAAATTACAAAACCGCAAGAAATTACGATCAAGAATATAATATACAGCATTACTTGTGGTTTTCGATGACTCGCACAACAATTATTTAAAATAGTTTATTAAACCGTTCATGTTAGCTACGTAGTAGTAAGTAATCGTTTTTGAAAAATATGTTTACATGAATAATTATAATACGAACAATTTGGGTATAATTTATGTAAATTTGAAGATATTTCTTCACTTTGTAAAAATAACTGCATAGTATGTATAAACATACCCAGAATGTAGACGCCATAATTGCATCACTCAGACCATTGAGTAATAACAACTGCTAAACTATTTAGTTGCAAAAGGTGATATCACCTCGCAATTATGTATGTACATTTTAACTTATTGCGTATTTCACTTTTTATCAATTGTCGTTTTGTTTTACACGTGCAAATTGTTCTTATCCCGAAAAATTATCCTTTAAACCTGATAGCACACGACGCTATGATTTAATTACGGTTCAAAGTCCACAAAATGTTGGCAATTTCCGTTGAATAGCCGTGAAAATCAAAATCAACTTGTCGTAAAAGTAGTTGTGCTAAATTGTGAGGTAAAGTTCTATTGTATGGTTCTATTGTATGGTTCTATCTATTGTAGTTCTATTGTAATTGAATCCGTTGTATTCAATTGTGTTGTCTTGCTTTTAGAATGTATCTCAGCGTACTACTGGTAATATTTGCGGCAAGCGTAAATGCATTGCCGAATGGAGCACCAACGTCGGTGTGCAATACAATGCTACCGAATCATGGCGGTGGCATAGCCTTTCAAACGACGCCAAGTCCATTCGGTATTTCGGCGCGACGCAATGGCGATAATTATATGATCACCGTAATGTCGTCGGCTCAGATTCCGTTTCAAGGATTTATGCTGCAAGCAAGGCAGCCGAATGGCGAACTAATTGGATCATTCGCGCCATCGGACGACAAAATACACACGATCAATTGCGCTAAACCCGGCGACAGCTTAACGCATTCCAACACAAAGAGCAAACCTTCAGTTGAGGTCGCGTGGAGCTCTGGTGATTATGAGGGACCTGTCATTTTTAAGTAAGTAATAGCTCTTACATTCTTAGCGATCAATGCTAAAATCTTGTTTATTATAGTGCAACAGTCGCTCAGGACTATGAGACTTTTTGGGTGGGTATCGAATCAGCATCTATACAGGTCAAACGCGATGCAACCCTTCAAGCGACACCACCCCTTAACCGACCAACTAGTACAACTCCACCGAACTTTTCTCCAGCACAAAAGGAGGATTCAGCAGTAACTTTTGACCCATTCTATGAGGGATGTGACGTTAAGAAAAGCTGCTTTGGTGTGCCAGCTGGCTGCGTGCAAAGCCAAAATTGCAAGGCAGTGGTTGCAGTGACTGTTTACGGGGAGCGATATGAATTCCAGCTTAAAGCACTCTCACCTGCCAATTGGGTTGGCGTTGGTCTTTCGGACGATACGAAAATGGGTGACGACTCAGTAATTGAATGCGCCCGAAATAATCAGAATGATATCAAAGCTTACATGTCATTCACCCAGCCTAGACCAAATTTGAACGTTGTACGCTATGCGTTTAACAATGATATTCAACTATTGGAAGCAAGTGGCAATGATGGCAATCTCTACTGCCGAGTAGTTCGCGAAGTTCGCACGACAGTAAACAAACGAGTTTATGATCTCGCAAAGGACCAATATCACATACTGATTGCAGCAGGTTCATCGGTAAAGCCCAACAAAGTTGGATTCCATGATATTGCCTATGAACCGAGCGCAGTCAAGAAATATTTATCAGATGTATCTGCAGTTAAAGCCGCCTCAAAATTACTTTTGCGGTTGCACGGCGCATTCATGTTAGCTGCCTGGATAGGAACAGCTTCTATTGGTATTCTTCTCGCGAGATATTACAGACAAACCTGGGTAGGAAAGCAAATTTGCGGCAAAGATATGTGGTTTGCGGTAAGTTCCATCAAATATTTCTAGTGGTGCAAATAATCTTGGAATATTTTACCATTTTAGTGGCATCGATTCTTCATGGTTCTTACATGGTGTCTAACCATCACTGGCTTTATTCTAATCTTTGTGGAATTGCAAGCTTGGTCAACCGAGCAAAACCCACATGCAATTTTGGGAACTGTAACAACAATTTTGTGCTTTATTCAACCAATTGGAGCCTTCTTCAGACCACATCCAGGTACTAAAAATCGACCAATTTTCAACTGGTTGCATTGGCTCGTTGGAAACAGTGCGCATATTGTTGGAAGTAAGTAGACGCTCATTACCGTTTTGTACAATACTTAATCAACTTGTTTATTGCAGTTGTAACTATTTTCTTCGCGGTTAAACTGAACAAAGCCCAACTACCTGAATGGGTTGATTGGATATTAGTATTTTACGTTGTATTCCATGTAATAACGCATTTAGTTTTATCAGTAAGTATTCCAAATTATCTCATTTACAATTACCTAATTAACAATAATAATGTCTAGATTATGGGCTGCGTCTCTGAAAAATCAGCCGAGAGCAGAATTTCTTCATTCCCCATGAAAGAAATGGGTGGTTCAGGAAGAAGCTCAATGTACAATGACAGAAGTCCTGATGCGCCAGTGAGTAAACTACACAAATTAACCCTTAAGTCCTGTAAATCTAAATTTTTCTGATTTCTCTTATAGTATTCCGGATTGCGAAAAGTCATGTTGGCTTTATACATGTTCATCATCATCATTATTGTGGTTATATTAATCGTGATCGCGGTGTTAGCGCCGATTGAAGAGTTTTGGGAAAACATTCGAAGTTCTATGTGAGAGAATAATTTGTGAGAACTTTTTGTCTCACGAAATGACTCCAGCACAAAGCCGAGAAGATAAGAAAGAATAGAGTAATTAAATTACACTCGAGTCTCACTATTAACCTGTTTTTATATTACAATAGATAATTTATTACCCCCCTAGTGTAAATGTTGTTGGTCCAAAATGTGAGACGAACATTATAAAAATTATGTCTTGTTCTTTTCAAGTATTCTCTTGTTGCCTTGTTGTGTTTTCTGTTCAATTTAACTCCACGTTCAAGTCTGTAAATGAGTATTTTAATAACTTGATAATTGTTCATTTCATGATATTATTGTATTTTTGTAAATAATACTTTTATTACGCACATGAATAAATAATGTAAAAAGTATTGATAGTAATTGAAATCAAAACGTACAACGGCCAACATTAAAAACAACAGCGTTATATTTTAATTGGATAAACCATTGCTTTAATTCATTACCGTCGCTAATGAAAGTAAATTAAATATCGTAAATCATGACTGCTTGCTTGTTTGTTATTTATTTTCCACTTTGACATAACGGACAACAACATTTATAACAAGAGACAGCTTCTATGTGCATAATCGGTCATATAATCAATAATTCTGCTTATAAAAGAAAATTAAAGAAGTGAAAACCTGCATTTCTTTGCATTCGAATAATAATGCTTATTACCAGTGTGTTAAATGTTATACTTCAAAAGTACTTTCAACACTTTGCATGTCTTTTCATAATCGGTGATGTAAATATTCTTGTAAATATTCCAAAAGTTAATACACTTATTGCTAATGTTAATCCAAAAATGTTTGATGCTCATTACTGTGAAGGAATTGTTATTGAAAGTAAAAATATCCAAAATGATATCACTTTAGTCGAAAGGCATTTAAAGTATAACAAAGTTTATAAATATAATCAAAGGAGATATCTAATAATCCAATCAATGGATAAAAATAAAGTTTTCAACTTCCAATCAGTGTTTCAGACTAAAGCATTCAAACATATTGCTGATATTTTGTTAATTTCTTGGGATGCGATTAGCAAATGTGTTGATTTTCATACACATGAATTCAATAGCAAAACTCCTCTTAAAAGTCTAAACTTGGGGAAAATTTGTCATAATAACATTTCTTTGCTAGATAAAATGGATTTATTTCCGAACAAATGTTTTAATTTTAGAGAAAAACCACTGGCGATTAGTTTATTTGATTTTAAACCATATGTGAATCTAGGTATGTAATTGTTGTAATTAATATTTATACTTTGCATGTCCACCCTTACATCCTAGAAGGATATAAAGAGAATGTCTATATTTCTCCTGCATGTTGTTTCATTCTAGATAATAATCGAGGGGCTGAATATTCAATGCTGCAATCGTTCATTTCGAAATTTAACTTTACTGAACGTTTAATTGAAACCACACATTGGGGTATTGCTTATAGGAATTTTACTGGTACTGGTGGAGTTGGAAACGTTGCAAGTGGTCGTGCTGACTTTGCCATTGGTAATTTAAAAACCGCCATAAAGAAAGTCATAATGGGAAAATTCATCTTTTAGCTGGGTTTTACCAGATGATTGAACGATATGCACTTCTTGATTTCTCTATACCCACATTGCGGAACGCCTTGTCATTTCTTGTACCACGACCAAAATTGGACAAAGCGTTCTTAACCCTATTCCACCCATTTCATCTGACAACATGGATTGTCTTAATAGTTTGTTTATATTCTTTTGTTGCTTTGTTATACGTAAAGTTTAATATCCATCAAACGTATGATATTCCATGCTACCGAAAAAGATAAATTGAACTTTCTTGTTTTGTGCTTTAGGTATGAAGACCATTATATGTTTATATTATTTTCCACCCTGATGTGCGGTATCCTGACGCAACAAGACACAATCAATCGTTTTAAATTCCTTGGAATGGTCATAGCTTATGGTTGCATGATAATTATAATATTTTACAACAGTGGTCTTGCAAGTATCATGACAAAACCGCCGCTTGAAGATTCAATTGAAACAGGAGCTGACTTGGATGCAAGCAAACTTAAAACTTTCGGTGTTTCAGATTCATACATTAGCAATTTGAATGAAGAGCAGTATGGCAACGTAATTAACCGTTTTCAATTATTAAATGAGACTGAATTATTACAACTAGTTGAAACCACGTTCACATTTGCTCTATCTATCGATCACTTGGATCTTGGGTATTCGCTTGGTATATATGATAGTGTCATGGGAATTGACCGCTTGGAAAATTTTGTTTTGTTGAAAGAAGATATGGGATTTGCTTACTGCGTAGCTCTTGGATATAAACATTCTGTCCTTATGCCATTATTGAACAAGCATATGTTGATTTTGAAGGACTGTGCATTGGACTACTATTGGCAAGCTGAAGTATACACAACTATGACAGTTAATAACAATCTAACTTTAGAGTTCTAGGCTTTCGGCGACTTAAACCATAATGAGCAACTGTATTTTGTCAATATCCACTCATATACTTTTACTGATGTTACTTTGCATTTAGATAACTTTGTGGGCGCATTTATTTTTCTATTCACTGGTTATATATTGGGTTTGCTCTTTTTCTTTAAAGAACATTACATATATAATAAGCAATTGCGTGTACCGGAATAACCGAAAGCTAACCTCGTAATGAACCAGAAGTTTTAGTAGAAATAATAAAAGCTTACCTTATTGCAATATATTACTTCTTTAGATAATTGGCACTTAAATAACTGTTGTAATTGTTGTTAACACTCTAGAAACCGTTGACAACGTTCACTAACTACACTAACCAACTTCACGAAAAGTATTGTTTTTGACACTATCAAAATATCCAACGATTTTGGCAGAATTGACGGACATCAATATATGCAACCACTCGTACTCAACTTTAATTGCAGTTGCGTAAACTTTACGGCATACTCATTCAACATTCTTAAACATTAAAATACGATAAAATATATTTATGTTAGATTTTCCAGGAAATTCAGGACGCATTTGAATTATGTGACAACATTTTTCCCTTCAAATGGAAAACAACAGGATTACAGGTGGACAAGTTAAAAAAAGAAAAACACCCACGATCAGCCTCGCGATCCGGATAGATCCGTAAAAGTTGTAAAAATCAATCCAATAACGTTGATGACTTCTGTTAATCGTCCATAAAGTGCCATAAAATGCTGAGTACTAAGTACACAATATGAGTTTTATTTATCGTTAATTACTATCAACAATCCAATGTTTTAAAATACAATAAATATATTGACACACATTATATGCAGCAAAATATTTGATGTCATGTTTATAAAAATAGTATATACTCATTTAAATAAATAAAAGTAATCGCTAATAATTGCGCAACTTTGATTAGTTATCAATTTTTATAAAACCAAATATTGGAACTAACTGGATTAGTAAAAATACGACTAGAATTTATTTTTTTGTTTAGCATTAAATTGGACCTGCTAAAAATAGCTAAAGTGAAATCTTCTTGAAATTACTCACCTATACATTAACCGCATTGAGCATCATTATAAATACACATTTGATGGAAAACTCCTAATATTAACATAGGATTGTTTTTCCATTACAGGAATATCATCGTTGAGATTGTAACTCGTTTCACTAATGCTGCTATTTGTATCATCTGCCGGAGGTATCTAATATAACAAAACATTAAAATATATTAATTTCTATAATGTAATTCTAAAATTAGTTGATAATTACCGCTCGTATCTTATAGATGATAACTTTAAAGTCAATTCCCAGAACAATACGAATGCTTAATGACACGATTAAAGCAATCCAACTGAGTAGGACAGACGTTGATGCAACGTTCAATATTGTAAAATATCTGGTAAGCGGCTTCACTTCAGGGAAGTAAATCAGGGAAAACAAATCAATTTCCTTAGTGCAACTTCCAGGATCACATATACTGCAGAAGAACAACTGAATTAAACTGCAACTACAAATGTTTTACTTACTTGTTATTAACTAAATAATTGGTTAATTGTGTAACAAGTGACCGCATTCCAAGATGGGTATGAGTATATGCCACTGTTACAAAAATAAGCATTATTGTTGCCATACTAATTGCAAGTGGCACCAAATGCCAAGCTTCTGAATACCTAAAAACCAAAGTTAGAAATTCTACAGGGCAAGAATTAATAAGACTTACATAAATTGAGTGGGTGCTGCACCACCTTTGGGTACAATGATAAAAAATGCTTGCAGAATAAATGCCAGTGTCATTGAGAACAAATAAGATCCTCTGCAGAATGAGCAAATCATTGGATTACCCCATATTGTTTGTGGGGTATGATAGGAGTCATTCAATGGTAGATCACCAACAAGTTCATACAGTGATTTCTCTTTCGGAACAAATTCCAGCGTCGGATAAAGCATACAATGGTTGCCAAATTGTACACTGATTAATTCAGATTGTAGCGCTGAATTAAATGAACTGACACCAGCTACGAATAGACATACTATATGGGAAACTGCAAATTAAACATTATTAGTTCATGAAACTTCTTCATGAAAGTTTGGATACTCACGTTTCCAAAATACAGACACTGCTTTGGTTTCTTGAGGAATAAGTTGGCAGTATTTAGCGGCAACCATATTTAAAACGTTAATTATTTTCAAAAATGTCCAGTGTTTCAAACAATTCACACTTCAAACGACTCAGCGTTTAAATGACTTCAACGCAATACATCAAAAAATTAAATGGCAATGTCATACGAACACGCACGCTAAATATTTACATACAAAGATCATGCTCATTTGTAAAAATAATCATTACGTCATCATGTGTATTAGAGGAATTGTAAACATTGATGATTAAACGCGTATATACCGTCGATTCCCCAAACCATACGACTGTTTGCAATAATTAATTGAGCGCTGAAGTATCACCGACACACCCACGGCAAGACCGCCAGGTGCGACGCTTACAACATAATTTTTCAAATTCAAATGTGATGCACGCACTTCCCACTACTCACTACTCTAGGCAATAAGTAAATACCCATGGCATTACAAGTACCCGTAATGTTTGATTCCCTTTCTGTTTTGTTGTTGTTGTTGGTAGCAACTAGACGATTAGGCCAAGGTTAGACTAGCACTGCCGGATGACCAACTCCTACTTCGGCTAGGAAATCGTCCGAGTGTAGAAACATTAGTCGTGAATGCAATTCGTACTGTTTTAAAGTTTTATTTCTATTTTCAGCGCTTCCATCCGCAGTTTCAATTATTGAAAACCCGTACTTCAGTAGAATCCTATTGGTTCTTTAAATCAGAGGACGCCACAAGTTCCGCAGCATTTCCAGAAAGTTCGAATTTTCTTGTTAGTTTAAAACACTTTATAGTTTCTGTTTTGATATCGAATGAAGCCATTATAAACAGTTAAATATGGAATAGTTGTATGTAAAAATTATACGACGTAATTAATGTACACCTTATTGAGAATAGAGTTGTATGCGTATATCAGCCCCTGCAGAAGCTCCTCGCATGCGCAACCCCAGTGCGCTCGCACCATTCTAGCACACACCATCGCGACAAATATCTGTAACAATCGCATAAGCCCGCCTCGATCTCAATACCTATTTGATTTATATGAACATACTGTGACTGATATAAAATATTGATAAAGGACGTGTAGTTTTGAGAAAGTTACCATACGTGCTGCGCAATTCCACTGCTAGACTGTGAATTATCCCTCTTTGTGTTGGCTGAATTTGTTTTGTGCCATCGTTATTATTAAACAATTTTTAGACTCTGTGACGACAAACTTGTTGTGAATTATGTTTAAACAATTGAATTTCTTCGACACCTCATAACTGCGCCCGAGGGCGACTCTACATTTGGCAGACCTACCGCAACATGCTCGCTGCAGCAGAACCAGGTGGTTTAATTACAGGTTAGTTTAATTTATCAAAAAGTAAACTACTTCTGATACATTCATTAATGAGCATAAATTGTATTGCATTTTGGCATTAATATTGTACAATGTGCATGTGCTACGTGCGCTCTTTGGGAAGATGCCCAAATGTAGGTCACCAATGAGTACAGCATTTTCACACAATGCAGCACAGTGAAAATAGGTCAAAACAAACTAGCATTGCAAAGCAGGGAACAATATCTCATTCACCACCATTCTTGTCATGGTATTTTTATCAACTGATAATATATTTTTTAATCTTTCATTGACGTCAATCATAATAAACAATTCGTTAACATGCCAAACAAATTACAAAATATTCCCTATGCGTACTTCTTCTCTCTTTATTATCATTGTATAATGAGGGTATGATGTAAATATTATAAAAATTTCATACAAAGTACAATTAATGAAGAATACATCATTTTTTTGGATCGCAACGAAAATTATTACATTGCATGAGTGCGCTGTTGTGTACACGTGAGTTGTATCGATTTTCCGCTCAAGTTTTGCCGAATTTCTCATCTCGTGTCATTCTGATAAAAACAACAGCCAGCCTTTGTTGTGAACGTATTGTTATTTTATGATTATGTATATTACCACTACCACGTCTCCACATCACTAGCACTTGATGGATAGATATTGATTTTTCAATATAAACTTGAGTCTCGCAAATTATTTATCGTCCAATAATAATACGTCAAATTGAACTTCTTTAATCGTCCATTTTTGTATAATAATACACAATGTTGAAGAAAAAGCACCATATGTTTATGTAAACAATCTAACAAATTACAAAGTAAACATTTAAACTAAGCAATGAATGGATGAAAATCTTTAAATTCATTTATAATTCAAAACTTCTTGCTTTCCGTTTATAATCTTCCCAATCGTTGGTATTTTCACAGGGCCATATTTGTCGCTTTTTACCTTCCTCCTTATAACTGCACCATGTGCCTTCTCGGTTAGTAAAAATTCCAGTACTTTCTTGCTTGGTGCATTTGCATATTGGCGCTGATGGCATACTGCAAGGTGTTGTATGCTTGTCCAAACCATTCAAGCAAACAATTATACCCTGCTTATTTTTATGTGGTTTATAGTCGTCATCACATTTGCACGATTGCAATGTGTATTTATGCATGCTTGATGCGTGGTAAAATAGCAGAGAAATAACGCAAAAAAATAATAAGTACATTGTGACCCTGGAAATCGGAATGTTGACAACTCACTGGAGAATAATAAGTTAAAAAGTTAATTTATACTGATTTTTTGCAATTTATTTATCGTATATATAATAAATCAGTTTAAAAGCTAATTAATTATTGGCAAAATAGATTAATGAACCATTGTTTTTGTGTAGAATAAATAAGATTAATGGAGCGAGATAAAAACATTTGAATTAGTTGATAATCAGGTGGAGTATGCGACCACTTGCTGGAGCCTCATACGGTCATTATTCCTTCCTTGAGCTGGAGCCATGGCCGCCCATAGCGAATGGGACATTCCCGTTGCTCCCACCTTGAACGTACTCACTCACCTATTGATCCCTTTGCAGTGAGTGTGCACGACTCGTCGGCCGTCTGCCGCCGCCGCTGTTAGCTGTTGCTTCAGCGGCGGTGACACGCTTGCTCCCGATGTGCGTGCATTCAGCTGCATTCATTCAATAGCTGCATGCGTACCCGGATGCTCACAACCCTCTGGAACATTCGATGCGCCAGCAGCGGGTTTACTCTACGCTCCAAGAGGTGAAACACGCGCCGCCAATTTTCACTTTGCCCTCTTGCTCTGCTCTGATTCATAAAAGCTATTTATAAAGTTTTTAGTATTAGGATGACTGTTCATGCTGTGAATTCAATTACAAAAGAAAATTCAAAGAATTTTCCCTCAAGTTGTGAAATGCGACAAGAGGAATTGCAAATATCTGCATTCATTTGCATTATTTGCCGCAAAGGATATCATTGCTGATTAAATAAAATGTATTGCAGCCACTCACGCAACCCGGTGAAAATTTAACGCTCACTTATTGGAGCAATTACTTTATTAACCTACTGAAGAAAGTTATGTCCTAACAGATAAACGATTCTTATTATACAAGGTGCTAAGGATAATGATGACCATTATTTGCAGGTGCAGATGGCGGAGCAATTCTGGGTGGTATTGCGGGTCTTGGCGTTCTAATTCTCGTTTTCATCCTGTACATAAACAAAAAATGGCTTTGGGGTGGCGTAGGTGCAATGAGCTGCTGCGACGAGAACTGCCCCCAGATGATGAGTCGGACAGGACTTTCGTCAACAGTGCCTTGTCCTAGCACAATTCCGCACTTGACCCATACGAACGGAGCAATGCTTCAAGCTAAAGCACCGCACAAACTAGGTAAGTAATTATTTATCAAAGACCACGCTATTTCAAAGGCAATTTGAAACAATTCTTCGAATGATCGATCAATAGTCGACTTAATTAAACATGGTAATTATCTTTAATTTGATCGCAATTGATACGAGTTTGATTGATGCATTCAGATCAGTTGGACATGAATCAAATAAAAAATTCAAATAAACCACGTAAAATTGCCTCGTATTGATTTCCATTAATCAGTGGGTTGTTTTACAAATTTGAAAAGTAAATTCTTCCAAATTGCCCTACATCATGATTAAAATGTGAAAAGTATATTATCCCGTCGAATGCAAGATGTAATTGCGCTCCTTTTGACTGTAAACCTAATTAACTTTATTGACATTGGGTATTGGATATTGATTGCAAGTTCACGTATGACTAGAACATAAAAATACACATTGATTATTGATTGAAAATTACTTACAACACATTGCGCCACCGAACGACCATTTTGAGCATGGACAACAACGATAGCAACGGTCATTCAATAGCGCAGTAGACATCCAGTGTGCCATCAAAGCGCACGCAAATCCTCGATTGCGCAGTTGAAGTAACAAAATTGGTTAAATGTTTTATGGACCATATTTTGCACCAAGTAGTTTGCAATCAAAATCATGGATTGAATAGGGATTGATTAATTGTTTTCAGTTAAAGAGTACTCCTTCGATGGTGGCGATTCGAGCAGTGAGTCTGAGCTTGGAGGACCGCGGAATGGCAACTACCAGATGCCGACGTCGGGTGCAACAGGACCATACTATCCACCTCGGCAGGTGCATGACTTGATCTCACTGGTGGAGAAGGGACGCGTGGGTGTTAGCAGCAACAGTTCTTGTTGTAGCTCCACCACTAGCTCAATCGGAGAACGACTTGGTGGGCCAACAACAACTAAAGTCTGTGCACAAGTTAGCAACATGCAACTTCAAAGGTTTTTCTATAATTTAAACAAACCCCCAATGAGTTTATATTAATCTCTTGTTGGTTAATTCAATAGAACACCAATTAGCACCTTGAGAGAAACTAAAATCGACAATCAAGAAGTTCATCGCATCGACAATACGCCAGTCAACATCGACCACACTGTAAATCCACCTTCGGATATCAACAGTAATCGGGATGTACGCAGTTTCAATCTTCTTCATTTTCCGCATGAACATATTTCATCGTGTTCTTTATTGCAGTGTATCGTTGTAATGAATACCGAGGGAGAAGGCAGCGAATTAGTTTCGTGCGTTGGCAGCGAACCGGAAACGCAATTGCTACATAAATGTGGGCTTCTGGAGATTGCACTCCTGTACGATGCGCCAATGCGTAAAATGACCGTTCACGTTTTACAAGCACGGGATCTGCCCAGCAGGGATCGTGGACAACCCACACACACCCAGGTAAATCTAATAATATCTCATTACTTTCCTTCTGTTTGCACGTGAATATTTAATTCACGTTGCTTTGTAAGACTCGTGAATAATTCATCCGCGACGTTATATATAGGGTCATTGTAGTAAATATTTTCGGATTGCATGTCTCATAAATTTATCGTAAATCGTTTAACGTCTGGACGCCATGCAAGAAAGTAGTAATAATGTTTCTTTGTAGGTGCGGTTGATTTTATTACCCAGCAAAAAGCAAAAGCACAAGACAAAAATTCGCACTGGTGAAAATCCACAATATATGGAAAGTTTTCTTCTGCATCGTGTCAATCCCGGTATGTAAATTTATATCTGCATTTCAGCGTGCATTTTTTAAATAATACTTTTCGTACATTGAATATTTAGAGGATGTAAATTCTATGGGAATTCGACTCCGCATTTACGGCTGCGAGCGTATGAAACGAGAACGACTTATTGGGGAAACGATTGTTAGTTTCGCCAATATCAACTTGGAACTGGAAAATAATTTTTGGCTGACATTGGAACCAAGAACCAGTGCGACTGTAAGTTAAACGCAATTACGTGTTGAGGAATATGTATATTCGATATCATAAATTTTTATGCGCAGTTGAACGCTGTGCAATCAGCGGAATTAATAAGCTTGGCACGGTCGGATAGCACCGGCTCGACACATTCCATGCAGCATGGTGGCGTCCCTGAACTCCTACTGGGACTCTGCTATAACGCCACTACGGGCAGGCTCAACGTGGAGGTTGTTAAGGGATCACATTTCAGGTATTTTCCCCATTTGAACGTGTATCGGATGACTATTAGATTAAAAATTCCGTATACGATAGGAACTTGGCGTTGAATCGCGCACCGGACACCTATGTGAAACTACATTTGGTGAGCAGCACGGGACAGGAACTCGCCCAGAGTAAAACAACCGTGAGACGCGGCCAGCCAAATCCATTATTCAAGGAGACCTTCGTTTTCCAAGTAAATTAGATTGATCAATTCGTCAATGTTTTCTCTTCACACTTAATATGATTTGCGTGTTTGATATAGGTGGCATTATTCCAATTAGCTGATGTCACGCTGATGGTCTCCATATATAATCGGCGTGGCGTGACCAAGAAGAAGGAAATGGTCGGCTGGTTCAGTCTGGGACTTAATTCCAGCGGCGCCGAGGAGCTAGCGCATTGGATGGATATGAAGGAGTTCCAACAGGAGCAAATCTGCAGGTGGCACGTGCTCGTACGTTCATAGCCCACCCGAATTACATATCAGATGCCACAGGCAGGCGTTCCTGCCGAGCAACAATGTAAATACTGGTTTATTGTCAATGTTGACTTAATTACTGAATGCAATGAAGATGATAACGTCGATACCATCTAATTTTTTAAGAGTAAATTCTTCAAGTAAATATTACCAAATGTATGTACATACAAAATATTGTTTAAGACTGACACTAAAACAAACAAAACCATTGAAGAAATTAAACAATAAAATGTTTACGCATTCAATAACTAGTAAACAACAAAATATAACTAACGCGTTTGCCTTATTAATTAAATATTTTTCTCGAGTACTTTCTATAAAATAAAAACTGACGCTAATTAAACATGAAATATGAACTTATATAAAGACACTTTATCAAAATGCGAAACAAAATATGCACAAACTCGAAATTGAATCACGAATATAACTTAAATACTTACTATTTGGGTCTGCTTCAGTTACTTAAAGCGAATCCTACCTAAATAATACGTAATTCACTTGAAATCTTTTCTATGATATAATTATGATTCACGACAATTTAGTATACTTATGTTGACATGTATTGCCTTTGTGGATTGCGTACGTAATTCAAGTTTAATATTGAAGACAACTTTGTAGAATTAAAATACATAGATATTGAATATCAAGCACAAATTACGGTTACGCTTTCTTCTTGATAACCAATATGATGGAAAAGAGGAAAAGTTCATAAGTTAATGAACCAGCTTTTATATATACGTCAAAAATTCGTGGTATAAAATTTCCCAACAAAAAAAATAAGAACAAAAATAACTATTAAATCTTATACTCTACACGGGTATTTCATATTTAGCATTAAAGTAAAACTAAAACTAAATATAATACGTAGTAGAAATAGTTATACATACGCTCCATATACAATTTAACAAAGGAAAGAATAACGAATAACATTTTTATTAATACTATTAAGATATATTCAATAATAGCGAAATGTTTTGAATGTGTATATATGTTTTTTGGATATTAAGGATTATGAACGTTCAACAAATCGATCATAATAAGGCTGTAGTGTTTTACCAAAGCATGCATTGAGTACGTTGAACATGTTGACCATGTAAAATCAAACAATTTTCATGGTTGTGGGCGTTACATCCACCCTTGTATTATTCAATGGACTAAATTATTGTATTGAAGGTGCCTATTTATAACCAGACTTATTACTTTTGTCGGTCGATTTTTGAACGTTCAATGAATTTTACGATTGCTCTTATCGTCAACGTGTGTGAATCAACTTCAAATTCAATGCCTTTTAATTAATATTACCAATGAAAAACACGCATAAACATGTAATGTACCATTTGGGGTGCTATTGAGAAACTCTAGGGAATGATATTTGCCAAAAACTATTTATGATTAAAGCAAGTACGCATAAAATTACGTTTAAACAATCTCAACGGATATAAACACTCAATATAACTAAGAAAATATTCAAACGAATTGGTTTTGATTTATGTTTAATTAATTTCTCTCTCAAAAAAGTAAAGATAATGTCAATTTTATGTGTTCATGTAAAACAATGGTAAAGTTGTAAGGGCGCTATATTTGAGATATTCAAGTGATATGAGATAGAAAGGCAGAAAAAGCAGTAATGAATGTTTCCGATGATATAAAGCAAAAAAAAACGTGACAAGAAGATAGATAATGTATAATGTATAGAAAGAGTCCATTTACGTGTTTTAATGAACGAATAAGAGTAAGTTGTGTTGTTCGAATTCAAGATGCAACAAAAAATGTAACTTTAAAAATGTGCTAAAGTGCAGGCTAAATTGGCAGAAATTTGAAACTATGCAAATGGTTGAATAGTTGCAGCAAGAATGGTGCAACAAACACTTATTGGTGTAAAAAAAGATAAAGATTTAAAAGATACATATTTTTTACATATATTTTAAAATTAAATCTAAATGAAGTTACTTTATCTATATATGTGTTACCACTGATACTGTTATAAATGAGAAACTCTAAACAATATCTCTCTAAACAAAGATGGTTGACTGTATTTCAATGTTTAAAATTATATATGAAACGTGTGGTATGCATCTAGATTGTGCAAGTAAATTTTGTACCCACTCTTTTGTATGTAAAGTATTAACAGACTCTGATGAAGTACTTAAAGAGTTTGCATTGTAAAGTACAATTCTTTTGATTGCTATCGTTGTTCTTTAGCATTTAAATACGTACTTATATTTGATGCACAGTTGTTTCAGTCTCAAACACTACTATGTGTACTTTTACTAACATTTGTATTAAATGTACATTTTTCATCTAACTGCTGCTATAATATTTTAAGTCACTGTTAATCAATTTATTTTGTACCAAATCACTTTATTAATGTCATGCTGCAATTTTAATAATTCAATAAATTTGTAACTCTTAAATCAAACCAATTGTAGCCTTTAAATGCAAAACCATGGGTATATTGCTTCCAAAGATAATGAGAATCCATTTTTCATAATAACATTCAAATCAAAATTTATGAATAGCCTGGGGACATGGGGATCATTGACATAACATTTTAGTGATACTATTATTGATTTATTTTACATTTAACTATCAGTATTAATTGTACTAAGTACAATAAACAAAAGGTAACCCATCTACCAAGCATCAACTCTAGGAGGCTCTGCATAATGTTCTTTACGTTCCCCTTTGAAATATTGTTTATGTCTTTCCATCCTCATTGCAATTTGACGATCTGTTTGCTTATGCCTTGTGTGACATTCTTTGAAATCTTGAATTAGTGTATCACACTCCTTCATTCCCCTGTCAAGACCATAAGCCTCAAAGCATTCCATAACTTTCATCTCAAAATCTCCGCATCGTCCATAGAATTGATGACTTATAAGCTGACCAGTTATATCAGTAAATGGAGACCGAAACCATGGACAAAGAGCCATTTTAATTGATGATACTTCGCAAACAAGAGTTAAATAATATGCAAGTCAATGATAGTCACAGACTAAGGTTAGGTTGTATGACATAACAATACAGCCTGACAGAAACCATTCAGTGGGTTGCATATAATATAATGGTTTTGTATGGTTGCGGGGCATGTAGGAATAGAAATAACAACTGATAGCAATAATTTAGATGGGTGAATCAGGGCAACTATCGGGTATGTCACACAATGTCACATCTAATAACATTCAAGAACGATTAGTAGGTACTTATTCTTATAAACGATCTTTCTATTTATTCAACAGAAATTGATTTATAAACACTTCTGCTAATTTAGAAATCTAAGAATATTTTTTGAATGGGATAGTGATAAAAAGTTTACACTTACCACTCAAAACTATGGTTTCAACTTTAAGGACAAAATATTTGTGGTCCAATTTTATTAAATAAGTAGTTCCCAGATGATCAAGAGATACTTTGAACTAATATGAGACTAGAAATTTAATCCAATTTCAAATTCCACGTTTTAGAGTTTCCAAACAAACGAATTGGATTCTATAGTAGCAAGATCAAATTTCGCTAGAGAAGAAAACTTTGTAGTCTAGCGGTTTAGTCTACGAGTTTGGTCTGAGTGCCTCGGGTTCGATCCCCGAGAAAGAAAGTTCGAACCAAACTTTTAAATTTTTAATTCAAACGAATTTGCGCTATAAGGGTACGATTAAATTTAGCAACAGCAACAACACTTTATGGCCTGGCGGTTTAGTCTATGAATTTGTTCTGAATGCCTCGGGTCCGATCCCCGAGAAAGGAAGTTCGAACTAAAGTTTTAAATTTTAAATTCAAACAAATATGAGCACATAAGTGCAAGATCAAATTCGTCACTCGCAACAACGCTACATGGCCTAGTGGTGTGAGTCAATGAATGTGGACTGAGCGACTCGGGTTCAATCCCTGAGAAACGCAAACCGAATTTACGTTTTAAAATTTCAATTCATACCAATTTAAGTATTCAAAGGGAATATCAAATTTGACGGAGCAGCAACACTCCATAGCGTAGTGGTAAAGTCCATGGAAGTGATGTGAGTGTCTCGGGTTCGAGCCCCGAAAATAGCAACTCACATTGCACTTTTAAATTTTCAATTCAAACGTTTTGAGCATAAAAGGGGAAGATCAAATTTGGGAACACAACAACACTCCATAGCCTAGTGGTTACAGCTACGGATGTGATCTGTGTGTCTCAGGTTCGAATCCTGAGAACGGTAACTCAAATTCCTCAGTTTTAAATTACTTGTATGCAAGGTGGGCCCAAATAGACTTTGCTGTATATCCAGTGGGGGGCTCCTGAGCACGTACAAGAGCCTCATTTTTAATTTTTGAAGCCAAAAGACAGCCCACCCCAAGCTTCGCTCCCCGGCAGATCACATGTCGACCAGCTCGGTCGCTGTCCGACCTGCGACTGCCTCCCCATTCCCGATTTTCGTTACCAACAGGCCGATATTTTGACGTCATTTGAGAAGGGAGTGGTAGTGTCTCACGTAGGAACTTAGAATTCTTTTCTAAGAATTTCTAAGTGCTAAATTTGAATTAAGCGCTGTGGCCAACTGAATGACCCATCCTACTCAAGTGACTTCTCTACTCAATTTTTTAAAAAGAAACTGGATCCGGCTGTGATCCGGATTTGAACCTAGAACTACCCAATGCAGAGCAGTTGCTCTACCAGCTAGGCTACTAGGTGACTTATGCGCCGTGGATTGAACCTATTATATCTATGCTTCACAAGGAACTAGACTTTTTTAATAAGATAAGAAATTGAGCTTTATTTAAATTAAGCTTCGTATTGTGGATCTTTGATTTAATACTAAATCTAGGTCCTAATTGGCTTTCGTACTATAAATTAATTGCGTTGTCTTTAAGTTGTATAATTTTGAAGCAGAATCTCTATGATATATTGTCTCACATTATTGGCTAGTTCATCACACGTGCAAAATACATAACGCTGTATAATAAATTCAGTTAGTTTACAAACATTAGTTGTTAATATACGTTATGTTTACAAGATAATTAAATGAGTTTGCATATAAATAGAGCGTCCGACACAATCATTATGGCCATGTAAGGATAACAGGAGATAAAAAATGTGAAGAAATAAGAGCATTAGAATATTTATATGTAAAACAAGTTGCTTTAAAATGTGTTTCACTTGTAATGAGGTTCTTTTCCAACCTGTATATAGATTAAAACCAGCTTGTTCTGGCTGCGTCCAGATATGTCTATGGTCACACGCTACAATCGCAGTTGCGTTGGATTTTGCAATGCGTACCTATAGGAACCCATGCCTAAATATGTCATATATTTCAAATCATTCATAATCAGAAAAATCATATACAAGAAAATTTATGTGTATTTTTATTAGGAATATACAAAATTGATCATGGCCGCTACAGAAAATCACACAAACTTGAACCAGGCTTGCAAACAACATATTGTAACTGTAACAAGCCAGATTAATTCGGGTACTTACAATGTGAAAGTATATGAAGACATTGAAGCCACAGTGGCAGTAGAGGGACCCATGAATAAACGGCGTCTTGATATTCCTGAAATTCATAACTTCGTATCTGCAGCTGGCGGTCCTGATATAAATGAGGATCTCGCCCCGGAAAATGAACAAGAACATTCAGCCAACGACGAATCAATAAATGTAGATGATTTGCCATGCACTATTAAACCAGAAGAATGTCATCTTATTCGTATATTACAAAACTTCCTTCGAAATCCCAACACATGGCGCATTGTTAAAGGTGCGCTTGCAATAATTTTCTTGTGGAAATTTTATAGCGCAGTAGGTGTAATTGAAGAATATATCCCTGAATGTTTAAACTTTGAAACATTTAAAACCTTCCTCGGATGGCATTAGTAAGTTTTACTACATTATGCACACAAAAATATTGTATGATAATGAATTTAATTTATTTTAATCATAGCTTCTCCTCTGCGATTAATTTCAACATCTGAATCTTCATCATCAGTCTCATCACTGCTTGACAATTCTAAGCCATCTTCTATCCTGCAATAGAATTAATGGATTAAAATAGACACAAATAAACATATGCAAAATTAAATCATGCAACAATAAAGATTGAAAATATACATACCATAAGTTACCCCTCTTTTTATTTGGTCCATCATCACTTTCATGTTTCCTCTTCTTTGAGAGACCTGCTGTGGATGTGGCTGAAACTGCTGCAGCTTCCTTCAACCCTTGTGTAATTGCATCTTCTAACCTTTCAGGTAACTCTGATCGCTGCTTTGTGTATGACTCATTAACAAATTCATGTTTAGGATCTTTAACCAGTTTTTCCAATTTCTTGATTTTCTTGTCCTCTGCATCCTGCTCCTTGGCAGCTTGATTGTCAATCCATGCCTTTAGTCTAAAATAAAGTATGATATAAACTTATTTATAATTAAGTTTAACTATTATTACCGTTTTTCTTCATTGATATCACGTAATCGTCGACCACTCAAGTCTCTACATGCTTCTCTGTTTGTTGTCTTTTCAATTTGTGCACCAATTGCTCTTAACATGGACCCAAATCCACCCTTTCCTCCAACTAACTTGGGTACAACATGTACAATACCATTTTCAATCTTTTCGCAAGCATTAAGGCGCTTGCCATTGTGTACCAAATAAAACTCCTCTGAAGCACTATAGTTTATAAGGTCTTCAATGCCTGACTTGGCTAATGTGCCAATAGTTTTATAGTTATATTTAATGTCAAACATTTTGATGAAAATTTTTCTCACTTACACGTCACAAACGAACTAACGAAAATCTGAATACAAATTAGTTCTGACCAACGCAAATGCGTAATAAATACTGTCGAACCCTTCGCGTAGCATAAATGCAATTACATATGCTTATACAAGAAGTGGGGGTAACCTTGCTATCTGTCAAAACGTATGACCAGCAAAACCAATTTCTCCGGATCACCATAACCTCTCTACGAAGCGTTAATTGAATTGTTTCCGATTTGCTGTTGTTAACAATATTGTGAAAATGGTTGAAATATTTTCCGGTGCTTCAATGAGCGAAGGCTCAAACTTTTTGAATGATCCACTTAGTACTGGTGTAAGTATTGATAAGGGCTAAGTTTTTATAGTGGAATCCTAAAGTTATTATTTTGCAGACATCTATTATGGCTGCAGAATATGATGGAGGTATTATAATTGGGGCCGATTCACGTACTACTACGGGGTAATTATTTACTAATTTAACATTTGAAGAATTATAGTAATACCATTTGTGTATTGCAGTGCCTACATTGCAAATCGTGTCACCAACAAATTAACAAAGGTGACTGATAACATCTACTGCTGCCGTTCTGGTTCTGCTTCAGATACACAAGCTATTGCTGATATTGTATCTTATCATCTTAATTTCCATTCGTAAGAGTTATCTCCACATCTTATTATCTTCACTGTCTAATTATTTTAAACTCTGGTTCTTTGCAGCATGGAATTAGGGGAGCCAGCCCTTGTTGAGACTGGTGCTGCAATCTTTAAAGAGCTGTGTTACAGCTACAGGGATTCTCTAACAGCTGGTATCTTAGTTGCTGGATATGACAGGATTAAAGGAGGACAAATTTATTCCATTCCCATTGGTGGCATGTGTGTAAGACAACATGTTTCAATTGGTGGTTCTGGTTCAAGTTATGTATATGGTTATATTGATGCGCATTTCAAGCTAGGAATGAGCAAGGAGGAATGCATCAAGTTTGTTACAAACAGTAAGAAAACTAATCTTATTCCAAGAGTGTATATAATGTATTATTTGTTTCTTGTCTATCTAGCCTTGGCTCTTGCAATGAGCCGTGATGGATCCTCCGGCGGTGTTGTACGCTTAGCTAGCATTGATCAAACAGGCGTTCAAAGAAGTGTTGTATTAGGGACAGAGTTACCCAAATTCTTTGAACTCTAATTTTGTGAAACTTTGGTAAACTGTGTGAAGAGGTAATAATTTGTTTGGGAGATAATAAACAATCTTTTCATTAGACTTATTTTTCACTTTATGTATCAGAATAAAAGATCTGAGTATCTAAATGAAAAATGACTTATTGGTAAAAATTGGAGTAATCAATGTTGCTGGATTCTCAATAGAATTAATTGTCCCCTGCAGAGCCCTCATCCTCCTCATCTTCATCACCAGTGTAGACTTGACCTTCCTCATCATCTTCTTCATCTTCGTCGCCAGCAACTTCAGCATTCTCAGCCTCAGCTCGTTCCATTTGCCTGATAAGTTCAGCTTCATCCGTGGCTGTTACAACCTTAGGCTGTGAATGAAAAATGGAATTAATAGGAGAAACTGGTAAAATTGATGAAGAACTTACCGCCATTTGCACTTTAAACACGCCGCCCAACTTTTCTATCGTCTCACGTATTTGCTCAATAGCGTCTTCAAGTAATTTCAAACCGTCTTGTTTTTCCGGTGTTGAAGTAGTCATTACTGTAACAACAAACATCAAATCTTTGTCTACCAGTATGTTGTTAAAATTTACCATAAAGTGGCGGTGCAATTAAATTAATCTTAATTGGTAATTCCTCAGTAGAAAGAGACAAGCCAGCTTTGAGCGCCTCTTTAACAGCATCAATACCTTCATACCCATAACAGGCACATTCAATGTCTGAACGAATTTTAACTGCCTGTGAAGTCAATTTCCTTTTAACTTGACTTAAAAGTACTTCCTTTGTCTCATCATCAAGTTCACACTCTGCCAAAATTGTTGGATCACTTAAAAAAGCAAAATTACTAAACAGAAAGTTTTGAAGAGAAAATTACATACATTACAGCCTGCTTAAAATAATCATAAGCACTTCCCTTCTTTTTGGATTTCTCCTCAAATCTCCAAGCAGTTTTTGTATATAACTCTTCTAGTTGCTCATCAGTTTCATACTTAAGTAACTCAGCTACATGGCGTAAAATTGAGTTCACTGCTTTCGCTCTGGCAAATCTCTCAGTACACTTTTCCACATCTTCAGCACTAACTCGCCGTTTTGATAAATCAATATAACCCTTTTTCTTGTCAACCCTAATAACAACCACTGGTTCTGTTTTACCCACACGGATCAACTTGTTAATTGAACGAATACGCCTTCTTGACAATTCAGAAAGCAGTATCATTCCTTCAATATCATTGTACTCCAACAAATGGACATAAGCTCCCATTTCGGCAATGGAACGTACGTTTACCATCACCACATCATCCATTTCTGGATATTTTTCTTTGTAAAATCTGCACGAGAGCGGCATTTTGATCTGAAAAGAGTTAATTAAGGTAGCATGTGTTATTAGAAGAACGTATCATCAATGGTGAGGTTAGAAAGGAAACAGTACATTATTAGTCAGATTATTCGCAGATATACGGTTTATGTTAACTTACATCTTATTTATCAAGTTGTAAATTAGTGTTTATGCACTTCCAAATAAGTTTAGAAACTAATTCACGTCTATTCACTTAGCAGAAATCACACGAAACTAGTCACCAACGTAACCTGTAGAAAAAGAGGTTGACAAGATTGACACCGGAGTCGGTGTTGCCACGCTTCGCGTAATTATGACGTTGGGTTCTCAAACTCTTTAACTTAATATACATTTAATGTATTAACTTTAAATTAATAATTTCTTTAATCCTAATGCGGATCCTAATGTAACAAACTGAATATATTATTTTACCTGCAAATAAAATAATTTCGATGCATCTTCTACCTATGGCCGTTAAACAGGCCCCAACTAAAATTTACTGAATGAAAATATTTATGTTGACTGTCTTATCATTTCCGCTCCCTAGTATTAATAAAGTGCACGTACAGGGAAGCACATTTATTTGTCCAAAACAAACATAAATAATTAAATATTTATATATTATTATTAAATACGTTTATGTTGCATTAAATAATATTACCTACAGCCCAATTCACACTATTTACACTACAAAACATGTAAATGCATATTCAATATAATTAATGATGCAGCATCGGTTTATCCACAAACTCAGGCCCATACCTGAATATGGTATGTGATGTGGCGAAAATCATAGCGCCCCAGAATAATAAAAACAATAATGTTTCCGTTGAATATTCTGAAGGTAAAATTGCACATAAAACAAACATCGCAACAGCAACCAACAAAACTGAAGGGAATGTTGCGTATTTCCAATCGCGCTCAATTGCTAGCGGCGTCCTCAAATCGCCCATTCCAAGGAAAGTATCTATCGCATCCTGTCGAAAGCCATCTTTAAAGTTGTTTTTAACATATCTTGTCAAGGAATTTATCCCATCTCGAAGAAGTCCAGTCCGTGTTCTTTTGCCAGTTCGGGTAAAGTCTGTTTTTAATGCACCCGTGCCGGAATATTGAATGCTGATCATATCTGCATTATCCGCCCACACATTTTTGAACAGAAGTTCCAAACCATGCATTTGTTCAACTGTTTCTTCCGGTTTAAGTATATTTAAACGTTTTAGCATTTGAGTTAATGCTCTTCTCGCCAACATACTTTGAACCACATTTGTCCTGTCCAAGCAGTCAATGCAATTAGTGCGGAAAACACCATCCTGGAGTGATATCAGTGAGCCATCGCGTAAAAGGACAAAGTATCCCATTTCATCTTGATCGTGAGCCACCCTATCGATTAATATCGATAATCGTTCCCATTTCATATGCCTGCATTCCGCATGGAAATCAAACGGTTCATATCGTACGGACGGAGAACCAATGGTTGCTATCATATCTTTAAATGCTTTTTCTAATTTGCCTTCAGCTCCCTTTTGGTCAATTAAATCCAGAAGCACTTGTCGACCATATAATTGCGCTATTGCGTCTAGATGACGAATGCAGGCGTGTTTCTGTTCCTCCCAATCAATATCCATTAGTTTTGGCGGTGGTTTATAACGCAAGTCAGGATTTTGTGACCAGAACAATGGAATTGAGCCACGTATTTGAACAAAGCTGCACCTATCATTGTCATATTCAACAATTTGTTCAGTTTCTACAAAATTAGCAACATTTCCATCTGAATCGATTCCTCGTCGAAACAATCGCGTGCCAGCACGATGAATACCTCGCCGTGAAATAAGCGCCCATGTAAAATGTTGGCTGTTTACTGCACATTTACTTATTGAAATAAATCCATGTATTAATGGCAATGCAAAATTTTTAAACTCTGGTCCTTTAAAAGTATTCAGAGCATTGTGATTCCATACGAATCTAGGATCTGCCCTGGCAAGCATTGATTGACTATTGAAATCAGGTCCAGCACCATGCAATCTTTGCAATGTATGAGTTAAATCATAACTATAACTAAAATAAAAATGTGGTGTCTTTAAGACAAGTTCTATCATTCTAAGATATTTGTCATTATCAGCCTTTTGTTGGGCACTCATGTGAGTTGTACTTCTGGCAAATGGTACAAGCTCCACATCAACCAATTTCCATATCACATGACCATTTAAAGCACCCACATATTCTCTAGTTGTTGCAAGAACCAGGTATTTCCCAGATAGTAATGTTACTATTCCCAGCAGGCCACAAAAATCCAGACGTCTTTCAAACACAAGTTGTGGCATAGAACTTAAAAACTTGATTTCATCAGTAATTCTATCAATGCAAATTATCCGCTTGTAACCAATAGGTTCAATAAAAAATTTGTCCTGTGATACAAGTCTAAAAGAGCGTTGCATTAGTTTTGTTATTGTAAAATAGAGCTTACTTACAGCTTATAATCATCATAAATATCTGAAACTGATGAATGTTCCCTCATTTTGTTAGCTTTTTGATGTGAATAAGCTAGTTCAATGAATTCAAACGCCACAATTACTAAATTTATTCAAGACAAACTCCAAGCAAAGGTTACACTAAATTACAAGTCAACACAACTGTGCACAACTAAGCCATGGCCATCATTAAACATATGATATGCTATCGCAGCGCTAGTGATTTCCCAAAACGTGGCAGCAATGCTAACCGATATAAAATTCAAATTACACATGCGCGTAAAACTTTTTAAAACTTGAAAATGTTACTTCGTGTAATATTAAAATACGAGGCAAAACCAAAAATAAATTACACACGTCAGAATATATTTGGCAAACAAATAAATAGGTTATAAACTATTTCCTGCTTGGTTTTACTTTTCTTTTCATGAGTTTAAAAATAATCAATTCGATTAGAAACACGTTCAAACTACAAATATATCCAATTATTAGAACGATGAACATTCCTTCAAAATGTTTAAGAGTCAAAACAACATCATCGAGTTGTTTGATACGAGAACATGTAATAATTCTGCCACATTTTAATAAGACCCGAATGAATTAAACACTTCAATACGTTATCAATCGGTTGTTGTAAAATAAATCCCTTTGAATACATGAGTCGAACAGTGTCAGTATATATTGCATCAGGAAGAATAAATATTTTTGGAGCTCCATCTGCATAAACTAATGATCTATCACTGCTTAAATAAAATCGGACATAAAACTCGCCTAAAATAGTTGCAACATTTTGATCACTTGCAACACGCGTCAACCAATAATACATGTTATCATCCTCCGATGATGTAACCTCAAAGTTTCTATAAATTTTCATGGAATTTGAATTTTCCTCATAAAATATATCCCTGAGTGATTCAATTCCACCAATTGCAAGTCCATTCTCAAGAATTTCAGTATCTCTTTGTATTTGTGGTTCATATTTTGAGTGAGTTAGAGAATCAACTAAGAAGCTTTGATACCAAGCAACGACAATCATGATAAAGAAGGCATAAAAGACAAAAATTAATCGATTAGCATCACTCTTTGGTAGTCTTTTCAAAGGGTTGTTGGAAGTTAATTGTATCGATATTAATAGTGCTGAATCAAATTTCTGGAAAGATTTATCTTTGGACTCATGCAATGCAAATTTTCCAATATAATTGCTGACTATGTAGAATAGAAAACCAATCAATAGAAATGCGATTAGTAATGCTAACCACGTGCTTTCTTCAAAGATGACAAATATCAATTTCCACGAACTGATCCGAGCAGCTCTTGGGACAACCCAAATCACCTTTTCACTGTAGTAATCAACAGAGAAATCAAAATCATCCATGCGATCTTCTCTCAGCGACAGGGAACCAACCCCTATATTATGTGGATCGTTATATACTCGACTAAGTAATCCAGACCAAGTTCCGTTTGGTAGTCGTTCACCCCAATCTTCAGATGTATCCCAAAACACGATATCAAATGTAATGTTCATATAGTACGCAAGCTGTGTCAATATTTCAATTTCTAAACCAGCAGTCTCAGTGATAACAAACGGTGGAACTTTCATAACAATTGCACGTATTGTACAATTTAATTTCCTCCAATTTGGTTTTAATCCAAACCTTCTCGTAATGAATTTTCCATTTGCACATTTATTAACAAGTGTTAAACTTGGTTCAGCACCACAGAAATGTGCCTTCTTCGCATACAAATCAAACGTGTAAAGGTCAAACATATTTCGTCCGGAGGCAATAAATAATCTCGAATTAAATTTTCTGTTATCATAGCAATATTGCAAAATATCTTTGGCCAATGAAGAACCGTCATTTGAAATTTCAGTGTACACTAAAATAAATTCTGCTGAAACGTTGTAGTTGGACATTCGATGAAGTTTACGAAAGAGTTTTCGAAATTGTTTAAAACTATCCATAAATACCAAATAGACATGTGCCCTTCGTGATATTTTTGAGTAGTACTTGAACGTCTTTAACGAGTCTCGTCTTTGGTTGCAGTTTTGTATGCAAACTTTGAATGATTTAAACTGATGACGATATCCATTATTCAGTTCGTAATAAATTGGAAATCGTAAGGAGCGTTCGTGAAAACGTTTTATTAAAGATCCAATTAATGACAGGCCTGCATCGCTGGTCATATTGCAATTGATGATAACGACCGAACTATCACGAGTGATAGTTTCTGTAAGAGGTTTAAATAAACACAATTCGGCGTTATTAACATCAATGTCGTATTCTGGATTATATAGACTTAAGTTTGTTGCTTCAACAATTGATAAAGTTATAATAAAAGACAATAGCATTATAAAGCTTTAGGAATATCAACTTTTTCAATGCTACAAAACAACTAAGTATAAAAAGAAACACCATTCGATTAGAAACAAGTCCAAAGAGTCATTCAAGTGATTTAAAGGTGCGCATTTTGGGTATGTTAATTACTATGATTACATCTAGATTGAAGTGCTTTGAGGGCTAATAACTATTTGGGGGCATCAATAAATTAAGGGCAGATTTCACGCCATTTGATTAGCAAATAAATTAACCTATATTTAATCAGTAAACAGACAAATTGCTCTACTGCAATCGGCCTTCTTGTGGTTGTGTTTTAAATCCTATCCAATCCTATTCTATGAATGACAAATGAAGATATTAATGTTTAATTACTAATTGAGCACTTATTCATTTAATACAACATGTGTACTAATTGTAGGTCTTTGTTCATTTAGCATTATTCGCTCATATTTTAGAACAAACTTTCAAACTTCAAATTTGGTCCTTGCTCCGAAGATTTCATTTACAGATGTCGCTAGTCCAATCAGATAAACATTTGGCAAATTCGACTAGTTTGAAAGTTTAATCAAGTATGTGTTAATAGTGTTGTCATTAATTTATATATTCTAAATAATTATTTAAATTTATATATATATGTCATTGTGTTATATTAAAGTATTAAATTGCGCATGCGCTGGGGACAACTTATTGAAATCTCTACCATAGAGTTGCTGGCCCCTTACCGCACTCCACAAGGCCGACCTGCTGTTAAACAGCTGACTAGTACGGAGAAAGCTGCCAGAGTGCCAGCACGCGTATGTTAAAATATAAATATATTACATTGGTTGCAGTGACAAAACAAACAAGCAGCCATAAGGAAGTGTCCGGACTCAATCCTCTTCGAAACAATCGCCAAATATCATCTCCAGCAATAATGTCTACTCGAAAGATGCATTCAGATTTTTCGGGTGTGATCATATAGCACTTAACAAAAGAACTTCTCGAACCAAGGCAAGAAGGTGAGTCGTTGCTATTTGATTTTCACCAGAACATGAAATCTGCACATGGAAAATGTATTCCTCTCGCGTGTCACCCACCCATCGCACTGTAATTCGCACTAAAGAACGGTTGTTGTCAATGCTCACGTCGAGGAATCCATGCGAATTTCGATCGTTGAACGCAAATAACAGTTTAGCAGAATATGTGAGACATGGCCTCAAAATCATTTCGAACGATGTGGTGCTGTACATAATAAATCGAGTATGCGTGGTCAACGTGAGACATCGCTCAAGAATCACTTGTGTGTTTCCTATTTCGATCAGGGGGCCATTTTGTGCGGCTGTCACAACGGCATTGCCCGCAGTCTTTAAAAATAAACATCATATTTATTCCTGTAAAGGTCGGAAGGTTTAATGCACCGTTTATGTACGGCGTCCGTTAATAACAAAATCGATTCCTTTGTTTCGCGTCCGCTCATTTCCGATGCCACAGTGCGAATTTATTCATTCCATTTCGCATTTGAATTTTTTTAATTAATACACTTGAACAAACGACTGTGTGCGCCGGCGCGTGCGTTTTGTTACGGCAGTCGCAGGCAATCAACAATTAGGCAAGTCAGAAATTGAAATTAAGTGACGCAATACGTTTCAATTAGTTTACATTTAAACATATGATGCCCTTCAAGGTAATTATTCTCGTGGGAAGGTATATCGCTTAATGGAGTTTTAATGTTTGAAAAAGTATCAATACAACTTAAATACTTGAAATTTTCTACTCATTTTCACAACTGTCACTTTATCGCTCGTCTGCAGTGATCTTTCCATGCCGCATGGAGAATATCGAGTTTTCAATGTTTAAACTGTATTATCAATGGCTGTGAATGTACATACGTACGCTCCTCAGCCATATAGAGAAAGTTTGCATTATATAATATTATATTGTAATTAAAGTGAATGCTGGCACGCGCAGTGGCAAATCTTAAGACAATTTTTCATATAATCACTCTGCTTGAAAGTCTGTCTTTGAAACCGCAAGCAAACAACTGCTAGTTGTTTCAAAATCAATTCGCTATTAATATTGAGGCCACAGTCAAAAGCCAATACGTACAATTCATAATTATGTTAAGTGTGGTTATGCTTCCCCCTGATTGAATTATTAATGTCGCAAAAATACATAATTATGAATTTGCTGGTTAAACTTTAGCAATTTATTCAAGTGCAATTTACATACATAGTAGCTTGCGAAATTCATGCATATAGCCGATAGCAACAATAAAACGTTTCGAAATATTTTTTGAAAAGCAAGGCGCAAGCCACAAACGTGAAAACAAGGAAACTTTCTTATCGCGGTGTCATGATAAAATGTAATTTGTGCATTCAACAAACGTAATTGTATTATTTTTATTCATACATTAATGGTTGTTATTAATGTGTATAAATAATCTCGGCAATGCTTGTCGTCGTCTACTTGGCATGGAGCAGAGGCAGCGAACTGCGCACACACAATGTGCTTAACACAAGTATTTTGACCCCTAAGGAGACAGCACACAACGAGAAGTCTCTCTCCTAAAACTCGTCTCGACGACCCGCGACGGGTTCGAACTTCTCCGCTACCCTGGAGCCGCGCACGGGTTCATGACTCATGAGAAAAATACACGCAGCAAGCCTGGCCCAGCCTGGCCAAGACAATGAACTGTTATTCGGATCAAAACAAATCGTTGTGCGCAAATCGTGCGCGCGATGTGTGTGCTCAATTCAAAACTATTTCGCCAAGTGCGATAATCACGCGTTTCTTAACCAGTCGCTCTCGCATTATCATTGAAAACAAGTTTAGATAATTTTTTGTTTGCATGCTAAGCGACCACTCAGTCAGCTAGCCAGCCAGCCGGCTAACTTATTCAAATACTTTACGTATATGAATGTATCAATCGGTTTTTAAATGCTGTTGTTATTGTCTAATCCATGGGGCCTATCTACGCATGAATAATGTGAGCACACGCTCCGCACAGAAGCAACATTAGATTTAAGTCGTGGTTGACGTAGGATTTGCTTTGTTTTTCTATGTTTGGGATAGGAGCAGCCTAGGAACGGTGTGTGTGTAGCCTTGAGTCAGACGTGTAGTTTGCTGACCTTGTCGTCAGCTGGTGTAAAGAGCGAATGTGCCACACAAACAAAACCCATACCGCATGTGCCCCAACTTGCGGCTAATTTCATTACTGAATGTCTGCCAGCGCGATAAGCAGCGGACCGTCAATAAACATTAGCGCTCGAAAGACAATAACGCGGACGGCCGACGCATCTAATCATTCAGTTAGTTGATGTAATCAACTGACTGCCACTTGCCGAGCGCGCTCATTTGTTCAGAAATGTAACAAATCATTACCAAATAACGCACAGGCAGACAATTAAGTACACGCGCGTTGACAGCGCATTAATGCAATGTAATCTTATCGCTAATTGAAGACAACAATTGTATAATATCGACTAGAAGTGCATAATTACATTAATTGTTATGCACTTGCGTGTTGACAAGCTTTGTTCCACATTGTACTTTGCAACTA
The DNA here is from genome assembly GCA_963978815.1 of Aleochara curtula. Lineage (NCBI taxonomy): Eukaryota > Metazoa > Arthropoda > Insecta > Coleoptera > Staphylinidae > Aleochara > Aleochara curtula. The sequence goes on along the minus strand of OZ022216.1, from coordinate 11,868,644 downwards.
TAGAGTTACAAACTTTCATACAACAATTGCGATATTGGCTTAATTGAAAGCACACGAATAGACAGACGGTTTTCCTCCTATGAGTTTACCTCGAAAATAGAAATCGCGCAAGTTATGTAAGTGCGAATGACGCGCGCTATGAATACATGGAGAGAAACAACAAAAGTGCGTATGGAAATTAGAATCGAATCCAGCAAGCGCTTCACGCGTTCATTTGAATGCTGCACAAAAAAGCGAGTTGCATATAAATTTTTAGAATACGCGTTTTTTCCTGACGCATTAAATGAGCACGAGCGCGCGCGCGCCTGCCGCATTTAAGTAGGACCACAAAAATACTCATTTAATAGTGAATGTTGCTGGTGTAACAGCACACTCCTTCCTCACGGCAGCACACCAGTTACTGTGCTGACCGTTTTTCTATAGCACGAGAGCCTAGATATAATATTACATTGAGCTACATGCTTGACGAAATTAAGTAAGTATCATCGGAAATCATTATACAATCCCGTTGTGCGCGATTACAAGTTTTTCCGCATTTTATCTGCTCGTTTGCTGAAAGCGCGCATGCTGATGTGCATCAGCCGTGAAATGCGCTATCACATGCACTTTTAATCACCTTCGATGCAAAAATAAACTGACACGTGTGTGGCCCGAAATTGCGGACATGGCCCAAATCGGGTGGGCAAACGATAAGATGATGCATTTTCGTATGCGATGCGAAAGTTTTTCTCATACAGCGAGCGAACGCGCGCGCGTCGCGTATTTATATAATCCGCTGCTATTCCGCCTGCCGATTTGCGTTTATACAGTTATAGACCGGCTCGCTCACACAAGCAGTGGAACACGTATGTATGTACTTTGACCGACTTTTAGTAGTTGCTCGCGATCTGCGGCCTGATCGTCTGCATTGCAAACATATGGAGAAACACTTTCCTATGTTTATTTCAAATCTTACATGCCATGTGCATATGTTTACCAAAATATTTACGTTCAGATACCACCCGATAAAGTAAATGCAAGCTTAACCAGTTGCGCGCAATGGTTATTGTTCCTCGCTACCTGCGCGCAGACTGTCGATCACAAAGTATTGCCTTGCAAATTTGAATTTGAATAGGGTTGCAGTGCATTAACAATAATACTTTGTGCTTGTTTCGTAGATGCACAGCTCAAGCGTCGATAGTACACCGCAACGGCCAAGCGATGTTGGAGATGTGCTGGTAGCTCTTTCGGCATTGGTTGTGGAAGGTAGAATTCCTGGGAAAACTGCAACGAGCAAGAATCGCGGATTTTACGAAGGTCCACATTGTTGCAATGTCTTGACACTGGGCAAGGAGAAACACGAATGCAATGGCACCGATCAGTTGGTAAATCTTTACTTGCCTGAAGGGGATTTGTTCGTTGAAGGTGATGATGATTTTAGTGCAAGGAGTACGATAACATCAAGAATGAAGTTTTGAACCTGTGGAAGAAGAAGATACCCATATGCATTGATGTATTGCTGTTGAATTTGTGTCCGAATAATTGTACCGAGGAGAATTGCGAGAAGACATCGAAAGAGATATTGTTAGAGAAGTGGTATTTTTCTATTACAGCCAACAGGTAAATAATGCGCCTTTTTGGGATTGTGAGTGTGCTGAGTATTTACTTTGATTTTAGATCAGCAGATCCTTCAGCTTTCAATTTTAATCAGCTTATTAATGCGATTCGTTCGCAATTATACTTTTCACAAATTTCTGCGTGGTTGGCATCTCAAGACCAGGACACTGCGAATGGACAGCTGAAGCTCTCGGAAGCCAATTTAAAATACAACTTGACAATACCTGGAGAAACGTTTGAACGGTGTGAATTTTCCGAGGCAGCGAATAAGCACGTCTTTCCAACCACTGAAATTGGCAATGGATTTCAATTGTGCGTGACACTGATGAGTCTGCCACGAATGGCTCCTCCTAACAAAAACTGCCCAAAATGTACTCCACCGCCACCACCTCCGCCCGCATTGGAGACGAAATGTCAGCAGGATGACCTTAATGACGAAATATTTCTCTTGGACGACCGCATGCATCTTAATTGCACGTTAAAGGGCAAGCATCGCTGCGACGACGTGGACGAATTTGAATTGCGCAAAGAGCGCGTCGGTCATTTCAAACGCGTTTGCTGTTATGGGCAAGCTGCGTCCACGTCCAAGCAGCGTTTGGACAATGCGATCAATTCAAGCGAGAAACGCAATGCGAGCTCAAGTGCCGAACAAATTGTGAAGACACCGAAATTGGATTTAAGATCGAAGAGGGAATACAAGAATCCGCACCAATGTTGTAGCAGTCGTAGCTGCAGCAACAATAATTACGCTTCAAATAGTCGTAGCGATGTTTTCCTACAAGCTATTTTACGCAGCTGCCGCCTGCAGGATGAGACCTTATCAGAATGCACCAATGATACTGCTTCTTATACAGAATCAGCGAATGGAAGCTCGCTGATGATGAAATGTGATGTAAAATGTGTTCAAAAGCTGGGTGAAATTGGCACCAGCATTTTAAATGGATGTGCAAAAGCGTTACAGAGTGTCAGTGATATAAATAGTGATAAGAATTCTAATAAACGTGATATAGAATCTAGTAGTAAGAATAATAAGTTAAATATTTATGTAGACGATCATTGTGATACAAAGGAACACCGGGTGACGGAGAACCAGCGTCAATTGAAGAAGATGCGCGACATTTCTAATCTGCAATTAGGATTAGCAGCTGAAGTCGACGCCAATACCATCGACAAGGAACAATGTTCTGATAAGCAGAAGGCAGAGAGCAATATTATTGACATACCATCGCCAAACGATAAAGCTAAATTTCGCAAATCGCTTGATAACGCAGCTAACATGGTTTTTCATGCGAGAACTGGATTGCCGCTGACTAGCAGTCCAGCACCTGTACGCCGGGGCAAATTTCGATTTGATTTTGATTCCAGTATTAATACAGTTGCTGATATTAGGAGGTAATTGATTCAGACGCTCATAATTTAGCAGTGGAAATATATTGCATAAGTTGCAGCGCACTTTTCTCAACGAGTTTGTCCACGGATGACGATAGCGAAAGTGATGGCAGCATCGTATCACCATGTAGTCCAGTAAATTCCATGCCATTGAAGAGACAACCATCTCCTGTCAAACAATATCGACGCAGTAATGCAGCTAATTTATTGGGTAATGATGTAATTTAACATGTATGTAATATGATGTAATTTAACTTGTAATGTTTAAAGGGAGCTTTGAAGAATCCGTTTTAAATGGTCGCCTTGAACCGGTATCGACCGTCCATGGATTTACCGCTGAACTGGGTGCTAGTGGATCATTTGTACCTCATCATTTATTTGTTCCTGTCACTGTTTTCTTTTATACGCTGGGAGACAATGATAAAATTTCATCTCCCTATTTGGTAATTAAATTGTTATTAAACATTGATCATTTATTTGCAACGCTGGATTTTAGGGCCACATTAACTTGGGCAAGAAGGGATATCTTGTACCCAATCAAGGCACTCTACAAGTAACACTTTTCAACCCACTCGGAACGGTTGTGAAGATGTTTGTGATCATGTATGATCTTAGCGACATGCCGCCAAATTCGCAAACGTTTATCAGGCAGCGTACACTGTACATGCCAACCAAATGCCAAGATCAAAATTTAGATGAATGGGGTCCAAAGTGGCTTCGATATTTAATTCACCTGCGATTTCTCAGCTCGAAATCAGGACGAACGTACCTGCACAGTGACGTTCGAATGATTATATTCCGCAAATCCGATATGGATACTGCGACAGCACATGGAATTGATATGTGCTATGAATTGAGAAGTTTTACGCATATGCCATCGAATCCCAAGTATTCGTCAAGAAAGTAGTGTATTGTGAACGAGACAGAAATTAGTTGCACGTGTAATCAATCAATTCATTATGCGACCAAATAATTCTTCAGCGACGTTTGAAATACCTGCTTGTTAGGTTTGAATTAAATGTTGCAGGAGCCACTTACTTGGTGTTTGTAGTAACTAAATGCCGTTCAAATAACGTTCAGATTAACGACATATTAATAATATTCAATGAACGTCACTTTCATTGTGATACAATAAGATTATCGATTATTATTCACTTTTACGGATCAAAAACGATTATCTTTCTTATCAGAATTATCTTGTTTTTCATCATTGTTTAGTTAAATAATTTTACGCAATCATGATTTCTTTTTGATGAAAAAATATTCTTAAATTCAGTAATTGAATAAGAAGATGATATAAATTCAAAAGAATAATATAACTATATTTGAAAACAAAGCAAATCTATATTTCATAGACGAAGAGAATTGCATTAATTGTAGGATTAAATATAAATTATAAACATAAAAATATATATATTTAAATGCAAGCTATTTGCACAATATTTTTATTAGATATTGAATACATATATCATTGAACCACTTCAAATTATTAAACTTGTAGCTGAAATAATAAATGTAAAAAGTATTCAAAACTTATCAGGATTGCTTCTTATTTCCTCAAACAAATGAGCCTCAATTTTGGCATAGAGAGTTTTATCACCACTTACATTTAAGCTTAAGTAAATGTTTTTGTTGAGCTTTTTACCCAAGTGACTGACTATGGTTCTTGATGCATCGTTCATGTAGTTATTAGTGAAGATCTGAATACTGGTAACAAAACATGCGTTGACATCAACGCTTACATATGCGAGATCATCAAATTGTTGTCCCTGCTTCAGGTTAACAAATATCAAAAGAGATTGATTCATTTTTATCACATCAAATTTGTACTGCTGGGAATCAATTTGAGATGAGAAACAATGAAGCGAAAATTTGCTTGGAACATACATTGCTCCACTGGAAATTAAAGGGTAGTTTTAGGAAATAAAGCAATAAAATCAGATTACTTACTTCATTGTAAATATTTTATACAAAATTATCACTTATTTCATAAATTACTTTGTTTACGTTTTAAGGTTAACGCAGTGAGATTCAAGTTTCATTGCCACAAGGCTACGTACCTGCAACAGGATGAAAGTTTTTTTTCTTAAATTTTGATGTTTACATACTACCTGCGCTCTCTGCACAGGAACACAGAACTATGATCTGGCTGAATAGTTTTCTATTTGTTCTTTTCTATTTCTTCTATTTGGTTCTAGTTCGGATAGATGGCAAACATTTGAAATTTAAAATTTAAATCATATTTGTTATTTCAGTGTTAAACGTATTTCCAAAATATATAATATTAAGTAATCAATAAATATTTGATTACGTAAGAGTATATTAAATTTCATGTCTTTTGGAATAATTTTGCAAAATGTTGAAGCATTGTTCAGTATGCTAAACAGAAGTTTATACAAGTTATACAGGTGTATGTACAATGTATTACGTGCATACTGGTACGTTATTTAGCCAGTTAAAAGGGCTTGTACGTGTTAAGAATATATTATACAAGCACAAATACTTAAGCATTCAGCTAATTATTATGTGTATGTGGACATACATGGACTGGATGACATGGTAATTAACAATGAAGACTTAATGTTCTGGCGGTACCATCTGCACATCGCAAAACCGCAATATGAATGTTAAAAAGCTGGGCGGCTTTGGATCACACTGAGGTGCAGTTATAAAAGGCCAAAATTGGCGTTGAACAACTTAAAATTGTGCTGTTAATACAGTTGAGTGTACTGCTGCGAAATTAAAGTGAATCATTAACCGTTCAAAATGTTTGCAACAAGTTTTGGAAAAAAGTTGTGCATAGTTTTTATTGTGCTTCAAATTATTTATGCGCAAGTAGTTTATTCGCAAGAAGATGAGTTTGCTAAGACGTTAAATACCGCATTTAGACTTGATAAACGTTCTCGCAACGGTAACAGCAATGACGATTTTGAAAAGTTTTTCTTGAAAGCTTCCAAATCAGTTCCTCGCATTGGTCGCAGAAGAACTGAAGAATCCATGAATGAATACAGATGTGAGTACAATTAATAAAAAAATGTTGACTTAGTTTAAGTACATTTTTGAATTCTAGTGCCAGCATTAGGAGATTTATCAGAACTTTATGAATATAACCCAGAATTATTTCAATCTCCTGAATCATTGAGACATTTAATGGAATATTATAATGCTCAAGTGATTGGACGTTCGAACGGACGCAATAGTCGGCCACTTAAAAGAAATCAATCTAGTAAATTTGGATTTCCCTCCGAAGAGATTAACGAATATCGTTATCAACCGGAAATTTAAGTATCACCATTTATCGTATAACTTCACATGTATTAAATTATTTAATTATAATGCAACTTGAATGAGAAAGCATCGTATTTCTTTTTTCAATGTGAATTCCCACATGAATTATTTTCAGGCAAGATTCAAGGTGATGTTATATGCATAAAGCGGGTGTGGATTCTGCCTGCTGGTGAAACTTGTACATAACACGAAACCGTCGGCCATGCTAATCTATAAAAATATGAATGGCTGGTTCATCCACCAATCGCAGGCCTATCATTAATTATAGTTGTCATGACTACGGCTGTGGAACGTACAAGGCCGCCAGGTAGAAATTCTCGTTTACAACAAAATGAGTACACATGGCAACGCATTGAGTGGGGGGACAGGATTGAATTCCAAGAACTTCTTTAGCGCTCAGTTCAGGCATTCTGCCACAGATTGCGCCAACTGTTTGAATCTGGAGAAAAATAAGAATAACTATTATCCTTCCATTATCCTTCGTGTTTATCTATACAGAAAATTAATGTTTCTTCATGAAATTATAAAGGTATTAATCCTATTAATAGGTGTAATTAATTTTGTAATTTGTTGGCTGCTATTAATATTTTCCTAGATTTCTTTTGATTTTGAGAATTATTCTTAATAATTTAGAAATACTAAAAAAATTAAATTATTACAGATTAACGCGCATTTTCATTTTAACCTAATATTATCAATTGAATCAATAAGCAGAAAATATTTACAATGAAAAAAGCTTTTTAGAGTTAGTCATTGAATGAAAAAATACCAACAAAAAAATTAAACGCAATTTTATAGTTTTACAAACATGATACAACTGGAATCGCTGCTTAATTGAACACAATTCACAATATTAAACATTATGCCACATTTTTGATCGCATTTAACCAAACTCTTGCTGAAGCTAAATCTAAATCACGCTTAATTATTTTAATATCCAAAATTGAGTTGAATGAATTTAATATTATATGCAGCCAGTTTAAACAAAAATGGAACAAGTTGTATTTGCATGTTTTGTTCGACGTGAATTTCCCAGTATTGACGTCCAATAAAACAACAATCATAAGAAATTGTCCATTTAAAAAACGTTATAAAACGAGCCAATTTTCAGGTGCATTATCGCTTTAAACGTAGTGACATTGTCGAATACCACACGCATGCGATAGGCATGTCGAAAAGTTGAAGAAAAAGTGAGTACATGCACGTAAAGTAAAACGAATATGGAATTCTTCGTTTGCGCCATCCTCAACGCAGCACGTCAATGTTGAGTGAAACTCGCTCAAGCAAACGCACCATGGAAGAAGGCTTAACAAGCGTGTTGGCAATCCTTGCAGCAAACCGGCCATAACAGTCAGCCAAACATGATAATCCTCAATATATTTCGTTAGCCACTTTGAATAAAATGATTACGCGTCCATTTTGCGTGCGGCTCTTGTCGGCCCCTTTTGCTCAAATTTACCACACAAAGTCACATGTCATAATGTTTCATGACGGTTGAAATAATGCGAAATCATTAAAATTGTGCGCCGTGCCGTTCGTACACAGTTGCGGATTTTTACATTGTTTTTAGAATGAACAAACACATCTTGTTGCGTGCGGGCCACAAATGTTTTTCTCAATTTGTTATTCATTAGAGGAATAAAGCATATTCCTACGTAGCTACGTTTTTTTTTTCGTTGATTGTTGAACTTAATTATTGCATCATTTCGATCGTCCATGAGACGAGACGGAACGCGAGCTTTACGTTACATTAATTATAATGATTAGCTAATGGTTTATTAGAATAAAATAATTAAACCGGCGAGGATGATTTTTTCTCGTAATAGCGCCTTATTTCCAGTCGCATAGATAACGCCGCTTAATATTCTCGCATATTCTTGGACGCCACGGAGAAAATAATAAATTTTAAATGGCTGCAGGTACGTATATGTTAATTATGTGCCGGTAGAGTAAAATCAACATTACTAATTAACGTGCACTAACGTGCCGAGTTTTGTAATTGCGCCCTCTTTGCATCTATAACTAACTACGATTCATCCAGCCACATAAGTATCTAGCTAGGTAAAAAGCACATTTAGTTATTGTAAAATTCAATGTCTTCCTTTATTTTATTAATAAGATTTGTATTTAGCCTAATATTTTCTCATGTGACTATTGCCTAATGAGTAAGTCAAATGAAAACTTCAAATACTAAATTTCAGTTTCTTACAACAGTTCTTATAAAAGAATAAATTTTGTTTATACCAACGTTTTCTTCAGGGTTTCTATAGAGACTTGTGATTGTGTTTTTTAATTTATATTTTGCCAATGTTAATCTAATAATCTCAAAGAGTTATCATATGAACAAAAACAGTTGAAAAAGTTGCCAATGGAAGTGAAACTTTAGTTAGTTTTGTATAAATGATTGACAATGTTTTGAAAAGTTTATACTTCATTAGTTTTGATTCCTAAACTATTATCATCGGCTTATGATAACGAAATTCAAATATCTTGTAAAATATTTAATCATTTTTTAATATTTAATTTTATTATTATCACTGTGAAGGTGAACAAATTGATAGAGTTATTAGTATAGTCTTAGTTTAGTAAAAAAATGAAATAATAACTGAGATAACAGCTGAATGTCTGATAACTAAACTAAAGTCAACTATTTTCTGTTTTTGGACAGAAATCAAGTGCGTTTTATCATAAAGTTTTGTGTTTACGTAATATTTTTAGAACACCTACTTTGCAAGTAAAGTAAAAAAACAATATAGTTAGATAGCTAGTACTTATTAATAACTTTCGTTTATAACGACGAAATATGTTTAATCATAAAATAAGGCTACTTTGTTCAAGTAGGTAGGTAGTTAAATTTTCCACGCATCGAATAAATGATTTGAAATGTAGGTATGAAATCGACGAAATCTATGAGAATTCTTAAATTTAGTTGGAAGAATGCGTCCGCGTACTTGCAGTGTTTTCGGTGCGCTCCCGTGTGACGACACACAAACCTTTTGTGCGGCATGGCTACACGTGAACTTCCTGTTTATGCATGACGTGGAATTGGTAGAAATTGGTATTTCGTGTGGAGTGAATAGAATTAGAGTTACGCGGCTTTGAAGAGAAAAACAGAAGGTGCAGAATGTGTCTCTCTGATTCGATAATTGCAATTGTCAGTAAGTTCCGACTATTTCACCAAATGAAACACCGAAACACACACACACACACAGGTGCATTCTCATGCGGCGACCAGCAACAATAACAAGAGCCACTGTCAGTGGAAAAGACGCTTGCTAACAATCGCGCGCTATCAACTTTGTATGTAGAAACAAACGCAAGAAGAGAATACAATGTGAGAAGTCTCTGGATGCGTGCGTGAACGTTGAAATTACGTTGTGAAATAAAATAGGAAGCGACCTGCCAATTATTTATTTGCTTTGTTGTTTATGCCAACACATATTGTGATCGCTGCACGTTCACACAAAAAGAAATACCTAGGACGCGCGGAGGAAAATTGCTTGTTCTTGAATACAATTTTATTTACACTTTTGATATTACAACGTAAATTTGCTTGTAATGATGATTCCTAATTAAAATTTAGTTACTCAACTTGTAATCTCATGTGTGACCCATTAGTAAACAAATTGAAATTGTAACACAAATCACTCATCCGTTTTAATTTTCCAAATGTGCAAAAAGTTGCATACCTAATTGACATTTTCTTCCAAATTTGCTAGCAAAGATGATCCTTAGATTCTTAATTTAAATTTAGTTACTGATTCTATAATCTAATATTGTAATACATTGTAATTTAATTCACTAATCCTTTGTAATTTTTCCAAATGTATGAAAAGTTGCATACCTAATTATTATCTTTATTATAATTCTTAATTAATATTTAGCTACTAATGTTGTAATCAATGGTGAAACCTTATTAATTTTTCTAAATGTATAAGAAGTTGCATATCTAATTTAAATATGTCTTTCAGATTTTAAAAGCCCATCATTAATAACCCTAAATAAAATATTTTAAACTTGTTGATAAATAGTGTTATAATGAACTTAAATACGCGTGAAATTATCGGTGTCAACACATGTTTACCCTTAAATGTTGATCGCTGCAACGTCATTGTCCACAAATTAATCTTAACTGGTCATTTGAGAAATGTTAAAAATTGTTTGAGTCATCGAGCACTAATTTATCACCTTTAAAGAGCGCAAGACAAAATGGGAAATTTGTATCGCAAAGAAGAATGTCAACTGTGAGTATTCGCTTTAGCTAAGTCAAGTCGAGCAATCATCGAATGATTTATGTCATTTAAATGCGTTTAATGCACGCTTACCTGTAAGACGAGTATGTAATTTAATTAGAATACAAACACGACAAGCGACGCAAGACGCAAGGTGATGGAGACGCGCCAAGGAGCGTGCATTACAAGCCGACACGATATAATTAATAATATTTATTGCCATCGCCGACGCGGTTCTCTCATTAAGCGCCCAATCTGCATAATACATTCAATTCACATGCGCTCGACGCGTGTGTCACTGCTGTTTTGATTCAGTTTAATTCATGTAATTAGTAATTGTTTGCACTAATTACGATTTTATTATTTCATAACCATTGGCAAGCCATCACTTAGCAATTATGTCTCTAATCTCTGCATTCGAGAAGGAGAGAAGACGTTAAAAAACGATTAAAGTGCGGCAATAAATCATCGGATTTTTTGAATTTAATGTGCGCACGCGTATCCCAAATACTTTTTGAGGAACAAAACGAAGAAAATAGTATTTCCGTTTGCCATCTTTGGTCGAAAAATGCGCTTAACTATTTACCACCCTGCGGCAGCATGCACGGCGAGAACGCATAATTCCGAGTCTGGCGCATTTCGTAAAACAATGCGTTCGTGGCGCGCACACGCAACCAACATGACGACTGTTTCTTCGGCTCTCTCTGACTAATAAAAGTCGACTTGAAATAATATCGGTAAAAACGTCGAAAACGACGACGTCTTCTGTCTTTTTACGCCGCGGCGCATTCGCTGATGATGGTTCGTGCGTCAGAGGAAGAGAAGACGCATTGACGGGCTTTGCGCGGCGCGCCGCTCGATTTTGATGTGCATCATGTGTCGGGGCGCTCAAAAGACGAGAGGTGTGTTTCGGTGGCGCCGCTGCGCGTCTCAGGTAGAGACAAAGGACTCTCCACGGCGCGCTCAAGAAGACTTCTTCTACTTGTTCTTCTTCTTGGTCGTCTTTGCTTGCTATTGCTATTGCTATTGCTGCTGCTGCTGCTGTTGTTGCTCACACACAGCGCGAGTAATCATACGAACAAATGCCGATTTTTAAAGAGTGCAATTTGCAAAGCGTTAGCAACTCAATAGCGTCTTGTCGAATCGCAAATAGAAATGCAAATTTACGCCAAGTGGACAATAAAGTGTCATGGAGAAGAGAGCAGTTCATACGCAATAAACGGGTTGAAGGGTACTTAAGTGCGAAATTGTATCTTAAGTATGGATTGTAACAGTAAAATGATGAAATATTGAGCGGTAAATTTCACATTTAACTTTTGCTTTTGAAAATTAGTGATTTACACCTTCAAATTTAATTCCAACACTTCATGTGCCTTAGAGAGTTAGACAGTGAAAGAAACTGAGAAAATGCGTCAAAGTTATTATTACATATTCTTTTAGTGCACTTAGTCAAGAATATCTACAACAAATGTCACAATAAATAACGCAATAAAACCAAACTTATTAATATTTATAGCTCATTATCTGTATGTGTTAAATTTGATACTTTAAACGCCATTATTTCCTAAACTATTTATTTGAATTTAAAACTTTTGCAACAACGATTACTCAAAAACTATGGCTCGGATTAATTCTAAATTTTCACCAGTTATTTATAATGAGATGAGTTAGTAGGTGAATGAAGGATTTTAAATTTGGTTGAAAAATGTTAACTTTAAAAGATAAAAACCGAGAAAAGAGTATGAAAACTGAAATTTTGTGTTTGAACCTTCACCATTACTTATTTAATCTTGATATTAACCAAACTCTTGGTTCATGGATGAAATAAACTAGTAAATTAACAAAATCTTTGTAAATTTTTGAATTACGTTAAACCGTTTTTGAATTATAATGACCACCGCGAAACTTGTTTTAAAAAAAGAACGCGCTTTGGTAAATTGAATGTAACTCGGCCATTTTTAATCATTTTTAAATAAAAAAAATTCACGTAGTAGATAAAATGATGTACTTGACGACGCTAATACAATTTGCAAAAAATATTTATAACAAAACCAAGAAAAAATCTTAAATATTCAACATTTTTCCATTTGAGCGAGAGTAGGATAAAACTTACTAAGTGTAGTTGAGAGTAAAATAATAAAGTTCTCAAACATGATGGAAAAGTGAAGAAATGTAAAGGTAATAGTTAATTAAAGCTTATATATTCATGACGCAAATGCGTAATTGAATTAAACGTTGTTCTTTGCGCAGAAAGAGAAGGCAGGAAGGAGTAACGAAGAAGAAGAAGAAGAAGGTGCAGACAGGTAGAAGTCGAAGAGTGTCAGCACACTTAGGCTGCAATATCATTTCCTCTGATTTCTCTCGTCCGAATGAGTTGCCGAAGCGCCACTCTTATCTGCACTAATATTAGGTGACAAGTCATGCTGTTTAATGATTTATCGTCGATTGGACGACGCGTGTAAAGCACCGAGTAAGCGTTCGCTGGCTGTGAAAAAGAACAAAACGACGCGTGATGAAGATGTGAATGACGGCGGAATGACGATGACTGGACGGAAGAGAGGCTACGAGAGAAGCCCGGTAGCTACTTACTTATCTATTTAATAGAGATGACGCCGTTTCTTTGCCACCTTCATTGTAATGCTCAGCCAGTCGCGTTTGCTCGCGCAGTTCTCATGGGCTTATTGATTGTGCCAAAGTTGATTAGAAATATGTCTTAAAGAAGATACGAATTTCTTGGCTTAATCAAACGTATTTGTTATTTATTGCCGAGCAGTGCGGTTCTGCACATGTTGCTCGTTATATTGCGCCTTCCTTCACCCTTTCATCGTGCGGTGCATTCCACTAATCAAGCGGTTTTCCGCTTTCGTTTCGCATTTATTATTTAAAGTCCTGCAGCATTGAATGGCTGCTTGCGATGGCCAGTTGCAGTGGTTCACAATGCAGCAGTGTGTGATAAGAAAGAAAATCACAAGGTGATATCAAAACTACATTTGCATTATGCAGATGCGTTTGTGATTTATTCTTGGAATGTTTAAACTTAACAAATTATCTATTCTACTAAAACATTATTAAACAGCAAAGAGAAGGTACATTTTATTGTTCTTCTTGCAAATTCTAAGAAGAAATGCAATAATTTTCTTCGAGAAAAAACAAGGGAATTTCTTGAAGTGGGTTTTGAGATATTTTGAATTAACGTTGGGTTAGTGTAATAATGTATTTAAGGATTAGATTTACATGAATTTCTTTACAAATTTGTATCTATCTATCGTGAAAAAAAATGTTTTACAATTTTTGCTTTGAGAAAAACAGAAGGAAATTTAAAAATTATGAAATTTGAAATATTCAGTATTTTTTCGTGCAAAAAACTGGAAAAAACGTAAAAGATGAAATTCTTGAATTGTTCTTTGAAATATTTTGAAATAGGTATAACCATAATAATTAGGCATAAAAAAGTGAAAGAAGAAGTATTAGAAGACGGTTGCGGGTTGGAAATGCATGATGCAAAAGAGGGCGCGAAGAGGTGAAACGAAAGAAACGACAAGCGGCGGCACCCCATTTAGGCCGGTCGGCGCCATAGGCGGCGTTGCACTTGGCTCGGTCACGCAAAGGCGCAGAGAGAAAAGAAAAAGCCTTGCGGTGCTCTCGCGACCGCAAACGTACGCATTACACCACGGAATTAAACTCGGAAAATCGTTTATTCTTTTGGCGAAAAACGCACTGGCGAGCCGCAGAGATCAATTGGCGGGTAATTAGTCGGTGTGCGTATTACCGAATTAGATACCGAAGATTAGATACCGATGTGCATGCGACTTGCGTATTCGGAAAACAAGCTATTATATTATTACCTGCCTGCCGCACCACTTTTTGCGCATTCGGCATTCGGCATTCGGCGGCTATTGTGCGGCGAACAGTTGTCATATTTACATGTTTTGGCTGCGAAAGAATGAAAACGTTGGCAGGTGTCAATCACACTCATGCGCTGTTGTGCGGTTGTAACCCCCGTGGCAGAGAGTGCAAGGGGGCGGTTGTCGGACCGCACACACTATTCTCCAAGAACAATGACGATAAAGTGCCAAACAATTTCGACAAGTTGTAGAGCAAATTTACAATTTTCTAGATTTTTCTTTATAGATTACCGACAATTGTTCCAAAAACTACATTAATATCCTATTTAGGGTGAGTATTATTTTAAACTTCCCTTTGATCATAGAATTCAAGGGAAGAAATGTAAGAAATCACAAATTATTTGTGATTTCTTTTGTGATTTGTGATTTCTTTGTGACAAATAATCACAAATAATTCACAAATAACATTAAAGCTTAATTAAAATCTCATTTAATAATTTTTTTAAATATTAATGTTGATCACAGCAAACCTGAACCGAAAATGTAATTAGTACCTACTTAATTATTATTTACAATTTGATTTCTTTAAGATATCCTTGAATTTTAAGGATCTAAGGTTTTTAAGTCTTAAGTGTTTTTAAACCCTCAAATATTTATGTTCATCTCAATAAGTGTAACATAAAATTTTATTGCTTCTTTCTGGTATTCTCAAAGGATAATGCAAAATTTTTTCAGCAGCAGGAGGGTAATAAAAACTAAAATTGAAATAATTTATAAATCAACATCACATTAATGTCCTTTTAAAATGTTGACTTAGTTAAAGAAGTTATTGAGTAGTTTGTAATGTGCGTGCAGTTTTCTAAGTGGCATCGGAAATGTCGAACGCATTTACCATTCTTGCGCGCTCCCTCACGAGCGTATACCGCACACACAGCGCACGGCCAGCCAGGTAAATGCTGCGAAAGGCGTTAACAACCAATGTTTGACCTACATAAATAATTCTGTCGACTCGCTCGTCGCGGCCGCGCGTCTCTTCAAAGCCGACGCGGCCGACCGCTCCAGAAAACTAATCACACTCAACAAATTGCAACACAAAAAATGAAATAGCACCGAAAACAGCACCTGAATGGCATTCAAAAGAAATGCACCGAACACGCTGAAAAAACGACAAACTGTGCATAATTCGAATGTGCGCTTCGTTTCGATACGGATGGCCATTCTTTGCCTTATTCAAACAACTTGTTGGTGGTATTAGATGACACGTGTTTCCTTTTTACTCATCTTTGTTTAATAATTTATCATCTTCAACAGAACATCAAAGAAAGAAAGAAAGCTTAGGTTAGGTAAGCAAAGATAAACTATTTTATCCAAAGTGTGTCTCATTATCAATTTAAATACAATTCTCTTATAAGTGTAAATTATTAGATAATTGACTGTTTTAACTAATGAAGACATCACATCAATGGTTTGACAGCAATACTAAAATTTTATAATCAACTACATAATCAATTGAAACTTATTTAAATAATTTTCTATTTAAACTTGCCTTCCCTCCATTATTAAATAATATAAAAACGATGAAGCAATTAACTATACGAATAAGCAATAAAGGCAAATTAATATAATAAATTCCTTGGGCATTTATTAATTTCGATTCGCATCTCCTTGCCTTTAATCATCACTTCAGCACCACCACACCATCTCGAGATGCTTGCACTTTTTAAGTGAATTAACAGCAGCAAAGGGCTTTATGATCAATTATCTACCTATGGGTAGGAAAAGTGCAAACAAACAGGAAGGCGACGTTATTAAAATGTTATCTTCACACTCTATAATATGTCATAAAATGCTAATGCGTTTGCGCAGAAGTTGACTGGTGAAAATATTACTCAACCCTGATGATGAAAGAAACAAGAAGCGCGCAAGAAAAAGACAAACGTTGAGAGATCAAGAGAAGCAGCGCCTGGGCAATTAATAAATTAGTTGTTTTTATGGCGCCGCTATAAAACCGTCAGCTGCTGGTTGTTGTTGTTGTTCATTCAGTCTTTGGATTTTTAGGTTTGGAAGTCAAGAATTCCAAATATGTATGCCCTTTTTGCGGCGACGAGAGCAGCGCAGAAACAACAATGTAGTTAGGTTAGGACAAATTGAGTAAAAGAGTTTGATTAATTGCGAGGAATTAATTGCTGCTGTTGACGCTGATTCGGTGGCTGATGTGGCGCTTCAGCGGAATGAAAGTTGGGATGATGCCGACGCAAATTAAAGGGAGCTTGGATTCTTTGTGTGTGACAAGCGAGGGCACCTGAAGAAAGGAAAAAAGCAAGCCGAGGCGTCCCTGCTGTTTTAACGACCTTACTTAGTGTAAACACGCCACAAGATCTATTGATAGCGTCCGGAATTTGCTTAATTCGATTGCCCTTTGCCGCAGAGATCACACAGCGACAGAGATGAGGCGCGCACGGGCGAAACGGATGAGATGAAGATCAAGATTACAGATCCAGATTAAGATGTCTGTAAATGTAAATGCTTCAAACGGATGAAACGCATTCGGTGCTTGACTATGTCAAATTCAATTTGTTTCATTAGAATTCCTTGTATCAAGGAGGTTTACAGGATTAGGAGGAAATTTGGCATAGGTATTTTTCCTGGGATCAATTTCTTAATGTAACACGAAAGAAAGGATATTGATTTCTCACTAATTGAATTTGTTGGTTAGAGAAGTTATCCAGGATAATAAATAGGGTTGAATAAATAAATAAGATAAAAGTAGATGCAAGATGTGGATTGAGAGAATTTGTAGATTTCGTATTTCTAGGATTGGTTCCTCAAAGTGACACTTGATTTCCAAAAGACTTTCCAGGATACAAACTTGAATTTACAGATTGGGTTTTTCTAGGATTGGTTCCTCTGAGTGGCACTTGATTTCTAGAAGGAAGGATTAACTGGGATTGGTTCCTTTGAGATGCACTAGATAAAGTATAGAAATGTCACAAGATGTGTTCATCTGGAAAAACACCATGGCACAAACAAGGATATTGAGATCCTGGCGAGTTATCACTAACCAAACGGAACACACAACAAACACAAAACGCCATGGAAATCGAGTATGAGCAGTTGAAATAGTCCGGGTGTATGTGTTGCATGACTTGCAGATGCGACGAGGAAAGCGACCCGCGGAAAAATGACGCGTCCGTCGGGTGGCCATGGGCGGCGCGCGGCGGTGGAGCGGTCCGCTTTTCCCCAGCGGAAACCGCCTCGTTTCGGCGGGACGATTCGTTGGCAGTTGGTTGCGCACCAAGCCGGCAGCGAATGGCAGTCCAGCGAGGTGTGTTCGTGGGGGCCTCCCGTTCTCGTTGGAACGCTAGCTCCATCTGCGTAGCCGGCCGTTCAAATACGAAGGTGGGCTCTCCGACCGACGATTATATGATTATTCTTCATTATAGTGCCTACACTCGTAGGAAGTAGATGGTTGAGAGAGTTCGACGAGCGAAACGCAATTTTCGGGCGCTATTCGCGAGTACGTGATCTCACACGCACACACAGTCGCCGTGTGGCCGGGTAAATTGTGCTGACGCATTATCCCTGGGAGCGCGTGTGCGAGCGAGCAAATTGCATACGGCAGGACGGACGCACACATGCAGCGCCGCCGCCGCCGCTTCGACGAGAAAGCCGCTTTTTTGAGAACGCGCGCGCCTTGTTAGCCGATTCGAACGCGCGCTCGCGTCATCGTCGCGCTGCTGTCGTCCGACAATTTTCGTGTAATTTGTATTTCGGCGATTAATATAATAACAATATCATCAGTCGAACGGGGCGACGTGAGAGCGATTATTAGTGTGAATTACATGCATTAAACATCAACAACATCAACAACAACAACAACATCGACAACGTTCGACGGTGCGCGGAGTGCTCAAGATAATCAAGACTAATCGCACGCGTCGCTTTGCAAATTGTTCGTTTCTGTTAATTGCTCCAGACGCTTAATTGTTGCAACGTGCTGCGGACAAACGCATACGATAAGCCATCGAAAGAGTGCTTCGACTTTTTGCGAATATTTCCACGATCCCCGAGCAAATCTCGACAAAATGTGCCAGTGCATCGTCTAAGTGCGAACGGGATTCAGAGGACCAAGTGCGACGACACTTGAGTGGTGCTCGAGGGTCTCTGCCCGCCCCAGAATTCGAAGTTGGAGGTTTGTGTGGTGTCGTGCGGACGCGCTTAGTCCAAAGTGGATATCAAACCGTTCACGACGCTGAACTTCACGGACTTGGGCTCCCCGTTTGGGGGCCCGAACGAAGACCCGCCGGGCACGCCGGGCAACATGTCCGCTGAAGGCGGCGGCCACCTTGGACCGCCAACGCCGCACGAGAGCACCAACTCGACGCCGGTGTCCAAATCGGCGTTCATTGAGCTACAGCAACATGGTTATGGACCGTTGCGCACCTCCTATCAGCACCACTTTAACTCGCCGGCGGGTAACGTGCATACGGGACCGACGGGTGCGCATCCCGACGCCGGCTTCCCGAGTCCGCGTGGTGCGCTGGGTGCATATCCTTTTCCGCCGATGCATCAGAATTCCTACACTGGGTATCATCTCGGATCCTACGCATCGAATTGCCCGCCATCACCAAAAGATGATGGTAACTTTCATTTCTAACTATCAATCAATCAACACTTGAAACAGCAAAAGTTCTTTAAAAGTAATCGGAAAAACCCCCAGTAAATCAGTGATATCGATAACCCTCTAATCGAGTAAATAGATTGATGTGAGGATCATTGAATTCAATTACGTTAATATCATTTACTGATTGTTATCGTATTCTATCGCAGTTAAGGAATATAATAGAATATTACGTGTAATACTCGAGTTTTTTCCACTTTTCTTGACACCTCGTGATTTTTTTCTGAAAAAATTTGCACGGGTTGTTTGCTGGGATAATTGACCATCAGTTATCGCTGGTTTTGTTTAACAAATTGCACTACAAACCACAGAAAGTGTCAATCAAGCGAAAAATTTCATGTTTACAATCAACTATCTTAATTTTTCATACTTGTTACCAATCTTTCTTTAGTATAATCATTTACGTTAAATGGCAGATTGGATTCTAATGTGATTTGTTTGAATTATGCAGATAAATGTCTATCTTTGGAGCGGCCGTCGGGCGGCGGCAAAGGCAAAAAGATGCGTAAACCACGGACAATATACTCATCATTGCAATTGCAACAGTTGAACCGACGGTTTCAGCGCACCCAGTACCTGGCATTGCCCGAACGGGCCGAATTAGCAGCAAGTTTAGGTCTTACACAAACACAGGTTAGTTGCACTTTATCTAATTATCATTTATTGTGAACGCAAATGAAAAATGTACGTACGTACTTACTTGTGTAAAACCTCGAAGAACGTTTTGAAAGTTGGCATCTTAGAAATTCGTTCATCAGTTTGCTCATTTTTAAGGCATAGAATGTGAAACATTCTGCGTGAAAAATCGTAAATGTTTTGAGTTAATGGAAATTCAAAGTGAATGTTTTCTTCTTGCGTTTATTTAACGAAGCTCATTAGCCAATTGAAAGATTGAAAGAAGCTGTTGAGTGTCCAAGAAAAAGAGGACGGTTGGATTGAGGAGAAGGTGCTGAACGAAAAGTCAAATAGATAAATAAACGACGACGATCCCGTTGAGAGGGTGTAAAAAAAGCATGAACGATGTCGAAATGCACGCTACCTTCGCGAACGAACGCAGAGAATCCGGCGGCGTCTCCCGTCACGAGTCACACTCTTAAGAGACATTAAAAAGTCGTAAGAAACTAATTTAGCTACGATTAACGAGCCGCTCAATGGCGTTTCTTTCTTTTTCGCCCGCGTGCTGCTGTAATTTGACCACTGCTTTATACCCGCCAACTCAAGCAAATAAGCACAAACCAATAAAACACCGGGGAAAATTCACTTATCCTTGGAAAAATCGAATCCTTGCTCGAATCCTTGATTTGACGAGAATTGTCATTGGATTCTCATTTCACTGTAAGCAGCCATGCAAGAAGACTAGGTACATATATGAATTTTGCGAAATAGCAACAACGCACTCAAAGTGTAATTTTGACAGGAATATGGCGTGCGTTTTTGTTGTTGTGTGCGGTTGAATTTTTTTGTTGTTGTTGTTTTTGGCGTGTTCTTTTGTTGGCGTGTGTTGGCCGCGACAGCTCGCGGCACGAAAGCAAGCGCGGATTGTGTAATGCAATAATAATCGTAAAAATGAACAACAACAAAAACTACGCGTACAAACGAAATCCTCGATTCATGAAAGTCTATTTTTTTCGTGCTGCATGCGGGAATCTCACGGACAACGACGACGACCACGACGTCGAAAATTCGTAGTGAAACACAACATGCAATGGCTTTTTTCAATTCGGATTGCCAGTTTTTACTATATTAATGTTTAATAAATATAAATTATATATGTACATATAAAATTTCATAACGAACTTTCAAGGTTTTGGTGCAACAACATTAACTTTATAAATTCGTTAAAGATTCATTCAATACCTAGTGTTTTAATTGCACTCGTTACAATTACGCATAAATATTATTATTCTGCTTTAGACGCCCTTTGCAAAAGTGTAATTGGGTTTCTCAAGTCATTTCGCACGGCTGAGATAGGTAATTAATTTTAAATTTGCGACACTTTCAACTTAAAAGTTGTACAATTACAGCTTTTGTTAATATTTTGGTTCGTGATGGTATTTGTGGTCGAGTGTGGTTGTTAACACAGGTTTGAAAGATTCGTGGACATTTTGACGAGCAATGTGGAGCATTCGCGGAATTAAGTCGTAAACTAGAAAAATGTCAATTTTTTCCGCGGCTGGCGCAGGAGCGAGCGGCGTGTGGCGTGCGCGCGCGCGTGTGCAGTTAAAGAGAAAAGCGAACGAGTTTATTGTTTCTGCGTACATGAAGATGTTCGCAGCATCCGACACACATCTGCCCATTATGCGAGTGCTCGGGCATGCCCGGATGGCATTGTGTTCGCTTGGCGATGGTCCGCAGCAATGCCAAATTCGTACGCGCGGCCGTTTAGCGTAAAAAATGCCGCCGATCTCGACTCGCGAGCGTCGTCGTCTTCCTCTCTACGCGAAGCCAACTCATTGCCACGCGAAGAATTGCGACGCGCATGCCACGGGAACCAGCAGCTCCCTTTGAAGTTGAGCGCGCGAAATGCTGAATTAAAAACGGACTTAAATTCAGTTGTTTACGCGTACACGCAGCGCTGCCGTCGGCGGCGTGTGGAAAATCTATGTGCGCATGCGCGCGTTTTTGCTACCCTAAGAAATAAAACAAATATCAATGGACGATTCGCGCTAATGAAACGTTGCGCCGTGAAAGAAACGAAAACTAATTAACGCCTGGGAGATAAGCTGCAAGGCGCCAAACACTTAAGAGGAGCTAATTACGAAAACTCTTTATTCGCGCGCGCGAGAGTGCATGGCGCACATGTAGGCAAATAGATAAGCCACAAACGCGGGAATTACGTGCGAACGAAAAAAGCATTTCCAATTCTCGCCGCGTTGCTTCTCTCCACACATTAGGACTCCATATACGCGCAAACTATTGCGAAGAAAAAATAAAAACGAAAATCAATTTGTTTTTTACACGTGCGCGGCGCGGCGTTGAGCTGCACGTCTGTTTCCACAAAATCGAAAATGAAGCAACAAAGGCGCTCTCCGCGCGAGCGCTAATTTATTATTTAGCTTAATACATTGTGTGTGTTTGTCGAAAACAAAAAAGCGACGCGCACGAAGAGTGATGAACTAGCGAGACCCGCTCGGAATGTATTGGAAGCACCCGTCGGAAGTTGGATGGCTGTGAAATGTTATTCGGGCTTTATTAAATATGCAGGCTAAGGTCCTGCAGGCTAAATTCAGAGTCGAACGGAGAAACCGCAAGACATGTCATGAAATAGATTTGTTAGGTTAGTGTTTGTCAAAAATCAACTATTATTTAACTTGCTCTTAAAGGATATTCTAATATTTTCCTTTAACGTTATTTATACACTGCTCATATTTATTGAGCAAATATATTTTCATTATACACATGTAGTCATAACTTGAACCTCAAATGGTCTAATGTTATTGACTATTAACTACTTGCATATACAGGGTAAACAAAAGTTCAAAGTTTTTCTATTATACACTTGCTCCATCTTCAGGATAGTGAGGAAACAATGTATTATTCGAATGGAATCTTCAAAATTGAAGGTTAGATTATAAAATTCGGGTTTGATTGAATGAAGGGTGATTTGGAAGGACTTTGTATATAGGTAGAGTGAGGTTAGATAATAAACTATCAAATAAATTCAATAAAAATGATAGGAATGAATATTACATTACGGTACATGAAAAAATATCCGTGTATAACGAAGCTAGAAGCTATCGCGCTACTTGTTTCTAGACTAACTTATAAGTTGTATATATGCAAATCAGTCAGTGAATGATTGACGCATGTGGACGAGAAACGAGAAGGACTACATAAACGGAAAAGTGGCTATCTGTAACGAAATTAAATGCGAAAACACTACGGTGCGTTGGACAACATGTTCCTTTGAAACCAGTTAGCTACTTATAAACTATCATACCTATCACTATTTTTAAATAATAAGAAATAGTAATTAAAATGAATGCTTATATTACATTCTTAACTTGGAAAATGACCAAAGAAAATGATTGAAAGTAATTTTTAAAACAAGATAACTTTTGGTACACTTCTGAAGAAGGCCATATAAAGTTAACATATTACGAGGCTGTGAAATTCATCAGTTGTTGTTCAGCATCTCGTGAACACCACCTACGAGCGCAGCGAAAGACTCTTTCTTGTCTTCTGTCAGAGTTCGCTTCGTAGTTCGCTTTGAACGCACACGCGCAGAAGCATCACAAGCGATAGTAATAAAGTACAGCGAAATGCGTCAAGCGTAGAATATTAAAAATTTAACGAGCGCTTCTCGGCGACTCTCCCTCATAAATTCATTACATTGGTGTGAAATTGGATTGCGCTACCTCACCAAGCTCATTACAGGTCAAATCACAACAAGTTTGCCACTTTTGCCACATTTTAAATACGACATGCACCCCTTAAACAACTGGATATCTTCTTTCTCCTATGACAAGTTGAGCGTACAATTAAGTAGCTTTGAAGCCCTTACGTAATTGATTTTTATGCGTTTTCACAACGTCCGCACTTGTTTTATTTTATTCGTTGTACGTATGAAGGATGTGCAAGTGGTTAACTGTCGTTCAATCAACGACATCTTTAAACCTTCATAAAGTCGAGGTACGCATCGAGCTTATAAAGAAATCTGTATGACGTGCAATAAACGTTTTAAATTTTATACATTAAACACATAACTTGTTGCAAACGTACGACTGAGCGAAGAGTTACAATCAATAAAAAGATGACTGCTATAGTCACTTAGCTACCAAAACGACTTGGAGTTATCCATAAAAGTTGGATAAGGAGAACTTCTCAATTAAAGCATGGACGACGAGGCGACAGGAAGGACACGCGCATGTTAGAAGAGAAATTTTTAAGTGCGTATTAAACGCATACGCCGTTAGTATAAAAAACTATTTCATCTTGCCCATGCGCGCAGACGCAGTAGCGTGATTAATGTGTGCGCGTTGCGCATGCATTATATTGCCAAAGTTATTGCCATAATTAGCAATTGTATTTGCATATCCATTGATAAGCATGCGAGAGCATCCTGTCATAATGGATTTATTGAAATTCATCAAGCAAAAAAGAACGAACAACAGCATGCAAAGAACAGAAATTTACAGTTAGCTGTGTTTTTTCTGCTTCTTCTTGTGCTTCTTTTGTTGCCATGGAGTTATTGATTTTTTCGAGAATAAATGAGAAATGAATTTGATGCAAAGCTAATGCAATGCAATTCCCTGCACGCTCTCGGCCATCAATTAACTGGTAGCGGCTCTTCTTCATAGACGAATCATCAGCGTCGTGTGAGACGCAGATATAACAACACGCAGAAAGAAAAAAACAGAAGAAGTTGTTGCGTTGCGGAAACGCGGATGAAGTTCTTTCTTCGCACCATCCGAACAACAAACACACGACGAACGCTCAAAAAGAGGGGCAATTTTGAATTTCACGCCCGCAATTATTAATTCGATACATAATAAACGCGCACGCTGATCCGTAATGCAGTAGGCATTGTGAAGACAACCAAACAACAACAGCAAGAAGAAGGATAAGAAAAAACAACATATACGAACATGAATGCCGGAGAACACAAGAAGTGGAACGCAATTTCATATTTTTCTCACTGGCTGCTCCTCGGCAAGAAGTCAGAGAGATCTTGTACAGCTCCCGTCGCTCATTGGATTATTATGTTTGCTACGAAAGGTGCCAGCAGCGTTTTCTTACCGCTCGTTGTTCTTGCTTGCTGGCGCGCGCGCGAGCTCGCGAGTTTGCGTTTTTTGTCGCCTTGTCATTGCGCTACGCTTAAATCTACCTATACGCGATGGCGGTGTCGCTGTTGTTCTTCGCGATCATCTTAATTCCTTTGGTAAACACGACTCGCCGTGCCCTCCACCAACAGCAACAGCAGCAGCAACAACAATGGCAATATTAGAACATTGTTAATGACATTACAGCGTATAAAACTTGTCATCTTGTTCTTCTCGTGTTCGTTTTTTTTTTGTGCGTTTGTTCATGATATAACTAACACTAATGCTAATTAATGCGTGCAACATAATAATTCGCCAACGAGGTGTTTTGAGTGTTTTTCATAGGCAAAGCGAGTGTTTGGAGTAATGGGTCGGCGTGCGAGATTGATTAATGCCTCGTGACATTATCGACTACTGGAAAATTGTAGAGCTGCGCCTTTACAATTCCCGATAAGAAGAGGGAGATTCTCTCTCGTGCGCTCGCGCGCGCGAAGAATGCGTTTCAATCGAAGTTGGCTTGGCTCCTTCTTCCTTCAAAGCGTACAGACTCAACTTGCTATACAAATATAATAAAACATATTCGAAGTATGCGTAATAATGCCTTGTAATAATGATCATTATCGTCCTGTTATTATTATGATCGTATTTTCACGTTCACATCTCTCGGCGCACAATGCTGAATTAATGTGCTTAATCAGATATTCTCGGTGCGCAAGACGCGCATTTTTGCTAATAAAAAGTTAATATGTTTTATTAGTAATTAGTAATTAATTCCGATGGAATTTTCAAGCGGAGAGCACACAGGGGTTTAAAATATTTTATTGATTTGTTTGTGCCGAACGAACGAAACGCAAAGGTAAACGCGAGTAAGGCACACAGTGGAAACAGAGTCGTGCGTTCTTTTTGTTCCTTTTTAGCATATACGGCGATCATTATTGTTGTAGCTCAGCCGAAGGAGGAACACCCCACTTGTAGGCTTTGGCTTTAGCTTTATCCGTCCAAGGCACACTCGCCTTGGTTCGCCTTGGTTTCCACAATGAACGCAACGCAGCGCACAGCTCCATTGCAACACCAGCAACAATGTGTGGAGATTCGGAATTCGGATAAGAACAAATTTTTAGTGGGTGTGTGCTACCCAGCCGTCGGATTTTCGTTCGGACATTAATAAATCTTGAACGTATTGTTTTTATTACGAGTCGTGTTTTGCTTGCTGGCTGTGTTCGTTTTGTTCGACGGATGATACCGACATTCGGAATAAAATGCATTGATTCGCTGTGTTTCTGAATATTTAGGATGATTTTTTGCGGGGTGAATTGACATGAAGGACAATGACAATGACTTCATTATCCTCTTCGAGGTGGCGCCGTGCATATCTCCGTTTAATGTTGTGTACATTCATTGGGGGGGTTGTTTTACGCGTGTGCGCGGGCGTTGAATGCGCCAGGGGACGGGGGGGCCACCGACGGTGGTAACAAAACGCCGCGCCGCGTGTGCGTTCAGCGATGGGGCTCGTTAGTGGATCAGGTCAAATGTCAAAGGTTTTCGGTTCCCTATAATTAGTCGCGAGCGCGCGCGCACAACGGCTCGATGCACATGCCATTCAATCCCTCGCAGCAAGCAGCCTCACATCCCCTGGAATGCTGGCCATGCTCATTTTCATGCGCGCCACCGCACAACAACCGCCGACTTGATCATCGTCTGCCGCCGCACTGCTACAATGCACCCCAAATGATCACATTCATGCTTGAACGCTATCGAAATAACTTATCAACCCTTGTTTTTCTCAATTTCTATTTTATCAACTAAAATATATTTAGCAATAATTTGCAGAAATAACCCCGAAGAAGAATTAGTTTTTAAATCTTTTTGTTAAGTGAAGATGTCGCTCTTTTCTTTCGATATACTTTAGGCAAGCATTTATTAAATTTTCCTGTAATAAATTATCTTGAGACTAATTAAAAATAGAATAGTAGGTAATGTGTATGATATTGACTTTTATTTAATTACATAATCCCATAATAAAAAAGGAAATTAGAATTAATTGAATCGCATAGAAGGAAAGGTCAATGATCATATAAAAATAGTAGAGACAAATTGAAGCAGTTTGCATATACCTACGATTAGGAAAACAATTCGAACAAAACGCGAGGATTGTGATTTAGTTTTAATTACATTAATTTGAATTAATTATCATCATTGGTAATCATTTAATACGACGCGTCACGTCAGCGCGGAGCGGAATGCGCATAATTTACAGTAATAAAATATTATAAAAGCAATTGCAATAACAATCAATAATGATGGTAATAATCGTAATTTATTAATGCACCGCGATTGAACTTATGGCAAAGCAGTCGTCAGGTAGCTCTAGTCGCTTCGCTTTTTATGCACGTTTATCCATTTTATTCATTGCGCCGCTTTATTATTTCAAATAAAGAAAAATAACTTCAAACACTCTTCACTTCGCTGCAGTCTTGTGCGCTTTTTTTTCTCTGCGCGCACAGCACGTAAATGTTGTATTCATTGAATATTCAATCATCAATAGAAAATTTCCAATAAATGCATTTATAATGAAGAGAATACATACATTCATTCGAGAGTAGCGACATTCAGCAGTGTGTAACGTGCTGCAAGTTTTCTTACAAACTGTGGGAATTGTTCCCATGTTTCAAAATCTTGTGTTTTGTAATTATGATGGAAAAATCCAAACTTTTTTTTATCAATATTTCAAATTCGACTCAACCTTTTCTTTTAATCGTACGCTATTTTGCTATTAGTTGAAGTAAAAGACTGTAGTGTGGTAAGAACGGCTTGGTAAATTGCATGATTAGTAGAGAGCGCGAGCAGGTGGTTCAGTGACGAGGAATTTTTACTTTAATTTTAATGAACGCAGTGCACGAGCAAGAAGAAGATAAAGAAGAAGAAGAAGAGCATCGGTTTGCAGACGTGGTGGTCAGTTTTACACATTTCCGCAAATGCACGCTTTGTGCTTCAGTAAGTACAATTTGTGTGTGCGTCGATTGAATTCGCTGCTTAGTCGTTTACGCTATCGAACGTTTAATAAATAAATAAAGTCTCTCGTAACGCACTAATAAGTAATGAGGATTTTTATATGTCCGAACGTACGTACGAGCGTGCGCTATCTATTCGTCGTTGCATTGCGCGCGCGCTCGCGCTGAAGGACTCAAAACAAGGATACCGAACAATCCGCGTGTTCATCGTACGCAGCAAAAGCGTATTTGAATAAAGCCATATACTCGTGTTTAACCAGCTACTCTTTTTGAAGGATATATTGGTTTGTTCTGTCCGCTCAAATATCCAATAAGTTACTATGAACTCAAACAATTCTCTTACACTTCTTTCTGTCTTTCATTTCTATTCCGTTTTTATACCAATGCTAAGCATGCGTATCAAGTCTGCTTCAAGTTTTATTTACACTTAGAACAACACGTGCGATTGACTTTTTCAATTTAGTCTTGTTAAGAAGAATAAAGGGTGGTTGGGGTTAGTGGAATTTACAATTTGAGATGGAAATGAAAAATTCTGGAAAAAGATGGAAATGAAAATGAAAATATCTAATGTTTTATTTAGGGGAACTCTCATAGATTGAGTAATTAACGAATTGAGTCAGAAATTATCTATTGCTCCAGGGTAGTATTATAATATTATATAAAAATAATGAAATTTAGGAATTTTGAGTAATTATCAAATATGTGACAGTAATGCATAGAAAAGAGAATTATTTTTCTCAATTTATCTCAAAATTTTTACATTTTAGGCAATTTGATAAAAATACGAAGAGAATACTTGTCTCCTGAGGATTCGTTTTAAATGTATGATCATAAATATTATGAAATTGTTTAACAATTCCGGCAGGAACAAATCGTAAATCTGAAATTGATCGTTAAAACAAATTATTTCCTTGTAATTGTTAATCGCCACCTGGTGGGTACTTTCTACATTCACTTTGGACAATTTTCAACACATTGCCCAACTTACCCCTATCCTCATAAAGTCCCATCCACTATAATTAAAACAAAGGACTTATTTTTTTTAAATAAGTCAATTAATTAAATTACTAATCGTTTGTAGTTTACAACATTTTCAAACGCAATATTTCATTGCAAATGGCCCCCTCTTAATACATATTATTAGACTATAGAATTACATACCTTATTAAATGACCAATTAAAGTTTACAATGTATATTTAGAGATTGATTTATTAGCGTGCTGGAACCAACTAAACCTCTTTAAACTTGATCCCTAGTCTTCCACACAAATTGTATACGTATTGTTCTTTTGAAATCATTTGCATACTATTTTGTTGGATATGCCGCGTAGAAAAAAGGATAAAATTTTAAAGACGGACGTAAAACACTTACGATTTGCCATTCATCGTTCGAATGCGTTTAGAACGTGCAGAATAACACGACATGCGAATGTGTGTTGCGTCGTGAGTGCCGGCAATAAATTAATTAATCGCTTAATTGTGCGGCGCAGAAACATCGGACACACATCACATACACATGCATGGCGTATGCAAGCAACGGCAGTAATATTAACACACAAGAAGTCACTCGAACGAGTCGAGCGAGGGGCGCAACGACGAGTGAAAATTTATTATAATTCCACTCATTCCGAACAACGGCGCGCGGTGCAAGAACACCGCTGCCAACACCAGCAACAAATAGAAATATCCATTAATATTTAACGCTCGCCATCCAGCGCGTATCGTAAAATATTAGCTAACAATGTAAACTGCGTATGTAGGTAATACATATATACATCTTGTTGTTGTTGTTGTTGTTGTTGCTGCTGCTGCTCGCATTTCACTCCATCGTGCGTTGATTTTCCAAGAACTAACAAACAGGATAATTAGCAATACGTATTATAAGACGAGAGATGATCAATGAGTTGCTTTTACGGCTGTTTAATGAGTGCGTGGAAATCGCTCGGAAAAAAGTTCACTCATCGCTGAATTATTTATTATTTCGAATAATTATTACGGCGTTTGCATGTTGACGTAATTGAGAAAATCGTCTAGTGATTAAAAAATAGCTTAGATTTTTTCAACGGGCATAAAAATGTTTTAGCTTATTATTGTCATTAGGCTGCACATTCCCGAGCAATTTTTTTTTCGCGAGGGTAACACAGAATTTTTGCATTTGCATTCTTGCACGTGTTAAATGGTAATGCTTTGTTGAGGATTGAGAATCGGCTCATTGTTGAGATACTCATTTGTGAGTAGTATCTTGAGTGTATGTGAATTGAGAGTTTGATGCATGCATGCATGCATGCTTGTGTGTCGTCTCTTCTGCTGTACCCGTTTAAACTTTTCCCGCTGGATGTACGCCCGAACCGCCCATAGTGCTTGCATAACCTCACGAGCCGAAGAGAAAAGAATAATACAGGTACGCCCATTGGACATGTATACCTTAGCATCGATTTATAACAGGCGAAAATAGCGCGCGGCGGCGGCGACGTCATCGAAAAATCTACACACAAACGAACGCCGAGCTAGCCGCTCAAGAAGACAAACAACGTCTTCAGCAACAACAACAACAACAAACGCAGCTCGTGCGTGCGATGCTATGTTGAAGTCCATGAGCGACCACAACGTATAGCACAAGAACTAAACGTGGATATCTTCAAAGGCGTTACAAATTACTGCAAACTTATGAAAAATCATGACGTATTAACAATTTTTTGAAAAATACTGCATAACTACACAAGTTTAGTTCGTCTTAGTAGGAAAATTATTATGCCAAGAAATATTCAAAAACTACTTACTTAAGTAAAGTAGTCAAATTAAAGAAAAATCATTAGATATTAATAATTATGCTGGAATAGTAATATTTCAAGCTCAATATCACGTTTAGATTGAAATATCAAAAAATTATTCTTAAGTAACTTTCGAAGATCTTAAGTCATTAAGATTTTTCTAGAAAATACTAAATCTTTAAACTACCACTAATAACCTAATGTGTCTAGTGCGAAATAATGAGAAAATTTTACTTAAACTTAAGTAATATTGAAATCTGGTACTTGAATCAAAATAAGGAAAAAATATTATTTCAAATTAATTGAAAAATTTTTACTATAAATAATTCAAATATTATTATCTGGTTTAAAATATTGAAAAATTATTATAGAAGATACTTAAGTAACCTTCAAAGATTTTAAGTCATTACTAATTGCTATAACAAACTGCAGAATTTATGTGCAATATGAGAAATAGTTGGTTAAAAAATTATGAAATATTTCAATCTGAATAACACACACACGTCTAGTTCAAAGCGGTGGGAAAATTATTGTACTTAAGTAACATGATTAACCAGAGGGCGGTTCTTAGTTGTTGTAATGGTTTAATATACCGTATCATTAATTTTCGTTAAAACGTCATTGCGCGCCGAAGAAAAAGTCGAAAACATTAACAAACAGCATCGCAAGATGTTGTTGAAAGATGATCATGAACACTCATTACTTTAACAAGTTTAATTTTACTTTACTTTATTTTTATCTTAAAAATTATGACTTGACTCTAATCGCGGACAACGACAAAGTTTTATTTATTTTTTCGTATTCAGCACGTAGTAAAATACAACGCGAACATTGAACATTGGACATTGGAAATTCGTCAGTCAAAAAACGTAAAGACATAAAATTCGTGTGTACGTTGAGCACCTGTTGTTGTCTTGTTCGAGTGTGTGGCTCCGTTCTTTATAGGCATTGTTGAAGATTTCGGAGTTGTGCGCCCTTTCGCACACACGTCAGCGGCGTCAACTCTTCAACGTCTCACCACCTCGAGCACTCACTTCGCGCGGTCGGTGCGGAGCGCACATGTGCTCGTCAACAATCACCAGCAGCAAGCCAGGCGAATGCTGAAGACGTCCGACAATACAAGTAGTTGAAGAGAACGTTATTCAATCGAGTGGCGAGAACGAATGGGGCGCACAACAAAGGCGAGCAACTTTAATAATTTGATGAACATTTTCAAGTAACAAAAGCCAGCCAACACTCGCTTTTGCCGCCTTTCTTACGGCGAGCGTATAAAGAATACGCATTGAAACACAGCAAGAATTTTGAGTCATTAACGTGTAACTTGATAGTCAATTAAAATGATTATCCAATGATATCAGTTTGTTGTGTGGAGGGCGAAGTGAATCGTTATAATGAACACGTAATTTCTCTAAATACGTGATCCCCCATTGATCCCTTCCCTTGTAATGCCACGTGGACTCCCTGCATCGACACAATTGCGTAATCAAAACGAATACACGTGCCAACAACATTGGCTCTTTTGTTCAAATTGATACAACTTATCTGATGTACCTATTTATCGAATATTTCTAAATATTACACGACAAATTGATTGTTAAAGAATCAAGCCAATAATCTTCATCACTTTATAAATCAAGACTTTCTAATTAACTTTTGTTGATGTAAAGTATTTAGCTAATTTCCTATTTTATTTTTAATTTATCTTTATTTCGGCGTTAAATGAGATTTTACAAACGTTTAGTTTAAAATATTAGGAAATTATTATACCTAAGTAACTTTCAATGATTTTAAGTCATTACAAAGAAATCTATGCAAAGAATTGTCTATGAACTATTTTTATATGTTAATTTATTTTTATTTCAGCGTAAAATGAGATTTTAATTTGATTTTGGCATAACTAAACTAAATTATTTTTAATTTTGAATAGAATTTACAACATATGGAAAAATTATCATTAATGTACCAGCAATAATTTTGAATCTAATTAGCATAAAATCAAGCATTCACGAAGAAATTGATAATTTAAAATTTATTGCTGAATATTACTTAATTAATTTGTTAATTAGTGAAAAATATTTGCCCAAGTAAAGAGAAATCCATTATTTTTAAATTGACAGATTTATATGTCTGCATCTCGAGTTTTATAAGTCCGATTGAATTCGACTAAATGGCGTTTTAAAGATGAGATTTTGGACTAGAAAACGTATGATATTGTTTTGAGATTAGCTTACTTAGTTTTGTTGGAGCGCGCGTCAAAGATTTCGAAGAAAGAATACCCTAAAGTTTTTATTTGAAAATAGGGATGAAGCTTTTATGAGGGAGGTATAATGAAATTATTTTCAGAATGTGTAGAAGTTATCGAACAAAACGGCGTATATTTGATCTAAAGCGGTTTATTATAACTATGTTAATTGTTAAAATAATGGATTTCTTTTTACTTGGCTTATTATTAAAAATTATTTTAAAACTTTTGAAAGACTTGGGTAAACATTAAGCTCAGACAAATAAATTTAATAATTAATTTTGAACGTTACTATAGATAAATTATATTATTGAATAATTAAAAATTGAAGAATGTTACAATTAAGGCAATTTTTCCTATAAGTTCATAATTTTTTTATCTAATACTAGTTCATCGTACTCGCATTATTTGTTAAAATGAGTATTAGTCATAGTAATAGCACTAAACTAATAAAATTTAACGATTTAATGTTTTGTGACAAGAGACTAAAAACGAAATCTACAATTTTTATGCAAGAATGCACTCAAGTGCGATGACATTCTTACATGCTGCGAACACGAATTTATGTTTCCTCAGTAGAACATAATAAAACAATGTGCTAATTAGGCTTAAAACATGCACTAAATTTATACTGAATTAGATCTCGTGCAGTCATTTTACTATTATTATTACTACTTATTACAATGTGTTTTCGAAATATGAATGCAATCACAAATAAAGCCGCAAAACACCAGACATTAGTTTGCAAATTGCAAGAAAACAAGCAAGTAAGCAAGTAGCTAATGTTGCTGCAACTTCAACTTGATGTAAAACCTTTAACGGAAGTTCAATAACAACAATTGTATAAAAACTTGTTTATTGAAGTGCATTCGCGTCTGCAAAGTCAAATTATTAATGAGCTGTCAGCTTATCCATCGCGCATATTAATTTAAAATATTTCACAATCTACACACGGTTGCACTGTAGAATGAAAATAGGAAATTAATTTTACACTTTTTTTTGCGTTTTATTTCTGGAATATTCATATGATACTACAGATATTTTCATTGCTCTCATCTTTTGTGAAACGAACGCGGCCTTCAAATCGCGCACGGTAAAAAAGCCTTTGTTCTTTTTGCAAGCAACAAACGGCAGCAAACGCAGTTGCTATGGTTACTGCGTTTTCTCTATGCAAAAAACAGCAGCAGCAGCAGCAGCAGCAGCAACATTTACAAACGCGTGTTGTTTGTTGTTTATCATTCAATTGCATTACGCTCAGCTCGTGAATGAGAGTGATGACTCGTTGCATGAATCGCACATCAAGTCGTGGAAAATGTGATCAGATTATTAATGATACTCTCGTGATTCTTACGTAATCTTAAAATCAGAGAAAACATTAATTTTTTGCATGCTTCATTACTTCAAGATTTGCGTAAAATTAACTAAAAATTAATGCTTATTACCTGAATAGAATACATATTTGCAATTACTTTATTTAGCAATCTAATGAATATGTAATGAATAAAATGATTTAATCTTGAATCAAGGAGTAAGTATTACTACTCGTAATGAGAAAATCATAATAATAAATGTTTAAATATTTGTATGACTCATCCGAATGGTCATGGCATAAAGTGGATTAACGTATGAATTTGTAAATTGATCAACTGCTATTACACATTAATGCAATAACTTGCAATTAAACATTAATCCATTCGCAATGCTAGAAGGAAATCGCATGCTGTCATTGATTTGTGATGACAAATTGGCAATCAATCATAAAAATGTACGGGTAATACCTTAAAAGTCCGGTAATCATATACTTATTAGTGAAACAAACAAACCGACATTTATAAGGTGTTAGCCATAAAACTCAAACGAGAATTGTTGTTAATTGTTTACGCTCATTTGTTTCACTTATTCCTCGTTTCGTAGCAGATAGTTTTTGAAGATATACAGAATACAGAATATTGCGGCAGCAAAGATAAAAGTTTTATTAATTAATTCCTTGTTGTTGGCCGGAGTCGGTCACTAAGTGCGCTCGGTGCGCACCGAGAGATGTGCTGCCTCCTTTTTAGACGGCAGCCTTAATATATTATTTCCTTTTTACTTGTCCGTGCGCCTCACGATGATGATGATGACTACATACATGCATAACATGCGTCAAGAGCGTCGATGCATTCGTCACGATTGCGTTCAAGGAAGCGACTCGCAGAAGAAAACAAAAGATGTGCGTTTTGCACTAATTTCACATCGATTTGCATACATGCGCGCACATTAATTTTCGTGCAATTCGATATTAATTTACGCAGCTGCTTGACGAGTGCAATTAAATTGCGCTGTGCTACAGACACACCGCAAATGACAAAAACGCGCGGCGGCACACGCGGCCTGGAAAATTTTTCCTATCGAAATTTGCATAAAGAGTCAACGCGTTATTTATGACCTTCGCTATGCACTTTGTATTCGTTCTCACTGGCACTGGCACTGGTAGTATGTTTTTTTTTTGTCGTCGATTGCCGTTTTTGTTGTTGCTACTTTTATCTGACAAGTTGTGCAGTGTTTTCCCGCGAGTTTTATCATAAATGCATTTATTGCATTTATTGTGCAATACGTTATACCACGCCATCAACGCGTCCATGACTTCAAGGACGTCACACAAACTGTCATCGAGCGCGCGCGCGATCTTTGCTAAATGTTTTTCAAAAGCGTATACTTATGCGCATGATGCGCTGCGAATCGGCGTGTTTCCTTTCATTTCCCTTCCGTTCCCGTCGCGATCCGCATTCAATTCAAGAGTAAAAATTGTGAGTGACTTGTGCGCAAACGCCGGTGAAAAATTAATGTTCATCGCCACGCAGTGTGACCAAGGCTGCTGCGCCTGCGTCGTAACCGGAAGTCGGTGCGCATCCATCTTTGAGATGTCACTCGTGTACATTCGTTCGTTACATGACTTGCACATGCGTCGAATGGGCACGAGGATACGACAGGACAGACAATGACATGTCTTCTGCCATTCTAAATCTTCAACTTTTATTCTAGAATTTTCTCGACTTTTTCCTTATTTAATAATCGAGTGCAAGTTGGGTAGGTGCTCGTAAGGAAATTTAATATTATGTAGAACTAGTGTGCTGGATGTGCTAGTCGCTTCGTACGTCTTCAATAAGATAACTATCAATCTAGCCGTTATTAAACGGAAATTAAATATTACTCGCCTTGCTCGTTGGCATAGTTGCGGGTGCAGGAATCCTGCATGCACGAGACAATATTTGACTACGAGCAAGAGACCTAGTCCCATACGAAAAATGTATGTATTCATAGAGAGGAGCCGTTCTATGTTTTGAGTCGTGTTGAGTTGGTGTGATAAGGTTTGATTAAGT
The DNA here is from genome assembly GCA_963978815.1 of Aleochara curtula. Taxonomy (NCBI): domain Eukaryota; kingdom Metazoa; phylum Arthropoda; class Insecta; order Coleoptera; family Staphylinidae; genus Aleochara; species Aleochara curtula. Next base: position 11,832,468 of record OZ022216.1, on the reverse strand, counting down.
TTCACCATCATAACACTTCATGATGCTATCTTTATGTAGTCGTAAAGTGTGCATGCGTCCACTCGTCATTGTTGAAATGCTTGCTACTATGAGGAAGATTGCAATGAGTTAATAAATATTCAACTTTGCTGCCTGCTCGCTGATAACAATGAAAAATGCGTTTTAAATTTATCGTGCAAGCGTTACACTTCCAATTCCGAATTAATAGTAGGTAAATCGCATTCGCCGGATTAAAATGTACGCTAATGATGAAATGACTTGAGATGTAAATGGCTGGCTGGTACACGACGCAACATTCGTACATACCTAGATCGAGAGAAAAATGTGCATTAGTCATACAAAATGTATAATAATAAAATATGTTCATTGCGCAGGCAACAGCAACAGCAACAGCAGCAGCGCGTGTGCAACGTGTGTGTAGTCAAGTGTTGCAGTTTCCGCTTGTTTTGAGTTCTACCGGTGTGTTTTCCACTTTTTGCGATTGCAACATGACCCTCATAAATTCACATCGACCACCTCGTATAATTAAGATTCAATAATACTAATGATTTATGCTGGAACAGAGCAGAACAACGACGACTGAGATCTGCTCGAATTCGAGCGCACTACTTACGTACCAACTAATAAAAGTATCATTAAACAGCGCACGAAAAAAGGCGACACGCAAGGAACTTGGTCAACTCTCGATTAAGGTGCGGTTGCAGAAGAGTCTCATGCTCGTGTTGTGCATGTGCTTGTCAGATATTGTCGTCCTCTCCTAATGACAAATAAATGGGCTTCCTCTCTTCCGACACACCACGAATGCGTCGTACAAATTATTGTTATACATGGTGTTTTCTATTTTTTGCCATCTCTTCCTCCTGTCCGACAATCACCAAATCTGCAGCTAATTCATGCCAAAACTTTAGTTGCTCTTCTCCTTCGAGCAGCGAATTTAAGCCTAGTGAGAGAGCACAAATCCTGCCAAGGACAAAATACTTTATTGGAACATTGTAGGTATAAAACCGCACCCTAAATGTGGCAGGCTCAAGTAGAACAATGATAATATATAACAATGAAGGAATGAATGAAGGAATGAATTGAGAAAAGAGGTACGACAGTTGTGCGCACACAACATATTTATTGTCGACGCGGTGCACATGACTAACTCTTCACTCGATACATATTTCCACGTTCATCACTGGATATGTGGACGTCGTTAATAAAGTTTCGAGCCTATCGAAAACTCTATCAAGCTTGAAAATTCGAGAACGTTGTTGCGCTTCACAAACAGCGAACAAGACGAGCGCACCGCAAAATAATTCATCCGAGGAACGGAGCAAGACTGACTGACTGACATTTTCCGTTTAAACAATTCAACAAACGCCAGTTAAGTATAGTAATGGGGTGGAAGTCGTATAAAGTTTGGAGGTAATGCTCGAATGATTTTATTACTTTTGAATTAAAATTATGTGTGTGAATTGAAAGTAATGTGCTTTTAATACCTAAATATTTTTATTTGTTTTGGCGAATATTTAGACAAATTAAGCTCATTTTTCCATCTTATAAATAAATAATTTTAAGAGTATTATGAAAAATTCTTAAAGATTAAATTATTCCAAAGCGATCGCAGTAAAACCATCGCCCGCAGCGGAACGCTGTCAGTCGTATGAAGATTTCACGACGCTCGTTGCTCTCTTGCGTTGCGCCTTTCATTCTTAGTTTTACTCATTATAAATAATAATTAAAAATACGGCAGCGCCTGAACTCTCATCGTCTCTCTTTCTCTCCTGAATGTCTCAGCTCTTTTGTCAAAATACGTCAAGTGCAAGAAGTTGACGAAAAAAGTAGGCGAAAAAAGTAAATTATCCTGCGATTGCAAGAAAGCGAATGAGTCGCGCTTAGGATTTGAACTCAGCACGCGCGCTTAGGCTAAGAAGGTCTTTGCGCACGCACGTTTGCGACGAACGTGCAGAAGAACGAACGAAATGCATATATACACATGCAACATAACCTCTCTTTTGCTGGAAGGAGTCGTACGTGGCACACACAAAACGATTACAAAACGGCTTGGCGCACAATCTCCACGCTATCTCGAAGACCTTGTAACATTTCCTTTTGCTTCAACCTTTTTTGTAGCGCGCCTCAGGGTTATTTTTTTCTCTTCTTCTTCTTTGGTCGCCGCGCGCCTGCGCTGCTCGTACAACAAGCGTTTTTTCGTGTTTCATTTGCCTGCGTATTGTTTCGCCTTCTTTAATAATAATTCCGCGATTATTTTGTGATCGCATGTTGTTGCTCTTTCAGGTGTAGGTACTCGCAAGCGCGCACGCGGACAATAACAGTAAACTGCAAATCGTATTGCAGCGCGCCGGAGACATTAAGTGCACGTTGCACGCTGCAGCTTCTTGTGCGCAGTTAAGAAAATTGTTGGTTCGCACTGTGAGAAACAACAAGCGCAACGGTACACATATTGATATCGCATATAAACTGTACAAATATGTATCTCTTATTTTACACAATTTATTACTCCACTGCACTGCACTGCGCATGTCATTTGAATTCAAAGCGATTAAATTGTATCCACGCAAACGATTAGAATTAAATGGGCCAAATGATTAGATTGAAGGAAAACACGCTGAAACTAATTTGAATAACAAATAAACGCAATGCGCAACAAAACGATTTGTAAAACAATTGAATTAATTTTCGAACAGTAGTACGAACATGACAAACACTAATTCGAAATTAATTAAGACGACTTTGATGCTATTTTGTTTCGTCTCGCATGGTTAGCAGCCCTTCGAAACGTGACAGCTCACAGTTGATGCCATTTTTTTAAATTCCGAGTGCGTTTTATTGGAAAAACATTTATTTGCATCTTGTTTTGCTGTGCGTGCGAGCGGCAGCTTGAGCTTGTTAAGATTGAGCGATGCGTATATGTGTGCCATTGGTTATATTATTTTTTTTTCTAGTTTTGGAGGATAGTTGCCGAAGCGGCACATGTCATTACGTAATTATAGTGTGGGAGTCCTTCTCTCGGTCGCGTTCTCTGTCCGTTGAGTGCGCGCGCGCTCGTCCTAGCTAAACGTCCGTATCCTGCACATGTGTATGTGTGTGCGTGTGTGTGTGTGTGTTGTCAAGCCAAGCGAAATGCGCCTACACATCAACAATGTGGGTTTATGTGTAGTTAGCCTGTACGAAAACGCAAAACGCACAACGGCATGCGATGCGATGCGGTGTGCGCACGCTGGCTGCCGTGGATTATCATTTGCGCGATGTGTGTGCTCCGTCATGTGGAAAACGGAAACGGCATGAACAGAACTGAATAAACGTACTTATACTCTGTACACGCGCGCACACACATATGCACGCATGTGCATGCATGCTTATGCGGGAGAGCGCCTAAGGCGTACCTGTGTTCCGTTCTGTTTTTGCATCTTTTTGTACGTTGTCCTCGCAACAATACCTGCCCATGTGTGCATGCGCATGCGTGTGTTTGTGTGTGTGCATTTGAAAAGTTTTGTTTTCGGTGACGTTCTGTTGTCATCTTGTCATTGCATTCAACATACAATGAAATATAACGAATTGTACAACTGTTTGAAATACATGAGAAAATTGTGAAATTTGTTTCTAGAAAATTCTAGAAAAATTTCAATCACGTTTCAGCTTTTAAGGCATGAACTATACTTAATTAAGTAGACATAAAATTTCGATGATTGAATGTTTCAGAAGTTTATTCAATTTTTACTTCGGTAAATTATCTTGAGCAAGAAATCCTTAAGGATAACAGGAGATTCAATGTGAGATTTATTTAATCTTTCTAGAAGATTTTTAGAAATTCCAGAAAATTCTCAATAATCATATTTCACCTTTCTATTTACTAGTGAGCTATGCACACTTAAAATTTGGTTAATTTAATTTTCAGATGTTAGTTTAATTTTGACTTAGGTAAATTCCTTAAGGATAAAAGAAGATTTAACGTGTTATCTTTTAATCATAGCTATGAAATGACTGAAATTGGTTTCGAATGATAATAAAACAATAAATAAAATTAAAATGAACGATTAATTAAAGATTTAGACACATGCGTAAGGTGTAGCGAGTATAAATCATTGAGCTAATAGTAAATGGCGTGGACAAATTCTCTCCGGGGAAATTTGTTTAATTATATTAATTAATTGGATAGCACTAATTTTATTAAGTCCACTGTCTCCTTCGTCGTCGTGGTCGTCGAAACGAATGCAATACGAACGGAGCACAAGGCCAATCAAAAACGCATTAAGCGCACCAACACCGTTCGCACTTCCTGTTCCTTGTCGCAGAGAGCGCTTGCGCTGCGCATCGAACGCACGAATATTTTCGCCGGGTTTACGATGGAAATTGTTGGAATTGCGGCGGTTCCTTGTTGCCTTTTCGGATGTCAGAAATGCAAATAAAAATGCTCGTAAAAATAATGATTATTTGGCTACCGTGTTAAGCGCGCCGGCAGCGGCAGCATACAATGGACATGTCCAACAAACACTTCTCGGAAAAATTGATAGCGACTCGGAGTAATTAACTCGCGAGCTGGCGAGATCATAAACGATGAAGAAGGCAGCATGCGAAATAGTTGTTAGATTTTACGATTAGATAAATATTTTCTAGGAGATTTCCAATAACTGAGCGAGTGACTCACATAGCGCTCGGCGGCATGATTTGAATGTGAATTCGGTTTCTTCTCGGTACGCGTGCGAGATTTGCCTTTTTAATTAAAGGCGGTGTGCGCATGTTTATGTGCGGTGTGGTGCGCTGCTCTTGGGATTCCTGATAGAAAACGTGGTAAAGCGCGACCGCGACGTGCGCTGCGCGGCCCATAATAAGAAAATCAGGCGATCGCGGTTCGAGCGGGTGGTTCTTGTTAATCGAAACTCTTCACAGTGCTGAAGCAAACACGCTCAAACGAGTGAAGCCTCTGCCTTCTTCTTCGTAGGCGAATAGTCACTTGTTTTTGGGTGGTTTAATTATGTTTTTAATTACTTTCGTTTTCGATATTTTCTTTTTCAAAACAAGCATATTTTTATGCTTCTTTTTACACACCATAAATTCCCAGGAAAATAACTTTTAAACTTACCTACTTTTCAAGTTGTCATTGTAAACTTCCTAGATCTGAAACAAATATAAAAAAATTATTCATATTTTAACGCCTAATAAATGTCAATAACTTTGTAGTTTGCGGTTTTTCTTTGTTTGAATTTGTGCATTAATCATGGCTGATTTTTTTGCGTGTTACAGGTAAAAATATGGTTTCAAAACAGAAGGAGCAAGTACAAAAAGATGATGAAAGCCGCACAAGTGACGGGCGGAACGAACAACAACGGAACGCCGGGGGGTCACGGCGGCCTTTTGGGTGCCGGCGCGAACTTATCATCGGGTAGTCCCGGACCGCAGGGCCAAAATATGATGCAAGGTGAGATCAATTTTACCCTGAACATGCAATAAGCGTTTTAATTAATCGAACGTTAAAAAATTATTTTAATTAATTTATGCGCGCACCTGATTAGAATTAGCACTTGAACTTTTAATAAGTACCAGCAGCATATTTGCATGTAGTTTTTATATAAAAATACGGACTTTATTAGATATTTTAATTGACATCAATGTCATTATTCAAGACAAGTCAACTTCATCAATACACAACGAGTTGATGATGACGATGCCTTATTAATTATCGGAGAAATACGCAAAATAAGGGTTAGGTTAGAATGTGGGTCTAGTTGAATCGCCACACACCTGGAGCTACTTCTCTACGCGTTTTTTACGTTTTGAGCATGCGTAGTGATCGTATCTGTGGAGAAAAAGCACGTTGGACTGACATGTGAGGCGCTCCGTGCCCTCGAACCATTCGCATTCAAAAAGCGCATTGGTCGCATTGCAGACTCCCAAAAATGTAAATTCAAAAGATCCCGGATTGAGATCAACGCACGGCGGTATCCACCCAATGCACACGCAACCTTACAAGATGTGGAAGTATTGATAGAGAGTTGCGCGCGTACTGCTAAAGGGTTGGATCCACCTCTCTCGGCCGGCTAGAGAAATGCAAATGAAGTGTTGCGTTACACGGTTGGAATAAGAATGAGGGGGGAGTGGGACGCGAACGTTGGGGCTTTTTGAAAAATGCACAAAGCAGTTGTTGGTTGTTTTGGTATTAATAAATTTGTTTTGTTCCAGGAGGAGGATCGTCGAGTGGATCTCCGGCGACAGGATACATGCAACATTCATCACCGACGCCAAGCTCGACGCCCGGCTCGGACATGTCCGGCCAGCCGGCGGCGAGTCCCGGCTGGGACGTCAAGCCACAACAGCCCATCCACCCGCCGCCGCATCCCGCCTCGCATCCGCATCCGCCGCACAACTACCTCCCACAATATTCCTGGTATCCGACGGACAACCCCGGCCTGCTGACGTAAGTGTGCATTCACTCTCTGTTTGTTCGCATGTTCGAATGCAAATGGATATTGAGTTGTTTCAATAATTAATAACAATAAAACAATATTACTGTAGTCATTTCAAAAACACCAAACATTCATTAATTACTCATTAATCGCGAGTGTGATTTAGAGCTTAATTTACAAGAAAAAGAAATAAATAATAACTACGGTTAGCAGCAACATGAACACAAGCGTCGAGAAAAATTATTTATGTGGGAAGAAAGTTGTAATTGTAAACGGCACAATCTTAACATTCGTTACATTGCAAATGTAAATGTAAATGCATGTTTACATATCAATCGCGTTTCTTCATTATTTTCCATTCATTGGAGGCAACTTAATGTAATTTATTATCTTCTTTTCTCGCTACGATTACTTGTATTTTATGTATGCTAAATGCACATCAACCAGTGCGTAAATACATTTATTTAAACAAACATCTTGATCATCTTCATAAAGGGTTATATAAAGTTGCAATTCGTCAAAAAAGTAGAAAATTTTTTTATTGCATAATATTTTAGTATATTTAATCAAAAATACTGTCATGAAATTCTAGAATAAATAATGCAATAGAACCAGAGTTATTACAATTTATAGTGTGATATTTAGATACTACTTACAGTAAACTTGAAACTTTAAACGTGATTGTCTCGAAAAAATTTGTTTTAAATCTGCAATTTCTATTTTCTAGATTACTCAAAAACTATTAGTTCGATTAACACCAAATTTTCACAAACTATTCATAATGAGACGGGTTAGTAGGTGAATCAAGAATTTTGAATTTTCCTTAAAACATATTCATTAAAAATATAAAATCAAAGGAAAGAGTATGAAAATTGAAATTTTGGGTTTAAACCATCATCATTTCTTTTCAAACGTAAGTTTTGACAAATCCTTGGTTCAACGATAAAATAAAATAATATGTTTCAAAAATCCTTTTGAAATTTTAAATTACCATTAGCCGTTTTTGAATTATGCGGTCCACCGCAGAAAGTGTTTAGAAAAAATACATTTTCGAAAATTACTTATAGTTTTGTCATTTTGAATTATTTTTCAATGAAAAAATTACACAAAGTAGATAAATAATCGTACTAAACGACAGTGATAAGAACTTTTTCCTAAACTTTCATAAATCAGCTCAAAAAATTCGGAAAGATCAGACGATTTTTCATGTGCGCAACTGTAATCTTTTAATTGCACATTGCATATTTCCCTTTTAACGAAAAATTATATTGGACTGATAGTTAACACGAATATTTAAATGTTATCACAACTTTGAAAATGTGTGTTTAACGACAATAGAAATATGTCTAAAATCTCCTCATTTTTGACATTCTCGACTGACATAAGAATGTATTCAGCAAAAATGCAAACAACTTGTAGAATTTTGCATACGTTTATTAATATGAATCTTTTTGTTATTGTTACAGGGTATGGCCAGCTGTTTAATAAACGAGCAACCTATTAATTATTACGCTAAGTTCGAATGAAACGTTTTACGATTTTGATGAAATTTATTAAATTAAACAAGAATCCATGCGATTAAACTCGGGCAAAAAGAAAACACTGCGCGCGCATCGAATTGATCGATTGATTGATTGAAGCGACGAGTGCGCAAAGCGAATGGATCCAGTGATTTTAATTAATGAATTAATTAATTAACTAATTTTACGCGTCATATAAATATATATATCTGTGTATATATTCATCGTACTATATACCCAACGTATATGTCAGACGTTGATGAAAATGATGATAAATCTAATGAAATATATATTATATATAAATTGAGAATTATAAATAATGCAAAGTGTATAAATATTCTAATTAATAATTAAATACAACATTGAGAGAGAGAGAGAGAGAAAGAAAGAAAGAGAGAGATAGTGTAATAATATGTATAAAGTAATAAACGTAATTAATATCCTGATTCATATTTGGGGTGCTGAATCTCACACGAACTTGTCGACTTGTGTATGTATTTTTTCATTTAAAACAAAACAATATCTCTCATCGTACGTGAATTATTTTTCGTGGTTTCCCAGAAGGGACTGGACGTTATTTTATATTTGTTATAAAGTGCAATAATAACGCTGATTTCAATGCAATTGCAATTCCTTGACGGCGTGTGAGATTCGGAAAGGATAACATTTGTAAACTTCATGATTGCATCAAAATGCGTCAAGAGATGGCGCATGCAAAGAGACACCATCCTCCTACTACTATTAATTTTAGTGTGACGACATTGAATCAAATAAACAAATAAACAAACAAACAAACAAACTTGTAGATAGCATTTGTATGTAATTAAAACGAAATCTTATCTTGAATGATTGTTACGACAATTCGATAATAATGAGACGTAAATAATTTGCCACGTGGATAGAAATTGTGAACTATTGGGTGCATCCATCAATCGAGACAGCAGCAAAACTTCAATGAAGAGCGGACACACGCATCGTACACTATTGTAATATTTATTATCATCGTGCAAATGATTGCATCATTTGTTCATTATGTTTCTTGTTACTTTAGTTGTAAATCTGAGACAAAATGTTGGCATACAACATCATTATTGACGTTTGTACACAGGGTGTGAATGCGGATGAATGTGTTGAAATTCTTTCTACGTAGAGATGGCGTGAGTGGGGGAGTCAGTCTGTGGAACTTTTTTGTTTCGAGCAAATTCAAGAAAAATTACTACAAAATCAGCGTGAAAATATTTATAAATGTGTAAAAATATACATAATATACGAATCGAATAAAATATTATTTTTATTTACCTCTAAATATCCCCTAACCCAACATTTTCCAAAATTTTAGACGACCCACGTTTTGCGTAAACTTTAAACTAAAAATTATTACCATCATAAATTTGCAATCGATTTAATCTTAAACCAACACCGAAATTAACCTAATTGATTTTTGATATTGATATTGATCAATAAGTTATGTGCCCATGGACAATAAATTGAATGAAGCAGCACGAAGAAGTAAAAAAGTGTAATGTAAGAATGACTAGCCAAAAACTGAAACGTGCTTTGAGTTCTTCATCATCGGTTTGAATGTGCGGCGGAAGTATTAAAGGGCGTGAAATTGTAATTTCGCGTTTCATTAATACTGGCGAGATGTCGAATCAGCATAATTTGTCATGCTTATTGCTCAATTTATTAGGTTTCGACAAATTGATTCGCGTACAAAGCTTCCTCCAGCACGCAAACGAAAGATTAATTAAGCACTTGTTTGAATTACGTGCAATTATAGGATAATTTCATCGTATTAAAATTAATCGTAAAAATGCAATTTGCATTTTTCAAAGTCTCACTGCGCGTATTCATAAAAAATATAGTGTTATTTGTTATTAGATTATTAGTTAATCGTAACTGTTAAAATGCTATTGAATATAACTACGTCGAGTAGGTAAGTAGAGAAATAAAGATAAAAATGCAAATATTTATCTTTATAATTTATGCCAGCTTTACTTCAACTAATAAGTGTAATAATACTGATAAAAATACGTAATAAATTTGTATGTGAACGAACTTGTAAATAAGAGATGAGTCTGCAGACTGCAATTGGTGAGTAGGTAGGTACTGTTTTTTTGATATTTAAATATCAAAATTGTGTACGTAATTTTATTTTATTGTGTTTGCCATCGGTTTCGAATAAAAACGCACATTCTGCAATTCACGCTGACTTTTGATACGTTCTTGTTCTTTCTGCAAGTCGTAAAGAAACTCGATTACAACGCGCCGAACGTGTAATGAGCACATTCTTGCAAAAATTCATTGGCGATTAATAATTTTACATGAAATTGCAACTTGTGTAATAAATCCGCATGCGCAGTGAGCGGTAGGTAAGTGAAGCTCATTAAATTTTCCATATAAATGTGCAATTTTTGTTTATGCTAAGTACTTATAGATTACTTAATATTAAAATATGATCAAGTACTTTGTCAATTTGAAAAAAACGTAAATTATTCATGACTTTCTAAGTTGTACGATTGACACGTTTAGTATTTCAGCAAGGTGCTATTTTTCCGCTTTGTGTGCAATTGATTTCCATCAATTATCAACGCATAGACGCGTTATTAATAATTACGAATGCAAGAGAGTGCCGCAGATCGCTTTTTTCGTATCGGGAGATTGCCACGAAGGGACAGACAAACGACACAGCCGCATGCGTACGCGAGCATTCGTATCAATTACGCATGCAACAAGCCAATCAAGACACCACGTTACTTGCCGTTAAAGCACCGACTGCGAGTGCGGCTGCCACTGCTCGCTTGCTTGCAGGTAGTGAATAAGTCATCTTAATGATTGCTGCAGATACAGATAGATTGGGTTTAGTTCCTAATTGCTTCTTAATTAAGTTTTCACGATAATTACTTGCCACTTCATCAATTAAATCGTTATTTCTGGTTTGCTCGTTCATGTATTCATGTCCTACCCGTCGTTTCACTTTGGAAAAAGTAGATTAATTAATTATTAATTCAATTACCCAACTAACTAACTGTTGATTCTTTATTTGTATTTCAAATTTACATAAATCATCTAATTTTTTCATAAATCATCTAATGTCAAACTGGAATGAATGTCGCACGTGTCGTTTTAGTTTGAAACAAGTATTTTAATTAATTATTAATTATTCTAATTATTAAATAATTATTTATTATGAAAACTTTTTATCGGAAATAAGTTTATAACCAAAAATATTTTCTTTAGAATCAAGATAGTTAAAGAAACTAATTAATTTTGATGAAATTGATTGAATAATTAGCTAATTAATTTATCAGATATTTTTCTCAATTTCTACGAAGTAGAATTACTAAATCTCTAATTTCTAATTAAATATTAATCAATATGTTTTGATCCTAATTACCAATTTTCTGAAAGTAATAAATACTTGAAATTATTTCACTTATAGAATTTCAATTCAAATGTAACTGATATGTGAAAAATATATATAAAAGCATTGAATGCATGAGAACACCTTCAAGTTTTAGAGTTCAATTATTATTAACAAGTAGCTAGAAATATTCAATATCCACATAATAATCATCATCATGAAAAAGAACAAGCACGCATAAGCCACTTAGACGCAATTTCATCCTGAATAAGTCGACTTATCAAGCAATATCATCAAAGTAAGTAATTCGCGCGCGAGTTTGATTCGCGTTTATTGAAAACGCAATTCGCCGATGTAATTGCTTCTTTACCGAAAGCCAGCCACAGCCACAGCCACAGCCAGTCGTCGTCAATATTTAATTAGCGATTTGACGACGAGTAAACATCTCTCTACGCCCAGCGGAGATTTGCATTCGGATGAAAAATGATGAGAACGCAAATGGCGGGCATAGAGTACGTACGTACGTACGCACAGTTACGTATTAAAAATATTACGGTTGTTATCTGCCGATATCGGTGGAGTTTTATAACGGACGCCGCACGCCGCCGCCGCTCTGGCAGCATGGCGTCTCGTCGTTACGCGCCGTTTTTTTCGCGGCTGCCTACATTCCTGATGGCATGAAGCGCGGCGTGCCCCGTTGCTTAACGTCGTTCCCATGTAGACACAATATTCGCGCGACCAGTTTATCGTCCCGTCTGTGGGAATCGCAGGGGAACCGCCAGATAAATATTCCCCCGACGATGCGGTATGCGAATGCGTTGCATAATTGTGCACCAGCCGGGCATTTTATCTCAAAAACCAAAAGACACTCGCTTCTTCACTTTAGAGCGTCGAAGTGTTTTAGTGCACGTACGACGATTACGAAATGTCGCGCAGCCGTTTCCGGTTGCCGGAATGTGCGCGCGCGCTTGCTGCGAGCCGCCTACTCGCTTTTCGCCGCTCCCTATTGAAATATTCCCTCTATTCTTGCTCCGTTCCTGCTGATTTTCCATTTTCCTTTCACTCAAGCGTGCGCGCCACGCAAGCGAGAGATAATCCATTATACACCTCTTGAGCATTTTGCCGGCGGCGGCGGCGGCAGCGGCGGTGGCGGTGGCGACAGTGATGTCGTCGTCGTCATTCAGCTGCTTTCCACGCCAACGGAGACGAACGCTAATCGAACGTAATTTCGCTTCGTGCGCAAAAAGGCAAGTCGACAATGAAATATCTAAAAATTTCCATCGCTTTCGAGAAGCGTTTAGCTCTCAGCAAGTGCTGCGGCGCGCATGCAATCAATGCGCCTAGCATAAGAACTAATTAGTTTGTTTAAGCGAGACACACTATTTCGGATGATTTTTGCGCGAACTGAACGAACGAACTAACGCAACTAATTTGACCTTACATAATGCGAGGAGGCATTTCTGCGCATTCAATGGCCGCGCGCGGCATACCGATCGACAATGCGCAATGCGCCGCAATGAGCTGAGGCGGCGGTCATTCCACAATGGCAAAAAACACTGCTGCAGCCGCGTGCAAGCGTACTTTACACAGTAAGTATGCAGTGCGCGAGGCATGCGTTCTTTTTGCCGGCGCGCTGTGGGAAGAGACAGCCGCGAACACATGTAGAATCTCGCGAGCGAGGAGCGCGCGACCTGGAACTGGATCATTTCGGGCGCGCGCGCCGCGCTTTGTCGCGTGTTTTGTTCGCGAGTGCGCCACTGCGCGCCTCTTCCAGTGCGTCACTGCTGCCGTCGTTCGTTCTTTGAAGCATGCCGCGTTAAAAATTGTGCGAAATTCCAAATATTACGCGCTCGTTAGCTGTCGCCGCCGTGCCAGCCGCGGCAGCGTCGTTATTGCCCATCGTTTGTTTCTTCAGCGCGCTCCCCTCGCCCCCCGATGCATATATATCGGCGACGTTCCGGTGCTTCTGGTCATTCCGCAATGTCCCGGCCGCAGCCGCCAGCCGCTCCAATGCAATTGCCTTTGTTCGCTATTTTATTGCAGGCCACTGATTTACTCTCAAGACTTTCACAACTTTTTACGCACCTTTTTTCCCCGATGACTTCTCTATGACTAATTAATCGTCTATTCAATTTTACACTCATAAATTTTATCCTTTCATCATCCCTTATCATACCCCTACATTAATTATACACCTCAAATTAGCTAGTTTAACATGTCAACCCTTAAGTTTTTATCTTCGATATGGCAGTTAAAAACTCTTCTTCTATGCTTAATTAATTGTCTATTCAATTTCTATCTTTGAATTTGCCGTCATAAATAATGACTCTTTGATATTAGGTTCCTGGACCAAAGATTTTCCCGTGATTTTTCCAAATTTTCCGCAGTGTTGCTAGAAGTAATTTTTTCTATCGATTTTCTATCATCCCCTAAGCCAAGTACCATATTTATGATTCTACAATTATTTTGAATCATTGCTTCCCTCAGGACTTATAATCAATTTTTAAGATTTTGAATCGCAGACAAAATACTCTGTAAATGTTTACTCTAAAAACATGTACGTTTATAATGAGTCGTTATGTCTTATGTCTTGTTTACAATCATCCCTTATGTCAACCCTTCAGAAATAGCCGTATTCAGATGAATTACGTTTTTTTACAACGACTACACTATGTTGACTTAATTTATCTATTCAATGTGCTATAAATAAATAGAATGAATTTTTATCTTCCCTTATATCATCTCTTCACTAATTACCTCCTTCATGGCTGCTCGATATATCCAAGCAAATGAACAGTTTGAATGGCTCTTTAGCAAGTCGCAGGCGGCGCGCGTGGCCGCAGCAGGAGCGCATCCACCATAAGTAAATTAGCGCACAACCACCATACGCTGCGCATTAGTCCATTCAGAAGTCACCCCCCTTGCGGTGTGCTCGTGAATTGGAAAAATAGCAAACCGTATGACGCAATGTCATCATCACATGTCATGGGTGATTCGTTAAAGCCGTATTATGCTGGCGCATTACGCTGGAATTAACGCAGCGAAATTCGGGGGTGCGCATCAGTCGAGCAGTCAAAACAAATTTATTTAGATTTATTTACCCGAAGCGATCGCCGGATCGCAGTGCAGCGCATCACTTTCGGCGGGTGATGCGAGTTCAAGTTCCAATTGAAATGAATCAGTTAATTGCCATTATGATTTATCTCGTTAATCGCCGACGACAACAATCATTATTCTCTTGTTGAATTGAGGTAAGTGAACTTGAAAAATTCATACCATCAACTTGTTAAACCTAGTTTTTCATGCAAATCTAGATTGTATTTTAAATCTAACAAAATCAAATAATCTTTAGGTTTTCAACTTGCATTAATTTGGATTAAAAATAGCTTTTCTTAATAAATTTTCTTTTAACGGAATCTTATTTTCTTATTACAGGGAAAAAGCGTAGTTATTATTAGTGAAATAACATAAAATTTCCCGAATGAATTAAACCGGGAAATCACATAATAAATAGCAGCAAATACGATATTCAGATAAATAAGGGCCTAGGTCGAATTTGCCCCGTGTTTGGAATTTCCCCACACACTCTTAATACGTAAAGGAGCGCAATAACATTAATAAGATGAAGAATCAGTTAATCTTCATCTGATGATGGCAGAAGCAAACGTGGTGCTTCCGTTGGATGCTGTGTATTATTTGGACACCTACCAATCTCTTGGAGTGTGACGCTTTCTCGTCGTGGTTGTTGGTGTTGTTGTATAATACATCATTCTTCAATTTATTCATGGTCGCCACACGGATGGCTCGCATCCATCGTTTCCCATTAAATCCAGCCGAGAGGGAATAGAAGAACAAAAAGCGCGCGAGCCGAAGAAGAGAAGAACGGTAGTTAGCAATGAATTCCGTTTGTGCGGCGTCTCTCTTTCCGCCGATGCGCAATGCGCGATGATGATGAGCCGAAGCGCGGCTCCAACAGAAAAGCGCGCTTTTGACACCTGAGAAGATGGATTTTTGATGCGAGCTACTGCGTACGCTTTATTTATCATCGGCTATTATTAATATATAAAGCAACTCCATAACTAATTTCTTTATTAGTTATTATTATTATTATCACCGGATTGCGATTCGATTTGTACGCGCGTTCGCGTTCGCTCAATGAATACGCGCAGCTGTGTTCTTGTTTGCCTTTCCATTCTTTGGCTACAACGATGTACAATCACCAATAATGCAAGCAGTGTATAAGAAATACCAGGTCTGCTAATAAAATCATGCCAAGAATTATTAGTTTTTGTTCAATTCAATTTTGCAATTCTTTTTTGTTAAAAAAATGGAAAATATTTTTATTACATATTCTCGTACTGTATTCTGCCAAGAATTCAGACAACAAATTTCAGAACCAATCATTTAATAAAATCAGAGATATTTCTATTTTTAAATTGCTATTTGCATACAAGTAGTGCTAAACTTCACACTTTAAATGTGATTATCTCGAAAACTCTTTTCTTCGAATTTGCTATTTTGGTGATTAGAATTACTCAGAGATTATACATGCGATAAACACGAAATTTTCATCAATTATTCATAATGAGACGAGCAAGCAATTGGATGAAGGATTTTAAATTTGTTTGGAAAGTATTTGCGTAAAAAAATAAAATCGAAGAAACAGATATGAAAATGGAAATTTTGTGTTCAAACCCTCACAATTTCTGTCTGAACCTAAGATTTGAGACATCCTTTATGCAATAATATAATAAACCAATATACTAATAAAAACATTTTAAAATTTTGAATTGCGATAAACAGTTTTCGAATTATCGTGATTACCGCAAAACGTGTATTAAAAAATCCACTTTGAAAAATCACATGTAGTTTTGTCATCTTGAATAATTTTGAAATGAAAAAAATGTTAATAGTAAATAAAAAGATGTACTAAACGATAGTAATAAAATTTCTTAGAAATATTCATAATGTAACAGAAAAAATCAGAAACCTGTACAAATATTAAATGAAAGAGTTAATTTTAACACCTAATTACTAATAATTGTTTCAAATACAACCCAAGGGTAAACTGAATGAACTCAGCGTGTACTTTATAATAATATACTCGGAAAAATGTCGTTAGTTGGAGGCACACGCCAAGAATTAATGTCAAATAATAAAAGGCAGCCCTTCGCTGGCGTGCGCGCACAATATAAATAAATAAAGAACGCAATACAAATAGCATGTATCTTCAATCAGAAATCGCACCGAAAATTACAGCATTCGGAATGGTAACGAAAATTACCAGTTGGTACATACAATACCTATAAAAATGCAATGCACGCCGACTCAGCGCAGTGTATGAATCTGGAAACGCCTCGTTCTCCCATTTTTATTATTATATTTTTTATTCATTTCGATTGCAGTGTTTTCTATCAAGCAGCGTGCCAGCCGCAATGTTCAAAAGGCGATGCAAAGAGATGCGTAACAACTGCAAACCGTTAGTTCTAGATCAAGGGGACATTATTGTCATACATTACGTTCCTTGTACCAGGTGAAATTTTAAGGTTATATGCTATATGAACAGATTGTATATGAGCTTGGTGAATCAAGGGTGTTGGTTGCTCTGCAAGGGTCATAAACAGGATACGAATGCGTCCCGTTTTCTTTTTGCAGCGCCTCTCCGGTTAATGCGCAAAGTATCAGATGACTGTCGACCGCCTACCTTGTCAATGAGTTTTTTTTAGCAATTTTGAGGGCATGGCCCCGTGGAACGCTATCAATTCAGGTTCTGTGCAGCCGCTCTCCATGCATTTACAATGCATTTCGTGTTGTAATCCCTGTTTGTACGCGTGTTGACAATGATGTCGAGTGGGTGTATCTGCCTACTTCCGGATTTGCAAAGTTTTGTTCTACGAATAAGAGATTAGTTTTTCTATGCGTTTGATTCAATCCATCAGCTTGGCAAAGTTATTAGCGTATAAATTTTTGAATAGTTGTAATAATTATAGTTGTATCAATAATTTTATCACGCGTTATGGAAATTTCCGCCTCAAAACAACATGAGAAACTATTCACAAGTAGGTACGTAAACAAATGCCAGTTGAATGTTATACAAGGTGATGTGTTACGCTGATTCTTCTGCTTTGTGCAGGTTAACTTTTCCGTACGCAATGTTTTGAACACGCAGAGTATAAGTAATGCACAAATTCGACGATATGAGATAAAAATCAATCAGCGGATCTTTCCAGAGTGTTCCACACTGACACTAACACAATTGCTCTATATTTGCTCTATATACAATATATATATACAATTGCTCTATATACAAGTACACTACCTTAACCTCAACAGCGTATAACGATGATCTGGATGAAATAGCTCTTAATAAGAAAAGCTTACCTTGAAATAATGATGCTGTAGAAACTCTTCTTATTCCTTGAAATCGATAACCTTCTCAAATCCTGAGGAAGACATCCACTTGGCACTGGCGATTTAAGTCTTTATAAATGTCTCACACATGTATGTAAAAATCATTACCAAAAGGATACACACTGTATAATTAAGAACACTTTGGTTAATACGGTGATTGCGAATGATTTAGATAACGCGCGGCACTGACTCTACTATTTAATTGTTATTAAACCAAATTTCACTATTTGTTAAGAACAACGTGGTTAGACTAGCACGACACACTACTCGTCTTGTGTACAGGTACGGACAAGTTACTACCAATACACGAACCTGGCCGAATTGCAATTCGACATAAGTATAAGGCGCAATAATTTAAATTTAAAATTAGTTTAAAATAAAGTGATTATCACTTCATAGCCTTTTGTCTGTATATATAGTGGTCATTATAGGTAACATAGCATATTGATGATGAATTTGAACAGTTTTACATTAATTTACTCGTCCTTTATAAACAAAAACTAAAATTTCTCATTAATTCTTATTATTTGAGCTGGATGATAAAAAGCTGGATGAGTTCATAAATAACTAAATAAATATGGCCTTTTAATTACGTCGCTATAGCCGGATGCAATTTACATGAATTTATTAGCGACAACAAATCAGAAGTGCGAAAAAGAAAAGGAAAGCAGGAAAATCATTAAACGTTGGTAGAAAAGAGATTGACGAAGGATAACAGAATAAAAGACTTCCGGTCGCTATATCCGAAATAAAACTTGCTGTCGAAGTCACAGATTCCATAACTCAAATTAATTTCACATGCAATTAGATGTAATTTAAACTTATTGAATGATTGTGATCCCTGTAGTGCTATAACCTATAATAACTGTTTTTTTTCTTAAACTCGTATTTACTTAAAAATAACTTGTTTTATTTCAGAACATGTAGGTACATTATGTGAAGTGATTTTCGGTTAAAATACATTACAATATTGTTTACGTACAAATCCATTTGAAAAGCAGTAAACACTCAGACTCTCAGCACGGCTTCATCGCAAACAAGCCCACTTTAAGCATAAAGGTGCACACGCATTCGATGTCACCCAGCCTCCGTTCTTCTCATGAATGCAAAACACGACTAATCCCTTTTTCTTATTGAATTTAAATACGTGCGATCAACAGGACGCTCATCGAGTTGACATTTTTGGACCCCCACGACAAAAACGACACAATGCGCTTACTCGCATGTGCATTATGAAGCACGAGGATAATCCCCAAATGCGATTTTCCGCCCTTGATGCCGCCGACAAAAAGACCAACCAACCACTCGACGTGCTGCGGATATGTTTGGGAAATGCTAAAAGCACTGATTTCATTCGTGTGCAATACACGTACTTGCTTACTTACCTAGGTACCATGGATATTTTTCTTGCGTTGCACCGTAATTAGACCATCTAACGGTGTGATTGCTGGTTCTTAATTGCCGATAATTATAAATGTTGTCCCGATATTGTAGTGGGTATTGGTGTTTGGGCTGCACGTCTGCGAAAACCGTTGCGCACTTTTGCAAATTGATGATTTATGCGCGCTTGCGTAAAAATGGTTAATTGGCGACATGCATTTGCATCTCTCGCCAATATTTATTTACGATATTTATTAGGAATAATTGCCAATTACGACCGCACTGAGCGACGACCTAAAACCTAAAAGTACCGTGCGTTTTCCGCAAATCTACGAGTTGCTGATCGAAGAAATTGCTTAATTAAATAATCTGCGCACTTACTGTTAATGGTTTTTCGTTCAAACTTTTCAAATTATTGAGTTGGGACTTTTAACACTACAAATTAATTAGAAATGACTTTTGAGATAACTCAGTGTGTGGTCATTTCAAACATTTTTTTGTTCTCGAAGAAAAGAAGAAGGGTTTCAGTTGGTAACAAGACTTCCTTGTTTTGTGTTTTTTACGCGTGTCATTGAAGGCCACCCGCTGATTTACATCCACACTTGTCTTGTCTTCTTATTAAGCGTCTCAGCGCCGAAACGTCTTCGTAAATATGTTAATATTCGTATGCGTTTTATGCGATCCGAGCAAAAACATGTTCTGGTATTGTGGTTTAAAGCATGATTATTTACCTGTATCTGCAAATATGCATGACCATCGCACGATGGATGCGCAACCAGCATGGATGGACACATCTTTGGTACGCGAGGTCCACGCTGTGCGCGCCGGCCGCCCAGCAGCGAAGGTGCGAAGTGCGATCATAATTACTCGGCATTGTTCGAAGATTAATGACGCCGCCACAAGGAATCCGACGGCTTCCGTTTGATTGCTTTCGCCTCATGCGTTCGTTCTCAGTGCGCAGCACACTTCTTTCTCCTCCAATTTCACATTGCGTTCTTAATTTGCTTCGCACTCGTGTGTACGCATTGTCTTCCTGCTGCTCCTCTTCGCCGGCTGCCGCGCTGCCACCGCCAGTCAATTAGCCGCAGAAAGTCAAATCAAATTAAATTGCTATGCAGAATTATCAACGCGTGTTGCTCCTTGCGAATAATCATATGATTATTCATTAATTTTCTTTATATCTTTTTTAAATCACGTATCACACTCTTAACTAAAGCATTATTCAGCTTATAATGATTTAAGGGTTGCATATTCGTTTCAAAACACACCAAAATTAGGATCGTAAACGATTATTATAACTATAATGAGTGCTTAAGTTTTTATTGATGAATAAAGGGTTGCATATTGTTCTTGAAATAGTGTAGATTATGACAGATTTTTGCCAATAGGGCACAGGCCTTATATGATGGGGGCATATTGAAATTACCTTCAAAGTGACAACAAATTATCTAATAGAACAGCTCATATTTGGTACAAATCGGATCATTATAACTATAGTGATTAAAGGCTTATTGCAAAAATAATGGATTTCTTTGTACTACACCTGAAATAAACTAATAAATTTAATTGTTATTTAGGTATTATACACACTTCTTGTAAAAGCACTAATATTCTAATGAGCTGTTAGTAAAAATATTAGTTTTTATATTACCTAAGGCAAAAAATAAACAACGCAAAGAATTTGAAGCACTCCAATTAGTCACATTTTATGTCGCGCTACTGCGAAACCTAGCTGAATCAAAAATGCGTCGCTGATGGCACAGAGAACAAACGAGTCGAATGATACGTACGGGCTGCTTGTCTCTTGTATAACGCAATCATAATTGGTCAATAAAAGTGCGTTTCGCCTTCTGTACACCGCATTCTCAACTGTTGCTATCTTCTTCATCTCCAGTCAAAGCCCCATGGCTTAGAACAACTTATCTCTATTCTAATATCTATAACTTGCTTGGGAATTATCTATGCGTAGATTATTCATCTTTTATTACCTCCTGTCCGAAAAGTTTTGGTAGGTATTTGTCAACTGTTAAAACAATGCGTAAACGATAAAAACAATCATAAAAATTGTATTTTAATAGGTTTTCTTATTAAATGTTGAGCCGAGTTGGAAGAGGACAATGATAAGAAACAATATTAAGAAAGAATAACACGATGACGAGCGAAGTAAGGAGAGCAACGAGGTATGAGTATTGTAACGGCATCAAGGAGTACATCAAAGGGATCCGACCTAATTAATACCGACAAGTTAATTAATATCGAATTTCTCATTGCGTCTCGACTACTGGTTTCCATGGTTCGGAAGCGCGTCAGTGCATCGCACGATGGGGAACTTCTTCTTCTTCGTCTGTGCGTCTTTTCCACCGAGAGTCGAATTCTTAACACTTAATCTCTGCACTCTGTTGCGTTCGGATTGCCGCTGATTAATTAGTGCTTTGTTTGTCTATTTGCTTTTTGCCTAGTTTTAATTTCAACATGACAGAGTGGATAAATAAGTTATTCGAGGTAGACTAGTCGGCTTGGCTTCTTGGAAGATCTTGAGACGCATAAAACGACAAGTGGGTATATTTTGCAAAAGTTACCAACTAATAAGAATGAATCGAACATGGAAATCGACGCCCATTGATTTGATAATGTAACATGCGTCCCCCCAGCACTTGGAAGTCGCATTGTGCAATACATGGCATGCATGTATGAATGCGGAGAGGCTGGTCATTAATAACCATGCCTATATTTCCGAGAATCGCATAATAATACTGTCGGATGCGAAACGTAGCAAGCATAGCGTGGATTTCCATGAATGTGTGTTTGATGTGGTCACTCCGTATCCTATACATGCATTCAAACAAATACGCCAGTCCTCCGTTGTCGCGCATGTAAAATAAAATATGAATATCGTCATGTTTTGTCCATGCCTCACGTGCTGTCGTGTTATCAGCGCGCTCTTCTTTCGTTCGCCGGCCGTTGCCTTCTTACTGTCGCGTTTAATTGTTTGTTATACATACTTTTGAGCGTTCGCAATCAATCGCTAATGGCGCGTTTTGTTTGCCTCCGATGTCTCTTTTCGAGCGAGCATTTAAAGCGCGCGCGCGCATAAAGCAATCAGCTGACAACAGATTGGTCATGATTGCTCCTAATTCATGCTTCCTGTGTCTCAAAACGTATGTTGCTCTTGTACTACATCTACGTTGGACAATCAACGTGGATTTATGTATGACAATGCATGCGTTGTTTTTGTTGTATTGTTCGAGAAGCACTACAAATATAAATTCAAGTTTAACATATCAACTTTGTAAGTTGTTTGGAAATATTTATTCATTTGAGTTTGTCATTAGAAATTTCAAAAAAATCAATTTTAATGTTATTATTATGTTATTAATTGATTATTTATGTAAATTGTGATTGAGTATGCTTAGTTTTGATTAGAATTAGTGATTTAATCAAGTTTTATATGGATTTAGCATTGTACGCGAGCATAATACAGGTGAAACTATAGGCAACCCATAGAACAATGTGGAATGATTTTGAAGAGTTCGCACCCCACGTTCAACGCTTTTATTCATAGAAGTGCTACTTGATGAATGCGTACAGCGTGTAGCTGTTTTATTACAGCTTTATTGTAACTTGTTCTGAAAGAAAAGCCAAGTTTTAACTCGATTAACAGTTGGTCAAGCACTCTTAGTTTTATTCCTCGTTCTTTGTCAGCGTGTTTTGTGCCTTATGAGTGCGTCTGTCGTCAAAGCTTTAATTGCTTTAATTGTTCTCCTGACAAGACTCGTTTTTTACGATTTAGTGCATCTTTAAATTTACGACTACGTAATAAAATTACATTAAAAATTAAAAATGACATTACGACATTATTTCAAAAGAACAACTGACTGATATTTCATTTGTTAATTTTATTAAAGGTTAGATAATTAGAGGAAATTGATTTGGTCTAATGAATAATGATTTCCTCAATAAGTCAACTTTAAGTACTTACCTTATATGTCAAGTCATGGGAAAATGGTTCATGGAGGGCTTGTTATAAATGCATATAAAATATCAATTTTCTCACTTATTGATTGCTCATTTTTGGCAATTTGTGTATAATTTGATTGCGTTTCAAAATAAATTAAAGAAGCGCTGCATGCGTTTAGCGGTTTTCAATAAGGCTGAATACATGTCAGGAGCGCAATTTACATATTTTAATATGGCGCACAAGCAGCTTCTTCCTTCATCTTTTTATTATCAATCTCCTTAGTTGCGATTTTAACCACGTACTAAATGAACTTGGAAATTTTCAATATCTATTCAACAAATAGAAGAAGAATGATTGTACAGATGTATATTAGAAATTTGAGCATGCATTAGTTTTTTTAATGTTAGCGTAAGTACTTAGTGTGCATTGCAAAATGACGTTTAATGAAAGTTGAAGGCTATACCATCAACGACATTATATTGCAATGAATATAAGTTAATAATAAGCAAATATGTAATGCAAACAGCGCGTCAAAGAACAATAGAAACAACAAAGCCGTAGCGAGAAGTACAAATGTAACGAGGTCGAAAAAACACCTTCACGACGTCTTCATAACTTCATGGCACTTTGTCAATCAAGATAATCATAAAGACATTATTTTTACTTTTTCTTTGTTTTAATTTCAACTAAATATCATATTATTAACTATTTTATATTTTATATTTTTTCAACAACAAATTCAATATTTGCATGGGTTCGAGTGAATAAGGGATGACGTCCTGTGATTTTGCTTAATTTTGAAGTGAGTCAATTGAAATGAAGTATGAATCAAAAGTTTCAATGTGAAGAATTTCTGTTCACATTCTTAATCGCTATAATTTTTTCGTTTTTATGTATTTGTCCTTGAAATGAGAACAGGAAGTAAATATCAGAGTTATAATTATTTTATCTTTATATTTGTTATATTTAATATTTAAACAAGTTAACTTTAGTGTTTATTCCCAATTGAAATATCGATTTAAGTCGATGAAACAAATTCAAAAATCAGGATTTTCCAGTTTTTTGACTTTTCTCTCTTGTTCCTCAATTAGTCATTGAATTATATGTAAATTAAAGTAAATATGATCTTCATAATCATATGAAGAACTATAAATTTTCAATAAAATATTTATCAATTTGATCGATCAATTTTAAGGATAATCAAACATTTGATCAGTTTAAATTTCAAATTTAGACTATGATATGTGATTTATTTGCAACATTTGCATTTACATTTGAAATTGTTGTTAAATACTGATGATTTCTCAGTTTGATGATTAAAAGTAAAACCGGCGGATGTGGATAATCCTTGAAAGCTGGTGCTTCATGGTATGATTCGACATTTATTTCGTTTATTCCATTCTTCGCATAGCCTCAAAGACATCACGTTCATTTTGAACAATCTCGCATTCAAAATAAAATGCTTACGCAACACGCGACGAATTCACAATCCAATCCAATTATCACAATTGTCATATGTCGCGGCCAGAGATATATTTTGCAACAAAAAAATGTTATTTGTTATTGAAAAGCAATAACAATAATGACATGCGCATAGTCACGACAATCAAATGACATTGAATGCGATATTTCGCATTATTACACGTACGGCATAAAATACAGGATGCGCATGCAGCAAATATGCAGATGCAAGTGCACGAATGACGTTGATATCCTTCAGGCGCATTATGCTGACATCTTACGAATGCACACTTCTTATAAAGTCGTCGAAGAATACGCCAAGAAATGTGTGTGAGAAATTATCGTTGGCTCTGCTTCAAGTGCTCAAAATGTTTCGTGAAATACCTATGGGTAGATTGGTACAAAAGTTGTGTGTGTGTGTGTGTGATGGAAATGCATTTTGTAAAATGCATACTTTGAGTGGTTTAAAAGCAGCAGTGTGCTTCATGATGGAGCGCTTCGATAAAAAGGAAAATGTTATATAAATGTAAATGTGCGGAGAGTCGAAATTATAGCCATTTTCGGCTGGCATTACTCTGTGTATTCTCAAATCAACACATTCAGCATTCACTCACTTTGTGTTTGAAATGTGTGAAATTGAGGTAAAATAAATCGACGTGAAATTCATAAGTTCAAAAACGTATAATTAGTTAAGTAAGAGAGTGAATGGGGTAAATGCAACATCAGTTTTTTGTAAAAGTGACTATAAATCTAGATATTTCATAATAATTTAAGAAATATTGATATAAACAAATACCTACTACCTATAATGAATATCTACTCTTTAATTAACATTCATATCTCTGTTTTCAATTATTAAGAAAATTGGTAATGAGAACAATTACAGTGCAAATTCATAATCGACCATCAAAGAGGGATGAACTACTGGAGATGAATATTCTTATCGTATTTTGCAAAGTAAGACGTCTTTGCACTTTTGCTTGAAAAAATAACATCAAATGATGGATGTGCATTGTGGTGCAATGGCAAAGCTTTTGTTTAATAAATCGTCTCTAAATTAGGGGTACAACTTTATTGCGACAGTAACGAGACGAGCACCTAGAGTAAAAATGAACTGAATACTTACTGCTAGTACGAGTCATGTTAAATAATAATAACTTTAAAATATAGTCTTAACTCTTGCAAATTTAGATACTTACTTCACAATTAATATGTTTCGAAGTATAATGCCACATGAATTCGTGTAGTTTCAGTTTCGAGTTAAGCAAATGACTAAAATACTAGATAAATTCATATTGTCGTAGTATTTACATGGTATGAGCATAATTATTGTACAAATGAAATAATTCATTTGTACATAGAATTAAAACAATATTTAAAAGTATTTAGCAAAAATATTAAATAATAACGTAGAACACAAAATTTCAACTTCAAATTTGACAAGTTAATTGCCATAAATCGGAAATTTTCTTCATTAATTTAGCAAAATATACGTTAATTTAATAGTATTAAAAAACTGTTATCATTCTATTCCATTTCAGATATTACAAATTTTGACATTTAACTTCTTTTATTTAATAGAAAATATTCAAACAATTGCCTAAGAATCGGGTATTTTAAATGGGTAATAAACTCATGCACATGAAGATATTATAATTGAGCCGCCATTGCTGTTTTAGTCAAGTCAAGCCATAATACTTAATCTTGGCGTCTCGGCGTGTTCGCCGTTGTTGTTGTTGTTGTTGGTCTTTTTCTCTTCTGTTCACTTGAATTCAACCAGCCAGGGCAGCGAGCCACGACTTGCCTATCATGCAACGTTCATTAATCACCTTTTCCCTACGTTTATCGTTTCATCTTTCCTGTGTGCACCTAGTACTCCATACTTATTGGATGCATTTTCATTTTGTTACCACCTTCATCGTTCCCGCATTAAATGCGATTATGTATCGTGTGGCGAAAATCTAAATAAAATGCCGCTCCATTCGAAACTTTATCTTACATCCAAGAATCTCTTCGAATAATAATTACCTTCAGTGTAATTTTGTGTAACATTGACTAAGTATAAACTTCATTTGCAAATTAATTACAAGCTCTCAACATGATAATCATATTTACACTATGTTGTTAACTTACTTATACTGAATGCCAATTGTTCCATGGGTGGTAAGTTTAATAATTAATAAACGCGACTAATTACAAAATATGTATGCGTATTAAATTTTATATTTCTTGAATAATATAACACTCTGTATTTTAATGGAATCGAGTAATAGCTTTTTAGATATTTTTCATACTTTTTGTTGCGGTAAATTGCAAATTGCAAAAAATCTGTTGTGGGTACGCTGAAGGAAGATGGTAAAACTTGAAAGGATTGAAGCAACAAGGAAAACACACTACAAAAGTGAAAAACGAAGAGTTTGACCCTTATTGTTAACTTTATCTTGAAATACATCTACCGTCTATCTACTAGGTACGTGTTTACGATTTTATATACATGGGTAGGTACTTGATGTTGGTATGTACAATGAGTAGAGTACATATATGAATTAAATATGTACATAATTCACAGTGTGTACATGGATTAATGGCGGACTTGCTAAGATATTTGCATAAAAAAACACTTTACTCTCTTTAATAGCTTGCTAGTAATGTCGGGTTGTATAGTGAAATAAGATTTTTGGTGTGTTCTATAATGCCTTATACCACGCTACCAAAAATACAAATGTTGTGTGAATAGACCAATTCAAACATTTAAATTTCTTTTGTTCTTTTTAAATCGAACAAATCTAAAGTCAATTACTTCTAAATAACTTTCAGAATATTGCAGAAAGAACAGAGAAATTTATTCGTAAAATTGATTTGGAAGGTTTAGGAAAGATTATCTATTTTTAGTTTTGACTCGTTTCTAAAAGCATTACCATCAGTTCATAATAACAAAAAAGAGAGAGTTAGTAATGTTTTAGTGTCTAACTTATTCAAACATCTTTCTTGGCGACGCAAGTAAAAAATTTACGGCACAAAATTTGCAAGTTATGATCTAATATTCTACTAAGATACTTCTATGGCCATGTAGAGAAAGAGAAACAGCGAAAAACTGTATCGTAAATCAAATAGATCAATTACGGATTAATCGTAGATTTGGTAAAGAACGACAAAGTATGGCATGGACCAAATACATAGCTTAAACAAATAAGAAATATAAGAAAGTTGTTGCGTTTTTACGTGCGAAAATAAATATAAGTACTCACTTCAAACATCTTGTAAAACTGACAATAATATAATAATATGGACAAATTCAAAGAACTGTTTTTATTACGTGACTTCCCTACACTCTGTCTATTGTAAAATAGTAAGAAGTAACCAGAAATGACAGCTTATTGTCTGATAACTAAAATTAAAAGACTTGTGTGTCACGACTGAAGTAAATTATAGATACAAATCAAGTGTGCTTTGAATCTCACACTTAGCGTAACATTTTGTATGTAACATTTTTAAAATAGCTATTTCTCTAAATATGTGTTAAAACTTAATTGACAAATACACTATAAGTGTGGCGGTTAAACTGTTTTTGAAAGTAAATAATTTAATAGTAGGTACTGAGGTTAATTTTACCCAATTGGTGTATATACAAAACTATAAGATTCAGCTTGTAATTTTGGTATAAAACTTTTTACTATAATGTGTTTTAGTTAAGAAATTTAACTAGAATTATAAATAATACCTACCTACTAAGACAACACTCAAGTAGAATGGATTAAATTTAAAGACATTTATTTAAATCTAAACACATTGAATAGCTTATTGGGATTGATGCATTAGAGCATCTCAGTTAGTCACATCCTGCGCAGTGCAATTTTCGAAATAGTATTGTTTATATTTTACGAGTGCGATACATGCGTAGACATTGTCAGCAACAGCAGCAGCAACTGGTTGAATTATGTGAACGAGCGATGACGTTACACGACTGTCGACATCAGCCTGCAAGATAATAACGACCGTGGGTGGCACACAAGCTGACAGAACGCCATATATATTCCTGTACCGTAATGACATTATAATTGATACTGAGGCCTAATTCTTATAGAAAACTTCCAAAACTCTGCCTTTGCTGTGACTCTTTTCGGTACGTCAATTATCCAAACTTACCAACACTACAAACACAAAACTATGTAGTAAATCCTCAAAAAACTTGTAAGAACAGCACAAACTATAAAATATTTAACATTGAAAAATCAAAAACTTCACAAGCCTTGACCAAGCTTTGGCACTAAACGAAGAACTTAATTTAGTAAAATTATTGTTATCCTTTTTGAATCCATGCAAATTACTATTACATAACTGCACAAACAAAACAAAACCAAAATCCCTAAAAACGAACAAGTTTCCTTTAGATACTTGAATCTGTAGGTAGTTTTGTTATCACGCAATAATGACATTAAGGAGCTTTTTGTTTTCTGCGTATCCTTTTGTTTTTTGATGGCGCTCTAAAGTGAACTAATCATTACTTAAGTAAATTCCTTTACGAATAAAACTGCAAACGCAAAGTTTTAAACATTTTACGATTATGGCTGGATAATAAAAGAGCAATAACAAGTATACGAGTCAGGAGTAACATCCATTTTAGCTGTGCGGCCACGTGGCATGCGGGTTGAATGCGCGCAAGGACTTGGCGAACGAATGAGAAGGATAAAAAGACGAGAGAGGCAAGTGGTAGTTCACTACCACATGCACGCACCCACAATACTGCTGAATGTCACTTGGTAACGAACGCGCGTTGTCGATTGTAGGCAGCAGCAGTAGTGTGAACGTTTGGGGTGGCTTGGCTTGGCTTGGCTTCACTTTCCTTCACCGCCGCCAACGACGCAGCGCATGAAAGCGTCGCCCAAAAGGGGGGAAAGCGCTTTCATGCGCTTCGCTGCGTTTCCGGTATTCGCACCACCGCCGGCAGTGCGATGGTCGCCCTCGCATTCGCCGCCCCGCGATTGGGGCGTCTGCGCGCATGAATATTGGCTCCGAGTTTCACACTAGTTCTGCTCGAATG
The DNA here is from genome assembly GCA_963978815.1 of Aleochara curtula. NCBI lineage: Eukaryota > Metazoa > Arthropoda > Insecta > Coleoptera > Staphylinidae > Aleochara > Aleochara curtula. The sequence continues at coordinate 11,802,923 of OZ022216.1, read as the reverse complement.
CGTTCAGACATTTCAGTGAATGCCTTTTTCCTTCACCCTACACCATACAAAGCCTATGGCTTGAATTCAAAATGTTACATTTTCAAAATATCCAAAGTAGCTACTGAATTTTCTAACCTTTAAATTTAGGTAGCTATCTGGTTATTGATCTAGAAAATACCTATACGCAATACCTAGAGCTGAATTGACGTTATCATTCAATAAATTCACAGTTTGTTTGGTTTTCTCGTCTACGCTAATTCAATTGACAAGTTAATAGTCTACAATATTAAATGCAAACAATTTGTAACATTTAACATGATGTTTACTAATAAAATTGGTAAACAAATGACTTTATGATCAATTTTTCTACGTCCAAACATCAAGTCGCAAAGTAAATCATCATTGCTTAAAAACTTCTGTTTTATCTTCAACTTATAAACCATTTATAAATAACCTAAGTAAATTAATGGTTTGTTTGACAAAAATACAATAAATTTTAAAAAGTTAACTAAATAACTTAAAAATATTTCTGGAAATTTATGATTTTCTCAGGACTAAAATAATACATTTAGAAATACAACGGCCTTAATTTTATTGAATTTCAACTTTTAAAAAGAGAACTGAAACGTAAAAGAAGAATTTACAATATTTCTGGAAGTTCTGATCAATTTCTCTGGGTCTAAATTTACGGATAATCAAAAATTAGAAAAAACTATTAATCAATAATTTAATTACTTAACATTATTTTTGAAAGTGATAAACTTTTTACCATTTTTTAATAAATTTTGGATGACTCTTTATTTTTAAACAATTTACAAATTTGTTAGATACACTAATGCCCTAATTATACTACAACGACCTTAACTTTAATGAAATTCAACGTGAACTGAATGACTTTACAATATTTCTGAAAATTTCTTCAAAATTATGCAAACGAATGCACAAAACGTGAAAAACAAACGAATACAACTTTTGTATAATTACTATAATTGTTGCTACGTTTCTTTCGTTTTTCATACGAGAAACAAGCAGCAATAGATAAGTTTCGTGGATGCTTCCTTTTCATTTTAATGTCGTGAGCGCGCAGTAGTCCATTTTTGGGCTTTCATGTTGCCGTTAAGAGGGCCAAATTTACATTAATTAGGCGTATTCGATGGCTGCGAGCATTAACTACCGATTTTGGAAATAATACGCACGAAAACGACGTGTCTACCTGTGTCTGAAAAGAGCGGCGCTTGTTGCAGCCGCGGCGTTAGCAAGACGAATGACTCACTTTATTGTCTCAAAAGCTCAAAAATTTGAATAAATTATGCTCGTCAAACTCACGAGACTTGAGCCTCATTAAAATTGGTAATTTGTATACATAGTTTAACCCGAAACATTTTTCGTTTAAAGCTTACTTCTTATGTATTTATAATTATAGACTATTTGCATACTTTTTAAGACACAAATTTGTTTCAATGGAATTTTCTAGAATAAAATTCATATTAAAATTATTACGAATAAATAATAAGCAAATGTTTAAAATAAAGTAGGTATTATTAGTGAGAGTTGACTTAAAGGTAACAAGTAAAGTAAAGAGAAATTTAATGCAACAATATCAATTGTTCGTCAATAAACGAATTGCAATTCGGAGACGTTCGTGCAACGCACGTCACCGCAGATTTATCAGACGAGTTTAAAACGTTCGTGTGCTTACACGTGTCGTCAATTTGCTCTTGATAATTTATTTATAAGTTTGCATATTAATGCGGCTGCTATTAATTTATTAATCGATAGCATAGTAATTAACCTTCGAATGGATGTTAGAAACTTAGAGTCAGTGAAATTATTCATTTCGCGCATCTTTTTTCGTTGGCGATATATTCAAAACGTCCTAGATGTCAACTCGAAGGATTTCATCAGGATAATGCAAGGTTAGTACCTACTGTCAATTTATTATTTCTTCCCATGGGAATATTGTTCTTAAAATGGCTTAGGATTCTTCATGTGTGATATTATTGCATTGGTGTCAGTGACAGTAATGCAACTTAAGGTAAGCAATGTTTAATAACATTGCATCAACAAACTGTTATCATATGACATCCATACCAATAGAAATATACTGTGTGTTGCATAAAATAGCGCAGCTCTTATATAGCGTACAAGAAGAATTGAAATGAAATATAAACTTGAAATTTTGTTTTCACTCGGTTTTTAAATAATTTGTTAATATTGATTGCATTTCCACTTGTATAAATAACTTGAAATTTGACCACATAAAGCCAATTTGGACTTTTAAATAAATATTATTTATAATGAATAATACAAAATTTTTTATTTGCCTAAAAATTATTCAGTGAATAATTGGATTACGAATAAAACTTTCCATTATTATGCTAATTACGTTATCAATTAAATTTGACAATGCTGATTACTTAATATAAATATTTCATCCAAACACTGATAACAATCGGACGATATACATTTAGCGAGATAATCAGCATGTAAATGTCAAATTAAATATACTTAAACATACAAAGAGCGAAAATTGGCCATGCTCCCGTTGATTGATTGAATGCACCTAATTATAAGTCGATTATCACACCAGGAAGGACCACGCATTCACCCTCCGAGTGCTTTTCTCTCTTCAGCCCACTGGCACTGCCGCTTGATGGACGTATTATACGCGCATAGATCGTGAATGAATGGCCGAATGAGTGAATGAGTGCATGAATGAATGCAACAATGCACACGCGCGCATTTCTTTTGAACAATCGCTCGTAATGGATTCAATAGTGGTGGCTCAATCAAAGATGAAGCTTTAAAGACCTCTTCACTTGTATCTCAACTGTCAGATGGACAAGTATCATTCATTCGTATAGTATTTATTATAACGATTCATGATTGTTTCTTAAGTGAATTAAAATTTAATTCAGTTTAGGCCATAAATTATTTATTCCTGTTAGGTTAAAAATTAGGTTAATATAGGCGAATTTTTAACATTCATGAAATTAATAAAAAATACAATAAAACACGAGTAAATATTAATATATAGAAATAGCAGTAACTATTAGGTAGGTAGTAAGTAGGTATTTAATTAATGAATATCTAGTGTATTATAATTCGAAAATCAATGAAATTAATATTATAAAGTTACTAATCAAAACTTTTGTTTAATTGACAATGATTGAGACGGGAAGAACGAAACAATTATTTAATCAACTGATGTAAATTACAAACTTTGTATCAATGAAATTACTGAAATTGTGGATTTTCCAATGCTGATGAAATTCGACGGGTTTTTTTAATAGTTTTATTATTGGTAAACAGGAAATTATTGATTGGTTTTTATATACATTAAATTTCAATTGATATCATGTAAATTACTATTTGTTTACTATTGCATTTTACAGAAAATTTTAATCATTTAGTAATAGTAGGTAAATGATGAAAAAGCATTCATTGAACTGCGATTTAATAAACTAAGTACTTAATTAATATATCCTTATTATACCTGAATTAAATTAATTGAGAATTGATTTAAAATCAATACTAATTTAGTAAATTGCAAGTAAACTTGAAATAATATTATTGTAGTAGGTATTTGTAGTAACTTTCGATTAATTGACCATGATTGAAACAATATCAATGAGATTATAGACAATTATTTAATCAACTGATAAATTAAATCATTATAACTTTAGAATTAATTAAATTACATACTTATATCACATATTTTCCATCACTGCTGGTTCTCATTAACGCTTTCATTCATTGATAAACACATGATCCTTTAAAGGATGAATAAATTTTTATCCTTGAAATATTTCTTTATTTTCAATGAATTTGTTAATTGTATTGAAGAAATACATTCTAATTACTTATTAAATTTAGTAAAGCAATACATGAATTACTATTTAATTAACCCATGCAGGATTAGGTATTAAAAATTTGAACTCATTAAACACTTTCATGAGGGTACACATTCTATAATATAATGATACTTGATTAATTTTTAATTACATCAAGATGTAATCAATCCATGAAAGAAGTAAGTCTCGTTTGAAATATTAAAGTGTTACTGGAATATTTTGAATCGTAAAGACGAAACACATGAGAATTTTAACAACAAAAAATTCTTGTTATTACTCGTAAAAAAATACTCGTAATGCAGTAATTTCTGATTACGTTTAAACGTTTGAATTTAAGTCTATCTTTCTCATTGATCTCATTGATCCTTGAAGGATATGCATACTAAATGTGATTCAATAGAAGTATTAGTAAAAAGTTCCAATTCGTTGAGTGTGATGAAAAGACACATGGTAAATATTAATTGTAGAAAAGGTTTGAACAAAAGCAAAAGCAATTCCATCAAGCATTATTATGCGTGCGTATTGAAGTGGATGCGAGGGACTGAGATGTGCGCGTGGCGCCGAAGGCGGGCGTCTGTCCTGTTCGTGCTACGTAATTATGATCATTTGTGTGAATGCCGAAAAGTTCGGTGATACTCACAGCACTTCTTTGTCGTCCCCGAGCACGGCGCGCGGCGCGAGGCATTGCATGCAGCTCAGCGTTGCTGCGCATTTTGCGCATTATTATTGTTCATTGCACGAGGTGGGCCTCCCGCGTGAGAGTTTCTTCTTCTTCTCCTCATGCTGCTGCTGCTGCTGCTATTGCTGCTGCTTTGGCTGTACAGTTACCGCACGTTAAAGTTCGGACGCTTTCAAACTTTAATGCATTTTGGTGCGACGCGTCGCAGTAGATTCGTTGTTTGAGCACTAATGACACACTCACCGTACGAAGACATTTGTACGATGATGATGACAATGAAAAATCGGAGAAACAAAGCGCAAGGCGCAAAGTATAGAGGATGAGTGAAGTTTTTCGGGGCTATGACGAAATTATATAGGTTTATTTCGGATTTTCGAAGGGAGCACAAATGTCCAGCCGTAGTACCTACTGAAAATTAGAGGACATTGCGCCAAGAGGAAAAACTTGACGTACCTGCTGTTTATTTTTACATTTTCACAAAAGAAATAATTCGATAGGAAATGAATTATTATTGTTTCGATAATTTACCAATTTTTTGTTCTCTTCCTCTGTTCACAACAGTTGCTCGCGAACAGCTTCTGAGCAATCGATAGTTACCTAATGATAAGGAATCGTAGAGAATTGCGACATCTGACTTATTTCAAGGAGGTCTTCAGACCTTATTATTTAATCTATCGTAATTAAATTTCCGGTTTTCAAGGTAGCACTGTATTTGCAAAAGCATCTGCTGCATAATCTGCAAAAAGCATAAAACTGCATTGCGTGTTCCAGCCATTTACAGTGACATTTTAAACGTCAAAAATCGAAGAACATACGCGAAATAACCGAACGAAAATGCACAAAACCGGAAACGAGAAACATGAAATTTATTTTTCTGTCATTTGGACAATGGTAAATTTAATTCTTTAAATGGAAATTAACGAAAATTTCATATTCTTTAATTTTTAAGTATAATCTTGTGTGAATTAATTAAAGGATAATTTTCAAGAATTTCATAAATTATTTGTGATACTTAGGTACTTATGCACTAGTAAAATAGTTGATTATTTAAACAAAAATTAGAAGGAAATAAATGAACAGGATGCAGGACGATTCGATAAAACAATTGTAGGATATTAATTTGAAAGCAAACTGAAACTGCTCATTATCGAACAGCTCATCATCAATCGAGAATTGGAAAGAAAACTTAAATGATACATGAACATGTGTCTTTTGTTCACGTGGAGAATATCAAGTTGTTGTAGGTACTGCGCACGAGACACGCGTTCTCGTCTAATAACGCTAAATATCGACATGAAAAACACGTGAGCAGCGCCGTAATTTCTTAGAAATTGACATCAATTATAAAACGCTAACTCGTGAATAGATCGCTATAGCTATCTTACGTTTGATGAGTTACTTAACGTGGTTCATTACTCAATAACTTTTAAACAGGATTATACACATCTTGAGTGCATACTCGGAGATTGGTCGCTTGTTGTTGTGCTGATTAAAATGCAATTGCCATCAATTACACCCGATGCAATTGTATTGTTCATGGCGAATAAATTCCTGTGGGTTGAGATGCGTAGGCAGGGGTTGTATTACCAATACGAAGATAATCATTAGCATATTAGTGTCTTAATTGATATGCTGGAAATCTTAAGGAATATTTCTATCTTGTTAAGTTGATTATACGAATGCATAAATACTTTTTCATTAAGAAAGTGCGTTTCTTTGAATAAAAATTTCTTGAAGGATAATAGCGTAGATTTGATATTTTCTTTGTCCGTAGATGTCACATCTTAGGATTTGTTTTAACTTATCAAAATAATATATCAAAACTTCTATCAAATATAATACAAAGGAAATACGAATTTTAAGGATAATAATATATCATATTTTTTCTGCAGTAAGACTTCATTAATTATGTATTTAACAATGCTACCCAAAACGTTGCGTTAAAGTGTCCAAAACTTACTTCGCTATTTATCTTTAACAATGGATTGAGTATATTAACGTTGGTCCACTAATATCGGGGTAATGAGGGTCATCTAGGTGAAATGTCAAATAACAGCCTGTTTTAAACTGAATTATTTCTGGTAACTTTTTATAACTAAACTTTGGTTATTCATCTATAAGTGGAAATCACATTTAATTATTTACGTAGTCAGCTATGGGTACAAATCAAGTTTTAAAAAAAGGCAATTTTGACTTCTATTGCACTGACGATAACAAATGTAGTTTCTTTCAAAATATTTGATTAAGTCTGACACTAAAACAGTAAAACCTAGAAGAAAAACTGACAAAAGATAAAGAGAGAAATCAATATTTATTATCCTTACGAGAGAAGAGAAGGTTCACAAATTTGTACAAATAAATTATCAACATTATCCTTTCTTCCCAAAACATATGAAAAACTAATAAAAATCGTACTTTAACGCCTTCTTTGACGTTATGTTTGTCCATCAACAAAAGTAAAAACAACATATCGTAACGTTTATGCTTTAAAATCATCGACAATCAAAAGATAAGAACCGCCGCTGTCAATTAGCTGTCGCCTAATAACTATTAATAAACACGCGATCGTAGCACTGACGTTTTGTTCTTTAGCTAGGCTTTCATTGTTCGATTCGCACGTGCATATCAACGTAATATTTTCATCAACGCATTGCTACTTGATCGTATGCATTATGCACGTACACCCCATTCGTGCATGCGTGCAAAATGTATGAATATGTAAATGCTTTCCACGTTAATGACGCCGTTTTTTTAATGAAATTTTATGAAAATCAGCAATAAATAAAGCAAGCAAAACTAGCAGTCACTAAATAAAAATTCATTAAGACAAATAATAGCTAAACATCAACAGGACGATAAAGACATGAATGAGTAGTTAACAAAATGGGGGTAAATTGAATAGCTATATTCATTGTTTCTGCAATATGTGCACTTTAATAACAACTATTACAACTATTGAATTATACGATAATTACGTACATTGAATGCATTTTTGCGCATTTGTTGGCGAATGAAATAAACAAATGAATATGAAGCAATAGAAACGTAGCGTGGTTGGGAAGTGCAAATGCGCATATAAAACACGCACACAGTGAATGGAATACAGGCAAAAGCAGTCAAGCCAGGCGCTTGGAGATAAAGTCTGGAAAAATGGCGCCACTCCTTCGGCGCACGTAGCCAATGGGGAGAGCAAGTCGAACGGGTTAGAGATTATTAAGCCCGACTTGCAGGCTCGCTTTATTATAGGTTAGCATCGGTTTATAAATATGTATGATCTGTAAGAAACACGCTACATGCAGCCAACATACGTGTTCTGGCTAATAATTTCAACCATCGGCGCATAGGATCTCGCGCGACGACGCGCCGCGTACCTACTCGCATTATTCCTTTTTCGTTTCGGGGCCCATCCATCCACACGGATAGCGCTTTCTTAGAAGCTCGCAAAATGCATTGCAATGGTGGGCCCTGGGTTGTTCGCGCGCGCGAACACGAATCCAGCTGAGCCGAAATGATGTGCGCACGAAGGAAGTTGTGCACGACGATTTCCAATGCGGTGCGGTGGTGCCTGGCACTCGAGGCGCACATCGGGAACGTGAAATTCTAGAGCATATTCGCGTCGAGTGCGATTTGCGATTCGTACGTACTGAACACGTTGGTAAAAGGAGGAAAAGGTGAAACACGGTTACCATCGTAATAACGCGTCCCGGTAACGAACGAGCGAAACATGCACAGCCAGGAAAGCACTTGGGCGCAAACTTTATACAGCGACATCTGGAATTATCCTAATTTCACCGCAATTCCCCAAAAAATCCCTGGAAATTGGGATTAAAAATAAAATTGATAACTTGAAAAGCAGAGATTACATGAATCTGAGTGTTAGATGATGATTTAGGTGTTTAAAATTATTTATGAGGACATTCGGTATATGCATTGTAAAAAGCATTAAAGCTGGGATAGGTTCGGCTCGCCTGGCGTTCAGGAAAAAGTTCAACGGCAGGCTTTTCCCTCATTTCGCCCGCCTGCGCGGCGCTCGCTCTTGTTTTAATATCAAAAAGTCGCCGGTTTTACGATGAATGCATTCAGCGCTAAAAAGGCTTTCGTCTGGAATACGCTCTTTCCTCCTCGTTCCGCGCGCCGCTGCGTTTCCTTCGCCGAGTGCTCCTTTACTTGCTTCACTTGCTTCGCTTTACTGTTTCCATATTATTATTAAGTTGGACGTAAAACTATACTTAACAGTCATTTTCGCATAACAACGGTGCTTAATTTGTGCATACACAAGCACACCGTGTATGCTGCTATCAGGAAACAGGAATTTTATAAAAAGAAATATATAACTTGGAGCATGCGAAAGGTGTTCTTTGCAAAAAGAAATAAGAAATGTTTAAAAATGTTGTTTCTTACGCTGCAAATATACGCTAAATACAAGCAAATAAATAATTAACTTTAATCATTGCAAAACTAATAGTTAATAATTATCTAGTTAAATATTGAGCTAAATGAGTGTATTAGTTATTAAATATTTATTTTGAAAGATAAGAAATGCAATCAATTATTAAATATGCAACTTTTAGAACTCGTTGCGCCATCTTCGCGAAACGCTTCAAAGTTAATGAATAGTGGTCGGTAAAACAGTTTTTCGTTAAAATCGTCCTTAAAGATGGTATATATAATGAGTGTTTTCACAATTGCAGTAGTGTTTTGATTAATATATTTAACGCCATTAGAGTTAGTAGGTAATAACTAATTTCTATGTATAACTAATATTACAGAGATTTTAAGGTGTATACAGCAGATTCAAATCAAGTCACGGAAATGTAACTATTCAGTACATAATACATATTTGACGATGATTGTAATTACTGTTAAAATTGCTTTTTAAACATGGTATTTACACACTGGCACTTATATTGGTACCTGGATCAATGGCGTAGTGTTGACGCTTAATTGAAACATTTGCATCCGAAAACATTATTACATAATTCAGAGGCAGCGTCGGGGAATACTTAAATCATTTCGATGCAGAGTTTCCACAGGACAATTAGTGTATTTTGTAAAGTGATAATTGGTAATTGTCAGAGCTTGTTACACTCGTGATTACAGCTTATCCCCTTGATTTCCATACAAACAAACACAAGATTAAACTGCAATTAAAGACACCTTTGTTTTACTTGATATTTTTATAAGAAAGTGTTTATTACATGGATTTATAATTTTGAAATGAAATGCAATGTGTGAAGCAAGTAAAATCAAAGCATCTTGTTACTAATCGGTGACCTGTAACCCACGTTAGTTTAGCTATTTTGTAAGATCGTAGCATGCAGTAGGATGAATGATCATCTCTAGCATGTGCATCGAAAGCATTTTGTGGATGTTTCTTGGGAAGCAGACACCGCAAAACCTGCTGCTGTTACTGCACCAGTATAAACGCCGAAGCAAAAAGCTGCGCACCAGCGAATATATCACCTGGCCTGAAGCAACGTAATCATTACACTGTCTCACAGCGGAGATACATTACAAAAATCAAAACATATAATCATCCAAACCATATAATCGTTTGCCGAGTCAGAGTTCTCTATTTCTTCGATCCTATTCCTCTTTTTCATTTCACGGCGCGTCTGAAATGTTTAGACAGACCATCTGTACCTTCGAATTCTTGAGCCCACCGAGAAATCGAGAAATCTTCCCAGACATTTATTCATTCGTGTTGGAATCGAATCGAAAAAATTCTTTGGTTAGTAGGTAGGTAGGTAGTGTTGGCAAAGAAAGCAAGAAAACACGATCAAACGTAATTTTCAATTAAGGAATGAGCATAATGGCCGCAACACTTCTTCTTGTTCTTCTTGCAAATGAACTACCTGCGTGTAGGTGCCAATGAATGCGTAGGTGGAACACAGGCGGACCACTCGAGTGTCCAATAGATTTCGGCCAACAGCCGGTCCCGGGTGCGCTTCGTCAATAAATCATTATCACATGTGAAAAAAAACGCGTGTTTGCCACCCACAACCGCCAGCGTCCATTGATATCTTATTGAAAACACAAACACCAGCGCCAGCGTAAAGAACATGGTGGATAAAAATGCATTAATCAACTGCGTATTTCGGAAATTCACGTTGACACTGCGCAAGGGAAATGAGTGAATAAGAAATGGAAATGATGTATGGTTTATGTGTGAGGGGGGTGCTCCCGAAATAATATATTTTGACAAATTACTTCTTAACCATAACCCTCTACTGCAAGATAGCATTCACTGTTCGTTGACGAAATAAGGGTACAAGAATGGAAAGTATAAGGGAAATAACGCAAAAAATAGTTTTTTTTTTGCCTTTTTATTTATTCAGTCGCATTGGAATATTACATTTATCATTTGTCTAAATGTGTCATACGTTTGCGTGTTTATAACATTATCAATACGTCTTTAGTTTACTTCAAAGGACATTTACCTCAAAAATAAAGTAAACCGAGAAAAGTCACAGGATATTTTTGTACTTATATTAAATTAAGTTAACTCAATTGTCGTAATATTGAAATAACTTTTAATGTAATTAATTAAAAGCTGCCTTAAAATAAGAATTTTTCCTATAAAATTTGAAGTAATTAACGAAAAAATATAAAAGTTAAATCGTGATTTAAAATAGTATTTTTTTACTTAATCTCGGCTTAAGTTATTAGCAAATTATTATCGACTTTTGATAACTAAAATATCGCTTTAATGGCTTAGTAAATACCTTATTCTAATATCTTCAAATTCGCTTTTTAATGTCTAATTTCAGAGATGACTTAATGCCTAATAATTGAATTTAACACTTAGCGTAATTCTAAATAAAGTTTCATTTAAAAAATTATAATAGATAAATTCATGTTACAGAAATTCTCGAAAATGAAGAAATTCATTAATAAATATCTAAGAAATTTTCAAAAATTTTCGAAAATTTAATAGAGTAAGAACTTAGTCCTAAATCTATAGATAATACTTATTTATATTATTAGCACTAAATAATATAGAACAATTTTAATAACAGTTATTTTTTCAAATATTATAAATTAAAAAGTTTAATTTCTTTATTACTTTCCAAAGGTCGCAAGCTACTACTTGGCAATAAAAAAATTACATAAGCATTCAAGGAAGCCATTTAGTTAACCAGTTTCTTGTGATAAAGATCACTTTTTTGTTCTATTATGAGCTAAGTATGTATAATGCAAGTAAATCAGATAATAGCAGGCACTTTTATTGAGCAGATTATAATAAAAGTATCGAAAAGTTTCACACCTCCATCTCCTTGATATGGGCATTCTGTTTTCGTAGTGAGATGCCAAGCCTTGCCTGCTGGTCTATGTTGTAATATTAATTTAGTATCAAGCTGCATTTTACCTTTACCAACTATAAGTCATCTTTTGCGTGGCACATGCTTGTGTTTTTTTATAATGCATGCCACGCTATTGATGGACGGCGAAGACCCTGAAGACGATTTGTGGATGCGTGAGTTATTTATGGCCCTTTCGATACACAACCACGCATCGATGTTATTCGAGCAAGCATGATTAATATTAATGACATTTTTTAAATGCTCATCGTTCCATTTTTAATTTTCATGCTTTGCATGCCAAAACAACATACATTTCATTCGATGATTAATGGCTGCTTGACTTAATCAATCGATAATCCAATAATCCAATTGATTAACAATGCCTTTGCAAAGATATCAGGACAATTGCATTGTTCAGCATGGCTTTAAATAAGAGGATACGAGAGGAAGTTGAGGATGAATTAGAGAGGGCGCTGTTTGATGAAAAAGAGGTTTGAATCATAATTTTAATTTTAGTACACCTTTAACGATTTGTATGTGGACGAAATCATAAATCAAGGCGAGACTGACCCGTCAGAACCTGTATTTTACACATCACATACGCATGATGTAGTGTTATATCGCTGCCTTCCATCGTAATTACAATTTTCTTCGTTTCTGATTATTTTTTGTGTATCGTTTAATTCATATTGCTTTGCCACAAGCCATGCTCGATACACTCGCATAAACAATAAACTAAAATTTCAACTACGTTATCAAAATGTGATACTTATTAACTGTCAAAACATATTTGTAAATTTTAAGGACTAAATTTATTATTTGCACGGAATTTAATTATTTTAATGATTGGAAAGTATAAATTATAAGTAAAAACAATTAAGCACCTAATAAATTCACAGATAACAACTAATGTTATTAAAATTTTAATGAAACAGTTGTAGCTAAAAATAATTCATAATTACCATATTAATATCGTAATTGCTACGTAAAAATAAGAAACATGTTTATTATTCATAACCATTAATTTATTACCCACGCATAAACATAAATTGTGAACATTAAATATCAATATGGAAATCGTTAGATAATGTATTTTATACATAGGTACACATAAAAGATGTAGGTAAGTAACCAAAATTTTTAGTTTTCGGGAAATAATTAACTCATTAGGCATATTTCCTCTTGTTTTAGGTATAAATTTAAATTACTTTGCATTGTAAACAAGTGAATTTAATAACAGTCATTTACAAAATTTAATTAAACATCTAAGAAAGTTTAAGATCAGGATGATATAATAAATAACAAGATGATTTTTGAGTTTCAAAATTATGCAAAATGGTTGCTTAAAATTTTAGATTTTGCCGCTCAAAAGCAGATACTGCTTGAAGGATAATACTTGTTATTATTTAACGAATTTGATTGAGATAAAATTCACGTACGGTATGCGAAATAAATAATATTATATTGTTTATAGGCAGATAATTCACATTTTTAGTAGTTTGCTTGCTAACTCTTAATTATGTTAACTTTAACAAATTAATTATCCTGTTAAGAAAGTAAGTAAAACTTTTGCTTAAAAATTAAATAACAATATAGATTCATTAAGATTTATTATCGATCAATAAATAACCGTTTTAAACAAAATAATTTGTCCTGTGATATGTTCTTAAAGGATAATAATTTAAAATTTAGCATTTTATCTTTATCCTATTTTTATATTATTTAGCTATACAATTTTATACTTTGTGAATTGAATAAAGTTTGTTTAAAGATTAAAGTTGGTAAGAAAATGAAATTTGAATAATTGAAAAATATTGTTGAAGCTACAAGGACAGTGGATGTTGATGTATTAGTCGTGTACGACTTGAACAAAGAGCGCGTCGTATCGCATTTACTGACTGTTTGTAGATACATAGTTGCAAGCAAATAATAACAAAATAAAAAGTGGTACTTTCTCACAAAAGTCGGAAAGGCAGCGCGCATGTTGTGCGGCGGCGTGTTCGAGATGCACGTGTATGGGTCGTCGGGGCTTCATGATTCCTAGAAAACTGACATACTGAGCGAAGAAAAATGGTCAAACACGTTACCAGGATAAGCACGCGATGGTACATTCACGGCCGCAGCGGTGCACGAACGCGCGTCGACATTCAGTCACGATATATCTTTTTCCACCACATTCAACAACATTCCCAAACACACAACGCATGGCCGGCTGCCATGCTAATAGCGAAACAACAACACCAACAACAGCAGTCCGTTTGCTGCTTGTCGGTTTCGAAACGAACGAACGAACGAACGAACGAACAAACGCCTTGGTGCTTGAGCGAGAACGCGATGTGAGAATTGTACATTTCGGCGCGGTGGACATGCACGAAACGAAATAAAAACAACACACGTTGAAAAAACTCGAGTATTTTTGTTGCTGGGAACTGAATCGAAATGAACGAACGCTAAAAACACGCGTTTTACGTCGCTGAAGAAAACAACACCGCGGGAAAAACGACATTCTTGGAAATCTGCATAAAATCATTAATACCTTCAAGGGTTCTACATAATATTCCGCAACCCCAAAATTATCCTTTTGCAAATGTCATCAACACATTATCATAAAATCAATAATTCATTTAATAGTCATTTAAACCAATATTAAAATTAAGGATAATTTGTCAAGTATTCTTCATTTCTTTAAGGGTTATTTAAATTGCAAAATTTAAAACTGTCCTCGCAAGATTGCCATTTAAGGAATTTCGATACATTACTTGCTTACACATTTTTCTTAAATCATTTAATGGTAAATTATTTAATTATCCTTTTCAAATGCCTTGAACTCTTTTTAATAATTTTCGTGAGACATATGATTAAAGTATTAATTGATTCAAGGGTAATGCAAAGCAACAAAACAAATGTGCTGAGCATAATTTTGCTAAAAATTAATTTTTTAACGACTAAACATCATTGAAGGGTTGATTATTAAATTATCCTTTGAATTGTCCTCAACTTAGTTGTTTTCTGAAAATGCTTAATTTTAAGGATTGTTTTGATGATAAGAAAACTCAAATTATCCTTTATATTAGTCATCTGACATTTTATTATTTCCATAATTAAAATTAAGAATACAAAGTTTCAAGGCAAGTTGGCATGCAGTTTGAAGAATGTAAAACAAAATGGAAACAAATTTACGAGTGGAAATACGAGTCGAAGCGTGTGGGTGTTTTGTTTCAGAGATAAAACATATGCAAGTTGAAGCAGTCCAATATATTATTTGTCCCTGATGGCAGCAGCAGCAGCAGCAGCGAAGGCAGCTTGGCGTTGGCTTTGTTCTGGGTTCGCGCGTTGCTGGTGCGTTTTGTTTCCATGGTTGATTGCTTCGTGCGGAGCTAAGTCACTCTGTCCGTGTGCTTATTGCATTGGCGGCTTAAGGCACATTATCCACCTTGACCAATGATGACTGAAACAAGCCCACTCAGGCACACCCATTATTCTCTTCTTCGCATGCAACTGCATTGCCATATTATCATTAAAAATACATCAAGCAGCCGACATCAAACGGCATGAAAAACGCATGAACATAATAAATTCCTCCGCGCTGCTCGCTTACAGATGATACATTATCAAAAAGGATTGATGCTGCTTCAACTAGCCCACCTCAACTGCATCCTCAAAATAATTTAAGCCAAGTTAACATTGTTTACCATAATTTCAAAGCAGTAATTAAATACTAGTGGACGCAGTGAAAACTGTTACGTATGTAATGTTAGACTCTGATGAAAAGTATGAATTATAAAATCTATCAAAGAAATCTTATAATTGGCTATAATCTAGAATTAAATCAAATTTGTCTATGTTTAAGAAAACATTGGTTAGGTCATCTAACTATTATCTTTTCAGGCAAAAACCGTTTAAATAAATCAGATTTCTAAGGGATAATCTCGAGGTATACCAAGAAAATATCAATACTAAAGTTATTGTTATTCTTTAAGGGAAAAAACGTATGAAGGATACCATAAAAATCAATGATGGAGGATAATTCAAAATTTAATAGGTGCATTTTTCCATTCATCAAAAGAGCAATAAAGTTAGATTACTAATATTACATTAAGTGTAGTCCTTGAAAGGAAGCAAACAGTAGGTAAATTATTTTTTGAAGATTACTTAGCATTGTAACTAGCCATTTTGAATATTTAATTAAGAAACTTTAAATAACTTTTTAAATAATTAAACACGACATAAAACAGCTTTAAAACTTTTAAGATTTTGTTAGAAAAATGAAGTAGTTTTTGTATTACACTAATGTTAAGTGAAAAAGATTTAAAGAAGCAATATTGAAACTGAGAATTACAGCAAAGAGAATTATAATGATTAGAAGCATTAATTAGGGTCGTTGCCGCCACGTCCAACAAGAGCGGGTTCTAATTATTTATAACGTTCACTTATGGTGCATTCCTGCACACGGCCCCGTTTAGTGCGCGCTGCGTTCTGGCTTTCATAGAATGGAATAGATGCGTGTCGGGGAAATTGTTCGAAACTGATATATTCATTAATTCAACGCGAACGCCAGCCAGAGCACTACAAGCAAATCAACTGACCGCAGTTGAATTTGAATACGCATAAGTAATCCTTGAATTCCGCTCGCTTGATAATGACTTCAAAGTGTTACAATGCACACATTCAATATTGGTTTCAACGACAATCTATGTCGTTCAATTCCACATACTCATTAAACTATTATTTTGTTTAGTACCTATTTTTTGACTACATTGTTATACATTATCACTGACTGCTTTTTCACACACAACGCAAATATGTTGGTCAATAATGTTTACTACGTACGTACTATCTATAAAATCGATATTTGCCTATAATTAATATCAATAAAATTAAATTAGATCAATAATAATTAGTTTAAAGCAATCATACAACACATATCTAACCTCGTTTACATTTTTACTTATATACTCGTAAAAGTAAAAGAATTTAAACATAAAATAGCAAGTATTTTTGACTTAAAACACATAAATGTTACACACAAAGTGTTACGCTAAGTGTAAGATTAAAACACGCTAGATTTGTACCGAAAATTTATTCCAGACTTGATCTTGTCTCAACAAGAGATGTTGGCTTGAATTTAAATAATTAAACAGACACTAAGCTGCCATCTGTGTTTGTTCTTCACTATTTCAATCTTACAATAGATTAAGTCTATTAAATCAAGTCAAGTGATAACAACAGCGCTTTAAATTCCTATTATCAGTAATAATTATGAAGTTCGATATTAAAACATGATTTAACCTCAATTTTTTTATGATAAGCTGAATCAAAATTCATAAATAATAAACTTTTTGGAATATTATCGATAAATGTCATGAATATAACATAATTTTAAGTTTTCTTGCGAGTTTATTGAGTGATTTTTAAATTTTTTCATATAACAAGTAAATTTTGAAATATCTTTGATTTTTCAGAGAGAATAAACATTTCATCTATCATAAAAGTTGAAAATATATGTGAATCATAAATATAAGACGTAAATTTACATCAACTTGACATACAGAAAGTAATTATAACAGTAGATTTTCATAAAACGAGTTTTAGTCTTAAAAAACAGCAAGTGAGATGCGTATGTGTCTTCGACATGCGGCTCCTGCTGCCCTTCGGCGGCAATGAATAAACATTAAAATATGCTAGAACGATAAAAACGCATTTCGCATCTAATGAATATTAAAAAGTCTAAGGGATCGCTTATCGCGCGCTGCTGATCGGCTGGATACACATAAATATTATTTATTACCGTTTGCTCCTTGCTCCTTGCGCTCGCCCGTCGTTCAACGGCGACACACACTTTTCTCGGTATGTACGTTCAAGTGAATGGACAAGCAAGCCAACGCAACGCAAACTTGCAAACGAATAAACAAGTCGAAGCGCACGATTGGTTCGCGTATTTACATTCGGTCATTAATTACGCTTTTGACATATGTATATGCCGCATGCGCAATTTGTCCGCTGTTTTTTCGGATCATTTTTCACCGCATCATCATTTTGGGTGGTCGACCCCCTCATCTGGCAGCAGCAGCAGCAGCAGCAGTAGGTACGAATTTAATCACATTCCGCGCACACACACTTTACTTTGTTTGCGCTGCGCTGTTCCGCAAGGGGAGCGCGCGTTGGGGGCGGTTGACTGCAGCCAGGAAAAGGAACCACTGTCGTGGGAGGTACAATTTCCGGCGTTCAACGGAAAAAGGCGAAGGTAAATGCACTAGCGTTGGTTTTGCGCGCGGAAACGCCGCATGCGGGGGGGAAACAAACTGACTTTTTGCATGATATTCGCCCATCATGACGCCCAACGAATCGAAGGAGCGTTTTGTTGCCTTCTGCACGTATAAACTATGAATGCTGTTCGTTTGATTTCCGTACGGCTTTAACCTAAAAGCCATATCACTTGCACTTAGTTTTCCTAAAATCTGCATTATTCATATAATTACAATTGTACTATAAATAAATACTCATAATGCAGGTTTTTCACCGTATTTTATTAGCATTTCTCACAAGAACATTTTACGTTTAAATCAAACTGAAACAAAAATTAATTGTCGTATTAAATTTCATGTTTGAATAATGTGAAGAAAATTTAGATCCAAATCAAAGGAACACACTGAAAATTCTTTTCATATTCATATTTTACGAAATATTTGAAAATTAAGAGAATAAATAAAAAAAAAACTAAAAACAGAAAAATTAAAATTGGTTAAGTGATTAAATTACAGCTCAATTAATATTCAATGATTATAAAATTTAAATGGTAGCGAAAAAAGTTGCACAACTTTACACTCAAGCTTAGCTATTTGCCTAAACATAAATTACAGTGTAACAATTTATGTTCAAACGCATAATAAATATGCTTAATTTATGTTTACTTTGCGCGTAAATATTATAGTATTATTTTCAATTAAGTGAGGCACTTGCTCGTTTAATAGAATAATTTTTGGTTGTCATGACGATTAAATTCGATAAGTTAATCATACTAATAGTATCGCATTATTTGTAACTACATGTAATTTATTCCAATTTGCACTAAATTAAAATACGATAGTGTTATAATAACTAATGAGTCAACTCGACTGATACATGCTATTTAACTAATAGTTATCGTAGCAAAAATATTAATTACACGACGCGTCGTACCTATTGGGAAAAGAAAGGCCTTTTTCTTGGCAGGTGAATTCGGAAAAAGTGCGCGTTTGATGTAGAAATTCAAAACAACCTTGAAGGCATCAATCAATCAGTCAGGAATCTTTGAGTTGCCGGCCGAAAAAAGGGCGCATTCGGCAAAATAGGAATGGAATGAACGGTGTGCCCGTGCCCGTTGCCCCGTCCTCGTGTTTCCGGCAGAATAACAAAAGAAGCAGCAAAAAGACAAAGAGCACGCGAACGTCTTCGTCCGCGACGACGAACACCTCGCATATAATAACATACGGCGCGGCTCTCTTCGTGGAGACGCAGCAAAGTAATAATTATCCGTCTGCGCGCGGAGGGCAGCTCGAGGCCCCGAAGACTGCACTGGCGGGCCGCTACTCTGTTATTTCAGATCCAAATTTGTATTTTCCTCGGCCACGGCGCATTTGCCAGCGATGTCGGCGCCGCGTTTCGCCACGTAACGACCGCATGCAACTGCACTTCTTTCGATTACGCGCCAAACGCACATTCGGCAAAGACATCGCGCCGCGTTACGACCCATTATTTTTTGTCTCTTCGGATGCGTGTCTGCTGATCTTCACTTAATGATCATAATCACCATGATATTTTCCTTACTTTCTGCGTTATATAATTTTCGAACAAAAATCTTTACTTGTTCACATTTTTCTCCAAGAAAAATATTTCTTCAGAGACACATGCTAAAAATATTTGATTAGAATTTCATTTTGTGGTTTCGTCATTATATCCTCTCGGGCGGATATAACGACGAAAACACAAAAAAATTTAATAAACTTGAATTTGGTCGTTATAAACGAAATTTACGTTACTGAATAGTGAGTCGTTATAACCGAATTTCTTTAATTTAAGTGTATTTTGAAGTCCAAAAAAATAATAAATTAAGTATAAGCACTACTTATAATTTTTTTGTCTGAAAACTACTGAATTATATGAAAAGTAAAGGATAATAAGCACATGAACGCATAGCATCAATTATTAGGAAGCAACAATTAAAAACTACTCATTAATAACGGGCAGCATGGGCATTATCGCATCAGGAAAAAATTCGCCCGTGTAAACCCCTTCGGTACTGTTACGGAACGAACAATTAAAAAATTAAACACCCATCTCTCATCAATTTATGAAGCTTCCCAGCTTAGCGGGAATCCGAAGCGAAATCTATTTAAGTAGTTATTAGTAAAGTATATCCATGGCGCGTCTGCATCCCTCACGAGGAGCAGCAGCGCAGCGTTCTTATCGCAAGCGGTAGCATTTTTTTATGAGCGCGCAAGGCAGTAATTAAGCGCAAAGGATTCACTAACTAATAAATGGTTCAGCGCAGCATGCACCGGGGGCGCCACGCTTAGACACCGCTCACCTTCAGGCCGGCAAGAACGCCCTACACACACAAACACAACCACACACACACACACACGCCACATAGAGCTGAGTGCAGATTACACGTGTGTGCACGCTTTGCTTGTTTTTTTGGCGCCATCTGCCTGCGACTCACAATTATCATTTGAATTTCCACTTGGACGACGTTAATCTCTTCTTCACCATGCATCTCTTACGAAACTAATCACACTCACAATTAACCTCTTCGTACTTTGTACACTATGCACACATTCACGCGAGATTGAAGCACATCCCAAATGTTATTGCTATTGTCGATTTGTTATTGTTATTGACAAATGTCTAGGAAAAAGTTTGCGCTGGGCTGACAAGAAGCATTGTTGACGTAGCAGACGTTGGGGACTAACTAAAGCAAGCCTGCTAAACATGCTCCCAGAGTAATTTGTGACGAAATAAGGGGAAAATTATAAAATTACATTGCTCGCTTAACTTACACGTTTCTCATGCACATACATACAGACACACACAGAGGCGATGCGCCGCGATGGCGCGATACGCGAGTTTCTGTGTGTATCAAGCCATAAACGATGGTCGGCGGCACGTACGTGCTCATTATTATTTGTGGCATGTGTTCCTCGCCTGGAAAAGGACTGTCTTAGATTCCTATTCGTCGCGACGGACGAAGACAGTATGATGATACCACGTAATTTGCAAGCGAATTAATTGTATTATCAGCTTGATCGAATTTCAATATGACTCGTTAATATTCACGATCCTTCAAAGGGTTACATACATTTGAAATTTTCCATAAATGTCAATTTTCTTTTATTACATCTTCTATTAGTTTATTTCACCAGGACTGCCATCAACAAATTTCAGAAAGAATGGTACAATTAAGCCAAAGTTATTGCTAATTAGAGCACACAATCTGCATACTGCTTGTGGTAAAGTTGAAACTTTAAACGTGATTATCTCGAAAACTTGCTTTCAAAGTTTGCATTTTTTGTATTCAGGATTACTCAGAAACTATACATTTGATGACTATCAAATTTTCAACAAATAGTTGTGATGAGACAAGGAAGTAGTTGAATGAAGGATTTTGAATTTGCTTGGATAATATTTATTTAAAAAAATAAAATTTGAAAAAATCGGATATAAGAATTGACGCTTGTGTTTAAACATTCACTATTCCTATTTGAACAGGAGTTTTAGAAAATCCTTTGACCGAGGATAGCATTGATTAATATACTAACAAATTCTTTTCGAAATTTTAAATTCTGATGAACCGTTCTCAAATTATTATTGATATTGTAAAAGGTGTTTTAAAAGAACGCGCTTCGGTAAATCTCATGTAGTTTCACCATTTTCAATTATTTTTAAGTGAAAAAAATACACAAAGTAGATTAAGAGATGAACTAAACGATACTAATACAACCTTTAAAAAAATTTGCATAACACAACCGGGAGAAATAGAAATATCCCACTATTTTTCACCTGCGTAACTGCATTTAGCCCCCATACATAATTTACAGTTTCCTAGTTATTTTAGGTTAAAATTATTAACATTTGCTCAAATTTTGCAAAGAAATTTAATTATGTTATTTTGCTAGCTAAGGGAAGTTTTAAAATTTCATGTGTTAAGAGTAACCTCCCTTTTGAAATGCACCTATTAATTTTTAATGAATTTTAAGTGGGAAGCAAATATTTTTAATTAGAGTTGTTGCAAAACATATTGAATAAGTTAGCTATTCAGTCTATAATGACATTTAATGACTACATTTAACGACAATTAACATTATATCTAGTTTTATTTTATTCAAATTGGTCCAATTAATTCAACAATCAGAAAGAGTCAGTCACCTCTTTTTATTCCAATTAGTTTAAAACATTCAACGCTACCGGGAAAACGAATGGTAAATAAGGGTTGTGAATATGCACGATAGGAACATTGTTTCAACCATTGTATTTGAGCGGGGCAGTTCGATTCTTCCTGGAATTTGTTGGACGCGAACGCATTTTCTTCCGCGATCAATGCATATGTAAAAACAATAAATTCTCAGCTTTATTATCATCCACCAGTGATTAAACAAATGTCGTCCGCAATTGGCTTTGTTCGCCTAATAGCAAACAATTTTTAATAATTGTTAACAATATGTCATTTGGCAAACGTGTAATTTTTAGTTTAGTTTAGCTGATTTCATTAAGGCAACGGGAGAGGGTTGAAAGGCATTTGCTTAGCGCGTGTGTGCATTTCATGAATAGTTTACCGAGGTAGGCAGTCGTTACACAAAAGCGGTGCATATGTTTTCCGGGAAGTGTGACGGCGGCGTTCGCAAGGCGGCTACTGATTACGATTCGATTCGATTCGACTCAAGTCGAGACGCGCGATTGGCGAGCGCACAATTTGTTTAATATGAGAGCGCGTGCATAAAGTATTAAGAACTTATTGGAATTGATTGGGTGTTGGTTGAAGAGTTCACATATTGTTCCATGTTCAAATACGCTGCGATGAATTGTGGAAAATTGTTTGTCTTCAATTATTCACAAAGTAATCACAATAATTGCATACCTACTTGAGAACTTTTAATAAACATTAATTGTGAATCTGTAAATTACGCACTTGGCAGTTGACAGTAAGTGAGAAATGTCTTAATGTAATGTTATTACGGGAATATTTTTTTAATTTTACTTGGCTTAATTTTTAAGATGAATGGTTTTCTTGTGGTCAGTTGAAGAATGGTTATTAATGAAAATTTCTGTTATATTCACGATTAATATTAGAAATTGTATGATCAAAAATATACACAGTAGACTTATGTCCAATTTTTGAAATTGTTTGAAATGGAGAAAAGGGTAATGGGAATCAGCTCAGCAAGATTTTAAATAACAGCTTATTTTATAACAATATCTTTCTGGAAACAATTTATAACAAAACTTCACTTCACAATTATTTAGATAAGCAGCTTCAGGTACAAATCAAGGTTCATAAAAGAAAGTTTTCACTAGATTAATTGTCTTCTGACTCCTATTACCCGGTTTATCACTATTTATGTTGTTTTTTCATAATTCTCCATATCAAATTATACGAATGTGTCATCTCATAGAGTATTATCTTGGAAACTTACCCTTCCTTAATCAATGATAGTCAATTCCTGATTTATTCCTTCTTTGTTCCCAGAATTTGCCTTAACTTTGCTCAGTTTAACCTGTAACCTAAATGCCTAGAAACTTCTTACATTTTTGACTGTAAATTTATCTCTAAGATTTGTCCTAATACTTTGTTCATCAACCCTCCAATTATCCCCCACTTTATATTGATGTATACATTATACAAATAATTTTGAGAGTTTTGGTACGAAATAAAAATTTCCAAACTAATTTAAACACTTGCTTATCAACTCATCTATTTTCAAAATAAAATAATGTATTTTTTGTATAAAATTATAAGTGGTAAAAATTTTGGATGAAATTACAGCAAACGAAAAAGCGTCACGTCGCAATATTCAAATTACAGGATGCATTGGCGTTGTCGCCCCCTTGGTCGATATTAAAATTTGACCGGAATTTTGCATCGTCGTTGGATAATTTCATAATTACATTTAATATCATGATGATAAGCTGAGTGATCAGTTTTTCCGCTGTCTTTTTTTCCTTGCCAATGAGAAGTGGACCAGTTTTGCATATGGTGACCAGCGAAGAAATAGCAATCATCGATGAGCTGACCAAGCAGATCATGTTAATTTTTATGTAATTCATATTATTATAATGTGCAAGCGCAAGGAAAATATTGCAGGATAGAGGAAATTGGCTCGGAATTATAATTTCCTTTAATGGCTTTGACGTTGGCTTTGGCTTTGGCTTTGGTTTGGAATTTTTTCATTACAATTTCAATTTTTGCAAAAATTGCCTTTTACATTCATCGATGACAATTATGATAATCATAATCATATTGCTGAATGCTTAATTCTAATGATTAAGATAATACCTGAGAAATTGTAAGGTACAACAAAAAATAAAACTCCCAAGTATAATGAAAACGAAAATTAAATGTTCTTCATTTTCTAACTCAATTTAGGCACTAAATTAACCTGTTTCTTTAAACTGATATATTTTCTAATTATTCCATTAAAACCGAATAATCAAACTGTTTTTATTTAGCGCATGGTTTATTCTTAAAATTGCATTATTTTGCTTTAAGAATATCCTCGGAAACAGTATGATTTCTTAATAAATTAAGACAATGATTGGGCGTAAAACCGAACGTTTCCTTGTATTATATGGCAAAATCGGAGTAATTCGTAGTAATAAAATGCGAAAAAAGATCTTTCGAGATTTCAAGATATTGTTTCAACCATTATTTCCTTTGTATTGTGCAGTTTTGCTTTCATACATCATTTCGGAGCATCAGGGGGATGCAAAAGTTTTATCATTTTATCAAAAAATATAAAAGACTTGATATATTTAATTACAATAAAGGAAACTTAAGTTAGTTTACTCTGCACCAAAATACATCATGAACTTTCTCGAACGAACGCGGGAATCGCAGAATCAATGACAGTAATCTATGTTGATAATTGAATACCCACGAAAGGAAGATTTGTACGTACCTTAAAATGCAACGTATATTCAAATAAATATGGACGTAAGACGAATTTGCCACACTCTACCTTAATGTATCTCTTGTCATCAATTTTTTTTATAGTAAGAGAGAAATAGTGAGAAACATTTCATTTTGCTCAAATACGCTGGTGTTTTTTTTTGGTTTAAAAAATAAAATTTGCAATTTTCACCTGAAACAAGAAGTCGATATTTTATTTTCGTAACTTTTTTATTTCTCTTGCGTGCTGTCAGTAGAGATGAACGAACATTGGTAAAAATTCTAGCCAGCAGCTGAAGATGTGTTGTACGAAGCAGTACGTATACAAGCAAAAGCACGAAAGCTAAAAAATTCCCCGTCGGCAACACAACACAACAACAACAGCAGCAACAAACGCGATCCTCCTCGTTCGTTTCTTGGCTTGACCGTTGCGTAGCACACTAATTTCTTATTCCTCTCATATTCATACGAATAGTACGTTTGTTCAGTTGCGAGCGCCTTCCTCCCGGTCGTGAATCTTTTTTATGGCATGTGATAGCATGCATCCTTGCTTGGGTTCCTCCTCCTTCTTCTTCTTCTGCGGCTTTAGCTTGGCTCGCATGCAAACCTCGCGTACGCGTATAAAGTTATTGCTTTGATAAACGACGACTATTGCTGCTTTGTGCGAATGCCATCGTCGCACGTGTATTTATTGAGCCTGCAAACAACTGAAATCAGATGGCAGACTTAACTTGTTGGTGGTGTTCCTCGTCTTCTCTTCTACACATCCAGCTCAGCTGCAGCATTGGATTTCTCAAGACTGCATCTTCTCGCGCTGTCTTTCGGTTCATCTTTAACGTTCATCTTAATCATTGTAATTTTAAATATATAATTATAAGTTTCCCTCGAGTTTCTTTATATTATCCATGCTACTGTTTCTCTTCACTATCGCATGCTCGTTTCTGATTTCTAGTAATATTACATTTGAAAACTTAAACCAACACTTTCTTGACACGATAGAAATGCATATTAGAAGATCAGACAAATGAAAAATAATGTTAAAATAATGAATCATACTGCTAATTAAGGGAATTTTTAGTTATTGAAAAATGTTATAAGATAAGTGAAAGTTGTTTTATATTTGCAAAAATGTTTGGTAAGTACTAACACTCAAGCCGGCACCGGCCTATTGTACTTACTTATGTTCACATGGTTAGTTAAGTCCCGAGTTTCGGGTAGCTTTACCTTTTTCACAATGGTCCTTGGTTCCCCTCGGGTTGGTGGAGCCCACGGGTTCCCTTCCACCATTATTCTCTAATGCTAGGCACTCATACATTACGAGTTTAAGGCAACATTTTCACAATGTTTCTTGGATGGTGGTTCCCCTCAGGTTGGTTGAGCCCAAGGGTTCCCTTCCACCAGTATGCTAGTGCTAGGCACTCATATTTACACTGATTCACAGTGGTTCTTAGATGGTGGTTCCCCTCGGGTTGGTTAAGCCCAAGGGTTCCCTTCCACCCGTATACTAATGCTATGCATTCATTGAGAGGCGTTTACTCCTCCTGATTGTATGCAGAATCTGCATAGTGTTTCCTCCGTGTGGAGCTTTTCGTTTCCGTAAACTACGGTTTTACTAACACTTGTTTTTTTACGGGAATTGGTCGTTAGCCAATTGCCCAACCTGATTTTCATACGAAAGTCAGGAAACGTAGGGAGTGCGAGTCCTCAAGTGTTTTGACCACGCTGGGTATTGAAACCAGGTCTGCTCGCATAGCAAGCCGTGTGCTAACCACTGCACCACGCACTCCCCGATGGTTTACTAAGTTTATTCCAGTTTTGACAGTATTATCATCCACATATAATAACTAAATTAAGAAAAGGTCCGCTAGAGCAAATTTGTGTCTGGGGCAAATCCGCAGTACGCCCTAGGCCCTAATTTTATTGTTATTTTATTTAATATAAAATTCAATAATTTTACACAAGTAGGTGCAGTTTTTTCTCGGGGCATTTCCGCCCTAGCAGCATTATGTTTAATTTACTAAGAAAATCAAAGATTTTTGTAATCCAAATTAATTTAACATAAAAAATAAACCATGCGTTGAACAAAAACACTAATAATCTTAAATTTTAGTGGAATAGATAAAAAATGCATCAGGTTAAAGTAAACTCTTTCTAAGCCGGTTTTGCCCTAGTTGCCCATCTTACTATTGTTTTTATTATAATTATATTTGCTTGCTTTATTCAAATGTAGAGTCAAATAGTGAGAAGTAAATAGAGATGACTGATTAATGTCTGATAACTAAAATCTAGCGAGATTGTAAGTCATATTACCGACGCACGCAGCGTAACGCTTTGAGTATAACAGACACTTCGCTAATAAAAATTCACATGAAAATTCCGAATTTTTAGAATTGTTCTAGATTATAAAATTAGTATTAAGTATAATATTAAAAATGCTTACTAGGAAAACCATGCAACTTTGAATTTGCGTAAGAAAACTATATTTTGCTATTTGCGAATAACAGAATAGTTGTTGCAAAATGAGTTTATTCATATATAGTTTGTGGTCGAGTAGTACTTAGTTATTCTTAAACATGCGTGGTTAATCCAGATTCTAAATTGCGTATTACGTGTGGGACGTCGTTTGAATGCTGAACAGAGTTTGAACTTGAATGGATGTGTGCTAATGCGGAGCGCGGCGAGTGGCAAGGAGGCACGAACAAAAATAGTAAATTAGAATTTCAATTGCCCGCAGTCATCGATTTCAGCTTTGCATTAAATATCCCCTTATCTCCAATCATGTGTATTTCGTATTCATACTCGGGTTCCGCTTCTTGTACGGACTCGCTTTATAAGTGCGCTGCGCTAACTGTTTGCAAGACAAAAACTACTGCATTTTAACGCACCATAAAGAAAGCAATATCTCATTTATTTTTAAGACTTACTTTTATGTTTATTTTTTCTATTCAATCTGCATGATGTGAAAAATATGCAAAAAATATTCATAAACTACATTAAACATTAAAATGTTGGAAAGTAAATGTTTTCTTGCCACAAATATCAATTAGCTAATTAATTCTTAATTTACTGGCTTTATTATTTTATCAACAAGTATAATTAATAGTCAATGTTTGTTAAATTTATTTTCATACGCTTTTTGACGGAATTTTCATTACTTATGTGAAAATTTGACAAAAAATATTCAAACACTTCATAAATCTCTCATAAAAGGAAAACTACGTGATCTATTAGGTAATTAATTAATTCTGTAATTCACTAATTATATTCTTTACCTGAAGTGCAATTAAATAAACTAAATGAATGTTTTTTTAAATATTAATTTCATTAACTTGGAATTCTTGTTCATTTAGTTCTTCATTCTATTCCATTCGCTGTTGTTGTCATTCGATGCGAGTTAATTTAATAGACATCATTTCAGTTGATTGCATGTCCTGTCTTTCCTTATTTTTGCCGTGTGACACAGTGTGACAGCTCTTATTTGTATCCATTAAATTCTATTAATTTCGTTACTTCACTCACATTTCTGGGCTCAGCACATGTTCGAAATATCTTTATTGAGCGTTTATAATGTTCTTTGACCTTTGCAAAGACAACATAGTAGTTGACTTGTGATATTATTTTGCGGCAACCGTAAAGCCGCAGGAATTTTTGGGACTCTTTCGTTTTTGACACGGCAGTTTGTTGCGTGTGCCGCCCATACCTTGGGCGAATTGTGGCAGACGGGTAGTGCCGGCCATCTTATCGTTTTACCCTTGGGCTAAAACAACCGGTCTTAACGCACGCATACATAATGTTAACTAACTAACAGCAGGCGAAATGATGAAAAGTCAAGAAACCCGCTACCAACTCACCGTTTTCGACTTCGTTCTTAGTCATTCAAACTCAACTTGGCATTCACAAGATAATCGGCGATTTGTTGATTGTTTAATATCATTCATTCGCAAACCATTTTCATTCGTATTCACCCACATAAGTTAATCAGTCACCTCAAGGCTTTCTTTCTTTCACTTCTCCTTTAGCATTTTATTCTGAAATCATAATAATAATCCAATCATTGAACAATGTGGTGTAATTGAACAACATAAATTTACGTTCGGCTGGCATTGCAGTGATGAATAATGAGACAAAACAATATAAAACCTATCGGAATTATTTACCTGAGGAAATACCTTTTTGAGACGATTGTTTAGGTGTTGGCGTACCGCGCTCTTTCCTTAATATGAGCCACTTATATGCTGGAAAGCTGGTCGGGCCTAATCCGTTGTTGTGTTCATGAAACTCTTCGAGTCAAACTTACAAGAATGGTTTGATACAAAACAAGGCGCCTGCAGCCATCAAGCAGTTAAAATATATTTTCAAAGCCAGCTAAAATATGTTCTTTCAGGCAGTTTGCTGCAGTTTTAATGCTTCGCTTAATGTTACTCCAATGATAAATCATGATCGATTTATTTCGATTAACAATTCACCTCAATCATTCCACTGATACACTAACTAGAGCAATGGTATTAAAAAGTCCATACTTAATTTGATCAATTTGATAATCTTTGGTGTACTAATTGATTAGTATGAAATATTATTATTTAATACTCGCAAGATCGCAATTGAATGCGATAAACCCAAAGGAATTTTTCTTATATATTCCTTTAGTACATTTAGTCAAAAAGAATTAACAAATATAAGAAAGAATAATGCAATAAAACCAAAATTATCACTACTTATAGCTCACTATCTGCATACAATTTGCGCTAAATTTGAAATTTTCGAATTTGCAATTATAATAATAAGGATTATACAAAAACCATCAATCCGATCAACGCCAAATCTTTACTAATTATGTATAATGAAATGAGCTGGTAGATAAACAAAGAATGATAAATGTGCATAGAAAATATTCATTGAAGAGAATCAAATAAAAAACGGCTATAATAACACGTCCTTTTGAACGTATGTTTTAACCAATCTATTAATAAGCGAGGAAATGAACAAATTTACAAACAAAATCATTTCGAAATTTTAAATTAGCATTTTAAACACTGATTTAAAAAACGCGCTTTGGCAAATTACTTGTAGTACAATCATTTCCAATAACTGTCAGATAAACAAGTAAACAAAATAGATAAAGACTTACAGTAAACGAGTGTTAAGAAATTTTATAAAATATTTATAATACAACAACAAAAAATATCAGAAAATGAACGTTTTTTCACCTCCGCAAAGACAAAAACTGTTTAAAGAACAGAACAATCCGTGTACTTGTAATTCATGCTCTCATCACATTCAAACAATTCATTTGTTATTATATAATTCAATTACCCACAAAATAATTATGGTCATTACCTAATTCACCTATATATGATTCGCATGATACACGGCAAGATAACAAACAATTGCGCTCGTTTTTTATCTGGAGTAAACATGCTACTGTAGTGAATTAAAATGATGCTTAACAGTTTAATACAATAATTGAAAAGTTGTTAAAATTAGCTTTATGTATTCTAAGCTCATGTTAACAAGTTAACTGTATTCTTTATGCATAGAAATTTGAGGTTATTTATTACATCTAGGTAATAATTAAAAAGTAGAAGAAATATGTTAGTAGTAGTAAATACATAATTGATTGTTGATGCATCACCGACAGGCGTACATTTAGCGGGCGTTTTGCGTATGTGTCCTTGTCACTCAAGAGAAGACACACCTTCAACATATCGCTGTGTAGCGTCGGTACGCACCCAATAATTAATAATTAGCAACGTATTATTATCACTGCAAATATTCACAACCGCGCAATGTACATGCCTGACAATTCACAATCAATTTGCATATCAAGCGATACGTCGTGTTTTCCACGTTCCTTTCGCCGTTTAGATTCGAAACAAAAGACAAACGTTTTTCAGATTCATTTAGATATGTTTAGAAATATGATTGGAATTAATGGTTGATTCGAAATGAATTAAATTCTCATTGGTAATGACGAATGAAAGAATGACCGTCGTTGCAGTTCAACAATCCCAATCCAATTGGAATTAACTCACTGCATTCGGGAGTGGCTAAAAATAAACATAATAGCTTAACGTTATCATAATGATGTTACCATTAGCGCCACACCTTTGATACCTTTGATGTAACATTGAAGAGTTCGTTATGTTCGTGTCAAATAAATGCGTGCCGCGTGCGTTGGTCATCAACTATCCGACGGCAATATATTTTCATATTACTTACTATTTTATGCATTATAACATATTTTATTTGTCTGAAAATAATATAATAATGCACAATTGAAATTTGAAACACATTTTAATGCAACTGCTAGACTATTATAAACCTTGTAAAGCTGAAACGCATGGAAAAAAAGTATTTTTGTGTTATTTCCAAGAGGAAAAAATGTAGTAGTATAATTAGTTAAGAGAAGATAAATAATATTAAAATTTAAAATTGTTTATTCAATAATAAACATCTTAGACAATGCAAATCTTACTTCAATAGGTATTTGCAAGTTGAAAAATTATTACTGAATTATTGCAAAACTCATGTACTCTACGCCATCTCTTAAAATACATCACAAACTTTATGGGAATCTCAATATTGGAATATATAGATGCCGCATTAATTTTTTTTAATTTTACCAATATAACAACAATGAATATATTAGACATAAATCAGTTTATTTATAATATAATCAGTACTTTTAGATTTTATTTAAAATATTTCTTTAAATTATTCATAATATGCGTCGGTACAAGACTCCCACTAGACGATATTTAAAATCACATGACACTCAAACTTTAGCACTTTCTGCTAGATGTCATATGATGTTATCACGTGAATTCAGTGCCAGTAATGATCAGCTGTCTTCTGGGGAGTGGTTGAGGGTTGTTTTATCAGAATTTCAACGTTTAAACCACGAAGTTAAATTGTAAGTAAGCAGTAATTAATCATATCTACGTTTTAAAGTAGTTGGGCACTCTGTTATACGCGTACACTAGGAAGGCACGTGAATATTGATTTTGGGGCCCATTACTGTTTACCTTGAACTATTTGCTTGTATACACTTTTCTACCCTTGTCACATCAATCGGTTGTTTCATCATCATTCATATTAATTGCAAGTATATTTACCATTAATGCTACTCGTATGTGTTCCAATTTTAACACCTGACATTGACTTAGACTTTGTGTAATTGATATTTCAATTATGCCTGAAGTTACCCTGCGTCCGTTTAAATGCACTAAAATAGTTTTAGTTCTAGCTAGACCTACATTCAATCAAGACAAATTCATAACTTATATAAGCAAAACATACAGTGTCCACCAAGTCATATGATCAATGATCACTTAGTACTCATAGTCATAATCATACACTAGTAGCATGCATTTTTCAATGTTTCTAGTATCTGCGTTATGCTGAGAAGAAAACTTATTTAAATGAAACTCTATTCAGGTAAAGATGACGGAATACTGGCTCATTTCTGCGCCTGGCGATAAAACATGCCAGCAAACATGGGAAGCAATGAACAATGCTACAAATAAGCAAAGCAGTGTGTCTGTGAACTACAAGTTCCAAATTCCAGACCTTAAGGTTGGTATAATTTTAAAACACAAGTATTGTATTTACAAGGGTTGTATTGTAGGTTGGAACATTGGATCAGCTTGTTGGGCTATCTGATGATTTGGGTAAATTGGATGGATTTGTTGAGCAAATCACGCGCAAAGTGGCTGCGTATTTGGGTGAAGTTCTTGAAGATCAGCGCGACAAGCTGCAGGAAAATCTGATGGCAAACAATAGTAAGTGTTCCATTTCTAATTTATTTATTTTCTTTGCTAGGTTTTGATTTCTAATGAGTTTGCATCTTGAATGCACTGAATTGTTGTCTAAAAACTTGATTATGAAAATAGAGGGGTGCCGAAAGCGATTTTCAAAACATAAGCTATCATTTCGTCGGCGATCGAGTCCGAATAAAGAAGAGAAGCATAAACCTAGAGAAGAGACGAACAATTTAAATGAAACTCGAAAAGATACACCTCATCGTCGCTCGACATGTATTAAATGGTTGAAAACACCATGTGATGAATGTCTGGTGGGAGGCGGACATGGCAAGCCGCCTGATCCTAGTCCTTCATGCAGCAATACGTGTACCACTTATGATTTAGTATCCTCGGCGCATGCTAGCGATGATGATGCTTCAGATCTCGACAATAATAATGCAGAATGTCTTGATAACGAAACGTGTCATGATATCAACGATAACGGAAATATAGATACATTATTGCAAAGTTGCGATACGACTGATAAGAATGACAATGACTGCAACGGTATTATCAAGGACAATGAAGAACGTCGAAAGAGCAGTAGTGGTGCTGCTCTTCATTTGGGGCTAGGTCAGTGGCTGTTGCACTGTCCACTGTTGTGCCAGTGTTAGCCACCACACCTCTCACCAGGCTTCTCAAAGTAGCGTTATGTTTCTATTTTTGTTTAATTTTTTATTTAAATTATAGTATTATTTCAGTCTCAATACAGCATTGCATTCCCTCAGTCAGTCTTGTTAACACTAATTATTAATTTATAGCTTTTGTTATTTATTGAATGAAACACCATTTTTTATAAACTTCTTTATGTTCAACTTGCGTCGCATTTGCAATCATTTAAAATCATCGTACTTTACAGGCGATTTGCCCAGCTACATCACGAGGTTCCAATGGGATATAGCCAAGTATCCAATCAAGCAGAGTTTGAAGAACATTGCTGACATTATAAGTAAGCAAGTTGGGCAGATTGACGCTGATCTTAAGACTAAGAGCACGGCGTATAATAACTTGAAGGGTAGCTTGCAAAGTTTGGAAAAGAAGCAAACGTAAAGTTGTAACACATTTACCATGCATCACTAACTAATTGCTTTTGTATTTTAGTGGTAGTTTATTGACCCGCAATCTAGCAGACTTGGTTAAGAAGGAACATTTTATCCTTGATTCGGAGTATTTAACTACTTTGCTAGTAATTGTTCCTAAGTATGATGCGTGAATTATGAATTGAACTTGTGCTAAGGGATGACGTTTTTAGGGCTTCTTTTAATGATTGGTACTTGCATTATGAAAAGCTCACTGATATGATTGTACCGCGATCGACTCAATTGATTATTCAAGACGCCGAATATGGATTATTTACGGTTTCTCTGTTTAAGAAGGTCGTTGAAGAATTTAAGTTACATGCCAGGGAAAAGAAATTTATTGTGCGTGAGTTTACTTACAACGAGGAGGAATTGGCTGCTGGCAAAAATGAGATTACAAAATTGGTTACTGATAAGAAGAAGCAGTTTGTAAGTCTTTAATTAACTGATAGTAATTATTATTGATCGAGAGATAATTTTAGGGCCCGTTGGTTAGATGGCTAAAAGTGAATTTCAGTGAATGTTTCTGTGCTTGGATTCACGTCAAAGCACTGCGCGTATTTGTTGAATCTGTTTTGAGGTATGGATTGCCAGTCAATTTCCAGGCAATTTTAATCCATCCCCATAAGAAGATGACGAAACGATTGAGAGAAGTGCTAAATCAGTTGTACGGTCACCTCGATAGCAGTGCTTTACAAGGTGGTGGTAACATTGATGTAAGTACAACAATAATTTGAAGATTCTTACATGATTGAGAACTTAATTTTTTAGAGCGTTGACATTCCTGGGTTGGGATTCGGACAGTCAGAATATTATCCATACGTATACTACAAGATAAACGTGGATATGATTGATGCAAAGCCCTAAACATGTACCAATGTACCCACAGTATAAGTACCGTTCAATTTCAATACTTTATTCATAAAAGTAAAATATCATATTAAGTGCAATAATTTTAGTTTGCAAATTTAATTCATTCAACACATAATTGAAACTTACATGAGGATATTCTTTTATCAGTCGAACGCCATGGGTACACTTTGTACATTTGTATAAAACCAATAATAGTTTGCAACATAGTAATTTTTGTTTGTTCGCTAAAAGTTTACAGTATTGTTAAAAATGGTAATTAATTGTACATAAATATACTCTGGAAAGAATATCGCTTCTCACATGGTGTAAATAATTACAAAAGAGAAGCGGTAGTAAATGTCGTTGTTGCGATGATCATGAGTTTATATATTCCACACTATAGTTTAAATTTGATGCTATATGATTAATTGTTGTTACTATAAGGTAAATGATAGAAATGTTATGCAACTGATCAGGCGACCTCCGCGGTGAGCAATGAATAGAAACTGAACTTCTTCACGTGTTAGTTGTTATCGCATTCAATAAAAAATGTAGGAAGATAAAGATAAATAAAATTTTAAAAACAGGTACTCTTGTATATTTAACATGTAAACAGGATTTGTCACAAACATATATGAAATATAAATATAAAAATAACATGATTTAGGTAACTTCTCGGCGTTCCGGATTTTCCATTCTGAAATAAGAAAAACAATTTTTGATATTGCCAATGACATGAATGAAATTAATTTACCTATGAATGGCGACTGCATCATCTTTAATAAACGAAACATCTTGAGGAGTAAGAAATACATACTGTGATTGCTCATTGCTTTTGGCGTGATGTATAAGTATTTTAATTGAAGTACTTCGATTTTGCGCGTCCTATACAACATTTTAAGTTCCGAATTAAGTTATGAATTTTTAATTATGAATAAACTCACCATATATACATCGAATTCATCCAAAATATAAAATGGAAAATCTAAAGTTTTCCACAATGAATACAAGAAGGCAACAGTCGCAAATGATCGTTCTCCACCTGATAATTCCTTGCTTGAAGTTGGTTTAGTGCGTCCGCTAGGCATTACGACAATATCCAATGTTTCATCATCATAATTGATATTCATATTTCCCTAAAATTTCGTTTCAGTTAATCATAGTCTATATACACATTAATATACTAACTTGAAAGTTGCGGCATTTAAGAAAATTGATAAAATGGTACTTTGCATATTCCTTCAAATACTTTTTGGTATAAACTAATTTCTGTTTGCGCCCAACTGCTTTCTTTTCCAGTTCAATTAAAGTAGCATGTAAATCTATCATGGTTTCACGATGAACTTCGATTCTATCATTAATGAGATTATATTCATCTCGTACTTTGGTAATGTCATAGTTGGTATGTCTCTGTAATTGTTGATTGATATCACTGAGTTTCTCTTCGATAACAATTGGTCTTCGAAGCTTCCTTGGCCTATCACCATGAGCCTCTTGTAATCTTGCTTTGGTTTCCTCCCAATCTTCCTTTAATTGTGAAACACTATAGTGTTGGTCTGTAACTTTTTTCTCTTTTTCCTCCACTTCTTTTCCGGCTCGACTCAATTCATTTTTTATCGACTGTACATCACGTTTGCATGTTTCGATTTTCTCCAGTATTATATTTCTTTCTCCCTGTCCTTCAGTGAGACGGTTAAGCTCTTTCAACTCATCATTGAATTCCTCAAGCTTTGTTCGTAATTGACTCAACACCAACTTTTTATCATTAATCTGTTTTTCCAATTGCTCACTGTCAGTTTTCAAATCATCGATAGTGCCCGCAGTGTTTATTGCCTGTGAGTTAAGATGTTGTATTTGACGCTTAATCTCAGACAACTCCTGCGCAGTTTTTGCAGCTTTCTGCGTTAATCTCGTTATTTCCTCCTTTATTGTGCGTGATTCATTCTGAATTCTCGCAGCTTGTTCCCCGAGTTCCTTGACAGTTTGTGTTACTTGCTCAATCTCCCGTTTACATTGGTGGCTAATATCGCGTGTGTTTACTTGTATGAACTTTGGCTGTTTCAGACGACCAGAATACATCTTATAATTTGGATGTGGGTAGAAAACATCCGCAGTTGGTGTTAAAGCAAGTCTGCAATTTTGCGGTACGGTTCTATAATTTTTCATAATTTGAAATCCCAACGCCTTGTCAGGAAGTAAAAGAACTGTTTCGATTTTAGAATAATCTATAAGGCAATTCATCACAGTAGGATTATCCACTGATATAATATCCTTGAGACGAATACAATCAGAATGTGTTGCAACCTCATTACGCGATGTCGAGTAAACCTACACAAAGTTATTGTAGTGCCAAACACAATTGTTGATAAGTATTTACCTGTTTTGAAAATCCCATAGCTATAATAGCTGGTTGAGGCATATCTTTAGGCCACACAGATTTAATAATTCTTTTCAAAAATTCAGCATCAGCTTGCGAATTAACAAGAAACGTACGAAGCAAGCTAGCCCCTAAATGTGCTTCGACTGCTAAAGACCATTTATTATCTTTAACAGATAAATGTGCGCCAATTGGTCCAATAGGTGATTTACTAAAATTTTGCTCATTTCCTTTTATAACATTTATCAAACGTATATAATGTGATCCATATATGGCATACGGGTTTCCTGAATCTCTTCGTAATTGCGAAATTTTATCATTTAAAACGTCTGGAACATAATATATGTTAGTATTTTTTACTTAGCTTATTTAAAATATTACTAATTTTATTAGAAGATGTTCTAAGGCGTTCTTGCAAACTGTTATGTGTCGTTTCCTTTTCTCTCATATCTTCACTGTATTTTGAGATGCTATCGTCAAAAATAGATAACAGATTATCCTTCTCCGCCTTGTCCTTTTCAAGGCAGCTAAGCTTTGCTATTCTTTCTTGTTTTTCTTTCTCAATCATCTTTTCCCTAAACAATAAGCAATTCAATTATTTAATGTAAATTGAACGTATTTTGTAATTTATTTACCGTTCATTAAAATTACTTATCAAATTCTGAACGGATTCATAATCCTGCTTCTTAAAAGTCAATTCCCGCTCAACTGAAGCAATTTTTGCCTTTTCATCGTTAATACAGCTAATGACTTTACGAATATTTGCAGCAAGGTGCTCATAATTTTCAGCTCCTCCTTCAATCTGACTGTCAAAATCATTAAGTTCTTCTACTAATTTGCTGGAATTGCAATAATTAATTCAAGTTAATAAAGATATTGATACTACTCGTACCTTGCTTTATGTGTTTCCGCGTTGCACTTCTCACGTAATTCACTTACAAAAGTTTGTGCTGACATCAAATCCTTAGTTGCTTGGTCTACCATTGCTTTCTGATCATCATATTTCTTTTCAACAGCAGTCCCATGAAACCAT
The DNA here is from genome assembly GCA_963978815.1 of Aleochara curtula. NCBI lineage: Eukaryota > Metazoa > Arthropoda > Insecta > Coleoptera > Staphylinidae > Aleochara > Aleochara curtula. The sequence goes on along the minus strand of OZ022216.1, from coordinate 11,764,820 downwards.
GCCAGTTCACCTTCTAAAGTCTTGATCTCATTCCTAAGCTCATCTTGCTCTTCAGTTAATTTTATTTTTTGATGCAATTTTTTAGCTTTTTTCACTAATGACAACTCATCTACTTTCTTCCCCTTGAATTCATCCATTGCCATAGATTGCATTTTTAAGGCCTCCTGATACAAGGTTGTTAGTTTATTTATTGTTGTGGCTCGATGAAATAAATTATATCTCATTTTTGGATCTGCAGTATTCAAAAAGTCTCTGGCTGTGTCCTGACTGAGGATACACACTGGATTCTCAAGTTGTATATTTAAATGCTCAGTTATATTGTGTAGAACTTTCATTTTAGTGGGAACCATGCTACCTAAAATCTTAATTAGTTGACAACTACTATAGTGTAAAATATAACTGATTATAGTACCAGTGGCAGTATTAATTTTCAGGGTACTTGCACCAGTCTTTGAAATTGTTCTAATGATACGTATTTCAGATCCATATTGTTCAACATCATAGGCATGCTTTCCTGTATTTTTCAAAATAATTTCAATGCTAGCTGAAGATGCACCAACCTTCACAAATGCTAAAACCAAATGTGTAACAAAAAGTGAAGATAACGGAGGTATATGTAATTACTTTTAATGTTTTGTACAGTCCCTCTATTGGTTGATCTAGCTTTAGCACCTAAACCCAATGATATTGCCGCCAAAATAGCACTTTTGCCGCTACCATTGTTCCCAGTTAAAAAATTAACATTGCATTCAAAGTTTACTTCGAGATACGAATGACACAAAAAATTTTTCAATACAATTAATTTAATTTGCCCCGCTCGCTAAAGAAAAACGTTTTAGTATGCATTAGTAGCGCGTATTTGGTACATACATTAGATCCATCGTCCGGCTCTTCTGCGATTGTTTGAGATATATTTTCATCTTCAGAGTCTGCGCTGCTGCTGGTACTGATATGCCGCTTGCGATTAGACATTTTAATTATTCTTATCACTTAACATCTAATATTCGGAGTGATTTTTACTAATCCTACGTTCACATAACACCCACAAAACACTATTCCAAATAGTCGTTACACTGGCATTCACTGGCATTGAAATATAACCTTCAAGGAACGCAAGCATCGCGCGTACCAATGAGTACTGGAGAAACTGTAAATAATAAACATAGTTTCCCGCTCTTTGTTAGTGACGGGTGGTGACGGGAAAAAACGGAATTTTTTGCTAACAGGCATTTATTTTTTTGATAGCGTTGTAATGATGGAAACTTATTATACATATATTAAAGCATTTTCTTGAACTTCAATACGTTTTAGTGGAAGTTGAGATCTATGTTTCGGCTTTTTTTCATATGTTTGTATGATTTCTACAGTGCTTCCAGCAGGCCATTGTATGCTATCATTGATCTTAATATTATTTCCAATAATGTTATGGTTTGTTTGAGGCTCAGTACTCCTATTACTATAACATGCATTATTGTCTGGCTGAGTTCCATTTAATTGGTTACCAGAAAATTGACTTGTTCCAGCGGTAAATTTGGATATTGTTTTTTGATGATGTTGAGTTGCATAAGTAGACCCTTTGGAACAGCCAGGCTATAAATAAAAGTAATTTTGGGTGTAAAAGTTTACATGGTACATATTTCGTATTTACATTCTGTGTTTTAGACGTGCGAGCTTGAATAGTGTGCAGCAATTTTTGCGATTCCGGGTTATATGGTTCGATTTCTAAAATTTTAAGTAAATCTACTTTTGCTTCGTTGTACTGTTTCAAGGCTTCTCTGGCGAGGGCTCTTCTATGTAATGCTTTAACATATTTATTATCTAGTTGCAAGGCAATGGTGCAGTCGCTTTCAGCACTTTTAAACTGCTTCAGTTTTAAATAACATAATGCTCTATTGCAATAATATGTTTGATCTAATTTGTAATTCTCTATTGCTAAAGTATACGCTTTTATGGCATCTTCCCATTTCCCCATTTTTACAAATTTGTTGCCCTTTTCTTTCTCTTCAACAGCAGCTTTCATTAGTTCTTCATCAAATTCATCACTGATCTCCGAATCATCTTCCACGTCAAGCTTATCGATTTTATTGCATTCTGCTTCAACATCAAAATGATCCCAGTAAGAAAAATCTTTAGGCATTTTCGAATTTGGTTTGGGTATTTCTGCTTTCTTCTTGATTTTCTTAGACTTTCTTTGTTTAGGCTTCTAGAAAGAAAATATAACTATTAACAAGAATTTGTTTCAATCACAAAACAGCTTTACACACACATTTTCAATGTTTTCTTCAACGTTTCTCAATGATTCTTCTTTGCGTTTCATTTCTTCACCCCAAACTCTTATGTCTTTGCAAAATTCTTGCAAATCAGCGTTGTTATCCTTTAGTTGTTTCTGTAATTTAATTGGATCCATTTTTAGAGAACCACCCAAGCGTTTACAAGTAATTCGCATAGATTGTTTGATCTGGTTTGATCAATATATCAAAACAACATCACTTTCATAACAGCAATATTAATTAACACAGCCGCCTGTTTAGAATATATTATTATCCTAGAAACCCAGTTGACAATCGTTTCTAAATTGTTGAAGAGAACATTGAATTTCAAATTTTGTTAACATTTTTGAAATAAAAGTGTATTAAAATAATTCAGCGTATCGCCGAACTTAGCCGAACTGGACAGCAAATGAACCGAATCAACCGAATTACCTATATAACCTAATAAAAACACGTTGCGGAATTTCTGTTGTTTCTGTTTGCAGCAGTTTGCAGTTGGGTTGAATGGTTTTGTGTTGTTGATGTTTATTTACTTAATTGAAAATGGATTTTAATCCAGAGGTAAATACATTAATGCTGGTGATTATTTAAAATTTTGATTATAATTTGTAGGAGTATCAATTCAATGAATCAGATGAATCTGACTCATCTTGTGAAATTGAAAATGGTCCTAATACTGAATCAAACAATAACAAAAGAGCGGCAAATGATGATTTGCCTCATGAGAACAAGAAAACCAAATCAGATCTTTACAAGCAGCCAACAGCTGAAGAGTTAACCCAGCTGAAAGAAACTGAAAATTTATTTAATTCAAACATTTTCAGACTGCAGATACATGAGTTGTTGGGTGAACTCAAACCAAAAGTGAAACATGAAGCATTTTCTATGAGCTGGTTTGAGGAGTTCAGAAATAATCTTAAAAGCATACTAGAGTATGGTGAGCAAAATCTAAGTGAGTGGAAAAGAACTAAGAAACCACAAACTCATTTTCAAAGATTTGTTAATTGTAGCATTAAGATGGAGAAAGTGCCATGCTCTGCTCAAAATATAGCAATGAAATTTTTAAAACCAATTAACATAGAAATGCAGGGATTACTAAAAAATATATCAACATCAGATATAAAGTATACAATGGATATAATTGTAACTATGAGTAAAAATATGTTCCTAGAAAAGGACTATCTCAATAATAAGTACTTTTTGAAGAAAGCTTATTACATGGCATATATAGAAACTTACTTAAACAATTTAGAATCAATTGCTTCCATAAGACAGAAAGATTATTTACGCAATAAACACTTAAAATACTTGGAAATAATACCTTCCAAGAACAATCAAGTGAGGGTGAATGTGTTTGTTGTTCCTGAAGCTGGCTCATTCCAATTAAAACGTTTTCAACCAATTAAGAATAATATTAAAGATTTAGAATTTGAAGAATTTCAAGATTTTTCTGTTTCTGAACACAGTGATAAAGGCACTTATTTATATAATGCATTATTGCTGTTTGACTTCACTTTGGAACACAATTTAAGAACACAAGAAGAAATCCTCAATTGTGACAATATTAAAGATGGCATTAAATTATTATTGACTTGGCTGCATCATAGACAACTAAATCACATATATTATGGCTTTACAAATGACTTGTTAATACATATGATTCACTACCTGTTTGTGAAAAAGAAAATCAACAAATTTATGAGTTCTTATCAAGTGGTACGGATATTTTGGACGTGTATATCTGAATTAAAAGACAATCAAAAGCTTACAATAGCTGATGATGTCAAGGAAGATGATTTGCAACAATATCCAGGCTTTACTTTGCTTGACTCAAGTGGAATTTATAATGTCGCTTCATTATTGCAAGAAAGTGTTTTGGAGAAAGTTAAATCTGAAGCCAAACTAGCATTGAACACATTGGATAGCAGCAATTTTAATGCATTTTCGCATTTATTTACAACATCGATGCCAATTGTTACACAATATGATCTAATTTTGAAGTAAGTGATATTCTCTAATACTCATTGACTTATGAATTAATTTACAATTAATCTTTACAATTCTAGAATATGGGATTTACATAAGTTCCGGAAAATTTACGTAGACTGTACGGAAGAAGATAAATTCAACTATTTCGGATTTTATAATTTATTGATTCGAAATTATATTGAGAAAGTCTTGAAATATGGATTGACTAACAGGATAGTAGAACTTATACCAATATACCATAAAGATGACAATTGCATAATGTATGGTATCAATCTGGACGAGAATAATTGTTATAATATAATTGAAAAAGGACCACGTCAGTATGAGAAAGGTGCTGAAAAGTTTAAGTCATTTTGGGGTAAACTTGCAGATCTTAGAAGGTAAGAAAAATTCATTTAAAAATCATTAAGACTTAAATTATATCGTATCTATCTTTTAGGTTCAAAGATTCCTCAATATACGAAGCGGTTTATTTTGAAAGTGTTAAAACTATTCAAGATAAACGTCATATTGTACCTGAGATAATTAAGTTTGTAATGAGTGAGAAATTGGAATTGAATTTCCAACTGAATGGTATCGAAATGGAAAATTGTCTAAAGCTCGATCACATAAAATATCCTTTCGCATGTGGATCATCAGAGGACGCTACATTAAAGATCAAAGTGGCCCAAACAGCGTTAGATAAAATTTTAAGGAATTTAAATATTCCATTACCAATTACGGGACTTCAGTGGATATCCGATACATATGCCTACGCTGATGTATTTCCGCCAGTACCAACAAGTCATAATTGGAAGCGCTTAAAGTGCATTGAGCGTGGTGACTTTATTATAATGGATGAGGAGCCGCAAGAATTTTTAAAGCTGCCCCATTTAGTGGAACCAATAGCATGTGTTTTTCAATTGGGTTAGTACAGTTTAAACATTTTCTTTAACATGAAGTAACCAATTATTATTTTAGCGGCGAACACCAAATGGCCCAAGACATTGGAAGCCTTACGTGCGATGAAAACCATATATTATTTTGAGCTCTCAAAACTTCTGCGGACTGATCATGCAGTTTTGTCGTCTATTCATGATGAATACGTAGATGTGTTTTATATGGGTTATATATTCCGATTGAGTTTATTCCTGCCGAAAGAAGTTTCTTTGATGAAAAAGGATGTGACTGAGGATGGTGTAACCTTCTATAGGGACACGGAGGCTAGTTTAGAAATTGAAAATAATTTAGAGGTATTGCCAAAAGTGAATGGTGCTTTGAATGGACTGCACCAGGAGCATCCAAGTTTTGGACCTTCCACCTGTCTTATAAAACGATGGCTGCGATCACAAATGCTTGACGCTGATCATATTAGTGATGTCGTTATCAATCTTTTAAACGCCTCTTTATTTATCACTACAGTACCGTATCATGGACCTGTTCTACCACAAGTGGCGTTTGTGAGATTCCTAAAGTTTATTGCTGAGTTTGATCCAGAGTTTCATACAGTTTGTGCTAATTTCAATAACATGAATAGCGTTGAAGAATTGAGCGATATTGATGGCAATTTTTTGCGTGCTAGACACAACTATAATGCACTGCATATTATTACACCTTTTGATAATTTCAAATCAGTGTTCACAAAAAATAGTCCAACAAAGCTTGTGTTACGCCGACTTAAGTGTCTTGCATCTGCAACGTATAAGAGCTTCTTGAAGGTGACAGAGGATGGAAGTGAATTTAATTATATGGTGAGTGTTAATATCAAGTATTGGGATATTTGAAATGTAATTTTGTTTTAATTTCTAGGACTACTTTGTTCCAAATTTAACCGGATATGATTTATTGATTCATTTGAATGCTTCTGTAAATGTAAGAAGATACCAGCAAGTAAATCGCGATCAGAAATTGATTTTACATCTTGAAGAATATGATGACACTCAGTGCAAGTCCATACCGGTTGTAGGATTTGAGCCAATTGAACTTTATCTCAAGGAGTTAAGGGTAAATTCGATTCAAAATCATTTTATAAATTTATTTTTCTATTTGAATTTTATTATTACAGTCGAATTATGGCCAATATGCTCTATTTTTCCATGATTTCTATGGTGGTAATGTTATTGGAGTCTTGTGGAAACCAAACATTTCTGAAGAAGTGCAATTCAAGGTAAAAGAATAAATTTGCAAACAATAAACTTAATTAACCATATTACTCATAATTATTTACTTTCAGGTATCATCTACTCATGGTTGTAGAACAACACCAAGTGATAAATTAAAAATTGATACTGAAGCACTTGTGGAAAGTTTTTATATTCATGGTAAAGGAATTATAAGGACAATAGACATACAGTAAAATCAAAAGAAGTTTATATAATTTAAATCAAACATCTTAAAATTGGTTTAATTAACTACCATAAGGAAGTCCTTGCTATTCATTCTAGGAATGATCAGCAATTACTTGTATTGAAAAAATTGTGTTGATTCTCTAAAATTATAGTTTTAATTTTTATTTAATATTTCTAACAATAAATGTTTCAACACAACAGAAGCAACAAATTATGTCTAGCAAAATTTATACATAGCTTTAATGACAGTCAAGCATATGGATTAAACTTTGATTAACTTTGTGATAAAAGCCATATGCATATAACATAGTCCATATACAGTGCTTATTTGAGATATTTTCATAGAAATTTGTCTGTAATGAAAAATAGTAGATCTTTGCATTCTTAATTAACAAGAATTATCTTCTAATTCTTGTGCTCAATAACTAGTTTCTCAGTTGTGTATAGTTGACCGATAATGACCTGAAATTGACATATTGAGAAACGAACAATAACTACAATTATTTAATTAACCTGGCGTTTAATCATCTCATAATTTTCTGTTGCTTCTTTCAGTTTGGCTTTTATAATTTGCTGGTCGCGTATTTCCTTATTCATTCTAAATGTATCTTTGATCTTCCGAAGTGCATAATTCCTAAGAGATATCACAGTTTTACTTAAAACTATTTTAAGAAGCATACGATAAGTATGAAACTCGATAAAAGTATTGAAAGTGCAGTATAATTTTAGGTTACCTTACCTAAAGTTATAAGAATTAAACTTTTGCGATTCCCGCAATAATGATTTATACAACCCTAAAACTGTTCGTGCATTAGCAGTCATGATTTATTTGTTTATGATGTGTTGGCCCAAGAATAACTATCCGTGAACTAATTAATGTACACAATTTTCAGCAGATAAGAAGTGACTGACATGTAGCAACATGCCGAGAACATGGATCGTTTCTACCAAGTGAATGATCGATAAGTGATTTAAAGTAAAATGGAAAACTCTGTTAATATTATAATTATCAAACAAAAAGTTAATAGACATATATAAATAGCGACTCAGAATATTTCAATTATGCTGTTTATTTGTAAAGCGAGACTACATAAATCTTTTGTTTCTGTTGCGGGAATCAGCGCTCTCTGGTGTTTTGTGTCATATTTTCATACAACCAATGTACTTGAGATTAAAAAACTCCGTAAACACCACAGTAAATGTGCTGTACGTGTACTGAATGGTGTAGGTGAAATGACTGGTAAGATTACTAACGATGGGTGCTGTGTTTATAGTAGTGTCAATTGAGCAAGTGTCCCGCGTCTAACTGTGGAATTGGAATTGCAGAAGCAATCGTAATTCGTAAGTGAAATTGTGCAAATCTGCGTCAAGCATGGAATTGGCAGCTACACCAGGTGCCGAGGGGCCTCCAGAGGATACTATCAAACCAATTGGATGTACCCATTACAAAAGGAAGTCAAAATTTGTGGCAAGTAGCTGTGCAATTAAAAAATTATTTAAGCTGGAATACTACACGATACTTGATTGGTTAAGTCAAATATAGCTGCGTTTTCAGTTCACATAAATATCCAAAAATATATTTGCAAAATCATTGATTTACGCATCAAATTCCGGACTCTGCTTTGTTGTATTGTTTATTTTTACCATCTGAAGTACTGCGCTCTCAAGTAGACGCAAATAAAATGTAAAAACACATATGGGAATCGCAAAACTATATACGTGAAAGTTACTTTTCAATGATACATTCAATTTATGAAACTAGTTTTTATTTTCTGTTTATTGTCTTTATTATTTGAAGATGTTCTATGCGAAATAAAGTAGAATTTCACACGTAAAATTCATACATTAAACATTTCATTTGGATGACCTTATTGGTCCACTTAGTAAGGCCAATCGCAAAATCAACAAAGCATAATTATTCCTCATAAACCAACTACTGTGATAATTCATTGTAATAAGTTTCTATTTTCGTTGCAGACACCCTGCTGTAGCAAAGTCTACACATGTCGGTTTTGTCACGATAGTGCCGAAGATCACAGAGTAAATCGCAAAGAAGTTACCGAATTGATTTGCTCCATGTGCGAAACGCGGCAACCAGTTCAAGCCGAGTGCCAAAATTGTGGCACGCGATTTGGAAAGGTGAGCAAGTAATGAAGAAGAACTTATGTAATTTGGCGTTGACTGGGTATTAACAAAAATGACAGCCCGCGCCGTGAATGCGTGGTTGAGTTCACTATTCAGTAGGCTGTATGTGTTATTCAATAACTTTATGAGCAATTACCCAGTCACTTTCTACTTCAAGCTTATGTGTAACTTCTGTTCTCTCCCATTGCTTGCATGCATTTCATTTCACGCAACATTTAAATAACAATAAGATGTATGTCGAGATCATGACTATAATTTCACATTACATTCATATCGTTTCAGTACACATGCTTGGAGTGTAATCTATTTGACGATGAGGATAAAAACCAGTACCACTGTACCGGCTGCGGCATTTGTCGTATCGGTGGAGCCGAAAAATTCTTCCACTGTCAAAAGTGCAATATGTGTTTGCCAGTCCAATTGGAAAATGGGCATAAATGCGTGGAGAACGTCTCCAGGTCGAATTGTCCTGTATGCCTGGATGATATACACACCTCCAGAATTCCATGTCACATACCGATGTGCAGCCATCTGCTTCATCGTACTTGTTTCGAGCAGTTGCTGAAAGCTGGTCTTTATGCATGCCCCACTTGCCAAACATCGTTAATGGACATGTCACGATTATGGAAATACTTGGACAATGAAGTTGCGCACACAACTTTGCCGCCAGAATATTCAAATTACATGGCCGACATATTATGCAAGGACTGTCACAAAGTAAGTGTTAATTTGTTGTCCATAAAAGTCCATTTGTTGTCTATTCACGAGTACTAACATCAATGGATTTGATAATTGTATGGATTGTACGTACATCTACTAACGTGTGACTTTCAGGAGAGCACCGTAAATTTTCATGTTGTTGGCCTAAAATGCACTAATTGTGGATCGTACAACACTTGTAGAATTAAAGGAACGCCATTTCAGGTACAACTGCGCGAGAGCGGTAGAAACTAAAGCAAAATTTCTCTCTAGATAGATTCTTCAAAAGTAATTCACTCTTCAATAGTTTATAGATTTCATGATATTATATAATACTGTACATATAATAATGCATTGCGATTTATTGACGAGGTAAAGCAATCTATATAATAAAAGACCATGTTTTCTCAGGTAGCTATTATAAATTTCATTGATGAAAATAATTATAGCTGAACGAAATAACGTCAATACATGTTCTCTAATTATCATTTTTTTTCTTTAAGAATGTTAACAGTAGTGTCTTTGTTAATATATTCTAGAATATTTTTAACAGCCTCAAGAAGTGTTATCGGGAAACAACATTAATGTGCGACAACGCCCCATTAATGACACCGATTTGTTCACACATCTGTACGCGCTGCAAATCTGCCTCCTACGTCTATTATTAGTATATCCGCCAGTATATTACTTAGGTGTAGAATATAATACCACTTCATGTAAACGTTTTTGTACTGCTCATAGATTTGCTGCCTTATCTCGTAGAGTGTTTAATACTAGATTTGATCCGAAGATAAAGACAAATCATCAAATGAAACAATTTCCATTAATAATGAACAATTTATTAATATTATTTATATAATCTTTTGCAACCGGGTAGGTGCTAGAACATCTTCAGGCGAATGAACGCAAAACTGAACAGTTTTCAACCATCAATTGTCTTAACGAGCCGATCCTGGCTAATAGATGCGGAAATAAAGTGTCTTTTCTTTGTATATATATAATATATTTATATTGGAAGAATATCGAGCTAGGTTTAGTAAGGAAGTGTGAACGAATTATATCCGTAGGAATGTAGTGAGTCTGATCTCATCTGCCATTTATCCTCTAATTTGCGCAATGCGTCCGAACTCCCGTAACGGCTCGTGGAATTGACGGCCTGAGAGTATTTGAGTTCGCGCGCAATGGGCGAATGCGCCTTCAACATGGGCATCGGCAGCGAATCGTCAAATCTACTGCTACTGCTACGTCGTTGCAATTTCGGACTGCGACGATTCATCGTGAGGTCCTGCTGGGTCGCGCTGTGACGCCGCTGGATGCGACTCAGGCTCTCATTCAAACTAAGCGACTCTAGTCTATTTCGTAAAGCGTCCTGGTGTTGCAATGAGTCTATTCGGCTGAGAGAGTCGTAACGGCTAAACGACGACGACGACGGATTAGTCCTAGTGCTGGTTCCGCTGTAGGTGTTATACGTGGGTAGACTCGGTTCGTACGGCACATAGGTGTTGATGGAGTCCATGCGATTCAGCACGTTCTTGCGCGCATACGAATCGTAGCGCGACGATGACGAGCTGTATCTTGTCGTTGGTTCGGAATACATTGTCGAGCTGCCAGCAGCTTTGTACATTGTATTTGGAAGCACGGAAGTCGATGCTGAAGTCGGGCAGCCAAGAGTTCTGCGCGCAACCGGCGGCGAATAATGCGAAGATAAGTTGGTAGACAGCATAGTACCTCGTAAATTACCAATGCCACTCTCCGATTCCACATGTCTGCGAAACGAGGACTGCATTTCCTGTTTCCGCAGGGCATAACTATCGCTATTTCTCCTCATCTACGATTTGAAAATAGTTTATAACTTGGTAATTCTAACTAAACACCTGTTCTATTACATAATCGCGGTGATTGCGTCGATGTTCGTCCATCATCTGTTCTTCCTGCATACGCAGTAATTGTTGCTCAAGACGTTTGTTCTCCAACTGTCGTTCACGCTCCTCAAGCTCTTCTCGCATAGCCGCCAAGCGGCGTTTTTCTCCGATTTGCAGGCGCAATTCGTTTTGGTAAATCTCCTGCTTAATGCGCTCCTAAATTTGATAATTTCTCATTAAATAGCATAGTTTTTCAAAGGGTCTTAACTTACCCGTTCCATTTGCTCACTGCGATCCGAATAACCAGTGTATCCGTTGTATAAATTCCCTGAAGGCATATAACTATGTTTCAGATCCGTGAGTAATCTATCGGCTGAAACATTATTGCGTTTTAATAACATATTACGAAATTTGACAGATCTACACGAAGAAATTGAAGTCGTTTTATAAATTAATTGAGAAGAGCTTAAGTAGCAATTGAAATGAGCAGTTAATCAAGAACAAAGTGAAATCAGTTGAAATAAGTTATGGCAAATAAGAGAAGGCAAAACACACCTCTTGGTGTCTGATTACGATTCAATAAAATGCTACGTGGTTTGTCCATTTCAGTTTTCAGCAGATTATTGTGTGCAGCTTGAATACGTTGATCTAATCTATGAAGCAACGGACTACGATTATTGTGCATCACACAAGATTCGATTGTTGTTTAATTTCTGGGTGGTAAACCAATAAGGTCTAGTTCGGCAGTATTTGTTTCCAAATTAGTCGGTCGTAAGTATTGTATCTGTAGAACGCAAATATAACAATCTGTAGATAATTTAAATAATTTACAATAGCTATAGCTGGCACAGAAACATAAAACTATTCACAACTAAATTATTATACGGTGCAAACAATATATAAACCAGCAGAAATCTAAACATACTACATGCTAAAAATATCTATGATATTAATTGTTTATTTAAGTTGGCGAAATCGGGACATTTGTAATCTATTTAATTGTTTTGCGCTAGAAATCGTCTATTCTAGATTAAAACAAAAACTGGGGACTTTTACACCACATATGAACTATAAACTTACCAATCTTAATATTTGAAAAACTCCTCACTGTTTTGTAATTGCATACACAGTTGATTATATATATGTGCATATATTTTTAAATCTGATTCCTCTGGAAAAGCATAACATTTTTGACAAGGATAAATATTTGGTCGTAGGTTAGGCTATTTTCAGAAGGCAGGATAAATATATCTACCTTAATAATACTCCTTGTAATTATTGGTTTGCTGACGACTAATAATCAACATCCCCCTTAATTCATGCTCTCATAAATCTATAGTTGAACTGGCACACTTAAATGTAGATAACTTAGACTGCAATTGCCACATCACAATGGGTTGGCAGGACTATTTCTAACATCCTACAAACTGAATCAAATTGATAAATATAAATGATGTCTTTATATTTTATCTAGCACATACAATCATCTAAATTATATGAATTCGAATGGTTATATTGATTAAGGACCTATTTACGAAGGAATCACTTTCATATAAAGGTGAATTTCGGTGGTTCTAACACAGGGTAACATCAAGTCAGCCTAATTTAATATTGAATAATCGCTCCGAAAATAATTTACAACTACCTAGAGATTACATGCAGAATCATTACCTTGTCTTAAAGTTTAATAATAAATCTAGTAGCAGGTTTCTTTGGGTGCTTCAGTATATCACACTCGTTTTGATCACAAATGTTTGAGGAATTTTCTTCTTCTTCATCGTTTTTAACATCAGTTTCTTTATTGTTATTGCACACGTACAATTTGCAACCATGTTGCTGCAAATGAACAAGTAATTGCTAACACCACTGCGTCGCGGTTGTGAAATTGGGGTGATGAAACACACGGATTTGTGAAATTAACTACAATTCAAACTAAAGTCATTCTACAACCATATTATCTCTGACTTTCTTCCCAATTCATCTACCCCCTATGAGTTAGAATGGTGTCCTAGAAATAAAATCAATAAAAACAAGGTCATCCAAAATGTGAGACGTTACTGTAGTCGCTCCTGTAGGGGTGCGTTTTGTAGACGCTTCTTAGAGGACGCACTTGATCAAGATTGTTGAAATGCGCGTTACTAGAGTAATCCTTGACGTCATTCAGGATTTGAATGCGGTTGAAATTAAAATTTAAAAAAGAACTTTCAGTGTTTTAACATATTTTGAGAATACCAAAACTAACCCCCAAAAACCCAAAACTAGTAGAAATATTTTTCATAATGAAGTAATTTAAATTACTAAATTATATTATTTTATTTAATTAGTATCCTTAATGATATATAAACCATTTACCAAAACTTAATAGAATTTGTCAACAACCTTCATTACATTATAAAAGTACAAATTGAATTACTTAAGTAAATATTGTTTATTATATTTGTCCAGGAGCTAACTTGCTCTTCACTGCTTTTCCAAATTCATCAGCACCCTTCTGATTAACTTCATTGTATCCTGGAATTTCCAGAGTGCATTTTGTAAACCACCTGGATACATTTGCATAAGATGACACATCCCAGCCAACAGCCTACAAATAAATATTAAATATTATAAATTCACACTTCATGCAAATGGAATGCCTACAATAATGCTGGACAAAGATGCAGCAATTGAAATATCAGCAATGGTCATTTCATTGCCAGCCACATAATTATTCCCTTCGAGGAAGATATCTAAAAAGCCAATGGCTTCCTCCAAATTTGATTTGAGTGATTCCTCAATCTCAATTTCCCCTAAGAAGAGAACTGGGAACTAGAAGAAAATAAAAATCATTGATAATTGAATATTGAATGTATTCAAAAGTACTTACACAAATTGCTCTAATTCTGGGATACAATGTTCCACAATCAAACTGCAAGCGTTGGTCAACAATAGCTCTAGCTTTAGGATCCTTGGGATAAAGTGATTTATTTTTGCCATATTCAGTTGTCAGGTACATGGCAATTGCCCTGCTTTCCCAAAGTGTGAAATCTCCATCAACCAGAGTTGGAACAACATGTTGTGGATTAATCTATAAAAATTATCATGTACATTAAAATGCACTTCAACTAATTTATTCACGATTTAACCTTTACATATTCCGGTTCCAGTTGCTTTTTTTGAAACAAATTAACAATTTGTATATCTACATCAAGATCCAGCGCTTTTGCCACAAGTACTGCACATCTGGATGGTGCACTTGGCGGAAAATGATAAATTGTTAAGCCCATTTTGAAAGAAAATCCACGAAACCTTCTTGTCGAACCGGATTGTTGTTAACAATGTGAAACAAGCCAAACTGAGCCAAACAAGTGGAAGAAGTGGAACATGTACATTTAGAATGAGAAGAGTAAAGGATGGGAGATGTAGTACGAGTCAGGGTCAATGCCTGTGAATTAAAATAATAGTTTCTTCTCTTTCTACCAAATACTTTGCACTGATATCCGCATGAGGGCAATACAAGAAATTGAAACAAATTCATATTGAAATATTATGAATTATAGAAAATTCAAATAAATCAAATATCAGCTTACAAGGATTTGAAATAAGCTTGTAAATTGACATATAAATAATGTTGCCATAATATAATAAATACATATTGACTGATTTGTCATTCATCATCATCATCATCATCATCATGATCATACATAAACATTTATAGTCATGGCATTATCAACATTTGAATGCATAGCATTTACATTGGGTGTTTGTGGTAGCGTACATCTTCTTGTTGCTTTTGTTGATGACCCTGAAAACTCCAATGGAATGTATGGACCACAAACTGCTGATTTCAAACATTTTATGATGGAAATGCAGAAGAATCAAATTGAACAAAATTATGAAACCAAGGCAAAGTCTACAATTCACCCATTTTTTCACTAAGGACTCGCGTACAGCTTCACCTTGAATTGAAATGGAAAAAATATTCATAAACAAGATATATCATAAACTTTGCTATTTATTATTCATATTTCATCAAATATAATTCCAAACAAAACAAGTTCTTATAAAATTTCTTATTTCAATTTGCAAATTGTATCATATATATCAGTACGGCGCTGTTTACCAATTGGAATTTGTTGGCGCATTTTATCACATTCAGTAAAATCAATTTCACAAAGTAGAATTTCCTCCTCATGTCCAGCCTCAGCAATAACTTTTCCCCATGGATTAGTGACTTGTGAGTGACCCCAGGCAATGTATCCTTGAGTGCCTCTTGCTGGACTTATACAAATGATAAACAATTCATTATCAACAGCTCTTCCACGTTGTAATAGCTCCCAATGTAAAGGGCCAGTGGTCATATTAAATGCTGCAGGATAAATAATCATTTGACAACCTTGCAGCCTGTATAATTTAGCAAGTTCTTCAAATCTAATATCATAGCAGACACCAAGCCCAATTGTTTTACCAAAACAGTCAAATGTACTTAATTCATTACCAGCAGATAAAATATCAGACTCCTTGAATGTTATTCCTCCAGGAATATCTATATCAAACAAATGCATTTTTCTGTACTTGGCAATCATCTCTCCACTTGGATTCCATACTGTGCAAGTATTATAGAATTTGTCATCCTTAATTTCTGGTATTGTTCCACCCACTAAACATATCTTATTATCTTTTGCAATCTTTGAGAGTAATTCACAAGTGGGACCATTTGGCACACTTTCAGCATATTGATTGAAGAAATTTGTGCCATAGGGAGAATTAAAGCATTCTGGCAGACAAATTAAACCGGCCCCTTTATTTGCTGCTTCTGTTACTAGACTTTTAGCTTTTTCCAGATTATCATCCTTACTTTTGCCCACACTCATCTGAATTAAAGCAACTGTAACTTTGGACATTTTCCTTGTGATTTGGTAACTCAAATTTGTTTTTAATATACACTTAAATAGCATAATATGTGATTATGTAAATAATATATACGGCAAATCAGTTTATCATTAAGTTTACTGCAAGATAACACAATAATGTTTATGTAAAGTGCTGCTTCTAACCAAGAGCGGCCAATTGAAGAAATTCTATATTCTCGCATGTTCACCGTAAAGTTAAATTGTGTTTAGTTCGCGATGGATTCGATTCAAAAAAAATTCAGTGATAACAATGCCGGTTTGCAAGAGTTTTCACAAGATATTAAAGCTTGGGGTGAACAGTGGAAATGCAAAGATAAACCAACACAAATTGATGAAGAAAACATAAAAGATGTAAGTTGATATCAAAATATAACCTCATTTCTGCAATATAGTTTACAATGTTTAAGAAACAATTCAAGAATGAAACAACATCAAAAAGGGATAATAATAATAAATTTGATGAGAATATAACGCATAAATCCAAGAAACCAAAAGATTTTTCTTATTGGGAAAAATTTGATGCAGAAGCTGAATGTGAGAAAGTTGACAATGAGGATAATCAAGATGACTCAGATCTTAGTGATCAATTTGATGAAGGATTATATGAAAGTGCAAAGTTAGAGAAAGATAATGGCAATAAATTTGTTAAAATTGGCAAATGGGAAGATGCTATCAAAGCTTACACAAAAGCCATTAAACTCTATGGCTATGACCAAACTTTTTATTGCAACCGATCTTTATGCTACTTAAAATTAAAGCAATTTGAGAATGCTGAAACAGATTGCACCTTTGCTTTACAAATAGATAACAAATATGTAAAGGCATTACATAGGCGAGCATTGGCAAGGGAAGGGTTAAAACAGTTTGATAAAGCTAAAGAAGATTTAGTACAGCTGTTAGAAATTGAACCAGAGAATAAAGAATCACAAAAAGTATTAGATACAATAGAAGCATATTTCAAAACACAGGAGAAAAAGGTAAAAATATTTTCATAGTTTATTCATACTTCCTAACTATAGTTTGAATTTATAGGCAAAAAATATCACACAGCCAAGTCAACCAACACAGCGTCCAGTTTCAAAATTTGCAGCTGGAAGAAATAAATTATCAGGTCCGCAATTAAAGGAACCTGTGCATGATGGACCTGCATTCACTGGCACAATTATTGAGCACAAAAAAACAGAACTGAAAGCAGCATCACAGAAAGCACCTCTTCTCAAGAATGCAAATAATGTTAAAGTGACTGACAGCTTTCCATGGCCAGCTGGACATGAAGTAGAAATAATTAATATGTCTAGGAAATCTTCTAAGCAAACAAAAGTACCGTTACGACGCATCCCAGTTAAGGAAACGCTTTCCAAAATAAATGTTTCAAAAATACTAGGTTAACAAGTATCATATATCTGTTATTAACTTAAAAATTACAAATTTATTTAAATATTTTAATGGTTATTATTTTTCGTGATATACATGATTCTTTCCAGTGAAGTACATATGCATTTTATTGATTTATATTAAAACAAAGATTGCTCACAATACAAACAAACTAGTTTCTTGCTTGCCCTAATTACGCGTAGTCGTCTTCACCTGTAAATATGGAAACTGGTATTTCGCGTTTTAAAATAATTGGTCGTATTGGCCAAGGTGCTAATGGGTTTGTAATGAAAGGAGTTGATAAACACACAGATAATCACGTTGCACTAAAACAACTAGCAATCAAAGATCTTAATGAAGGTATACCCAAAAATATTATGCGAGAAATTACGACTTTAAAAGTATTGAAACATGAAAATGTAAACAATGAATATTAAAAATATACAATGATAAAACATATGTGATTTCTAGATTGTGCAATTAGTTGATATAGTACCGCATGGCATGGGAATAGTGATTGTCATGGAATATATGCCTTCTAATTTACATTTAGCAATTCAAAGTTTGGGGGACAAGCTTACTTTACCTATTATTAAAGCATATTTGTGGATGCTATTGGAGGGGGTGCGATACATGCACAAAAACAGCATAATGCATCGAGATTTGAAACCAACAAATTTGCTTATTTCTGATGATGGAATATTAAAAATTGGTGACTTTGGTCTTGCAAGAATTTATGTCGATAATGAACCAGATAGATTGTATTCGTATCAAGTCGCTACACGATGGTACCGCGCTCCAGAATTATTATATGGAGCAATAAAATATACAAATTCTGTGGATATGTGGGGAGTTGGGTGTATTACAGCTGAGATGATAAATCGCGAACCATTATTTCCTGTAATAATTAAAATTCTCTTCATTCCACTTTATAAATAGATTATTTGTAGGGTGAAACTGATATTGAGCAACTTGCGATGGTTAATCACATACTTGGTACCCCGACAGAGGAAACGTGGCCTGGTTTGACTAAATTACCGGATTATAATAAAGTACGCTTTACAAGAAAAAATGGTAATAGTTGGAGTAATGTCATTCCAAATACTACAGCGGAAACAAAAAACTTTATTAAAAGTTTACTGGTATATGATCAAACAAAACGCATGTCCGCTCAAGTTGTAAGGTTATTTTTCTTGTAAATTTGAATGTTTGAATTAATGATATTACAGGCATTACACCATAAATTCTTTAGTGAATCACCTATAGCATGTAGACAATGTGAACTGCCGAAAGGATCCACACTATTTAATCAGGAACATAACGCTGAACTTGAATTAATGATTGCTGCATTTGATCAGTTGCTGCAAGATTTTTAATACTAAAATAATTAAATATTTATGATAAACATAAAGCATTCGATAATTATTTATTTTTAATTTTGATAACAAAATTTATCAATAACAACATTTTAACCGGATTGAACTTCGCCTCGAACTGAGATCATAGATGCTCGATCCAAAACGCGCACATACGCATCTCGAAAACCAAATCGCCAAATTGCCAAAAATGGAAAATATTTCATTATCCAAAAGGAAATGTACATTACTGTATTGTGGTAAATTCGCCAAAGTTTGTAATGGTATGTAGCCATAACATTTTCAGCAAATTTCAAATGACGTCTTTCATTATCTGTCAACTCGGCGTATGCTTTCTTGAACAGTTCACTGGTAGGATTTAATATTTTAAAAAGGCGCGCAAGCATGACTTTTGGATTCAATAGTGGCTGCATTACCCACATTCCATCTATTAAAACGGTAGCGTATTCAAGAAAGTTTGGATCTTGTTCTTCGACATATGGTCTAAATTGTTTCCGAAGTAATTGCTCACAAATTTCACGCGTTTCTTGAACGGAACTTCGACATATATTAAATCGTTCTTCAATTCCCATCATATCACCAACAACACGCCATAAATAAACCCAACATTCTAATCCGTACGCATCGTAATTAATTAGTCCAATTTGTTTAGGGTTTGTTAAAGCGTATCCCATAAATCCAAATTGCGTTAATGCCATATCTAATTGTGTGATATATTTTGATCCAGCAACACAACTGCGTTTACTGGCCGAATTATGCATTCTGCGGACTAGTTGCATTGATTTCCATGTCCTAGAAATGTTTAATAAGAAATAAAGTAATAAATAGTTTTCGAAAAATGAATTAAAACTCACTTTGAACATGGTTTAAAATCATGATTGTACCAAATATTCATATGAACTACGGTCGCCATATAACGTTTGTATGATTTTAATGGTGTTCCAGACTTGTTTGTCATGATGAGAATTTTTAAAATATTTGGTATTGCTAGTAGCGTTACAAGTCCCATTAGTTTTCCAAAAAATAATGAAAATATATTATAATGATAAAACTCTTGGCCTCTGCAAGCAGATACTAAATATTTATCATCCAAATAAAAATAAACTATGGAACCTCTTAAACTTTGCTTCATCAAAATTCGTTGGTAATTGAAAATCATTATATTTATCATTGGTATTATCACATGGTATATTTGCACCTTCGTTTATTAAAGACTCAACAAATCTTTCCGCACTAAAATCTATAAATCACATGATTGCAAGCACTCATCACCGATAGTTACTAAATATATTTGCAAATTTACCTGATTTGTTCGTATTTGAATCACAAACTTCTTCCATGTTGCAGTTGTTGCTACTTCTTTATTTCTATTTGAGCAATTTTACGAGCTAAATATTGACGGTACTCATAGAAGCAGCTACTGAAAGAAAAGTGCGTTATTCAAATAGCTTTATAGTCATAGAATGAGTTCATGGCATCTAAACGAAGCGAAACGATGCGCTTTAACATGCGTTACAACCTTGTTGTTCTTCGCACCAAAAGCCACGTACTGCATTGCACTTCTGTTAAAACAATAATAATTACTTCGCTGTACTTACGTGCGCACTATGACAATATGTTATTATTAATGCATAAGGAAAATTGATTTGAATGAATACGCCTTTGAAAGCCAACCAACGGATGGTTTGCGGTTGATGACTGAGTGCAACTCGCACGCAACTCTGAACACGCCAATTATAAACGCATGAAGTGAAGAATTTCTGAATATTTACCTCATTCAAGATAATCCTAAAATAATATGATTACACTTGTTATTAACAATGTCCGCTGTGTTTGCAATAGTCTGAAGGAATGGCAGGTGAAAGTTTACACGGAGAATTATTACACAATTTCACGGCATATAATCCCACCGCGCTTTCGCCAAGCCCGCTCATTCACTGACGGCTATCGATGTTCGCATTTATATACAGTTAGCACGACATATTCGCAATCCATTAGTTGTTTTTTCATATTAGATGCATCATGTTTATCTCGATTAATTTTTACAAAAAATTTAATGTCGGTGTAGCAACAGATATTCTAATAAAAGTCAATGTCGATTTCGAAATAATAAACTAACTAATTTCGCTTTAAACGTCATTGCGACTTGCAATACAGAAGGAAATTACAAATAATTGGCAGTTATATCAATTCTATGCATAATTGTTTTACTTTTAAGTACACATTTGTAAAAAAAATATTTCTTCAAATGTAATTAGACATAACGTATCAAGAAAAAGAATACAAACGTAGAAATTTTCTTTTATCCATGTTTCGTCAATAAACCTTTTTGATCATATTTTGCAGTTATCGCTCGAGACGAGCATCATTTTAACAAAGTTCATATTAATAATTAAAATTAGTCGCGTCTCAATTTTGTATTATCAATATGTATTGTACAATTCATTATACTTTTCTAGTAGACAGAAATAAATTCCTCAATTATATAACTACACAAAAAACCAAATACAGCGATAATGTAGAAATACTTTTAAGTTAATAAAATTAGCTATATATTGATGATAAAGAAATCAATTCAAAATCAACTTCAATTTGACCACTTCTGAGACCGTGTATGTATTATAATTAGTCTCGGAAATAAAACCTGATGAAATCAAGCTGTGTGAAAACTGTATCGATTTCTCAGTAAACTGAACACTACCGCGCCGTCCTATATTCATTAAAATTTAACTTAAATAATTAACATCGGAAAATAAACTATTCACTAATCATAAGGGTACAGTATTTGTCCTTTGCCCAGACTGAGGACAAATTTTATAGTGAAAAATAAGAGGAGATCCGACCAGCAATTAGAATTACTCGTAATTCAATCATTTAGAAATACAGCATATTTACAATAAGGCGACACGTCACTTGTCCATTTCAAGTTTCATGCGTTCGCGTAAACGTTTCGCCGGTGGTTCATCAATTTCTTCGAGTCCTGGTACTTGTATCTTCGTCTCGGATGCTTCTGATGGCTGTTGAAACGAATACAAAACAATCAGAAACTCAATAATGCATAGAAAGAATATGATGAATAGCAAAATGATTAGCAATTAGTGTTACCTGTGCATCAATTCCTTTTATAACTTGTGCAGGCTGCTTGCACAGAATAATTAATTACACATAGATTACTAATTACACAAACATGTGAATGAAAGTCAAACTTACTTGCACATCAGTACCCAACGGCCCACATGGTTCCAGCTTCGCCTTCGTTTTCACTTTCTTATTTCGTTCATTGTTTATTAAAGCTAACGTAGCTTTCTTGGGTTGATATTGTAGTTCGGGTGGTAGAAATACGCGGGCATTTATAAAGTCCTCCTGCGGACTGAAGTACATCGTTGGTATTCGAGTCTCCGATGGAAAATCTTTCAAGTCGTAATTGTGTAATGTTTTTGTCATTAGTAAGCCACTAGTTAAATCACACAACGCCCATAATTTCTGCGACACAAAAATTCACATTAACTATATCAGCAAAGAATGAGTTTTTGCATAAAGAACTTACGTAATTAATTGAATCATCATGGGGTCGCAATGAATCTTTATGATTCTTCATGCGCTCGATGCAATTTCTGTAGAAACCATAACTAAAATATTCACTCTTGGTTACCAGAGGCTCCAAAATGAACCAGAGGCAAACTTTAGCTTTAGTTAAATCATTTACATCGTCCCATTTCGAAAATACTGGATCGTGTGCCAGTACTGGTATCGCAAACACTAACATGTAGTCGGGTAAAATATGTGGCAATTGATGTATTGCTTTGTCACCTTGGCCCGTGCCCATCGTTATTGTTTTAACGTAGTCTCTTCGCTTGTTAATGTCTGCTACCATATAATTTTTGATAGTTTGTTTCAATTTCGGGTCGGTTTCTTTTCCTGCCAGCGCATAATAGCCCATGAAATCAAGTGGTAAACATTTATTTGGCAAACCACGCCCTAATCCCTTATGTAGCTTCGCGGCAAATGATTCCCGCACTTGTTTTACTTCATCTGTCATAAGTGTACTTAAATTATAAAATTGTTCGGCCGTATACTGATCGCCGACGCCTTTCTGCTCGCAAACTTTCAGCATTGAACAGCCTGCAGCCAACCGCAACCAGGACATTTCAGCGGGTGATAGCTTTCCGGATTGCAATAAGTCGCCCTTGTGTAAAATAAAGGCATTTAACATTCGGAATGTTTTTTGTGCAGAAGCAATGTCTTGTTTGAGACCCAGCAACCATCGCGCCATGGCTTTCAAGCCTTCAATTTTACAACGTGTTTCCTCTGGTAAATCGTCTTCAGCGCACCACATTGTTTCCATATCATGGCACTCATCGCCTTCCTTCACGTCTTTTACTAATAGTTCCTTCACAATCTGCAAACAACAGTATCATTAGTAATTTTAGCTTCACATAGACCTGAGATTATTTACCTTTCTAGAGACAATATTTTTAATTTGTACTTTGCATCGTTCCGGCACGTTGAACGCAATATGTCCTAAAGTTACAATAGCAGTACGGTAGTGCGGATTGGTGGGCTCCAAATTATTCTTTGCTGTGTCCAATATTGACGGGAACAGCGAATCATGTAGATCGGGCATATTGACGAAGATACATCGGATTGCACCTTTGGCTTGTTTAGGTGTGCCGGTCTCAGCAAAACTCTTGCAAATGGGTGCTAGTGTTTCCATCAATTGTGGAAAATCCTCAGCTGCAATAAATAAATATTTAATGTTCAAGCTATTAAGGTTTTAAGAAAATACTTACAGAGACACTTATATTTTCCCAAGAATGTAAAAACGCTCAATACTAATGGAGCTACAGTTTCATCTTCAATTTGCAGCATTTCCAATAATTCCTCCAAAACATCGCTGTGATGGAAGTGTGATGGGAACACACAGCTTAACATTACTAGTAATCGTAATCCGCGATCGCCGGCTGTGGCGGGATGTAATCCAACTTCTTCGACGGTATTACCACCGCGCAGACAGTCATCCACATAGCCAACAAGTAGCTTAATGGCATTATGATCGACCATTACACTGCTGACACGCTCCAGGAGCATTTTTACAGTATTATAATACAGATTGGTCATCACTGGCTGGCCAAGTTTCTTAAGTACAGCAGCTGTAGCCTCCGAGCATTCCTGACAAGCAACGCTCGGTCTAGCCACTGTGTCCATTGCGTCAAGCAGTACACTATCTTTACGTAGATGGTTCGAGAATTTAGTAAGAAACTCATTAGCCTTAACAGGTTCCGGTAGGCAGCGCGACAATGCATTGATCTTATTTAGACATTCTTTTGATACGTCTGCAGTTGATGGCCGTTTATGCAAATCGAGCCATTCTAGTACCAACTTGCGGACACACAATTGATTCTTTTGTAGTTCCATGAACGCCTTAGTAGCGTGATCGTCAACTGTTCCCAAGAGATGGTAGAGTTTCTTCATACGATCTGGTGCTGGCAGTTGATAGGGTACGAGACAAGTGTTCAATAAACGTTCCACAAGTAGACGATCTTCCATTCCGGCCATGTAATAACCGTTGAGGATTTTATCCTTTATCCACGTAACTGCTTTTTTTGTTGCGTTTGGAACGTCCGGGTCACTGAGATGTTTACGATAAATCATAGCCAGGCCACTCATGGCCTCCTTACGAATTTTGAATTTTTTATCGAGTGTGCGTTCTTTTACAAATTCTAGCAAATCTTCACTATCAGACACAACCTGGAAATCGCGGCGGGCTGTTGTAACAATTGCCATGACAACTTCATAGCGAACAGTCTCTTCCGCATCATGCTGGCGCATTTTTAAAGTTTCAGTTATATCTTTTCGTAGATCAGGGTGATTCAATAAAAAGTGCATTGAATACTGGACGCACTTAGTGCGAATTGCCACGGATATATCATTGAAGCGTCCAAGGAATGATCGCCATAATTGCGTGTGACGTCTTGCCAATTCGGAATCTTTCTCACTGAACATGCGTGCAAGAAGCGCAACGGCGCCTAGTCTTTCATTTTCTGATGGACTTTTTAGCTTACACTCAAGCTGTGGCAAAACAGCTGATAATATATGTGGGCAAATATGATTTAATTCATATATTAAATCATAAACTTTGGCGCAAATAGCTAGAGTTTTGTCTTCTTTGCCAAGGATGAGTACCTGATTGAAAAACGCTTGAATATATGGTTCCAATGTATCGGACGTCTTTATTACAAGTTCCTTGGCTAGTAAATACGCATTCTTTCTCTGCGTCTTATTGGGCTCAACAATGTTCAATAGAATGATGTCCAGAAGTTCATTACTAACAATGTCACTTTCTGTGATCAGAGGGCACAGAACATCTAGCATAAAGCTTTTTACGCGTCCTGAGTGTTCATCATTTACTATCTTAAACATTAGATGAAAGAGTGCACAGAATATTTCCTGACAGTCTTCCAGCTCAAAACACATGTTGAATGATTTCACATATGCTAGATTTTCCAATAGGTAAAAATAACGCTTGAATGCAGCATCCTTGGGATCTTTCAGTCCTGATAGTTGAGTAATCAAGAACAAGAATATTGTTTTCACTTGATCAGTATCTTTGTATGGGGCTTCTGGTGCATACACTCTGAGGACGTCAGCAATACAACACGCAATCAGAAGTTGGACGTCGCGTGAAGGATGTGTAAGAAACTGTTCTTCAGCCAGGTGTAAAGCTAATGGGATGAATTGCTGGTATGCTCCTTCATCTTGGCCCATAGCTTGTAAGGTATGCGCCAATGTCTTAAGTCTTCTGATGAGCTCATCAGCACCCAAATCATCTGTAATTGGCCTGCAGCCCGACGGATAAACAATCTCCGACATCGTGAAACTAAATATAAACAAGCATTAGTTTGGACAATCAAACACCCACGAAAGGGGATGTCCGCGAAACCGATTTTGACAAAACAATTTGCATGTTCGCGGTGTGTTATGTTTTGTTTACGTTTTTGTATACCGTTGAGGAGTGATTGGGGAACAAGTTAACAGTACCAATAAGACACCAACCTGATTGTGTTGCTCTTCGCTACAGCTTGAGATTTATTTACATTTATTTTTCAAAGTCCAAGAACCAGCGTTGGGCGCACTTTACACAAACCATTGACCACAAATTGATAATAAGCAATAAACTTATTTTTATATCGAGCTCACATCACCTTAGCACGTTCAATAGCATCCTGCGTGTAAATACTTGTTAACGCGGCTTTTCATATAACCGTATTCTGTGTCGTTGGGACTCGGTGCGGTACGCGAAAGAGAAAATAACGAAGCAAAATGGCGGAAGATAAGCGGCACTAACGCACTGGAAATCACAGCGTTGCCATTTTATTAGCGTCCTATTCATAAGCAAATATTACATTTTCTTGACTTGCTATAAATCTATATGTTTATTTGCGTGTAGGCTAGAACACGGCCGTTAATATTTATTATTGATAATATACTAGCTAATTGCACTTGTACTTTCAAAAAAGTTTGGTCAACGATGTATTAATTATCAAAGTCAGAATAGCCAACTATCATTTCAAAATACATGCGTGTATTTTATCCATTAATAAGTATATAACTTAAGAAGGAGTTTTATCATATTTAATAAGATCATACAATTAGAATTTTATTAATCAATATTTTATTCTCCAAAACTTTTGATTAGTGTATTCAATGTTGTGTTAAAAATTATTTCAAGGAATCGAGCAACGCACAGTTGGCAGCATTTCCCGTCACAAGCATAAGTTACTAACAACGCTGTCGCGTATCGTAAAGTGCTTGGTGCTGGGCCATAATAGAATAATCTTGTTTTTTGTGTGTGATTTGTATCTCATGTCGGCATTCTAAAGATGAGCGATTATTCAGCGGTCGCACCACCGCCACAACAGAACTTCAATCAGTCGTCGGCATTTGCTGCCGCTCTTCAACGCGCCAAGCAGGTAGTTACCTTGGCAGTTACTAACAAAGTGTTTGCTTATGAATTCTTCATCAACTAACAACATTCATAGATTGCAGCTAAAATTAATCCAGCGACTACTCCAGGACAGAAACGGCCCTTAGAGGATGGTCAAGGTAACTAGTGTGTTTACATATCACCGTGAACATCAACTTAATTACCAATTGAATTTAGAACCTGACAACAAGAAGTTGGCTGCATCAGTCCCCTCAAGAAATTCAATGGGTGGACCAAATATGAATGCTGCACCACCACCACTTGGCGGTGGACCTCAAGTTAATGAAGACATTAAGGTTCCTGATAAAATGGTTGGGCTGAGTAAGTGATCGCAGTATTTATCTTCTACAAGTCTTGCAATTTGCAACATTTTGCAATAGTCAACATAATTGATTATATTCTTGTATGCCATATTTGCAGTAATAGGCAGGGGTGGAGAACAGATAACACGTTTACAGGCTGAGTCTGGGTGCAAAATTCAGATGGCTCCTGATTCTGCTGGTCAGCCAGAAAGAGTTTGCTCATTATCTGGCACTCGTGAAGCTATCAGCAGAGCAAAGGAGCTCATTATGAATATAGTACACCAGCGAGGTCGCTCTGAGGGCATCGCCGGTCTCGATTTAGGTCCAGGATTGGGACAGGGTAACTTTAGTTTGATTCATTTCAGCTCCGCATGAATATCCGTATTCATTTGTTGACCTCACGTGTTTTTGATCCCACAGTTCCCTTGTGCCTATGAATAAGCCATAAAATCCATATACGTACAAGTGTGTTATCTTTGTAATTATCATGTGTGGTTGTGATCTGTAGGTGCAAATGGAAATGGCGGACGTAATTTTGTTGAAATTATGGTTCCCGGACCTAAGGTAGGTCTTATTATTGGCAAAGGCGGCGAAACCATCAAGCAACTCCAGGAAAGAAGTGGGGCAAAAATGGTGGTTATTCAAGATGGTCCAAGTCAAGAGCAAGAAAAACCATTGCGCATCAGTGGAGATCCATCTAAAGTAGAATATGCAAAGCAACTGGTCTACGATCTGATAGCTGAGAAAGAAATGCAGGCGTTTAGTCGCGGTGGCCAAGGTAGTCAGCGCGGAGGCCGAGATGATCGCGGCGGGCAAGGAGGGTTTCCGGGTGGCAATGAATACAATAATGGCAATAACGGCGCGGGTGGTGGTAACGAAGTAGAAGTGCTAGTGCCTCGAGCTGCAGTTGGAGTTGTCATTGGAAAAGGAGGTGATATGATAAAGAAAATACAAGCCGAGACAGGTGCGCGGGTTCAATTTCAACAAGCAAGAGACGAAGGACCCGGTGAAAGACGGTGTTACCTCTCTGGGAAACCGCAAAATGTTGAGCAGGTATTGATAGTCTTAGCGATTTTAACGTTCAATCTTCTTTATCCATCTTATATTTGTTTCAGGCACGGCAAAGGATAGAAGAACTGATTGACAGTGTTATACGGCGAGACAATGACGGTAACGGTAGTGGCAGAAACGGTGGTGGTCGCGGTGGCGGAGGTCGTGAGCGATTTGATAGTCGTAGCGGCTCTAATAATCGTAACGGCGGAGGTGATTACCAAGGCGGTTGGGATGATAGGCGACAAACGCAAGAAGTCACATTCACAGTACCCGCTTCAAAATGCGGCGTTATTATTGGCAGAGGTAATTAGTAAAACATTCTACTCTTAATCCATATATTAATGTGTTTTTTCAGGGGGCGATACGATAAAACAGATCAACATTAACTCGGGCGCTCATTGTGAACTTGACAGGCGGTCGCCTGCCAATCCTAGTGGTGACAAAACATTTATAATCCGCGGTGAACTGGAGCAGATTGAAGCAGCCAAACGTATTATTAGTGATAAGGTTCAATTACCCATTAATTTTGTTTCGGCTGGCGGAAATATGACAAATGCGTTACCTACGGTAAGTCCTCTTTTAGTGGCAATATAGATAATTAAGTGGTTCAGTTGAAATTTTTTGTTGGATTTATTTAAACTCGTGGATTTTGAAATTTGTTTTCACGAAAAATTCTTTGCATTTTCAAATGATATATACAGGCTTATCCGGGCATGGCCCCACAGGGGTATAATCCGCAGGGTTGGGGCGTACCCGGTTTCCAACAGCAGTGGAATGCACCGGCGCAAGGAAATGGTACAGGAGACGGTCAACAACCGCAGGCAGTTGGTGCAGCTCCAGTGCAAATGAATCCAGTATCAGGTCAGCCAGACTACTCGCTTCAGTGGGCTGAATATTACAGATCACTTGGAATGCTTCGGGAGGCTGAAATAATTGAACAACAAGTGAGTGTAACTTCAAGTACCTTGTAATTATGTGATGATCGTTTCTAACTACTTAGGCGAAGAGTAAAAATGCTCAACCTACATCTGGGCCGAATGCACTCTCCAATCCCGCCGCACCCAATCCGGCAGCGTCAGCGCAAGCAGCTACATCGACGGTCGCCGCCGGACAGCCAGCCTCGAATGGTGCACAGCCAGATTATAGTGCGCAGTGGGCCGAATATTACAGAAGTCTTGGAAAACATAAAGAAGCAGAAGCCATTGAAGCACAAATGAAGACAAAAGTGAGTTGGCTTTATTAAAGTAATGAACATCCTTATTAATGATATTCTGTGATGTACACATAGGCTGGCGCTCAACCCAATCTGCAATCGAATCCAACGTCGCTGACGTCCACATATCAACAACAATATGGAGCGTATCAAGGGCAAGCAGGTAAGCAAATTTTCCCGCCATCTGATCGTATAAGTATTAAAATGGTAATTGAATGAGTTTAGCTGGATATTACGGTGCTCAAACGGGACAGGCTGGCGCAGTGCCCCAAGGGGCGGCTGGCCAATACAATTTCCCTGGTTATGGCTACGGTGGCGGCCCAGCAGCCCAACAGCAAGCATCACAGCAAGGAAATCAACAGCAGGCGCAGTCCGATAGCAATTGAACCTGCCCATAATGATCTCAGATACCTGTCATCGATGCCCAACGATACAAACTTTGTAAGTACCATTTGAAATTCTATCTATTATGTTGATAATTCTCTTCGGTTGACTTCTTATGATTCTTGTTGCATTGTTTTATTATAATCGTCTGTATTATATTTGATTTATCATCGCAAGCCTTGCATTTAAAACAAATCATTGGCCATTGCGGCTATTATGTGATATACTTATTATCAGCTTTGTGATATTTTCATAATGTAGTTTACTAATTAATGGCAAATTTTGGACAGATATTTTACATTACCTGTTGTTTCTATATACTTGATGATTTATTGCACTGTGTATTTGAAATTGTCGCTGCAGTCTTTCACACGAAAATTCTATTTTTTGTCTCTATGATAATTGTGTAACTAGGTGTTTCCAAAGCAACTTCTGGAATGCTTAGTAATACACACAGATTTACTGCACGTTTGATTTTTCCCCCTATTATTTTGGTTGATTTACAAGGAATATGATTTTTATTGTGCTTTAACACTATTCTTTTGATTTCGATTTTGTATTACGATCTCGTGTCGACAATTCCAGAAGATAAATTGTGGACGAGCAGCAAGATTTGTAAACATTTGACCACAATATTTGCTTATAGATTTATATATCACTCAACTTATATATATTTTTGTTGTTGTCTCATTTTACACGTTAATGTGTTTTAACATACGTATTACAATACTATTGATTAATTACATGTAATTCGTAGCGGTTGGTAATTAATTTTGAATACTTTGTAGTTCTCTAGTGAATAACGCTAGTATGTGTAATTGATGATAATAGTATTTTGGTATGTTGTGAATAACAAACATTTTCAGGATAATTATGGGGCTACTGACCAACTGCTTCCAATGTGTTTTTGTGTCGTTTACAGATTATTTGCCCTCATCATCAATTATGAAATACATCGTGTTCGCACGAACATACGAGCTCGGCATGCCATTGCTCATTTCCAGTCATAAAATGCAACTCATATTGAATTGATAAATAATGCATCAATATATAGCTAACATCGATCCAAAGAGGCAGGCCACCGGGAATTCGACGTGGCGTAACTATTGTCGTTTATTTTCTAATTTTGCGCAATTTAAACATTTTATGATGATCTTGATAATTACGAGTCATTGCCTAAAAGTATAGGAGCGAGGGCGCGCGCACCTTGATGAAAAATTACGATACGGATTCAGCCACGGTTGAACGTTAGTTTGCTAATCATTTTATATAAGTATTATCCATGCTAACTCGAAGAGAGCGACAGATTTTTACTTATTAGGAGTTAATTTCTGTAATGTATTTAAGATTAAGGTTTCATTTAATTTTTTAAAACTAATTTTTATTTTCTTTCATTCTTTATATTTAGAAAAATACGTAATGCGTTCACTCTTATCTAGCAAACATGAAAATTTTTGATTTGCAAGTCAAAAGTATTTATATATCGTAAACCAACCAGTCGGATAAAGAAAAAGTATAATTAACCAAATTTAAGTAAAAAAAATTATATATAAATAAAAAATTAATTATGTAAATAAATATAACAATAGCATTAAATTTGGCATATATGGTGGATTTAAGAAATACTCCTGTCGAAACATTCTACAAATACTACGATGTTGCAGGAGTATTCATATTTGATTAAGTGCTGCAGTTTGTATTAAACGCATCATAAATAAGTGCGCAGTAAATGTAGGGACAGTATATTAATTAACCATGTCTTCTCGCTAATTCTTAAAGTTGAATTAAAGACTATTTTAACGTAGCTTCCAAAGTAGTTAAGAAAATGCCGTTTGGTTCAATGCGGTGTTCATTTCGCAAGTGCGCCATGTAGTTCGCTTAAGCACCTTAATTGCTAAACAACGTTCTTTATGGAAATGGTAATTTCATCTCTACAATTTAACATATAACATACAACATATTGGGAATATCGCAAATACTTTGAATCATGTTAACATAATAATGATTTTTACAGCAACAGACTCTCCTTGAATATGTCTAATTATAAATTATGCTGGATTTTGTCGTTCGTACGCTCAAAATTTCTAGGGTTGTGCGCTCATACATTTCGTTTGAAATTATAATATATGTCTGTCTGTAAATTATTGCAGCATGTATGTTTCTAGGAGTTGTCAATCATAATTTTAGCAACGAGAGCTTGAAGAAGACGTGCAATTAGCGATATAAATTTGATGCATATAGGTTGTCCTCTTTCACGGCCAGACAATTGGTAAATTGGCAGCAAACATAAAATTCGAAACAAACAAAAACATAAATACTTATTGAATACAATGAAGCGCATATTTTTTACAAAGAAAGAACGTTTTCAAGCGTTGCATTTTTTTCATATACCTATATATATTATGTGTATCTACTGCATATTTCCGTTATATTATGAAGATTATTGATGATTTTATCATGTATTTTTATGACCATGTAACAGTTTAGCATAATTATTACTTATATGATGACATACTATGTGACAATTGCTATTATTGGTATTGAATCTTTGCTCTTATATGTTTTGATGATTATTATTAAACTTTAACACTGTATTTGTATATAAAGTCAACCACGTTCATGTTTTTAGATGCAGCGTCTGCAAGCAACGTTCGCACAAAGGTAAAGTATCAATGTTTCTGTCGCATTGATGTGAACAAAATGTGTGTTGTACTTGTACTACAATTTATTTATTTGCGTACATCCCCGATCATAACTTGCGGTATCTCACTACTTTATTATGTGTTGTATTATGTAATATTGGATTTGAATATTTTCTAGGGTAAAAAGAGTTTGCCTGAAAAAAACGTAACCAACTACAGTCGTTAAGTGTACCAATTTCAATACTCTGCATTATTTTATTTCCCATTATGCTCTCTTTATCATCGTTGAGCAAACGCAACACGTTTTATATGATATAATTGTATCCGATGAATGCTTGTTACATTGTTCCACACGTACTTTGAGCCACTTGATATGCTATTTGTTAACTATTAGTTGTTTAATTGTTGCAGGCCTGGAGATACAGAAATGTATGAATTTGTTCTTTTTATGATTTGCATCATTTCTTTTTCTGAATGTATTCATTTCATCATGTTCGAATTTCACATATGAATGTATACAACATTCCACTGATGATATTGCCTTAATTATTTATAACATTGTTTTACAGCCTTATTATTCTTGCATTAAATTTTACATTGAAACAAACAGTCGTGTGTACAATAGATTTTTGCTTCTTTTAGTTGTAAGCCGAATTCCTCATTCAAGTCGTGCTTTAAGTTTCTCGCTCTGACGTCTGATATCCTGAACGGTTTTCTCGGGCAGAAACTCTCTGCAATAAATGTAGTTAATAGGAAGAAAGTCCAAGCCATTGTTTCACTTACTTTAAAGAGTCCAACTTTTGATTGACTGATTGGTTCAACTTCTGTTTGCGCATTTCGTTTTCAAGTCTGATTGCGACGCCTTCCTCCATGGCTAAACGTCGTTTATCAATGCGTTCTTGTTCCTTGTAATTGACTTGTTTCAATAGTTCATATCTATTTCTCAAGGCTTTTATTCTTTCTTCTTTGGCTTTCTCTTGCTCCACTTCGTGTTTCTTCTTCTGGATTTCGCATACCTGGAGAAATTATATGGGTAATGTTTAGTTGGAAAAATAATAAATGTATACTACCTTGAAGAATTGTTCTTGCTCCCTTGCTATTTCCCTTGCTCGTGCTTTTCTGATATCTTTAATCTGTAGCATGCGTTCCTCCTTTAATCTTTCAATTTCCATTTTACGTCTAAGTGCTGCTTCCTTTTCTTTACGTCGCCAGTCACGTTCAATCTAAGAATATTAAAAACATGAAACAATTGATGAACTAGTGAATTGTTTTACTTCTTCTTGAATGCGGAATATTTTCATTTCCTCGCCTTTCTCCTGCAGCTCTTGTTGTTCACGCATCTTATCTCCAATTCGTTGGCTTTCCGCCTCCTTGCATTGTTTCTCCATTGCAGCTTGTGCAATCCTTTCGTCTTCTTCCCGTTGTTTTCTCTCCATAAATTCTCTCATCTGAAATGCAGTATACAATACTAAATAGAATTGTTAATAAATAAATGTTTTAATTACTCTCATATCTAGTGCTTTCTCTTCTGCGTCCTTAAGTGCTTTAAATTTGATGGCCTCTTCGTGAGCGCGACGAAAATCGTCACGTATTTCAATTTGTTTCTTCTTCTTTTGTTCAATTTCCTCCAACTGACTCTTTTCAAATGCAATTAGTAACTTGTTACTGTTTCGTGCTTCTTCCTCGCGCTTTTCGCGTTCAGCAAGCGCTTGAATCTCGTTGGCTTTTAGTTGTTGTTTTACAGCAACTACAAATTCTTTTGTACGTTTCTCTGATTCTTCAATTTGCCTTTGCTCTTGTATGAGTTGTCGTTGACGATTCTGTTCCATCATCATATCCAGTCGCCGATCTTCTTCATCCAATTCTTTCTCTATGATCTAAATTATTTTTAGTTTACAGGTGGTTGTTTGTAATTGATTAGATTCTACCTTTTTCTCGTTGATTTGTGCTTCTCTAATTGCCAAGCATTTGCTTGCTAATATTATACCATTAAGCGTTTTTATTTCATCCATTTGTTCCGTTTGCAACTCGGCAGCACGTTGTAACATATACTGATTCTTTTTGCAAGCTTCATTTTCCGCTTCTTCTAAGACTGAACCCCTTTCTGCAGTTCTGTTTTGCGCTAGTCGAAGTGTTTCTCTTCGCTTTTCTGATTCAATGTGTAATTCTTTCTTTCTTTGAGCCGCATCTTGGATCATTTTATTGCGTTCTTCTTTTGTAACCACTTTTGATTTCGCTTTTAAGCGATCATAATCCGACTTTGGAAGTATTCCAGGAATAGCAAGAGGTTCAGTACTTGGTATAATCCTCGTTTTACCTTCGGATTCAACATAAGGCTTGTTTTCGGTGGCCTTTTCCGGATGGTAATGTATTGGAACGCCATTTACCGTATGATTGCATTCAAGCAACCTAAAAGATATTTTCTAAGAATTTTTCAAATATCTTTAGATTCTTATACTACGTATGATCCCCTTTTGCCCGAGTTGGCCTTTTGCGTTGTAGAGCCATTTTATAAAAATGGTATAAATTATGTAAATGCACTGTAAATGTTTTAGTCTGGAAGACAATTTACGACTGAAATCGTTTTATTGATTTAATAACTGATTTCCTAGGCAACTGAACTTAGTTATCGCGATTTCACTTTTGTGGAACTAATTGGTTTAAATAAACCTTGGAGAACTCTGGCGGACAATACATATTTGATTCAAAAATTTAAAATGTTTATACTTTTGAAAAGTTGGCAAGTTTGTTAACATTAAGCAAACATTGTTTACAATTTGTGGCGTTGTTAAGTTTAGTTTGAACGAGCTGCAACCAACTATGAAGTAACTATATATTTACATATTAAATATATTATATATAATCACCCACATGTCTAGCAAGTTTGAACCAGCGCGGTGGAAGTCATTCGAACCGCCATGTTCCAGGGTACCGGCTCACCAAGTTTGAACCAAATCGGACCGTAATTCACCGAGTTATTTTATAGCTCATGCTCTATGCATGTCATTGATAAAGTTTCAATGTTATCAGCAATGATAAATCAGAAACATTTTCCTGGTTGAAGCGAAATATTTAAACAATGGGACATAATATGCCATTGTTTCACATTCTCCATCTGGTATAAATAAATTTACTAAATTTTGGAAGCACATAAAAGTTCTGTGCAAACTGGTTGAGCATTACCAGGGCTGTGTCATGCTTATGGAAAATGAGAAATTGTATGATTTTGGTTACATAATGGTTTCCTAGGGGTCCGCACTTGCAAGTATTAACTAATGTAGGAAGTATTAACATATTCGACTAATTTTGACATTTCTTAAAGTTTTTTGTCCCGAATGATCAAGTACATATGCCAATTTCGTAAAGATCTTCTAATTAGTAAATGTCAAATTATCAATACATGTAAGTGTCACTTCTAGACACTTCTATATCAGTTATTCTATTGTCTGCACTATAATATGTAGTTATACAGTTATATATTGGTAAAAACATTTTTAATGTATTTAATATTTCCGTGTTTAAACGCGTTATCAAAGAATACAAATTTCACTTCAAAAGTAATTTCTAATTAAGATCACTATTAACGGGTAACAATATGAATGGAGAACATACAATACAAATGAATTTTGAACGGGAATGTGATGAATTATTTTCCGAATGGATGTAAGTGTAAATAATAAATTGAAATTTGAAAAATGACCATCAACTAAATTTGATTCTTTCAAATGCGTTAAACACCAAAATTAAATCCCCGGCGAAGCGGGGTTTGCAAGGGGCCCCTAAAAGATATCAAATTACCAAACTCCTTAAGGCGGGCAAACTAAGCGCACCCTTTGTGCGCCCATGATGCTGATGCTGCTAAGATGAACTGAAAGTATTGAAAGAGCGAACTTTCTAAAATCGGGGGTGTGATAGATATATATGCGCCGAGAAAACGATAGATATATATGGGCCGGGTCAATGTTCGCTGGCCCAATTTGGATATCTTCACTCTTTTGGGCTAGTGAAGTGACTGCTTCTTCTACTTAAGATGGCTACTCCCTTTGGAGGTTGGCGTTGAAACTAGTTGTGTCATCAGTGATAGATTTTTTGATTTGTTTCTTCTTAGTTGTCTGACATCTTGGCTCATTGATGGTAAGTTCAGTAAATAAAAAAACACATAAAATAATATTGTTTTACTTTAGTGATGATCAAAATGCTCTGTGAACCTCTGATTGTTGATGATAGCATGAAAAATGAATGACACTGCTATTCATTCATTCAATTCACTAAGCTGATATTAATTAAATTAAATAACAACACTATTGGAAATTGGTAAGTTGATTTGCAGTAATTTAATTAAGTTCAATTCTTTTAGTTTCAATCTAATGTGTATACATTTATGACTTGCTTAGTGAATCCCATATTCAAATCTTCATGCTTGTCTCATTGTCAGTTTTGACCAAATGGGGATAGCGCCTATATCAACAGACATCATCACTTAATGAATTTGGTGAGGTTAATTACTGCATTATTACTTCATTCCATTAAAACTGAGGAGTGCATGAACATAAGTTTTAACTCCACACATGTAAACCAATTAGAGACTTGATTGGTGCAATGCTCTTGACTGTGACTACTTAGTCAGACATGTCCATCATAAATGCAGTTCCAATGGGTTGCCTGGAATAAACTTGGTGAGTTCATTCCACCATTGACCACATCATAATTTGCTTGATATTATAGTTTATATTGAATGATTAGTGATCATGTTTTTGCAGACATGTCATGTTAAATACAAAATCAAATGGGCCTGCCTGGAACAAACTTGGTAAGTAGGTTGGCATGTGTGCTTTGGTATATATTGGCCAGTTTGTACACTTTGTATAATGCTACATACAATAGTTTATTAGGAATGATTAATAATTATGTTTTTCCAGACATATCATTGTAAATGCATCTCCCATGGGCCTAGGTGGAGCAAACTTGGTGAGTAAATTGGCGCATGTGCTTCAGTAAATCTTTGCCACTTGGTTTTATTATAACTCTTATGGTTTATCTACAATAATTAATTATGTAGTCTTTCAGAAAATCCATCATAGTGCCAGTTCTGATGCTGCCAGCTTCAAGGAACTTGGTGAGTAGGTTGGCACATGTACTTCAGTACATGTTTACCACTTGGTTTTATTGTAACTGTTATAGTTTACCCACAATAACGAATTATGTATTCTTTCAGAAAATCCAACCCAGTGCCAGTTCTGATGCTGCCAGCATGTACAAATTTGGTGAGTATGTTGGCACATGTGCTTTGGTACATACTTGCCACTTGGTTTTATTATAACTCTTATAGTTTAACCACATAATTAATTATGTATGCTTTCCGAAAATCTGTCATAGTGTCACTTCTGATGCTGCCAGCTGGACTGAACTGGGTGAGTATGTTGGCACATGTGCTTCGGTACATGTTTGCCACTTGCTTTTATTATAACTCTTACAGTTTATTCACAATAACTAATTATGTATTCTTTCAGAAAATCCATTGTAGTGCCACTTCTGATGGCGCTAGCTGGACCAAACTTGGTGAGTATGTTGGCACATGTGCTTCAGTACATGTTTGCCACTTACTTTTGTTATAACTCTGAAACCTTACCCACAATAACTAATTATGTATTCTTACAGAAAACGCATCATAACTCCACTTCTGATGCTGCTAGCTGAACCAAACTTGGTGAGTATGTTGGCACATGTGCTTCGGTACATGTTTGCCACTTACTTTTGTTATAACTCTTAAACCTTACCCACAATAACTAATTATGTATTCTTACAGAAAATGCATCATAACTCCACTTCTGATGCTGCTAGCTGAACCAAACTTGGTGAGTATGTTGGCACATGTGCTTCGGTACATGTTTGCCACTTACTTTTGTTATAACTCTTAAACCTTACCCACAATAACTAATTATGTATATAGCTGAACCAAACTTGGTGAATATGTTGGCACATGTGCTTCGGTACATGTTTGCTACTTGGTTTTATTATAACCCTTATAGTTTACATACAATAACTAATTATGTATTCTTTCAGAAAATCCATTGTAGTGCCACTTCTGATGGCGCTAGCTGGACCAAACTTGGTGAGGATGTTGGCACATGTGCTTCGGTACATGTTTGCCACTTACTTTTGTTATAACTCTTAAACCTTACCCACAATAACTAATAATGTATTCTTACAGAAAATGCATCATAACTCCACTTCTGATGCTGCTAGCTGAACCAAACTTGGTGAGTATGTTGGCACATGTGCTTTGGTACATGTTTGCCACTTACTTTTGTTATAACTCTTAAACCTTACCCACAATAACTAATTATGTATTCTTACAGAAAATGCATCATAACTCCACTTCTGATGTTGCTAGTTGAACCAAATTTGGTGAGTATGTTGGCACATGTGCTTTGGTACATGTTTGCTACTTGGTTTTATTATAACCCTTATAGTTTACCCACAATAACTAATTATGTATCTTTTCAGAAAATCCATTATTGTGTCACTTGTGATGCTGCCAGCTAGAACGAACTTGGTAAGTATGATGGCACATGTGCTTCGGTGCATGCTTGCTACTTACTTTTATTCTAGCTATTGAAGTTTAGGAATTATTACTAATTATGTATTTATTTGCAAGTATTTGATGGTGATTCAACATAACCCATTCGTAGGACGAGCGCCGGGGTAGTTTTAATCATATTAAACATTGTTTTGAATATGCTTTTACAATTATAAATTCAATATATAATTAGAATTACAAGTGCTGACATCTATCGTATAGGTTGAAACTTGTTATAGGTACCATTTCCTGACCAATAGTTTCGCCGGTCAGTCAGAGATGGCGCCACTAGTAAATGCTTAACTGGTTGCCTTCAAAAAAATTTCAAAAATTTGTATCTTTTGCTCTAGCCGTGTAATTGAAAAAGTTTCAATGTTATCAGCACTGATAAGACGAAAACTTTTTCGTCACAAAAGTGAAATTTTAAATATTGAATAAATCTTAAACTAATTGTCCTGCAGTGTTGTGTGATAGCTTATATTAATCAGCTCATTGAGCTTATCCCGTATACCAAATTTCAATTTTTATTGGATTCTTATTAGATTCTAATTGGATTCTTATTAGATTCTAATTGCATTCTTATTAGATTCTAGTTGGATTCTGATTGCATTCTTATTAGAATTTTCTTACTAGATTCTTATTAGATTCTAATTTGATTTTTATTAGATTTTAATTGGATTCTTATTAGATTCTCATTGAATTCCTATTGGATTTTTCTTATTGGATTCTTATCAGATTCTTACTGGATTCTTATTAGATTCTAATTGGATTCTTATTAGATTTTAATTGGATTCTTATTAGATTTTAATTGGATTCTTATTAGATTCTAATTGGATTCTTATTAGATTCTAATTGGATTCTTATTAGATTCTAATTGGATTCTTATTAGATTCTAATTGGATTCTTATTATATTCACATTGAATTCTTATTAGATTCTTCTAATTGCATTCTTATTAGATTCTAATTGGATTCTAATTGGATTCTAATTGAATTCCTATTGGATTTTTCTTATTGGATTCTTATCAGATTCTGGTTGGATTCTGATTGCATTCTAATTCTAATGAGAATCCAATAAGAAAAATTTAATAAGACTCCAATAAGAATCTAATAAGAATGCAATTAGAAGAATCTAATAAGAATTCAATGTGAATATAATAAGAATCCAATTAGAATCTAATAAGAATCCAATTAGAACCTAATAAGAATCCAATTAGAATCTAATAAGAATCCAATTAGAACCTAATAAGAATCCAATTAGAATATAATAAGAATCCAATTAGAATCTAATAAGAATCCAATTAAAATCTAATAAGAATCCAATTAGAATCTAATAAGAATCCAGTAAGAATCTGATAAGAATCCAATAAGAAAAATCCAATAGGAATTCAATTAGAATCCAATTAGAATCTAATAAGAATCCAATTAGAATCTAATAAGAATCCAATTAGAATCTAATAAGAATCCAATTAGAATCTAATAAGAATCCAATTAGAATCTAATAAGAATCCAATTAGAATCTAATAAGAATCCAATTAGAATCTAATAAGAATCCAATAAAAATTGAAATTTGGTATACGGGATAAGCTCAATGAGCTGATTAATATAAGCTATCACACAACACTGCAGGACAATTAGTTTAAGATTTATTCAATATT
The DNA here is from genome assembly GCA_963978815.1 of Aleochara curtula. Lineage (NCBI taxonomy): Eukaryota > Metazoa > Arthropoda > Insecta > Coleoptera > Staphylinidae > Aleochara > Aleochara curtula. Next base: position 11,724,072 of record OZ022216.1, on the reverse strand, counting down.
TAAAATTTCACTTTTGTGACGAAAAAGTTTTCGTCTTATCAGTGCTGATAACATTGAAACTTTTTCAATTACACGGCTAGAGCAAAAGATACAAATTTTTGAAATTTTTTTGAAGGCAACCAGTTAAGCATTTACTAGTGGCGCCATCTCTGACTGACCGGCGAAACTATTGGTCAGGAAATGGTACCTATAACAAGTTTCAACCTATACGATAGATGACATCACTTGTAATTCTAATTATATATTGAATTTATAATTGTAAAAGCATATTCAAAACAATGTTTAATATGAAATGATTAAAACTACCCCGGCGCTCGTCGTCCGAATGGGTTATGTTGAATCACCATCAAATACTTGCAAATAAATACATAATTAGTAATAATTCTTAAACTTCAATAGCTAGAATAAAAGTAAGTAGCAAGCATGCACCGAAGCACATGTGCCATCATACTTACCAAGTTCGTTCTAGCTGGCAGCATCAGAAGTGACACAATAATGGATTTTCTGAAAAGATACATAATTAGTTATTGTGGGTAAACTATAAGGGTTATAATAAAACCAAGTAGCAAACATGTACCGAAGCACATGTGCCAACATACTCACCAAATTTGGTTCAACTAGCAACATCAGAAGTGGAGTTATGATGCATTTTCTGTAAGAATACATAATTAGTTATTGTGGGTAAGGTTTAAGAGTTATAACAAAAGTAAGTGGCAAATATGTACCGAAGCACATGTGCCAACATACTCACCAAGTTTGGTTTAGCTAGCAGCATCAGAAGTGGAGTTATGATGCATTTTCTGTAAGAATACATAATTAGTTATTGTGGGTAAGGTTTAAGGGTTATAACAAAAGTAAGTGGCAAACATGTACTGAAGCACATGTGCCAACATACTCACCAAGTTTGGTCCAGCTAGCGCCATCAGAAGTGGCACTACAATGGATCTTCTGAAAGAATACATAATTAGTTATTGTATGTAAACTATAAGGGTTATAATAAAACCAAGTAGCAAACATGTACCGAAGCACATGTGCCAACATACTCACCAAGTTTGGTTCAGCTAGCAGCATCAGAAGTGGAGTTATGATGCATTTTCTGTAAGAATACATAATTAGTTATTGTGGGTAAGGTTTAAGAGTTATAACAAAAGTAAGTGGCAAACATGTACTAAAGCACATGTGCCAACATGCTCACCAAGTTTGGTTCAGCTAGCAGCATCAGAAGTGGAGTTATGATGCATTTTCTGTAAGAATACATAATTAGTTATTGTGGGTAAGGTTTAAGAGTTATAACAAAAGAAAGTGGCAAACATGTACCGAAGCACATGTGCCAACATACTCACCAAGTTCGGTCCAGCTAGCGCCATCAAAAGTGGCACTACAATGGATTTTCTGAAAGAATACATAATTAAATATTCTGGTTAAACTATAAGAGTTATAATAAAACCAAGTGGCAAGTATGTACCAAAGCACATGTGCCAACATACTCACCAAATTTGTACATGCTGGCAGCATCAGAACTGGCACTAGGTTGGATTTTCTGAAAGAATACATAATTCGTTATTGTGGGTAAACTATAACAGTTACAATAAAACCAAGTGGTAAACATGTACTGAAGTACATGTGCCAACCTACTCACCAAGTTCCTTGAAGCTGGCAGCATCACTATGATGGATTTTCTGAAAGACTACATAATTAATTATTGTAGATAAACCATAAGAGTTATAATAAAACCAAGTGGCAAAAATTTACTGAAGCACATGCGCCAATTTACTCACCAAGTTTGTTCCACCTAGGCCCATGGGAGATGCATTTACAATGATATGTCTGGAAAAACATAATTATTAATCATTCCTAATAAACTATTGTATGTAGCATTATACAAAGTGTACAAACTGGCCAATATATACCAAAGCACACATGCCAACCTACTTACCAAGTTTGTTCCAGGCAGGCCCATTTGATTTTGTATTTAACATGACATGTCTGCAAAAACATGATCACTAATCATTCAATATAAACTATAATATCAAGCAAATTATGAAGTGGTCAATGGTGGAATGAACTCACCAAGTTTATTCCAGGCAACCCATTGGAACTGCATTTATGATGGACATGTCTGACTAAGTAGTCACAGTCAAGAGCATTGCACCAATCAAGTCTCTAATTGGTTTACATGTGTGGAGTTAAAACTTATGTTCATGCACTCCTCAGTTTTAATGGAATGAAGTAATAATGCAGTAATTAACCTCACCAAATTCATTAAGTGATGATGTCTGTTGATAAAGGCGCTATCCCCATTTGGTCAAAACTGACATTGAGACAAGCATGAAGATTTGAATATGGGATTCACTAAGCAAGTCATAAATGTATACACATTAGATTGAAACTAAAAGAATTGAACTTAATTAAATTACTGCAAATCAACTTACCAATTTCCAATAGTGTTGTTATTTAATTTAATTAATATCAGCTTAGTGAATTAAATGAATGAATAGCAGTGTCATTCATTTTTCATGCAATCATCAACAATCAGAGGTTCACAGAGCATTTTGATCATCACTAAAATAAAACAATATTATTTTATGTTTCTTTTTACTTCCTGAACTTACCATCAATCAGCCAAGATGTCAGACAACTGAGAAGAAACAAATCAAAAAATCTATGACTGATGACACAACTAGTTTCAATGCCAACCTCCAAAGGGAGTAGGCATCTTAAGTAGAAGAAGCAGTCAGTTCACTAGCCCAAAAGAGTGAAGATATCCAAATTGAGCCAGGAAACATTGACTAATCTAGACAAGATTCATTCTTGCAATGATAAATTTCTTTTAGATTCAGGTGATTACAAGAACAACCTCTTATACTAGAGAAGCTTGCTTGCGTCCTTCCCACATACTGTTACATTGAGTGCAAGGGCCCTCAGAACATGTTGTTCATTCATTCTATAAAGAATACATATGTTATGCTATGTTATCTATTATATATATATAATAAGATAAATATTAGATACATTAAAAAGTTTTTACCAACATATAACTGTATAACTACATATTATAGTGCAGACCATAGAATAACTGATATAGAAGTGTCTAGAAGTGGCACTTACATGTATTGATAATTTGACTTTTATTAATTAGAAGATCTTTACGAAAAACAATGCAATGGCATGTACTTGATCATTCGGGAAAAAAACTTTAAGAAATTGCAAAATATAAATTAGTCGAACATTAGTAGCCTACATTAGTTAATACTGGCAATTGCGGACCAGTGCGGACCCCTAGGAAATCATTATGTAACCAAAATCATAAATTTCTCATTTCCCATAAGCGTTACACAGCCCTGGAGCATATCTGTGCTGATAACATGCATTGAGAATAATGGTAATTTGACAACACTGTAAACAGTGCAAGCAAGCGAGCTAGCAAGTGGGGCTGAGCTCTGGTTTCCACGTGCCTCGTCCATTTTGTATGTAACTTGGTTGGTGTACACCGCTTCTGGTTCAGCGCTGATCAATTTATTCTTCCTTATTGATTAACTCGACCAGAGCATTTATTTCTTGAATAATCAGCAATGGTAAGTGATTTAAGAAATTATAGTAAAGACAAACAAATATGATATATGTACAAATGCATTAACATGTGGACAGTTTAACCTTTAAATTTCCTGTGGTTGTACTAATTTTGTATGTTTTAGGCAACTATGAAGGAAAATCCGGAAAAGCCTGGACAGGAAACTGCTCCTATCCACCGTATTCGTATTACACTTACATCGTGCAGTGTACGTTCCTTGGAAAAGGTCTGCAGTGATCTAATCTCAGGGGCTAAGAAACAAAAACTACGTGTCAAAGGACCAATTCGTATGCCTACAAAGATACTACGTATTACAACACGTAAAACTCCTTGTGGTGAGGGATCTAAGACATGGGATCGCTTCCAAATGAGGATTCATAAACGTGTAATTGATTTACATTCACCATCAGAAATTGTTAAACAAATTACTTCCATCTCCATTGAACCAGGTGTAGAAGTTGAAGTAACCATTGCTGACTCGTAAACATCTGTTGTAGATCAATGATTGTTTAAAAGTGTTCATTGATTTCTAATAAATGAAACAAGGAAAAATTTGATAAATGTGTTGGTTCCACTTTAATTCTAACCCATGCAAATTAAGATGTTTTGTTTTGCAGGTCTCAAAAGTCAATGATTGTTTGGTTTATGCCTATAAAAATGTAAACTTAATTGTTGCCAGATTTGTGTTTACATACAGACATTACTATGCAGGCCAAGAAGCAGAACTGATAAGTGATGCAAATCACATTTAATGATTGTGAGCTGCAAAGTTTGTGAAAAATGTATATGGCGGTTATAGTGATAGTATTCAGTATGATCTCCGTTGTAATGCAGACTGATCAATGTCAGAGAATGCTGGGTCCCTGGGTTTATTATTGGTTTGTAAGTAATTGGTATAATATTCATTTAGTTAGTCATATTTCACACTCCTTGTGGGTAGCTATGTCTAGCTTCAAATCTTAGCTTATCTGTAGTTATTTCCTAATCAAATTTTATTATCACAACGATTTTTTTAAGTTCAATTTGAATTTGAGCTTGTAACTGAAAGTTTTCTGTACTAAAGGCTATTAAATAGGAGATCCATTTACAAGTTATATACCTTCAATTAATTGATAAAATCAGTTGCATCTCTTGAGGCTTGATCCAGAGAGAGCTTTTAAGACTGTTACTTTAACGCTAGGCCGCTTAATCTAAAATAATTATTTCTTAATGTAAATTGCAAGTTATACCAGTACAATTTCATTTGAAATTCCTTCTGGGTTCTAATAAGTTCCCAATGGTATTCATTCTGAACTCAGTTATAGGATAATTGCATTTGAAATATACAGTACATTTCGTAAAAACATGTTTAAATCAGCGTGATGTATAAAAATTTATTTATACTATTAAAGAACGCATAATGTTAAAATTCACAATTCAATACTCTATAAAAACTACATTCTGTTTTAAAATATGCTTCAATATAATTCATATTTTCTCTAATTTATAAATAATTGTTCATGTTTCAACTACGCAATAGTAATTTTACATATATCAAGTAGTAATATTTTGTATATATTTCGTTTATTATTAATTGTATATTTAGTTATAAGGCATTTATAATCTATTTAAGAATGGAGTGCCCCATTTTCAGCAGTTTAAGGAGGAGGTGCATCTTAAATGCTAATGCTTTTAGATAGCGCAAATATGCATCTTATGAATGTAGGTGATCCACTGATCGACGTCAACGCCGATTTTGATTTTAATCAATATGTCGAATAAAAAAATTAAGCTTGTCCATTTGTGACAGGTCCGCTGGGAAGTTCAGCATTGCCATTCATCTTTGGGAAGCTGTTAGTCATTGCCTTCGTGGGAGTCACTGCCGGACTAATAATTTGATATACCTCACCAGTTACTGGATTTCTCTCTAAGGATTAACATCATTAGTTTCAATTGTACTAAAACCCAATCTCAAATTACCTGTATGAATTTTGGGCGAACGATTAGCATGTTTAGCATCCCATGTTTGCACTCCATTACCAGTTACTGGGTTGCGATTTGTAACATCTGCAATAATCAGGTAATCATAAAGTTACAAACTTTTAAACAAAAACTATAATAAATTACCATGTTTGGTGAGTGATGCACGACGTGGCGATTGAATTTGGACACCAGATTCACCAAATAGACGATTGAAAGAATCAGATGAACGACGTCTTGGTGTACCATCAACAACACTGCGACCATTCATAATATGATTTCTGCCCTCACTTGTCGGGGATGAGATTACATTAACGATATCACTTGGTGGATTCCTGACTCTGCAAAATGAAGGAAATACCGCTAAATTAGTATTAAAGACCAAGAAGTGCTTAGTTTTACGATTCAATTTTAATGTGGTCTAATTACAATAATTACACGAAGAGATAAAACTCATTAATCGGCAAATGCGTCGCGACTCTGGATCGTAATTATGATGCAATGCATCTTTCTAGCCTGCTAATCACAACGTAATAAATCCACTTCGTTCCGCGTTCGTTGGATTCGTTGACTTCTTACTCAACAGTGCATCATCATCATCGTGAAGGACGCATGCTGACCAGCAAGCCATTGGTGGCTGTCATCTAAATGTTCAATGCTTCTTGCATTACTTTGCATTGCAGCGCAATCTGGAAAATTGCTTAGTGAGTGCTCCAGTTAAACTATGCAATTCACTGACTTGTTGCACTGTGCATCGCGCGTTCTGGCTTGATGATGGTAATTAATGCACGTTTTCATTTTAAGACAGTTTTTCAACGGCTGCTATTACTTGCAGAAGAACGCGCAGCGCATGTAAAAAACGAGCAGTACAACAACAGCCGATATGCCTACATCTAATCATTCATAAGCGCAACGTAAAGTTGGTAAATTAATTTCCGCGTTGCACGCTGTTTTGCACGGAGTACAAGTTCATTAGATTGCGTGCACGTCATGGTCGCGCGGTCGGCTTAAAGAATGCCGATGCTTCTTCGTTTCGTCAATTAGGTGTGTAACGCAACATTGCGCTTAGTATCTCGTAAAGTTGGTGCGCATTATCTCGACTGGAACTCGCCATGTATTATTCTTCTACACGGGGCACGTACACGACTCTCTCGACTTCTTCTTCTTGCTGTTGCTGTTGCTGTTGCTGTTGCTGCTGCTCGTTTCGCATCTGAACGTTTACATTATTCAAGCGGCCTGTCTCTCGGTACCCGAGTACAGTTATTCTATTAATAATAAGCGTAATTAAAAAATAATAATGCACGTTAAGGTATGCGTGTTATGAGTCAACCACTAATGTATCTAGGTACGATCTATTAGATATTGTATTTGCGCATTGAATGTACTAATGCGGTCCTTGGAATGGATATTCAATGTTATGTTGCAATATTGCTGTAAAAAATTAAAACCGTGTGAATGAGAATGATTTTTCCATGGATCTTGTTAAGCTTTCAAGGAAAACTAAAGGAAAATTGAATGGACTGCGGAAAATTTTGATTGCATTCGTCATTTATTTCAGAAAACTGGATTGTCCTGTTGTTTTTTTTGCCTTTGTTTAATAAAACTGCATTATCTAATTAAATTATTACCTACATTTCGTATTTGAAGATTATAATATTATTTCCCACCGTTATAATATTTCAATGATCCACGGAGTAAGTAAATTCATATGCCGGTACTTGCAATTATCTTTATCAGATATTTTTGATGCGTCCTAACTGTCTTTTAATTAGTGGTTCATAACTTAGCAAGCAATATCCACTGACATTTATTTATTTTATAATATCTAAACGCATTGCACATTCATTTCACGCTAATGCACGCGCGTACGCATTTAAACTCTTTGCGCTTAAAATTCATTCCTGCTGCAGCCTGCTGCCGAACGCATGTGAATCGTAAATTATTGTTCATATGCGTCGTGTGGGATTACGTTTATGTGAATGAGTGAGTATCATCGGAATTATGCTTTTATACTATGGTACCGCGCAACTTGCACCAACGTGGATATGGATGTGAATATGCACTTATCGTGTGCGCGCAAATGGCACCTGGAAGCGATACTATAATGAGATAACGAGGGCGATGCGATAAAAAAGCTGCGATGTTTGTCCGTTTTACGAGTGTAGGAGAGACGAGAGCGCACCGCACACCACACCAGTAAAAACTGCCAAACATGCAGTTTGCGCGTACATTTCGAATCGCATTTTACAAGTGCGCTGCCTGATTCCGCAAATGCACTCTCCAACTAACAAACGAGCCCATTGCGTACACCGGCAAATTGTGTACTTTCACATCTTTTACGCCTCTCTTCGTGGCTTAATGCAGTACTTAATACGTGTAACTAATTTTAATTCTGCGATTTCCACTCGTTCCAATCGTTTCTTCTTCATTCGTGGCCATGCGCGACTCTTTTCTTTGCCGTCTCTTCCTTATGCATTCGCACGAGAAGTCGTTTGCAATGTTTAATTGGGTTTAGAGGTAGGCCAAGCAATTGTTTTTCTAAAGGAACCAACACCCTGAATACACCTTTAAGGTGCGCGCACCGCACAGATTTTTAATTTCTCCCGCGAGCGTTTGGCAAACTGAATCAGAAAGATGATCTACTATGCAGTGAGTGAGAATATCACTCAGTGCATTTGGCTTATTATTTAAAGGTTTCGTGTAGCAAGGTGTGGTTTAAAAGATAATGATAGTGATGAAACTGAGCGTTCGCTGAAAGAGATATGCGGGGAGATTCAATATCTATAAATACATCAGCATTGATTGTAAAATGTTATTTCGCCTATGATTGTTATTGCGTCGCTTCGAGTGCAACAAACATGAAAGAGGCGAAAAAAGATTGAAATCGCATTCGAAAATACATGGCGAATATATAAACTATGCGCCAAGAAAACAAATATTATTACTCGCATGCGATTAGTTATTATTAGCAATCAAGTAGGAAGAAGAAGAACTATAACAAGGCGCATCTGACAACGAAATCTTCCTTTCATTTTACTGGGTTTGGCGCGCACACACGCACACACAACACATCTTCTTTGCATACTGCGTCTTGGAATTGGTATGAAAATCACATAGATACAAGCAATACACACCTTGAAGGCATATGGATGCCTCCCATTATTTTCAAATTGTTTGATTACTTTTCATCATCATCATCATCATCACGCATACACCAGAATCGCTAAGCCTAGAATGATGATTTAGTTAAATTGTTTTATAAATGCTGGCGTGGAAAGCACACACAGCCAGCCTCACCTCATCAGTATTTTGAAATTTGTTTGCTTAATTGCCATTTGTATTCCCGCTATACATATCAACGAAATTGCTTCGGATAGATATTCGTGGTGAGCGTGAAATAAATATTTGCCGGAATTATTATTATTGTTAGTAATGTATTCTATAATTACATAGGTGCGCTCATTAATTGCACAATTTGGAGAAATAATGATAGCAATTTAAACCGCAATCAAAATCATTGAACACAACACAGAGAGTCAGCGTTGTAATCATAATAACTATGATGGATTGATTTTCATTTGGAGCAAACGATGCAACAAACATTTAATTTGTTTTTTACATGTTACCATTATTGCTGTTGATGCCATTGTTGTTGCTAATTCCCTAAACAAGCCTATGCAACGAGCAGATGAATTGCTTGCGAACGCCATTTACAAGCACTTTAATATCGAACAATAGCAACAATTTCGCGCTCGCGTTAATGCTACAACTTTATTTTTACGACGCGGAACATGATTTGCAAATGTATTGTCAATTTGACTCTCAGAAGGAAGTATGCTTAAAATGCTTCGCTTAACAATGTGCTATTTAAACAATTGAAACAAATTACAAATAACTGAATCATCTACTTAGTTAAAGAAGTACAATATAACTTCTTGGAAAGGTTGTAATTATCTTCCAAGATTAGATATTAATAATTAGCTTATTCACTGCTCAAAAATGTTGAATCAAGTCAACTTAATCAGCCCAAGTAATAAACATGATTTGTGCATTGCGAAATAATATTGTCCATTAATAAATCATTGCTGTTATATTACTTTGGACAGGATGCATACCTATCATCATATTTATATTATGCATATATTCATGTAATTGAAGCATAAAAAGCAACTAACTACGCCTGAAGGTTAAAATCAACAAGAAATTGTACTCGACTACATTCATGTTCACCAAGATGCCATCCATCATACAGTTAGGGCATCAGAACGATGTTTGTGTCAATTCAATCAAATGTAATTGAAGTCTATTAGGAGGAAACAATTTATCAAGTCACACCACATATTCACTTGATAGAAAAAGGTTTTAGTGTTCCAGTAGTATTGTTTCAATTAAATTATTCACGAAAAACGTGGGTTTTCAGTCGTATTTAAAGCATTTGAATGCACTAGAAGTAAGTTTAATGGTGACAGTTTAGTTATTGTAATAAGACGAATAGTTAAATGTTGCATCTCTGTAACTAATTGCAGTTGATGAGTGGCACTCTGTGCAAGAAATGTCCTTGTAGCATCGTGTCGCTTGCACGCTCCTGGCACTTGGGTCGATCACATCGACTTGCAATCACGCGACATCGTTTCGCTGGCTTGTTCATTGTCTGGGTATTTGCTTTTTTCACGTCTTGGCCGCACGCGTATATTGGCTTTAGCAAAGCATAATAACACTTATGATGCATATTACCTCTTTGTTCATACGCTGCATCAGCATGTAAAATATAAAACCGACCGGTCGTCGTAAGTATCCGCGCAAAACTCACTTGTAAACGTACAAAAATCTTGATGATGGCATTGCAAGACACTGACAATTACTCAAGCAACCAAAGAACGACTTTCGTGTTCTTGACCAGCACTTTACAACAAAGCTTATTGTCGCATGCACATCCGGCCATATTATTATTCCACATAAAGTGCGATTTGCATGATATGAACGCAAAACGCATAGCAAGAAATTCTGGCCAGAGTTGCCAAGGACTTTGTGCTCAGTGTTTCTCTTAAGAGTATGCGTAAATCACCGATAGCCTTATTGATTATGTGCAGTCATTTAAAACAATTGGAGCCGTCATGCACGAATCGATTACATCTCGATTGAGAGAGGTGAGTAAGACGTAGGTACTTTGAGATTACCAGCCCAACCACCAACATCCGACGTGGAGCACATAAAAAGCGCAGCAGACAAATTGTAAGGAATATAATTTCATGTTTATTCCTCGGCTTCAAGGAAATGTAATGCAACAAAGATGAGAATTGCATAGGTGGTGCGCATAATACCTTCCTTTATGAGCAAAACAAATAATCTGCATGAAATACTCGCTCGCGGACTGCACTAAAGAAACGGAACAATTGCTAATGTTGATGGGGCCCTTGTTCTTGTTGTCTTGTTATTGTTTGCTCGTGGGTGTGGTGTGCCCTGGCGGTGCAGTCAATGACCACCATCCGCGTGTCATTAAAACAACATTAGCGTATGAAATTTTTGTCGTTTTTCGTATTATTTCGCGCATATGCATAATGCGATGCGCACAATAAAATAAGCAATGCACATTATTCCATGGCTCATTATTATTCACACTGTTACAACATTCAACTAAACACAACAAGGCACTAATGCATGTTATTGAAATTCTAATTTGCTTATTGTTCATCACATTGTTCCAAGTTTAATGTTTATGTAAAACTATCGCGCTTTTTCCTTTGTACCAGATCATTAATTAGTAAAATAAGAATAAGTATCTACTTTTCTATACTTAACATGTTTCAAATCCATAAATTAGTGGGTATTTTGGTTAAATAAAAATTTCAGTAAGTGCGTGTGTAACAACGAAAACATGATATCGCGTGTGGTTACCTTTTCTTACATTTTGTGGTTTGAAATACCCATAGTAAATAAATGTGATTGCTGGCCTTCAGTCAAGTTAAAATGCTATTGACTTTTTCCTATCTCGTAAACCCTATTCAATTTTAGTGCTCATAAATATCATATTAATATTGTTGTTATAAACATATTTGGAATGAAATTACACTAGATATGTAAAGTTCAATATCATAATAAAAATTTAAATTATGTACTTTCTTCTGCCGTTCTTCTTTCTCTTGTGTTCAGAAATCTAATCATTCTTGGTACGTTTCCGCTTTACTTCGATTATTCCAAGTTGTGGAGAATTTAGACAAACCATGTAATTGTAAAATGATTGCAACGGTTGGCAACAAATCGTAATTCCAGAAAATAGAATCTTGAGTGCTGATGACCGCAACGAAATGTTGTAATTTCAACGCGCACCGCGCACATAACATAAAATTGTTTTCGATGGCGCACAATACAAATTGTTTTGGATTGCTTGTACTACACAATACGAAACCTGTGCCCGAACGCGCACATTACAACTTCCTGCAGGAGAGAGAGTTAGTCATAACTTCACGTCGAGTTTGATTCCGCAAAATTGGTTTGAATTTGCGCTTGAACTCGGTGCGGTAAGTGCTCTTTTCGGTTTTGCTCCAACGTTGTAACGTTGCGGAGTTTGAGAGTGACTAGTAGGAAGTGCATTTGCTTGGGCAGAAATTGCACGCGGTTGTAATACCTTAATGAAAATACGTAATTTATAGTTTGGAACTCGTGCTGAAATGCAATTACGCACCAGCAGCAGCAGTAGATTTGCGAGAACAAATGAGCGTTGAAAATTCGAGCTGCCACTAGATTTTCACATTTAGATTAACATTTATGCGTTGCGAAAATTACCAGAAGTTCATGAAGATATTTTTCATCGGCTTATTCCAACTTTATGCACGTTTGAACTCGATGATTACAGTATTATTGAGCTGCTGGTTGCAATTGGCGGTCGTTGACTTCAACACCTATACAACGCACATTTATGCAACGTGATTGATGAGCCGCTTAATTTCGGTATGGTCGCTAGGTGAAATGAAATTAATTTCTGCATTGCATTTCACTTATGATTAATTCCTATCGTCATTTCCAACGCTTTGTTTCAGCCCGTTCATCAATCACTTATTTGCATTCATAAAATGCATTTCATTTTCATTTCTTTCCACAAAGATAAAAGATAGTTTCTCTCGCGTCACGGATTATATATTCAAGTTAAAACAGGTACGTAAAACAATAGTGCGATTGCCACCGTGTAGGTAGGCTACATTTATAAGCCTTATCAATCAGTAGCAATGACGCATTAAGTCAGCTAGCGCAAAAGCCTATACATTATGTATGACGTTCACGAAAACGAAAACGCGATACAATAATAAACGAGGCTCGTACGTAAATTGGCAGTGGCTGTTGCCGCTTTTGGATCGTACATCAATAGCGAAATGACGGTTAAAATGTACTTCAAGCCATTCCCAGTCGAGCCGAACATTAATAATGATAAAAACAGGCACAAACTATGTGTCGTGGGTTGGTGCGATAGTGCGCCAAAGCCACTTGAACGACTCACAATAGACCCTAGTACACCCTGCGGTTGAGGCCAATATTTCTTTTGTAGCCGAAAAGTGTTTACGACAACTGCTTAGAGTTGACACTTTTACTGTCGTATTCCGAGGGTGGTGTCTTGAAAATTCTGTTTCGACCAATTAAAATTCGTGTTGAGCGAATTGAGAACCAGTAAGGAAAGCTGAAATTTTAATGTATGCGCAGCCAAATACGACAGAGTCGTAAAATGTGAACGCGGAGTAGCCACATGGTTCTATACAAAAATGTTTACAAATTTTTGTAATTTTTTGGAAAATGTGATAATTTTTTGCAAATTTCCGATATAATGTCTTTTAATATAAATAAACCTTTTTGAATTTTGAAAATCGGTTAATTATTAATTACAAATGCAACATGAGCTGTATATCTTAAAAAATAATTGGTGAATTTTTAAAATTCAAAATGCATATTAATTAACACGTAATTTTTTGGAAAATATAGTAATTGCAATTGCGATTTTAGGAATTTCCCAAAAATATAGTAATTGCAATTGCGATTTTGGGAATTTCCCAAAATTTCCCAAAATTATAGTAATTGCAATAATTCTTAATATAATTATTAAGAAACGTATATATAAGGCTCATGTATGTTAGATAGTATCATAATTTGATATACGAATTATATACAAATATACGCATTTTTATTTTTCAATCGATATTTTGTGTATTACTTCGTTAATAAATGATTATCTCACAAATGATTATCTCATATATCTCACATATGTATGCAACTTTATTTTTCGTTAGATATTATTTGTTAAAATTTGGAAAAACTGAAATTTGAAAAACTCCTATTCACCATGTTCATCTTGCAATTGGTCAATTTTGAACATTCAAAATGCATATTAATTAACACCTAACCAGGTCTTGTTATTTAAAAAAATATAAACATTATTCACGAAATTGTTGTAATAATGTTAAACGCTTTAATAATTGCATCTGGCGTATTCACCACGTGCATGGTGAAAGCAATAAAAACTTCTCTACCCAAATGCCCAAACAATGAAGGCAGGTAGGAGAAATACGTCGTACAGCAAGTAAAACGACTCTTAAAAGCGAGTTTACGTTCAATATTTCTGCACAATCAATCTGAAACTTAGTAAATTCGTGTTTGAACACAGTTTGTTTAAAAAATTAAACAAACTACATGTTGTTGAAAATATTAGTAAGAATCCAATGATTGTACCTATGTTGATTTTTAAATTCGAAGAAATATTATCGAAATTATATATCAAAATTGTTTATAACAATCTGGTGGCTAAACAACTGTAATTAAAATAAATGAAATTACGGTATATCCGAACACATAGTGTGGTGAACATTGTGCGTTCAAAACCAACGTAAGCATGCCAATATGGTACGTGTTTGGTGTTGTCAACCAATAGAATATAGAAGATTCCCTTCTAGACATCAAACTCTTGCAATTGGCTGGGCGGAAAAACTGAATACATTTCTCGAACCAGTACGTAGTGAGTTTCAAAATCATAAAGTACCATAAATCATCGGTACGCTGCGCAGTTTTGGGTTGTAAATGAATATTATATAGCACCCGGAAAGTGGTTTATAGCACCCGAAAAGTGCCATTGGCGCAGAAACGCGGGCACCGTGTCGTGAAGTAGGATCATAACTCTGATTGTTGAGTGATTTAAATAAAATAAACTTGCAATGTTTTATTGCAATTAGTTTGGAACTACTGACATCCACATTTCTTTTTCGATTTTTACCTTGAATAATTCGTATCATTACAGCTTTGAACCTACAATTACCGAAAATAAAGCAAATGCAAACACATTTAATTAAAAGAATTGCCTTAAATTATAGGTATGCTCGCTGAGACAAAGTAAATTAATAAAGTAGGCGCCCTTCTTGCACATTCATAATCATTATAGGTGCATAAACACAGACGAGAACCAGTTTTATACTCTCAGCGAGTTGTCAACCTAAATAATCCAAGTGAATTAAAATAATTGCATGTGTATTAAACGTTCAAGTAAGTGCATCATATACTTTCCCCGATTTATAAAGTGCACATTCATTATACCCTTCTTTTATCGACATGTATTTATTCACTTAATTCGCCAACAATAAATATACAGTATGCATCTCTCTGTACTCTCTTAAGATTTATGTGTATAAATCGTAGAACACAATGTGTGGTTCTTGGCATTACTGTCTTTCAATGTTAACTTTAGGGTCTTTTGTTGATATGCAAGGACACGTACAACTCGTCTCTTCTGTCCTCTTTATATAAGCTGCTTTTAAATTCACATTTATTTCGCTTCTGATCTTGATTCCTTTAGAGCTATTTTTCTCTATTCAATGTATATTTCATATACTTGGCCAAGTTGTGGATAACCAGTATGCCAGAATAACAAAACAGCTCGATAAGAATGAAACACTTACAAGTACTTAATCATCTTATAAGCTGGATTGTTACATATATTCAAAGCGTGAATGTTGAAATAAGCACAACACAAGAAGAGGAATATAATATAACAATACTTGTCGCGACGACATTGCCAACCCACGTAGGATGAGATATAAATCAGGATTTTTAGGAAGACTTCGTTATACGCCTGTAACACGTTCTTGTATTGTTTAATGTTCTATCTGAAAATTTGATAGACCTGCTTGAAATTGTGAAGAGCAAAAATTATTAATAGGAAAATCAGGTTTTCTAAACGGTTTTAAAAAGTAGAAATGCATGTAAACTAATTTATTCTATAACAATTTGAAAAATACTGAAAAATACTAAAATAATAGATAGAAGCTTTATCAGGAATTATTGAATAATTTATAAACCTTTAAACGGTGAAACATTTTGACATGTAAATTATGTTTTTCGCTTTCTTGAAGATATGGAAAAATCTTTCAAAAATGTAGAATTTTTAGAGAACACGCGGGCATTCGGAATTATATGTACTAAACTATATTCCCAAAAATTAATGAAAATCACGTGAATATTTTACTTTTCCGTGGGGAAAATGCCGATAATATTGCAATAACTTGTACCAGGATGATAATGCAGAATATAAATGTATAAAATGCCTTGAAATCGGAAGAAATAATGAGATATGGTGTATCATATGTAGATGTGAGCTCATGTAGGTTGCAATGAGTGATATACTACCGGTTACATCTGTGATAAGTAGGTATGTGTTAAATTGCGCGACTCTGATTACCAAAAGGTGAATGTAATGAGAGTCAAAATTGTTTTTCAAAACTTGATTTGTGGGCTATAAGTTAATTGCCTATATAATTGAAGTGATGTCAATTCATAGATTAATTCATTGTTTGAGATTTCGCTTTGGTGACTGCCATTACTTTTTTGTCTATTATCTAATGAAAATGTCAATTATGTAAAAAAGAATTGGGTATGAGACTGTACAAACGAAACACTGAAACTATGCACGCTATCCAGATTTAATTTTTAACACGTATCGATTTCATATTGACCCGTCCAATTGTTTCATTGCTTATCGATAAATCAAAGAGTATCGATCATATAGGTACTCATTCGTAAATGATTCTTCATTGAATATATTGTATGTATCTCATCTTCATGGAGCTTTGTTTCAAGCACTCATTGTTGTTCCAGTTAATACCTCTTTGTTCCACTATTCTATTCTAATATCAACGATAATGCATTTCTATTAAAATTCTCCGCTACGTTCAATCAAAGCCACGCAGAGATGAAGAAGATATTCAATCTCCTTTCTATATATGTATGTTCAGATCTGGCCTTTGAAGACCAGACACTTCAATGTCTATGTATGATGCGGTATCAAATGCCGTCTCTTTGCTGATTACCATAATCATAAGTCATAAGAACATCTAATCTATAATTCCGATACGGGTATAAAACATTGAATGAATGAATATACCACTAGCGACTAGCTATGGAAAGAATGTTATTGTTTTAAATTCATCATGCACACGAATTCAACGCAAATAATAAAAAAGAAATTTCGACTCATTGTGCTTGTCTTTGTTCCGCATTGCGCATTATCAGAATAATGCCACCTCCAAACTGTATAATTTGTAATAACGCAATTGCTAGTTTCTTAGTTGATTTACCAAATTTTCCGTTGTGGTTTCACTTGGTTAGCATGTGGCGAATGAGAATTAGGCGGCATGAGCACAAATTTCTATTAGGATTTTTGCATTAATAATTGGTTTAATTCAAATGCACCTCCATTCCGCTTCGATGAAGCAAATGCCAGCAAATTACAGACATCTGGATGTTTGCACGTGCCGCATTAGCCTGAATTTCTCGCATGCAAAATGCCTTCATCAGTCGACTTGAGTCGAGTGGTGTGTAAGCATTCATTCTGGCGCGCTTTCATCATGCAACATGCACTTTCGTTGCGCACATTCTAAAAGTGTCTGTCTGGTACGTACATTAGCGAACGCGACGCGATATAGGGAAACACTTTGCTAAACATCGACTTGATGCTTGTCGAACATTGCACGTACAAATCGCGCTCCATTTGAATGAAAACTCGAATGCGAATGCAAAATACACATGAACATAGATAGATGTAGGTACATATATTGCATGCGCCCATCAACGATGAACATGCGATGCACGATCATCGCTTTGTTGTTTTCACGGCATTTCAGCGCACCGTTTGCCGTTTCATTCGTTTGAAATTTGCACGCGAACGTCTTTCACTGTTTATTGCTTTTGCTTCAATATATTTCTCAGCGCGAGGCGTGTGTGTAATCAATGCATGTATTGTTTTTCTATCCACGATAGGTGCGCACGCAACATGCAGAAGCCGATCACAAAATTTGTCTTGGTACATCAAAATCCTAATTGCTTACGATAAAGTTTAAAGTGTTGTAGCAATTATAACGTCAAGTGCAGTGTGCACTTTAATCAAGCAACATGTCAAAAGTTTTACAATCTTTACCAAGTTTATTTGAAGTTCCCGAAAAGTATGAATTATGTTAGTAGGATTTACTAGGATAATGTGTTACTAGGAATAGTTGGAACATCTTATTGATTCACCAAATGGAAAATGTGCATAGGCACGAAGTGGTACCCTTTTTCGTTATTTCCATATTATCCTCGTCTCACCGCCATAAATTCCTTAGCAACATGCGCGCTTGTTATCAGCATTTTTGTTCTTCGTGTCTTGCATGCGTGGCGGTATGAATGGAGGCAGCAAATAATGTGGGAAATAAAACCGCACCAAATTGCATGTTGTCGTCTATTTTATTATAGCCCGCTCGAGGAGGAAAGTAAAAGTTGCTATTATTTTTCATATTTATGCTTTCTTTATGCCTCTGTGTGTTTTCGTTGTTAATCGCACTTAATTGCAATGTCAAAAGTTTGTTCACACAAGTAATTTCTCAACTCGCATGCAAGCCCGAGTACAACTACAATTTATGTATTAATTAAACTCTATGATCAATAAATTGCTACTTTGTCTAGCGCTAAAGGTATAAATAAAGTTATCATCCCCAGGGAGAGTTATTTTCAACTTCAACTTTACCTACATACAGCGAACGAAAATGAATATGTCAAGGTTGGCAAAATTTATCGTTTCACTGACCTCTTGCTGAACGCATAGATCAATGCAATAAAACGCACGAGAGTTTCGTCTGCAGACTTCTTGTTCATGTAAACTTCACACTATTTATTTATTTATGCAAACGAACCAAACAAGCTCGGAGATATTATGATGGATTATTCTGCATAATAAAAGAACGAAAGAAATAGCATCACGAGTGATTAAATCAGTCAATGACTCGGCGCGCGAATAAATTAATGCACGATTATTATTCAAATTACATAACAGTAATTATATAATCTCACTTCAAGCTTGCGCTTGCATTTTATTGCCATTATTAGCGTAGAATGTCGGCACTTAATTGAAATGCGCAGAGAGAGCGAGCTTCACTGCGCAAGATAATATCGAGAGAGCATGCGCAGACAATGGCAAAATGTTGCGAATTAGCGTTAAATTATTAATAATTTAAATATTACACAACGCCAATATTCATATATCTATCTACGGTAAATGATGAAGTGTCTATAGTGTCTAACAGCCGGAAGGAATGAATTGGTTAGGTTATTTTAAGCCTTGAAAAAAAGTAGCAGTTATTTTTGGATGTAAAAATAACTAGTCATAACTGTGCCTATTGCACTCTATTATTATAATTAATTTAACATGCTCCCAGTACGTATGCTGACAGCATGTATGCTTGTTAGAGCTTATTTATTGCATTATTTTTGACACAATAATATGAAATTAAGTCGTCGCTGGGATGGATGAATTGCCTTAATCATAGTTTCCGTATTCAAATTAATTATGATTTAATAATGTATAATCCAACTTGCATGAATAGAATAAGTGTGAATATATTTTGTTTGTCTAATTTATCGTAGTTGGGCTTCCCACTTTTTTGTATTATTAATTCTTTTCGGGTATTTTAGTCAGGAATTCTATCATGAATGGAAACCGAAATTATTGCTATTTATAGCGAATCTGCATAATTCGAGGAGCTACTAGATAAACGAAGATTTGTTGTTTTATTGCAAAATTGAAGAATATAGAATATAAAACCTGAAATTTTGTAAGTTCTGTTTGAAAGTCAGTCTTGAAACTATTTCCTTGAATCATGAACTAATAATCTCAGAAAATCTGAACTTTTGAGTACTCGTTTTCGAATTATCGCGACCATAAAACATGTGTTGAAAAACTCTTTATTTTTTATTAATAAAGAGATAAAGACAGAAAAGAAAAGAAAGACTTTTCACCTGTGCAACTGTATATAACCCCTTAACCTACTCTGAAAAATCATGAATTATTCAACTGATTTCAATTCTTTGATGGTTCACCGATCACCGATTTTTATACATATTCAATTCGTGTCACGCAGTTTTGTTTGTTTACTTGTCTGGTACTTAGCACCCAAATAAAAACAATACCGTACCATTATAACTCAATCATAATCATTTGCATTCATCGATACGTGACGTGAAATAAGCCAAGAGTAAATTATACATACAGTATAATCGTAAAATATTTCATGCGACAAAATAACTTTTTAGAAATTTAACCGGATTTGAGAAATTAAGGATCCGGAATTCCGGTAGCACACTTGCTGCCTGCCTGCCTGCCTGCTTACTGCTTACTTGTTGTCTACTATCCTAGTCATGCACGCCTACGTTCCTACGAGGCACTTTTACGGCCTTAAGGCCCACGTTTAAATTTAATCAAACAAACACTCGTATGTATAGATATTTATTATACCTATACCAACGAAGGAACGCACGTGAACGTGTGTACGATGAGCACATAAAACGTTGAAGCGCCAAAGACACGGTTTCGGTTTCTTGTCGTTTGTCAAACCGCGTAGTGTAGATGCGCGATGCGCTAACAGCACTTGTGTCTCGTGCCGCGTTATTTATTGTTTGCTGCCGTTCTTCTTCTCGCTGTCCACTTTAGAGCCGCATAAAGTGTATGCCTTTATAGAACAAAATTACAGTCGCCTTGCGTCGTGCACGTACGTTTCCGTTCCTCGATGTTTAAATCATTAAATTGCTCCGCGTACCATGTGAAGCCGTATCACTTGGTCGCAAAAGTATTCCAAAAATAAAACCTAAACGAGTTATTATATAAGAATCAAGCAAGCTTCTTTCTTCGCCATAAGCGCGCAATGTGAACTCGAGCTTTAGTACGTCTAGACGCGCAGGCAATTTATAAATGTATGTATGTGGAATGACGGAAAATCAATAGCAAAATAAAGAAGTTAAACGCACGCCGCGACACACAAAAAAAGGACCATCACAATATTAGCGTGGCGCACATGCCAAAGGAAATTGCAAGTCAAGTAGTGGTATTGGAGTCAACGCACTCATCAACCACAATTGGATTTTTAATTAAATTATCACTTTTAACATGTCTTTTTCCACTTGCTCTACACTAATTTGTTCAGCACACGTACAGTAAGTACTTGAATCAGCTTGAAAAGCATTTTCTCAAGTTCCCCTTTGAGCATATAATGAGTATGCAAATATTCAATGATGATGATGATGATTCACACTTGAAGAGACTTGTAAACTCATTCAACATCTTTGCAAGTACCACAATGCGACGTGTCATCAAAAATCAGATTTTCTTATTGTTCAAGATATAAAACTTGAACGTGGGCAGTGCTGTCTGAAAGTCTGGAATTTGAGTCCTCCTTAATTTCATCATCGCCACCATCATCAAGCAACATGAATCTTTTGTGTTGTCTTTCAACACAAAACAATAGTGTAACATAATACGATGGGATTAGTGTCTTGTGCGCTAATTTAATGCGAGTGCCAGACAGGAAGCTTTAAAGGTTTAAACGCGATTCATTCCATTAATGAATGAAAACTTATTGAAAACTTTGAGGTTTTACGGCGTGTGTTTGAATATTGTTACGGAAAAACAGGGAAGAGACAACAACGACTGTTATTGGTTGGTAGGGAAACCTTTCATTTTCCGGTCTGAAAAGCCATGAAACAGCCGGATGGGCGCCTTGCCCTTTCCGTTCCGATTTCTTTTCCTTCATGGCTTATTTTGCGGTTTAAATACCTTGCTTGCCATTTTACTATTTCGTTTTACAGTGAAATCCTATTAAAATGCTGCATTCCGGAAATCAAATGTACAATTCCAGTTGCGTTAATGAGTCGGCAAATAAGTGCTCGTAAAAGAAAATGTGTGTACCTACACTAGCGGTGTCTATTAAATTAAACACAATTGTTCTTAAAATTGCAATTGCCATTGTTCTTAAACCTTTCCGAGAACGCTTGGCGAGATTTAATTAATTAATTAATTAATTAATTAACCATCGGATATTCATTATAATGTTGTGAAATGCACAACTTGCATTCATTTGCGTTTGGGGTCATTTCATATAAATAATTGCCGAAGGAGGACAACGAGTACACAATGCATATAGGTATAGTGTACTCGACAAGGGTGCAACAACCCCCAATGTAGACCACGTGGCGCGCACGTCTATATCTATATAGAGATGGAATGGAATTGTGTCGTGTGCTAAGTTTGCCGTCCTTTTCGTTCACTCCTGGCGAAATAATCGATATGTGCAAGTAGTAAAACTAACAACTAACTCCAACTTCCATTCTCTGTTTTCCAGCTTATTCAAAAATTATTCAGCATCTAAGTGTGTTGTTAACCTCAACCATTCAAAAATAGAGCAACTTTCCAGCGTTAAAAAGGAAACCGACACTTTTCCTCGCTGCGCGTTAGAGATAATAATAGTCCATCATTCCGAGAAGCTCGCCACCATATTGATGAATATTATCTTTAGCAATGCAAATACTCCAGTTATTATCAACGAGCGAGGAAACCACGTGTGTCGGGTGCACGTACGTAAACCCTCGGCGAGTTTTCCGGATAATAGGTATAACGATCATCATTATAATGATTATAATACGTGTGTGTTCCATTACATTACGCATTCAACATTCAAATATTACCACTACAGTGAGAGAGAGAATCCATCTTCTCTCTGGGCGAGTTTTCCTTTTCCGTGTGTGCAAGTTGCATCGTGAACAATATGAATGACCATGCGCGGCGCACCCTCACCGGCTTATTTCTTGTGCTATTAAAGCTTCATTAACGGCACCCACACGCTATCTGCATGCGTATATCTTGTCCGATGTGCGCGATTACAATATGCGCTTTTTATTCGCTTTTCTCGAATGATGATTCATTGAGCAGGATGTCGTCCCAATGCTTTGTTCTTAAGAGAGGACGAGACGTCTTGTTAAATTCTTTTTATGAACTTATTCTTTAAAAATTCAATTGTATGCTAAATTTAAACTTCGCTTCAGTACGCATTTAGCAAGATAACAACGAATGACTAATTAA
This sequence comes from Aleochara curtula, assembly GCA_963978815.1. Taxonomy (NCBI): domain Eukaryota; kingdom Metazoa; phylum Arthropoda; class Insecta; order Coleoptera; family Staphylinidae; genus Aleochara; species Aleochara curtula. Next base: position 11,701,135 of record OZ022216.1, on the reverse strand, counting down.
ACACGTCTTAATATAAGATCAGAGCTTTTCAAGTGAAAGTCAAGCTAGAAATAAAATTTTACAAAGAAATTAAATTTCCTAATTACCTGTCAATTTCTTACTAGTTTTTCTTATCGTTTTGTTCACATGTATAAAACGGGTACTTGAGTTTCTATTACTTTAAATGTCGAAAGAGATAGTTTCCTTGAAATGAAATTTAAAAAAAACTTGTAATTAAACATTAAGTGATTAAAAGCTCATAACCGCGTAATCAAATATTAATGGAGCGCTTCCTTCATTAATAAAACGCATTTTTCTTCATTATTAAACGTCGAATGCAATATATAAACAGTTAAAATGAAAATATAATTGATTTTTTAATGAAGCCGCAGGGAGAGACCAGAAGGCGTATCAATTTGGTTTAATAGCTCGTTGTTAATGACCAGCCGGTAAATTAATCTGCACATTGTAAATCGTGAAATGCACGCAAATCACAAGTTTGCTAATTGCAAAATCGTAAACACGTAAAACGGCTAACGAACTGGCATCCGCACTCACCTGCCTCAATCGGCAATCACTCTTCAGGAATGAGCAAATAGTTTGCTCGTTTTACGTTCGGACAGCACATATATATTCAATTTTCTGCTCTGGTTCATTCCGTTAGTCACTCTTGCTCTGATTACAATCAGCAATTAACTACCAGTTTATTCCAGGACGATCATCGATATGTGCGATGCGTACACATACATCATACGTGTGACTTTGATGTGAATTGATACAAACGCGCCAACTCGAAACTAATTAGCGCATTGTAATTAATTATAAATGTTCACAATCCATTACGTACTTCTTTGCACGCAATGCCATAAAATTTCGGGAAATTATCGCGCAACAACAATTTTCCGTTTTTGTGCTTTTCTGCTTTATATTCTTTCACAATAAATAAACTTTAGTTTGCTGCGAGTTTTTATCTTGAATGCCATGCAGTTTTTTGTTGGAAATACACGCGTGAAGAATAACTCGACAGAGAGTTGAATAATTGTTCGATATCACGAGATCGTTTAGGAGTGTTTTAGATATTTCTTCAGCCATTAAACGTGCTGGTGAGTTGTTTGGCACCTTGTTCGGTCACTTTAACTACGCACGTTTGCAGTTACCACACATTTCTTAACGTGTCTTAATGATTATGCTATGATAATGATAGGGTTATCAAGTAATAAGGCTAAATCTCGAATTAGAATAACGAGCAATGCATATTACTCAATAAATTTAACGAGAAAATGACATTTTACATCATCGTTTCGATCAATCTCTCTAATCTCATGTTAATTTCGCTTGAGGAGAAATCAAATCACTTTTCAACAAAATTCCTTCCTTTGGCATGTGCAGTAATAAAGCATTCCACTACACTTCTTTAGAATTCGCTTTGCTTCATTTTTCTGTACAGATTTCAATTACCATGCAGCACTTATTATTAAGTCATGCATGCGAGAAAATGAACTTGCACACGCGCTTTCTTGAAGTGCTCACGTATGGTTTTTTTCCACCATGCTCATTTACGCCGTGGTGTTCAACAACTTGTAAGACGTCTCTTCGTGCGTTCGTCTCGCGTTTTAATGCCGAGATGGAAGAAAAAGACCAAGAAAAGGCGACAATTAAATCATGGCCCATGATTTAATTGTCATGGACATTTCTAGTACTAAATCATGGACATTTCTAGTACTTATGCAGCCAGTAAAGGAGTTTCACTTTTATGAGCAAAAACAATTCATGTTCACGTTCCGGTTTCAGGCTGTTTAGTCTATGATGAAGCCAAGTCAAAACATCATAAAAGTAAGTATTTAATGCCAACGTTTGTTTTCAGGCAATCGTCATGTATTGATTTTAGCTTCGAAAATTCTCGAAACAAAAATGAGAGATATTTTCTTTTTGGAGAAATTGCAAGAAGTCATTTAAAGTTAATATTATAATTATAACCCCAACAATACACTTTTTTAGTAGGAAATCTAATATTATTAATGCCATTAATTTGAACTCAATCGGACTTCTAAAACGAGAGATTTAGATAACTAAATCCATCAATTGGTAAATAAAGGATTTCTTTTCACTTCACCTGTTATAAGTAGGTACACCACATGTGAAGAGCATGCCGACTAAAATTATAATTTATGACTTATTATAATGACTTATTAACATTTATTGAGGAAAATATATTGAGAATTAGGGCAAATAAATGCATATACGGCATGCAACGCATTTCATTAATTGCTTTGTTAGTTCTTTCCTTTACTTCAAAAAGGAAACAAATGTTTATACGCGGAAAAAGCCTTATATAGCAAATATAACAATATATATTCTTGAGGATGAATTGACGTTTTGGTCAAAATTAATCAAAGTAATAACTAAAGTTTTAAATGTTGAAAGTATTATTAAATAAATTAAAGATGTGTGTTTAAAGTCAAGCATGCAAAAAAAATTATTATGTGTTCACCCCATCGCGATGACCGATGCATCGGTGGAATTTTCAACTTTCATGCAACATGACTAAAGAAATTGAAGAATTTAAAAATTCATAGAAATACTTAACAACAACAACAACAACATCAAGTCGTGGTATTCGGTGCGTTACCAATTTTAAAAACAGGTTCTTGAATAAACGCAACAAACCGCATGCCAGAAGTTCAAGGCGAAAAAAATTTATGCAACTCACTAAAATCCAAACATTATGTAAATCACGCAAATATTGATCTTGCACTGAATATTCATAGAATCAAAAAACGCATACTAGGTGAAATGTACGTATTACTTGCTGGTAATTAGAAAAGCGTGGAATTTGAAATTCGATTTAATTAATTCATTCATGGTGTGATTTCCTTAGTTAGGAATCAGTAATAAGCATGCAATCGAACGACATCGACACACTTTTTCATGCATCATCATCACCATCATCGGACAGGATAAGACATTTCTCTGCATTTCTATTGAATTCCACGCATATTGTTCATGTTCTGGTTTGGATTCCTCACATTTTATTTCACATCTCTCTTAATGTGCGTGTATCAACTGCCGTGGTGCAGGAAGAAGCGTGCGCGTATTTCTATGCATTCATAGATCATGTATAAGGACATTTATCATTCGCGGCTTTTGCTAGTAAAATGTCAGGCCACACATATAATGGCAAGCGGTTGCTTGCATGGCCTGGATTTTATTCAAATTTATTCATACTTTTTATAATCGTCAAAGAATAGAGCAATAAGAAACAGCAAGTGCTGTTTTCTAATACCATTTCCATGTAGCAATGTACTTCGCAGGACGAAAATAATGTTACTGATAACTTCCTTCCGCTACTAATCACTTTCCTTAGAATTATTTATTTTATGAATTGGCAACTAATTTTATCAGGATCGTAAATTATAATGAGAATTGTACTCGCCATTTGCAGTTTAAATTTTATTATGACTGTTGATGTTTATTTCCATTTATAGTAAAATTATTCATCTCCTTTTATTTATTTATATTATTCTAGCTATTATTAGAACCATTCGAAATGCCCATTAAATTTTGATTTATTTTGGAGCTGTAATCTCTACTTTTCGAGAGATTAAAACACTTTTTCACTGGAACTTTCTTCATTGGTTGAAATGGAATTTTGAAATTAGATTTATCTCGTCTTATTTGTCAGGAAATTAAACCAAAAACTCGTAAAAGTTAGGCAAGCTTTCAGTTGGGTATTATTTATGAAATGAAAGCGCATTAAATTTAAATCAAAATATTTTAAACTAGCAATTTGAAATGATGTTGCATTTTGTTCCACATAAAAGTTTGCATGATTTTTATGGCAGTTTCGATTTATTTATTGTAATCTGTGTTGCATATATGCCCGAAAACGATGTCTTATTGTTTAATTTATGGTTCCATTGAATCGATAACATTTTTTGGCATTCACCTCCAAGTCTAGATAACTGTACAGTAAATGAATTTTTGGTCGCGTGCATATTGTTTGCTTAGCTATAAATTTCGATATTATACTGAAATTCTTTGTCTCGTTATCACATAAAAATCGGCTCTACTCATTAAACTCATATGAACTCTCTATATACATTCAGCAGAATGTTTTCCCTGCCCATTAATGCATATGTTTACTTAATAATACAAAAGTCAATAGGTTTAAGTGCAATATCAATAATGCGTACTATGCATGAATGCATGCCACGCCATAGTAGTCATGAATGGCACACACAATGGGTACGAGCACACGCTGGATTTAGGTGTGAAAGGGCACATTTCATTTTGGGAGGAACAGGAAGAACGTATTTTAAACGACGTGGCTTCCGATTGCATACTGCAATGTATGGATGGATGGATGCATTCGTTCACCCCGAATTGCATTTCCGCATCCGTTCCGAATTCTTCTTACGATGAGAATTAGCGTTTGTGTCAAGGTGATGCGAAATGCAACGCTTTTTTGCATTGTTCTGCCGCAGCGTAAATGGTAAATTTAACGTTAGTTGAGCCGTACAAATGTTAACAACTTCGTCAAACGCGCAGACACTATCCTATCTGTCTATCTGTTTAGATTCTCTCAGTAACAGTTTCAAACCGTTTTGCGTTCAGATGCACGCGTCTAATGGTTGTACACGGAGCGTTTAATCTTTATAATTAAAGTTCTGTTAGTACTGTGAATTCACAAAACGGTGCATGTCGCATTCCACAGATGAAAATGTTATGTCTTTCATTTGCAAAAAAAATATAATGAATTAACAGAACTCCTTGCTTTATAGGTCAAGATTTTAAATCATCTTAAACTATTATAAAATCAATTTTTGTATTTTTTCTTTAAATTAAACTTTTCACGCACTTTTTCATCTAGTACTTAAATTCCAATAGAATGTAATTGATTTTCGTCCTTTTTCACATTTAAAACTCCTTTGTAGTTTTCCAGCAAATCTAACGTAAATTATAAAAGAGTTAATAGCATTCTATTGTGGTCTTAAAAGTCATAAGAAATTGATGAATAAAGGAAAAATCAATTATGTTGTTTTTGCTGAGAGCACAAAGATGTTGAAATTTTCATGTTTTTTGACGATGCACTTTCGAGAAATTGTTAATAACTTCATAAAGTTTTTCAAGTAAAAACGCATAAAAACGCGCTGTAAAAAACCGCTCTAACAATGTACTAGCGATATTTTCATAATAATAATTTGTGAAGAGTTTGCGTTCATGTTTTCCGGTCCAATAAACTGGCGGCAGTCATTAATTTCGTAGTAAAGTTCAAGCGTGTATTTTTTAATTTTCGACTTCCAACTCGACGCGAATGTGAACGAACTCGTCAGTGAAACAATTGACTTCTTGTTGTAAATTATTAATTAAAAGTCACAGTCAATGGAACGAGATTCAGATATCCGAAATAAAAGTATTTGGAATAATTAATCCGAATATTGTCATCAAATCCTTGCATGAAGGATAATGCAGAAGGATAATCAATAAGTCGTACTCACCGCTTCTTGCTGTAGCCAACTTTATCGAGTTCAATGTGCCTGTATGCAGCGTAGGTAGCCATGATATTATTTATGTTTTCGGTGAATTTCTCCAAAAAACGAAAGAACGTAAAAACTGCAAACTGCACGTGAATTGATCGAGTTGTAGAATGTAAAATGCGCGTTTCTGGTTGCTTATTTGAACCGTTGACGGAGGCGACGCAAGCGACCGACTGAAGCCACCGAGAGTTCCGCCGGCGCTTTATATAACCGTCGATGGCGAGTACCGTAAACGCGATCAGCGTATGTACTGCACATTCATACGTACGTACATCGCGCACCGCGGTGCACACCGTGTCTTTCGGTACGCGCAATGCTCGTGTACTCTATCTGGCTGTGCACCGCTCTTTCACTGAACAATTGCATTGCGCTTCAATTCGTACAAATCCATCGAGCTTTCCTTGTGCAATTGAAAGCTTTATATGTGTGCAACTTATATGAATGTCTACCCTATATTTCAATGACTTGCACCGTTTTCATGCATTCTTCCTTTAAAAAGATCGCTACTTGTTTTAGCAATAATCTCCGTGAATGCATTTAAAATTGTTTTAATTTATTAATTATTTCATTTCCAATTGCAGCAGATGATTAAAATTAAGAATATAGCAAAATTTTGATTTAATTACCTCAACTCTATAAACTGTAATGTAATAGTAATAATTACGATAAAGAATTGTCGATTGTATGGTAATTGTTTTAGGTAAATTGCCATATTTATGTTTAAATATCGAATTAAACTCTACAAAGATAGATTAATTATAGGATTTTTATGAGTATCTAAAATCAGCGTTAAAATTGAAATAACAATAAAGATAAACAAATAAATTAAGTACATATAACACCTGAACCTCTAAATGGGTATAACGATAAAATAAAATCAATGTTTTTCAAACTTTCTTTGTATCAATCGATAGAAGAATAACTAAATTTTATCCATTCGAAAATATATTTTAAATCAGATCAATAGTTTAGTAACAATTTAAAGTTAAAGTTGAATAATTATTGGGCCATACTTGAAACAAAAACTATACCCCAGATTCAAAATTCATTTTCTAATCTTCATATGGACTAATAAGAAAACCGTTGTCTCATGTAATAAGAAAATCGATATAATTTGAGGTAGAAATTAATATTTCAAAATTTTCGTCTTTTCATCAAAATAAATTCATTTCACAGGACTTTCATACCGCTATGCTATATTGTGCCACATTGAATTTAATACTAGGTTATGGATAAATCTGAATTGTGCCATTTAGTGCTGAATCAAGTTAATAAATTTTTGAAAAGTTAAAATTTTGACTATCTTTCTACAGCGGACTAGTTATTGCAGTTTGAGTTTTATATAGATCGTTTGGCCCACTGTGCATCGTTATAAAATAAAGAATACTCGTAAAAATGAATTTTCCTGCATGTGTATTAAAAATTATGTGAAATAAATTTAAACTAATGATATATTACGAATGCTTGATCAACTTTCTTCTAGAATTTAAGACGCGAGAAATTAAAATCCCTGAGAATTGACGTCATAAATATTCGTCGCATTGAAGTGTATAGGAGTGCAGCACAGGACGAGGATCGCGCGAGGAGCGTGCTCAGTGAAGCACGCACTTTGATGCCACGATGCGCATTCATCTCGCGAGCATTATTATTACTAACTGAATTAATATTTGTGCATTCATATAGGTGCTGGACATGCCGGCGCGGCCTTATCGTAATTCATTTTAATATACGCGCGCGCAACCGGCAACATTGAAATCGTCCGCCGTTCTCTGTTCGATGCATTGCAATTTGCATTTTTTTACGGATACATTTTACCGTCGCCGCGCAATTATTCCGCAAAAGAGTTATTTATTTATATCTGTGTCCATTTACTTTGCTATTTCACCTTTTTGTTCGCTTCCTTTTTTCATAAATTGGCTTGTAAAGTAAATAACGATCACTGCGCACCATGCAGCAAAAAAAAATTAAAACTAATAGTGCTTTGCTTACAACAAGTGCAGATAAATTGGAGGAAAAGAAAGTGCGCATTGTTAAAACGTTTTTCAGAAATGATCAATATTCACGAACAAAAACGCATTTCGAAATTTAAATCGCCGCTGAGCAAAGCAAATTGAGATTAAGTTATAATAGGACGCGAATGAGAGTAAAAGTTTTGCCGTAAGTATTTAACTTTTTTCTTCCTCTGACAGCTCAATAAAGTTATAGCATTTTAAACGAATAAATCATGATTTGGACATTTCCAATTAAATCTTTGTTTAGGAATTAAAACAAATCCCATTTAAGATACTTACCCTTAAAATCATCTCGTTGAATTTCTGGAACAAATAAAAGTATGCAGTTAATATCAATTTAATTAAAGTAAATTCTTCGAGACATTCAACAAGAAAAGCACTAAAAATAATAGGTGCATTAAATCCAAATATGTTTATTGAATTTCTGCATTTGCCGTTTATAACACGATCGTAAATTACACTCGGCGAGCATGCGGAATGCGTAAGAAGAAATTAAAATGAAAACGAAAAAAAAAAACGTACGAAAAGCAAAAGGTGGATTTGTACACGATCAACATTTTGCATCAGTTGAAAATATTTCAAAATAAGCAAGGATTTTATCTCGATTGCGTTTATCGTACATTATTGTATTCGATGTGAAGTGGCGCTGCTGCTGTTGCATAAAATGCATTTTTAATTATGTTTTTGTGAGTTTGTAATCATCATCGCAGGCAAACAATGCGTAAATGCGGAAAACAATATCCGATTCCAGCAGCGTACCACACCGCAGGCCATTATTAGCATGCACATCAATGCATTTGACTGCAAGTGGTAATTTCGCAGGAAATGCATTTTCCCAGCATTCGTTCGTCGTGCGTGCGTTTTTCATATGCGTGCGCACACCGCGTCGGGAAAATGAGTATCAAATACGTACGTATGCATTCAAATTGCAACTGTATTATTGACGTTCCTAATCTTATGACTTTTCTTTTCTCCGGTCTGCATTCTGTTGTTTATTCATTCTCACCAAGAAAAACTTTTCCTTCCTTCAAATTTACGAAAGCCGCTCATGGGTGAACGCATTACAAATATATAAATTGGTCTTTAAAGAGTGTATAATTAATTATTGCAATAAATTGTAGAACGGAGGTAGTACTGTAAATTAAAATGTTCGCTTACTTATTTCTTACGAAAATTAATAAAGTTAAACGATTTATAGTTGCAAAAATGTGATGGTGCGTTTATGCAATACAATGCAATCAATGTGCCGTCGTAATTATTCTGTACGTATTAAAAGGAGCCATGCATAATGCACAAATAATGAATGTGAATTATGCGAAAGTTGTTAAATCGAAGCACGGATAATTACTAAGAATTATTCGGCATTATTGTCTCCGTTCGCGTTTTGAAATTGTTCAACGTCGCCTTTATCTTCGTACGCGTGGTTACGTATTTATATAATTAATACTTTAATGTAATTGCCATTATCGTCCCGGCTTGCACAATGTTTCAATAACGTATTTGTATAGCATGACTGCAGTAAATTAAATATTTGTACAAAACAGTTTCGCATTGCTAATGAATCAAATACAAAAAACAACAAGTTTATCAGTTGAAAACATAATCTCGTAATGAGTTGATTCAGATTTTATTATTATACGAAAACTTGTAGGTACTGTAGAATCACTAGGTAAATAAAGGAAAAACTTTGAGATTGCAACATGTAGGAAAGTTATAAAAAGAATCAAAGTTGCGATATAAATTTAAAATACCAAGTAATTTTGAGTTAATAATATAAACCATCAAATACTTAGCAAGTAATCAAAGATTAAATATACCACCAGTTCGATGATTGATTTTCAATTACCTACCAATTTTCTGATTGAAAATATAATATACTTCGTTTATGATGGTTTATGATGTAGTTTTGTATAGAAATTGCAAATGAAACATTTGCCTGAAAAAATATAGGTAATTTTCCTAAATTTCGATTATCTCTTAAACGCGTTATCATTTGTTTATAATAATTCAATAAAGACATTAATAATTTAGTATCAAGCTTATTTAAATATTATTCGAGAAAGTCAAAGAGTTGTATACTTTGTATACTTAATTGAAACAAATTGCAAGTTTTTCTTTGAAAACAAGCCATCATTCTTCTATTACTTTCCATTAAAATCTAATCAATAATCAATCGAGATTAATTGGGATAAATTAAAATACATTTCATTTATACCAACGGCACCAAATATTTTCATCTTTAATTAATAACAAACCTTTATCATTTTACTCATAAATATTTTGTCATTTTGTTATTTTCAGAGTGTTTAATTTTAGAATTTTTCAATTAAGAAAAAAGTTTGTATGATTGCAACATGTAGCAGAGTTATAAAAAGAGCATTCGGCTGGCAAAGCTGAAAAACACAGACACCTTCGCGCGGCCAATAGAAAATAAACAAACGTGAAAAATTGCATTTCGTTTCAATCCAAATATACACCATCATCGCTCGCGCATCGTACGGGCGCATCTTTTATCTATCTGCTCGGCGCAGTGTGCGTGTGCGCGCGTCGAGCTAATTTAAAAACGATTTTTAAATTAGCCGCATACGCGCGTTTGCGATGGATGCATTTTCATAGTGACGCGGCGCGCGAGCCACGATGATGCAATGCAATGTCATAAAGTGTCATTGACATCTTGCACATTTATCCATCCATCCATCCATCCATTTCGATCTATCTTCAGGCGTGATCCGTTCGGGCAATCAGGCGCGCAATGCGTTTGTGCCGCTGCTGTTGCTGCTTCTGCTGAATTTCAACGCGGACAATAATAATGCGACGACACTCTACGCTGCCGCCGTCGCTAATTCAAGATTCACGTTCACGTTCATGACTATGTTTATTGCTCTATTTGTAAACATAAATGTTTCATTACGCTATTCGTGATTAGATTACGCGAATAAAGGGATCATATAATTACATCGTTAATTACTAAAGAGAAGCAGTCAAACTTTCCATAAACTAAGAATTTGATATGAAAATCAGTCGTGATGTTTCATTATAGATGTTATGATAAAACGAGCCGCTATAGCCAGAAGCAATCTCACTGATATAGTCTCTAGCGTTGTGACCCTTCTAACGAAAAGAATTATTGGTGGAATGTTCTTATAACCAAATAATGATAATTTAATTATCCTCGCAGAATATAATATACCGTATCCGCGTATTTGTTGATTACAACGAAAATAAAGATTTCTCAAAATATTTTAGCTGTTCTTATTTGGAAACTCATAATTTGCTAAAAAGAAAAGGCAAATACCTAATAAATTTTATTTCTTCTCACATGAAAAATTATGAAAATTGTTAACTACTATCAATTCTTACTGAAAATGGTACAAGAACTAGAAATTTTACCTTTAACCTTGTTAAGTTTTAAAAAAAATATTAGAAACTAAATCGGGTAATAGCAGTTAGCGTGCAATGAGAATCACTCGAAAATTAAGAAAATATCTTTTCCATCTTATCTGCACTGAACCCGCCTTGCATGAACCCCTGTTTGTAATTGACAGTAGGATTTTGTTTCAGCGCCTTGCTGATATAATTTGGCGGCATGAGAACTTAAGCGATCAATATTGAATATTTAAGTGAACCAAAACTATTGCACACTTAATTAACTTGTAGTCTGAGTTATTACACACTTAATTAATATGTAGTCTCTTTAATCTTTCAGTGAGAGAATTGGTAATAATACTAATGAGTTGTGCCAGAATAACAATGCAGAAGATGCAAGAAATTGATTTTACCGTCTAGTAAATGTCTACCTTTTAGATATTGCAATTTCTATAATATAATATTAATTAGAGTCTATTTATGTACTTGTTCCTGTTATTGTGCTTAGCGCAGTTTACTTTACTATGAAATATTGTGGTTATGCCTATTTGGAAAATCATATTTTTCTAACAAATATCAATAATACGCAGATAAACTTTTGTCGAAACTATTTATAACTCGATGGTTGTCTCCAAAAGTTTTTGAGACGTTTAAATCCTGTTAAAATCTCTTTATAACTAAAATTCACTATTTTTCATTCATCTTTAATTGTTTCTTTGCAGCGATAAATTATTAGAGCACAAAATGCATTTTCGTGCATTTTTGTTCATTGTCCTAAATGCATTCGAGCGCAAGGATGTTAATAGAAAGGATGTCTTGACCACTGGTGCAAAAGTACGCACAAGTAAAGTCCACTTTTAAAAATGCACCTCATTCTTCTTCCTCTCGTCTCTTTTTGCACATATACGAATGCAGATGGAAAATCGGTACGAAACGCAAACATCGAGGAAGTGAAAGATGCTCATTTGCGAGCGCGCGCGGTGCATTCGCTGCTTCTTTGGACGCTGTTTGATGTATTCTTCCAAGATCTGTGACTGCGATTTGCTACACATTGCCATTTAATGGCCATTCAATGGCTACGAGATTTCAACTTAATGTGTTAGAAATTTAACGCTCTTCTTTAATCTAAATCTTTAAATTTTCTCTCTTAGACAAAATATCACAAAACCCAATTTTCATTGAAAATGTCAGAATCCCCAAATTATATAAATAATTATCTCATTCATACATTTAAGTAAACATCCTGTAAATTAGTTTATAAATGTTATTCATGGATAAATCTCGTATTTACTCGTGGCACGCGTCTAAATTAGGGATTTACGCTTGTTGAAGAGCGTAACTTGCTTCGTTTCTTCGTGCAAACAACAAACACCTCGCCTCTTGGTCTGTTTGCCCGCTTGCTTACCATCTCTCAGCAGGAGCGAGCAGCATCTTATTATACTAACATGAGCCTCGAGTGTATTTATGCACTGCAGTAGTAGTTTGTGAAGAAGAAATGCACAATTCCAACCCATTAAAATCCTTGTCGTGTGCGTTCTCAAGCCGCAGCACAGTGCAGCGCAGTGAATTTGTTGGGAGAAAGGATGATTATCTTCACGGTAAATCTATTATCTTTTCGCTCAAAAACCGCTGATAACGCGCGCGCCATCAACGACCGAAACGTGACGGCCAACTCTTTTAAATGCTGGAAATACGTGAAAAAAATCGTGGTGACTTTGCGTTTCTTACACAAAACAAGATCGAAAAAATCGATAACTTTCATGATAAACCTAATTTTATTAGCATACTAAACTAGGAAGCGAAGAGATTAATTCAAATTTAAAACCAACAGTATCTAATTTATGCGTTAGATGAGTAATTACATGGATTATTGCATCGAAATGCAATTACTTTTTATCAATACGAATTCGTAATTTACACGAGAAATTAATTTCAAAAGCATTATCGAAAGCAATTACTACGGCGGAAGAAAAATGGTCAAAAGTTGCACGCTTTTGAGATTAATCTCATGCAGGAATGTTAATCGAGCGCACATTGTGCTCACGAGAAAAATCAGTTGACACGATTTGAATGCGCATCAAAGAAAGACGGTTTCGTCATCTGTTTGAAAGCATTTCATTGCGCCGACATCTGACAAAACAGTGCGGTCGCGCATACACTTTTCACCTCAAGCGTGCAACGTAAAAATGTTTGATGAAATTTGAATTTGAATCCAAACTTGCAATGAAATGTGCTGTGTGTTTAAGATTGGAAAGGCAATAGCACAACAACTGATGTGTCTTAACAGTTGATGATGATGATGATGCTGCTGCTCCTGCTGATGATGATGATGACGATCATAGGTAATGTGTGTAGGCGCACGCGCATGCTTTTCACTCGAAACTATACTTTTATTGGCATTAAACGCAAAACCTAAATGCTATTTCATTGCTCATTGCAGCGACAGAGGCGTAATTGATTTATTTTGTATGGAAAATGACATGCTTTTTCATTCCGGCGATAGCATTTCTTGCGCGGTTCAAGTAAGTGCGTACACGCCAAGTACCGTATGCGAACGCAAAACGCAAGCACTCAAAGTCGTCAAACATTTTGATATCATGATTAAATAAATGCACGTCGCATTTTGGGCGAGGCAGGTTTATTGCTGTGGCCACAACAGCAAATGTCTTTCTTCGTCTTTATGTTCTTTATCAACTTGTTCTTTAATATTTACACAAAGCACTCGACAAGTTAACGTAAATTATGAAATTACACAAGGCAATTAGAATTCTGCTACCGTAATCGTGTTATGGTTAATCAAAGCGCATCGAATTAATATTTACGCAAATAAAACAAAACTTTTGGCTTTAGCTGACTTTGTGGAAATTGTGGAAATTATTTGGAAGAAAAATCATTATACGTCGGTAAGCAAATTTGAAAATTGACAAAATTTGTCAATTGCATAAATTTTGAAATATGCTTTATCTAGAGTAGCTTGCAATAGAGAATTTTCTTATATTAGTTAAACAAATCAGTAATATTTCGAATTAGTTTTGATTATTTTTGATTCTCTTCTAACATTATTTTCATTGTCTAATAATAACTAAAACGAGACATTAGATATTAATCCGTTTTGCTAACACGGAAATGACAAGGAAAGTCAAATGAGCGTATTGGTCAAATCTGGGGAGGCCAAATCCCAAAAAGGGCCGTAGCACCACTGATAAAAAATTGTCACGTCTCAAATAATTGTGCCTAATGACGTTTGAAATCGGCATCTCTCGTTTTTTTTCGATAAAAACAAATCAGAATGACAAATAAAAAAATTCCTAACTACCCTTATAAACCACTCATTTTAATTATGCAAATTTGCATTAGTTAAGTAATTTTTGCCAAGTTCAAAAAACTTATATGGAATTAATTAATATTAAATTATCGAATCAACTTGTAATGTTTGTTAATTAAGCATGCTACTATAAATGTGAAAAATCATTGATTGTTTTGAAAATTGGCCGATTTGTATTCGCATGCATAATCGTGAATAGCTAAACGTTTTGTTTGTTCGGCGAGTGTAGAAATCACTTTTTCCAACGAACCCAGTCTATCGCATGTTTTATTCATTCGCCGGAGCATTTAGATGATACTTGCATAAAATAATTGCAGCCGGTACGTATCGTGAACGCATTGCATGCATTCTTCACTTCTTCCCATTACCTGCCATTTCATTTGCTTGCCATCAGCGTCAGCGTCGTTTAATGTTTGCCAACGTCACGTCTTACAGATTTGTGTCCGCATAATAAAAGTTGGCTGTAAATAAATCTGAACGTGAATTAAGTTATTTGCAGTTAGATACACACCAACTTTGCAATTACCTACGTTCAGCATAAAACTCTTTTCATTTGAATTTTCCGAATCCTTCATTTCCCACGTGAGAAATTAAACCCCGTAATTGAATAGATAGATAACTATGTAGTGGCCGAAGAAGAGCGATTAATTGCAAAATAGGCGATAATGCAAAACGAGAGAAACTCACTCAACTCATTCCCAGCGCGCGTAAAAGCAACAGGCAACAAGCAACATGCCTGACATTTTATGCGTACGCGCAATCGCATCGTGCGTTTGCAGCAAAATGTATAATAGCATAGTTAGCGTAGTGGTCGTAGAAAGCGGGATATATTAGCATTTATTTTGCGATTTTCTCGCCGCTTCTTGGCGCTCGCGGCACACTTAATTCCTCAATTGAGATGCATTTAGGAATTGCGAATCAATTCGCAACGCGGCACGAAGAAAAAACTGCGCCTCGCTTCGGATTACGCAAGAAACGGAAACAGAACGGCGCAGCAGCGCAACATTTTACAGGGCGCGCATGCATAACGCGCATAGTTAATTATTCAAAGTGCTCAAACACATTGCGTAAATTTGCATTCAAGCTCGTAAAATCAGCGCGCAATATTTACGGTGCAAAACAAACGCAAGCGTTTGCACGCACGCTTGTCCAATAAATATTTAAACGGACCGATGCAAAAAATGAACATCTATGCGATGATGACAGACTGAGTGTGGCTTTTTGTGCTTCACATGCGACAGATGCGGCATCATTTCGCGCCGCCAATATTTGCAATGAATAAATTCGCAACGAAAATGGACACATTTCTTTCACTCGCCCCGATTGCTTCAGCCGCAAGAAAGCACTTGCTCGTAAATACAAATACCATCTTTTATTATTGTCAATTTCACCTACATTTATGAAGAGCCGGACCGAATGCGTCGTTCGCGCCGCGCAAACGGAAAGAGAACGAAAAATGCGAGCGCGCTGGGAAAACGTGCAAATGAACATCAAAACCACATTAATCACAATATACTGTATTGCCGCCGCCGCTGCGCCGCCGGAAAGCAATGAACCGCGCACGAAGAAAGAAGAAACAAACAATTAAGTGAAAGAATGTCACAGTCAGTGCGACTGCGCTTCGTTCAACATTGCCACCGAGCAGATGCAAGTCTTTTGAGCACAAGCTGATAACTTTGTGGCTGTTGTTATTTGCTTTCTTGTCTAGATATCTTTAAAGCCGAGTCACTAAGATTAAACTTTATGTATTATTCATTTCATTAACAGCAGTTGCTATAATATTTAGCAAAACGTGAAGAAAACCGGTAAATTTAAAGTAAAAATGTCGGTCTAACTTAATTCTTCCTTTAAGGATAAACATGATTTCCATTGGATCGTGGAAATTTGGCTTTAAAAATAACATCCAAACTACTGCACCTAGTTTAATGATTAGTTAGATTCGTTTCAGCCCAGTCAATCAAATGGCCAAGGGTTGTGGTCACATAGGTTATCAAACTACCAATATTATTTGTTTTTACACCATAAAATAAAACTATTAAAGTGATTTCTCAAACGATGCTTCAATAAAGTGAACTTAGATGAGAGAAACAAATGAAGAAAAAAAACTATGTAATTAGAACAGCATTTGGCGATACGGAGTTCCCAGGGACAACTAGTTTATAATTAACAATTTCAGAAAAATGTTCGGAAAAAAGTTTCTGGCGAAATTGATTCAAAATCCATTACAGCCATAAATTCTAAATGTCAAAAACTAATTTACTTCATAAAGATAATGAGGATTCAACTCATGTCTTTCTCTTTTTATAGATATCTTCAAACGACTTAAAATATTAACTATCAAACTTATCCAATTACGAGTAATTTGTAATTAGGATTTTCTCAATCAGAATTTTACAATTCACTTTGAATCATCATCAAATTTAATAATCAGTTCGTATCTTTCGTTTTTGAAAGAATTTTTTTTGAAAGAACTAATTAACATATGATTGATTTTAATTTTGATTGTACTAAAAATATCTACGTTGAATTTTTAAAGTTAGAATCAAATAAACAATTAACCCAGCAGTAAACAACTTGAAAAGCAATTACTTATTAACTTTAAGATTATTATTATTATCTTATTGTTAAAATAATTGAATTGGCAAATAAGTTTTACTGCAATCAATTTTGAGCACATAATTGCGTCTGATCCTCAAATTGTTCAAATGCTATTGGCACTTTCGAGCGCGCGCGCAGTCTGCCTGATTTGTAATGATTTGAACAATTTCCTTTTATGTAATGGCACATTGAAGTGTCCGCGAAATGGGCAATGAGAACACAATTCTAATTGGTTGAAATTGTTTAAATCGCTGACGAGCGAGCTAAGCAAGCCAAAAACAGTTTTCAGTTAATAATATTTATTACCTTTACCTCAATTGTTTTTAACACGCGTTGTTTAACGATATTTTCGTTTCAATTATTTATCCTATATTCGGATTCAGAGAGAGAGAGAGAGAGAGAGCCTATACTTTTGAATGAAATCGTTAAACAAATAGAATAAAGTATCATTCGCTTGAATGTTTAAATTAATTATAATTATGCAGTCGAGGCTTTGCGCCTAAAGTGATTAAACAACTAATTAAGCCACAATTCCGCTCACACGCAAAGTTTCAATCGGCCGACGTCGTCGACGAGCGGCTGCATCTAAACGTTTATTAATAATATGTTTGTTTATAATCGGCGCGTAATTGGCGCATATTGCAAATTGTTCAATAGAGCTGCAACTAAACCGCTATTAATTCGGCATGCCGAAGCAGCAGCAGCAGCACAATTTTCTTTCCTTGTGCGTTCGCGTCGACCGAATGCAAATGAAAACGAAATGCGCATGGGAAAATTACGTGCAATTCGCGATCACGGACGCACTTCTTGTCAATATTCCGAATGCGCAGCGAAGATGTTTGTTGTTTTTGCGTTTTAATGAGCATCCATGTTTTTCTGCGCAACGCTTTCTAAAATAATTTGTTTATTTCCGTGCGTAATTTCTTTGCGCTACTCGATTATATTTTGCATGATTTTTACCTACTTCTCGTTAGTTCATGTAGCTAATTAGCATGTTTAATTCTGCTAAACTACATAAGTATCCAGATTTGTATGCAAACATATTTTTACCACCTGGCATTTACGAAGGAAAAGTCTACTAAAAATATTCCGAAAGTTTCGCACACATTGTTTAAAAGCGTTACAAGATATTTTGACAGAAGTAAGTTAATATGCAGTCAGCATAAAATATTAATTAAGAATGAAATTAAGCATAAATGATTTGGATGCGGTGAAAAGCTAAGTTTTTCCATAGATATCCGGGAAATTCAACTATGATGATTCAAACTTCTGGATCTTAAGACCTATTGTCTTTTAGAAGTTAATAAAAGTAATTTAAATAGCATTTTTCATTAATCAACAATTAAAAATCAATTAATTAATTAATCTCAAAAATTCCCATTTTAAAGTTTAATTAATTTGGATAAATTTTGAAAATTTCATAGCTTCATTGAATCAATTCGCTAATACTCTAGTACTTTCACAACAATCATAATATTCATATTGTAATTAATATAATTGCAATATATTATATTAGATTTTAAAAGTACTCGAAGCGTTGGAAGAAAAATTACTATTTTTTCCCCTAATCTTGATGCAACGAAATGTAATTGAATCTTAAAGAAAGTTTACACACTTTACAGGCATGTAAATCTATTTATTGCAATTGCACATTTGTTGTTGCAAGTCGTGTTCTACAAATGGGAATGTAATGTACGACGTGCACTCGGTACAGTTACGTGCTATAGCACGCAAGTGGAGATCCAATTTCATGATTAATTAAGACTGAATTATTAACGCAGCCGCGCTAAGCGAATTTATTAAACGGAATTGTTTTTGCGTCGCTTCCTAAACGCTTCGATGCTCTTTACCGTACGCGCCAGCATCGAATAATTGAGCAAAGTCAATGCCAAACTCCATATTAGCGAATCTAATTAGTTGCATTATTTTCTAATTGACTTTTATGTCGGTGCGCAATTATGATAGATATTTAGCCGAGGTAAATGAACACACTGCGGAAGCAAACAACAGCAGCAGCAGCAGCAGCAGCAGAAGCAGTACTTTACCATCAATAGAAATTCGGATGCTATCTATTCGTGTCAGTGTAATTGATGCAATTAAATTCAATTAGAAAAAATGTGTTAAAAGGCAATCGCGTTAATTAAAACTTTTCCAAGTTCTTCTTCGGTGCCTTCGATCGGCATTCCACGCTCTATTGATGGACGAATCGCAATAATTGAATAAAACTATCTTGTTCATCCTTAAATAATAATCCTAAAACGGATAACCATATTGAGTGTCATAAAAGATCGGCGTCTAAATCAAAGAGAAAACTCAAAATCTTCTAAATATTAAAATTTATCATCGTAATAAAATAACATCATTTTCATTCATTACTTTGCGAAGCTAATGCACTTTCTAAAAATATTATTATAGCTCATGAGATCAACCATCATAAAAATTAGCTAAACATCTTAATTCGCTTCGCAAACTCAACGTAAATACTAAATCAAGTAAATTGATCCATTAATTGTATAAAATAAATATCAGCATAACCTTCAACTTGACAGTTCGTGCTCTCTTTTTCCGCAAATTCAATAAGTAATTTAATTTATCGCTGTCGTTCGCAAGTTGTTCAATTACTCGGCGATTATTGGCGTTTAGCCTTAAATGCTAAACGAACATACTTGACTTGCGCATCCATCTCGGATTGCCCGTTGGCGATTTGTTGCATACAAGACTTTTCATCTCTTCATAGTTCATGTTGTCGTATTAATGATACTACTACTACTAATAATAATAATAATAATGCAAAATGTTCATACGGATGGGAAACATTCACCGGCATAATCATATATGGCGCGCGCAAACTTTACGATCCCAGTGAAAATTTCAAAGCCAAGTCAAGTGTACTTCTTTTCTGCCTACTAACAACCAAACAACGAGCTGACGAATAAAAATTCATCAGTTTAACAACATGGCATAACGGTGTGTTCGCGTGAAATGAAAAGTGAAAGATTGTTTCGGACAAACGAGCGCGCGTTGGCCGCGGTGAAACGTTTTGCGAAAAAGGGCAGCGAAAAGTAAAAGTTCATGGGTTCTTCTTCTCTTCTTCGTCTTCTTAGTTTTCTTTGCGAGCGCATTTGACACGTCTCAAGATGCGAGTTCCTGATCATCGCCAAGCGAACAATTCGTGCTACGTGTGTCGTCTCGTTGATTGTTGTTTGTTTTGTCGACAACGGCGCAGCGGGTCAGTGTCAGAGGCCATTATGTTCTCGTACAATTTTAAATTCACGCCGCCGCGTTCGACGAATGTGAAAGACACCATCGTTCCTGCCTTCGATCTCCGGTTCAATTCGTATTTGTCAATATCGTGTTGACAAGTAGTTTATGGAGCTTGTAAGCGCATTTGTTAAATTGACACAGAAAGTGGCACATTACCTCCCGCAGTGCCGTCAATTATTGCGATAATGCAACAAAGAAAGTTTAATAATTTGATTATTTAATGAATTAATTATACCTACGTGGGTATACTCAAATAAATTATCATATGACAAATTGTTTTTTGATCATATCTATAAGAGTTGGAATTTTCCCAATGTTAATAATTTCATACAAAGATTTTGTTTGTAGGTGGTGAGAAATCGGGTAATGAAAGTCAGAGAGCAACCGAAAGAACACTCATTTCCCGAAAAATTACACTCAAAAATCAAAAAAATCCCTGCCTGTATGAACCCATCGAGTCTGCTGCCCCGTGGTTGTGATTTTTGTTTTCACATCTCGCTGATCTTATTTTAGGTCAAAAGGACTTTAACGAGAAATACCGACTTTTTAAAGAAGCCGAAATTATTAGATTATTAATACCTTGCATTATGAGTTAAATTGCAGAGTTATTATACATTTTTCTCATTTGTCTGCAGTATCTTGGCGGGTAATGAGAATAAGGTGATTCTTTTATCTACCCATAAAGAAAATGGGGAGGTAAGGATAAAAAAAAGAAGACTAAGGTTCAGAAAGATCTTAAAATGGCAATAAGATGTGTTCTTGCGGAATCAAACGATATTTTCATTTCAAACGCTAATAATACGATACAGTGACTTTTCGTTGTCAGGCCATAGGGAAGTTAAAAATAACCATGAATGTCACACATTCAAGGGATTTATGGCCCTGTAAATTAAATTGTTTGAACCTTTTTACCCCACAGGTGTTTTTAAGGCTTGGTTTGTACCCAAAATCGATTGTCTATAATTAAAAGTGGCCTTAAATTATAGATAACTAAGTAAAATGATGTTATCAATAATTTCCAGGAATATATTCTATTGACATAGCCTATTATTTGATATCTCGCTTAGGTGACTCCCATTACCCAATTTTCCACTAGATATATTAAATGTATTTAAACATTTCCTTGTTACTCTAAAAAAGATATTAAATGTGCTTTATGTATTGTAAAATTTATATCCCTTTGTCTTTTGTCTTTTCATAGTTTAATACATTTTCCTAGAGTGCAAACCTTTGTAATGCATGTGAAACATTAAAAACATATTGCGCGACTAATAAAACTAGAAACGATAACAGCTAATTTACTACACCATTACTGAAGATGGCTCGCTGATAGCAAATTTCATTCTGTTCTTCGGACTAAGCCTTGCTAAGAAAACCCGTCAAAAGACTTGGTTGCCCGACAAATTTCATGAAACACCAATAATTGGTATATTGTACAAAGTGTACCATTAATACCGCATCAAATCTCCAATATGAATAAACCCAATTTTAAGAGTAAGTACTCACCTTATAATTCCATGAGAAAATCTCCTTCTTTCATCCTAAAACAAAAATATAAATTAATTTAAGATTCCACAGATAAAACAAAGCATTTCAACAATTTTATCAAGTATAGAAACATCAAGTTTCGAAGAGAAGTTGAACAGAAACGAAACGATATTGGAATGTGATTTATTAGGTGATTGTTAATGAATGTCGTGAAGTATTAATAGCAATAAATTTACACGATACATACTAGCGAAAATACCCACGACACGAACTACAACTTTGCGTTTTCCCTTATTGCACATTTACCAATCTCACTTCTCCTCTTCCTAAAGCAGAACATTTTCGTTCATTCATTATTAGTGATTGGGAAACACTTGTGATTCTCATTAGATGATACAAAGTCGTATTCGTTCGGTGTTACTGAATTACAGTTGTTTCAACGTAGCCTGTAATTGATGTAGCACCGTCTATTCGTGTAACGAGTAATTAATCATGCCGAATGGAAACCGAAAAAATTTGACTGCGTTACATTTTGCTGGTGAATGTGCATGCTTGTGAACTTAATGGTGTAAAATCTATTCGTGTATTTGTGTGTGCGATGATGCAAGTGTAACAGGTGTTGAAGATTATATTTTTAGTTTTCCAGTTCAGTAAATGTAAAAACACAATTAACCCATATTTAGTTTGATTATTTGCTCTTTGGCTGGTTTGCGCCGCATGCTGCATTATTTCCTGCATTGAAAAGCAGATTACGCAAAACTAGGCTATTGAAATTGAACTAAGATTGCATTTGCAAATTGCATTCAATAATCAAGTCCATTTCTGATAACGTTCAAGTGAATTGTTTTAAAAGTTCCCACACTTATCTAGAGCGTACATAATCGTAGCTAAATAATCATAAATTAATGATCTTCAATAGGTGTGATTTTAAAACATTCAAACTCAATTTTGAGCAATTATTAAACAAATATCCGAACACAATTGAAAATTCAAATGCGGAAAAGCTAACAGCAAGAAATGTGATTACCCATATTCCGAGTTTGATCATTGACTTGTTGTTCAGGTTGGTTTTGGTTGATTTGGTCATATTGAGTTTCGTTTGTCGGTAGCTCATGCACGAGTGGTCACCGAAATTACGATCGTACGTGTACGACATGCATGCAACAAGAACAAGTTCAAGTGAAAATCAAAAGTAGGTACGTAGTACTTGCTTGTTACTAGAATATTCTATCATCTATTTTTGTATTCTAGATGTAATAACAAATTTCAATTTTACTTCCTTGTCATTCAGATTACTTCCAATCCAATCCACCTAATATCTTGTTTGTTTAAATATTAATTTACCAAGTAATTTAATCTATTTTTATGTATTGTATGGCTCATTGAATAAAAATTGCAATCATCAAATTAACAGCACAACTTTGATAACAGCTTAATACAAAAACCATCTCAGCAATACCAAGTTTTAATTAGCAACAAATAACAATAATTACGCCGTCAAAATGTCAATCATTTGGTCACAGTTTGTAGTTGGTGCGTAATTATAGACCGCATCATCCAAGTACATTCATTTGCATAATTATGATCGTCGATGAATTTGAGCATAACTTACGATTTAATTGCGTATTTAAATTCTAATTACCTGAAATTAAGCAAGCATCTTCTTTTATGCAAAACTTCGAAATTCGCAAAGAACTCAATTACTGTGCGCGGTGCTTTGAAACTGATAGAAATTCAAACAATTCAAAGCATTCCAACTGGTCGTTCGGATGGTCATAAACGAAAACGTATTGCGCAAACGACAAATTTAATTGAAGCAAATTAATTAAAACTTCACGCACTGATAACGTACGAGGAATGAGGAGATGAGTCAAATGTAGGTACTGACCGAACAAACGAGCACATAACGTCAAGAGTTTTGTGGCTTGTGCTCATTCGGATGCTTTTTTCAATCGTGCTTAAACAAAATTAAGCAAACGTGCACTCTGACATGTTAATTAAATGATTTTTAAACCGTGCTTGCTTGCTGAATATAAAAACAACAGTTATTTCTTCTTCAAAAATAAGACCTCATATTCAATGTATAATTTGCGTTCAAGTTCGTGATTGGCATTGAAAATATCCGTTCACTGCTAATTAATTGATCGAACAAGAAGAAAACAATTAAACTTTCGCCAAAAAAATGCACACAAAAATCCACGCAGCGGAAGTGCGCAAGGTGCATTCATTTCCGTTCGAATCACACATGCAACTCATGGAAGAAAGTTCAAAAAGATTGGAGCAGAAGTTCTGCTAGAAAGTCACGCTTTTTATTCCAGTTATACACTTTTTTCGGGGACGTTTCGTTGCCCTCGAGAAGGTGGTAGTAAACAACGCATTCGTTATGGTTTGGCGCACTTTATGACCCACCGGTATAATAAAAGTCTTGCGCGATGACGTAAAGTGCAGCAGTAGCCAGAGCAGCCGAATCAAAAACAGTATTTTCGTGTGCTTCTTATACGTACTGAATGGACACGTAGCGTTTAATTCACTTATTCGGGCATTTACCAGGCCTTTAATTTCCTTATCCGAGAGAAGAATTGGTAACACAAGTACTAATCAAGCGTAAGAAAGCAAAATCTACGACGTGTTTGTACGTTTATTAGTGAGTAAATGCATGATAAAAGATGCGATGCATCGCGATGGGGCGTTGTACAAAACACGCGCATGAATTATCATCGTTCGTGTTTTGTGTTCATGCTAATTACTAAACACCTACTTTTAGAAACAATAATTACGGTATTGCTATGAAAATTGGGTTACTCATTCCATAAAGTACTAGAAAATATTATTTTTACTAGGAACTGTCGAGTAATGCATATAGTCTTTCGATTATAGCGACTGTTGAATGGTTGATTGTATTTAGACCTTTTATAATCAGTTAATTAAAACGGTATGCGAATATACTGACTGTATCAATAAAAACTCCTAAATAGCTCAATATTTGTTTTAACAAAGGTTATCGGTGATAACAACGTCTCAATCGGTATTGCAAATGTGAAGTTTACTCGAGTTGTTAATTTGTATATTGTACCAATTCGTTTTACTCGAAAATTATGCAATAAAGAAAATGTAGATTCATACGGATCTAAGCACCATATTATTCCGGTTTTGCAGTATTCGGTGAAATTCTCAGGGAATTATCTACAATGAGCATCCCTATGACAAAACTGAGAACTGTACTGCCGACAATTCTGAAGGAAGTAATTGCCAAGTAGGCTAGCAATTGTGTTCCTTCAGGATAACGAAAAGCCACATACATCGATACAGACTCGTATTAAGCTCCGGCAGCTTGCTTGGGTAGCAACCTTCTTATAGTTCGGACAGGGCACAAAGTGATTACTATCTGTTCCTGTCCATGGCGAACAACTTTGCCGATAAAAATTAGCTTCATGAGAGGCTTGTGAAAATCGACTTCAATTTTTCAATTTTTTGCCAATAGGGACGAGAGCTTTTATCACCGAGACATAATGAAATTACCTTCCAAATAGCAATAAATTATCGAACAAAATGATGCATAGTTGACCTAAATCGGAAGATTCTAACTATGGTAATTAGAGCCATGAATTTCTTGCAAAAATAATGGATTTCTTTTTACTTTACCAACTACATTACTTTCTCATATATCCTTCACATTCACAGATTCAAAGTCAACAACCGAGGAATTTGTTAGTTCCGTCTGTAAATATTAATGAGATTGCAAAATAAATAATTTCATTAGCAATTTATGCGGTTATTCTACGTATTTTATCTTTTCTATGCCTACTCAAATTGTTTTCTATCCTACTGAATTATACCGAAAGCAATGTTGAAATTCAACAAATCCGTTATCTCTAGTCAATTTTCTTTGAATTTTTTTTGTGGCGTACGAGATTAAAATAATAACTTTCTTCAAGCAACGATTATAAAATTATTACACATAGTTGCACCAATTTTTTATCATTCTCCTTTCCAATAGTCAAGTCTTTCACCTTCGGGCACTTCATATAAATAAAATAAGCCATCTCAACTTATTTTAACTGTACATATTCAGAATATGTGTGTATACACCTTAAGCAATCGCCTTCCTTAACAACATTGTTTTTATTCTTCAGCAACATGGCATGCATGCATGCTTCATTTACCACACGCGCATTCATAAAATTTCTTCGGAAAAAAACTCTCCATTCGAGCACATAATTACTCAAGCGCGCCATGCTCATATATTAATTTGAATTTTTAATTGCAAAAATTGTAGGCTTTTAAACGTTATTTGAATAGCCCAACAAAAACTACAAAACATTTCGAATTTCACTTTTTAACGTTGAATAGCACAAAATACTCGTATGCATGTTCAGGACTATTAAACACACAGTGAAATTTCCATGTTTCGTATGTGTGTGCGCGCGCGCGCTTGTCAAAGCACCGAACCTTCTCCGCTGAATAATTTATAGACCAAAGATGGTCAATAAACATTAATCAGTGTGCTTCGCCCATCTAACTTATCTCTCTCTACGAGCAAACAAAGTGGCCACAAACGCAAATACAACAATAATTAGATTCAATTCTGCCTCGAAAGTGATCATTGATGATATCTGGCCGTAAATCTAAAAACACTAATATAACAATAAATAATAATGATGATGTACCTACTCACTGCCGCCACTGCGTGCCGCTCGCCGGAGAGCAAAGCCAGCGCCGTAAAGTTGAACGTTTTGGTCTTGGTTCTTCCAAGTTTTTCATGCTCTAATTATTTGGATAAATGTTTCTCGCATTTGCAGATGGATTTTTAGGTGTGTGCCATTATTTCCGAGAAGGCATAATTTATAAGGAAATAAACCGAACGATGTGTACACGTCAAGCATAGAATATGATAACTTTAAATAGCCAACAACCACAAACCATTTAGTTCAAGTAAATAAAATTTCTTTCAGTGTTTAAAGCTTATTCAGTGTTAAACTTTTTGTACTCCTAATACATGCTAGTAGACGGTAATGGGAATCAGCCTACAGTGGAACCTCGCAAAACGAATCTAATGCGTTCCAAGCCTTACTCGTTAAAGGAAACGTTCCCTAAGCAATGCAATTTTTACCATATAAATCAATGTAAGATACATTAATGTGTTCTATGCTTTCAGAATTTGTTTTCGAATTCGGTTTTACTCACCTATCTATGAATTGAGATCGTTTTTAATTATTTAAATAGTCAACTTTGGTAATCAACAGAAATCAGCCTGTTCGTAATCATTTTCTTAATTTTCGGGACTAACTTGGTAAATATGACTGATTCCCATTGCCCGCAAAAAATATTTTCTTCAAATGTTCAAGTTCAATTACGAATATCAAAGTTTTACTTCTTCATGTGTAATTAAAGAAATTAAATTAAAATGAACGATTGCTTAATAAATGAATGTTGGAAATATTATAAATAATATCACGGCAAATACCAATGACTGATTTATGGGCAATTTAAAATGTAAACATGCAAATATTTATGTTTATATGGTTATAAAATAAATAATTACTTATTAAATGGCTTTGCGTAAGCTTTAATTCGTGAGTTAATAACTCAATTAAAAACTTCAACCTGGTTAATTAGCGAGTGCACTTTAAATATTTAAAACCACTTTTTGTCCATTCAACTGAAAAAAAAAACTATACTTGTGCTACTTAAAATAGAGATAATGCAAAAGTAATTTTTCATTTCTAAAGTACACAGCGATTCTTTAATAGCACATGTCACGATATCGTTCGTTTCTTCAAGTTACTTGATGCCTACACCAACTTTTTAAATTCGTTTTGGTGGCGCAGAACGTAATCACTTTAAAGCCTAATTCATGAAACAATGAGTGCGCACATTTATTTCAACTGACATTCAAAGAGTCATTTGAACGAAAAAACATTTACAAACTAGAGTGCTTCTCTCGTTTGCGCGGAAAGAATAAAAATAAAATTGGAACGAACAAAAGACCAACAACGAAGACGAACTGAAAAAAAATCGAAAAACTTTTCAACTCTTTAGTTTCTCTCGCAACGCGTTGTAGTTATTCTTACATTTCGCGGCACATGCTGGTGCATTTTCTTTTTTATTTTTATAACGCCAAAAAGATGAATCGTAAAAGATATTCGGTACATTACACACTAGTGCTGCTCATGCCGTTAACTCTTTCACTTTTCCCAGCCACCTTTGTTCAGTGTCCAGTACGTTGTCCTCATTTCGGTTTTATTTTTAATTTTCTTGCATGTTTACTTGCATTTTCTCTCTTTTCCGCCTTTGAAAACCTAAACCGCCTATACCTACATCGTATGTGTGTGCATCGCGACTAGTGCCTTTGGTGATAATCAATTAATAAATGTATTTCGACAAATGTTGTATTACAAACGTAAAAATATCATAAATCGCTCAGAAAATGAGTAAAGAAGAAAAAAATAGAAATTTCATCTGCTAGCCAGCATGAAATGCTATATTCCTCGAGGCGTAAAACAACTTTCGTTAAGGTTAAAGCATTTACAAATTGTTATGTCTCTTTAACGAAATATTTTCCTCATTTACCACATTGCATTGCATTGCTTTAATAATTAATTAACTCTTTGGGCATACCTCGATGGATTATCGTTTTATGTATACTATTAGGCTTTATTCTCTCATGTTTCGAATATGTGACTAGTCCGTATGAAGTCGTTAAAGCAGCTATTAATTATGTTAAACTTACAAAACAGAAGAAAAAGAAGAACGTAGAACTGAACCTTATGTTTATGCATAAACACCTGACCGGTAATTATATTTTGTAGGATTTTTATATCTTTCATACAAATTCCACTTTTACAAGACAAATGTTTATTTGGTTAGTTTACTATTAAAATAGTAATTAGACGATTGAGAAAGTCATGGTCAACATATGAAATTCATTTCTTAAAACAAAATAATCTGAAATTAGGTTATGATTTTCCATATGATTCAATATATGCACTCTGATATTTTAGAATGGAACAAGCAAATATTGTCATTTGGTATGCTAATTGTAAGTTTACGACTGGAATTACTTTTACCCATGTCAAATATTAGTATGTAATATCATATTACATTATAAAATAAAATATAATATGATAAAATAACAACGCGTTGTTGCAAGGTAGTGAAAGATGATTTCATCAAATAAAAATAAAGAAAGCGAGTCGTTTATGATGTTGGGTTACTTCTCAATTACAAAGATTTGGATATTTTGACTTCATTTAACCATTAAATAAAGAAATAATAAAACATAACCTACCTTGTCATCCAGCTCCTCGAATCGTTTCTCCCAGATGGAAATTTGTCCAATCCTTGAAAAGCACTTTATGCATAATGGCACTGCAAGAAGTAAACACGATTAGCGATTAATCTACAAACTAAGAATTATTATATTTACCTAATTACTTGAACAAAAATTAGCAATTGTTTTAACACTACACACACGCGGTCAAAAACAACACTACGTCCCGCTGCGTAATGGCGATAAAACCAAAGTGCCATAATGCACCAGTTGCAACTTGCACAAAATGCTTCAAAATTTCGCATCTAAACACTACCGTGTGCACTAGCAAGGTCAATGCCATGACCACCTGATCAGACAATTTTTATGCAACACAATTTGCAAACTATTCGAATCTTGAGAAAATATTTACTTTACTGTAAAATTATTTCGTTTCATCAAACAATTTATTCATTTGTGAATAGTTAAAATACGTTTTACAATGTATGTAGTAGGTGTAATAAATTGCAAATGTTGTCATGTTCAGAAACAATTTGTCACTGCTCTATTCAGCAAATAACTTAACATTGGAGATGTCTGCTCCTTTTCTTTTTATGTTCCTCCACATGAACATGATCATTATATATATCTGCAATAAAATAGTAAACTTTGGCATGCAAGAACAATTTATTTAAGTTTACTATTAGATTTGTCATCTGCTTCACACATGTATTGCATATGCTGTTTCGAAAAACATTACGAATATACTAATTTATTCTAAAAGTAATTACAAATTATAATATTATTATTAATATTTTAAATATTATAATAATTAACATTTAGTAATGGGTACTTAATGTATTTAGAGTTTAAACTGATGACTGACCAATTTTCCAAACTTCGAAGTCACTTCGAAGTAATCATAGCTCGAGCTCACCTCTTCGAGTACTAACTTACTGAAAACTACCTTAAAATATGTATGTAAAACAAATATGGTATTTTTTTTTATTTTATACATATTGTGATAATATAAACAATGTATTATTATTTACATTTCATTACTAACATTATCAACAATTTTAAACAGTTCCTATTGCAATTAGAAATTCCACTCATTCTTCATTTAATACCTATAATTACACAGATATAACTGAAATAACGTATATAATTTCTTTGTCAAGTACGTGCATGCCCAAGCAGACAAAGTAATGCGTTCATGAAGCAATGCGAAATGAAGAACTTATTCAACATCATGTTGCAAACACTCTCCCGGTGCGCTCATTGCTGAAATGACTTGAAATTCTCCGCTTGAATGCGTTACGTTCTTACTCATCGCTTTTTATTTGGTAAGAAATCATCAGTATCAATAAAATCTTGAAAAACTTTAACTATGTGCGCTCTTCAACTCTTCAAGTCTTTTATAAATACTTGAGGTAAGTAAAAGTAAAAATAATCAATAGGTGTATTTTCTACTTACGAAAATAATAAAGTCATCAAACACCCAAATTTCATCCTACGTGACTGGAATACAATTTTACAAATTAATCTAGAAAAATAAATGGTTGTAAAATCAATTCTTAATTAACAAAACACGAAATATAAGTGCACATCAACACAAAACCTAATTAATCGTCAATAATCCAGGTTAGAAAGTAATGCATTTGGTACTAAAAACTAATGAACGAAACGTGATATTTAATCAATCAACATGCGTCGATTTTAATTATGATAACAGAGAAGTAATAAATAAAATGTGATGATAAGTGAGAGAAACCACAATCAAAAAGTCATAAAATCCGAGTGCTTAAACAACAAAAACCTAATTAAGTAAAGTTGCACGTTTCTAGTAATCAATATTATTATTTTATTCGGTAGGTATATAGGTACGACGCATTGCGTTGTTGCTGTTGTTGTTGTTGTTTCTTAGTGAAAAGAACAATTTATTATTGCCATAAAGATGTAAGGCATGTAAGCCATAAAATGAAATTGGGTTTATTAGAAATTTCCTCGTCTTGCGATGCAGCAAGTCGCCTTTGCCACTTTAGCACTATCAAGATAAATTTATCCCATTTAGTTAAATTATAAAAATTCAATTAAAATTTCAAATTACGCATCATGTGCACCACACTTTAATTAATTGTAAACGCGCGCGCTTTCGTGAATATCTTACCGCGCCGCGCCGTATGAACATTAACATCAATTGCATCTAATTCTCTTCGTTTAAAACTCTTTATAAATAAAGCTTACTTGAAGGACTTTTTGAAACTCGCTCAACTAATAAATTCCATTGCATTTTCCACTTATTGCATCGAATGATAACTTCATTCCGAAGCGACAATAATTGCACAAAGAAAATCTTGGTTGAATGAAATAAATAAATCAATTAAATACGCACTTGAATAGCGCGTAGATCAAGTCCAAGAATCCAAGAAAACGACAAAGTATTTCACTTTTATGACTGGAATC
The DNA here is from genome assembly GCA_963978815.1 of Aleochara curtula. Classification (NCBI taxonomy): domain Eukaryota; kingdom Metazoa; phylum Arthropoda; class Insecta; order Coleoptera; family Staphylinidae; genus Aleochara; species Aleochara curtula. The sequence continues at coordinate 11,669,851 of OZ022216.1, read as the reverse complement.
CATTATTGTGAGCAGCAAGCAGCTTTTACGGGGTTTTCTTTTTCATATTTTTTAATTTCACCGCACATGGACGAGCACGAAGAAAATGAGTAATTTTGATACATAATAAAAGCGCGCCAGCTGTAAGTCAGCATACATCTGTTTGTTGCAAGTGTTTGTTGCGCGGATTCGTAATAAAATCCGGCGACCTGGAACATTAAAAAGCCGCGGACACGGTGCGAGCGCGAACGCATTTCAGCATTTTGCAACGCAATCGAAAGAGACATTATTGTTAACCGTCCATGGTGTTTCGTGGTGGTGCTGTATCTATCATGAAAAGAGATTCAAGTAAGTAACTCTATCAGCAACAACGAGAGTGGCTAGTGCACATCATGCACGTCCAATGTAAAATTGTAATACGGAATGCAATAATAAATAATAAAGAAGTGCATAAAGCATGCCCAACTACCATAAACCTGGAACCAGCGACTATGAAATAAAAGCAAAAATTAACTAACAACAACTGCATACTTAGCTACAACCGCATGCTAAATGCAATGTTGCACTCAAAGCTCACTTGCATTACGTAGACAATTACCGTTTGGTATGTACTTACATGAGTTCATTATCTCTTTCTACAGACAAAATTCCTATTTTTTAGTTGCGTGAATTTCTTAGTTATTTGCAATTTTTGTGATCACTATTACTTGAAAACTAATATTCTAATTCACACCAAAATTTCTCCATTTATTTAGAATAAGATGAACTTAAAGCTAGACGAAGGATATTCATCTTGCTTGGAAAATATTTATTTAAACAAATTAAACCTGGGTTTAACATCAGGAATTTGGTGTACAAATTCTCACCGTTTCTTGTTGAAAGTGAATTTTGGTAAATGTTTCGATCAACGTGAGAATAAACTAATTTACCAACAATCCTTTTGAATCCTTTCGAAATTTTGAGTTAAGATGAATCAATTTCGAAAAATTGTGACCACCATATAACGTGTTTTCATAAATGGATTTTCGTAAATTGCATGTAGTTTGCCAATTTTAATTTTTGTATGAAAATAATTTATGAAGTTGATAATGAGATGCACTTAATCATGTTGATAAAAAGGAAAATATGCATAAATTCGATTGTTTTTAGCAACTGTATTAAATCATTGTGAATAATCATAATGAATATGTTTCTCCAGAAAAGGCATCTTATTGCTATCGTTAAACACTTCTTATCTGGATTATAATGTTATCGAATGCTTGGAAACGCCGTCATATGTGCCAACGTACTTGATCGTGAAATTAATTAATATTATCGAATTCAAAAGCAAAAGTTTTGTCTGAATTCATTTCCCAGGATAAACAATAAACAAGCATTACCGACCTGCTGTGTCAATGTCACTTACCTTTTGATCTAGCTATTCACAATAAAACTCACGTGTTTATTATCTGAATTCTGGCTCCGCGGGGCCCCAGTTACAATTCTTTTTTTAAGCTTTAAAGCGAAAACAAATTTTCAACAAACAAATTTTGTATTCAACATTATTAATTTTCCATCATCATTTCTTGAAAAGAATTTTTATTTAGTTTTGCTGATTTCAATAAACTTGCAGCAAATTTCAACTATGATATTTGATGAAAAAGTAGGTTTAATAATGAGTAATAGGTACGTTAGAAAAAACTATACTAATTCTTTTGACTACTTAGTTTATTACACCTAATCTTGATTGTTTCACCGGCAAATTATCACAGGAAGAATCAAATTGTACGTCTTCCTGTACTTGAAGTAATTCTCTACTGCGTTACCGACAGACAAGTCGTTTTATTGTCTTCCTTCTTCCAACCTTAAATTCTTCAGCTCGAAGAATTCTTGGCCGACGATGAACGTGAACGCATTCTCAATAAATTACAGCGCGTTTACACCAATTATCACGTTTAGTATTCAAGCGCTCCTCGAATGCGCATTACTCTTCTCGCTTTGCTCGTTTCGTTCGCCGGTCTTTGACCACTTCCTCGGCCGTGCAATTCTTTTCTTTCGTAACGTAATCTCGTATTTCCTCCGCTGAGATTTCTTTCCATGCCGCTCACGCGTTTTTTTTCGGTATTCACTAACCAACAAATTCTTATTATTCGCTTGATTGATTTTGCCATCCGCTCCGAATGCAGCCAGCCGCGAGTTTTCAACGGGCCGCACAAAAAACGAAACGTACAGTATTTAATTTCTCTAGTCGCGTCCAAGGCGCATATAAAAGACGAGCAATTGAATTCGTAGAAAACAATTAAACATACAATTCATACAAATGTAAAACCATAGCGGCGGTTGGTTGCAAAGTACCGCTTTTCAATGTACCGTAACTTTTTCTCCGAGCGCTCAACGCCGCGCAATTGTTCACGCCGAGAGACGCGACCAACTAAGCGTCCTTTAAATTGTGCTTAATTAATATATAAAAATCCGAAAGCCATCAACACTAATTAATTGAGCCATTGACACGTACCTTCGTTTAGTTTTGATGACCAGCTAATTGTATTTCATTTACATTTCGATTAAGTTTCATCACATCTGATAAGAAAATGTAGGTATTTCCTGTATTTTCAATATCGATATTTCTTAATCAAACATTTATCCCAGATAGAAGAAAATGAGGCAAGGTGGACAATTATTATATGCAGTCTCATATTATTCTAAATTTTCCACAAAATACGAAGTCAGATTTGAATTGAGAGTTATTATCACTAATGTGCAAATCTTCTTTCAACATGTCCTGCAAAGCAATAGAAAATTTTTCAACCTCACTCCGTCTTTTATAATGATGACAACATTTTGGCAAGCAGGTTCATTTTATTTTTGACCTTTTATTACTTTTGATTCTCATCCAAAAGTATTAACTGAGAATAGGGTAATGGTGATCACCTAAGCGAGATTTGAAACTTTGTATAACTAAACTTTAGTTATCTATCTATGAATTGAGCCAACTTTTAATAATTTGATTACTAAACTTTGAATACAAATCAAGTTTTTAAAAAACAATTTTGATCATCAAGAGTTGTTTTGATTGGACGATAATAAAAAAAATGTTTATTAATAACTACAACCTCATAGGTATCTAAAATATACGACTAAATTAGAAGTAATTGTTAAAGTTCAACTAGCCGAATCAATCAACAATCATAAAACATGTATTTTAACAAGCAGCTATAACCTTATCGTAAAATGATAATGTTAAAATATCTCTTATCATATCCAATCACCTTAGCAATTTCTTATACTGATATGAAAGAAAAGCCGGACATAAAGAGTATTTATACGTAAGCTCACTTATTTAATTGGCAATAAATTAAAGTACACTAAAGTATATGCAACAACTATAGAAATTAATTAATCGCATCGTTGACAGCAATGATTTTCTGCGACACGTGCTAATTGCATTGAATCCAGCATTCGATAAGCTTTCCACCTCACGCGCTTGTGTATTCATTGCACGGCAAATAAATAAATGCACCTCAAGAGCTCGACACACATTTCGCTCGACGCGGATCGTATTCATCAATTCTTCATTTCTTTGCGCGCGTGCAATTTCTGCGATAAATAATTTATTAATCAATTTACAAGCCGAATGTGACTATCGCTGTACGAATCAAAGCGTTTTCTAACTGCAGCCCATAAACATGCCCATGCTAATGGCAACTGCAAAATATAAATAATATCTGTCGGAAAATGCGCGCAAGTGCCACATGCACGTAAGATCATCACACGCATTATTGCGACGAGTAAAAGTAGAAACCTAGGCGTAGTACTTACGTACTCTGCTGCTCGCTGGATGCGAACTACCTACTTGTTTATTACTGAATACAATGTACAAAATTAATTTATCTTAATGTTTGTACAACGTGTTTTTGTCAATAAACGTTGACATTTAGATTACTAGCAAACAACCGTTGCAAATTCGTTCTGTTTATGGTCATTGTAAATCAACGATTGATGACATTAGAAATTACTCAAAATACTTCAACTAACTAATATTCAATTGGAGATATTGCATAAGTACATAAATATAATTATCTTGCCGTTTTAGACTATCCAACTTCACATCTCAGAGATTTGTTAAGTCATTTTGTCAACTTTCTCCTCATGATCATTATTAGGACTAGTAAGATGCTAATATTTAAATCTTCTTCTTCTTCCTGCCTCACCGCTGTTTCATCCAGACTTGGCTAGCGAATCTGAGGATCTGCATTCTTATAGAATTCTGATTGGATTCCTACTGAATTCCTATAGGATTCTTATTGGATTTTTATTGAATTCCTATTGGATTCTTAGTGGAAATTATTAAACAATAATCATGTCATCAGATCAATTAAGACTATATGTTCCAAAATTAACTCATTATCTTTCTTAACCATAATTGCAAGAAATCAATATTTGAAAACCTACTACCCAATAAATGCAATTATATTAAAGAGAATAACGGAAGGATTTACTGATAAAAATTTGCAAGATTCGAAGGCTGTGTTGAACACGTAGAAATTGCAAATCGCTATTGAATACATTCATTATATGAAATTTATTGCCGCTGACTCTTAATAATATTATTAACTTTATCTTTATCACAGCTCAGCCTATCACACTGTACTGCCAGTGAGAAATCGCAACCGCATCACAGAATGCCACATTCACTTAAGTGGTAATTATGATCATTAGTTAACTCTGGCATCATTGAATCTATCCGGAATTGATATGCTCATTAGTTGGACATGAAGCCTACATAGAGCTTTTTGTTTCGTTTAGAAACTTCATACCTTAATTTATTGAATGAACTTAATCGATTGCAGCTCATAAACTTACCGCAAACCAACTTTCCAGATTTTCATTAATTATTGGAAAACTCCAATGCTAGTTATTTCAACCGCCTCTTTACAGAATTTAATTTATTCCATAAATCAATTCGCTTCCAACTCAATGCAAACACTTTCAATAATTGAAAATAATCTTACATACTCCACGCTCATTATTTATGACATTTTGCATTTGTAGACAATGAACACTTGTAAATCTTATTCACAATTAGTTATTAATCGTGGTACTGATCATGTGAATTATGAATATTCTCAACATTCAATATATCTCAATAAGTGTTCGGATACGACCATGGAAATCGAATTAACTATTATTCTTATCATGATATTACACATATGCATTATGTACATATAGGCATGCGTTTAAGTAAACGTGTTAAAACATAATTGAGGATGGAGGTAAATGTACGTATAGCATTCATTTGACTATGCATCTGCAGCACATAATTTACTTAATAATTACATTTTGTATTGCAATCGCTCTTTGCAGATGCAGGCAGCAATAAATTTCTTTCATATCGCTTGGATTTATCTTGCTTAATCTTGAAATTGCCAACAATGATTGCAAAATAAAACACTCAAACGTTTCGAATGCATAAGCCTATTATTTCTCTCACATGCTTTACACATTCATAGCAGATAACTATTTTCATAAGCATATAAAAGTGAAAATTTAAAACATTCAATCCTTAATCGCTTTTTACTCTTCACGATTGATGCTTAAGAGAAATTTGAATAATCTAAAAATTTGAAATATACGGAAAATTTTTTGCGATATATTTGGATAGTTTAGTTATTGAAAAATATTTCCCTTAAATGATTTTATGAAATTCGAATTATTTTAAAAGTTATAGACATTTTAGTGTAGTGACAACTCGACCTGTTGGAACAACAGGAAAACTTTAAACGCGTTTTTCTCAAAACTACTTTTTTCGCAACGTTGGTCATAAAATCGCAAGTTCTAATCGACCGATTTTCTTGGTCTGAAATTTGGTCTGAATATTCTTAATGTATCTCCCTATAGTAGGAACCAACAAAACCTACAAATTTCCAATTTTTACTATCTCTACAAATTTCTGGAAAATTACAAGATGAGTGAAAAAATGAACTTTTTATTTCAGTATCTGCCATTTTGCAAGAACATTGTTTCTTGCGGATTTTTTTGGCTCCTATCATAACGATATTTGTACTAAACAAGAATCTACCCGGATAATTTTTTTCCGGATTCCCGGAAAGGCCGGCATCGTGACAAGATGACGTGGTGTCTTATTTTTCTCCTCTACTTCAACGACGCTTAACTTCCGGAAACTTTAATTTTAATTTTTTTTAATCAAATATTTTGTTATGTACTCTTGATTAATTAATACATTAGTGATAAAAAATGGAAAGCAACATATCAATAGTTTTGCTTTTATCGATTGTAGGAAAACGGCCGAAATTGATGTGTCTAGACTAGAATTCTCCTTTAATTTTACAACTACTGAAAGAAGTGAAGGAGGAAAAAATTAGGAAACTCCTTATTCGAAATTCTTGCCTGATAATTACTTGGGTATGTCATGTTTTACTCATTTATTGATTACTATCAATTTAACAGCAAAAATTTGAAAAACTTATTTCTTTAAGCGAGAAACTCAAATTGGTTTAAGATCTTAAGTTCTTCTATGCTCATTTAAATTTACACATTACAATGATAAAAATAAAATGGAAGATGTAATTTGTAAATTTATGATGCTTTATTATACTAATATTACCTACATTAAAAATTGTTTTATGAGGTTTTTCAACTCTTTGTTTAAGCACTTTCCCGAAATATGTAATCACAACTTTTTGTTGTTATAGTAATAGTAAATATAAGTGCCTAATAAAAATGCAAGTTCCCGGAAGAAAGTCAAATAAAAACTATTGTTGCTGTTTGCTCGTAAAATTCTACTATCGCTCCACCTAATGTTCATGTTCAATCAATTATCTATTATCTAGTGCATGAAGCAAATAGTAAATACAACACAATGATAATCAACAAGTTCATGTTATGTGTGATAGCACTCAAGTTTGAAATTCATCAAGACGAGCCGACAACAATTGAGATAATCCAGCAACAATTCGATCTTCATACTAATTAATCATACTGGAAAAGTGACTGCCGAATGGCCTACTGTACAATGTGTTGATGCAATTCGGAATCTGACATGAAATATACCAGCACTCACGAAACATTGTTCACATGTCATTTTTTATCATTAAAATTCAAAAACACACATTTATTAAACGCTACATCATGTAAGTGGATCAAGCTAGTGTTAACAATGAAATGAAAGTCATATACGCATGATTTCGTAAGAGTGAAATGAAAGTCATCAGCATTTTAATTGGTAAATCAAGTATGCATCTAACTAACAATTTCGATAAGGGTAAGGAACACGACAGCTCTTAATATATTATTACCGTACATAATTAATCACGTACTTTTCCATCATATTCAGCTTATTAAAAATAATAACTGCCAATTATTGCCAAATCTAATGCAAAATAACAGCAAGCACCGAGTCATAATGAAGTATGAGATATTCAATTAGTTGTTAATTAGTTCTACTTGCATAAGATAAGTAATTGAATTATAATACTAAAACCACTCATAAATAACTCGAAGACTAGTTAATTATTATTGCAATCATTAGAAGCAATTCGCATTTCTATGTATAATTATGCCATAAGATTAGCTTAGGCTCTCAAGAAGCGTGTTGCATTTCAAGAACAAATCCTCAGTGAAATGATGCAAATGATCAAAGCAAATGCAAACGCATATTCAAATATGTATATAGTTAAAGCCACTTTTATTCTTCAGTGAAGAGTTTGATTTGTATCTGCTGTTGCAGAATGCAGAAATTGAATTGAAACACAAGCCGTAAAGAACGCCGACAGCTTAAGAGATCTTCGCATTTAAATAAAGCGTAGTCAAGCATTGACTGTAATGCAATTACAGCTGAGTAAAATACAAGAGAAATAAAATATTTAATAAGTAAATGCTCTTCCACCGGTCTCAAGTGAGCGACTCTGAAGATGTTCAAGACGCATTTCAAAATGCTTATTCATTACACTTATGTATGTACAGACTCTGCTCATTACGCGCTTGCGCTTCCATATGCTTCTAATATAAGTAATGTTTGTAATTAGGAATGCACTGCATTATGTATATTTCATGGTTTTTAAGACATGACCATGAAACTAAAGTAGCTACTATATAGACATTGGCTAATATATTTTTAAGTAGCAGGCATGGTTATTGTCAGCCAATTGGTATATTTTAAATATAATTGACAATTTTCTCAGTGGTTATTATGTACGAGCATGCATAATTTAAGTGGTTATTATCATTTGTAAAAGTTACCATGTTTTGTTTGGCTTAATTAATTACACAAATGCTCACTTAGCGCCCTCGCGCGATTCTTTCGTGTAACTCACGAAGCAGATTGCTATTCGAACTTATCGCGGAGTTAAATATTTCCGTTCATCGGTAGGTGGCACTACCGTGTTTATTAAAGTCTTTGTATTGATTATTCCATCAGCAGCGAACGATATTGTTAACTGATAACAGTAACAACATATCAGGCAGTTGATAACAATTTCCATTCATCAATCCCACATTTCCTTATAGCAAATATACTATCATAGTATTACATTGGTTCATTAGTTCACAACAAATATTGATATTGTTTCGAAATCAAAATCAAATCCATAATTCCAAATCAAAATCAAAACCAAATCAATAAGAAGATATACTGATCGTTTGAATTTTAAGTAGGACTGTTTGAATGATTAAATTTATTTAAATCTTTATGTAATTTAAGTAATTTCCCAATTGATCAAATTATTCGAATTGCTTCTACTTCAAAATAACGCAATAAACTCAAGATTAGTAAAAAAACACGAATTGTACATAACGAGAAGCGTAGGCGTAACTTTATTACAGTATCGCAATGCGCATCGCCGCTAGCATATAGGCGCAGTACATCCGCCGCCACCACCGCCGTTTCAACCACCCCCGTCGCTAGCGAATTGTAACATTTCCGCAAAACGGAAACAAACTTGCGACGCAACGTATTCGCTGAAGGGAGGCAGCAGTAAATAGCGTTGTGATTGGCGCATTCCAAACGAATGGAAACAATTTTCCGACGGCGAATCCGAAGGAAAATGAAAATGCCACCAGCAACGTTCCACATGCTTCCTTGAATGATGCAAGCTGCGAATGCCGCATAAATTCCACTTTATTGAGCAATAAAAAATTTCATATCAATGCCGCAATATTGATTTAAATATTTAAACTTTGTCATCTATTTTACTGCAATAAAAATAAAACTAATATTGATTTACTACTTGGAATTTCTTCTGACGTTTATATATTTTCAATGAAAATTTGAAGAGAAAACTCTAAATTCACACACCTCAAAAAATCGATACACGAAATCAAGAGGTGTGTTAAATGCTAATAAATATTACAAGTAGTTAAGATCCAAAATTATATAATGTAAAGTTTAAATAAAAAATAGAATATTTCAAACAGTCAAAAGTAGACTAATCATAAATACCTGGAACACACCTTGATAGTTCCCATTGACGAAGAATATTAATATTCATGTAACAACATCTTACTAAATAATTTGGTCATGTAATTTGTCAAATTAGTCACGCATTTTGCCATAAATTTTGCACTCGAACAAAATTTATTTAAAATAAATAATATTGATAAATTACATCGTGTCATTTAATATCCTAGTAAAAAATCGCTTGAAGCATAAAACTCAATTCTGCATAAGGAACTCAACGTGACAAACGCCCAAGGTGTTGTTGGCACTTTCACCAATTCAAAGTTATAACATCATCTTAAACCAAATTGAAATTCTAATAGAATAATATAGAGCAAAGCAATTAAAAGCATTTCTGCATTGCCAGATAAATAGATATATCACATAACATTTATGTATGCCAATGTTAGTAATGCCACTTCATTGGAGGACATTAATTGATGATGAAAAATACATCATTCGTACATCCGCTCTTACGTAACCATTTAATATGTATTTATTGCATTGAGTTTTCGGTTTTGGAATGTGGATTATTTCGTGTGCCACAAGAGATTTAAAAGTCATAAAAATCAATGTATAAAGTGAAAACTTTCCGCAAGTCAAAATAAATGATTAAATAACAAAATGTGCTAGTAATATTTGTATTATTAAGTGTTAATGACAATCAAAAAAGATGTAATATCCTCAAGCATAGATACATATCTTTTGAATCAATTACTAATACAATAACCTAATAAGAATTATGATTAATAACTTTAATAACTTTATTGTCGGCACATTTCATCATATTAATTGACTGACACGAAACAATTTATTGATCACCATTGAATTATATCCAAGTACAGTTGAACCTCACTTAACGTGTGCTTCGCTTAACGAACAACATAAATCGTAAAATAATGACTCACGCAACGAATGTCGTTTCGCACTACGAGCGATTTTCAAAATGTTTCTAAGTGTTTTAAAAATGTCGCCAAAAAAGAATCCGCAAGAAAGCAGCTAGAAGAGACTAAAAATGGCCTTACAAATTTTTAATCATACATTATTGCAAAGACCTAATTGAGCATAATGTACTTTTTTCAGCATGGAACGCATTAAGGTATTTTACATGGATTTATATGCTACAAATTGCTTCGGTTAACGAACGTTTCCTTTAACGAGTAAGGCTCGGAACGAATTAGCTTCGTTACGCGAGGTTCCACTGTATTATGATTAGCTGCTTATTAAACTTACGAAATATATTAATCGAAATATTTTTTGTTGCTTTGTTTTATTAGATCAATTTATGAATGGAGTGAGCGCGATCGATTGAAAATGTAAATTAAATTCGCAGCGCGCACGTTTGTATCAATTTATTTCTAACATGTTTGGTGACACTATAAATTCGGATTATGCAACAACAAAAGCGGCTGCGAATCGATACGCGAATTTACAACGCAATCCATTACTATTACAACTACATTAATAGCACATTTAGCTCTTAAGCTCTGCCCAGTTTAATGTTCGCGTTTTTTTTTTCTACCTGTATAAATTTCTATGTAGTTCGATCCTGTTACACTTTTGCCACCGTTTTTTATTTAGATTTTGAAGCATGTTTTAAAATGCAACAATTTTCGCTCTCGTTCTCGCTCTCATTTTATTACCAAACTAACTTTTAGCATTTTACTAAAATTCTGCACAAATTCTTTGCATGAATTAAAATTTGCACTTATGGTTTGAAATGTCAATTTGCCGAAATTTATTTGCCAATAAAAACGAGGTAAAAATATTTTAATTATTGCCTTAAACGTATAAATATTGAATGCAAACGTGTCCGTCGTGCTCAATGAAAAAGACAACACCATAAATGGTTTCATTCAATTGCTGTCTGTTAATCTGACAATTATTCCAAATATTTTTATTTGAATTTAATAGACATGTCTATAATTATATCACGTTCCTACAATATTGGTGTTAAAAATGCACTTTACTTAGAGTTTAAAACAATTAATTAAATATTTAGAAATAAGTCGGTTGAAGACGAAAGTAAATTAATTCGTTCAAAGTAGCAGCATTTAAAAATGAGAAAAAGATAGTGAAATTGGAACAAATTCGATATATTCACTGACATTTATACCGAAAATAATGTGCAAAAAATCTTACCGTAAATTGATGGTTTAAGTGCAGGTAAATAACTGATTCAAATCTTTTGCAAGTTTAAAAGGTGCTTGTGCAAAATTGCCAACAGGTATTTGATTACTAACTTACCATGTAGTTATTTAAAGACTTTATATGGATTTTAATAACTTTCAATTGCATTTTGATTCATTACAGTTTTTACCTATTTATTGAAATTTTACTTTTCAGTTTCATTATTCACATTTCGACTTGATGGATAAAAAAATTAATTAATTAACAGAAAATTCCCACATGCAATATTGTGACTTATTAAGTAATGCTTAAAAACAATTAAAACTTTCAAGAACCATGTGGTGACATTCATTATTTCATGCCAAAATAAATATTTAAGTAACAGTAAGCAATTCTTCGTCTCTCGTACGCATTACTAACCAATAAATAAATTGTTGAAAATCCAATGTTCCAATTCCACACGTCGAGTGCGTGGTCAAGGTCGACGAAGAAAGACGCAAGTAGGCTTAAGGTACACGTCGCTGAGCACTTTCGATTTTTAACCGCACTCAATACCCAGGTAGACAATATTATTATATCATCTTACCGCATAAAAGTCATGCACGTGAAATACTATTAAGCCTAACCCGTTTAAATTAAAATTCACGCTTAATTAATAGACCTAAAAATCACCAGAATGTTGAACGACATGTTGTCCTTCGGGTATTTTTCAGAAATTAATTGTAACATGGTCAAATTGTAACAAGTTTGAAAATATCACGCAAGAAGACAGATTAATCAATTATCAGGTTTAGCTTTATGAATAATGGGATGACATTTCATCCCCCTTTGCACCCTTTGCGTCGATGGTAAAATTTCTCCTCAATAAACTGATCACATGCATCACAAGCGAGTTCGATGAATGTGACCGTCACGTGTAAGTACAGATGATAAGTTGAACCGATAATAGAGAGTCCATTGTGTCCGTTCCGTTGTGATTTGTGCGAGCGGTGCGGTGCACACAATCATCTATCGACTGCCCGAGCATAATACAACCGTGGACGTCGAGTACCATCGTCCAATCCACCCACGAGAAGCGCGACGACGATATTCGCACGTTTATATATCAAGCACCGATCATCGAATATGCGAATAATATATGCGTTCCCTAAACTCTATTCCATTCCCTTCAAAATTCTCGAAAACCCATCTCAACTCCCCCCTTAAACTTCCAACCCCCCAAAAGCAAAATCCCTCTGAAAAATCGCCTTATTTCTCAACTTAATATCAATTCATCTGCTTCTTAATTAAAGCAATATTTGAATTGTCAAGAAAGAATTGAAATTGAGTAATAATTGTGCGAGTAAACGTTTTGGCAGCCGTTTGTCATCATTGGTCATATACCTCGTCGCTCCTCTCATATTCATCAAACGCCCATGCGGATGATATCGTACTTGCAATCGTTCAAACACAATCGCACACAATCGGCCACGTCAAAGGCGACACACAACACACAACTGCGATCGGCCCACATGCAAAGTGCACCAGCACCATCAAGGAGCGAATAGATATCGAGATGAAGGCGCGATCTGAATGATAGATACCTGACTATTATATGCCCGCCGACGATGAAAACCTAATCACTAACGAGCGTCAATGTCCATAATTGATAAAGAGCAAGCAAACCAAACCAAACCAGAACTCACAAATTAAATTAGTTCTCATTTTCGACAAAACAAAACCGTAAATAACGATATTTTGAAATTGTGGAATTATCATTCGCAAGACGCATTGCGATACATTAAGGTGGAGTAGTACTAGTAGTAGTAGTAGGTACTGTCTAATTCAAAGCGCAGCCGCAACAGCCAATTAACCGCGCGCTTAATCGGTAATTAAGATGTAAATTGTGCGTTTGGCCATTCATGGTCTTTGAGTAAAAGAATGGAAAGAGAAGAGAAGAAATGTGCATTGTGGCCTTGTGCTCGTATCGTACGCGACTCTGTAGGACAAACGAAAACGTGTATTGAATTTCCCTTTTTCGGCCATGCTATTATTTTGTTTAATGCTTCCACTTTATTATTCACCTTTAATTTTTATTATATGGGCGTTTAATAATGTACCACAATGCATAAATTAAGTAATACACCTTGAAAATCCTCTGTAAGAAAAGTAAAAATTACTCAAAAATCATCAATGCTCAACTCCCATCTGTAACAATGCAAGGGATGAAACCTAACCGCAATTGACTAAATTGAGCATGATGAGCACTTCCAGTGACGCATTTGATTTGTTTGTTATTCAATCCGTAGACTTCCCCAGTGTATTCGCAAGCAAAAAGATCATTTAATATCATCATCATCATCATTCTCATCATTGCAATCTAAAATTACACATCGTGTATTCATTCATTCGACCAAGAACTGAACTGAAATTCCGCACAATAAAAACGGCACAAAGAAGAAAGCGCAAGGCATCTTCTCGGTGTCGCTGCTGCTGCTGCTGCCATTGAATTAAAATTAAGAAAAGAATTTATTTAATGTAAGCGTTTTTAAAAAGGATCAAATTATGCGTTCATTTCAACGATTTCGTGCGCTCGCTTCTTTTTTTTCTCCACATTGGCATTGTATACATGGAGAAACATCGACTTTTTTGGTTTCCTTCATTTCTCAATGCAACGAAGTGTTTTCCTCCTTTTTTCAAGTTCCTCCCATGTTTACATTGGAAATTTACTTTTGTTCACAAATGTTCATTGTTTACAATGGCTCTACTTGAAGCAATCGCAAAAAATGTTTGACTATTGAAGGAAGAAGAAGAAGAACACAATTCTTTATTGTGATTTGTTTAGTTCGATTAAACCGCCCTCTAGCACTTATTGTATGTGGTTTTTCTTTGCTTCCATTATATTTGCTCACAGTTAAGCCAAGTTAATAAATAGAGTTTGTGCGCAAAACTTTGCGTATGAATGTGAAATCATCGTGAACTTAAGTTAAGTCACTATGAGACATCTAAATTACGCAGAAATATTTCAAATGTCTTGCGGCTAGCGTATGAAAACCCGTAACCGATTGCGTTCGCCACTGATGATTATTAAAAATGGTTAAATTGTGATCGCACCGGAGGGCATCAACGTAACGTCGACGACGACGACGATGACGACGGTTAAATGTTATTAACATTAAGTGCTCTGCTCCAGTATAAACAACGATTAGAAAATGTTATTTCAAAGTTAGTTGCTTGCTATTTTGTGCATTTTTCCACACGTCGCAGCGCACGTGAGCGCGGAGCAGTCAAATCGCGGAAAAAGTGGATGAATGAGACGAAAAGTGAACATGACACGTATGAAATTAATCGAATAGTTCTATTGCTCGCACACAGGATGTGATTCCAAATCGACTACAACGCAACAACGTAATAATAATATGTGTGACGTTGGAGAAAAATATGAACAAATGTGACCTGAATCGAACGCGTTTCGTGTAACTTTTCTTTAGGAAATGTTTGCAGTTTATAAACATTTTTCAGAATTATAATTTCACTCGAATTTATTCAATGCACATATTCGACTTATTATTATAGTTCAAAGACACAAATACGCAATTATATCGCTATCCTGTTTTTCGCATTTGCACAGAGTTGTATCAAATATTTAAACAATTTTCAGCATCCACATACCGCTGACTGAATGTTCCAAATAAGGATCTGTTCTATTATTGTAATATTACGTGCGCTTATGTGACAATTTATTGATAAACTTGATTGTAATCTACTTGTGCGCATGTACAACAAGAAAATTGCAATTGTCTTTCTCCGCTGAGTTAATGCGCGCATAAAGCAAGTGGGTATTGAATGGGAACAGGAATAAGCACACTAAAGCTTACTTAAGCCATGGATTTTATGCTCGTATTATAAATCAGTGTAGGCTCGAGCAATTCTTGTTCTGTAAGACAACAATTGCAAGATATACCTACGAACATTAACAAACACGAGGAACAAATCGATAATTTTCGTATGGCAATTATTTGTTAAACATGTTATTGCATAATAATTTTCTAGAAATTTTCTAGAAAAAGATTTTATTAAAATTCTAATTCCTAAAAAAAACTATCAATATTGCATTACTAAACATTAACCTTTTCAAGTCCTTTCGTCCTTTCGTCACTCCTGCTTGAAAATATCAAGAGAGCAATAAATTTCAGTAATTATTTTTGAAAGAAATATTTAAGTAATCTACTTTTAGCATTTGCGCACATTTGGCTAAATGGCATTATCCACCTGCTTATCGAGATAACGCATGCTTACAAAATGACTTAAGTGCGTGCACACTTTTCATCTCATTCATGCACTTTTTCCTGCTGGCACAATTGACAACGCACAAGTTTTGACTGCATGATCTATGCGTGTCCTGCTTGCTTGGCTTGCTGGCTGGCGTACGCGTAATAACAAGGCTATTCCGATTCAGGTGCAAATCGCGTCGCTTAGATTTTGGAGCGGTCTCGTATGGTGAAAGGACCATGCACCAAACTGACGCAAACCACATGCACAGCTCGTTAATGTATGCATGCGTATGTGTTATGCTCGACATTCAGCGGTAGCGATGAAATCAACCACACCTTCGACGATGGTTTCTGTATTGCCCCCTCGCGACTGCAATTCGCGAACGAATCGCTGCTTTTCGACTATAAATACCGAATCGGTGAACTGTAACGATACAGACGCACATCGTCAATTCAGCTTGATACATCCTTAAGAGAAAAAAAAATGGCATTCAAAGTAAGTACCAACATCCTTCAGCAAATTGAATGAATCATAGCTAATTTGTTCAACAATTATTATTCATTTTACAGCTTGTCGCCCTTGCCGCCTTCTTGGCCGTAGCCAACGCCGGTGCACCCATCGCCTACGCACCAGCGCACTACTCCGCCGCCCCAGCTGTTTCATACGCTAGCTATTCATCCCCCGCAATTGCCAAAGTAGCCGCCGCACCTTACGGCTATGCTGCCCCAGCCTATGCCGCACCAGCCTATGCCAAAGTTGCCGCACCAGCTGTATCTTACGCCGCGCCAGTAGCACACTACGCTCATGCTGCCCCCGTTGCGCACTACGCTCACGCCGCACCAGTCGCCTATGCCGCCCCAGCCATCGCCAAGGTTGCATACGCCGCACCAGTCGCCAAGACCATCATTGCTGAAGCGCCTGCCGCCTACGATTTCGGCTACTCCGTCAACGACCCCCATACCGGCGACAGCAAGAGCCAAAGCGAAAGCCGCCGCGGTGATGCCGTCCACGGCAGCTACTCTCTCGTTGACGCTGACGGTTACAAGCGTACCGTTGAATACACCGCCGATGCCCACAACGGTTTCAACGCCGTCGTCCATCGTGAACCCGCCGCAGTTGTTGCCAAAGTCGCCGCACCAGTGCTCAAAGTAGCTGCTGCCCCCATTGCCCACTATGCTCATGCTGCCCCAGTTGCCCACTATGCCCATGCTGCCCCAGTTGCCCATTATGCCCATGCTGGCCCCGTAGCGCACTACGCCGCCGCTCCAGTCGCAAAGGTCGCATACTCTGCCGCCCCAGCCGTCAGCTATGCTTCGTACACACCAGCCGTCGCTAAGGTTGCCGCTCCAGTCGCCTACGCCGCACAATCCTACGCCGCACCAGCCTACTACCACCACTAATAAGCAGGGGATGATGCTCAACTACTATCGAATTCCACGGCAAGACAAGGAATAGTATTTATTTTATTGTTATTTATAATTAAGTTTGAATACTAAATGCCATTGTAAAGTTTATAATATAAACCTACATAAAAATAATTATCTAAATTCTCATTATTGCTAATATCCCTCAACAAGAATTACAAGACTCTTGTATTTGTTAACCATTGTCTTATGGAAGAATAGACCAAGAGACTAAATTGTTCGAGTTGTCACCAACATCGTCGCAAGATTAATATTTGTGCTTTTGTGACTTCTCAACTTGAGCGTATTTCATAGTTTCGCACATATTTCGTGCGAAACAAATATGGAGATGACATTAAGCATGACGGCTGATGTATTATAACATTGTGAAACCTGCCGGGAACGGATTAAACCCCAAAAAACCCTTGGGATATTTTACAGCGTTGCGCACTTTTTGCGCGTTCTCAGTAAACATCCTCGAGATATTAGCACAGTAGGTAAATTCTTTTCGCATTAGTGACGAAATGAAATTGCGTGGGAGTGATTTCCTTACACAGTTTACACTCTGAAAATTAGAACACGACTCCCAAGTCTAAAGTGACATTTTCAGAAGAGAGAGAAGCAACACACTATCTATGTGTGTCCATCAATCTCTGCTTGCTCCACCTGTTGAACAAAACCATCACGGCACAATGGCGAAATGTATACAAAACACACATCACAACAACAACAGTTTTTTTTCAAGAGCTGTTCAAACAAATATTGTGTGTTTGTCATGATCAATCTGCGCAATCTCCACTCCCTTTTTTTACTTTATTCGGTGGCAACCCTCAGACAAGAGTTATTATCGTAGGACACGCATTAAGCCGCATTATTGAATGTATCATCGATTGATAACAATCTTGCCACTCACGGCGGTTTAAAGTTGCACGCACACGCATTCAATCCGTCCATTCTTACTTACATAAGTTTGTGCGAGTCGCGCAAGTGCGCACTTGTGCTCTGCATTCCTCGGTCGTTTCTCACCGACTCACCAGTACTGCGCAAGTGGATGCTGCTTGCTTCGCTCTCTTGTCATATAATAATAATGACAAGTGGCCTTTTTGCAGTTAGGCTGCATGTCAAATTTAAATGCTCCGCATCGCAGCCGCGCTTCGCACGCAGGACCCTGATATTAATCTAGATTTCGCTTTTCATGCATGCGTGCAGCGCACTTGTGGGAAACGGCGCACAGTGTTCAATACTAATGTGGGAGTCTTCTTCTTCTTCTCGCATAGCTCAAAATTTAGCGCAAATATGTGGCATTGCGATGCATTTGCATATTATATTGTAGTCACAATATAAGGTTATGTTGAAGGACCACCATCGCAAAAACGGAGATATTTCCATGAATGTACAAATTCGCCGAAAGCAAGAAAGAAATGCGAAATTCCTTCACACATTTCAGGCCCGCATTTCAGCATCAGCACGCAGGGCATTGCATTCTGTTTAATAAAACTTTCAAAATTTTATTTTCATCTTTATATCAAAATGACCTCTGTGCTTTCCATTTATGCGCAATGGCATTTTCTCTCATCTGGTTTTTTTTCTCGGTTCGCGGTCGGCGAATATCCAGAAGTATAATTCAAATATTTATTTAGGTGTGCATTTGATATGATAACGAATAGGGTGCAATATAAACGGAGTGGACCGCGAGGGTTGGTCCGGTGCGGTCCAGTAGCCAGCTATCAGTTATATCCGTTGCCATCAGGAAGAACAAAACACTTGGACCAGGCAAAAAACGCGGACGCGGATGCGGTCTGCCGTTGATGGCGATTCGGGGATTCGGGAATATCGGGATACGTCATACATATCGCGTCGTCGCGTTGAAAAATGTATATTGGCGCAATGCGCACGGAGAAGGGGTGTGCACGGAATATAAGGTTAAAAATGAATTATTTACTCCATATCCATCTGCGGTAGCTGTATGCATCCAGCAGTATAATGCGCAAATGAAAGAGCGCCCGAGAATAAATAAAACGCGCAGCGAAATAGGAATATATGCGGGGAAATAAAAAGGATTCGACATTGCCGACCACCGGCAGCAGCAGCAACTTTGCCGGTCAGTTCGCGTTCGTCCTCCCGTCATTGGCACTCGTGCTGCCGCCGCTTTTTATACAAAAATATTGGACTGTACCGCATGCCTTGCCGCCCCCGTATATAACACTATTAACCTCGTCATTTGTGTCTGGATGCTGCTTTTTTTCTCTCTCTCTACTTTGCCGCGGAAATCTGCAATCATAGCTATCATTGAATAAGTATTTTTCAGCATTTGCTGACTATGCTTCTCATCTTTCATTGCCAGTTCATATTTTACTGGAAATACAAAAATCTATAAAAGCTGGAATTAATACGACTTTTAGATCATAGAATTTTAAAAAAATCTAAAGGTCCTGGACTCAAATTTATTAATGTTGATAAGAAGTCTTTCGCAAAATATACTTCTGACTCAAAATGTAAATATTTCAGCACAAAATTTGCAAATTTCACATCAAATATTCAACAATAAACAAGCACAAACTCAGAAACAGCGGAAAACTGCATTGTGAATCAGTTAAATCGATTAAGGATTAATGTGCTAAAGAATATAACCTCAAACGACAAAACCTGGGTAGGACCAACCACACAACTCGACCAATAGGGCTTCAAAATTTTTAATATTCATCCAAATCGAAATAAGGCTAACTGAATTACTAAATCTGCTAAGGGATGTCCTAATTACCTAATGTATCCACCTTACGTACAAAACCTATAGGTACAAACATTTTTCAGTTTCCACCCCTTCAATCAATATAATAACTAAAAATCTCTTGAACTATAATTTCCGCAAATTTAACGAAATAATAGTTTACTCCCTGTTTCCAAAATAGTATTAGACCATTCGAATTGAATTCTGTTTTAGTCATTCTGTATTTCAGCAATACTTGAAACCCGAGTGAAGTATAGTTTCGAACGCGTATTGTATTCGCGCATCTTCGCAACACACATAACATATAAATACACTTCTGTGCAGTGGATTCGCGAACAACAAGCTTCTGCGAATTTACTGTACAACACAGTGAATGTGTGTGCCCCGTGTGCGTTCACAGTTCACCAACTCGTTGGCGTTGCCGTCTCCTCCGCAGGAGCGTAGCGTTGCGCGCAGTCGCTTGCCACTATACAATTCAACTGTTTTGTCTTTGATATAATAGGGGATGTGGAATGGGATTCAATGGGATTTGAATAGTATTCAACAGAATTTAATAGTAAGCCGAACCGTGTCTGAATATAATTCCAGCTTCGCTCTTTCGCTCACTCTATCTGTTTCCCGGCTCTCGCTTCTTTTCATTGTTGTCTCCGAACGTGTGCACGATGCAACCAGAGAATGGAGAGAAATTTTGAATCCATCCATCGATAAATACAAAAGCCAACTGAAGAGTTAAATGCCAGAATAGACCATGCGTGTGTTAACTAGCATCCGACTAAACAATAATAAATTACACAGAATGCCGAATATTTTCAAATATCCATGGAACGCAAAAAGGAAAAGAAAACAAAAATTTCATTATTGTCGCGTGAAAGTATGCAACACACTTGACAATATGCGAGGATCACGTAACCTTTGAAGGCCAAGCGCGCAATATGATTGTATCCTTAGCCACCCTCTTGTATCATTCACACTTTGGCATTCCACAATCATTTCTCTCTCGCTCCTGCTTATTTCTAAAGCAATCGATTCATTTCAGTTCATGCGAGTGACTTTCACATCTTGTTTCGTATTCTCTTCTCAGCATGCAACAAGGGCACATTGAATGGGTATATTAACGATACACAAGGACACAATAAGCTAATACTAATTTAATTAAATTCTTGCTGGCTTAGTATATTATTCACTGTTACTCTGTCTGTGCGCTTCCTCATCCCTTATTTACCTTCAGTCATATTTGTATCCCATATTGGAATGTCTATTCATCCCTTCGTCCTTTTGTCGCGCATGGAATAAATCGTCAGAATTAATTTCGAGGATTAATTTGATTACAACGAATACTTTTCTTCACGCATGTATTAATCAAGTCTGGCCGTATCTTGCCGCATTCAGTGGTAACTAATTAAAAGCCCGAGCCATCCGGAAACCGCCTCCAGCTCCTCTCCATTGCCGCCATCGCAAACAACAGTCTCAACGCGCTCATTATCGCGCTTCTAAGAAAATTACCAAGGCGCGGGTTGTTATTCTCTGTTCACTTTCGCAGAATCTTCTTTTGTTGACTCTTTGAGCCATTTGTACAGAGAATTATCTACTACTTCAAGGGAACTCCAAGATGAAGAAGCTAAGAAAGCAACAATTGTCGTCAGAGCAGCCGCAAATCTTAATTTCAGATTAATACGCATAATAGACCTATTAACGTGGGGCGAGGAGTATGGAACGTGCGTACAAATGAAATTAGAGTGTATGATAAAGAGGGATGGTGGCAGTGGTGGTGGATTAATTGCCGCTCAGCGTAAAACGATTATGCCCTTAAGGAAATTCTTCAGCTTTAGAATTACAAAGAGTAGAGAATCTTCAATTTTCAAATGGGTTATTGCTAAAAATAATTAAGAATTGCATTTCTAGTCACAAATTTTGATTTTTATCGACATAAGCTCACAAGGGAAGTAAAATTTGTTTTCTATTCGTAAAATTTAGTTATGTTTAAAATATATATTAGAAAGTTGTTGGCAGGTACAACCAGTACTCTAGTTGGTAAAGCGTTTGGAATGGAATTAAAAATTTCTAATGATTTATCAAAGCTCTGCTTCCTTGCTAAATTCATCACTTGTTCCATGGAAATGGAATATCTAAAATATTTTCTCCTATTAATCTGGGTTTTTCGCTATATTATTTACTTACTTTAACGTAGAACTCATTATCAATAACATGTACCTAATTCTAGTATAAGATGAGATAACCAGTTGGGCCAGTCAGGATCCTTAAAATGATTCAAAATACCCTAAATTCCAGCAACAGTAACATCATAACCGGAATTTAAATAAATGTTTGTTGTGTGCTTCACTTTATCTAAAGTATCTTTCACTTCTTGGACCTTCTGTCGCATTTTATCAAGAATATGTTGAATTATAGCACCATGGCTTTTAATCAAAAATGGTTTCCGGCCGAAATTATGCTTCATGAAATTATTTGATTTAAAATATTTCAAAAAATGTAACTTTTATTAATTTTAATTCTCTTGTAAAATTATTATCAGTTTATGATAAGTAGGTAAAATTAGATATTAATGTAAAATCATTATTACTGGTAATGTGAACAAATTCAAAGAGCTGTTGTTATCACATGACCGACTTTACTACACTCAACTTATTTTTAAATTGTAGTACCTAAGAGGTAAACAGAGATAAACAGAGATAACAGTTAAGTTTCTGAAGCTAGTTTTTGGAAATCAAACGTGCTTTGATTTTACTTCTAGCATAAAACTTTTTATCTAACTTTGTTATTAATAAAGAAATTTCACTTCAATCAATTAAAATAATGACAATTTTAACAAAATTTGCAAGTGGGCAAAATGATATTGCGCGATCATTTTTCACTGTCAATTCATTGGAATATTTTCCGGGATTATTATGTTCTATTTAACAAAACATTGCCAACAATATCGGATGCCAATGTTATTGCATTTGATGGCAGGCGCATGTTATACGGCTTTTCAATTCCGATTCGATAATTTCAACTTTTAACACATTCTACCTTTTGGATAAATGCAATAACCCATACATTCAATGCTCATAATGCAACAACCACTTCCCGCAAACAGCCACACGGTATACTAATATTTAGTAACGTCATAGTTATTTCAACATACTTCATAGAGAAAATACCAATTTTGTTGCTCTTCAAACCGAATTGAAATATGCATATCAATATTGAATATTATTTTGCCAAAAACAAATTCAATAACCATTCCGAATCGTCTGCGTTTAATAAATATCTATGTAGAGTATGAGTACGTTAAAATATGTCAATAATTTCATATTTTATAACAAAGGGGAGAATATTCATTTTCCATTCTAAATAAATTTTCATTATTGTTACATTTAAAAAATCGCAAATTCCAAAACCAAAAATGATCAAAAACTTATCGTTATTTTCCCAATCTTAGTTATTGTATCTTCCTTAAAATCTGCAACAAAAAGGATAATTATTAGATAATTGACCTCAAGATATAAAAATGGTTTCACTCTATTTTTTAATTAACTGTAGGCATTTTAGGTAAATTTTCTATCATAATATAAATTTAATTAAATAGACAATAAGATAAAATAATATCGAGTTGTGTAAAGTGAATAAACATTTATATGGATAAATTCAATTGTCCGAAGCGCAATCTTTCATGAAAATCCCATTTTACTGAACAAAGAAAAACGCATGGTGAATGTTATTCTTCTTCAGCGCGCCAGCATCATATCGAGTTAATCGCGCTCTTTTCGTCGTCGCTGACAAACAGCGAGCAAAGAAATACAACGAAATATACTTTGCGCGCGAAGAGTAGGGATACATGGAGCGCGGCTGCTACCCCGTTGCCGTCACCGCCGCCGCCGCCGTTGAGGGTGTGGCTTGTCTGTCGCCGGCACCGCTACGATTGGACGCAACATGCGATGTAGCGAGCCGTGCGCGTCGAACGCCTCATACAGTTGCGAACCGCGCGCGCGTTTTGGATCGGGTTCCCGTACGCGCACCCCCCGAAAACCTGGTGGTACCAGTCGCGTCATACACGCGCGCGCCCTGGTCCTTTCGTAACGCGCACGCACACACAGAGCAGCCCAAGGGGGGTAAGTGCTTTGCGCGCGCTCTCTTCTTCATCCGCGTTTCGGTTACACTTTTCGTTTAGTTGCAAACCGCATCCGTCGCTAGGCGGACGAACCTTCTCATCAAATCACCACGACCGCCAACCTTACTTAAGAACGTTACATCACCAAAAAGTGTAAAGTGCAACTAAACTGTTCTCCGTTAATCTGTACGGATCTAAAGCTAAGATGAGTCTGCCCGGAAGTGGAGTGGACATGTCCACACTCATGTCCCAGCATCCCGTGTTGGGTGCAATTCCTCCAGCGTTTTTCTTACGCGCTTCTGAACGTTATCAACGCACCCCCAAGTGCGCTCGTTGCCGCAACCACGGGGTCGTCAGTGCACTCAAAGGACACAAACGCTATTGTCGGTGGCGGGACTGTGCGTGTGCGAAATGCACGTTGATCGCGGAGCGGCAACGCGTCATGGCTGCCCAAGTTGCTCTCCGACGGCAGCAAGCTCAAGAAGAGAACGAAGCACGCGAATTAGGACTTTTGTTTCCTGCACCAGGAGCGACCGGCGTCTCCCCGACGGACTCCTCTGGCGGTGGCGGCGGCGGAGGCCAGCACCAACCCGGCGCAAATTTGGCACCCAGCACAACCACCAGTGGCACGATCCCCAACAACTATGACACCACAATGTCACCGATTCCAAGCATCAGTCCAAGTTGTAAGTCACATTTTCATTATAATTTCTTAACTATAACCTTAAAATCACCAACAATACTCATGCAGCACCCTTCAGCTTGAGTGGTGTATCAATTAAAAATAATCACGTGCCCAGCTCACCCCGAGAGGCTCTTAAACGCGTGTTGATCGTTCTCGACCCGCTATTGTTGCTCATATAATTATTGATTGTTTCTGTTCGTGTCTCAACTAAGAAAACTCCATTTATTAAAGAGTTTGATGCTTAAGTATCGAATAAGTTGCTTTTGACTGCCATAACAATCCGTGCGGAATATGATCCCTCATCGAGAGATTATTCCGCTTCACGCAATGTTAACGATAATGATCTTCATGTTCATCAATGATACTTTGTGGTTGTTTTCATCAAGTCGTCAGTCACTGAGCTCTCCCATGGGGAGCATCACGCGTGCTATGCCATCGTGGTGGCGGTGGTAGTGGTTTTTCAAGAGCGTTTAATCGCAAGACTAAATGTTGGGGGCGCATCCTTGACACTCGCATAACGCTGAAAGGGTTGAACCAGCAACATGTTAACAACACTTCACCTGAATGCTTACGAAACTCATTAGAACATGCTATAGTCTTTTATTGTTCAACCCTTGAACTTGAAGTCAAGCAGAGTGGTGCAATCTTAGATTTTGATCAAAATTTTATCTAAGTTCTATTACCAAAAATTCAAATGTTTGTAGAAATGTGAAAAAATAGCAGCAATTGCAAAGCTTGTTTTTGTTCATGTTTGCCACTTGATTCCGTTCACGAATATATTTGGAATTTCCAGCCGCCGAAATGCACTTCAGCAAACTGCTGTAGTTTTATGAATTTTGCTGCCTCCGTGCTGCCTTTATTTTTACATTTACAGTACACATTTTTTTCGTCAAAACGCTTTCAATCCAACAGCGCACCATGCACAATATAAGTGCACCCTCGCCACCGCCGCCGCCACTGCCACTTTTCATCCCTAGTCCGCATTCGAAGCCTTTCTGTGCCCGGTTTCGACAATTTTTTTACATCAATTGCAATGCGCTTTAAGCCGCCACCGCCGCTGCAATGCGCGCGCGCTTCAACTAAATGGTCAGAGGGTTGTTTCCGCATTGTTTTGTTTCGAGTGGTTGCTTTGCTGGACTTTGCTTCTCTTTCACAAGTGGCTCCAGACTCCCGCATACGAGCTGACCAATACAACCCCCCGGAAAGGGCGCGTTAGTTATTCAACTCGTGAAATGAATTCAATTGCAATTTCCGGGGGAAAATGCGCCAATATTTCCAGTTGTTTTATTCCGGGCTTTTTAATTGAGTATTCCGTACAAAATTGCGCGCTCGAAGAGGGCAAAGAAAAACGCTCCTAATTAATTAGCGTGTGATGTAGAACGACGAAGAATAAATCAATTAGGGCGTTTAACACCCATATTCCAGCACCCCGTCACAAACGCACTGCTGCTGCGATTCGTGCATTGAAAGAAGAAAAACTCGCGCCAGAGTTTTCCGCATGCAGATCACCAACTATGAGGGGAAGTGATTTTCCCGGCTTTTCCCAGTCTCAATGGCGTTAAAATAGCGGAAAACACCTAGAATGTGTATTTTTCCCTGTCCCCAATGCGTGCTCACACGGAAAAATGCCGACGGAAAATCCGCCCTCATCTCTGGAAAGATGAAAAATGCCATTAAATGTTCACACCTCAATCGTTGCCGTCGCCGTTGCCTTTTTTTCCACAACTCGTTTCATGGTGTTCAATCTTTTTGTTGTCCATATTTTGAACCATACGCAATTTCTTGGACACTTTTAGTTCAATGTTGTAACACTTTTAGTAATGCAAACAGCACTTGTGACAGTCAATAATGCCTAATGTGGACAACACTTTAATCTCGACGCGCAGAAGTCCAGTGAACGTTCAAATATTTGCATTGATCTCGACGTTTGTCTCATTTCTTTTCGATAAAACTCAACATACGCTCAGCGGCAGGACACGTTTGATGCTGCGACTGAAGAATGCTCCGAGCAAACAGCTCTAGAGGGCTAGAGTAACAAAGTCCAAGCAGAAGAAGAAGAAGCTGATCGCGGAGACAATACATGATCACGCCTTGAAAGTTGCTTTTCTCAATCGTGTTTGACGACGCGACGGCATCATTTGGTCACAGAATTTTTAGGCGCGCAAAACATTCACTTTACCAATGTTGATCTTCGAAAGTGAGCCACCAGCCACTCGTACTCCACGAAGAAGAAGTGTACAAAACGGCTAATTGCTAAGCTAATAAGGCCACAAATACAATCGACGTGAACCCAATAAAGAGGAGCAAACACTCGAAAAAAATTGTAATACATCCAATCCAATGATGCAATAACGAAGCCCGATTGTAAATTTTTAATAAAGTGAAACCTTAAACAACACCCTCACGAAAAATGAATGAATGCGTCTGTTTTTAATTTAAACCAACGAACGGGAAAAAAACAAGAGAAAATATTAAATTGCAAAATACTACCTAAATATTATGCGTGGAACAATTTTCTTACGATGCGATGTTGAAATTAAAAATTGCCTCGGTTACGAATCAAGAGGAAAAGGTAATAAAACATGCTTTTACATTTCAATGATTTTCAATAGACTCCGAAGAGGTTATAATATCATGAAGCACTGCAGTAACCCTCCGGTACGTTTAATACGATCATGTCTGGTAATGAACGCGGCCAAGGGATGAGACATGAACCCGATACGCGGCGTGTGGGTGTGGACGGCAATTAAATCCGAAACACAATGCAACAGAAGCACAGCGAAATCGCTGTTGCACGTCAACGCCACAATTAATTCCGCATAATTTACAGCACTTCTGTTTCAAATTGCGCTCGCTGTGCAGCTATTCATTCTCCTATTCGACCCCCAACGGTGATGGTGTTATTACGATAAAGTTACGATACCATCAGGAGGTTTTTACACCACTGCCAATGTCAATTTTGCTATTGTTTGCCAGGAGACAACTCAGGAATTGTGCATTAAACTATAGTGTCCTTTAAATACTACAAATTTATATCATTCTCTTAAAATACATACTATAAAATTATCCATTATCAACTCTTGTCACATGCAATTATATAAAATTACAGTGAATTCCATTATTAAAATTCCAGATTTAAAGTAGAATAGAAAAGGGTAATGAGAGTCACCTAATCTAAGTTTCAAAAAAATAATAGCTGTAAGAAAATTTAAATTTCGGGACTATAGTTTAGTAGTAAAGGTGATTTCCATTCTCAGCAGACTCGCATTACTTGGTTTTTCACCTATTTTTTGTTAAAATGACATACTATTAACTTAGATTAAGCTTATGAAAAGCAAGATAGATAGGGATGGACAAATGTTAAATTAAATTATCTAGTTACTCTGTATATAGCGAGCAAATATTGTAATCCTTACATCTGAAATTAGAAAAATCCCCTTCTAACCTTTAAATATAAGGTTATGTTCCTACATACATTCCAACATGCGGCACGTGCCACTTTTCCTTTTTCCTACTTCATTCGCGCGGCGATCACGGTGCGCGTTACGACTGCGCAATTTCTTTGATCTTCAATGAAGTGACAGTTTATGTTCGCGCGCCGGCAAGCGGTTGATGATGATGACGATGATGATCATGAGATCGGCCCCCCGAAGTGGCGGTGTAATGATGCGGCTGATGCGCTGCGCATTCCGTTCTTATTGCGGCATTCCGCAAGTATCATTTAGCGGTCCACTTAATGAATTCTCTCTCGCTCCCTCGCCCCCTTCACGATGGTGTTATTACTATTCTTACCATTCCGGATATTACGGCACGACCCTGACATCTTTCATTTCGTAATTATCACGCTTTTTATCGCGACGTTTTTACGCAGCACGCGCGCGCGCGTACGGCTCACCCCTATTGTGCAACGGTGACTTATCACTTCTAATTGTCGGGAATTAAATCATTTTTATGCTTGTTATAGCTGCAAAGCGAAGAAAGCACGAGGACGACTCGGATTCCGACGAAGAACCCAAACGGCGTTTGTCGTCTTCGTCGCCAATCAACCGCCAAGTAATGCAACAGCCGCCAAACACCCCTTCGCCAGACTCGAATCAGCGTCATACGCCTGACCGTGACCTCGACGTTGAGGACGACACCTCCACTGAAGCACCGGAAAATCTATCACTCAAGAAAGAAAGTCCACCAAGTCCAAATTCCACAGTGGCAAGTCCCGTAAATCAATCCTTCCTCCCTTATTACCCAAGCTTCCCACATCAATTCGCCCCGTTCCACCAATACCCAAACATGCATCAGCGCAGCCCTGTGGACATTCTACTCCGTGTTTTCCCCGGCAGACGTCGCAGTGACGTTGAAAACATTCTTCAAAGGTAAGCAAAGCCCCCCATGATTAAAGCCAGGAGTTACCATCAATTTGAATGATTAGGTATAAGGGTGACGTCCTCCAAGCGATGGAGGCAATGGTTTCTGGCGTTCAAGAAGACCAGGGATGTCCCACACCATCTGCATTCTCACCCCTAGGTCCGCCAAACAACTTCCACCGGTTTTCACCATCGAGGCGGTTCCTCTCCGCACCGTATGCCGGCACTGGCTATTTACCCACAGTGATAAGACCTCCCCAAGAATACGGCATGCCTTTGGTTCACCACGATGTGTACAACACCGGTGATAAGACAAATGCATCATCGCCAGCTTCCAATACGGGTTCAGATAAAACCTCATATTCCGAATAGCAATTTCCCGGATACACCAATTACAGTTACGATCGAACCACTGGACTATCAAATAACACTTGAATCTAGCAATATTACGTTGAGCTACATTAGCTCAATGAAATTAATCAGCAATTCAAGAATCAATCATGCGAGTCCAGCCTCAACAATCACATTTTAATTAAAATACAGAGTATACGAATTGAAGAGTGTGTCTCGTCCCAAATGCTCTTTGAAAATGTTGCCCAATATTGTTAGAAATTTAATTTAACTCGACTGCTGACAAGCGAACACTGTGAACAATTCGTGAGGCAGGCACTCAAGAGCGCCTGGATGAGAGGCACGTAAAAGGGAGAAGCAAACGGGAACGAAACAACACAACTGGTTTCAGAATTATACACCCTGATAGCGAAGAGGGAGAATACAATTGTGCTGTAGCGGGCAGCCGGCAGTAAATTTGAATTATATTTGCTGTTTCTTCGCATAACAGCGAAACTCAAAACGCCAAAATACTCGACAAACAAAGAACACATCATTGATATATTAATATCGTAGATTTTCACCACCCAGAAATTATATAACCTCAAATTAATGGCCAGTAAACTTATACTTTTCAGCTTTCACAATACACATTATTTCCAAATGTATTTATAAACTGTAAATAACTGTATAGTAATGCAACAAAAAGCGTAAATTGAATAAGATTTTCCATTGATTAAGTTTTAAACTAAATGGAAGCTATGTAGGTACTTAATTACCAAAGTGCGTCGCTCAATCACTCTTTGCATTTTTGCACGGTGCAAATAATAATTGACCAACCGTATAGTAAAGAAGTCGTTTTCTAAGAGAATCTCACAAGTGATAAATGTAAATTTAGCCAAGTAGTTAGATAGTTAGCCAAATTAGATGAAGAATGTTTTTTTCCTCTCTCGTTTGATCATCATAATAGGCATTTGCAATTTATTTGAATAACCTGACAAGTAATGCCCGATTGTACTTTGAATAAATGCAAATATACTTTGAAAAGTGCAAACAAATGTCGAATCTTAGTCAAAGAATTACAAGTATGTACCTATATGATAACTATTTATAGAGAGAAAGAAAGAGAGAGAGATCTTAATAAGTTCGTAGACAAACTTATTGTGAAATGGGTAAATAAATAAAAAATAATTGAGATGAAAATATTTAAGATACGTAAAATGTATTCAATTACCACCTACCTACCATTTAATAGTGAAAATATTATTATCACCTACTGGATATAAACGAATAACTTAAACAAAGTGAAACAAAAATGTATAAAATGTTGTATAACACACAAATTGTAAATATACTCTATATGCTCATTAATAACCTCAATCTTTCTATTTACATCCAACCATTTTTTTTGTGCAGAATTCTGTTAGTTACTCAATTAATTTACATTTATATTCAACGTTTACATTCGTATCTCGTTAGCACGTCGCGACGTGTTGTGTCGCCGCTCAACGTTTTAATTTGATTACCAATTCATCGTGGGGGCGGCATTATTTGGTGATGATGCCAACACCATCATCGTATATTTACATTTTCATTTCGCACATACCTCAACACGTCTGCAACTGCTGCGAATTTACAAGTGTGCTACCACATAGCCAATATCATCATCAACGAACCACCCCCACAATTCGCACACACACAATTACAACCAACTGCCAATTTCAATTTATACAGCATCTCAGTCTCACTCTGTCTCTCTCTCTTCAATGGTTGTGTGTGTGCGTATACGCGGTTTGTAATTATTATTAACAGAATAGCATTACGTCAACAGGCGTCGAGTGTCGGTGGTGTAATTAGAAATTTAACACGTCGGTGGTTAAATTAATTTTCGGCGCCGCCACCGTGTAAAGCGCACGCAGCGAGTGTGGAAATTGTTCGTCGCGCATACGCATGTATAGTAAATATTTCAATTAAAATTTCAATTTCGCGAGTTCGCGTACGCATTGCTTGCTTTTTTAATTTTGACAACGTTGTAATACATATTATACCCACTTCGTAATCGGAGAAGTTGTGCAGCGAACAGAGGCTTTTCTTTCATTTGTTCGTTCGATACCAGGTTCGTTGGATGTCGTACGGAGAAGAGATTCTTCTTGTTTGTAGTCTGATACTTTTAATCTCTTGACTCGTATCTTGATACTTGCGCTATTGGAAGATGGGAGTGCTTACTGCGAAATGAGTTATTTTTCAACAACTGGTAACAATTCTTAAGGGAATAGTATCAACCCAATAATGTATTGAACAACTAATCATGGGTGTAACCAAGATACCCTTCGCGTATTTTTAGTTTATCAATTTCTGTAGGTTGGTTAATGTTATTTAATACTTTTTGATAACTATTTTTAGAAAGTTTTGTTACATTTTATGGTTAAATAACGGATTTTCTAGAAGGTTTCTAGAAAATATTCGATTGTACAATGGGAGGCTGATTTCCATTAAGAAATTTTCAAAAATACTTAATTAATTGAATATTAGTTGTGAAATATACCTAATTAAACGCAATTATAGTTGATCATTAATTGTTAATTATTTTAAAACTTATTACTTCTTCTGAATTAGATCTGAATTTTGTTTTTGAACGAAAAGGGCATGGATAAACTTCGAAATAATTATTAAATAATGTATGTAAATAAGCATCAAATTGCATGAGGTACATTAACTCATATCAAAGTTATCAACCCTCTCCCTAATTTTTAAACCACTATAACCGCACTGCGTCCACAGGCAGAGGGCACACGCAAGGCAAGTTTCGATGTCACAAGTTATGCGGCGTGATCCTGATCGGGATCTGGCGGTGACAGCCAAGTGCGTGTCGCTCCTTCTTCCCGGCGTCCACCCCGCGTGTTGCCACTCTGTACGTATGTATGTATTTGGCAACCTACATTCGCATAGTTGCCAACCCCTTTCGGTGCACTGTCGATCGACATCGATGCAGCCGCCTCGCGCCGTATCGAGATAGATGATGACAATGCCGACCAGCAATATGCACGTTTGACCCGGCGTTATCTTCGAATTCTATAGAGTTACGTACGCATTGAATGGCAAAGGTTACCCCGGCTGGCTGCGTGGGGTGCACGCGTGTTTATTTACACAATGCACCAATAACTCTGCGCGGACAAACAAACGGATAGATACACGTCTAATATTATCCTAATTGAATTCAATTCAATGAAGCGCCGCTGCAATGCCACAAAACAAACCCATTGTGTCATTGCCATGCACGTTTTACTCATGGGGATGATTTTCTACCTTTTGTAAAACATCAGTTTTTGACTAATTAAATATTTACTCTCAACTGCTATTTATCGCCCAAAAAGCTATGGAAAAAACGGAAAGCATAAAATGAAATCTACGATAAGATGGAAGAAATCTTCAGCTGTGAATTCAAACAAGCACAAAAAATATGAGATGTACCTTAAGATATTGATCATATCGTGAATTGATGAACAATAGAAACGTTTGAATATTTAAATAAAAACGTTTTAAATGTGAATATCCCATGTAAATATCAAGATATTATTGAATTGAAGTGAAGCATATAAATTTGTCGGTGAAGGGCTTGTTCTGCTTGTGCGTGCTTTTTCAACTTTTTTCGAATGACCCCATTATATCCGAAAATGATATGATATATGTTTTATTTGTTTAATTGGGGCGACTGCTTTGCGAGGGTTGATATTATTATACATGTTCATATGCACTTGAAAGATGCTTCAAATATACCTATTAAAACACAATCAATTCAAAACCGTGCACAATGCCAACCGAACGAACAATACGCTTCTGCCTATTATCGTGTATTTCTATGAAAGACAAAACGTATACAAGAGCAACAACAACAAAACTGGATTAATAATATGTAAATACCACAAATAGAAATATTATAAGTGACTAATAAATTAAATATACATTTTATAAATGTTATGTTATGCAATTTTAAACATTTTATGTTGAAATTCAATTACAATCATACAACACCCTAATTTATCCACCAATAATTAATAAGTATTAATAAACACATTTTTTAGAGATAATTCGGTCAAATTAAATGATTGATAAGTTACTAAATCAATTACTTAATCATTATCAAAATAAACAATTAACGTATTAAAAATATGTTGTTACAAATTTAATATTTAATTAATAAATTATAAATAAAAATAACGAAATTGTTTTATGCAAAAAATGTATTAAAAAGAATTAAAATTATATTGTGAAATATTAACAAATCACACAAAGTTAATAAACAACCCTTGAATAACCTTTTAACTTAAAACCCTTAATAATATTCCATTTATCAACAACTAATAAATTACATTTTTAAACATTTTTTTAAAAATTTGATTAGTATCTCACAAAACCCTCCCTTATCCACGAATAATTAATAATTATCAGTAATCTAACTAATTTTTGCAATTTTCCAGTTAATTCTGTCGAAAATTTGCCCCTTGAAAATATTGAGAAGAAAATTGATAAATTACTAGAGGTTGTTAATTACAACCCTTAATATCCCGTTTAACAACAAGGAATAAATTACATTTTTAAACATAAATTCAACTATTTACTAATATGTTAATGAAATACGTTAGGTCTTTATCAAATACATCATCAACATACATCGCACCCATCCCACGCAATGAATAAACACCCCTTTAGCTCCTACGACCACAAACAATACGTTGTGCAAGGAAAACTATTAGTGGTGGACGGTGTTTATTTCGATTTGCATTATACACTGCATTATATGTCGCTTCCACGCGTGGCATCTCATCAGCAGCGTCGCGACGCCAAACTAATATGCAAAACACTGCGCGCTCGTAAGTGTACCATCGTCGGCTAATTCTAATACAATTAAAGCATTCATTGCTTCAGCGTTGAGGCGTCAAGCATTACTTTATTCGATCGAACATCGCGCCGCCCTCGTGCATTCAACGCCACCGCCGCCGCTGGCATATGTAAAATTAAATCCGCGCCACGCGACTTTAAAACCTCACACTTTCGCGCTGCGCCCCGAAGGATTATTGAAATAAAATCAGCGCAAAATATTCAGAGATGCATTATGTTCACACACAGCGACCGCATGCATGCATGCTTTTCACATCTTTTCTTCATCCGCTTCATCAATCGCTTGTTATCACCATTATTGTGTTATTTAACTGCCGGTGACATTTGAATCGAGCGCAGATTTACATATTTTAAGTTTTACTAGTTTTATCCACGCCGAATACAGAGTGTTGTTCGACAATATCGAAAATACTTTCTAGTTCGTATCTCATAAAATATTCCAAGAAGCAACCCCTATCAAATTGGGTAACACTCGAGAAATTAATTGAAGCACTATTAGCATTTCAATTGACGCATTCCTGATCGCTAGCTGGTCGATGGCGATAATTAAATTTTTCGCGCGAATTGGAAAAATGCGAGCTCGACGCCGGCATTAACTCAAAACGTCACTTGGCAAACTTTTTTGTTTGAATTGCTATAACAAAATTTCGCCATGGCGGGCAAACAATGCGCATCAGCGGCAACGCAACAGCATCAGACGCCGATGACATCGACGACAATGCGCGCTGTAAAACGAAGAAGAAGAAGAAGAGGAGAGAAAAAGCGTACGCGCTCGCGCCTTCTGCGAAGTGATTGAGCCAAACAAGTGGATGCAGTATGCGAATGAAAGTGCCGAAGATGACACCTAAATTAATAAGGTTTTTATTCTTTGCCATCCCATCGACAATTCAATTTTCCATTTCCAATGACGGCGCTGAGCTAGGCGCGCGCGCTCTTCCATCCCTGCCGTATCGTATCAATAGAATTTTAACATCGCGCGGGCGCGCACGCGAACGCTTGATGGCAGAGAGGAACTTCTGGAATTTAATTCAAATAATTGAAATTGATTTCGTTATAAGTTTCTTGAGGGGGCGTTCGGCTGACGACGTCGCCGGCAGCAGTAGCAGCAAGCGGCGCTGGCGGTGGCGATGGCGCGTTGCAAATATTAAATATGGTCTTTATATACATGTCGCGCATTGAGAGCGGCGGCGGCGGCAGTAGCGGTGGTGGTAGTGGTGGTGGTGGCAGTCAACGGCGTGAATGGGTGGCGATGGCGCAAAGTTAATGAGACGCGCCGCACCAACTTCGAAACTTTTATGCGCGCTGCCACCACATTTGCGATCGCCGATCTTAACATAACTTAACAATATAACCTTAAATACGCCTGAAATCGCACAATGCCCGAACATTTTAAAAGAGAGACAATAATTCTAAGCCATCCTCGCTTTTCATGCAACTTTTCCAACACCTCCCAGCTTTACTTCATTTTTTTCTTCTTTGCTTGCATCATCATTTCTTATACTTTTGATGCTCACTCAAGTGCAATACGAAATTTATCTAAATTTTCAACTTTTAACCAACCCCCAAATTCCCTACATCCTTAATATCTTAATTAAAAATGTAAATTATCTTCGGATTTAAATAAAATTGCGAGCCTGGGGCTGAAGTTGAAGTTGGCTGGAATAAAATTAAAATAAAAATACACTTTTGCACACGATAAGTGTTTCGCATCGTTGCCACCCTTTCTTTTTTTTTGCCTTCTCAAACAATTCCATATTTGCGCGCACACATTTTTATTGCTTTGCCCATTTACGAATGCAAATGTGAAATCGCGCGCGCAAGAAGATGTATTTTTAAAGACACTCCCGAAAGCAATAAAACGCATCCAGACTTCTTTACCGCCAAACCCCATCGCATAAAAATACAGTAAACACTTCACGCAGCGCGCCGAATTGCCAATTTGCTACACGATACGCAGAAAAACAGCGAGCGATCGTCAGCGGAGAAAGAATAAAAGAAGCGGCGTGCAATGGTTGCCAAAAGGGGTGGCGTCTTTATTGCCGACATATGTAGGTCTTATTTGTCTGAAATTAATAACCCCTTGGCTGGCTGGCTGGAGAGGGTTGACTCACTCCCTGGACGTGTGCGTACGCTGAACAAGGAGGCTTGTTCGAATCGTGCGAAACGTCCGAAACACGTTTCTTCGTTCCTCTCGATTTTTTATTAATAACCACTCGTGTGGGGGGACCAGCAATTGACACAAGCTGACGAGTGAATCTCGTTGCCCAACCAGACATCACGCATTTAGCATATGCCCTCTGGTTATTCACCACAATACACTGCTCTGCATTAATAAGTATTATAATTGTCATTTATATCAATATCATTTGCGAGACACCCTAAAATTAAGGGATGCAAGAAGGTTAATAACAATATACATTTGTACGTAAGGGGTTGCTAATTCAAAGAGTTTTGAATGCAAAATACGAAAGTACGTGTATCTTAATAACACTAAGATACCCAATTCTCGTTTTACACGAATTCTCAAATCACACTTATGTCAATTAAAAAACCTATTTATTTAATTTTGCAAATTATATTATCAACTATCAATTATTCTTACTAAAGGACCAACTAAAGGATAATTGATTAATTCAAGGACCATCTTTATAGAACGAATATACCCAATTCTCATTTTACACGAATTTTAAAATCATAATAAATATTTGCCCATAAATAATAAACATTTTGAGCTTCCAGTTAACTGAAAAAAAATAATAACTCCACTCTAATTTTATTTTACACGAATTTGATTTAACACCTAGACTAATTCCTTTTTTTACCCGATTATTTCAATTTAGCACAATTAACCCAAATTCTACCAAGATTTCTTATGTGCTTTGATTGTTACATTTACACGTTTTCTTCGAAAAGGTTTTGTTCGTGTAAAAAGAGTATTAAATGCAGGTATTTAATGGATATTTTTCCATTTATAATTGAGATGTTTGGAAACTAAGTGGCTATTGTAATCTTCCTATCTGAAAATCTTGTTTGCTTGTTGACACCGAAACGAAACCGAAATGAAACACCAACCAGGCACATTCATTGTGCGAGGTAAGGCATTTAGCCCCTGAAAAATTAAGTACGCCCCAGGAGGATCTATAGGTAAATCTACCTCACGTAGCGTATGCGTACAACGCGTATTATTATACGATTTACCAAGTTATTTGATACTTGACAGACGTGCCAACATTGATATAATGCGCGCGCCCATGCTGAATGAATACAAACGGATATATTAAACATATTATTGTAGTCGTGCATTATTTCTATTAGCACATTGCATTATACAGGGGTGTAATGCAGAGTGGCGCAGGCGTGGAATGGATATTTTAAATTCGGATGCATGTTGCAACCGATGCAACAATGCAGCAACTGCAAAACAAGAAACTCTTGTTTACTAATCCGAAAATTACAAGCCGAATGAAGCGTAATGCCGGTTCTTCCTGAATTTTTTTCCTTTCCATCATCATCATAATAAAGTTATGAAATTTTATACCTATTTACCCAAGTACCTTACTAAACTGATGACAACTCAAACAGCAATGATAATTCTGGGGAATTAAAGCAGTTTGAAAAGTTTGCTCGTGGTTATTTCATATTTTGATCAGTGAGTGAAAAAAAAATATATGCGAAAGTGAAAAGATTGAAGACACGAATGGATGAGAAAAGTCGACGTCGATAGAAAAGGTCACTTGAAGTGGTCTCGTGGCGTTTCGAGTGGGCTTCCTCTCCGGTAGCATCTATTTTCGCGAAGAGATAGAAATTGGATGTTGTGTATACTTGTGCCAGTATCAATGGCAAATGAAACTCGAGCACCAAGGCGCAGGAAGGCATCGTTAAGAGTTTCGCGCAAAACGAAAACGTTTTATTTTTCAAGTACCCCATCCGAGCATAGCACGCACAAAAAAGGCTAAAACGAAATAGATTTCAAGAATATTCCTTCTTCTGCTAGTTGTTATCTAACAAACAACAAATACGGTTTCATGCAAACGTACCTACTTGTAAAGATATCACCATGTTTGATGTAATTTTCCTCTTTACGCTTCAATGTACTTGTACCTAAACAGGAAATTCGAATATTTTTGCTTGAATATGAAAATATATATATTCTAGTTAAAGTTAAATTTGTAGTCCAACTGCTCTTGTTCGATGGAAATTCTTAACAAGGAGGAACAAAACAATAAGAGAATCAATAACCATCGATAATTGGAGTACGGTGCTGAACGTAATGAGTATTATTACAATGCATTGCATAGAGTGGCTTGTTAAATCATGTACGGAATATAAACACTGAATAACGCAGTTATAACCGAAGAAATACATATGAACTGACGTAAACCTAGCAAATTCAACATAACCTCAAAATCTCTTCACATTTTAAAAGAAATTGTCAAAGATGTTCCAAAAAATCTCCACACCCTTATATTATGCATATAAAATTGTAATTAATCATTGTCTACGTATAAACTTATGCATATTTAACATAACCTCAAAGTATCCTCATTTGCTTAAAGAAATTGCAAACTACATATTGTATTCCACCACTTGCAAAGAAATAGATCAAAATAGATCCTATAAACTCATACAAATTCAACATAACCTCAAATTACCTTTATATTGTTCCATCAATTCCAATCGTAAATTATAAAGTTTAACACTAACCTGCAAATCCATCTGCAAATAGTCCTAATTCCGAAATAATAGAGCATATCATGGACATATTGTACTAAATCGAAGCGATCAATTATCCTGGAGCAAACAATGCAAATATTTCATTTATGATCAATCGGCTTCGAGTCTGGATGCACAACAACATACGAGCAAAAGTACTTAAAGCGAGTTAAACGTTTACGCGATTGTTTTAGACAAACGGCTGAATGCCTCCCCCGAATTATATGTGCGCGCACTAATCTATTGATAATAAATCCCGAAAACAATAACACAGTTAGCAAAGCACTCGTCAAACCGTGGTGACTTGGCACAATTGACAAGCAACGAACGACAGTACCAACCTAGTGGGAGGTAGTTTGCATTTTTTTTTCTTGCTTCTAGTATGCGCCCATTGTTCGCCATTTATTATTACAGAAAGCGCGCGAATTTCTGCAACTGCAGTTATTATTACTGCTCAATAAGTTGCCCCCTTGATCATGTACCAAATGACTCCCATGTATCCACATATTGGTTTCTCGATTGGATTCTTTTGTTTTCCCTCATTGTTCGTTCGCAGCACCCGTCATGAATACCCGACTCCCACTGGGAGAGAGAGCCATTCAACTCCACTTAGTATTATAATAATAAACACATGCGTTGAATGAATAATATGTAAGTCAATTTATCCGCATGTAAGAAATTCGCTGCTATTAATTCGTCAATTTGTTAACTCTCATCATGTGTTTGAGCAATCATACAAATGGTTAATTCACAATACGCGTAGTAGTATTCAGTTTCCAAGTTTTTACCGTCACGAGCACTCACAGCAAGCTCCACATTCGCATGAAAGAGAGACGTTTCTGTTGCTTGCATTGGAATTATACCTTTGCTCCTGTGTATTCTTCCTTTCTTTTATAATTTTGTCCACAATGCAATCTGCTCATTGAAATAAAATACGTATCAAATAACACAGCATCGAATGCCTGCCTCCACTTAATTCATTACTAGTGTATTTCAATGCGGTTTTGATTATTGCATTGTTAATGTGTAGTATGCACTTACATGAGTGCCTTTTACGTATATTGTTCCTATTCGCTGTTGAAGTTGTTGTGTCGTCTGCACACAATCGTCTTGCTATTCAGCCCATTCTTACGCACAACCCTTTACAACAATAAACTAGCATAGCAGGAATACTAAGTAACAGTCTAACAAAATGGCCTTTTTCGGGAGAGAAATGCATGCATATGCATAGCAATTACAAAAATTAGTTTTGTTGACGGCGACGGCGGTTGGAAAATGGTGGCAAAAGCATAAAACGTTTGTGAATACAAAATATTGTTGGGACAGGAGGAAGAAGAAAAGGAAAACGGGAAATTGTCTTCGTGCACTTGGTTGGGCAAACAGACGTGTGTTGTGTGCACTCATCCAACAAATAAAGTGAATCTGTTTTGTGTTTTTCCTCTTCCATCCGTTCCGCAAGAGCGCGCAATCGCCCCCGCGCAACTCTTGTTCTTGATGCCTTGTACTTTTCTCCTCTTCTGCGCCTCGAGGCTAGCGTTCTACGCCCTGACGATTTTCCTCAACAGTTAACCTTAAATTATACCATTACAAGTGTGTGGTTCTGCGTAAACGCCTAAGTTGGGGGTGTTGCACGTGTAAATCGCCGCCGCCGCCGCCGCCATTCGCAGCATTCGCGGCGGTGGCGGATCACACTGAAAGGTTATTACATTTTCAAACAGTGAAACGCGCCTGGAGTGGAAGGGAAGACGAAAAGGCATTATCGCACCGACCGGATGTGGCGACAACTGTAGAGAATAAAGACGACGAGCATAAAGAGATCTTGAAGATCAGTCGTGCGCAGTTTTGTCGCAACAATACTTTAGAAAAAGGAGCAGGAATGAAAAAAAAAACTTCAAAAAGGAATTCAAACATGAACGCAATTCAATTATGATCAATTAACTAACAAGTTATTAAGTATTTAATTTGCATGTGAAAT
Source organism: Aleochara curtula (assembly GCA_963978815.1). NCBI lineage: Eukaryota > Metazoa > Arthropoda > Insecta > Coleoptera > Staphylinidae > Aleochara > Aleochara curtula. The sequence goes on along the minus strand of OZ022216.1, from coordinate 11,628,850 downwards.
ATGTAGAAATATATTTGCACCTCGATATCATTGAATGGCATATTATAATGTCGAGGGACAGAACCCGATGAAGAGTACGGGTGAAGGTGGATGCGAACAGTATGTACTTGTGGAGTCTACCTATGCATGGTTCGAATACACTTGAATGTCGCCGAGCGGCGCGCGACGCTCGGAAAGCCGCAGATGTAATATTGGTGTGAATGTTCAATGTGTGGAATGCGAGGGTGGTTTACAATTTTCAATTGAAACCCGCCAACCGCACACGTTAACCGCCGATGGCATGGCTGCTTTCTTGAAAGCCTTGCCACCAAACCTAACGCCTTAGACGCTTGCGAGCAAATAACAGGCGCGCGATATTGCAATTTCTTGGCGCTTGCCGGCTTGTCGTCGCGATACTCTCTCTCCACGCACCTATACAACATATCACCGCACCGTCAAGAGCCCGTCTGCATTATGATTGCGATGAAAAGGTCGCGGGGAATTTCAAGAATTACAACTACATTTTGCCAAGAATATTTCCACTTTTGTACGCGTTCTCCTTTATATTTTTGCGTCGAATTGAATTTAATTTATAATGTCATACTACTGCATGAGAATATGGTAAGTATTCTAGTCATTTGAAAATAATTTCATGTCTTCAAAACACATGATACAATTTTTAATAAAAGTTATATACTTAATTTATGTTGGTACATTTGCATATTTTTATTATTTTTATTCTTTAAATAGGTTAGTTCTTTAGTTAATTTAAAATAATATATCGCCAGCTGTGATACGTGCAAATATTTTGATTTCTTAACTAAAAAATACAATAAAAAGATTTAAAGTGCAGTTATGCGCCACCTATTGATAGTTGGATAAACTAAATTCATGATTCAAACACATTATTCATGTATTAAATATTCTTAATATACAAAGTTTACAAGTGATTAAATAATTGAAATTTCATTATTACAATAAAAAGTTTAATAATAATTATATCAAGTGTTATTTAAAGTAAGAGTAATGTGGATTAAATAAAGTTCAAAGTACTACTGTTTTCTATATGATTAATGCTTATTAATTGTGAATCTCAAATGATTTGCCTTTTTGTAATATTTAAATATAATGTAAGAATACATAAACTACAAGATTAAATAGATGAGCATGTCAATCATATTTCTGGGTCTCTATGACGATAAATTATTAAGTCAATATTTTTTTGGTCTTCTATGATAACAACGGAAGAAGTAAATGTGTTGAATGAAAACATAATAGATAACAAATGCCAATCAGTAGCTGTGCTAATACGGTGGTGAGTATTCACTAATTACTGAAAATATGACTAGGTTTTATATTGGAAATAACTTTAGGAAAAGAAGAAATTATTGAAATGTAAAAAGAAGTCTTTAACACCTACAACAACAGCAGTTACAGCAACAAACTCTAAAAATCAAATCAAACGATCACATAGCACATTAAGTCTTGTGAGAAAGCCAACAAATAATGAACCGATCATTCTTCAAACACACCCAGATGGATCAATTCGTTTATCAAGAACACAAGAAGAGAAAGAAAAGCACGCTGATCGAATATGTTTAGATAGACGTGCTTTGGCAGTAATACCCATCTTGGAAAATGAAGTAAACCTTCGACTGTTATCACTGCAGCACAATTTATTAATTTCCTTAGACCAAATGAAAAGACAAATATTACCGGTTTTAGTATTTTTAGATGTTTACGATAATCAAATTGAACATATAACAAATTTGGATAATTTAGTAAATTTACGAGTTTTGCTCATGGGTAAAAATAGGTAACATAAACTTTATATGTAGTTAAATGTTATATCAACTGAATCAATTTGAAAATATTTTTAGACTCAGGAAAATAGAAGGCCTTCAAACTCTAAGTAAATTGGAAGTTCTAGATCTTCATGGAAATCTACTCACTTCTGTTTCCGGTTTAGAACACTGTCAATCGTTAAAAGTATTGAACCTAGCTGGAAATCAACTTAAAACAATAGGCTCAAATGATTTAAAGGGCTTGCGGAATTTACAGGAATTAAACTTAAGAAGAAACGCAATTAGACATGCACTTGGGTTCAGTGAAATGGTAAATTTGCAAAAGTTATTTTTAAGTAATAATGATATCCAGTGGTAAGTTAACTTATGTCAAAAGAAATTATATGTACTAATGTTTGATATTATAGTGTGGATGATATACACAATTTAGCAAATGCAATAAACATTAAAGAATTAACGATTGATAACAATCCAGTATTTCAAACTGGAGATTGTATATCATTTCTCGTAGCATATTTACCAAAACTTGCAAATTTAAATTCAATGATTGTTAGTGATCAAGTGCGCAAATCAGCTATGGCTTGGCGGCGAAAGAAAGAACAATCAAACGACTCATTCAAGGACTTATCGCAAAATATAACACTAAACGGAAGACGAGAAGAAGTTATTTCAAATGCACGAACAAATTGGGAATTATTAAGAACCCAAACGAAATACATTGCAACCACTTCAAATCATGTTGAGAAGTCTTCAATTATTAAACCGGATAGTGATATAATAACTACAAAGTTTGTTAAACGAGATACGAAAAGTAAAGGTAATTGTAGCCATTCACTCACTGATAAGAGAAAGTTTAATATAACACGAACAAACTCAATGGAAACAGATTCGTCAAGTAATCAATCAGATCCATTTCGTTTACCACCAATCTTAGTTCCTATTATAAATAAGTTGGAACCTGGCAGTACATCCAGCATTGGACCTAATATTGATAGTTCAGTAAGCTCTATTGCCAGTAGCAATTTATCAGCATCAGAAGACGAGGAATCTGAAGATGAGAACGTTCAAAATGAGGAAGTGGTTGTTGAAATACCTAAAATAAATTCAATGATTACTAACACAGTTGTTAGTGAAACACCACCAGTTATTTCTACTATTCCAAGCGAACAAGTTGATAGTTCGAGTAATTTATCAACAAATACTTCTTCAAGCAACAATCAAAGTGATTCAAGTTCAACGAAACGTCATCAAAAATTAAGAAGAGCCATTAAAAGTGCTACCAACCCAAGCAATAAAGTATTCACAAGAGCCAACCGTGCGATAACAGCCAAACCTCAAGCAAGTAAAAAAATAATAACTAATCAAAGCGATATTAACCCGCCAATACTTGTTGCAATCCCTCGTGAGAGAGAACAAGGTAAGAATACTTACATCCTTCTTACACTTTCACGAAAACTTGCTATTTATAGGTGGAGATTACTTGATTGAAATTTGTGGTCGGCATTTGAATATCTATGGTCAAGGAGCTCTTAGATTTGTTGATAAAGCATGGTGCCAATCCAAAGCTAACGATGTTCATACAGTAAATTTTCATTACGCCAACTTTAATGGAATTTGCACGATTCTGCACAAAGTAAAAGTGCGTTTTCCAAACACGGAAAACTTTATATTTAAGGAGACAAACATATACTGCCTAGGACAAATAAATGCATTGGCCGAAATCCAAGGATTAAGTTCAATAACAATTCTACCTGAAGGAAATCCAATCGTGGAAAAAGAATGGAAGGAGTATGCAATTTTCCGGCTGGCTCACTGGGGCCTAAAAACAATAAATGATAAAGAAGTATTCAATACAAACAAATTAATGTAAACCATTACTTTTTACATTTTTCTAGATCACCGAAAGTGATATTCTTCATGCAAATGAAACCTATGCCAGCCTAAGCGATTTGGTTCTATGGTCATTACCAAATGACATTTTGCAACCATTATTAAGTCGTTTGCAAATCAACATCAACGATGAGGAAATCAATTGCAAACAATGGTTGATGACTGCTGATCCAGCCTTAAGAAGCGTCGTGAGCAAAGAGGCACTACAGTGGAAGAAAATTGGAAGATTGACACAGGATGATACAATAATGCGTCAAAAAGCAAAGAATCATCTCGGCAACCTTTTACATGAATTGTGTAATACTATTAAAAAAGTGCAATTATTTGAAGAAAGGTGGCCCGATATTCTGCATGAAATTGTTAGGAACACATTGATTGATTACTCACAATTAGAAATTTACACCAAGCATAAGTTATTAGAACTTATGAAAACTTGTTCCTCATGATATTTAATCTTTAGTAAAATACCTAAGCAATTGTTACTATCATTAGCATTTGTGAATTTTAAGTGGATATTGAAATTGGTGTACCACTTGATTAGAATTTCAACAATTTTTGAATCCATTATTGTTTATTAACATTTTTAAATAAGATTGTATTATATATAGATTTATCTCAATATAAATCTACTTTGATAAAGTTTTATTGCCAAATAGTGAAGAAAACAATTCAGTTTGGGCTTCATCTGTGATAACGCCTGTCAGTATAGGTGCCATAAAATTAACTAGTTTTGTATGAATTCCATAGCGAATTTTTCTACCCTTTGTTGCTTTTGTATCCACTTTACGTTTCATTTTGCTTCGCATACTTTGAAGCTGAACCCATTGTCTACTTAATTGAATTGGATCAGTAATATCTGCCGACTTGACTTCAATCAGTTCGCGCAAGAGCTGATGGTAGAAATCATCATCATCAAAAATATTTACATTATATTCATTAACTGTTTCATTATTGTCTGCGTCATGATCAGGTTCCTCAACTCCAATAATGCGATATTCTGATCGCATTAGTTGAGTGCGTTTTAAAAGTTTTGGCTTATCACTCAAAATGTAATCAATTTGATCGAGGACTGAATTCACATGTGCATTTTTTCCATGAACAATATGCGTTTTATCATTCCATTTTTGTATAACACTATTTCTGAATTGTTTGTACTTGTTATGGATTTGATTAATTTCATGTTCTAATTCATTGGTGGATAGTTTTCTTCTCTTTGCTTTAGGAACTTGTGATTCTGTTTCTTCATCTTCATCATCAGTTAATTCCTTCTCCTCATCTTTTTCCTCTTCATCTTCTGTATCACTTGGAATTTCTTCATCATTGCTATCTACATTGTCTTCTTCATCATCAGGTTTGGAAAGCTTTTTCACATTTTTACTGTCTTTGAGAACCGTTTTTGATTCAGGAAATTGTTTTATTAACAATTGTTGTAGTTCTATCATATTACCTAGTGTACTACTAAGAGTCTTTTTTAAACTATCTGTTTTCTCAGCAAACTCAGTTTCCTGTTTCATTTGACTGTAAACATTGGGGGCTGGCAATTTATTTGAGGCAGATAAACATTTTTGTAATTGTATTCTTGCCTCCAAAAGACTCTCCCATATATTGATTTGGTTCTTGACACTTAAGCTTTTCTTGTTCAAAGCTTTGGCATTGCTATTATCAATGTGTTTAAATTGTTCATCATTTTCAGATAAATCATCCAAACCTTCATCCTCATCCATAGAATCATTATCGCCTTCACTATCCACGTTCTCGTCGTCACTACCTGCATTTTCATCATCATCAACATTCTCTTCACTTTCCTCAGCCTCAGGCTCTTCTTCAAAATCACTATCAAATTGGTTTAAACAATCATCAGAATCATCTTCACTATCACGTAACTGATTACGTGAGCTCTTCTTCCCCGCATATCTAACATCTTCGTCCTCCAAGATTTTCGCGTTTTGCTTTCGGAATTGGCTTAATAAATATTCTTCTTCATCACCATCATTGTCTTGATCAGGCTCATAATCGACGACTTTAGCACTTGATTCAACATCATTTTCTTCATCTGGATTGTAGCTAGGAGCTGTATTTAGTAATCCCGATATTTTATCAGCTAAACTCTTTCTTTTACTCATTTTAACCACTTTATTTTACACTATTTACTTGAAACACCACACTGCACCACACATTACCTATGCAAAACACCACATGTTTCGGTTCTAACCTCGAACTGACAGAATTGACTTGACGCTATTGACCATTTTCACCTAACCTTACAATCAACTTCTAATTATCAATACCGAAGAAAATATCCATAATTATAATGAATTTCTCAATAAGTTCACGTATATTAACACCTATGCGAATTTCTTTTAATATCTTAAGTAAAAGTTATGCAAAAAAGGACACTGGCGGTAAATTAAATCTTTTGTTGATAGTGTGAATAATTATTTAACTTAATCTTTTTAGCTGTGAGTATGGTTGGTGGTGTACTAAAGAAGAAGAAAATGGGTAAGTTAGGCCCCATGATGGAGAAAAAGATATTAGATGTAGAAACTGATGCAAACAAATTAGTTAAGTATGTCTGTGGTTCTAATATTTATAAGACTGGTGAAGACATTGCATTGAAGCCAGATTCGGAATATCCTGATTGGCTTTGGGATATTCCTACTGGCAAACCTTTAAAGTTAGAGGAAATGGAGCCTGGTACCAAGGAATATTTTTTAAAAGTAAGAAAACTTGCATTGCAAAGGAATAATAAAATGGTACAATTAAGAAGATTCTAGTTAATAAGTATGAGATGTCTTATTATAATTCAAGAACATGTATATTGTAAAATATTAAATAATTATATTAGTTCAAAATAATGTAAAATACTATAATATCAAAAAAACAATGGTAATTTCAAAGTTCACTGCCAATCAGTCTAACTACAATATTACTTTAAATTAATGAGTCATTAGAGTACAGAAATGAGACAATATGAGACTTATTTACATCCATTATTACTATACATAGATTATGAACATTAGCCTTGAGGTTGCAAGGTTATTTCAGCTCCTACAGAAAAAACTTGAAAAACTTTTCTACAAACGCGGCCCCCAGCTTCCTATATTATTGCTCAAATTCTATTCGGACTTTAAGTGTAAATATTTCATTGCTACGGACGCGACTGGCGTTTGTCAAGTTTACAATTAATACAAACATGAATGTCAATGAAAAATTCGCGTTTACATTAAAACTCATTACCATGCAAAATTTACCGTTGTCTCGCTTTAAAAAAATTACAATCAAATAATCGTCATTTGTACGCTATCATTATCGCAAACTGGTGGGGAATAATTACTTATGCCGATGAAATACGTCGTAGTTCATCTAATTACTGATGATTTAATGATTTTGTTTCACCAGTCAGAAGTATCCAGTCGTTTAACGCATCAAGGCTGATCTTCATACCGAATAATACGCTCCAGACGGCTTTGTCATGCGTTCTGACACTGCAATTGCAAATATACAACCAGAGAAATCGAGGTAAAAACCTTTATCAACGATATTAAAGCAGTCAAATGACAATACATTCATATAAACAAACGCATTGTGAAAACTGTGTCTAAATGATGCTTGTACTGTGTAAATGCATTACATCTCTCATCACATTTCTGTTAAGTCCAATTCTATTGCTCTTTGGGTAAGTGCCAGATTATATTATGTAATATTGTGTATTAATTTCTATTAACAAGCATGCAGTTTACATTTGTAATGTATCAGATTGAATTGATGATTAACTGACTATGCATGATAGCTGGTTTAATTTTAGGTGGTTGTCATGGAACAAATACTCTGATAACATGTTGAGGTCAATAGAGAAGAAGATTTTACAATGTGAGTAGCTGATAATGATTACAACATGCAAAGCATATGATATATGTTTTAATAGATTGTACAACCACCTACAGAGGGTGGTTTGTTGATGTTGGGCCAGTTGTAAGTGCCTCTGATCGAATATGGACAATTTCCATGAATGTGGAATCCAAACAAACACCATTAGTCATGTTACATGGACTAGGATCAGGCGTTGCACTTTGGTGCATGAACCTAGATGCATTAGCAGCTAATAGGCCTGTATATGCGTTTGATATATTAGGTACATAATGCAACTTATTAATTTAAATACTCATATTATTTCTATTTGTTGCTGGATTGTAGGATTTGGCAGAAGCAGTCGTCCTAATTTTAGCGCAGATGCAGTGGAAGCGGAAATGCAACTGGTCAAATCCATTGAAGAATGGAGGAAAGAAATGAAATTAGAAAAATTTGTTCTACTTGGACATAGTATGGGGGGTTTTCTAGCTGCATCATATGCGTTATCACATCCAGAAAGAGTGAAACATCTTGTTCTGGCAGATCCTTGGGGTTTTCCTGAACGCCAATTAGAACCAATTAAACCCAACACACCTCTGTGGATAAAAGCATTAGCATACACTTTGCAGCCGTTGAACCCACTATGGGCAATTCGCGCTGCTGGACCGTTAGGACAATGGTTAATTGGTACTGTCCGTCCAGATATTGCGAGAAAATTCTCCATACTACTGAAAGAAGAAGATCTTATTACGCAATATTTATATCAGTGTAATGCGCAACACCCTTCTGGAGAAAGTGCATTCCATGCTATGATGACAGGAATCGGATGGGCGAAACATCCAATGGTAAATCGTATTGACCAGTTGGATAAAAATGTTCCCATTACGTTGATGTACGGCACGCGTTCATGGATCGATAATTCTGCGGGTGAAATTATTAAAGAAAAGAGACATGATGCTGAAGTTAACTTGCAAGTAAATATTTTATATACTTTTTTGAATTTATATAATTCTTATCAACTCTTTTCAAGGCAATTGTTGGCGCGGGTCATCACATTTACGCGGACAAGCCAGAAATATTCAATACCATGGTACTGGAAGTATGTGAGAAAGCTGACAAAGTTAGTACCGATTTGATAAGGTACAAAAAACCAATTCCACAAGTCAAAATTACTGATGATAATGAACAGCCTCATGCAATGTTCACTGACGAAAAATGACTAGGTTGGTATCAATTATTGAATTTAGAGATAGAATGCAATTATATCACTGTTTTTAGGACGAATTTAAACCAACTAATATATGATCAACAAAATGCTTGCTGGACTGTGATACTCTACGGGCATTCTAGGCAATTTTTTAACATCTAACGTAATTTACATATAAACTCGGAAACTGGTGATAATTTATTGATTTACATTGCTAAGAACCAACAATGTATCTATCAGTTTTATACATTTCATAGGCAAATTCTTCAGTATGATTTGGATCATACTCCAATCCTATATAATCAATTTCAAGATTAAAAGGACCATTGTTTTTATCCCCCATTGATATACCAAAACTTGTCACCCTACCTCTATGCAAAGGAAATTGTTTATCTTGAATTCTACCTTTGGATGACAAAAAAAACTTTGAAAATGGTATCTAAAATAAAGAATCAAGTAATATATATGAAATATTTTGTATTCATTTTTACTGTACCCTAGAAACTTGCCAGTAAGGTCCACCTCTTGTAAATAGGGCATAATGATAAACATCATTCCACATAATGTCAAAATAACCCTTTGAGGCAATATTTAATAAGTATGATCTGCCATCACCTCTAACTTTCATAACTAACATATTATAAGGTGTCCAATCATAGTAAGAATCTCTTTTAAATGATTTCTATAAAATGAAATTACAAGTACAAGTAAATAAAAAATAATAGTGCTTACTCTTGCAGGCAGTGATTTTATATTGCAATATCCACTTCTCTTGACTCTTCCATCCTTTGGCACTTTTGTATTTAAATATCCAGAAAATACTCCATGGCCTTGATTATTTAAGTTAAATGTACAGGTACTATGTCCCTCATTGTTGTCTTTATCGCTGGTCACTATCCATTCATCCACAATCTTTTTGTTAAATTTCCAAGCAATATCAGTTTCACCTGGTCTATATAATAAATAGGGATCATCCTCAAAGTGCTCTTTGACTTCTTTAGACCACAAAGCAATTTCTTCCTTCAATTCCTTAAAACCACTTTGAATTAACTCTTTGGTAGTTGGTTGTTTACGATCATCTTTATAACCTCCTTTGTCATTTCTTTCCCACATAAAGTTTAATATGGGCGATATATGCACGCATCTTGTATCACTATGTACACGTTGCAATTTGCTTATTTGCCGAAACATATCCTATGCACAATAACACTATTCTTTTTAATAATTTTCAACGATTCAATTCATTTTTAATCAGCTGGTTTCGTTGGTTACGAAGTGTTGTGTGGTTTTATGAAGACGACACATTTTTGAAATATGGGTTGCATACAGTCAAATCAAGTTTATATTATTTCAAGGCTAAGAACATTTGAATTCCAAGTTTATTCACCTGTTAAAAAAGCAGGCATAATGATTTGTTAAACTTATTGCAAATATTAGATAATTGATGATTAAGCGTTATATGTGCATAACGTATTTACAAATGCAAATTTACAACATATCGCAATTCAATAATAATTTTAGGCATGATGTTATGCGAAATCAAATTTAACGCGTGTTATTATATTTCGAGCTTAAGAACATGAATTCGACTTTTAATAAATCGTAACGTAACATATCATGTGCGCTTGAACAATTTCAAGCACAGTGAGGAAAAAACCTACATACTCTCGCAGATGCACAGCTTGTTCTATAATTAATGTTTCGTTTCGTCAGTACATGATTTCGGTGGCACGTTTTTAGATGGAAGCAATAAGAAGTACACGTTGATTTTTTCAGGATGGAATTATTGCGTATGTAAATTAGGAAAAGTTGGCACAATGTAACTTTTCATTGACGTCTGCGCAATCATAATTTATTTAGTTGGAAAATTGACATAGAGAAACACGTGCTTGGAATTCATTACTTTGCTGCAAAAAGAGTTGATATCAAGTATCAAATTTCTTGACTTTTTAAGGCAAGTTCAAGGTTTTTGCGCACACATGATTATTAAAATAGATCTTTTGTTGAAGAAAATCAATTGGCCTGAATTATCCAAATAAAATTATTGATTTTTCAATCATTATTATTTACCCATTGAGCAAAGTGTTTTGAGTAGTTTGTAGCGGTGTTTAAATTTCTCTATTACACTTTCTAAATGATACCCACATGCACTAGCAAATTGCAGAGCATGCAAATAATGATATAAGCTGTGAGGAATAATACCAGGGGAAGTAATAGATAGGTAAACTGGTTTATTTGTGGACCAAATTTGAATGTCTATTAACATGTGGTAACGAGTTATCTACTAGAGCAAGAAAGTGCTGAGTAGGCAGAAAACCTATGGAAAATTTCCACACGAATGCGTTTGTCGACCAACTAACTGATACAGTTATAAAATTAAGCGCATCTTTTCACCATCTATCAGCACCTCTCCAGGAAAAAATTTGGTTCGTTTTCTGTCCGCGTGAGGGGTGGCGCTGTGCGTATTTTTAGAAGGGTAAATTCCGTACAAGATTCTGCGACTTGTGAATGAAGTTGCTATTTAAGATACCAAATCTTCATCGGGATTGATAATCCGGCCGCGTAGTGGGTGATTGATTCGGATAGTTTAACGTTCGAGCTTTGTACTTTAGCTGTGAACAGAGAAGAGATACGGAGCGTGCGCCAATTTAAAAATGCCTGGGCACATCGCGGCGCCGAGTAAGGCGCATTCCAAACGGCGCATTGCATTGTATGGATTTGCGTTGAGCTTGGTGGTCGACGAAGAGTGAAGAAGTGCGCGCTCCCCACAATCGCGGAGCAGGCGTGCAGTAGTGGCTGATCGACGAAAAGCTCCCGCAGTTGTATTCGTGCAGCGCGCTGTTGTACCTGTGCTTAATTGCAATCCGGAGAAGTAATAAGCAAGTGACATATTGTGCGTGCACCATGAACAGTTGAAGACAGTGGTCAGCATGCGTTCGCCGATTCGTTTCAATAAACTGTAAATAAAATTGCGTGCGAAACACAAAGACTTGTGCTGATTGCAGGAAACGTCGATACGATTGTGTGATTCGATTGCATCAAGAAGGACAATCGTCGCTTTACAAGCAGTTTAGGAACAGCAAGCGTCCACCGAATGGATTTTCCAACCGGTAGACAAAATAATACGGCAAACTCGTTTATAATCAAATCTCTGAAAGCCGATGATTGTTGGCGCTACGGTTTCAAGAAAAAGGCCAGCATCCAGCTTTTTTCTCCTGCCGTCAAGTGCTAATAAGCCGGATAGCAATACGGTGTTTAAATCCGCACCCTACACAAACACAGTTTGACCAGAGACTTATTATCAAACGTAGTAGAAATTTACGAACGAGCAGTATTTTACGCTATTTAAATCAAAGATTTAAAAGACTACGCATATTACAATGGCTTTCGAGGACGATATTCTGCAAAAGATTCCGCACCAGGAGCTGCCGGATTTGCGTGACATGTACAAGGAGCACATGCCGTTCGCAACTTACGTCTTCAGCTTCTTTAATATCGCATTGAAGTGGCTGAAGAATCGGCCCGAGGAGCATTACATGACATTCTTGGCGCCGTATGGTGATTGGAGAAAGGATGGCACCTTTATCGTTATCAATCAGGTAAATGCGAAACCTAGATCGCCAAATGATTTCCGTTTATTGTTCCAAAGTTTCTATGCGGAATTGTCTGCGCTTATACAAACGAAGGTGAAACGGGGTTAAAAATTACACTATGTCTATTCATATCCAAGTTTTTGAAGGCGCGCGGTTTAAATAATACTTTGAGGCCAAGGTTTGCGGTTCTGGTGCATTTATATATGAAGTGAGATGGATGGATATAAATATGTTGATGACATGTTGATCGCGTGGCAAATCTTTGCAGATAATGATGTCCATGAACTTCCACATTCATGCATGAAACCCTTTAGGTGGACAATCGATAATTAGCTTCGCGTGTCACATTATGATGATTAACTGAGTTTTACGTGCACTTTGTGTTCTTTTGTTTTATCCAATTACCAAATGTACGTACATGCTACGTACCAATGGATACAACATGCATAATGAACCGGCATTTGTCGCGCGCGCTATTATGATATTAAAACAATAACATAATGTATTTCAAAATAACACAATACAATGCATTACCTGGAAAACATGGTTCTGGAAGTATTACGTTTATTTATTTAATGTTGACTATTACAATTTATGAATAATACGCATAATCATATGTCAACATGCAACGTGTGTAAATGTTTCGATTGCTTATTTAATCAAACTACAAGGCAGGCAAATCCAATATTAATAATTCCTTTTGATTGTTCGTAATTGTGGTTAACATTAATTTCATTACAGTGGAATTGCTATGACCTCTTCATGTTTACGTTGGATCCAAAATGTGAGCTCTTATACAAGGCGCTCATGGAATCAAAGAGAATTAACTGGAATAACATGGTGCAATTCTACGCTGTACACAGGGAGCATTGTGATATCATTTATCGCGTGATAAAAGAAAAAGAGTTACCGATAAAGTACGATACCAAAACCGATTTGTGGTGGACCCCTAGAGAAAAAGCTCTGAAATTTGATGTTGAGTAAGTACTTTTTTAAAAACTATAAAAGTTTAAAAATATAATGCGATTGCTATTGACATATGAAATGTTATCTTACAGCTGTCCATCCGAAGTGTATCTGGGCCCTTTGAAACCTCACCATGCATCCACGATCAATTCCATCTGGCCGCACCGCTTCCCCGGTTCCGAGGGATATATTGGACACTTTATTAAAATGAATGGCGGACGCGGAGTCTTTCTGAAATCAAACGATAAACTCGTCGCATGGGTGCTGAAAAATCAACTGGGTACATTGGTTGTTCTGCAAACTTTGGACGAGTACAAACGCAAAGGATACGGCAGCCTAGTGACAGCCGCACTGAGCAAGGAGATAGCCGAAGAGGGTCACAATCCTCTCGGTACAGTATTGGTTAACAATTCGGCATCGCAGGGGATGTTCAAGAAGTTGGGCTTTGAAATTTTGGATTACAGTCGATTCATTGGCGTTGACGGAAGGGAAAAGTTTACTGATCACATCAACAATATACCTCTCAGCCAACCAATATTGTATTAAACAAAATATTCTCATAAATAGGATTCTCACATAGATTGGAGATAATTTATTTAGAGTGTTGCACTAAAGGAGATAAATCATTGTAGATTAGTGAAATATGATCATCAGATTTTAGCACGAGTATTTACGGAACACAAAATTTATTCTTCATATATATGTACTTATATAACTTAATTAATTCATAAATTAATACGTGTTTCCAGTGCATGATGATCAAATTCGTAGATTTTTAAATATAATGCACTTAATGCAAACAGATTTATTGAAATTTTATGTAACACTTAAGCGCGCGCATACAATAATGTTGATTGTATCCTTACGGTGAGGGCAAATGAGGTTGGAAACTATGATTATATTTATTTAATGGATGCGCATAATCGGTGTTAGTTTAGTTCCTGGTGTGCGGAAAATTTCCATATATAGTAAATGCATCAAAACAACAACTGTTGGCAAAAAAAAAAGAATTTAGAATTTTATTCTAGATTTTAGCGTTGTGATGATAAATACATACTTAATTTAGACTTAATTTAGTTAATTCTAACGAAAAAACCAAGTACCTCACACTTATTAAACTATTTTAAATCTTGAATTAAAATCTAAAGAAAAAGGCCACATTTATAAACAATATATGCAAACATATATCATATATTTAATGTACCTCCAGTTGGGTATAGATTTAGTGTTGTTTTCACATTGTTGATTATATCTTTAGTGAGTTGGAAAAAATGTATTCACGAATAAATATGTAATTGCATTGAACTACTTATTGTTTAATGTTTTTACGCTTATAATATTTGCGTGATTTCTATCGTAAGCAATTACATTTAACGTAGTCACAAGTTATTTCAGGATAAACATGATCAACGAGTTCACAATCGTTAATAGATTTTAAGTATCTTTGATATCAATCAACCCATTTAATATGAAGTGTTTGTTCAATTGTTGGATCGCATCATTAGCATACAATGATATAATATTGACCGGGCAAATGCATTGCATTCAGATACTGTCCAATGGTGAGCGTGCATCTCAAATGTTAATCATGCATCCCACTGGTGTTGTTTTGTTTTCAATAACTGCAATATTTTTGCAACTATCTCTTACATCTGCTTACATTGTGGATCCTGGACCTGTTGTGAAAGCTACAAAGGGTGAAGTGTGGCCAAAACCATTCGAACAGCAAACGGAAAAGGAATTTTACATAATTAATCCAATTTATTTCCGATTTAAGGTAAAGTTATAATTAAATTAGTTGTTAAGTTACTCAGCCATATCACTATTTGCAGACAAATTCCACAAAATGCCAGTTATTGTTCATTGCTTTCGATCGCTACTGGAATATCATTAACAACTATGGAATTGGAGGTGTACGTAACGGAGGCAGCAATTATAAAACTATTATGAAAAAGCCGCGTTATTCAGGAATATTAAATAATGTAGAAGTAGTGTTGAAAAACGATTGCGATGGAAGTGAAATGCCTGATGAAAACATGGATGAATCATGTAATAAGTCATTTGTTATTTAATTATAACTAAACTAATTTTTATAATTTATAGATAAAATCCAACTTTCTATGCTTCGTCCACTTATTTTCGCAAATAGTATTTGGGGTGCTCTACGAGGATTAGAAACATTTTCACAGTTAATTTTTTACGCTGATGATGGCACCACTGTAATAATACCATACTTATTTAAATTTAAACTTGAAATTATATTTTAATTACAGCTGATCGTTAACAAAACTTTCATCAATGATAAGCCAAGATTTCCCTTCCGAGGCTTATTGATTGACACCTCAAGACATTTTATTCCGAAGGATATTCTTTTGCGAAATTTGGATGCAATGTCTTACAACAAATTAAATGTGTTTCATTGGCATATTACTGATGATCACAGTTTTCCGTATCAAAGTATCACATTTCCCGAACTGAGGTATGTCAGGTTATTCACAACTGAGAAATACTTTAGTAACTTTGTTTATTCAGCGAATTTGGTGCTTATCATCCAAGAGCCATGATTTACACTCAGCAAGATATTAAGGATGTAATTGAATATGCAAGACAGCATGGAATTCGCGTAATGGTTGAATTTGATACGCCAGGTTAACCGCTCACGTCATTGTTATTTACATACATGAATGTAATTATTTTCTTCAGGTCATACCCGATCATGGGGTGAAGGCATTAGTAATATTTTAACTCCATGTTATGAAAATGGTATTCCGAGTCGTAAATACGGACCAATGGACCCCACACAAGAAAATCTTTACATGTTTGTTAAGGCATTTTTTGAAGAAGTTATTCAAGTATTTCCGGAGAAGTATTTACACTTGGGCGGCGATGAAGTTGAATTTGAATGCTGGCAAAGCAATCCAAACATTACACAATTCATGGAAGAGCACAATATGATTGGTGATTATGCTGAATTGGAAAGCTACTATATTCAAAAATTGTTGAACATTGTAAATTCTTTGGGGGCGCAATCCTTAGTCTGGGAAGAGGTATTTTCAAACGGTGTAACACTACCAAATAAAACAATTGTACACGTTTGGAAAAATGATGGATATACCGTGTTGAAGCAGGTAAAATTCCAAGACTGGGCAATTTCATAGTATTGTATTGAATGGAAATTTTAGGTAGTTGCAGCTGGTAAGCCGGCTTTATTGTCGTCATGCTGGTATTTAGATCACCTGCAAACTGGGGGCGACTGGGTGAAATTTTACAATTGCGACCCGCACAACATAAACGGAACTGACAAGGACTTAGGATTAATTTTAGGAGGCGAGGCATGCATGTGGGCTGAAAGCGTAAATAAATATAATATTTTGTCGCGAATTTGGCCGCGTGCATCGGCAACTGCTGAAAAATTGTGGAGTGTTAAGGATGCGGCCACTTCAGCGGAGGCGGCAAGACGATTAGAGGAGCATACATGCCGTATGAATGCACGCGGAATTGAAGCACAACCACCAAATGGACCTGGATATTGTCTATATATATAAAATTGCTGCGATGTTTGTGTTTGTCGCCACTAATACCCCTGGCGCACTCTGATGACGAAGACTTAACGCTCAAAGTGGTGTGATTCCACAGATGCGAAATTTTAAAGCAACGCCTTCATTCACCACGTTTTCCTTTCTCAAAGCGACCCAAAGCGACCACCCGAGTTCATAATAGTATGACCTGCTTGGCATGTGTGCATGTCGATATTTGAAAGCATATAACACGTTTAAATGATATAACTTGAATAAGTAAACTAAGGAAGTTATTTTTACCAAATTAAAGAAAGAGAATGACAACAGGGTCGGGAGGTGTTAGTCATAATTTCATCAGTTAAATACTACGTTTACATTTTAAGATTTGCAAAGGTAGCAAGTAAGACTGAGGGTAATATGAACACTGAGTGCAAATTGTTTTCATTTGTAGAAAATGTTAGAAATTGAGTGAAATTGTTAATCTATATATGTATAAAGCAAATTCCTATATTAAAGTTTAAGAAATTCATGAAAACTACTGGACGGCTTTTATAGCGACTTTTATTGGTATTTTCGTAGAAAGATATGAGACTAAATTTCATTAACAAAACTAATTTCTAACCAGTATCATTACGCTATTTTCCAAATTTTTGAAATATTGCGGTTTAAATTCATTTTCACGCTTACAAATCTAAACCAACTGAAACTATATAATGGAACGCGGGTTGGTTATAAAAAAATTAATGTTCAATCCAAAGGCGATACGACGTTTGCTGGGAAATTTGACGTATATTAAATGATTTAACAATATAATTAGGTTTATTCAGTTAGACAACGGGATAGGGAAGGTTTAAATTGTATCAATCATACAGTAAAATATTAATTGGTATTGTTTCAAAACAGTAATGTTAACTACTGTGATAGAAAAATTGAACAATATAACGAACAAAGATTTCAACTAGCAACACATTGGAAAGGGACAATTAATAAAACCAACAAACAGCGGGCAGGAAGGCTTGAAGGAAATTGGTAAAACATAATATAAGCACTAGAAAATGGGAGTCCGAATCTTATAAACAGCATAAAATCAAATATCTACGTAAGTGACAATAACGAGATCAGAGATCGCCCGGACGGCTATATCCATACGAAACACCGTTTGGCGAAACGAAGTTCGCCGAGACAGCTAGTTTGTAATAATTTAAGATGATAAAAGTATTTTCAAATTTATGCATTGAAGCTATAACGTGATTTTGTTTGGTGAATGGGTAAATTGCAGGTATTCAGTGTATGGCAATTTAGCGACTTTAAGACACAATACAAAGCTCTTTTCAAACTACCTGGCAATATTTATGAGCATATATAAATTACAAAAGTTTCGTAGAATTTATAGTGTAGCTGTAACATTTAACAAATTTATATAGTCTTATCAGCATGTAAGTTTAAAAATATACGTATACAAAACGATTAACATTCACGTGGTATTCGATTTAAATTCTTCCAATTTTTTAAATAAACATTCGCATATGGCAACAACGTAGTAAAATATCAAACGCAACGTTGCTCCCTTTAACAATTGCGCGGGTTCTTGCAATGCGCGTGCGTAGTGGATAAAGAAACCGGCCATCATAGTGCTTCTCCGGTCTCGTCTCCTCTGTTCTCTGCTCGTCGTGCTCGTACTGGACGCAAACCTCATAGCCATTCTGCCACTGTGAATCACGCCGTTTGCAAGAGATAATTGCAAGTTTTCTCGAGCAGTCATATCATTAACAACCTACTTGCGATCGTTCGTTATAAATATTCTAGTCATCATCTTGCTGTTTACTGTTTGCCAATTGTTTACCGGCCGCCAAACAAAATGAATCCCGAAGTCTTCGAAAACTGCTCCACGATATTAATCGACGTCGCCGGTACAGTTGGGTCGAAAGATTATGTTAAGGTAATATTATTTTGCATTTTACAACCTGCATTGTTTATGTACACAGTAGAATGTACTCATTGCACGATCTATTGCGCTTGCATTCCATTTTGCAATGAGTAATGTCAGTATTACATTGTCCGCAAGAAGTTTTTCCAATTGATAAGGCAGCATACGTTTGGTCCGCACGCGACAAGCAGATTTCGTTACGAACCCAATGTTTTAACGGTTGCTGTCCTTGGACAGGTAAAAAAAGACCCTCACGGGCTGTTTGCCTGTGTATGTACGAATTCAATGCGAGTGCCGGGAGAGCCGGCCGATCGGTTGTAGATTTTGCGCTGCTGCTGGTTTGCTCTACTGCATGTGTTAGTAGTGCATTCATCTTTTCTCGTATACGCAGAGCGGCGTAATGCCTGCTTTGTTCGCAGCATTCGCAACCAAATTGCGAGCCTTGTTGCACGCGAATCACGGATTTCTTTTGCTCAGACGTCGCGCATTTAACTGTGCTGCACGTTGCATGTGGCATCTTTCCATACAACCGTTGACTTAACCAATGTCGCGCTTCTCTTTCCAACATGTTGTGCTTGCGATGTGCCTAATTAATAACATGTGTGTTGCCACACCACGTGAAGGCTCATTGAATGCGATGTAATATTTGGACAATCTTGTGTTATAGGATACGCTATTTGCGTTTGCCAAGAAGAATATAGAAGAGTATTTGAAAGCAAAATGGGAGGATGAAGAAACCAAAAAACTAGTTGCTGAACTCAAGGGTGACGGCGACAGCTTACCAGATGTCAGCAAAGCAGTAGAACGCTTTAATGCTCTTACTGATGGCGATTCTAACAACACCGCCTTGAAGGCTCTGCAAGGCTCTCTTTACAAGCAGGGCTATGAGAACGGCGAACTGAAGGCACAGTAAGTCTACTTACCATATTTGTTGTTTGTGCTCCGTTTTTGTTAACACGCCTCTTGTAAACAGCATTTTCGACGATGTCAAGCAATCCTTGGACGAGTGGTCCAAAATCCGCAAAATCTGCATTTATAGCACAGGCACTGAAGAAGCTCAAAGACAGTATTTCACACATTCCACTGCCGGCGATTTGACCAATTACATTGCCCAACACTTTGACCAGACAGTTGGTGCTAAGACAGCCCCGGAGAGCTATGAAAAGATAGCAAATACATTGAGCATTAAGCCACAAGAAGTTGTCTTCATTAGTGATGATATTGAAGAGATTAAAGCAGCGGCCAAAGCGGGCTGTGTAACCGTATTGGTCACGCGTGAGGGCAATGCCGAGATTTCCGAGCAGGACAAGACTGATCGCATTGTTATTTCATCGTTCGCTGAACTTCCGTTGAATGGCAAGCGCAAGATGCCCGATGAAGCATCTTCAGAGGTTTGTTAATTGTTCTTATTCTTAGTTTCTTTCTATTATGATTTATGTCAAATGATTTTATGTTTTTTCCGCTTATTTTAATTATATGGATTACAAATTAGGAGTGGTGTTGGTTTGTTTAATGGTTTTCTTTTCTTTTGACCCTTAATTAATATTGACTTTAATAATTAACACTTATATCATAGGGTCCACCTGCCAAAGTTGCTAAGTTGGATAAGACTACTGCTGACAAGTCCACTGAAGCTGTAGCCGAGAAGACCGAAGCAACTGAATCAATGGAGGTGGATTCGTCTGAAGCCACACCAGCTACCACTGAAAGTGCGACACCCGAGGCTGCTCCATCAGCCGCGAGTACAGCTGACGACGCGAAAGTAGAGACCACCACTGAAGTCGATACGACAGAGAAATGCGAAGCGATGGAGACTACCACAACCGAGGAGAGCGTAAAGAAAACTGAAGAGGCTGTTCCTGTAGAATGCACGAAAGAGAAGAAGGAAATCGATGAGACACAAGAGTCCAAAGTTGATACGAGTGAAAAGACTGATGATAAGGCAACTGAGACTGAACCCGAAAAGCCAGTATTGGAAACAGAAGCGAGTAATGAGGCTGTTGCAGCAGAAGACCCGAAAAAGCCAGCGGATGCAGCAAAGCCTGTTGTTGAAGAAAAGAAAGAGGAGGAGAAAAAGGTGGAACCTGAAGCAGAATCTAAGCCGGAATCTAATGCTGTCCAAAAGGTTGAAGCTGAAAACGGTGCTGATAAAGTAACAGAAAATGGCAGCAGCAGTGAGGAGAAGGAACATGTAAAGGAAAATGGAAGCAGTGCAGAGACGACCGCAGAAGTTCACAAGAACGGTGAAAAGAACGGTGCGGAGGCTGAGGAGAAAGAGAACAAGAGTGAGATTGCTAATGGTACCACTGACGTTACCGCTGAAAGTGAAAAGAATGCTTCTGATACCAACAAGGAAGAAGTGAAAGTAAAGAAGCTTGATGAACCGTCTGAGAATAAAGCACCAGTTGTGGTTGAAGCCTAAACATATTGATCTATTGATATTATATCGAGAATCGTTTATAAACTAAGGACGTTCTTTTAATTTTCGCACTGGTTGTCTTAATCAAACTAATGAGATTAATTGGTGTCGTTTCTGTAATTAATTTTTAATTCATTCTATTTTCAAATTGACAAGACTGCATAAAAATGAAACGAACAAGACTTCATTTCGACATGAAATATTTTAATTGATTCATCATAGTTGGTCAGTATTACTAGACGTTGCATAAATTTTTGTAATAGTTTAAAAAAGGTAAAACACATTTTGTACACGTCTTTTTGTATCTTAGATGTAGTAATACTCAATGTATTTTAGATTGTAAGAGCGCTTTTGTATGAACAGTAATGATCAAGTGTGGTGATCCACTCGTGGGAGTTTCCATTACATAGGAACGACTCGTCAATGAAATGAAATAGACAACCTTATAACTTATTTACTCGCAGAACTTGCGTCATAGGTTGGTTGAAAAATAAGAGTTACTATTATAAGGGTCAACTTAACACTATAGACTTATTCTGTTCAACAATATTTTGTTCATTATTTATGTTAATCTACGATTAGAGCTACAAGAAACTCATCAACATTAAGGTTAAAAAATTATCTTGATGTATTAAAATGTATTTATTTTGTTAATTTTCCTAATAAGTGATGTGATATCGCAAACATGTTTTGACATTCCAATGATTGTGTTCTTTCAGTTTTCCAATTTGTATCAGAATTGAAGCCGTCATTTCTTTCAATGTATACGTTAGGTATCATTAAACATTTAATGTATAACTGGATTTTCTTTACGTGCGACCCTGTTCGATATTTTGTATTGATAGTAGCGACAATTTTAGTTTTCATTTGCAGAGTTTATCATTTCGATGAAATCGTCTTCAAGTTTGTCGTTTAATTTGAGTGTTTCAATTGTGGCCTAAAATGATAACATTCAAATTATTCGCAAAATCTACGTAAGGAGTTATATACAATTGCGCAGGTGAAATCTTTCTGATTGTTTCTATTGCATTATAATTAAAAAAAAAATTATCGTTTGGTGCATAATTTTGTCTACTTCGAATATAGTTTCATCTAAAAATGGATGATAATGATTTGCCGGAGCGCGATTTATTAAATTACGTTTTGCCGTGGTCACAATATTTCAAAAACGGTCCATTGTAGTTCAAATATTCAAACAGTTATTTGTGTGTATTAATTAATTGCTTAATTGGTGAAGGATTGACTACTAACTCGTATCATTATAAGTAATTCGCGAAAAAGTGCTGAGTGTATTCATAATTTCTGAGTAATCCTGACCACCAAAATTGGAAATTTGATTAAATGTCTTCGAAACAATTACTACGTTTAAACTTTAGCGCAAGTAGTATGCGCATAATGGTCTATAAATACTAACTCCTCCGATTTTGGACGAATTGACAATTGCAACAGAATATAACTCTTAAAATTATACCTTTTGGCGTTTCAAATTCTCGACGAGTGCAGTTTGTCGTTTAAATCCATGCAGTAATTCAGTTTTTTGTTTCTCCAAACGGTTAATCGCTTCGTGTAGTCCTTCCGTGTGTTTCTTATGTGCATCCCTTAAAACCTAACAACAATTTTGTTATATACACCTACTGATTATTTATAATGAAGACTTTACCTTTTCATCCTGTTTTAAACTACCGAGTGACAACTTTAATTTGTTTAACTCATCCAATGCTCGTTGGTATTTTGATTCATTATTTTTGGATTGACTAGTGACATTTTTCAGATCACGGTTGAGCGTATCAACTTCTTTCTTGAGTCCTACAAGTTCGCTATCTTTCGTTTGAAGTTTTGATTGAATGATTGATGCTTGGGCTTCAAGTTTATGAACATGGCTTCGGGCAATATTACTTTGCTGTAGAAATTTTTCCTTATCTTCTTGAAGTTTTGAATTGTCTTTTTGTACTTTTCTTAATTCTTCAGTCTAACAATAAGATAATGGTTTTAAAAGTGTGACAATCTTAAACGACTAAGTGTTTCAATGTGTAACGTACTTTTACCCTGCATTCGATATGTGATCTGTCTAATTCGAATTGTAATTGTTTAACTTTGGATTTGAGAAAATGTATGAATCCTTTTGCACCTACATTGTTTATATCTTCAGTCAAGTGGAGACTTTGCAATTCAGCTTTCGTGAAATTTATGTCGTCTTTGTTTAAGGCAGACACAGAACGAGATCGTCGATCTTCTAACTTATTTGGACGTTGTTGATTCGTTTCATTGAACTTGTTAACATTTGCAACACTTGCACTTTTAAAACTATCAACTTTCTCTAATAATTCACGTGCGCGTTGCTCCAACTTTTTGTTAATTTCAAGATATTCTTGTTCTTTAATCAGCAATGCCTGATCCATTTTTTCAAAATTTACCCGTTTTTTGATTAATGTCAAAACGGAAAGCAATAATCTTTCGACAGTAAGCAAATTCAACAATGCTTTCAGATTTTATTGATGCAACTTTATTGGGGAAACAACTTTGTTGTGAGTGAACAATACAAACAAACAAACATGATACAACCCTTACTCATGAGACTTGATAAAACACTTGATATGTAAATTTTGGAAATAAATTGGATTATGAAACATACAATATTCTATAATATTTTGATTTTCTTTGTTTGTTCACGTTATCAGTCACTTTAAAGTCTTTTACGTCTATAAATAATTTTGAAAATATCCTGTAATCAGGTAACAACAAGGGGATTATTTATTCGTGTTTATCCCAACGGAAATCTGTAATTAAATAATGCGGTGCAAAATAAACTTATCGAGTGACATTAGCTGCGTAGTTCTCGGAATTTGTCGCTGCGAATACGTCCACCTTTGAACAGAAAAGAACCCATTCTCAAGTACTGATAGCTATTGATTATTTGCAATTAGCGATTGCGATCATAATTGGTGATCATTATTATCTGGTGTGAGGCAGATGTAAACATCAATTAAAATAATGATATATGTGGCTGCGTAGCTCCTAAGGGGAAGCACGCACTTGATATTTTTTTTTCCGAATAGCAGCGCAAACAGATCCACCTCACGTTGACTCATATGGTTCGACGTATTTTGATGCAATAATCGATGAGCAATTACAACAATACGTATCCGATTGCAGGTGTAAATAGGTGTTTGTTTCCGGGTTGCAATTTGCATGCATTTTCATTCGCAACCGCATGAAGCAATACACTTTAACAAATAAGCCAAAATGTTGCTTATCACTATACAATTTTACTTTTAAAGTAAGCAATAACACTTCATACAATGATTTCCACGTGCGCTGAGTAATAATGAAATCCCAATTCACATACGACGGTATGCCCGTGATGAAATTCATATGTTGATGAAATTTTTGCACGATTTCGACCAGTGTGTATTATACATCGTTAAAATACAGTTATGTTCCTACTTATTTACATACACAAGTGTTTGCGATGATGTCTAAATTAATAGTCTTGTTTATATTTGTTTAAATTTCCTTAATACATATTAGTGAGTGACCAATAATTAGTGTCTTTGAGTATGCAAGAGAACATTACAGTTAGTACGGAGAATTGTGTATTTATGAATGTCAAGTAACGAGAAAAGTAAGTGCATTTCTAGTTAATTAAAACACACTGCAAGTGTCCACATTTGCAGCAGACAAAAGAAAGAAATAATGTCATAATGAATATTAATTGGCCGGTGCCTCATTACATTCGATAACTCCCAATACTAATTAGGCGTATGTGCTATTATCTTGAGAGTGTTTCTGCTCCCAATTCATTTAATTTGTTGCACGTTCGATAATTACTTGACATTGACACTTGATGTAATGTTACATCTTCATTAATATTATTGGGCCATGTGATTGCCTAATGGCAAGTGATTATTAACTTAACATATCACAGTAGCATGTTGAATTCAAACAAAGCACATTATCAATACAAAAGAACACACTAGTTTGAATACTTACGGCTAGACTTGCGTATTTCTATTGGATTTGTCTTTGCCTTATGCGTGTAAATGACCAAATCAATCAGCTAATGGACTTGGAAGTTGTTCACTTAAGGTCATGATTTACGGTGCATAGTTTAAGTCATAAAGTAAAGTAAAAGTGTAATTGCATATAAGTCCATGTACAAGCGATTTAATTGTGAGTTTGATTGCAAATCACCTTAAACGATATCAGCGCATCTTTGTTGTCTCTGCACTTTGAAAGAAATCAATCTCATTTTGCATTGATGCTTATCAACTCGCCTCTGAGCTGACCTTAGAAATGGCAAACAATGCATGCATGTTGCACTTGCATTATAGATTAAGGGTGTTTGTGGACGTTGTAGTGGATACATGTTGTTAGTATGTTTACGCATTTTCAGAAGTGATGGGACTATTGCGTTGGAGCAATGATGAATTGTGCAGCAGTCGCAGCGGTGTTGGTGCGGCGCATCGTTCACGTTGTTGTATCTGACCCTTATTGAGAAGTGTCGCGCATTTCTTATCTGCGATTGGAAACTGCGCTGATGCTCCCGGCATAAAAGTCGGAATAAAACGTCTCAATCAGGCAGACTGTCGGAGGACACAAATTCGAAACGGTACTCGTTCACGCCGCACGCGCCTCCACTTCAAATAGTTTTCGTTGACGGAAAGTTTGCGCTACTTGCAATACATTGCAAAGTTCACTTTGCTGCTGCTACTGTGCCCAAGGAAGAATTCAACTAATTACGACCATTAATTAATACATAATGGATTGCCAAGTACCTCTGGAAACGCACCAAGCCAACTATGACATTGAGCTCTTGAAGCAGCACGGCGGCAAACTGCCCGAGGTGCGCACTTTGGAAGACCTCATCGCGGAATTGCGAAAAGTTTTCGACAGCGATGAAGTCAACGTTGAATATGTGGACTACTTGATGAACGCGTACAGGTCGAATCCGAGTGAGTGGAAGAAGTACGCTAAATTTGATCGCTACAAGTAAGTTGACATTCTTTTATTGTTTCTCTTTTTGATTGTTGACACGCGTTCAATTTCAAGACCGCGAACGAACACTAAGCATAACTTGGTGTTATATAAAACTAGTATCTACCTACTTTATTTGAAAATCTATAATTTTAATTAATTTTTATGTTAATCTCGTTACTCTTTAATGATGTGATAAGATTGTTGAATTTTTCAATGGGCAAGCAATAACGCATTGTAAACAAACTGCCAACTAAATGAGGGTATAAACACGCAATTGTTTTTGCGATAAGTGATTTGTTTGATCGGTAATTAATTGATAACCAGCGCGTAACGTGTTGCTTAGGCAATCAGCAGGAGACGTGATAATCCTATGATGCTTTCGAGGAGATGAAAGGATTTCACGTGAAGTGCGCTTTGCGCATGAAAATTTGCGCACAGATCGTCATAACGCAAACATCGCGAAAAAAACATAAGGTGAAGACGCTAATAATGACTCCTGATAAACCTTGAGTAGTGTTATCAAAAGCATGTATCATTTTTACTAAATCACAATAGATTATAGCTAGAAACACATTAAATTTGCGCTAATAATTGATGGCGCAATCGCTCATTTTTCTCGCCGTTTGAAGCTCCTTGGTAACGAAAACAAATTAATCGGATGATTAATTAAAGCACAACGAATTACGAAATACCGTTTGTGTTATATATCGATTGATTCACCCACAATTTATGCAGACTCAACAAATAAATTTAAGACTTGTGTACTTTTAATTGGTGATGCTAATTTCATTGAATTTTATATAGAATTAAATATTACAAAATTGTTTATTTAAGTTCTTATCGTTGTAAAGTGGACACGAAATATTTATGGGCCTACAGTTGTTGACTTTATCAATAACGCAATATGAAATAATAAGTATGAATGGAGTATAAATAAATAATGAGCATCATGTAATTGCAGATACACAAGAAACCTCGTTGACACTGGCAATGGAAAATACAATTTGATTCTGTTGTGTTGGGGAGAAGGACATGGTTCTGGTATTCATGATCATGCAAACTCTCATTGTTTCATGAAGATGCTGGAAGGATCTCTGCAAGAAATTCGATTCGGGTGGCCGAAGAGCGACGGTGAAAAATTGATTGAAACTGGCAGGAAGACTTTACCCCTGAATGGAGTGTGCTACATGAATGGTTTGTTTACATGTTGAAATCATTAATATTTAAATCACTAATTAAAATAGCAATTTATTTATTTCAATGGAAGTTTACATGTTCGGCAGTGATGTAATCTGTAGACGGGAAATGATTGGCCTCATATTTCTTTAAATTTGTTTCAGATTCGTTGGGATTGCATCGGGTTGAAAACACATCCAACGTTGAACCAGCAGTTAGTTTACATTTATATTGCCCACCATATGACAAGTGCTCCGTGTTTAATCAAAATACCGGACAGAAGACGCTTTCCAAAGTAACATTTTGGTCGATGTATGGAGAACAAAGGAGCAAAGTACGTCTGTTTATTGTTTATTGTCCTTATCACAGAATGCATTTTTCGCTACTATTTCATCTTGAGATAGCGGCCTATCACATCTATTCACTACGCTTACATTCAGTTCTGATTTATTTCTGTGCTACCACTACTCGACTTATTTCTGTTTATGCAAATACCGAGTGGCATAACAACATTTATAATTTCTGTAATCGTTGCAACCTTCCTAATTTATTATTTCTGAATTTCAGAACACGCCTGACCATAGAGAGCCGGAAGATAACTAATACTTAATTTTAATTATTAATATTTAATATTTTAAATATAATGATTTTATATATGTGTATTGTAATTAACAATTAAAATATTTTTATTACGTAGTATCAAATTTAGTCCATAAAATGTTTTAAAATTGACGAATATTGTTACAATCAATGATGAGGCTTTTGACAGAGTATAAATAAATATATACTTGTAAATATAACAATATTTATTTTGTTTAATTTGTTTAGAAATTTTGAGAATAGTTTAAATTTACATATTTTTCCAAATTTTAGTAGCGAATGAAAGTATGTTGCTGTTTTCTTCATTGTAGAAATAGATAGACGAAATTATTGCTAGTAAGGATTAATTTATTGTTATTACAATTGATGTCTCCATATGATAAGATAATAAATATTGTCGATGTATTTAATAATTGCAAAAAGATTTGGGTCTAGCTGTATTGGTCAGGCTACAGTGGATGTCTTACTCCCAGGCGCGATCCCACTACTGCACGACGCGGAGACTTTTGGCTGCTGAGTTTCCCCCCTGGCCCGGTTCGCCTCTCCTTAGCCAACCTGGCCATCCCAGACTCCTCCAGGATGCCCATATTGACGCCCAGCTTAGTGTGGACACCCGGTCAACGTGAGAACATTCCACCACAGAGCCCCCGACCTCAAACCATCCGCCAAATCCGACCTCCCAGTAGCAGGATTACAGGAGTGCGCCACGCTCCCAGTCGATGGACTCGGTATTGTTTGTGCCATATAAGTACATAATATTACTTTTCTATTTGCACATATATCATACAATATATTAAAACAATAATATTCGTAAATTAATTACAGGAATATATGATGTGAATAATAAAATAATAACTTTATAATATGCGACGTCAGCTAAAGCAAAGGCGGGACAATTTAAAATGTGTAACTTTTACATACTTGTCTATTTACTGCTACAGGTGTTAAGTGTTAGACTTATAGTAGACATGTAATGCTTGTTACTGTGAAAGATTGTGTACCGTAAATATTCTTAGAGTTGATATTTCATCTTATATCCGTTTAATGTTTATGTAAAATCTTGACTATACATTGTAAAACAACAATCAATAGTTATTTTAGAAACATTTAAATCCTACTGCAACGACATCCAACAGCCTATTTTTAGGCAAATTCTAGCCCAGTTCAAAATGGAACTAGTGAGACTTCTGCACTGCGGAATATTAAATTCCACTCGACGAAACTCTAGATGACTTGGAAATACTTGAAGGAAATTATTATTCAAGGCTAAATTCTATGTTGCCTGCTAGTGTGTTCAACAATATAAGAATCATCACAAAAATGCTGAAAAAAAGAGATTTCCTTGTTCAGATGGTGCACATTAAATACAAGTTGTGTCTTTATGTATTCTCTATCAGTCTGTATGAAACTATGTAGTTATAAACTTCGATAAATGTTCCATAATTCACTTGTATGCTGTAGTTCACATAAATTGGGGGTTTAAGAGTACATTAAACTCTGTAAAAACACAAATATGCATTTACTAGTTTATCACACAATCACTTACAAACACTGAAATCTCTTTGTAGGAATATTAACCCTTAACCATTGTATCTTATTCTCGCTATTCTACATGTCCATTTCATTAAACACTAAGTCAAACAATTCATGTTTATAATATGTTTTTAAGCTTTCCACAAAGAAATCGCAGACCGCAAAGTAAAACCTAACCTTTAAGAAGCGCGACAGCAAGAAATATCAAGTGTAATAAATCGGATTTTAAGACAATACTGTCAGATGTTGAACGTTAGTCCATTAGACTTTATTAGACTGCATTTCTTATTGATACATATAAAAATTCCTCTTCTTTTATATACATTTACAACAAAAGTAATTACACATTAAACTACTCCAAAGTATTTCGAACTTTGTTATGAACAAGTGCAAGTGCGCTAAACTTGGATAAAGTTAAGAAGTTATCAAGATCAATAGATGTCGCACATGGGCAATGTCGATGCCGACAATCCAGTGCAATGTCGTCGATTACTTCCGCCGTATACGTCACGTTTAGTCGACCTGCAAGCCTATTGTAAGCGTTGCTAACCGAGTAATCGGGTTTGCCCGTCGCGCCGACTGTGCCCACTAACGTTAAGTAAATTGTTGCTGAATTGGCGTACACACAGGCAAAGGCACAACCCAAATAATAATCAAAACATGGCCGCCGAGAATCAAATATCAGACCAACAAAAAGTGCGCATCGTCTCTGACTTTATCCTGCATTCTCCGCCTGGTGAATTTAATGAGGTGTTCAACGATGTGCGGAAGTTGCTCAACAACGATGACCTGCTTAAGGAAGGCGCCGGCAGTGCATTTGCCAATTATAATAAGGATCAGTTGACACCCGTGAAAATAGAGAATGCGGAGACCCCAGTGCTAATCACAGAGTACAACGACTTGGGAAATAACAGGTTTTTCGATCCACGTAGCAAGCAATCCTTCAAGTTCGATCATCTGCGAAAAGATGCATCCGACTATCAACCATACACTCCCGATGCCACTGCCGAACCATTCAGAGCTGCACTTGACGCCGAATTTATGTTATACACAAGAAACCACTACAAGGATGGCATTTGCAGTGTCGTAGGGCGGTCGCAGCCTGGAGGAGTAATTCACTTAGCTGCCTGCATTGAGGACCATCAGTTTCAGCCAAAAAATTACTGGAATGGTAGGTGGAGGTCACAGTGGACTGTGACAATAAATCCCAATTCCACAGCTGAACTTAAAGGAATACTTAAAGTGCAAGTGCATTACTATGAGGATGGCAATGTGCAATTGGTTACTTCTAAGGAAATCAAAGAGGCTGTCACTGTTTCAAGTGAGTCACAAACTGCCAAAGAGATTGTGCAAATCATTGAACAGGCTGAAGACTTCTACCAGCATGCAATTTCTAATAATTATCAAACAATGTCTGATACCACATTTAAAGCATTGCGCCGACTACTGCCTGTCACCCGCACCAAAATGGACTGGTGTAAGATGGTAACATACAAAATAGGCAAGGAGTTAAAAACACAATGATTGTAATTCTAAGATGAGCCTTCCTTGTTATTAAATTGCTTAGGAAAGTTATGTACATAAAATTCTTGGTTTATTGTATTATTAATTCTAAGCTGAATAGTGTTTCAACAAAAAGGATGCCAACAATGAGATAAAATTGAACAGTGATAATATGCATCAGAAATTCAGCTCTAGCAAACCTATTTTCAATTTTGAGGCGGAGGATAGCATTTAAATGATAACAGCCTATAACTTAAGAACTAATTCACCTGTGAATGCATATATTCACATAACATACACAACAAACATATATATGAATATATATTTAATTATTTTGCGCTCGTAATTATCTAAACATTCAGTTATTCTATGACACCTAATCAAAGATTTATTTATAAGTTTGTAATTGTTTACTTTTAGTATTATACTCTTGATTAACAAATTTAATTGTGAATATATTGTTTTACAGACAGTCTACGTTTTTTTCACTTAAAAATATGATTGTAAACACATGGATTGCATCATGCATGATGATAAGAAAATGATACATTTTCGATAGTAACACGTAATACTATGTTTCCAAACTAGATAAATACTCATCACACAAATTGCAGGCATTTTGTAGGAATTGTGAATCTCTGGTTACATTCGCAATTATTTCCCTAATTTGGCGCCGCTTTGCTCGTCCGTAATGTACAATTACTTCATATCTGAATTTTTTGGGAGTATATCCACTCAAATCAAACTGAACTTCAACGAAGGAATGCCTCGAGAGATATCTATATGATTGCCTAAAAATTCAACGTTAAGACAAATTATTCAATTTCATGTACAAATAATATTTACCTAAAGTCTGAAGTGAATATGCTTGCATACGTCATCCACATATAACAAATATTATCCAGAACATCGCTTAAAGATGAGAAATGCATAACAACATAGTCCTGGACTGAGAGTACGGAAAAATTTAGCCCAAGCGCTGGTCGTATGAGAGTGGCACTTAATATTTGAACAGTGAAATTTGTAATATAATCCGAGGGTTCCGTTTCTTCTAAGAAACAATCTCGACGTTCTAGCCTTTTCACTAATCCGGTGTCTTCCTCAAACTTGATAATGAGTTCACATTTTGGTATGTTGATAGCTAACTCCAAAGATGTTGCGGTCAACTCTATTATTTTATATTCATTAAAATGGTTGCTAAAACAAATTACGTTAGGAAATTAGTTTAATAATTATTGGTTCAGTATCCTTACATGGCTTTGAATTTGATTTGTTCGGTTAACGTCTTTTCTAAAACTTCCTTGGGTAAACTCTTCACCTCCATAAAATTTCTATGTGTAACTTCAAGTTCCGCTTGTGTCTCAGATAAATTACCAACAACTACTGATGCTTTAGTTTCCAGAATTTTATACCTCTCCTCCAAATTTTTCTTTATCGCCGCTTTTAATTCTCGTTTGTTTCTAAGGGCGGTTAAGATGCACTCAGGCTGGCCTATGTTTAATTTTAAATTCGATATATTTAAGTCGTATACAGACCAATCAGTGTTATCAGGACATTTGATTTTATTCAACGTTGGATCATCCAGATATTTCTTTTGTAAATCATTGATACCACGGTAATCAGAATTTTCTGGTATATCCAATGAATGACTCCATTCCAAACTTTCATTATCAATTATACCTATGCTGCTTGAAGCACTCAAATTGGCCACTGTAGGTGTAACTATTGTTAGGTTTTGAAGAATTTTGACTTTCTCTATTTCTTCACTATCTGAAACATAGACAATCGATGGTTCATCAATGGTATCTGCGATATTGATTATCTGATCATCGCTATCAAGCAATTTGTCAACTCCTGAGATATTCGTTTCATCAATTCCGTGATTTTTTCCCATGTGAATGTATGAACATGAAGGCATACTTTTATCCGCGTCCTCTGTAAAAACCAGACGTTTTTCTACATGGTTCGCATTTTTAATTGTTTGTGTGAAAGATCTGAGGTGATTCTCTTTATTACTTGTGTCATCTTTAAAGATTTGACGATTACAAGACAAAGTTGGTTTTGTACAACTCGTTATATCTATATCATCTTCCATTTCGATAATATCAGTGTCATCTTTATGTTCATATGGTTGTTTCACAACTTTAATAGTTTGTGGTATTTCATTCAACGCTTTGCGTGAGGATCTGCATTTGACTTGTTCAGTAAGGGTGTCATTATGATGCTGATTTATTTTAGTACTGACTGGAATGTTTTCACAATTGGCAGTTTTATTCCAGGAAGCTAGTTTTGAAGAAGTTTCTTTCGATTTCGTGGCTTGTGTTGCATAATGAAATGTGTAATTTGTTTTTTCCATATCAACATCTGGGTCGGTTTTTGTGGTGTTTTTTGTAATACTTTTGTGCGAATTTTCTTTGTTTGCGTCAATTGCTTCATCATTATCGTTTTCAAATACTTTAGTTTTGTTCGTAATAATTTTAGTTTGATTTGCTTCATTTGTGGTTGTTGCACCTTCAACTATATTCATCGTAAGTGATTTTGTTTCTTCTATATTCATATCCTCATCAAATATTCGAGTTCTTTGAAAAATACTTTTGCGAACAGACGCATCGGGCGTTTTCTTGTTACGTTGGTTTAATACCACTTTACCTTTATGATTTACATCATCAGTAGCGCATTTCGTTTCTTCCATATGCATGTCCTGTCCGATTACCATGCTTGTAGTTGTGATATTTTTGAGAGGAATTTCTCCATTATCAGTTTTGTTACGTTGAAATGATTTTGTTTCACTCATATCAGCATCTTCATCAAATATTTTAGTATTACTTGCAAAATTTATGGTTTCATGTGCTTGGTTTAATGGTTTTTCATGCTGAATTATATTATTCGCAAACAAATTTGTTTCCTCCATATCCGCACCCTGATCAAATATTTTGGTTCTTGCAAAAATAGATTTATTAATCGTTGCATTTGGCGTTTTGTTATTTTTCTGTTGTAATACCACTTTGCTTTTATCACTTATATTATCAGCCACGCATTTTGTTTCCTCCATATCCGCATACTGATCAAATATCTTAGGTCTCTTTAAAATACTTTTCTTTATACTCGCACTTGGTGTTTTGTTATTTTGCTTTTCTCTTGCCTCTTTGTTTTTATGAATTACATTATCAGCCACGCATTTTGTTTCCTCCATTTCTGCATCATGGTCAAATATTCTTGATTTCATACAAGTGCTTTTATTAACAGATGCCTTTGATGTTCTGTTTTTCTTCTCATCAATTTCCATTCCATAGTTATTTATATTAGAAGTCAGGCAATTCGTTTCATCCATGTCTGCATCTTGATCAAATACTTTCGTTTTCATAAAAGTGTTTTTATTAATAGATGCATTTAATGTTTTATTTTTCTTCTCATCTATTGCGATTTTGCAGTTATGATTTAGATTAGACGGCAGGCATTCTTTCCCCTCCATTTCCTTATCCTGATGAAATATTTTTGTTGTATTTGTAACATTTCTAGTCGAATTAACTTGAATTGGATTTTGCGATGAGAATTTTACTTCCATATCTACACCATCATCAAATATTTTCGTTCTTGTAAGAATACTTTTATTAAAAGTTGCATTGAGTGTTGTATTTCTTTTCAGTTCAAAGTCTTTCTGTATTATATTATCAGTTAAACAGTTTGTTTCCTCCATATCCGCATCTCCATCACATATTCTCGTAAAATTAGTTTTATTCAGAGACATATTGTGTGTTTTCTCATCCTTTTGTTCTATTCCGCCTTTGTATCTCGGAGTCATATTGTGGTTTGCTGACTTTATTTTCTCCAAATGGACACCCTGATCAAGTATGTTGGTTGTATTTTCATTAGTTTTAGTAATATTTTGAATAATATTGCTCGTCAAGCATTCTGTTTCTTCCACCTCCATACACTGGTCAAATATTTCAGTTCTTGTATAAATACTTTTATTGCAAGATGTCCTGGAAGTATTTGGATCTTGAATTGCTTCTTTTTCCCTCTGACTTATAACGTTTGAAGAATATTGAGTTTTCTGATCAATACTTTTATTAGCCATTTGGTCTTCTGTTTTTGTTAATTTCATTCTGTTTTCATTTTTGGAAGAACATGTTGCATTCCCTTGCATTGTATTTTTAAAAGAATGCATGAAATTTGATGACTTAGGTCTTATGTTTTCCATATTCATAGTATTCCTAATTTCTTCACAAAGAATCTCAGGAATGTTGGCTGTGAGAGACTTGTCAAGTGTATTATTTTCAGTAGCAGCTGAAATGTGGCAATGAATGGTTGGTGATAAGACAAGAGACTCCTCCATAACAGCATCCTCATTGCCCAGGAATAATTTTGTGCATTCAAATGGCACATTCTCTTTGTTTTGATAAATGGAAGTGGAAAGTACTTTAGTTTCTTCCATGCATCCTTGATCAAAAATTGTTGTTTTGTTTACAATTTGACAAGCCATTTTTTGTGTTTCCTCTATACCATAATCATCATCATCCACATCAAATATTTTTGTAATCTCTCCTAATCTGGAGACTCTTTTATTCTGTGAATCAGATTGATTATCTAGCATTGACACTGAATGATCCACAGATAATTCATTAAATCTAGTTTGATTCAAGTTTGAGCTATGAGATTGAATTTCCGTGTGAATAAGACTTGATTTTGCTAATGCCTCTACTAACTGTGGCTTGAAAGGCACTTCTTTAGTTTGTGGGGTACCAGTATCACTTGCATTATCATTATCATCACTTGAACTAATTCCAATAGAATTATTTTTGAAGCTAGACAAATTAAGTATTTCTGTTGTGTCAGGACTGCTGAAGGTATCACTTAGCTTTTTTGAGTTAGAAGTGAGAAGAGACTGTTTGTTATTTGCCATTACACTCTTAGCACTTTCCAAAAATGTTGGCAGTCCTTTTATTTTTACCATTGAGCTATTTGATGATGTAGTTTCAAGATATGAACTGCTTTCTTCTGAAGTATCTGCTGTAAAAAGCGTATTCATCATTTGTTGTGTTGCCTCAATATTACTCAGATGTGAGGGAGTAGATTTCTCAAGTTCTTCTTCATATGTAGATTCCCACTTTGTGTGATTTCCATCTTCGGAAGTAGTGAAACCTCTAAAACATTCGTTGAACACTTCGTTTGGTATAAAATTATCACCTTACTTTACGAAATTGCTTGAAAATCTCACTTTCCTAGCAAGTTTGTTTTGATCAATTTTTGATTCATTGGATGCACCTTTTAGGATCTATAACAACCATGTTATATTATGCTAGAATCATTTCATTTTACTTACCGAATATCGCGTTTTTGATGGTTCCATTATATGATTATTAAACAATTTATACACACAAGGCAATAACGGTCAAACGCTATAATCGTACACAAACGAACACTGACGCATAACCAATCCGATCTTAAGTCATTTTAACGTTTAGTTGAGGCAGCGCCACATGGTGACGTTTAATGTGCTTTTAAACCATAGATTTTAAACATCTGATTTGTTTAAGACCTTTAATATAAACTTTACATAATAAGTTGTTACTACATATAGTGTATATAACAATTAAAACAGATAACAAAATCATATCAATTTGCTGTTTACAAAATTATATATAAAACCGTGTATAAATGTTGTGCTTCTATGAAAAGGGCTTTCATTCATTAAAAAGATATTCATTTTTTTTAAATAACAGATTTTGTTGCTGACATGTATGGAGATATAGCCCGCAGGATATTTTAAACATTAAACGTATTTCATGTATAATGTGTTAGTTAGATTCAGCTATTGGACTCGTTAAACATTTTGGAGTTTCTATGCATTTAGTAGAGAATAAACAGATATGTGGTGGTATACGGCGGCGCTAGTGTAGATTTGTAAATACGGATGGCTATCTAAGATTAGAGTTTTTTTACATCAAGTTGTACGTCGGATTTATTAAATAGTATGGTTTTGCACAGACGTAATGTGTAAGTTAACTTAGTTAGGGTCTGGTCGCTTGTGCTTTGCGCTATGGGGTTGCTTTTACCTTATATGTAGTTGTGTTGGATGTGTGCAGTGAACATAATGTGAGGTTATAAATAGCAGTTCGTCGTCGGGAATGGAATATCCCATGCAAGATTTCGAGATTGATAGAGAAACGGACTTTTTATTAGGTTCAAATTCGACTAACAATGGTTCGGACATGGAGGATTTTCTTCCACATTATTACGTTAGGGGACATCAAAAGAAGCGACGTAGTCTGGCCACAACTCTATGCAGGTAAACACTTTGTGACGCCGATCCTATTTGAACTTTTACTGTAAAAACAGTAAATTGATATGAGTCATTGTTGCGTTAGAAATGTGACGAATCCGTGGCAAAGAATTATATTTATTGCAAATGCATGTGATACGAATACCGTCATCTTTTAAGTTGTCAATTTCCATAACATCAGCGCCACCAACAGAAATCAGCTGATATGCATGTATTGTAAATACATCGCAGAAGACCAGTTGATGTTGCACTCAGCTGCACTATTCATTACTCTGTTCAATGTAAGAGGTTTCGCGCGTGCCAACAGCGTTTATTTTTATCGTGACGTGTAAACAAGTTTTCTACGCGCGATGGAAAGCGCTGAAACACAGTCGCAGTGCAGCAACTTAACGTTGAATAAGCCCACTACTAAAGAAGACATTCCGCTCATCAACAAACAACACAAAGAACCGTTTCTTTTGAGGTAATGCGTTCGCGGTGCAATTAGACCATATCATTACGCTTTGAACATTACTGTCGTGAACGACTGTTGCCGGGAATGGCAGAATTTAAGCTAACTCAATATTGTTCTAGTTGCTGGTGCTCAATGTGGAAACGATGTTGTGGCCCGCGGGAGTTGACGTCACGTACTGTGTACCTTGGTTCACCAACTCTGGGCAAATTTCCGGCAAACGCAATTCGCAATCAGAAGTACAACATTTTCACATTCCTACCATTAGTTCTCTATCAACAGTTCAAATTCTTCCTGAACTTGTACTTTCTTATCATGGCGCTAAGTCAATTTCTCCCTGATATAAGGATTGGATATTTATACACTTATTGGGGACCTTTGGTAATACAAAACATACTCAATCATATGCTTAATAACTAGTTTGGTTTTAGTGTTTTGTGTTGACGGTTACCATTTGTCGTGAGGCGGTTGATGATTTACGCAGGCATAAACGTGACCAGGAAGTGAATAGCCAGCGGTGCCAGCGGCTTACAAGAAATCCTGATAAACCATATGAGACTGTGGCTGCTTCCAAACTTAAAGTTGGTGATTTGATTTTAGTTGATAAGGATGAACGCGTACCGGCTGATTTAGTGTTGCTGCGTACGTCAGAAAAGTCTGGCTCTGTTTTTGTACGCACCGATCAATTGGATGGCGAAACAGACTGGAAATTACGATTAGCAGTACCCCATACACAAAAATTAGCCTCTGATAGGTTATTGATGGATGTCAATGCAAGCATTTTTGTTGAAAAGCCACAGAAAGATATTCATTCATTCATTGGAACATTTACAAGGGTTTGTGGATGTAATATAACATTATAAACTAATCTAAGTGTCTGGGACTTGTTTGCAGAATGATTCCTCAAATTCTAGTGAGAGTCTTGATCTTGAGAATACATTATGGACAAATTGTGTGATTGCATCAGGACAAGCCCTTGGTGTGGTTATTTATACAGGTACATTGATTGTGTTCAAATCCAGATAATATTGTGATTTTATTTGCGTGTGTAACTAGGACCCGAAACTCGTACCGTTATGAATAACTCAGCTCCCAGATCGAAAGTGGGTTTATTGGATATGGAGCTTAACACCCTCACAAAATTGCTATTTGCTGCTGTAGTTGGTTTGGCTGTGCTAATGATGGGGCTCAAAGGTTTCAGTGGACCCTGGTACCGCTACATGTTTCGTTTTATTTTATTGTTTTCATACATAATACCAATTAGGTTAGTGATTCTGGTTTAGTGTTTACTGTTATTAATACCCTGGGTTTTAGTTTGCGTGTGAATCTTGATATGGGAAAGTCGTTTTACTCATGGTCAATTGGACGTGATCCGCTTTTGAAGGGAACAGCAGTAAGGTGCACAACAATTCCTGAAGAACTTGGCCGAATATCGTACTTGCTAACTGATAAAACCGGAACATTGACGCAGAACTCCATGGTATTGAAACGACTTCACCTTGGGACGGTCAGTTACACGGCGGAATCATTTATTGATGTGCACACGGTCATGAAGAGCGTTTACAGCAATCCAGAAACAACATCAAATTTAAATGGGAAATTTCGTCGGTTGGAGAATACACGAATTAAGGACGCAGTAGTTGCATTGGCACTTTGTCATAATGTGACTCCGGTTTACGAAAATTCAGGCGAGAGTGAAACTAGTTCAATTACATCAGAAGTTGAAGCTGATCAGCATATTGTCAGCGAATCGAATGTTACCTATCAGGCATCCAGCCCAGATGAAGTTGCACTTGTTCAGTGGACACATGAAGTTGGTTTAACACTAAATGCACGCGATTTGAGTTCGATGCGTTTGAAAACTGCAAATGGTCGTTTGCTGAATTATACCATTTTACAAGTGTTTTCATTCACTAGTGAAACCAAACGTATGGGGATCATAGTAAAAGATCTGCAAACTGGTGAAATATATTTCTACTTAAAAGGAGCGGATGTGGTAATGTCAGCTATTGTGCAGTACACCGACTGGCTGGATGAGGAAGTTGGCAACATGGCCCGCGAAGGATTGCGAACGCTTGTGGTCGCGAGAAAAATTTTAACAGAGGAGCAATATTTAGATTTTGAAACGCGATACAATGCAGCCAGAATGGCTATTACCGATCGCGTAAGTAGAGTTGCACAGGTTGTGGAATCATTAGAGCGTGAGATGGAATTGCTCTGCGTCACGGGCGTTGAAGATAAATTGCAGGAGCATGTTCGGCCAACATTAGAATTGCTGCGAAATGCGGGTATTAAAATATGGATGTTGACCGGTGATAAATTGGAAACTGCATGTTGTATTGCAAAAAGTTCACAATTGGTATCGAGAACGCAAAGTAATATAATATTATTGTATGCTGTTTATTTATCTGCATATATAATGAATTGTATATTTTAGGTTTATATGTTTTTAAGAAAGTTGTTACTCGCACAGATGCACATTTAGAGCTAAATTCGTTTCGGAGACGCAGTGATTGTGCGCTGGTTATCACAGGTGAGAGTTTGGAGGTGTGTTTGCAGTACTATCAACAAGAGTTTATGGATCTGGCTTGTACTGCTCCTGCCGTCGTTTGTTGTAGGTGTTCGCCTACACAAAAAGCGCAAGTTGTAAGTTAAAGATAATGATTTAAATTGCTCTGTCTGATCTGATTGGAATCATAGGTACAATTAATACAAAAACACACTGAAAAACGAACGGCTGCAATTGGAGATGGCGGAAATGATGTCAGTATGATCCAGCAAGCAGATGCTGGCATTGGTATTGAGGGCCGTGAAGGAAAACAAGCGAGTCTTGCAGGTGATTTCAGCGTACCACAATTTTCGCATCTTGCGCGATTATTGCTCGTTCATGGCAGACGATCATATAAGCGCTCCGCTTCGCTTTCGCAATTCGTTGTACATCGTGGATTAATCATATCTACAATGCAAGCCGTTTTCAGTAGCGTATTTTACTTATCGTCCGTTGCTCTTTATCAGGGTTTGTTGATGGTCGGTTATGCTACTGTATATACCATGTTTCCGGTGTTTAGTTTGGTGCTCGATCAAGACGTCAGCGCAGAAATTGCACTTACATTTCCTGAATTGTACAAAGAGCTTGCAAAGGGCCGTAGTTTATCTTATAAAACATTTTTTATGTGGGTGCTAATATCAATTTACCAAGGTATAATATAGTTTACAAGGAATGACGAATAATGTTTTAATTTGCGTTTGATTGTTACAGGTGGAGTAATTATGTATGGAGCACTATTACTTTTTGAGGACGAATTTATCCATATCGTGGCAATCAGCTTCAGTTCGTTGATATTAACTGAACTGTTTATGGTTGCTTTAAATATTCGCACCTGGCATTACCTGATGATGTTAGCAGAGTTATTTTCTTTAGGTGTTTATGCTATCTCATTGTTTCTTTTCCATGATTACTTTGGTAAGTTGTCGATTATCATTTTCGGCGCGGATTTAACCCTTATTGCTTGCAGATTCTGAATTTATTCAAACAAAGGACTTCTTCTGGAAAGTACTTGTTATTACCGTGATTTCTTGTTTACCACTGCACATATTGAAAATTTTGCGGAAGAAATTCTCTCCGCCAAGTTACAGCAAGCTATCATAATTCTATTTCAAATATATTACATGTTTTGATTTAACTATTTAACTTGTAAGTGTATAACGTTATATTTAATCTACACTAATTTAAATACAGCTTTAACTTAAATCTCTGGCTGATACTTCAAACCATAGAATAACTGAT
The DNA here is from genome assembly GCA_963978815.1 of Aleochara curtula. NCBI lineage: Eukaryota > Metazoa > Arthropoda > Insecta > Coleoptera > Staphylinidae > Aleochara > Aleochara curtula. The sequence goes on along the minus strand of OZ022216.1, from coordinate 11,587,387 downwards.
ATGTAAGTGTCACTTACATGTATTTTCTAACCATGTTGTCCATCTATGAACCCATTAATATAGGTAATATAATTTAATCTCAACTGTGTTTGTGATAATTACTTACATTGTGCATGTATTCTTTCAGAAAATCCATCATAGTGCCACTTCTGATGCTGCCAGCTGGAATGAACTGGGTAAGTATATTGGCACATGTGCTTCAGTCCTTTTTTGCCACTTGGTTTTATTATAACTTTTATAGTTTACCCATACTAACTAATTATGTATTCTTTCAGAAAATCCATCATAGTGCTACTTCTGATGCTGCTAGCTGGACCAAGCTTGGTGAGTATGTTGGCACATGTGCTTCGGTACATATTTGCCACTTGGTTTTATTATAACTCTTTTTGTTTACCCACATTAACTAGCTATGTGTTCTTTCAGAAAATCCATCATAGTGCCACTTCTGATGCTGCCAGCTGGTACGAACTTGGTAAGTATGTTGGCACATGTGCTTCGGTACATGCTTGCTACTTACTTTTATTCTAGCTACTGTAGTTTAAGAATTATTACTAATTATGTATTTATTTGCAAGTATTTGATGATTATTCAACATAACCCATTCGTAGGACGAGCGCTCGCTGTAGTTTAAATCATTTCATATTAAACATTGTTTTGAATATGCTTTTTCAATGATCTACATAAACAGAATTACTAGTGCTGACATCTATTGTAAGGGATAAAACTTGTTACAGGTACCATTTCCTTACCAATAGTTCCGCCCTTTCGTGAGAGATGGCGTCACTAGTAAATGCTTAACTGGTTGCCTACAAAAAAAAATTCCAAAAATTTGTATCTTTTGCTCTGTCATTGAAAAAGTTTCAATGTTATCAGCACTGATAAGACGAAAACTTTGTCGTCACAAAAGTGAAATTTTAAATATCGAATAAATATTAAACTAATTGTCCTGCAGTGTTGTGTGATAGCTTATTCGAGCTTATCCCGTATACCAAATTTCAATTCTGGAATATTATTAGATTCTAATTGGATTCTTATTCGATTCTTATTAGATTCTAATTGGATTCTCATTAGATTCTAATTTGATTCTAATTGTATTCTTATTAGATTCTGATTGCATTCTTATTAGATTCTGATTGCATTCTTATTAGATTCTCGTTGGATTCTTATTAGATTTTTTTTATTGGATTCTTATCAGATTCTCATTGGTTTCTTATGAGATTCTCATTGGATTCTTATTAGATTCTTATTAGAGAATACATAATTAGATTCTTATTAGATTCTTATTAGATTCTTATTAGATTCTAATTGCATTCATATTAGATTTTCATTGGATTCTTATTAGATTCTGATTGCATTCTTATTAGATTCTCATTGGATTCCTATTAGATTTTCTTATTGGATTCATATTAGATTCTGATTGCATTCTTACCAGTTTCTCATTGTATTAACTAAGAAGAATCCAATAAGAAAACTTAATAAGAATCCAATGAGAATCCAATAAGAATCCAATGAAAATCTAATAAGAATGCAATCAGAATCCAATGAGAATCTAATATGAATCCAATAAGAAAATCTAATAGGAATCCAATAAGAATGCAATCAGAATCTAATAAGAATTCAATGAAAATCTAATATGAATGCAATTAGAATCTGATAAGAATCCAATCAGAACCTAATAAGAATCCAATAAGAATTAATTATTAATTCTTAATTATTGATTAATGATCATTAATTATTGATTAATGATCAATCTTTTTTGATTTCTTAATACTAGTTCTCTTCTTTGAATGCTTGGGACCTTAATCAATTATTAAAAAAATAATAGTAAATTTATAGTTTTACCTTAATAAAAGGATAGATAAAACTTACAAGGGACAACACGCTTGGCAGGTTTAGGGGTGGGAGACTGGTGAGATGTGGAAGGAAGAGCTGGCGATTTATTTAATACTTCGCATAATTTTGTAATTTCAGAATCATCTATAAATGCAAATGTGAATAGAAAATTTATTAATTATTTAATAATGCAAAACTCACATTCCTGCACTCTTCCGCTATTATTAGTATTGATTATTGTATGTGTATCTGATTTAATTGTAGTATCTACAAAAACATAATTAATAGGAGTTAATTAAATTTATTAAAATAACTAGACTCACGTTCTGATACACTTAAACATTGATCGGGCACGGCATTCCTGTTCAATTTCGACATCGAATCATCGGAAAAATGCTTACGGCTAAAATGGCGAGAGCAAATTCGCAAATTTTTCCTGGTTGTATATGGTAGCTCATTAATCTCGTTCATATTAATTTTAGACATCCACTGCTTTAGCTTCTCCATATTTCTCGGCAAATTGAACATTACATCTGTGCAGCCATTGCAAAACTTGCTTATGCATTTCTTATTCATATTAAGATATGAAGGTATATATTCTGCAGATATATTAATATATTAATAGACACTATTATAAATTATGAAATGGTTCACATACCTGAAGCAAAATACCGAAGCAAAACAAAAACCAATAAATATAAAAACACCAATAACAAAAACCAATAAATATAAAAACACCAATAACAAAAACCAATAACGCAAAACAGTCCAATTAACGAAAAAATACCAAAAAACGAAAAACACAAGAAATAGAACGACTAAAAAATAATAATAGGTTAATTAAATTACAGTATATTTTTAAAATAAGTACTTACGAAAATTGATATTTGCAATAACAAAAATTGCTATAAACACAAACTCCGCAACACTAATTATTCCAAAAATACCTTGAAACACTATTTCAAGAAAAATCTGTTGCACGATTGACTGTTACTCGTATATCACGAAACATCAAAAATTTTTGGATAATGCGTCTTTGATTAATTAGAACTTAACAATAAAACAATAATTTAGCATACTTGATCATTTAAAATTTTTTTAAAAATAAATGTCAACTTAAAAATATGTGGAACATTAAGCCTATATTAGAAAATTTGGGAAAAAATTGCGGGTAAAGACACCTATTGATGCCCTAAGGAATCAAAATCACAAAATTTCTCATTTTCCATAAGCGTGACACAGCCCTGGTACGGACCATAGAATAACTGATATAGAAGTGACACCCAATGTATTTTTTAAAAATGTCGTCCATCTGTGGATGCCCTTATGGTACTAATCATTTTCTATCCTTCTCTAACATGATTGCATGCGGGTTCCTTTTCTATCCCATATTCATATATTCGCATTTATTCAAACAACAGTAAATATACAGATATTTTGCTTAAATTCATATTTATTTAAGCATAGGCAATTTTATACAAAAGATATACTACAATATGTATGATGCAATTATACGTCTGCATTTTTCGTGTTATACAATTAAATTGATATCATTGAACTTTAAGAAATAATACTAGTTGTCCGAGCGAACTGCGTTTCGCCAAAAGGTGTTTCGTATTGATATAGCTGCACGGCAAACTCGGATTGCCTTATTTTGATTTACGTAGATATACAGGATTTGCAATTTTTAACCGTATTTTGTTTAAAAGATTCAGACTCCCATTTTCAAGTGTCTTTATTATGTTTATGTTCTTAATTATGTTTCGCCGATTTCTTGCAAGCCTTCCTGTCTGCTATTAGTCGGTTTTATATTTGATCGGTATGTTGTTCCATTCCTTGGTGTGTGAGTTTATGCAAATATATTTGTGATAATTACTTACAAAAATTGATGTTATTAGCAGAAACAAACACTAACTCAATAATTATGTAGTAAAAACTTTGATATATTGAGAAATATATTGCTGATGCACGAAAAAGGAAATACACGTTTCAACATACAGATTCACTATGATTGATTATTTGACTTTTATTAATTAGATTTTCACAAAAAACAATACTCTAGCAAACTTGATCATTCGGAAAACATAGTTTAAAAAAAGGCAAATTAAAAATTAGTCAAACATGTGGCCTACATTAGAAAATTTGGGAAAAAATTGCGGGTAGAGACACCTATTGATGCACTAAGGAATCAAAATCACAAAATTTCTCATTTTCCATAAGCGTGACACAGCCCTGGTACGGACTAGTGCGGACCCCTAGGAAACCATTATGTAACCAAAATCATAAAATTTCTCATTTCGCATAAGCGTGACACATCCCTGCTTCAAACCACTTGCCATGAAGCATATCGAAACTAGACTAGTTGGATATAGTATTAAATGCTGTTTAATACTCTTCAATGTATTGGACTTGAGCATTGTTTGTTATTTTGTTTTCTCAGACAGTCATTCGAATTTTTTAAAATTTTGTCTAAAAGCTATTGCCATCTACAACTCACACCACAACTATTTTTGGCTTCTACTGCAGATTTCATTATGTAACATTGTGAAATGTCACTTATTGAACCTAATTTACCAATCAAACGAGGTCTAATGTTAATCTCGCAATTTTTCGATAATCTATTATGAGCTCGAATCAAGCACATTTAAAGCAAGTCGTGAAAGTGTGCAGTTCAGTGACATTGCATTTACATGCAAGTTAGGTAAGTGCAATACTTCAACAAAGGTGTGAGCAAAGTTGGAATTGAAAGACCCCATGAAATTTAGACTGCGTTTAATAACTTTAAAGATATTAACAATTCGTGTAAAATGCCCCGTCAAGAAGTAACGTGTGTGCGTTTATTTGTAGCTAGTACTTGTCTTGAAAACGCAATCAAAACGTAGATATTTATATACAGTCTTAGCACACAAAAGTCTAAAGCAAAGCAGTGCAAAATATATAAAATTGCGAAATGGCAAGTTTCGCAGCGCAAGCGGCTCTGAGGGTGAAGTGGACTTCTCTGGTGGAAGATCATGGCATTGAAGTGCCTCCTGAAGTAACAAATAAAGTAACCAGTGTTGTTGGATGGCTAAAGCAGGTCAACAACACACTTAATTGTGTACATATTACGTTATGCCACACGCACTATGCATGTAATTATGTTTTTCTTATTAGTTTTCAATGTGCAGTAGTGATGCCAAGTACCCTTGCACCCAGCTACCAAAAATATTGCTGATTGACATGACACCACATATAGATCTCATTTGATTATGTTGAACACACTTATTGCTAATGCACTGATTTGATTTCTACTTTTAAACTATGAAAATGTCATGTTACTTGGTATAATCTGGGAAGTAAAGTATCTAAAATGTGAATGGTAGCTGGGCTTAGCTCGCAGTATTAACTAACTGTTCTATGCTTAATGTGATGTTTCTACAATTTCATCTTATGCATAATAATGTTTTAACTGGTTGCTTTTCTGTTTTGGATACTTTCAATTGATGGACAGGCATCATTGGAGGTGAAAGCAGCTGGTTTAAGGGCAGTGAGCAAATTTTCTGATAATGCAATGGCAAACCAGAACCAATTGGTTATTTTGCATTTTAATGATGTCTACAACATTGAGCCAAGGGCCGTGGAACCTATTGGAGGTGCTGCGCGCTTTGCGAGTGCCATAAAAGCACTACAACATTTAAACCCGTTAATTCTATTTAGCGGTGATGCTTTTTCTCCAAGCATGTGTGAGTAGTTTTTTTTGCAAATCTAGATTTCATAAAGAATTAATTAACTTTCTCTTACTTTAGTGAGCACATTTACGCGTGGCGAACATATGGTGCCTGTCCTAAATGACGTAGGAACACATTGCGCAGTTTTGGGTAATCATGACTTCGACCACGGGTTAGAGGTGCTTGCACAATGGATAGCAAAGTGCAATTTTCCATGGCTAATGTCAAATGTGCTCGATAATGAAACTGGCCGACCATTGGGAGAAGGCAAAATTACGCACGTTATCGATTGGAACAACAAACGTATTGGATTTATCGGTTTAGTAGAAAGAGAATGGCTTGATACGCTAGCAACAATAAATCCGGAGGAAGTTACATTCTTAGACTATAGTGAGGCAGGGCAAAAACTGGCCCAACAGCTGAAACAAGAAGGCTGCGATTATATTATAGCTCTTACACACATGCGAACACCAAATGATATTAAACTGGCTGAGAACTGCCCAGAAATTGATTTGATCCTTGGGGGTCATGATCATGTCTACGAGGTTAAAGTAGTTAACGGAATAAATATTATTAAGAGCGGTACCGATTTTAGGCAATTTAGCAAAATAACAATTCAATTTGATAAACCAACGCCAGAAATACTTGTTGAAGAAATTAATGTCAATTCTAGTTATCCTGAAGACGAGGAGTTGAAGGAAAAGTTGGAAAAGTTTTCAGGTAATTCTTTAGTGAGGCATTCTAATACAGTATTAATACATCAGAGTCTTTTAGGAATTGTGGAGAAGCGAATGGATGAGGTGCTGGGCTGTTTCTCAGTGCCGTTGGATGGAAGATTTCAATCAGTTCGTACGTCCGAATCAAACCTTGGTAATTGGATATGTGATGTTGTTTTGGCAGCGACCGGTGCTGATTTAGTTATTCTTAATTCTGGCACACTGCGCTCTGATCAAGTACATCCAGCCGGAGATTTTACAATGCGGGATTTAGTCAACATTCTACCTATGCATGATCCAATAGTTTTGCTATTGGTAACAGGCCAGCAAATACTTGACATGCTTGAGAACGGAGTCAGCCAGTATCCAAAGTTAGAGGGTCGCTTTCCTCAAGTTGGCGGCGTTAGCTTTGGCTTTGAACCGATGCAACCAGTGGGAAAACGCGTAGATCCGAACTTTGTACGCATAGGCGACGAGTATCTAAAGTTAGATCAAACGTATCGGCTTGCGACGAAAACGTATTTACACTCTGGGTGTGATGGATATACGATGATTAAGAATGCAAAGGTTCTTATTGATGAGGATGAGTGTCCTTCGTTGGGATTAGCCGTGCAGAATCATTTTCAGGCCATAAACATGCGCATGGGAAGAACAAGACGTCATTCTAAACATCGACAATCTCTTGTTACTCTTTCTCGACGGCACAGTTTGGTTAAAATGTTAGATGGTAGTGAATTGGATGGACCGCCACCATTGCGAAAGTCAAGCACGTGTGAAGGTTCAACACCGCCGACTATCCATGGACCGCATGTGCATACGCACAATAAATTGACGCGAAGAGCGTCTTTGGATGATTTGGAGGATGACACATGTACGCTAACACCAAAAATTGATCATCGGATAGTAGTCATAACCACGCCTGAGGTATTATTGATGTCTGATTGATTTTTGTTCGTAGATGTTGTTTTTATTGACGGTTTTTTGTTGGCGTTTTTGTAAGGTACTAATAGCATGCCCGTTTTGCACGATTATTAACTACTTAATCACGAATATACTACAGCGGTAATATTATGATTTATAGAAAAAGCAGGAGCTGAAAATACAAAGACAACGCTTAGAGCAAGATTCCGTAATTCAAGAAGTTGATGATGAAAATTCACCGCAGTATTAACATAGCATCATTCTTCTTATGGGGATCTTCCATGTTTCTTCCGCATTTCGTTGGAATTTGCGTTTTTTACTTTCGAGGGTTGCTCATTAATTTTGTTACGCCGAAATATGAAATGCACTATCAAATAGTGAGATGTTTAACTCTATGTTACCATATAGTCACAATAATACCTCATTTAATATGTTAAAGTGACAGGGGTGTATATTATTATTTATAATTAATGTAAACGTGACGACTTTCTGCCTTATAATATTGATAGTAGAAGCACATTTATAGTCTTTGCAACGTTTAATTACCATCATAATTTAATGTTTAAATGTTAAAGTATATATATAGAATACATAAAAATAACCGCATCCTCCATATACATGCGGACAAAGACAAACTATTTCGCCAGAAATTAATGCAAAGTTGTGACGAATATACATTATAGAGAGTAGTTGAAATTACTGATTACTTGAATGAAGTGATTTTGTAATTACTATAAATAACATCGACCGAATACTACAAGCGCAATAACTGCAATTCTTCACTAATTAGTAAACGATAGCTAGGCAAAGTAAAATGACAGCGCACATCTGTATTCATGAGCTATTGTACGTGCGCATAACTTATAGTATTATTACGAAGATTTTCAACGGAAGCCATCTACAATGAAATAAGAACGCTTTAGCTAATCACATTTTGTAATCTGTGATATCTGTTTCTCCGTCTATATATTGAATCAATCGATATTTGTTGCTAATTTATTGTAGATTGTTGCACGCTAGCAATATTTTATAGTATAAAATTGCGCGGTGATTTATTTAGGGAAACTTGCAAACAAACAATTCCAAACAATTACTTATCTAATCACTAACTTGCACATTGTTAACCAACATTCACTGAAACACACCTCGAGTTGACACAAAATTTTACTACGAAAATATAATGCTTACTGTATATTCTGCAATGAATACTTGTCAACTATTCATTGATTTGCTGACACCAATATTAAATTGTTTTAACATAGTTCAAGTTATCTTTGTGTTCACCCTAAGAATGTTTATACAAGTAGGTCTTGTGCGTTATGTTCTATTTGTATGCAAATGTACGCATTCATCAAGTGAGCGCACCCAAAATAGAAGAACGATTATTAAATTTTAAAGTCCGGCTAGGGAAAACAGCATTAGTCACGATTGAAACAAATTATTAGTTGACGTGAATGCTCGATTTCGTAACGTGCATTTTTTTGCAATAATTTGTCGGGAATTCCCTCATTGCATAACATCGGTGAAGACCGATGAAATAGATTTATGATTTATTCATGTACATGCTACGCGTGTTTAAATCGTGTTGCGTTGTTAATGTGCAACCTACTCATCACGATTTGAACTCATTTCGAAGCGATACTTTCCGGTCCACTCCGGTCTCCCGGATCCTCTGAAGAGGTTGCTCATACTTAGCGTAATATAAATAACAATACAATAGCGCTGTCTCGCATATTCTTAGCGCTCTTCCCCTCTTTGCGCTGATGAATAAGAAACATTTGTAAGCCACGTCCGTGATGCGCGTGTATTCGAGTAATACATGGAAATTTATTCGAAAGTCGGTCAGTGTGCTGCTGTTCCACGAGCATGGAACGAACAGTGTAAGCCGCATGTTTCCATCCTCCTGCAATAAAACAGTCGGCCGCGAAGAGCTGCCACGTTGTATACGAAGAAACTCTTCGCGCAGTTTATTCGCGCTCTCGCTGACAGACGAGCTGAGTGCATTCGCGTGCAGCTTACAACGCGAAAGGCAATACACGCAAAACGGGAGAAATTCTATAACGCGCACCAGCTGCTATCGGAGCGCGCACGGTGCGTTTAAATCCTGTTAAGTGAACTTATTTCTGATAAAACATTGTTTCGTTTGGCATGGTTTACCTTGGACATAAAATTAATTGAATTAAGTTTGACTTGTGTTTAGTATTTTGGATTATTTATTTCAATGCTATTTTAGGTAAGTTTTAATTTATTGTCACTTGTTTTGCTTAAAGTTTAACACTTTGTTTGTTACAATCGATTTTAATTATTTATAGAATATTTTTGATTGTGCATTTGCTAAGTGGTTTTTGAATGGAATTTTACTTTATGACCGGGTGCTAATGATTATTTGAAATTGAGTTTTTGATTATGAAAGTCTACATTTGATAAGTTACTTTCTTTTATGTTTTATGTCTGGACAGCATATAAAATAGTATAAAATAATATAAAATAGAGTTTTATTGACAAAATTAATATTTAAATGTTTTCTTAATGTATTATTCAGGTATTTAACGCGGGTGTAGTTTTCTTATTACTCATGTCAAGATTTATGTAACTCACACCCACTAATATGCTAAATTTGTTGCAACTTCTTGTGTTTAATTGCATTTAAACGTTTTCAGATAGTAATGATGCAGAAATTTGTCAAATGGGCGGCGTTTGGAATTTTATTGATATTTATTGTGTCAGCGCGCTCTGTACAAGCAAAGCGGGACAAAAGCAGTAAGTTTTTTGTAAATCTTTCAACTATTATTAAGCACGCATAAATTCAATTACGGCATTTGAAGATTTGCGCTATTAAAGTCGGTGATTAAACGGTCAAATAATTAATGTGTAATTAATATAAAAACTTTAGCGTTGTTATTTAAAATAAGGCTAATGATGCTATTTCCAAATGAAAAGGCCATGACTTGAGTAGAGTTTTCTCACAATTTATAAATGAATTGTTTAAAAGCTGCATTAGCATCGTTAAATATTTACGCACATAATGCAGTAAGTAAGTATAATATAAACAAAGAGATCAGGAAATGTTTTAATTTCACTGAATTTGTACAAACGTTTCAATCGAGTTGCATGTGAACTCTTTGCAACAGTTCAAGTGCGCATCGTTGACATAATAATAATAATAATAATAATATGTGGCGGAATGCTAAGTGGAATGAAAATAGACATAAATGCCAAAGAGTCATCACCATCGTCATCTTCGATGTGTGTACGCCTCGTAGTAGTCGGTCAGTGAGTCAAACGGAATTGGCCGCAAAAAATATTGTCGAAGAACACGCGTTGTTCGAGCTTTTTGTGCCGGCTGCTACTTTTTACTTGCAAGTGGTACGCGTTTAATAACATAATATACAGTTCAAGAAACTCACGGATGATGTGAGATTGTTACTGCTTTCTGGCAGTAACCAGCGCGAAAACAAAAAAATTCAACACTTCATTAAATTGCTACCTACGCGCTCTTCATCTATTATTTTGCCAACAACAAAACACTCTTTGTCATCACTAATTCAAATGTTGCTGTCGTAACTGTGATTTTAAAAGTTTTAATATCTCTGATGCATTTAATTATTATCTTTATTTGTTGCTCGTTGAATTGAACAATTAACAAAAGCATCATGAACTTTACAATGAATACATTAACGTGCCAATGAATTACGAGTGGATGCATTGACCTGCATGAATTGTAATAAAAAAATCATATGTAGTTCAATTAGATTCATACATTATATTCAGTTGAGTTGGCTTTATAGTCGGCAGTTATCACTTTATTGAATACTTACTATTAAAATCAGACATCATTCCAGACTATGTGCATAAACAGGAATATTTAGTTACAATAGGTCTGTCTGTCAGTTGATTGTTCGACCTGGATCGACAAAGAAGTTGACAAAATTCAACAAACGTTAAGCGACATTTATGAAGCAATAAAATAAGTGTTATTTTATTTTAGACAGTTCAAGTATGCAAGTTTTCATTCTACATGCATTTCTTGTCGTGCTTTTTATTAATGCAACTCTACTTCATGTCGTTCTTCTGAATGCAAGTGAGTTTCGAGTGAATTTAGAAAGCCGGAATGAATAAACTCGACAGTAATTTTGCATTAAATTACCAAACGTTTTCATCTAATGATGGAGGTTGCATGCGGACACATACAGGTTGCGCAGTACATTTATTTACACGTTGATAAAATTATTTGCGTACCGGAAACGGAAATATTCTTTTATTTCAACCAATTGTAAAGTGTTATTTGACCTTCTAAATTGTTTACAATTCATTTGTGCTTTTATACCTATTACGGATTCAGGTGACGCACTAGTTGAGGAAATTTCGCCACAATTATTTTTATTGTTTGTTGATAATACACAAATTGTGAATGTTATAGCATGAAACTGCATAAAATCATTCAAGCTAAAAATGCCGTATGCGTGTAATAAAGAAAATGATGCAAAAATTGCATAATTCAAAGTCGGTGAATGCCATTCGCCATGAAATTATAGAACTATCACGTTTCTTACCGTTTCTGCCACCACGAGGCAGGAGTGCTTGCTCTTTGAGTAGTTATTATTTATGGTTCAGAACGTATGCACGATTTTGAAGACAATTGCTTGTCTCTCTTCTCTTTGACTTAATTGTATTACATGAACACCACGATTGTTCAATTGTTTGTTTTGTCGTTCTTGTTTTCTAAGCTGGTCAATATTTGTGAGCCCACAATTGTATCATCCAATTCAATTTATATTTATTCGTGTTGATTATTGTGATGTGTTGATTGTGATATAATGAGTGTTTGTTTATTTTAGGAAACAGCCATGTAGGCAATGAGGACATTTGTCCAAAATTGGATGAATGTCCTTACAACGCACAGAATTGCGATGAAGATACCGATTGCAATTCGGACAGCGTTTGTTGCGACAGTCCTTGTGGCAAAGTATGCACTAAACAATTAAATACAGGTAAGGCATAAACTTGTAATCACTTTCACATAATTAAAATTCCTGTCAGCGCAAGATGCTTTGACAAATGCATTTGTAAACCGCAAATTGAGATTACAGATTGCATTCGATAAAAGTGCAGAGAAATGAACAGTTTTCATTTATTTTGTACGTACAATTTGATGAAATTGGTAAAGAAACTCGCACAAATTGCAAGGCACTTGGTTGAAAACGCATGTGCGTTGCTGTGTTTTCTATTATTTCTTCACTTTCTATACGACTATTCGCAAATGTTATTATTATTTACTATTTAACTTGGAAATTGCTGGCTGGTTGATGAAAGAAAGTGCATTTTATTACGCACATACAAAGAAATCATGAAAAACTCATTAATCATTCAGAAATAATTTATGTTGTTTCTTTGCAAGCAAAGTAAGTTGTTGAGTGCGTCCTTGATCCTTTTGGATTCTATGCTAAGTGAAATGTTAATGAGGATTTGTTTATAATTTATGTACACAAGAGTGAGTATTTATTATTTTGTATTATCTTAGGTTGTCGGACATTACGTAGAGCGGAACTACGTCGTGCAAAAGCGTTAAACGATGATAAGAAAATCGTTAGAATTCCGCGGTGTCGCAAGAATGACGGCGGATTCGAACCGATACAATGCAGCAATGAAATTGTCAGCTCATGCTGGTGTGTCGATGAAACTGGATTCGAATTACCGGGTACACGGGCGCCAGCAGCAGCATTAGTTAACTGCACAGGTAATCCACATCCTCTAAAAAAATGTATTGTTTCCCAACTTACTTTTTGACGGGCCAATTTGCTCGCAAGTGAAAGATTTAGGCAATACATTATCGATTGTATCAAAAGTTAAAGTTTAACTGCCTCATTGCCGATTTCTGATGTTAAAGTGTGGGAAGATAACTTTTCACGCTTTTGCATAAAAGGTTGAAAAGGTTAACTGCTTGCGTAAATATTAATTTCAATCACGCTCATGCGATTCTGCATAAAGTTTAAATAAATGATAGGTATGTACTGATTTTCTTCATTAATAATAATGGATTTCAGCGCCAAAGGCTTGTGCTGCTCACACTTGTCGGATGTTCTGTCCGCACGGTTTCGCCCTCAACAAAGACGGATGCCCATTGTGCAAATGTCGCGATCCTTGTGATGATGTCCGCTGCCCGGATGCGTTGTCATGTCAGCTCGAAGAACTGGCGTGCAAGGATCCGCCGTGTCCGCCAATACCAACATGTACGTAAGAGATGAAAATACATTTAGAATGACGCGTTTCTATTCGAAAAACTTGAAGTGAAAGTTCCGGCGCGCATGTTCTTCGTGGACTGCTGCCCAACTGTGTCCGACCTGCAAACGTGCGAGACACGCGCGTGAAATCTTCGGATGTGACCATATCCGAACCTTTCTCTTCGTACTACTCATATGTTAATCTAAAACTCGAGTTCATGGCCGATTTCTTAGCTATTGATCTATTTTATTTGAAATACTTTTGAATAACTCAAGGTCTAAAATTCCAATTTTTAAACTAGGTAAACGAGGACGCAGCTTGGAAAATATTTGTCCTGTTGGTGATCCTTTGAGAATTAGTGATACTGTACGGCCATTCCTATGTGGTAATGATCCAACTAAACCAAGCTGCCCTCCGATGTACAGATGTCTTGTGCAACCCGGAAATGATTACGGAGTTTGTTGTCCAGCGTCATTGCAAATTCAGAAATCTGGAACTTGCCCTATGCATGAAGAACAAGCTTATGAATGCGGAATGATGTGCAGTCACGATCTTGAATGTCCTTCAATTCAGAAATGCTGTCAGACTGATCAGTGTGGTTCTTCATGCACCCATCCAAGAAATGTGACTGGTATTATAACTTTTTGCATCTTATTATTGAGGTTGTATTAATTATGTATGTTCTATTCTTGTGTAGAATGCATTCATCAGCGTGCTTTGTCTGAAGTCCTTGCTGTGAGTGAACGGGCAGGCCGCGGATATATTCCGCAATGTACTAATGATGGACAATTTGAGCCGAAGCAGTGTAGTCGTAACGGATTAATTTGCTGGTGCGTTGATCGTGTTGGCAGAAAGATCAAAGGATCTATGGGTCCGGCAGAAAATACAAATTGTTCTCTAACTGAAGGTATGTGCGGTTAAACCTTATTGAAAGTGAATTAATGTATTATTAACCTTTCAGCACGTTCACAAATATTGGGAAGAAGTATAACCAATACAAAGCAGTGCGCTCGATTGGACTGTGCTGCTATTTGTGAATATGGATTCACACTTGATTCAGATGGTTGCCCAACATGTAAATGTGACGATCCTTGCGAGGGTTATAAATGCCCAGAAGATGAGGAATGTGTAACTGTGAAAGAGTCATCCTGCGCTGATTTCTTATGCCCGTCATTGCCTGTTTGTCGACCTAAACAAGTGTACACGAATCCCTGCAAGAAGGGCACTCCATTAACTGATGATTTGAGCGGAGCACCTATTGCGTGCGCATTGCGTTTAGATGACGGGGCATTATGTCCTGACACACATGATTGTACAGCGGTACCAGGATCAACACAAGCTGTCTGTTGTCCTTTAGAAGGTAGCGAAGGACATGTTGAAGAAACTATGAATGTGGCAGCAGCAGGAACTACAATGGATGAGATGCGCCCTCAGACAAGTAAATTTCTTAACATCTTGTTAACTGTAATATATAATTTTAAATTTTAGTGTGTGACTATTTATCAAGTTTTGCGGACACAATGGAAGGTACAAGAGAGGGAATGAGTTTGGCTCTTTCAAAGCCATTATGCGATGCAGATGGTAATTATCTTGCAACGCAATGCAGTGTTGGTGAATGTTGGTGTGTGGATCATTATGGCACTGAAATTCCAAAAACTCGAGGACTAAGCAAGTCGCTTAAGAATTGTACCGAAATTTGGGAAACTTCAGAGTGCTTAGATTTGACCTGCAGAATGGGCTGTGACTATGGATTTGTATTAGAAGATGATGGTTGCCCTAGTTGTCAATGTCGCGATCCTTGCACTAGTGTGAATTGTTCATCAAGTGAACAGTGTCAACTAGTAGAAGTTAGCTGTAAGGATCACTATTGCCCACCGGTGCCTGCATGTTTACCGAAGAAAATAGGTCAATGTCCTTACTTGGTGCCGGCGACTGGTAGTACCACGTGCGATTATGCTTGCAATTCTGATTTGGCGTGCAACGGTACAATGAAGTGCTGCTCAAATGGATGTGGTACTCAATGCGTTGACCCCATGGTGTTGAGTGGTTGCCAACATGCGCGAATTGTTGCTGAGCATCAGGCACATGAGGGAGGCATGCCTGCTGGCAAAGTGTACATTCCCAAATGTACTGAGAATGGAGAATATGAAAGCAAGCAATGCAATCCTGGTACAGGTGAATGTTGGTGTGTGGATTTCCGTGGCTTTGAAATGTCACAAAGTCGTACACGCAATGGTAAAGCACTGCAGTGCAATGATTTCAGTAAGAGTGAATGCCCATTGCTCAACTGCCGTGATGATTGCGAGCATGGTTTCATTTTAGATCGCAATAACTGTCGAACATGTCAATGTATAAATCCTTGTGATAAAATTAATTGTCGAGCTGATGGAGAGTCATGTAGGCTTGTTAATGTTGAATGCACCAACTGGCCATGTCCTTCAGTGCCAATTTGTCTACCTAAAAGAGACAATCCGTGTCAAAGTGGGTCACCGCTTCAAATGGGCAATGAGCAAGTTAGTTGTGGTCCAGATTATGACTCTTGTCCATCTTCCCATAAATGCGAACTCAGTCCGATTGGAGAATATGCAGTGTGTTGCCCTAAACCACGTGACGTATGCTTTGAGCAAATAGACAAAGGGAAATGCGAAAATATGGAGGATGTCAGAAATTTGACAAGATATTTCTTCAATTCGCGGAACAATAAATGCGAAGCGTTTACCTTTAGTGGTTGTCATGGAAACCATAACAATTTTCACTCTGAAGAGATGTGCAACAGCGTTTGTCCTGTGCTTAGTCAATGCGAACGTCTTCGAGAAAAGAATCAGAGAGCGTCGGAACGTTATAGGAAGCCAACATTTATGCCGAAGTGCGATCCCAATACAGGCGTTTGGGAAAACGTACAATGTCTGGAACATGTTGGTGTTTGTTGGTGTGTTACGCCGCAAGGAGAACCATTGAAAGGAACTTTGACCAGAGGTGCACAGCCAGAGTGCAATTTCAGACAGGCTCGCAATCGCGCAAGGGACCGTAATGATGTTTTTACGGACGCTGACTTGGTTCTTGAGGAACTTATGATGCAATTGGGAAGTTTAGATGATGATGAAGAGGAACCGATGCAAAATAGTATGGCAGTTGATTGGGAGTTACCATTAAGAACTCGCTGTGAAGCGTTGGGTGCAAAATGTGACCGCGATGGAAAGTTTCAGCCAGCGCAGTGTGATGAGGAAGTTTGTTGGTGTGTTGATGAAGCCGGAAATCAATTATCCAATACAAATACGTTCAATAAAGGAGAACATATTTGCTGTAAGTTGAGAGGACTATATATGCTGGCCATTTATTAATTGTAAATTTATTTCAACAGTGCCCACACCAATAGAAGCAGTTGATGTAACTTTAGGGGTGCGCGGTGAATATGATGATATCACAGCTGTGCCAGTAATGAATCAAATTTCCAAAATAATCAAAAACATTAAAGGCGCCATCACAAATGAAGGAATGACGAGTGAAATTACTCCGGATGTTCTTTATATTAAATTTAGTCTTGTTGGTAGTAAAAAGGTGGACGTCGCTTATCGTCTTGAACAAATGGTATATTTCAAAAGCAATTGCCGGAAAACATTAGATTAATTATTATTCGTTGCAGGTTATTCAGCAACGTGTTCCAGGAATTGTGGCTGATATAACACGATCGCGATTCGTCCATAAAGTGGGTAGTAATGACCCCACAATGGTCGATCGCGTGGTTGCATTGGAACATCGGGAAATTGTGTCACAATCCCCCGTATCCGTTGTGACTCACTATCATACTGCAATCATTGTAATTGCTGCTGCATCTGCATTTGTCATCTCAGTTCTTAGTTTATTAGTTATCCTATACAAAAGAAAGGTACTTAACTAATACTTCAAACATTAATTTCAACATTAATTAAACTTCTGTTACAGATGAAAGCGTTAAATCGTCAATCTGAAAAGATTGTTGAAGATAACCAGAGGTTCTTATCTTTGAACCGACCGATTTATATTGAGCTACCCCAAGAAAAACTTGGCGTAGAGCCTCAAGCAAGTGTAAAACAAGAAGTCAAACCCACGTGAATTAGAAGTTAGATAATAATTCTTTAACGATTATTTTCTGCCAAAAGAATAAAATAAACATTTTGCTCCATAATTTGGCTTCTAGGCAATAATATACCTATCTATGTACAATTACAATTGTTTATAGTGCAGATAGTTTTTTATTTATTCTTTTGGCTAGAATTTACTAATGCAAAAGTGAATGAATATAATGCGTCTACGTTTATGTTTAAATCAAAAAGCTTTAAAACAAAGTTTCGCTTGCGTTGTCTACGATTCTATTAAATTTATTACTTAGTTAGTAGGCTAAATCATTGTAATTATATTATTTAAGTAATTATGTCGTAAATTAATTGAAAAGATACTTAATAAATTTAATTTAATAGATGGCCGATATTTATAGGTACTTTTTCTTTATTTATGATCTTGCGCTGCTGGTAAATTCCGTTGAAGAATGACAATGACTCGTGAGCAGGATCAGGATAATATTGCGAACGTAACGAAAACATCAATACGGAACGTCCGAGCGCGCTTGCACTGCGTCGGCGTCGCGACGGAGCGCCTCGCGTCGTTCGTCCACTGAACTTTCCCTATCGTTCAGTATAAATTCAGTGAAAAGGATAAATCGCGTGTGTACGGATGCCTTCTGCTTGCAGGCAGGTCTAAATTCAGCAGAGAGGAGTATTGTGAAAGTGTTTTTCCATTAAGTTGCTTGCCATTGATCGTCCTTCAGATCAAGTAAGACGAAAAGCCTAAATAATTAATTAACACTTCACTTATTCATTAGTTGTTCATTTTAATAATGTATAATTGTGCTCGCGTACTGTAACTCCAATAACGTAATTACCTTGGTCATTAATTACATGTAATTTGTGCTCTTGATTAACGCACCGCTTCATATTGTTTCACAATAGTATTGAATTTATTTCATGAAAAACCTTCGTTTTTCTACATGATGCTCTTTTGTCTATTGTGATCTAATACAAAGCGTCTCTTAGTTGATGTGCTTTAAGGGTTAATTATGTTTACAAAATATTCTATTTCAGGCACTTAGGTGAAGCGAGTGGGACGACAGAAAAGAAAATAAAGAATACACTCGGAAAGGAATCGGGGTGGATTTGTTTACTTTCCTAAGTGAGTGCATTAAGGAGCAGCAAAACTGGCGCCGTTTAAGTTTAAATTCAATCGCATGTCCAAGTCGAATCCTTCGACTAGGAGCAATTCGGTGGAGAATGAGAATTGCGAGAGTGAGCTGAATAGTCCTGCAACGGGCAATGTGCCGGCAATCCTGGAAGGCAGCGAGGGCAGTGAGGTGGTCCCCAATAGTCCACCTCCTTCATACGAATATGTACTTGAAGAAGTAACCCATCTTCAACGAATCAGTCGCACAAACTGCTAAATCTCTTTTCATTACAGAATCGCATGAAAGGACAGGCTGGCGTTTCGTCACCAACGAAAGGACCGGAGATACTTCACAAGTCATCGAAGGAGTTGTATAAAGCTGTTGCTAAACAGTTTGGTATAACGTGTAAGATGTCCGATCAGTGCAGATGCTTTGACTGCCAGAGTCATTACTTTGATTGCGAGTATGAGCAGAACGAGCAGGAGAAGACGGACGGAGGATTGGGAGCCGGAACACCAATGTTCATCTCGGAGGTGATGCATGGCACGGCGTGCAACATTTTATAAGAGCAAACTTGACCAAGAGGACGCAAGGTAAACTAACTATTGATTCGATCACTAAATGCAATTACGCTGCAATTAAACGTGAAGGCATATTACTGCTAGCACAAGCAAACCCATAGCAAAAACAGAGACAGAAGCGAGAGAGATGAATGAATTTGTCACACGTGTAAAATAAGATAAGCGCCGAAACCTGGAAAGGGAAAGCTAATCAAGAAAATGCATAAATACAACTCAATTATGGAATCGATTGCAATTTCACACACACACACACAGAAACAAAAATATTCAAAACCAATGCGATGAACCTGTAAATATTCGTAGATATATTGCGTGTGTATAGTCTGATTATAGGGTGCTGCTTTCAATTGAACAAATTTTATTGACTCGATGTTTTTTATAATATATAAAATGAAGAAAATTATTGAACAAAAAAATCGAAAGAAAGAATGTTATGAACCAAATTATATAAAGCAAAAAAAAAACTTAAACGTGCTCATAACTTTGAACAATTTGAACGTTGAAAAATGTGAACACGTTCAATATGCGCGGCATATATTTTCTCACCGTGATTTGCAACCAACTACTATTTTAGAAGATTTTAGGAAAATTTAGCGAATGGATAACCGGAATTCCATTTTACTGAGCATGAGTCAGCTGAGTCAGCAGCTTGGCTCCGAATTTACAATTGTCGCCTACGCGCATTAGCGCATTCTTCGGAAAATTACGTTTCATTCATGAATTTGCAGCTTCATTCATTGATGCGTCATGCACAATGCAGACGACTTCCAACTAATTTTACTTTTTACTTGCAATAGATGACTGATTGTAAGTACGGACAATGCACTATTTCATATTGGTACTAAAGTAAAAATAACAACAACAAACAAACGTAATTTGCCGATGTTTTCAATGCATTTTTATTGTATTCATAAGTCGACTGATACACAACCGCCGACTAAAGTTTAACCTTATACTTAGTAATTTTAAGAGGAAATCGTAAATGCAGTTTAAGGGGTTACATACAGTTGCGATTATCGATAAATTTCAGAATGAATACCACAATATAAAGGAGTTATTGCTATTCATAGTGCAATATCCACATACAAAAGTTTATTCGAATTTGCAATTCCTGTGGTCAGGATTACTCGGAAACTAGGACTTTGATCAATACCAACTTTTCACCAATTATTTATAATGAGATGAGCTAGTATACTGACGAAGGATTTTGAATTTTTGCGAAGAATATTTATCTATAAATATAAAATCGATGTAAAAAGTTAATAAAATTGAAATTTTGTGTTCAAGCCTCCATTTCTTTGAAAATAAGTTTTTTTTTTGAAATTTTATACCTACGCAACTGTAAATAACGCCCTGAATAAATTTTAGTTTATTTTCTAATGTATAAAGAAACTTAAACCAACAATTACAATTAAGATGATTATACTACATGAAAATTATGAAGGAAAACATGTAAATTGGTATTGGAAAAAACGAGAAACGAGAACAGACTGCATACAACACAGTATAATAGAAGTGTAGCAAATTTGCACAAATTTTAATGCCTTTTTCTAAATAAATGAGAGAAAAACCGAAACATAAAAACTAATTGTGAATTTAAATATTGTAAATCAATATTAAATTAGTGAACAAATTAAATAACTATATATTTCCAATTTTTGTGTGTGTCTACAAATATATTATACTTACTAAACGTAATAAGTACTAATCTAATAATTAATTATTTACAATTAAATTTGAAATGTATAATTGAATAATTAATCGATGAACAAGAATATTTAATACAGAACTATGTATACTTGCGAATACTGACTAAATACTAACAACAATTGTATAGTTGGTAGATATTTAATAATATAATGCTCTATGAAACATGTATTTCAATTCCACAAATTTGTAAATTTTCATTGATTGAGAGTACCGGAAAATACGAAAACCAAGAGCAAATACAAGTTGATGATAAACGGAAATACGGAAATTGAAAAATAAAAATAAATAAGAAATTGAGAAATGAGAAAAAGCTTTAACTAACTATAATAATGATTATTAAATTATTGACATTGGAAATAATATTTATATTGTAATAAATAGGTAATCACATTACTCTTTAAAGTACATAGAAATAGCTGAATTTCGCAAATTAATTATGCCACTTATTGTTTATATAATTAACGTTAAATTATTTAATTCTCTTAGTAAATGATTAGGTTATAGAAAAAATTAAGTTTCATTTGCAATTCTTATTACAATGTTATGCAATTAACTATAACTGTTACCTGTTATTAATTATAAAAGGTGCATTCACTATTATTATTAAAAACGTGAAAAAAAAAACTGATTAAGAATTAAAAGAAATTAAGAATTTATAAAAATCACAAACATATCAATTAATGTATTTCTTCTCGACTCGAATGAAATACAAATTGATGAATTGAAATTGATAAATAGGAAGTCAAGTTTTAGTTTTTGAATGTAACGGAATGTACTTGTATTCAACATCATTAAACAGGGTTCGTTTAATGTAATTCATAGCATAGTTACAGTTAATGTTTAATGCATTAATAATTCAAGCAGTTAATGTAAGATTTGGCTTTAATTGCGGATAATTGTAATGTAACCCACAGGAACATTAATACTACAATTTGCTTATTAATTATAAGCAATTTAATGTAAAGTAAACCAATAATAAATGGCACTAATTTATTACCAATAGATAATGTTTATTTTTTAATGTTTATTGTCCCAATTTTCATACAGTAAAAACTAAATTCTAGGTAATAAGCCTTAGTTGTTATTTGTTCCACGCATTTTAAAATACATATGTAAAATACTTCGTGATAACTTCAGTTTCTGATCTTTAAATTACATAAAATAACAATAGGTATTCAAAAATGTAGGGCATGGAGTAGAAAAATGTTGGGTTCTGGGTCCAATATTTTCCCCCGGTTTCCCCTGGTTCCCCTGGGTTTGTCCTTAAACCCCTGGTACGGCGTGGATTTAAAAAAGTACTTACCATTGAAGTGGTGCATATGTCATCTCAACGGAGCGAAGCTAAAATCTTAATAGGTAATAGTAGAATTATCCCGGTTCAAAATTCCAAATATCCCATATATATCGCGCATGTCAATTTATGGCTGTAAGGTAAGGCTTGTAAGTTTCCACTCGTGAAAGAAGGGTCCCATTTTTAATATTCCTTACGCGTACCATAAAATTGTTCTCAAATAATTAACCCTTACTTATACACCGAAAACCATTACAAACCCCATCAGGTTTTTGTGAATTTGTTATCAATCTATTTGTTTCTCACTTGTTGCGAACCTCATCCCTCAAATAACGCAGTTTATTGAATACGTACTTATTTCTTAAGAGTTCTACTAATAAAGTATAAGGGTATAACTTATTTTAGATAAGTTGCGCATGGTATGTTCAATGAGGATAAGATTGGAGGTGGTTTAATTTATTCTTAAGGAAAATAATGTCTCAATTTGAACCCAGGGTGTTTAACCAAGCAATAACTTAGTGACAGAAATACTTAATAACTAGAAAATGGAATTATTGAATATTGTACACGATGAGAACATATTATGCTAAAAGTAGAGGAGCAGGTATGTTTAAATAAATGTAAATCTTTTAAATTTGACGTATTTTTAAAAATTTAGAATATCTTTATTACATGTACAATAAATGTTGTATAATGTAGATGGAAATGCATTACATAGGTCATTTGAAAATTATTTTACATTTACACGTGTGTGGCTGCAATGCAAGAGGTTTTTATTTTGTTAATGGGAAAACGTGATTTTCAGGTTGATCGAGTGACGTGAAAGTTTCGCAATATGCAAATTTGAATGCCTGTATCAATATTACTTATTATATAACACTTTTAGCAGTAGAGAGTTAAAGTTCGTTCTTTGTGCTCATCACATTGAAAAAGGGAAATTACACATTTTGGTTAGCATTAGTGCCCCACTGACTTTTCAAATAGCAGAGTACACGTTTAAATGTGGGTTGCTTTGACAAAAGATTAATTAATCAATGTTTGCATGAGCGTGTCACTTGAATGGATAACAGTTAACAGTGGAATATAATGGTACAATTCCCACAATATGTATTAAATTCATTTCTCGGTGGAATTGTGCGCAGAACGAACAAATACACACAATCAAATGCATTATATTTATTTTCACAGCAAACAACAATATGAAATGAGTGAAAAAACTTGCGTTTTGGCGTCTTTTGCTTTTGCTTTTGCTTTTGCTTCTGCTTCTGCTTTTTTTCTTTACGTTTTCGTTTTCATTTACTATATCATATCATAACATCATTCTTTGGTTGGTTTCGTCTACATTCGCAGTCTACGTGTAGTCTCAGGATTCTCGAAACGCGTTTGTTGATTTTTACGTCTTCGTGCGTCACCAATGAAATTCGTTATTGTATACTGCACGATGAATTGTGATGATCCACGTAGTATTCGCCGCTGTAGCCGCCGCCAATATCTCCGTGCATGTAGCTCGCCTCCAAACTGGTGGCGGTAATTGGTGCAAAGTCCATTTCCTCCTCGAAATCGAAGTAGTGACACTGCAATCAGAAGTGAGACGAGTGAAATATTAATGGACATTGGATGGATAAACAAGTTGAAGGCAATACGACAGGTTTGTTGGGAAAAATCGAGGTTGGATGAAGACGAATACGAAATAAAAGTGGAACAAAACTTACTTGACATTCGATGCATTTGCAATCGTCGGTTTGCGAGCACGTTAGGCCGAGTATCGTCGCCGCCTCTTCGTAGAGATCTATACTGTTACGCCGGCTGCTGCCGCCACCATTCACACCACTAGCAAGGCCGCCTCCATGGCCGTGCGGTATACGTTCCGATTGCGAACCGCTCACGCCGATTTCCTCTTTGACACCACCACTACTGCCGCCACCGCTGCTGTTGTGGTGTTGCTGCCCAACGGCACTTTTGCTCGTTGCATTGCCCTCGATGAAGAACTGCAAAAATAGAGTGCGCAATTTAGACCACAAACTGTGCGACAACGGTTAATGCGCTCCACCGAATGCAATTTCGATATAATTCTAACGGGCTTAACGTCGATGCCAAATTGACATTGACGCGTGAAAATTAAATTAACTGTACTCGTATTTATCAAATAACTACTATTTCTAGGAAATTTCTTTCAAAAGAAAAAGCATAAAAAACGTTATTCTTTCTGGAAATTCACGAATGTTATTCGAGATATTGGGAATATATTTTCCAGGGTTTGGAAAAAAGTAAAATGAGAAACAGATCTTATCTGCCACGTGCCAAGAATAGACTGTTTTCAACCGGTATCGAATGTTGTACATATTTACCTTGATATGGATTTTTCGCAAAATTGACAAATTTCATCAATATATTTTTTCATATAGCTCGAAAAATGTATGCTCGAATCTTTTGTTTTACGTTAATAATTCTTTTGCATTAAAACCGAATATTGTTACGTTTAGTAACAATAGTAACAACGTTATTGTTATAAGTAAATCGGTCCATAATTCGTGGCATTTTGAAATTCTACTCTGTAATTGAGCATAACCATCAAAGCAAATTTTTAAAAACCTTTTAGCGTTACATTTTAACGCAAAACTCATAAAGAATTGAAAAACATCAGATTAAATTTCAAAACACTGATCCCAAAGTGGAATTTTAGGGAGATTAAATAATGACATGTTTGAAATTTTTTTAGTAGCACGAAAAGGAATAACTGAATTTTATGAAGGTGAAAATATGATGCATATCGGATAGATAGTTTAGCAACAATTTAGCGATAAAGACAAACAATTTCTGGGTTGAGATTTAATTCTTCTGCAAACATCGTATTCAAAATTCATTTACCAAGCTCATAGTCGTCCTACATTAAAATTCTTTGGATGTGTACAAACTATAAGTAATAATCTTTGAAATGGTTGTAATGTCGTTTCGTAGATATTATATTTTCGACTTGAAATTAATTTTTGAAAAATTTCCCATTTTTCATGGTCTGAAAATGTTCAAATTGAGGTGTAAATCTAAAGATAATGAATTTTCCGGTAATACAAATAATACCTACATTACTGCTTTCTCTGCAGCTTTCCAAATATCATACACAAATATTTTCTTTTAAATGAAAACGCATAAAATCCACATTATTGTTATTACCTATGCGTGATTGAGAACCGTGCATAATACCTGTGAAGACGTTTATAGAACGCAATATGAAATGACGTGTGCAAAGAGATGATAGGTGAATGCGAATTTTGAATTGGCATTTGGAAAGAGCTGACGGTGAGGGATGCGGGTGCGGAAGCAAAAGAAGATGAAAATATTATGTAAATGCCAAACAAGCGTACTGCGGGGGCGGGTGGTGATTGCGATACAGAATACGCCGTGGATTGTCTTCGTTCTTCTTCTTCTTCTTCTCGTCAGCGTAAAGAATTGTTTCACGCCGAATTGCGAATTTCGCCTGCTTATCATTCGTATTTTCTTTTGTGTTTCGTATTTGCACGAGTGCCATAGATCCTATTACCATTCATTCTTCATTCTTCATAACAGGACATATTGCGTCTACGGCAGATCGCAATGTGTGCTTGAATTTTATGAAAAATTCCATGCAAATTTAGAAAATGTTTTGCTTTATTTAAATAAGGTGCTCACTAATCATATAGAAATCCGTAATCCACTTGGCAGATAGATGGTGCTTATTAGTATTCAGTAAATGTTGTTAAACTAATAAATTTCAGTACAACTTAGGTACGATTTCCATACAATATCAATACATCTATGGAATTACCGCAATAATAATAAATCATTGGCGGATGGAAAGTTTCCGGATTGAAATTCTATGCGTGTGTCATGTTTTACATACGGAATTCAAATTGAAATGGAAATATGTGACATTCGTTACATGAGAGCGAGTGTACACTGAAAGTCCATTCAAAAGCGGGTTGGAAAGTGCATGAAAAGCGCATTCAATGCTCAATGCGTTCGGATGCGTTTTGTGTGCGGGATGCGCTTCAGCGGCTATCGAAATGAATGAAAATCGTGCGAAAATCGATGCGCAATTTGTCGACGGAACAAATTTTATATGAAAATTTCCCGCAGCACCATCCAAATGGACCGCGCAATGGGTGACTATGCAAAAGAGTCGAAAACGCTGAATCGGTCTGATTGCTTCATGCAAATATTCCGCATTTGATTTCCCAATATATTCATACATCATTCTCAATGCCGCATTTCATATTTGTTTTTACTACCACAATTAAATTATTTCCTCAGCGTTTTCGATTGCTTTTCACCCTCACGTTCAAGTGCTGTCATTGATTTTCATTACCGGCGAACGGCTGTTTATTCGGAAACCTAAATATTATCGCTGCACCGCAACGTCCATGCCACACGTGTTGGAAGTTTTCCCAAGGGTTGTATTAGCTTTCCTCTATGCCCTAATTGCACTCTGTAATATTTAAAGGACCACAGGAAGCATTCACTGTTAGCGCACGCTCATGAACCACTCGTGCTCGTGAATTATTACTTATTATATGCAGTTAAGAAAATTAGGATTTCATAAATTTCTAGCTTGGGAGAAGCTTTGTTTAAATCAAATTAGTACGCTGGACATATTCCAACAGAAGTGAAAAATGACAACAGTTAATTGTAACCTACGGCAGCAGAGGTGATAAATTTACGGGTTTTTCAGATTTTTCTGCTGGTGCGTTATAAATAGTGTTATCAGCATCGTTTGGTATATTTTCTTATCTGTTTTGTGCATCTTTTCTATGAAAAAAATACTTAAAATTGCTGACGTTTACGTGATTTGCCAAAGCACGTTTTTTAAACACGTCTTACGGTGGTCAAGATAATACAAAAACGAATAGTCATATTTAAAAATTTCAAAAAGATTTTGTTAGTATATTAGTTTATTCAATTGTTACTCAATGGATGTGTCAAAATTCATATTTAAACAGATATACTGAAAGCTTGAACATTACATTTTAGTTTTCATCATCTTTTTTTTGGATTTTATTTGTTTAAATAAATATCTTCAAAGCAAATTCAAAATCCTTCATTCTCCTACTAGGTCGTTTAATTATAAATCATTTGTGAAAATTTGGTGATAATTGGGTTTATAGTTTCCGAAAAATCTTGATTACCAAAATTGGAAATTTAAAAACTTTTTTTCATTACTTGTTTGTTCTCATATTATTAAAATTTCATCTTTTATCGACAATACGACAATTATATTTAATCCATTTATATTAAACATTAGTTAATTAAAAACGATACTCCTATAAATGTTGAAAGATCAATTAAGATTATGCCAAACTATAAAAAATCAATTGGATTTAATTGGTTCAGTGTTATATGATTTTTAGTGCCTAAGCAATTAAACTCGAGAGTAATAAGCATTATTCAAGAAACTACACTCACAGTAATGAAGTAATAATAGACCGGGGTACTTAATTGATCATAAACGTCTAAATTAATAATCGTTAACTGCATGCAAATATTGTCCACGTTTTTGGAATATTTCCAATCACAATGAATCATTGAACACGAGTTTGTGCTGAACGGCCGCACACAATTTATGATTTTTGATTTAATTTACATTTTAATTTAGTGAGAAAAAAGGCATTAAACGTGTAAATTTATGAGTTTTGCGCGTCGTTCGCGGCTCATTCTTTATCATCATCAGCATCTTATCATGCACGAGGTATGGGCGAGAGAGAGGCTTAAACTGTCTCTTAAAGTGTCATTATAATGGCGTCCCAAACCATAAGAAGTTCACCTTTGGCGTGAAAAGGAGCGGCACGCTCACATAATGATAATAATAATACTGCTGATGGCACCCGCGGAGGCAATTAACTTTTTTCCTCGGCGTTTGCATTCTCGAGGCGTTAAAAGGAGCGAACTAGTTTAATAAAATATTAAGTTACCAAAGGTACTTACGTCCAATGCCGGATTGTATTTGTGCTTCAACTTGGTGCGCGGCTTGCATTTCAGTATTTGGCCGCGACTTCCGGTCGATGTTGGCGGGCTAGCGAACATGTTCGCCAAGTCAGTGCTCTGAAATTTGCATTATATAAATGTTTTCATTACATAATGAACTTGGTTGGAATTTACCTCCGATTTTGTGTTTGTTTCCAGGAAGTAAATATCCTTGTGGGGACAACTTATTATTTCACCTTTCATACCTGCAACCAAAGTAAAGTTATATTAAATTCATTATCCTTTATAATCAACTATTTCATATGAAAATATAAAGATACATTAAAGTAATTTTATATATTTAATAGAAGTATAAAGTTCAACATTTTTAAGTTAGGTAAGGGAAACAAAGATATGAAAGGCATCACAATTTCTACTAAACTATAGTCCAGAAAATTTAAAAAAAATTCTTGATCCACTGCACCCTCCAGGTTCTCCTGGAGGGTGCAATCCTCATTCCCCCCCAATGAAATCCTCATTCCCCCCCAATGAACATATCGAGCTTTTAGCATGTCTGTTAGAGAATAAATTATTTTAGTTTTTATAAGCTTTTTACTTTTAGAAGAAAATTCACACTAAAATAACATAAACTTTAATATTATCAATCATTTTCATAAATATAAACAACTTTCCCTTCTCAATTCATTATTATTATTCATTTATTTAAAATGAAAATATAAAAGAAAAATAAGGAAGTGAAACACTTCTGGATGATATAAAGAAATAACGTTCATGTCAACTTTTTAAGGTTAAATGCGAGTCAACAATTTTTTTTATCGGCGGTTAAAAGTGTAACTGAACTTTTTCGACGTTTTCGCTATTTTTTGAAGCGCGCGAAATAATCGCACGTACTGCTTGGGGTTGTTCGTTTGGCGAAACGTCAAAGACAGACGCAGAACGATGTGCGAATAGCATATGCATATGAAGCGGAAGAAAAAAAAGGGGATGAACAGGAAGAGACTAACGCGCGCCGCATCCTTGTGCTCACCGGAAAAGCGCGCGAATAAAATGCGTTTTTCATTCCGACAATTTCAGATGTGCGCTCGCTTGCGCGTTATGTCTTTGTCCTTGTTCCAGCTGCGTCCTTCACAAATTCGGCGCGCACCCTCTGTGTGTGTGTGCGTGAAATTCTATTGGTGAGCTATCCTTATTATTAAAATGATAATAAAAAAAACCCGTTTGGCTTCAAACGTTCCACAGATGTTGAAGCAATTTTCAAATTGTTTGAAGATAATAAAAATCAATCAATTTCACTCTTTTCAATTTGATATTTATGAAATAATAATTAATTTCATTTGACCTTAATATTAAATTATTAATTATGAATGTATTGTCTTTTATCGTACAATGAAATACAATTAATATATTTAATTACGCGGTAGCTAGAATTAAAATTGCAATTTAAAAGTTGAAATTATGCATGCAAGAGCAAACATGCAACGCATGCTGAATGCGCTTATTGTTTGATGGTTGGTGTATGAACGGGAGCCACACGAGGTGAAAACATTTCCAGTCATTTGCACGGCACCTATGGGCACGCTTTTGTCTATAGAATTGCGAATACGGCGTCGTGCACCAGAGCTGCAACTATTTAGCAAACACACAAATCTCTCAAACCGAATGGCCAAGCAACAAGAGCACACGCTGCAATTCTAATTGCAATTGCAATAGCTAACAATCTATATGTGTGAGTGCATGATTAAGGGTGTGTGCGTGAGTTGGAGGCGGTAATATTGCAACCCACCCCCAATGGCTATTGTACGCACCTACGCTGCATCGTTGTTGATCACCGCTGCAGCTGCCACCTCAGTGCAACAACCGCAAGCTTCGCTGAAGTTATCCTCCAACGTCAATGCAAAGTTTCAACGTTGCTTCGTGCATTTTGTAAAACACGTTTAACGAAATTATTTATACAACATGAAACGTGAATGATTGAATAGCGAAAAGTTATACATATTGAAAAAGGTTTTTTGATGAACATTTTCAATTGCCACTCAACGTGATATCTGACAGAATAAATATATTTTTGCGCTCTGTGTGTTTTGCAATCTGTTAATTAATTCGTGAAACTTTTCAATTTGCTAAATAATTAGAAATGTTTATAAAATATTCAAAAGGGTTGAAAAAACAGTAATTAAAGAGGTAATCATGGTACGACGGAGACTTAATCTGTTATTAAAAAACCACAAATGCAAGCATCGAGGGACGTCTCACGTTCCCGGTTCTCCCTTTTCTGGATTATTAAATTCAACTCGTTTCGTCGACAGCCAAATGACGAAACATACCTTGCCTGCCTGCTCTCTTTTTCGTACTGTCGAAATTCAGCTTGGGAATGAATATCTGGGAATTTGGAATTCAAGATTCAGGACTCGATGTTAATGCTTTCTACTGCTCCTCAATGCCACTGCAGTTTATACAGCTTTCGACGCTTCCCCTCTAGCTGGAGTGTAATCCCGTTATTATCATTCTCTTTTCTTGCACGAAACTCGCATACAGAATAATTCGTGTTCTTCACTCAGGTATTTAGATTTTCCGTCGGCGGCTTTTTACTCACGACTTCATTATGACTACGCATCAGGTATGCATTCGAATAAGAGAAAAAGTCTGTTCGCGTACTACGAATTTTTTCCATTCGGTTGGAAGAAAAATTGCGACACATTTTCTGCGTAATTTAATTTGCGCACTGACATTTCATAAGTCATCATATAACGAACATGTCCAATTGATAAATAGATAAGAGCGATTAATCATTCGAAATTAAATTTGTAATTGCATTCGAGGTGGTTGCTATTGCATTGCATTCACCATTAATCAATCAAAATTGCAACGGTTTGACAATGGATTTGTGGTCTTAGCCGCCTTAACAGCGTTAATAACTACTATTAGTGGTTACCTGACTGACGCAATTTGCAAAGATCAATATAGACATTATAATTACAATTTCCTTATTCAGAGCTTTTCAATTATATTTTTAAACTGTAGAATTTGCCACAAAAGTTTTCGAAACTCATAAAAAACTTTTCGAAAAGTTTAGGGTACAACCAAAAATTAAAATTATACACGCTTCTAAAACTTTGCTTTTAAATTAAACAAATTCTAGCTAATATTACCGCTTGCATTTTGAGCGATTGCAAAAGATTATTGTAAAATGCAAAAATAGCATAAAATGGTGAAAAACTAACAAAAGTTGCATCGGTTGGTTATAATGAATTGCAGTATTGTGTTTATTTTTTCGCGTTTAAACGAAGTGATGTTTTTAGTCGACTTTTCCATTTTTGCATTTTGTGGTTTCGCATGTTCAGTGCTCGGTTTTCGGTGTTCAGTGTGTACTCGGCGTTTGTTCGATGTGCAAATGCTCAATTCAAATGCACGATGTTAAAGTACTGAAGCGAAGCAGCAAAAAGCACGCAGCTCGCGATACATATTCAATTTATTCTCTTCCATTTTCCAATTTTTATTTGGGAAAAAGTACATAAAATACTGACTTTTGCCAGCGCGCTATGCGCAATGTTATTTGGCGTCGCCCGACGTAGAAATAATTTATTTCGACAAAGAGTCGTCGTCTCGCTACCCTTTTAACATCGATAGTACTATGCTGTATTTGTAAATCTTTGTTGACTATATACACCACCATCGCCATTGCGCATTTGTATATTTCGCCCCGCTTTTATTGCTATTCATTGCAGTACAAATAGGTACATAAAAGTTTTTATATTTAAATTTTAATTAGAGACAAGAGCAACAAAACTTACCTAGTATGTTGGTGAGGCAAAGAAACGACGCCGTGATTACTGAAACAATAAAAGACATTTGTTATTTATGTTGCATAAAAGCACAGAACAAAAATAAATATAAGAATTTCATGTTTTGACTGGCGATTCTTCAACCCCTGCAAGCAGATTCGGTGTTTGACCAATAGAACAGTTTGGATGTTGGTACTTTGATGTTGGAACTCTACGATCAATTTGACCTCTAATAAGATATCAATTAAACCCCACAATGATTTGATAATTTATATAGTAATTTGCTTGTGTATAGGACTTATACACAACTCGAGATACAAGCATCTAAAGCTGTCACTTGAAAAAATAATGGATTTGTACTAGACCTGATATTAAATTTGTGTGGGGCTTAAAGGAACAACTTAAAGAAATGTAATTTAAATTCCATATTAAATTATCTGTCATATTAAGATATACCTGCTTAATGGGCATGAGAGTCAATTTGTTCAATCCTGCAGGTTCCAGTATCATTGTGGACTCAAAAAACGGAGGTTCTATTGAAATGGTGATTCGAACCCCAATAATTTACCACTAGATATACATTAATAGGTAGTGAGTGTAGGATCAATTTGATTAATTTGTGGGGTTTAGTCCTCATAGGGCCAAAAAACGAAGGTTCTAAGTGTTGGAGTACTAAAATGTCAATGGTAAAAAAGTCGGGGGTTGCTGAACACTCTAGGTATTAAAGATCACATTGCCGGTATAAAATATATTTTGATTAAGGGAAATAAAATAAATCAGCACGTATTAAACACTAATTGATGAAGCAATTTGCAATGAGTGAATGACGAGAAGACATATATAAAAGTATTAAAAATAAGAATGACTTATGGTCGCATAAAAATCATGACACGCTGATAAAAATTGCCAGCGATAAATGTTTGCGTTCCATTTCGTTAAGTTTTGTCATGCGTCGGTGGTGCCCGTTGGCCGTCTTCACATGCGCGAAAGATACTTTATTTTGTTGTCACTGGCGTTAGTTTTATGGGAAATAATAAATTTCCGATGCGGGCGCGCGCGCAAGTTTCATTCGTGCGTCTATGACATTCACATGCAGGCGACAGGAAGAGCGGAAAGGTGTTGCCAATATATTTTCTTCTTTACACGACACAATGCAAGACGCTAGGGAGGCGTCCCACAAACGACGGCAGCACGAACCAACTAGATTAGCAAGTGTGCCTGGTAGTGCAATGTTCCTTTCGATATTTCTATGCAAAATCGCAAATTTCCACGACCTACAAATGCATTTATCGCATGTGGAATCGCAACTACGATTTGCATCTTAATTGATGAGCGTGCAAATTGTTGCATCACTGATTAAAATACGTTGCCATCAACTATTTATAAACGTCTGAAAATTTTAATCCGTACTTAACAAAATGTATAAATTTAAGAAAAATGCTTGAGATAGATGAAAATTATTAATAACAATCAAACTTTTATCTAAAGCAAGTTTATCAGTTCTGTACTATTTGTCATTATCAAAATACTGCTGCCATCTAGTGAATAATATACATTTTTCACCAGATACCGCATTATGGATCTAATTACAACATAAATTCTAATTATGAAAATTAATAAATTCCTCATAAAATAAACCATTTATGCAAATGTGTTTATTTTATAGAGCTACACTTTTACGAGACGGCTTTTTCATAAATATTACTATGAGCAGAGAAATGATTTCTGAAGTTGGCTTCAGTTTTCCGCGAAACACCACTAGGGAGCAAAGGAAAGTTTGCTCGGCTCGCGAAACGAAATCGAATTATGTACGGCCATAAACTTCGTTATTGTTATTAACGACGGAATCTCATGCTTTATCAATTATTGCACTAG
This sequence comes from Aleochara curtula, assembly GCA_963978815.1. Lineage (NCBI taxonomy): Eukaryota > Metazoa > Arthropoda > Insecta > Coleoptera > Staphylinidae > Aleochara > Aleochara curtula. The sequence goes on along the minus strand of OZ022216.1, from coordinate 11,553,600 downwards.
GCTTACGATCGCCAGACGATGAACGATCCACTGACGGAGGGAAATAGCAGTATGCGGCATGCCGTTTGTTGCCCCGATTACCCTCGAGTCCTGCCGTTCAACTCAGATTCGCGTCGTTCATTTTTCTTTCCTTGCTAACTTCTTACTCTCCTCTGCTTCTTCGACTTTCCTCTCCTCCTACCTACAGTCGATAATTAGTTACTTTTTCTTCGTTTGAGCAATGTAATGAAGATAAATCATTTAAAAGTTATTTACTGCCAATAAGTAAACGCACAAAATTAATGGCTTTTTGATTATCTTCACATATTTTCTCACAATTGTTTTCGTGCTTATCAGACTAAAACAAAGCCGTTTATTCGAGCGTGTAAATTGAAACACTTGAAATGAAAATAAAAGAAAACAGCGATGAAAAAACACATTTGCATTCTTGGCAGACGAGTTGCTTTTCACTGAATATGCGAATTGCAAAAATACAAGTGTTAGAGGGACTTCGCATACACTCCAGTATTGTGCGCGTGGCAGACGCGCGTTGCTCATCCTTCAAACAATTAACCAAAGTGGTCGGCTTTGTTTTCGCTGCGTGTGCTCCTTCGTCCTTTTGCGCTTCGGATACACTCATCCGCCAAGCGAGTGTAGTTGAGGTGCTATTAGCGTATGAAGAGCACACATGTCCCAACAATGCTTGGCAGATTTGCTAGGAGATGCTCGATGATTATGTGCGAAAGTTACACACATGCAACTTGCATGTCATTCGCATTCGGAACAATACAACAAATCACGTGACAATGCCATTTTGTGTGTTTGAAAACCACTCTAATCAACCGTGCTCATTGCGTTACAGTGCAATTAAATGTGGTTTTCAACATGCTCCAACACCGAACCGATAAAGCTCGACGAGTTTAATTGAAGGACAAGTTTTAATTAACTTGCTTGAAAAAACACACCTTGATTGGAAATTTAATACCTACAGGTTCCTTCCTAGTTAATTTCGGAAAACTAAATCATTAAAAATTAATTAAACTGATCGCGGCAAAGTTTTAATCGTGTAATAATGAAAATATGATTAATGAAAAACGCGTCCCCGGTGAATAATTACCAAAAATTTACTAATTAGGAAAGTTTGAACCAAACCAACGCCTCGCAGACAATTTAATTACGTGCCAAAATATTCCACGTCGTCCTTTTCCTCGCACGTTGTGTTTGGGGTCTTTCGGAAATGTCAAATTATTTTGAAAACACAAAAAGCACAAAACAAAACATTCCCGTTGTGTCTTCCTGATTCGCAATATGTCCGAGCGTTTAAATTGAATTTCCTCGTTACCTCGTCGGATTACGTTCGCAGCGCAATGTTATCCTGGATTTTTAACCTTTACAATGTAAAAATATAGGGGTTATTTCGCTGGTTCTTATTTATATTTCCCACGCGAAAGTAACTGTCAGTTTTGATTCTCATTTCTCCATTATAATGTAATTGAAAACTCAAACTGAGACAAATTTTTAAATTAATTTTATTTCATATTTCTTCACCCTCAAAGGGTCGAAAAAGCATTAAATATATATATTTATTCAAGTTTTAAAGGTGTTCTAATTATAAGTATTAATATATAGGTTTTAGGGGTGGTTTTAAGGAGGTTCTAGTTTGCTTTTAATCAATATGGCTACCTTGTCATTATACGAATTTCTAGTTTTGTGAGAACTAATAAATGTAATTTGTTTCAATTGTTTAAACATAAATGTAATGTCGTAAGTTTGGTTGCCTATATACGCAACCAATAAACGTACGTTTGAACAAGAAAATTTCTTGGACATTTTCACCATAACCTCTAAATAATCCTACAAATGTTTTAGTTAAATTAAGATATGCTTAAGTTAATATCAAATAATCCAATTTCATTTATCTAATGGGCAAAAACCAAGCTGGAAATATTTGGAAACTTGTACAACTGATCAGACCCGGCACGAAAAACAAATTAAATTAGTGGAAAATGTACAAACAAAAAAGAATGAAAACCACAAGGAGCGACTGCTTAAAAGACGATTAGCGTGGAAGGAAATCCAGGTAATCTTTCTAAATGCTTCGGCCTTCGGCGTTCTGTCATCGTGGCGGCTTCAACACGCCAAGATTTCTAATTAGAGACAGAAGAGTGAAGTCGAAACGATGGCGGCGGTGACGGCAAAAGACTGAACACGCGCGCACGCTTATCGAGGACGCTTAAGCCCACCATCAAGAAAACCTCCAAACGCCCGCCGCGACAATGGAACTTCGATAGTTTATTGCTGAGCTTTGCAAAACCATCGCAGATTCAATGGTGAGCTTTATCTCGCGACACACTACAGCCAGCAGCGCATGGATGAAACACGCAAAAATGTTGATCCAATTGCCGAGTATTTTCGTACGGATTTATACGAAATGCACCGACAAACAAAGACATTTGTTCAGGGGATTTGCTCAAGATCCACGCGACGCTCTTGAGTAACGCAATTTGCTTTGATTTTGCATTTGAATTACTGCGCATCATTCGATTACAGAATTACGAGTTCGGTATGCATTTGATGGTTCATAATGGCCAAATTGAATGAACGAACGCGAACGGAGAGTGATTGGTAATTTGGCAAGGTACCTACTAACGATATGAACTTTGGGGCGGCGAAGCTTGTTGCGCGTTTCGCTCCAAACGTTTGGCGCGGATGTGCGATGAGGATGCGGCAGCAAATGGATAGGAAGCATTTCTATCATCCTGGGCTGCAATATGTGAACGAGCACAGAAGTGTAAAGGACGAACGACTACTTTACGCGCCGCTTCTCGTAAAGTATAGTTAATTACGTTTTCCGGTATTACGAAATTCGCATTTATGAACTGAAATGAGTGCATGAATACCTGTATATACAGAGTGTCCCACGAAATGATGAGAATAGTTATTAATTGCCAAGGTTTCTACTTAAAATAGTAAAAAGTTTAAATCTAATTTAAAACTTTGTTTTACTTCAAACTTAACCTCAACTTTGTTTAATGTAAATGTAATCTAAGACTAACTGGAACATATTCTATGCTACTAAGAGAGCTGCTAAGTATTAGCTGAATATTTGTGAAAATTAACAACGACGCCGACACATTCCAAGCGACATTGTCATGCAAAACCGCGTGGGAGAGAACGAAGAAGGCGAACGTCGAATAATGGAAAACGCAATCGCATTCATATTCGTATTCATATGCTGGAGAACTGAGCGAGCAGGGTGTATGATGGAATGTGATGAAATTATTTGATGATTATTAGAATATTTGTCAAATTTCACGCATTGTTATAACTAAATTCCACGAATAGCACCTCGCATTCCCGGCTTGCAATTAGTACTTAATTAATAATTGTCACGTGACAGACAGTACAAAGCGAAGTTTGAGCATTGGGCGAAAAAAACGAGTGGAAATTTTAATGAAAAAGCGAAAAATCACAATGGGAAAAGCGCAAAGTCAAAGAAAACTAATTAAACATTGTGTCCGCTGATGGCAAATTAATTGCCCTCCGTGCTCAGCGGCAAGTTATTAAAGAGGCGGCTGAATGTTTAAAAAAGTCTTGTGGGACAAATCGACGTGCAGCGTACAAATTGCTGATTTCCAATGCAATTTCCTTGACAATTTCCATCTAATTCTAATTACAAAGTCATTCTGCGTCCCTTTGCACTATGGCTCGTCGATTTTTCAACTTGAAACAAGTTTCTCATTAGGAGATCTTTTCAGAGTTGTATAATTAAGTCCTTATCCCATGAAAAAGCTAAAGTTTTTCCTTAAAATGAAAGCATAAAAGGGCATTAGGATTGTACGTTGAAAGAATGGTAATTTAAAGTGGCATAAAATTTGTACACCGGCAAAGTTTTGTTCATTTTTCGGAAATATCTTAATACTTTAAATTAATTGATACTTTTCGGACGAGTTGGCACGTTTGGAAAGAAAGCTCAGGTGCGCTGTGCATTTTTAATTAACCCGCTTGGTAATTACTACGCCTCACTTAAGTGAAGCACGCGGATCCTCGAGCAGAGGAGCGACTCGCACTTCTTGCAAGAAGTACGCGTACACGCGAAGAAATAAAATGAACGCTGTGAGTGGGCGACGGAGCTGAAACACACAAGTAGCAAGTGCTATTCGTCGAGCCATTCAGGAAAGCGTAGAGTGCACTCACATCCAAACAACCCCATCCTCATTTCATATACCGAGTCCTCCATTAAACGAATCATATCACAACTTTTAAACTCCGCTTGACTAGAACCACAGAGTAAAATGAAATTGTTGTATTCGCCAACTGACTGTTGAGTTAGAGTCGCGTTGGTAGTTTATCTACAAGAAAAAGTACACTTCCGTCTCGAGGTTCTAATGATATTTCAACAGGATGAGTGGATTCTTATCTCGGTTAAGTAGTTGAATGGATGCTATGACTAATTAACAACTACATTTTTAAGTAGACATCGTCAACGGGCTGTTCGTGCTCGTGCTCTGCTGCGTAAATGTCTCTCTTGATATTCTCCGCTCGTACGCATTCTTCAAGGACTGCTGTAGTTGCTTGTAATGCTTCACGAGTTCCAAACTTTCAAAATTTCAGCGTGGATAAAAACAAAGTACGCTTTTTGTTGGTCTACTTTTCGGCCAGCGCCTGTTTTCGAGGGTGAATATAGGTCACGATTATTATCACCAAAGTTTCCCATCAGAACGTAGCAAGTATCCTTTTATAGTTAAGGTACAAAATTGAAAAATTTTCCAAATTCTACCTCAAACATTCTGGAAGGGATAAAATGTTATGAGTAGTTATTACATTTGTCGCGGGATGTTTACCGAAAACGAAAAAAAAGTCGGTCACTTATCCCCAAAAGTAAGCTATTAAATTAGAGTCATTCGAATGCCATTTTATTGCATACGTAGCTCTTCGTTTTTCCCTCCTTCACCCTCGTTTCGTTTCGCATATATGAACTGAACGTTCATTCCTTCCGCATGCAATTTTCGTGGTTTTATCTTCATCTCATACTGAGCGCTCTCGTGCATTTATTTGCGTTTTATATTTGACTAGAAGCTTATTACCTTTGTTACTTGTATCTCAGCTCTCCCGATGCCCAAGCGCTTCGTGCCGCAGCAATTCTCTCAATTTCGAAGCAAGCAAAGACAATTTGGCCCGCGTGTTTCACCTTCTTCATTTCGTGCTTGAAACCTCAAGGAGTTGTTGGCTTGTTACACGCTTTAAGCGCAAATCGTATTTGCCTTCCAATTCCATTTAAATCCACTCGCAATACACCTGTTTGCAGTCGTCGAATAATTTCTCACTTAGCCGAGAGCTAAAATTAAGCGCTACAATCAAAAATTTCTTCGTTGTTTGGAATTTTTGCAGAAATTCATGTTGGGAAGGAAGCCTTCTGTAACAATGAAGCCAGGAGGAAAATTTATTGGCTCATTTCATGGTTCCAGCAAGCACTAATTCACTGTCGCATATTTACACACCTCAGCTATTAAATCAACATAAAGAAGGTGCAAGGCGTAAGGTCTCACAATGTTGGCACGTATTAGATAAGACGTGCCAACCACCTCGTTTTCCGCAATAACTAAAACCCCAACATCATTTCACCTGGACGTAGGGGTATGTGGAATACATTTTTAATTAAAATTCTGCAATTTATTATGACAAAAAGCGATGGTACTACGTATAGTGAAAAATATCGTGGAATGATTGTGTGTGTGGGAGCAAAACCGACGTAACAAACCGGAACTAATCCTTTGGGAAGAACGCAAAAGTGAATCTTTTGGAATCCTGGTCATCAATAATTACGGAGAACCCGTATAAATCACATGTCTTTTCGTCTGTGCGCTTCGCTATTCGATTCGTGTACTTCTGTTCTTCGTGCGTCAAAAAGCCGATGCGCGATGACTTTTTATGGTGCGTCGCCTTGACATCCATCCGCAATCTTTTGTCGGACGCGCCCGAAAAACGCCATCGGCCATAGATAGGATAGAGATGTAAATGGGCGAATGCGGATGCGATGATCCTTCATTATTTTCGTACTTCATTATTTCCTTTGTTTGGCCAGCGAGCGCGCGTCGAGCAAAGTGCTTTTTTCTCATTATCTATCATCCGCACAGTGGCGGCGGTGGCGACGGCGGCCAACTAGCGCAAATCGATGCTCGCCGTTCATCGGAAAAACTTTGGAGTCGCGCGCGCGAAAAAAAATTTGGTGTGCCCTTTTCTATTATTTCTTCTTGGGCTTCTTCTTGCCATCCGCCACGCTGCCCTTGGTCGCTTTCATGCCCGGTCTTTCGATAACCACTTCGGCAGGCCGTTCCAGTCGACGTTTATCTTTCGAGCAGCCTAATATCAATAAGAAAAAACGGCGGTCAAGCGTGGAATCAATATTTATGCTTATCGCATCGTAAAAGCGAATGGTCTAAAAGAAAAAAAATTTAATTTATGTCTTTGACATACATTCCAATGAATGTTTGGCTTTTGCAAGGACTGGCTGGATGGAGAGGGGTGAAAGTAATTGTTTACGTTGGTCAAGGAACAACTTGACACATGATGTGGAAATTTTAACCTTTAGCTAAAAGCCAGGACTACGAGGAGTGTGGCTGGATAAAAAGGGAATAGTAACCTAAACGAGATCGCTTCGCCACTTGATGTTGCTGAAGCAATTCGCAGCCTTCTTGACGCCAACGTTATATCCCTTGACCTGACCTTTAGGCAACGACGACCATCGCCATCTTTCAATATGCCGCCCCTGATGGCGCGACACAGACTTGAAAATGCACGGATAATGTTTCAACATCGCACACCGTTCAGTATCATCAGCCCACTCGCACTGGCACTCGATACAAAAAGTTTAAAATGCGATTGCCCTAAACGTGACAAATAGCCTTACTTAGAAACAGAAGAACCTTTTCATCCAGCAGGCACGTATGAGGTCACGGGAGAAATTTATAACAAGGAATGTTGGTTTAAAGTGAAAACTGGACAACAAGTTAATACCTCGTTTAAGAGCTTTTATAAGCATTGATTGTGTACTGAAATCCGCCGTGTAATAGGAATATTGTTGCAAATTCCTAGATGCATAAACCATTATATCCATATCCGTTCGATTCTCGGTCACTTCCTGTGATTTCTCATACAATTCAGCATCAATTTCATCACTGTCCACTTCATGCGGTTGTATGATATGCACATCGTACGGATCCATGTGTGCTCGCTTCGCACTTTTATCCTCCAAGTAGTCTATAATTTTTATAAAAGTCCCATTATCCGTCCACGGTTCAGTATAGTCTTTGAGTAAAACATAGATACGATTCTCTGCGCTCATGTTCAATGCGCTAATGAATGATATGTAATTAGTTATCTCAAAGTACAGCTGAGCCGAGTATCGCCAAAAAATCTGTGCACCATATCTAGGACCGTAGTTGTCATACAGGATATCGTTAAAGTCCTTAAATGGCATCAGATAATTGTGCACGTCCAGTGGGATTGTACGAATGTCCATAATGTCCGAACACAGTTTACTCAAGAGAATTATATCGACCGACATTGTCCAATTAAAAATTAAACATTAATTAATTTAGCGAGTTCCAAAATAACATAAATACAAAACAGATGTTTACTGTAAAAATTTAAAACGTCATACCATAGAACGTCATACTTTTACAGCTTATAAATAACAAGATTGTCAAATTCATTTGGCTAGCACCGCTAGGTGGCAACAGTGCAACCATGTATTATATGCAACTATATAATGCAAATCTCTCTTTCTTTTATAATTGGCCAGCAATAGTGAACAATCAAACGGTAAATTTAAGTTGATCATAGACTTTGGCATTCGAGACTGAATGATAAGGGTGACAAAGTTTTTTACGTGTTTGTTCATTGGGTTTTATGATCATGACGGGTAAAATAAAGCGTTGTTTTTCACATTTGTTTTCGGGAAAGCGGATGACGTTCGAATCATGCAGCCTTCAAGTTTTTGCCCATCTATTTTATTGTCGTTACGGCGACGTGTTTTCCTGTATTTTTCCCAGGAGCGCGCGCGGAATACACACAGGAAATCAAATAAATATATTTGGACAGTTGACAGGTGTCCCGAGCATGTCGGAGCGCATTTGCGCGTCTCGCAGCAGCAGTAGCAACGAACGACGGCTACGCGACGCGACGCCGGAATATCGACTATCCTTTAATAAGTTTCCGATAGTCCATCCAATACTCTCAACATGTCGCTTGCACTGCACTTCCGGCATGACCGGAATATCCGTCACGCATGTGTGCTCTGCAAATATCTGCATTATTTCGGGCAAAGCGTAATCAATAATACACTCAATAAATAACACGGAAACGTCATTAGTTTGAAACCGATCAAGTCGCAAACGGGAGATGAGATTAATTATAAAGTTTGCTAATCAAATATGAATATAATCCGGCTTAGAGATGCAAACTAACTGTGCGCATTGCAGGGAAAGTTTAATCGCTCCGTCACACATGTTGAACAACGCGTATATCAGCGATTCGGAGGCGGCAGAAACGTATCAGCGCTCAATGAAATGAACGGTAGACGCAAATCAATCGCACACATTCGCTGATTAGATTTCTCCGTTCGCAAAACGCTAAGCTCTGCCGAGATGTGAATGTATGCGAGGTGGAGGATTTTCTTGGATGGTACGCGTTTGCTTTAACTTTTCGGTTCAATAAATCACAGCGAATCACTTTGCGTGTTGAATACAATTAAGCGCATTACGTTTCGCAACGGCATCGATTATGATATCATTCAGTTTTAAGTGCTTTGCCGTTCGCAGCCAGAGCAATTTGTCAATGTCGCACTTTCGTAAATAATGATAATTGTTCCACATTCCATAAAGACGCGTCCGCAAAAAATGATTGAACAGTTTTTGGCTTTTTGAATTTCGCATTAGCCATTTTATTGCTTCAGTGATCGTCACGCTTCTCGGCAAAAAAGCAATCCATGGAATTTTAAATTATTTTCACTGCTCTTTCAATTCATTATATTTGTTGACAGTTTTTTAATTTTCATTCAAGAATAAAACGCTTTAATGTTTTTGACATTTGATTTTAATGCGAAACGCAGAAACTCATACAGTAGTAAGAATTAGTAATATTTATTGAGAACGAGACAATAAAGTTTTCGCAATAAAACATAAACTGTCAGAGGATAAAAGAGACAAGTTGATTGTCCCTGTTTATCAGCGTAAAATTTCAAAGCAATTAATTGAATTGAAAGTTGTGTAATCCAGAGCACTCGCCCGAATGCACCCGAAAGGCTCTTCGGTGTTGTTTTGGTTTAGCTGGCGGCGTATTCGCGATGAGGGTGTGTATGTGTGTTATTCTTGTTGTTCTCGCGCCGCCTCACACCCGATCGCACGGCTCGGCTATAAAGTGGCAAACTGGCATGGGTGAGCGCTAAGACTAAGACGATAGCGGTGGCGGTAGTGGAGGCGGCGAAGAAGTTCTACTTAACCCCCCCGGATCGCAATATTCGCCCGGATTAACTCGACGTGCCGTTCGCGGCAGAGTTCGGCTCGCGCTGAACGAAGATAAAATGTATAAACAACGTTTTATATGCGGCTTTATCGCTAAATGGAGAAGCGCCCCGTGCTCTGATAAGGACGGCTAGTCGCGATGCCGCCGCCACTTGCGTCCTTCGAATATTTATGGCCGATGCAGTCATGGAGCCGGCGTGACGCTGACGGCGGTGACGCCAGCCGTCGTTCGTTCGGCCCCCAATCTACCCGCACTACGTGAATCGAAGAACAATGCAATAAACAATACTCAACGGAAATATAAATACGAGCCAATAATATAGCAAAACGGCTTATCGACTTGATGATCCACAAAAAACAAACCACAACAAAAACTAACCTAATATTTCTCGTACTCTGTAAATGAAACATTTGTCACGAAGAATTTTAATTAAAACTTTTCTGTTCATGTAAAAATTTTTGAAAGTAACTTTGTCTATAATGAAATGAATATTTAAATACGTTTTCATTAGTCGTCAACTTCTGCTTAATTAGCACAAAGCGAAACACGGGAGAAGTGGAATTCGTATTGTAATCCATAATTTTTAATTTCCTTTGATCGTCGTCTTCATTCTGTGAACGCTGCCGTTGTAATTAAAATTCTGGCTTTTTTCAACGTTTGCTTTTTTTCGGTCTCCGAACAAGACCGTCAAACAATGTCCGGGAAGTTGAAACGGAATTGAAATTTATTCCGCATACATTAACAAAAGTGCGGTGCTAGAGAGCGCTGCCAGCACGCGCGCATGCGCAGGTGAAATATGCTCCCGTTTGAAATTCTCGCCCATTTGCAAAACGTCGAGCATCAAGCATTTATCATTTAGCAGGTGGTGAATGCATACAAAAACAGCGCACGAATTGTAAAAAAAAATAGTCGTCGAAAAAGAGCAGAAAAATTAACAACGTTCAGCGCGCTGTGTCTATTTTTTCTTTGGTCGTTCGTGTTGCATCCATTTGCGTTTCATTCATTTCGTAATTCATACACCACCCGAACGAGTTATCCTTTCGCTTTGTGTGAATTTCACGTGCGACCTGCACATTTTCATCAGGTATAATTAATTTCCTCCCGCACGAATATTTAATGCAAATTGCAAATTAATTACTTAATTGAATTTCGCTATACTCGATATTAAATTATTAATTTTTAATTTCGGCATTAATTAACTTTCCGTGAACGAACGATATTCCAGTTTAATTTAACCTCACTTATTTATTTAATAAGTGACGCTGAAGAGCGTAATAATTTATTTTTTAAGGTAAGAATTCAGTATTTAACTAAATCACCGTCGTCGACGACGAAACACGCAAGCATCTGCTTCACGAAGCGCGAGTATGCATTGTCTTCTTTAATTCCTGGTTGCTTTTCGCCATAAATCTTTCATTTCTTTGTCTTTTGCCGCTCTCTTACTTGCGCGCAATTGTTTTACTTATTGCTCTCCCAAGAAAATGTAGATAAAGCTAAAAAGTCATCACCACAACGGCCGGATGACAAAAGCGTGGGGCGTTTTGTTTGCTTCGCGGAAAAATGCACACACAAAAAGATTGAATCGTATTTCGCGTCGTTTAATTGCATGTATTTGCAACGCGTCTTTTCTTCGCGCAGATTTTACGACAAATAAAGAGAGGGCGCGTGCTTCGGTCAGACGATGCGACGGCGACGCAACGTTTCACTTGGTTTCTACGTTTCACGTAAAATATTCTGTTAAATTTGAACGCGCAGTGTTTATTTCTTTAGAACATTTACGATGTTCTGCGCTTTTGTTTTACGTCTTCTTTGAATCTGCATGCGCAAACAAAAGTGCGGACGAATTGTGACGAATTTACAATGGCCGTATTTTGTAGCTTGTTACACTTTCGCCGAGCGCGAGGCGAGTGCCTCAAGCACTCTGACTTTACTATTATCACACTTTGATTGCACTTCATCGTCGAGTTTGGAGTTATCTCCGGCGTTATGATTTGTTTAACACGTTTTACAACTGCGTTTGAATTCCCAACTCGACTTGCTTGCAACTTCTATTCATGAATTTCGACAATATAATTTCAACTTTTAGCGCTTATTAATAGGAGCATCGTAAAAGTTTATATCGTTCCTCAATTTGGAATTCAAATCATTTTATATGTTCGCAGTTCGTATCTACGAAACTGTGGAGTCATTAAATTTTTCAGGTCATTTTTGAAGAACAAGTAATACACTGAATTTGAATAGCCAGGCAATGCAAGTTGAGATATGGAAGCGAAAACGAGAAAGTGCTTGTTAGAAATGCATTGGTAACTAGTCCAAAAATTCACATTTTCTTCTTCAAATCAATATAGCTCCGGAAAGGTGAGGTTGAGGAAATATAAACCTAGCACATCAAATTACATAAAACTTTATCTATCGAATGGTATAAATCTAATCGCAGCATTGTTTAGCAGACATTACTAAAAGTCAATCCAAAGTTTTTTTCTATTCGAATAATTTGCCATTTTTTAAACGCGGATTACTAATATTATTATTTATCTAATTGTACTTCATTTTGCATATTATTATTCTACTTTAGACAGCCTTTCCATAGGTATAATTGGTTTTCTTTCATCTTTTCCCAGTTTTGAGATAATGGATTTTAAATTTGAGACACGCGCTGGTTGCTAAATTCGGCTTCAAATTTGTTCAACTTTGGAGCGAAATTGTTGTTAAACTAGTGGTCGGATTGTTAAAAAAAATTTATTTCTTAACATATTCGTATTCTTTAAAAGTTTCCCTTTCCGCATATGTATTTACCCTTCTTGAGGTTCCATCAGAAGTGTACGAAATCGATCATCAAAGGTGATCAATTTTTTAGAAAAATATTTTTCGACTTTGTCGCTTAATTGCAACTAAACTAATTATCGCAGTGGAATGAATTTTTCGAATTCGAGATATTCAAGTAATCCTCTATTCATTAGCAAAATTTTTTTCTCAAAAATATGAAAATTAAATTTCTACTTTGTGAAACTCTCCGTTCGAACATCGTAAACGTTCGTGCATCATCGTGAATCAACATATGACCTGTTCAGCTGAATACTTTAATTAAAATATGTTAAATTCAAATACTTTTATTACATTAATATATTCAGAACATTGCATAAAATTTTCACTAAATAAATCATACAATGCATATGGCTTAATTTTGATGTTTATGTTGCAAACGAACAGCTGTTTTACTAATAAATTTTCCAAATACTTTTTAGCTTTTATCGATAAAACAAAAAAAAACATTTTATCAGCAATTTCAATTTGAATTCTTCCATCATCATATCGTGAAATTTGTTATTTGAGTAAAGCTAATGAAATATTAACCCGTCGGAGGGTGTGAAAAATGCGTCGTGAGAAGTTGGTGGCATTTGAGACATTTCCACCTTATTTTTCACGTGGCAGCGGACGGGAGTAAAGTGCATTCGGCGACTTCTTTTACTGGAGACATAAATGCGCTCGTTTCATTAGGACGTTTTACGTTTATGTCTCTTTTATGAAAACGCCCGTGTCTATAATTCAAAGGCGCACAGCCGTTGAGACCCACGTGCTGGATGGAGACACGTAGTTTTATTGCACATTTCAAGACCAGATATTGCAAATTATAAATAATATATCATACAGTGAAACAAACATTTTTTGGCGACAAACGCGTTACTCTCTTTTTCACGTTTAGTACCGTCTGACGCCGTAAAACTCAAAAATTGAGAGTCATATTTCATACGCATTCGCAGAACAACACGTAAGTACTAAACTTTATCTTATGGTACATTCAGGGATTAAGTGCGCAGCGACCTTTTAAAACTGCACTCGCTTAGCCGGCGTGCGCGCTTAGCGTAATGAAGAAAATATAGAAATGTAGGAAGAGCCAATTAAAATAATAGCTTTGAGGCTGCGAGACGAGCGATGTGAGGATTTATCTGGCGCAAAAGCCACGAGGGGCGGCTTTGAAATAGAATAGAATACGGTATAAGCTAAGGCCGCCACGAAAAGCAAGAGTGCGGCGCGCCGGCGGTGAGAGAGCGCATTACGAATGCGCACCCCGTGCATTTTGCTCGTATAAATCTCTTTATTCTGATACTTTAATGCCCTAATTCGGAATTCGTAATTCAGTCGACTGCCCGAAATCGAATACAACCTATTTTATAATTCCTGTAGCCGATGTTTCCCACCCGGCAACCTTCAAGGCTTTTACCTTATTGAGTATTCAGAAATTAGTATGGAGGAAAATTTGTACAAATATCTTCACAGATAACAATCATATTAATAGCCAAACCCGCAGCTTTGTTTGTTTAATACGATACGATACGATATGCTATTGTAACGAAGCAATGACTAATTACGTTTTACACACTATGAAACGTATACTAAAGTTCAAGTTTACAATTCACATTATAAAACACGTGGTTGTACTGCGTCGAGTTTGACACACGAGCACAAACGAGCAGCTGTGTAGTTGTTGGCTCCGCCTAAGCAGGAAGGGGGGGGGATTTGTATTTAGTTAATTTAAAAACGCATTCAGCGGTATGTTGCATTGTCAGATATTTGCAAATGCCCGTCGTTTTAGGCAAGTGCAAGCGGGTTATAATCAGTGATCATTTCCCAGGCTCATCAGAACAACATAAGTATAATGTCAGTTAAGACACCTACTGAATGCAATGAGTCTGTTCCGAAACTCACGTCCTGGCGACTTTGAGCACTTACGAACTAGAGAGAACAAGCGCTGACGACACCTACGTTCGATTCCAACACTCATATCTTACTCACTCATACATGGCGTCCTCTGTATGTGAAGGTTACAAATGAAAATGCTATTCAAATGTTTGAATTGGCATTGTATATTTTTGATTTTACTGTTAAACATTATTTGAATCATTTCCCGATTCATTACAATAAGTATTATATAACTGTAGAGTAATAAAGCAAAAATGGCCTTTTGTTAGAATATAGACCATAAAATGCTTGATGATCTCAATGACCCTTATTTATGAGCTTGATAACATTTTATATCGTTTATTTAAACCATTTCAAGTAATTTAATGTAAAGCGCATAAAATATAAATGAAATTCCATTTTAATTGCTTCTACTTGAACGAATGCCCATGCAAAGTAAGAAATAACATCGTTTGAAATGTCTATAATTCAACCGCAAGCAAACCACATATTTTGATCAATCATGATATAATCCCGTAAGGAGCACAAATAATTTGCTTTGATATATCAAGAACCACACACAGTACGTACCGTTGATACAAACTTGTACGCTAATGCAAAGGAGAATGCATCTAACCGAGAAGGGTAACCGCTTGCTGCAAAGTTCCTCAAGGAGCGTACCCAAACTATCAATTGCTAATGCTTTACGTCGTGTGGTTTGCGCCCGGACCACGGACCACGGGCCGGGTAGGAAGGGCTCAGCATCCTGTGGAACGCTCAATCGGCCTGACCGTAGACAGCTAAACGATGCAGAACGAGGTGCTATTATCCAGAGCGCCGCCTCTAATTGTATAATAAATTAATTCAATTTGCAAATATTTAACACGTACGCTCCGCGTATGCTCTCTGCAAATATTCTTTTTACGCTGCCCGTGTGTATTTTAAATATTAAACGTGCACGACGGGTTGCATATCAGTGCGGAAGTATATTATAGTTATAGTGGCACATTGGCGCACAAACTTCCCGCCGCGGGATACGAATAAAGGAACAATAAACGCTAGCAAAAAGCGTCGGATGGCAGCTTTCAATGCGTACTCCTTGGGGAGAATAAAATTTTCTTCAACGGCTGTGCCGCCGGCAGTGTGCACAATGTGCGTGTAATATACTTTAGAACATTTTTAAACTCGCCCGCCTTCAGCCGTCTGACGGCTGCTGCACTCTGTCAAGTTTTCTTCGTGGAAAAACGGATTTCTGATCAGATTCGCCAGATTTGTCTTTGCATTATTCGCCCTCGGAGCGAGCGCGCTTTATTATTTTTATAAATCTAATATACGTTTTCGCTGCGAGACCGCAATGGGAAGATATTTATTTTTTGCACTGAATGCGCAATGCGTAGACGAAACAACAAGGGAACGAAAATGTAATTGAATTACGTTTGTTACATTTTCACTCAATTTTGGCTGAAACGACGCGATATAAAACATAAACATGCCTATAATACAAGCAGTAGGTACATGCACACGCGGCGTGCATGTGAAATGTTGTTTCGAATAAATACAGAGGAGCAGGGTGCGAATGAGACAACGAGAAAAATAAATGATATTTTTGCTCGGCGGCGGCAGCGTCCACCACTTACGGTCGTTAATCCTTTCGGTCGTTCGGATCCGTGCACGTAATTCGCGTTCCTTCCGCCAAATTTAACATTTACAAAAGGTTTCCCGGGACCCCTCAAATTCAACCTCGAACCTCATTTGCCGCCCTCGCTCTGAATGCGCGCCGTTGCCAATTGCTTTCAGAGGGCTCGCCGCGCCTGTCCGACTGAGCACGCACAAAGGATAAACATATGCAGAGGAGACGCGCACGACTGCAACACAATTTCGAAGCGCGCACAGCAATGAAAGAAAAACTGAATGAACGAAATGCAACAGCGCGAATGTCGGTCGAATAAAATGCCAATGTCAATGTGCGCGTGAATGTTTTATCCGAGAAAACCCTCGTTTGGTGAGCGCGCGGTTTTGCCCTTCACCAATTCGAATCTAGGAATGGCCCGCAGCCCCGAAGGGATGGATCTAAGAATTGAACGATGCTTTCGTTCTCTTCTCTTAGAGGTTGCGCGCGGGTATTTAGTGGTAACAAGAGCCGAAAACAAATTGTTTCGATAAAATGCACGCTGATGGAATAGCCGCAAGGGATAACTGGCCAAAGGATAATTGGCATTCCTTTCTCGAACGGATGGAAAAGTTTTTCATTTAATGCAAACGCAACGAAAATATTTGTGTTTATTCATCATTCTTTCCTCATTGATTACCATTCGCTATTACATGGCTGGGATAAGCGGCTGCTCATTATTCAGCAAATTAAATGAAGCGAGTTAGATGAAACCAAACAAAGCCAGCCAGGCAACTAAAAAGCTTCCAGCGACCAGTCGCGCAAATGAGCTAAATCCTAATAAATTGCCAATGAAAACAAAATGTGCATTGCATGCTGTGTAAACACTGCCTGTCCAGGCTTCTTGTTGATTTAATGAGAAAACTCGATAATGTCAGAACAACAAAGATCGCAGAGGAAATAACAAAATAATAATTAATTCTCTAGCGTAGTTTCCTCCTAGTTATGTTTATTGAGGTAATATACTATATTTTTATATAAATATTATAAAAGTTCTTTGTATTAAGGGTAGATAGAGCAAGTTTTATGCTATCTCTACTCATTACTGGTCGTATTAATGAGTAAGTAATGTTAATACATTTTTATGTGTCTCTTTTTCGAGTTAAATTCTGGTTTGTATGTATAATTATGTATCTCACAGTGGGTACTAATTATCAAGTAATTGCTGGAATAATAGCATTACATGGAATGAGATACTTAATTAATTAGAAACAGTGAGAGATAAAGTGGAATAAGGATTAAGTAGCATTTATCGTTATTAGTTAACTAGCTCCATTCATGTTGCCCTTAAAGAATTCACTACAATATACATCTTTTTCTTAAAACTTGATTTATACCCAAAGTTGATTGTCAAAATAATTAAAAGTGATCTCAATTAGAAAATAACTAAGTAAAGTTCTGTTATCAATAATTTCCAGAAAGATATTCTTTTGAAATAGGCTGTTACGTGAATTCTCACTTAGGTGACTCCCATTACCCTATTTTACTCAGATCTTTTGCAATTTATAGCATTTTCACCACTTTATTTACATTCTCATCTAAAGGTATTATCAGTCATTTATGATAACTTAAATGTTATTTTACCTAACTTGAATTGGCTAGCTGCCATTATAGGTCTGTAGTTATTTTCCTCATTAAAGTTAATTTTGTTTAGCACTGACAATAAATTGCTTTGTTCAATTCACATTAAAATGCTTTAAAATGCGATTTTTATCTCTGGCAACCGAAAACAATTAATACTGCACGCTTTCATTCCATTGTTGTTCGAAGCATGCGCGTTTACAAATTTGAACGCTGAAGCATTCAAGTGGTAAATAAACGAATCCCATATTAAGAAAATTAATTACAAAGCACTTAAAATTTAATTAAACGTAAATAATCATGCGACAAACACGTTTGCAAATCGTATTTCTATGTACCTGCTACGCGTACGCGTTCATATCTACGCAAAAAGTACAATGCGAACACATTCGACGTGGTGTGTGCCACGTATAGATTCAGACGCGAAGAGCAGATAATTAAAACAATTTTGCCTTCGAGCACCTAAATATATTGACGTGCCTTTTGTATTCGTCTTGTAGCACAGCATGCTGTAAATATTTACTTCAGTCAGCGAGAATTTTATCAAAATTATAATTAAATACTTGCTGTTCTAATAATACATTCAGCCATTTTGCAACATAACCTACAAAATATTAATAAATGAGTAATGATACCTGATGATACCACTCGCATTGTATAGATTAAAATTTTATGACGTTTGAATATTAACTGAAACGCCCGGATAATATACGATAGAATTTTCAATGAAAAATGATTCAGTTCAACTCGAGGAAGGAAACGCAACATTTTTCAAACACGACTAGACGCAAAACTGTTTAAAATACTCATTTTGAATAACTTGATATCAGAATGCAATGCTTATGCTTATCTATCATTGTGCTGTATTCAGTTCACTTGTTAGTGATCATTTGAAACGAGAGGAATAGGATCAAGGGAGGCATTGAATGGAAATATAAATTACTTCTAAATACGACGTCGTTTAGATAAAAATTGTGCATTGGTTTTGCTTTTTTTAAATAAAGAGGATTTGTAAAATACCGAGTGTGTCGTAATAATACGCGCATAAAAATTGAATACGCGTAGACAGATAAAATCACATATTGTCTGGTATTCAGTGGGGAACTTTAGGACTGTTTGAAATTTTAATGTTATTTTATGTCCTGAAGGCATTTATGAGTTTTTGTGT
The DNA here is from genome assembly GCA_963978815.1 of Aleochara curtula. Taxonomy (NCBI): domain Eukaryota; kingdom Metazoa; phylum Arthropoda; class Insecta; order Coleoptera; family Staphylinidae; genus Aleochara; species Aleochara curtula. The sequence goes on along the minus strand of OZ022216.1, from coordinate 11,534,998 downwards.
AAACGAAACGACACAGGAATGGAGGTGGAACGCCAACAGTGCAAACTTTCCATGAATAGTTCAACTATCAGCACTTCTTGCGTGGCGAATGCGCAGAACGTAAGCAAGCAAGCAAGGAAGCAAGCAGGGCAATGAAACATTTGTGCATTGGAAGGACGTGCGCGCAAGTGTCGCTTCCGGTGCATTTCACCCATCATTACGTCGTTTCCTTTGACTACTTCTTCTCCAAGACTTGCTTTCTTCAGCAACTTTTATTTTTACTGTCTTCCGCAACGGCGATGACAAAAAAGTTTAAAGAGCTTTAAGTAAACGTAAATAACTACTCGCATCCTGCAATATTTCGCAGAGGAAAATATATCTATATTGCCTGAAAAGTAATTCAGGAAATGGTGCAGTGTGTGATAAATATGCATGAATATTAATTTAATTTCATGATCCACAGAAGGAGCAACTTTAATTCTCAAAGTACTAACTTGTTTTGAATTCGTAAAAATGATTAGTAATATTCCGAAAAGTTTATCTGATATTTTCATTCTCCTCTGAAAGTATTACCATGTTAATTAAAATCAGATATTAATGTTTAAGCATCTACCGCCGTCAAATATCCTGTAAAAATTTCAATAATGTTTAAATAAATAATTTCATTGTTAGTAGTGGTAATGTGTATAAATTTAAAGAGCTTTTGATATCACGTGGCCTGTTTTAATATGTACATTTATTATTAAACTGAAATATTAAAATTTTGAACAGACATTATAGCGTAATAGTTGATAACAAAATTATGGTAGTTCTAGGAATCCGCGTAGTTTTAAAAATTGCCGAATTCGTTCGTAATGCGAGATGACGTTCGTTAAGTGAGTCATTCTTTTAAGATTTATGTTGTTCGTTATACGAGTCACACATTATGTGTGGTGTTCGTTATGCGAGCTTTCAAGGTATTTGCGATTCTTATTATAATACGTTTCGTAGCCTAAAACTATAGCCAATTTGAATGAAATGCTGAATAAAGAAATTGAAAAATAAACAAATTATTTTTTAAACAAATAAACAATTGAAATCATCCCGCATTGTCAGTTTTTATACTTTTTGCGGTTTCAACTAATCGCATATTTCGGAGAGATAGCAATATTTATATTCCCTGAAAAATATTTCAGTGAATGTTGCAGCGTGTATTAAGTACACTTGAGGCTTAATTTAAATTCATTCCATTTAATTAAACAATAATAAATAAATGCTAATTCCAGCCGATCCAATAACACGGATATTTATTGAATAAATGAGTAATTGCGATGCGAATTAATCGCAACAAATAAATATTTACGCGAGCGAAATGTAACGCTTGCGGGGGAACGCGTATTGCGTCTGCAATAAAAGTACATAAACGCACAGCGAGTGAACCATCCAACGACGGAGCGATTGAACCGATTAAATTGGAAATTAATTATTAATGTAGCGGATTACGCGCCAAGAGTCGCGAGAAGTGTGTGCGCATCGGGCATTCATTACAAGCATATTTTGCATTCGCAATTAGTCCCAAGCATGCAACACGCGAGATGCGAACGAACATTGAATAAATTATTCAATAGATACGTACATAGATGCGCACGCGTTTCTCCGAATGATTTTATGCGTGTGTTCCGCCCCATCGCTTAGCAAATCTATGTAACTACAATCACTGATCGCTCATTGCATTGCAAATAGCATTCAATGCTTACAATCCATGTGTATTATTAGTGCTCATATTGTTCACTAGCATGGCAGCGTAATTAATTTACCGTCTATTATAATCCCTATAAAGTTATACGATTTCAGTTAAATAATCTTTAGTGATGCTCAAATTGATTTTCCGCGCATATTATTAATATTTCATATTTTGTGGCTTGCCTGGAGCTTTTGGCTTGTGACCTGATTTTATCATTTAATGTGACGTTTATATTCATTGATGGAGCATCTATCAATAAGTGAAAATAGAGTACATGCTATCAATTTAAAATTCCATCTTTTAATAAAATATTAGTATTTTCATAGAATTACAGAAATAATGCTTCTTTAGTGACACTAAAATTTAAATACGTATTTCAACTTGGTTGTAATCAGCAGATGGTTATAATAATTTTAGAAGAGAATTAAAATCAAATTTCTAGAATATTACGTATAATTTTGACGTCATTTCAAAATATTTATTTGTTAGCTCTCGATCATCTATTAAAATACTTAATTACCTACTTGCCTACTTGCAATTTGAGGTTTTACATATTTTATAAACCTTAATATTTTCTGGAATTATTTTCCTTTTAATTACATCATTTCTTCCTCTTTTAATTTGAGTTCTTTTCCATATTTTTCTAGAATATTAATTCAAGTTTCGTAGGAAATATACTTATGAAAACGTTGTTGAAATCCCCTGTCTGTAAAAGTGATATTTTGCGTTGACACTGATATGAAACTAAAGAAAATGATCATTTAACTAAAAGTTTTCATAACGCAATTTCCACTTTGTCTTTGTACAATTTCCGTCATCTTAAACTTAACGAATTCATTATACGCTCAGTCAATAGAGGACTATTTGATGTTGTGAATGAAAAATCAACAACGCGGCGCGCCAAACGAAATTTAAATATTAGACAAGCTAATAATGCAACTTGTTAAAAGTTTTCTGCCAAACACAGGCATCAACGTCACGCGTCGTCGTCGTCGTCGTCGTCGTCGTCTCGGCGTAGTAACACACAACAAATTCACGCTCTCTTCTCACTCAATCCATGAGAAAATACATTCGTTAATTTCCGAAAATCATTTTTAGTCTCTCTATCAAACATCGCGCAATGTGATTAATGATGAGCATAAAGAGCCAATGGCACATTTCCAATGATTAAAATGATTAATCACACTCCGCATACACACGCACACAAAACATGGAAACACGCACTAAAAACTGCCAAAAATTGAGTGGAATTTACATTCGGAAATTTCACCAGCGGCAGCGGAAATTTCTTCGAGATGAGGAAGCATGGTATGTGTAATTGAAATTAATTAAAAAAGGCGCAACAAGGTACACAACAAACAAACAAACAAGCAAACAAATGAACAAAACGCAGTACAGCAACGTGTGCAAAGGCGTAAAATTCACAAAGTGTAAGAAGCAAATGTGATAAATGTTTACTGCGGGGGATGATTTATTAGTTGTAATATGCATAAACGGTGCGGGGTGTTAGACGCCTGCAACTAATGATACATAGTCCCACGTTTTTGCGTCTTGCTTTCGCAGTTACCACGATCAAGCAAAAAATGCGATGGATGTGGAGATGTGGCATTCAATAAAAGCTGGACCGATTTGGATTATCGACAACAACAACAACAGCAGCAGCAGCAGCAACGTGGATATGGGTGACGTGGTTACGCGATCGAGAAGATGAGAGACGAGGGCGAATCCGTTTCCGGACTATTCGCGCACTACATACATAGAGAGAGCCGCCGTTGCCACCGCCGCCGCAAACGCTCTCGACACGTACTCGAAACGTCACGCCAATGCCTCCACAAATCCAATTCGCCGCCCCCGACATACGTCAATAGAAAATCGAACAACAACAACAACAACAACAATACGGATGCGCCGAATCTCTCCGTCAGCCACCGGATACCCGCTACTTGTTGATGCATTTATCAGCTTAACCTGCATTCACGTATGTTGCACTCATCTTCGCCTCTTCCGCACAATACATATTCAATTACGGATAATAGAGGTTAATTGAACATACATTTTGCAACATAACCTTTATAACCTTACTTTATTCACATGAAAAATGTGTTTTTATTTCTTTGCTTTGCTTTGCTTTTTGCAAGGATGAACATGTAATTAAATATTTGTCATGTGTAAAAAACAAAAAACAACTTACACATACCTGTTTTGTGCAACCGTTTTCTATGAGTTTAAATCTTTTGTGCTTCGTTTGTTTGCGCCACCTTCTGACGCTCTTGCCGCTGCGCTTGTTTTTGATTGTTTTCAATTGTTTGCGCGTTAAGGAGCACACCAAGCGAGCGGTAAACAATTGCAGGATTGTGTTGGATGCACGCGCCTTTGACGCGTCACGTGTCAGAGAACGCACACGGGATTCGTCATACACACAAACCCAAGCAAAACCAAACCGGGCGGGTGGTCTGCGAATTTCGGCTGTCGTTCGTCCGTTGGCGGTGCGGCTGCTCTCGACTGATCCCAGGATGCGACTGGCGCGTCCTGGCAAAGAATCGCGCGTCGCCACCGCCGTCGACCTACACGCATCTCCTCGCGGCGGCAGCGGCCCCCCCGAATATCGTGTGCTCGCACTCGCACCCGCAGCATCGTTCGCCCTCGACTCGATTCGGCTTGTGGTGGTGCTCGCTGTGAGCGTTCGCAGCATCCCGCAGTGCTCCAAGGATAACCAAGAAGGATAAATGTTCGCGCCGCAGCCGCCGGCGCACTCCTTCGATGATATCTCGCGATGATTTGACCCTTTTTCGCACACAGCACGCAGCAGCGAAACGAAAACTTTTTCGCCCACTAAACCGCAACAAGAAATCGTAATTTTTTCTTGCTGCACGCATCCCTCGATGTACAAATTATCCACTTTTTTCAATTGGTTTAATTTGGTCCATTATAGCTGCGATAATTTAGTCTCCGTTTGCATTTCGCGTCATTTTTTAAATATTTGACAAGGACATATGTCGTTATGAGGAGTGCGGGCGGAGGGCAGGGTTGTGGGAGCAGAATGTGTGGTTCTGACTTTTTCGGTTGCGTAATTAGGCTGACAGGATGCCGACAGGAAAGCGGGATAAGTTGAGGTCGGTCGGACACTTGCCTCGGCGGGTTTGTCCCGCGCCGCCACCGCATCTCACTTCTCTTCGTGTGTCGCTAAAAGTACCTTGCACACGAGTCGTTTGTCTACTTTCCGTGCTTTTAGACGCTCCCGGATTGAATGCGAACACGAACGCGATGAGGATCTACCTCAACCAAATCCGCCGCCAACTCAATCCGGAAAAGTTTCTTTCGACGTGACACCTCTTCAAATCCGCCGTCCGTATGTGCTCTGCACTTCAACACGTACTCGAGCAGCGTGTTTTTTCCTCGCTTCTCGAGTTTTCACAGCGCGCACTTGGACTGCATTTATTAAAATCAGCATGCGATAATGTATTCTTGCGTTTGGTAAATTTGCTCACTTTATTCGTCTTTGAATATTCAAACAGTGCGCATGCACATGTCTTCCATTCGGAGGATACAAGTGTGAAACTTTCTTCCTTCCTACGAGAATGGAGTTTGCGTTGTACGCGCATAATAGAGGAATTTCCTTCTAGTTTCTGACATTGATTTGTATAAGACTTGGCGTTACCAAACTTACATTTTACAAGTTCTTGGCGTATTTACAGCATTTACGGTTTTGTCCTTAGCAACCATGCAGCCAGCTTGTGCTTGAATGTGGAATTAATTTGTGTTCGCCGAGTTACAAGTTCATATTCATTAAATATAGACAACTCCAAATGTTTTAACCTAATATATGTTAACAAAATAATTAATTCGTTAGCGAGCTCATCAAACGCCAAGAAATTCAATTACTTTGTACATTTATTATTTTTCACTTGCAGAGAAATAAATTCTAGCTAGAAATAAAATCAAATTATACGTACATGAAATTTATAACTTTATTATGTTAGCTATTTTATTCAATTACCAATTTTATACGCGAATGTAGCAAAAATAAAATTAAATTATTATATGTTGCGCACAAATCCAAATATAAATTATAATTTTATTAGGAATTTCATGTTGGCAATAAACTCGAACAAATATATTATATCGGTTGGTAATATATCCTGGATTTAATATTTGAAACATTTGATTAAGTATTGAAAAAATTGTATAATTAAATAGCGCTCAAAATCAATAAAATTATACTTTATAAAACGTAATCCGTAAGCACGAAATTATTAATTTTATGAAAACATTATTCCAACGCAACGTGTGGCAAAAAAGCGTACTTTATCTAGGGTACACATCTGCTTTATCAATGGCGGGAATATATGTGTAGGGAAAATCTTATCCTGGGGGCTGTGGCGCCCGGCCGAAAATATTCAACGCGGAAAATTTCCATTTTAATCATTTGCGCAAACGATCCGAAATGATGTGAGGTGCACACACTCGGGCTCCTTGGAAACTGTGAGCGGTGCTAGACGCGTATCGCATTGCCATTAGGGGCGCAAAATAATGGGGAAGTAAAGTAAAGCAAGCGTTGGCGGAACTGAATGAACTCATATTCTCCAATGTTCATATGCATATTCGCTCGCGTATGAGTAAAATGTACATTTTGTAATGTTGCTCCCTTTGGAGCAAAATTGTTAACATCTCAATACGTGCGTCATCGTCATGCTTGTGAAGCATTTGATATTTTTCACGTTACTCAAGCGGAAAATCTTGCATCAACGCGATATAATAGGAAAATATACAAGTTAAGTTATTACAACGGCAACGCGTAAAGAAAATGAGAAAAATTGTTTATCTTGCAAACTTAATTAAATTAGTTTCACACTAGCATAGTTATACTTTTTTCCGCACACGTTGGCGTTGGTTTTATTTAATCTTAGGAATTCCGTATTCTTGGTGCACAAAGTTGTTTTATTCGTTTTCTCGCAACGCATTCGAAGCGGGATGCTTTCTACAGCTGTGCGTGCGGGGTGGAAATTGGATAAAACAGGATGCTACCACAATATGATAGAATTAATATCAGAAAATCGATGAGCGGATTGAATTATTTTTTATGCGGATGAAAGCTGTTAAAAGTTTTGAGTGTTTTTGCACAAATTGAAATTTCCGACGCGCAAAATTAATAATGAACGCGTTTTTATACGAAAACTTTGGAAGAAAACGCAATGAATAAATAATAATTGTAGTTTCCAAGGATGCGCGCGTCGAGTTTTATTAAAGATTCGCGAAAGGAAAGGGAAAAGTTAAGCACACATTCCAGCAATTTGATCATTCCCTTTCGCCCATTCCGTTCTGCGCGCAGTTAGCCCGGATCGCTTCTCGCATGTTGGTTTAAAGTATTATACTGTATTACGCTTAACTCCCCGTTGCAAATTTTCCATTATCTCGCGCCGAAAATGCGAATTACTTACTTTAAACGAGCGTTACAAATGACTACCGAATTTATACAGCTTCCCTCCCCCCGCCAGGTTTTTCAGCAGCGGGGTTGATGTGAAATCTGGCGCAACTTTTGCCTCTTTCATAGTCGGTGATCGCTCTTTTTCCAAACACGCATTCAATTCATGTGGATTGCAATTAATCAGAGTGCTTTTTCAATGTAAGATAATGCATTAGAATTAAATAAGTTGCACGCGCTAACTTTGATGAATTCAACTTGTGCCAACTTTTAAGCATGTTTGTTTTAACGAGCGAGCAACTTGTGTGAAAATTGCCAAGGCTGTTAAGGATATGACTACTTATAGTGAAATAGGTAGTTGTGGTATGAAAAGTACGCCATTAAACCATCCAGCACGTGCACACAATGTGTACACATTTGGGAGGAAAATGACTTTCACTCACAAGGAAAATTCAAAAGTTTCTTTACAACTTTTTCCCGCGAAAAGTGTAAGTATAGTAGGTACTTATATCGCATAATGTCTCCCTGCTTTAATCAAATTTATTTCGACTTGGAATCGCTCCTCGTGGCATAGTCGAAATCAGCACAAAAGATGTGCGAATGAAATTCGCATGAACGCGATGAACAAATGCGAATGAAACTGCGCGCCGAATGCCAAACGAAGTGCGAAACTTGTGCTCGAGGATTCTTGCGGTGTGTTTTCTTCTTCGTCCTGCGGATTCCTCCTTCGCCCACATGTGAACGATGCCGGACGGCTTTATACACGCACGCGTAATGTGCAGTAACATAATCGCCATCGTCAGCAATAAATAACGCTGAATGCTCCAACGGCGAATAAATCTTTTATTCGAGCGGCCCTTCGTGTGCCTTGCGTTTTTCCTCATTCATTCATTCATTCCCAACAAACATTCAGCAAAGTACTTGCGATGACGAACGACCTACCTGCTGACTCGTCTTCCCCAACGAAGATTCACCGCGACAGATGGGGAGGACTTGCTTTTCAATTTACTTTGCTTTTTTCATTAAAGCGGCAATCCCGTCGAGTCCGTGGAGGAAAAAACCCCGAACGAAATGTGTTCTACGTATACATTTATTCAACTTTTCAGTCGCAACTTTGAGTCTCTGTATGTTTCTTGTTAATTTATTGTTTTCACTTCGTGTGTGCTTGCACTTTGTTTATGCCTAAGAAATTTCTAATGGGATTAAATCGAATATCCTTGTACACAAAGTTGTATCGCTTTTTACATCCACAAACGGCCTGAATGAATTCCATTGCCCTCCAGCATCCGATCAGTGTCTTTGGTCTATCGATTATAGATTTGCCTCGTTTTTGGTGCCTTCACCGGACATACGTCTCTTGCATCTACAGCATTCATGATGAAATCATTGCTGATTGCATATGTAGATGATGTGCATATAGTTGCATACTGTTGTGTGTCGGTTATGCAACTTCATATACATTATTTTGTTGATTCAATAACTAAATTGTGACAATTTGTTTCTAGAGGAAAAGTTTAAATCAATATAATTAGGGAGGAAAGCCACCGTTAATAATAATATTGCTCTAACACAATTCTGAAAACATTAATTATTCCATGAATGTAACTGATTGATCAAGTTTCATGTTACTTGTGCTAATTACGAGTCAACCGAAATTTCAAAGTGGGAAGAGCCTGTCACTGGGTGTGCTGTTGTTATCGACAGGAAATTTGCGTTTCTCGATAGACATACAGTCGCAGTCACCTTTGATCCGTGCACTTATCCATAATCGAACTAGAAGGCAAACAGCAAACAGTAAAGCACACACACGCAATTCATCAATCCAGCCAGCTTTGGCTTCATGTTTGCCCTACTTGTTTCTCTTGCATACTGCCTTAATCCAACGGCCGTTTTGTTTGCTAATCAATAAGCCAACTTATCTCAATTCCTGCATGTGATGAAATACCGAAATGAACACAGTTTGTTATGGTCCTATAAAATATTACGGCACGCCATTGGCAGTGTCGCATCATGTTCGAAATTAGTTGCCTTTGCTATTCAGAGCATAAGCAGAATCAAAACTAAGCCTAATTCTGCATTGTGCTTGAATTCATCTGCATGCTGCTATTTGCGCGAATGCTGTTTAGTGTTTGCTGTTTACTGCATGCTCGTTGTCTGCGGCATTTATGAATGCGCCATCAGCGCAGCAGTACATAGCATATTGGGGCGATGCGCGTCGTCCTGCATAAAATATCATTCAATCACGTCGACGCCGCACTGACGCTCTTGTGTTTAATCGAGGCTTTCAACCAGACGCCCATACATGCCTAGCGTCGCATGTACCCATCCACCCATATTATTCATATCCCAACCGCCATCATATATACCACACTGACATTATTATTGGCATTGCAACTCACTGAGCTTCCAGCTTCTCAAACTGATGGCTGATGCTGGTTTCGCTGTCAACCCAATTAGTGCATTACATGTTGTTACATGTTTATTACACCGCATCGCCGCGTAATAACTGCGCGGACAAATAGTCATGAACTAATCATGTCCATATCATTGCATTGCGCGTTGCTCATTAAATTACCATGCGTTCGCAAGTGAAGATTCGCATGCGAGGAGTTATAGCGCAACTTAGCATATTTTGACCTCATCATGGCGGCCAAATATGTCTCCAAAGTTTGTTTTATTATAAGGGGTTATATTACCCGTGATAAGGTCATTCCAACACATTAATGTGACCCTCCTAATCCTGCTAAGCGTGGATAACAAACTTTTATGTGTATATTAATTTAAAATCGCATCATTTCGCAAGATTATTTTCATGTGACTCATAAAATCAATGATTGCTCTTTGATCTTGTTTCACGACAACATCAAAACGTCAATAAAGTGTTAATTAAATCAGCACAAAACACTGAAGGGAATGTCTGTTAAATGTCAAGGGATGGCATTTCGTATCATGCAATTTTAACAACGTTAGGGCGTATTTTCTGTGTATCTTGATACTGCACCTCCGGCTGAAATATAAGAAAATGAAACGTAATACTTGTAATAAAATATATTAGTTATTACTACAATTGTATGATTAAGAATTTTGGACATTGCTTGCCTCATCATTTATGTGTTAGAAGTAATTTTGTTCGAATATAAATTACTAAATTAAAGTTTAGTTAATGTTTAGTTTAGCAAGTATTTAATTAAACTCTAGACATAATTAAATTGCACTATCATTGTGAGCATCTCAATGCTATTGTTTGCATTACATCTTAGATTTTTAATTAATTTCTAGCATAATTAGATCGTCGTGCTCTTCACTCTTCATATTTTTTGCTCGCAAGGTTGGTTGGTTGGTATTATCCAATGGTAATTAACAAAGTCCTGAATACTCGGAAGTTGCGAAGCTATGAAAATTGTTTGACTCTTTCATAATTTTCTTCCTAACTTATTAAAAGTCTTTACCGTTAATGTGAAATAAAAGATAAAACGTTAAATATGTAAACATAAGTTAATAGAGTTTTAGATTTAGAGTAATCGTTCAAGTGTAACTAACTTTAGCAGAAACCAGGATGTAAATAAAGTGTAGTGTAGCTGAAACTGGAAAAGTTCGTCAAAACTTGAAATGCGGCATTGTTTTAGTTAAATTATCATATTATCTACTCTTTAAAAGCAGCTTTTTGCCAAAGTTTTCCGGTTTCATGACGTTCTCTTAGTTGTAAAGTGCAGAAACGCAGTGTGAAATACAAAAATCTCTTCTTGCTGCTGCTGCTGCTTGCGCATTCGTGCAACTTGCAACAAAGGCATAGATAGACAAAAGTTATTATTAAAAAAAACATCATTACGAGTTTGTTAAGTATCACAGTCATTCCTTAAGCATTAATAATGCATTTCAATGCGGTTTGCTGGTTGCTTCATAAAATTAGTTGTATTATTCATTGCTAGCCTCGATTTCTGCACTTTCTTTTGATTGCTTCATCATCAACATCATATGCCATGTGGGAATTATAAATATTTACAAATGTACACGACAAACAGCCAGGACCCATTCACAAGTAAGATGGAGGACTTTGTGAACACATTGTTACCGCCACTCTCCGCAAGAATGTACTGCTCATCATAGATTTTCTTGATGCGCAAATTTTCATCCGTGTTGCTGCTCGGTTCACTCTTCTCTACACTCATCTGATTGCCGACTATCAGCTTCTTATTGCTGTAGACTTTCGTCTGGTTGCGTACAATCTCCTCAAACTCTTCGCGTCCATCGTCTTCGTAATTCACTTTGATGAAGGAGGTGATTGTTATCTCGAAGATCTTGTTGGGATCGGCCGGAATCGATGAGATCGCTCGACGTTTCCGCCCGTAGCCGATCTGTCCATCGCTGCATTCAATCTAGAACGGCAGAAAATTGCACGTTAATTGCCACGTTTTCATTAATTAGCGCACTAAATTGACAATTATTTCGGATCGGCGTTCAGGTGTGTGATTGAAAATATTTCCGATTTAATTAAATGCCTTCCGGGCACCGTATGCTGTTCGAGCATCATTTCTATAAAGGCGAAAAATCGTTGTGCGAATGGGACAAACATGAAAATTTGCAATAAAAGCTGAAGGGTGCTGGGGAATTTCAATGTGTGACTAGAGCGAGGAGGTTGTTATGATCCCCTGCCGGGATGGGGGTGCATGTACCACGCGCAGAAGGGAAATTGTTTGCATCCATGCCATGGGTATTAGAGAAATTCCGGAAGTTAATGAGCGACGAATGTGTTTGCGCGATAAATTTTCGCCATGAGTATGCGAATGCCACACGCGTTTAGTTTTGGAACACTTTTCATTGCATGCAATTTGCTTGTGTTTGTTTTGTTTAGGGGAAGCAGGAACAGGAGAAGGAGGAAGAGGACAACACACACACACACACACACACAACGTGTTGCATAAATTACGATGAAACATGTTGGTGCGCAATTGAGCGCCAAGAAAATGCAAATAAACAAAAGTACCTACTTCAAAATATACCTACTCAATTTGCGCAATTTGAATTGTCATTATTTGTACGGTTGATTTGATGCTTACCCCTTTGCATTTATCCAGGCAAACATTAACGGTGCCTTTGAACTGCACGTAGGTGGATTCCGGAAATTTGAACGCACGGAATTTGGCGGTGAGGAAGTCTCCATCAACGGTGTTAAAGTTCTCAAACAAGTACGGGTCCACTGAACACCTGCCAACATGGAAAATCCAGTTAATTCTTGCGGAAAGCAAAAATCGTGTCTCAAAATATTCGCGTAGCGAACAAGAACCGTTGTGCAATTGCGAATGCAAACTGCAATCAATAAGATTACACGTTGCATTCGCACATTAAGGAATATTAAAGAGTAGAAAGTAGGAAATTACAGGCGGAGAAAAATCCGTGCGAAAATTTGCATAAACATGCTACTAAGCATAATTTATTTGCACAAGTTGTGCAATTTTCACTTTGTACGTTTCGTGAATTTTCTTCGGCCGTTTCGGAAACGTGTTCATAACGGAAACTCAATAGGTATAAATGTAGGTGTTTAGTGGTGAATACGAAACACTGCAAGAAGGGCGCCCCCTCGCTGAGCGGAGCGGAAAAAATAAAATAGATTATCATTATTTACCCATTGTAAATGATGGTTTCCTCCTGGCTCTTCGTGTCCGTAACCTGCATGTGCGTCACAAGCAGGCCGTAGATCGGCGCCGAGGCCTTATCGAGGAAGATCTCCATTTGCAGAAGCGTGCCGGGCGACACGTTCAGCTCCCCCGTGACGAGATTGCCGCCCTGGCGGACGCCAACGCCGAGCACCGGCTCCGGGGCGAGCTCGGTCAGGCTGTACGACACCTCCAAGTCCCTAAACGACCGCACAAAACACACACACATTATAACCAGGCGCCCACCAATCTTACCAAATCTTCTTTTCATCGCATACACTCTACTTCAGCACAGCGTTGGAAAAAAAAGTATGAAATTGGACGTTGATAAAAGACTTGAACGACGAAAAAATTGTATCTAATAATTTCTGAATGTTACTTGAAGGTTAAAGATTTCAATATCAAAGTCATTAAAATCGTCTGTAGCGTTATTGAATTATTTGATGTAAACACTTACTCTGGTTCTTGGAAGCCAACGGGCAAGACGTTGCGCCGTGTTAAACTATGTGGATGCGTGTGGTTCTTTAGCAAAGACACCGAACATTTGATATGCACAACCTCGGAGCTCGTGAGTCCTTCATTATCCCCATTTTCGATTACTAGGGTTTGATAATAAACTTGCTTTCCCTGAAATTATTAATTACAATAAGAAATGATACCTTCCGCAGCACTAATGAATGTGTGGGTGTAATCTTTAAAGCGTAATTACTTAATTATCTCGGCAACTATCAGTTACGTAATCAATACAAATTGCTACTTTTTACTCTAAGTGAGTCGAGTTGAGAGTTACATAGTGGAAACTTACAGTTAGTTTGTTTGTAACACGTGTAGTTGCACATTGATAAACATCGCTGAGATTCAGTTCGAGGATCGCTAGCGTGCCGGTGGCATCCTGATGTGGATGACATGCAGGATCTGGGTACTCCTTCAATCCTTGCAAATAGACGTGACGCGTGGATGCACTGATAGGAACTTCTATTCGCATCGTATCAGGAGCGCATTTTACCTTTGGATTCACTGTGAATGTTAAACAACAAATCAAAATCAATATCACAACTTTAGACGCAATGAATACCTGAGTAACTTGAGGCAAACTTAATAATCGAACTTAAATTAAGTTTAATATAGACATCATAGATTTCCATTAATAACTAATTGCGTTAAACTACATGTAGGTAAGTATCAACAAAGGGTAGAAACTTGCTTAATTCATATTCATATTATTAAACTTTCTGCCGTTCAAAGTGAAACATGGTTTCTTATTTCTTATTATGCTCGCTTAGAAAGTGTAATTATCGATAATATTTCGAAAAGTTTAGCTTTTATGAGAGATTCTATACGTATTCTAAAAGTACTAACATCGGCTAATGATTATTTATCGAGTAAAAATTCGTTTAAGTGCTCTACATCAACTCGCCGCTTAAACGTTATTAAAATTTTTATCAACGCATTTTTCTACTTTTTTTTTAAAATGGCGTGCTAGATAAATTAAGAAATTTCAAACTGATTCTTATGAAATTTGACGCACGTTTTCACTATAGCATTAGTTTCTAGTTAAACCTAATAAAGAAAATGTTAAAGTTTAAAATTACGATTTTGGAGCTAAAAATCATTGAACAAACGGGTAAAAACTCGTACGTTTTGTTTGAAAGCGTGCCAATTTATGATTTTCTTAATTTTTGCATTTCACATAGGTTCAACTAAAAGATACATATTTTGTGGATATAGTCAGTATAAAACTTTTAACTTGCGTGCGTGGTAACGTAAGCTAAAACTCCCACGGATTAATGCATTCCTCTGAAAGACAGTAAAAAATCAGACAAATATGTATCGCCCGGCCTTACAACAGAGTGAATTCAATATTGAGAGGTAAATAGAGATAACAACTCAATCTGTGTTAATTAATCTGTGTTAATTAGCGTGTGTATTACAATACAACATTTTAAACTTTTTTTTTGTGTAACATTTTTAATACATATAGGTACTTCGCTGAAAAAGTTTCACTTCAAAAAGTTGACAAACAAATAAAGTTTCCAGAAAATTACTGCTACTCAGAATAAAACTGTAACTGACAGGTGAAAACGTACGCACTAAATCAACGGAAAATTGACATCTGCTCCAAGATAATTTACGAAAACGCTTTGTTCAGAATATTTGAACATATTCAATGAAGCGAACAAAGGCAAAGTTTTAATCCCCGTACTATACAAAAGTTGATTAAAAATGTTCTAGGAAAGGTCCTCATAATATATTATGGCAACTCTGAGATTATACACAGCGAATGCAAAAGCAATAGCAGTGAAGCATTGCATCGGCTACAGCCAAAAATTTTGGAACTTGGATTTGGATTTTACATTAGAATGCAAAGAAACTCGACGAGCCGCAACGGAAACAGACAGCTCTTCGTTGCTCTTCGCCGATCCTCCGGACGTGTATGGATTCTCATTAGATCTATGATAACAATTCAAGTAGTCTGCTCGAAATTAATGTTACCGTTGTTTTTTTGTATTCCGTGCGTTTTTTCGTTGTTGTTGTTGCTCCAGCTAACCGACAATAACGAATTAATGACTATGTGAAACAAATATCCTATGTAACCTGTATGCATGTGTCGTGCGTACATGTAAATTGAAAACAAATTCAGCGATTATTCCAAATGGAACAAATTGCAATGTCATTTTGCTTCAAGATTATTTCGTTTCCACATTTTTTCCCATGCTCTGCGCACACGCAGTAACAAGATTGCGTGTAACTGAACGTTCATCTGTTTATGTTTGTCTCTCAATTACATGTCGTCATTTTAATAAGCATTGTTCCGAGATGTAATAACTTCGAATCAAGTAAACGTATTTCTTCCTGACGTTTTTTTTCTTTCTTCGCATCCCTCCACAAAGTTTCATGCGATGCGTCCTCGGGCTTTTCTCATTTTCATAAATTTCGCCATAGAAACCTTCTTAAAAATTGAACATTTCTCCACGAGATAACATTCAGAATTGCCATTCGTTGCGTGTTTTAATAATGCAGAAAGCAGCTTTTAATAATGCAGAAAGCAGTTTTGTTCCGACTGCGTATTACGGAGAGATGTTTAACATTGCATAACAAGATCTACATATTCGTATTCAATGTAATAAGCATTACGTCAGCTTTTTCAGACACAACTTTTTCAGCGAGCACAACGCGAAAATGCGCGAATCTCGCGCTGCACACGTGTTCTACTTTATTTTTCGCGCAACACATGCGCCGTTCAAAAATTCAGCAATATGTATGCGGTGGAAAAAAGAAAAACTTGTATGAAAATGGATGAAAACATGTAATAAATAATTTAATGCCATCTGCTACAGCTCGTATGCGTATGTACATTGCAGACTTGTAAATGTGTCACAAATTTGCTTATTTTTTACGCATAAACGTAAAAATGAAAGTAACTTGGCAAAACATTTGTACAATATTTATACGTAAAAAAAATGGTGTGCTATAAAAAGCTGTAAAATACTGTTTTACAACTTTTGGTTCATGCACATTTTGTTTTCTTCGAGTTTTTCCGGTTTTCCGGATGTACATACTTCCACTTTGATAGTTATGCACGTGCATCGTACAAATTCTAATAAATCATGAGGCACGTTTGAACGTGGTGCGCGCATCTTCAAGAATCCGCTGTGTTTTCCATCGTTGCCGCGAGGATTTTCCTTGCTATCCGTTATGCATGCGCAGCAGATATAAAGTGCACAAAATATGACTTATTTGCAGCGCCCTCTACGCGGTGTGATAAACAGCCTCAAATCCTGCGTTATATATTACCTAATTTCCGTATTCCGTCAAGCCTTAAATAAATTTCCCCCTTGCATATCCTTTCGCTTTCAAGGAGGGAGAAGCTGTGATTATTTAGGCATTAATTTTCAGGACGCTACCTCGTAGCGACGCACAATTTTTCCACGAACTAATATAGTTTCTCGTTGGAGAGGTGGAACGAACGACAACAAATAAACCAGATAAATCACTAAACGCGGCGCGATGCAATAACCAAAAGAAGATGAACATTTCGCGATGATCACTTGTGTGTGCGTTGCGCAGCATTCGTTGCGCTTCCTCGTCGTTTTATTGCTTTCCGGCTTGCCTTATACATTCCCCGCCTGCTTAGTAAATGGAAGCGGGCAATATATTCGATGGTATTCATCCACATTCCCCAGAATGCACATCGTAATTCCAAAGTTGTACACTCTCGGCGCTTTTTTCTCGTCGCATGGCTCGATTGCGACTCATTTTCTCGAGTCGCTTTGCAATGCGCTAGAAATACCTCATTGAATGCGCGTCCATCAGGTTTTATGTAATATTCCAGCGCGTCTTACCTTTTTTATATACCTACTGCGCTTTGCCAGCAACAAAAACACCATGCGCGTCAATTACATATTTTTCCCAATCAGTTTCTTCTGAATTTTAAGCTCAGCGAGTGGAGTGCGTTAATGCACAATGCGAAATTGAATAATAACATGGGGATCAAAAGCGCATTGGTAAGGTGGGAGACGAAGAAGTTGCGTCCACTGTGGAACACGAGACGATATCCACTCATTTCCAATAAATAAAATCCATAAAACGGCGTCGGCGAACGCGTTTGGGCGACGAACTCTCGCATAAAATGTAAACAAGCTTCGTCTCGGAAAGAGGACGAAACGCGTTTGCGTTTAATATCGCTGCGAGCGAAACGCGTTCAATAAACTTCTTTGGTTTCTTCTAAACAAACGCAAGCGCCACCCGCATTTATCCGGCGACAACTTTTATACCACGCCAAATCCGGGCCGCTTTTCAATACACACGAGCAAAATCCAGCTACGAACGAAGGATTGTATGGAAAGCCAATGCCAAGTTAATAGTCTAAGAAATTATGTATACGTTGTGGGCCATTTTCTAACATTTTCGCCCGGCATGAAAAACGACCATTTGCGCGCGAGAGAGAGTCGAACTTTATCATCTGGATTTTATTATATTGCCGCTGACAGTGAGTCAAAGTTAAACGACGTCCAAGAAAGCAGAAGCAGAAGCAGTGCTCCGGCCTTTTGAATAATTTCGCTTAATTTCTTTCTGAGCATTTTCCGAGCCGCTGAATCATCGGGGGCTTTAGATTCGATTACAGCTGGAAAAAATAATTCGCGTGCAAATAAACAAGGCTGAAGAGAGAAATTAACGAAACGAAGCTTTTTATGGTTTGTTCTTGTGGCAGTGATATTTGCATCGCCGCCTCATTATCTTCTTCTGCTTCTTGGTCGTCTTCTTTTTCTTCTTGAGATCGCAGGAAAACGACGACCTAGTGTGCGTCTTCGCATATTTATCAAAAAAGGAGCGGAAAGCAATCTGCACGATAGTGTAATGCGTTCAAGAGGGAAAAAATGACGCGTGCAACAATCGCTCGTTACGTCAGCCGCGTGCGCGCGTTCGAAATTCGTCCGGCATGCGTTTCACGTTTGTTTAACGGTTATTTTCCCGGCGTGCGCGCGTTTTGCTTTTTTCGTGCCATTGTCTCTCGAATGAAGAAAAGTGCTCCGAAACGCAATACGAGACGTGCTTGCAGAATTGCGTCCGCTGAATGGAATGCTTTCCAATCCGGACTGCGAAACACGCACCAATTCACCAGCGAAGCGCCGCGGATGACTGAGTGACGCGGGCATCATTGCAATGCAGGCGCGACATTAAGAAAACCATGTCATTTGTGTCGTTTATCTCGTCAATTTGCTATGGTTTTGCATTTGCGGACGGACGCGGCGCGCTAAAGACCTAGAAATTTAAACATCCAGTAAATCTGGCACAGATACCAAAGTGCTTTTTTTTCGAGTGGAGATAATTACTTTTAATGCATTAAGTGTGCCACAACAACGACTGATTATTTCTAAACTTGGTTTACACGC
Source organism: Aleochara curtula (assembly GCA_963978815.1). Classification (NCBI taxonomy): domain Eukaryota; kingdom Metazoa; phylum Arthropoda; class Insecta; order Coleoptera; family Staphylinidae; genus Aleochara; species Aleochara curtula. The sequence goes on along the minus strand of OZ022216.1, from coordinate 11,516,326 downwards.
GTACATCTAGACATTTACAAATATGAATGCGCATCATTATGGAGATGATACGCTAGACTTTCTAACAGTAGATAATTATTGTGATTCATGAACTTAATAAACTATATTTTTATGTAGAAAAATATCAAGGTTCTTTTGATTAACTGCATATATAGCTAAAAGAGGTAAAAACAATCATTTTATGAGAAATAATTATTTAGGCAAGAATGTAGGTTAAGTACTGAAAATATAATCTATTTATCGTGATTAATTTTCCATTTTCCAGCATTACAATTCCTTGTATTTTCCCAAACCAAATTTTGAAGTGCGAAAATTTCAGAAATGATTCAAAAAGTTGGACAACTTTCCAAATTTGATATTCATACGACAAAGTTGCCTAATTCGTAATGGTCTAAAAATAATTACATCATCCATATGTCCTTAAATAAAACGAGAAATAACATATGTTTCTTTATAGTTTTAAGTTGTCCTAAAATAAGGATTACCGATATTGAAATTATAACCTAACTTTAATCCTACTTTTGATGAGCTTAAATCGACAAAGTGTGAGTTGAAAATATTTTGTTTTGCTTTATAGGCTAAGAAATAACATAATTTTCATGATTTGACAATCATTTGACATGATGTAACTGTTTTTAGTAAGAAAAAAAGATTCAAAGCAATTGCTTGCGGTTTTCACATAAAAATTTTGTGATCTACTTTACTTATAAAAAATATTTTACGATGAATTTAATACGTTACTATGAATTTGATTTACATAATCGTCGTTTAATTTTTAAATTTTATGATGTAAAAGTTTTTCTAGCATTTACAACTATAAACCAGTACATTTAAATCTCCAAGTATAGACATTTGAATAATATCTTAAACTTGAAATGTTTAATTGGAGCCAAATATGAAATAATGGATGACGGTAATAGAAATTAAAAATTAAACTAAAGCGATAAAACTCGGAGAAAAAGGATTTTTTGAAAGTCAGTTCATAATTCCGTTTCGAGAGAATATCAAATACAGCAATTAAGTGCATAAAACAAGCATTTTCTGCAATTGCATACGGAAGGACATTGTAAAATGCCGTAACAACAAGAAATAAGCAGAGGAAAAATGACGCGCTGGATAGAAAAACGCTTTTATGATCTCAACTATTACGCGTACTACCTGTCTAACTACTAATATAGATAAATGACCAGCTATATATTACATTAATGATATAAGCCAGTAAGTAAATTATCAATTGTACGGGAAAAAAAGGAAAGAAAAACGCGGTTGGAATTGAGCGACAGACACGATTCGCGCCGGAAAAGAAGGAAGACTTTATGGCTCATAAAAAGCAGTCGAGTATATCCAAGAAGTGTAAAAAACAACTTTCCAACTTTTATGAAAAAAGAAATTCAATTCGCATTTAAATTTATTAAAATCACTAAATTAACACATGGCTGACTTCCGCTGATTTCATAACTTACTGTTAATTTGTAATTTAGTTTCTGCACGCGTGTAATTAAAAACGTAAATGGCGAACACATACGCCACGAGGAAATACATACATTCGAGCAATGTTCATGCAAACAGGAAAAAACGCAAAGCATTCCCGTGTGCGGAAATACACTTTAATGTCAAAGCACAATGGGCAGGCGATAAACACAGCGAGCAGAGTGCATTAGAGCACACGGCATGCAAAAGAAAAAGAACAAAGCAACTTGTGGACGCATCAAACAAAGGATAATGCGATTCCGGGGCAGGAATGAGGATTATTAAGGCGCCGAAAGCGAAGAAGTAATAAATAGCTTTATTGCGCGTAATTAAGACGTAAAACGAAACGCGATGATGACTTTACTATTTCATTTCATTTCGTTTGCAAGACACGATGGTTGCGTCGCACTCGCACTTCTGGCGAATGCAATCGAACGTACTTGTTCATCCTGAAAGCGTCCGCGATGCAAGAAGAAGGATTGTGCTCCAGTTCTGTTTTGTTTGTTCAACGCGCATCGTGCACTCGGGCTTTTAAGAGCGCAGTTATAGTCAAACATTATCTATTAGAAAACTATGCGCGTGTCTACTAAGTCATTCGATGGCGAGTCTTAGATCGCGGCTTTATTACTGCGCAAACGAGCAATTTCTTATTAAATTAAATCGCGTACTCGCGCTGCCGCCTCGGTGTTTAAGATCTCGGGATAAATTATTGCAAAGTTGGATTTATTTTAATTTTGTTTGCATATATCTATGTAGTTTAACTACCAAGTTTACTTATTTATTCAATATTCGCATTCCAGTTAAATTTATTACGAACGTTAAGAATTTTTCAGGCTATAAACTACGTGTTAAGTACTATAACTCAAACACCACAAATTATATTACCTTTTTGAATCTGATTTTCCAATGGGAAAATTAATAACGTAACATACTATCACTTTAATAAACACCAAATGACGTTCTAATACATAATCATAAACAATTATGAGATTGAAAATTATAAATAATTAATTTCTTGGGAAAAGTGACTTAAATAGCATAAAAAACTATTAAGACTTTGCGATAATTAAATATTGTTTGTTTTCAATTATCAAACATTCAGAAAATTTGGCGCAACGTTCAGAAAATTTCTTTCCTTTTTAGACGGATAAACTCAAATATTAAATTTTTAAAAATCTAATATTACAAACGGGAATTAAGGATAACTAAGAAACCACTGCACAATTTTTTTAAATTATCCTGAATTCTTAACTTATTAGAACATTTAAAATGTAAAATATTGTGACTTTAATAAATATCAAATGACATTGAATTTAATATTTTAAATATGCATAAGCAATAATAACTTTGTTGTGAGTTATAAATAAATTATTATGTTGTCAAGCATGCACGCAACACATGGTTCAAATAATTAGATCAACGCATGGTCCATTTACGGAAACTGTATTTCGTTATAAAGCTTATGAATAATAACCTTAAATAATCCTAAAAACCAACACTGGTTCGGGACTTTACATAAACTAAATATTGTTTGTTTTCGTTTATCAAACATGCAGGAAATTTACCGTTGTTTTATTTGCCTCGCAAATGAAACACGTTTGGAATATGGGAAATTCGAATTTAAAATTTAAAAAAATCTTGGAAATCATTTATGATTAGTTTTCGCTCTCGCAATGTGGGATGTTAATGAAGCAAAATATTGTTGAATAGTGTATAAAATATGTTGCAATTTTTTTTATATTCATATGCAATAACAACTTCAATTACTGTAAATTCATTATTAATTGTTTTTGTTCATCCCAGCATTCACGCTTGCATTTAACGCTTGATCGATCCAATCGAAGCGCGCCTCACATAATTGGGTGGCATAAATTGTTGAGGCGCTGGTCAAATTTGAATGGTGATTAGTGTGTGGGCACCGCTAAAACCGCAACTTAATATTAACGTTCAAGCGGCTGCATCCATCATTAGCATTCAAACACCTACAACAACTGTGTAGTTTGGAATTTTCGAGTGGAATTATTTAACGCAATAAAATCTAATGGAAATCATGCACGTCCTCGTCGAACAACTGAAATTCACACAACTAAACGACGCGTAATTAGGCAGACGACTGACAACACGCAAATATCCATGCATAAAATATATGAAAAGTTTGCGGCGCGTATGCGATTCTAATGCCGAATGCGCGTACTGGGAATTCGCATTTGAAGTGACGAGGAGATTGTTCTCGATGGTTGCATGCTGTGCGTTGTGTTTGTTGTCTATTGAGGAATTAGCGAGACGCTATTTGCTGTGTAATTGCGATGGATTGTGCGCCGTGCGCGCGCAATGAAAGCGAGAGTAGGTAAAGACACACGAAGAAGAGAGTGTGCGCTCAATAGCGCGCAATATAATAATCGCAGCGCAGCGCGCGTCTTGCAAAACGTCCCGCGTAATTGTAATTCGTCTAACGAGCAGCGAACGCCCGACGCAAACGTGCACATTTCATGCGCATATTTTATACGATATTTCACGATTTTCCACTCCTAGCGGCAAGCAATCGCAATAAAAGAATAATAACAATATTTCTTCATTTAAAGAATTCATGCACGGACTGCACGAAGAAAGGGAGAGGCAAAAGGCGAATTCAAACTTGTCTCATAAAACCGCCAAGTAATACTCTTTTGACCTATTATTTTTGCTCTTTTATTGTTACTTGTTCTGCACCAATCTCTTTTCTCTTGTTTCATCAGATAACTGAATCACAATTAATTGATTCCCCTCAGTCCTTAATGCTTATGTAAATTGCATTTCCTTAAATTCAGTTTAAATGAGTATTTTAAATAGCAGCTTCGTAAGAAACTCGAATTAATAACATATTTACAAATTTACAGTTAATTTTATTAAGGAACACGAAGAAGGAAGCTGGGAAAATTCCAACTTCTTTCATTAAACCTTCAAGTAATTCTCTTGTGACCCAATATGGGTTTGCTACTGTTACTCGTACTTTGGCAATCTATTCTTATTTCGCAAGACGCCTGAATCGAGAAGAAACAATTAGTTTCTCCTCCAATCCTAATGTCAATGTCATCTTGTTAATTATTTCAATCATTTGCCCGTGACAACGCTCATTACTCATTAATAATTTATACTTTAATTCGATTACAGCACTAAATGTTGGTGACATTTGAGAAAAGACAAAAATTATGAGGTTAATCTAGTGCATGGTAAAATACTTTATAGGGTAAGTGCAGGACGGGGTAAAATTCCCTGCATGCATTTAAATGTGAATTTAAAGAAACATACTTAAGATAGGTGCAAATATTTTTCATAGTTTAAATTGACAACAATGATAGTTTTAATCAAGCTAAAAATTTCTTGGGTAATGTTTATAAATCACAACTTTGAGGGACGTAAAGGAATGTTTTCTCCCAATAAAGACAAAATGTTAACACTAGTTAGAGTGTAGCCCACTTCTGTTGCCGTTTTCCCTTTAAGAGATGCAACAATAAAGTTAAGGATAATTGAAAGAAGTGGGTTTTCAGGATTAAGGGAAACTGTCCGATTCCACTATACACTAAGGACTGTTGATTACGATTCAGAAACTGCGCCTCAAACTATGACTTGATCATAATTGTGGATTCTTGGATTATTTATCCTTCTGTCAATTTTCAGTGCCAGTTTTCAGTAAAGAAAGCAGGTGTTTTGCTGCAGTATTTACGCAATGACAGACACCTCATAACTGATATTAGTTTTAAAAGAAAAACTATTATCGTTGCTAATTACGTACGTGAAAATATTGTTTTTTCATCAGGAGTATCTTTCATTAAATTCACCTTCACGCCTTGAAAAAGAGTGTTACCCCATCCTGCATATAAATTACATGCACGATCATCGACGAAAATAAACGAACAGTAGTTATCCTAGAGACGAAGATTCTTCTTATCTACCACATTACGCATACTAATTCACTCTCACGTATGTAAATATATTGTATACAATTTAAAAGATGCACGAATAACAATTAATTTGTGTTCCATTTCTTAATGCTAATATAAATTGCAATTCCTTAATTGTTACGATCCTATTCCCATGAAATCATTCAATAGCAATGAATAATTTAAATAGCAACTCAATAAAACACTTGAAACAATGCAGTCCTGCGAATAGCAGCTTCGATGCGCAATGAGGCAAAACAAGCAAAAATGTTCAATTGTTTCATGTCGCATTGTATACGCTGTTTATAAATAAGATCAGCGAACGAGGTGCAGTTGCCAAAGAGATTTAGCAGAACCCACATTTAATTGTTTCTGTCACCATTTGTGATTTGCGTTCTTGGCATTTTCTTTGTATCTTTTAATTAATTATTCATGATTGTCTTTCATCATTGTCAAATCTCAAAAAGGAAAATCTTGCAACAATAAATTTCAACATGAATGTTATTCGCTATTTAAACGAAAGACCTCCCAAATTCCGCATTTAAATAAATTATTATGTAAGTTGAAAGGTCGACAAGGAAATTTAAAAATTGCTAGCCAAGTAAAATATTTAAGGCAACTCCAATACGCATGACGGAAGAACCCTCTTTAGCGAGGAGCTCAAGGAGTTGTTTCCTTTTCCTGATCCTTGCAGTTTGAACTTCAAAGTAGAAAATTGACCGCAGGAGAAAAGTTTACACGCTACGGTTGGATACGGATGAGCAAAACAGCGTGAAAATCTAGGTTTTATTATGCAGGACCTGTGTGCACTATTCAGTAAAAATTTTCACCTTGCACGTGATCCGCACTTTGGACAATTGTTCCACTTGCTAGCCTTTACGCGTTTCCAATTTCGTCGTAAACGTAAACGAAGCGGGCACGGAATAAAAAATGCAGCAACAAAAAGGAGGCCCTTTGAAGTCGTCGTCCGAGATAAAAGTGAATAACGCTCCAAGAATCATACGCATACGTATGCCAAAAGTGTTTTCCCAACAAAGAGTTGGTAGCTACGCTTATTTAATCAAAAATATACTTGTGTACTTTTTTTCTTTCGGCTGTACCTACCTACTCCAGCCGGTGAGGTCACTCTAAGAATACTCGTGCATGACCTCGGCGAAGACGTCAAAAGCATTTCTCTTTTTTCGCGTTTCTTCTCGTTTGTGTTTCATTAGCATGTGGGACGGCGTGTCGCCAATTTTGGCAAACAAAACTGTTAGAGCCGGACGCCCACTTGTTAATCGCTTTTTAAAATCGTAAGCCATTGACCAGGCGGCCAACGCGCATATATTGCATCTATTAATTTTAATTCGAAAACGCGAAAAAACGAGCGTACGTGGATGAAATTGTTCGAATGCGATATAATGCGGAAGTTTGACTCGCGCAAAACCAGCAATAACAAACAATTTCATAGTTATAACTGCACGCAATCAGCGTTAATGTCTGCTCATGTATGCGCAAGCGACTAATTGCTTAATTAAGTGGAAAACAAAACATTTTAATGTAAATTCGAAAAGCTATTATGGCAAAAATGATTATTTCCCGTTTACATAAATAAAATGAATTTTATATTAAATGTAAATTGTAAATATTTAAATCCTCAATGTCCTCAACAAATAAACAATCAAAATAATTACATATTGACTGTAATTTAACTCAAAAAAGCATTTGTTAATGGATTTCGTGTTCCACTTTATCGATTACATAAACAATGGCGTTCATAAAACAAATCTAACCTTAAAATTCTGTATTCATATAATATCAAATAAATTATGAGCCTCTTTAAATGACAAATATATTGATTATGTGTTTGGCGCTCTAGTTTACCAACAACATTAATAAATATGGTGATCAATGGTGATGATGATAACATAACCTTAAAATCATGATTTTCTTGAACAAATCTTAAAATATTTACCTTAATGAATAAATAAATTTAAAGTTATACAGATCAAATAAATTAAATTTAATTGAAAAAAAAAAACGGAGATAATTAATTTAGCGCTCTACTTTACCGACGCCAATGAAATGTATGTTAATCTAACCGTAAATCCATGGTGATTTTCCCGCGCAGCTAGTAATTTTAAATATTTATAATTAAACGCCCTGCTTCAGAGCGCACATGGCTGCCAATAACTAATGAGCAGTTTATGAAGTAATTATATGGTAGTGATAATGCGCAGGATAGAGTAATAATAAAGTTTAATTATTTCGTCAATTGAATCTGCGTTGCGCGAGGAGCTTTGTTGTCGCCTCGTGCTGCAGCAACAACAATAACAGCAATGAACGCACAAGCCTTCCGCGTGATTTATTGCGGAAGTCGCTGGCTCACACAAATGGCTCTCAAATAAGCATCATATTTATGTTTTATTCATCGCAATAGTACGGCAGCTCGTGTCTCATGCCATTTGCCGCGACGCGCACGCATATTCGCAAATCTCGAGAGATTTTCCGCACGCTAATGTCACTCAAAAATCATTATTGCCCTCGACGACGCGCGACGCGCCAAAGACGTACGATACGTGGAAATTTCGCATTTCAATAAAATCGTCCGCCATGTTTTTCTTGCCATCTTACGTAATTCATACCCGGTAATTTATTATCAGTGTTTAAGGTTCGTTGTACGACGCGACGCGACGCGGCCAATCATTAACAATGAGCGGTGAACGCGCGCGCGCCTTTTTGGCATAAATCAATCACTAATCAATATTTATTATGCGCTCGTAAAATGCAGCCATCAAAACGTTTCCTAAATATCGATGCAATTTCATGCAATTGTGATGCGCACCGCACACGCCGGCTTGCCGCGCATGCGCACACCCAATCATTCCACAAACTATTGAGAATTCCTGAATTAATTATCATTTATAAATTAGCCAGTCTTGTGCATTTAAACGCGACTCTTTTCGCCGTAATTCGTATACCGCCTGCAGACAACAATGCATTATGCCCAAATGTCACTTGCATGATGTTATAATCAATAAATTTATGATTGTTATTAATAATTGAAAATTCAAAGTGAATGAGTTTGGATATTTAAATAATTAAACAGTTTTAAAAATTAATTGAACAAATTGTGTAGTAGGTATTTGTATCTCATCATTAATGATAGTGTGAAATTAGTTAAATATAATTAGCTGTAATGCAAAATGCAAATGAGTTCCACTTGTATAATTCTCGTATCAATTTTCTCAATGCAAGAAGTAAGTAATTAATTGCTCCTGATCCTATTCCCATGCGAACGCTCGATACCAATGAATACGATGAATATTATTTCAATAAGACGCGCGCAACAATGAAAATTGCCGCTTCGATACGCGCTGAAGCAAAACAAGCAAAATTTTCAATTTTTTTCTTGCCTCATTGTGTTCTCTGTTTATGAATAAGATCAGTAAACATGGTACGGTTACCAAAGAGAAGAAGAATTAACTGAACGCGCACATTTCCATGCGTTTTATTATGTCTGCCTCGTTTACATCTACATTTTCTTGTCATTTTCTTTGCGATTCTCAATCAATTATTCATCATTGTCATCTCAACCAGTGGTCCTCAAGTACGTGTCTATAAAATATGTGTTTACTTGTTAAACTCAAAAATTCACCAGGTTAGTTTTTGGTTCAAAAATGGTAATTTTTAGTGTTTACCAATTCTGCCTCAGGTTCAATTAGAAGCCAATACTACATGAAAGCCGTGTGCTAAATTTTATAAGAATGGGTTAAGAACTTTTGAAATTATCTTGCCCACAAAACAAAAAAAGAAAGACGTTTTGAGAAAAACGTGGCTAAAGTTTTAATAGCTCATAATTCCTTTAAGGATTACTAGTGTCTGAGATAATTAAAGAAAAATGAGTTTGCAACCGCAATGTGTGTGGCTTCAACTTTAACAACAATAAAACAAAAATGAAATTTCGTGAAATATATCGGACAAAATAAATATTGGTACAACCACTGTTCAAACAGTTTGAAACAAACCATAAATAATTCGTGTACTTGGGTTATTCTTTGTTTTGCTTGCTACACGTTGCCTGATTTATTAATACAACTGGTAAAGTGATTTTTTGTGTGTAAAATGTACCGTTGATACTTAGTCATTGCGTTTAATTTTACCAATGAATCATTACGGCGAACAATAATTGCGCTCCCGACGAAAACATTTCGTAATATTTATCTACAAGACGTAATGACATCACTTTTTATCAATTTTTAATACTTTACGTAATTTGAATAACAGACAACTCTGTGCTTAGTATGCATGCGAGGAAGTCGTCGCATATTGGATGAGCGAGTACCGTTAATAAATAATAATAATATTTTCATATCAAGCGGCGAAATTTACGTGTCCGGTTCGGTGTGCTTCAATTCCTCAAAACGTCGCGCATATGAATTAACATTAATCAAAAAGTTTTTAGAAACGTTTGCGCATATTTAATGCCATCATCATCAGAAACATATTCAGAATTCAGAGTCGTTTTCGTCAGCTTCTCACGCTAAAAATTTCAACACAAAGTGGTTACTGCCATTCGTCCCAAACGAATGTCCGCGCTTATTGATGAACGACGAACGCACACATTTATTTTAAGTGCACATTGCACGATGCAATTAAACGCTGGAGCGTATTTCCTCGTCGTTTTGCATCCGTATCCACTATTCGAACGACAACTATCTGTTCAAACATTGTCGCCCGGTGGCTTCTTCTTGCGCTCGCGCTCGCGCCATCAAAGCAAACACACATTAAGGGAGTTACGGCGCTTTACCAGGAACGCACATAAACAATCCTGCATCGCTATAAATCCCAAAGCAACCACACAATACACAAATACGCGCGGCAAATATATGGATATTTTTATCTCTTTTTCCCGTAGCTCATTGCGTATGCGAAATGGCAGTGCGAAAAAGACGGCTGGAAAAAGTGAACGGAACAACCGAATGAAAAACTGCTATTGATTTTTTATTGGCTGGGAACGCGGATTTCAACTAACAACAGCACATAACGCATGACTATGAAGAATAAGACTTTTGCTTCTGCGCAATGCGTTGAAACGAAATGAAAATTTCGCTATTTCAACGCACAATTCGCATTAAAAGTTGGAAATCGTAAAATCGTTTCATTGATTTGCCGACCTGTAAATTGCACTTTAACAACAGTTTTATGCAAGGAAATTCAATAATCGTTTAGCACAACTGTTCTTCTAACCGTTCTTATCACATACCAAGCGATCATAATCAATTGACTCGTATTATCTCGCAAGATAGTGGAAATAAATTCAATTACACTTTCGTACTCGGTAGGTAGGAAATATATATGTATGGAAATAATGAGCAAATGAGAGTTGAGCATTTCAATGGCTGGTGATTGCTAATAAGACAAAACTATGTGCCATAAAAACTAAATGAAACGCCTTGTAAATATTTGTCATCAATTAAAGTCAAAACTTGTTGCTTTCAATGCTAGGGACTTGTTAATTAGTTAATTGCGTCGGCATTGAATTGACGTGACGCTGGTGTCGCATCGCCGGACCAACTATTATTGAACATATGGTACTCGTACGTACCTGATGCGGCGATGAAGCATTTCGAGTGCCGAGTGTTTGAAAGTTATTATGATTGCTAGCTGTGTGAAATTTGAAATTTCGCGCGAAACGCGCATTTAACGAGCTGCGATGTAGGAATGCATGCATGATCACTTTCTACGCAACGCAACGTAGCGCATGCAAGTGAAACGCATAGTAATTAAGAGACAACATGACACGTTTGGGCAATGATTACTCACACGTTCAGCACCAATGGGCGTTGGCTACATTTTCGTACCGTGCGTTTTGCATTTGAAAATAACGCATAAGGCATTTCGAAAGTAAATTTTACGATTACGTCATAATCGCCACCATAATTCTCATCATCACCATCAAACGCATATAAATAAGGATGAGGACAAATAAGGCAAGGTGCGCACTTCACAATTCGAAGAGGTTTTATGAAAAAATGATTTCAAAATGTTGTCCAGTGGTTCCGGTTTTACTTACGTATTTGAAATCGAGAAATTTTTTATTTCCGGTCATTGAAAATTAAATTGTGCAGATAATTGAGAAGGAATTATTGTTCTACTACTACAAATTTAGTTAGAATTAAAGGATTAAGTTGATCAATTCAAATGAGATAATATGTTGAAATTTTTTAGTTTAAAATTGATTATCACAATAGCTATTAAGTATTTTAGAGACATCTTTTTGAAACTGAATTTGCAATTTAATCCACAATAAGCTCATATAAATTATTTTAAAAAATCTTGGTATTATTTGTTGATATTTGCAATAATTTAGATATATAGCTTTTTCACTTAAATCTGGAAATAAGTAGGTCTTACCTAAAGGCCTTGTAGTTGATCTTATACGATCTTAAAGAGAAAAATGAGCTTAATGTACTCGTGAAGGGATCACGACTATTGGCAATAATTTGCAACCTGCAGATCGATTTTAAAATAATTTCAGAGTAATATTCAAGAATTTGTGCTTAGATTTTAGAATTACATTTGTGTGAAATAGAATATAGAAACAGACGAACAAGAAAAATGTAATGATGTGAAAATTAAAGAGTTTTATTCAAGATATCCGGCGAGAATAAAGTTAAAAAGTGTAAATAGTGACCACTGTGCGCTGGCTTTCTTTTCGCATGTCCTTCGTTTTGTCTCCGAAGTTGGCATGCATGTGGAGGCGCGATATTAAAAAAGTTCGAACCATAAATTACGAGTGCGCAACCTTGATTTGCCCACACGGATCACTCCTTCGCATTCGCATTCGCATTTTACATTTGCGGACGCAAGAAACGCGAATTGATGTCGCGAGTGTATCGGACAATACGCTGACGACGCACGACGCGACGCCTCACGCGATGATCGATCGATCTCTCGTCTTCTTGTGTTTCATTTCGCATTCGGCGCTCTTTTATTGTCCACCATTACATTTTACGAGCCGCATGTAGGTTGGACGTTTAATTGAATTAGTTTTTCTCGCAGCGCCCGATTTATTATCGAAGGCTAATGAAGAACGACGCATTCAATTCAATGCATCCCGCGCTAATATGGCTTTATTATTATGTATGATGAACACATGCGCAACGCACAGACTTAAACGTGCATTACATAAATGCCGCGTGCATATTACATGCTTGAACACACATGAATAGAATGGAAATCATGCGTTCGCGTATGATGAATGGAAACCAACCGACGAATCGTGAAGAAATCTATGGCAAAAGTGGCTGAGACAATGCTTTAAAAGTACAATGGCTGTACAGAGGAAAAACTCACATTCAACTTAATATTTTAAGTGTGTACTTAAGAATATCATTCGTTCGTTCTCGATACTTGCTATTTTATATGTTCGTTTTGTTCAATATTGTAATACATATAATATGGAAAGTGATCAGTTTCTCTTTTCTTGAATCATCGTAAAATTCTTAAAATAGCCTACATATTTTTCATTATATGCGTCAATTTATTTACATGTTGTTTTAAATTAAGCGATTAAGTAAATGCACTTATCAATTAATTGATTTCGGTTAATAGCAAAGTTAAGCAGTTCTTTTATTACATCTACGTTTAGTATTTAGTCAAGAATACCATTAACAAATGTCACAACAAATAATGCATTAAAATCAAAGTTATTGCTATTTGTAGCACAGTATTTGCATACGAATTGCGCTAAATGTTTTAAATGACAACATTTATATGACATTATCTTTTTCTAATTTACAATTTAAATGTTCAGAATTACTTAAAAACTGTAAATCTAATCAACATTAAACTTTCATTCAACTTATTATTTATAATGAGACCAGCTAGTCCAAGAAGGAAAAAATAAAAATATATTCAGAGGATTCCCGAAAGTAGAATAAGACTGAAAAGTTGTGATCAAACTGTTTAGTTTATCGACAGAGTAAACAAATATACTTCCAATAACTTTTTGAAATTTTGAGTAACTATGATCTATTTACGAATAATTGTAGAAACAAATTATTTGTAGTTCAGCCAATTGTAATCATTTTTAAATAAAAAATGTTTATGTGGTAAAATTCTTTAAAAAACGATTCATAACACAACAGAAACAAAATCAGATAGATTTGATGATTTCTCAGCTGCTCAACTGTAGGTAAATAACCCCTTAATAATGTTTAAAGTGAAATTAGAAATAGGTATTCAAGATGGATTTTAATTACCTACTCACCTATCTTTAATCTTTAATTGCTAATATATGGCAGTCTTTAAATTTGCACCTATGTTTATACATACAAATTTATGTTTCCTCAGCTATCAACTGACATAGGAATTACATAAATGTAAAGTTATTTTAATTGTTGCAAATACAAAGTAACTAATAAATCTAGAAAATGTAAAATATATTTTTAAGTTTTCTCTTAAACTAGTTGAGGTAAATCGCTTAATTCTGCATATGCATCTATTATTTACATGGTTTTCAAAAGCTACTTACGTGTAAATCCAGGGATAAGCTATCTAACTATTTAAATTTCTTGACATTTACTTAAATTCGAGTTTAATGTAAATTGTATAACTGTATAAAAACGCAATTCTCAAACCGTATTAATTGTCATAGAAATAGAAATGTTCCAATAAAAAAATAGTATAAGTATATAACAACTTTTACTTTCAGTCCTCGACCCTGTTCAAAGACATTATATAATGAATTAATACATTATTAAACATTCAGAATGCATGGCAAAGAGCACTCAAGAGTGTTGCCTTTCAAGAGAAAAAGCATCAAAACTCTTCATGGTGTTTGCATTTGCGAGGAGCTCGCCTTCCTTGGCGCTCGAGCTCTCGCTCGAATATACAATGCGAAAATATCGTGTTCATCACGATGATGGGCTCTAGCTGGTTGGTTGAAGAGCGCGCGCGTTGGTCATTTACCAGTTGCCCGCTTCTTGCTTTTGATGCAGAGGTAGAATAAAAGCGACTGCAATTAAATGCAATTAACAAAGGAATTAAGCGTGAAGGACACGTTTTTTTCATCCGTGTGGCATTCTGATGTCTTGCAACGATATCTTTACTTTTCATATGCCAAAGAGCGTAATACATATTCATTGCCATAAGTATTATTAATTCAGAATTTATGATAATTCCACAGTTCATTTTCATTTTTAATTTATCTAATTTACGAACAATTAGTTCAACGAGTTGCCAGCAACAAGTTTTGTTAAGTGATTTTAAAATGGTAACAAGATTGAACTATTATTAAATATGCATTAAACTTTAGTTAAATAACAATTTAAAATGCGTGTTATTAATTCAAATGAGAATAGATGGCTAGTAATTTAAGCTAGTTGGAGTTTCAACGTTTCGACGAGAAAAAATTCCGTTGGCGAGTTGAGCAACAAATAATGGAGGAATGCAGAGAGTTAGAGACTATTATTAATGTTGTTAAGAAGGTGGATGTGATATGTAATGCTAAACGAAGTTGGCGCATAATAAAATGAGAATCGGTATAAGTAAAAGCGAAACCAAAACAAGACGATGCGCAATGTGAAGAAAAAATGCCTGTCTAGTTGTGCATTCAAGGAGAAGCAATTCGTAATTAAGGTTTTACGATGATTTAATTATATAGATGACTTTAATTTTTAATTATTTCATTCACTTGCTACATCCGTAACCTCTGAATTTAGAAGATAATTAATTTTTTGTTCGTGCTCAACGGCAGCAAGCCGCATAATAAAAATGCGCATTTCACGTAAAACTTCAATTTTAATGAGTCATTAACGAATTTTATCATATTTTATAAAACTATACGTATCATTATAAAATCCACGAGCAATTTCATACATTTTTATGCAATTTTTATTCAAGTAATTGGACGTTTATGGATAAATATTCCCATTGGAATTATTGACTGTGCAAAATGCATAGCAAATGATAGAAAAGTAATTGGCTAATGTTTGCGCTTAATTTACTTATTCACACACAAATTGGCAATGCCGTTCAGGAATGAAATCTATGAATCCGGGAGCGAAATCAATTAGAGCGCTCTAATTAGTGCTTCAACTAAGTTTAGCTGCAACATCTCGCGTTTCTTCCATCTAGAGAAATTCACTCTGCTAATTGGCTTTACGTACGATGCGCTGAGATGCTCGGTAAAAATATAAATACAATGTTACTATTGCCAATTGCACATTTCATTTTCATTTTTAACGCTCACATTTTATACTTACTTAGTTTCTCGTATTAATTTATTACTTGCAGTAAATCAGCAAATGCATTGCGTTGCATTGCATAATGCAGTTAAACAAAGTTGTTCGCTTCTTGCATTGCCAGCGAGAAGATAATAATAACTGGACGTTGCGAAACAAATAAGTTGAAAACTAAAATCCGATTAAAACTGTCAGTTGATATTTGGTCCTTCGGCTGGGCTGGCAGTGAGTTCTTTCTCTTTCATTGATTGGAAACACACTGAGACAGTGATTGAACTTCTGAACCAGTTTTCAAGCAATTCCCATGAATAACCTCATCAATATTTTACATATGCTTCTAACGCGCCTGACGTTGATGATGTTGTAACATCTAATTTGATAGACGAGATACGCCGATGGAAGACGGAAGTTTGTAATTAATTTAAAATTATTAAGTAAATTAAATCAACAGTATCTGAAACTCGATCACGAATTGAGTTATGTAACTTTCAATATACCATGATGGCCATGATGCCCACCGCTGCTATTTGTTTTAATGTAATAATTTGTGTTCATAAATAGAGAGAGAAAAAAGTGTCTACTTTCATCAATTGTGCAAGTGCAAAATCGTCGAATATATCTCTTTTTTCCAAGTTTATTTGCCAATCTCTTTATCTATTTCCCATATTTTTTTTTTTTATAAATATTTTCAGAAATGTTCCAAATACACGTGATTTACAGAAGCGCATTTTTTATAACACGATTTGCGGTGATTGATATAATTCGAAAATGGTTAATCGCAAATCAAAAGTTCAAAAAGATTTTGTTAGTTTATTAGTTTATTTCATCGTTGAATTATTGATTTGTTAAAATATGCGTTCATAAAGAAATGGTGAAGGTTTGAACACAAAATTGCAATTTTAATACTCGTTTTCTTCGACTTTATTTATGTTTTACAAATTATTTTTAAGAAAATTTAAATTCTTTGGTTCATGTACTAGCTCGACTCTTTGTAGGTAATTATTGAATATTTCGTATTGATTGGATTCATAGTTTCTGAGTAATTCTGAACACAAAGTTGAAAGTTTGCGAGATGATCACAGTTTCCATAATTTTTGACTAATTATGCTAAATGAACATATAATTAAAAGTGCTATCCCTTGTCTAACTGCTTAAATTGGCATATTAAAAGAAATCATTACTAAACATAATTTTGCTGTCTAGGAATTAGTTACTTTAATTTTGCTCATTAACGTAAAAAAGTTAAAGACTTGAAGAAGAAATTAATTTAGTCAAGCTTGAAAGTACACTAAACAGTTAGCTATTTTGTACGGCGTGCATTTTGTACTTAAAGTGCGGTTGTTGTTGTTGTTGCTGATGATGATGAAAAATTACAAATTTTGAATTTCTTGCAGGCATATAAAATCAGCGATCCACGGAAGTGACTGCTTGAACGGCTCGCCGTCCGAGTCCAGAGAACAGTTAACTTTTTCGCCAATTCGAATCTATCAAATTAGCGTTATTATCCGGACGTGTTTGTTCTACTCATCGTTCGCGCGAGCGCGCGTACAAAACTTGACCGAAAAGCAACCTTAGTCAAATGCCCGCTGGCGGTAATTACGAATGGTAATAAGATGTAAATGAACATGCGCCATCCTCCGTCTAAGTGCCATGTCATTAACCAATCCGGCAGTGATTAATTGCGGTTAATTTGTGTAATAAAAATTATGCCCTTTTTTTCGGCCCGGCCACGCTTCATATGTTCATCCATTACGAACACTTACTTAATCCCAAAACGCCAATTTTCCACCTAATCTCGTATGGATTTCCATTCGCCTAAGCCGCCCTGAAAAACGCCTATTAACTGTACATACACTCGAAAATCGATTCGCTTAATTCATTCATTCATTCAGCGAGCACTTCGCCTCTCACATCCTCGCCGGCATTCGGTGATATTTCGCAAATGCGCAGATTGCCCGTCGATTGCTCACCTATAACATTCAACCTGGCCAACTTGCATAAACTCTAAACGCGCCAGCTCAATGCAAATCTCGCATTCACTCGGAAAATATGAGCGCGCGAGCGCGCATTCGTGCGTTTTCAATTCGCCACGCGACGCGTCGCTTATTATAATCGTCGATCACAAATAATCCTCATTGAAAAGTGTCATTAATGCTCAGTGCTTGCATACAAACTGCTTGTTTATCGCGCGCATATCCGCAATGTTTCACGTGCTTACGGTTATTTAGCGCTTTTTATAACGTTCGTTCGTTGGTTCGTCGTATATGCGCTCGCGCGCGCAAGTTTGGTGTCCTTTCTATTCGCCTCTTTAAGTGTATTTTTCATTCGTCGCGTATTAAAATGCAAAATCCACACACACACACACACGCATGCATGCATGCATATGCGCCTTGAAGCGCGCACGCATAAAACGCGAAATTACGTACCTACTCGTTGTGTAAACGCAAAATGCATATGCATGTAAAAGAATACAACGGAGAGGAAAAATCCTACGCCACAAGGCAATAGCCACAGAAGGAACAAGAGAAAAAAACAGCGGGCGCGAGCGCTCGAAGGCTGCACACAACAAACAAACGTGCGCACATATGATGAAGCTTTGCCTGAAAAAAAAAGCAAATGCGACAAAGTACAATTAATTCACTCGCTCGCTCATTGCGCGCGCGCGCTTGGGCTTCGTTACTTTTTTGCGTTTCGAACGCAGCGAACCAAAGAGACGAAATAATGCATTAATGCACTTCGACCATATATGAACACATTGTACGCAAGTGTGTGGTGCATGAATTCATTCACATCTACGCTTGTTTAACTTTTGTCTCTTTTGTTTGATTTTTCTGGCCGTTTTTACATGTTCAAACTCTGCCTCCTGTCTTTTTTTTTGTTCAAGCCTGGGATTGCTTACGCATTTATTCACCTTTGGAAGTAATAATAACGCAACGCTAATTAATGTAACATGAAAATACAAGCAAGAATATTTTTAGCAAAAAAATATTAATAAAACATGAGAGGATTGCGAATACACAGCAAATAATCCTTAGATGGAGCGCTAAGCTTCAAATATGTTTCAGTGGATATTTATTCAAAGTAGATTACAGCAGCAACATGCTGTCTGGTCCAGCGAGAAACTCTCGAGTAAAAAGCATCTGTAAAAACCGAAACAAAGCCGATCGTGTTAAGTAGATCAATTTATACGCGTGCACTCATGGCTAATGACATTGAGCGCGGTAACATCAGCGCGAAATGAACGGAAACAAATTGATTTTGAATGCATCACTGACATAACATCAGGCGCTACGCATCGAAAAAACAACAACAAATGAAATTAACTGCTTTAATGCAGGAGCACGTCAAACGCCTAGCCTAAAAACTGATTCGACTAATGATAGAGTAAAGAGTTAGTCTTTTAACATTTAGCTTATTACAAGGTAGATGCAAACAGATTAGTTCTTGTTAACCTAGTTTGAAGCGAAAGTAAAATAATTTCTCATTCTCCTTCGGCTGGCGCGAGTCGCGACTTGAAACTCGTGGATCAAGTAAGGTAGTAAGTCAAGTCGGCTCAGCGCGTTTTAGTAGCAGCAGTTACAGACCAGTCTGAGAGCTAACGCGCTTATGATTTTCCATTTGCTTCAATTATCACGAGCGACCTTTATTTGTTCGCCGATCTCGATGACATATTTACACCTACAGCGCAATGCGTGCGCACGCATTCAATTTCAATGCTAATTGAATTAGCACGCAACGATAACAAACAACTCACCTTTCGCGTTCGCGAGCGTTGCAAATCCGACAACGGCGAGACAGCAGAGCACTGCCAAAGCGGCTCCGTTCCTATGCAAAATCATCATCGGTTCCATTGTCCGGCTCGTGCACTCAACGTAGACATATAAGCGATGACAACAATGTTTTAATATCGCATGTGGTTGCGCGTTGCGGCTCTTCACGAATATCCAAACTGCGGCTGGACACAATGATTTTAGTGACAAGCGCGCCGCCACTCAGCGATCAACATATTCGTCGACTGTCGACGAAGAGGAGTCTGTGCGTTTGCTGCTGAGAGACTCCAACGAGTATTTCTTGTTTTTCCTTGGACGGCGTTTCAACGTTTATCAGGCTTTGGCCAAATGGAACGAACGCGCTTATATAAGTTAAGTAAGTAAGTAAGTTGGCGTTCACTCGCGCCGCGCAACCGTCTCAGCTGAACTGACTGAACGCACGAACGTATTCTTGCATCTTGCAGGCTGACGACGACGGGGACGACGATGCTTAGCTGGGTTTCGAACCCACTACCACCACGTCCACGAACCGTACACCTCGCTTAAGTCACCTTTGCACGCTCGCGCTGCGAACAACATAATAAAATCTGGTTTGTTTCACCTGGTAGACGAGTCATTCATATGGACTTAAGCCGCTTACGTGCTTTTGTAATGCTGCTCACCTTCTTCAACTCATCGCGCGCCCTTTATGTGTCTCACTCGGCGCTAGCTTTTTGAAGATTAATAAAATCTATCAGTTTTAACATTAAAATTACACTTTCCGGAATTTCTAACAGATGTACTCCGAAGTGAAACAAATGCGGAACAATTACATCCCTCATTTGGATAATTGGAAACAAATTCTCCACGCTTATTGTAATTGCCATTTTAATATTCAGTTTTCTAATTAGCTGGTGGCCGGCTTTCAATTAACATGTATTTTAAAAAATGCATGAATAATTCAAGCAAGAGTTTCAACGGATTTTATGGCAATTTCAACGCAATTTGGGAACTAATTTATAAATGTCTAACAATTACCACACGTTATACTAATAACTCAGTTGACAATGCCAACTCGAGGAGGAAATAATTTTTGTAATAATTATAAGACATTACCTTATTTTTCTTGGGAGATCTCCAGCGCTAGATAAGAAATCGTCGCTTCTTCCTGGTCATGCATTGTCTCCAAAGTGCCCCGAACGTTGGCAATTCCCAAGAGTAGTTGCTAAAGATTCACAAACATGAAAAAGCTAACAATAAAAATAATAATTACGCAAATGATTTTAATATCACCTAATAAGTCGTCGTAAGACTCATTAAAAACGCGACTGGAATGAAATGTTCGGTAAACACGCCAACAGCCAACTGAAATATCGCATCTTATGGGAATTTATTTTTCACCAACGACGACGCAAGATACAAAAGCGATACGAAAACTTGTGCTGCGCTGTTGACTTGGCGATACGCGTGTAGTAAAACTTTGAATATGACTTCCTACTTCCTTGGGAACCGAAAAGCATTTAAAGCGCGAGTGCACTAAATGCTCCTCATGCAATTTCAGCGCGAGTGCAATCGAAGACTTAAACTAAAATACAACAAAGATTATATCTCTCCTATGGAAGAAATAAAAGTTGGTTATGAAAACTTCAATTATAAACTTAACATTTCATATTTTACTTGAAAATAACATTTTCATAAAATTATATTACTCTGCTTAGAATGCAAATATCATTGGCTCTAAATATCCTGCGCTTGCTCAGAATGGCCCGGAAGCACGCTTTGGCGTAAATTTAAATAATAATCAACGCTCGCGTTTCAGAAGTGATAAAAGTTTAGATAATTGAAGATTGTCACGCAGACACTCGTCGCGACAATTATCACAGTATAATAATGGGAAACCTGATAGCTCCGTCTTGATGAGCTAACAATGTGGGGTAGCATTCGACATTGTTTCTTGTACAAACGACGCACAAGTGTTTCGCTATTGCGTGCCAGAACGCATAGCTCGAGGTCGTCGCGCGTTTCATTTACGTTCTTGTAAAAATGTCCAATCTGCTTGTTCAATAATTCGAGGGGTATTTCAATGGCGCGCTTGAAATACGGCAGCGTTTCTTCGAAGATCAAATCTTGCGGCTTTGAAATCGAACGCACAATCACGTACGGATCGGCAATGTCTTCGTTCTTCGTAATAAACCACTTGGCTTTT
Organism: Aleochara curtula; assembly: GCA_963978815.1. NCBI lineage: Eukaryota > Metazoa > Arthropoda > Insecta > Coleoptera > Staphylinidae > Aleochara > Aleochara curtula. Next base: position 11,494,752 of record OZ022216.1, on the reverse strand, counting down.
ATTCGCTTTTCCTTGAGAGTGACCTCCCGAAATCGAATATCGGGTGTAATATCATATTCATCTCTGCCCGATATTAATAACTGGCTGGTATTGACATTCATCGGGCAATTCAAGCGCGTCTCATCAACGTCGTATAAAAATTTATTCTCCAAGTGTGGCGGTGCCGTGCATTTAATGTTATTGAACATGTCGGATCTGAGATCGGTGATGTAACGCTTGAGGGGTCGTACAAAGCAATCGCATTGCATTTGATTGCCCTCAAAACGCACAATCGTCACATTCTTGACCATCAATTCGCTCATGTTGCGATCAAACACCAATCGATTATTGCGCACGTCAAGAATGCGCAGCGAAGCATTGTTTATGTGTGCCCATGGCAATCCAGTAAGTTCATTACCGGCCAAATATATTTCAGACGCATTTGCCGGTAGACGGAATGCTTCCGGTTCAGTGATGAGATCCTCCAGATTATTGAACGACAGATCCAATATTCGCATTCTCGTCAGATTTCCAATAACACCTTAAACAACAAGACAATGCGATTATCCTCTTGTGCGCTATCAGTGCACGAAATGAAAAATCTAATGCAACGCCACGTAAATCTCTTACCGCGCCGTATGTCCGCGATGGCATTGTGCGATAAATTGAGTTTTTCCACTTGTTGAGTGCCGAAAATGATATCGTAAGTGAGTACCGGCATTGAGTTGTAGGATAAATCGATGTCGCGCAACCTGTACGGGAAATACGGATTGCTTGGGAACATTTTCCGGCTGACGAAGCTGACTTTATTATGGCTTAAGTCCAACTGAAATTAACACATTAAAACCGGACTAATTATAAAGCATCCTGACTTACTTTTTCCAATGATAGACAATCTTCTAATAATCCATGTGTTTTATTGTCCAATTTCTCTATATTATTATAAGACAAATCCAATTCTTTCATTGCAACTAGTCCTGTAATTAACACAACAGATGTTCAGCAGGAAATAACTTGAAAATAATGCAAACCTTTAAAAGCTTCAAGTGGAATAAATGTTATATTATTCTGTCTGAGATCCAAGATGATCAATTGCAATAGTCCATCAAATGCTAGATTACTAATGTTGCGAATATTATTCTCGGATAGATCCAGCTGGAATACAACCGGAAGTCGTCCGAATGCTCCTTTTTGTAAATTTGTCAATTTGTTACCCTGCAATATCAAATTTGCTTCAATGTGTTTACAGGAAATTTGAACGTAATACGAGTTGCGCAAAGTTTGTACAAGTTGTACGGGCAAAGTTTTGTTGACTCTACGTTGTATGCATAATTTCTTATCAGTACCTTCATGTGCAAGTATTGCAATGCGGACAGGTCGCTGAGAGCAGCCCACGGCGGCGACGAAATGCCATTAAAGCTTAAGTCGAGCCGCTGCAGCGTGAGCAAATTGGCAAAACTCCCCTTGTCCATATTCTCCCCGAGGCGATTGTGGCTCATGTCGAGCGTTAACAGCGAGTTCATGCTCGGCCAAAGTTTCGGAGGCAATTCGCTGAACTGATTGTAGCTGAGATTCAAGTGACTGACAGATATGGGTAATATGAAAAGACTGGAAAGTTCGTTGTGACTTAAATCCAACATGCGCATACTGGCGAGACGTGTAAGGGCGCTTTTCGCCATGTCTTTCAATCCATTATGACTTAGATTCAATTCCAATAACGTTGGCAATGGACCGAATGTGCTCGGCTTTAGATTTGCTAGTGCATTGTAAGACAAATCCAGTGTTCTCAACGAGAATAATGTTTGGAAGACTGCGTTGAATATATCTGATAAATTATTATGACTTAAGTCAATGGTGTGTAATTCATACAGCTTTGGAAATGTATGCCTTGGTATTTTGGTTATTTGATTATAGGATGCATTTAATACTTTTAGACCAGTCATGTTCCCTAGGGGCACCTAAAATAACATATGTCAATACCAGATACTAATAAACTTCAAACTAATACTTCACCTGATTGAGTTCTGTGAGTAAATTATGAGTTATGATTAAATCAGTCGCATAAGTTGTTTCATCGAATGCTCGTTTCGGAATGTTTGCTAATTTGTTATATGACAAGTCCAAACGTGTGATATTGGCACAATTTACAAATGCTCCACTTTCAATCTTTGTTATAGCATTCTTTGATAAATTAATATCCGTTAAGTACACATCCTTGAATGCATTCTTTTCAATTTCTTCAACAAGATTCTCAGACACGTCAATGATTTCAATAAATCTCAATTCGAAAAACATTTGGAAATCAATTTTCTTGAGTTTATTTCTGGCAAGATCGATTGTTCCAATGCGCTTGGCATTACCAAAAGTTCCTCTGCCGATATCGCTGATTAAATTATCACTCAAGTATAATCGACGAAGATAGCGCATTCCTCTGAACGAATTTGAATCAATCCTTTTGATTTTATTGTGTGACAGGTTCACCACTTTAAGGACAGTATTTCTTGTAAATGTTCCTCTAAAACAATATAAGTTCAATGACAAATACTATGACAATGTGTAATAACTTACCTTGGTAGATCTGTGATACTATTATGAGAAATATTACACCATCCCATCTTAATCAAATCCGGGAAATGAAACGAATTAATAGTTGTAATCATATTGTGACTCAAATCGACGACTTCAGCTTCACGCAAACCCTTGAACTGATTCTTTTTCAATTCTTTCAACTGATTACCATGCAAATCGAGTACTCGCAACTTGCGTAATGGCTGAACAGTTTCTGGATGCAGCGTCGATAGATTCCCATTACTTAGATGGAATTTCAGTAAATGGCCTGCCAGATTACTATTAAAGAATGCATCTTTTGGAATATCGGAAATATGATGACTATCAAGTTTTAAATGAGTTAAATTTCCTAATATCTGAAATGTTCAATTGTTGATTTGTACATTAAGTAACGAATGAAAAATATTACCTTGAATGCAAGGGTTGGAAACTCTATCAGGGCAGAATTTAATACTTCCAGTTCGTTGAGAGTTTCATTTATTCCAAGAAATGTGTGCTCTTCAATTTTTATTAATGGAGTGTCAATTATGTAAAGTCGTTTCAACTTTAGCTTGTATAAAAGACTTCCAAAAAGTCTACCTGCCGAAAGGTAATTGAATTTTATCATGTTGGTTTTTCCATTATTTTATATACTTACTAATATGACATTTTTTAATGGTCAGACTTTCAATAGGTAACTTAAAAGTTGCTAAATTATTTAATCCAATACTCATAGATGCCAAATTAGCATTTTCACATAAAATATCAATTCCTTCATCTGATTCCTGGATGCATTCGCAAGGATGTAATAAAAGTTTCTGCTTTGGACATCGATACTTTGGTCCGGGGGGTATATATTCACCGTTGATATAAACCACATTGAATAGTATAATGACTAAGTAAATAGCCGCAAGCTTCGTTAAGAAGTTATTCATGTTTGACATCTTTATTTATGTATTAATGACGTAAAGATTTGTAATTAATGAATAAAAATGACTAAGAACCTCAAGGCTGAAAAGACTTTCTGCACTTTTTGCTCGTGTCTGATTTTGTTCTTTATAAATAATTAATTAATACAGAAGAAAATTTCTGCATGTTTTTTTTGCGTTGCTTGAAACATTTTCCAACGTCGAACTTTCCGTATACATATTAACGCCTACAACATCGATTTAAAGCAGCTTCTTGCCAGTCGATTTCTTCGTGTATTTTTCTTGGCTCGAGTTTTTCTCTTTTATTTACGTCGCGAGTTTCTCCACGCTGATACAGTGTTACGGTTTTTCTCTCCTTCTCGCCCCCTTCTTCGGGTCGCTTTTTATTCACAGTTTGTTGTTGGCGATTTTCATTGCGAAAGTTGCGAACGGCAATATAAAGTGATCAACACCACAAATTCTCAAGTGTTTCTCAAGTTTTGGGTCAGTAATTATCGTTTTTCTGCTGTGACATTGCTTAAAAAAGGTTTACACTGTTTCACTTCTTCTGCTACTTATTTATTATGCATTTACACTTATTTGTCGATTGGTTCTGCCGATTCTTGCGACTAAAAGTCTAAAGAATAAGGATACCATACGTTTTACTTTTGTTCAAGGAGAACTGCTTTCAACGTGGAAGCCGCTTTGTACGTGAACACGACAAGAAGAAACATTACACTAAGTATAAGGAGTTTTAGAAATGTCTTAAACGCACTGGAAACTTCTTTGAGTTCCCCTACTTTAAAGTTCCACGGTCTTACTTTCTATAAATAATTACAGTTCTTTACGGTAGCAATTTGTTCTAAATTAATTGTTGTTTCTAAAACTATTAGACAGATTTATGTTTCTATCATAAGGAAGTTTTTCAAGTTTAGTAATTTATTATATTCTTATCAAAATGTCTTGCATGCGGACAAATCACGGAATGTAAATTGAGAATTATTTAAAATGTTCTGACGATTATAGCGACATCTAATAGCAGCATGCAAGTTATGAAATAACAGCCATTTTACCGACTAATTTGAGAATATAAATTTGTTGCATTATATAGAGTATATAACAAACCAATTATAGTTAATAACCATTTCTCGCAAGTTGCTGGTTTCAATAAATTATGTATTGGCTTCTTATTATAATAAAAACACATTGTGAAAACTCGTATTAACTAACTTACCAAATTTTATTGCTAGATAGCGCCAGCAGTTTGTTGACTTTCTTAGTAGTTATCCTGTTTTTAATTTAAAATTTGAGATGACGGCGTAACCGGCCACACAAAACGATTATATTTTAATACGTAAAGAATTTCTGTACTTGCATCCTCCCTTAATTTGCCTTCTTTCTTGGAAACGGCCATTGTGGATACATATGGGGGCATTTTCTTGCCTATTTTAATGATAGGGCCCCATTGCATTCACAGGATTTTAATAAAATTCAATATATGCTGATGTTGCAGCTCTTTGCGAACTTCAGGGTTTATCTGAAGAAACGTGCGAACGATTCATAGGACGAACATGCAGCGGAATTCTTTACACATATATAGGAAAAGATTTACTAATTTTACCTTAGACTCTAAAATTGCATCTACTTAGGAAAGTCAAAGTAATGGGAAGTCAAACACCATGTTTAAATAGTTGTATTTAATTCTTTATATTGTTATATAATTTAGGAATTGCATAGTTTAATTAAGTGGCAGTAAAATTTGCCGCTCATTTAAAGTGCAAATGACTTGACAATTGCAACTTTAAGATAATAGATGAAACCACAGACAATAAGATTAAAATAACATTCAACACGCTAAGCGCAATTGCAGAAGAATGAATTATTCGGTAAAATATTGATGCTAGTAATCTTATAGTCTCTTTAAATCTGCATGTACATCATATTTTTTATATGCAAATAGTTTTGAATTTGTAGAGAGTTACTATTCACGTGGCAAATAAATGTATAATATATCACATGTTTGAAATAATGTTTCAAGTACAAATAAAGAAACGGTCAACTATTTTTAAACATAAAACATATCAACTAAATCACAATAAGTTTGGACGTATCTTATTAAGTAGCAAAGAGTCAACAATAAATTATATATACAATATACATATATGTAGATAAATATCTGAATTAGCAACGTTCACATATTTACTCTTTTTCATTTGTCAAATATTTGCTGGCGCTTACTTAGAACTCAATACAATGTGTTGGAAGAGCAACTCATGATTGAAATTACAATTAATCAAATTAATTAATCTGGTGAATTTGATACAAGAATGATTTTGCTGGAATTACTGATCCAATACCAACAAGGAAAGTGAGAACTTTACTAATCTTATATATTGGGTACAAAAATATAAAACCGTCATTTCTAGTATTTCCTCATTTTTTGTTCTGGTTAACCGTAAGGGAATTTCTATTTTGTTTGCAATCATGTTTCAATGAACTTTACGCTAATTTCGTTCTACTGATGTGGTACGTTGATGATATTTACTCGTTTATAAAAAGATCTAACGAATTTGATGTTAATTATACATTTTTAGTTTTCAATTAAGTTATTATAGTTAACAATCTACGTCAAAGTAAGTATTTAAAAAGCCATTTCCATTGAGATTACTTGGAACATTGTCTTAGTTGCATACTATATAAGAAAATTGTAATTCATTGAAAAACTTTCATATTGATTGATTTCCTTAAACTGGATCTGGATCACTCTGCCTCTCACTAATGTTATAAATTTTGGAGTATGAATTCCGTTATTGACTACAATCTGTCACACTATGCAAAAGGTCACAATCGTCGATCGGTGACGTTGTTAAACGTTACGAATTACTTTATACATTGATAGAGCTTTAAAAAATCGAGAAATTTCTTTAGTTTTAACGCAAATGATTTGTTGCATGTACGTTAAAGTGTTAGTGCTTAATGTATTTGGAATTGTTTATATGTTCGTATAGACACTGCTGCTTTGCTTATAGCATAATCTTATCATTTCGATTACCCTTGGCTTATCGCATTTGACGTGCTTAATGTAAAAAGTACTTGTAATGAATTAGTCAGACTTAATGGTGCTTTCACGTTCCCAACGCACGCGCAATTTGCTGCGTACGCCAGTCAGTAGTTTCAACCGCCACTAGGAAGCCTTCTGCTTCTTTCTGGGATCCCGGCGCCGGTCCCCGCTCTCTGGATTCGCTAGTATTTTGAGATCTCTATAGTCCAGCTGCAAGTACCATTCAAAAAATGACAATCGCCCTATTTGCGTCGATAAATAACTTGCCGATACTTTAACCCACATCTGCATATGTACATGTTTCGTGTCAGTAATCATAATCAAATTCAAAATAATCAAGAACCCGTCATTAGTTTTCTGTACATAAATGAGAGAAACGTTAAGAAGTACCAAAACCCAGTGCCTGCCATGAAACATGCGTACGCAAGTGCGTTGTTCTAATAGTATTTGGCATGTTATAATCAATTAATTGGTAATAATTACCAGCATTTCGTTGTCCGGCACTCTTGATATCAGATCAAGAACTTCATTGTTCGGAACCGCATGTGGTCTCAGTATTCGCCTAAAGAATTTGTTCGTTCCCCAAAGCATTAATAAATATCTCACTGGCACAAAATATAGAACAATCAGCGCTCCGCACAAGAGTACAACAGCGACCCATGATAAATATGGAACTGTAAAGTTAAATGTGCTAAAAGTTAACAACCAATTAGTATTTTACAACTTTATAATCCATTTAGCATATACTTGATAACACTCTCGCCGAATGTTGCAATCTTTCCAATAGCATTTTGCACACCTTGCGTAACTTCCTGAATTGTCTGCAGGCGTTCTTTAAGACTCTTCTTTTCTTCCTGCAAATATACATAAGATGAAATATATTCCAGCAACTTAGGTATTCAATAAAATATATAAATATCTTTCGTCTAACTAAACTTTGTATTCATTTTCTATTGATCTCAATGTCTACTTTGAGTATCAATGAAGAACTTACCCCAAGAATAAATTAATCGGCAGACATAAGAGATATCAAAATGATTATTTTGAACTAGTATGTTTTAATAACTGACACGAATCTACTTTTACTAATGATCCCAAAAGACACAACTACTTGTAGGACAATGTGTCTAAATTTGTTTCTGATTTTCATGATTTCGATAAAGTACAAAACAACACCTAATCCTAATGGTTGAGCCTGATTTCTTATTCAATATTTACATGCAAATAATAGATATGGACTTGTGTTAATTAAATAAATATCATAAATGTGGAAGCATTTCTACATTACTATAGACATACTGCATCAAAACTTCAAATATACAGAGTAAAATAGCAAATGGTGTGGTGGTGTTTGGCTTGGTGGTTTGTTGGCAGCGTGTAAGATCGTGAGAGTTGAAAGATTGACATTGGTATGTGCAATATGTGAATTGATCCAAAATTACGTAGGTCTATAGATATGTAGAAACGATTCCTTACCTCAAGTCCTACCTTCTCCTTCTCTTCATCATCCTCATCTTCAAGATCAGAATCAGCCACCTCGTCCCATGGCACAGCCTGTGGTCCAGCTAACTTCCTGATAACAAATTGTTTAAGAAATATTAGCAAACCTAAAACAGGCACCATCCATGATTCGAAATAATAGCAAATGACAAGCCAGAAAAGCAATGCCACAAACGATTGGAATGTTGACTCCCATTCAAAGCAATTCCTATAAAGAAACAACAACTCTTAATCAACACAATCTTACTCAATTTCAGCATGATTTCACTTACTGTAAAATCTTTCCAAATTCATAAAAGTACATGATGAGCGTTTTCAAGCGAAGCACGTTCTTAACGAACACTTGACGTTTGAACTTCATTTCACTCTGCATGTATTTCTCTTCGCGGGGATTAAGTGTGCGTATACAGGCACGAATCGGATTCCAGATTACAGTCATCTCGAGAAGGATCTGTGGCGAATTGCCTTTGGCGCGACTCCTTAGCTTTTTATCCTTCAATGCGTACCAGCGCTTTTCCCCGTTCTTTATTCGCAGCAGCGGAATGGCAATCTTTCCGAGAAATTCGACTTTATGATCACGATCCTCGTCGTACACAGTGAGCTCCAATACATTATTGATATCCTTGACATTAAACGTGAAAATCTTCTGCCATGAGGGCGATAACGTCTTGTATTCGGTTTGCGTTTGTAGGCGCGCATTCCCAAGTTCGAGCACACAAAAAGGATCGCTTTTGCCACCCAGATCCGCAGCAGCTAAACCCTGTGCGCGAAATACTTTGACCGTCAGATGACCGACGTCTTTCAAGTTGTGAAAAGTTTTATGCCAATCCTAAAAATAAGTACTCATTAAATCGATATCTTCGATGTATTAAAGGCCGCATACATAACGCTGTTCGATCAAGTCTCGTTCGCGGGGCGTCTCTTCGTGCGTCGAAAGGTCAGAGATTGTTTCCGACGCAGTTGTCCCGCTAATGGTAAGTAGGAGATGTAGCGTACCGGCGCCGTCCTCCAGTTCTTGCCATAAACTATGTGTCGTTTCACGCTCCAATTGTGTTAGATCAATGAGACACCTGCAACGATGCAATGATGCAATTTCTTGCAAATTCATTACTTATTCATTAGGCATTCCAATACACACACATACCGGCCTATAAAGTCATCCCGTGACCTATCCTTATCCCACACAGTAATCTCCAACTGCTGATCTCCATCATCATACAAGTGCAGGTCAAATTGTTCCAACCACTTGGGATTCAACGAACGCCAAATAATTCGACTCTTATACTTTTCGTTGCCGAGACTGCAAAGATTGTGTAACATCAGCAACATTACTGCAGTCGGTAATAATATGGAAGGAGATTTAATTAAATAAAAGACATACCGAAATTTTGCATATGGATCCGAAGTACCAGATTCTGGATCACATGCTAGGAGATTCTTACCCTCGACGAGAACGATAGTGACCACCGAGCTCCAGATTTGAGATTTGAGCCGTTTGTTCACATCGGTAATCTTATTACGTTGGAAGTACTAAAAGCATAAGGTCAAATAGTCACTTCTTGCAAGAAATTACATTAAGGTTATGTAGCTTTGTGCTGAAAGTAGTCATCAATTTGCGTACTTCTCTTATTTTATTCGTTTTCCATTTATCCCGCTGGTTATTTTCAATGCGAAGCAGGGATTCATCAGAGACACTAGACCGCCCGGAACTAAAGCTTTTAGCGCTACCAGTTGAGACTGTAAGGGTTGACGTCGACCCGCGAATGTCCTCAAAGGATAACGAACGCAAACCGTCGCCGAAATGTTCATTTCGTTCGCAGCTGTAAAGTTTACATGTAAATCGACGAGAACTCGTGTAATAAGTTTGTTTCATAATTTCCAACTTAATGATAATGGCATAATCGATCACGTAAAGACCGCTTAACATATCTGACATTGTAACTATAATGAAAATGTCTTTCATTTTTATGATTAATGTTAACAAATTCGTGTATTTCTCAACTCGTATTAATGCAATATCTTACTTATGTCATCATATTTCATAAAACTGTTACTACAAACCCAAAAAAAAAGAAATAAAGAAAAGGGGTCACGCTTAAAGATTTTTATCATTTGTTGTTTTGTTTCAGAAATGCTTTAATAAAGTGGTTTTAATAAAATGATCTCGAAAATACCATTCAAAGTTATCTCTACGATCATTTTGTTAATGAGGCTAATAGGTATAAAATTTGTTCAAGTTGCTTATCAACTGATAATACATGTTAATTATAATGAGCTGATCGATTTTGCCAATGAATTTCATTTACCTAGCGCTAGATCGTTTATCACAAATATCCTCACTATATTTGCGCTTGTATTTCCGTTCATTACTACGCACTGTAACGTCGTTGTTGTTGTGGCTTAAGTTATATGAAGATCTGCTGATAAACGGGCGCAAAATTAACGAAAAGGGTTTGTTATCCGGCATGGGATCCTCACTAATCCAGCTGACATCATCACTTATATCAGTCACAGAGTTTAAACTGATTGAAGAGCTTTTCCGCTTGCCACCTTTGCGATTAAACTGCAACTTTGTCTTCATCTTGCGCACAAAATACTTGGGCGAAGGACATGATTCGAACATGTTCTTGCTTTATGAAACGTATGTATGCACTTTCTTTTACTTTCTAGGAATTGCCGATGCGCACTCTTGTCGAGGATTACATGTTTGATCGTGTTTTGAGTAATTATCTCTAAGTACGCGCTTTTTATACGCGAGTTGCACGCACGGAATTGAAATGTGCGAGCGAACGCGTCGTGAACGTTTATGTGGCGCGACGCAACCCGTGCGCTTATTTTATGTGAACGCGATGAAATGGGAAACGTACAATCAAACCTGCATTACGAGCAAACAGACGATTAGTTGGCGCAATATCAATATCAATCGCAAAACATCAAAGTCAACGCTAAATCAATAACTGCAACTTGGTTCTGATCGTCAGAAACTACCCCCGAGACGAAGCGATATAGAGAAACAATCAAAACTCAAAATGATCCATAAACATTGTTTGCGTTTATATAATTTGCCAGTTCGTAACTCAATATTTGCTTTTATGCGCTTTCATGACAATCGTACTTTTTTATTACGCCATTGCACAAAAGCAAACAGACTGTTGAATGGATTGCCAACCGCAGATGTGCAATTGAACATTTTAATTAAATCCATCCCCATGACGAACATTGACGGCTATCTAATATTCAACCCTAGTTTATAAATAGAATAATAGCACATTAGTTTCGCACGTCATCATAAAAATGCCTTCAATCTAAAGTGATTGCCCATAACTATACAATCGATAATACGATATCCTCATGTATATTACGCGATAATTAATATTCCCCAGCAAGCAACATTTCTCGAGAAAATAATAATTACTTGTTTAGGTTATAATAAACTTTGGAATAATTTAGATAAAATTGTGTGGCAAACAGTAATTAACAGCCGCAAGTAACCTGTGCACTCAGACTCATTTAAATATTACTTCCAATTTATCCAATTAAAATTTGATGAAGGAAGTGCTATACGCCGTTATCCTTTCAGGTTAATTGCAAGTCTAGCCATCAAACGAGATTATTTGCATTTTATGACAGTTTTGCATATCATTCTCTAAATATTGATTAATTGTATGTTGCGATTTCTATCAAAACCCAAACAAAACAATTATATTTATTTTGCATGTCTTTTTCTGTCATGACCCTATAATTTATAGACTGGAAGATTGCGAATGAAACGTAATGAAATATTTCGCAGAAAATGCAATATGAAAATAGTGCGCTCAATAACCAGCCATGAATAATAAAAATCGTCAATATCAAGCAAAGGAAATAAACAAGTTAAATTGCCATATTCTTTGGTTTTCTGATACTCTTATAGCCTTGTTATGCATTGACTTTCAATGGAGCGATGTGTATGAAATTTATAATGAATTTTCAATATCAAATATGTCACTTTAAGTGAAGAATCTACGTGCAATTTGCCATATAAATTTTTTCTCAATGCCATATTAAAGTTTTTTATTAATTGGATGTTGAGTCGTTAATTTTAGCTATTGATAACTTTATCAGGTTAATTTTTAACAGGTACAATCGCAATGAAATATTAAAATAAATGAACAATAAATATTATTGCCACCTGTCATTACAATTACTATTAATGTCAAATAATTCTGTATCATTTCAACTCTACTGTGATGCAAGGTTTGCGTGGTAAACTGATTAATAAATCATTACATTCAGTAAAATCAATACCTACGTAGAATGCATTGCATGCATCTGTTACCGGGTGTAATGCCTTTCAATGTATGTTCAGTTAAATTGTGCACAGATAGTAATATAATTGCATATAATTACGCATTGAAACCTATCAATTACACGCGGCGAGGTACAACTTATTCATGCATGTAATCATTACACGATTCCCTTTAATTAACCCGCAAATTGATGACTTCAAACAACACTTATTCAACTACATTTTGATACAGATTTAGAAAATTAAAAAACACTCACCTGTTCTTTATCTTCTTGCGTTTTCGGCTGCAACGTGACATTCAGGACAATTTCGCCTAAATCCACTCCTGGTTTCGCTGGATCCGCAAGTGGTAAATGCAATTCGGAAGATTTTGATAATTCCATAGCTTGTAAATCCAACTGTGCTGCACCCATAAAATCATCCTGTAAATTGAAATGAGCATCAAATTCTGATGATAGTCATTGACGAGTTTCTAATGTCTCATTAGAATGTGGGTGCAAATTAGGACGATTAATTGCAATCGTAGCGTTTAGAATACCTGTAATCCCCAGTCATAGTCAAAGACTTTAATCACGATCGGAACGAAGGGATCCTCCACGGGCACCGTGAAACTTTCATCCCATACCGGATTCAAATCCCGGTACACGGTGCGTGATTTGTATATCAAACGCCCGCCACATTTGAATTTAACATAGGGATCGCTTGTGCCTGCGAAAAAGACGAATTACATTCTTCAAAGGCTGCTGCTGGAATGTTTTCATCGAAGCAATCAAAACAAATTGCCCGATATATCAAGCGTTCGCAAATTATAATTCGCAATGAAAATCTATTGATTGTACGTACCATTTTTATCCATGGCAGCCAGGCCTTGGCCGCGCTTAAGATAGACTCGAAGTTGGAAGAATGAGTGCTGGCGCAGTGCCGTCTCTCGTCGGCGGGTAATTTCATCGCTGCTGGTGAGCTGCAACGGGAGCGCAAACAATTTATCTTAATATTCATCGCTCATAGTGATCATAAAATTGAAGAATTCTCTCAAAGATTATAACAAGTTATTTCCGTCTTCACCCTCAACATGCTTGCACTTTCATATTTCTTACTTGCGTAGCGGCTTCGTTTATTTTCACTTCCTTAGGCGCAAAAGGCGCAACTTCTTTCCGCTTGAATCCCAGCGGAGACTTTTTCATGAGATGAGTCATATGTTGTATTTTGTTATCACTTTATATATCCTAGAGAGCACACAGTGCGCAAATAATGTAATTGGATAAACCCATACGGAATGTTTGGACATTGGCGCCAATTCGATTACCGTCCGACTTCCCGGACGCTTGGCAATGCGCTACTGACTGATGGAAAATGAGAATCAACATATATGTTGCGCAAAAGAATGAGTGGCTTGCTCGTGAACAATTTAATTAACTCAACACACAACGCATTATGCCAATGTGCGTTTGTAGACAATGCGCAGGGTTGCTATTCTCATGGCGTAATGTCTGCCAAGCCTAATTAATAACAATTACGTAACGAGCTTGTATTTACCCGCTGAAAAGGGATGAACAAATAGAAAGGGTGCGCGCATTAATTTCATGGGTGTGTTAAATTAATGTCATCAACTCATGGAATCTTCAACTGACTAATCTCAGACGTTACAAGCGTAAATTAACAAAGCAAACAAATGCCGACTCGCCAAGTGAAAGTACATAAAGGATTCACACTTAATTAACGCTATACATGTTATGTATAATTAGAAAGTCGGTATGTTAGTGAATTATATTATTATTCAGGAACTTACTGGAATTAAATCAAGACCAGCCACGGCGCCTGGTGTGGGGGCTCTAGGCCTGGGTGATCCACCAGGTGAACTGTGCGGTGTTTCGCTGGTGGCGCACGTACGACTTAGCGGCGAGTCTGTAATGTATCGTAAAGACATTGCTGGATGTTAATCACTAGATAATTCACATTGCTGTAGGTCATGAGAGCAAAATTGAACTGGAAGTTACGATGTTAACCACCTACCAACATCAATTTTAAAACTGACGTCCTGTTTTCAGCACCAAAAATAGCAAAAATAAATCCAACGCCCACAAGCGTTTGTTTACACAATGCACACGCATCCTTAACGGCGCATTGTTTATAGTTATATCATAAGGACAAACAAAGGCATGCGTTTATAAAACGAACGATAAGCTCGACGTCAAGGTAATTGCATTATTTAAACCGTCAACGAATACGTATGCAAACTTATTCAACTTCTGCAAAGTGAGAGAACGAATAAATTCAAGTCGTTTTTAGTTTAAGTGCTGGACTATTTGTCCGCACATCCGTTGGACTTTTGCCAAATTCTGGACAAGTTGCACTATTTTATAGACGGTGACTACACGTATCGTAAAGTTCATAGATCTGTTATGCTTATAGTATGCAATAAATTACGTCAAAAAAAAAATAAATAAAAATGTGACTTAAACAAGAGGAAAGTATTATTTCATGGGAGTATTTGATGAAGTTACCTTGATGTGTAGTGTGAATCCGATGTCTTGGACTTTGGGTGCTGGGCGTGCTATGATCACTACTCAGATCGGCGGCGTAGTCAGTGGTCGAGTCCTGTCGTCCGGGTGATTTATGCCGCCTCTCGCGCTTACTATGACCCCACCGGCTCTGCAACCATTCAAAATCACGTAGTGAATGAGAGAAGCAAGCGTGCCACGGGATGCAGACTTAGAATGGCACGCGATGACGATTCCAAAACCCCGTGCGGCGCGCGCGGAATGGCAAAACAGAGCGCATGTCAGGTGCGGCGCTTTTGCCGCCACCACCAGTGTTAGAATACACAGATATATTTACGTGGATGTTTCAACATCCGTCAAGTCAATCTTTATAAATTACTAATCGGCCTCTGCGGCCCTATACATTGATAATTGTATTCCAATCAAATTGACCCACTGAATTTATCGATTTTCAAATTGCCGCCGATAGTCACTTGTTTGAATTTGCAATCCGGTGCGCTTCGTCCATATAGGTCAAGTTGAACATGAATAGCATGCACAACAATGGCGCATAATCAATTTACCTTGAGTTGTGCGAAAAACGTGTGTGCTTTTTGGTAGACGGTGATATGTGAGGAGCCTGGCGGTGCCGCCGACCGCGGCCGGACTTCCGGCAATTCGCGGGGGCTGCTCAGCTCGGAGGCCGACTTGCTCAAGTGACGGCCGCCCATTGACGGCGAGTGAGACATGTGTCGCAAGTCGGATGACTCCGCATCTTTGTGCTTTTCTGTAACAAATTCCAAGCAAACAATTTAATCAATCATTCGCTTTGCTGACATCTACCGTCTATTCACTTCTTGTCAACGTCCTTTGGGCATTACATGTCCATAAATAACAATCAAATATTCGTAATATAATTGACAATGTAATAAATCATAGATACAATACATAAACAACAAGCTTTTACCATATTTGTCACACAAACTGCACAACTCGACAGCACTATGGTACATTATGAAGCTCAGGTTGGTAGCTTCTTTCGCACTTTCCACAAGAAACATCTACACCAAGTAAGTAATTAAATTATCTTTGAACAACTTTAACCGCAGCTAGAGTTGTACAATCTCGTGTAGTAAAAGTTATTTAAAACTGTGTCGTCCTTGCTCCAACGAATGTTAAATTGTAACTAAAAGACAGCAAACAACGAGCAGGTTTCAGCGGCGTTATAGTCCATTTGTGTATAAAGCGTGTGCTAATCAGTGTATCCGCGTAAACAAATGTGTTTGCTAATATTGCATAAAAACCATGAAAACAGACGAGTTAAACTTGCATGTGTAAAGAAATTTACCATAATGGAACCTCTCGCTATTATATTTAGCACGCTATTACGTATACAAATTGTATTATAGTTCAAAAAACTAGAATATATCGTCATTTAAGATCATATGTGATGTCTCATTTGAAAAGCCAATCGTTTACATTTTGCAATCGTTCTGATATCACTTATCGTCAATTACCTACATCGCTTACGCATCATAGCTTTTACTTATCAGCAAATGAAAACTACGTCAATAAAACTACGTAACTATGCGTAAATTGACTTGATAATAATAATAAAATCTATTAAATCGAATAAAATGTGAATTACAAATTGGATACCTGCTTAAAAAACTATAAAAATAAAACGTATAAATTCGTGAGACTTGAAAGAATAACAAGTTAAAGAGTTGAATTAATTATTCAATGACTCACGACTCGTCTGTTTGTCTAGCTTATCTTTCAACATGCATTTCCACTTTCCCATTCATGTATCGCTCTTAAATATGCTCACGTGCCTGGAATTTCAGGTATTTACTCACTTTGTTAGCTTATTATTACATTACTGCGTTCATGAATATGAAAATGGAAGGAAAACTGATTATAGTGTATTCTTCATTGAAATAATAGGTACTACCCTCATAAATAATTACCGATAGCTTTGTTGTTGTTCATGACAGGATAATTAGATTTGCGTTTATTTAGTTTGGACGCTCGATGCTTTCGTAAACAAACTAAATGGCAAATACGCTAGCTGCTGCACGTAAAATAAGGAATGGTTTATGCTTTTTCATATTATTGTTGATTTTTGATTAAATATGAAACACAATTTTAATATTTAATTAAACAACGGCGCTGTGCTAATTTGTAAACCCGATAATTGACTTCTAGTTGTTTTTATACCGTTCATGTTACGAAAAGCAATTTATACACGAGTAAAATGCATGAATACGAAATGTATTTTAGAATCGTATGCTTGTTGCGCACAGTGATTTTTTTCTCTCGTCTCGTCCTGGCTTATTATGCATGTAATTAGAACACGTACAAGCTAATAATGCGCTTAAAATGTGTCAGGTAGAATCGATAAATTAACAAATGACTTCACTTTCGTCGTCGTTTAGTTGCGCACGGTTCATTTCCTCGCCGTTTTTATATTCCTTGTGGGTTAAAACTTTTAATCACAATGATAACTTTTTACCGCAACCCAAATTTTCATTTCAGTTTAATTGAAAATACACTTGATAAAATGTGGTGCAGATAATTAAAACAGAGTGACTAACATAAATGTATTAATCAAATAAAATAATTGCACAGCAGTAAATCACGCGTTTAATGAATAATTAAACTAGCTTTATAACGCACATTTACATATTGAAAGTGCATCGAATATTTGCAATTTACGTGAATACCCCCTATCATTAGCTTAATTAGAGCACACGCCGGAATCGCTTGGACATTTACAAATTGCCAGAATTAAACTGCAGACGACGTTATTAGTCTATGCAATTCCGCTTCGTTTATTGGATGGAGTAGGTACATGCAAGTTGCGCTTTATTGAATTTGTAGCTGCTAATTAATTAATCAGTAGCGTTAGCTCGTCTTTTTTTTATCAAAAGTAACACCATAATAACTCAACCCCTTGTCAAATGAACAAGTCATTCACGATTTTGTTTTGACACGTTCGTTAATTGCGTATTCATAGCATGCGACAAGCGTTCAGAATGCATCATAACTTGGAAACAAGTCGAACAGCATGGATCGGATTAATGCCAGGCGCGTTTGCTTGAAATCAGCGCCAAAACAATAACTTTTTATGAGTATGCTATGACACAAACACACAGCTATTGGATTTCCCGCTCGGCCGTTACACGCATGCGAGTGCATGGAAATTGCAAGGATCATGCGATCATCAAGGATTAAAGCCTCCAAAACGCTGTAAAGTGCAAGTGTGTGTTCTTCGTTCGAAGTCAATGTGCTTGCCATTGATTTTTCTAAGAGAATTTAAGACATTAGCTCTGGCTGCAGCCAAAGACGGCATTTTTTGGTAGAACACTTACTTGACGTGCTCGGCTGATCGAAATTGTTCGACGGAATCATAATAGGAAGACAACAATAATCTTTGTTGCAGCACTCCAGGACTGTACGCGGGGATGCTACCAGGGAGCAAACACTCGACGAAGAGGAGAACGGTGTCAGGCGGTTCGAAGACGATGCTCCAATGTCACAGCGTGCAGCACGGGCGGCTCGAGTTCAATGGGGCAGGGGTAGCACGTTTTTCGATACTTTTTCATTATTGATGGCGCGCTTTTCGTTCGCGTTCACATTGCAGCGCGCCGGACTGCCGCTGCTACTGCTGGTGAGAGAAGCAAACGTGATGCCGCCACACACTTTAATTCATAACGGTCTGCCGAATTATCGCTGGAGTCGCGTCGCGGCGCACATGCTGAACAAGTGCAACTACTGACGAATAGTTTCACAGAACATTTTCCGGCAAGCGCCTTGCAGGTGGAGGCAGCGCGGTCGGGAACGCACGCACGATGCCGGCGTTTCTCCACACAGCGCGTTTCGGCGCTCGCAACGGTCGGCGTGAAATTATTATCGGGGCAGGCCTGCCACCGCCGCCGCCAACGCGCGTCGCCGCCTGACGTCGTCGCGCCCGCAATTATCGATCTCGCCCCTCTGTGCGCCGATGAAATTCCGCGCGCACACATGCACACACAGTATGCGAACGCATTTTGGGTGCCACTGATCTAGTAAACTACCTCTGCGTCCAGCTAAATATAAGCCTCGTCCCGAGTGCGAACAAACAAGCATCTGGAGCAAACGCTAAACAACAATAAAGCGCATGCTGTTAACGCATTTGCACGTAGTGTGAACCTCTTAAATGTTGTTATTAAAACGTGCTAGGATTCGTTCGCTTAATCCCGTTGGGAAGTGACATACTCTACTTTATGTTCCGAGCCTATGAAAGACAGACACGGTGGCGCTAAGGAAAGTGTTAATCCCCAGCGGCTTTAGTCTCGATAAAGCATTTCAGCGCGCAGGAACGCTTACAAATCCGCACGGTGCGAGATTAAAGTGGCGGAAATAAGCTGAAAACTATGATACCAATCTCTATTGATGCCAATTTTAAAGTGGCAAACTGAAATGCGCTCTCGCAAACAAAACTCGATTGACGTTCCATCACTAGCTAGGGTATTGTTTCAGTTACACACTAAGTGTTTATTTTCGCATTTGTTACCATACCAACTACCTTAATTGTGATATCAGTCCCGGTGCTCCATATACAATTACCACTCCCACTGCAGCGAAATGCGAGACAACAAACAAGTACAGAATAAGCAAGAATGAGAAGCCGGTGGCAACATTGAATGAAAGCACTAGCTGAATGCAATCGCACACTATTTTACCTGCGTGTTTGTTTGCGTTTGTCTTATCTTTGATAAAACATCTACACAGCCGGCGCTTCTTTGAGCTTCTGGTGCAACAGTACATAACAAGTACGCGCAACCGAATGAAATCGTTGCAGGAAGCACAGTGTGTGCCGGCTTGTCAACTGCTTGCAAGTACCAGTGTGTAATGCACGCCAGTCATGCTCAATTGAAGTATGCGAGAGAATCTGCTGGTATTTTGCCAAAAACGCAAACTTTCGCCCGTTCGCGTGTGACACGTCCGCAGAAGTGCGCGACTGTTGCTCGCTAACTTACGTAGACGTAGTAAAATTATTCGGAGCATTTCCTTGTTTCATTAGGCCATTACACGCTGTATGAATTGAATAAATAAATGTCTAAATAGATTTGCGTAATGGATGGAATTCTACCATATAAGTAAATTGTTAAATTGACCTCCTTTCGTAATAAATTATAACTATGCGAAGAAGATTCATTATTCACTATTAGTTAATTCTATATACTGACTATAATGAGGATAATTTAAAAAGTTATAGAAAAGTTTCAATATGTTACGATCGTTAGAAAGTTTTTGAACAAGTCTGAGACTTAAAATATATTTAAGAGTTAGACGCGACTATATGCAACCACACATACAATAGACCTAACGGCACCTGTATGTACAAAAGTTTTAAAAGTTTGTTATGTAAGCATTGATCGATTGAGGATAAATATTTCATTGTAAGAATAATACAATAGTTAGTATACAATTATAGCACAAACGAAAATATGGTTTTTCGTGAAAGCGCGGCCGACAAATCAGTCATTCTTACCTGTTCCACGAATTCGTATTATTCGTTCTCGTCTCGAAACAAATAAACAAACAACGCGTACTCAATTTGTATGCAAAGTGTATCTCAGAAAAGAGTGGAGAAATACCTGGCGACAGTTGGGTGTGTGTGGCACACACGCCTCGTTTGAGCTGTATGTATAAAATCATAAGCAAAGTGCGCAACCTGCGCGCGACTTAAGTAACATGTGCACGCCATAAACGACGATGGTCACGTAGGGCAAATGCTTCCGTCACACCGGCGAAGATGTGCGGAGCATAGATTTGACTTGAAGACAATAGCCGTTCGCCTCCTGCCTTTCGCCGGCAAAGTCAACGAAGTCAGATTGAGTCACCATTATTTGTACATTCAATGAAATCCAACGGCTTATTCACGCCTATCAGGCTCTCTATATGATCATCCTCGTCGACAGCGCCAAGCGCGCGACAAACGAGCGATGTGTGTGGATGCCCATTGAAATCCAAAACGGCGTTGACACTCGCGCACAATGAGCGCTGACTACTAATTAGTGTGTTAGTAATCGGACAAATCATAAACTTGTTGTTGCTGTTGCTTCGTTGCTAGCGTCAATCCACACCCTGTATTGATGATTGCAAATCTAAATTTAAAAAATGCTAGATAGCAATTCAACATACACATCCTTTAACGATATAAAGCTGATAATAAAAATTGTACTCTTAATCATTCAATAATTAAAGTGGTTAATCATGAAATGATAACAACATTAACTGTATATACACTACAGGAATGTATTCCGCGCGGGTTTTGTTTGATTTTAAAGCAGCTAGCCGCGACTCTCTTAACTTGCTCGATTAAAGTGTGCCGTATGGTTAAAGTGCCGTGATAATTCATAATAGTTGCGGTACGATGGTGATAACCATACAGGTAGATGCGCTCATCATGCAAAACACATCGACAAGTGGGGAATGTTCCAACATAGCGCATCGCGCCGTGCATAATATGCTATAACAATTAGGAAATCACGTCGTCGAGGAAAACACGTGTCCCAAAACGCATAGCCACACACGCCAGGCTAGCGCAAAGGAAGTCGCATCGTCGTCGTCGTCGACGACGTCGTTGTCGCCGCCACCAGAAAAAACTGAAAAGCAACAAGCGCAACCAGCAATTGTCCAGTCGACATCAGCACGCCGCAAAGTACGCTCTCCTCCGATCTCGACTCGCGATCGAAATATTTGTCAGTCATGTGTTACACAAGTGTTTGTTCATAAGCGTTTTTGTCAACGCAAAGTTTACGTTAGCCAAGAATATATCAAATGCAAACAGAAAGCGAACGGGCGCGGAACGCTAACCGACACAAACTTTTTCAACTTATACGTCTTCGCAAAGTAAAAATATTGTGGTGCGCGCTTCGAAGTTGTACAGTGCAAACATGTACTTACTTAAAACGAATATTTCAGCCGTTTGCGTGCGCGCGCCTTGTTTCGAGGAGGTTTTATGAGACACAAGGATTGCACCAGAGCAACAGATGCACTTGGCTTATTTTGCATATAATTAAGCATAATGCATCTGCGTCTTGCAATAGAAATTTGTTGACTAAGAAGGCAAGATGTCGGCATAGCTGATTGTATTTGAATAACGGCTGTGTCGCATCGTTAGCCACCTTAAGTCAACTAAGTAACATCATATTGATAAAACTTATTACAACTTGCCTAGCTACTAAACAATAATGTTCAACTATGTTTATTTTCTTTGTTTCATTTATGTATAACAATTTTGTGAATTATGTATGATTTGTATTCATTGCATATTAGCGATCAAATAAATTCTATAAATATTTATATATATAACTCAGGAATATTTGTTCACAACTTTCCAATGATATAAAATATACTATCACATAAATTTCCTACATAAAAACCAACCTAGGAAATATTGCTAAAAAAGTAATTGGAATTTGTACACGCGCTTTGTAAATCAAGTGTAAATAACAACGCTGTGATATATTGACTTTCCATTGACTGTTTCTGTCCCCAACTTATCAAGAAAAAAATCAAACATTTGTTTAATTTACTCACTTTGCAATTGTAAAGGCAAACGGTTCTACTACCTAAATCACTTAAACTTTATGTCAATTGTATTGCCTCTTCGCTCACTTTAATTCGATTTTATTCGTCTTTTAATGTTTATCTTGAAGTATTATCTATTTTTAAAACGTTAAGCACTTGATTCCTATATAAGTAGTAACTGATGCAGTAAAAATTCCTCTAAATGCCAATATGTTTTTTCATTATAAAATTATTTAATGGTATATTGTCTAATCTACACGCCTAATTTGCAGCTATTTATCGTGGACGTACTCTCAATACTTACAGATTAATATTTGTCCCTAATTGAAAATATTAATTATTGTATATGTACTTTTAACAGAGCGAATGCATATGCGCATAGTGCATGGAAGCGAATATCTTTTGTGTTTTTTGTTTATTTGCAGGTGTAAGAATTGTACGTTAATATTCGTTGATATGATATAACTTTCTAACTTGCAAATATTCTAATTGAATTGGTGTTCAATTTGTGTGAGTCCTGTCCTGTATACTGAATAATATAAAAGCTGTTTACAATGACAAATGGTGATAATGCCATCACTTGCTAGATTTCTATTGCGGTTGTGCGAGCTGGTCATCTAGTTTTTTATGTACTTAAGCAAATAGCACCTACATACATTACTTAGTTATAATGCTACTACCTTCACGTACTGTTTTTCCTCTCTTATAACATCTGATAATCGTTCAAATTTGATAACTAAGCAACTAGGACTAGTATTGATTGGTAACTATCGGTATTCATACATGTCATTGAAAGAGCAACTTGTTAATGAATGCCAGTTAAAAAATATTGCTTCGGTTATGACGTTAACGCCTTCAAATTCTATTCAATTCTTTCGAGCTCGCAATTTGCTCGCAACATTGCAAAATGTTTGTTCGCATCATTCATCCGCAGAGGTGATAATTATTTTACGGTTTCACTCGGATTTCTATTCATCACCGCGCTTGTTAAAAGCATTTTCAATTAAAAAGTTATCCTAAGAATTGCGGTTCCTATTACTCATTTTTTTGCATAAATATTATAGAGTTAATAATAATCTATTAGTTAATAAACTCCCCAAAATTTGTTATTGCAGAAATATTGCCAGCACCCATTATATATACAAATCTAATTGAAGTCGTCGAAAATGTAACTTCCTTCATACGATACGTCGCATTTCAAAGCGAGCAAGAATTAACAACTATATGATAATTATTTGTATCACGCCGTTTCAACCTAAACCCTTGAGCCAATTATTGCTTTATGTAGTTTTTGTGCAAGAATTATTTACATATATTAGCACAGAAATTGCAAAAATTCGCAATATTAATAGCCATTTAAAATGCCTTCAGGTCTTTTCGAATTTAATCTAAAAAAATTATAAATCTCTGTCATCATTTTGCGTGCGGACACACAATTTAAATAAACTACAAAATTTTCTCTTCCTTATTAAGGCGACTCTGGTAATAATTTGGCAACAATTGTAAATTACCAAAATGAAAAAAACTAAATAAATTTTACAATACCCACGATTCATACGTAGCCGTCCAAAAGCAAACAGCCGTCCATTGAGGAAACTGTTTGACAAAATTCTTGAAGGAAACGGAACTTTTTTCGTTTCCAAAAAGGTGCTGCGACGTGACTGCCATATCAAACGTAGCACCTTCGTGGTTTGCGGGCACCTATGACAAATCAAAATATTTATTACAATAGCAATACATTGCAGATTCTAAAAATAAATTACTTTAAAAACTAGATTGAGATCAAATGTTTCATGTTTTAGCCCTCGCCCGAAAAACACGAAATATGTTTTGCGACCATTCCAAGAGTATGTTGTTTGCAAAGGTTCGCTTGTCAAACTCCAACTATCCAGTTCCACACCCTTAACGGGAGCAAATATAATACCCATATGCGCTGGTCCTTCAGCTGATATATTCCACCCTCGCATCGACTCAGTCTTAATGTGTTGATTGATTGTTACAACTGGATTTTGTACTTGCGGCTTAGGACCTGACAACCAATGCGTTTTCCATATTAAATTCATAACTGGAACAATATACGGCATTCCACAGTATAAATAGTCAACACAGTCCTGATCGACAGGGACAGCGTTTTTCATATCATGGACGTATCGATCAACAGTATGAGGACTATTAATGTCAAAATCAATGACCCAGTATCCAGTTGATTCATTTACAATCGCGCCAGAGTTATCATGGAATGTACGTCTTGCGTGCTATAATTGAAAAGTTTGCTTGATAATATAGTCATATAACACCGAATAAAATCTCTAACTTACAGCAAGCATAAAACGTTGTGGCGCAAGTGAATTCACATCACCTGAGTACGGAAAACCCAAAGGCGTAAATATAAGTACAGCAATTGATAAAAGGAATAATCCCAGGAATAGATTCAGAATTCTATAGGTTTCTTTGACTAGTAGAATGATTGGTATGGCAAAACTAAAGAGGAGCACAAACATAAAGCTAACCATTAGAGCAATCAACAACTCAGAGTTGTTACCAGCTCCAGAGCGGCCCATAATTGGTATGAATAGATAAATGGCAGCCACAATCAAATAAAAACTTTGCACAAACGGTAACCCCATTATACTGATGTGCATGAGCAACCATCGACCATCGCGCCATGTTGACAAAAACTTCGAGCGCAGCAAACTGCCGAAAAGAGGAAAAATCGACCACATCATAGCAATGAAGCTCGACCGTATACGCAAAACAATTCCTGCTAGCAAGACAATCGTCCAAATTAATTGATATGCGTCATAATACAATTGAAATATTGACCATGGCCAAACGTCAATATCCTGCAAAATGTAAAGGAGTGTTAAAACGCAATTCTAAGAGGTAGCTCCAAATTAGTTATGTTTATTACCTTATGGTAATATTTTGCGTGCGCTAAGGTAAGTGTCATGGCAACTAATAAAGTAGGTATCACATATAAGAAGAACACCCATAAGGGTCGCGCATACCAGCTCATTGTACGTCCCAAAGTAGTCACCAACATTGCAATTGCGCATGCAGTAATTGCAGTAGCTAACCATGTAATCCACACGCCCGCTACGCATTGAGTTAATTTCAAAATGTACGTTTTTGGTGTCATCACTAAAAGCATTGAGACCATAAATGTCGGGTGACTTGCATTCAGCCATGATTAGTTACCTTTCATGTTGTCTTTAATATTCACATAAATTGAATAAATCGACAATATCACAGTTGTAATATTAACAAGATCTGAGATGGCCATCGACCATCTCACTACAAACGCCCCTAGGAAATCGAAGAAAACCAAATGTCCGGACCGATGGCTGTCGACATCAGCCAATTTATGTCCTTGAGCCATACCGCGCGCTAACGCAAGTATATTATCACCGGTGCGCTGTAATGATCCAAGCGGAATTTGTTCGATCGCATCGTACTTTGTATGATAAACATAACCATTGGCAGACCACGCAAAATCCAGACCGGAGACATTACCAAAATCACGGAAGATGCGATAATCGGTATCTCCGGGCACAATGCCACTTTGAAATATTTCCTGCGCCATTGAGGTCGCAAACGGATAAGGCACTTCTTCCGAATAAGTCTCTAAAAGCCATGGGTGATTAGGGCCAGCCTGAAACAGCACCTCTCTGCCGCCCGCGCCGCACGCTTCCAAGTTGATAAACGCGCGGACCTCTTTCGCCCACTTGTGCTGAGTAATGAATCCATGCGATGCTGGTAAAAAGTTCTCCTCTCCGCCATTGAAAAGGAAAACGATGTTATGCCGCAGAATTTTTTCCGATTGCGAAATGACACGTAGTATTTCGAGCATTACCGCGCATCCTGCGCCATCATCGCTTGCACCTACAAAGTAAAAAACAAATTAAACAAATGTATGCACGTTTGCTATTCAATCCTAACAAGCCTATCAATTAAGAATTATCGCGTTGCTTATCAAATGTTTCATGCGTAGTTTCATATATGTATAATTAATAACCTAAATAAATCGCCTGCGCACAAACGGAGAGCATACATTAATTAATACTGAGAAATTATTTTTTTTAAGTACGAAAGGATTAAGATAAAAATTATGGCAATAAATCCATTAAATCTAAACCTAATATACGCAAAATGAAATAAACACACCTAAAGTAAATATTTAGCCATAAAACATTTAAAGCACGACTTTTCCGGTGTGAAGTTTATCTACACTCAAAAATAAAATAATTTAACTTTACAGATAATCTCTATCACAGAATGTATGTATTATCAACGATTTCTAATTAAGAATATATGTCAATACCATTGACAAAACAGACGCAGATCAAATATAATTACAAATGGCTTAAAACGTTGCATAACAATCTTAAAATAATATTATACCACAACATGCCAAATTAATTTTAACTGAATTTCAAGATTATTTTAAGGCTGTTGAATTTTTTTAATTGCTACCACATACCTGGACTATCAATATATGAATCAAAGTGGCAATTAATCAGCAAACTATGCTTGGATTTTATATGTGAGCCAATTTTAACAACAATATTCTGAAGGCCTCTGTAGACATTTGTCATTCCATCCAAAAACTCCAACGGGAAATCACCGCTCACTCGCTGAATGTCCATTTCAATCAAATTATTGGGTGCTGCATTCTGAATTATTTCTCCAATTTGCTCCTTTAATAAATTAACTGCCAGCACTTCATTCACATGACTTCCAGCAATCCGAGGACCCAAGGCAGTTATTTTTTTCAGGTAATTGTGAGCTCTCTCAGCAATGAAATGATTTGGATGCTTATGCTCATCTGCAATTTTTAATCCTGGCGGTAATTGCTTCTCAATAACTATCACAGCTGCAAAAACAATGAGGATGAAGAAAAGCAATGAGAGAAGATGTGATGCTGGTAGGGGTGCATGTGAGGAAAATCTTGATTTCCTTGGCTTCACGCCATTGGCAATTTCCTGCGGCTTTTCTATGGGCTTCCGCTGCCGCAAATTACTCAAACTCTACAAATTCAAACAAATTATTTACCCCAAAAGCCTACTTTATACATACCTTGGACATGATTTTTTTAAAACAACAAAGAACTTATTTCTTTACTGGACGTTATAATTTTTCTGCTTTTTTGCGCCCGCCCGCAGGGTTAATTTATTTATGCATCTTCATTAATAACTTGGTCAAACTTCTCGCAGGAGCCGCACAATGCACTCCGGTTGACGTCGCGATCAGTTCTAATAAATACTTTTCTAGCCGCACTCATTTAACCACACTTGACTCCGTTTAACTCGATACCAATTACATTAAGGAATAGCAGTTATCGGCGCATCTCATGATATTATCATGATTATCGTATTTAATTCGTGAGATTTGGTATGTGGCTCTTCTTAATTGATGATTCGCGAATATTTCGATACGAACAATGTTGACACTTTCTAAACTATAATTTATCCCGCTCCCCGGCTATAAAGTAATTGAACTTAATTCAACATGCACACATATAATTTATTAATGTAATCATCTCCGCACTGCATAAAAATCAATAAAATTGAATATTTTGCAGGCGCCGTTAGTTGTCATGCACCACTTATAGATACGTGATTCGAGGTAAACACTGTGTCCCGAAAGAGTTGCACCTGATATTGTACTTTGACCACACGCCGCTGTAGCTCTGTTATCAGAACACCATACAGAACACTCAAATTCACAAAACTTGATTTGGCATGTATTGCATAATTCCGATAATATTTATGCGCTTTGAAATGAAACATCTATACATCGTATATTCTGCTGCTGTTAGAAACACGTGCATTAGCATATTTATTGCTTCTTATCAATTGTATTACCTAAACATCATTATAAATATATGCAGTCTACTCACATAATCTAGAATATTAAATAGGACACTCACCGATGTAATAAATACGCTTGAACATCCATAGGACATAGATTAATATCACCGCTTACATCAATGGCGTTCATTACATGAAGAAAAGACAGTGATGCTTTGTTTAATTTCAAATTAGCTGTTTCTGACTTGGGCAATAAATGTTTAATGTTTACCTGAAATACGCAAACAAATTAAAATGCATGAATGATATGCACATATACTTACATGACCTTCGCTAAGTGGAAATTGTTTCAATAAGTATTGATCGCTATAGCATAAATCAAGATGCTTCCTATGTAAAACCAGACCGACGTACTCTTTACTTTGCACAACAACGCCCGTTTTAAAAACAGGGAGTGTATAATCAATTCCAAACTCGGTTTGCATATGAGTGTAAGAAGTTTGCGAAATTGTATCGTCATCTTCAGAGCGAAGCAATCGTAATAAAGGACTCAATAACGATTCATAAGCAACGTGCGCTGCTAATGTCGGAAAACCAGAGGGATGTTCTTTTGAAGCTGCCTCACATTTGGTAGACTTAGTCTCCAATATCACCCGCAACACGTTACGTGTCGGTTTGTTGTCAAGAACACCCTGACCTAATCCTAAATTATCATCTTGGGCTAGTCTTCGATCAAGCATCACTTCAATATGTCCTTCACGAAGTGAGCTGGCACCAAGAGGGCTACCTGAGATAACACTTAATCGCGTAGAATTATCCTCTATATACGCCATAGCAGGCATAGGATAATAATTCGCTTGTAAAGGCAATTTCTTAAAGCGTTTTCGTTTCATAATCTATAAATAGAACAATTAGTGAGCAGCAGTGAGCAGCAATTTTTAGATAACTAACTTGATAGCCATTCAAATCTGTATAGAACAGATCTCCATTTTTAATGTTTGTAGATAATCGCATTGCCAATTCAAAATTTTGAGTCTTGGCAATATCAACAGTATTTTCAATTTCAAGTCCCAATCCGTCAGCGCCGGTCGTATTAAATAAAGTTACCACATGCAAAACATATGGTACTAATACAATAACTTGTGAATAAATCGGCCCCTCAATCACTTTCACAATAGTACTCTCAATTTTTAATGGATGCGCATCCCCATCCGGCAAGAATAAATATGCACCACTACGCTCGGCTGATTGCCGTGCCCCGTACCTGAAACAAATAATGTAAAAAGTTGTTTCATATTACCTCAACAACCTACCTTCCGAAATCCAAATGAATTGGATAAGTCGTCTGACCTAATTTGATGGCTTTTAATAAGCCAAGTTTATTAAATGATGCTGCGACGCGCGAATTTTGAATTGAAAATTCAGCGCCAGTTTGAAATACTTCAATATTTTCAAAACCCCGTAACTTTGGAAGCTCGGCATTTAAATTATACACTTTCACATTAGACAAAGTCCTTTTCATCGGGAACTCGTTTTCAGATAACGCCTTAATTACAAAACTAATCAAACTTAATGGAGAAACATTTACCACAAATGACACACGATACTTCGACGTAGATAACGAGTAAGAATGTTCAAAGATTGGAGCAATTTGAGAAATTATCGGCCTTTCATTCAAATCTAACACCTGAAATCATCGAATCAATATCGTTTTTAT
Source organism: Aleochara curtula (assembly GCA_963978815.1). NCBI lineage: Eukaryota > Metazoa > Arthropoda > Insecta > Coleoptera > Staphylinidae > Aleochara > Aleochara curtula. The sequence continues at coordinate 11,464,878 of OZ022216.1, read as the reverse complement.
TAGTAATAATATTATACTCACTTCAATATTGGGCGTGGAAACAATAAAAGTAACAACTTCCGTACGCTTAAAAGTCAGTGAATTAAATATGACCACCTTCTTTGTATTTAGTTCCGGACCTATTGTAATAGTATACTGCTCCGGTAACGCATCCTGTGTTTGACGAACGTCATCAATATTGTAAAAGAGTGTGTCACTTCCTTGATCATCTGCACCAGGACCAGATAATAGTAAATTGGCGCATTGCTGAATAACATTTTGGCAATTCATTATTGCATCCATCATCCTATAATCAAAATGAAAGCCATTAGTATATTACCTAAATGGTGCAACCAAGTATTACTTTTGACCATAATCATTAACAACAGGATCTTTAGCAGTTCCAGTTACACCATCATGATGTTGAAACAATGCCAAAGCATGTCGCGCCCCTGTTAATGCAAGATCTAATGTACGATCTTTCTCGGCAATCCAACGGCTGCCAGGCTTTCCACTAATATGTGCCATAGTCAGGATAATTTCAGCTGATCGAATATACTGCAGCAAGATACGGTCCATTCGTTTATAAAATGGTCGTGATGTATAGTAGCCACTCCAATAGTGATCATCTCGATCTGCATATGTAAAGAAATCGCCAGATAATGAAGGGAATTGCTTCTTTTCCTTCTTGACTGCATTAAAATAATCAGTCAAAGTACCAAATTGGGCCTAAAACACTTATAATATAAACAACGGTCGAAAAATACTTTCAAATAACTCACATGAACAAATAAATGTAGATTTGCATTCATGTGATCAAATAGTTTTTGGTAATTGTTGTATTGCACATCCCATTCACTTGTGTGATCATATCTAAAATCATCACCCAAAGGTACCAACAAAACATTTGTTTTATACAGCTGTGACTTCTTCCTGTACTGATCAAGTAAGGTGACTGCTCTCTCAGCTACATTTCTATCAGTTATTTCAACCGGCGGTATGCGCCATGGACATTTTAGACCATGACTGGGTAATCGCTTGAAGTCGAACTGACAACATATTTTCGGATCAGGCCCACATGTATGTGGAACATCATATGAATAAAAAGGCATCATATGAGTAAAAATGTCTGTGGCACCTTTGCCATCCCATGGCTGACGCCAATAGAACTCGAGATTCTTATCCATAGCCAATTTCTTCTTGACTGAGTAATGTGTGCGTTGAATCAACATATTATCCAATCCGACCTTATTTAATAAGAAAGGTTGAGTGGCACTCATTCCAAATGGATCAATGGACCAACTACTAATTGGTGTGTAATTCAAATTGCGCTGCAACCACTGATGACCTTCAGTTAACTGATGTATAATTGATAACCAATGTGAATTTGCTTCATCATTCATTACCCATCCACCAGTCACTATTTCCAATTGATTATCTTGTATCAATCTATAACATTTTTGTCAGTGATATAATAATAACAACCCAAATTACTATTAAGAATTACCTCTTAACAATTTGTTTGGGAGTATGCTCCAGACTGTCCCACCACATGGAAAAGAATGATATTTCAGCCCAAATAAATTTCCTTCTTGGATCTTCTTGTAATTTTTCAACCATGTTATCTAATATGCGCTTGGTTTGTGTTTGATAATACTCTTCAAATGTTCTAATCCATCCAGGATCATTATGAGAATGTGGTATAACAAACACTTTCAACTTATTTTGTTTATTCCACATCTGATCATTTACTTCAATTCTCCACCCCTGCTTCCAAACACCACCATCTGGATTATCAAATTTAATTTCTTCATACAAGTCAAGCATTTGAATGTCAAATTTGGGCACATTGTGTGTGATTATAGGACATGAATTGTTGTACATAATCTTAGTTGCAGTTTGTTTACTTTTGTGTGGCAGTGGCACTTCTTGTACATTCTCATTGCCCTCATCTGGGGACACAATTTGTTGAATCACCTGCCTAATTTCACCAACATCGTTATAACTTTTCTCTAAATTCTTTTCCATATCCTTCAGCCTCTTTTCAAAGTGTAACCATTTATTCTGATATTAACAATATTTTAGTGACAATGTAAAACCTAACCTTAATATGAAATTTACTTACATCTTGAAAGTCCTGTTGAATAGATGATGCTTTGCTCGGAAACAAAGCCATATCCATAGTCAGATACAGTAGGAAACATACTGATAATATTAATATAATGATCAAAATGGAAAACATACGACGAAGCTTCATGATTGTTGGCTAGTTTCGAATATTGGAGAAAAGCACAATAATAAATGTCACATTGTTCACTATGCACTAAAATTAAACTCACTTATCACCTACGTCGATTACCCGTGTAACAACTTATTTAAGCTGAATTACTACCAAATATTACACCTGACTGACGCACGGAATATACTAAACACCGACATTCCGTTTCTTGATGAGCAGACTGCTGTAAACATTGAGCAGGAGTGGCCATTACGCAGGCGCGCCGCGGCGCAGGCCGACTGTAAATGTTTTGAAAGTAACGCGCGAAGTTAAAAGTATTTCTTAGTTTGTCCACATCGTGCTTTATTTACGTTGAGAGTTTGTGTGCAGTCCCACGTGATTTAATATATATTAAATCTAATGATCTTAATCAATACGCCAGAGGTAGTTTAGTCTCCAGTGAAGAATACCACTTCAAACTAAGTTCAGTGGTATGGGACTGCATGGGATTTGTGATATTATGAAAGACACCCCCAGTTTCTCATGGCGTAAACATAAACCACACTCTTTGAATATCTGAAAGGCAGTACTGAAATAGGAATATCAGCAATGCATTCAAAGCCTAAAGCGCTTGGTGTCACAGTGTGGTATAGTTCAATATCATATTCAAAGGTTACTGTGGGGCACAGGGCTGTGTCACACTTATAGGAAATAAAAAAAATAAAATTATCAATACATGTGAGTATCACTTCTATATCAGTTATACTATGGGCCTTGATGGAACAAACTTGTGAGTATGTTGACACATGTGCTGCCGTACATTTTTACCACTTGGTTCTATTATAACTCTTATTGTTTACACATAATAACCAGTTATGTTTTTTTTCAGAAAATCCATCATAGTGCCACTTCTGATGCAGTGAGCTGGATTGAAATTGGTAAGTATATTGGCACATGTGCTTCAGTACTTTTTTGCCACTTGGTTTTATTATAACTCTTATAATTTACCCATAATAACTAATTATGTATTCTTTCAGAAAATCTATCATAGTGCCACTTCTGATGCTGCCAGCTGGACGGAACTGACTGAGTATATTGGCACATGTGCTTCGGTACTTTTTTGCGACTTTGTTTTATTATAACTCTTATAGTTTACCCATAATAACTAATTATGTATTCTTTCAGAAAATCCATCATAGTGCTACTTCTGATGCTGCCAGCTGGACCAAACTGGGTGAGTATGTTGGCACACATGCTTCAGTACTTTTTTGCCACTTGGTTTTATTATAACACTTATAGTTTACCCATAATAACTAATTATGTATTCTTTCAGAAAATCTATCATGGTGCCACTTCTAATGCTGCTTGCTGGAACAATATTGGTAAGTTTGTTGGCACATGTGCTTCAGTACATGTTTGCCACTTACTTTTATGATAACTCTTATACTTTACCCACAATAACTAATTATGTATTCTTACAGAAAATCCATCCTAGTGCCACTTCTGATGCTGCCAGCTGGACTGACCTTGGTGAGTATGTTGGCACATGTGCTTTGGTACATGTTTGCCACTTTGTTTTATTATAACTCTTATAGTGTACCCATAATAACTAATTATGTATTCTTTCAGAAAATCCATCATAGTGTCACTTCTGATGCTGCCAACTAGTACGAACTTAGTAAGTTTGTTGGTATATTTGCTTCGGTACATGTTTGCCACTTGGTTTTATTGTAACTCTTTTTGTTTACCCACATTAACTAGTTACATATTTTTTCAGAAAATCAATCCTAGTGCCACTTCTGATGCTGCCAGCTGGACCAACCTTGGTGAGTATGTTGGCACATGTGCTTCGGTACATGTTTGCCACTTTGTTTTATTATAACTCTTATAGTTTACCCATAATAACTAATTATGTATTCTTTCAGAAAATCCATCATAGTGCCACTTCTGATGCTGTGAGCTATAACAAACTTGGTGAGTATGTTGGCACATGTGCTTCGGTACATGTCTGCCACTGGGTTTTATTATAATTCTTATTGTTTATCCACATTAACTAGTTATGTATTTTTTTTAGAAAATCCATATTAGTGCCCCTTCTGTTACTGCCAGCTGGACCGAACTTGGTGAGTATGTTGGCACATATGCTACGGTACATGTTTGCCACTTGGTTTTATTATAACTCTTATTGTTTACCCACATTAACTAGTTATGTTTTTTTTCAGAAAATCCATCCTAGTGCCACTTCTGATGCTGCCAGCTGGACCAACCTTGGTGAGTATGTTGGCACATGTGCTTCGGTACATGTTTGCCACTTTGTTTTATTATAACTCTTATAGTTTACCCATAATAACTAATTATGTATTCTTTCAGAAAATCCATCATAGTGCCACTTCTGATGCTGCCAGCTGGACCGAACTTGGTGAGTATATTGGCACATGTGCTTCAGTACATGTTTGCCACTTGGTTTTTTTATAACATTTATTGTTTAGCCACATTAACCAATTATGTATTCTTTCAGAAAATCCATCATAGTGCCACTTCTGATGCTGCCAGCTGGAACGAACTTGGTAAGTATGTTGGTACATGTGCTTCGGTACATGCTTACCACTTACTTTTATTGTAGCTACTGTAGTTTAAGAATTATTATTAATTATGTATTTATTTGTAAGTATTTGATGATTGTTCAACATAACTCATTCGTAGAACGAGCGCCAGGGGTAGTTTTAATCATTTCATATTAAACATTGTTTTAAATATGCTTTTTTAATGATAAATTGAATATGAAATTAGAATTACTAGTGCTGACATCTAATATAAACGAATAAACTTATTACAGGTACCATTTCTTTGTAAATAGTTCCGCCCTTCATTCAGAGATGGCGCCACAAATAAATGCTTTACTGGTTGCCTAAAAATTTTCTACAAATTTCAAAAATTTGTATCTTCCGCTCTAAGCGTGTCATTGAAAAAGTTTCAATGTTATCAGCACTGATAAGACGAAAACTTTTTCGTCACAAAAGTGAAAATTTAAAAATTGAATAACTCTTAAAATAATTGTCCTATAGTGTTGTGTGATAGCTTATTTTAATCAGCTCATTGAGCTTATCCCGTATACCAAATTTCAATTCTTATTGGATTCTTATTAGATTCTAATTTGATTCTTATTAGGTTCTAATTGCATTCATATTAGATTTTCATTGGATTCTTATTAGATTCTGATTGCATTCTTATTAGATCCTCATTGGATTCATATTAGATTCTCATTGGATTCTGGTTGCATACTTATTAGACTCTCAGTGTATTCTTATTAGAGTCTCGTTGGATTCCTATTAGATTTTCTTATTGGATTCCTATTAGATTCTGATTGGATTCCTATTAGATTTTCTTATTGGATTCTTATCAGAATTCTTATCAGAATCTAATAAGAATCTAATAAGAATCCAATGAGAATCTAATATGAATCCAATAAGAAAAATCTAATAGGCATCCAATGAGAATCTAATAAGAATGCAATCAGAATCTAATAAGAGTCCAATAAGGAAAATCTAATAAGAATCCAATGAGAATCTAATATGAATCTAATAAGAATCTAATAAGAAAATCTAATAGGAATCCAATGAGAATCTAATAAGAATGCAATCAGAATCTAATATGAATCCAATCAGAATCTAATAAGAATCCAATAAGATAATCTAATAGGAATCCAATGAGAATCTAATAAAAATACAATGAGAATCTAATAAGAATGCAACCAGAATCCAATGAGAATGCAACCAGAATCCAATGAGAATCTAATATGAATCCAATGAGAATCTAATAAGAATGCAATCAGAATCTAATAAGAGTCCAATAAGGAAAATCTAATAGGAATCCAATGAGAATCTAATATGAATCTAATAAGAATCCAATAAGAAAATCTAATAGGAATCCAATGAGAATCTAATAAGAATGCAATCAGAATCTAATATGAATCCAATCAGAATCTAATAAGAATCCAATAAGATAATCTAATAGGAATCCAATGAGAATCTAATAAAAATACAATGAGAATCTAATAAGAATGCAACCAGAATCCAATGAGAATGCAACCAGAATCCAATGAGAATCTAATATGAATCCAATGAGAATCTAATATGAATCCAATCAGAATCTAATAAGAATCCAATAAGATAATCTAATAGGAATCCAATGAGAATCTAATAAAAATACAATGAGAATCTAATAAGAATGCAACCAGAATCCAATGAGAATGCAACCAGAATCCAATGAGAATCTAATATGAATCCAATGAGAATCTAATAAGAATGCAATCAGAATCTAATAAGAATCCAATGAAAATCTAATATGAATGCGATTAGAACCTAATAAGAATCAAATTAGAATCTAATAAGAATCCAATTAGAATCTAATAAGAAACCAATAAGAATTGAAATTTGGTATACGGGATAAGCTCAATGAGCTGATTAAAATAAGCTATCACACAACGATGTAGGACAATTAGTTTAAGAGTTATTCAATTCTTAAATTTTCACTTTTGTGACGAAAAAGTTTTCGTCTTATCAGTGCTGATAACATTGAAACTTTTTCAATGACACGCTTAGAGAGGAAGATACAAATTTTTGAAATTTGTTGAAAATTTTTTTAGGGAACCATTAAAGCATTTACTTGTGGCGCCATCTCTGAATGAAGGGCGGAACTACTTACAACGAAATGGTACCTGTAACAAGTTTATTCATTTATATTAGATGTCAGCACTAGTAATTCTAATTTCATATTCAATTTATCATTAAAAAAGCATATTTAAAACAATGTTTAATATGAAATGATTAAAACTACCCCTGGCGCTCGTTCTACGAATGAGTTATGTTGAACAATCATCAAATACTTACAAATAAATACATAATTAATAATAATTCTTAAACTACAGTAGCTACAATAAAAGTAAGTGGTAAGCATGTACCGAAGCACATGTACCAACATACTTACCAAGTTCGTTCTAGCTGGCAGCATCAGAAGTGGCACTATGATGGATTTTCTGAAAGAATACATAATTGGTTAATGTGGCTAAACAATAAATGTTATAAAAAAACCAAGTGGCAAACATGTACTGAAGCACATGTGCCAATATACTCACCAAGTTCGGTCCAGCTGGCAGCATCAGAAGTGGCACTATGATGGATTTTCTGAAAGAATACATAATTAGTTATTATGGGTAAACTATAAGAGTTATAATAAAACAAAGTGGCAAACATGTACCGAAGCACATGTGCCAACATACTCACCAAGTTTGTTATAGCTCGCAGCATCACAAGTGGCACTAGGATGGATTTTCTTAAAAAATACATAACTAGTTAATGTGGGTAAACAATAAGAGTTATAATAAACCCAAGTGGCAAACATGTATAATAAACCCAAGTGCAAACATTTAAGTAAAACTGTGCACATGTGCCAACATACTCACCAAGTTTGTTATAGCTCGCAGCATCAGAAGTGGCACTACAAAGTGGCAAACATGTACCGAAGCACATGTGCCAAGATACTCACCAAGGTCAGTCCAGCTGGCAGCATCAGAAGTGGCACTAGGATGGATTTTCTTAAAAAATACATAACTAGTTAATGTGGGTAAACAATAAGAGTTATAATAAAACCACATATGCCAACATACTCACCAAGTTTGTTCCAGTTGGCAGCATAAGAAGTGGTGTTATGATAGATTTTCTGTAAGAATACATAATTAGTTATTGTGGGTAAAGTATAGTTATCATAAAAGTAAGTGGCAAACATGTACCGAAGCACATATGCCAACATACTCACCAAGTTTATTCCAGTTGGCAGCATCAGAATTGGTGTTATGATGGATTTTCTGTAAGAATACATAATTAGTTATGTTGGGTAAAGTATAAGAGTTATCATAAAAGTAAGTGGCAAACATGTACTGAAGCACATGTGCCAACAAACTTACCAATATTGTTCCAGGTAACAGCATTAGAAGTGGCACTATGATAGATTTTCTGAAAGAATACATAATTAGTTATTATGGGTAAACTATAAGTGTTATAATAAAACAAAGTGGCAAAAAAGTACTGAAGCACACATGCCAATATACTTACCAAGTTCATTCCAGCTGGCAGCATCAAAAGTAGCACTATGATGGATATTCTCATTTTCAGGTAAAAAAAGACCCGTCGTTGATTTTGTTTTTGCGGCAACAAATGCATTTGATGTAATTTAATTCATTGCTGGCTTCAGGTTGTTAACTGCATAGCTTGACAAGTTGCATATGTTATTAATGGACTTTAATGGACTATGATTTATTAAATCCATTGAATGGAGTATGAAAAAATACTTTTGACACTTCAATTTAAAAACTAATTTAACTATAATAATTTTAAGTAAAACTGTGTATATGATATCAACTAAATTATATATTATATATAAAGCTTGTATGATAATTCAAACTTTTTCAAGTTCTTCTTATTGATCAAACAATCCATACTCAAAACAAAGTAGAATCAAACATTCACTGCAATTTAGTCACAGTTATTACTTCTGCCATTTATGAGTTTGACACAAGTTATAATTCTATGAAATACTAAAAAATCGGAAGATATTGTTTAAATTATATTTTACAACATGTTTACGGATAAGCCATTTATGCAATTAAGCAAATTGAAACCGCAATTGAAACCCCAATTGCATCAACTAGATATTTCTATGCCTGATAATACTGGAGTGCATGGCCATGTAAGGAGTAAAATATAAAGTAGAAATTATTTATTAATCAAATATTTAATTACAGAGAGCTCGTGCACCTAACACAGATCATGCAGCCAGACATGATGCACACCATCAAGTTTACGAAGCTATGCAGGCACAAATCGAACTACAAGCCAAAGATAATAGTATATTTAGAAAAATCAAACATGAAGAGACGGTTTCAAAGCGACAGTTACGCAATTTGATTCAGAAAAAGCTCAACGAAAAAATTCACCACTATGTTGACAAACTTGATGAAAAACGAAATCGGTTCTTTTATTTATCAGATTTAACGTTGTGCATAGTAATAAATGAATTTGAATTTTAGGCTGCGAGATTTGTTGGCGGAAGAAGAAGAACTTTATATACGTGAAACCGTCGAACTCTCGCAAAATGCAAATGATAGTAAATTGACTGAGATGAAGCAGCGCTCGCAAGAACTTAAAGAACAGAAAGAAGCCGAAAGGCAAGAGATTGTTAAACAAAAACGTATTCAACAATACAGGTACTTAAATACAACATCTACAATTTCAATATTACTTTATATGAAATAATTTCAGCATGCGTTTACCGGAACTTCGAACTTTATTCAGCAAGAAGCAAACGGTGGAAAGTAAGATGGGTCAATTGCAACAAATGCGTGATAATGAAGCACGTCGACAAGCTGAAAAAGAAATGGAATCAATGTGGAATGACTTGATGCATAGACAGAATGAAGCAATTGTAAGAATACTAATTATTATCAAATTAATATTACTATTTTGTAATTTTAGTGGCAACGTGAAGTCTATGATGCAATCGTGAGATACAACAAATGCAAAAAAGATATGGATGTTCTCACTATGCAAATACGTGCTAAGGTAAGTTGTTTAAGAACGCTGCTCTTTAATTAACAAGCTTACTCGTTTAAGAAATTGGAGCAAGAAAAGAATAAGGAATTGGAGCGGATTAATGTACTTGAGACGACAAAGATTTGGGAGATGCAAGAACAACAAATAAAAGAAGGTTAGCATAAATTATGAGAAATTAGAATATGTGAATTATTATTACCGCGTAAATAATTTTAGATAACTTGAAGAAACTGAACAAACGAAAACAAGATGCTGAAGACCTTCAAAAACAAGTGGAACTACAACAACAATTTATGGCACAGCGTAGGAAGGAAGAATTGGCACTTGAAAGTGCATTTGCGCGACTCACACAATTAGAAATTGATCGCGAAAAGGCCAAGATCGTAGATAGCAAAGGACGTTTACAGAGAGAAATTGATACTTATAAGCATCACCTAGAGCACATGAAGGAACAACGACGTCAAGAACAAATTGAACTAGAACAGATGGTCATACAAGTTCGTAAGGAGGAACAGCAGAAACAGGATGCCAAGTGCTGCGCGTTCCAAGCAAGCAGACGTAAATTGCAGGATCAAGTTCTGGATGAACGTGCTGCGCAAGTTGAATATAATAGAAAGAAATTGCAAGAACATTTAGAACAACAAAAGCACGAGAACGAAATGATGCGTGAGATTTTCAACAGAGATAATGAATTATGCAAACAAACGGATAATATTAGACGTCTGGCTATTTTGCAATATAGGGATGATTTACAAAAACAATTGGAATATCGTATGGCTCTTAAGGTATTGTATTAGTTAATAGAAGGAATCTTACACGTATCAATTAATAAAATTTTGCAGAAACAAGAAATGGACGAAATGGAAAAACGTTTACAACAAGGAATCGAAGAAGAAATTCGTTTGGAAAATCTTGTGAAAGAAATGGTATACAGTAATATAAGTGTTCCAACTCCACATCCCTTCAAGAAAAAATTGGCAGACTTGGAATGCTTATGTGAAACTTCCATTGATGATAAGACAAAAAAATTATAAAATAATTTATTTAAACTAATATACAGATTAGATATATGCTTTAAACATGAAGAAAGAAACAAGAATTGTAAGCATGTCAAATTAACATAACAAATTTTGATGTTATATTTATTAGGCTCATTAAATGTGTGTAAACTTTTAACAGAAACAATTATATCATTAATGTATTTTGCATTTTATCGAATTGCAATTAGAATATAATTATAATCTAATTAGATCCAATATTAATTTTGATTCGTATCAAATTATAATATTATGGGAATCCATCAGAATCAAGTACGTGTTTGAGTGAGAATCTACAGACGGGGCAACATTACAGTATTTACAGTATTTCATTGACTGGTTTGCAAAATACGAATAACGCGGAAAGTAATCGTCCTAATAGAGTGAAATTTTGTTCGCAGACCGAAGAGACTGTGTCGCTTCGTTCGTCGCACGTCTTATTTCTTTATCGTTGCCGAGATATGAATTTTCAAATGTTTAAATAAAAAGCGCGAAAACTAATCGTCCTAATGGTCTGAAATTTGATACAACGATAGAAGAGGCCGCTACGGATGACACCCGTCCTATTTCTTCAGCACAACTGGTTCCCGAGATATGAATTTTCAAATTTTTAAATAGAAAACGTTCTGGTGCGTTATAGATAGAAGGCACTATGCCGATTACAATGAGATATAACACAACTTTTCTGCATGACAAATTCTCGAATTATTAATTTTTTTAAAAATTTTTGCTGATTCAGGTAAAATTTGGTAGTAGAAGTCAACCTGATTAAAATGAGGTAAAAGTTCCAATAAGATTTCAAGAAGAATCTAATAAGTATCCGGTAAAGATCCAGTAAGAATCCAATAAGAATTGAATATAAATCCAATTAGAATCCAATAAGAATCCTATATTTATATGATAAAAATTCAATAAAACAGGTATTCAATATGAATTTAATAGGAATTGAATCAGAATCTGATAAGTATCTACTAAGTTTCCAATATCAATCCAATTGAAATGTAATGAGTATCTAATAGGAATCCAATTAGAGTCTAATTGATATGCAATTTGAATGTAATAAGAATCCAGTATGTACTAATCGATTAGTTTCGGATTGCGAATTTCGTAAAAATTAACAGTATTTGACTCCTTTTACCGATTATAGGTCGGTAAAAAGAAAGAGGAGGCGATCAAATGCAATATAGTTGGCAGTCATCTAGAAGCCAATCCCAGGTGGAAACCTACATCAAGGCAGTTGTGGGAACCCAGGAAGAGGGAAATTTGGGATCGGAACGCGTGAGTATACTTAAAGCTGGACAGCAGATATGATATTGTTAAAATCAATCTATCGATAAAATTCGCTCTTTAATGAAATAGCTACTCATTTGCATGTTTAATAATTACCAACAACGGCGTAACTATAATATCTAGATTAAATCGATAAAATTCTCCTAGAAATTCGTAAAATTATTAACTTCAGACACTCCTTCATTATCAGTCGTGAACATCTATATTTTATATTCCGTGTCCAAGTCTCACATACTTTACTAGATACCAAGAAAGTCATAACTCATATTTACGCCTGCATAATGCAGGATAATAATATTATAGCGCATGTGCGCCAAGTATTTCTCTGCCACTTTCATGTTTATTCAACGAGCAAACATTCACTGAAAGGTCCCGAACGCGTAAACTTACCCTTCAAACATCGCGTCAGGTGCACGGTTTCCGAATAATTAGTTTATATTTAATATTTCTTTGTGCTTCATACAACAAAATGAATTTAACACATACGAAAATACTTGTGGCCATATTATTTGGGCTTTCGCGAATGTTCTTCGGTCTCCTTCCTATCAAACTTTGCCGGTTCCTCAAGATACCACTGGACGAGGATGTGAAGAAGTCAAAGCAACAACGCTTGCATTGTGGTCTTATCATGTTCCAGGCGTTTGGCGGCGGCGTTATTTTTGCAACTTGCTTCCTGCACATGATGCCAGAAGTGTACGAATCTACCTTGGAATTAAAGAAGTATGGATACATTCAAAATAACTATCCTTTCTCACAATTAGTGGTTTCGATTGGTTTTTTCCTCGTGTATTTCATCGAAGAACTAGCTTATTATTTCGTATCTTCAGTACCGAATGAAGAAGTTGATAAGTGCAAGAAACCTTCTGAATCCGCAAGGAAAAATCAAGTTGCACCTGAGGTTCTAGATCTTGAACATAGCGATTGTCAGGACGAAGGTGTTGATTTGCCAAGTCCTAGCCCTTCGAGCGATGGTAACCCGGAAAAGCGAGGTGATGAAGACACCGAAGATCTAGAAAGCCAAACAATTGGTACGGAATTGCAATTGACTGAGTTGGAGAAAGATGCTGATAACCCAGAAGAAATGGCGCAAGTCGTAGAGTTAGATAAATTAATGGAAGCACCTAAACTGACTCAACAACAAATCATCCGTGGTATTTTGATTGTTCTGGCACTGTCGCTGCATGGATTCTTCGAAGGGTTGGCAATTGGTTTACAAACGTCCGTGGGAAGTATTTGGTACCTATTTATAGCGATATCGATTCACTCCGCAACAATTCTCTTCGTCATCAGCTTGGAATTGATTTGCGCACATGCAAAATTACGAATAATAATTGTTCACGTATTGATCCTGTCTATTGTATGTCCGATTGGTGTTATGCTTGGCACCTTAATAACGTGGACAGCAAATACAGAAAGCAAGGCTAAAACTGTTGCTGTTGTTATATTGGAAGGACTCTCGGCTGGTACAATTACGTACATTACATTCTTCGAAGTACTTAGTCGTGAGAAAGCGCGACGAACTTTTAGAATTCGACGAGCAGCTTCTATACTGTTAGGATTCTGTTTAATGGCTTGTTTAGAAACCTTTGAAATTTATTATTAATTGTTATCGACTATTGAATAATATATAAGTATTAACAGTTATAGGAAATAAACATGTACAATCTTTTATTGATGAGAAACTTTTTGAGTTGTTCTTTAGCCCTTTGATCTTGACCTTGGTACGTAAATATTTCCGAAAATGTATAATCAATAGAATTTGTGTCTATAATTACGACATTGCGTGACAAATGAATGCATAACAAGTTGCAGTCTGTTTTTTTTTCTCACTTTTTTCTGTGGAAAAAAATGTATGATTACCTTTCAGGGTTATGTCTCACAGGACTATGCATAAAAAATTTAATTCATTAATCATTGGATGACTAATAATTTATTATTGTGTATTTTTATACAACTTCGCAGTCAATAACTTACAAGATGGCGTCACTTGTGCAAAAAGCTCAATCCGTAAACTCGTTTAAAAAATCAATACTGCGCAAATGTCGCGGCCAGCTGTGATGGAAATTCAGCAAAAGCATCGCTTTTATCTATGCGTACGTATTTATATTCGCAAAACGCATTCGCAATGTACTTGTTGCAGATGCTGGTCGTACTGGCCTGCGCTCATTTTGGAACCGGACGTTCGCTCATCCGTCGCAGCATCGCCGATCCGTCAGTGAAAGGATACCTAACGGAAGTATACCCTCTATACATACATGCAAGTGGCGTAAGAGCGGAAATACATTTCAATTTGCTTGCAGCGCACGTGCTGGTGGAATGAAGTGTGCAAAGAAGAGTTCCAGAATCTCTTCCGTTGCAAGTGTCCGGCGTGGTCATTTTGCCGCGCGCCAGGACGATATTACAATGCCTACTGCTCCATGACTGCGACAGGATACATATGGACACAGCCAGGTCTGCAGGAAGGCACGTAACCTACACAGCAATATATAGCGAAAATGTAAAGCTCCGCGAATATTTCAATTACCTACCAAACAAACACCTCACGAAGACTGCCTCTGAAAAACTGCACGTTGAATAATTTCTTGAATTGACTACTGCCAGTCGACCTCCATGTGTGCATCCATAAAATGTGCAACACTTTGTGGCTGCACACAATACGTACTTGCATTTATTGTATTGTTGAATAGTCACGCATAATTATTAATTGTTCGGTTGTTCGGACAACTGCAAATGACCGTTCAAATTGTTATTTACCATTGTTGTGTTGTACTCTATTCTTGTGATATCAATAAAGATTTAACAAAGTGTTAAACCAGTTGAAGATTATTTCTATTAAACTCTGGATTTAATGTAACTATTTGCATTATTTGTTTAGTATTAGCAATAGATAAACTCATAATCTCTAGCCGGAAATTAATTATGTTAAAGAGCTCCATAAATAACATAAACAACAAATCTATGACGTTAATCAATTGCGTCATATAGTTGTTATCAGTATTTAAGATAAAATCCGGGTATGTGATTATTGTTGATAATTGCATTGCCACATTAGTATTGTGAAGTAAATTAGCACATAAAATTAATTTTTAAAACACGTTGCTGTAATAATCCATTGAAATTCAGCCCACGTAGTTGTCTAATGAAAGAAAGTAACGCTTTTTGAATAGACAACAATAACGCATAGAAATCTAGATTTCGCAAATATCACACACGAGCATTAGCTCAAACAGTAAATATACAGTCATGACCCAGGTAGTACAGCTTAGTATATACCTGAAGGTGTAACGGATACATGGAATGGGACTGTGTATCTCTTGAGTACGTTAAACCTGAAGTATTAGTGCATGACCTTCATCTCTAACCGGACAATGCAGCATGCTAGAAGCCCGTCGTGCATGGCAGTTGCCCGTGCGCCGCAAAAGCGTTCTGTTTATGGGCAACAACATGCGAATCTACTCCAAATTCCCATATAATCTCGCATCACATTAGCGCAGTGTTAATGCTGCGCACGAATAAAAATCTACTACACGCGCGAGTGTGAATTACAAAAGTTTCGCGGGCGCACTTTATTATTAGTGCATGCGCCGTTGTTATCGCATCGCCCAGCATCGACTTGAGCGGCGCGGTTTGTTTTATCGATTCGCAGCCGCACGACGACGACCACCACTGATTTGACGATGGCGACTTCGTTGTGCAGGTCGCCGTCGGCGACATGGTCAACAATCGTGTGCGTTTTGTTCATCTTCATCAGCGCTTCCACGGCGTTGCCCTCCGAGTATACACGCCAAGAGTTGCTCAACGAAGTGCGCCAATTGCTGTCGCTTTCTAGCAACAAGCTGCACACTCCGTCACAGGTGAGACTTAGATAATTTCCCATGACTCATTAGGAAGAAATCGTGACTTCCTAGTTGTTGCGGGAAAACCAGTATAAGATGAATAAATAGTTTTACAACTTTTATATGCGTAGATTTATATGCAACACTTTATGCATTTACAATAGCATGGGGAGCGCATCGCTCAAACTCCAATATTGGATCATGAGAATGTTGACGACTTGAAACCCGACCGACCTCAAGTAGTGAAAAATTGGCCACAGGTGGATCTTAAGCTAGGACAAGTGTCTGGCGTTGCTGTGAATTCGGATTTCCAACCAGTCATCTTCCATCGTGGTGATCGCGTTTGGGATCAATAGTAATTCATATTAACGAGATTCCGCAAGTATTCAAGTATCTATAACGAATAATCATTTTAGTTCGTTCAACTCAACGCATCATTATCAACAAGGATACTTGGGCCCGATCAAAGAACCAACCGTTCTTACTCTAGACACCGGAACCGGAAAAGTTCTTGGACAGTGGGGTGCGCATTTGTTTTACATGCCCCACGGGTTGACCATCGATCGTCACGATAATTTATGGCTAACTGATGTAGCATTACATCAGGCATTTAAGGTTAGTGTTACTAATACATTAAAGTAAATCCAAAGTTGATTTTGTGACATTTAGTTTAGACCTGGTGAATTACAACCGAGCTTAACATTCGGAGAAAGCTTCCAACCAGGTGCTGGGCGTGACCACCTATGCAAACCAACTTCAATTGCCATCGCATCGACTGGAGAAATCTTCATTGCTGATGGATATTGCAATAATCGCATTTTAAAGTTTAATGCGGCTGGTGGATTATTGAGAATCATACCTAATCCTCCTGAATTTCTCTCCCTGCAAGTACCACATGCGTTGGCTCTAATTGAATCTATGGATCGCTTGTGCGTTGCCGACAGGGAGAATATGCGTGTCACTTGTCCTCGTGCGGGTTTGTACAGTGTACAGGGTAAACGGGAACCAGCATTGACTATTCAACAGCCTGATATGGGACGTGTTTTTGGCGTAGCTGCGCGTGGTAAGCATAAGCAATGTAAATAAGTTGTGCAACTAAAAAGTGTTCTATTTTAAGGACAATTAATTTATGCGGTTAACGGACCAACATCTCCGCTTCTAAGCGTTCAAGGATTTACAATTGATCCACAGTCGGAATCGATCATTGACCATTGGGCTCCGGAAGGAGTACGTAAAGTTGTTATTCCCAACTTAATGGTTACTGACGTAATTGATTTTTAGGGATTTGGCAATCCACATGCATTGACAGTTTGCCCAAACAACTCTGCTCTCTATGTGGTAGAAATTGGTCCCAACAGAATATGGAAATTCGATCTTGTGCGTCCAACACGCAAATAAAAATAAACTATGCGAATAACAGAAATAGATGACATAAAATCCCTATCAACTACACATAAACCAAAAAAAGTAATAAACTATTATTACAAGAAAACATAAAATTAAGTATTTATCGATCAAATAATTGGATATAAAGTATTTACGAATTTGTTAACAAAGAATTGGTAAGCAAAAATATTTATTATACACATACATTTGTAGAGACAAACGCATATTTGTATATTTATTATTGTCATAGCTTTATAACTGTATTGTTTTTGGGTTTCAATATAACTTCATATTAAGCAAATACAAACAAATAAGGTGAAAATATTGTGTAGAAGATCTACAGGAAATACAAGATGTTTTGAAACAAGATGAAATAACGCATTAGTGTTGTAAATTTATTGTAGATACGTGCAAAATTAATAAACAGTAATATTGCTATGTACAACAAACAATATGATAATTTAGTATTTAATGAAATAACGTGGAAGAAAATCTAACAAATAGTACCAAATAATTTCGACTATCTCAATTGAATTTCTTCTCTTCCTTTATCGTTTAAATTTCTAGGATACATGATAGAATATTGTACGAATATTCTA
The DNA here is from genome assembly GCA_963978815.1 of Aleochara curtula. Classification (NCBI taxonomy): domain Eukaryota; kingdom Metazoa; phylum Arthropoda; class Insecta; order Coleoptera; family Staphylinidae; genus Aleochara; species Aleochara curtula. The sequence goes on along the minus strand of OZ022216.1, from coordinate 11,446,926 downwards.
GGTAATGTCGTTTATAGTTAAATTGGTCACTTTCAATTTGATTCTTAAATGTTCTTGCGGCACATTGGGATGCCTCAAGAGCAAATGTGTACACACATCCAATACGGCTATATTGGAATCAAACAATGGTCAAGCAATTTGCATTTAACGAATGTAATTTTTGACAACAGCGCTCCATCTAGGGTTTCGATATTTATGCACCCGGCAGACAATAAAGTGGTATGTCATCTGCAATTCAGGGACGCATCACAGCCAGTCTCAAGGTAGCACTACCAAGAGGTAGTTGAAAGACTAGAGCCGCCGTTTGACAAGCTTTAACGATTTAACTCTGTGGACACTCTAACGAATATTAATAAACCTATAACTACAACAGATGTGTCTTTGTCTTCCCACCCAAGAAAGACGATCGCGGAATAGGAAAACAGCAACCCGACTGTTAGTTGCCTAATATTAACAATTCAGGTGAGTGACAATAACAAGGCGCGCTCGAACATGAGGATTGGAATACAACAAAGTAAGTGTTTTCTTTGTTCCAGATCTTTGAAACAGCCAATAACGACCCACTATGGCTCAAGCCTTAAGTGAGCTTTGGGTTTTACGAGGTAGAGTAAAGAAAGCGGTAACGAATTTTGCAAAATATGTCGATACGGTAGTGTCGCCACTCGACGAGGAAGGAGCTATCCTGCTCAACAATAGATTAACACGAATCTTACCGAAATTAGACGAGTATGAAAGTCTCCACTATAGAGTGGACAGGGACGAAGCAGATGATGTGCTATCTGCATTTACAGATGTATTTGATACAGCTGTCGCGCGTGCTCAAACTTTAATTTCTCATCAAGAGAAATTTAAGGCGATAAGTCGCCTGCCTAAGCGTTCACCTTCTAGGGTGTGGGAAGCGCTACCTGCACTGACCCTATTGCCTTCAATTTCGCTGCCGAAGTTTAATGCATCAATTAGCGCGGAAAGCCGTCGGTACCTCATACGGATCCATTTAGAGGTGTTACGCACCGTAGAGGAGATAGAGCCGGACTCCGGTGAGGCATTGCGAATCCTCGCGTACACGCTCACGCAAAACGTAAAAGCGTTAGAATCCTTGGGGTTGTCATTTGACGGCGCCGAAATGGTCTTCATCGAGCAAATTTACGAAATCCTCGATGATGCAACGCAAGTTGAATGGGAGCGCAGTCAACACGGTGACGAGCTACCCACACTTGAACAATTCCTAGAAATGCTTAACAGAAGAGCTGACTTGCTAGAGGCAATTGAACCCTCGCAGCCGGGTAGCTCAAGCCCCAAAAGTGTACCAACTATGTACAGTGGTTGTAATGTGTGCACGCTGGCGCATTCCGTTTATAAATGCCCGGTTTTCATGGCAGTCAATCTGTCGAGAAGAATTGATATTGTAAACATTAAGGGTCTTTGTCATAACTGTCTATTTCCGGGACATTCGGCCAAAACATGTGAACACGATCCATGTAGAAAGTGCAAGGCCAAGCACAATCGGTTATTGCATTGATACCGCGTTGATGCGTTCCGATAACTGTCGGAACTTTGTTGGCGCAAATCGGGAACTATGTTCGATTCACACACAAAGCAACAATGATCGTGCTGGGTTAGTGATACTCTCGCCAATGAAGACATTGAATGAAAATATATTTCTCTGAACTGCATCCATTTCGCACGCTTATGGAAAACCGAAATTAAAACCACCAATGCCCATTTAAAGCGTATTATGCTAAACGTGGAGCTCATCCTCAATTCCCGTCCTCTATGTCCATTATTCGCCGTTCCCAAGCACATGGAAACCCAATCCCCAGGATTTGTTTGGGAGACCGCGGGCATGTTGCACATCTAGATGCCTCCAATACATAAAATAAGATAAGTTTGAGGGGGTGGCAACGACAAGTTGAGGCGCACCCGAAAAATATTAATACAGGTATTTTGAAATTAAATTGGCAGTGAAGCGTCATCTAGAGAAAATGTTAGACATAACATAATATTGTTAACCGTGGACAGGCTACAGGTGTCGCACTTGCTTTAGACGCAAACGGTTTTCGGATTTTAAATATAAGTTTACCATTATGTTTGTCATTAGTCAGCCATACCACTTAAGTAATTCATTAATGCCCATTAAACGAAACATTTAAATTTAAATATGTGATGAACATTTTGATTTGATGTCAAAATTTGACTCAGTTTGACTTTGTTATGTGGGTATCAGCGGGAATATTGCAAATATTTATTGAATCAATTATTCATGTAAATTGCAGTGTTCAAATAGAACAAAATTACATTAAATATGAATCTAAATTCGATAAAATGTTCATGATACTTTCAAAATGGGGCAATATGAAAGTATAACCCAAGATGAAATTACAATTAGCAGAGCAGTATTTAAACATATTACACGTAATTCGAAATCAATTGGCGTCGCGGCTTTTAAAAACATGTATATGGAGTATCCAATTATTGGCGGCTACTTTCCTGACGATGAACGTTTCAAAGCGCACGTCACACAGATTATGGATATCCTTGATAGATGGGTGGGAGTATTGGACAAGCCAGAGGAAATAAAGAAATGTCTAAACACAAGTGGTGTTAATCACGCGTATCTTAATATTGATCCGGATCCGTACATGTGGGTTCGAAAATGTCTAGTTGCAACTTTTCGAGAGCAACTAGGGCCTAGGGTTTTCGGCGAAAAGGAGTCAACTACAATAAACAAATTGCTCTCACTTGCATTCGATGCTGTTTATCTTGCATCGACACAAGAAAGAAAGAAACGTGGTGTTAAAAACTAAATTTAAAGAAAATTGTATTGTTTAATCTTGTTTTACTTTTAATTAAAATTAGCAAACTTGTATTATTTCTTTAACACTCTTAAACGAAAGTCGGATTTATTAATAATACCTACAGTGGAACCACGCATAATGAATCTAATTCGTTAGAGAAAATGTTCGTTAGGCGAAACCATTTTTACAATATAAATCCATGTAAAATACATTAATGCGTTCTATACTGAAAAAATAACATTGTGCTAAATTAACTTTTTGCAATAACGTCTGATTAAATTTGTAAGGATATTTTTAGTCTCTTCGAGCTGCGGATTCTTCTTCGGCGACATTTTTAGAACACTTATAAGCATTTAGAAAAGAGCGCACGGCACGTCGTTTAAACTTGAGATTTGGTTCTTACTAAACTTGAACGTCTTAGTATACTCGGAGGACCCAACATTACTATAATTAAATTAGTATACGCTAGGTTTGTATTAAATACGATAGTAACAAAATAGAAACAGTGCCATCGCAGAGTTCGAGTAATCGGCGAATTCATTCGTAATACAAAACGACTTTCGTTAAGTGAATCGTTCTTTTACGATTTATGTTGCTTGTTAAACGAGGTGACACTGTACACTGTATAAACTTTGCTGTGACTAAATTATGAAATTATGTTATACGACCGAAGACTGTCCAAAAGATTAATATTATTTACAAATATTTGATTTAATAAATAAACAAATCCCTTTGTTGACGTGTTTCGTTTACGAAATGCAAGAAAATGGCGGAATAACAATGCGCAATATCGAAAATATTACAATGGCATGTAGTAATGATTGAGTCAATGTATTGCAACGCATTGCTATGGATCATTACGATCGACTGAAGAAAAGCAATCGCAGTAAAACGACGTAGTGCGAAGTGCAAGGAGCAACAAAACGTTGAAACATGCTCGTTTCTATGCATTGCATGTATTTCTTTAACTATGCATGGACGGATTGCGCGCCATCGAGTTGGATGGACGTGTGTTCGTGTGTGCATGTAGCAGGATAAAAAATTGAAACACCTCACGTCTCGCTATAAACACAACACTTATGGGCCGAGATAATGTCTTATTTATAAGACGCTGCATGTGGACGACGTACGAACGAAATAAACAACCTAAACTCTACCTTTCCATGTGCATCTATACATATATTATTTATACAGGTTCGTATTTAATTCTTTAAATCAAATTCTTGCAAAATCCATGACATAATCATAGAGTAAAATGCTCCAAATACATTTGCAAAGTATAACGCATTATCAAGTTTATTTTATATTGCATATCAGTCACTTTTAGACAAGTCTAAGGAATAAATTATTAAGGGTACGAAGGTCCAACTCTGTGGAAAACTATATAAACGAGCCGTGATGTTTTTTGTTCTAGCAGGGGCGACGCGTTCCAGCAAAACGATTGGAAGGATATGCATGTGTATTTCGTAGCGTGCAAAGCAGCACGACCGATGGAAAACAGCGTGAAGAAAAGACAGAAGAAGGAAAAGATTCATCGAATTCGCTGTGTGCTTACGTGCGTTTGTGTGCGGACGTGTGCAGCAAGCCAGCCTTTATTTTACAGCTGCTGCAACAGCTTTGCAACAAACAAAAACGGCACTAACTGTGCGGATGAAAGCTCATGCATTTGCAACGAGCGCCCGCGCGACCGGCCATTTATCGTCGGCGCGCTGCAAACAAACTAACGAAACGCTTGAGGCGCGAGCGAAAAAGGACGAGACGCCTGCATTCATCGAAACGCGCTGAAAAAAGAAGGTGAAAGCGCGCGTTGAGAGAATTTTTCAGCGTGCTTCGTTTCGATTACGCGTTCATACGCGCGCGTACATAAACGATGATTTATTTGCGTTCGTCACTTGCGCGCACCAATTTACGTTGCGCTAACGACATGCACACATGTTGAATGCATTTGTTTGGCACGGCCACTTTGCGCGCGCGCGCGTTATAAATTTAAATAAAACAATTCGTGAACGCGTTCGCGTGTTTTTTACGAGCGCTCGTTTATTTCTTGCGCACACATTGCACGCTCGTTTAACTCTCCCTTGGCCAACGAACCAACTAACAACAACAATCTCATTATAGCGTTGCACAATGTCGAGGATAACGAGCGCTAAACAGTTGTTTAGATTCGTGAAACAAAAGCGAATGATCTGCTGAAAGAAATAAACTGGAAAGACATAAAAGTTATTTGTTGACGAGTCGCCAATGCATTGGCGAGCTGGCCAACTGGCGTCTCATTATCAGGCGCAGCGGCACGAAGCAGCCGATGATAAAGAAATTGAAGAAACGAAACGAAGAAATACCGACGTCAACAGCTAAATGCAGGCTGCGGCTGCGCGATGAGGAAACACTCGCGCGCGCGCGCACGCGCACACACGAGAATTAAGCAATGAAGAGCGAAGAGGTCGGCGAGCGAGAAGAATGCGCGGAGCGAACGACGGGAACGAGGTCCGCCTTTAACAACTTAATTTCAGACAGGCGATAGATGATGATGACGATGACGGGACGGAATGGAGATGTTTCTATAGATTTATCTCTTCGGCACGGCGAGCGAAGAGGAAGAACAGCATTTACGCACGCGGTTGTGTGTTGGTGCTGAGATGAAGACGAAGAAGCGGAGCATACGCACACACATGCATACACGGATGCAACAAATTGCCGACCATGGTGCCTGCGCGTCCGGCCAATTCAAGAAGGAAGGCCAACAAGGCAACATGGGTGCACCAATCCCAAATGGGTTTATCTCAGAGAGCGCGCACGCTGCTTGTACGCATTATCATTACGTAGAACCAACTAATAAACGACAATCAAACCGAACGAAAATTACTAGCTGGAAATGCAATCAACAATCGAACAATCAAGCGTGCAAGCGTGCACTCGACGAATCAACAATGCGCATACAAAAGCATATTCATGACTCGTGCAATTGTTTGTTGTGGTAGTTATTCTTTGTTTGTTTTCCTGATTAGCTAATATAAATATGCAGAATAATTAATCATGATTAGACTATCCATCCAATGTAAATAGAATTATCTCTAGTAGAGTGTTTAAGGTAGTTTAATTAAACAAATATTGATATAGTGTCAATATTTGTAAGCTAAACGTGTTCTGTTTGCAATGCAGCACGTGGATGTACCGATGCAGTTCCCTCTCTCCCTCTACATTTACTCCACCAGGTACGAGTTTATGACATGTAATAAGATAGAAAATGTATTTTATGGTAATGGCTCACACAAGGATATCAAATTCAAATTGGTATTGTGGACTCGTAAAACATTTTATGGCTTTTCAAATATTTAAATATTCATCCGAAGCGTATGCAATAGGTACGTGCATGTTTATTGTAACACATTGAACACATTCCAACAATCAAACGACTACGAATCAAGTTTGGGGGTGTTATTTATAGTTGTTTTAGACAGATTTCAGTTGAAAACATTTCAAGTTCTTTGCGTTTGTTGAATTTGTTTTATATACAGTCAACTCTCAATTATCACACTATTTATTATTGTGTAAAACGCTGATTTTGAAACTGAAATAGGGATGAAATCACCTGCCTAATTTTAGGCGTATATAAAGAAAAAGGGTATATAACAATAAAAAAAGAGTGTAAATAGGATAATTTGCAAATAAACAATACAATTACTTATTTTAATGTACATACTCTATTTGCTATATTATTATTCTCCATTAGACACCCATTGAAGAGATATAATTAATTTTATTTTGCCCTTTCACAGTCATGAGATAATGGATTTTAAATTTGAAAATCTCTTTTGATGGTAACTTTAACCTAAAATTTGTTCAAGCTTGAAGCGAAATTGTAATTGAATTATTGATCGGATTGAAATAAAATTTTCACATTCGCAAAGCAGGTAAAATTACTGCTTTAATTCTAAATTTGCAGGGGTGTCCAACTTACCCTACTGTCACAGGGAATCATCATTTTGTTAATCGCTTTAATAATGTAAATTTCCTCAGGTAGTGTCAAGTAATTTACCTATACCTGAAAATGGTATGTTAAAGGCTAAGGAACGTTTGGAAACCCATGGTTGTGTCTAAAAGAGAAACTTGCTTTACATTTTCTATGATCTAATAGAAACTAGCACAAGATTTGAAACTAAATCGTGGATTTACTGTAGATACAGCTAGTAAAATAAAGGATCGTCCAAGTTCTTAACCGGATGGTACTAGCAATAAGGAAGATGCTATGGTGCTAGCGCATCTGTAACTAGAAATCTTGAGAGCAAGCATTGTACACGAAGAGAACGCCAAACACTCTCAACCGCCAACTGCTTCCAGAAGAAACATCTCTATCTTCACCTCGCGTCCAGCTCTTTGGCGTCGCGTCGTGAAGGCATGCCGCGCGCGTACATTATCATTTTCCCATTCGGCATGCACGCGAGCATTGCGCATGTGATGTACATAAATGTATAATGCACGTGTGCGCGCGCAACGGCGTTGAAAAACTCGTTTTCGTCGCCGCCTTATTAACGAAGACACCATCACGCTACGGCGTCGTTAACTATTGTTATTGTTGTTGTTGTTGCGCTTCGAATTGCTCCAGCAGCCTGCGCGATGCTGATGGTGCGAACGTCACGTGTAAATATGATTTCCAATAATATTCTTGGGAAAAAACTGCCACAATGGAAAAACATGTCGGCGAATGTATCAAAGCGCCGCGCCGCCAAACAATGGTGGAAATTCTCTGAAAGATTCATCTCCCCGTCTTGTTTTTTCTTCCACACGCTATAGAAATCGAACAAATTTGAGTTCAGCACCGACTCGAAAGATATTTATGATGACGAATGTCGACACCTTCCATGGCCATTAATTTTGTTTGTGCTAACAATGACAAAACGCCAAGAATTACATCTAAAAAAAGATAACATAATAAATAGCAAACAAACTGTCAAAAATGGTGAAAATTAATATTTCTCACAATGTTAACAAAAAAAGTACACGTTAATTAAAACTTTCAGTTAAACAGCTGTTAATTGGAATAACGTGTTGTATCAATATCATACTCTAATTAAATGGCGTCCAAAAAAATGCTAGATAATTCTAGAACATTCTAGAAGCTTCCTTTTTTTTTTGAATGGAACATGTGTGGTTAATTACCGTGAAATATAAGATAATTGCTGACATTTGTTTTACATTCTATGCAATTCAGAAGATAAATCAATCAAGGTAAAGTTTGCCACAAACGACAGCTGTCAGAGATAGTGCTGTAGATGTCATTCTGCAAACTCTCCACCCCACTTCATCATCATACATCATTGTTATCTAACATTGTTGAAGAATAGAGACGCTCAAGGTGCATCAGCAGCATCATTACAACCATCACGTTTTCTTTTTTCTGTGTTTCCTTTCAGGCTTTTTATGCTGCCAAGCTTTTGTACTTCTTCATCTCCTTCGTCCTCTTCAGAGAGCAATTTCGCTTTATGCTTGGTCGTCGCGAGGATTGCGCAGCGCATTGTTGAAATTTAAGCATTTCATTTGGTTTAATTGTTCGCCGAGCCGTGCGTAATGCAGAAAATAAACCATGAAGGCATTGACACTTGCACTTATTCATCACCGAAACGTGGTACCAGCAGCATCTTTTGTTGTACCATCGCAGATCCATGATGATGTGGGACACCTGACAGCTTTTAGCGTTGCAAACAAAACGCGTAATGCTTTTGGGTTTTGAAATAGTTTCCTCTACGCCATAGAAATGAAATGTCTTAGAATGTCGAAAAGATACGAGTGAGACGTGTACATCTGCATTTTTTCCAAACGTTTTCTTTTTACATCTTAATCGCCGTCCATTTTTTTGCCACCACTGGCCAATCAAATAAAACACGCCGTGATTATAAATGCATTGAGTTGTAAGGATTCAAGCTGTGATAGCGCTGCGGACGGCAGGTGCTTTCCGGAGATTAAGCAACCAGCATGTTTCTTGCGATGCGATGATGATGATGATGATGATGATATTCAGTTCGTATGCACCAATCAACGGTAGACTGGTTTCTTTAGGTTATATAAAGCAATGAAATATTCCGAAATAAAAATGTGTAAAAATAAATTAACATAAAATTAAGTAGGGTATTTTTGTATAACACATTGTTTCTTAACAATCCACCATACGTACGTAAACTCGTTTTCCATTCCGAAAAGACTGCTGCAATTCGTGTTAATTCATTTGAGCGACGCTCTCCAATTTTTTAAATTGGAACTGAAAGCAATATTAAACCGGCATTGATTCAGCCAATTCGACTTAATTACAAGACGTCATAAATTAATTCAGCTCCTGAATGATCTCACTGAGCATTCAGCATCCTCCTGACAGTTGGAATATTTGCTCAATACGGTAGCCAAATAAATGTCCAGCGTTTCCACTCGCCAGACGACTTAAGTGCCAACGAAAAGATTAAGTTACAAATTGATGCTTGTTAGCTTTCAGCTTCTGTTTGTGTTGACTTTACACTTGCGTCTTTTTTGCTTGCGTTTTTCGTCAGCTCGCGGCGCGCATGCATAATACGCACGAAAAGTGAGTTGATTCAAAATGGCAGCCGACGTTATTTATGCATCCGAAACGATTTTTATCTCTTGGCATCTCGTTGTAAATCAAAGCGTTTTAATTGCTGATGCGTAGAAATTAAAAGCAAACTCGTATATTTTACGACTGGCTGCATGCACCGCTGCTAATTAACTCGCGGAAAATAATAAAAATGGCATAAAATACAAGCGCATGGGATTATTGTACTTATTCATCCTGTTGCGCGCGCGCGCGAGCGCATTCGTATCGATCAATAAAGGCGCGCTCGGACGAATGTTACAACTTCATCGGCTTTAACAATCACGAACCGAGCCAATCGGTTATTTGTATATTGCCATTCGTTATACACACTGTAATAAAAACTGAATTGAAAGCACAGCCGAAGAGAGAAAAAATCGAGCGCGGTCGTTGCGCGTGTAGCAAAAATAGACGCGAATGCGCGCGCGCGCACTTTACCTGCCCTTCTTGTTCTTTTTCTTGTTCGGTTGGTGCCGGTGGTGGTGCACTCATTGACGACGTCCACTGGTGTGCAAAGAGAGCTCCTCTCTCGCTTGATGCATGCAGCCTCAAGAACGTTGTGCATGCAACGTAGCATGACGTAAATTACACAGCGGTACTTATTGACCGACGATTGCATCAGGCGCGCGGGATCAAAGCGCGCCGACACCGGGCTTAATATAGTTATTAAATGATGAATTCAATGGTGATTACGTGAAATCTGGTCATTGCTTTCGACTGAAATCAAAGCTGCGTAGCGCACGGCCTCTTCACCTTAATCCCAGAGCCAAGGCGAAACCTTTTAGGAGGCTAAGAGGCTTTTAAATATGGTTAAGTAGGATTTGCAGGCAAATTAGCAAAAATTCGGGCAATATTGATGCGTTCTAAGCCCAAGTGTGCTTTTGTCTGCTGGATTCTGAGCGCAACCGGTACTTAAGTGAGTCGCGCATGCGTACTCACAGCCGGCATGCTTAATGACTTAATTAGAGCCACTCGCCAGCCGCGTCAACCGTCTTCTTTCTTGGTGAATGTTTGCGCGTATTCGGCAGAATCCTCAAATGCGAAATGCACGTAAACGCATTTAGATAATGCTAAAAGCGTATAGGCAACTTAATTAAAGCACATACGAGTAAAACGGAAATGCTAATCTCCTTTTAAACGTAATGCTCGTGCGCATGTAGGAAAAGGATACAGAACTGAAATAAGTAATCAACTCGAATGCATCTTCTGCGCGCGCTGAGAAGGGCGATACGAAGTGCATTAACTAGAGGCAGATCGACGCTGAGAAACCGATGCGTAGATAGTGTTCTTCATTGGGCGTCCTTGTCGGACAGCCATCCGGCAGATGGTTGTACGTCTCACTCAGTAGGCTGTCAACCTCCTGCCAGCACAACTTAATCTCGACCGGCTGCGAGGACTTGCCTGTGTTCTCTCGACGGACGACGAGAAGAACTCGCGGAAGGCGAGCGCATGCACTACTCAGTTGTAAGCTGGCGGCTCTTGCGTATCGTAGTACTCTTCCTCTGGGGAGCTCGAGCGTTTGGCTTCACGTTCGTTCGTGAGTGAGTGCAGCTCGTGCACAGCACAACACAACACAACACAACAAACGCGCGCACGAGAATACAGTGTAAACAAATGCAAACAATACGCTGAAGTGATTTTCTGAAAACAAAAACTATTCAATTACACAAATATTACCCGATTGTGAATAGTGAATTGCTCAAGTGTTTTACGCCGAGTTTGTTGACTTTGGAATAGTTTGAAACAGTTGCAGAGCTTCCTATGCTTCTTGCTGAAGAGAGAAATGTGACTTAGATTTTCAGTAATCTTTCACACCTCTTTGTACATCCAATTACGGTGAGTGAAATACCCAATTTCCTCGAATCAACGTCCACAAAGAGTTTTATAGGTTGCGTTTGTATTTTAAGACGCACAAATGTATTTTGAGTACTTTATTTTCGTTATAAAATGCACTACTTGGTAGTTGTCACATGGGTTTCTCTCCTAGAGAAACACAATGTACGTGTATTTGTGTCGACTTCCAAAAATATTACGTGCCGGCTCCAATGGGCTGAACGTGACTGTCGCGTTTCAGTAGAATTTTGTTCCTTTTGACTTTCAGTCAATTTATTCCTAGTGTGTTCGTTTGAGCGAACAGCTCTTTGCAGCTACCTGCGTTTACGCTTGAAAGTAGAATTCGTAGAACGTTTTGACAGTTATTTATTGCTTTACAACTTCATCAATCCTCCCTCACTGACTTTACACACCTGCCCTTGAACGTCTTCTAATCAGTTCGATAATGGATGAAAAACGAGAATAATGCATGGGTTTTGTTTGTTTTCAAGTTCGTATTTGTTATGATATCTCTTATCTGTAGGATTGGCATGATATAGTAAATAAATAAACACGTAGTGCTATTTTAATTGAGACTGGTTGTGTTTTCAGGCATGTTGTGGGTCATAATGTCAATGGCAGCATTGCTACTGGGTGCCGCCGCTGGCATGGAAGCACGTGCGCAACTGCCATGTGAAGACGCACGCTTAAAGTGCGCGTATCGTGCCGGATGCGGTATGGCATTGCAGAATTATCTGGTGCGTTGTTCCACTGTCCTCCAAGGACCAACGAATCACTGTCCACAGATTTGTCTGCATTCGCTGATTGCACTGACGTCCACTGAAGAAGGACGTGACTTGATGAATGTAAGCATCCATTCTTGTTGTTGTTGTTGTACATTATTAACTTTTACTTCTCTGTAGTGCGAATGCAATGATGAGTTTTGCGAAGAATCCAAACAACGCGTCGAGATATGTCGTGCGTCTGTAACGCATGCAAATCGCAACGGCAGTGTGGTATCATGCACGGCGGCGCAGTGGATTTGTGCCGCCGACACGCTGTGTTCGACCGCCTTGGACTTTTACCACCGACATTGCAAGTCCATGTTCAGCGGCAAGAAGTGCACTCATCGCTGTCAAAACTCAATCAACATCCTGCGGCGGCAAGAGAAGGCGGCCAAACTGAAGACGTGCAAGTGTAGTGGCCATGAAGACTACGATTGTCCTCAGATTCAAGCCAATATGGCAAGGCTATGCTTCCATAAGAAGGTGGAGGTTGCTGTGGGTGATACTGAGACGAATATCATACAGCAACAGACTGCAACAGATAATGTGGAAGCGTCCTCAACGCAAACGTGTAGCGCATCCACAAAACAAACCACTCATCACATTGTCCTAGCTACTTATTTAGCGTTAATGTTGTTGCTGCGCGTGCGCAACACGTGACATCAAACCGGAAGCAAGTGTTGCAAATGGACTCATAAAGTGTCTACCTCTCTCTAATGGAAATTAACTTATATATAAGTCTTGATTGTATATAGTACTAGGAGTATAAGGAATATGTATATATAATCACCGGTTAAATTATTCGATTTGTACATAGGATCGATTTAAGTAATGGTCAAGATAATTAGCGCCACTGTAATTAATATGAATTTCTCTAACCAAAGAAGCGCTTGCACGCTGTTTCATAGCGCTTTTAATTTATTTCAAATCGATTGAACAGTTATGAAGCATATATAATGTATAGACAGATTTTTATATATTTAATATAAAACAATTACTTAATTACCATGGCATCTCTGCACTCGTGCGTAATTGCAGTAAATAGAAATACTATGGCTAATTTAAAGCAAACAAACGAGCAGTGTGCGAAGCGAATTATGTGCATTAGGATGGCAATTAGGATTGGTGCGCGCGCGGATGGCGGAAGTTAAGTCATTTACGAGTGGCAGATTGAGTCAAATCGACCTTGACTGTGCGGCTACGAGCGGTGTTCGGTTGCGTGCGAATGAAAGAGATATCGAGACGCAAATCCAAGCCGCTTATGGCGGATATAGAAAAAATAATGTTACAATAAATTGTTTGTTATGTTGCTGAGTTTCCAGGTTGGATGAGCGCGCGGGCTCGTTGCATGCCACATGGCTCTTCGCATCGCCATCAACAGCAGCACACGTTAAGAGTGCTGCACGCGCGCGCACGGTGGTCTCGGGCCAATTAAGGCGCCCTGCACCACACCGGCTGCAGCCGACTGTCGTAAGAGCTGGCCGAGCGCGCGCTGAGCACGTTGCGCACAATCATCAAGCGCGTAGAAAAGCGCGCTGCCCGCTTCATCTGCCTCATCTTCGGCGGGCATCATCATCATCTAGCTGAGTGCGTAATCAACGCAACAATTCAAAATTCATCATTATTGAGCCGGCGAATGGCGAGCAGCGCAGCGGCGCGGCGCAATCATGCGCAAAACGACAAATGACTCGGCCGCTCATGCGCTTGATACAATTTGAAAGTAGATTGCAGATTGGAAAGTGGATCAATACACAGTTACTTATCTAGATTGGAATTATGAACTCGTGTGTTGAGATAAATCTTTAGAAAACAGCAAAGCAAATGCGCAGAACGAGAGCAAGTTATAAACTTTTTAAGAAAGTCGCGTTTGTCGTCAAGGTGGCAATTGCTCTATTGAGATTTATTCACGGGTCGTGCCTATGCGCGCGTTGGTTGGTCCATTCTCTTATTTCGGTCTGCATGTGTGATAGCTAGTCTGTCGAGATTTCGTCCCGCCATCCGCTTCCTTGGTTGTTAGTCTATGATGGAGCTGCTTAGCTCGCTGCGGCAGCCGTGGGCACTCTTTGCGCATTACACGTTGCGTTAGGCTGGTTGCGCCGCGGGGGGAAGCGGGTACACCCGAGTACGGACGCCACACACGACGGCGGCCACACCGTAGACCACCCAGCGAGGCCCCGCTGGCCTTAGGGGGGGTGCTCGAGAGCGCTCTCAGCGCGCTGAAGCCCTAAGACGCGAGTGGCATCAGCGCGCAGCTGCTCTCGACGCAGTTGACTCCGTCTCCTCGGCGTCGATCGTGTCGCTTCGCACCACATCCGTGAATTTTCCACCGCATTTATCGTCCGGTCTTCAAGAATCGAACAGATGTGTTTTGAAATCATTGCGCGCGTCAGGTTTTGAGAAATCAAATCTTTTGATTCGTTGTCCATAATACACTTGCGCAACTGGTGATTCATAATGGACGAAGACGAAGCGTTCTTAAAAGGGATTAACGTAGATTAAGACTTTATTGCTAAGAGCCATTTGAAATTTTAGTGAAAGCCCACGGACTGTTGAGCAACCTATGTTTGTGTTGATAAATAAACCTCGTTTTATTGTTATTGTTGTGACAATCAAGCCAACACCAAAATATGTAGTAAAAGTTAAAACCTTGACGGGATAATTGTCGGAAATGTAAAAAGTATCAATTTTTTTTATTAAACTTCAAGTACGAGTATAAGAAAGTAGAAAACATGATAAAGAGTCATTAATTGAGAGGTCCATCTAATGGACAGCTACCTTGGTGTTGCTGGCACCATTGAGGTTGAATCGCGTCAGCTCGGATATTGAGGCGCACTAAACGCTCCCTATGGATTTCCATACGCTCCTCGGCGTCCTTCCAGGTTAACTCAGGTTCAGCCCAAAGTCGCTCAGCCATTGCTGCTGCACGGGGCCATATGCGGGAATCAATTACTGTATCATCTGCCTGTTCTGTCCATAATGTCGCTTCAGCACCCATCATTTGATTCTTGTATTTACCTAAGAATTCAGAAAGTTTTATAGAAATTCTATACTTGGTTTTTGAACAACTTACCCGCAATTTTAGCTGGGCTATTTTGGTAAATCTTTTGCCAACCGATATAGGGAGAACACCAATTGTTACCATCAGTTACCCAACCAGCAAAACCACAGTCAAGGTACAAGGCATCATAATTACTTAAAATTGTTCTATAGCCATTCTCGAGTAAATTGCGAACTTGAGGATCATTTCCCAATGTCCAAATTTGGATAATATAAGTTTCATTGGATAAATACTTTGTGAGGTACTTGGATGAGGTTAATTTGCTAGTCCATAAAATAATTGGTACTTTGTGTTCGCGTTTTTTGTAGAACGCTTCCAACGCGTTCCTCTGGAAATGATCCCAGAGATGCATAAAGCCACCCTCATCGATAGAAACGTTACGTTGGTCCATCCAATTGACAATGCGGTCTTCTGATTTCCAACAAGCTTCGTTGACTTCATCCCCACCCATGTGGAAAACGCTTGGATCGAATTGTTGAACCATGTCATGGTAGATTTCTAAAATATTCAAAATCAGAATCTGTATTCACTATGAAATCTTTACGTACTCCCTAATGCTTCATAAACTTTATCCTGGGTGGGATCTAATTGACCACAAGGTGGCTCAACGCAGTAACTCTGCCATGGTTTCTTATTAAAGCATGCCAACATCCCAGTATCCTGCCATCCTTCACCAACATGTGCAGGTGCGTCAAACTCTGGCATAATCATAACACCACGTTCTAAACCAAACTCTACAATTTCTTTAATATCCTCCGGTGTGTACGTTTTCTCTTGTGAGTAGGCGCCTATTTTAGAAAGTTCCGGCATTGATTTGGAGACATAAGGAAAACTGTGGCTGTCTGTAATATGCCAGTGGAATATGTTTAGCTTTGATGCCGCCATTCCTTCAATGGTTGACTTGATCACATCAGTATTTACATAATTTCTTGAGGTATCCAATAAAATCCCGCGATGAGGGTAGACTGGTTTGTCTTGAAGAGATATTTTATCAGGCATTTGCAACTCGCTACGAATATCATCGTAGAATATCAGCTGTTGCAAAGTTTCCAGTCCATGGCGAGCTCCAAAGAAGTTGGTTGCTTTGATTTTAGCCTCCACGCGACCATCACTTGTTTGCATCACATTTAAAGTATAACTCTCATCTTGTTCATACTTCATTTTCAAGTGTCCAACATCATCAATGTCCACTTTAACAATAAGACTTCGTCCACCAGTACGAATCGAACTTTTTCTTGGTTTAACCAACTCCACATTGTGTTTAAATCTCTTTGCAGCTCGATTAATGTAGTCACGCACTCTGGTCTCACCTTTCTCGAGGATGACATCAATGCTGTTGGGGTTGAGTTGTACGAAGGAGCGTTCAAAAACTACTTCCCCAGTGGGTTTTGGCCAAAGGGATGCGTACTTTGAACAGAAAATCCTGCACGCGCCAAGACTCACTGCGTCCGCACGAGTTTCATCTGTGATACGCTGCTTCTGGCAATAGCCTTTGACGCACGCGTATGACCACTGACTGTTCGCGCTCGCGCTGCTAACACAAACAAAAGTAAACAAATATTATATGAATATGATCATCGAGTTTCTAAATCGATAATGATGCCTGCTTAGCTGGCCGTAATTACCTTGCAACCAACAACACATTAACGACGACGAACGTCAGCTGAGCGAAGCGCCAGCTCATATTTGATCAAACTTATCACAGTCGTTGATGACGGCGATGAGTTGAATGGTGACAACAGGCGTGCGGGGGAGGAGAAGCAATCAAAGACAATGACGTTAATCGCTGATAGCCGGCAGAAAATCGCTGAGGCGTTCAAATAAATCTACAAACTAGGACGAGAAAGAAAATAGCGATAAGTGAGATGGCCTTGTGTTTGTTGTTTTGCATGTAGAATTTACACGCTAGCGTGGTCCGCTTAACTTAACACATAATAATAACGTACATAAGATATAAAAATCATAAACTTACAGTAAAACGGTGGCGAAACACGTTCGAAGCGTGTCGAGCCAAACAAAACGCGATCGAATCTCGACTCTAACTGAAATACTTCAACGTTCGCGTACCATATACACGTTACAATTCAAGTAGTGAAAGCGTACGAAAACCTATTGTGTACAATAGATCAGCAAATCGTCTATGCCGCGTGCGCGTCGTTGAAGAACAACGAACGGGAAAGAAACGAATTGTTGCAAGTGTTTCCGATTTTTTGTTTATATCCATACACCCCACCTACGCGTATATTGTTAATTCCAAAATTTTTTGCTCTCTCGTTTAACTTGTTTTCCACCTTTGCAGTCGAACTTTTTCTCCCGTCGAACCAGTGTTATCTGTATTTATTGTGACACGGCTTAAGTAGCCACTCATTAAATTAGTAATTTATTACGCGATCCACTTCGCTCCACTGATGTTTTGTTCGCAGCTTATTTTTAATTTTGCAGACCAGTTTTTAAAATTACTATTTATAATTATTGCTACTTAATTTAGACAGAGACAAAAACATATAAAACACCTGTGAAACATTATGGTTTAGTAAATATTTTTTGTGGATTTGTAAATGACAGTACTTTTTGCAAGAGAGTTGTTGACGTTGATGATGCGCTTGAGTATTTTTTCCATGAGCATCCGCGTTGGTTGATTTGACACCATTGAGGTTGAACGGATTCAACGCGAATGCCAAGTTTTGTTAAGCGTTCGCGTTGAGCATCTAATCGGATCACAGCATTTTGCCAAGTTGACTTTGGTTCAGCCCAAAGTCTTTCGGAAAGTGCTGAAACCCTTGGCCAAATACGTGCTTCCGCTGAAGTATCATCAACTGTTTCGGTCCATAGAGCTGCTTCAGCACCCATTATCAAATGAGGTTTATTGGCATTTTCGCCAAGATTGCTCACAATTCCTGCTGGACTATAAGTGTACATCTTTTGCCATCCTATGTACGGACCACACCAATTATTACCCGATCCCATCCAATTTTGAAACCCGCAATCCAAATACAAACTGTCATAGTTGCTAAAAATTACCCGGAAATTGTTTTCCAACAGGCGTTTTATTGTTGCATCCCGAATTGTTGTCCATACTTGGATAATGTACTTATCGTTGGATAGCACGTTAATATTTCCGCTATCAGTAAGTGTACTCGTCCATAAAATGGCCGATATATTATATTTGCGCTCGCGCATAAAGATATCATACACCCTATTTTGGTAATAAGACCATAGTTTTACATATCCACTATCAAAGAAAGTTGTAATGTTGCGTTCTCTCATCCATGCTTTGATATTTTTATCATCACGCCAGCATTTGAATAGCACTTCATCGCCACCAAAATGGAATAAATCAGGATCGAATGCATCGATCATGTCTCTAAACAGCACTGCGAATGAATTTAATTTAGTCATTAATTTAAATTAGTTAGTAATTAATAATTACATTGTAGTGTTGAATACAATTTATCAAGAGTAGGATCAAATTGACCACATGGTGGTTCCTTGCAATATGCGTTCCATGGTTCTTTAGCAAAACAACGCACATAATTTAATCTCTGCCATCCTTCGCCAACATGCGCAGGTCCATCAAACTCTGGAAGTACACGGATTCCACGTATTCTTGCAAACTCCATTATATCACGTACATCTTTTGGAGTGTACACTTTGTCCGCTGAATAAGCACCAATGTCTGACAATTGCGGAAGAAGGGTTGATTGATAGGGAAAACTTTGAGTATCCGTAAGATGCCAATGAAAATTATTCAATTTATCGACAGCCATGCCTTCCAAAATCCGTTTGATTGTCCGCACTGATATGAAATTACGTGCTGTATCTAGTAACAACCCCCTAATCGGATAAGTGGGTATGTCTTCAACATAGAGAAAATGGGGAACAACATAATTATGTTGATTTTGATCGTAGATTAACACTTGGCTCAGTGTTTCCAACGCATGTCTAGCGCCAATCAAACAGGATGCTTTTATCTTTATTAATGGAACTGCCCCGTCTTTCTGTGAAATCATTAAAACATAACTTTCATCATTATTTAACGATACTTTCATTGGATCTACATTATCCAGCTCAAATTCGATGTTGCTTTCTTTATCCCCGTTTGAAACAATTTTATGATTATTGTATTTACTGACGACGTCAAAAAATCGTTCGACAATTTTATCTAAATCGCTGGAAGTAACATTACTGTTACTACATAAATTTATCACGTATTTTTTGGATAGACGAATTGTCGTTATAATTCCATCCGTTTTAAATGTCCCAGTTGGCATTGGCCATATGTTGGCGTACTTATCACATGTCAACCAACATATCTTGGGGCTAATTGCTTCTTGGTTATCATCCAGTCGTCTTTTAACGCATGCACTATTAATGCATTTCCATGTCCAATATTGTGCACTACTAAACAACTCAAGTCAATATTATTGATGCACCTTAATTGTTTGATTACTAATGTGAATTTACAATTGATCTTGTATTATTTGTTGGCAATTATTCCTATTAATAATTAAAAAATAGTTACCATTTTGCTGAAATTACCAGAATTATTACACATAACAAAATTCGTTTCATTTTGAAACCTTCACATTCCTTGACATACAATCAATAAACTGATTGATGATATTATTTATTATTGGATATTTGATAGATGTTGTCAACAAATCAATGAATTGTTGTTAGGTGTAATATTAGATTTGTTTTATTTAGTACTTCATACATGACAACAAGTTTGTATTGATAAGATTACTTGAATCAACAAAGCGATCGAAATGGATAGTTATCTTCTGTGCGAAGATAAAATACGCCAGTTGTGTTACCATCAAAATGATCTCCGTAAACAACAAGATTATTGCAACCATCAGGAGTACTGCTAGCTTGATAACTAGTACTTGTTATTGCTAATCCATAGATTATTGAAGTGAAAGTATGACTGCATACATCTGTAAAAATAATCAATACAAATTATAAGTCATTGAACAAATATCACTTTTATACCAATCAGTATAAATCTAACCAAATTATTTGGTAATAATCTGTTGCAAAATTCTTGTCTATATCCCCCGTTAATATATATGTCAATAGTACCAATTGATTGAGAAACGCCGAAAAATAATGCGTTCGAATGTGCTACGTCAACAATATCTGCATCTGAAGCTCTCAATGATAATGGATTGTTGAATATTCCTAAGATTTTGTTGAATAAAGGTCCTGCTGCATCGAGACCACTAATGCGATTTATTCTATTTGCACTTGGTCTATGTTCCCTTAAGTATCTGCTTGCGTATCCTGCAATATGGGCTCCAAGAGATACCCCAATCATATGGACATTTTTCATATCCAATCCATTTTCATCTAAAAACAGCAACGTTTCTCCAACTCGCTCACCAATCATTGGAATGGTTCTGTAAACTTCAGAAATGTAATCATCCCGTGAATCCAGAGACCAATCCACAAAAATAACATTGCAATTACGTCGACGCATGTATGCATTTGTAATGTTCGCAAGTAAAATGTCTACATTCATTCCAGTAAAATATCCATGGATGAGAATCTTAGTTGGTTTACTTAAATCTATATAACGAACCGTTCTTTGTGATAATTCAAACTTATTTGTCTCAGCGGATACAACAAAATGGATAGTTTCACATTTTATTTTATATACAACAACTACTAAAAATTAATACATGTTAGAAATTCCAACAGTAATGACAAGTTAATGAAGCATTATTACAGCAAATCAAAAGAATAATGGTTGCACGCATTTTACTATAGAATAGCTTTATTCGTCAGTGAAAAAACCCTATATATAAATTTTGTATCAGTGAAAATGTTTTAATATTAAATTATCAAGTTATTATAATTTTTCGAATGCAAATATCACTCAAGGTAAACTGGATTTCCGGATAGTTAATAACAACAACATTACAATACATGCTAATCCAGTTACATGTTAATTGCCACATTATTTGTTCGAGAAATCGCATTGTGGCCAGTCAGTAGGTGTATAATCCCAATCAATTTTCTTTGTTCGAATTATATTATTGTAAATTAAAGAAGATAGTTTTGGTGTTCTTGGCCTGGTTATATCATTGAAGTCAACATGAAAAAGTCCAAATCTTTGCCTAAAAATGTAGTTTAAATGGGTAACTTATAATAAAACTTAATTCGAGTTTAATGAACTCACGTATAACCACGACGCCATTCAAAATTATCTAAAAAGCTCCATGCCATATAGCCGGTGACTTTACATCCACTTTCATGAATTGCTTTAAGTACTTCTTCAAGATATTCCTACAAACATATTAAACTGATAAATCAGCTTAATGCTATGTATATAACAATTTTCGTTACATTATAATATTTAACCCTTTTGCAGTCATTAAGGCTTGCGTCTTGTGGATCTGCGAATCCATTTTCGGTGATGATAACTTCAGGATTATTATATGTAGTTTTGATCCATTCTAATGTTTTCCGCAGACCCCACGGTACAGGGAATAACCAATCAGCGGCTGAAGTATCCCAAGATGGATCAATTACATACCGCGCACCTTTATCATATTTATGTGAAGGACGATTGTTGATATTGTTAGCTTGGCCAGTCAGTCTGGTTGTGTAATGATTGAGTCCAAAGAAATCAAAGGAGCCTTTAATCATTTCTATTTCCTCTGGCGTGAAATACGGAAGTCGAGATCTCAAAAAGCCTTCCTCCTTGCTGAATTTATCTACCCTCTCGCGAAGAATTTTCGGATAGTCTCCATTTTCGGAATATATTGCATTCATGTACCAACCAAGCTGCGTAAAACAAATGAAAATAATGAATGTATGACATATTAAAGAAATAAACAAGAATCAAACTCACAT
Source organism: Aleochara curtula (assembly GCA_963978815.1). Classification (NCBI taxonomy): domain Eukaryota; kingdom Metazoa; phylum Arthropoda; class Insecta; order Coleoptera; family Staphylinidae; genus Aleochara; species Aleochara curtula. Next base: position 11,425,020 of record OZ022216.1, on the reverse strand, counting down.
CCATTAAGTTAGAACGCTCAGCAGCTGCAATGTCTTCCGGTAAATCACTGATTGGCTCATACCAAACATTATCGATTGTAATGCCAACACGGCCTTGTTGTTTTTCTTTAAAATCGCGCTCGTACAGTCGGTATGTTTGGCCATGAGCAATAAGTAATGTATGAGTGCACCAGTAACCACCCATTTCTTTGCTGACATAACCAGGAGCCATTTCACCATCCGCATATCCTTGTTGACAAATCTGATTCGGTTCATTGAATGTAATCCAGTCTTTAACACGGTCACCAAATTGTTCAAACACAACTCGTGCATAGTCTGTGAAATAGTCAGCTATTCGCGGATTTGGCCAACCACCAAGTTCTTGAATGTTTTGTGGAGTATCCCAATGAAACAATGTGACCAATGGAGTGATATTATTTGCAAGAAGTTCATCGATTAATTCGTTATAATATCGTACTCCATCCGCATTTATTTCATTAGCAAATCCACGTGGCAGCAACCTTGACCATGACAATGAAAATCGATAGAAATCAACACCCAGCTGTTTCAATAACATTACATCTTCACTTGTTTTATGGTAAGTATCACAAGCAATATCTCCATTTCTTTCGTCCTTAATGTAAGAGGGATTGGTGTGTGTTATGTGATCCCAAATATTTGGACCTTTCCCGCCAACCTTCCATGCACCTTCTACTTGGTAAGACGCAGTTGCAACCCCAAATTTGAATTCTTTCGGAAAGGTATACTTCGCATCTTTGATGTCAGAATGATGTGAGTAACAACTACTAGAATTTAATTATTTTTATATAAAACTCAAAGAACAATGGCTATTTTATTACATTAATAATAGAGATAGTATTAAAACGATCTTCATTGTTTTTACAATCAGACTATTTTATAATACAGCCTCAGCACTTTCTAGTTAAAACGCTTCTAATTCATGCTTCAACTTTGCATCATTTTATATAGGAATTGCAATACTACGCGATAAATTTATTTTAAAGTGTGTTTTGTTAGTGCGAATAAACATGTATTATCGCAAAATCTGATTAAAAATGATAGTTAAGAGTGTGCACTTTATCAAAGATGTCAATTGCATGTTTTTAAGATGTAATCCCAATAAATATTATGATAGTGCTATTAAGAATTTGTTTGTTTCCTTGTTCAAATGTGTAATTTTTAAATAATCTACGCAATTTACATCTAATCTAAGACAACACTGGATTTAATATGCATATCATTGTTAATAATGATTTTATGACCAGCAATGATAATGAATGCACACTTCCTTATTAACTTAACGTATGCATTATTTGCTACTATTGAAATAAATTGTGCCAACTGCATTGATGCGACCTCTCTTGGCTACGGCCGTCATCACACATGTATGAGATATATGTTTCATATAGATTTCGCAACGCATTGAAGTATTATTCGAAGGCACTTAAGTTTATTTATGATATTTCATTTACAGTATGAAATACTGAGTTTATAATTTTGAATTACGCTGATAATTATTAATTCGTTGCCAATCGGTAACAGTCGATTGTTTGAGGGCGCCACTGCTAGTAAAGCCGAAGCGGCATTAAGCAACCCACGCCATTACCGCGTAGCGTCACTGTAAAGTCTTGCTTGTGTGGTCTATTGGATTTTGATTTGTGCAGTGTATTTGTGATTTAATTTTGTTAACTGATAAAAATGGTATGTAACATTATTTGTGGAATTGGTATGCAACTATTGATTCGTTCCGTTACAGAGCCGTCGATCCGAGCACACCACAAAGGTGTTTGTAGGCAGCTTGCCGCCAAACGTGACGCCTGAAGATCTGAGGCAATTGTTTTCACCTTATGGCAATATTGTGGAATGTGATATCGCAAATCGCTGCGGTTTCCTACATTTGGAGGATAAAGACCTTGCGGAGAAAGCTATCAATGACCTTAACAATTCAACCTTCATGGGTGCCAGAATTTCTGTGGAGAAGGGCAGGGTCAAGCCTCGCGGGGATCGTCGTATGCGTGGCGGAGGAGGTGGTGGCAGAGGCGGTGGCATGGGACGTAAGCGTGATGTGGGGCCTTATTCTCGTGATGGCGGCTACGGAAGGGGCATGGGACCACGCAATGGCGGTGGAGGGAATTATAGGGACGAATATAGAGGGTATGATGATTATCGTGACTATGGCAGATATGATGATAGATATGATAGGCGTCCACCCATGTATGATGATCGACGAGGTGGAGGTGGCGGCACCGGCGGTTCGTACATGCATGATCGTAACTCTTTTGGCAACGGTTACGATAGACGTCCTTATGATGATCGCAACGGTCCCTATGGTGGAAACAATATGCCGCCAAGGAATTATGATGACAGTAGGATGCCCATGGCAGGACCAGGAAGTTATGATGACCGCCGACCTGTTATGAATGACCGGAGGCCTTTGATCGACGACCAAACGATGAACCAAGGCCAAATGCGCCAAGGCTATGATCGTCCACCACCAGCTCAGAATGACATGTTCAGCCGGCGAGATGGGCCACCAAAACCACTGTAAGTTGTATTATTGATGCTTGTATTGTAATATTGATTTCTTGTTTATTTCGTGCAGCGGCGGCGGTTACGATCGTACACCGCAAGGAAGCACGTATTCGTCATTTAGTTCGAACAGCAACTATTCTAACAACACTCCACAAGGTGGTGGTAGTTATGGAGCCGGGCCAATGAATAACTACACTCAGCCAATGTCTGGTGCTCCCAACCAGGGCTACAACGATACTCGTGGACAAGCTCCATTGAGCAATCCGGGATACGCAAGCACGCAGTCTTACAACTCTTCTGCTCAGACTGCTCCTACTGGTGGATACGGTGATAACTACGGGGGAATGCGCACCCAGAATAATTCTTATGATACTGCATACCCTCCATTGCCCCAACAAAGAGGGTAAGTAAGTTTCTGCCCTGTCTAACAATTTTGAGTGATTCGGACTGAAACTTTGGCGTGATTGAAAGTTATGCGTTCTCTGTTTACGCCCTGCTAAGGCAGCAATCGTTAGTATTCTATGCTTGCGTTCCAACCAAACAATTTGTGACTGTATCAATGTGACTATAAACGATTTACTTGGAAATCTGTTTGTATTATGTGTCTTTTTAGTTTCGCAGGTGGTAATGCTCCAGGCCCTCATAGAGATATGCGTACCGGTGGCCGATTTTAAACAAACATGCGGATTTTACGTTTAAATATGTACTTTACAACGTTTCTGTTTCACATTCTTTGCAACTCAGAATCGATTTTGAAAGTCAGGCAGGCATGATCGTGCGTTTAATTGTATCACTTTACCGTAGAAATAAGAACCATACTTTGATTGCGAGTTTAGAGTTTTTCAAATATCTGGAAAAAAGAATCCACATATGTATATCATGAGTTAACAATTTTTAGTTAAAAACACGTTGCGGTTATTTTCGATATTTTCATTTCAACGGCGTACGAATTGAATTGCAATAACTAACTAGCACCAGTAACTTACAAAAATCAATAGCGCTTAACACGAATGAACTAGAATTATTAGCAATTGCGGCTAAACTTGGCGCAAATACGTTTACCAGCTAAACTACCATTGTTAAAATAGCAAGCAAAACATGCGTTTGGTCAACAATGTTACATATGAGAAGTTAGTGTATTCATGACATGTTTAGTTAATGCGACAATAGTCTACATGTGCAAATGTATTCAGTCTTCACTACAACCGGATTAGCTTTGACATAGCGATCAGATCAGTGTTATTCACAATGCATCGAGCATTGCATTATTTTTTAAAAAGTTCCACGTTGGTTGAAAAAGTAACATTTTGTTTCAGATATTTTTTTATAATGTAAACATGTATTAATTTAGGAAGACATTGTGGCACTTCGTTTGTTGAACGTGCCCCTAATTATTATCAACAATAGTTTCCGTTATGGATTAATATAGAATTTAATGAATATTTAACCGAGGCGTCATTATCCTAACAACGAATTCGTCATCCATGTAACCAATTGCGAAGCAAAATTAGGACTGTGTATGGAGAGAGAGTTAGCGTGCGTCAATTACTGCATTTGGAATGCAATCACAATCACCCGGAAGATGAGAGCGAACAGCAAACGGCGTTTACGTTATACGCATTCAGCGATCAGCCTCTTGACGTTACGGTGCACAAGTTCTTGAGGATTTCAAGTTGCGTATTTAATCTTAATGCGCCGATGTGTACGAAGAAGCAATGCGGCCCATTACAATTAGGCACGACGGCGGCAGCGGCATTAAACGTATGGCGATGATGTTTGAATGCCGAATGAAATCGTCCCGCACAACACGAATATACGCACACGCCGCCCAAAACGGCGGCATTCGTTCCGCTAGTTGTGTTGCGTCTTTTAAGCGATCACATCAGGTGAGAACAATATAGACATCAAACTTCAAAAACCAAAAACTATGCCATTTCTATGAATAATTGATCCATTTACTGCTCAGTTCTTGAGACGCAATTGAACGTGCGACTCAGCGTTGCATGTCGGGCGTTAAGTTGTAGCTGCGCGCTATTTCGCACAAAGACACAGTCTTCGTTGCGCCACTCTGGCCTGGCCTGATTACAATGCGCCCGTATGTCAATGCAAAATTCTTTATTATGCAGCTTATTAATTACATGTGCATAATAACAATATTAAAGTAAAACGAGATCTTGGTTTATATTTAACTCGGCTGCCGTTAAGTTGCATCGTTCGCAATATCACAAATATTTATTCTAAATTTATGTTACAGGTCTGATGATAAATCCAAATACCCCACGTGATGCTGTTCTTTGGGGTGAGTGATTCTTAAAATTTTATGCAAGTTGCTGTCCTTTGGTGGGACCATTGTAAACGCCCAAGGTATCGCGAGCCTCTGACTCCAAATCCTCTTCCTCTCGTTCGGCAGCAAGAGCTTCTTCTTGAATACGCTTAAGTTCTCTTTCATATGCATTTCGTTCTGTTTGAACATCGGTTCTTGCTAATAGATCCAGAAGAGCATCCTTAGCTTCCATTTCTGCTTGTTCCCTCTAAAAATGATTGCATCAGCGATCATACAATACCCAAGATTTCTCATTTTTTCCTTACCGCTGCTATTTTAGCCAATCGCTCTCGCTCTTGTAGCAATTCCTCAAGTTCCTTCTTTTTGACCTCATCTATTTCTTGATTATATCTGTATTTGTATAGCCAGTGGGCCAGGTAATGAATAGGATCGCGAGGTTGCTTTGCAGTAATTTCTGCCAATGCTAATGTAAGTGGTGTTCCTAAGACCGTCTTCAAGTAATGAATGTCCGCGTTGGACATTCCACTGGGAGTAGTTGTTCCTTGGATTTTTTATATAATTGAGTAATTGTTTTAAAATAGTTTTTTTTTGTTACCAGATGTGGATGAAGTTGTTTCTGTTTCGCTACCAACGGTGTAAAGTTCGTCCAGATTAATTCCTTCAAGCAGCCCCTTAAGTTCTGCCTTTGAACGAGTCATGGTCACCCCTTCGCGAGTGAGGATTCGTCCCGATGCAGTCAATGAGATACCACGCATCTTCATCAATTCGGTTTCCAGTCCATCGAGAAGCCCGGCTTTGCGAGCTTCTTCCATGGAGAGACATTCACCTATTTCCAATTCGATGCGGCCTGACGGAGTTAATCGCAATCCACGCTCTTCAAGCATGTCTATAATGTAATTGTAAAGATGATACTTTCGGTTAAATAAATACAGCACAAATAATATTTACTTGATAGTGCTTGCCTATCTTGTTCCTGAGCTATTTCATCTTCTGTTTTTTTGGGTTGAAGAAACTCTTTGGCTTCTTCAATTGTAAATCGTTGGCCCGTTTTCGATATAACGTGTTGTGAGGCTGTAATTTCTAATCCTTGTTCTTGTAATTCCTCTGGAATCAACAAGAAGTATGTTGATAATAGCTTTAAAAGTTTGAAACTATATACCTGTGAGCCTTTGGAATGAAGCAGCCTCCTGAACTTCAAGGATCGCATCAATGTGGGATAATTCTTTTGTAAGTTTTGATACACGCTCCTTAATAGCAGCTAGCTCAGCTGGAGTCGCATTTAAAGACATGCGATGTAAATTATCTATTTCCTTTCTTATTTCCATTTTTTGCGTGCTTGTAAAGCTAGCGGTTAATTCATCTTTTATATCCTGCAAATATCAAATCATAATTCTGTAAATTTCTTTGAATAGAGTTTGAATAGATGTACACTCATTGCTTCTTGTAATTTGCTTTTTTCCAATTCGTGTTTTCTCTCGAGATCTTCCATTTTATTATCATTCTCTTCGAGTGCTAGTTCCATTTCGCTGGCTGACATGTCCGTACGTTGAAGAAGTTCCTTACGCTCATCTGAAAGGCGTGTAGATTCTCGCACAAATTCTTTCATTTCATTTTGAATTTCTGCTTGAAGCTCGTATTGCATATTATCCATTCGTTCAATAGATTCAAAGCGAGTTTTCAGAAAATCCCTCTTATCAACTAATTGTTCAATAACATTATCATGGCGTACTTGAATTTCCTCAATCTCACTGAAAGGTAAACTATTAATTTTCATAATTTGAAGCCAAGATCAATACGTGTTGATTTTATGAAGTTCCTCCATAAGTTCTTCATATTCTGCATTTGCAGTGTGAATTTCAGTTTGACGCTGAATAACTTCCTCATGTTTCGATTGAACCATGGAGATTTCCTGATCAACAAGTTCAGCTTCGCCAATTAATTCCTTTTCTTTCAAGCTTTCTTTTTGCTTTTGTAACTCTTTAAGTGCTTGCTCTTTTAATTGTGTAATATACTCAATTTTTTTATCTATGCTTTTAATTTTTAAGGTGATGTTGCGTTTAATAACACTTAAGCTTTCGTTACTCATTTTGAAAATTTCTTTTAAATATAATCAGTAAAAATATAACGTAGATGTATAAAATCGCTGATCGATTAATAATATTAGTAAAATTGATAATTTGACATATAAGTGAGAGAAACAAAGCAAATAGTCAACATGATTTATTTTAATAACCATTTATTTTAGACATTTTGAATCAATAAAACAACTTGAATACCAGTAATAAATTACATGTACCTGAGATAAATTATACCAGTTAAATATATGATCATGAATTTTGTTAGTGGTAATGATACAATAATTGTTATTACATAAACATTGATATCCAAAAATACGTTTTTCTTTATAAACTAGTAACTTGAAAATAAGAATGCGTTTTGTGATACGCTCAATAAAAAAAACGATTCCTCCAAATAGATAGATTACTAATATATAACTGAAACTACTTTTGACTACTTGGGTGCTTGATAGGATATTACATTGTGGTCTGTTTCACCCCAGTTTTTATGAACTTCTATATTGCATTCTGCACAATAAAGGTCGCTCCCACAATCCAGGCATCTAAACTTTGCATCCTTATTGCAGAGTACACACCATGGTAGTTCTGGGGACTCTGGTTTAGCATCCCCTAAACTAACTGGACATCTAGTATCCAGTGCAACTTCATCCATTATCTGAATAAATAAAACTTAAATGTAAAAAAATGCTAACATGAGTTTCCAGTTTAATACTTTTCTTGTTATTTTTTCAACTTCTTCCTCAGAACTTGATGATTCATGCATATTTTTAATATACTGACTTTCGTTCGGCCGAACTCCTTGCTCTCTAAGGCAAGCCAACCGCGCCTCAATCTCATTCTGTGGATTTTGCGCTAATTCAATATCTCGTTCCACCGCAAAGTATTCGAGAAGCGCATCTGCCTGTTCCTGATCTGTACGTGTGTCAGACGTTAGGAGGGAGACAGGTTTGCTAGGTCCAACCACATAAGCATTTTCTCCTTTAAGATTAGCAAGGCGCTGTCGTAGCTCATTCTCACTGGGCGGCGGACCCTTTCCCGGTTCCTTTAATTTTTCTAATCTTTCTACAATTTTGATGTCCTCAGGTCCAAGACCTGATTTCAAGCTTTTTATTTTTGAGGAATCCTCCTTATACATAGTTATTGGTGGGGTCATAGGATTTTCAAGCGCCTCAAGTCGCCTGAAATTGAACTTTTATATTACTGATTCTGTGTTAGTAATTATTTTTACTTTAAATATGCTTCTGGTGGAGTAACAATTGTAGGACCACTTGTGCTTGAAGTTGTTGAGCTTAATTTCTGATAACAGGTCCTGCAGACATTGAATTCACCTGAGCCTTTGCTAGGTATTTTACATTTCTGCTTTAAACACTTATTGCAAAATGATAAGCCACAATTAGTGCAGCCAACCTAGAGATGTAAACAATAGCATGTAATCCAATAAAAGACCATTACCATTGAATATAAATAGCATGAGACTTACTTCTTTATGAAAAAAATTAAATTTAGTTGTACAGTGGTTGCAGGACATTATTTACCACTTATTAGTTACATGTAAACATGCCTCAATGTATGAATATCATTGTACTATGGTGTAATAAATTAGTTTGCACTTGATGGTACACAATTAACACAAAGAGAGGCCCTCCATAAATTTATTGAGCTACTGTATTATGTCGATTTCAATCCATAACACTAGTTTAAAATTGCGCGAATTTACTTTATATTGTACATTGACAGATTATTCATAATAAAATAAATCAATCAAAATTTGTAGGACGTACTATGGTGATATTTGCCCCCTCTTTAGGAAGAAAACTAATGAATGAAAATGTCATTGGAAATGCTTCATTGATGAAATAGCATCAAGGATAATGATTTTTCCAAAGCTGGAATTACTCAAAATTGTATATATTTTCTCCTAAAACGACTTTAATAAAATCCAGCAGCTATTGTTATGCGCTTCATTTAATTTTAAATGAATATTATAAAATAAACATTTTAGATTGTGTCGCCTCCAGTAGAAGTTGTCAGAACTATTTTATGGTTTCATCATAAGTGCACCCATTGCATTTCGTCATCCACGTGTAACTTTATATGGTTAAAGAATCGGTGCACGCGATTGTTTCGTTATATAAAGTGCCGGTGTTATTTAATTATGAAGCTTTCTTGCCCTAAAACATCACCACCATTAAGTAAGCTTAAATTTGTTTCAAGTTTCATACAATATTTTCAATAAACTTTTAGGTGGCATACTATTTGCTTCATATCTTAGTCAAGAATGCAAGAAACCAGTTGAGATTAATTGGGGTTCTGATTTAGTTCTGAGTCATAATAATGAATTATTTTCTCTATCAACAAGCAATGATGTCTGCAGAATTCTTGCAAGACTTATTGATGAAAAGCTGTATTATGGCACTGATGCATTAGAGAAATCAGAGGTGGATAGTTGGTTAACATATGCTGCTGGCCCATTGGTAGCAAGGAACAATTTTAGTGATGCTATTGCTTTTTTAAACAAGGCACTTACATCTGTAACATATCTTGTTGGGAAAAGGTTGACAATTGCTGATTTTGCTGTGTTTGCCAGTCTTTATAACAATAGGCAATGGAATAGTCTAATTGGAAAGAATGATTCTTTTATTGTGGTTCAGAGATGGTATAATTTTATTAAGAATATGACATCTGTTTCTACTTGCTTGGATTCATTACCAACTGAAGTGAAAGATTCATTTAATAAGTCATCTTCAAGAAAGTCTGGTGCCAATCCAGCTGCTGGTGAACGGACTGATGGAGGCAAGTTTGAAGATTTACCTGGTGCTGAAATGGGTAAAGTTATTGTTCGTTTTCCGCCGGAAGCATCAGGGTAAGTTTATCTTGCACAGTATTCAAGTGGCATACATTAAACAATCATTTTTGCAGATATTTACATATTGGTCATGCAAAAGCTGCTCTCTTAAATCAATATTATCAGGAAACGTTCAAGGGAAAATTGATTATGCGTTTTGATGATACAAATCCAGCAAAAGAAAATGTTCATTTTGAGAAAGTAATTTTGGAAGATTTAGAGATGCTGGAAATTAAACCTGATTTGTTTACACATACATCTCAGTATTTTGATTTAATGTTGGAATACTGTGAGAAGATGTTGAAAGATGGAACTGCATATGTTGATGATACAAACGCTGAATTAATGAAAGAGCAACGTGAACAAAAAATTGAAAGCACTAATCGCAGCAATTGTAAGTTATTTAATATGTATATATTTAGGTTCTTTCATTCTTGTTGATTGTAGCATATGAAAAAAATATGGAAATGTGGAAAGAAATGTTGAAAGGTAGTAAAAGAGGACAGCAATGTTGTGTACGCGCCAAGATTGATATGCAGAGTGTTAATGGTTGCATGAGAGATCCAACTATTTATCGCTGTAAGAACGAACTTCATCCACGTACTGGAGATAAATACAAGTATGTATAATTTATCATTAGGTTGCTTGTATTATATATTTGAATTCTAGGGTATACCCAACATATGATTTTGCTTGTCCAATTGTTGATGCAATTGAGGGCGTAACTCATACTCTACGTACAATGGAATATCATGATCGCGATCCACAATTTTATTGGTTCATTGATGTATTAGGATTACGAAAACCGTACATTTGGGAATATAGTAGATTATCGATGACAAACACAGTATTAAGTAAGAGAAAATTAACCTGGTTTGTTCAAGAAGGACATGTTGATGGATGGTGAGAAAATTATATTAGTTATTAGGAATTGTGATTAAACTTTATTATTTTATAGGGATGACGCGCGTATGCCAACTGTACGCGGAGTACTTCGCCGTGGTATGACCGTTGAGGGTCTTAGGCAGTTCATAATTGCTCAAGGCTCCAGTAGGTCAGTGGTGTTTATGGAATGGGACAAAATTTGGGCCATAAATAAAAAAGTCATAGACCCTATTGCACCACGTTACACTGCTGTCGATGGTGATTTTGTTCCTGTCTTTATTAAGAACATTAAAGAAGAGAAAGTTCAGGTACCAAAACATCCCAAAAACAATGATGTGGGAATGAAGGACATGTGGTTGGGTCCAAATGTAATCATTGACCGAGTAGATGCGGATGCAATGAAAGAAGGTGAAAATGCAACATTTATTAATTGGGGTAACATTCTCATCAAGAAGATCAATCGGTATGGAATACTTATTGATATTGTAGCAACATATAGTTCATGCAATTTATTATTTTTAGAACTGGGGGTAAGATAACATCAATTGAAGCTGAACCAAACTTGGAAAATAAAGACTTCAAAAAGGCTATAAAAGTCACGTTCCTTGCGAAAACAGAGCAAGCGGCATTCACTCCAGCGTTTTGTGTGTATTTTGATCATTTAATTAGCAAGCCACTTCTTGGAAAGGATGAAGATTTTAAACAATTTGTTGGCCATGAAACGAGAGTATGTTTTAATTAGATTCCATGCACTTTATTCTAATTTTATATTTTTAGCGTGATGTTAAAGTCGTTGGCGATCCAGAATTTCGAAAGTTGCAAAAAGGGGATATCATACAAATTCAACGTAAGGGTTTCTTCCGCGTTGATGAAGCATACAAACCAGCAAGTGAATTTACGGGTGTGGAGCAACCTATCATACTTATTTATATACCAGATGGACACACAAAGGAATCACCAAATACCAATGTCGCTTCTTCGAAGATTCAAACATCGAATAAGGTATGTACTTTTACTTATAATTTAACATTCGTTAACAGTAAAAGTTGTTTACAGGCAAGCAGTAAGCAAAATAGTCCGGCACCAATCGCTAGTCAACCTGCACAATTGGATAGATCTGCAACCGCAGTTAATAACGAGATTATTCAACAAGGGGATATTGTGCGAGATCTTAAAACGAAGAAGGCTCCTAAAGGAGACATTGATGCTGCGGTTAAGCAACTTTTAAGTCTTAAAGCAGAATATAAGACAATTACGAATAGTGACTGGAAGCCTGGTTGTGCTCCTCCAAGTAGTACATCTACTGCCTCTGCGTCCGGTGCGATTGATGCAAACGATTTACATATGCAAATTGTTGCACAAGGGGATAAAGTTCGCAATTTAAAATCAGCTAAAGCGGATAAAACAGTGATTACAACTGAGATAAATAATTTACTTGCACTCAAAGCTGCATTTAAAGAGAAAACTGGTAGTGAATGGAAACCGGAGGCAGCTATTTCACGTACTCCAGTTCAAACGAGAAATGTTAGCACAGCAGCATCTTCAAGGGAGAACGAACTTCTAGATAAAATAAGTAAGCAAGGAGATAAAGTACGTGTGTTGAAGACACAGAAAGCCGAAAAAGCAGCTATCGACGTAGAGGTTAAAACTTTATTAAGTTTAAAGGCGGAATTTAAAACACTGACTGGAAAAGATTGGAAACCCGATATGAAACCGGTTGAATCAATTCCTTCTAATACTACAGTTCCTTCTGGCTCAGAGGACGAAATTAGTATATTAAACAACATTTCAATCCAAGGGGATAAAATTCGTACTTTAAAGGCTGCCAAAGCAGATAAGTCTGTCATTGATGTAGAAGTTAAAAGTCTTTTAGCCCTGAAAGTACAATACAAAACATTAACAGGGAATGATTGGAAACCTGGCATGCAATCTTCAACGCTCGCATCGCCACCAGTTCTAGATGTTATGCCACCTTCACCACCAATTAATGACGATCTCACGTCTAGAATTAATGCACAAGGTGATCTGGTCAGGACCTTAAAAGCAAATAAAGCGAGTAAAGCCGATGTTGATGCTGCCGTGAAAACTCTATTAGAACTCAAGAATGAGTACAAACAGTCGACGGGTACCGATTTCCCAACTGTAGGACGGGCACCTGCTAAGCCGAAAGAAGTAAATGAAAAACAAGTGAAGCAAGCGAAACAGAAGCCGGCACAAAAGGAAAAGAAACCCGTTAATGTCGAAGATACTGGTGTTAAGAAACAAACTCGTCTCGGACTTGAAGCGAAAAAGGAAGAAAATTTAGCTGATTGGTATTCCCAAGTAATCACCAAGGGAGAAATGATAGAATACTATGACGTTTCGGGGTGCTACATATTTAGACCATGGTCATTTGCTGTATGGGAGGCTATTAAGGATTGGTTCGACGCTGAAATTAAAAAGCTCGGCGTGCAGAATTGTTACTTCCCTATTTTTGTTTCGCGTTCTGTGTTAGAAAAGGAGAAGACTCACATCGCCGATTTTGCTCCAGAAGTAAGTAGGAAGTAGCGTAGTTATGAAAGATTATAAAGGCTATTTTTATTTCAGGTTGCATGGGTGACAAAATCTGGAGATTCAGAAATGGCTGAGCCAATAGCTGTTCGTCCCACGTCTGAAACGGTCATGTATCCGGCGTATGCAAAGTGGATTCAATCTTACCGTGATTTACCCATCAAACTCAATCAATGGAATAATGTTGTCGTATGTATAGTTGAAAATGATTTATTCTTTTGCGAATTGTATTATTTTTGTTTTAAGAGATGGGAATTTAAACATCCTCAACCCTTTTTGCGCACAAGGGAATTTTTATGGCAGGAAGGCCACACTGCTTATGCGAATGCAGATGAAGCTAAAGAAGAAGTTGCAGTTATCTTAGACCTATATGCTCGTGTTTACACCGATTTATTAGCCATTCCCGTTGTGCGTGGGCGTAAAACAGAAAAGGAAAAGTTCGCTGGTGGCGATTACACCTACACGGTAGAAGCTTTCATATCGGCGAGCGGACGCGCAATTCAGGGTGCAACTTCGCACCATTTAGGTCAAAACTTTTCAAAAATGTTTGACATTGTATTTGAGGACCCTGAGACACAGGAGAAAAAGTTTGTGTATCAGAATTCCTGGGGCATTACTACGCGAACAATTGGCGTTATGATAATGGTGCACGCAGATAATCAGGGTTTGGTACTTCCGCCGCGCGTAGCGAGTATTCAGACGGTGATTGTACCATGTGGAATAACAGTTAGTCTATCAGATGACGATAAAAAGAGCCTGCAAGAAACATGCGATCGTTTGGAATGCGATTTGAAAGCAGCGGGTGTACGGGCAGTGGGTGATTATCGCGACAACTACTCCCCCGGTTGGAAGTTTAATCATTGGGAGTTGAAGGGTGTTCCGATTCGTGTCGAAGTTGGTCCCAAGGATATGAAAAACAATCAAATTGTTGCAGTTCGGCGAGATACAGGAGAAAAAATTACGTTTAAGAATGGCACTGCGATCAATGATTTGAAGAAACTATTGGATACGATACAGAGCGATTTATATAATCGGTATGTTTTGATAAATTTAAACAAGTGCCATTATTCAATTTAATTTTGTTTAATTTTGTAGAGCAATGGATGATCTCAAGAAGCACTTGGTCACTTTGAAAGATTGGTCTCAGTTTGGTCCAAATCTTGATAATAAAAATATAATTATGGCTCCTTTCTGCGGTAGGACCGAGTGCGAAGATAGAATCAAGGCTGATAGTACAAGGGCTGATGCAGATGCAGAACCTGGAGCACCATCAATGGGTGCCAAATCGCTCTGTATACCTGAAGAACAGCCAGCAGTTATTACAGCCGCCGATAAATGTATTCATCCCCAGTGCAAACAAAAGCCACAGTTTTATACTTTGTTTGGCAGAAGTTATTAATTAGCTTCTTTTATTTATGATTTAAAATATTTCAAATACAGAATTTAATTCAATGATTTACAAAACAATTTCTGTTTTAATACCTCTGGTTTTGTCCTATCAACTACAAGGGTGTATTTAATTCGCTGAAGAGTGTTCTACATTTTGAAGCAAGCGCATTGCGAATCCACTGTCGGCGCGCGTTTCAGACACGCATTTTCAATAGGACCGCGTTAAAAAGTGGTTCATATAGTACGTCGTGTAAGGTATCCTATTTATTTTAAGGATTTAATTATTATTGCTTATCAAACATTGTTGTTTGCGAATGAGTACGGTGAAAATCGGATGATTCAAAACAATTCTCGCAATGTTAATATTTTGCGTAATTACTTGGTAAGTATAGTTTTATATTAAATTGATACTTCGCAAAAATACGTAGCACATAAATTAATTCAGCGACATGTAGCGGTAAATATTTGACTTATAGCAGAAAACAATATTTTATCAAATGGAGCACGCTTGTAGTTATGAATTTATCAACTTAATCTAAAGAGAATGATACACGAGATTAGTTTTAGTTGATGGGAAGTACATTTTTATCGAGCATAGTAGTATTTACTTTTAGTAACATGCGGTGTACCGATGGAAATTTACTCAATTTATCAAAGCACTTGAATTCAGTGATAATTAGATCGTAAGATATCTATGAACTTAACTAACAGACATACAATAAGGTGCAACAAAATTATTATAACGTGTATTTAAACACAAATGCTATAAAAATCATGTTCGAGATGGCTCTAGTGCATAAATTCATGCCATTTGTATTATTTTAGGTGATGGGTTGCGCGTGCATCATTTTAAAATTGGAATTGATTGGGAATAATGTGTAATACGAATAAGTGAATTGCATGCAGCCTTTGTAGTTTAACGCCATGCTGTTTAACCTTCGTGACAGTTTTCCAATTCATTCGATAATTGATCCAAATTGTTTAATTAAACAATCAGTCAAGGTTTGGCCACCGGTCAGTTAATAGTAGCATGAAGTTATGATCTTATTTTATCGCCAAAATTGTTACAGATTCTTGCAACAAAATATGCATCAAAAATTGCTAAAATTGCCTGCGCGCGTAAGAAGTCGATCATTTACAGTGCTAAATTTCCATTTAACTAGTATACTTATTCTATTTTTAATTTTTTATCAGTGCCATAATATTAATGCAATACGAATGGATGATATCGATGAAAATATAGAAGAAGGTAATGATTAAAAAACTTAAAGTAAACGCTAATAACATTTTCTTATAGAGCACGCATTCGTATCAAAAGTTGATAAAAGTTATAACAAAACTAAAACATTAGGCTGGGAATGCAAATGTTATAATATTACAACCGGATTCGAAAGTGCGGAGTTGGATAACCAGGATGATATTGAATCAGAATGTACATGTTCGGGGAAGACTTTTAAAGAAGTTCCGACAAGTTTAGCGACGTCTTTGCATAGAATAACAATTACTAATTCAAATATAAAATATATACATCGAGATTCATTCCAACCATATAATTCATCATTACATGAAGTGTATGTACTTATGAATAATTTTTAGTATTTTCACTAAAATTGTAAGTTTATTTATAGAATTTTGGGATATTTGCCCGACTTGCGAGTGATTGAAAGAGGAACATTCCGTAATATTTACAACTTGCAAACACTGTAAGATATTTTCAGTACTTAATTAATTCGTGTTTGTATACGCCGTCATTGTATGCAAAAGTACTGGGCGTGAGAGAATTGCATCCTAATGAATTCATTAGGCTGGTATTCGGAACTTTTAATAATCACTAATGCTGCTGTCTGATTTGCAGGTACATATCGCACGCACCGCAATTAAAATTCCTGGGTGGCTTGTTTGATGGTTTTGCATCACGCAAGTTTCTTTCTCTGTGAGTCGCAATTTGTCAATAAATCCCTGAAATTAACTTGCACGGAATAATTTTATTTGCATTGTTAAAATACAGGGCAAAATGTTTACCCGTATCTAATACGAATGTTATATTTATAGACGTATAGTTCAAACAAGTCTTGCTGAAATTCCGGATTTAACGCAATTGGAAACAATTTCTAATATACTTCACATGTTGTAAGTACATACATTAATTATGCAAATACTGCGTGATTTCAAGTGCGCCATTTATAGGGATTTAGAAAGCAACAAAATAGAAGCAATCAGTGCTAATAAGATTAAGATTTCTGTCGATCAAGTGTAAGTTTACAACGGATTTTAAAGTATTTGAGAGGATCAGTATTTTCACTTAACATAATAAATATTTCAGAATTTTAAGCTATAATGAAATAAAGGTCGTGGAAGATTACGCATTTAATGGATCACAAGTTCATAAACTGTAAGTTGGCACAAATCAATCAAATTTAGTCAAATATCTTGCGAATAAATTATTTGTAGAACTTTACGAGGTAATTATCAGCTAACAGACCTCAAACCAAACGCATTTCGGGGTATCCAAAGCTTAAGGCAGTTGTAGGTATTATTTATTTATTATATTAGTTTATATTTACTGAAAAACTTAGTAAGCAATTTATCATCGGTAACAGGAGCTTGTTCACAGAGACTTATCAGACACAAAGATAAAATCACTACCAATTCCTGGATTGGAAACCATAGAAGTTTTAAAAGTGGAAAATACTCCTTCTTTGAAACAAATACCGAGCATCCACGACTTTCCAGTAAAGTTATTAAACAATAATTCATCACAATATTAATGTAATCCTTGCTGACATTACAGGAATTGCAAAAGGCGTTCTTAACACATCCATTTCACTGCTGCGCGTTTAAATATCCAGAGCAACATGACCCAATTCGGCATGCAGTTTTTGCGAAAATGCATGAAACGTGTAAGCAAAGCTTGGAAATACTAGATACTGGACAAGCAGGCGCAAAACACTTAAGACTGAAGCGTGAAGATGACGAATGGGGAACTGTGTAATTAGTATAATTCAATAAGATGTTTTAAACGTTTATTATAATTTTCCAATTTAGGTTTACGATTGGTAAACCAGCAGTTCCTAGCAGTTTTACACCAAATATGAATCATAATAAGGAACATCCACATAAAACCGACCACTCACACGTTAATCCACAACGCGGGACGTTTGTTGGGTTTCACGAAGGAAACGTTTTGCCAGAACCGGAAATTATAGGCGATTTCCATAATTCACCTGTGGAATCGTTGGGATCAAATAAAATTTTAGCAGTTTGTGGAAATTTGGGGAAAAGGTAAGGTAATCAAAGGCGTAACAAAGCAAATTTCAAATACATTCACATTCAGTATCATTTTTACAGATCATCGATTACATGTTTACCCGAACCGAACGCATTAAATCCTTGCGAAGATATAATGGGTTCAAATTATTTGCGAATTTCAATATGGTTTGTGTTGTTCTTTGCCGTTATTGGAAACTTTGCTGTAATCATTGTGATTTTATTCAGTGGTGGTGAACTGACTGTTCCTAGATTTTTCATGTGCAATTTAGCCTTTGCAGATTTATGCATGGGTTTGTATTTATTGCTTTTGGCAAGTATGGATTTACATTCCGTAGGGACTTATTTCAACTATGCGTTTGATTGGCAATATGGTTCGTATAAATGATTTAAAGTTCCGCAGTTTTATTTGATTATTTCAGGAATTGGTTGCCAAATTGCGGGATTTCTTACTGTTTTTGCTAGTCAATTATCTATATTTACACTTACCATGGTGACAATTGAGCGATGGTTTGCTATAACATATGCTATTAATTTGTCCAGGCGAATACGGCTTGGTTTAGCTACCAAAATTATGATTGGGGGATGGATGTATTCAATATTCATGGCTTTACTACCACTTTTTGGTGTTAGCAACTATAGTTCTACAAGGTAATTGAATGTCGGTGAGTTGAAATTGTTTAATAATTTACACTTATTGCTTAGTATTTGTCTTCCAATGGAAGTGCACCACGTTGTTGATCAAGCGTATCTAATTACTATGATATTAGTTAATGGATTGGCTTTCATTTGCACTGTTTTCTGCTATGGACAAATTTATTATAGTCTTGGCTATGAAACAAGACGCAGTGCTGGAAGAGGCGAATGGAGCATCGCCAAGAAAATGGCATTGCTTGTTTTCACGGATTTCGCATGCTGGGCACCAATTGCCTTCTTCGCATTGACTGCCTTGGCGGGCTATCCACTAATTGGCGTAACACAATCCAAAATACTTTTAGTTTTCTTCTATCCCCTAAATTCCTGCGCAAACCCATACTTATACGCAATTATGACAGCGCAATATCGAAATGACTTCTTCGTATTATTAGCTAGGTATGTTGTTAATCAATCATCCGATTGTTTGCTCGTCTAAGGTATAAAAGTTTCAGGTTTGGCATTTTTCGGAGTAAAGCGAAAAAATATTCCATAACAAACACAGTACAAACAAATAACACGCCTATTCCTTTACTAATTCGATCAAATGGCAGGCGAATTAGTGTACCGCAAACAAGTGCTCTGGAAGATATATTTGTATAAACAATTTTGAACCATTATAGTCACGCAAAGCTGTGATTTCAAGGTAATAAGCAATAAGTATTAATAAAATATGAGTTGAGTTGACTAAGTAACCATTATTATTTATTTTTGGAATTAGGTAATTCCTTTTTTAAATTTTAAATATCACAACAAATAGTACAAACATTTTATTTTTATACAATTTGTTATGATTCATTGAATATGTAGGGCAGATAGAAAACGATATATTTTAATTAGTTAATACTCGACATTCATGTGTTCAGCATGAATATAAATGTGGAATTTTTTTAATCTGACACATTTATTTTGAAGCTAATGATATAATAACTACAACTGCTGGAATAAATGATTTTCTATACATTATTAATAATGCTTTATATGTCATTTATCAATGTAAAAATAAATAATAAATTATGTTTGTAGGTGCTTTCGTGAAGTCCTTTACGCGACGATTATGCATTGTTACATTGAGATGAAATTGGATAAGTACAAAGTGGAAAATGTTATTATTTTTGCTTTCCTGTATGATTTCGACTGTGTTTACACGTGCATCCGTAATCAATCATTTAAATACAATGGTTAGTGATTTTGACGAAAAGACAACATTATTGAATACATGTTTAATGAATATAATGGAATTGAACTTTTCGTCTAATGAGAGCATATTATACGCACATATCAATCGTAATATATCAATTACA
This sequence comes from Aleochara curtula, assembly GCA_963978815.1. Lineage (NCBI taxonomy): Eukaryota > Metazoa > Arthropoda > Insecta > Coleoptera > Staphylinidae > Aleochara > Aleochara curtula. The sequence continues at coordinate 11,405,193 of OZ022216.1, read as the reverse complement.
TTAAGTCGTCTACCAACAATTTTTATGGGCGTCTGTAATCAATCTAGTAATAATTATGATAACTTTCTATCTTTTCGAAATGGTAAATATGCAGGATATTTTATAGTGATCGAAAATAAGGATATTGTAGAAATTCTGCGTATGATTAGACGCCATCAATTAACATGGAATGCCCGAGCAAAGTTTTTGATAGTTGTGGAAGGCGGTGATCTTGATGAGAACGTCTGGCAACAATTTATCAAGTATTATATAGTTAATGTAATTGTTCTTCAAGTATACACATTTGATATTCTAACTTATTACCCATACAAGTATGAGAATTTGCATGAGCCTCATTTAGATACTTACCACTTGGGAAAGTGTAATGATTTGAGTGTGCTTCATGATATGTTTAAATCTCCAAAGATACCTAAACAATGGAGAAATACAACTGTGATTGTGGCTTATACATATCTTGATCCGTATATCATTAATGCATCATTAGGGACTGGAATTGAAATTGAATTGGTTACATTAATGAGTGGCTTTATGCAATATAATATTTCGTACCATGATGAAGAATTTCCTGATTGGGCTGTTTATTATGAAGAGAATAATACGTATAGTGGTGCGCTGGGAAAATTACAATACAATGAAGCTGATTTTGTGATTGGTCATTACCATCTTCGTGAAGTGGAGCGGATTTTTCATTTTGATACTACGTTTAGTTATATGGAAGATGATATATGTTGGAGTGCACCAACTCCAGGGATTTTACCACATTGGAAAAATATTGTAAACATTTACACTGCGAGATTATGGGCTATTTTTGGCGTAATGTTAATTACATGTACATTTCTTTGGAAATACCTTGCTGTATATAGCTCCAAGAAGGATGTTAGTGTGACTTATTACAAAAGCTTTGTGACTAGCTTTGAAGTTATGCTCTTGAGTATTCTGCAAATGAATATTGTGTATATGCCGAATATGACATCACTACGCTTCTTTTATGTTGTGTTATTTGTATTTTGCTTCATTGTTAATACTGGATGGAAGAGTTATCTGACGGATAAACTAACGCATGATACGAATGCTCATCAAATAGACACAGTGCGTGAAATCATCGAGAGTGATTATATAATTGGAATATACTATGAATTGATTGATTTATATTGTGAAGATAATACGTATGAAGGTGATTATATTTGTCAGAATGCAGACCGATCAATTTGTGATGCGTCGAATGATTGTCTGGATCGTTCTGCATATAAAAAGGATATGGTAACCATTGGTACTAAACGAATATTTAGGTATTAAACTTAAAGTGAGAATGCCAGAAGCATACAATAACAATGAGTGTGTTTCAGGTACATATTGCCTCAAAAATATAGAACAGCAAACGGGAAGCCAATGATTCACGTATTTTCCGAATGTCTGGCAAAAGACTACACAGTTCAATTTTACACTAAAGGTCATCCATTGTTCGAACGTAGTAATGAATTGCTAATGTGGATTCGAACTAGCGGTTTCATAGATAATTTGGATGCGAAACTTGATTTCGAAGTTGCGCTAAGTTTCCAGAAGTACATTTCATCGTTATCATTGTTTAGTATGAAAGCCCTGGACCTGCATGAAATGTCTTATGCATTTCTGATACTCTCTATTGGATTGGCGGTAAGTGCTATTATATTATTAATAGAGATATATTACAACAATAAGAAGAAATCATCGCGAAAGTTCGCTTTTAGAGGTGGAATGGTGAAATAACAATAGGATATTCATATACCTTAAGTATTTATTAGTATATAGAAATTATATTTCAAATATAACAAAAAACTTATGAGAGAGAAGATAAGTTTCATTATTGGATTCGTAATCAATTCGCATGTTTGATACTTCTTGTTTGTTTGTTTGTCGATGGAGATGTTTAAAGATATCCTTTTAATTACTCATTAAATTTTTATATTGGCTTACAGCTGTTCCCATGCAGCATAATTATCAATTAATTTATGGTTCTTAGAGATTAGTTGTTACTTTTCATAAACATGAAACAATTCGTTTAATAGTAATTTCATAATATAATGTACCACGTATATGCAACTTCACCTTTGGAAGTAGATACTAAACTGTTATATCACATTGAATAATAAATGTATTCTGTTAGAGATTCTTTGTTGCGTTGCGTGTATTTACATTTTGTACATTATAATGATATTTATTTATTATTAATTAATAAAGTTTGTGCTACCACATCCCAGTTGTATCCACAGATGTTATTGAGACTGGTGAGTAAAGTTTTAATTACGATAATTGATCTTACGATCTTGATTTACACATGTTTTAATTGTATGCGATTATGGCATATTCAGTCCAAGTAAAAACTTTACAAAAATGTGCCATTCATTTTCTTATTTTATTTCCAATTTTTGTATTAATATATCAAAATCATGTCTATGAATTTAGCATACGAATTGAAGGATGCAATTTTATTTATGACTTCATAAATGAGTCAAATCTCCTATTTACGTTTATTTATTTAATTCGACTAGATAGAAAAATTATTCATTTTTGTTATATTTGCATCAACTTCATATGTATGTAGTGTAATGAGTATTCTTTTTTTATTAACGAAGATTTTCTTAAATATAGTTAATAGTCAATAAATTTTAATATTGATATACATCTTCTCTTGTCGTTTTGTTTATACACGATACGTTTGTTACACATGGGATGAACATTTAAACATATTGTAAATTTGTTACATCTAATGCATATTAGATATGATACTCTGAATGATAATGTGTTGAGATTGGCCAATCGGTCTTGACTTGCACGCTGATATGAGTAAGAATAATTTTCATATGTTCATTTGATTTGATCGGTTCCTTAGCAATATTACAAGTAGATATTAGCTTATTACTTAAATGTTCAATTATTGTCCTCATTTCACTCTATTTACAGATTCCTAAGCGATTGTGCTTAAACGCAGCTCTCCTGCTGGCAGCCCATGAGAGGCGTTCGCACTGTCACTACTTCGCGATGATACAATCCCGGTTTCGCCAAGGGGAAAAGTGAAGAAACTGGCGAAACAACCGGCGACGACTTGATTGCTGGCGGTGGCTTTTTACTGTGATCGATTTGAGCATATATAGTTGGTTCATCACGTGCTCGAAGAGTTCCATATTGGTTGCCGCCGTTTTTGGAAGCATCTAGAGTGTTTGGTCTTACTAGCGATAATTCAGCGTAAGTAACTTCATCGGGGACCTGTGAAATTACCATGAATTAAATTTTCAACTCTTGTTTCTTTAGGAATAATGTTTTAAAGTGTGCAATTCTATAGTGTTCTAAACTTTGAAGTTGTTGAATTAGTTAAACTGCAGTGCGGGGAATGCAAAATTATGTTAAATCAAAAAACCACTTACGGAAATCAAAATGCATTTGGACAAACCGTATAACGCCCCTACAAAGCATAAAAGAATATAAACAATTGATAAATAAGCGAAAAGCAAACACTGCCCCAAGTGTTTATTGAATGTTAAGCCACTTTGTTGAGGAAATTCTTTGATGTAATGTATAATAAATCAAAAAAAACCCGAAGCAGTTCGGGACCTCCGCCACTGTTTGTAAAAAGTGTATCGCAATGTATGGAAGTTTGCGAAACGTTATTCTATGCGAATATTTTGTAAATACCTACATGTTGCGGCTGGTAAGCACGATCCCGAGCAATGTAAGCTTCGCTAAGTGGCGTAATACGTTGACCTTCGAAGTCATTACTCGTTGTCACCGCGTTGTTGAGCCCTGGCGTTTGAACAGCTGACCCAAGCTGGTAGTCGGAGTCTGCAAATGGGAAAAAATATGATTTATTATCAGATTCATGTATCCAGCCGGCAGCAACAGTGCAACAATGATTGGAGAGCACTTTTTTGCGCACAAGGCGCAGATTTGCGTAGCAAACGAACCTTTATTTGCCGGAACGACATCCGGATTTTTGTCATCCTTTTCAAACAGATCCTCCGACTCGGAGCGCAACGGCAAGGTAACTTTCTCCTTGACGGGCAGAAATCCAGGGCGTGACGCATGCGATCCGTCGCGTTGAGCGGCACGAATTTTCAGCGCTCCCAGGATAACAACGGCGACGAGAAGCAGTGCCGTCACGACACCGACCAGAATGCCGAGGACAGGCGCAATGTCGATTTGGTCGCGTGTACCAAGCGAAAGGACTACAACATGTTGAGGGTAGATGTGTTAAAAATGCAAGGGAACATTTCGTTTTGTGCGGCAGTTCGACGAGCTTGTATGCAGTATGCCTGCCGCCCATTTCTTGTAGCTGCTTCCGCAAACTTACCGGTCTGTTTTTCGGCGACTTTCAGCGTGAATCCTTCGAGAGTCACTCCTTCGCTGCGACCCTTAGCGTTCGCCGCGTAAACGACCATCTTGAGTATTCTGCCCGCCTCCAGGCCGCTGACGGTGAAGAGCGGAAACTTGGCGGAAACGTTCGCGTGCAAAACATCGTTCTGCTCGTCGTAGACCTCGAGCAAAAAGTACTGTGGCTGCCCGCCGTCGAAACCCTCGACGCATTCCACCTCCAGCGACTCGGAGGTTTGATTCAATATGGTGCAGTTGAACGGCGGGTCCGGCTTGCCGGCCGCGATAATATGGAAAACGCAAGGCTCCACTTGCCGCCCGGCGAGATTGTTCGCCCAGCACATCACCGTCCCATAATCCAATTCCGTGACGGGGGTGTACGTCAGCGTCGAGGACGTATGGTGGATGCCGGTGTTGTAATTCGTTTGCGGCACGTCGACCGTTTCGGCCGTGTTATTGAACGACCATTTGAAGCTTTCCGGAGGTGGAAAAGATTCCACCTCGCAGAGCACTCGAGCCTTCTCATGCCTGCCAACGCCATAGACGCGCTTCTGATCCGCCCGACAAATTGGCTTATCTGATATAACCAGATAAAAAATGCATTAATATCTATCAAATGTGCTATCAACCAATATCAGAAATACGTACACATCACTTTTAATTCCACCTGATTGCTATCACCATCGCCTTCCACATTTGAAGCCACGCATGTGTAGTTTCCGGCTTGATTCCTTGATATTCCTTGAAGTGCCAAGTCGCTATTGCTCATTATGACCCCTCCTTTTTGATTTTGCTGCATTACTTGCCCCTAAAACAAAATAAATCCAGTTTAAAAAAATGAAATACATTTGGTTGCATACATTAAGCCTAACAGACATATAAATTAATATTCTCAATTTTAAATTTTTTGATTACGGTAACTGATGTGCTATTACTATTATACGGAAACGAGTCACGTATTACTAAAGCTTCAAAAGCAACCCTTCATTCGTACGACACACCCCATTGAAAGATATTGTACGGGGTAAACGAGAGTGCTGTTAAGAATTCCACTTGACTTGCATCGCTTTAATATTGTTCGAATAGATGTATCCATTTCTCAGTTGTCGTATGCTGAGACGACAGCAAAGACAAGCAATAAGGCATGGGGGTGTGAAACGAGCACGCATGGAATGTCGTTCCGGCATTTCATTTGCATGTTTATACGCCTCACACAACTTGGTTGACCTTTCGTACATGTCGAAGTGGTTAATCGATTTTTTACAAATATTTTTCAAATAAGAAGATCGCTGTCAGAAGAACCACATTCCTATCCAACAGGCGATTCCTTGAGGGTGCCGGATGCGAATTATGTATGTGAATACTCGCAGAGGTAAAACTTCCGTGCTGGAATTCGAGAAACTCCAGACACGTCCCGACTTTCAGTTGTAATTACTAAATGCTGTTGTTGCGTTTCCTCCAGCGATATAATGCGCGCCTACGAAGGAATTGTGTTTGATGCGGACGTGGAAGCTCCTTATAGCCTTAACGTCATCCTGCTCGCATCCTACCGAGAAAATCGTAAAGTGTGCCGCCGCCGAGCGTAGGAAGCCCATACGCAAATGATAGGCCTGTCCGACAAGCCTAAAATGTAAATGTGCTCTCGGAAATATCTCTCCTGAACAAATTGCGAGGCACGAAGAACACGCATTTTTCGAACGGTTCTATTAGGCGTCCCTGTATTTAACACATCCAGCAAATGTAGTGGAGAATGTTGGGCGTTGTGGAGGAAACCAATTCCTCTCTTTTCTTGTCGACGTGTGAGCGCGCCCGCGCGAATTGTCACAATATTTCAGATTGTGCGCGCGAAGCACAAACTCGGAGGAAAATTACCGCAAGTTCGCAACGACGCAACTTCGTTTATTAATTGTAGTTCTGCGCGCTCTTAGATAAGTGTCGCACATGCATGTGTGCGCGCCAACAAACAGAGCGTCCAAACAGCATTCGCAGAGAGCCAAAGACAAATATCAAGAAATATTTCCACTGAAATTTTGCCCATAAAGTCAAGTCCGAAACGCGAACTTACACAAAACTATTAACAAACAGTTTGCGGATCGAGCGCTTAGAGTTTCCAGCGAGTTTGCACTTCGTCGCCATGAAGCTATGTGGGTTATGAAATTTTTAATGTCCATTGTCGGGGTGGCTGTTCACGCGCTCGCAGTTTGTAGGAATTTGTGTTTACTCACCTCGTTTTATGTAAGTTCATCATTTCTAGCGAACACCCTCACCCTTCACACTATTTTTACAATGCCGAATTTATCTTCACTATGCGCGTATATCTCCGATCCATATATGAAGTATAATAATAAATCAAAATTGCAATGTGCGCCCTGTGTGTCTGTGCGTTCAGCAGCAACCCGTAAATTCTTAAATTAAAAACTACACTTTTCAGGGTTTACGACCCTGCTCGCTCACTATGGCGTCACGAGTAAGAGAATAGATCCAGGCGCGCAGCAAAGAAAACGTAAGCACTTTTATTTATAAGTTTTCTTCCTTCATCTTTTATCTGCCATTTGGTATTTCGGCCAGGTACTCTACACTATTACACGGACATTCTAGTCGTGGAAGGGAGGAACACACAAACAAGTAAACGAAAATAAGTGCCTCCACCAGCAATTTGCTAATGCAAACGCGATTATATGAAAGCACCGTTCACGCACGCTAAGAAGAAGAGAAAGCTAATCAGCATTCTCGCCGATGCGATGCTATTCCTCGACGCTCGTTTCGGGAGCTGGATGAATTCAGGTTCCAGCTTCAGCTTCTTGGCGTACCCGTTTTTTATCCCTCTTTCATCGCCTACACTCGTATATTAGTTTTTATCGGTTTCTTGTATATGCGATATTCACAGGCGGAATAATATGTGCGCGGGTGTCTGGTTTGGATTTGAAAAGCGCGCTCAGGTTATAAAGCGTTTCGCGCGAGTGAAATACACACACGCGACGCATATATTTTAGCACGGGTGAGTTGAGTACTAAGCCCCAAAGATTTTCCGCGCTTTTCAAAACGATTGCGAGCTATGAAGAGTGTGCGAGTTGTGGCAAGTGAGCTGCTCGCTTTACGTGCTCTTCTTGCCTAAAATGTACACCAACTATACAAAGTGTCCTCACTATTAATAAATAAAGAACACTTCAGTGTAAATATCAGTTTTCCAAAAATTATGAGGATAAATAAAAGAGTTTTCAATAAGATTTCATTTGATTTAGCTGCAATGAAAGAGCAGTTAACAAGAAGACACTCTAAATTTACATGAAAAATGCGTTTGGGATTCCCGCTTCGCTGGAGATTATTTACTGCGTTTGAAAAGGAGAAGAAGACAAGGCGGTCTTGTTTTCCGGAAACTGGCAGGCCAGGAGGGTGCTTCATCTACTTTTATAATTGTACTACTGTCAAGTCGGTATGTGACCCGCCCGAGCTCCGGATGCAGCATAAGTGGCTCTGCCTGAATGCTTTATATCCTGTAAAGGATAAAGGTTGCAGTTGAAATGCAACTGAAGGCAACCGCAATAAAAATTCTCTCTTCCACTTAGGCGCATTGGCTATTTATAAAAAAGCATTTACTCAAAGAAAACATTTCCGTATTTCTCGCTTCCACGTTTTGCACGCGAGGAGGAGTGGAAACCTAATGAAATAAAATTTTGCCGAGCAACTTTTTGGGTTATTTGGTGATATTTCAAAGGCGGAAACCTAATGAGTTCTCTACCCACTTCCGCTTTAAATTAAGAGCGCCGAACTTTAAATGAGCTTTAATCGAAAATCGATGCCTGCCCGTCTTCGCCGGCGGACGGACGGCACAATCCTCCGGGTGTCTGCGTGTGCAGGACTCCACTCCATGGCGTGCTTCAGCAATATTCAATGAGCCTCTTTCTCCATGGACATAATGACTAAACGCTTTCTTCGTTACGCCCGGAGCGATGCATACGCTGCCTCCGGCTGCAATGGCAAACAAAGAAAAATTAATCCGTTTTTAAAAGTTCCGAACAGCAGCAGCAGCAGCACAACCACCACCACCATCAACCACCACGAGCAGTGGAAATGTAGAGCGCGGATCGATCGCAACATTACACCATTGCGTTTACACCATCCGCACCACTGTTCTGCGTTTCCGTCAGGCAGCGTACATAAACTCGAGGGCACATTGACAATTTCGCGTGTCATTGAAGAGATTAATTAGCGCTGCTTAATAATCGACGCCGGCGGAGTGGTTCCTCTGTTGATCTAATTATAATTAATAATGTAAAATGTTGTTGAGGTGCTCTGCACGAGTATCAAGCTCATCTCGACGACATGTCGGATGCAATTACCATCTCAAAGATGGAATCCCATTCATAAACATTTAATTACACGAAATCTTTTGTGTTTTCCCGGAAGTGTTCCAATAATACATTCAGACATTTTAGGGGATTTTTATCTTATGAAAGAATGCAAATAAGATCCGATAATTTCGTCGTTGCATTAAGTTGGCTAACAAAGGTCTTAAATTTGAAAAACAGATAAGAGCAGTGTCTTCAAAAAGAAGTTAAAACAAAATACATAAAACTTGTTCGATTTACCCAGGGTTCGCTTGGTAAAAAGCAGGGAGTTGGAAGAGCATTAAGAAGTGTCTTAGTTGGCAGCGTGTTGAACGAGAATGAATGCGTTCTCCAAGTGTTGCATCCTTCAAGGATCGCCCGGGAACTCGCAAATGGGGAAGTTACTGAGTAATATAGCAGTAACCACTCGCAGTGTTTGCGTATCGCCGCCTCCCACGTGCTGAATGTTTATCTAGCACCTTCCCCGACTCGAGACGATTCTACTTTGGCAGAAGCAAACCGCTTTGAATGTGTTCACACAACGACTACACCTAGTTAATTCGTCCTCGCACAACAGCCACGTGCGCATGCTGTGCTGGGCTGGGCTGTGCGGCTGAGTGCACGTGGATTTAATGTAAGAACCTATTTATCGACGTGCAGGTAGGCGTCGTTGTCGGCAGCGTCGTGATGCTCTTCCGTATGCTTCGATGTTGCAAACTTCCAAACAAGTTGCGCTCAGCGCTCCACTGATTGCGGTGGAAATCGTGTCGCATATTCGTCGCGAATTAATTATGATGTAAGTTGAACATGAACACGTCTTTGAACATAAATACGTGCTTGATTTTAATTGGGCGTGCGCCTATAGGAAATCAGCGCGCGTTAAGTTCGTTACGCAAACAATTTAAGCAACTTTTTCCCCACGAATGAAGTTGAAGATGATAATTGCGGATGTCATAACCGATGCGTGTTTACTTAATGCTTCACGGCTTCGCGAGTTGCGAAGAAATGAAACTCGCAGCGTGTTTTCAGCCAGGTACGAAGCGAGCGAGAGTGTCTTTCATTGCCGCAATACGAAACATTGTATGCGCGCTGAGTGCAAAGTTAAAATTAATTTGAATTTCAATTAAAACACAACGCGAAGCGAAATGCATGCCAGCCGTCATTGTCATCATGGTACGCTTGGCGCTACTAAAACTGTCATCAGTTATTAGAATCATCCTTGGCGCGTTCCATTGTATAAATGCATTTTCTTACGCTTCGTGCACATCCAACATTATGACTGATACATACTAGAAATAATGAAATTGTAACGCTAACTTACATTGTGCTTCCAGAGTACTTTGTACGCCCATGGATTGGCGTTCACCTTGCACTCGAAGTAAACATCGTCGCCCTCCTCGATGTCGTCGGGATTCAGGTTCGAGCCGAGCGATAGGTGAAGAATCGGCAAATCTACGGAAAGAATCAGATAGAGGTAAAGATTTTGCGCACCGCCGGCGGCTGTTGATAATGCCACCGGTGGAAAGAGGGTGTGCATGTGTGTGTTCTATCCCGGTCCACACGTGCGAAACGCTAAAAGAGCACCGGAATAAAAGGAATCGGGATCAGCTTGTGATCTCCTCGGCATCGAAATGCGTTGCCATCTCCCAGCCGCATCCATACACCACACGTCGTGGTGCGCTGTTTACTTATATTTGATTCAGCGTGGAAATGATCCGCGCTGTTTTCGTCTTCTGTCGTAGGACGAGAAAAACTTTTTCCGCGCTTTTATCTCGCATGCGGCGCGTGTGACGAGCAGACGTATAAGCGCTTAAACAACTTTGCCGGCTCTCATCGCCGGAGAAGAGATTGCTGAAGATTGTGCGAAAGATTAAAAGTGTTTTTTCTCCGTTGATGCTCTTTCTGTGTCTCTATTCCTATTTTATCCCAACCCCACCGAACACCTCTCCCTTCAAGGACGCAATGTAAGCGAAATGTTTCAGTCGTATTGACACAGCGAAGTTCGACACCATTTCCTCGAGTCATCATCATACATTTTCCAATTCGCACCATCAAAAGGTGTTTACGCCTATCGCCGCCGCACGCAACCGAACAAACGAGTGTAGCAAGCGGATTCATTCCGCTCCTCTGATCAGGTGATTTTATTATAGGCGATAAATTGAAAGAAACTCGTTCGGGAAGTACACTTACAGAAGACATTCAGTTTGACGCTAGATTCCTCGAGACCATTCTGCACCAAATGGTTGGTGGCACGGCAGGTGAGCGTTTTCCCATTGTCTAAACGGCTCGGGGTGAAGGTCAACACCGATGTGCTCGTGTTACCGTCAGCAGAATCCTACAAAATATTGTAAATATTAAAATAGCAATTTCACACAAATGCCTTGGAGTTCAGCGGGCATGGTGCTTATGAAAATAAATGACGGTGAGCACGGAAATCATATTTTGAATTAAATTTAGTTAGGTGGGTAATATTTACACGAGCGCGAATATTAAATTAAAATTTCGCTATGATGAGAAGTAAAAATGCAAAGTATAAAAAAAGAGTCAGCGAAAGTATTAAAGGGAATGACTAATTAAAATTTAATTACAGCGTAAAGTATACATGCCGAATACGAGATTTCGCTGGAAATTAATGATGAATTTAATTATCACAATGAAGCGACACATAAAAAAAACGTCAGCTGTACAATATAATAGCACCAAGAAAAATAGTTTTCATATAATTTGCTTTGTTTTAATGCCCTATTTAATTTTTGCGACATAAAGAATACCCAGGATTTTTCATTTGCAAATAATGTTTCATTTTATTTTCCGTGTATAGCATATCATGATTAAGCGTAATAATCACGTCTTCCGGTATTATATTTCATTTCAAATTTAAATTTCATATTCAAGTAAAGCATTTGGTGTGTGAATTGTGCTGCCCCCTGACAGCTACTTTAATAGGCAGTGGTGGACAAAACAGCTGATTTGCCATTGAGTTCTGTAGTGCGCTAGTGTGACCGGCTTTTATGTTTATCAAGAAATATGGTGAAAGATAAAAGTACATTTATTACAAATGATGTCGACGATTCATGAGTGATTCATCAAAAATTGCTATCATTGGGAGTAAAGGTATATATCATTTATTTGTCATTATTTGGTATATTAATTTTGAGTTTTATTTTTAGGTTAGTTTAAGATATTTGAGGAGCTATTAGTTAACACAATCTTGATATCCCATGGATTTGATACACATCTTTTACATCTTTCGCTTAAATAAGATGCCATTCAATAAATAATCAATGATGCACATGTTTATTTGAGTTATAAGTACTGCTTGGTAATTGACAACTATTTTGCTTAAGCAATGAGCTGCAAAGCACACATTTCTAAATCAAATAAATATATTGCATTTACATGCACCCTGCATGTATTAAGGGTAGTTATACCTCATGCAGTAAGTAGTAGAATCATGGATTATTGCATAGACAGCAAGTTAAAAGCAAGTTCCATGAAGAAGCAAAGGATATGTCAATTCTTATTGCATTGTTTTAAGGAAATCATCATTTCATACAGGATATAGCTATGTTTATGACACTATCATATTCTAAGTGCCAAGGTACAAATTGAATAAAATTGATGTTTTTATATGGCATGACCTGACTAATATATTTGCTTGGCGATTCAATGATGAACAATTGGCATGCTGATTATTCATTCACAAAGTTGCTTTAAAGTATGATAAACAAGCAAAGATATTCATCTAACAAGTCAAAGGTTAACAGGTGGGCTAAAAAAGTGATATACTACCAAAGCAATTGGCATCAATTATTTTGTTCATTAATTTTTGTTTATTAAAATGAAAAAGCATTTAAAGGATCACAAAGAAAATATGTCGGCGACAAAATTGCCAATGCTATTCAATGTTCTCAAGACGGAAAAATGAGGAAAGCCAGCCAAATTCTCGGCTGAATTGTGCAAACGGTATTTAAATTTTTTGTTTTTCGCGTTTTCTATTCCGTCGCTTTTTCTTTACACCCTGGTGAAAACGTTAGGCAAGAGGAAAAGCAACTCACCGTTTGCGTGGTGTTGAACGTGTACTGCTTCAGCTCTTTGTTGTCCATCCACCAAGTGATTTTCGCCGGCGGACGTGAACCGAACGCCTGACAGGGCATTTCATATTTGCGATCGGCCGACAGCGGCTGGTTGCTGCTGAGGATTTCCACCTTGAGCGGTCTGACTGCAAATCACATACACAAGTTTAAATCGAATTGCCATGCGGCCAACTTTCGAAGAAATGTCAACACGCATTACACAATGCAACATTTTGACATTTGCGATGCGTTCACGTTTTAGGGGGGCATTAATATTTAATTAATGCACATGTTGGCATTGCGGTCCAAAAAATCAATTAAACTTCATGTCAGTCGATAATTAATTAAAATTAATCAAAGCCAAAGCTACCGCCAAACATGTTGTATTCAATCAGCGGTTTGCGACTGAAGACACATGGCACGCCCGCACTCACTGATTAATTAACGAAATTAATCATTTTATATTTTGCTCGCTCGCTTCCTGCATGCGTTGTTTGCGATTGCATGCTGATCGCCTTCACCGCGTAATTTCTATTCAAAGTGCATTCAAGGCGCCGTCTTTGCTTGGTAATGTGCATACAATATTGGCGCATTAATATTATCGAAGCTCATTTGATTCGTGTTAACGAGCTTGATGAAGAAGTAGAGCGAATACAATGGATTTTAAATTAGTGTACTTATTTACACTCTATTCAAAGAAGTTTCAATTAATTTCATACAGTCTTTGCATTATATTCATTTATAATTGCTAATTAATCTCACATTGAAGGTAATTAGGAGTATAATTCATTTCTTACATCGTCTTACATGAGAATAAGTCTTGTAAAAAGGGAAATTAAATTTAATTCAACCTAACATTAAATAATCGACCGTGAGGGACAGAAATTGAGTATATTTGAAAGTTTCATGAAAAACTCAAGCACCTATCATGATTTATAGTAGTTGAAGTAGTTTTGGAAAATGTGATGTAGTAACTGCGTAATTACGTTATCATACATTCCAAGTCAATTGCAATTGCATGCAACATAAAACTGCAAGTTTGCATAATTTATTACAAAAGTCTGTTTTGTTGGTGTTTGAGTGCTTGGAAAATTCAGTTTTAGTTATACGTTCGAGTAGAACGAGGGCATTTTTAATGAATCATCTTAAAATATATCATCACGATGTCGGTGGACACATACCGGCGGCGGCAGTGGCAGTGGCGGCTGTTGAAATTGCGCTACGTACTAAACGATGAAGAACAAACTATGCTGCTGCGTAGACAGAAGTTGCTGGCGCGTGTTGCCGTTTACGTTTTTCTGCATAATAAATATTTTCCAACTGCAGTGGACGCCGCCGCCGCCACTGCCGCGCCGACCGAGTAGTGCATAACGAGCTCGCCTCTGATGAATTTACACACGAACATGCCGTGTGCCAAAAATAAGCTTATTTTGTATTCGTGCAACTGGTACGCGAAAAGTTAATGTTTTCATAACGTCGTGCGCGCTCATCGTAAATGAAGAAGAGAGCGTATGCATGCATGTATTGTATTCATTACGAATGCGGCGCAGCTGTTTTATTTTGCCGTGCTACAACTCAAAGGTACGAATTGAATTGAATTTGAAATAAATCACTAAACTTGCCAAAAGCATTGAATAAAAATGCAAAACGAATAAAGTAGTTGCCGAGAGAGTATATGCATATAAAGACATAAAACTATCGATTTTGGGCCCTTTGCGGGGCTGCCTAGTTATTATTTATTAAGCGGGCGGCTCGAGAGGCGGCGAAACTGTAAGACGACGACGAAGATGCATGCACGGACGAACGTACGAGCATGTGTTGCATGTGATATTAGCTCGTGTAACACGCGTAATGTCTCAAGTGCGAGCGTCGAACGATGTGAACAAAGTGTGGCAGAGACTACACGAGCTAAGCACTTTGCCGCCTCCACGGAGGATAGGGGGAAGGGCGAAACAGCAGGTCCGTGTTTTATAACTTAAGCAGCTATTTAAATACACTACATTATCCTGATCCTCCAGTGTATGCATCTCTCTCTTATACGTACATCTCCTCGCTTGTTTTCGATACGAGCAGGAGGAGAGGAACTCGCAACAGGATGCAATTTCTTTTACTACTTTTTTGTTTCGATATCCGCGCTGCAAATTTAAAACGTTATTTTTGCAACTCACTGTGGATTTTTCATACAAAGAAAACAAAAAGTGTTTTCAACCCGTACCGACATAAAATGGAACGTACAGACCCAACACACAAATAACGAATTTCATTGCTGTTGCTGTTGCGTTTATGAATAGCAATTGCATGCAAAAATATTTCTCCGTGAATCGCAACACAGCGCATGTGTATTGTGACGTTTATAAATATTTCATCATCGGCAGTTATTCTTAATGAGGTTTCCTCTCGTTGCCGTTTTTCGTCAACAGTTGGCGGTCTTTTACTCTCCGCCACCACCAACCACCAAGATTCATATATTCAATTCCTCATTTCGACGGGAAACGCCAAAAGACGAAAAAAACACACATATTTTACGTTGTGCGCGTTTTCATCATCATCATCATCATTTGTAATGTTTGTGTGCGGCGCGCACAACCACTGCGCCAAGGGTTGTAAACAATGTACGCAAACGAAATTAGCAGTTAATTTTTCAAAATTAATTCGCCGCGTAATTACGTTTGTTTGTTTAATTACGAGTGTAATGAAATGACGCCTACGCAAGCGGGAAAACGGGCGCTGCTCCTGTCGCTGAGCAAACTTCTTCATGAAGTGCGGAATTTTTCAGCTTGGCGCGCAAGCACCGAACATGTCCCTGACGGTTATTTCGACCGCTTGTGTTGTTTTTTTTGCCCGCGAAACGTTTTTATGCTCAAGCGGGAGAGACGCGGGTAAACAAAATGAACTATTGCGATGTGTTTGAGTTGAAAGGAAAGTAAACTTGACGTTTTCGGCGGAACAAAGCACGACCTGAAGGCCATCCACGGCAATAGTTAATCGTTTTTTTTCTCTTTACTCGTTTTCCCTTCGCGTGCTGTTCAAAGAGTTGCTGCTGCTGCTGCACCAGAAGGTAGTTTCATTTGTTTGCCTTCAAAACTTAGCCCCAGATAACGGGGAAGTCGTGCCCGAGAAAAAGGCTATTAAAGAGAAACGAGTGGATTTGATTTTCTGGGTAATAACTTCAACAAATAAAAAAGTAATTAATCTTCTACTTTCCGCTCACAGCATTTTTGCGCATTGCTCAATTACAAGTGAAACTATTTATTTGCATTTCAAGAATTGCATAGGTTTTTGGAATGAGTGAAGGGCGGCAAACAAGTTTATTTCGAGGGTGGGTGCTTGCTGAATTAAACAATTCAAGGACTGGAGATTGTTAATTTGAGATAGCCGGCTGATATCTTCACCAACTCGCCGAGGTAATTTCTTTGCGCGCGAGAATGAATGAAAGAATTGCACGAGTAAAGAAATGGGCAACGAGCGTGCGCGAATAAATTAAGCGTTTTCGGCGATCGCCGCATCCCTCGTGAACACGCGATTGTTTCGTGCAAGTGAAAAGATCACGCGCGCAAAAATCGCAACCGAATTAATCGACATGCGTTCCACGCGTCGCTGTCGAAACGCTATTATCTCGTCATTAATTGCGAAAATTGCGCAGCGCGCGAGTTAATGAATGAATCACAGCAAGTCACAAACAAAAAACACGTTTTAATTGGTTTCGTAGCTATTTTGCCGTTTTGAATATTTGCGTCCATTTGTGCGAGTGGGCGCTTTGTTGTTCGCGCTTTGTTTTTCACGTTTTCGATGCGCATCGCCCGCGGAGTTAATTAATTTATTTCCTATGCAACTTGTATATTAATCGTCGAAATGTTCGGACGAAATTATCGCGAAAATTGCGCGCTGTTTTTGGTGATGTATTGATGGAAATTTGCAATAAATGTAATTACACTCGCATTGCGATCGCATAAAATCAACAGCACCCAGCGTCGAATACCATTAATCTGTAATTACAAACGCAGTGTTTGTTCACTAAGTAAATAATGAGCGCTACAATGTTATTGTTCGGCGTTGGACAATAGCGCAATGAACAAAAAGTTAAAGTTTGGGATTTTCGAGCAAATAATGTACCTACGCTAGGTACATGGAAACAATCACATACGTAACAGTTGTATCTGCTTTTGAATTATTTACCTCAAGCGATTTTGTTTCATATTAATTGCGAATAGAATTGCTATTTGATTAACTATTCAGTCTAATTGCATTGATAACCAATCCACTTTTGGTTAATTTTCGTTTGTTTCGCGGACGAACGAGAAATTGCTGTGGAAAGGCAAGAAAGTCAGCCGTATGAAGAATTCTTTTAGATTTCTTTGGCAATCGCGTAAGAAAAAGGAAACGCACGTTGCACAGCACAGTCGCTATCTGTGCGCACCAACGGAATATCAATGAGTGCTGCGGTCGGGTCCGTTTTTCCTTTGGAAGGCGCCGCACAGTGGTTCCATTTCTACCTGCGGAGTGCCACTCAACCTTTTTTGAAAATTGAGATTTCAAAAATTTTTAAATTGCCAATCGATAGTCAATTAAATTTTGCATATGGATCTGAAAAAATTATTTTTGTATCACTAATAGTTTGGTTGGTAATTAAGGTTAAAGTTGAACAATTATTAGGAGCTGAAGCTTTATCCACGTTTGAAATGATTTATCACGAAGGTTATTGCATATTTTAGGAATCTTTTTTCAAGAATCAATTCAGAATTTAATATAGAATGTATTGATATAAAAAAAATTCTAAATATTTATATAATTACTTGATATTTATAATAATAGAGAAATATAACTTTTTAAACATAAAATTGAAAATAAGTAGGTGTTGTCACCAAATTAGTCGCATGGGACTTATACCACATGAAAAAGGAAAGTGAGTTCTATCTGTCCGCGAAGAGATCGCAACTTTTTCCGACCAACTCCGATGGCCAGAACGATTTTAAGGTGGATTTTTAATCAATTTTTGTCAATATTCAGTCTATCCTCCCATCGCATAATGGACTAAAACGTCTATTATTTTTCAAGGAATTATATCTCACGAAGTATTTAATCTATTTTCAAAATTAAAATTATGTTGTGGAACAGTAATTAATATCTATGAACATATTTAAGAAATTCATTAAGTTTTTGAATTTAATCAAAAATTTAATAGTTAAATTGAAGGAATAAAATAAAATGAAGGAAGCAAATATCATACAATAGATGTGTTGTATGCCAGGGTTTAGTACAAAGAAACCAGGTAATAAATCTGTCAAACTGAGTTCAGTTCTATTCAGCTGAGCTGACCACCCTATTACCTGAGCCGACCTGGTACGCACGTGCGATGTGTACAAGTCAGAAAGACGTCAAAAAGTACTATGTTGGCTCCATTCGATTCATTTTTTAGGCATTTCCCATGTTAATTGTTGATTAGTTTTAAACAGGAAATTAATTTAATTATTCATCTTTAAGATGCACGAAGAAACGCAAAAATCGGACGATGTGTTTAGAAGTTATAACTGTTTGGCACTCGATTTTACGGAAAATGACCACTGTGCGCCGCCGCCAGTAAAAGAAGAAGCATTCCATTCAATTCTTCGCCTAGTTGCCTCGATGTACGCAACAATATACCACTCGAAGCGAGTTGCGAATCGCGGCTTGGACCTCTCTTCTATTCAAGTAAACGCTGAATGCTTAACTTTTCTCTCCCCGGAGCGTGCGCGCCTACAAAGTCCCTATCAACTATTAAAGGCAAAGCCGGCGTCCGAGATAACTCTTCTAATGGAATTATATTCGAAAGCAGCGGCGGCGACGGCGGCAGCGCGCGCCCCGGCGGAACGTGTCGAGCCAGCGCTTTGCCCGCAAATCGATTACAAATCGGAAAAAATACTCAAGTAAATCAACGCGCGATGCGTTCGCGCAGAAGGAAGGATTTCATCATCTATTTACGAGTTTATTACACTGCGAATACGCCACGGAAAAAGGTGATAATGGAATTGTTTTGCGCGCGCCTTCGTTTTTCACACGACACGACGATTTTTCGAATTATGCCCTGAGTGGGGTTTCGCGTTGGCCTAAATAAATTACCTCTTTCTATGATTCTCATTCGTTAAGGGAGTTGAAAATTGGAAATACGGCAGAACAAATATAAATTTAATTATTTAATATGAAAACTACGCGTGCATTGAATTAAATTCGAAATTGAATTTATAATCTGATTGAATACACATAAAATGCTGATGATAGCAGGCTGAATCGAAACGCAAAGTTATTATAGTAAATTGAAAGCCACCATAAAATATGAAAACGTATTTTGTACATAGATAAAAATAGCGTCGAGTGCGCAAAACGCCCTTTAGATTTCCGTCCGTATGCACATACGCAGAAATTAGCTGGCTCAGCGAATGATCATATGGTAATACCAGCCGCTGTGCGCGGTGACAGTCCTTGGGACGGAGAGATGAAAAACGGGCAGGGTGGAAAGGAAGAGAAAATGGACGATGGGAGTTATGCATGCAAGTTTTGCCATTTGAAAACATGCTGGACTCCATTGCCCGTTCGGTGACGGTCTTATATATATTTATGTGCGCGTATGTGCGGGGTATGTAGCTCATGTTACAATTCCGTCGCGCAGACGCCCCTTCATGAATATTAATATCGTAATGCACTGGCCAACTATCTACGCGCGCGGTGCCGCGGCCACCAGGACTTGAATAATAGTATGGAGCGGTTGCCGCCGCCACGAAAAGCTACGTCGAGCAAGAGAGCTTAAATAGTTATTTCATTCCGCTAAACTGTATTAACGGTGGCTTATTAAACGCTATGCATCATTTCGTCGGATTGCTACACAACCATAATACTCAGCAAGAAATTGTATCTAACATACAAAAACAACAATTTGATAAGTAATTCACAAATGTTTAAAGAAACAATAGATGACGTACAAGTATGCGTGTGATTCCTCTCTCATTATTTTGTAATTTTCCTTGTTTCGTACTATTTTATTATGGCAAAAACTAAAAGCAAATGCAAATATGCAAACGTGCACAAGTCACATAAACTTATTTTGCAAAGCGAGCACACAAATTATGTGCGGATTACATGCAAGAAAACTGTTTGCAATCGTCATCAGTCACTTTAGCCAGAGAGAAAAAGCATACGGAATTTCATAAATGATTTGTAATTACGCGTAACGCGTATAAATTATAATAAATAAACATTATGTGAATTAATTTTTATTCAGGGAGTGAGGGTTGTAAAATTTTATGTTTATTATAGAGCGAGGGCTAGTGGATACAGCCCTCAATACTCGAATGGATTTTCAGATTTAACTAGCGACTACACCGTTCATATTTCAGTTGGAGTTTGCAGTCATTGGAAAACTTTGCTGAATTTTACCTCACGTAATTATCTTATTACCCACTAATTGTATACATTAGAAAATATTGAGATTGCTTTGGCTCGCTCTCCGCGTTGCAATAAACTTCAACTCGTGCACAACAGTCCGCTGCGCTATTCGGCTGCTCGCTGCTTGCT
The DNA here is from genome assembly GCA_963978815.1 of Aleochara curtula. Lineage (NCBI taxonomy): Eukaryota > Metazoa > Arthropoda > Insecta > Coleoptera > Staphylinidae > Aleochara > Aleochara curtula. The sequence continues at coordinate 11,384,900 of OZ022216.1, read as the reverse complement.
CTCTAATGACTGCCTGTTAGTTAATGAACTTTTCAAACTTTCCAAATCGCTGTTCTCTATACGAAATATGCCTTTTTTATTAAATTTATGCGTATCTCTTATTTGGATTTTGTTCGGATTGGTATTACAGACTTGTGCATTTTACTAATTGTATATTCATGTGATCAGCTGGTAATGAGTAATTCATTTTTCTTAGAACTCGTTGAAACTTTGACCGCATTACTCGCGTTCTAATTAGTTCCCCGTAGTTTGCCTCAGATGCACTTGTAATGGCAATTGATTTGGCAAAAGTCGGAAAATAATTTTTTTTAAATCAAGCGATTCTTTGATCTTTCCATTGGGAAATGCTAATGATACTAATGAGTTGAACCAGATTGATGATACAGAAGATAAATATATAATATCCCGTAAAATCATATTTGGATATGGGCTAATGAATATTGCACAGGCTGTGGGTGAAACACTGCCCTTTAAATCTGCTGTATATGCGTATGGTTTGATTTTTATTACGAACAGACTCTTTCAATGCCATGGGGGTCAAAATTGTTTTTTTGAGAACTTAATTTGAATCAAAAGTTGATTAAGTATCTAATAATTAAATATGATAAACTTCTGTTTGTAATCTCGCGTAGTTGATTCCCATTACCCTTTTCTTCATATTTATAATTTATGGCACTTTAGAGGATTCATTTATTCAGTAACATGATAAATAATTCCAGGGAATTTTTTTACTAACTGTGTTTGTTCAAATATCATACAAATTATGACTAAGTCAGACGAATTTTAAATTATTTTCATAATAATTTGATAATTTGCCGAAGATATTTGCATCAAGACTATCGCAACCTCCCGGGGTTTATTATATGTGCTATTTTACTCAGTTTGCAATACGCTACGATAAATGTAGGCCAGTGACCCGTCATTGCGCAGTCATACAATGTTAGACGACGCGAAAATGCACTTGCAAATTATAACATAGGAAACTGCGATTCAGTTAAATAGGTATAAACTTTAACAATGCTAATGCGACGTATAATTTAACATTTTTGTTTTTACAAGATTAGGTGAAAATTATTACAATTATTTCATTCTAATTTATTGCATAAATAATTTACGATATTTTACTAGCAATATTAAATGAATTTGTGGTTGGACGTGAGCTAATTTGCGAATCAAGTTCATATTATTTGATTAATATGCCAAATTATAACGTTATTCATAAATATTTAGATAAAAATCTACGTCTCACTTACTTGTAATGTTTATGAGGTAGAAAATATGAGTTGGCGTTTTGTCCACAAAAAAAAACAAGGAAATTATGAAGAGAAAAACTATGAAGAATAAAATCAAAAAACATTATTGAATTCTTGACTAAAATAGTGTTTGGACAGTTCATAAAAGACGTAGATATACCTTAATATATTATACAGCTTTGTACTTTTAAATGGGCCACTCCCGGAATAATAAACGACTTGATAGCTTGATAACTCCCGACGGCGGTCTGCGTGAAACGTGGAAAGTCGTAGGCTTCGCTTGAAGGACCTCGCCGGCAATTTTTCCGATATTGAACTGACAATGATTCCGCATGAGTGTGCTCCTCTAATATATAATGTCGAACACGAAGGATTCGGGCAGTGTATGCGTCTCAACTGTGTAGGCCAAACCGCACACTATTGCCGCCTACTGCTACCGCGCTGCCACCGTCGACGACGAGTCTTCTGCGCCGACATGCGAAATCCGTCGGACTAATCTGCATAATGGCTTGTGAATATTGGCCGTGCGCTATCAGCGCACACGCGGTGATCGCCAATAAATTATATTTTCGACCCTTCTTCACCCGCCGCCTCCGACCATATATATAGGTATACACAAATATCAGGAATGGGCAGTGCCCTTCCACCGGAAGCATAACTTACACATCACTTAGTTGTGCCGCTTTCAAAAAGCAGGAAGTCGCCATAAATTAACCGTTCAGCGACATTGGAATTGCTCTCAGCGCTCACCGAAATACGCAACGAAGACGAAAAAGAGCGCAAAAATTAATTAAGAGTAAAACACTCGGGGAAATGCTAATGCACGCGCCGCAGAATACATAGAAGTAAGCATGGTTGCTTGCCGTATGTGCAATTAACTCGGCTGAAATTAAGTCCGCACGTGTTTTTCCGACTCGGTGCCGGCACAATTAAGTTCGCACCTTCTGTGTGTGCACCTGAAATGCGCGCATGTTGCTGCTGCTGCCGCCGCCGTCTGCACTAACGTCGTTTTTCCATTAACCATTTTTCCACCTGACTCACTCCAGTGACGGGACTTGCAGCGCACACACGTAATAACTATACGCTGTGGATATTATATTTCAGCCAAAGTAACAACCTCTCGACTGAGCCGCAACCCGCCGCCGCCGCCCCCGCACACACTAAAATATCTCCACTTACATAACTCGCGCGACAAATTTAAAAAGCGTGTTATCCTCCAGCAAAGCCTCGTCCCACATCCACCGAAAATATATTTCCGCGGATTACTTTTTAAATTAGATATTTTCCACTATTCTACCGCCGCCGTGCAGCGAACGACGACTGGCAGATAACATTTATTTTTGTTTTTTTTTATCAGTGTGTGCTTGAAGAAGACTGAACGCGAAAAAGAAGTCTACACTCAATTTATTCAACGTGGATTTCGCAATAAATCTTTACACTTGCGTTTCACGACATTTTACTTTACGCTTCCTTCGCATTGTTTTCGGTAATAATTTTTTGTGCCGAAAAGGCAAGAGAGAAAAAAACTATGAAATTGGTTGATTAGCCCATATGCGGCGGTGGTCCGAATTTGCGGACGAGAAATTGGACGTGTGCGGAAAACGGGAGGATAAATAATGCACAATTTTTCACAATGAAAATTATCGCGATGCGTGTCTGAGAGCGTTTCGGGGTCCGAGCCCGTATGCGCTGTCATCCTGTTTACCGGGATTCGGGAGAGCGACGTGACAGAGATTAAAGTGCGCAATAAATATTAATGCAGGGAATATGCACGAGGCGAGTAAAGTGAATATGGACGATGCGCGCAGATAACGTGTTCGGATTGAAACACACGCCGTTGAATGGGAATGGGGATGAATGCGCGCCGCGGGGGTGGTTCGTGTTGATGAACGCTCGCGCGAGAATGCCGCCCGCCCGCCGCCACATTTTCGGTTTTAGGAGTGTGTGTTGTAAATGCAATGGGCGCATCCATTGTCTGCCATTTTCCGGCGAACGAGGACGCGTTCAACATTGTCTAATTGTTCGAAGCGCACGCTTTTCCCAGTTCGCTTTTTTTATTCCTCCATTCTCGAAAACGCGTTGCAGCGCTTTTTCCACACGCTCAGCAGGATGCAACGCGTTCAATCTTCCTCCTTCTTGCCGGCGTGCGTGTTTTTCTTCTCCTGCGGGCGAACGCTCGCGCAATAATGCGGCAGGATAATGAAACGGCGTAAAAAGTCGATTGTAATACGCGCGCTCGCGCTGCGCTCGTGAATTATTCAGTTTTTCATCGGCTACCGAAAAGTTTTTGCCGCTGCGGTTTGTTGTTTAACTGCTTGTAGATAAAGTATATGCCAACTGGGGCATCGCCAACAGGCTTCCAACTTGTACGACGACTCACGTTTGTCGCCGCCCCATATGCACCGGTAGCGGTGGCTACGGCTGTGTGTGTGGGTGCGCCTAGATGGATGCGAAGAGATGCACAGCGGACGACGGCGGCGACGGCGACTGTTGCTAGTTGTGCTGTTTGGAGGCTGAATTTACAACGACCGCAGACGCAAACGCGTCGAAAGAGACGAAAAAGCCGTCGCACAATACAATGGTAGACGTGTTGTATCCAGCGTGTGTTGGTGGCGCACTAGAGGGAAAAGTTTGGCTACGGCTGAAAGAGAGAAGGCGGCGGACGGAAAGTGCTGAGGCCATGTTAATTGTTCCGGAATTGAATGAATTATTTAGTTGCGTGCGCGCTCGCGTCGACGAGCAGCGGAATTAAACTATAATTAAGGATATGTGTGTGGAGCGCGTTTTTGCACCTTTCGGTTTTGCGCATCGCTATCAAGTCAAAAGTTAAATTACTCTGCGATGAACCGAATAAAAGCAACTTTCTAATTGAATAAATTTTATTATACGCGCAATGAACTTGGAAATGTACTCTAATTATTAAATTTTCGCATTTTCAGATGCCCCCATCGCCTGCTGATGATCCTCATTTTACTGGTAATGATATTATCAATTTTCATGATCAGTTTTGCGAAAATTGAAGAATTTGTTGATTGCTTATGCGTAAACCAGATTTGCGTTTAGACATATTGAACATGAAGCAATTTAGAACGTGCGGTTGTGCTTAGTAATTGAGTGCATACAGTAAAATAAGTTACGCGCGCATAATTTGCTTGGCAAGTTAAGAGCTTTGCCAATAACCGAAATGGAAATTGTGGAAATCAGAGAGGCGCACGTTTACCGCCGCGGTAACGCAGCGGCGCGCAATTAGCGATATTAATTTTATCGGCATTGATAAACACAAGTGTGTGCCGAACGGCATTCGTTGGCGAATGCATCTGCGCGCATGCTAATTGAATTTTCAACTTCAATTTGCATACGCGTTGCTGCCGCCGTCATGCGTAATCATAACATATCTCATTTGCGGAAATGACGGAATGACTATTCTGTAGTAGACTCATATCTACTTTCGAGCAGCGTAATAATAATAATAGCACGCGCAAAAGGTTAAAATAACGTGAACGTGAACGCAGCGCGTGTTTGGCTGGAGGGGTGGTTTACTTACAGTAAATTTCGATTGTGACGGTAGCAGAGACGGGCTGGCTGATATTGTTGTTCGTCGCCTGGCAGGTGAAGGCGGCATGCTGGTCGGCGCGCTGCAACCCTTTGACGATCAGTTGGTTTGAGCGCACGTTCTGGAATCCGCTGCGCGTGTCCATCGATTCGATGAGCTTCTCGCCTCGCCACCATTTGATCAGCGGTTCCGGTTTACCTGCAACACACAAGCGTAAAATGCATTTAGTTGAATACAATCAATAATCCAAAGACGTCGAGTAAAATGGACACATTGAATCACGTCCTCGTTTAGCTTTTCACCGCATTTTCGTCAACCAGCCCTCTCCCGGTTCGTACGTTTTATTCCTTGGCGAGCATTCGAATGTCGCGCGTCGTGGATGAATTATGGAAGAGACGTCGTCCGACGTTTCCGGTCTGCGCACCGCACGAGGAATTTTGCAGTATCGCTCAGGAATTTGACTTTCTTCAGCTGGGATGGCGGAAAATACAAGCGAAATGCATTTATTCCAATGCGCACGCGTCGTATGCAACACTTTCTTCGCGCTTGGGCCGCTTTCCGGGAGGCGGCAATGGCTGAATAACAAACGCGCTGTTTGCTAGGTGGCCGTGTCGTTTTAATAATGCATGTGAGACTTGAAGGCGCATTAGCGTGTGGTGGCGCGTCAATGCTAGAAACACCTCCGCCACAGCCACCGCCATCGCCACCGGGCCATCCACCGGGCGCACACGCAAGACTATTCAAGTGAAATATTACCGCCGCCCCATTACCGTTCGTTAAGTTGCGGCGGCGTGCTTTGCCTTTTAATCCGGCCGGCTATTGTTGCTTATCATTCCCCAGCTATATTGTCAGTTGCGCGCCGGTGGGCGCTTCCTTATCTCGCGCGCCTTCACGAAAGGTGATAATTATTCGCACTTTATAGCACGCGAATAACACGCCAAGACACACAACTAAGAAGTGTTATTCTTCTTCTTCTTCTTGATCGGCTCGTTTTTTCTCTTTCGTTGTACTTTTATTGTTATTCCCCCTTTTTCTGCGTTTTCTTCCACCCTGTTCGGGTTCTTTATGATGTCTCCTCCTTCCGACATCGCACGGACGATTAACGACATTTGGACATTTCGGCATGCATTCGTCACGTGGCATTGTGTGGGAAGAGAAGAGTGCGCTATGAAATTAATGAAGCGATAAACGTAACAAAGCCACTACTCGTATTCATACATCAGCGCATAAAATTTATCTAACGCTAGTGCGCGCTAAAGACTCCCCGATGGAAAGAAGGAAGCGTTTATTTCGGTTGCGTTTCGTGCCCCCGCTTCTGCGTAATGAAATAAATGCGCAAAAACACGTGATTGAGAGCGTGAGCGCTCATTATTTTAATTAGTGCGAAAGTAATTAAAATTGTTTTGTTGGAGTATGCCTGATGGGGAGACGAGTTGTAATTTTATAGCAGCTAGTTAGTTAGTTGCTGAAATGTGCAAAATGTTGAGTGACCAAAATGAAAACTATGTAGATTCTTCACTAAGAAATGAAAATTTTGCTATTGTTTTTCATGCGGAAAGGTAACAAGAATAGAGGAAAATTGCCTTTTGATATAATTTTCTGGAAATTTTAAACCATGAAAAACATTTAGTTAAACTTGGCGCATGAAATAATTGTTTTCGCTTCTTGTAGTCGATTCTGTATGCATTTTCACGCTGCATTGCGTTGAGTTCCTGAGAGGCGAGCGTGCATTTATTTATCCATCTACGATGTATCGCGAATGCGCTCGCGTCGAGTGTTTATACGAATTTCCATTTAATCTATGTGCGCACACCTGAAACGCGGCGCGGCGTAAATGAGCAACAATTGAAATTGAATTACGCGCCGGCAAGCAAGTAAATGGAGAAGTGCGCGTGCACGGAGGGGGCGCGCTTGAAGCGCAAGAAATTCGCGCAAAAACGCGCGCGCCGCAGTCTCCTTCGCCCTGCCGAAATTCCTTCGTTTCATTTAAAACAATACAAATTGCGCGCGTTCGCCGCCAGCCGTGAACTTCGAACTGCGACACGCTGTTTAATTATTTCTCTAATCAAGCGTAATTATCTCAGCACGCTCTAAATCTGCTTTTTGCGGTGGTTGAATTTCCTAATTAATTTCCCAAAAAATTCAATACGTACGCGTCGCTTCGTATTCGCCGCGCTGGCTGGCTGCTTGATAATGAAATGAATAGATAGTTTTTGTCCGCATTGCGTTCACTTACAAAGCATTATTAATGTCGGGTGATTTTTTAACGTCTCCTTTTATGCGGCAACGGTTTGTTCTAATTTGCGTACAACACGAAGAAGTACAAATAAATAATTGTATCATTAATTATTGATAATGGTTAATATCAATGTTTGAGACAACATTGCGGACGCGCAGTGAAATATTTTTGGCGATTTAATTAATCATTGATTGTATTTTCGTATTCACGGGCAAAATTTATTCGTGGCACGATACGCGCCGAAAACAAAAAGCCGGACAGAAAAAAGCACTAAAATTAATGCACGCGATAAGCGAAAAAAGTACTAGGCAAAGAGGGGGAGGGGGGTGCGGCGGCCGGGCAGAGGGGAACGGTACGAAGATGGATGATGATTATAGATTCGTGCGGAGATAGAATTTCGGCACGCAATTAGATCAGATTATAAGTTTCGAGTAAAAACTAGTAGCGGCTCAGCCCTCTTTGTCACGCAGAAGAGACACATGCAGAAAGGGAGACGACAATTAGCACGTTAATGAGCGTGCAACTCACGCGCGCGCACGCCGAATGATAAATTAAGTTACTTGGGTGTGCAAATGTGTTCTCAAATATGCTTCAACTAATGGTAGTTAATAATAATTAAAAGTTCTGTTTAATTAATTAGTCGCGCACCAAGCCGCCAAGTTTCGCTGCGCGCTCCGATGCCAATGGCTTCATTCAAAATAACACTCATAATATTCTACTGGCGGCGTCGTCGGTGCCTCGCCACCGGTGGCGTTGTCGTAGAGTGGCGGCAATCCAGCCGTCGGCTGAAGTGTATATTGGCTCGATTGTTGCGCCAGGCAGTGCGTACGCAGCGGTGCGATTTGCAGCGTTCGCGCGGGCGGTAATTTAAAACGGAAATGAAATATGTAAATGGCGCTTTCCTTCCATCCTGCCGCAGCACAATGCGCATTACGACAAACGAGCGTCGCACGCATACGCAAGAGGTAAAATAAATTCGCGCAAATCGGTGCGTTACGCGATTGCGCGATTTTAATGTAAATTGAAATTTAACGCGTCCCATCCAACCAACGCAAATTTCGGACGAATTCTAATTACCTCCATCGTTTTTGCCGATTACATACCAATGATGACAATACTTTATCGGATAAATTTCATGCGCACCGGATGCGAAACTTGTGAGCAATAAAATTGCTTAAGGAGCCTCCTCGGGATGATGGAAATACGGAAATAAACCCATGGGCGTTCGCTCGTTTTGGCAACTGAATAAGTGGAGCGAAGTGAATAAAGAATAGCTAGCGACGCAGGAGCTAGTTTTTAAAAAGATGCCAACTTTCGTCCTCCTCAAACCCGCGCGGACGAAATAACATCAGCAAGGACGTCCGCTGGGAGTACGGCTGTGTTCGCGACGACTTGCGCGTGCGTTTTTTCTTCTTTCGGCGTCTCTTATTATTCATGCATTGCCGATATCCGGGTGGCGGTATTCAGCGCCCTCGTTTTTTACGATCCTAACGTGTGCCATCTGCTTGCACAGAGGGCGCTTGCTCTTTTCGGCATTCGATACTTTGCGCTAAAATATGATCGCCAAACTTTTTCGTCTTATCGATATGTATTGTACGAACTGTGCGCCAATGTTTTTATTATTACACTCGAGTGACTTATGCTATGTATCAGCGGATGGACGATAAATATATTTTGATTTTTTTTAGTGAAAAATCCATCAGAATTAGATTTTTTGTTACGTATTTACTCATAGTATTTACTCATTATTTATAGGAGGTGTACTTAAAATATAAACTCGGGAATAGTGTAAAATATAAAATATTTATGAATCCGCAAAGATAAACAAAATAAAAGTGCACACATTAGAAATAATTCAGATCATTAGGTAGATATACGCAGAAGTCGGGTACGCAAAAGTAGTAAACGCGTTGGAATAGTTACTCCTTCCTGCACTCTGGACGAGTGGACGCGTACGGTCGAATGCAGTTAGGAGTAGCACACGGCCGGACGGACGGGGCGGCAAGTTTATTACACGTTGTTTCAACGGCCGCGGCGTGTCCGCCACTCTCGCTTCTATTGCGCGCACGGATAATATAACATCGTCGTTGCTCTTTGCCGGACCGTTGGTGCTGTCCGTTTATATAGTTGCTTGTACAGGACAATGTGTGTACCTACCGTCGTACAACGTTCACGTTCAGCATTCCTAGCAAACAGTGCGCTTGCGTCTCCCACGGGAGCTCATATAGCATGTAAGTAACTAAGTGGCGTGCGCATACGTGACAACCGGCATGCACGTACAATGCATTCGCAGCGGGGTAAAAGTAAAGACAACGCTGGCGCTGCGGCAAAAGTTGTTGGAATTTGTTGGAATTTTGGATTATTATAAAAGGCCGGAGCAAGTGAGGGTAGTGGCGTGGCGGTTGTTGCTTATCTAAGCGCCGTTTCCGGTTCTATGACTACCCACCTCGTGCGAATGGCCTTGCGCCAAATAATTTAGATAATAAAACTAACCACACTAAGCGCGCGACCGCTACATTTAATTCGGACGACGCAAAATATTTATAAATCGGACCCGAGGGTACGTGACACACCTCTGGATTATTACTTGGGTTTGAAGACATTTGTATGCAATGTGTTTGGGTCCAACGATATGAATATTATGATTTTTAATTATTTTTTTTCTTATTAATATGTACTGAAACTAGGCTGGCAGTTTTAGTAGGCTATGTTTATTAAAATGTGTTAGCTATTGGATTCTTTCATGCAACTATTTAATTTGACATGAAAACTGCGTTTATTTCGTAATTATTGTAGCGTGGTTCGCACGCTGCGTGCATATAAAACCGAAAAAACGGCGCGCGGCAATGAAAAAAGTTGCGCCAACTTTTCTCATAAATTCCTTAATCTGAGAAAATGCCATTAAGATCTTTATGAAATTTCTTGCTGTTTGCTTCTCCCCACATGCGCACGCATTCAAGTCGCAAAATGTGGTACGTTTCCTCATTAAAATCTACTTGGCAGCTGGCAATTGCTGAAAATCACATTTATTTAGCAAATTAAAAGATAATTTTTCTTTGAAACATTTTTTTGGGCACTTTTTCTGCAAGTGATTTATAATTGTTTGGTGGTTTATATGGCGCAATCAAATTAATCGAAAATATTGATGACAGATGTTGACAAGCCACATACGCAAACAATATAATTATTTATATGTAGATGCGGTCGTAAATTAATTAAAATACAATTTCCTTCATGCCAGTACGTCGAACGCACATAAACAGTGCACGTCCTGAGTCGACCGGACGTTCAGTGAATTAATTTTCAGTGGTATTGCCGCAGCCGCAGCCGCCCACTCGGTGCCCACCGCCGCTGAATATGCGTTCGCATATCGCCGCGTCAGTGCACACTCGATAGATTCCACCAGCGATAAAACATCTTGTTATTGCATCGTATAAAAGTTAGTCGCCATCATTGGCAATAATTTATAATTTATTATTTCGACAATTCATTATGCATCCCCAAAAAATAAACTATGGTTGCATTGAATTACTTATTCATTTACATTTACAAATGAATGTTGCCTACTGTATATTAAATATTCAATAAGTCCAACTCTTCAATCGTGAGTGGTGTTGAGGGACTTATAATATTATAACAACCTAAAAACAGGGAATTGCTGGTAATTTGTTTGAAAAAACCAGACAAAGTATATTAGGAGTCATTATTGATAGAGACAAAGCTTCTTCAGCGATACAATGTTTACCAATTGGATAGAGTAATATTTCAAAATAAATGGTATCTATAATGGGCACTCACCCCTTATGCCATTCTTTAGAAGGTTGGAAAAAGAACACGAACGAAAACACTACTGAAAATTGAGGATTTGTTTTAACTTTGCAATATTTTCAGACTTGAATGCGGAGCGGAGGTCGCTGCTTTACGAACCAGCAAAGAGTATGTGAAGGGAGAGGTGTGGGGTACTCCTGTTCAGCTTAGTTGTCTGTAAAACTTGTAATGTTAAATCTAATTGCTTAATTATTCGTAGTGCTTCGTGAATCATCGTCTTCAATCCATCTTCAGTAGGGGGATAAGTACACAATATGGGTTATAAGGTTCTTTCCCGTTATAATTGTTTTTTTTACCATTTGCAAAATGTAGTTAATTCAATTAATATTGGAATACATCTTAACTTTTAATAACAATTTCACCCGAAAAATTGGCCGTTTACCTGGGGATTACGTAAGATTCTGATATTAATTCCAGAAGTCTTTGGCGAGAAAAAACAGCCTTTTCGCCACAAAGTTATGGCGGTTGATATTCTTTTACTATTGTCTATTGTTTTTCAAAAAATGGTTTGACAATTTTAGAATCAGAAGTTTCTTAATTTTGTAAGAAATAAAGTAGGACTTACCTCCGGTAACAATACAACTCAACTTCATGTCACCACCTTCCTCGTAAGGTCCAGCACGCGCTTGTACTTCTTTGCCCTTTTCATCGAAGATGGTCGGTTTCTGTGGCGGAACTGTAAGACACAGAAACATACATTAGTGCAACACACAAATAACGAGTTGGTGGTGGGGTTGGTTGGTTGGGAGGCGGCGAAAACTATACGTGCGCAATTGTGTGCGATTCAGTTCCGTTCGGTTTGCAGATTAATAATGAAAAGGAAATTTAGGAGTTGCCGGTGCGGTCAAACCCAAACTCAGTTAACAAGGTCGTCCAGCAGATGCCACCCGAACGGGCGGGCGGACGGTTGCGCTGCATGCAGTTTGGCGGAACGTGGAGAACGAGCGAGCCACCCCCGAAGTGGTGGACACGTTCGGCTGCCGGCTTATTTATCCCTTCTATATTACAGCGGCATTCCAGCCGCCCAGCTGAGATTAAACTCGGTTATATAAAGTAATAAAGGTGACCTTACGATAAAACATTAAACGAGGAACAAGAGAGTGAATTTCTCGATGGCGCACGCGCGCCCCAAGATTATTGTGTCCATGGACACGACACAAAGAATCCCGACATTATGAAACGCAATTAGTACATACATCTGGAGTGTGGGAATTTATATAATTGCTTGTCGAGTTTCATACACGCTCCGGAAATATTTTATGAGCTGGGTGGGGGGCGGCAGAAATAAAATCAACGAAATGTAAAACGACTTTCTGATTGCTGATGCACCGCCACCGTATGCGGTAAAGTGAGTCGCGCTCGCGTATAATACGCACTGCAAATTAGACAAGTACTCAAAGTTTGAATCCTCAATAAACATGGCAGAACTAATTTCTCTATCTCTATTGCTCCTGTCGTTCGCGACATATTGGCGGCTGTCGCTCCCTTGTGCACTGATACTGTCTAACAAGTACAGCAGTAATCTTCCCGATTCTAATTGCATTTTCTCCCTTTGATGTTTAGTTAATGTATTTAGATTATTGCTTAGTGCGCGCGCGCGCGTTCGCCACCGACCGCATGTTGTGTGAGAGGGTTGCAGTTGATGATGATCACGTCGGGATGAGTTTTGCCCATTTCTGTTTGTTATACGTATACGCGTACAATCGCGATCGAAACGTAACAACATTCAAAACCACCACCACCCCCCGTCTGGCTGGACTCGATGATTGCGTTTGTGTACGGGCGCAAAACAACAACAACAACAACACGAGGTAAAAAGGAATCGACTGCCTCGTGAATCACGTTTGCTGTACGCGCAAGTAAATTGCTGGCGCACGATTGCATAACGCGCAAAGAGTTGGAATTACGTTCAGGCGGACATACGATGCTTGCAAGTAATGATCACTTCCGGTAGTCGGGGTTGATGAGGACTCGATGTGATTTGATATTTTGCTTTTCGTTATTTCTGCGTTTCGGACGCATTCAATCAATACATGACTTTCAGGTTCATTAATGATGAGGACAGCGAAAACGCAAAGATGTTGAATGAAAACTCTTAAAAACCTAATTAAACAGCGCGCTGTTTTAATTTAACTTAAATATTAAATGCGTTGGCGTGTAGGAAGCTTATTTAGCGTGAATTTATTAGCGAAAAATTCACAACGCGCTCGTTCACCTTATTGCGGCCGCCTGCCAGGCTCAATATTTATTAATGCAAGCGCGCAGCCGGCACTCGAAAAAGTTGCGAAACATTTAAAGTTTTTAATTGGTTGCCCAGGACGCGCACGCGCGCTCCCGGAGCGCAACTCTTCCCGGAATATTCATTCGTCCTAGCGGCGCGCACTGTACGTACGCCAACAGTCAGCATATTATGCTTTGATATTTTCTTTACGTATTTCACTCGCTTTCTTCGTTTATTCCCATGCTGCCGTGTCTTAAATTTGTAAAACGCGTACAGCGCAAATGGTTTGCTCATTATGCAACACGCAGAGCTGGAAAGTGTTTTTAAAATAATGTCAGCCGAGCAGCAATGGGGAAATTGTTAATAAATTATTCAGACAACTTTTATTTCTCGAAATTATTCGAGATTACTTCTGATTTACGTCGAATACTTTGCAAAGTTATTTCAATGACGCAGAAAGTACAATGAAATAAATAAACTCATCTTAATTGAGTCTTTGTTAAAACTTTGCATAAATATGCAGAGAAGTAAACGCGGCGGCATCGTAATAACTGGAAAGTCATTTTAGCCTTTAGCATGTCGGCCTGAATTTGTGCAATTCCCTTCCTAATTTAGACACTAATTTTCGCTTTTCCGCGAAACGGAATTCTTGACGAAGCCGACTCTTTGCGTCTGTTGTTCTCTGCGGTTATACTTTGTACGCACAAAGGACTCAAAAATATCCGACGCCCTTCAACCGGAAATGAGTTAATCGCCCAAATGCAAAATCCGAAATGGTAATTGGAATACTCGTTATCTCAATTTCACAAGACGCAATTTCTCATTGATGACTTTCGAGTGGCAGCAAGGAGAATAGAAAAATAGTTCTCATTAAAATGTTGAAGTGCAGTGTCAAGGACGACGTTCGGCCTCTGCTCCTTGAGAAATATGCGAATGTAGCTCGTTGTTCAGCCACGTTCGAATTTACAATTGAATTAAAATTCTTGCGCACGGGACAAAAAGAACGACTAATTGCAGATTGCAAATGGGTATTCATTAAAATGATAATTAAATTCCAAGTTTAAAGAATTCAATTATCCATCTTCACCCGCCCAGCGATGCCGCCGCGCCGCGCCGAAAAGAAAACGAAACGAGTAATGCATTCGGCCAGAAAGAAAACGTTTTTGTTTGAATCGCTTTATCTCGTTTTATCACGCGCTTCTTCCGCGCGGGTTAAGGATGCGACTGTGTCGTTGTTCGTTTTGCAGTTGTAAATTGTGCAGTATTTATTATACGTCGATAAATTTGCTCCGGCGTACGACTGCTTAGCATTTACGATCATCATGGCAGGCAATTTGGCGATTCGCTTACAGGTTGCTCGCCAGCCGTAAAAGGCAAACAGAAAATCAATTTATAGTTGCGCGCGCGCTACGTTTTAATAACGCAAATGCAATTTTAAAGCGGGCAGCAACCGTTTCCCTTGAATTTTCCATCGCATGCAAGTTGTATGAATTCCTTTGCGGCCGCGCATGCTGCGAAACATATTTCGAATTCATTTGTATCCCGCATTCGCCTTTCTAAACGTTCCACGCCGTACGCTAACCAAGTAATTCCTCGACTTTTGCGCTCAAAATACAAACTGGCAAACTGCGAAACGGCGCTAAAAGCTAGGGGATGAAAAAATATGCGTGCGTTCGGCAAGGCAGTGATGTGTTTCCTGCCGTTAGTTTTGATCACTCGTATATTTCACAAGTTGAATATTTTCTTTTTTATTTTTGTATTACAAAGCCAATAAGTTCAGGTTGTTAAAATTCATTCATTGGGGGAGGTTGGTGGCTAAGGTAAAATGAGTTGAATTATCCGGCAAATTGGCTGTGAAAAATACTACCCCTTGTCGGCGGGATGATGATGGTATTAGAATGAAGATTTTATTTCGTTAATGCACCGACATTAACTTCCACTTCACTTTTTAAGGTTGCGCGCTACTCACCCCTCACGATTGCCTACGAGGCACGAAAGCTCTTCACGCGCCGCGAAGATGAAGATGAAGAAGTGTGCCGCCGAGTGGGCGAATGATGAGCGGCAAAGTGTCGGCTGGTTGCCGGGAGCGGGCGCGTTTAATATACATGAACATGCCGGCCCCGGAAAAATCTAATGTTATTCAGATTATTGTAAGCTAAAAAGTGTTTCCACTTATTCAAGGAGTAACTAATTTATGCATTGTAAGCTTTATGGTAATGGAATGGCAAGCGCCAAGTGAGCAGAAAAAAAATGAACGCGCACCGGAAAATTGGTCAATGCTGACGGTACGGGAAAAAAAAGCGCGGTAGTTTAATCATGATTAAGTCTCGGTTATTATTTTTTCAATAACGCGGTGCAAGGAATTCATTTAAAAACAATGTGGATTTTTTTACAGGGCTACATTCTTTTCGGCTGCCGCCCCCGGTTATCAGCTGAACATTCTTGCGTTGCTCTGCCGCGTGCATGAAATCAATACGTGTCAGCGGCATTGCGGTGAAAAGGGTATTAACGACCCAAAATCGGATTCGATATTGAAGTGTTGCCTGCTGGTGGTTGCTCTGGTGTTCTTGCTCGTGTGTAGCAGGTGGAAAATATGTGTGGGCAACCCGTTCGGCTTGAATGCAGATCGAGCGCGCGTTTCCATTAGGCAAACTTTCATTATTTTCCCACCCTATTTTCGCATTCAAATAACAAACTTCTTTTATAGCTTAAATAGAAGTTGGCAAGGAGTTTTACTCACTCACTTTGCTCGAGTAGCGCGCAGCGATCCACCTCGTACGCGGATGTGGCGCGCAAAGAGAGGAAAAAATATCCTTCGAGGAGAAAAGGCAGGCGGCGGCGGTAGTGGCAGCAGCAGCGTCTCGACCGGAATCCATATCCGACGCATTGACTCCCGGCTTTTAAGAAGTGTGTGCTAGGAGCGGCGTCGGCGGCGCAAACGGCCAGGGAATATTTCATTCGCACCCCTGGAGATCATATCGACATTGCCAAATTTGATTTTGAAATGTTCCAATGCTCCGTTTTCCCATGGGGCGGCGTTCGGCGCAAATACTGTTTTACATTTCAGACGCGCCTGTTTCATTGTTTTCGCGTAAAAGTAAAGTGGCGGGTGCAAGTTGTAAATTTATGAATTTGAATGCCGCTCCCGAATATTCTAATAGTTTTAGCGCGCGTGTCAAATGCGGACAGATTAGCGCGCGGATTACAGTCGGCAATTTTCGAGCGACAATTGTTTGCGCGCACACTCCCTATGCATGTAACGACATTAATCCGCCAACTTAAAGAGACAACAACAACTTGTTAACGAGTTGGCCGAATCGTAAAGTTGTGTTCAATGTGCCGCCAACGCTGCCGCCGCCGCCCAACAAAACAACAAAACTCATCCCGTCGAGCATCGCATTACTCTCGTCCTTTCTCGGCGCAGTGCTGGCGCTGCACAATGAAGGACTGCTATGATACTTTACTTCAAGGGGTGGTGGTGGTGGTGGTCGTGGTGTGGTGTTTAAATTGACTCAATAACTGCTTCGTGCACAGCACAAATTATAAAGCACACAATGCAATACACTGCAATTATATCAAGTGGAAGAGGAAAAAGAGTTGCAAGAAATACTTACCTATGACAGTCAACTTGACGCGGACGTTCTTCGTCGGTGAACGTAGGTAATCAATCCGACATCGGTACTCGCCCTCCTCCTTTTCGCTGATGTTGTCGATGCTGAGAGTGCTCGGTTCCGTCATCGTGCGAAAAAACGCCCGATTGTCGAGACTGCCGTCCTGCCATCGGTGCGCCTGGTTGCTCGACGTGCGCGTGTCATAACTGTAATTCAAGTAGAGAAAACCCAATCAGATCGGCCATCAATCATTCTTCTTTTTCCGCATCCGCATTCCGACATCGCACAATCGATTGTTGTTTTTCTGCGTCCCCTCCTGCGACTTTTTACGTTCCTGGTTAGCCCGAGTGCGCCGAAATTAATGCGGTGTACATGTCAAAGAAACAAATGAAGCATGAAGCCGGCGAACAAGTATATTAAATTTATTTCTTTGTTTCCAGGGGCTTTTCGTCGCCTGCGTCTTCATTTGTTTTCCTCGCCGCCGCCAAGATATTTAGCAACAATGGACGACAAAAGGACGACGAGAAGAATGCGCGCACACAGGCGGCAACACATCGACGACGATGAGAGAAAAATGGGATAAAAGACGACTGAAAAGTGAGTATTGATTTAAGATTCAATTCTTGTAAAAGCCTTTTGTATGCGGCGCTCGTGCCAATTAAATCTTTATACATCGCTTTTTCTGCGCGCTCCGATCCCGGATTTTATTCGCTTTTCAATGATACGAGCGTCGGCCCGCCCGACCGACCGCCAAACGCGCACGCCGCTCTCGTTTTCTTTTTGCTCGTACGCGCGCTTTTTTCGCTTCTCTATCGCGCGCCACTCGGGGACCTTTTAGTCATTTCGGTGGCGTTTTTGTCATTCTTTTGCCAGTCGTGGAGAACGACTCGCGTTCGCGATACGATACAGATGCTTCAGCGTCTAGCTGGCGGGAGGAATAGTTTTATGTGCGGAACGTGGTTAGGCGGTTCAACACACGCAATTTGCATATTGGGGACTCGCCGTTCCCGGAAAAAGAAACGAGCCCACGAGACGCGCATGGACCGCGTCCGATATGGCCGCACACGTATCGAGGTCGCCAAATATTGGGCGCCCTCCCCCCAACACCACACCAGGAATGCTTTTAGTGCTAGTAGTAGTACCCTCTCGTGCAATACTTCAAATCATTTCATTTCCTTTGCAATCCTCCCAGTCGTGACTCGTTTTACACTGACGCAACTTCCGAAAAGAAATTTGACTGTTAAAGTTATTTATTCAAAATCTTGCCAAGAGTAACGCGGAAATGAGCAATAATTTGGAATTATCCTTTTTGAAATAGCAATGAAAATAATTTTTATTCCTTCCTGGGATTTAAAGACTTAATTCGAGTAGTTTTAAAGTTTTAAAAGTTTAATTTTATGATGTGTTAACACCCTATATGAACATAACCCAGATGTGTGGCATTCCAGGATTTTCGGCCACTTTTTCCCTTTTTTACAGCGCCATAAAGTTGAATGTTTCATACGCGATAACCAAATCTAAAATAAATAATCTTAATTTCGTGCAATAAAACGTTTATTTGCGCCAATAAACTCGGCACCGCAAATCCTGAAGGCGCGACTGAAAGGAAACGCTCAAGGAAAATCTCCCTCCACCTGGCGCTTTCGTCTTGTTTTTCAACGGTAAAAACACGAGGGCAATAAAACAAAAATAATTAATAAGCAATAAGTAGCCGGATTGAGGCTTTTTTACGATTCGATCACTTAGCGCCATTTAGCACTGAGAAGTTCTGCGAATCACCGCGTTCTTCATGCTGTGGGAAATAATTTGATATTTTATATTTGCGCAAAAGGACGACACATTTTAAGCGCAAGTCGAACGTGCGCACATTGTTAACGCACGTATGAGTTTCATGGTCAGTTAGAGGCGCTTGAGCCGGCCGACGGTGGCGGCGGCAGTGGCAGCGGCGGTGGACCCGGAGAGCAAAAGTTGAAATGAATGCTCGGAGCGTGATGAAAATGTTTAAAAGTCAACTTTATCACGCGATTACGAAACGGGCACGTAAAATAACGCACGTAACGCATTTGTTACGCGGGTTTCCACGCACACATTCGAGCGCATGAGGCACGCATATGTGACACGTGGGAAATTGCCCGAAATTCCACGTATTGCAAATGCGCGCGTATTTATCACAGGGTGATTATCACTGTTTGCACCTCGTACAGCAAACAGGCGTAATATATTTGTTTAAAATAATGTCCCGTTCGAAAAATGCCGCGCGGAATTTATTTAAATGCTATTTACGCTATTTGCACTTGCAATTTGTTATTTATTTCACATTCTAATGCGTGCTTAATCGAATTTCACGATATGCAGCTCGCTCATGTATTAATTATGATTATTAATAATCTGACAGTTGCAGTGATTGCGTGTTAATGCGGATATGTAGTGTGTTTTAGGAGTTTTAAGTTTTCACATGCTATTTGCAATGAAATCGCAGCGTTTCGCTCTTGAAATCACTTTTCTTATAGTACATTTGCCAAATTGTCAATTTTCATAGTCGTTTTAATAAAGTCGACACATTTGGCGTCATTGCTGGCGCCTTGGAAATTCGAAATGTTTTCTTAATCTTAAACTGGTGCCAAATCCATGCGGAAAAGGGGCGATTTTCGCGCGGAAAACTATTCTTGCGAATGTCGTTGCGACCATTTGCAAAGAAAGGTAAGGCGTAGCCATGCGCGCACCGCGTTCGCTGAAGTTGAATTTCTTACATCCGGTGTCCTCCGAGCGGCGCGCAAGAGTCCTGTAAGCAAACACTTGCAGCTATTTCCGGCTGGAACATTTAACTTACTGGCGCGCGTACGCCGGTCTTCTCCTCGTGTACGATGTGCAAACTACACGTTGAGTTGGCCCTAAGTAGCTTCGTCGGAGAACTTCCCCTCGCCTGTCTTTTCCGGCTTTTCCGAACTACTAAACTACCTTGCTGCTTAAAAGCTTGCGCGCGTAATAAGTAACGCCCATAAGTACATTTGATATAAATTTCTTTACCTTGCTGCGCGCGCAAGCCTTGATTATCGCGATTATAATCTGAGAGTGTTAACACGTCTTGTGTAACTTTGTCAATTATTTTCCGTTAATGCCTCGTATGCGCAGTTGTTTATTCGTCGTGTGCGAAACAATACAGTCGTGTTTGCGAGGAGGTTGGGTGGCAATCTGACTGAATGTGCAATCAAATAATTGTTTGTAAAGGATAAGGCTGGCTTTTGCGGCAGGCAAGATTAGTTCGTGTCTCGGGCGGGGACGGCGGCGATAATCAAACTGGCGCGCTCGTCGAGAACTAATTGCGGGGCTGTAGGCCGTCGTGTGCAATAGAGCGAATCGGCTTAAAAATTATAATGCGCGCCACTTAAATGGAATGAGCGTGTTAAGTGCAGATTAAGGAATGATTATGTCTGGTGCTCTCGAGAGCGCCGAATGGCACGAAGATTACCGCCCGACATTACCAATATGTGTGCCCTGCCACCGCCACCGCCTCTGCCACCGCTGCCGCTGCCGTCTGCACACCCACTAAATAAACGAACGAGTGAGCGTGTGTGCCGTTGCGTATTGGCAATGTTGACTCAGAGAGAGCTCTCTCTGTGAATCGAACATAACATGGCATTAGATTTTCGCGTTTTGTGTATCCTGCATTGACAGTGCGACTGGCGGCGGCGTATCGAATGTTGTTGCATTCGCGACTAGTGCAACTATACACAACTCTGGAGCGGTGCCGCCGCCAAACGTATCTTTATGTTGGCGCTGTGTATTCGGCGGCGGCAGCAGTACACTTCGCGCGCGCGCGCACACATTTGGCTTTGTACACTTTATTACAAGCAACCAACGGCTGTGGCTGCCGTTTCCACTGTATATAATTCGCCGTATATACCTTGACGTAATGACACTATAAGGTGGGTTTACTCACCGTTGACGCTGTGAGCCTCGCGTCGTAGTACAACATGTACAAGCACTTTATCGACTTGCAAGTGCGGATTCGGGATGATAACGCGCGTATTATACTCGCACGATAAGAAGAAAATGGATGCTTTTATGGACTAAAAAGTTTTAGATTCGCTAAGCTTTCAGTTTACATCTTTGCTAATCGACTAATAATTACGAATTGTTCTTAAATCTAAATCTCAAATTTTGTTGTCTTCAACACGAGCTGATTGTAATCCTGGAAGGCTTCTCGTTCCTTAGTTTATTTAGAATTCAAAAGTATACTAGGGAAACATCAACCCGATTTCTAAATCTCGATGGCATTTACTTGAGACAGGGGTCGGCAACCTTTTGAGATGTAAGAGCCAAATGTTACAATTTTTCCCAGGTGTTGAAGAGCCACTAACATTTTTGTTTTATTAGTGTGGTTTTAGATTAGGATTAGGTTTATAAAAACTGGAGAGAAGAGAAAAATGATAATTTTGCAATTGTCCTTTTTAGAAGGATGGTGATTCTAACTTCATATAAATTTTGCTGCTTTTCTACGTTTTCTTTAATAAATAAGCAGACATAAACAAAATCTAATGTATGTTCTGGAATATAAGGGAAGCGCCTTTGATGTATACGCAGCGTGTTAATTTAATGCGTTCGGCGTGTGGATGTAATGAGGCCGAAAGATTGAAGCATTGACGCTGGTTGAAGATGAATGATAGAAATCGGTGTTATTTATTATCCTGCGCGGATTTTTTTTTGCTGCGTAATGAAATGTAAGCGCGGAACGCACGCACGTCTCTCAATATGGGGACTTTGCGAATCGTATAATCCACTCGCAATTTCCCCGCATTTTCGCTTTCTTTGGTAATCGCAAACATACGCTCTCAACCCTCTGCATATGCGGCATCGAGTCGAATCAGTAAGCAGTGTACGAAGCATTACACGTTCACAGTGCTTTACCCTCGCGTACCATCATATGGCAAAAAAATATTGAAGGTAATGTTGAGAAGCGGCGTATTACGAACGTATTTTTGCTGATGTATGAACTCTCGCGTCTGCTGTTTATTGAATCCCTTAGCGTCGCGGCGCGCTGTAGACGCTGCCTCGACTTCCTCGCCGTTACCCAAGATGTCATAACATTCGTCATGTCACTTCCAGTCCACTCCATCTTTATACATACATATTCGCTTTTTGCGCTCGCGCGGATTTGTGTGTAAGTGCGAGCGCGAATGCAAAGGAGGTGGCAAAAGTGATGATGATCCGTACACACTCACACATTCTCGAGCAGCCAACTTGGAAGTGAATGGCCGCCGGCATATACAATTTACGCGCGAGAATATAAGGTCTCTGCGAGTGTGCGAATTGGTAGGAGCGCTGCTTAAAATTGTTCTGAAAATATATGCAAATTGAAATTAGCATAAACGCCGACCCGGACTGGCATGACTATGCAGTTTGTATGATTGTTTTTGCCGGCATAATTCTGCCATTATAGCTGTCAACTCCTTCTTTACACCAATGAGTCTTGCCGGCTGCGGTGGCGGTCCTTGTAGGGCGGTGATGGCGCATGCAGTCTATGCGCCATCTAACGTGCGCGCTTGCTTGCGAATTGTTTATGTTTCAACTTTTATCACTACGATGCGGTTGCAATTTTTTGCATGCTGGCTGGTTATTAATTATTTTACGACCTGCAAGGCGAGAGGTCAAAGGTCTATTCCGTCCAATGCATCGAACGCGAACGACACTCGAAGATGTTACACGTTTCGGCCACTTGGCCCCGGAGATAACTTTAGCCTGCCTCATAAATGGTTCTAACGACCGATGCAGCTGCCAGCATTCGCTTATTGCTTTCCGTTCGGCCGCCACTCGTCGATGAGCGTACTAAAAAGGAAGAATAAGACAAGTGAGTGCGCTGCTCTATGCGCTTCGCGTATGACTCAAACACGCTCAACTCGCTGCAATATCTATTGGTAATTTAAGGTTTTGTTACTCCCTGGGAAATCGTTAGACGGCTCGGGAAAAGTTGGATGCCAAACACAATAACATGAAATTTATATGAAATTTGCGCTCATTTCCGATCCCTCCAGCTTATTTGCGCGATAGTTTCTCGCAATCTTGAGAGATAAAAGTTGTACATGCAGGTGTAACTTCTTCGCGGCGGATAAGGATAATCAAGAAAAGTGCCTTTTCGGGGTAATAAGTTAGTTGGGAAATAATTTCAAAAGGCATTATATAATGGTTAGATGCAGATTCGTATACTAATTGAATGTTTTACGGCTGGTGCGCGCACGCCGTTCGCACTCAACTAGTTTGGCGCATTTGACGTGTTGGACGGGGGCCAAGAATGGCGGCGCCTGCAAAGTGGCAAGTCGGCTAATGACTGTTCAATGTAACGGAAGATAGATTGAAAGTCAAGGAGCTTAATTGGTGTTTAAGAACATCGCGTCTGATTAGACGGGAGGGATTGCTGACCAAGTTAGCGGCTGTGTGCTCCGTTCGTTGTGTAGTTAGTTACAACACGCTTAGAGCTCTCTTCGACGCCGAGATCTTAGCGCGCGCAGTTACACCCAGGAGTCCGGCCGCATCGCCGCAACCGTCCCGCTGAGAGCGGACGCTCCGGAGATTGAACGAATCTATCGATTGATTCGATGCGTGAGGGTTGTGCTAAGCGTTCTCGCCGGTCATAATTAGCCCCTTGGGCAACGTCCGAAAACTGCGTGAGCGCCAAGATATTCCACAATCAATATCAACGAGGAAATTATGCAATTTTACGTTAAATTTCGTACACCCTTGCCTCCCATTGAATTATTTCGATTATTTGCGAGCTTTCCACAAAAACTTTCTACAACGCCACCGGAAGTTTTCCGTCCAAGGACAATGATTTAATAAGTACCGGGGCAGTTTACGTCTCCTGATACTGTAAGCTTCACAGCGAGGAAGAAGGCACATTGGCGGAAAATCAGTTCAGTACGTCCTTGGCGCTTGTTGAATTGCCGAATGAGCACCGAGACTCTTTCCCGGGCCGCGCGCGTTGGGACGAAATTTGAAGATTGATGCAATTCGCTCTTATCCCGTAGAATGCGGCGAAGACAATGTCTCCCCGGCTGCATGCATAATTCATATTCCTAAATAAATACGCGTACAAACCTGCCGAGAGAGGATGATATCGTCATCCATTTAAGAGGAGCGAAGATTATATCCGCTCGAAGCGATTTACACGCGTCGCATCGCTTCAATATCCATCCCTTCGTCAATGTGCCGCCCTCACCGCCAACTCAGCCTCTGCCACCCCAAGGCTGAGTGGATATCGTCGTCCTGTTGTTGTAACAACTTTTAACTCATCAAAATTGCCATGCCAGTCATTAGTATCATTGTTATAAAATGTTTTATCCTGCCGCACAAAAAATTTGATAAATTTATTTATACCGGTAGGTTTTGCAATTTTCAATTAAAAGTTTAATTAACAAACTTATCGTCGCTGTTTTATCGAAAACGTGATTAACAAGCTCGTTACGTTCATACGTTCACGTGTATAGACAAAATTAAAATTCAACGTTTTATCCTATTGACATTTTTGTAAAGTTTCGTGGGCAATTTTGTGTTGATAGCAATTTATTACAACTTGCGCATTTACTAAATTGCATGGTAGTGTGCGCTTATCGAAAACACGATTTATAATTAATTGGGGCATTAATCATTTAATATAGCCCGTAATTTGCACTTATGTTAATCAGGGTAGGCAAAGTTTTTCAAGTGAAATCACGATCGGCGAGAATGTGATGCGTTTTATGTAAAGTTAATTTATTGTTAAGTGGGCTCATAATATAAATTCAGGGAAGGCGTGCGCACGCGCGCAAACGTAGAGAAATCACGTCGAGCGCGATATCCAATTTCGCGCATTGTAAATCATGTCCGAAATGAGGGCGCGAAATGCTTGGCGTGCGTGCCGCCAGCCGTCGCGATCCGTAATTACATTGAATTTCCTTTTAAATCCAACCAATTTGGAGAGGTTACGAATAATGACGCTGAAAAACAAATTGTTGATTTCGCGAGCGAAACCGCTTTGTACTAATTATCTCCGACCAATGGGGCGGTAACGCGTCGCGGATGAGCAAACAACGCATTCTACACGCATTGTACAACTTGTCCGACAACATTTGCAGACGCGCGTGTGCTCCATTAATCTGTATCTGTTTGCGTTTACTCAACGTACGCAATTTTGCGCAGTCAACAAAAATTGCGCATTCCTAATTTGCGAAAAATTATGGTTGATGGCATTTTGGTAATATCCGTAATCAATTGCTGCCTGTTTATCAGGGTAAATACGTGGCAGTGTACATTATCGGCAGGTAAATAAATTTGGATAAATAATGGCGAAATTTGATAAATTTCCCGTATAACCGGATAAAATCAATACACGCATGCTTAGTGCGTCTTATTTTTTTGTATTGCGCCGAATGTAACTCGATGTCGAAACATACGAAGTTTAAATATATCGTCAATTTATCTCCGTGTTAACAGTAATTTTATCGGCCATCAATCTTGCCGTACGTGGATGGAGAATGATGGGCTGAAGGAGCCGCGCGACAGCCTCGGGGGCAGGAATGAAAGGGGGGCGTAAGTGTGCGCGCATAGGGGGCGCCACATAGTCGAATGACACGGTATGCATGCATGCGTTGCGTGCATGCGGAAAGATCAAGTCGAGGTTCGCGAACGAGAAAATAGCCGCAAAGACGAGAACGGAAAAACGGAAAGATGACGCAGACGGGCAGGAAGCAAGAGAAAAGCAACACATTATGTACCCATCGCAAGCCGAGGAAAACATGCAAAGTGGATTAACCGCCATGAAAAGCGGATGTGACATCTTTAACAATGCAAAGCTATTTTTAAATTTTTCCCCGAGATCGGCACGCATCGTGACTATCTGCGAAAAGCGGTGAAAAATGCGTCAAACACTTTGAAAATAACTTGTCGGGCGGATTGCCCAACAGAATTGCTCGTGAATGATTTACACCTACTTATTACGCATTTGACAAGAGTGAAATGCATATTTTTCGCCGGCGGTTTAGTTGTTTATTTTACGCTTCATTATGCTTGGAATATC
Source organism: Aleochara curtula (assembly GCA_963978815.1). Lineage (NCBI taxonomy): Eukaryota > Metazoa > Arthropoda > Insecta > Coleoptera > Staphylinidae > Aleochara > Aleochara curtula. The sequence goes on along the minus strand of OZ022216.1, from coordinate 11,359,146 downwards.
GTTCTTGACAGGGTTCAACTATAGATTAATCACTTCTCTCTTGTTTGATCCCGCGCATTGTGTAATAATGCACGTGCTACATGCCGTATAACAATCAGGCGAATGCTTCGAGTTTAATTTGATTTTTCCGCGTTTTCATGAGCTCGTATTTTATGTCATCGATGAATAATTAATTAAGCATTACGCGCAGATGAAGACTAACATGTTCATCGTCGTAAAATATGATCGTTGCACGCGCGAAAGAGGCGTACAAAGACGCTCCTCGCGAATGCGAATGAGGCGCGCATCGCACGGACAATCCATCATCATATATCCTGTTGTTGAACAACAACAATTTCCTTTCTCTTTTCTCATCCTCCCCGATCCGACCGTGCTGCTTGCTTCTTGCTTCATTATGGTCGCGCGTCCTCTTTGCAGAAGCGCAACGACGCGACGCACAGCTTCATCAATATTTCATAAATAAGTAAACTTTTCTTATTTATGCAAGACGCCTTAATCAATAAATCTCAATTACCCTCGAGCGCGCTAAAGTGTCAAACATTGTCGGGAGTCGGGACGGCGGCAGCGGGGACAGGGCGCGCTGGGAATGGCAGTGAAGAAAGGGCCTGTGTACCCGTCCTTCGAGTGCTAGTATTTCCGAGATAAATTTAAATCAACTTCAGAATGATGATGTTTTTGCCTCTGGGTTTGAATATTTTGAAACCCAATTCTCTTGCGCCCTAGCTCACTTACTATCCGCCTCCTTCCTCCTTGATCAAGTTGTGCGAAAAGTTGAATTCAAGTGGTTGCTTAATCGACATCAGCGCATTTCAATTCGACGTAGTCAAGTGGAAAGTGCAAGTTGCTCGACTGGTTGATTGGGTGTGTCCACTTTTCGCACAGCAGTCGGGCCTAAACGCTCTGCGGTTTTCCACCCCGTACTCTCGCCTGAAGAAGGATTCCTTCGTGCCGCCGCCGCCACACTTCAGCGCGCTCGCTGGCGATATCTGAGGGGTATCGAAGATTAGACCGATTCAAACGTATCTACCGAGGAGATTTCCCATCGGGAGCGTTTCCGCACGCTCACTTTTCGTGCCGACGACCGACCAAGTCATCCACGACGCCCTCGGACGTACCCTGCGCGTGCACCAGCAACTCATCCAATTCCTCGTCGTTGCATGGCGTCATTCACTTGGCGTGCAAAGACGACTGGGGTGTTGGCTTCTTCGCTAACCGCAAAGTGGATTACGCTATCGAGCGCGTAAAAAGACTAACTTGACACTTAACTTGCGCACCGAACCCAGCCTAGAGTTCAATCCGTGGAACTATTGCGTCCGATTCTCGGTGGAATTCTTAGGAAAATTAACAGAGTCCTCGTGGACGTCGGGAGAAAGAGAAATTCATTATTCGTGGGATATTTCTTGATGAAAAATCCCCGGGTATCTTATACGCGCGAGAGCCAGCGGACGCAGGGAGCAAAAAGCGGAGGAGATTTATGTAGCCGGACTAAACGAATGTCGGATTTTCTGGTACACGCGAAATTTGAAACAAGAATGGCCGACTCCTGGCGTGTGTGTGGTCAATGCGAGCGTTCTCAACGCTTGACATTCTTCGCGTAGATTTATATCTGCGGATAAAGCCGGGCAGGCGCGCGGATCGGATGCATGTCGGTGATTTCGTGATCAGGGAACTAAATCTGGAAGAATCCCTCGCCGCAATCCCTCGCACGGCGAACGGTTCTTCTCATCTTCATTGCGGGTGGCTAACCAACACTTAAATATCTTCTTTTCATTCGTTCATCCTCCGCATGTATTTCTTTTCTTTATTTTCAAAGTTCACCAAAGCAAAAATCACCTGAATTCACAATCGCGCGTGCGAAGACAATTAACGGAAAAGTGCATGAAGTAATAATTATCGTCTGGTGTCATCAAGTATGAAATATAAAGACGGTAATAATTCATACTCGCGCGGGGCGGTAATCTAACCGCGACGAATGCGCTGCAACGCGCGCTACGAATGGAGAAGACAAAGGAATTGAAAACGTTTTGGCGGGTGCGCCACACGTATGATGAATATAATATAAATATCGTCTTTCCGTGACGGGGGAAATTTCGCCGTCGCACCCCGTCGGCCGTATTACTAACTGTAATATATGATCGTACGAAAGCAACGCCGGTTTAACCCTCCTCCGGACAGATAGTGAATGCTGGCGCAAAAGTCGCATTTTTCCACTTGGCGTCCGCCTGTCGGATGCCGGTTCGCTCTTCCAGAACATTCAGTATACGGCGAGGACGCGTACAAAAATTGATCGTTACTCATTTATCAAAGATTTGCACGGAATGAAATGCAGCGCATACTGACTACCAAGCACATTCACACGCATTTGCTACACTTGAAGTAGGTATGTGCATGAGACACCTACCTATTCAGTTGAACACTATTCGCGTATTTTACTTTTACGCTCGTACATTGTTTCCATTCGTGGTATGTGCTTTCAGAATAGAGACGAGACACCGCCCGACGTATGAAAAATAACTGTAGATTGTTAATGGCTTTAGTCCATTCTCACTCCTTGACATTAGCTGTCTTTCATTCATTATCCTTTTAAATATTTTATGGTCCTGCATACTCAAATGCCTAAAACTATTACTATGTGTGCAATTTTTGTTGTGTTGCAGTTTAAAATCAACGTTCGCGCAATTAGCGGAGGAGATTTTCATGAAAATCCAATTTAGGAAAACGCAATTTTCCCGTCGGTAATCGGCGATAATGGATAAGTGACTTTCCATGTGATATTATTCGCCAAGGCACGTATACGAACGTAATGCGGTAATGGGGTTACGCGCCTGAAGAAAATTATAATTTCCCAACGTATAATTAGCTGTAATAATTTATAATTTATCATTCCATCACTTCAACGCTGTGTCGCCTTTGCGCGCTTATTGTAGCCGCGAGTAAGACGTCCGTTCGTGTGGCATTAATACAAGAATGAATAGAAGAGCGACGGCGAGCAAATGTGCATGCAAATGGAAAAATACAAAAAGGTTCATGATCGTCACGTCGCGTTGATATTAAGCAAATTGAATTAAAATTGTTATGTTTACTTGCTTAATATAATGTAATATTCTAATGAAGTCACGTCAGCTTACCCCTTTTGTGCGCTGTGGTTTTGTATAATAGTCATGTTCGACGAGACTATTATTTTTTATATTTTTCATGTCAACTGAAGTTAATAACTATGATGAAACAACTTTTAGTAGGACATTTTTATTCATTCGACGATTTTTTTTTTTGCATTCGAAGCGCGCTCTGAAATAATGGGATAAATAATACGAAAACATGATTTATAAAAACATTATTAACATAAGAAATAAATCAATTAAATATACAGCTAGAATATGGGGTAGAAAATGGGGAATTATTGTACTTTAGGATGAAAAAGTAACTCAGATACTAACCTGTAAATTGGTGTGTGTTCGTCCTTGTACCATACAACAAGGACAACGCTGTCGTTGGGCGCGGGTGGGGTAAGATCGCAGGGTAGAAGCGCCGTACCCTTGACAATTGCCTGCACGTGCGTAAGGATTCCACCTGGAAGCAAGCAAACAGATAGGCGTTAGTTATACGTGTGCAGCGAACGAATAGCGCATGATGAAAAGTGTCGTCTTCATTCGGCGCATTGTTTTCTCGCAGCGCTTTCACAATTCGGACACGAGCGTGCAACTCGCGAGCACGCTTTCCAGAAAATAAAGTTGCAAATGTCGTGCGATGCAAGCAAGCGCAACTAAGTCGAACATCTTCTCGTATTTGTTTCCACAACGCGCGCTCTCATGCAACAAATGCGACAACTCTGGCGAAAATTCGCGCTTAATGCAATTCCGCATCAACATGTTGGAACAGCAGGGCGCAATTCATCGCGTTCGCATGAACCAACAATGCGCAGCGAGCACAATGTGTGAAGCATAACAATAACGTGTACGAGAGGAGCTAAAGAGTTAAAGTCGTTGGCAAAGTCTTGACGAACTCTCCGAGCCAGTCAGTCAGTCAGTGAGCTTCCTTCAATGAAGAGCGAGGGTGGCTTATGAAACGCAAGGCGAGCAGCGGCATACGAACATGAACTTGAACATGATGGGAAAAGTGGAATTATAATGGGGAGCAAACCATAAGTGTTGCGCTTAAATATCATCAGCGTTGCGAAGTGGAAGTCCGTACCGCATTGTGCACTCTGTGTCCTCGTCCTGTTCGTTGTCGGCGGTTGGTGGCGGTTGCATTATACATGCACTGCGAGATGAAGAGCGAGTGCTCTTCTACTTAAAACTGAATTTAAGAAGGAAAGTTAGAAGTTAATATGCATTCTAAACGAGCAGCAATTGGTTGCTGGCACGAGCCAAGAATTGAAGAAGGAGAAACGACATGAAGACGACGGTATGTGCTCGCGATGCTCGATGAGGGTGGCTTGGGGGAGAATGAGCGCAGCGACGCCAACGTTCAAAACCCAAAGTTTAAGTTAATTAAACTTGAGTTAGCGAATGCATTTGCAAACTTAAGCGCACTTCACATATGGCTGAGCAATGTACACAATGTTCATGTGTCGTTACTTTTCCACTGGGCGTTTAATAATATGGCCGATAAACGACATAGTTTTAGAAAAAAGTTGCGGAAGTTTGTTTGGCATTTGCAATTATAGTTGGTAAAAGTTATAATTGCAAGTTTGCAATATCATTTCCTAAATTGGAGTTGTATTCAAGTGGTCATGAGAAAATAATGGCTAGGAAGTATGCGGAACGTTGAGTAAATCAGAGTGAAGCTAAACTTATGTCAGAATGTAATGTTTCTTGCTGGCGAATTGCCGTTTGAGCGTAATAAGCAAGGCAAATGTGGCTCTTTGCCTCTCTAACGAGACTCCTTACAACTTAATAAATAAATTTTGCAAACATTAATGCGATTTGCCCGGAACTGATTGTAGGAAAACTTTATACTTAATAGTTTTAGGGCTATTATTTATATTTATGATCGCAAATATTTCTTTAAATCTGATTATATTTTTTGCTAAAATGTCTTTAGATGAAAGGCAGGCAATAACAGTCAGTGGGCAATGTTTATCACCCTAATATCTACTAGACTATGAAGATTACAAAAATGCCATCTCTACCCCTTCTGCACTCATCCCGTCCTGTGTGAACGCCTCACTGCTAAAATGATGATGCAAAAGATAAATGTACACTATATCTTGGAATCAGAAGAACTAATGAGATTTCGTGTTGCATATTTGGATGTGGGTTTATGTAGATTGAACAGGGTGAGATACTGCCGGTTACATCTGTGATATATTTTAAATTGCTAGGCTTTGATACCAACAGGCTTATCGCCACTGCACTGCAAGTCCAAATTGTTTTTTTTAAATTTGATTCGCACGCAAAGTTGATTACCTAAATAATTAAAAGTGATCTCAATTCATAGATAGATAACTAAAATTTAGTTTTTTTTTATTAATTCCAGAAATATATCATTTAAGAATAGGCTGTAATTTGAAATCTGGATTAGAAGATCGCCATTACTCTATTCACCATTAATATCTCTCCCAACAACATTTTGAAAGGTAAGTTTCAATATGGGATTAAATTATCTTGATCTCTTTTGCATCATACGCTTATTTATAAATTGGTTATAGATGTAATTTTTAAGCAAAAAAGATAAAAATTAAAGTGAGTAACATGTTTTGATAGGCGAAATGAAAGAGAATATTCGGGCAAGTTGATCGAAATAACATGCCATACAAAAAAAGAGTCAATAAACAACAAACAAGTCGATTTTTTGCATTTAATGCCACGTCCAACTAAATGGTTTTCATATATTTGAGCGCAACATCGGGGTTGATATTTTGTGCTAGCGGCCACAAAAAAAGATTTGTTACCCTTTGCCAGTGCAGCACTCGCGCGTTGAGGTTATGCGCTGATAAATGTGTGTGAATGCATGTTTTGCAAGCGAGCAACATTGTTCGGCGTAAAATTTAATCAAGTTTTTTAATTGAAACCCGAAATTAACGTCGGAAAATGTTTTCAATTGGCTGCGCCTATGCGGAGCGCACTGAATTATTCGCAGCCTTTATCCCGCACGCGCGCACTAAAATGCGAAATCCGAATAATAAATAATAAACAAGTGGAGGCAATTGCTTGCGCATTTTCGTCGTACGCATCTTGTCTCAAGTTGCGCACTTTGATTGATATACGGATGCGCGCGTGTACGTGAGGCTTTTCGTAAGCTTGCGCCCCTGCGGCAATAAAGAAATATATGAAAAGATCGCAGTGCGCCCCGAAGTCGTCGAGCAATAGCCGGAGCATTACGCCGAAATAAATAAGTTGCTACTAGACGAACGCGCGCTCGCGTCGGATGACGACGATCGTCAATTCGTCCGCGCGGTTTCCTCCACTGTTCTTTTGTTTTCTTCGCGTGTTTTTCGCATGCCGCTCTCTTTTTTGTGCTTTTTTATGGATATAAACGTCGAGGGCACAACACAGCGAAACGCGTTCGTGCGCGCTCACACGTCCTTGCTCCCCGCGAGGACGACACAATGGAGGAAAACAGACGGGTCTCTCTGTTCTTCGAAAGGACGCGCGTCGCGTTGCGGAATGAAAAAATGTATTGCCTTGTTGTTGTTAGATGAAATGGAAAACATCACTTCGTCTTCGAGGCACAACATCAACATCCGTCCGCATGTATAAAGTTTTGCCTCTTTTTATTGTTTTACTGCGGCGATATCCGCGCGCTCATACGTATTGTTGTTGTTGCTTGAGGAGGGGCTGGCAACAACCGCAGCGCCATCTCCGGATATTTTGTTTTTCGGTTGGATGGATTTGCTCCGTGCGCTTGTTTGTTTATTGTTTACGAAAATTGACGAATATGTAAGTAAGGTATGTGCTGAATGTTCGTAGAATTGAAGCGGAAGTGGAGAATGAGATAAAATGTTTGCGTTTGAAATATTATTCGCGTACAACAAATCCGCGCGAATAAGTATGCTGCAGACAAATAACATAATAATCATGTTGCATTTTTTACACCCGTCTTCTCGACGAGTACACAAGCAAGCAGAGCGCGAAAGCAGGCCAAGCACACTACGCATGATGATGCATGTTCTCTCGGCGCTGCGTACTTTGAAGTTTTCCTTCAACGGCAGAAAAGATGATGTAATTTAAGTAGCGGAAGGAAGATTGGAGGTTGCGCGTATTCGCTGCATGCAGCACGCAAATCCTGCATGTAATTCCGCTTCAAGTATGAAACGTATAAAGCAAAACATGATGTGATGAGTGATGCTTTGCGATGCGCACTGATCTCAAAATTTTAATGATTTTACGAAGAAGACTACATTAATAACTCGCGCCCGCAATATGTTCTTAAAAATTGCATTTTATGCGCTTCAGCGCGGCAAAAACTGGAAAAGAATTTAAGCTTGCAGTAAAGGTATGAATAATTAATTTGCAAATTTAATTAATGCGGAAGTAACTTGCTTATTAAAGTGAGTCGCGGCGCTTCAACGGCATGCATATTGTAATTCAATGCGTTTTCTTGCTTTTTTAAACAGCACTTTGTTTTTATGGCGGCTATTGTTTCAATGACGTAAAAAATTAATAACTAAAGAAAATTCATGGAATTAAGTTTATAGCGGCGGCGGACATGGGGCTTAATCCTGATCAATATTAAATTAAATGTTAATTACGTTTGCATTATTAATGCGTAATTGCTCTAGAACAACGCACATGTCAAAGTACGCAAACTGCGTACATGAAAGAAGAGCGTACTGTTGACTTACTGCTTGCGACGTTGTCGTCTTAAGACGGGCGAGTTCAGGACGAGTGGTTGAGACATGTATGTAGCCTTAGCAATTAGCGCGAATAATGCAAGATGTAAACATTCAGCGCGAACGCAACGCGCTTCAACAGCCACCTATTATCACACATGAATGCTGGATATGGCATGAAATTGTAATAGCTCCTTCCGCGTTCGTAGCTGAGAAAAACGATGAAGATGACACGACGCGACGCTCGCTCATCTCGCGTAGACAAAGCATTTAATTATAAAGAATGAACACGCGCAAGCGTGGAATCTCAACTGAGTGAAAGCTGTTGCGAATGATGACTTGGCGCACAGATTATTATTATTATTCGTAAGGTGCGAGTGCCGTCTGCATTCTTCCAACTGCGTTACGCGACACTCTTGAGGATACACTCGCGATGGAATTCAGTATCATGTTGCCCAGCTTCCTATGCGCTGACAATCAAGAAAAAGTACCGTGGAAATCTAACGCACAGAAAAATAAATACGCTAGACGATAGAGCAACTTCAATTAAAATTTATAAATTGTTTCGCAGTAATTTATATGTTGAATATTAAAATATTCCAGATAACGCTTTGTTCATGTTCTTTTCAGTTGTGCTCGTTTTTACATTACATGCTATATTTCCGGAGGATTCTATTAAAAGTTATGTGAAGTTGTGGCTAAAAGATGGGCATTATGTTTGTTAATAAAAAGAAACTCAATTTGGGGGGTAAAATATGCATGGATATTTTATGTCGGAGCGTTTCTTACGTGCATCCAGAAGAAAACGAATGAGACGACGGCAGAGCGCGCTGTGCGGCAACAAGAAGACAAAGAGAAGAAGTGCACACACGCCATGGAGAGTTCAGGGCTAATATAATAAAATAATAAAGTACACGAATGATGTTATGTACTTGATGGCGGACGGAATTCAACGCAGCGCAGTGTGTATATGTGTGCAGTCTTAGTCTGGCTTAGACTAGGAAAATGTCTGGCAAGAAGGATCGCGCAAAATACCTATATCTTTGGCATTTTAAAATGCGACGCCGACGAGTCACATGCAGTCCAATGGTGGCGCGGTGAACGCTCTTATTTTCCTTCTTCGTCACGTTGCGTTTCTTTGAATACAAAATATACATTTTCAAGTTATCCTCCATGCCTTTTACGTCGGTCCCTTATTGTTGTTGGAGAGCGCATTCAAAATAAATGGAGTTGTTCAAACATTGATCTGCCTTCATTTGCCTCGGTCGTATATGAGTTGTGTTAATAATTTGATTCATGAACGGACGACAGAAGGAAGAAGTTTTAGAAAACGTCATTGGAAATTTGGCCATTTTACGAAATAAGATAGATGAACCAAGGGGGGCATCTGCGCAATGCCATTGCAGAGGAAGATGTCGACGCTTGAGACCCATACTTCGGCTGGGGGGTGGCAAAAGGTATTGTTTGCCGTTGGAAACAGGAATGCACTCTCCGTTTGCGTCGTCCGCGTCGACGTCGTTTGCTCGGCGCCGCTCATTTGCATACGTAATGCACGAGGGAGCGGCAACGCCTTTGTTTAAAATGCAGATGGACGGCAATGATATCAAGTAATGAATTGAGATTTTGTTATTGCTGCATAATATGCGAGCATTCTCTCCGCATATTCGGTGTACGCTACCTCCCTCTCGCAGGACTCGTCGTCCTGAATCGTCCGCGCGACGTCGAAGTTAAATGCGCATTGTTGTACCGTCGTCAGATCCTTGCTTGCTCGCGTATTCTCTCAAACGTTAAATTGCCGCCTTCTTGCATCCGTTATTAACGCCATTTATTAAATATTCTAAACCGTAGAGAGAGCGGCAAGCGAGCACACGAACGAACGCCAAGGTGAACGCCGTCGATGCACGGCGCGCTCGCTCGCTTGCTCGCCGCCTCCATAACCTTCCTCGTGAATAAATATCTTATGATTGTTGATGTAGCGCAGTGGCGCGGCCTCGTCTGACAAGTCAGGCATGCGAAGTGATCCCGGCTTCAACCGGGACGCGCCCGTTCTACGCAGAAAAGGGATATTGCTCCCGACTTGGCACACACAGAGCAGAGCGCCTTCTTGCTTCTCATTTTCTTGGCGCGCGCCATTCACGGATGAATGAAAATAATTTAATAGCGGCATGCGCCCTCCCGCAAACGTCTAATTCCCCAAAACACATTCAAAGCAGGAGCGCATTGCTCCGCGTATTAATTACTAATCGAAACGTCAGGCTTTTACTCGAAACTATTTGAATTTCCTTCGGTTTTTCAGTTTGAAACGTGAAGAGATATGTAAAATATGTAATGCATAAAAATACGATGGAATGAAGCATTCTTCCCGCTTGAAGAGAGCCCAAACACGCACACCGGAAATGCATTTATTTGCATGGCGTACAATATTGCGAAATTCGCCGCTTGCGTTGATAAAATATGTGAAAAATTGTTAGTATTGCTTGCATGGAATGCACATACGCGTACGAATTTCCCTATGAATGCGATTAGAATAAATAGGACATGTCAGACGCGTACGACGCGCGCGCCAGTCTTCGGTAAGAAAAAGAAAGGCGTGCCCGCCATTTTCAATGCGAACGCGTTGCACAACAACCCTAATACCACGAGCAATTGCAAACCGTCTCGTCTCGGGCGCGCCGGAAACGCATGGAAAAACCATTTGTCGCCGAATTGTTTATTCAACACACATAATTTCCGCGCGTTCGAACGCCTTGAATCCATTCTACCTGTTTAGACTTTTGTTCGCAATACAAGCAAGCATGTTGCTCCGAAATGCATGTTTTTATTGGTTGAATAAAAATGCATTCTCGTAACGCTACATACGTACAAGTTATTTCAATTACGTGCCGACGCTGAGGGAGGCGGCTTATGACTTAAGTTGCCATCCCTCGTATGCGAATATGAAGAATAAAAATTCCTGCGCGTACATCATGATATAAAAGAGCTTATCAAATGACGTATGCGTTATTGCACCTTCGCTCATTCCATTCAGACAAGGGCTCTGCCGTATGCTGCCTGAATGCATATCACCTACTACACCCTTACGTGCCGTGCCACGCTGGCGCTGGCGAGCAATAAGTCTACTTGTTTGTTTACTGGAGAAAAATACGTGTAAGTGAAATGAAACGGGGGATGCGTTAACATTACTAGCATAACATCATAGGCAGAGTTGTATGTGAGATTTTCGCATACTCGGAGGGTAGTATGTATGGGGTAGTTCATATTTTCGTAAGTTTTATAACGCGCACTGTGCGCGCAAATGTTGCAAAAATATTGTTGCCAAAGTTACGATCGAGTTTTGTTTCATACAAATGGCCGCTACACGAAATACGTGCAACAAATCGCGAAAATAGTGGCAAAAGGAAGCAACTATGTAAATTTCGCTCGTATATTTTTTCTTGCGTTGTGATATTAGAAAAAAATCATCGCAAGACGTGGCTCGTAAATTATTTTCCGGCTACTTTGTCGGAAGAGAGGTTGAAGTAAATTTGCAATTTGGACACGGCATAATTGAATTCAATCTTTTATCCTATTTTGAAACGTCCAATTTATAAACAAAAAGACGAGCGGATACGTTTAATAAAATTATTCGACGCTGACAAAGACTTGAGTGGAAGGCAGCGAAAAAGTTAAGAGCTCGTTGAAGGAAAATCGAGAAGTCCTGCACCCCGGGAAAAACTATTACATTTCAAATGGTATTTATTTAGGAAATGTGCGCGCGACGCTCTCGCATTTAATCGAGAAAGCTCGTCGTTGGGACGCTGAGTGAAATATCATTTTTATGTCGCTTTGTCCTCGCTGTTTCGCCGTTCCATTTCCCTTCGTCTCCGCATAGTGCATCGCGACTGCACTCCGCGTTGTTGTTGTTCATTTCGTTTTATCGTTTTATTGTTGTAAAAGTTTTGTTTTAAAAAATATTGCTTGTTGAAAATACACTGTGTGCCAAAGGCTGTAACGGCACACTCGACAACCAACGACACATGCAACACCCGAATGCAATGCGAGAGGGGAAAAATCCTTGAGTTGCACGCTCGTTACGATTGTTTTGTTCTTGTCAATAAAAAATGCTGCAGCGCGCAAGAAAACTGCAAGAAATCCCCGGGAAACACGTGCGGAACGAAACATAGAAACGATATTTTTATGCTTTAACGATAATAAAATCATAAATCCACGCGTAGATAAACAATAATGCTAAAATATTAGCAACACTGTTATATTGCCCCGCATGCTGTGTTCAGTATAAAGAAATGCTATTAACAAATATTGAAAGTGAATAACGTCTGATTCACTACACCAAAATATTTAATATTAATGGGGCGGCTAGGTGTATCGCATAGGGTTTAGAGTTATTTTTAGTAAAATTATAGGTTTCCTTTTCCATTTCCGCTTTTATTTATTAGTCGAATGCTGAACATGTCATCTTGGGCAATCAAAATTTTATTGCAAACATAAATATATTAATCCATTTGTAAATTAACTATTATTATCATGGTTACAGCTCTTGTCCTGTGTTTATTGATACTTTCTTTATGTGCTTTCTGAGGAGGAATATGAATTTTCTGTTGGAAATGATTAGCAGACTTTTTATTCGTGACACGAAAACGAAATATTAGCGAATACATCCGAAACGTAATATGATGTAATGCATTCATTGAAAATGTGTTGAATAACGGGGGGATGCGCGATGTGGTGATTGTATGTAATGGAGAAAAGTAATTTGTAAAAGTGCTGATTTATTGATTTACATCAGCCCCCGCCTGGAACGACGCTAAGGGCATTCGCAAAGGGCGTAAAGCGCCGAACCTTTGGAGAAGGTGCGAAACGCGAAAAGATTTATGAAGAAATCGTCCTGCGAGTCGCACGTGACTATAATCGCAACCTGCATTTCTCTCTCTTGCTATTCAATGTTCATTCGAATACGAATAAAAGCAGAAAGGTTCTCGTAATCATGTAAATGTATTCATGTAATAAGCGCATTGACAATATAAATAAATATGTAATTTATTATGATTTTAATAAGTAACGCCTAATACGACAAAACCATTTTAAAATGATATAATACAAATTCTAGATTCACGTTCGGACATGTAAAATGTAATGTTCGGTTATGGATTGTTCAAAGTGTTAGAATGCAAATGCTGCAAGAAACGGAATTGCAATGTATTGAAATCAATCCAACTACCGGCGCTGGCGCCAGCGTCTCTGGGCTGGGAATGTTAATTGATACAAGAAGGAAGTTTACTGCACAGTTTAGCACGTTATCGTGATGAATAATTTCTCTCAGGCGGCTCATACAATATGCAATCGATTGACATATAGATCTTGCACTTCCTCAATGCACCAATTTACAAACGAGCAGATGTGCCAACATTAATTACAACTAATTACAAATGTACTCCTAAATTACAAATTCAATTAACTGCGCTCATTAACTAAATGATGATTTAATTATAATAAAATATTTTATAGATCCAAATAATTGAATTAGATAAAATTGGAGTGCATTTGAAATGCAAGTAATTGCCTATTCTTTTATTCACAACTTAATTAAACGTTTTATTTGCTAGGTTTAACTCATTTCTAAGTTTAACAAGCTCTATTAAAATTAATTACTCTCTTTCTTTTGTTTAACAGAATTGTCAAGGAATGGATTTCTAGGACTAAATGGAACATTCACAATCAGAACGAATGGACTGATAACTGCCAATTCCGAGTATTTATAGTTATGTTGTTAATTGTTTCGGTAGAGATAAAAATCAAGACTAAGTACTTGTCAAACAATAAGAGCTTAAATTTTATTTTTGCAATGATTGGGAACAAGTGACTTTGTTGGTAGGAAAGATTTTAGAACTGGCTGGTATATCATAAGTCAGAATGCTACCAAGCTAGACTACGTGTTGAAACCAACTTTCTATTGGGATGGTTGGTCCAAGTATTCGGAAGTGATTTTAATGGCGACATGCCTAAGGCTCAAAAATTCAAAAATGGGATACATTATCTTCCTCCCAGCACCCTTAAAGTAGAGCAGTGCTCTGGAATTCTAACCCAGCAATTTTAGATGCACAGATTTTATCCTAAGATCTCCTACCTTCTGAGCAAACATAACAATAAACAATTACCACACACCTTAAATTAGTAGTTTAAGGTACGAATTGTATTTCAAATGTTTTTAGCGTTCAATACAGTTTCAACCCGAAGAAACCCAGTGGTCTTGCGACAACGTACGCAATCTATAATTAATTTTGTTTCAAATTTACGTGAATTAAGATATTAGACCCGTCTGAGAATAAATCTGTGAAGTACATGATCTTATATCAGTTTAACAAATATAATTTATTCCTTAAGTTATTTATATGTTGAAAAGAAAATTAGGATTCAAAGAAATGTTGCGCTAACCTCGAGTTTGTAATTCCCGTTTGCGCGTTGGCAATTACGATGTATGAGTTAAGATGTAAGGAAACATCTGTTATTATATTCCTTTTTCAGGAGTTTCAGGAATATCAAGCTAACGGATATATAATAATTGCGAGGTAATTTATCTTTTGGATTTTTTCATAATAATTCGTGACTTATACATTTTATGTTTTTTATTGCATTGTACTTGTACGATTAATTGTGTAATTGTCTTTTCTATAGGTAAATCAAGATACCTATTATCTAGACCGATATTTGTTTTAATAAAATTAACAATCAACTCAGCTTACCACAAATTGATTAAAATTAATTAAATGTCCGTTGGCAAAAATTGCAATAATTATATATAATACGAATCGAGATTTATATCGCTTGGTAAAACCACATTAATATACCTAAATGTATTGACAATCACCAAATCAAACATTGTAAAACAATTAATTACCATGTATTGAATATTATAATTGATTATATTTGTTTTATTCTTTATAATTACTATTTTAATAATCAAACGAGGTAAATATTAAAATAATGATTGTGTCCGATATTGGTTGATTTATAGTTTAATATTAAAAATTCTATCAATAAATTCATTTTAATTACGTGAAACACACTTTAGTGTTTTTCACATACAACACAAAGTTGTTGTATTCGAATATTTATATAAATTGTAGTAACGTATTATATTTTATTAATTATTTTCTATTATACTTGATATTCAATATTAAAATTCCTGGAAATTCCTGCGTTCAATATAATGTATGTATTTTTGATAGCATGTGTACGATTTAAAAATGTGTGAAATATTTTTGTTTGCAATTTATTCAATTTATTTGCGGTTAGTTATTTTGTTGCAATGCGGCATTAAAAATAATACGCGGAAAATTTCTTTTTGATTGCTGCGGAAAAGCAACTTTTGAAAATACTTTAAAAGAACCGCTTTATGCAATTCAAGTAGAATATATAGAAGGAGATCATAAAATAACCTAGATTTGAAAATTCGAGCTGCATATTCGAAATACAAGTGCAATATCATGAGTTGTGGAAGGATGCTTCATAGAAACCGTAAACTTTGCAAATTTCGGCGGCTTGTCTACCGCCTGCATGCAGACGATGCGTGCAATGTGCTACTATGTGAAACAAAGTATTATTCGAATGGAATGCGACATCAGCGTATGCATACGCATGCATACATCGTTGGATAATGCCTATGTATGCGTCGTAGCACATTACTTTAAATTTTGCCACCCTCGCAGACGACGTCCGGTCCCGTTTAAATCCCGTCCGGACGGGATTTGTTCTATTTGTCACATTGCCGTCGTGTAGATGCGCCGTACGACGGCGGAATGCCTTTTAAGTGATATATTGGCCAAGTTGCAAAGAGAATGCGCCAAATTCAGGGCCGAGAAAATGCGAAATTAAGTTTATTTCAACGAGATCTCGACGACTGCCAAGAGCCTGTTCAAAGTTTTCTTAACAAACATCAACGGATTTTCCACCAAAAGACATTCGATAAATACAATTCGCCCATGATAAATAAATATAAGCCGATACGAATTTCATTTTCTTTTAATCCTTAAAATAATAATTCATACTACTATTGCAATTAAATTTACGAACAAAGAAGACCAATAGCGATTGAAATTGTTACAAAACTTATTGACAATCCATTAAATACATTTGAATAAATGCACGTCACGGAAATTGCAATGCGAATTGAGCATGTTTGAAGTTGAACGCTCACAATTAATTCAATCCAATGCACTGCAGGACCGCCATTTATGCTCGATACATTTTTGGATGACCCGTACGATTACACGCAGTGGCCATAAAATTGATAATTCACAATTGGCCAAAGCGTCGAATCCAAATTCGAATTTGACCGTATTCCAAACGTGGAGAGAGATAGAGAAAGGGATAATCATACGCGCTACTAACCGTATACTAAATTAATAAAAGATTAATGTATTATACTCGTGCATATTCAATTAATATAGAGCTCGTAATGTCGGAATTTGAATCTAATACAAATACGATCAATATGTAGCATCATCGCGAATGTTTAATAATTTTAACTAAAAATTTTGAATCAAAATTGAAACCCTGAATAAATACTTCGAAATGATATGGAAATCTCATAATGCATTCGATTTATTATATTTGTGTAATTTATTTTGCAACTGAAAAGCTGATTCATAAATATTTATTCATTGAGCGATTTCATGCGACTCTATGGATTAAAAAGCATAAAATTGAACTGATCTATTTTCAATTGATGTCAGTTAATATACAATCTGAAATTACTTCGCAGAATTGATCAAAATCCAAATTCTTTAGAGAACTTTTTTTAGTACTTATTTATATAAGTGTTATTTGTATTTGAATCCATGTGCAATGTTAAAAGTTGACACAATTCTGTTAAGCTAATTATTTCTGCAAATCTAATTGGCATTTGCAAGCTGCCTGCGCTCCTGCTGCTATCGTCTACGAGTGTGTATTAAATAGTTAGCAGTACGCACAATGAATGACATTTCGGCATGCACGATTGTTTAAATAATTAAATTTGCTTGCGTAACAAGCACGAGTTTGATGCCGAGAATGTGCCCAAAACGAGTGGAAAATGCCCTCGCTTGCCACCCCCACACTTAAACAAAGCGCGCCTTGAGTGAAAACCGCCCAAAACACAACACGGCGCGCTGCACCCGAACAATAAGTACGAAGGAATGTAATGCAATGCCTCGATCTAATTAATTTCCAGATTTAATTAACAAACTCTCATCGTACGCATGTGTTTGTTTACGAATTCACACATTTAATATAATTGTCCATCGCCACGCCGCCGCCACGTTCCAAAGAGCATTATCTAAGTTTTTTAACAAGTTATCTTGTTACACCTCTGTTGAATAAATTTTCATCCATAAATTGTTAGCCATTTAAGTAACTTATTGCCGTTAAGAGAAAGGAAGGAGTGAGCGCGAACGAAGATCTATTGCGATTCTTGGCGAGAAGTTTTACGTGTTTTCATGCGTTGCTTCATTCCTGGAAAATGCAAGGGCAATGCGAGAACGTGGCAAAAGCAAAACAATTAAACAATTCGCAAATTGAAAATTCCTCCTTTTAGTAAACGAAGAATTTCTACGTTTTGTTTAACGTTAATGCATTTAATTCAGAGCATGATAAATTATATTAATATTATTATATCTCTACTGAAATTTGTTTTGCTTGTCAAGTGGCAATGGGAAATATGATTTTTATGGGTATAAACCGGTGTAAAATTTTAATTTGACACCTTTTGTGAGTTTTAATTACGCAGAGTGTGTAATGAAACGTTGCTAACCGCATTTCAGCAGACACTTTCGGACATTACATTGGCTCCTGTTAATTTATCGACGAGCAATTGCAATGCGCACGGCCGTACGGTTCAAATAGGTTTTCATCAAATGAGTGCGCCGTAAAAAGAGGACGCAATCACAAAATTCGAGCCGATTTGATGCCCGGGCGATGGTGCGTGTATGCTGGCATTCAAACCGACAACAACAACAAAACACCAAAAGCATCCCCCGCACACACGGGGTCGCATCGCTCGTCCTCTCGAAATAATAGGCTTGTTTCAACTAAATCGCGGGCACGCTCGCCGATAAAGCCGTAAAAAATTGCGAACTGTAACAATAAGCTTTTATAGTCCGGTCCGCGCGCAACAACGCAAAATACACTCAAATAGCCGCCCCCATTATGGCCGAATACCTATGCTGAATACGCTTTGTGCAATTCGAACGTCGAACGCGATGGAAAAGTGTTTTGTGGACGGTTCCCATACAGAAAAAAATTTAAATAGGAATTAAATTGGGCCAGAAAGGAGCACATGTATGAAATGTGTCTACTTCAATTGGTAGCTATTGTTATTCTTATGAGATCGTTTTGCACTTGCACCAAAATTAGCTAATATTACAACTCTTCTCGAACGTTCTTTCATTTAAATTAATTTTGAACCATAAGCTGTTAAAATAAGAAATTAATTTGCTTGCAATTTTATTACAAAAATAAGTGCATAACTGTGTAGGTACTGATAATTCAATTTGGTTAATTAGTTTAAAATATTAAACTGAGCTTATAGAGATTAAGTACTCATATTATATGTGCATAATTTCAGTGAGCATTTTATTGAATTTTTATGGAGAATTTTACAAATTCACAAAAGAAGTGCTCAAAACGTTTTTGCACGTTGCATCAGTGGCTCTCGCCGGTCGTAAATTGAAGAGTAAGCGCTCCGCGTTTAAAAGCTTAAAAGCTTTTTCCAGCCTAAGCTCGAGCGCCCCGTGTGTATCGCGTTTACTTTCGACTTGCATGCCCTGTTTTTACTCGACTAACTTTCCTTTGCGCACACCACTCATATGAAATCTACTATAAAGGTGTTATTAGTTGATGTATTGCCACCAGCAAGGTTTGATTCGTCACTCTGGCTGGTATTATTATTACATTAAGGGATGAAACACGAAGAAAAGGGTTGCAAGTGCACGGATAGAGTTGATATAATTTTCTGTAAAACGTGACCTAACGTTGAGTACTAATGTTCAAGCACAGTTCGTAATTTTCGCTTAATTTTAATGACGACTGTTTGTTTGTCCGCCGCTTTGTTTGTTTGCGCATTCATGGGGATGCATTGTGCGCGATGCGGGGCGTATTTCTTGAGTAACGTTATTTATTATACTGCCGGATTCAGCGCGCAAATTTATTTAACATTTATTGCTTCGCGCAAACCAACGACAATAACCAATAATGGCGTCGCAAACGGGGCGCAAAACTGCGCAAACTGCAAACTACACGATCGCAAAACGCGTTTCAAATGGTGGCGAATTGTAAATACTCGGGCGCCAAACGGCCGAGAGAAAACGCGAAGGTACGTAAGAGCGGCGAGAAAGCAGGGGGTTGAAATTGAATGGCATAATATTAGTTTTCCGCCCAAGCAGCAAACAAAAATCTGCTATGAAATGGTGCAAATAATTTTGTGTATTTCGTTTACAAAATGTCATTATTTGCTTTTATGATTTCAAATAAAGAACAAATTTGATTTTATAGCAGGAATTGAGCATTAGATAAAAAAATTCTTTTGTAATTTCATTTCTATTTAGCCATTTGCATTCTTTATTTTCGATTTTAACACGTATTAGTGTGCGCATGAAACACAACGCCGTATGCGGCATTTCACCCGACGCCGCAATGTTTCATTCCGCGCGTAGACATTCATTGCTCGGAGGCGGCGCGCAGATTTATATTTTTTAGGACGCGTTAGCAAATCACGCACAGAACGTGTGCATACATCCACTTTGTAGCCGGTTTTACGATGTTGATCAAACGGATTTGCGCGTGATCTCGTTACGCGCGTGTGAATCAGTGTTTTATTGTTCACATTTATAACACTTAACTATCTCTCATGTTGCAGTGGGCAATTTTTTCAAGAATCATATTATATGTATCTCAACATATTATATGAACATCTGTTGGATATTAAATTAACTTAAGCCCAAAACAATATAAATTGCGAAATAAAAACGAGCGCATATGGCCAAGTCAAAAATTGAAAAACAATTGAGAATGCACTAGCGATTTTCGGTGCTCTGCCGAAAATGAATTTTCTATTTTTCCCTAAAGCGACTGTGTATCAATAAAAAGTGTGCGCGCGTTGTTTGCGCTCACAAATATTTTGTTATAGATTATGTGTGTGTTTTATTATTATTTTATATTTTATATTCTGCGTTACGCTCATGGAATTGCATTTCCATGTGAAGAGTGTTTGCACTTTGTGCTGTGTCGTGTATGTGTTTGTTCGTGGCACATGTGAAAAAGGTGTTGCCTCCTGGGGCGTGCTGGCGTTATCACCATTTGTTTCAAAGCCGCCCCCGTTTGTACACATTTCGCGTATACACGGGCGAGCGCAAACTATACCTACATGCGCATGATGTATTTGTAAATACGAGAGATATGTAGTTTGCGCGTAAATACAGTATCATCGAGTGACTCTCATCTGGTCGCTGGCGCTAATCCGTTTGCATTAATATTCATATATAGATGTGAATTTCGTTTGCATGCGGGCGAACGCGTTCTCCTCTTGCGCCCTCGCTGAATGGTATCTATTCCCAATGCGCCCTACGGCTTTGCCAACAAATAGAAAACACAACATCACTTTCGCACCCTATACGATTATTGCAGTCGCATGCGAAATCCTTCGATTATCCGCCCATTTCACAGCGCAATGTATTTATGCTCTTATCAATTTGTAATTGATTGGATCTAGACTAATATCACATTCATATATTAATTTAACAACCGCATTTGAAAATTGTGATTAAATATTAATGAGAATAGAATTAGTATTTGCTTTGTATACGTTCAAGTCAGCTACGTATTTTAATTTGTTATGAATATATCATTAAATATTAAATCGTATTGTTTCCCTGTTGGTTATATTATAATTGTCCAAATACATCCGACAGAACAATGAAGCATTTACATGTTTACCAATTCGACTTGGTCTCGCCAAAGCCAACACGAGGAAAACATATTTCCTCGACTTTTCTTTCACGTTGTCGTCATTTTTATTGTTTTCTTCCCGGCGCTCTGTTGATTCACACGCTGTTCGTTTGCGTTTTATATCGTTCGCACGCGCGCGTATTGTATGCGTTTGTATATATTCGGCCACTTCTTGTACAATCCTGCGGCTGAAGACGACGCAGGAAAAATGTATTTTCCTGCAGACTGTTTAGAAAGAATTTATTAAATTTCTACCTTTGTTCGTTACGACGGCGGCGGCAAGCCATTACAACATTTTTGTTTTTCCATCCACTCGTTCGTCTTCGTTGCGCTGCCTTCGTGTGCGCACGTATCTACGTCTATATTTATACAGGAAGTGGTACAATGTTTTCATTTATGGCAAAATAAAGAAGCGAACGCACTTTCGGCGCGCAACTGAAGAAGCACGCCAGACGAGCGAGCACCACGAAGCGGCAATAAGTGAAACACAAGTGGCGATTGTCTTAGCAGCCGAGGGAGAAAAGTGGAGTGGAAAACGCGGAAGCAGCCGCCCAAAAGGCGCGCGCGCGGTTTGCGGTGAGACGCTTGTGAATTATTGCAATATGCACGCGCTAAGAGTGGCAATATGTCTTTTTTCCTTCATCATCCACCGTGCTTATTTTTATTCCTTTATATTACTTATTTTCCAACGCTTATTCAACCGCCCCCTGCCACTTCGCATTCACAATATGAAATATGTCTGCTTCCACGCGTTTATATTCATATCGAATTAATATAGCAATTTCCCGCCACTAATTCTAACATAAATGAATGCAGAGAATGAACATTAGTGAATTTCAGTTGGTATTGATGTCTTCCCACCTACGCTGAAAATAATAACAGGTAACATTTTCCCGACTGTTATTTTTCCTTACAGTTTTTTGCTATACTAGGCCGTTAGTTGAATGAAATGCAAATTGCAAATTCAGTAACAATAGATATACCTATGCAAAGTATAAAGAAAACCTTCAGAAGAAAATGAATAAATGAATATTTGAATGTAGGTATTGTAATTTACACCCGAATTGGTTTCTTTTTTGGTACGAAATTGTTTTATTTATGTTATCGTACTTGAAAACATGTAAACTCCGTCAGGGAAATCAAGTAATTAAAAATAATTTCAAGCAAGTAGAAAGTTTTGATCAGTTAAAAGTTTGCGTTGTTATTTTTTGTTGTTTTCGGCTGGTTGCAAAAGCGTGAGGGAAACACGTAAGAAAGACGTCAAAAGTTGAGTTATTTCACGAATGCAGGCAGTGTTCGCGTGACTTTTAATTTTCGTTAATCTTTTTCCAATAATCGTCTGCGGTCTCGAAAACGACGCGATAAGAGTGCCCGATTAGCGATCGTACAATTTGTGCGGTAAATTACACATCGCATCGCGTCGACTTATTGATGAAATTGCACAGCTCGTTGATCGGCGGTGGCCACATTGTATGTTATAAACTCCAGTGCTGTATTCGTCGAATAATTGAGTATTGGAAAGCGTTGGCATTTTCGTTTCGTGGGTATATGTGCACGTCCGCTTCACCGGAGAGAGCCCTTTGCATACGCGTTTGCGCTTGTCTCTCGCCCTTATTTAATAAGCTAATTGAGTTGTTGTCATGCAAATAGAGTTGTAAAAGCCAGTTATCGTACGCGTTCCGCAGCCAAATTATTGTTGTTGTTGTTGTTGTTTGGCGGACGCACCTCAACTTTTCGGTCGTGATTTGTTTCCGGTTTTCTTGATTCTTCAATGCCAATTTACATGTTGATTCAATTGCCCATAATTTGCAATTTGAATTTTGTGGATACGTACCTATTACGTGAAAATGTAAAATGCTTTTGTGTTTTATTAAGTTTTTACCTAACGTTATGTTCTATTAGCTGACATTTAATTTTCCTGCAAAAAAAAATGCGAGCGGAAATTTTATTTTGTTATTTAGCATAATTTTTATATTTTCTTGCTAGTCCGTGTCGGGGGTGAAAATGAGAATAAATTCGCATATGTAAAAATTAATTACTTTTCCGTGCCACTAGCTACATGTGCGAAAAGTCTTGCAACAGTAAGCAATTTCCTCCTTTATAAGCGTTCGCCTCCTGATCCTAGCGAATTGCAACGAGAGTCATACATGCATATTAGACGAATCGCAATATCGCCGTATCGCGGGCGCGTTAACATTATTAATCTAGGACGCGCCGGGCGCTGTTACGACGCGACGCCTGCCGCTGCTGGTGGCGGCGATATGTGTGTACCAGACAAGCAGGCGGGCAGGCGTCGAGACGGACTAGTGAAACCGCCCTCATATTCGACGCTGCACTGCAATATGCAAGCGACGTAAAGGAAGCCACGCGACGTAAACGCAGGAAATATACAATACATTAACATTAAATAAAATTCATCATATGCATACGCGCGCAGCACTGAGGGCACTCGTTATTAAAAGTTGATATTAACACATTTTGCAGTCGATGCCAGCGCCAGCGAACGTGTTGTTAATAATAACTTGGGCGCGTATTAATTACATTCCCGCCAATTAATTAAATATTTTCACATTATCTCATATCTCCTTACATCCTACTGCTGCCGCTCGTTACTTTTTGTAACGTTATTCCATTCCATGCCAATAACAATACACTAAACTATTTTTAATTAGCAGCAAAGTTTATCAGAATGGAAATTTATTGATAAAAAGTTGGCGCGTATTGCAATTCATAAAAGCCCGAATGGCAATTGACTCGACGGTTGCGTGCGGCAAAGTTTGCGTGTTTCCCGCATCGATGCGATAAAGGCAAAAATGCCGCCGCCCCAATGCTTTTTTGGTTTTTCGCGGCGCTAGTGAGTGCGGTGTGCGCGGGTCGTAGAACTCGACAAACATAAGAATCAACAATGAATAATACAATTGAACACGGCGTGAATGGCGAATGGCGAATTGAATACGAATACGTAAAAGTCCGGACCTGTCTCCCTTGGGCAATAGATACTCCATATAAACTACACGCTTAATAGTGAGCGCAATCAAGCACAATAACCGCCCCCTCAATTGCTATGTGCACAACTCTATTGTTTTCCCGCGTTTTAATGAATTGACTCACTGAGTATTTCCGCTTCCAAACACATTATAAACAAGTAAACACACAGTAAACAAGCAAGGTGCTCATAAATATTAATAACATAAATTTCAACTTTTAAATACACTTGACGCATATTGTTTTAAGCTAAGATTGCATTTTAAATGCCTAAAACTTCAGCATTAAAAGGCGGAGTAATAAATTATCTGACATGACGTAAATATTCAGGTATTGTGACGTCAAGAATTAAAAAAATAATCCATATTTAAGCAATTCATACACGTCGGAAGCGCGCATTGCATTTGCACGACGCAAGCGGTGTGTCAGGGCGTAAAGCATGACTCTATGATGGACGAAAGGTGAAGTAGATTAAGGGTTGTGCTCGGTGTTCCTGCATACTACGCCTGCCTGCAGGGCGAATGGAAAAAATTTACAGGTTGATGTGTACAAAGTTTTTCACCGGTCGACCGGTAGGCGAATCGACAAGTAAAGCTCTGTAGTATGCGCTCCGCCGCTGCCTGCACAATGCAATATAGGTACTAGACTAAGCCACCCCCGCATGTACCGAGCAAATGTGAAGAGAAAACAACAGTATCACCTCCGATCGTGATTTATGACTTTCAATCACATACAGAACGCGATGGATTTATTATGCGCTGATTGTTATTTTATTGCTGTTTGAACTCTGCTTAATGCACTGCGCGACGACGTTAAAGACCTAAATTACGTGGAAAAAGCCCAAACGGAAAATTGTAATAAGTAACGTGTCGTGCAATTGCAATTTTTATTAATGAACAACAGCCCATGTCGCATTTGTTAGATGCATTGATTTTTTTCAGCTAGCACATTCACGTGTACGTTTTTTTATATAGCCATTCATTGCCGTATCATTTTCCATTAGGAAATGAAAAATTAAATTATTCACATTCATCACGTGCCGCGCAGCACATCACATCATCGTTCTAATACAGAAAATATATGCATGCAAGCGTATATATTAATTTAACTCAATTTTTTGTTGATTAGCTATGAAATACATGCTCGCAGATAACATTTTGTTAATGTGTTTATACTTTTTTGCTTGAATTTTTTGCGCACGCTTTTTTCCGAAGCATTTGGCCATCAGTGGAGTATGATGATCAAATGATGACTGTAGATCCTCCTAATGGACGGGCGCGCGCCCGCGCATTATTAATATCAGATAGAAAACGACGCTTTAATTTACTAATAACATGCGGATGTTGATGGCGCCAGATGAAACGAGATGTGTATATTCATATACAGGCCGCATACGAATGTATGTATATGAAAATGATGAGTTTTCATTAGCGCACTGCGGTCTATCGCATAACCGAAGCTATTTGAGGTTTTCGGGGCGAAAAGGGATTTGTGCTGCTGTTCGAGCAACGAACGGCAGCGCGTGAGTCCCTCATGAGCGAACGAAACGGACGTATTCGGCATTAATTTCCATTAAGCAAATGAAATGTTTAATCAGTAATAATGTCGACTCGTGCTGCCCCCAAACGGTCGCCAGTGCCGTCGATTGCAGCCGCATGTTCATCGCTAACACTTGTTCATTATTTATTTCTTGCTTTTGCATCTTCATCATTGCGATTGGAAGATTCTCGATGACTAAATATTCTGTTTCATGCGATTACAATCTATCGATTAATTACATTCATTTGATGGTAATATATTTCAGGGAATTATTATATTAGTGTTTCTTATTATTTAATAATCCAATCAAATATCTAGATTAAACGTCAATTTCCAAAAACGGAAACGTATCATAATCTTGCGACCTACTTTTATATTTGCCCTAAATATATTGCTACAATATTACTTGTGTTATTTTTCGGAATTAGAGACATAACTAAGCAAAATGAGAAAATTATTTAGCTTCCAGGTATGATATCATCAGAATATTAATTTATCTACAACTTTTACTTTGATGATGAAAATAGAGGTTGTAATTATAATTGCACATATGACATGAGGAATTACTGCCTACTAAGAATGTTTAATTAAAAACTTCCTAGAAATGAGACTGCAGTGTTCATATTTTAAAATACGGAGTAATCTAATAAATTTTCATTTTAGATAACGTGCGTTAGGCCAATTTGCTTTTACTATTAGAAGCTACTAATTAATTAATTATCAAAATGTATACATAATAAAATAAATAACGCGCTAGCGTTAATTAATTATTTAATTAATTAAACTACTATAAACAAGTCATAAAATACTGCCCTATTTACTTCCTCGTTTAGTAGTACTGGGCAAAACAAACAAACATTTTATTTAACTAAATGACCTTTAGCGCGGTTATTTTTAAAACACAATTTAAAAGCATTTTTAATCAAAAATAGTGCGTATTCTGAGTATTCACTGCGTTCCCGGAAAATCTCTTCTTTCGTGGGGTGGCATCGCAAGCTGCTGCTGTTGATTACACATGTAGGAAAACTATGAAACGCGTCGGTCGCTATACGGACAGGTCGTGTTCCCATCCGGGGTTGTTTGCACGTAATTACAACTTGCGAGGACTCGATGCGTTGTGCCTTTTAGTAACTACAGGAACAACGGCATTTCACGCAAACTTCATTACCAAAGTGTTACACTTGCGCTGGTGGTGAACCGCATCTACAAACGTCGGTAACGCAGAGGGTAGGAAAATCACGGCGAATCAAAAAAGCAAATAAATGCAATTTGCGCTTCATGCGAATGTGCATTTAGTTATTAGTGAATTAGTTGCGGCCGTTAACCGCGTCGGTGCGAATGATAAAGGCATTCATCAGGCGTATAATTTGCATGGAAATTTTGTTTTGTCGCGCGCGCGTACATTATTAGAGGTCGTACATCTTCGGCGTGCGCACACATTTTGCAATCCCCAAGGGTGAAATGTGCATGCCGCCCGAAATTAGGGCGGCGGCAATGCCGGTGGCGGTGGCGATGGCAGTGTGTGTGCCAGGTCAGCGTTGAATAACGATCGGGAGCGAGACACGCGCAACATCGACGGTCACCTGGTGGTTCATAATTAAAAATGTTGCAAGAGCAGAGAGGCCAAATGTCGTATATTTGTACCTATATGCTGCCTCCCCTTTGGCGGCTGCCGCATTAACTTGCAATATGCATGTTTCGACGGGGACGTTGCGAATATATCTGCCCGTCAATTGAACGCAATTTCCTATGTTACGAAGCAAAGATATTTTTACGAGTTGCTGTTTTTCAATAAATATCCCTTTGGGCTTGTTTTGCCTTTCAGTGATACAAATATTACGAAAAAATACGTAACGTACAATATATTTCTTTATATTTTATATTGATATATTTTCCTGGATTTTCATGGATGTAATAGTTCGAGGAAAAAATATTTTTAATAATATTTACAAATACATTAAATTACTAGTTAAGCCACTTGCAATTGTTTCTTGAGATTGAATGAAGCAAAAAACCGACAAAAAATGAGAAAACATTCATTGACTGCTACGTATGAAACACGAAGCAAAAAACCGTCTCAAGCGCGGAAAAGTCGCCAATGAACATGAGAAAAAGAGCAGCGAAAACTGGCGCAAGCGAAAGGACGAAATACATAAAAAACAGCATTGCACAAAAAATGAAATCAACCAGACTTGCTCCGAGAGAGACTTTGGTCATCACAACTACAAGCTAACGAAAGGTAGAACCCGGAAATGTTCTACGTTGCAGGAAAAAGTGAATTTATAAATAAAAAGATGCTCGTGCCCAGTAGGTACCTACTCATCGTTTTGTTTCTATGCGCTTACTCACGTTCGCACAGTTTACTTGCGATTCTTTTGTTTTAGTCTGGTTTTGTATTTCATTTTATTTTTGTTTACGCGTATGTGTGCATGCGCATGGCAATTTTCAAAATTTATGTCGGTCTTTTGCGATTTATGAGAGACAGAAGCATGAATGATTTACAATGAGAAAATTGCAGGTAAAAAATACCTTGCTGTATACTGCGCAGGGGCGAGAGCAGGGCTGCGGGAAAGGTGGCAAAGACGCAACAGTAGCAACACGCACGAAACCGGAAGGAATACACAAACGTGCCGCATTTTTTGTGCGGAAAGGTCGCCAGCGCGCCACAGCAAAAAAATCACATACTCGCCGCCACCGGCCGAGGCAAATTGCAGGGTGCGAAGGAGCGAAAGATGCAATAATTGAAAATTATTGACGCTTCGCATGTTTGGTTGAATTATCCAAGCGCTTTTACGAATGTGTCCGCGCATTCAGCGCAATCATAAAAAGCGTGATAGATGTTCCTCCATTCACCGTATGTGTTTCGTGAATTTATAGCGTGCACTTTCATATTTTATTTATTTACGCAATAAACATGAAATAAATTTTGTAATTTCAAATATGTACGCATAAAATAAAAACTCTCAAGTGTTATTTGAATTGAAACAATTACTTGTTAAATTAATTGGATAAAATTAAAAGTGTTTCGCTGAATGGTCGCACGTTACTATTTTGGCCGCTCGGATTAAACATCACGAATGTTTGTTGGGGCGGCCGCGTTATTGTTGTTTATTCCGCGAAATATGTGCGAAAGGACACTCGTAGCGGCAGCGATGGCATGGAGGCGGCTATAAGCATTTCGGCACGAGGGCGGCGCACATGGGGCAACGGGATTAATTTGTTCAGGCGCTTTGCAATGTTTACGTGTTCATGTGTGTGTGTGTGTGTGCGGGTGTTGAAGCGCATTTTGAAACTCGCAGAGGCGTCGAACAACAACCGAACGAACTGTTAACGCACCACATGTTGTGTGTGTTCGCGAGTTGTTCCAAGTGGTTATAATGTCATCGTTGACCCGATGCGATGCAATATACGCACAAGGGTTGATTCAATTTTTGCCGTCCTCTTCTTTCCGCCAATTTATAACATCAGGCAGCTTCCTCCTGCATACTAAAATTATGAAAGGGCTGCATTATTATTTTGCAAATGGACCGAATGAATGTTGATTTACAATTAGGCAAATGAGGTTATATTTTGTTAAATCTGTTTATGTTATTTTCATGCCTCATATAATAAAATGTAGGTATATATCCTGGATTTTAATTTGAATTGTAAATAATGCGCCTGTAAAATTCTCAATTCGATGTGTATTCGCGATATTACGCTTTTAATTTTGTTAGTTCGGGCATACATAGTTGAAATAATTTAACAACGCCCACCTTATTATCAATCAATGTTGTCTCCTAATTATTCCAAATAATGCAATACTGAATGCTGTAAATTGATATTGCACTAGTGAGTTTATGCAATTAAAACAGCTTGCATGGGTATTAACTATTCGCAATTCGGAAAATAATCACCGCAAACTTTATGAAACTAACGAATTATCCATTATTGCACATAGCGGATACGTGGTCAGCTTTAACTACAGCTAAGAATGCAATGCAATTGCGTATCACGCCTAGTGGAGGTTCCTAGGTTATTTTTAGGTTATCTATAGGGATGATATTTTTAAAATATAGTAAATTGAAGACGAAGCCGTAAGCTCTCTAGCGACGTGCACATTCTTTCAACGCATTTAAAAAGTTGAATGCTGAATAAAATAGAATCTGTTTTTGTTCTATTTGTGCTGCGTTTGAATGACACTTTGCACTTCAGTTGCAGCTAGCACACCCGGCCTGACATCGTGGACACCGCCGCGCGTAGATTTCAATTAGATATGCGCTTTTCGATTAAAACCAGCCTTTATGCAGCGGGCAAGTTTTCTTAGATAACCCGCCGCTTTCTGCGTGCTAAACTTTTGCAATAAACTGCGCCCTGCTGTTATGAACGCAGCAAGAGCAGCAGAAGCATCAGCAATGTCCACTTGACTCGTCCGCGTCGAGAGGAGTGCCCATTGTCCACTCAAATTGTGACACTGTAACACCACTTTGGCCAACTGTCATAAACGGCTGAATGTAATCATAGTGCACCATGCATCATTAAAATTCACCCCGTGCGCAGAATGCGAGTGGGTGCAAGTAATTCTGTTGTTGATTAAAAATTAAATTATGTTGTCGTAATTTAAAAAAATAAAATTCCACTGTTACAGTTTTATGATGATAACGTGAAAAATTTAGTAATTTCCACCTGGATGCATTGTTAATTTCCTCACCAACTAAATTACTGTAAACACTAGTGTAGTTAAATTGTAATTCGAATATAAAATATGAATTTCAGCGACGCCGACGGTTTGTTGATTGTGTCAAGTTTTAAATACACCATCGAGTTTGTAAAGCCCGAAAATACAAAATAATAATTTACTAATAATTGACGTTTTATAATATTAATGCGGCACGAAATAATTCATTGATGTTGATATAAAATATTTTAGCATTCATAATTTATCATTAAATAAATAAAACATATCGCATTAAAGCCCATAAAGCGTTTTATAAAAATTAATAACTGTGCAATTCAGGAATATTTCAATAGACAACCGATGACAGTCGAACAAATAATGAGACAATGCATATTTCTATGAATTGAATGCAGAAAATTAAATTAAAATGAATATTCCAACAGTTGGCGCATCTTTTTAATAATCATTTCCATTCAGGATGCTATTTATGACAATCGTGATGAATTTCAAACTGAATGTATCAAAGCAATAGTTGAATTACATTTCATGCTATCTGCTCAAATGAAATTTAAATGTCCTTCAATATCTATTCGATCGCAATATTATAATTGAATGCAATGAAAAATTGAAATAAATATAAAATGGACGAAATGATAATTACCTACTATATTGTTCTAATCTTTATCACCCGTTGGTTGGTTGTTTATGTGCAACTATTGTCTTTTGCATGGTATTTGCTCATTGAGCGCAAGTAGCTGCGGAGCGAGTTTATTGTGTATTTGCCATTATGTGTGCGCGTACATTCGGATTATAATTACTTAGCGTCGGAATAATTTAATTGTGTGCCGTTATACCGCTTACTCTTGCTTACCCCACCGACGAGCGGGGGCCGCAGCTCGAGGAAAACTCGCATCGCTTTAAACCGGAAAACAAACACAAAGGCGCACACTAGCCGCCTATAATAGCCGTGCGACTAGTGTGCTCATAGCACTTGCGGGGGCGGTATGAGTGAGTGCTACATGCTCACTGTATAGTTGCAGCTAATTCTAAGTATTTCGAGTTATATTTGCTCGCCGAATAGATTACAATGGAAAACGAATGTGAATTTATTATATATGAGAATGTAATTGTTGTAGAGATAGTATGGCGGGTTAGAAACTAGAATAATCATTTCAAAGCAAATGAATTATTAATTTTTGTATATCACCACCGCATTGTACGAAAAATTAATATTAAAAATTTAATTTGTCTTTACCTACTTGAATGAACAAATAAATATTCATATGCAATATGAATTATGTTTAATAACATTTAATTAATTTTCCCAAGAACTTGTCATGTTTATTAAGTCTAAAATTAACATTAATATTTAAATAATAATTCATATTTTAAATTATTATATCGTTTTCTATTTACATAAAGCTCATTATAAAATGTATTTGCTTTAAATATTGGCCCAAAATGGAATTCATACTTTAATCAATCAAATCACTTTGTGAAATTCTGGTTGTGATTGTTTAAATTGACGTTTCTTTAATTGAAAAAACAGATATTTGTTTGGAAAAATAAACGTGGAATCTTTACGAGGCAATAACAATTTTTCATTGTAAACGGGGCGGTTGAGTTGCGCACGTTCTTCAAGGTAGATGGTATGTGCATAAAGAAAAAGGTAGCATCATCCGTAATCTCCTTCTTCGCGCATCCGCAGCAAATACGAAAACCAGCGGCAACTACATTAAATCAAGACTCGCGGCTATATAATAATGGATTCCTCCATCAAGGAGCCGGCTCGCGAACGCTGCCGTCACGTTGAAGGGATGAATATGAAGAGTGCGCGCACCCCGGCGAAATGATGAAAAACGAGGACGAACGCGCGCGCACGGTTTCATCACATTTTATGCATGGATATTAGAGCGGGCGGAAAGCAAACAGGAGAAAATTGAAGAAAAGCAATCGAAAACAACGGATAAAGAAGTTTAACATGTAACAACTGCTTGATAAGAAGACGCCGCCAACCCGAAGAGCATAAAAGTATTTGCTACTTACAACTTACTCCACTCGTTTTTCATTTCTTGCTTTATCATTCGACGGCGCGGGCGCACCGAGTGAAATTCGAAAAATTTAATAAAAATGCAAAAATATTCGTGAATTAAGAAGTGGCCGAAACAAACTTGGAGCGAGTTTGAGCAGAATTTAAAAAGTACCCGAAAAAAATGGATGAACGAAGAAATACAGCCGTGATGGGCTCCCACGTCCGCGTAAATAAAATGTACAACAAGCGCACAAATTTAGCGCGCAAAACCGCACCACACCACACACATTTGGCGGGTCGGCAAAGGGGTGCAAAAGAAGATAGACGGAGAACGAATGGTCGCACGCACCCAACTTAATAATTGCCTGCGCATAAGTTTAGATTAGTCTGTAAAGTTTTGCTTTAATGAGTCATTCATAAATAATATCAGCCGCACTTCTGTGTCGCTGTGTTTTCTTATGCGATGCCTGTTTTTCCAGCAGAATGTATCCTGGTGTTTATCAGTGGTGTTCAACCGTACGCAACACGCCAAGTGCACCAAGACTTTAAAGTCATTTAAATTCTGAGTTGTTGCTCATTATTGGACTTGCCTATTACATCTCGTTCTCTGCACATTTCCTTGATATTTCCAAATGGGTTATGCGCAAATAAATGTCATTTTCCACAAACTGGTCGTCTCGTTCAAGGAAATTTGCGATAAATAATTTTATAAATGGCGGATTTTGATTAGTCATATAATAAAATTTAATTGAAGTATTATATCCTGCAATCCAGGAGCAGATAGGCTGAAAAATTTAATTAATATCCTCGTATGTGGTAAACATTTTCATTTTCGTATTAGTGGTATAAAATATTAATTAAAATCAGGCGAATAAGCGAGGTAATTAATTGCAGGTACAACATGTTTGTACACTTATTTAATTTAGCGTTAAATACAATTCGCAACCGCCAAGGAACTGAGTCAACGAAAAGGATACAGTCGCAACGCATATTTGCATGACGAACAGCGAAATGCAAGACGCAGGAATGCGTTGTCACTGCGAACGCAAGCAGTGAGAGGAATCGGAGCTAGAGCTTAATTATATTTGCTTTGCTTTATTATAGGAGGGATGATTACGATTATTGAAGTTTCATATCGACTGTGGGCGCGCTGGCTTTGCAACATGAGCGCTCGCGCGATGCACATTCCAGGGGCTTTATTTGCTTGAGGAGGCACACATGTGCGCACCATTCAAATGTGGAAATCGTGGAAATTCTCGGCGGTGTGCACGCGAATGTCGAGGCACTCGGTATGACGAGTATGCCATATAGGTAGGTACGTGTACGTACAGAAGAGTCGTCGACGCGACGACAGCGTCGAAACTGAAACTAATATTACGATTATATACCGTATCCTCGGTGGCGTTATTGCCATTTCCGCATTTCCGGTGGTGTGCGCGTTCACTTTACCCGCACCCCGAATCAATGTGTACGCACGTAACTAAAGGAATCGCGTGCGAAGGCGCCTGTTTGTTGGGCTTAATTATAATGTCAATATTGAATATTCCTACTTATTTCATGCTTCTTCAAATATCTTCACTAGCTTTGCTTTAAACTATACACATATAGAGTGTTCGAAACATTTAATAATATTTTTAATAAAATTACACAATTTTATGGATATGGAAAGGTGGAAAATTAAAATTAAACTTTAGTTTGCAATGGGTAAATGAAAATTCTACGATTATTGTCGTCTAGTTACGGCAAGTGCATACACATTTTTATTTTCAAGTATTTTCATTTCCATGGCAGTAATTCCGAAAGCCAATTGAATTTGCCATTCGCAAGCGCTTGTGGCATTTTCGCTCGTCGATGCAACCGAAGCGGGAAACCTCATTAGCGCCGGGCCGACTTTAATATCAGGCAATCGTCACTAATTAAGCATAAAGCAATCAGCGGCCGCATAACAATTACCTCTCCAGCAAGTGGTACGTACGTATGTGCATTTCGAGTGCACGGCATTGCAAGGAACGAATCGGGAGGTACAAAAGCTTCGCCAAACAGCGCTGCGCTGGTTCGGGGTACGTGAAGAATGCATAAGGGTTGCTGGTGGTGACGCTCAGAACCCCCGCAACACCGGAAGAGAGAAAATAGGATGCGGCATGAAGTTGGGGGGCCGCGCACCGCACCGCACCGCAAGCCACGGTGCTGCTGTGGAAATTGTTTGGTTTTGCGAATTGTTCGTGGGCGGCCCAGAGGGCGACACTCCGCAGTGCATTTCACAAGATTGCGATGAGCGCAAGCACTCGTTTGCCGTTAGTTTAATTGTGCAAATACGCGTCCCAGTCGCGGTGCCGTTAATACCCTCCCCAGCGTGTCCACCAACTTTCAATGCGATTGCAATTAAAATTAAGAATATCTAGACTTTCGCCAAAAACTACAATAATACACTCTACACATTTTCCAAACGACTCCACACAACCGTAAAATAAAAATAAACCCGAATGGAATCGAGCGGAAACTTTATTTGCTTTGTGTAGAAAGTATTTTAATTTCCTTTTGGATTTTGCATACACATTATATGCAAGTGGGAAATAAAAAGCGTTGTTAATGGTTTTCCAATACACTACAAATTTCCTGGATCATAAATTTTGTATAGGTAATTAATAGTTTTGGCATGGCGAATTATTTCCGTTGTTCTTAGCATATTAATTCGCCAAGAAGCGAGATTTATGCGAAAGTTGCAAAAACACATAATCCACCAAATGAAAATGATTGCCCTCTCTGTACGGCTATTTTAAATTCGCTAATTGTACTTTGTTTAAGGGGCTGCTATTTCATGGAAATAAAACAATACGCGCCGCGACCTAAATCTGGCAAACAGGCGAATTCTTTCTTGAATTGTGTAAACCAAGAAATACACCCCGACAAGGAGACTTTCTCCATCCTATTCGACGCCAGAATTATTTTTGGCGGAAATAACTGGGGAGATTACTGTTATTGTTTTAAAAGCCACCCCTTCTAAAATACTCATCGTTAAAACAAATAATAATGCTGCTGCATTTCCTCGCGTGCAATTCCTATAATTCAATAAAACTTTTATACGTTTTGATATCATGAATATGAGCATTTTTATGCTCAGTGCTGGTTTTTGCCATTTTATGTTTAATAGAAAATTTAAATTTTGAAATAAATTAAAATTACATAGGTAATAAACAGGTCTTATTTCATTCATGATTATTCCCCCTTTTTATACCTACTGCGTTTGCATGGTGTAAAAAACACAAGTCGGAATAAAAAAATGCAAAAAGGGCAAACGTGTCGATAAATTATATGTTTGCAATAAACCCTCGTGGCATGCCGGGGGTGGTGGCACTTAAGGCACACTAAGTGGGTCACTCAAACATCCACCGTACCTAAACGCAAGTAACCCTCATCCTACATCGCCAACGCAGCTCTCCAGCGTCTTGAAGAAGGCGGCGATGGCGGCAACGGCGGAACTCTCTTCCGCCGCCCGCTTTTCTGCGTTTTCCACCATGTCGCACGTAATTTTCGTGTCACTAATACAGCATCGACGAGTGCGCGCCAAGTTTACGTACACCCATCGAGACGTCTTATCGAGTGTGTGTTCGTCGCGTTCGGTTATTGTTCGTTTTATTGGCGACGAGAGCGAACGGAAGCGAGGCGCGCCTGCAATGGATGCGAAAAGAGGTTAACCAAGCTCCAATTTGGATGATTCATCTTACGTAAAGTTCAGCAATTTCTGTCCCCGAAGCCACTGGAATCAATTTACATCTCGTTATGTTTCTTGCGCGAGAGCACAACGCTCCTTCGCATGCAGTGTATTCTGATTTAACAAACCGCATTTTGCACGCAAAAATTTATTCAAATTTCTTACCCGCAGCGCTTGCTTTCGTTCGTTCCTTCGCAGGAAGGCGAATGCAACTCGAAGGTATACGCAACGCGCGCAGGTTATATATCGACGGAATGAAATGGAAATAGCGCTGCTACCGTTGCCGCCACCGCCGTCGCCGAGGGCTCAAGTCACCATTCCTCCAACAACCGCCACCCTCCGGACAACTTCGATATACGCGCCCTACTTGTGTTCGAACAAAGTCAACTTGTGATACAACTTCACTGATTTAAACACAAAGAAAGATCTCTATGTCTATGCGATATGAATGAATATTTTGCGATTTTCTACCTTTTTGTTTCATCAACCCATGCTAAAAAAGCAAACAGAAAAAACGTAGGTCCGACTTTATAGCGGTCGGATTTTTATTGAACATCACCGCCCCCGACAAAAAAATTAATTTAAATGCACACCTTGATGTGTTTGAAAGTTTTAGCTAAGAAAACTGAAAGCAATAATATTCATTGCAGTACAGTTTTTCGTTTTTTGCTCCTTTTCGTAAACGTGTCGGGTTTTTCGTGGTGGATTTTGTCGGTCATAAATTCATTTATCAGCGTTCGCATATCGCTGAGCTGACACCTTTCTCTTTTTTGGCCACTTTCAAGGCGCATGCAAGAAGAGAATAAAGACTGCGGGTGGAGTAGCAAAAAACATACAAAAAGAGTGGAGAATCGTAGCATATTTTAGTAGCTATCTTAAACTTATGCGTAATATCCAACTACACATTCACTATGCATGAATTCGTCGGCGGCGACTGCACGCATCTCAACTTCTTTCGCCTATTTCTTCTCTTTCAGCGAAGAGAAGAAGATCGCCTTTTTTCTCAACTTGTGTGCCTTCGCGAGCTCTTTGGTTTGATGTGCGCATGCATAAAGCCTTTGAGTCCAGTCCATTAAAACTCATACGCTCGAGTAAAAAAGCGCGCACGCACATTGTAATCGGATTTGCTTTAGAGAGACGACTTGGACGAGATTTGCACAGCGAGATGTCTGGCAAAATTTTATTACATTCACATACCCTACCTAATAAATCGCTTTGCGCGTAGCAATAAAATCAAAATAAACTAACTTTCCTTACGGGGTGTATACAAATTATCCTTGGAAAGTATAAAAAGATGTTTACTGAAAAAACATCCTAGCTTTGATGCTAAAAATAATCCTTAATTGTTAGTGGTTAAGTAAAAAGTGAAAGTAATTTACGCACTTACAAACCAACAAAAAATTAAGTAATAGACGCACAAATAATAAATAATTCCAATTCGAGTTTAATAAACAATCACGCTTCATAATAGAGTAATAAACATTTCGATTATATTTTTACGGCTCAATTTTTTCGGCAACATTTGGCCATCGTTGACGGCGGCGGCAGGATAAATGCTAGTTTGTGTGATGGGACGGCAAGCGGGGCTGGTGGCGTTGTGGCATGTCAGATTTTTATTGCCCGCATGATATACTTTACCCAATCAAGATTTCATTATAGATAGCGTAAATTTTAATATCGGATTCAATTTCGGCGCTTTGATGCCTTCGCAAAACGCATAAATTTCATCGAAACGTAATAATTGTTTCATTATAGTCCCAAC
This sequence comes from Aleochara curtula, assembly GCA_963978815.1. Taxonomy (NCBI): domain Eukaryota; kingdom Metazoa; phylum Arthropoda; class Insecta; order Coleoptera; family Staphylinidae; genus Aleochara; species Aleochara curtula. The sequence goes on along the minus strand of OZ022216.1, from coordinate 11,321,707 downwards.
GCGCTGCCAATCGCGTCGATTACGCGAATGCTGAAGTGATTGCCGTGGCGCGAAATAACGAAGAAAAAAACGCGGCCAGTGAATTGCCGAATATCGGAAAAGAGGAGCGAATAATGAGTGGCGTAAAGTTTATTTCTTTTTGGCGTACAGTGCGTGCGTTTTTAATGATTATTAAAATTCGCATTTCACAAAGAACGAGTTTTTTATGCCAAAAAATATACATACAGCCAAAATATATTCTTCTTATTATTATAATAAGTGATGCAAAAAATAAAACGATCTCGTTCTTCACCGTTAACAATCATTCAGAAAGTTGGACTAGGAGAAAAAAACGTTCGCAAAAAATATGAAAGCAGCATTTTTATTACAAAGGTTAAAAGTTAATAATAAACCGGGACATTTAATTTAAATATTAATTTAATATAAAATGAATGTCAAAAATAATCGCTGCTCGCATAAGACAAAAGGTAAATGGAAAAATTCATTAGACATTCGGCCTTATCAAATAATTATTGCACGACAAGAATCTTTCGACGAACAGAGAATGTAATGATCTTGTCTTTCATGATTTAAACAGTGATAGACAATAAAACACGCGAGCAAAACAATTACGGCAAAGGAAGAAAAAAGCAGCAATAGCTTTGTCGTTAGATTTTAATTAAAAAATACCGCAAAGTCCTTCGCGCACACACTGAATGCTGTGCCGCGTCCTTTATCAACGCCGCCCGATCGTACAAATGCGAGAATTTAGCTGTCTGCCGCCGCCAGCCACCCCACCGCCGCTGTACCCTATTACTGTGTATAACACATACAACAAAACCTATGCAAGTTCATAAACGAATAGTTGGTTGTCTTCTCGTCCCGATTCGAGTGCGCATCCGTGTAATACAGGACGACGATGATGGCTGAAGAAAATGCGTGTAGTTGTGACAACACGAAGTCGAAGGAAATAGAGTTTTGACCCGCAGCAAGAAGTCGGCAAATAGCTGCCTGCCGCCTGCTTCTCGTTTTTCTCCGTGTATTTTCACGTTGTCATTGCTTTTTGCTTTTCGCGTTCGTACAGCAACAAAACGCGTTTACAAGCCATCCACCGAGTGTTCGCTCACTCGCTGTTCACACGGTGTATGCGTTGAGATTGAAGCACACAGCCGTATCGTGTTTCGGTCATCGCGTATAATTCGAGTGGCGGCTGAAAAAACGGGAAAGTGCCGAATGCGAGAAAAGAAACGCGCATAAAACATGTACGTATGTACGAATGGAAAATTGGCGGCGCCCGAAGAAAGGAAAAAACGCGACTGAACGCGCGCGGGCGGAAATCACGAAATGGAATCATTCGGGGGCGGCGATCTAATTTGAGATCGCATCATCTTCAACGGCCACCCAGACCGCCATAAGAACCACCCTGGCTTCTGATGCGTTTTCGGGCGGACCGCGCGCCCGGATGTGAAACAACACAACGAGCAGCCATAACATTGTAACCTTCATCGTGCACCCCGGAACATTCGATTACGCTGCGTGCGAAGCCAATGCAACAAAATGTCAAAATTTACGAAATATAAAGGCGCGACGATAGCGACGATACAAAGATATACTAAACACTTGAATGAAACTCATGATTTGTGTGACATTTTCAAAATGCGCGTGCGCAGAGCACCATTGCTGTTTCGTTGAATTCCTAAATGTTAATTAAACGTCGTCGTCGTGCAGCTGGCGCGCGTTGTATAAAAAACGCGAAATTCTTGGTAATACGACATTTAGTCGCTCATTAAGTACAAACAGTCGGTTAGATAACGCGCCAATAAAACAAAGACTGTGTGTGCGCACTGCACGCTTTTTTACAATTCACCCCCGTGCTTCGTTGTTTATACTTTATTAAATGAGGTCGAATGAACACTACTTGCAAAGGGTCAGACTACAACGCTAAGTTCGTTTCATACCAAGTCGTAATCACGCAAGGCATTAGAAAAAACTATAAGCAGCACGAACAATAACATATTGACACAAAATTGTAGAAAATGTAAGTACACTAAGTGTGCAAGTGCAAACAATAAGAAACAAAGGTTTGCTTTTTCATAATTATTTATTAAACCATCTTTGATTTAGGGAATAATTATAAATTTATTTTAGATTTTATAAGGTTACGATAGAAACAAGCTCGATATGATTAATTAGCGCATGATGATAATTTATAGCAAAAATTTGAAACTCAAAATAGCATTCAGCGTTAGCATAATGAAGAGAATATTAACGTCCGAGTTAATTATCCTTGAAAAAATAAATTACCCATAACGGACGTGAAATAGCAGCAGCCAGCCATCTATAGAAAAGCCTGCTGGTGGTGCTGGGTGTCGGGAGCAAAAGCGACGGCGGTGGAGGTGGCGGCAACGACGACGACGTTGGAGAAGCTTCGCCACCCCGCGCATTACTTGTATTCATTGAGCAAGAAATGGTGGCGTATTCATGCACCAAATAAGTATCAACGTGCGGCATGCTCGCAAATGGGCCAGGAGCCTAATAATCTCTCCTTCTCTGAGAGTTTGCTGTTAGCGTAATATTATTTTCATTATCGACGAGGTCAATCAATACCTAATGCCATTCAATGACTAATAACATTTCCTATTTATGCGCAAATGCTTCACATTCTTTCTCGCTCTCTCTCCCCATATCATTAATACCACCCACCTCCGCGAGAATTGAATATTCATTCGAATATATTTAGTCATGCCCTCCATGGCAAACAAAAAACAATAAATTATGTCGTTAAAGCTCACTTTTTACGCTGTTTCTCTGTTAGCCCTGAATGTAAACAAGGCTATTAGAGTCGCGTTAACTAATAAGTTCTTTCACAACTTTTTTCTATTGAAAATTATTTCCCGTGTAACCTATGAATTTCAGTGGTTGACAAATAAGCGCACATACTTACAATGTTGCTCGTTTACGTTTGATTTGTCTACTTTTCCAGCAATTGACAGCATGGATGAATGTTCGAATGTTGTATGCAACACGAAATCGACAAACAAAGGACGCGAGTCGAGGCTTTAACGAAAAAACGCGCGAGCGCGTATACGAAAAAATAATAAACTTATTGACAGTTTGTGATTTATTATATGCCACCCCTCGCGCCGCGTACGCGGAATCAATACAAATGCAGGGGCCGTCGTTTCCGGCTTGTCAGGCGAATGTGTGCACAATTCAGGCGGAAAAAAATTCGAAAGCGCGCACGCGTTCGTACAACGAATCGAGTGAAATTCAGATTTCAGACACAGATTACAAAACATGTACAGCTACTACTTCATTTTTCTGTGGCAGCTGCTTTTGATGGCTGGCAATCAAATCAAATTCCCTGTTTATTCGTGTTCGACGCGCTTTATTGGCCAACTAATAGGGACGAGCAGGGAAATGGAAAACTTTCAACACGTGGAAGCATAATCAACGTGTGCATACATGGCGTACCTACCTCATAATTAATGCGCAAATAGGTCATCAATCACGTCGTTAAGGAAACCGTTGAGTGAATGAAAGCTTTAATGATCACTTATTGAGCATCGCCCTTGTTATTTTCGACGCATCGCTCTCGATATATACGTATAAATTTGTATGGAGTTTATTTTTATATGGCGTATATTCGTTTACGTTATGTGCTGCTAGGCATATACACCGAGTGTTTAGTATTCAAATAATGTGCGATAAAATTGATTTGGTCTATGGTGCTTTGCTGAATAAATATATGGTAAGTGTGATCACGTGTTGGCCATTTAGCGACGCTGTATATTGATAATAAAAAGTACGTGACGCGTAGTAAAAAAGTGTGGCGCAAAGTTTCGACAGTAAATAAAATGCGCGAGATCGACGACGGTAAAACGCGACACGAGTGCCTGAGTGGCCCGCGTTTCCCGGTGCGCGGAAAAGCGTTCACTTGTTCGCTTCAGATCATGATGTCTCTATCATACGAGCGATATCATCGTGATCGTAAGGGCGAAGCAAGGCAACTCAGCGAGCTCTCCTCTACAATATAGAGATAAATGGGGGCGGCTGCGATTTGCACCCTATCCCACCCCCGCGGAGCGAATAAAGTTGATGTATTTATTTACTCACGGTTCGTCTGGTACTCGCCGACGTGGCTGTCGTAATGATTGATGAATTTTCCTGCAACGGAGAGAAACAAACGATTAAATTGCCGCATACAGAAACAGACATGAGAAGGAAATGCGTTGCGCAAATAATGCAATACACCTGACTTGCTTTTAACGCGAGAGATTGATTAGTGCAATATATTTTATTTTCTGGACTTGCTTCCCAATGATTTCTGACATATTTCCGATGAAGAAATCATATTCAATATTTCTAGATTTAACCAAGAAATATTTGAAATTCAATGTAACCAATTCGATTCCGCAAATTAAAGCGTAAAAAAGTTTCAATGTGTACCGAGTGTAAGGTTAATCAAGTTTTAAATAATGTAATGGTGAGTCAACGTGGTGGCAAACTAATTAAAATTTGTTTATTTTCAATCACAAGACTGGCTGCTTAGACGCAACGAGCACTTTGGCATTACCTTCAAAAGAAAACCTGAGAAAACATTCATTTTCCTGGCATAGCTTCAAGATTCTGCTTACATTGAAGTTTAACGAGAACTTTTATAATGAATTACTAATTGATTTCGCATGGTCCAAGTAACGAAGTAATCAGAAAAATTTAACGTCACCGTTTTTGTTTAATTTCATGTGGGTGTCAATTAGCCGCTCAAATAAGTTTTAATGAATTTATTAATTTTGGAATATTAATCAAATGTTTCCTTGGCGCAGCATGATATGAACAGTTAATGGTTCTTTGGTTACGATTGAACCTTGCGGTAACTACGCAACGGTCAAAATGGCAATCACTGGAGATTTGCGGTAATCACTCTTGGAACTTGCTTTTCCGGGTTCATCGTTTTCGCAAACGTACACATGCCAATTATTGTATTAAATAACGAACGCATAGACTGCAAATTGCAATTTCTAGAACTCATAACAAGTTGTTACTCGGAAAAGTAATATTTAATAAAACTAAATATTTAATATGCAATGTTTGCGCATCTAGATTATCTGCTATACTAAGTAGAAGTAAGCATTGATTACGACTGCCATTAAATATTAACACAGAACGAGCGGCGCGCTTAAAGTTGCAAATAAATTGATAAATAATTAATAGCAGTGATGCGTTTGAAGTTGCACCGAGTCGAAACGCGCTGCGCAGATGAGGAAAACATGATTAATAAATACTTTGCGAACGGACAGTAGCGTGTGCGCGTTGTGCAACATTTTGTACGTTCAAACATAGTTTACAACCAATGTTGTTGCAAGAAGTGTGTGTAAATAGAATCGTCTAATGTAATCATGATATGCAACCAGCCGAACAACGCAAGCAGAAATATAAAATTATTTATCTACTATATGCATATTTTTTCGATAAACAAAAGCGTCAGCTTCTGGTTCATGATGATCTAAACAATAACAAGAATGACAACATAGCTGTTGCTGTTGTGATGGGAGAAAATCCAGTTGCACTTGCGCCCCGAAAAACAACTGCTTCTCGCGTAATAGCGGCGGCAGCAAATGCAACACCAAGCAACAAGGAGGGTGGATGGCAAACATGATACCACTTCGGAATGTCTGCACGTACGTTGCGAAACGGGGGCAGCAAACGTAAATAAATAGTCCATGATTTATGATCATGAATTTAAATAATAAATGAGTGTAAATAGAAGCCGATGCTTCGCAGTTTAATTCAATATGCGCGTGAATAATGCTCTTTCCTAATAATTCCTTGCTATTCACCTTACAGAAAAAAATGTGCTGCGCAGTTACGCCTTTAATGCATACATAACAACAAATATATTAAAATTCGATTAAAGGGAAAAACTCGGTTTGAAATTGTGAAAAACTTGTAGCATAGTTACTCACTGGTTACAAACAACAACTTATTGTTAAAAGTAGCCTTACACTAATGGTAATTGCATTAACATTACAGCAAAGTGTAATCAATAAGCAAATTTATATTCGTCAATGTTGAAAAGAGTTGAAGAAAATTGCGGAAAAAACGACAGGAACAACAAATCACAACAACAATTTCCATGTTATTTCAACGCATTACCAATTACCGGTCTGGTCTTTTTCCAGGAAATATATTATCGGATGTCGTTGTCCTTTCAATTTCATTTGTAATTTACCACATCATTCATTTAGTTTAAATACCATCACCCGTCTGTGACTTGTTTAATAAGTATATCGTTAACCGGATAAGTATCTAAAATCTATAATATCGCTGAGAAAAATATATTATGTATGAAATAAATTAATGAGTCTTTAGGAGAGCGTGCTGCCTGTACATATTTACACGAGCACATGTACCTAGTGCTTGTGGCAAATTGTTAAGGAATGAATAATTCATTAATCGTATACAACATGACCATTTTTAAATTACATGCATGGCAAACACGAACGAAGGCGAGTGAACTATGCGCCCAGACGCGATGTCACCATGACTGAACCGGTGGCAAAATGCACGATATATAAACAATATAATTAACTATTAGCGCTGTTGTTTGTTTGCGTTGGAAATGTTGGTTTTCCCGGCGGCAGCCAATGCGGTGGTGGCTGGTTGCTCAATTCGTCATGTCGCTTGTTTTTCCCGGTTTGCTTTGCACTGCCAGAGCTGTTTTCACCACCCCCGTGCATACTGGCAGGCGGTGAGTGTATCGTACTTGTCACTACTGAAATTTGATGCATATATCATCCAAACGACAGCGTCGCGACGCATTAAAGTGCAATTAAATATTTTATGAAGCAAAATAAACTCGGTAAATAGCCGCTGCACAAGCAAAACACTGCGGGCGAGATGCAGTCAACCAAGTGCTCACAGCACTAACGACCTGCTTGTGATTACTTATCATGGCAAGTTACGATGTTTTGAAATTTACACGAATCTTGTTGAAAATAAATGCGACCATTTGCGTTTCTCTCCTCTTTCCGCTTTTATACTCCATTATGTAGCTAGCCCCGCTTTTTAATTTATACTCATTAATCAATAAATACTAATAATGTTCGCAGATGACACTTATTGCTATTAGTAATTATTACACGTGTTGGGGGCTGGTTGCGACGCACGTCTGGGTGTTACATGTTTATTTGTTTGTTTCAGCACTATCCATGTACACGTGCAGCTTCCTTCCCCTGCATTCTTCGCACATAAAAGGGCGGCGGTGGCGGCGATGCGCGTCGTCGTCTATTATGAAAGCAATTGAGGCAGGCAGGCACAGAATCGAGACGCGCATGGATGTCGAGTGTTGCCGCATCCTGCGGCACATGTGCGACCGTTGTCATAATAATCGCACGGAGTGTGATTAATATTTTCATTAAGAGAGCACACAATACTATCAGCGTGCGCCTGTGAGTCACGTCGTGTTGAACCCGAGGGGCTCAACAACGCGACAACAACACACGTATTCCTTTGCATTCCGCTGAGGCGGCGGAGGCGGCAAGCGCATAACGCACATACGAACATCAAGTACGCATTCAGCAACCCACACACCTCATAGCCCAACGTACCCATTTCTCCATTTCTCGCATTCGCATCTCGGTGTGGTTATGTCATTAAAAGCAATTGCGCCATTGAGTGTGTGCAAATTACTTAAGAACTCCCAACAATATCAATTTTATAATTAATTTTGCATATTTGATGTCAGCATAATTTCACGCATTTGCTACATGTCGCATAATTGTCTGTTAATTTCTCTTAATATCTCCAGCCTTCTAATGCTAAAAAGTGTCTATTTAAATGTGTATCATCTTTGTCTCGCAGGATTATTATTCATTTGCGTTGTTAATTATTGCATTGTCGTAACCTGAAAATCTTCAAACAAATGAATATTATGCTATTAATATATGAGAGCCGTGATATTGTGCTATTTACGAATTTAAGGCTTTCTTTGAATTTGAATGCGAAGCACCCAGTGCCCTAAATGTGTTGTGTGGTTTGACAATACCGACACGCTGAGGCGGAAGCCAGCGCCGTCGGGTTAAGAGGAGACATTCAACTATTGCAGGCAGCAGCCCACATTCCCTGCATCTATGAGGAGGCGGCCCACCCGCACGTCGAAACGATTGCAGCGCAGTTGCGGCGGTGCCTGCCGCTTATATGGTGTCGTGTTGTGAATGCCGTGCGGCCCCCGAAAATAATTGCAAGCAGCGTATGTGTGTTTGGGGCGCAAACTTCATTACATCATCAACGAAAGGCATTCGTGTGCATTGCGCGGAATTAAGCAACACACTCAACTTTCTTCCACTTGTTGTACAGTTTCGCCAATTTTCCATCGCCTCGAAATGTGCCAAGCAAACTTTGGAATTTGCAGAAAAACCAATTACGAAAACGAATCGTAATGCTGAGTCTTCTACTAGTAATCATCATCCATATGTTGCTGAAATCTTAAGGCAACGTAGGTGTTTCAAGCACTAGCGTAAAATTACTTTCGGCTTTGTTTTCGCAAATATTATTAGAACACTGCCACCAGTGTGAGAAAAAAGCCCCAATGGAAAATGACACAGAATTAAGAAGTCTTATGGCTTTTGTGTAAAGAAGTTCCTAAAAGAGATAAGAACGCGATATTGGTGTATTGTTTTGTGGTGTTATGTTGGCTGCTGTTGTCCGTGAACGCGAGCCGAAACTCATATTCAGCTTGCGGAGGCGGCGTGCACAAAGAGGCAAAATTGCCGAGGCAGCCGATGGCGAAGCGTGAGCCGAAACAACTAATTCAATCAGGAAATCCTGCAAAACTTCTCAACCAGCGTCTATCTATAAGAAATGTATTTCCGTTCATATTACCGCAGATTGGACAGACACTCAAAGTGGTTGCTGTTAATACGCAACAGGAAAATTGGGACATGCTTTCAGGTCCTCCTTCAATTTCTTATTGAGGTGTTACTTTGCCTCCACTAGCAGAATGTAAGAGTTTGCCAAAGTGTAACATCTTTTCCCAAACTTGGTCACCACTCTTAAAAACAGTAAAAGAAACAACGATGAACAAACAAGAAATCCGGATTATAACCATACTTCCAAACTCATTTCAACATATTGTTATTATGCTTAACATCTCAATGTATCTCTCTCTGCTGATAGCATTACCTAAAATCTGTGTATGAAGCTCCCAAATCCAAAACTCTATGTGAATGTAAATATTATCTCAGATGCAGATTTTTGTGCTGGTGTGTATGCAGTGAGTGAATGATGGAGAGATCCCAGTCCAAAATACATGTTTGATTACTTTAGCAAAAGCCTGCTACGCAAATTCCCCAGCTGATATGATCCCATTGTATGTTTGGCGTTGTTAAACTCATATGTGAAATGCACGCATTAATCACATATTTATAGCGATCGTAGGCGCACCACGGACAAACAACGTCAACATTAACGGGACGTGCCTGATAACAGCGTATTAACATACCGCGTTCATATTTTCATCATGGACACTACAGCCACCGGAATAATGTGCACGTCGTCCCCAAAAACGGATAATAACATCGGATATAATCATGCATATCTTGCAAAAGCATTAATTAACCTCACAAACAGTACGGCACGGCGTCAATATAACACTGCGGTGCACGTGCAAACCGCTCAACCATACAAGTAAATATATTATTTCCTACAAGTCTAACAATCTTATAACCTCCCTAACGCTAAATAACCAATTCGTTTAAACTAATTATAAAACCTACGACGCCATTGAGCGCAACTTCCGATTGTAACTTCAAGTAAATGCTTCCAGCTGATGGCTGCCAATGCGATAAGATAACCATCCATCAGATGTCACAATAATGCAATTACAGATATACAATAATGAAAAACGAAATATTAAATGGAGCATAAATGTAATTTGATGCCGTCTCCAGCCTACATAATTTCGGTTTTATTACGCGGCACTAAGTTTTGCATTCTTTTACGATGCAGTTGCGAGTTGCTTGTGTTAGTTTTTCGCTGGTGGCGGGCGAAGAAAATGCAGTCTGCAGTAAAACCGAATGCAATAATGATTTCATTTCACTCGAGGCTTCAGGAAAATATTTGAATACAAGCGATAATACGAAGTGCAGGAACCCAGTGCACTTGTGAAGACAATAAGTGCACTGCACAGAAGCGAATGATGATGACATAAAACATGGTTTTATTACACGAGTACGCGTACGCGCGCTACCATGTTTTTCAGGCTCGAAAATACTTGAAATGACAGAAGTGGGTGGCATTTAAAGTGAACGCTGATGCCGGGAAAGCGCGCATATGCGTTCGGGAAAACTGGCAAATGCGACAATTAATGGCATTGCCACTAAACTTGAGCGTTATAATTTTTTACCAATAAATGGCTTGCCATTAATGGCGTTTGTCTTAATTACGATTAATGCTGTTTGTTGCTGCACATGCCTTCATTTTAATTTGCCGCCTTTTACGATAATAACAATTTTTCATTTTACGGCGTTTAAATAAGTTTCCATGCCGTAAAACTTTTTATTTGAGTGCAATATTTTGCGACTTGCAGTTTTATTGGTTGTTAGTTTATGTAACATGCCTTTCACACCTTGTTAAAATAGTTTCCATAATATTGAGCTTCCTGGAATGGGTTTCCTCCGGTTTTGGTTATTTTGATGGATATTCTAAAGAAACCCCTTGAAAATTGAACAAAGAGACACTTTGTATAGAGAAGTATGCTGACATAGATGCAAAATTAGCATAATTGGATAATCCGACAGTGTCATATAGTGGGTAATTCGCATGTTGGTGCATCAAGCAGGCGGCAAACGCGCCGAAAGGAGGACAACTCACTTAGAATGAAAAAACATGAGCGTAAGGCACCGTTTTGCCTGCAGCCGAGAACGCGAATCTGGACTATCATGCTCCCTGTCGTCCTTGCAAGATGAATGACTCGCTTCCAGGTCGTGTGGCACGAAGGACGCGGCGGCTGCAACTGCAGAATAGTCGACGACGAAGAAGAAGCGGGTATTCAGTGAGGAAAAACTAGCGAAATTAAGAGGAGAATACCGTAAAGTCTGCAGACAACGTATGTTTCGCGTTATATTCCAAGCTTTTAAAATACGATTTACACGTGTGCAATTTATAAAATTGTCAAATACATTGGTACAATATTAGAAAGGCCATAAACGTCAGCATTCTTCAAATGGGAATAATGCAGGCCAATAGAAGGAAGTATTTAAGAAGGTTAAATCCTTATGGCAAATCCCATAAGTAACAGTAGTTAACTGGTTTTATTAGAAAGTTAGTCAACTCACGAAATCGTACATCAAGTTTCAATAATGTTGGTGTGCGGCTGACATGAGCTAGTAATGTTTTAATAATTTTTCTTGTGCGAAAGAAAAAGTATGGTCGTTGAATTTGTTCGTATACCTACATAGAAAACGACCTGAACCTTCATCTCGATCGGAGGTACTTAGGAAAAGTGTGCGTTGTTTAAACGATGCGTCATTATCGCAAAGTGCTTCTCGGATGCAATTTAAAATTTTTGTTTTTTCCTATTATGCTGTCAATCAGCAGCTCGCGCGACTAACGGCCAGGCAATTTCGTTTTTCATTAAGTAATAATCGCATTTAACTTTGTGCGGCTCGTGAGAAAAATCCTCGGTGAGACTGAGCGAAAAATCAATCCACGTTTGGTGTGCACTAACGTTGGCTTTGCGCGAAATATCATTTTCGTTGTGTTCGTTCGATTTGTGTTACTTGTGCAAGTTAAGATTTAAGTTTTGCATTTACACGAGTACGCCAAGTGTGCGTCGAAAAATGTCATTGTCGAAACAAAGAAACTTAGTTCGCATGTTTCCATTGGTAACGATCAATACGGCGATTGCGCTATTCCTTATTGAAAAATGTAAAATTCATGCATTGCAATGGCGCCGATGTGAATATGGTAATTTTCTGCGCTTGTTCGGTGTTTATTTCTGATAACGAATACGTCCTATTTTTAATAGATTTTTAGTGCTGCTTCCGTTAAAATTTCAAGAAATACATTATTTGTTTAATTCTGCATTAGTATCACTTGATAACTTATCAGCAAACCATCAAAAAGTCATGAAAACTTGTGGAAAAACTTGGCACTTTGCGAGGACACAGGCAAGCGTAAAGTGCGCGCATGATAGCAGCACGCTTATGGAAAATATGCAAAATCAAGTTGAATACGCGAATAGGGCGCCAAATGCAAAAAAGGGGCGGCATGATGTGGATGTGGTAAAACTTTCGGCTTTCATCCCATATTCGCAATTATTCCAACATTTTCGTAATGTATCTGGTGCGCTCGTGATGATGGCGTGCGTGTGGTGTGCACATTAAAAGTTGCAACTTTTCCACTCATTGCCGCCCCCCGCATCCGTCCCCTGCACTGCCGGCAGCCATACGTTATTCGACATTTTCGCATGCGTTTTTCAAATGGTGCGCAATTTTCCTTCCTGCCAGGCATGCATAATATTTTCACACGTCGAACTTTTATTCCGCTTCGAACAATTCCAAAAATAAAAGAGTCACGTATTTACACTTCAAACGAATATTTTCCCATGTAGTTTTTACCGCGATGAATTCGGAAAATAATATGTATATTCAATTAAATCATCAAGTAATGCGTTATGAAATATGGGAATAAATTCATGAAAATTCTAAATTAAATATTGCATTGATTTCATTCAATTATTAATTTTAATTTATTTATGCGCTCAGCCGGCATACAAGAAAATAAGAAATATCTAAATTTGAGTGGAATTTACAATAAAGCGTTCAGGTTGGCGTACACCTTGAATGCATATTAAATGAATATATAATATAATATTTCCGGATTGTAAGTTAAGAGTTTACACTCTTGTCAGTTGCCCCCGTTGCGTTCCGGCACAACACAAAGGCAGCGCTGACTTTATGTCGGTCCGAGCGAGAGAGGGTGCACAGGAAATATGTAAATAAGAATTTTGATAAAACAAATATTTTCTTGCGCGCTTGTACGCTTGCCAAAAGCCCGTTCGCTAAACGAACGAACGCAACGTTTACGAAGCGCAGTGGCGTTTCCGTGCGGTTAACCAGCGTATTAAATTATGATTTCATGTTTATTTGGCCAAAGAATTACGCAGTGTTTATCATATGTTAAGAAATGCGCAATCCTTCCATGCGCCCGACTATTTCGCTTGAAACATTTTCCAAATGTGCGCAAATCAAATACGAATAATATTTTCAGTTGGAATCAAAACGTAAATATTTTTACAGAAAGTTATAAATAATAAAACTCAAAGATTTGACTAGCCATGAATTAAATTATTTTGCACTTTCTGTTTATTTGCACGTTGGAAGTTGCGTAAGAAGTATTTCTTGATGTTTTATGCTGCACTTTGTTGACAAAATAAATTTTCATTATATTTCTCTTGCAAAATGACTTTACGATCCTTCTTTAATGTATTCAGTCACGCGATTGCAAAATATCCGGAGGATAATCTATAGCAAAATAAACGACCAAAAAGTTATATGAAAGCTAGACCAGGAAAAATTGCATACTTTTTTGACTAGACGATATTTTCCTGAAATTGATTTGATACTTTATGTAGAAAAAACAATAGAATTTCATTGTTGTATTAATATAATTATAATTTCAAGTCTCGGTGCGTTTTCTAGAAGAAAACTGTCACATGCATCATCCCGTAACATGCACCACATCTAATCCTGAATGCCTTCGAGCATCCTGTTAGCGAGCAACACATTTTTCTGGAAAGACGACGGAGCTAAATAGCAGCAAAAATTCCAGCCTAGCATGAGGCCTGGCATTTCTATTCAATTTGCTAACGTCGCTTACACTTTGATGTGCCGTGACGACGAGGACGATGGCATTTTTCCTACACGTTGTTGTTTTTTTGCGCACACGCTGGCGCTCAATGCGGCTGGCATCGTAAAAGTGAGTGAAAACTTAAAAAGCCCTTCCTTCCGGCCGCCTCAAACATGCTGTGACATCTGAAAGTGGTGCATGTCTCTGCCTATCATTGCTAAGTGCTAAAAACTAACAGCTCCCCAAACCGAAATTAATCATATTTCATTGGCGCGTAATCAATAACGAGGACATGGATGGTGATTTTGAAGAATAGTCGTTTATCTCAAATGGATCTTTTCGCTAGTTGCTGTGCAAGCCGGAAGATGGCGATTAAGTTTAAAGATGGCGAGGATCAGGAAAAGAATTACATCATAAGTTCGGCGCGCAAGACGGAAGGACATTTCTTTGCGACTTAATCAAGTCGTGGCAAACGCGGCACGACGCCTCCGAGCGTTGCTTGTAGTTTTGTTCATTATTCAGCAAATACTGGCAGCTCAATGGCGATACATTTCCTTCCTGTGTTGCCGCATGTTGCGAGCGCATGTCAGCGATGGCAGATAGGTTCACGCGGGCGGACGGAGAAGAGGATGCGTTCTTGTCCGTCGTTGCTACTTAGTTTGTTCGTTCGGCGGCCGCGGGCTGCAAGGGAGGTTCGGGGCATCCGGGAGCAATTTCGACGAAATTACGTCTTCGGGTATCTGATAGTCCGAGCAGACAAGCAATGAGCCAGAGGACCCAAAATACACATGCTGGCTTCATATATACGTAATAGAGACGTCGACTTTTCAGCGTTGCGCGCAAATAGGGTTTTTCCCATTTTATTCAAATACCAATTGGAAATGTACTTACATCGTTCAAACGTAAATTAAATTTTCCATTTGTTGATGTATACTTGTACATATTAAAATAGGTAAGTGCCAATTTCTATTAATAAGATACTCTCAATCGAAGTGAACGTTTCCCAAGTACTTACCTATTTTAAATTAAATATCAAGTCTAGTTCAATTTGGCGATAAATAAGTACTTATTCAATATTATTGAATCATCAAGTTCCAGGAAATTTCTAGATATAATTGAGTAAAGGCTGTCAATGTGTCAGACCGACAAATCACGAGCAAAGATTTGCAAGCGCATATATAGCTGAACGAACGAGGGATGTAAAGTAAAAGCAAGCCAGTAATGTGCAGTGCGTAGCGCAGCTTCGTGGAAACTGCCAACAGCTTTAAGCGCACAACCACGGCAGAAAGCCGGCAACGGAACGGATGGCTATCTATTGAAAGTGCAGATAGAAGTGTTTTGCTTCAGTGTATCGGCAACGGTGTTATCCTTGCCCTTCTCGCGCATAATATTCGCGCTTGAATTGCGCTGGAACGTCCTGAAACTTGATGGAATCTCACGCTCGACTAGCTTTATTTAAATACATGTACCGAGCAGCGGCTAGACCAAAAGTAAGAGCAAGACTCCCTGCCGGAAGTCACTATCAGCGCTAGACGCACCGACTAAGAGAAAAACGCGTTTCAATATATTCTTATCAAATCATTTTTATGCCTGCTCAACGCCGATTTGCGCTACCAATTTGATTGAATCTGTACGAAATTGTAGCGGTTATGCAGTTAATTCTGTATGTAGAATATTCACAATCTCAATTTCTATATAAAGTGATAAGCAGGTTATTGCTTTATACGCATGCTTATTTTATTCTGTCTTGGATTAAATGATACGTCCATTTTCACTAGCATGCTAAATCTTTCCACTGAATTAACTTCCAGCCTTCATAATATTATTGCTTTATAATACTTTTATCTTTATTATAGTAATTTCTACTTTATTTTATGTGAATAATTTTGACGTGCATTACGTTCTGGTCAAATTTCAGTGCACGTGCAAAAGTTTAAAAATCGTTAATCATTCAGACAAACATTTGTTTACTGTGCAATTTGAATCATAATTTTCCGAAAACGTTGTTGATTTATAATTTTGTATCTTTGAATCAATTCATCACTTTGTATTTGTCATAACATCTCGTTGACGACTTTTGACTTATGAAATTTTAATACGCACCGCAATAATGCTTCGAAAACACAATCCGCAATGAAAATGTGCATTGCGTCGATGATGGAAATGTTAAAAGCGAATGTCAGTGCTTCCTGCACACACTGCGCAGAGAATGACGCAGTGCGAAGGCAAATATTGCATTACAAATAAAAAGAGCACTAATTTTTACGATTGTATGCGCGAGCTGATGACAACCGAAACATAAAAATGACGGTGGCAGCAGCAGTAGCAATGGTGGTGGCTGTGGCGGTGGCTACGGCATAGATGAATCTTCAATCCTTCCGCATTGCGTTTGGCGCGATTTTTATTGTGCGCACACGTATTTACGATTTGGCGGCGTGCGTGTACATTAAACGCAATTTATGCGATTTTAAAATGGCATCTGCGGTTTGTATGCGACAATTTTTGTGACTCTCGCACATTCACTATTTTTATAGCCGAAAGTATATTGGTCTTTAGTTAAACACAGCATGCCAAGTCTTTTGTGCTTACTCCCAACAAAAAGCGTATTTGTGCTGCATATAAAAACATAAATTAAGTGCTTTTGTCCAATGCTTTATCTGCGCATGTGTGTAAAATATTGTTATTTATGACAATAAAGTGCGCGGGGGCTCTTTCGGGGTCGCATAAGAACCATCACTGATCTCCGGGGAGCATCTCGAAATAGCCCCGTTGTACAGGGAAGTTTTAAAAGAATCAAAATCCCAAAGGGATGTCTCAAAAAATATTTCCTGGAGGGTGCACTTAACAATTAACTTTTAATATTTTATTCACACCATTAACTAATACAGAGTGTCCGAATTTTCAAGACTCTTGTATTCCATAATTTAATTTATTTCTTTACCCCTTGTATTTTATATTGAAGGTTGATTAATATTATGTCTTCATTAAATTAAGAAGTATTCAGAAAATTCACCCTTCAAAATAAAAGTACTCCAAAATTCCATTGATAAATATTTAGGGGTGAACAAATTCAAAGACAAGTCACAACTGTCCATAATAACAACCCCTGAAAAAAATGTTTGGCAAGTCCCTTTCTCGGGTACCTACTTTCAAATGCACGCATTTCGAGTAAGGGTAAGGACATTCATCACAAAATAAATTGTTTGAATGACACTCTCCGGGATCTATGAAATCCACTACATCAAACCATAAATAATACGATAAATTAATATGGGGTTGCTTGAATGAAAAAAAATGTATGGATGCATAGAGAGTAGGTGTATACTACGCATGCAATTAATCTAAAGCAGGAAATTTACTTGGTTAGCGAATTCCGCGAGGCGCAAGAAGTGAAAAACGAGTTGCACCATTCGTCGTCGGTGCTGATAAAGCAGCGACAAGAAACAAGTGATTCAAGCGCGTGTGCGGCGCGCACAATTTGTATTCTAAAACCGCCGACACGCCGCCGACTGACGACGGCGGATCGCGCGGGTGAGGCGCCGGAAAAGGAGACGCGACCCTTTTTAAGGCCAATGATAATACGGTAGCGCGCGTCCTATTGTCGGTTGCAGCGCGCGCGTGCACCGGGAAATAATGCTTGTCAGGGACGAACAATAGAAATCCGCTATCAGGAAATTAGCGCAATTAATCTGTGTGCGCGCAAGTTGTTCGTTTCCTCATGTGGTAAGTTTTTCCATCTTGTATTGCACGATACGCTGCTACGTAACATTGGATGAAAAACTATTCAATTATTTCCATTTAACCGCAGAGAATTTATTTATTTTCTTGCGGTTAACCAAGCTCTTTAAAGTCTTATGATTAAGTTCTCGTTTACACCGCAATTTGCTAGAGTGCATTTTTTGCTGATCATGGCACAAACACAATGTTTAAGCATTGTTATTTTAACGTCAGGGATGGGTAAACCGAATGTAAATTATCTTATAGCATTCGGATATAAACCGAGATGGATATCCAATGATGATATGCGTATCGTCATAAACGCAGGATGCCCGAATGGAGATAATATTGAAGTCCGGAGATTGATGTTGCGGTATTGCTTCGAAATACCCTCTCACTACTCACATCCACGCAAACCTCCTAAATTGAAGAAGGGAATGAAACCAGCACTATGGTCGACTGTCTTCATCCCCGTTGGACGCATCCTGGGTAAGCAGGAAGCATCCCCAAATATAATGCATTCAAATAAAACGCACAATCATTGTTTCGGCGAAACCCTCAAATTTTACGGCTGAGTAATTCCGGTTTTAAGAACTCCAATAAATCAAAAACCCATCTCGCGCGTGCGCCATTTGTGCGCCAGCAGATAGTCGAATAAATTGGGACGGGAATAAAAAGTTGATAACATCAAAAAACAGTGGTAACAAAACAAAAGACGTGCGAGTGTCTTAATTGCATTAAAGCGTCAGGGCGAAACCTTCATCAGCATTGACAGCACACGACCCAAATCAAAAGAGCAGCCCTCATATTTGAATGACTAATGTCCGCCCGCCGCCGCCCTGCATTAAGTAAGCAGCAGGATGTGCTAATGAAGACAATTTTAGAATGTTTGCTGACTTTCTAAGTTTGTAAGTGAGCTGCCTTTATTCTTATTATCCCTAGCACGCTCTATACTATATGTTTGCTCGGCACGTAATTAATTATGCCGATGACGCTCTATTGCAGGTACCGACAATGCTACGCAAATGCCATCTCGACATTAGGACACAATAATAATGACAGTGATGCGATCGTCCCGTTTTGTCCCGCATTTGAGCGCACGTACCACAAGCGCACATTCCTGCACGTGTAGATTGGTTACGTGTGTATAATCAATACTTTCAATAAATGTCAGTATGCGGGGTGGGCCGGCATGCGGCTAGTGCGGGTTCCTGTCCGACTCTCTGACAGCTCGGACACTCGATTATCCACTGAATCTTAACCCACCGTGGATGATTTATGAAGCTCATGTTGCGGTTTCCACCTAATACTTGCAACTAAAACTACCCTATCTACAGTCAAATCTCGATAACTCGTAAATACAGAGATAGTTTATTCTTAAAATCTAATAAAGTCTATGCAAGTATTTTTCTAAGATTTTGGAATAGGTTTGGGGAATTGAGGAATCTTTGTAATTGAGACTTTAGAATCTGACGATTTGAGATTTTACGGTATAGGTTTCATACTATTATCGCGATAAGCCATGATATCTTTTGTATGCTTGTTTTCCCCAAGGACGAAGGACAATACAGGCAAGTATATAATTTCACAAAGGTTAATAATTATCCTTTGGGGAATTTGCGACTAGATTAGGGTAATCTTTAGCACGCGAATAGAAGTTCTATATGATATTGGATGTATGCTTGGCAACACTTGGTGTAAAATATTAAATCTGGTCTGGTCATATTCGAAGGACATCGTCCAGCTTGAGAACGATACCCGCCGCCTCCACTTCTTCTTGGCGTCGAGCACTCATATTGACCAAGTGTCCAGCACACCGGAAATGGGCTCGCGTTTTATATAAGTCGTGCGCGTTGGCGTCTTATCCGTTAGACGTGCGGGCGGCATGAAGACTCATGTCTTTTTCATCACCGCAACTTTGTATGTCTGGGCGGTCGGTCGGCTGGCGATGCGGTGCGGTTTTGCGAGGCGAGATTGTACGGTCACGTATTCTATATAAAATTCCGTGATTCCCGGCTGCCGTTGCCGCCAAAGCCGCCGTCGTTACGTCAGAAACCAATACATATACGTCTGGTGGCGGAAAGCGAGGGCGGCAACTGTAACGGTAACGTGTGTGCGGTCGATCGCGGCCGACATGCATGACGAAGCTTGACGCGCTTCAGCTTTCGCTCGTGAGCGAGAGACCAGGACAATGAAAATGAAAATCACGATCGAGTTTCGATGCGGTCCGTTTGCGCGTCGCATGGGTGCGTTTTGCATGCGCCGCCACTGCCACCCCTTTCGCTTTACTGACCGTTTCGCTTTTATGTCGCGAACGATGCGTTCCATACAAATCCATATAAATCTGATCATTCGCCAAAATTTATTTACTCAATATTATTCTACGTTTTTCTATGTGTTTTCGTCTCATGTTATCATAATTTTCGACCCCTCATGTTCGGCTAGTTTATCAATCTATTGGCCAACTGGTCTTCGCACTTTGAAAGATTAAATTTCACCTAAGCAACAGCCACAAAACAAATGCAATTACCGAAGCGCAATTGGGCAAGAATGGGCGCAGACATGGCCGATAGTTGGGTTAGTTAGCTGCGAGTTGGCAAAAGTTGGCGTACGCGTAACGAGCTAATGCATTGCATCGCGTGTAATATGCGCGCCGTTCGCATGTGAGCGACATGTGAGAGATGCTGTACGCTATTGCAAAACATATAAAATGTAATTGAAATTCAACGAACGAGCGGCGACACATTGTTTAAAGGATTCGTTGGCGGGCGTCGTCGTGCAAAGAGGGGTGATACTCGTTGTTTCTCTGCATGTCTGCATGTTCCGCCATGCATGCAACGGCGCGAACAAAGTTCGAGTGTCGTACAGAAGAGACGCGCTATGGCTGCTAGGTTTTCACAGTGATATCGCGTCACGAAACGGCATCAGCGACAGCCGCCGACAGGCCCCCGACCTGAACCGCACGTATTCGCTATTTGTCTATATCGCTATCACCGATAGCTTCTCCCTTATACTAAGTGTTATCACAAAACACATGTGATATCTTATCAACAGCTTACATAATCAACTCAATCCCAACAATCCCTAGATCCCTAGAGAATTTCCTTTGTTCTTAATAGTAAATGTTTGATTTTTAAATTAATTATGTTAAATTGTCCACAGCTCATAAATAGTTCCGTATTAGTAAAGATATGCAAAGACAATGGAGGCGGCTTGCTGAACTTGGCGTTTAATTAATTTGCCCCTTACAAAACACATTCGTATTTCGTGTTCATTGCGCGCACGCGTGATACAAACGTCAGCGTCAGCGACAGTGTTGCGAACGTAAAGCCGCGTTTTTTCGGCTGGTCCTTGGCATGACGTTTGTCAAGTATTTACACCCCTTGCGCCTCTTTTTGGTGAACCGACATAGCAGGCAGTCCTCAACCGCGAAACGTGCACGGCAGAATAAGTCACGCATTTGATATTTCATTATTCATTGCACTTCATACATATTATAAATCAACCGTCGTTCCACCCATCATAGAAATATATTGTGCGTGCATTTTCTACGTGAAAGGGAAATAAATGATTTTCCATTGTGGTAAATCAAAAATCATTAATAGAATTGTGTATTTCGTAATTGTTTATAAATAGTGTATTTAGTTGGATATTCATTGCACTTGTGATTTTATAATTTCGCATTTGCATATAGCAAAGTATAAAATCCACATTTTGTGCAACGGAAATCTATTTGGAATTTAAATGACGTTATTTTGCTCGCGTTTTTTGCCTCATAGTCATATTCGCGAGACTAAAACGGAAATGCGCGCATTCGCTGACAATATCGCATGGAAATTGCGATGTTGTTGCAGTCTATTTTTTTTTCAGCTTGCTTGTTTCAAAGCGGTAGATGGCAGCAAAAAAGCTCACCTAAGAAATGAACACACAGCTCGCAAACTCACAACAAGGTGTATGAATATAAAAGTCATCGAAGATAACAAGATCCAGTTGAAGAGGGGCTGGAAGAGCAGAGAGGAGCACGAGAATCAGGACGAATCCTTGCAAAGTCTTTAGCGAGGCTTTTATGAAAACGGGATTTTTAAAGCAGGAAATCTCATTTTCATTTAAATTTTGCGTTTCGAATAAAAATATAAATAAAAAATTATTGTCTTCGTTTCGTTTTGAGGGGAATATCATTTTTACGAGTAGCGAAATTTAAATTTAGCCAGCGCTTTTATTTGCCTTAATATTTTTCGAATTGTTTTACCCTCGTTTTGCTGGAAACAATATGGAAACAAGTGAAAAACAAGCACGCCATGTTTGCGTTCATTCGCGTCCGAGTATTTTTAATCGGCGTATTTCCGGTTTCCGGTCGAGTTGAGTTGACGTTTTATTTGGCAATTGCGCTTGATAAAATATGGAGCAACGTCGTTCTGTAATCGATTTTAATTCGTAATGAGCTCCCTGTCTCTGCCAATCAACAACCTGCAAGCATTTCGTCCTTCAGGACCTCCCTCGCTAATTCTCTCTGTTCGGGCAATAAAAACAAATCGATTACGTAGATTATCCTGCTCTCTCTAGAAAAACATTTTTCTAGTTTTACTGCAATGCGAGTTCTCGAGTTATGAGTAAAATGTAGGAAGATAATTTTTAATTCTCATTTATATTTTACGATTGTGTGCGCATGTTATCTCTGAAGAAGTTCATAATGTTAATTAACTTTTATTGTAGGTGAGTTTTAATAAATGATTGCACGTGCAAATTGCAACAATGCGATGCAACAACAAGGAGAATAGAAAAGTGCATACGTATTTTTGCATTCCGCTCTTTGTTTCTAGTGTTTTGTTGTCCTTGCATCACACAGGCAGGAAACGAAATTATCCCGTGAATGCGGAAGCAGCAAGGACAGACACGTTTCGGCGGCGGCGGCGGCAACGGCAACGGCAACGGCAGTGCTGCTGCATAATATGCAAAGCGAGAAGCGCAGAGCGTCATTGCATTAAGCAAGTAATAATAAAGCAGCACACACAACGCGGTGGTGGCGCTCTCCATCACTGATACAAACCAGCGATGTTGCATGCGAACTAAATTGAGATCTTTATCCACGTCATTATATACACTTCTCTAAACGTAATAAAGAACGGCAACAATTTATGTAAAATAATTACGGGCGAAGAGATAAACACGTGTATGTGGCGCTGCCGTCGCGGCTGCCGTTGTCTAGCATTTCAATGCTGCATTTTGCACTCCCCCGCTGCGGAATATATGTGCGCGCCGCCCGCAAACCCGTAATGTACGTTTTCCGCGTTCTTCGCGCAATGTTGATGATCGCGCAACTATTCGTGCGAAGGAAGCGGCGGCGGTGGCAACGGCGGCAGGAACGTTCGTGGTGTTTGAGTGCTTAAGTGCTTTGCGGTGGCATGCCATGCAACGACCGCCAGCACAGAAGAAGCATCCATCGAATAAATGAGTTCGCGCGCGCGCGCTTAGCAAAATGCGTTCATGCCTTTTACTATGCAACGTGTTGTATCTCTACCCTTCATTAATAATGAACTAATTACATATAAATTTCCGGGGGGCAGAGCTGCAGTATTCAAATACGATCATGCCGTGCATCGTTCTGTTTGCTTTTCACTATTTGTCAAACACTACAAACTTAAGAGGCAAATAGAATTGTTAATTGCAATTTCGAGTTCATATATTAATTAATCGATTATTTCCTCATTAATGCAGTGCGAGATAAATTATGTTTTGATATTATAAACAATTTTTTAAAAACGGGAATGAGCAATGAATTTAATTAATACTTATATATATCATGAAACCGATTCTCACTTGACTCATTTGCAAAATTTTGAGTATTTAACATCATTCGCAATTTTAATGAAATACGGAAATGTTTGCGCATCGTAATTGCACGAAATTGCAAAATTGGTTTTGTTGCAGCATGCAAATCCGGCAAAATAAATATCAATTCAATTGGCGCTCATTCCATCGATCAATGCAATGCGTAGATAAACAAATAATAACTAATCAATTCAAAATGATTTAGGAGCTATATAACTGTTGTAATTAATTGTAAAGTTAATGTAAACATTACTCGAAAGAGTGAAGCAAGAAATATTCACATTGAGTACCATTGAAAACGTGTATAAAGCCATGATTAATTTCACGAACTTTTGGTATTTCAATAAGCGCGTCATGCGCGCATCAATTAAATTGCAGTTTAATGAGTCATTTGCTCATAAAATGATTAGCACCTAATTTGCTCTTAGTTTCAATGCTAATTGCACGCACTTTATATGCAAAACGCGTGCGAGAGCGTAATACAAAACGTTGGTTTGAACATTTATTGAAATTTTATGACATGTAGCTTTTATGAATTGTTCCAATAAACTATGAAATAATACTTAGAGTAAAATGTATTTTTCTTCTTAATTGACTTGCTTTTTGCAAAAGACAATCAATACTTTAAATTATCTTTCGACTTCTCACTTATCTTAACCGTCCTTCCTCTTATGTCAATTTCCCCAAGGATGTTAACCAATTTGAAGCATTAAATGTGTAGAAGGTTGTAATCTCATCTTACCTAAAACAAAAGAATTCTAGCTGTTAGATATAATACTAACACGAATCTGAAGCAGGAATAAAAGAATAATGTAAGAAATGTGAAATAAATTTGTTTTTTATCGACGGTAATAAAAACGTCTGTTATTGCGAATATAATATTACATTATAAAATTGAATTGGTCTGCTATTGATCTCAATGATAGAACCTCATTGCGCGACGGCGAGTTGGAGAAAATCCTATCAGGAACGAATTCATTTCGTGCATTTTTCTCCTTCTTCCTCACGAAAATGATATCAAATAAATCAGACATTTTTGTTGTGTATATTTGCATATCAAATCGTAACATTTTATAACGAAAATCCGATTTTATAGACAAGAATATGAGCGCAAGCGAGCGTATTTCGAATAAAATGTATTTCGCCATATTGCACAAAGCACTCAAGCTTGCTTATGCTTGCTTATGTGTATTAAGATCATATTAAACATGTTTATAGATGAATCATTTCCGCGCTTCTCGAATAAATCAAAAACGTAATAAAATGTTTAACATTTTGTGCAGAATGTCATCCATTTAAAGATATAGCCACGAATAAAATATGCAACTCTACGAAAAATATCATTGGAAATCGTGTTATAAGAATTCGTGGAACTATTTGAAAGTTGGAAAACACTCACTTTTCAGCAATATTTTCAGCCGGAGATGCGAAGGGATAAACCGCAAGGAAGCACTCGTCCGAGAGCGCTATGAGAAACTAAATTTGTGGCATTTCCGGTTTTTCCGGAATAAAAACTTTATCACTGGTGAAATGGAAAATTCTGCGGGCAGTGCCAACGGCGCAAGTAAGTTGAAAAGCTGAAAAGTTTTTTAATATCGCTCGCTGCCCAAGATTTCATTGTAGCGCTCGCGCGTCTTGAGAAATGGACTAAACTTGAAGAAATCCGCGCGTGTGATAATGATATTAAGCAAACATCGTATTAGTCAAGTTTCGCGAGCATACGGAATATGTTTGCGCAATCAGCTGACTTTTATGCCCACATTCGTGGCAGTTTCACGCCCCTCAGTTCGTTCGTGAAACCGGAAGGCAAACAAGATGCATAAATATGTTAGGAAAATAAAGACATAACCCCCTCAGAAAACATGCGTCAGTGTGATGATGGAACGTTGTGTGAGGTGCGGCAACAGCGCCATCATGGGGGTGCACAAGCGTAATTTACGCGCAAAACTTTTGTTTGTTTTTCCCATGGACGGGCAGCAAACAGTCGCACAAAATGCGCGTTTAACTAGGCGTAATCAGTGAAAACAAAAGTTGTGGAAGTGCAAATGAGGTTAGCGGCTTCCTTGTTTTCCAATCCAGTGGGTCATGCATCAAATGTGATCTGAGGCACTTTCCAGGGTAGAAAAGACGTCTTAGCGGAAAAGTAACGATTCGATAATTCACAATAAAAGGATAAGACATATCATGTTGTTATCCTTGCTTATCCCTTGTTCCTAGCAAAACTCTAAAAATAAATAATGCGGTCCCTTTTTTCTTCTTCCCTCTGTTGTGTTTTGTGTGGTTTTGTTTTGTTTGTAGGTTGCCTTGGTTTGTTGTGTTTCTTTTTCGCTTCAATGCTTACAGGCTTTTCTCGATTGTACTTTAGCCAGGAATTTTCCACGGCAAGCCAACTACGCCTTTGTGAATACCACGTGGCGGCGAATAATATTTTGATAATGCTGTAGAACATGTGTAGATAAACAGTTCAAATGTTTGCTTTCTTCGTTTCTTTCAGTTTCCTCGTTAGAATAATAACACTCATTAGCCAAACATAAATTAATGAATGCTTTGTTCGGGAAATTTCTACGAGCTATTTAACTTCTTGAAATATTTTTACCAAGAATTTTTGTGTGCAGTTCCTGGAAGCAATAGACATATCGGGAAGCAATAATGAAGAGAAGAGGGAAAACTATTTCAGCTGAGCTGCGCGCACGGGAACAAAAGGATACATTCCAGGTGATGATACAATGCGGCAGGGTAATCCTGGAATATTTAAGCGAAATTCCTTCCTTTGACAATCCAGTTACAAGCTAGTTTGTGAAAGCTGCTTGTGAGCAATCGCTAGCCAAAAATACCGCAAACAGACGAAAAATAAACGAACCCAAAACAAATAAAGCGGAATGATGGAAACAGAATAAACAAAGTGGAAACAACGACACACAAAAGAAGCAAATGAGGTGTCATCAAATATTAATTTTGTGGGTCGATTGTCCTGCTTGTAGGGGATGTTAAATCGAAATAGTTCACCAAAAAGGATATTAAACTACATACATACAAAAACATCAACATTTAAATAACATTTTCCAAAATAAATATGCCACAAATCACATTTTCATCGATTGCATTCGTAATTATGGTATTGTTGAAATGGTAGTAGGTGCAGTGAAATCATGCGATTCGAATGACAAATACGTGTTTTAATTAATTACCGGAACGCCAGAGGTCAGCGGTGCATTGAGGTTGGCAACCCTTTGCGCGCGTTTCACCGTCGTCCGGCTACAATTGCTTCAATCAGCCGCCCATTTGTTCACTCTGCTCATCCGACGGCTTATTGCACGCCAGCGAATAAAGCGAATCGATGAGATAAAATCGCAATCGAACGGAGATTGCAAAACAAGTCAAAGTGTATGCGATCGCTCATCGCCACAGCAGTGCTGCATTGAGCGAGGAAGGCCAGCATCTTGTTTGCCAAGTGCTCTATTGCTGCTGCTACTGCCGTTGATGAAACAATGCGTTTCTGCGTTGCAGATGCAGCAGAGAGAGCTATTACGAGGATGGGATCATTAACGATTTCAACAATGGATCGCCTCGCCTTACAGTCGAGCAAACACCGCAGATGAATGAAGATCAAAGACAATTGATGCGTAGAACAGAGTGTAAATGGTCTTGACTTGAATTAATGATTAGTGCTATTCTCGAAATGCAATTATTATCATT
This sequence comes from Aleochara curtula, assembly GCA_963978815.1. Taxonomy (NCBI): domain Eukaryota; kingdom Metazoa; phylum Arthropoda; class Insecta; order Coleoptera; family Staphylinidae; genus Aleochara; species Aleochara curtula. The sequence goes on along the minus strand of OZ022216.1, from coordinate 11,294,635 downwards.
ATTATTATTAAAGTAAAATATAATTAAAAATTATTGCAAGTCTATAAAACTAGAACTCATGATTTTCTAGAACGGTTTGCGTTATTACGATGATATTATTCTAGACTCAAGAATAATATAACTGTTAGATGCGAGATGTCACTTTTATGACGCTCCTAGATGGGGCGCGAGTGTTATAAAAAAGTGGGCAAAAGCAGCTGCTATAGTGCAAGAAATTTGCTCAAGTTTTCCACTATCTAACAACATACGCACGCATGCTACGTCTGCAAGAAAGAGTCGAACGAACTGGTTTTCCTCGAGCACATCACAAGTATAGTTTCCATTCGAGGGGCACGAGGGCAGAAGGGGGGCAGTTAGCGTGCGAGCATCTGTTACGTCGCGCGTCCGTTTGCCGCCAAGTTTTCCACATTGTCCTCGTAATCTCCGGAAAATGTTCGCGTGCAAATACCCGCTCTCTCTTACTTTGCGAAAAACGCGGACCATTCAAACTTATCAACACGCTTCTTTTCATCCAAGATGAAAATTCATATAAATTTTCGCGTTCATGAATGTGACACTTGAATCCACAATACACTTTCTTCTTTCTTTCTCGGAAAGGAGAGAAATTGTATTAAAAGAATGAAGTATATCGCTGATCATTATTTTATTAACGGGCAATAAGGATAAAGTTGGCTTACGTAAGAAATGCTCAAATTGACAGCAATATAAACTCGAAACAAGCCAGAAAAAGTGGTAAAAGCCATTTGAAGATAATTAACTGCGTCAGTTTTAATTAGGCGAAGTTTGCCGAATTCGAAAGAACGCGCACGGCGCACGCCATCTAGTCAGTTAGCTGTGCGCTCCTCATAAGTCGACGAAGAGTAAAATGAAACGCCGCAACGCAACATCCTGATTTAATAAGCGTACAGCTCTATGGGAATATTACTAAGAAACTAAAAAGTTTCCTGTTCGTACGATCTATTCGCTTAGCTAATATTAACTAATAATTAACACTTTAAAACTCCGCCAACGTTAAATTGGTTTTTGTTCTTCATTATTCATGGCATTTCCTAAATGATTGATAACGCTGGAAATTTTATAATTAACGAAATTTTCAAATATTCTCATGATTAAAATATTGGACGTTCTCGCGCGATATGAATGGGTTTATAAATCTAAATTATATTGAAATATTATTCATAGAAATGGCGGCCTCTGATGCTATTACGAATGATTAAATGCTCGAATGAATATTGCAAAAATAAATTCATCGAATGACGGCGGAATGCGTGCATTGTGCGGATTCCACTTAATTAGTCCATAAATTACATTTTGCTTTCACGACTAGCACAATTCGACGCAGATTACCGGGTCGAAGCTTGCGAGTTTCAATTAGCGTTACGATTTCGCTAATCACGATGGTGCGATTTTTGCACATAATTACGGAAATTAATTAATATACGAACACGTCGAATTTTAATTAAATGTTGCAATCCATGACAAGCAATAGGTGTGAGCTCAAAAACAACAACAACAACATCAAGAGGGAAATATGTGAGAAGGAATGAAGGAAAATACGCAAAAACTTTGGCTGTCACTAAAAATAGCGTTTATCGGTTCGCCAATGTACACAAATATATGTCGGAATGAGGGAAGGGTAGGGAAAGTGCGCAGGAAAAAGTTGGCCATACATCAGTAAATACATATCTCAAAGTGTCAGCGAGTTGATTGATCGGGAAAATCTTTTTATGTTGTAAATAAATGCTTTTATCAGGTTTCCCATCCGACAACTTGCTTGCTGTGTTGTTGCGCACTTACGTCGTACAACACAATGAGGAAGCGAGCAGCAAGCAAGCAAGCAACGCGAGACGCGGAATTGCTGGGGAAAATGCGCTTGCTGGTTTGACGCGCCGCCACCCACTCTCGCGCCCAACGCGCTGGATGACGATCGAAAAGTGTTTTATGCGCGTTTAACAGCCGGCTGACATAAATGCGGAAAGCGTCAATGCGTGTGTCGAAAATCATCGCGCGGTTTTGTGTATGCTTCAAAATCTTTTTGATCTGCTTTTATTCCACGCAAATTACCATATGCTTGATTTATAAACATTTCCACAATCTCCTCTTTTATTCAAATTTTGCATTTACTTTAAAGCTGATTAATTATTTATCCAAATTTTAATACAATAGAATGATTACAACAATATGAGCCCAGATTTGAAAGTGTTGTATTTTTATATTTTTCATTAATTCAATTATTATGGCATTGATTAAATTATATAAACGCGGAAATTGTATCATGTAACTGATAATTTCATTATTTATTTGGCAATTTAACTAGTTAACTTCAACAACTAAGTAAAAACGAATTAGGTTAAGTTAGGTTATTGTTGGGTAACCAGCATATTTAGGGTTAAAAAAATTTTCCTCGCTCCTAAAAATGATTTTAATAATAATTTGTTAATTTTGCCATTATTGATATGATCGATATCAATGTAAATTATAAAAAATTCAAGTTATTACCTAATTTACAGTGATTACATAATTTTTTTCTCTAAAGTCTATGAGGGTAAGAATATTATACATATGTCGCTACAAGTGAGAAAACATTACAGCTTAGGTCGTGATGAGAGAAAACTTCCATAATTTAATTGTCTGCATTTTTGTTGTATTTTCCATTTTCCATTTTTCATTTTTCATTTTTCGTATAATCCGTTTTTCGTTTATATTTTGAAGCAGAAAACCACAGCGCACAACAATATAATCTCGTGATGCATATAGAATCGTAAAATACAATCAGAATCCTTTCGCTGCGCGACCATGGATCTTGGTTGTTGGTCTTGCCTTTGACGGCGCATTGCGATGCAATGGGCGAAAGACTGGGAGCAAATATAAAGCAACAAACATATATCAATGGGTCGTAATCATATATTATACATCCATTGTGTGCCATGCACAGGGGTGAATATATAAATTATATATTTCTGGATGTCGAGGACTCAACGAGGGCAGCCGCGCGTTATTGCTCCTCGGATGGTGCGCGTACGTCTGCAATTTTCATAATTTTTTTCTACATCTTTTCCGCACCGCATGGAAACGCCATGGTGCTTTATTGTACACGGGACCAACCTGCACCAGTCCTGACGCACATATATTATAAATACGCGATATTTTTCAACAAAAGAAAATCTACACTCGAAAAAAAAAACAGCAGCATGGAGCGCAGCAAAAAAATGAATGAATGATTCGCAAAATGAAAAATGAAGCATGTAAATAAAACAAATGCCCACTGTTCAAGAGATTTTTACAACTTGCATGGTTTCGTAGACGTTATAGAATATTTTATTCATGGAAATCGTAATTATTAAAATATTTTTACAGTAAATTAAGTTCAACTTGCACAATTATGATTAAAAATTTAAAATAACTAAAAATATAATACTGTACATCATTAAAAAAACGCACTAGGTAGAAAATCTGGTGCATGTTGGCACCGTCGTTAATTTTTAATAATGCCTTGCATAAAATAATCATTAACCCTGTGTATTCAGTTTCCTCCCTACTGAGCAGCAATTCTCTCGTTTCTTCTACTCGCGCACGCGCCTCTGCCACCTCCGGGCGGGAAGTTTGTAATATTTGCAAGAACGTTAGCATTAACAATGGCACATTTCTGTCGCTCGTTGTACGTACGAGTCTTGTGCGATTTTTGCGCGCACGTTTCGTCTTTTTCTTCCTCTTATTCGCGGCGCCATAAAAGGTCGACATATTTTCGCAGGCGGTCGTTCTTATCTCGCCGCCGCAGCGACAACGCTTCCGCTCTTCGCACGTCGAAGAGACGAGAGAGAGTCCTTCGCCGGCAGGACAATGTACGTACTAAACGCAGCCGCCAGCGTAAGGTGGGCTGTATGTAGGGTATGTATGTATGTATGCTGTGCGCGTTCCCTGTCCTATTATTATATTTGCACAAGCCCTTCTGCTGCTTCTTCGCGAGAAGCACGCTGTCACACTTTGCGCGCAAAAAGGAGACGCAAATACCGAATATAAGAATGAAGTGAACGTTGCGGCTGAACGCCGCCACAATCCACCGGAATTTACTTTTTAATTAAACTCTCGCTGGATAGGCAATTTAACTTTAAAGAAATGAAAATAGCAAGCGCCATCAAGGATCCTCAAATCTACAGCGTGTCTAAGGACGACGACTTTTTTAAAGCGTTTTATAAAGCCCTGCGCTAATTCTAATTGATAATTTACTTTACGTTTAATATTTTAGTAGCAAATAATCATTTTCCTTTATTTTTTAATTGAAAAATCTGACTGAAATCATTTATTCGTGGAAACAAAACAAAATTATGAATGCGAATTGAAGTAATTGTTTTTGACCGCTGGTGCACGTTTGAAAATTGGAATATTTTCATATTGGGCACATCCTTGATGGAAAAACTATAAAAGCAATAATTTAGCCGAAGCGGAAAATAAATGACTGCATAAAATCGACAGAGCGCCGGAAATACGCTGCGGATATCGCAAATATATAAACAATGAAAATCATAAATTTGTTTAGTTTGTTATTTTGTCATGTGCATAAGCCATAAATTAATCGATCAATCATGCATGGAAAATTACGACGGATGTATGAAAAAACAACAAACGATGGCTGTGCCGTGATAGTCGCTCTGCTGCTGCGTTGCTGTTGTTGTTGTTCGGGAATGATATAAAATTGATGAAATAAACCGACAATACTAATAGATACAATTGGAAACATATTAAAATGGCCGATAATGGTAAAAAAGTGCGCCGTGTATAATACCGAAACACTTTGAGTGAAACGGATGCCAAACGTCCAAAGCACATGTAGTGTACACGTTACGTTATGGAAGAGTGAGCGAAGAGAAAAATAGGAAAGCATATGTCCGATTGGCCGTAAAATCGGCATGATTGATTGCCAATAAACGTCGTTTACGTTCGTTCTCGTTCATTCAGCGGGGACAAAATAACATAAAAATAACTATGCTTGTTGTTCTTAGCGAATGCCACATTGAACGAGTAATTTTCTATTTAAACTTATTGAATTATTGAGAGTGAACAATGATAGTTACTTAATGGCCGAGGAATAATGACTATAATGGTTTTTTGTTATTAGCATTATGTAAAATTCGATTGTACTCAAATCTATAATCAGTTGTAAGCACTTATAGCTTATCAATTCAATGGCACAGAAGGATCCTTTAGAATTCTAGCAACAATGATAGTTTTATTAAAATACTGATTACAGATGGATAGAAGTAAGTAACAAATATAATCTCGTCCTGTCTGTAGCTACGTGTATTTTACTATTATCCTTCGTAAAATGTCTTGTGCTTTTGCTTTGCTTTTGTATGATAATGTATCATACTCATACGTTACATTTACGTACGTTTGGTGGCATGTTGCAGGACAGCAAGGATCACTTGTACCGTGTGCGTCCGTTGTAGTTCACATCATGCGCGCATGAATGTATTGCATAGGTGTATTACAAGTAGGTGCTTCATGTGTGTTCGTTGCACGGCTTGGAATATGTATCTAGGACTCGACATTATTTATTCATTTTATGTGTCCCGCTTCAGTGTCGCCTGGCGGTTGGACCGAGATGGAAAATGTGTCGCATAGGTGTAACGGAAAGAGGTGGCGGGGGCAGCAGTATGAGTGGCATATGTGCTGATATGGAAAAACGTTGTACCCTGCCAGTGTCGCACCACCATCATCATCGTCGTCCTCTTTCTAAATAGCGCACTAGCGCGCCAAAAACGGGAGAGAAAACTCTTTGCCACTCATTGCTTTGTTTATTGCATAACGTACGAGCGCGCACAATCCATTCCTATCTATTTATACATTCCACCGCGTATTAATTAACGCGTTTGCATTTGGATGTCACCACTTTGAAGTAGTTTACGAGTAGTACTCAACTTCAAATAACGGACAACACAAAGGGCACAATAAACAACAAGGTAACAGGAAAACATTGGTCATCAATCATAACTTTTCCTGATCCGTTTGCGATTTTTTCTGAGTGAAAGTCCAAGGACAAATTACACAAAATACATGAATAAACTTGAGTTTTCTCTAAAGCACTTGTAGTTCATGATTTTTACACATGAAAAAACGCAAACAGTTTTGCATTTCTTTCAACGAGTATGTTAACGGTGAGAAGAAGAGAGATGAAAAACGGAAAAGCTGAGCGGAAGCAATGCTTTAATGATTGCTCAGGAATGAATATGCATGACCTACTTAAAAACGCAAAAGCGAAACAGTGTGCCGGGTGTCAAGTGCCGTGATAATAATGCAATCTGAATGTAAGAAATACAGATCGTAAGAAGGTGAGGGCGCTGTTGAATGACACGTAAACGTGGCAAGCACACGCACTACGCGCTTCTTAATTAGCTGATTACTTATTTAATCTGTTTCGCGCGTTTTATTATTTGCGCGTATTAGCACGCGAATGAATAGGTACGTGCGCGACACTCGACGCATGTGCGTACGTCTATCTTTTGTTTGGCAGAGGGCGTGTGAGCGGTGCGTACGAAATTAAGCTCGTTTGGAATATTAATATATTACTCCTCGAGGGCCTGCAGCGGCATAATACGCACAGCCGTACCGTTCAAGGGGAATACTTCAACAAACAACGAAGCAGGAGGCACGAGCAAGGACGCGTGATGCGGGAATAAACAATAGCAAAGGGTTGCGTAAAGGGATGATGGCAAATATTGAAAGGACAAATACCTGAATGTGCAATTGTCTTAATTCATTATGAATTACCCTGAAATGTATCCAAAGAAGGATAATGAATATGTATGTGGATTAAGACCTCAGCTATGGCGTACTAAGTGTTCAAAGTAAATACTCTGAAATTGATGAAAGATATTTGATTACTTATCATATAGTAAAAACTTGATATAAGTGTATTTTGCTGCTGTACAAAACGCAGCACAAAGATACGAAGACACTAAGCGCTCATTGTGATATTTATGGTGGCTATTTGTTCGATGCGATGGCAGCGACGCCGACGGCGGCTGTTCGCGGCAGAGGTGGCGGCTGACGCCCAACAGTCCTGCTTCTATTTACTATTTATCTGTCCCAGAGGTGTCGTTTGACTTTATAAGGATGGGCGCCTGGCATTAGACCGATGAGTTGTATCCAAACCATAAGCTATGACATATCCGTCTGATAAAAGAATCTCCAATCCGTAAAACCCGCGCAAATATCAAGGAAACAGAATTTCCTCTGAAAATGTCTAATTGCATAATAATGAGTTGAAAACATAAATAAAATCAGAAATCATTGCGAAAATAAAGGAAACGTGACACTTTCATACATAAATCATTGGCAAATCCGCACAAAATAATAGCAATGTCCCGAATGTACAACGCTTCGTTATGGAAACGAGGTGATCGTACCTCATCGGGACGTAAAAGGTACACGAGTGCAAAAAGGAAAAACGGCGGAAAAGTAAGGACACAACTTTGACGTCACGTCGAGCGAAATTCAAGAACCATCTAGTGCTGAGAAGACGCGAAAATAAGATTTAACGAGTTTCACCATAAGCAAGAAGAAGAAGAAGAAAAGGATGATGAAGCAGACGAAGAAGGAGCTATTCAAATATCGTGTACGACAATTTGTGTCCTACTTGTGTGTGGTGGCGGCTGGCATACGGTATGTGCGCTATGCCTATTTCTATTTAAATTTTCGATTTAGATTCAAGATTTTCTCCTTCACCAGCGTCGCTGTACTCTCTTTCTTAAGCGTATGAGTTGTGCATCTTATCCTTATCGGTGTGCGAGTCCTGTCGCCAGTGCCAGTGGCAGGCACGCATCACCTGCTCGCATGTATGGCGCGCCGCCATCGACGCGGCATTAAAAATTAACCGCTCCAATGGAGACGTAAAACTCATCCGTCGCGTTTGAATTGATTCCCAATTGCGGGCCTTGCGCAATACGGGAGTGAGTGCTGGGTTATTAAAGTGTAATGATCTTCATCGAACGCGCTCCAAACATCTTCCACTCGCGCCCGATTATGCTATTATAATATGCGCGTGCAGTATGAAATCTCCATCTATGAATTACTTCGATTTAATCGCATATTAAAATTTTCATAGCCACATTAAATATTTTAATATAAATTTAATCGAAATTGTTCCTCCATACTTGTTTGTTCTATTATATACTTAATACTAAAGGCATACTTAATTTTTCAAATATTTATATTCACTTCACATTTACAGCATTTAGCACAGAAAGCAATATAAATCAATTAGCAAACCAACAGTAGCAAACATGGAGACGGGCAATAACCAGTGCACAAATCGCTCGGCGCGTTCAAGTGACTTATGCGTCGGGCACAGCAAGTGAATATGTGCACTAATGTCGAATGAATTATGGTTGTATGTTGTGCGTACGAGCGTATGCACAAACCAAATGAGAACGATGCCATCCAGAGAGTCGTATATTGCAAAGGCCTACTACCTGTACGCGGCGAGATGGTACGTAATTGAATGTAACGATATTAGTTTATTACGCGGTGTGATCCAACCAGGGTATTTCGGGGGTGTATTTCGAGCAGGACAGTGGAATTGAATTATTGGCGCATAATTACATCTGCTCCACGAACAGAGACAGTACGATGGAGCCGTAGGCGAGAGATGCCAGAGAAAACGCAATTTTCAGTCGACGGGAACGCGCTCGCACCTTGCCGCCATCGCTTAAACAATAACTTATACTTTATTGGATGTAAGGGGATTACATCGATATTATCTCGTAATGATGTTAGTTCTGCTTCGTGAATTATTAAGGTAATTTACTCATGATCGTGATGTGCGTTTCGTTTGTGTGTTAATCGAGGTTAATTTTATTCTATTCCAATTAATTTTATGAGATTTAAATCCATTTAAAAGCAAAATTTCGATTAAATTAGTGGCACCTTAAATTGTAACAAATAAATCTTGGTCCTCATTGTATGTAAGTTGGTTTCGCGGTAATGTTACAGCGGAGAATGCGCATAATGAGTACATAATACTGTATATCCTTAATTCATTAGTATTGTTCGTGTTGCATAGGCAACCAACCATTCACGTTCATATAATGCGTTATCCTTTGTATGTGCATCTACACTGCACGGAAATGTTTTGTCTGCGCGTCCTTCTTGCAAGTTGTATAGTTTAGCTGTTCGTGTATATCCCTCGGAATAGTTATCCTTATTCCTGAACATTTGTGCACGCATTTGTGAGTGTGTAAATTAATGTTGATTACCTGTTGGAAGGCTATTATATATGCGAGTGTCCTTGGAAGTTTTCACATGCAACTTGAACTAATCTCGGCGCACGCAATCATCCTATTCAACTACACAGTGTATAGCCGTATTAAATGAGGTTTTAACCGAATTTCAATGAAAGTTGCAACTAAATGTCAGAAATCATAATAGTACTTTAAGTGGATAATTGTTTAACGAAAGAAACGCATAAAATTTGAGAACAAGATGCTAAATATAAAAGTCATTTGTCAATTAACACTTTCTTTCTAGGAGAGAACACGGGCATAATTGCATTTATAGTGTTTTGTGCTGTCAGCAAACATTTGCAACGCATTCACTTTCGCGCTCATTGACGTTGGCTTTCATATCGAATGCGCGCACCCGTACTTTACGAGGCACTCACATATTTTATGACGTTACGTTTTATCGAAAGGCACTTTGTCCAAAGATGTTCGTTCGTTCTTCGTTTCATCGCCTCGAATTTCGCAATTTGCGCGCGGAGGAACACAAACTCAAAAGGCGATTGCAGCGATAAACGATCGCAATCATCTCTGTCGCCCGGGCTTTCGCGCGTCACTTAGTGTCGTACGCGCACGGTTAGTGCTCGCTAATAAATATTTTTTCGGAGATTGATGGGCGCGCGTGTAACGCGTGTACGAGGAAAATTAAGAGAATTCAAGGCTGCGAAGAAAAGACGCACGCTTTGAGTGAAAGCGGCAGCCGGAGCAGAAATAAAATGCGAATTGAGGAAAACGCGCTTTACGAGAGAAAAAAGAGAGAAAGAGGCGAACATCGTTGGTTTGAAGAGACCCTAATATACTGATTACATTCTTGTGAATCAGTCGACATTTCCACGTGGGAAATCATCACATCACTCATCCTGCGCACCGCCGCCGCCGCCGCCGCCGCCGCTCCGCGTGTTTGGCTGCTAAAGTGCTCGCCGGCGTTGCCAGCAACGTTGCCGCAGTCCTTCGTGCTTCCGCATCCTTTTTAGCAATGGCAGTCTTCCCGTTCGCGCGCACACTCATCGCCGCGTCAATGCTTTGGTTTTCCCATCAGGATTTTTCCTATAAATGCGCGCACGTACACGCGGGTACTTTCTATGCGTTTCATCGCAAGTCACACTGATGATAACGAACAAGATGTGGAAAACGGAAAATTTAAACGACTTGAATACAACTGGGACTCATTTAAATATTCTACTTATTAGTTTCATTCCTATTTCTCCCCTGGACGTTTTATTAATTAAATTTCTTGTTTTAAAACTAAAAGCAAAAATGCAGAATTATTAAATAAATTTAAAAAATACCAACGTTTTTATCATGAGGAGAATGCCTAAAAGAGTATAAAGGGTGCGCATACTTGCCTTGAGCAATCTGCTCATCACAGGCGGGGAAATAAACGTAAAAATAAAAATAACGCATAAAGCAGGCAGCAGAGAGATGAGGAGAAATAAAGAAGTGAAAGCTTGACTTTCCCGCTTTTTTCCTCTGCGCGCCCCCTAAGATTTCTCGCAAGCGTCCGTCTTGCAAACAACGCAGCGCGCGTGTTTAGAGCACCGAGGCGTGAAAATGTGTTCTATACTTTGCGCAAACCTAGCATACAAGTGGACTGCGCTTTATTGAAGCCTTGAAGAACGCGGAAGGAAGACAAAGTCCACACGCAATACTCAAAGAACCCGGAGGGGGTTGCAATGAAAGCGCCAGGTAAAGTGATATGAAAGCATTGCGGCAATTAGAGATTTTTTCGAGTGTTGTTAGGACGTGCAAATATGCACAAAAAATGCGAGCGCTAAGGGAAGGATATAAAATAAGATGGGGTTGGAATTTCTACAGGGGTGAGCTAGGATAATAAGGAGCGGCACATTTTTCCAGAATATTCAAACAGTTTAATAACGAGGGTGTCTTCGTATCATTAATTATCGTTTCAAATCATTTGTTTAAGAATGTACCCAACCATAAAAAATGTTGGAATTTCTGAAAAATTTAATAAGTAATGCAAACGCATTTTTATAGAATCCCTATTTGTACCGAAATAATGAGATGAATATGCTTTGCTTAACTAATACGAAACTGGGAATAATTGTCCTCGTTTAATGATAATTTTCTGCTAGTTTAACTATGGGAGATCAAATAGTAAATGTACAAACTAGTACCATAAAGCATATTATAGTATCCAGTAAAGGCATTGATTGGTCATTAATTACAGGGTTGTCAGATTATTTACTGCACGGACAGGATCATGCGTTGTAAGTCAGTTAATAATAATATTATTAGTTTTGTGTGGCGCGGCTGGGCCGGATACCGGAGCAGCGTAGACCGTGACACGAGCGAGTAACACACTTAATGCATGATTTAAAGGTTTTAATTAAAGGACGAAGTCGATGTATCTGGTCGGCAGCATTGGCGCGCGCGATGCTGCTGCGGATGGCTCAATGGCCACTAAAGCCTTGTCGTCTATCGCGTGCGCCCTAACGAAGATGCTGATCGCAACAACCAGGACGAGATTTAATTAGGAGCGTAATGGCTTTACACAAAAGCCTCGCCGCTGAGTCTGCCCTTCGTGTGCGCGTTTTCCTCCCGATCGCTTCGACCCTTTTTAATCGATACCACCATTTACCTGTACGTATGCGCAGCCCTTTGTTTTTCAATGGCTTCCCGGGGCTTTCCAGTTAATAAATTGAATAACCAACTAACGATTTTAATCAACGGTAGGCTGGAAATTATTATTTGGACTTTTTCCAAATTGGACTAAGTAACTTAATTGGGTCAATCTATTAACAATTAATTTACGTAAATAGAAAATTCAATTTCCCATCGAGATAAATTCTGAGCGATTTTTAATTAGCTTGCTGATGTTGCCAAATAAGGCAAAAGTCCAAATAAAATTAATAATAGAGAATGTGAAGGATGGAATAAGAGAATTGAAAGAAAGATATCAAACATGAAGAAATTAAAAATGAAGGAGCAAATTGGTTCTGTCAGGAATCTCAGGTTCTCTTTTATCTCACAAACGCCGCCACGTACACCCGGCTGGTTGATGGGGCGGTTGACGTGCGTTTGTATGCCGAGGCGGCCGAAAGGATGAGCCAACACAACGGGCAGTTTGGTGACGCGCAGAATACACACGAACACAAACACTCATCGAGCTCGTCCGTACGACAGGAACGAGATAAAAAGGAAGCGCAAATGTGAGTAAAAGGAAACGCGTAAGTAAGCTTCGAATGTGCGCGCGCGCCGCTCTCGGACGACACTCAAACGAGATTGATTGACGCGCCAACTTTGCTTGATGGACAATCACATAAAAAACTCTTTAACTCCATAAGTATGACATTAAAGTTATTGTCTGCAAATGACTTTTTCCTCCATCATGTCGTATATCTCCTAATTCTTCAACAATTCGCGAATCACACTTTCAATTTACAATATCTTCCATGAAAGTTTTGAATAAAATAATACATTTTACGTCAAGGCAAACGCAAAGAAAAATCATTTTCTATGAATTGCAAGTTCGCAAATTGCATGATCCAGTAGAGGGCGTACGTGTCACTTGAACAGGACAATACGTATGGACGGAGGCACACGAAGGAGCTCTTAATATTCACAAGCGACTTGTCAATTTCGGCACAAGTGCAACTGCACGTCCTCTGCCACTTTTCGTTATCGTTACACTCACTTCTAATATTTACAAGGCGCTGAGACGCGTATCTAGTTTGGCGTTTCCTCTTTTTCGATTCGCCGTTTGCCAACTTTATAAGTCATGCTACAGAGCGCTTGAACACGCGAAAGATGCATTTCGTCGAAGAAGAATTATCCGTGTGCATTTTCGCTTCTGTTGCTGGCGGCGTAAAGTTGAGTAATACTGTATATGCATCGCTCATTTTAGTCGATTTTACGTCGTGAGCTCGTTGCGCTTTTGTGCACGCTGTATGCGAATGCAGAAGTGTGTCAGAAAGCAGCGTCGACGAAAAGTTTATGATGCGCGCAATGCGTGCATGATTTTTAGACGCGTGTGCATTGCCAAAGAGATAATCATAACGCGAACGAGAAAAAGTGCACATCTTTATTTGCATTTACCTACTTTTGCGCGCATGCAAATCGCACAAAATACTTGAAATACGAGACATAACATCTTCTTTACATTTTTAAATATGAAAAGAATTCTCGCTTACCGACTACTGAAATAATTAAATAGCAAAAGTTCGTTGACATGAAAAAATTTCAGTTACTTACTGTAATATCCCAAGAAAACCTAATGCAACATGTGCGTGTAAGGACGAAAACTCTTGGCGTACGTTTTGTTGGCTTCGTGCTTAATAGTATAGCGAGCATGCGCATAAAGGCATACAAATATACACCTAGAAGCACATGGACTTGATGCACATGCAAGTGTGTAGACTTGTTATTATAATAAACTAGTAATTATCCTTTAGTAAGTGGGCGTAATCGTGCGAATGTTCTTGCATTTTCCATTTTCATTCCGTTGGTCAGCCGCACGAAGCGCCCTCTCGGTGTTGAACTTAATGGTCATTGGAACGCATTATAACGACATGTGTAGCACCAGAATAACACCGAATGGGTGTTGGATTGTTATAATTACGCTAAAAATGCAAGAAACTCGAACGAAAACTTCCTTCAACTCGAAGAACGAGATCCAATCAGCAGAAAAAGTTTCAGTGCGCGCTTTATGCGCTAATTACAAGCTCATTTATTGACATATTAAGGGCGCACAACTTTTAATTATTTCATTATTAATTCAACATTATTTTAACACTGCCAATTAGCTTTAATGGAAAATCATCAATTCATTATCAAAGTTGGAATATGTTTCATTGATATATGCAAAAAAGTAGCAAATAAATCTTATTAATTCCAACAAAAGAGAGAGCTATAACACTAGCGCTCCATTCTTTTGTGCGCGCATCTATTAAATTGCCGAACCGGAAATGCAGCCATTGTGTTTATTTATGCAAAGCAGTGCGGTAGCGGCGTTTGCACCTTGCAGCTCAAAACATCAACGAAATAAAGCACGGTCGAACAAAATGAAGAAGTAGGAAGAGGTGAAAATGCATACAACAGCGCGATTGCGGTTTCCTTCGTTTAATTAAAAACCCTGCCGCGTTGTTGAGCATCTGCCTCAACACGTGTATTGCGCGCACAGAGAGCCGTTGCATTGCAATGCAGCGCACTGCGCTATTAACAGTTTCATTACGTTCGTGTGGTGCGCCGTCCCTCACGCTTCATCATTTCTCAATTCAAAGACACGATTCAAAGCAAATGCTCGTGACGATTCCGCATTGCCGCTTGAATTAAAAATGTACAAAGAATTCAATGCTTTCATGATAACAAACGCAAGCGACTCGAAAGCGTCTTGTCTGCATCTTCAAACGCATCAAATAATTTTCTATTCACCGATACGTAAATCTGATCAGTTTTTAATTATTATTTTTGTGGCTGTGTTTTTCCGAATTTGAATTAATTTCAATTAACATTCCAAACCAAAACTGTAAAATTAAATAACATGGAATTAATGAGCTCTATTAAGAGTAATTCCACAAATTATTAATTGCTGGAACAACACACTCGGCCTGACTCATCATTTTTGTATAATTTAAGTACCAGTTATCACCGCGCATGCATGAATGATGAGTGTACGCACCGATGGAACAAGCAAACGCACGAAACGAAAATGAGCAAAAAATCCCCGCCGAGTTTGACTAATAAACCCAATTAACCCTTTCAATTACGCGTAGGTCAGTCAGTAATAATGAATATCATAAATTTTTCGTCGTTTCGTCGCGTCAACTCTCAGTATTGGTGTGAGTGAATAACACGTAAACGCGCTTGATTAAAATTAAAATTAAGTATTCAATACTTAATTCGACGACCCGCGGAGCATCCAACTTGTGAACGCACCTTGTACAGGAATGTAATTGTGATTTATGAATCACCCATATGCACGCACTTATTTTATTCATTTGCTGGATGTGATGACAAACACTAATTCCAAGTACATTTAACCTTTGTGACATTCACTCTATTGCATTTAGTTATAATTGTTTAAGTCGGTTTAAATAATTCTGGGAAATTGTTAAGTTGCATTTGCACCAGAGCAACATTTAAATTTTTATGTTATTCGTTGAATCATGATCATGTTGTCTTATCATTTGTTAAAAAAGGTTGCTTCTGTGAAAATATCATTATTAGTATATGAACTGTGATATTCTAACTTCATTTTTGGCCAAAAATAAGTTTTCGTTTGACTAGCTAACATTATCTGAAGTTGAGAAATGTAACTGACCTCCCCGATCATACTTAACCTCAATTTTTACGCCAAATGCGAAATGATTACACATAAGAGAATAAAACTGATAGCGAATACTCGTTCAAGAGGCATTTTTCTCTTTTACTTTTTTCGTATACGCGACGATGAAAAATTGCGGACGCAGCGCAGTGTTAATTCCGATTGATAAAGTGAAAAATGTCTCGGCTCTCACGCGGGCCACCAACGCAACTGGAGTTCTATAAAAAATTGTTGGGAATATTTTCTCAGCTTAATCGTCCTTTATAGAAAATCACCCGTAAAGAAAGAATAGGGCATAACTAACATAAATTTGAAATTATCAATAAAAAATAGGAATCTATCATAAAAAGACAAAACTTATCCCTTAATATCCATAAGAAAAGGAAGAAAGAAAAGCGCAGTTTTTGTGTTATTCAATACCCTCTTGCTATAGATGAATACCAGAAGCAGAGATGATCCTTATGCTTTAAGTGCACTGAATAAAAACCGACAATTTCACTAAATCATTTCAGTATTAAGTGCACAGCAAACAGGCCAAGTGCGCGAGCAGGGCAAGAACTACAAGAAGTGGAAGTAAAGACGACGAGGAAGAAGAAGAGTTGATGGAATGAAATAAAAGTGCAAAGACATTGAATGAGCCGCTGAATGCGAATACCAATGTCATTTACGAAGGCATTTTCAATTTTCGCCGAGTTTTGAATGTACACTGGCGTGTTTTTGCGCCCATTTTCTTGTCGGCGGAATTCACTTAAGTGCTTCGCATTTTGTTTGGACACGCGCCACGCTCTTTTTATTACGTATTAAAACACACAAAGATGGCGCTCAACGAGGAGGCAGGAACAAAGCGAACTTCGCTAGTTGCGTGTCACGGTCAGCAATTTCGCACAGGTACATTGCGAAACCTTCGAATTACGATCGCTGATCGTCTATTGATCGCTTCATCGATATGATTGGCGCGGGAGACAGACGAGGGAGAAGAGTGCGCGGAAGCTATTAGTGAAAGCAGAGATAATAACGGCGTCGACTTTCAAGAATCGGTGCTCGTCTATATAAAGCACACTTTGTACATGTGCAAAAAACGTCGATACGATTCGAACAATGACGAACAAAGATGAGCACGCAGGCCCTGCCAACAATAAAACCCAAACAATATTAAAGAAGATCAAAGGTGAGCCTGCCTTTTACACAGCGAGCTGACTTTCCCTATACATCGTTTACAATATCATGCTTTTCAAGCGCCGAATTCAATTTATATTCTTGTTATAATTCCCATTCAGTATTTTGTTGTTTCAATTAACATTAAGTGGCACTGATACACGCGCTTCATGCAAAAGGAGTGACTTTTCATTCAGCGAAGTAGACCATAACGTTTTCCGCGAAATCCGCGTTCAATTATTTGATAAAAAATTACCTAATCCGAAATAGAATAGTGCCGGTGCGCTTCACGAGCCGGATGCGAGATGACTGGAGATTTATCTGCCGACATGCAATTTATGTTGCTTGTTACTTACGGAATGATTACACGTGAACATCGGGAATTGGTTTTTCCAATTCGAACGCCGTCTGTGGGAGAGCGACGCATGTGTGTGCTTACCTGCAACGAGAAAGCAGAAAAATTCATGAAACAGGTGAAAATAAATGAAGCGGATTGTATAATGGTCGAGATTGTTTTTGATTACGCTTTCAACGCTTTTAAGCTTGCAAATAATTTATCAAACATTCAATGTATATACTATTTTTAGTATGGGTATACAAATATTTGAAATACGTGAAATCTAATGCACATTACATGCGAATTAAATAAATCAGTAGAGATACGTGTTCTTTCATTATATTCCATTAATAATTTATGAACGAGCTGGGAATGGTTGCAATGTTTTGCGAGTATTGCGACAAATTCTAGGTTTGCAATGCATTTTGGAGGCGGTACTGGCTTTTGTATGGAACTTTAATTGCGTCAGTTACAAACCCCGTGTGTAAATTAACTTGCATTACCACTGGCAACACTGCAAGGCAAATAATGAGCATGCAACCATGTACAGTGTATTAAAAAATGGATGCTTTAGGTGATTTAAATAGGAGTTTTTCGGGGCTCGATTTGGTGGAATTTGTTTAATTCATATAAGACTTTTGTGGGGGTGGCGTGTGTTACAGCCGTGGAGCGTTAATGAAACAGAACGTTTGTGGTTAAGTGGGTGTGAAAGGGTATGGTTGACTTTGAGGATCGGCGAGGGGCGGCAAGAAATAAATATCAGCTAGGCCGCCGAGTCGCGTGGAAATGTGAGCTGCCCGCCCTTAACGTGTTCCCGTTTCCATCGGGAATCGTCACGTTTGACAATTATGATGCCCGCAGGTAACGTTAGTGAGTCCCCCCAATCACTCCCCAAGTACATTGTCATGGACATTCCCTGTTTTCCATCGCGTTATTTCACCAATGTGTATAATTAACTTGTTTTGGATGAAATTAAAATTACGCCGGTAATTTTGAAAATTCCGATTTATCAGAGTGCATCTTTTTAACATAATTTCGCAAAGGGCCAAGCAGAGATAACAAAATTAGAAAACAGAAGAACCCTCTGGAAAATAATTTGGCAAAGGTCAAACAAATGAAAGAGAAAAAAAACGAAGAAATCTCAAAAGAACGATCTGCTCGAAGAATGAATCTGAAGAAGTGGATTGCGCATCTAACGTTCGTTACTTCGCCTGCGCGTATCTGCAAAAGAGGGCTGCATTCCGAAACGTAGTGCTATCTTGATTATTACATAGCATTACGTTTTCACTGGCAGGCGGCCGCTGTCCTTACTCGTGCCATTTTTACCGCCCCCAGAAGCGTCTTCGCGTCGGCCCCTGCCTCGCCTGGCCGTGATAAGATACGGCCGTTATCATGTCGGCAAAGCTCTATTATCTCCTCGACCGGGAACCCGAAAATATCTATTCTAATCTCAGTCCGTTGCAAGGCTCACGATTCAAGACTTTCTTTCGTTTTCGTCTAGTGTTACTGTTGTAACTATAGCATTCAGCATTTTTGCATTTAAAAATAAAAGTTGTTTGCGTGTATTTGCAATGCTGTCGCAAAAATATTACTAAAATAATTCCTATTCTCTAAATAGGGTTAATAATAAAGTTCAGTTGTCAAAACATAAAAAACCTGAGAAGCCGTCAAAGAAGAAAAACACTTATTTCAGAAATTGTGAAATCGACACCAAACTGCAACAGTGCTGTCAAGTTTCATGTGTGGCGGATTCAAGTAAGCAGACAGGCGGCCCGGCCTGCTGACGATATGGGTGGCTTTTGTGCGCGGGGGCGGCAGGTGGCCCAAAGCATGAACCGATGGGTGAACACATCCCTATCCCATCCATTCGCAAAACATACACGGATAACTTTTCCACAAACTGCACAGAATTTCGCACAGTTGTGAAATGCAGTGGCATTTCCCAATGGATTTTAAGCTCGGCGTTGCTTGCGCTAGTTTATTTATTTATTTATGGAGTGTAAAAGTTACAAAAATTGTTACTTTGTGCCTGTCGCGTCTGTATTATTAAAAGTATACGATTGTTGTGCCAAAGTATTTCTTTCTTCAACTTCACTTATTCTTGTTTCGTTCTTCATGCGTGAAATCTCAGTTGTCTATTTTGTTTCAAACTTTTTATTCTAGTAAAATACACGTAAATATTCTATACCTACTGCCTTGAGATATATCTTTCTTAGCAAAATTATTTTTCAAATAATCACGAAATTATAATATTAATTATAATATTAAATTAATCTCTGTGGTATTTATTTCTATTCTTAATTATTTGCTGCTTCTAGCTGTCAAAACTACATTTTATTGTCTTCAAAAAACTTTTCTTTAGCGATTAGATAATGCTAATATTTAGTAATTTTATTCATTCTGATTCACAAATTTTAGTCAAATAAATAGTTGAAATTCAATAGTTTACTTTACTGTTGTGACTTTAAGGCTTTCTCGAATAACTAAGCATTTATATTTATTTTAACATTCACTTCAGCAAGGATTGCTCTGGATTTGTCGATTGCAAGACAATGCCAAACCAACTATTCTTCAATTCCATTTATATTTTGCATATAGTTTTCAAAATAATAATAGTCATAAGATTTTGATGTAAAACAAAATGAAGCCAATCTACAAATGTCGATCAGTTGTCTGTTATCCTTTGTCGTATGGCACAATTCGAGAGATGTATCAACGATCGATTGAAGGAGAGGACACGAATATGGGACATTCGAAACATGCTCCACGTGCACTCATGCTCATGTTCATCCTGTTTGCATACATATACATATAAATGTATAAATACATATAAATGTAATATCCTCACTGAAACAGAGCACACAGGTGAGATAGATATGTATCCTTGCCGCATGGATATGCTCGGCGTATTTGTACAACGAAAAGAAAACGAATAAAATATGTCCATGTAAAATACAACGAGGGAAAAAACGTGCAATATGATAGAACACATAATAAAATGTGTTCGGGAATAAAGACAATATTTTTACCATGAGTATGCCTTGTAATAAAATTGAATTTACGAAATATGTTTATGTTCCTTACAGGAATAATGCAACAGAATTTTATCGAAGAAGATCTATTATGAATTGGCTAGAAATTATGTTTATGAAATTTAAAATTATGGAAGGCATGTGGTTGGAAATTTCTAGACATTTTAATTTTTTCTTTTGCAAATTTCAATGAACTTGTCCAGGATTCAAGTCTTTAAGTTAACATGTGCACTCACTTCCCGTATCAGTTGATTTTAGAGCTGCACAGGCGTTCGTTTTGCCCAAATAGTGGCAGTGGAAGTAAGGTGAACGAGGCACACTAACCGAATGAAACTTTGCGCGTTTCTTTAGCCGTCTCTCAACGTCGAAGTTACTTTACTTCCTATCCGGCCATTACCTACTTCTTCGTAGCTTTTCTGCGATCCTGAGGCACACAAGCATATCGCGTCTGCAGCGCGCGTACCAGCATATACATGAAAATAAGTAGGCGACGTAGTTTAAGATACAAGATAAGAATCTCGACTGCAAAACTGGAGGAAAGCAGAGCAGAAAAGGAGCGTGTTTCAAGCAGGTGTAGGTACAGGCAGAACGAGTATATCCGGTGGGTTTGCGCATCCTGCGACTTTGGGGATGTTTATTTTATGTTTTCATTAGCGGTCTTCGCCGAGTCGGGCGCGCGCATAAACTTTACGAACAAGACTCGTTGCGCACGAAGAGTTTCAACGTCTTCGAGGCGTTGTACACGGCATCGGTTTGCCATTAGACGGTTAGTGCGCCATCGATGACAACAACATCAAACTTTCGGGAGTAGAACGCAACAAAACGTGCACGAGAACAAGGAGGAGGACGACGACGACGAATACGCGAATAAAACAAGTGCATTAACCGCATATGCGCGACGGAAAGTTGGCTCATTTCGCGACGCGTCGCAACTTTATCGTCAAACAAGAAGTGCACAAAAAGCACTTTGTTTGCACGCCGCGATTGCACTAAATATTAATGCATTTGCGTGCGCGAATATCAGCGGTATATTTATAAAACCATAGAAAAAAATTCATTTGTATCACAAACATTTATAGACTTGTGAGTCGACATTTTTCCTAATGCGATTGCGTTGTGTGTAATAAGCATTAGAAATGAACGGAAATGCATAACGTTGAAGGAAATGCACGTTTGAAGCAAGAAAACGCACGCAATAGATGTGTAAGCGCCGCATGCAAAAAGTGGGAGCTTCTTAAAAGCTTTACGCTGGAAACAGGAAGGAATTGCATTATGTTTACATTAAGTTGCAGCGTTGAGAAAACGCAGAACATGAGTGAACCGAAAGGGTGGAAAGTGTTTTTTTCCAGTAGTGCGCAACGATAAAAGCTTACGCCCATAAAGCAGAGAACTCTAAATAAATTGCTTTTGTGTTAACTTCAAAATTGGTGCGATGGATTAAGTAGAGGAACAAATGGAGGGATATCTATTATTAGACAATTAGGAAATTAGGTGCTTGTTAAATCGTAATAAAATAAAATAGAATGCAATAAAGCGAGTAATACGACAGGGAGTTGAACAACACAAAACGCCGCTGATGACAAGAAAGCGAAGCGAAGTATCAACGCGCTGGCATGCCATAATACCAGGGCATGTATAACTTATGAAAATATCTGATTGAAAATATAATCGGCATGCATCGAAGGCAATTACGTATATAGAGTAATTACTATCGATTTGCTTCGAAATGTTGACAATGTCGTGTCGCTTTACCGTAACAAATGCACAAAGTGGAACGTCAATTCGGTTTTCAGTTGCAATGGATCACAGGAAAGTGCATAAATCTATACGAATTTGGGCAGTTTAAAATCATGTCAAGCAAATTTATGTGACAATTGAAATTATCTCTTTACAAAAAAGAAAATGTAACCTACAAAATTACAATTAAAGCTGAAAATTTATTTTTTCATACGTTGATGAACAATAGTAATTGTTAATTATGCAATTTCACTAACTAACTAACTAAAAAACAATATAACATATTCTACTCATTAAAATTCATTAAGCAATATGAACCAACTCTGAATGGATTGAATTGTTAATAAATAACGCAACAACATAATCGATTGATTACTTGCCGTTTTACTGAATAAATATTTAAAATGCCCATTAATATTTAATCATTCGACTTCCAAGCATTGCTCACTCAGTCACAGTAAAAATAAATTTAACATACCTACCAACTAATGAATCTCTTACAGCTCTGTCTCGTCACATAATTTAATTAACACTGGGTTTTGCAATTCGTAATTCAATGCATAAAATTTGTCAATGCGTAATTTATGAGCACTATAAATTATCGCATATGGAAAAACTTCTTTTACATCTGCTGTTGTTATTTATGATGCGGTTTCGGTTTATCATTAAAATTAATTAAATTCATTCAATTCGCTAATGCGTCGTATGTGAATTGGAAAAATATGAGAATAATCCAGGTTCATTTCATGCCATAGGTCGCTGAATTTAATTAATTAAAAATATATATTCATAACGGGCTTTTGATACTAATAGTGCGAATTGTGCGCGCGCTACCATCGTTCGCTTTATGCTAGTTTAATCAAAAAGTGTCGTCCGTTGCTTGCCGAAGTTATTTATGTCTTGCAGCCGCCTAACGTTTAGTTAATTAAAAAATAGTTTTGCAACTTTCAAACGCAGCGAGTTATTTCTAAAGAACGCTAACTTCATCTCCATCGTTTTAATATAACAAGATGGGAAATACCTATACTCCTTAAAGTTTCTCATCGGCGTTATAGTTTAATTGAATTTTAAAGAATTACCTAGTAAATATAAAAATTCATGAGTAAAATTAGATTGGATTTCATTCAATCTCATCCAATCTAAGTTATTAAAATTAGTAATTAAAATAGTTGTCATTGATTAAAAAATATACATACATTCAATATCTATTAGTGGAAGTGCCTAACTAATTAAATTTCTGGAATCTTAAAGAAATATTTTTCTATTTGAATTAGTAAAATAAGATAGATGAACAATGACATTCTAAAGTAAAATCCCTAAAAAGACTTCAAACCCATAATTTTTAGAGGCGAACCTGAATAGTAAAGGTGGACTATGTCCAGGACGTGGAGTCCTTCTTCGTCCTGTCGCGTTACTCGCAGCTAAAGCAGTGAATAGTGAGGTTATTCGAGACCGCACCAAGAGACCCACAAAAGTGTACGCCGATTCAACGAATGAACGCCTGTAAAGCCGTTTTTCAGCGGTAATCTGTTGGCGCGAAGATAGATTGCGAAGGCATTGAGTCGAACTAATCCGACTCTACGCGCAAAGGCGGCAAGGGGCAGAAAGCGTTGCGGCGACATAAACCAAAAAGACCACAAACTGTTTTCTACTGTTTCTCGATTCATAACAATTACGAGGAACAATTATTTATAATTCTGCGCATTTGTTTTGTTTAAAGCAAACTTTAAATAGCCACTAAGTAACTCTGAAACAATTAAACGCGAATGGAAAACAAATATTTTCCGGGAAGCACTTACGGAGATTAAACGAAGTAATAAAATCGCAATAAAACTTAATTTATGTATGAAAGTTCAATTAAGCGGCAGGTCAATCAAGTGTGTAATAAAGGCAAGCGGAAAGAGGGAAGAAAAATCGCGTCCGCTGGAGGAAAGCGTTCGGTGAATCGTGCAACGCAAAAGGAAGAATAAGGGACGAATTGGTGAATTAAAGGACAATATCGAACGTGAAACGTTAAAAAACGCTGTTAGTCACATTCCACGAACGGCGCCAGTATCGTCGAGAGACGGAACGGCGGAGGAAAGCGAGAAATTGGAAAGAAAAGTCGGGACGCGACATTTGGACATGATGGTAGCAGCCGGCACGCAGTCGGGCGACGCGCAAGGATATAAGAATTCCGATCATGCACCGAATGGAGATGTCTGATTAAGGAAAGTGTCCTCGGTAGGCTCATTACAATCGGCGTCAGTACGTGGTTAATCTGCGTGCTTAGCGAACGTTTCAGATTTTTACGATCACGCTGATTGTCTTATACTTTCGCCGAAGCAGAAATTGAAGATCACTTTAAGATAATTCCTATCAGGCTAAACAAATCCTTCAATTAAAAGATGTAATTTCAGTGTCAAAAACTCAAACATTCACCAAAACGCAGGAGGCAATAAGAAAATTTAAAGCATTTTTATCTGTTCGTAAGAAAGCAGAGTCTCAGTGCAATTTCCCCGCAGCAATGGATTCGTTCATAATTTCTTCATTCTGGTTCCATTTCAGCACGATTTGCATTTGAACGTAATGGGAATCGCGAACGATATGGTGCAGTCTTAAATTCACAGCGAACGTCGTCCTTTTGGCTTCTTTGCGCGTGCTTGCTTCGCCGTGTAAATCCGAGCAGCTCGCACACATATCTCTGCGGCAGTCTTTTCTTTGATTCGCGCAGCTCGTGCGCGCTCGCCAAGTGGAATGTAATTTTTATGCGGCTGCAATTATGCGGAATAAAAAGTTATGCATATATATCTGCGTGCCCATCACTCGAGAGAGCAGCAGCAGTTGAATTATTAAGGCGGCGATAAAATTCGAACGAGCGTCGTATTATTATTGCGAACGCGCTTTGCTCGCTACTAATACGCCGGCGCATCTTTATGCATTACGAACGATCGCTCGCGAGAGCAATGTGATCGGCGAAACGTGCTCAAATCGCTCGCAACTGCTCCAGCTATATAGTTTTATTCAAATTAAGGAAGTTACGGCTAGTTACAACTCTTGACTGACTATGCCTGCGTTTACAACACTAAAAAAGCGAAATGAAATGGCAAACTTCTTATTCTTCTTCTTCTTCAACACTTCATCGTCCACTTAAAGAGCGTTCAACGTGAGATTGTCCAAGTTTTTCAGTTGGAACAATTAAAATTTTATTTCGTCTGCTTTTTAGCTTCGTCAGTGGTAATTTTACGCTGGAAATTATTTAATAATAACGGCAAGTTTATTGTATAACTTTAACTTTAAATATTAATCAATAAACCGCCGTGTCTAAAAGGAAAAGCTTAAAGTGGCTTAAACCCTTTGAGTAGAAGGTTGATGTATGAAAATTGATTGATTTAGTGAGGTTAACCACGATGCTTTGCGCTCTTGGTTGAGTGTACGGTTTTCGAATACACCGAACGAGCGCGGTTTTTCCTCACCAGCCCGGAGAGTTCGAGTAAATATTGAATTTTATCGATAAAGTCAAACAATATCATCAGGCCGCTCGAATGGCGGGCGCGTGCGGCTTAAACAGAATATTAATTTCTATATAGATGGCGCACATTCATCCACCGGCCACGCCATCACTCAAGCACGTGTATACGCACTACATCACGCCCGTAAAGTTGAGCAGTTCATCTCGTCAGCCGCCTCCTGCCTCGCCACCGCCGCTGCTGCCGCTGCTGCTGCTGCTGCTTGATGATGTATATGTATTTGCAGTTGCGTCTAGTTGAACAGACGTTGAGCAACTTGGCGCGTCGCCGCTCAAAACACAAACAAAAGTGTTAAATTGCATCCACCTCTCTGCCGTCTCCGTTTTCAGCGCGCGCATTTATTACAGAGCAAGAACACGCCAGGCTGATGCATTCGATTAATTTCAAGCGATAAATAATCAACTCAAACACGAACATCCAGAAAGTGTGCGTCTTAGTGTCGTATTCAAGTTTTAAAACTCGGCGGGCCGCATTTTTGATGCACCAAAAGTGCATTACTTAGCACTTAATAAGTGTCATAAATTACACTAGTGTTGCTCCAGTAACTCTTGATAAATTTTATCACTCTTTTTTCCAGCACTACAATAAGGGTTGTTTTAATATTCACATTCGCAAGATGCAACATGCAAATGCACTTACAAAGTGCACCATTTATCTT
This sequence comes from Aleochara curtula, assembly GCA_963978815.1. Taxonomy (NCBI): domain Eukaryota; kingdom Metazoa; phylum Arthropoda; class Insecta; order Coleoptera; family Staphylinidae; genus Aleochara; species Aleochara curtula. The sequence continues at coordinate 11,268,649 of OZ022216.1, read as the reverse complement.
TTGCATTTTATGTGAAGTTTTTTAACATTTTGCGTTTTTTTTCGAAGCAGGTTATAAGGTTCTAATAAAGCAGTAAATCAGAGGAAAAAGTATGGGAAAATAAAGAAAAATTAGCCAAATTATTTCTTGGAAATGCTCATTGTAATAAAACACTTGACGCTCATTTGGTGGGCTTTCACTTCTTTAAGAGACAAGAGCGCAATGATTAACTGCCCGAACGCAACAAGGACACGGGTTGAATAATTACGCAATGAAATTTTTAGGCTTGACCATTATTCACATTTTCATTCATTCATTCTTTACGCTTTTTTCTCCTTTCCCTATTTCGAGTTTCACGTTCCTGCGACAAGACGATAATTTTTCCTGCGCTTCAAGTGCTCCTTGCCTGCCATTTGTTGCGAAACGTGTTGAACAACTTCAGAAATTCCTGCGCGTTAAATGAGCTTTTTGTCTAAACCTAATTGATGGCTTAATTATCTCTAATTAAATATTTTTTATTTGTGAATTGATCATTTTGCATTTGTTTATGATGATTTTTGAACATGTACATTGTTAATAAATAAAATCCATGAATTAAAATCATCAGACGCCTCTTCACATGCTAATATTACGTTACAATACGCGTTCATTTTTTACTCGCTCTCGCGTTCCGCAAAAATGTTCAATACGTTGATGGGCATTGTGCGTTTGCTGACGGGCGCGCGATGCTTGAATTATCCATGCGGAATGCAACACACGTCCATTGGCGTCCATCGGAGTGTCGATCAATTATCCGAATGCATTCGAACGCACACTCCTGCCCTATATATTTTCAAAATTCTGAATGTCTTTGTCCGTGTGTTTCAATTACAGTGTCGAAACGTACGCGTGAACGCGAACATCGCGTTTGAATACACACGCAAACGCATTCAACTGAAGAGCAGGTTCGAATGCAACCACTCGACAGCGCAAATACGCTTAAGAATAGCACATGATTTTTTTGGTTGATATTTCCATCAAATGTTCGATGATAATCTAATTAGTGCAACTTGTTTCACAGAGTTGCAAATTCTACACTAATCAACAACAATGTTGATCATCTAGGATTTTCAACACGTTAGGCAATTTGGCTGTCACAATATTGAGCCAATTTAATATGAATTTCATTTGGAATCATCTTGTCAAACAATGTTATCCCATTATAATTAAATTTTGCTTAGCAAATTGTTAAATATATCATCACATTTGTTTATAATATGAGCAACGACGGAGCTTATGGAGCAATTGGGCAATATTTGTGCAATATCAATATCTATAACATATTTACTGCTTCCTCATTGTAATTACTTCAGATGATGATTACTTCCGTACACTTGTTTGTAATGAAATTTGTAGGTAAATAAGCAAGATTGAGTTGACTTATACCTAGAGCTGATACCTATATAATAATCTAAACGCAATGCGGAAAATCATGTGTAATTCACTCATTATTAATATTTTTATATAATTGAAGAAATAATAGATAAAATGGTGCAGTAAACTACATATACTGAGAATTTCTTGGCATAATTACCAATTAATTTCGGTAACCAAATTATTTAATATGTAGGTAACGTCGATTGTAATAAATAATGATTAAATTATGAAATCAGTAGTATAACATGAATTAAATAGTTATGTTCGAAATAATAACGAATTATATGAAACTACCCCAACCCTTCGCAGTAATATAAAATTAAAAGGATTGAACTATATTATGGCAAAATATTTTCATCAATTTAATAAGGTAAATAATGCACAGCAATGAAATCGCATGAAACGAGCAGCCATTTAAGTTAATGACAACATATGGTGACTTTTCGTAGCTTTCATTACGAAACATCGAGCACATTGTGTCGACGCATTGTAACAATAGGCGTGATAAGGAGGCATGCGCTATAAGTTGCAAGTGATCAGCCAGACGGTGATAAGAAAAGCATTTAGGTGCGCATTGGAACGGCTATAAGCAAGTGTCATTAATTGCGAGCAGCAGGAGAGGCGGCTGTGGGCGGCTGAGACGTTCACATAACCTGGGCAAATCTTCAATAATAACTGGCGACGTTTCAAGCACAACACGGCGCTCGCTAGGAAATTATAACGGCTGCGAAACGATCGCGTTATTACACGGGCAATATCAACCATCATCAAACCGGAGCGCGCTCGCGAATATGAGCTGAGGTAATTAAACACTGCGCATTTTCACACCGCGCGAAGTGTTAATGCGAATTATACGGATATACGATATACGTCGCAACCCTTATTCGCTCTAAAAAGCTGTTTATTGACAGATATCCCACCTTGAAATTTATTACCGCTTTTGCTATTAATAACAAGCTTTTCATTAACCATACTATACTTTAATTAAAAATCAACTTGATATAAATTTGCCAAGCACTTTTTACAGAATGACACAAATTAATAAGTATCTTAATTCTCCTAGATCTTAAAGTTATTCATCATATTCTCTCTAGATTCCTCGTTTCCTTAACAAAAGACTCAAACATATAACCCTTTCATGATCCTCCTATAAGTTATGTACTTGCGTTTACAATAATCGTATAGCACTCGACACGCTTCCCCTTTCTGCGCGCGAAGGACAATCCCACTTGGAGGTTAGTTTAATACTAATATATTATATTAAACACTTATTGCTGCACATCCGAGCAAAGGGAGTGGTGCTTGTGAATTGCGCGCATAACTGTCGGAGCGCACAATGCTCGTCGCCGCAATGATTTATCATTAACAAAACGCACGCGAAACGCGAGCGCCATCATCGCCATCGTTACCAAAGACTTGAGGAGACGATTGTGTGGGAATCGGTTTTGCGAGAGCGATTTGTCCGGCGAAGCATGACGACAAATCCTCATAGAAACGGATTATTAAAAGGTCCTTTTCGGTCCGCGTTTTTCGTTTGCGCACTTAGATAAAGTGAGCTGGAAACTTGATTCCCAGCGCGTTTCTTTCATTTGCCATAAGAAAAGTCACCCCCTTGGAAAAAGTTATTGAATCGCTCACACTTAATCATACACTACGTTCTTCTTATAGATTTAGAAGTGCTAGAAATTGAATTTCACAGTATTTACGAATATATGAAATGAACGTTTTAATGATCCGATTTTTATATTTCGGTGTTTTTTTTAGGGGAAGAAATATTGTCACGAGCAAATTGGGTTACATGCGACTACTTCTGGGAAATCAACCAAATTGTCTTATGCATTGTTTATGAAAGCCATGAACCTTTAGCTGTATTTTTTTGAGCAATCATTAAATTGTTGCATTACTGATTACTACATAATTACATTTGTTTATATTGATCACTATTTTTCCTGTGCTATATTAGAAGATTAAAAACAATTTGTTGCGAATATGAAAACATATAACAGTGGAACCTCGCATAACGAACACCTCACATTATGTGTGTTTTGCTTAAGGGGGTATTCTAGTCTAGACATACGAATTTCCGCCGTTTTTCTACAAGCGATAATCGATAAAACTATTGATATGTTGTTTCCATTTTCTTATCACTAATTTATTCATTATTTAAGAACACATAACAAAAATTTTATCTTAAAAGAATTAAATTTCCGGAAGTTAAGCGTCGTTGAAGAAGAGGTAAAGAATGAAACACCACGTTCATATTGTCACGATTCCGGCCCTTGTGGTGATCCGAAAAATATAACTCGGGTAGATTCTTATTTAGTACAAATGCCATTATGGTAGGTGCCAAGAAAATCCCAAGAAACAATGTTTTTGCAAATGGCAGATACCCAAATAATAAGTTCATTTTTTCACTAATTTTGTAATTTTCCAAAAAAAATTAAACGTAGTAAAAATTAGATATTTGAGGGTTTTGTTAGTTCCTACCATAGGGAGATATATCAAGAATATTCAGGCCAAATTTCAAGAGAAGAGACAAAAATGTCCTTACAAATTTAATTAGACCTTATTACAAAGAGCTAATTTAGCACAATGTACTTTTTTCAACATGGAACAGATTAATGTATTTTAAATGGATTTATATGGTAAAAATTGTTTCGCTTAACGAGTGTTTCCTTTAGCGAGTAAGGCTCGGCACGAATTAGATTCGTTATGCAAGGTTCCACTGTATTTAAAACAAAACTAAAATATTATACCTTCTATCCGAAAATCAATAACAAACATGTGCACTAATGTGATATAAAATTAAACATTTATATGAAATAAATTTTGTAAAATAGAATTAATGCGCTTTGCTCATATTCAATTGCTTTACACATCTATAACTGAATATAATAAACAATTTACGCACGTTCGAGTGCACATGGCGCTAATATTTATTTACAATATACCGCACGCAGTATGAGCAGTAAATATATTTTCCATGTCGACGCCGCTGCCACCGCCACGCGAGACTGAGTGCATCGAATATCAATAAAAACCATTATGCATGAATATACCTTCCAACTGTATGCATGTCTCCTGAGAGCTTTTTTTCCGCTAGCAAGAGATTTTTTCATGCGCTTCTGATGCAGTCATTGCACGAATTTTTTTCAGATATTCCGTAAATAATAAATAAACTCAGTTGATGGATTGGTGAATGTATTCCGGCAATTTTATTCAAAGTTTGTGCATTTTCATCACTTTAAAATTAATTATGACGTACGAAACGAGTTCAGCGGAATATACAAATATAAAGGATGCCCTGAAATACGGAATAAAGTTGTTTAAATAAAGCACTCCAGTGCAGAAACGTGCAATATCATGTCTGTGCACCAGATGGATTTTCGGTGTTCGCGCACCAACTTAAATGAATTATTATTATTATTGTTGTTAAGCAAATGTGCGAATATGTGAGCATTGTTTCTATTTCGGGAGGATGCATTGTTGAGAGTATAATGTTTAATTTTAATAAAATATTGACCCAATATTCGCTCGCTCCACGTTTTTGACTTTAATGCAAATTCAATTATTCAATATTTTCGGCAATTGGCAATAATTGCATTAATTTAAAACCCCTCGTTTTTCTGAAGTGCCTTTATCAATGAATCGACCAATTTTTGAAAATTATACCTACTGTGGAATTTGCAATTGTATAATACAATGTTTTCAGTTATTTACTGGTTTTCTTTCTGCATGTTTTACAGCAACATGGTAAATCCTGGTGCTCATTCAATTCACTTTTGTGTCAGCACATACTTTTTCTTTCTCGCTTTGTATTCGCACATTTGTATGCTATTGTGCTTGTGATTATGAGTTTAGACATGCGAATATTCAAAGAATGAGTAGGATTTTCAGCAGAAAAAAGCGCACCCGAGAAAAACTCGGCGTACAGCTCCCTCACACTGAAGGACTACTTGTGGTAGCGATAACGGCGAGCAAAAAATGTTTCTGACATACTCAAATACACAGCTGTGTATCTGAACCGTATGCATATTATCAAAATCGTGAGTGTGCGTCAAAATCTTGTTAGGCGGATTCCCTCATTCCAATTTACGCGCTTTTCATATCATTTCATTTCGCCGTTCGCGAATACTTTGCGCTGTTCAAATGCTTGAATATACATCCCGCTTTTAATATGCGGTAGGTACATGTAAGTGAAAGCAAAGCGCAGCACTTTTGCGTGGATGAATTTAAAAATATTTGCGAAGCACGTTCGGTATTTTACAAATACATGTATTGAATGTTGATTAATTGTAAACAATTCGTATTTATCAATCTCTTTTTAAGCGTTTAATTTCCCGTAAGAGTTAGGTATGTTAATATTTGAGGAAATTAATACTTTTTTCCATAATTCTGAAATTTATTCATTATTTATTTATTCCTTGTTGTTTTCCTAAATTTCAAATATGGCATAAAAGCAACAACACGACAAGTGCATACACGCGCTCTAATTAATATAAGTAATATGATGGCAAAAAGCGTAGTTTTTGTTTAATTAATTAACTAAATCCCTGATTTAAAGCAATTAATTTAAAAGAGTATGTTTTATGATTATTACAAAATTATTTGTTAGCTAAATACTATAAACCATTGTTTATATTGCAGTATAAAAAATTTCAGTGGAATTATGAAAATTTATGGAGCAAAATGTGGAGAAGAGAAAGCTATGTAGTTCATCAATTATTATGATTTATTTATTTATTTTAGATATTTTCCTAACTCCATAACGAAAAAACATTCAACAAACAGCATGGAAAATATATCAAACCATTTGTGCATTTGCCCTATTTTCTAGAAAAATGCAAGTGTAATTAGTGTTTTTGTCTGTGGTAATTAAAAAGTACTAACTCAAATATTCGTTCATGTTAATAAAAGTTAAACAAGTTCAAAACAAATGAAAGAAATGAGGACTCTAAATCAAATGAACAAAAAACTAGTCTGCACTTAAATGAATTAGTACGCATAATAATTATAAAGTTTATTATTATTCGCTGTAGTGAAATAGCTTATACGGAAGTGCTAATGATAAGTTATCTGTATGCATAAAATATAAAATAATCATCGCATTGGCAATGCGAAATTTAATCAAAATAGGACGCCCGACGCATAGATTTAAATAACCCACCCGAAGGCACAATCCAGTTGGCAGAGCTGGCAAGAAATATAACGATTATTATTAACTCGTAAATTTTGTTTTTAATAAAGATTATATTAGCCGAGATAAATGCTGCGAGGAAGAGTAGCGCTTGCTAGCGCCATCCGCGACCTAAGCGCGTGTTCATAAAAAGCCCACCCCTAGCACATACTCTGAGGCTGCACTGCAAATCCATTAGCATTATCTAGACCCCCGTTGGTGTGTGCGCGAACTGATGCTTCATGCCTTCATACCAACTGCTTCGCGTACGTTACGAGTACCTCTTTTTGTCCTTTTGCTTGTTGTGAATTCCGATCACATCGTCGAAATAAAGTTTGTGATTTTCTTTGCTTTTGTATTCACCTTTGAGATAATAATAAATACACAACTCTCTTGAACATTTCAACCCTTTCACTCATCAGAACTATGAATCCTTTGATTCGGAAATTGATTTCGTGAAAGCGTGCGCTCTTCATCAAAGAGAATATTAAATAGAAACAAGTGAATAAAATCAATAAACTATGCGAAAACGCAAACTTTCTGAGCGGATGAATGGTAGAAGTAGCCGAAAACTTCGACAGCATGTAATAAAAATTCATTGCAGACGAGCACGAACGCCGAACATGAAACGCGGGCGCGCGTATAAATAAATCAACAATATGAAAATATCCAGGTTATACGCTGGCATGAGGCAGGTCTTGAGGCATCGACCGATTACTGTTTTTTCCCTTCATTTTTCTCGCTTGCTGTCTGTCAAATACATTCATTATTTATAATATTTCGTAATGCGTTTCATGAACTTTTCTTCATGTACGAAATCGAATCGTGCTCCACATTACATCATAAAAAGTGGCATAATTTTACGCAATGCGCATGATTTTGCTACTTGTACTCACTCTCATATTGTACGCTATTATTTCACAAAAATGCAAAGTGGTAACTTCATCTCTGACAGAATTCAGACACACACAACTTGCGGAAAAAATAACACGCCGAGAATAAGCGACGAATGCATATTTTAATTCAATTTTAATGCGAAATTCATGAGTGTGAGAAGTATGCATCCCCATAGATCACATTAAACAATTTATACAGGGTGCGTATGTCGCGAATTGTGGGGTGTAAAATTTACGGGTAATTGATAAGAAAATTCGCGCAAAGTGGTTGAAAATCACTCCTTATGGTTATACCGTTCGGATGAAATATGAGCGAAGGGTTGAAAATTCGCTGGTGGTGTGTTGCTCATTAAAAAATTTCACCCTGTGGAGATACGCATGGCTGCGGCGTCGCTACACCAGCGGTGGTTAAATCACCCTCTGGAACGATTTTCATCTGTATTTGCAACAACAACAACAACAACAACAACAGCTAAGCGACTCTTGAGCAATTCTTTGCCGCATTCGCTGTACTTCTTTTGCGCTTGTGTTTTAGGCGAGCATCTATACGCGTATGAATAAAACAGAATTGCATGCGTTAATAAATAATGGGCCGGGTTTTTAATTCACTCCAGAGCGCAGAACGTGCAACATATTAGTCGGAAAAAAAGTATGATGAATGGCTCTTTATTTTTTGGTTTTCGCTTTTATATAAAGCGCACTCCGCGGTCTGTGCCAAACTTATTCAAATGAGCAATATTTAAATGAGCATCAAAGGGAAAAGTGCAAATGTTTCCATTGAATATATAAACAAGAAGAATACAAATGTATTATGATGAAGTGCATAATAATTTTTGTTTTCGTATAAATTATCAGAAAAATTGGCAACAAAAGCTGTTTACATTTTAGCGTAACAGGCAAATTAAGCTATGTGTGGTTTTTGAACAAATAACGTGTGTAAAATATAAAGAAACATTTAACTAGTTTGTTAACAAGTTAGTTTGAAAACCTGTTTGTTTATTAATGCAAAGTAAAACAAAATTTGCGACAACGAAAAACTAACATTAAACATTCGCGCAGAGTGGAAGAAAAAGTCTGAAGCCGAGAATAATAAAAATAAAAATCTACGTATGGTACGCTCATGGCGTTGTTACACAAGGCGTACTTGAAATAACAATAATAATAACATAAAAAGTTTTTTGGTTGCTCGCATGCTTCCACCTTTTACTTCAGCACCCTCTAATGGAACTTCTCACACTTGAAGCACGAAATTTCACGCGTTATTGTTTGTACTTTCATAATTTTTCCACAGTCTTCAACTTTTTGCGAGAGTTGGAAGTGTTTGCAGTTAATTCAAAGGTGAATTTTTAATTATATTTTCCTCCAGCGCGTCCAAGAAAAAGTCTAAGGCTACTTCAACGCTATTGGAAATAGCTGACTATTATTGTATCATCGTAAAAGCGTGCAAACCCACGTATATGTTGCTACGGTCATAAATTACAATTAAACAATAAGAAACAATAAAAGTGGGGAAAATGGCTTACAATAGGGGAATTATATCCACGACTCGTAAAAACAAGTGAAAAAAGCGAATGGCATTATGAGAGTAATCTTTAATTTCCTATTTGCTCATCGCACTTTTACATTTGCGATGGGCGGCTATTGGACCCACCATACAAATACAGGTATTCAAACATGCATTCAAGCATCGTTAAAGCGGCCAGAGGAAAGCTCTCCGCGGATAATCTCTATAGGCAATAGAACATAACGCAGCAAAAAGCAAATACGCGATATACGCGGTGAGCGGTTAGTTTGCATTTTACGAGTGAAATGCGCTGGAAGTAATATCGCTGAAAGTCATAATAATAAAAATTTCGCGCCACCGCCGAAAAAACCGAATGTTTTTATGATAATGGCTGCCGCGCGAGTATTCACTTTCGCATAAAGATTTCGGATGCTTTTTTGACAAGCGTCGCTGATTTTTCCGCCGCCAGTGGGCGCTCGTGCCAATGCTGTATTTTATGACTCGACGCGTCTACTTAATGCGCGATAGATGTGTTTAAAAGTATGTGCTAAACTGCGAAAAACATTAAAATATTCGCACTATTCGTGCTATTTACCTCTAAACGCACAATAGAAATGCGCCAATATAAAATTCATAAGTTAATTGAATTTAATTATAAAACCAGCACAATTTTATAGTACCTCGATTAATATTAATGTTATGAATAAATTTTACGTGCAATTGTTATATAAATAATCTCATTGAAGGAAAACTAGTTTGCATATAGAGGCATAATAAAAATAGTAACGCCGCCCCCTTTCATAAAACCCACATTCAGATTAATTACACTTGAAATATATGTTTGGTTAATTCAAAAAACTTAATATAACATCATAAAAAAGTGAATTTATGAATAATATTTTTCCCACATTTTCCGTGTGCACATAATAGAAAGAAAGCACTTCGTTCAACTCCAATTCGTTTGTTGCATGCTCTATAACGTATATCAAATAATGGCGTTACTTCCGGTAAGGCAAAATATAACCTCGCACAAGAATAAGCGTCGTAACATATTGACCTACATAGCAAAGAAAAATCGACCTATGCACAATGCGCGCGGAGAGGAAAAACGAAGAAGACGAAGAAGTGGCGGAAAAAACTAGTAGTCGAATTTCACCCTCGAGGTGTACGGCCCATTGATAAATTAAAAACAAAATTGAACGTTTTGAGCGCCAGCAGCAGTAGCGCCACCGCCGAATCGCAGCGCGCAAAAAACAATGCGATTATTCACCGTCGAAATGTTCGGCGAGGGTTGCACAATGGCGGGCATAATGAAAGAACAGAACGCATTAACTCGCAGGGAGCAAAACGGCTCTTGCGTCCAACGTCGAACAATCACTTCGTTCGCTGCAACATGAATTAACAATTCGATTTCGTTGGTTCGTTCGCTCGTTGGATGTGTTGCATGTGCGTGCGTTTGTGTTCATTCCGGGACGACGGATATCGATACAACAAATGCATTTCGCCATCATCGAGCGTGAATTGCGTAACTGCACACATAGAGCATCGTGCAATCAACACGATGCATGTGTACAGCCGGTAAATACGTTTATGCACATATGTGTGTTTGCGTGTATTGCTTCCAGGGGTATGAAATGTAATAAAAAACGATTCGACAAGAGCCACATAACCACCAACGAAGCCTATGGCAACCAGTTGTACATGGAATGAAGCCCACCCGTTAAACTTGCTTATTCATTGCAAAGCGCGCACCACAAAATTGGTTACGAATTACGTACACACACACACACGTACATTGAGTGTAAGTCGATAATGTTCGTTTTATTGAATGATTGTTCGACTATAAAAAGCAATGAATAAAAAATTGTAAAATTGTAGTGTAATTTCTCTGAATCTACGGTGTTTTTTATTATTCATGCGAATAAACTTGATAATTCTTCTATAGAAGCAATTGATATACATTATATGCGTTCAATTGACTTAAATTTAGTAAAACATTGTACTTTAACCGCATCATTCAATAATGCAAAATCGCCTTGAGGCTCGTTTCGCAATTGCATAAATATTGAAATTTCTAATTGTTCGAATCCTGAGAACATCGACACATTTATGGGATAATAAAAGATGTTGAATATTCAATGACCGCCTAAACTAGATACTTGCAAGTTCTAGTCCTCCAAAACTGGAACTGGGGCAGGATCGGAAGGAATTGCCAGGACTAGCAGAATAGGAAATTGTTTGATATTTGCGGGCGGCAAGTTTATGCATCTGGCAACAAGTTTACGCCAATGCATGTGCACCTTTCGCCAACCCCCGCGTACCGTTCAAACCACCGCAACCCTTCTGCTTGGGTCGCATTGCCTTTCGGCTTATCTTCATCCCTACTATTCGATATTCGCTGAAGTGCATTGTCAATGCAGGTCCATGCAATCTTGCGCAATTCACCACCTACATAATACAACAATCGGCTATTGCGTTGTTTGCTGGATTTCAATACATTTTGACTATTGTTAACCCCTTCCTCGCCAAAGCAATCACTTCATAAATAACTACATAGCAATTGAAGTACGAATTTTTAGTGAAAATAAAACATAAATCTAGTCATAAAACGAATTGTTTTCTTTTTAAAAAATACTAAGCATAATTTATAAGTTCTTGCTAAAAACTAGGTTGCCATAATTATTAGCGCAATCAATACGAAAATCCTCCACGTTAGTTTTTTTATGTGAGCAACGCTAACTAGCTTTAATGCTAGTATTAAGCGTTAAGTGTTCAGCGATATGGGGGTTGAAAAAGTAATGAACTGATTGTTAATTAAAGCAAGCAATAAAAAAGCGAGGTTATTGAGTTTGAGGCAAATATACTTTGCACACATTTCCTCTCTCCGCATGTATGCTTAACATCCGTATGCAATGTGAGCTCACATGGAGGCGGCATATATGCCGGGGGCAGCAATAAGCCTATAATTCAAACACTCGCACATTGCTGACCTTGCCGTTATTGACGAAACAGTATAACATGCAAATCTTACGGCACGCACTTTCTTTCTTCGTTGTTTTTATTTGATCCCGCTTTTCCACTATGCGCAAGTTTCATGTTTGTCTCCTTCTCCATCTTAAAGTTCAAGCATACCTTTCCATGAGTACGTACACTGCTCTTATCGCGCATCGCAAAGAATTAATTTATTTTTACTTCGTCACAAACTGCGAACAACTTGCCCCAGTGCCTCAGCTGGCATTCTGCGAACTTATAGCAAACACGTCTTAACAATGCATGGAAAATTAACTGGAAATTTTACGACAACGACGTCGTGATTGCGAAGAAAGCCATAAGCACGGTGGATTTTGATCGCTGACACCGCAATTGATCGTTGATTATTTCAATGCCAAACGCAATGCCACATTAAATTTCCCAAAGCATATTTTCTCCGCAGTGTCAAGTGGAAATCTACATACATATTTATAAGTAGCGTAGCTGAGTACTTGCAGGAAACGGAAATTGTTAAAATGGCAACAAAGTTGTGTGAATTATTTTGTTTTTATGGAATTTTCTTGAATGTCATTTTAGGTCAACTACAATATTGTGGAAAATTATCAGAATTTGGTAATTTGATATTGAATTAAAATTAAATAATAGAATTGCTAATTAATCTAATTAATTATTAAATGCATGATATTAAATATAATGAGTAATTACTTAACGCTTTTGTATTGAAAATCGTGTTATGCACCTTTTATATTTTGCGAATGCATTTGCAGCAAGTCCATAATCCCGTAATCATAATGAAATATGTCCCAACTGGTAGATGTATAATTTATTATGGATTTTTAAAATTGTCTATAATTTATATGCCGTGTGCAGTGAGCATAATGAGCATTAGCTAGATGTTAGTCTAATGAAAATGCAAAGTAGTAGCGCGTACGTTTGCCTTGCAAAACGGACAAACAACATAACGAAAAACGACAGGAAAAAATCAATAGAAAATACCACCAACGTCGATTTGCTCATAATATACCTATCTAACATCCAGAAGTCAATATTTTATCGATCTCTAATCGTAATTTACTGAATTATTTTCAGATTATTATTCCATTATTATTCAGCGCGGCTCTGCGTTAAGGATAAATCAAATTACAAGTTTTCTACGTCAATAAATTCAAACACTCGCCCAAGAGATTTTGCTATAAATTATGACAAACGTCAGTGCTGTATTAACATGCTATAAATTAAATGAATCTCGTATTTTTAAAAGACGTAAATTTGCTATGTATAATAATTTCTTCAATCTTACGTTGCGGTGATATTTCTTTTCTTATTTTAAATTAATGTTTCACAATATTTCATTGTCTCTTGAGATTTTGAACAAAATTATAACGAATTGTTACATATTTTTCAAATTTAAGTTAGGAGTGGCTGACTCTTGAACATAATGAAAAAGCAAAATAAAAACAAAAACAAATTAAGCGCATTTCGTGTATTTTTTTTTTCGTTTGAATAAACTTTAACTGAAAACTAACCAATAAAAACTTTTGTTAAACTAAAAACATAAAATGCAAAGCAAGAAACTATAAAATACATCATGTTATTTTTTTAGTATCACGAAAAAACATGGCTTTATCAAGTCTAAAACACAATAAATAAAATATATTTAACTAACGTGATAAACAAAAAACGAAATATATTATTAAAGCAAGAGAATAAAAACACACAAAGAAATAATGCTAGTTCTATAAAAAGAAAATGAATGAATAAAATGCATGAAGGTAAATTGCGACACCCAAGTTAATTATACCTTTGTTAATTACAATACTTATTTGAATTTCTCAACGGCAAAACAAACAATGCGAAAACTAAAGGGTTTAAGAGGTTATTCAAGGACGACCCTAATGTATTCCGCACGCATAAAACATCATTAATAATTCAGACTGTTCCCAACTGCGAAGGAGATTCAACTAGCAATAATAGCATATACGGGTATTTTGCAGGCAGCGCAGGATATTCGAAGAAGAACTGCATGATACCAGCTAGTATAGTAGGTAAGAGCGCGCGCAAAAGTTGAATGTAAATTTTAAACTAGCATTAGAGCTGGTTGGATGGCTCATTAAAGTCAGTCTTTTGGCGCGTTATCAGGCATCGCGTATACGCATTTCCATATATTCTATTGAATTTTTAACGAAGACTAATAGCCAAGTTGTGTGTCTGGAGCAAATTTATCGAATTAATAGGCAAACGGCGGGCACGAGCGCGCGTTCTTCTTCGTTCATGCACTACACACGCTAAGTGCACGATGGCGACGCCGACGTACGTACATTTTCCTATTTATTATACTCATTATTTAATATTTGATATTTGATATCACGATATGCAGCAGGCAGGATGAATGTTGGAAAGAAGAAAGGAATACTACGGGCGGACACTAATGATTTATAAACAATATCTACTTGCTTGAGTATACATTTTCGTGCTAGAGAGACAAAACTTTTACGCTTATTTTTCAGTCGGCGCTCATGCATCCCTGAGCAAGCCATTAAACTTTTAGTAAAACATCAAAGTGTTTACACAAAAAGTCGTGCAAGTTCGAATTAAAATCTTTCAGCGCGCGCTTCCTGCGAACGAGAGGCGGAACACGATTGATAAGAGAACCGGTTTCTTGTGCGCTCCCGAATACCAATGCTCTTCCCGCTAAGACAATATAAACCCGAACCACGAAATTCGGATAAAGAAGCGGCGAAATCAAACACGAGGAAATTGTCTACGAATGCGAGGTGCGCAAGCAATTAAAACTTGCTCAAAAAGTTGCGTTCAATCATTATTATCTGCTCGATAATCGCGCAAAGTAGAGCGATTCAATCTAAATTAAAAGCAAATAGGGTGAAATTTTGGAAACAGCTGCAATTCTTTCCCATTGTCCTCCGAGCGTACCCTCATGTCAAAAACGTGTGAGATATGTCAAAATAACATGACATTCAACCCTCTTGAAGTCGCAACAAGGGAATAATAGTTGAGTTGAACAATTTCACAATAACAACGCACCTTGTCCGGCAACAAACGCAGTACTTTCATCCAGAATCATCCCGATGCTGAGCAGGTAAAAGAACCACAGCATGCGCATTTTCGCCTCCATGGCGTGCGCTTTCTTCGCTTCTTGCACTCTCAAGATCACAACAATCACTGGGACAACACTTTTTAGCACTAATGTCTCTCTCCGTTCGCGCGACGCACGGAAGTCAAGCAAGAAGCATATCCTGTTTTTGCTGTTTGTGCACTTTGCGCGCCGTTATCAATCACCGAACGCAATAACGACGCTGCTGGGACGCAGAAAAACTTTTCTCTATCTTGGCGCATCAAAATCACGTAACTTTAATTAAAAACCAGCCCGGGCACAATCAATTAGGCGAATTACAAGAGTTGCACCAGTTTATTACACGACGTCAGCATCCCAGGAAGGAAAAAGTTCTATACGCGACAACGTTCTTTTCTTTACTAAATCGACGCTTCCGGTTCCGAACCCTACTACTTCCCCTCCAATCAGCACTTGTAAAAGGGTTGCACTCGACGGCGAGGAACCCGTGTAATATTTATTCTTCCACTATTTGTTACTTATCAAGAGTGTTTACGCACTTTGTGTCCAAATTAGTTAGCTTTGATATGCAAAAGGGGCGGGGCTGATAGAGCACAACAACAAATAATTTCATCGATAATAATCCCAGATATGTGGTAATTGCATAGATATGTAGTCACTAATTAGCACCGGAATGAATGCGGTTGCTAATTCATTATTGAGCACTACGCGTAATTAATGAATGCGTGCGCGCATTTTGCGTCGTTCACCATCAGGTATCACGATTTACGCGCGATCGTGTTCAGCAGGTGCTCTTCGCGCGCGCGAGAGATCGCGAGCATCTACTACGGCGGATCGAGATGATGCAGACACGGCGCCTCGCGTTCAGACACTGCTGATACGCTCGGATCGTGTACGGCGTAGGAGTGCGCGCACACCGAACCACCGACCGGTGTGTGTGACATAAGCGAGTGCGCGGTGCTACTGCTCCACGAAATTATTGCGCCCCACCATTCTGCCAACGCCGCCACCTCGGTCAACTCCTGCTGCCTGCTACTGTTCAGCTCTTCGCCGCCGCCTCCGGACGCTCGACAGGAGTTGCGTTATTTCTGCAGGCGACTGTTGACTAAACTCTACGTATGTCAACTTTTCCTACTATTTTTATATAATTCGGTTTTTAAAATTACACAACTATAACTTTTTGTAAGTAGTAATTTAATTTTCGTATTATTGCTATTTATTTATAACTTCATAAGCAAGGAGGCTAGAAACATTGCATCAGAAGAAAAAATAGTTCTTAATTTGGTTCATTGATAGTGGATAAGTATGTAAGTAGATTTTTTCCATCGTTTACACCTATAAAAAACGAGAAAACTAGGAAGCAATAGTAGAAAAATGAATTAAAATAAATGTTACAGTAATTATTATTTACCTTAATAATCTGTAATATTCACCCTAATAATTTTTCTTACTATTTATTACTGCCATAATCATCGCAAAACAAAATTGTACCTACTTTTTAATAATTGTATAAGTATTACAAAAAGTTAGAAAAAGAATAACTTATTCATGTTGATCATGCATAATGGACAAGGTATCGTTGTTTTCGTCGGTAAAGAAGGATAAATCTAGGATGCAAAAAGTATGATGTAATTAATTTTCTACGTATTTGATATTTTAGACAATTTAGTAGAATTAATATGGTCCCTTAATATAATTAAGTTAGAAAAAGTAACGTAAGGTATAAAAAGCATTCTTTAGCCTAAACTACAACGTGTCACAATTGAATGTTCGGGAGAAAGAATGGAAAAAGCCAGAAACAAAGAAACAAACATGATCTACAATGATCCATTTGTCATTTGGGGAAACGTGATCTCCAAAGGAAATGAGCCAAATCGATGTGCGACTAATAGAGAAACAACAACGACATCACTGGATGTTGGCAATAACTACAACGAAGAATTTATTTACGACCGAATTACGCGCAACGGTGCGCTTTTTTTATTTCTATTTTCCATTAGCTGAACTTAATTATTACGTATCTGGGCGCGTGCGCTCGAGGTGGATTTAATGTAGCCAAGTCCTTAGTCCTCTCATGTGACAATCTTGTCCGCACAACTTCCTCGTTTGCGTTTTCCGCATCGCTTTTCTCACTTGCACCTTTCCGCGAAACGAATTCGCATTGCGCACTCAATGCGTAGCTTTTTTGCTCTCTCGCGTTTGTTGTTCGCGTGAATTAGGCGATTCGGGCAGGTAGAGTAGGTACGCTACTGGACGTTTAATGGAAGGTGCGCGCGTCATGATGCTTGATTAAATTAGCCCGACGCGCTTCCTTTCCGCTTGCGCGGGTCGTCCAAGCATATATTAAAGAATTCCGATGAGAGATCAACCGGCGACAGCGCGCGCTTTTCCGTCCGCATCGCATCGCACGCGTAATTAATACAAAATGTGTCAAGGGGTTTTCCCCGTCGTCGTTTGCCGAAATCCGCGATTTAAAAGGGATTTGGCAATGCTGAAAAATGGTACGCAAGAATTCATTTTCATTAATTCATACTTTTTTTTTTCAATAAACGCTTTTTACTGTGCGAAATATTAAAAAAGGATTTAACAGTAAATTAAATTCCTACTTTTTCCTGATAATTAATTCTTATAATGTTGACACTTTTCCCCAATGCAAAATATATGTATTCAAAAATGATTTATTCTAATCTACGCTCAATGAGTCGTTAATTATTCAAAAATTATATCCAAAATTACATCCGAAATCCAAACGGTTAGGAAGCGTATAATTACATCGTAAACATTTAACCGAATTGCTTTCGAAAGTTTGAAGCGGTGCCCGCGCGCGCGCGCACGAACTGAATAATTTCGATGCGCATAAAAAACGACAAATTTAAATGTTATCTAAACACTTGGGATATAAATTAAATCCCATATTGTGCCACTGACAAAGTCTTAATCAAGTGCATAATAAGTTATCCGCACTCGAACTCGTCTGCCGACGAACGCACGCGCTCTCGCCATTCAAATAAAGTCATTTTGTCATGCAAATTAAGGTAACCGGTCGTCATTTTTCGATTCTATTGTCACGCGTGAAGAAAATATACGACGTGCGGTCGTATACTGAATTTTATGCGCTGTCAGACAGTGTCATCAACGGCTCTTTCACTCATTTATGACTCTACCTTTGGCCGCTATCAAAATACTTAATGGGAAATCAAACAAACGCCAAAAAATGCCAAACACCACAAATTTTTCATTGCCCTGGTTAGCGTATGCTTTAAAGTGGGTGATAATAGAGGATATGACTAATTTCGCAGATAAGCCGATGGTATTTTCGGGTGAAATATTAAGGAAGCGAGACACGCATCACGAGGATACTGTGAAATGCTGCAAAATTTCACTTTTTCCCGGCCCGGAATTTTTTACGATTTTTTTCGCGCAGTGTCGCCATCGTTGGCAAGTTTGTTGCCGCCGCCACGTCGTTGACTCGCATTCGGCGTATGACTCGTAAAAATTGTCGGCGCGTCATCGCCAAGCACTTTCAAAGCGCCCTCGTAAAAAATGCGTATAAATGCGCATCACTTTTCGCCCAGCTTTGTTTCAAACTTCCCGCCATTTTGCTGCAAAGGTAACAAAAATTCTATAAAAAATTCAAGCTGTTCTCAAAATTAATTGTGCCATCAGCAAAAAAAAATCCGTAGATCAACGTACCAAATGATCTGAGATTTATAACATAATAAAAAATTAAAGTGAAATAATTATGCGTGAGTTTTCCAGTCAAGAAAAAAGAAAAGCAATTGATGTTATCCATTTTTTATCACTTATTTTTTTCAGATTTCAAAAGTACATAAAAAAAATGAAAGAAAAAATGTAAAATTTCGCCAAGTTATGCGTCGTTGAAGTAAAGAGGGGAAGAACACCATGTGACCACCATAGTCACGTTTCCTACCCTTTCACTCATAAAAAAACCATGGTAAATTCCTGATTAATAATAATTTTTTTCAATCCATTTTTAAACCCTTTTAGCCACATATTTTTGAATATTTATTCGAAATATATAAAAAAGATTTTCAATTTTGTCAAATTTATAGACATTTAGACATTCGGTTTTTAGTAAGTATCAAATCTTATGTTCATATCTAGTTCTTTTAACTAAATTGCTGCAACATAATTACCTGCGCTTTCCAATTGCAATTCCAACAAACTTTTACGATTGATATATTGCAAGTGCATCTATTTCATAAACGATTGATTAAACCTATAAACTGAGTGCTAGCATAAAAATCCTCATTAGCGCATTTAAATTTCTACTCGTAAATTTACATTTCAACATGCCAACTGAAATATTTCAATATAAATGTAGAGTTCCTAGAAAAATTTTTATGAATGTAATGCTACTACTTCGATATGCACCAGTAAGTCTTCGATAAAAGCAGACATTCAATGCCTTGACAGTGACTTGAGACATCGTGCAAAACTTGATCGCAATAAATAACGCTGTCAATTAAGTTGCGTGCCGCTGCACTCGCTCGCATCCGATGGATGCAACAATGACTAATGACATTTTATGCTTGCAGCGCATGCACACACCTTGGCACTGCAGTGCCAGTGCAGTAAAATGCAAACAATAAAAAAAACGTATACTCTATAGACAAGTGAAGAGAGAAGCAAACATAAAGTCAATTTCTTTTTGAAATGTGCGCACAGCCAAACACTCAATACCAATCAACGGTCTATTATACTTATTTCCTTTTATGCCGCATCAACTGCGAACATGTGTAATCAATGTTTTCATAGTGTTCAATACAATTATCCATCCCTTCAATGCATTATGAAAAAATACGTTTCATCGAGCGGAAATGCAAGTAAGCATGTAACAAGGATGGAAATTGGTGCGATTGCAAAAATCAATTGGAAATTAATCTCATTATTCATCCCGCTTTCAAACGACAATCACAATGTGCGAAATTAATAATCGGCCACTAATTATTGGCCAATCCATAATTAAAATTATCACAATCGCAATTAAAACGGTTGGCGCACATTTGACGTAATTAATCAGCTGGCAAATATTTAAACGCTCGAAAGCAAGTGCGCAGAGGAGAAAAGCAATCATTTGCATTTCGATACGTGCTTTTGTTGCTTTTTGTTCTTGCCATACGTATAATCATTCGCGTTTGACTGATGCATCGTACTGTTATTTATTGGAAGCCTATCGATATGAAATTTAATTTGCCGCGATTTATTCAAACGCATACTCAAACCGCAACGCTTTGATTATACGCAATTAGTTGAATGTCTGATTGTAATAATTAATGTGCTTGTATGCCGTAATACTAATTAAATATACGCTATAATCGTATAAATTATTTTTAATTCTAGTCCCACAAGAAATGATTAAATATGCTTATCAATTTTGTCATTAATTATAAGAATTACCTATAGTGGTAGTGGTAGTAGTGACAAAATTCAAATATTCAGAGGGTAGTAAGCCAAAGCACAAAAAGCAAATAGCGTATAAAAGCAGAAAAAATACAACGCCAATGTTTCAGCAATCCCCCCTTTTGTAACTCTCGCAATAGGCGCATTTGCTTTCCGTACAGATGGAAAGCAAATGGCAAATGGTAAATCGCAAATCGTCTATCAAACCTAATCCGCATGATATTCAGTGCACTCGCAATATACGTTCTTGAGCGCAGAGGGCGAGGGACGCAAGAGGATTTATTTCCATATTTGTATTTGCAACGCGGCCGGGAATGTGTTTCTCGATTTGTTTCTCCGCATCGAGCGGAAACCCCAAGGGGTGTTTACCCTAAGGCCTGCCAAGAAGTCCACACACCCTGGCATGGGGGGATGAAACAACTTTAACGAAGCTCGCGACTCCAACGTGCGGAGTGGACCTAATGACGCAGAAATTAATAAACCGTAGACGCGCCGACTTAATTAATTGTTTATTAACAAACTCTCATTGCGCCGGCCATCTGCGCAAGAAGTGGGCAGATAAGAAATACGCCCGAGACAAATTGGCAAATCAAAATATTAACGATGCTCATGCATTATCCGAAGTGGAAAAAAGTGCGGAATATTCGTCTCTTAAGTGTTGGATTTGCTCGTCGTTTTCACTACGTTCAAATGTAATTAAAAGCGCCCTGCAATTTGAATAACGATCCCTGTAGAGCTTAATTAAACTTATTTCTCTGCGGCGAGGCATGGATCCTAACCTAATCAGATCTGCAAGCCAAAGCGTGCAGATACATTCTTCCGAGTATCATCAACCCTAGTCCAAGATGCGCCGCGTTTTAATGACGCGCGCATTCGCACACTTAAAGAAAAAACATAATAATAAAGCGCGCGGAAAAACGGCGTCGAGTTTGCAATGTATACGCGCGCTTCATTGCAAAAGCGCGCGCGCGCCCGGCTTTGCTAATTCTGCAAACAATTTTGTGTTTTTATTTCGTGCGGCTGAGACGAAGCGCTTCAAATTAAAATCACGTTTCTCGTTCTGCGCGCTGAGAAATTGTTGCACTTTATTATTAGTGCCCGCTGCGAAATAGCATTGGAGAAATGTGAAACGCAACGCATTTTTATGTAAATTAATTGTGGCAGTGCTTAAAGACTAAACGCTGGGAACTGCATCGCATTGAAATATGCAAAATTCTGCAAGAGGTAGCGACGCAAATTGCAGTTCGTGCAAATATTTCGATTGAATACAATACCGAGCTGGGTAGGTATTGTTTTACTCGATGGTCTTTTCGCTTATTATTTATTTAAGCATGTTGCATAATGAAAAGAAGCATTATCAAAATATGACCCGTATGACATATTTATCATGAGCGCAGAATAAAATACATTTTTCCATTTTTTCCCCGGAATAGGAGCAATCCTCGGTGGAATTGCTTGCATGTGTGTGACATAAGCCACCCCCAAGTCTTAAATACTTGCTCGTCGAGGTGCACATGATGTAAATAGTAAATCGCCACTGTTGTTACTTGCAGAAGGCAAGCAGGCAAACCAGGAAGAAGAGCATTAGAAAGGGCGCAGCCGCAAGTAGGCGAGGGTGATCTAAACGCGCGCCCTTTGTGCCAAAACTATTAACGCAACCGCCACCACCGCCCCGAGGAATTCGCCATCAGGCATAATAACACGCATAATGCGAAAAGTATACAAGTCTCATAACTTCAGCCCACATATTTAATTTACTTTGTGTGCATTCCGTGCGTTACTCACAATAAATGTTCTCGCTTAAATGATATTAAACTACAAAAAAAAAGCAATTATTTCAGTTTTGCATTGGTGTTAATTATCAATTGATCTTTTAATTCACTCTGCAAAAATGTAATATTTATTACAAGCATTTGTCATCATTTAAATTCCAGGTTATTCTTAGTAACAATTCCTGATAATTAATTTTTAAATTTTTAATTTTTTTAAAGAGTTGAAGAAAGTGATGAACTAATCTCAATAATAATTCAGTAGTGCGCGTTGCGGATGGGAAATTAAGATGAATATTCGTCAAATTAAAGCAATTTGGATGCAGTCCAGTACGGTACAAAGAGTGGCACACGCATTGCAGGCACTCGGCTGCCGGATGCTTCGCGCGTAATTACCGCTAATTAATATTTTCTTTCATTTTTCTCTTGCGCTTTGGCACATAGTGTGTCATTTGTTTATTTTCCGTGCAATGCACCGTATTCCAACATTAATATCGTACTCGCGTTCAACGCTTCTTCGAATAGAATAAATGTAGCTATGACCGCGTAAACGAACAAACGAGCATGCTGAATAGACTTGTGTATTTAACACGGTGACGTATTTATGTTCATGTCCCATAGTTTCGTTTATTTTATAGTCATAGGTGTGTGCTCAAATAATAGTGAGTAATGTTCATTTGCAATTGTAGAAAATAAATTATGAATTTGGAATTTTATGTAAATTTTAATCTCAAGTTATTGATAATTTTTCCAGTTTTCCTCCATTGATTTGCTATTCCGTTAATGCAAGTCATGTTTTTGGACATGAAATGGCTTTCTGCATCAATCACGAGTTGCGCAGTTGTAACAAAAGAAAAATGTGAAAAATTTATTAAACATTTCGGCGCGCCGAACGCACAGAACGCATGTCGAACACATGTAAAAGCAAACGTACGGTGTGTTTGCGATGGAAAATTACACCTAGGCGAACATGCATATTGTTGTCCAGCATTCAAAATACAACCGTGCGCATTCTCCACCCACACACGCGCATCCCTTTGATTCACCCACGTGTAGCATACGTGCGCACATAATGCGTGCTGTGACATTGTTAGGTCAAATGCATCTGCCCAAACGGCACATATTCACACACGGGCAGTGCGTATATGAATCACCCCTTAACGAAGCATCTGTCATTCTGACACTCGCTCGATGTCTATTTATTATCACCAGCGACTGCCGCGTGCGAGATGCCTATCGGCCACCTATGCCTATGCGACATGCACTCTCGTGCACTTGTGTATCATTAGGCAAAAGGAAAAGCAGTTGCGTTCGTTCGAGGGCTTGTTAATGTCTCGTGAAGCGGTGCTGCCACCAGCGGTCTTCGCAATTGCACATGTGCTGCTCATTGTAACGAGTATGCAAACGAATTCGATAATAATTTAAATAAACATTGACGGCTGAGGGCTACACGTTACTCGGACGTCAATTGTTTGCCAATTCGAGGGAGGGATGCGATATTTATGTGTTTGCACTACGCAAGTGCGAATTGCGTGATAAAAGTGTTTGGATTGTATTTTTTCACGTATCCAAAACGGCTGCGAATTTATCATAAAAATAATAACAGGAAATATGACAATAGAAAATAATAAAAATTACTTAATGGTTTATATTTTTCATATAGTTCGTTGTTTATACGCCAAATGTTATTAAAGTATTTTTATTATGTTATTTTTATTTCAATTATTAAATTCCTGATACATATTTTTTCATGCACGTTCATGGTAAGAAGATTATTATGTTTTAAACCGAGTTAAATTTTTAATTATTAACATTTTCAAAGCAGTTCAAAGCTCTTTGATATTTTAACATCTTAATAGTGCATTTTCAAGAATCATAAAGAACACATTCTTGCTTGCTTCCTATCCGGCAGCAGCGACACAAAACGGACGAAACAATGCAAGCAGCGTGAGCGATTTGCCGCAAGAACAACACGCCGCCACCGTATGTTAATTATATCTGGAAGCCAGGACGCAAGACATAAAAGCTTGCGGTGCGCATTTCTTTCACGCATTAAAGAGACGCGTGGGTAACAAACAGCTAACTATGAAACCTCAGGGCGCATTCCAGCGCTCGACTTTGAAATTCTTGTGCGCTTTTTTGAATAACCACGACGCGCGAATACCGCGCTTAGGAGAAACTTTTGAGCAATGTTTACATTCAGTTGAAGACGCAACGATGCTGCCTTCTTTAAGAGAGAGCGAATGTGTATTCACGTATAATATTCATAAATAATCTTGAAAGTGTAGCAAGCGAAATGATTGATGAATGCGCTTCGTATTCAAATGCTCTCCGCGATGCGAAATTTGCATTTGGAACGTGAACTAAATCAGTTTCCAATGCGATTGCACATAAATCTTCCATGGGATGACTTTAAATAAATGTTATTAATATATTATTTTACCTTTAATCAAACGCCCTCTGAATTTTAAGTAGAACGTAGAAAATTGTACAATATTTAGGTTAAATAAAATAAGTCAATATTTAACCTTTTTATTTTTAACACACGAACGCTTTGGTAATAACAACTTCCTCCCCGATGTATAACCAAACTGGAGTTTTGTTTATAATAGAGATACCCAGCGCGCGTAATTTCCAACCCTCCATCACGCGACGGAGAAATTGAATCAACAAACCCACCACGTTTTTTCTATAGGCGCGACAAAAATTGTATTACGTTTTCGACGGATGTTATTAAACGGCGTGAATGAATCATAGCCGCACTGTGTGTCTTTGCTGCCCCCGAAACACAAGGGTGAGGCGGCTCTAATGGCGTCTATGCGCTTCCTTCATATCCGCTTTTCGCTTTTTCCTATCGCTCAAAAATCAATCAGAAATTGAGAGGTCGTGACTCACCTTGCGTGCATTTTATTACGTTTTACCGTCTTACAGCGAAAAGAATGAGGGTTGAAAACAAAATGATAATAAAATACACCACATTACTGCAGTATTTTATGCATCAGATTCAATAGTAAAGAGGGAATAACAACGAGGCATAAAGTTGAAGTAATGAATTTTTAATGAAAACAATTTAACACGTTCTAGTGGTGTTGTTGTTGTTGTTTTGATCCAAACTGCGCCAGAAGATGTAGGGCAATTTCATGGAGGGAACACGTGAATGATGAATTGATTATAAACGCATCACCGTTTGCCGTGATTGGTGTGCGCACACGCGCGAGCACGGATAAACAACATTGCCGCATCATCATTGTTCGTGCAACGATGACTTTATAGTCTAAGCATTGGTGTCTTATCACTGCCTTTTCATGGCGCTTTCCACGAGAAAAATGCAAATTGCTTCAACAAGATACCGAGCGTGGATTATGTTGACTATATTTTCATATTACCTGAACACGAATATGACATAATATGGCTTCGGGTACTTTTTATAAACACAGAGTTAAACCAGGAATATTTTCTTCGCGTTGTTTCGGAATTTTATGCTGGTATTAATGTTTATATTTTACAGATATAAACTTGTATATTAAATAGTTGCATTTTAATATGTACTAAAAATATTTTAATACAGTCTTCTTCAAAATGAACTTTGGGTTATAAATTTTTTATTTTCAAACTGATTAAAAACAAAAGGCAATTAATGGAAATTTGTTATAAAAGTTTAGATAGAGAAAATTACAGTAGAACCTCATATAACGTGTGTTTCGCTTAACGAACAACATCAATCTTGAATGCCTGACTCACTTAACGAACGTCGTCTCGCATTACGAACGAATTCGGCGATCCCTATAACTGCGAGGAACCCCCGAACTTTGCGATTGAAGTTTTTCTATCTTGTTATTATCGTATTCAATACAAACCTTGCTTACATTTTTTGCAAAGTGCTAATTTAGTTTTCAGCATGGAACGCACCAATGTATTTTACATGGATTTATATGTTAAAAATTGCTTCGTTTAACGAAGGTTTCCTATAACGAGTAAGGCTTGATTTGACTGTATTTATCTGAAAATTTTAGACGTTCAGCCAAAAAATTATTTGTCTTTTGCTAATAAAACTAAGAAAATATTAACTTTTATAACTATAGCACTCATGGGAGCTGTGTCAACAGCAAAGGCGGACAAAAAACTTCGTTAATGATTGTCCATAAATAAATGACACGCGCCCGTTGCGCACATGCGTTTACACTTAATAATAGATCATCAAAGATTTCGAAAGGAGCGCTTGACATGTTTAAATATTCACTAAAAAATCTCAAATTTAAATAGACCGACAACGTGAAATGAGAAAAACGCATTTTACCTCTTTCTCACTACGCACTTTTTGTATATTTTCTCTTGCACAGGTAATGTATTTGCTAATGTTGCTGCGCCATACAGGCATTTGCGCTGCGTGGAGACAAAAGGGTGAATACGTGAAGTACTAAAGCGAAATCCTTAAGGGAGCTCTTTGAATAGCAGTCAGGGGTTCATAAATGCGCGCTGAGGACACCTTCAACCTTCAATTTTGGGCTCTTTAGTACGTTTGCAATGCATATAGCTACGTTTTGTACGTATTTGGCGTATGAGACAAGAGCAACTTAATTTGACTCAAACTAAAACAGGAT
This sequence comes from Aleochara curtula, assembly GCA_963978815.1. NCBI lineage: Eukaryota > Metazoa > Arthropoda > Insecta > Coleoptera > Staphylinidae > Aleochara > Aleochara curtula. Next base: position 11,241,802 of record OZ022216.1, on the reverse strand, counting down.
GACAACTGGCTAAAAACTTGCGGTAGTCCATTGAGGATGCGACGCGTCCTTACACCCTCTTACTTAAGACTTCAATGCGACTTATTAAGAGTTATGTGATTTTTCAAGAAAAACACTCGCAATTCCCAAAGGGATAATAAAGTTGTGTCGCTTTTATGACATTCTTAAAATATGTTTTATTGGATTTTATTTAATAATCCTGCTTACTTTACTTTTCCCCCAAGACGTGAAATCTTCACCAATCTTGTGATGTTTAATTTATTTATTCGTAAAAATAATTGAGATGAAATGTCAAAAGGACTCCTCGTGTCTTATTTTAAGAAATTTAAGAAACAGATGAGTTGGAGTACGGCTCGCTTAATTATTCACGAAAATATCGTGCAGAAAAACAACGATAACAAATTACCTAGGAATATATTATTAAGTTCTGAAACGTTCAGCTTTAATATCAGACATTTATTATCGTATAGGGCGCGTACTTTTTCGCCGTACGTTTTTATTTCGGTGTCGACGCGTTCACCCGATCGTTTATTTCGGTCTTTTAATATCATTGTCGGTCTTTTTATTAAGCGTCTCGTGTTTGGCTAGAAAAATGAAATAATAAGTGACGCTATAAAATATGTACACTCATAAGAGTAGACATGTAGAGTGTCCGATACGCATGCAAAAACATATGCAAGAAAATGGTGCGAAGAAAAAAATTACGAATGCAATAAAGCTCCACGCGTAAAAACATTAATTTATTTCGACATTAATCAAATTCAACGAATCAGACGACTTTTCGTGTGATAACCACCAGAGTTAATTGGTACAAAAAAAGGCAGACACTGGTTTTTGCATAACCTATTTGCATATTTTCTTTAGTTTAGATAAAACTTGTACGAAATTTAAATGTCATTGTTTCTATGATTTAATCTTTGCAACAACTAAGTGAAATCGACAGATTATATACTTAGGGGTAATTAATATTGATATTAAGTGTTTGAAAATGAAGATATTAATTCTGTAGGTTGTCCTCTCAATCAGCTAGATGCAATTTGCCAATGTTAGGTTGATCAAGACGTAGATTGTGAATGAATAACCGAATGCACTCGACCATTATTTAGCGAATATTTTCGTGGCTTTACACTCCCGCACTGATCAATTAATATTGTTATGGGTATTTATGTTGACCTTTCGTAGTACAAGACTGCCCTATACATACAGTGAAAGGACACATTGCACGAGTTTTTTGATATGTATCCGAATCGCAGAATTAAGAATTATAAAACCGCTCCGCTTACGATAAGTATTGTGGTTTAGACCTCTTCAGGATTTCGCGATCGTGCCACATGATGTCTACCCTCCGGACATGCTAGGCACGCGATGGAAAAGCGAATAAAACGAGTGCGCGCCCGAGCATGACTCTAAGATACTTCTGATCACAGAGAAAAACGCAGTGGTTAGTGTTTCAATTTTTAATACTTTATGACGATTGTTGACATGCAGGTATTTCGTTGAACTTAAAAAAAATAATAAGCAAAGATATGGTTTGAACCAATGATTAGCTGAATAGTATTTAAAGAAATGAGTCAAAGAATTTTCCTTATACAAATACGAAATATTTGAAAATAAATGAAAACGAAGTCCGTAAATAAAGTTAACCTCAAAATTATACTTGAACAATATAGGTACGTAAGTGTACAACTTTATATACATAAGCAAATCATGGCTTATTATGCATACCGATATTATTTTCATGTAATGATTTGTGCATCTTAAACTCGTATTTTTGCAACGTCTAACAATGTATGACTGCGCAATGAGGGGTTACTGACCCTGATTTGTCACGGCTCCTAGCTTACTGAGTGAGACAGTGCATATGCTGAAGCGTATCAGCGTTTGATGAACAATGACATGTAAATATAACCAAGTAGATCAATTACAATTTCTTTCTTAAAAATCCACCACAAATTAATATTAATAAATGAATATTCAACTAAACTACTCATCATTTATTATTGTTGTATGTTTGATAGTGGTAGATATGTTTGATAATAGCAGATATTTCGCTTGTACATAGATATCCTGAATAAATTATTTCAAGTTAAACTATGATTTCACTATTCACTCTTGATTATATGGTTGTTCATTGATAGTTTAATATATGTTGAGACTTGAATAAAATTAAAATTAGAACATTGCAATTTTGTATCAAGTTTAAGAATTGGGTTAAAAGTTTTACCTATAATTATGTTAGCTTACTTGCTGTAAACCTGTAAACAACTGAGGTTGTTCCTAACTTGATGTAACTTTCAAGTTCTTAGCAAAACAGAATAACTTGCAAATAGTTGTGGGCATGCTTATCATTACAAGTAGATTAAGTAAATATCATTTGCCTCACACATGGATTTATAGATTCCTAAGTCGATTATTGCACAACGGCTCTCACTCGTTGTGCAATAATTTATTTACTAACGCCCTGCATCATCGTGGCATCAAGTGAATAATGTCCTAAAATATTGTTAATGCATTTCTATTAATAATGATAATAAAATATTCATCAATTGAATAGTAAAAGACAAACATAAATCACCGGCAAATATAATAATTTCATATTTTACTATTCCGATTACACTTAGTTATCTTAATAATTGTACAATCAAATTGATTATGTACGTATGAACTGCTAATCCACTTGATTAACAAAGGGCATGTACTTAGATGAATAATTCCTGAAACGGCATATATTTAAAGATGTTTAATTGACCTATAAATTAATATTAATATGTTATCTCTTTTATGATTTAATTATTATGGCTAATTTTAATTTGTTATATTAATTAATAATAATTGTGCAGAATTGTGAAGATTATAATTTGTGACAGCCTGTGATAAGAAAACATACAAAAACACAATATAGCTACATTGGTAATGCAATGGATTTTCTTAATTTTTTTTTTGGTAGCCAGTATAAAAAATTAATTACGTAATTCTCCACAGTTTTGAAATTGATTTAAATTCAAAAGGATAAAGTAATAATTCAAAAATTTGTTTAAAAATTAATTTTACTTCGCATTCCAATAAAGATATAACAGTACCGAAAACTAATTAAATTTAACCCTAATCATCTAATCAGATATTATGAACGTATGTTAACCTTATTACCTTATTAATTCTGACCTTTTCGGAAATATCACACCTCATATGTTATAGGAGATTGCCCGGAATAAGCATATGCACCCGAAAAACGCACGCACATACAACAATGAACCATTGAGTTAGCACAATTATTCGCTGCACATCAGCCGAAACGGATCCAGGGGTAAATTTATAACCGCACGCTGACCCGCGCATTCAAGGGAAGAGGGCGTACAATTCACTTTTGTTCAGCACATTTATTCACAATGCGTCCAAATTGCCATGCTCATAATGCGAACGTACGTTGGTCATTCAACTTATTCGATCGTATTATTTTGACCTTTGCTATTCGAGTTTGGACGTTAATTAGAAATTAATTGTGCCAATTGCCAATACCATTAAATTTGCACGGGGTATAAATCAAATGATCAACAATTTCTGTTGTTTTACCTATGATATCATATACCCTACTGATCATAATTTCCAATCTCCTAATATTAATATTAAATAACATCCCCGTTTGAAAGAGTAGTTTACCGTAAAAGATAACAAACAAAACAAATATGAGGCACATGTGCAAATCTGTTGAGAAAATATTACTATAAAACGCTCAATAAATCAAATACTAATTAGAGCAAACAGATCGGACAGCACGTTGCAATGCACTCAATGCACATTCACATCCATGTGCAAATCACTACCATCCAAACCCTCTGACCATCACACACACCCCTACAACACGCTCACTGCAATTACGTTATAGATTACGAGTTCGACATTGGGCCCTCATCAACGAGGCACCAATTACTACATTTGTCATGCAAAGAAAAACAAAACACCATTTAACCAGGAAAACTTTGTACAAACTAATTGAATCAATATGTAAGAAAAGTTTACTAGTTAAAGTTTAGAGAGTTGAAAAATTCGTCTTTGAGTAGCGTGAGATAATTAATGGTTTTTATTCTCAAAGTTTAACAACAAACTGAGTAAGTACACTTTAAGTGTAGATTTTATTTGTATTTGTAGAAATGGAAAATAATTATGTTTGAAGTTATTCTGAGAGCGCACGCGTGCAAGGAATTGAAAGCGAAACAGTCACCGAAATGGAGTTGGAAATGTTCAGCGTGCATTTATAGTGGATAGATGATGCACAGTGCATTAACTAAGCAAATATAATGATGTCCCAATGAGAGTTGACTTTTAACATATGCATCGCATGCGTTTTGTGCATTTTTGTTTGACTTAAATATCGTGCCAGAGCATGGCATATTTCGTTCTCGATTTGTATCCCTGCTGAGCGAAATGTAAATGCATGTATCTAATGACACACTTCATTAAAAGTAACATTTATAACGTTTACACATGTAGGTATGTAGATGTTTAACATTCGTAATTTAAAAAATTAGAAAAAATCTAAAATAATTACCTACACTGGTTATTTCAAATGTGTTTCAGGCACTCACAATTATTAAATAAAGCATAAAAGCTTTTAGTAAATAACACAAAGACTTAGCAAGATGATTTGGGATTTAATTTCATCTATTTAGAAGTTGTTATTGTGTCATTGCATTCCATTTCATTTGCTATTTGGCCCTTCGCAGAATTTATTAGTAAAATGCGTTTGCTGCGAGTGCTTAGTGCGCGCTGCGAGTGAGGAAACTGTTATAGTTTTAATAGCTCTCAAGTTGAATCTACTAAACTACAATCTACACTAGGTGGATAGAGCATACGGTCTGTTTGGTAAGAAAGTTTTCGTAATTCTAAGGAAGCATCTCAACTCGCAAAGTCCACGTGCAACTTCCACTAAACCATCTTCTTCTTCTTCCTCCTCGTCGCTTGGTGTTGCACTCGCATAATTTACGTTCTACTGCGATTCACCTCAGTCAAATGCTCGAATGACTTAGGAAACTCTTAAAGGACGAAAACTTGTTTTGTGCTCGGTCAAAATGTTTTCTGCAATTAAAAGCATGTGTTAGTGTTTTGTTATGGAAGGATTATGTGTTTTCAGTTTATGTCCTCGTAATCTTAGTAATATTTAGAATATCGTACTAGCCCAGGGAATTAAATTGACAAGTACATTATTTAATCGTATATTAATTTCCACTAATAAGCTCTCTCAATAGTTTCATTATTTGACGTAACTACATTTAAACATGTGTTAAATTAAGCTTCATTATATAATTTTAAAAGATTATAAATTTATATATGATATATCAGTGTCAAATTTAATTAGCAAATAATATAGCATATAATACTGGATATATCATGTTAGCTAGGGTATTAATTTATGCATCTATCATGTGTTGTACTAACCAGGAAAATATACCTAATCGATTACCAGGATGAGGCTAAATATTAGCTATGAAATTGAATACCTCTTTAAATTACTAATAAATTATTAGTTTGTACATAACCAAAGCATTCTGCATAAATAAAACAAAATATAAAAATGCTAAGAATAATTAATCATGAAAATAATTAAATAATAAAAAAAAAGATTTGTAATCCAAAATTTGTGAATATTTGTTGGAACACATGGGAATGCAAAAGTGCTTTTCACAGGAGCAGTATTTATTTTGTTCAAATGTTGCTTGATTTTGCAACAAAACAAGTTTACCGCCGGGGGGGAAACGATATAACAGATAAATACGATACAAACTATAAAAAATTAATAATTTTGTTACAAATATTTGACGTTTAGATGAAGATGATGAAACATTTTCATCCCTTAATTTGGCGTAATTGTAAAAGACCTTTATATTTAGTATCAGCCATTGTGTTTCATCTTAATTACAAGTCACATTGTGGAATTACCACTTGAATAAGCATAAAAACGTTGACACAATAACGATTCATCCTCGCAAGTAGAGCGTGGCCGGAAAAAGAATACAGCGTAAAGAATGGAGGACACAAAGACAACAAAGATGAATCGATTGTCTCTCATGAATCGATGAGGCATTCCGCCCGCCTGATCGCGCACGCACAATAAATCTACAACACGACCGCTGGAAGAAGAAATATCGGCGGGGCCAGCAGCCGCTTAAACATCTTAAACATTTCCCTTCTTCATTTTCCGCTCTTTTTTCCCCATTACACTCACGCGATCGTACGCAACCGCATCCTTCATCCGCGCCCTTTCGTTCATCTTCGCTCTCTCATCCGCGCCGCGGCCGCCCGGCTCAATCCAGATGAGTGACTGAGCGCCATCTCGAGCGGCCCCCCAATTTTTTCTTGTCCTAATATTATTAGCACTCGAATTGCCACTATCAATGTGTGCACTCTGGGCGATTTCGTGGGCTGGTCCGCGTGTTAGCCGGAAAGATAATTTTTGCTTGAACGCGTTTCTGTTTTATTTCCACAAAGCACCACCGCGAAATGCTTTTTTCGTTTATTTTTCCGCCGGATGAAAATATTTCCTAGACTGACGGAGATGTTAACTGAATCAAGAGGATAATACATCATAACCAAGAATAATTCCTGATAAATTTAGTTTTATCTAGAAAATTCACAAGAAGGTACTTAAAAACCTTACTTTTCTAACCTACAAACATTCCATAAAAAGTAGCAAATAAAGATGAGTCGTCTTCGTAAAAAACTGTAGCAGTGAACTGTCTAGACGTCCATTCTTAGTCGCCTTTATTTCGCACTGCTTTTCGCATTCATTTGCACTCAGAATTCAAAGGTTTTGCTGGGTAATAAGAAACAAACAATACATACAACACACTCGACTAATTTCTTGCTCGTTCATTCCCGATGTTTGCGTTAGCAAAGATTGGAGCAATCGTTCGTTAAATATTTGCGAAATAAACGCCTTTCAATGCATTGCCAGTGTCAATATTTAACTATAAATTAATTGAATAACTCGATACAAAAAATTCATTCCTTTACATTGTGCAAAATTTGCATAAATCGGTAATGAACGTAGGTACTTTATTGAAATCTAAGTGCCAGGGGTTAATTACTGACTATGAATGATTTATTAGTATCGGCATTAAATACCTGACAAAATATTTTGACATACGAAGCGCGATATTTTAGACTCGACGAATACCAACAATGGCTTATTATCCTGTAATGATATGCTGGATCTGATTACCGCTTCATTCAAGCTTTGAATGTACGAGCAATAATCCCACATAATTCGTGAAAAGCACAAACACATCATTCTCTGAAAATGCAATTTAAGTGAATAATCGATAATTGGTAATAATTTCTCCAAAAATGCTTTTAATATAGGTTTTCAGTTGACTAAGAAGCAAACATGTTCGTTGAAGATATGATATAAATTAATCATAATAAAAGAATAATTAAACTCGAATTAAACTCATATATAATGTGTTTCAGTCGAGGAGGAAGCGGCAGCTTGCAAGACGAAGTGTTGAAGCATGAAGGCGGCGAGCTGACTAAATATATTACGCGCAATGTGCATAATCGTTGCGAAAAGTTTAAAGTTTCCTTTCGTAGTAGTTGAGCACTTTGCGTTAGTTATGCAGTGTCCATTTCGAGCTCCCGCTTTTTCTTGCAAAGTAAATAACTTGCTTAATTGCTGATAAAACAGAAAGCAATCTACTAAAGTTCCTCACATAGTTTTATAATCAATTTATCAATTTTGAAATATCAAAGCAACATTTTCCACACATTTTTGAAGTGTGTGTAGAGATGTAGGTAATATACATGCAGAAAAGCATTCGCTGATTAAACCCCTAGAAGTGGGTTTCTGATAGGTTTGTTTAGCACTTGAGAGGGATGAATATTGATCCTCTATCGGCAGCTGCCGTTCGACTAAATTGATAGACATGTTAGTAATCGACTATCCTTGTGGTTGATTAATACTCAATCGAGGAGCTCATTCTATCACTGAAATTATGCAACACAACAAGCAAACAATCATGTACAAATATATCCCTAATTCAAATTTCATGTTTGTGTCAAATAATATTTTAATTAAACCCTTTTTCTTTTACTTTAAATCGGTGCTCTATTAGTTCATTTTAGGTTATCTTACGCAAAAATGAGATCTTATTGAAGAAGATTAGTTATTTCCGTGTATATGGTGTAAATCCACTTGTTTACTTGTCGATAATTGAGAAATATATCTTGATGTGAGATGGGTAGCGAGTCCACCGCGTGCGCCATCTCACAACGTCTTTAATAATTATTTTATTCAACTTTTATTTTCAAAATTTTAATAATTTATGCTTTATATATCTACTTTTCTAATTCTATTAAAGTTTATGTAGTTAATTCACATTTAAAAATATCTTATCAAAATACCCAGAAGCAAACTGTTTACTTTCGTATAATTATTATTCGGTTTACTTTGTGAATGTTTATTTGAGTTGAGCAGCATGCAAGCAAACCACAACTAAAGAGTGGAATCTCTTCTCCTGGTCGCTTTGGGCATCCGCTCGTCGGTCTTTCTTGCGTTTGTGTTTTTCCTTCATCCTCATCCCCATCTGTATTTCGCGTTCTCTGTGTGCTGCACTTTGACATCGGCTCACCGGCGTCTCTTTTGTACGCGTTATTCGCCTGCAGCTTAACAGTTCCTCGTGAATATTGCAAAATCGCCAACTTTTTGTTTGCTCATTTGCAGCAACTTGCAACTCGGGAAAAACTTGATACGGACTGAATACACTCTTTGAAAGCTGCTCAGAACTGCATTGAAATCATTCTTTAAATATTTAATTAATCATTGAGCGTTCAAATTGATAAAACGCGTCATATTTATTACTTGTTCTTCAATTTAAATAACCTATATAATTTGATTGTTTCCAAGAAAACTGTTGCTTCCTCGTTTTGTTGTTATTTTCCTCTTCGGCTACCAACGTAAAATAGCAAGCGCATTTTCATGAAATTTAACGCCGTCTTGGCAAACGATGCCGGTGAAGAACACGCAGTATGGCAATTGAGCAACAAGAGGGAGAGTGGGGCACGTGAAATTTCGCGAAAACTTTATTAATTTCGGGGATTTATCGCCGCTGCGCCTTGTGTATTACTTATTAAATTATTATTTGCGTTACCACTTGCTGTTCAACATTGGAAAATTGCGTCCACTGAATACTAAGCATTTATTATTGATTTCGATTGTTTATTATCGACTACTATAAATCCGTGCGCGCGCGGTCGGCAATTAAAACTTTTCAGCATTTTATGATTTCCCATTTTCTTCCTTATTACTCAAACTCAAAACCGTGAGAAACTTTTTTACTTATTAAGTTTTAATACCCACCACAATTTTTTTTATCCACCTGCAGTAAACAAAAAATACAGAGATTAAATGGTTAAGCTGCATTGACGTTCAAATGTCGCTTTTGTCATAATGGAATTCAACATAATCACTTAGCTCAAGATATCTGTCACTTCAGACTGGACAAGAACGAACACATTTATAGGTACATGGCATGTTAATATAGCATACATACACAAATGGTACACGATAGAGATGACACTATTGGACAACATTAGTAAAGTCCGTAGAACTCTCTCTAGTTTCGCACAATGAGTATGAATAGTTCGAGTACATTGTATGGTGAAGGATGCGGGAGGCAGGCATCAGATGCCCACTGTTTTGTTGTGCACTAGCGACACCACCTAAGCTGCCGCCACCAACGCCATCCTAGGCCGCCTACGTTCTGCATAAACATGCAACTAAATTGATGGCTCCGCATCTGTGTCTTTTGTATTTGTAAATGAATAATATGTACATGTAACTAAATTATACACAGCCACAAATATATTTATAGTTATAATTACAGAGTGTTAATATAAAATGTATTAAGGAAGCAGATGGAGGGTTAATTAATTTTAAGAATGTATTGTAGCATCCAGTGGATGAATATTCAATGGCGGATATGTATATTTAATACATGCTTGTATATAAAGGACAACAGTGGCAACGATGGCAACATTGGTGACGTGGCCGACGGCTCCAACCAGGCATAGTTACTCGCTCTTGTGCAGATGCAACACACCGGCGATAATCAAATTACTCACGATAGAATTAATGACGCCGATTAGCATGCAGCCGACAAAGAGCTTATCTCTTTCCTCTGCACGCTCGTCGGTTTGTCCGAGTGTAATTGCCCTCGCCGCAAATACGGCTCGCAATTGTTTCAATTGTACAATCTTTGTTCTTGTGCGTTTTTTGACGCCTCGCACATGCATTTTCCCTTGGCACGCTTGTTTTTCACTTTGCTCAATTGCGCCGCCAGCGGAAACGCGCACAAATGCGCATTTAATGAATACGCCGCGCCGCGCAGTGGACAAGATGCTGGCAATGAAGGAAATATTTTTGGAAAAGCTCGACCGGACGCGAATTTATGGCCCGACGTCTAATAAGTTACTCTCCAGCGGCGATGCCACCATCCAAAGTACTTAATCATTTACTCAACGTTTGTATACGATGTGTCCAGGGAAATTTAAGGAAAATCCATTTTAAATCCTTAAATTTTGATAAGCCTGCTTATAGTGCATCTTTTCTGATTCAATTTCGACATAGTTAAGAGATGAACAAATAGATTAAGATCGTGTGTCAAATGATGGCAGTAATGCAGTTTTCTTCTTTAGCGACTGCTTCATCAATTGTTAAAAGCTCGCATGGAAAAACAAAGTTTTTCAATCGCTGCACAAAGTGCAAGTCGGTCGCTCATGCGAATAACTCGCGCGGAGGCATCCAAGCAACGCCAGCGACAACGCGCGCAAGAAAAGCCGCAAAAGAAAAATTACAACGCGAGTCGCCACAGTCGTTGTTCTCTTGTGTAAATCGCGCGAGCGCGCTTATAAGCAATAAACGTTTCACCAACAGCGCGCAGATTTATTTTTATGGCTTTTCTAACACTTTTTAACACAAATCACACTCGTACAGCGAACGCCGCTTTTCAATAAAAATAACTCATCCGTGTTTACAACGCGCTCCGTTTTGTGTTTGATTAATTTCTGTGTTTTTATTAAACGCTCTGCATTAATATCGGTCGAATATCAAAGTTTCAAATAAATCATCAAAATTCAAATGGCATTTACGTACGTATTTGTACGTTCAAGTGCATATACGTATGCAATGCAGAATTAATTAATTTACGTCCATGACTAGACATCGGAAATGCGCCACAGTGTGGTACGCGCGCGCCCAACTAGATATTATGTAAATATGCGCTCATTAATTATCGCTAATTATCAAATCATTCCAATTAAATGTCGTAGAATGACTGCTCGCATACGTGCGCTGGCAATAATGCGAAAAGGGTATAATTTATTAACTTGTTTTGTAACCATCAAAAATTAAAATTATATTAAATTTTTTCAATTCAATCACCTTTATTAATAATATAGGTTAATTAATCACTAAACAGGTAGAGCAATTGAATTATCTTCATAATTAAAAATCGCCACAAGTTGAATTATTTTCCTATACTTATTGATTCTTATAATTGGCTAATCTATAATCACCCTTATCAGATAAAGTTTATTTCTGAAGTCTTATCATACAAAAGTGAGTTTGAGATGATTTTTAACTAAATATTGAAGATAACATTCAAAATATGAAAATTCTATGATAAACACTTGTTTCTCTGTTTGTTTGTGTGTCAATTTTTCTCACTTTCCCAAATTTTCAACAAACAAGTACAGCTTGCGCAATGATCAGGCGACATATTTTCCTCTCTTTGGTTTAGTTTCCGATCCGGGCATCAATTCCCCAAGCAAACAAGCGAGTTGACAATGGCAATGACTGCAAGAAGCGAAAAGCGCGTAAAGTGCGCGCCGATAGAAAAATAAAGCGTATGCGACACCAGTGCCTCAATATCAAAAGTTATATTTGCACAATTGCAAATTTCCCGCTTGGCGCCGTCGTCACCCTTGGAAAATATTCGCTCTCCGGGTGTCTTATCTCTCTTATCGCTGAAGCTCGAACGTCGTCATACGTCCAATTTTCGCAATTTCCCTCTTAGAGCAGAGATATATATACGCCTGGGTCTTCTTCCTTCAGGAGAGAAGCACTCTCCACTCTTATCTTCAGTCGATCGAAATCGTGCTATCATATTTCCAAGCAATATTTACTCGTCCGAAAACAACGTCAACTTTTTGACAGAATCAAAAAAAATAGATCTTAAAATTATTTACTTACGGATTTCCATATTCATATTGCGCAGGTATGAACCTGTTGTTTGCAGTAAAGCAGCCTGGAAAAGCGGAAACTTGGAGCAAAGTGCGAGCATCATTTGACAAAGGGCATCAGCGTTTTTTCGTTCATCTCTCTGTGCTAAGTACGCGTGGCAGCCAAGTGTACGCGATGACGACATTGAACGGAAGTTCGAATTGGGTGCCAACTGTTACATTTACGCCGCCGCCACCGCTGCCGGCTTCCAGCGACGAAAACTGTTTGTCACTGGAGGAAATATGAGCTCGTAGATCTGCGTAGCGTTTGGGGCGGCAGCAAGTCGCCGGCCGTATTAAAAACAAAAAGTTTTCTGAATGATGGAAATGCGGCAACGCGGAAGTACGGAAATGAAAAAGGTCGTGCACGCAGCGCTCATAATTTGTATAACGCTCTCAAGAAGAGGGTAGCGAGCAATATGCTCTTACACAAATTGTTTTTCATTAATGTTCTAATAATTAATCAAGAAATTCATTTATAAAACTTGAATTAAATTTATGAAAATTCTTTAATATAATTTCTTGTCAATATTATTCGCAAAAATAATAAATATCGTAATTAGATTCTCAAGTAAATAAATACAAAGTTGAATTTATTAACATTTATAATCATTAATGTTTTCCGTGACTTTAAAATGCTAGAAATAATTAAATTTCATCACAATCCCATTTCCTTAAAAGATAATTAAGTACAATTAATAATTACCTAATACAAATTTGTATTTATCGGTGTTTTAATCATGAATAACTATTATTAAATTAAAATTAAAAATTAAATTAAAGTTACCGAGTTTTAAAAAAATTCATCATGATACGGGGTAACAAAGATGGAGGAAAATTAAAGAGCCACATATTTTAGCAGTGCATTAATTTAAAAGCTTTTTTCCCAGTGAAGGGATGAGCCGTTTATCGTGCTTCCTCTTTCGCATCATCATCTCTTCAGGCGCATAGAGTCGATGGATGCCATTTGCTGTCATCCAACTTGAAACTCATTTTTCTTAATTTATAACAAAAATTATCTTTTGCAAAAAAGCGCACCTAATAACTTTCACAAATTACGAACTCGTTTCCACCTTTCTCCCCGGAAGAAAAGTAGGAAATTTCACCGTTTGCTTGATAATTCACAACAAATATTTATGATAAGAAAGTAAAATTATCAAAGTAAATAGAACGGCGGCAAATCTATTTGTGTATTCTTGAGAAACTCCAAGGATAAAGCAGGATCTTTGCGGAAAGGATTTGAGCAGTGACGCAGTTTCTAATGCAGGGTGGAAGAGGAAAGTTGCGCGCACATTATTGATATTAATATCGGCTAATCTGGGCTCCAGCAGGATGCGAAAAATTCCTCATGCTCCATCATCTTTCCTTATAACTGTCTGCGTTTCCGCAGCATCCAGCAACGCTGCTCCCATTTCACTTTATTCTTCTTCGGGTGCTGGGTGCCGCCTTTGCGCGCAGGCAGGAAACCTTATAAAATTATAACAAACGAAAATCCGCTCATAAATTATACTCTTCTTGAATGTGTAACGTATTTTCATTGCGTTTACGTTTTGTACGGATGCTGTTGTTATAGCAAATACTAAGCAGATGTCAAGGATAAACTTCTTTTCGCTTAATAGCAAGGCAAATAAGTGATGCGAATAAATTATTCACATTTAAAACTTTTAATAAATTAGTATTTGTTTGCTTTTCATTAAAACGCGAGAGCTGTATCTATTACAAAATGCGTTATTTTGATTTATAGATAATACGAAAATCATTCGGCGTATTTATGTCTGGTGAAGCAATGTGTTTTGTTAATAAATAATAGTGTTATTGATAATGAACGCGAGTTTTAATTAAACGTATGAAGTATTATTGGGCTTTTATATTTATTAATACTAACTTTTCACGAAGTATCTATTTGCATCTGGATATTAATTAAAATAGTTTATTTAACAATTTATTACACATTTCTCACAACATTTTTTCAATTAATAATTTTTATGTTATTTGGAATATGTTAGCATAACACTTGGTGGATAATAAAATGATATGGCTCATAGATTCAAGTTGTGGGGCATCCTTCGTGCATGTAGCTTTGGAGACGGCGGTTCTGACGTCGGAGGCGGCGGAATACACGGTGCATAGCATCGGTGGTCGTTTTTTGTGCAATAAATGTTTATGGCGTACGCGTCGCGTCGGAGATTTGTGGCAAATCCTAAGAAAAATGTTATAAGTAGCACGTAATTTACTTGATATAATGTGGATCAGCCGACGGTAGACGCACAGCTTGCGGAATGGAGGACACGGAGAGGAAATGCTCGCTGTCAAAATGTCACTGTAAACACGCACAGACACGTGTGCAATGAACACATGCACGACGAACAAACGCAAATCCCGTGCATGTATATTGAAATATTTCAGGCGCGTCGGTTGCGGCGAGAACACGCACCCTAGAAAAAGCAAAGACATTTGGGTGAGGCGGGCGGCTAGCCGAGCAAATCTTACGTGTGTATTGTACGCAGGAGTGAAAATCTACGCAGTTGAAATGTGGGGCGGCAGCAGTGCGCAGATGTTCGTGCCGGCGCGGCGACGACGACGTCCGACGCGAGGAAAAATGGATGCAAAACGCCCGCGAGAAAACGACATGACAAAAATTGTAGAACGCGCGTGCGCTCGCGACATATGTGTAAGGGTTGTATATTAGCAGATGGCAGCACGAAATGCAAGAAATATGTATAAATCATACGATTCGCGCCACGCAAAACGCGATATAACTCAGTTATGCGCGATGCTTTTTATATTTTCCCTAGCGTCTTATGTGCTTGTGCGATTCGCTTTTTCGCAAATTCGACTTCATAAATACCACGATTTTTTCTATTTATTGCCCATGCCACCCTAACGCCCACCGTAGCTTTTGTCTAATAAATATTATTTTATTTATGTCATGACTTTATTGAATTTTAATCTATTTGTTATTAAAAACTAATATTCAAACAATTACGGAATTTATATCAAACAATGCAATAAGGAAAAGAAGAGTAATGAGTAAAATACATTGAAAATCTTTACAAAACAAACACTTGAAATCCTACAACAGTTTAAGTGGTTGGCGGTGGTTGATTTGCACCTATAGACAAAACCAAGTCCTGCGAAGCGCGTAGGAAGGAAGAAGATACGACGAAGAAGCACACGCAAGTCGGGCGGATGCGTTACGTGTCTTGTGCGCAATGAGTTAATTCAGCGAGCGCTTCTCATCGGTGAAACTTAATATCAGTAGTTAACCCACGTTACTATTAATAGTTGAACAACTAAGCGATGTTAATACGCTTCGTATTCCTTTATGCTCCTGCGGGAACAGATGTACTTGAACCCGACACAATGCATGACATATGCACGAGCAGTCGACTGAATATTCCTCAATATTCCTGAATGAGCATGAATATGACTGAGAATTGCTTCTATTCATGATTCACTTTATACGTAGAAATGTATATTGTCATATTACGCATTGCTAGCATCTTTATCCAAATCATTCAACTTTTATTTAAACAATATTAATGATAATTTCATCATAAGCAAGCTACTAATGATCTTAAAAACTTTAAAAGTACGTAAGTGCTTAAAACTAATTTTAGAATGATTCTAGAACTTTTTTAAGACATAATAAACAGCAAGCTAAACTATTGGTTAATTGGAAAAGTAGGGAGATCACACTCAAGGTTATTTTTGTCTTAAGAACTCATTAAACAGCCCTGTTAGTGTGATGATAGATGAACTTTTAATGAGGCTTCCCCTTTCTTTTATTATTTTAATTATTTCCTATTAATGTTCATTCTACTTGTAGTTATTTAAATATTATGCAAATAACACTTTCAACGGAAACACAGCATGAATGGGAATATTTTTGTCAGCAGGATAAAAAGCAATTTGTTTATTTAATGACACCCCCTGCAGAAGCAAACGTCTTCACGCTGTTCTTTCCCCCGGAGTGAAGAAACACATTTGGCACACCCCTTTAAAAAATGACAACAATTAAATATGCTGTGACGTTGACAAATTACCGAAAAGTATTAATTAACAAGCTAATTAATATTTCTAATTAATGTGAAACACGTTCATGCAGTGTACAGTATTAATAGAGTAGAATTTTCTTAAAATAGTCGGTGTAAAATTAGAAATATTCAGATTATTGGCAAACCACATCATTCAAAAATAACCCACATTCCACGTAAGGATGACCCTTGTGCTTAATAATTTCATTTTCTAATTTTCTAATTTCTCATCCCTCTAATTCTCTCCACATTTCACATTTCGCATCCTTTCACGCGAATCCTTTCGTAGCTGGCAGTTACCGGCAGCATCGCATGCCGCACTTTGCCGCCCGAAAACTGCCCGAAGGAGCAAAACATACAAATGTGAAAGTATCGTGGGTCGGGAAAATGTATGTGGGTTTCATTTCGGCGACTCATACATCCGGAGCTCATATCGTTTCGCACGATGCGCAGGTTTCTCGTCCTCTGGCTGAATTTAGTCCTTTCATAACATGTACACAATCCTTTTGAATACCAACCAAACCCGCCAAATGTACACACGACATGAACATCGGCGCGCACTGTTCCTTCACGTCACGTACGTGGCGGCCGAGCGAACGTCGAGAGATATCTATGGGATTAGGCGGCAAGGCACATTATTGGACATTGTAAGCCAGTCGTCTGCCGCAGATAAGGCTGCTGCCGCACTCGTTATCGTCCTTGGCCGCCGCCAAGACCAAGGTGCGCGTTCCACGACCAGAAAACCATTTCGGCAATGCGTTTTCCGTATTAAGTGCCGCTCAGTCTCATGTCGTTTCACGTATCTATCCACGATGCGACGCAATCCCGTTCCCGATTTTAGGCCGGGTTCTTGTTAGCACCTCTTAGCACTTGAGGACTCGCAAATCCATAGGGAAAACTCAATAGTGAAAATCATATTTTCCAAATTTAGTAATATTTCATTGTTACCATAGCAATTCAACCCCCGATCTATATTGATATACATATAATAATAATGCGGGGTTGCAAAAGGGATGCTGCTGGCTATAAGGTAGGCAACCACGCGGGCTCAAACTATAGGCAAACGCTATTTATCTTTACAAGTCATATTCACCTCCAGGGGCCGTAAATTACAACGCTTAATAAATTTATTACGCCGATAAACCGATCCGCAGCACCTCGCTTGTGCCGCGTTGCTGCTGTTGCTGCCACTTTTGCCACCGCTGCTGCTGCCCCCTCCGCCGCCACCGCTGCCTCTCTGCGATCACGGTGCGTTCGTTACTTTAGCGGCGCGCCGATGCGATGATGTTTGCGTTGTTCTTCGTATCATCCTTGCTGCGCTCGCTCGTCTTTCAGTAGCGGCGCTTCTTACGCAATTAAATTCATAATGATAATGCACTTGCTCCATTTTGCGCTAAGTTCAATAATAAACTAATCTAAAAATAGCACCTAGCCCGGCATAATTCATCGATGAGTTATAAGTATGCTGATTTTTATACATTATTCACGCCCAGCTTCAGTTTGCCTATGATTAATTACATGAATTAACTGCAGTAGTTTTTCAAGTGAAATATGTGTTAAAATATTCATTCATGGGGTAACTTTAGTAACCATGGAAATGCGACCGCAATCGGCAGGGGTTCCCACTTTAATTAAATAGTGACTGATTCCGTGTGTAAATCATCGGAGATACACACGATGCGCGCAAGTTTAACGCGGCAGTGGCGGCGGCGGTGGCGGTGCGGCCTGGCCGCAATCGTAGCCGCTGTCACAGCGCGCGTTTGCCGGTGGCGGCAAGCGCCAACAAGCAGCAAGAAATCTACAATCGAATTGCACAATTACAACGCGCCTGCACGTTTACTATGCCAGCGCGCGTCGTCGTCGTCGAGGGGCAATTCTACCGCCGCTGCCAGTATCACACGTTATCATTGCGCAATTCAATTAACTAACTATCCCGCCCGTTGCCGCCGTCGTATGCGTTGAGCCCATAAAGGTTGCAAGCACAGATGGAGTGAAGCCCGCATCATAATGGCTCTGCGTCCCAAGTTCTCTTTCTTTTTTACTGCATAATCTTTACTACTGAATGTTACACTAACTTCCTGAAATAATAATAAGTACCTAAGTAATAAAATTTTTTAAGAGTGTGCAAGAACGAGTAAAACGTCTTTGAATATTCAAGGAGACGATGCAACTTTAAAGAAGCTTAGCAAGAAAGGATCGAGGAAAAAAGCGCAATTGATTTGCGCAGCTGCCATCGACCGGGTCGAAAGACGCTCCGAATTCTTTTGTCTTCGTGAAATTAGAATATAAATTAGGCTGTCGCGGATTTGGCTTTATCGGCAACGCAGGAGATGGGCCAGCTGAGCGTTAATGCAATTTTACAACTTTCTTTTCGCAATGCCGGAGACGGCAAATCGCCGCCAAACAAGCCAATTTTCTAATTGATTGTCTTAATGCGCGGCGCCGATGCAAAAACTTCCCTAAATGTCCTCCGAAAGCTCCCCATTCCGATATTTTTTCTGTGTTTTGCCGTAATCAATACACAATTTTATGTCGCACGTAAATTTCATTTAATTGCTTTCCGCTTATTTGATTCCATTCGCTTCGCTTCGATTCGATCCGCATTCAAATACAAAGTGACAATTTAAACAGCTCGACATTGTTTACAAATAAGGAATTTGTTCAAGCGTTTTGTAATTTCAAATGTGACGAGGAGCAATATTTTCTTGAGTTTTTATTCGCCTATTTCTGGCCGTGAATTTGGAGTGAAATAAAGAGCTATTTATAGTGATTTCCACGAGATGCGGAAAGCGAATGAGAAAACCGCGCCAGAAAAAGAAGAAGCAAATGAACTTGCTCTAAGTTATTAACTGAAAACCTATTTGCGAACAAGCCCGAAAGGCGCGCGGCTTGCTTATTCTTTGAACTCCATTATCCTTATTCGCCGGCATACGTACAACTTCAATTACCGTTTGCTTTTACTTTTCACTTTTTGTGAGGCGCAGCAGCGGCGGTAGCGGTGGCGGCAGCGACGCCGTCATGTTGTATCCCGCGCGTAGTGATAGCAAAGCGTTACGTCACGACGTGCGGCGGCAACTTAGCACGATTGAAAAACGTTTCATGGGAATTCCACAGTTATATATTTAAGTATTCTTCGACGGGATTCCTCCGAGCCGTCGGGGTTGCTTCCGTGCTTTTCGTTTTTCTTTTCGGCTAGTTTCCCAGCGACTCCCACATAGCGCCGAGGGCGCAAACGAAGAATATAATGGAATTGGCATCAACATTTGACATTGGGCACATCCACAGAGGAAATTTAATCTCATTTCGATCCAGTTTTGTGCTGCACAAAGAATGTTGCTCTAATGTAGTTACAGCAAGAGTCAATGGATATCAAAAAGTTAATGAAAACTATTACATATTCAAAAATAATAACAAATTTATCGTAATAATCTGCAACACAATTTACATAGTTGTTTGGCGCATATAAAATTTTTCCGCAGCATAATTAAACAAAATATTCATTGACGTTTTAAATAATTTAGTAACCGTGTAAATTTCGGTGATATAATGTTAATTATACCTACTATTTTTGCGCAATTTATTAAAATTATACTTTTGAAAACAGCAATTACACTGAAACAATGAAAGAAGGAATTTTGTAAATTGATATTTGTATTTTGAGATTCGTTCTAGAAACGTGTAAAATTCCTTGAATCTAAATAAAACACACAAACCCTTTCTGGCTTGTGATATAAACACAGCAATTATTTGCATAATGAAGGCAATGGAAAAAGCCGTGCATGTTATATCAATAAGGAAACGTCCCTGTAATTATCACATTGTCGTGTCTGATATGTAAAGGTTTGAAATTGTAAAAGCATGTATATCATCTTTCAATAAATGTTGTACAGAATGTGGAACAATGTATTATTGTTTTTCCTTCATATTGTTTAGTTCTTGTTGCATGTCTCGACGCGTACAGAAACAAATGAATGTAATTACAGAGTAAACAAACGCTAGTAAACAACTGTTAATGTTGGTATCAATTTAAATAATAATTATTGATTAATCTACGCATTTCTGATTCCAAGGTGGTTCTAATTAAGCCCTGAACAACTTTTAAATTTCATGCTTACGAAATATTCTTACATAAATACTTTTTTCCATTTGATTAATATTTAATTTGTTTATAACTGAATAATTAGTCAAACTTTGCAGACTTACCGACTTGTTTTTAAGAAATGCATGAATCATTAATCATCAATAATATCAAAAAATTTGCAAGTAATTCCAAGAAATTTCAAGCATTCGAAAGAAGGTACTTCATAAAAGATTACGTAACTTTCATGCGAAGAGCGCATTTAATGAATAATAAAACAAATAATTCCGACCAAGTTCTTTTTCTTCGAAGCTTCACATGTTTGGAGTGGAGTGTAGCAAGTACCGACGATATCTACATATCGTTGGAATGAATATTAATGAGTCATTTTTATAAATTACACTCGTCAATTCAGCGCGTTCAACCTGAATATATTAAATGTTTATTCAGCGGGCTGATGTGCTATTAATTTCTTTGTAATTACGATCATTAACTACCACTCGTTTCAGTTCAAACAAGTAGTCAAATATTTCTTTCAAAGCAAGAGTATTTTGATTATACTTTTGCCTCGACGAGTTATAAATAAATGATTGTAATACACTCATACCTCGCTATTCGGCCGCCCTTTATACGGCATTTCGCTATATCGGCACTCATCAATTAAGGCACGTTTTCGATTTATGGCCTAAAACGTTTTACTATAACGTCAAAAAAAATTTCGATGTCGATATACTTTTTTTCGATTACGTTGCCAATCTTGTGTAAGCAATCTAGATACACACTCTTTTCTATTTCCTCTTCTTTACGAGCATTTTTCAGTCTGTGCTTAAAAAGCGGCTGGTTTAGACTTGTCTTTGTAAGTGTTTTATGTGCATATTTATTAGTGATTGTTTCACATCAACGGAAAAATTAGAAATAATGAGGGACATTTTTGATATGCAAGTCCATATATCTGTATCTACAAATTAAACATTTTAAAGAAATTATGTGTGTAAACATATTTTATGTAATATGAAGTTATGCTGTTTTTGTTTATAGATTGATTTTTTGAGTCAGTTATTATTTTATGTACAAATGTATGTGATTGCTATGTATGTATTTTTGATTTAAATATTTGATTTAAAAGGTAAAATGCATTTTGAATGATAAACCAAGTATACGTATTTAACAAATTTGGAACCGATCCCATGGAATTTATATGAATTTGTATTAGAATAATTGATTCTTTATATGGCATTTCGCTTTGTGGCTAAGTTTCGTGGAACGTATCTAGGCCGAAAAGCGAGGTATGAGTGTATTTGCTTGTCAAAAAGATCTTCGTATAACGAACATCTCACATGACGTGTGTTTCGTTTAGCGAACTGCAAAAAGAATTATTCATTTAACGAACGTCGTTTCGCATCACGAACGAATTCGGCGAAATTTGTATTTTACCCAAAGATTTTTACGTTGTAATGCGTACCTAATTGAAAATTTATGAAATAATATAATTTAATTATAACCCTAAAGAAAATCACCTCAGCTACTAATTTGTAAGTAATTACTAAACAAGTACAACCCTTTTTATATTAAGAAACATTAGTAAATTACGTCAAACAGCCACCTCAACTAGGGACACATAAAGGATTTGCACCCCTCACAAAGGACGCACGCATTTTGGCTAATAATAAGGGTGCACAACAAAATATTAGGTACCCTTATAACAAGTTCATTACAACGCGAGAATGAGTACAAGACGCGTACTTTATGTTCAGTAAGTGCTGCAAGTCAGGTCGAAATGAGTAAGCCATCGAGAACTCACCTCACTTCGTGCAGTTGCGTTGTACGAAGGGTGCATATTAACAATTTTTCGTACTTCGAGTTATGACGCAGCACAACATCAAGGCGCAAGGATAATTTATGATCAACTGCAGTTATCTGACGTTTTTCGCCCTCTCTTCCCGTTTGACTCATTGCATTTCTTGAGGGTGTCTTAATTTACTGCATTTAGTAAAACGTGAAAAGCATTCAAATTCGAAACATCTAATGAATATGCAAAATCTTTCTCGAAACTTTACAGCAAAAATTAAACAAATATTTGTACATTTTCAGTTACAGTATTAAAGTTCATACTTTCTATTCTATCAAAAGTATTAATGAAGTAATCAGTATTGACAGGTAAGATTTAATAAATGCATAGCTGGGAATGCTAATGAGCGTTAAACTATTATGTTAATATAAAATGTACAAGGCGAGTGCAGTAATTACGTTAAAACTTAGCTCTAACTGATGCGATGGCACGTGATAACGAGCGTATTGGATTCGCCCGCAAGAAGACTCAATCGAGAAATTGATTAAACGATTAAACGTGAATACATTACTACGGCGCGCGTATAAATACTTACATCGATTGCCCGCTTGCTTTCACTATTCTGCTTACAAATAACACACTCGCACTCCATCGAATCGAACGGTTAGTATCGTGTAATTCCAATGACGGTAATGAAGATGAAGATGAACACAAGTTATACCTGCTGAACGCATTGAAAGACGGTTAAATATTACTGAAGAGTCTATCTAATAATTAACCGTTCAACAGTTTGTAGCTGAATAATAATCAAGTGAGGAAAAATAATAAGAAGAAGAAATGCCAACACGCGATCAATTTTGGTTTTGAATCCAGGCAGCAAAAAGAAGAAATATGAGCAATCAAAAATTGATTATAGTTTAAAAGAAAATAACAAGTTATTATCTTATTTCGTGTTATTATAAATTTGAATATTTTATTTTTAACTGCATAAAAAGTTAATGATTTTCTTTAAAGGGTTATAAGTACATAGTGGGGCACACGAATATGGGGCAAATCCGATCTAGAATTTATTTATTCAGATATGCGTTGCACTACACCAAATTTTTTACTTTCTGTAAGGTAGAAATCTTTCTTGTTTCCGAATGTTTCCGAAAATATTTTTAATACAAATTCTTGCAACTTAAAACATAAAAAATGCTCTAAACAAAAACAAATACAGCAGCTTAAAGTAAACTTTACAATTTCTGGGTCGATTTTACCCTCACTCCACCTTGATACAAATTCTAATAAAAATTGCTAAGCAATTTAGTGTACCTGCAAGAATATAGAAAGGAAATTGCAAACGGAAAAGGAAAAGCCCTACGCAATTGATTCATGGAATTTCGGCGAAGCACCCTTGACAAGACAATCGATTGGTAATATTAGTCGAGACGCTTCGAACGGTTTCGGTTTCTTAAGTAATCGAAACCCCTTTTTGTCGCATACTCTATGCGAGCAATGCATTTGTGATTCGTGTGGACGCAAAAACACTTTTTCCCCATCGTTATTATATCATGTTCAATCGATGGGATAACAGTTCCATCGCGCATAGTTTTACAAAAGCCATTCAAGCGTTTTCACCGCATTTGCCATGCGATACCTCGAGTATCAAGTACTCTCAAATCGCCCTTTAAAATTTTGATGCTATATCAATTTTCTCCAATTCGTTATTGAAATTTATCGATAAAGCAAAAAAAAGTTATCATACGATATTAGACTAATAAATAAAGAAACATTTTAACTTCAAAGAATTGATCAAACGATAAGAAAAACATAAAGACCATGTACTTATAAAGTCCAAGAATGTTCGTTGCTCGAACATGTAAAATGCTTTGATGCAATTCCATTTCAACGAATTACACAGAGAAAGCATTGAGATGACTTGTAATTGAACAATTACACGACAAGTCTCTTAATAAATCTTTCGTTGCTTCGTGCATTCCGCCGGATGAATCAGCCAAAGAGAGGCAACGAATAAATATCGCATAAAAAGGCCGTTATCTAATCAACATCTCGTATCTTTCATCGCATTTATTGATATTCCTTGTTAGCCCCTTTTGTTTTGCTTTATTGCGCAATGTTTCTTGCTCTTTATCGCATTTTAATTGCTGCATTAAACGCGTCTCTTTCTTTGTTTTATTCATGAATGCCATGTTATTCAGCTTATCACAACGAATACAAATCAAGTGCTCAAGTATTAGTCATACATGAACTCATTAGAGGGGGCTACTAGGAACTAATGACTTTTCTATGAATATTCTTCACATATTTTTTATAGTAAATTATAATCTGAGATCGCAAAATTAGAGTTCATAATTCAAGTTAACTTTTTGTATGAAATTTTCATTAACTTCCTGACCAAAATCTCACTAAATTTATGACAACAGCTAAAACGCAGAAATTATGAATTTGCTAGTGTATCATCATTCGTTTGGAAATGCGCTTTCGACTGCGGCCAGTTTGATTCGAGCAATAAACTGTATATCATTAAAACACGTCCAGCTTTTGGGCTTTTTCGATAATTTCAGGACTGCTCATGCTGGCTAGTGTAATAACGACGCACACGCATGCACTCACACACGTGCCGTTTGATCATGATTGAAAATGGAAAACGTGTATAAATTTAGGCACAATACATATATCAGCAATATTGGCACATTTCTCATCATCATTGACGTTGCAACCAATTGGAATTATTGGCAAAAATATATCCTACATATATTGATATTAGAGTGCGACGTGTACCTACTTCATATTCGTATGCGCACTGTTATTGCCCGACTGCCAATATGCAATCGTAATTCACGTCCACTTTGTAATCACAAATGAAACTATAAACTGCAATCATTGGCTGTGCGTTCGAATCAATATTAACAAGCTTAAAAATGAATTCAATGCGCTTGATTGATGCGCGATGTCATGTGTGTTGCAACGATTTTCAGTTAAAACAATTCACTGAAATTCATTATATTTTTATCCTCTTTTTTTTTCAATTGCGAATCAAGTGCTCCGCATTTGGACAATATTGAATGGCAAGAGGCTTTACTGCTATCAATTTTGCAGTGAAATGTATTTTATTTCATTATTTTATCAATAAATAAATATAATTGTTTTTGATTCGAGTGGTGCTATAATTATAAATTTTATTTATATAGTTTAAATTTTTATATCCTCTGCTGTATTTTTCCTGCATTTATATAGATACTTGAAATAAACTGGGTAGCACAAATTTGACATTATTGTTAATAAGGTTTTATACTTTTAAACTGGTGTAAAGACAAATATGCAGTTTGTAGGTTAGTATTTAAAAAAAATAATTTTAATGAGGTATTAATACTTAATTCAGACAGAGAAATCAAGAGTCATGATCATTAATTGTTGGTACCTAACTCACCCCATCAGATTATCATCAACATTTTTGAAAAGACTTCACAAAACGACGTATGAGTATATAAAAATTTTAAAACTTCAAATTTTACATTCAGTTGGAACAGGAAATTAACTAAAAAGTAGGTAGTTTGAGGCGACCTATCGTGGAGACAATTAAGACGTTTTGTGAAAAATAAGCAAATGTTTCCTTTATGATATTGAACTACCGTGTAACAAATTCCATCCTAGTATCACTCACTTCACAATTTGAAGTTTTCATGTATCAAAATATTAAATTGTTCAACGATTGGTACTTATTATAAATTGCATTTTATATTTTTGTATTGTTTTTACGTACTTAATTAACATAACACGATTTGAAAACTTAACAATTGCATCTTATAAATATTTCAGACAGTAACATTATTATTATTATTATTATTTGATATGCATTCACATGAGTAAATGTTAATATACATAATCTGCTTCTGCTACTGGCGAAGTGTATATTTCTCGAGTGAAAGGCATCCAGAGTTTGAACGGAACGCGCTCGCCAGTCAAATTAGCCGTGATTTGTGATCCACTGAATTATTTTATTGTTACTCACGCTAACAGCTGCCGCTCGCGCCACCGCCGAATTTACGCGCACGTATGGCAATGTATATAGAAATACACATTTATCGCAGTGGTAAGCATTCAGCATCCGTACAACGAACATGCACGTACATAACTTAACGAACATTGCGCGCACCTATGCGATTGTGCGCTCTTCATACGCGAAGCACTGCTCGCGTCACATATGTTTGAATATCATACAAATAACGTATGAATAATAACAGCCACTGCATGAATTATTGTAACACGATAAGACCGAGTGCTCATTGAAATACAGAGTGTTTCTCCCATAACCTTATTAATTCCCTAATCAAATTAACACACATCTACGTACCAAATTATCATTAGAGTGTACTTAATCTCATAAGCAAACGTATATAACATTGAGTTGTAATAAAATATAAAGACTATGGATTTCAAGTCTATAAATTACTAGAAAAATAGCTATACGTAATACGCGACAAAGAACGTTGCTCCAACAGGGATTTTTGCACTTTGTGTTTT
This sequence comes from Aleochara curtula, assembly GCA_963978815.1. Classification (NCBI taxonomy): domain Eukaryota; kingdom Metazoa; phylum Arthropoda; class Insecta; order Coleoptera; family Staphylinidae; genus Aleochara; species Aleochara curtula. The sequence goes on along the minus strand of OZ022216.1, from coordinate 11,215,101 downwards.
TGCAATGGCATGATAACGCGATTATGTGACATACAAAGAACCCCAATCCTAACCAGATTAACCACGAATCGAACACGTATGTTGGTGGCGTATGTACAGAAAAGGATTAAACGCTGTAAACGTGCCACAAAAGCACCAAACGCTCCTGTTTGCAGCAAACGCGCACATTCGGAAAAGCAGCTCTATCGAGCATTATCATAATTAAAAATGAATTCAATTAGTACATCCGGCAAAATGATAAATTTAATCAAATAAATGCAACATTTAGGTAGTTTGTTGTTGAATATTCCATTTGAAATCAATCTGGGATATGTTGCTTTGCAAATTAATGCAAGGCAGTCTACTTGCGTGTATGTTTCATTCCGGTTCATTGCATTGCAATGACTGCCATCCGAACGCTAGGACGAGATTACGACTATGTCGATGCTGATAGCGATGGCGATTTGCCTCCCACTTATACATAATGCATTAAGAAGCCTTGCAGGTAATATCGATTAGTGGAGGTGTGAAACCTATGAATTATAAGCGGCGCGCCAGGAAATAAGCCGGCGAGCTGTTTAAGCTCGCGCGCTACCAAACCCCATAATTTCGCCCAATATATCTTGCCCACCGGCCTCTTCGAACTGATTGCTCATAGATATTCGCTCGATTCCGGCTTGCATTTGATGCATTTGCTCCACATACAATGTGTTGCAATTTCAATCAAATTTCTCTCTCTCTCTATTACTTCTTACTAAAATCATTACACTTTCATTTCACCAATGAAGCAAGTCACTTTAAAATTCAAATAATCATTTATGAAATGTAATTACTAAATCATTGCTTTTTGAGGAAAAGTGAAATTGTCGAAACGCACTGTACATGTTTAATAATGACCTGATAATAACAGAGGAAAATTGTTTTTGATCGCTGCTACTTTGCCGGCTGTTTATTATCAGCTGATATACACTTTAGCAGTAGGTAGAAAAGAGCAACATTTTTCAATAGTGAAATTTTAACGAGCAGTCATCAAGTAAATTCAAACGCCTTCGTTTTTTATAGCAACCTGAGCTGTTAAACAATATTATAATGAATATTTGAATTGGACAAAAACAACTCTATTAAATGGTTTCACAAATTTTATTTTATTTTGTCGGTCTTTATATGGCAAAGAATAAAAGTTTAATTTACTTGTGTGTGGTAGAATGGAAAATTTTCCCTTTTAAGTTTTAATTGGCCCAACATGTGAATATCCGCGGACAAAACGACGGCGGTGACAAAACTCGAAATGAGTTAGAAACACGCGAAAAGACTTTGCAAACACGGTGTGGAATAAGGACTCGCACTGCTACTCTTAACACTGGTGGCGCTCTCCCACGGGAAATACGTCCGCATTGTTAATTATTCAAATAATGTAGCGTCCATTAACTTAAACTTTCGGCCCGAAATTTTTCCCTCGTCGACTTTATTATAACATTCTTGAAATAGTTACGCTCTAGTTATGCGTTTCCACATAACTTTTCCCACTTTTCTATACGTTTTCAAACTCACCTAGATTACTCGAGGCATTAAATAAAACTCAATCTCTTATTAGGTACTTGCAATGATCGAATTATTTACAAAAATGAACGCAGCGTTAAAATTTAATTCAACCGCCAATTTATGTGCGTAATTAATTGTTAACTCGACGAGCTTTTGGCGGGGAAAGATGCGCACGAAGAAACGGGAAGCCAAGGAGGAATACGACGGGAATGACTGTTCGCGACCAGTTTTGCATCTTGTTCGGGCTGTTTGTCAAGCGGCCGAGCATGACGTCGTCGGGGCACAAGCGTCTTCTTGTGCGTCGCGGAGCAATTGTTGAGCAAACGTTAATGAATTCAAATCCGGGGCGGGCGCCAGCTTTGCATCAATTTGCATAATTGTTTATATTGATGTTCGTTAACGAATGTTGTTCGGTCCGTGCGAGCGCGCATGCGCACTCGTCGGCTGCAGGGCGGAGGCGGCAATGGTGGAGGCAGACGGTGACGAACTTGTCGGCGGCGATCGCACACGTACGTTTCTTGCGTGTGCGGTCGCAAATACTAATTCAGCTCCTTTCCCTCTGGTGTGGTACGCTGCTCATTCTTTCCTTTTTGTTCCTCAACTTCTTCAGCTGCTGGTTACTAATGAAGACATTTTCTTTTCCATGCATTTCCACAATTGTTTCATCCCGCATAATTCCGCGCGGCAAAATCACTAAATTCATCTCATAGATACATTTCGTAAACTCAATAAGGGAAACACTCAACTAAATGTTCATTAACCAAGCAAATTAGTCTAAAAGTTTCACACGCGGAAAAAACTCTTTGCGGATGTGAAAAAATGAAAAGCAACTTGAGCCGTACATAAAAACAAAGTAGAAATAAAAGTTTCGAATTTGTTTCAGTGTGCGCCTGCCAAAAAAGAGTCCTCGCCGCCGGACGCAGCCACATTAGAATTTTAATGCGAAAACTTAAAAATGTTAAGTGAAAGTTAGCAGCGTACGAAGCGTAAAGAGTAAAACGTGTATACAACAGTGACATTTGCATTCATGTCATTGCACTTCTTACTACTCGGTATTTGCAGTCGTTGATAACTAGTTGGATGAATCTTTATTTGAGCGCGTAATTTTATTTTTGAAGCATTTTATTCGAATGAACGAAACCGATACGACGAATTGATGGGTTAATCTACACTCGCAATAAACTTTTAATTAAATTGCCTAATGGTAAGCGAATGAAAGGAAATTAAATTGATAATCATTTGCAGATGCATCATAAATTGGCATCGACGGCTCGCTGAAATCGAACGAAAAGCGCACTGAATTTGTGCGAAATGGCAAAAAGTTGTTTTTGCAAGCGTCATATTTTTTTGCGTAGCCGCGCTTTTTTCGAGGGTCGTCACTTTTCACGAATTTGCACGATATGGCTGTTAAAAACATTTAAACTTGCATGAGAGCGGGCGAAAAATTTCAAATTGCATTGAAATACAATCAAAATAACCATGATGTCGTTTCGATTTCAACGCGTTTGCACTCGATGCCCGTGTTATTTGAACGTTTATTATTCGTTCACCTTGTTCGCATGCTCGAGTTTTGACTGGAAATAAAACTTTTTATACAGCCAAAATGAATTTCGCCAAAATTCAAATTATAAACAAAGCAAATAAACTAAAGTACCACTACTAATATTACACTAGTCATTAATCAAAAACACCAAATAGACGAAATAAATTCAATCAACTTTAACCCAACTACAAAAATGTTCTCTGAAAATACCCAGTTTTTTTCTAATTCAATATTTAAAACATCCATCATAACCATAAAGCTAAACAACCAATACCATAATTAATGTTGAGATTAGATTGCACGTTAGTAGCCGGCCTAAACACACACAATTTTGTTTTCTAATGAATTGTTAGTTTCGTTTCTGATATCAAACGAAAACTACTGCCGAGTTATATAATTAATTAACGTTTTCCTGGCCATGCTCATTCAATAGCTAACGAATATTACATGAGCATTCATGGGAGTTTGAATGATGAGTAGGTTGAGGTCGTGCTGAACGAAAGCAATTCACATGATGACCACCCACGCACCCTATCATTAAATCAATCATCATAAAGCGCATGTTTTCATGTCCAATGCGTCTTATTAGTTTCTTTATTCGGGAAGCTTTCTTCTACCAAGCACTCTAAACTCATCTCTTATAATTTTAATGCAATTTCAAGGCACTTAACACTTTACTCTGGAACGCTTAAAAACAATTTTATGAACTGTAAGAGTGGTTTTTTAATTTATAAAATGGCCCAGCATTTTTCAAGTCATTTTCTAGAAGAAGAAAAAAGACGAAAACCTGAATTTGTATGTCGGTGCAATGTAAGACCAACAGGTACCTAATAAATAATAGCCCAATGCAGAAGGAGAAGAAGAAGTAGTCGAACGGGAAAGATTGTTCTCGAGAAAAAGAAGAAGACGATAGTCGAGAAACTAGCAAGTACGTTTTATTCGATGCTTTATTCATCTATTTTTACTCTATTCCATTCAAACTCTTTCTTTGTTCTTCGCCATTCCGTATTTCAAAGTGCAGTAAACCAGACGAATGCACGTCCTTCGATTTGGGGCGCTCGAAGGCGGAAAAAACTCCAATCGGGAAAGTTAACAAGTGTTAAAGACTGCGTTACGGATGCACGAGCAATTGCATTAAACGATTTACTCATTCGATTTTTGCACGCTCGCCAAACGCATGCAATAAATAAATAAACAAATAGGATGAAACGTCGTTGGGTTCTCGGTGATCCAGCAAACCTTAAAGCGAAATCAATTACAACGCCCGCAAACGCAGTCCGCAAATGAATGGGAATTCATTGCTTTGCACGTAAAGTCAACAACAAGGTAATGAACAAAAGGGACAAGAAATTAGTTCTTGGGCATGTGCGCATTCAAATAGACAAAGGTCGAACGGCGAAAGGTGACAGAGAGAGAGAGAGCGCCAGATTTACACAACAATACGCAATATGTCAGAGGCGACGAATCAAAGGGCTGCGTGCAATGTACGGCAACGAAATTAGAATAGATTCGTTTGTTGTACAGACGCATTTCAGGCGCCAGCACGACCACCGACCGTGATCAATGGAGAATCCGACACACGAAAGACGATCAGGCGGCATTAAAGAGCCAATGTCGCCATCTTGTCCTTGTCGATGTGCAAGAACAATAAAACGGAATTGATTTATCGTCCGGACGATCAAGCCGTGTTGATTCGAGTTGTAGGTTGTATGTGCGATGACATTACGCTTCAGATCGTGGCGAAGACGCCGACAAGTTGAAGAAGACGCACGGGGAGCGTCATCCACGCATGGTACCTACATGTTCGCTCGTCTTATCGAAATGTGACCATAAAATCGCTCCTACATTGGCTCTCGTCAGTGTTTTAACGTCTTACACGATTTACAGGATCATTTCGGGCACCAAATGCAACCGAGCTGTGGGTGCTTTACTCATTCAGCGAATCGGTATAATTTTCTCATTACCTTTACGTCATGCTTTTATTTTATTACTATCACATATTTTATGTTTGCATTTAAGAGGGATAATGAAAAATACAAATAGGTACGAAACGTATAAATAGGTACTGGGATAGTTTTTCTGAATTAATTTTGTAATGTTATGCTGATCCAAGATAATTTAATGTCTCTTTGCTCAATTATCTCGTAAAATCGCATCCATAAAATTGAAATGATCTCAGACAGAAAACTAAGCATTGTTTGCGCTTCTCGTGCGAGGGAGGAAAAAAGTTATAAGTTCCAACCTGATTACTGGATAATTATACACTTGGCGTTTAAGGCGTTGATAGCTCCTTAGTTTTTCAATACTTGGAAGCAGTGAGAGAGAGAGAGAGAATGATGAACTCAATTAGAATATGGATTAGGTATATTCATTAATAATCCTAGTTAATTTTGAGTTATTGGCTTGGAAGTTAATTTCAAAGTGGATACTAATTATGCACTATAAACCAACTTAATAACTTGTTCGGAGTATATGGGATGGAGCGTCGAATGCATCTAATGCTGAGTTGACCGTGCAGCTGAGAATGTGCGTTTCATAGCTACACCGTAATAATCACTAACATAATCATCCATCGTGATCGCATGCCCCTCGGTGATACCCTCATAGTCGATATACGGTGGCATATTGGCAGTTGTGTGAAGCTCAAACGTATCCTCAAGCACGATTGACTATCATCGTTGGCCCCATGCTGGTGCGTGTTGTTCGACCAGGTTTCTGGAGCTGTAATAGTCGCATATTCGCTAATTGCCGGTTTGGCCTAGTGGATCGTCGCCCCACATTTGCGCGCTGACACGATAAAGCGCGCCGAATTGGAAATGTATCGATGCATGGCGGTGTCAGAATCTTCGTATGTGCGCGTTTTACATCATCATTAAAACGCGCGCGCGCCGCTGATATTGGCGTGCATTAAATTAAAGTCGGCGCTGAATAATTAGCCGGCCGGCGCCGCCAACGCACTAGCTCCGTGTGGGACGGTTCGATAATTGGAGCATTATATCACCGATCGATTTGCGTATACCTAGCTACCAACATGTTGTATATCACGACATGATTGCCTTCATTGCGAATTCCAAACGGCGGTGCACGATGCAGTTGAACGTGTGCTCAAACTTTTGTTTCCGTTCGCTTTGCTCACAACTTTTCCAGAAGCTCCACTGCATATGAAGCAGTAACTACAATCAGGTCACCTTAATACGAGATTAATTGTTGCAATGCGTTCATTTCGCTATGCGAACTGAATTAATCGAAACATCGTGCAATAAATCAATCCGCTGTTTCTGTGCGGGTTTAATGAACGTCGAACAAGTTACTAAATCGTAATTGCAACTTAGTGTTATTCTCAAACCAGGTAGGTAGAGATTGATGATATATATTCATCATCACAATAAAAGAATAACTACTTCTAAAAGTCGCGATTCGATTACATAGGATTTCGTGGTAGATCAAAGTTGAATTGCTGAAGTACAAGTTGATCAAATAAGCTTCGATTCAATGGCGACTGACTGTATGACAAAATTGATTTTTAATCTAGACAGAACACTAAACTCTTCAGCGCAACACAAATCAATTCAAAAACTAAAATTGAAATCTGATCGAGCAGAATCCACAGATCGCACCAGAAAATCCAAACGTGAAGTGTTTGAACTTTCAGTGCTTTTGCGCGCACTTCGCTTTGATTAGATTTCGATGCTTTCCGCATATCTGTATCGGCTTCGTGGAATGTGCCAACTCTAATTGAATTGACGTGGAAATTAGTCACGTTTTAAATTTGCCCAAAGGCACCTCTAAATCGCTTTTAATTATTTTCCATTCGACTCCAGCGAGGGGAAAATAATGTTCAAGCATTTGTAAGAATCTCATTACGAGTCAATCTTTCAATTCCGCTGTATAGCTGCGCGTATTAATTCAGAGGAATTTCCTATTCGCCCAATTACTGATCGCCTCGTTATTATCATCGTGTTATCATTGAAATCGAAATGCAATATGCAATCCGCATGGGAACGCTGTGGATATCATGCCATTAGGAATTTCCTACCATTATATGCAGAGCCTAGATATGTACGCATTGTAATTAACAAGAGTGTAATGAAATAAAGCATCGACCAGCTACTCGATTGTAGCATCAACATCTTGACTTGGTTAAGCTGCCATGCAAGCAGGATTTGTTACTTCTCAGTTCATCAAATAACAATAATGCGTTTACACACTATCAGAAATATTTGCGAAAGTTTAGAATTGTACCACAATTTCACAGTCAATTTGTCAGACATGTACATTGTGTGAAATTGCGAATATTGCAGTATGGTTCTGTGAAATTTGCAGTATTGGCACTAAAAATATTAAAATTATCTTCATATTTTACATTTCATAAAATTATAGTATAATTAATGGCTTAATTATATTTTAACTGAGGAACATAAGAAAAATGAATCTAACATAAATCTAATTTTGTTTAATGTACCTATCAGGTTTAAGCCCATCTTTAAATACTTAGTGTTATTTTATTTAGATACAAAATTGAATATCTGGCGCCACCTGCTCGCGATAGATAAAGTTAGTTGAAATAAATTCCTACAATATTGATGTTCTCGCACCATCTAGCAGATCAATATGAATTCATAAATTTAATGTAACTATTAATTTCGTTTTATCGTTCTGTGGTAATTGAAAAATTACATTCAAATGAAAATAAACATTGAAATAAACATCAGATTACAATAAAAATCTCTAGCAATTCGTTGTAACGAGCCGATTTATGGTCGGCTTCAATGCTGGATCGACTATTCATTAGTTATATGGTTAAAGTTATTTAACGTTAAAGTTACCTATCGACAGCTTAAACTTTGTAAAATATTTTGTGTTTTAGACTAATATCTATATTACATTTACAAACCTCAGCGTAAAGAGATCTATCATCCGAGATGTAATTGTGCACAGTCCCAAACTAAAACAAAAAAGTATAACCCTCAACCTTCTCCAAGAATCTTTTATTGCGATAAGGTTGTTGTGCCTGGTTAGGACTTCCTTCTACGCAGCCAAATTTGACTCCAGCCATCAAAATCCCAATTTCTGCGATGTTTCTGTTGACGTTAACCCATTCAAGAGACTGGTTTTACCATTTAGTACCATTTTGCATGACTTGGATTTTCGCTTCTTATTTGTCACCTTCCACGTCCCTATCTTAATATCGTTCTGGGTGTGAATGAGTTTGTGCTTGTTCACAGTTTAAATTGCGGTCCCCAGAATTAGTTTCTTAGGCGCGGAATTGAAATCAATGATCTAATTTAATTTTTTCCCTGGATTGCGTTACCGTCTCAGTGTTTAGTGACTGGTCCGACATTATCTACTTATCTACTTTTTTTAAGCTTAACAGTAAATTTTTTACTTATCCGGAGTTGGTGCACGTAAAAATCTACGCAAACATTTAACAAGAACTTGCGTTCTACAGTATATTTGGTAAATATGTATCCTTGCAAAAAGTCGCCACCGGGTGGGATCGAACCACCGACCTTTCGGTTAACAGCCGAACGCGCTGCCGATTGCGCCACGGAGGCTACAACAACCGCGATTAAATGTTTTTTGAAGCACACAATATAACAATAATAATCGCGAAGATGAACCACGCTAATTTTATGGGATTTTAAATTTTCTTTACTTACCATAATATTGAGTAACGCTGTGATGTCACGAAATAACTGACTTAAAGAGTAGTATTAAGAATCAGAGAAGAATCATCAATTTGACAATTTGACACCTTGCCCATCACGAGTAGCGACTTATACAATTGGAATGAGGAAATTGTTTGCACACTTTATGCGCTCAGAGTTAATCAAAGTTGAAATGTAGATGAATTATCGAGTAGGCCTAGCCATAAGAGTCTGATACACGAGGGCAGAAATATGCATCTTTCCGTCATTTCGAATAGGAGTTAATCAGTTATTACTTGGTAATTGAAAATTGTGCACTGTTTTCACGTTTTATAAAAAGTTTTATAGAATTGTTTTATTTGAAATTTGTTTAGCAGTTGAAGTAGCAGGCAAAATAAACGAAATAAAAAATACGTTGCAAAATTTAACCAACAAAAAGCTTCCTTCGAACCGGATTTGAACCAGTGACCTATGGATAACCGCATCTTCAATCAATTCTACAGTCCACCGCTCTACCAACTGAGCTATCGAAGGCTACATTTACGCACGAACTATGCTTAGTGCCTAGTTAAAATAGGCAGATTTAGTAAAAAAATATTGCATACGCTTTTATCTCTATTGTACTTACATAAGTATTAAACAAGAATTTAGGAAATGAGGAAGAAATTTATGAATATCAAATGAGTACCCATAATTTTCTATCTCGCAGATAGGATCTGAAGAGACGGCCGAAGAAGTGCTTTTGCAGTACATTGTGTGGAGGAGATTGACATTGCCAGTGCTCGACAGCCTCATGCTCTTTCTCATCAGAGCATGCCCTACAGTCGTTCAGCATGCTTACCTGTGCAACAATGCCCAGTGATTGTACCCAGGGCCGCCGAGAGGACTTCTGGGGCCCCGGGTATATACTTGTTGTGGGGCCCCTGCCAAAAGCTACATTTTTTCTCCGGGGCCCCCAGAACCCCGTCAACCCCCCCACCCCTCTTGTCGGGCCTGATTGTACCCACTGAGAACTTTATGTCATTGCGGCTATCTAAACGTAATAGTGGCTGCCTACGGGTGAGACAGCTATCCGAATAAAGAATAGGTCAAGAGCACATACACGAATTCTTTTATTATTCTGCGTGACCCCGATAGTTATGTTTCAGCTTACCTACCCCTTCAGTCTGAGGGCTATGATGGTACCATGTTGTTTTGCAATTGGATCAATTGGCATTAAGAGTAAGATTGTCTGTAAATCTTTTTCATAGCGATTGGCTCCTGCAATTATGAATCATGAAGGCCACCATACAAGGCCCTCCAGCACTTGAAACTCTGTAGAACAGAATATGTCTTACCACAACTCTGTTGAGCCCATAGGTAATTGCGGACCCCAAAACTTGGAGTCTGAACTCCATTTTTCCCACTGCTATGCGGAATACAGTGCCACCAAAGCAGTCGGCTTCTCTCTTGGATAATAAGTTTTCACTGTCGAGAGTTAGTCCCCCAAGTCTCTGTCGCATTCCTGCCCTTAAGTCTACGACGTTTGAAGCAAGCAGTCTGAGCTTACGTGTGAAGAAACCGCCTTTATTTTCTGCGGATGGACGTTCATACCCTTCGCACCAGAGCGAAAGTTTGGCCAGGGCACCTTCAACAAGTCGGAATATAATGTTGAGGTGCTTCCCGGTTGTTGCGATTGGCACTTCATCCGACAACGTTGCAGCCAGAGTTACTTAACTGAACCAATAACACGGTTGCGTAATATGAAACCTAAAGCAAGTGGCTGAGAGGAGCGGGCCATGCATATAGCCGAAGACGCGTAGAGCGGCCCAAGGAGAAATTCAGAAACATAGCTAAGCGCGAAAACATGTGCGAGCGTGCAAGGGTTGTGCGTGTTTAGAATAGTCTGGCTGTTCTTCTTGAAACGAACCTGCGCTGCATACGCCAAGGTCACTCACAACCCCAAAGAGGCTGCGAAAAGGTAGGCCATAGATCGCTTGAATGCCATTTATTGCCAATTTTAACTTTCTTATGGCCCGTCAACGAAAAGACACCTTGTAAAAGATTCCCATACAGAGAGAAATTGTTACCTGATATATCATAGAGAAAAATTGTTACCGGATATATCAATTAGCTATATACCTAAGTTAATATATCGTTACAGCACTTTAAAGGATATGTCGTTTCCGTGGTGTAGTGGTTATCACATCCGCCTAACACGCGGAAGGTCCCCGGTTCGATCCCGGGCGGAAACACAGCGTTTTATTGTAATTTATATATTCTCAAGATACAATTGCCAAACTCGAACTTTAAATTTCCTTATAATTGCAGCATCTGTTCTTTTTATACATAAAATTAAAATATTTGTATCCGGACAGCTGTCTGACCCTAAGACGGCCATTACGATAACACGGCTAGGAGGGTGCACTACCATAAAATTAAAGGTATGTGGAATCACTGGGCATTGTTGAGTAGGTAAGCAAAGACCTGTAGCAAAGGATATTCAGTAAATAGGAGGAAAGTGTCGAGCACTTCCACTGTCTATAAGCACCACGTCCTTACCGAGCGTTTACTAGGTCTCGCGAAGTTTAATTCTAAATACTTGGCGTGCCCTTCGGTAGCTCAGTTAGTAAACTGTAGAATTGATCGGTTCGGAGGAGTTTCTTTTTCTCTTATGGCCAAGTGGTCTAAGGCGCCAGACTCAAGGTTGCGCCCTTGGCTTGCCTTACAAGCTTATGAGTGTTCTGGTCCTCTTAGAGGGCATGAGTTCGAATCCCCCTTCTGACATACATTTTTATTATGCAACCACAGAAAATGAACTAGCGATTCTTCCATAAGCTTCTAGTCACAAACGTTGTGGCCTCCGTGGCGCAATCGGCAGCGCGTTCGGCTGTTAACCGAAAGGTCGGTGGTTCGATCCCACCCGGTGGCGCGTTTTGCAATACATGCATAATTACCAAGTTACGTTATATTGTTAGCAGACTAACACATTAAACAATCATTGAATATTAACGTGGTTACAGTGGCTGCAAGCTGCATGGTCCTGGAGACACGGACATTTTTTCAATTTAGGTGTTGAAGGTTTCCGCGCATTCTTGCTGTCATCAACCATATTTCGTATTCTTTTGGCTTCGGGAGTCAATATCTCTTGATCATCCACGGTTGAATCTGTACTAAGTCGCCGTGGTTGTTTGACCGGCTTTCGGATTCTATTCAATTTTTTTAAAACCTCATGACAACGTGTTAATTTGCATTTAGTATATGTTCCCAAAATAAGCGAACTTCCAGGTTTATTAATTTTCTTCAGTTGTACATCACTAAGGCTTTCAATCTTGGCTATTGCTTCGCGTAACTCCTCTAAAGACACAAAAAAAATACTTATAAATATGGATATGTGAATTATTCTCAATTTATGAGGTCTCACCAGACGTTGGATTTGTTTCGCCTCTTTTGGTCACGTGTATTTGCGATGATTGATTTAAGGATTCTCCAACTTCCTTTTTGTTAGTCGTTTCCTCTAAACAACAATTATATAAAATTGCAATAATCAGTTTGGATTATCTTTGTTTTACCTTTAACCGTTAATTCTATAACTACATCCAAAAGTACTTCTTTCTTACTCTTTACAAGTTTTTCAAGTTCACTTTTAGTGATGGGCATTTGTATATGTTTCTTAATCATGTTTTGTATTCTAGTTGTTACCAAAAACTTCTTGTTAATATATAACGTATTTTATACACACAACATATAAACTAAAACATGTTTAAACTACCTTTATGAACAATGAAATTTATATCGAATATTGATAAAGTTGTATGTTATCAATTAGTTACTCACTATATCAGGTATATTGGATTTCAAATACTAAAAACAACTAAAAGTTAGAAAAATTATAATATTGTATATTGTTTCAATGTAATGATAATTTAATCTGACATTGACTGATAAGCATGTTAAGCATTGCCACCATTAAACAATTTTTTCGATTTCAGTGTTGATCTAGTAGCTGCAATTCTGCGTGGTCGAGGAGATAAGTCTTGTTTAAACACTTTTTCAACTTCACTTTCATCAACATCACTATACCCTTCTGAAGAGTCGTTTAATTTGGCTTCATTTACCTTTTTCTTCGTAGGTTTTGAAGACTTCAACGTATTCTTTCTGTCATCAATCATTTTTCGTATTCTAAGAGCTTCTGCAGTCATTATCGGTTGATGAGGCTTCAAATCATCTACCGTTGCAACCGTATTAACACGCCGAGTTCGCTTTCCAGGCGCTCCATTTAAAGGTTTTAAGACTCCATTAATCCCTTTTCTATTCTTTGCCGTGGTTCCGTCAATAGCACCAGTAGATTTGCGTTTGTTAGTTGTTGCAAAATTAAGTGGAGATGTTGTGGAGCCTCCAGAACTCTTAAGTGCCATCAGTAGTATCTCTTTAAGCTCCTTGTAGTCCGGCGACTCATTAAATTCCATCTTATTAATACAATTCAGTAACTTCTCAATAGACTCTAAAAATAATAAAATATAGATTGCTCTAATAACTCAATTACTAATTCATACCAGGAGTATTATCTCCAAAGCAGTCTTTTAAAAACTTCTTTATGTTATCCATATTTTGTTGTTTGGCTTTATGCACAGCAAGAGGATCATTTAGAATTGTTTCCCATGGTAGTTTCCCAGAGAGCCAATGTATCAAGTTATATGCAAGTATTTCAATATCTCCTCTTCGTGTTTGGACTACAATTTATAATATCAGAATCATGAATGTGATGGATTATTAATTACCTCCTAAATGTGCATCTCTGCTTAAATACTCTATTGTTCCATCATGCATCTTTTTTGGGTTTTCTTTAAACGCAGAATCTGTAGTGTATTTGCCAGCTAAACCAAAATCAACCAAATAGGCCTCATGCTGTCCTTTCAGCAGAATATTTGCTGCCTTAAGATCCCCATGTATATAACCTTTGCTGTGAATATACTCTAGAACATCAATCATTTGCAATCCTAAATTATAGGCAGTTACTGGTGGCATATGTTTCTTATTCTGAACAAATAGCTTCCAAATATCAGTCTCATATTTTTCAAGTACTAAAAACCTATACTTCTCATTCAGATATGTATGTGAACCAGAAGCAATAAATACTGGCATTCCAAGAAATTTTAACTTTTTTTCACTTTTGAAGGCTTCAACTGAAAACAGAAATTAAAGCATTAAATTCATGAATATATTTGAATTAAATTACTGTCTTCCTTTTTGGCATTCCTTACATAGAAATGCATCTCCACAAACAATGGACCATTTTCATGGGGTTCCTAAAATCACAAGTTAGCAATACAACTTAAAAACCTATGACTGGTAATTACAATTTTAACAATGTAGGGATACTCGTTAGATTTGGACTCCAATGATTTAGCTTCATAAATCTCACCAAATCCACCTTTGCCTATTGAGGCACCTATTATCCATTCCTTCTTTTGATTGTCTTTTAATACTTCATCCTTTGGTATTTGTTTTGGCATTTTATAGCCATTAACTTTCTTTTTAACTGGGGTCTTCCTTGGTTTAGACATTTTTGAGGTTATATGAGGAAACTATTAATCACTATTAATTTTAAATGCTAAGAAGTTATCCTTCTCAAATTCAAGGTTATTAATAACAAATAAATAATAACAGATCAATGTTGAAACTATTAACCCTCAATCTGCATATGAAACAATTTTATTAACGAAAATAAGAACTTGTACCCGCCTCAACATGTAGAAATATAACAGAAATAATATTTAACCGCTCTCTACGCGGGAAAGGTGAAATCTGTTATAGCACTACTTCGGACCGGTAAATTGGTTTTAAGAATAAACATTTTGGTTGTTATCACCTTAAATGTTATGTATTAAACTTACATGTTACATAATTTATTTTTATTTATTAAAGTTTGAGTGAGGTTTGGTTTATATATGGAGTTTATAGAAGAAGGTTTAGAAATAAATATAAATATATTGGGTCATGTTACTAATAAGAAACAATCAACATAATTTGATTTATTTTCTTTAATTTTTTAAATCTATGTTTATGGCTTAAAATTTAATAGTTGTACATATTTAAATTGGAAAACCGGCTACGGCCGTTCTCTATTAGCGACTAGTCAAAGTTTTATAAATGGCAACATTGCATTAAGAATCAAGTGCGGTGCATTTTTCGGTATTCTCCGTATGATTACGCGCAAGCACGTCGTTTACACGAGTGTCGTGAGTTAGTGGTGATCGTGGTGTCGAAAGATGGCCTCGAAAGGTGGATTGAACGATGAGGTGAGTGATTTTTTTATTATTCTCTATTGAAAATGACACAATAATCGGCGACAACCACCGTATAAAGTGAACATTCAACGGACAGACGAAAAAATAATGATATCACCTCATTTGCTCTGGAGTCAGTAGTCATGTCTTCAGTTTTCTTCAACAAGTTGGTTACCAAGGCCACGCCTATTCGATGTTTTCGTTTAAGTGTCTTATGATTAAGGTCCCAAAGAGTTAACGCTCGCGGGATGACTGCAATGACAGTCAATATAGCTAATTAATTAGTGCTAGTAATGCGCAGATCAATCATTATCTGAGCTTGGAGGCTATGATAACATCCGAGTATAAACAGGTTAGTTTGCAATTACAGGTAACACATAACAAAAGCAGGTTGGCAACTGAATACTAATGATTAGTATGCATAACAACATTGTGAAATACATGAATTGATAGCGACTGGTATATACGTAAAGGTTATGTATTCTTCGTTTACTCATACGCTGATTAATGTTTTGTAGTAAACCCCGTAAACCGACTCTGCTTTGGAATGCATTTCTGCATGATTCATGCATAATACTTGGATGTTGACGTTGGCGACGGCGATGTAAACAACAATTGTCATTAAGCGTAATATGAGTAGCGCCGAGCGCCGGCCTTATCTGTGCCCGAATCTCATTTATTCTATCAAATGATGGGTAATTAAGAGGATTTGTGACTGAGAATACAGTCTTCTTATAGGCGTGCCGGACAAGTGCTGAAGCATGCAATAAATGTACGATTCCATCTTGCGTTGTATGTACTATTGTCACACGATTGCTATGGTTACCGGTAGACAACATATTGATTTTTGCTTTGGTTGTACGTTGGTAAATTGCTTTCTACCGTTGAAAAGCCTTGCTGGGATTATTGAAAAAGGAGAGAGACGTGTATGAAGCCAATATGCATCTGAGTTTTAACTCATCAAGCTGGCAATGAAATTGACGATTACCTTTTGTGCTTCCGAACGCGAGAGTATGGCTTATTGAAACACTAGCGGTAACATATGAACATACATGGTGCTCTACTCATTGACGCAAAATGATAATGAATAATAGTTAGCCAACCTTGACACACATTAACTTAATCGGGATGAATAGTTTTGTGTGCGCGTTGATTGCGAGTAAATTAAATACTGTAATTCAAACGTACGACAATTGATAAATGTTGATTTATCATCGGACATACTCGGAAACACATACTCGCCATTCGAGCGGAAAAGCAAACATTTCGCAAATATAAACAAAATGAAATTGAAATCAAATGATGCAGCATTCGAATGTGATTTTGTCTCGGAGCAAGTGCGCGATGTTTGCACATTTATGTTTCGTGTTTGCGCTGCAAGGACGTTGTGAACCATAAAACGCATCCGCTGGCTTTATTTCAGGGTTGTTTCATTAACACACAGTGCGACCGCGTTCACCAAATGCAATACATTGCGCAATACGTAGGTACATGCTTTGTGCGAACGCTCGCATGGAAGGTGATGATGATTTAAATTGTTTGGAAGCATTGTAGAGCCCCCTCGTTATCGATCGGCGTTACTTTTTCGCACTTTTATCAATAAATTCAGACCGCGTTCTCAGCCTGGGCACAGGCGAAACTCGACGCGCCGCCAGTGGGAATTTATCTCGATGCTCGAAATGCGCGAAATGGGCCGTAAAGCAACGTTTCGTAATTTATTAAAGCGGGTAGTTACGGTAGTTACCGTACACCAGCCGTCCGGATTGCGGAATTCTCAATGCGCTGCTCCTGCAAGGCGTCGCTCCGTGAAGACGGAATAAATACGCCAGCAAATAAGAAAATTGCACAGCGCCGTTGTATAATTCAGGCGTACCGAGATTGTGATTTGTTGCGAGAAAAACCGCTGGCATTCAAGGTTTTTTCTTTTTTGATTTCGAACCAAAGCAGCTGCATTTGCGGTGTGATTGGTTGCCTACGTGGTTGGCGCTGTTTTGGTCCATCAACAATGCGGAAAGCCTTAGCTGCGAATCAGTGTGAATGTGTTTTCATTATGCCAAACATTGTATGAATTTCACGCGTATTGTATGCGCACCGCACTGTGTGTATTTGCACAATGGAAGTTAAAGTAAACATCTTTGTCAGTCAGGCCGTGTGAGGGTCGACGCGAAATGGCGAAGTAATTTATCATTTGCAAAGCGCGCAAATTAATTTGTAAACGGGGTGCGGATTCTTGGGCGTTGATAATTTCGAAAAGGAATGCTGCCCCCAATATCTATGTACGCGTGGACGTAATAACGACGAGGCATGCGCAAATTTTTGTGCCCTACTGCGCTCGCCGATTACAAAACGCTTATACGCGGCATGAGTTAATAAACGATTTAGTCAATGAATTAACAACATGATAATATGCATTTAGTTGAATAACGTTAGCCTTGCCGTTTGTGTGCCCATGCATAATGTCAGCGCAATCGAAAAGTCTCGACGCGCTTCTTACATTACGTTTCGAGATAGTGTACTCGCCCTCCTTAACCGAATTGAAATGCATACTTAATTGTTATTCTTGCTGCTGCGCATAAATTGGGTCGCTCAATATTTCTTCCAGAATTTTGGCTTCGTTTATATGGCTTGTAGTCAAAGATGTAATGATGATTCTTAAGCGATTGTGAATTTGCAAAACACCGTATATACGATTATGAAACACATGATTGCGAAGATACAAAGGGACTTTTTGTGCGTTCGCTGCTTGCTAGTCGGTAGCCAATGCAAACAACAATACGCGTTCGCTGACGTAACGTGCATTCGCGCATGTACTTGGACGGCAAATGGGAATATAGGGTCTGTGAAGGCGACCGGAAGCTGTTTGGACGCGAAGGATAATGACCATTTCATGAGGCAAGGCAGAATAGGTTTTACATAAATTTTATTGCTAATTCCGACCGTGAACATCCGCCGAATTAGTCAAGAAGTAAATAAAATAATGGAAGATGCATCAGCACTTTGTGCTAATTCCAAGTTGCATTCAACTTGAGCAAGCAAACCTTACGAAAGTGATGTACGCATGTCGTTGGTCGCCAGTTTTATTATATTACGTTAGTTTATATACCTACACTTCATTCAGTTTTTTCCATTGTTAAGTAGATGCGACATTATTTATTGTCACACATTTGAATTGTCGTTCGTGTCAAGTGTGCGTCACGAGTGTCTGGCTTTCGCGAATGAAAAATTGAGGATGTCCACTCACACACATTTTTTAAAGCGTGTTTAGCTTAATGGGCAATTTCCTTCTTTTTTCAAACGAGTACATTTCGCATGTTTTTACTACTGTATTCTGCGCTCATCGATTTATTACAATAATATGTAGATCGAATTATTTCTTACAACTAAACAATTGACTTCCTAATCTTGATCATTTTTGAGTAGCTATTTTATTCATCAAGTATTTTGTACCTGATTTACAATAGTATGTATGTTCACTTGTAATAATTAGATAAGATCTACAACCTTCACATTTTTTCGTTACGCACAAAACAACATTGCGAATTGAAAATTGTCGAAACGAATTGGGAATAATTACACAATTTAATCACTTAAGAACCGCACCCTTAAAATATCAAATTATCCGTTAACCTCATTTTAACAAAAGTTTAGTAGCTAAACTAACGAAGTTTTTGAGGGGATAAATTAATTAGACTAATTAAATTCTTCTTCTGAATTCGCTTTGGAAAATGCAACAAATTGATTTAAAAGTGCGGAATAAATGTTATTTTCTCTTGGTGAAGTATGATCAAATATTTGCGTGTATTGATGGGTTTATCAGACCAAAGACTCTTCTTGCGCTTCTGTGTGCGAATTTGGATGGCAATTATATTGTGAACGCGACCCGGATAGCGCTCGAATACTAGCGATTACGATCGCTGACTCTCTGAGAGCCCAAGGAACAGCATACTCAATGCTCCAAAGAAGTAACCCAATGCCTTGCCTGTTGACGATCCTAATGGCTTGGGATTGCTGAGTAAATACAACGCTCGTAAATTGCATTTTCAGTCGAAGCTTCGAACCCCATCCTCCTGTTTTCGGAACCGTGCAGCGTTTGATCAATAATTAAAACTTGCAAATACTTTGATTTCTTCGTGGTTTGCGCGAACGAGCAAAATATGAATTTGCTTGATTCATTGAGCAATTTGTCGGGGAATTGCGACCAATTTGGAATTATCCACAAACAGTGTGCTTAGCGATATTTGTTGGGCAATCGGTTTTTCTTATCACGTCCGAGAAACGCGCGCGCGTATTCGTCCTGAATTTTTCCACTCGGCGTAAAGTTGGCGCTGTTCGTGTGTGCTATTAGTGCCTTGGCTTAGCGCTCGGCACGTTTAGCAGGTTCATTGTGTGAG
The DNA here is from genome assembly GCA_963978815.1 of Aleochara curtula. Taxonomy (NCBI): domain Eukaryota; kingdom Metazoa; phylum Arthropoda; class Insecta; order Coleoptera; family Staphylinidae; genus Aleochara; species Aleochara curtula. The sequence continues at coordinate 11,195,729 of OZ022216.1, read as the reverse complement.
TAAATCTATGTCTCCTTGGTGAATTAGAGAGGCACGGTGGAGGAGAGAGATGGCGCATACTGATAATGTGGGTGTGTTAACGGTTTCGTCCTCGAAACGGGCGTGCTTTCTGGGGTAGCTCGCAAGGCACCGACGAGAAGCGCACATTTGCGTGTGCACAAGTGGGATCGATAAGGTGTCGCGACATCATGGCCATCGCACGTCTGCACAGCCCGAAAATGCAAAATTTCATCCTCTTTGGTACAGGTGATTTTATGCATTTAAACAAAACGCGAAATTTCAATGAAGTACCACCAAACTATTAGCATTCAGTATCAAGTCGAGATGGGGTGGGTAGCGTGTAATGAAAAGTTTTCTTCCCGTTTGTACCGAAACAAAAAATGGAATATTTCAATGAAAAACTGTTGAAAAGAGCATCATTTGAATGAAAATATTTGACTTACGCTTATAGCTTTCCCATAGGGATTTGACCCTTACACCCTTCAGTCTTTAGAGATTGCATACGCAATGTTGCTCCGCGAAAAACACATTTTGAGAAGGAGATGAAATATTCATAAGTGCCCTTCGTGATGGTGCGTCTCGAAGGACTAATACTAGCCACTTAATCTAGAATTTTTTCGATTTTTCAAACTGCTTTTTCAGCGCAAGAAAACACAAACGATCCATAAAAAGACAGACGTTGTAAAAATTGTCATCTCAAGATATTTTACGGAAATAGATTTTGCGATCTCTCCCGGTTTAAATCCCACGCGGAGGAAGATGATTCAGACTTCTAGAATGTTCCTGTGTACAAACAGATGACCAAGCTTTTTGGCGTTTTTGATAAGAATATTATTAAATAACGATTAGGATTATTAAACGTGATGACCTTGCATCTTGAAAAGTGAGTCTGCGCATCACTGCCAAACGAGGCGAAAGGTTATCGAGAGGCATGCTGGACACACTCTTATCACACCCGCATTTTTATACTGACGATGACTGATTGACCATCCATCCATCGATTTGAGGAATCGATGGATTAGTCGCAATCGAATAGCCAAACAAACGCGTTGCATTGTCGCGTTTCAATTAATTTCTGCGTTGTCGTTGCGGGACACATTTGCACGTTTTGAAGATGAATTGTGTGCATTGACGAGGGAAGGAGGGGCTGCAATCGCTTATCGTGTGATAGACGCAACTCAGTTTCTCAAGTCCTATCTTCGCATCATCTACATACAAACATACAGGAACATTGATAGTTTGCGCGTGGGAGTGTGCGGGGACAGCATCCAAAACATACTCTGCCACTGTTTGCCTTATCTGTGTTTGTAAACCATTTACTTGTTAATGTATTGTGATATATGGACGAGGCATAATGCGGGCATAAAGTTATTGTTGCATGCGTGTGTTTGTTGATGGTGTGCGCGTGTGCGTTTGCTATGTTGTTGTCCGTACGCACTCGGGAAAAAAGCGTTTCAAAGCCCGGACCGCTTTCGCACTTAATTCAGTCGCCGTCCATCCGGAGGCAGCAAATGTCGTCGCGTCCATTGTGACAGCCAGTCTTCTCATATCGTCTTTGATGCGTGAATGATACGGGTCGCTCGCTGCTGTTGTTTGTGCGCTAAAAATTCACTCGATCGGTGTCCAATTGCACTAAGAAACTAAATTGGCGCGAAGTTTAAAGAACGCAAAGGGTTGCAAGTTGGTGCTTTGTTTTAGAAGAAAAAAGAGAGGGAGGGAAGAATGGATGCAAATTCAGCCGATGATGATGTAAGTTTAAATTGGTTTTATTTATTTATTTATTTTTTCGACTAAAGTGGTTTACAGCTGTAATAAGAAATTACACTAAATTATATTTTGAATTAATTTGCAGCAGAAAAAATACTCTTTAATTAATGCATTTCTTGAGTGCAATTTGTTTTCATTCCACGAGCAATTCTGTTGATTAAAGTTATCTGAGCGACAGGCCTGTGTTATGTGCTTCGGTCGAACGAAGTAAGCGGATTGATAATGAGACGCGAATGCAAACAGCAAATTGCATTCATGCTGGAGCACGCCCGAACGGAGAGATCTCGTGGTGCTCGCACAATTCGCGATTAAGCGCGTCCTTGATGCCTTCTCGTTACGCAACGCAACGTGCTCTCGTGCTTGATGCACCGCTTGTTCTGTATTCATTACCGCTACGTGCTTGAACAATGATGGCAGCGTGTGGGTCTCTCGCTAAATGGCCGATTTATGTGGATCTACCGGCTGAAATTCGGACGCGTCGAGAGTGCCACTCATCAATTGACGATCATTTTGAGTTGTCCTGAATAAGGGGATATTACCGATTACTCGCGCACGTCACACAATCTCTGGATGCGTGCTATGATTGCCTCAAGATTTTACCTATAAAAATATACAACGAATAATTTATTGTTGATATTTGCTATTGGTATCAACCTACTATGTAATCAACTACTCAGTCCAGGTGCACATTACATTCGAGTTTTTAATTAACTATTCATTGATTGAAATTCCCCATTGGTTGCCTTGCAATTGGTTCAGTACTCAATTATGACAAGTGTATTAGTTAGTTGGAAACTTCGGAATATTGCAATTTACAATTAAATATCCATTCATGCATTATTAAGTCAGCTGACAGTTTAATTTAATTATAGCAAATTGGGTTATCCGCATTCAAAATGCAGGCGCGAATAAAGTTATAAACAATGGCGATTCGTGTGTGCAAAAATTGAAAGTTCAAAGTTCAACCGCACACGAATAATACACATACGTCCTCCGTTTGCACACATTATTGGATTGCATAATTCAACGTTAGTGTGCCCGTAACGGTCGCTTTTTATTGCCGATGTGCTAGTCTCTGTGCCACTGTGTGACTGTTACGAAATTCAGCACAAATACATGTAGGTTCGTTGAGCGGCGGCAGCAGCAGCGGTGGTGGCGGTGGCTGTGGTTCTCGCTGATGCGAAAACTGGGTGAAACCCGCCCGGCAAGCAGCGCATCTGCACATGGGCCGCACCGCTCTCGTGCATTTAATCCCACTTTGCGGCAAATGTCTGTCGATGTCTTTCTTATTTTGTACGGCGCAATCCGGCTCTTACGCAACGATAAGAAGGATACCTGCTGGATACGAATGCGGTACACATCTGGATAGGCTTTGCAATTTGATATTCAAGATACGGTAATAAAGTCCTCGCTGTGGTTATTGAAAGGATAACAACGGTAGGCAACTTCTTGCGCACAAGGCACGTGAACGCGAATTTCCCCCATCATGGCGGCGGGCGCGCAATTAGCCGCCATGCCCTGGCTATTTTTAGCTAAAGATATTAGAAGTGGCAATAACGCGGCCACATACAGAATGTTAATTTATTTAGTTTATGACGATAAGGGAGGGAAAATTAAACGTCCTTGACATTTCCACCACCGCTTCGCGTAAAGTGGAGCGGCGCAGACACGGAGACGCGCATGAATATCGGGAGGAGGACGACATGGAGCGCGTTTACGTAACTCGCAGCGATGGTTCGAAGAAACGCCGACCAATTTGGAGGCGGCATGATGAGATAAATCCACTCGGGGAGTGATCCGCAAGACATGAATAATATAATATTTCGCGTTTGTTTTTCGTTGCGCTGCGTATGCAATTCATCTGCAAATCTGGGGGATTTTCGTGCGCGGCGGGGGCGGCATGCCTCGAAAATTGTAGCCGCTGCCGGGCGTATGGAAAATGGAAAACGTTGGCAAAAGCGCAGCACGGGACGCGCCCATATCAGCCGGCGCGCTGGGGGTGGACGGCGGTATTGATTGCGCGCCTCTTTCGCTTGCGCGCGCCGGAAAACGCATGGGTGTGACTGAAACGAATGACGAAGGTGGCGGCGGCGGCGGCGGCGGCAGCGTGCTAGGCGCAGAGAATGAGGTCAAACTGCGAATCGTGCGCGCTCAGCGGCCAGGACATAGACCGACACATATGTGTCTCGCGCACAAGGACCGGTTTTTCCAAGGGGCGGCAATGCATGTGCGAACGACGTGCGGACGTATGAAGACGACGGCGGGCGGAGGAAAAAGGACGAATGCCGGATGCGCGCGACGAGCGGAAGGAGCGAGACGCGCGCCTTGTAAAGATTAGGTTGGTTTTTTAAGGGTACGTTTCATTTGTATGTGCGTGATGTTTGTAGACGGCCAATATTGCTTCGAATTGTTACGTAACAAATACAGTTAGTTGCATTCGATTTCGCCTCTCACTCTTCTTCGCAATTCGGTTACGCTGAATGCAATTCGGATTTGTTGCGAATGAATTAATCAAGCGGAAAATTGCTGCAGAGCCGATGAGTGAGGATTAATTCCATTGAAAAGTACACGCGGACAGCATACGAAAGAAAGAAGGAAGAAGAAAAAATGCGAATGCTGCTAACAGCATTACGGGGAATGCGTTATCCTGATGCATTGCATGGCAGAGGCGCATTTAGAGCTTACACGGTGAGAGTGCAACCACTCCGGCTGGGGTGGTGGATTCCGGCTTCGTCGTTTGCAAAGCGCAGAAACCATAAATGCGTTTGGAATGCAAGCCGCCCGGAAAACTCTTTCGCTCGTTCGACGAGAAAATCCCATTATGTATCTTTGCCACTTTGCGTTGCATTACGCCGTATTGAATCCATTGTAGCGTGAATGCATTCATCATTAACGATAAAAAACATTTATTTTAAAAGGACATCAGCCAATGATTAACGATTTTAATATTGATTTGATCCGCAAGATTTATGAGCGTTAAATTTGTATTTTCTTCAAGATTTATGGGGGTCATAATATTTTGGTTTTTGCATCGGGATAAAAAATTGCACGCAAAGTTGAACAATAGCGAAACGATTTGTTTGAAAAATTGATACAAATCTTGCGAGTCGTTCAAATCGTGTATTTTTGTGTAAGTGCGCTACTTTTCTTCCTTGCCAAGCACGGAAAATATTCAAAGATCAGAAAGCATTACGGTGGAAATGATTGTGCGAAGAGCGAACAAAGTTGTTAAAGGACATGTTTTCAAGATATTTGTAGCTACTAAAAAGTCGGAAATACGTCAATCAAATATTTATTATCTTTCAATTGAAAACAAAGCGCAAGGGGGAGATGAATTCAATTTCAAAGAAAATGTTCAAGTCGCCGCTTGGGAAATATTGAATTAGAAAAGTTTGAAAATTGCGATAGATATGAAATCTTAAAATAGTTTTTTTTTATAAGTTTATTTAGGAGGGAAATTCTATTGATATTTTCATGAGCATTTTTTGTATGGATAATATTAGAAAATGTGGGGGAAAAGAGCTCAATAAGACGCTTAATATGTGACATTTTTTTTCTAGAAGCCTTTAGTCGAATAAAAGCGCTTCCGTTCCTTATCATATTTTTATCACGGATCGCCTGACGCCGGAGTCGAATGCCGGGCTAGTTTGAAACGCGGTAGTCGCTACTTAGAATTCCAGTCGACGTCTGGCTAGAAATTATTCATAAGGAAATCAATAAGTTGACGACGGCGGCAACGGTGGCAACGATGCCATCGGCGGCAAACACTCCGGCTAGAGTTTTCTAAATAACCACCACAGCGCGATCCTTGTTCTCCCTGTTGTGAGTTGCAATTGCCCTTCTTATTTCATGACTCAATGGGAATACAGGAACATTATCTACCTATTTATTAGCCAATTCAATTTTAGTCATTGTGCATCGTCTGAAACTCAGTAAAATAGGACACTATTCAAGCAAGTTATTGAAAAGGTCGAAAAACTGCATGTTTTATTAACAAATTAACTCATTGTTAGCAAAAACATATTGTTAATTAATTAACAAATAGTACCTACGTGTAATTTGTAAGTAAGTTCGCATCAATAATTTACCGAGTAGCGTGAAAAAAGCGAATTTACATCGAACTATCGCAAGCCTATAGGCATTTGTAATTAGCATTTAGTTAATTAATTCAGCACACGCAAACGTCAAATACATCGCATGTGAAATATATCTCCTCTCAAAGCGAATTCCCGCTTTTTATTTCAATTTTAATTAAATAATTGCCCAAATTCACAAACAAAGTGCTCATAGCCGCGTCTTGAAAATAATGAATTTTTTTTTGTGGGACTTCCGTTACAAAGATGTAGGTACATTTAATTAAGTGCTTGAAAAGCTGAGTGAAGCAACTTCGAAATGACATGAAAACGAAACGTGTTTTTAAATAATTGTCGTGTCTCCATTACCATACAATATGATTGACAGTGTTGTGCGCGCACGAGTGCAAATTGCGCCAAAGTGGCATTGAATTAAAAGCAGCCCACATTTTTTTCCTTATTGTTTCTTTTTTCGCTTTAGGCGTATGCGCAAGACTCTTTGCAATTATCAACGTACATTATTATCAGACAGCGACAACGCAGATCAGCCTACGGAGCAAATATTCATTCATATCACATGTACACAGACGGTGGAGTGTTTGCTCGTTGATTAGATTTAGCTGATATAATCAAAGAATTAACGCGCTCTTTTTATGTGCATCACGCACGCGTACTGCGCCAAATTGAACTTCAGGGTTATATTCGCACACATGCACTCATCACACTCACACACCACACACGCGCTAAGAAGGGAAACATTCCGATTTGATGAATGAATTCTTTCTTCCTTTGCACTTGCTGCAATAAGAAGCGCGTTGCTGCGTATTCCCTTCCGGTGGTCGCGTTCTTGCAAGGAATGCATGTAACCAGCATGCGTATGCGGCGTGGTCGTCCGTCGTGTGTCGCGATGAATCGAGAGCAAGTGCAGCGGTAACCAAGCGAACGAAACACATCATGAAATATTATCATGATTGTGATACGTGCTGGTCGCGTTTGGGAAAAATTGCAGGAAGCGACGAATTAGCGCCTTGCGCGTACCGACGACGTCTTGCGTCATGCGTCATTGCAGCAAATGTTTAAATAAATTGATAATTTCACCGAGCGACGGTGTCTGGACGTGATGCGTGAGAATTAGGAACGATCTCAATTTGCTTTCTATAGAATTCTCGTTATTGCATAAACACCTATCAAATTATTATCAAATTTTCAGAATTTATAATCATCTAGTCATTTTCATTCAGAATTCAATTTCATATTTTCGCAAAGATAATCTTTTAACTGTTTTCGTTTCTATTTAAGACAATTTGGTTGTTTTTGATATAATAAGAGTTTGAATACTCATTAGAAGATAATTTTTTATCCTTGATATCGTTTTAAACCCTTTGGTTTAAAACGAATTTGCAGATTGAAAAATATCATTGGGTACGTACTAATTTTATAACTGCTCAGCCTGTATACAAGAAATGTATAGAATTACAAGTATTTACGTAAATTAATCAATAAGGACAGTTATTACAGAAATAACATTTTAATTTGCAATAAATTATAAATTTCCTAGTAATTTAACTGGGAAATCCCCAACAGTAATTACACTGTGAAATTGCTATTAATTTATTAAATATCTAGATCAAGTATTGATTATATGTACAAGTCAACAAAACAATTCTTGTGATATTTGTATAACAAGGATTATATCTTTATCTAGCTGGAATTACTATTCATATGTTGGAAATTCTAATTAAAACTGATTTGAATATACTTATGTTATAACAAAAAATTCGTTATAAATAAATACACCAGTGCTGGCAGTTTATGTCTTGATGTTTATTTTTACGTAGTTTACGCATTTGCCAAATCTCGAATATTAACGTAAAGGATAACGTCGAGCATGATGATACACATAGATCACATTCGCACATAAAAATAAATTGTTGACGTCGACGTGGCTTCACGACGTATGCGACGTCATTGTGCATTTATTTTTGGTATATCGGGAAATTCAGGCATACGGTACGAAAGTGTATTTCCCTCGGCCAAAGCGACTTTCTGTGTCGTTTGACGCCGCCCGCATGCGTCATCGATGGAAGGCGGCTGGGAGCGTATCACGTGCTATATCTATTCGCAATTTACAAGTGAAATTTAATTAAAGGTCCGCCTAAATATAGTTTCATGCGCGTTGTTTGACTGACTACTATGGGGAAACAATTTCGCGTTGAGCGTGTTGTCGGCGGCGGTAAACGCGTCGAGCACGTGAGAGCCTCTTGGCGTAATTTAATAATCCCAAGCACAATTAATAAAGTAATTGCTGCGCTTCTTAATATACCTATATCGCACGCACTTTATGAAATCTATCAGGCTTAGTGATCTATGCGTAAACAGTTATTTCACCGCTCGTGGATAAAATTAGCATATTTATTGATTTACATTAACTATTAAGTAAGTTTCATCATGTTTATTCGAATTTCGTTCAGAGACCTGATGAATTAATTAGTTTTCGGAACAATTAGCTATACATTATGTAACTCTAGTATTACTTCGTGGAAAACTGGTCTTAAGTAAATATTTTTTATCCAGGCTACCAGGAATTTAATTTTTGATAAGTTTTCCTTATTTTTTTGTTAGGACGAATTAAATAGTAAATGATATTTTGTTTACCGATTGAGATTTTATATGAAGATATAAAAGTGAGGTGCTAAAAGTTTTATTCTCCATAAAAAATGATAAAACTTTTTATAAGCCCCCCGAAAATAGAGCTAAAAGTTTCACTTGAGTGCTTTTTGTTTCGCTGAGTTTCCTTGTATAATATTTAGTTCTTTTCCATTATAAGCAAGCAGGCACTCCTTGTGGCTGCTCTGTCAAGCAGGCATTGATTTCCCTTCCTTTCGCAGGACGAAAGAGAAGTCTTCGTATGAAAAGCAAGTAATGTAAAAAAGTGTTTGCCGCCGCTGAGGGAGAACACGCGTCATCGTCGAACACTCCTTTACACTCACTTTATAGATTTTCAATTTATTATCGACGAGTAGAGGTACATCCGCCTGCGAATGTGCACAAACACGAAAGTGAGCGCTTGAAGGGCTGAAAGGAGCGAGCGAGGCAGTAACGAGCTACTCTCGATGACATTAAACTTCTTTTGCCATATCTATTCCAACAGGAGCTACGAGCGTTTAAAACTAATGAATTGGAAATTATCAGCGAATAAATCAAAATTGCTCAAATAGTTTAATTGATGTGATCAGAAGTAGCGTGAAAATATATGAGAATTTAACGCGATCGCACTCTGGAATTTTGCACAATGTGTAATCGTCACTTACGTGTTATTTTTCACCCTGAGCTGTTGGTGTAGTGTGCGAGAAAAACAAGTTGGAAAAATCTATAACGGGTTTTCCCATCAGCACATCCGGATGAAAAATATCCGCCGCGCGTTCGCAGTAAAATTCCTTCGTTATCCGCGCATATTTCCCGCATGATTTACTTTTTTCCATTTTGCTGTTGTTTTCGTATGCCCTGCTGGAAAATTTGAACAACTATGTAATTATTTTTCATTTACGTTTTGGGCGAGGCTTTTTAATAAGAAGGAATTTTAATTGGAAATGTAATAATTTATAAGGATTACGGAAAACAAACACTCAAATAAATAAACCCAATAATTAGGTTTGTTAATGGGATTTGTTATTTATATTTATGTTTCATGCGATAAATTCAATTTCTAACAAAAACCAATTGTGGTAAAATAGTGGTAATAATCACATAAAACAGGCAACTCGACTTTTGCGGTTAAGTAATTACATATTTCGTTATTTTACTATAAAAGAATAAATACTTATGTTTTTTTGTAAGTTGCATAACTAATTTAATTTTTCCGACTTCCAATTCTTTAAAAATTGTTTTGGTACATCTATGAATATTTTTAGAATTAACTAGGTTATAAAAAGTTAAAATTCAGTGTGCTGTAAAGAAAACTAACTGAATTATTTCGCTGCAAAAAGCGCGTTTGAAAAGCAAATTAGAGTGAGCAAAATTATTCAAAAGTAAGTTAAAAGCGTAGAGAACGTCGACGGAAAAGTCGGAAACCACTTTGCAGATGGATTTCGCCGACAATGCCAAATGCACCACAACCGCAATCCGTGAGCAACAAAGTTGTACGCGAATCCGACGAATCAATTCGATTCGACAATTTCAGGGCAGAGTCTCTCACGCGAAAAGACTTCCTGCTTATGCAATTGCACTGCAGTTGTTGTTGTACATTATAGATTTAATGCAGTTCCTATTGACTTGTCTCCCATTTACGCTCACTCACCGCTGGCTTTAGTGGCGTGTTTTATTTTCGTTTTACGACGAACTTTACAACAATAAATGCGCTTTTATTGCGGTTTGAATTAATTTTTCTGGCATTACGGAACAATTGCCAACGGAGCTAAGACGGGTACGATTCTAAATCATCAAACTTTTTAAATTATGTGCCAGGGAGTTTGCAACTCGTTAATGGCTAATAAAAATCCAAATAGTGAAAGAATCACCTGCGAGAATAGGTTAATTCTGGCTGAAAGTTAAGTACATAACCAGATACGACCAGACGGTGCCCGCTAAAGTCGGTATGACTTCTGACTTAACTGCTTTTCTGAGGATTGCGATAATACGTAGCGAAACATGAACTGGAAATTTCTAACGAAAACCGATTGATTCCGGTCGTGCGTTCTGTGTCACTTCGCAGCTTTAAATTACCAACGTGTTTTTTTGCCAGGTGAAGTGCATAATTCTACATTTATATTCATTGCGTCGTTTTCTCACTGGACTTCATTCGCTGCTGCTGTTCGAGCCGAGCTTAATATAAAGTAAACACTCCAAGGAAATTAAATCCTACTACACAAACATCATTTGCAAGTGTGCGTTACACACTTAAATATTATCGTAATAATAAGAAAACTAATATCGTTGCAACAATAAACATACGTATTGGTAGCGCATTATTTATTACACGAATCATTACATCAAGGTCAAGTTTGTGCATTTAAAGTTGTCTTTTATACGCATTCTCGAATTTTAATTTCGAATTTTTAGGTTTTTCTTATCAATTACCAACCACGTAATAAATTTAAATCAATAACATTTATTTGACTGTTTTCAATAATTTATTTGCTTCATAACGGAGAGGTTTTTTCGTAAAGCTTTTATTGAAATAATAAATTGGAGACTACTGTAACGCGTTTGCTTAGGATTATTTCAAATACGTCATTAATTGTTTGAGAAGTTCTGATAATCAATTCACTTGAATCACTTGTCGTTCAGTAATATGCGTATGCTCTTAAATAGTGGAAATCAAAGTCTCTCTCATCGAGTGTAAATATTGTGCCTGACGTTCAACGAAAGTGAAATTTCAATTGATGGCTGCTCTCCGTGTGTGTGTTGTCATCGTGTAATTCCAGTGTTTGCAGATGATACTAAGTGTGCGGTTGAGAAATGCTGAATCAATTAAAGAATATTCGCTGCGTTATCAACTATTTGTGACGTGATTCACGTGCTCGCGCATTGAGCAATTCGATTAATATGCTTGCTTTCGCGTTTCGCTGTCTTATCAATAAATAAACATTTAAACTTTTCATTAAGTTACTGCTCGACTATTAAGAGTACATAAACACTTGATACGAACCGATTTGAATAATCGTATATTAATTGCGAGTAACACCTCATGTTTTCTTGATAATTATGCCGATTATTGAACGTCCTCCAGATTAACAGATAAACCTTTCGATTGCGCACTCTACTTGCCTTGAAATTAGGTATTCAAATACTTTAAAATTTAATGATTTGCGATACTTGGGTATTTGGGCTGTTTTGCTTTCATGTGAACAGTTGATTTGCGTAAAGGTGCATGAAGCACGCAAAATATGCATAGACGAAAATGTCGTGAATTTTCCTCTCGGTGTTTTCCTGCCGAACGCGTTTTTGAGTGTGTTTCATCATTTGAGCAAAGAACGCGCGTTTTATGCCGTATGTGTGTGCGATGCGCGCATGCCAAAGCGCAAAAACGGCTTGCGAAATGTTCTTCCTCAACGTGCGCGCATTTATTTTTAAACTGACAAACTTGCAAACTTTGTGTATATCATCTCCGGGAAAAATCTGCGTTACTGTCGTATTGCACGATGTCTTTCCGCACGAGGAAAAAACTTATTGTAGATTTACACAACAAAATACATACAAACTTGCTTTATACATTTATTATTTAACAAAATAAACTGACGTTAATACGATCAACGAGCAAATTGACAATTCGCTGATGAATCCGTATTTGTATTGACTCATTGCGCATTTATTTAGGAAAGTATGTCAATTGCTTTTCTCGATCGATTGTGAATGCACATCTATTCAGTAAATATCAATTAAATTCTACGGAAAATTATACGCGAGAATATTTTTGTCGTATGAACAATGGCAAGTTTTATTAAGCAGCATGCGCGCGCGCGCTGGATCTTAATGAGAAGCAGTATGCTGTCCAATTAAAGTGATATGCGAACAAGGGAAGAAAGCCAGGACGACGGCGAGGAATAAGCAAGTGTGTGCTCTGAATGCGTATGGAAATTTTAATTAGCAATTAGCGTCACTTTTAATTAAATCCATTCCAGAAATAAGCGACATGCATTATCAGTAGTCGAATGTGATCCCTTCGGTAGCTATGGCATCCGTGGAAAAAATGCGCTCGAGCGTGAAATGGGAATGACGTTTTTTGCTGAGCATCGAGCTATTTAACCGTACCGTAATAACATGACATAATAGCAGGAGCAGGGTTGGAGCTCTTCACTGAAACTGTGCGACGGAATGCATTATGGATCGACGCCCGGTCGAGTGCTGGTGCGGTGCACACACTTTGAATTGCTCCAAATCAGCGAGTTCAAAGTTTCAAGTCGCCTTGCGCGCACGTCTTCGCTAATTGGCAGTTTAATGTTTTGCGCATACTCTGTCTGCCTTATATGCAACTTTCCATGGAGAAAGCAGACGGTAAATATTTATATCGTGCATCCGGAGGGTTTCAGCATACAATGGGCCAGCAAGGATATAATTGAATTTGACGTTGGCAGGTCGTTCGAATGCGTTTAAGGACGATTTAGATGCAAAACTCTTTTCGCGTCCTCTGCTCTCGCGCACGCATACAATTCAATAATCTTAATGGAAAATGCCCAACGAACATTCGCTGCCAGGCCCGTGTAACTCTTTTACGAGCGTCGTAAAAGCTCTAAAAGTCAATAATAAACGGCATCGCGTCCAACGCTCTGCATTTCGATCACTAAACTAGACAGAAATATTCCAGGCGCCCGAATGATTTGTGACTCGTAAACGCAAATATTGCGCGTGTTTAGATGATACTTTAATTTACGGCTGGTGCGAATAAATCGTCCATCAATTACGGTACAAGAAAAAAGGACAAGATAACAGAATGGACGAGCAACTTGTACAAATTGCTGCATGGTTGAAGCTCTATCGATTAATACGCGATTGATGGTGGTCCTCGTACGTTTGGGGTAATTTCCGGTGTTGGAAAATTGCTTCGTTTTGGCGGAAATATTAAAATTATGAAATAGCCTGCCAATTCGTGCTAAGTCCTTGTTGAAGCACCGTTGAAATTGGTGGATTGATTGGCGTTGGAAACACGAATAATAAATGGAGCGCGCGCGAACGATGGAGCGGGGAAAGGGAGGCAGCAGCCTGCATGTCTTGCATGACCCACTAGCCGGCGGCGGCGGCGGCGCTCTTCGATTACGTCATGTATGACGTCCGCGCCGTGTGGCGGTGGGGAGCATCGTCGACGGCGGTAGCGTCGTCGTTGTCTTGCGGCTCGTTGTTGGCACACGGCACGAAGCGTTGTGTTTCGCCTTGAATGCACACACACTCCCGTCGCGTCGTCGCGCTTACTGCCATAGACATTTTCCACGCCGACTTATTGCAAGTGATTTCAGTCGCAATCAAGCGTCCGTTTGATAAACAATTACCTCGCGCGCAGAGAGAGCAGTGTGTGCTGCACAAATTGCTTGCTCCTTGCCGACTTCGAGCAGGTTCTATCTTACGTAAGCATCGAGTGCTAGTGCTCGCGCGTCCCAGTCGACGAGAAGGGCTGTGAGGGCTCATTCGTGATAAGAGAGCGGCGGCAGCGATAGAAGCAGAAGCAGTCGTAGCGTGGTTGTGCAGAACCGGCACACGCTTGATACAGGCGGCGGCGGCGGCGGCTCGGGTCAGGCGGAGGCAGCAGCACTCACACAACCACACGGCAGCGGCAAGCAGGCAGGCAGGCGTTGGTCCCCCTCTCTGCACGTCGCGGCGTCGCGATCCGCAGTGTGACGTCAGAGCTCAATACGGTTCGCGACAGCGCAGCCGACCGGTTCTAGCAGTGGGTCCGCGCCCGTGTCCTAGTGCTGTGGTTGCCCGTCCCATGAAGTTCTGCGTTTAACACATCCCCTGGAATAACTACTGTGTGTCGCAATGGGGGAGGTATGTGAGCGTTTTATCCTAGCAACTCAACCATATACTGGCGCTGATCAATTACAACAATTATCACACAAAACCTATTACTTGCGCGAAGATGCCCCAATGAAGGCACACCACAGTGCATATTCCGGGTCCTTTGCAACTCGGGTCCTTCACTGGTAACAGTAAAGTGCAAAGTGTGAATCTAGTGTTTCGCGCAGCATCGACCCTTTGCGGGTGGCGAATTTAGGAATCTAGGGTAACGCGGCTCAATGACATAATGCCGTGGACGGAAAGTCGGGCGCAGTGTAATCACGAACGTAAAAAAGGGAAACGCGAAAGTAAACGCAGTCCAATTGAGACGGCATGCATAATGAATGTACGCGTAATTAAAATGGACCCGGAGGGCCGGTTCATGACGGTCCGGTTGGTTCGTTGGTTGGATGCTTGGTTGGTTGGTGGTGCGGTCGGCGTTATCGATCGACGAACACTTGGGGCACATCGGCGCATCGGAGCGCTTTTGACATAATTGACTCAATTGGTGAAGTAACACTCGTTCTTTGCGCTACCATCCGCTTGACAAATGCAAATAAACACGCCTTTATCGACCCTTGGTGGACGTACCCGCGGACTGATACATGTAAGCAATCACTTCGCCGCGCAGCGAATTGATGCAAATCGAATGCAAATTTCGCACGTTTCTTGTCGCATTCGTGACATATTTCGCATTCGCGGCGCGAGTACAAAATCGCGCCCGGTGTGTGCGTTTGGCTGTGCAACCTTCCCGAAAGTTAAAATCGATATCGCGCTTACATAACGGACGACGTCGAGCAAACCGCACGGCGCCCTGGCCTCACTCTGCCATCAAGCCAGTCCAACCCTTCGCGGCGGCGAATCCTGAAGAGCCGCCTAAAATTCGGCGCCTCGCGTAACGATCGTCGTCCGCGAACGCAATTAGTTGATCTCGAATGCGTATGCAAATTGCATTTACGCATAATGTCCTCGTCGTTGTACGCGTCAAATTATTCATGATGTCTTTACGTGCCAGGCGAGAAAGATTGCTGCACGAATGAAATTATAAACGACATGAGTATAAAGTAATTGCGGCTGAAAATCGATTTTTGCGCACACTATGCAGTGGGGGCGTTGTTGGCACAAAGAAAAATTAATACTTGCCGACTTACCATTTGTTTTTCTTTCGCAGCCCGGCTTTTATTTGAACTTTACATTAACATTGCGTGCGCCGAAAACAAACGCAACTTTGAACTCGAAACGATCTCGTATTTTATGTGAAAAGATTTCGCGCGCGCCGTGTGCGCGGCTGCTCCACATAATTTTAGTATTTAGGTCATTTAATGCATTGCAGGTCTCTGCGTGTGCCCCTGACAACGCGCGCAGGCAGTTGTCGCGAGAGAAAACAAATATTTTGACTGCGCGTTTGATTTTTTGGTTAATGATTGCGCTCCGAGAAAAACATCTATCTATCATCAGAATGCATACGGGTCTCGGCGTCTGCCGGTGGAAAACATGCGCGTAATGCGCCAAGGAAGCGAAATGTATTGAAAGGCGGCGGTCAATAAATAATTTCAATCGGCGGCCGCGCGCTGCTACCGTTGCGCACACCGTATGTAGTACGTGTATATTTTTTGGCGATTCAGCCTTAACACAATTATGAACTCTTGCATGCACCGATACTAATAATAATATGCGCCTGCGAAATATCCAACTCGTCACCTGCTTGTGCCAATATAAACCTTGTTTTTCACTTGTTTAATTGCGCTAAATTTTTGTGCATTAATTAATCAAACATACATCGTATTATGATGCAAAAAAGCAATCGGTTTCTTTGGTTGTCATAGCTTATTGGAATTTATGTCACGTCACGTGATATGTAACTATTGCAAAATTTATTGATGTAACATTTCAATGCCAGCGATTTCGGTTTCTTAAAATCCATTTAATATTATAAGTTTTTTTATATTACCAATGGAAAAGAATGAATGAATGGGGAGTTATTTCCATCGGTATTGCAACTTAATGCAGTCGGGCATTAAAATCCAATTACCTTCAATCGCGAACTGCTTGAATGAGCCGCAGAATAATTATATTGAATTGGATTACTTGCAGGACTCTACTTAATAATTATCTTGTCATTTGCACACACCTGCCGCTGATATACAAACAATATTTCGATGCACATTTGTCTAGACAACGCAAATAATACGTTTTGTAAGGCAAAAGATGGAACATAACAATTTATTGATAAATAAGTCAACGAGCAGCAGCGTACAACATTGTTGTAAACTGTGCGGATGACATTCAATTAACAAATTTACAATGTTTGCGCTGTAATACGTTTTACAACAATTCTCTCAAGTACGTTTGCGCTGATTTGACTGGAAAAAATATCGAGCTAGCGACCTACCAGTAGCGCACCGTACTATGGATTTACTCCGTGCGAATGATTACGTAATTTTCAAGTGTCTCTCGTTCAGCAGTAATTATTGCGCTCGTTATTTACCTGTTAGCACACATGCGTGTTAACAATTGCGTCGAGATTTTCACTGCGACAAATTAATCTCTAATTTGTGCATTGATTGCTGAATTCGATTTGAGACAACAAAAAAACATCGAATTCGTTAATGACCGAAGAGGAACCTTGACTCTTCTTTTCACTAGAGCGTGTGTCAATGCTGTTCGTGTAGCATGTGAGACACATCAGACCTTCAAAATCAAGTTGAACCAATTCATCAACAAGTTCAACCAGTCAGCTTCGAAAGGAGCGGAGCACGGTTTAGAAATCCGTTTTCCCCTCGATTATCGGTACATTGAATCTCAAACTTGTTATCAGGTACGCTACGAACACATTGTATGTGTACTGCTCTAATCCAGGTGACTAAAACGTGCTCGCGCGAGTTTTTTTGTTGTTGAAAGAACTAGTCGCTACCAGTTGTCATCCAGATTGCAGCAGTTCACAAAAACATCGCGGCGCGCTTTTCAATAACAGAGGAAAATTTTACCGTAATCTTATGCGCTCCGAAGGTGAGATGCGTTCGTAGACAATGTTAATGGATACATAATTTATGAAATTGTTTCCTTACCGTAAAAAATAATTTAACTGTGCTAAGCGTAAATATTGAGAACATTTTATAATGATCTCTTTTGTATGGTAATAGTTTTATGGTGACACACGTTCGCGTCGAGATTCGGCAAAAATTAATTATCATTATTTGCGCATATTAACACCATCGTCATTGTCAGCGAGACTCGTGTAAAGCCTAATGGAAACGTGCGCACTGTTGCGCAAATAATAGCACACGAATTATTCGAAATGCATGCATAATTATTCCGTTTCATATCAATTCGCAACTCGCTCATCATTCTGCGATTTATTTGATTTTGAAATTCATTTCGTGGAATGTGTTTCTCCACTCTCACTCGCTGCACATCATGTATAGCTGCGATCGCTTCGATCGAGTTTTTAATGTGTGTGCTCATGCTAATTTTAATTTACCCACATTTATTACATGTGTATTAAGCAAAAAAGTTTGTCGAAACTTAACCAACGTGAATTTTGTAATAGGTAAGTGCTCCTCGTAACACAGTCGCCGCTGTTCATCCCAATCTTGTCTCAATGCTAAAACTTATTTATAAACTTGGCATACATTTTATAAAACAGCGAAATGAAGAAAAAACGCACGACGTGAATGCATTGGAAAATATTTGCAAAACACTGTTTTGCGTTTTAAAAAATGTTTAGTTTCGTTTTTACAACCTGACGCATGCTTAGGACAATTATGGCATTCGTTTTTTTGTCTGTTTGAAATACTTCAGTGATAACTGATTGTGAATTGTTTCATATTTTCAGTATGTGAACATGCATTAGTGAGGCCTTGATTTGCCCATGCCGCTTTTATTTTAAACGCACGTGATGCTGATTTTGTTTTTTGGCTCTATTTATAATGCGACATCATTCACTGCCTCAAACAAATACATACATGAGACATATTCAAAGCGAAGAGCAAAGATACACATAAACAAAACATAGACGCGTGTCTGGACAATAATTGATCGTTTTGCTCATATGATTGACCATTATGGCAATTATAGCAACGCAATCATCACCACGCATTGCCACTTAGTATATTTCGTCCGACAAGAAACAAGACTTAAACGACTCGATCAAACGCATTTCATCGCTTAGTACAACATATTTGTCACTTATTACATAATACAACATAATTTACAATATGCATTAATGTGATGACTATCATAAGCGAATGTTTTTCTCCCATTGCAAGTTTTGTGGTTGTCGCCCTAAATAGTTTGAAACCCCATAACATGAACGTTTTTGTTGTGTTGTTGTTTTTGTTCTTAGTAGTAGTTGCTTGTGTTACAGCACGGACGCTCTGACTCCTATCGTGTGGCCACAGTGCGCACCAATTACGATGATAACAAAACTGCCGATGGCAGAGCAAAGGTAACGATCTACAAGAGTTTTCTTGTGTTTTCATTTCTAGCCGTCGTTGGAGGTGCTCTTTTTTGGGGTGATGGATAAGTCTTTTTAAAACTAACACTGATTTTTCATATTGCATGCTCATTAATCATTTTCATCATGTTTTCATCATTTTTCACGGTAATTAATGAACGTATATTAAACTTAGTTATTTTTGGCTGTAAACCACATACAAATATAAACCGCGCATAGCGGCGAATTCGCAGACGTTGATATAATCGAGCGTCAAGTCGTTTTCGCATATAAGCAATTAAAAATAGAATAATATCTATCTTCGAAAGTTACGGGTTTTTATAATGGGAAATAACACTAACATATGAATATTTACACTCTGCTACTGCTGCTACAACACATGACTACTATTGATGTTAGAACGGAGTGAGCTAATTGGTTTTTTTGTTGTGTTTAGTCACGAAGGAAGGTAAAGGCGAAGGCGAGGAAAGGGGAGGATTTAGATGATTTGAAACAAGAATTGGACATCGATTACCATAAGATCTCACCCGAAGAACTATACCAAAGGTTCCAAACACATCCAGAAAATGTAAGTCGTAAAAGTGCGAGGGTGTAATGAGTTTGGGAGTGATGTTAATGTTGTGTGCGTTCTTAGGGCCTCAGTCATGCAAAAGCTAAGGAAAATCTGGAACGGGACGGACCCAACGCACTCACCCCACCCAAGACCACCCCCGAATGGGTGAAGTTCTGTAAAAATTTGTTCGGAGGTTTCGCGCTGCTGCTGTGGATCGGTGCAATTCTGTGTTTTATTGCATATTCCATTCTTGCCAGCACCGTTGAGGAACCAGCTGATGATAACCTTTACCTTGGCATCGTATTAGCTGCCGTTGTTATCGTTACAGGTGAGGAGAAACAAACGATGGCTTCATCAAAGGATACGTGGGTCCTAATGTTGGTATTTTTGTTGGTGTGCAGGTATATTTTCTTATTATCAAGAAAGCAAGAGCTCCAAGATTATGGAGTCTTTCAAAAACATGGTACCTCAATTTGCCACCGTACTTAGAGAGGGCGAAAAGTTGACGCTGCGCGCCGAGGACCTGGTATTGGGCGATGTCGTCGAAGTGAAATTTGGCGACCGTATTCCGGCTGACATCCGTATCATCGAATCGCGTGGCTTCAAGGTGGACAACTCATCGCTGACTGGCGAATCCGAACCGCAGAGCCGCAGCCCCGAATTTACGCACGAAAATCCGCTAGAAACTAAGAACTTAGCTTTCTTCTCAACAAACGCTGTTGAAGGCACTGCCAAGGGTGTGGTGATCAGCTGTGGCGATCACACCGTGATGGGTCGTATCGCCGGCCTGGCTTCCGGTCTCGATACAGGCGAAACGCCAATTGCAAAGGAAATCCACCACTTCATCCAGCTCATTACCGGAGTTGCTGTGTTCTTAGGCGTTACGTTCTTCGTCATTGCATTTATCCTAGGATACCATTGGCTCGATGCTGTCATCTTCTTGATTGGTATTATTGTCGCGAATGTACCCGAAGGTTTGCTTGCTACCGTTACTGTGTGCTTGACGCTTACCGCGAAACGTATGGCCTCCAAGAACTGTTTGGTTAAGAATTTGGAAGCTGTAGAAACTCTGGGCTCCACCAGCACAATTTGCTCCGACAAGACCGGCACTCTCACCCAAAATCGTATGACCGTGGCTCACATGTGGTTCGATAACCAGATTATTGAAGCTGATACTACTGAGGATCAATCCGGCGTGCAGTATGATCGCACATCACCTGGTTTTAAGGCTTTGTCGCGCATTGCTACGCTCTGCAACCGTGCTGAATTCAAACCTGGCCAAGATGGTGTACCAATCTTGAAGAAGGAAGTCAATGGTGACGCTTCTGAAGCGGCTCTCCTGAAATGCATGGAACTGGCTTTAGGCGACGTTATGAGCTACCGACGTAAATGCAAGAAAGTCTGCGAAATTCCGTTCAACTCGACCAACAAATACCAAATTTCCATCCACGAAAATGACGATCCAAATGATCCTCGCCACATTCTCGTCATGAAGGGTGCCCCAGAACGTATCCTAGAACGTTGCTCGACCATCTTTATCTGCGGCAAGGAAAAGGTACTCGACGAAGAGATGAAGGAGGCGTTCAACAATGCTTACTTGGAACTTGGTGGTCTCGGCGAACGTGTGCTTGGATTCTGTGACTTTTTGCTTCCAACTGACAAGTACCCACTTGGCTTCAAATTCAACAGTGACGATGCCAACTTCCAAATTGATAACTTGCGTTTCGTGGGTTTGATGTCCATGATTGATCCACCTCGTGCCGCTGTACCTGACGCAGTAGCTAAGTGTCGTAGCGCCGGTATTAAGGTTATCATGGTCACTGGTGATCACCCGATCACAGCGAAGGCCATTGCTAAGTCAGTCGGTATTATCTCTGAGGGCAACGAAACTGTTGAGGATATTGCCAATCGTTTGAACATCCCCGTTTCTGATGTCAACCCACGCGAAGCAAAGGCAGCAGTAATTCATGGTTCTGACTTAAGAGAATTGTCTTCCGAGCAGTTGGATGAAGTATTGCGTTACCACACCGAAATTGTATTTGCTAGAACGTCCCCGCAACAGAAGTTGATTATCGTGGAAGGTTGTCAACGAATGGGTGCTATCGTAGCTGTAACTGGTAAGTGATTATTAATATAGCAAAAACGCATCTTGTGATTAATGAAAAATTGATTAGGTGACGGTGTTAATGATTCACCTGCCCTGAAAAAGGCTGATATTGGTGTTGCTATGGGTATTGCTGGCTCTGACGTATCGAAACAGGCTGCCGACATGATTCTGCTTGATGATAACTTTGCTTCGATCGTTACTGGTGTTGAAGAAGGTCGTCTTATCTTTGACAATTTGAAGAAATCCATTGCATATACGCTGACATCCAACATCCCGGAAATTTCTCCGTTCTTGGCGTTCATCTTGTGCGACATCCCGCTTCCACTCGGAACTGTAACTATCTTGTGTATCGATCTGGGAACTGATATGGTGAGTACATTTTTCATTTCAATTTCTACTTCACAATCTACTAAATTGTACAATAACGTTTTGAACAAAAGAGGCAATCTACAAATAATACAAATAGTAATCGAAAGGCATCAATCAGTGTATAAAATCAATACTATTGATGATAATCGTTGAAGTTGCCGCGGATTTACTTGCATTTGGAGTAGAAATATTTGAGAAATTAATCGAATTAACTATGAATGGTACATATATGTATTGCATAAATGAATGATGTGAATCAAATCATGAAATCAATTAAAAACATTACAATGCGTAGGTGCCTGCAATTTCACTTGCATACGAAAAAGCAGAATCGGACATTATGAAAAGGCGTCCCCGTGACCCGTACAACGACAAATTAGTAAACGAAAGGTACAACTTTGATACCGCATATATTAAATTATATATTATTACTCTTTCTATTATTCCGATTTGATTTCGTTTTGTTTTCGACTTATTTTCGTTCGATATGCGAGTATATTATCTATATCTATATTTTCAGAAGCATGTAGTTGAAGAGATTTTGTGCACACTGTAGGCTCGGTTCATTTCTTTCTTATTATATAATTGCCATTTTCTTATTGACGTTTATTGTTGCCGGATTTCAAATCAACTATAAATTAATTCGGATGCATTTATCAATATCATCATTCGCAACTTGTTCATACCAAATTTCGGTAGCTTCATTCGGCCATTCAAAATAAGAAAAAATCTAGAAAATCCGGCACTAATAGTCAATAAATCTTAAATACTGGTAATGACTGATGATCAACTTTGTGCTCTTTCTCTTTGTAAGTCTATTATCAACTATATAATTATTTTTGAACGATTTAGTAGTGAAGATTGAACTAAATGCAAAAGCAATTGATTAGCTTAACTTTCTATTAATGAAAGATATCAGTAAATTGAGTTAGTTTCTTTTCGTTTAATTAAGTCGCATTTGATTATTTGCGAATGGCGTATAAAATACGGCACAATTGAGAACAATTGCGGAACGCATTCGCGTTGACGCACCTAAAGGAAAAGTGATGCAGGTATGACTATCTATATTTCTTCACATTAAGATTCAATTCATTTTACTTAAAGCCAGAGAAGTATTTAGACGTCTTCTTCATTTTCAAGCACATAATGCAGCGTAATCAAGATATCTTTATTTTATCACAAACAGCTTACGGTATCCTCCCGGTTTGTCTAAGCTTTTATTGCAACGTGCAACGCCTTCTTACACGATCGAGCGCATTGGGAAATACAATTTCCAATTTTTATATTAGTTTATGTAATTGCAGTTTGGTTTTATTTTTATTTTATGTTTTTATTTTTGTTATGAATGATTAGGTGCCAGCTATTTCTTTGGCATACGAAGAAGCTGAAGCTGATATCATGAAGCGACCACCTAGGAATCCCTATGATGACAAACTTGTAAACTCTAGGTGCGGTTCGTTATTTTTATTTTATTTGGTCTTAATTAACATCGTAACAATTAATTATGGGGTTTGGGTTTGTGTTTGTCGCTTTTGTCACAATCGCGTACTTTTTAAGACATTCTGCTTATAATAATCTCCAAACGCAGAGAGCAATATCTAATACCTTATTTATGCTGACTGGTTTGATGCCTATAAAAATACCAGTACATCGAAGAGCTAATGCAGTAAACGGTGAACTTGTGCATGCATTACTACTACTACTACTACTACTACTCTATAAACGAGTTAGATTAACTCTTAGGCAGTAATTAGATTACTTCCAATCACTAACTTATAAATCTGTCACCATTGAGTTATTACGCTGTAACGCAAAGTACTTTTAACAAATCTTTTCTACGATTCTCTGATTGAATGCAATTTATGAGTAATCAACGCAATCTTTCAACTCGCTAGAAATACTTAATGCCAGTTTAGTGAGTTCTTACTCTCAAGAAAGTAAACGTAGTTTGTTTTCGATTAAGCTAAAACATATCATCACATCTCTTATAATTCTGTCTTGCAAATCACATGCATTACACGACCAGAACACATTAACAGAGAAAAAAATAATACAAATTGCCAACAAATCCTTGGTCCTCTGTGAATTGTGTTATCCTTGATCGAAAAGCTTCGTTTTTGGGGCACACAGCTTGCTTTTGTAATCTTGTAGGTCGAGTTTCTCGTATTCCAAAATATTACTAAATTTGTAAATTACATCTTGTATACAAGAATCTATAGCCCAATAGTTCTTGTGAAAGTTTTACTTGATAACAGAGCTATTTAGCCAAAACGTAGTCAAGTTGTAGAGAGCAGTGCTGTGCATGTGTTCGTAATTTTGAAAATAGTATTCATTAGTTTATCACGTGCCCAGTTTCGAATTTAATTAAGCTCCTTCAAATATCGGCAGAAGTCAATGAAACCGTGATTGAAACGTATTTTGACGTTTTTGTTCCTTTTGTTTTCGAAACGGAGCATAGGTGCCTGCCATTTCCCTGGCATATGAAGAGGCTGAATCAGATATCATGAAGCGTCGTCCTAGAAATCCTTTTACTGATAAACTGGTCAACGAAAGGTAAACAACGACAAATCCCTCGCATTTTGTATTGATGATGACTTCTTCTACTTCACCATTTTATTATTTTACGTTTTTGAGTTTCCTTCGTATGCTTCGTATCAAGTCTTCTCTTCATCTGTACCCTCAATGATCGATGTTTTGCCCAGTGAACAAAATGGCGTGTTTCGTGACCGTTTGTTGTAATCATTTTTCATTTCAAAAGTTATTATTATTTGATATCATTTCTCAATACATCACAATTCACAATGAACATTTCACTTTTGTATATATTCGTTTCTTATATAATTCCGCTTGAGGTCATTTATATTGCTCTCATTATCTTACTATTTCTTGTATGCGTCCGCTTTTCTGCTAAGAAGATAGATTTTCCAATTTGTTTTGAAATAACTAAAACAAATTGGAAATTAATTGTAATATCCAATCACCGTGGTAAGTAAGTAACTACTATGTGAACTATCAAGGTCCGTCTGGTTTCTCATCAGAATCTTGCATCATAAGCTTCTTTCCTGTATGTGAATTTCTTGACCAAACTGACTACCCCAGCTCCTCCTGAGTACCCAAAGCCTTAAACAAAACAGCTTGTCAGCTACTCTAAAACTACTTAGCTTACTTTACTTTCAAACCACTCATACAACTCTTTTATACTGAAATTGAACTTACCAAAACAATATACACACAACTTAATCTCCAACTAATCTGGACAGAATTTGGTCAGTTCGAATGCGCAAACTCTTTTGCCTACTCTATGAACGATAGAAACTGACAACAACTAAATTCTATGCATGTCGTTTTTCACTACTAACTGTATGTATATTGCGCCGGTCACTATATAGGTGCCTGCTATTTCTCTGGCTTATGAAGCTCCGGAGTCGGACATTATGAAACGCCAGCCGCGAGACCCTTATAGAGACAACTTGGTTAATCGAAGGTGGGTCCACCGCCGCGCAATTTACGTTCACTTATTTAAATATAAGTTATTATATATGATAATATATATAATACTCGATACTATTTCCACATGATATTGCACCACACTAGTTACCAATGCCTCGGCACACAACATTAAGGCATTAGTGTTGTTTTCTAATATGTTTTACTTTGTTACCTGTTCGTGCAGCAAACTAGCAATCCTAACACGGCGAAGTTGTATTAAATTTTTGAATTTTTGCAAATCTACGCAGTAGCGACAACATTTTTATGAAATGCGTTTTTGAAACTCGGATAAATTTTGTTTTTTGCCGAGGTATAGTTTGGTGTAATACAGTGTAGTGCACTTTTTAGTAGACACTGAAACCTTCTTGCTCTTTCTGATTGGTTCAGCAATGATAACGATGGTTATCATGCTAAAGAAAAAAATTAACGTCCTTCTTCTTTCGTATTTTAAGATGGATTCCTTCATCCTTAAGTCTCCTGTACACATTTGCATGAACGATTTACTGCTTTTCTCCTCGCAGCTAATAGAAAACATCCCTTAATTCGATAATTTCCCGTTGTAATCCTTGATCTCAGATCAACTAAGGCAGCATTCGAACTAAATTACAAATTACATGTGTATTAAAATTACAACAACTGACAAGCTTTCAATGTAAATATCTGAACTTTTTGCAGCCTGTTTTTTTCACGTTTGTATCGTTTGTGTTTTCTTTCTCTATAATTTAATTCGTCTGTTGTTAAGTTTATTTAAGTCTTTCTCTCAATGGATATAATGTGAAACACACTAATCGAATTATGAACGGTGTAGTGTAATCTTAACCGATGTGAAAGTAATTTGTTTACAAATCGCTCTAAAAATAATTCGATTAGTGTTATAATTAACTAAACGTCACTGATCACAAATACTGCATGTAAGTGTTTCAACTAAAGCTATTTTGATGTGCTGTTAGCATGGTGGATGTTTGTCGTAAGTACTAACCGTTTTCATTTTGTTTTATTTGTTATATAACTGCTTTTTTAATGAACAAATCTTTGTATGATATTTTGAACCGTAATCGTAATTACATTATTTGTTATATAAAGGTTCAAAATATCAATGTCCACTATATGTAATTAAACTGTATACTCATTCATTACTATTTCCCAACCAGGTTGATTTCGATGGCCTATGGTCAAATTGGTATGATTCAAGCTGCTGCCGGTTTCTTCGTCTACTTTGTTATTATGGCTGAAAACGGATTCCTCCCGATGAAGCTCTTCGGTATCCGTAAACAATGGGACTCAAAGGCCGTTAACGATTTAACTGATTCTTATGGTCAAGAATGGGTAAGTTATATCTTCTTGAGAGATTTGCAGTTCAAACAATAATTTGTTGTATGCAATTTTTCAGACTTATCGCGATAGAAAGACTTTGGAGTACACCTGCCACACCGCGTTCTTCGTATCAATCGTTGTTGTACAGTGGGCTGATTTGATCATTTGCAAAACACGACGAAATTCCATTGTCCACCAGGGAATGCGCAATTGGGCACTCAATTTCGGTCTCATTTTCGAGACTGCCCTAGCAGCATTCTTGTCCTACACACCAGGAATGGACAAGGGTCTGCGTATGTTCCCACTGAAGTAAGTGATTCACTTTCTTTTGTTAAATTCTGGTCAAGCCAAGACGTATATTTCGGCCAAGTTATGATTGAATTCCATTGTACTAATTCCGGAATATTCTAGATTCGTGTGGTGGTTACCCGCTCTACCATTCATGTTGTCAATCTTCATCTATGATGAGACAAGACGCTTCTACCTGCGCCGCAATCCCGGAGGCTGGTTAGAGCAAGAGACTTACTATTAAGTGCAGCGACTGCCAACGTTCTGTGCCTCTCTTTTATTTAACTAAAAAGTCACAACCACCAATTGCAAACAAAACAAAAGAAGAAGCAAACATCATCAAGAAAATAAGAGAAGTAACCAAACGAAACATCCGCAAAAAGCATACGAGTAAGATATGCATACGATTTAATGAACAAAGAAGTATATATAAGAGACGGGGCGCAGTAAACTCGATAGGAAGGATTTCGTTCCAAACAAACAAAAAATTAATATATATATAAATATAAAGATAAACAATTTAATTAATGAGGAAGAGGATGAGAACAATTAATTTATTTCCGTGCACATTAGGACGTGCACTGTTTTTTGGCTGCTTATATAAATCTATAAAATATATTGTCTCTGCGTAATATTTACAAGAAGTAAACCAAAAAATCATAACAGTGAACTTACATACAAGAAACAATATTTAAACTAACCAATTATAACTAATGGGTTCTATCGAATGCACAATAATAATAAAAGAATAAAACCAAGGAAAATGAAGATTATGAGGAAACTACAAAACATAAACGTAATAATTATGGATATGTAATTATGATAATTAACGATGTCGTTCCCTATCGATATGTTGTACAAATCCTGTTGCTAATCTAGTGAAAAATTACTGCTTCGCGCAGAATCTATTAAGTAAAAGAAGTACAGAATATTTAAGAATGAAATGATAATTACATGATAAATCAAAGAAAATAACAAAAAAATTCATTAAAAGTATATAATAATAAATTATATAAGTTATATTGAAGATGCGGAAGTGAAAACAAATGAAACTGAGTGCGCGGGCGGCGGATTTGCCCTATGTTTCCCGTTGTTTTCTCGTTGATTTCGGGCAGCTGTGGCTCGTGCACCCCATTTTAGCTCTATAAGATGATTAAGAATTAATCAACCAACAAAAGCGAAACAAAACAAGTACTAATAAATCGAAAAAAGCAACATCAACAAACAATATTATAGTAATATTATTAATATTTAAATAATGAGGATAAAGAAGTAAAGTAACGAAGGAATAAGTACAGTACACAGTAATTGCATACAGATGATAATAATTACTATTTAATAACAAAAAAATTAAGCTAAATGAAAATGAATTAAGAGAACTTAGTGCATAATGGAATAACATTGGTTACGCATTCGTTTCTAATTTTTTTACTCTATTTTCTTCGTGATGACAGTTCGAATCTCAACTGATACTGAAAGCAGATTGGCATCGTTTAAATATGTATTACAGTCACAAGTCTCATAAAAAAAACAACCAAAAACGAGAGAACATCTATAAAGAATGTGCATGGATATGGATGTAATTGCAAATCACTTGCATATTGTTATATTATATAATGGAATGAATGGTTTTCATAATCAGTAATAGAAAGAAAAATACGACGAATCCGGAGATTCACAACGCGCAAGAAAAGTTGAAAGGATGAAGAAACCTTGCTGTCGATTTACACGTTACGTTTGTAGGTGCAATAGTGTTTTCATACATTCCAGTTGAAAACAGTTGCCTTAGTGCTGCCACTCAGTCCGTTGTAAGATGCTGTATTTGGCAAATATGCAAAAATTGGAGAAAAAAACGCAAAGTTGTTTGGTGTGAAGTTGACGCCGCAGGTTATTGTTTTTGCAGCGCCGTCTTCGCTCCTTTCTGCCTAGTTTACACACAGATCAGCAACAAATAAATATTCAGATAGTTCTTCAAAAGAACTGTGCAAGCAATGCAATGAAACACATTAATAACAAAATAAGAAAAAAAGCATAAAACGTAAAAATTGATGCATCTGTAGTGTCGATGTGAATGACGATGAAGTAGTAGTAGTATTAGGCTTTCAACACTTAGGTTTAGCTAGAGTTGTAACTGTGTTGTTATATCGTGTTAAGTGTAACCAGGTCGTGCTCAATACACATGACTACAAACTAATCACGATGGTAAACGTTCATTAAGAAAAACAAAACAAGATAAGCAAGCAACAACTTGGAAAACACATAATAAGCAAAACATTTATTGGATAAGAACTTTAACAATTATTACATATATTATTATATAATTATTAATTACATACATGATTAATTAATGCCCTCCCCTATTTTCTTTGTATATAGTTTAGTATTATAATGATAACAGAGCATAATGCCGGGCGGTACCTACTACCACACCGTCCACCCATGCAAAAACCAACAATTTAAATATAAACCATACGAAGATCATTAAAATAACGCAAGTAATTCAATCCACCGCGAACGAATCGAATCTAGCAACATCGGATACGAGATACATTTGTATCATGACGCTACCATTAACCATAATAACAAATGAATATTAATAATAAATATAAATAATACAATGTTAAGATATGAAGTAATATAAACACTAACAAACTGCAACAAGAACTCGATGAGAAAACAAGCCATTTCTTATAATTCACACCGACCAATGCGTCCGCCAGTCTGCAGATGCATTTGCCAAGCTGCTGAATGATAAGCAAATGATGGAATTCAGTATTCCATTTCAAATGTGTATTTATTCATAATATAACAACACAAAAACACATACACAGGACATATACATATATATTTAAGTATAAAATATTAATTAAATAAAAAACAAAGAAAACAAATATATATACTAATTGAATTGTTTTATCGATTTGAAAATTTATGAAACAAGACACAAGTTCACATTTCATACACTTTCTATCTAATTCTCAATCGCTGCTTTCTCGTGGTCTCGTCAATCACTTACGTGTCCAATTTTTCTTCATATGATTAATTCGTTTACACTTTAAGATTAAGTTAAAATTAATTATTTACTCACATGTACGAATGCAATGTTATTGAAGTGTGAAATAGGGTCACACGGTGGTAACGGTGACTAATTGGAAGAGCGTACCGCCGCCATATGAACAACAACATCAACAACAATAAGCATAAAAGAAGAAACAATTCAAATTAACGTAATAATTAACGATAATGTGCTGCTTCTGTAGAGCCCTATTTTCATATACTCTGTCGCGCCCTGGTCCGAGACCAACTCACCACGGTATTGTTATCTTATTGTAAATATTTTTAAGTGATCCGTTATTGATTTTCCAAAAATTCAATTTGCTTTTCATCAATAATTCTATCTATAATCATTATTGCGTTCAACGTCTTTGAAAATAATGATATATATATGAACATGTTGATAAATTAATAATATCGATTCACAAGTCTCTTGTAAATTAATTTTGAGATTTGTTTTTTCATCAAAATATGACGATTGATTATCATTCTATCGCTTTGTGTTCTTTTCACGTATATTTAATGTTTTCATATGTAATGAAGCTGTATAAATTTGGGTTTTAATAAAATGGATGATAGAATTAAACCACCAATCAGTTCTATCAAGTGCACAAAATTTTGGTAGGATATAATGAATAATGAATTCGTTAGTTCACTCGTTTTATTGCAAACATAGCAACGTTATACAATATTAGGAGTATTTTTCATGGATTTTCAAATGACGTATGAGGTGCGCTTTCCGAGAAAAACGCTTTTCACAAACCTCACAGGGAAACGCTTTTCTTTTACTATGAACTAAGAAATGTTGACTTAAAAGAGTTTTAGTAATGAACGCCTTACCGCAGTACTCACAAGCATAGTTTTTCTCACCGCTGTGAATAAGGATATGAACATTAAGATTATATGGGTTCGCGAAACCTTTGCTGCAATAAGGACATACATGTGGTCGCTCTGTTGTGTGCATTGCAGTGATATGTTTCTTCAATTGTTGTGCTGTTGTAAAAGCTTTTGGGCAATCAGAACATAGATAATTTCTCTCTCCAGTATGTGTCTTCCTGTGAATATGTAAATGACCCTTCCATCTAAATCTTTTATTGCATGCATTACATTCAAATGGTCTTTCACCAGTATGGGTCCGCATATGATGAATAAGTTTCTGTTTTTGATTAAATGTTTTATCACATGTATGGCATGTTAACTCCTTGGTCTTTTCATTATTCCCTGTCATTTGCATTGAATCTTCATCTAGTTCTTCTATACAAGCACAGCCATTATCTATTTTTGAATTTATACTATTATTATCTGAGAGTTGTAAACTTAAATTATTGGATGGAGGTACTTTGTCAAATTTGTATGTATGCATATTTTTTAATTCAGACTTTTCTGAAATTTCATTAAATTGGAATTCCTGTAAGGTTTGGGATTTTATGTGGTCATGCAATTTAGCATCAGCTGACTCACAATCAGTTTTAAATTGGACAGCAATTTTCAATTTTGATAAACATTCTGGGCATATAAAGGTAGGAAGGCCATCTCCTTCAAGCACCTAGAAGCAAACATTTACTTTGGGTATTAATATATTAAAATATTACCTTCACAGATGCGCAACTCATAATTAATGTTGAAATATTAGCTGTTTTCTTTGGTTCAAATATTGCAACTAGTTTAGGATCACCGTGTAAGCATATTCTACAAATATTCATGTTTAAGAAGTGGATTTTAGGACACCAATTAATTAACAATTTGTATGTTTATGATTGTTTCATATATTTGCACCAATAATTAAAGAACGTTTAATAATATTGCACTACAGTCAAGCCTAACACGATTGTATTCAACAGATGATCTGTTACCATAACCTTGAATAGTTGTTGCTGTAGTTGTTGATATCTATGCTGTAGATATGGGTTTGCAGTGGTAATAATCAATGTACTTCCTATCACGATGAAGGGTATTCGTAAAGAATTTTTTTCCCGTTCTTGTTCGTATATATTTAGATTTAGTTTATAAGGTTTATGTGACAAGGTCATACTTATTATTGCGTATTTAATATCAATACTCAAATAACGCCGATGGCCAATATGTGTAGCTAGCTGCTGACTTCTGCACAAGTAAATTAAATGGGCCAAACGCGCAATTCAGAAGTGCATGCTCAAACGAAGGTAAAACCACTCGCGGAATCATCCCGGATCCTACATGAATCGCTGATAGCAAAATTATCAAACCACTGGGAGAAAGAAATCAAATCAATTCCACTGCTAGTGCCCGAACCGATGGCGCTACAACTGCATTAATAGTAATGCAAAAATTCCCTTGCCGCGAAAAATTCGCAAATAAGTCCTGGGCGCTGTATGCTTAGGCAAACCGGTATGTCCGCTAGGGGTAACTCGACCGTGCGCATGAGAGAGGTTGGAGGTAAACCCACACTGGTCTTGTCTAGCAGGACCTGTGGGTGGAACGCCTCACGGTCCAGTGGATTCCTTCGCTGTGGGATACAGCAAAGTAGTATCCAGGGGAGCCCCACACTACCCAGCCAACGTGGCTGGGCGTGCGTCAACACATTTCGTCTTGATGAAACAAAAATTAAATAAATGGGCTAAATGAGAGCGGTATATGTTTCTTTCTCGGAGTAGCGCGGACCCCATCATAAGCAAATGCGACTTCAGCAAAGCCAAGACGAAGCACAACGGGCTGATGATGGGATGACGGTGACAAATCGAATGGCAAGAAGAGATTGCTGTGACAGACATTCACTATCATTGAAAGGCGAGCATGTAGAGGGTTTGGGTAGGTACAAGATCTCTACGACCCTGGATTTGTTCTCCGGGAAGGACGACTTCAACCATTGCATATCAAATGATATTATATTGCCTAGTTTTAGAAATACTTTGTTAAGGCCGGAGATCCTAATCATTATGACAATGTGAGGAATTTGTTTAACACTAGGCTTAAAGAACTGTTCTTCTGAAGAAGTAGCTTTTTCCGTTTTTTTACGGGATCTGACAAACTTCAATAGAAATTTCTAAGATTCACTTCGCCATGAATATGGTGGGGATTACGGCAACCAGCAAACTCCCAACGCAGTTG
Organism: Aleochara curtula; assembly: GCA_963978815.1. NCBI lineage: Eukaryota > Metazoa > Arthropoda > Insecta > Coleoptera > Staphylinidae > Aleochara > Aleochara curtula. The sequence continues at coordinate 11,162,685 of OZ022216.1, read as the reverse complement.
TTAATGGGCAAAGTGTGGCGATAAACGATATCTTGAATCAGAAAGTGTGGTTGGATGATAGCGCCACGAGGATGTTGCAGGCCGACTAGTTGTAGACGGAAGTATACGTATCCAAAAGCACAGTCAGAAATGAAAGGTGAGGGTTGTAGGAAGTTGCAAACTACCGGGAGACTCACCGAGTTCAGGTACTGCAGGGTCATCACCAATAGTGGATGGTAGTTACCGCAGTGACTACGAGGGTCAAGCGCAAAATTCAACATACCGTAGACGCGCGAACAAGCTTAAACCATGGAAACTTAATTCGCATTCGACCGAAGCAACAACGTTGTCGAAGATGAAGACGTGGTGCAGTCCGAAGATGGCAAAGCTAACACGGCGGACAGGTAGGTGAGTCTATCGATTGAGCCGTTAGATGGAGTGTCAACCTCAGCATACTAGTCAATGCATCTGGTGGGTAAACTTACTCAAGGCTCTCATTCACGTGTGGTTATGTGTTCTGGATTAATAACAGGTAGATCGGTAGTAGGAGAACGTGAGGAGCCTTCAGAAGCCTTCTTCCGTCTTCTTCAGAAGCAGTGGGAGGCAATTGGAAACGGAAGTAAAGCTGATAATTATTGAAGTTAAATGAATTGTGAAAACTTTAAATTTATAACCCTCCGACTAAAGGATCCTATTGCACACTCATTCAAGTCCAATACAAGTTCTAGTTAAAATCAAGTTAGATCCCAATTGAAACCAAATTTAAATCCAATGCAATGCATTGCAATGCATGATCACCTAATTATATAAGTAAGTAGTCCTATTGGAATCCAAGAAGTGTGCAATAAGATTTCAAACTGTAATTTAAACAGAATCCAATAAGAAACCAATTGGAAACTAAATAGAATACAGCACTAGTTCGTGTTCGAATCTAAATGGTATAAAATGAATACAATCAGAATTTAGTTAGAGACCGAATGCTTATCCAAATTGTGTTCTGACTAGATTGGGAATAATCGCTATTTACATTTGAATAGTAATACCAAATAATTTTCGATTGCAGGAATTTTTAGAAATAAGTGAAGAATAAAGAAATAAATAAATCAATATACATTCTTACAATAGAGTATCTTTATTTCTAAAATTAATACAAACATTTTGTATAAGGATCAGATTTATGAAAGAAAATGGAAATAAATAACAATTATTCACGTATGCCATTTTTTTACAAGAAATTTCATCTGATGTGTTTTATGATGAAGACAGATATACTATATACAAGGGTGCAATGGAGTGAAAGAGTCAATGATGCCGTATTTTTGTTTCCATGCTGCATGGCCGCTGGGTGCTCGCCTAAAATCATTGTTTATTAAGTTAACATGGAATGCTTGCAATTATGTTATTTTAGTCGTAAATACATACCGTTAATGACATGTACGTTGACGCTTGCAGGTGCTGCAATAGTGGGTACACATGAATAATTTCCAGAGTCTGCAAACTTGGCGCTGGAGATGTGCAATCTAGATGTTAAACCATCAGTCCAAAATTTCTGCAACATTAATATAACCGATTATAATATAAGGTGAAGCATTTCTGAACACTCACAATAATGTTTGTTGCAATAACATTTGCATGACTAGGAAATTTATTCTAAGATATGACTGCATAATGGAGGGAACAGAATATGAGAACGTCGAATGCAAATGCTAGCAAGAACATGTACATGACTTGATAATCAAGTGCACCCACCTGAATTGTTATTCTAGGTGAAGGGTCAGCTTCATTGGGATGCAAAGTCGATGCTTCTAAGATGTCCGGGCCACGATACCAAAAAACTGTTCCCAGATCATGAGGACCTTGGTTGATGACACACGTTAGTGTCACTGAGCTTCCAGCTTTTACATGAAGATCACTTGGACCTAAAACCCGGGCTCGTGCTTCTGATAACAAAATACAAATAATTTTAGTAAATTTTCAATGTAATTTGGTTTTTATATATAGTTAGCAGTGAATTTTTAATTGCCAATAAGATTTACTATATCAAACATTTGCAAACTTAATCCTAAGTAAGGATAAAGTCTAGTCGGCTTGCCGAAATGCAGCATTTTTACCTTTTAAGAGTCTACTCCAAAGAGTTCTGACTGGTAAAAATCCGAAAAATGGTTCACGTTAATCTATCACCTTTGGGACTATTTCTTTAAATTGGTGTCCATTGTGCAGTAGCAAACTGTTCTATTCTCTTTTCACAACTATTGTCTGTTCATGACTTGAGTAATAGCGCCATAAATATTGGAACCTCAATCACGTATGTTAATTTTAGTTTTCCCGACAAGTCCAAACCTATCTATCAGATATATTCACCATATATATTGTTGGTGTTAGTCTGCGGATGTAAAATTTTCAGATAATCTATATAATCGATAATCTTAAATGATTCATTAAATTATTCTAAAAAGAGCTATTACTCTAAAGTGTCGATAGACACCCATTAATATGGATTTGTAGGAAGAATTTACCCCTAAACGATGTTGGTTACATTAGTGATATCTAAATTGTATTATTATTAGCAATATATCATTTTTTATGTTACTAAGTACGCCTAAGAATCTTAGTGTGCAAATTTTGCTTGGCATGCATGATTTGTGCCTGTAAGTGGTTCTGGAGTTACGCTTCTACTCTGACTATGATTATATTCTTGCCCTTGGTTGAGTGCTGTAGTGGCACGTATGTTTGTTATTGATTATTATGACATAAAAGCAGAGAGTGTATGTCTTGAAAGTGGCATCGAAGTAAATCGCAGAATATTGGAACAGATTTTTTTGGAGTTCTAATCATTTGCCGCTATCTAAAGTTCCACTCCGTCTTCGTACGCCTTCGGGGTCATGTAATCCTAGTTATTTTGTGAAATTGGCCGGCGACCAAAAGGTAGGACGAAGAGGCTTTTTCGAAAGTAAACTCGCATCCCATGGGCCGTTCACGTTCGTCGTGGCGCCCGCGTTCGCTGGGAGCACTCGTAAATTACAAGCTATCGGTCGCCGAGAGAAATATCCTTCTTCGCGCTGAATGTGGATTTCGAACAAATCCGCACATGATATTTCCCACCTTTAGATTTATTCCGCTGCTTGCCAACATCGGCAACTATGTATTCAATAAGAAAAATCTTTTAACTTCCGCAGTTTCAACGACATTACTTATTCCCATCAGTGATTCTGCGTCCCAATGCGGTAGGCAACATCCGTCGTATTTTCAACTTAGGCAGCTAACGAATGGAACCTCAAGCACGCTTCAACTTCTTTTCTTCTTGTTTTGCAAGTAAGATCTAAAAGGGCGTTAACCATGAATTTGAATTAACGTTCAGGCAACCGTGACGGCCCGTTAATGAATCCATTGTGCGGTTTGCGCCCGAGGACAATTTCACAATTCCAACGCATTTTGAGGCAAATTTTTATTAATTTCTTAAAGGAAATTACGAATGAAGTTTTAATTTATAATCTTGGCGTGTACAACGCAGACCGAGTCAGTGCTCCTTTGTTGAACGTCCATAAAACTCAAGCAGAGCGGTAAAAATCTCAACAGATTGCCAATGAAAACAAAGCAAAATGCTAGGGTGGAAAGGAAAAAATGAGAAGGCAGTATATTTCGCTTGCGTATATTTCAAGGATGGCAGAGCAATAGGCTGATATTGGAATGCCATAATTTGCAGTCATTTTGCCAGCTCCCGTCTTTCCGATGTCATTTTTCCCGGTTTCTTCTCCCTTCAGCGCCCAATTCGTATTCCCGGCCAGGCGCATATACGCTTAACACTTCCATTATGGAAGGCCTCACTGCTCGTTTTATATTCGACAATTCTAATATCTTAATCCATAAAAAGGCTGCAATCGAGCACGTTAAAAACGATATAGAATTGGAAATATATTATGGCGAGTTGAGCGTACAAACGATATGGAATGCGAATGATTTGGCTGAGTAGAAATTAAAAAATTTTGCAAAATCTCGTCCTTTCCGAGCCGCCCGAAATTATTGGAGTATTTTTACGATGATCGTAAAATAGCTAAACAACGATGTCTGCTGGAGTGCTTTAGCGAAGGGTATAAAAACTAATGACAAAAAATTTTATGCTTTGTTCTACCTTTCCCGTTCGATACACTTCTCGTTCGGTAAGCAAGTGTATGTACTCATGTTGCAATAGAGTTTTCCGCAACGTGCTCGCATCGCAAAAAGCGTTTGGGCGAAACACCTAACATACGAGCGGAATTTAAAGTACTTTCTTGATGCGGCAAAAAAGAGCACGCGCGTGCGGCCGCTCAACTTTGACGTTGTTATATAATCGGGCAGGAATTAAGAACGTAGGGTCGTAAAACGTCGCATGTTTCTGATGGACAAAAAGGGCTCGTCAGGAATGCCGAAGAAATGCTCGATGCGCATTCGGAGGAAAAACTCGCATCAACTTCTTTTGGGGGAGCGCATAAAAATGCTAATTTCTGGCGTGGCAATTTATCTGAGAGAGCATGTATAATTAAGATTTACTTACCAATCACGTTCAGCCGGAATGGCAACGACATCTTCGGTTCGGTATTCACTTGGCATTCGTAGACACCGGAGTCGCGCAGCTGTGGAAATTTGATTTGCAGCGTCCAGTTGTCGGACTTGTCCGGGCGGATCACCTGGAACCGTTGGTCCGATGTGTAGGTGAGGATGCCGGCTGTTAAGATGTGCAGATCTCTCTTGCGAATCCACGATACCTGCGGGAGAGGAAGAGTCATATCTTTAATATCCGGGAGTGTGTACTATGCTATTCAATGCGTGGGTAGTAATACTCATAAATGATACACGCTAAAGGTGTACGCTGCGACCTTAATACATTTTGTCCCGAAATTGCTTTGGAGAGGAGGCGCGCTCGTTCGCATTGGGCACTAGGCTTGCAGGGGTAGTAGGGTGGATCACATTAACCCGTCGGCAATGATATCAGAACAAGCAGCCACTCCTAATGGTAAACGTAGTCAGCAAATATAGCAAGGCGTTTATTTCATGATATAAATTTCGCTTTCACTAAATCCCAATGCCAACACTTTCAAGCAGGATATTTTCATGGCAAAAATTTATCTATATTTATAACCAATAGGTTACACAAACAGACAAATAGGATGACTGTTGAATTAATATATAGTTTAGCCAGTATTTAAATACAATAGCTGTAACAATCGGGACGGGTCTGAAAGGGTTACTAATAACGCATATTTGGCATGACAATGGGTTGATTCAAACGAGATTTACTAACTTTAATCATTGTATCATCAACCCAAATATTCCTGAATTGCAAACGCGATCGTAATGCTTCTGAAACGTTCGCTTACACTTGAATAAATTTTGTCTCTGAATGTTGATATTCAATATATAATTAATTCGATAATTATAGTTGCTGCTGTTGTGAAACATAAGAATACTCATGATTCAGTAAATCAATTTCCACATTTGCGTATTTTAAGTCAGTTTGCCGTGAGGATGAAATGAAACTCGTTATGAATGGCATTGCGAATGAGATTATCCAGAGGAATATCCATGCCAACGCAGCGGCTGGCGGCAGTTCTGATAACAATACGGCAAGGTATTGCACGTACCTTTCCGCGATGAACGCGTATAGGAAAAGGCATCACGGAATGCGAAACGTGCTTCGTGCACACTGCATGCACCTTTATATATGTACGTACGTACGTAGAAGTGTGACCCCGGAAGGCTTAGCACTTGATCTCTGCGGTATTCGCAATCAGCACTCGAGGGTGCGATTATCTTCGCAAATCGCGTACGCCTCTTTAGTCTCCTGCGAACGCGATGCGCCGCGCGGATTTAAGTGCTTGATTTACTTACGGCATCAGCCGCGTCGACGTTTATCTTTCCCCAATGATGAGCATCGATTAGATACACGGTGTGCATGGGGTGTGTGCAATTGCTGCCGAAACCCTGTACGCTAAGTGTGCGAGCCGTCCGTTAGATTTATACGCATCAAAAGTTTCCAACGTCACAAATCAACAAAGTTTTCTTGCTGCGTTCGTCGCGCAAATAATTCACGTCGGTCTTACCAAGAAGGCGGCAGACAATGGGCGATGCGGATGGCGGGCCCGGCTGCATTTATGGCCGCATTGTTTCTGATTTAAGCTATTACATCAACAGTACTGTTTTGCCAACGTCACGAACAACGACCGCCTTCTGCAGTCATCATGTTGCTGACTTTGCCAGTGCAGTGAGAATCAAGTAAGTAAGGGTAGCTACCATTGCACACTTTGCAAATGTCACAAATTGTGATAATAGTCCGGGATTAATACTAAAACACGAATAGTGGACATTCTAAGACGCAACTGGAACTTTTTATGACCTCACAAAACGAGACGAATCTGAAAGGGATTCTATTTTATAATGGAAGTTTATCATTACATAAAGCAATTATTCGATAATCACACTTGAGCTGAAATCTAGAGATGTAACATTTGATATGTACATTTAAATTCGTACGTGTGATGGAAGTACACTAGTAAAATTCATAAATGATGATTGTATGCGAGGTAAGGTGGATCCTTCTAGTAAGCTGGGACGCGTTACGATGGTAATAAAGCAACTCGCATAATGACCGAAATGAAGTTATCCTTCCAGGAGGGCAAACAAACATTCCAATTAGATTAGCAAAAGCCATTTTCTAGTTGCTAACGTTTCAATTTGCAGCCGGTTTGAGGTTCTTGCGGTTTGCTTGCTTCCCTCACTTCCCTCGTTACTAACGCCGCCAGCGTCGTTTGCGATTGTAATTAATCTGCGTGACGCTGCGTACTTTTAATTATTCAAATTGATCAAACAATTGCGATCGAATAATTTGCGTCGCAAAGAGTTGCCAACTTCCGGCGTTGTCGCCGCAGTAATACGAGCTGACCTATATCCATGCATATGCATTGGTTTCCGGTCGAGGCTGTAAGTGCGCAGAGGGGTGCAGACTTTGATCAGCAGGAAATTCATCCTGCTGCGTTCCGTGGTGGCAGTGTTCAGTACGGAGCGTAACATGCAGAAAGGAAACTTTTTAGTGGCACAAACTTTCGATTAAATTTTTTACCATCAGCGCCTATGATGATAATATGCAAACAACGCGCAGATTTTCTATGACACACTGCGGAAACTTTGCGCCTTCGGCACGACTCTGTGTGCTTCGCCAAAGAAAACTTTATGCGCCGCCTGCGCGTCATTTTCATCTCTCGATGCAGCCGGGGCGCGCGCGACTACAAACGAATATAGCTTAAGAGGAGTAACAAAAAGGCGCGCACTATGTTGACGAAGTCTGGAGTAAGAAAAGCGTCGCAGCATAGAAGAAAACTCCAACGCCGAGAGATGAAAGAAAAATTTTCCCGGATTGATTTTCACATAGGCACTGGCGGTGTATGCGCGCCTGCGGAAGGCAGTTCCAACGCATGCAATCAGCCGGGTGTGGGGCGGAACTGAGGTTTTGTTCCTCAATTTCCTCGACAGGCATCATGTCTCGCTCTACGAATATAATGACACCTCGTCGCACACCGAGGGAGTGATGCCCACCAAAAACGCAAAATGTTCTCTGTTCGCCGGTTTGCCACCGCCACCGTCGCCGCAACTGCCACAACGCAAGAGAGCCTCACTCCCTGATATATAGACGGTTTATAAACGCACCTTATATTGCTTTTTGATGCGGTCTTTTGCTCGTTTCGCGCTTGCCGAATATAATGCATCAGTGGTGCGGCGTAAACGACTGCCGCCGCCTTCGAGCCACCGAGCCGGTGAACGATATTCCAACGGCTGGAAGTAATGTACTGAAATTTCCTATATTGCCTTTTTGATGTTCCATTTCAAACGCAAAGCGTCAACATTATGATTTCGCATTAGCCCCGAATGGCTGTGAAGATTTGCAAACATTTGTCTCATCCGGTACAATCCCTTTTTCCTTCAAGCGCATTGATGCGAAAATCGTCAATAAAACATAAAAGAAATACGCATAAATACTTTATTATTTTTGGGTAGGCGAATAAAATAAAACACATTGGCGTTGAGTGAGCATCAGGCAGAGACATTGCCCGGAAAAAATAGACGGGACAAACAGCTCATACTTCTCGCAAAGTTCTCGAGGATGCTTTGCCAAGTGGTAAGTTGCGCTTTTCTAGAACGTGAAAAAAGTTTAAAAACACTTAAAAGTTCCACTTTTTGGGCCTTTTTTTATTCGGGCGCAAATGCATGTGTGAGAATAGTGGCGTGGTTGGTGAGCTGCTTACTAAAGCATCGTCTCCTTACTCAGCTGCCGGCGTACGCCCTTTGTTACGGATGGTGTGAGCAGCAATCGAACATCAACTGTCTGTTTCCACCAAGTGTACCATGGCACTACTTGATCCTTGACTAGCAGATATATCGTCACAACATATCCGAGAAGCACAATGCATATGAAACAGGAGAGGATAATTTGCGTCCATAGCTTGGTTACACCGATGCGTTGCGCCTCAATGATAAAGTAGTGCAGTCCCAGGAAGCACACGACGATGAGGCCAACGGTGATCGCGGTTAACAGCATCGCAATCAATATGTCCGACTGGATATGCGTGCGATTACGCGGATGCTTCACCCACAAACGAATGCCCTCACAAAATCCATATCGTTTCGTCTGCACAGCGTTGAATTGGTACATGCAGAGTTCGCAGTAGCAGCGACTAGCCTGATTCAACCAGCGCTCCAAGCATGACAAGTGCACGAATGCCATCGAGCCCTTGCAATGGCACGGTGAGATCAAGAGCTCTTGCCCAGAGTTCGTCTGACAGATGCGGCAGACCATCGAGCCAATCGACACCAGATTATTCGGAGGCGCCTGCTGCGATGGTACCCGTACTACGGACGATTCCTGTTCGATGGGCCTGGCGCTGGCATCGTTTGGCGTCATATGCTCGCCGTCATCAAGATTTGAGTTTATCGCAGGCTGCACGTTGGTCAGCTCTGCAAGAACCATGCTGTTGGAGGCTGTTGGCGTCGTGACCGAGTCCTGCGAGTGGACATTCTCAATCGTCGCTTGTAAAATTGATTGTTTCCTCGATGACATGTCGAACGTTCAATCAAAGTTGACAGCACGATCTATCAGCGATACGTGTATGAAATTCGCATTTTTGCACGTATGCAAATTTTTCCAAATACTCCCTGAATCACTATTCGTGATTTGATAATGCAAACGCACGTACGCATCATAGTCGTAATCGAATTGTAATTGTTTAATGCGTATTCATTTATACATGTTAATTAATCTTATTTTTTAATTAGCCCATGCATGCGATGCACGCGCATCGAGTGGAATTTAATCGCGACCCAAATGCACCCGCGGTGCATGTACTTCGGATTATTCGCATATACGCTGAATGCAAATCCACTCCTCGAATGCTAAATTGCCGTCGATTGTGCGCAACTAACTGCATGCGGCTGCATTTAAAATCCAATCAAATTGTTATGCATGTATTCAATGAATGGTAAAAACGATTTTGCATTTTAAAACGTGTGCACCTAAATAACGCTCACGCTAATTAATGCAGATTATTTTCTAAATGTTTTAAATGCGCGTTAGTCAAATGCTTAGGAAATTCATTCACATTCGCGAACCCATAAAAAAATAGTAAAACTTTTAATAGAAATTACACAGGCTCTTAACAAAAGTGTCTAAAAAGTTGTATAATTAAATAGACACACAAGTAATCTCGACTGTGTATAAAGTTACACATTTTTGGCGAGATCTAATTTCAAAATTACTTGTTTAGTACAAACTAAAACACAATCTCGAACAAGAACGAGTAATGAGTTGTTTAGCTCGCGAGTGAATGTCTCGCGGTTTTCACGAACATGAAATTAAATTTATTACACGCAAAGTTTATCCAAACTCAAGATCATACACCACATACATCAATAATAAGGCGAACAATTACGGCTCTGAAAGTTGGCGAAATCTTGGCAATACGTCGAGCTTGAAGACGCGTGGACGAGGATGAGCAAAAGATGAACTAGGCAACTTTTAATACATGCGCGAAGAGACGACGACGACGATGATAATGATGCTTGTATTTGCGCATTTCAATTTATGTTTGCTAGCATAGTATTATCCATCGTCACATTGCAACTGATACTAATAATAATAACAATGATGATGACGATAATACGAAGCTTCAGCTTACTGCTGTGGCAAGGGATGATTGTTGCATCAACATTTAAGACTTTGCAACTCTCTGAGCTGACGTTTTATCAGCGCATATGAACGCAATGAAAACATCTTAATTATTCATTCACATGATTCCTTCACGGATTCGAGCAACTAAACAATGCCCATACATATTCATGTATTGACAATTTCAATCTATTTTATTTTCGCCGCCAGATAACGCGACGCGCCCGATCCACGGCGGCTATAAATAATTAGTTAGTTTCTAAACTTTGACGCCGTTTGTTTTCGCCGAATACAGCATCGAAACTTTCGCCAAGAAATAACACACGAGGAATAAGCGTTGGAGAAGAGAACAATAAGATGAAAACTTTTCCTCGGCACTATTGTAGTTGCTGTACATTTGTCTAGATTTTCTGGGTTAATACGCTCGATGAATAAATAATCCTTCGGACTGCTTTACGCCGCCACGATTGAGCATTTTTATCAAAATGACAACTTAATTAAGATTAAACTCGACAAATAATTAGAACATGAAATATTCACGTCCAAAATAAATATTTTAATCAAGCTTGTTCCGTGCACTTCCGCTTTTCCTTACTTAAAAGGAGTAGATTTGTAAGAATAAGAAATTCTTTGCGTTTCTTCGGGTGACGTGTGAATTTTACCCATCAGCACTGTCATCATACAATGCTTAAGTCGGAGCAAAAGCAGAAGAAGAACCTGATGATAAAGAAGATCTTCGCCGGCAGTGGTAGCACAGGGAGACGAAGGCGGTCGTCAGGATTCCTGGAGGGAGAGCGCGTCGCAAGTTTATTAAAGCGTCGAGAATAATTTAGTCCCTCATGGCTCCTTAGCTCGCGGGATAAAGTAATAAGAAGGATAATAAAAGAAGTTTGTAACTCATTTTATGGCTTTTCATTATTATAAGCGCCGCCGAGCACCTTTACGTGTTCCATTCGGATTCCGAAAAGACGGCGAGGGGGCCGATGATGAAATTTTTGTTTTGTTTCGCACAGTGTTTCTCTTATAACTTCATAAACTGCTGCAATGCGAAACAGAAATCAGCGAATCACGAATGAAATAATACCTTTATACTGCGTCGTTTCATTTGCCGCCGCCGCCGCCTTTGCCAAATGCGACACACTATACCTACACAATGCACTAATATAAACAAAACTATTAAACTCGAGCGAATTCTCGTTGAACGCGTAATTTACTTGCCAATTTCAGTTCACGGCGTAACTCTTGAAACGTAAACGCGAATGTAAATCTCATCCACTTATTTATACGTGCATTTTTTGTTGCTTGTTTCATTTTCCCATTTAGCTACTAGAGCTAGAGTAGCAAGTCATTTTGTACGCGCTGCATAATGAAGAAATCAATGTATGCATGTTATTAAGAGCGTTTGCGCGACTGGCAACGGTGATAAAAGCGCATGAAATATTGCGCGATTCCACTCATCAATCTTTTTTCATATTTTCGCCGCGTCGCGTTGCTCCATCTTCAGCGCGCATTCAGAGCGCATTCAACGGTAGCGCGCGCGCTGACTGCACTCGGGAGTGTTTTTCGTTGAGGAAAAACGAAGTGCATCGTCATTTATCTGGATAAAACTCTTTCGCCGTTTGTGCGCGCAATGCGAGAGGAGAGAAAATTGCCGACCGTATTCATTCACTCCTATTGCAGCATGCACATTTCAATATCAGGACGACGCAATAGAAAATAGACGGCGTTTTCGCTAAGAACTAAAAATATGATTTTGTTTTTATGCATTTAAAACTTTTCGCTTATTCTTCTTTCCCATTATGTGTTTGTAAGCTTCGGTCGTTTTCATAGAAGGGACGAGTTCAATTTCGTAATTGAATTTTACATTTAGAATTTATTATATTTCGTCCTTGGCAAAACCAAGCTAGTCCAACTAAAAATCCTCATAAGTTTTTCATTTGGGTCAGCTAAGAATTTATTTTATTTGAACAAATATCAATATACATTATGTAAAATTATTTTAAGGATAAAAACACCAAAATATAGTTTTAGAAACAAAATCTAAGGTTTTATACTCAAAAACAGAAAAATAGTCGAAGTAATATATTTTTATCGATATCCAATTAAAGAAAATCATTGAATTCTTTATTGAACTTTTCAATTTCAATTGGAAACCCGAATTTCTTAGTAGTTTTTAATCTAGATAAACATGGTATTCTTATCACAATTCACTTAATGACTATTAGTTTTCCGTTAGTATCACAATGAATTTTATTGATTGATTAAATTTTTAGTTGGAAACTCGAGCATATGTCGTGAATTTCAAAAATTCCATTGAACAGCTACACATAGTACTAGTAAATATAAAATGTAAGTACGAGTTATCCTTTGCCGAAATAGGTACTATCGTAATATAAAACTAGGAAACTACTTCGAGTCTATTTTTAATTATTAACACGGTTTGATTACCTGAACATATGTCTAGCCGCCATAAAAGCACATACGGAATGCGACAAACTTCTTTAATGAAATATGTGTCATGTGCGGTTTGTAGCCTGGCCAAGAACGTCCGAATGCGCGCTCCTGCACTTACCGCAGGGCGTTAATAGCGGAGGGAAAATATGGTTTATAGGCCATTACACATCTTGTCAGAAAGTGTACAGATTAAATCTTTATCAACCATTAAAACTAATATTATGTGTTTGTACATAAAATAAAGAACGCCAACTTTTTCCACACGCGACGCTCCAAGTTGTAAGTGTTTCGGGACAAGAAGTGTATTTTATATTTAACGCCACCCTATTTCACATGAATAAAATCCGAATTTCCATCTCTTCAATAAGTATTTTGTAAACCTCTATGTACTTTGTAATGAATCATTGTGTAGGTTTTACATTGATTCTACTTTAAAAATAATTTTTGGAAAATTAGAAAAAGTTTATAAAATTCTTGCTTTGTACATAAAGCTGATAATTATTAGGTCGACTAAGAGTCATATTTTCACGAAATTCAAAAATGTAACAAAAAACTCAATTTGTCAGGTTAGTAGGTACCTCGAATAACAAATGTCTAAAAAAAAGCGCATAATCTGTATTTATGACTTTGATTATTCGAACGCGCAGCAGGCATAAATTCGAAAGGGATGAACGCTCGAATGGGATTGCATTGCACAAAGTGGATCGCAATGCACTGGATTGCATTGCAGCGGCAATTAATTATTCAGTTATTCATCGTTATCATTGCAGGAATTCGTGCAAAACATTACAAACATTTGCAATTCGCCGATATGGATGTGCGTGCGAGAGGCGTTCGATGTTTGGGGAGTGTCGCAAACATATTGGCAATCAAAATGTGTGTCAATTATTTATTATAATTTGCCATGAAGCACGCGCGTTCGTAAACATTCGAGCACACAACATACGCGTGCGAAATATTTATCGCAAATGCACCGACCCATGCATAAACATATTCCGGAAATGCGCGTGTAATGAGAAACAATTGCATAAAATATTAATGCTGCCGCCCACACTCACGTCCGGATTTTCGGTTACTAATTACAGCCAGAAAACATAAATTATTAAATGCCGGATTATTTATCGAATTTCCAACGGATCTCGCGCGTCGATATTTGATTAATGAACTGTTTGTCTTCAGGGACATATCGAATCACGAAATTTTCAATTTTCTCTATTCGTGCGCGAGAACGCCTCGCTTCCGATTCGTCGTAAAAACAAAATTTACATCAGTTTCGGCATTATTTAAACCAGCAAGCATGTTTCATGCTATGCATGCATGAAGCGCACAAAATCAATTCGCGATTCATTTGCGAAAAGTTGGTGCTCGCGTCGGCGTACTTTTATTAAATAAACTCGACTGATATTTTCAAGTAAATTGACTTGACATTTTGCGTACCGATTTGCGCGTGCGACTCGTTCGACCTTTCTTCTTCCTCTTCTTCATCAGCACGAGCACTCGTTTACATTGAATTAGAGAGAAGCGCGCGAATACAATATGCGATGTAAAAATTGCTTCGCATCGAATGCGCATAAAAAATTCATTTCGCATCGATGCAAAGCCGTTTATTATGGAGAGGAAACGCATGGCCTCTTTTGCTGAAGAACAACGAAAAACGCGTCGGCCGGAGGGCAAAAAGGACGGGCCAAAAACGTAACGAGAGAAAAACAAGGCGAGACAAGACAATCGCTTCCTGCTTTCTTTTTTTTCCAGTACGGACGCAAAGCAATTTCCTCCTCTTTACAGCAAAAGTATTTTGTTTACACGCCGCGCCTTCGTTTAATTTATTTTCAACGTAAAAATCCGCAGCGGGCGTTCAATGCTCTCCTCCGCAGTTATTGCTTCTTCTTTGCGTGCACTTTTTTCCTGCTTTTTCGTTCTGCGTTATTCTTGCGCGTCCTGCCTGAACATGTATTGCGGTCGTGATGCTCGAGGTCCTTCTTCACTGTTAATGAATACACTCAAAGCGACTTGTCCACGCGCGCACGTTGCGAAAAGGGAGGTGGGTGAAAGGAAGGCAGGGAGAAAGCCGGAAACGTGAAAGCAAAAAGCCTTGGCATTAAAAAGTAACCAACTTTTATGGCGTCTTCTCTTCCGTCCGTGGAGACTCGTGCGTTGACGTGCAATCGCAACCGTACGGGTTGTGCTCGTGCTGTTGTTTTTTCCCCGCAAGCATTTCGTCTTCTTCGCGAAGCGTCTGTTTCGCCGGGCGGCCGCCAGCCGGTAGTAAATGCAATTTCTTACGCGCTCGCCGCCCGCTTAATCCATTTTAAACTTCTAAATTAATTGAATCTCTTCCCAGAAGGCGAATTAAAAACTTTTAATTTGTATATCGTGCGACCTACCGTATGCACACATGCGCACACTACTCTCCATCATCCCTCAGCAACTTTCAACATGTGTGCGTGTGTGTAACATATGCAACCAACAACACGCTCAAGTATAACCGGCTTGCATAGTGCTTTATAATATAATTTGACGCTAATTGATGTCGTACTGAGTTTTAATCAAATTCGCTCGCGTGATTTTTAATGAGCCGTATGCGAGAGTGGCGGCAGCGCATTAATTACGTACCATTGGCATCGTGACTAACAATGTCAGGATGTCGCACGAGAACAACAGCTGGGAAAGTTTCGCTTTGTATAGATTATTGAGGGCAACGATGTGGCGTGTTTCTAGAAAAATCACCGGTTGGGAATTGGCGCTTAATTTAAATTGATGATCCAAAACAGCCGCTTGGCGTTTGGCGAATGTTAACGAATGCGAAACTTTGCGCATCTTGAACGCGCTAAACTATTGCCTCACAACAACTTCAGTACGTATGCAAAATGGCGATATATTTCATATTAGTAAACTATCCCAGCGACTATCATCAATAGAGTTTGTGGCTAAAGTTTACAAAGTTGGCTTCTAGTTTTCCCTGCGAGCGCTACGCGCGCTTGCTTACAATGTTTATAATAATGACTATTACGCGATAAACTAAAAAAGTTTTTGCAGTGCATTATGTTAATGGCCGGGCATGCACAAAATGTTTTCGTGCACATGGACGAAAGTGTAAATGGCGAGGAGACATTTGCTTAAATGCCGTGGGCGCTCTTTAGAAAATGTTTTTTGTAATTAAAATTTCTACACTAGACTTAATAATACCGTATTTTTTATGTCAAGCTTTTCGAGCTTTTCTTCTCGTTTTAGATTTAGTTCTAAATCATTCTTGATCTGAGGGGCATTAACGTAAAGTCAAGGAAATAATAAAACTGAAAAGGAAGAGATTGCAATGAACTTAACGCTTGTAATTGAAAGAAATCAAATAGTTTACACGTTGAGAGCGCGCTGCCGACGAATAAAAGTTAACATCGTTTTCGTCAATAAAATCATTTAATTGAAAGAAGTAAAATGTATTTATCCGCACGCCGAGGATACGTGCTATGCTCATGGTGGGCGAATGATGGCGTAGGGGTTGGATGCGAGCAATGTATCGCACATGGCAGCAGCTAGCGCGCTCGAGTGGTGGAACTTGTATAAAAGATAACTTCATGATCGAGATAACGAAGGCGTGTGGAAGATGTACACTTGTACCACTATCGCTGCCCCAGTTTCAGTACGAGAGCTGGCTTTTACTATTCTGGGGCGGTGGGCTATATGTGTGTGGGCGTAATGTGCAACTGCTTCAAAAAACTTTTCCATTTTATTTATCTTTCCATTCAGTCACGTCGTCGCGCTGCCGGCGTGCGTGTTCTTAGAATAACATCATAAACTTGCGCGCAATCACGGCCTGTGATAAGAAATCCTTAATTCTCAACATGTAAGATTAATATTCGATCATACATCGCTTTTTATGTTGATTTCTATAATTTCTATTTGGATTGCATTTTTAGAGTAGGTGTAAGATGAGATTGAAGAATTTCTTAATGCATTTTGGAGAGTTGCAATGAGGGTGGATGAGAACTCCACAAGAAATTGGATTTGATGTGTTTGCACTTCATGACAGTGAAGCGAATCATCGAGATGTTCATCTTGAGATCAATATGCATATTCTCGCGATGCATCGTAAATGTGTGTAGCTAGATATTGTTCGGATGAAATCCCTCGGCCAATCTATTGTTTTTTCGGGAATGCATCATCCATCTATCTCCGCGTCCTCATTTCACATTTTTAAGTCCATGTTACTCGACATAGCACTCTCAACTTGCCGACGAATTACGGATGGAAAGTCATCGGAGTCAACGGCGAGTCGGTGAACTCCAAGGCCCCAATCGCGGGATGGAAATTCATGAGCGCACATCATTCGTGGTAGCTGCACCACAGCCCAATGCATTTGATATCCAACTTATTGATTGATGCACTTATTTCCGCTTATAGCATTCGAAACTTAGTTAGGCATCCAACTGCACATAGAGTAATTTAATAGTTGATATCATATTGCATTGTAAATTAACTTTTGCCTTCTCTTGAATTATTAATTAACATTTAAATCGTTCATTTCATAGTCTGAAAAATCTAAAGTCATGATCGCTGCCAAAACCAGAAGTATATAAACAAAGACACTTTGCTTGCCGGATTTCTTTTTTTGTATGCAGCAAACGCCTAAGCTTGAAACTGAGAGTCCTGATAACCTGTCAAGCGCACAAATATGGGGCACGAAGGCCACACGTGACGTGCTACGTTGCGGTGTGCAGCCTGCTTCCAGCATTACGGTGGGCAGGAACAGGAACGAATTTCACATTTTGCTCGATTTGCGTTTATTAAGAAAACATGCTGCATGCGAAATGAAAGGGAGCCGAAATTGAACGAGCGGACCGCAAACGTTCATCCCTCGACGCCGCCAAAAAATCCGGGTCCAATTGCGTAAACAGAGAACGCAAATCAATTTAATTCCGAACGAATGATTTAATCAAAAAGCATGTCGGAAAATTCGCTCTACCTTTTCCGGTCCAAGCGAAATTCCATCGCATCCGGTGCTCGCGTCTTCCAGTTTACCACACTTTTACGTTGTTTTCCGCTGGATGCGTGGTCATGCTTACATCCGCATTGCTGGTTTTGCTTCTTTCGAACCGCCACGATGATATAGGTATATGTACAGAAAAGTGCTAAGGGTGTAAACTGCAAATATTTACCTCAAAAATATTTTTGGTATTTCAGGTTAATAACAACATCCAGGCCGGCGACGTAAGGTGGATAAATATTATTTGACGAGAATTATTGCAAATTTTAATTGTATCAAAATATAATTACCTTAAAACGCTACCCTATTAATGCATAATTCAACATCTCGCTTATTATTTCCAAACATACTACAACGCGTTTCGTTCATACAAAATACACAAATATTTTCCACAGTTTAAACGCAAATTTTTGCATTGTACGGTGGATAAATGAAATTGTGTTTGCATTTTAAATGCGACGTAAAAAAGGGGTTGAATTTGTTAGCATGCATTGGAACAAAAGCTTGTGTATGCAAATATATTAAATATTTGATCGCATGCTGATTATTATTTTGCAAGTTTTCCCGTTCCGCTGTCGTGAAAGTTGTTGGAAAAACCGTTTCGGGGGCAGCACGTCTCTGCCATTACGCAGTGAAGGAAGCAAAAGGGAATGCACACAATGCACGACCTACGGTAACGCATAAGTATGCGGAGAAGGAAGCGTGGTAATGCAAGCAAGGGTGGTAGTAGCGGCTGATGCGGAGGCGGTGAAAAGCACGTTGAATTGAATAGAGCAATAGTGGCAAGCACGAGCGGTGAAAACTAGGTTGCCGCCATCGGCATTGGGCCAAGCTTATCCAAGCCAAGCGAAGCCACAATATCTATCATCAAACAAATTCTTTGCGCGCTGCCGCTTGGCTGCCTCCTTCGTGCCACAACCGGGAAAGAAGAAGCGCCGATGGTGGAAAGATCACCAACACCGCCGCCGATCGCACAATAACCCCCTACAGGTTCGCCTGTTTGTTGGTTTTGGCTTATTAGAAATACCGGTCACGTAATATAACAGATCGAAGAATATGTACGCGAAGCACTCGGATAGGTTTTTAATAGAAAGCGTGCGCCCGCCATTTCCAGCACCGACGCCAGCGACCTCTGAGGTGTTTTCGTATCGCTGGATAAATGTTGCTTCTTATCTTTTTAAGGGTGCAATTCGAAATGGAAAAATGCTCGCAATTGCATGTAGTAGTGTTTTTTTCCGTCCGTGTCGTATTCGTATTTGCATCATCATTAGGATGAACATTCGTGCGTATCGCGTACAGAAAGTCGTTATTGTCTAACATTTTATTGCCAATGTGTCTAGCACACGCGGGCAATACGTTAAACGTATTGTAAGTGCGCCATCATTTCAACGTAGCTTTTCTGCAAATCTGCAACGTCGAAATATCGTAAACAAAGCATTCCCCGTACGAACAAGACAACATGCATACTCATTCTTCATGCGCAAACTGCGCTCGTGGTGATTGCACCATGAATATGACGTTTGTTTTATGGAAATGTTTACAAATAGCATTTGTGGATTCGCAACTGCAATTTATACTTATATTTTCCGCAAGGTGTTTGTTATGTCTTCTCGTAAAACATTATCACTATGGCTCTCAATAATCTCAATATTTTATTGGGCTAATTTTTATTAAGCGCGCATTAAGAGACCCAAAACATCAGAATATAATTCAATGGCAGGGCTGATGGAGGGCGCATTCGTAGGTGGAATATATAAAGATGGATGATACAAATAGACAGCACTAATCCCTTTTGTATCTGCGTCAGAGTTAATAGCACCGAGGCAAAGATCATAGAGTTCTACCTAGGGAGCACACTTTGTGAATAATTTTGTTGTCTATACGCGCTAACGCTCACTCGCTCAGCCAACCCTTCGTGCAAGCGGGGAAACGCGCAAAAGCGTGGCGTGAAATATATAAGCGGGAAGCGTGCGAAACATCATCTAGCAAAGTGGAAAGCGGGCGCGCGCTCGTACTCGCCCTCAAGCATTCATCAGCATTCGGGAGCAGCACCGCTGGAGATTCGACTGATGCGAGAGAATTCTAAAATTTACAAATTCCCTTCCGAGTGCGCTCGCGAGATGCCGAAATAGTATGTGCCAAGGATGCATGCGTTCTCCTCCTCGTCGCCGTTCGACCGGACTAGGAAACTAGATGTTGGAACTGGAGAGGTGCGCGTTGCTGCTCTGAGAGCCTTCGAGAACTCGGCAAACATCACTATACAGTTAGACATAAGGACGCGCATCACACAAACATGACGTGTGCTTTACTCGTTCTCAGAGGATATATGCGCGTAATCCCATGAACGTTGCCCTCTCACCCTGGTTTTTCGTCGTTTAGACTTGACCGCCCCGCTACAACGACCGCCATCTCCTTGCAAATGTTTCACCCATATAGCCTCCCAACAACTTTGGCATTCATTATGTTTTATTGCCGTGTGCTAGATATTTGTATAAACTTTGAACTACTACCATCGATCAATATACAATTTCTGTCAATATTTTGACAGCGAATAACAAAGTTACGATCGAATTAAATCGAATACGTACCTAACCTATTGAGGCCTATTGTTAATTTCAATAGGACGAGTGCATTGAACTAATAAATAAATGGTCTGGCTTTTAATCACTTTATGCCGCGAGCAGTCGGTAAACAAGTTTACACTGTCGCTGACTTATTAGTCGTATAAATAATCATAGGTAATCGCATTGTGCTCGGCAGAATAATAGATTAATTATTGAATTTGACCAAACACAGTAGACGCTCATTATTAATTCCATTAAAGGCAAATATCGGCGGCGCAACAAAAGGGCGCTAATTAATACGACGTTGGCCATATAACCTACTCGGCGAGCGCAATTTTCCAGCCAGTTTTAATGTAAATTTATATAATATTCAATTAGTGGACGCGGCAATAAAGTGCAAACGTATGCGTGTTCGCCTTCCAACTTCAGTACCTATGCGAAAAGCGGTCTAATGCATTCCGGATTATAATGTGGCAGGACTGCTTGCTTGTGTACATATTCAACATTTAACCCAATTTCTAAACATGCATGTAGTCTTAGACTTATTACTCAACGTACGAAGCCTACGAACCAAGTGAAGATCTTTTGATGGATTCAATTTACTCGTATCATAAGGTTAAGCAAATATACACGCTTCCGAATTATTTTCATACGAATGATACGAATGAATTTTGATATTCATTCGTATCACATGAATTTTGATATTAGGGTAAACTTGATAACTCAATAAAATGACGAATTATTTTTGCAGATTACGTTTACGGTTAGAGAGCAATGTTTTTGAGCGATGCATTTCACTGCATTCTAGTTTTATGCGTGTAAATATAATGTTAATTAAAACTCAAAATGCGCTGGAATTTAGTGCATGTATCATCATCATACATGTGTGTTTCGGCCGATGGAAGTGTAGTCATAAAAGATAACGCTGCATGCATAGATGGGCGGCTGGTTTTGTACGGGCATAAAAACAAAAATTACAGGCTACCTTTATAGCCACGCATTTTACTACTCGACCGCCAGCGCCGCACCGTGGCGGTTTTGTGCGCGGCGGCAATGACGGCGGGGTACGCGTGCAAAAACCGACAGGCTTGCGGATCGTAAAACCGCCGCCGTTGGGACCGAATTGCGCACACGTAATTTTCGTTATGACGCAGCGTAAGCGCGCGTTAGATGTTCGCCGCCTCCTAACTTCAATGCATCTTCTCGTCGCGCCGCTCACAGATATTTATATTAGTATGGATACGTGTGTACGTTCACCTGCTAGCATGCAATGGGGAGGAGACATCAGAATGAAATCAACCGGGAAGCGGACGAACTATGTGGAAATTTAAAAGGGAAATTTTCGAGAAATTTCCGCTAAGCGCAGTTTATAGTTTAGAGTGCGATTGCAGTCGAGTCGTAAACTTTTATTGAAGCATAGTTGAACTCGCATTCTGGACGTTGACAAGGCGCCATTAAATCTTTGATCAAGTTGATCCAGCTCCCGCTGGCGCTGCGTCAATTCACTCAGTGCTCCTTGCCAAATGCGATGAATATTGATGTATTGATTTAATTATCGACTGGCGCAGACGAACGCGATGCACGTTTGCAACATGTAATATGAATATGGTACTCACCGCCTTATCGCCTAATTGCTCGACGCGGCAATGCAGGAATGCCGTCTGCCCGACTGCGGTCGTCACATTGCGCGGCACGTTGAATTCGAAATAAGGGTACGTGCTGGTGTTGCCGCCGAGACTGAAGCCGCCCTCATCCATGTACGAAGCATCCGTGCCACCTGTAACATGAATTGAACACCCATGCTTTCATTAGCACTCATCAATAATGCATGATTGTCATATCATTTACATTGCACACATTATCAAGCTTTTCATTCAACCCTTAGTTAGGTGTACTTTATCTACCATCTTTGTTTATTAAGTTTTATACACATCTCACCCTTAATTAAATTCTACGCAGACTTTCATTGCTCTTCGACAAAAAATATTTTAATATAAAATTGCAAAGTAAACATTTGAGCATTTAATTTCGAGCACAAAGATATGAAGTGGCATACGATGATGATTGATACGCGCGTTGTCAGTGCGATTATTTTCGCATAACATAAAAAGCGAATCAATCAGGCAGACGCTCATGCTCATGCCCAACGTCGACGACGACGACGACAAAGTTATGCGAAATGAAATTGAATATCAATTCAATTTATTCGCTTTGAAAGCCACTTTTCATTCCGTTCCGTCGGGACGGTCCGTGCGCGCTCCATTATCACAAACGCGAACAATAAAAGAAGCAGACGCAGAAACGGCTCTCGCGCGAGGAAAAAACTTAATATCCAGTGCGTGCTCAAACTAGAATTACATCATTGCACTTGGCATTGTCTACGCTCCGGTTGCAAGTGGCAGTAGCGCATCGCGATTTCATTATTAAATCGCCAGACGTGGCGGCAACGAGTCTGCAGCACAGGCACAATCATATTTTACGTTCAATTTCAGGTAGACGTACGTATAATTACGGGTGCGCGCAATGTCGAGCGTTTGAAAGGCGAGTAACAAATTGCGGAGATATAAATAATCACTGGGAGCGGCGCGCGACGCTGAGCAGCCGGTGGCAACGGGCGGCATCGCTGTCGTTAGCGCGCCAACAGCCACCCGGTTATTGTTCCCGTTTGCTTATTATTTAGCCACCGCGGTGGCGGCGCCGCACTTTTCATTTAGCTCGAGAGCATTTGGCCAAATCGCAATTTTGCGGGCGGCCGAGAGGCGGGCGAAGACGCCTGCACAATCATAAACCAAGCGCACGCTTTTTTTCGCTGCAGAAGCGCAAGCAACCGTGCCAATCTTCGTACAGCTGCCGAGACACCAACTTTCCACGTGGATACAAAAGTGGAAAATTAAAAGTATTTAATTAAAATTTTCAATTTGCCTGCCGCCACCGCCAGTCGTGTATCCATGCCGTATAATAATAAATTTTTGTCGTTTACTATTTATTATACAGTCACATACCAACATCAAAAATGAATTTTAACACTTAATAAAATTATAACTTACGCAATTTACAATTTCACTTAGTTTTATCGGTATTACGATCGGGCATTAAAGGGAAAGAACAACCCTTTGAAAGTACAATTTTCAAAGGCGCTAAAAGATTTATTAGCCGTCTCTCCATGGATACCTGTGCAATCATGGACATTGATCAATGGTTTTTAATAAATTGTCGAAATAAATTCGACCAATTTACGCCAAACGTAACCCGCAGCGTTTTATAGGTGAGTGCGCATTAAAACGATGCAAGCGAAACGGCTGCAGAGCAATAAAGTTGTTGCATTAAATTATTTGATAAGTCACTCCTTGGCAAAGTGAAAAGCGGGATGCTGGAAAATTCCCGAATTAATTCGTCGTGGGTCGCCCGCAATATGCAGGCTGTTTATGCGGCTTGGACGGCTTCGACCGCGGGGCTCGGTGGGAAGAGTGTTGCAATCGTTTAGTTTCCCATTTCGACCCTCAGCACTAATTTCCGGCTGCCGGCAATGCCGCCTGGACAGGGGCCGCAACTAACCCGAAAAGAGGGAGAGAATCATCGAGAGCACTTTGCGCACGCAAAGCCATTCTTCCCCCCGGCGTCCACAACGTTTAGTGCCCGTGCCAATGTGTTGCAACAATTTCGCATAGATATAAAATTAATTATCAGCCGGCATGTGACGCGCCATTATTAAATAACTAAGATTATCATCAGGCGTCCTGCTCCTTTGTGTTGGCTCTCGCCGCCCGGAATAAATAGAATACAGCGCGGACAACAAATGCGCAAAAGTACAATAGAAAATGTCAGCGATATTTGCGTAAATTAAATGAAACAAAACCGAAATGCATTTCCGGCGGACACACACGAAAACTATTTTAATGTCACTCGGCGCACAAAGAGATAAAATTACGCGGTGGATGCGCACGCAAAAAGTGCACATTCATATGCATTTCTGCAGCAGATGGCTTGATGGCGGCGTATAATTTTAGTTTAATTGTGTGTTTAAGTAGATTTTCATGTACGCAAAGAGCGGAATACGAATTTGCAACGAGCTAAAAAGTACGCGTTGATGCGATAAGGCGAGGCTAGCTCAGTGCACCGTGACGAAATTGCACATACGAAAAATGCAATTGCTCCGAAAGAGCGGACATCCGATTTCAATCCGGGCGCGCGTGCACACACCGTGAAACGCTGGCTTGCAACCAGAAATGGTCGCCTGTTTTCCAAAATCCCAATCAGTAGTTATTATAGAATAGTCAAGCCTCAAATAACGACAACAACTGCATGTGCAACAAAAGGGTGAAATGCGGAGAATTGCATAAACAGTTTGCACGTATGCGATAACAATTCTCCAATTTGTTGAAAATCGTGAGGTTTAGGTACAGTTTAATGCTGGATTTAATGGAAAACATTCTCTGAAAAGAGCCCATTTCATGTGCTACATTTAGTCCAGTAATAATGTTCGAAAGCATTTTATTTTTGGATTTACCTTTCTCACTTGGGGATTTTCTTTTAAAACATGGGTATTCGAATGAAATAAATATGTTGATTAAATTTAAATTACCATTTGAGGAAATTTCAATAAAGCAGCACTCAAATGCAAAAACCAGTGAGTAAGAAAAATGCTATGATATGATATTCATTTAATTCCGATCTGAAAATGCTCTCCGTATGCTATTTGCATGCTGAAAGTGGATTGTAGTGCACTTTAAAAATGCATCAATAAAGGCATTCCGTCTTGTTCAGCGTGTGCAGCTCGTAGCGTTAATACACAAGTGCGCAAAGTACAAATTGCAATCGTATGTGTGAAAGTATTTGCGCGCACATTTGCAGAAAATGATGTGAAAGCGCCTGAGCGAAGAAGGACAGTAGTCGTCGTCATTGCGATTGAAATGCATGCGCGTTTGCATTTCTTGCTTTTGACGCTACCGTTCGAAAAAGTCCCGCCGCGTACGGAAAGGTTTATCTCTTCCTCTTCTAAATGCGAATGCAAGCATACACATGTGCGTAGCTACTTGTTCCCGGCGTAAAACGTAGATTTGTGCTGCTACTGCTGCCTCCTTAAAATATTTAAAACGGTTTTCTTGAGCAAATGGCAGCGACAGCGCGCCCCGCACTGTCAGGCGCATAGAAGAACTAAAAGACGATGACGGAGAAGAAGGAGACGTCGACGATGTTGTTTGTTGTATTCCGGAATTTATCATCCGCCAAAATGAAAAGATTTGCTGCCGTACTGATGTTATCCTTTCCTTCATGCATTGCGTATACACAATACGCGTATTTTTTGAAGACATTACTTTATGCAAGTAATAAATTTTAAAATTTAATATCCTACCCTTTATATTCCTTATCCTTAATATTTATGTTACTCAATATTACGTGTCATTGTTATAAATTAAAATTATAAATGTGGAATCTCTTTGTGTAGTTGTAAAACTGAAAGTTTAGAGTGATATATGCACTAAAGGGAATGAAACTGAGTATATGTGTCATGCATGGATTCACCCTTGGGCAGATATAATATTCATAGCCGGAGGGCGAGCGAACCTAAGTACTTTTTTGTTACATCTACATGAACTCATCAACATGAAAGCCTTTCGCAGATTGTTTGTTTTTGTCTGGAACGCAATATCGCACAGCACTTGATATAGCCACCCCCTGCACCTCCTCTTGTTCCGCCATTTAAACTAAATGCATTCATATATTTTACTTTAACTTAAAATAGTTTTTAACCGCTTTTCTAGTCGGCTGAAGAAAATCCTGATGAATGTTATAAAAATATGGAGGTGTTAGTATTCTTGTTATTTTCCTACTAGGCATAATTAATTTGAACAAAATCGCGTTAGATACGAAAAGTATGCGTAGTATGCATATGACACACACGGTAAGCGTGTTTGCATTATTGTGGAAGGTAATTAAAGTGATTTGTGTGCGCTGGCGGTGGGCAGGTGCGATTGTCCTTAAGCAAGGATAACGTTCTCGTGTGGCACAGGAGGAACTTACTAGCTTCGGCACGGCCGTCTTTTCCGGGAACGTTCAGGGTCGCGCGTTCGCTTCCAGTGGCACACAAACACTTTCCGTACGCTTGTGCATACAGCGCGCAAAGTTTGCTGATCAGATTTCCGGGCGCGACTCGCAACGCTGATAAATTAATAAACACTGCTTACGCATATATTTCGTGTTTGTGTTTCCGCTCAAACGCGCCATCACTGTACACGCACGCACTGTGCCCAGTAACCAGAATCCCAATTTCGAATCTTTCAAGGTACACCTTTAAGTTTTACCTTTGTTCGTGTCAGCTTCAAGTTTGCTAAGTAGAAACTGACTTACGCTAAAGAAAACACGCAGAATTTCAAACAATCTTCAATACTTCAGAGAACAAAGACAAATGTGTTAATTAATCAAACGGTAAAACTGTATTTTATCCCAATTGTGAAATAGACAGGTAATTATTTTAATATCTCTCATGAGTTTAACAAGAATATCCCCAAAATATTCTCCTTGGTGTCTAAACTAATCTAAAAGGCTCAATTTCTTTCTGGAACGAAAGCTTATATTTTTTTTCGTGAACGAGGATCATCATCATTGAATTTGCACTTTTCATTCGGCACTTTTATTTCTAGGTTTTTACGCACGACGTGCACGTATGAATGATTTATAAAGTACGCTGGTTTTACAACCAGTCCTCGCTTGCGCTTGGTTTAAGATGAGAGTACAGAAAATGCGCAGAGCAAAAAATATTCTTCGTACGAACGAATGCACAATAATTTTTTATGAATATATTTGATCAAAATTCAAAATAATTCTTTTTAAAAGTTACGTGACTTTCAAAATTTTATTTAATCACGAATAAAACGCAGTAATGACGAGATAAAAATCTTGGAAAAAATCTTGAAGTGAAATTGAAGATTAATCTGGAATCGTTGTACAAATCACCCGCAGGGATGCGTCGTGGGAAAGAACAATATTTAATACAATTTAAGCTTGACGCGCATCGATAGCGATCTTTAATGATTTTATTAGCGTGCTATCGAGCGCAACTGAAACTCATTGCTGAGAGCGCCTTTCTTCCAGCGAATCTCCTCGACTGTCTTGCTGGTTGCTACTTTATCGGCGGCACTGGCGATATTGAGAGATAAAAGGCGATGTGAGCATGCGAGCCGCTCGCTCGGACGAATTAAAACGAATTGAACGGAAATCGTAAAAGCATGAACGAAACGCATTCTCAACGACGAAAGCACTAATCGAATAACACATCGCAAACTATGTGTGCCAGCGAACAAGTTTCACGCTAAAAACGAATTTTATTTTATTGAATTGCTTTACTACACTACACACATCAGCACGTTTGTGCGCTTGACCTATTCTTCGATACGTTATTTCAAAAATGTTTTAATCAAAGTTGAAAGCTTTTTTGATACACATCTTCTTATTGCTTCAAGCATCTCCTCTTGCTGTTTGAATATATAATACTTTGTGAAAGTTCTGTGTTTATGTGATAAACGCCAAGATAAACAAGGTGCTTAATTGGGCATAAATAAATATCTAAATATTAATGAACGAAGGAAGCAGCGATGAGGTGGTTAATATGCAAGTAATGCGCAATGTTTAAATTATGATTTAGCAAAGCGCCAGAGAGAGGGAACGTGTGCGCGAAAATTGCATGATTTAGGCGTGTACGCTGCATGTCGAAAAGGTGTTGGCGGCGTACTCACCGCCATTGCTGCCGTCGCCGCCTCCCGAATGCCCATTTCGCCAAAGTGCCGTGCGCTTGCTCACATTGCAAGTAAGCGTGCAACACGAGAGCGTGTCGCGGAATTTCCATATCCGCTTAATTAATATTAACGAATACGCAAATGCAGCTCGTAATGTATTCTAAGGCGCCGTCTTGAGGTGTACTTGAGGTGCTACACTATTCTAATTATTAATTTCGTGCGGAAGCGCCGCATTTAGATTTATGATCGTAGACATGCGAGGCACGAACAAATGATCTGGACGTTCGGCACAGTTTTGCCAAAAAGTTATAAAGAACAATTATGAAATGCATTTAATAATGAGTATACCTATTAATTAATCTTTGGCCACTATACCAACAGTGTATTGCACTCAATTAGTGTTAGTCTTGCATGAGCCACAGATGGCGCTTCTGACACAGGTTGTCAACTAAGCAGGCTGCAATGTTAATGATCATCTTTCTAATCCACTCACAGCTTGAGTTGCATTTTAGTTTATTGGAAAAGTATATTTCTTTGATAGGATCTCACAAAGTTTTAATACGCTGTGTTGATTTTTTCATAGATTCACCACGCGCAAAGTAAAGGAAAAACATCATCAGCATCAAAGCGTCAAAACACGAACATTATCGGTCGTCGTTGGGCCGACGAAGTTTTCCGTTTGGAAATGCGGCATGTGCGTGTGGTAAATCGAAGGGAAAAGTATTTCGCAATTTTTTCGGCGTTGTGGCGCTGGCGCGTAAATTCTCGATTTCTTATTTATTCAAATGCGATGCGCATAACGCGCCAAATTGCGCTGAGGCAAAGGACTGACATGGAGTCCCGCTGAAAATGTAATACCAATGCGCGCCGCTTCGGGGAAAAAGGGCGCCTCGCGTCCTGGGAGTAGTTAGAGAATGTCCAGTTGTTGTAAATGTTAGTAGCCTCTCCGCCTGTTAGGAAATGTATTCGCAAACGGTGGCTAACCTTTCGGAAAAGTTCATCTCGGACTGCGTCCGTTCGCTCGTTCGCCCTACGCACCACTTGCGCCCGTTTCGCTTTAAGGTGAAACAATATAGATATACATATATACATGCGTAATATAGAAAAGTATTTCCAACTCCCTCATATTTATTTTTTTGCTGAAGTGTTCGTGTCTTGGCAGCAACGCCAGCGTGCTGTTTGCACCGCATGATTTTGGTTATAAATCCTGCAAGTTTGCATATTATTTCCCAGTGGATGAACGTATTGTATACGCGATATTTAAATGCTCGATCGGCAGTAAAGTTTTATCAAATTATCGACACTAATGTGCAAGTTTCCACTTCGTTGCGCCTGCATTCAATTGCTCAGGTCGATGCAATTTGCGTCTAAATCGTCAACAATTACCGATGAACCATATACGAATGGATTTCATGAATGATAGGAGAACATTTCAATGAAAAGGCAATTTAGTAAAAACTGTTTCCCAGGATTCATAATTTGGTCATTTGAAATATTTGAATAAAAAACAGATTATTTGTAGCCATTACTGTGAAAACAGCAAGAAATAATGCAAATGAATTTCCGCACGAGCACACATTTTTGATGAAACATTATCGCCGCAATTCGCAACTCCACAAAAATGTGTAAAACTATAAACATAATTTGGCATGGTCATTAGGTCGGTGTATGTGTCGTTGGCTCATAATATGCGCAATAAAACAGCACTTTCCACAGCGAGTGCAAACCGCTAATGCGTCGAGCCGTACAGCAATGACGATATCCTATTCAATTTTTCAGCGCTTGGTAATTTTCAGCACGGCGCGGGCCTCTGCTGCCGTCACGTGCCAAGGAGGTCACGAAGTAAGTGGCTGCTCCATTGGCCCCATAGCCGCCAGCGACACCAACTTGAGAAATATGACAAAAACGCAACAAAAAAGAAAACTCGCATCGGGACACCGCCTGCATGGCAATACGAATTTCGAGAAAACCAACTAAAACCAAAAATGAGAATATAATGAAGTAGAACATTGCATGCGCGCACATTTCGGCGTTATTAGAATTTAAGATGGAAATATTTCCTTTTCCAATGGCTGCAGAGGGCGCTATTGGGCGACAAAAAACTTTTGATAAATTTGCAAATCGTATTACCAGCCAGAAGCCGCATTCTTATTATTCCTAACTTTTAAGTATCATTTTGTTCGTTGCGTAGTATTTTACGCAAAAGAAATTTTAAAAATGTATATTGTTGTTTTCTTCATCTTTTGCGCGTCGCAATAAAATAGGGAAAAAGAATAACACTTATTGCACTTCTATATAACAAAAGAACACAAAATGCCATAAGTCTCTCTTGATGAGATGATGTCAATCCATCAAGTTCTCCTCTAGATTTTCAGCTGAACACTCTTTTCTCGAATGTGAGTCCTTGAATGTGTGTCAAATAAATAAAACTTCCTTCTTTACTATCCGGAGGCATTTACTGAAGCGTTTATTTACTTTTCGAATTGCTTTCGGGCGCAAGCAGCTCGAATAAAAAGTTGATGTTTAGCACAAGTGAAAAAATACAAGGACTAGCGAAGGGAACTACACTTGCCAATCGTACAATAAACGCTTGTAAAAAGTCGAAATCATGGCCGAATTAACTCTCACTAATCAAATGTAAAAAACGCGCCCTTATTTTTTGGGGTGCGCTCAAATAAATTGGTTTTATACACGCGCCTCTTGCCGTTGTCGTTTTTTACAGGCTTTTGCCATGATAATTTATTAATAAAAAATTCGCGAACGGTATAGACGTATTCTTTATGTGCATGGGAGAGCCGATGAAATTGCGCGTCTAATAAGGTCGAAACAATATAAAAAACATGAAAATTATTGCTAAATTAGACGCCGCAATCAAACCAAACGAATTGAGCTCGTGTTTTATGTACGCGTGCCACGGTACAGAAAGAAGTATTTTGTTTATTGTTGCATTCTAGCGGGCGCATAAATTCCTCCGGTTTTGCGAGCGTCACTACCAACGCATATTTTCCGTGTCGGCGGGAAAATGTTAACCTTTATGTTACATACTTCTGCCGAAAAATAAAATTGAATATAAAATCTTCGCAATGTTCTTCTCTTCACAGTGTTCGTTGTTTATTTTTATGCTTGTATTATTTTTTAGTGTTTACTATGCTATTCTTAAGAAAAAGTATTTTTATATACCTGAGACTATACTAAGTGTGAGAATACTTTATGCATTTAATAGGTAGGTCTGTGCAAGAATTATTTTTGGAAGTTCTAGAAAAGTGTGGTTAAATCCAGAATATTCTGAATAATGAATGCAATGCTTGTTCTAAACTTAGATATAAAAACCCTAGATGGAGTGCGTCTATCCAATAGTGTGGCCATTCAATGTAAATTCCTTGCGCGTTGTTTGATCCTAATATAGCTCTCCTTCACAAGGCTACACTAAATAGTTCTTGTTCATGCCGTCAAAATCAAATGGTGTCATATGCATGTGGGGTATCTATCTTTATCTAAGGAATAAACAAATGAATAACCCATCACCTGAGACCTATCTAGGTTGGAGTATACCTAACCTAGATATATCTGCCTATGGCTTTAAAACACTAATTTCTAGTAAACATAAATATGAACTCCAGACTTGGTAACTGCATCTGATTTTTCTATTGGGGGTAAATGGCAGTTAATTAGAAAATAATTCAATAATTAATATCGCGTCGTTGTCGTATCGAATTGGCTATGTGTTTACTAGTTAAGAGATCAATCAATTAGCCAACTTTGATGAACTGCTCGACCTAAATGCAATGCATAGTAATTGAGAACGCAGTTTAGAAACTTCTGGAAACTTATAGAAACTTTATTGGACATGTTATAAGTCAATCACATCACTTGTATAACCTATGCAGAGCTGATATGTGCCATTTTATGCAATCGAATATAATGCACCACACCATACATCTTTTAAATCTACTTGATACATAATTGCAATACAGGTTAGTTTTAGAGTAAGATATAATAAATTGTAATTACTATATGTACCTATCATTAAATAATATGGTAGTTATATTTTGGTATATTATATGTAACTTTCTGTTTTCAATTGAATTTCATTGGAATGCAACGCACAAGTACGAAAATGAAAATTTTCTTGAAATACCACATAGAATATATATTTATACGAGCGAAGAAGATTGTGTTGCATGTACACGAAGTGCATGGTGATATTCGGATTCAACGAAGAGCTTCAAGCATGAAGCAATCATAAGACTGAAAAGGTAAAATGCAATATTTATGATATGTAAACGCCACTTCTTTTGTCGGCGGCAGCGGCGTTAGCGCGGGCACGAGCCGCGAGGAATTGGCCAGTGATCGATGGACAGATATCTGGAGGCGCTCCATGCATTATTCACGAAATCCTTCAAACTATTGCCAAAACGCGTTCGGATGGCATTGCTCGTGCTGCCCGAGAGAAGGATAAGAAACGCGCGCGCGGGGATGATGGAGGCGGCGGCAGTAAAATGTATTCTCGGTTATCTTGGACGGATGCGTAGCGCATCGGCATGTTTCAGTTGCGTGCCGAACTGAATGAACGGGTGCGCCAAGAAAAACGACTAAAACAAAACGGGCACGAAACGAAGACGCGCAATAACCCGTCGAAGAGCGAGCGCTATCCATGGCCCATACTCATGTTTATTTGGCACTCGAAATAAAATTTAGACAACTTCGAATAACAAGGGTGGCGAGCGGCGGCGCTGTTTCTTTGCATGCGGATCAAATATTCATGTCGGACAGTAAGCTAAAGCGAGAAGCGCGAGAAGAGTGCATACATTGCCACTTAAAATATTCCTCGCCAAATTCTTCCATTTCACAATAATGTTACCAAAAGTTCGTGATACTGCATTATTTCATTGGAAGTGCGCGCGTGGACGCAATGCATAAATCGTTGCGATTCATTGCGTTTTTATTATCAGAGACTTAGCCGTGCTATGCAACTTGTTTTCCAAACGCCAGGGTCTTTGTAAGTGTGTATTATGGGTTAACCTAGTACACGAAGTAAATGCGCATGAGGGTAGATCTAAGAACGAAGTGCACGTAAAGTAAACGCAAATACCTGGGCTAAGAAGTTGATACTCGTTTGTAGTAATTATTAGAGTTTATGGTGTTGCACGCGCCCAAGATAAAGCTGGGAAATTCGCCGGCACGAAACGAACCAATAATGAATGGTCGCACTATTCAACTTTCCAAGAGATAAAGTACTACCTATTACTTTAAGTTGGCAGTGCAGTTCCAGTTATTGCTTGGAATACTTGTACGCTATTACCTTAATGAACGGCAAGTTTAATAAAAAGACGAGAGTAATATTTCAAATATCATTTAATAAAAGTGCTCATGTTGAAATTGATAAAGCATTGCGAGTAAGAACTAAACTCGGAAGATTTTAATATTTCACGACGGAGGGAAATCGAAAAAGCAATATTTGCTTCATTGTTGTTCAACACAACTCCTGTAAAACCACTCGAGGGAAGCAGCGAAAAAAATGTTAAAAAAGCGCGAATGAAATAGACGAATGGAAGTAAAAGAAGCACAACAATGCATCACGCTGAAAAGCATCTCAAAAGTAGGTGCGCATTGCCTCGCGGGAAGTAAGCAAGGAAGCAAGCAAGCAAGCATTGTGTGTAGTGCACCGCGCTTTTACTTCTGAAGATGCGATACGAAGCGCGCATTGAGCAGGAACCGAAGAAGAAAATCTGGAGCAGGTGACGACGCGATGCGGTCTGGCCGAAAAAATATGACTATATTTAGCGGGAAGTCTTAACACCGCGCGGCGCCATGATGACTGCAGCCGGAACTGTTTGCTCGCGCGCTTCCCGGCCATATCTTCCAGTCGGTGGAAGTCAACAACGCGCATACTACACACATACACGACGGGCGGCCTTCAGACGAGTGCTCCTGCGGGCATTTCGCTCGTGCGCGCACCGAATATCTGCACAACTAGGCCACTAACTCCTATTCCCGTCAGACGTGTGCGCACCCCGCACATTCGACTTGCTTTGCTCACGCAATAACAATCGCAACGACGACGCGTTGTCGACGACGAGGACGAGAACGATTTCACGCGCATATATAGGATATATTTATTTTGTTATCCAAGAGGACGTGCGCGCACATGGAAGCCAATTGGAAAATTAAATTTTATGCGCGTCACTTTGTTGCGAATTCGCGAACGCGATGCACGCATTCCGATTCATTCTCTTCCGCAAGGAAGAACGAAGCGCAGCCCAAGGATAAAAGGGCGACGAAGAAATATTGCGGTTACATTTTTCGATTTCTTATCGTTTGCCGACCGACCACCAATGCCAACTCTAATCCATTAAATTTATAACCCGTCCGTACGCATTGGTTCAAACTTTATATATTATGAATATAACTTATCAACTTGGAAAGACCATTTTGTTTATGCGTTTCTTACTTCGGGTTTTTTCGTATTCACTCGTGTATCTTTTGAATTAGATACAAAGAAACAAACCGATTAGTGAGTCGTTAAATAATCGCACAATACAACAGTGATTTATTCCGTGTAGGACTAGATAGCATACATTATATCCGGTTGCGTTAAAGTCGCACATAAAGTGCATTTAATTGCGCGTCGGATTCCAGAAAAATGAATCCTTTTGTCCTCGCTGCGTGAATGCCGCACGCGAAATTCCGTTTCGACATTCAATATCGATAAATACCGGACGCAACTCTTTTGTAGGTTTTGTGTATTTCTCACTATTTAATGTGCGAGCATGCTGTGTTTCGTGCTTGCACGGATTACATCTACGGCAATAATTTTCAGATATATATTAACAGAGCGCCTAAAGCTCGAATAATTGCCTTCGGCCGCCGCGTACAAATCGAACTTGTTTCCGAAAATTGCCACGCAATTCGAGACGACCTATCATAAAACGCAATCATTTTGTTCGTTTCTTTTTTTTTTGTATCAGCCGCGTGTGTGTTATGCGTGGTATTAGTATGCGATGAAACACTTTTATGTTCTCTTCCTGTTCGGCTCGTTGGTCATAAAGGAAAATCTGCTAAAAATTATTTCGCAATACGAACATCGGTCGGCAATTTCAGATTTGGCTTATTGGTCAACTTTGTTGAAATAATAATTTATTGTAGGTAATTAGCTGAAAGTTATTAAAATGTCTTGTTAAAGTAATCAACTGCTTCGGAAAACTGATTAAGTGATTTGGTAAGTTAATAAAAAGAATTTTAATAAATTTCCTTGAGCGGAATGACGCGCCTGCTGGAAGATAATGAACAAACCACGAAGTATGAAAATCATTCTTCTTGCATTTCATCCTTGGAGCAGCAAAAAAGATCTTCAAAGGCACGCGCGTTTCCGCGTTTTCTTCATTTTCTCTGCCCGTTAATTCTTCATCGGCTTTTTTCGGCTTGCGGACGAATCGATTCGCTCACACATACATCCACGTACCGGAAGACCGTCGTCTTTTTCCGGCCTCGCCAGAAATAAATATTTGAAATTACAAAAGCGGCCGGCCGGGCTTCCAGTCGGCGGAACTTTCTTAATTAACGACGCCCGAAATTCGCACATAAATCAATCACTAATTAGTTTCCGCACATGTACGCATTGACCCCGGAAGTACCAAATTCCATACTGCGTCATAATAAAACCCACCAATCATATAATTGCTTTTGCAATTAAGAAAATGCGAGTAGTTCTTCCACCTAAATTAATCTCTCAATTTTCATTGGCGGTGAAACCTTGGCGAAAGCTTACAAATTCTATTTTCGCTTTTATAATATCGTTAAAGCTGTGAACACATTAACAATACACGTGTAATGTATTTTCACAAGCGCATAAAGTGTTATCAATTATTCAAAGTGCTATACAATTAAGCGTGTAAAATATTATGATTGTGTGGATTTATTGTGTATTTAACTTTACGACGACAAATTTGCACAAAAACGAGGAGGCGTTTGCTAGAGATCGTGCGGTACAATTATGATATTATGAGCAGCGGTTGTTATTGCACGTGCACAAGGGGGCGGCTGGTGGGACGCAGCGGCAGCAGCGATGGGTCTTAGGAGTTGCGTTGAAACATGTGTGGGACAAGTTTAAATTACACGAAAACGCGCGCGCGTTCCGGTTTAATTGGGTAATTCATTATTAACTAATGCAAGGCGCTCTGTTTGCAGATGGGATTTGAGTGCCATAAAGTATAAATAAATATCTATGTGCTTTCGCATTCAGTTTTGTACGATTTATTTGCCAACATTGTCCTGCAAAAAGGCAAATTAAATGGAATTCTCACAAACACGCCGCGCTGATTTTCATTCAGAATTTCATTCAGAACAAACTCGTCTTAATTACTTATAAAATAATTGCTAACGTGTAATTAGAAGAAATGTTCATATAGGAAAGTCATAGTTATATGAAACATCAAACTATAATTACACTTCGTCGTTTTATGATTTCCCGGAGGCGGTAGATGAGGCTTTAGGGCGGAATGTTGTGTGCGCATTTGCGTATTTGTCGTTTTCCACGTGTAGTAAGTTGGTCAGCGAGCGGTGCTTTGTCGTCGCAATAAAGCGGGCGCTAATTAAAGCCGAAGCGCTGCGGAAAAACCGCCCCCGTTCTCGCTAGCGCTGTTGCGTACGTACCAGAAAGCCGTTTGTAACGCAGCGGCGGCCGGCAGGCGCGAGTCGTACGTCACCTGCATGCGATGCGGATGGACATTAAGGGCGCCCCCGGGCCATCTCTCGCGCAACAAGCATTACATACTCGCACGTAAGGTGAACACACGTATGCACATGGCAAGCCATTACGGCGGCGACACTCGTACGCTGCTGGCGCTAGCGCTAATTTTATTTCACTTGAACATAATGGACGCGCTTGTTTTTTGGGGCCGTTACGCTCGTTAATATCGTTAAAATATATGACGAGAGCGGCGGGCGTGTGTTTGCCAGTCGCCTTTTTAAAAAGACATCGTTGCAAATTGTCCTCGCTTCGCCAGGCGCGACACGCTCAGATTGCACCTCCACGGGGAGCAAGCAGCGAAGCGCGCAGATTTTTCTCCTGCGTATTACATAAACGCGCATGGACGAAGAGCTTTTCAGCACGGGAACGTATGAAAAATAATAATAAATGAAAACCGAAAAAAATACGTGACCTAAAAGTGTTTTCGCATTAGTTAATGCGATTTTAAACTGGGAGTCTTTATTGCACCTGTTTATAAATTGTTTTTAATTCCTACATGGCATTTAAATGCAGATTATGTATTGTTTTAATTAAAATAATTTCATATTTAAATCTCACGTTTTGCTTGGTTATGAAGCATTCTCAATAACACACGATCAGTTGTTGTGCGTTGTTAGAAAACTGAAATTAATTGGTTGTGATGCATGTTGATGTAATTCCTGAACGGGAAGAACCACCCGGCGAACGGAAGCACGAGCGTGTAGTTTACAAGAGGTGCAGCAACCCTTGAAGGCCTTGCGTAATTACCGGAGCTAAAAGGTTTCCTCCGCATAACATGCATGAATAGCTGCACCCTTCAACGAGACGCTCGTTATGGATGCTTCCAACAAACTTAATTCGATTAATGTGCGAAGATGCATTATGCCTTCGTATCAATTAGCTCTGGAGTTTCTAGATTGCACCATCGTCAGCAACAAAAAAATTATTTGTGCACGGGAAACAAGAATGCAGCGGAACTGGCGAATTTCCGGGCGTGAAGAGTGAATCGATCCGAATGAAGAGGATAATGTCGCGTCCGCGATGGCAAAAATAATTGAATTGAATGGCATTGGCAGCACGCCGACTAATGGCAACACAAACTTCGATCATTTACGAATGGTTTGGCGAAGATAGTACTTCCGGGGCCAGCTCGAACGCCAATCGGCATCGCAATGCGCGACCGACCGATGCATTTGCAATGCAATTAGAAAGTTCGGACGGATGTCTTCATTAATGGCCGCCCACCCTCCAGTCGACTCCGTTGCCGCCATCGCCACCAACGTTAATAATTCACGCATGTTATATATGTGCATTAATTCCGAGATGGCCGTTCTCGAATTGCTCGACTTCCTGTTTTGCGCCGCCAAGGGTTTTAGTGCGGAATGATGGGATGATGAAGAGTGGGCAGGGATGGCGTCTCCCCGAAGGATGTAAGGCGCTCTCGACTGACTTGTTGTCCTATGCGGGTATGACCCATGGGCTTGAGTTACCCACGGGGTGTAGAAGTTTCACCGAGCGCGTATGAAGTTGACGGACTGAATGCAGTGCAAGTTTAGTGCTTTGTTGTTATTGGCAACCAAGATGAGTATACATATTATAAAGTTGCCCAAGTATTTCGCCTTTATGCTTAATTTATAAATATACATTATGAAAATCTATTTCTTCGTGAAACTATTTACGCCTCAAGAAATTTGATTGTTTGTGTGCTAGGAAAACGTAAACAATCCGGAACCAGCTTTTGTTTCACAAGTTGAAAATTCGCGCCCACTCAAAAACGAAATATAAATCATAACTAGAACTCATACTTACTCACTTATTGAGCGAAGAACATTAAATCAACGAATGCTCAGCGAATCAGCGTGGTATTCGCAGCATTCAAAGTATTTCGAAGCGAATGGTTTGAAACTTTTGACAGGTACACGATACGCGGTTGCTATGAGAACCGTAGAACGCCATTAATTTGAAATGCACTTCACTCGTTGCTAGCCTTCCGAATCAAACACGTCTTCTCAAACTACTTCAACTGTTTCGAGCTCTCAAGTTATTGATCTTCTTCCTGAGATAGCAGTTAGTTATCAATAATATATTTCTTGAAATAAAATGCGTGTACTATACGTTGGTAATATTTATATAACTTGTTTACTCCGATTTACAACTCGAGATTAATTGCGCGCATTGTGAAAGACAGGTTTATGTAGATGAAGCCACATTGAACGACTTTCACCAAAACGCACGGCAATAAAGAGAGCTATTTTTTTAACGCATGAGAGTTTTGCACGCCCATGTTTCAAGTGAAATGGACGGATGTCCAACGAATGCTGCATGTGAATAATAAAGTTGATTTCGCCGAATATATAAACAACGTACCTATATACTCATTTGTATGTGGTTGTAATTGTGTATTATTCTTGTAGTTGAGTTACAAAGGCAGCGAAACGCGTATTTGGCAAACAGCTCACACTCACCTGAAACAATAAAATTGCATTAGTCACAAACGTAATTGTAACAGCGTTGTAATGAATATTAATGATAATTTAAAGTTGAAACGCTTGAGATTACAAACAAGCGTGTTGAACGAATACAATGTAATGCATAGTGGTGTATTGCGCAAGGTTATTTCCGACTTAACTACGTGGCGCCCGAACAGCAGGAGCAAAACGGCAATTGCAATGGTACGTTAGAGGTGCGCGGCTAAACGCTGTGAGTAATGAAAGATTTTAAAATATTCAACGCGCCAAACTCCAAACACAACCAACGTCTATAACAAACAACTCGAGTCCTGTTGGCGAGCGAATGAACTACGATGTAGTATTCGACACGGAATACAAATGATGAGGGCAGAAGCGGCAGGCTGAACGAAAATGCCCCGAATACGAAATAACCGGGAAACAAGAGTGAAACTTTCTGTCAATTTTCGTTTCATTACCAATTCACACACAATTCGCTCGTGCATTCGTAAGCTGGACAGAGCGCT
The DNA here is from genome assembly GCA_963978815.1 of Aleochara curtula. Taxonomy (NCBI): domain Eukaryota; kingdom Metazoa; phylum Arthropoda; class Insecta; order Coleoptera; family Staphylinidae; genus Aleochara; species Aleochara curtula. Next base: position 11,123,083 of record OZ022216.1, on the reverse strand, counting down.
CGCTTCTCGGCTCACACGTGCGGCAATTGCATCGAATTATCCAAGAGCAATGAGAGCGTTTTATTGCTCGTTACGCAAAGAAACGACCGCTGATAATGAGTGTACTCGTGAGTGCGAACGCTTTACGAAGTTCTCCTTTGAGTCACTCGATAATCACGTAAATAGAATTAATGGTGCTTGATAAATTCGATAAGTTAAATATTTACGAATTATTTTCAGCATTTATATAACTGCGCATGTAATCTACTTAAGTCAATCAAGTTATTAAAATATCTTCCCACATTACTTTCATTTTCCAAGGATCGTTAATTAACCAAGTTTTTATTATATAACGTGGAAATATTTCTAATTGAAAGACAGTCCATTAAGCATGTTAATTCAGTCCACTTTCACAAATGTGGATAGAAATAATTAAGTTAGAATTTCGATTTGAAAGCAGATGCCGCAGGATAATTTTCAGCATGCCGTTTGTATACTGTTTCATGCAATGTTATCAGAGTGTCCGCTTTGTCTTTCATTTATCACAAGTAGTACTTTTGCAATGAATAAAGAACAAAAGCGCGACGAATGAAGAGGGCAATTTCCAACCGTGATGAGCTGCATTCGTTTACCAGATTTAATTAAACATTTAGTAAAAATAATGGCAAAAAAATAGGATTGCAGGAAGAGGAGAAAATACAAAATTAAATTTACTATATGCCAACATAGAGAGGAAGATGAACTGCACTCGTGAGGATTTTTTAATTGCGTGTAATGAAAAAATTCAGAGCATTTGTTATTTATAAACGTGGTTTGAAAAGTTTCGTTAGCAGACATTTTCTTATACAATGAGTGTTTCATGAAAACATTTTTTTATCAAATCAAATATATTAAATTTTTGTTGAAGCAATAAAAAATATCTAATATAAAAATATTTCCATGAAAAGCTGTTTGTTGAATTCTATTTCATCTCAAACTTTCATTACTATTATGAATTTTTCATTACAATTTCAAAGTATATTTGAATCATTTATATGGAGCGAAGTAATAATTAAAAAATATTCGTTATGCAGTAGGAGTTCATTCCAAAATCTCACTTAATACCCGTATACTCGGGCGGCAGCATGCCTGGTGCTTGCCGCCACCGGCAATATTGCAATCCATAAATGTGCGCGCAATAAAAATTTAATTACTGCCACAGCCCGCCGAGCTATTCGTTCACACGCCGAACGTGGTGGTGGCGGCGATATTTATGCGTGCATTTGTCCGAAATTCCCATCAAATCAACTCAAATATTTGTGCCGTATTTTGTTTGACCACAATGTGCTGAAATCGATTGATGCACGGCCTGGAAGTGTATTACGCTTCGAAAACAAGAACGATCAACTTGTTGTTTTTGGCGTGACATAATTTCGTTCATGATTTGTTTAAATATTTATTAAAGTATTAACAAGAATAGAGTTTAAAAAGCACAGCACGTAAGAATCATAATGTTGTTTTGTTTGATGAATATTATAAAAAGTGGCAAACCATGGTATAAAATATATACGCATAAAATACATAAATGACATCAAAAAAGGCTAGGCGACAAAAGTACGCTTAATTAATGATGATAGGAATGCAATGTGGAGGTGGAGTAGGAAGTGGCGGATGGTTTCCAGCCGTCGTTATGGTGATGCGATTCTTCAACGTGGTGATGTTCGTGAGTATCGTGATGGATTTCATGAGGGATCTCATGATGGACATCATGATGAAGGTCATGATGCTCATGAATGTCATGATGTTCATGGTGGTCGTGGTGATGGTCGACATGAACTGGTACATGAACTGGGACCTTTACGGGATACGGGACTTCCTTCTCAACCGGATAGGGCACTTCTTTGTAAACCGGATACGGCTTGTCGACGGGCACCTTGACTGGATATGGTACGGGTTTTTCCACTTCATAGGGCACTTTCTTTTCGACGGTGTACGGCTGTGGCACTGGCACTTTCACTTCGACTGGGTACGGCTTTGGTACCTCCACTGGGTATGGCTTGTCGACTGGTACTTTGACTTCATATGGTACTGGCTTTTCAACCGGATACGGAACGTGCTTTTCTACGGTGACGTGGTACGGCTTGGGTACATGAACAGTGTATGGACGATCAACGGGCACCTTAACTTCATATGGTACTTTCTTTTCGACCGTGTATGGGGCTGGTACTGGAATCTCGACCTTTACCTCATAGGGTACCTTTTTCTCAACGGTGTAGGGTTGTGGCACTGGGACTTTCACTTCATAGGGCACTTTCTTCTCGACGGTGTATGGTTTTGGCACTAGTACTTTAACTTCGTATGGTCGTGGGACGTGCACTTTGACTTCATAGGGCACCTTCTTGATAACCTCATAGGGTTGTGGCACAAAGTACGGCACCTTGATGTATTCCTTTACTGGATAAGGCACCTTCTTCTCAACCGTGTAGGGTTGTGGGTATGGAACCTTAACTTCATAGGGCACTTTCTTCTCTACCGTGTACGGCACATGTTTCTCCACTGTATATGGAACTGGGATCTTCTTAGTGACAATCTGTGTCTTTACATGTTCGTGATGATGATGGTCATCGTGCCATCCATGACTGCCTCCAAAATCGCCAGACCAGCCGCCTCCGTATTCCGACACGCCATGATGTTCACCAAGGCTGAAGCTGCGTTTGACTGGCTTGCTCTCCTGCGCATCCTTCTTCGTATCCGCAGCTAGAGCCGCCGAGCACAAACAAACGGCGCTAAGAACCAACTGTGACAAACAAATTCAGGATGAAATAATTGCTCCAAGCGTATCTTTCGCTTCGTTCGTTGAATACTTACAATCGCCTTCATGTTTGGAGGTTTGGAAACGCTCTGGTTTCGGTGAACGTCGCGTCTTGCTTTTATACTCCTCACCACAAAACACTTTCTTTTAACTATTATTAAAACATTACTAAAAATCACTGGTCGAAACCGATTTTAATGGCTCCTTGAGCATCACACACGAATGTACCTACGTCATATTAATTTATGTCCTGCTTTGCCAAGAATTGCACATCAGTTTAGGTAAATTATGTGCTAAAATTTTACATTCATTTAACGGTCTAGTTCATATCTTGTATGTATAATATCACCACACATGTAATTAAGCTGGCAATTAAGAATGAACTTAATATTTAATTTGATATGATTATAAATAATTCAAAAATATAGAGTTATTGGCATCATAAAAAGAGTTACTGACTTCCAAAATACAAAACATATTCAAATATGGCTCTAGTTACTCTTGTTATTGCGTCAACACCAGAAGATAAATAGTGCCTTCGAAATGAGATTATAATAATTACGAATAAAGGCAAATACAAAACGTGCAATCATAGAAATTGATTTAGAAACCGAAAATACATAAATACGATTATCGAGGCACATGGAGAGCAGACTTGTTACACGCCAAAGAGTATTAATTAAGATGGACGTTGCGCAATTTTAGAAAATCGGATGTGTTTTCGGCTGCATTGCTCAATTTGAATGCGAACGCATATTCGATATCATGATCGAGTAATCATGTAGGCATTGAAAAAAGTGAGTGGACGATGCTGTGCATAAACGGATGCTCGACATTTATCACTTGCTAATTAGTTGTACTAATCGTCGCGGCATGAGGCCGACACATTTTTTTGGGGACATTGCAAATACGAAATTCTCCTTGTGTGCTTGAGTACATCCGGTGATTTCGTACAAACTTGTTCATGGCGAGTGATCTGAATTAACTCGTAGACAATCGCAAAAGTTGTTGGCTTGCAAAGACGAGCGTAGAAAAAAAGCGGGCGCTTAAACTTCAGACGCACCGAAGAAGCCATCCGATAAATATTAATGCGATGCGGTCGGCTCTGCGTTAAATATGCATGGCAAAAACGATGCTCGTAAAGCCTGCAATGACTTTTATCAAGTCCTCACTGCTTTCCCACAGGCGCGTTTTCTACATAGTGCTTTTCGCGTGTTTTAGCCACTTAAATAGCAAATTACACCAATTTTCTTATTTGTTTTACTCATTGTACTCGCTACTCTATTTTTATGTATGTTGCGTAAAAGTCCGACCTTATTTTACATTTAGCTATTTCACTTGTAAATTAAATTAATCATTTTACTTATAAGTACATAAAAGGCGTGAGAAGATAATCCATTCGTAAGCCAACGAACCAATTAGGAAAATGTGCCGATAAATGCGGAAATACAAATTAAATTAATCATTCAAATTGCCATTCATGCTTACAAATGTCTGATAGTCACGAATTCAGAATACAAATTCAAATTCAGAGCAAAACTACACATTGCAAGTTATGAGTTGAAGAATCTGAATCAAAGTAACGAGGAATGTACCTACGTAAAAAGTTACACATGGTATAGTAATAAACGTTAATAAGTGCCATAAATATTTGTAAAAAAACAGAATATGTATGGACCGTGTATATTATAAGTTTGCTTCTTGAATTTTGTAAATTTCTAAAATGAAAGTATGTGTTCTCTGCCTGAATTATATTCGTATGCCCATTGAATTGAATTAAATGAAAATGGTGTAAAGCCATAGCTATTTATAGCAACAACCATATTATTTTTATGGTCATTAATATTATCAAACACTTTTACGTGTTTACTTAGTTAACTTAACGCTAACCAGCTGTTAATCGAAATTTTGATAAAAGTGAATGAATTTTTATGATAATTGTTATATAATATTTATTGGTTATTATCATTTTAATTGAGTGATCATTTTGGTGATAATTTTATATCAATATTTCAATTAGTAAGTTATAGTAAATGAATATTTAATTAGAAACATTATAATAATTGGTTTAAATAATTGTTAATTTCTATTCCTGATCAATAATAACGAAATTATTATAATTACTTAATAGCAATTAATAAGTGAATCAAACTTTAATATAATATTGGTATTCATCTCTAAAATTAATTTAAATTCCAATCATTTCAAATTTAAATTATTTAATTAATGGTAATTGAACTTCAATTCATATTCAAAAATTTTAGTTTATCATTTACAGGCTATTGTGTTTTATTTTACCTATATTAAATTTTATTTTGTATAATAAAAACTGAGGTTTGATCATAAATAATTTGATTTTTAAATAAAAAACGGTGAATTATTAAATTTTTTATTTATATTCAAATGACAAATGTTGAAAACTGGATTTTTATTGAAAATCACTGAAAAACGTGCATTGAAAACAATTGCTTCAGCATTTATATATTTGTTTATTGTAATAGTTTGCAAATGAATAGTAAACAATTCATTAAAATAAATGCAATTTAATGCTAACCCACGTATCATTGAACAATTAATTCGCAGCTGCATACATTTAATATTGCTCCGTTCTTTGTTTTGTGAGTGCAAACGAAGAGGCATGTCACTCAGTAAATGAACGAGTTGAAATACTCGCTAATTGCAATCATCGCTTTCAATATGATTGACTTTGAATTAAATATTTAATAAAATAAATGAACATTCAAATGTAGATTTTAATTATAATTTATTTACATTTTGTATAATTGTCATGGGAATGAACGCAACGTTTATTTCATTATTACTGTACATGTACGCATTAAACCACCCCCATGAGTCGTACAAAGTTAAATTGGAATAACAAAATTAAAGTTTTATCGATTGATTTCCACAAAGCTCATGCAATCTTTCTCAATTATATAAATTGCTTCAATTTCTATGACTAAGCATAGGAGTATCACATATGGTATACCAATTTGAATACAACGCGAAAACCGCCACAAATTCATGTGAATAAAGCGTCGGGCGTCTTCAATACAACAAATTGTAATATTGTCAAGCAGGTAAATGCTTGACGTGCCATGAGTCTTCGGAATGTGCCACGAGTAATTGCAAACGAGTATTACGACTTGGATGGTGCTGTGCGCACAATTCGAAGCAATTTCTCGCAATTGAATCAGACAGATGTGTGCGCCACCGCTAAGCATCGGAACAATTAAGGTATTCTAATTGGAAATTTAGACGACTATTTGCATTGCGCGTCCGAAATTATACATCGCGAGAGCGCGAATGATGAAAGATGTGCCTATTCAGAGCGCGCGCGCATAATGCGTGAAGCCTCTATACGGAAGAACCGCTCAATATACCGGTTGTCTAGCGTACAGGAACAAGAACATGAAAACAAACTAAACTTATGGAAGAAGCATCCATAAGAGAAACGAAATAGATCACATTAAATTTAATATAACCATAAATTACAAGTTTTTTCACATCTTTTTTTTGTGTGTAGAAATTAAATTGTTACTTATAACGGGAATTAACCAAAGTTTGTTCATTGTAAATTTATTAATCTCTATCTTATTCTTACGAAAATGTATTTGGCTAAATTCTAACCCATTTAACCAAGAATTATTGTTATTTGGAATATTCATAAAACACTCGATTCTGTGTTAAAGCCTGATATAAATTATAATAATATTTTATATTATGACCAAAGCTGACTACAATAACGACCCGTAAGGTAAAAAATGATACCTACTAAACGCTTGAATGCTAGCAGAATGGAAAGAATAAATGTTTCAATAACGAGACGTCTCCAAGACTACAGACTGCAGTAGTGGTCCTGTTCGTTGCTCTTACGTTTTGCGGTAACAGCACTTAAAATATCATACGAAATGCGCACGTACGAGCATACGCTTGCTTCTTCGTTTCTCTATGCTGGAAGGTGTATTGTAAGAGCGCGTGCTTCGCTGGCAAAGACGAATTAAATATACGAGAGCAGCGTACGCATTGAAATTGCTTAATTTCAGCCGAAATTCAAAATTATTACGCTCGTTACAATCATTTATTACAATGCATAATTGTGTAATGCAATCAAATTAGCAACAGAACGACGTACGTACGTACGGAGCTTCGCAATGTGTACGCTCGCTTCGTCCAAGACAATGCACAAATGCAAGAATTTAGAAACTATAACAATGTATAATTGCGCACGAGTGCCTTCTTTGTTCGCATCGTTCTCTTCTTTCGTTCGCGTGCCAGTCAGCGAGTCGCATTGTGACGGGCATTAATAGCAACTGACATTAATTAAAATATGCATGCATTATTGTTACGCAATGTGCTCGCGCGATTCCTTGAGCTAATTACGTCATTAACGGAGTTTTGTTTCTGCCGTGAGTTTATGCAAAAAATGTTAAGTGCTTCTATTTGATCTTGCCACTTGTGGAATTTTGTTAATTAATGGTTCATTCTTATACCTACATTGTATGTAGCTTGCATATAGGCATTAATATTTCATAAATTCCTTAAGTTTTATTGCAGTAGATTGAAAAGAAAATTAATTATCTTATCCTAATCTACAATTAACCCCTAAAGTACCAATCGTAAATAGAATTTACAATCAGTCGAGAACCATTGAGCGAAAAGCCAATTACGCTTTGTTGAAAATAACGAGAAATTCAATTCGGACAGATGTGTAGGGTGGCGGTGGTTTCAATACACTTAAATGTATTTACTCGCATATCGTAATGCTGCAGTGCAATGGCGAATGCACTCGAAGTCAATTATATTTCTTTGAGTGTCGAACGTTATACTCCTAACTGGAGAACGGAAGATGAAGAAGAAGAAGAAGAAGAAGTAGTAGTATTGGCAAGAGGCGGCTGCATCGGCGAGAAATCCGACATAAATCCGATATGCATTTCACGCTCTTACAGTCTGGAAGGAGTTGAGAAAGCGAATAAAAAATTGTGCAAGTGGACAACGCGAGAGTGCAGATAAATGGATGCATGCGTTGGCGAAAAGCCGCTCGTGTCAATATCGGCGCAGAAGGAGCGAGAAGTTGGATGCGAATTTCCTGGACGACAAGCAGTCGTCGGCTGGCGCTTAATTTCCTGTCGCCGCCGCCGACGCAAAGGGTAAAAAAGGCGCGCGACTGAACGATTTTTGTAAACGCGTTCGCGAGCCGATAAACGTTGATCCTCCCCGGCAATCTGCGAAAAGAGTTCACACACAAACACTCGCAAGTGGCGGCCGGAGCGGAGGCGGCATTCGATCATGCCGCTTATGATCGAGAACATCGATTGTCACTTCAATATCTTTCATGAAATTTATGTTTTATATACGGTCGCACCGCCCATTATATTGCCATTTTTATGCGACAACGTGCACGCACCCACGCCGATTGTTGTTCGAACGGGGTAGATTGAAACATATTTTGAATACATTCGATCATACGCCGCATGCATATAAGGTGGATTCCACAGGATGAGATGACGAAGGGGTGGCGGAAAAAGTGTCCCCCGAAGGCAAACACGCGCGCGCTTTCTTTGATCACACATGCTTTTATTTGATGACATCGTCCATGATACCCGATCAGCGCTTTTACGCCCGCTTTTCTCGTATGTTATTCCTCGCAATACGGAATATGCTTTTCACACTATCATATACTCAACGTACTGACTTCCAACCCCATTCCCGTCCCACTATCAATGACCAGCTTATTGATTATCAAACGCTAAAGTGTAAAAGCTTGTATGCGCGGATTCAGACATGAAAGGATTTTTGTTTGTGCAAACAGATGATATTTTAGTTTTTCATTTTTCATCATTTTTTACATATTTGCATTTTACTAAAAAAGACACGTTTTTCACAATTTCCAATAAAGAAATATTATAAAACCATTTTAAAATAAAGCACTAACAGTTGACTAGGTCCTAATTACAATTGACACATGTACTTTGCGGAGGGCAAACAAAATATCCTTGTTTAAACGTGACCGCGTTTGCAAATGTGAGTAATGCGGGTTTTTCCGACAACTCAGTGAAGGTGTGTACAATGCAGGAAAACTTGCTACGACTATGTAGGTATACGTACATAAAAGCATCAGTGACAACGGCAGAGCGAAACGCAAGCGTGTGACGCCTCACTTGTCTTCCTGACTCCTGTGCGCCGCATTTACTACGCTAAGAGAAATCTCCTTCGTTTGCTCTTCCGTGCTCCATGTGTCCTCCGAGAGGACGACAACAGAAAGCGCACGTCGAACAAGCACTAAAACAGGGACGGAAGCAACAGTCTCGCACCGCCGACAGAGGAACGCGTGTGTTAAAAATGTTCGCCGACTGATCAAAGTGAATGATGGCTGAAGATTATTTTCCTTTGCGTGGTGTCGCTTTTACTGCCTGTATAAATTATTATCAGTGCGCTCTCATCGTTTTCTTGAGCAGATTCGCTGACTCTACGCGATTTTTCCAATCACATATTTGTCTCGGTTGCAATGAATGAATGAAGCAAAAAAAACATACAAAAAGCCTATTCATAAATCACGTTTATCCTTTGAATATTTCCATGAGTTTTTTTGGTTGGCGTGGAAATTGATAGATGAAAAACTAATCATAATTCTCTGGCCTACGTTGCGACATTAATGGTTATTAAAGTTTAATTAATATCTGGCAATAAAACAGTGGGACGGCCCGTCATCAAATCTGAATTCATCAATAAATTTCGGCAGCGGTAATAAATCGGGACGAAACTCGCAGGAAATTGATGCGCGTAACTCATCAGTAATCCATTTATCATTGATTCGACACGGATGTGCCTAGCGCAGCGCCTTCAATGTGTTGCGATTTTCTGCAACTTGCAACTATTTTTTCCTCTCCGCCTGCTATCACTACAGTAACCGCGTAATTGCTTCGTTTTTTTATCGCTTAAAAGCGCGAACACTAGTGCAACGTTTATTTTAATCAAATCGAACGAAACACATTGGCGTGTTTGTCGCAGAATAAACATCAGCGAGCAAAGCAACAATGACAGGCGCATTAGAAGCGGTTTGAACGCGGAGGCTCTTATCCTAATAGTCCTGGACGTTCGACGCAATCACGCAAAGAGCTGCCCAAGGGAGCGTGAACGCGCAATGCATTCAGAACGCAATTACGTCGTCGCCGACTAATAATTTATATAGATTCGGTCGAACGGCGCGCGAGAGGCGGAAGGTTAAAACGAAGGCGCTAAGAACGTTTGCCATCATCGGATCGAGCAGTCCTTTCCATAGGATTTATGCAACATTCGCATAAAAGAAATTGCGCATAAAGCAACTGCGACGACAAAATAAGCACAGCGAGAAGTTAAAGAGGAGACGCCAAGAGAAAAAGGAGAGAACAGCAAGAACGGAAAAGTTGTTTAATGAAAATTTATATTTGATGCCTCCTCGCACATTTTTTGCGCTATCTACCGCCTCATTGTTGTGTTTTGCGCAATGCAGAGAGCCCCTCGGGCGACAACAATAACACACAGAGCAAGTCGCAATAACATAACGCGACCGGCTTAACTAGGAAGAGAGCACAGCTATAGCGAACACGAACGCCATGTTGTGGTGGTGATGGTTCCATCAACAATATTGTTTCGAAATTGAAACGCAAGGGGGTGCCATCCGCAGATAGAAATATTGGCAAAATCCTCGTTTCCGTGTGACTTCTTATTTCATTCGCAAGTTGGTTTTTTATTTGCTCGTTTTTGTTGTTACACTTGGTTGCCGTGTAGTTTACAGGGGGAAGCAACTTATTATTATTAAAGTTTAAATTACTTTCTAACTAGGTTTTAACCGTCGTACACAGACGGAGGACGAGTGCCAAAAGTGCATGCGATGCGCAGATCGAGCGCGAGATAAATTATTGTGTGCGGATCGCCTCGGCGCGCCCGATGAAAAATGACACGAAGCATTCGGCCGAATTATGTAAGCGCGAATCTTCTTCGTACGCGCCACCAACGTGATTTATAATGGAGCATGGCACATTTTGCCATTCAAGTGCCACGCTGCCGCTGTTCTGAGCAATAATCCAATGTGCTTTTGCGTTCGCCTGCGTTCGATTCGAGTTCGTATATCATATGAAAATTATATTGCACGGTTTATTTCATGCCAGCATCATCACAACATGCGCAAGCATCTTGAATTAACTTTTTCGCTGATTAATTTTTTGTTCTATGCCTTCGCTTTTCTCTGGGAAGGAAGCAGCACTCTTGCGATGCTTAATTAATTTCTGCATCGTAACATTATTTATGAAAACTCATTATAATACTCGAATTTTTAAGTTTAAAATAATAATCTTTGCCTTATATTTCAGCTTTAAAAGTTAAGTAAATTAATATGGGAAGAAAACAAGTTTCCACTTTGATGACATATCATGTTATCTGCTTTAGAACTAGTGGAATATGCGACATGGAAAGCTGAAACTAACACAATTAAATCGTCTTAATTGACTAATCCATCACAGCTCGTTGAAGCCGCCAATCGAGTAGAGAAAGAGCACTGGCACTGGAACTAGACTGTGCCATCATCGTTCATAGCACATCATTGATTCCGAGAACGAAATTCAGAAGCCCAATAGGCACGCATTAGAAAATTTACCTAGTTCATTAAACAACCCTTCGCATAACGTTATACTCACAGTGATAGTGATATCAGCCGGCATTATGACGAGAATAAACTATTATACGATTTCATTTCTTCGTCTCGAGTTATCCTATGGCATTTGCACTGTACGGAGCATATTACGCGAACAAAAAATGAAGTCGGTTTAATGGGATGTGCTGTTTTTGCAATTAAATCCGCCGCATAATTTACCCAAAGAGAAGACGTGCAGTGTTATCATAAGCAGAGATCTGCATCATTTCCATTGTTATTGCACGGAATGCAAACGAACTCTAGACTCCCCGTACTACGAATGACTTGAAAAACTCACCTGAAGCAAGTAGAGCACGACAAATGAGTATGTTGTTAGGCAACTTTATTGTAAATTGAAAAAACCATACATGTGATAAAAATTTTACGCATTTACAGACTGACTGAATATTGCATTTTCTAAATTTCAATGATAGATGTGGTATCCTGAATTTTAGTTTTCAATCTGAATTTAAAAAATATGTGTTGAGTAAAGATTTAAATATTTAAATAGATCAAATTGATAACTTTTGGACATGCATATTTATGTACATGAATAAAGCAATTAAGCAAAACCTAATGGCGTTGCAATAAAGCATAGAGGGCACCAGTATGCGTGTTGAACAGGCTGTAATTAGTGAACTTTCATGAAGAAAGCGAACTGATGCATTGAAACACGCGCACGAGTGCAAATAGTGGTTGTGTATGGACAATGCAAGTGTACACAAAAACGTGTCACACACAGCGCTGACTGCAAGCGCTATGCACTGACAACATGTCGGCAAGGCAAGCGAGAGGACGAATTGGAGTCCTAACGAGACAGAGTGGTGAACAGCAGGTAGTGCTTTTCGTCGGGGTTGTCGCCGTTTGGACATGGCCGGCAATGACGGCAGTAGCGCATTCTCACCACCACGGTTGATCCCGCCGATATGCTGTCCACCCCCAATACTGCGCCGCCGCTTCGTACGTATCGAGATGAGATCCGCATTACTGCCAATCGGCGGCTACGCTCTTTGTGTGCAATCCAATTAAGTTAATCGCAGCTCGTCACTGAATAGCGTCAATTAGGCGATAGCAACCGCAGAGAGCATTACGCGCGTACGCCGCACAACGTGACCTGGCACCCCTTTTCATCCTAGCACCATCAGGACTCTTATATCTTTCCAAAGCTCGTACGCACCTTTTCCCTCCCCATTTCTTAAATTTGGCTTGTTTGCAGACGTAAAACGATTCTACGAACAATTGGCTACGTGACCACCGATGACGTCGCATTTTACATGGCCATTACGTTGTCACATTAAACAATTTCTGAACAATTCGAGGAGAGCAATTTCATTATGGCAATAGATGAAATTTTCTATAGGACATCGTGGTCCAATATTCGCTCAAAGAATTTTTGCAATAAATTGCAATTCATTCGCTGCGGCCGGCAAGACGGGAGGGCGCCCCAAGGATAGCATTTTATTATATGGCCTTTAATGTAAATTTATTCCGACGCAATGCATGCATGGGATCACAAATGGGTGGCTGCGCATCATGCATTGCAGTAGTAGTTTAAAATTTAAATATTGCAAACGAAGAGTGAAGGATACGAGGAGGCCGTGGAAGAAGCAACGATGCAGCAAAAATGCCCAGCCGCACGAGGAATGAAGACGAAGAACAGAATTCCGGCGAATTGGTCTTCGGAGGGCGATCGTCATAAACCAATAACCAGCTGGATATTTATCTCGCGGCATAGCGTATCAGCGAGCACGTGGGAAATTCAAGAATGCGCCCTCGATATAACCCGCAGGAATTCTAAATTATTGCCGGACCGCGACGTATGTATATGAGCCATCGAAGGCCGCAAAACAGGAAGCAGTCAATGCAAAAAAAAGAGCGAACGCACGAAACGCGTTGGCGGTTTATTGGATTTTTTTCCGCATTCTGATTTCATACGCACTTTTTTCCGCTTCTTCTTTTCTTCAAGGACTTCTTCCTAATCCAGAATAACAAAGTTTATCAATAGTTGCAAGTAGGGTAACTTCCCTTTCTCAAGAATACAACTCCTTGAAGCAGAAACAAAAAGTTTATGTAAATAAAACATTCTCAATTTCTACGAAAATTATCTTGAAGGAAATTTACCCTCATAAAGAAATAAGAGACATACTTTCATTAATAGAAGAAAACTACCCACGCTATCTTTAGCCAAATTCATTGATCTAATCAATTAAGCCAGCCTTTTTGGTATGAAATTGATGCTGACATTACGGGTTGTTAAAAACAGCAGTAAAATAAACCAATTAGGACTGTAATTGAGGAAAAGGCAAGTGATAAAAGTGATAAAAGGAGAACGCAAACGCGACCAAAATCGTTTGCTCTTTATAAATGCGCGTTATCCTTACGAGGATCCTGATAGTGACTGCGAGAGGAGGCGATGAGGGAAGGGGGGTATTTTACGCAGTGTCTTAGGTACGCGTGGGTGTTTCACTCTATTCGTTGTAAGGAGGCTGGGAAAACGTAGAAATGTTTTCGTTCCGTGCTAGGGTGGATTTTATAATCATAATCTAACGATGCGACGCGTCCTTTAGGTAGTCGCGTGCATGCATTCATTTCCGCATGCGGCAAGGTAAATTCTTTACCATTTACCCTCATTGCCGACGAGCAGTTAAATTGAACCGCCTGAGCGAAAGTTTATATCGTAATTACATGCATTTGGCTTGCGTTTACCAATTATATTCTTAGGCAGTTCCGGTGTGCGCGAGGAAAGTTTAATGTTTTGTAATTTATGGCCACGTGACTCAAACTACCACTACTACTACTACTATATATGTTTGCCAATAACTTTGCTTCCTATAAAGACTATAGGCAACTTTATAATCTTGGAATTTTAATCGTAAATTTAATTAATGTTTAGTTTTCCGCTACTTCAAATTTAATTTGATAACATCATTTGATCGATCATTTCTTAACGAGTGGAAAACATGTTGACGGGTTAAAGTTGAGTTCCAAATCAAAAATTTGATTGTCAAAGTGAATCGTAAAAAGTGTAGTGTACTTCATATACGAGTCTTATGATTATGCAGTCTTCTTTGGAAAGTTACCAGCCGCCCGTTTGGCGTGCAATGAATGCGACGTGCTGATAAAATATATACGCAAATGGATGTGCGCAGTCCGTTTGACAGTTTAGTGATGGCGATAACGGGTTGCATTGTGCGCGATGCGCATTTTGACGACTTTTGAGCCATTTTTCTGGAAGAAAGCGACGAAGCATCGTAAATGCGTTTCAAGCATTCGCCTGCGTTAAACTAAGCTAACGCTCACGGCATTTTATCGCTTCGTATTAGGCCATTTGGCAACTTTTATTGTCGAATGGTTATTTTATTACGGCGCGAGTTGCATGCGCCGCCGCTGTAAATGATTTAATTAAAGTGAGCCGAAACGAATGCACGCCTGAATGCACCAAAAAGAGCGCGCATTTTCATCATTCGCCCTGGATGTGCGCGCACACTCTGAAAGATTTTTCGTATTTTTCGTCGCAATTTACGAGCTGTTTTATTACTTTGCAATTTGATAACACATATGTGGGATGGCTACGCCCGTTTCCACTGTTAAAAAAATATGCGCGGCAGTGGGAATCACGAAACGCATAAAAAATGCTGATGTAACCAAGTGTATTATTGAGGTCGTGATTCCGCGGTGACTCGAGAGGGTGCTATTAAAATTTGATTTTTTTATGTTTTTCCGTATTAAGATCGGTTTTTTTTGCAATTTCGTAAAAATAACTTTATGATTCTTGTATTAGGAAATAATGATTTAAGGAAAAGATGACACAATTCTTAGAATCATAGTTTCCTAATTAAAGATCAGTGTTTTTTAAGGAAATTGATATAGCAGCTATGGACATCAGACGAATATCTAGGTTATGTTTATATTCGAAGTCGGCAGCAAGCGTCTAGACTTGTGCGCTTGGCGCGAATGACAATTTGAAAATAGCGTCACGTTTCTTATTGTGTAATTTTCGTCTTTCTTGGCATGGTAGCACGCGCCAGCAACGCAATAACACATTGCTTTTTGCTCTGATACGGGCAACAAGAAGCGAAATGGAATAAACAACCCTTGGAGCTTCCAGTTGCACGGATGTAGAATGAAGACTAGCGTAATAAGAATAGCGAGTGGGCGAACGCGTGTAATAAAAAACTAGTGTAACAAAAGCAATCTCGGCTCATTTTTAATGCCAATTCAGCGCTTCGGGGTGAAGTTGGAATTGACAAATAGTGTGCCGTGTACGCGCAGCTACAATACGAATCGACTAATTAAATATTAATATGCTTAATTAGTCTGTTTCGTTGCGAGCAGTGCATTGATGAGAACACGATTGTTTACTGCATCCGGCAAAGTACGCACGCCTGCTGAATTCAATAAATTACACACTGGCACTGTGCCTCCGGCAAAATTATTTTGCAAGAGTACAACAAATACAGCTACAATCAATGTGTGTCATTTATTTAAATAACTTTTAATGCTCCAATACTCAATAGATTTAACTTTTTAAAACATGTGATCGATTTCGTGATTTTCGTTTAACAATTGGTTGTAATTTGCATTGTTGTCCTGAATTGTGAGCACTTGGTATAAAGACGCTTTTGACTACAATGAGGCTTAGAGAAGATTGCATAACATCGCAAATGTAAATTAAGGCTAATTAGTCGAGAACGTCACTGCATTTGCGCATTCTGCATATGCATAAAATTACGGAGAGAGCCAAACGCGTGTCGTCGTTGTCGATACTTCTGCCAATGCACGCGATGTGACCTCATTGCACTGCATGCTACACACACTTTTACTACATGAACAATCCCCGAGTGGAGTGTTAAGTATTTGCAATTTCGCTGCGCCTTTGCCGTCCCCAACATTACATTGCTGTATGTTGCACGAAAACCGTTATCATACGAGGACAATTTGTTAAGTGTCTGACACATCTACCCTACTAGCACCCCTCAAAGTGCCTAGAATTTCCTTCTATTTCAATTTTCATTAATTGCTTTATAATCCGTTGCACGGCAATTGTCGTGGGAACATTTGGAAAATATTCACTTATTTAATTAAAAACTTTCTAAAATTCTAAACAATTTTCCATTTGACATGAAATTACGTTGTTCAACTATCGTTTCCACCTAAAACTTTAAAGCACGGTGCAATAAATAACTTTTTCAGTAAATAATTTGCTTGAAAGTTTCCTCTCGGCAGCTGGCGACTGATAAAATATTCAGGAGCGAACTTAAACATTGGAACGTGACTTAACTATACTTGTCACCCGCCAACAGTTTTAATTGGTTTGTCAAACATTAAACAAGAATGTTTCCGAATAGAATATTTTATTTCCATGCAGATTCTACGAGTTTTGCTCAGGCATGATAATTTTTCTTCTGCCATCTCAGGCATTTTTCGCGTGAATCGCATTTCCCATGCTTCGTTTTGCTTTCTTATTCTCGTTTATTTTTTGTACGCGTGCATGCGGTGATGAATCGCGACTATTTCTTTCACATGCTCTCCATTTCCAACAAGACCAGGAGCACGACGAAGCCAGGAGCAAAACACGTTATCTTGATTACACTTACTTGCTTAGCACGCGCACCATGGAAAAAAGAGCGCCGCCGTGTATTCGGCTTGCGTAAACAACGCTTTTCCATTTTCTCCACCGTGCGACTTGCGCACCGTTGCAACCCCGTACACTCCGGCTGAGGAGGCGGATTATCCGCACCAGCGAAACTAACTTTAGATAAGACACCGAACAGTGCCATTTAGTTGCAAACACATATTTCAATGGCTCGCAGAGAGCTCCTTATACGAAATCACAGGCTGTGTTTAACACACTCGAAAATTCTCCCTAATCGTAAGGGTTGCGACGGCTTTAGTTGTTTCACCGGAAATAGAAGTAAATACGACATAGGTAGTTTAGGTAGCTATATAAAAAGTTGAACGAGTTGTTAGTTAGGTAGCCATATCGTAAAGTTTAATTAGAGAGACGTTTTTACATTTTACGAATAAAGTTCCATTTACTTTAGCAATCAAAGCATCAAATGGAAAACACAACATCATTAATTTGATTGAAAAGTGTTCCGTGCGCAGGCAAGCAATAAATTAGCCATTGATGAACAACACATCAAGGGTGATAATTCACACGCGATTGTTTTTCGACATTTGCAACGATCTAATCCGCCGTCGAGAGGCGGCACTACAAGCAATCAGCAGTGCCATCGATAATTTCAAGACAATCTCCTATTGTTTTCCGGCGTTGGTTGGCGCTAATCGGCGACCGATCGGCAATAGATTAGGTGCGGATGGTGAATTATCGTGGCGTGGAATGAGATATGTTCGCAGCGGATGCACGGGGTGGCGGTGAATGAAAGATGATTGGAATATTGCCGCCGGCGATCGATCATACACGAAGAAGCGGCTGATATCTTGTTAGTGGTGGCAGAAACGGCTACTGTCTGCGCACGGACAGCCGGAAACCGCAAGGACGGCGTGTTTATTGCACTTTGGACAACGCACACACTGTTCCCTGCTCTCACGTAACAATGGCGGGGCGCAGGAGCAGGATAATCATTCATCTTGAACAAACGCGCGTTATCCTTGAAGGACATCGATGTGTGACTGTGCACACATTACATGCTCCCATTCTGCGTACAGCCTTAATACAATAGCATCCAGAATGATGGCATTGATGTGTCTTTCCAAAGCTTAAAAATTCTTTCACAACTTGAGTGACAGCTGAAAGTAAGTTATCGAGTTTTTACGCCATTTGACAAGAGCGTTTATCGCATATCATTCGTGCTATTAGTATAAAGTGGTGTTACGTGTGAGGGGAAAAATGAACGATGGGTTGGTGGCCAACGTTCAAATTCATTGTTCAAATTCAACTTTGCTGATTGGAGGATAATAATTGTGATAGATTATGACATTGTTACGTTGAATACTGAAAATTCCTATTCGAAAGTATTCAAATTTGATGTGTGGAACATTAATCCAATAGAAAACAACTGAGATGGTGAGAATGTGCATTGCGGTTGTGAGTAAGGAGTAAAGCTCTTCCACTTTGATGCACTGCTGTGCCACGCTCTATGCACTGACAAAGTGTGAAATGTTACAGCGAAGCTATAAAGCAAACCGCTTGTACATGCAAATGAGATTCACCGCAATGAATACAAGTTTCCACTATTACAATGTTATATTCCTATATTGTACGTAACACTTTTTATCCCAAAAATATTGACCAACTATATTTTTTTTATTATTTATACTTTATTCGTTTTTATTAAGAGAAAAAGTTTATTCAGCCCTGCTCTTTAATTAATGCACATACGAAGATTATAAAAACAGAAATGAAAGGAATAAACACGTTTTGGGGATGAATTTCTAGGCGTATTATTGTAATTACGAGAGTGTGTTACATTGTGGTGATGTCATTGACACAACGGAACGGCGTCGCTGACAGCATCCTCCGCCGAATTTATTTTAATACAGCCATTAGAGGAACGCGGCCTGGCGTTGAGTGCGTGCCGTCGGCGGCGCGCATTAATGAGCTGGTTTAACACGCAATTCACGTGTCGTATCCGCGTCCGCATACCGTTTCAACAATCCGCTGAGCGGCTCTCTTTTCCCGCAGGACACGAAAGTGTTTTTCACCGTCCACAATGCGCGCGCGAACTGTTTGCCGCCTCCAAACGCACATTAACATTTTTACATCCATAAGCGTGAACACACATTTCCGATCATTATAGCACCCTGTGTTTCATGTCTTCATTTGGATTTCTTACACATTAAAATCTCATTAATACCTACATCGCACAATATCCATACTTAAATAAAAAATTATATTCTTAAGCAATCAGAAAAATCGATCAAGTAATATTCGCATTTCTTGTGCACACTTCTTATTCGTATTCCTCGCATTTCCTTAATCCGGATCATTATGTCCTAAAAAAGTAATAACGTGTACAATTGGCTCGAATGCGAGAAATAATTTCGAAATTAATTTTTAACATTGTTAGAGGCGTAGCGGAAAAATTGAGCGGCAAACTTTTCCGGAAATTTGCGAACACGAAATGTAGGAATTTGTTCTCATTTTGTTCTTAATATGGAAAGTGCGTGCGGGTGGAAAATGAAGGCAAAAAATGAAAATTGCCCGAATTAACATTTTTTCCATCTGCTCTTCGCGTTGCTCCTAACTGTTTTTCCTCGTTACGTTTCTTGATATTTCGTTATTTGTTGTTTCATGTCTGTTCGCCGCTTCTTGTTACCATTTATTTATGAAGACAAGTAGATTATGACTCTTTGAAAGAGTTGCGTTAGTTTTTGCGTGTGTAATACTCATATGTGTTTCACTTCGTGTGCGCGCATTGAGCTGTGATTGAAGCTTTTCAGGTCCTGCATGTTTTTTCAGCACGCTCTCAAAGTGTTTCCTGCGATGTTTCTTCATGTAACTGCGCCTGTCCGCCTGTCCGTCCTTCATCATCCCACTCAAACGGCGCGAGTAGTTTTTGGCTATTGTCCTGATCTCTCGTTCCACGCGGTGATGCAGTCAATCTGACATTTTCATCCCGCAGTAAGTAAGTAGTACGCGCGCACGACTGCCACGACTTTCACGAGACTTGGGCCATCAGTTGAACAACTTTGTCGAATGTCCGCTTTGGCGCCGGCGATATTACATCAATATTTCGCTAGGACTTTTCCTACGCTCCTCGGCATAATTTCTAACGCTATTTAAGTTTTTGCTATTGTTAGTTTACAACTCATGGAAAACTATTTAGAAAGTTATCATTTGTCATTGTTTACTTTACGTTATGATGATACTTTTGTAAAAATAATATTTGAAGAATTTTCCACCGCAAGGACTTTGCCAACACTAATGATTAGACTTGGCAACTTTAAAAAGTACCATAACACGTCTTCCTTTGGCAAGGATACAAAGTGCGGTCGCAAAAGCAATGCGATTATGATTATTTTTACGGTTATTAACTGAGAAGCAATCCACCCCTTTGTGTCGATTACGTGCAAGCGAGACGCACGACACTCGTTATTGCATGCGGCAGGGCGAAAACGATGATGATGACAGGATATTATCAAGGCAGCGAACGAGCGCTTTGAGCGGTGGCGGTGGCGGTGGCAGCAGTGGCGGGTGTGCAAAAAAGGCGGCATGAACTGACGCCGCCACCGAATCGCATAATTACGCACTTCATTCAATGCCCGAGCGTGTCCGTTCGTCCCGGAGCGGAAGGGCACCCCCGAACGTAATTCCGCAGCGCAAGAATTCATTCGCTTTTAGTTCGCACTTTTCGTTCAATTCGTTAGGAAAGCGCGTGCGCGTTGCAAATTTGTAATTTTAAAACATTTTACTATATTAAAATCTTAAGTGGTTATAAAGCGTTGCGCCTCTCGCAGAAAGGGTGCTGCGCATTGCGTGCCGCCAGCAGCAACTGCGCCGAAATTAATTTCGCTAACGCAATTTCAACGCCTCTACAAAAGACGCCAATGATGATTGCATAGAGGGCGCGCGCGTGTGCCGCTCATAATAATAATTTCGCATTCAATTATTATTTATGCGCCTCTAGTATTTTCGCACGCGTGTAGGATGGACTACAAGTGGAGACAAAATGCGTACGCAAATGATAGGCGCTGCCTTTTTAATTAATTATTTCTTAAATCATTCGGTGGTGCAATTCGAGCATGAGCTGAAGCAACAAGATACAATTTTCGGACAAAATTTATGCGCTTGATGGAAAAGTAATTTAAGCGTATTACGCGCGCTGCGCAAGCAAAGACAATATATTAGCGACTGCCGTATAATGTTTGCGTCCTGTATTTCCCCTTGCAATTTTTTTACTTTTCCCGTACGCACGTAAATTAATTTTCTATATCCCTGCACATTAATTTAATGACATTCGAGGAAGTGCCCTCTTTGAAGTATTTCTCTTTAAAGAATATAATTAATTCTTTGAAAAGCCACATTTCATGTTAATTTCTATGTTATTGCTCCATTTAATACTCATTATATTTTCAAATCAGTTTTTCAATTAATTATACCTTTGATTTTCCCAATTTTAATTAATTTTTCATGCATTTTGATTAGTAGCAGATCAAAACAATCGATTAAAATACAATATTAATTATTATTTCGATTGTATTAGTTTAAATTATTTCATTACACATTCGAACATAATTAATCCATAATTATTTTGGCTTTACGTCAGTTTACAATGGTGCTGGCTAATTTCATGTATTATTGTTCAATTATTAATTAAGCATTTATTACGAATGATGTTTGAAAATTGGCATAATTGTGAATTATTAATATTAGAGTGCGTTATGATTTATTTCAAAATTGGATATTCGCCTTAATTATCACGTGCATGTTAGTTAATTTATATCAAACGTAATAGCAAATCAAATAAAACATATTGACCGAGTTCAAGTATTGTTCTACAATCTGTTAATTAAATCATCAATATGATTAGTATCTTGTCCATCTTGTTGTTCATAAGTTGTCTTGTTCATTATAGAAATACATTTTTGATGTTTGACTATTCAACTTAAGCCTCGAGCTGAACACGAACGTGCCGTTTAATCAATTTGAAAGCTTTGCAGTATGCCAAACCTTAATAGAATATTGAAACATGTATACAAATACATTGAAGACTTAACAATAATAATTATGATCGAAACATTAAACTTTCCTCAGAAAATTGCAGCTGTTTAACTCTCGATATACTCTGCCAGTATATTTTACTTGCGGGATGAACAAAATGTGAACCTATATACGAGGGACATAATTATCTGTTGTCATGTCATGTGTCCAATTACGGCTCGGTTTTTCCTATTAGTTTGCCTTCCTTGTTAACGCATAAATTTGTTTACCTGACGTGTATTTACCGAATATAGAAGCAAACGCAATGTTTACGCTAACAATACTTACAACGGGTGTCGGTGCTGACATGGACGAACGAATGGATAATGAAAAACTCACCTGCAACAGAAAAAAATGACATGTCATTAGTTGTATTCATAAATAATAAACACAAAACTACTTTAGGCTAGCTTAGTCCATCCAAACTTTCCACTTTGATATCGAAAATATTGCAGTGATTTTTCCAGGAAAATGAAAAGATTTGAAAGGTGTTTTTAAACATCAAAGAACTGAGAAAAAACTTTGTAAAGTATATACCTAGGTGCTTTCTTTTAAGTACGAAAGTAGTGGATAAAAAATTAAACAACATTTCCGTTCCATAAAACAAGGAAGAAACTACAAGTTTTAGGAAACTGCTTTTGATGAAAGTTGCGCTGAAACTTTAAGAAAATTTAATATTCATCATGCTTGCAATTAACAAGCGCGTTTTAATGATGCCGTAATTAAAATACTGAATAATTGAATCAAATTCAATATTGCGTTCAAGTTTTATGCACATAATAAAAAATTCTGATTTAATCCACGTTTTTAAGGAGAAGCAGATTGATTTTGCATTTACTTTACACAATATCGCAAGTGTATAAAAATAAAGAGCAAAAAAAATTCAATGCACAGAGACGGCAAAGAGATTGATGGATCGCCGCAACGATTGAAACGAAACGCGCGCGCTGTTCAATGAGCGGTGGAAAGCGAAACGAGTTGCTCGTTCATTCCGCAAACAAATGGCATGTTATTATCGTCTCGCACCTCATGAGAACGCCAGCGCCGAAATGCATCGCATTTTGCGTCCTAGATTGCCATCGTTCGACGTGACGAGCGAGCGGCCAAAATGACGCCAGCTTTTCGATATTATTAAGGCGTAATTTATAATTTTCACTGCATGATTCTCTCTTCTGGCGCGTACAACAAGCGCAATGGCGAATGTGATGAATGGCCTCCCGATGTAAGAACATTTTATTGTCGTCGTCGTGTCGAGGCGCACCGAATAATAAATACTCAAACACTCTCTTCGTTCGCATGCTTCTGTGCATGTGTAAAGCAATAAATAATCGTTTTAAAGGCATGCTTTTCTTTGCCAAAACTTCCACCTCAATTTTCTATATGTATCTAAAATTATACCATGTGATTTAGTTTCCAAATATCAAATTAATTCAATTCAATTCCTTTTAAAATTTTTCCTATAATCTACTTTGATAAGTGCCATACTAGGATACCGATGAATTTCACCAAATAAAAAATCGGTCACTGATGACTAGTGTCGCCATCTAGTGGTATGTTTAGATGATGAAGGAAAATTGTGATGAGGGTATAGTGAGAAATTGTTGGACATATTGTATAGCGATTCATTCAGGACATTTTTGCGATCTTTGTGTATTGGTGGCGGTGGCGGCGGCATATCGTGTATACGAGAACGCACATCGGGGTGCGAGTCAACCCCCATCGCGTTGTGCTGCCAGCAAGAGAGCATGCCGCTTGGCTCGCGCGCGTAATAAAGCAAAATAAATTATAGATAATAAATCTAAAATGTGACCTTAATAGTATTGCATACCATTCATCATTTAAGGGTTAATAGAAATTCAACATGCCCGCCGTTTACATCTCGCACTTTCCACTCCCTTCTTTCTCACTTTAACCACCGCCTGCCATGTATTATTGTCCTTGTCATGTTGTGTTATGTTTTTTACAAGCATGGAACACAAAGCAGCAAGATTCATAGCATACCAACGTATAAAGGAAATGTTAGTTTCAGCATTATTCAATCAAACACAAAATTTATATTATGCTCCGGGCGTAATGAATTACTTATTAAATTATACACTTTTGAATAAGGGACTTTTGGAACAATGCGTCGCAAATAATTAATTAATTTCGCAAAGTGAAAGTCTGCGAAAAATTGAAATCAGAAAATGGAAATTAAAATCATAAATCTCTATTTGAACTAGGGTTGTGCAGCTTAACTAAACAAAAGTGCAAAATAGTACAAACAGTAAAACAAACATTGCACATTCATGTTATGTCATGTCTGGGTTGGTATTTAGTACATTTTTGCAACTCGACATCCTGCTTCTTGCACCTTTCGTGTTAAATATGCTTTAAGCTGGCCACCAGAGGGCCAAAATATTAAAAATTTCATAAAAATGCCAGGTGTCACTGCACGTTCATGCACGCCTGCATTTGCAAACTCGCTTCAAATGCAATGCAATGCACATTTGATAATATTACGCCCGTACGTTTCAACTTCTCTCTTTCTCTATGTGTTGCAATGCCACTCAGTGCATTTTCCTTGCACATTTTTAGCCGCACTGCAAAGCGCGAACGCACGAATTGCAATTTCCCCTCTGCTGCTGCTCGCTCTGCGTTTCGGTGAGCACCACCGACGTGTTTGGTTATAATATGTAAAACAAATGCAAAAAAGAAAGACAAAACCAAGCCTTAGCGCGCAAATGACAGGGGTACAAGATGCGCACGCTTTAGGAATTTCGTAATATTTCATCTGTACTATTAGAATACGTTGGTACAGCAACGTGCGGCTGTTTAATGCAATTACGCTCGATTCAGGACAGGTAAAACTAATTCGTTTCGTATTTAATTTGTGTTCAGTCTGAATATGCACAACTGACTGACTATTTCAATTTAAATACAAGTTTATTTCATTTTATTACTTCCAACGTTCATCATGTACGTACTTCTGCTTTTGATTTTAACTTTTTTTGTAGAAATTGTGTTACTTACTTCAGTTTATAATTTGATTCATAAAAATTCTTTGTCAATACTTGCAAAAGAATTGAAAAACTTTTTTGAATTTAAATTGATAGACAGATTTTGATGTGGCCCAGAAAAATTCAATTAAACTTTGTTCAACAAAAGACGGACACATATTATTGACGAAATATAATTTCATGTAAAAAATTTCAATTAATAATTCTATTAACTTCCGCGCTTTTTGTTTCAGTTCAAGATGTCACACAATTTCCGCTTTGTGTAACTAAAGTTGTAAATAGTGGCGCGCGCTGTAAAAAAAGGATACCGGAAGGAGCCTACTGCTCGCTTGCTTCTCCAAGGATAATGTATTCAAGCATGTATGTGGCGCGCGTATTTATTTTTTTGCTATCCTTGGGTACATATTTAATGAACTTTCTGAAATTTGTTGCCCTCAGCGCATGCAAATCTTTTTTCTCGTTTGCTTCCGCACCGCCAGAGCGAATGTATGTTTTGCACGGCTGCACGTGACCGAAAGATAAAGCAAAGGTATTTTTTTCTTTTGCAAATATTTTCATTCACCCTTTTCATAGAGAGCGGTAGCGGCGGCGCAATTCGGCCCGAGCGAATAATAAAAAAAAATACTGCACAAAGTGGTTTAATTAATATACACATCGCTTTGTTCGTGCGTATATTTTGCTTCCGCGAAACACGTAACTTCCGGGATTTTTTCTCGGTTTTGCATAATATTTTATTACCCTGTTATTTCGAAAAACATCAAATGTAGATGTGTTCCTATTTATTTTTCAAAGATAGGTAGCTTTTCTGCTAAGTAAATAATTTTGCAAATTAAAAGTTTATGCATTTAAAATTAAATGATTTTCACCTACCAACTTTTCGAAGCAAGTTATTAGTCTACTTTGCTCAGCCGGCTGTCGGCGGCAATAAAAGATTGTAAAATATTTATGCATTGAGTGAAGTTGGCGAAAGATTTTATCGGTTTTAGATTTACATTTTTCTTTTTAATTAAGCGGCGGCGGTGGCGCTCGTCCTGGAATTTCATCAGTGCGCCGTGCAAGGACGAGGCACTCGCACGATGCGAAGACGTTTGAGGCGCATACAGGAAGGAAGTTTTATTATAATGAGGGGGTACGCTTGCCTTGTGCGCAGGAAGAAAAAATACTTTTATAACTTTAGACAATTAAACTTTTCTCTGGCCCATTAATGTTCGCTGCCGGCGCACGCGTTCAACTTGCACAAGTCTTTTACTGGGATTTCTATATTAACGATTTACTGAAATTACGTGCGGAATTGATTTGACTGATGGCAATTTAATGGTTCATTTCAGAGATTATAAGAACAATAAGATAAACAATTTAAGATGAATTAAAGTTATCTAACAGTAAAAATAAACAGGATTGAATGGTTTGTGAATGGTTTGAATTAAAATAAAGTACTTAGTTGTAAATAACGGCAAAAGACAGGGAAATTATGCGCGAAACCATTATTAAATTCCGTCGCGACGAGACAAGAAAAAGAAACGCAGCGCGCGAGGTTTTGAATCGGCCGAAATGTCGCATGCTTTTTCGGATTTAATTTATTTCCTTTCAATTTCAACGGCATGTACGTAATTTTATTATATTTGAACGCATCCACGATTTATTCCCCTTTTCCTTCTGTTCTGGATTCGATAGCTTCAGCCGCTGCTTTTGCCCGCTACGTTTTCCATGTATTTTCGAGTACTTTTCATCTCGGCGCGCGCGCGGACGAAATACTTTAAGACTTATTAGAAGCACGTCTGATCAGAATCGTGTAGGAGGCGAAGGACGGCGGCGCAATGGGATTTCATTGGCTGTGCCGCCGCTGTCGCCACAGCCGCCGAATGGAATCCGATTGTACATCTCATTTTTTCTCGACGAGGAATTAAAACTTCAAAGGCACTTGTGCGCACAAAACCGGCTCATTTCTTTTATCGGCGCGCGTGCATGCAGGAAGGAAGCCGAATTCGATTTCGTGAAAGCCGCCCAATTTCTCCAACTCGAAATAATATTCGACGATTGTGCATCGCAAATCTTTGGGCGCGTCTTTCGCGCATTTCGTCCTCTATTCGATTCAAATCAGCGGCGGGAACGGCGGCGACGGCGGCGGCAATGCAATATCGCAAACTATGTGTGTCAGTCAATATGCGCATTCTTCGACACGTGACTGCAATTTCCTTCAAACCCTGCTGCCGCGCTGATAAACCGATCCCCGGCCGCGAAATCTAAGTGCAAAGCGCAAACAATGCACGCTTCCACGCTATACTTTTCAATATCCAGGTTAAGACGGAAAGAGTTTTCTTTCCTGTCGATACTGTGATGTACTTTGCGTTCCAGTGTTATCTCTCGCCGCCTTTTTTTATCAGGTCTTTGTTATTGAAACTTTCATTCGCTGTTTCCACCTTCGCATTTTCGATGATATTGGCTTAAAGTGATTCCTCGGAATGAATTTTCAACTACATATAAAAGAAAAACTCTGTAAAGCTATGTAAGTATTTTATGAAGAATAAATAATGCTTTGTTGTAAATTTTTAATATTTCCCAGAATTTGAAATTCTTACTCCGATATCAACATTTAATTAAATCGTTCGCAGAAAATAAAAATTAGTGAATTACCTAGGGTTTTTTCGTTGATGTTAGTGAATTACTTTTTATAGTATAAAATTGAACATAATTTCGTGAAACTTTCAGATTTTTGAGGAATTTTCTTGAAAACCACTGAAGATATTAGCGATCCCAAGTGCACGTTTCAATGAGAATCATCATTTTTGGTACATTTTAAAACGCGCAATTTTCATTTGAAATTAAACGTGGTGGGGCTTTATTTTTATTATATACCTCTCTTTCAGATACACCAATGCTATAAGCAAACTCGAAAATTAAATTTTTGACACAGGTCAAAACAAAAAGATATGAGTTTTTGACCTTTTTGCGCCACGGTTTCAAACCGTCAACTACTCACTTTGATGGCTTATAACAATTAACGACGTGGAATTTTCATTTAATGTTTTGAGAACACGTTTATCAATAGTTTTACCAACAAATTATGAAATAAATAAAACCGTCTAAACCTTCTTAACCAACATATTCTTATACTGGTTTCCCTTATCAATCACTCTGCCTTAAGAATAAGAATAAAGCCTGATGTTAAGCCTAGAATCCAAAACTAAAACCACAAAACACTCTGAAGTATATAAAATAATTACCTAATCCTTGACAAAATACTAATTAACGAGGAAGGAAATAGCAAATGTCAGCTTAATACAAATCAAACAAAATCCCTCTTGTATTTCCCCTAAAATACTTTCTACTCTTACACATAACGAGCAAAAATCACATAGATCTAAAATTATTTATTTATTTTAGATACGTGAAAATTGTATCACGATAAATGTTGAAAGAACAGTGGAGCGAATGAATTAGCAATTCCATTGTACAACTTTTCGAACAAAACACCACCCTGAATGCAATTAAAATCTACAATAAATGCAATAAACAAACCGTTGAAGAGGAAGTGTACGCGCAGTTCGTGGCGATCCAATCGATAGTTTTAACTTAATTAAACTAGTAAATAGTTAATTAAATCGGTTCGGCGCGCTTTCTCGCCGCCGCCAATCCATTGTGGGGTGCGTCTCGCGCAAGCGACTAAAAGTTAATTGGAATTAAAGTTGCCACCTTTTGATTGCTCTACCGCACGATCAATGTCGCATTGTTTAATTTTATTTCAACTTTTGTGCATCCAATTCCGCGCGCATTATACGTATGCATGCAGGCGTATTTTAATCTCAATGGGGGGAGTGCGTATATTGCCGACTGTCGAAACACGGAAACACGTTTCGTATTAGTGAAAAGCCTTTGGAAGTTGCGCGACACGGATTTCCATGCGTTCCGCGATCCTTTCGCGCGTTTCCATCCTATTCAAATTGGTTTTCGATTTCGAATGCCAATTGAGAATTAGAATCGCTATCGAAAATCCGCACGTTTGTCATTTTCTAAATGGCCGCTTGGTGCACACATAAACCTTGTGCGAATTGCAAATCTTTCACAAATAATAATGCCAAATATATTATTAGGGCAATTCATAATTTTAATTAACATTTCGGGATTTGTTGTAAATGCCTGTGAACGTGTGTAAATGTGTTAAATTTGCGAGAATTAATGCAAATTCTAGTCGAAGTCAAAACAATAACAATGGCTCCCTCTACTGCCAAACAAGCAAGCATTGTTTACAATCGCGCGCGAGAGAGCGATCCGCTAATTAAAATGGCAGAAAACACAATGAACGTAAATTCATTGCGCTCGAAGGAAGTGCAGCGCATTGATGCACTGCCTGCAGTAAAATGCACTGTCAGTTAATTTATCATCACCGGGGACGCGCGCAAATATTCATTTCGTTCGTTTACAAGTTCATCAAGTACGCGCACGATTGCTAGCACACTGTTATTTATGCTGGAATAATATTTTGCGAGACGGTCTCCGTTGATGCCACTCGAATGCAGCTCCGGTGCATTGGCAGCCTCAGCCCTTAAGAGCACACATGTAAAGCGACAGCGAATGCGAACGAGAGGAAAGTAAAGCAAAGCAAATGCTATTATGAACTAGAAATGTACGCGCGAGCGCGCTTGCGACGCGAGAGCGTTTTCTAATTAAACTTGGAGTTTATTTTCGTTCCATTAGGAATTCAGGCCAAGATTGCAACCAAATCGATTTCATTAAATAAATTGAATTTCACAATACACGAACGAACACGCAGGTCACTCACTGAGGGCGCTGTTCGCAAGCTTTCGCAAACAAGCGGCCCTTGTTTCTTCATGCACCATAATCGTACTTCTTGTCGGCATTAAGGTGCGAGGTGATTGCTAAAAGAAGTGGGGTAAGCATGCACTGAACAACTTTCTTGCGATATCATCTCGTACTTGTTTATTTAGTCCGCAGTTGATTGCGTCCGATCAAAAATACGCTGGGGCTCGTGACGTGACGATGAATCATTTTTAAATTTCCGCTCAATTACAGCGCGCACGCCCTCTACGTGCGAACTCCTGTCGCGCCGTAATATCCTAGGATAACACCCTTCATAAATAATGTGCAATATGCCGCATTGCACACTTTGTGCACTACCTCTCCATCTCGTAAAATCCGGGGAATAACGCGCGCGCGTAATAAATAGGAATAAACTGTTATTCGATACGAAGCGATTATAAACGGATACAGTGTTGCATTTGTTTCATTTTTATCGATGTCGATTAATAGCGCGAACGGCAATTACCATGGAGACGAGAAAGACGATAGGGGGCAAGAAGGGGTTATTTATGTATCGTGATCAAAGAATGCGTGATGAAATCTAGAGAGTGGAAATCCTAGAAACAGGAGATATATGAGGATAAGCAGCAAATATACGACATGAACACAAAGAAAACATAGAGATGAATCCCTCCGGTGTATGTTAGTGTTTGAGCCCGGCGTTTTCCTTGTTTTGCGCTTTGTCCGCACGCGCTTGATTCGCATCTCTGGTGGACAATAGTCACCGGCCACTGACCACTGGACGCAACACGCGTTCGTGTGTGTCTCTTAAAAATGTATGGGTTACAAAAGGATTACGCCGCCAGGATCAAACGTGCCTTTGTAATATTTATCAAAAGGACGTACTAAATGTTTGAAAGAAGGCTTTAAACTCGAATGCGCTTCCGGTATTGGAGCGGAGCACGTTCGTGTCCCCCCAAAGTCCGGTTCGATATCATACGCGAAGCGAAATATGGACGTGATGAAGATTTGCGCCAACGAAACGAAATGGCCTCGTGACGATCGCGCATGGACTTACAACGATGTGCACTGTGCGTTTAAAATGAAATTTTTAGCAATATGTTTGAAGCATTTACCCTACGAAAAACGGACCCAAAGGGATCTGAACCAAAGTACGTGTTTCAATCATGCGGTTCTTTTATTGACACAAAAAGTGAATTCATGTTCAAACGAGAGATTTTTGCAATTGTACAAAAATTATCGAAAAATTCCAAAGTTCTTTCTCCCTGGCGAAATAAATTTTTAAATAGAATTACTGTAGTGAATTTTGTTAATTCGCAAAAAAAACTTGATTATTTACCGTGAAATGAATTTGTGGATTTTTCAGTAATTAATCAAAAAGATTGCGCAATTAGAGAACAAAATCATTTCATTTGCACAGAACGCCAATGGGAATTACATGAAGATCGCACAAGTACATCGTGCGTTCATTCGCATGAAGCGGCCCACTCGGCATTCGCCGACATTTGTATAAATGTTTTAATATAAAACAGTTTTATCAGGAGATTTGCCCGCCGCTAATCGAATAAGTGCAGTTGCAATAGTGCACGACGTGAATGAAACGCAAGTTGCACTCGAGGCTATTTCCATTACACATTATCTTTCAAGTGCCTCCTCTTTATGCCATTGGAAAACTTTAGCAGCAAACAGTAACGATGCTATCACAAGAGTTTTTTCGGCTTATAAGCTTTTCATGATATTCAACAAACGCATAAAATACGCGCAATTGAATATTAATTCAGACGCATTTAATTAAAACGCCATGGAATAATTAATTTAATGTAAATTGACAACTGTGAAAAACAATATTGTAGAAAAGCAATAAACACACAGCTGGCGAAAGCCCAAAGGATTCGTTTGCACCCTTGTGCAAAAGGAGGGACATCAAAACCTCAGAAATCGTTATAATTAGAAACTGGAAGCTTATCGTCTATGCGTCTATCGTCTCTGAGCGAAGGCAATTAATTTCGTTTACATAGTATCAATCGTTTCAATCGGCTCATCCTTGCCGAAGGACTGCTCGGTCTTTCTTGGCCGCCGATGGCTAATTCCTTTGAATTGGAATTATGTAATACCCTTATTTGCCGTCTTAGACGCCGCGCAACATCTGCTTTAATTTATTCTATGATTGCCTGTATCGATTTCTTCGCATAATAAAACGTCCAATTATAAATTACTTTAAGCGATTGATTCGCAATCACTGGCAAAAAATTTGCTTTTTATCATTTTACTTAATTTCCAATTATAATGCCAAGCAAGCCGTGAAGGAAAACAAAACTCTTTATTAAATCCCGTTCAAAAACAAGAAAATTCCCGGTGGGAAAAAACCGCAACGTCAAATAAGAAATTTCATAGAAAACTCATTAAAAATCAGTGCGCGTATGGCTGCGGCTGGATTTCGCATGCGACGTCAAATGGAATAATTGATTCGCATGTCTCGCCAATGTGTACACAAACAAATAACGCAACAAGCGCCGAAATTGAATGCCGGTGCGACACACATCTCCAATCCTCGAAGCAATCCGCCGCTGAACGCGCGAGGTATAAACAAACACACATTCCCCCAGCCATACATTTCCTTTTTTCCTTGTAGCTTTCGTCGGCGGCGGCGCGCCGAGGGCGGTGGCGTCCCGCGCCTTCAGTTTACAACTTTGCAAAATGCGCGACGCCCGCGCCACATTTGTCGTCGACTTATTTAACCCGCATACAAATACGCAAAACTCATACACTTCACTCTCGCGCGCTCGCATTGAAGTCGGCATTGTTTTGCGACGACGGATTTGTTTGCGAGCGGTGCACATCGCTCGTCTGTAATTTACAAACACGTATGACAAATGTACATGAAGAGCGGCAAAGTTGGAGCACAACAAGAAGCAATATGATGATCAACAATGTTCTGAAATATTGCTTTGCACTGCTCAGTCAATTAGTTAAGTTTATCGACGTCGCGGCTGCGAATTTCCAGCCATCACGCTCGAAGCAATTAAGCAAACCGCGCAATAATCAATCATTCCCCTCGTCCCCCGCGCGTGCACAGCGCACTCGTTCTCTACGGTACGCGATCAATCGATTTCCTCCCGTCTGTTTTATATTGAATTTAGCGCCACACACAGCACAGCATTAGCATTCATTCCATCGCAAAGTTCCAATCATTTGTTGAACAATTGAATGGCAAGCGAAGAATGTGCGGCGTAAAAGTAAATAACAAAGCTCATTGAGGGCGCTGCCGCTGCCTTCGGCACTGCTTCTTTTCGCTAACTGGATTTGGTCGAAACTCTTGCTCGCATCAAAATGACAAGTACAAATTGTCGCGCATTATCTGGCGGTCTTATCTTTTCAGATTTTATTGGTCATATTTGTCAGAGTCGGCGCCAGAAAAACGCTATTCGCAAATAAACTTCTGCCAGTAATTCAATATGCCTCTCCATTTACCCTCTATTTAAAGCCACTTGAATTTCCTTTTATAAATCTCACACGATGCCGACTGCTAAGAATTTACTTTAGGTTTGGGCGACATTAAAGCGTATTATTTTAAATAATTTCGGGAGTGGTTTGTAACACTTGGTGGATATCCTTGCGAGTGAAGGATATGGACGAATATATCGCGGATGCGGCAGTGCTGGCTACGCCATAATCGAGTTTCAATGTAACGCAACGCGAAATTAGTTTCCCTTTCCCGGTTTTGGCTCTCTTTGTGTGCAAAAACGAAAAAGAATTTATATAAAAGAAGAGGGGAATTACGATTAATTACCGAGTGCGGGCGAGCACGCAGTAAGATTCCGGTTGGCGCGAGCCACGCATTTCATTTGTACGTTAATTGCATTTGTGTGTTTGCGCTAAAAGATTTCGCGCGCGCACGCCGTAATGCAACTAATGCGTTCTTGCCGCCTCCGTTGCCGACGAGGAAGGCGACAAAATGCGACTGTGTCGCTCGCTTCCACGAAACGCCGCTCAAAAAGAATATAATGAGCCGCGAGCGCGCAAAGTTTTTCCGACGTCTTCACTTGTCGTCGGGGGTGTCATCATCTCAAAGAGTTGCCCACTCGCCAGCCGGGCAAGAAGCGCATAATAGATTGTAATATCCTCAACTCTGTAAAATCGTACGCTTTTTGCCATATTAAGTTTTAATAAGAAAACTTTCTATTTGCATCATGAGCAACTTTTCGCCCAGCTTCATGCTCCATGGCGATAAACATGGACAAACACTTTCAATAAAAGTCATGCAGCTAAATAATAGTATTGAAAGCACATGAAAGCTAATTGTAATTGCGAATGATGACGATAACCACAGCAGGAAATTGCACTATTTATAGTTTAAATAATAAAACAAGTAATGTGAAATATGTTTGACTAGTTGGTGTAGAATTTCGTAGAGTTTTAGTGCACAGTGCGGCAAGTGATTTTTGAGCTGTTGATTGTTCCCGTGCGCGCTGAGTGCACAATGCACAGCGTCGTTGTCATTGTCGTTCGAGCCGGAAGTGAAACGAAGAAATTTCGCCGTGCCACTCGCTCGGAAGAAAATTGAACATTGTGCTGTTGTAGCAGTCGCGTTGTCACCGCCACTAGCGTCAAAGCGCAATACAGGGGGCGCCCACCACCACCGCCACTGCCACCGCCGTACATGCTGCAGTTTGGTCGAGGCAGACTCATCGAAAACTATTGTTGGAATTGTTCGAAATGAGTGAAGATGAATTAAGTGCAAATAGTGCGGAAGCAATCGCGCAAATTGGAAACACTACCAACGAGTGCACCACTCATCGACTCGACTCACTATTCCAATTTCTCTTTCGCTTTCTTTCTTGCTTCAATATTTAGTTTTTGGGTGGAGTTTTACCGAACGACTCGGAAATACATGGAGAAATTCCACTACTTTATTTTGCTAGATTTAACCAAGGGTTGGTAATAGTTTTGTTAGTCTCTCATTACAATTTTACTTATTATGATTGAATCAGGCGAACGTATTTGCTTTATTTTGGATTCACATTACGAGGTCAATGCCTTCTTTACTGGCATTTAATTTTACACCGGATAAACAGGAGAAAAAATTGTTTTGGTTCATCTATATCATGATGCTTGTCTATAGTGATTTATACACTTGTTTTTATTATAATTCCGTGGAAAAACACGACATGACAATGATTTCTGCGGAGCAAATCAATGTAGCAGTGCCTCCTGCGGATGCGCAAAGGGAAGAAAGAAGAACGCGCATTTGTGTTTTAAAAAATGAGCGCAGTTATGATTCATGATGCTTGTGTCTTATCCCCTCAGCCATTATCATTTTTTGCTGAAAGCCAGCATCCGTTCAGCTCTCGCCTTTGCGCTTCGGCCCCGCTCCTTCTTCATCTTCTTCTCCATGCTTTCCGCGCACAATGCGTTTGCGTGTTTGTACACATGCAATCCGTGGCGGGTGCGCGTTCGCGAGTAACCCAAATCCATAGTTTCCTAACCCACATTCGGCAAACGACCGCAATGAAGTAAATGCCCCCGGAGTTAGTCTTAAAGTTAATAACATACAAAAAGGTCAACATGCGCGCGCCAGGCAATAAATCCTGTGCGTATTCGCTGCTTTCAGGATTTGCAGACTTGTACGCGAGCGAGTTTCTAGACTTTTCTCGCCGACCCCATACACTCACATCCTGAACTAATATTTATAAAATTTATTTTATTTGTGCACGCATTATTCATCCCGCTAGAATCAATTTATTATTTGCGGCGATAAACACCACGCAAATTACTTGGAGCAATAAAAACTAAAGCTCAAATATGATGAAAAATGTTCAATGGCACGCGTATTCAATTTTTTCCAGTAGGCGTTCATCGATAGCGCGCGCATTATTTAAACGCATTATCTGTGCGCACAATGCAAAGTATTGGCGGCCTAATACGAAAAAATGTATGAAGGCGCATCTGGCAATCGATTGCCGACAACGCAAATTGGCAGAAATGCGGTGAAGCGCTCGTCTGAATGAGCGAAAAAATATCGGCCAGGACGAATCCATTTATCAATGCAAGTCCGTTCCTTGCGGTTTTCTTATAGGTGATGAATATTTTTTAGCCGCGCGGTGATAAACGAGCGTAACTCACCCTGCGTATTTTTACACCCCCGCACATCCGATCCTAGATGAGTGTTTATTTTTCGACGGAGGCGGTGGCAATGCGCAACGCGAGATATCCACGTGTATTTAAATTTTGTCCTTGCGGCAATTTTTTTCGAGTATAATTAATGACGCAATAATACGCTTTGTGTTTTATTTTTCGCTGGAAATAAATAATAAATAAATACGGTATGAAGCGGGTCGCAATTTATTTTCCTGTATTTTTATGATAATTTGTTTCAACGACAAATTGTTTCATAACGGTATGGAAAACAAGCCTAAAAGAGAATACAAAGATGCAATTAAAAATGGCAATAACAAGTTTGATCATTTGGAAATCTTGTTAGGCGATAGTCACCAGAGTCAAAGTCTAACAACGGAGCGAGTTCCATGAATAATTAATTAACCAGTTAATTAATGGCAACCTTGAAGATAATAACTCGTTGGCGGGGCGGCCGATTGTTTATAGTAATTATGCGTTGTGTAATTAAACGAT
This sequence comes from Aleochara curtula, assembly GCA_963978815.1. Classification (NCBI taxonomy): domain Eukaryota; kingdom Metazoa; phylum Arthropoda; class Insecta; order Coleoptera; family Staphylinidae; genus Aleochara; species Aleochara curtula. Next base: position 11,086,568 of record OZ022216.1, on the reverse strand, counting down.
GAGTAAATTTGATTTGCGCGCTTGCCTTTCAACAAGATGCGATGCATCGCACAATGGGGGCGCGTTGAATGGACATCATAACCAATGGATCATTGGCCATGATGCGTGGTCCTACTGGCGGTAGCGCCACCATACGATGGATATTAACGAAAGCGCACCACCAACATGAGGCGGCCATCGTCAAAATGCCGTGGCTCGAGATAATTGAACGCTACGGCCGCTTCACCTGCAGCAACACACGAAACAATGAGCTGCTGCACGCCGATATGATAAAGATACTTAGGCGTACGCAGCACGGATTACTCGAGGGCTCCTGTCTTTCGTGCTTGCGATGATGATGCTCTCTGCCGTCACATAGCGTATCAAAACCGCCTCCAAAATCCTTCAATGCATGCAGGCATCAGCGGCATGCAACCATCAAATCCACCGCCAATACCTCCATCCCTAATCCCGGTTAAATGCCCAATGCATGCAAGCACTGGGTTCCCGAAGACCACGCACGCGCGTACTCAGCCATCAAAGCAAAGCGACATTGCATTCGAATCACCCGGTCGGGCCTTCGAGGTAAATAAGTGGCTTTGTTGCTTCGCCTTCCATGCGTGTCCACGTCATTCGACCTATTCGTATATGTATCCCTGTTTTATCCCTCGGGATAGTCACGGGCCGCAATCACTTGAATTGATAGAACGCCATGCGATGTAGCTTCGTATATCGATGCGCAAACTGTTTGTATTTATTGAACGACCACTTTTCATATCAGATAAACAATCCTTATGACATTAATCTAGGAAATTGTTTACTTTATTAATTAAATTGAAATCCACCATTCCAACTCAATGTGTTTTTATCCTATGGAAAATGGAAGTAAATACAATGTTGGTAATAATTTAGAAATCAAATAAATCCCTGGATATTCCAGATGCAAACAGTGAAAAATAAAAATTACTTCCTGAAAGTATAAAGAGCAATTGATGGTTTCATGTCAAAAACATCAAAAAAACACGGCCGAATAACATATTGGAAAATGCATCGTTGGATGAGTGTATTCAAAGTTAATTTGCAATGACGACGAAAAGCGGCGCTCTTCTTTGGCGTACGTATAGCTTTAATCAAATTGTACGCGGAGGAGCCGGCGCGAAAGGGAAGCCTCTTTTCGAAACGAACGAAACAAATTGTATCAGTGAGTGCGTAGAACACGGAACGACGTGCGCGCAAGCATGAATGAATAGAAATGAAAAATGTCGAACCGTGGAGGCATTTCTGATTTATCTATTTGTTTGTAAAATTCAATTTCCTCTTCATACGCCAGCGCGAATCAGGTTAGGCCACTTGTCATGTTTGTATTAAAAATACATGCATTTCCCTATGTAAACGATGAGTAAATGAAATACAGATAAAAGTTTGATATTTGATGTGCAAAAAAAAGAATAAATATAAAACATTGAATGGCGCGCGAATAAAATGAAAAATAAAATAGAATCATTTATAGTGCTTGAAAATTGTGTATCATGGAAAATGGAATTTTCCAGTTCAGAACGCAATGAAATAGAGTCTACGTCAAAATAAAGTTTCCACGTTTACTTATAGCGCGCATTGTGACACATATTCGTCATAAATTTGGCGAGGAGAAAAAAGAACAGCATTGATATTGCCTCACGCTGGCCGACCATGTATTTCTTCTTTTTGGTTTTCTTGCGATTTTCTTACGTCCGTGCGATCTTTGGCCCTTCGCGCATTCCGACGTGCATACGGAATTCTCGGTCGTATGCGATCGAATCGAAGACTGCCGCCTCTGCCCGCTGAGTTCGTATGTGTATTTTCGTGACGGCGGTGACGGTGGCAGCGGCCGCTTCTTGTTTTTGTCGTTCGGTATTCGCGTCCATGCCTGCCACTCGCACCGACTGAGGACGAGGACGATTTACGTTTTGCGAACCGGAAACAGCGACATATTTTATCCCTGTACCGTTGAATATAAACCTCAACTGCCCCCACGCATGCCTAGCGCGCGTATTTCTAGCAGTTCAACGTCCAAAAAATACTATGACAGTTATAAAGTCTAATAGTTTGTCTAACAGTGATTTATGTCCGAGTTTATATTGAATTTCTAGCCAACCACACACAACTTAAATTCGCCGTATATACCAACTCCCGATTGTTTGACAATGCTCGCTTTATTATGCAATTTGGATAATTTCGTAATCAAAATGCTATTTTTCCTCGCACATCTAAGAAAACAGCGGCAGCGAGCGTAACATGCAAACGAGCAATTTATTAAAATGTTACTCGCAGCAATCAATGTTTCATAAATCAATTCGACATGCGAGCTAATTGCGCGATCGCAAGTAATCATTTTCGGTCGAATGACCTCGACGCATATTACGAGGGATGTAATTGTATTGTAAATATTTGTAGCGAGGCGCGTCATGAACCGAACGCGAGAAATATGATGATCAAAGAAGCGGAGGCGCTTGTTCGATTTCACTCTGTTGTTTTGCGCGTTGAAACATCATCATCATCATCATTGTGATAGGCAACACATACAACATACCAACGCATCAAACGAACACAATAATGATATCTTTTCGCCCACCAGAGATGGACCTACCAACCAATGTTTAAATAAAAATTGTTGACATTCTCTCATTACATTACGCTCTTTGTTTCACGCTCATAGGACGAGCAGAATTTTCAATTTTTTGCTTCGCCATTTTGTAGCATTTGCGGCCGGTATCCCGTGGAGTAGCGCATTGTTCGACGCGGCTGAATGAACGCAATATAAAAATAAATAAAGTCCATAAAAAGTGGTTGCTAAAGCTTTTGCGAAGAAGAAGGCAAAAGCGCGCGCGAAAATAGAATTGTCTGCTATGCACAACGTAAGCCGCCCCCCAGTACCAGCAACAATCTATTACATTGTTCGTATTTTTGCAAGATCAACGTGACAAAGCATGTAATGGTGAAGAGGAATACCCGCGCATAGCGTTTGTTGTCCTCTCGTACTGCCTTTCTAAATACCCACGACCTTGCGGCCGCCTACGCGATAAAATGCGATTCAATATTGGATATTACATGGACTCAAATTTTATCTCTGGATTATTTTACTCCGTTTTTATGAAGTTGTAAAAAATTATTATACAAGTTTAAATAATACTGCGATTAAAAAAAGCTAAATTTACAAGCAGTTCTAGCTCTCTTTGTAACTTTGGCCAAACTGAGAGTATATTATGATGAAGAGAAAAACAGTAAAAAATCAAAGGAAACTTATTCTTTTGAAGAACAATAACTTGCCTATGATAATCATCAAATTGACTAAAACTGAAAAGTTGCCAACATTTTTTTGGCGCGACAAAACAGCACCGGATAAACTCGCCTGCAAGTAACTTATAACAAATCATTACTTTTCTTTTTGTTGGGGTTTTTGAAGGATGTAAGCATGTTAGCTACACAATAGTGAAAATGCGCACCCCCTCGACGAATTAGCCGAAAAAAAGGAAGACGTCGCAATTAATCAAGCCTAAATCCTTTATCATCGCGTCGACAATGATAGTGGGCAAAAAATATCCGCGTACACGGCCGTTCTCCTTCAAATCCCTGAATGAACGCGACACGACGCGATGCCACGTTGCGAATTCACCTCCGATGTGTATCGGCCAAATGCGAACAGTGATAGATGACAGATGCCAGTGTTTATCTGAATCAGACAAACAATGGGCGTGTTGCTACCGGGCGTCTTGACGTAGTTTTTCTCCTTTTATCATTTCCCTACATCAAGCGCGCATTCACGGTAAGTACATCACACCCGGAAGGCGTTTATGCAGCGCATGTGTACTCGTCAAGTTGCTCCTTGCCGAAGAAGGAAACAAACGAGAAGGCAAAGGGCTAAATAAAAATCAGTCTTCCCCCCTTGTACACGTACGCGCTGCATGTCTCCATTACCTGCAGACATGCTCGACTCAAATGCAATGCACTTATTGCTCCAGCTCCCGTGAGCTGCTAGGAAGCAGTCTAACAAAAGCAAAAAATACAGCGTAACGAGAAGAATCGTCGGCATATGTGAAGAAGGAAGCACACACTGTGCTTCGTTTCGATTGTTGCGCCAAATTGGAACGAATGCTTGCAGTTCTACGACATGGACTAGGACGAAAACGTCTCGACGCGACGTCTTGCTGAACGATTGCACGCCGCGCGCACAAATTACTTCCTATCAATCTGAGCGATAGTTAAAACGTTCCGCCTGCCCGACTTGCACTGCTTGCAGCACGCTTATCAACCCTGTCGCGTTTTATCCGGGAAAGGATTAAAAACCAATTTCAATATTTAATCAACTCTGGCTATATAAAATTGCCATTTCATCATGGCGTCATAGGTAAGCGTATTTGCGCACATGTAGGTACTATGCCATTTTAAAATATCCTTTAAATATGTGAAAGAATCGAAATCAAGTGCGAATTTACAATTCAAGGATAATTGTACGGCATTCAACATGTTGAAGCACGACTCTCGACAGTCAGCTACTGTACGGGAAGCGTAAAATATTGTAATTGCGCGCCAGAGTCGAAATGCAATAAACTTCCATTTCCGTTTGAAATTTACAGCTGCCTTGCTGTAGCAACGACGGCGGCGGCGTCGGTGGCGGCTACATTACCGAACAAAAGGCCGGCGCGCGCGATCGAGCGATGCCGCTTTGGCCTTTGCGCCTCATACGAATGGGCGGCTGATGTTGGTTCAAGCATCCATCGTTTTCATACACGCGCGAGGAGAGCGAACGGGCGTCGCATCCTCGGCGCGCGATTACGCGATAGCTGGCGGTGCAGTGGCGAAATCAGTAAATTCTATTAACTAGAAAATTACTACACATAATGTAAAAGGATGCTGGAGAGAGGTGCTGCCGCTTAATGGAAATTTCGCTGCGCTGCTCCTCGACAATAGACATTAACGATTTGCTTTTTTCCGGCTTTACATCTCGCCCCGAGGATAATCAAACGTTTAAGCGGCGCGCTCGTAAAAAGCATACAAACTTACAACTCACTGTCGCTCCTCACAATGATATTCAAGAACCTACGTACCTGGAACAAAAAATAAATCTATGAGAAAATTTAATACATAGAAGCTAAAATTAATGATGTTAAATTGCATGCGTGGATTTATCAACTAAGAGACTGGCGGCGTTAAATGGCACACTTAATGACGGAAATGCACAGAGTGGCGGCAACAGCTGAATGCGAAATTTAATAAACTTTTGACAATGATATGTGGTCATGCATGTCCGCCAATAAAACGCCGTCATACAAGTATCGCTTGCGCGGAGAATAGACGTGTGAGTGCATAAAATAGCGTTGGAATCGAGAAAACGATTGCAGAATTGCGCACGCGGCACGCATGTGGCTTGTCGTACAATGTGGTGCATTGAGTGACATGCCGCCCATCAGCTTTAGTCACTTGCGACCGCGTGGGAGCGCTGAACGTTTTAATGAAAACGAACGAAGGCTATATTGTGGCCAACATAATAATAAATTATCAACATATCCATGTCCGTAGACCGAGCTGCTCGTTTCGTATCTCGGCAGGGTTGTTGTTACTCGGCCTTCGTAGTCACTAGCAATACGATGCGCGCTTGTGGCGCCTCCTCTCACACCCCTCGCCGACGTCGTTATCCTCGCAGCGAACGTTTGACAAACGAGTCCGAGCCGGAAATGCGAGGGGGCGGCGAACGGTTGCATACACGTTTGTTTGCTCGCCCTGTTTACTGCACGTCGGATGTTGTGTCAGGCTTCTAATGATGCGTGCACGAATGATTGGATAAATAGTTTACATTCACTCAGGCGCGCTCTATCGCAATGTATTATTCGTCCTCCCATCCACGATATTTTACTATAAACACGACGAATTGCATTTCCAATGATTTGTCAAAACTTATTTGCTAGAATATTCATTGTATTACGCACTCGCACGCATACAAAACAAGATGGTAGGAGTGGATCGGGGCTGTGAACGCATGTGAATGCATATTTGATTGATTGATAAACAAGTCAAACAGGAGATCATTCAATATTTGCATACCATGGGCTTTTCATATATACGTGCACGAGCGCGCCCGCTAATAATAACTTACGCCCGTATTATCTAAATACAGCCTTCGTACAAATAAAACCGGCATGAATTCGCGCTGAGCTTCCGCTCACTGGGATCCCCACCGCCACCGCTAGCGCCATCGCTCGCCGCCATTGCCATCGCATTATGAAGCCGCACAATGCGTGATGCCATTTATTAATCGGACCTGATCATACATACATGCACCGAGCGATACCTTTGCCTTGCATGATGCATGCATGTGTGCCTTCGCGGACAGATAGATAGCCGAGCCGCCGCACTAAACAAATCAATTAGCTATTGCAGTATCGGCAATAGCAGCAGTGGCAGCACATTGTGCCTACTTGCAAATTATGCGCCGAACGCGCAAATTCTATTTACCATGTATTATTATATATCACATTGTTAGGCTGTTTGATTATTATTAGCAAATCAGCATAATGTATATGCGCGGAGAGTGTGAGAATATTGTATACACGTCACTCTACGCATGCTTAAACATAAATTGAATGATTATTGATAATTAGCCCATTAAAATAGTAGTTCGCAAAATATGATATGAAATTCCATCCGAACATAATCGAAGAACAATGGCTATTCGACGTAAAAATAGAAAAATAGGTTAATAGAACACGCCAACTATTAGTAATAATGGAATATCTTATATTAGTGTTTCCATTTGTTAAAATTAATTAACAATAGCAATAGGCAGCCCACGGAAATATGCAAACATTTCACTTTGCTTTGACTTTTGTGCGAATGGCGCACAATTCGTTCGCGTGCTATTCACGCCGAATTTGCATAATTACAGGCCTCGTGCAGCACAGTGAGCGGCTCCCCGCCACACCGGCGGCCAACACCACCGCCGCAATACAGCGGCAACCGGCGCCTGCCACCCCGACCACGCAAATCCAATTGAAAAGCGTTCCGCAAAATATGTAAATGATTAACATGTAAATCCGCCCGCGCATTTTTCATTCAACGTCGGACATTCATACTAGCGTATTATAGCAATTGCTAGCCATATTTCACTTCTTTCACGTTTCCGGAGGCCCGCTCCGTTCTGGTCGTACATTTGTACATAATTAACACTCAATATAAAAGCGAACGTTTTTCTATTCTAATCTATAAACGTGTATAATTTTCATAATTCCTTTTTCCGTACTTCACACTCTTGTGTGGTATAATGCGAAAAGAGCGTATAATAATAATCTATGTCATTACTTTTTTATATGCGGTGCTTTGTTCTTTATAAGCCGCATTTGTGAATAATGTATACAGGAATGTTTTATTTATTTGCTGTGGAAATTGATATTGATATCTGGATTTTCTATATTTGCATTCTGCTGTTTTTTATTGCTTTCTTCGTGTTTTCGTCAAAGCGAGCAAAATGGCGTGGAAATATGTATTTAAATACACACCTGCTTCCAATTTATACAACTAGAAATGTTTGTTTGCATTTGCGCCACCGGAAAATCACAGGAGCAGCGCCAGTGACCCATTTTACTCAAGCGCCCCCGGAGGGGATCAAGGACTGCGTCGCGTTCTCTTGTATCTGCTACAGCTATACAGCTCGTGCTGCAGCGAGCTACAGCCGACAAGAACATGTTATCCAAATAAATCATGACTAAATTATGGTTGCCGTAGGTTTGAGAAGCAAATTATAACGCCAGCTTCAGTTTTCCAGCGCTCGTCGCTGATCATCAGCCAAGTGAATCGCGAATTTTCACTCAAGTAATATCCGGTTGTAAAATGTGCTGCGATATATACTCCTCGTTATTAATAAAAAAACGAAACATGCTTAGCACGCAATGCAATCTTTTGCGAATATTTAGAGCATAGGTAATACATAATTGATGTTTACTTTATGCAACACCCCATACACAAATTTGGCAATCCTTGCATATTAGCGTTAGCCCCTTGGAGCTGCCAGGATCCAGGTATGAAATCTTATTACGGGCGAGGATTAAAGCCGTACAGATGCATTAAGACGAACGCATTGCGCACGCTGGATGAATGTTACCAACAGTAATTAGTTCAATATCAGAAAGTGATGTAATTTCAAATTTAACAAGTCATCTTGCGATACACTTTGCTAAATTTGAAGCAAGGCGTCAGAGTATGCTTTACAGGATGCGCTCAATTGCATTAAGGTATCCTGTAGGTAGAGACAGCTAAATGTATTACAGTTATCAGTTGATGACGTGATATAAGTAGGTGCATGATTTTCTCCAAAGTTTGTGAATCAAACGTTAAGCAAATTGATCCATGCAATGTTCTTTAAGATCACTCATGTCATCCTAGGATAAACAAGCCGTAAACGAAAGACAACACAATGACGACGACGGCGATAGAGCATTATCAACAAGTCTTTTGTAAAACGACGAAGCAGCACATGATGAAGACGCTTCCTAGCGTGGTTATTTATTACATGAGCGATTCACGACCAATCAGCTTAAGATTACACACATGATTCGCGCAGCTAATTAACGAGAACCTCATTAGATCTGGAACAGCTGCTAATTTATCACATAATACGAGACATGCGATTGTTACGTTTTAATTATAATAAAAATACAGTTAATAATCATTATTAAGCAGTATAGTGACAGTGCAAATCACAGATTTTTCAATACCAACTTTACACCAATTCATTAAACAGGGTAGTTGAAGCAAACAGAGAACAGGGCTAGTTATCGACTTGATCAGAGAGTCAAGCAATTTTACATTTAATTTTGAAAGCATAAGCGTGAAGAGTTTACATGCACAGCTTCATGCCTTCGAGGAGTTTATTCCGGGTGCACATAGTTGAAAAACTTCATCGACGGCCACATGCTTGTTACATTATACTTCCGAATGGAGGCGGCATGCTTGCTACCCTCGTAGGCACTCAAATATGTGCGTTAAAGTTGCAACGAGCAGAGGCTCGAAATTACGATTATGAATATGAAAGGGAGTTCTCCATTTTGCAGTCCATATTGCACAAGTGAACAGTGAACAACGAGGCGAAAGGTTTTCTATCACAAGGCCCTCCTGCGCCGCTGCCGTCGTGCCGGCAGCTAAAGTATCTTTTGAAAATCGTTTATATGCGGCGAAGCGCGACGCAAACTATTCGACTAATATGTGCCCTCGCAAACATTTTACATTGTGCACCATAAGAGAAAAGCGCAAATGCTTATTTTCACTCGTACGTGCTGAATGAATTTTCACGTGCAGTGCATTCGAGAGTAAGAGAAGTGAACGCATTATTTAATAACAGTGATACTCGGAGAGGAGTTGAAATTGTTGAAATATTGCATTTGCAACGCAAATAACACAAACTTGTTTCTATCAAATAAATTGAATTTGGAACAAAACTATAAATACACTCAAGTTCCGCTATAAAACTACAGAAATTAATTCAATAAGTTCATAATTAAACTTTTGCTATTATACGTTTTGGTAGTGAATCCTTGACAATGGTTAACTAAAGTGGTATTTTAGCAAAGAGTGATTATGGATATTGTTGCTGCATAATTGTAAAAGCTTAATACCGGCGCTTAGATTGCAAATGATGAGTACAAAGTATGAGCGCCATTTACTGCTTTGATATTCGAAACCGCTTTTCATGAGCCACGACGAAAAAATTCATTGTCGTTTTCTCTCATCATGCTTAATTTACAAAATGTACGGTAATAGCTTAAACCCTTGCAAAACCTTTATACTAAATAAAAAATTTAAAAAATTAAATATGAGTGAACAATTAGAGAGGTATGGAGTACCTAATGGCGATCATCTAAATGAGATTTCAAATAACAATCTATATTAAAAATGATATCTTTCTGAAAATATTTAATAACTAAACTTAAGTCATCTATCTATGAATTGAGATCAGGTTTAATTATTTAGGCAATCAATTTTGGGTACTAATTCAGCTTTAAAAATTAAATTTGACCACCATTGCACTAACGTGATTGCAGTGGCGATCAGCCTGTTAATAATCAGAGTCTAACAATTTAACATGAATCACTGATGTAATTGGCTGTATCTCACCCTGTACAGTCTACAAGCCCCACATCCACATATGGCTGATCTTGGAAGTAATGAGCAGCTTGGTTTAACAAATAAATATGCTAGCAATCTTAGTATATGGAAATGCATTTGCATACGTATTCTGCATCTTCTAAAATATATTCATCATTGGCAAGGAAGAGATTTTCCAGTTTCCGATTTGGTCTGTCCGCCATGGAACTCTGAATTCGCTATTTGTGTGCACAGCTCATCATATAAAAGCGGAAATCGCTTCTCCATTTCTGGGCGCGTATGCATTCCCAACGAATCAATCTACCGTCTCCAATTCCAAACATCTTGTTATGTACACCAGACTGCACTATATCAAGCAAGGTATGACAGGAACTGTCTGGACCGACAGGAATACGATAACTTGCAAGAGCAAATGCATGATATCCATAGAAGCAATTCAAGCATCTTGTATCTATTTGGTTGATAGTAGCGTCGTCTGCAGTCCTGTATTCATTGTATGTGTGCCATCAGGCAATGCGTCAGGCAGTGCACGAAAAGTGTACATGCCTTGCGAAGAGTACCTCAATTCAAACACAATAAATCAAAACGACTAAAATCGTGTCGCCAAGATTAAATTTATATCTGAATGCTTTCAGTAAAATTTATTCGCAAATGTTTGTATTATGCCAACATTATGTCGTTCAATGCCTATATCCGCTACAATTTTTAGTAATATTATTCTAGAATATTTGTCATTAATTGTAGGACACTGAACCTTCCACACTCAAATATGTGAAATTTTAAATAATACTTTTGATATGAAATTCGACTTGTTCAAATAATTTATGTGGGATTCGTGTGCTTCGATGAAATGTCAATAATTTCATCGAAAAGCGTATAAATCATGAGAATCAAAATAATCAGCGGTCAGTGATGCAGAAACGCAAAAATGATTGTGTGTAACGAGCAATGCAAGTCGATTAGTAGTCGATTTATGCGACTGTGGGCAGCATGCTGCAACCATGAATTGGTTGTTCAACCATTCGGTCCGCACGACCAACTCAGTTTTGTTGGACTGATGGTGGCCAACTGCCATTAAGCTGATATATTAATCACGCAAATTGCTTAAATCAACATGATACGAATGCAAGCCACGAATGCACAGTGCTAAATGAAGCAAGGCGAGCACGCTTAATATACATACATCTCTATATCTATTGTTGCGGCTTGTCCGCCGACCGCCGCCGACCGACAATAAAGCATTCGCCGTTGTTCCACTCGTTTTGCATGCTTGCTGCGCCTCCCAAAAACCATAATGATGTCACCGACTGGAAATCCAATTCTCTGCGAGTCGGTTGGTCGTGTAGCACCAAAAAACTCGTATTCAACACGAGACATTTGAATTGCTTCACCATGCCTACCACGCAATTTCTTCACAAACCGCATTTCAGAATAAGTTCTAAATTGCAACTCTTTTTGTACAATGCAGGTGAATTTCCAATTGATATTATAATTTGTTTTTATTCTGTCTGATAGGAACAGAAGTTTTAATGTTTTATTATTTTATGTTTTAAAGTGTTCGTGGAATATATCATTTCTCATGTGATAAGAACATTGCACAATATGAGGTCGAATAATTGAATTGGAATCATTAAATCTTTCTAGCACGTTTGTAGAATTGTCACAGCAACTATTCGAATCATACAACGAAGGAAACCATGAGAAGGAACGATTAACTACTTGGCGCAGAATCTTAGCTGGGTGCTAAAAACCCACAATTCCATGAAGCACCTAACTGCCTCCAAGTGTCTTGGATGGCGCACTGCAAAGATAAGCTATAATAATTCCTTATTACTTCGCTTAAACTGCAATAACTGCGAGTAAAGTCTATCCAGCTTCATTCACGTTAGTTTTAGTTGCAACACCTAGCAATATCTAACAATTGCTTCCAAGTGGCAAATGCGCCAGCCATCTCCTGACGCTGCTGGAGAACAATAGATTTAATCGTTTTATACTCTCTGCGCACCGGCAGAAGGTCATACAAACTGAAACAAACGATCATTTTCCATCGGGTTCATTGAATCTGCACACTGCGCGAAAAAAAAAACAAAACAATGAAACGTGCATTCAGATAAGACCTAACCTGGAACAGCATAACAATGTACACTACTGATCGGTGTTGATGCATGTATGTATAGTTCTGTGTTTTCAACGCATAGATGAAACAACTATAAATAATGCCTGCACCTGAAGCGTTTCCCTCTTTGTATTTATTTAAACGAAAGCAATAACACAAACATTTTACACGTTTCAGCACGAGCCTATAAACCAACTGCAGAAATTAAAAATTGTTCAAAATTGAAATCGTTAGCGAAAATAAACTGAGAGTAGTTAGAACATATTTGTATTTATAGCAAAACCAAATTCAACTACTCTCAAAAGAAAAAGTAAAAATTGTAAATAACGTATCGTCGAGAGGAAGCTGAACGAAATAATGTTGTAGAAAAGGTTTTCGAGTAGTGACCAGCAGTGACCGGTAACGGAGAATATACGGCCGACACCGGAAATTACAAGCGTGGTGAAGCTCTAGCTAGATAAGTGCAGATGAGCTGGTTGGCGTCGCGACGCTTTACGGCATTCGCCACAAAAAATATTACCGCACATACATGCAATGTGTACAAAACGAAAACCGATGTAGACATGAGTTTAAAAATAAAAGTTTCTCATGTTGTGCATTTTCAGATTAAAACGTTTTCCTGCAAGTTTGTATATTGCGAAATGAATTTACGTTCATTTAAAGTTATGCATTTGCATTAGTTCAGTGCGTACATTTGATTATTTATTGGCTTTTAATAATAGTGAATCACAGTTGGTGTCTACGAAGGTGAGAATACACAAAGCACATAATAAATTCGTAGATTTATTGCACACGAAGTTGTTTTTTAGGATAATTATGGGCTTGGTCAGTTGTTTAGCACGGAAAGCAGCAATTAGTGAGCCGATCTGATTAGCTGTTGAGTTATGTAAATATCACCAATTAAAACACCCCAACAATGGGGCAATTTGTTATCGCCACGTTGCTCTTCGGCGTCGTGGAAAAAGAAGGAGGAAAAAGTTAATTAATTATACAGTAACAGCCTTTTTACTGTCTGGCTCCCCAAAGGTCCTAAACACTTGCAAAAAATATCCAGGATATCTTTAAGAGGTTGCAAACAATGCGCGAAAATAATGCTTCTTCTTGTTGCTTGTTCTGTCTGAAATATTTAATACGATTCACAAGTTGTTCGTCTGTCGTGTTTTCACCTCATATACTTTTTCTTTCAAGTTTCCTCTAAACATCACCGTGCTGTTTGAGCCAAACCTCTGATATGCTACGTGATGGATGATTAAATAATTAGGTGGATAACATCCTTAATTTCTCTTCGGGCACTTCGTAAAGTTTTTCAATGTTACGTTGTTGATATGTCTTGATGTCTAGCTAAGAGATTAAGTATAATATGAAGGAAGACAGCCGTGTAGCAAAACACACATGCTTCGTGGATCAACGAGATTAACTTATATTAGGCGAGTTGTTGTTCTTTATATATAAATGGAAATCAAGAGGGAACAAAAAGTTATTTCACAATTCAATTAATACATGAAGAAAATTAGGACAGCAACTCAAAGTCGCTCATAGATAATGCACTTGAATACTTGAATATGATTTTCATTTATAAAATCTTGAAAATAGGAGTTGAATGATGTTGAAATGCTATTTATTTTCCTTTTTTGCCATTGCCTTATATTTGTTTGTTCACTGGAATATGTGAATAGAGTTGAGAGTGAGTTATTCTTGGAAAAATATGACGCGATAAAAATTCTATAAGCTGCGGCATATGGGATGACTGATGCGAAGGGCTTAAATATAGATGATTTCGGTATGTGATATGTTTGAAGATTTTTCTTTTCCCGGAGTGCAAGTTCTGTTCCATATGTGTAGGTGTATAGGTATAAAAGCTGGCAACGAACGAATGGACGCACACACAGTGGAGAAAACTTCACTAGCACGCCAACTAGGACCAAGTGAAGCGACATGAAGTCACTAGTCGTGATAAAAAAATATATGGAATCAAAAATGCAGCTCGAGCGTTCGTCCGATACGTGTGTGTGGATGAAGCATATGCGAGGCATGGAATCAAAGCTGAATATCATTGTTTATGAAAGCAATCGTGCCACGAAAGGCAGAACGCGAGTACAAAACGCTACCGCACGTGGCTCACCCAGATAAATAATACATAAATTGCCCACCCCGTGTAACGGCCAATCGCCATGTCATTGTGAACAGCTGGGAAGATTTTGTAAATACCACGCGAAACTACAATATGTTCACGCTGCCTCCGGCTGTTTTACATTTTCAATTTGCGCGCACGGAAAGATAATAAAAATCAATTTTCGGTGGAGGTGTGCGAAACAATGCTGCCATCCCTAAATAAGTGGAAATCTTGAGGAGTTTAACAAGGGCAAACACCATTAGCAATGAATTATAAATAAACCACGTACTTCCTGCACGGCGTAAAGACGGGGCGGACGAAGGAAGCACTCCATCTGCTAGGAAGGGTTCAACGCGAACGCGAAAAATTATTGCGGCGCGATTTAATCTAAGCGCTATTAACGTAATTTACAGCCTGTTTATTGTAATCTTCTGGCATATTTATCAAAACTCTTGCACTGAAAGTGCGCTGAATATGCGAATACAATTCCAGGAAAGTGGGTGAATGAAAGAACACGAAGGTTGGCTTAGCTCTTTGGCAATTATAAGTAAAACGTTGTCGGCGCATTTCCGAGAAATTTATGTTCTAAAGTAGGCCACTAGCGTGTTGTATAATATAACAAATTTCAAAGATTAATCGAATTTTATCTACATTATCCCGAGACTACATTATATTGTCGATATGTTCATGTCGCGCATTATTCTGGGAAATGCCGCATGCAACATGAAACAACCCAAGAGTAATGAACATGCAATGAACGAATAAGGCCCGTGATGCATGTTGCGGTGGTGGTACAAAACCGGAGCGGGATTAAAGTGTTGCATCACTCTATAGTTGAAGGGTGTTTACTTTGCTATTTGTACTTTCTTTTTTTAATTATAGCGTTAACGTTGATGGATAAATAGGTGTAGCTATAGGTATCAGCTTGTTTCCAGGTAAATTAATGTTTTATCCTCGACGTGAAATTCAACATTCTGATGTATGCACGGAGATGATGATCCTCTTTGAAATATTTCCACTTTTTGGGAGTGAAACACACAATTTCATCAAAATGTATCCTCATCTCGTCGAAATGCAGTACACACAAGGATGGATTTCGGTGCTTGAAGTGGGAGCGCAAGCGAGAATCTCATTTCTCGGTGCAAGTCGCTCCTGGAGCACGTCAAGTGCATGAAACAAATTGTACGAATCGTACAACAAATAGTCCTCCAGTGTTCGCTTGGCGCTATCCCTTTGCGTTTGCATACTCAAGCGTGAACAAGGATGCGCCTGGATGGATGGATGTATACCGGATGGAAGCGCGAGCGCTAACGGTGTTTTCATATCATCTGATGGCGGGCGAGGCGCTCTTAATTTCGTTGGTAATGAGAGGACTAAATAATCCTTATCTTAAAAGATGCCCGTGTCTTTTAGATTGCTTTGCGCACACGAGCGACACGACATCCTTTTGAGGTATGGATACCTCTATCTCTCTAACCGTTTGCAGCGTACGCAAAATGGAACCGCATTTCGATTTGCTGATGTCTCAGATACTTCATCCGACTTGAATCGGATATGAGTACGACATGCACAGTGGAAAAAGTATACCGAAGAGACGAGAACTACGCGATGAGACCCTTTTCCACTCAACTAATTCGCGAATCCTTTCGAGCTGCGAAAACAAGTGGTGCTCCAGGAAATGCGTTCGTTCATTCGATCAGTAAACAACTATCGGTCGACTGCCGCTTCAGCTTTTGTGACTTGCCGAAAATGATGTCAAGAGACTTACAACATCATCGTCATAAATATAAATTGTACGACTTGTACACATGTTGTCGAGCAATGCCTTTAAAAAGACACAAAGCTAATCGGATCAGAAGCTTAAAATGAGTACGCTGAATTTACTACAACATAAGTGAATGAGTTAGTTAAGCGTTCATTGCAACTCGTCCATTCTTTCCTTGTATAAGTATAAAATGCTTTTAGGGGCTTCATGGATTTAAAACTTGCAGTTATAATTTAGGACGACATGGAATAGTGTCACTGAAATTGACATTTTAACCATTTATTCAAAGCTTTATTAAATGAAACTTCTTTAATAACATCAGAATGCACCATATGAATTCAATCCTTCGCTGACGCATATGGAAAAATTAAATAACTTTTAGCAGTTTATAGCAACTGCTGTAGTATTGCGAGCTAGTGACTGACCGTAATTAAAATTTAATTCAATTAAAACGTTCAGTTTATGTTAGGTATAAGTGAGTTTTCTATTAAATATTTTCATTATATCCTATGACAGCTCCAAATTCATTTAAACATGAATATTATTTTGAGCCAAATGTGGAGAATGGAAACAAAAATCTTAGTCCATAATTGCTAACTCCACATTTACTTTTTAAACGGACAATTCCTGGTAAAAAAGTTTAAAAAGTTATCACAATTTATAAGCAAGTGTAATCATGAACAAGAATTCGTTACAAATGTGTGTACTACTTGCAAGAATTTCCGTGAATATATATTTAATAAGATGTTCTTCTTTTTTCTTTGTCTATTTTCAGTTGAAATTTTGTTCAGGAACGTTAGCGTTTTTCCATTAATAAAAGGGTTTATCATATTCATACGTATCGCTTGTTTGTGTATAGCTACGTACGCATTTCAATTCGAATGTAAATTCGCTTGTTAATGCAAATGCAGTACTCAATCTTCAAATCGGTGGGCAGCAGCAACACAAGGGCCGTATCTAATCGGGCAGACGGACACATCAGCCGCCCGCAATCGGCCAATTTCAATCAATATTTAATCAGCGTTGGCCGGTCACATTGCGCTCGTACGTGTTCTATCGTTTTGTTGGCGGCACTTTGGCCATCTGGCTAGAGCTAAAATCGCTTCGAATTAAAAATTCATCATCTGTATGGTCAAACGTAATTTGTTCGGCGTTAAAATCGAATCGATGACTAGATGGCTGCCATCAGAATCATTGCAATGCTACCAGCGAGACGATTAAACGACAGATAAAATTGATTTGTTATTACCGCATGTTTGATGCAAGTACCTTACCTAGCCATTTCATTTAAGCGAAGAATGTTTAAACAGCATTCAAATATTTATAGGTTGATTTAAGTCTGTTTCAAGTCATCTGACAATTCATTAAAGCAGATGATGAGGAAAACGGCAGGAAGTCATTATATTGAAGTAATTAAAATGAATTTGAAGTCTTGACTTTGCGATATTCCCTTAATTATGGAAGCCTTTAATGAGCCCTCTACGCTATCGATTTCATCATCATGGATGGTATTATCGTAAAAATAATGCTCGTACATCTGCTTTAAGACTGGAATAATTCTGAGCTCGCAAAACCTCCACGAAGGACAACGCACATTGGAAGTGGTTGAATGAAGCGCAAGAACGAGTCGGTTGAGTTTTCCATTTCGCTGTTGTGTGTGGCAAGGCCAACACAATATTGGAAAACGCTCGAACGCTGTTGCAGGATATGACGATGACGATGGCGATGATGATGGTATATAGATATATACGGAAATGTTGAAACGTAATCTTCCATTTCATTAGCAAATATTTGCTTTGCGTGCAGGATTTTATGAGTGAGTGGATGAGACCGTTGCTTCTATTAATGCTTAAGAATTGACAATTTGCTTTTCTTTCCCTTCCATATCTCAAATTTAATTGAAATTATTTACGCATTCGTAGATTATTTCCGCATGGGTTTCTTCTTCCACGAATAATTAATATCGTTATCCATTTAGTTGCAGATGCAAATGAAACACGTCTTTGTAATAAGTGAATTAACATATTTCTTTGACTTTTAGTGCTGGTGCAATGCGCAATAGTTTATTTACGTAGCGCCAGCCGGGCTGTAATGAACATTGGCGCACTTGTGTTAATGTTGGATGCAACTGAACTAAGAGCCATGGCGCAAACATCCTCCGGCAGGGTAAATAATGATAGCCGTTAGTGTAAGGTGCTGGAAATTTATTTCAAACACTGACGACCCTGCGTGCTAAGTTTTAATAATAATGATAGGATACACTACAAGCCAAGGTGAATAGCTATTGTTAACTTGGCATCTTAAATAACATTTTTTGCTGCTACTGGTTTTTTTCAGGAGTTTTCAGTTCACTTTCCAAGTGAACAGCAAAATATTACGAAAAATATGCATTGTTGCTTTTAAAACTGGTTAAAATATTCATATTTCTTGTTCCATTAGAAATGGAATATTACGGATATGACGTAAATTTGCAAATTATCCAATTTGGGTGCATGAAATACGATGGGGAATGCGGGAGATGTGCAATAAGATATGCTTTGTTTTCGAAGCATTAGCAACCTTAGTAACGAAGAAGTAGCTGCCGAAAATTTTTGGCATGTATATGGAAGACAATGATTATTACGGGCCCCAGGTATTTACATTAAATGCGAGGCCGGCTGTGCGTAATTCATTATTCCCTACTGGCCACTTTTTGTGCATTGGTGGCGGCAGGCGCGGTGTGTATATAATAATTATACGTGTGCGCTGCCTTCCTGCTTTCCGACTGCGTTTTTGCGTCTTTTTATGCTTCTCGCGTCCAGTGGGAATATGCGCAGAATTTTATCGCCCTGCTTACGGTTAAATTTTTATGAATTTTTCATGCGATTGAGGTGCGAGATGCGCCCTGCCACAAACCGTGCACAGAAATCATCAGCAGTCAAGTATTTGTGAAAATATTCATGATATGCTCATACGATGAACATGCAAAAGTTCATCAAGGTGTATCTGCAGATCATACCACGTATTTCCCAAGACTTTGCACGAACCATTAATAGAATATGGAAAATTATTTTATGTATTGGAGCTTAATGGTTTGTTTGTAAGGACGTACAGTATTTTATGCGTTTGCATTAACATTTTCAGAAACGTATTAATGGCCATTAGTTATTCATGTTTTGCTACAGTAAGTTATTTCTTTCTATGTCTGGTAATAAAAAGCAGTGAGTTTTAGTAGCTTTGGTAATATATGATAATTAAGAAGTTAATTAATCATGTAATGGTCGTATTTATACATATTTTTAGATTTTAATCTTTATAAATGAAGGAGTTATTCAATTCAGTATTTCAACTTGGCAAGAAGTACCGGAAACCAGTGAAAGGAGAACGAAGGGAAGCGAGAAGCTTACACAATGGGTGAAAATGAGTGAATGACGTGACTTGTTCCTTTTTGGAGCGTATTCTTGAAACCGACGAACGCTTTGAGCATCTTGTGAAGTTCATTTTATCCTGTCTCGGACGATTTTTTGTTGTTCGAAGTGTAAACTGTTCTACCCTTGTACATGAGAAATAAGACCAGCTACTCGCTGCGTATTGAATGGAAGAGAAAAGCACGCGCGCTTTAAGGAAAAGTTACGCATGAAGCTTTGCGTTTGCTTCCTATACTGCAGTAAAAAATTGCGAATACAATCTTCATATAGAATAAAAATTTGTCATAGAACCATAAAGTTTTCAGCGCCATTAATTTCTTACATCTTTATCTTCCGCGACACTTTTCCAGGACATAATTCAATAATTTACAATATATCTTTAACAAATTTTTCACATCTTTTTACGCGACGCTACAAGATATTTATTCGTGTATAAAATATTAAAATTTAAGAGTAATTTATCAGTTAAATGATTGCTTAATTTATTATTGCCTCGCTTTATTAATCGAAATACAAATTGCTCTTTGAAAAGGTAATTATAATCACTTTGCTTTGATTGCCTTCGTTTCGAAGGATTAGACTTATTTGTTGCTGCTAATGGTAGTTACTTCAATATAAATTTAAGTGGTTATAAAATATGTTTTTCACTCTTTGATGTTTTTCATTGCAAGAACAACATTGTTCAACATGTCGTAAGTGTATGTTTTTCGGCACATATTAAAGCCAATGTTCATAGGCTTTGGTTTAAGTAGTCTTCAGTTTTTGCACGGCGAGTTTATTGTTTTTGATGTTACATCAAGACGAAGAAGACTGGAATGAAAATAAGTCTAGACCAATACTCTCGCACTCCCCAGTACTTTACCACGTCGATGGCAGAGAGGGCCTTCTTAATCCGTATTTTATTATTGCGTTTTATACGAGCGGTGGATTAAAGTTGAGAGTATAAATGGCCTAATACGGACAAGTTAATATTTATGGCAAATATCAAAGCAATTTCAATGGGATAGACAAATTGCTCTGGAGTCGCCGCATAAAAAGTAAAAAATGTTAATGGAACAATTTATGACATCGTCGTCTTCGATTCGTAAATCATAAATGCGGTGTGGTTTTTTCACAGCCGCACTTGCCAAAAACCGCAAATAAAATAAAGCAAACAAACAATGGGATTGTTTGGGTTGGGTTTTTGCGAACCAGTAACGTCTTGCACTTCTACTTCTTCTACTTCCACTTCTTCGGCGCACATTCATCGTTATCGTCATCGTCGTTTTGTTTGCGCTTGTTGGAAGTTGCGGTTTATCGTATTTGTTCACATCTCAATAGAGTTATATACGGTGAGTTTACTCTTCGTGCGGCGTTGGAAAAACACACACGAAACGGTGAAATAAAAATACAAAATGCGCGGCGGCTGGCGAACGGACGCAGTCGTCCAAAAATTCTTGTTTTCTCCGCGCGCGCACAGCAAATAACGTCAGCTCGGAGGAGGAAAACTAACAAGCCCCGAATCAAACAAGCCACGAAGCCGAAGCCCATCTCTACGGCGAGCTGAGATTCCTAATCTGACATTGCAACTGGCACAATTTGGTTAAGCGACCTGAGCGACGAGAAAAGGAAATTGCTCAAAGTAGCTAACAACAAGACAACTTTATTTCCCGTACTGGCAATCGCAATAAGGATGCTTTAAAATGTGAAAAACGCTTTTTATATTTGCCCGAAATTACGTGCAGTAATTTTAAGAGAGTTCTGCGAGTGAATTAAGAGCAATTGACTTACATTGCACACTGACAAGCAAATGAATGAATTCAAGTTTACTCGCACGTGCAAAATCCTTTAGGCATGCTGGGATGCGCGACGCAGTAAGTGCATTTGGCCTCGACAATAAAACCATTTTGTACAGGCATCAAGCGCGCACTTCCTCACAACAAGAACAATGCAAACACGAAGAAATTGAAAAAGCGACGCAACGCCACAACGCAAAGAGAAAATACATAATCAAGTGGCATTGTGCAAGGAAAAGCACCCACTCACCGTGACGTGTCTGATGTCCTGACAGTATGCCGGATTGTGTTCTGTATGTATGTAGTAAGTAAGAGGCACCCTTCTATTCCAAGCACCGTGCATCTCTGACAATTGCTGCATATTTGACGTTGTGTCAAGCACATTTCCAGCCGCAATTTCAGCCCGAATGCATCAAGGACTATTAAATTTGCTGCCGGACCTTCACTCGCAATGCAATACGCACTCAGCGGACGCGGGACGTACGAAACTACATTGGGACGCCTGCTACTAAAGAAGGATGATTTTATGTCTGTTCCAGCATTAAATTCGGTTTTATGTACAAAGTTCGTCGTCCATTTGCTTGTCAGGTTATTTAGTTATTCAATTTATAGTTTTGAATGTGTCCCACCATAATTCAAACCATTTTCACTTTCTACAATAATTATTTTACCATATCCATTAAAACATCTCCTTTGATTTAACCCTATATCTCTGGAAATGAGAGCGCGTTAATTAGAATTTTTATCATTAAATAGCACAAATGAAAACAACAGAATAAAAAGCAAATGTCTTATCGAAATGCAACGCAACGCAACGCATTTGAATTCTCCGGGAAAAAATGCGAATTCAAAACGGGATAAAATTACACATTGGCGGCACGGATGTCATCATGGAGGCCTTTTGTTTTTGCGCGCGCGAATGTCACGAACGTCGGGGCCGAGAAGGCAGCGAAGGGAAGGAAAAAAAGCGGACGAGCGGGCGAACTGTAATCCAAAAGATTACACGCGATTGTACGTGTGCATGATCAGCGTGCACAATGCGATGGTAAATTAGATCCGCTGCTGACATTACACGCGTAACAATAATAAGGCTCGCTCGCGTTGGCGTTGGCTATAATAACTAAAATAAAAAAGTGCGCGTTCCGCTGCCACTTTTGTCATCATGCTAGCATACAATTGTGTGCGAGTTTTGTTTTCGCTCGGATAATTTGTGAGCCACGTCAGGACGCATTGTGCGCGCCACTTGCATGTGAGAAATATTAGGACGTTATAGCTTCCTGTTATCACGCACGCTCCTACTGTTATTGTATGAAGTGCCTCACTGGCAGGATTAGACCACGAATGCTGCCCCCGTCGCCGACACTGCGGTACGTTTGTGGTGTGTAGCCAGCTTGCCATGCAAACGAAGGGAAGCATTATAGTATTCTAGAATATATTGTTTCAAAATTTTGTACACTCATACCTCGCTATTCGGCCGCCCTTTATACGGCATTTCGCTATATCGGCACTCATCAATTAAGGCACGTTTTCGATTTATGGCCTAAAACGTTTTACTATAACGTCAAAAAAAAATTTCGATGTCGATATACTTTTTTTCGATTACGTTGCCAATCTTGTGTAAGCAATCTAGATACACACTCTTTTCTATTTCCTCTTCTTTACGAGCATTTTTCAGTCTGTGCTCAAAAAGCGGCTAGTTTAGACTTGTCTTTGTAAGTGTTTTATGTGCATATTTATTAGTGATTGTTTCACATCAACGGAAAAATTAGAAATAATGAGGGACATTTTTGATATGCAAGTCCATATATCTGTATCTACAAATTAAACATTTTAAAGAAATTATGTGTGTAAACATATTTTATGTAATATGAAGTTATGCTGTTTTTGTTTATAGATTGATTTTTTGAGTCAGTTATTATTTTATGTACAAATGTATGTGATTGCTATGTATGTATTTTTGATTTAAATATTTGATTTAAAAGGTAAAATGCATTTTGAATGATAAACCAAGTATACGTATTTAACAAATTTGGAACCGATCCCATGGAATTTATATGAATTTGTATTAGAATAATTGATTCTTTATATGGCATTTCGCTTTGTGGCTAAGTTTCGTGGAACGTATCTAGGCCGAAAAGCGAGGTATGAGTGTATTTTATTATAACTTTTAGATATGTTCTAGAAAGTAGATTTTGTGATGTCTGTTGTTCATGCTTAATTTTCTAATGCAACTATTTTTAAGAAAATCCTATCAAACAGATGGGTTTGAAAAGCAAGTGTCACGCAATTAGTGGCAATTTAATTGTGACTGTATTTATTTTAACAATGAATTACAACTTGAGAGGATGAGGAGCTTGTTTCAATTGTAAATGTCTTTAGTAACACTCTGTGCAAAGTTTACAAATGTCAAACGCAATATTTTCCATTACTGCAGTTGAGCTCGAAGAGGACGTTTTGCATTCGGATAGAATCGCGCGTGCATTCAACAATGACGGGCTTATTTTGTTCAATGCTTGCTTGGACCCAGCCGAACCTCATACAATTCATGCTGCAAACTACTTCATTTAAATCCAGTGATGAACCCCGGCACGCATTTCGTTGTGCGAGTGCAGTCCGGCTGTAAAATGGTCGCGGACAGTCCTGGGCGCATTGCTCCTGTTCAAACTGCCTTCCGGCAATCGTATATTGTTCATTTCCTTGCACGAGTTTCCACAAACGAACCAATCTGTAGCTTGATTTTGTACGACAACGACTGCTTCCTACGTTTGAGTTCAACTCTGGAGTTGAACATGTAAATTTATTGATTTTTGTGTGAGATATCACAAAATATATGTCAAATAGATTTGAAAATACTTTGCAAATATCCATTTATCAATAGCTATTGAAAATAAAATTTATAACGATGTCAATATTATTTTGAACCTGGCATTTTACAGACTTTGGCACAGCAATTAAAAATAAAGACTGGAACTGAAAAAATAAGGACAGATCCACAAATTCTACAATTAAGTCAAGTATGCGTCAGGGAATCTTGTTGTCTTTTCGTCAGATTTGTTTATTATTGACTCAAAAAAATTATATATCCGTAGGACCGTATTTCGAAAATTAAATATAGCTAATTGCCAATAATGTTACCAATTTGTTTGTTTTGAAATTTATTAATTTAAACCAATTATTGGATAATTGATATCTGAAGTTATGATTCATGTCTGCAAGGATGACACAAAAATACAAATAATTTAGGATAATACTTATGTTTTACCATTATTTCTTGTTTTTAATACAGAATAGCATGGGTGATCCTCCTTAGAAATAGAAAGTGTGCCACTGTATTGCACTTCTTTCTTAACTAGGTCCAAAAGTGAGTATAGTTCTTGATAATGACACAGAATCACATTTCGAAAAATAGAATTTAATCCAGATCTCTAACTGGGTTGTTTATCTATTAAAGGAGAATGGCAATTCAAAAATTTAATAGATTACGTCAATTTAGGTGGAGAAATTTTAAATATATTTTTAAGACTAAATATGTTTCAATATGGTTTTATGAATAAATAAAAAGAATTGTACCTATTTCCTACTTATCTACAACAAAAGTATGATGTTTAATTATTCAGTATGTACTTAGACATATGGGTAATATTATTAGAATAATGATTATTTTGGTACATACAAATTTTCGTAATTATTTTCAGTTTAGAAATTTGATGATACAAGTTTATAAATTAACAACGCGTTAATACAAGCATCATAAAAAGCACCACGTAATGAATGTTTTTATTCAGTTGACCTATAACCAAACGACGAATAAATTATGCAATAATATTCGGCTATAAACAAAGGTTGGCATTGAGCAGGCAATTCATAGAATTTTAATGGGCCGATATGTTTTATTATATCTGTTCGTATTTTATTATTAACGAGCCCTCAATAGCAATATCAAATATATAAATCTTTGATTTATATCATATATTCTATTGGACAAAAATCGACGAAACATGTATGTCACATTCCACTGATGGTCTGCCGATCGTCAGGACGGGAATCACATCAGATTCTCATTAGTGGAATATGCGCATTTCGCATTTTGTTGATACGTAAATAAAGATAGCTAGCACCCAATATAATTTCCTGCACGTGCGATGGACACAAAAAATAATAATGATGCCAATCGCGTATTCACGCGTTGAATGCCTCAATAATATGCAGCCGCCATGGTAGTTAGTGGCAGACATTACGAAGTGATTCGTTCGTGCGTTTTTACAATCGCCCCTGATAAATTAGTTTATTCGTTAATGAGTCGCGTGCCACTATTTTCTACTTAAATATTTACCACGCCTAATGGATGGATGGCTATCTAAAAACTCTCAATACTCTGCTTTTATGAATTCCAGGAAAGGATACTGATATTCGGTTGAAAATGTTTGCAGTTAATGTTCAATTATTTAGCTTTGGCTTAATGGAATTGAATAATAATGAAATGTCAAATGAAGAGTCAATATGAATGTCAAAAATTAATAACAAAATGCATCATAATGTCTTTCATATTTATTTACCTAATTATTATTATTTTCAACAAATATAAATAACGCACTTAATTATTAACTAATTGAAAGACATCATATTTAAATAATTGAATATTTGTTTACGTTGACATTAATTAATAAATAATATTTGTAAATCATTATTTTTAAAATAAATTTCGCAAAAATCCATTAACTACAGAAGTCATTGTAATAATTTATTTAAACTGTTAAATGTAAATAAATTTACTGCATATGCATCGATGAAATAATAGCTTTCATCATATGAAAAATAAAAACTGGTCATTTGTTTCGCACGCAATTTTATATAATAAATCCGCCAAAAGACAAGAACCATTAATAAAAAAGCGCATGCTTCGGACAGTTATGCACGCACGTCGATTACAATTGCGGAAATTTTTTTATCTCTGTTTACGGCAGACGCCTAAACACCCCTCATTCATATTTTTGCCGAGAGTTTGTATGCCTATTTGTTTGCTGGTGTGCACAAAATCATTTTTCTATTTGCAGAATTCACGTGGCAGACGCGGATATATCATCGGTTAATTGATTGCGCAGCAGGCGTTCGCCGATGGATACTCGATCCATCTATATTTCGTTGCAACCGTGTGTTATCCTGAAATCCTGGACATGCATGTGCGTGCGCGCATCTGCAAGCGTATCTGTGATGTACGAGTAAAAGTGCTACACATTCGATGGAATTTATATCTGCACGTCACGATGCGTTCTATTTTTTTCGTTCATTTTTCTATAAAAACTTCCCTCTTTTTTGATTACAACATTTTTGTATTTATTTTTTTCCTTTCATCTTTACCACGAAGGTTTTGTATGCTTGAATTTGCTTGTTTTTTGCAGTTTTCATAATATCTTGTTAATAAATACCCATCTTTGATTATAACTCCTAACATTTCAGTTTTAACCTTTATGGTTAAGTACTTTTCTTTTCTAGAACTATTTACGTTGAGTGCTAAAATGTTGAGCAATCGAGGATTGCCTAAATAATTAAAATTGATCTCAATTCGTAGATAGATAAGAAAAGTTTTGTTCTAGAAAATTTCATTTGAAAATAGGTTATTTGAAATTTCGTTTAGATGACTCCCATTACCCGTCTCTCCCTAAATCAGTAAATGTTAGGCATGTAGGTCTATGATTTGGATATTTAAGAATATGTTATTGGTGTCAAGCCCTTGAGTTGACGTTGAAATTTGTTTCTTGCATCAGTATTTGAAAGAAAAGTAAATAACAAAATACTGATATTTTTTATTACTGGAAGGCCATAACAGTATATTTTCTTTCCATTTCCTTATTTATCTCCAATAATTCTTGCCTAGTTATGTCTACAGCATTTTGATATTTACTCGGTTTCAATTTGTTTGTTAAAAAAAATTTGTTTAATTTGATTATTTTGTATTTTCTTCTTATTTATAATTCGCCATTGTAATTTATGATGAAAAAATAACCGTTTCTTAAAAATGATTTCTAATTCTTGTTTCTCCATTTCATCTTAATTGAAGAACAATTACCTTCTAATAGAAAATTACTAAGGGTGGATATTATAAATAAATTTCATCCAGTTTCATCATTTCTCCAATTTTACATTAAATACACCGCTTTTTGTTTGCTTATTTTCCGTTCATCATCATTACGACTATGTTTAATTATTTTCCATTGTCAGTCAGTTTTTTTGCACAGAATGTTATTTTTATATTTAAACATTTAATTGGGAAGGAACTCTTTTGAACTAAAACTCAATACATCGTTCGAATCAAAATGATGAACATTTCACCGCAAATGAGAGACGTAAAATATTGTGATAATATTCTAAAGCATGAAATGAATCAAACGCTAAATGAGTTTTTGAAACTTGAAACATTCGCGTACATTAAATGCGCATAAAAGTATTTCTGTTCGCATTCACATGCGCGTGCACGCTCGCACATAATATTTTCGTATTTGTTGGCGCAACGCATTAAACAGCGCATATGCAGCCGCCTGCAATTTGTTTTATTGGAACGAAGCGGGGGAGGTGCAAAAGGAGTAAACTAAGTCGGCAATTCAGCTGCGAATCGAATGAAAGAGCAGCATGCATGCGCTTGTTGCGCGTCTCGAGTTGCCGCGCACATCCTAGTGGTGCGCTGCTTTACTTGCCGTTGCGTTACGCTCAGTAGAATGCACTTTGCGAATGAACAAAAACTGTATTACTGCGGGGTGGATGCAAAACGACGCACACGCTTTGGACTCGCATTAAACGCATGTCGGCGTCGTTGACGTTCGCGTAAAGCCCATGCGGACTATTTAATGAAAACGTAATTATGCCTCCTTTTATTTCAATGGCTACCCGAATACGAAACCCAGCACGAATTGCAGCTTACGCACTTTGTTCAATTAATACTTATTTATACATTTAATTTAAATATTCTTGGAAACTCACATTATAAAATAAAATTGGAATTTTTTGAACAACTGCACTTTAATATAAATTCATACCAATTTACCCACTTCTTTGAATTTAATCATGCATTTTATTAGCAGTAAATATTCATTTTTCGCTGAATTTATAGCTAAACATGTAACAAATCTAGTAGACTGGCTATGTAGTTTGCGTTACGCGGAAAATCGCTATCCCGCAGCGCACCGGAAGTGAGCGTTAGTGAAGGAAATCGGCTAATCTAATCGCGCTTGCGTATCTTGCCGGATCCCGAAACATTGTTTCGCATTATTTCCGTTCTCGAGCAGGTATGCTCATCGCCAAATGAATTTATTACATCCGGCTCGGATTCGCACTGACAGTGCGCGTTTTACATCCGCACGAAGGACGATTTTGTCCTTCTCCTTCTCCCAGCCTTTTACAAAACTAGCCTCGAGACTAGTTGACTTACACTACTAGCAGCCATTCAAGGCAACGCAAATAGATTTAAATGCGAAGAAACACTTGAGAAATTCTTCAAGTAAACGCGCACAAAACGAATCTGCAATTGTGTTGTAATTTATTCTCCTTAATCCTTGGCTCCAAATGTATTTCACTTAAAAAATAGTGTTTTTCCTAACAATTATTTCCGTAACTTTTGAAATTTAGAATATTTTTGGCTTAGCGGAAATAGTGTTGAACCTCCAAGGACATCTTTTGTACTCTTAATGTAGCATTTCCTTCCTGCTTGAACAAGACGTGGATGTCCTGACTGCCTTCCTGACGTGAAGAAGAATAAGAGAGGCGGCAACAACGCGCAGCTAGTCATCAAAGCAGACAAAATTACTCTAGCGTTACTTAATGCAACGTTAGCCGCGAATGCTTTTGTTTGTTGTATACTTAGAGCAGTTACGTCTTATGCGTGCAGTGTTGAAAGGCGGCAGCATGCCTTACGCATGCAGTACGCGCGAGAATAAATTCGCCGCCGCCACCACCAACGTGTGAATACATCAAGCCAAACTAAGAGCGAGTTTAATACGATAGCGTTTGCTTCAGTCGCGAGTCGCGCAGCAGGTTTAACGTAAATTCATAATCTGTTTGCAAATTATTACACGGTAGGTGTTCGCGTGTTTACTCAACGTTTCACTTAGAGCCAAGACGTCGGAGTGAATTTCAGTTTGCAACAACAACAACAACAATAACAACATCAGCATCCAGTGCAAACGCGCAATAAGCGGCAATCAACATGAATTATTGCGCAAGTGTCTTCATTAAAATAAATATTGTGTTTTAGACAAGCAGCCCTATTAAAATTTACATTATGATTTCAGGTGGAAACAAAGCGAGTATGCATTGTTTCTAACTGAATATACAGGATGCTCCAGCTCGACGGATCCTGATCGAGAATGCTATTGTAATGATTGACAATGTGGAAATCTGATTGAATCAGCATGGTGTCGCACTTGAACACGAGATGTGCCGATAATTATCAGAAGGACACATCGAGAGTGACTGAGTGACTGACTTGACTCACTTTCGAGTGTGTAAATCGTGATTGAACAATTAATATCAATCTAACTGGCGCGCCACCTAATTACGCATTTCGGTCAATCAGAACACGCACGCATTTTGGCACATAAAGCCGTCTCCTAATTAATTCACACACATTTGCATTGCGCGTCGCGAACGCATTATAATGCATAATCCATTCATCACTTAATTTAATTAATCAATGTTGGTAATCTGGCGACGTTCAATCAAGATGTTTCAAATGATCACGTCACTTTGCATTTACAGCCATCATACAACGATTTAATTCCATTTTTATATTTCAACTACTGTTCATAATGCTATCCCGGAAATGCTCAGTTTCATGAAGTTTGGAAGTAGTTTAATTGTATTCCAGAAATGCTAACCTAAAATTCAATAAAATAATGAGTAATTCGCTATTACCTATATGTAGTGCCAAATACTCTGGCAAAAATTAGGTTACGGGTACAACATATAAATAGTTAATTGAAACACAAGTTAGATTAGCATGGTTAGTTTAGCAACATGAACTAAAATTTGATGAATTTATTAGCAATCTGCCAGTCAATAACTATAGTGTTTCCGCAGTTAATTGGAAATGAATCTGTAATATTAAACATTCTCTAATTATTGTTTGGTTTTCATGTTTCACAATTGAGTTTCCTTATTGATTTGCAGTGGTTATATTCCTGCAATGCTTGTTTTAATAAAACGCCATCTACAAGAGCCATCAAGCAATATCATTAGAGTTATATGTGTTTTAACCCTAAATTGAGCAGACGCCCTTTAGGCTCTTTGCACAACGCCACCCTCGGCGGAAACGTCGTAACTTTAAACAAATGCCACTCACGCACATTGCGCGAGA
This sequence comes from Aleochara curtula, assembly GCA_963978815.1. Classification (NCBI taxonomy): domain Eukaryota; kingdom Metazoa; phylum Arthropoda; class Insecta; order Coleoptera; family Staphylinidae; genus Aleochara; species Aleochara curtula. Next base: position 11,055,936 of record OZ022216.1, on the reverse strand, counting down.
GCAGATGTTATGTCTTCATATCGCCGAAGCACCACGCGCCGAGGATGTCAACATATTTGATGCAGCTGGTGACAAGATAATGACGACGGGTCCTTGAAGACCCCGGCCGAAATTAAGGACAAACTCTTAATAATCCACAAAGTGCTGCGACGTTAACGCAAGGGAAAAAATAACAACGCACCCAACTTCCGCAATTTTCCCGTGCAATTAGCACTTGGCGGTTATTAGTACTCAAATTAAATTTGAATTTCCTACCAGCTTCAGCCGCCCGTCAATGATGACGATACATTTCCGAATTGTTCAAGCGCAGCCACGACTTACCTGCAGACATAAGAGAAACAATTAATTACTTTGCAGGTTGCATGAAAAGTTTAATGACAAATTTGGGAATAAAGTGAAAAGTTGTCAATATAGTCGTTCCGTTCAGCGGCGGGAACAAGTGAAAACTTGGAATTTATTATCCGACCGGGGATGGGTGAGATTGTATGAAAAGGGATGATGGAACATGAAATGCGTGCACAATGAACACGCCGGGGTTGCTGCGGGGTGGGTTGGAGGAAAAGAGTGAACGGGAGGCGGTTGATATTAATTCGTCTGATAAATCTGCGGCTGCTGATGGTATAAAATGAAGGGCCAGATGCGTGCTACGCAACGAGGTGGCGGTGGCGGAAGGAGCGCGGGGGATGAGGAAGCGTGATGAAAGTTGCCGCCGCCAAAGAGGCGAAGACAAAGGCACGCGTACAATGCATAACACGGTCTGCCATTGAAAGATGTGACTGAAGTGTTTCGCCTTGTATTCGCTATTAATACACTCGATCATAAATTTTCGTGGAACATCAATTAATTTGAAAATCTCTTACAAATTCATTGTTCTATTATTATTAAGTATCAAAAAACAAAAAGCGATCAAAAACACAAAAACTTGAACAAACGCATAACGATGAAGCTTGGGTTTCATTGAATTGTACCAATTTCGACCTCCTCCCAAAAACCACCACCCCATGAAACTATGCCAATATCTGCAACGGAGGCATTAATAAACGAAAAGGCAATCAGGCGAATAAAGCAATATTGAGAAATTCGACGCCATGACTTCGGAGCCGCCGCTCGTAGCAAATTCCCGGCGTCCGAAACAATAACGCAATTATCATTTTCGCATAAATACAGCAGGAGCACGAATAGCTGCGGCCGGCGTCGACGATTATTGTCCTGCCTAAGTCATTATTTATCGCTTGCACATGGATTGCGAATTGTTCGAACGGTTCGAGTGCAAGGCCATTGTAATTGCAGCCGACGTGTGCATACGGCGTGTGCATTAGAATTCGCGGAATGGACAGTTGGCAAACATCTTTTCAGCGTGCAGTTAGTATGCGGCGCGAATGCAGATGACCGGCAAAGTTTCATATTTCAGTGCAATGGGCGCACGTACGCGCCGCGCGTCCTGCAAAACAATGTTGCTTGCTATAGTAAAAACTTGCTTATCTCCTGCATGTATTTATACTCTCTCGGCATGCATTGTTTCAATGTATTAGGACGTACGGCGAATGGAAGTGGAATTAAATTAGCGTTAGTTGCACGTTTGTTGCCAGTTGTTTCGCACGAAATGCTTAAGGGAAATAAACTATCTTTGCGTCCCTTTGTGCCGCTGTGCGACGATGATAATTCACCTAATATGACTTTATATTCATTTTGCAAACTGCGTGCTTCCGAGTATTCATTAAATTATTTTATTGCTATTTACTTATATATTGATTACTCATTTAACCAATAAATTAATATCAATAAATCAAATGGCATAATTAACAACATTAATTACCATAATAAACGGTAATTAATGCTGGAATATGTTTATTCCGGTTTAGAGTTTTAAATTTTAATGCACAGTCTGTTTAAGAATAGTTTGGAATTGCGAATAGTTGGCGTAAAACACAAAAAGCAAAGATCAGTTTGCCAATTTCGAATTCGAGCAAAGACGAAAAGCGAGCACAATGGCATTCGCATCGTTTGCGAGAACGATAAAACTGATGCTATTTACTCCCAGATATTCTAGCTACCGAAGAACATCCTTCTGCGAGCAGACGCAAACAAATAACTTTGCCATGCGTTATGTGAAGTTCATCCTCGGCCAGAGTTTCGATCAAATCAACAAATTGCGCATTTCATGAATACGGACCAAGGACATTTGTTTGTCAAAATAAACAATGACAATACTTTGACTTTGCGAATATTTCATGCTTTGCCAATTTAATAGAGTATCTCAATTTTCTGCTATCCACTTTTCATCGGACATAAATACGCGAGAAGGAATTTTAAAAATGCAGTTTGAAATTTGTGCCACTTATCAGAAGGTAATAAATCCGAAATGAATCTGTAATAATTGGCTCGGGTTCTAATTGTTTCCCTTATAAATATTAAAACGCAGAGTGCACGTGAAGCATCGTAATTAAATTGTTCGGGCGGTGAAGAATATTTGATGATTTTAATTAAGTCATTGCGGCATCTGCGACGACGCCAGGTTTCATACCTGTGAGACGACGCATAAAGGTAAGAAAGTAAGAAATCTCCTCGCGTCGGGCGTGTGGGTGAACAATGCTGGGGCGAAGTTGGTGCGGCCGCAACAATGGGCTACCGGGCTTGAGAAAAGTCTTAAAAGTTTGCACTTGAGAGCGCCCACTCGTTCGTTGGCTTGGCGTGCATGTAGGCTTTTACAGGATATGCGCAAAAGTCGTCGGCAAGAAGAAGAAGAAGACGACGACGACGACGAGAAAGTTGCTGAGGTTACCGCTGAAGTGTCACGAATATGGATTTGGAGCCGAATGTCGCTTCTCATGGCATGGCGCGCCGCAGAAATCCATTTCGACGTCTCTCTTGGGAGAGATAATTTACATGAATAAATATTTTCACTTCGATTCTACATTAGATACTTTATTGCTTTGCCGATATTTTTATTTTATTTGTTTGGATATGTCAAATTTTATTGGAGCGTCAATAATACGCATTACAAATATTTTCACAAGAAAATATACCCACCCACTTCCATGCTGAACTATATAAATTGGGTTAGCTTATTTCTCGTTAATTAATTTTGTTTTTATGACGAAATACTTAATTTATGCGCTAATTAATTTTTAAGTAAATGATCCAAAATATTAAGGGAAATTACATTTACATAAGTTTACAAAAATGCAAAATATTTTTAACTTCATATAATATAATTTGAATTTTGATATTCATCAAATCAACTTTGTTCAACTTTATAAATTAATATTGGATATTTATTTTATGCACAAATTTTAATGAAACTTTTAATGATAGAATATAAATTACAGAAATAAATCAATACCGATAATGTATATTAAACCTATGAGTAACCGCTCATAAATTTAAATTTCATCAAAAATTTTAACCTCGATTGAAATAATGTCAGTTTTAATAGCAACAACACATAAGGAAAACTATTATAGATAGAATGTATTTTAATGGTGAAAAAATATGGTGGTGAATTTGAAAGGTATGTGGCTCCATCTGCTATTGTAGAGATGGACATGGATGATAATATTGTTATCAATGGATAATGTCGAAAAACCATAAAACAGCTTTTAATGGATAAGCGCATTAAAAGCGTATTTGTCGCAAACGTACAAATGGGTGATACGACATTCAGTGGAGGGTGGCAACACGCCGCAAAAAAATTATTGGTCGTGTCATAAAATTCCAATTAATGAAACAATATGAGATCCCCATGCGTGCATGTTCCACATTTGTTCATCGCCATCCCTGACCCCCAAAATGTACGCATGCGAATTTAATTCCCACGTAGATATGGAACGTGCTTTGTAAGGTTTTGGCCCACCTCGTTTGTTCTGTTTTTTGCAAAACGATTTGCGGTGCCAATTTACGTGTTTTATGGACAATGGAAAAGTTGTTTTTAAGTGCCCCAGGCATGTGTAATAATTGTTAAACAATTCAATATAAGTTTAAAGAGTATTAATTTAAAGTGGCACACCTAATGGAGGAAACGACTGACAAAATATGATTGATAAATATGAAAATCTTGAATTAATTAATCGAAACCCCAAAATTTCCAACAAGTGACCCTCGAAGAGTTAACTATCCTTAGCGGGCAAGTTGTAAGATCGATGACAGCAACCCCTAAACTTGATAGGCCTGACATGGACACTAATAACCTATTTTCCAGACACTCGATTCTGAGGCGAGGCGCACACGAACCCCACAAACCTCAAGCGCAGCAGGAAAGCCAAAACCCTCCACCCTCGTAGACACATTGCGCTCGCAAGCATTGTCCGGAGCTAGCACCAACTATAATTCACGGCGCGGCGCTGTTGGCGGCAAGGAACATCGATTCCGGGAAGAATCTACAGCTTCTTCGTATTACTTATTTCACTTATTGCGTTTGACCTCCGTGCATCCGATGCACTTTATTCGTGCTAGGGCGACGAGAGGTCCAGCCAATAACAAGCTTAGAAAATAAGCAAAAAGCAATTCAGAGACATGAAAAAATAAACAACGGAGGCCACAATCAGCAAAACAAACAAAACGCTCGCTCTCGTTTGTCCGCCTTGTGCGCGTAACGGCGACAAGCAAAATAACACAACACGATGGGAAAAACATCGTTAGACGTTAAATTCGATCAGCGATTGGGGGGCAGCAACGGTGAACGATTTGATCGAGAATGTATGGAGCGTCTCGACGCGGGCGCGCGCGCACAGATTGCGATACAATTTTTTCACTGACAACATAATCGCTTTGCGCGCTCGCACGCTTCACGACGGACGGATGGAAACACATTAAATTTACCACCCGTATACACGTGTGTGCACGTTCCCTTTGAGTGCTGTGTCAATGAAAAATCCACACGTACGTTTTGATAGAAAAGTGCAATAGGCGGACCATCCGGACTCCGGACGCCAGCCGCCGATCTCTCATCCCTCATCCCTCATCCTCTTCGTGCCCGCTCCCGATTTCGTTTGCCCGTTCCCGCACCGCTATGTCAGTGCATCGCTATATATTGCCGAAGGTGGTAAAAAGCTCGCAATATATACGAGCACCACGCTATTATATTGAGAATTTATTGGAATTTATAGAGCCCATGAGAATCCTTCATCCCTTACGTTTTCCCATCGCTTTTTCCACTTTTTATATGAACTAACGAGGAATGTAAACTTATTTTGTCTTTTATGTGCAAGTATTGACAACAATGACATATTTCTTTTCTGGTATATCATAATGTACACACATTTTTATTAAAACCCATTTTTAATAATATTTTTGCCCGCGTTTTGTCGAGACAAATATTATATTACCCAACATATCATCAAACATTCCAGTTTAGTATAAAAAGTAAATAATTATTAGGAGGGATCATATCAGCAAAATTTCAAATAACACCCTACATTAAAGTGATATCTTTCTGGCAACTTTTTATCACTAAACTTTAGTTATCTATCTATGAATTGTGATCAAATTTAATTATTTAGGCAATTAACTTTAGGTGCAATCGGAATCTTCTATTGGCAACCAAAGTCTAGCAATTTTCAGAAACTAGCAAGGGTGCAGGAGGGGTTAAGAAAGTTTATTCTAATTTTAATCCCCACTGACTCCTATTGCCTGGCTTACCAGTACGTACTCTAAAAGCAATTCTATTTTATTGAATAAGTCATTTTTCGTATTAAGAAGTAAAAAAATAATCATTGAAAATCTTTTTATCAGAATTGATGGAAGATATAAATTTTATTTTGTCATTAATGGACGAAGAATGAAAAATTACATGATTTAGCTAGCGGTGGCAAGGGTTTTCCAGATTCAAAAATGGCCGTATTCTTAGCGGCAAACGCAAAGTGGCGCTGATTGTTATTGCGCACACAAATTCAATGCACGCAGCAGCTGCCTGCATATTCGATGAGTCGTAAGTGGAATGCCTAGTCAACAAGACGAGTCAACTAACTCGTTCACTTTGCTCCTGGTTTCCTTTTCTTGCGTATTTGCCTCGTCAGTGTAACATAAATTTCCCCCCAACTCTCCAACCATTCCTGCACACTCCACCGTGTGCTCCAACGTGTAGTTTTTTATGGCACTTCTTTAATGCGAGCCAGAATGTTTTCTGAACGTCGTTCTCTGAACCATGCTATCGACGAGTCTCCGCCGGCAAATATGCAATTGCATAATTTATTATCCCACGTGCACTTAAAACTTGCACAATGGGCGCAAACACACGAACGAAAAAGTTTAATTTCGTGTTTTTGCCGCGGGCCGTCTGGAAAAATGTTGAGAGATTATACACAAATGTTTTTGTGCAACCAGACTACGATGTTATTATTTACTTGCTTTGCTTGACTAATAAAAGTCGCGCTTTTTCATGCGTGAGACGTAAATGGACGTCAATGCAGAATGTTGCAGATGAATATCAAGATGAAGAAAGAGCGCAGTAGAAGAAAAACGCTTTTTGTGAGCGTTCAACGGCCAACTCGTCGGGTATCTCAATGTTTTAATTAATTATGTAATCATTTTTTCACGCTTTTCAGTCTCGCTTTTCTACTTTCATTTTTGCGAATGAAAAGACGTAGCACTCGACGTTGGAAATCTAATAAGAAAAATGTCCTTAATTAATGAAGGACATGTGCTTCATTAAGAAAATTACAAAATGTTACAGTGTAGCTAAATAACTTACGGAAAAATTAATTAATGCGTTGGCTTCGAGAATATTTCATAAATTCAAGAACCGGAAATAAAAGATTTTTGAAAAATAGAAACAAGAGGTGTTTTTCTGTTGCAGTAGGTAAGATAAAATCATCTGAAATGAGGCGTAGATGAATGTATCACACGGTATGTACCTACACGTGTATCATATCACACCCTTCACTTGACAATTTACATGTGATGAATGCGAAATAAATATGTTGCGTGCCATGCACTAAGGGGTCGTAAGTGACGCGCAATGGCGCGCGCGAAAAATGGCAACGCTGGATGTGACGACGGCAAAGGACACCCATAAAAGAGAAGACCCTTTATAAGTGTATGTATGTATTCAAGTTGATAAAGTGCGCAAGTGTATTACACACGTACCCATCCACCCTCTAAACGAATGCATGCAAAAAAAGCGCGAAAGACTCGGGGGCGAATTTCGTTTTATATGTGTTTTGAACGCTCCCCGGTGCGCGCCTATATCTTTTGATGTTAGCATAAAATTGTTACAAAAAAATGAACAAAACAAAAATCATAAATTACCAATATGCGTTATGCACAAAATAAATAAATTTTAAAAAAATGTTCAACTCGTTAATTTTTATTTGTTGCATGCCCAATAAATAAATGAACAGCATGCTTGTTATTGTAACAAATAATTATTGATTTTAGTGCTTTGGAAATTCAATTATACGCGTGCAGCAAGCTGAAAAACAACAAATTTCTGCCAGACGGCTCAACGAAGCGTGAAGCATGTAAATTTTTAATGGAAATATTATATTTGCGCCCTATTTTTTTGCGACTCGTTGAAGTGCGCAACTAAGCACAACTGTTCAGTGATAAATACGTGAACGAGAAATAACAAAACAATGTAATAATAAAACAATTCCCAACTATGCATGCTATCGATATTTCAGCGTTAGTGCAGCATTTATTGTTATGATGCACTTTTTTTAGTTTTGAAAATTAATAATTGGCATCGTGTAATGTTTGGAAGCGTGTAAATATTTCACGCACTTACGAACAACAATATTCAACAAATACCTGGAACATGGAATATTCCGGGGAAAATCTGGTTACCCTTGAATGCTTGCAAAATATACAACAAAATGTGTCAAGTGCGAAATGTATGAAAATTTATCTCGTTGCAAAATGCCGCGCATAGACGCAGGATGAAAATATACGGGTGCCGGCAATGGTTGGGAAAATATTCAAAAATGACAAAAATGAAAAACTTTCAACACATGTGCGGCCTTTACAGTGTTGCCACTTGTTTTGTACAAAATTCCGCGGATTTTTGTTTCGCCCACGTTTATTCGGTTTGCAGCAAATGCTGAAAATAGTCCACAATTGAGTTTTATACGTATACGTAGTATGGATTTAAATATAACCTAGAAAAAATGTTGAAATTTAATTTATCGTAGTTGTGAAACAACTGCCGCCGTGTTTACAACAACAACATAGAGGAAAAACAAGAACAGCAACAACGACGTGCCCAAACGGCCGGACACAGTTATAATATATTGTATATAATTTATAACCTCTGGCTTTATAATAGGCTGACTTTTGCTGTTGGGGATGACGCGGAACTTATCCATGTGTTGGTGCGTAAAGTCTCGGTCTCGCGGGAGGATTCACGCTCCTGTGGGATCCGTTCCAACAGGAACGAGTTGTGGCATGTGGTGCGCCACGCAAAGCGCGCTGCTCGCGAATAAAAAGCGTCGGCGTAACGAGCTGGACGAGCCAAAACATTACAACTATAGCTCATTGTGCGTTTAATTGTTGCGAAATTTATCAGTGAGAGGAAAAGAAATGTTTGTCACTTGCCAGGACGATCGTAAAAAAATAATAGCTCGGTTATGTTGCTTTATCTCTAATTCGAACGTTGGTGCGCCATGCTTTAATTGTTAGTGCGTTATCTTTGATGATTTTTTTCTACGCGTACCGCCCAGAAGGATGGAGTAGCGACTGCAATGGTTAATAAGGAAAAAATTTATCGGTGATAAAAATTTTATGAGCGAATGTACGCTCATGTTTATGAAGCATTTACTGATAAGCCGATTATAGTGGAAATGTACCAAATATTGAAACGCAGAAATTGTTAAATTATTCTATTAGTGCCTATTACTTCCTATATTTTCTGTCATTATAATTTTTACAGGCTATAAAATTGCACTCGGAAATAAAATTCGAAACGCTGAATTAGAATTCATTTCAATATTTTGTTTAAAACTCGAATAACAAAAAAAAATTAGGTACATTAAAAGTATTTTTACGTAAATAATAAAATAAGAGGTCAATGTATTTTTAAGAGGAAAAGTACACAAAGTTAAACAATTTACATTCTTGACGTAAAGTACGTATAAGTACAAAAAATTCAACAAAAATGTATATTTCGGGGATTAAAATGCCAAAGTATTAGAGTGTTTTCATATTATACGAACGAATATGAACATTGTTGAAAACATGCGTTTAGTGTGTGTGTGTGTGCGTTTGCGATCTGTAACAAAGTAAGGGCAACATTGTGCGCGCAATAACAGCCCTCAGGTGGTTATAAAAGAGTCAGTTTGTTTTCTTGAAGCGTCGCCGACGCCGCCGCCGGAGAACGCGCGCCCGCCCCATTAGGAAGTGCTGAACACACAAAACGAGGTGGGAAAAAAACGTGCGACGTGCCATACTTCAATCTTTAACGTACGCCCCCGCTGCTCGTAAACAATACGCGTTGACGTATTGTACGCGTAGTGTCTCATTGCGCAATTCTATTCATTAATGCATTTTCTTCAGCGCTTTGTGCGACAATTCTAAGACAATTGCATTCAGAAATGGTGCATTAACGACGCGAAAACTGCATTAACGCTTTTATCCTTCAGGGTAAAAAATTAATTGCTAATTAAATATGCAGCAGCCAAGATGATGAAAAACGAAGCAGTTTTTATTACAATTTTAATTAAGTGTTGCATCACCTCTTCAGGAAATAGTTTTTTGTTTGTTAAAGAATGTTTAAGTTTTGCGATTCTCCAATTCAACCGTTGGCAAATTTTTTTGGAACAATTTGCAATATGAGAGAACTTTTGGAAAAAGGAAGAATAGACGACGAATGCGTGCAGTTGGCACCGTGGAGCACCACAAGTTTTCGGGATGAAATTGTTAAAAACTGCCAACAGACGGCATGCAACTGTCGTCGAGTCGTCAGAGTTGCGTTAGCGTACGAGCGTCAACAAGGCGTCGCGACGACGAGCGGGAAAACGGTGGAAAAAATTGTTTCGTCGCTCTCCTTTTTTTTTCTGAACGCCCAAGTCACACAATATAACTTGTGACACTTGATGATAAAGCACGTATTTTGTCCAAGTTGTGGGCGAAGAAGTTGCGAGCGCACGAGAGAAGTTTTTATTAAAATGAATTGTTTAACGCGGAAAAAATAAAGGAACACCTGCTCCACGAACGGAGCATTTACTGTTGTCTATAACATGGTAAAGATTTAACAATTCAAATTACGGTCTTCCTTCCGAGTGAAAAAATCAACTACGATGAGATTTCCGCTTGTAACTGCTCCGCTTCATTTTTCATCAACGCGCGCGCGCGTACAGCTAATTACAAAACGGGCGTTCAAACTTTTCAACTTTCGTCCTGACGTAGCGTAAAAACCTTGAGCAACTATTACGGCCATGATGTTGGCGATGATGGAGGCAAAGGATTCAAGGAGCGCGGCCGAGAAGAGAGTAAAAATTAGCACTTGTAATCAGTGGCGCGTTCAGAATTCGCTTCACCGCCATGATTTCCGCTTGTTTTTCGCTAAATATTCCGCCTTATTTAACTTAAACGGTTGCCTTGTATGTGCTTTGCACGTTTGCGACGAAAACAAATACAAAGTCAGCAGCTATTCGGTCGAAGAAGTGCGCGTCGTTTCGAGTTTTTATCCATTTAAATTGCTTATCTGCGAGTGCACGAAGAGAGATGCTGATTAAGTCCTTTACGTCTACTTCTTTGCCAGCAAAGTGTAGAATATACGTTAAAAACAAGCATCAGATTCCAGAAAACTTTTACTAAATTCTTAAAAAGCCACAGTGTAGTTTTGCATTTAACTTTTATTTTTTACTCACTCAAAGTGCTACCACAATAGTTTATGATTTTTAATCACACTCGTTGAGGCACTCACCTGAAACAAAGAAAAGGAAATTAATAAAATATTTCATCAAATTTGAGAGTTGAGAACTTCTAATTAAAAACAACGATGAAATAAAAGTTGGTTAGCGTTTGTGCAAAGTGCAGAGGTTATTATAGAACGTGAACGCAATGCATATAAAAAAGAGGGCGCTGTGCGAATTAAAAGAATTAAACTGGAAATGACACAACAAGAAAACGAAATTAGATTGTTTGGCAGAGCGCGTAAAATCGCGGGCCGTTCGCTTGGCATTTTAATCGTTTAATTGAAGTTGCCGAAAAGTTTAACGCGCCGAACGCACGCACACAGCGACCAACTAAAAATGTGGCAAGCAAACTCGTTTTTCTTTCTCCTTTCTGTTTTTTCCATTTGCGCAAAACCACAATGTGCGGTTGCAACTGCTTCGTCTTGCAGGCCGGTCGTGCTGAAACGCCTTTTCCACCAAAACGAACTGCAAAGTCTAAATGCTTCCAGGATTGTTTTGCATCGCGTGAGGAAGAGTGCAGGGAAACAAGAAACGTATAAAATGCAAAAGCATCGTACAGCTACGAAATTAATTCCCTCCCTCTTGCTGTTGGGTTATAAACGCAACTTCCAAATAGCTCTAATCTTTTTCATGAATATATTAGGTACTAGTCGTACAATTAATCATTGAAATGAAAATTTTGACCAATTCAAAGCTCTCTTCAAGAGTGTGTCTGAAATAGGGGACTTCAAAGAGTTGGTCACATGCATACCAATGAAACCACTGGAATGCGGAAGTAATTGAATCGCTGCTGCCGAGCAGTTTGTAATCAATGTGCGCTCCGTATTTTGTGGCTGGAGTGCTAAAATGCGCCAATTTCTTCTTGCGCTAATTCAATTAACGCATGCGTCTCTTCTTTTACCCACCAAGCGGCAATACACATATTTTACTTTCAAACAGTACGCGTCACGTTCGGCCCAATACAAATACAAATGGGCAATCAATGAAATTACATAAATTATTCACCAACCGGCTGTAAATTGCACGCCGCCCTGCTAAGCGCTCAACTTTAACACGCGCGAGCGCAAACTTTAAACTTTTCAAGTGCTTGAATATTTCACGCCCGTTTTATGCAAAATCGCTAGCCCGCTGCCTTTGCGAGAGTACATGCGAGAATTTGTTGGACAATCCGACGATTCAGAAGTGATCAATCGTTCACAGGGCTGAGAGAAATCGATTCTTAAATGCGTTCGCCAGGAAACTATTTGCGAGACTATTGAAAAGTACATTTTCAAGTTTCGGAATTTAGTTCTCAGTGTCATGAGACATAAAGTATGTACTTGGATTTTATGTCTTTTGTAATTTATATACGTATTCTTAAATTTGTTAATCCAAAACGAAAACTTACTTAAAGAAATCACGTAAAAAATGTAGGAATTTTTTTAAACTAAAATTAAAATTCAAAGCAAATTCCACGAAAACCTTTTATAAATCACGAATTTCTTCGAATATCCTCGACTAATGCGTGTAATAGCGGTACAACGGAAAATATAAATGTATGAAAAAATCAGGCATGGAAAGGTTGCTTTACGTTAACAGAAAAAATGTTTCGTCCTCGAGGAAGTAGAAAAACGAAACGTCGTCGACGGCGAAAGTGTACTTGATGTTTCGACGTTGTTCTTCTTAAAAGTATGCACGGCGTATCGCTTCTTTCGCCCGTGATGGAACCAAAGAACGCGCCTGCTTCGAATACTAAGTAGGTCCTCGAGGAGCGCGCACTGCCGAAAGCGCCAACGACCTCTACGTTTTCGTCCTGCCAGCCAGCAACAGCACTTGCTGAAGAAGTGATCGAGGTTTTACCTATATGCCACGCTTCTATTCCTACTTTTTGCATCGCTATTAAATTTGCAAAATTTCTATATAATCGGTACGTGCATCGACAAAATATTTTTTTTATTCTAGATTCGGAAAAACACACCACCGTTTAGAGAATACGAATATCTAAATGTATAAATTATTTATAAAAAGAATAAATTGTTAAAATATTTATGAATGTAGGTATATAGTTTTATTTCGAGAAACAAAAACGTGTTGCAATTCCGATTGTCATTGCGTATTTTTTGTGCTTTTTTATCGGTTTTCAATTACACTAAGCTGGCAGGCGTTGTCCAATTTATTCGATGGGCATCCATCAGTTTTGGAGATTTATGTCCGGCGTCGTACATACATGTGCAACGAACCGCACTGCACTTACACACAATGCGCAAGTTGGAAACGCGAGTACGACGTTTCGCGTTTTTTAATTAAAACCACACGCGTACGCATTCAATCAAGCACGCGCGCGCTCGGTTAGTTTTATTCTTTATTATAGCACCCGCCATTGCCACCGCTGCTGCCGCTGCCACCTCCACTCGCGCAAAAACAACATATTGTCGCGCGCGGACGCGTTTGCGAAGATCATTTGCAAACATGCAATAAACATGGAACCGCCGCGTTTCAAATGAATTCATTTCGCGCGTACGTACTAAACAAATGCATTTTCGGTGCGCTTGTTATTTTTTCCTGTCGTTCGCATATTAGCAAATTGCATTCATTCATCAAGGTCTAATGCGTTTTTTAATGCACTTCATCAACTTTTGTTTTTTACGACTTGCAAATATGCGAGAGAATTTAATTAAAAAATTTGTCAAAATTGTTAATAGCTTTGTAAAGTATTTTCATGCATTTTTATGTTGCACATTTAATGAGGCTATGAAAATTTAAAAATGATTAAAATTGATCGCGAATTTCGTGCTTGTTCTCAATCATGACGCGCGTGGTTTTTACGATCCAATGCCTAGCAGCACGCTTCCTGCTGTCCCTCCACCCCACGCAAGTTATATTTTGGGATGCAAACGAGAGTGAGAAAAGATGTAGAAGAGTTGCAAACGCAGCAAAAACTCTCCGGCGGGCATGCGAAACTTTTCATTTAAACTTTTAATATTAATCAATTCGCAGTCGAAGTCTTTGCGTCGTCTTCGGCCGAAGCAGGAAGTACAGCACTAAGAGCGCAAGATTTTTCGCATTATCAGTGGGGAAAAACGCACACGAATGAAATATGTACGAGCAAAACGAGACGCGAGCTGCACGAAAAACGAATGCGAAAAGCGCAAGAGTGCGACACGCAAGCGGCACGCTCTCGAGAAATATGTTTAATGGCCCATGGCTGGCAAGTAGAACGCGAAATGCTAAAATACATAAAATATGTGCTGCTGCTTTGCGTGTATGTGCATTATTATGTTGTGTAATATGTGTACTTTGTATGTAAAATGCGCACGATCAAGCAACTCGCTGATGTAATTCTTTTTCTCCGGCTTTCTCTGTGTTTCATGCAAACACCGCGCTTTTCAGGCTATCGCTTTCATTATAAGTTGCAGACTTTTGTTTAAATTTTCACGCAAGCAGAGAATACATTTTTTTCGCATAACTTTTCTATTTTTATGGCTAACCCAGTCTATTCATAATGAGCATTATTAATCGCTCTTATATTTTATAAATTATTACCCATAAATTCTTGACATTGTTAATTTTAATTAGAATCCGGTTAAAATACCTAATGCAATAGTTTTTCTCCATTCATCTTTTATATTTCTTCATTCCGTTGCAGCCACACAAAACCACTGCGAGAAATATGTGCGCAAGAAGATCAGTGGAGTTGCAAGTAGCAAATTGCAAAAATTTCCTCTTTACGAACCGGGCACTGTATGTGCTAGCAGAATTCATCTCAATTCGTGCGATTTGCACGCTTTGGGCGCGCACAGAGCGCAAAATATAAGTAGAACGATGGAATGAAAATCTTTGCTTTATTATCCAGCTCCAACTATTCTTCTACTGTTCGCGCGAATGAATGTTTTTTCATATCGAACAACTCGCCCGCATTTTTCGCATAGCGCACAACTGTGAGCGCCGGAATGAACAAACTTGCAAATGAAGAACGAAATGTTTTCTTTGCATTTGCTTTGTGCGTTAAAATAAAGGCAAAAATGCGGAGAAAAAAGTCTTAGGCTTGAATAGAAAATACTTAGCACTTTCTATTGTCATCTGCTGTTTGCCTTCTAACCAAAGAAATGATTTTTTTTGTCATTTCCAAATAAATATAAAATTGTTTTTTTATTCATCATGCGTACAAAGTTTCTCAGCGGATAACCACTAAATTTCCGGTTTGTTGAACACAAAAAAACAAACAACTAAAAAAGCGGAAGAACATTAGATGACATTATTTATTAATATTAAGTTATATGAGGGCTTAATGTATCTTTGTATCTATGAAAGAATATGACAAGTGATATTTATACCTAAGTAAATCGAGCTTGCTGAGAAAAGTCATGATTTTCCTAAATATTATCCTTGCTTGGCGCGACCATTATGAGGACATCGACTTTTTCGCATTGTGTATTTGGTGCGATCAGCAAGAGTGCGGGTAACGGCTGCTCACCAAAGAGCTTGTACGAATGTGTGTTATGTACCTCGAAACTCGGCCAACTTCTTCGCCCCGCTGCGTGTGACGAAATATTTAGCTGAAGGAAGGAGCGACCGCATTGTGAGGTGGCAGCGAGCCAAAATCCTTTCGACCTGCATTATACGCGATATCTTTTTCGGCGTCGCCCGTGCCGCCGCCAAGAGGAAGGAAAATTGATACTTTTCGTTGCGCATCGTGCTTAATGCGCCCTCGCACCGCCGCCGTTTTGTGAGCTTCGAATACCTTTCCCTGAAACGAATGAATGCTATCGAAATCGTACAAACCCAAAAGCCACAAAGAAATAAAAATAAAGTTGGTGTTGCTCGCACTAATAGAAAAATTTATGTCAATTCACAAACACCCTGTAAGAAATAAGTATACCTCTTCTTATAACATTTACTTATATTTTGCTAAAGAAATATTTCTCTCATGAGATATGCAACTTTTTATACACCATTTCGGCCCGTGTGTACTTTAAAGTATCTTTGGATGTTTCACATTTTTCAATGGTTCTCCTTTTTTACATTTTGTTGTTTCTTTTCACATTCCTTCGAAAAGCGTCACGCAATGCGGTCCTTAATATCACATACAAAACGCATGCATTTTCTCTTCATGAGAGGAAAAAAAGAAGAAAAACGGCAATGAAACTGAAGGAGGACGAGAGACGAGCAAGAGAACGAAGGTGGCTGGCGTCCTTCACAAAAAGCGCCTTCTATGCTCGGTGGGAGCGCAACAAAAAAGGATTTGTGTAAATTCTAAAGGAAATGATAAATCGAGAGGAAATTATGAAACGAATTTATGATGGCTTTCTTCTTCGCGCGCTTTGTGCGTAAGAAAATCGCAACCCGAAAACGAATGACAGCTCGAGTGACGTTGAGCAAAACATTACAAAAGTCGGAACACAAATAAATGTTCCGCATTTTCCTGCATCATCTTGGAAGATTTTACATATAGAGTGTAAAGCTCGGGCGATTGCGGTTTTCTTTCTATTATTGTCTTTTATCAAGTACTTCAGACTCGGACAGTTTGAAGCCACTAATAAACGCGTTGCAGTATAATTATTTAAACATTAAATAGAGCCGTTTTAAATGGAACGTTTTACGGCGTCGGCTTATGGCGTTTTCCATTAGGCGAGAACGCACTTGACGAGAGCAAGGAAAGCTTCCAACTTTCCTTGCTCCTTCTTCGCATCGCGTTGCGTTTACGCCTTCAGGGGTGCGCTGAGTAGATGAGCGAACCATAGTCGAATCGTAATAATAAACGCGGCAAGTGGCTGCGAAAAGTGCTCGTTTCCTCATTTAGATAAAAATCCCATTCGTTGCACAGCGGACGCCACTTTTGCAATTTGCTCAAACTTAACTTGTCTTAGGTACTAGTTTAACACTAGAAATTTATAATAAATAAAAAATTTCCTTTATTCACTTTTCATTAGCCTTCCATATTATTAAGTTAGTAGGGATATTATAATATATGATGTAAGCCTTTCAACCCGGAAATCAATCAATGTTGACCTGTCATAATTCAGTTTTTGTACGCTTTGCAGCACAACAAATCACATTCGTAGCAAATAGGGAAAGAAGCAAATCGCTTCGTATGCCCATTGCAAATGTATACGTGGAACAACACACGATTGGATGTTGTTTTGTTGCTGATGGCAGCACATGTTTGATATTTCGACGAACGCTAGCGAAGCCGGAGAGAGCCAGCCAGGGATGCATATCGAAGTGAATTATACGACTGATACGTATGATAGAGCAAACAAAACAGGGCAGGAACGAAAGGGGTGGAGGAGGAACACGAGGAAGCATGACATGTACACGAGAATCAACTCTAGGAATCGATTTCAATTGTATTGTTCAATGGATTCGCAAAGCGCGCTTGACTTCGTCGAGTGCAGAGAAGCATCAGCAATTTCTGATGTTTCATTGTATCTTCTCACTAATAAATATATAATCATGTTCGGGGAAGACTCAATTTTGATAACACAAACAACAATAGCAATTTCAGTATCAAAAACAATGCGGCGATGTAATGAATTGTTAAATGCATTAAAAGTGTTTATGTTTTAAATATTTATAAAAAGTATATTGCTGTTGTTTTTTACTTTGTGTTTATTTATTATGTTTTGCAGGTACCTACGTTTATGCCTTTTATTTGTGTCATCATGCCGCTATATATTTTTACTTGCAATTTTTTGTTTGTTCGGCATTATTTATTTTAGCATTACTTTTATCCCGATGGGCAGCTCGTTATCAAAGTTTTGAGCTCGTTCAAAAATTGAACAAAACTCTTGCACCACAAACACTTTAGTCTCGTAGCAGAAGAGCAATGAGTGAGTACTTTAAAGTTGTCCTGTTCAGTTTGATTTTTTACCTTTATCCTCTTGTGTTCTCATTGCGGGGAGAGAGTGCACGTTAAGTCGTTCACCAACTTTTGTTGTGCGCGTTTTTCTAATATGTGTATTTTATACATAGCTAGCTATTTGAGTTGTAAGGAACGCTGACGCAGGCCACGATGAAGCACACATTTTGTCATAATATTGTTCCAGGTTTCCGCTGTTCGTCTGCGCCCGCATGGAAGGAAGTGAATTTGTGCTGTTTGCAAAAGAAACGTAAAATAACTTGGCTTCGCTCCTTTTGTGCGCTTCTTCTTGCTGTTCTGACGAAACAAATGGAAAAACCACTCGCGCGCCATCATTTAATTTAATTTTTCACTTGACTCTTTTTACTCCGATGCGCGTCAGTAAACAAAATGCTACTTGCGAGTATGAAGATGCGCTGGCTTTATCTGAAGTGTTTCGCCTAATTGTATCGTTAAATAAATCATTTTAATTAAAAATCTAATTATGTGTTTGGCAGTGTGTGTAAGCCACTTCTTTTACTTTGCTTGTTTTTCGCGTGGGGTATGAGTTTATTTTTTATTTGATTTTTCAAGAGATACAAACTTGAATAAGCATTTTTCTTTTTCTCCCAGGAAATGTGTTTCATTTTGTTTTTATTTGTTGTAAAAAGTTTATAGGTATTATTTTTGTTATACTTCCGCAAAAGTAAGAAAAGGGTAAATATTTGGTAGGAACATTGTTTTACAAGCCGGAAATTTGGAAATTTTGTAATTTTGAGAAATTGGATAATAAGGAAATTAGTAATTTTCCTGTTATTAAAATAATAACACATTAGCTGTACTAATTCGAAATATTGTGGAGAATTAAGCAATTTCTGTTTTGAAAAGTAATTTTGTCAGAAATTTGAATCAGGCATGTAAATTCGCCGTTATTTTCAGCGGTTTTACATAACCCTCAACGTGAGCACGTCCTTTACGAAGCACGAACAACAATTTTCATACCGTTGAATGCCTTTTTGTTTATGCGAGACGCGATCGTCAAATGAGAGCGCTTTTATTAGAGCGCGACTTGCCATACGTGCGCGCGCGAGAAGCTCAACACAGCCGGAGGGCATTTCGGGCGCGCTTAATGTGGAAGTAATTTCAGCTCGAGACGGCTGCGGAGGCGGCGGCAGCGGCATATTTGCGCTCGGTGTGTGTCTGCACAAATAAATTACATGCATTTATTTGTTCAGCAACTCTTATTATGCTTAATATGCGTGCGCTGGTTGTTTGCGCGATTTGTTTGCTTGCAATTTTTGTTTCAACTTCCGACCTGTATTTACTCATTATTTGGTAATTTTCTGCGTATTATTAATGTTTCACTTCTACCCTACAATTCGAACCCGGCGTGACACTCCGCTGCGCAAGTTCCTCCAGGGACAATTCTCTGTCTTTGCTTGATGCTTCAGTGGTTTGGCGTCTGTCTCTTTAGACATTTACCGGCGACAAGGTGGAGGGAGAAGGATAACGTCGTACCATCACGCGAGATCGTCACCGACTTTTCGTTCCAGGTGGCGCGGTTCGAGGGGGTGGATGGCCCATCAAGGGGCTGCACGTCACACGCCTGTCATGTTCTCTCCATACATGTCATTAATTCTTGAAGTCCGCGCTGCTCTTCGTGCATCAATCAAAACATGTATGAAGGAAGAGAATAAGAAAACGCGGCGGTTCGTGGCGCAAAACGAAAGTTTCGAGAAAAAATGAAGGTTTCCAGATGTGCAATCAGGGCGAAGCTACTTTAGACTTTTTTTGGATATTCGTTTGACGTTTTATTGATGGACATGTATTAAGGGTTGCATTATGTGAATTGAAAAAGGGTAAATTATTAAAGAAGCATGTTTTGCGTCAAACGAATTTAAAATTTAAAACGTTAATACATCAAAGACTGTGAAAAACAAACGTAATTTCTTTTTTTCCTTATTAAAGGATAATTAAATGCAGTACTTCACATATGAAAGTTGGCGGCCACCCTGCCGTTGGCACGCACATTAAACGCGGTGAATGCTTCGCTTAGCAAGTTGATCACATCAAAACGTACGGCGGCTTCGCGATATGGCGTATACATGCATCGTAAATTTAGCATAAATTATACATTCAACAACGACAAGAACAAGCATCTCGGAGACGCCCGCCGACGACAAGACGTCACATTCACGCCTTTGTGCATTACGCCAACCAACGCGTACGTAGCATACATCCATCTCACGTACACGTGTGCTAAGTGTCTTTCCACCCTTGAACACGCGTCTGGGTGCTCTTGTTGTCCTCCGCTCGTACTCCATCCAGCAGGGGCGGCTGAACAACCATCACTCTGGCATTAAGCGCGAGCAAACTTACAAAGTGTATCCGTCCCGGAGCAACAATAATAATTCAATATGTACGCGCGCACGTTTGTTTACGTTAAACTGGTTTTAGTGCACTTTAACTTTTCATGGCCTAATTTTATGTGCGCCCGCCTGATAAGTTTAATGTTGTTTTTTCACTGCGTCAATTTCCGGGTCGCAACTGCAAAGCACGGAAAAACGCACTGCGTTCAATTTTGTATACAAAATATGCAATTAGATCAGCAAAGCCACATTTCATTTGTTTTTATGGCATCAAGAACATAATCCCCGCGTCGTAATCAGCGCGTAATCAAAGAGTTATTGCTCACTCCACGGCTTCCTGTGTAATTTCTTCAGCGGCAATCAAATAGATGATCTGTAATGCATGTGCAGTTGCATATAGTCACGCGAGAATAATTTATGAAAATTAAAATTGGAAACGAGCTTGATTACTGCCCTTGTGCAAATCACGAGCGGAGGGTGAGCCAAACACACTTTTCGCACGTCATGCGCCATCAGTCATCGTCTGTTGCCACCTTCAGAAATCTAATTTACGCCCTGCTTGAATTGCATTGACATGATGTGTTTATTAGCAGCAATGTGCGCAAAAAGTAAAACATGAAGAAATGTCAGGCGAAAGTATACATTTTTAATTAAACTTGTTTGCTATTACAGCGCAAATACCACG
Organism: Aleochara curtula; assembly: GCA_963978815.1. NCBI lineage: Eukaryota > Metazoa > Arthropoda > Insecta > Coleoptera > Staphylinidae > Aleochara > Aleochara curtula. The sequence continues at coordinate 11,035,215 of OZ022216.1, read as the reverse complement.
TGACATTCGATGCGCGCGTATGAAAATGTGAAAAGCACGCGAAATAAATAAGCATGTCAATCGCTGACGCGCTAAGAATGAATGAGCTTCTAGTGAATGGCAACAGGGATGGAAGCGAATGTACGCGCGGTCATGATTTGCATGAAAAATTAACTTCTTTCAGTGGTAAAACGCGCATACTGCGTTATGCGCGTGCGATATGAAATACACGTGAGTGAATTTTCCTAAGGGAAGATACGTTTTCTGCTTTCCATTGGGGTTGAAATGAAGTGCGAGGGTGTGAATTTAATGAGGCAGAAAGTTGCTCTTATTTGGTGTGTACATGATTTCAGTAAAATTTGTTGCAAAATTGTCATTTATTAATAAATCACCCGACAGATATTTTCTTCACAAAAAACCTCATGGCCAAATCGAAATTATGACATACCATAATAACGTTTCAACCATGTATTTATTAATGTTGATGTGGAGCAGATGACACCCCCTGGGATGCACTATGTACGAGCATCTGTTCGCACGACGGTGGCGGTGTTCTGCCACTATACTGCCGCTGAAAGATCGTGCAAAGTACAGCGAGCAAACGTCATATATCACCAAACGCATGTCGCGAAAACATAGATCCAAACAACTTGTTTTTTTATTTCCACCAATTCATATTCGGTATTTGTTGTTGGCGGGTGACAGCACACAAGCACGCCATCAACTCCAATGTAATATTAGAGATGTGTAAAAAACAAGGCAGGTGGAAGGAAAAAGACGAAGATGTGAACTGCTTTGCTTATGCGTATGAAGTAATGAATTCAGCCCTTAGTGTTGTTAGTTCTTTTGAAGCAAACGACCGAGTGACGAAGGAGAAAGCCCGACTCGCTAATGAGGAGTTATCATTTTTAAATTGGCTCTCTGGGGTGCATGCAACCCCGGAGCAGCTGATTATACCAGTATTATTGATTTCAACGCACGCAGACGAAATGTCGATGACAAATACGCTTTTCTCCGATTATATCTACGCTTGATGTCTTTTACTCTATTTTTGATTGTTACACTGAACATGCACGGAAAATTTTTCCGTGGAAAATAAGTTTGCTTAGCCTGCCAAATGGCAATTTGTACTACTGCCTTAATTACGCGTAGTTAATATTTTTTCAACCCTCATTGAGTACAAAAACAAAAGAAACTTTCAACAACAGCATTCCGGGCGTGCGCTTTTTGCCGGGTGTAACAAAACATGGTAAAACGAGCGTTTGCGCCCACATCTCATCCGTGCACATCGGCGTAATAAATTCAGCGACATGAATTTGGGATTGCGTGATGAATACAACAACAGAGTTTAAATAAAGTACACACGAGGACAAACAGTCCACCGTCGACGAATGCAATGTTTCAAGGGGAGGCGGAGTGGTAAAAAGGATGGCGGTGGATTGTGAAAGCGGTCGGCGAGTGAAAGCCGCCTGCCCGCACTCACTACAGGGTCGTCCTGCGACGCTTTGTGCAATTGTAGGATGCCTGCCGGGTGGACCCGCAACACGTGCCGCCAACGCATATTCCATTGGCAAGCAGCTTGCACGTTCCTCATCTTCAACAGTAGCGGTGGCGGCGGCGGCGGCAGATCGCAACAATTCTACGACGCACACACATATTGCAAAAAGCTGTTGAGCCGAAGGGCTATGTGTTGAATAATATTTGTGTATCTCGTTTCGTGGATTTAGGATTTCGGGATAACGATTCGCGTGCGCAATGCACGCTCGCACACACTATATGAGTGCGCTAACATACATAGATTTCAGCAGGGCGCCGCCGCCGTACGGCGGCGGTGATAAAAATATATTCAATTTCACGCCGCTGGTGTGTGTCATTCATTCCATGGTTCGTGCACGAAACGACACGAGACGCGTGCCCAACGTGCGCAATATGTGCGTGCCTGATAAATGTGGCACTCAGCGCCGAATTTGTTTCTGGTTCAGTCAGATTAATGTCCGCCATATATGCAAAATTTTTCGCGAATTCCATATGCATATGCTATATGCACGTACGCAGCGCAATGTATGCACGCACGTCATCTAATTTACATTTGATCTGCAAACATTTACGTTTTCACTTCGCAATTGCTTAATTTTTACACTCGTCTGATTTTCGAATAGATTCATTCATACTGCCTCTCTTAATAATAAATTTGTTATCATTATGTGATTTACTAATGGTTTAATGGATAAAGTAACAAATAATAATACTCTGAACAGATTTTTATGCTTTTTTCTCTTTTCCATCATAAATATTTCAACCGAGTTTTATCAGTGATGTTAGAAATAGAAATTTATTAAAACGGGCAGAACTGCACGTGATTTTGGCAATTATTTAGATAGTATTTATGTTTGTTTTCCTGTTATTGAATCAAGGATATTTTAAAACTTGTTTAAAAAGTTTTCTCTTGGATTTAGATTTCTTGATTAAATGTTTTCCAGGCAAATTCTGTCTCATTATTAGTAATTTTCTAAAAATGTTCAACCGAGATTTTGAGTAATCTTAATCAAGTATTAGCGCAAGTTGGTATGCAAATAATGCCATATAAATAATAATAACTCCGCTTTTATTGCATTATTCATTTTAAAATTTATTCATGGTATTCCTGATTAAATGTACTAAAAGAATATCTAATAAAACAATTTCTCCTTTTTCAACACTCCCAACTATTTCACCTTAATGTCATATCAAATGATATTTAAACACGAATAAAACCTGATGACATTTAGAACTGTAATGCGTTCATTTTTACTTCAACGAAATGTTCGCAATGGGAATAGTAATGTGTAATTGGAATCTGCATGCAAATCAAGTGCGTGGTCGTTGTCGTAAACGCTCGCAGCGCTCTCTACTTCCGGCCGCTTCGAGCCACTTAAAACTGATCCAAACAGCGATCACATTGCAAAATAGCTTTGCGCATTTAGCCATTCTAACCACGGAGAATTCGACTAGGAATGATTGATTTTAATTAGATATTAAATTAAACTTCAATAGATATGCTCATCGCCGATAAATTCGTTCCAACTCCTCTGCGCTTACGTGTTTATGAATGTAAATTAATATTGCCACGTGTGTAAGAGAACCTGATAACGTATGCATATGCGTATATGTGGTTGGCAAACAAAATGTTAATAATATGCAATGAATTTGCCGATTCTGCTGATTGCATTTCCATATTTTGTAAAATTCAGCAACGTTGCGAATTATTCCAGCGAACAGATGAAAATTTAGTTTACGAGTTCATTAAGCACTTAATGTATTTTACTTAAATTTATTACCAATTTAGTTTACTTGATTACTGCCACAAATTTACTAAAACTCTGAATATACTTAATAATTTCTAGTTATTTATAATTTTGCAGAATGAAACGCTCTATGATTGACAATTAAAATGTAAATTTTTAAAGTATTATTACCGTTGGCAATAAGTACCTATTTATTATCAAGAATTATATCAAATATTTCAGCCTGAATAAATTTGTTTTAATCATAATAAAAATTATCCTAATATGAAACTTAATTAAGTAAAACTAAAGACATGAATTTCTTAGTCAGGCACATACTTAATTTGCCACGACCCAATATTCTAATCAACCGCACTCGATATCATCTATGTAGTAGGTATATGCATATTAAGAGGGCGAATATGAACGAACTAATGACCACCCTTATCCGGCTAGCATACAAATTTCGGCAGGACCTAAGTAAACAGAACAAGGGAGTTTTATGCGTTTCCACCCTATAACGCGTATGACCGCGCTGAGCTGTGATAAAAACAACTCATTCGCACGCAAACTACAGCTTTAGCATAATAATAAAGTGCTAATGGCATTGTGTTTTATTTTCTGGTTGCAATAATCAAATAATCGTACGAATCGCTCGGAAAAATTAGTTTGGTCAAGCTGCCTGTTTGACGCGGTTTTGGTTTAATTGGCATTAAATTTAATTTATTAGCCTATTTGGTTGCTGCATTTACATGTGTAATCGTATTTATTGATGCTAATAACTTAATAACTTAATTTGCTTATACGTGTGCAATTTATAATTTTTATAATGCTTTGAATGAATAATTGCGGGATTAATAAATTTACTTCGATTTTACAATGCGAACAAATGAATTGTGAATTACCTGGTGCGTACACGTACAGCCGTAAATTAACGAATCTAATGACCGTTTAGCAAACAGTAAGAGAAATCAGGAATCGATAACAACACACCAAACCCGTGCTCACCTTTATTCCAAAATCGACAGGACGAAAGCGTGGCGGGTGGTGTGTGGTGCTTGCCGTACGATTTATTAGAATTGATGATAATTTACAAATTCAGGGGGCGCTGCTTGTGAAATATTGACAACGCATCATTAATTTTCACAGCTTTTTATCCAGGTCTGTGCTGCTTGATTTTTACCGGATCAACCTTTCGGTGGCAACATTCTACGAGTTACAATGTTTAAAACAGTAGTGAATGAAGAACATACCTCATTATTCTTTCATGTTACAAAAAAAAGTATGCAAAAAATTTAAATGAACACTTAAACTTTCACTAAGTGTTTACGTTATTTTTTTTCTCTTGTTTTCGCATGTGAGAAATAAAAAAAGTATTGATAATTGCAAGTAGTGAAAGCATGTTTTCGTCTGGGAAAATTGAGTTGTTTATCGACTTGGTGCAGAGCTCTAGGTATATGGTTGAACTTGTTGTGATGTTGTGATTTCTAAAGTTCCTATCAACAGTATTTGGATGATACAAACAAGCAGTTTAAATTATAATATTCAAATGTTATTATAAATAATATGATTGTTTAGATAATTTTTTTTTGAGAAAACTAGTTGTGGTTGTTTAAAGAGAGATGCAAAGATATTATAAATAATATCATTTGGAATAATGTTAATTTTTCAATATTAAAATTACAAAGATTGTGAAAAATTCTAAATTGATTTTTACAGCACAACAAAAATTGCTACAAAAACCTAAATAAATAAATTAAAACTAGGTACTTATTATCTTTAAGTGTGAATTTCAGTTAATCCCTATATTTATTTATTTATTGCCAAACTTCAAGTGATAAGTGATATTCCCAATTAAACAATTGCTTATACCAGAGTAAACCTACATATATTACTAATATAGTCCTAACTGTAATAGATACAATAAAGGCATGTTAAAAGAAAGGAAAAATAATGCGCGAGAAATTTGCGGCCATAAGAAGAAATTGACAGATATAATAAATTTTATTTAAATCCTTTATTAGGAGATCAAAAAAATGCAAAAATGGACGCTTCCAAATTGTAACAACTTTAAAGATACCGCATAAAAAGCGAAAACGCGTTAGTTAGATATAACAAAGAAGCCGATTTGAATAAGTAATGAGCAGGCGGCGTTTGGATGCAAGATGCTCCCGTGGGAAGACGTCGAAGTAAACTCCTTAAATACGTGTGGGCAACCCGCCTAAGACGCGAGTCCTGCTTGGACGAGAGGACGAAAAGCTTGTTGAGAGCAGCATCTCCTCAGCACGCCACAGTTAGTGTTGTGCATAACGCGCGCTAAGTGGGTAAACCTCAGCTAAGTTGTGCGACTCCTTTGTCGGCGCATTACATTTATCTAATATGCCAGCGATCCGTAGCCGAAGAGGACGAAGGGCTAGGGTTAATGGAAAATTAATTTACAATTTAAATCATCTCTGCTGTGCGCGTATAGTGAGCGTGCATCAAAAATGCATTATTTTCACATCATTCCATCCCAAATCGATTGCTAATCGAAAATCAATTATTACACTATTAAACCTACCACTATTAATACGCGAACTCGTTTTACATTTACTATAAAATCATAATTTCATATTATTATTATTATTATTGCTAATTCCATATTCATTTGTAATTAATTATTTTCTCAATAATATTATCAGTTTAATAATCCACGAGATTATCCTTTATTATCCTTTGCCCTTTTGCTTTGTATTCACATAATTTCTGCTTTGATATATAACATTGCAAAATGCCATCAAATAAATTTAAGTATTAAGAAGCTTTACATTATAGCCCTTTTTAAACAAATTGCTAATTTAATTTTAGTAGTAGGTACTTGCTGTGTTTTTTTTTGTAGGTAACAGACAAATATGTTTTTTATAAATAAACTATTTTTATGTTTAATTGATACACAACAAATAAATATGCAAACTGTAAATATTTAAACGTGAACCATATGGACATTTGCCTAATATTATTCGGATGCAAATAGAAATATTTTATCGAAACGAATAGCAATAGAAGCGCATAATGTTCGCTCATCATAGCCAACTGTAATGTAACGTGGGCTTAATGCAAATTGATAGCGATAATTATATGGCATGTAGGACAATTCCAATTCATTACAATATAAATAAATCCTTTGGCGAAGAGCACGAAATAGTTTATTTATTCTATGCTTTCATCGCATTTACAATTCGAACATGGACAATGGTCATGTGCTCATTATTATTAATCATATTTTAATTATGCTCATTTAAATTACGCATCCGTAGTCATCCGCGCATATGACTGTCAAGTGTTATTCATGCATGCGAATAGGTTTTGCTGCAATTCTCATTCGTATTTCATTATCTATAATGTGCCTGTTTTGTTTTAATGAAATATTTTGTTAGTTTTTGATTTCGAATTAATTTTAACCCGGCATTTATTTGATTATATTTTTAATTTACAGTATTTTCAACATGCTGCAGTAATTAAAATAAAAATAGAAACTATTCAGCCATTTTTAGATGTTGAGTAATTTGAAATCCATTTGATGTATGCAAATAAAAAACTTATCAAAGGATTAGGGACGCGCGTCGGTAATAGATTTTATACACAATTGCGAATACCTTCATCAATTTATATTGACACGTGACATCCGTAAGCAAAAGAACGAATCGCGAGAAAGGAAGACGTAAAAAACCGGAACGGCAAAATATTATAGAATTTTTTGCTCCATTTTATGAATTTGCATTTTATACTTGTCGTGCTACATAATGTCGTCCAATTTGACTGCACAACCTATCTATATTTTTATATGCATATTTTACATGTAGGTAAATACATTATTTATACATGTATATAAAAGTCGTGTATATAGTTACGAGTTATGACGCTTTTCCGCGTTCGTTTTAGCACGTCCGGCCGATTTTCATTTAAAATTTCAGACGCATTGAATATTGAACATGTACTATAAAGTTTTAATTTAGTTTTTCCACAATTTTTTTGCAACATTTATTATTCAGATGTGTGTAAGCAATTTATTAATACACTTGTCTTTTTTATGCAATTGTTAAATATTTGTAACTGTCGAATGCTACATCTTTTAACATTTTATGAAAATATGAAAACATTTTTATAACTCGTGCTTTAATAACAATAAAAAATTAATATAAAACGAGAGAACAACTTTCCAGTCTAACAACTAATTTTCTTTATGCGTTTACACAGAACAAATTTAATGTTTTTACAGCACTCTCAGCGCGTATGAAATAATTTTGCAAATGTATTTAGTTGAAATTTTTGTCACAAGCGGCTCTTTCATTATGCCGAGCGACGTTTACGTAATTAAAACAATATGAGCGCTTTGTTCCTCTACGAAACGCAAGTTGATGTTGGCCAATTTCCACGATTTTCTTGCTTTCCTACGCTTTTCCAGCGTTTCTTTCAATTTTCTTTGATCCCAACATCAAACATAGTCAGTAGCACACTCATTGCTAAATTAAGGTCATAATATGCATGAACAAGTCCTTTTTCTTAAACAAATTTATATTTTGAAAAATTTTTGGAGCCTAAGTACAGGTCGTCAGTGGTTATAAGCATCCTTGGCCGAAATAAATTTCGCGTGGATTTTTATAAATCTTCGCCTGCCAGGATTTATCCTTCGCAGCCGAATTCGGACAGTGATGCAAATCTTTTAATTTTATTTCGCTGCCGCCTCGTTGCGCATCTTCATACTGGATGTGTTTTTATGACTGCAAGGATTTGATATGTAAATGCGCGCGGAAAAAAGTGCAGACAGCACATGCGAATGAAAAACACAGTCGCATTATTCGCCAAAGAGAAAAATCTCATATGCAATGTACGCGTACTTTTTCCATTCGCTTTCTTTTCCTTCTTGTTGTGGATACACATTTTATCTTTTGCTCCTTTTGCCTTACGCTTGGTCTTTAGTATTTTACGCGTTTTTACTCTTGCGCAATGCTCAAACTAAAAATGCAGAAACGACTGCTCAACTGCAAAAAAAGGGACTAGAAAAGTTGAAATTTTACACTCTCCGTCAAATTTTAGGATGTAGCTTAAAATTTATGTTCGAATTTCTTTCTTCGCACGTATTTATTTCGCACGCGAAAAACTCCTCAAGGAGACAAATGAACGCAATTACGTGCGAGTAGTAAAGTTGCGATGCTCACTTTGCACTAGGATACGTTTTACGCTACTCGTGCGTTTTTCATCGTTTTCTTTCATCGCTCGTGCCGTTTTACGATTGACCAGCGAGTGGTAAAGAAATGCATGAAACTATTTACTGTGTATGCGCACACAATACGCAAGTCTCTAAAAAATTGCGTTGGAATTGCGTCATTAGAGCGACTTTCAATGTGTCAAAGGCGAATTCATTTATTTCGGAATCTGCGCGCACGTTTTTTGCGCATTCTGTTTAACAGCCTGCTGCTGCGTGCGCGTGCTTTTTGCGTCCGCAACCCTATTAAAGTCGTCTGGGGACGTTTGCACGATATAATACGCATAAAAATGTGGAACGTTCCAGTGGAAAAAGTTGTCTAAATTGCGTACGAAAATAAAAACACAAATAAAATACAAAACTGAATACAACATCAATACAAACATCCCTCGTATTTGTAATTACGAGTTTAATCAACCCGTGGAAAATAAATTAAAGTATTGAAAGCGTAATATTTCAACACTATCAAATATGTAAGTTTGTCATCTCTCGCAAGAATAACATTTTTCATAGGACATTATTAATGACAAGCTTATCAGTTTTATATGCTCACACTTTTTGGAGCAACCAATTTTTTGCCATTTTTATCCGGACAACGCAATGATACGAGTCCCTCTTTCTGCGCGCGTTGAAAGAAAATAAATTGTACGCGATTTTTATTATCCGCTGACCCGTTTTCCGGAAAGCGCGCGCACTTCCGGTGGTTGTAGCACCCAAATCAAAGCGCGCTGAAATATTTTTCGCACGTTCCAGATTGAATGCGCGTTGCGCTGCACCTTGAATTAGTGTTTCGATTTGCAGTTAGCGCACTTCCCAATTTTATTACGCGCATAACCTAGAGGGAGGACGCACGTAAACACCGTCATGTCCTTTCAGGACGCCACTTTCGCTTGGCCGGAGGACAATTTCGGGTAGCTTTGCGGTCGCCACCAAAACTTCAACTACACTTGCGAAAATGTTGTAGATCCCCAGAATGTCGTGCAGCTTTTTTTATAATGGACACGCGCCTTGCATTTATTTTCCTTTTTTTCTCGCTCAACGCAATTGAAAATCACTGGATGTACGCATTAATAAGTGTTTCAGAGGGGCGGCAAGCGTTTGATAAAAGTTACACGTACGCTTCATTCATGCGCTTACTCTTTCTCGGCGCGTACCACGAAACTGGCCGTAAATTGTTGTGAAATTTCCAAAAGTTTGCCTACTTGATCCATGGAAAGTTTGCCGGCTTACTGGAACTGCGTGAAGCAGTCTCGTAAAAAGTGCGTGCGTGGTGCTAAAAATAACAAAATGATGCGTTGACTGCCAAAAAAATGGCTTCGTAATTTCTGAGACAAGTCAGGACTAGAAAAAATGTATTGAGTTATTGATGGTAGAAAGATTTAGTCGGCCAACAAAAATGAAAAATTCAAATATACAATACGAAAAATAAAAATAAAACTGAAATACCCTGAACGAAGTAAATGAAAAAACAAACAGAAATTGGAGATCTGTTAAGACCCAAACGACACGTATTGAGATGTATCGAAAAGGCTGGGTCTTGTCCGACCGGAAATTACTTAAATAATATTTCAGTCTCATTGAGTCGTCTCCTATCGGACGACGGCTTTGCCTGATCGACGAAAAGATTCCGCGGGATTTCCGGAGCACGTAAAGAACAAACGTTCGCTGACTACCACAAACTTCTAGGTATCGTGCGTCTTTTTGCTGCCTGCTAAAAAGGGACGCATTCACGCCGCTTAAAACCAAAGCGACGGAGACGAAACGATCGCGAAAAGCACACACGCATCATGCGAATTGCGCTGTGCACAACTGATGAAAGGAAAAAACTCGAAGGCGAGGAAAAAAGCCCCTTTTCTTGGAACGGTAACGCAACACGTCGAAACGAAATCCGCGCGCACGCCGCCTCCGATGAAAGTAATTGATTTCTGCATTCGTTTGTTGTACAAATAACGCTCCTTTCGCTCTTTATTCGTTTCTTGTGCGTGGCTTTTATGTGCGCGGCGTCAATGTCGATTGAAGCGGAAAAAGCTTAAAACACTCTCCCTATAAATGCGAGGTGGATGTATACCTAGAATTGCAACGCCGCGACAAAAGTTGGAGTGAAAAATGTCTATGAGATTTTGCTTTTTGTGTGCAAATGGTTGATAGGTGCAGCGTTTCATAAACGCGGAATGAAAGGCGAGAGTAAGCGCATTGAGTCGAACAAAACTCAGAGGGAAATGCAGTAATAAAAGCAGGAAAACTCAACGATATTGGCGTAAGACAAACGCGGGGTGAATACATTTCGAGAATAATCTATTGCCAGCCATTTGGAGGTGCAATTTTTGTCGGTTTGGCATCATTTCTGATACATACTTTTTCCTCAAGCGATTTTCTTTTATTGGATTGAAAAAGAATGAGAGAAAATTTAAGAAAATTCAATAAGTGTAATACGATTTTACAAATTGACGTTTTTCCATATTTTAAACATTTCCCTTGTTGATTTTCCCATTTAAATCTTAAGTCTACAACTTTAGTACGTTGGTACGTACTAGAAACTAAAATACGATTCAATAATAGTTAACCTCACTTCGCTCTTGAATCTCGTGATTAAGTGATGAATACTTATGAGGCAAACTCGCGCTGTTGGAAAACGGAAAATTTCCCAGTTACAAACAGCAATTGTACATTATTATGTATGATTATACGGTTGCTACGCACAGTGCGCTCGCTCGTCGTATGCGTGCGCGCAAAACTATTACGTTTTAATTAAGTTAAAGTTGGGCAATAACTATAGGTGCTCTCACAGTACGCATTTAATACGAATACGTGCCAGCAAGGTGAACTCTTCGGTGACGCGTGTGCTGCACACTAGACGCTGAATATTATTTAAGTTGCTAATTTTAATTAATAACTAACAACTTCGCCACCGGCTTATCCATGCACTCGTCGCAGGCGATATTTTACGTTTCTATATGATTTTCGCAATTAATTTTGCGCACATACAAAATTAACTTAATAAGCTTATGACGTTATAAACGACAAAAGTGTACTTCATTCGTTACGATTGAACAAATAAAAATACTAAGTTCAAACAGTCATTATACGAATATTTGCATGAATCGTTCCTTTTTCACATGGAAATACGACGAATCCACAAACAAATGAAGAAATACGTCGCAGACGTCCTCGTGTTGTTCAAGTGCGTCGTTGGCGCCCTCTCATTTTTGTTGACTATTGAGCGCATCCAGGACACGAAGGGAAAAACGACGAACTCAATAAATTTTATCAATTTGAGACGACACAACTACATACGGTGCGCAGTAAAATGTTGTCGAAACTTTGCTCCGCTTCAAAGAAGAAAACGAAACCTACATTCCGAGTGCGTCCTCTTACGTCCGAGTGGAAACTGGGACGCAACAAGGTGCATAATATACGGGCGAGAAATATCTTAACAGGCGCATAACTCGAAATGAAAGTTTCGTTTGCTTTACGAGTTGCAAACTTTTTTTTCGTCATTTTTTTTGCTCGGGTGCTTGCAACATTGCGGTAAATATATCACGGGTATTTTTGCTTAATATGACGTCTAAACGCAAGCCGCGCTGGGCGAGAGAAAAATGTATGTTTTAGGCAAAAAATAAATTTTGTGTTAAATCGTTGTTTACCGAGCGCACACAATGCGTCGCTGTGGTGGCGTTTGAGGTGGCTCCCAGGAGTGGAATTAAATTAAATTGCGTTCTGTTAATATTTGGCGCGGGGGTGCGCGAAACTTTCCAAAGATTCGCCCGAATTCGGCGATATGCCACGTGTATGTGCGCGCCGTGGTGCTATGAAACATGCACGATGCCATCGACGCTGCCAACGCGTTGTGATCCTATCGCCGCCGTCGGGATTTATCCTGCCGAAATGGTTTCAGCTAATAACGTCGCATTAAAGATGATTTATGCAATGCATTCGCCGATGCTGCTTGCGACACAATTGCCACGATTACCGCGCAAACATCACACACGTAGGTACTCTACATATGCATGTTTAATCAACATCTGCTCCATTTTCCGAATTAGGTAGGTGTGCTCCAATTGTCTCTAAATACGCCCAACCTTTCTTATTCCGTTCAGTACGATTCGATTTATTAATTACTAGCATGCTCAACGCAATCTTGTGCAGATAGACCAAACTTAGTTATCAAAAACACATTGTTTTTCAAGAAATTTTTTTGTTTTTCTCTAACCTATAACCAATTATCAATTTGTTATTGCTCGCGAAAAATATTTAATTTGCCTATGTAATTTTTCACAAGCTTTCCTGTTGTCTTTCCCTCAAAATACCGTTGTCCTTGAACCTAAATATTTATCGCCAACTCACGATTGTTTTCTTTCTACAACCTGATAAATTATTCTTGGACCATCAATACTTAACGACTACCTCAACAGGACACTGAGTACCCATAAGTGCAACAAGGTGATTATAATAATTTTATGTTCTTGAATATTGCTTGAGCCGTTAAGCGCTTATCCTTGACTTAAATGTGTTTTGCAAAAGACTATTTTTCAATATGCATAGATCACATTTTGAAATAATTTATGTAATCTCCTTGATTATAAAATATACTCATTCAATAGACGTAAACTTTTACCCTTCAAAAGATTTTACCTATAATCAAAGCCAGCAGAAGCAGTACGTGCATCGATCCTAAAGGATGACGGTGCGAATTCGTCCTCCAGGTGAAAAATCGACTCCTTGGCCGTGCGCCTCCTCGGGTAAATGTCTTCGGAATTAAAACTAATGACGACATTGCAGCTGTGCAGGTCATTTTATACGTGCGTTCAATGGCGTAATCCTGATAAAGAATTACGCTATGTAACTAATCCACAATTGTACCATTGAGTGCGTTCAGTAAACACTGTTCCATAATTTTGATTCGCAGCCCGGTCGAAATAATCAATCACTCATCAATTATCGACTGTGTCGTCATCGGGGCACACACAATTAATAAACACATTTGAGTTCGCTTGATTAGAGTGCCACAACAACAACAACAACAATTCGCGCACTGCACCAGTTCAAACATTCATTATTGTTTGTGCGATGATTAATTGCTTATCGCACGTGCTTTTACTTCAACAGCAAGTAGGTAGGTATGTGAAAAGTGAATAAATACTTCTTAATGATATTCGGTTATTGATTCAATCACTTAGCACTTGAGAGTAAACAGTTACCAGAGTTGCCAAGCACAAAAACACGACAAGTATTCCAAGAAAGTCACTCTTTGCACTTCTAATCGATTAGTTTGCTAATTGATTATAATTTTAGGCTGCTAAGTAGTAATTAATTTCTTGTGAAGTAACACGTAACACTTGCGTTGTTTGCTCTTTTCGCTTTACAATTAATTAATTTTTTACTTAACTTTTGCTTAACCTTTGCTTGCTATAAATAATTTATTTATTTATTTCACTATTTGTTTAATCTTAGACGGTGAACGAATTATATCGGTGAGTTAAATATATTTGCTGAGTAATCAATTATTTATATAATTAATTAGGTGCGTATATTTGTGATTAGTTTTGCTGCTTGCTGTTCTACGACTTATTAATTATTAATAATTAAATGTATTGGTTATACTGCTTATCAATTATTTGTGTATTAATAGATTTAATGCCCACACTACGTATCAATAATAGTCGCTTTGCTTTGCTGTTTATTTCTCAATTAGTTTGTTTGCGATTCTTTTGTTTGTTTTTTGTCTCGCGAAATCGAATAATGCGCGCGCGTTTTACGTTGTTGTTGTGCGACTGCGGTCAACGGCGGCGGTTGATAGCGGCGGACGAAAGCGCGCTGGAGGCATGCCGTTACGCGGGTAGGCGTCGCGACGACGTTCAGACACCGAGTGCAGTCCGGCGCCCGGCTGAGGATAAGCGAACGCTCATGGCGCACGCGTTCCAGCCGCCGCCGCGGCGCTTCCCGCGCGCGTTCCTGCTGCCGCACAGACAGCGCGCGAACGCGTATGGAGACGTTCAATTGATTCCTGCATTTTCCCCAACCGACTAAGGGAAAAACTCAAGTAGATAAGTTGAACTTTCAAAGTAAGAATTGATAAAAATTATTTTTCTCGAAATGTTACGCGGTGATTCAAACAAAAAATTCCAATATCAAATTCAACCAGTTAATACGTCCAACTTATAACAAATAATATCAAAAGAAGTTTAGTTCACTAAGTAATTCTTCATATTTTTTCTTAAGCTAAAAGGATAATAATGACTCTTCGTCATGTTCACAAAAACTCTTAATGTTAAAAGTCTTACAGTAAACGATGAATTATTTGCTCAAATTACTTAAATATATCAAGTTTTTTCTCTTGCTTTTTAAGTTGAGATTTTGATGCAATGATTTTAACAGAAAATGACAAAATCATACTTTAAAGTAATTAAATAAATGAGACTTTGGTTAAATTCATAACCCGTGTCAGAAACACGTCGCAAAACAAGTATACTAAACATAAAGTTGACATCGAAACAATAGGAACATCAATAACAGTGCGTCATAATGCACGGAAGTGGACAACTTGCAGAAATCTCAATATTGGTCACACACACAACACATTCGAGTGACCAAAAGCAGCGCATTGTGTTGTTGCGAGATGTATGCATTACGGACGACAGATCCAGTCAGCGGCGCACAGTGGTCAATTCGTGAAAAGTCAGTGACAATCGTCTATAACGTTTGAACGAATGGTCCGATTTTGAATTCTCTTCCTGTATACAATATTAGATTAACTAAAGTTTCGTATGAAGAAGAAAAAAATAATAACGTTTGATTATAAATACTAGAAAATAATGATCAAAGACAGAAATCAAATTCTGCATGCATAATTTTAGCTAAAACTACCTGCTCCGTCCCTTTTTGCCTTCGGTCTTCATACTTAAACCCGGAGAAGAAAAGCTTGCCTTTTAAAATCTTGATATTTGTACTCTACTAGAAAGTGAATGATGTGGTGCCAAATTTGATATTGAATATATTTATTTTGCCTCTGCACGCGAAATGTGCAAATATATACACAATTTACTTTTACCAGTTGATAGCTGATTAACTCCTCTTTCTGACGATATAAGTCACGAAGAGTCACTCTGTTTCGGTAAATTAGTTATCAAGCAAGTAGTATCAAAAGAGCTTAAAATTTCATGATAAATGAACTTCAAATGTCTCTTATCCCGAAAAGTGCAAAAATGTGCAGAATTTTCTTTTACCAATCGATAGTGGACACACTCCTCTTTAAAATGATATAAGTCACTAAGAGTCACTATTTTGCCTTCACTTAGTTATTAACAAATTAGTACCTCAATAGCCTGAGATCTCATGATAAACGAACTTCAATTGTTTCTTATCCCGAAAAGTGCAAAAATGTGCAGAATTTTCTTTTACCAATCGATAGTGGACAAACTCCTCTTTAAAATGATATAAGTCACTAAGAGTCACTATTGTGCCTTCACTTAGTTATTAACAAATTAGTACCTCAATAGCCTGACATCTCATGATAAACGAACTTCAATTGTTTCTTATCCCGAAAAGTGCAAAAATGTGCATAATTTTCTTTCACCAATCGATAGTGGACAAACTCCTCTTTAAAATGATATAAGTCACTAAGAGTCACTATTGTTCGTTCACTAGTTATTAACAAAATAATGACTGTCGGAATGAAGCATCAGCCTATAGTGCTCCATCTCGCTCTTACGCATGACTAGGCTGGTAAGCGTTCGCTTGGCCCACGCGGTTGACGCACGATAACTTGTCAATAATTCAACTTTGAATGACTCTGAGCGCGTAAAGTGCAAATATGTGCAAAAATTTTTTTTACTATCTGATAGCTGAGGATCTCCTCTATCAATTGGTATAAGTCTCCAAGAGTCACTTTTGGTCGCTCACAAACTTATTGCTAGTTTTATATAAAACGTCCATGTATAATTTGTTACTTGAAAAAGTTGAATTATCTCAGAAAATTTTAATTTGTATAACATGAAATTTGTACCAAAATAATCTTTGTTAAATGGTTAATAATATAGGGAAAAAAATTGGGCGAATTTTAAATCACGTACTATCAAATATGCGATTAAAGTTAGAGTATGAATGAAGTGATTTGTAGTAGCGAGTAATAGTTGAACTTTAACATTAAATTGTTGCTAAACTAATAAAGATATCAAAATTTCGTTTTCACATTCATACGTGACATCTAATGAAGAATCGATTAGCGAAAAAATTTTTTTGAAAATCCAAAATTTTGAAAAAGGTCGGATGTCGGAGTCAGGTATAAATTTGACCACTGTGCGGCGGTTTCTCTTCGTCCGGCATCTGCATGAATAGCACGTATATTAGTTTGCATATTAAGCTTCGAACGCTCGCTCGAATCGCGCCGGACTTAGGGAGTTGAGCGCCGCACTGCGAAGATGACACCCACACTGCGAAAATGCTATCACTGAACGCGAGCGTATGAACTGCGAATTGGCGAATTAGAAATGGTGAATGCACATGATTTGATTTCGTGTTAATTTCTCTAATGGCTTTGTCCGCACTTGCTCGTAAGACTTGCGTGCGCTACGTAATGGCCTAATGCTATTACACGCCTCGGACAAATTGCTCGGGTATTGTTCGCAATCACCACAAAGCTCTGGTATTGTTGTGCGTTTTGTTCTTAGTACTTGCTCTACGAAGAAAGCAGCTTTGTGCTTTCCCGCAAGTCTATTTTTACGCGCGTTTCGATTATGTACTACTAGGAGATAAAATACATTAACACTCAACTTCCATTTTCATAACAATAACTTGAAACGTTTACTGTTCAAATATTTCACGCTCATTAGTAGAGAGAAATGCGTATTCGCGCTGCCGCTTGCGGTTCGGAATTAATTATTTCACTTTTCACTTACTGCGTGACGGCGTATGCAAAGTTCATTTCGACGCTGCGCACACCAAATTTAAAACGTCAGCGTCGCGACGCAATGAGAACAGTTGGGGAATTGCGCAGAGTGAGCAAAGAAAGGCAGCAGTGCGCCGAGGCGACGACACATTTATAAAAGTAAATCGTTTCAGTGAATGAAGAAGTTGAGAGTGTGCACTCGACGCGCAAATGCTTCGAATCGAATTAATTGGCATTTTTATGCAGACAATGCGCGCCATCGCTGCTTGCAGCTTATGGAAAAAGCGCGTTAATTTATCAAACTATTATATAATTCAAATTCTTACTTTCTCATTCGAAAAAATGAGTATTTTAATGGTAATTAAATACACACTAGAATTTTAGAAGCAGGGTATGTGAAGCTACACAGGCTTTGTTTAAATATGAATGAAGAGAAGCACCTTACGTGACGAGACAGGCTACTTCCGGTTCCCCTATCACGTTCTTGTCATCCCCTTCTGCTTCCGTTTACTATGAACTTGACATGTGTCAATATAGAATAATTAAGCATTATTTACTTAGAATAAGCAGTATAGTACACGCATAACTTTCAACTTACATGATACCAACGAGTAGGTAGGTGTTACTAACATTTACAAAATCAATGTCAATATTTCAAATTTAATTGGTACTACTAATCTTTTGCACTTAGCAATTCTTATGATGTTGTTATGTAATTAACAAATACCGAAATCCTCAAATTCTGTATACGCTATTAACAAATGCATATTCATATCAAAGAGCGACTTGTATACTGACAGTAGACATGAGCGTGAAATCTCATCGAATGCATTGAAGAGAGCTTAACACCATATTAACCTCGCATCGTCGACTCCCTATAGTAAGCTCATTGCACCAGCTTTGCGTACATAACAAACAGCCGCACATCTAAATAATTTCACTCAACACCCGCACAATTCGATGCACATGTATTGATAATAAACTCATACATACGCAGACCTATTACACACATGTGTGATTATAATGTGTATATTGGCGTTGGCAAAGTGAACAAGTCATTGTCGTGCCACCCCTTTGGGGGCATGTGTGTGTGTGTCTGCGCCAGCCTAGTCAATAAGAAATTAGCAAGATTTGTTGTTCGCGCGCACGAACTTTCCCAATAAAAATGATTTATTCGGCGTATGCGATAAAGTTTCCAATGGGAAATTATTATATTTTATTACAAGTTTTAGAATTCCGTGCACGGCATTTCTGTCGAAGCGTCGCGACGCCCATGCGCCGTGACATTCGTGCGAGCGAGATAAGGACACCGACTTCATAGAAATGTGGTGTTGATGTAGTTCGAGCGAGACGCATGGAGCGTCGAAATGAATGAACTGAACGTCATGCAATGCATGTACTTTTTTCTCCAACGTAAATATTACATGTTTGAAGAAACAGCCGACGATTGCAAAATAACCAAAAAGAATGAACGGGTAGAACAAAAAAAAGCGAATGAAAAAGGGTGCATCGATCATATCAAGTCGATAACTTTATTGGCTGATGAAGACCTTTTTCGCGAAACAACGCAAGTTAAATACCATGTAAGAAAGAAAGGAAAAAGGAAAAAGAATAGAGCAATTATTTATGATTGCTTATTCAAGCTTGCTTAGCAATTTAACCACTGATTAAATACATACCGAGATAAATGTAGTTTACTTTATGTTAAAAAAAGTAGCATTAGACGCACGAACTTCACGTTTAAATGTGCTAAAGGATAATGAACGCAATGTTTTACATACATACCTTTACCCATTCTGTTATTACTTCTACACTATATATACGGCGTAAATTTATCAATAATATAAATATGCATAATTGTGTGAAAAGGGTACAAAAGTAGATATGAGTTAAATAAAAATCCAATGCCATATTGCTGTTTTTATAATGCAATTTGATAAACTGATATTAGTCTTTTAAATTTTTGAAAAATTTCAATTACATAGTTTGCTGGAATGGAATACAATGTATGTATTATTAACACAACGCGGCTCCCTGTTGAGCCGTCACTTGGTTAGTAGTACAAGTTGTAATTAAAGTTTTATTTAATACAAAACCATTTCCAATTAAACCTTAATTTGAATCCAGTATAGATAATAATTAAATTTTAATCCAATACTATTTCCGATTGTAAGCTAATTAGAATCTGATACGAATCAAAATTGGAACCAAATCAAAATGGGAACTCCTATTGGAGTCTAATTTGAATCATTGTGTTAGTCGTTGGTATTATATCTAGAAGGCCAGGGTTCGAATCTAAGTAGCGCCTTCTGTGTATATCGCACTTTCTACTTTTGCATTTTGAGAACGTTGACGATCGTTAAGAAGGATTTTTCACCTTAGGTAAGGCTAGCACCCTACCTAATTGTACTTATATGCTGACAGTCCCCAAGCAAGTCTAAATAAAAAAACAGGCCGCGAGCAGCGTTGCGGCTGCAACAAGATATTGTGGTATGTATTCTATACTGAACAAATTCTATTAGAATCCTATACAAATTCCGATTAGAAACCAATACGAACTCCAAGTAGATTTATATATGAATGCAATATGAATTCAAATTGGAAGACGATATGATTCCAATTTGAATTCAAATTTAAATCTAACTAGTATTCAAGTTTAGTTCAAATTGGAATGCATTTAGAATAGAATCATATGAGTTTGGAATCCATCTAGCAGTGATTAAGAATTCATATTCGAATTCCGATTTGAATTCCGATCTAATTTTGATGTACAATTAAAAGTCAATCAGAATCCAATACGAATTTCTATTGGAATTAAATATGAAATCTAATTTAATATAATTCGAAACGTGTTCCAATTGGTTCGAACTGGGTCGTGTTCCAACTTGGAATCGAATTAGTTTCCATCTTATTTTCTAAATCAATAAATTTTAATACGCAACTAATAGCATTGTAATAATAGTTTCAGCTAGATTTCAATATGAACCATCTACATTATCTAATGCAAGTGTTAAGGTATTTTATTAAAGTCAACAAAATGTTTCCTAAAATATTTGAACATTTTATATTTAAAAATTGGAAATATCATGTTATTAGAAGGAAAAGTATAGAGGAACACACGAATTATTTTGGCAGGAAAATGACCTGCAGTAACGTTGACCCACTTACTCAAAGGCTTTAGTTTTACTCGGCGTATTTCGACGGGAGACATTTTACGCGCGCGTGTATGCCGAAAACGCGGACATTGGCTGATAAGTGAGCCATTATGTGCTCGAAAGGTACGGCCATAAATCATTTTATATCTTCCCGTTCGAATATTATACGTGGCGGCGGCAGCAGCGGCAGCGACGCCATCGACAGCGCAAATGGCATTTGCAGCCACCAACGCTCCTGATACCGCAGTGGGCTTGCTGCTGGTGGTGGCGCGTTTTGTCTCTTCTAAATGCAACAACGCATTTTGGGCATGGCGGCAAGATTTCAATATAACATTACCCAGAGACCCGAACGGAACGCGAACTGAAAAGATATGAAAGGACATGAAATAATTGATATTTCTTTTGTTGCTTTTTTGCGTTGTTCTCTTTTATGAATGTCGAATGCTAACGGCACACGCATACACGGACAGCGGATCAGAGTATAGTCCGGCAAAGTGGTTGGAAATGCCAATTGTGAAGAAGTTGTAAGTCTGGACTTTGAATGCCATTTGAATGCTAGCGCATCCAGGAAGCGTTGGGAGAGTGAGTTCGTTTATTTTATTCAATAATGATTGCGTCAATATTTACCTTACCGACGAATAGCAATCAGGCATTGAATGCCAATTATATTCCGATTCCAAATATAAGCATTCGATGCAATTTAATTAAAGTTTTGGGTTTAGTTGCTTTTCTTGTAAACTCATTAGAATACGCAAATGTCAATATTATTACTTACTTTATGCGTTTTGAATAAAATTGAAATAATACAACTAAGTAAAAATATTTAACTGCACATTTTGTCAATATTTACAAAATGCGATATTATTACATTTTCCATTTCGTCAGCTCTTTATTACAATATAATATTACGAGCATTATTTGCAAATATTTTCTTCATTTTTAACATTTCCGCGCACAACACTGTAAAATCGTTATTGAGCAGTGAACATGTGGATGGAAAACGCTGATGGTGGAAAGTTAAAACGATAATAAAATACATTCATCCGCTCTTCCTCTTCGTGCATTCCTTAACGATGAGCCACATTCGCAAATACGAACAAGTACAAAAGTGCTTTTCTTCGACGCGTGCAAATCGTTCATATTTCCCTCGATGCGCTCTCGCCTTCCGTATTCATTCACAGCACACACAACCACCCACTTTTTACCATTCTATTGCAAAATATCATTACGTGCAAGTGTGCGTGTGTATGTGGTTCTTGTCCTTATCGCATCTGCGGTCGCTTTTTTATCAGAGCGCGCGCGCGCAACTCCATCGCACTTTCATTCATTGCGAAAGGGAATGGGTATTGCCAATACGAAATTGGAAAAATCACTTGCACTAACGAGTCGGACAAAGAGGGTGAAAGCTCCGTATAATGAAACGAACAAAGAGCACAGTGAAGTACACAGCGAACGAGCATTTTGCAGTGCCTACAAAAAGCAAGTGTGCAAAGTGCAAACACAAGGGGAGCAAGAAGGAAAAATGATTTGTGCCATCTCGAGTTTATGATGTGGAAAAATAATAAGTGCGCTCCCAATATGATTGCCCGCACACCACCACCACCAGCTTGCTATATACCACCCCGTTGCACACACTCGCGTTATCTTATTTTATGGAGTGTATGTGTAAGAGTAATACAAATACGAGAAATGGGGAAAACTTACATTTGCATGGACTATACCCGAGGTTATCATGGCAACCTTGAATTTGGCTGGGGGTTGTAATGACGTGTTGCCAGCCACGTGACACGTGCATATAAGGAGTTTTATCTAAGAGGGTAGATTGATCCACCTTCCCTTGGCAGTTTTGTTTTTCTTAAATATACCATGTGCATTTTGCTTTTGTATCTGTTAAAATCAATAACCACCCCTATTTAACATTATCCTGGGTTCAAATGTAACTAGATCATTTTAATTTGCCGTATAGTGCGTGGGTTTACCTTGTAAATTAGGGTTATAATTGGAAAACCAAAAAAATCAACCCCAACTTTTGGTTTGCACACTATTGATAACAATTGAAAATATACACCAATCCACCCTTATGCGTTACTATTAACGATGAATACATTGTGCATTCGTGTATAAAGCTATTTAACTAACTAGCATCATTTCCATGTTTCTTGTCGCATTTATTGTTTTTTCTTTGTGTTTTCTGCTAGGCGCCGATTTCGCGTGGCCTTTTTGTCGGCGTGCGATTGTTGCCTTTTTTCATCGCCCAGTTCAGCTGGCTCGTTTATGCTTGTTAATGGTGAATGGCCATTTAAAAGAGCGTATAAACGGCCCCGGTGCAGTTTATTAACTAGCGCGTTTGCCACGTGCGCGAGCGAAACGCATTCTCTTGCAGCGCGCTGCAAGCGGGGAAAACGCCTCTATCAGCACAAAAAACTTGCCATTAGCACGAATCCTTCGCATAAAGTCACATAATGGCTTTTGATTAAATATGCATGTATGACGTTAACAACTGAGATTAGTCAGAGTTGGCCTTAGCATATTTCTATCCAAGTGCACTGATAACATATGCTATAAAAAATGAATATTTCGGTAAGTATTTCACTGTTTTATTGCATTCACAAAGGAATATTACAATTTATTTGGAATATAGAGTTATTAGAGGCTTTTTGTAAACATTTTACGGCTTGAAACATTGAAAGGACAAATAATAATTTTGAATACACTCATTCCATGAAGTTTTAATTAAAAAATGGACGAATGAATGACGCAAATCCTGATTAGTATTCATTTTTAATCTGGAACTATCGATTTTTGCCATCATCTAGAAATGATTGGAAAATATGATTCATATGAAAAAGTCACAATATGTACATTACTGGAATATTAAAATTTACTCAGAATTTTCCAATTTATTTTGGACAAGTAATATTAGATTGAATTCAATTGAAAATTGTTATAATTCAACAACTTTGCTTCATTATTATACAGTAATGCTACCATCCCTTATCGCATGGATTCGTTTATTTTGGATAAGCCTTCGTACACTCACTTTAAAAGCCGATTTCCATTAGGGTTGCGCCGCATTTTTAAGGATTAGCCAATGAGCCAGTCGAAAATTATTTTCAAGCACATGCTGACAGCTTGCTCGATGCGTAAACTAAGCGGAAGAATGCGGAAATAGCGATGCAAAGTGAAAAGAGGTGGTGTGCACGCTCCCCGATGACGCGGGCCGAAGATGAATGCTGAAAACACCCTCAAGGATGATTTGTCACCCTTCTTCTTTACTTTGGCGCTCTTCTGCTTACTTTACAAGATACAATCCTACGTTTTGTCACTCGGTGGCATTGGCTTACACACGCCGAGGATCAATCACTCTTTTCACCGGTTCTTCCCGCCACGAGTGCACCAGGCAAACGCTGAAAGGGAGGAAATGCCGGAAGGGCGCGTTTTAAAAAAGCTTTTTTTGCCGCATTCGCGCGCGTGTCGCATACACAAGGGAGTAGGAATTTCATCAGACTAATTGACAGATATTAATAAGATTTAATTACGGCCTCGAGCTACTTCCCTTCTTTTGTTTTAGGCCCCCACGGGGCATCGAATTTAAACGGATTAAAGTTGCAACTTAATTTGAAATTATATTGAAAGCTTTTTTCCGATGCTTACATATTTTACTTGTTTTTATGGTGATCCTATTTTGTAAAAGGGATGAACTTGTCATCTGTCAAACTTATTTGAACTTGGAATACAATTTAAAATAAGGGATCAAGTAAGTTGTTATTTTATAGAATTAATTACCAGCATTCTCATGCTTAATTTGCGTTTGTAAGGGATTAGATTTAATTGATTGCTTCAATTTAATATAGATTTAATTAATTGAATTAATGAAGTGAGTTATGTAAATGCTCGAATCTTAATTAATTAACAATTCGTAAGCAGATTGATATGTCGAATATTTAACACTTTATTTAAATATAAAAACTCATTAGGTGTACAAACAAATAGTTTAGTTTAATTAGGTTTTGGCTTTTGTGAAAAATTTGTGATAAGACTTTTCCACTTTAACTCATTGGCTTTTCATGTGTTTTTTGTATTTGCTTGCGCACTTTTTGCACATTCTGGCAGCGCATTAATTCGAAAGACATGAGAAGACTTTACGAGTCTCGAGAGAGTTTTAAACTATTA
Source organism: Aleochara curtula (assembly GCA_963978815.1). Taxonomy (NCBI): domain Eukaryota; kingdom Metazoa; phylum Arthropoda; class Insecta; order Coleoptera; family Staphylinidae; genus Aleochara; species Aleochara curtula. The sequence continues at coordinate 11,010,516 of OZ022216.1, read as the reverse complement.
TTATGGACGCCGGGATGAATATGCGCAATTAAAAAGTTTCGCGTTCCACTTCCACTAACACAATTACTCGCTCTCCGGAAGTGAGAAGTTTTTATTTGATTTTTTTACTTTCTTTCGTCGTCTTTGTTGTTCGTGTTTGCGTCTCTTCGCTTTATTGCATCATCCTTGATTCGATTGTAATAATTCTTTTGTCAGCCATTTCTCTTATTGTATCACACTTTTATATATTCCCAATACATGTTGTATTTGCCGATCGCAAATTTAAAATTTAATGCCTATGCTCGTTTATTCATTACGACAAAAACTATAAAAATCTGTGCGCAAAAGACGTAAAGAAATTGGAAACTGGGAATGTTGGAGGAGTTTTCATTTCGAGTGTCGTATTCGCTGTTTAAGAAGCGTAAAATTATCGTGTCGCAAGCAGGTGTAAAACACGCTTAGTACATATTTCAGTGCGCCGTTTTCCGGCTTTCCGGGCGCGAAGCTTAAATAATTGCCGTGCTTTATATCGAAAAACATTAAAACTTTGCCAATATGCGCGATGCATTCATCCGATTTGGCATCAAGTGCTTCTTCTTCAGGTTCTCGGTACGATGTTAGGAGAACTTACAAACGCTTTGCAGCATTTCGTGATAAAGATTCTCAAGTTTCATTTTCGTAAGGTGTGAGTGTAAGCATTTCGATTGCAAAACGTATGATGCCAACGTTTTCTTTGATAAACGATTTAGAATACGTATCTCGACTTTAAATTGCTGTATCTATTTATTTATTGGTAATTTTAATGTTAACATTGGCAGATGCTTTATAAATGCAAAGATAAAAAAAGAAACACATTGGTAATATTTACATTTTTCCATGTCATTGATCACACATATTGTGAAATTGGCGAATCGTTTTGATCAAAGAATGTGCATTTCCCTGCGTGCTGATGTGTATTTTCTATTGTGCAAAGCGGTATGTGCGGTATGAGCATACATGCGAAAAGCGCGCTTGGTTTGCGTTTACGGAACGTAGAGAAATGTGAGCAAAATATCACGCGAAATTCATGCCGTATCAAAAGAACAAACAGCACATTGATATTTTATCGCAACTTCCTGAAGCGTCTACTGCACGCTCCCGGCAATCTATCACTCACTGCCCCCGGAGGGCTTTGAACGCCGTGGCGCCCCAACCGAATGCGCCAACAAATGCTTTGCCGCCCCCTTGAGAAGCGTCGCTGCATCAGCACGCACACACCACGCCACCAAGAGCAAAGAGTAAAATCGAGCAAAAGATGAGTTGCAAATAGATCAACTTTTAAGTAGAAAATGTTGTTGGAAATTTTCGCCGTTCAATCGTTACCATGTCAAAATTTTCTACACCTACTTTTTTAATAATTGAATCAAGAAATGAGTAAGTAGGTACATTAATTTTAATATTTCAATTAACAATTAACTGATTTCATAAATTCTCAATTCTGGTGACCTCAATCTCAACTCATTAATATCTCAAGGGTTAAACCCTTGTCATTGTAATATTCACCACTTTTTTCATTCGTAGTCGTAACCGCAGTTCTCATAATTTGCAAATTGCCGCGTAAAGTGCTAACGAGCTGAAAACCATCCCTGATTGCAAATGAAATATTCAAACAGTTCATTCGTCTTAAACGCAATGACGTTTTTCTTTCTTCAACTCTTTTTCGCAAGTGCGCAACGTCTTGACTCTCAACTTGACCGAACTCTCTCTCTTGTTCGATAAGCGTAGTCCTTAAACATTTATAATCTAATTTTCCAAAAAGCCTTTTGCGTCATCGCTTTGCGACACTTTGAGTCACTCTTTCATTTCACGTCGTTTAAAATAATGTTTTAATCCATAAAAGTTTCTCATTTATAAGCGAAAAATACATTTTGTTGTAAACAATGTAGGTATAGATTTGTGAAAGCAGAATTGCAATTAAGCAATTTGTAGTTTGTAATTAAACAGAAGCAACCCCTAAGTAATAATAACACATTGACGTTGTAATCGGGTCGCATATTGGGCGCATTCTTGGCGCATTCAATATAACTGAATTCAATAACTGACATTCGGTGCCACTAATTGATATTACATGTGGATGAAGCTTACAAAAGAGGGCGCTCCAGATGACATTGGGTTTACTTTTAATAACCCAAGCAGTCATCCCTATAATTCCTCTGCATCTCTTCCATTTCCATTTGTTTTTCTTATATCAACTTTGATTTCACTAATAGGCATTACTTGGATAATTATTAAATGCACTAATAACAAAATAAAAACAGATTAAGTATTTCAAAGAAAATCAAGTTATACACCCTGTAATAACAAGGATTTGTGCACATGCGATGACCGTGAGAAATTAAATGAATTTGTTCAATGGCCCATGCGGCAATAACGATGTTATTTATTATTATTAGGAACAAACAAATAGTTTTAGGCCTTTTCGATTATTTTGCTTCCTTGCTCAGCAGCCGGTTGTTAATAAAAGCAAGCGCGCGCGCGCGTGTTTAATACCCCGCCATTGGCGTTTGACATTTTGATGGTCGAGCGAGCGCGCCGGGAAAAAGTCTTTAAGTAATTAACGGAGTGATTGCGTCGTCGAACAAACGCAATCACCGACGACGACGACGACGACGACGGAAGGCCCGCACGTATAATGACTTCTACACCCTTGCCGGAAGCGCGGATGGGGAACTCTATTCTTACACTCGAGCAAACGGCAACAGTGCGAGAGTTGTCGACGGGCGGAAAAAAGCGCGTGGCTGCTCTCCCCCGATCACCAGTCCAATAATTAACAGCCTTCCACCCGAGCTATGGAAAATTATGCCGCCCTTGTCTGCTAACGACTAATTTCGGCGCTATAACTCATAAATAAACGTAATCAAAATAATAGCCAACACTAAAAACTTTCTACGTGTATACAAGATGTGTTTGATGTTCTTGATTTCGGTAAAATAATAGCCCAGGAGAAACTTTACTTTTATAATAATTTTATGCCTTTACGTCGTAAAAGTTACAATACGAAATTCTAAAAATATTAGAATTTCGCCAGCTTCCTAAACACTTCCTGGAAAGAAATTACAAAGGTGGTTGAAACGTTGTATATGATATCGTGACTAGATTTAGTTTGCACCCCCAACCGACTTAATTAGGAGTTCGATTTGATGCTTTCGCCGCATAATAAAAGCAATTACATATTGTGGCTTCTATTTTGTTTCGTTTTGCTCACAAGCGCCGCTCGTGTTGTTTGCTTTCTAATAACAAGCTAGCAAAAGCCATATGGAAAAAGTTTTATCAATCAGGAGGCATGTTCACTATTCAAAAACGACCAAAATATCAAGTTGCATGATGCACCCGGAATCCACTCGCATCTAAATAGCAAGCAAACATGCGTTGGCTTCTCCACCCTCAAAACATGCATCAGGCGGTCATAATGCATTTTCAGCATCGTGCTGTGTTAATATGCCTGAATGAAATTATAACATAAACTACACACAACGCAACACGGCTTTTTGCTTTCTGTGCTGCTCGCTTAATTAAAACACTAATGCCAGAAACAAATTCTAACAAGCAACTCAATTAATTTTGTTTAGGCTTAACATAACATCATTAAATATTTATTGCAAAAATGTGTGCATTCATTTTCTTTTCAACGCCAATTAAGGGTTGAAAGTCAATGACAATTTGCAACACTCATTAGGGTGCACTTTGAAAATAATGCATGGTTGCTGGCAATGCGCAATTAAAGTACAAATACGTCTTCGTCTGGCTGTTTAAAGGTCTAGACAGTTGCTGATGATGGGGTTGCCGAGTGCAGATAATTGCACGTGAGCGCTGAATGCGTACCCAAACAGTGGAATTATTGATAATTGGTTGAAATGCTCCGTCAGACTCCTTGGCAATGTGGAATGCGTCCGATCTTTTCGTTTATTCAGTGCATTGATTATGTTGGCAAAGTTCAAATAACTCGGCGCGTGTACTCGCACTACGTCTGCTTTAAGTTGCTGAATAATAAATATATAGATTTATAAATTCAATGCTTTCATTGATTATTTTAACATTGTGTTGAACACGTCACGTTTTTACTTAACAATAAAAACTAGAGCCACGAAAATGTTAAACTGAAAATCAACAGTTCAGCCACTTCCGGCCGGCTGGACATATTGAGCTATGTTTTGCAAAGTTGGTGGTAGAGGCGTTTGGCGAATGTTTGGTTTTAATTTTTCGTTTTAATGAAGCCATAAAGCCTACGGCTCACACATCGCGTATTTGCGTAGCACTCGCGCGTGCGGCGATAAAAAAGAATAAATTAAAATTTCACGTATTTCCCGCGGGCGCTTGGCCGCGTTGCGTCGAGTGGTTTGATTGCCGAAAATGCCTTCGAGTACCGCGCGAATTTCACGTATTTGAGATTTATTGTGAGCACATTTGCCAGGTTGGCGATTTAAACAAATATAACATTGTTTTAAAACGGAAGCTTTGGGTTCGATTGTTCTCGCACGCAGGACGAAAAAGATAGAGTTAGAGGGCGGGTGTATAAAATGCACAATTAATATTAATTAAACGTATATTTCACAGAATACTTATTGGAACATATAAATTACCTCATTGATCAGAAACAAATTAAAACTCGTATTAATCATTCACTTTCGTCGGACGGCGGCAAAAGTCGAAGGAACGAATCCGAGAGCCATTATCATTCTTGCATCCTTCACAAAAGGCGCTCATGCATCAACTGCCAAACTAATTATTGAAGGCAATCAATAACCAATAGAAAATTTACTTTCACATCATTCACCATGTGTCTCCTATTAATTTGTGGCTTTGACGTATCACGAGTCCTGACATTTTCAATTTGATGCTCATTAACTTTAACTATTTATTCTTATGAATAATTTCTATCAATCAGCGATTTTCATTTGAAAATCTTGGCTGTTGTATTACAGTCGTTGTCGCTGTTCTTATGCAAATTTAAGTGAATAATGATGATGATGATGATGAGAGGCTTGTTTTTTGCTGGTTGTGAGACGGCAAAAAGTCAAGTTGGACTTGAAATCCACTCGAGGGCAGCGCGCTTTGAATTTTGCACGCATTTTGCTTTGCATTCTGCATTTTGTTGGTGTTGTTGTTGTTGTTGTTGTCGGGGGGTGGCAATAGGAAAAAAGCGAAACATACAGCGCGTCCGCAATTTATATTCATTGTCCTTGCGGTATGATCATTACCCCAACGTAATGGCATCCGCGAAACACATTGTGTTGAGCACTTTTGAATAGGACCTCAGCACTGTCCGTGCCGCCCCCTCAACAGCTTATTGTTGCGTAAGGGTTTTGTGTGTTTGCGCATCTGGCTGTGTCGGTCCGCGAGTGTACGCGAGGTGTAAATCTCGCAGACAGGAAGGGATAGCCACAATAATTTGCTACAACTGACTGTGACTGATGAGGCACTCTCGTATTACCTTCCGGAATTTCGGAGCCTGCAAGAGTTCCTCGCTGCGCAGTTCCGAAATCCCCGAAAAGGGCCCGCGAACGCGTAATCCGCTTCGGGAGCGGGCCGGATTGAGGAAATTTGTGAAAATGAGGTGCCCGCATTCAAATTTTATTCGGGACTAACAACATTTTTGACAGGATAATCAAATCGTTGAAAAAGGATTCACACTCGGGTGTGTGTTGTTCAAAGCTCGCTTGGACATTTATTAGATTTTATGTTTATTTATATTTTCCATAACGTCGTCCTGATAGTCACAAGAAAAGCACTTTATTAGAATAAAATGCAGAGGAATACCACTTGAAGAAAGCAAACACAATCATGTCAGTAGTTTGAACAACAACCGCAAATCCGTTCGTCTTCACCGACAAAGTACTTGCAATGGAAATGTATCATTTTATTTATTTATTCAGCGGCCCGACATTATGCCGACTGGCATTGGCATATGTTGCGCGTCAACGTAGAGAGGAGCACAATAAAGTACAACGCAACACAATAAACTATGCGTCGCATACACCCCTGTAAGCGCACGGGATCGAGACAAATTCAATATAGTCTTTTGCCGCTCACGACGCCACTGAATGCATCAGCATTTTACTGAATAACATCCGCGACTACAGTGAGCGCGAAACCCACCGCGATCCTCGTTCCCGGAAATCGTATAAAAAGTGAACCAGTACTTTCCTATCATTCACTTCCATTACGCTCCGTGCAGCAATCTGTTACTTGCAACTTTGGATTTTGGTTTTATATCTATTTCGATTTGGCCTGTATAGAAATTGAATTTTTTATCAAGCGGTTTTCATTGAGATTAATATTTTTCTTTGAAACCTCCCTCAAAGAATAATTACTCAAAAAATACCGAGGTGAAGCAGATAAAAACCAAATAATAGATAAGACACGCACCCTCTTTAGAAAGGACCCTCATAAAACGTTATCGTACCCTTGGTTTCAAGGATGTATCGACATCCCAACGTCGTCGAACTTTGATATATTGAGATAAAGCACAGCTGAGGGTGCAGCTAATTACGCGCACGTACATTGAAAAATACTGCATATTTATCCAATTCAATGCGTTTCCGGAATATAATGAATAGATATTTCCTTTAAACCTAATATAAAGAATATCGTCTTGGACGTCATCCGAAGAGCTCAAGGAAGAAATGAAGCTTTTCTCTGATGTTAGATTTAAAGAATTACAACCCTGTAATTGAGTTGAATCAAGTTCGATAAGGGGATAATTTAGTCCTTTTTCCAAAAACAAGGAATATTCTTAAGACTTACCATTGAAAATTCAACATACTTTCATCTTATTGTCAAAAAATAATTTTATTTTTTATAGCTAAAAACTGAAACCAACACTGATATGATTTTTTCAAATTTTTCCATTGCTATATCATATTTGCATATTTCGCTTGTCCTTTATTTATTTATAATATAATTATATGCCTTTCAAATATGCATATGAGATCCATTTCACTGTTTATCATCCGCACATAGGACAAGGGAAAGGACCCAGCCAAAAAAATGCAAATCAAAGTGAGTCTTTGCACATGTTTTCGTTAAAAGTTACCTTTGCATGGCTGGCTGGACGAATTCATACGCGCTGTACACAAGCATATTTTGTGCGCGAAAAAGGCAAATACGCAGGCGGGAAACTCACGGGAAAATGATTGAAACGTTGCATTAAAGCAAAATGAGCCGAGCGTGTCGACGCAAAATGTGCGAGCGCGCGGCTCTCATGAATTGCAAATCAATTTTGCTAATCAACGACGTGTCTCTCGTATTTGCAAACGGGCGTATATTCATAACACGCATGCAGCGCCATATACGCATGCGGGCTGCATATGCACGCATTATATATAAATTCCCAATGGGTTTTCAACAAATTATTTCGTCTACGTGAAAAAATGTGAGCGCATTTTTTGTCAAATGAATTTCGTATTGTGATTCATTTCGCGAGATTTATATTATTTATTCAACGTCGACGACGTTTTATTAGTATAATGGCATGCATGTTTGCCAAATGCGTGACATTTGCCAAGAAATGCGAAGACATTACAAGTCGTGATTTCTTGATGGTGCCACTTTGCATAGTCGTCGCATTCGGATGATGGGCGCATCGAATGCGCTTGACGCGCGCATATGCTCGCTGGCTTCTTATCCTTCTTATTAGTAGTTTCGTCTGTATGTATCATTAGGATGCTCGTATAGTGACAAATACGTTCGCGCTCCGTGCCAACTTCAATTACAGCATTCAGCGCGCTCTTGAATGCACATACACGACGCGCATAATGAACGACATCTGTTCGCAGTCTAATTACGAAACTAAGTTAGCGGCATGCGAGTCAAAGACGCCCTTGACATGCAGTCATACGACGGGAGCTATTTGTTCATTGCATCTTTGTTTACCCGCTTGATATATTGGGGTGGCGCGGGCGGCCCGGAAGTCGGGAATAATAACGCGCGCACACGCATATCGATGAGATATCCTTCCCGGTATTCAGCGGACATTGTACACGCGCCATTGCAATGTGCAACGCAGGCATTCAATTTCGTCAACGAAGCTTTGGTTCAGTTGTATAATATATATGGTCCTTGTGCAATTGTCCTCATCCTGTGTACGCGTCACATGCATAATACTTGAATTATTCGGAATGTTTGCTTATTGCGCGTATCGATACGTTGCATTCAATGATGACGTACATTTATCAAAGTAATAAAAGATATTAAGGAATGCTTCATTTGCTTGCAATGTTCATAACTCATAATATGAACAAAGGACTAATAAAACTGATATACTATCTCAAATATGTCTCTCTGTTCGAGAATATATTCTAGGATTCTGTAATGATGTGAATAGGATCTTCCTTTCTAGTTCGGGAAACCATTTACTAGGAAGGCAACACTGGCAATAATGCAGTTAGAGTTTCTAGAATACGCACACAGCATATAATTGTATGCAATTAAATGGGAATTATGTAAATTGAATTAAACGCAAATGGGTGCTGTATGCGTACAAACAGCATAGCATATCCGGTACGCACGCCCTGTTGCGTTAATATTTATTTATTTATTCATATCAATTTGATGCGCACGACATGCACCATGCAATATTCATACGTGCGTCCCGTATGGCCGTACGCTTATATGATGCTTGCTGTCAATTTCCCACCGGATTAATAAAATTACGCGCATTCGTAACGAGAGCGCGTTGCAAAATTAATTAATGCCCTATCATTACAGCTGCATTACGGCAATTTGCGTAATGTACGTGTACATGCATGCGTGCTCAACCACACTCACCGTAAAACATGTTTACTAATTGTTTGCATATTTGTAATATAAATCCGGCAAGAATTATGTTTACAAAATTCGTGCAACGTTATGATGAATTCTGTTGATCAAGTGTGCAGCGTATTTAATATATCTGTTTAATCCGCAAATTGTGAATTTAGTATTTAGATATCAAACATTTTCCACCATGCGTAACATAAAGTTGATACAATTATAAACTAAACTTGGAAAATTATAAGCAACGGAAGATGATATTACGATCTGAAGGATGTTCGTGAAAAAAATGGAAAATTCTTTTATGATGTACAAGGTCCGCTCGTTTCTTGCAGGGAATGCTCAAGAGCGCTTTAAAATCTCGTCGTGCAGATTAAGAGAGGGAAATTAAATTCTCGTAAAAGTTTTGCTCTGGCCGAGACCCGCACGGGGTGAACCTAATACATTTTCCACACTTGAGGGTAACATATGCACACCAGCGACGACACTGAGATGGTTAAAATATCGTCATGTTCTCCACGCTCTCTCCCCTCCGCTCAGCCTTTCTTTCTTGCTCATTTTCTTCACACTTTGCTTGTCTCTGTTGGTCGTGCTGGCGACCAGATGTATATTTACATTTTCGTCGTTTTGTCGCCCTTTGCTGGAAGGGATGAGACGATACTGGAATAGCGCAGAAAGAAAAACGGGAAGAATGAACGAATGCGGATGGAAAATCTTATATGATCCACTAAGCGCTTCAAAATTGGAAGGAAGCATCCAAATGAAATAAAAATAACGACAATATTGCGCGCCGTGAAGCTCAAGACTTAAGTTTAATACGATTTGCGATGTTGCCATGTAGGTGGATATATGTGAATGCGGTTCAAGTGACTTAAAGTCGTAGATAATTTCATACTATAAATAATATAAGAATACATAAATTGATTTTATATCCACAATTTTTAAATAGCAACTATTTTATTTAATATTAGTAAACAATTTACGTATTAAAATAAAAGCAATGATCTTATTGCCGCTATACACATCAATTGCATCAGCACTTAGTGCGAAATACTTCGCACACATCGTTGGTGGCGCTCTTAAACGCTGTGTGCCAACGCAGCAAGCAAACGACCATTGTAATTTTTAATTACTCGCACGACTACGGCCTAATTGATCTCCATTTGCGTCGCGCAAATTAAATTATGCCCTTAATTAACGCAGCTAATTGGATATTTATTTCAAAGGTTTCGTCGTTGTGCGCGCCAAGAAATGAATTGTACCTTTTTCATTACGCAATGATTGCATCAGCGTTGTCCTTGATATTCTATCTGTGTACTGCCAGCTGTACAAAATATTTTGAATTTTTGAGGATGACTTATCTGTGCGCGTTCTTGAACCTTCACCTGCACCCAGGCAATATGGCGAGCGTTCGGGGGGGATGTCGATACGCATTTAATAGCACTAATAAATCATGAAGCGGGGGCGCAATGTACGTGCAGGTGGCCAAGCGTGCAAGAGATACTGCCGTCCGGGGTGTCCATCCAACGATGGTTTTTCGGCAAGCGCGCGATCGATTCGGTGGCGGCATTGAGATGTGGTTGTCGCGGGGGAGGCCGAAAGAGGCCAAGGAAACGCACCCCACGACTCCAATAAACAATCATCCCATCCGCTGTCGCCAGCTTATTGTCCAACAGGTATTAATATATGAAAGCACTAATGAAACTTGAAATACGGCAAAGGGGCGGCCGATGCAAAACGCACCAAGGTTAGCAACCAAGTCTCGAGCGACGTCCTAGATTCGAGCGCACAATTTCCACGAAAATAATGTAGAAATTCCGCAGACCGGGACGCGGATAAGAATAACCGTTCCGAGTAAGACGCAAGACATGCCAGATATAAATCCACTGGATGAGCAATTACTTGTCCTATTGCATTACACAATGAATTCCAGTTGGCTGAATGCAATGAGTAATACGACCGGAAGTAAATAATAGTGTTAGAAATTAAGGCTGAAAGAAAATGTATTGTTGATTTTTATTCGTTTAAGCAAATTTCAAATGGAAATTGCATTTGAACTGAACTTTCGATGCGCTATAAATATTTGTAGATGAAGTACATGGATAAAAATCAAATACACATTTTAAGTGCTGCGACGCTTCAAAGTAACTTCCATCTTCAATAAATTCCTGTGACTTCGTCTGCATCGTGCATATGCGTTTGGTGGCTGGTGTGGTGCGATGCGGTCGCTTTCAGTCCCTGGAAAGCCATCGAATGGCGGAAATTCGACAGGCGAAAGTGATAAATGACTTTCGGGTAGTGCACGACATCCTGTAGATTTGCAACGTTCCGCGCACATTTCTTCCTCGTGCTCCTGGTGCAACCACGCGGAATTCTTATGACTCGTAGCAAATTTCGACTTTTGCTTTAAATTATTGCCACTTGAGATTCTTCAGCTCTTCTCACTATTATTACTTCAAGTAGTTTCACCCCCTAACAAAATGACGAAATTTCATCAAACTTTTACCTACGACAATTTCCAACACTAATTGCTTTAGATTGTTACGTAAAATCTTATTCATTTCATACATCAGCAAAATCTATTTATTACCTAAAGCACTTTTGTTCCACGAACATATTTTCCAAAGTCGTTTTATTGAATCCGTCCCTTTTACGATGCAGAAATACGTTATGAAAGTGCACGCATTGAGAGAAATGTTGCATTATGTAGCATTTCAGCACTATCATGTGCGGATCTTGTAGTGCGCCAAATAAAGATTTGCCGAGATGCATTGAAATGCATCAGACGGTATGCAGCGTTATCATTCAATTGCAGTCAATGCGCGTTCAACTTGATCCTCGAACATTTCAATTTGCTTTACTCGGCAATGTAGTGCGTACACCCCATTCAATTTTTACAACGATATTTCAATGAATTCCAAATGCCTTTGGGGTATATAATATTTCGTATGAACTTTTATCATGTGAGCATTTTTATTCGAGTGTATCATAATCATGTTGTCAAGTGATATACAATTTAGGAATATTTTGTACAAGTTTCCTGTCAAGATTTGAAAAAGACGTAGAGATGGTGTATACACAAATGCCATACAAAAAGCGTATGCAAGAAGGATTTGTTGCCTTGTTGCCATAAAATTTGAGGACTGAGCCAATTCAGCAAAGACTCGGCAGACGAAGACGGCTTCCCGATAGCTTCAAATCCCTAAATTTGGTAGCGAAATATCCCTGGGATATAAATGAAACCGCACACATAACACTTGCATGTTGAACGCGTTTTTGGAAATGGATGCACTTTAAAACGGGGCATCATCTTGAGGGTTCTCATTTCGACCCCTATCAAGGGCCAGAATCATTGGCAATCATGTCCTTTATATCCACTTGAATGACCCTTGAGTTTTGCACGGCCGCCAACTCCATCCGGAGCTAGAGAATAGAAAGCCCCGAGCAAAAATGTGATGATCTAGATAGATCTAGTGTCCGGGAGCGTCTTGAGCTGCACGAGAAAAAGTGACCACACACTGACTGATTGATTGCGTCTACTTAGACCTTCGATCCCAGCACCCCGTCGCGTAAAAACCCCATACGGCGCAAGTTTACAATCAAATGGCGGCGGGCATTATGGTGAAGGCTTTTATTTTTTACTTTAAACCATTTCGGTTTTAGTGCATACTCCCTTGCCCTTGAAGTCTATGCGGTGGTGAAGCTCTCCCGCGGGATTACTTAGAATCCGCATGTACGCTACGTCAGAATTCAATCAGGCGCAGAGGGTCACGAACCTGACACATATGAACGCATGCTGAGAGCGTGGTGGCAACGTCGGCAACGATGCTAATAGACACACGCCTTGAATGAATCGTAATCAGGGGAGACGCTCATAAGGGGCGACAGGACGTGTCGAAAAGTTGCGGAGACATTTTGCGGTTTCAATAACGAGAGCTAATCGTGACACACAAAACGAATTATTTCCCCCCCGGTCGTTTTACTAGTGTCTTTCCTGCGCGCAGCTTATGATATTTTCCTCATCATTTTGTGGAACATTCTGTATGCGAAGCGCGCATTTCTGAGGGTGTACGTCGCCACCCGGGAGGTTCTCATTTCGCCGTCATGGCTTTAGTCGACCGCATGTTCCTAATGTGGGCAGCGGCCACATCTCATGTCAGTTATGACGAGGCGCGCACCCCGCGTCCATTTAGGGGTTGTCGACGTCGCCCATCACATATGTGGTGGCTGTAGATGCTTCCGAGAATGTTTGACATTTCCAGACACCACTGTGGTATCTTCAATGACTTACCTAAACCTCATTCACTCAAAACCAGAGGGGAAGTCTCAACTCGTTATCTCATATAATAAGATGATAAATATTTTGTGTATGTTTAAAGCAACATAATAACAATAGAAAAATAGTTGAAATAATAATAATAACATTTCCTAACCTCAAAGGCTGTTTTGTATTAGAAAACATTTTGAGTGTTTAGTAAGCAAAATTATATCTGATATTTCAAAGCACAAACAACAATTGCCCTTGTTCTTTTTTTCATCTTGTTATTCGCCTTCTTTACATTTGCGTTCAATGAAAGAAAAGCGGGCGTGCAAAATGACTGCGCACAACATCAATGGGCAGTGTTATTACAATAGCACCCCACACAATACCTCGATGGCGCTGTATGTAGACATGGTCGTTGAGAGTTGCTGAAAGTTGGCACGTTTAATCGGTACGTTTTGCTAGGACAACAACAAGGAGTCTACCGCCAGTAAAACTATCACATAAAGTGTCCACGCCACCTCCGCTGGCGGCGTCTTCGTAATGTGCAAACATTGCAAAGTTTTTAGCTTGAGCGCAACGCCACGAAGCCGGCACGCAACTGCACGCCAAGTAATTAAACTTGATCCCTTTGACACCGCTACCAAAGTTGCTTGCGTCTTGCATTTTCATGTTTTACAAGTTTTCTCAGCCAGAAGGTGAAACACATATTTCAAACATATCGAACACATTAAAAATATGCGCCACAAGTAAGATAGCAGAAGGGAAGTGGTTAATTAAAGATTAATTAATTATTTATTGGTATCAAATTTATGACACTTGTTTTATTTCCTTGTGAACTCGTGCATAATGAGAATGCAGTGCAACTTCTGTAATTAGTTGAATCGCTTATATCCCGATGACACGCAGATGGCATGTAATCTCCGCAGCCGCCATTGTATTCGGCGAAGCGACACAGACGTGGGTTGTGGGCGGCTGAAGAGTGTGAAGGGCGGCTGAAAGACAACGAGCGCAGCGACACAGTGACAGCTTCCAATTACGTCCAAACTAGCTTGTAACATTTACCTTTTAATAACAATATTGTAGGTCGCGCTTTGGAATTGCAGCAAACATAAATTGCATAAATTTAATTAATTAATTTCCGTGTTTGGATGAGCGCAGATGTTTTAAATCTAATGCGCTGTATTTAGTCAGAGTAATTAGATAAACTCAAAGTTGACTTCAATACAAAAATAAGAAAATCTAAAGTAAACGATCATATAAAATAAATTATTTCATTCAAAGCAAGCCATAAAAGATGTCTGCGAAAAGTTGAGCAGGAGTTTTTCTTCTGTCATAGACCCGCAAAGTTTACGAAGACCGCCCCCATCTCAAATCAATGAGGCTATGAAGCGATTATTATCGAGTAAGATGATCGTGTTATTTGTGCTTGTCGAGTACGCTCCGTTCCATTCTCGAATAGAATTTCAATTGCACGTAATTAATGGCGGACTAGATTTTCGTATGAATCCACATTGAATACGGACAATGGATGATTGCTTCACAAACATGTTGATAATTACCCTATCATTATTCATAATCATTAATAGTCTTAAGCTTAACATGCACTTGCAATTTCATCACATTACCGCAAGTTGAAAATTTCAATTTCCATTAATGATTTTCCACTGAAAGCTAGAATTAAAGGTGCAAGTTGAAGTTATTTGTTGTCATGTTTAAGGGTGTGTAAAGCGCAAAGAGTATACGATTTAAAAATCTATAAAGGGAGGATAGATAAGGATGTGGCTTAGATTTCACTAGGCGGCCGGTGAAGAATGAAGCCTGCTGTTACTCTCCGGAATGAATCCGGGGTGAGAGACAATGCTCCTAATGCAGGAAATAAAATTCCGCGATTAGAGAACCGGAACGCGACGACGGCACAGACGAAAAGCGAATGAACATGATAACGACTCGTCGTTCGCTCCGCGGTCGCAATGATCTCTTTCCTCGCGTTGTTACTTCCAAGGACAACTCGTCGAAAATATTCCGGCGAATGAAAAAACTGTTCCAGTTTCACAACTCGAACAAAGTCAAAAGTTAATTTTGCTTTTTAATAATATTGCCAACACTTTTTCCACGACTTTTTTGGGGCAAATATTTTTTTAATAAATCTTTTTCTTGTGCGTCATAAAAATATCACTTTCTTCGAGTTCATTTCTTCATATTTCTGTTGGATTTAAACATTAAATCTTGTTTAATGCGTAAATAAAATTGTTAGTGTTCATTAACGCTGATGATCCTTGTTGAAAAGACAAATGCGAGCAATAAAACCTAATGAAATTATAAAATTCATGCAATTAAACGTCCTTTTTGCAAGTGCGTATTTTACGTGGCACTAATGTACGCATGCGGGAAACGAACGAAATTTAATTTTTAAATAATGGCCGCGATTAAATTATCGGAACGCGTGCAATTTGTTTTAATGTCGAGCGGGGCGCACCGCTGATGCTTAATAATGGACCGTCAGCTTATCGATCAACATCAACTACGCGGTGAACATTGGACAACCAGTTGATATACGGACACACACATGTGCTGCCCGCCGAGCATGGCCAGAATGCGAATTCGAGCCTGTTTCCGGTTACTACTATGACGACCGCGCGCGCCGCAAGAGAATTTGTTGTTGTCGCGTTCGACGCCCGCCTGCAATATTCAGTTTGCGCCACGAGTGCATCTCCCCGAGGGCTAAACACATCCGCAATTGGTGGCGGTGACGTGTCACATCGTGTCAACGCAATTAAAAACAATCTGAAAACTTTACCCTCGTGTAAACAGCAAAAAAGACGAAATCTACAATTGCATTCGAGGAAATGATTAAAATATTTACTAAATAATTGCAGTAATTTATTATACACTTGATCATTCCCACGAAGCGTTTGGCACATTTTCTATTACTTACTTACTTCAAAATACGTTAGAAGCGCATGCAACGAGCCAAAGAGATTAATACACAATGGACGCGCGCACTTTGAAGCGCCCTCCGGGTGCTTGCCCGAAACAAATGTTTGCAAGTACTCGAAGAAATATACGTGCACGCTCGAGCATTCAGGGACGGCAATGCGCCACCAACGTGCTTGGGAGACGCGCTCCTAGTCGAGTTTTCCGCCTCGCGCACAAGAACGCAGCGTTTCTTAGCGTAATGAACGAACGTGCATCTGCCTCCCGGCTGTTGTTCTATTTTTATATAAATTTTTTGCTCATCCAAAACCCAGCCAAAAAATAACATGGCATATTATTTCTCCGCATCCAACTCTGTAATATCATGCTGGGATTTTTAAATTTGAAGCAGCCATGAATTTTTTAGAAAAGAAAAGAGTTTGAATTTAAGTTTCAGATTTAGACATTACCTTCAAGTACAAACTAGAGGAGAAACGGGATAGACATGCAGATAGCACGAAGAATAGATTGCGTTTCATCGTCGCCACGTTTAATTTATGTGTATTGGGAAATTGAAAGCGCAAAAAAACGACATCGAAGGAAGGACAGAAAGGTGCTTGCTGCAATGGCATACTGAACTTTAAAGCGGGTTGTTCCAATAAGACATAAATTCTCCCCCGTTGCCAGTGAGACGCTTTCTCCTCTTTACGTGTAGTTTTAACCCGTCCTCGTCGTCCGTTCACATGCTTATAACAATGAATTTCGAATTCTAATTCAATGAAGACGCTTCTGTTTTATTTCAATGGACTTTTCACTTTCCATTTGACATTTTCATTTGCATGAGAATTCGCGCGAATATTTGCAAAAGTCAAATCACTGAATAGCCGTCGAGTTTAAAAGTTTTACGGCCATCTAAAGAACAAAAAGTATATTAATTAAATGGCAAGCGAAGCAAAACATTAGTGCCCCTATTTTCACGCGTGCGCAAATATAAATTTCGAGCGAAAAACTCTCGTTACAGCAATAATAACAAGGCACACGAGTGTGGAGAAATATGTTTCGGTGGAGGGCGCACGAATTGAATTTTTCGAGTGCCGAAAGAACTTTTTCACTTCGGGCAAAAACGTGTTTTGCAACAAGAGAGCAGCACCGAATGCAATGAGGACATTAACGTGGGAAGCAGTCGCTGAAAATTTAATGACCTTAATATTATCCTGGCGCGCACAAAAAAAGCGCAACGCATTTGGATGTCCAAACGTGCGCTCATGAAAGGTCTTTAAATAAATAGATCATAATGATGATTGTGCGCCATGTATTTTGACAATTCTAACAACTTGATTTATGATTATTTTATTTTCCTGTTTCTTCAGCGTTTTCTTCGTCGGCCATTTGACACAAAGGATATATTTTAATTTTGTCATCACAATGAGCATTTTATTTCCGTATTCGGAAACAACCCCTCTCCCCTTCTTGTCCGGCAAACAAGCAAACATTTATCTATCAGCGAATAATTGAGCGGCGTGTTTGTCAACAAACTTAATATATTTGATATTATCGTTATTGGTGCGCAGCCTGCGTCGGAAGCTCGATATCCTGGATGCGACGCGATGCGATGAGGGTGGCACAAAGATGAGACAGGGACGGCACGCGCGTTTCGGAGTAGATCCCGCCACGAGGACTTTGTGCATCAACAGAGAGCAAAGCGGAATACGCCGGAGCGTGGTAGAGAATGTAACGGAATAGAAGAGCGCGTTGGCAAGGTAGCTGTTTATGACTAAGTGCACTAAGGTTGTTTACCTTGCCAATGTTGGTACTAAGTAACCTAATATTCAAATGGAGTGTACGTCCCTCGTCAGAATGAGACATTTAAATGAAAAGCACCAATGTTTGACTGCGATGCTTGTTGGCGAGGAAAATTGAGCTGTGTATAATAATTGTTTACATATTGATCAATTATCTGCTTACTTCAACCCGCCATACTAGTTTTCAAATTGCTGAAAAGTTACAAAATTTACCAATATTTAAGTAATCGAGTTATTGCGTATGAATTCGTATATTTCCGTCTTGCAAAATACCTTTTGAAGTACCTACGTAAATCCGATTTTAAATCCAGATTTAACGTTAAAGTTAGGTATAAACTAACAACTTAATAATGCTATTAAAATTACCATGTTAATAAAGAATTTCACATGCAAATATTAGTTCCGCATAAGTAGGTAGGTATATAATGAACCTGTTGGAATTAATTATTACATAACTAAATAAGTAAATCATAATAATAAACGAAATGACTCATCAATTGTAAGAACAAGTACTTACCAACATTAATGTGGCATTAATTATCACTATAGTGATAAATGCTCAATTTGCGTTGATGTAAAATTAACCCAGTTCACACTTGAACTGAAATAATATGAAATATTATTGTAACCCTATTTTTTTCATAGAGGTGGGTAAATTACATGTTATGTGAGCTTATGATGATGATAAGTTTGATAAACATCATCATCATCACCATAATGCAATCAAAATGCACGTAGCGCAAATTCTAACCACGTTTTGCAAACATATAAATTATTTACGTCGAACGTCACTTCCAGTGCTTACTTGGCCCATATTAAGAACCGGGCGAATAGCCCTTCTCGATGGTAATTAAGTTAATTTTCTTGCGAGCGCACTGGATATTGACACAAGATGAGCATCAGCAAGGCGTTGAAAGCCGTTCGTGTATAAGGGAAACTCAAAATATTTACATTTCATTAAAATCTCCAAAAATCAATAACTAGTAAAAACAAAGGCATTGCGTGAGCGAGTTAGTTCATAATCAATTCGATAAACACTGGAAAATAGAAAATACATTTACCACGTTTATGTCAATTTAATTAAATAGTTAATGGAAAAATCTGGTTAGACGTTCGTCTTTTTGCGCTCGCCTTTGATCATTTGCATTTAAGTAGAACGAAAAAGAAATATGTGCGGAATGGAAATTTGTAAAAAGTAGAAAATTCAAATGCATCATAGTTTAGTTATGCCAGGCACGAATTGCTTTCGCGTCGAAATGCGCGGAATATTGGAAAAGCATCAGTTAAAAATTGCTGGCGTTAAACAGATTTCTTTCCGTTCGCCCGTTCACCGCGCACAGTTCCTTTCTACCTCGAGCAATTCGCTATGCAGACTATTGGGATTTTTCTCCGGCGCAATGCTCGCGATTGCACAGGGGTTTTATTAAATGCGCAAATACGCGCTTGGGTATTATGCGCTTTAATGGAGGCTTTCACTTAATAAATACGCTGCAGTTCAATGCAAACAGCAGTCGGCAAACTTTGGCTAATTGATCGAATGAGATTGATCAGGCCGTGTTTATAGTGGTGTTAATCTACCCGACACGTTCTAGGGGAAACGGCACAAACTATTCCCAGTTGTTGTTCAGATAAGTTTCTTCAAACTCATCCGAAAATTGAGGTCACCATTTAATTCTGCTAATAATTTAGCATTAATGTGGTGAATATTAAAAACTTGAATATTTCATTTCGGGAGTAAATGTTTGAGTATATTAAAATTCAAATTTCATTTGAATAAATGTACAAATTCAATGTGTAAATAAATAAGAAGCCTTCGGGAGGTTTCAGGAGTATTTGTATGTATTAGAAATGCGGTGTGCCGTTTTGCGAATCTCTGTAAAAGTTGTGCAAGTCTCAAATTCACATATTATTATGTTTCACTGTGTCAATATTTAACGCAAACTTTAAAAACTTTTCCAAAACATGCTCATAACATATGAAAGCTCCAGTGAACTCGAACAGATACGACCATGAGGGAATCTTACGAAACTTCCAATCGCCGAGATGGCATGCGCTGCAAAGCTTTTGCAACTATCAGTTCAATTTTCTATTAGTTTACTGCCATGTTAAAATAACTCATATTTCATGTCCGTGCGTCCTGCGCTCCAATGTCATAAATTATCAACGATGGCAGACATTTTCGCAAAATACCTTTGGCAAACTCTCAGGCTTAACAACTCGCACAGTTTACGAATTAAATGACACGTCACAAGTGCCGCACAACAAGCCACAAAAAGTATATAAACTTCAGTCGTCTCACAGCTTCTTTTAAATGTATAAATTGCTTTAATCCAGTACGAGCATGTCGCCCCATTGAATTTTAATAATTACCTGGAATACGCTTGTAAATTGTCTTTTGTGATTGTGTAACATAGGATTTATGATTGTTATTGATCTTATTGATCGTATTATCGAAATATTAATGAAAAAATATGTTTTCTGAAGATGTCAATATGCGCCATAATATAAACAGTCGTAAATAAATTGGCATGTTAAACATTATATAATTTCCCACAGGACTTTGATGCGCCTGACTTTAGCATAACGCGTGGGCGAATGTCAATTCCTATTCCGTGTTTTTTTTTCTTACGCTGCCGTCGACGACGCGTCGTTACTGGGACTCCAGTGGCGATGAATCTGCGAAAAAGCGCAACGCAGAAAATGTAACTTTGCTTTGCTTAAGCGTCACGCTCATCGCACTAGCTGGGGAGCAAACGTTGAATAAAATGAACGAGAGGCAACAGGATCCCACACGCGAAACAACTTTTGATGCAAGAGTAAACTAAATAAATGGCAGGCAAAAAGCGAGCCAAGCAGGAAAAGTTGAAAGCTGGAAAAAGTCGTAGTGGACTCGCGAGCCAAATGCATGAACTCCATTTGGTCACCACTGAAAAGCACCCGACTTCTGCCACGCACTCATACCAAGTATAAATTAATTAATGACATTAGCTACTTATTTAGCCGTCAGGTGCGCGCTCATTGCGTGGTTGATTTATTGGGGAATTTTCTTGCGCTACCTTTACATTCATGAGTTTCTACCTTTCTTGCGAGTACAACACAACCAGAGCAGGTTGAGGAATAAATAGGCTTTAGTTTAGTATGAGAGAATAAATAGCATGAATTCATTGAGTCCTCAAAATACGCAAGTGCTTTCAATGCAATCGCATGGCTTTTGGCATTGAATTGGTCCTCTAACGCGTTCAGCCCTTCCACACCGTCAAGTGGAGTGTGTTTGATGCGCCTGACTTGTTTTGAGGCATGTTTTGTAATCGCTCTTGTTTTTCATAGATGCAAAAAAGGGTTGGCTTTGTTTGTGATGTATTTTTCAATATTCACGCATTCATTAAACATGCGACCTCAATTCCAATTTCGGTTTATGAGCCAATTTCCACAACGCTCTGTAAAGCTTCTCATGGAATTTCAAATGCATATATCACAATGAATACGAATGTGTACTGCGATGACATTGTTTATTTATAAATTACTTTATTTGACATTTTGCTCTTGAACAATTAATTCATATTACATTGAACCTATAAATTATTGCCTGAAATATTAGAATTGCACTTTATGCAATATTTTTTAATTAATAGTGTCATGTTTAAAGTTTAGGTATTTAAGTAATTATCGTAAAGAAATTAAGAAGTAAAAATAGTTCCGTAAAACGTAAAGCTGTGCACATAAATTTCCATCATATCGAAAACCAAACCAAGATTATTCAAATTCTTGTCCACTTTTTAGCCGTCTGGTGCGCCTCTTCGGTCTTAATTCCTCGGCGCGCTGCAGCGCAATTAGTCATATCGCGTAATTAAGACTCGCTTGGTTTGTGCGTTTGTCACGGACTTGTCGCAAGCTTCGGTAATTTATGAATGTTTTATCTGGAAAGTTTCCGGGAAGCTGGAGAAAAAATCGCGCCGAAAATAAAATGTGGACTTGCGCGCAAGTCTTCTAAGTACGTATTCGTCGCGATAACTGCTTTGCCATTCAATCCGTGCCCAAATGTACGTATAAATCGCATTCACGCAGGTTTATTTTACGGAGAGGCATTAAAAAGTTTTACATGCAATTGGTCGATTGATAAGAACTTAACGGCATGATAATGAGCTATTTATTTATTATCGCTGCCGCACGGTGTCTCTTGGGTGGCGGCGAATGCACTTTATGATTAGTAAACCTGCTAGTTTAATGCACGCTTTCGCGGAACGTCCTGCCATCACCAATCACAAAATCGACAAGCAGCACAACTGCTACTGAAACATAAACTTCATTGCTTATTTAATTCACGACAATTATCCAGTGATAACGAACGCATATCAAAAATGCGGATATTATATAAGAGCAACGTGCGCGAATTGTTATCATCACTTTTACGAGCGCGTGAGGGTTGTTATTAACGATGCATTATCTTTAGACGTGTCCTAGTAATGATTACATGTTCATTAAAAAGTAATAAATGGCATATTAGAGTTTATAGTTTTCAAGTTATTTTCATGCTTATAATAAATTTTCTTTTTCTTAGAACTCACAAAACATCTGGAATGTCTAGCAATGGCCAATTTAAATATGTTATACTTACTTTAACGGTAGTCATGATAATTTAAAAACGGTTCATCGTAATTTTAAAAATATAATTTTAGTAATTACTTAAATGTTTTCCAAATAAAGGTAGAATTCTGCATTTATGTATTACTTAATTCATTATAAATAAATGGTAAAAGTTTGGTGTGGACCGGATTCATAGTTTCTTATTAATCATTACCAACAAAGTTGTAAATTCACAAAAAATGTCTAGAATATATCTTGTAAACTTAATTTAAGGCTAGGAGTATGCAGCTAATGCACTGTAAATAGCAATAATTTCGGGTTTTTTTCATTCATTCCGTCTGAACTTTTTTGATGTTATTTTTCACCAATAAAAATTATCAATAATTAGAACATCCTCTATACTCCCGTTAATAAAGAAGGATAATGGATACATAAGAAACTAATACCTTTCAATTTATTATGTTTTGACTTAATTGTTGCTAGATTTGACATAAAGATAAATAAATTGTATTGATAATGAAATGTTAAAGAAAATTGTAGATAAACAATAATCTACGTTTCACAGATCTCCGTAATGTTCTTTCTTTAACAACATAGGAAAAAAAGTTGAAAATAAGAAAAACTAATATAAATTTATTATCACTCAACACATACGTTGCTCAGATTCAAGGTAAAAGACGACATGAAATTTGTAGTTAGAGCTCCCCCAAGCACAGTACATACTCGTTGAGAGCTTCTTCGGGCGTTCTCCAGCCATCTTCTTCGCTTTTCTCCTTCACCTTTTGCAAGATGCGCGCAAACAAACATTACCCTTACAAGATGCATAACACCCACACCTCTCCCTCCTTGTTCGTCCCTTTCAGCTCAAGGGTTTCGTTTACCTTCTTGCTCCACCTGTGCCTCGTTAGTCGCCTGCTACCCTTGCAGAGGCGTTGCATGCGCGCGGACGAAATGAGGCATATAAAATTCGGCGAATACAATAAAGCGCAAAGATGAGTAGATTAAGTTATCCTTAACATTATATTAGTCCACGCGCTATGCGCCGCTTTATGCGCGTCTGCATAATAAATTGAGTCGCGCGCTTGTCAGGTGGCGCCGCTTGCGCCCGTTTTTCCCCCGGCCGGCTCGTTACCCCTAGAAATGAATCGCGTAACATGCACCACTGCCTCCGTCGCCGTCGCCAAGGCGAAGGTGTCTACATAATTACTAAACTTTTTCAATTTGACATTCTGCGTTGTTACACACGACAGGAAGAAGCGAGCCCAAACAATGCGGATGCGCCAACTTAGCCATCTAGCCAGCCAGGACAACCGCAAGCGGCCAATTGTGCCTGTATCTGCTCAAAACTCGCGACAAAAACCGAACAAGAACTTTGTCGTACGAAGTGTTTTATTAACAAAATTATAAAGCAAAATGCTAAAAATGCGTTTTGCGGACGTCCCCGCAAAAAAAGCAGCGTGTGCTTTTATGAAGACATAAATTGCATGTGCTTTACGAGTGCATTGCTATTTAAAAGCATGTAATATAATGTCGAGAGCATAAACTTCTTCACGTCGTAAGTTAAAGCGTGCGCACTACTTCCGCCTTCTTCTCTTCTTATCTGCGCAATAGCGCCTTTTGTACGGAGCGTACGTCCAGGACGAGCGCGGGTGTTAACGCGATGCGAACGAGGCAAACAACTTAAACAACAAGTTTTACAATTTGAAAACATTTCCACGACACAGTCGCGTGCACTCCAGACGATGGTGGCGCTCGCGTCGTCGACGACAGCATTCATTTGATCTTCGATAACAGCTTTTACTGGTAATAAAGCTATAATGCAAGTTCAGCGCGCGCATTCGGATCGAATAGAATTGCATGGAAATTCTTTCGATAAGATCAATGCACATGTTTAATCGGCGAAATTAAATATTTTATATTATGCATTGGTGCGTTATTTATTTATTATGCGTACGACAAAATGCAATAACGCAATATTGACGCCGTAATCAAAATGGCAATTTAATTTTAATTTTAATGTCAAATTATGATTAAAATGCGATTGCAATTGGACGCGATGCGCAGATTAACGCATTCAATTTTATTGCAGTAATTAAAATAATATTATTTCGATTCCTAGATCTAATGGAAATTATCTACAAATAACTGAAATTTAAATTGGAAATATTGAAATTAATTTTTATATTATACTATATTATGGATCGATAGGTGAATGTCGAGTTTAGTATTATTTCATTACATTTTTTTAATTGCAGTACATATTTTCAATTGAATTTTGATTAGAAATAAATTTTCTCGATTGCAGTTTTCAATAGGTAGGTACTCAAAGGATTTTTCCATTTTTGAGTTTATATTCTGAGCTTTAGCGTTCATTATTCTAGCATTATGATTATGCATCACACCCCTTTTTACCCTTATATATTGCTTGGTTGCTTATTTTGCGCACAAGTTGACTTACATCATTCACCACGCAACACACTAGAATTACGCGTTCTACAACACTATAGTCAACCATACGTACAACCCTCGTACATCCCTAATACGCATGCAAGTAAACCTGAAGCGAGGTGTGCGTTGTGTTGCTCCGCGATTTGAACAATGGCATTTAGGTGCCATTAGGGAATACAAAGCAATATTAAAGCGCAGGCAAGTTTTAATTCCGTGAATGAATGTGCAGCGCTTCACGCGAACAATGCGAAAAGGGCTTTCAACCCTCTCCCGCGAAGCCACTTTGCTACGCATAAGTTTTTAGAAATAATATTTTCGAGGAAAAATCATGCAAAAGCCGGAAAATCGAGAGAGGGTTGAACATGGATCTTAATTATGTACAAGTATTCGACACAGATTGGCTGGAAGCCAATAGAAGATATTTATGTGAAATGTTATTTGGTGTTTTGATGCTGCCGCCACCGTTGGGGGTGCTTAAGTGGTGCATGCGCATGTTGCGCTAGTGCTGCTCCCGCAGGAGACACGTACCTACGCATTGCACTGGAATGCAAAAGCAAATTTGCATATTTGTGTATAAATTACCAGGTTAGCCATGAGTGCAGTTTGCATAAATATTCACCAAGAGAATAAAATATTATCTGATGACTCCAGGATGAGACGAAAAGAATTTATGTAAACCACATTATCATTCTTTTTTTTTGCAAACAAATGTAATATTATTAAAACCCACCACCACTGTGATTTTAACCTTATAAAGCAAAAAGTATTGAGTTACTTTCAGGGCGCGATTACCATTTAGATGTAGTTGTAGCACTTGAGAAACAACTATTCAAAGATGTGAATAATGATGCAATATTTAAGAGTACAAATTAAACTTTGCACATAAAAGCCTCGAATCGGCCAACTTTTTCGTGGATGGCTGGAGTGCAACATTTATACACATGTAAGAGGCGCAATAGAGTTGTAGCGGCAATAAACTGCCGGCGAGGCAATAGGAAACGCCGGCGGGGAAGGGCGCGGAAGAGTAAAAATAGTTTGAAGCCAGTTTAATCGAAAAAGCGCGCCGGGGACGTTTTGGCGTATAAAATATACGTTTTCAGTTTTTTTGTTGGTATCCTTTTGCGCGTGGCCATTTTCGGCTATGAAATGAACTTTATAAGCTATCCATGGCTCAACTACACGCATTGTAAGAACAAGTAAAAGCCTACTAAACATAAAATGCCGAAAGCGCCGAATGTGGCGCAAAACACTCGATCGTCTTGTACGTACACTGGGCCAATGCCACCTTTTCGACAAAGCTTTTTGGATAACCTATAAAAGTTTTTATATCGTACTTGCCGCGATCCCAAATCGCGCACACAAAAAATATGCACTTTGATATTGTCCAAGACGCGCGTACTCTATTGACTCGACCTCACACACATAGATGCAATATTTTTTTGTTAATTTAAGTCAGGAATGTTATTTCTTCGAATTCTTATTTTTTCATCTTCTTACTAGCTATAATATTAGGGTATTTTGGTGCGTTCATATGTTCCTTTTAAGATTTCTTTGTTTTTAGTAAGTTGGAAACAATAATACCAAAATATACCTAAGCTAATGCCTTTGTATTAACAAAAAATACACAGAGTCAGTTTATTTTCTTACCACAAAGCTACTTCATTGCGTGCTTATTACGTCGAGGCGGCAGACTGAAAATTGTGTTTTCTTAAAATCCTTTGTACAATTTGCCAAAGTCTTGCCAGTGGCATCATTGAGCACGTAGAACAATTGAATTTATCAATAAAACACAATTTGCTTATTTTTCTTACATCAGTACAATGGCTGTTTGTCTAATAACGACTTTCAAGGCATTTTATTTTTTTTTATTCAACGAGCGTAATTCTCTAAAAAGCAATTTACTACAAATGTATTACAGAGTTATGTTGTTTAATGGCAAAGTATAATGCGTCTGAAATTAAAGATAATAAAATTATTTCATATATTTAAAATTAATGAAATAATTATGACCGGGCGTGACTGCAAATGCAATTACGTCCCCCGTACACAACAAATAATGATGGAAGTTAAATAGTCGCGCGCACGGGCACGAATATCACTCGCACAACAGCCGAAATATAATAACAAAGTTAATGTCACAAATGCTAAGTGGAACGCCAGTAAATTAACAACAATTCCAACAAAACTATATAGTGGCGCAGGTTGCGTGGGGCGGCACAGCACGCTGCGGCAGCTGGGGAGCGGTAGCGCGTGCCTCCCGGATATGCATGCTGGGTAAAGTGTTAATATGAATATGTCCTGCGTGAATTTTATTAAAGCTGCTTTACGAGTACTGAATTAATCAAGGATTTATTACTAAGTTTGGCGTTAATTATCTACCAGCAATTGCACCAAATTTACTTCTTTTGAAATGTCATTTTTCACTTTTAATTAATTCCCAGATTTATTGAACTAATATTCCAAAAATTTAATGACAGAAAAAGCAAGTTAACCAGAAAACGAATGATAGTATATAATTCTTTAACAATTTTTGAATACAGTAAACAAAAATCAAATATATCTATTTATTTAATGTTTATCGGTTTTTAATAAAATAAAATTCCAAATATTCATTTAAATAAATGAAATATCATTTCAATTATTTTGTGAAATATCATTTACGTTGAATGTTATTCTGACATGTGGGCTTTATATAGAATTTCAAATAAATTTATAATTAATTCGACGAAACAAAAACTATTAAATATACCTAAATATTTTTAGCAAACGCTCATATTTTCTGGAAGAGGAATAACCCGCGATTAAATTATATTCGCAGATGTCGCTTGTGCGCAAAACCGCTTAGCGAATTCTTCATCATTATGCGCACTCAGTCTTGAGATCTACGCGGAGAGGTTGGGCAAATAACAAGAAATATCAAGATATACGGAAATATTTCATCGACATACGCGTATAAATACCGGTGCTGTGCGCGCGAACTTTTTCCTGTTTTTATTTCCCGATCATTTCGATCAAGGATAATGGCGCATTCGAAACCATTCGCCGGATTTACGTTTATTGCTAGGCCGGCATCTCTTTTCCTTCCCGTCTCTATTTAAGCGCCCATGCCCAGAACGCCTGCTCTATTAAAAGGTCAGTAAAACCAAACAGTTCTTCCACTTTTCTGACTGGAGCAAAAAAGAAAAACAAGCTCCGTTGCGCGCCGTTAGACGTTCATTGTCTACCTAGATCTCATGATGACGAAGATGATTTTTATTTTTTTACGTGTTTTCGGTTATTCCTTCAAGATAAGAATATTTATAATAAATTTATTCACTCGTAATGGATACGTTGTTTTCACAATACACTAAATACAATAAATTGATGCGCTCTTTGAATTATGAATTAATCATAGAAAAGTACATTTGCTTTTCATAAATTTTTTAAACATAAACAATGAAAATTATATTACTACCTATATGCTTGAAAATATTTTTAAAATTTTTAGAGCCAACGCTATAAAAAATGCATAACGAAGTTACTGGACCAGTAAATTATATTGAAAGCCACTGTGAGGTATTTTTACAATACCTCAGAAGAAAAGACTGTAAAATCTATTTCCTAGTAAAGCCATTTTGGTATAAAATTTTCTTTAAACCATAATAAAAGTTTTATATTTTAACGACATCTAAAGCCGATTTTTTAATATTTTCAATTGATGAATTCAGGACGAGAGATATTTTTATTTGAGAACACTCAATATGTAAAATGCATGCAAGCATAACAACGAAGAAAAGACATTCGTCATGCTCATATGGCTTTGGCTTTACTCCTGGATTTTTATATCAATGCTCTCACTGACGAAACGTCCTGCGTTTACTCTCTTCACATGCACATGCGCGAGCGAGCATATTTTTTAGTCATATTCAACTTTACCGCAACCACTCACACACACTTACGACACATGCGAAAAAATATGCATAGTTAGGATATCATTTCTTGTTTTTGTTGTATAAGTTCTTCGCTCTCGTCGATGGCATAAAAAAGTCATGAATAGCAAACTTATTCGCATGACGGCGAATGCATTTCTGCATGCGCGTCGAAGTAAAATCATTAAAGTGTGCATGCTTTTATATCCTTTTTTCGCTGTCGATTTGAATTTGCATAATTCATTCACCGCATTTACTAGCAAAAAATTCACGATTAATTAATTATTAAGTTCATTAACAGCAACTCTTACTTACAGTTATTTCAGTGTTATCTACGTATATACCTACATATTAATTATTTTTGTAATTTGCATTTCAAGTGATTTCTAATATTATGTTATTTTCTCAGTTATTTTAATCTCGTACACTTGAAGTGTTATTAAGTTATAGATGTGAACACACAATGCGGAGATTTGACGAGAATCAGCCGTATCGATCGAGTACAGAAGAGAAAATATGCAATTTGTAATGAGTATGTGGTGAAGAAATTTGATTTACATAAAATTTCACATCGTGCAGTAATGTAATTTTATTGTGAGTGTTCGTATACTCTCTTTTAGTTGCTGTTCTGATAAATAAGTCTAAGAATTAAGTACAGTCGTACCTCGCATATCAAACGCCTCGCACAACGTGTGTTTCGCTTAACGAATAATATAAATCGTGAAATTACGAATGAATTCGGCGATTCCTCTATCTGCTCTACATCCCCGAACTCCTAGCTTATACTAATTTTCCCAAGTAATGTTGGGTTCTGCTAGTATACAAAGATGTTCGATTTCAGTAAGAACCAGATTTCAAGTTTAAACGACGTGCCGCGCGCTCTCTAAATGTTTATAAGTGTTCTAAAAATGTCGTCGAAGAAGAATCCGCAAGAAAGCAGCTCGAAGAAAGTGTCCTTTAACGAGTATGAGATTCGTTATGCGAGGATCCACTGTACCTATTTGCATTTAAGATTCCAATGTATAAAATATCATGTTTTTTGCCTTTTCCAGTATTGATTATTTTCAGAATAATTCTAGAAATTTAAAAATATATCCGGTTAAATGAATATATCAGATTTAACAAAATATTCTGGCAGCAAATGCATGCTCACTAATTAATTTCAATTAATGGAATTAACGAATCATGCATTTATGAAATGTACGTTCACACAAAAACAGTTATTCCATTTAATAGCGGAAAACAAATTAAAATATTCTTTTTTACTTCCAGGGAAAACTCAAATATCACGAATTGCTAATGAAAATTTTCAGGTAAAATACATATTTTTATTTATTTTTAAACATAACCATACATAAAACGCAAGGCAATATGAAAAATATTGATTACAACATTTGATTTCAATTACAAAAAAATTTAAACAGCAATTTTACTTGAAATAATTTTTGTAACCAAATTACTTTATTTATTGAGAAAACAAAATACCACATAATGAAAAAATATTTTATGCATTGCGCGAAAATAATTGACTCGCGTTTATTAAAAATAATTTATTTATTGATGCGAATGGCAATTAGTACTTGAAGTGAAACACAATTAAAACATTCCTATTAGAGCATTGGTTTCCACATTTCGTTCCACAAATATTTGTATCATACAAGAGCAAAAATGTGAAATACACATTTATGGAAGACAAAAATATAAATTACATATTAATTAATTTGTTACTGACTGGATGAAATTACATTAACTAACGAGTATTTAACTATCGTTTGCAAAAAAAAAAGAACAAGAGAGGATGATAATAATGAGCTACATATAAAAATATTTATACAAAATATACACACATAGAAAATATTTGAGGTTAGAGTACACATATTAAGGCAAGGTTGAATGACCATATTGAGGATATTTTATGGTAACTGTAGGTAACCGAATAAGGAAGACAAGGAATACGCTTTTGCTTAATTCATTATTCATAATATCATTGATAATCGTGCTCATTTACACTGTACGAAGACGAATGATGTCGATGTTCCCCATGGGGGTCAAACTCATCCTTAAGCCACGCGTGCTTGATGAGATCACTCGCCTTTTCGGCGATCATTATTACGGGCGCATTCGTATTCCCGCGAACAATCGTTGGCATAATGGACGCGTCAACAACACGCAAGTTTTTAATACCGTAAACGCGCAATTTCGCATCCACCACCGCAGTTCGGTCATTTTTCGGTCCCATCTTGCATGTTCCCACGGGATGGTAGATTGTGGTCGTATAGGATTCGGCGCAGCAGGCCCAATACTCATCCGAGCCGAATTCATAATCCTTGCAAGCTGGCCATGGTATATCGACTAATTGATAACCCAATTTCTGCAACTTTTTCGTACTAAGAAGATTTATACTTTGTTTAGCTCCTTCGACAATTGTTAATAAATCTTGCTGCTCTTGAAATGTATTTGCAAAGATTAAGGGAGATCCATAAACGGGGTCTGTGTCATTTAATCGTACTACTCCTCGACTTTTAGGGTTCAGTAGAATTGGTCTTACCATAATACCATTATAATATGCTAAGGGTTGTACGTTTGTTTCGGCAGTCAAAATAGGATCTTCGAGGAAGTCCTGGACATTGGCAGCATCTGTGGAGTATTGAATATCAGCTCGTTCTCCTTCTGCGTACATGGTTTGTACAAATGCGTTCACTTGCAAAGGACCTGTTGAAGCCAAGGGACCACGATGCGAATGTTGATAGTGCCTGATGTCTTCTTTGCGTTCTTCATCCGTCACAGTGGTTGCTGTTTTATTTATAGCAAAAAGGACACCATCCAAGGTTGCATGGTCTTGAAGATTAAACCCAACGGCAAGTTCTTTGATAATTTCAATACCATGACCATGTAGCTCATCTGCAGGACCAATACCGCTGAGCATGAGAATTTGTGGGGAATTCAATGCTCCTGCTGATAGAATAACCTCTCGTGTAGCGTACGCTTCTCGCGTTTTGCCCTTTTCGAGGAATTCCACTCCCATGGCCATCTTGTTATTGGGATCGATTAGTACTCGGGTGACGTGTGCGTTCGTGCGCACGTCCAGATTGTCGCGTTTTGCGCGAATCGGTCGAATGAATGCACCATTGGTGCTCAAACGTTCACCGTCTCGCGAAGTCGTCTGCAGCAAACTGGTCCCGATTTGGTGATGCGTGTTCTGATCATGCTCATCGAGTCCAAGCTCCTTGTATGCTTCGATCATTGCATAGACGTTTTCGTCCTGATAGGGAAGGATCTCCACCGTTTGGTAGCCGTGGAAGCCGTGGTAGTGCGAATCGATGCGGTCGTAGTTGCGGTTGTCCTCCGACTTGCGAAAGTACGGCAGGACGTCGCGGAACTTCCAGCCAGGGTTGCCCGCCGCGGCCCACTCATCGTAGTCGAGCGGGTGCCCGCGGTTGTAGATCATGTAGTTCAGGGTCGACGAGCCGCCCATCACTTTGCCGCGTGCCCACGGGCAACGGCCGTTTCGGCGCGCCAGACAGCTGCGGGGGGATGGTTGTGTCTCGTAATTCCAGTCGATACTCGATCTCAAGCCGACGGGGGCGAATGCGGGCACCTCAGACACTTCGGGCTCTTCGTCGCCAGCTTCTAAGAGTAGAACCTGTGAAAAAAATAGTTTCAATCACAAATCTATTAACAATTAAATGATAAATTAATCATTCACAACTGATGTAATTTATTGATATTGAATTGTATTTTAAATATTAAATAACTCACGACTTGCACGAATTGATTTATTGTTTTAAATGTTACATCAGATTATTATAATTAAGCTTTCTTTCATTGTTACGAAACAATTGAATACCTATAACGGCCAAGTAAGTGTTAATTAAACTCCAATTTTATGATAATTACAAAATCTTCTATCCATTCTCTTCTAAATTGTTTTAGTATCATAAATAATCTTTAGGCAATAAAATAAATTGAAAACCGCAAGTAACATGCAAAACATTTCAGCAGGTTGTTTATAGTTCAATCTATTCAATCAAGACTTAATACAATGGCCTTGTTATACTTAAACAAAAAATAATAAATAAGTAATGCCTACATTTCTATTCGTTCAGCACGAACCGACTTTGCACGAATGACATAAGCGTAATCTACAGAGATAGTGTCCGTGCAAAATGAATGGCCAATTTGATAATAATAAAGCAGCAAGGTGACTTGTGAAAGGAAAGGTAAGCGACAACGAATTAATAAAATACATCATTATGACCAAACCGTTTCGCGCAATCGGTGGGTAAGCGCCCCAGTCGGTTATCAAGTGACGCAATTAAAATGCATATGCGCAATTCAGGCATTTGTTTTTAATTTTAAGAGCGAATTATGCATGCTGTACACTTTTTCTATATGAACTATATAAGTTTCATTAGGTAATTTGACATACTTTTACTTGCATAACGCATTTTTACATGTGCTAAAACTAATAAGTTTACAAAACGCCCAGACATGCGCTCGACCAATAATCATTCAAATGGGAAGTGAACTATGGTATAATATATTAATTAATCACAACTTGCATTTCTTTCACTCAAAAAATGAATTTAACGCTTTTTAGCTAGTAGTTTAAAGGATTACGCAATTTTTTACTTCCTTCAAAAAAAGCTTTAGAGACAGCGGATAAAACTTTCTTGATCTTGCAATGTAAAACTTTAGAAAAAATTGAATTAATGTATAAATTAAATTGATCTATAAAGTGACGCGTGAAAATTAACCAGAAAAGAATTTAATTTATGTACTTAAGGACACGTCGTTATTTTGAAGTTGAACACTTGACAAGTTAGAGTACAGCGCACTAGGTAGAGCATAATCACTGCAGCGTATTATGAAGAGAGCTTTAATCGATACTAATTAGCAATTACTGCTGGCACATCGTTATCTGCAAATTAATGCATAATCCTTTCACCATAAACACTAATTCAACTTCCTGCAATATTCATTGATTTTTCATAATAATTATGTATTAAGCTAAAATGCTTGCTAATCATTTGATGGCTTCATGAAAGGGATAACATTATTTCCAACGCGTATATTAATTAGTCCTGGGCTTGCTTGTTCAAATTTTTGATTCATTTTCATTATCCTTTCGATATATTACGTTGAACATTGTCGGCATTTACGTATAAGTGATGGAGCGCAATCACTGTCAAGGGGGGAAGATGAATGAAAGGGCATTATGGACCCTGAAAGTCTATCTTTTATCATTCTGTTATCATCATCATACGAATAGCCCCACAAAAACTGCATTGAACATAAAATAATAATCTAAATAGTTTTATCCTTTTTTTTGTTACATAACTCTTAATATTTTATTAACAATTTATTAGTGTTTTATTAATATTTTACGGTGGCAAATTTATGATCAACTTTTTATCTGAATACGTAAAATCGAACTCCATGTTCAGTCAGTATGCATTTAAGCTAAGCTAAAAATATAAACACAACTCATGCTCTTTAGGTATCCCATACACGACTGAAAGACTGGATAGATCAACGCGCAGATAGATAGAGTCCAGCCCGGTTTTAGAGAGCTGTAGCGAAAAGTATAGCTGAACCGTAAATATAAATAAGTAAATGCACTTTCTATTTGCATTTTATTTGCACTGGATACAACCTACGTTTACATAGCATAGCATATGTGTAAGTAGTGCATATGAATGTTGGAACGTTGAATGCATTTTGTTTACCTTCGTTTCAAGCATACAACCAACCAGTGACCATTCCAATTCCAACGCCTAGTTTAGTTCCATATTTATGTTTGGTTCACAATTTAATATTGCACCAATAATTCACTATCGAGAAAATGCGTGCACCGAAAAGTTTGCTAATATTGAATAATGTTTAAAACTTTTAATAAATAAAACTCATTTGCTTTTCCTCCCCGCAAAATTAAATTTAATTAATACATTTTATTAACAGTTAATTAAATTTGCAATTTTAATTAACAACTAAGAATATATAGATATTTTTATTGAATAATTATTATGCCAAAATTGATTAGCAAAATGGTAAATACGGTTTTATGTGGTATTTTGTTCAGGTTTAATTAAAAGCATAATTTAAACTTTTTGTGCTTTCAATAAAGCTGAAATAATGAATTCAATGAACGAATTTTGTTGCCTTTCACATAGCAGCAAAGCATTATTCTTGGTGCAGCATATAAGACAAACACACAATACTCCAAACATGGCCATTGCATTTGCGTGATAATGTAATGAGAAGCAAGTATAAAATTGTAGCACATGAACAACGCAACACGTTTATACACTTGTAATACCAGAACGCAGGATCATTAATCATCGAGAAAAATTGTGCGTCCTCGTCACGCCAGAATGTTGCAATTTTTATTTGGAATTTATCAACAACACACACACAGTTAATGCATAATGCGTTCAGTTATGCACTTGACAGAATGTTATTTTGCATATTGCCATTTTTCACATTATTCACACTTTCGTTTCGAAATTGTTATTAATCTATTTCCTTATCAATTGCGAGCATTTTCCGACATTTGAGTATTTTATTGCATATCATATTTTGTAGTGAATAATTAAAGTATTATTAAATTTATAATTGAATGGAACTTGTTCGGGATAATTGAAGCATTGTTTAAAGTAAGTTGCAAATATTGCGATTCCCGTGAACACTCGGGGACTCTCAATGTGCGAGAGGTTACAGTAAGTGAGTGAGCAACAACTGAACGGAAGTAAATGCCTGGCACTCCACGTAATTCGAATTAAACGCATCGCGCTGCTCGCAACGCTTTGCATCAATTTCCACTTCAGGACGATTCCGCAGACTGCTATCGCGATTCGAAGGATTCTACGTACACGATGCCATTATATCTATTCGCGCACGTGTCGCGCGATGCAGAAAGCAAATTGCAAATGAGAGGCAGCGAGGATACGTGCAAAAACTTGCAGCGTGCTGCTGCGCTAGCACTAAGCGATTTACGCTCTATCATCTTTTTACGATCGCGCATCTCCTCTATGCTGATGATAACAATGGCAGCGTACATGCAGCATTTGGCTTAATTTGCAAAAATTGCGGAACATGCGTGACGGTACGAAAGTGTGTGTGACGAATTACGTTTTCGGTTATTCTTTTACGCTAATTGCGTGTCGCTCACGCTCGCGCCGCTGCTGCTTAATTATTATCGTGCGGAGGGCGTAAATTACAGAACGTTCTGGCTTTGCCTTAAAATTTATCGGTGCGCATAAAACATCTACCGAACTTCAACTGAACGAACGCACACTGCGCTTGCATTAATTGTTAGTGCAATTTTTAACACGTTAACAATTGCGTAATTAAGAATAATGTCGGTTAATATTACGTTTGACATTTTAATTTTACTTGAAATTTATTTTGTTTCATATTCAGTTGTAATAGGTAAGTACTTCTCTACACTTAAAAATTATAACTGAAATTTATTATTTTATAAGTAATTAAAGATTTTACTGTACATTTATGGACATAATATTCGGAACAATATAAACATACATTATATAACAGGTACCTAGCTATTATCAATAGTGGTATTATTCATACTGGGCCAAGGCAATTTATTATTAATTAATTAGAAATGAATTTGTAAAATAACCCATTATAATCAAATTCATTTTAAAATATTGTGTAACTGAATGTTCAAATATGATGACAATATATTTTTAAATACTACATGTTCTTTCAGATTATAATTTTTCGAGCGCAGGATTTTACCCTCGAAGAAAAGGGAATCACCTAAGCGAGATTTCAAATAACGGCTTATTTTAAAATTAAGTCTTTCTGGTAACTTTTTATAACAAAACTTTATTAATTTACCAATGAATTAATATCAGTCTTATTAGATAAAGTTTTAAGAAAATTATTTTTGGCTCTCATTGCAAACACTGCAATGAGAATAATCAGCCTGTCGGTAATCAGAGTGCAATCTACATTAGCTCACATCCTTGTATGATCATATCTTATTATTTTTTCCATTTCACGGCATATTATATTTATATTAATTTTCTGCGTTATCATTCTGGCACAACTCATTAATTTTATTAGCACTTTCTCTATGGAAAGGTAAAAGATGCTCATTACCCGCCACTGCTGTTGGCAAAGCAGTAAAAATTTATAATTACTTAGAAATTTAAATCTTAATGAGAGGTGTTTATTATGTTTTAAATAATAAGACCATAAATTAATTACATAATAATATATGTTCACTTAAGAATTCGATACTTCTCGTTTAAGTTCCATGGCAACAGTAGCCGTAAGAGGTTCTCATTCATGACAGGGTGGGTGTAAAAGGGCTGGCGAAGGCATTTTCTTAATTTTTCTTGTGAATAGTTTAGAAGATATGTGGGTGATTTCTATTGCCCGCTGACTCTCATTACCCGGTTTGGAGATACCAATACATAACAATTTATTGATTTTCTTTATAATTTATTTTTTATGATAATCCTGATTATTGAATAATAGAATTTAATGAATTTAATGAACCTCGCATAACGAACGCCCCACATAACGTGTGAATCGCTTAACGAACAACATAAATCGTAAAATAATGACTCACTTAACGAACGTCATTTCGCATTACGAACGAATTTGGCGATTTCTATATCTGCGCGCAATCCCCGAACTCTGCGATAGAACTTTTTCTATCTTGTTATTATCGTATTTAATACAAACCTATCTTATACTAATTTTATTATAGTAATGTTGGGACCTGTTTCCTTTAACGTGTAGGCTCAGAACGAATTAAATTCGTTATGCGAGGTTCCACTGAAGTAATATTTACTTAGAGATAGTAGGTAGGTACTTATTAGAAATAAAGTTAAAATGATTTTGGAAAAAAAAATAATTAAAAAAATTAATTCAACTTAATACACTAATTACATAATTATTATACAGAACTGAAATAAATATTCTGTTTGTAGAATTAAATTTCCATATAAGTTGTTTTAATAAATCTAAAGTTTTTAATGGCATTTGGATAACTAATAATAATTGCCCGAAGAAACAATTTGGCAAATAGCAAATGATTAACTATGATCATAAATAAATGTCTTAACTTGCCACAAATGTACATTTATAACGTAGCTGTCTCGTTTCTTCTGGTGCGCTGGAGCAAAATCAATGAGAGTTTGATCGTGAACTCACTCACGCGTTAATTGCGACCGCATGTGTGTACGCCGTGGGCAAGTTTCAATTATAATCCGATTATCACGCACGCATATCTGCCAAAGCTATAGAAACACTGGAACACTCTTTGCAAATCGAGATCGAGAATTTGCTAATAAATATTCTACGCGAATAATGTGAATGTCGTTTGCGTTTCCTTCCTGCGTCTTGCTATAATCACGTCAATTTCCGGCGATGTTTTCACGGTGAAAGTACTTACTTACATCATTGAATTTATAACTATTACGTTGTGACCATTTAGTCAAATTTTTATGAGCAACTTTGTTAGTTTTCTCTGCTAATTTCCTAGGATATTAATATTTAATTAGGGAAATTAAATGTATTTTGCCAAAGCTAATTTATTGGGAAAGTACGTATGTCATTATTTTAAATCTCATTATTTTGATAAATTGTTAATGACTAAGTCATTCTTAATTTACCGGAAGATAGGTAATAAATAAAATTTTATTCCGTATTTCATCTGTTGCAAAAATTTGATATGTTTCCTATACTTTTGTTTATAACAGTAATAAAATATCAATTAATAAATAAATATACGGATTATTTTAATAAAAAATAGTATTTTCAGTAACATGCGGAAAGCAACAACAACAACAACAACGAAAACAATCGTAATTCTTTCATAACATAATTCATCGCATTTTGCACGTGCAGTCCGTGTCATGCACATACATTTTATCTGTCAAAAATGCATTATAAGCAGCAACACGATGCTGGCGTTCGGTATTATTTATTAAATGTCAATTCATTATAAATCCGAAGCGTACAATTCGCGTGATTGCCGTTCGACTTGAATAATATAATCGAGTACTGGATTGGCAAAATTGTAAATTCTGCTTGCCATACACGGAGAATACGATAAAACAACGCATATACGAACAAAATGCCAAATACTAAATGGCAAAATCGCAAATTTCATACTGCAATGTGCGAATAACTGCTATTTTCGGACAATGCTTACTCAAAAAGTGAATGAAATATAAATATTAAAACAACTAAATATTTTTCTTCAATAACTAAATAAATATTTTGCTTTATTATTGATATAAAATAATATTTACGTGTTTTAATATTAAACATTCAATAAATTACTTTAAAAAATGACTCAACAACTTATCAACCTGCACCTAATGAATGACCGTTTTTAATTAAGCGTAAAAATGTAATTGCGTAATTACTACTACTGATACTACTAAGAATAAATTAATTCATTATTAGATGAATGAGAAGAAAATTAATGAAAACATGAGAAATAATTGGTTATAAAAATGTGTACGCAAAGTGTTAAGCAACTAGTAATTGCAATACCTACATTCTAACGCATTATTTATCCTGAACAAACAAATGAATGGGATAAACGCAATTCGTATTTTTACACGCATTTCTTATTTGCATTATACGCATATGCAATTTAACGAATCGTGCTGAAAGCAAAATGAATAATTTCTAATTAGCTAAAATGCATATTAATTATAAAAATTGCATAACACTTGGGAAAACTTTATGATAAATTTAGTTTCGCACTTATGGTCGCTGCGCAAACATTTATTGATTATGAAAACTAATTAGTCGCCTTTATTGTTGATGATACTCACTCGCCATTTGTCGATTTCCGTGAGGCGATTCGCGAGAACACATCCTGCACTTCCGGCGCCAACAATAATGAAATCATACTCGAGCGTCTTTGGTTGCTTCTTTCCATGACCGAACGTTTCGTGGTGCAGATGCTGAAAGAACGGATCCGAAGGAGGCGAGAAGCCAAGGTGCGGATGATTTTGTTCGTGCTCGAAACCGAAGCTAAAGAACGGATTCGGATTGAGTGTGTTGTCGCGCGAGCCACCAAAGAGCGCCGTTATCAGCTGCAGGAAGAGGAAGGTTGACGGCGAGCAATTCGTTACCGACGTGTGGACGGCGCACAGGGATGATAAATCTCGCGGCACCCACGACATTGCTGCTGACTAAATTTGAACAATAATTATTTTAGATTTAATTTCTTAATCGACTAATATCCTATAAGTGGTCACTTTAGTGTATCGATACAACACAGCACCAAAAGCACTCCGGCACACCGGTAACTGGCGCAACTCGCGAATAAGTGCAACTTGCAGGTTTTCTTCAATTCCTTAGGCGCGCTCGCAGTAGGCCTTCCACCTCTTTATTTGCATTGTCTACTCTGATTGCATGCGAAAGGCTCTCCCGACATTTACTGAAAATGCTTGTGCATGCCACAGAATCAATAAGTAATTGTTTAATTGTTACTTAACATACCTGCTTAATTGTTCTTCAATTTTTTCGTTCTCCTCTCTAACGTGTTAGATATTACATCGCAAATTACGACAATTAACATGGACTTAATACTTGGGTAATTGATTTATTGTTTTATAATAGTTGCAGATGGATGAGTTCTTGAGTTCAATGCTTGACGTCGCGTTCATCCAATCGGAAAAAGTTGCTTCTACTTTAAACTCGAAGAATTTTTTCGTGCGCTTCGTCTTAAACGAGGAAAAAACGGTTGAAAGAAAAAAAATTGCCAAATAAAAGTTTGCGTCGAGGAACGAAATAGAGGAACGAGCTAAAGTTTGACGTCGTCGCAATGCAAGGAAGAAGTTAAGTAATTAAACGAGTTTTGTATCGGTTAAATAGTGAAAAATAGCCTTCGGTGCAGTTTACTGTTTTTCTTCTTCAACTGCACTGCGGCTATTATTTATTTTTAATTGTTTTTGTTCCAAAATCGACGATTTTATTTATTGACACACAAAATTAACTTAATTGAATTCTGATTTATTATTGTGTTGCGAATTTTAAAATATGAATTGCCCGAATAGAATTGCAAAAATACATAGCAATCAATGATTGACAAAATAAAAATAGGAACGATGAAAGTTTAACGGGTTTGCTTATCGGCTAAATAAAACGAATCGAATTTACAATTTGCATGACAATTATCAAAACGCCAGTTTACTATTTGTCAATTTAAATGCGTGCTGCGTATATATAAAAATCCATGCAGTCAGATCCGCGCTGAAAATGCGAATATAAATAAATTTATTGCATTTTTGCACTGCACTTTATGCGCAAATAAAATTATTTTATGATTGACGAATTGCAATTTCGAGAGATTTTGTGCACAACTCCTGATAAACTCGTACTACAGCGATGTGATTCTTTGATTTATTATAAATAAAATCAGATACCAAACAGATTTATGTAGGTTTCAGTTAATGTTGCCACGAATTCTAAATTTTCATTATGACTAATTTGAAAATATTTCCAAAAATACAATCAACATATTGTGATAAATAAGAGCGTCGTAAAAATATTACAATTTCTGGATTTTAAAATTATAAATTAATATTTCTTTAGTATTTTAAAATTATGTTAATTAAAGAATATTTTTCCACGTTTATTTTTCTGGATGACATGAAAAGCATCAACAAAGTAAATGCGTACTTTGCGTTCGATTATCATTATGAATGTTTTTTTAAACGTTATGTTGGTAGGTACTTAATTTGTTTCGATTAGCCCTTAAAATCTTCAGGAAATATTTTCTTTTCATCTGCTTAAAGTCTATAATTTATTTAATTTTTTGCTATATTTGTACTTTACATGGATGATTGGCCAAATTATAATTAAAATTGTTGTAATTTCACATCGCCTCGTTCTTATATCAAAATAATAATTGTATTATGCAATTTCATTAAGTGATAGGTATTAGGTATAAAACATTATAAGGCATATTTTGTAATTTAAATCGCTTTGCTCTCATATCAAAATTATAATTTCATTTTTCAATTTCATTACAAAGTGGTTGGCAATAGGTAAGTATAAAGCATTTTATAAAACATATTTTAAAAAGTACTAGCTGTTCCGATAAACTTCGTAACACTTGATTTTGTGTAGATATTTCACTTTTAATTGTTTAGACAATCAAAAAAACTGAATTTCAAAAAAAATTGTCTCATTCCCATGATTTGTCACAATACTGAACGCAAATCAATAAATATTTACAATAACTCAGCAATAACGAGTTTTGAATATCGGTACTCGCACCGACCGCAGGCGCGATGCGTTCAAACCAGATGGGGTGGGTGCAGAAGGGCTGAAGAAGGCATTTTCTTAATTTTCTAGAGTGTAGTAAATATAAGGTTTTTTTCCTGTTTTTCTTCTCGGAAATGTCAATGTGATACATTCCACTTTTCAAGACATTATTATGTATAGAAATCATAAAATCTGCCATTTAATAAACATATTTCATAATTAGACTTCGCATGTTTCTCTTTCAATTTTTTTCTAAAGTAACCAAGCGTCGTAACAACTTTCCATGTTTTCTGCAGCGCAATCAGTAATTAAACGCAGCTAAATCTTGTCAATCCAAGTGGACGAACGCTGCGGGCGCTTCTTCAACCGCGCGCGCCCTCTAAATACATGAATGGCGGAGAAAAAGGACGCAATTACTTCAAGAGTGTGTGAGCTTCCGGTACATTCCGGTAGTTGCAAACAGCGACAAGTCATCTCGTTGCGGGCGCTGC
The DNA here is from genome assembly GCA_963978815.1 of Aleochara curtula. Taxonomy (NCBI): domain Eukaryota; kingdom Metazoa; phylum Arthropoda; class Insecta; order Coleoptera; family Staphylinidae; genus Aleochara; species Aleochara curtula. Next base: position 10,968,068 of record OZ022216.1, on the reverse strand, counting down.
GTGCACCGCACTGAAAATATTGACACAGCGATTTAAATTCCCGATATCGCGTCGATTTCAGCGATTTCCGAATAGCGAGTATGCACTTGCGGGCTGGTTTTCGTCCTCCCAACATTTTCCAACAGTGTGGTGCAGCTCTCGCCTAGTTTTTCTACTCGGCGTCCTTTTTATATCCCTTCATTTCAACCACGAACACATTTGTGCTACACATGCGCAAATATAAAGAGTAGTACCGTGCGCCATCGGGCGATTTATATTTACTCGTTTCCGCACTCTTTTTGCGCCCTCTACGGCACACATGCGGATTCTTCTTCGCCTTCTTGCTTTTTGCTTCAAACCCCTCAACGAAACAATTCTCCTTTACGAGAAAGAGAGGTGAAGAAGAAGTCATTGCGTATGTTCCTTCCTCGAATTTATTTCGTACTCCGCTTCGGTGAAAACCTATGGAGCTCGAAAAAAGAAGCTCGTGAAACCATTCGTAGCAATCGTGGCACTCATCGCAGTCGCCACTTATTCGCGCGCCAAATTGATATTATAGTGCAAATTGAAACTAAGGACGAAGGCCAAAACTTTTCAGCGCGCTTTTATCGTTCTGTGAAGTCCTCAGAGGACAGCACAAATAACTCGGATTCCTTCACACTCGTCCCCTTCAGTTGCGAGCGCAAATAAGACAAGCTTGTTGTGCACCATACATGCGCGTATCAAGTACGAAAACTTGTGCTAGTAACATCAAAAGTCAATTATGCTATTTGAAATAATTTCATTTAAATTGAAGCTCTTTCCCTCAAATGGTTGAGAAACTCTTTTTATTTAATTTAAGGGTAAAGCAAATTATATGATGAATTTAATATTAATTAATTGATATTGAAATCGTCTTATAATTGCAAAGGTGTCTTAATTGAAACTTGTCAATAATTGAATAATAAGAATAATTAATTGCGTAGTCGGCTTACAGCAGTGATGTACAGTGAAGAAATTGAATTGAGAGCATATGCTTGCCGCCCCCGGAGTTGGCGAGTGCTTAGTAATTAGTTGGGCTATTGAGGCGACCGTCTGGAAAGTGATGAAACTATTACATGCCGACCACATACACGATATAACATGATCGGCAAGAATGTCTGTCGCTGCTCTCTTGATGAATATCGCAAGTTGCTCGTTTGTTGAATGGTGTGCGCCAAAACGGACCGGACCAAAAAAGCGTTACCAATCAATTTCAATACGAATGTACCATGAAAATTAATCCCGAACTACATTGATGACGGGCCGGCAAAACCGCAGTCGGCCAACCAGTGAAACAGCCTTCTCAGAACAATCTTCCATAATCAATTTTTATCATGGGAAATTACGACTGGGCACAAACGAAAGCACCAAAATTCACTGTTACACTTTGACTGCATAACAATTCGGACAAAAACCTTGAAGCGGATAAAACTTGCACTTTTAACAAAGCGAAAGAAATTCAAAAGAAATCTTCACCGCTGTCCATTTGAATATTATCTAATGTTACGTCAAGTTTAAAATAAAAACTGACCTAAAACGTATCATAAATAAACGAAATTATAACACATAAAACAACGCAAAATTCGTTGCATTTCGGAACTGGTTTTAAATTGATCAGTGACTCGAATTCTCTCAATATTGGTGTAAAAATATCCATGAACTAATTCTAGATATAATAACGATTTTTTTAGTAAGTCAATTAAATATTTTAATTAAAAATGAGATTGAATTGAAAGTGAAAATAATCTGGTATTTAAATTGCAAATATATATTTCTAAACCAATTAGTAACAACAAAGTGATTTATTTTTTTTTGCATAAAAGTTTCTCTAATCATTTTTATACTCGATAAATTTTATTCTAATTGAACAATTAGATTAATTACAACATGCTTTGGAATTATTTTAAATATTTAATGCAAATGAGAAAAAAATAAATCATTTGCAGAAATACTCAGTAAGTAGTAATGTTATAAATTAAATTAGATTTAAATATTTATGTAGATATCTTGATGATGTAATACTTTTGAAAATAAGAAAAATGCGTAAAAACAATGAAAGTTTCAGTTTTTCAAGACTGAAATAAATTAATAGGAACATTACGTCAGATACACAAATTTAAACATCGATAAAAACTGACCTAACATGCGCAATAAATAAACAAAATCATAAAACAACTTAGCGTTTCGTTTTATTTTCGGATCATTTCATATTCTTTATGAGCGTTAAAAGTTTACTGTGCGCACGTCGAAAAAGAATAAGTACAAAAGTGTGACTAAACTTTTAGAATGATTATTGCAAATTTAATTTTCTTGCGTTAATAATGTTTTACAATACGCACAATGAAAACTTTTTTATTCTTCATGATTAACATATTGTTTTCTGTGAGAGTTGTGTACCTACTTCAAGTTGGTTTATTTGCGTGTCAATTACAAACGAAAACAGGATTTATTTACATTACTAATTAGACGTAATGGTTCGTTTGAAACGCAAGACAATTGTAAAAATATCGCCAACGCACTTGACAAATACCGATTCCCAAGCATTTCCGTTCCGTGCAAGCATTTTAATTATGCAGCGTTCGTATTGATTTCAGCCGTTGTTATCGCGAACGTTAATTAGCGCCTTTTAACTCCTTCGATTAGATTACGTTTGCTCGAAGGTGCGTGTGCATTCGGCGCGATCACAAATTGATTTCATTAAGCATCTGCTTCCGGTGGGTGGCGGACGAGTGGCGCTGTTTGTTGTGTTTTATTGCTATACGAGGAGCGCGTATTTCCTTGCCAAACGTTTCCGTTTCGCGTCGAAAGCGTGACAAAGCGTAACGCCGCAGTCGCGTAAACTTTTACTTTTTCCTCTTGCACTGCATTGCACATCGATGCAGTTTTTCGCGATACGTTAATTGATTCCATTTTTACCTCGGATTCCATAGGCCAGCCTATCCAGCTCAGTGCGCGTTTATTTACTTTGCATTCCATTCCATGCGCAGGATAAAACGCTGTTTATTTATTTTATCTAGAATGCGTTGCAATAATATTGATTAATTATTAAAATATGTTGACGTGATACACGATATTGCTATGCAAATTGGATAAAATGCACTTTTGTTGCTTTTTCACGATCCGCTGCACATTTTTGCTATTATGTTTTTAAACTAATTGAATCGCATAATTAATATCACTATTTACCCGCGTTAATTGTAAATGTTTATTTAATAATCACCTGTACAAATTAGTCCTGTTTGGTTTTTTTGCAATTAAAAATGTTTCAATTTATAATTTAGTATTATATAACCAATTTTTGATGCATATTTTTTACAAGGAAGTATAAAAAATTAATCAAACAATTTTTCATTCTAATTCGCGTCAACTCAAATATTGCAACACTAAATAGTAGGCACTAAATTGCAACTTGCTGGTATGCATTTTAATACGGATGCAATTCGATTACAGCAATTGCAACAGCTCGAATGCATAATGAACGAAACCAAACCAAACCAAACTAACCGAGGATAAAAGATCTCCGCCATTTCGCAAACATTGGCAGATAGCGCTTGCGACAAGTAAATAACTGAAATTCACTCACTAGACGCGTCGGCAAACACTAAAGATTGTTATCACTGCTCTCGTACGCACAATCAATGCGCATTAATAATGCGAATGTGTGTTTACGCATCATCAATATATTTACGTGATAACGCTACACGCACGATCGCCGAATTGAAATAATTCGGTATGTGCTCTTACTGTGAATTCATCAATGCGCGTCATTTCAAATGGTTCTAAGCCTAGATCAAAACGTGACGCATATTTACATTCAAAGAATTATTGCAAAACTAGTTTGAATAGCGACATTACGCCAAAATGTGGCAGCAAAGGGACGAGCTTCCGGTTACCTCGAGCAAAATCGGCGGCAATCGGACGACAATTTGTGCTAATTTATGTACGCTGCTAATTAATGCGTTCTAATTAAAATCACATCCACAAGCATCAATGACACATCCCTTCACTCGCATCGAGCACGTTTGTCAATAATGTTGTTCTCCGGACAATTCCCGGAGGAAAAAATTATTTGTCGAATTCTCCGCAATACATTCGAATTGCTTTGATGATGACGTGCCATAATGAATATTTACGTATGCAATTAATGCGCTTCTCACTGTCAAAGTAATCAAAATACTGATTTGTAATTAGTATTGCTTTTGCCATGTTGATTTTGATTATTTTCAATTAGTGTCTGAATATAATCTGCGATAGTAACATTTATGTGAGTACTTCACAGACATTGTTTCATAATTAAATATTTTATTTTACGTACTTTGGCATTGTTTAATTATTTGTTTATTTAGTAGCCAAGTGGTACTTTCAATTAACGACCACCGTTGTTGAAGTACTGCGTAATTTGCAGTCGATGCCATTCATTTCCCAAATATTTGATTCGAATTAATCAAGTACTGACGCTGAGTGGGAATGGGATAATGTATGTTACAATTACATTTTCTGCATGTCATTCCAATTGCTACTAATAATTGAATCGATCCAAATCAGCATACCTGCATGTTACTCCTGACATCTTCTGTATTCTATTAATAACAATAAATGTGATCAATAATCAAATCAATGGTAAAGATACAACTTTCAAACTATAGGTCACTAGGCAAAATTTCTGCAAACCAAATTTTGCAACAAATAAATTAATATATAATTAGCATTCATTAAACAAGTTCAACTCTACTTAATTAGTGCCTGTCATTTTCAAACTAATACAACTCCAATTAAAATGTTTTAAGTCGTTTGCTTAGTTGGTAAGCCAGAACATAAGCTGCTCAACTTATTTCATCACGCTACGCATTTCATATTCACATGAAATTTATTCATCAAATATTAAGGCATACCTACTTGCGACCAAGCATTAAATCGCCGCAGCTTTCACGGTTAAAATGTATGAAATTGCATGAAAAAGATTCAACGCACAATTATTGTTCATTTTTACCCAATTATTTCTACTTGTATTTCCCAACAACTCATTCCATATTTATCATTCCTCTTTTGTTCTTATTACTTGCAAATCATTACACTGACTGTTCGATTCGTGTTTCTTCACGATCCTTTGTCATTCCGTTGAGGCAATCAATAAGAACACGGAGTACAAGACCGCGACATAGAAAACGCGTTCGCGTGACCATTCGGGATGACAATCGCGCGCGCGGCATAAAGGAAGCAGAATTGCATTTCATTGGCGCATTGCATTACATTGTATTACATAAATACTCTCATTACTTTCACCTGCCCGTCAACAGCGCTTTTGGAATGCAATTTACGCGTTTTAAAATCGCAAAAAGCCAGCTGGCTGCATTCAAACATTCATAAAAGCGAATGATGTAAGAAATATTCAAAAATGAAATTCATTTCGCTCACAATGAAGTTTCCGGTCAGCGATTTAATTATCACATGAACAAATATCTTTTTCATAGTGACAATTTTGTTTACGCAAGTAAGTAAGATGACAATGATTTGCAAATTTACAATATGGCAGTAAACAGTTAAAAAAGTACAAATAGTTAATGGAAATTATTTTAATTGCGCATTGGAAACGCACCGAGCACTGTGCATTAATTAATTTGTTAATAACATGTTTACTACGTTTGCAACTTGTTCAAGCAGTGAATATAACGAAGCGCTATTACGAATTTCAAATAACAGATACTAACAGATAATTGCAATTAACTGAAACGTTTACGCTTAATTAAGAAACGCAATGGTTTGAAGAAGTTGAAAGGAAGTGTATTCGAAGTAAGATTGAGTTCACCAAGTTGTCATTCCAGTTCAGCTTGCAAAATTTACGATGCCGTCTGTAAAATTCAATTACTGCTCCGCTCCGCTGAAACACTTTCCGAATTTTTGCGCTGCACACTCGTATAAATGTCCAGTTAGATTGCAAAATTATGCAATGAAACGTATGGCAAACGTGAAATGGAATTCACTTTTGTCGACCTATCCATGCAAATAAGTATCGTACAGTTAAGACATTCTAAGTCACTATGCTCTCCAATGACAAAAAACAGTTTGTACTTCTAATGAAAGTAACTGCGTTCATTTATCGCTTATTAATAGCAGCAACATGCAGATTGCCTTCACGTGCAGCATGCACTTTACTTCTTACGCCTTTTTGTTGCTCAGACAGGTTGCAGATTAACCACAAATGTTAATGGAAGCACAGCTCATGCATGCTGGAGACTGCAACTTAAATATGGATAATTTCAATTAATTTTTTACGCTGAAGTTTCTACTATCTCAGGCCATCAAGTGCAACTTCCAGGTGCGGTATTTTTCTACACTTAACTTGATTCGGGTAATAATTCTTCAGCGCCGGCCGGAACAAGATAAGCAGTCTGGATCATTGTCCGACCAATTCATAACCTTTTTATCGTCTAAAATACCACCGTGCATTCATACAGATGTACGCTCGTACGCCGCAAATAAAATATGAAAAAAGCCAGGCGCGCCGCCGCTGCACACCTGGAGAGCGAACGTAACGCGTCCGGCCTCCCGTGTATTTGATTTATATTTTATATTTTCCGCTATGCTTCTCTTCGCTTTAGGCCTGGAGGCAGCTCTCACATGTGCACACATGAGTTGAATACGCAAGTATAATTATTTAATAATATAAGTTTGCGCATAAATGCATTTTTCCACGGAAACACTCGCCAAACCGCTGAAATTTTTATCATTTTTTTGAATTCATGTTGGCGTTCATAAAAGTTTGTTTATAGTTTCATCTATTTAAAAGCATTTTACTTAATATTCCAGTGCAATTAGAGTAATTAGATATACAAAATACATGCCAAGCCACTAAAATTAAAGACATTATTACCAGTAAAGAAAACCACTTAAAGTTATTTAACTCACAATAGCACCAGTATGAAAATTTAATTGACTTCCGAAGAGATGAATCTTCATTGGACTCGCAGTTATTGCCAATAGGAATCGCAAACACTAAAAATAAAATTAGAGTGCACGAAAATTGAAGCCGAAACTTACATTTTCCAAAAAGAATTTATTTCTAGCTTCACAAGAGTTTGAGTAGTCTACTATGATGAGTGCAAATTGTTTCATTTTCCACTCCAATACCGTGCCAGGAAATAGAGTAGCAGAAAAAGTTCCAAAATATAGAAACAACTTTAAGCCGTGATACACTTTTATCTGATAATTGCCAAAATAATCTTGCATGAGTTTGTAAATTGTATAAAACAATTTCATATTGCTGAAAGCGGCTGAAACCATAATATAACATTTGAATTCAGCACGAATTGATTCCAGTGCTCTTAACAAGTCGCTGTAATGTTGCATACAGTACAACAATGCAATTGATGACTTGCTTCTCGTGAATCGTTGAGCGCAGTGATTAAAATTGTCTATTAAAATCGCATTCATTACCAGCCATTCGACATTCATTAAATGAATCAGAAATACGGATACATCAGTGAGCACTTTTAAAAGTACTTGCAAAAATCCATATTCCATAAACAGTATGAAAAATTTCATTAAAACAATCACAAACCAATATAACAATGCCCAATGAAGATACGTAATAATATTTGGTCTTGCATCATTGCCAAATTTATACGCTCTGCTTAATTGTGTAAAAACTTTAATCAATTTGATTCTTTCATGAGAACAGAACACATAAATAAAAATGGGAACAGCTATCTCCAAAAAGTAATTGGATAATCTGGCAAAATAGCGAAATTTCGTTACATATTGTTTTTGATTATAGTTGAACAACCATCCATAGTAAATATTTGCCGTGCAAACTATTAATTGAAACAATCTAACAACCCATCGTTTGACTACAGACTCATTATGGAAATTGTTTAGTAATAAAATAGTTTTTAAGTAATTAACTGGCTTTAAAATCTGTTGATAATTCATAATTGCTTTTCAATTGTGCGCTTAATTATTATGCTATTGATTCATTTATGCTTTCACATTAAGCACTTTGTTAATTAATTACTCATTATAGCGATGCGTAAAAGCGATGCTAGGTGTACTGCTTATACGTAGAATTAAAGTCGAGCAATTTGAATGAGTAAAACTATGTAGACCAGCAAAGAACTGAAGATCTAGAACAAAAAGCAAACATAATTTACATGAACATATTTAAGAGATAATAGATTAAAGTTGTTAGTAGATTAGTATGTATTTTATATAAAGTGTTAATGCATATTTGTTTTGAATGGCCATCATTTATCATTCATGCCCACTTTTACAATATTGGATTCTCACATGTTGGGCTAATTGTAATTTGATTGCATTTCTTTGTGCGCGAACTGGAATTGAAAACAATTTGTATCAGCGTGTAGTAAATTCAGTTTGCATAGAAGTTCATTAGTACGCGCCGAAAAAGTTTGGGAGTTTTCATCGAATTAAAACAGATTGGTGCAACTCAATTTCGTGAAGTTTACGCGGCGCATGCATCATGCAAATATGTGAGGCGCAATGCAGCGGAAGGAATTTTTAATAACTGAACTCACAGCTGTAATTAGAGTCCCATTCAATTCGACCGCCCCGTGAGGACGGACGTTGAAGTCTTGAACAAGAATTTGCAATTGGAAATTTAAAACATCCAAATGCGCCGCCGCCTCCAAGCGACTATCATCGCGTCTGGCGGTCTTCTGGTCGTCGCAGTAGACGCGGCTGCAAACACTGCCAATCGAGTTGACAATGGCACGCATTCGTAGGCAGGGCAGCACGACGCAATAGAACGTAAAAATCTGCACGACGACCTCGTAAAGCGTATGAAACGCGAAACGGCCGCCGAGGATGAGGCGCTCCGCCAGCACGTAGAGCATCCACAGCAAGCGCATGTACTGGCTGACGAGGAAGACGAGCAGGAAAGAGGCGAAGCATTCCACAATTTGGCGATAAACCAAATAAAGGCGGCTGTAGCGGCGGCGTATCGCTAGCCATTTAGCCCTATTCCAATTGGCCATGCATTTATGCATGTCGTCAACGAATTGTTTATTGCACTCGGCGAGCGCGAACAAGTAGACGCACCATTTCGTTACGAGAATGTTATCCATGAAGTTGGGCATCTCAATAAGGAGCCGCCTGAATGCATCCGCAATCGTGCGGCTCGCGGCTAGCGCTTGCAGTATGCCGAGCGCGTTCGCCGCCGCGCAAATTGCGATGGCTCGCAGCGTCTTCTTGTTGCGCCGCCAACTTCGGCCATCATCATCGTCGGCATTGTCATTGCAAATGCGTTGGGCGCGCTCATCGCCCGCATCCGGTTCCTCTTCGCCGACGCGGTCATTAAAACTTAACAAATCGCAGAGCACGCGATTGCCGAGCCGCCACTCAATGTGAGTGTTATGAATGTTGTAAATTATTGATAGGAGCGCCTTCATCCAAATGTTTGCATTACGTATAAAGCTGATGAGGTTCGTCGTGCGCACCGTTTCGTCGATAGCAATCCAGAGCAAACTTATGGAAATGCATGCCTGCGGAATGGCGAATAGCCATTGCCATTTGCCTAAGTGAAATCTACGCGTTTGCCGATCGTACTCCAGCGCTGCGAGCAGAAATGCACGCTGCAAATAACTCAAAGGTATTACCACTTCCTCCAAATTCATTATTAATTATGTTATTGATTTGCGATGCGAATATCTCCTAAAACACGCCGCTCCACTGAATATCAATGAAGCGAATTAACGAAATTACCCGTATCTCTCATATTGCCTTCAAATTCCAAATAAAATTGAAATTTATGTTTTATGATGACTAACGTGGCGACTGAGGTGATTAAATTGCAACCCGAAGTTTAGTAATAACTACGCGATTGGAACGCAGACGGTAATAAAACTTTAATTTAAGTTTTTTGAGTGGATTATCGGTTCTATCATCAGTTGTACGTGCTTTGATTGATTGAATCTGATTATAAATAACAGACGAGACGACGCAGCACATCGAATAATAGCTACAAAGGATAAAATCAAATAGTGACTATCTACTGCATTGTTAGAGTTTTATTAAATCGCTGTACAATGAAATGTTATAAAATATTCAAATTTCGTTTAGAATAGTGCATTACTACATAAAATATGTCCTCGAGCGATATTATAAATTATTTCTTTGTCAAAATAATTTCATGTGTGGATGAGACTATAGACAACCAGCTTTACATACATTCAAACCTTGAAATATTGTGGAAATTTTAACCACGAGCACAAAGTTCAAAAATAAATTTCTCTTGACATCCAAGCAAGTTATCAATAAGTTCGTGCCCAAATTTATTTTTTTTATCAATGATGACTTAAAGTGCTGTTGTTCTTGTAATGTCTAAAAGCATGTATCTAATATGGTTTATGAAACATCCATTAATCATTCATATTTACTAATTTCAATTTCTCAATACATGACTTAGTAGATATATGTCTTTATTATTAAACGAAAATGTGCTTTATATTTACTTAATATTAACATTGAAATAAATATTGGCTCCTATCATGGTGAATGACAAACACGTTAAATTGATCACATTATATTGAATTATATTAGAACATTGGAATTTTTAAAGTGCCAAGCCATAGACAGACACAATGCAGAACATGGTTTTGTTCTCCCAACGAACAGTACAGCTTCCATCAGTGTTGTCATCCCAATAACAGGAGCTAGCTGTGTGTAGTCCAGCACCATTCTTTTGCATAATAGTGCAGGTGACAATATACTTATAGGCCTTCATTAATTTAGTGAGGTCACTTGTGCAGGCTTCTACAACACCTGTAGTCCACCCATTTACTTTGTTCTGTTGATATGTATTTCCGCCAACAACGTTCTCAATTGCATCCTTTATTATTTTACTGACATCATCCACAACAAATTGGTGCTCTTCATTCAGGTCTCCTTCGACATTAACCTTATCCATTTTATACAGTTATGGTATCTGAAGCAGCTCTAATAAAAAACCAAATGCACTTTACACTTATCGTTTTGGAAATCAATTAGTATTATATCAACCTTTCTTGCCCTTAACAATCTAAAAATCAATTACTACAATGATCTCATATCATCAACAAACTGGCAATAGAGTAGCGATATGCTCTCCAGGGGGCGAATACATCGCATCAATTCAGCAATTGCGCCACCTGCGTTTCATTTTAAAAAAATCAAAACTTTATGTACTTTAAAACAATTACATAATTTATTACTATAAGTATTAAATATAAACTTATTGAACAGCAATAAGATTTTTAAGTAGAGTTTTCAAATCTTTCCTTAATAGTTTTCCGCTAGCAGTCTTCGGTATAGTGTCAACAAAATAAACAAAGTGCAATCTTTTAGCACTGGAAACCCGTTTTTCAATAAATTGCAAGATTTCATCTTCGGTAACTTTAGAACGCGGTTTCTTTATCACAAATGCAATTGGTTTCTCTCCACATCGTTCATCAGGCATACCAGTCACGGCTGCATCAGAAATTTCGTTGTGTTCTAAAAGCAGCGACTCAAGTTCGGCCGGTGCGACTTGAAATCCTTTATATTTAATTAATTCTTTAAGTCGATCGACAATAAAGAAATATCCATTTTCGTCGTAATAACCTAAATCACCAGATCGAAGCCATCCATCTTGTGTGAATGTTTCTTTTGTAGCTGCGTCATTACCAAAGTATCCTTGCATTATAACAGGACCTTTGCCGCACACTTCTCCCACTTCCTTTTGTCCCATAATCGAACCTGTAATGGGATCACGAACTATTACTTCATGTCCAGCTATAACCTTTCCGGAGGATCCTGGCATTGCTCTATCTTCGGCACCATAACAGAGTATCGATAAAGTCATTTCAGTTTGTCCATATGCTTGAGTAATTTTCTTTACATTAGGAAGTCGTTTAATTACAGCCTGTTCCGTTTGAGAGCTCAATGGAGCTGCTCCACATATAATTTCTTCAACTGAAGACAAATTGAATTCATCAACCATTGGACTCTTGGCAAATAAACACATCAATGGTGGTACGGTTGTTAAATATTTAATTTTGTAATCTTGAATGCCTTGGAGAAAATGTCGCTCATTGAATTTTGGTAAAAATCGCAATGTTTTTCCCTTTTGAATTAAACCTATACCCGTCATGAAACCTAATGCATGATAGAACGGAACAACAATCATTCCGTCATCGATGTATGATAATGTTTGACGAGGGTCGCTAAAAATTGTAAATATTAAAATTTTAATTTAATTGAGTAATGCCCGTACCTGGCTTGATTGAAGCGTGCATTTAAGTTATTATGACTAAGCATTACACCTTTAGGAAGTCCGGTTGTACCAGATGAAAATAGAATAATTGCAGTATGTTTTTGCGTATCATCTGTTTCTTTAGGAACATAATCTGTGGTTGATTCTTTATCGAGACGATTCTCCAATTCTTCCAATAAAATTAAATCTTTGACAAATGGTATATCACCCTTTTTTTGTAAATTATAAAACTTTTCATGAATTCCGTCATTGCCAGAACAAAATGCCACGGTGGGTTTTACTATTTTCATCACGTGAAGCAATTCTCCCTCAGTGTAACTATGATTAATTGTTGCAATTGGAATGCCCTCGTAAAAACTAGCAATTGCTGGTGTAAAGAAATCAACATTATTGTCGGAACATAGCGAAACAACATGATTTCTATTTATTGATTTATTCCGAAGGTAATTCCCCAATTTTGTGCTTTTGTGCAGCAAGTCCTTGAAACTCATTGATTTTTGCGAAGAAATATCCAACTAAAGCAAGTTCAGTCACACATTAATTGACTTATTTTATATTTGTGCTACTTACAAGAACAGGATTTTCAGTTGCTGAATGTCGTTTCAGTGCATGAAATATGTTAATACCAAATGATTTTGTAGAGATTTTAGTAAATAATTCAGGTCCTCGAACAATCGCCGAGCATTGAACTGTGATCCTCATGTTTCTAGTTCAAATGTAATAAACTAAAAGATAATAAATAAATGTCCTATTGAGGTAGTTTGTATTAAATAGTTTCCCAAGGAAAATATAATTATATACCAATTAAAAGATTAATGATAAATATTTAAATATTTGAAATACTCCTGAAATTACCTTCAATAATTGAAATAATTAAGGCTGAGTATAGTGACACCAAAATGTTAATGTTGGAATTATTTAACCATTTAATACAATTTGTTATAAGCAATAAAGTACTTAAAATGTTCTTTATAAAGGCTCACACTTTGTTTTCGACAGTTTAATCCCAAACATTCTGTAAAATAAGTTGTTACGTTGAAAACAATGAAGTTCACTAACTTTATTATAACTTTATTTATATTATTGGTAAGAAATTCAATACGATGTGTTTGCAATACCGCATCCGATTTGAATGAAGCAAAAGTTCAACAATCCTCACATATAAATATCAACAACTTAACGAGTCCCAACGAGATAAACCTACAATCACTAAATATCATTGACTTAAAGTCAACAACGAAGATAATCGATGGGTACCCTGCTCAGCGGTATCAATTCCCCTATCAAACAGCAATATACATATTTGGACAATCAGGACGTGTCCTTTTCTGTGGCGGGTCGGTCATTTCGGACAGACATGTACTTACTGCTGCACATTGCATCTTCGAAACGTAATAATTGATAACTTATAGCTGATATTATTTACATTGAAGTTACTTTAATTTTTTAAACATTGTATAAATAACACTTTATCCGATGTTAAACATTGTTTAAATATAAATCTTCTGTTTCTAGACCGGAGCGTATATTGGTAATTATGGGTAACGAAAAGTTAAACAACTTTAACCCGTATGAAGTAAGGAGAGACACGCGCACTTATACTGTGCATCCGCAATTTGATCGCATAAGTTTACGGCATGATATTTGCATATTAGAATTGCTTCAAAGTGTCGCATTTAACAGTATGTTTATTTGATGAAATTTAAACAAATTATTACGATGTTATAATTTGTAGGAGCGATCCAACCAATTGCTTTACCGAGTTTAAGAAATATATACACTAATTACTTTGACCGCGTCGCTCTTTTAAGCGGGTTTGGCAAAACTTCTGATAACGCGCCATTAACTAATCAATTAATGTATATTTATTTGCGAGTAATGGACAATGACGTTTGTAATGAATATTTTCATGATCGTGACGCAGCATCAAATAACATTTGTACGTCAGGGGACGATGGAATGGGTGCATGCCAAGGAGATTCTGGGGGCCCCTTAGTGATCGATGATAAACTGGTAAAAACTTGATTAATGCTTAGTTAATAGATAATTTAATTCTGGTTAATCAAATTTTGTTTTGCTTATTTATATGTTAACAGGTAGGTTTGGTATCATTTGGGGCCCGATATTGCTCGTTGGGATATCCAAGTGTTTACACAAGAGTGCCAAACTATGTTAAATGGATTGCGGCACGCACTGGTATACCAGTTTATTAAAAATATGGTTGCATTGAAATAAGAATTTATTGAAACATGTTCAATACTTTAGGGAAATCCTAATAAAAATTATCAATATTGATATGTTATAATACAAAAACATGAGGAGTTAGGAATAGTTTGTTGTTATAAGATTTAGTTGTGAATTATTGCCGCGACCAATTGTGTGCACTTTACTAATAGTGTGCTATTCCATCAAATAGGTATACAAATACTTGACGGTTATATTAAGTTCGTTAGTTTATCTTTGCTTTTCATTTAATTGATTCTTACAATTTTATATCTACGATTAAACGTACTATACTTTATTTAAACGTTAGTCATAATTTACTGATAGTATTGTGCTTTCAGTGTGCTACGCTTCTTTACTACTTTTTGAAACTTTCATAGCATGCCACCATGGAAAGGCGCTGGACGGTCTTTCCGATAAAAATATGCATGCAAAATTTGTACTTGTTGTTATTCAATACAACTATGAGTTTATTTATAGGTGCTAATATAGCTAGGAAATTTTATGAAAAATCAGCATTATAGTAGTTGCACACAATTGGTATATGAACAAAGTCCATGTAAATAACTTTAATAAAGTAATTCAAGTCATCATATCATAGATACAATGCAAAACATCGGCATAATGCATTAATTAATAATATATTGCAGTGACCTTAAAATGTCACAATCGATACAAATCCCATAAACTAGCATTCACGCCCCTTCAATAAGAACAACTATCATTTAGGCGGAGTCATACAAAACGAACAAAACAAATTATATGTGAGCACAACCGTAGCAAAATTACGTCCTACCGGCCGGCCGGTATCTGTGTAATTGTTTTTAATACTCGCGCAATTAGCATTTCGCTGAAAACCCACGTTCTTCATAGAGGCTATATCGTAAATGTTCGTAATTTATTTGTTTAGTTATCACAGTTCACTAGAATCCTTCTGAAAATACAAAATGCATTTGCACGACAATGCATGGACATAAAGGTAACTTTCACACGATTATAGCGAGATCGCGCGCTGTAAAACGCTTATGCCGTTATAATGAATACATATGCATTTTACTATTTCTGCATCTGTTTTGTATTGATGAAATAAATGTCGGCAATTTGTTGGTTTAAGTCAGGCTATACATGTAGGCGAACGTGTATGATTTTTTACGTTGAAACTATTCAACTGTTTGTTGAATTCGTCAGCCGTTCATTTAATGGTTTAATATACATCCAATTGTCGTCACCATGCTTTTTAAACAACTGAAATATTAAATATCGAACATAAAATAGCTTCCGTATGTATTTTAATTAATACTTCTTACTTTTGTCTCCCATTCCTGATTAGTGGCCTTCCTCTCCTTGGCTTCGTTGCGTTGTCGTTGCTCCAGTTCAAACTTTGCCTGAGTAGCTTTGTCGATGTCATTAAACTTAAGACCGGCAGTAACTTCTTTCCACAATCTACGTGATTCATTTTCAGGTTGCAGACGGATAGGTCGGACTTGCTTACGAACAATGTTTAGTTTATGTACGTCTATAAATTCTTCAGGTTCCTGAAAATGTTATTGATATTAATTGAATAAATCACTTTGATTTATGGTGCTAACTTTATCACTCCATTTTGCTTCCATTACTCCATTCCACTCGCCATTAATTGTAAGAAAAGGCTTCTTATCATTTGGCGCAAAGACGTCTGCATTAACCTTGTGCTTTTTATTTCCATAAAATGGTTTCGTTAAAAACTCAATATTACATGAGTAGCCTGTTTTTGCGCACGTAATCGTCACAGTACCACCCAATTCAATCCACGGGACGGTTAAGATTGACCTGCCATAACCATTTGGGAATGTAACGATATAATGCTCATCATGCTCTAATACTGATACTATCCCGAAACCTATATTATAGACACATATCGACAAACCCAAAAATTTCGACTTTGTGTATATGTACGCATTGAAAGAAATGCGCTTTTTATAATGTTCCGCATAAAAAGCTGACACTAGAAATGAATAATAAAACAGTAAATACATTTAACTAACTGTTTATAACATATCATACCTGGTGGATGATGTGAAACCTGCTCAGCAACAAATGTAAGTTGTTCTTCACTTGCCCATGGGACCGGCCCTTCTGCTACATTGCCAATTTGAGGATCTGCTTCTTTCTCTACATCCCAATAGCAATTGAATACTTCACCTAATATAGGATTATATGGCTTCTTAGCAACACAACTTTTGCGACCCGCATGGTATGAAGACAAGTACCATTTTACAACTTGTATCATTCGATCCTTGGGATCCTTCATATCTGCTATACTAAAACAGCAAATAATCGACAATATGAAATAGATACTAATATTAGAAATAAGAACCCATACTTTACAAATATATCTGGATGAGCAAAGTAATCGGCATACATTTCCAGCAATGATCGCCGCTCAAGTATGAATGTTGGTAAAACAACTTTCGTTAAGTCCATACCGATTTTAACTTGTCCTATCATGTGTTTGATAACGGAACCTTGCGAATCGAGCTGCACATCAGTTTCCGTGTCATCTTCATACAGTGCTGTTAACATCAAAGAAAATTAGCCATTTCTCATTCGAGTAAGTATCATCAATAGTATACCATCGTAATCAATTTCATCGCCTAAGTTCTTCAAACAAACTGGAAGGGTGTGCGTATTTGCTTCACCAGCTATAGCAGATTGCTTACGAGAAAAAGTTCCCGATGGTTGCTGATCTTCATTAAATTGTCGCACAGTACTAGAAATTAGACACATGTTATTTTCTCACACTTTTAATATACATGAGCCAATTAGTATATACTACAAACATATAGCTAGGTCTAACAAAGCAACGAAACAAAACGAGCTAAACACAAGTTTGACAACATAGCAGCAAAAACTTATGTTGACAACTAAAAAATTCAATTCCATGATTTCTTACTCTCTACTATTACGCCTCTTCAAACTCAACCGATTATGTATCAAACGTATCATGCTCATGGTCAATACGAAATGTGAATTTCAACCCCCTGAATTTGCAATGAAATCGCTGTTATGATTTAAAGAAATGCAGAATTCCAATTCTTTATTTAGATGCCCATTTGGGCATCTTGTCGTGAGGCAACACGATATTTATGTTTTGTTTATTAACTGAACGCGGTCAATGAATATATTTTCGAAATTTGCTTTGAACACTTCCAACAATAATACAAGCGATAATTTATTGCCACTGTTATTGCTTTTATTAAGAGAATTATTGTCAAACGGATAAATGCAACAGAATCAGTGCTCTATTGATGTTGACATATATACAACATTACAGGATAAAACCGAGTGCCCGATAGCGTGCGGGGGTGGCTACGGCGCACACACCAATACTGGCCGTTTGAGCATGCGCTTGTGCATATCCTGCAACTGCAAACAACCTTCCCCGCATATAGACGAATAACTACATCGTTTAACTCAACGAAATATAATAAAACATTCTACGTAAATAGCTGTTTTGATACTAAGTTTTTCATACTTTGTGCAAATTAGTAAAAATAAAACTCACGTTGGGGTTGCTTGCTGACTACCAGCAAAGGGTGAATCATTGGCATCGTAAAAATCTTCCTCGCCCTCTGAACTTGAATAGCTCATCTCGGGTACTTGACTAACAGCAACGGGAGCTAAAATAAAAGCCACATTAATAAATTAATTAATGCCGCATGTATGTAATAATTAACGTCCTACCAACTAGTGTTGCATGACGGCGTGTTGCTTCCATACACTCCGCTGCCATTTCTACCGCCGAGGACACAACATTGTTTGGATGTGAAATATTTGCCGGTTGTAATGCTATTGCCAGCCATGAAATTAAATATATAACATGATGAAATCTTTTAACGCACAACAACTAAGCAACACACCTGTTGTCGTTGGATCAATGGGGGGCACTGGTGCTGAATAAACTCCATTTATTGGATGCGCTGTATTCTATAACAATTTTATGCATTATAAAAAATATTTTAAATGTAGTTCAATGCTAATGAGCGCATATTTATGAAGCATTGAAGTTACACATTAGTTGTTTAGTGTTACTTACCTTAGCAATTTGTAATAAAACTATGGAATGTTTAATATTATCTAGCATTACCTAAAATATACAATTATTAGAATATGAATTAAGTGGAACCTTCAACTATTATTCTTGAACTCACATTTGCATGATCTAATATCACCTGACACTTCATTTTCTCATCTTCATCTTTGATTGTCTCAATCCTATCTTCTAATTGCTGCAGTAACAAAAAATGGGATTGTAATTATTTAATATTTTATAATTATTTAATACATTTACAACTTACTTTTGTCTGCTCAATCATTAGTTGTAAATATGCATCTGCTTCAGATACCTTATTATCAAAATCTTTAATTGTTGCTGATGATCCTGAAGATCCCCATCTCACCTACAACATTTTGCTTATCATATTATTTGCTGAATCCAAAAAGAATACTACTAACATTATTGGCATGTTTATATATGGTTTCCTCAAGAGCATTCACCCACTGCTCTCTTTCTGCAGCACTTCTGGCTTGAAAATGGAATGTCTTATGATCCACTGTAATAGTGAAGGTGCTGTCTTCATCATCAATACCAATCACAGCTCCTTTTAATCGGACGCATCCTCGACGAACGCCCCGTGTCATTTTCTCTTTTGACTGGAATCATAATACAAAATCAAATAGTGTAAACAATCTCAAATATGCATTAGTGTCATTGCATACAAGCTGCTTTTAGAATTAAACAATAAGCATATACAAAGTGGGTGTAACCCGTCTAACAAAATTCATATCATTTTTATTTGTAAACAAGCGTAACGAAGCGGCATCAAATGTCAATACAAAACGCCAATCTATGCGGTGCTTTGAAGATTTGCGCTTGACATTTGCACCTTGTTCCTAGGTACAGCTGATTAACTTACAGTATAATATGATAGTAAACCCGAAGTAGCATCCAAGACGAAGTACCGATATTGCCATCCTTTCATAACATTTGTCCACTTACTTAACGAACCCTCCAACACGGCCATGTTTCAAAATTAACTACGACTAACCTGAATTTTATCCTAAATACAACACGTACTGACATTTAATAATTGCCATTGCAAAACGCCACCTGGTCGGTGGCCAGAATATAAGTATAGTTGGTTGCCTATTCCAATTTGATTCAATTAAAAAGAATAAATTCTATGGATTCAAATTGGATTCATAAAAATTTAAATAACGCTTTTCTGTGACAAAATGTATGTAACACTTTTTTTTACTTGTAGAAATAGCGTTACATACTGGAAGTTGTAAAAGTAAAATGCAGCCTGAAACTATTCTTAACCATTGCAACCATGCAAATTATTAAATTTAAAAAATGTGAATTGATTTATAATCAAATAAGTTGATTCAAAGCATTTAGGATTAGATAGTCTTATATTGTGGCCTAGTGGCTATGTGCGTTAGCTTTTACCCAGCTGACCCAACTTGTATACGATCGTCACCTTCGCAAGGCAATAGCAAACCAGCGAAGTGTCTTGCCTAGTATAGCCCTCATGTGACCGTTCGGAGCCGGTACAATTAATTACAACATTAATTGTAGAAATGTCCCTTATGTCTACGCAGAACGCATATCGCACACCGTAGGCATAAGTGAGGGTCGCCGACATCCGGATTCGGATATGGCACTCGAAGAAGAAGAAGTCTTATACTGCAGTAACGCCACAATATTTTAATGAAACAAATATATTTTAATTTAAAAAATCGACGAGTGAATTATAGCTGTGATCAATATTGTAATACAATTTATATATTAATGTGTATGTACAAAATGAGCTATTTTCTTGACATGAATTTGGGACGTTTTTTAACTGGTGGTTTTTCAATCACTAACGTTGAACTCTTTTCTTCAAGAACAGGCAGTTCATCGGCTTCTTCTGGAAACAATTGTTTGTTTTCGCCCGCGAAATCATACCGCTTCTTGAGACGTTCCCGAATTAAAGCTGCTTTAATTAAACGCCGCCAATTACCAAACACTCGCTTTTCGTATTTCTCTTGTTCACGTTTAACTATTTCTTCTTGCTCATTCTCCCAAGAAGTGATCAAAGTTTCCTTGAACTCTTCGCAAACGATAAACCCATCATAAACCGCATGATTCCATCCACCATGAAAGTCAAAGCCAACAACAGCGGGTGCGCAATCGATATTCAATTTGCGAGCGATTTTATTTAAACCAGGCACTAGAAGCATAATGTTAATATATATTATAATGGAATATAAATATATTTACGTTGTAGATGAACGCATTTCTTCGGCAACATGCACGGCTTGAATAACTCTACATTTCCATATGCATTTCGGGGAACAACACCATTTTCGGCAGACGGTGGATCATAATCTTGAACTTGCCATTCGCCAAAAATCTCTAGTAGTTGATCTGTTATCATACTATTTGACAGCTACAAACATAATTATTGTAAGATTATTAAATAATTCAAATTGCATGAAATTATTTCATTTACTACCTTATCATATTTTGGGCGCGCTTTAACAATTTTGTACGGCTGTTCCCCAGGTCTTACTGTCTTTGCATGCTTCAGCCAAATTTCCCTCGAGTGCAGAGTGTAAACACAATCACGCGAATATACTTCTTCTTTCCTTACAAAACCCAAAATGGCAGCATCTGGTGGATAAATTGCTTCGAATTTTAGCAAATGACGCTTAAGTACATAAAGTGGATGACCCTTATATCTGGAAATAAACAATTATGTACCAATGAAATAATTAGTATCACTTCATAGACATACTCTGATATGGTTTTTGGCAAAGGTTGATCTAATTGTTGGCGAGCTAAATCCTCATCCTCCTCTTTATCTCTTGCAGTTTTCTTACCCACCAGTCCTTTCAAAGAGTCAGCCCACCATTTAGAATCAACGCGCAACTTACGCGTTACCGTATTCCAATTGAGGCAATATCGAGCAGTAATATCCTTAACTCTGTTTAGATTATCCCAACAAAGTATATACGATATCGGATGAGTTGCCTTTGCATAAAGATCTTTCACACAATGAACTTTATCATGAATGACATCAGCACTGATCCACTTCTCTTCTTCTTCTAGAAACACTTCCACCCAAATATCAAACCCATTTGGTTTAGCTTTAACAATTTCTGCTTGTTGCTTTACTAGAGCTTCTAACTGTTTCTTGGTATGAACGCGCCTCTTTACTTTCGTTCCGGGAGGATGTTTCTTTTTCTTGGGAGGTGTAGAATCATCAGATACAAAATCACTATCGCTGTCGTATTCGCGCTCCTTATAACTGTTAGGAAAAGTTTTCTTCCTTGGTGATTGCTTTCCTTCACGTATACTCTTTTTGATTAAATGTACTATATCTTCATCGACAGAATTTTTCTTAGGTGAAAAGAACGACGAACTTTTTGTATTTGTTGCTTTAGGATGTTGTTTTGTGTCACATGGTGGAGTTTTCAACTTTTTAAGATTTGTACTCTTTACGGGTTTCTTCTCCGGGGATGAAGTAACTTTAGAAATACGGTCCGGATCATCAAAACCATCATTTTGTGGTATAAATAATGAATTCCTTAAATCATAACATGACATTTTAAACATATCATGTTCTTCTTCAATCAATTCAACATCCCTATTTGATTCCCATGAATCAAAAGAATCATCATTACCATCAATTTGCGATACTACTTTTTTGGGTATTTTTGGCAGTTTAACCAAAATCTTATTCTTTTTATTAGGCGGTCGTGTCTCTTCATCCGTTGTGCCAAAAACAGAATCCATCAAAGCTGGATTTGGTTTAATTGCATCTTTTTTTGCTCGAGTCCTTGTGCGTCTTACACTCAGATTTGAATTTTCCACCGTCGTTGACGGAGAGGATTGAGTTTTGTTAATTATCATTGGAGATAACGATTTGGATCGCCTCCATGTTGAACGATCAAACATATCATCATCTGTGCTACTGTGCGTTATTTTTAAAGTTGCTTTTTTTACGTTTTCATCGACTTCCGTTGAACAAGATGGCTTTTCAAGAGCTTCCAAAGTTGCCAACGTTTCATCAATACTTAATTCCATTTTAGATTTAGTTTGGATCTTTATGCCTTCCATATTTTTTGTATTTCTTTTTAATTGACTTTTAATCGTTATTCCATTTTCTTCAGAAGTTTTTGTATTCATTGCGCAACTTCTCATCGAGCTAGATTGTGAAGTCGTACCACATACTACATTATCATTAACTTTTTTCGGATGTTTGCTCTCATTTGAACTTGCCCTTATTTTACTTAAATTTGGTTTTGATTTCCTAGACGTAGAATTTGATCTTTTAATTCCTTTCTTTTCGTCATCATTCTCTTTTTTTGACATTGTTTCCTCTTTTAAATTGCTTCTCAGTTTTCTTAAACTTAAACGTGATTTATTGGATTCAATAACATGACTTTTTATTTTTTCTTCTACCGCTTTAACTTCAGTAGGTACATTCGTAGATTTTCTTTTAGATCTTCTTGTGCAAGTTAACTTAGCTTTTAATCGGTTTTTATCATTATTTCCCTGAGATTCACCTTCTCCAATCTCAAGTTTTTCCTCAATCTGCAACGCTTTTTGATTTTGCAAATCAACCAGATTTTCACTTTCTAATTCTATGTCTAATGCTTTTGCTTCGTTTGAAGTATTCAGAGATTTTCCTTTAGATCTTCTAGTTGAAATTGAGGTTTTTGTTTTATTTTGAGGTTCTCCTTCTTTAGTTTTGAGTTTATCAGTAGAAGAACTTTTTGATTTTTTGTTATTTTCTTTAACGTTCAATGAGCCTGGTTTTAAATCTGAATGGCTCGACGTACTTATGACCTTGTTATTGGTTTGTTTGTATTCTTTAACTGCACTTTCCTTTCCAGCTTTTGTACTATTTTTAGTTGGCTCAGTTTTGGTGGATAATGAAAGCAAATCACTTGAAGCTGGTTTTAATGGCTCGGCCCGCAAGGATAAAACCAGTCGGCAATTCATTCCCAACGCTCGAAGAATTGCAATGAAGATATAAACATAATTGTTAATACTTGATGCAGTTTTACTTTTCATTTCGTGTTTCAAGCGTTCCTCTAAATCCAACTTCTTTTTAGTGGTAGACTCTGTTTGCGTGTATTTAAACGATTTACTGTACCAACGTGTAATTTGCTCTAGGTACTTCAAGTTTGTACGCTCTGGAGGATAAGATTCTTTTGATGGTAACAGTGACAATGCAAGACTCATAATTATATCTTCGTTGAGCACACTATTTACATAGTTACCATGTGCAAGCCAGCAAAGTAGGTGAACTTTATGAATATATACCTGATTTTCCTTCTTGATGCGGTTCATGCGTCGTTTTAGTGCTGCCATAAGATCAATATGTTTTTTCTTCTTAGCTGCATTTGGAAACTCAACAGTGACTTGTACACCATCCTTTGGGATGATATTCTTTTCCACTGGAACTTTCTCATTAACTTCCTGCCAATCTTCCTTTTCATTTTCACTGCCTGAACCTGACTCAAAATCACTAGGGTGAAAGCCAACTTCAGCAAGGTCTTTGGCTAAATCTATAAATGTAACAAATTTAAATAAAACAATTAAATTCACACTTAGAATCTATTACCAAAGGGCTTCTCTCCAATGGCAAGTATCTCTTTTACCCCTGTATCATCATTCACTTCAGAACTTCTTTTAGCAAGATATGCCTCAACTTGTTTCTTCGCTTCTTCTAACTCGTTTGCTTGATTATTCAAGCTATCAAATATCTTAGTATCAAGAAATGTACTGCAGCCTGGTTCTTTATTCTGCTCAGAGAGTAAGTTAATAGTTCCATTGGAACTTGTTGCTCTGGATGGATCCTCCTTTGCAACATAATAATCCAAGGGTACATCAGAATCAGATTCACTTAATGTCGCTTTGCTTTGCTCAAAATGTATAATGTCAGGTGTTTTATTAGGAGAAATTTTAAAGAATGATGAATTTAGATTTAGGTCCTCAGGTTTTTGCAAATAATTTTCAATGTCACTCTCGCTGCTTGAAGACTCATCGTCCGATAGCTTCAAGTTCGTTTTGGGATTTTCCTCAATATTCGACATTTTTTAGGTTATGAATCAAGCAATATTAATATGATTTAAAATCACATGCATGATTAAATATAATGTAAATAATGTATACGAACAAAACACCGAACACTTAATAAATAAATAATACTCGCAATGTTTTATATTCACCGCTTACATATTTCGTAATAGTAATATCACTTTTTCACCGACCCAACGTAAACACTATTAACAATGAAAATAATTACAAACTATTACAAACACTCTTAAATCGGGATGTATGTTATCCCCTGGCTCTCAATCATACTTTGAACACGTTTTTCTTCAATTACGCTCTTGAAACATTACTTGAACCAGTAATATCCGTGAACACATTGACCAATATAATGGCGGTAAAAAAACCTTCGGATACATGCTGAAAACCTAGAGATTGCTAGAGATGCTGGAGACGTGCATGCGTAAGTATACAGTGTTGCATATTTCGTTTACTCTTGAACACCCTTGAATTTAACCCAGTGATTCTCAACCACAGTGCCGGCAAATACTCTACCGCTATATTTTAGAAATGTAGGTACAGGAATACCCCGCTTAACGCGGGGGTTACGTTCCATCAAAGTAGAGCGTAATGCGAAACAGCGCTAAACGAGACTATCTTCACATGTAAATAAGGGGGTTAGGGGAACATAAATAGAAAATTGATTAATTATTACATTTAATCATTTTTTTTTTATATAAAAAAAAGAACCAAACATTTATTTATTACAAAAATATAAACATAATAAACGAATATATATTAAAAAAACAAATTATATAAACAAATAAAATTCTAAGACAGTCAGATTAATCAGTCTATTCTGTTTCAAATTTTCTGCCTTTTTGCCAAGAAGGCATCTAATGTAGTTTGTGTTTTCCTTTTTCGTTCTGATATAAGTTGTTGGTAATTAGATAAAGCATCTATGACACCCCGTCTTGCGTTTGAACTTCTCTCAAAATTTGGATCATTTTGAACCAATTGATCCATAATTTTAGTCATATTGGTCAAACTGCTTTTTAAAAGCGCCATGGAAAGCTCTTTTTGCTCTTCTTCATAATCACTACTACAATCACTATTTTGGTTTTCGGGTTGCTCTGTTAACTCCTTGAGGTCATCATTAGAATAACCAGCTGCTGATTCTTGCACTATTTGTTGGACGTCTTCCAAATTTATCTCATCTAAACCGATTTGCTTCGCCAACTCCACTATTTCATCCATATCGATAGCGTGTTCAATGTCTTCGCCTTTACATAAATCTGGCCAAATCTTCTTCCATACCCCCTAAAGAAAGGTTTATATTTTCTATAGCATTCATAATGTTGTAGTTTTTCCAAAAATCTCTGACTGATTCCCTCGCTTCTCCATCTGTTTTTTCAAACATCTGCTTAAATGTTCGCCGCAAGTAGTAAGCCTTAAAATTTGATATAACGCCTTGGTCCATTGGTTGAATTATGGCAGTTGTGTTTGGCGGCAAGAAAACCACTTCGACTGGAATGCATGTTTCTAAGTCTGTTAAATTTGTTGGGTGGCTTGGAGCATTATCAATTAATAATAGTGCTCTTGGTTTAAGTTTTTTAATTTCGCAATAACGTTTTACCGACGGGCAGAAATGTTCAGTAAACCATTCCTGAAAAATTTTCATTGTTATCCATGATTTTTTGTTAGACTCCCAAATTACAGGTAACGTTGATTTTGATATGCCTTTCATCGCTCGTGGGTTTTTGGAGTGGTAAACTAGTAGCGGCTTTAACTTGAAATCCCCGCTTGCGTTACCACCCAGTAGCAGTGTTATACGATCTTTTGCTGCTTTGAATCCTGGTGCTCGTTTCTCTTCACGGGATAAAAAAGTTCGTTTTGGCATTCTTTTCCAAAATAGACCCGTTTCATGGACATTAAAAACCAATTCTGGAGGATAGTTTCCTTGTTCAATTATCGTTTTTAATGTCACTGGGAATTCAACCGCCGCTTTCGTATCACCACTTGCTACTTCTCCTGTAATCTTTATATTATGAAGATTATTTCGCCTTTTAAATCTATCAAACCATCCTCGACTAGCAACGAAAGTTGTAGTGTCACTTTGCTCAGCCTGAATATAATTAAAAATTCTTCTGGCTTTTTCCATTATGATAGATTGGCTTAATGGCATATTACGTTCAATTTCATCGTCAATCCATACGGACAGTCGTTTTTCCATTTCCTCTATAATATTATTTCTAGAACGGGTAATTCTAGTTGCAGAGCTTGGCGTAGTTGCAGTTGCCGATGAGAGTATTTTTTCTTTATTCTTAAGAATTGTTCTTATTGTTGAAGGCGCCAAATTCAATGCAGCACTAATTTGAATTTGACGTTCGCCAGAATCTAATCTTCTGATCACTTGCATTTTAGTTTCCAGTGAAATGCCTTTTCTAGTTGCTATTTTTGCTGGTTTTTTATTATGACCCATGATAAAACTAAAGATCGTAACATTTGTAACGTTATTAATTGTTAAATTATTATCTAAATTTATACTTACAATAATTTCAATAAATGTTTCAAATGATAAAAATTTGTCCGTAAAGCACCGCACCAAACAAGAAACACAACAAAAAGTTCGAATAAGTACAATTTATGGTGTTAGAATGGATATTCCCAGTTTAATTTAAGTTATTTGGATGGGTATTCCCAATTTTGGGATATGAGCATCTGGTAGCAAGTAGAATTAGTTAACATGTTTACATTATAAGTCGCTATTGAATTTGAATTTCTATGGATGGTCAGCATAAGCTGTTATAGGCTACATTATTGATAAAATTATAAGATGATACAATATTTATTGAATCCTAATAAATAATATCCCCAAAAAAATCCCACCCCACGCATTCCCCTCTCCCTAAATCTGGGGAGAAAACCTATAATTTGGCAACTCTGCATGTTATATATATACTTGGCAACCTAGCGCTGCGCACAATTTCTGAGAATCACCGGGTTGAAGTAAAAGAGCGCTAAACCGAAACAGCTCTAAAGGGGGCAGCGTTAAGCGGGGTATTACTGTATATAGTAATAATAGTACCTAACAATGTAAAAATACTTTTCGGGATCTCTGGCTATATATAGAAGGCCATTAAGGACCGACACCAAGTCCGAAGTTATTAAGGGACAAGTTCGAAACAAATCAAGACAATTAAATCTCATCCTTAATAAAGAACATTTACTTTTACCATTACCTGTTCTGTTTAATTGTGTTTGGTTTTGCTAGCTTACAACTAGCGTAAACTCTAAAACCTTTGTGTTTTCTTGGGAGACTTTTCCGTTGGGAGTGTCCGCTTAATCAAACTTCAATCCTTCACTCTACTGCCGCAACGGCAGCAACACCGATGCGAAAGGATTGAGTGGTCGGTACAACAATGCTGTCCTGTTTTTCCACTATAAATATTAATGAGAAGTGTAGTAGACACGTTCTCCTTAGCTTACAGCAAGAGGCTCCTTAGTTTCGCCCGGGTACGCAAAATTAAAGCTGTAGCAGTTTATTTGTTGCTAATTGCATTGAGTCTCTAAGCCATTAGCACTGTTCTGAGGAATAAGACACGGTTGATTTCTTAGGATATCATGAGATCAACAGAGGACGTATTGTGCAAAACAGAAATTTAAGGTAAATTCAAATTGGTCGTATTCTGTTGCTCTTTTCTCAGATCCAAAGGTTACCGGACACAGCTGCGTCTTCCATGCGTATATATTTGCTATGCAAGAAACAGGCGAATGGCTAAGGGTACATGAAAACAATGACAGACACGATTACATCTACTCACACAGCCAGGTTGAGGTTATGGCACTGTGAACTGCAAGTCCCCAAAGAGATGTATTAACATGGAACTCCCTTGGATCTCCAGGTGGGTCCATAATGAGGTGTATTAACATGGAACTCTCTTGGATCTCCATGCACAGTGAGATCAAGCTAACATCGTAACTGATAAGCAAATTTCGCTTCTATCGAAATATAGAAAGAATGGCATATCTTTTGCAAATTGCAAGGCAATGATAGCTGAATTCATGCTGTCGCGGAGAAAGGATAGGCCACGATTCTAGCTCTTTAAACACTAGACGGCAATGGTCTTAATGCTGCACACTGACGAGGAGGTGAGTGTAGCCTACACAGGAAGTGCGCTTCACATTGTAGGGCACTTCCTTTACTCTGTAAGTGCACTACGAATACCACCCTCACTTTGAGAACTGATTGAACCTCGCGACTCTTAATTTAGGTATATTAACGGAACCAAATAGTTGAAGGTATCGTCGTACCTTCAACCTTCAACTACGCTTTGTTGTATCACAACGGGTCCGTCTAATTGAGCCGAAAGCAGCAACTTTCACTAAATAGCAAATTTAAAACTTTTAAACTTAAAATTTGCAGAGATCATTTGTTTTAGGTAAAACATTAAAATGTTTTAATTAATATTTTGGGTTTATACTTTCAAATAATAATTTACGTCTTTACGAATTGTACAATACTTAATTCAAATTATTACATACAATAATAAGATTAAACTATTTAAGAAGTTATTTTATACGAATTAAGCATTTGACCTTAAATACAATAACGTATGATACACTGTACACTAAAAATATAAAATGAGAGTAAACATTCATAAGGAAGCACAAGTAATGCGCTGCCGAAAAATAAGAAGAAATTATTGAGCATTTTACAAACTTTTTTTAAATGACTCCGAAGTTTAGAGAGCTAAAAGTTAAGCAACGCCTGTTTAAAAATAAATCATATGTAGATGAAGAAATGCATGTAGAAAATCAACTTCCACCAAAAATATAAAGCGATGATAGTTTACCGCAGTCCCTTAATTCGATGGCATTTGTAGTTCAGTCTTGCTGTAGCCAGAATTTATAAGAATTTGTTTCTCATTGCTAGCAGCTGGTATTAAATCATTATGTGCCGATGAAAAATCCACAAACTGTTCAAGTTGCTCACTGGCTTCCGTTTCCAAATCTGCTTGCATTGGATCAATGATGGGCACTTTGGTTTCATAAATACTTGATGCTTCCGA
This sequence comes from Aleochara curtula, assembly GCA_963978815.1. Classification (NCBI taxonomy): domain Eukaryota; kingdom Metazoa; phylum Arthropoda; class Insecta; order Coleoptera; family Staphylinidae; genus Aleochara; species Aleochara curtula. The sequence continues at coordinate 10,938,436 of OZ022216.1, read as the reverse complement.
ATCTAGCTCATAATTTATAGGCTCGGTGGCACGTAGTTGCGAAACGTCAATACCTTCGGGAGCAGGAACTTTTGTTTCAACCATATTCGATGCATGGGCACTGGGTGTTACATACACCTCACCACTTTTCTTTTCAGTTTCTTCTTCTTCAGAAGTATTTGATTCGGCAGCATCGACAAAAGCAGCTGATAATTCTCCATCCAATTTACTTACTGTTTTTGTTCCTACATCATACATAAATATTTCGCGATTTGAATCATCAGATCTAAAACAAATAAGTTAATTGATTGTTCTTACTTAAATTTAAATGGATTAACTTACCCAGTAACTAGAAGTATTACAGCTTGCTGAGCTGATTTGGTTTTATTTTCATTATCTAAAAATCGTTCATAGTTTTCTCTGGTTGGCTCTTTCACTAATTTTTTTAATGCTTCATTTTTAATCAACTGTATATCGTCTTCCAATTTTGCATCGCGTGTTACACGCTGATTGTAAAAGTTGTAATCAACCGGAGCAAGAACTACAACGCTATTAATGTTCTTTCCTTTAAGCTCCGGCACGTCTGGAATAGGAAATTTAGCACCGCTGACTTTAAGCGGCAAATATCTATTATAGGATTGATCGTTTAAAACAACAGGTTCAACTTGCATAGCGTCGTCTTTCACATATGTACTTTGTACCTCTTTACCATTTTCAGTATGTGGATCGTAATGTACTACTTTCATTTCCACTGGTTTAGATGCGACTGGAGGCGGTTCTGCAATTGTTGCACTCACATCTGAAGCTGATGCAACTGGCTCTTCCATATCATCTTCAACTGGAGAACCATCAGCTTTGACAATTGTTGGCTTTAGATCACTACTTGCGGCAATTTGTTGCGCACCTCCCGCACTGTAGAAGTTTGCGAGTTGATCTGGAGGTAAGGCTGACAATGGTATATCACCGACTTTATCATAATCTAGCACAGATATTTGTGCATTCTTCAGAATTCCCGATGACAAAAGTTGTTCACGTAGATCATCAGGGACTTCGTCAGGAAGTTGAATATTGAGATCTTTTAAATTTGTCGTCGTTGATGGAGGTTTCGGAGTTGTAGTTGTTGTTGTCGTTGTTGTAGTTCTTTGAGTTGTCGAATATGTTGAAACTGGTTTTGGACTCGTTACATATATATTTTGCGAAGGTGATATACCAGAATGCTTGTAATTTGTGCTGAATTGATTAAATGTTTGTTGATAGTTGTTTTGTGGAATGCTACTTTGCTCATTGTGATTGCTGGGACTTATATGATAGTTGTGATTATTTTGAGGTGCAGTGTTTGGTGGTAGTTGAGAAAACTCTCTAAAGTCATGAGTTTGTGCCGTCACATTTTGAGAATTCAAACCACCATCGGGAGATGAAGGAATTGAGATATGTTGTTCATACTTTGGAAGCGATGCAATAAGTTCACCACCTGGAGGTATGAAATGTTGATGTTGATGTTGTTGGTTATGATTCTGAAGAATCTGATTTTGTTGGTGATGTTGAATTTGATTTTGATTTACTTGATTGTGAACAAATTGATTCTGATTTTGTAAGATCGGTTGTTGCAAAGTTTGTTGATGCGTTTGATGGTTTGTGATGTGATGCTGTTGGAGCTGTTGTTGGGGTTGTTGTTGTTGTTGTTGCTGATGATTTGAAAATTGTTGATGATTGAAGGTCGTTGAAGTATGTTGCTTATTGTTGTTTGGTTGGTGATTAATATGTGGTTGTGGATTAAATTGCTGATGTTGTTGTACAAATTCCTGATGTTGATGTTGCACTTGCTGTACTTGATGATGTTGCGGTTGATGATGTTGAGCCGGTTGATGCGATTGTGTTGGTTGTGGTGGTTGAGTCGGTACAGGTTGATATCTTGGGAATGTGTATTGAGGTTCAGAATTTTGGTTGAACCTTCCTGGTTCGGCAAAATTTGTTTGGAAGCTAAATGAATTAGAGTTTTGATGTAAAACTTGTTGAGGATGCCCTTGCTGATGGGATTGATGTTGATGTTGTAATGGTGGCCCACGATTATTAACATTTAATGAATGTTGCTGTTGTGGAGGAGGGAAAGCTGAAAACTCTTGCCTCGGAGGAAATGATTGGAAACTCACTGGGGGCTTGTGAAGAAAATTGATTGGTGTTTGACTAAGTGGTGGTTGTTGTTGAATTGGGAAATGAGTATGAGGTTTTGGAAAATGAAGTGGTTGTGGACGTTCAAATTGATAAGGTTTGTTTAATGCAAATGGAGGTGACGACTGTTGTTTCAATTGTGGTGTAAAAGTTGGCCGTGAATTCGAACCACTTGGGAAGCGATTTGCGACAGGAGTGTTAAAAATATGTTGCGAACTAAAAGATCCAGAAGACAAAGACGGCTGTGCGTTAAACGATTGATGATGATTTGTAAATGCCGGCGGCCCTTGAATGTGCGTAGAACTTGGAGGACGTTGATTATAGTTGAAGTTTGTATTCGTATTGCCGTTGAAGTTAAATGGTTTGTACGGTTGTGGAATGCGTTGTTCGGGTTTGTACTCTTGCTGAGAGTGCGTGTAAGTTGATGTTGGTAGTCGACGCGCATTATCCGGATGAGAAACGGCTGGCTGAGGTGCAGAGTCCGCAATGTCATCGTCATGGGTGGCTGAATACTTTTCTGCGTGTGGATTATGTGACGCTCCTCCGAAGGTGACATGAATGCCAGTGTCAGCATGATAAGTCTCCGAATCCGGCTTGATAATCGCCCGAATTGTTGTCGATGGTGGCGGAGCATATGTCGGAGCGATATAATCACCGGAAGTGCCTCCATATCCGCCGTGCTCATCGTCGGAATGTTGTTCATCTTGTATAGGTGTCAACGCAGGAATAGGCTTATCGTAAATGACACTATCCTTACCGGTGCCGTGCGGGTTTTTCTTATACTTCACGTAAAACACCTGCACTTCTTCCTTCTTCTTCTTGGGCGGCAAGCTGACAATCGGTTGCGCGGGCGGCGTTGTGGAGTTGGCTTCCTTAATAATGATTTCAATTATAGGCTCCGGCTCCTTGATGTAAACAGGACGTTCAATGTACTTGGTTTTCGGCACACCATAATAACTTTCACTCAAGTGATTAGTGTCGGCAGCTTGGTCATCCGGCTTTGTGAGCTCATTATGTGGTTGAGGTAAAAGAAGTGTGCTGGGATCGTACAGTGGATCTCTTTGTGAGTACAAGGTGAGTGGTTCCATTTGAACCGCATAGGGTGGAAGTTGCGGTTTATGCCGATAATACGTATACGGTTTAGTACCGGACGGGAAGAATGCAGGATACATTCGCAGTCCATTGGACGATAGCGGAACGTTCGAAATGCGCCTCTCCAATCGTGCATTTTGCGGATATGCGTGCGTAATGCCATATTCAAAGTTTCTTTTATCGCGATTGCTAACGTTAGTTGTTTTCGCATTCGATGTCTCCTGATCGACACAAGATGTTAATTGACACACTAGAAGCGTTGAAATCTGAAACACATGTACATTTTTTAATGCTAAACACTCGTATCAATCATTAAGTTGGAGAAAGAGTGAAACGCCTTTTTTACTTCAAGCCTTTTGTGTGTCATCCAAAGCGGAATTTGCATACATTTCAGACAATTGTCATGTAAATGGCAAGAAAAGTTTGTGCTGGTATGCGCCTAAGGAAATGTCAATAATGTTCAACCGGTAAACGTATAGCACGAGCCAACTTTCTTCCGTCTCGAAAAGCGCATTAATATTAGATCAGCGTTGAGTTTATGGATCTGATTGTAATGCAAATAAAATGTACCTATAGCTATGCTTGTATTTCATTAAATGTTAAACGAATCATTGCGTTATAAATAGCTTTCGGTGTAATATTTCCAAGTTAATTTATATAAAAAAAATCATCTGCCGAGAAGGAATTACCGGCAACTTTCAAGAAATAAACGCAAATATAACACGAAGAAAGTAATAAAAGTTTCATCTTGATAATAGAATACAGAAACATTTAAATTCTTGTTTTTGACATGACTCAAGTTCAGATTTATTCGCCTGATATGAAACGTAAAAAATGTTGGTACAATTTATGTGATGTCATCAACATAAAGTTTTTCTTATATCATCAGGCATAAAAATTAGAAACGTACAGTTTAGTCATTTTTTGGTAAAATTTAACGTTTTGTTACATAATAGTAAATTACACTGCATTTGCCTTCTTCGTATGTATCAATGAGTCATTAAAATCGGTTAATTTTTCCCGCACTTAAATTATTTGTGAAGTGAATTGAAATATCCAACAAATTCTATGTTTCAGATTATATAATTTTCATGTACCAATGAATCCAATTGTATAAACGCCATGCAGAAGCTGATGATGATGATGATGATGATGGAAACTTAAAATTGGGTCAATCCATTCACCAAATTAATGATATATTTAATACTTTTACTCTCTTTGCCATTTCAATTTCGCGCATTCACATTTATCAATTAGATTAATTATCATTCAGCTAGATAATTGCACATTCAATCGCAGCACGCGAATACTGCAAATGTCTGCAAATCATTGATAAACATTCGAATGAAAAGTTCAACTCATTGAGCATTCTCCCATTACACCCATAAAACAGAAGTTGGAAATTATAAGCAAAAAATTAGTATGAATCACATGGTTTGATGAGAAAGTAAATGCCGTTTAAACGTGATTTGATTGAGGAAGCACTATGTGATTATTAAATAGACAAATGCTGGGATATTATAACACAAGACAATGACTGATGTCTCAATGCGTGCATTTCTTCTCTTCATCGTTCATAGCCATAGTTTTTTGTTCGTTACGTTTAAGTATTCAACAAAAACAATTATCATTAGACTTTCATATATATGAGTTTATTATATGTGTGGTTGGTATGCCTGACGTTATAGTGTTTGATGGCTTATTTGATGTGCACTTAACATTAAGTTACAATGGAGTGCATTTTAACACAATGTGTGATAGATTAATTTATGAGTTTTAATGGAAAACTGTTTGTGACTTGGCTAGATTGACCTGCATTTTGTTTAATGTCTCAGATCTAACTAGCTGCTACACAATGTTTAAATGCATTCGTAAATGAAAAATGATAAAGTGCAAAGCAACAAAGCAGCAAAACAACGAGGAAATGAAAGTGTTGTTCATTTTGTTACTTGCTCATACACGTTTTGTTATTCATAAGCATTGAATTCTGCACTTGCACGCAAAAATAATTTTATGTCTTTATGCATAATCGCAATTATAAACTGCAAACAGACCTAACGTAATATTGCATTCTAATGCATATTGATAAGTATTCTGAAATTCTTAACACCAAAAAGTAATTTTATTGTTGCATATTAACAATCACTCATATGATTTATGATTGGTATCCTTTCGAGAGTATTACTGCTTTTAAGCATTAGGTAACTTGCGATATCTTGCGCATGAGGTATGAATTGCCTTGAGTAACCATGAATAATCATAAATTAACTGAAAATCGGAGATCACTTGTTAATTGTATGCTGTTAATTGTATATGCTCGACGCGGCGTATGAGTGTCTGACGCGCGCGCTTTTGTGTGAAGACAATTTGGAAAGTCGATTTCACTTCTCACACACGCCGAAGAAGAACTTGCAGAAATGCCGGCCGCGAAGAAGAAGATGCGTCGACGAGACGATCCGCACCTGCTTATTCTTTTAATTGCAGCAATCACATATTTGAAGTTCGCCACGCTGCGCACGCAAACCTCTTCAAGTAACTCAGTTTTTCATTTCTATTGCATCAACAAAGTTAATACTTACAATAATCGTTATCCATTTCATGATTCTTCCCAATATCGAAAAGATGATCAAATCACTAGAAATTTCGCACAAGTAGCCGAACAAAAAAATTCAATGAAGCACCAAAGTGTTCTTTCTAAACTTTTTTCGACTTTGTAAAAGTTTCAAATGTCTGAATTCAATTTCGTTTAATGGGCGGGCGACAGCGTAATTAAACTCGCATTTGCACTTGTACTTCACGGAACATCATCAACTTCGCTCTCGTTTAATTCGTGTTTCGGCAGAATGAAGAGAATTGATGAATCAAGAAGAGGCGCTCTTCGCGAGTACAAGAGACGCGTCAGGATGCGGCAAGCGCTGGGCACACAAGACGCCGCGGTATCGCGGTTTGATTTCTTCGGCTGCTGGTGCTCTTGTCGAAGACGGCGCACGAGTAAAGGAAGGGTGCTGCCGCGGTTGTTGCTGCCGCTTCTTTTGCTGCTTCCTCTGGTTGTTGTCGTCGCCGGCGTCGTGAGGCGCTCGCGATGTGGGATGAAAGGGGCTTCGTTTGCCGTTCGTCATTTAATAGAAAGTTGCCTCGCCGTTGGCTTCTTCGCGCTCTGCCGCGGCGAAGAGCGTTCAGTCATCATCGCTCATGCTGCGTTCGTGCGTTCGCTGCTCGCCATGTGAATAATGAATCTCTTTAGCGTTCTCCACTTGCGCGGGCATTCTTCTTCCTATTATATTGTATCGCCTATATTATTGTACAATATCACACGGATTCTACCTGTCTTGTGCATCACTGAGAAAAAAGACGTTTTTTCTTTTCATTTGGAAGAAATATAAATACATCCGACGCAATGTTTCATGCTCCTCGGTTTCTTTTCCTTCTTGGCGCTCTTCTTCCACACGCTAGCGCCGCATAAATTGATGTTAATTAAGCAATGACTTACTCTCATGTATTTTACATAAGAACGTTCAAGATGTATTTCATTTCAAACTCGTTTGAATTCCACTTCAAATTCAATTTCTTGAAGTCACGGTATTAACATCAGCTGTAATTGACAATTTGAAGAACAAACTCTACATAAATTGACAATTCTGCATCAAACATGTTTTACGCGTTATGCATGTGCAGTGGTTACGTTGATTTCATAACCACTTTCGCGAATATATGAATATTACACACTTGCAGCCGGTGAAATTGTTACGGTACACGCTTGTTATTGATCTTAATAAACTGTCTCAACCATTAATGACATATGCATTCTATTCACCAAAATTAATTGAACGTTTCCTTATTATTCCGCCCATGGCACTCAAACGATAGCAATTAAAAGACGCTACACAGTCTTCCACAACAATTACATAATGGACCGCAATTACAGCGCAATTAATTATTTGGGAATCGCTCCCACGATGTTTTACTCATCCCATTCATGGCGATTGCAAATCGCAAATGAACGAAATAGTTAATTGCTCTCGGTCGATAAATGAGAGCGAAAAAAATGTAAATCGAATTCGGTACTAATGAGAGAGACGTTCTTCAACATTTACGTAATCCTCAAATGATGGTTACGTGTTATCAGCAGCTAAATCAATAACATTTCAAGATGTGGCAAAAGAATGAACATGTTGCAAGATGTAAATTCGTTATGCAAATCAATAAACTGAGGAAAAGCAAGAGTGCGTGCCATTAGTTGATTGATTACAATACGCTTCGCAAATGCACTCGTTTGCTTCTCTAATCAATTGGCCAAGAAGATGGCACGTTTTTTCAAGCATGTCATTATGACACACACACACACATTATCATCATCATGTGCGGTGGTCGCGGTTTGCACGCAGCAGCTTTCTTTACCATCCCAAAAGCGGACGATGGAATGGCACGCATTAAGAAACGCTCATTGATTGTTATTCCGTTCTTCGTCTTTGTCATCAGGTTGTAATATATGAGCTGATGGATACTTTCTAACTGATTATCAACTACCAATATGATTAAGCCGAGTCATCAAACATTTTACATCAAATTCCACGTAAATCGTAAAATCTAGAAACACACAGCAAATTTGAAGAAAAATGCTGAATGTTTGTCAATTTATCTTTACGCCTTATGTAATGGTCGAAAATATTTAAAAACTCATTTCCAAATTATGTGAAGCCATAAAAATGTTTTCTACGTTTCACAAATCTTGAAATAAAATTGTAGTTTATATCATTTTTATTTCGGTTGGGTACTTTAGAGTGTAATGGTAGAATGGTCTTAAATCCCTAACGTATGAAATTGCTGCAGGTGAATAGAGAATCATGTGTGACATGCATTTTCTGAGATAATTTAGACATAAAAATGCTTTCGATTCTTTTCCGTGCCTAAGAAGCAGTTCATGTCACCTGAAACATTAAGTGTGAAACATAAACGAGAGATGAGATCAATTCGAATTGTTAAGAATTCATAATAAAAAGGTCATAAAAGTTAACTGATTTACAGAATACATAAAGTGTGGTTGAACAGCCATTCTGGTATTTTAATTTTGTAACACATCAGGCAGTTTGACGTGTGCATTAATTCACGCAATATGCATACAAAATGCAACATATTATGCATATTGCATATGATTTTCATATTATTTCATTGTGTAAATGTCATCGCCGTCGTAATATTTAACCCGATAGAAAGTGAATACGCATTCGACCAACGAATATAGCATCGAATCTATGCGTGTGCATCACAAATGCAACGAACAAAGTTTGATCTACATGCACGCGTCGAATATAGGTCTAGGACGCGGCTTCTTGTTCGCTGGCGATCGGACACACCACACTTCGTTTAACGATTAGAGAACTGAACGAGTTTCTTCATTGGTCATCCTGCACGCGCGTGGAATCTTTTGAGCGATGTTCGTCATTAATAATGAACGAAGACAGAACGGGTCTGCTCTAGAATTTATTGCTTTGGAAATCATCAGGAATCGTGAAGCATTCAGCGCACTTGTCATGACGCTTTGAACTTTAGTGACTCGGCAATTTCGGAGCGGAAATGTCGTAAAAGTCAGAAGAAAAAGAGTCAATAAGATATGGGTATGATTGAAAATAATTGTTTGCGAGTCGGTTCATTGCTATTGATGATGAAAAAAATGGTCGTTGGAATTGCCAACGGCATTGGCAGATATCGTCAGTTCGGTGAAAGTGAAGATGAGCATCGCCGGCTCGCCGAAAGATGCTCAGGACGATCAAGTGAAAGCAGGTCTCCTCTCTGGTAATTCAGCAAGCGTCCGAAAAAATGTTAAATACGAAAATTTAACTTGTTATTGAAATTGGCCGCTACTTCCACTTAATGGCTTTGGTGGGAAGTGTTTCGTTGTATTCTTGAACGTGTACTTAATTTCTATTTATATAATAATAATTGAAATAAACTTTTTAGTAAACTCTAAAACCCGTTAATACATCTAAAAAAAATTACATGAGTTGACCTAGTAAATTTAAATTAAAATGTTATTTTAAAATTAGCAATAAATATTTTTGAAGCAAAATAAAATTCACTGCTTAATTATTAATTTCACGCATTAAAATTAATTAGCACCTATTACTTGCATACTAGTAATTTAAGGATAATGGAACAAAGTTTTCTTTATAAATTGTACTATATCACTTTGTTAAATAGGAGGCTTTCAAATTTTCCAAGTGAATGCAAAACGTTATTAAAATAATTACATAGGAAAACCTAGATACTTATTGCAAAACTTAATTAAACTTTAAATAAATAATAGCATCGTTATAAATTTATCTAAATTGTTAAATATCAAATTGTTGACTATATAATTCATTGTCGAATATCAATCAATTGCAAAAGTAATTATAATAAAAAGAATGAATTTCCAAAGTGCTCAATGTGAGAAAAATTCTTTACACAACATTGTAAGTAAATTGCATGAAAAAAAAACGCAACATTTCCATTTGAAACAAATTGCGGTAACATTTTTATGAAATAATCCAGTTCTGCGTAAAATTAAAGCAATGCGCTAATTAATAATTGCGATGAGACGGGAATTACAATAGTCGCGTGTGGGATTCTTTCTGTGTGTTCATCTACATTTTGCGCCAGTTTGCAAAACTTACAAAACTCGAATAACTATAATAAGCAACGCATGTAACTTATACGAGATGAGCACTGATGAAACACGCGCGAGAAGTAATAAAAAAATGTATAAACTCTAAGACTAAATACGAGAATCTCGCTGGAAATTAGAATGTACAGGCAGACGTATTGAGTGCGTTTACAAATCGGTATCCAAGGATGGTTCATGCTTAATGTGTAATGGGTATCATCCATTCATCCGTTCCTTTCGTTTCACTTTTACATTGAGATTGCTCTTTAAAATGGCATCATCATCACACTTTGGTATCTCTGTTGCGCTTACTGGTGCGATATGTCTCAATTCTTGTAAGCCGCAGAAGGAGCGCTCATCTTCAAGCAAACGACGAGCATCACCATTTCCCAATAGTTGCCGCAAAAGCAAATAGTAATTTCAAACTGCACTCATGTACTAAATACATTATTGGTAGATACGAGTGTGCGCTAGATGCGAGCTTTACCTCATCATCATCTTCGTCGGTGATCAATTGCATTCACTTTGGTACTGGACGATGGGGCAAGCTGCAAGCCTTTCCATTTTCTCGTGCAATCAATTTGAGCATTTGTTAATTAGTTGCATATGGAATATGCAATTCGATGAAGTAATTATAATCTACATTTTTCTCATTGAAAGAGATTAAACAAAGAGGTTAATTAAAAGAAATGGAGAACAATTTTCACTCAAGGGATAATTACATTAATGAACAATTAAAGTGGTCACTCAGAAATATCATTCTTTTAATTGCGTGGAATACTTTTTCATGTTTGTTTGCATTATGAGCACTCTAAGCGCAATTAAATCAAAGTTTACTTTTAAATTTAGTTAGTAATTAGTCCCACATATGATGGCTAAACTAACATTGAATAATTATTTCATAATTGCGTGCACATCCGCTATTATTACGCCCGAACATACATTACTTTTGGTTTCATTTAACGAAAATGAAATTACTTGTCGTATTTACATTGTGTCTTACATTATTAAACTAAGTAGCTTGGCGTCGAACACGTAAACAAATCATAGCTTCTTGAACCTGCTTCCAAAATGTGCGTGTACAATTGTAATTGTTAATAAATTAAAACTAATGCAAAATTAACTCCACCGATGAAAGTTAGAACTGTTCATTGGCTACTTTAGCATTTCCCTTCTTTTCACTATAAGTTCAAAAGTCAAACATTTAAATCTAGTATGAAATTAACAAAATAATAAAATCCACGTATCTATGTAATATTTTCGTATTTTTTTAGATAATTTTTTACGAAATTATGTTATATAAACTTCTGAATTTTCTTCTACTAAACTCGACCGCATATTTTACTTTGTCGAATTATCGATACTCTACGGCGAAGTCATCTTATTAGGAAAATTATCGTCACAATAATATATAATCCTTACAAATAAAATATAAAAATAAACCGATGAATGCATTTAAAAGCTAATAACTAATAATAAAATATACTTATCAGTATTCAAGGAGTAATAATATATCATTTTCCTTATAAATGTTTGTTAATAGTGTTTTAGTATATTATAGCGTTTATTTCTGCATGACATTTTGGTTAAACGCAAGACAAACAAAGCGGGTAAAATGCAGTCCATTAAATAAATTGAAATTGAATTATTAATCAAAACTCTCACGTCAGTCACACTGATAAAACACCAAATATTTTCTTACTTTAATAAATTAGTTTCATCTATTAGAAATATTATTATGTGTATAACATGCACATCAATACATCGCAAAGTGGCTTAGTCTATTTAATATTCAGTTACAAAACACCAACTAATTGATGTTTTATGTTCGATTTGTTAAATATCGGTTGGATTTATATAAAGCGCGAGTTAAAGTTAAACAAGACGATAAATTAGTTAAATAACAATCACCAAGTATTTTACTACAATGAAATACATGACCTAATAGTTTTCCAAACAATGGATACTATTTAAATTAGTGATTGATTTTTAAACTTAACATTGATACAAAGTTATGTGTATTTTAAATGTATTAAACTAGAACTAATATTTGTCGACCGAAAGAAGGTTTGTCTTAAAACTTCTTGATATCTAATTACAGGAGAGATGATTGAGGTAATAGATAAGTGTAACATAACATCTTCTTTGATATCTCTTATCTTTGAATATTATTTTTCATCAACCGCTTGTTTTTGGAATCATGATGGACTGTTACCAAAATTGTATCCCTATGATTATCTCATTATAAATCGTAGTGAACAGCTCTACGATTCAGATCAATTGCTTTGTGATAGTTTAATAGTGCAAGACGATTATCCAGTAAACGCACTTCAGCAAATTGAAACAATATTGAAACGGACACATTGGAGAAAATTTTACAGGCGTTCATATTTGGTGATTCCTAATGTGAATTTTGAACAAAATGTCTTTGAATTTGCTTCACTTCTTCGTGGAATAAACGTATTAGCGCTAAATTATACTACTTTTAATAAAACGGAATTTGTGACTTTATCGACTTATGTTTTAAATAATGGTAAAATAATTGCAAAGATAATCCAATCACAGAAAGGTTGTCAAATACAGCCTAACGAAATAAAACATATTCGCCTACCAGAGTCATTTCTTACGAATACATCTAATACTCTTGAAAATCTCAGAAGAAATATTCCTAAGGGTTTAGTTTATAATTATGGTGCCTTTACTTATGAGCCTTATGTAAATCTAGGTAAAATGAAATTGAAATGAATATAGGGATATTTTACGCATTTTATAACTTTACAGAAAAGTGGAATGGAATTGAATTGCTTTTAATAATAGAATATTGTAAGACTTTTAACTTTGTATGTAATCTCACAAGAAGTTATAATAAATGGGGGTATATATCTTATAACACCTCAACAAATGCTGGTATAATCGAGAGGCTAATAAATGAAGAAATAGAAATAGGATTGGGTGATTGCAGCAACAATTTATGTTAGAAATCAAATTAGTAATAATTCTATTACTTCAGGCGGATTTTATCTTCAGGGTGAAAAGCTAAAACATATCGATTATGTTGGTCCTTTATACAGACTAGGAAATACCTGTATTGTACCATCACCAAAGTAAGAAATTGTTATTAAAAATTGTAAATAAAGTAATAAGTTGATTTTCAGAATTTTTATAGATCTCGCAACTGTACTGCAAATATTTCAACCATTACTATGGCTGATAATTGGAATCAGTTTATTCATGTTTTATTTTTTATTAAAATTTACAACAGCTTCAAATCCTATCGATGGAGCCTGGTACACAGTTTCTGTATTCCTTCAGCAAGCTTCAAAATATACCAATAGAAAGTCTACTTATGCTATTCGTTATACAATTGGCCTTCTTGCATTCTTCTCATTAATAACAGCAACCGCATATACAAGTAAATTGTACAGCGCACTTACTAAACCAAAATACAAAAATAGAATCGAGACCTTAAAAGACCTCCAAGAAAGTAATTATTATTGGGGTGCAACTGATGCAACATTTATTGAAGCTCTTCATAATGCGGTTGGTATAACATTGATTGACGATGTGAATTAAATTAACTTTTTAGGGAACATATACAAAATTACTCTCCAAGTTTGTTGTAATAAAAGATGAAGATGAACTCACTCGAACATTCTACCAAGGAAATTTTGGTCTTTTCACTGAACGCCTCAAGAATGGATATATTCTTAAACCCCAACTGCGAACAAGTCGAATTTATAAATTTACAACTATGAATGAGGACTTATTCTGGATCTACAATGCCTTAATGATTCCAAAGCATTCTCCACTACGTGACTCTATGGCGTTTTTCATTTCATTGGTACATCAATCTGGAATAGATCAGCGATGGGAAAAAGACGTATTAAATCATTAAAGTTATTATTGATTAGCTTCGTTAATTCTTATTTGTTTCAGTATTTCTGGGATACCACGTTCTATGCACAACTAGCATTAAAAATGACAAACGAGGATTCCAAGCGACCACTTTCATGGCACGAGGTAGAAGGAATTTTTCTGTTATGGGGAATTGGTATCATTATCAGTTTAATTATATTTCTGCGTGAAATTTGGATGTGTAGGGATTGTACAAATATACATCGATAGTTAATTTCGCAATAAATGTATTTTAAACATTGAGATATAGAATAGGCATGTACATATTTGCATGTAGAAAAATATAAAATCAATGTGAGATTCATTAATAATTCCTCATAACAACCTGACCAGTGGCTAGAATTTATTATTAGGACAAGGTGAATTTAATTTATCATTGATGAAAAGCACAATTAAGTCGTTTACGATTTTGATAATAATTCCCAAACCTGGTAATAAAACACCAAAAGCTTAAATATGTGGAATATTAACATAACATGAGTGTAAATAATAAAGCAAGTACTTTAACCCCTAATAAATCTAAAACACGTGGCCAATATTTAATTATACACTGGAGAAATATTAAAATAATGTGATCATTTGAAGAAGGACATGACAAAGTGTGAATGTTTAAAGCATAATATAGATAATGAATTGCAATTGAACATCAACATTGACATAGTACAATCATAATGATTTTCAACTGCATATTCAAGTGATTAAAAACACCCCCGGCATTCATTAGTGTTCTTCATACAGTGATAACTATTGCCAGTATTTCAGACCTGTTAAAAATAGGCATAAAGATTACACGAAACTCTAATTTAAAATTCTCAAATGATACGTTTGCTAATTGATTTTACCCTGATGAATCATTAAGTTGTTAAACACATTAACACAACTTTAAGCTCATAAATCAACGATTCATTAGCAGTGGTTGAATACTCAACAAAACAAGCAAAAATTCAAAGTTTAAAAGCGTGCTCAATTGGTAGTCGACGTTTGTTTCTACGCATCTATTGAAGTTGTAGTATACTCGAACAGTGCCACAAAATGATATTATTGCCAGCAATAAATAATTGCAAAGTTGCATCAACAATAATTTCATTATTGTTTAAGTACTACTTTACATCAACTGCATGTTTTTGGAGTTCTGATGGTCATCTTCAAAAATTCTACCCTTCCGATTACTTTGTGTTCAAACATGATACAGAACCAGATAAATTGCAATGTGAAAACTTTATAATTGAAAATGACTATCCTATAACAGCACTTGAACAAATTGAAAAAACTCTAAAACAGGAGCAATATCGTAAATTCTATAATCGGTGATATTTATTTATACCTGTCAAGAGCTTTCAGCAGAACATTTTTGAATCTACTTTACTTTGGCGCATCTTTAATGTTTTGGAATTAAATTACAGAAACTTTAACAAGACTGATGGCATCACATTGTATACGCATAGACTAAACATGTCTGAAGTTGTTGTTAAAAAAGTTTTTTCGATTAAAGATTGTCAGAATTTCAATACTTCTACAATCGAAATAGCGCTAAAATACAATTCATATAAAACACGAACGCCTACAATAAAATTAACACGTAAATTGCAAAAAGATATTATCTATAATTATGGAGCATTTACTGTAGAACCTTATGTGAACTTGGGTAAAATAAACATAGTAAAATATTCTCACTATTAACCATTTTTCTAAATTGCAGAGAAATCTAACGGAATTGAATTGTTACTTATTCGGGAATATTGCAAATTATTAAAATTTGTTTGCAATCTTACTTTAAGTCGTTATAAATGGGGTGAAGTATACGGAAATGACTCAGATATTGGAATTCTTGGATGGCTTAATCATGGGCAAATTGATGTTGGACTTGGTACGTAAGAAAAACCAGTTTATTTAGTTGAGTAAGAAATAATTTTAGGGGGGTTCTATCTTCAAGGACGTAAACTCAAGTTTGTTGATTATGTTGGTCCTTCATTTAAAATTGGCAATTCATGTTTAGTCCCAAGCCCGACGTAAGTTTTATATTACACGTCTTCCCGTTATAATACATAGATGATTTTCAGCATATCAATTGATTTATTCACCATATTGCAAATATTCCAACCCGTTGTTTGGATAATTGTTGGAGTCACATTAATAATGCTTTTGTTTTTAATGAACTGGGCAATGCAATCCAAGAATTCTATTGGGCCTAATTTATACACCATAATGGTGTTTCTGCAGCAAGGCACAAAACATACAAATGCCCAATCAATGCGTATTATCAGATATGAAATTAGCTTGCTCGTATTTTTCTCTACGATTATGGCAGCCTCATATACAAGTCAATTATATAGCGCACTTACACGACCGAAGTACGAAAATATCGTGCGCACTATCAAAGACCTGGAAGAAAGCGAATATTATTGGGGAGCAACCCATATAAGTTATGTGGAAGCTCTACAAAATGCTGTACAAATCTACTGACTATTTTACAAAACGAAATTACTTAATGTTTATTGCAGGGTTCATATACAAAACTACTGAGTAAATTCATGGTAATTGAGAACGAAAATGATTTGATTCAAACCTTTTATAAGGGCCATTTTGGCCTATTAATGGACCGTCTCGAATATGGTTTTATTTTACATCCCGAAATGCATGCACACGATATGAACAAATTTACCACAATGAAAGAAGATTTGTACTGGGTGTATGGAGCTTTTATGATACCGAAACATTCACCGTTCCATGATACGATGGAAATGTTTCTACTGCTGATTAATGAAGCTGGTATCCTTCTACGCTGGCAAAAAAATGTATGTACGGGCATTTGTTAACAATTAAAAGCGAATATATTGTTTTAGTCATTTTGGGAAACTAGCATTTACGCCCAATTGGCATTACAAACATCAATTGACGATAATGAGCACCGTGCACTATCATTGGAGCACGTACAAGGTATATTTTTGTTATGGTTGATAGGTATTATTACGAGTATAATTGCCTTTGGCTACGAATTATGGATACATCACGGCCAAAGGGAAGACACAGGTCCAGTAACTGTCCTTCTCAATGATGCAATAATATTCTCCAACCACAAAGACATTTATTTAGAATAGAATTTTTCAGTAACGAGGTAAATACCTCACAAAAATATATCAAAACCTGTAAAATGTTAAACGTGAAAATAAACAAAAAACAAATTTTAATTTAATATTTGCTTTAATATTCAATTGAATCGATTCTTACACATCACAAGTGCATTAAGAAGAGCACGGCTCTGAGTACACATTTTCTAGCCATATCTATTACACTAATCACATCTAGTAATAAAGAAAAATGCAAATATTACGAATGAGCTAATAATCTTTCATTTTATTCTGTTTTCATGGAGTGTGAATTGCTTATTAGTCTGGATTGAATAAATCAAATCGTATAGTCTTGTCTAAAAGTAGAAAAGCATATAATAATTGAATAGCGACTTGTAAATTTGTAATAATTTGAATTGATTTTGCAAGCTTCTTTCGTCATGTCTTTTCTTACTGGCCTCCACGAAGACGAAGGACCAAGTGAAGGGTAGATTCTTTCTGAATGTTGTAGTCAGATAATGTACGGCCATCTTCAAGTTGCTTGCCAGCAAAAATCAAACGCTGCTGGTCTGGAGGAATGCCTTCTTTGTCTTGGATCTTCGCCTTTACATTCTCAATGGTGTCAGATGGTTCCACTTCCAGCGTGATTGTTTTACCAGTTAAAGTCTTTACGAAAATTTGCATACCACCACGCAAACGCAAGACCAAGTGAAGGGTGGATTCTTTCTGAATGTTGTAGTCGGACAAGGTGCGACCATCTTCCAACTGTTTGCCGGCGAAAATCAAACGCTGCTGATCTGGGGGAATACCCTCTTTGTCCTGGATCTTAGCTTTGACATTTTCAATGGTGTCGGACGGCTCAACCTCCAAGGTGATTGTCTTACCAGTTAATGTCTTTACGAAAATTTGCATACCACCACGCAAACGCAAGACCAAGTGAAGGGTGGATTCTTTTTGAATGTTGTAGTCGGACAAGGTGCGACCATCTTCCAACTGTTTGCCGGCAAAAATTAAACGTTGTTGATCTGGAGGGATTCCTTCTTTATCCTGGATCTTTGCTTTGACATTTTCAATAGTGTCGGACGGCTCAACCTCCAAGGTGATTGTCTTTCCGGTTAATGTCTTTACGAAAATTTGCATACCACCACGCAAACGCAAGACCAAGTGAAGGGTTGACTCTTTCTGAATATTGTAATCTGACAAAGTACGACCATCTTCCAACTGCTTGCCAGCGAAGATCAAACGCTGTTGGTCTGGTGGGATACCTTCTTTGTCTTGAATTTTAGCCTTTACATTCTCAATTGTATCAGAGGGCTCCACCTCCAAGGTGATGGTCTTGCCAGTCAAGGTCTTAACAAAGATTTGCATTCCACCGCGAAGCCGAAGAACCAAGTGGAGAGTAGACTCTTTTTGAATATTATAATCTGACAAAGTACGACCATCTTCCAATTGCTTGCCAGCAAATATCAAACGCTGTTGGTCTGGTGGAATACCTTCCTTGTCTTGAATCTTAGCCTTTACATTCTCAATGGTATCAGATGGCTCTACTTCCAAAGTAATAGTCTTGCCAGTTAAAGTCTTGACAAAGATCTGCATACCTCCACGAAGACGCAACACCAAGTGCAGAGTTGACTCCTTTTGGATATTGTAGTCGGATAATGTACGACCGTCCTCAAGTTGCTTGCCAGCGAAGATCAAACGCTGCTGATCTGGAGGAATGCCTTCCTTATCTTGAATCTTAGCCTTTACATTCTCAATGGTATCAGAAGGCTCAACCTCCAATGTTATGGTCTTGCCAGTCAGAGTCTTAACAAAGATCTGCATGCCACCACGCAGACGCAATACCAAGTGAAGAGTTGACTCCTTTTGGATGTTGTAGTCGGATAATGTACGACCGTCCTCAAGTTGCTTGCCAGCGAAGATCAAACGCTGTTGATCTGGTGGAATGCCTTCCTTATCTTGAATCTTAGCCTTTACATTTTCAATGGTATCAGAAGGCTCTACTTCCAAAGTAATAGTCTTGCCAGTTAAAGTCTTGACAAAGATCTGCATACCTCCACGAAGACGCAATACCAAATGAAGAGTTGATTCCTTCTGGATATTGTAGTCAGATAATGTACGACCGTCCTCAAGTTGCTTGCCAGCAAAGATCAAACGCTGTTGATCTGGAGGAATGCCTTCCTTATCTTGAATCTTAGCCTTTACATTTTCAATGGTATCAGAAGGCTCCACTTCTAAAGTGATGGTTTTACCAGTTAGGGTCTTGACAAAGATTTGCATTCCACCGCGAAGGCGAAGAACCAAATGGAGGGTAGACTCTTTCTGAATATTATAATCTGACAAAGTACGGCCGTCTTCCAACTGCTTGCCAGCGAAGATCAAACGCTGTTGATCTGGAGGAATACCTTCCTTATCTTGAATCTTAGCCTTAACATTTTCAATTGTATCAGAAGGCTCAACCTCCAATGTTATGGTCTTGCCAGTCAGAGTCTTAACGAAGATCTGCATGCCACCACGCAGACGTAACACCAAGTGGAGAGTTGACTCCTTTTGGATGTTGTAGTCAGATAATGTACGACCATCCTCAAGCTGCTTGCCAGCAAAGATCAAACGTTGCTGATCTGGAGGGATACCTTCCTTGTCTTGGATCTTGGCCTTGACATTCTCAATAGTATCAGATGGCTCAACTTCCAAAGTGATAGTCTTGCCAGTCAAAGTCTTAACAAAGATCTGCATTCCTCCACGAAGACGTAATACCAAGTGAAGAGTTGATTCCTTCTGGATATTATAGTCGGATAATGTACGACCGTCCTCAAGCTGCTTGCCAGCGAAGATCAAACGCTGTTGATCTGGTGGAATTCCTTCCTTATCTTGAATCTTAGCCTTGACGTTTTCAATTGTATCAGAAGGTTCAACTTCTAAGGTGATGGTCTTACCCGTCAAAGTTTTGACGAAGATCTGCATTCTGCAAGTAGAAATTTGCATTTAATTTGGTACTAAAAGTAATGTGCGTTGGGCATATCGAGATAAAAAGAACAAATAAGTTTCATGCTGGAGAAAAATCAATGCGACGCCATTTTGTTCACACGCAGCACTTGAACAAAGGCCATTGCATCACACAATGGAAGCTCACCTTGCACAAACCGAATCAAAAATTATACTATAGTGTTTGACAAGACTGTATGAAATTTTGTTATTAGCAAAATTTAAACAAAAGATTTCAATTTCCGACGTACCCGATATAAAATCTTGAAAATGATGCAATAGATACCAGTTGAAAAATGCTAATGCCAAATTGATTTAATTGATTGTCAAATCAAATTACTTACTTCGCTAATCTTTGTAATTCTTTTCTTTAGAATGATATGCAATAACACTGAACCACACAATGAATTCACAAAAGGAAAGCCGTGCTTATATCACAAGTCCGTTCTCGTCGAATTTTCACAATGAATGAGATGTGCGAACATATGTCAATGCTTTTATACCAGGACGCGTAACCCCCACTGTAATACTCTCGACACCCAATGATCAACCATGAGAAGTTCACGAAAATAGATTTATCACGGTATTTTTAAATTATATCTTATATTAATTACCTCTAGATTTATTAATTCGTTATAATCTTACCTTTTTCCTACAAAATTTATCCAAATTTCATCAAAAACTGATTATAAATTTAGCCTAGTGTAATAATTAATTGGCACCACTGCTCCTGACGTCAGAATTAACCAGAATATTCTGGACAAAATGTAAACAGACTAGTCATGATGGATCAATAATATGCAATCAGCTGCTTGGGAAAACAAAAACAAAGGGCTCTTGATTTTAATATGATTATCGACAATTAATTTAATCATAGCTGCTTCTGAATTATTGAACGTTAAACGAGTATTTTAACTTTAGCGCGACTTCTGTGACTTGTTTTTCAACATGTGCTTTATTTGTTGGAGACAAAATTGGAGTTTTTATTTTTAGTATAAGTTCAATAACTGAGATGAACAATGGAATAAAGGACACGAAGCCATATTTTATGTACATTTTATTGAATTCGTAGATATGGTTTGGGCGTACATTAATCGAATTTACGTCGAAATATAGTTAAATGCGACATGGTTCTATTAATAGTCTTCAGAGAAACAGTTAATTTTATTGTCGTGTTCACATTTCGTGATATTATTCCAGAGTTAAAATTGCATGTTTTTCCTATCACATGACTAGATAAAAATTGCATGAGTCAAGGTTCACGTTCACGAACCAGCATTAAAAGCTAATATTTGATAGTCTCATTATCATGTCCTTATAGCCTGGACATGATGATGATTTTGTCTATTGTTATTAGTGCATATGTTTGCAACAACTTACATATGTTGTCAATACAATAAAATGCATCATAGAAAATGATAGGAAACTTTAGATATCATCTTATTGAATAATTATGATGAAATATTTACCCACACACATTTACCGTCTGCATACATTTGGTTCATTTATTTTATTCTTGTATATAAGGCACCATTATCTTATCACATAAAGAAATGTGTATATCAATAGAGGTGGCAAGAAACATAAACATAATGAGTAACACATTAAAATATTGATAGTCTTATCAAAAAATTCAAAGCGTCTGATACGAGTGAACAACTCATATGCGGGATGAACTTCGTATCACAAAATATTGGCGACAGTAACTGAGACAAAAATAACAATACCTACAAAAATAATGATATGATATGAATATATGCATGAATGTCAAACAATTAACCTTTGAGATATATTATTAAACGTACATATTTCATTATGAGCGCATATATGCGTCATATTAACAAGGCTAATTAAATTTTTGAAAGGTATAACCACTTGTGCAGTTTCACAATTGTGAAATATATAACTCTAATTAATATAACATTGAATATTAAATTTTCTATCATATTTGTAACGTCTTCAAAGAATACCTTTCCATTTCTATAAACATGAATTGAATGCAAATAATATTTACACACTGAATTAATTTCTTGACGCATGAAACCTTAGCATAAACAAAATAAAAACAGCCACAATACAATAATGTTTTTCAAACGTAATATTTGAAAATAGAAATGGTTCGACTTAAACAGCCGAGTAAAGCGCATTATAATAAATATGAAACGCGTAGATAGCTTTATACAAACAAACTCATCTACTTCATGTTTATCGAGTTGTTGTCTTACAATGGTTTATGTCGCAGTTTCAATAGAACAATACGAAATAAGTAGATAGTGAAATGGCCAACATACACGTGTAGATAAATATCAGCAAATGTTTCCTTATCGATAGCATATAAAAATAGCATTTCTATGAGCAATTATCGCATTCTTGAGATACTCTTAAATGGAAAGTTGAATGCAGTTCAATAGCAGTAGCTAAAGCCATTAATTATACATTGACTCAGCAATTAAAATAAAAACAATAAAAGTGCTGCACTAATACGCATCGCATGTATCATGCATTCGCACCAATTAATTAAAATCATAATGTACATAATTAGTTGAATCTATTCCATCAGTACGTAGAGTTATCATGATCGCCAATGAATTCGTAGAAAAGATCGTATCGTCGTAGCATTTTTATTTTGAGTTTGGTCATTGTGATAAGCCGAACAATTTCAATGCATTGAATGCAGTTGCTAATGCCACCTCCTCAGGTTGTTTATGCATAAATGCGGCAATCATTTCGACAATTGCTGGCAGCGAACAAGGCTCGTTGCGTTGGAAGGTGCAATAACGATGTAGAAACGTCATGGACCTAGATAGAGAACACCAAAAGCCAATTAACATTCGAATAAAAACGTGTTCATATGCACGAAATGTGCAAATGTTCACGAACGCAAATTGAGCGCGTGCCAAATATAACTGACGCAAAATTTCCATTCTGGCGTCATGCAAATATGTGAAAATGTATTTTTACCGTTCAGTGAGGCCGTCTTTAACATGCACGGGAAGCTTAGACGCCCGCGTATTAGGATACATGAATGGCGCATCTGTTTCAACGAGCAGACGATCCAACGGAATGAGATTGTCCACCAATAATTTACGAACCCCAGTGTCCGACTTATCCTTGCATAGATAGCCTAAAATACCATGATTATTAATGCTTCTTATTAATGCCAAGCAAATGCGTATACCTGTTAAACCAATATAGTAGCCTCTATCTAAGTAATTCATTGCCTGCTCCGTGGTTCCGGTGAAGCAGTGAATCAAAACGGGCGGCAGTCGATCGCTATAAGTATCTAATATGCTAATCACATCTTCATGAGCTTCTCTCTCATGCACAAATAATGGTTTTTTCAATTCACAAGCAAGATCAATCTGTAAATTTTATAATCTGTTATACAAATAGATTTGGCATATTTTGTAAACCTGCCTGTTTTTTAAACACATTCCGCTGTTCTTCAGGTTCAGAAAAATTTCTATTATAATCAAGTCCACATTCCCCAATAGCAACACATTCAGGATTTTTTGCAACTTCAATTAGCTCTTCCCATGTCTCATCTGTGTAGGATTTAGCATCATGTGGATGTATACCTGCAATAATCAGCATAAATGATTGGAAATTTCCATATATGGTATATTGCATACCTGCCGTTGAATATAATGTGCCTGGATAAATCCTTGTCAATCTTAAAGCCTCCTTGCTGCATTTAACAGATGTTCCTGTTACCATAATTTTTTGGACACCTAGTACATTATGAAATATTAATATTAAGTGATAACAACTGCTAAATAGTACCTGCATCCTTGGCCCTTTGAACTACTGAGTCTAAATCCCTGCTGTACTTCTTATTTGTTAAATTAGCACCAACATCTATCACAATTAAATTTTCATAACACTTCTCCATTGTTTTCTGAGCCTCCATATTATGAACTAAACCCGCGAGCACTGCACATCAACTGATTACTTAATTGATACTTATCAATTGTGAACTAATTGTACATTGTGGATGTGTAAATATTTCGGCGTGACGTCGCGCCTTACATGCTTTTCTTCTCTGCGAGCAACTGCCAGTATTTGTACGGACAGAACGTTTGCGTACTTATAACATGAATCAACTTGTAGCATTCACTAGGCATAAACATATATTATATGCCTCATGTTATGCAACTTTATAGACGTAAAGAACTTTAAAGACGCAACACACATTACTTTCTCATTTCGTCTAGTAAAAGTTATTAAATACTTGTGCACTAATTTAAACGCTTTTAGTTAACAAATATATTCCTGTAGAAGTGATATTTTGCAATAGTTTAAATTGCTATTAAAAGCAAGGAGTTACAGTTACTATTAATTTAATCAATGTATTATGTAGTCATAGAAACCAACCAAATACTAATTTTCTGAAAATGGAACAAAGAGAAGAAGTTCAAGTAATCTGTTTAGGACCAGTTGGATCTGGAAAAACGTTACTGCTTAGAAAACTTCAGGATGAAAACGCAGTCGATTCAACAACCACATCTGTGCCAACGATTGGAACAAATATTTTAAACGTAAAATGGACACATCCTGAAACTAAAATTGTACGCGCAACTAAAGTGCGTGAACTTGGCGGTGCTATGGCTCCTTTATGGCAAAAGTATTTCCATAATGTTAAAAAAATATTGTATGTAGTTGATACTTCAAATTTATGCCAAATATCTGCCGCAGGAGTTCTACTGTATACAATATTATCACATCCGCAGCTACAGAAAGCTAAAGTACATGAACCAACAAATTTGATTAACTAATAACTGATTATTTCTAGTTCTTACTTGTCTTGACCAAAATGGATGTCAGTTATCGTCAAATGAGAAACGAAGCTCTTCTTATGTTACAAATGACACGTCTACAAAAGGAAATACGCCAATCCCTGCAAATTATAGAAGCCAGTGCAATAGATGGAGAAGGCAGAGATGAAATATTAAAATTTTTATTTAGTAAATAATCACACAAATGTATATAATATTCATTATAACAAAATCTAAGTGTTGAAAACATTTATTTACATAAATATTATAATGTTCAAACAGTTCGTAGGACATACCAGAATTTATCAAAAAGTTGAAATGTGTAAAATATTGGTTTTATATAGAGTGGCACGTAATAAATTGTTTCAAGTCACTTACAACAATTATTATCGAATATATGATAATATAGTGAAAGTACATAGATGGCTGATTGTTCAATACAAATAAGACAACCAAAAACCTTAACAATTTACATTAGACTCATTGAACCTACGCTAACAAGTCCTATATTATTTGATAATATACAACTGTTGTGTTTCAATCAATCATAGTACATCATAATTCTTATTTGTTGTAATTGCTATTAGTATTTGGCTGAGTGAAGACTGTTTTCGGCTAATTAGTAGTGTAATATTACGTAGTTTTTGAATTTTAGGCCCGTTTTTAATTTTATGGTAAAACTAGAAATATTCACATCAGAGATACAGTTTGAAACGACTACCTAAAAAGTTATTTATATAATATACATTTATGCGTGGAATACCAACTTTGGTAAAATGCTTTGCTTTTATATTGATTTAGTTAGCTATAAATAGAAGCGCGTCTCACATTTTGGTGGAGGCAATAATTAATAAATAAATAATTAATTTTAAATTTTCGTAATTAAAATACACGACAATTGTTCTACGATATATCACCGGCTGATATTTTCCTTGTAGAGAAGTATACACAATACATAAATATAAATAACAATTGGATTAAAGCCTCATAAAGTAATCAAGACAAAATTAGTGAACACCTCAATACGTAACACAACGTAATTTAACTTTGGTCTTACCTCCTTGCTGTATAACTTAGCGGATTTGTTTCATAAATAATTTCGTTCACATATCAATGTTGCAATTAATTCATATTGCAACACTCAACTTCTCGATACTCGACCGTCACGGTTAGGTAATTATCCTTGATTTAAATTTTCTGTCGACGTTTCCTCACAGATGCGTCTAAAAACAAACGCCAGTTAATTAAATTCATCAAAAATACTGAAAACATATAATAAGCAAAATATTTTAAGTGCCATGCGTCATACAAACATGCACTTAATCAAAGAAAAAACTTAATTGCTTGTTAATTAAAAGTTATCAAGAGTAAAAACACAAACGCCAATTATTTTTTATACAAATAAGAACGGCAAACCAATATAATAAAGTCCAAATACTAACGATATTAATCACGAGTATTAAGCAGCGACTTAAATAAATTAGTAACAACAGTAAGGTAGATAACAAAAATAAACAAATCAAATTACTAACACAAACCGCCAACTCTCCGTTCTGGTGTTCAATTGTGGTGTGTTGCTGCCGTAGCACTTACTTTGTGAGCAATGATAAGATACAAAAAAATTCACTAAACTACTGCAACAATACTACATATATAAGTAATAATGTTGAAATATTTTGTATTTCATGAATGCAAATACTGGCCAAAGAAGTATTTTGTTGTCGTTAAATTTATTGACGCATTCTGTTATTTCGCCTTGGTGGTTTATTAATTCACATTCAGACGCATGTACGTATTTTGTAATCATTTTTATTTCAGTTGTCAACTGGTACCTAATTTAGCAATTGCATTCGTTCCATTAACGGTTTCCTCTTTTCTTTTCGTTCAAAAAAGCACATTTACAATTCCTGCATTCACTACAGAACAGAAAACTTGTTGCATTTGACACGTCTGCGATTTGCAGCATTGCCATTTCGTTCGTAATATTAATAACAATATTTATATATTATATATCAATGTATCAATCAATTAATTGCAACTATATCCTAAGTACATACAGATATTCACAATTATTACATAACAAATTTGCATGAATGCTGCATCCATTATGCTCGTCTTCTTCAATCAATCAGTTTCGTTTGCCTAGGTTGCTTGTAATGTTTGAGTTGAATGTACAAATACAAAACGCTACCTTTGTTCAAAACTCTACACGCTTGGTATTTTCACTAATCGTTTAACAATTATTATACAATTTATCAGTCAATAATGTATTGCATTGGATTCGTTTTGGATTTGCTTTTCTAACTATGACTATTATACTGGCAAACGCTTAACGATAATAGCATGTAGGGTAATAAAGTGATGTTGCGTATATTTAGTTAGTGTGTAATCGAAACATTGAGTCCGCCAATAAAAAAATATAAATTATATTATCTCCAACAAACATCGATTATCAGTGTAAATCACAACAGAATAAATTTCCTAAAAAGATCACTACTAATCATCGAAAACACACACGTTTTGTTTAGAATCACTTATTAGCAGATAATCGATGTATTACTGTCTTTAATTTATTAATAGCTAAAATTACGTGAAATGAAGGTCTAATATTTATACGTATGTTTTGTTTTTGTGTGAGTTAGTCTTTCGTGTGATATTTGCATAATAAGATTTAGCTATACTATACATTTACAAGATATACACGATGAACATGCCTTCATAATTTCTTTGTGAATTATACAATTTGATTGAATGCAATGTGCTAATACTGCTCTCACATTTACATAAAGCTTATTACGTGTATATGTATAATTTGTGTATATAAAGCTTTGCAAACTATAAAAGTTACGTAATTTTTTTTATCGATATACTAGTATGTAGTACTCTTTACATCAACAATTTTAACTTGCTGTGAGCGCAAATTTCTTTTCGTCATGATTTTCAACTCAACAATTTCAATGCTAAGATAGATTTTACAATTGCTAATAGTTTGCGATAATTTCACATGGATAAATATTCAAATATATTCCTACCTAACTATCAATTATTATACACATATTGACATGTAAGTAATCTCGTTATGAATCAGATTTGTGTAATAACACATAATATTCTAGTGATAAAAATGCAATTAATTGCGCTATTAGAAATGAATAAAATGAACTATGTACTTAATTCACTAAATATCGGAATGATTTCAGTTGCATTATAATTCCTTATACGCTTTTGCGATGAAAAACAATTTGTTCTGTGCACTATTTTAATAATATCACCAATCAACGTAATAAAATCTTTCCACTCTCTGGAATGCAGATAACAAGAGATTATAATACAGGTATTTGAATAATAAAATAAAAGCAATTCTATGTATGATATTGTTAGTTTGCTAAAAAACTAACAATACAAACAAAACACACCACGAACAAACCATCTTGTTTTCAATCGCAAAAAGCATTAAATTAGTTCTTACACAATTGGATAATAAATAATATAAAATTACATTAGAATCGTAATTATACACAATTATTCCTCAGCGCATTTGCAGTGATTCGCCTACTTCGAATGATTGGAATGTTACTTTAACAACAATTAGGTAATATAAAAGTGAAATAAGATTGAAGACATAAACAGCTCCATTAATATTATGAAATATTAATTCAGTGAATTATTGTATTAAAACCCATTCCAAAATTCGATCATGATATTATTCAATTTCTTTGTGAGCCGACCTGACAGCTTGCGTGTTACAATGCTTGGGTTTCAATTATTTGTTATTATTTGGGCTAGCTAATTATGAGAGACGTGATTAGTGGTAGTCTTTCTCGACGCGATTCCTCAGCTGTTCCTTGATTGATTAGACCAAAACGATCGATGGCGAGCAAGACAATATAGGAATGAGACAAGAATAAGAAGAAAGTTGATCAATTCAATTCGGTGTCAGTTATTTTTTTATAAATAATTGCGTTATTTAAATGTACGTTAATTAAAAATCGGCATGAATTATCCCAAAAAAATAAAAGTACTTTACTGATTCAAAGTGTTTGCTGGCTGTTAGTCAAGTGTTTAATTACGTGGGTGCATGTTACAAAACAACACACGGAAACCAGTGCGCGCGTCTTCGAGGTGAAATTATCAGTTAGTGTTTATTGCTTGTACACAAAGAGAGAGTGTGTAAGGTGTGTCGGAATGTAACTGAAGACGTGGCGTATTTGTTTTTGCCAAAACGGTTTTATGATTTTCAAGAGGCACTCACCATTTCCGTTGTCAGGCAGTTGATCGCGTGTTCCACCGTCTTCTTCGTGTGCGTCGACTTCGATTTCGACGCCGTCGACGACGTATTCGAACCGTGCCGCAGCGGCGTCGTCGGGCAGCCTGCGTACATGTTTCTTTTTCTTACTTACGCACCATAATTGTTTCAATAGTTTTGTGTTTGCATTCGCAAATATCACTTAATATACAAATCGTCACAATAAAATGTCAATTCAAACAAACACAAACACAATGATAATTTACTCAACATAATTTGCGTTTGTCTTGTCTTGGCTTATTGACTATTTGCGTGTGTGTATTATGTGTGGAAAACTATGCGATTTAGATTAGAATTATTGATTATAAATCTGCTTGTATGTTTATCGGCCGTTTCGGTGGCTTATTGATAAAATATTTCAACATTGTTTAAATTTCACCTGCTATTTGCTGTGGCGTCATAAAATATAGGTATGTGTCATTCACAGAATCGTGAATACAATATTTTTTAAAAGTATATAATAAGAGTATATATAGAATAAATCATAAGATATTAGAGAATAACAAAAAATTTAAGAGGAGTCGAGTGCAATTAGAGTGCAAATATTATAATCAATAACACTAGTCTAATAAAAATGTTTAAAACGTACGACTAACAAACAAGCCGCGCATTTACATCGCCAAACTTGTTTATTGCCTTCAAATCAAATTTGAAATAATGATCAAAAATCATGCACAAGAATCATAGACTATCACATTAACAAAACAATCATCTAACTTACCCATATCACCACTACTGGAAGATTCTGTAAACGAAGGCGTACCTTCGGTCCACGTCGGCGTGGATCCTTCAACGGACGCAGGAGGTGTCCATGCTAAACCTCGCGAATGACTCGAATGTCCTGCACCGGAACTACCCGATTCCACACTTAAGGACGATTTATTCTCTGCTCTCGACTCGAGCCGGATGTCAGTTATACTAAAAGACGAAAGCAATCGATAGTGTTTGTTTTGAGGAATTCCAATGGTGGCATGTACCTCACTGCATCCTCGCGATAATTCTTGATCACATGCGTGGTATGAGTTGCAATGCGCGTTCGACTTGGTGTAGTTGATGATGTATCAAGCGCGCTGCCGGTAACTCCGGCTGCGCGTTGTTCCAGCACTTCGTCGAATGTTGGGGGCGGCGTGCTGCAGCAGCTTGGCACTACACCTAGAAATGCATAAGCATGTAAACTAGCCGTTATGATTATAGTACAAGATAATGAAAAATACACACACGCAACAAGATAACATGAAAAAATATAAAAGAAATTGTCCAAAATTCAAATGTTAAGCAGACTAGTGTTAAAGCGACACCCAATTAAGCAGTAATGTTTTTGCAAATAAATTTGATAAGTACAGGAAAGTGAAGCACACGTTTACACTAAACTGCATCTATATCGCTGTGGCACCTCCCAATAAATAATTGAACCTAGCAGAAAGAATATCCGAATTACAAGAACAATTTGTACATGTCAAAAGCGTCAAACTCTGTAATGGATCTACATGCGCATGTATCCCAACCAACAATAATACTCTCTACAAAGCAATAAACTATATTTAAATCATTTCAATTAACGACAAACTGCTGGCGGGTATCTGATTGGTATGCTGTTGACGAGAAGAAGCGGCCTGTTCAAGTACTGATTTGATACGGCTCGCTTCGACAGTGATTGTCCGTAGTTGTACTCGTAAATGGGCCAGTCATTAACGTACATTTTCTCAAAGCTTCCGGCGCAACTTGTCGCATCCAGAGCGAGTGACTCGTCAGAAGAGTATTGAACTGAACTTTTACGAACCGAGGCCATGGACAACATTTGCACACAGACGTCACCAGGACGACTTTGCGTAAATGTTGCTTGAAGAATGTCATCGCAAAAGGACATTTTACGCCGCCTCCGTCTCATTGAGTAAACGAGACCGACGGGCGGCATGAGCAGATTTTGAAAGCTTGTAAAATGATAAGCAGACGGTAAACTGGTGCGGTGCGTATAAAACGGATAGCGACCAGCAACGAACTTACTCGCCGATGATAGCGGCAGCGTTTCATGCGCGCCGCTAGATAATCTACGCGAGCGGGCAGCAAGCAGCAAAGAAGAAACGGCATCATCATCATCATCATCATGCAAATCTACATGCGGCGCACCTTTGCTACTACTACCACCGCATTGGCCACCGCCACCCCCGCGCCTATTTTTCGGCGTGCCTCGCGGCGGCACCGGCGGCGGAATCTTCGGCTTGCTATCTGTAGCCGGTCGGCCGACCAGCACGGCCGGATAGGCCGCTGGCGGCGAGGTGAGCGCCGCTGAGGACGATGCGCTTTGCGCCGTGGCCGGCGGTGACGCTTTTAGCGGAAGTGTCTCCGTCGGGCTTGCTGCATGTGGAAGAAAGATATCGTAAAAGAAATTTAGTGTAAGCTGCACTAAAATCAAAACGTCAGAAATCCAAATAATGGACACCATTCAAAATACATGTACAAAACTCGTAAGCTCCAAAAGTAATGTCGTCAAGAACAGTAACATCAGGCGGCGATTAAAGCGCGCTTCCCCAAAAATGATGCAGCCGCGCTTAAACATTCCCAAAAACCACCCCCCATACACGTACGATGAGCACAAGGTGAGAATGAATGATGAGTGTATGCATATTGAACCTTTGTGTTAGTATGTGTTAGAATGCTAACAATATGATGATAAAAGCACTCACCGGTCTTGCTTCCATTCTGCTGACTAGAGTTTACTTGCGTGGAAGCTGAACAACAACATAAACAACGTTTAATTAGCGAGCGCAATAAATCAATCAATCAAGTTAAGTAATGATTAATCAAAACAACAGGCGTGTGAAATGATTCGCAACAAACTAATTAGTTATTAAAGCACACCACACGCTCTATCGTAATTTGTTTTAAGACCAAAGTTGTCAAAGAACTCACTATTGTTATCCAGATCGTCGTGAGCGCCACGCGCAGGTCGCGACAACGATTTCCTCTTCGACGGCGAATGCTTTAGGGCTGGAACGACAAAAAGCATCAATTAGCACTACGTTACGTTTTAGCCAACAACAATCGATACAAAAATAAGCCAACCAATTGTACAACATCAACGAAAAATAAACAAGTAAATATTTATATAAAAAATATCGTTAGTTGTATCATTATGTCATGTAAAAAATTCACGTGAACACATCATATATTCGATGCAACATTTAACATACAATTCCGGTCCAGTAATTGAATACAAGCTATTTGTGCAACAATTAAATGTAGTAAACGAATTGCGCAAATAGCCACTGCATATTAAACAATGGGTCGGTAACATCTTTTTAGCGGGATTCGCAGCACAGTTAGATTGTTGTGTGAGTTTCTTTTTGTGTTAAAATCAATGAAAACAGCGAAATATGCTTACAGCAAACAAATGCATAATAAAGAAGCGTTCTTGTTCACTGTACAGCGAAATAAATGCATAACGAAAACGAAAAAAGTTAGCGATTTTAAATGTGAACGGCATATGTATGGAAAACTTGCATGTTCGACAATCAATCTCAATCGACTCGTTAGCGGCATATTAAAAATGCACACAAAAATTGGCTCAGTTTGCAAGTTGCACATACACGAAGTCAGTTAGCATTTAATGTAAATTAACGTTACAGGGGGCACGTTACCTATGTAGCTCGTTACCAATGTGCGGAATTTACGATGGTTGCCTTTAACTTCGGGCAAATCCACTACATGAAGCATTGAAATTGAAACATACACACATCAAAAATAAAATACATTTTCGTAAGAGAGAGCAATAGAGAAATACAGTACACACACAATCACACGCTGTACGCGTACACGTCGAACACGAGCAGATCGTGAAAGATAGAGAGATATTTAGAGAATAAACACCACAATACACATCATATTTGTGACGTTCGGTACACACAAGGTATACATCGACTTAAATTGAGGGGCCTAGCAAATCAAATAACAAGATGACATTTTCAGTACATGAACTACATGAACCAACGACGATAATGGCTCAAAACATATCTGATTGGGTTTGGAAACATTACATGAACGATGGATGAGTGTGAGTACTCCATCAATATACATATCGTAGTGATGATACACCCTTTTCTTTCTATATAATGCGAATGATCACATCGTCTAAATTTCGGAGGATATACACCACCCAACCCCAAAACAACATTCCCTGGTTATTCCGATAAACTGTGAAGTCTGCATGTAACTGAAAATGACACTTACGCGATGGAATCTTCTTAAACACTTTTTCGGCCATAAAGTTGAGGAAGCGTTGTGCATAAAAGCTCGGTCTATGCACCGACACAGTATCCTGCAAATAATTTACGATATAGTAAGTAGTTGTTTATCGCATTAGTGCGCAAAACGCATGTGACACGTACACCATCGTGGATTAGCGACTTCCATGAGTGCTCCAACTTCTTTCGCAGTCTGTAACTCTGCAGAATGTCGATTATGCCAATGTACAATAACAGTCGCTCCCCCTTGGCGTTGCGCGCCGGAATTCCACCGGGACTGTAAAGCAAATAGTTATTCGATCACACAAAACAATTGCCGATAGTGTATGTTGTAACAACTTCTAAATCGAAATAGTGAAAAGCATCCGACCATAGATATAGGTATAGAGAGAAAGAGAGTTCTCACACAGATAGAAAAAGATAAATCACATGACATCGCACAATCGGCCGGAGTAGCAACGTATTTCATTGTTTTGCAATTGCGATAGGTGACACGCGCCGCGAACGAAACTTTCGATTGCACGTACAAATAGCAATCGATTTGTGCAGATTTACATCAAAGAGTATATAGTATGTATATATAACACAGCTAACAAACACACGAATGCAGTATATAATAAATTTTGCAGACATTAGTTAGTACCTGTTCAGACCAGTCATGAAAGGCAGTTCCCGGCCGGTGTTCCACATACTGATAAGATAAGTATATGCAATTTGAAATAGACAGAGATTTAAACGACACTGGAGAGAAATTACAATGCAACAGACAATAGAAGAGTAAATGATTGACATAAAAAGACCTGACTGTCGGCCGTCCAATAATATTTCGAGATAATACGAAACGAGGCGAATTTATTGTGAGGCGGCAGAAATGAATGTAGAAATGAGGAATAAAGTTGCTTTATACTCACGGCACATCGTCTTCTTCGTCGATGGGCTCGGATTCCGCTTGAATAGATTCCATTGCCGTCGAATGCGCGACTAATCGCTGCCGATTGATGGATCTGCTGCGGTTGAGCACTGCCGCCGCGCCAATGCGGTCCTCGCGCTCACGTTCGCGCTCATTATGGAGCATCGCCGTGTTCGCGTCGCCTTCACCGTCCTCCTCCGGCACTTCGTCGAGGTTCTCTTGTGACTTGCGCCCCTATAGACGAGGGAACATTCATATTAATAAAAGTCCGTGAAAAAGTTTTATTATGATACGTGATAACATACCGCTTTTTCCCTCTGCGCTTGATCCAAATTATGCACGCCGACGAGCAAACTGTAATCCATAATTTTAAAACTCTCCAATACGCGACAATCGCGCTGTATTGTTTTAACGAGCGCCGAATATGTGTCCGCCTCCATGAGTATGCCTTCCGGGTGGTGCTCCATAAAATCCAGATCTTTGTATGTTGGCGAACGCTTTTGACGTTCGGCCTTCGACGCCTTCCGCTTATAGGTA
Source organism: Aleochara curtula (assembly GCA_963978815.1). Taxonomy (NCBI): domain Eukaryota; kingdom Metazoa; phylum Arthropoda; class Insecta; order Coleoptera; family Staphylinidae; genus Aleochara; species Aleochara curtula. The sequence goes on along the minus strand of OZ022216.1, from coordinate 10,903,816 downwards.
CTGCCTTTCAAGTCGTACTTCATATGCAGGGTGACAAAACTCGGTAACAGATTATTCATGACGACCAAACGAACATTTTTGCTATTGCACTGATAACAATACAGTCCGAAAAATTTAGGGAGAAGTGTTCGAGGATTCTGATTAAGATTCATATAATATCCTAAAAATAATGAAAATTAGTAAAGCATAAAATAGCAACACACAACTTTTATTCACTTACCAGCTAAAAGCTTTTGCAAAAACTCGCCCTCTTTATGCTGCACCGTTTTGATAATAAACTCATCATCATCGGTCAAGTAGAAAATCGACCCGCTCGCTCCTGGATTTGATAATTCACGAAGAGGTGAACTACACATTGACATCTAGATGAGGCAAAACAAGAAGAACTCAAATATTACGTGGAACAAGTGCCCAAGTGCATTGAACCATTCAAGGCTCGATGCGCGTTATCATCGCAATATTTACATGTTGAACGCGCAAAAGCAAGCAAAGCGCTCCAACTAACGGTACACTTACTAAAAAATCATCCGGTTGAATGCCGAACAGATCACGGAAGTACCGAAATGCAATCGGAGCGTAGTTCTTGAACTTAAACTCGGAGTAATGATGAGCGGGTGTATGATTTGAGCCAAGCTGTGGAAAATTCGTCGTCTCCACCGTCATAAAATCCTGCATTAAAAGATCGCGCTCCGGCTTCGACGCCAATCCTCCAACCGCATGCTGAATACCTGATGCATTAGAATATTCAATTACAAATTAAGTTTGATGCAAGTGACTTATGATGCATGTGTAAACCACGCACATGAATAACAACAAGCTGGGCAAAGTAAATAATTTCGATGACGTTATTCTCATAATACGCCGAAAACACTTTCTCCTCTTACACCACATTGTGATAAGATAACATTAAATTTATGAGAACTATTCCCATTGATTTGGCAAACTACCAAATGGCGTACACAATTTGCAGAATTACATACCCAATTGTATGGAGCCCATAATTTGTGTGGTCTGAATTTTTTTATATGTGATCTCTCCGCCAACTCCAACACGCCGATGACCAATCTTGCGTTCCCGGTCGCGCTCCCGTTCGGCCTTCGTTCGGGGCATCGTCGCCAGCGGCGTTTTCGATACGACATCCTAAAAGAAGCATACACAATTATTATAGTTTGTACGTGAAAAACGGATGATCAGCAACTGTGCCACAAATGATTCACGTTAAATCAAGGATACGAGACACAATTGTCGCGGTACGCTCGCGGATCAATCATTAATCGAATTATACATATATATATACGTATATACAGACATGTATGCATTATCAACACAATAAACAAATGCGCGCGCGTTTTCTACCTATTGAACTCATCGATTATTGAGAATTCATGTTGAATAAACATTTCAGCGAGTTCGATAAACGTGTTGGCCAGCCAGTGCGTGCACTTTAGTAAATATTTTTTGTGCCGAATGCGAATCAATTACTGTTGTTTATACAGTAGTTTCTCCACCGTCTACTGCGTTTAAAATGCATTTCTAACAGTGTCGACCTTGTCGAGCAACTTGCTTATCAGACTCCTGGTAAACGGCAGGATAAGCAAAACCGAAAAAATTTGCACAACTTTCTTTTTCCTTTTGGCGTACCATGGCAATCATGTGACTACATTTGCAATTAATAAAATTTCAACTCACATCTTGGCCGCCGAGTCGTGTACTTCCTTGAAGCCGACTATCTGCAAAAGTAAATGAAATTAGCATACTGAGCATTGAGTCCTACGTAAATAATACAAACGACATGTAGTACACTTCAAATTTCGCAAATAATAATTAAATATACTGCAATTCAATGAATCACATTCGCGCGTTCAAAAATTGATTAGATAACTTGTATTTCCACAATGGCCTAGAAATACAATAGCAACTTGTGTGAACATTTTGTATAAAAGTGATGATGATTCACATGATTCGAATGTGAATCAAAGTATGATGCATGTACAGTCTCTGCGCGCATTTTATATGCAAAGCATACGCAACTTATTAGCACACTTCGTGGGCTTGTGATAGCGAGTGATATTGAACTATTTCATTTTGTAATGACCTATTTTCTTATTTAAAAAATCGACTCTAGGCCAGTGTTGTGAGTATTGGCCACCAGCTCGTTGAACAAGAGGGCAACACGTAACATTAGCATGAGAAGCATGGCTCACTTGTGTGAATGCTTACCATCGATATCCGCACTATGCGTAGGACCTAATGCAAAATCTTTGGCATTTAGTGAAGGAGCCGCCGAACTCTCGTCCACTTCGATACTCTCGATATTATCACCCGAAGCCATTTTGTGTACTCCTCTTGCTCGCAGAAAACCACAGGCGACGACTTGCACACAAACACATACGACTAAAATGGGCACTCACACAGCTCGCCGCCGCTTTTTTTACACGCGCACGATTTGTGATTGCACCAAGAAGACGTCGACGACGACGGCGATGTTCATTATTCACCCGAGAAGCACCTTATTCACAGCCGCAGACAGCGCACAGACGTACGCGACGCATCCTCACTGCACGAGCCGACTGCCACTGCTCACAATTATGCGCTCTCTCGAATCGCTCACCTGTCCGCTCTGCTGCCTAGCAGCACTCAGTATGATTTGTTCTTCATGGCGCGCGACGCGAGTTACTACGAAATTTGCATCCGACGAGTTCACATCACGTATTTGCACGTATTCCGTGCTATCAATCGTTCAGCTTATCGAAATAATTCCATAAGGGCCCTGTTGACAAATGACAGGTCGACTGACAAAACAAATATATTCTCGCATTCACTCCCTCCCCGATGAAATGCGCTTGCGTTTAAACGTCCAATCAGAACATGACGCGCCATCTCTTATAATAAATACAAACCAAGAGTGTTTTCAAGTTTATTTAAATTCCATTTGATCAATTCGAATTGAATCGAAGTTTAATATTACATATAGTATTTATAACGTGTATATTATTATAAGCAAAATATAAAAATTGCCACAATCAGATTCATACAGTATATTTGTATAATATATTTATGCAGTATTCACTTATGTAATATTTAATGTATAGAAATGTTAAAATCTCATAATTTTCACTTAGGCCCCAAATTTGTTCATCAAGTACATATTTAGATATTCATATTTTTCTATATCGACCATAAAAAAGACTAGATAACTTCGTAACAAATGATATCGACTGCGTCTACCAACCCTATATTATTCAATATAATTGCGCATAACATTTCAATTTATCATTATCAATGAGTATTATAACTGAAGCTCATTGGTAAAATTATTGATAACTTTCTTTTCAGTGTCTTTTTAATATCACGAAAGAAGTAAATTTCATTATTCTTTTGGAAGGCATAATTGTGCAGTCTCAAAAAGTAGTAGCGAAATAAAATACAATGCGAACATATTGTGTTTACCACTATGGTACAACTTTAATACACAACTCGTTTAATCATATCACTTTGAAAAAGTAACAAAACCTTGTTTAAATTCACATTTTAACTCAAACCCAATAATTGCTTCATATCGTCAGCAGTTATAAATGTAAAACGGTTTGAATAAGTATGTATTTTACGCGAGTAAGTAGGGACAGAGAGATAGAGAAAGAGTATTCAAATTGCTTCAAAGATTTGTTAAACACAGTGATGTGCAAAACAACCGGGTGTATGCTGTTTCATTACTAAGCTACGTTTAAAAACGGTTTATAAATATTATAAATACATTGTTCAATGTATCAACAATGTGCACATATACTTAATACGGATAAAATGTTTAAAGTTATACTCCATCCTTAAACATCAATTGTGGGAGGATAACGTCAAGGATATGAAGAATATGCACCGTACAATATATAAGTATAGAAAATTGGTTTAGATTTGTATACCAGTCGTATGCATTAAGTTATGTTTTTGTTACATATAAATATTTCATATGCGATGAAGATATTAAGAGCGTTAAATATCGAATGTTAAATCCGAGTATGCCTTTGATGCCACAATTTGATTTAGATTTTCTTATTTAATTTACTTGCTCTTTCGAATAGTCGTTTGTAATAGTTTATCGCGAATTACTTGCAGATATATGTACGTTCTGCGTTAGAGTATGTGAGAAAGAGATAGAGAAAGAGCAATAACGATTATCGAGTTATAAATATCATTTCACAAATATGAAGCAAATTGACTCGCATAAATGCATTAATTGCGATGGTCAAAGATGCCAAACGTCGAATGTAATATGCGATTAGAGAAGATTGATAGAAGGACTTTGCAAACAAAACTGCAAACAATATCCGTTTCAAATGGCGATACCAGCGCCAAATGTGTGTGCACTTATGATTTCAATTAGACTAAGTCGCTGGCTTATAAAAGCGTTGTACGAATTGAGTTAAACTGAAGACTTCGCCTGGCCCTTTTGTTGAGTCCATTTGAATGTAGTCTTCTAAATTATGCGTGCTAGCTAAAAGTTTTAAAACTATATTAGAACTTTATCCATTCAGCTTCTGCTCACCTTACTTGAGCTCCTAATAGCTGGGTAATTTGGTGGCGGCTTTATCCAAGTGCCATCAAGCCGTTTCATGTGCCTTCTATCAGATGCGAATTCGTTTAAAAAGTCATTGGCTGGCACCACACGAAAGTATCTACGAAAATAACAATTGCTAATAGTAATAGACACGTAATTGAAAATTGATGCTACTTGCAAGTGAATAATTACGTAGTTTAATTACCTAAAGTAATCCGGTTTTAGAATATTATCCGTACGAAAAGTTTCCGTTATGTATTTGTGCACATAAGTTGGAAATGGTAATTCAGAATCCAGATCGTACACGAGACATTTATCGGGTTCAGACTGATACAGAAAGATCACATGGTAATCCTGAAAGCACAACTGTTATGAGCAAACACAACAAAGACTCAATATGTAAACATTATATAAATACCCAAATAACTAATTTATCTTCATCTTTGCCAGCGCGTTGCCGCCATAAAGGTACTGTTCGTTTGGGATTTGAAACAAACACCGCATAGCACTTGTGCACCTCATTGTAGTGTCGAGCGACAACATCCTGACAGAGTTTGTAAACGTTCTCCTCACTGAAATGCAACAAATGATTATTATTAGCAAATAATTGACGAAAACAGCACTTTGTCCAAAGTTATACACACGTTTCGCGGAGAAATGTCGCAAATTTCTCCATTTTCTGACGCAATTTACTCTCAAACGCAAAATAATGTAATTGCGTGAATTTATTAAGTTACACACGCTTCTGGTAACGACAGCCGACTCGGCTCTATGGTAAAAAGCAGTAGAAAAACAAGACTGAACGATACACACGTAAACAGCACACAAAATGAATTGTGTGTATGCTACCTAAGCGCGTGGCATGCTAGAAATCTATTAGTTGTAAACGACTCGCTCGTGTTACGACGGTGTGTAGCGTCTGGAATATTGAATATACTTTAAATGGAAATTAAAAAATTAATGTATGCACGCGGAATGTACGAGTATGCATGCGTATTTAAACTTGCGCATAAAATATGCATGTATGTCACACCAGAACAGTTTAAAAAACCAGCATTGCGTTGAAAATCGCACACATCTTCCACAGATTTGTACAATAGCTTTATTTAACAAAAGAATGAGTCAATTATTTTTATGCGAAACCTACAAATGCAATTGTTAAATCACGCCAATAATAAGTAAAAATATCAATAGTCCATCAGATAAGCCATCAAAGCATGCAAACAATTGTCGTTAGTCAAATAACCTCGCCGTATAAGTCGAGCGACAAATTAATCGATCCACAACTTGTTAATTCCCACTAAAGTATCGCATTAAATAGTTGTTGAAAGAATTGCCGCAAAGTTAAATTACAATACGATATGCGCTTTGAATTGGTTTCAAGCAGTGCCGATGAGGGCGTTGTATGCGTGACCCACAATTAACATTTGGGAGTGTTGAACAACTGCGTAATGAATTAAATGTACTAAAACAAGGATGATTACGTATTTTGTGCAAAGGAAAGCTTCGCTTAATTAAAAATGGTTATGGTTTCATAAATGCGCGATGAATTTTCACGCGTGTCGTTGGAGAGTGCATGCACAAAGGCACCATACTTAATTAGGTCACAACATCGTTTACTTACCAGTAGCACGAAACATACGAACACTCCGTCGGCTTAGGAAAAAGGTTGATGAGCTGCTTTTTAGCGATGGGAGCATTTTCAGGCCGCAAAATGATCTCGTTGTTCGTTGCCATTGTTTTATATATCTTTATTCAGGAATCAACACATTCTTAACCTAAACATGAATCGAACTATTCAACTGCAATAGATGCGCCCACTATCACTACGCGACATATTCCAATAACTGAACTATTTGAGGCACTACTAGGTAGTCTAAACGGATTGCTACAGATGATGTTATTATCTACTGATAAAAAACTGCTCCTAGAGCTACTACTAAACCATGTAAATATTCACCGCATATACTGATACATTCATAGTAAGGCGAGAAGAAATTGCAATGTACTGCAGGTTTTACGATTAGAGCGCCCTCCATGATTTGCTATTGATGTTACAAACAAAGATAAAGCGGGAATTTGATATTTTACATTAGCAAAATAGCAGAAATTTTGAAAATTTAAATGTGTGCTGTTGAAACTACATTGACTAAGTCTGTAACGCTATCGGGTTACATGTGGCTGTATTTTCTTATTATTCGAGGACATACTAGGAGCGAGCAGTATATTCCAAAATATTCACATTTAATCAACGTCTTATTTAAATTTATTTGAATATTTTTTGAAAATATGTTATTTGAAGAATTAGCGTGCGATGAGTTATATAACGTAAGAATCGATTTGTGTTATTTTAATCACGCATGCCATTGTAAGTATTTTTATTGAATTAAAACAAATTTGTCGAAAAACAAAATGTCATGAGTGTCAGTACTGAACCCTGAATTATTATTCTGCGTAACTGTCTTTCATTGTGTTTTTATTGAGCAAAAATGTATGAAAAGTGTATCTTCTGCTCATGCAAAAATAGTTCTGAACGCATGTTTTCATTACCAGTAAATAAACATAAGTTGAGAACCTGGTTACATCTGCTAAATAAGATAGAAATCGCAGATATACCGTTATCAAGAAGAAATCGAATGCGCATATGCGCGCGTCATTTTAGTCGATATAATTTTACCGATGATACTATGTACAAATTAAATCGTACCGCATTACCAGACATAAATCTAATTGGTATTCGTATTGGAATTTAGCCACTACAAGCCTCTATAATGTTTTTCATTTTCAGATCAACCTGTAATTCTAAATTACTATTTAACCATCCCAGATTTAATGTTACAAAAGATCGTAGAAAGTAAGTTATGTTTGGTTTAATAGTGGGTCGGGGATGGTCGGGGATCCAAAAACATCCCCACCGCCACTTTATAGTCTAATTCTTCCATGAACGCAATCAACTTATTCCATGAGACACTGCACACGTTGTTGCTATTATTATTGATAAAGGTGATAATGGCAATTGAATTTATAAACAGCTTGAGCAAAATGAATACCCATCATTGAAGAGACTTTTGCGATGGCAAGAGTCGAATTATTTGCAAGTTGTGATATTTGAACTTTAAGAAGTTGAAACATGAATGTCTGTCCATGGTTTTTGCATAAACCTACGATTGATTTATTATTCAAAACAAAAAAATATGTTAGATTTGTTCTTAAAATAAAGACAATTATGATAGTGCCATTAATTTAGTATTCTTCCACTGGAATTCTGGATTTTTTAGCAAATACATATTCAATCCATTGAATGTTGGAAATATTATTATATAAATATTATTATTATTATTAATATAACAGTATATAAATACTGTTGGCCTTTTGCCGTTTTATTGTTACATTTCAGAAATTTGGGGACAGACTTGTTTTACCAATAACTTCTCGAAATAGATAATCGTTAGTGTTCGGGCATTATCGTACACACCGATCTAGTTTTAGTTTAACCAAAGAATGAACATACTTAATTTTATTTTATTTTGTTTGTAAACATTTGTAAAGAATGTAAAGATGCCAAAGTCATGTGAAGTGAAGGGATGTTCTTGGCGTGCTTGCAATTCAGGCCGTCGAAGGCATGCGTAAGCAAAATATGCCGTGATTATTTTATATGTAATGAAAATAATGTGTTTATATTCTCAGTTTTCCTGTTAGGCGTCCAGATATTCAACAGAAATGGATTGAAGCAATAGGGCTAGATATGAATTGGCAGCCAAGCAAGGGTTCATTTGTCTGTGGTGAACACTTTGTGGAAGGAGATTACAGAACTAAACCGGGGTCAAAAGCCATGATGCTTAAATATAATGCTGTTCCTAACAAATATATTAACACCAAACAATTTTCGGGTTTGGAATCTCATGACCAGCAATGTGTTATTGCAAGTGTAAACGGGGGAAAATTAATCAATTACAATCAATTACTGGAAAAGGAAATGCAAACTAACTTGGAAATTGATCAAGAACAACCTATACTGGAAACAGATGAAAACAATGTTAATGGTTGTAATGTATGAATTTAAAATAATGTAATTCAATTAGAAGTAACATTCAAATCAAGTTCCAGCCTGTATATTGTGTAATTGAAGAACTAAGTGAAAATATCAATGATGTAAGTAATTCTGGGATAATGTTGAATAGTTAAACATTATCCTTATGTCTATTGCATTTACATGTCTATTTACATGCCTAATGTTTGAAGCCTGCATCTTATATGATTGATCCAATTAAAAGAAGTCACTGTGAAGTAAGAAACATATTAGGTGTAAAGACTCTAAAATTATGAGTTTGTTCATATTTATAGGTGAAGTCAACTGCCATGAAAAAGTCAGTCGAATCTTTTCGGAAGAAGCCAAAATTAACATCTAAGTATATAGTAAAGTGTCCCAAACAAACAAGACTTGCATTATTTTATGTATATAATTTCGTAGAATTCCACAAAAACTAGTCAAAAGACCCAATGCAATTTACTGGGAAGATATTTACAAAAGAAAATGAGCTACTTGAGGAGAAAAAACAAATCACAACTTTTGGAGATAAAAAGCTTGAAGGAACAACTTGAAAAATTTCAATAACCTACTCAAATTTTTAATTGTAACAAGTTGCATGAGTTGAAATCTTTATATATATATAAATGCTGGGATGTTTGTGTCGCCAAATAAAAAAATAAAACAAAATAGCAAAGTGTATTCTTTTAGTCAGATTAACAACGGCATCGGGAAGATTTAAATCGTATCAATCATACAGTAAAATATTAATCGGTGTGTCGTTTAAAAATAGTTACGTGGTTTATTGTAATAGAAAAATTGAACAATATAAGGAACAGAGCCAAATCAAACAAAATTTCAGCTAGCGGCATGTTGGAACGAAAATGGAAGACTGAATCTTATAAACAATATACAGTAAAAATTGCAAAGCCTAAAAACAAATATCTACGTAAATTACAATAAGGCAATCGGAGTTCGCCGGGCAGCTATATCAATACGAAACACCTTTTGGCGAAACGGAGTTCTCCGTGACAGCTAGTTGTATATTAATTATTAGTTGATTTACCCCTGATAAGTTACAAAATAAATAAATCATAATTGAAAATAATTTATATATTAAATAGAGTACAATATAACATCACTTTTACTGTTACCAGAGTTTGTATTATATAAAATAATTTATAAATATTTTCCACACAATAAACATATTATATATGCATGTGCTTAAATCATATTTTATTGTGTTAATTCTAAACAAAATCAACATGTCCTGGTTTGTTATAAATAGTTTCAAGATTCCTTTTATCAATTTGGCTATATCATTTGAGAAAAGAAATACAAGCTATTTTGTCCGTAAACTAAAAAAATGGCATTTGAATATTTGGTGCAGAACCAATACTAGCATGTTTAGGATTATAGAAAGTTCCACGATTTCTTTCTGCAAGCTGTCTACCCCAATCTGTACCATATATATTGTCTGTATTCCAAAAGGGTGATATTTGAATATTTGATGTGGAACCAACATTGGAATGTTCAGGCTGGTTGAAAATCATTCCAGGACTTCTGTTTGCAAGTTGTCTACATGAATCCATTGCAGCTATATTGTCGTTAGTCCAAAATTGTGGTATTTGAAAATTTGATGCAGAAGCATAACTTGTAGGAGAAATCATTTCAGGATTTATTTTTCTTCTATCCTGGCCCATATCAGTAATTTTGTTTTTAGTCAGCGAAATTGGTGTTTGAATATTTGATTCAGAATTGACACTTGGATTCAGAACATTTAAATTTATTGCAAGATTTCTTGTTGTCGGTTGTCCACACGAATCCATGGCAGCTATTTTGTCGCTAGGCCAAAACGTGGGTATTTGACAATTTGATTCAGAAGCATTACTAGTAGGTGAAATTATTTCAGGATTTCTTTCTCTGCTCTCCTGATCCATATCAGAAATTTTGTTTTTAGTCCAAGAAATTAGTTTTTCCATATTTGATTCAGAACTGACACAGGCAGGGTCAGGGCTGTGTCACGCTTATGGAAAATGAGAAATTTTATGATTTTAGTTCCAAAAGGGTTTTCTAGAGGTCCACACTGGTCCGCACTTGCCCGTCTTAACTAATGTAGGCTACATGTTCGACTAATTTATAATTTGACATTTCATAAAGTTTTTTTCCCCGAATGATCGGCGTACTTGATCTTGCATTGTTTTTTGTAAAGATCTTCTAATTAATAAAAGTCAAATTATCAGTCATAGTGAATCTGTGTTTTGAAAGATACATTTACTTCTTGGTGTATCAGCTATATATTTCATAATATATTAACAATTTAATTATTGAGTTAGTGTCTGTTTCTGCTAACAGCATCAATTTTTGTAAGTAATTATCACAAATACAGTTGCGATTAAATTATATTGCACTTTCATACAAGAACAATTATAATATAATATCGATTGAACTCTATAACTCGAAACAAACAGACACGTAATTGTATTATTATATATTGTGACTCTACACCAATAAGTGATAGAAAGCAAATTCATTATGTAATATATATATATTGTAAATACATAAAAATGCATGTGCTTAAATAAATATGAATTTAAGCAAATTGTCTGTAACTTTACTGTTGTTTGAATATATGTGAATATTTTAATATGGGATAGAAAAGGAACCCGCATGGAATGATATTAGAGAAGGATAGAATATGATTAGTACCATAAGGGTTTCATAGATGGACGACATCAGTAGAAAATACATGTGAGTGTCACTTCTATATCAGTTATTCTATGGGCAGGGTTAAGTACATTTACACCTATTTCAGGATATCTTGTCGCATGCTGTCTATACCAATTTACACCAGCTATATTATCTTTAGTCCAAGATGTGGGTATTTGAAAATTTGATGCAGAATCAACACTTGCAGGTCTAGACGTATTACGGATTTTATGATTTCTTTTTCTTCTACACTTATAAACAACAGCTATTTTGTTTTCACTCGAATAAGTTGGTATTTGAATATTTAATTCAGAACCAACACAAGCAGGTTCAAGTCTATTAAATATTGTCTCTGGTACTGTTTTTAGAAACTGCATATCCTCTGCACCCATGTTATCTTCCCTTGAATAAATTGGCATTTCAATATTTAATTCAGAATCAACACTGGCAGGTTCAAGGTTATTGAACATTATCTCTGGTTCTGTTTTTACCAATTGTACAACATTATCCACAGCATCCATGTTATCTTTTATTGAAGAAGTTTGCATTTGAATATTTAATTTGGAACCAACACTAGCAAGTTCAAGGTTGCTGTACATTATTTCTGGTTCTGGTTTTACAAACTGCATACCCTCATTCACAGCACCTATGCTATCTTCACTTGCAAAAGTTCGTATTTTAATATTTAATTCAGAACCAACATTCGCAGGTTCAAGGTTATTCAACATTGTCTCTGGTTCTGTTTTTACAAACTGTATATCATTATCCAAAGCGCCCATGTTATAATTTGTTGGAGAAGTTGGTATTTGAATATTCAATTCAGAACCAACTCCAACAGGTTCATGGTTACTTAGCATTATTTCTGGTTCTGTTTTTACAAATTGCATACCCTCATCAACAGCACCCATGTTATCGTCACTTGAATATGTTGGTATTTGAATATTTGGTTCTGAACCAACACTAGCAGGTTCATAGTTACTGAACATTACTTCTGGTTCTGTTTTTACAAACAGCATATCCTCATTTGTATCACATATGTTGTCTTTCATTGAAGACGTTGGTATTTGAACATTTAATTCTGAACCATCATGAGCAGGTTCATGGTTACTGTACATTATTTCTGGTTCTGTTTTTACAAATTGCATACTCTCATCAACAGCACCCATGTTATCGTCACTTGAATAAGTTGGTATTTGAATATTTGGTTCTGAACCAACACTAGCAGGTTCATAGTTACTGAACATTACTTCTGGTTCTGTTTTTACAAACAGCCTATCCTCATTTGTATCACATATGTTGTCTTTTATTGAAGAAGTTGGTATTTGAACATATAATTCTGAACCAACATGAGCAGGTTCAAGGTTAGTGTACATTATTTCTGGTTCTGTTTTTACAAATTGCATACCCTCATCCATAGCACCCATGTTATCTTCACTTGAATAAGTTGGTATTTGAATATTTAGCTCTGAACCAACACTAGCAGGTTTAGGTTTAAAAATTACTTCAGAATTTCTTTCTGTAAGCTGCTTACACTGAGCATGTATTTTCTCATTATTTCTAGAAGTTGGTTTTTGAATATTTTGTTTTGAACGATAATAAGAAGGATCATAATATTGGTTCAAAATTACTTCCGGATTTCTCTCTGCAAACCTATGAAACCAATACATACCAGCTTTTTTATCTCTAGCCCAAGAACTTGGCATTCGAATATTTGCTCTAGAAGCATATGCATAAGCAACCCAACACACATCCCTTGGACGCAATTTTTTTATTTTTTCAGCTGCTATCAAAGCAACCATCTTTATAAAATCTTCTTGCTCTCTAGTGAATACCTGCATTGATGCTCTATAACCCATTGTTGCATTAGACCCGTCAGTCTTTAATTTTATCAGGTATCTTGACAAAGTCTTTCTATTAATTTCAAATACTATGGATGCTTTGTTGATACTCATTTTCTGTTCCAGAACAGCTTTCGCTGCATCTCGTATCTGTTCCATGGTTGTTGAACCCTCTTTAGTCTTCCTTATATATTTTTGCATCTTTTAAATTTAAAATGAAATACATGAGTATGGTTACTTTTAAAAGTGAATCTTGTAATTAAATAAGTATTAAGCAATGTTCAACTAAATAATAATTTAAAAGAAACAGAGTAAGTAAAGTAGATCTAAGTAAATTCTATACGAACCTGCACCATGATAATTCAAATGCAAAAGAATCGTTTAATTACTTCCTGGGAAACAAAACTAGGCAATCACTGAGCAGAGTGCATCTTAGAATAGCAGAGAAAATACTGACACCGTAGATCACCATATACACAGAACAACACAGCCGTAGTCCAGACAATACCTGCGCGCTGGTCAAAGACATACTGTGATACTGCTAGGTATGCTTGGTTTCAAAACACTGCAGCACTGGGTAGCCCAGTGGTTTCAAGAATTTTCATTGGTGACTGGTTTTGAACGAGTGAATTATTCGAATGGGGAGTTGTTTCTCTCCCCATTCGAATAATCTCCCGTTGCGCGGGAGAGAACAATAGAGCTCGATCCTCTATTGTGTTGAACTGATGCAGGTATTCGGTTTCAAATTGAATACGTGCAAATCGCTAACAATCAGGCTGTAGACCAATATTTTTATGCAAGTGTCTCATAATTTAATATTAAATATTTAGTTATATTAATAGTTACGGGTTGTTACATAGCAGATTTGTTTATTTTTTAAATATTTCTGAGACTATTTGACCATTCGTAAATACGAGGATATTTAAAATCAATTCGCTTTAAATAAAAGTTGTTTAAAATTAATGAAAAAAATCTTTGAAATCAATTCATAAAAGATTGGTCGATTGCACTGAGCGTTCGCAATTTGCAGGTGTTCAGTTTCAACACCTGCACCGTTCGAGCAAAATTTTATTGTTTGCTTTTTGAAATCAATCAGTTTTTAAATAAAAGTTCCTTATCTATTCTTCTTCTAACACACTCATAACGCATCAAAACCCTCCTTATCTAACCAAAACCGAGTTTTCTGTTAAAATTCAAATAAATTGCGTCGTTCGAGCCAAACTTTATTATTCGCGCCCCCAATTGTTGACCTGCCAGAGAACAATACTTGGCTGAATTTACTTTCTATTCACTCAACCCGGTAATACAAAGCCTTAAGTTACACTTTCATTTCAATTAAATTATTGATTGAAGAAAAATAATTAAAATATATTGACAGATATTAGTTATTATTTCATAATATAATTTGAAAGTTCGTTATTTTCTTCAATAGAACAGTTTGAAAAAAATAAGCGTTTTGGATCAGTGTGAATCATTCCACAGTGTTCTAAAATTCTGTAATAGTTATGTGATTTTTTGATATCAAAGTTGAATTGATCAATGTTGCTTCATTAATAGCTTAACATTTTCTTTTGTACTACACGAATATTTAGTTGGGCGAGATCGCTCGGCCACAATAGGTACACTTAGAAATTACTACGTTAACAACTCCTCAAAACAACTACCCTCCCCCTCGTCAGCTCGGTACCAGCTTCTAAAATGTATGCCACTTAGACATCAGCTGATAACGAACTGACGAACGTCTTGCCTTTTCTGTAACAATACATTAAGCAATTTTTTGTTTTTTTTTACTCTCATGGATTTTATATTTTTATATGTTATATTTCAAAAGTTTTAGAGTTTTATATTTTATAGATTTTATACTATTGTCAGAAAGTTCTACAATATTATTAGTCTTAACACATCTGCAAATTCTGTTGCGAATAAAGTTGAAGCAATTGAGAAGAGCGATCCTCTTAACTTACAGCTTACACGCCAAACACTTGCATACTAGACAGATTTACTACATATTTAAATCTATTCACAACTTAAAAATACGTGCACTAGTCTAAAGTTATAGTTATTTATGGAAAACATATAAATGTTATAAAATTAATAAAATGTTAAAAAATTAAATTTTGAACAATTTAATATTTTGCGTCCTATTATTTTGCGTCTTATGAATCATGTAATTCAAGGTGCAAGCAACCGCACTGTAAGCAAGCGCGCTGTAACCACATTGGAAGCAAGCGCCTAAATATTGAATATTGCTAATATCTAACGAACCACTGAACTGACTTTAACGATTCAAATTTCGAAAAATAAAATATTTAAGTCTTAAGACATGATAAGAGGGTTCCCCTAAAAACCGCCAGCATCTCTTCTTAGCTAATGATTTATGACGTTTTGAATAGCGAATCAGTATAAAATGCACAAAGTTTCAATTTCAATTGTTAATAAAGGATAAAGTACATAATTCAGCAGATTTAAACTATATTCATCAGATAGGCCTTTATGTTACCTATCAACTGGCTGCTACTAGTACAAATTATCACAACCAAACAAAAAGTTTTTTTTTAAACTTTCAGATTCATATACTAGAGACAATTCTTTTTATCAAAAATATTAATTCTTAATTCTTCGATAGTGAACGCCTTGGTCCCACTACGAATCGCCTGGCAAAAAGTTAACATTTTGAGTAGGACAGACAGTCGGGCAACAACCGCGAACTGTCGGTGATCAATCTTGATCTACTTAACATTGTTAATAACTTTTATACCAAATGTCGCAACAGATTTAAACTTATCTACATTTATAAAAATGTAAGGGATGTCTCACGAAACTGTGGTTAATAGACTCCTAAACCACTGCACCAAATGACTTGAAATTTGCAGGAGTTGCTTAAAATACGCGAACTTAGATAATAGGATCAATTTTATTAAATTTGAATAAGTGGGTTCTTTATATGGAAAGTAAAGAAATTAATTTGAATTTTCCACCACCCCCACCACTTTTCAAAATGTTGCAGGCGTAGCGACGTTCTAACCCATAAATCAGCTGTGTTATGTCAAATAATATAGTTTTCTGCTTGAAAGAAGAAATTTGATAATGAGAAGATAGTGCAATTGGGCCTCAACAAATTTATGACAAAATCACCAAAGGTATGTATGCACAAAACACACATTAGCGTTTCAAATCTAATCATGCACTTTTAGGAGTAGACCTTGAAGCATTGATGCCCGAGTCAAATCAGGAATGATTGTATTAAGAAGAAAATTTGATAGAGATGATGGTTTTGTAGATAAACAACCTCATTTCAGAATCAGCAAAGGTATGTTACACTAAACATATATAAGCGTTTGAAATTTAATAATGCATTTTTAGAATTGGAACAGTATTGAGGCCTAAATCTAATCAGGACATTGGGGCATATTATATAAAGAAGAAATGTGATTGATATAATGGATTTCATTTTGAAGAAATACATGGCAGAATCCAAGTCGAATTGTTGATTGTTTGTTGCAAAGGTATGAAATGTATTTAAAATAAATGTTGCTGTTGCTAAGTGGACCAATTTGGCCACATTATTCTTCGAATATTCTTTTAACACATCCTGTTTTAAATAGAGAAAAGTATATAACTGGCCAAGAGTATGAATTTAGAAGTAAAAGTAAAACATCATTAGGTGATGCGGAAATCGCCAGGACAGCTAAATGTACACGAGTTCTTTATTCTTACTTTACCAGTTCTCTTAAATATGTGCCCACCAAGTGATGACAATTTTGAGTCATTGTAACATGTTGCATGGGTATTATTATCATTAGCGATTATTTCCATTTCATTCTGATATTAAATCCATAAGAATGAAAAAAACACTAACGGATAACAATCCTAACGAGTTACTGTATGAAGATGCCTGAAATGTTTAAAGGGAAAAATACTATATATATTATTCTGCGAACATGGAATCTACCAATTGGATTATCGGACGATTTCACAATAATTTACACTATTAAGATATTTTATCTCACTTTTATTAACATACTCACAATTAAATTACTTTGTTAAACAATGCGTCTATTGGAACATTCGATGGTGCATTATACGTGCCATGTTTACGAGTGCATTATACGTGCCGATAACTCAACAAAATATCGTTTAACAAAAGATAACTACTTCTATAAAGGTCATCTACTCAAAGTGACATTAATGAAAAAAAATACAAGCCTCAAAACAAAATATTTAATAAAAACACCATCAGGCGATACGGAGTTCGCAGTGTCCGCTAGTATCATCATAAAGAACAGAATGTCTACTATCGACGGGTATAAGCCCATTTAGCCAAAATTTTCATTGAATAGTAGGTGCACTTGCGTTTGGTCTCGTATTTTGCAACTTTGCAACTTGTTGCGTGACCAGAGCACCAATATATGTAATTTTATGAAAAATCAACAAACCTAGAGCGACGGCACGTATTCGCTGAGGAGAATTTTTTATGCGGAATGTACGGCCCGCATAATAAATTTTATTTGGCCGACTCCTGCTCTAAGTAATTAAAATTATTTATAATTTATTTTTACATTCAAAAAGATATTTATTATACTGTACAAAAAAAAATTCCAAATCGAACGATCCATTTAAAACAAACGTTTCCCTGTAACATTTTAAGAATTGACCACTATGCGTTCAAGGTGACCCGAAATTTGGTGCTGAATTGTTCTCTTGACAATAATAGCGGGCAAGAACAATAGAGTTTGACTCTAGCAATGCAGGTGTTCAGTTCAAAGCCCAATAATCTACAGGTCGCGAACGCGATCTGTTTTGAATGTGAAATTTTTAACACGTTTGGAGAAGATATACATTGTATTTAAAAACGAATTGTTTTAAAAAATACTCTTTGCTCAACAATCTTTTTATGAATGCTCGATTTTAACAGAAAGTTTAGTACATTATTCCATAAGTGGGTTAGGGGAAAAATAGAAAAGCAACTTTTATTTATAGTGAATTGATTTTAATTATCTTCTTCCTTTAGCAATCTTTTTACGAATGGTCAAGTGGCTTGAAAAATATTTAAACAATGTTGTTTGAAAAATTAATATAAATGACATATAATGCGACCCCTGATTCTTATACAGTGGAACCTTGCATAATGAATCTAATTGGATCCGAGCCTTATTCGTTAAAGGAAACGTTCCTTATGCGAAGCAATTGTTACCATATAAATCCATGCAAAATACATTAATGCGTTCCACGCTGAAGTACATTATGCAAAATTAGCTCTTTGCAATAATGTCTGATTAAATTTGTAAAAAATTTTTAGTCTTTTTCGGTGACATTTTTAGAACACTTATAAACATACATTAAAAAGCGGGTGGGGTTCACTTCGTTTAAACTTGAAACTTGGTTCTTACTGAACTTGAACTGGTCATCGTTTCACTCCCCCTTGCGATTGAAAAGTCATAAATCATTCAGTTAAAATCGAATAACAATGGCATGTTTTTCACCAAATTTCAGGAAATCTTTGGGTGTTTGTTAGAGGAAGACAAAATAACTTATTTAAAAGAGAATTCATTTTTATAATTTTCTTCGTTCAGTAATCTTTTAACGAATGCTCAAGTAGCCTCAGAAAAATATTTAAGCAAATTTTGTTGATAAACTTCTGCAAGCCGTAAATCTATTAATATAACTATTTAATATTAAATTATGAAACACTTGCAGTTTAGTTTGAAATCGAACACCTGCATTAATTCAAGTCGCAAAGTCATAAATCATTCGCTGAAAGTAGGTAACTCATGGAATGGTTTTCCACGAAATTTGACGAGAAGTAACTTACAACAATAGAAGCCGGTTTTTGTGAATTTTTTTAGGAAGCGGGGGTATAATTCTGGTCAGCATTTAGGATATATTTAGGATATTATGTTCAGACAATCAAATTAATTTTATTATTCAACGATGACGACCACTTGGAGTTATGCACGCGCTTTCAGTTTTCAAACATCTTTGCATATTATATTATTTCCAAACGTAAACGAATACTTGACTAATTGACCTGCGATATTGTAAGTTTTTATAACTTTAGTTATGTAAATAAAGTTTATCACGTTGAGCAATAATGTATTACTGTTTATTTTGCCGGCGTCCGGCGTCCAAGTAGGGTACCTATCTTTTATCTATGGATGAAAAACAACTGAATAAAGCGTCACCGAAGACACCTACTGGGAACATATACTCGGGAACTTCCAGGGCGGAACCGGGCGAACCTAAACCAACTTGCATCTAGTCTTTGACAGAGGCGCTCCACCTATTTCTATGGTCTCGGATTGTTTAAAAATAAATAAATAAAAAATAAAATGTATAAAATTCATATTTTTCAACATATTACAATAATACGTTTCAATTCCAATGACTCACCGCGTTGGCAAAGCAGCATTTTTTCATCGGTTACAGAAAAAGCAAGTTTTGCTGGGCTATACTCATCCTTGGAAACCAATAATTGAAATTAGTATCTTAACTATACAACACAATTTAATATCATTAAACAGTAACATAATAAACACAGTTTTATCAACTTTTTATATAATGCACTAAAATTCAAATCAGACATCTAATCTATATGATTGCTTCAGTACCCTCCACATTAAGAAAAAAAAACCATAAACTGATATACTATTTACTATTAACTTTGCCCCTAATATTGCAACAGTGTAATAGGTAATTTTGTTAACTATTCAGCCTTAATAGCATTAGTATTATTGCTTATTATCATATATTATAAATTAATTATAATACCTCAGCTGATTCGTGTACCGCATGTAAATTGTAAAATAAGCGAATAATTTTCAGATGAAATTACTAATCCAATATCTTTGGGAATGTGACTAGAATATTACTGATCAACAAACTGATTTCACACATTTACAATCAGCATGATTATTGCACTTTATCCTACCTAATTAATAAGACATTATCTACTTGATCTCTGTTCACAGCAGGAAGTAAAATCTTCAAAGTGGATTTATGTAAGTTTAAAGCGTAACATTCAACTAAATAACTGAAAATTCAAACTTTACTTAATGGAAGTTTCACTATTTGCTTCCAGATTTGTAGGCGGAAATACTTCGCTTTGCTGAAGTGGCAATGTAACTATTTCGTTTATCGGCGTGCCCAAAACTTCTTCGCACACCAACGAGATTTCTTTGTCTAACATCAAAGAATTGATCTGTTCTTCATTAAGCATATCGATACTCGATAAACTTTCAGTGTCCGATGTGTCGTCCTCAACATTCAAGTACGTTAATGTTTTTTCTAATGGACTGGGCAATTTCTTGCTAGTTTTTCCTTCAATAACACATGCTCTTGGTTCGCTGTTTCGACGCTCAGTCAGCGAACTTATATTTAGCATCATCATTCCTTGACTCCATATTTCCTTTACTTTCTCACTAGTTGGACCTAATATATTGTCCAGGCTTTGTCTTCGACCTGCAACAAATTGACCTGTACCACCCGTGCATGCGAATAAACCTAATCGGCTATTTATACTAGCATCATCGCGTGATCCATATTCTTTGGCAGCCGACGAGCGCGATAACCAAGTAGATATGCTGCTGTCCAGTTTGAGTTTTGAACGTCCTTTAAACGATTTGAATTCGTTATCAGTTGATGGATTAGGTAAAGTACGTTGGCGTACTAGTTTCGGTTTATCATCCTCAATACATTCCTCTTCAGGACTTGATACATCCAAATTTATTTCAGTCCATTCACTTGATTGACTATTCGGATGAATCAGATTTTCAGTTCCTTGCGATGTAGGACTTGATGCCGAATTGTTGTAACTGATACTTTTGTATCCCTCAACATCATCATTCAATTGTTGCGTCGGCATAGGGAACGCGCTTAATTTAGTTGGTAGACTTTTAAACTCTTCATTGAAATCAACATCCACATAACTTTCATTGCTATCCATACTAGTTTGCTTCTTTAATTGTTCCAATGGGTGACTTCTTCTTGAATTGCGTCTGCGATGAATTTCATCTGATATTTCTTCAAGATTCCTTAGTGCTTCTGAATAATTAAGTTTGGCGGTTGAAATTTGTACTTCAAAGTTCTGAATTCGTAAACGTTGTTTTTCCAAGAGTTGATTGTAGTGTGCTTTCATTTCATAGTATGGTCTAAAATTTGAACAGATAAAACAAAATTACATTTGTAACAGAAAATTTCAATGCTTAAAAAACAAAAGACTTACAATATTATTAGGTCATGCTGATAAGCAAGGCTACTAATGATCATAAAATTTCGGCGGATTGAAAAACTAAAGAGAAATAAAATAACTGGATTATCTAAAATAAAATATTAATATTGAAATAAAAGACTCATAGCTAGCAAATCAATTTTCGTAAAATGCCTGTATGAATGATTTATTACAATCTTTAATTGTTTACCGGCTTTTTGATATAGCACGTTTTAACTCCTTTTGCAACATTTTCACTTTCATGTTTGCTGCTTCATGTTTAACACAAGTGACTTTATGTTCATCAGCTGCTAGGCCCCTATCATGTTCTGATTCATTTACTCTTTGGGTTGCATGGTTTAACATTTCCTGCCATGCAGGGTCTATAAACAACTATTGATTAAACCTATTAACATTGTGTGACAAATGAAGGCATACCTAAAGTTCGCCCTCCTAAACCTTGTTCAGCCAAGTATACCATTTCCCTGGCAGCACTATGGGCACTATTGGCCTTTTCATATTTCATTGCAGCAAGTTGTGTTTGCTTGAGAGCTTCATTGGCACAGAACCTAGCTTCATAGTAGGGTTTGGCCCTTTCAACGCACAGCCCCAGTTTCAATCTTAAAGCATCTATCCTAGCTGTACTATCACATAGCAAACTTCTGAATGCACTTCGCGCAGTATCCAAGTCGCTTTCTAATCTATTTATTTCGTCGGTTGCATTATTCAATCGCTCTAATTCGATATGTACTCGTGGGTCAACGCTATCCATACTATCCGTTATATTGTCGCACATTTTAACTTCATACATACACATATATACAAGTTATTATTTATAGTTTATTTGTTAATGCTACATTTTCATCACGTAACTTTTGCACTTCTTTTTCGTATTCAGGTTAGGAAAATGTCATCCAATGAGTAGTGAAATATAATGGATGGATATATCGTGTGCCTTCCAAAATACGTTAACAGCGCCGCAATTGTTTTGTGCAAACTTGAAATCAGTTTTTGTTCAAATGAGATTTAAAACTTATCGATTATTCTGAGGCGTATTAAAATATTTTAAGAGCTATTAATTTTGATGAAAATGTACATCTGTTCCGAAAGCATATTTAATTAGATGTTATCGAAACATAGATGCATATAGTTGTTTAAGTTTATTCTCAGAATTAATATTCTAAAAATTCAGACTCGAAAGTTTTTAAGCGCCAGCAATTAAATTTATAATTAATTACTAATGTGCGGATGAATGAAATGAGTCAAGACTATACACAGCCCAACACCAATTATGCGTACGTTGGCTCAAGTATCCATATTGTGTTTGCAGAGAAAGAAGAAAGTGCACGTGAAAGTGTGACCTAGAACTTGATGCTTCTGGTTTTGTATGATTCTTATCCATGTATAGGCGGTATAATGGTTAAAATTACATATTTAAAATTTACAAAACAAAATTATATTTGGAAATGTCAAAAAGTAAATAATAATCGAGTTAAACTAAGAAATCAATTAGTTACGTATAACTCCATGACCATTTAAATAAATAAATTAAAAATAATTGAATGTCTATTTAACATGTATCGTCCCTTAACATATGTGAAGAGCAATATTGCGAGTGACAAAAGAAAAGTTCGCGCATTTCACTTTCTAATAGCATGTCGCTTATGTGCAATAAATACGTTAACTGCTTGCGTTATTACATTACCAACATATGTCTAAGTCTGACTATCTATAATCACTGTACATGCTCAACACATGCGCAATCTCGGTGTAATTATGGCAAACACGTACGAGTGTGAAATAATGCGAAAATCGCGCAACAACATTCAGTATCGACGATACATGAGTTGAACGCAATTAGTTTTAATAGGCTTATAATCTTCATTTAGTATGATGTGCGTGTAATTAACCAACTCTTCAAGATCATGCACTCATAAATTTGTGCATTTTATATTACATTATAAATGCAACATGAACTTTTACACCTATATAAGAATAATCGTCAAAAGAAAGTGATTTGTTTACTCTTACTCTTCTATTTTTCGCAATATTCCAAAATCTTATAATATTTTTATCGCTTCAATAATTTAATATCTTGACTCTTTGAATATATTGCTCAAGTGACTTTGGTTTTATAAAACCACAGCTGGTACTTGAATTTCAATCAAGCGATAATTTCTGTCATTCATAAATGGTTCTTGAACTCTAACAAGCGCAGTGTCAAAGAATAAGTTAATGATATAAAATTCAAGCATTGTTATTGTTGAACGTATTCAAGCCGTGCAAAATTGCGATTTTAATGTTTAGAAATATGAAATTTATAAATATAGTAAGTAAGTAATACAATTGAAATCGAGTGTTTTCGCGAAGAAAGTGTTTTAATGCTTTTGTTCATAATTGAGTCTATTATTGCCATTCAGTGCTTATCATGTGAAACAGTCTAATGAAAAGCATACGAATAAGTTATTCACACATGTTTGAGTATCAGACGAGACGGCTAATTAAATCTGTATCGACACATGCCTGTACATATCGTTCAATCATTATATGGAGAAATGTAAACGAAACTAAATCAGAGCGGAGACGATGCGTTCACGCATTGTATGCATACGAGTTGAAGAAATTAAATATTAAATATCTTACCATACGTGTCAGCGAGATAAGAATGAATGTCGGAGAATAATGCCGTGAGATCTAGGTGAGGAAACGAATTTAAATCATTAACGCGATTCTTAGTCGTCTGCCACTTTACGTGGCTATTTGCTAATTACTTGTGTTTTCACTAAATCCTTCGTTCATTTAACGCATCTTTGTAAGTACCTACTCTCACAAGAATAAATTATTTAGCTGAAAGTGCGTTGAAACAATTAGCCCAAAAGTTTAATTTTCATGGTTTTAATAGAGCTAAAAATGTCATGTTGCGAAGCTTTTATGGTTTACTGTGAAACTTACTATTAATAAATATACTTAAGT
This sequence comes from Aleochara curtula, assembly GCA_963978815.1. NCBI lineage: Eukaryota > Metazoa > Arthropoda > Insecta > Coleoptera > Staphylinidae > Aleochara > Aleochara curtula. The sequence goes on along the minus strand of OZ022216.1, from coordinate 10,879,511 downwards.
ACCGAAAAATTTCGACAAGCAACTTCTTTGTGTAATCCAGTAAACTTGACAATTGAATATTTTAATTAACATAAAATGTAGAGCGCGTCCAAGAGAATCATAAAACAAATTAATAAAAGTTGATAAAATTAACATTTCTCAATGTGTACAAGTTTTCGAGTAATATTTCGAAACTGGTCAATAAGTAGTCATCGGATTTCTAAAAAAACATTTTGACGATGACGAAAATCGTTAATAAATGTTCGAAAAATATTATTCGGAGAAAGAGAGAGTGAAAGTTAACAGTCCGAGAAATATTTTTAGTGCAAGTAATAATAAAGAAGCGACTCTTCAGCCAACCACATGATGCGAGTCAAGTGAATACTTTATCTTAGCTCAATCAATAGACACACACTTTATACCAAATGGGAAAATAATGACTCCTACAAATCTAATATTAATAATAATAAAAAATCATCAATAATGCACGATCAACACTAACCTATTCAAAAGACCAGTTGATGTTGTCGATGGCTATTAGCGTACGAGCAATATACGAAGAAAAGTGAAATTACTTTCACAATTCAAGTTCATGTTGGATGCCAGCGAGCTATCCACTCGAAGACTTCACGAACGTCAACGTTGTAATTGATTTTAATTATAAAAAAAATAATACATTGGTAATGCTTCGATGCGCCTGTAATGGACGAAATATTCATTAACACCAAATGCGGGTACGCGAAGGAGAAATGTAATAATGTTTGTACGTTAATTGACACCTACAAATTGTAATCGTCAAACGAAATACCTACATACGTTTAAATTGCATTCGAAAACCTGCTTTCGATTAATGTTAAGTGTTTTTGATACCTATGTGTTTATTATTTGCTCCAAAATCGTGAACACTTACCAATTCAAAAATTTCTAAATAATTTTGTGATAATCACATGTATTAAATTTCTAACGTATGTGTTCTTTTTTTGTGTGAGCATGTTTATATTTCGAATTTGAAAGAGTAGCAGCTATTCAGACATCCGATTGTACAAAGCATGACTGCGATTTTATCACGTGTTACGAAAGCATGAAAGTTGTTAAGAATTCCGGAATATGGTAGGTTTTTCCGAATGAATCATTTTAATTTCATAAAAAGTAATGCAAGCGCTGTTGATAATACGCTTCATAAATCTTACGATAATCAGGACAAAGGCTTGTGCATCCTGAAAGGATATTACATCAGTGGTCATTTCTGGAAAAATTAGATACACGTCGTTAGAATTAAAAGTGTGAAATTGACAAACGAACAATTTTAAGCGCTATGCAAATAACGTACAAATTCAATCAACATAACTCAAGGAGTAGGCAATAAAAGTTTCTAAATTTGCGTTGAAAAGTAAAAGTGCCAACCAAGTTTATCGTAGAAAAAGGCATGGATTGAAAGTGAGCATCACCAACTTTTTCTGGCTAAAATTTGCATGAGCATTATACAAATCTTCTCTATGTAAAATTTATTTTTCTACACCATCTCATCTTCATCTACTTGTGTTTTAGTTTTATTTACAGTATGTCGTATAATTAATCATGATAACGTACACGTAGGAACAATTGAAGGCACGTGCGATGGGTAAAAGTTGCAAATAACACGACATTATGTTTTGATTAGTGCACCGATTGTTGTAACGGAAAACAATCAACAAGCCATTGTCTTTACATTTCTATACGCGTTGAGCAAATGAAATGTCGAATTTTCATATAAACAAATGTGAAATCGATCAATGTCCTTAGAAGGAATTGCGTGGATAATAGGTCTTAGGAGATGCGCATTGTTGTTTCTGAAATGAATTCAACCTTCAGAATATTCCTAATTTTGTTAGTCAACTAAACTGATTGCACATGCATGGTTAGAAGAAGAGGTAATGTGCAATGGACGTAGACGACTTCTTACCGTTGGTGGTACATAATAACAAATGTGTATGTACATACCTTGCATGAGTGTAGAGCTCGTAGGTACAAGACGCCTTGATGCTTCATATTCTTCCAGTGAAAGTGGTGAAAGTTAAAAGTTAATTCTCCAGCCGTCCCGCGCCAAGAACACCGATGTACCAGTCGGCCTCTGGCGTCCAAGGCTGAACGTGAAGAAGTGCTCGTTGCCGCTGTACTTCTTGGCTGTGTGCTCGCGTGCGTATTGTTTGTTGTTTGCGGTGCGCTTGCAGTGTTGAGTTTGTTCGTTTCGGCTTTTGGCAAGCAACATTTGCACATATCTGCTATGTGCTCAACTGTGTAGTGCTAAGACAACACGGAACTGAACCATCAACTGTTCAAAGAAACATGAGAACCACCCGGAATAAGCAATAAAACTTATCAACTCAAAATTTTACGCAAAAGTTTCAAATAAATTTGAATTTAGAACGTTTTTACACTCAGTACTCATTTGGATATAAATGGAACCAGGAGAAAAATGAACAAAATACATTCAGGTATATTGGCAATTGTGATGTCCATATTTTTGATACAAGCCACTGACCCGCCGAGCGATAAGCCGACCGGATCATTTCTTGAGCAAGCACCATCGCCGTTTCGACGGCTCGTTGTGCCAGCTTCCGAGATTCGACACTTGGCCTTCGAGAGCCTGTCCCATCGGACTATCCGAACGTATGTGCCAAAGCTTTCCAGCAGCACCAAGGAGTCATCATCCTCTTCAGCCGCAGCCACTACGTCGATTGCCACATCAGCGCCGACCAGCCGAAGCAGCAGCAGCGCATCGTTATCGACGATTGCGCCGACCGATTACGTAAAGAACGCAACAAGGAAAACTGACGCAAAACCCAGCAAATTGGATGAGTTTCTCATTGAACCAGAGACTGCACATGCCAGTAGCAGCGCATACGACAATTTGCAGGATGACGCAAGAACCAATACGCAATTTCGAGAAAATAGTGAAAAGAATGAGACCGTGCTCGGCCCGGAAAGCCAGCTTTTCAACGTCCTGCTCGACACGAACCCGATGCGAGATTACGGCAAGAATTACCTCCGACGCGATGATGTCGTCGCACCGAACAACGACAACGAGCATATTGGGGAAATTCTGCCCAACGATTACGAGACGCCGCAGGATAACTACAAATCCTCGCCGGCGCCCATGTGGGTGGCGCAACAACGCACCCCTAAATATTGGCCGCGAAATTTCGAAGTGGTTTATCGGAAGCGCTCGTTCAATGTGCTTAATCCGCATCAACATAAGCGTCTGAGTCAGGACTTTATCGAGCAAGCGACCGAATACGATCCGACCGCATACGGTGATCCAACCAATTATCGCCAATTCGATTATGAACCGCAAGCGAGCGAAAACTATCAACAACCACTTCGTTTACCCGGTTCACGTTTTATAAGCGATGCGAATACGTACAGATATCCGCGCCGCCAACGGGGATATCGAGAGCTCTTCTTCCAATCGCCTGTGTATCGAGAGCCGTTCTTCGAGTCGCATTTTCCGCCGTGGGAAACGCCAAGCGGAAATCGACGTCCGCGTGTTATCTTCCCCTCCGACTTGGTCGCGTTTCGCGATACAGCCAACTTGGGTCCGAATGGCGCCGATAAGGAGCCGGATCTGCTGGCTGGCGATGGTAACTTGCAGGATATTCAACAGCCTGACAATCGTGACAGAGGTATGATTGCTGCTTCATGTAACTCTCGCTTCTTCAAAAAACATTTTTATTACTTCCGACGCAATTGTTCGCTCTTCCGATTTTGTCATATTTTTGTTTTGTTTGCTTGAATTACTCTTTGCCTTTTGCAAGAAGCAGCCATAGAAAAGTATAGTGTGCAAACATCAATTGTAACGCTTTCCTATTTGGTTTTAATTCACAATTTCTTGCAAATCACATCATTTTGTTTTCTGTCAATGACATAGATTCATTTACGAATTAGGAACAGCTTACTTCCTCTTAGCAAGACACAATTCATGAATGCCGGAATTAATGACAGACCCAGACGCGTTTTGAACAGAGAAAATTACGTTGGAATTTGAAAATTAGCATTAAAAATATTGCTCGAGTAAATTATGCAACTGAATGAATCAATTTTGATATGGCCAGGGGCGGATGTTGTGTGCGCTGTGGGTGCGACATGCGAATTCTTCCTGACTTGCTGGCTGTCGGGCGGTTTATTGGAGAACCCCTGCGAAGGATTGCTGCGAGGATGTTGTTCAAGGGGGGCCTCCACTAAAGCCGGCCAGAGCCACAGTCAGGCGATCGGTACACTGGAGGCGCCCCGCGAAACCCCCAAAGCACAGGCTGCCCTACTCGATTCCGAAACGCGTAAGTGTGCTACACATTTTTGCATCAACCAAATCAACCCGATTGCCACGAAATGTGTACAATATTTTAAATTATTTGCAAACCACCAACGAATGCCAAAAACCGAATGCGAATCAAAATCACCTCAAGTGAAATGAATTATCTGTATTATACATTCGACAAAGCCGCATGCAATTTGCACAACATTCACACCTTCACTCGAGCACGTCACACAACTACCTCTTCCTGCTAAGCTTTTAGAGAGCAGTGTCTCTCGTTTAACATCCGCAAAGTCATCCTAATATGCTGTATATACATGTACATATGTATTATTGCTTGGACGAAAAATACTTGCCTTAAATTTGCGCAACCGACTAACGACTAACTCAGTTAACTAACAAACCTTAAACGACTTTCTCCGATTTTATCTTCGACAATGTCAAGTGTATAACATTCTAAGAAGAAAAGTACAAACAATAGATTATTACGTTTTTTTCTTGCTTACTTCTCCTCTTCAACTTTGTTTTTCTTTTGCACTTATTGTACATTGTTTGTGCGAATGGTGAGTTGCGCTTGTTTCGTATAATTTCCAAAGAGTTTTAATTGTTTTGTGCACCTTTTTATGATTGTTCTGTTGTTCGCTCGCAGGCTGTGGAATATCGACGCGCCAGCACGCGCAACGTCGAATCGTTGGCGGCGATGAGGCTGGTTTCGGCAGTTTTCCCTGGCAAGCATACATTCGTATCGGATCATCAAGGTAAATTTTTTCCGCCTTTCGGCGAGTAATCAATGTCAATACAACTCCACCTCGGGTTTGTATTTTATGAGTAAAAGTAAGGTAATTGTTATTTGGAAACCATTCGTTTGTTTTTGCGTGACACTAATGCCAAATGTGTTTCAAAAAAATTTTCACGGCTAAAATTATTACCCAATCAGGAATAATGAAACAATATGTTTTCATAATCATGTTAAATCACATCACATCCGTTTAGCTTTCTTTGCATAAAGTAATTTCAAACTAATTTATGAGTAAACATATGTTAAGTACATTAATAACTTAGTTTAGTTTTTGTGCATTTGATTTGAACGTGATTTTAAACGATTCAACTAAAGTAATTAAAGTTTCAAGTTGCAAACAACATAAATTGCAATACTTTTGATTCCATCATCATGTAATTGCTCTTTGAAAGTTGATTCAAATTACATGCTATTTGCAGTAGTAGCCATACTTATATAAGAACGATTACTCCGTCTATCATTTGGTTCAAATAAGTTTAATTTTAAGTAGTTTATTGTGTTGCCTTAGTCGAATTAATAATGCAGATGTAATTATGATGAAAACTCGGGCGCAACGTTGAATGATTTATGTAATGGACAAGTGAAATTAACACAAATTCAGAAATACAATTGTGTGTTTAGTAATCTTTGCAAAGAATATGAATAATAATACAACTAATAAGTAAAATAGGCACATTCTTTCCTGTATAGAGTAGGAAGTAATTAAAACACCGAGACAATCATTACGCAAAAATGTTCCATCTGCTGCAATAACCGGGAATAATTACAAAGTTATTTTATAATTAAACACTAAACGCATCACGAGAGGAGCAACACTTGAAAGAATAGTAGTGCGTTCAGATCATTGTTATCTAAAGCGTTTTGCGTGTACATATTAGAATAACTGGCGTTTGAAATAATTAAGGAAGTTTCTTTTCTTGCGCTTAATGATTTTTGCCAAGTCTGTGCGTACTTACTGTTTAAACAAATAGAAAGTCAACCATTTCATATACAAATGTGTTACTCTTGTTGCTTACATCTGACAGCCATTGCAATTGTGCGCCTTGCCGTTGTAACGCACTCATTCGCTCAATTTGACGACGATTGACAAAGCAGTCAGCAAAGTCAAAACAATTATGACGAAATCAATTATTCGGTCTGATTTTAATGTCGCTGTCGATATTCATGAACATGTGTAACAGTTGGCAAAGCAGGCACGCGCTTTGCAGCATGATTACCTCGGAGAAAGTTGCGCGAAACGGAAGTGGCATATTGAACGGACGACTGGACGCTGATTCCAGGTGACATCATCTTCCGACCGGGCGTGTAAATGCAATTCCGTTGGACTTTTCCCCGTCATTACACGCGAACAGAATACACAAAGAAATTAATTTCTTCCTGATTAATTTGCCAAATCAATTAAGATTGCCCATGACCAATGCTAACATTGAATTGAGTGTGGCAAATGGAGTAATTGCGCAATTATCGATAATTGGTTGCGTTTAAACGAAATGCAATTTACAGATGTGGTGGTTCGTTGGTGAGTCGACGTCACGTCGTCACGGCCGGCCACTGTGTGGCGCGTGCCACCCCCAGACAAGTGCACGTCACGCTTGGCGATTACGTAATCAACAGCGCTGTGGAACCGCTGCCCGCCTACACATTTGGAGTCTCGCAAATACAAGTAACTAGCCGGCTGCAAATCGAACAGTAACATTTGCCCTTTTCTGTAACGTTTTTAGGTGCATCCGTTCTTCAAGTTCACCCCGCAAGCGGATCGATTCGATGTGGCCGTTTTGCGCTTGGATCGCACCGCGCATCAGCTGCCGCACATTGCACCGATCTGTCTGCCGCCGAAGGGCGAGAGCTTCCTGGGCGAAGTTGGCGTGGCGGCGGGCTGGGGTGCATTATCGCCTGGATCCCGGCTGCGGCCGCAAACGTTGCAGGCGGTACAAGTGCCCGTCATCGACAGCCGCCTCTGTGAGCGGTGGCATCGCTCAAAAGGCATTGGTGTCGTCATTTATGACGAGATGCTTTGCGCTGGCTACAAGAACGGTGGACGTGATAGTTGCCAAGGCGATTCTGGCGGCCCGCTGATGTTGCAGCGACAAGGACGATGGTTCCTCATTGGTATTGTATCCGCAGGATATTCCTGCGCACAGCCAGGTCAGCCTGGTATTTACCATCGGGTTGCGCATACGGTTGACTGGATTACGCGTATGATTGGTTCATAGCGTCCTTTTTAGATTTTCCTTCTTCTACGTAGTAACTTCAAACATATTTATTTTACGAATTAAGCGCAGAATAGCAGACTTGGCCTGCTTTACCACTAGTGCTTGCATTCGACGAGTCGTTAGCCGATATCTAGCGATAATTTAAATATTATTTATATCTTCTAGTTGTACTACCAACCCCCCAGTGAATTGTTGTCCAACAGTTTCTTCCAAGCTTCCATACTGCGTAATAGGTAGCATAATTTCCAGAGGTGTATTTGAGCATGATTTACGAATGGATTTATGTACATATTAAGACGATTGTGATTCAGTATAGTTGACTTAATTCACAACTAGATAGGTTTTTAAATTTTATATGTAATTTATCGATGAAAAATGTATAGATGATCTTATTTTGTAAAAATAAATTATTTTAAAAAGAATGCTATAGGCAACCAGTATTTCATTGCGTGTATACGTTTGTTGCCGTCGCACGAGACCAAAACGAATAAAAACAATGGCAAAGAAAGTTTTACTTACAGTGAACATTAGTGGACCAGACAATGGCAACGATGTGGAATATCTTTAAAAGCACTTCTTCATGATTTCATCATTATTTCCTCAAATGCACGAAATAATAAACACGATTTTTAACTTAACTCTTAAAGTAAAATCATGCCAGCATTACTCATTCTTTAAATTTTGAAATAATACTGTTAAATGAATAACGGTATTAAAACCCGAATAACAAACAATAGCAATTTGCACTGTGGTCAAGTACAGTTGAAAACAATTAATAAGCGCAATTATATTAAATCAATTACCTCGAAACTTAATTGACCATTTACAATATCTCCAATTATTATGTAATAAACGAGTTTGGGTTTATTATATAAGATTCGTTTGGAATTCATACCTCTAATCTGGGTCACTCAAGCATAAATTCCGTTATGCTAAAACCTCCGCACAAACGCATGGCGTGAAGAAGGAAGTGTTGACGAAGAGAGCCAAATGAGAGGAGCACGAAACCGTCTCACCTTGGAGTTGAACACGGATGACATTAGCTTCCTCATGCGTCCAAGTAAGACATTAACTATATAACCTACCTTTAAAGGTAGTGCATGTGTTCCTGAAATTAAACTTTAATTAATTTTATAGTTATAGTTATGGTTATAGTGTAGTATATCAAGTTAAAACAATAAAGCAACTTGAATGTTATCGAAAGTTCTTGGTGAGTCTTTGGTTTAAGTTATGCTTAAATGTTTAGAAAAAGTTTTACTGTTAACCATTTGTTTCAGTCAGTACGCTACGTAGGTACCTAGATGGAATATTGAAGTGCGCGTTAGTGCTTCGTTATTATTGAATTGATTAATAGACTCCGATTAAACACACGCAAGGGCATTGAACCATTGATTGCACGCAAGTACCAAGTGCAAAACCATCGAGAGCGTGAATCGCGCGCTTAACAGTTTCGATTTTTTTCCTATCTAATTTCTCTCTGGGCCGCCTGAAGATAATTGCATAGCACGCGCCCCCGTCTCGTGCCGGAGGAAGACACGCGCGGCGCAAAGAGAAAGAAGTAAGTAAGTAATTCGCGTGCGATTACGCAGCGTGGCGCAGGAATACGGCGGTAGCGGAGTCAGTCAGTGAGGCAAAGAAGTCAAGAAGACGATGATGAAGCCATGAAGCACACGCCATGCAGCCTTTTTGTTATCTTCGCCAGTGCGGTACAAGCGAAGAGGAAAAATACGGTAGCGAACCGCGAGCAGCGGGAGCATGTGTGTATAAGCGCGCATCAGTGACCGACTCGCATTCGACATAGCGCGACTGCCAAAGAGCAACAAACGCGCTCCGCTGTGTGTGCGCGGTGCGCTCTTGCTGCAAGAGTAAATCACATCGCAAGAAGAAGAGCATCATTGCCACTTCCGATCGCGAAGGAGTTGCTGCCGGCCGCCTGAATAGCGATCACCGCAGAAGGTAACAAAGGTGTACACCGGCAGCATCCACAAAGAGCGCGCCCGACAGATGAAGATGCGAATTGTGTGCAATCGCGTGCGGCAACGATGAAAATCGTATTTGTCGGGAAGCCATTACCGTTACTGCTTGTGATTGTAGTACGATTATTGCTCATGTGCAATTTAAGCGATGGCTTCTTCTGGCACTCCAGCAAACCGGCGCGAATTCCCATGCGGACGAATCGCCGCGAGACGCTCGTGGAGGAGCAATTCCTCCAGCAGGAGAATGAGTTCCAGAAGAAAATCGCGGTAACAGGTAAATTCGTATGCAATCTATTTGGCCAAACAAATTGCAATAAGTTTCATTCCCTATTCGGGAAAGCACTCATGTAAAGTGTTTTCTTTGTGCGCGCTGTTGCCTCTTGCGGTTTTCAAACGCTGCGGCATGAAAGCAGCGCGTAGGCTGAAACATCGTTGCAACCCAATTTGACAAGAAATCGCTCATGCATAACTCATTTACATGATGCCTCACTTTTTAGGACGTGTCTTCGTCACGATGATGGGTTATCCGCAAAGATGCGAACACAAAGGACAAGCGCACGTCTGCACGTTGGCGGTGTCGTGCTGGTTGGCTGGCGGGCTCAGTCAAACGGGATGCGGTGCCAGTAACTGGCTTGTCACTTGCTGTGTTATTCTGCACCAACAACATCAACAACCGCCACTGGCATTCAACAATGATTTGCATGTGCCCGAGTAAGCATTACTTGTGAAAATTGATTTTTCACGTCGAGATAGCAATTAAGCTAATGTTCCTAACGAGCAAAGTTTGGCAAAAGTTACATTACTCTAAAATACTTATTTCATCCCAACTATAACTCATATTTAAATCTGGCATTAATTCACGCAAAGTTTCCCAGTATTCATTTGAATTAATTAAAAGATTTCTTAACAGAATTTGTAATTCTGTTTTAATGGTAGTTTTAATTTCACGCTTTTCAGATCTAAAATTACACCCCAGCAACGCATTGAGGATGAATGCGGTTTATCAGCAGATAGAATATTAACGAAACGGATTATCGGGGGTGATGAAGCTCGGTTTGCGCAATTTCCATGGCAAGCTCATCTTAAGATATTATCATATCAATGCGGAGGCGTGCTGGGTACGTGCTGATGCTTGTAACAGATACGGCCATAAATAACAAATAATTTTCGCTCGGAAAATGCTTTTAGTGTCCCGGAAATATGTGGCGACGGCGGCGCACTGCATCCTACGCGCCAAGCTGAAGGACATCACGGTGTATTTAGGCGAGCTGGACACGCAGGACACGGGCAAAGTGCTCGAGCTCGCGCCAGCCGAACTACACCGAGTGAAACGGAAAATAATTCATCCAAACTTCGAATTTCGCCTGACGCAGCCGGATCGTTACGACCTAGCACTCCTGCAAATGGTTACGCCGGCAGGACATTCATTTCACATCGCGCCGATCTGCCTCCCAACGCCAGGATTACAGACGCAAGGACGACAGGCGGTGATAGCGGGATGGGGGAAAATGCAGCCGTCGAATTCATTATCGGGCACGAACGTGCTGCGCACTGCACACGTTCCGATTCTGGGTAATTGCGTATTCACTATTTATTAATATAAACGACATAAATTAATTATTGTTAATTAACGCTTGCAGGCAAAGAAAAATGCTTCGCGTGGCATAACAGCAAACAGATAACGGTTGAATTATATGAGGATATGATATGTGCAGGCCACGAAGATGGCAAACAGGACGCTTGTCTGGGCGACTCTGGGGGGCCGTTGATTATACTCGAAAATGGCCGTTGGACGCTGGCAGGCATCACGAGCGCAGGATTTGGTTGCGGGGAGCATCATCAACCAGGAATTTATCATTCAGTCATTGTCACCGCTAATTGGATACGACGCATCATAAGCAAGGAGTTTTCATGACCTAACGACTACCTCATGCCTTTTTTTTCATGATTGTTATTAACACTATTTTATATTTATTATTTAACCGTTATTTATTGTATTTTATACATTTATTTATAACCGACGTAGGTACACGTTAATTACGCTGTGATAACAACTAATAAACACATTTTTCCAGTTGCAAGACAATTTTAATGCTCATCAAATATATGCGAATAAATTAAGGGAGGGGGTAAGTTTTAAGTGACGGAGTTATTCATCATATCAAATGCGACTGTAAGACATCTGTTTTCATCTTTTTGAATGATGTTGAAGATAATAACATCAGCATCTTTCGCTGGTACGGCAATTGCTGACAAGTTGCCAGCGCAGGTTAAGGTTAGACTTGAGTGACATACTTTCACGATATAAGAAAGGTCTAAGTCATCATATGGAATGTCAGGAGAAAGCTAACAGCACGCATGTATCCATTCAACCTGAAAATATGATTCAAACCGCTTTATTTTAGATTAATTCAATATTTAAACTTTTATTGTTTATGTGTAAAAAGAGTTGTATAGAAGAAATGCATATATTCTGATTAGGTTAGAAAAAGAAGATAAATGGCTTTATAATTTGACAGACAGACGAATCGGGTTATGCAAAAAATTAACGGAAAATTTCAGTAGGTAATACAGTTTTTCAGTTGCACATGTAAAAAACGCATTAACTATAAAAAAGAGTATTGTAAATCTCGTTTACATTTCTGCACGAGCTCCATCTGCTAGGTTTCTGTACGAGTAAGACGAACCGGAAGTAGAGTCAGTGGTGCAATTAAACGTTCTAAATTGTGTTATCCTTTCTCATATATTTGGCGCAAAGTTTCCACGCCCATTGTTCACCGTAGCGTATTATTTAATAAACAATTCGAGCTTGAAGAAATTGTTTATGAGACTCTTTTTTTATCATGAATGCAACCTTGTGTGAAATCTCTTATTTATTTTCTTTTTTTGCTTAATTTACATACTTATGCACATCCGTGTCGCCTCGCGAATATTTCGCTCGCAGCATGCCAAATTTCGTTCTTGCATTCGATTGCAATCTTATTTACTTGTTTTTTTCGAGAGAGCCCGAGCAACGAAAGTAAATTGCACCGCATTCGGTGAGCGAATGCGTTCAAACCGAGTTGGTTCGTAATGAAGAGCAAGTACAACTAGAAAGTGTTTTTAATATCTGCTTGTCGGTCGTTTCGTTGTTTGCGTGTTCAACACGCTACCACCGAAGCACAAAATTTATTTCATGAATGCAGCTGATAACTATATTTTGCAGGATGCAGAATCTGGAAACGCATAAATTGGTTTCAGAGCCTGTTTTAATGTTTGACCATTACGCTGCACTAATTATCACTTGCAGTCGTTGGGCAATTGATTCATGAGTGCACTAAACTAATTGATTAGCAATAAATAAATTTGAAATTGCTGTTTTATGTGTGACTTCCAAAGAGGGCAAACTATAAAATGAGTAATAAATTAGTCAATCGGTAAAGGAAATCTTAAAAATCCCGAGTGTAACTGTCATGTAAGTAGCATCTGCGCTGATTGAGAAACGTGTTGCGCTAAAAGGTAAAAGTAATAACACCTAGTCAATAAACAGGTATCTGAGACAAGTGTTGGTATGCAAGCGCAAGAGAAGAATAAAACGAGCGCACTAAGCATGAAGGAATTTTTGTGACACTCATCACGAGTATTTCCTAGTATATTTGGTGTCTTTGGTTGATTAGATTTTCAGTTTCTATCCGAAGTGCGCGCTCACAGCAGTCGACGTGTGCGCGCTCGCAATGCGAGAAAAGCAAAAGTCTACGCATCTGTGGTAAGACACGCTAATCAGCTCTATCAATGTTCGCAAATTAAAAAAGCGAGGCATCTACAGCGACTGGGAAAAAGCGAGCAGCGATTAAGCAAATATTATTATAAATTTCTCCGGCGTTGTTGATCAGTTGGTGCTTGTGGCGAGTCGCGGCACACTCAATGGTGCGGTGCGTTCGGACATCGTCATCGACAACATCTCTCGGTCCTCGCGCAGCATGCAAGGATAGTGAACATAAACGCGACGTTTTTACTCTTAGTTGCTTGATGGCCATTCAGCCGTCTATCGAGATCAGTCAACACATTGCGCGCACGCCAAGATTAAAAATACGACGACGCCGAAGAAGTCCATCGAGCTTCAAGTGCGTCGCTCTAGCCACCTACTGCCGCCGCCGACACTGGTGCTAAATTTTATTGCTCAATTAATTACGATAGTGTGTTGTTTTAGTTTCGTTTTTTACATGCATTTTACAAACTCTCTCATTGGCAATAATACATGATATTCTTTGCGCGCATCGAAGGTGCTTCAAGTGTTTCTTGTGCTGTGCTGGCTGTGTGTTTACCGCAAAAAGTCGACTCAGTGAAAACTCGTCACTTATTATCGTACATCCACGCTCTAGTTGCGATTTGAAAATGCAATTTAATTGCCAGACACAATTAGTGCTTTCGTTATTGCAAGTCTGTGCGTTGCTTCTATTCGCGGAATGTACACAAAACGACATCAAAGGTAAATTACAACTACAATAACAACAACAACGTTTTGATTAAATATCATGATAATTTTAATAATTTAATTATTGAAAGTCTTAATCTGATAATTAATATATTAAGATGCAGCTGAGAATATTAATTCACCGTAAATAATATAAGAAAAATAAAACGATTTTAATTTCAATTACTTTTTGTTGATGCACATTTCACATACGAAAGTTATTTGCATCGTTCATAAATATGAAATTTAAATAAAACGGGCCAGACAAAAAAGTAAAGCAAAGTAAAACTATCGCCGAAGGAGAAAGTAATTTAAATTCAAGCGCGAAGAGATGTATGTATACTTACGTACCACCACGACCAGTATATTTCACATTCAATCAACTTGGAGGTCAAGGTGGATTGGTTGGAAAAAAGATATTACTCGTACTGCATACCAGCATTAGTGTGCTAGAATGAAGTGTAACACTGAACGAATTCTGATGCACAATTTCATATTTCACATGAAAATCTACGAAATGCTAATTTTTTTATTACTAAATAGAATGCGTTGAGACAATAACCGTATTAAGATTCATTCTTTTGCAGATGAAAGCAACAAATTGTATTATCCACCACCCAAAACAAGGTTTTTCGACGAACTTGGATGTAAGTTGCACACTACATTATGATTATTACTTCCATCTATATCTTATTGTCATTCGTGCATTGTTATTGCAATGCGTTCTTTTCATGTTCGCGGTCTATTTATTTGGCAGCGCTTGCAACTCATATCAATGTAAATGTTGCAATTCATAAATTGAATTAACAACAGAATCCAAGGCAGCAGTTTTAACAAATACTATAAAACACAAAAATTAATTGAGGGATATTTTTAATGCCATTATTTTTGAATTCATGACCTAATTGCTTCTTCCAGTCAATGAAAATCAGGCAAACAAGACATTTTTAGCCAATTAGAATTACGGTAACTTATCATTATGTTACGAAATGGCCTAAAAGTTACATACAAAAATGTATATGAAAATAATTGTGAGAGACAAGAGAATGTCATACGAAAAGTCACAAAATTAACTTGTGAGAATACGAAATGAGTGTAATTAACATGTGTACCCATAGTTAATATGTTACGTATTAATGCTCGTATTATTCATGTCATGCTCATAATCTAGCGTAGAGAACCAGGAAATGATTGAAAAGCTGCAGAAAAATCGCTTGCTGCATCTTCGGACAGCGCTAGTGATCTAGAACGGAAAGAATCGCTTATAACATACAAATGTCCAGATGTGCGATATAACTGCTGCTCATATTGTAAATTTCTAGAAATCTAGAGTAATATAGAAACTAAATGAAGCCAACCCGTATGCGCTATTACAAAAACTAATCATTAAAGCTGCATTCACCATCATTCGTGCGTTTGTCACTATCAATTTTCGAGCTGTCAGTGAAATTCTGATGTTTGCAATGATGAATATTTTTTGGCAAAATTTTATGAATGTGGGACAGTGCATATAGTAATAATCGAAAAGAATGCGCATTGTTTTCCATCACATATGAACTGCGGCATTCATATTAATTTCACTTCTTTCATATTCTCATATATCCCCATTCGTTTCATTATTGTGTGCTGCATTTGGAGCTGAATTACTATCTTGAACAATGCCTTTGAAGAATATACATCATTCCGTGTTCTTCTACGAGCCTAAAATGAATCAACATTAGAATTGTATCAATATTGAAGATACGCATGGTAACAAGTACTTGCAGTTACGTTCTGTTTTCATTGCAAAGCAGAGCAAAAATGAAATAGATTCATAATCCGCGACGTTCAGCGAGAGATGATCATTTACGATTACATAAAACGTCAATTTCATGTTAAATAATTGCAAAATATTGATGGGTCATGTATTTTGCACATATGCAATAGACCGTTCAAAAATAATAATTTTTTTAATTTATAATTTGTTAGTAAACTTTTGTTCCCAAAATATTAAATGAAAATTCCGACTTTGAAAGTTTCGAGAAAGTACAATCATTTTTTATACTATAACGAAATTCAAGCAAATCACTGAGAAAATGCTGTCCTAAACCTATTTTCCCTCTTTTTAAACAATTTTACCGGTTTAATTGAACCACAACCACAGAATTCAATAGTTTTCTAATAAAAAATTGGTAATTACAATGCACATGTGTATCATAAAAAACGAAAAGCGGGTAAATATTCATGAGAGCATGATGATGAATCAATTACTTGCTGCTTTCAGCTGGGTTAAATTAAGCGCGACTAAAGTGAAAGCAATTCTTTCGGTATTTGTCATCGAAGACTCTGTCCGCTATTACTTTGATTTCCATTTATGGTACACTCATTTTTAATTGTAAATCCGTAGAAAGTAAGCGATGTTGGGACATTTTCTAAAGACTACATAACAGTAAGAATTCGTAAAATTGCTTTACATTATTAAAGAAGTACAAATATCAAAAATAATGTCTATTTAAACTGTGCGTTTTGTTCGCGAAGAATTAACTTGTTTTTTACGCCTTTATTGTGTAGTTATTGAAGCCTTTTTTGTCGTATTTTAAATTTGATAATTATCTTTCAAGGAAGAAGCAAAAGAATACGGCACACGTTTTTGTAGATGGTTGATAAATTAAACTACTTTCTGTTTCTAACAATTAGCAAATGGTGAATTATAGTGAAATGTTGGAATTTAATATATTATTTTAATTGGTATGAATAAATTTTATTGATTAGTGTACTTGGAAAGTTGTAATTAATGCTTGACATAAATTTGAAAAGTTTGGAAAATTTATGTAAAAAATTTCCAACGCAAAGATACATTACGCAATCTTTGCGCATCTAAGAGATAAGGAAATTAAGGTATTACTGACTTAATTCGCTTATGGCTAGCCGGCGTAATAACGCTTTGTACTTAATGCGATTTTGGCAAAATCACAAAGGCAATTAACAAAGTCACGTCAAGTTTTGCGTGCGGAAGAGTACGCGCACAAAGGAAAGGAAGAGAGGAAGGAAGCAGCACTCTAAAGCTTTCTTTCAGTCTGCTAATTCTCATGATTGGTCTCTCCGGTGCCATCATATCTAATATGTTGTACAAACACACGCGCATCGACGAGTCATTAAGGCATTACTCATATAAACGAGCGCATGCATTCAAATAACGAACGCGCAAGAATATACACGATTCTACTGGTTTTTGTGTTAGACTAGGTCATGTATCAAGTGGAATCAAGATCTTTACATAATTCGAAATCTTGCTTTGCATATTTTATCTCAATTCGATGAAATTGACGATACATTGACATAATTTGCACCTAATGCTTCTCGAGAGTATCTGAGCTGTATGCATATTGTGCAGAAAGCACTGAAGACGAGTGCATTTGTGTATTCGGCAAAACGAAGCAGCAACAAGCGAAGAAACGGAGTGCTCGTTATAAAGCTTTCACTTGTACGTGAAGTTAAGACGATATTCGCGTTTCTTTCTGGAAGTACCCCCCAGTAGCGAGCCGCGCAAAGACGTCTTAGTTCGCTCGGCACTCACACAAGGTGCGCACGTTTGGCTCAACTCACTTTTTCGATTTTTCCAAGCACACACGCACAGCCGAAGAAGTAACTGCACGCGGCGCGAGCTCGCATTCCGAATTTTTGGCCATCCGTGCGATTGCGGCACGCACAACACATCACGCCGAAAGATGCGCACCGCACTCAGGAGATAGTCAACTGGGAAACGCAACGTTAGCCAGCGTGCAGCCGTAGCCGTAGTGTGTTGATTGTTATTTAGTGTTTGTAAGTCAATTAAATCGGCGACGAGAGAATTGGAGAAATGCGGATTACTCACGGAGTTTGTGGTGCATCATTGACGCGCGTGTGTGTGCTGCTAGTGCTGTGCTGTTGCCTAAGGATAGTCACTACCGTGCCTAGTGAGAAACAAACGCAGGAGCTCATGATCCTGGACGCGCTAGGCCGGCGCTCGCCCGGAAGTTCGCCGCATGGCGATTCGCAAGGACTTATTGAAATGTTAGGTCGAAGTACGTACGCAGTTTTTGTTTCTAAATCATCATTTACGGTGCTCATTACGCACTCGCAGTTAAAAGAGTGTATCGCGTGTCGTCCAACATGAGTTTCACCATCGAGCGAAATCATAAATAACGCCTAATTGAATAACTATTAAGGGCAATAAAGTGGACCACGTTAATTTGACGAGTCGGCTCGCATCGCATGTACGTTTTGCGTTTTTGCGCGTGCGCGCGTTTAGTTGTTGTCTCTTGAATGCGCCGGAGAGGACGCTTTTTTATTGTTTATTACAAGTGAAGGCATGGAAGTAATTTAAAAATTTATGTTAGGCGGTCGTGTAAGAAACGGATGACGCCAAGTTTGTTGGATAAAGAAATAGAAGACGGAGACACACCGCACACGGGTGTGTTACCAGTGCTGCGGCAAACGAATGAATGTATTCTGCTTTCTTTCCGCGTGCGGCTGTAAACTCGTAAAAATTCTCTTCATCTCTGATACTCTTTTTTGCTTTGCTCTCCTTACCTTTGTCGTCAATAGTGAGCTTCTTCTGCGTGCGCTGCTGCCGTTTGTCATAAATATCATTTGCTGGGAAAATATGAGTGTTATTTATGTTTCTAATGCAAAGAGAATTAGATCTAAAGATATGAAACTACATGGCGTACTTTTTGTTTGCAAATTTCCATTTTTCGCACCCGGAAGTGTTTTATAATTGCAGCTTTTTGTTTCTCTTTCTTTTGCAGTGATACCGCAGTCGTGTCGATATCGAGGCGTGAAATACGAATGTGGTCTAAGTATTAGCTGCGTGCTGGGAGGCGGCAAACCAATGGATCTGTGTTCCGGCGGCATGATATGGGCTTGCTGCGTTGATCGCGATACGCATACAACTACCTCACAACAACATCATTCTCCAGACCAAGGAGTATTGAATAACGCCAGTGAGTAATAACCATTCGCTTAGAAATATTTTTTAGCAATCATTTCAGATCTTCACATATTTTGAGTAAAATCATATAAATAATTAGTTCAATAATTAAGTGATGAAATTTGATATGCAAGCCCAACTATAATATAATTATGCCTGCGTATAATTTATTCTTTAATAACGAACAAACGCGTGAAGTATTAATTAATGGAAAAAAATCTATTGAAAATATGCCACAGTAAATCACATAATCTAATTAATGTACTCTTTTTATGTAAACTGCCTTTCAAAATATTTTCCAGCAGTTTTGCGATTAGATTGCATTGGATTATCTATTGTTGAATTGAATCATTGCACAATTATTTGACTCTGTCTGATGTCCCAATTCAGAAATTTTGAAGCGCCTCTTTTCCAATTAATGTCATTCCATGTACTTGCCTGTTTGCACATACATATTTTGAAAATATAAAAAAGTAGACTTAGACTTAAGTATTTCGTAACGATAATGAAAGCAGCCAACCTAGTCGATCATTTCTTTCAATTCCGAATAAAGGACGCGCAGCGAAACGCGTCAAACATAAATATTGTGTATCATCAAGACAGTGCAATAGAGAAGCACAAGGCAGGCAAATTGAATGAATGAACGCAAAGAGAATAAATAAAAGACGTACTTGCATACATACAACATTTACCTGTTTGTTCGTTCGCTTGATAACTGAACGTTCGTAAC
This sequence comes from Aleochara curtula, assembly GCA_963978815.1. Taxonomy (NCBI): domain Eukaryota; kingdom Metazoa; phylum Arthropoda; class Insecta; order Coleoptera; family Staphylinidae; genus Aleochara; species Aleochara curtula. The sequence goes on along the minus strand of OZ022216.1, from coordinate 10,860,119 downwards.
GTGACAGGAAGTCAAAGTGAAATTCGCTCATTGTTGGCGCGCACTCAATTCTCAATTCACTACTACAATGTGATTCGTATGTATGTTACAATTCTTCTTCTTGCTCGCAGCAATAGCCAAACAAATAAGCGCCAGTGAGCAGCGAGAATAAGTAAGGCTAGCGAAGAATGGCAATTTGTTTTCCTTGTTTTGCAATGGCCAAACTAGCGTTTTTGCTTTGTACATTACTGCATGCTTTTGAGTTGTAACTAGTCATAAGCTGCCACCCCCCTGATAATTGACTTATTTGTTTTCTTTGTTTTTGTGTTTGCACTAATAACGCTACCCCCGTTCCGGCCCAATTGTGTATATGCTGCCTACGTCACTAACAAATCGGCATTCTGTACATTCATGTACATAATACATCAAAAACACCTATCAATCTCGGCCGTGTGCGTAAATCGCAATGTGACTTCCGTGCGAAATGCAACAAACAACATGCAAATTACATACCAGTAACAGACACGATTCATCTAGTTGGATACTATCCGGGAGCACCGGGCGGCGGTGGCGGCGGCGACTCTGCATCACACTTCGATGAGCATTCCGAATCGAATAATGTCGATCGGCCGCCGTATCGACCTTATCATCATGACGACGATCGGCCATTGATGGACGACCCGCATCACGACAATCATCACCATCAAAGCTATCGTCCTGAAAATACAAAACACAATTTCAATTACTTGGGTAACCCTTATTAATATTTGAGTATTTAATCCTTGTGATCTCGCACATGTCACATCGTTAGCCAAGCATAATACACCGGCAAGTGCACCAAAGCAAATAGTGCAAATAAACTTAACATCTAACGCAAACTTTTCACACGCACATATTCCAGCACCGACTTGCAAATATTCCACCTGTGTTCTATGTTGTTTTAGATCTAGGTAGCTTAGTTCCTCTGCTAGTAATTTCGAACAAGGGACTTGTTACATGGCAATTAATTAATTATGTATTCATTTGCAGGTTGCGGTGAACTGTATACAAGAAGTAATCGAATCGTCGGGGGGCATTCGACTGGCTTTGGTTCGCATCCCTGGCAGGCAGCATTAATTAAGACTGGCTTCCTAAGCAAGAAATTGGCATGCGGTGGTGCTTTGCTCAATGAACGATGGATAGTGACGGCAGCACATTGTGTTGCAACGTGAGTCGACCAAAGTTTTGTGCACTTTACACGAGAAATATTAATTACATTTGTTTCAGAACGGCGAATGGCAATATTCGGGTGCGGTTGGGAGAGTGGGACGTGCGAGATTCTGAAGAGCGACTCAACCACGAAGAGTTTGCTGTCGAACGCAAGGAAGTGCATCCATCGTACTCACCATCCGACTTCAAGAACGATGTGGCGCTTGTAAAACTCGATAGGAACGTGCGCTTCAAGCAGCACATAATTCCTGTCTGTCTTCCATCCCCACAGGTATTATTTTTCGATTTTAATTAGCAGCAACTTGAGCTGCGCCGAATAATTGCTTCATATCGTGTCTCTTGTAGCTGAAACTTTCCGGAAAAATGGCAACGGTTGCTGGATGGGGGCGAACGCGGCACGGTCAGGCGACTGTGCCCTCCGTGCTGCAGGAGGTCGACGTCGAAGTGATTCCAAACGATCGATGCCAACGATGGTTCCGTGCCGCCGGCCGTCGGGAAATTATACACGACGTATTCCTTTGTGCAGGATACAAAGAAGTAAGTTGTAATTCATTTCAGCACCTGTAGCAACAAGAAATTACAATTAATTACAGTATGCTGCTTGTGCAATTAATCTTACTATTCCTTAATCCCGATAAGCATATAAGCAATATGATCGTATATTTTCCACTAAGTATTCCACAGCTTTGTCAGTAATGTGCTGTAATTAGATTTGGAGATTAATCGAATTAGTGGTAAACCTTGCTTTGTATCATTTTTTTAGGGCGGCCGGGATTCCTGCCAAGGCGATTCAGGCGGTCCATTGACAATGAGCGTGGACGGCCGACGAACGCTTATCGGTTTAGTCTCCTGGGGCATTGGATGCGGTCGGGAGCATTTGCCCGGCGTCTACACAAACATTCAGAAATTTGTGCCTTGGATCGACACAGTGATGGATCGTTAATTTTGTCCCCGAGAACTCAAACGAACTGTTTAGGATCACATGTAAATGAATAATGCGATAAATGGATGCGAATTACCGACGTTTGGATGTATGATGCAAAATGATGCGAGATATTGCAACTCGATGTGCCACACTTAACTAGATTTTTCTTCTCTACTCAATTCAACTCTTTCTAATACATTCCGGTGTAATGCAATAAGTACTAGCCGACTATAGATGAGAATAGAGAAGAAATGGTGCGAACGAATGGAGGAATGCTTCTTCGACACACTTGGCCTAATGTGCGCATTGGACTTTAAGAAAAAATGTATAATTTATTTTTTTACGTAAACAAGATGAACTTATTAGCTGTTTATATAATGTATTTATATATATGATTGTTATGAATTTATGTAAGAAGTTTGTGCAAAAAACAATAGAGATAAGTAGAAAATCATAGAAAATTTAATAAAAACATTTAGTAAGGAATTGTTTCTTGGCATGACATAAAGCGAATTGAATGTAGCTTGGAATATTTTTAGGGGATGGACTAAGTAAGACCAAGTTTTCTGGAAGATTGTTGTGTTGCCTATATACATACCATTTGATGTCTTTGCGCAGTGAAGCATGCACACCTTGTGACCACAAGTAGCCGATTCATTAACGGTACCATCACGATATCCCACTATAATTTAAGCACTGCAATAAGGTAAAAATGAAAGAGAGCAATGTGGAGAAGTCGAAGGTGCCTACCTGTTCAATGCTGGTGCAGTGGCATCCTACAAGTGCGCGTACGCGCGCATCCACAGTCACTGGCGGCTAAGAGGTCGATGACTTAGCACCTCTCCGAACGGGGCGACTTTGACTGAGTACAGATACTGCGCCAGTTGTATATATAGAAGTGGCTTAAGCGCCTGCCGCCGTGTTCTACCTTCTCGTACGGAATGACCAGCCAGTGAGGAGAATCCCCTGGACAGAACGGTCGGCTCCTCCGGTACGTGCGAGGTGCTTCTTCTTCTTCGCTTCCACCAGCCCGTGAGTGTGCGTGAGTGCCCGTGTGCCTTCGAGGTGCGCTCCTTCGACGACTAGTTGACAGTTCAGTTCAAACGAGACCGCGAACTTGCGATGATCGGCTGACTGCTGTCAATGCGCAGCACGATCCCACAAACCCCGTATGTTGTTATCATCGTCCGACGTAGTCGTTGTCGTCCAGCGAGCTGTAAATTCGAAAATAGCGTTAATACGCAACTAATTAAACTCGCAGGCAAAAAAGCGAACGCAAGAGAGACGAGCGTGCATAACGTCCATCAACAGCAATTCAAACTAAGCGCGCAACGAAGACGGTGCAGGCGGCCGGCAGTTTGACCGAAACAAGTTTTTACACGTTTGATTAACGAGTGCACTTTGTTAATTATGACTTAATATTTGGCTAGCCGTCGCGCTATCTAAAGCTATTTCTTGTTACTGATTTACGCGGCAAAAAATTTATCAATTACTATATTGATCGTGTGCTTCATAGTCTAGTCTGGAATTTTATTTTATTTATTTTTTATTTATTTATAAAAGGTATGTATTGTTTTTATCTGTATTTCTTCTTTCCAATTGCTACTAGTATTCTGTAAATTCCTTCTTTGCGATAATTAAAGATTTATAGCTTTTCGCGATAAGTCAAACTTTTAAAGAATATCTTCGTTTGTTTCATCGAACTGCAAACGAACAAATTGTCATAAATCACACGGCGACCAAAGTTTTCGTGGACTCCGCAAATGCTATTAAGTTTGTGGAATTGAAATTGATTTAATTCTGGAAACTAATTAGGCATAAAATATTATCATTTAATTCTTGTAATTATACGCATGACTTTGTAGAAAACTGTAAACGTATCTAATGATAGAAATGATTCGTAGTTGCAGTAAAAACAATTTCAAGAGATAAATTATTGCATTGATAGATATATGAAGACAAATATAAACGCAAAATGCCATTGGGAATTCTGTTCAATTCGTGACTGCTTTGTGGATCGATTCATTGAAGATACCGTAAGAGATAACGCGGTTTGTGCCGGCTGACCGAACCAGCTGAATAAGAGAATTAATTTGCTCGACTAAGAAACGATTTCCGCTTCACTTGCTTCATAACTCTGAGGTTGGTCCGTTGTCTGGGATGCTTACAAATGACATCGGCAATCTGATATTTGTTCTCCAATAACTAATTTGTTTCGAAGCACTAACTTTTAATTATCAGTCTTGTATTTTTCATTTTCAATGAGCATTGTGATGCAACTAGAGAAATATTTGAAATGGACTTGGGTACATATTTGTATAACCAATTAGAAGGTTCAATCAACTTTCGAGTATCCTTAAACTTCAGCTATGAGTTATGAATAAATATAGGTAATTAAAATGAGTTTCCCATAAGTAAGGCAAGAATTTCCGTTGATTTGGTGACTTCTATTTGAAAGCGCGACCGAGTGATAAAACAATGTGTGAAGAGCCCGCACGACACGTAGAAATAAAATTGCGCGCGCGCCATTCAAAAGTGAAAATCGAAAACAGTAATCAATAAAATGCGAATAACACTTGCGGGTACTAGAATTGCATGTGATTCGCACCGTATGAATATGTTTTCTAGGTCAGTGTCCTGTTCGAAATAAATTTAAATAATACACACGTATAGATTATGACTCATCAATGTCGCTCCTTATCAAGTTCATCTCGCCTTCCTTGTCGTCTTCAATTCGAGTTTTCTGCACGCCATCATCATCATAGCCAACCATGCGGCACTTCAACAACGACGCTGTTTGTAATTGTAGGAAGTCATGTTGTAATTATCCCAATCATTAATGCCAGCGGCGGCAAAAACAAATTGCCTAAAAATAAACAAAGACAATTAATGTCGAAATAATTAAACGTTTTTATTTGCGTGAAACACAAGCGATGCACTCGCATCTTGCATTCGGCTTGGACTGCAAATACTATATGAGCAAAGCGCAAGATGATACCGATTGAAACTATAACGAAGTCGATCCAATCTTAAGATCATGAAAGGTTATTAAACTCGTTAAAGAACTACCGCTGCGTCCGTATATTTCTCTCATCATTTCGTTCTTATTCGCCAGCACAAAAGTTGAGAAGAAGCATGTGAAATTACATAATTATAATCTTAATTCATTAATGACCAAGTTGCAGAATATGCGAGGAACCAATTAATTATTTATAGAATTTATATAAAAAATTTAGTGTTTTATGCAATTTACATTTGTTGCAGATGCTGCCAAGGACACATTTGTTTGCTATTTTAAGTTTCCTCGTGGAGATGACTCTTACTTCGCCTGTGTATAATATGCAGCCAACATTTATCACTGCAACGATTGGTAAGTTGAAACCAAAAGAAAAATCCCTGTAGGTGAAAGTGCACGCCTTTTTAATCAATCATTCATTCCGTTGAAACACTATGAGTAAGGTTTGCGCATTGGTGAAAAAAATATCTGTGGGACTACTTTCTCCGCAGAATTTTTTTGCTGTTGTCTCTGGGTGAAAATAATGCGTCATCGTACAAATAAGGAGTGTGCTCAAAATTATACATTGAAAACAAACTAATTTACATTCAATTTGGTGGCAAACCGTTATTTAATCTCTTGTTTTCATTCCAACGAACAAAGTCTGACACATATTTCAAACGATTGCGTAGGCTTCATATAAATACTTGAAATGTAACATTTCATGGACATTCTGGAAAGACTTCCTGCATCGAGCAGCGATCCCTTAAGGGAAGATATGCATAATACATTGGAAGTTTTACTTATTAATTTGTTCGTTCCCTGCTGCACGAACAATAAAATCAAAGTTGTTACTTAATAATTCAATTCAAACTTTGAATCTTGGCAACTTTTTGGAAAGAAACCTCTCAACGCATTTAAATCAAATAACAGTGACTGACTCGACTCGATAAAAAGCTCTTGGAACAAATAAAAATCCAATACAACTTTCATTACAGACCTAAATTCGGAAGTAGGTATGGTACCTAAATGTACGTAAATCACATAAAAGCAAATGAGCAAATATGAATCTTTTCGGAAATGAACAAGAGCTGTGTGTCCATGTTCACACATGATTCATATTCATTATGAAAACCCAAAACGCGTTCCGGATTCGACCCAGAGACACAAAAAGCTAGCTGAATCCGCTGTTGAATACTTGTGTATTCCTCCCACGCGCGCTTCGATCGCACGTGCACCATCAGCACACGCTGAAGTTGTGCAGATTCAATTCGTCCAGACGCGCAAACCACAAAACAGCAACCAAAGCACAGGCACGCGACGACGGCCTCGATACCGTTCCGCGCATCTTTCCGTCCTCGTCTTGTTGTTCAATTTGTATAATACGTCGCGTTACATTAACCCAAAATCCCTAAAATGATCAAACCCATACGCGATTCATGTGTTTACATTAAACGGTATTCAACAAGCAATTTGGATATTCACACAACTCAAGTGTAATGTGCGATGCTCATACAGGAAATTAATGCGCAATATATTGGTACATTTAACAAGACAAGTTTCCTTACTGCAAATGTCGTGTTGTTTGTTATTAATTAATTCATGCAAATTGAAGCTGACACTTAGGTAATTTAGTTACGACCCACGTTATGGATATAGCGTATTATTTACCTCTTTGTGTCGAATCAATTAATACGATGGAAATTGCGAACAATTAGCATTGTCAAAACATTAAACAATATGTATGAAAATCATGAAATGCAAATAGGACAAATGTTCATGGAAGTAATAAAACAAACGCATGAATATGCACAAAGCATTAAAACTAAGACAAAATCGATAAACTCGTCCACGGCATTGAATTTGCATACGCGCTCATCAGCACAAGTGCGCAAGGATGCTGAAGCAGGCGCTGAAGAAGCGCTGCATCCTGCTAAACTTGTTTAACATGCATTCGTACTTCTTGTGCATGCATTTGCAGAGTAATGCGTTTCTGCATGCCACAAACGTCGACGCGAGCCGGCTTCGTGTGTTCGACAATAATAAGAAGAACTTTACTGACCTACATAAAATTCCAAATAATAAAACGTGAGCAGGTTGCATTTCCCCGACAGCGCGCAGCACTCGCTTCCTTTATGTTTCCAACTTGAACTTGGCATAGAAAACTTTAAAGTTTCGAAATTACGATTAGTATTGTTCATGAAGTTTACTTCTGTCAGTTGCGTCATGAAACTTGTCGCACGAAGAAGGAAAATTACAAGAATATGTGCTTAATACGCAAATATTTCCTGTTTTATAGTACCTGTGCCAAATAAATTCTTGAATCAGCAGATAAATCTTGCAATCGCAATGTTAACGTTATGTGCTCCAGCAAAATGATGAGATAGAGAAATATATTCATTTCTATATTCACATCTACACGGACGTGTTATGTAACGGTGTACACATTCCTCAAAGAGTACAATAAAACACACACCCGTTTGAACTGATTACTTCCAGCAGCAGCAGCAAGAGCAACAGCAGTAGTAGTCGCAGTGAGCATACGCACACACGGCTAAGAAAGCTATGCGCCGCGGATGTTTTCTTCTTGATCCGCATGAACAGCCGCCGTACAAATCCTTAGTTTACATACATAAACGCATAAAGCCATGCGCACACATACGCACTCGTATGCTTAAATGACGTCGCAACGTCCCGTTACCTTGGCCCAGTGGAAGAAGCTGATTGAAAGAACCACACGACGGACACGCCAAGAAACGCGTCGAGCTCTTTTCGTTTGTTTTCTCTCGGTGATGCTTCCTAATGCTTTGCCGTCACTGACCGTGATCCGGCCATCGTGATGCTTATCTAGCGATATAAAGGGTATTACATTTATTCTTCTGTCAGATAAGTTTTCTATGTAGTGCTTCGACACTGCACTGGAGTGCTATCGAAATGCAAATCACGTTATAATAAACGTGCAATAAACACGCGCTAGGCTATTGAGCGAATCCTCGCTTATTGATTATAGGTCACTAAGCTGAACCGTTAGCTAAACATATTGTCTTCACTTGCATATTTTATTCATTATATCAATCTTTATTTCACCGACCATCCATACAATTTCTTCTTATAGAAGTATTAATGACTTTATTGCAAACTTTGCAACAATATACTTTATGTCTTTAAATGGATTTATATTGTTCAAGTTTTTTATAGTAAAGTATTAATGATATTTTCACACACTAACTGTTATTCAGATTCTTTGCGGAATCTTTGAAACCGCTTGATTAAAGATGCCATCTGCTATGACGGAAGTAAATTTTTTATAAATTTAATTTTATGGCTTAAAACTAAAATGTTAATTATTTAAGTAATAATATTCGTATAATTTACTTAATGTTGGTAAGTAAAGTTCGTTGTGTTTCAAAAAGTGTTGAAAGTATAATGGTGTGACTTTATCATCAAATAAAAAAGGCAAATGTGCATGTTGTAAAAAGAACATTTACTTTAAGCAATGTCGTTGTCCATTAACGTTAACAATAATGGAAGTAACTGTTTATGTCCACCGTACAATAGTTTTAGTGTTACAAATAATGGATGTTTATTTGCAGGCAGTACTGGTAGGAATATACGAAATCTACCTTGCATATCACGCAAGAATAATCAAAGTGGTGTCTGCATGTTTGCCATTGATTGCTTGAAAGCAAACGGTACGCACTTGGGCACGTGCATCGACCGATTCTACTTTGGTTCCTGTTGTCATATTGAACCATTGCAAGACATCACTGAGAACACAATCGATGTTGCACTGATTCCCTCCAGAGAGCCACCTCTAAGAATAGCAAGTACAACAACGAAAAGTGTCGCTGCTTCAACTGATAGTATATCCACCGAGAAAATCGTCACGATAAGCACGACTGCAAGTCCAACAAGTACTTTTGCAGTGACGAATGTAACACAAGCTGAAACGACCACGATTTCTGTGAGTCCTACGCAGGAAGATATTGAATCCTTCAAAATAACAACGTTCCAAACGGTTGAAGATGTGAAGATTGCATCACCAACAACCACGACTTTAAAGACTACAACTGCCCCAACTACCACTGCAAGGCCGAAACCTATTAAAACAAAAGCCACCTATAAACCTACGGTTTCTACTCTTGGTACAAAAGTGACCACTAAAGTGACAAAACCTAGACCACAAACTACACCCAAACCTAAACCCGTGCAAAGTTCAAGTGCGTTTTCAACAGGCACACATCCAACTCGTTTGAACGCCACTGTAACAAGACCAAGACCTAAACCTACGAAGCCCGTGAGGATAACAAAGCCAATCAGCACCTCTGCAAAACCCAATGTGACTCTTGGTGTGCAGACAACCACTCAACGAATTGCAACTTCAACAACCAAACTGCCCAAGAAGCCAAGTATTATTACGAAAGGCACCTCAACACGGCGACCCATTATAACAGCACCGAGCAAGCTTCCGGTCAATGTTGGTATAACAAAAACGACAACAAGTGCACCAACAAGTATTAAATTGGCAACGACTGCAGCAACAACTCCAACGACAACACAGTCGAACGAATTGCACACGAATGTCAATCAAACCATTAATGACAAGAAACCGGATTTGGTTAATGGTAATCCCGCCACTAATGAGATCGAATCGCAAACGATTATACCTTTAACAACAACAACAAATAAGCTGATAGAGAGCACCACGCTTGGTCAAACTCTGGTAACTTGGAGCGAGATTAACAAGAACAATTCAGTGTCGAATTTAAATGTCAGCTCTTCAACGGCGAGTCCAACCACTACAAGTGCATCGAGTGGAGAGGATGGTAAACAATCAAGGCTTTGAAAAAGTTTTATGCATAAATTATATATTCAAACATGTTTTAGTTACGAATCCTGACGACTGGGTGCCAATTACAGACGGCTGGGTGCTGCTGCCTAGCTTAACAACAACGCCTGAAGCTGAAACTACAACAATTAATAGCGCAACAACTACTTCAAAGTCCAATGAATATTCATCAGTCTCAAGTTCATCAACAATCAGCAGTACTAGCTCGGAAAGCATGAGCAGTACGAGCAGTAGTGTGGAAAGCACGGAAAACATTAGCAGTACGAGTGCGTCATCCAGCAGTTCAGAAAAAACAAGCGAAATATCTACATTGTCCAGTTCCACGTCAACGGAATCTGCATCTAGCTCAACGGAGGAAACGAGCGCGTCGACCAGCGGTGAAGATGTTAGCATCACGACGGCGGCTCCGCTCGCCACTTCCGGTATTAATATGAGCGACTTCACTGATGGTAATTTGAACAATTAAATTGTGTATGGCGAATAAATGGTACTTAAGACGCGTATTGGCAGCGTGTGCATGAGGAGTATAAATGACTATCGAGTACCTACACTTGCGGTGCATGCGAGCGCGTCCGCAACCTTTATGAAATTGTTTCAGTTCATGAACCTGAGCGCGTCTTCAAGGTAAGTATGTATGAACGACAATGGCGAGGCGACTGATGAAACAACTGACTGACTGATCGTTCGTCGCGCAAGACATTACAGCTGCTGCTATAACAGCCGAGCAGTCGGAGAATGCACATCAAGTGCGAGGAGAGTGTGAAAAAAGCTGCGAGGCGTGTGTTTGTGTTGCCGAATGAAAGTATGCTTGGTGTAAATGTTATCAACACGGATACGTTTTATGTGCATTTGCTTCCTACTTGTCAATGTGACACTAAATGGTGCTATTGTCTTGGATGCAGTTTGCGGACGACGAATGGTGCCTGAAGGCCGCATAGTTGGCGGCGAAAAGTCCTCGTTCGGAAAATGGCCTTGGCAGATCTCTCTTCGGCAATGGCGTACATCCACTTATCTGCACAAATGTGGCGCAGCATTATTGAATGAGAACTGGGCGATTACAGCAGCACATTGCGTCGATAAGTAAGTTTCTATCATATAAATATTTTAGATTTGCAAGCCCTTAAAGTGTAGCACAGCATTTTTATTGTGCGGTAAAGATGTTTTTTACAATTTGATGAAATTGCGGGTTGAACGAGTAAAGCCGTGAAAAATACACAGGTGATGTCAATTTGATGGCGGAAGGTCGTCGAAAAAGGAAGCTGAAAAATTAAAAATGACCTCTAATCTCATATTTATGCTCGCAGTGTGCCTCCAAGCGATCTGCTGCTACGTTTGGGTGAACACGATCTTTCTACCGAATCGGAGCCCTATTTACACCAAGAGAGGCGCGTACAAATTGTCGCCTCACATCCCCAATTCGATCCACGTACATTCGAATACGATCTGGCGCTGCTACGGTTCTACGAACCGGTGACATTTCAACCAAATATAATTCCAGTCTGCGTTCCGCAAACTGATGAGAATTTTGTTGGGCGGAACGCGCACGTCACTGGCTGGGGACGGTTATATGAAGGTGTGTAAATCATTTCAATGTGTTCGTGTTGCCATTGCCACCAAGAATGCGTGTGGTACTTTGCATATTTCCTTGAATAAATTTAACTTGTGTTTTAGATGGTCCACTTCCGAGTGTTCTGCAAGAAGTCTCAGTACCAGTGATCAATAATACTGTATGCGAATCGATGTATCGATCAGCTGGTTATATTGAACACATACCCAATATATTTATTTGTGCTGGGTGGCGGCGAGGCGGCTTTGACTCGTGTGAAGGCGACTCTGGCGGGCCGATGGTTATCCAACGCTCTGATAAGCGCTTTCTACTTGCTGGTGTCATCTCATGGGGCATCGGATGCGCAGAACCAAACCAGCCTGGCGTTTATACGCGAATTAGCGAGTTTCGGGACTGGATTAATCAAATACTGCAATTCTAACGAAAGGAAAAGAGCTATCTTCCACTCTATTTGCTTCCTGTAATCCGATTACATGCGAGTGTCTAAGATGCTGCTCGAAAGGGTACGTGGAGCAAATTGCGTCGAGGCCGATGTGCAAACACAGAGAGGGTAAAAAAGCAACCCTTGATCGGTCGTGGGCTTCGACGTCAAATGCCAAAGGGCAACGAGAGCGGAATATTAGGAAAACAATTTTAAATACGTTCTGCAAAGCGTGTGTTGTAAAACATGTGATTCTGAGTATTTTTATGTGTGAATGTATGGTCTATAATAATTTGTAATTATTTATTGTCTGAACAAATATTTATATAATTGTAGAATCTGTTTCGTAGTCTAGGGCGCATTGCGTTTGAAAATCAATTGCAATGTTTGTTGGAATTGTTCTTGAATAATATTAGGCTTTTAGGGTTCAAAACGAGGCTGTAACATATTGGTTGTTGACACGAATATTATTCATGAACGATCGATCGTTCGCTAATGCATTACACTTATATCAATTACCTATTTAATTGAATTCGCTGCTAGTTAAAATGTAACTCTATCGCTAGTTGATAATTCAAATGCAAATGCAATTTTGTACATATAATGGTGTTTGTTTATACCAAGCATAGAGATGAAATCTATAATTGTCTTTTATGTATTTTGTGACATGAAAAAATAATATAAAGATTGTTAAGTCTGCAAACATTACCGTCTTGTTTTAATACAGTTTGCGATACTTAAAGTTCAGAGGTTACATTAAGTGACTTGCCTTTTATGTTATGCTACATAAATTACACTGTATTACTCCACTTATAATGTTTCAAGTTCACATAGACATCATTTAATTAGTCTCTATTTACTTATTGGTTGTGTCATCTCATGAATCTTCAATCATTGAGTATCTTTGTAGCTGCTTGTTCCGCACATCGTTTGGCTGAAACTCGAATTTACTATCTGCGAGCATGCTGTTGAAATCCTGAACGCGCTTCCGCACGGAGCATCTCAAGACCTGATTCCTTTGCATGCGTGTCCTTCGCCCGTGGGCGATAACGGCGAACGAGGTAGCAAAAACAATGAATAGCAACGCCGCCACCAGCCAGAAAAGAAGTGCATTCATTTGGAGGGTATTATGCGCCGTTTCGCTTATGTGTTCTGCGTTGAAAAACAACACGCAACTTAGTAGAAGCCACAGCAAAAGCGCGACACTCAAATAAATCACAAACTTTGTGCGCCATGCAAACTGCGACCACAAATCACCACAAGTGCGCATTTCGGGACGAAAAACGGTGCGCCATTTTCTTGCATTTGCGTTTGCAATTACTGGAGAGTTTCTTGCCTCTTCGCTACCGACGACTGGCATTTTTAATTTCAATTGCACTCTAACGCACAACAATAACTAATATGATAATTGAATTGAATTACATTGGTTAGATTAAGTTTTGCAAAAGTCTTGGCTAATTTTTTATCATAACCACAAGATAAATTCAATTAAACCAGTGCATACATAAAAAAATCATAAAATTTAAATTACATTAAAATACAAACAATAATTTAATTAAGTATGTTCAGAGAAAACAACATTAGTTAGATATATTTTTACTTAGATAAAAAGTTTTATTTATGCATATGGAATATTGTTAATTTAATTTTTATGTATTTCCATTTAAAATTTAACTATTACTGGTTACTAATGAAATGTACAGGAAATCCGCAAGTTGAAATAGTTGATAAGCCTTCCAAAACTTGCAAATAGAGTATTTCAGTATTATTTATATACAATTTCAATGCCATTTCCTGGTTTGTGCAAGGCAAACGCATGTGGAACAAATGAAAATCGAAAGAAAAAATCATCATACAAATTGCGTTTTAATAAACAAACAAATAACGTAGCAAAATTGCTCTTGGCAAATTTGCTGCTCATTAAATAAATAACGTGACAATGTGGTACAAAACGCTCGCTGCAATTCCGGCCCGAAATGAAAACGCTGCCGCTGATAAATTACTCTCTTTTTTCACGTGATTCTCTTTGTTGTTTTTGGTACAGTTCGCAGTCGTTGTGGCAATTGATGCCTGACGCGCGATGTTTGCAAGTGTGACAAATGAAGAATGCGCCAGACAATAATGAGAAGCAATGCCAGCAGTTTCCCATCGAATGCTCTTTGGTTTTTGTCGATTGTTTTCTCTTCGCGGCGTTCATCCTTTTCCGCATCATCAGTACAATACGTATTTCTTCTTCCTTCTCGCGTTTTTTAATTGTATCTATGCGTACATATTGTTTGCATCTCTTGCTTCTCGCTTGGTCCGACTGCATCATATGGTCGGCTTTCATTTTCAGACTTTTTTCTTCTTTTTTCTCGCGCTCGCACTTCTTTTCTTTCACCTTATTAATGCTCGCCTTCGTTGATTTCATTCGGCTTTTTATTGTGCTTAAATTCCACTTAATAAGGCGTACACTATTAATTCGTAACCTGATTGTCTCATTTTCTTGTTATTATGCGCGTTTTTCTTTCAGTTCTTCCTCGCCGGCTCATTATTGCAATATGTGTGCTAGAAGAATGAGCACCAGTTTGACGATAGAAATGCAATTAGTTGATAATTACAACTAATGTTGGTTTGAATAAAGAATTGAGATTGAAGAAATTTACAGGATTGATAAATTATGAGTTTCGTGCGTTGTTTATACATATTTAGGTCAAAACTTTTTAAAGCTTTAAGTTGATATTATTGCTTATTAAAAGTTTATAGACATTTATTTATTGACTAGATCACATCTATAAATGACATCAATAATTTTATTGCCATATTCAACATCTTAATAATTGAACAAGTGATAATGAAAATTAATAATAGCTCATTAATTGTAAGATTCACTAGTGATTTGCCTAGTTGGTTGCATATTATCTAATTTTATGACTCACTATAGGAAGTGTGCAAATGATATTTATTAATTTTCTTTCATTCATGACATTGATAACATCTAATTGAGGTTGCAACTTTTCCCATCTGCGAATCCAATAAGCAACAATTGCAATTTCATTTCGCCGTGATTGCTTTTTGAAATGAAACACTCCCTCGGCGAAATTCAACGAGAAATTCCGTGTGCTTTAATTAAACACCACCTGGCAAGCAGCATTCACGGAAAAAATACAAGCGAAAAACAATTGTGAAACAATTGAGGTTAGAAAGGTTAGAAATCAATTGCGCTAAATAAGAACTCGTATAAAAGTCATATACAAACAGGAAAAAAAACTTTGCAAACGAAGAGAATTGAAACAACTGAAACATGAATTGAACAACAACCGCAAGAAAAAACATAATGAATGGCCAGCATTGAGAGAGCAGCTAAACGACCGTCGCTAAATCTGCAAGTAAATATTTAACGCGGCGATTATACTGTGTCTAGTGGTTGTTTTGTTGTTGCTAAAACTTTCACGAAGTATTTTTGAGTGCAAAATTACGACCGTCGTGCACAAGCGCGACGCTGAAATATGACATTCATATGTAAATACATTTCGCAAATCTATTGCCGATCAATGAATACACCCGTGATTGCTGATTGCTGATAGCTGATTGAATTTCACCAAAACGCAATGCAAAATTGCAGTCGACAGCAATGCAATATCGCAGCTGATAATAACAACCATAAGTGTAACCATGGCAATAACAATGATGACCGTCATCCTTCTTCAAATCTATTTGCGCAAAAATTGCTCGATGCTTTTCTACTTTCTCGATTCCTTCACCTCGTTAGTTTGTTCTTGTTGTGTCCACACAAAGTGTCAATAGTTTTTCTTGCCATGTTTGATCGCTGTGTACGGTCGTGTGGTGAAATTTGCATATCTGCAGAGGAGAAAATTGTGTCTGTCTAATGGCACACGCGAGACTAATCTGAGCAGTTTCTCGCGCACTCACAAATCGACAATGCAACAATGATTCCACCCGCAAATGCATTCGTAATGACAGGACGAAAAAGGATGCATTTAGTAGGTATATGCAATGCGACACGGCAAATCGTGATGGTCGTTTGTCGTTGATTTAGCAATGGTGTAAAGGAGGTAAAGATGGCTTGGAAATGGTGCCGACGTTGAATCGGCAAAGTCAATTGCACATGCGCGCGTCGCTGAAGTAGAAAAGCGATCGGCGGCAAAGAACTTGGCATAGATGGAGGTGAAGAAACAGAAAAAGCGCGCGTGAATGCTAGCGAAAGCGTCCTTATCTGCATTTGAACTTCGTGCGAGCGCAAATTTTATTGGGTTAAGCAAAAATTATTACAATGTTGTTTAAAGGAAATTTATTGCAATTCTATGCAAATGCGTGCACTTGTTTTGAAATAATTGTGCCTTGTTTTTGTTACTTATTGTGCGCTTCTCATGTATTATTCAGTTCATATGTTTCACAAAATTATAGTAATGCCATGTTGAATTAATACTTAGCTTAACGGACACAAAATTAAAATAAATTATATTTGTTTCAATAAATTTTATTGTGCATTTATTTCTGATTGGGTGAATTTATGCAAAAACGTAAATATTTAATTGAATTTTCATATAGGTAACTAAAAAAAACATTAAATATTTAAATGCTAAATGTATAATAAATAGAGTAATTTCTGTTTGTCATACAACATTATGCTTTGGACTTTCGAGTACATATTACATAACTGTTGTTAAACTAATAAGAACGGTCAATAATAATCTTCAAAAATTAAGACATTTATACATTAAAGACGCGTGAAATTTAATATAAATCGACTTTTAATACATTAGATAATCATCATTAAAATGTTATTTCATCTTTTCTAACTGAACTTATTTGAAACACATTATAACATTGTAATTTTCCCATCAAATCATAATGTAATGCATCAATATATTATTAAAAGCACATAAATGTATGAAATTATTATTAAAGTAATAAATATTTAAAGTTAAATAAAGTTGTGTCATGAAAGTGAAAAGTATACACACTAGAAATACAAAAAAAAACACTAAATTTAAATATTTATTCTGAAAACAGGAATAATAAACCTTAGGAATGAGATTTTCTTTGAAAATATTTTCTACTTTAAAGAAATTATAATCTCAGGTAGTAAACATTGTGACAATTGAAACAGCAATAATACTTGACATTGCATTGCACGCTTACAAGAGAAATGGACGTTTCTTCGTCTCGCACAACAGGTGCCTAAGCGGAATAGGCAATGGGCGAAGATGACGAACAGCGATGACGACGTACCATCGAAGCGTCTTAAGTACGTACGTAGGTATCTTAAGTATGTGTACACCTCGCGAGCGTTCGCTCCACGTCCACCGCGCATCGCGTCTTCTTCGGCGCTGACTCTACGCGCGGCATTGGCATTGGCATTGATGGTGGGGCCGAGGGGGCTACCAGGAACACCGCTATTGCGTCCCAGTGACCCACATTGGCTGCTCCGGTGGCCGATAGACCATCGCTGTCGTCTCCTCAGTCATACACCGACCGGCTGGCTCTTCAGCGAGAGTACACCCAGAGCGCCGAATTCGTTGGTCGCGCGTGCTTCTCTCGTGCGGATACTTCATTCTTATCGCGGCGTGCTCGCGACTTATTCGCGCCTTTGATGGCACACGCTGCACATCGCCAAAGACTACTCAACCTCTTGATACGCACCTTCTTCATCTGTTCTTGCATCCAACGCCGATAAAACACAGACAATTTGTCAACATCAAGCAACATGTCGGAGCGATAAATAGTTGATCAACTCTTGCATTACTTTGTAAATTGTCAATTGTTGCTACGAGTACGCAGCGATGAGTGCGACAGTAGGAACAATGTTTCGAGTGGCGAGTTTGCTGTGCATAGCTGTGAAGTTGACATGTGCGATTGAAATTGACGAACGAAGCCACGCGTACCATGGAAGTAAAGGTAATTTTTCTCATGTTCATCTACGACTCGTAGGTATAGTCCCTTGGTAATGTGTTTAAGTGACGTCCGTTAGGACACGCACAGTATGCACGTCTTCGTCCACTATGTAGCTATAGATTAGAAATAATAAGCACATTAATCATAGCGATGGAATGCGACTCGGATTCTTCGAGCTCACTTTTTAAGGAGACGCCAACGTCGATTGAAATGTGGGTTTCAGATATTGCAAACGGATTAAAGTGAAGCTTAGTTATGATCGCCATACATGCATAATAAGTCAATAAGAGTGAAATTGCATGCGCAGACATCCGAATACCGCAAACACGAATAATCGAACTACTTCACCTCCGCGCAAAGTGAACGAAGAGTCACGTTAGAAGCAACGGTTTAATTGTATCTCTTAATATAGAAAACACAAACGTCATAATATTTCATGGATTCACTGCATTCATTTATCAATATTTTCGCATGGCGGATGAATCATTATTTACTTTAGCATATTTCAAAGCAACTTGCTAATTGAGTATCTAAATATTGAATATCAATATTTCAAGTAATAATTTCTGCAAGTTCTTTGCAGAAATATGAGTCGTAAATGTCATAATAAAGTGTTTGATGGTATAATTTAACATTGTCTTATAATAGAAATTAAAGAAGGCGCGTCGATACGCGTATTATTCCAATGCGAAGAGATATGATCGAGTTGACATGAATTACGCCAATTCGAGTCGCTTTAGCATGCGTGGCCTGAATTCAAGACTTGCTTGCTTGATTTTCATATGCATGCATGTCGCGCACGCTCGTCCAACCGAAGAATGAGGCGGACGACGACGCCACGCAGGTGAATAATTGCCCGCCGAATAAATGACTGATGAAATATTACCGTCTGATGACATGATGAACCCTTTTGCCGATTTGCACACTAACGATTTCAATACTAATTTACAATTTGTTTAGTAATATTTACAATGATTACAATGGTTAACGGACAACATAAATCGTAAAAGAATGATTCACTTAACGAACGACGTTTCGCATTACGAACGAATTTGGCGATTCCCACATCTGCGCGGAATTCTCAAACTCTGCGATAGAACTTTTTCTATCTTGTTATTATCGTATTTAATACAAACCTAGCTTATAATAATTTTTATTATAGTAATGTTGGGACCTCTTAGCATATAAAGACGTTCAAGTTCAGTAAGAACCAAATTTTAAGTTTGAACGACGGGCCGCGCTATTTTTCTAAATGTTTACAAGTGTTCTAAAGGTGTCGTCGAAGAAGAATCCGCAAGAAAGCAGCTCGAGGAGACTAAAAATGTCCTTACAAATTTAATCAGATATTTTTTCAACGTGGAACGCATTAATGTATTTTACATCGATTTAAATGATAAAAAGTGTTTCGCTTAACGAACGTTTCCTTTAACGAGTAAGCCAATTTGATTCGTTATGCGAGGTTACACTGTACTTACTTATTAATATTAATAATATTTGCGTTTAATTAATAGCAAGATAAATTTATGTTAATATATAAATTTAGTATTCTATGCATGCACTGCAAACTTGAATTTAAACTTACGCAAAGCATTCGCGGTTTATGTGATTTTAAGTTAGTAACTAATTTAGTGAGTGCGTGAACGTGCGCTGCTGTTCGGTAAGAAAATCCGATAGATAGTCGCGCACACTTTTAGTACTACTGTACATTATTAAAGTCACACTATTAGCGAGTCGCTTCATACATGCTAAATTTGTCGTCGTTCACTTTACGCACGGTTTTTACATGTTTTATATGTTGTTATAAATGTAATACTCGCAAGCGTCTTGGTGGTATTTATCTTTATATCTTCATGTCTCATCATGATCATGATATCTGAGAGTATATCTCGTACGTATTTGTGTTTTTATCCGAATAAAAACAGACTATCAAATTGATGCAAGTCATGATGGAATCAAGAGTCACTTTATTTGCATTATGCGTATATCTGACTGCAATCTCAATTATTATAAAGGCGCTTTTTTCACGTTTGTTGTGCTGCTTTTTGTCGTATTGTTTGCGCTTTGTGGCTTGTTGATTCATCCTATTTATTGAGTTTATTGCATGGTTTAGTTGATCGTTTAAGTAAATTTACATGAACAATTGATTGTTTAGTTGTGCGCTTACTCGCTTTAAATAAAAAATTATTATTTAGACTATGACTGCACAGTGCACAAAGCAGCAGAATTAAGCTCGTTGGTGTTTTGGACATTTAATAAGCTGCTTTTCGCACTAATCGTGAAAGCGTGGATTCATTTAATCTGTTCGTGCACGAGTAAAAGCGACTTTGACTAGCTGCATAATGAATTAGTTAATTATCATCACTAATTAATTATAAAATATGCAAGTATCTGTGCAATTCTAATTGCAGAAGTTCTTTTCTTCTTTCGCCAGCATAATATGCATATATGTGAAATGGCACGTGAAATATAAGTCAAAGAAATTTTCAATTTACTATCACGAACAATCATTGGAAATTATTGTTATTATTATTATGGTAATTGAAAATTTGCAGATCTGTTTATTTGATTCACTTAGTAATGAAATAATAAGCGCATCAATAGTTTTTATTATCAATAAAATTTAATAAAGCAATGAATGAATGCATTTAATGCGGATGATACTCGTAAAACTCTCTCAGTGCGTGCGGATGCGAAATGCCATGGAAAGTTATGAACTTTTCATGAATGCTGAACTGTGAGCAAATAAAACGTGAAATGCGAGTAGAAGCAAAAAAAAAGAGTTGACTGAGAAGCGATTCCTATACTTGAGAGATGTATGAGAAGACGAAGATGCATAAGAGACGAGTACCTCGTGTAGCGTGTTAGCGGACTGGTGATGTTTAAATATAGGAAGAAACAGTTATAAACATACGTCATGATTGGCAACCGATTGCGACGTTTTACGCAGAAGCGAACGATTTGCGAACTCGCTGCCTACGGGTGCATGATTATCGCTTTTTCTCATTACCAGTTCACAGACAATCTTTACTGCACTTGTTGAAAATTGCATGATAATTGTATTAAAACAAAGGAAACAATATAATTATCAATAGAATGTAACATACAGAATTATATGTACGCTTGTTATGTTTGGACATGAAGTAAATAAAAGTAAAGCAAGTGTTGAGGCATGTTGTATGAGCAATCAAGCCGCATCCGGAGACCGTTAGGTGAAGACTTGCTGCTCACTTCTTGCTGTCCACCTCGGCCAGACTCTAAAAACAGCGAAACGCAGCACCTTCTACCAAGTGTTAAGCTGCTTGTCGATCGCGTTTAGTATGCGCCTGCATTCGATTGGTTTTTGGTCAGTCGAAACGCCACGGGCAAAATCTATGCCATCGGGTCATAATACTTTGATTTACCATCATTGTGCGGATGGCACTTGGGCAGCCGCAAAACAAAACGATTTATAACATTACTGAACACATAAACAATTGCTACGCAATGTTATGCACTTGCATTTTGCGTATATTGAATGCAATAAATTAAGCATTTCTGTTAGGACAATTAATCATGTCCTAATGAGTTACGCTAATTAATTCATTAATTAAACCGCTTCATTCATTTATTCGGCTACGCATTTGTTGTGTGTGAGTAAATTGGATAACAACATACAGTAATTTATTATTATATCACCCGAATTATTCATGTTACGCTTTAATTTCATGTTATGCGCACCAAATGTAAAACTGCGCGACTTAAGCACGCGTTTAAATCTGAGTCAAAAATACAGCCATTAGACCAGTTGTAATAAATGTGAGTTAAGTGGGTCATCATTCTAATAATATTCATTTATCGAGTCAAGTTCATGAACGCACTTTACTCAAGTCTTAACCTCGAAAAAAATAAAGCGCACAAATTATTAAATAAGGCTTTTAAGGCTTAATTTAACTTTTGATTAAGTAGGTTATATTCATTCACTGCTAATGGTTTAGGTGAGGTTAGTGCCGCTTAAACGTTGAAATGTTTTTAAGCAAAACTTTCCAATTAATTGATATTTACTTATTAATTAACAACGAAACTGAACAAGAAACGATTATGTGTTCAAATATTATTAAAAACTATTTTGTAATTCATATTATAGAGCCTTAAAATTTAAGTATATTTTAATGTGCGCAAAGTGTGAAACCTACTCATGGGTTTGTGGTTTTTCATGGAGGTGTTGCCTATTTTTGTTTTGTAATTTAAAAATTAATAACTGTTAAACGCATTAATGAATGGCAATCTTAATAACGCTTTCAGTGTTGTAGCAATAACAATAAGTAAAGTGAAATATCCGTTCTTTCTTGTAAGTTTTTGTACGTTTTATTGTTATTCGTGTAATAACATAAAAGCTTTTGTGATTAACAGTGTAATGCTATTTGCAAGAGTATAATCCTGGCAAATAACCAAGATGAATATGAAGAAGAAATTAAGCAATTACGAAAAAAGAAAACAAAAAGTTCAGACGCTTTAAACGTTGAATGAGAAACACATTAAGAAAATGTTCACAAAATTACTAATTCAAGAAGGAAACAAATATTTTGCAGAACCGTTTTTCTCTTGTCACTCTAACCCATATTTTTCGATTCGACTTATTTCACTCATACTCTCATTAGCTAAGTTAGTTCGTATAAAAAACAGTTGGACTAGTAACGTGACTGAACATTAACAGCGTAATGGCAATTAATATGCAATAACTGCATTGCAGTCGAAACTAAGACAGACTGGTTAACAAAAGCATGATGCGGAAATTTACAAGCGCATCAGTGAGGAATTAAGCTTAAATAAATCACTAATTAGCAATAATTCAACAAAGAAGAGGAATAAAGAAAATATACGCTGCTAAATGCTAGTAAACAAAACGGTTAACTGTGTATTATTACCGCAAATTGCACGCAATAGTGCAGTTGCAAAAAATCGTGTTAGACATTTGCACTTGCTCGTTGAATTATATGTTTATTTTACAATGCAACGCACGTGCGAATTATTCATTTAGTTGTGGGCACTAAAAGGTAGCTCGTGTTTGAAATGTAATTATGTTTTATATAAAATTTATTATGCTCTTTAGTTTCTTGGAACTGGCTGGCGTGATAATTATTTAAAAATAACTTTATGATATCTTTGACGCCTGTTAACAATTTCAAAAGGAATCAGTAATAAAGGTGTAAGTTTTATTGATTTAGGAAACGGTTTATTATGGATCCATAAATTTGATGACTGTCTCGAAACGCCAAATTAAAATTATGATTTAAAAGTTATAATTACAAGATTAAGAATTTTTGTTCTTACTGATCCAGAACAAAAATTAACGAGATGACTATTATGTGTATTTAAAATTATGAAAATATATGTTATCCGGTAAAGGTTGAAAAAATGAAATAAGGTAGTCACTAATGAATATCTCCAACATATGCGAAAGTATCGTCAAACGTATAATTCATTCACAAGAGGTAAAATTCACAAGTTGATACAACGGATATCACAAGGGTATTAGGATCTTAATATTTTACAAAAAAGTCATATGCTCTTCTTCATAACAATATAAGAAGAAGTGGTTGTATCCATTGCAATGTAAGGATATAAAAGAAAATTTATCCTTAAGTATGGCAGGTGGAAAATCCTCGTAAATATGTAAGAAATTTTGATAACAAGTACAAAGGATCCATGAATTTGCTTTGAACATTTTGCGTATTTGATATTTTCAAGCGATTTCTACCTTTGGCATTCTTTCATCTGTTTCATTGTCTGCGGTTATTGGTTATCCCTGAAAAATTTTATTTTATTAGAAAATGAATAGCAATTTATAAATTTCGAATATTCTTATATTATCTAAAATAATTCTTTACCACTTCTATAATATATTACCTTGTAGTATTGATTGCTATTTTTTCCATATTCCTTAGAAACATTTTAAAATATTTTCTATAGATAGATTATTAATGTTTTAATTAGTTAAATTATCTTCGCATATTTTAAGATCAAATCTTTCTCAGGTGGAAGTTGGTATATAAAATATCGTTTCCGTGGTTCGCAAGCCACGTTAATCTAGATTCTAGAAACACAAAATGTCCACCCCTGTAGTTGCTTGACACCTGAATATATGGAAGAGAAGAGACTTATACCCCCATTGTAGAAAACAGATAAAAAAATAAAAATTAAAAATTTAATTATTACCTACTTCTTCAAAATTAAACACTTAAAATTCATAGTTGATAATGTTGTTTAATATTTTTGTCAATAAAACATAATTTAGTATTCATAAGTATTTAATTGGATGATATTAATTTTAACGCCACGAGTTGTATAAATTGAATACATATTCAGTGGCAAGCGGTCGAGGCGATGAAACGATGTCACTAAGAACTTACTTTCTAAAATTGCAATCACACGACGATGATGAATCAATTTCATTTCGTGCACAAACAGGAAGAAGGCACTTCAACGTTATTAATTTTTCCAAATTTAGTACACATGAATTTATTACACCTTTTGGCTATACAAAGATTTAATTATATTCACGAAAGACTAGTTATTCACACGAACTTTTATCGATTTCAGTTTCAAGTTGAAATGTTAAAGTTTGGAATCGCTGTTATTCCAGCGATTCGCGTTGACCGTTCAACTGGAAAATTCACGCAGAGCTACTCGAAACGCAATTATTGAAGGTCTAAGTGAATTTGCTCGTTTGCTTTCGAGTTATAAACTAAATTAATTTTAATATATAATCCAAACGCTACTTGAATCAATATGTTTCAATATAAATTTAAACTAAATATTTTTGAAATGTTAAAAAAAAGCTTATCATTTCAATGGATATTTATAATACGGTTATTTTTGAGTACAATTTTTTATAAAATAATGTTTAAAGTGACAAAAATAGTGAAATGTTTTACATGTTAGTGAACTTCAAACATACGTGCTAGTGAAGCACAAATTTTGGAGTTCACGACATTGAACTTGTGCTGCTGCTGCATGTGCTTGTGCTGCGAGCTGGAAATAGCTCACTCCGGACGGCGGTATCGATCCTTTTCGAACTGTTGCCGCCGCCGCTACCACCACCGCCACCACCAGTGTTGCCCCTTTTGCCGCGCCACCACCATTCTTAAACCACAAAGCATAAAACATAGCCGGGAAACCTGCAACTGTGCATTTTCAAATGCAATTCAACCTCAAATATTTCAAAATATCACTGCATTCACACGTATTTCGTATCGCCAATGTTGAATACAAATGTTCATTTTACGACGGCGCGCGTTGTCGAAATGTAAATATTTAACATATTTTAAAAGGCTTGAAGAATGATAAATATTTTACAAATAAAATACTCCCGCTCGAAAGGAGGTCACACACTTTCAGGAATTTAATTGCTACGTTACTTGTACTTGTATTAAGCAAGCTAAATTTTAATAAAGAGCGACAAAAACATGCGAAATTTGTTTTACATTTTTGTGAGCAAACTTCTTTCTCGTTGCGTACTTGTTTTGTTGCTATTTTTGTTGCTGTTATTCCGTTTCTTGGTCATGGTCATGGCATTTGGTAAGTGAAACTGCGCAACGAATTTTATCGAAATAAAAAGGGTCAATCGTGCTCTTCATTTTCTTCATGCCGCTGAACACTGCGTGCACGTTCTAGGACACGAGTTAGAAATTACTTCTTCCGCCATATCTCCCTCGGTGTGTGAAAATGAATTTTTCTTCTATGTGTCTTATCATTCATTGATGTTGAACATCTTAATACGTTCAAGTGTCTTCATGACTTGCATAAATATCTAATATGTTTTTGTCTCATCTTGTTTTTGAGGTTGCAATCGTAAATGGGTTTTATTGTTTGCTGTGTATTGCGCTTTGCAAGAAAATGAATTAAAAGTGAAACAACATCTTGGCGAGTAAATCAAGAATGCTCTATGAATTCCCTCGCGGTGTGATTAGGCTGAAAGCCGGCGCGCAGAATGAAAACATTAAACGAATGAACATTTGCTCGGCTCATTCATTCAGCGCTGGCTTACTGACCTACAACACTCCTCGGGCGCTGCACAAATGGTCGTAAAGCGCTCTTGTTTGGGTTGCATTTAATGCTTGTGCTTTATTTGCAGAGTCACGAAAACTCTTTGGTGGTTATAGGATAACACCGCGTTATTGCCAGCCCACACGCGAACTATCGCAAGAATTAAAAGGACCTAACATTTGCATGTTCAATCACGAGTGCATCCAGCGTAATGGTATCGTTGTGGGTGCATGCATGGATGGTTTCCTCTTTGGTGCTTGTTGCCAATTGCCATCCGGAAGTGCTGGCGAGTTGATGACCACTAATAATCATCGAGATTCTACTAGAAGACCAATAACGAACGTGCCCATACCTTCAAACACCCTAAATTCGCTCTACATTACCAAATCGCCTGGTCTGGGTCACATCACTTCAAGTGGTCTTCAGAAAATCACACAGGCCCTGTTATATGAACCAGGTTCACACGTCGGAATTCTACCTACAGCAGCTGATAATACAGTTGTACAAATACATGGAGGCGGTGAATTTGTCACCACTGGTGTTACGCATCCAACAGCTCCAGATACTGTGGTGCTGAACATTCACGGAAGCAATGACATCAATGAAGACCACTTCAAGACTCCTGAATTTGTCGAAGACCGGAAGACGACTTCAGGAGTGGAGGAAACCACACAACCGTATGTTCCGGATGTCTCACCATATATTCACATTAGTATAAGCAATGCCCCTTCGTATTACACACCAGCACCAGTAGTTGGCAAACCTCTATTCAAACCAAAACCAAAACCCAATGAGGAGTATGTATTAGTACCAACCATTCACCGTAATAAGAACAAAACTAAACCCGATTCAGTCGAGTCTATTGTCAATATTATCCAAATGTTAAATGACACTGATAAATACACAACACCTTCAAGAGAAACGTATACTTACAGCACGAAACCGAGTTCCATCTACGTTTATAGTACACTGAGTACTTCAACCACGAAAAAACCAACCACAACTTATAAAACGAGCACGATCACAACCACAGCGCCTAGAAGAACTACCCAAAAGTTAAAACTCACTACGAAGAAGCGTTTGGGGACCACAACAAAAAAGCACACTACAACTACAAAACGAGTGACAACGTCTACTGGCACAACCAACACACTGACCACATCATCTAAAAAACCTTCCTATCACTATGTGAGCAGTACAACATTTAGACCGTCCGGTTATACCACGAAAAAACCACCAAGTACCTCGTACGTTTATAGTACAACCATATCTAAACGTCCTGGTTCTGGAAGTGTATCCAGTCCTCCACCATATCCAGCAACACGACCACCTAGTGCCCCGACGATCATAGTTCTCGGTTCCACGTTAGGTTCAACAAGTTCAGTTCCTTCACATTACACACCAACCAAGTACACTACTCTACGTCCGAGTACATATACATCGAGTACTAGTACGAAACATCCAGTAACTGTAACAATTAATAATCATATTACTCAACATGTATATAACACAAGTGAAAGACCTTCACCAACCGTACTTATTACACCAAAACCAAGCATTACAACTTCACCATCTATTACAAGTTACTTTGGCGATGACACTGAATCGCAAACGACGAATGGGGATAATCTAATAAATTTCCCGCCAGTGCGTAATCCTAATTTGAATATGTCAGTGCCAATTTTCGATCAGGATAATGATATAACCACGCCTGATTTTATTGAGGATGCTGCTTTAGACACGAAAGTTGAATCGTTTGTTAACAAAATCATTGCTGGTCTGCAAGAACCATTCGATGGTTTGAAAGACATTGTATACAGTGGTGTTAATAATAAAACTGTCGCTGAGACAACAACAAAGAAACCAGTTAAGAAAACCACTACGAAAACAACTAAGAGGACAACAACAAAACCTCCGTCTACGACAACAACCACTTCGAAAACAACAACAAAACGTATTCGTACGACAAAGCCGACTGAAAAGAAAAAAGTGACAACCATTCCAACTACGGAGAGTTATATTGAACATGATGATGTGAGTCAGGACTACAGATCCCGTAAGTATCCCAAATTGTATTTAATCATTGATGCGAGTATGATAATATTAATGTTTCAGAATGTGGTATTAGACCTTTAGTGAAAACTGGCCGAATTGTTGGCGGTAAAGGTGCAACCTTTGGTGAATTTCCATGGCAAGTATTGGTACGTGAGAGCACCTGGCTGGGGTTGTTTACGAAGAACAAGTGCGGTGGCGTGTTGATTAGCAGCAAGTATGTGATGACAGCGGCGCATTGCCAACCCGGCTTCCTTGCATCCCTAGTCGCCGTCTTCGGCGAGTTTGACATCTCTGGTGATCTGGAAGCGAAGCGTGCTGTGAGCAGGAACGTTAAGCGCGTCATCGTCCATCGACAATACGATGCGGCTACTTTCGAGAATGATTTGGCCTTGCTAGAGCTGGAGCATCCGATTCAGTTCGACGCGCATATAGGTGAGTGTGACGCTTCTCCTTGTTCGGCATCTTTACATTGCCGGTCTGCCGCATTCGCATTCATTGCGACGAAGAGTGAAAGACTCTTCTTCCATTACTAAGCGTAGAAACCAGGTTAGCAATCCGCCAAATATTTGCGATTCAATCGCTAGGGCATCATTCGCGTAGATGTGAAAGTACAAGCAAACGCAAAATGTGAAATTCGTACGAATTTCGTACGCGTGAAAGTACATACGTTTCATGACTGCGCAAATATTTCGTCGAGCTGAAATGGCGGTGAAATTGCAAATGTATCACATTATCAAATTAAAAACATTCATTAATTAATCCGCGACATACTGCTAATTGGTACTGACATGTCAATTAATCACATTACGTGGGTTGTTTTTTTTATGTAACGCGTTCAAGCAGTTCCGATTTGCCTGCCACATGACCACGAGGATTTCACCGGGCGCATGGCAACCGTCACGGGATGGGGTCGGCTAAAGTACGGAGGCGGCGTGCCGTCCGTGCTGCAGGAGGTCCAAGTTCCGATCATGGAAAACGCCGTCTGCCAAGAGATGTTCCGCACGGCTGGCCATCAGAAGGTCATTTTAGATTCATTCCTCTGCGCTGGCTACGCCAATGGTCAAAAGGATTCTTGTGAAGTATGTCACTTTCATTGTTTGGTCATCATTTATCATGGTTACCAAGTTAATTCCAATTCAAAGAAAGAACCTAGCACGAAAAGCCAGTTTACGTTGAAATCATTCAATGTTTTACTTGCCATTTTAGGGTGACTCCGGAGGACCATTAGTTCTGCAACGTCCTGATGGTCGTTACCAACTTGCAGGCACCGTATCCCATGGCATTAAATGTGCTGCACCCTACTTGCCTGGTGTCTATATGCGGACGACGTACTACAAACCATGGATCGAGTCAATCACCGCGGTGCATTAGGAGCTCAATGCGGATATTCCAAATGCATGACCATGCTGAAGATGCAGTAGTGAAATGGACGGAAATTGCAGAGATTACAATCATTATGGTGCATTTAGAGCAGTAAACTCGAATATTACTCTGATAACATCTAAAACTGCACTAATTCGAACACTCCAAATGCATTCATGATTATGCAATTAAAATTTACATTAAATATGTGCGCGAATAAACTTTGTGAAGTTAATCAACAAAAACAATTACGGTGTTAATGATAAAACCGGACAATTTGTTATATGATGATATGGTACACCTAATAACCCGATATTAAGTTATAACCATGATGATGATGAAACAATTCAATTAGTGATTGATTGAAATTGATGTTGACGAAATTAATAACTGTAAAATGTATCTTGTTAATAATTTGATGTATAAATATTTATTTATTTATTTGTTTACAGAGAGTATTGTATGTATGCATAATTAAACGGTTAATTCTACGTAATTAAAAATAAATTATTGATAACGAAGCGAATGACAAAACGTTTGTTCTATTAATACATGTCAATATTTGTTATAACCGGCAGCCATCAACGAATGCAATTATTCGAGTAATCGTGTTGCAGATTAATTTGAATAATTTATTTATGACAAACAGAAAAGAAAGAAATTCAAAAGGCACAGAGCATGATTACGCAAACAGACTGCGCGCGTTGTGCTTTTGTTTTTCCGCCTGAGATAAAGCTTAATTGAACGGCAGTAGCGCCATTTGCACGGGGGCCTGCAGCGACGGCAGTATGGGGGTTAGTTTATTATTTTGATAGTGCGCGCGGAAATGAAAGCGTCGGTGTGTGTGCGCTAGACGGGGGCGGCCTGGGAACTGTGGCGGGTACCATTTTCTTCCATTTCCTGCTGGCTGCCCCCGACAGGAGACACTCGCACACGCGGGCGGCGAGCGCAACATGGCCACTCCGAGTCGCAGCCGCCTACGCGCGCAAAATTCTAGGACTCTCGATTCGTCCGAGCGGCGGTCGCACGCCGAACATAAACGATCGCTGCCGGCAGCCGCCGTCTCAGTCCCTCATATATATTTAAGCGGCGCGTATGGATTACTTCAACTGCAGTACAAGCCATCGCGACTGCCGTTGCTATTGTTGCCGTTGCCGCCGCCGCCGCCGCCGCCGTCGCACACACTCAATCGAATATTCATTCCTCCCGCACTCGCTCCACGCACACTCGATCGTAAACTTGCCTGCGCTCCTATATCCTGCATCCCGGGAGCATCATATCCAGTCAATCATTCGACCGTACCATTGTCCACTCTGGTCCATCAATCATCGAACATCACCTGTTTGTGCAAGTGAACCACACGAAACTTCAACAAAAGAGCAAAGCAAAGCAGGTTCTGTGGTTAGTGTTGGCGGCGCTACCGACGGTGAACAACATATTTCAATTTTTTAAACGTTGGTAAGTCATGATATTCCTATTATAGTAAAAGTTGATACGAAATCTAAATTGTTAAGAAAAATCTAACCTTGGATAAGTGAGTTATTAAAAGTTTACATTTTCATATTACATGCAAAGTTATAACTTACTTTTTATAACCATGTAGTTACAACCACATAGAAAGTTTGTTCATTTGTTCAAGGGATTTAGCTAACACGGGTATCGCAATTTAAACAAATGAAAATTCTCATCCCTTTACCATAAACTGACGTCATCAAAATATAAAAAATATAGCAATACATTATTCACTTAATCAACACTCTGTGCTCGCATATGCGTTTTTCGCAGTTTAACCCTCAAAGGGGTGGCTGTAAAAAATGTAATTAAAAGTGGATTCGCTACACTTTGTCTTTTCATGCTTGAAAAGATTTAATCTTTATTTTTGCGCTGTTTTACATAATTCTTCCGAGAATTAATTAATTCTTCAAACTTTGGTTTTATATTTACGTATTTTTTGTTAATTAATTAAAAATTAAATTAATCTTGTTTTTATACCTTGGTGAGATATAAATTTTCGCAAGGTTGGATACTTGAATAATCCGGAATAACGATATCTATTTTTAATAATTAAGTCGCAAAAGCAACACGTAAATTGGAGTTCTTTTCCATACGTTTTTGTTTTATTTTTAGCTCATTTAACGCCAGACGAACGCATTTTTCGTTGATAACCTCTCATTAAATATGAGTGCCAGTCATTCTTACTGTAATAAATTTCGGCAAAAATGAGAAAAATAATGCGTGTGCATAATTAACTAATTACCTTTATTACACAATTCGTTCAAAGTGTCATTTGTGCCGTGAATATAATACTTGTGGCGCTAATTCACAAATAATTGGAGTAGGCTTGTTTATTCTGCGAAATTAATAGCAGAAACATAAAAACAATCTGGGAATCTGATTGTGTGATAAATAGTGTGTGATGGTATAAAAAATTATTGTCAATAACAAGACAGTTGAAAATAAATTATAGTAATTTTTTTGTTATTAACGTGGGTGCAGTAAAGTGTTTCTGAAAATAGTTATATTTTGAATAAAATCAAATGATGGAAATTTTTATGACTTTTACAAATTGCAACGAATTTTATTTACTTTGATGATATTTTTAAAAATCTTACAACTCCACATCAAAGCTAAAAATCCATATCTCTAATAACATAAAGTTCGTAATTTGCTAGTTTTGATGACAGTTGAGCAATGAGTATTACAGCACGTGCCGTCAGAGCATAAAATACGCATAACTTTCTTTGCTCTTCGATCAATCGATAATAAAAGTGCGATGAAACTGCTTGAATATCCTGAATATCATCAATCAATGTACTCCTTAGCATGGTAACGCATGGTAACCAACGGTAACGTATATTGAAATTGTATTATTCCTGCTACTGTTTGCGTTATGAGCGGCGCAAAGTGAAGAACAAACGTTAGTGCAATGTTATAAAGCACGTCAAGAACGAAGCAATAACTTGGCGCACTGCATGTGGTAGTGAAAAGCACTCATGTGCTCTTCATATTTATCTTCATTTTCGTAAGAACATATTCAGCTCATGCTCTCATTTCCCTTCATGTTTCCCTGCTGGCAATTTGCGCTCCCGTCCTGCGAATTGCGCGTCTTGCCTACGAAACAGACAATTTCGATGCGAATCACACACCTGAGCCGCTTTATCCCCTCGTTTCCTTTATGTCTTCTACCTTTTATCATTAAATTTCTTCGCTTCCTTCTTTCCCAACAAGTTTTCACTATAGGCAACTTTCAAATGCTGTTTCAAAATTCAATTTCCGATAAATGAGTTTCCAGTAGGTTTATTTTATTTGCGATATTTTTCGTATATGGAATAATTGTACTTAATATGCCGTAAATTGTTACAGCGGAAAACTCAAGCAATGAAGGCAATTATTGCGTTACTTGCTCTCTGCCTGCTTGGCCGCCAAACGGAAGCCTGGGGCGGCTTGTTTAACAGATTCTCTCCGGAAATGCTTGCAAATATGGGTTATGGGGCCCATGGCGGTGGTTTACCGGTAAACAGCTTTTTACATGCAATCCTATAATATGCTGAGTCAAGGGTTTATTTCCTTGAGATTATATTTATATATTCAAACTAACATTTCACATGGCCACTTTGTTTCCATAGAGAGGTGCTGACGATGGAATTCTCGAGGAATTCGAAGTTGAAGAGGATCCTGATTCGTGCTACGGTCGCAAATGCAGTGCAAATGAATTTTGCTGTCCTGGACAAATATGCATTGATGTTGATGGAAGTAAGTACAATATAGCGAAATAGTAAAAATATTATTTCATCTTTTATGAAACACAAGTGAACAGGATATTATCAGCCTTTGTATAAATAATATGGTTAGCAATTTTCTAAATTGCTCATTTGCTACAATTAATTAAAAAGTTAATGAAGATTAATCGAAATGAATTGCATGAAACTTAATTGCGCAGGATAATCTCGCCATGTCATTCAGATAAATAACGAAACAGGGTAGGAAAAACATGCAAGTCAGCATTGAAAAGTAGCGACGCAGAAGGCAACATGATAATAATGTAAATTGTGCAAATGGCCATAATAAACGTCATAATCCATTTCATACTTTGCGATTATTTATCGCAAGTCCCTGAACATTTGCACTTTACTATTTCCGCGACGTATAAATACGCAGCACTAATGAATTGGGTTTTCAATTCTTGGAATGTTTAATGGAAAAATCACGCTAGAATATTGATCCGATATAATATAAATGCAAATGTTCCTTATTCTTCTATTGTAAACGATTTTTTTCATTTCATATTCAAATCAGTGTGGTACTAAGAATTTTCATATTATATTGAATGGATTCTTTTCTTCCAGTTTTTGGACAATGTCTTTTCACTTACGGTCGACGTGTTGGTGAGCTCTGCCGTCGGGACAGCGACTGCGAGTCGGGTCTGGTATGTGCTGAAGCCGAACAAGGTGTCTCGACGCGCGTCTGCCGCCCCCCAGTACAACAGGACAAGCAATACTCCGAACCGTGCAGCATGTCTAGTGAATGCGACATCTCCAGAGGATTGTGCTGCCAACTTCAGCGACGTCATCGTCAAGCTCCGCGCAAGGTACGTGCTTGTTTTATTTGTATTCCAGCCATTTGTTACAATTCCTTTGTTTGTTTTCAACAAATACGCGAAACCGTAAAAGGCAACCTAAACAAACAACAATAAATAAAATTACTCAATACTCAATAATAAATGTTGCGCATGGCGGCGGCAGGATATCCTGGAAAATTAATTAAGAGAGTTAATTGAATTTGGCAAATTGACAGCAAACAACGACGATCTATTTGCAACCGGTTAGCTCGATGATTCGCTCAGTGTAACCTAAAAAGATCACACGTCTGCTGCGCCGGAAATTAGGTCGTGGCCTAGATTCCAGCATACACCCCACGGGAACATCAGTTGCATGCAAATGGGATATGAAACAGGAACATTTCAGCTGCTGCCCCACACCTTGTATAAATAATATACGCAAACAGCGTCGGGGGAGAAATGTTTAATGCATTATTAATTTATAAATATCACATGTAGAGTCTTTGATTTTAGTTTTGAAGTTTGTTTTACCTCTTGCTGTTGTTTGTTGCCAGGTCTGCTCCTATTTTAAGGATCCGTTGGTGTGCATAGGACCAGTAGCATCCGATCAGATCAAGAACTCCATTCAACACACCGCAGGCGAGAAGCGCTTAACAGGTTTGACAAATTTCAAACGTCCGATGCACTAAATAACAAAAATCAGCAAACAAAACAAAAACTAAGTAGCGTAACAGACGTACAAAAAAACGTAAGGTAACTAAATTACTCTAAACAAAGAAATGAAAACTCCCCAAATCAAAAATGATGAGCACGTAGAAGAAACTCCCTAAAATGAACACATTATATATTCATTCGAATTTCGTTGGCTGCTTTTCCAAACCAAAGTAAATTTACATTAGTTTTTGACCCAACTGAGCCGGAAGCATGAAAGGATAATAAATACTTGTTAGATGAAGGATAATTGAAATAAATGAATAGAAGCTATAAATACTCGCAAGGGTGGAAAGCTGCACGACGGGAAAACTAATTTAAATTTATTATACTTCCTCCAAACATTAAATGTCAGAAGTTTTAAAGGAAAGCAGCCTTTTAAAGATCAGAGTATTATCTAATAGGTATCTTCTCAAATGAGTAAAGACAAGTGAAACGCGATATCAAATTAATCACATACATATCAACTATTTAAACGGGAAAATTTATTGCTGTCAAGTCTAATATAAACGTAATCTTGATAGATTTAATGAATTTATTGATTAATTAAATTGACTTGTTGCTTAACCCTAATGTATATGAAATAAGATAAAATCCAAAGAAATCCATGGCTGAGGCATTTCTATAGTATGTATTTATTATCATTATTTATATAAAGTAAACTAAACTAAACAAAATATTCAACTACTGCATCATATGTTGGATAAACACAATAATATTCCATTTAATAATTAAAACTATTTCATAATTATCAACGGAATATTTAAGGTGTTAATTAACATATAATTGCTCTAGTGAAATAAGCTGATAAAATTTAAAAATATATGGAAAGTATTGAAAGAAAAGATAAAAGAAAATGAAAAGGATTTAGTCTATACGTTTATCAATGTGTATATCAATGTAATTAAGGTAAATCTTATCAAGAAGATGAATATTTTGGGCGTAAAATAAGAAACCAAAACATATCAGAATATTGTGACTCTTAAATTAATTAACTAATATATTTGCGATAAATATATATTTAAAATGATAAAGATACAAATATAACGAGCAGTAATGCTTCATTTTCGATTCTCTATTACATAATATCTGTGATGTTAATCTATTATTGTTTCTATTATCGTTCTTACTATTATTAAACTGAAAAACAAGTACAGATGTCAAATTAAAGTAATGCAAATGACGAGAAGGTGATCTTTATTGATAGATGGAAATATAAAGAAACTTGAAATATATTTATTCATTGTTATACAATTCCAAATGTTTAAATAATGGCTGGACATGCATTTATTTTCGTAGAAATTTGTATTGCACAACAGCAAGATTTAAAAAGAGGGCCTATTCATTTTGTTTGCTGCTAAAACAATTCTACAAATTTATTGACGACCATTGTGTTATCAATTGATTCGTTGATGCAACTAAACATATCAATGCAAGGCAACTACTTGTATTTACAATGTACTTAATGTGTAACAAATACATATCATTACTATATTCAAAGAAAGCAAAAGAAAAAAGATATATACTATATTATACATGGAATATATAGAGATATTTAAATATATACATATCTAATAGTATATAATATATACAAAGCAAATAAATACTTATTTATTGAAGATGAAATCTCATGATGAAAAGAATGTTATTAGTATTATATAATTAAATTATACAGGTGAAAGCGACAAATGACAGATTACAAACGGAGATCAAACACGAGGATATCAGCTTCTTGAAATTGATAAAACTGATAAGTGATTATTATATTGTACTCGTACTTACTTATTATTGTAATTAATGTAATGAAATTACTGAAATTAATAAATGTCTTGAGCAACTACATAGACCTATTTCAGTGGGGGTGTTGGTAAACAAAAATTCAATTGGATTTGGTAGACAAAAGTCAATTTAATTAAAATTTTAATTATTTACAGCAATTCACAGAAGGAGTTCTGTTGCCGACAACGACATACATTCAAGCAATTCGAAATTCAATCAAATGAACATGTTTGTCAGCTGGTCGTATAAAAAGGAGCGAAGAAATTAGCCTCTTGTTGTTGTAAAGTGGCAGAGGATGAAAGATTAATGTTGGCACGATCTTCCTACCGGGAGGCCACTGTAAACGTTGAGATGCTTAGTGGCAGAATGGATAGTTGGGGCATGAGTGTGGATCAACGCCAGCTGGGACAGCAGCAGCATGAGCAGCACCACCATTCCATGCTCCAGCATGTCCACCATTCCAGCCGCCGGCACCAGCACCACCGTTCCAGCCGCCATCGCCGGCACCACCATTGTCCCAGGAGTTGTAGTTTTGGCTCACATCACCGTAGGCACCAGCTTCCTGAAGACCTTCGCCGCGGTAGTCACCATCGCCAGTGTATTCGCCACTGTCAAGGCCATTTCCGTTCCAGTTACCACCATGGTCTCCGCCGTTCCAGCCACCGTTCCAGCCGCCACCGGCTCCAGCGCCATTCCATCCACCGCCGGCTCCTGCACCGTTCCATCCGCCGGCGGCATGACCACCATTCCAACCGCCGTTCCATCCTCCTGCTCCGGCAGGGTTGGCTGCAACTGCTGGGTTGTTGCAGTGTGGATAGTTAGGGCATGCTTGTGGGCTAACACCGGCTGGATATTTATCTGCTGGGCTTCCACCAGCGAGAGGTCCATGCCATGCGGCCAACGCAACTCCCATGGAGCACGCAACGATTACCTAAACATATTAATCCAAAATTAAATATCCAAAGGATCACAAAGAGGAATTTGAACGAAACACTCACCAGTTTTACAAACATTTTAGTGTCGTGTGTTGTCGTCTTGCTGTACAATTACACAGTGACGGTCCATGGAGTAAATTAACAGTATTTATACTGTACCACGACCACCACACCCTGGTTAGTATTTGCTGCCTCTTGCTGCAATCATTTTTGCCGTCTTTTCTCTTTCTTTCCTCCTTCGTCGTCTGCGCATTGCACTCTCGTCGCGCAGATCGCAAATGCTGGGACAATCGTAATAAATGTAACATACGCACAGCAACAAACAATCTAGCTAACAATTTTTAGCACCGTTCCCACACAATACAGCCGCACACGGCGATAAAGAAAAATCTATTTAATAGAACTGCAACTCAGCCACCTTCACATAATGTCATTGCACATGCCATTGCATTGCTAATAAGTCATATTGAATTGAAATTAATTCAAACCAAATCAGTCACATCTCAAATCATCCACAACAAATGCCATCCTATGCGAGGAGACGAACAAATATCCTCACATAAAAGTAGTTGAAAAAGAATTTACCACATGCGTTGAAACATGTGTGTAATTGAGAAAAAAATCAAAATACCTTAGTGAGGTGAGGCTCTTTTCCCTCTTCCTTCCTAGCCGCTAGATATGCATAGGAGAATTGTGGGAGATCATGAAACATGACCTTATTATTATGATTATTATGCCGATTAGCAAATAATTGTCATTCGGTTTGCTTCTCGTGCACAAAACCTTTTTTGGTCCGGTCATAAACAACAAGGATAATTGTCTTTGGCAAGCGTCATTCAAAGCGTGGCGTTTCGATTATTCGTGCGCTTGACAAGTGCACCGCACATGTAGATGAAAAATCCTAGAGTCAGAGTCAAGAAGGCTCTAGGTGTGTGCGTTATGCATGAATTATGAGTGACGCGTGTCGGCGGCGCACAACAATTACAAAACGCTTCAATTTGATCCAAATCATTCGCATGGTGCATGCCCAGCGAATGAAATGGGAAAATGTCTATGTGTGCGCAAATTGCAGCTCTTGTTGACCGTTCAAGGACAGCTATGTGGAAAGTACTAATTTTATTCTGATGATATTTAAATTGTTATTGATTTTTACACAAGTATTCGGATTTAACCACGTTCTTTCTAAGGCGCTGCTGACAATTGTGCGTTGTTATTAAAAAATTTTGCGGTTTCAGAAGTATGGCAAAAACGATGTAACTAGTTGGAAAATAGTAAACGCATGAATGCCACCATAAAATCACTTTGTTTAATAATTTAATGCACAATTATGTATTAATCTACATATACACATGCAATAATTGCAATTGCCAACGAAGGCAGCCAAGGATTTTCTCTTGTAGTTCTTTCCAGCCATTCCTGCGCATAGTTGAATGACAAAAGTCTTGGAATTCATAATTTCAAAGAAACGCCGTTTAATACTCAAATATATTTTGTATCTAATAAAATTGGCAAATATTTTAACTATTTTAGACTATGATGAAAGTACAACAACATCACGCAAACAGTTAATAAACATTTACCTACCTTTAATTGACGTGAAATTAATTTTTATTTGCATGATTGCTTCGTTTTTGTGTTCTTGAACGCTGAATACATTCTTGGACGGTGTTACAGTTTGCTTTTGCATTCGTTATTTATCTGTAGTACAAAGTTAAGGCGTGCGTGAATGCAGATATCATTGCGTTAATCAGCATCAACCGGATTTATTAGCTATTGATCACCCACATTTATTAGAAATACAATCAGTTGATAATAAATAATATTTATATGTATAAATGTGACTTAGAATTAATGCAACATTTTTTGAAAAACATTTCAACCTTATATTACTAAAGTATTCTACTAGATTGCAATGCAATACAGTTATTGAACTGCAATTGAATACATTATTCGACATCGTAGATTGTTCTCATTATAATAATCAATGCAAATATTCTATGGAGCAACCTAGGAGACAAATGCACTTTACTGCCCATAGCAATGATAATACTAGGTACATGAAACAATTGAATGCACAGCATATTCAAATGAAATTAGTACGCACTTCTTGCACTTTGCCAATCGATCGTGGTAGGTGGTTGAAGGTGCATTAAATTATGTTGTCATTGTTATTGCAAGAGTTTTTTGTGACATTTTGCATGACTTATTCTCATAATAATGCAAATTTGTAGTAATTGATAGGAGGTCTGACTTACTAGAAACTAAAATTTACCATTTTCGCTATTAACTCCCGAGTTATCGGTGCATAGTTGGGAGGCATACGATATGACGTCACGTGGATTAAAATCGTGCAGGTTGGTCACTTTGACGTAAATGTTTCATACATGTACCTTGCTCGCTGAGTGTTGTGCAATTATTCATTGCATGCTTGCATGCATGCAATACAAACGCCAGCAGAGTATCGGACACATTAGCTTATTACAATGCCGCACAATTTGATTCAATTAACATCACATCAAGCATTGTTTATCTAATTATGCATTCGTTTAAGCGCTGTTTACAATATCAGAAGTTTCAATAATAAATTAAGGTACCTATTTTTAGCAAGTTTTCTTATAATTAATATGCGTGTATAATTAAACATGTCAAGTACATGTTCACGTGCTAATTCATTTTTATTTTAGAGCGCTTTCGGAATGAGTGCAAAAACGCGTGTGTAGCGCAATGCGCAGGGATAGACTTGTGGCGCATTTGAGAGCATTTTGTCGCATACTTCATTATTACATTATTATTTAAAATGAATACTTGACGGAAATATCAAGGTCTCCAGACCCTGACTTACTTGCGCACCTAATAGAAGAGTCTACATATACACGTTTTATCGACACACACGCCTTTTAGTCCAACGATTGCATTCTGCAGACATGCATCTATGCATGTGGCAATGCAGTGATCAGAGAGGCAGCGACAGCCTGGAACAAAATGAGGAAATCACAAGAAAGATCATAAAACTCTGTATTGACTCAATAATACTCTTGCACTCTCTTCTACATTTTGATCGAATTCATTGATTGTAAATGGATTTTACTGACCATAAATGCATTAATTAGCATATATATAGCACAAATTAAAACCGCTGTGGAAAAGGTGCGTGCAAATTGCTGACCAATTATAATTTTTACGTATATTCTAAAAGTAATAAAATTGATGCGCTGCTTATTAAAGAATTTTAATTGGTTATATTTCATTTTCATTAAAGTGTGTTTTCAGATGGATTTAGTTTGCGTAATTTGAAATAATTAAAGTAATAATTGTCAAATATATTTGGACACTTAGCTCTTGAAAAACATTTGAAAAAGTTTTAAACTGTTCCCAGAATGCATACCGCCATCTAACCACTATATACTAAAGTTATACTAATTTCACTGCCAGCGGAACAACCTTCAGTCTGTAAGATAACCACAAATTGTCTACGAATATCTGACTAATACCCAAAGCATTCTCAATCATGGTAAATTAGTTTATTTTATTAATTCTTTAATAATACTTATTGTCAAACCACGCAATTGTTCTGATTATATTTCTTCGTTGCAGGCGATGTATACTGAAGACCAGATGGCTGGTAAGTAACTTATAAAATCATTAAAACTAATTGAATTTGGGTTATCTTTGTAATGCCCCACCTATTTGTACATTTACAACTGCTTTTAACCATTTATTCCTGCAAATCTTTTACATTACTAGTAATTGTTAATGTTGAAAAAGATTTATGAACATTTAAATTTAATTTAGGTAAATTTGGTATAGATATTATAAGTATGAATCATAAACCTGAATGTGGCCCTTTGTCAATAACATGTTACCAGTTGCTGGTTGTCTGTAAAATAACTAAGAACAGATTAAGCCTATGGACTTGTTTCCATCTTGGGTCAAGCAGCACATTGAGTTGTATGTGATTTTTTGACCATTTATGGTCACAAACTTTCAACTTGTCTTGCTGTTGGCTGGTGGTGTGGACAAGTTATTTGTGAAACTTCACTCAGTAGTGCTGGACTTATTGTGACAAATAGTCTCTTAAACTCAAAAAAATGTATTTGTATGATTCATGGAGTAAAATAAGCTTTTCATCAGTAGAAGGTGTGTGCATTACATGGCAATCAATGATTTTCATGTCTGTTTGTTTATAGAATTCCAAGAAGCATTTCAACTGTTTGATAATCGTGGTGATGGCAAAATCCATGTGTCACAAATTGGTGATGCACTAAGAGCACTAGGACAAAATCCAACTGAATCTGATGTTAAGAAGTATACACATCAACACAAATCTGATGAGCGTGTCTCCTTTGAAGTTTTCCTTCCAATTTATCAGGTATATACAATTATCAGCTTTAAAGCAGCAAATTTTTTCACAAAATCATTCTTTTAGCAAATATCAAAGGGGCGTATCCCTGACACAGCAGATGATTTTATAGAAGGATTGCGTCACTTTGATAAAGATGGTAATGGCTACATTAGCTCTGCAGAGTTACGTCATTTGCTCACAACGCTTGGTGAAAAATTAACCGACGACGAAGTGGAACAATTGTTACAAGGCCAGGAAGACTCCCAGGGCAATGTCAACTATGAAGATTTCGTTCGTTTAATTATGTCTGGTTAAATCAGTTCATATTAAAAATTTCCTTTATGCATTTGCAACCAAATTTTATACTATTTAAAAGTATTTATTTAATATTAGTGATTCATAATTTTGGTTACAATAAGTGCCTTTTTTCCACTGCAGTTGAACAATTAATATTATAATGGGATAGGGATTTATCATTCCAATTAAATGAGCATTTAAATTCAAAATTATTTTTATCTTAATTTTCTAGTTTATAGTAGTTATGCAGATGGTGGGAAAATAGAAGTATAATTAGCTTACCAAGTCGTTTTTATTACATAGTTTGGATATACAATGAGCCAATATATTCTCCAGAATATTATTATTTTAAAATTACCAACTACAGATCAAGAGTTTATGTCTTAGCTACAATAAAATGCCATAACAATCGTTTGTTATGGGATGAATTTATGAATTTAAAATTTTTTCCTAAAAAAAACGCTGTATTTGTATTATTATTTATACATATATTCCTCACTGTACCTCTTGGAATTGCAAAACCATCATATAAAGTGATTTTGTCTTTCTTATCATCTATGTGTAAGTGTCCAATGCCTTCAATAACTGTAAAGAACTAAAAAGTTAAATAATTAATAATTCAAAATGTTGTTAATAAATTTGCATACTTATATTGTTATGCAAAGCATC
The DNA here is from genome assembly GCA_963978815.1 of Aleochara curtula. Classification (NCBI taxonomy): domain Eukaryota; kingdom Metazoa; phylum Arthropoda; class Insecta; order Coleoptera; family Staphylinidae; genus Aleochara; species Aleochara curtula. Next base: position 10,817,543 of record OZ022216.1, on the reverse strand, counting down.
TACATTTTTCCACTCAAGAAAAATTTCTATTTAAATAGGTGTATGTCATATACAACCTATTCAGGTAAATGCAACTAAAGAAATAAACTTACAGTAGTAAAATTTGTACAGAAAGGGCCACAGGTTCCACCAGGTTCAACAATTATCCAACCATAGTTACCCATATTAAATACTTTTGTTGTTACACAATGTTTAATCATTTCCATAGCATTTTCTTCTGCTGCTTTATTGACATTGTTTATGTTCCCATGTGCATGAATAGTTGGTATTTCAGTCATTTGTATTTCTTGAAGTTTTCTTTCAAGCTGTTTTATTTTCTTGTTAAGCTTTCTCATTCGCACACTATACCTCCTCTGATTAGTGGTTATTTCTCTACTTTCTTGCAATAAACTAACCCCCTCATGTTTTTGTTTTAATTTTATCTTTTCATGCTTCGAGTTATATCTAGCCATGGTTCAGATCATTAAATAAAACAGCTTATCCAATTTTCCTAGTGTGTCCTAGAAATAATTATATAATTAATTAAAACCGTCTTTATCTCTCTAAGGAGTAAATGCATTGTTACAATAATATTATATTAAAAATGTTTGTAAACATACAAACTATAACCAAACATTTAAGCAGTATAACGGCTATTCCCGCTTCACACAAACAACGCTGCACGCCCCGATGTTACCCAACACCATACAAACTGCATGGTGCTGCGCGGCGCTGCGCGGTTGCGCGCGTAACCAACTGAATACAATATGTATGCAGAAAATCATGTTAGGATACGCATATACCAATTCAGATCAGTTCTCTGGTTCTCAACCACTATGTCGTCGCATTTGTGCGTGCCGCCAAATTGTCTTGATACAACCAATCATGGTACAATTAACTTCCAAATTTTTGGATCATTTGAAAATATTAGCAAGCAATTTAATAATGAATTTTAAAAAATTTTCGTTTGCAATAAACAAAACACGCAGGTCTACCTAGCGTCAATTGAGAGCGCCAATGGTATTGTGCAAAAGGCTTTCGATCATGTTATCGCAAAAACGATGTCTCGATGAAGTATAAATGCAACATGAGCTAAATAACCGCGAGAATTAAATACATGTCTGCAAATTGTGTTGCGAAGAAATATCCATAGATTTAGAATTTCTAGATGGAGCGGCGCTGTCAAAAATTAATGCGTCAGGGCTCTGACACGGTTATGGAAAATGATAAATTTTGTGATTTTGATCCCAAAAGACATCGATAGGTCTGTACCCGCTGTATTTTTCCAAATTTTCTAATGTAGGCTACATGTTTGACTAATTTATAATTTGACATTTCTTAAACTATGTTTTCCGAATGATCAAGTATGCTAGTAGATTGTTTCTTGTGAAAATCTTCTTCTTCTTTTTCTTCCTGGTAGGTTGCTAGCCTTGCCTAAGGTGAAGAAGCATTCATAACGATAGTCAACGTGAAAGTTGTATTTCCTTTTTCGTGCATAGAAATAATATCTTGAAAAGGAACCCGAATGTGAACATGTTAGACAAGGATAACAAATAATTAGTTACAATAGGCATCCACAGATGGACGACATTTTTAGAAAATACATTGCGTGTCACTTCTATATCAGTTATTCTATGATTTATTCTATGATATGCGTTAAATGCAAATTTCTTGCCGATTGTTTGCACCACTTTGACTTGAAAGGTTTCGAAAGGCAACGAAGTGATACTTCGTTCATCTACCGTGATCTATCGCAGTGGCTCCCAAAATTGTTACCTGCCTTGGCCTAGGCTATACTGGGCTATACCCAACATAGCGCCGCCCAATAGCAGCGCCCAGCAGCGCCTTAGCGGTTCCTAACCTCTATATCGTTATTATCGGGCTGTGTCATGCTTATGAAAAATGAGAAATTTTGTGATTTTGATTCCATAAGGCATCAATAGGTGTCTTTACCCGCAATTTTTTCCCAAATTTTCTAATATAGGCTACATGTTCCACATATTTTTAAGTTGACATTTATTTAAATAAATTTTTTAAATGATCAAGTATGCTAAAGAATTGTTTTATTGTTAAGTTCTAATTAATTATAAACGCATTATCCAAAAATGTTTGATGTTTCGTGATATACGAGTAACAGTCAATCGTGCAGCAGATTTTTCTTGATATAGTGTTTCAAGGTATTTTTGGAATAATTAGTGTTGCGGAGTTTGTGTTTATAGCAATTTTTGTTATTGCAAATAGCAATTTTCGTAAGTACTTATTTTAAAAATATACTGTAATTTAATTAACCTATTATTATTTTTTAGTCGTTCTATTTCTTGTGTTTTTCGTTTTTTGGTATTTTTTCGTTAATTGGACTGTTTTGCGTTATTGGTTTTTTTATATTTATTGGTTTTTGTTTTGCTTCGGTATTTTGCTTCAGGTATGTGAACCATTTCATAATTTATAATAGTGTCTATTAATATATTAATATATCTGCAGAATATATACCTTCATATCTTAATATGAATAAGAAATGCATAAGCAAGTTTTGCACTGGCTGCACAGATGTAATGTTCAATTTGCCTAGAAATATGGAGAAGCTAAAGCAGTGGATGTCTAAAATTAATTTGAACGAGATTAATGAGCTACCACTTACAACCAGGAAAAATATGCGAATTTGCTCTCGCCATTTTAGCCGTAAGCATTTTTCCGATGATTCGATGTCGAAATTGAACAGGAATGCCGTGCCCGATCAATGTTTAAGTGTATCAGAACGTAAGTCTAGTTATTTTAATAAATTTAATTAACTCCTATTAATTATGTTTTTGTAGATACTACAATTAAATCAGATACACATACAATAATCAATACTAATAATAGCGGAAGAGTGCAGGAATGTGAGTTTTGCATTATTAAATAATTTACACATTTTCTAATCACATTTGCATTTATAGATGATTCTGAAATTACAAAATTATGCGAAGTATTAAATAAATCGCCAGCTCTTCCTTCCACATCTCACCAGTCTCCCACCCCTGAACCTGCCAAGCGTGTTGTCCCTTGTAAGTTTTATCTATCCTTTTATTAAGGTAAAACTATAAATTTACTATTATTTTTTTTATAATTGATTAAGGTCCCAAGCATTCGAAGAAGAGAACTAGTATTAAGAAATCAAAAAAGATTGTCAAATTATCCAAATTGCGCAAGTTAAATTATCGTGAAGTTAAATTTATTGAGAGTTTGGACAGACTTAGTTAGCCTGTCCAAAAAAAAATCTGTGCAAAATGGCTAATTTAAACTGGCTTTGGCAAACACAAATTAATAGATGAAACAAATATTAGAAATTTATATTATTTCTTAAAATTCAATTTTATCAATTTAATTGTAAAACACGAAAAATGCAGACGTATAATTGCATCATACATATTGTAGTATATCTTTTGTATAAAATTGCCTATGCTTAAATAAATATGAATTTAAGCAAATTATCTGTATCTTTACTGTTGTTTGAATAAATTCGAATATATGAATATGGGATGGAAAAGGAACCCGCATGCAATTATATTAGAGAAGGATAGAAAATGATTAGTACCATAAGGCATCCACAGATGAACGACATTTTTAAAAAATACATTGGGTGTCACTTCTAGGTTATTATTGGTTATTAAGCTTTTGCTGCAATCAGCTGCAATTAACAGTGAGTGATTTAAAAACCAGTTTTTGGTAAACTTTGTAGTTATAATCAGTTGAAATAATTTAAAATGGCTGCATTTGAAGGTATACTACAAATAAATATATTCCTATGATAGTAAAGGAATGGCTGTGTTTTAGAATTTGGTGTCCTCCCTGAAATTGGTAATGCTGTTGATGAATTAGATTGGACGTAAGTTAAGACATTAGTATGTGACTGAGGTAATTAATATAATCCTTTATGTGACTAGCTTGCCCACAGACATTCAAGCAGAAAGCATTCCTCTCATTCTTGGTGGTGGTGATGTTTTGATGGCAGCTGAAACTGGCAGTGGCAAAACAGCAGCATTCTGTTTACCAATAATTCAAATAGTATGGGAAACTCTCAAAGATATTCAATCTGGAAAAGCAGCAAAAGCTACCTCTGCTACAGGTCTGTCAATGCAATCATTTTATCCATATCTTAATTTAATTAATGGTACCTTAAACTAGCACCTGTATGGACAATGTCTATACTGGATAGAGGCAGTGCAATTGCTGTATCACCAAATGGATTGAGGGTGCAATCTCGTGAACAACGTGAATGGCATGGAACACGTTGCACTACTGGTGTTCAAAGTGGCAAATGGGCATTTGAAAGTACAGTTACAGATGAAGGGCTTTGTAGAGTTGGCTGGTCAACCCTGCAAGCAAACCTGGACTTAGGAACCTGTAGATTTGGATTTGGTTTTGGAGGCACTGGGAAGAAATCAAACAACAGGCAATTTGATGATTATGGAGAATCATTTGGCAAATCTGATGTTATCAGTTGTTTGCTAGATCTTGACAAAGGAGAAATCAAATTTTTTAAAAATGGAATTGATTTGGGCACAGCTTTTGTCTTAAATAAGCAAGTAGCAAACTGTGCTTTTTTCCCAGCAGTGGTTTTAAAAGTATGTACTAAGATTATTTGAGATTTATTATAACACACTTTGGGCATTAACTTTTAGAATGCTGAGATGGAGTTTAATTTTGGTGACAAACCATTTAAATATCAAATTCCAAGTGGGTTTAAGCCAATTAATGAAGTACAGAAAGAAAAAATTGTAACCAATTCAAATGGACAGAATATGGCTGTTACAAAACCATCAAAAAATGCACCACAAGCAATTATTATTGAAGTAAACTACTTTACAATTCTTAAATACAATGTATAATTGTTTGATGATTTTAGCCATCAAGAGAATTAGCAGAACAGACCTGCACTCAAATCAAAAACTTCAAAAAATACATTGAAAATCCAAAATTGCAAGAATTATTGCTTATTGGCGGAGTAAACGTAAAGGAACAAATTTCCGTTTTGCAGAATGATGGGGTCGATATAATTGTGGGTACACCAGGAAGGCTTGAAGACCTTATTCAAGGTGGATATCTTTCCTTGACGAATTGCAGATTTTTTGTTCTTGATGAAGCTGATGGTTTACTTAAGCAAGGTTACAATGATCTGATTGAAAGACTTCATAAGCAAATGCCTAAAGTTACTGCGGATGGGCGACGACTTCAGATGATTGTTTGTTCAGCTACATTGCATGCAATGGAAGTTAAGAAAATGGCTGTGAGCAATTTGAAATATTCAAGAATACATGTACCTTATCATAACGTTTTAGACTAAATTAATGTACTTCCCCACATGGGTAGATCTTAAAGGAGAAGATGCTGTGCCTGAGACAGTACATCATGTTGTAGTGCCAATTAATCCACAAACTGATAGGAGCTGGCACAATTTAAAGCAGCATATTCAAACAGATGGGGTATTTTTTTATATTATTATCAAATAAAAATATTATCCACTTATTACACAGGTACATGGTCAAGATAATGTAAAGCCTGGTGGCACAACACCAGAGACATTAAGCGAGGCTGTGAAGTTGCTCAAAGCTGAGTACTGTGTACGTGCAATTGACGAGCACAAAATGGACAGGGCTATTATATTCTGCCGCACGAAGTTGGATTGTGATAATTTAGAGAGATACCTAAAACAATTGAATAAGAATAAATACTCATGTGTGTGTTTACATGGTGATCGTAAACCAAATGAGCGGAAAGAAAATTTGGAAACTTTCAAAGCCAGTAGAGTAAAGTTTCTCATTTGCACGGATGTGGCAGCGCGCGGTTTGGACATAAATGGCCTGCCATTTAGTAGGTTTTAATACTCCTTCCTTTCAATGTTACTATTAATATTACAAATTTGCAGTAATCAATGTAATATTGCCTGATGAAAAATCTAATTATGTTCATCGTATTGGCCGAGTTGGTAGAGCAGAGCGTATGGGTTTGGCGATAAGTTTAGTTAGCACAGTGCCAGAAAAAGTATGGTATCATGGTGAATGGTGCAAATCAAGAGGAAGAAATTGTTGGAATACCAATCTGACCGAACAAAAAGGTTGCTGCGTTTGGTATAACGAGCCACAGGTATTTGAATGATAATTGCAATTCCACAATTGAACCCATGACTTATTTCAGTACTTGGCTGATATTGAAGAACACTTAGGAGTAACTATACAACAAGTGGGTAGCGATATTAAGGTGCCGCTTGATGAGTTTGATGGTAAGGTGGTTTATGGGCAAAAAATTGCTAAAAGTGGTAGCGATTATCAAAATCATACCGCACAAATGGCACCTGCTGTAGCAGAATTGGCAAAGTTGGAAAGTGAAGCCCAAATGATTTATTTGAAAAGACATCTAGCTGGTATGTAAGACTTTTATTTTTTACATTTATTATGCTTAAAACCTAAGTAAAGAGTCAATTTTTGTATGGTTTCTTCTGTCAGCCCAGTTTTATGAGAATAGAAATTTAATTTATGAGTTTGCCTGCAAATTAAGAATTGGAGGCAATAACGCAATTTCTAATTTCAAACTGCAGTTAATATAAAATATTTCGCTATAAATAGATTTTTAAAATTATGTGTCAGACTCACAAGTATCCAATTGAATGTTAAAATCTTAAGTGTTTTCTCCCATTTAACTATCAATGTATATATAAAATAATGCAATATTAAATAGTAATATATACTAGTTATTCGATTAAAATTTTCACCTCGGTTGCATATTAGTAAGTTGTTTCAATAGAATAGTATTTCGGAAATAATACTTGGTATTTGCATGTGGACTAGTAATCTGTTATCTAAAATCCATTTCATCTTAAATCTAAGTAACAACTTTATATAATTCAAGAACAATTTATAGTCACATCTTAACACCTTAGTCCTGTACTTATAAACCTAATTGCTTGTATGTGGAGTGAATGTTTGCTAATCATAACTCATTTTAATCATATTAATTGCATTTTAAGGGCGAAACATATGCGAACAACTGCGGCAATTGCAAATCGACGCATTGTAACTGAAAGTTCTGGTAGTAAATAAACGCAACCCACTTAGATGGAAAAAAATGAACACGCATGAAACTTAAGATCATTCATACGCCTACGAATCAATTAAAGCATGGTACCGGACAATTTCGCTTATAATTAATTAGACTTACAATAATTATATGCTGATTACGCTTGTCGTTTAATTCCTATGAATTAAAAATAAATGCGATAAAAAAGTCAGGACTATTCGAACGGAAAGAACGAACTTTTACAATCGATTTCAATCGGAGATCTTCTCCCAATCGCCGTCTGTGCTACTACTGCTGCTGGCATTGGCTGCGGCCACCTCGTTTTCAAGCTCAGCGTTCAGGGGCTTTTCATTTTGTGTCGGGGATCCTGCTTTTGATGCCAGCTTTTTGTTAGATGGGACTGTGCTCTCCTTTTTATCAGAAGTCGGACTCCCCGATAATGATTTGCGTCCTTTGCGTTCGTTCTCGTACTGCTGTAGTAGGCGAATTTGTTCCTCTTCACTCAGTTCTATATCACTTGCAAAATCCTCTGCAACATGATTAACTTTCGTGTCTGCTAAATTTCAAAGCAGAAACAATGAAACGAAATCAAAAGCAAACCATAAGCGAGAATACAGACAACCATAAGCAAGCAAATATAACCAATCTTACCTTCTTCCCACTTGACATTGTCTATTGTGGCTGCTTTCTCCTTAGCTTCACGCTTCTCCATCGCTTCCTGCCGCGCGATATCATCCTCCAAGAGAGCCTTTTTGAATAAATAACGCTTCCAGAATGCGCCATGTTCTACTTTCAATGGAACTAGAGATGTATATTGATTCTTAAGTGTTTGTGACTTCAACAAATGTTTGCTTAGTCTTTCCTCTGATAATTGGTCATCAATAATCTCAAGCCAGGACATGTACTGTTTTATTAGTGTTTCATCAGGATCCGCTATGAATGTTTCTTCACTTTTTTGTAATTCATACACTGCTTGCTGTAATATTGAGTTTTATTATACTGTTTTTATTGATAGAGGTAACCTTGAGACTGCCTTATCAGCAGTGAATTACCTGTAATTTGGTTAAAGGAACTGCTTCTTGCCCCTCTACAATCATGATTGCCTCTGTGTCAGAATCATCTGGGCTTGGATTTAGTACCTCATTCATATGTCCTGAAAATGAATCAATTGATTATAAAATTGGCAAATTGTCTAGAATTAATGAACTTTACCTAAAAACGAGCTTAATGACCGTTTCATTGAATTAACTGTTGATTCAGGTTCATCCAGCTGTAAACATAAACTACTGATAAGATGTATATTTATAAATTTAAACACAATAGTGCTTCACACCATTATTTATACATACCTTTAATGTTTTTTCTATGGCAGTACCAGTGGTGCTAACTACATTAGTGGCTTCATTTTTCATAACTGAGCCAAATTCTTCTAAATCTTTCTTCACAAATTCTAGCACTTCACAGCTCTAAGAAAACATATTAATTATTTCACTTATTAGTATTTCCACGCCCTAGAATTACCTTATTTTTAGCAGCAGTTAGCCAAGACCCAAGCCAAGTATCATTTTCATTTGCATTCGCCGTCATGTTGTTTCTGCTGCAACATTTCCCACATTATTGTTATTTAGAACAGATTGCATCAACAATGGATTACACTTACTTATCAGCCATTTTGACTAATTATACATTAATTTTAGACAACAGTAAATAGTGCCAAAAGTAAATAAATACCGAACGGGGTACACCGCTTTTGATAACTGCACTACTACCTTTATTTACAAAATATTATTGCCTGTCGTACAGGCCAGCCATACTTCTGCGTTGTATTTTCTTCTTTCCCTACCACACAGCTGATTTTGTGACAGTAGCGTTCTGTAATATACAATGAATTTTCATAAATATTGTACAGATGGCGATGTATGTCCTTTTAGGTTCATTTAAATTTTACCTGAATATATCACCTGACATAATTTATAAATATTTGGCAACTATTCTCACTATTGAGAAATATCACATTGATAAAGTAAGCAATAAAATGTAAGAATTATGGGTTGATAAAACATGTCAGTATATTTCTTAACTTATAAAAAATCGTATTTACTCGTGGTTTGTTTGTTGCTTTAGCGAGCAATCAATCATTCGATAGCCAGCAGTCGATTGGTTTTTCTGTCAGGCTACAGCTTGTGTGATTGATTCCACAGTCGCGCAACGAGTTTGCAGAAAACGAATGCGACATAATTGAGATTGAATTGTGTACAAATCTTCGCATGACATCAATATTTTGAAATGAATGCTCGGGCTTGCGATTCATTTAGCCACTTGGAATGCAGATCGAAGAGCAATTTGTTATTTGCGTGACGAGACCGCAGCTAGCGCTTAATTCGCGGCGCGAGACTGTGTTCGATTTAAATTTCAAAGAATTTCGATAGTCGCGAACAAACGTACTCGTGCTGTCTGCTTGTCGTCGATTTGCGTGCCAAATGCGCGCACTGAGCGCACACGTCCGCCAAGTGTAATGTATGGGCATAACAGCGGAGAGATATGTGTACGTGCTCCTGTATCGTCTCCTCCACACTGCATTTGCTGCTTCTTCTTCGTTGTCGTGGTCGCCTCTTGCATTTCGCCGACGACGTTCAGTGTGCCATGGCAAGCCCGAAGAATGCATGCGAGTGGACGGCGACGGCGACGACGTCACCGATATCGGTCGGTTGATTCAAGCGTACGCGCAACGCAACGACTGGATTTCATTGCGCTTCATTCCATTGCCATTTGAACGGATTGCGCTGCTTAAACATTTGAATTCGCCCTAGCGCTGACCGCTCGAGTGGCATGAAATTACTGCTAACGTGACTGCCACCTACACGTTGATTGCACATTAGCATTTATGATTTTCTAAACGGTTCGCACTCGCGTCCAAGCCAATCGCTTGTATAAACGAGAGGAACGAGCTGTACGAAATACACAAAGAGTGCGTAGTCAGCGCAGTTGCTTACAAGCCGCGAGTTATGGTCGCAGAAGTTACGGGAATTGCAAGAGGAACGCTGAAGCGAGCGAGCGCCGCCGCATACCTAAATCACTTTTGCTAAAGCGCGCGCGCGCGTTCAGATGCCAGCGACCAGAGCCAGAAAACCAGACCGGCAGAAGGGTTTGACTTTTTTCTATCAAGTTCTTTCTTCTGATTTTCACGTGCCGACAATCACAGGCACGTAATCACAATATTGTCCTGGCAAGCGTCACATCCTTCTGTATCGGAAATAGCCCAAGCCAAGTGTATAAGAGCAATAAGCACTTTTGGACTAAATTTCAATGTTGCATGCACCAGACCATTATTTGCAAAAAGCTAAAATCCTGCTCTGCATTTTGTTGCATGCGCTTATAACTGATGTCGATAGGTAGTAAACTTTCGGGGGACATATATTAGAGAAGCGAGCTTGTCACCCGCTACTGCTGCGTGCTGCATGTGACATCGCGACGAAGCAAGGGCCCAGTTTCTTTTTTGCGGTGCATCGTCGGCAAAAAACCTTAAAACGCGCATATTTATTCCGCGGCCACGTTTTTTGCTCCGCGAGGAAATAAATAAATCACCAGGCAACAGCACATTTCTTCAAAATATCCACGATTCGTATCTCTCCTGCAAATAAATTAACATTAATTAAGGAAGCAACTTTTCGTGGTTCACCATCTACTCTCTGCTCAAATAACTGATAACACTAATTCTTGTATAACAAGCCACTGAGCAAATTAATTATGTATAACTCCATGGATAATTAAGCTAAGCCATTAACACTGTCGATTAACCACGTGTAATTATATTTTATATATTATATGTACATATTACAAATTTGTAGACTATGTCGTTTTGGAAGGTGTTGGTTGATGTGGACCTGTTCTAGCAAATGGGCACTCTAGCCAGAAAAATTGGCTCAATTGAAGGTTCAATTAGGATACTAACGTGCAGAATTATTAATTTAAATTAGTGAACTGTATAAGCCAATGGATATTCAAGAAAAATAAAAAGCGCGCTTTTGAATACAAAAGTTTTTGCCAAGGTGCAAAAACCACATAAGTAGAAACACTCATGACACATATTATAAGTGACTCTATACAATTGTCTATAAAATCGTCTAATTCTATAGTTTTTGAACTTATGACCACACCGCACAGTAAGCTGAGGTCGTACTGTGTATTTAATTATTAACATTTTAAAGTTTGTAAATCAATCGATAACGCATTAGTTGTAGTTTACCAATATTTTATCAATATAATTTTAATTCAATTTCGCATCGTTAGCGTGTCTCAAGTTTGATATTGATTGTCTCAAAACTGTAAAAAGATAAAAACAACCCAATTATACAAATGAAAAAGGAATCTAAAGCAGAATAATAATATGCAAGATAATAATACACAACTGTGCCTAACAACCACAGTTGTAATCGTGTTGAACATTGTTCAACCCTATCAATAATTAAATACTCAGAATATGGCTCAGCAGCGCGTATGAAAGGGTATTTTGCGTGGTCCTAAGAGGCATGTACGCGTCAAAAAAAAAATTACACACGTTCGTGAGCTCGTGAGCTAAGTATTTAACACCAAGTGTTACCAAACCTCAAGCGAGACCGGGCCGGGAAACTTTGGGGAGGCCTAGACCTAAAATCGGGGTACATAGGAAAAAAAGGATTCCGCAACAAGTATACTTACAGTTTCCTTTAGAGGTTCATTTTTTACGCATTTTCTTCTTTCCTAAGTAAATTATTGTTTTATTATATTATTATAAGCATGTAATAGCATTAAAGGTCACAGATGCCATTAGAATGACTTTGCATTATCGACAAAATCTGGAATCAAGCATTTAATGAATACGTAAACAAATAATTCTAACCTCAATATCGTATTGTGCACTGTTGTGCACATTGTGCATTGCCACATAGTGAATAAAGCATGTACATTTTTTAAAGATTACAAATTATAAATATGTACGTAATTAGCAATTGGTGATTCGACATGGTGCATAGCGTTTGAAAATGTTAGTCTCGGAAAGATGTCTTGTTCAACACGGCGAACATAAATTACACAATCAAATGCAAACCCAATTATCATGATGATTTTATAAATGTGCACGTTTAATATTAATTTGTTAATATTTCATGCCCGATGAATACGCAGGAAAGGCATGTTAGGCCGTTACGGCAGACGGCGCAACAGCTAGTACTAGCGCAAATGAATAAAGAGACTCGGTAAGTGTTCCACGTATGGTGCAATATGGACGCACGCGTATGATTCTAATCCACTTAACACTCCATTATTAATAAGCAGCCCAGACAAGTGTGATGAGTTGTTGTTGTTGTCTATTATAATTGCAAGACGTTTGGACGCTTGCCTCTTCTTCTTCTTCGAAGTCGCGCGCGCGTACATTGTCGTCGTATTTCTTTTATTACTTCATTAAAGCGCGCACGACGCGACGCGAGGACACTTGCGCATCGATAATAACTCGTCGTCGTCGTCGTCGTCTTCTTCGTGGTCGTGATCGAAGCCATCGATGCCTGCGCCTACTGACAATGAGTCTCCTTCTTTCTCTCGCGGCTCTTTGTCGCGGACGCGAGCTTTGTCGGCGCGAACGAGGACGTAATGTGCAGCGGTCACCAAAGACCGCGGAGACCGAGAGGCGTCTCTCTGAATTTACGTATTCGCTTGCCGCACACACAGGCGCATGCCGGCGATGGTCTTTTAAGATAACGCGCGGAGAAATACCGCGAGCCAAATCTATAATTCATTATTGCTTCTCTACACCGCTCTCTCTATTGCTCGCATGCATTGCGCAATCGCCGAATTGCAATGTTTAATTGCATTACGAAATTAACGTGAGTTTACTATTTGAATTTTACCTAAAAAAAGAAGACAGGACGCGATTAATTGAGTTCGCTAGCACGTCATGGGAATGTAATTATAGATTACATGTTGGCCATAATTCTTTTTGATTCGATGCGCGATATAAACGAAAAGGGTGCGTACAAGAAGTAGTTGGCGTTTTCGTACTCCCTCAAGACTTTTCCTTTAGAGGAAGCGGAGGAAGCAAAGTGCGTATTTACGTATGCGCACAGGCGCACGGTATGTTTAATTCGTTTAATTTAACGTCAAACGCACATTCACGCTTTGCTAATCAAGCGTAAGGTGAACACCACACACTTGGTGCCGAACTGACATACATATTCATATGATGCATACTTACGGTATTCTTTGTAGACTATTCTCTTTGTTCGTCGTCTTCAAATTTGTTCGTTTTGTTGTTTCCGTTTAACGCACTTTCAAATTTGTCTACTTGTACAGTTTTCTCTCTACAGGTGTATGGATAATTAACACTAAAATTTGTACGTCTGAAAACAACAACTAAATTCACCAACTTAAAATTAACAAATTGTGCTTATTTGCAAATTCAAGATTTAATGAATAAAAACAAACAAAAAATATTGACATTGAACATTTCTTAGATTGTTTTCAACTTGTAATGACGTCAGAGGGTTTTTGAGGTGATTAAAAAGAAAAAAGGCACTTGAAATGAAATTGTATATTTCCCCTATATATGCATATAATATTTTTGTTTGTCAATAATGAAATTTTAACTAACTTTTACAATAAGTACATATACATTAACGTAAAATATACGTAGAATCTAATAATTACTCTTAATAAAAAAAACATATTATCATAGCATGTACAGAATGTGCATAGTTTTGTTGAAGTATAACAAACTGTACGCACAAATGCAATAACCACAGCTACGAATCAATTATATTATCAATAACTTATCAACTAACATTATTATACAACATATACATACTTTGGTTTTATATATATATTTATAAATTTTAATATATAAAAAGAAAACTAGCACAGCAACTGGACTGATCAATCAATTCGCTACAACTGCATTAAATTTATGGAAAATGCATTGATATCTCTGCACGATTAACTACAAATCCTATATACACAATGAGATAAATTTTAAGTACTTTGTACTTTGAATAAAATATCGCGTCCGTTTAACATTTATTGCTAGCGTCCGTTTAACATTCTCTTGCTAAATTTGATTACTTTTCTACAAATGTATATTTAGTTGCTACTAAATACAATGATAATATTCCTAAATCATATTTACAGTTATACAAATTACAAATAGATATAACGATACAAGTTAAATATAGGAGACGTTTTAAGATCTTCTAATGTATTATTTAGTGATTAAGATTTTAGTGCAGGCGACTCTTAGGAATTTACACATGAGGTAGTCCCCTGTTGGAAGCACGTTTAGCACCGCGTATTCGTATTGCACTTTATTCGCAACCGGAAAAACGGAATATGTTAATTGCTATAACACGTTTTCCGTACGTCTGCGAGAATTTCACTAAACTCATCTTCACCGCGCACAGTTCCATTCGCTATTTCGGCATGATGGTAAACCGGATAATGGTGTTCGCTCATCATGGGTACCTCGTGTTTGACTGTAGTATTTGGGAGAATAACAGACGTGTGTTGGACGATAGCGCCTGGTTGTTGTTGATGAAAATTATAAGTGGTCATGCTAGACGCGCTAGTCACCACCTCTACGGGGGCGGTAGTATTAGCACGATGTTGATGATGGTGATAATTGTGATTTGTGTCAATTGTATTGCTATCAAGATATTTATCGAATTCACGAGCGTCCAAATCACTCTCATCCCGTTCATCTCCACCACCGGAATGAGGTTGACTATTATGTGTTGGCGTCATGTAATTTACCAATGGGCTGCTGTAAGGGTACGAGTCTACAATAGCATTGGGATTGTTTGAATATACCATAGCATCCTGATTATCCTGGGCGTTTGGTTGTGGCGTTCCTTGCCCTTGTTGTTGTTGTTGTTGTTGTTGTTGTTGTTGTTGCTGCTGCTGCTGTTGTTGAAGGAGCATTTCCTCCTTATAGTAATGCTGCGCATGCGCTTCTTTGCTGTAGTACTGACTCAAATTCGTTGAATAATAGTGAACCGTATTTGGGGTGTTGTTAGCAACAGTGTTAATCTGTGGGCCAGTTGCGCCAAGTAATTGTTGATCCTGTGAGGTCGCCACTGGTGGATAAAATGTCCCTGTTACAATATGTCCTTGTTCTACGCTGCTTTTATTTGCACACATAACGTACATGCCATTTGCCATAGGCACGGAAGTGATGGGTTGCGCGCTCGTGTAGTTGATGTTTACAGACGGTTGGCGATAATTCTGCACCCGGAAGTTGGCATTTGTATGTTGTATACTGTTAACACGTTTTTCTTCAAATTGTTCCTGTTCCAAAGGCGATAATTCTGGAGTTGGAAGTACAGGTTCATCTGTGCCGGTGGCAGATGCGGCGTCTTTACTGTCAGGGCTTTTGGGCGTTTTGATGAGCGTCTTGTTCGGCTCTGGTGAATGGGTCGGGGACGTTTCCGGAGTATGCAAAGCGTATGGGCTTTTCTGCTGGTAGTTATTGTAGTAGTTCTGGTACGATGCTTGGGAAGTAGCATATTTTGCAGTGAAACTGTGCGGACTGTAACGCTTCTCTTGGCTGTAATCATTACTTCCTTGACTGGTGTAGTCCATGTTGAAATTTCCCTGTTGTTGCTGTTGCATGCTGGGAGTTGCCGGCGAAAGATTAGCATTCGGGATGTACTCGGAATACCTCGGTGAAACATTTGGTAAACCTGGGGATGGCAAAGATGCGCCGACCCGTGCTCCTGTTTGACCACCACCGGGTCCAGTGCGTTGTTTATTGTGCTTACGTCTCCGTGGTCGGTATTTGTAGTTGGGGTGTTCTGTCATGTGTATCACCCGGAGACGTTCCGCTTCCTCAACGTACGGTCGGCGATCCGACGGTGCGAGTGAACGCCATTTCTTACCTGATTAACAATCAGAAATAAATAAATTAGTGTTTTGAAAATTAGAAGGAAGATATTTGCAAAATATTCACATAAAGGAAGAACACCTTTGTTGAGCCTCGCAGCTTCTTAATTAGCTCGTAAATATTGAGGAAAACATAACATTAGCGTTGCAGCATTACGATAAATCATGCGCACGGACACAATGTGTGGACATTTTTAACAAAGGAGGCGGCTAATAAAAACAAAATTTATTATTTGCCCGCGCGCGGCCAGTCGACCATATATTCAAATTAAAAGTCGCATGCGCACCGCGCTTAGACGGCTCTCGAGTGCTTCTGCCGTGGGTGGTGGAAAAATGAGCGTAGCGTTATTTACCAAAAAACCGCGATAAATAATCGCCTCTCTCCGTATAAGAGACTTATTAATGAGAAAATATTATGTACCTACGCTACCTGTCTGCGGGCTGTACTTTTTTCGTCGAGTGGCTGCTCCTTAGCATCATCGTCCGCACCGGACACTGACGTGCGCGCGGATGACGGATGGAGTTTTAAGTACCGCGTGCGCGCGCACGTCCGAAAAGGGATGTCATGGTACATTAAGCACGTGTTCGTTTTTTTCGTTGTTATGTTGTGCTCGTTGTGATTGTAAATTATTAACAAGAGGAGCGCTCCACACCCTCGTATTACGTTTGCATTCAATGTAAACATGATCTAATTGTTCTTATTATATTATTTTACAATTTCATTTATTACGAAAAGATTCAGTGCATTTCAGATATAATTACACACTGTAACCTTTTCCTAGTAGCAATTACCTATGGCAATTTAGATTAAAGCACGAAAATATGGTAAACTCATCTTGGTTTAATATAAATTGGTCAACAATTTCCGTATATAGCGACGAGTTTTGCGGTGCCCATGCAGTCGTTATAAGTATAATCTACTAGAAATATTCCAGTGGATAAATATTATACACATTTTATTGGCGATTTGTAGTCAAATTGTTTTTTTGTTGAACATTTTACTATTACAGCAAATAACTTAATTTATAGATAAAGTTATATAGTTGGTGGTCGTCGTGTGTTTTTCCTCGTACGAAAATCCTATAAAATCATCGTTTTTACATGGCACCTGTACGATCCGCGTTCGCTTCGTACTTTATTGTTGCGCTCGCGGTAAAGTAACGCATAGTGTGACGTTCGACGCGTTCGTTCGTTGGGGCTACTTAAGTAAGACGATGCCACGCGGCGCGCAACGCATTAAGTAAAACCACCCGCTGATTACACGCACCGTTCGAGTATATGCGCATACGCAAGCCGGATGAAGTCATAAAGCGCCGTGTTTATCGCATTGTCATTTACGCATGCACCTACGAATTTTAAAAATTTTGACATTTGCCTATTACTTTCAAGCGCACTCATGCAAAGTATAGTAAAATGTTAAACATTTTATTATCGCCGGCGCGTATGAGAGTGAATGTGAATGAATTACATCATTAAAATTCAGATAAATGACGAATGCAATATTCGAATATTCAAGTCGAGAATTGATTCCTCGGATGACATGCATCTCGTTGCTGTATGCTATTAATAACGTCTGCGCGATGCGTTTTATCATCGTTGAGAAAAAAATCAATCACACATCGCCATAAGTCACCAGACGTGTAACGAAACACATAAATAAATATTAAGGGTTGTTCGAACGCGTCGTTTCCTCAGGTTTTTCACTTTGTCTCTGGCAAGTTGTATGGCGAGGAGGAAGAGAGTGCGCGACCGCAGCGCTGACCACCCGCAGACTCACAATCGCTCTGTCAATCACCGATCACGCCCCTCAATAATTAATCATCGTTTTTCGTCTCTCGTATAGAGAGGAGGCTCGCGTATGAGAAACCTACATACTACATATATCGGGAATGCAAGCATGCATTTTGTATAAATAACTCACGGCCATCAAAGTTCTTGCGTTTTTATCAGTGATTGTGCATCGCTTATTAATTTATTTCTTTTGCTCGGTGCTATATTACGAGAGAACAATATTAATCGCATGTAATAATTCTTAATTCAACTTCAATTTTCTAATCACCTGAAATAAATATAATAAAATATTTATTTTTGAATATATGGTTATTTAAGAAATTAAATAATTTTAACATTTTATATATGGTTCAAATGGGTGATTATAATAGAAAAAGAAATCACTTTCAAGATTTAAAAATGTTGGTACCTAGTGATAATCTTCGCAGGTAATAAATTTCAAGTGAACGCTCAATTAAAATAAGCGTAGAGTAGAACAATAAATTGAGGAAAATTGCAATCGGTTTTATGGCTTTTTATTTTCTTATTAGCTTTATCGCATCCTATAAAATGGCGCAACCGAAAGTAAATACGAATTAAAGGCGAATTCGTCGCACGTTGTGGGAAATTTGACGGCAAGTGCATAAAAACGTGTACGCTACGTTTCGCGTCTCGCAACGAGCGCAAGCGGAAGACGCAGTTGAGAATATAAGAAGAACGCGCGCGGCGGCGCAGGACAAGAAGGCAAACAAAACGAAATGAATAATACATGGCGAGTGACATTTGAAGTATTTGTAGAGTCGAAAACATTAATAATGATATCCAGCGCGACTGCTTGCTTTCTTCAATTTCCTTTGCGCTGCACGGTGGACGCGGACTGATGAATGCAACAACGTCAAACGCCGCGCGCAAGCGACCAAGAAGAGCCCCAGACGTACACGAGACGAAACACGACAAACACATCCGCTCCTACGAGTTGTGCATACGTTTAGTGTTTGTTGCATTTGCCATATATCGACATGCACATTCGGTTGTTGTTGCTGTTGTTGTTAGTGTGTATATGGCATCCTTGTCTTGTTCGTCTTCTTTGGACCGAATGCGAGTTATCATGTATCATAAGACATCGCGGCGGGATGCTGGTCTAAAAATGTTACATGTTCAATCCGCAGCCATCTATTCACATCAAAATCATACGAGTTTGACGATTTGACGAATGACGAATAAGCAAATAATAAAAATTTAAAACTTCAATTAATCAATTAAATATGTACCTACGTACGTACGCATTTTGTTAAAATCTGAATGAGTAACTTTTTATAATAATAATCTCATCACATCTCATCTCATATCGCTAGATGTAATTAAATACTTAATAGCTTAATTATTAAGTCGACTCCGCCTTTAATGATTTCAAACTAGTGATTAAAATTATTTTTACCGCACAAGTGGCTAGTTAATAATATTACGTAATGTATAAACATTAATGTAATTGGAATAACAAGAATAATTGCAAAAAACACGGAATTAATTTGCGGTAAATGTACGGAGGAAACAAAGAACATGTGAGCACCGGAAGACAAGTTGTAATTGATGGGCAATCATCAACGAAAAAGGACACTCCTTTTTAACGAGTACGCGTGCGCGCGCGTTGTACTCTATTATCCTGGATGATGCTCAGAAAAACAGAGAGTGTGCTATACTCTTTTCGTTATAGTCTTCACGCTTTACTGGATTTCAAGTACATACAGACAGATTGCTTGGTGTTGTCGTTGTTCTGCAATAACGCCTAGCACGCGACAAAACGGCAATTGCGTTGCGTGCGTAGTGCACAAATTCATTATGATTTGATAAATAATGCGGCAATTTCCATGCGTGAAATGAAAAATGCATAATGCGGTTATCTCGTCGATGTAATCAACAAGCAACCTGCTCGTGGACGTATTATTGATGCGTGTCTCGGTCGGATCAATATGAAATCTTTATTTGAATCTCAAACACAAGGAGCAGCAGCATCTTGAGATATTTGTTATAGCACAGAATTGAATTAAATTAAGAATTCAATTTGTCCATTTCCGCTTTAACAGACAGGATTTTTTTTCTGGACTTTAAGTGCCATACATAGGTACTGATAAAGAGCATTATGTGGAACACGACTTTGCGTTTAAGTCGTGTTGTTTTTGACATGAAGTTGAAATCCGCCCAAAACATGTTGAGGTGATTTTTTTTCAAGTTAAAAACTAATGATTTTCGGGTTTTGCTTTAGCAATTAATAACTTTAGAGATGAATTCATTAAATACAGAACACAATAAGGAAATTACTGCACGTAATGTGAACGAAGAGATGTCGCACAATTAAGTATTTAATCACGTTTATTGAACGCTTGTTCTAGGAATCGTTAAATGCAAATGCGCAATTCCGTCAGAAACGATTACACTTTGTCATCTAATTTATTAACTAATAAACGCCAACGACGTGTGTTTTCGACGATTGGCTCACGGCAATGGTGCAGGAATTGTACATCTATGATTTTCTTCTTACTTAAGTCACGACGCGCAAAACTTACGAGCGCTGTTCTTCTTCGTCGAGAAGCGAAAGCCCGAAAACTTTGACCTCGCGCCAAAAGCGAATATCAAATTATAATTTTTGGTAGCAATAATCGTAAGTATCGATTAAAGTTTTTAATTGGTAATCAGATTTTATTTACATTTGCACTTATATAAAATACAAATAGAAATTAACGACGGACGAAGCGATAAGACGAAACAGCAAGATTTTATTGAATCTCGCCATGGCAATAAATAAACATAACCTAAAATGACCTTCGGCTCACGTACGCCGAGAAATGATAACATGGTAAAAGTAATTTCGGCGAGGAAAACAAAAATTTTCATATTTCATCAAATGAAATTTGCTTTCATGTTGTCCTCATCATCGGTGTAGTAGTGTGCTACTACAGGTTGCAGAATAAATGGCAATATGACAAAATTGGTATTTACATATATACAGCAAATCCATGGCGACAATCGCGGGAGCAGTAAGGTCGTAAAGGCTTATCAATACTCAATATAAGCCAACAAATAAACATGGCAAATTATTGTTATTTCATGCTCGGACGCATGGGAACCTGCTTCTGTTTGTTATAGGTACCTACTACGTTGCGAGTGTTTTACCAATATTTGAAGTAATACAACAACTTTTCCGAACAGGCGTTAATTGCACGCGCTGCCGAATGACATCAAATCGCAATGCGCGCGAAATGAGTTAAGACGCACGCGCATGCGCACTTGAAACCTCATAGTTTATGACGGCGTTTCGCGGGAAACGCTTAGCATTAAGCACGGCGTGCGCGGTGCGGCCGCGGCGGCGCACCGCCAGAGCCAATATTGCATATTGGTTTCGTCTTTAGCGCGAGACCAACGGATGGATGGATGACCGTGTGATTTTACGGCCGCGTAATGGGGTCAAAAGTCCAATGAGTAATTGCTCTTTTACCTTCTTTATTATGGCACCGGTTCATTAGAGACTGCTCTTCGTGCCTTCTTATTTAAATTGTATTACAATGTTGTTGTTGGCGGACGAATTGTAAAAATTAAGTTGTATTGAAATTGGGCAATATTTTTGTAATAATAGCGGCGAGTGGCGAGCGGCGGCCGCACCTCGGCTCGCGTACGCATGCACTATTGCGATTGCCAGCAAAGAGAGCTGCGAGTGCTCTTCGGCGGGCCGACACGCGCTGCCTTTTTGACGCCGTCGGAATTACAAATGCGACCGCAGGCACGCATCCGACCGCACATCGCTCGACGAAATAGGCGTTAAAGGCATCGCGAACTGCATCCAAAGCAACGACACGCGCCTTCGATAGCTGTTCGCGATGAGTCCTTAAAAAATATTAAAATGGCCAAACCCAAAAAGTAACAGTTTTTTCATTTATTTATTTGGTGTCTATAAGTGTGCTGCAAGCGCACTTTTAATTATCAAATAATGTAGATTTAAACAATTTAATAATAAGAAATTTCAATTGGAACGTCAATGACATTGAAAGTTGTACCTAAGTACCTTTTTTTAAATTGGTATCGTCAGCGTATCCGTAAAATATTTTAATTAATCATAGCGAAAAAAGACGTCCCTAGAATAATCATTGTTGCAGGATTAGTAAAGACGTTAAATCTATAGCAATTTAAATGAAAAATCTAGAGGTGATAAAATTATAAAGAGCCAGTTTAATTAAAATACAAATGTATTGAAAAAATAATAGAGAGCAAGAATGAAATTGAGATCGGCGCTTACATACCACATACGTCTAGCCAATAATGAGTTTATCGAAGAGCGCGGCGCAGTGGCGCATTATGCGGATGGTGTACAAATAATGAAGTATGAAATACAGATGACATTCCCGATGCGATATCTTAACGAACGGTGAAGAACGATTGATTGTTGCCGCTATGCGGCGGAGCGTTCGCCGCCGCCGCCGCCGTGCCTTGAGATTATTAAAAGTTCTTGCGGTGTGCATGCGCGCGCTGGCTAAATGAGAGAACATAGTCACAACTTCATACCGCGCGCTGCCACTCAAAAGGACCACGATGTGGTCGCCGATTCACAATAACAACAACAACTAGACCTGGCTGGTCTCTTTCTCTATGCGCCAGCGCTCGCTCTTGTACCTGCGCCGTGAAACAACTTCTTGCCTCGCGAATGTGTTTTCATCCCGAATATAATTCGCGATTTATTACTATGGCCATTTTCAAGGTAATGCTTGCATAACGCAATCATTTTTACTTAATTTCGCTTTGTTTTAGGATAAATACTTAAAATAAGGAAATTAATGAGACAGAATATTATTAATGACAAAAGACTTATGAAATTCAAGTAAGTAGGTACAGATATTTTAAATGCAAAATAGCTTACATCAAAGAAGTAAATTTTTTTTAAGTAAAGTAAAATTTCAAAAAAATACCATTTGAAATTTAAATTTCGGATTAATATTTAAAGTTATTAATATTTTGCTTTCCATTTTCTTATCACTTATTTACTTATTTACTAAGAATGCATAACAACAATTTCAATAAAAAAAATTGAGATATACGTTGAATTCGAGGTGGAACAGAAAACACCACGTCTACCTTGTCACGATTCCGGCCCTTCTGGTTATCCAAAAAATAAAACCCGAGTAGATTCTTGTTTAGTACAAATGTGATTATGGTAGGAGCCAAGAAAACCAGCAATAAACAATTTTCTCGGAAAATGGCAGCTAGTGAAATAAAAGCTAGTGAAATTCATTCTTTCACTAATTTTGTAATTTTCCAGAACTTTGAGAACATGGTAAAGATTAGAAATTTGTAGGTTCTGTTGGTTCATACCATAGCGGGATATATAAAGAATATTCAGGCTTAATTTCAAGAGAATCAGCTGAATAGAAATTGAGATTTTATGACAAAGTTTGCGAAAAAAGTAGTTTCGAAAATAACGCGTTTAAAGTTTTCGTGTTACTACAATAAATTGAGTTTTATAACATGCTTTATGGGAAATAATTTATATAACTAAACTATCAACCATCAAAACTTTGTTTGACTTTTTCAAATTTCTAGACTACAATACTAAAAATTAAATTAACAATAAATAATTGTTTATTTCATGAAAAAGAACACATACCTATCTCGAATTAAGTTTAAGTTGGATTCGGTAAAGCTAGCTAAGATAGACAAATAAAGTGCAGTTGACTTTATTTGAATTAAGTTGACGATAAAACCAAAAATAGAAATGCGGTATTAACTTAGATAAGCAAATAAAAGAAATTAATTATAAGTTATTAATAGGATTAATGTATTCATATGTGAAGTAGTATCACAAAAGAGTTTTGCGTCAATTTGCTTATTTTTTGCCCGTGTTTAATTATTTGACAAACATTCACAAGCAAGTAAAGTTTCTTCACATAGCAATCACGCATAAATCACAGCCATTGATCACGGGTGAGTGCAACGGCACGTAGGAAGCACACGCGCACTCCGCGCATAAAGATATAATTCATTCGCAATGCAAATTAATGTCGATCTGCAAGCATAAATCAAATAGCTGCGCGAGATTCCCAATTATAAAGTAACAATTATCCCTCGCACAAAACAAACAACAGCGCGATAGTCAAACAAAGTATTATACTGAAATACGAAACGGGCATGTACATAATTCCAGCGCATTCTACACTTATCGCGGACGTAATTTAGCGCAAATCATGTGCGAATTAATTGGGAGAAATGCAATTTATATCGTGATAAAATTGAATTGGTGTGCCATGCGCTTAAATCACGCTGCGCATGCGCCACACATAAAAATTGAGAACGCCGACGCAATATTAATAATGCATTATTACTTTTATTATTATTATTATTACTACGGTGCGGTGCGCAATGCAGCTTTAGGACATTGTAATAATGCACGTGCACTGTACGCAATGCGCGAAGAGCACGAAATTCAGACGAAGACGCGCGTCGAAGAGGTGCGTTTATTGGTGCAGATCGATGCCAATAAGTTGATGACTCATCAAGTCATCAACTTCTTTTCCATATGCATGTGCATTGCTCATTTCATATTCACAATGCACGCGGGCGCGCGCCGAAGATGCACGCGTGCAAAGAACGAGTTATTCCACATACATGACTTAAATAACATTAGAACTTGTCGCGCGCGCACTCGTACTTTTCTATGCGTAATTACATTATGCAAATGGCAATGCGTGTACTTGTTTAATATACTTTCGTAACAAGAATTAAAATTAAGATACACTTGGCTGTTCATAAAAAACTTAAGTACTTACTAAAGTTATAAATTATATTGATTAGTGCACAAAGCATTAATTAAAATTATTATGTGCAAACCAACGTTGAATAATTTTAAAATCCTCGTTACAAATTTTAATTATGATGCTGGATTGATCAATTTTGTATTTTTGTATTATATTTAAACAGATTTCAGAGAAAATGATTAGTTCCAACTTTTATTTAATTAAGTTTGTAAATGGGTGAAGCACAGAAAATATTTCTAGAAATGTTGGTAACTAATAAGTAATTGATTAAATGAATAATAGATTTGAACGTAATTAAACCAAAAATTAGGAAATCTCTTTGTTTATTACGTAGACAGATTAGAGTTTTAGATTTGGCTTGAGCTAAAAATTTCGATAACAAATAATGACTCAAATGCATCTTATCTAATTACTCAGTTATGAGTTAATGCATATTAGACGTAAACAACTTGCAGCCAAACAAAAACGCTACACGCGATGCAAATAGCAATATAGTTGGTATAATTTGAGTTTAACTTAAAATAAATTATAAAAGGGAAAAAACGTTTAAATATTTATTAGTACAAAACATTACAAGCAATTTTAAGAGTGTGTTATGTATTCCGACACCACATACTGCAGTGCGTGATCGCTAGCTTGAGCCGCCTACGCATTGACCAAAACAAACACGCACAAGATGCAGAGTTTAATATAACAAAGTTAACAAAACTTGTTCGTTACGAGATGAAGAAAAAGGGAGGTAGATTGCATAATTTTATAAAAGTCAACATCGCGTGTTTAATGTTTTACATGTACCTTTGCAAGTAAATATTATTAACAACTTTTTTGTTTTTATTATCAATATATCTAGGGACTTATCGTATATTCCGCATAGAACGACAAAGGGCATTAGCAAAACTATTACGGACAATTGCATCACACAATTTAACTACCCAATCCGTACTTATTTTTAATATGAATATTAAAAACAATTAATAAAATGTGCAGATAACAATTATTTACAACGTAAATGGAGCTCATAAATAAAAAAAATTTGTCAGAAAATGGAAGCTAGAATCAAATATTAATTCGTATTAACAAGCTATGTCAATTCGTATCAAATTACATATTCCTCGTCGATTATAAAACTTAAATTATAACAAATTTAATCTAAAATAGTAGTTAAAATAAAAAACATATTTCAAATATGTGCAAGCGATTTTAGAAAGTGCCCTTTTTATAATCGAAACAGAAGGTATTATTTAGTTGATTAGTTGAGCAAAATTGATGAACTAATTTGTATACAATGAACAACTTTTACAGAAGAATTAAATATCGTTGGAAATGCAAACTATCTACAGTTGTAACATAAAGTAGGAATGTTTTTTGATAATTTATCACAAAGTTGATCAGAATGCTTAAATTGGCATTACCATCAAAAACGCAGAACCAAATTAATTTTGAAAAAATATATAAGTATCTTGACGATATCCGAGACAAATGAAATTTAATTAAGTAGTATAATCCTTACGCATAGTTTGAATTTTAATTAATCCTATTTACTCAAATTTATGAATAATGATCAGAAGAAATAATATAGTTATTGCAATTTGTACATGCTTACAAATAGCTTTTGTCATTTGGCATAATGCACACTTATTATTTTTGAATATAGCTGCCACTTGCACTATCACTACATATGTGATAAAATGATAATAATTGAGATAATTGAAATAAATCGCGTCGTGTTCGTTATGTATTTTGATAGCTAAATGCACGCCGCGATTAATAATGCGCGCGTGATAAGAGCGCGAAAACCGCACGAGCCGTTCGGGCGCTTCGTCTGATTAAAAACTGCGAACTGCATGTACGAGATGCAATTTGTAATAATTAATTTAACGATGATTAATTTCTCAATTATCGGGCTTGCACTGGCTGCAAATCGAAATGTTCAATTTCGATTTCGGTTTTTGATTATCATCAGCCCACGTTTGATCAAACTTCATATTTATTTCTTAAATATCTAGTTATATTTTATAGTACATGTAGTACATGATATAAGTAAGTAAATTTATTTAATTAATTCGCAAACTTATTTTTAAAATGCCGTACGTAGGTGGTTAGTTTACATTCCTTCCATTGTCATTTCTGACAATAAACTACAAATATTTTGCTGGTCCAATAAACACATTTAAATGGCATTTACAAAAATTTTGAAAAGACTAAGAATATCTATAAAAAGTATCCAAAGCTTGTTTAAAATATTATAAATTATGGTATGGGTTTT
Source organism: Aleochara curtula (assembly GCA_963978815.1). NCBI lineage: Eukaryota > Metazoa > Arthropoda > Insecta > Coleoptera > Staphylinidae > Aleochara > Aleochara curtula. The sequence continues at coordinate 10,790,777 of OZ022216.1, read as the reverse complement.
GCCTTAAATAATTTTGCTAAAAATTATGATAGAAAAATTGTTCAAGTACGCAAGTACTTAGGTACTTTTTTTATATATCGATCATGTGCAATCATCAATAAACTTCACGTATACGGAATAATTGCACACAACATGCACATAACACGCATTCTAATGCGAGGTTGCACCGTTTGGCTTCTTATACCGCTCGTGCTTCCAACGTAAACAACTGCATTTTCCAAGACATATTTCGCATTGCCACGCGGGAATTGCATTTCTTCGCGTTTACGATCGAACATTTAATAACGCATGTCAATAATATTACAACGTTTTATTGCCCTGTAAGTGCGCTTGCACTAAATGCTAACATTTTGATAATTTAAGCGAAAAACAATATGCGCAATCATCACTCACGAATGATTCGGTAATTATTCCAATTTCCGTTTCACCGTGACTCATAATTATTGATAATGAATGATAAGTGCTTATTATTAGAACATGGTCGACATTGCAATGCGTTCGATGCCTTGCGTATTGATATTGATTATTACGAAAGTTCTCAGCGCGCCGCACTTTTTAAGTCTTAATAGCTTGGAATGGAATGACGATGGTGCTAAACGCGTGTGATTGACGTCACCGGAATGAAGTGTGCGAGTGTGCGTTGCGCATAGGCATATTAGATGTGCTGTGCGCGTTTCGTTCGCGAACGTAAGTTACTAAGAAGCGAAGGAAGATGTTGCATATACGAAAACGGCGTGTGCTTTGCACGAGGACGATTGTGTGTTATTACAAGCGCCGCTCTGTTATTACCGCTGCCCGCCGGCCTGCCCATTTTGACCATATATCACCACACATCGATGTACGCGCGCTCGCGACCAAGCCGCGGTGACGACCGGCGACGCGACCATGCATGGATGCCTCTCTCCCGTAATGCGTTAATGCGCCGTTTGATTGCGGGGTGGAAACTTTGTCATTTCGATTCATTCACGCGCGCGCACTCAGTACCAACGCTCATTATCTCGCCGCGATCGACGTTCGTCTTCAGCGTTTATTATATGAGCGTTCTGCTGATCTTCAATTATCTCGCACTTTGTAACTATTTTCTAAACTAATCGAGATATTGCTTTCGTTGCATCACAAGTAAAATTGATTATTAACCTTCTTACTGATATCTTTTTCGGAATTTCGAAACAATAATATCGTCAAAAATTATTACTACTTATATCTTATTAAAATAAATTACTTATTCTAGAATTATAGCGACGAACGGCAAATTATTTGTTACATGGGAATGTAATTAAAAATAATATCTACAAGTGATTTGCTCAATTTGTCTTAGGTTAATCTGTTACTAATGCCAAAAGTGCATAAATTTTTGACTCTGGTAATAAAATTGTTAAATGAAATATATTATATTGAATGTCGAAGTCGCAATTTATTACATAATAAAAATAATTTAAAATTAATTATACATATTACAAAACAAAATACATTAATAGAGGACAAATTTAATTAACACTCTCAAAATGCAAACTCATATTGAAAGAGAGTGTTACCGAATCTTGTTCTTAGACCGACTGGATGTAGCTAAGCATGTTGGACACCAGAAGAGAGGCATTTGAAATATAATTTTGTGCAGCGTCATTATTTCCACGAGTATGACTTATCAAGTTTGGGTGCACTTTCTGTGAGCGCAGGCGCGCATGTTTGTGTCATTATTATTCATAAGAAGACATGGGTGTTCCCGATGCTCTGACCCCAAGGAGCCTACGACCAAGTCACTTGCGCTCTACTCGCGCATTCAAGTCACTGACTCACTGCGCGATCGACGGATGATGTTGATGCAGTTTCCTGTGCGTGTGGCAGGCCACAACACTTGACGCGCGCGCACCTCGGATCAGTGTTGTTTATTTTTTTTGATATGGGTATAATGCCGATAACTAACTATTGAATAATACATTTTAAATGCAACTAATACCCTAACGCATCTTGACTGAACCACACCCTATCGAAGGGCTGCTGAGTGTTTAATATCACTCTTGACTTAAGTTAGCGTCCAAGGTTTAGAGATTATCTTTCTAGTCTAGCAATGTAAAAATATATTTGATCCTATAGTTTATGAGAACATTGTGGAAACAGACGTTTCCAAAATTATACTTTCTATAGAATTGTCTATTTAATTTTATAAAAATATAATTTGTTAAGCAACTCATTTAAAACTTAACAAATTTCGTATCACGACACAAAAGCAGGTTGCACGAGAATTTGTAGAAAATAATAACATAAATTTTAGCTCAGCAAGAAACCAAAGTCTAAAATACTTTACATAACCGCTTAATAACCATGTAGTGCCATTCTTCACTTGCATAAGAATATGCATACGTCTCGAGCACTTCAATCTTTCTCCTTGGTTTCATAAACAAATCCGATTTTTTCTCTTTCTGCGCCATAGACGGGCAAGATATGATTTCACAATTTCCTGCAGTGCACAATTACCGGGTAATTAGCGAACGTGTACGCAAAGCAGCGACGAGAAGAGAGGAGACCTGCTCCACACTCTTTCTCGGGGGGGACCAACGAGTGGATAAGTTGAGGGTAATGCGGTAGCAGTGCTCATATCGTCGTTGTCGAGCAGTGCTGACGGACGACAATGGTGGGAACGCCCCGGTGAGAGGTCGCGGGGTCATATTCCCATACGAATACTCCCACACTCCATATATTAATACTATTACTACTACTACTACTTATTCTCGTTTCAAAAACTAAACCAAAGAGACACGCACCGTACGATGACAGAAGCAACAGTTTTTCCTCAGCTTAGTCAATACAAGGGCTTTGAAGGCAAGAAGAAAATGCGCCTGGGAAAAGCAGCTGATTGTAAACAATGGCCGGAAAAAATTCATATTCATGAATGTTATTAGCCACTTGAGTACATACTGGCTAGAAACAAGTTACGAGTGCGACGTGTAAGTATGGTCACTAATCTGAAATGAATCAAATGCAAGAACATGACCCAAAATTACATGCATGTGCACCAAATGAGTTTTCTATGAGTGTACTCTCAAAATGGTGAGAGCGCGACTAAGGCCAGCAAGATCTCAATTTAATTTTGATTTGTCATCTATGGTCGCATTATAATTAGAAACGTGTATCCAATCCCTAATAAGCACTAATCAACTCATTTGTGTATGTGCATTAGCTTCGAAACTAGTTGTATGATTTGCGCATTCAATTATTTTCGCATTACATAGTCGTGCGTCGTAATATTTTCTTCATTAATTAATCAAATGCGTCACGTGCAAAGAAATTGATTTCATCCTTAACAAGACTAAACTAATTGTGTTATGTAACACGTTTATGCGTTCGTTTGTGTTTTTTATGCGATTGCGCATTGTTGGTGGTTTCACTTTTCTAAAAGTAAATTGCATTTGTTTTTAAATTGGTTCTACGTTTTTTTTTACTTGCAACAAGTTTTACTGAGTTAATAATGTCAAAATATTTTATGTTTTTCATTTTATACATTTTGAAATAGTTTTTATAACACAATAAAAAATTACATTCAATTATGTAGTGCCTTTAATAAAATGTTTTCTTTAATCACCTTCAGGAATTACATGAGAAAAATAATAATGAGTACAGTGTGTATGAATATACGTTCGAGTAGATAGTTCACTATAACTATCACAATATTTACCTACTTGTACTGAATGGGATTCCCCTTTGGTTAATTGGGAATTTCGCAATTTCACGTGCAATTATATAATTTATATGAAATACCCAGAAAGTGCAGAAAACTGTTAGTAGTTTTAATACAAAACACGATTCTTCAACGTAATCTTATTTTACAAATTGAATTACTGGAATAATGAAAGAAAAGAGATGTTGCATACGTTTATATTCTTATGCGTTCAGAGATTCAAAATTTGTATATGAAATAATAATGGTAAATGAAGAAAAAATATCAATAAAACAATCGCTATTTGAGGAAGAGCAATATTGAAATATAATTTAATATTTCCTCGCTGCAAACGCACAATTCATTTCGAATACGCCTCATAGCGTTGTAATTTGTATATCGAATTATTAAAAGTTACAATCTGTATCTAGTGAATGCGTTTTACGCTCATACTTCTTCATCAAAACGCACCTGAAGAATGAATAAAGCAAGCAGGAGTATCGCTGCGTTTACGATCTTGATAAGTTTCGAACGCGACCCAGGGCAATCACGAAAATTATTTATTTATTAGTCGATGCTCGAATAGACTTGCATTACAATCACTAAGCATATACGATATTTTTTTTTCTGTTTACAAATTGTCTTAGAATAATGCAGTAGGATTTTAGCTATGAATAAATACCTAAAGGTTGCGTGTTCGAAATTTTTCTAATCGTGATAAATGAACGAATTTATATCATCGCGGTTTAATATTTATGAGATTTTATTTGTACGTATGTCTTAATTAAAAATAGAAATGTTTGATTGTAATAATTTGATACGCAAAAGACAACAAATATATTATTGCCACTTTTTAAAACATTGAACCATTATCGTACGCGTAAAAAATATACCTTTAATCATCTTCTACGTCACATGTTTATGATAAATACTTATAAGTGTATTAATTTGTGCGTGCGTGTTATCAAGTAGTAGCTAGCCGTACGTAGATTTCAGTTCTCATCGTAATTTTTGAAATTTTTTTTGTTGTTCAGGAAACCTCTCATGTCTAATCTATTTACTCAATTCTCGTTTCAAGTTTAAGTAATCATCAAGCCACGTGTGCCCGAAAACCTGCGCAAACAACTCATACTTGTTGAGCTCGACGAGAAAAGTATGTTCTACCCAAATAGTGGAACAATTATTTAAATAATTCTAATTAATGACGTTTCCATATTAGGTAGGTACTTACAAATTACACGTATAAGTGCTACGTCACCTTGTGATAAAATTCACTTTAGATTTATTGTGAATCACACATTTAAATGTCTCTTGTTGAGATAACATTTCAGTAATAGCGACAAACGAATATTTGACTATAGTGACTTAACTATGACCAAGTTTAATCAAAGATTTCTAACAAATTCATCTATATCTCATCCATTTAATGACACAACTTTCTTGTACTGATGAAAGTGTATCGTCTTGTTAGTGGCTGTAATTCTGGCTGTGGTTTAGTTCAAGTTAAATTAAAAATGGTAAAAAATAAAGCAATTACATAATACCTAATGATGCAGACCACCTTGCTGATGTGAAATTAGCAAAGACACGTAATAAATTAGCGCAATAGATGAATAGATAAACAGTGTGCGAATAGTTTGCAAATCGAGTGAGCGAGTGCGCAAAAAAGCTTTTATCTTCGCCGGCCGAGGCGATGCGCTTCGCACATTGGACATATTGAGCGATTGGGCCGCATTGCAGGCGCACGTTAATTGCGCATGTAACGATTCATCAGTGATTATGCTGAAATCCATATAAAGCACACTCGCACATGGCTTTTTGCTCAGCGCAGAGTGCGCGCACGTCTTCGCGTTTATGGCACCGTTTGGTCCAACGGCCATGGGGTGGTGTAATCGCAACGAATGCTCACGCATACTTCGCATTTTATCACCGACTGAAGAGTGGCAAGTGCATCGCCATTCGCAGAAATCGCTTCGACGCAAAAACAAAACATAAACGACATGCAAACACGTACGAAAAACCAACAACCTGCACCATTCCATTAAAAAAGGCGTCTTTCAAATGACCACAAAAACAACAAGTAGCATCTTAAGATACAAGTTAATTCATCTTTCTTTTTAGCTTATTTTTAATCTTCTTTTACTTTTATGCATCCATATATAGAAATATTACGTTAAAATTTGATTGGTATATGTGTATTCTTATTTAAAAAAAGTTAATTTAATATAGGTATGCTCATAAAAATTCTTAAATTTCAAATATCATTAGCAGTTCATGAATTTCATGCCACTTGCTTGATAAATGATTGCATCAAACAGAACACTATAATACTGCACTTGCTAATGTATCAAGTTCTAATTATTTGTGCACATGAAGGACTATATATCAGTCATCAACATAAGAAAGACCATCTTGAAGGGCAAATTCCTTCAAATTTAATTTATGACTGACAAATTTAATGATTAACGTGCTTTGCCACCTAAGGTTAGGCATTTGTACGCCAAATATCGTAGATTGGCAAGTATTTACGCCTGACCCTCGCGGTTTAAGTGTAGGCACGTGCTAGAGAGTTTAATTGCAATCTAGACCCGCTCCACATAAGATCATGACTGCAGTGGATATAGTCTCAACGTATTTAAATATTTGCCTGACCAAATCCTGTGAGTGTTTTTAGTGTTTCGTACATGTAATCAGATAGTGCACCCTGCAAGTTCCTCAAATATGTTATGGGAAGAAACGCGAATTCTCAAAGCGCAATGGGAAGTTATTAACATAACCGCGCGTAAGCCAACGAAAGGCGCCCCAATACTAATGCCTGTTAATAAATTTCATTTTGTAAAACTGGTCAAAGCGTATTAAAATATTTTGATTGGGGGTAGGTAATAGATTTTATTTGCAAAAAATGATTTTATTTTAAATCTATGCCACCCCCATGCAAATATAGCAGTAGGTGACGCCAAAAAGTTACATTGCGTTACTAACTGGATTGATACTTAAGTACAAAAATGGCGAGAAACGGTTATGTATAAAGAAACAATGTCTTGACACTTGAAGAATGAAGAATTCATTGACAATGCATTGAAACTAGCACGTGCTGAGGCTGAAACCGGAGCTGAAAAATGAATGAAGCACGGAGATTTGTGAATGAATGCGCATCATCGAGCACGACGACGGCGACGACGCAACATACACACAATTCATGCGCCTGCTTATTTTATTATTATTCGCCGCCTGTTGAAATACAACGTACGTACCGTTCGAGCAACACCAACAAAGAGCAGCACACAGCACAATGGGAGATTGAGATTTGAATTGTTTTTTCTTCGTCGTCGTTGTTGTTGTTCGTTTACGTAATGCGCCAAGGCGTACGTTAGTGTATTATTCGCGAACCGTTACTTTTTCACACGGATATTTTATGGACTGCTTTATTCATCATCGTCATCATCATCAGTAAGAGCAACGTATGCACTTTGCTGGAGGAAGCCGAAATGCAGGTTGATGATGTTGTGCATCAATAATTTTATAGGTTTTTACCGCTGTTCTATTTTTGCATTTATTAGCGTCATCACATGCATACCTATATCTTCTAAAGATTCATACCCATCAATTATTTACTTATACTACTACTTATAGAATAGTAATTAAAACTAAAAATCAGGAGTAAGAGCCCGTTATTGTATTAGTGTGTCACATATTGTGTGGCATAAAAATGAAAGAAAAACAGCGTGAAGAACGGCCGGATGTCTCGAGAAACACACGTGACGCCCCGTACGCGGCAATCGGTTTCGGGAACTCGGACGCGTCGCGTCAATGCGTGTCCGGACTACGCGATCGGATCACCCCGAAAAATTGTCGCGTTGTCGCCGACGCACATGACTCTGATGTTTTTTATGCGTTTTGTGTGGTTTCTTTACGTACGCAACGCATTAATCATTCGCGCGCGTTTCGAATGATTAATTGAGCGGTGGGTGACCTTGTACCGCCGCGCAAATATGAAAATATTTATGCAAGTTGCCAGCGCGCATACTCGCGTATGTGTTGGATATTTCGCAAACGCGTGCTTGGAGTTTGAAGACTCGTCGCGACCGACACGCTCATTGGACAGACGCTGTCTTTGCAGTCCAATCCACGGCGATCGCCGATTTCCCGCTTATTTTGTTTTAAAGGTTAAGCGGCGCGTATAAAATGGCCGCGCTCTTCTCTCGCGCAAAGACTAGCGAGGAGGGAGATGAGGATGAGGATGATGATGGGTCGCGTCCGCGCGCACGCTGCATCTCTTTACGTCTCATTGGACGCCTACCAATTAACTGAAGAGGGGCAGCAGCATAACATACGCTTCAATGCCACATCATCATCATCATCAACGGAATGAATTCACGCTCGACTAGATTGCCGGGCAAAAAATAACTGACAACAGTTCACCATGACCAGATAGGTTATACACGAAAACAGCGCATGCTGCTGTGTGGTGTGTTTGGTTTAATAGTCACTTTCCGGTTGGTGTCGGACGAGCGAATGACTTTTGAAGGAGGCGAAAGTCTCGCGTAAGTCGATTAATAAGCGTGCTACCTTTGATTTGCATCGCGTTTGCTGGGTGAATCAAACCGGCAACTTGGAGATTGAAATCACGAACGGAACGGCAGCGGCAGCAGCGTCTTACTGGCGGCCCCGCCGCGCGAACGACTCACATCCGGGAAAAACGCAATGAGCTATGCAGACACTCTGCGAGCGCAATGAGTCTGCGCGCACGTATGTAGTGCGAGTACACGAACCGTTTTGTTCGGGCCAGGTTGGTTAAAAGTTTCTTTGTTTCGTTTTGTGCGTGTTCCTAAGCATAAAACGAACTCATCCGTCAAAGCCTTCCTCTGCGCGTTTTTCTACGCGGTTTTGTTTTTTGGGAGCGGTCGTAGTCGGTGTTTCTTCGCTTGTTGACTCAATGACAAGCAACGACGAACGACCCCGAGCGAGGAGGAAGGCCCCGATCTCTTCACGGACAACAAGTAATTTTAATTCCCGCGTAGGTGTGTCTCGTGCAATCACTCGTGGCGCGCATCACCGTCAATCACTAAGGGGTCAACCTCGTCTCTTCCTTTGTCATTGCAAGGCGGAAAGACATTATTGCATTTGATCGACACTTCTTTAGAATAATAGTACCGAGCTCTTAACAAAAATGCAAAAAAAGCGTACTTACCTAACATTTTACTAAGATCCGCATTATGGAGATCAGGATTTTCATCGGCGAGTTTCTTGCGTTCGACTTTCGCCCACACCATGAATGCGTTCATCGGCCGTCGTATTCGCGCCTCCTTGGGGACTTTTTGTCCTTGTCCGGCGAGTTTGTTGCCATAGTTGGGACGTGTTTGTGCAAATACCGGATTATTGTCAATGTACGTTTGTCTCATGTATGGATCACTTGCTTGATATCTATAAGTTGTAGAATGAGAATTGAAATTAATCGCTATTTCCATGGAAAAATTACGTTAAAACTTACCTATAATCTTGATAAATACCCGAGGTCATATCCCAAACCGCATCCTTTTGCATCACTTGTGGAAGAACCTGCGAGGTCGGTATCGCATCCTGATCAGGATACTCGTAACGTGGTGTCATGTGATATTGACTTTGAGTGAGCATCGGCGAGGGTGAATTGGACGGCGAAATGCACGTTGAATATGGATTTGTTGTTGATGGTGATGGTGTAGCATCATCGACAATCATTCTAAATAATGCCAAGAACATTTACTTAAAAATTGCATTGAAAACCAAGAAGCATTTGACATAAGTACATAGAGGTAGTAGAAACATAGAATGGCAATAATAATGAAAAAGTAACAGTAAAAATTGTAATTGCAAATTGTGATATTGCGATATTCTTGAAGGACACGCAGCGAATTGATGATACACGTTAGTTTACGAGAGAACGAATCAAGTGGAATTGAATTATAGCAGTTCTGACCGTGCAATCGACTTAATTATCGTTTGCTAATTACGCTTAAATGCGTTATATAATATCATAGCATAGATCGTTCGAATGTAGGTTTTTGCATTATTTTTTGTTGTGTTTGAGCTGATAGTTTAATAAAGTATTTAACGCAATAACTTATCAATTAGCCGGTAAATACTTAATAGGTAATCAATCGATTTGATTAAGACATGATTATGCACATTTATTGCCGGCAGGCCGAATGCATAATTAACTGCTTATTTACCTATATTTATTGTAGCCGCTGTTGATTGTCTATTTATAGCTCGCAGATTTTCATGATCCTTGGTAGTGAACTTGCTGAGCGCAGGCACCGATTGATTAATTGATTAATATTTTAACGACCTTCGAATTGCGCGCCTGCGAGACAACAATACAATGCGTGAGTTCAATAATTTTTGTCATTCCTAAGCTCAATTTCACTCGCATGCGTTACTCGACTGTCATTTTATTTTTGCATTATTGAAAATTCGTCATTTGATCGGCGCTCAGACGTGAAACTGTTGCGTGACTGGCTTTAAATGCATGCTTGAAAGTGTGACGAATTGAATGCATTCTTTTTCCAGGCAATTGTTTGTGTTAATTTGCAATTACGGCGCGACGAGCGAATAATAGACGCAATGCAGAGATATCAAATTCGTAACGATTCCTCATCGTTATTAGGCATTGACTAACCACTTAAACACTTGACTAAAAAGTAAGAGTACTTTCTTACTACAAAATTCATATATGAACAATAAAATCGAATGCAATAGTAGTCCAAGCATAATCGATAAAATGAAATCAAAATCAGTACAAATTCACAACCGAAAGAGAATTTTACATAAGCAAGTCATCTGGTTTCTCTTATCAAAAGCAGCGTGCAGACTACCTACACATTCTACGACTGTTATGGCTTTCCTCCGCTTTTCTATTCGGACTCGCGCGCGCGCGCGCTTACCTCAGATAAGGTAATCTTTATTAATATAACAGATATGCATTTGACGCTTGCTTAACTATTGTTTATTTTAATTAATTTAGTTGCACCGCCGTTTAATTAAGTTCAAGTGTAGGTGCGCGTAATTGGACAACTAGGAAAGAAGTAGCTACCTCGATTTTTCTTGATTTAAGTGCGTGATACTTATGAGTTACCAATTGTACAAACAAATGTGACAGAAACGAGAATTGGCAAATTGAAAATGTTTAACCAAGTATAAAATTAAATTTTACCTTATTTTACGCACTCTTCGTACGGGTATTTTAAATAGCAAACGGAGCGAGCGGCGTCTGCAATCGCGGAAAAAAGCAATAATGAGATTTACTCGGGAAATTTACAAATATTTCTCAACTTTCTCACGACGAGAGTACATATGTGTTTATCTCCACTTATTTTTACACGTGTACGTGCATTCAATAAATGCAATTGTGACAGTTATGAGCCATATTGCTTATCGCTTTCGGTCATAGTGCGCATGTGCACCAAAGATGCTAATCGTGCGTGCTGCATGCAGTTTCAACGTAATTGTTATTGGCATCAACTCTTTAACTTTGAATGCGCATGTATGTGTAAGATATATTTATATATCCCCCATGTATAAGGAAAGAGAGAAAATGTTGTTGGACGTTCACGACATTGCGCTCATGACGTCATTTGTTTTATCATCGTTCATATTTAATGAGGCAATAATCAACAACATCGGCTACCTCAACTCGAACGCCATCTTTATCGCGCGTTCCGCTGTTGGCCTGTTGCTTGCTTGCTCTCGACGATGGCATCGATTTGATTCCCATCTTGGTGCAATTGCGCGCCGTTCGCGGAATGATTCGTGACGGTTTTTACAGCGCACGGCGGCGGCAGCAGTAGCAGCAGCAGCAAGGATTTTGCGGATATGGTCAACGCGCGGCGCATGGTCGTGCGAGTGGACATTTTTCGGCAGCCCGCACAAAAAGTGGCAGCGATGCGAAAAACGGCATGCATGGACAGTGTTGGTGTATTAGCGGTGCGGGCACGCCGCATGCGTCGTATTCTTATCACGTCCGTCGTGTTCCGCGGAACGCGCGCGCGCTCGCGCAGCTCACCGTTTTTATGCGATGATGATGATGGTGTGTGCGTGTGCACTCTCGGTAGGACTCTTCGATTTGTTCGAGAGTCGCGCACTCGCCCGAAATGGTCTTAGTAGACCGTTTAAATTCGCGCCGTCGCGACCCATCCAATAATTAAGACATTTGCCGCAAGATATCACGTTTAAATCAAGTACAAACTATGTTAATGGCTCCGCTTCTTCTTCTTGTTCATCGTCGACGTCGTCTTCTTCTGCTGGTGCTGCGCGACAGCCAAGTCGACTCTTTATAAGTGCGCACGCAGCAAATATTTCTATTATTTCATATATGAGATGAATGCGTTTCGCCAGCCGTGGTGGACAGTGATGTTGTCGCGCGCGTTTTTCTCCATCTCGATCGCGCGTTATTTCTTGCTCGCGACGCGATTCGCAGAACGCCTAGCGCTTTATATAGCGCGCCTTTATTGCCTACCCGCTTCGTTCACCTATGCGCTAATACGCGTCCGCACATAACTTTTAATTGAATGTGTGATGCATTCGTCGCCGCTTGCCAACCCGACGGTCAGCGCCGTCTATGTCAATAAAAATGCTAAACTTATGTGCTTATTGAAAATTAATGCGTTATTGCTCGATTACTAGTCAATTAACTCTTCAATATCCACATTTTCAAAATAGGTATATTCTACTTTGGTTATAATGGCAATCACTTGAGTCTTATATAAATCATATAAAACTGTCTTAAAATTGATCCCGTGTAAAAATTAATCAGGGGTGACCAATAAATTTCCTTTAAAAAATGTGCTACGTTTCACAAACAATTCTAACAATTCTAACGAGCCTTCTAAACGCCTAAAACCGCAATTAGAACGATAATTTCTCTTATTTAATTTTTGTTTTTTTCCAGGCTAGCAACTTATCTAAATGTACCCCAGCCAAGTCTGGATGAGGCCGTAAGGCTTATCCGCAAGCAGCGGTGCGGCAGGATAAAAAGAAATTTTATGGTATCAATTTTTTTAACTCTATTTACTGTTTTATAAAACCAAGAATAAAATTATATACCTAAGTATTTAAAATACTTAAAACTTTCTGAAAAGATACGAACAAATTAAAAATTTAGTGTGAAAAAGTAACGAGATTATTATATCTGCTATTTACTCTGTACGCAGTAAATTGTACGCATGAATAAACAATATTAAATAGATTTTTAATGCGTATCAAGTCAAGATCCATGTCAAGTAGTAGTGTGCGTCGTCCTTATTACACACATGTGCAAGCAAATACACTAAGCAATGTTATGTCACATGATGTGCGGACAAATACGATTTTAAAGTGTGTGCGTATACGGTGGTTACATAATAAGAAAATCTGAAAATCCGACTGTTGATCAGACTGGCAAGGATTCATCTTGATTCAAAGTCACGTTTTTTATTAAGATAAAAGCTCAAATAAATATTTATTAAAATTATCGTACGCTTACTTTCTTTTAGTAAATCTCAATGAGCGTATTTATTAACATGTAAAATATTAATATTTTCGGCAAAAAGACATATTAGCCTTTCCAATAAAATCTTACTTGGAATGTATCCATTACTAACCGTTAAAAAGCGTAACAGATAGATACTTTATATTTTCAATTATGATACAACTGTACGTTTAAAGTAGTAATTTAAAATCTTGATATTTTTAGAAATCACATTAATCGATCAAAACAGATTTTTACCAAACGATAGCGCAGATTCCTTTTAAGCGAGCGGTATAATAATTGAAAAAGTTGTGACGCTTTTTAAATGTCGCTGCTGCGCGCATACGAATGATAATAAAGCGCAAACACTTTGCGACCACTCTTGAGATGATGCTTGATGATGATATGTGGTGACAAACGAGTTTCGCCCGTTGTTGATGTGCGATGTGATCCGTGTTTGTAAAGCAAGCCAACTTTTTTCATCATCCTCATCATCTGCAGCGGTCTTCAGCTTGGTGCGCAAGTGCGAGACGCGCCGCGTCATATTGAAAGAGATTTATCATCATACTCATTGGAATTCTTCGATTTCGAAACGACTTCGTCAAATCGCGCAAGCGACCAACTGCGTACGCTTTTTCTTCATCGCGTTTTGCGCGCGCACTCGAGAAAAAGCGATATAACCAGCTAATGTGCAATTATCGCGTCGTTAATTGAACCACGATATGCGATAGAATATTTTGCGCGCTTTGATTACTTCATTAGTTTATGATAGTTATCTCAGCAATGTGCAATTGAATCTGTGATTGATTTGAAAATTAATTGATTTTGTACTTTTGCTTTACCTATTTGTACCTATATGTACAAAAAGTAGGTACTTATTGCAATAATTAGCAAGATATGCATGTACCAGGAAGAAACATATTTTGTAATTTATTATATTTTATTTGCCAGCCGAAAATATTTGCGTATTAGCATAATGTTTGCCGAATTTAAAACGAAATCTTGAGAGTTAAATCCGAATCTCAAGGCGAGAAATATGAACAGCAAGAAGGAAGTCGTAAATATCGGTGTATACCTAACAAGTGATAAGAATCTGTTTTTTAATAGCTCAATTCCGCAAAAGTGCGTTTTGATTATGTGATTATGCGCGTGAATTACATAAAGTAACTGCTTGCTCACTATATGCGGATTAAAGTCAGGCACTTGATCTCGGAGCACACTGATTGATTTTTGAACAAAGTCAATAAATGCGTCGCAATGGAGCATTCATTGAATTCGGTGCGCGCATAAGTAAACAACGCATCCCCTCTTTTGCGTTCACAAGCAAACAGCATACATGCGGGTGCTATTGTCACAACGCGCGAGAGTTGTTGTCTGGCTAATATTTGTATAGCATTTTCACTCATTGCTCATTTTCATAATAAAACAATTCCTGTTTGAGAGCATATTTGACAACCGCGCACGGAGACAAAGAAGGAAAACACGAAACGGTAAATATTGAAATGATAATTTTGCTCTAGGTCAAGGCACTTGGTTCACGTATTGTCATTTACGGCGAACTGATGTGTTATTATTTAATTCCATTATTTAATTATCGTTCAGTTGCATGAGGTGCGTGTGTGTTTGAGATTAGAGGGAGTTTTGCACTTTTGCACTATGAGTTCCTTGTTTCATATATTTGAGTAGTGTAATGGGATATTACATTTGAATCACAGATAAATACTTTGTGCATTATATTTTGTTAAGAATGAATAAGTAACTCATATAATGAATTGCTTATTTATCGATATAATCATTTTTTAAGCTTCAAGAAAACATTGATTAATGTTAACATATTTCCAAAAGGTGGCGCCACAAAATCATCCCTTTTAAGGATAACTCCGGGTGTAATGCTCTTTTTACTTAATTTTGTCCACTATAAGTTTGATTAACTTAATAGTTTGTGAGAAATTTAGTTTTGATGAATATTTCATGAATTTATTGGAAAATTAGCTATCACCGTTTTAAGATGAAAATATTACTTACCCATAACCAAAACCGGCATTGCAATCCTCATCAGAAGCCATAATGTGAACACAGCCAAAAGTAAAGAACACTTAAACTAAAATTGTTTAAATAATATCGTAAAAAATCGCAGCAAAGTTTAGTATTAACACGTTTAAGTCAATATTTAATATTAAATTGACTCTTCACACTGTTATCCTATAATTTAACTATTTATTATCACCAGCTTGCCGATTCTACAACATTGTCTGAGAAATCGAACGATTTAATTCACTAGCAGCGCACTTTTGAATTGTATCTTAATTTTTAAGACACTAGAGTGTTTTCACCAGGAGAAAAATCCATTCATCAAGTCGGCAGCGCGATCGCGATGTGCGAAGAGAGCGAATGAACTTAGTTGTGATGAGAAACGCGATACACGATGTGACTGAGTCAAGTGTCGTACGTGCGGCATGCGCGCCTTGCGTACCTGAACTGACTGAGTAGTTGTTGCCCGTGTGATGAGTGCGCGCGGGACGGCAGGTTGGCGGTGGGTTGGTTCAACGGTGATACCTACCTTTGGCGAGAGTGCCTCCTTAAGCTTCATATGCGCCATCTACGCTGACTCAAGCTGAATCCATCACTAATTTATTAATTATGACGGTAAAATTCCACGATGGCATTAATTTCTTCACGATTTAATTAGCATTGGCATCATTAAGATTTGCGTCATGCATTGCTCAAGCATTGCTTATATTTTATGAAGATTTTTTTGCGTCTCGCTTAATAAGCGCGCAAGAACATAGGAATATTTCGATATTCTCCCAGATGCTTTCGCAAACATACACGCTGCATGCATAGCACGTGATCTATCATTCGGTGCAAATGGCTTAACTTGAAAAGTGACTTAAGTCACTGCTTGATTTGCAAACACAATTGAAACACGCCGAAAACATTTGCGCAACTTTCGGTGGCCTGTATCAATGAAACTAGCGACTCTCCACGCTAACAACACCCCAAAAAGCTACATAAAGTTCATTAATTAACGTATTTAGATTATAACAGTAATAGTATGTTGATTTGGATGGCAATTTAAATACAATATCAAATGAATATCAAAGACGTGAGTCGTCGACGTAAAAACAAGTCACAAATTGTGTAAAAAGTCCATTGACTTATTTTATCACGCTTAAGTTAAGTACATTACTGAACTCGTTGCTTGATTAACTTATAAAATTTGCTAGTTCGTAAAAACATTTTAGTGCGCTGTGTCGTTATTTACCTGCTTAATTATGTAGTCAACTAATTAGCTACTTCGTTAAATTTCTTGAAACAAAGCAAAACTGTTTTTAAGATGCACTCAATATTCATCTAGATCTTTGCAATTTTCTTTAACATTTTTCTTTCCATCGCTTGGGTCAGAGCGTTCCGTTTCGAAATCGTGTTTCGATTGTAGCGGCGATAATAATAGCAAAAAAATGGTTCGCGTTTAGATCCACTTGGCAGATTCAGAAAGTGTCATCAGGCACACTTGGACAATTTGCACTTAGTTCTTCTTCTTCTTCTTCTTGTTTCTTGCTGATGGATGTGTGCTCGACGTGAACGCGAATTTTGCAAGGTGCTCTATGTGATTTAGAGCGTAAGCCACGCATGCGCGAGATGACGCATTATCGAAGTCAAAAGACCTGAAAATACAGTGTACATGGTCTCGAAAAATAAAACATTTTAGATTTCCAACCATTTAGCAACTTTCCCTTCGCGATAGTTGCGATGGTAATTCGAAGATTGCGATGCTTTACGTAGAATAAGTCATCATCAACTTAATGACATTTCGTAAAAAATTCCAAGACATTCTTTATGAAAATTATTACTTCCTTTTGTCGCACGTAGGTATGCATAAAAATACAATTGGCAAATTTATTTGATTGATAGTGCTATTTAAATTTAAGTTAAGAAAACATTTTCTAAAAGTTCCAAGTAAAACCGAGATGGAAATTCTTTTAATCCTGCTCGGTAAGTCTATACTTACTTAAGTCTCTTCTTAACCAGTGCTAAATACAAACATTTATAAGAATTTCCGCGTTGCGAAGCGTTTGTTACACATTGTGTGCGCGTTTCTCCGCATGTTGTTGTTGAGCTTCTTGAAAATGCATAGCTGAGAGAAGAGTTCATTCGACTTTTGCGCCACGAAGACGTCCTCAACGAGAGACTTAAGTAAGTAAATGGTCTTCGGTGAGTTGTTAGCCGCGCGCGCGGGCGCTCAGATGCTAGCTACTCTTTGCGGTTATTATTATTATTATGATTACATTCATGGGAAAAATGCTGATTGTGTGAATCCCTTGCGCATTGTCTTCGGAAATGATGCACTCCGATGTTGCGTGCGCCATGCCATTTTCGAGCAGCGCACTCTAAAAGAGCGCGCAAGGTTTGCCTTCTTCGTGCGTTGCGCGCAGAACTGAGCAGAGGAGAAGATGCTAACGGTTCGCTGCTACTTCAGCGCTGAAGCAACGCACCAGTTGAACCACCTTAATTTGCAATTAGTGTGGCTTCGAAAAATTCACACATATTAAATGAAGATAACTGCATCTCTATGACATGTTGTGCTTGTTTCCAGAACGTTCGTAATAATAAAATCTAAATTTCATTATTTTAAATCCATTATTTCTATTTGCGTTATAAATATGGAAGATACTTAAACGAAAAATTTAAATAATTGCAAAATATTCAATCAATAAGTTTTATTTTAAATAAATTTTGAGAGTAGGTATTAAAGAACTCGCTTTTATTGTTTAGATAAGTTATTGGAATATTTTGTTCCAAATTTTCCCTGTAATAATATTGAAAAAAGCATGTTAAGTTTACATATCATTTATTGAAGTAAAAAGCGATACACTTTCTTAAAATCAAAACAAAATCATCTTGCTATTCAGACCGACAACAAGTGACACTTTACCATCTCGTACGAGTGAAGAAGTAAATGTACAACGGGCAAAAATATAAACATATTAAACATCACGAGCAGAATGTGTCGCACTTGGGTGCAGGAAAAGTGAAAATATGCACGGTTGCGTGTCATCGTTTTGTCACTTTTTATTATAATGACAGCACACACATGGTTTTTTTGCGCGCAGCGAGCGAGCAAAGCGAATGCAACATTTCACTCTCTTGCGCTTGCCGGGTAATTGAAAGCGCAATGGGGTTGCTTCACACTTTCACTGAACACTTAATTGGCGAAGCGTGCGCTGCCGTCGCGCTGTCACTGCATTCGTGATTTCAAAAAATGAAGAAGAGAAGCCATTTGAAAAAAGTAAAATCCAACCAATTAGAGTTTCGTAGATCAAGTTTACATCAGAAAGTAAAAGCAAAGCAAGCCAACAAGAAAAACGTATGAACCTAATCAATTAAGTTGACTTATTTTTTGCCTAGGATTTTTTTACAATTCATTGCATAATACGTACGTACCTACGGCTAACCGATTTCATAACACTTTTACAATATATTTCCTCCTAAAAATAATAGATTAAGTAAAAAGAAATCCATTATTTTTGCGTGAAATTAAAATTTTAATCAACATATGTTATAATGAACTGATTTAGATCAAATATGCGCTTTTTTGTTTGATAACTTGTGCCCATTTGGAAACTAATTTTATTATGCCTCTATCATAGAAGCCTACGTCACTATTTTCAAAAAACTCAAAAACCTGATTTTCGCATGTATTTCTTGAATCGAATTTTTGCCATTATAATTATTACTCATGGACACTTCCGAACTATAAGGTGGATGCATAAAAACTTCCGTACCAAGCTCTCGGAGCTTCCGGTGCGTCTCTAAAAACGTGTGTGGTCTGGCGTTATCCTGAAGGAAGACAATTCCTCTCAGCAGTCTCCTGCTGGACAATTGCTTCCTTCAAACGGATCAATTGTTGACAGTACAGTTCAGAGTTTAATGGTTTGCCTTGGGGAAGCAGCACATTCTAGCTAATTCTTTGACAATTCCCATCGAACCCAGCAAAACCCTCCTAGTTGTCAATCCTGGACTTACCACCGTTTTCCTGAGCCCACTTTGATTTTTCGCTTCGCATTGTCGTACGTGAACTTTTCATGACCAGTCACCAATCGCTTCAGTAAATGGCCGATTTTGAACCAATTCAGTAGCGATACGCAGATGGAAATTAGGTGCATGAGGTGCATGTGCGTTAACTCAAGTCGCACTCAAACATCAATCTTCTTTTTGTATCCAGCCATATTCAATTGGCTAAATTCAATCGGACTTAGGAATATAACTCGAGATGCAGACATCTAAATCTGTAAATTGGAGAAATATGTAATGGATTTCTATTTACTTGACCTAATATAATGAATATGTATTGTAGTACAAAATTAATTTATAATTTGCACATAAGAACTGATGATAATGAATCTTTGTAATAAATTGCTAGGAATCATATGCATATATTACGAACAAAGACAAAAAATTCATTCATAAAATTACGAAGCATTATCTTTTGTTTTCACTCAATGACGGTAATTATAGGTATGTCACATTCTTTTAGTTACCAAACTAAGCATGATAAAAATATTTATAATTTATATAGAGATTCGTATTAAGCTCTGGATATAGAATGAAAATTTATGAAACACTTTAAAGTATAGGTAAAATGAATTGAAGTTACTTAATTTAGTTTTAATAATAATTAATGTACCTCGCTTAGAATTATTAAAATCATACGATTTGAAAGGATGTGGATATGACGAATAGGAAAAAATCGAAATTTAAAGTAAACGCGTGCAGAAAAGGTCGGTTCAGTCAAATGTTAATTAAGCACGTACGTCGCATAATTGAATAAAGTTTTTTTATTTAATTGCATTAATTACGCGGTGAGCGTGTACGCGCGCGCTTCTGGCGAATGACCGAGCGATTATTCAAATCAAGCTTTGATTTCGAATTGATCTGATTGGAACACATCGATTTCTTTTGCTTGGCGCTCGATGGCTGGCATTCATTACTCTTCCGTTTCTGTGCTTGCAGCAGTGGCAATGTCGCGCGATTGCCGATTGCTCGTGATATATTCGTATCGCGCGCAGAGCGGCGTTTGCGCGCTCTGTATGATTGCCAATTATTATTGACATCTCGCGACGGTGCAAGTCGATTATCGCGGTCGTTGAGGTTGACTTAAGGCCTCGTCGCAGTTGCCGCTTCTCTCTTCACTCTTCGGCGTGCACCCATCTTTTCTCGCGTTCGGCTACGTGTTGCATCTTTGTTCTGCGTTCTTCGGCCGCGCATGTGCGTGATACACATATAGACGCGTTGGCGACGTGTTGCGATTGCAATTTGCGTTATAAATTTATCGTAAATCACGACGAATTTCATATAATACGAGGCGACGGCGCGGCTGCTTTTGTGATTCGCGTCGACGCGACTTTTGCCACCAGTGCAAATCGCAAGTGCACGACACGACCCGCGAACAAGTGGCAAGCATTCGTCGTCCTCGTCCACGTCCTCGTCCTCTTCGCCGTTGCCGCCATCCGTCAGCGCATGTATACGCTCGCCGGCTAAACGAGCTGCGACATTGTTGTATATGCGCGTCTACTCATTTCAATTTGCCATCGAATCGTTTGGCGCATTTAAGGCACACCGACTACTAGCTGCTCCTGGAGTTTGTTCATTTTACGATTGTTGCGCATGCGTAAACCACATCTATTTGTGCACTTAATTCGTGTAAAATATATTATTTACAGACTTGAGTAATGACTTAAGTTTACGACGAATTTCAAGTTGACTTATTAACTACATACGCAACTCCACGCGAAGAGATAGAGTGCGATGTCCGTACGGATGTAATTATTTCGTGTTGTGCGCCCGGCGATGGGATCTCGTGAGAACAGGAAGTGGCCTGACGTCACAGCGCACATACGCGCGCGCGTGGTGCGTCGCTCGACGTCGCGAAGAAGCCCGCAGGTGTACTTAGGTACGTCGCGTCGTGCGCGCGCGTCGCTCCAAGTCAAAGGTGCGCGAGTGTGCGCGTACTCTTACCCCCTTCGTTCGTTCGGGTTTCGCTGTCGTCGCTCTAAACCTGTCCGCGCGAGCAATGTCCTTGTACTTATTGTAATACTTACCTATAACTTATGAATAATTTAATATCCCTTTGACTTTTTATGCGCACTTTACACGTTCACACATTGCTCGAAATAGGTAAATACAACCAACACACGCAACTCTCCGGTGTGAGATTTAAATATGAGTAAAACAAATGAAGAAATCCTTGCAGAAAGTAACGGTCTCACTTGTAAGTGTGCTACATGCACATATTATTTATTTATATTTGTTGCATTCGTGCGTATGCCGTAAAAGCCTAAGTACCTATATTGTTAAACATTTGATTAATATATTAATAGACCAGATAGGACATGGGAATCTAGATTTGTACCAAAGCGCAACGCGAGTAATGAATATTTATGATGTAAGGTCAAAGTGGTTGGTGCCTTTTTAAAAATTGTTATGCGGCATGTTCAAGGTTTTAAAGCATGTATACTGGAAAACTGTTTGTTTGATTTCATGTTTTGTCATGTATATATTGAAAATAATTCAATTTTACTTTTCGACTACTTTTATGGTATTGGAGTAATTAGCATATAGAAGTCTAAAAGTTAATGGGAGTCACCTAAGTGAGATTACAAATATCAGTCTATTTCAAAATTTTGGGGAAAACACTACAACTAAGCTTCAGTTATTAATTTAGATTAATAATTAACACAATTATTATCGGGTACAAAGTTTTAAGGAAACGAGTGTGACTTTTGCATTTTGGGTAATCAGAATTAAACAACTTAGTAAAATGTCACACATTGCAATTACATATAATGTAAATAAGTACCACAATTCATTTTTCCTGCAGTTTGTTCTACCCCTATCTAGGGGTACCAGCCACTTTTTTTTCTATAGGTGTCATGCAACTGTCGTGCAACTACAGGCGTGGACCTGTTTTGTTTCTAGAATCTAGATTAACGTGGATTCCGAATCACGTAAGCGATATTTTAAATATCAACTTCCACAATGAGAGAAGGATTTTAGTCTTGAAACGGTTGTAGCATAGTGGCTATGTGCGTTAGCTTCTACCCAGCCGACCCGGGTTCGATTCTCGGTGTATCTAACTTGTATACGATCGTCACCTTCGCAAGGCAATGGCAAACCAGCGAAGTATCTTGCCTAGTATAGCCCTCATGTGACCGTTCGGAGCCGGTACAATTAATTAACAAATTAATTGTAGAAATGTCCCTTATGTCTACGCAGAACGCATATCGCACACCGTAGGCATAAGTGAGGGTTGCCGACATCCGCATTCGGATATGGCACTCGAAGAAGAAGATAAGGAAGATAGAAAAACTGAGATCTAATTAAGGTTTTCATAAAACGATTAAAAATGAAGTCGAGCAGAAACTTGAACAAGAAGAAATTGCTTCGTTTATGATTATTACACCTTTAACTCTTACAAACGACTTTTAAAACTTGCGACGCGTGAAGCGATTTGGTGAAGGCTCGATAAACATCTTCTATCAGTTTACTGCGGACTAATAACACACATATGCTAGATTGATGACCACTTTTTAAGATGGGTTGTAATCATAAAAAACAATAAGGATGTGCAATTTTGTTTACTCGTGTTAATTTGCATAAATATAAATTTTATTTCTACATACCTACTATATAAATAACAAAAAATATCGGTGATCGATTTTAAATAATTACTAAACGAAGTTGCATTTTAAAAAAGTTTAAATTGGTCTGTGTAATTCACGATTTGTGACTTAACTTAACTTAAAATGGTCTAAGGAACAAGGGCATGAGCGAGGAAATTACTATTGTTGAGAGGTGGAAATTGTGTTGTTTGATATCGAAAACTATAATGGGACGTAAAATTAAAGATCAGTCTAGCATAGTCATAAGATTTTTTTGCAATCAGCAATTAATTGAAAGAGAAAATAGGTCTTTGGTGTTAATATTCATTAATCATTATTGCTCAACTAGCTGCATTAGCTGAACTTGGTAAAACAATTATTTTTAAACAAGACAATCATTTTTAGTTGACTGCAATTTTGGAAATATCTTATCTTTGTGTATTAGGATAAAGATATTTCTGATGAATTAAAATTAAACTAAGCAAGAATTAAACTAGGTAAGTTTAAATCTCTATATCTAAAACAAAAACATTTTGGAAATTTTCTCCACACTCACTGCCATACAATTAGCATACAAACTCATGCGAAATAAAAATTAATCAAACTGTAAATCTGCAAATCAATCTTGATTGTGCGTGTTTGCCTTAATGTAGCAGTAGCAGCAACAACAAAAAAAGCGCACACGAAGAGATTTTCTCTTCTCTTCGCTGTGTTCGGGCTGTTGTGTTATGAGAATGAAAACAAACATAAGAAGAAGTGCTTCGGTGCGTTGCCAACGGAAGTATTTGTAATTAGCCTAAAAAATTAATGTGCTACTCTTTATAATTATTAACAGATTAGAGAGAGCGCAAAAAGCATTCACAGCATTATGCGCGCTTATTGCTTAAATGCGTCTCTCCTTTTTCCCTGGCAGAGATGCGCGACGGTGTCGCCGAAAATTACATGCCAAGAAAGAGTGTTTAAAGTCGTCTAATTTGCTCTACATTTTCTCTATAAATTATTTCAACCTTAACTTAGTAAAAATTAAAGAATTATTAATACGTAAAGTTGTCGTAAACAATTTCATGCAGTTGGGGGGTGTGAAAATTTACGATTTCCTCATATTATTTCATTTCCTTCAAAATGTTGACATTTATTACTTGAAGGAATCAATACACAAATGGAATACTTAAGTAACTTGTTGCTACCACCCAAAATTTGAATACGCTGCATTAATAAAACAAAACGAAGCGAAACTCACAAATTAATTTCCCTATCATCATTCGTCCTCGATGACTTGTTGCGCATGAAACGAGATGATGGACTCGCCGGTTTAACGCTTGTGTAGTCCGGAGGCTTCCGGTTCCGGTGGGTGTTTGTGAGGCTCGCCGCCAATCCCTTCCTTCTCTGTCTATCGCTTGTATTGCGCTTTACAGGTCACCGCACATCTAATTAAGATTCATTTCTTTCTCCATCTGAAGTTCTCAACTTCAGTCCGTTAATCACTCTGTTTCTTCTTCTGCAGTTCTAGAATCATACATTTTTCTTCTTTGTTCACAAAGAAATTAAAAGGTTCAAAACGTAGGTAACTGCTTAGTTGTAGTGGATGAAAATGCGTAAGTGTCATGATACACCCTCAACTAGTAAGGCGAGTATACGCATGCATTAAACGTAAACAAACCAAGTCCATATCGAGTAGGTACGTGTACAGAAGCGCAGCCTACGCTACGAAAATAATGCATAAAGGTGGACAGGATTAAAATTCATGCGTTCGTTTATTGTAATTTATTAATATTAATGTTTTTAGTCCAGCCAAGCAACGCAACATGCCATTAAGTTTAAAGGTGTTCATGAGGTTAAATTTTATACAGAGTGTGAATTTGTTTAC
The DNA here is from genome assembly GCA_963978815.1 of Aleochara curtula. Classification (NCBI taxonomy): domain Eukaryota; kingdom Metazoa; phylum Arthropoda; class Insecta; order Coleoptera; family Staphylinidae; genus Aleochara; species Aleochara curtula. The sequence goes on along the minus strand of OZ022216.1, from coordinate 10,766,109 downwards.
ATTTTTTTGTAATTTTCACTATTAACGTACATTAATGGAAAAGTCAAAGTTTTTCCAATAATTGTTAACCATATTGATAAGACAATTGCATTTTTTATTATTTCAAAATAAACAATTAACAATGCTTTTCATTATTGTCTGTCCTATAAATAATTTGCCGATTAATAAACTAATAAAACCAATCCATCAGGAAAAATTATCAAATACCTAAATGTTTAAATCATGAATCATTATACATTTTTATTTAATTTATTGATAGAAAATCAGAAAAAAAGGAAAACATTTATTATCCTTTATAGTCCTTTTTTAAAAATTTAACAAATCACAACATAAGATTTTGTTGTAATAAGATTTTGTTTTAAATTAAACTAAAATTACTAATTGCTGTAGATACAATTGATAAATGACGACGTGATGAGTCAACTAAAGTTTGCAAAAATTGTAAAATATTAAACGCAAGTAATTATAATGCGCATATAATCATATAATAATAATACGTTGTTTTATTTAACGGAGAATAGATGGAAAAACGCCGTCGTCGCCGAGCGTCGTCCTACGTTCAATAAATACGCTTACTATATAACATAAGATATTAAAAAGGTGCATTGAATGAACGCACGCTCAAGTGCTCGAGCACGACAACAGCCTACGTTCATTAAAATTTCACATATTAATTCAAACTTTCCATTTTTCTCTTTGCGCGCGCGGAAGACTCGTCCTCTGCGTTGGCATTAGACGCAACACACATAACGCACGCTCTTTCTTATTTCTTCCTTCTTCCTCTTTCGGCCAGCGCCCTCCTCGTCGCTTAATTTATTGACTCGACAATTGTAATTAGCGTTTTTTAATCACGCGCTTCGATCTTCCGATCTTGAGATCGCCCTCCTCAAAAAAACCTACACACAAACTAAACGCTACACAGTTACAAAGTGTTGTTATCATTCATTGAGCACTAGGCTTGGAAAAGTTGGGTCGAGTTGAAACTTGAGAGGAAATACATAAAGGCAATTACTTAAGTTTGCAAGATCTAAGTATCGAACAGTATTGTTTCTTCTATTGACGTTTGTTTAAAAATCTCTTCGGTGCGCACGCGTGGGTGTCCAATACGCTCGCTCGCGTTCCGTCCGCATCGGACGCATCTCAAAATTGATTATATATTTACTCAGCTCGCGCACGATTATAGTTATTAATGAAAATATTATCTGTGTGGTGGGTGTGCCGCGACTCGAGAGCACCATCATCTCCAACTCTCTTTCTTCTCTCGCTGCTCTCGTTCGTTCGTTCGTCCACGCTCGCGAACGCACGCGAGTATGGTAATTCAATTGAGGTTTGATATTGAGAGAAGAACACAGCATCGCCGAGCCCAGCAAATATTCTTCGTATTGCAACACAAGATGCGCCATACTATTTAATTATAATTAGCCAATAATCATTCTCACTGCATTGTAATTATCTAATAAATTATCGGCGTGCGTTCTTCAAGGTTTATTTAAATACTTAGTATCTATTTTATCATATACTTACTTTGCACTGAAAGATAGGTATCTTTTTTATTGAATTTAAATCTATGTTGTTAATTTTCCATAAAAATCAATGCATTTTACAATAAAAAACAATACGTGCGAAAACTGATGATTCATTTTTTAAAATTGGTGTTAAAATATTGGCATGTTGGCTCATAAATCGTCATACCAATGATTAATCAATGAATAATAATAAGAAACAGCTTTGTTAAATGTTCATTATTAAAAAATGATAAAATTGTAATGTTTACAATCATTAGTAGCTAAATGCGTAAGTTGGTATACGAAAGACAAACAAGGAAGAAAGATAATGATTTGATATCATTTAATGAAGGTGCTAATATAACATTCCAATCTTTGAAAAATCTTTAACTGTTGTATCTAGCTAATGATAATTAGGAACTTAATTGAGCATACATAATAATAATAGTAATGAAAAAAGGCAACGCTGCGCAAGTCAACAGCGTTCGTGTCCGCGCAAGTCGCGATGAATAAAGAACAATGAAGTCATTTATGATTAAGGTAATAGAATTTCGCTGTTGCTTAGCTATTTTAATATGTTCAATGACCGTCAGATCGCTGGAATTATCCGCGAAGTGAACTTTAATTACATTTGCATGTTGTTATAACAAAAAACAGTTGAGAACATGTTATTTGTTTGAACCACTTGCACAACATGTATTTACTTCATTTGCTCAATATTTTTATCTGGGAACGCCATGGCGGTTATCAAATCTATACTGGGTACTTTTTAATATTGATTTATATTCATTAATCATTATTGCTCAACTAGCTGCACCACCTGAACTTGCATTAAACGAATTTGCATTTTTGAAATAATTTTTAAAAAGTAGTAGGTACCTACTAGGCATCTTTATTATTTATTTATATGCATTTGCGCACAATTGCGCTGAAAATTAATAACAGTAATAAAAATCAAACGATAATAAGCGATTAGTGAGTTGGAATGAGAGAAAGAAAGAGTTGGCAGTCGAATCAAAACAATCCATCGATTCGGGCAATAAATTTACGTGCAGATATAGTTTTATTGCCGCAATAACAACGCGCGGCGCAGTGCAGCGCCATGTGTATGTACAAATCTTCCATTGTTTTCGGTTTCTCCATCTGCGCGCAACGAGAGTCTCTCTAATCCCAACGAGTAGAATCGTTGCATGTTTTCGCCTCTTTTGCATATAAAATGCATTCACCCAAACCGCCAACCAAATTGTACCACAATTTGTAACACAAAACTTGCCTATTGATTGCATCTCGAAATCTTAGCAGTATTCATCTATTATTATTTCTAATCATAATACCAGATTATTAGTTCTAATACACTGTATTTAAATTTCTTTAAACAATTGGATTATAAAATGTATTCACATTTATCATCTTTTCACTAAATAGTCTTAATTTTTTGGGTTATTTTTAATTATCAACAAGTTGAACTATTAATTGTAAGGTGTAAGAATTATTTATAGTGGATTCAATTCTCTTTTGAAATTCAAAGTAATTAATAATAATATACAAAAAAATAAATTTGAGTTTCTTCTTCAATGTAAATATTTAGCAAATAACAATGATTACGAAAAAGTCTGGTATTTAAAATAGGATTAGAGCTTTTGAATGTGAATATATACCTTAGAATTTTTCTTGAATAATATTATTAAATACTTATCTTTTTGAATAAAAATTCTCTATAGATCTAATTAGGGTAAAGGATCTATAAGCAAGTGAGGCAAATGAAAAATCTCAATAATTAAAGATCCTATGACAAAACATTTGATTGCATTTGGGAGCTAACTTTTCCTCTTGGAATTGCAAACTGATAATTATTTAATAATGTTGTTTCTTTTGCAACTATCATACCAGTATTTTTTATTTATTCTATTGAATTAACTCTTCTTCCTGCCGCACCGCTGTTTGCGGATTGACCCACCGCGTGTTTTTCATCCAGACTTGGCTGGGCACTCTGAGCATATAGGTACACTTAGGTAGAAGGCTTCTCTTCTCCGGAAGCTTTTGATAGTCGACGTTCTCAATATGACTACCGGGGCGGGTAGAGGTCTTAGAAACTGAGACACACACCGTATGGTATACCGGGATTTGAACCCTGGTCTTTTAGGTGTAAATAAGCGACTTACATAACTAGGCTACCACTCGATTGTTTGTATTATAAGCTTACAATCCTTGTGTATTTAATGGGGCAACAGCCCGATTTGGGCTTTGGCCATCCCAAACGACCCGGCCTCGCTTCAGGTTCCTTGACACTTTTTTTACGGGAATTGGTCGTTAGCCAATTTCTCAACCTGTGAGGAATGCGAAGTCTTATTAAGCGTTGACCATGTTGGGTATCGACCCCGGGCCTGCTGGCATACCAAACTGTGCGTTAACCAATGCGCCACACATTCCCGAACACTAACAATTTATAAGTGGAGGACCAATCCTTGTTCCTTGTTACTCCACTTATTGAAAGTGGTCGTTAACGTCCTGTATCTATCATGTAAGTACAATAATAATTTTTCTCCTTAAAAAAATCATGATTCCAAAAGTGAAAGTTCTCAACTACCTCCGCCATAAAACCCAGGAACACAAATTAGAAATATTCTCAAAACGTGAATATAAATAATTGTTGATAAATATTTAATTGGTATGCAAAGTTAATACAATAGAAATAAAATTAACTTATATGTTCTCGTTAATTAATTAAACGGTAAATGCGATACAAGCACAAAGAGTGGTGGTGGATAGCGGGACGGAGTGTTATGCTGTTCCGCTGTTCGAAAAAGTCGTCCGCCTTAATTTATTAATGAAGTTCACATTTTATATATGAATAATAAAAAAAGGAAACAAAAGGAGCATGAACTTTATGCGCGAGGCGATGGGAACTGTGCCGGGCGTACGCGTCAAGAATAATGGCCCATAATGCGCATCCTATCGGCCGAGATAAACATTCCGTGCATGTAGGCATCACTTAAATACGCGCGCACACATATGTATTCGCTAATTAATGAGAAATTAATCTTGGTCGGACAGAAATGTGAAACTATTGAAATGAGCACATGAGCATGATATAGTTTAGTGTGCTAAAAATGTCAAAATCATTAATGTTTTAATTATAAATTAACAATCAAGCACTAGGTGAATAAATCAAGGATCATATGTATGAAATTAATAATTAAATCGTTCATTATTATTTATCGATTGTCATATTCGCCTTAATTAATATGAAAATCTTATGCTTCTAGTGCTCGTTTCCCAATGCGAATAGGAAATACTTATCCGGTCTAATTTCAGAACGTGACTTGATTACTTGTTCTATTTGCATACTGCATTGTATTATTTACTTACATTTGAATGAAATTATGTTTTATTTCGTAAAAAATTACTAATTTTGAACCAATCACGTCATAACTTTAATATGCGTTGGTGTCACATATGAGCACATATGGCATTTAGTCATAGGCGACAGAGCTATTTGCGTAAACATTGATATTTTGAACATAATAAATTAGCGTGGATGATAATAGCTCGCACGCGCTTTATTACATTCATTATAGATTATCAGTGCACGCTAATGATACGTTACATCGAGCTATTAAATTTCATAAAGCAAATACAACGGCGGACACATGCGTATGTCCAATACGCGATCGGCTCGGATGATGATACTGATGATGGCATGGCGGCTGTTCTCGTCGCGGTTTTCACTCGTCTGCTATGTTACTCTATCAAAGTGGTTTCGATATCAAGCTGTTCATGTGCTTCTCGTACGCATCTCACGTTCATATTCATTATACAAGGTATTCAAATTGAATTAAACTAAAGCGTATTTTAGTAACAAATAAAAAGTATAGATTAATATTATTTCCGAATAAATAATGACATAAAATAAAAGAGGTATATATTAAGTTAGCGATAATATCCCTGGGGTTTTTGATCGACAACTTTAAAGTCAGATTGAGTGAGCACGCACCATGTATTTTATAAGTGAGTTATGAAGATGTACTCAGTATCATCTTCATCGCGATGCATCATCGATGGGGGCTATGGCAGGATACCTCAGATATTTCTCTTATGTTTTTATATCATTACGTTGTGCGCAAGTAAATATTTAGTTAATCAAGATGCACGACATGCTGATAGACGCATTATTATTGCTACATAAATATTGAATGCGTATCTCGACGAAATTTAATAAACCACCAAATATTAATTGCTTTATAATACAAAAAATATTTTAGACAAAATGTTTAGTGTAGGTAATTGATAAAACTGATCAGATAAATTTTATTCAATTTTGTTTCTATTATAATAATATTGTTAATTACCAATAACATGAATAATTAATACATGAAATGAAAAAGTTGTTAAATATTATACAAACTTTTTACAGCTTCTGCTCATTCTTATCCACCACACAGAAACAGGAAGATCTCTATTTAAGAGTTGAAGCATTACCTTCACTAAGAAAACATAGATGTTACATAAATTAAGTGAATTAAGATATATTTTGAAATATGGCTAGTCAGGTGTTAAGGTCAAGAATAGCATAAACAAATTTCAAATCGAATAATGTAATGAAATCAAAACTATTGCAATTTATTGTACCTACACTATCGTCATACTCAAATATAATACTGGATGACAAATTATGAATCCGATGAACTATAATTTTTACCCATTATTTATAATGAAACGATGCAGTAGAGGAACCAAGGACTTTTAATTTGTTTAGAAAATTGGTAACAACGATAAATTTGAAACAATTTAAAATTAATTTTTATGTTCAAACCATTACCATCTCTGTTTGAACGTAAGTTATGTCAAATCTTTCGTTCAACGATGGAATGAAGTAATTAATATATGTACTAACAACTTTTTAAAAATTGTGAATAACAATGATCAGTTTTATGATTGAATATGTTTTTATTAGTTCTAAATAAATAAAAAACCAGAAGTTAATAAAGAGATATTGATAATACTTTTAAAAGCGTACCTATTTATATTGCAAAAGAACGAAATCAAATAGATTATTTTCCATCTGCAGAACTATATACAACCCTTTAAAATATGCTTACACAGAAATCGTACATATTTATAAAAACATTATATTTATGAAGCCCTTTTGGAACATATCTGATCGGATCATGGATGTGACGTAAAATATAATTGTTTGCGACAACAATACGTTTCTACGTCAATTATAAGCATTAAACAACAAATCGAAACGGAAACGGAACCCTTCTTTATGAAGACTCATGAGATACCTTAACAATTAATAATTCCGTTAATGATCCATAATTGGAAAATTTTACATAAAATTTATAACATATCCAATTTTGTATTTATTTTAGTAAAATGCATTTAAATATTTTGTTTCTGTCTTACAGAATACAAAACAAATTAGATATTTCGGACGACATTTAAACTGCTTTTTCTGAACTACATTTAAGTAAAAATTATCAGCTTTGATGTTTTATTCTAACGTGAAAAAATCTTATATTAGGAACGTAGTAGTGCTTTTTATAATCTTTAAGTTTATACTTTCTAAATAAATTTGATACGTTACCATGCGCGAGTTAAATAATAATTTATTAAAAATTTGCTCCATTATAATGGATTAGGGTGATCAGATCGGAGTAATTTTTAAATTTCGTTATCTGTAAATCATAAACTTAATAAGTTTTAAGTTTGAAAATAGGAATCATATGCATCGTAATGAAAAATGAAATTTCTACATAATTCCTTGATTTAATAGACAAACGTAGGTATGACACGTGAACGCAAAGTTCGAACAAACTGCGAACAGAAAATTTGGAAGAAAGAGTTCGAACAAACATGTTACTCATTTATAAAACCGTCATCATTACGAAATTATCAAATACTAAGTATCGTGATAGGTGATAGGGATAGTGCCTCAAAATAATGGATTTGGTTTACATTCTAAATCAACCAAACGTCTAGTAAAAAATGATTTTAACGTGTTCCGAATGCCCCACCGATTCGATTCGCCTCGGTCTACCCTACATAGTTAGTGAAATCGTATATATACCGCTTTAACAAATATCACGATATCAGATTAAGGTAGTGAAAGAGAAATAAAAACAAGTAGGTAATTGCTCCGAGCATATCAAATAGAAATTGCATTTTAAAATGTAGCAGTTATTCAACAACATTTTCTTTGCTTGCTGCGAATGCGCACATAAATCGAAAACATTAGTGCGCATTTAACTAACTGAATTTCGCCTTCTAGTTGCCTCCATGCAAGTGTTCTACTTATTTATTATTTATGACTTTATTTCAAATTACCAATAATATCTTTACTAGGTATACCAGTACAAAGAAATTTCTACAATTAATTGTGATTATGTAATCTCACATTAATAGCAAAATTAATCATTTAGTATTTTATCATCTTTTAGTTATGGGGAGTATACAGTAAAAATGATAATGTACACTTTTAAGACTAAAAACAAATTAAGTAGTTAATACTCACTCGGTATGTTTGAGTAATATAAAATAAAGGAAAACATCTTATCAAATTTATCGCATTGCACGCCATCGCTAATGAAGTTTATATAATTGCAGTGTGCACAAACACGCAACAGTTATTAAATTATCGATAAGAACACAAACTATTGAGTTTTTCAATTTCTGAGAAGCAGTCAGCGTGTGTAAAGTTTTGGAAAAAAACATCTAAGTATAATCGAGAAAATCTCTATACCCAGTTATTTTTTAAGAAAAGACGAAATGGTAAAATCATTAGGCTTAAGCTTCTGTGTATTGTTTGGGAATATTTGATGTGAAATTGATATATTTGTTTAGCGATACGACGCATTTTGGTCGAATGGCCAGTTTCGAAAGGTAAATAGAGTAAATTAATCAACCCTCTTGGGCGTCTTCGGAGCACTGTGCAGCGCGCTGGAGTGGTAGTCATTAGCATGTCACTCAATCTCATTTCCTGGGTGCGTCTCTCCATCATCGCATTGCTTTCTGACGTTCGCATTCACCTGACGGGTTTTTCGTCTAAACGACGTCGAATTTGTCACTGTTCGTCGACGCCGCAGCATCCCAAGTGGAAGCAATCCATTTGTGTCGCATTGTGCGCTGAGAAGCGATCTCACGTTCGTTCGCGCAACGAAGGAATGAACGAATGCTTTTCCTATTGCTGCTGTTAAACTGCGTCCGTGTGGTCGTTACGAGCCGATGGAAATTTAAGCGCATCCGCGGCACGTAATTTTCAATTTCAATCAAACGAGCCAATTGTCGTACAATGGCTAATTGTAAATCTTGTGGGCACGTGGAGGGCCTTAAGTACATCCAATTGTTCTCGGTGAGCGCGCGCGCGCGACACGCGAGTGACTGACATATATGAATAAAATGAAGATGTCAGGTGTCCATCTGCAAGACGCGCTTTTCATTCAATTTCGTCGCGTTCACTCGCCGCTGCCACTTTTGATCTTTAAGCGCGTCCACTTTTTTGTTTGTTGTTCATTGCGCCTTTTTTGTTTCGTCTTCTTGTATTTTTTATTGATTTAATGCAGCACGTGCTAATAATATAAATATACTTGACTTATGTGTTAATGCTAACCCACCCATATGTGCATTTAATTCAATTAAAACTGTCAATTATCCCCCCTACATAGTTAATGTTTAAGTAATGCTTAGTAATGGTTTAATTAGCATAGAATAAATTATTAATGATATAGATACGAAAAGTATGAAATAAAGGTACTAGACTGCCATTTAATTAGTAAAAACGAAAAGTCTGATTATGATATTAACGTGATCAATGTCTTACTTATCAAAGGGTTTCAAGATTTTAAATTGTTATATTAATAATTATTTATTTTATTAATTGGCTTGCATATTGTAAATCTATTACAGTGGAATCTCGTATTACGAATCTAATTCATGCCGAGCCTTCCTCGGTAAAGGAAACGTTCGTTAAACGAATCAATTTTTACCATGGAAATTCATGTAAAATACATTAATACGTTCCATGCTATTGTGTAAAAGCTCTTTGCAATAATGTCTGATTAAATTTGTAAGAACATTTTTAGTCCCTCCGAGCTGCTTTCTTTCGGATTCTTCTTCGGCGACATTTTCAGAGCACTTATTAGCATCTAGAAAGGGCGCGCGGCACGTCAATTAAACTTGAACTCTGGTACTTACTTAACTTGAACGTCTTCGTAAACTAGGAGGTTCCAAAATTACTATAATAAAATTAGTATAAGCTGAGTTTGTATTAAATACGATAATAACAAGTTTTAAAAAGTTCTATTTCATAGTTCGGGTATTCCACGCCGATAAAGAAATCACAGAATTCGTCCGTAATGCGAAATGATGTTCGTTAAGTGAGTCATTCTTTTACGATTTGTTGTTCGTTAAGCGAAACACACGTTATGCAAGTTGTTTGTTCATAATCATTGGGTTTAATTCATTTATTTACAAGTACTAGGTATAGGTATAGGTAATCCTTTCATTCAATTTATTCTACATTTTAATGATTTTATTATAACGTTTCAATTATTTCTGAATATTACGATTATAATCGCAATTTTTACTTTGTTGACACTGCACTCCAGGGTACAAATCTAAATATCTGAAAAGAAATTAAACTGTTGTCACCTATCGTGACTAATAAGAAAACTACCTACTTCAACTAGTCTTGTGTGTCCACCCCTAAAAATTAACTTCTTTTGATGCCATAAATTAGTTCATTTGTAGTGCATGTGCAATCCACCAAATCTATATTAAGCAAGCGGTAATAATAAATGTTTTAACTTTTTGGACACGCTTTTGCATTCTTTTACACGCGTCATAAACATAGGTATCATCTGCATAAGAACAAAACAATTTCGAATATGTCAACGGGGAGATGTTATAGTGTTTGGATGTTATAAACGAAATTATGAATTCCGTATGCGATATGAGCGTATAAGAGGCAAAAACAATTCAATTGTCTTTTCGATGGGCAACGGTGCCGTTTACATATTGGCATGACGCTCTTAAATTGAGCTTTTGTCTGCGCACAGAGCATGCGCGCTTGTTTAATTCGCGTACGTGGGCCCTTTTAATAACCACCCATCAAATGTTTACGTGGATGATTTATCAACATCGCATGTAGTTCAATAAGTTTATGTTGACTTTCACTGCAAGTATGAAAATAATGCGCATTATTCGCCATTTAATAAATACACACTGATATTTAAATAGTATGTGAAAGTATATATGGCATAGTATCAAGATTGAATCTATCTATTATAGTGCAATAGGCATCCAAAGATAAATAATTAACCAATAATCTAATGCGCGAGCGGCGGAAAATGCGCACAAGAACGCATTTGCGCTTGCGTCGTCGTTGTTAATAAATATATAGTGCGCGGGCAAAGCCGCCCCGCGCGACACGGCACACTCATAAAGTGCGCCCGCTGCTGCCACTGCCGCTGGCATTGCCTGCCAACAAGCGAGGAACAACAACAACATGCGCGCATGCACACGCAGGTAACCGCGAACGAACGAACGAGCGCGCTCTTTTGCTTCTGAATAAACGCGCAGCATTCACTGAGCACAGCGGAGTAAGTAGCATACCCGAAGTATATTATTATCCAACATATAAATCTGTTAATCTAATTACCATACGTGACCGTATCAATAGTATTTCTTCAACGCGAGCGAAAAGTACGCCGATCTGAATGCGCCAACCGCCAGTTCCTTTCTGCACTAAACTGTTACTCACACATTTTCTATCTGCACATGCTAGGCACATATCAAATTGAATACATTCTTAAATTAATTATTCTCAAAAAATAAATATTATAAATTTGTACCCCCATTTTTGCGACATTGGCTAAAATAAATTTAATATGTTTCGGCAATGCAGAGATGCGTGGAACAGATTTTAGAGAAGAAAATGTGCGCGCACTTGCAACACAAACAGTGCAACCCGTATGCACTTCTCGATGCAGTTTATGTGTTGATAGTAGTAGCGCGCAAGGCGGCCCTTGAAGAAATACCGCTGCATCAATAAATTGTTGGCCGATAGACCGAGGAGCAGGTCCAAGTAAAAAGCAACCGGAGAGCAGAGAGAACAACTATTGCTGGGCAAAAATAAATAAATCGCCGAAATGCTTTTAGATACTAATATGTAGATGGAGGTTAGTATCGTTAGGTTGATTGATTAATGTAACTACCCATTTCTTAATTAGACATAAAAATATTCGATTGACATTTCAATATTTTTGCAATAACCGTGTAGAATGTGTAAAGTGCATCACGACATTTGCGCTGGAACGCGTTTGGCGATCGCTTGCATCACACATTGCGAAAACGACGAGTACGTCGACAACGCATGCAAAACGCACGGCAAGATGTAAATTGCAAAGCGCGCGCGCGCACCATATTTGTGCAAAACGGCGTTGTTACGCGCGCTCGCACACACTCTTCACGCATGCTGCGTAGCGCGGTAGCAGCGTGTATGGTCATTCTTGATTGACGTGCGGCATTAACATTTTCTCGCCTTTGAATTTCCTATTTCTTATCTGCGGGCGTGCGCGAGGAGGGCAACCTCTTGCTCGATTTATCAGCGCAGCGCCTGTCGTAAACATCTCGCACGGCGCGGTCCAAATGAGGATAACACCAATGCGCAAACGATCGCGCGAGCGGCGCGTGTGCCAGCCGCAGCCACGGCTTAATGCCAATTTATAGTGATTTTCAATTTATTGAGGGCCTCGCGAATCGAATTAACGCGAAAGCTTTTTGGAAAGTGCGTGCCTCATTAGAACGTGTCACACTGCAACAATTCCGCCTTGTCGCAGTAGCGTGCTGGCGTAAATTATGTGCGCAAAGTGAGCATTTGATTAGTCATTTGCCATTGTTAGCAAATTCTATGGAAATTATTTTGACTAATTAATAAGCGTCTAAACATTTTTGTACTTCTTTTGTATGCAATGCTTTTGGCTGAGTAATCAGTCAACAAAGGAAATTCATCTCGTCACGTAAGATATCTTTGTGTATAGCAAGCAATAGACATAATCGCCGATAAATGTGGCACCTTTGATGAGCACGTTTATATTGAAGAAAGACACGGAGACGGAGAGCCAGTAATACACGAAATTGCCGTGTTATTAGCACGGAGGATGCGCAAGCAAAGAAGAAATTCGATGACAGAACAATGCCGGTCGAACATATCATTTATTAATTACGTTTACGCTATCAAAACGCATACACGTCAAACGACGGCGTTATGGGTGGGCGCTGTTGAACTTTGGGAGACGCATTATTTAATAGTAGGTGCATTTAAATGCATATCACACGTTGGATTTGTATTCCTCGCGTGTTTTTTGCAGTATTTAACTGATTTTTCTAATTCCACAGCATAGCTAGGTACGTATGGGTGGTCATTCCACGAGCAAATGGCAATTTATGTGCACATTTGCAAATTGTTTAAATAAATACCGCAATGAGTGGTCGGTTTCGTTGGCAAGCAAGGCGAACGCATAAATATGTTTAAAAGGGCACGCAGTGGTATCTACAGTTGTTTAACAAGCAGCTACTTTAAAGAAGCAAAGCAAATAGTGTAATCCAATCAAGAGCAATTAATTAACGGTTAAGAGCATGGATGTATCTTGATAGTGGTGCATGTGCACGCGCGCGAGCGCAAACTTTGCAAACACGCCGCCAACCGCGCTGGCGAAACAGCAGACAGAAATGCAGCACGCCGTGCAGCTGAAGAGCTACTTTATATCGGTGCGCAGAGCTGGATTCCAGATGCAACCCTTCGGCGGCCATTAGGGGATTCCAGAGATGCCGTAGCGTGAGTTAATGCAAAATTAAAAAATTGCTAATATTGGACGAGTTGGCGAAATAGTCGACGACGCTGTGCGATTCCGCCGCGTCGTTATTTATGCGCTCAAATGGAGTGAGTTACGGTTCTGCGTTGGGCGTTCGGCGGGCCCGTACAAAGCTATCGGTGACAGCGGCGCGCGCGGATGCGCTTCTCTCTTCGCCGGAATGCCGCGGCCCGCCGCCGTCTAACTTATGCCTGTCACGTGCGGTCACTACTATCTCGGCGAGCTTCCTGAAGCAAGCCAGCCGCAGCCACCGCGCGGTGCAGCGCGCTGCGGCGTTCGGACATAAACAAAACGCACAATGTACATGCAGGAACATGCATTTAAAATAATACATGTGCGACGCGCGCGCAGGACGAAAGTTTAAATGATTTCCATCATGCCAGTGTTCACGAGCAGTACACAACACTTTGAAAAAATCAATTGTCACCTGCGTGCGCCGTATGAGCACGAGCCAAGCAGCAAGTGCGAGTCAAGAGCAACAATACTCATTGTTTTCCTTCGATCATCTCTCATTACGCATTACGTGTGTTCTGTATTCTGTAGGGACGTTGCGCGCATTGTTGCCTCGAACCGCGGCGGTCGACTGCGGTCTTACGATACGTGCGCAAATACGTTGTAGTTCAAGTGCATGCACCATCACCCAGCTTAAAACAGTAGCGTGAGTGATCGATCGCTGGAATAAACATCTTTTCTATCCAGCTGTGTGCCAGCAATTGCACCATCGTATCGGTCGATTGACATCGATATCTGGGTCAATTCCAGCCAATTACTTAACATATCTAGGAAATTGTTTTTACACATTGGGCCATATTTCCCAAATTTATTGTTATTTTATGCAGACGCGTTACTAATAGAATATTAAATATGAATTAAAGTACAAGACGTTGAAAAGTATGGGTAGATTTATAAAAAGGACAGGTACAATACAAGCCATGGATCATTGGTACATGTTAAATGTCAACATTTCACATTATTTCATTCGCGATCTTGGAAGGAATCAGTCAATCTCAATCTCGCGCCGCGTGCATCAACAAACTCGGTGAGACGTAACATTTCGTTGTGTTCTCCTCTCTTGCATGCCGCGAGATTATGACTTGTACGGTGTTTTACACATCCATTCATTCAACGTTCCATTGCAATGCATTGCCAGTGCATTGCATTACACATCCTTTGATCCTTTGTTCGTTCGTTAAACATACGCACTCGCGCCGTGCAAGTACAATCACTCCTAGCGCCGTTGCATGCGCCCACGCTTGTTTTGAAAAATGCAACTTTGTCGGGAATAATAAACGCACAAATCAATCATGCATATAACGGTGATAAATGCTAAATGCATAACAAGAACGTGGCTGAAGCAAAATTGCACTAATTACTCATGAATTGTTTTTACGCGCGCCATTTGAGGGAACGTTTAGAGGAATGATGTGAAGTAATATGTATTTTAAATGAGTTATTGATTAATGAATAAATTGTCATATACCTACCTATGTATCTATAATTACTTGCATTTCTTTGCATTTGATTGTTTATAATTTGATTTAAACTTAATTCGCTAGGAATATGTGTAGTTATATCAAGTATGACAATAAAAGAATAAGATTAAAATAAACAAAAAGTAAAATTGTTCCAGACCTATAACTTCCTCAGTTATGAACCTCATTCACGACCGATGAAGAATCAACTTCTTTGTGCATTCTATTATTGTTGTTTCCAATTATACCATTATCTACCAACTTGCAACTTGTTTTCCTGAAAAAAATGTGATAATTACCGCAGCTGCTGCAACAACAAAAAATTTGGCAATTAGGAATATTTAACAATTGGGCTAGGTTCAGGTATATTAACAAGAGCGCGCCACGTCCTCATCAACGTTTGGTAAATTTGTTGTACGACCAATCCGAGCTATTTGCTTTGCATAAATGACAAACCCAACATAGGTTTTACAGATATGTAAACAATTGGAGATGGAGATGGATTAAATATTCTTCTATTAGTAAATCGTTTCGGCAGAAGCCACATGTACGAATTGAAAAGTAGTTCTTGGCAGGACACGGAGCTGCGCAAGCGGCCAACATTTTCCTGCACACATGGCTAACCGCGCCGATGCCCGGACCGGGGACGAGGAGTGTATTTATAATGCTATGTGACATCGGCTGGTATTGACCAACCCGCCGCCCAAGAAAAGGAAGCTGTTGCTGCTGAAAAGGAGCGCCGTAGCCGCGGCCGCCATTACCATATTAGCCAAGCAATATGCAAATCACTGTTGTCGGTATCGAAAGAGTCCTTTATAAACGCGTTGCGCGGTTTGGCCAAACGTCGAATGGATCGGTGGCAATAGCGATTTCATCCTGCCCGCATTAAATATTGTCCTACGCGCATATATTTCGCGACGATAGCATCGCAAAAATAATTCCATTTTTTATTCTGCCTCCCCGGCTTGCGAAAACGATTCCTCCAGCTGCTTAGAACATTTCAATTCAGGATTCAAAACAAACGTGAAATCGCTTTGCCTTTATATCGATGGATGAAATCTATGATGGCTAAGCCTGGAATAGCAACTTCAAATGTTTGAAATTATATTAGTTTTTGTGGAACAATTCTTACGAATGCAACTGCATGCCGTGATGCCTATTTACTTAACAGTAATAACAATCATAAAGAACGGTGCAACTAGGTATATGTTTCTCGCGAACAACAAGAGATTTTCTGACTATTGATATTCAATGTTTTATTTTATTCATTTTCAATCAACGTATAGCATTTTTTATTAACCATATTTAAAATTTTGGATAGACTGTAATCTGATGCGGTAGCCTGAAGTTTAGTATATAAATATACATCTAGTTTACGTGATAAATCTAAAGCATGTTAATCTCAATTCATTACCATGCGCGACATCTTTTTCAAGTTCCATATATCTAAATTGCGCGCTTCACAGAGTTCTTTAATAGCAAACGGGTTATTATGGATTCACAGCCAAGCAACTAAACGCCAAAGAGACAGGCCCCATATGTAACCGTACATCGATTAAACCAAGATTATTTGTGTGTCAATAACAACAACAATACGAAAGTGTCTTATTTATGTTTCAACCCCGAAACAGTAGTGTCTGATGTCGTTGAGGGTGTTATATTTGTATTTTCTTTTGTAGTGTTGTCTGCGGCTGGTTGCTGCGAAATAAATAGCCATAATATTATGTAACAGCAATTAACACTGCATGTCATGAGCTTACGCTTTTACGCCCGCATAAACGAAACATCGTTTATGCGATGTTTTCCTCCTAATTACTTACATTTCACAGCTGACATTGCCTGAGAAACAAGAGTTATCTATGGGCAATTGAAAACGCTTAAAAACAACTCATATTACCAAATGAACTGCAATCTGTTAAGAATTAAGCAGAATAAAGGTTACAACAATAGTACACACAAAGACTACAAGTGCTCATATTCCCAAATTGGTCCAAGTGGTAATTTATGTTCAAACCATTTAACATATGTAAATTGGGTAAATGCTCATTTACTTAATCTTAAGATATAACCCTTGGTTGTCAAAATGCCACGGCTCTTAATATGCACAAGGAATCTAACAGCCCAATTCAAAATAAATGGTGCACCAAATATTTGACTTATTGATGCTGTTGGTAGTATTTCTACAAGAAATATTTAATTATATAATTATAATGTTATTGGTTTTTATCACCTGCAGGATCACTATGTGTTAATAATAATACTTCATTTGTTTTACAAAACTGTTGTAAAGTTGGGGGTACAATACAACATGTTGCCAAATTAATTTGAATTATACTTGGTTTTACAGTTGTCTCATTATACAACTTCATGAAGGCATTTTCCTCAACATCAGATAATCCAACTTGTTGAATTCTATTTGCTTTCACATATGTTTCGACACTACTCCATATATTCTTTATTTTACGTACTTGTTCATCTCCACTTCCCTTATTGTTCAATGATATGATTACATTATGAACAGCTGATACATTTAGTGCAAGAAATGCTATAAACAAATATTTAATTAATTAGCTATAGAAGCATTTCAGTAGTACCTTCACTCAATGCCTCTTCTAAAAACTTAGCATTATCATCTTCTAAGAAGACTTTAATACCAATCTTCAAGTTTTCAATCTCCTCATCACACATATTAACAAGTAAACCATTTTGTGCATAGTGCAGAACAGTATCCTCAACTTTAACTAAACTTGGATCAATATTAGTAACAGTTAAACTCACAGCTTCAGTAAGCTGAAAAATAATATAGTTAAACTTTTATAAACTGTGAACTGAAACATATTCTACATTGTTCTAATTGGATATTACTTACTTCCTCAGCTGGATTTTGGCCTGGATTTTTTGTTATGTCATTTGATGATAGGATATTGCCAGTATTAATAATGATTGTTTTTACATTATCTCTCATATTAGCAGCCATTATGTTGGACGATTCACGGTGTGGTGTAGATGCAACTTCCATAAGACTTGTGTACTAATGCATTGAGCCAGAACCACGATCAAACAACCGTTCCAACCTAACGCCAGCGAAACTACGTAGCAAGGTCAAGGGCAAATAGTTATTATGGTAGTTATACGTGCAGTGAACATGCGTCTGATTGCATCATCAGTCTGTGAACACACTCAACATAATTTATAGTTGCATTAATTACGTGAGTTAGATAGAAACCCGTATGGTAAATTTAAAACTGAAGATTAATTGTATCACCACAAATATTCCCAGCGCGGAATGACGTAGTGCAATACAAACCGATATGGATTATAACTGATGACTGCTTTTGACTTGTATTATGACCATTTATGACTGATTATGACACTAACATTTAAGGTTAGAACCTACATATGCAGTCATTATGCAGTATACTGGAGTTATGACTGGAGTATACCTAGATGGAGCCCATTTACCTATATAGAGCATGGTATTAGTATAGTCGAGTCAGTACATTAGTACAGTAGCATTTCGTTACCTTTCGGAAGCATTCTAGTAAATATTGGTAAATACTAAGAAGCGCAAACTGGCGCAAACAATCGGCAGAAAATTTGCATTTAACGCATGTAATTTTTGACTGTGCCGTTCCATCTTAGGATCTGAGCTATGACGCGCTTATGGAGAATAATAAATTTTGTGATTTTGATACCAAAGGAATCTGATAGGTGTCCGTACCGTATTTGCACAAATTTTCCAATGTAGGCTACATGTTTGACCATATTCTATGTGTTTGACTAATTTTCAATTTGACATTCCTTTAAACTATATTTTCCGAAATATCAAGTATGCTATTGTATTGTTTCTTTTTTTTTTCGGACGCGGTCAGTTCCGGTCAATCGGACTAGTATGGTTCGATCCGTAATCAATTTATCTATCTAATGGTATAGATCTCATTTTGGCACAACGTAGCACACCTAAACAAAAAGTTAGTTTTTTGAAAAACCGCTCTGGAGAAAACAAAGTATTTTAAATTGCAAATATCTCATCAAACTATTCATAATTTTCTAAATTTTAAACTGTAATCATATTCTATGGTAGTTGAGCTTTTGATACATGTATTTACCTTTTCTGTGAGATCATTTTTAGATTATGAAATTAACTGCCAAACTTCATCAACATTTTGAAGTTTTTAGTGACGAGAAAAGTGTTCAACTTTGGCATTAAATTGTTACTAAACTAATAATCGTATTGAAATTATTCTTTCTGATTCATATACTAGAACTAACATTCTACCAATTGCAAATTTTTTTTTTCAAAAATATGAAAATCTCCCATTTATGCGTTTGCAACTTTCCAGCCCACTGTGCACAGTGGGGCCAAGATGTTCACTATGCTTAAGTTGAGAATTGATATTTTTGTAAATTTCTTTTTGCCAATATATAAAGTATTAACTATAGTATATGAATCTGAAAAAATCAATCCGATCCTATAATTAGTTTAGCAGCAATTTGGCGCTAAAGTTGAACAATTTTTGGGTCCAAGAGAGAACCAAAAATTTGGTCAACTTTGAATAACTATTTCTATGCTTTAAAATAACATCACAAGAAAAGTTTGAATCATGACCAAAATTTAGAAGCTTCGTGCCAGTGTGCGTGCTTTGTGAAACGTAATTCTATTGGTGGAGACAATTCCTAACGCGAACGTTTTGGGTGTTTTTTTTGCGCAAAAATTATTAATCGGCTCAGGTTACAATCTGTCAAACATTGATTGCGCTGGACGGCGGTGCATGCTTAATAGTCGCATTGGGTTTCTCCAAAACTACCTGCTTTCTTGCTTCAGCTTCTTGCGTCCTGTTAAATGAGTGCTTATTTCGCCTGAATTCAATCTTATTTTAACTAAATATGTAAATTGTAAACTGTAAATTTGTAAATAACGTAATTGTTTAAGTAAATCTGCGATATTAAATAGTTTCTTATTAATGCTCACACTCAAATTTGAAAGAGAAATTGTTTTTAAAAAAAGAAAAATAAACAATTGAAGATACTATTTAAATAAATAGTGTGGTAATACGTTAATCTTGCATATATGTATATCGTGATAGTTATATTCAATTGATTCCAAATACAGTTTGCATTAAATAGAATCAAGAAACTGAGGCACGAAAACGACAGTTCGGAAAAAGCCCAAAGCAAGCTTGAAACATGTGCATTTTGAATGGAACAAAAGATGTTTGTCATAAAATTGAAAAGAAATTATTGCAATTTGTTTAAGAAAAACGTTAATATTTTAATGTATTATTGAAGGTATGTATTTTTCATTTTAAAGTTGATTTGAATGGTAAAAATTGGTTTATTACAGTATCGTTCTTACAATATCGTACAATATCGCTTACAATATCGTTCTATATTGGTTTAATTCGAGTAAAGTTCAATTACTATAGCTCAACGTCTAATTAACCGATTTTAAAAAGTCAAGTTCTCTGATTCAACTGGCTAGAAAGAAATTCATAATTTGAGGAAAAATATAAACATTTTCGTAAAAATTGCTAAATTTATAATAACATTTTTAGGCTAGCATATGGTGTGTCACTGATTTCGTGCCTAAAATGGGAATTGATTTCATTGGTGGATGCAAAAACGTTTGTAAATTTTAAACACCTCCTACGCTCCCAGTCAA
Organism: Aleochara curtula; assembly: GCA_963978815.1. NCBI lineage: Eukaryota > Metazoa > Arthropoda > Insecta > Coleoptera > Staphylinidae > Aleochara > Aleochara curtula. Next base: position 10,745,594 of record OZ022216.1, on the reverse strand, counting down.
ATTGGGGGAAAGTAATAAATCTTCATAGCTACTCGATACCCTCGGGCGAAAAACTATAAAATTTGCACGCTCCACAAGAGCTCATAGCTTTGAAAATAATCAAAAAGTTGAGAAATTCAAACTCTCCAGTTAATATTAAGCGTGTACCAATTCATAACGTGTACAGCAATGCTACCAAAACGCGCAGTGCGCGAAGTAATTTAGGACGAAGAATTGGTGGCACGACTTTTGCGCACGCACCTCCCCTGGCCAAGAAAGTGACAGGTTTATGTACCCCTACTTTCGTTTTGGAAGCACCCTGGCCTTAGCATTAGCTGTTAGAAAATTTCGTTTAAACCCAATCATAAGTTGTCATTGGAAGCAGAGGCAAAAGTAACAAGAAACAGTTTCGGTTTATGAAGCGGCTACGACTTAAGAATTATAAACGAAAACCGTACGGTACACCATGTGATGTTTTGAAAATAATATTTTAAAGAAATATGACTTTTTGAAAATGTTCATATTTTCGCTATATACATCTTTCACCGCGTTTTGTATTGAATCAGAAAATTTGAATGTTTGAAATCGGTTAATTATGCATTGAGATATTACGATAATATTTGAGTAGAATAGAAATTACACATTAGATTATTTTCTGAAAGAATAAACCGATTTTTACCATTCAAATTCACAACAAACTATAACATACATCGCATTTGCATCAACGAATGTTATAAGCATTGTTACTAAAATTAGTACCTAACAATATTTTCAGTTCTGTGTTATGAAAAAGATTTGTTACCGTTTCCACTGAAAATGTGCACATTTCTAACTTTAGGGTTTCTCCTACGGCTACCTGCTTTCTTAACTCAACTGCTAGAGTCTCGTTGTAGAGCGTTTTTGGAATTCAATTTTCATCTGAGTTTATATTTGAGCGTGAGTTCACCCAAGAAAGCAGGTAGCGTTTGGAGAAACCTAAACGTAGCATAAAACATGTGCATATTTTGAATGAATGTTTGTTAATCGAAATAACATTACTATTCTTTTAGTAACAATGTTTATATTTTACAATATTCCAAGAGGAATAATATTTTTGTATCCAAGGTAATTTGAACGGTAAAAATCGGATTATTATTTCTTCCAATACCATTACAAGCATTTTTAGAAGTTCCTAATTTTATTTACCAATATCTCATCGTCTAATTAACCGATTTCAAAAATTCAAAATTGTTAATTCAAGTAATATCATATTAAAATATAATATTTAGAAAGTAATTAACATTTTACGAAAAAAGGTATTAATTTATAAGAACATTTTAAAGATACCATATGGCTTGCAAGACGGTTTCGACGTTTTCGCTTCCAATAGAGATAATAATGCGCTGAACTTGAAATTTATATCATTGGTGGGTTGTGATTTTAAACCTACCCCCTAAACTCAAAATTTTACTCCTTGAAAGCCATAAATCAAAATTGGAAACGACTCTCGGAGGAGGTCCGTGCGCAAAAGTCATGGAACCGTCATGGAACCCCATGAACTTCTTGGACGTCCTCTTTTCCTATGCCCTAGGGGAGTCCAATCAATCATCATTTTGGGAATTCTTAATTCAGCCATCCGATTCACGTGCCCATACCACCTAAGTTGTTTTTCAGTAATGTCATTGAGGATATTTGAAGTCAGTTGTAGATTGCTCCTTATGACTTCGTTTCTGACGTGGTCCAGTCTACTTATTCGACATGATCTTCGTAACACATCTATTTCTGTGGCCAATATCTTCTTTTTATCCGTTTCATTCATGGTCCACGTTTCAGCCCCGTACATTATAACACTTTTGACCATGACGTCGTACAGTCGAAGTTTTGTACGTTTGGTGATGTTTGGGGATCACCACACACTATTGAGAGCCCCGGTTACCTTTCTGGCCTGTGTTAGTCTATAACTTATGTTGGTTGTGTCCTTGCCGTTTTCGGAGATTATATGCCCCAGGTATTTATATTCTGAAGCGGCTTTAATGACTTGTCCATCTTCCAGCACCAGGTTTTGATTTGTTCCACCAATGCACATGTATTGAGTCTTATCTATGTTTAGCAGCAATCCCCATTTTCGGTACTCTTAGATGAGTTTTCTGGTCATATATGCTGCGTCCTCTGCAGTTTGTGCAACAATTATTTGATCGTCTGCAAACTGCAGGGTATACAATCCACTGTCGTCGTTGATGTTGAATCCCATTTTTGAGCACTTGCGTTTCCATGTTTTCAGTGCGTATTCTACATATACATATTTTAAATAGTGTTGACGATAAACAGCATCCTTGTCTTAGACTCTTGGTAATTTTTATACTGTCGCTGAGTTGTCCGTGATTTTTTATGCATGCATTGCTGTCGTTATACATTACTTTTATGATGTTGATGTTGGATTGATTTATGTTGCTTGCTTGTAAAGCCTCATATAATGCACTATGTGGGACTGTATCGTAGGCTTTTTGTAAATCAATGAACACTATGTGTTTCCTTCCCTAAGCTAGTTTGCTTCTCAATGAGTTGTTTGAGCGCGAATATGTAGTCGGCGCAAGATCTACCAGCCCTAAACCCCGCTTGTTCTTCGGCTTCTTGGCTTGCAAAATCTGTTTCAATGAGGGTGTTCAAGACTTTCCCGAAGAGTCTACTAAATGTGCTAGTTACGGATATTGCTCTGTAATTTGCGCAGTTCCTTCTATCACCTTGTTTGTGTATTGGAGTGATAATCGCTCCTTTCCACTCATCCGGGATGGTTTGTTGGTGTATGCACTCTGTGAACAGTTTCGCTATTTCTTCTACCAATAATGCTGGGCCATTTTTTATTACTTCGGCAGGAATGTTTCCAGGTCCCGTTGCTTTCCCATTTTTTAAATTGCGAATGGCTTCTTCAACTACGTTAGGTTGGATCACAATTTCTTCTCCTGTAATGTGTATGTTTCTTGGTGTTATTGCTTGTAGGAACTCTGGTCTGTCCTCTGTGAATAGCTGTTGATAGTATGTTTTCCACTGGTAAGGTATTAAAATACAAAAATGTAGCAACAGGATTGTGTGCGCAAATAGAATAGTGAAATTATTGCCATTGCACACTGGGCCCAGATCGGACATTGTGGCAACGAAATATCGACTTTTTCAAAAAAAATTTTGGAGAATCGGTAAAGGGTTAGCTGAATCTTATAAATCTGCAAATTTTATTTCAATCGGACAATTAGTTTAGCAGCAATTTCGCTCCAAAGTCAAACAAATTTCAAGTCGAAGTTGGTAGCAAAACTATGTCTTGAGTTTGAAATTCATTGTCTCAAAACTGGGAAATAATTAAAGAAAACCAATTATGTATACCAATGGAAAGGGTGTCTAAAACAGAATAATAATATGTAAAATTTGGTACATTTACATAAATAATTATAGTTGTAATTTCTGTTTAAAAAATGGCAAATTTTCGGAGATAAAAAAAACTTTGAATAGAGTTTTAGTAATGTGTTCTAAAAGATGCTGCCTTAAGCATCTAATTATACCATTAGATAGATATTATTCTAAATTTTCTGATGTACTAGGTCTATATTACGGCATCCATACGCATTCGCGCGCTATATTGATTTGAAGATGAACATTTTATCAAATTTCGTGATTTTTGAAGCAGGTATCGATGCATTTTCGACAAGCACATTGTCGTTTTATCCCCCGTATCTCAACTTCTAGCCAACCGATTTTCAAAATTCGAATTGTGTTTTCTATGGCCAAATAAATTATACATTTGTAATATTAAGAAGTTAAACAATTTTTTAATATCAACAAAATTCTATTGCAAAATAAATGGACTCGTTATACAATGGTTCGAACACAATGCTCGCCCGCATATGTTCGTTTCGTTATACCTGGAAAACGTCTGGCTCCGCATTTAAAGAGACATTTAAACTGTCTGAGTTGTACTACACAATACAAATTTTTGGAAATACCAACTTTATGGTAGTTTTTATTGCACTCTGTACCGAATTTAGGATCTATGCATGATAGGGTTCTGTGAAATTTGCGCACTTTTATTATGGGGAGCATACAATGGAGCCCCAGGACCCCTGCAGTTTAGGGCACTAGGTCTTTTGTACCCGAAAAAGTTTTACTACAACTAGCGTGCGTTGACATTTTTAGTGTCGCAGTGCGAGGCTAGACGCCTAGAAATGCTGTTTTGACCAATTAAAACGCGTTTTGAGCGAACTGAGAAGCAATGAGAGAAACTGCAATTTTAATTTATGCGCAGCCGATTGCTATAAAATCGTAAAGTATGAACTCGCAAGATGCCACATGGTACTAGGCAAAAATGTTTACAAATGTTTGTAATTATTTGGAAAATGAAATCATTTTTTGCAAATTTCAGACTTGTGGTCTTTTAACATAAATAAACCTTTTTGAATTTTGAAAATTGGTTGATTATTAAGTACAAATGCAACATGAACTGAATAATATCTTAAGAAATAATTGGTCAATTTTTAAAATTCAGAATGCATATTAATTAACAAGTCACCAGCTCTTGTTATCTAAAAAAATATAAACATTATTCACGAAATTGTTGTAATAATGTTAAACGCTTTAATAAATGCATCTGGCTTATTCTTCACGTGCATGGTGACCACCATAAAGACTTCTTACCCAAACGGCCAAATAGTCAGGCCAGGTAGGAGAAATACGAGGAACAACAGGCAAAACGACGCTTAACTTTGCACTTAAATTTCAAGTTTACGTTTAATATATCTGCACAATCAATCTGAAACTTACTAAATTCGCTCTTGAACATAGTTTGTTTAAAAAATTAGCACCATACGATATCATACAATTGTTGCGAAGAAGTATATACATTATATAATTTAAAATTGAAAAACAAATTCGCTAATTTCACCTAAATACTCTATTGTTTATAACTGTGATAGAAAATAATTGAAATCAACGCTTTATTTACGCAATAACAGAATTCAAAACGAATGCAAGCATGCCAATATGGCACGTAGTTTGGTGTTGTCAACCAATAGAATATAGAAGCTTGTCTTCTGCACATTAAACTCATGTCATTGGCTGGGCGGATAAAGTGAATATTTTTCTCGGACCAGTAAATAGTGAGTTTCAAAATCATAATGCACAATAAATCATCGGCAGCGTGCTGAATCTTGGGTCAGTAAGACGTTGTAAATGAATGTTATATAGCACCCAAACAGCATTTTATAGCACCAAGAAATCCGTTTATAGCACCCAAAAATCCGTTTATAGCACCGAAAAACGCAAAGTGCGCATTTTTCCAATCACCCATGATAGATGGCCTTTTATTTGGCTCCATTTTATTAAAAAATTAACCAATGCATTAGTTCCATCACCGACTGACCAAATATTTACAGAGCCATTGTGCTCCTTGGTTTCAGGAACAAGAACTCATTTCAAACATTTCCTAACACACATACAAAAATATAACATTCATTAATTTCATCATTCATTTCGATGGCGCTACAGCCCAATTCGGGCCCTGGCCTCACACAAGCGTTTCCTCCACTCTTTTCTGTTCTGTGCCCCTCTTTTCCAGTCCCTTACGCTAAGTAAATTCTTAGCGTCCACCGCCACCACGTCCTGCCACCTTTTCCGCGGTCTACCCACTGGTCTCTTCCCCTCAAATTTTTCCCGCAAAGCTCTCCTTGGCACCCGATTTTTGTCCATTCTAGCCACGTGTCCTGCCTATCTTAGTCTTTGGATTCTGATGTATTCAGACCCTGGCAGTTCCTGAAGTTGGTGATATACTTCGGCGTTGGTTCGGATTCTGTATGTGTTATTTTCTTGAACGGGTCCTAATATTCTTCTTAATATCTTTCTCTCGAAGATGTTTAGCTTTGATTCTTTATTGAGGGTCAGAGTCCAGGCTTCACATCCGTAGCATAGCATCGGTCTAATGACGGTTTTATATATTCTCATTTTCGTGCGCCTGTGAATATGTTTGGCCTTAAATATGCTAGACAGTGCAAAGTACGCTCTATTCGCCTGGATTATTCGTCTGTTAATTTCCGCGTCTTCTTTCCCGTCACTACTAATATTTATCCCTAGATAGGTTTTTTTTTTTTTTTTTGGCGGACGTCGCTCCTCCTGGCAAACAATTACTGGAATATCTCAGCAGTTGATTTGCCGGCAGTGCGAGTGGCCCGTTTGGACACCCTCCCCAGCTCTAAGTCCTCCTGCGGAACCACCACACGGTATTGCATCACAGGGAGGTGCTGGATCATTGGTTCGACAATAAAGTTATCCTGCAACATAATAGATTAGTATCTCACATGCTCGTGGGAGCGTGGCCATGGTCTGGAATAGTCTGACGTGATTCTCCCGTGGCATTTGATCATATCCGCATAAATCTTTTCTCGATTATATGGGATTTCTCTACGGTCACACGTCCTGCGTACCAAACGCTCCAGCTCCTGCGGATCTATGGGCAAGTTTTTCGCCCTTAGCTGGATTTGGTCGACAAGCTCTGGCACTGGAAATGTGATGCTGTCACCATTGGGGTGGAGATGCCTCACTATATACCGGAGCGCCGCTGTCAGCGTTCCGGGCTCCTCCAGTTTGCTTAGTCTATACCTTTCTTCCAGATCGTCGTAGATTAGCTGTGGGTCGCTTGTCTCTTCCTTCTCTCCTCCGGTCGAGGGCCGCGCTTTCTCCAAGCTTCCCGTCTTTTTGCCAGGGTATGAAGGGGGCGTGCTGTCTTCAGCCGATCCCCCCTGTATTGTTTTGCCCCTTATCCAGTTTATTAGTTTAAACCCAATTCCTCGAGTTCTGGATTCACTGGGGTTCTTGGCATTGCCTTCTGTTATTTTTGGAGTTTTCCTGTATTCTTCTGCGCGTTTTTGATTTCTGGCGACTTTCGAGGGTGGCTTCTTCCTCTGGCCGTTAATTGGGCATGTGTCAGCCATCAATTTGTCTTTGTCGGTCGCTCCTGCTCGTATCTTCCATCTTGTCGCGTATGATCTTGCAGACGTACGCTCGGGTCAGGTCCCAGGCCTCTTCCGACTCTAACATTTTGCCAACTAGGTTGTCGGGTGTTATGTCGCCGAGACGTCTGCTTATCTTATCGCGGTCTAATTTCCATCTAGTGCAGTGGAAGAACACATGCTCTGGCGTTTCATTAGCCGCGCATGTGTCGCAGTCTGCATTTTCCTTGATCTTCATCCTCGCCAGGTATGCGTTGAAGACGCCATGACCACTTAGGAACTGGGTCAGGAAGTAGTCGACCTCCCCGTGGGATCGACCCAGCCACCGCCACAAGTCGGGGATCAGCCTCTTAGTCCACGCGGCCTTCCCTGTCTCGGTTTCCCAGCTATATTGCCACTTCGCAATCGACGCGAGTCGTTGGTTTGAGTTGCTGGCTGGAGCTGCGTATGCTCTATCAGCAATTTCGGCCGCCTTCAGTTCAATTGGGAGAAGTCCCGCAATGACCGTTGCTGCCTCCGTTGATACTGTGCGGTACGCACTGCTGACCCGGATGGCTAGTATCCTCTGTGCCTTTTCTATTGGTCTCAGCGATGATTTGCTTACAGCCCTCTTCTGCCATACCGCTGCACCGTAAAGGATAGTTGACATTGCTGCGACAGCAAGTAGCTTGCGCTGTTGTGCCCTGGGGCCCGATAAATTCATCATGATCCCGTGCAGCTTCCCTATCTGTAGCTTAGTTTTTTCTGCTACCTCATTGAGATGTCTCCCAAAGGTTAGGTTTCTATCTATTGTGAAACCCAGATATCTGATGTGGTCTTTCACACCGAACGACATGTTTTGGAACTCTATGTCCATCGCTTCGTATTTTTTTCTGCCTACTAGCATGGCCACCTCTGTTTTGTGTGGAGCTACGTTCAGGCCTTTCTGGCGCAGCCAGGTATTGATGCGCTCTAGGCTGTCTTCAGTTTTTTCCTTGATGTCGCACGAGGTTTTGGCTGTAGCTACTAGTGCGATATCATCCGCATATCCAATTATTTCTACTCCGGGTGGTAGCTCTAGCTTGAATATGTCGTCAAATAGGATGTTCCACAGTTTCGGCGCTAGTGTAGAGCCCTGAGGAATCCCTGCTGTTAGTTTCATTCTAGTTTCGTCTATGTGAAGATATCTTTCTTGCAGGTAACTTTGGAGTATCCTTTGTATCTGTATCGATACCCCTTTTTTCGCTACCGCCTTCATTACTTCTACCCATGCAGCGCTGTTAAAAGCGTTGCTGATGTCTACTGTGGTTAGAAGGCATAGCTTTCTAGCGCTTCGGGTGTTGTTTATCTCCCTTTCCGCTATGTTTAACACCCTCTCAACTGCTTGTGTTGTTGAGCGGCCTGGTCTGAACCCATACTGCCTTTCAGATATTGGGTCTTTCTCTTCTACCTCTTTGTCTAGGCGCTGCCCGATTAATTTCTCCAGGAGCTTGCCCCATGTGCTTATCAGGCATATGGGTCTATAGGCTGATGCGTTTCCTTCGTCCTTGCCTGGTTTCTTCAGGAGGACTAGGTTGGCGCATTTCCATTCTAGGGGGATGTTCCCTGTCTCCATGATGTTATTCATCGTCTTCAGCACAAAGGCTGGTTCGCCGGAGCAGATCTCTTTTACGATAAGCGCTGGGATTTGATCGGGTCCTGGCGCCTTTTTTGTGCTTATCCCACCTACTGCACTCAGCAGTTCCTCGTGGGAGAAGGGCTCTGCAGGTTCTGCAAGGAGGGCAGGCCAAGTTGTTTCCGGGTGGTTTGGGAATAGGAACCCAGCAATCTCCTTTTGCTTTTGCGTCGATAGCTTAAGGCCCTTGGGGGCTATCCTTTTCATCGCAATTTTATATGCTGTGCCCCACACGTTCTCGTCCAGTTCTTTTACTAGAACGTTCCATTTCTTCGCTTTCTCATTTTCTATAAGGCCTTTGAGGACTTTTCGTTCCCTTGCGAGGGTTTCTGCGAGGGAGTCCGAGTTTAGGCCTTTTTTAAGGCTGCGGGTAAGTGCTCTACGTGCTGAGATGCATTTCTTCCTCTGTTGCCCTATATCTTGTGTCCACCAATAAACTGGTTTACCCTTGACACCGGGCTTTCTCCTCCTGAACGTTTCGTTGCACAGTAAATAACTGATTTGTTGCAACGTCTGAGCTGAGGCGCTTGTTGCGTGTGAGACAAGCTCTTTGAGTCGTGTTGCGGAAGCTTCTTTATCAACCAGTCGCTTACGGGTGTTCCAGCCCAGATGTTCCCATTTTGGCGTGGGTTGGTTTGTAAATGTGCTGCGTTTAGATGTTATAATTTCAACGTAGTTATGCAGACTCAGGCTCTCTGTTTCTAAGACCTGCCAATTTCTAACATCTTTCGCGAACTGCTGCGTTGCCATTGTTAGATCGATGTGAGATTGCTGCTCTCTTCTTCTAAACGTCGGGGTTGACCCTTTGTTTAACAATATCAAGTTCTGGCTAGACAGCCAATCTGAAAGAATTTCTCCTCTGCGGTCGGCTTTTGGCGCTCCCCAAGAGGGGGATTTTGCGTTAAAATCGCCTGCCACGAGTACTGGGCCGCGGGCCGCCTTTATGAGTGCGTCGACGTTGGTTACGTACTCTTCGAACTCTTTTATCGGACAGTTTGGTGTTATGTAGCAGCTGTAGAATGTGCCTTCGTTGGTTCTAAGGCCTACAATCCCGTCTCCCGATTTCACTTCCACCAGACGGAAATTGCTATTAGTGATATGGATAGCTGCGTTCTTCTTTTTGTCCATATACCAGCTGGCATCAACTTTGATCCTTCGCAGGTTGGGCTCGCTGAGGATTATGACATCTGCTTTTATATCTCGGGCTGTCGCCATCATCAGGTCGTGAGCTGCTCTTCCTCTGCCGATATTTATTTGGAGGATCTTCATTTTTTTTGCAGTTCTTAGTCTACTTGGATTTTACGGGCTTGTTGCTTGTTTGTTTTCTTGTTTTATTTACTTCTGTTTCTGTTTTGCTTTTTGTGTGTGTTTTTGTTTGTTTGTCTTTACTTGTTTAATGCGCCTTTACGCCCTTCATGGTTTTGGCTGCCACTTTGCTTCACTAGCGCCTCTTTGTATTTTGGACAGATGCGTTGCGCCGCTGAGTGCCCTTCCAGCTTGCACAATGGACAGCAGGGTGTGCCTCTGCAATCCCTAGCCATATGCCCTTCTTTTCCGCATTTAATGCAGGCTTTTGTACGATCGGTGCCTTTGCATTCTCGTGCGATGTGATCGTATGCCCAACATCTGTAGCAGCGCTTTACCTCTTCCCATGCTTTTACTGTGCATCTGGAAGCTCCCACCAGAAGATAGGTGAAGCTATTTACCTGCTCCAAGTTGTCACTTACCTTTACCGCCACTGTTCCGGATCTTGATTGGGTGAGCGTTTTAGTTTTCTCGATATTTATCTCTAACCCTATGGTTCTTGCTGCTTCTTTTACTAGCGCATATATTTCTTCAGCTTCTCTTCTAGTACGGCGCATTATGTTAATATCGTCCGCGTAAGCCACGATCTGTACCATGTTATTGACAAGTGTGTTAGATCTTCCTATGCCCGCCCTCCGGATTGTATATTTGAATGCCAGATTGAATAGAGCCAACCCATCGCCCTGGTTTAATCCTTGGCTGTATGTAAATTGGTCTCTCAGATCGCCTTGTATGCTGACCTGTGCCGTACAGTTCAGCATCGTTGCTTTAATTAGTCGTACCAATTTTCTTGGTATTCCCAACTCATTCAGCGCCTGATATAGTGTTTTTATGTCGATGGCGTCGTAAGCCTGTCTGAAGTCGACAAATATGTTATATATATCCGTGTCATGCTCCCATCCCTTTTCCAACATCTGCTTTACTGTAAGTATTTGGTCAGTCGTGGCTCGCCCCGGTCTAAATCCTGCCTGATATTCGCCTATTATTTGATCTGCAAGTGTCTTTAATCTATTGTTGATTACTTTAGTTAATATCTTGTATCCATTGCTTAAGAATCAGGTTCCTCTGTAGTTTTTACACGCTAGTTTGTCTCCTCTTTTGTATACCGGGCATATAATGCTTCTTTTCCATTCTTCAGGTATTTGTTCTTGAACCCATATCTTACTAATTAGTTCATGCAAGCGGTTGATCATCACTTCTCCTGCGTCTTTGATTACTTCCGCATGGACCAGGTCTCCTCCAGGGGCTTTATTACGCTTTAGTTCTTGGATTGCGTCCTTTATTTCTTCTACTGTTGGGGTTTTGGTTGTTTCACTTTCTTCCTCTTCTTCTTCCTCTATCGTTTCTTCTTCAGTCTGGGAATTAGTTGTTTCTGTGTAGTCCTGATTTCTTGTATTTAGTAATTTAGTGAAGTGGCCTTTCCATATCTCTAGTATCTTTTTCTTGTCGCTTACAAGTTTTCCATCCTCATCTCTACATATCGATGTATGCTGTTTAAAACCCTGCCTCATTTGCTTCAGTGCTTTGTACGCTTCTCTTATGTTGTGGTCTTGAAAGTCCAATTGATAGCACTTTATCATTTTCGTACTTCCTTTTCTTCTTTCTATAAATGTTATCCGCAATTCTACGTGTAAAATTCCATTCCATTCCATTCTACGTAGAATTCTTCCATTCTACGTGGAAGAAGGCAAAATTCATGGCTCAAAGATCTGAGAAGATGGTACGGACGTACGTCTGCAGAAATATTTAGAGGTGCGGCGTCACGCACAATTATAGCCAGTTGGATCGCCAACCTCCGTAGGGAGAGGGCGTCCTAAGAAGAAGAACGTGCCATCTTATACGCTTCTCTACGTTCTCTTGTGTTTGTTTGGACGCATCTCTTGTGCGATTCATTTCTTTTCTGTATGGCCTTTTGGCATTCCTCATCAAACCACTTATTTACTTTTTCTCGTTTTTTTAAACCTGGCACCTCCCTTGCTGTTCCGTTTATTATGGTTTTTGTGTTTTCCCATAATGTATCGATGTTGTCTGAGCTTGGCTTATTTTCCAGTCTAGTTGTTATTAGTGTCTGCAGGTTTACCCGTATTTCTTCCGATTTTAGTGCATTCACATTCAGAATGGTGAGAATGGTCATTGAGAATGCAATGAGAATGCATTGAGGCAGCAAAATCGATTAGCAACTCACCGTTTTCGTTAGTGTCGTTGTGAAGGCTGTGTTTACCTACTGTGCCCTCATACTCAGATTCCTTACCAATATTTGCATTCGTATCTCCTATTATAATTTTGACGTCATTAGATGGTATCGCGTCATACACTCGTTCTAGCTGTTGGTAAAAAGTTGCCTTTATTTCTTCGTGTTGCTCGTTTGTTGGACAGTGAGCATTCACCAGAGTTGTATGTGTGAATTGTGTTCGCAACCTGAGTGTGCATAGCCTGTCACTAATTGGTTTGAAATCAATTATGGATTCTTTTAGTGAATTATCGATTATGAAAGCTGTTCCCAATTCCCTTTTCCCTTCTTATTTGTTGCTGAAACATATTACATGTGTTTTGGTGTCTCTTATCCCCTTACCCAGCCATCGTGTTTCTTGAATCGCTGTTACGGCGAGGTTGTACTTCGTCAGTTCGTTTAAAACCCCTTTTTGCCCTCCAGATTTATTCAGCGTTTTTACATTCCACGTTCCGATTGAGTAGTCCTTCTTCGTTTGCCATTGTCGTTTGAGGTTATGATCAGTCCAGTTCCGAGGCTTCGTTGTGTTCTTCGCAGTAGGGTCGTTTTTACAGGGACAGGTTACTAACCCATCGCCCAACTGGTGACCAGACATCTCGTTGTTGGCCCTTCCCACTGTTCCGCGCTCCACCGATTTTGACAAAAATCATGGCTGCGTGACAGTTTTACGACTGAATGTGGGAGTAGGTTTGCATGTTTGTCCACCAATAGAATTACGAACGGAAACAACTGCTTGCTCTAAAAGCGGCAAAAAGTAATTTTACTCAATAGGCGTACTGTTCATAGCTTTTGTTTAAACTGAAGAACGTAACTTCTTTAACATTAGTTTATATAATACAGGAAAGGAACTTTAAATTTCGTCTTGTTATTGTTTTCATGCCGATCACTCATAATTTAAATGTATAAGCAACTCATATGTGTCACATTTTTTATATAAACATCCATTATTAAAAGGACGTTGAACACATACATTTAAAAATCATTGAGTTTTGACTCGACTTTCGGCGATTTAACTACTTAAATTACCTTATAGTGTGTTAAGGTCGAGGGGAAACCCACGCATTAAGGCGCAGGCCCTTTGATTTGTGGGGAAATCCACGCTATTGAGGAAGGTTTTTTTTTGCCTTTATTTTTTTTGCATTTATTAATTTCTTTCCCAGTAGAGAAATTCAGTGCGTTGAGCTCGTCGAGGATAGACGTATTTCAAAACCGCTCTCAGATAGTGTTCTAGCAATCTAATACAGACACGCTGGCCGCCTCGTGGGCCAGTGTAGATTCAGTATACAATATACAATGGATGGCTTATCGAGTAAAGCCACGTTTTCTCAAACTGAAATTACAAAGTTCTTTGGGAACAAGAAAATGGAAAACTCACTTCTAGAAATCCCAGAAGAAGGTAATACAAGTATGTCTCCAAGAGATGAAGATCTCTACAACGCTTGGCTACAATCCGAAGCAGAAAAAAAACAAATGCAGGAAACAATTCTCACACTAAAGAAACAACTCGAATCAATTAGTGCTGAACTCAGCATGCTAAAGAGAACACAAATTGTGCATTCGCCTCCTCCGCAAATAGTTGACGAAGAAACAGCAAACGACAGTGATCTTGCAGAGGAAACAAAATGGGTTCGTACGCTAAATAAAAAAAAGAAACGTAAAAGAGAATAACACATATAAATTGATTATTTATATGTGTTTTTTTTACTTTCATTTGATATATGTATCGCCCCTGTACTTAGAATACTTTTTGAGCTATTTCATACCGGCTAGGTCATAGTTCGGGAGTGCTTGATAATGAACATTCGCAACTAAAATTCGGGCTAGAAATATACTTTAGTGTCAGTCATTTATAATTGATTATTTATATGTGTGATTTTTATTTTAATTTGATATATGTATCGCCTCTGTACTTAGAATACTTTTTGAGCTATTTCATACCGGCTAGGTCATAGTTCGGGAGTGCTTGATAATGAACATTCGCAACTAAAATTCGGCTAGAAATATACTTTAGTGCCAGTCATTTATAATTGATTATTTATATGTGTTATTTTAATTTTAATTTGATATATGTATCGCCTCTGTACTTAGAATACTTCTTGAGCTATTTCATACCGGCTAGGTCATAGTTCGGGAGTGCTTGATAATGAACATTCGCAACTAAAATTCGCCTAAAAATATAATTTAGTGCCAGTCCTTTATAATTGATTATTTATATGTGTTATTTTTACTTTCATTTGATATATGTATCGCCCCTGTATTTAGAATACTTTTTGAGCTATTTCATACCGGCTAGGTCATAGTTCGGGAGTGCTTGATAATGAACACTCGCAACTAAAATTCGGCTAGAAATATACTTTAGTGCCAGTCATTTATAATTGATTATTTATATGTGTTATTTTTATTTTAATTTGATATATGTATCGCCTCTGTACTTAGAATACTTCTTGAGCTATTTCATACCGGCTAGGTCATAGTTCGGGAGTGCTTGATAATGAACATTCGCAACTAAAATTCGGCTAGAAATATAATTTAGTGCCAGTCCATTATAATTGATTATTTATATATGTTATTTTTACTTTCATTTGATATATGTATCGCCTCTGTACTTAGTATACTTCTTGAGCTATTTCATACCGGCTAGGTCATAGTTCGGGAGTGCTTGATAATGAATATTCGCAACTAAAATTCGGCTAGGAATATAATATAGTGCCAGTCCTTTATAATTGATTAATTATGTGTTATTTTTACTTTCATTTGATATATGTATCGCCTCTGTACTTAGAATACTTCTTGAGCTATTTCATACCGGCTAGGTCATAGTTCGGGAGTGCTTGATAATGAATATTCGCAACTAAAATTCGCCTAAAAATATAATTTAGTGCCAGTCCTTTATAATTGATTATTTATGTGTTATTTTTACTTTCATTTGATATATGTATCGCCTCTGTACTTAGAATACTTCTTGAGCTATTTCATACCGGCTAGGTCATAGTTCGGGAGTGCTTGATAATGAACATTCGCAACTAAAATTCGCCTAAAAATATAATTTAGTGCCAGTCCTTTATAATTGATTATTTATGTGTTATTTTTACTTTCATTTGATATATGTATCGCCTCTGTACTTAGAATACTTCTTGAGCTATTTTATACCGGCTAGGTCATAGTTCGGGAGTGCTTGATAATGAACATTCGCAACTAAAATTCGCCTAAAAATATAATTTAGTGCCAGTCCTTTATAATTGATTATTTATGTGTTATTTTTACTTTCATTTGATATATGTATCGCCCCTGTACTTAGAATACTTCTTGAGCTATTTCATACCGGCTAGGTCATAGTTCGGGAGTGCTTGATAATGAACATTCGCAACTAAAATTCGCCTAAAAATATAATTTAGTGCCAGTCCTTTATAATTGATTATTTATATGTGTTATTTTTACTTTCATTTGATATATGTATCGCCCCTGTACTTGGAATACTTTTTGAGCTATTTCATACCGGCTAGGTCATAGTTCGGGAGTGCTTGATAATGAACACTCGCAACTTAAATTCGGCTAGAAATATACTTTAGTGCCAGTCATTTATAATTGATTATTTATATGTGTTATTTTTATTTTAATTTGATATATGTATCGCCTCTGTACTTAGAATACTTCTTGAGCTATTTCATACCGGCTAGGTCATAGTTCGGGAGTGCTTGATAATGAACATTCGCAACTAAAATTCGGCTAGAAATATAATTTAGTGCCAGTCCATTATAATTGATTATTTATATATGTTATTTTTACTTTCATTTGATATATGTATCGCCTCTGTACTTAGTATACTTCTTGAGCTATTTCATACCGGCTAGGTCATAGTTCGGGAGTGCTTGATAATGAATATTCGCAACTAAAATTCGGCTAGGAATATAATTTAGTGCCAGTCCTTTATAATTGATTATTTATGTGTTATTTTTACTTTCATTTGATATATGTATCGCCTCTGTACTTAGAATACTTCTTGAGCTATTTCATACCGGCTAGGTCATAGTTCGGGAGTGCTTGATAATGAACAGTCGCAACTAAAATTCGCCTAAAAATATAATTTAGTGCCAGTCCTTTATAATTGATTATTTATGTGTTATTTTTACTTTCATTTGATATATGTATCGCCTCTGTACTTAGAATAAATACTTCTTGAGCTATTTCATACCGGCTAGGTCATAGTTCGGGAGTGCTTGATAATGAATATTCGCAACCAAAATTCGCGTAAAAATATAATTTAGTGCCAGTCCTTTATAATTGATTATTTATATGTGTTATTTTTACTTTCATTTGATATATGTATCGCCCCTGTACTTAGAATACTTCTTGAGCTATTTCATACCGGCTAGGTCATAGATCGGGAGTGCTTGATAATGAACATTCGCAAGTAAAATTCGGCTAGAAATATAATTTAGTGCCAGTCCTTTATAATTGATTATTTATGTGTTATTTTTAGTTTAATTTGATATATGTATCGCCTCTGTACTTAAGATACTTCTTGAGCTATTTCATACCGGCTAGGTCATAGTTCGGGAGTGCTTGATAATGAACATTCGCAACTAAAATTCGCCTAAAAATATAATTTAGTGCCAGTCCTTTATAATTGATTATTTATATGTGTTATTTTTACTTTCATTTGATATATGTATCGCCTCTGTACTTAGAATACTTCTTGAGCTATTTCATACCGGCTAGGTCATATTTCGGGAGTGCTTGATAATGAACATTCGCAACTAAAATTCGGCTAGAAATATAATTTAGTGCCAGTCCATTATAATTGATTATTTATATATGTTATTTTTACTTTCATTTGATATATGTATCGCCTCTGTACTTAGTATACTTCTTGAGCTATTTCATACCGGCTAGGTCATAGTTCGGGAGTGCTTGATAATGAACATTCGCAACTAAAATTCGGCTAGAAATATAATTTAGTGCCAGTCCTTTATAATTGATTATTTATGTGTTATTTTTACTTTAATTTGATATATGTATCGCCTCTGTACTTAGGATACTTCTTGAGCTATTTCATACCGGCTAGGTCATAGTTCGGGAGTGCTTGATAATGAACATTCGCAACTAAAATTCGGCTAGAAATATAATTTAGTGCTAGTCATTTATAATTGATTATTTATATGTGTTATTTTTATTTTATTTTGATATATGTATCGCCTCTGTACTTAGGATACTTCTTGAGCCATTTCATACCGGCTAGGTCATAGTTCGGGAGTGCTTGATAATGAACATTCGCAACTAAAATTCGCCTAAAAATATAATTTAGTGCCAGTCCTTTATATTCGATTATTTATATGTGTTATTTTTACTTTCATTTGATATATGTATCGCCTCTGTACTTAGAATACTTCTTGAGCTATTTCATACCGGTTAGGTCATAGTTCGGGAGTGCTTGATAATGAACATTCGCAACTAAAATTCGCCTAAAAATATAATTTAGTGCCAGTCCTTTATAATTGATTATTTATATATGTTATTTTTACTTTCATTTGATATATGTATCGCCTCTGTACTTAGAATACTTCTTGAGCTATTTCATACCGGTTAGGTCATAGTTCGGGAGTGCTTGATAATGAACATTCGCAACTAAAATTCGCTTAAAAATATAATTTAGTGCCAGTCCTTTATAATTGATTATTTATATGTGTTATTTTTACTTTCATTTGATATATGTATCGCCCCTGTACTTAGAATGCTTCTTGAGCTATTTCATACCGGTTAGGTCATAGTTCGGGAGTGCTTGATAATGAACATTCGCAACTAAAATTCGCTTAAAATAATAATTTAGTGCCAGTCCTTTATAATTGATTATTTATATGTGTTATTTTTACTTTCATTTGATATATGTATCGCCTCTGTACTTAGAATACTTCTTGAGCTATTTCATACCGGCTAGGTCATAGTTCGGGAGTGCTTGATAATGAACATTCGCAACTAAAATTCGCCTAAAAATATAATTTAGTGCCAGTCCTTTATAATTGATTATTTATATGTGTTATTTTTACTTTCATTTGATATATGTATCGCCCCTGTACTTAGAATACTTCTTGAGCTATTTCATACCGGTTAGGTCATAGTTCGGGAGTGCTTGATAATGAACATTCGCAACTAAAATTCGCTTAAAAATATAAATTAGTGCCAGTCCATTATAATTGATTATTTATATATGTTATTTTTACTTTCATTTGATATATGTATCGCCTCTGTACTTAGAATACTTCTTGAGCTATTTCATACCGGCTAGGTCATAGTTCGGGAGTGCTTGATAATGAACATTCGCAACTAAAGTTCGCCTAAAAATATAATTTAGTGCCAGTCCTTTATAATTGATTATTTATATGTGTTATTTTTACTTTCATTTGATATATGTATCGCCCCTGTACTTAGAATACTTCTTGAGCTATTTCATACCGGTTAGGTCATAGTTCGGGAGTGCTTGATAATGAATATTCGCAACCAAAATTCGCCTAAAAATATAATTTAGTGCCAGTCCTTTATAATTGATTATTTATATGTGTTATTTTTACTTTCATTTGATATATGTATCGCCTCTGAACTTAGAATACTTCTTGAGCTATTTCATACCGGCTAGGTCATATTTCGGGAGTGCTTGATAATGAACATTCGCAACTAAAATTCGGCTAGAAATATAATTTAGTGCCAGTCCATTATAATTGATTATTTATATGTGTTATTTTTATTTTAATTTGATATATGTATCGCCTCTGTACTTAGAATACTTTTTGAGCTATTTCATACCGGCTAGGTCATAGTTCGGGAGTGCTTGATAATGAACATTCGCAACTAAAATTCGGCTAGAAATATACTTTAGTGCCAGTCATTTATAATTGATTATTTATATGTGTTATTTAATTTTTAATTTGATATATGTATCGCCTTTGTACTTAGAATACTTCTTGAGCTATTTCATACCGGCTAGGTCATAGTTCGGGAGTGCTTGATAATGAACATTCGCAACTAAAATTCGCCTAAAAATATAATTTAGTGCCAGTCCTTTATAATTGATTATTTATATGTGTTATTTTTACTTTCATTTGATATATGTATCGCCCCTGTATTTAGAATACTTTTTGAGCTATTTCATACCGGCTAGGTCATAGTTCGGGAGTGCTTGATAATGAACACTCGCAACTAAAATTCGGCTAGAAATATACTTTAGTGCCAGTCATTTATAATTGATTATTTATATGTGTTATTTTTATTTTAATTTGATATATGTATCGCCTCTGTACTTAGAATACTTCTTGAGCTATTTCATACCGGCTAGGTCATAGTTCGGGAGTGCTTGATAATGAACATTCGCAACTAAAATTCGGCTAGAAATATAATTTAGTGCCAGTCCATTATAATTGATTATTTATATATGTTATTTTTACTTTCATTTGATATATGTATCGCCTCTGTACTTAGTATACTTCTTGAGCTATTTCATACCGGCTAGGTCATAGTTCGGGAGTGCTTGATAATGAATATTCGCAACTAAAATTCGGCTAGGAATATAATATAGTGCCAGTCCTTTATAATTGATTAATTATGTGTTATTTTTACTTTCATTTGATATATGTATCGCCTCTGTACTTAGAATACTTCTTGAGCTATTTCATACCGGCTAGGTCATAGTTCGGGAGTGCTTGATAATGAATATTCGCAACTAAAATTCGCCTAAAAATATAATTTAATGCCAGTCCTTTATAATTGATTATTTATGTGTTATTTTTACTTTCATTTGATATATGTATCGCCTCTGTACTTAGAATACTTCTTGAGCTATTTCATACCGGCTAGGTCATAGTTCGGGAGTGCTTGATAATGAACATTCGCAACTAAAATTCGCCTAAAAATATAATTTAGTGCCAGTCCTTTATAATTGATTATTTATATGTGTTATTTTTACTTTCATTTGATATATGTATCGCCTCTGTACTTAGAATACTTCTTGAGCTATTTCATACCGGCTAGGTCATATTTCGGGAGTGCTTGATAATGAACATTCGCAACTAAAATTCGGCTAGAAATATAATTTAGTGCCAGTCCATTATAATTGATTATTTATATATGTTATTTTTACTTTCATTTGATATATGTATCGCCTCTGTACTTAGTATACTTCTTGAGCTATTTCATACCGGCTAGGTCATAGTTCGGGAGTGCTTGATAATGAACATTCGCAACTAAAATTCGGCTAGAAATATAATTTAGTGCCAGTCCTTTATAATTGATTATTTATGTGTTATTTTTACTTTAATTTGATATATGTATCGCCTCTGTACTTAGGATACTTCTTGAGCTATTTCATACCGGCTAGGTCATAGTTCGGGAGTGCTTGATAATGAACATTCGCAACTAAAATTCGGCTAGAAATATAATTTAGTGCTAGTCATTTATAATTGATTATTTATATGTGTTATTTTTATTTTATTTTGATATATGTATCGCCTCTGTACTTAGGATACTTCTTGAGCCATTTCATACCGGCTAGGTCATAGTTCGGGAGTGCTTGATAATGAACATTCGCAACTAAAATTCGCCTAAAAATATAATTTAGTGCCAGTCCTTTATATTCGATTATTTATATGTGTTATTTTTACTTTCATTTGATATATGTATCGCCTCTGTACTTAGAATACTTCTTGAGCTATTTCATACCGGTTAGGTCATAGTTCGGGAGTGCTTGATAATGAACATTCGCAACTAAAATTCGCCTAAAAATATAATTTAGTGCCAGTCCTTTATAATTGATTATTTATATGTGTTATTTTTACTTTCATTTGATATATGTATCGCCCCTGTACTTAGAATACTTCTTGAGCTATTTCATACCGGCTAGGTCATATTTCGGGAGTGCTTGATAATGAACATTCGCAACTAAAATTCGGCTAGAAATATAATTTAGTGCCAGTCCATTATAATTGATTATTTATATATGTTATTTTTACTTTCATTTGATATATGTATCGCCTCTGTACTTAGAATACTTCTTGAGCTATTTCATACCGGTTAGGTCATAGTTCGGGAGTGCTTGATAATGAACATTCGCAACTAAAATTCGCTTAAAAATATAATTTAGTGCCAGTCCTTTATAATTGATTATTTATATGTGTTATTTTTACTTTCATTTGATATATGTATCGCCCCTGTACTTAGAATGCTTCTTGAGCTATTTCATACCGGTTAGGTCATAGTTCGGGAGTGCTTGATAATGAACATTCGCAACTAAAATTCGCTTAAAATAATAATTTAGTGCCAGTCCATTATAATTGATTATTTATATATGTTATTTTTACTTTCATTTGATATATGTATCGCCTCTGTACTTAGAATACTTCTTGAGCTATTTCATACCGGCTAGGTCATAGTTCGGGAGTGCTTGATAATGAACATTCGCAACTAAAGTTCGCCTAAAAATATAATTTAGTGCCAGTCCTTTATAATTGATTATTTATATGTGTTATTTTTACTTTTATTTGATATATGTATCGCCCCTGTACTTAGAATACTTCTTGAGCTATTTCATACCGGTTAGGTCATAGTTCGGGAGTGCTTGATAATGAATATTCGCAACCAAAATTCGCCTAAAAATATAATTTAGTGCCAGTCCTTTATAATTGATTATTTATATGTGTTATTTTTACTTTCATTTGATATATGTATCGCCTCTGAACTTAGAATACTTCTTGAGCTATTTCATACCGGCTAGGTCATATTTCGGGAGTGCTTGATAATGAACATTCGCAACTAAGATTCGGCTAGAAATATAATTTAGTGCCAGTCCATTATAATTGATTATTTATATGTGTTATTTTTATTTTAATTTGATATATGTATCGCCTCTGTACTTAGAATACTTTTTGAGCTATTTCATACCGGCTAGGTCATAGTTCGGGAGTGCTTGATAATGAACATTCGCAACTAAAATTCGGCTAGAAATATACTTTAGTGCCAGTCATTTATAATTGATTATTTATATGTGTTATTTTAATTTTAATTTGATATATGTATCGCCTTTGTACTTAGAATACTTCTTGAGCTATTTCATACCGGCTAGGTCATAGTTTGGGAGTGCTTGATAATGAACATTCGCAACTAAAATTCGCCTAAAAATATAATTTAGTGCCAGTCCTTTATAATTGATTATTTATATGTGTTATTTTTACTTTCATTTGATATATGTATCGCCCCTGTATTTAGAATACTTTTTGAGCTATTTCATACCGGCTAGGTCATAGTTCGGGAGTGCTTGATAATGAACACTCGCAACTAAAATTCGGCTAGAAATATACTTTAGTGCCAGTCATTTATAATTGATTATTTATATGTGTTATTTTAATTTTAATTTGATATATGTATCGCCTCTGTACTTAGAATACTTCTTGAGCTATTTCATACCGGCTAGGTCATAGTTCGGGAGTGCTTGATAATGAACATTCGCAACTAAAATTCGGCTAGAAATATAATTTAGTGCCAGTCCATTATAATTGATTATTTATATATGTTATTTTTACTTTCATTTGATATATGTATCGCCTCTGTACTTAGTATACTTCTTGAGCTATTTCATACCGGCTAGGTCATAGTTCGGGAGTGCTTGATAATGAATATTCGCAACTAAAATTCGGCTAGGAATATAATATAGTGCCAGTCCTTTATAATTGATTAATTATGTGTTATTTTTACTTTCATTTGATATATGTATCGCCTCTGTACTTAGAATACTTCTTGAGCTATTTCATACCGGCTAGGTCATAGTTCGGGAGTGCTTGATAATGAATATTCGCAACTAAAATTCGCCTAAAAATATAATTTAATGCCAGTCCTTTATAATTGATTATTTATGTGTTATTTTTACTTTCATTTGATATATGTATCGCCTCTGTACTTAGAATACTTCTTGAGCTATTTCATACCGGCTAGGTCATAGTTCGGGAGTGCTTGATAATGAACATTCGCAACTAAAATTCGCCTAAAAATATAATTTAGTGCCAGTCCTTTATAATTGATTATTTATATGTGTTATTTTTACTTTCATTTGATATATGTATCGCCCCTGTACTTGGAATACTTTTTGAGCTATTTCATACCGGCTAGGTCATAGTTCGGGAGTGCTTGATAATGAACACTCGCAACTAAAATTCGGCTAGAAATATACTTTAGTGCCAGTCATTTATAATTGATTATTTATATGTGTTATTTTTATTTTAATTTGATATATGTATCGCCTCTGTACTTAGAATACTTCTTGAGCTATTTCATACCGGCTAGGTCATAGTTCGGGAGTGCTTGATAATGAACATTCGCAACTAAAATTCGGCTAGAAATATAATTTAGTGCCAGTCCATTATAATTGATTATTTATATATGTTATTTTTACTTTCATTTGATATATGTATCGCCTCTGTACTTAGTATACTTCTTGAGCTATTTCATACCGGCTAGGTCATAGTTCGGGAGTGCTTGATAATGAATATTCGCAACTAAAATTCGGCTAGGAATATAATATAGTGCCAGTCCTGTATAATTGATTAATTGTGTGTTATTTTTACTTTCATTTGATATATGTATCGCCTCTGTACTTAGAATACTTCTTGAGCTATTTCATACCGGCTAGGTCATAGTTCGGGAGTGCTTGATAATGAACATTCGCAACTAAAATTCGCCTAAAAATATAATTTAGTGCCAGTCCTTTATAATTGATTATTTATGTGTTATTTTTACTTTCATTTGATATATGTATCGCCTCTGTACTTAGAATACTTCTTGAGCTATTTCATACCGGCTAGGTCATAGTTCGGGAGTGCTTGATAATGAATATTCGCAACCAAAATTCGCGTAAAAATATAATTTAGTGCCAGTCCTTTATAATTGATTATTTATATGTGTTATTTTTACTTTCATTTGATATATGTATCGCCCCTGTACTTAGAATACTTCTTGAGCTATTTCATACCGGCTAGGTCATAGATCGGGAGTGCTTGATAATGAACATTCGCAAGTAAAATTCGGCTAGAAATATAATTTAGTGCCAGTCCTTTATAATTGATTATTTATGTGTTATTTTTAGTTTAATTTGATATATGTATCGCCTCTGTACTTAAGATACTTCTTGAGCTATTTCATACCGGCTAGGTCATAGTTCGGGAGTGCTTGATAATGAACATTCGCAACTAAAATTCGCCTAAAAATATAATTTAGTGCCAGTCCTTTATAATTGATTATTTATATGTGTTATTTTTACTTTCATTTGATATATGTATCGCCTCTGTACTTAGAATACTTCTTGAGCTATTTCATACCGGCTAGGTCATATTTCGGGAGTGCTTGATAATGAACATTCGCAACTAAAATTCGGCTAGAAATATAATTTAGTGCCAGTCCATTATAATTGATTATTTATATATGTTATTTTTACTTTCATTTGATATATGTATCGCCTCTGTACTTAGTATACTTCTTGAGCTATTTCATACCGGCTAGGTCATAGTTCGGGAGTGCTTGATAATGAACATTCGCAACTAAAATTCGGCTAGAAATATAATTTAGTGCCAGTCCTTTATAATTGATTATTTATGTGTTATTTTTACTTTAATTTGATATATGTATCGCCTCTGTACTTAGGATACTTCTTGAGCTATTTCATACCGGCTAGGTCATAGTTCGGGAGTGCTTGATAATGAACATTCGCAACTAAAATTCGGCTAGAAATATAATTTAGTGCTAGTCATTTATAATTGATTATTTATATGTGTTATTTTTATTTTATTTTGATATATGTATCGCCTCTGTACTTAGGATACTTCTTGAGCCATTTCATACCGGCTAGGTCATAGTTCGGGAGTGCTTGATAATGAACATTCGCAACTAAAATTCGCCTAAAAATATAATTTAGTGCCAGTCCTTTATATTCGATTATTTATATGTGTTATTTTTACTTTCATTTGATATATGTATCGCCTCTGTACTTAGAATACTTCTTGAGCTATTTCATACCGGTTAGGTCATAGTTCGGGAGTGCTTGATAATGAACATTCGCAACTAAAATTCGCCTAAAAATATAATTTAGTGCCAGTCCTTTATAATTGATTATTTATATGTGTTATTTTTACTTTCATTTGATATATGTATCGCCCCTGTACTTAGAATACTTCTTGAGCTATTTCATACCGGCTAGGTCATATTTCGGGAGTGCTTGATAATGAACATTCGCAACTAAAATTCGGCTAGAAATATAATTTAGTGCCAGTCCATTATAATTGATTATTTATATATGTTATTTTTACTTTCATTTGATATATGTATCGCCTCTGTACTTAGAATACTTCTTGAGCTATTTCATACCGGTTAGGTCATAGTTCGGGAGTGCTTGATAATGAACATTCGCAACTAAAATTCGCTTAAAAATATAATTTAGTGCCAGTCCTTTATAATTGATTATTTATATGTGTTATTTTTACTTTCATTTGATATATGTATCGCCCCTGTACTTAGAATGCTTCTTGAGCTATTTCATACCGGTTAGGTCATAGTTCGGGAGTGCTTGATAATGAACATTCGCAACTAAAATTCGCTTAAAATAATAATTTAGTGCCAGTCCTTTATAATTGATTATTTATATGTGTTATTTTTACTTTCATTTGATATATGTATCGCCTCTGTACTTAGAATACTTCTTGAGCTATTTCATACCGGCTAGGTCATAGTTCGGGAGTGCTTGATAATGAACATTCGCAACTAAAATTCGCCTAAAAATATAATTTAGTGCCAGTCCTTTATAATTGATTATTTATATGTGTTATTTTTACTTTCATTTGATATATGTATCGCCCCTGTACTTAGAATACTTCTTGAGCTATTTCATACCGGTTAGGTCATAGTTCGGGAGTGCTTGATAATGAACATTCGCAACTAAAATTCGCTTAAAAATATAATTTAGTACCAGTCCATTATAATTGATTATTTATATATGTTATTTTTACTTTCATTTGATATATGTATCGCCTCTGTACTTAGAATACTTCTTGAGCTATTTCATACCGGCTAGGTCATAGTTCGGGAGTGCTTGATAATGAACATTCGCAACTAAAGTTCGCCTAAAAATATAATTTAGTGCCAGTCCTTTATAATTGATTATTTATATGTGTTATTTTTACTTTCATTTGATATATGTATCGCCCCTGTACTTAGAATACTTCTTGAGCTATTTCATACCGGTTAGGTCATAGTTCGGGAGTGCTTGATAATGAATATTCGCAACCAAAATTCGCCTAAAAATATAATTTAGTGCCAGTCCTTTATAATTGATTATTTATATGTGTTATTTTTACTTTCATTTGATATATGTATCGCCTCTGAACTTAGAATACTTCTTGAGCTATTTCATACCGGCTAGGTCATATTTCGGGAGTGCTTGATAATGAACATTCGCAACTAAAATTCGGCTAGAAATATAATTTAGTGCCAGTAGATTATAATTGATTATTTATATGTGTTATTTTTATTTTAATTTGATATATGTATCGCCTCTGTACTTAGAATACTTTTTGAGCTATTTCATACCGGCTAGGTCATAGTTCGGGAGTGTTTGATAATGAACATTCGCAACTAAAATTCGGCTAGAAATATACTTTAGTGCCAGTCATTTATAATTGATTATTTATATGTGTTATTTTAATTTTAATTTGATATATGTATCGCCTTTGTACTTAGAATACTTCTTGAGCTATTTCATACCGGCTAGGTCATAGTTCGGGAGTGCTTGATAATGAATATTCGCAACCAAAATTCGCCTAAAAATATAATTTAGTGCCAGTCCTTTATAATTGATTATTTATATGTGTTATTTTTACTTTCATTTGATATATGTATCGCCTCTGTACTTAGTATACTTCTTGAGCTATTTCATACCGGCTAGGTCATAGTTCGGGAGTGCTTGATAATGAACATTCGCAACTAAAATTCGGCTAGGAATATAATTTAGTGCCAGTCCTTTATAATTGATTATTTATATGTGTTATTTTTACTTTCATTTGATATATGTATCGCCCCTGTATTTAGAATACTTTTTGAGCTATTTCATACCGGCTAGGTCATAGTTCGGGAGTGCTTGATAATGAACACTCGCAACTAAAATTCGGCTAGAAATATACTTTAGTGCCAGTCATTTATAATTGATTATTTATATGTGTTATTTTTATTTTAATTTGATATATGTATCGCCTCTGTACTTAGAATACTTCTTGAGCTATTTCATACCGGCTAGGTCATAGTTCGGGAGTGCTTGATAATGAACATTCGCAACTAAAATTCGGCTAGAAATATAATTTAGTGCCAGTCCATTATAATTGATTATTTATATATGTTATTTTTACTTTCATTTGATATATGTATCGCCTCTGTACTTAGTATACTTCTTGAGCTATTTCATACCGGCTAGGTCATAGTTCGGGAGTGCTTGATAATGAATATTCGCAACTAAAATTCGGCTAGGAATATAACATAGTGCCAGTCCTTTATAATTGATTAATTATGTGTTATTTTTACTTTCATTTGATATATGTATCGCCTCTGTACTTAGAATACTTCTTGAGCTATTTCATACCGGCTAGGTCATAGTTCGGGAGTGCTTGATAATGAATATTCGCAACTAAAATTCGCCTAAAAATATAATTTAATGCCAGTCCTTTATAATTGATTATTTATGTGTTATTTTTACTTTCATTTGATATATGTATCGCCTCTGTACTTAGAATACTTCTTGAGCTATTTCATACCGGCTAGGTCATAGTTCGGGAGTGCTTGATAATGAACATTCGCAACTAAAATTCGCCTAAAAATATAATTTAGTGCCAGTCCTTTATAATTGATTATTTATGTGTTATTTTTACTTTCATTTGATATATGTATCGCCTCTGTACTTAGAATACTTCTTGAGCTATTTTATACCGGCTAGGTCATAGTTCGGGAGTGCTTGATAATGAACATTCGCAACTAAAATTCGCCTAAAAATATAATTTAGTGCCAGTCCTTTATAATTGATTATTTATGTGTTATTTTTACTTTCATTTGATATATGTATCGCCCCTGTACTTAGAATACTTCTTGAGCTATTTCATACCGGCTAGGTCATAGTTCGGGAGTGCTTGATAATGAACATTCGCAACTAAAATTCGCCTAAAAATATAATTTAGTGCCAGTCCTTTATAATTGATTATTTATATGTGTTATTTTTACTTTCATTTGATATATGTATCGCCCCTGTACTTGGAATACTTTTTGAGCTATTTCATACCGGCTAGGTCATAGTTCGGGAGTGCTTGATAATGAACACTCGCAACTAAAATTCGGCTAGAAATATACTTTAGTGCCAGTCATTTATAATTGATTATTTATATGTGTTATTTTTATTTTAATTTGATATATGTATCGCCTCTGTACTTAGAATACTTCTTGAGCTATTTCATACCGGCTAGGTCATAGTTCGGGAGTGCTTGATAATGAACATTCGCAACTAAAATTCGGCTAGAAATATAATTTAGTGCCAGTCCATTATAATTGATTATTTATATATGTTATTTTTACTTTCATTTGATATATGTATCGCCTCTGTACTTAGTATACTTCTTGAGCTATTTCATACCGGCTAGGTCATAGTTCGGGAGTGCTTGATAATGAATATTCGCAACTAAAATTCGGCTAGGAATATAATATAGTGCCAGTCCTGTATAATTGATTAATTGTGTGTTATTTTTACTTTCATTTGATATATGTATCGCCTCTGTACTTAGAATACTTCTTGAGCTATTTCATACCGGCTAGGTCATAGTTCGGGAGTGCTTGATAATGAACATTCGCAACTAAAATTCGCCTAAAAATATAATTTAGTGCCAGTCCTTTATAATTGATTATTTATGTGTTATTTTTACTTTCATTTGATATATGTATCGCCTCTGTACTTAGAATACTTCTTGAGCTATTTCATACCGGCTAGGTCATAGTTCGGGAGTGCTTGATAATGAATATTCGCAACCAAAATTCGCGTAAAAATATAATTTAGTGCCAGTCCTTTATAATTGATTATTTATATGTGTTATTTTTACTTTCATTTGATATATGTATCGCCCCTGTACTTAGAATACTTCTTGAGCTATTTCATACCGGCTAGGTCATAGATCGGGAGTGCTTGATAATGAACATTCGCAAGTAAAATTCGGCTAGAAATATAATTTAGTGCCAGTCCTTTATAATTGATTATTTATGTGTTATTTTTAGTTTAATTTGATATATGTATCGCCTCTGTACTTAAGATACTTCTTGAGCTATTTCATACCGGCTAGGTCATAGTTCGGGAGTGCTTGATAATGAACATTCGCAACTAAAATTCGCCTAAAAATATAATTTAGTGCCAGTCCTTTATAATTGATTATTTATATGTGTTATTTTTACTTTCATTTGATATATGTATCGCCTCTGTACTTAGAATACTTCTTGAGCTATTTCATACCGGCTAGGTCATATTTCGGGAGTGCTTGATAATGAACATTCGCAACTAAAATTCGGCTAGAAATATAATTTAGTGCCAGTCCATTATAATTGATTATTTATATATGTTATTTTTACTTTCATTTGATATATGTATCGCCTCTGTACTTAGTATACTTCTTGAGCTATTTCATACCGGCTAGGTCATAGTTCGGGAGTGCTTGATAATGAACATTCGCAACTAAAATTCGGCTAGAAATATAATTTAGTGCCAGTCCTTTATAATTGATTATTTATGTGTTATTTTTACTTTAATTTGATATATGTATCGCCTCTGTACTTAGGATACTTCTTGAGCTATTTCATACCGGCTAGGTCATAGTTCGGGAGTGCTTGATAATGAACATTCGCAACTAAAATTCGGCTAGAAATATAATTTAGTGCTAGTCATTTATAATTGATTATTTATATGTGTTATTTTTATTTTATTTTGATATATGTATCGCCTCTGTACTTAGGATACTTCTTGAGCCATTTCATACCGGCTAGGTCATAGTTCGGGAGTGCTTGATAATGAACATTCGCAACTAAAATTCGCCTAAAAATATAATTTAGTGCCAGTCCTTTATATTCGATTATTTATATGTGTTATTTTTACTTTCATTTGATATATGTATCGCCTCTGTACTTAGAATACTTCTTGAGCTATTTCATACCGGTTAGGTCATAGTTCGGGAGTGCTTGATAATGAACATTCGCAACTAAAATTCGCCTAAAAATATAATTTAGTGCCAGTCCTTTATAATTGATTATTTATATGTGTTATTTTTACTTTCATTTGATATATGTATCGCCCCTGTACTTAGAATACTTCTTGAGCTATTTCATACCGGCTAGGTCATATTTCGGGAGTGCTTGATAATGAACATTCGCAACTAAAATTCGGCTAGAAATATAATTTAGTGCCAGTCCATTATAATTGATTATTTATATATGTTATTTTTACTTTCATTTGATATATGTATCGCCTCTGTACTTAGAATACTTCTTGAGCTATATCATACCGATTAGGTCATAGTTCGGGAGTGCTTGATAATGAACATTCGCAACTAAAATTCGCTTAAAAATATAATTTAGTGCCAGTCCTTTATAATTGATTATTTATATGTGTTATTTTTACTTTCATTTGATATATGTATCGCCCCTGTACTTAGAATGCTTCTTGAGCTATTTCATACCGGTTAGGTCATAGTTCGGGAGTGCTTGATAATGAACATTCGCAACTAAAATTCGCTTAAAATAATAATTTAGTGCCAGTCCTTTATAATTGATTATTTATATGTGTTATTTTTACTTTCATTTGATATATGTATCGCCTCTGTACTTAGAATACTTCTTGAGCTATTTCATACCGGCTAGGTCATAGTTCGGGAGTGCTTGATAATGAACATTCGCAACTAAAATTCGCCTAAAAATATAATTTAGTGCCAGTCCTTTATAATTGATTATTTATGTGTTATTTTTACTTTCATTTGATATATGTATCGCCTCTGTACTTAGAATACTTCTTGAGCTATTTCATACCGGCTAGGTCATAGTTCGGGAGTGCTTGATAATGAATATTCGCAACCAAAATTCGCGTAAAAATATAATTTAGTGCCAGTCCTTTATAATTGATTATTTATATGTGTTATTTTTACTTTCATTTGATATATGTATCGCCCCTGTACTTAGAATACTTCTTGAGCTATTTCATACCGGCTAGGTCATAGATCGGGAGTGCTTGATAATGAACATTCGCAAGTAAAATTCGGCTAGAAATATAATTTAGTGCCAGTCCTTTATAATTGATTATTTATGTGTTATTTTTAGTTTAATTTGATATATGTATCGCCTCTGTACTTAAGATACTTCTTGAGCTATTTCATACCGGCTAGGTCATAGTTCGGGAGTGCTTGATAATGAACATTCGCAACTAAAATTCGCCTAAAAATATAATTTAGTGCCAGTCCTTTATAATTGATTATTTATATGTGTTATTTTTACTTTCATTTGATATATGTATCGCCTCTGTACTTAGAATACTTCTTGAGCTATTTCATACCGGCTAGGTCATATTTCGGGAGTGCTTGATAATGAACATTCGCAACTAAAATTCGGCTAGAAATATAATTTAGTGCCAGTCCATTATAATTGATTATTTATATATGTTATTTTTACTTTCATTTGATATATGTATCGCCTCTGTACTTAGTATACTTCTTGAGCTATTTCATACCGGCTAGGTCATAGTTCGGGAGTGCTTGATAATGAACATTCGCAACTAAAATTCGGCTAGAAATATAATTTAGTGCCAGTCCTTTATAATTGATTATTTATGTGTTATTTTTACTTTAATTTGATATATGTATCGCCTCTGTACTTAGGATACTTCTTGAGCTATTTCATACCGGCTAGGTCATAGTTCGGGAGTGCTTGATAATGAACATTCGCAACTAAAATTCGGCTAGAAATATAATTTAGTGCTAGTCATTTATAATTGATTATTTATATGTGTTATTTTTATTTTATTTTGATATATGTATCGCCTCTGTACTTAGGATACTTCTTGAGCCATTTCATACCGGCTAGGTCATAGTTCGGGAGTGCTTGATAATGAACATTCGCAACTAAAATTCGCCTAAAAATATAATTTAGTGCCAGTCCTTTATATTCGATTATTTATATGTGTTATTTTTACTTTCATTTGATATATGTATCGCCTCTGTACTTAGAATACTTCTTGAGCTATTTCATACCGGTTAGGTCATAGTTCGGGAGTGCTTGATAATGAACATTCGCAACTAAAATTCGCCTAAAAATATAATTTAGTGCCAGTCCTTTATAATTGATTATTTATATGTGTTATTTTTACTTTCATTTGATATATGTATCGCCCCTGTACTTAGAATACTTCTTGAGCTATTTCATACCGGCTAGGTCATATTTCGGGAGTGCTTGATAATGAACATTCGCAACTAAAATTCGGCTAGAAATATAATTTAGTGCCAGTCCATTATAATTGATTATTTATATATGTTATTTTTACTTTCATTTGATATATGTATCGCCTCTGTACTTAGAATACTTCTTGAGCTATATCATACCGATTAGGTCATAGTTCGGGAGTGCTTGATAATGAACATTCGCAACTAAAATTCGCTTAAAAATATAATTTAGTGCCAGTCCTTTATAATTGATTATTTATATGTGTTATTTTTACTTTCATTTGATATATGTATCGCCCCTGTACTTAGAATGCTTCTTGAGCTATTTCATACCGGTTAGGTCATAGTTCGGGAGTGCTTGATAATGAACATTCGCAACTAAAATTCGCTTAAAATAATAATTTAGTGCCAGTCCTTTATAATTGATTATTTATATGTGTTATTTTTACTTTCATTTGATATATGTATCGCCTCTGTACTTAGAATACTTCTTGAGCTATTTCATACCGGCTAGGTCATAGTTCGGGAGTGCTTGATAATGAACATTCGCAACTAAAATTCGCCTAAAAATATAATTTAGTGCCAGTCCTTTATAATTGATTATTTATATGTGTTATTTTTACTTTCATTTGATATATGTATCGCCCCTGTACTTAGAATACTTCTTGAGCTATTTCATACCGGTTAGGTCATAGTTCGGGAGTGCTTGATAATGAACATTCGCAACTAAAATTCGCTTAAAAATATAATTTAGTGCCAGTCCATTATAATTGATTATTTATATATGTTATTTTTACTTTCATTTGATATATGTATCGCCTCTGTACTTAGAATACTTCTTGAGCTATTTCATACCGGCTAGGTCATAGTTCGGGAGTGCTTGATAATGAACATTCGCAACTAAAGTTCGCCTAAAAATATAATTTAGTGCCAGTCCTTTATAATTGATTATTTATATGTGTTATTTTTACTTTCATTTGATATATGTATCGCCCCTGTACTTAGAATACTTCTTGAGCTATTTCATACCGGTTAGGTCATAGTTCGGGAGTGCTTGATAATGAATATTCGCAACCAAAATTCGCCTAAAAATATAATTTAGTGCCAGTCCTTTATAATTGATTATTTATATGTGTTATTTTTACTTTCATTTGATATATGTATCGCCTCTGAACTTAGAATACTTCTTGAGCTATTTCATACCGGCTAGGTCATATTTCGGGAGTGCTTGATAATGAACATTCGCAACTAAAATTCGGCTAGAAATATAATTTAGTGCCAGTCCATTATAATTGATTATTTATATGTGTTATTTTTATTTTAATTTGATATATGTATCGCCTCTGTACTTAGAATACTTTTTGAGCTATTTCATACCGGCTAGGTCATAGTTCGGGAGTGCTTGATAATGAACATTCGCAACTAAAATTCGGCTAGAAATATACTTTAGTGCCAGTCATTTATAATTGATTATTTATATGTGTTATTTTAATTTTAATTTGATATATGTATCGCCTTTGTACTTAGAATACTTCTTGAGCTATTTCATACCGGCTAGGTCATAGTTCGGGAGTGCTTGATAATGAACATTCGCAACTAAAATTCGCCTAAAAATATAATTTAGTGCCAGTCCTTTATAATTGATTATTTATATGTGTTATTTTTACTTTCATTTGATATATGTATCGCCCCTGTATTTAGAATACTTTTTGAGCTATTTCATACCGGCTAGGTCATAGTTCGGGAGTGCTTGATAATGAACACTCGCAACTAAAATTCGGCTAGAAATATACTTTAGTGCCAGTCATTTATAATTGATTATTTATATGTGTTATTTTTATTTTAATTTGATATATGTATCGCCTCTGTACTTAGAATACTTCTTGAGCTATTTCATACCGGCTAGGTCATAGTTCGGGAGTGCTTGATAATGAACATTCGCAACTAAAATTCGGCTAGAAATATAATTTAGTGCCAGTCCATTATAATTGATTATTTATATATGTTATTTTTACTTTCATTTGATATATGTATCGCCTCTGTACTTAGTATACTTCTTGAGCTATTTCATACCGGCTAGGTCATAGTTCGGGAGTGCTTGATAATGAATATTCGCAACTAAAATTCGGCTAGGAATATAATATAGTGCCAGTCCTTTATAATTGATTAATTATGTGTTATTTTTACTTTCATTTGATATATGTATCGCCTCTGTACTTAGAATACTTCTTGAGCTATTTTATACCGGCTAGGTCATAGTTCGGGAGTGCTTGATAATGAACATTCGCAACTAAAATTCGCCTAAAAATATAATTTAGTGCCAGTCCTTTATAATTGATTATTTATGTGTTATTTTTACTTTCATTTGATATATGTATCGCCCCTGTACTTAGAATACTTCTTGAGCTATTTCATACCGGCTAGGTCATAGTTCGGGAGTGCTTGATAATGAACATTCGCAACTAAAATTCGCCTAAAAATATAATTTAGTGCCAGTCCTTTATAATTGATTATTTATATGTGTTATTTTTACTTTCATTTGATATATGTATCGCCCCTGTACTTGGAATACTTTTTGAGCTATTTCATACCGGCTAGGTCATAGTTCGGGAGTGCTTGATAATGAACACTCGCAACTAAAATTCGGCTAGAAATATACTTTAGTGCCAGTCATTTATAATTGATTATTTATATGTGTTATTTTTATTTTAATTTGATATATGTATCGCCTCTGTACTTAGAATACTTCTTGAGCTATTTCATACCGGCTAGGTCATAGTTCGGGAGTGCTTGATAATGAACATTCGCAACTAAAATTCGGCTAGAAATATAATTTAGTGCCAGTCCATTATAATTGATTATTTATATATGTTATTTTTACTTTCATTTGATATATGTATCGCCTCTGTACTTAGTATACTTCTTGAGCTATTTCATACCGGCTAGGTCATAGTTCGGGAGTGCTTGATAATGAATATTCGCAACTAAAATTCGGCTAGGAATATAATATAGTGCCAGTCCTGTATAATTGATTAATTGTGTGTTATTTTTACTTTCATTTGATATATGTATCGCCTCTGTACTTAGAATACTTCTTGAGCTATTTCATACCGGCTAGGTCATAGTTCGGGAGTGCTTGATAATGAACATTCGCAACTAAAATTCGCCTAAAAATATAATTTAGTGCCAGTCCTTTATAATTGATTATTTATGTGTTATTTTTACTTTCATTTGATATATGTATCGCCTCTGTACTTAGAATACTTCTTGAGCTATTTCATACCGGCTAGGTCATAGTTCGGGAGTGCTTGATAATGAATATTCGCAACCAAAATTCGCGTAAAAATATAATTTAGTGCCAGTCCTTTATAATTGATTATTTATATGTGTTATTTTTACTTTCATTTGATATATGTATCGCCTCTGTACTTAGAATACTTCTTGAGCTATTTCATACCGGCTAGGTCATAGATCGGGAGTGCTTGATAATGAACATTCGCAAGTAAAATTCGGCTAGAAATATAATTTAGTGCTAGTCCTTTATAATTGATTATTTATGTGTTATTTTTAGTTTAATTTGATATATGTATCGCCTCTGTACTTAAGATACTTCTTGAGCTATTTCATACTGGCTAGGTCATAGTTCGGGAGTGCTTGATAATGAACATTCGCAACTAAAATTCGCCTAAAAATATAATTTAGTGCCAGTCCTTTATAATTGATTATTTATATGTGTTATTTTTACTTTCATTTGATATATGTATCGCCTCTGTACTTAGAATACTTCTTGAGCTATTTCATACCGGCTAGGTCATATTTCGGGAGTGCTTGATAATGAACATTCGCAACTAAAATTCGGCTAGAAATATAATTTAGTGCCAGTCCATTATAATTGATTATTTATATATGTTATTTTTACTTTCATTTGATATATGTATCGCCTCTGTACTTAGTATACTTCTTGAGCTATTTCATACCGGCTAGGTCATAGTTCGGGAGTGCTTGATAATGAACATTCGCAACTAAAATTCGGCTAGAAATATAATTTAGTGCCAGTCCTTTATAATTGATTATTTATGTGTTATTTTTACTTTAATTTGATATATGTATCGCCTCTGTACTTAGGATACTTCTTGAGCTATTTCATACCGGCTAGGTCATAGTTCGGGAGTGCTTGATAATGAACATTCGCAACTAAAATTCGGCTAGAAATATAATTTAGTGCTAGTCATTTATAATTGATTATTTATATGTGTTATTTTTATTTTATTTTGATATATGTATCGCCTCTGTACTTAGGATACTTCTTGAGCCATTTCATACCGGCTAGGTCATAGTTCGGGAGTGCTTGATAATGAACATTCGCAACTAAAATTCGCCTAAAAATATAATTTAGTGCCAGTCCTTTATATTCGATTATTTATATGTGTTATTTTTACTTTCATTTGATATATGTATCGCCTCTGTACTTAGAATACTTCTTGAGCTATTTCATACCGGTTAGGTCATAGTTCGGGAGTGCTTGATAATGAACATTCGCAACTAAAATTCGCCTAAAAATATAATTTAGTGCCAGTCCTTTATAATTGATTATTTATATGTGTTATTTTTACTTTCATTTGATATATGTATCGCCTCTGTACTTAGAATACTTCTTGAGCTATTTCATACCGGCTAGGTCATAGTTCGGGAGTGCTTGATAATGAACATTCGCAACTAAAATTCGCCTAAAAATATAATTTAGTGCCAGTCCTTTATAATTGATTATTTATATGTGTTATTATTACTTTCATTTGATATATGTATCGCCCCTGTACTTAGAATACTTCTTGAGCTATTTCATACCGGTTAGGTCATAGTTCGGGAGTGCTTGATAATGAACATTCGCAACTAAAATTCGCTTAAAAATATAATTTAGTGCCAGTCCTTTATAATTGATTATTTATATGTGTTATTTTTACTTTCATTTGATATATGTATCGCCCCTGTACTTAGAATACTTCTTGAGCTATTTCATACCGGCTAGGTCATATTTCGGGAGTGCTTGATAATGAACATTCGCAACTAAAATTCGGCTAGAAATATAATTTAGTGCCAGTCCATTATAATTGATTATTTATATATGTTATTTTTACTTTCATTTGATATATGTATCGCCTCTGTACTTAGAATACTTCTTGAGCTATTTCATACCGGTTAGGTCATAGTTCGGGAGTGCTTGATAATGAACATTCGCAACTAAAATTCGCTTAAAAATATAATTTAGTGCCAGTCCTTTATAATTGATTATTTATATGTGTTATTTTTACTTTCATTTGATATATGTATCGCCCCTGTACTTAGAATGCTTCTTGAGCTATTTCATACCGGTTAGGTCATAGTTCGGGAGTGCTTGATAATGAACATTCGCAACTAAAATTCGCTTAAAATAATAATTTAGTGCCAGTCCTTTATAATTGATTATTTATATGTGTTATTTTTACTTTCATTTGATATATGTATCGCCTCTGTACTTAGAATACTTCTTGAGCTATTTCATACCGGCTAGGTCATAGTTCGGGAGTGCTTGATAATGAACATTCGCAACTAAAATTCGCCTAAAAATATAATTTAGTGCCAGTCCTTTATAATTGATTATTTATATGTGTTATTTTTACTTTCATTTGATATATGTATCGCCCCTGTACTTAGAATACTTCTTGAGCTATTTCATACCGGTTAGGTCATAGTTCGGGAGTGCTTGATAATGAACATTCGCAACTAAAATTCGCTTAAAAATATAATTTAGTGCCAGTCCTTTATAATTGATTATTTATATGTGTTATTTTTACTTTCATTTGATATATGTATCGCCTCTGAACTTAGAATACTTCTTGAGCTATTTCATACCGGCTAGGTCATATTTCGGGAGTGCTTGATAATGAACATTCGCAACTAAAATTCGGCTAGAAATATAATTTAGTGCCAGTCCATTAGAATTGATTATTTATATATGTTATTTTTACTTTCATTTGATATATGTATCGCCTCTGTACTTAGAATACTTCTTGAGCTATTTCATACCGGCTAGGTCATAGTTCGGGAGTGCTTGATAATGAACATTCGCAACTAAAGTTCGCCTAAAAATATAATTTAGTGCCAGTCCTTTATAATTGATTATTTATATGTGTTATTTTTACTTTCATTTGATATATGTATCGCCCCTGTACTTAGAATACTTCTTGAGCTATTTCATACCGGTTAGGTCATAGTTCGGGAGTGCTTGATAATGAATATTCGCAACCAAAATTCGCCTAAAAATATAATTTAGTGCCAGTCCTTTATAATTGATTATTTATATGTGTTATTTTTACTTTCATTTGATTTATGTATCGCCTCTGTACTTAGAATACTTCTTGAGCTATTTCATACCGACTAGGTCATATTTCGGGAGTGCTTGATAATGAACATTCGCAACTAAAATTCGGCTAGAAATATAATTTAGTGCCAGTCCATTATAATTGATTATTTATATATGTTATTTTTACTTTAATTTGATATATGTATCGCCTCTGTACTTAGTATACTTCTTGAGCTATTTCATACCGGCTAGGTCATAGTTCGGCAGTGCTTGATAATGAACATTCGCAACTAAAATTCGGCTAGGAATATAATTTAGTGCCAGTCCTTTATAATTGATTATTTATGTGTTATTTTTACTTTCATTTGATATATGTATCGCCTCTGTACTTAGAATACTTCTTGAGCTATTTCATACCGGCTAGGTTATAGTTCGGGAGTGCTTGATAATGAACATTCGCAACTAAAATTCGCCTAAAAATATAATTTAGTGCCAGTCCGTTATATTTGATTATTTATATGTGTTATTTTTACTTTCATTTGATATATGTATCGCCCCTGTACTTAGAATACTTCTTGAGCTATTTCATACCGGCTAGGTCATAGTTCGGGAGTGCTTGATAATGAACATTAGCAACTAAAATTCGGCTAGAAATATAATTTAGTGCCAGTCCTTTATAATTGATTATTTATGTGTTATTTTTATTTTAATTTGATATATGTATCGCCTCTGTACTTAGGATACTTCTTGAGCTATTTCATACCGGCTAGGTCATAGTTCGGGAGTGCTAGATAATGAACATTCGCAACTAAAATTCGGCCAGAAATATAATTTAGTGCCAGTCATTTATAATTGATTATTTATATGTGTTATTTTTATTTTAATTTGATATATGTATCGCCTCTGTACTTAGAATACTTCTTGAGCTATTTCATACCGGCTAGGTCATAGTTCGGGAGTGCTTGATAATGAACATTCGCAACTAAAATTCGCCTAAAAATATAATTTAGTGCCAGTCCTTTATAATTGATTATTTATATGTGTTATTTTTACTTTCATTTGATATATGTATCGCCTCTGTACTTAGAATACTTCTTGAGCTATTTCATACCGGCTAGGTCATAGTTCGGGAGTGCTTGATAATGAACATTCGCAACTAAAGTTCGCCTAAAAATATAATTTAGTGCCAGTCCTTTATAATTGATTATTTATATGTGTTATTTTTACTTTCATTTGATATATGTATCGCCTCTGTACTTAGAATACTTCTTGAGCTATTTCATACCGGCTAGGTCATATTTCGGGAGTGCTTGATAATGAACATTCGCAACTAAAATTCGGCTAGAAATATAATTTAGTGCCAGTCCATTATAATTGATTATTTATATATGTTATTTTTACTTTCATTTGATATATGTATCGCCTCTGTACTTAGAATACTTCTTGAGCTATTTCATACCGGCTAGGTCATAGTTCGGGAGTGCTTGATAATGAACATTCGCAACTAAAGTTCGCCTAAAAATATAATTTAGTGCCAGTCCTTTATAATTGATTATTTATATGTGTTATTTTTACTTTCATTTGATATATGTATCGCCTCTGTACTTAGAATACTTCTTGAGCTATTTCATACCGACTAGGTCATATTTCGGGAGTGCTTGATAATGAACATTCGCAACTAAAATTCGGCTAGAAATATAATTTAGTGCCAGTCCTTTATAATTGATTATTTATATGTGTTATTTTTACTTTCATTTGATATATGTATCGCCTCTGTACTTAGAATACTTCTTGAGCTATTTCATACCGACTAGGTCATATTTCGGGAGTGCTTGATAATGAACATTCGCAACTAAAATTCGGCTAGAAATATAATTTAGTGCCAGTCCATTATAATTGATTATTTATATATGTTATTTTTACTTTCATTTGATATATGTATCGCCTCTGTACTTAGTATACTTCTTGAGCTATTTCATACCGGCTAGGTCATAGTTCGGCAGTGCTTGATAATGAACATTCGCAACTAAAATTCGGCTAGGAATATAATTTAGTGCCAGTCCTTTATAATTGATTATTTATGTGTTATTTTTACTTTCATTTGATATATGTATCGCCTCGGTACTTAGAATACTTCTTGAGCTATTTCATACCGGCTAGGTTATAGTTCGGGAGTGCTTGATAATGAACATTCGCAACTAAAATTCGCCTAAAAATATAATTTAGTGCCAGTCCGTTATATTTGATTATTTATATGTGTTATTTTTACTTTCATTTGATATATGTATCGCCCCTGTACTTAGAATACTTCTTGAGCTATTTCATACCGGCTAGGTCATAGTTCGGGAGTGCTTGATAATGAACATTAGCAACTAAAATTCGGCTAGAAATATAATTTAGTGCCAGTCCTTTATAATTGATTATTTATGTGTTATTTTTATTTTAATTTGATATATGTATCGCCTCTGTACTTAGGATACTTCTTGAGCTATTTCATACCGGCTAGGTCATAGTTCGGGAGTGCTAGATAATGAACATTTGCAACTAAAATTCGGCTAGAAATATAATTTAGTGCCAGTCATTTATAATTGATTATTTATATGTGTTATTTTTATTTTAATTTGATATATGTATTGCCTCTGTACTTAGAATACTTCTTGAGCTATTTCATACCGGCTAGGTCATAGTTCGGGAGTGCTTGATAATGAACATTCGCAACTAAAATTCGCCTAAAAATATAATTTAGTGCCAGTCCTTTATAATTGATTATTTATATGTGTTATTTTTACTTTCATTTGATATATGTATCGCCTCTGTACTTAGAATACTTCTTGAGCTATTTCATACCGGCTAGGTCATAGTTCGGGAGTGCTTGATAATGAACATTAGCAACTAAAATTCGGCTAGAAATATAATTTAGTGCCAGTCCTTTATAATTGATTATTTATGTGTTATTTTTACTTTAATTTGATATATGTATCGCCTCTGTACTTAGGATACTTCTTGAGCTATTTCATACCGGCTAGGTCATAGTTCGGGAGTGCTTGATAATGAACATTCGCAACTAAAATTCGCTTAAAAATATAATTTAGTGCCAGTCCTTTATAATTGATTATTTATATGTGTTATTTTTACTTTCATTTGATATATGTATCGCCCCTGTACTTAGAATGCTTCTTGAGCTATTTCATACCGGTTAGGTCATAGTTCGGGAGTGCTTGATAATGAACATTCGCAACTAAAATTCGCTTAAAATAATAATTTAGTGCCAGTCCTTTATAATTGATTATTTACATGTGTTATTTTTACTTTCATTTGATATATGTATCGCCTCTGTACTTAGAATACTTCTTGAGCTATTTCATACCGGCTAGGTCATAGTTCGGGAGTGCTTGATAATGAACATTCGCAACTAAAATTCGCCTAAAAATATAATTTAGTGCCAGTCCTTTATAATTGATTATTTATATGTGTTATTTTTACTTTCATTTGATATATGTATCGCCCCTGTACTTAGAATACTTCTTGAACTATTTCATACCGGTTAGGTCATAGTTCGGGAGTGCTTGATAATGAACATTCGCAACTAAAATTCGCTTAAAAATATAATTTAGTGCCAGTCCTTTATAATTGATTAATTATATGTGTTATTTTTACTTTCATTTGATATATGTATCGCCTCTGTACTTAGAATACTTCTTGAGCTATTTCATACCGGCTAGGTCATAGTTCGGGAGTGCTTGATAATGAACATTAGCAACTAAAATTCGGCTAGAAATATAATTTAGTGCCAGTCCTTTATAATTGATTATTTATGTGTTATTTTTATTTTAATTTGATATATGTATCGCCTCTGTACTTAGGATACTTCTTGAGCTATTTCATACCGGCTAGGTCATAGTTCGGGAGTGCTAGATAATGAACATTTGCAACTAAAATTCGGCTAGAAATATAATTTAGTGCCAGTCATTTATAATTGATTATTTATATGTGTTATTTTTATTTTAATTTGATATATGTATTGCCTCTGTACTTAGAATACTTCTTGAGCTATTTCATACCGGCTAGGTCATAGTTCGGGAGTGCTTGATAATGAACATTCGCAACTAAAATTCGCCTAAAAATATAATTTAGTGCCAGTCCTTTATAATTGATTATTTATATGTGTTATTTTTACTTTCATTTGATATATGTATCGCCTCTGTACTTAGAATACTTCTTGAGCTATTTCATACCGGCTAGGTCATAGTTCGGGAGTGCTTGATAATGAACATTAGCAACTAAAATTCGGCTAGAAATATAATTTAGTGCCAGTCCTTTATAATTGATTATTTATGTGTTATTTTTACTTTAATTTGATATATGTATCGCCTCTGTACTTAGGATACTTCTTGAGCTATTTCATACCGGCTAGGTCATAGTTCGGGAGTGCTTGATAATG
The DNA here is from genome assembly GCA_963978815.1 of Aleochara curtula. NCBI lineage: Eukaryota > Metazoa > Arthropoda > Insecta > Coleoptera > Staphylinidae > Aleochara > Aleochara curtula. Next base: position 10,702,161 of record OZ022216.1, on the reverse strand, counting down.
AACATTCGCAACTAAAATTCGCTTAAAAATATAATTTAGTGCCAGTCCTTTATAATTGATTATTTATATGTGTTATTTTTACTTTCATTTGATATATGTATCGCCCCTGTACTTAGAATGCTTCTTGAGCTATTTCATACCGGTTAGGTCATAGTTCGGGAGTGCTTGATAATGAACATTCGCAACTAAAATTCGCTTAAAATAATAATTTAGTGCCAGTCCTTTATAATTGATTATTTACATGTGTTATTTTTACTTTCATTTGATATATGTATCGCCTCTGTACTTAGAATACTTCTTGAGCTATTTCATACCGGCTAGGTCATAGTTCGGGAGTGCTTGATAATGAACATTCGCAACTAAAATTCGCCTAAAAATATAATTTAGTGCCAGTCCTTTATAATTGATTATTTATATGTGTTATTTTTACTTTCATTTGATATATGTATCGCCCCTGTACTTAGAATACTTCTTGAACTATTTCATACCGGTTAGGTCATAGTTCGGGAGTGCTTGATAATGAACATTCGCAACTAAAATTCGCTTAAAAATATAATTTAGTGCCAGTCCTTTATAATTGATTAATTATATGTGTTATTTTTACTTTCATTTGATATATGTATCGCCTCTGAACTTAGAATACTTCTTGAACTATTTCATACCGGCTAGGTCATATTTCGGGAGTGCTTGATAATGAACATTCGCAACTAAAATTCGGCTAGAAATATAATTTAGTGCCAGTCCATTATAATTGATTATTTATATATGTTATTTTTACTTTCATTTGATATATGTATCGCCTCTGTACTTAGAATACTTCTTGAGCTATTTCATACCGGCTAGGTCATATTTCGGGAGTGCTTGATAATGAACATTCGCAACTAAAATTCGGCTAGAAATATAATTTAGTGCCAGTCCATTATAATTGATTATTTATATATGTTATTTTTACTTTCATTTGATATATGTATCGCCTCTGTACTTAGTATACTTCTTGAGCTATTTCATACCGGCTAGGTCATAGTTCGGCAGTGCTTGATAATGAACATTCGCAACTAAAATTCGGCTAGGAATATAATTTAGTGCCAGTCCTTTATAATTGATTATTTATGTGTTATTTTTACTTTCATTTGATATATGTATCGCCTCTGTACTTAGAATACTTCTTGAGCTATTTCATACCGGCTAGGTTATAGTTCGGGAGTGCTTGATAATGAACATTCGCAACTAAAATTCGCCTAAAAATATAATTTAGTGCCAGTCCTTTATAATTGATTATTTATATGTGTTATTTTTACTTTCATTTGATATATGTATCGCCCCTGTACTTAGAATGCTTCTTGAGCTATTTCATACCGGTTAGGTCATAGTTCGGGAGTGCTTGATAATGAACATTCGCAACTAAAATTCGCTTAAAATAATAATTTAGTGCCAGTCCTTTATAATTGATTATTTACATGTGTTATTTTTACTTTCATTTGATATATGTATCGCCTCTGTACTTAGAATACTTCTTGAGCTATTTCATACCGGCTAGGTCATAGTTCGGGAGTGCTTGATAATGAACATTCGCAACTAAAATTCGCCTAAAAATATAATTTAGTGCCAGTCCTTTATAATTGATTATTTATATGTGTTATTTTTACTTTCATTTGATATATGTATCGCCCCTGTACTTAGAATACTTCTTGAACTATTTCATACCGGATGGGTCATAGTTCGGGAGTGCTTGATAATGAACATTCGCAACTAAAATTCGCTTAAAAATATAATTTAGTGCCAGTCCTTTATAATTGATTATTTATATGTGTTATTTTTACTTTCATTTGATATATGTATCGCCTCTGAACTTAGAATACTTCTTGAGCTATTTCATACCGGCTAGGTCATATTTCGGGAGTGCTTGATAATGAACATTCGCAACTAAAATTCGGCTAGAAATATAATTTAGTGCCAGTCCATTATAATTGATTATTTATATATGTTATTTTTACTTTCATTTGATATATGTATCGCCTCTGTACTTAGAATACTTCTTGAGCTATTTCATACCGGCTAGGTCATAGTTCGGGAGTGCTTGATAATGAACATTCGCAACTAAAGTTCGCCTAAAAATATAATTTAGTGCCAGTCCTTTATAATTGATTATTTATATGTGTTATTTTTACTTTCATTTGATATATGTATCGCCCCTGTACTTAGAATACTTCTTGAGATATTTCATACCGGTTAGGTCATAGTTCGGGAGTGCTTGATAATGAATATTCGCAACCAAAATTCGCCTAAAAATATAATTTAGTGCCAGTCCTTTATAATTGATTATTTATATGTGTTATTTTTACTTTCATTTGATATATGTATCGCCTCTGTACTTAGAATACTTCTTGAGCTATTTCATACCGGCTAGGTCATATTTCGGGAGTGCTTGATAATGAACATTCGCAACTAAAATTCGGCTAGAAATATAATTTAGTGCCAGTCCATTATAATTGATTATTTATATATGTTATTTTTACTTTCATTTGATATATGTATCGCCTCTGTACTTAGTATACTTCTTGAGCTATTTCATACCGGCTAGGTCATAGTTCGGCAGTGCTTGATAATGAACATTCGCAACTAAAATTCGGCTAGGAATATAATTTAGTGCCAGTCCTTTATAATTGATTATTTATGTGTTATTTTTACTTTCATTTGATATATGTATCGCCTCTGTACTTAGAATACTTCTTGAGCTATTTCATACCGGCTAGGTTATAGTTCGGGAGTGCTTGATAATGAACATTCGCAACTAAAATTCGCCTAAAAATATAATTTAGTGCCAGTCCTTTATATTTGATTATTTATATGTGTTATTTTTACTTTCATTTGATATATGTATCGCCCCTGTACTTAGAATACTTCTTGAGCTATTTCATACCGGCTAGGTCATAGTTCGGGAGTGCTTGATAATGAACATTAGCAACTAAAATTCGGCTAGAAATATAATTTAGTGCCAGTCCTTTATAATTGATTATTTATGTGTTATTTTTACTTTAATTTGATATATGTATCGCCTCTGTACTTAGGATACTTCTTGAGCTATTTCATACCGGCTAGGTCATAGTTCGGGAGTGCTAGATAATGAACATTCGCAACTAAAATTCGGCTAGAAATATAATTTAGTGCCAGTCATTTATAATTGATTATTTATATGTGTTATTTTTATTTTAATTTGATATATGTATCGCCTCTGTACTTAGAATACTTCTTGAGCTATTTCATACCGGCTAGGTCATAGTTCGGGAGTGCTTGATAATGAACATTAGCAACTAAAATTCGGCTAGAAATATAATTTAGTGCCAGTCCTTTATAATTGATTATTTATGTGTTATTTTTACTTTAATTTGATATATGTATCGCCTCTGTACTTAGGATACTTCTTGAGCTATTTCATACCGGCTAGGTCATAGTTCGGGAGTGCTTGATAATGAACATTCGCAACTAAAATTCGGCTAGAAATATAATTTAGTGCCAGTCATTTATAATTGATTATTTATTTGTGTTATTTTTATTTTAATTTGATATATGTATCGCCTCTGTACTTAGAATACTTCTTGAGCTATTTCATACCGGCTAGGTCATAGTTCGGGAGTGCTTGATAATGAACATTCGCAACTAAAATTTGCTTATAAATATAATTTAGTGCCAGTCCTTTATAATGGATTATTTATATGTGTTATTTTTACTTTCATTTGATATATGTATCGCCTCTGTACTTAGAATACTTCTTGAGCTATTTCATACCGGCTAGGTCATAGTTCGGGAGTGCTTGATAATGAACATTCGCAACTAAAATTCGCCTAAAAATATAATTTAGTGCCAGTCCTTTATATTTGATTATTTATATGTGTTATTTTTATTTTAATTTGATATATGTATCGCCTCTGTACTTAGAATACTTCTTGAGCTATTTCATACCGGCTAGGTCATAGTTCGGGAGTGCTTGATAATGAACATTCGCAACTAAAATTCGCCTATAAATATAATTTAGTGCCAGTCCTTTATAATTGATTATTTATATGTGTTATTTTTACTTTCATTTGATATATGTATCGCCTCTGTACTTAGAATACTTCTTGAGCTATTTCATACCGGCTAGGTCATAGTTCGGGAGTGCTTGATAATGAACATTAGCAACTAAAATTCGGCTAGAAATATAATTTAGTGCCAGTCCTTTAAAATTGATTATTTATGTGTTATTTTTACTTTAATTTGATATATGTATCGCCTCTGTACTTAGGATACTTCTTGAGCTATTTCATACCGGCTAGGTCATAGTTCGGGAGTGCTTGATAATGAACATTCGCAACTAAAATTCGGCTAGAAATATAATTTAGTGCCAGTCATTTATAATTGATTATTTATATGTGTTATTTTTATTTTAATTTGATATATGTGTCGCCTCTGTACTTAGAATACTTCTTGAGCTATTTCATACCGGCTAGGTCATAGTTCGGGAGTGCTTGATAATGAACAATCGCAACTAAAATTCGCCTAAAAATATAATTTAGTGCCAGTCCTTTATAATTGATTATTTATATGTGTTATTTTTACTTTCATTTGATATATGTATCGCCTCTGTACTTAGAATACTTCTTGAGCTATTTCATACCGGCTAGGTCATATTTCGGGAGTGCTTGATAATGAACATTCGCAACTAAAATTCGGCTAGAAATATAATTTAGTGCCAGTCCATTATAATTGATTATTTATATATGTTATTTTTACTTTCATTTGATATATGTATCGCCTCTGTACTTAGTATACTTCTTGAGCTATTTCATACCGGCTAGGTCATAGTTCGGGAGTGCTTGATAATGAACATTCGCAACTAAAATTCGGCTAGGAATATAATTTAGTGCCAGTCCTTTATAATTGATTATTTATGTGTTATTTTTACTTTCATTTGATATATGTATCGCCTCTGTACTTAGTATACTTCTTGAGCTATTTCATACCGGCTAGGTCATAGTTCGGGAGTGCTAGATAATGAACATTCGCAACTAAAATTCGGCTAGAAATATAATTTAGTGCCAGTCATTTATAATTGATTATTTATATGTGTTATTTTTATTTTAATTTGATATATGTATCGCCTCTGTACTTAGAATACTTCTTGAGCTATTTCATACCGGCTAGGTCATAGTTCGGGAGTGCTTGATAATGAACATTCGCAACTAAAATTCGGCTAGAAATATAATTTAGTGCCAGTCCATTATAATTGATTATTTATCTATGTTATTTTTACTTTCATTTGATATATGTATCGCCCCTGTACTTAGAATACTTCTTGAGCTATTTCTTACCGGCTAGGTCATAGTTCGGGAGTGCTTGATAATGAACATTCGCAACTAAAATTCGCCTAAAAATATAATTTAGTGCCAGTCCTTTATAATTGATTATTTATATGTGTTATTTTTACTTTCATTTGATATATGTATCGCCTCTGTACTTAGAATACTTCTTGAGCTATTTCATACCGGCTAGGTCATAGTTCGGGAGTGCTTGATAATGAACATTCGCAACTAAAATTCGCCTAAAAATATAATTTAGTGCCAGTCCTTTATATTTGATTATTTATATGTGTTATTTTTATTTTAATTTGATATATGTATCGCCTCTGTACTTAGAATACTTCTTGAGCTATTTCATACCGGCTAGGTCATAGTTCGGGAGTGCTTGATAATGAACATTCGCAACTAAAATTCGCCTATAAATATAATTTAGTGCCAGTCCTTTATAATTGATTATTTATATGTGTTATTTTTACTTTCATTTGATATATGTATCGCCTCTGTACTTAGAATACTTCTTGAGCTATTTCATACCGGCTAGGTCATAGTTCGGGAGTGCTTGATAATGAACATTAGCAACTAAAATTCGGCTAGAAATATAATTTAGTGCCAGTCCTTTATAATTGATTATTTATGTGTTATTTTTACTTTAATTTGATATATGTATCGCCTCTGTACTTAGGATACTTCTTGAGCTATTTCATACCGGCTAGGTCATAGTTCGGGAGTGCTTGATAATGAACATTCGCAACTAAAATTCGGCTAGAAATATAATTTAGTGCCAGTCATTTATAATTGATTATTTATATGTGTTATTTTTATTTTAATTTGATATATGTATCGCCTCTGTACTTAGAATACTTCTTGAGCTATTTCATACCGGCTAGGTCATAGTTCGGGAGTGCTTGATAATGAACAATCGCAACTAAAATTCGCCTAAAAATATAATTTAGTGCCAGTCCTTTATAATTGATTATTTATATGTGTTATTTTTACTTTCATTTGATATATGTATCGCCTCTGTACTTAGAATACTTCTTGAGCTATTTCATACCGGCTAGGTCATATTTCGGGAGTGCTTGATAATGAACATTCGCAACTAAAATTCGGCTAGAAATATAATTTAGTGCCAGTCCATTATAATTGATTATTTATATATGTTATTTTTACTTTCATTTGATATATGTATCGCCTCTGTACTTAGTATACTTCTTGAGCTATTTCATACCGGCTAGGTCATAGTTCGGGAGTGCTTGATAATGAACATTCGCAACTAAAATTCGGCTAGGAATATAATTTAGTGCCAGTCCTTTATAATTGATTATTTATGTGTTATTTTTACTTTCATTTGATATATGTATCGCCTCTGTACTTAGTATACTTCTTGAGCTATTTCATACCGGCTAGGTCATAGTTCGGGAGTGCTAGATAATGAACATTCGCAACTAAAATTCGGCTAGAAATATAATTTAGTGCCAGTCATTTATAATTGATTATTTATATGTGTTATTTTTATTTTAATTTGATATATGTATCGCCTCTGTACTTAGAATACTTCTTGAGCTATTTCATACCGGCTAGGTCATAGTTCGGGAGTGCTTGATAATGAACATTCGCAACTAAAATTCGGCTAGAAATATAATTTAGTGCCAGTCCATTATAATTGATTATTTATCTATGTTATTTTTACTTTCATTTGATATATGTATCGCCCCTGTACTTAGAATACTTCTTGAGCTATTTCTTACCGGCTAGGTCATAGTTCGGGAGTGCTTGATAATGAACATTCGCAACTAAAATTCGCCTAAAAATATAATTTAGTGCCAGTCCTTTATAATTGATTATTTATATGTGTTATTTTTACTTTCATTTGATATATGTATCGCCTCTGTACTTAGAATACTTCTTGAGCTATTTCATACCGGCTAGGTCATAGTTCGGGAGTGCTTGATAATGAACATTCGCAACTAAAATTCGGCTAGAAATATAATTTAGTGCCAGTCCATTATAATTGATTATTTATCTATGTTATTTTTACTTTCATTTGATATATGTATCGCCCCTGTACTTAGAATACTTCTTGAGCTATTTCTTACCGGCTAGGTCATAGTTCGGGAGTGCTTGATAATGAACATTCGCAACTAAAATTCGCCTAAAAATATAATTTAGTGCCAGTCCTTTATAATTGATTATTTATGTGTTATTTTTACTTTAATTTGATATATGTATCGCCTCTGTACTTAGAATACTTCTTGAGCTATTTCATACCGGCTAGGTCATAGTTCGGGAGTGCTTGATAATGAACATTCGCAACTAATATTCGCCTAAAAATATAATTTAGTGCCAGTCCTTTATAATTGATTATTTATATGTGTTATTTTTACTTTCATTTGATATATGTATCGCCTCTGTACTTAGTATACTTCTTGAGCTATTTCATACCGGCTAGGTCATAGTTCGGGAGTGCTTGATAATGAACATTCGCAACTAAAATTCGGCTAGGAATATAATTTAGTGCCAGTCCTTTATAATTGATTATTTATGTGTTATTTTTACTTTCATTTGATATATGTATCGCCTCTGTACTTAGAATACTTCTTGAGCTATTTCATACCGGCTAGGTTATAGTTCGGGAGTGCTTGATAATGAACATTAGCAACTAAAATTCGGCTAGAAATATAATTTAGTGCCAGTCCTTTATAATTGATTATTTATGTGTTATTTTTACTTTAATTTGATATATGTATCGCCTCTGTACTTAGAATACTTCTTGAGCTATTTCATACCGGCTAGGTCATAGTTCGGGAGTGCTTGATCATGAACATTCGCAACTAAAATTCGCCTAAAAATATAATTTAGTGCCAGTCCTTTATAATTGATTATTTATATGTGTTATTTTTACTTTCATTTGATATATGTATCGCCTCTGTACTTAGAATACTTCTTGAGCTATTTCATACCGGCTAGGTCATAGTTCGGGAGTGCTTGATAATGAACATTAGCAACTAAAATTCGGCTAGAAATATAATTTAGTGCCAGTCCATTATAATTGATTATTTATATATGTTATTTTTACTTTCATTTGATATATGTATCGCCTCTGTACTTAGTATACTTCTTGAGCTATTTCATACCGGCTAGGTCATAGTTCGGGAGTGCTTGATAATGAACATTCGCAACTAAAATTCGGCTAGGAATATCATTTAGTGCCAGTCCTTTATAATTGATTATTTATGTGTTATTTTTACTTTAATTTGATATATGTATCGCCTCTGTACTTAGGATACTTCTTGAGCTATTTCATACCGGCTAGGTCATAGTTCGGGAGTGCTTGATAATGAACATTCGCAACTAAAATTCGGCTAGAAATATAATTTAGTGCCAGTCATTTATAATTGATTATTTATATGTGTTATTTTTATTTTAATTTGATATATGTATCGCCTCTGTACTTAGAATACTTCTTGAGCTATTTCATACCGGCTAGGTCATAGTTCGGGAGTGCTTGATAATGAACATTCGCAACTAAAATTCGCCTAAAAATATAATTCAGTGCCAAACCTTTATAATTGATTATTTATATGTGTTATTTTTACTTTCATTTGATATATGTATCGCCTCTGTACTTAGAATACTTCTTGAGCTATTTCATACCGGCTAGGTTATAGTTCGGGAGTGCTTGATAATGAACATTAGCAACTAAAATTCGGCTAGAAATATAATTTAGTGCCAGTCCTTTATAATTGATTATTTATGTGTTATTTTTACTTTCATTTGATATATGTATCGCCTCTGTACTTAGAATACTTCTTGAGCTATTTCATACCGGCTAGGTTATAGTTCGGGAGTGCTTGATAATGAACATTAGCAACTAAAATTCGGCTAGAAATATAATTTAGTGCCAGTCCTTTATAATTGATTATTTATGTGTTATTTTTACTTTAATTTGATATATGTATCGCCTCTGTACTTAGAATACTTCTTGAGCTATTTCATACCGGCTAGGTCATAGTTCGGGAGTGCTTGATCATGAACATTCGCAACTAAAATTCGCCTAAAAATATAATTTAGTGCCAGTCCTTTATAATTGATTATTTATATGTGTTATTTTTACTTTCATTTGATATATGTATCGCCTCTGTACTTAGAATACTTCTTGAGCTATTTCATACCGGCTAGGTCATAGTTCGGGAGTGCTTGATAATGAACATTAGCAACTAAAATTCGGCTAGAAATATAATTTAGTGCCAGTCCATTATAATTGATTATTTATATATGTTATTTTTACTTTCATTTGATATATGTATCGCCTCTGTACTTAGAATACTTCTTGAGCTATTTCATACCGGCTAGGTTATAGTTCGGGAGTGCTTGATAATGAACATTCGCAACTAAAATTCGGCTAGGAATATCATTTAGTGCCAGTCCTTTATAATTGATTATTTATGTGTTATTTTTACTTTAATTTGATATATGTATCGCCTCTGTACTTAGGATACTTCTTGAGCTATTTCATACCGGCTAGGTCATAGTTCGGGAGTGCTTGATAATGAACATTCGCAACTAAAATTCGGCTAGAAATATAATTTAGTGCCAGTCATTTATAATTGATTATTTATATGTGTTATTTTTATTTTAATTTGATATATGTATCGCCTCTGTACTTAGAATACTTCTTGAGCTATTTCATACCGGCTAGGTCATAGTTCGGGAGTGCTTGATAATGAACATTCGCAACTAAAATTCGCCTAAAAATATAATTCAGTGCCAGTCCTTTATAATTGATTATTTATATGTGTTATTTTTACTTTCATTTGATATATGTATCGCCTCTGTACTTAGAATACTTCTTGAGCTATTTCATACCGGCTAGGTCATAGTTCGGGAGTGCTTGATAATGAACATTCGCAACTAAAATTCGCCCAAAAATATAATTTAGTGCCAGTCCTTTATAATTGATTATTTATATGTGTTATTTTTACTTTCATTTGATATATGTATCGCCTCTGTACTTAGAATACTTCTTGAGCTATTTCATACCGGCTAGGTCATAGTTCGGGAGTGCTTGATAATGAACATTCGCAACTAAAATTCGGCTAGAAATATAATTTAGTGCCAGTCCATTATAATTGATTATTTATATATGTTATTTTTACTTTCATTTGATATATGTATCGCCTCTGTACTTAGTATACTTCTTGAGCTATTTCATACCGGCTAGGTCATAGTTCGGGAGTGCTTGATAATGAACATTCGCAACTAAAATTCGGCTAGGAATATCATTTAGTGCCAGTCCTTTATAATTGGTTATTTATGTGTTATTTTTACTTTAATTTGATATATGTATCGCCTCTGTACTTAGAATACTTCTTGAGCTATTTCATACCGGCTAGGTCATAGTTCGGGAGTGCTTGATAATGAACATTCGCAACTAAAATTCGCCTAAAAATATAATTTAGTGCCAGTCCTTTATAATTGATTATTTATGTGTTATTTTTACTTTAATTTGATATATGTATCGCCTCTGTACTTAGAATACTTCTTGAGCTATTTCATACCGGCTAGGTCATAGTTCGGGAGTGCTTGATAATGAACATTCGCAACTAAAATTCGCCTAAAAATATAATTTAGTGCCAGTCCTTTATGATTGATTATTTATATGTGTTATTTTTACTTTCATTTGATATATGTATCGCTTCTGTACTTAGAATACTTCTTGAGCTATTTCATACCGGCTAGGTCATAGTTCGGGAGTGCTTGATAATGAACATTCGCAACTAAAATTCGCCTAAAAATATAATTTAGTGCCAGTCCTTTATAATTGATTATTTATATGTGTTATTTTTACATTCATTTGATATATGTATCGCCTCTGTACATAGAATACTTCTTGAGCTATTTCATACCGGCTAGGTCATATTTCGGGAGTGCTTGATAATGAACATTCGCAACTAAAATTCGGCTAGAAATATAATTTAGTGCCAGTCCATTATAATTGATTATTTATATATGTTATTTTTACTTTCATTTGATATATGTATCGCCTCTGTACTTAGTATACTTCTTGAGCTATTTCATACCGGCTAGGTCATAGTTCGGGAGTGCTTGATAATGAACATTCGCAACTAAAATTCGGCTAGGAATATAATTTAGTGCCAGTCCTTTATAATTGATTATTTATGTGTTATTTTTACTTTCATTTGATATATGTATCGCCTCTGTACTTAGAATACTTCTTGAGCTATTTCATACCGGCTAGGTTATAGTTCGGGAGTGCTTGATAATGAACATTCGCAACTAAAATTCGCCTAAAAATATAATTTAGTGCCAGTCCTTTATATTTGATTATTTATATGTGTTATTTTTACTTTCATTTGATATATGTATCGCCCCTGTACTTAGAATACTTCTTGAGCTATTTCATACCGGCTAGGTCATAGTTCGGGAGTGCTTGATAATGAACATTAGCAACTAAAATTCGGCTAGAAATATAATTTAGTGCCAGTCCTTTATAATTGATTATTTATGTGTTATTTTTACTTTAATTTGATATATGTATCGCCTCTGTACTTAGGATACTTCTTGAGCTATTTCATACCGGCTAGGTCATAGTTCGGGAGTGCTAGATAATGAACATTCGCAACTAAAATTCGGCTAGAAATATAATTTAGTGCCAGTCATTTATAATTGATTATTTATATGTGTTATTTTTACTTTCATTTGATATATGTATCGCCTCTGGACTTAGAATACTTCTTGAGCTATTTCATACCGGCTAGGTCATATTTCGGGAGTGCTTGATAATGAACATTCGCAACTAAAATTCGGCTAGAAATATAATTTAGTGCCAGTCCATTATAATTGATTATTTATATATGTTATTTTTACTTTCATTTGATATATGTATCGCCTCTGTACTTAGTATACTTCTTGAGCTATTTCATACCGGCTAGGTCATAGTTCGGGAGTGCTTGATAATGAACATTCGCAACTAAAATTCGGCTAGGAATATAATTTAGTGCCAGTCCTTTATAATTGATTATTTATGTGTTATTTTTACTTTCATTTGATATATGTATCGCCTCTGTACTTAGAATACTTCTTGAGCTATTTTATACCGGCTAGGTCATAGTTCGGGAGTGCTTGATAATGAACATTCGCAACTAAAATTCGCCTAAAAATATAATTTAGTGCCAGTCCTTTATAATTGATTATTTATGTGTTATTTTTACTTTCATTTGATATATGTATCGCCCCTGTACTTAGAATACTTCTTGAGCTATTTCATACCGGCTAGGTCATAGTTCGGGAGTGCTTGATAATGAACATTCGCAACTAAAATTCGCCTAAAAATATAATTTAATGCCAGTCCTTTATAATTGATTATTTATATGTGTTATTTTTACTTTCATTTGATATATGTATCGCTTCTGTACTTAGAATACTTCTTGAGCTATTTCATACCGGCTAGGTCATAGTTCGGGAGTGCTTGATAATGAACATTCGCAACTAAAATTCGCCTAAAAATATAATTTAGTGCCAGTCCTTTATAATTGATTATTTATATGTGTTATTTTTACATTCATTTGATATATGTATCGCCTCTGTACTTAGAATACTTCTTGAGCTATTTCATACCGGCTAGGTCATATTTCGGGAGTGCTTGATAATGAACATTCGCAACTAAAATTCGGCTAGAAATATAATTTAGTGCCAGTCCATTATACTTGATTATTTATATATGTTATTTTTACTTTCATTTGATATATGTATCGCCTCTGTACTTAGTATACTTCTTGAGCTATTTCATACCGGCTAGGTCATAGTTCGGGAGTGCTTGATAATGAACATTCGCAACTAAAATTCGGCTAGGAATATAATTTAGTGCCAGTCCTTTATAATTGATTATTTATGTGTTATTTTTACTTTCATTTGATATATGTATCGCCTCTGTACTTAGAATACTTCTTGAGCTATTTCATACCGGCTAGGTTATAGTTCGGGAGTGCTTGATAATGAACATTCGCAACTAAAATTCGCCTAAAAATATAATTTAGTGCCAGTCCTTTATATTTGATTATTTATATGTGTTATTTTTACTTTCATTTGATATATGTATCGCCTCTGTACTTAGAATACTTCTTGAGCTATTTCATACCGGCTAGGTCATAGTTCGGGAGTGCTTGATAATGAACATTCGCAACTAAAATTCGCCTAAAAATATAATTTAGTGCCAGTCCTTTATAATTGATTATTTATATGTGTTATTTTTACATTCATTTGATATATGTATCGCCTCTGTACTTAGAATACTTCTTGAGCTATTTCATACCGGCTAGGTCATATTTCGGGAGTGCTTGATAATGAACATTCGCAACTAAAATTCGGCTAGAAATATAATTTAGTGCCAGTCCATTATAATTGATTATTTATATATGTTATTTTTACTTTCATTTGATATATGTATCGCCTCTGTACTTAGTATACTTCTTGAGCTATTTCATACCGGCTAGGTCATAGTTCGGGAGTGCTTGATAATGAACATTCGCAACTAAAATTCGGCTAGGAATATAATTTAGTGCCAGTCCTTTATAATTGATTATTTATGTGTTATTTTTACTTTCATTTGATATATGTATCGCCTCTGTACTTAGAATACTTCTTGAGCTATTTCATACCGGCTAGGTTATAGTTCGGGAGTGCTTGATAATGAACATTCGCAACTAAAATTCGCCTAAAAATATAATTTAGTGCCAGTCCTTTATATTTGATTATTTATATGTGTTATTTTTACTTTCATTTGATATATGTATCGCCCCTGTACTTAGAATACTTCTTGAGCTATTTCATACCGGCTAGGTCATAGTTCGGGAGTGCTTGATAATGAACATTAGCAACTAAAATTCGGCTAGAAATATAATTTAGTGCCAGTCCTTTATAATTGATTATTTATGTGTTATTTTTACTTTAATTTGATATATGTATCGCCTCTGTACTTAGGATACTTCTTGAGCTATTTCATACCGGCTAGGTCATAGTTCGGGAGTGCTAGATAATGAACATTCGCAACTAAAATTCGGCTAGAAATATAATTTAGTGCCAGTCATTTATAATTGATTATTTATATGTGTTATTTTTACTTTCATTTGATATATGTATCGCCTCTGGACTTAGAATACTTCTTGAGCTATTTCATACCGGCTAGGTCATATTTCGGGAGTGCTTGATAATGAACATTCGCAACTAAAATTCGGCTAGAAATATAATTTAGTGCCAGTCCATTATAATTGATTATTTATATATGTTATTTTTACTTTCATTTGATATATGTATCGCCTCTGTACTTAGTATACTTCTTGAGCTATTTCATACCGGCTAGGTCATAGTTCGGGAGTGCTTGATAATGAACATTCGCAACTAAAATTCGGCTAGGAATATAATTTAGTGCCAGTCCTTTATAATTGATTATTTATGTGTTATTTTTACTTTCATTTGATATATGTATCGCCTCTGTACTTAGAATACTTCTTGAGCTATTTTATACCGGCTAGGTCATAGTTCGGGAGTGCTTGATAATGAACATTCGCAACTAAAATTCGCCTAAAAATATAATTTAGTGCCAGTCCTTTATAATTGATTATTTATGTGTTATTTTTACTTTCATTTGATATATGTATCGCCCCTGTACTTAGAATACTTCTTGAGCTATTTCATACCGGCTAGGTCATAGTTCGGGAGTGCTTGATAATGAACATTCGCAACTAAAATTCGCCTAAAAATATAATTTAATGCCAGTCCTTTATAATTGATTATTTATATGTGTTATTTTTACTTTCATTTGATATATGTATCGCTTCTGTACTTAGAATACTTCTTGAGCTATTTCATACCGGCTAGGTCATAGTTCGGGAGTGCTTGATAATGAACATTCGCAACTAAAATTCGCCTAAAAATATAATTTAGTGCCAGTCCTTTATAATTGATTATTTATATGTGTTATTTTTACATTCATTTGATATATGTATCGCCTCTGTACTTAGAATACTTCTTGAGCTATTTCATACCGGCTAGGTCATATTTCGGGAGTGCTTGATAATGAACATTCGCAACTAAAATTCGGCTAGAAATATAATTTAGTGCCAGTCCATTATACTTGATTATTTATATATGTTATTTTTACTTTCATTTGATATATGTATCGCCTCTGTACTTAGTATACTTCTTGAGCTATTTCATACCGGCTAGGTCATAGTTCGGGAGTGCTTGATAATGAACATTCGCAACTAAAATTCGGCTAGGAATATAATTTAGTGCCAGTCCTTTATAATTGATTATTTATGTGTTATTTTTACTTTCATTTGATATATGTATCGCCTCTGTACTTAGAATACTTCTTGAGCTATTTCATACCGGCTAGGTTATAGTTCGGGAGTGCTTGATAATGAACATTCGCAACTAAAATTCGCCTAAAAATATAATTTAGTGCCAGTCCTTTATATTTGATTATTTATATGTGTTATTTTTACTTTCATTTGATATATGTATCGCCTCTGTACTTAGAATACTTCTTGAGCTATTTCATACCGGCTAGGTCATAGTTCGGGAGTGCTTGATAATGAACATTCGCAACTAAAATTCGCCTAAAAATATAATTTAGTGCCAGTCCTTTATAATTGATTATTTATATGTGTTATTTTTACATTCATTTGATATATGTATCGCCTCTGTACTTAGAATACTTCTTGAGCTATTTCATACCGGCTAGGTCATATTTCGGGAGTGCTTGATAATGAACATTCGCAACTAAAATTCGGCTAGAAATATAATTTAGTGCCAGTCCATTATAATTGATTATTTATATATGTTATTTTTACTTTCATTTGATATATGTATCGCCTCTGTACTTAGTATACTTCTTGAGCTATTTCATACCGGCTAGGTCATAGTTCGGGAGTGCTTGATAATGAACATTCGCAACTAAAATTCGGCTAGGAATATAATTTAGTGCCAGTCCTTTATAATTGATTATTTATGTGTTATTTTTACTTTCATTTGATATATGTATCGCCTCTGTACTTAGAATACTTCTTGAGCTATTTCATACCGGCTAGGTTATAGTTCGGGAGTGCTTGATAATGAACATTCGCAACTAAAATTCGCCTAAAAATATAATTTAGTGCCAGTCCTTTATATTTGATTATTTATATGTGTTATTTTTACTTTCATTTGATATATGTATCGCCCCTGTACTTAGAATACTTCTTGAGCTATTTCATACCGGCTAGGTCATAGTTCGGGAGTGCTTGATAATGAACATTAGCAACTAAAATTCGGCTAGAAATATAATTTAGTGCCAGTCCTTTATAATTGATTATTTATGTGTTATTTTTACTTTAATTTGATATATGTATCGCCTCTGTACTTAGGATACTTCTTGAGCTATTTCATACCGGCTAGGTCATAGTTCGGGAGTGCTAGATAATGAACATTCGCAACTAAAATTCGGCTAGAAATATAATTTAGTGCCAGTCATTTATAATTGATTATTTATATGTGTTATTTTTACTTTCATTTGATATATGTATCGCCTCTGGACTTAGAATACTTCTTGAGCTATTTCATACCGGCTAGGTCATATTTCGGGAGTGCTTGATAATGAACATTCGCAACTAAAATTCGGCTAGAAATATAATTTAGTGCCAGTCCATTATAATTGATTATTTATATATGTTATTTTTACTTTCATTTGATATATGTATCGCCTCTGTACTTAGTATACTTCTTGAGCTATTTCATACCGGCTAGGTCATAGTTCGGGAGTGCTTGATAATGAACATTCGCAACTAAAATTCGGCTAGGAATATAATTTAGTGCCAGTCCTTTATAATTGATTATTTATGTGTTATTTTTACTTTCATTTGATATATGTATCGCCTCTGTACTTAGAATACTTCTTGAGCTATTTCATACCGGCTAGGTTATAGTTCGGGAGTGCTTGATAATGAACATTCGCAACTAAAATTCGCCTAAAAATATAATTTAGTGCCAGTCCTTTATATTTGATTATTTATATGTGTTATTTTTACTTTCATTTGATATATGTATCACCTCTGTACTTAGAATACTTCTTGAGCTATTTCATACCGGCTAGGTCATAGTTCGGGAGTGCTTGATAATGAACATTCGCAACTAAAATTCGCCTAAAAATATAATTTAGTGCCAGTCCTTTATAATTGATTATTTATATGTGTTATTTTTACATTCATTTGATATATGTATCGCCTCTGTACTTAGAATACTTCTTGAGCTATTTCATACCGGCTAGGTCATATTTCGGGAGTGCTTGATAATGAACATTCGCAACTAAAATTCGGCTAGAAATATAATTTAGTGCCAGTCCATTATAATTGATTATTTATATATGTTATTTTTACTTTCATTTGATATATGTATCGCCTCTGTACTTAGTATACTTCTTGAGCTATTTCATACCGGCTAGGTCATAGTTCGGGAGTGCTTGATAATGAACATTCGCAACTAAAATTCGGCTAGGAATATAATTTAGTGCCAGTCCTTTATAATTGATTATTTATGTGTTATTTTTACTTTCATTTGATATATGTATCGCCTCTGTACTTAGAATACTTCTTGAGCTATTTCATACCGGCTAGGTTATAGTTCGGGAGTGCTTGATAATGAACATTCGCAACTAAAATTCGCCTAAAAATATAATTTAGTGCCAGTCCTTTATATTTGATTATTTATATGTGTTATTTTTACTTTCATTTGATATATGTATCGCCTCTGTACTTAGAATACTTCTTGAGCTATTTCATACCGGCTAGGTCATAGTTCGGGAGTGCTTGATAATGAACATTCGCAACTAAAATTCGCCTAAAAATATAATTTAGTGCCAGTCCTTTATAATTGATTATTTATATGTGTTATTTTTACATTCATTTGATATATGTATCGCCTCTGTACTTAGAATACTTCTTGAGCTATTTCATACCGGCTAGGTCATATTTCGGGAGTGCTTGATAATGAACATTCGCAACTAAAATTCGGCTAGAAATATAATTTAGTGCCAGTCCATTATAATTGATTATTTATATATGTTATTTTTACTTTCATTTGATATATGTATCGCCTCTGTACTTAGTATACTTCTTGAGCTATTTCATACCGGCTAGGTCATAGTTCGGGAGTGCTTGATAATGAACATTCGCAACTAAAATTCGGCTAGGAATATAATTTAGTGCCAGTCCTTTATAATTGATTATTTATGTGTTATTTTTACTTTCATTTGATATATGTATCGCCTCTGTACTTAGAATACTTCTTGAGCTATTTCATACCGGCTAGGTTATAGTTCGGGAGTGCTTGATAATGAACATTCGCAACTAAAATTCGCCTAAAAATATAATTTAGTGCCAGTCCTTTATATTTGATTATTTATATGTGTTATTTTTACTTTCATTTGATATATGTATCGCCCCTGTACTTAGAATACTTCTTGAGCTATTTCATACCGGCTAGGTCATAGTTCGGGAGTGCTTGATAATGAACATTAGCAACTAAAATTCGGCTAGAAATATAATTTAGTGCCAGTCCTTTATAATTGATTATTTATGTGTTATTTTTACTTTAATTTGATATATGTATCGCCTCTGTACTTAGGATACTTCTTGAGCTATTTCATACCGGCTAGGTCATAGTTCGGGAGTGCTTGATAATGAACATTAGCAACTAAAATTCGGCTAGAAATATAATTTAGTGCCAGTCCTTTATAATTGATTATTTATGTGTTATTTTTACTTTAATTTGATATATGTATCGCCTCTGTACTTAGGATACTTCTTGAGCTATTTCATACCGGCTAGGTCATAGTTCGGGAGTGCTTGATAATGAACATTCGCAACTAAAATTCGGCTAGGAATATAATTTAGTGCCAGTCCTTTATAATTGATTATTTATGTGTTATTTTTACTTTCATTTGATATATGTATCGCCTCTGTACTTAGAATACTTCTTGAGCTATTTCATACCGGCTAGGTTATAGTTCGGGAGTGCTTGATAATGAACATTCGCAACTAAAATTCGCCTAAAAATATAATTTAGTGCCAGTCCTTTATATTTGATTATTTATATGTGTTATTTTTACTTTCATTTGATATATGTATCGCCTCTGTACTTAGAATACTTCTTGAGCTATTTCATACCGGCTAGGTCATAGTTCGGGAGTGCTTGATAATGAACATTCGCAACTAAAATTCGCCTAAAAATATAATTTAGTGCCAGTCCTTTATAATTGATTATTTATATGTGTTATTTTTACATTCATTTGATATATGTATCGCCTCTGTACTTAGAATACTTCTTGAGCTATTTCATACCGGCTAGGTCATATTTCGGGAGTGCTTGATAATGAACATTCGCAACTAAAATTCGGCTAGAAATATAATTTAGTGCCAGTCCATTATAATTGATTATTTATATATGTTATTTTTACTTTCATTTGATATATGTATCGCCTCTGTACTTAGTATACTTCTTGAGCTATTTCATACCGGCTAGGTCATAGTTCGGGAGTGCTTGATAATGAACATTCGCAACTAAAATTCGGCTAGGAATATAATTTAGTGCCAGTCCTTTATAATTGATTATTTATGTGTTATTTTTACTTTCATTTGATATATGTATCGCCTCTGTACTTAGAATACTTCTTGAGCTATTTCATACCGGCTAGGTTATAGTTCGGGAGTGCTTGATAATGAACATTCGCAACTAAAATTCGCCTAAAAATATAATTTAGTGCCAGTCCTTTATATTTGATTATTTATATGTGTTATTTTTACTTTCATTTGATATATGTATCGCCCCTGTACTTAGAATACTTCTTGAGCTATTTCATACCGGCTAGGTCATAGTTCGGGAGTGCTTGATAATGAACATTAGCAACTAAAATTCGGCTAGAAATATAATTTAGTGCCAGTCCTTTATAATTGATTATTTATGTGTTATTTTTACTTTAATTTGATATATGTATCGCCTCTGTACTTAGGATACTTCTTGAGCTATTTCATACCGGCTAGGTCATAGTTCGGGAGTGCTAGATAATGAACATTCGCAACTAAAATTCGGCTAGAAATATAATTTAGTGCCAGTCA
This sequence comes from Aleochara curtula, assembly GCA_963978815.1. NCBI lineage: Eukaryota > Metazoa > Arthropoda > Insecta > Coleoptera > Staphylinidae > Aleochara > Aleochara curtula. The sequence goes on along the minus strand of OZ022216.1, from coordinate 10,681,655 downwards.
TTTATAATTGATTATTTATATGTGTTATTTTTACTTTCATTTGATATATGTATCGCCTCTGGACTTAGAATACTTCTTGAGCTATTTCATACCGGCTAGGTCATATTTCGGGAGTGCTTGATAATGAACATTCGCAACTAAAATTCGGCTAGAAATATAATTTAGTGCCAGTCCATTATAATTGATTATTTATATATGTTATTTTTACTTTCATTTGATATATGTATCGCCTCTGTACTTAGTATACTTCTTGAGCTATTTCATACCGGCTAGGTCATAGTTCGGGAGTGCTTGATAATGAACATTCGCAACTAAAATTCGGCTAGGAATATAATTTAGTGCCAGTCCTTTATAATTGATTATTTATGTGTTATTTTTACTTTCATTTGATATATGTATCGCCTCTGTACTTAGAATACTTCTTGAGCTATTTCATACCGGCTAGGTTATAGTTCGGGAGTGCTTGATAATGAACATTCGCAACTAAAATTCGCCTAAAAATATAATTTAGTGCCAGTCCTTTATATTTGATTATTTATATGTGTTATTTTTACTTTCATTTGATATATGTATCACCTCTGTACTTAGAATACTTCTTGAGCTATTTCATACCGGCTAGGTCATAGTTCGGGAGTGCTTGATAATGAACATTCGCAACTAAAATTCGCCTAAAAATATAATTTAGTGCCAGTCCTTTATAATTGATTATTTATATGTGTTATTTTTACATTCATTTGATATATGTATCGCCTCTGTACTTAGAATACTTCTTGAGCTATTTCATACCGGCTAGGTCATATTTCGGGAGTGCTTGATAATGAACATTCGCAACTAAAATTCGGCTAGAAATATAATTTAGTGCCAGTCCATTATAATTGATTATTTATATATGTTATTTTTACTTTCATTTGATATATGTATCGCCTCTGTACTTAGTATACTTCTTGAGCTATTTCATACCGGCTAGGTCATAGTTCGGGAGTGCTTGATAATGAACATTCGCAACTAAAATTCGGCTAGGAATATAATTTAGTGCCAGTCCTTTATAATTGATTATTTATGTGTTATTTTTACTTTCATTTGATATATGTATCGCCTCTGTACTTAGAATACTTCTTGAGCTATTTCATACCGGCTAGGTTATAGTTCGGGAGTGCTTGATAATGAACATTCGCAACTAAAATTCGCCTAAAAATATAATTTAGTGCCAGTCCTTTATATTTGATTATTTATATGTGTTATTTTTACTTTCATTTGATATATGTATCGCCTCTGTACTTAGAATACTTCTTGAGCTATTTCATACCGGCTAGGTCATAGTTCGGGAGTGCTTGATAATGAACATTCGCAACTAAAATTCGCCTAAAAATATAATTTAGTGCCAGTCCTTTATAATTGATTATTTATATGTGTTATTTTTACATTCATTTGATATATGTATCGCCTCTGTACTTAGAATACTTCTTGAGCTATTTCATACCGGCTAGGTCATATTTCGGGAGTGCTTGATAATGAACATTCGCAACTAAAATTCGGCTAGAAATATAATTTAGTGCCAGTCCATTATAATTGATTATTTATATATGTTATTTTTACTTTCATTTGATATATGTATCGCCTCTGTACTTAGTATACTTCTTGAGCTATTTCATACCGGCTAGGTCATAGTTCGGGAGTGCTTGATAATGAACATTCGCAACTAAAATTCGGCTAGGAATATAATTTAGTGCCAGTCCTTTATAATTGATTATTTATGTGTTATTTTTACTTTCATTTGATATATGTATCGCCTCTGTACTTAGAATACTTCTTGAGCTATTTCATACCGGCTAGGTTATAGTTCGGGAGTGCTTGATAATGAACATTCGCAACTAAAATTCGCCTAAAAATATAATTTAGTGCCAGTCCTTTATATTTGATTATTTATATGTGTTATTTTTACTTTCATTTGATATATGTATCGCCCCTGTACTTAGAATACTTCTTGAGCTATTTCATACCGGCTAGGTCATAGTTCGGGAGTGCTTGATAATGAACATTAGCAACTAAAATTCGGCTAGAAATATAATTTAGTGCCAGTCCTTTATAATTGATTATTTATGTGTTATTTTTACTTTAATTTGATATATGTATCGCCTCTGTACTTAGGATACTTCTTGAGCTATTTCATACCGGCTAGGTCATAGTTCGGGAGTGCTAGATAATGAACATTCGCAACTAAAATTCGGCTAGAAATATAATTTAGTGCCAGTCATTTATAATTGATTATTTATATGTGTTATTTTTACTTTCATTTGATATATGTATCGCCTCTGGACTTAGAATACTTCTTGAGCTATTTCATACCGGCTAGGTCATATTTCGGGAGTGCTTGATAATGAACATTCGCAACTAAAATTCGGCTAGAAATATAATTTAGTGCCAGTCCATTATAATTGATTATTTATATATGTTATTTTTACTTTCATTTGATATATGTATCGCCTCTGTACTTAGTATACTTCTTGAGCTATTTCATACCGGCTAGGTCATAGTTCGGGAGTGCTTGATAATGAACATTCGCAACTAAAATTCGCCTAAAAATATAATTTAGTGCCAGTCCTTTATAATTGATTATTTATATGTGTTATTTTTACTTTCATTTGATATATGTATCGCCTCTGTACTTAGAATACTTCTTGAGCTATTTCATACCGGCTAGGTCATATTTCGGGAGTGCTTGATAATGAACATTCGCAACTAAAATTCGGCTAGAAATATAATTTAGTGCCAGTCCATTATAATTGATTATTTATATATGTTATTTTTACTTTCATTTGATATATGTATCGCCTCTGTACTTAGTATACTTCTTGAGCTATTTCATACCGGCTAGGTCATAGTTCGGGAGTGCTTGATAATGAACATTCGCAACTAAAATTCGGCTAGGAATATAATTTAGTGCCAGTCCTTTATAATTGATTGTTTATGTGTTATTTTTACTTTCATTTGATATATGTATCGCCTCTGTACTTAGAATACTTCTTGAGCTATTTCATACCGGCTAGGTTATAGTTCGGGAGTGCTTGATAATGAACATTCGCAACTAAAATTCGCCTAAAAATATAATTTAGTGCCAGTCCTTTATATTTGATTATTTATATGTGTTATTTTTACTTTCATTTGATATATGTATCGCCCCTGTACTTAGAATACTTCTTGAGCTATTTCATACCGGCTAGGTCATAGTTCGGGAGTGCTTGATAATGAACATTAGCAACTAAAATTCGGCTAGAAATATAATTTAGTGCCAGTCCTTTATAATTGATTATTTATGTGTTATTTTTACTTTAATTTGATATATGTATCGCCTCTGTACTTAGAATACTTCTTGAGCTATTTCATACCGGCTAGGTCATAGTTCGGGAGTGCTTGATAATGAACATTCGCAACTAAAATTCGGCTAGGAATATAATTTAGTGCCAGTCCTTTATAATTGATTATTTATGTGTTATTTTTACTTTCATTTGATATATGTATCGCCTCTGGACTTAGAATACTTCTTGAGCTATTTCATACCGGCTAGGTCATAGTTCGGGAGTGCTTGATAATGAATATTAGCAACTAAAATTCGGCTAGAAATATAACTTAGTGCCAGTCCTTTATAATTGATTATTTATGTGTTATTTTTACTTTAATTTGATATATGTATCGCCTCTGTACTTAGGATACTTCTTGAGCTATTTCATACTGGCTAGGTCATAGTTCGGGAGTGCTTGATAATGAACATTCGCAACTAAAATTCGGCTAGAAATATAATTTAGTGCCAGTCATTTATAATTGATTATTTATATGTGTTATTTTTATTTTAATTTGATATATGTATCGCCTCTGTATTTAGAATACTTCTTGAGCTATTTCATACCGGCTAGGTCATAGTTCGGGAGTGCTTGATAATGAACATTCGCAACTAAAATTCGCCTAAAAATATAATTTAGTGCCAGTCGTTTATAATTGATTATTTATATGTGTTATTTTTACTTTCATTTGATATATGTATCGCCTCTGTACTTAGAATACTTCTTGAGCTATTTCATACCGGCTAGGTCATAGTTCGGGAGTGCTTGATAATGAACATTCGCAACTAAAATTCGGCTAGAAATATAATTTAGTGCCAGTCCATTATAATTGATTATTTATATATGTTATTTTTACTTTCATTTGATATATGTATCGCCTCTGTACTTAGTATACTTCTTGAGCTATTTCATACCGGCTAGGTCATAGTTCGGGAGTGCTTGATAATGAACATTCGCAACTAAAATTCGGCTAGGAATATAATTTAGTGCCAGTCCTTTATAATTGATTGTTTATGTGTTATTTTTACTTTCATTTGATATATGTATCGCCTCTGTACTTAGAATACTTCTTGAGCTATTTCATACCGGCTAGGTTATAGTTCGGGAGTGCTTGATAATGAACATTCGCAACTAAAATTCGCCTAAAAATATAATTTAGTGCCAGTCCTTTATATTTGATTATTTATATGTGTTATTTTTACTTTCATTTGATATATGTATCGCCCCTGTACTTAGAATACTTCTTGAGCTATTTCATACCGGCTAGGTCATAGTTCGGGAGTGCTTGATAATGAACATTAGCAACTAAAATTCGGCTAGAAATATAATTTAGTGCCAGTCCTTTATAATTGATTATTTATGTGTTATTTTTACTTTAATTTGATATATGTATCGCCTCTGTACTTAGAATACTTCTTGAGCTATTTCATACCGGCTAGGTCATAGTTCGGGAGTGCTTGATAATGAACATTCGCAACTAAAATTCGGCTAGGAATATAATTTAGTGCCAGTCCTTTATAATTGATTATTTATGTGTTATTTTTACTTTCATTTGATATATGTATCGCCTCTGTACTTAGGATACTTCTTGAGCTATTTCATACCGGCTAGGTCATAGTTCGGGAGTGCTAGATAATGAACATTCGCAACTAAAATTCGGCTAGAAATATAATTTAGTGCCAGTCATTTATAATTGATTATTTATATGTGTTATTTTTACTTTCATTTGATATATGTATCGCCTCTGGACTTAGAATACTTCTTGAGCTATTTCATACCGGCTAGGTCATATTTCGGGAGTGCTTGATAATGAACATTCGCAACTAAAATTCGGCTAGAAATATAATTTAGTGCCAGTCCATTATAATTGATTATTTATATATGTTATTTTTACTTTCATTTGATATATGTATCGCCTCTGTACTTAGTATACTTCTTGAGCTATTTCATACCGGCTAGGTCATAGTTCGGGAGTGCTTGATAATGAACATTCGCAACTAAAATTCGCCTAAAAATATAATTTAGTGCCAGTCCTTTATAATTGATTATTTATATGTGTTATTTTTACTTTCATTTGATATATGTATCGCCTTTGTACTTAGAATACTTCTTGAGCTATTTCATACCGGCTAGGTCATATTTCGGGAGTGCTTGATAATGAACATTCGCAACTAAAATTCGGCTAGAAATATAATTTAGTGCCAGTCCATTATAATTGATTATTTATATATGTTATTTTTACTTTCATTTGATATATGTATCGCCTCTGTACTTAGTATACTTCTTGAGCTATTTCATACCGGCTAGGTCATAGTTCGGGAGTGCTTGATAATGAACATTCGCAACTAAAATTCGGCTAGGAATATAATTTAGTGCCAGTCCTTTATAATTGATTGTTTATGTGTTATTTTTACTTTCATTTGATATATGTATCGCCTCTGTACTTAGAATACTTCTTGAGCTATTTCATACCGGCTAGGTTATAGTTCGGGAGTGCTTGATAATGAACATTCGCAACTAAAATTCGCCTAAAAATATAATTTAGTGCCAGTCCTTTATATTTGATTATTTATATGTGTTATTTTTACTTTCATTTGATATATGTATCGCCCCTGTACTTAGAATACTTCTTGAGCTATTTCATACCGGCTAGGTCATAGTTCGGGAGTGCTTGATAATGAACATTAGCAACTAAAATTCGGCTAGAAATATAATTTAGTGCCAGTCCTTTATAATTGATTATTTATGTGTTATTTTTACTTTAATTTGATATATGTATCGCCTCTGTACTTAGAATACTTCTTGAGCTATTTCATACCGGCTAGGTCATAGTTCGGGAGTGCTTGATAATGAACATTCGCAACTAAAATTCGGCTAGGAATATAATTTAGTGCCAGTCCTTTATAATTGATTATTTATGTGTTATTTTTACTTTCATTTGATATATGTATCGCCTCTGGACTTAGAATACTTCTTGAGCTATTTCATACCGGCTAGGTCATAGTTCGGGAGTGCTTGATAATGAATATTAGCAACTAAAATTCGGCTAGAAATATAACTTAGTGCCAGTCCTTTATAATTGATTATTTATGTGTTATTTTTACTTTAATTTGATATATGTATCGCCTCTGTACTTAGGATACTTCTTGAGCTATTTCATACTGGCTAGGTCATAGTTCGGGAGTGCTTGATAATGAACATTCGCAACTAAAATTCGGCTAGAAATATAATTTAGTGCCAGTCATTTATAATTGATTATTTATATGTGTTATTTTTATTTTAATTTGATATATGTATCGCCTCTGTATTTAGAATACTTCTTGAGCTATTTCATACCGGCTAGGTCATAGTTCGGGAGTGCTTGATAATGAACATTCGCAACTAAAATTCGCCTAAAAATATAATTTAGTGCCAGTCGTTTATAATTGATTATTTATATGTGTTATTTTTACTTTCATTTGATATATGTATCGCCTCTGTACTTAGAATACTTCTTGAGCTATTTCATACCGGCTAGGTCATAGTTCGGGAGTGCTTGATAATGAACATTCGCAACTAAAATTCGCCTAAAAATATAATTTAGTGCCAGTCCTTTATATTTGATTATTTATATGTGTTATTTTTACTTTCATTTGATATATGTATCGCCCCTGTACTTAGAATACTTCTTGAGCTATTTCATACCGGCTAGGTCATATTTCGGGAGTGCTTGATAATGAACATTCGCAACTAAAATTCGGCTAGAAATATAATTTAGTGCCAGTCCATTATAATTGATTATTTATATATGTTATTTTTACTTTCATTTGATATATGTATCGCCTCTGTACTTAGTATACTTCTTGAGCTATTTCATACCGGCTAGGTCATAGTTCGGGAGTGCTTGATAATGAACATTCGCAACTAAAATTCGGCTAGGAATATAATTTAGTGCCAGTCCTTTATAATTGATTGTTTATGTGTTATTTTTACTTTCATTTGATATATGTATCGCCTCTGTACTTAGAATACTTCTTGAGCTATTTCATACCGGCTAGGTTATAGTTCGGGAGTGCTTGATAATGAACATTCGCAACTAAAATTCGCCTAAAAATATAATTTAGTGCCAGTCCTTTATATTTGATTATTTATATGTGTTATTTTTACTTTCATTTGATATATGTATCGCCCCTGTACTTAGAATACTTCTTGAGCTATTTCATACCGGCTAGGTCATAGTTCGGGAGTGCTTGATAATGAACATTAGCAACTAAAATTCGGCTAGAAATATAATTTAGTGCCAGTCCTTTATAATTGATTATTTATGTGTTATTTTTACTTTAATTTGATATATGTATCGCCTCTGTACTTAGAATACTTCTTGAGCTATTTCATACCGGCTAGGTCATAGTTCGGGAGTGCTTGATAATGAACATTCGCAACTAAAATTCGGCTAGGAATATAATTTAGTGCCAGTCCTTTATAATTGATTATTTATGTGTTATTTTTACTTTCATTTGATATATGTATCGCCTCTGGACTTAGAATACTTCTTGAGCTATTTCATACCGGCTAGGTCATAGTTCGGGAGTGCTTGATAATGAATATTAGCAACTAAAATTCGGCTAGAAATATAACTTAGTGCCAGTCCTTTATAATTGATTATTTATGTGTTATTTTTACTTTAATTTGATATATGTATCGCCTCTGTACTTAGGATACTTCTTGAGCTATTTCATACTGGCTAGGTCATAGTTCGGGAGTGCTTGATAATGAACATTCGCAACTAAAATTCGGCTAGAAATATAATTTAGTGCCAGTCATTTATAATTGATTATTTATATGTGTTATTTTTATTTTAATTTGATATATGTATCGCCTCTGTATTTAGAATACTTCTTGAGCTATTTCATACCGGCTAGGTCATAGTTCGGGAGTGCTTGATAATGAACATTCGCAACTAAAATTCGCCTAAAAATATAATTTAGTGCCAGTCGTTTATAATTGATTATTTATATGTGTTATTTTTACTTTCATTTGATATATGTATCGCCTCTGTACTTAGAATACTTCTTGAGCTATTTCATACCGGCTAGGTCATAGTTCGGGAGTGCTTGATAATGAACATTCGCAACTAAAATTCGCCTAAAAATATAATTTAGTGCCAGTCCTTTATATTTGATTATTTATATGTGTTATTTTTACTTTCATTTGATATATGTATCGCCCCTGTACTTAGAATACTTCTTGAGCTATTTCATACCGGCTAGGTCATATTTCGGGAGTGCTTGATAATGAACATTCGCAACTAAAATTCGGCTAGAAATATAATTTAGTGCCAGTCCATTATAATTGATTATTTATATATGTTATTTTTACTTTCATTTGATATATGTATCGCCTCTGTACTTAGTATACTTCTTGAGCTATTTCATACCGGCTAGGTCATAGTTCGGGAGTGCTTGATAATGAACATTCGCAACTAAAATTCGGCTAGGAATATAATTTAGTGCCAGTCCTTTATAATTGATTGTTTATGTGTTATTTTTACTTTCATTTGATATATGTATCGCCTCTGTACTTAGAATACTTCTTGAGCTATTTCATACCGGCTAGGTTATAGTTCGGGAGTGCTTGATAATGAACATTCGCAACTAAAATTCGCCTAAAAATATAATTTAGTGCCAGTCCTTTATATTTGATTATTTATATGTGTTATTTTTACTTTCATTTGATATATGTATCGCCCCTGTACTTAGAATACTTCTTGAGCTATTTCATACCGGCTAGGTCATAGTTCGGGAGTGCTTGATAATGAACATTAGCAACTAAAATTCGGCTAGAAATATAATTTAGTGCCAGTCCTTTATAATTGATTATTTATGTGTTATTTTTACTTTAATTTGATATATGTATCGCCTCTGTACTTAGAATACTTCTTGAGCTATTTCATACCGGCTAGGTCATAGTTCGGGAGTGCTTGATAATGAACATTCGCAACTAAAATTCGGCTAGGAATATAATTTAGTGCCAGTCCTTTATAATTGATTATTTATGTGTTATTTTTACTTTCATTTGATATATGTATCGCCTCTGGACTTAGAATACTTCTTGAGCTATTTCATACCGGCTAGGTCATAGTTCGGGAGTGCTTGATAATGAATATTAGCAACTAAAATTCGGCTAGAAATATAACTTAGTGCCAGTCCTTTATAATTGATTATTTATGTGTTATTTTTACTTTAATTTGATATATGTATCGCCTCTGTACTTAGGATACTTCTTGAGCTATTTCATACTGGCTAGGTCATAGTTCGGGAGTGCTTGATAATGAACATTCGCAACTAAAATTCGGCTAGAAATATAATTTAGTGCCAGTCATTTATAATTGATTATTTATATGTGTTATTTTTATTTTAATTTGATATATGTATCGCCTCTGTATTTAGAATACTTCTTGAGCTATTTCATACCGGCTAGGTCATAGTTCGGGAGTGCTTGATAATGAACATTCGAAACTAAAATTCGCCTAAAAATATAATTTAGTGCCAGTCGTTTATAATTGATTATTTATATGTGTTATTTTTACTTTCATTTGATATATGTATCGCCTCTGTACTTAGAATACTTCTTGAGCTATTTCATACCGGCTAGGTCATAGTTCGGGAGTGCTTGATAATGAACATTCGCAACTAAAATTCGCCTAAAAATATAATTTAGTGCCAGTCCTTTATATTTGATTATTTATATGTGTTATTTTTACTTTCATTTGATATATGTATCGCCCCTGTACTTAGAATACTTCTTGAGCTATTTCATACCGGCTAGGTCATAGTTCGGGAGTGCTTGATAATGAACATTAGCAACTAAAATTCGGCTAGAAATATAATTTAGTGCCAGTCCTTTATAATTGATTATTTATGTGTTATTTTTACTTTAATTTGATATATGTATCGCCTCTGTACTTAGGATACTTCTTGAGCTATTTCATACCGGCTAGGTCATAGTTCGGGAGTGCTTGATAATGAACATTCGCAACTAAAATTCGGCTAGAAATATAATTTAGTGCCAGTCATTTATAATTGATTATTTATATGTGTTATTTTTATTTTAATTTGATATATGTATCGCCTCTGTACTTAGAATACTTCTTGAGCTATTTCATACCGGCTAGGTCATAGTTCGGGAGTGCTTGATAATGAACATTCGCAACTAAAATTCGCCTAAAAATATAATTTAGTGCCAGTCCTTTATAATTGATTATTTATATGTGTTATTTTTACTTTCATTTGATATATGTATCGCCTCTGTACTTAGAATACTTCTTGAGCTATTTCATACCGGCTAGGTCATAGTTCGGGAGTGCTTGATAATGAACATTCGCAACTAAAATTCGCCTAAAAATATAATTTAGTGCCAGTCCTTTATAATTGATTATTTATATGTGTTATTTTTACTTTCATTTGATATATGTATCGCCCCTGTACTTAGAATACTTCTTGAGCTATTTCATACCGGTTAGGTCATAGTTCGGGAGTGCTTGATAATGAACATTCGCAACTAAAATTCGCTTAAAAATATAATATAGTGCCAGTCCTTTATAATTGATTATTTATATGTGTTATTTTTACTTTCATTTGATATATGTATCGCCTCTGTACTTAGAATACTTCTTGAGCTATTTCATACCGGCTAGGTCATATTTCGGGAGTGCTTGATAATGAACATTCGCAACTAAAATTCGGCTAGAAATATAATTTAGTGCCAGTCCATTATAATTGATTATTTATCTATGTTATTTTTACTTTCATTTGATATATGTATCGCCCCTGTACTTAGAATACTTCTTGAGCTATTTCTTACCGGCTAGGTCATAGTTCGGGAGTGCTTGATAATGAACATTCGCAACTAAAATTCGCCTAAAAATATAATTTAGTGCCAGTCCTTTATAATTGATTATTTATATGTGTTATTTTTACTTTCATTTGATATATGTATCGCCTCTGTACTTAGAATACTTCTTGAGCTATTTCATACCGGCTAGGTCATAGTTCGGGAGTGCTTGATAATGAACATTCGCAACTAAAATTCGGCTAGAAATATAATTTAGTGCCAGTCCATTATAATTGATTATTTATCTATGTTATTTTTACTTTCATTTGATATATGTATCGCCCCTGTACTTAGAATACTTCTTGAGCTATTTCTTACCGGCTAGGTCATAGTTCGGGAGTGCTTGATAATGAACATTCGCAACTAAAATTCGCCTAAAAATATAATTTAGTGCCAGTCCTTTATAATTGATTATTTATGTGTTATTTTTACTTTAATTTGATATATGTATCGCCTCTGTACTTAGAATACTTCTTGAGCTATTTCATACCGGCTAGGTCATAGTTCGGGAGTGCTTGATAATGAACATTCGCAACTAAAATTCGCCTAAAAATATAATTTAGTGCCAGTCCTTTATAATTGATTATTTATATGTGTTATTTTTACTTTCATTTGATATATGTATCGCCTCTGTACTTAGAATACTTCTTGAGCTATTTCATACCGGCTAGGTCATAGTTCGGGAGTGCTTGATAATGAACATTCGCAACTAAAATTCGCCTAAAAATATAATTTAGTGCCAGTCCTTTATAATTGATTATTTATATGTGTTATTTTTACTTTCATTTGATATATGTATCGCCTCTGTACTTAGAATACTTCTTGAGCTATTTCATACCGGCTAGGTCATATTTCGGGAGTGCTTGATAATGAACATTCGCAACTAAAATTCGGCTAGAAATATAATTTAGTGCCAGTCCATTATAATTGATTATTTATATATGTTATTTTTACTTTCATTTGATATATGTATCGCCTCTGTACTTAGTATACTTCTTGAGCTATTTCATACCGGCTAGGTCATAGTTCGGGAGTGCTTGATAATGAACATTCGCAACTAAAATTCGGCTAGGAATATAATTTAGTGCCAGTCCTTTATAATTGATTGTTTATGTGTTATTTTTACTTTCATTTGATATATGTATCGCCTCTGTACTTAGAATACTTCTTGAGCTATTTCATACCGGCTAGGTTATAGTTCGGGAGTGCTTGATAATGAACATTCGCAACTAAAATTCGCCTAAAAATATAATTTAGTGTCAGTCCTTTATATTTGATTATTTATATGTGTTATTTTTACTTTCATTTGATATATGTATCGCCCCTGTACTTAGAATACTTCTTGAGCTATTTCATACCGGCTAGGTCATAGTTCGGGAGTGCTTGATAATGAACATTAGCAACTAAAATTCGGCTAGAAATATAATTTAGTGCCAGTCCTTTATAATTGATTATTTATGTGTTATTTTTACTTTAATTTGATATATGTTTCGCCTCTGTACTTAGAATACTTCTTGAGCTATTTCATACCGGCTAGGTCATAGTTCGGGAGTGCTTGATAATGAACATTCGCAACTAAAATTCGGCTAGGAATATAATTTAGTGCCAGTCCTTTATAATTGATTATTTATGTGTTATTTTTACTTTCATTTGATATATGTATCGCCTCTGGACTTAGAATACTTCTTGAGCTATTTCATACCGGCTAGGTCATAGTTCGGGAGTGCTTGATAATGAATATTAGCAACTAAAATTCGGCTAGAAATATAACTTAGTGCCAGTCCTTTATAATTGATTATTTATGTGTTATTTTTACTTTAATTTGATATATGTATCGCCTCTGTACTTAGGATACTTCTTGAGCTATTTCATACTGGCTAGGTCATAGTTCGGGAGTGCTTGATAATGAACATTCGCAACTAAAATTCGGCTAGAAATATAATTTAGTGCCAGTCATTTATAATTGATTATTTATATGTGTTATTTTTATTTTAATTTGATATATGTATCGCCTCTGTATTTAGAATACTTCTTGAGCTATTTCATACCGGCTAGGTCATAGTTCGGGAGTGCTTGATAATGAACATTCGCAACTAAAATTCGCCTAAAAATATAATTTAGTGCCAGTCGTTTATAATTGATTATTTATATGTGTTATTTTTACTTTCATTTGATATATGTATCGCCTCTGTACTTAGAATACTTCTTGAGCTATTTCATACCGGCTAGGTCATAGTTCGGGAGTGCTTGATAATGAACATTCGCAACTAAAATTCGCCTAAAAATATAATTTAGTGCCAGTCCTTTATATTTGATTATTTATATGTGTTATTTTTACTTTCATTTGATATATGTATCGCCCCTGTACTTAGAATACTTCTTGAGCTATTTCATACCGGCTAGGTCATAGTTCGGGAGTGCTTGATAATGAACATTAGCAACTAAAATTCGGCTAGAAATATAATTTAGTGCCAGTCCTTTATAATTGATTATTTATGTGTTATTTTTACTTTAATTTGATATATGTATCGCCTCTGTACTTAGGATACTTCTTGAGCTATTTCATACCGGCTAGGTCATAGTTCGGGAGTGCTTGATAATGAACATTCGCAACTAAAATTCGGCTAGAAATATAATTTAGTGCCAGTCATTTATAATTGATTATTTATATGTGTTATTTTTATTTTAATTTGATATATGTATCGCCTCTGTACTTAGAATACTTCTTGAGCTATTTCATACCGGCTAGGTCATATTTCGGGAGTGCTTGATAATGAACATTCGCAACTAAAATTCGGCTAGAAATATAATTTAGTGCCAGTCCATTATAATTGATTATTTATATATGTTATTTTTACTTTCATTTGATATATGTATCGCCTCTGTACTTAGAATACTTCTTGAGCTATTTCATACCGGCTAGGTCATATTTCGGGAGTGCTTGATAATGAACATTCGCAACTAAAATTCGGCTAGAAATATAATTTAGTGCCAGTCCATTATAATTGATTATTTATCTATGTTATTTTTACTTTCATTTGATATATGTATCGCCCCTGTACTTAGAATACTTCTTGAGCTATTTCTTACCGGCTAGGTCATAGTTCGGGAGTGCTTGATAATGAACATTCGCAACTAAAATTCGCCTAAAAATATAATTTAGTGCCAGTCCTTTATAATTGATTATTTATATGTGTTATTTTTACTTTCATTTGATATATGTATCGCCTCTGTACTTAAAATACTTCTTGAGCTATTTCATACCGGCTAGGTCATAGTTCGGGAGTGCTTGATAATGAACATTCGCAACTAAAATTCGGCTAGAAATATAATTTAGTGCCAGTCCATTATAATTGATTATTTATCTATGTTATTTTTACTTTCATTTGATATATGTATCGCCCCTGTACTTAGAATACTTCTTGAGCTATTTCTTACCGGCTAGGTCATAGTTCGGGAGTGCTTGATAATGAACATTCGCAACTAAAATTCGCCTAAAAATATAATTTAGTGCCAGTCCTTTATAATTGATTATTTATGTGTTATTTTTACTTTAATTTGATATATGTATCGCCTCTGTACTTAGAATACTTCTTGAGCTATTTCATACCGGCTACGTCATAGTTCGGGAGTGCTTGATAATGAACATTCGCAACTAAAATTCGCCTAAAAATATAATTTAGTGCCAGTCCTTTATAATTGATTATTTATATGTGTTATTTTTACTTTCATTTGATATATGTATCGCCTCTGTACTTAGAATACTTCTTGAGCTATTTCATACCGGCTAGGTCATAGTTCGGGAGTGCTTGATAATGAACATTCGCAACTAAAATTCGCCTAAAAATATAATTTAGTGCCAGTCCTTTATAATTGATTATTTATATGTGTTATTTTTACTTTCATTTGATATATGTATCGCCTCTGTACTTAGAATACTTCTTGAGCTATTTCATACCGGCTAGGTCATATTTCGGGAGTGTTTGATAATGAACATTCGCAACTAAAATTCGGCTAGAAATATAATTTAGTGCCAGTCCATTATAATTGATTATTTATATATGTTATTTTTACTTTCATTTGATATATGTATCGCCTCTGTACTTAGTATACTTCTTGAGCTATTTCATACCGGCTAGGTCATAGTTCGGGAGTGCTTGATAATGAACATTCGCAACTAAAATTCGGCTAGAAATATAATTTAGTGCCAGTCATTTATAATTGATTATTTATATGTGTTATTTTTATTTTAATTTGATATATGTATCGCCTCTGTATTTAGAATACTTCTTGAGCTATTTCATACCGGCTAGGTCATAGTTCGGGAGTGCTTGATAATGAACATTCGCAACTAAAATTCGCCTAAAAATATAATTTAGTGCCAGTCCTTTATAATTGATTATTTATATGTGTTATTTTTACTTTCATTTGATATATGTATCGCCTCTGTACTTAGAATACTTCTTGAGCTATTTCATACCGGCTAGGTCATAGTTCGGGAGTGCTTGATAATGAACATTCGCAACTAAAATTCGCCTAAAAATATAATTTAGTGCCAGTCCTTTATATTTGATTATTTATATGTGTTATTTTTACTTTCATTTGATATATGTATCGCCCCTGTACTTAGAATACTTCTTGAGCTATTTCATACCGGCTAGGTCATAGTTCGGGAGTGCTTGATAATGAACATTAGCAACTAAAATTCGGCTAGAAATATAATTTAGTGCCAGTCCTTTATAATTGATTATTTATGTGTTATTTTTACTTTAATTTGATATATGTATCGCCTCTGTACTTAGGATACTTCTTGAGCTATTTCATACCGGCTAGGTCATAGTTCGGGAGTGCTTGATAATGAACATTCGCAACTAAAATTCGGCTAGAAATATAATTTAGTGCCAGTCATTTATAATTGATTATTTATATGTGTTATTTTTATTTTAATTTGATATATGTATCGCCTCTGTACTTAGAATACTTCTTGAGCTATTTCATACCGGCTAGGTCATAGTTCGGGAGTGCTTGATAATGAACATTCGCAACTAAAATTCGCCTAAAAATATAATTTAGTGCCAGTCCTTTATAATTGATTATTTATATGTGTTATTTTTACTTTCATTTGATATATGTATCGCCTCTGTACTTAGAATACTTCTTGAGCTATTTCATACCGGCTAGGTCATAGTTCGGGAGTGCTTGATAATGAACATTCGCAACTAAAATTCGCCTAAAAATATAATTTAGTGCCAGTCCTTTATAATTGATTATTTATATGTGTTATTTTTACTTTCATTTGATATATGTATCGCCTCTGTACTTAGAATACTTCTTGAGCTATTTCATACCGGTTAGGTCATAGTTCGGGAGTGCTTGATAATGAACATTCGCAACTAAAATTCGCTTAAAAATATAATATAGTGCCAGTCCTTTATAATTGATTATTTATATGTGTTATTTTTACTTTCATTTGATATATGTATCGCCCCTGTACTTAGAATACTTCTTGAGCTATTTCATACCGGTTAGGTCATAGTTCGGGAGTGCTTGATAATGAACATTCGCAACTAAAATTCGCTTAAAAATATAATATAGTGCCAGTCCTTTATAATTGATTATTTATATGTGTTATTTTTACTTTCATTTGATATATGTATCGCCTCTGTACTTAGAATACTTCTTGAGCTATTTCATACCGGCTAGGTCATATTTCGGGAGTGCTTGATAATGAACATTCGCAACTAAAATTCGGCTAGAAATATAATTTAGTGCCAGTCCATTATAATTGATTATTTATCTATGTTATTTTTACTTTCATTTGATATATGTATCGCCCCTGTACTTAGAATACTTCTTGAGCTATTTCATACCGGTTAGGTCATAGTTCGGGAGTGCTTGATAATGAACATTCGCAACTAAAATTCGCTTAAAAATATAATTTAGTGCCAGTCCTTTATAATTGATTATTTATATGTGTTATTTTTACTTTCATTTGATATATGTATCGCCTCTGTACTTAGAATACTTCTTGAGCTATTTCATACCGGTTAGGTCATAGTTCGGGAGTGCTTGATAATGAACATTCGCAACTAAAATTCGCTTAAAAATATAATATAGTGCCAGTCCTTTATAATTGATTATTTATATGTGTTATTTTTACTTTCATTTGATATATGTATCGCCCCTGTACTTAGAATACTTCTTGAGCTATTTCATACCGGTTAGGTCATAGTTCGGGAGTGCTTGATAATGAACATTCGCAACTAAAATTCGCTTAAAAATATAATATAGTGCCAGTCCTTTATAATTGATTATTTATATGTGTTATTTTTACTTTCATTTGATATATGTATCGCCTCTGTACTTAGAATACTTCTTGAGCTATTTCATACCGGTTAGGTCATAGTTCGGGAGTGCTTGATAATGAACATTCGCAACTAAAATTCGCTTAAAAATATAATATAGTGCCAGTCCTTTATAATTGATTATTTATATGTGTTATTTTTACTTTCATTTGATATATGTATCGCCCCTGTACTTAGAATACTTCTTGAGCTATTTCATACCGGTTAGGTCATAGTTCGGGAGTGCTTGATAATGAACATTCGCAACTAAAATTCGCTTAAAAATATAATATAGTGCCAGTCCTTTATAATTGATTATTTATATGTGTTATTTTTACTTTCATTTGATATATGTATCGCCCCTGTACTTAGAATACTTCTTGAGCTATTTCATACCGGTTAGGTCATAGTTCGGGAGTGCTTGATAATGAACATTCGCAACTAAAATTCGCTTAAAAATATAATATAGTGCCAGTCCTTTATAATTGATTATTTATATGTGTTATTTTTACTTTCATTTGATATATGTATCGCCTCTGTACTTAGAATACTTCTTGAGCTATTTCATACCGGCTAGGTCATAGTTCGGGAGTGCTTGATAATGAACATTCGCAACTAAAATTCGCCTAAAAATATAATTTAGTGCCAGTCCTTTATATTTGATTATTTATATGTATTATTTTTACTTTCATTTGATATATGTATCGCCCCTGTACTTAGAATACTTCTTGAGCTATTTCATACCGGCTAGGTCATAGTTCGGGAGTGCTTGATAATGAACATTAGCAACTAAAATTCGGCTAGAAATATAATTTAGTGCCAGTCCTTTATAATTGATTATTTATGTGTTATTTTTACTTTAATTTGATATATGTATCGCCTCTGTACTTAGAATACTTCTTGAGCTATTTCATACCGGCTAGGTCATAGTTCGGGAGTGCTTGATAATGAACATTCGCAACTAAAATTCGGCTAGGAATATAATTTAGTGCCAGTCCTTTATAATTGATTATTTATGTGTTATTTTTACTTTCATTTGATATATGTATCGCCTCTGGACTTAGAATACTTCTTGAGCTATTTCATACCGGCTAGGTCATAGTTCGGGAGTGCTTGATAATGAATATTAGCAACTAAAATTCGGCTAGAAATATAACTTAGTGCCAGTCCTTTATAATTGATTATTTATGTGTTATTTTTACTTTAATTTGATATATGTATCGCCTCTGTACTTAGGATACTTCTTGAGCTATTTCATACTGGCTAGGTCATAGTTCGGGAGTGCTTGATAATGAACATTCGCAACTAAAATTCGGCTAGAAATATAATTTAGTGCCAGTCATTTATAATTGATTATTTATATGTGTTATTTTTATTTTAATTTGATATATGTATCGCCTCTGTATTTAGAATACTTCTTGAGCTATTTCATACCGGCTAGGTCATAGTTCGGGAGTGCTTGATAATGAACATTCGCAACTAAAATTCGCCTAAAAATATAATTTAGTGCCAGTCCTTTATAATTGATTATTTATATGTGTTATTTTTACTTTCATTTGATATATGTATCGCCTCTGTACTTAGAATACTTCTTGAGCTATTTCATACCGGCTAGGTCATAGTTCGGGAGTGCTTGATAATGAACATTCGCAACTAAAATTCGCCTAAAAATATAATTTAGTGCCAGTCCTTTATATTTGATTATTTATATGTGTTATTTTTACTTTCATTTGATATATGTATCGCCCCTGTACTTAGAATACTTCTTGAGCTATTTCATACCGGCTAGGTCATAGTTCGGGAGTGCTTGATAATGAACATTAGCAACTAAAATTCGGCTAGAAATATAATTTAGTGCCAGTCCTTTATAATTGATTATTTATGTGTTATTTTTACTTTAATTTGATATATGTATCGCCTCTGTACTTAGGATACTTCTTGAGCTATTTCATACCGGCTAGGTCATAGTTCGGGAGTGCTTGATAATGAACATTCGCAACTAAAATTCGGCTAGAAATATAATTTAGTGCCAGTCATTTATAATTGATTATTTATATGTGTTATTTTTATTTTAATTTGATATATGTATCGCCTCTGTACTTAGAATACTTCTTGAGCTATTTCATACCGGCTAGGTCATAGTTCGGGAGTGCTTGATAATGAACATTCGCAACTAAAATTCGCCTAAAAATATAATTTAGTGCCAGTCCTTTATAATTGATTATTTATATGTGTTATTTTTACTTTCATTTGATATATGTATCGCCTCTGTACTTAGAATACTTCTTGAGCTATTTCATACCGGCTAGGTCATAGTTCGGGAGTGCTTGATAATGAACATTCGCAACTAAAATTCGCCTAAAAATATAATTTAGTGCCAGTCCTTTATAATTGATTATTTATATGTGTTATTTTTACTTTCATTTGATATATGTATCGCCTCTGTACTTAGAATACTTCTTGAGCTATTTCATACCGGTTAGGTCATAGTTCGGGAGTGCTTGATAATGAACATTCGCAACTAAAATTCGCTTAAAAATATAATATAGTGCCAGTCCTTTATAATTGATTATTTATATGTGTTATTTTTACTTTCATTTGATATATGTATCGCCCCTGTACTTAGAATACTTCTTGAGCTATTTCATACCGGTTAGGTCATAGTTCGGGAGTGCTTGATAATGAACATTCGCAACTAAAATTCGCTTAAAAATATAATATAGTGCCAGTCCTTTATAATTGATTATTTATATGTGTTATTTTTACTTTCATTTGATATATGTATCGCCTCTGTACTTAGAATACTTCTTGAGCTATTTCATACCGGCTAGGTCATATTTCGGGAGTGCTTGATAATGAACATTCGCAACTAAAATTCGGCTAGAAATATAATTTAGTGCCAGTCCATTATAATTGATTATTTATCTATGTTATTTTTACTTTCATTTGATATATGTATCGCCCCTGTACTTAGAATACTTCTTGAGCTATTTCTTACCGGCTAGGTCATAGTTCGGGAGTGCTTGATAATGAACATTCGCAACTAAAATTCGCCTAAAAATATAATTTAGTGCCAGTCCTTTATAATTGATTATTTATATGTGTTATTTTTACTTTCATTTGATATATGTATCGCCTCTGTACTTAGAATACTTCTTGAGCTATTTCATACCGGCTAGGTCATAGTTCGGGAGTGCTTGATAATGAACATTCGCAACTAAAATTCGGCTAGAAATATAATTTAGTGCCAGTCCATTATAATTGATTATTTATCTATGTTATTTTTACTTTCATTTGATATATGTATCGCCCCTGTACTTAGAATACTTCTTGAGCTATTTCTTACCGGCTAGGTCATAGTTCGGGAGTGCTTGATAATGAACATTCGCAACTAAAATTCGCCTAAAAATATAATTTAGTGCCAGTCCTTTATAATTGATTATTTATGTGTTATTTTTACTTTAATTTGATATATGTATCGCCTCTGTACTTAGAATACTTCTTGAGCTATTTCATACCGGCTAGGTCATAGTTCGGGAGTGCTTGATAATGAACATTCGCAACTAAAATTCGCCTAAAAATATAATTTAGTGCCAGTCCTTTATAATTGATTATTTATATGTGTTATTTTTACTTTCATTTGATATATGTATCGCCTCTGTACTTAGAATACTTCTTGAGCTATTTCATACCGGCTAGGTCATAGTTCGGGAGTGCTTGATAATGAACATTCGCAACTAAAATTCGCCTAAAAATATAATTTAGTGCCAGTCCTTTATAATTGATTATTTATATGTGTTATTTTTACTTTCATTTGATATATGTATCGCCTCTGTACTTAGAATACTTCTTGAGCTATTTCATACCGGCTAGGTCATATTTCGGGAGTGCTTGATAATGAACATTCGCAACTAAAATTCGGCTAGAAATATAATTTAGTGCCAGTCCATTATAATTGATTATTTATATATGTTATTTTTACTTTCATTTGATATATGTATCGCCTCTGTACTTAGTATACTTCTTGAGCTATTTCATACCGGCTAGGTCATAGTTCGGGAGTGCTTGATAATGAACATTCGCAACTAAAATTCGGCTAGGAATATAATTTAGTGCCAGTCCTTTATATTTGATTATTTATATGTGTTATTTTTACTTTCATTTGATATATGTATCGCCCCTGTACTTAGAATACTTCTTGAGCTATTTCATACCGGCTAGGTCATAGTTCGGGAGTGCTTGATAATGAACATTAGCAACTAAAATTCGGCTAGAAATATAATTTAGTGCCAGTCCTTTATATTTGATTATTTATATGTGTTATTTTTACTTTCATTTGATATATGTATCGCCCCTGTACTTAGAATACTTCTTGAGCTATTTCATACCGGCTAGGTCATAGTTCGGGAGTGCTTGATAATGAACATTAGCAACTAAAATTCGGCTAGAAATATAATTTAGTGCCAGTCCTTTATAATTGATTATTTATGTGTTATTTTTACTTTAATTTGATATATGTATCGCCTCTGTACTTAGGATACTTCTTGAGCTATTTCATACCGGCTAGGTCATAGTTCGGGAGTGCTAGATAATGAACATTCGCAACTAAAATTCGGCTAGAAATATAATTTAGTGCCAGTCCATTATAATTGATTATTTATATATGTTATTTTTACTTTCATTTGATATATGTATCGCCTCTGTACTTAGTATACTTCTTGAGCTATTTCATACCGGCTAGGTCATAGTTCGGGAGTGCTTGATAATGAACATTCGCAACTAAAATTCGGCTAGGAATATAATTTAGTGCCAGTCCTTTATATTTGATTATTTATATGTGTTATTTTTACTTTCATTTGATATATGTATCGCCTCTGTACTTAGAATACTTCTTGAGCTATTTCATACCGGCTAGGTCATAGTTCGGGAGTGCTTGATAATGAACATTCGCAACTAAAATTCGGCTAGGAATATAATTTAGTGCCAGTCCTTTATATTTGATTATTTATATGTGTTATTTTTACTTTCATTTGATATATGTATCGCCCCTGTACTTAGAATACTTCTTGAGCTATTTCATACCGGCTAGGTCATAGTTCGGGAGTGCTTGATAATGAACATTAGCAACTAAAATTCGGCTAGAAATATAATTTAGTGCCAGTCCTTTATATTTGATTATTTATATGTGTTATTTTTACTTTCATTTGATATATGTATCGCCCCTGTACTTAGAATACTTCTTGAGCTATTTCATACCGGCTAGGTCATAGTTCGGGAGTGCTTGATAATGAACATTAGCAACTAAAATTCGGCTAGAAATATAATTTAGTGCCAGTCCTTTATAATTGATTATTTATGTGTTATTTTTACTTTAATTTGATATATGTATCGCCTCTGTACTTAGGATACTTCTTGAGCTATTTCATACCGGCTAGGTCATAGTTCGGGAGTGCTTGATAATGAACATTAGCAACTAAAATTCGGCTAGAAATATAATTTAGTGCCAGTCCATTATAATTGATTATTTATATATGTTATTTTTACTTTCATTTGATATATGTATCGCCTCTGTACTTAGTATACTTCTTGAGCTATTTCATACCGGCTAGGTCATAGTTCGGGAGTGCTTGATAATGAACATTCGCAACTAAAATTCGGCTAGGAATATAATTTAGTGCCAGTCCTTTATATTTGATTATTTATATGTGTTATTTTTACTTTCATTTGATATATGTATCGCCTCTGTACTTAGAATACTTCTTGAGCTATTTCATACCGGCTAGGTTATAGTTCGGGAGTGTTTGATAATGAACATTCGCAACTAAAATTCGCCTAAAAATATAATTTAGTGCCAGTCCTTTATATTTGATTATTTATATGTGTTATTTTTACTTTCATTTGATATATGTATCGCCCCTGTACTTAGAATACTTCTTGAGCTATTTCATACCGGCTAGGTCATAGTTCGGGAGTGCTTGATAATGAACATTAGCAACTAAAATTCGGCTAGAAATATAATTTAGTGCCAGTCCTTTATAATTGATTATTTATGTGTTATTTTTACTTTAATTTGATATATGTATCGCCTCTGTACTTAGGATACTTCTTGAGCTATTTCATACCGGCTAGGTCATAGTTCGGGAGTGCTAGATAATGAACATTCGCAACTAAAATTCGGCTAGAAATATAATTTAGTGCCAGTCATTTATAATTGATTATTTATATGTGTTATTTTTATTTTAATTTGATATATGTATCGCCTCTGTACTTAGAATACTTCTTGAGCTATTTCATACCGGCTAGGTCATAGTTCGGGAGTGCTTGATAATGAACATTCGCAACTAAAATTCGGCTAGGAATATAATTTAGTGCCAGTCCTTTATAATTGATTATTTATGTGTTATTTTTACTTTCATTTGATATATGTATCGCCTCTGGACTTAGAATACTTCTTGAGCTATTTCATACCGGCTAGGTCATAGTTCGGGAGTGCTTGATAATGAACATTAGCAACTAAAATTCGGCTAGAAATATAACTTAGTGCCAGTCCTTTATAATTGATTATTTATGTGTTATTTTTACTTTAATTTGATATATGTATCGCCTCTGTACTTAGGATACTTCTTGAGCTATTTCATACCGGCTAGGTCATAGTTCGGGAGTGCTTGATAATGAACATTCGCAACTAAAATTCGGCTAGAAATATAATTTAGTGCCAGTCCATTATAATTGATTATTTATCTATGTTATTTTTACTTTCATTTGATATATGTATCGCCCCTGTACTTAGAATACTTCTTGAGCTATTTCTTACCGGCTAGGTCATAGTTCGGGAGTGCTTGATAATGAACATTCGCAACTAAAATTCGCCTAAAAATATAATTTAGTGCCAGTCCTTTATAATTGATTATTTATGTGTTATTTTTACTTTAATTTGATATATGTATCGCCTCTGTACTTAGAATACTTCTTGAGCTATTTCATACCGGCTAGGTCATAGTTCGGGAGTGCTTGATAATGAACATTCGCAACTAAAATTCGCCTAAAAATATAATTTAGTGCCAGTCCTTTATAATTGATTATTTATATGTGTTATTTTTACTTTCATTTGATATATGTATCGCCTCTGTACTTAGAATACTTCTTGAGCTATTTCATACCGGCTAGGTCATAGTTCGGGAGTGCTTGATAATGAACATTCGCAACTAAAATTCGCCTAAAAATATAATTTAGTGCCAGTCCTTTATAATTGATTATTTATATGTGTTATTTTTACTTTCATTTGATATATGTATCGCCTCTGTACTTAGAATACTTCTTGAGCTATTTCATACCGGCTAGGTCATATTTCGGGAGTGCTTGATAATGAACATTCGCAACTAAAATTCGGCTAGAAATATAATTTAGTGCCAGTCCATTATAATTGATTATTTATATATGTTATTTTTACTTTCATTTGATATATGTATCGCCTCTGTACTTAGTATACTTCTTGAGCTATTTCATACCGGCTAGGTCATAGTTCGGGAGTGCTTGATAATGAACATTCGCAACTAAAATTCGGCTAGGAATATAATTTAGTGCCAGTCCTTTATAATTGATTATTTATGTGTTATTTTTACTTTCATTTGATATATGTATCGCCTCTGTACTTAGAATACTTCTTGAGCTATTTCATACCGGCTAGGTTATAGTTCGGGAGTGTTTGATAATGAACATTCGCAACTAAAATTCGCCTAAAAATATAATTTAGTGCCAGTCCTTTATATTTGATTATTTATATGTGTTATTTTTACTTTCATTTGATATATGTATCGCCCCTGTACTTAGAATACTTCTTGAGCTATTTCATACCGGCTAGGTCATAGTTCGGGAGTGCTTGATAATGAACATTAGCAACTAAAATTCGGCTAGAAATATAATTTAGTGCCAGTCCTTTATAATTGATTATTTATGTGTTATTTTTACTTTAATTTGATATATGTATCGCCTCTGTACTTAGGATACTTCTTGAGCTATTTCATACCGGCTAGGTCATAGTTCGGGAGTGCTAGATAATGAACATTCGCAACTAAAATTCGGCTAGAAATATAATTTAGTGCCAGTCATTTATAATTGATTATTTATATGTGTTATTTTTATTTTAATTTGATATATGTATCGCCTCTGTACTTAGAATACTTCTTGAGCTATTTCATACCGGCTAGGTCATAGTTCGGGAGTGCTTGATAATGAACATTCGCAACTAAAATTCGGCTAGGAATATAATTTAGTGCCAGTCCTTTATAATTGATTATTTATGTGTTATTTTTACTTTCATTTGATATATGTATCGCCTCTGGACTTAGAATACTTCTTGAGCTATTTCATACCGGCTAGGTCATAGTTCGGGAGTGCTTGATAATGAACATTAGCAACTAAAATTCGGCTAGAAATATAACTTAGTGCCAGTCCTTTATAATTGATTATTTATGTGTTATTTTTACTTTAATTTGATATATGTATCGCCTCTGTACTTAGGATACTTCTTGAGCTATTTCATACCGGCTAGGTCATAGTTCGGGAGTGCTTGATAATGAACATTCGCAACTAAAATTCGGCTAGAAATATAATTTAGTGCCAGTCATTTATAATTGATTATTTATATGTGTTATTTTTATTTTAATTTGATATATGTATCGCCTCTGTATTTAGAATACTTCTTGAGCTATTTCATACCGGCTAGGTCATAGTTCGGGAGTGCTTGATAATGAACATTCGCAACTAAAATTCGCCTAAAAATATAATTTAGTGCCAGTCCTTTATAATTGATTATTTATATGTGTTATTTTTACTTTCATTTGATATATGTATCGCCTCTGTACTTAGAATACTTCTTGAGCTATTTCATACCGGCTAGGTCATAGTTCGGGAGTGCTTGATAATGAACATTCGCAACTAAAATTCGCCTAAAAATATAATTTAGTGCCAGTCCTTTATATTTGATTATTTATATGTGTTATTTTTACTTTCATTTGATATATGTATCGCCCCTGTACTTAGAATACTTCTTGAGCTATTTCATACCGGCTAGGTCATAGTTCGGGAGTGCTTGATAATGAACATTAGCAACTAAAATTCGGCTAGAAATATAATTTAGTGCCAGTCCTTTATAATTGATTATTTATGTGTTATTTTTACTTTAATTTGATATATGTATCGCCTCTGTACTTAGGATACTTCTTGAGCTATTTCATACCGGCTAGGTCATAGTTCGGGAGTGCTTGATAATGAACATTCGCAACTAAAATTCGGCTAGAAATATAATTTAGTGCCAGTCATTTATAATTGATTATTTATATGTGTTATTTTTATTTTAATTTGATATATGTATCGCCTCTGTACTTAGAATACTTCTTGAGCTATTTCATACCGGCTAGGTCATAGTTCGGGAGTGCTTGATAATGAACATTCGCAACTAAAATTCGCCTAAAAATATAATTTAGTGCCAGTCCTTTATAATTGATTATTTATATGTGTTATTTTTACTTTCATTTGATATATGTATCGCCTCTGTACTTAGAATACTTCTTGAGCTATTTCATACCGGCTAGGTCATAGTTCGGGAGTGCTTGATAATGAACATTCGCAACTAAAATTCGCCTAAAAATATAATTTAGTGCCAGTCCTTTATAATTGATTATTTATATGTGTTATTTTTACTTTCATTTGATATATGTATCGCCTCTGTACTTAGAATACTTCTTGAGCTATTTCATACCGGCTAGGTCATAGTTCGGGAGTGCTTGATAATGAACATTCGCAACTAAAATTCGCCTAAAAATATAATTTAGTGCCAGTCCTTTATAATTGATTATTTATATGTGTTATTTTTACTTTCATTTGATATATGTATCGCCCCTGTACTTAAAATACTTCTTGAGCTATTTCATACCGGTTAGGTCATAGTTCGGGAGTGCTTGATAATGAACATTCGCAACTAAAATTCGCTTAAAAATATAATATAATGCCAGTCCTTTATAATTGATTATTTATATGTGTTATTTTTACTTTCATTTGATATATGTATCGCCCCTGTACTTAGAATACTTCTTGAGCTATTTCTTACCGGCTAGGTCATAGTTCGGGAGTGCTTGATAATGAACATTAGCAACTAAAATTCGGCTAGAAATATAATTTAGTGCCAGTCCTTTATAATTGATTATTTATATGTGTTATTTTTACTTTCATTTGATATATGTATCGCCCCTGTACTTAGAATATTTCTTGAGCTATTTCATACCGGCTAGGTCATAGTTCGGGAGTGCTTGATAATGAACATTAGCAACTAAAATTCGGCTAGAAATATAATTTAGTTCCAGTCCTTTATAATTGATTATTTATGTGTTATTTTTACTTTAATTTGATATATGTATCGCCTCTGTACTTAGGATACTTCTTGAGCTATTTCATACCGGCTAGGTCATAGTTCGGGAGTGCTTGATAATGAACATTAGCAACTAAAATTCGGCTAGAAATATAATTTAGTTCCAGTCCTTTATAATTGATTATTTATGTGTTATTTTTACTTTAATTTGATATATGTATCGCCGCTGTACTTAGGATACTTCTTGAGCTATTTCATACCGGCTAGGTCATAGTTCGGGAGTGCTTGATAATGAACATTCGCAACTAAAATTCGCTTAAAAATATAATTTAGTGCCAGTCCTTTATAATTGATTATTTATATGTGTTATTTTTACTTTCATTTGATATATGTATCGCCCCTGTACTTAGAATACTTCTTGAGCTATTTCTTACCGGCTAGGTCATAGTTCGGGAGTGCTTGATAATGAACATTAGCAACTAAAATTCGGCTAGAAATATAATTTAGTGCCAGTCCTTTATAATTGATTATTTATATGTGTTATTTTTACTTTCATTTGATATATGTATCGCCCCTGTACTTAGAATATTTCTTGAGCTATTTCATACCGGCTAGGTCATAGTTCGGGAGTGCTTGATAATGAACATTAGCAACTAAAATTCGGCTAGAAATATAATTTAGTTCCAGTCCTTTATAATTGATTATTTATGTGTTATTTTTACTTTAATTTGATATATGTATCGCCTCTGTACTTAGGATACTTCTTGAGCTATTTCATACCGGCTAGGTCATAGTTCGGGAGTGCTTGATAATGAACATTCGCAACTAAAATTCGGCTAGAAATATAATTTAGTGCCAGTCATTTATAATTGATTATTTATATGTGTTATTTTTATTTTAATTTGATATATGTATCGCCTCTGTACTTAGAATACTTCTTGAGCTATTTCATACCGGCTAGGTCATAGTTCGGGAGTGCTTGATAATGAACATTCGCCACTAATATTCGCCTAAAAATATAATTTAGTGCCAGTCCTTTATAATTGATTATTTATATGTGTTATTTTTACTTTCATTTGATATATGTATCGCCCCTGTACTTAGAATACTTCTTGAGCTATTTCTTACCGGCTAGGTCATAGTTCGGGAGTGCTTGATAATGAACATTAGCAACTAAAATTCGGCTAGAAATATAATTTAGTGCCAGTCCTTTATAATTGATTATTTATATGTGTTATTTTTACTTTCATTTGATATATGTATCGCCCCTGTACTTAGAATATTTCTTGAGCTATTTCATACCGGCTAGGTCATAGTTCGGGAGTGCTTGATAATGAACATTAGCAACTAAAATTCGGCTAGAAATATAATTTAGTTCCAGTCCTTTATAATTGATTATTTATGTGTTATTTTTACTTTAATTTGATATATGTATCGCCTCTGTACTTAGGATACTTCTTGAGCTATTTCATACCGGCTAGGTCATAGTTCGGGAGTGCTTGATAATGAACATTCGCAACTAAAATTCGGCTAGAAATATAATTTAGTGCCAGTCATTTATAATTGATTATTTATATGTGTTATTTTTATTTTAATTTGATATATGTATCGCCTCTGTACTTAGAATACTTCTTGAGCTATTTCATACCGGCTAGGTCATAGTTCGGGAGTGCTTGATAATGAACATTAGCAACTAAAATTCGGCTAGAAATATAATTTAGTTCCAGTCCTTTATAATTGATTATTTATGTGTTATTTTTACTTTAATTTGATATATGTATCGCCTCTGTACTTAGGATACTTCTTGAGCTATTTCATACCGGCTAGGTCATAGTTCGGGAGTGCTTGATAATGAACATTCGCAACTAAAATTCGGCTAGAAATATAATTTAGTGCCAGTCATTTATAATTGATTATTTATATGTGTTATTTTTATTTTAATTTGATATATGTATCGCCTCTGTACTTAGAATACTTCTTGAGCTATTTCATACCGGCTAGGTCATAGTTCGGGAGTGCTTGATAATGAACATTCGCCACTAATATTCGCCTAAAAATATAATTTAGTGCCAGTCCTTTATAATTGATTATTTATATGTGTTATTTTTACTTTCATTTGATATATGTATCGCCCCTGTACTTAGAATACTTCTTGAGCTATTTCATACCGGTTAGGTCATAGTTCGGGAGTGCTTGATAATGAATATTCGCAACCAAAATTCGCCTAAAAATATAATTTAGTGCCAGTCCTTTATAATTGATTATTTATATGTGTTATTTTTACTTTCATTTGATATATGTATCGCCTCTGTACTTAGAATACTTCTTGAGCTATTTCATACCGGCTAGGTCATATTTCGGGAGTGCTTGATAATGAACATTCGCAACTAAAATTCGGCTAGAAATATAATTTAGTGCCAGTCCATTATAATTGATTATTTATATATGTTATTTTTACTTTCATTTGATATATGTATCGCCTCTGTACTTAGTATACTTCTTGAGCTATTTCATACCGGCTAGGTCATAGTTCGGGAGTGCTTGATAATGAACATTCGCAACTAAAATTCGGCTAGGAATATAATTTAGTGCCAGTCCTTTATAATTGATTATTTATGTGTTATTTTTACTTTCATTTGATATATGTATCGCCTCTGTACTTAGAATACTTCTTGAGCTATTTCATACCGGCTAGGTTATAGTTCGGGAGTGCTTGATAATGAACATTCGCAACTAAAATTCGCCTAAAAATATAATTTAGTGCCAGTCCTTTATATTTGATTATTTATATGTGTTATTTTTACTTTCATTTGATATATGTATCGCCCCTGTACTTAGAATACTTCTTGAGCTATTTCATACCGGCTAGGTCATAGTTCGGGAGTGCTTGATAATGAACATTAGCAACTAAAATTTGGCTAGAAATATAATTTAGTGCCAGTCCTTTATAATTGATTATTTATGTGTTATTTTTACTTTAATTTGATATATGTATCGCCTCTGTACTTAGGATACTTCTTGAGCTATTTCATACCGGCTAGGTCATAGTTCGGGAGTGCTTGATAATGAACATTCGCAACTAAAATTCGGCTAGAAATATAATTTAGTGCCAGTCATTTATAATTGATTATTTATATGTGTTATTTTTATTTTAATTTGATATATGTATCGCCTCTGTACTTAGAATACTTCTTGAGCTATTTCATACCGGCTAGGTCATAGTTTGGGAGTGCTTGATAATGAACATTCGCAACTAAAATTCGGCTAGGAATATCATTTAGTGCCAGTCCTTTATAATTGATTATTTATGTGTTATTTTTACTTTCATTTGATATATGTATCGCCCCTGTACTTAGAATACTTCTTGAGCTATTTCATACCGGCTAGGTCATAGTTCGGGAGTGCTTGATAATGAACATTAGCAACTAAAATTTGGCTAGAAATATAATTTAGTGCCAGTCCTTTATAATTGATTATTTATGTGTTATTTTTACTTTAATTTGATATATGTATCGCCGCTGTACTTAGGATACTTCTTGAGCTATTTCATACCGGCTAGGTCATAGTTCGGGAGTGCTTGATAATGAACATTCGCAACTAAAATTCGCTTAAAAATATAATTTAGTGCCAGTCATTTATAATTGATTATTTATATGTGTTATTTTTATTTTAATTTGATATATGTATCGCCTCTGTACTTAGAATACTTCTTGAGCTATTTCATACCGGCTAGGTCATAGTTCGGGAGTGCTTGATAATGAACATTCGCAACTAATATTCGCCTAAAAATATAATTTAGTGCCAGTCCTTTATAATTGATTATTTATATGTGTTATTTTTACTTTCATTTGATATATGTATCGCCCCTGTACTTAGAATACTTCTTGAGCTATTTCATACCGGTTAGGTCATAGTTCGGGAGTGCTTGATAATGAATATTCGCAACCAAAATTCGCCTAAAAATATAATTTAGTGCCAGTCCTTTATAATTGATTATTTATATGTGTTATTTTTACTTTCATTTGATATATGTATCGCCTCTGTACTTAGAATACTTCTTGAGCTATTTCATACCGGCTAGGTCATATTTCGGGAGTGCTTGATAATGAACATTCGCAACTAAAATTCGGCTAGAAATATAATTTTGTGCCAGTCCATTATAATTGATTATTTATATATGTTATTTTTACTTTCATTTGATATATGTATCGCCTCTGTATTTAGTATACTTCTTGAGCTATTTCATACCGGCTAGGTCATAGTTCGGGAGTGCTTGATAATGAACATTCGCAACTAAAATTCGGCTAGGAATATAATTTAGTGCCAGTCCTTTATAATTGATTATTTATGTGTTATTTTTACTTTCATTTGATATATGTATCGCCTCTGTACTTAGAATACTTCTTGAGCTATTTCATACCGGCTAGGTTATAGTTCGGGAGTGCTTGATAATGAACATTCGCAACTAAAATTCGCCTAAAAATATAATTTAGTGCCAGTCCTTTATATTTGATTATTTATATGTGTTATTTTTACTTTCATTTGATATATGTATCGCCCCTGTACTTAGAATACTTCTTGAGCTATTTCATACCGGCTAGGTCATAGTTCGGGAGTGCTTGATAATGAACATTCGCAACTAAAATTTGGCTAGAAATATAATTTAGTGCCAGTCCTTTATAATTGATTATTTATGTGTTATTTTTACTTTAATTTGATATATGTATCGCCTCTGTACTTAGGATACTTCTTGAGCTATTTCATACCGGCTAGGTCATAGTTCGGGAGTGCTTGATAATGAACATTCGCAACTAAAATTCGGCTAGAAATATAATTTAGTGCCAGTCATTTATAATTGATTATTTATATGTGTTATTTTTATTTTAATTTGATATATGTATCGCCTCTGTACTTAGAATACTTCTTGAGCTATTTCATACCGGCTAGGTCATAGTTCGGGAGTGCTTGATAATGAACATTCGCAACTAAAATTCGGCTAGGAATATCATTTAGTGCCAGTCCTTTATAATTGATTATTTATGTGTTATTTTTACTTTCATTTGATATATGTATCGCCCCTGTACTTAGAATACTTCTTGAGCTATTTCATACCGGCTAGGTCATAGTTCGGGAGTGCTTGATAATGAACATTAGCAACTAAAATTTGGCTAGAAATATAATTTAGTGCCAGTCCTTTATAATTGATTATTTATGTGTTATTTTTACTTTAATTTGATATATGTATCGCCTCTGTACTTAGGATACTTCTTGAGCTATTTCATACCGGCTAGGTCATAGTTCGGGAGTGCTTGATAATGAACATTCGCAACTAAAATTCGCTTAAAAATATAATTTAGTGCCAGTCCTTTATAATTGATTATTTATATGTGTTATTTTTACTTTCATTTGATATATGTATCGCCTCTGTACTTAGAATACTTCTTGAGCTATTTCATACCGGCTAGGTTATAGTTCGGGAGTGCTTGATAATGAACATTCGCAACTAAAATTCGCCTAAAAATATAATTTAGTGCCAGTCCTTTATAATTGATTATTTATATGTGTTATTTTTACTTTCATTTGATATATGTATCGCCCCTGTACTTAGAATACTTCTTGAGCTATTTCATACCGGCTAGGTCATAGTTCGGGAGTGCTTGATAATGAACATTAGCAACTAAAATTTGGCTAGAAATATAATTTAGTGCCAGTCCTTTATAATTGATTATTTATGTGTTATTTTTACTTTAATTTGATATATGTATCGCCTCTGTACTTAGAATACTTCTTGAGTTATTTCATACCGGCTAGGTCATAGTTCGGGAGTGCTTGATAATGAACATTCGCAACTAAAATTCGGCTAGGAATATCATTTAGTGCCAGTCCTTTATAATTGATTATTTATGTGTTATTTTTACTTTCATTTGATGTATGTGTCGCCTCTGTACTTAGAATACTTCTTGAGCTATTTCATACCGGCTAGGTCATAGTTCGGGAGTGCTTTATAATGAACATTCGCAACTAAAATTCGCCTAAAAATATAATTTAGTGCCAGTCCTTTATAATTGATTATTTATATGTGTTATTTTTACTTTCATTTGATATATGTATCGCCTCTGTACTTAGAATACTTCTTGAGCTATTTCATACCGGTTAGGTCATAGTTCGGGAGTGCTTGATAATGAATATTCGCAACCAAAATTCGCCTAAAAATATAATTTAGTGCCAGTCCTTTATAATTGATTATTTATATGTGTTATTTTTACTTTCATTTGATATATGTATCGCCCCTGTACTTAGAATACTTCTTGAGCTATTTCATACCGGTTAGGTCATAGTTCGGGAGTGCTTGATAATGAACATTCGCAACTAAAATTCGCTTAAAAATATAATTTAGTGCCAGTCCTTTATAATTGATTATTTATATGTGTTATTTTTACTTTCATTTGATATATGTATCGCCTCTGTACTTAGAATACTTCTTGAGCTATTTCATACCGGCTAGGTTATAGTTCGGGAGTGCTTGATAATGAACATTCGCAACTAAAATTCGCCTAAAAATATAATTTAGTGCCAGTCCTTTATATTTGATTATTTATATGTTTTATTTTTACTTTCATTTGATATATGTATCGCCCCTGTACTTAGAATACTTCTTGAGCTATTTCATACCGGCTAGGTCATAGTTCGGGAGTGCTTGATAATGAACATTAGCAACTAAAATTTGGCTAGAAATATAATTTAGTGCCAGTCCTTTATAATTGATTATTTATGTGTTATTTTTACTTTAATTTGATGTATGTATCGCCTCTGTACTTAGGATATTTCTTGAGCTATTTCATACCGGCTAGGTCATAGTTCGGGAGTGCTTGATAATGAATATTCGCAACCAAAATTCGCCTAAAAATATAATTTAGTGCCAGTCCTTTATGATTGATTATTTATATGTGTTATTTTTACTTTCATTCGCCTAAAAATATAATTTAGTGCCAGTCCTTTATATTTGATTATTTATATGTGTTATTTTTACTTTCATTTGATATATGTATCGCCCCTGTACTTAGAATACTTCTTGAGCTATTTCATACCGGCTAGGTCATAGTTCGGGAGTGCTTGATAATGAACATTAGCAACTAAAATTTGGCTAGAAATATAATTTAGTGCCAGTCCTTTATAATTGATTATTTATGTGTTATTTTTACTTTAATTTGATATATGTATCGCCTCTGTACTTAGGATACTTCTTGAGCTATTTCATACCGGCTAGGTCATAGTTCGGGAGTGCTTGATAATGAACATTCGCAACTAAAATTCGGCTAGGAATATCATTTAGTGCCAGTCCTTTATAATTGATTATTTATGTGTTATTTTTACTTTTATTTGATGTATGTGTCGCCTCTGTACTTAGAATACTTCTTGAGCTATTTCATACCGGCTAGGTCATAGTTCGGGAGTGCTTTATAATGAACATTCGCAACTAAAATTCGCCTAACAATATAATTTAGTGCCAGTCCTTTATAATTGATTATTTATATGTGTTATTTTTACTTTCATTTGATATATGTATCGCCTCTGTACTTAGAATACTTCTTGAGCTATTTCATACCGGTTAGGTCATAGTTCGGGAGTGCTTCATAATGAATATTCGCAACCAAAATTCGCCTAAAAATATAATTTAGTGCCAGTCCTTTATAATTGATTATTTATATGTGTTATTTTTACTTTCATTTGATATATGTATCGCCTCTGTACTTAGTATACTTCTTGAGCTATTTCATACCGGCTAGGTCATAGTTCGGGAGTGCTTGATAATGAACATTCGCAACTAAAATTCGGCTAGGAATATAATTTAGTGCCAGTCCTTTATAATTGATTATTTATGTGTTATTTTTACTTTCATTTGATATATGTATCGCCTCTGTACTTAGAATACTTCTTGAGCTATTTCATACCGGCTAGGTTATAGTTCGGGAGTGCTTGATAATGAACATTCGCAACTAAAATTCGCCTAAAAATATAATTTAGTGCCAGTTCTTTATATTTGATTATTTATATGTGTTATTTTTACTTTCATTTGATATATGTATCGCCCCTGTACTTAGAATACTTCTTGAGCTATTTCATACCGGCTAGGTCATGGTTCGGGAGTGCTTGATAATGAACATTAGCAACTAAAATTTGGCTAGAAATATAATTTAGTGCCAGTCCTTTATAATTGATTATTTATGTGTTATTTTTACTTTAATTTGATATATGTATCGCCTCTGTACTTAGGATATTTCTTGAGCTATTTCATACCGGCTAGGTCATAGTTCGGGAGTGCTTGATAATGAACATTCGCAACTAAAATTCGGCTAGAAATATAATTTAGTGCCAGTCATTTATAATTGATTATTTATATGTGTTATTTTTGTTTTAATTTGATATATGTATCGCCTCTGTACTTAGAATACTTCTTGAGCTATTTCATACCGGCTAGGTCATAGTTCGGGAGTGCTTGATAATGAACATTCGCAACTAAAATTCGGCTAGGAATATCATTTAGTGCCAGTCCTTTATAATTGATTATTTATGTGTTATTTTTACTTTCATTTGATGTATGTGTCGCCTCTGTACTTAGAATACTTCTTGAGCTATTTCATACCGGCTAGGTCATAGTTCGGGAGTGCTTTATAATGAACATTCGCAACTAAAATTCGCCTAAAAATATAATTTAGTGCCAGTCCTTTATAATTGATTATTTATATGTGTTATTTTTACTTTCATTTGATATATGTATCGCCTCTGTACTTAGAATACTTCTTGAGCTATTTCATACCGGTTAGGTCATAGTTCGGGAGTGCTTGATAATGAATATTCGCAACCAAAATTCGCCTAAAAATATAATTTAGTGCCAGTCCTTTATAATTGATTATTTATATGTGTTATTTTTACTTTCATTTGATATATGTATCGCCCCTGTACTTAGAATACTTCTTGAGCTATTTCATACTGGTTAGGTCATAGTTCGGGAGTGCTTGATAATGAACATTCGCAACTAAAATTCGCTTAAAAATATAATTTAGTGCCAGTCCTTTATAATTGATTATTTATATGTGTTATTTTTACTTTCATTTGATATATGTATCGCCTCTGTACTTAGAATACTTCTTGAGCTATTTCATACCGGTTAGGAAAGAGTTCGGGAGTGCTTGATAATCAATATTCGCAACCAAAATTCGCCTAAAAATATAATTTAGTGCCAGTCCTTTATAATTGATTATTTATATGTGTTATTTTTACTTTCATTTGATATATGTATCGCCCCTGTACTTAGAATACTTCTTGAGCTATTTCATACCGGTTAGGTCATAGTTCGGGAGTGCTTGATAATGAACATTCGCAACTAAAATTCGCTTAAAAATATAATTTAGTGCCAGTCCTTTATAATTGATTATTTATATGTGTTATTTTTACTTTCATTTGATATATGTATCGCCTCTGTACTTAGAATACTTCTTGAGCTATTTCATACCGGCTAGGTCATAGTTCGGGAGTGCTTGATAATGAACATTCGCAACTAAAATTCGCCTAAAAATATAATTTAGTGCCAGTCCTTTATAATTGATTATTTATATGTGTTATTTTTACTTTCATTTGATATATGTATCGCCCCTGTACTTAGAATACTTCTTGAGCTATTTCATACCGGTTAGGTCATAGTTCGGGAGTGCTTGATAATGAACATTCGCAACTAAAATTCGCCTAAAAATATAATTTAGTGCCAGTCCTTTATAATTGATTATTTATATGTGTTATTTTTACTTTCATTTGATATATGTATCGCCCCTGTACTTAGAATACTTCTTGAGCTATTTCATACCGGTTAGGTCATAGTTCGGGAGTGCTTGATAATGAATATTCGCAACCAAAATTCGCCTAAAAATATAATTTAGTGCCAGTCCTTTATAATTGATTATTTATATGTGTTATTTTTACTTTCATTTGATATATGTATCGCCTCTGTACTTAGAATACTTCTTGAGCTATTTCATACCGGCTAGGTCATATTTCGGGAGTGCTTGATAATGAACATTCGCAACTAAAATTCGGCTAGAAATATAATTTAGTGCCAGTCCATTATAATTGATTATTTATATATGTTATTTTTACTTTCATTTGATATATGTATTGCCTCTGTACTTAGTATACTTCTTGAGCTATTTCATACCGGCTAGGTCATAGTTCGGGAGTGGTTGATAATGAACATTCGCAACTAAAATTCGGCTAGGAATATAATTTAGTGCCAGTCCTTTATAATTGATTATTTATGTGTTATTTTTACTTTCATTTGATATATGTATCGCCTCTGTACTTAGAATACTTCTTGAGCTATTTCATACCGGCTAGGTTATAGTTCGGGAGTGCTTGATAATGAACATTCGCAACTAAAATTCGCCTAAAAATATAATTTAGTGCCAGTCCTTTATATTTGATTATTTATATGTGTTATTTTTACTTTCATTTGATATATGTATCGTCCCTGTACTTAGAATACTTCTTGAGCTATTTCATACCGGCTAGGTCATAGTTCGGGAGTGCTTGATAATGAACATTAGCAACTAAAATTCGGCTAGAAATATAATTTAGTGCCAGTCCTTTATAATTGATTATTTATGTGTTATTTTTACTTTAATTTGATATATGTATCGCCTCTGTACTTAGGATACTTCTTGAGCTATTTCATACCGGCAAGGTCATAGTTCGGGAGTGGTTGATAATGAACATTCGCAACTAAAATTCGGCTAGAAATATAATTTAGTGCCATTCATTTATAATTGATTATTTATATGTGTTATTTTTATTTTAATTTGATATATGTATCGCCTCTGTACTTAGAATACTTCTTGAGCTATTTCATACCGGTTAGGTCATAGTTCGGGAGTGCTTGATAATGAACATTCGCAACTAAAATTCGCCTAAAAATATAATTTAGTGCCAGTCCTTTATAATTGATTATTTATATGTGTTATTTTTACTTTCATTTGATATATGTATCGCCCCTGTACTTAGAATACTTCTTGAGCTATTTCATACCGGTTAGGTCATAGTTCGGGAGTGCTTGATAATGAATATTCGCAACCAAAATTCGCCTAAAAATATAATTTAGTGCCAGTCCTTTATAATTGATTATTTAAATGTGTTATTTTTACTTTCATTTGATATATGTATCGCCCCTGTACTTAGAATACTTCTTGAGCTATTTCATACCGGTTAGGTCATAGTTCGGGAGTGCTTGATAATGAATATTCGCAACCAAAATTCGCCTAAAAATATAATTTAGTGCCAGTCCTTTATAATTGATTATTTATATGTGTTATTTTTACTTTCATTTGATTTATGTATCGCCTCTGTACTTAGAATACTTCTTGAGCTATTTCATACCGGCTAGGTCATATTTCGGGAGTGCTTGATAATGAACATTCGCAACTAAAATTCGGCTAGAAATATAATTTAGTGCCAGTCCATTATAATTGATTATTTATATATGTTATTTTTACTTTCATTTGATATATGTATCGCCTCTGTACTTAGTATACTTCTTGAGCTATTTCATACCGGCTAGGTCATAGTTCGGGAGTGCTTGATAATGAACATTTGCAACTAAAATTCGGCTAGGAATATAATTTAGTGCCAGTCCTTTATAATTGATTATTTATGTGTTATTTTTACTTTCATTTGATATATGTATCGCCTCTGT
Organism: Aleochara curtula; assembly: GCA_963978815.1. Taxonomy (NCBI): domain Eukaryota; kingdom Metazoa; phylum Arthropoda; class Insecta; order Coleoptera; family Staphylinidae; genus Aleochara; species Aleochara curtula. Next base: position 10,641,995 of record OZ022216.1, on the reverse strand, counting down.
ACTTAGAATACTTCTTGAGCTATTTCATACCGGCTAGGTTATAGTTCGGGAGTGCTTGATAATGAACATTCGCAACTAAAATTCGCCTAAAAATATAATTTAGTGCCAGTCCTTTATATTTGATTATTTATATGTGTTATTTTTACTTTCATTTGATATATGTATCGTCCCTGTACTTAGAATACTTCTTGAGCTATTTCATACCGGCTAGGTCATAGTTCGGGAGTGCTTGATAATGAACATTAGCAACTAAAATTCGGCTAGAAATATAATTTAGTGCCAGTCCTTTATAATTGATTATTTATGTGTTATTTTTACTTTAATTTGATATATGTATCGCCTCTGTACTTAGGATACTTCTTGAGCTTTTCATACCGGCTAGGTCATAGTTCGGGAGTGGTTGATAATGAACATTCGCAACTAAAATTCGGCTAGAAATATAATTTAGTGCCAGTCATTTATAATTGATTATTTATATGTGTTATTTTTATTTTAATTTGATATATGTATCGCCTCTGTACTTAGAATACTTCTTGAGCTATTTCATACCGGTTAGGTCATAGTTCGGGTGTGCTTGATAATGAACATTCGCAACTAAAATTCGCCTAAAAATATAATTTAGTGCCAGTCCTTTATAATTGATTATTTATATGTGTTATTTTTACTTTCATTTGATATATGTATCGCCCCTGTACTTAGAATACTTCTTGAGCTATTTCATACCGGTTAGGTCATAGTTCGGGAGTGCTTGATAATGAATATTCGCAACCAAAATTTGCCTAAAAATATAATTTAGTGCCAGTCCTTTATAATTGATTATTTATATGTGTTATTTTTACTTTCATTTGATATATGTATCGCCTCTGTACTTAGAATACTTCTTGAGCTATTTCATACCGGCTAGGTCATATTTCGGGAGTGCTTGATAATGAACATTCGCAACTAAAATTCGGCTAGAAATATAATTTAGTGCCAGTCCATTATAATTGATTATTTATATATGTTATTTTTACTTTCATTTGATATATGTATCGCCTCTGTACTTAGTATACTTCTTGAGCTATTTCATACCGGCTAGGTCATAGTTCGGGAGTGCTTGATAATGAACATTAGCAACTAAAATTCGGCTAGAAATATAATTTAGTGCCAGTCCTTTATAATTGATTATTTATGTGTTATTTTTACTTTAATTTGATATATGTATCGTCCCTGTACTTAGAATACTTCTTGAGCTATTTCATACCGGCTAGGTCATAGTTCGGGAGTGCTTGATAATGAACATTAGCAACTAAAATTCGGCTAGAAATATAATTTAGTGCCAGTCCTTTATAATTGATTATTTATGTGTTATTTTTACTTTAATTTGATATATGTATCGCCTCTGTACTTAGGATACTTCTTGAGCTATTTCATACCGGCAAGGTCATAGTTCGGGAGTGGTTGATAATGAACATTCGCAACTAAAATTCGGCTAGAAATATAATTTAGTGCCATTCATTTATAATTGATTATTTATATGTGTTATTTTTATTTTAATTTGATATATGTATCGCCTCTGTACTTAGAATACTTCTTGAGCTATTTCATACCGGTTAGGTCATAGTTCGGGAGTGCTTGATAATGAACATTCGCAACTAAAATTCGCCTAAAAATATAATTTAGTGCCAGTCCTTTATAATTGATTATTTATATGTGTTATTTTTACTTTCATTTGATATATGTATCGCCCCTGTACTTAGAATACTTCTTGAGTTATTTCATACCGGTTAGGTCATAGTTCGGGAGTGCTTGATAATGAATATTCGCAACCAAAATTCGCCTAAAAATATAATTTAGTGCCAGTCCTTTATAATTGATTATTTAAATGTGTTATTTTTACTTTCATTTGATATATGTATCGCCCCTGTACTTAGAATACTTCTTGAGCTATTTCATACCGGCTAGGTCATATTTCGGGAGTGCTTGATAATGAACATTCGCAACTAAAATTCGGCTAGAAATATAATTTAGTGCCAGTCCATTATAATTGATTATTTATATATGTTATTTTTACTTTCATTTGATATATGTATCGCCTCTGTACTTAGTATACTTCTTGAGCTATTTCATACCGGCTAGGTCATAGTTCGGGAGTGCTTGATAATGAACATTAGCAACTAAAATTCGGCTAGAAATATAATTTAGTGCCAGTCCTTTATAATTGATTATTTATGTGTTATTTTTACTTTAATTTGATATATGTATCGTCCCTGTACTTAGAATACTTCTTGAGCTATTTCATACCGGCTAGGTCATAGTTCGGGAGTGCTTGATAATGAACATTAGCAACTAAAATTCGGCTAGAAATATAATTTAGTGCCAGTCCTTTATAATTGATTATTTATGTGTTATTTTTACTTTAATTTGATATATGTATCGCCTCTGTACTTAGGATACTTCTTGAGCTATTTCATACCGGCAAGGTCATAGTTCGGGAGTGGTTGATAATGAACATTCGCAACTAAAATTCGGCTAGAAATATAATTTAGTGCCATTCATTTATAATTGATTATTTATATGTGTTATTTTTATTTTAATTTGATATATGTATCGCCTCTGTACTTAGAATACTTCTTGAGCTATTTCATACCGGTTAGGTCATAGTTCGGGAGTGCTTGATAATGAACATTCGCAACTAAAATTCGCCTAAAAATATAATTTAGTGCCAGTCCTTTATAATTGATTATTTATATGTGTTATTTTTACTTTCATTTGATATATGTATCGCCCCTGTACTTAGAATACTTCTTGAGCTATTTCATACCGGTTAGGTCATAGTTCGGGAGTGCTTGATAATGAATATTCGCAACCAAAATTCGCCTAAAAATATAATTTAGTGCCAGTCCTTTATAATTGATTATTTAAATGTGTTATTTTTACTTTCATTTGATATATGTATCGCCCCTGTACTTAGAATACTTCTTGAGCTATTTCATACCGGTTAGGTCATAGTTCGGGAGTGCTTGATAATGAATATTCGCAACCAAAATTCGCCTAAAAATATAATTTAGTGCCAGTCCTTTATAATTGATTATTTATATGTGTTATTTTTACTTTCATTTGATATATGTATCGCCTCTGTACTTAGAATACTTCTTGAGCTATTTCATACCGGCTAGGTCATATTTCGGGAGTGCTTGATAATGAACATTCGCAACTAAAATTCGGCTAGAAATATAATTTAGTGCCAGTCCATTATAATTGATTATTTATATATGTTATTTTTACTTTCATTTGATATATGTATCGCCTCTGTACTTAGTATACTTCTTGAGCTATTTCATACCGGCTAGGTCATAGTTCGGGAGTGCTTGATAATGAACATTTGCAACTAAAATTCGGCTAGGAATATAATTTAGTGCCAGTCCTTTATAATTGATTATTTATGTGTTATTTTTACTTTCATTTGATATATGTATCGCCTCTGTACTTAGAATACTTCTTGAGCTATTTCATACCGGCTAGGTTATAGTTCGGGAGTGCTTGATAATGAACATTCGCAACTAAAATTCGCCTAAAAATATAATTTAGTGCCAGTCCTTTATATTTGATTATTTATATGTGTTATTTTTACTTTCATTTGATATATGTATCGTCCCTGTACTTAGAATACTTCTTGAGCTATTTCATACCGGCTAGGTCATAGTTCGGGAGTGCTTGATAATGAACATTAGCAACTAAAATTCGGCTAGAAATATAATTTAGTGCCAGTCCTTTATAATTGATTATTTATGTGTTATTTTTACTTTAATTTGATATATGTATCGCCTCTGTACTTAGGATACTTCTTGAGCTATTTCATACCGGCTAGGTCATAGTTCGGGAGTGGTTGATAATGAACATTCGCAACTAAAATTCGGCTAGAAATATAATTTAGTGCCAGTCATTTATAATTGATTATTTATATGTGTTATTTTTATTTTAATTTGATATATGTATCGCCTCTGTACTTAGAATACTTCTTGAGCTATTTCATACCGGTTAGGTCATAGTTCGGGAGTGCTTGATAATGAACATTCGCAACTAAAATTCGCCTAAAAATATAATTTAGTGCCAGTCCTTTATAATTGATTATTTATATGTGTTATTTTTACTTTCATTTGATATATGTATCGCCCCTGTACTTAGAATACTTCTTGAGCTATTTCATACCGGTTAGGTCATAGTTCGGGAGTGCTTGATAATGAATATTCGCAACCAAAATTCGCCTAAAAATATAATTTAGTGCCAGTCCTTTATAATTGATTATTTATATGTGTTATTTTTACTTTCATTTGATATATGTATCGCCTCTGTACTTAGAATACTTCTTGAGCTATTTCATACCGGCTAGGTCATATTTCGGGAGTGCTTGATAATGAACATTCGCAACTAAAATTCGGCTAGAAATATAATTTAGTGCCAGTCCATTATAATTGATTATTTATATATGTTATTTTTACTTTCATTTGATATATGTATCGCCTCTGTACTTAGAATACTTCTTGAGCTATTTCATACCGGCTAGGTTATAGTTCGGGAGTGCTTGATAATGAACATTCGCAACTAAAATTCGGCTAGAAATATAATTTAGTGCCAGTCCATTATAATTGATTATTTATATATGTTATTTTTACTTTCATTTGATATATGTATCGCCTCTGTACTTAGTATACTTCTTGAGCTATTTCATACCGGCTAGGTCATAGTTCGGGAGTGCTTGATAATGAACATTAGCAACTAAAATTCGGCTAGAAATATAATTTAGTGCCAGTCCTTTATAATTGATTATTTATGTGTTATTTTTACTTTAATTTGATATATGTATCGCCTCTGTACTTAGGATACTTCTTGAGCTATTTCATACCGGCTAGGTCATAGTTCGGGAGTGGTTGATAATGAACATTCGCAACTAAAATTCGGCTAGAAATATAATTTAGTGCCAGTCATTTATAATTGATTATTTATATGTGTTATTTTTATTTTAATTTGATATATGTATCGCCTCTGTACTTAGAATACTTCTTGAGCTATTTCATACCGGCTAGGTTATAGTTCGGGAGTGCTTGATAATGAACATTCGCAACTAAAATTCGCCTAAAAATATAATTTAGTGCCAGTCCTTTATAATTGATTATTTATATGTGTTATTTTTACTTTCATTTGGTATATGTATCGCCCCTGTACTTAGAATACTTCTTGAGCTATTTCATACCGGCTAGGTCATATTTCGGGAGTGCTTGATAATGAACATTCGCAACTAAAATTCGGCTAGAAATATAATTTAGTGCCAGTCCATTATAATTGATTATTTATATATGTTATTTTTACTTTCATTTGATATATGTATCGCCTCTGTATTTAGAAAACTTCTTGAGCTATTTCATACCGGCTAGGTCATAGTTCGGGAGTGCTTTATAATGAACATTCGCAACTAAAATTCGCCTAAAAATATAATTTAGTGCCAGTCCTTTATAATTGATTATTTATATGTGTTATTTTTACTTTCATTTGATATATGTATCGCCTCTGTACTTAGAATACTTCTTGAGCTATTTCATACCGGTTAGGTCATAGTTCGGGAGTGCTTGATAATGAACATTCGCAACTAAAATTCGCTTAAAAATATAATTTAGTGCCAGTCCTTTATAATTGATTATTTATATGTGTTATTTTTACTTTCATTTGATATATGTATCGCCTCTGTACTTAGAATACTTCTTGAGCTATTTCATACCGGCTAGGTTATAGTTCGGGAGTGCTTGATAATGAACATTCGCAACTAAAATTCGGCTAGAAATATAATTTAGTGCCAGTCCATTATAATTGATTATTTATATATGTTATTTTTACTTTCATTTGATATATGTATCGCCTCTGTACTTAGTATACTTCTTGAGCTATTTCATACCGGCTAGGTCATAGTTCGGGAGTGCTTGATAATGAACATTAGCAACTAAAATTCGGCTAGAAATATAATTTAGTGCCAGTCCTTTATAATTGATTATTTATGTGTTATTTTTACTTTAATTTGATATATGTATCGCCTCTGTACTTAGGATACTTCTTGAGCTATTTCATACCGGCTAGGTCATAGTTCGGGAGTGGTTGATAATGAACATTCGCAACTAAAATTCGGCTAGAAATATAATTTAGTGCCAGTCATTTATAATTGATTATTTATATGTGTTATTTTTATTTTAATTTGATATATGTATCGCCTCTGTACTTAGAATACTTCTTGAGCTATTTCATACCGGCTAGGTTATAGTTCGGGAGTGCTTGATAATGAACATTCGCAACTAAAATTCGCCTAAAAATATAATTTAGTGCCAGTCCTTTATAATTGATTATTTATATGTGTTATTTTTACTTTCATTTGGTATATGTATCGCCCCTGTACTTAGAATACTTCTTGAGCTATTTCATACCGGCTAGGTCATATTTCGGGAGTGCTTGATAATGAACATTCGCAACTAAAATTCGGCTAGAAATATAATTTAGTGCCAGTCCATTATAATTGATTATTTATATATGTTATTTTTACTTTCATTTGATATATGTATCGCCTCTGTATTTAGAATACTTCTTGAGCTATTTCATACCGGCTAGGTCATAGTTCGGGAGTGCTTTATAATGAACATTCGCAACTAAAATTCGCCTAAAAATATAATTTAGTGCCAGTCCTTTATAATTGATTATTTATATGTGTTATTTTTACTTTCATTTGATATATGTATCGCCTCTGTACTTAGAATACTTCTTGAGCTATTTCATACCGGTTAGGTCATAGTTCGGGAGTGCTTGATAATGAATATTCGCAACCAAAATTCGCCTAAAAATATAATTTAGTGCCAGTCCTTTATAATTGATTATTTATATGTGTTATTTTTACTTTCATTTGATATATGTATCGCCTCTGTATTTAGAATACTTCTTGAGCTATTTCATACCGGCTAGGTCATAGTTCGGGAGTGCTTTATAATGAACATTCGCAACTAAAATTCGCCTAAAAATATAATTTAGTGCCAGTCCTTTATAATTGATTATTTATATGTGTTATTTTTGCTTTCATTTGATATATGTATCGCCTCTGTACTTAGAATACTTCTTGAGCTATTTCATACCGGTTAAGTCATAGTTCGGGAGTGCTTGATAATGAACATTCGCAACTAAAATTCGCTTAAAAATATAATTTAGTGCCAGTCCTTTATAATTGATTATTTATATGTGTTATTTTTACTTTCATTTGATATATGTATCGCCTCTGTACTTAGAATACTTCTTGAGCTATTTCATACCGGCTAGGTTATAGTTCGGGAGTGCTTGATAATGAACATTCGCAACTAAAATTCGCCTAAAAATATAATTTAGTGCCAGTCCTTTATATTTGATTATTTATATGTGTTATTTTTACTTTCATTTGATATATGTATCGCCCCTGTACTTAGAATACTTCTTGAGCTATTTCATACCGGTTAGGTCATAGTTCGGGAGTGCTTGATAATGAACATTAGCAACTAAAATTTGGCTAGAAATATAATTTAGTGCCAGTCCTTTATAATTGATTATTTATGTGTTATTTTTACTTTAATTTGATATATGTATCGCCTCTGTACTTAGGATACTTCTTGAGCTATTTCATACCGGCTAGGTCATAGTTCGGGAGTGCTTGATAATGAACATTCGCAACTAAAATTCGGCTAGAAATATAATTTAGTGCCAGTCATTTATAATTGATTATTTATATGTGTTATTTTTATTTTAATTTGATATATGTATCGCCTCTGTACTTAGAATACTTCTTGAGCTATTTCATACCGGCTAGGTCATAGTTCGGGAGTGCTTGATAATGAACATTCGCAACTAAAATTCGGCTAGGAATATCATTTAGTGCCAGTCCTTTATAATTGATTATTTATGTGTTATTTTCACTTTCATTTGATGTATGTGTCGCCTCTGTACTTAGAATACTTCTTGAGCTATTTCATACCGGCTAGGTCATAGTTCGGGAGTGCTTTATAATGAACATTCGCAACTAAAATTCGCCTAAAAATATAATTTAGTGCCAGTCCTTTATAATTGATTATTTATATGTGTTATTTTTACTTTCATTTGATATATGTATCGCCTCTGTACTTAGAATACTTCTTGAGCTATTTCATACCGGTTAGGTCATAGTTCGGGAGTGCTTGATAATGAACATTCGCAACTAAAATTCGCTTAAAAATATAATTTAGTGCCAGTCCTTTATAATTGATAATTTATATGTGTTATTTTTACTTTCATTTGATATATGTATCGCCTCTGTACTTAGAATACTTCTTGAGCTATTTCATACCGGTTAGGAAAGAGTTCGGGAGTGCTTGATAATCAATATTCGCAACCAAAATTCGCCTAAAAATATAATTTAGTGCCAGTCCTTTATAATTGATTATTTATATGTGTTATTTTTACTTTCATTTGATATATGTATCGCCCCTGTACTTAGAATACGTCTTGAGCTATTTCATACCGGTTAGGTCATAGTTCGGGAGTGCTTGATAATGAACATTCGCAACTAAAATTCGCTTAAAAATATAATTTAGTGCCAGTCCTTTATAATTGATTATTTATATGTGTTATTTTTACTTTCATTTGATATATGTATCGCCTCTGTACTTAGAATACTTCTTGAGCTATTTCATACCGGCTAGGTCATAGTTCGGGAGTGCTTGATAATGAACATTCGCAACTAAAATTCGCCTAAAAATATAATTTAGTGCCAGTACTTTATAATTGATTATTTATATGTGTTATTTTTACTTTCATTTGATATATGTATCGCCCCTGTACTTAGAATACTTCTTGAGCTATTTCATACCGGTTAGGTCATAGTTCGGGAGTGCTTGATAATGAATATTCGCAACCAAAATTCGCCTAAAAATATAATTTAGTGCCAGTCCTTTATAATTGATTATTTATATGTGTTATTTTTACTTTCATTTGATATATGTATCGCCTCTGTACTTAGAATACTTCTTGAGCTATTTCATACCGGCTAGGTCATAGTTCGGGAGTGCTTGATAATGAACATTCGCAACTAAAATACGCCTAAAAATATAATTTAGTGCCAGTCCTTTATAATTGATTATTTATATGTGTTATTTTTACTTTCATTTGATATATGTATCGCCCTTGTACTTAGAATACTTCTTGAGCTATTTCATACCGGTTAGGTCATAGTTCGGGAGTGCTTGATAATGAATATTCGCAACCAAAATTCGCCTAAAAATATAATTTAGTGCCAGTCCTTTATAATTGATTATTTATATGTGTTATTTTTACTTTCATTTGATATATGTATCGCCCCTGTACTTAGAATACTTCTTGAGCTATTTCATACTGGTTAGGTCATAGTTCGGGAGTGCTTGATAATGAACATTCGCAACTAAAATTCGCTTAAAAATATAATTTAGTGCCAGTCCTTTATAATTGATTATTTATATGTGTTATTTTTACTTTCATTTGATATATGTATCGCCTCTGTACTTAGAATACTTCTTGAGCTATTTCATACCGGTTAGGAAAGAGTTCGGGAGTGCTTGATAATCAATATTCGCAACCAAAATTCGCCTAAAAATATAATTTAGTGCCAGTCCTTTATAATTGATTATTTATATGTGTTATTTTTACTTTCATTTGATATATGTATCGCCCCTGTACTTAGAATACTTCTTGAGCTATTTCATACCGGTTAGGTCATAGTTCGGGAGTGATTGATAATGAACATTCGCAACTAAAATTCGCTTAAAAATATAATTTAGTGCCAGTCCTTTATAATTGATTATTTATATGTGTTATTTTTACTTTCATTTGATATATGTATCGCCTCTGTACTTAGAATACTTCTTGAGCTATTTCATACCGGCTAGGTCATATTTCGGGAGTGCTTGATAATGAACATTCGCAACTAAAATTCGGCTAGAAATATAATTTAGTGCCAGTCCATTATAATTGATTATTTATATATGTTATTTTTACTTTCATTTGATATATGTATCGCCTCTGTACTTAGTATACTTCTTGAGCTATTTCATACCGGCTAGGTCATAGTTCGGGAGTGCTTGATAATGAACATTCGCAACTAAAATTCGGCTAGGAATATAATTTAGTGCCAGTCCTTTATAATTGATTATTTATGTGTTATTTTTACTTTCATTTGATATATGTATCGCCTCTGTACTTAGAATACTTCTTGAGCTATTTCATACCGGCTAGGTTATAGTTCGGGAGTGCTTGATAATGAACATTCGCAACTAAAATTCGCCTAAAAATATAATTTAGTGCCAGTCCTTTATATTTGATTATTTATATGTGTTATTTTTACTTTCATTTGATATATGTATCGTCCCTGTACTTAGAATACTTCTTGAGCTATTTCATACCGGCTAGGTCATAGTTCGGGAGTGCTTGATAATGAACATTAGCAACTAAAATTCGGCTAGAAATATAATTTAGTGCCAGTCCTTTATAATTGATTATTTATGTGTTATTTTTACTTTAATTTGATATATGTATCGCCTCTGTACTTAGGATACTTCTTGAGCTATTTCATACCGGCTAGGTCATAGTTCGGGAGTGGTTGATAATGAACATTCGCAACTAAAATTCGGCTAGAAATATAATTTAGTGCCAGTCATTTATAATTGATTATTTATATGTGTTATTTTTATTTTAATTTGATATATGTATCGCCTCTGTACTTAGAATACTTCTTGAGCTATTTCAAACCGGCTAGGTCATAGTTCGGGAGTGCTTGATAATGAACATTCGCAACTAAAATTCGCCTAAAAATATAATTTAGTGCCAGTCCTTTATAATTGATTATTTATATGTGTTATTTTTACTTTCATTTGATATATGTATCGCCCCTGTACTTAGAATATTTCTTGAGCTATTTCATACCGGCTAGGTCATATTTCGGGAGTGCTTGATAATGAACATTCGCAACTAAAATTCGGCTAGAAATATAATTTAGTGCCAGTCCATTATAATTGATTATTTATATATGTTATTTTTACTTTCATTTGATATATGTATCGCCTCTGTATTTAGAATACTTCTTGAGCTATTTCATACCGGCTAGGTCATAGTTCGGGAGTGCTTGATAATGAACATTCGCAACTAAAATTCGGCTAGGAATATCATTTAGTGCCAGTCCTTTATAATTGATTATTTATGTGTTATTTTTACTTTCATTTGATATATGTATCGCCTCTGTATTTAGAATACTTCTTGAGCTATTTCATACCGGCTAGGTCATAGTTCGGGAGTGCTTTATAATGAACATTCGCAACTAAAATTCGCCTAAAAATATAATTTAGTGCCAGTCCTTTATAATTGATTATTTATATGTGTTATTTTTACTTTCATTTGATATATGTATCGCCTCTGTACTTAGAATACTTCTTGAGCTATTTCATACCGGTTAGGTCATAGTTCGGGAGTGCTTTATAATGAACATTCGCAACTAAAATTCGCCTAAAAATATAATTTAGTGCCAGTCCTTTATAATTGATTATTTATATGTGTTATTTTTATTTTAATATGATATATGTATCGCCTCTGTACTTAGAATACTTCTTGAGCTATTTCATACCGGCTAGGTCATAGTTCGGGAGTGCTTGATAATGAACATTCGCAACTAAAATTCGGCTAGGAATATCATTTAGTGCCAGTCCTTTATAATTGATTATTTATGTGTTATTTTTACTTTCATTTGATATATGTATCGCCTCTGTATTTAGAATACTTCTTGAGCTATTTCATACCGGCTAGGTCATAGTTCGGGAGTGCTTTATAATGAACATTCGCAACTAAAATTCGCCTAAAAATATAATTTAGTGCCAGTCCTTTATAATTGATTATTTATATGTGTTATTTTTACTTTCATTTGATATATGTATCGCCTCTGTACTTAGAATACTTCTTGAGCTATTTCATACCGGTTAGGTCATAGTTCGGGAGTGCTTGATAATGAACATTCGCAACTAAAATTCGCTTAAAAATATAATTTAGTGCCAGTCCTTTATAATTGATTATTTATATGTGTTATTTTTACTTTCATTTGATATATGTATCGCCTCTGTACTTAGAATACTTCTTGAGCAATTTCATACCGGCTAGGTTATAGTTCGGGAGTGCTTGATAATGAACATTCGCAACTAAAATTCGCCTAAAAATATAATTTAGTGCCAGTCCTTTATATTTGATTATTTATATGTGTTATTTTTACTTTCATTTGATATATGTATCGCCCCTGTACTTAGAATACTTCTTGAGCTATTTCATACCGGCTTGGTCATAGTTCGGGAGTGCTTGATAATGAACATTAGCAACTAAAATTTGGCTAGAAATATAATTTAGTGCCAGTCCTTTATAATTGATTATTTATGTGTTATTTTTACTTTAATTTGATATATGTATCGCCTCTGTACTTAGGATACTTCTTGAGCTATTTCATACCGGCTAGGTCATAGTTCGGGAGTGCTTGATAATGAACATTCGCAACTAAAATTCGGCTAGAAATATAATTTAGTGCCAGTCATTTATAATTGATTATTTATATGTGTTATTTTTATTTTAATTTGATATATGTATCGCCTCTGTACTTAGAATACTTCTTGAGCTATTTCATACCGGCTAGGTCATAGTTCGGGAGTGCTTGATAATGAACATTCGCAACTAAAATTCGGCTAGGAATATCATTTAGTGCCAGTCCTTTATAATTGATTATTTATGTGTTATTTTTACTTTCATTTGATGTATGTGTCGCCTCTGTACTTAGAATACTTCTTGAGCTATTTCATACCGGCTAGGTCATAGTTCGGGAGTGCTTTATAATGAACATTCGCAACTAAAATTCGCCTAAAAATATAATTTAGTGCCAGTCCTTTATAATTGATTATTTATATGTGTTATTTTTACTTTCATTTGATATATGTATCGCCTCTGTACTTAGAATACTTCTTGAGCTATTTCATACCGGTTAGGTCATAGTTCGGGAGTGCTTGATAATGAACATTCGCAACTAAAATTCGCTTAAAAATATAATTTAGTGCCAGTCCTTTATAATTGATAATTTATATGTGTTATTTTTACTTTCATTTGATATATGTATCGCCTCTGTACTTAGAATACTTCTTGAGCTATTTCATACCGGTTAGGAAAGAGTTCGGGAGTGCTTGATAATCAATATTCGCAACCAAAATTTGCCTAAAAATATAATTTAGTGCCAGTCCTTTATAATTGATTATTTATATGTGTTATTTTTACTTTCATTTGATATATGTATCGCCCCTGTACTTAGAATACTTCTTGAGCTATTTCATACCGGTTAGGTCATAGTTCGGGAGTGCTTGATAATGAATATTCGCAACCAAAATTCGCCTAAAAATATAATTTAGTGCCAGTCCTTTATAATTGATTATTTATATGTGTTATTTTTACTTTCATTTGATATATGTATCGCCTCTGTACTTAGAATACTTCTTGAGCTATTTCATACCGGCTAGGTTATATTTCGGGAGTGCTTGATAATGAACATTCGCAACTAAAATTCGGCTAGAAATATAATTTAGTGCCAGTCCATTATAATTGATTATTTATATATGTTATTTTTACTTTCATTTGATATATGTATCGCCTCTGTACTTAGAATACTTCTTGAGCTATTTCATACCGGCTAGGTCATATTTCGGGAGTGCTTGATAATGAACATTCGCAACTAAAATTCGGCTAGAAATATAATTTAGTGCCAGTCCATTATAATTGATTATTTATATATGTTATTTTTACTTTCATTTGATATATGTATCGCCTCTGTATTTAGAATACTTCTTGAGCTATTTCATACCGGCTAGGTCATAGTTCGGGAGTGCTTTATAATGAACATTCGCAACTAAAATTCGCCTAAAAATATAATTTAGTGCCAGTCCTTTATAATTGATTATTTATATGTGTTATTTTTACTTTCATTTGATATATGTATCGCCTCTGTACTTAGAATACTTCTTGAGCTATTTCATACCGCTTAGGTCATAGTTCGGGAGTGCTTGATAATGAATATTCGCAACCAAAATTCGCCTAAAAATATAATTTAGTGCCAGTCCTTTATAATTGATTATTTATATGTGTTATTTTTACTTTCATTTGATATATGTATCGCCCCTGTACTTAGAATACTTCTTGAGCTATTTCATACCGGTTAGGTCATAGTTCGGGAGTGCTTGACAATGAACATTCGCAACTAAATTTCGCTTAAAAATATAATTTAGTGCCAGTCCTTTATAATTGATTATTTATATGTGTTATTTTTACTTTCATTTGATATATGTATCGCCTCTGTACTTAGAATACTTCTTTGAGCTATTTCATACCGGCTAGGTTATAGTTCGGGAGTGCTTGATAATGAACATTCGCAACTAAAATTCGCCTAAAAATATAATTTAGTGCCAGTCCTTTATATTTGATTATTTATATGTGTTATTTTTACTTTCATTTGATATATGTATCGCCCCTGTACTTAGAATACTTCTTGAGCTATTTCATACCGGCTAGGTCATAGTTCGGGAGTGCTTGATAATGAACATTAGCAACTAAAATTTGGCTAGAAATATAATTTAGTGCCAGTCCTTTATAATTGATTATTTATGTGTTATTTTTACTTTAATTTGATATATGTATCGCCTCTGTACTTAGGATACTTCTTGAGCTATTTCATACCGGCTAGGTCATAGTTCGGGAGTGCTTGATAATGAACATTCGCAACTAAAATTCGGCTAGAAATATAATTTAGTGCCAGTCATTTATAATTGATTATTTATATGTGTTATTTTTATTTTAATTTGATATATGTATCGCCTCTGTACTTAGAATACTTCTTGAGCTATTTCATACCGGCTAGGTCATAGTTCGGGAGTGCTTGATAATGAACATTCGCAACTAAAATTCGGCTAGGAATATCATTTAGTGCCAGTCCTTTATAATTGATTATTTATGTGTTATTTTTACTTTCATTTGATGTATGTGTCGCCTCTGTACTTAGAATACTTCTTGAGCTATTTCATACCGGCTAGGTCATAGTTCGGGAGTGCTTTATAATGAACATTCGCAACTAAAATTCGCCTAAAAATATAATTTAGTGCCAGTCCTTTATAATTGATTATTTATATGTGTTATTTTTACTTTCATTTGATATATGTATCGCCTCTGTACTTAGAATACTTCTTGAGCTATTTCATACCGGTTAGGTCATAGTTCGGGAGTGCTTTATAATGAACATTCGCAACTAAAATTCGCCTAAAAATATAATTTAGTGCCAGTCCTTTATAATTGATTATTTATGTGTTATTTTTACTTTCATTTGATATATGTATCGCCTCTGTATTTAGAATACTTCTTGAGCTATTTCATACCGGCTAGGTCATAGTTCGGGAGTGCTTTATAATGAACATTCGCAACTAAAATTCGCCTAAAAATATAATTTAGTGCCAGTCCTTTATAATTGATTATTTATATGTGTTATTTTTACTTTCATTTGATATATGTATCGCCTCTGTACTTAGAATACTTCTTGAGCTATTTCATACCGGTTAGGTCATAGTTCGGGAGTGCTTGATAATGAACATTCGCAACTAAAATTCGCTTAAAAATATAATTTAGTGCCAGTCCTTTATAATTGATTATTTATATGTGTTATTTTTACTTTCATTTGATATATGTATCGCCTCTGTACTTAGAATACTTCTTGAGCTATTTCATACCGGCTAGGTTATAGTTCGGGAGTGCTTGATAATGAACATTCGCAACTAAAATTCGCCTAAAAATATAATTTAGTGCCAGTCCTTTATATTTGATTATTTATATGTGTTATTTTTACTTTCATTTGATATATGTATCGCCCCTGTACTTAGAATACTTCTTGAGCTATTTCATACCGGCTAGGTCATAGTTCGGGAGTGCTTGATAATGAACATTAGCAACTAAAATTTGGCTAGAAATATAATTTAGTGCCAGTCCTTTATAATTGATTATTTATGTGTTATTTTTACTTTAATTTGATATATGTATCGCCTCTGTACTTAGGATACTTCTTGAGCTATTTCATACCGGCTAGGTCATAGTTCGGGAGTGCTTGATAATGAACATTCGCAACTAAAATTCGGCTAGAAATATAATTTAGTGCCAGTCATTTATAATTGATTATTTATATGTGTTATTTTTATTTTAATTTGATATATGTATCGCCTCTGTACTTAGAATACTTCTTGAGCTATTTCATACCGGCTAGGTCATAGTTCGGGAGTGCTTGATAATGAACATTCGCAACTAAAATTCGGCTAGGAATATCATTTAGTGCCAGTCCTTTATAATTGATTATTTATGTGTTATTTTTACTTTCATTTGATGTATGTGTCGCCTCTGTACTTAGAATACTTCTTGAGCTATTTCATACCGGCTAGGTCATAGTTCGGGAGTGCTTTATAATGAACATTCGCAACTAAAATTCGCCTAAAAATATAATTTAGTGCCAGTCCTTTATAATTGATTATTTATATGTGTTATTTTTACTTTCATTTGATATATGTATCGCCTCTGTACTTAGAATACTTCTTGAGCTATTTCATACCGGTTAGGTCATAGTTCGGGAGTGCTTGATAATGAACATTCGCAACTAAAATTCGCTTAAAAATATAATTTAGTGCCAGTCCTTTATAATTGATAATTTATATGTGTTATTTTTACTTTCATTTGATATATGTATCGCCTCTGTACTTAGAATACTTCTTGAGCTATTTCATACCGGTTAGGAAAGAGTTCGGGAGTGCTTGATAATCAATATTCGCAACCAAAATTCGCCTAAAAATATAATTTAGTGCCAGTCCTTTATAATTGATTATTTATATGTGTTATTTTTACTTTCATTTGATATATGTATCGCCCCTGTACTTAGAATACTTCTTGAGCTATTTCATACCGGTTAGGTCATAGTTCGGGAGTGCTTGATAATGAATATTCGCAACCAAAATTCGCCTAAAAATATAATTTAGTGCCAGTCCTTTATAATTGATTATTTATATGTGTTATTTTTACTTTCATTTGATATATGTATCGCCTCTGTACTTAGAATACTTCTTGAGCTATTTCATACCGGCTAGGTCATATTTCGGGAGTGCTTGATAATGAACATTCGCAACTAAAATTCGGCTAGAAATATAATTTAGTGCCAGTCCATTATAATTGATTATTTATATATGTTATTTTTACTTTCATTTGATATATGTATCGCCTCTGTACTTAGAATACTTCTTGAGCTATTTCATACCGGCTAGGTCATATTTCGGGAGTGCTTGATAATGAACATTCGCAACTAAAATTCGGCTAGAAATATAATTTAGTGCCAGTCCATTATAATTGATTATTTATATATGTTATTTTTACTTTCATTTGATATATGTATCGCCTCTGTATTTAGAATACTTCTTGAGCTATTTCATACCGGCTAGGTCATAGTTCGGGAGTGCTTTATAATGAACATTCGCAACTAAAATTCGCCTAAAAATATAATTTAGTGCCAGTCCTTTATAATTGATTATTTATATGTGTTATTTTTACTTTCATTTGATATATGTATCGCCTCTGTACTTAGAATACTTCTTGAGCTATTTCATACCGGTTAGGAAAGAGTTCGGGAGTGCTTGATAATGAATATTCGCAACCAAAATTCGCCTAAAAATATAATTTAGTGCCAGTCCTTTATAATTGATTATTTATATGTGTTATTTTTACTTTCATTTGATATATGTATCGCCTCTGTACTTAGAATACTTCTTGAGCTATTTCATACCGGCTAGGTCATATTTCGGGAGTGCTTGATAATGAACATTCGCAACTAAAATTCGGCTAGAAATATAATTTAGTGCCAGTCCATTATAATTGATTATTTATATATGTTATTTTTACTTTCATTTGATATATGTATCGCCTCTGTATTTAGAATACTTCTTGAGCTATTTCATACCGGCTAGGTCATAGTTCGGGAGTGCTTTATAATGAACATTCGCAACTAAAATTCGGCTAGGAATATCATTTAGTGCCAGTCCTTTATAATTGATTATTTATGTGTTATTTTTACTTTCATTTGATGTATGTGTCGCCTCTGTACTTAGAATACTTCTTGAGCTATTTCATACCGGCTAGGTCATAGTTCGGGAGTGCTTTATAATGAACATTCGCAACTAAAATTCGCCTAAAAATATAATTTAGTGCCAGTCCTTTATAATTGATTATTTATATGTGTTATTTTTACTTTCATTTGATATATGTATCGCCTCTGTACTTAGAATACTTCTTGAGCTATTTCATACCGGTTAGGTCATAGTTCGGGAGTGCTTGATAATGAACATTCGCAACTAAAATTCGCTTAAAAATATAATTTAGTGCCAGTCCTTTATAATTGATAATTTATATGTGTTATTTTTACTTTCATTTGATATATGTATCGCCTCTGTACTTAGAATACTTCTTGAGCTATTTCATACCGGTTAGGAAAGAGTTCGGGAGTGCTTGATAATCAATATTCGCAACCAAAATTCGCCTAAAAATATAATTTAGTGCCAGTCCTTTATAATTGATTATTTATATGTGTTATTTTTACTTTCATTTGATATATGTATCGCCCCTGTACTTAGAATACTTCTTGAGCTATTTCATACCGGTTAGGTCATATTTCGGGAGTGCTTGATAATGAACATTCGCAACTAAAATTCGGCTAGAAATATAATTTAGTGCCAGTCCATTATAATTGATTATTTATATATGTTATTTTTACTTTCATTTGATATATGTATCGCCTCTGTATTTAGAATACTTCTTGAGCTATTTCATACCGGCTAGGTCATATTTCGGGAGTGCTTGATAATGAACATTCGCAACTAAAATTCGGCTAGAAATATAATTTAGTGCCAGTCCATTATAATTGATTATTTATATATGTTATTTTTACTTTCATTTGATATATGTATCGCCTCTGTACTTAGAATACTTCTTGAGCTATTTCATACCGGCTAGGTCATATTTCGGGAGTGCTTGATAATGAACATTCGCAACTAAAATTCGGCTAGAAATATAATTTAGTGCCAGTCCATTATAATTGATTATTTATATATGTTATTTTTACTTTCATTTGATATATGTATCGCCTCTGTATTTAGAATACTTCTTGAGCTATTTCATACCGGCTAGGTCATAGTTCGGGAGTGCTTTATAATGAACATTCGCAACTAAAATTCGCCTAAAAATATAATTTAGTGCCAGTCCTTTATAATTGATTATTTATATGTGTTATTTTTACTTTCATTTGATATATGTATCGCCTCTGTACTTAGAATACTTCTTGAGCTATTTCATACCGCTTAGGTCATAGTTCGGGAGTGCTTGATAATGAATATTCGCAACCAAAATTCGCCTAAAAATATAATTTAGTGCCAGTCCTTTATAATTGATTATTTATATGTGTTATTTTTACTTTCATTTGATATATGTATCGCCCCTGTACTTAGAATACTTCTTGAGCTATTTCATACCGGTTAGGTCATAGTTCGGGAGTGCTTGACAATGAACATTCGCAACTAAAATTCGCTTAAAAATATAATTTAGTGCCAGTCCTTTATAATTGATTATTTATATGTGTTATTTTTACTTTCATTTGATATATGTATCGCCTCTGTACTTAGAATACTTCTTGAGCTATTTCATACCGGCTAGGTTATAGTTCGGGAGTGCTTGATAATGAACATTCGCAACTAAAATTCGCCTAAAAATATAATTTAGTGCCAGTCCTTTATATTTGATTATTTATATGTGTTATTTTTACTTTCATTTGATATATGTATCGCCCCTGTACTTAGAATACTTCTTGAGCTATTTCATACCGGCTAGGTCATAGTTCGGGAGTGCTTGATAATGAACATTAGCAACTAAAATTTGGTTAGAAATATAATTTAGTGCCAGTCCTTTATAATTGATTATTTATGTGTTATTTTTACTTTAATTTGATATATGTATCGCCTCTGTACTTAGGATACTTCTTGAGCTATTTCATACCGGCTAGGTCATAGTTCGGGAGTGCTTGATAATGAACATTCGCAACTAAAATTCGGCTAGAAATATAATTTAGTGCCAGTCATTTATAATTGATTATTTATATGTGTTATTTTTATTTTAATTTGATATATGTATCGCCTCTGTACTTAGAATACTTCTTGAGCTATTTCATACCGGCTAGGTCATAGTTCGGGAGTGCTTGATAATGAACATTCGCAACTAAAATTCGGCTAGGAATATCATTTAGTGCCAGTCCTTTATAATTGATTATTTATGTGTTATTTTTACTTTCATTTGATGTATGTGTCGCCTCTGTACTTAGAATACTTCTTGAGCTATTTCATACCGGCTAGGTCATAGTTCGGGAGTGCTTTATAATGAACATTCGCAACTAAAATTCGCCTAAAAATATAATTTAGTGCCAGTCCTTTATAATTGATTATTTATATGTGTTATTTTTACTTTCATTTGATATATGTATCGCCTCTGTACTTAGAATACTTCTCGAGCTATTTCATACCGGTTAGGTCATAGTTCGGGAGTGCTTGATAATGAATATTCGCAACCAAAATTTGCCTAAAAATATAATTTAGTGCCAGTCCTTTATAATTGATTATTTATATGTGTTATTTTTACTTTCATTTGATATATGTATCGCCCCTGTACTTAGAATACTTCTTGAGCTATTTCATACCGGTTAGGTCATAGTTCGGGAGTGCTTGATAATGAACATTCGCAACTAAAATTCGCTTAAAAATATAATTTAGTGCCAGTCCTTTATAATTGATTATTTATATGTGTTATTTTTACTTTCATTTGATATATGTATCGCCCCTGTACTTAGAATACTTCTTGAGCTATTTCATACCGGTTAGGTCATAGTTCGGGAGTGCTTGATAATGAACATTCGCAACTAAAATTCGCTTAAAAATATAATTTAGTGCCAGTCCTTTATAATTGATTATTTATATGTGTTATTTTTACTTTCATTTGATATATGTATCGCCCCTGTACTTAGAATACTTCTTGAGCTATTTCATACCGGTTAGGTCATAGTTCGGGAGTGCTTGATAATGAACATTCGCAACTAAAATTCGCTTAAAAATATAATTTAGTGCCAGTCCTTTATAATTGATTATTTATATGTGTTATTTTTACTTTCATTTGATATATGTATCGCCTCTGTACTTAGAATACTTCTTGAGCTATTTCATACCGGCAAGGTCATAGTTCGGGAGTGCTTGATAATGAACATTCGCAACTAAAATTCGCCTAAAAATATAATTTAGTGCCAGTCCTTTATAATTGATTATTTATATGTGTTATTTTTACTTTCATTTGATATATGTATCGCCCCTGTACTTAGAATACTTCTTGAGCTATTTCATACCGGTTAGGTCATAGTTCGGGAGTGCTTGATATTGAACATTCGCAACTAAAATTCGCCTAAAAATATAATTTAGTGCCAGTCCTTTATAATTGATTATTTATATGTGTTATTTTTACTTTCATTTGATATATGTATCGCCCCTGTACTTAGAATACTTCTTGAGCTATTTCATACCGGTTAGGTCATAGTTCGGGAGTGCTTGATAATGAATATTCGCAACCAAAATTCGCCTAAAAATATAATTTAGTGCCAGTCCTTTATAATTGATTATTTATATGTGTTATTTTTACTTTCATTTGATATATGTATCGCCTCTGTACTTAGAATACTTCTTGAGCTATTTCATACCGGCTAGGTCATATTTCGGGAGTGCTTGATAATGAACATTCGCAACTAAAATTCGGCTAGAAATATAATTTAGTGCCAGTCCATTATAATTGATTATTTATATATGTTATTTTTACTTTCATTTGATATATGTATCGCCTCTGTACTTAGTATACTTCTTGAGCTATTTCATACCGGCTAGGTCATAGTTCGGGAGTGCTTGATAATGAACATTCGCAACTAAAATTTGGCTAGGAATATAATTTAGTGCCAGTCCTTTATAATTGATTATTTATGTGTTATTTTTACTTTCATTTGATATATGTATCGCCTCTGTACTTAGAATACTTCTTGAGCTATTTCATACCGGCTAGGTCATAGTTCGGGAGTGCTTGATAATGAACATTCGCAACTAAAATTCGGCTAGGAATATAATTTAGTGCCAGTCCTTTATAATTGATTATTTATGTGTTATTTTTACTTTCATTTGATACATGTATCGTCCCTGTACTTAGAATACTTCTTGAGCTATTTCATACCGGCTAGGTCATAGTTCGGGAGTGCTTGATAATGAACATTCGCAACTAAAATTCGGCTAGAAATATAATTTAGTGCCAGTCATTTATAATTGATTATTTATATGTGTTATTTTTATTTTAATTTGATATATGTATCGCCTCTGTACTTAGAATACTTCTTGAGCTATTTCATACCGGCTAGGTCATAGTTCGGGAGTGCTTGATAATGAACATTCGCAACTAAAATTCGCCTAAAAATATAATTTAGTGCCAGTCCTTTATAATTGATTATTTATATGTGTTATTTTTACTTTCATTTGATATATGTATCGCCCCTGTACTTAGAATACTTCTTGAGCTATTTCATACCGGCTAGGTCATAGTTCGGGAGTGCTTGATAATGAACATTCGCAACTAAAATTCGCCTAAAAATATAATTTAGTGCCAGTCCTTTATAATTGATTATTTATATGTGTTATTTTTACTTTCATTTGGTATATGTATCGCCCCTGTACTTAGAATACTTCTTGAGCTATTTCATACCGGCTAGGTCATATTTCGGGAGTGCTTGATAATGAACATTCGCAACTAAAATTCGGCTAGAAATATAATTTAGTGCCAGTCCATTATAATTGATTATTTATATATGTTATTTTTACTTTCATTTGATATATGTATCGCCTCTGTATTTAGAATACTTCTTGAGCTATTTCATACCGGCTAGGTCATAGTTCGGGAGTGCTTGATAATGAACATTCGCAACTAAAATTCGCCTAAAAATATAATTTAGTGCCAGTCCTTTATAATTGATTATTTATATGTGTTATTTTTACTTTCATTTGATATATGTATCGCCCCTGTACTTAGAATACTTCTTGAGCTATTTCATACCGGTTAGGTCATAGTTCGGGAGTGCTTGATAATGAATATTCGCAACCAAAATTCGCCTAAAAATATAATTTAGTGCCAGTCCTTTATAATTGATTATTTATATGTGTTATTTTTACTTTGATTTGATATATGTATCGCCTCTGTACTTAGAATACTTCTTGAGCTATTTCATACCGGCTAGGTCATATTTCGGGAGTGCTTGATAATGAACATTCGCAACTAAAATTCGGCTAGAAATATAATTTAGTGCCAGTCCATTATAATTGATTATTTATATGTGTTATTTTTATTTTAATTTGATATATGTATCGCCTCTGTACTTAGAATACTTCTTGAGCTATTTCATACCGGCTAGGTCATAGTTCGGGAGTGCTTGATAATGAACATTCGCAACTAAAATTCGCCTAAAAATATAATTTAGTGCCAGTCCTTTATAATTGATTATTTATATGTGTTATTTTTACTTTCATTTGATATATGTATCGCCCCTGTACTTAGAATACTTCTTGAGCTATTTCATACCGGTTAGGTCATAGTTCGGGAGTGCTTGATAATGAATATTCGCAACCAAAATTCGCCTAAAAATATAATTTAGTGCCAGTCCTTTATAATTGATTATTTATATGTGTTATTTTTACTTTGATTTGATATATGTATCGCCTCTGTACTTAGAATACTTCTTGAGCTATTTCATACCGGCTAGGTCATATTTCGGGAGTGCTTGATAATGAACATTCGCAACTAAAATTCGGCTAGAAATATAATTTAGTGCCAGTCCATTATAATTGATTATTTATATATGTCGGAGAGTCAAGTGACTTAAGGGCACTTAGACTTAACGGCACGGCGCTAAGCAAGCAACGGAGAGGGGTGCGTGGGAAACTGCGCGGCGGAACGACATGGCCGCGGGAGGAACGACAGTTCACCCGCTGGAGAGTGCCAGGCCGGATCGCCAGCCACCTCGAGAATCGGACTAATCTGCTACATCAGAAGTGGGATTACCCAGTAATCTGTGTGCCTGTTATTTTCGTGTTGTTTCGCTAGTGAGTGACAATGGAATACGAGTACCACGGAGACGAAGGCGAGGAATGCCCGCGAGATTTGCGGCATTTGCTCGAGAAGCTGTTGGAAGCCGAAAACCGCCGAGCGGTGTCAACTGCTTCGTCACCCGCCACACCAGCCAGCCCACACGCATCAGGCGTGCAGCCGCCAACGAGCGACTCGCATGCTACGCCAGGCTGGGTATCTCAGATGCAGATACCAGCCTTCAACCTGAGCTCTCGGAACGCGGATCCGGAAGGATGGTGCATCCTAGTGGATGAATTTGTCCGGATCCAAGGGCTCGGCGGAGTTGCCCTGATTGCGGCACTTTCGAACGCCATGAAAGGCGAAGCCGGAGAGTGGCTGATTAGGTCGCGGCCACTCAATAAAACATGGGAAGAGATTCGCGGTGAGTTCCTGGCGCTGTTCGTAAGGCCAGAGAACAAACTAGAAACCGCGGATAAAGTGGTGCAAGGTAGAAGCGAGCCACCAGCAGGAACATCTTTGCTGGATGAGACGCTCCATGCCTACCGCCTCATGCTGCATCTGGTAGCCACGAGGAAGAGTGACGAGGAGCTGGCGGCGTTGTTTGCCTGCCGACTAGCTTCCACTCGCTGCGAGAGGACACGTCGCGCTCTGCAGGACAGGGTGCCCACTGACCTACAAGGCATCTGTGCTCTGTTGGGGGGCAGTATCGGGAAACGGCCTGCGCTATCTCGGGCGGATCAACATATTCACCCGAAGCGTAGTGCCGTCTCCAGGGAATCGGCGCCGTCGAGGAACACCTTCCAAGGAGCCTGCCATGGATGTGGGAGAGTAGGCCACCGACGAATCGACTGCCGGACAAATCCCATCAAGCAGGAGGGACGGCCGACGACAACGATCACCTGCTTCAAGTGCCACCAGCCAGGGCACATCGCAGCCAAGTGCACCGGGAGCCAGGAGCGAAAGTCGACGGTCCGACACATCAACCTGTGTAAAGGGGAGGAGTTGCCGCGGGGTCAGCTGAAGCTTAAGTCTGGTAGGATTTTTGTTTTTTTATTTGATAGCGGTGCGGACTGCTCATTAGTACGTAGAAGTAAGGTACCCTTTCTAGAAGGAAAGCCGAGCTGTAGACTGGTACAACTTAAAGGCATTGCTGATAACTCAGTGTTATGTACCATGCAGATATTGGTGATTGCGCGTATTCACGACATCGCGGTCGAGATCGATTTGCATGTTGTAGAAGACGAATGTATTTCGTACGACGTCATACTTGGGCGTGATATAATTGCGCAAGGTATCGGCGTTACGTACAACGCATCAGGCATCGCCTTTAGCCGCATAAAACACGTCGCGATTTGCGAACCCGACTTAACTCAGATCGACACGGACCTTTCCGCAGAGTACGTCGGAGCGCTGAATAGTACCCTCC
Organism: Aleochara curtula; assembly: GCA_963978815.1. Classification (NCBI taxonomy): domain Eukaryota; kingdom Metazoa; phylum Arthropoda; class Insecta; order Coleoptera; family Staphylinidae; genus Aleochara; species Aleochara curtula. The sequence goes on along the minus strand of OZ022216.1, from coordinate 10,616,248 downwards.
GCAAGTACTGGGATCGATTCATAACGGGAATACCAACGACGCGAATAAATACCGGCAGTTTAGATATCAGGCTAAAAGATAACAGTAAGACTGTGCAGCGGAGGCCATATCGCTTGTCTCCACCGGAGCGCGAGTCCGTGCGACAGAAAATTTCGGACTTATTAGCCGCGGGCATTATTAGGGAAAGTTGTTCGCCGTTCGCGAGTCCTATCATTCTCGTAAAGAAGAAGGACGGATCGGATCGGATTTGTGTCGATTATCGCGAACTGAATCGCAACACGATAACGGATAAGTATCCCTTACCGTTGATTAACGATCAGATTAATCGTTTGCATGGCGCAAATTATTTCACATCGTTAGATATGGCCGCAGGATTCCATCAGATTCCTGTCAGTACCGAGTCCATTGCAAAGACGGCATTTGTGACTCCGGACGGGCAATATGAATACCTGACGATGCCGTTTGGCCTCGTGAACGCACCATCGGTGTATCAAAGGGCTATAGACAAGGCATTAGGTGAACTGAGAAATACCATCGCTCTGGTATACGTGGATGATATTTTGATTCCGTCGCAAACCATCGCCGAGGGTTTGGAACGTCTCGATTTAATCGTGCGTACACTGGTTGAAGCCGGCTTCACATTCAACCTTGGTAAATGTAAATTCTTAAAAACCGAAATTAGTTACCTCGGATATCACGTTCAAGCCGGGGAACTTAGGCCAAATCCGCAAAAGGTATCCGCGCTGGTAAATTCGCCGACGCCTAGCACACCAACGGAGGTGCGACAATTTTTAGGTTTGGCATCCTATTTCCGCCAGTTCATTGAGGGCTTTTCGAAGATTTCGCGCCCTTTATTCGCGCTAACCGCGACGATAAGTAAACGGATTAAGTGGGAGCCTGAGCACGAAGCAGCTCGCCAACGATTAATCGAAGCGATGACGAGTAAGCCAGTCCTTCGAATTTATGATCCGGAATTGCCAATCGAAGTGCATACGGATGCTTGTTCTATCGGTTACGGCGCAGTATTATTGCAGAGAAAAGATGGTAAACTCCATCCGGTGTTCTACTTTAGTAAGAGAACAAGTGATACCGAATCACGGTATCATTCGTACGAGCTAGAAACGCTAGCGGTGGTAAACGCGATCAAGCATTTTCGCTATTTTCTTTACGGAAAACGCTTTACGGTGGTAACTGACTGCAATTCGTTAAAGGCCTCACGCAATAAAATTGATTTGACTCCGCGCGTGTATAGATGGTGGGCATATTTGCAGTCATATGATTTCGATATTGTTTACCGCGAAGGGGCTCGCATGAAGCATGCTGATTATTTGTCGCGAAACCCGGAGGTTGCACCTACAACACGGCCAGTGACTGTGAAGAAGAAATTGATACAATTGACGCTCACGGACAACAATTGGTTGATTGTAGAGCAACAAAGAGACGAGGAAGTGAACGGGATAATAACCAAATTCAGGGAAGACGACCTTCCGTTAGAATTATTGCGAGTGTATGATGTACGGAAGGGCATACTTTTTCGGAAAATACAGCGCAATAAAACATCAAAGTGGCTACCCGTTGTGCCTCGCGCTATGGCTTGGTCAGTGATCAATCACATCCATGTTGACTTAAAACACATGGGATGGGAGAAGACACTCGACAAACTTTATGAGATTTACTGGTTCAGTAAAATGAGACGTAACGTTAAGAAGTTCGTCGAAAATTGCCTCATATGCAAGACGGCAAAAGGGAAATCTGGCGCTCAGCAAGTGGTGCTACATTCGATTCCCAAAGTTGCGCGGCCGTGGCATACGATCCACGCTGACTTATCAGGAAAGTTAAGTGGTAAGAGCGATAAAAAAGAATACTTGCTCGTTATTATCGACGCGTTTACCAAATTTGTATATTTGTCTCTAGTAACAAAATTAACGGGAACTCAAGCGGTGACATGTTTAAGAGACTTCACGCATTTATTCGGCGCGCCCGCGAGAATTATTACCGATCAGGGAAAATGTTTTACGAGCTCCGAGTTCAAAACATTCTGTTCCCAAAATCGGATCGAATTACATTTAATTGCACATTCAGCGAGTAGAGCAAATGGGCAAGTGGAACGCACAATGCGTTCGCTAAAAAATATGTTTACAGCAATCGAAAGCGAAGGCCAGAAAACATGGCAAGAAAGTGTTGGGGAAGTACAATTGGCTGTAAATTGTACAAAGCATCGTGTTACGGGTGTGAGTCCAGCCGAACTTCTTTTTGGCTGCGACATAAAGTCGCTAGAAATGAACCGTCTGCTTCTGGAAAACGTCGACGCGGACAGAAGAAATCTAAAAGAACTCCGGGAAGAGGCTAGCGATCGTATTGCCAAAGCGGCACAAGCCGACGCGGAACGATTCAATCGCGGCAAAGCAAGAATCATACCTTTCAAAGTAGGCGATATCGTGTTCGCGAAAAGTAATGAAAGGATGATTTCAAAATTAAGCGCGAAATTTAGAGGCCCATATAGAATAGTGGAAATTCTCGATAACGATAGGTATGACGTATTAAAGATCGGGGTAAAAGGAAATGGACGGTATGCGAAATTCGCGCATGAAAACTTGCGACTAGCACCCAGTCAGCAAGTGGATCATGGTGTTATATGAGTGCATTAGAGAGAAGAGTAGTAGCTTGCAGTCCGGCCGTTACAAATATATGATAATAATTTTTCTTTTAGCAGACAAAGTAAGAATAGGAAATGTATGCCCGAGTAGTGCTGATGAGTTGTGTGAATGAAAGGTATGTGTTTGTGACCTAGGTGAGGTGTCAGAGAGAACACCAATAGCGATAATAATCGAGGTGTGTGTTTGTGACCTAGGTGAGGTGTCAGAGAGGACACCAATAGCGATAATGGTCGGAGAGATATTTGCGACCTAGGTGAGGTATCAGAGTTGATACCAACAGCTAAAATGGTCTGGGCAAATAGAGTATGCACAAGGGCCGACTCGTCGCATTTTTGGTTTACATTCTGGTCATCATACCAGGGACAACTTTAGATGTGATCATTGTGCGTGCGCTGTCGCTGCCTTGTGATACTGAGTTAATTAAGTGAAATTATGAGTGTAGTGGTGAAGAGCACGTATGGTAGCTATATTAGATAACCGACATTGTAGTTGGAGTGGCGCGGCGTAGTTACGATGTACTTCGAGATAATGGTCGTCATTCGAGAGGACCCCCAGCAAAGATGATGGACACGAGGACACCACACCACGTCAACAGGCTTCTCTTCGGACCCGTTACACGCAGCGTTCACTTGGATTGCATGTCGGTTGAGAAGAAATTTATTTGTGTTTCAAAATGGAAACACATTGGATGAAAAAAAAAAAAAAGAGTGTTATGACCTGTTTGTTATTGTTTGGTACAGCAATGCTAGTACAAAGAACTGCATGGTTGCTGACGTAGTGGTCAGGATAGACGAGTAGAAATCCCGTAGAGTAGTAACGTTAGAAATGCAAATAAATAATGAAATGAAGTTTTAGATTGATGCACGAGGACGTGCATATGTCAGGAAGGCCGTGTCGGAGAGTCAAGTGACTTAAGGGCACTTAGACTTAACGGCACGGCGCTAAGCAAGCAACGGAGAGGGGTGCGTGGGAAACTGCGCGGCGGAACGACATGGCCGCGGGAGGAACGACAGTTCACCCGCTGGAGAGTGCCAGGCCGGATCGCCAGCCACCTCGAGAATCGGACTAATCTGCTACATATATGTTATTTTTACTTTCATTTGATATATGTATCGCCTCTGTACTTAGTATACTTCTTGAGCTATTTCATACCGGCTAGGTCATAGTTCGGGAGTGCTTGATAATGAACATTCGCAACTAAAATTCGGCTAGGAATATAATTTAGTGCCAGTCCTTTATAATTGATTATTTATGTGTTATTTTTACTTTCATTTGATATATGTATCGCCTCTGTACTTAGAATACTTCTTGAGCTATTTCATACCGGCTAGGTTATAGTTCGGGAGTGCTTGATAATGAACATTCGCAACTAAAATTCGCCTAAAAATATAATTTAGTGCCAGTCCTTTATATTTGATTATTTATATGTGTTATTTTTACTTTCATTTGATATATGAATCGCTCCTGTACTTAGAATACTTCTTGAGCTATTTCATACCGGCTAGGTCATAGTTCGGGAGTGCTTGATAATGAACATTAGCAACTAAAATTCGGCTAGAAATATAATTTAGTGCCAGTCCTTTATAATTGATTATTTATGTGTTATTTTTACTTTAATTTGATATATGTATCGCCTCTGTACTTAGGATACTTCTTGAGCTATTTCATACCGGCTAGGTCATAGTTCGGGAGTGCTTGATAATGAACATTCGCAACTAAAATTCGGCTAGAAATATAATTTAGTGCCAGTCATTTATAATTGATTATTTATATGTGTTATTTTTGTTTTAATTTGATATATGTATCGCCTCTGTACTTAGAATACTTCTTGAGCTATTTCATACCGGCTAGGTCATAGTTCGGGAGTGCTTGATAATGAACATTCGCAACTAAAATTCGGCTAGGAATATCATTTAGTGCCAGTCCTTTATAATTGATTATTTATGTGTTATTTTTACTTTCATTTGATGTATGTGTCGCCTCTGTACTTAGAATACTTCTTGAGCTATTTCATACCGGCTAGGTTATAGTTCGGGAGTGCTTGATAATGAACATTCGCAACTAAAATTCGCCTAAAAATATAATTTAGTGCCAGTCCTTTATATTTGATTATTTATATGTGTTATTTTTACTTTCATTTGATATATGTATCGCTCCTGTACTTAGAATACTTCTTGAGCTATTTCATACCGGCTAGGTCATAGTTCGGGAGTGCTTGATAATGAACATTAGCAACTAAAATTCGGCTAGAAATATAATTTAGTGCCAGTCCTTTATAATTGATTATTTATGTGTTATTTTTACTTTAATTTGATATATGTATCGCCTCTGTACTTAGGATACTTCTTGAGCTATTTCATACCGGCTAGGTCATAGTTCGGGAGTGCTTGATAATGAACATTCGCAACTAAAATTCGGCTAGAAATATAATTTAGTGCCAGTCATTTATAATTGATTATTTATATGTGTTATTTTTGTTTTAATTTGATATATGTATCGCCTCTGTACTTAGAATACTTCTTGAGCTATTTCATACCGGCTAGGTCATAGTTCGGGAGTGCTTGATAATGAACATTCGCAACTAAAATTCGGCTAGGAATATCATTTAGTGCGAGTCCTTTATAATTGATTATTTATGTGTTATTTTTACTTTCATTTGATGTATGTGTCGCCTCTGTACTTAGAATACTTCTTGAGCTATTTCATACCGGCTAGGTTATAGTTCGGGAGTGCTTGATAATGAACATTCGCAACTAAAATTCGCCTAAAAATATAATTTAGTGCCAGTCCTTTATATTTGATTATTTATATGTGTTATTTTTACTTTCATTTGATATATGTATCGCTCCTGTACTTAGAATACTTCTTGAGCTATTTCATACCGGCTAGGTCATAGTTCGGGAGTGCTTGATAATGAACATTCGCAACTAAAATTCGCCTAAAAATATAATTTAGTGCCAGTCCTTTATAATTGATTATTTATATGTGTTATTTTTACTTTCATTTGATATATGTATCGCCTCTGTACTTAGTATACTTCTTGAGCTATTTCATACCGGCTAGGTCATAGTTCGGGAGTGCTTGATAATGAACATTCGCAACTAAAATTCGGCTAGGAATATAATTTAGTGCCAGTCCTTTATAATTGATTATTTATGTGTTATTTTTACTTTCATTTGATATATGTATCGCCTCTGTACTTAGAATACTTCTTGAGCTATTTCATACCGGCTAGGTTATAGTTCGGGAGTGCTTGATAATGAACATTCGCAACTAAAATTCGCCTAAAAATATAATTTAGTGCCAGTCCTTTATATTTGATTATTTATATGTGTTATTTTTACTTTCATTTGATATATGAATCGCTCCTGTACTTAGAATACTTCTTGAGCTATTTCATACCGGCTAGGTCATAGTTCGGGAGTGCTTGATAATGAACATTAGCAACTAAAATTCGGCTAGAAATATAATTTAGTGCCAGTCCTTTATAATTGATTATTTATGTGTTATTTTTACTTTAATTTGATATATGTATCGCCTCTGTACTTAGGATACTTCTTGAGCTATTTCATACCGGCTAGGTCATAGTTCGGGAGTGCTTGATAATGAACATTCGCAACTAAAATTCGGCTAGAAATATAATTTAGTGCCAGTCATTTATAATTGATTATTTATATGTGTTATTTTTGTTTTAATTTGATATATGTATCGCCTCTGTACTTAGAATACTTCTTGAGCTATTTCATACCGGCTAGGTCATAGTTCGGGAGTGCTTGATAATGAACATTCGCAACTAAAATTCGGCTAGGAATATCATTTAGTGCCAGTCCTTTATAATTGATTATTTATGTGTTATTTTTACTTTCATTTGATGTATGTGTCGCCTCTGTACTTAGAATACTTCTTGAGCTATTTCATACCGGCTAGGTTATAGTTCGGGAGTGCTTGATAATGAACATTCGCAACTAAAATTCGCCTAAAAATATAATTTAGTGCCAGTCCTTTATATTTGATTATTTATATGTGTTATTTTTACTTTCATTTGATATATGTATCGCTCCTGTACTTAGAATACTTCTTGAGCTATTTCATACCGGCTAGGTCATAGTTCGGGAGTGCTTGATAATGAACATTAGCAACTAAAATTCGGCTAGAAATATAATTTAGTGCCAGTCCTTTATAATTGATTATTTATGTGTTATTTTTACTTTAATTTGATATATGTATCGCCTCTGTACTTAGGATACTTCTTGAGCTATTTCATACCGGCTAGGTCATAGTTCGGGAGTGCTTGATAATGAACATTCGCAACTAAAATTCGGCTAGAAATATAATTTAGTGCCAGTCATTTATAATTGATTATTTATATGTGTTATTTTTGTTTTAATTTGATATATGTATCGCCTCTGTACTTAGAATACTTCTTGAGCTATTTCATACCGGCTAGGTCATAGTTCGGGAGTGCTTGATAATGAACATTCGCAACTAAAATTCGGCTAGGAATATCATTTAGTGCGAGTCCTTTATAATTGATTATTTATGTGTTATTTTTACTTTCATTTGATGTATGTGTCGCCTCTGTACTTAGAATACTTCTTGAGCTATTTCATACCGGCTAGGTTATAGTTCGGGAGTGCTTGATAATGAACATTCGCAACTAAAATTCGCCTAAAAATATAATTTAGTGCCAGTCCTTTATATTTGATTATTTATATGTGTTATTTTTACTTTCATTTGATATATGTATCGCTCCTGTACTTAGAATACTTCTTGAGCTATTTCATACCGGCTAGGTCATAGTTCGGGAGTGCTTGATAATGAACATTCGCAACTAAAATTCGCCTAAAAATATAATTTAGTGCCAGTCCTTTATAATTGATTATTTATATGTGTTATTTTTACTTTCATTTGATATATGTATCGCCCCTGTACTTAGAATACTTCTTGAGCTATTTCATACCGGCTAGGTCATAGTTCGGGAGTGCTTGATAATGAACATTCGCAACTAAAATTCGCCTAAAAATATAATTTAGTGCCAGTCCTTTATAATTGATTATTTATATGTGTTATTTTTACTTTCATTTGGTATATGTATCGCCCCTGTACTTAGAATACTTCTTGAGCTATTTCATACCGGCTAGGTCATAGTTCGGGAGTGCTTGATAATGAACATTCGCAACTAAAATTCGGCTAGAAATATAATTTAGTGCCAGTCCTTTATAATTGATTATTTATATGTGTTATTTTTACTTTCATATGATATATGTATCGCCCCTGTACTTAGAATACTTCTTGAGCTATTTCATACCGGTTAGGTCATAGTTCGGGAGTGCTTGATAATGAACATTCGCAACTAAAATTCGCTTAAAAATATAATTTAGTGCCAGTCCTTTATAATTGATTATTTATATGTGTTATTTTTACTTTCATTTGATATATGTATCGCCTCTGTACTTAGAATACTTCTTGAGCTATTTCATACCGGCTAGGTCATATTTCGGGAGTGCTTGATAATGAACATTCGCAACTAAAATTCGGCTAGAAATATAATTTAGTGCCAGTCCATTATAATTGATTATTTATATATGTTATTTTTACTTTCATTTGATATATGTATCGCCTCTGTACTGAGAATACTTCTTGAGCTATTTCATACCGGCTAGGTCATAGTTCGGGAGTGCTTGATAATGAACATTCGCAACTAAAATTTGCCTAAAAATATAATTTAGTGCCAGTCCTTTATAATTGATTATTTATATGAGTTATTTTAACTTTCATTTGATATATGTATCACCCCTGTACTTAGAAAACTTCTTGAGCTATTTCATACCGGTTAGGTCATAGTTCGGGAGTGCTTGATAATGAATATTCGCAACCAAAATTCGCCTAAAAATATAATTTAGTGCCAGTCCTTTATAATTGATTATTTATATGTGTTATTTTTACTTTCATTTGATATATGTATCGCCTCTGTACTTAGAATACTTCTTGAGCTATTTCATACCGGCTAGGTCATATTTCGGGAGTGCTTGATAATGAACATTCGCAACTAAAATTCGGCTAGAAATATAATTTAGTGCCAGTCCATTATAATTGATTATTTATATATGTTATTTTTACTTTCATTTGATATATGTATCGCCTCTGTACTTAGTATACTTCTTGAGCTATTTCATACCGGCTAGGTCATAGTTCGGGAGTGCTTGATAATGAACATTCGCAACAAAAATTCGGCTAGGAATATAATTTAGTGCCAGTCCTTTATAATTGATTATTTATGTGTTATCTTTACTTTCATTTGATATATGTATCGCCTCTGTACTTAAAATACTTCTTGAGCTATTTCATACCGGCTAGGTTATAGTTCGGGAGTGCTTGATAATGAACATTCGCAACCAAAATTCGCCTAAAAATATAATTTAGTGCCAGTCCTTTATATTTGATTATTTATATGTGTTATTTTTACTTTCATTTAATATATGTATCGCCCCTGTACTTAGAATACTTCTTGAGCTATTTCATACCGGCTAGGTCATAGTTCGGGAGTGCTTGATAATGAACATTCGCAACTAAAATTCGGCTAGAAATATAATTTGGTGCCAGTCCTTTATATTTGATTATTTATATGTGTTATTTTTACTTTCATTTGATATATGTATCGCCCCTGTACTTAGAATACTTCTTGAGCTATTTCATACCGGCTAGGTCATAGTTCGGGAGTGCTTGATAATGAACATTCGCAACTAAAATTCGCCTAAAAATATAATTTAGTGCCAGTCCTTTATAATTGATTATTCATGTGTTATTTTTACTTTAATTTGATATATGTATCGCCTCTGTACTTAGGATACTTCTTGAGCTATTTCATACCGGCTAGGTCATAGTTCGGGAGTGCTTGATAATGAACATTCGCAATTAAAATTCGGCTAGAAATATAATTTAGTGCTAGTCATTTATAATTGATTATTTATATGTGTTATTTTTACTTTCATTTGATATATGTATCGCCTCTGTACTTAGAATACTTTTTGAGCTATTTCATACCGGCTAGGTCATAGTTCGGGAGTGCTTGATAATGAACATTCGCAACTAAAATTCGCCTAAAAATATAATTTAGTGCCAGTCCTTTATATTTGATTATTTATATGTGTTATTTTTACTTTCATTTGATATATGTATCGCCCCTGTACTTAGAATACTTCTTGAGCTATTTCATACCGGCTAGGTCATAGTTCGGGAGTGCTTGATAATGAATATTCGCAACTAAAATTCGGCTAGAAATATAATTTAGTGCCAGTCCTTTATAATTGATTATTTATGTGTTATTTTTACTTTAATTTGATATATGTATCGCCTCTGTACTTAGGATACTTCTTGAGCTATTTCATACCGGCTAGGTCATAGTTCGGGAGTGCTTGATAATGAACATTCGCAACTAAAATTCGGCTAGAAATATAATTTAGTGCCAGACATTTATAATTGATTATTTATATGTGTTATTTTAATTTTAATTTGATATATGTATCGCCTCTGTACTTAGAATACTTCTTGAGCTATTTCATACCGGCTGGGTCATAGTTCGGGAGTGCTTGATAATGAACATTCGCAACTAAAATTCGGCTAGGAATATAAGTTAGTGCCAGTCCTTTATAATTGATTATTTATGTGTTATTTTTACTTTCATTTGATATATGTGTCGCCTCTGTACTTAGAATACTTCTTGAGCTATTTAATACCGGCTAGGTCATAGTTCGGGAGTGCTTGATAATGAACATTCGCAACTAAAATTCGCCTAAAAATATAATTTAGTGCCAGTCCTTTATAATTGATTATTTATGTGTTATTTTTACTTTAATTTGATATATGTATCGCCTCTGTACTTAGGATACTTCTTGAGCTATTTCATGCCGGCTAGGTCATAGTTCGGGAGTGCTTGATAATGAACATTCGCAACTAAAATTCAGCTAGAAATATAATTTAGTGCTAGTCATTTATAATTGATTATTTATATGTGTTATTTTTTATTTTAATTTGATATATGTATCGCCTCTGTACTTAGGATACTTCTTGAGCTATTTCATACCGGCTAGGTCATAGTTCGGGAGTGCTTGATAATGAACATTCGCAACTAAAATTCGCCTAAAAATATAATTTAGTGCCAGTCCTTTATAATTGATTATTTATATGTGTTATTTTTACTTTCATTTGATATATGTATCGCCCCTGTACTTAGAATACTTCTTGAGCTATTTCATACCGGCTAGGTCATAGTTCGGGAGTGCTTGATAATGAACATTCGCAACTAAAATTCGCCTAAAAATATAATTTAGTGCCAGTCCTTTATATTTGATTATTTATATGTGTTATTTTTACTTTCATTTGATATATGTATCGCCTCTGTACTTAGAATACTTCTTGAGCTATTTCATACCGGCTAGGTCATAGTTCGGGAGTGCTTGATAATGAACATTCGCAACTAAAATTCGCCTAAAAATATAATTTAGTGCCAGTCCTTTATATTTGATTATTTATATGTGTTATTTTTACTTTCATTTGATATATGTATCGCCTCTGTACTTAGAATACTTCTTGAGCTATTTCATACCGGCTAGGTCATAATTCGGGAGTGCTTGATAATGAACATTCGCAACTAAAATTCGCCTAAAAATATAATTTAGTGCCAGTCATTTATATTTGATTATTTATATGTGTTATTTTTACTTTCATTTGATATATGTATCGCCCCTGTACTTAGAATACTTCTTGAGCTATTTCATACCGGCTAGGTCATAGTTCGGGAGTGCTTGATAATGAACATTCGCAACTAAAATTCGCCTAAAAATATAATTTAGTGCCAGTCCTTTATAATTGATTATTTATGTGTTATTTTTACTTTAATTTGATATATGTATCGCCTCTGTACTTAGGATACTTCTTGAGCTATTTCATACCGGCTAGGTCATAGTTCGGGAGTGCTTGATAATGAAAATTTGCAACTAAAATTCGGCTAGAAATATAATTTAGTGCTAGTCATTTATAATTGATTATTTATATGTGTTATTTTCATTTTAATTTGATATATGTATCGCCTCTGTACTTAGGATACTTCTTGAGCTATTTCATACCGGCTAGGTCATAGTCCGGGAGTGCTTGATAATGAACATTCGCAATTAAAATTCGGCTAGAAATATAATTTAGTGCTAGTCATTTATAATTGATTATTTATATGTTATTTTAATTTTAATTTGATAAATGTATCGCCTCTGTACTTAGAATACTTCTTGAGCTATTTCATACCGGCTAGGTCATAGTTCGGGAGTGCTTGATAATGAACATTCGCAACTAAAATTCGCCTAAAAATATAATTTAGTGCCAGTCCTTTATATTTGATTATTTATATGTGTTATTTTTACTTTCATTTGATATATGTATCGCCCCTGTACTTAGAATACTTCTTGAGCTATTTCATACCGGCTAGGTCATAGTTCGGGAGTGCTTGATAATGAACATTCGCAACTAAAATTCGGCTAGAAATATAATTTAGTGCCAGTCCTTTATAATTGATTATTTATGTGTTATTTTTACTTTAATTTGATATATGTCTCGCCTCTGTACTTAGAATACTTCTTGAGCTATTTCATACCGGCTAGGTCATAATTCGGGAGTGCTTGATAATGAACATTCGCAACTAAAATTCGCCTAAAAATATAATTTAGTGCCAGTCATTTATATTTGATTATTTATATGTGTTATTTTTACTTTCATTTGATATATGTATCGCCCCTGTACTTAGAATACTTCTTGAGCTATTTCATACTGGCTAGGTCATAGTTCGGGAGTGCTTGATAATGAACATTCGCAACTAAAATTCGCCTAAAAATATAATTTAGTGCCAGTCCTTTATATTTGATTATTTATATGTGTTATTTTTACTTTCATTTGATATATGTATCGCCCCTGTACTTAGAATACTTCTTGAGCTATTTCATACCGGCTAGGTCATAGTTCGGGAGTGCTTGATAATGAACATTCGCAACTAAAATTCGGCTAGAAATATAATTTAGTGCCAGTCCTTTATAATTGATTATTTATGTGTTATTTTTACTTTAATTTGATATATGTCTCGCCTCTGTACTTAGAATACTTCTTGAGCTATTTCATACCGGCTAGGTCATAATTCGGGAGTGCTTGATAATGAACATTCGCAACTAAAATTCGCCTAAAAATATAATTTAGTGCCAGTCATTTATATTTGATTATTTATATGTGTTATTTTTACTTTCATTTGATATATGTATCGCCTCTGTACTTAGAATACTTCTTGAGCTATTTCATACCGGCTAGGTCATAGTTCGGGAGTGCTTGATAATGAACATTCGCAACTAAAATTCGCCTAAAAATATAATTTAGTGCCAGTCCTTTATATTTGATTATTTATATGTGTTATTTTTACTTTCATTTGATATATGTATCGCCTCTGTACTTAGAATACTTCTTGAGCTATTTCATACCGGCTAGGTCATAATTCGGGAGTGCTTGATAATGAACATTCGCAACTAAAATTCGCCTAAAAATATAATTTAGTGCCAGTCATTTATATTTGATTATTTATATGTGTTATTTTTACTTTCATTTGATATATGTATCGCCCCTGTACTTAGAATACTTCTTGAGCTATTTCATACCGGCTAGGTCATAGTTCGGGAGTGCTTGATAATGAACATTCGCAACTAAAATTCGCCTAAAAATATAATTTAGTGCCAGTCCTTTATAATTGATTATTTATGTGTTATTTTTACTTTAATTTGATATATGTATCGCCTCTGTACTTAGGATACTTCTTGAGCTATTTCATACCGGCTAGGTCATAGTTCGGGAGTGCTTGATAATGAACATTTGCAACTAAAATTCGGCTAGAAATATAATTTAGTGCTAGTCATTTATAATTGATTATTTATATGTGTTATTTTTATTTTAATTTGATATATGTATCGCCTCTGTACTTAGGATACTTCTTGAGCTATTTCATACCGGCTAGGTCATAGTCCGGGAGTGCTTGATAATGAACATTCGCAATTAAAATTCGGCTAGAAATATAATTTAGTGCTAGTCATTTATAATTGATTATTTATATGTTATTTTAATTTTAATTTGATATATGTATCGCCTCTGTACTTAGAATACTTCTTGAGCTATTTCATACCGGCTAGGTCATAGTTCGGGAGTGCTTGATAATGAACATTCGCAACTAAAATTCGCCTAAAAATATAATTTAGTGCCAGTCCTTTATATTTGATTATTTATATGTGTTATTTTTACTTTCATTTGATATATGTATCGCCCCTGTACTTAGAATACTTCTTGAGCTATTTCATACCGGCTAGGTCATAGTTCGGGAGTGCTTGATAATGAACATTCGCAACTAAAATTCGGCTAGAAATATAATTTAGTGCCAGTCCTTTATAATTGATTATTTATGTGTTATTTTTACTTTAATTTGATATATGTCTCGCCTCTGTACTTAGAATACTTCTTGAGCTATTTCATACCGGCTAGGTCATAATTCGGGAGTGCTTGATAATGAACATTCGCAACTAAAATTCGCCTAAAAATATAATTTAGTGCCAGTCATTTATATTTGATTATTTATATGTGTTATTTTTACTTTCATTTGATATATGTATCGCCCCTGTACTTAGAATACTTCTTGAGCTATTTCATACTGGCTAGGTCATAGTTCGGGAGTGCTTGATAATGAACATTCGCAACTAAAATTCGCCTAAAAATATAATTTAGTGCCAGTCCTTTATATTTGATTATTTATATGTGTTATTTTTACTTTCATTTGATATATGTATCGCCCCTGTACTTAGAATACTTCTTGAGCTATTTCATACCGGCTAGGTCATAGTTCGGGAGTGCTTGATAATGAACATTCGCAACTAAAATTCGGCTAGAAATATAATTTAGTGCCAGTCCTTTATAATTGATTATTTATGTGTTATTTTTACTTTAATTTGATATATGTCTCGCCTCTGTACTTAGAATACTTCTTGAGCTATTTCATACCGGCTGGGTCATAGTTCGGGAGTGCTTGATAATGAACATTCGCAACTAAAATTCGGCTAGGAATATAAGTTAGTGCCAGTCCTGTATAATTGATTATTTATGTGTGTTATTTTTACTTTCATTTGATATATGTATCGCCTCTGTACTTAGAATACTTCTTGAGCTATTTCATACCGGCTAGGTCATAGTTCGGGAGTGCTTGATAATGAACATTCGCAACTAAAATTCGCCTAAAAATATAATTTAGTGCCAGTCCTTTATAATTGATTATTTATGTGTTATTTTTACTTTAATTTGATATATGTATCGCCTCTGTACTTAGGATACTTCTTGAGCTATTTCATACCGGCTAGGTCATAGTTCGGGAGTGCTTGATAATGAACATTTGCAACTAAAATTCGGCTAGAAATATAATTTAGTGCTAGTCATTTATAATTGATTATTTATATGTGTTATTTTTATTTTAATTTGATATATGTATCGCCTCTGTACTTAGGATACTTCTTGAGCTATTTCATACCGGCTAGGTCATAGTCCGGGAGTGCTTGATAATGAACATTCGCAATTAAAATTCGGCTAGAAATATAATTTAGTGCTAGTCATTTATAATTGATTATTTATATGTTATTTTAATTTTAATTTGATATATGTATCGCCTCTGTACTTAGAATACTTCTTGAGCTATTTCATACCGGCTAGGTCATAGTTCGGGAGTGCTTGATAATGAACATTCGCAACTAAAATTCGCCTAAAAATATAATTTAGTGCCAGTCCTTTATATTTGATTATTTATATGTGTTATTTTTACTTTCATTTGATATATGTATCGCCCCTGTACTTAGAATACTTCTTGAGCTATTTCATACCGGCTAGGTCATAGTTCGGGAGTGCTTGATAATGAACATTCGCAACTAAAATTCGGCTAGAAATATAATTTAGTGCCAGTCCTTTATAATTGATTATTTATGTGTTATTTTTACTTTAATTTGATATATGTCTCGCCTCTGTACTTAGAATACTTCTTGAGCTATTTCATACCGGCTAGGTCATAATTCGGGAGTGCTTGATAATGAACATTCGCAACTAAAATTCGCCTAAAAATATAATTTAGTGCCAGTCATTTATATTTGATTATTTATATGTGTTATTTTTACTTTCATTTGATATATGTATCGCCCCTGTACTTAGAATACTTCTTGAGCTATTTCATACTGGCTAGGTCATAGTTCGGGAGTGCTTGATAATGAACATTCGCAACTAAAATTCGCCTAAAAATATAATTTAGTGCCAGTCCTTTATATTTGATTATTTATATGTGTTATTTTTACTTTCATTTGATATATGTATCGCCCCTGTACTTAGAATACTTCTTGAGCTATTTCATACCGGCTAGGTCATAGTTCGGGAGTGCTTGATAATGAACATTCGCAACTAAAATTCGGCTAGAAATATAATTTAGTGCCAGTCCTTTATAATTGATTATTTATGTGTTATTTTTACTTTAATTTGATATATGTCTCGCCTCTGTACTTAGAATACTTCTTGAGCTATTTCATACCGGCTGGGTCATAGTTCGGGAGTGCTTGATAATGAACATTCGCAACTAAAATTCGGCTAGGAATATAAGTTAGTGCCAGTCCTGTATAATTGATTATTTATGTGTGTTATTTTTACTTTCATTTGATATATGTATCGCCTCTGTACTTAGAATACTTCTTGAGCTATTTCATACCGGCTAGGTCATAGTTCGGGAGTGCTTGATAATGAACATTCGCAACTAAAATTCGCCTAAAAATATAATTTAGTGCCAGTCCTTTATAATTGATTATTTATGTGTTATTTTTACTTTAATTTGATATATGTATCGCCTCTGTACTTAGGATACTTCTTGAGCTATTTCATACCGGCTAGGTCATAGTTCGGGAGTGCTTGATAATGAACATTTGCAACTAAAATTCGGCTAGAAATATAATTTAGTGCTAGTCATTTATAATTGATTATTTATATGTGTTATTTTTATTTTAATTTGATATATGTATCGCCTCTGTACTTAGGATACTTCTTGAGCTATTTCATACCGGCTAGGTCATAGTCCGGGAGTGCTTGATAATGAACATTCGCAATTAAAATTCGGCTAGAAATATAATTTAGTGCTAGTCATTTATAATTGATTATTTATATGTTATTTTAATTTTAATTTGATATATGTATCGCCTCTGTACTTAGAATACTTCTTGAGCTATTTCATACCGGCTAGGTCATAGTTCGGGAGTGCTTGATAATGAACATTCGCAACTAAAATTCGCCTAAAAATATAATTTAGTGCCAGTCCTTTATATTTGATTATTTATATGTGTTATTTTTACTTTCATTTGATATATGTATCGCCCCTGTACTTAGAATACTTCTTGAGCTATTTCATACCGGCTAGGTCATAGTTCGGGAGTGCTTGATAATGAACATTCGCAATTAAAATTCGGC
Organism: Aleochara curtula; assembly: GCA_963978815.1. Classification (NCBI taxonomy): domain Eukaryota; kingdom Metazoa; phylum Arthropoda; class Insecta; order Coleoptera; family Staphylinidae; genus Aleochara; species Aleochara curtula. The sequence continues at coordinate 10,599,041 of OZ022216.1, read as the reverse complement.
TAGAAATATAATTTAGTGCCAGTCCTTTATAATTGATTATTTATGTGTTATTTTTACTTTAATTTGATATATGTATCGCCTCTGTACTTAGAATACTTCTTGAGCTATTTCATACCGGCTAGGTCATAGTTCGGGAGTGCTTGATAATGAACATTCGCAACTAAAATTCGCCTAAAAATATAATTTAGTGCCAGTCCTTTATATTTGATTATTTATATGTGTTATTTTTACTTTCATTTGATATATGTATCGCCCCTGTACTTAGGATACTTCTTGAGCTATTTCATACCGGCTAGGTCATAGTCCGGGAGTGCTTGATAATGAACATTCGCAATTAAAATTCGGCTAGAAATATAATTTAGTGCTAGTCATTTATAATTGATTATTTATATGTTATTTTAATTTTAATTTGATATATGTATCGCCTCTGTACTTAGAATACTTCTTGAGCTATTTCATACTGGCTAGGTCATAGTTCGGGAGTGCTTGATAATGAACATTCGCAACTAAAATTCGCCTAAAAATATAATTTAGTGCCAGTCCTTTATATTTGATTATTTATATGTGTTATTTTTACTTTCATTTGATATATGTATCGCCCCTGTACTTAGAATACTTCTTGAGCTATTTCATACCGGCTAGGTCATAGTTCGGGAGTGCTTGATAATGAACATTCGCAACTAAAATTCGGCTAGAAATATAATTTAGTGCCAGTCCTTTATAATTGATTATTTATGTGTTATTTTTACTTTAATTTGATATATGTCTCGCCTCTGTACTTAGAATACTTCTTGAGCTATTTCATACCGGCTGGGTCATAGTTCGGGAGTGCTTGATAATGAACATTCGCAACTAAAATTCGGCTAGGAATATAAGTTAGTGCCAGTCCTGTATAATTGATTATTTATGTGTGTTATTTTTACTTTCATTTGATATATGTATCGCCTCTGTACTTAGAATACTTCTTGAGCTATTTCATACCGGCTAGGTCATAGTTCGGGAGTGCTTGATAATGAACATTCGCAACTAAAATTCGCCTAAAAATATAATTTAGTGCCAGTCATTTATATTTGATTATTTATATGTGTTATTTTTACTTTCATTTGATATATGTATCGCCCCTGTACTTAGAATACTTCTTAAGCTATTTCATACCGGCTAGGTCATAGTCCGGGAGTGCTTGATAATGAACATTCGCAATTAAAATTCGGCTAGAAATATAATTTAGTGCCAGTCCTTTATAATTGATTATTTATGTGTTATTTTTACTTTAATTTGATATATGTATCGCCTCTGTACTTAGGATACTTCTTGAGCTATTTCATACCGGCTAGGTCATAGTTCGGGAGTGCTTGATAATGAACATTCGCAACTAAAATTCGGCTAGAAATATAATTTAGTGCCAGTCATTTATAATTGATTATTTATATGTGTTATTTTTATTTTAATTTGATATATGTATCGCCTCTGTACTTAGAATACTTCTTGAGCTATTTCATACCGGCTGGGTCATAGTTCGGGAGTGCTTGATAATGAACATTCGCAACTAAAATTCGGCTAGGAATATAAGTTAGTGCCAGTCCTGTATAATTGATTATTTATGTGTGTTATTTTTACTTTCATTTGATATATGTATCGCCTCTGTACTTAGAATACTTCTTGAGCTATTTCATACCGGCTAGGTCATAGTTCGGGAGTGCTTGATAATGAACATTCGCAACTAAAATTCGCCTAAAAATATAATTTAGTGCCAGTCCTTTATATTTGATTATTTATATGTGTTATTTTTACTTTCATTTGATATATGTATCGCCTCTGTACTTAGAATACTTCTTGAGCTATTTCATACCGGCTAGGTCATAATTCGGGAGTGCTTGATAATGAACATTCGCAACTAAAATTCGCCTAAAAATATAATTTAGTGCCAGTCATTTATATTTGATTATTTATATGTGTTATTTTTACTTTCATTTGATATATGTATCGCCCCTGTACTTAGAATACTTCTTAAGCTATTTCATACCGGCTAGGTCATAGTTCGGGAGTGCTTGATAATGAACATTCGCAACTAAAATTCGCCTAAAAATATAATTTAGTGCCAGTCCTTTATAATTGATTATTTATGTGTTATTTTTACTTTAATTTGATATATGTATCGCCTCTGTACTTAGGATACTTCTTGAGCTATTTCATACCGGCTAGGTGATAGTTCGGGAGTGCTTGATAATGAACATTCGCAACTAAAATTCGGCTAGAAATATAATTTAGTGCCAGTCATTTATAATTGATTATTTATATGTGTTATTTTTATTTTAATTTGATATATGTATCGCCTCTGTACTTAGAATACTTCTTGAGCTATTTCATACCGGCTGGGTCATAGTTCGGGAGTGCTTGATAATGAACATTCGCAACTAAAATTCGGCTAGGAATATAAGTTAGTGCCAGTCCTTTATAATTGATTATTTATGTGTTATTTTTACTTTAATTTGATATATGTATCGCCTCTGTACTTAGGATACTTCTTGAGCTATTTCATACCGGCTAGGTCATAGTTCGGGAGTGCTTGATAATGAAAATTCGCAACTAAAATTCGGCTAGAAATATAATTTAGTGCCAGTCATTTATAATTGATTATTTATATGTGTTATTTTTATTTTAATTTGATATATGTATCGCCTCTGTACTTAGAATACTTCTTGAGCTATTTCATACCGGCTGGGTCATAGTTCGGGAGTGCTTGATAATGAACATTCGCAACTAAAATTCGCCTAAAAATATAATTTAGTGCCAGTCATTTATATTTGATTATTTATATGTGTTATTTTTACTTTCATTTGATATATGTATCGCCCCTGTACTTAGAATACTTCTTAAGCTATTTCATACCGGCTAGGTCATAGTTCGGGAGTGCTTGATAATGAACATTCGCAACTAAAATTCGCCTAAAAATATAATTTAGTGCCAGTCCTTTATAATTGATTATTTATGTGTTATTTTTACTTTAATTTGATATATGTATCGCCTCTGTACTTAGGATACTTCTTGAGCTATTTCATACCGGCTAGGTCATAGTTCGGGAGTGCTTGATAATGAACATTCGCAACTAAAATTCGCCTAAAAATATAATTTAGTGCCAGTCATTTATAATTGATTATTTATATGTGTTATTTTTATTTTAATTTGATATATGTATCGCCTCTGTACTTAGGATACTTCTTGAGCTATTTCATACCGGCTAGGTCATAGTTCGGGAGTGCTTGATAATGAACATTCGCAATTAAAATTCGGCTAGAAATATAATTTAGTGCTAGTCATTTATAATTGATTATTTATATGTGTTATTTTTATTTTAATTTGATATATGTATCGCCTCTGTACTTAGAATACTTCTTGAGCTATTTCATACCGGCTAGGTCATAGTTCGGGAGTGCTTGATAATGAACATTCGCAACTAAAATTCGCCTAAAAATATAATTTAGTGCCAGTCCTTTATATTTGATTATTTATATGTGTTATTTTTACTTTCATTTGATATATGTATCGCCTCTGTACTTAGAATACTTCTTGAGCTATTTCATACCGGCTAGGTCATAGTTCGGGAGTGCTTAATAATGAACATTCGCAACTAAAATTCGCCTAAAAATATAATTTAGTGCCAGTCCTTTATATTTGATTATTTATATGTGTTATTTTTACTTTCATTTGATATATGTATCGCCCCTGTACTTAGAATACTTCTTGAGCTATTTCATACCGGCTAGGTCATAGTTCGGGAGTGCTTGATAATGAACATTCGCAACTAAAATTCGGCTAGAAATATAATTTAGTGCCAGTCCTGTATAATTGATTATTTATGTGTGTTATTTTTACTTTCATTTGATATATGTATCGCCTCTGTACTTAGAATACTTCTTGAGCTATTTCATACCGGCTAGGTCATAGTTCGGGAGTGCTTGATAATGAACATTCGCAACTAAAATTCGCCTAAAAATATAATTTAGTGCCAGTCCTTTATATTTGATTATTTATATGTGTTATTTTTACTTTCATTTGATATATGTATCGCCTCTGTACTTAGAATACTTCTTGAGCTATTTCATACCGGCTAGGTCATAATTCGGGAGTGCTTGATAATGAACATTCGCAACTAAAATTCGCCTAAAAATATAATTTAGTGCCAGTCATTTATATTTGATTATTTATATGTGTTATTTTTACTTTCATTTGATATATGTATCGCCCCTGTACTTAGAATACTTCTTAAGCTATTTCATACCGGCTAGGTCATAGTTCGGGAGTGCTTGATAATGAACATTCGCAACTAAAATTCGCCTAAAAATATAATTTAGTGCCAGTCCTTTATAATTGATTATTTATGTGTTATTTTTACTTTAATTTGATATATGTATCGCCTCTGTACTTAGGATACTTCTTGAGCTATTTCATACCGGCTAGGTGATAGTTCGGGAGTGCTTGATAATGAACATTCGCAACTAAAATTCGGCTAGAAATATAATTTAGTGCCAGTCATTTATAATTGATTATTTATATGTGTTATTTTTATTTTAATTTGATATATGTATCGCCTCTGTACTTAGAATACTTCTTGAGCTATTTCATACCGGCTGGGTCATAGTTCGGGAGTGCTTGATAATGAACATTCGCAACTAAAATTCGGCTAGGAATATAAGTTAGTGCCAGTCCTTTATAATTGATTATTTATGTGTTATTTTTACTTTAATTTGATATATGTATCGCCTCTGTACTTAGGATACTTCTTGAGCTATTTCATACCGGCTAGGTCATAGTTCGGGAGTGCTTGATAATGAAAATTCGCAACTAAAATTCGGCTAGAAATATAATTTAGTGCCAGTCATTTATAATTGATTATTTATATGTGTTATTTTTATTTTAATTTGATATATGTATCGCCTCTGTACTTAGAATACTTCTTGAGCTATTTCATACCGGCTGGGTCATAGTTCGGGAGTGCTTGATAATGAACATTCGCAACTAAAATTCGCCTAAAAATATAATTTAGTGCCAGTCATTTATATTTGATTATTTATATGTGTTATTTTTACTTTCATTTGATATATGTATCGCCCCTGTACTTAGAATACTTCTTAAGCTATTTCATACCGGCTAGGTCATAGTTCGGGAGTGCTTGATAATGAACATTCGCAACTAAAATTCGCCTAAAAATATAATTTAGTGCCAGTCCTTTATAATTGATTATTTATGTGTTATTTTTACTTTAATTTGATATATGTATCGCCTCTGTACTTAGGATACTTCTTGAGCTATTTCATACCGGCTAGGTCATAGTTCGGGAGTGCTTGATAATGAACATTCGCAACTAAAATTCGCCTAAAAATATAATTTAGTGCCAGTCATTTATAATTGATTATTTATATGTGTTATTTTTATTTTAATTTGATATATGTATCGCCTCTGTACTTAGGATACTTCTTGAGCTATTTCATACCGGCTAGGTCATAGTTCGGGAGTGCTTGATAATGAACATTCGCAATTAAAATTCGGCTAGAAATATAATTTAGTGCTAGTCATTTATAATTGATTATTTATATGTGTTATTTTTATTTTAATTTGATATATGTATCGCCTCTGTACTTAGAATACTTCTTGAGCTATTTCATACCGGCTAGGTCATAGTTCGGGAGTGCTTGATAATGAACATACGCAACTAAAATTCGCCTAAAAATATAATTTAGTGCCAGTCCTTTATATTTGATTATTTATATGTGTTATTTTTACTTTCATTTGATATATGTATCGCCTCTGTACTTAGAATACTTCTTGAGCTATTTCATACCGGCTAGGTCATAGTTCGGGAGTGCTTAATAATGAACATTCGCAACTAAAATTCGCCTAAAAATATAATTTAGTGCCAGTCCTTTATATTTGATTATTTATATGTGTTATTTTTACTTTCATTTGATATATGTATCGCCCCTGTACTTAGAATACTTCTTGAGCTATTTCATACCGGCTAGGTCATAGTTCGGGAGTGCTTGATAATGAACATTCGCAACTAAAATTCGGCTAGAAATATAATTTAGTGCCAGTCCTTTATAATTGATTATTTATGTGTTATTTTTACTTTAATTTGATATATGTATCGCCTCTGTACTTAGGATACTTCTTGAGCTATTTCATACCGGCTAGGTCATAGTTCGGGAGTGCTTGATAATGAACATTCGCAACTAAAATTCGGCTAGAAATATAATTTAGTGCCAGTCATTTATAATTGATTATTTATATGTGTTATTTTTATTTTAATTTGATATATGTATCGCCTCTGTACTTAGAATACTTCTTGAGCTATTTCATACCGGCTGGGTCATAGTTCGGGAGTGCTTGATAATGAACATTCGCAACTAAAATTCGGCTAGGAATATAAGTTAGTGCCATTCCTTTATAATTGATTATTTATGTGTTATTTTTACTTTAATTTGATATATGTATCGCCTCTGTACTTAGGATACTTCTTGAGCTATTTCATACCGGCTAGGTCATAGTTCGGGAGTGCTTGATAATGAACATTCGCAACTAAAATTCGCCTAAAAATATAATTTAGTGCCAGTCCTTTATAATTGATTATTGATATGTGTTATTTTTACTTTCATTTGATATATGTATCGCCTCTGTACTTAGAATACTTCTTGAGCTATTTCATACCGGCTAGGTCATAGTTCGGGAGTGCTTGATAATGAACATTCGCAACTAAAATTTGCCTAAAAATATAATTTAGTGCCAGTCCTTTATATTTGATTATTTATATGTGTTATTTTTACTTTCATTTGATATATGTATCGCCTCTGTACTTAGAATACTTCTTGAGCTATTTCATACCGGCTAGGTCATAATTCGGGAGTGCTTGATAATGAACATTCGCAACTAAAATTCGCCTAAAAATATAATTTAGTGCCAGTCATTTATATTTGATTATTTATATGTGTTATTTTTACTTTCATTTGATATATGTATCGCCCCTGTACTTAGAATACTTCTTGAGCTATTTCATACCGGCTAGGTCATAGTTCGGGAGTGCTTGATAATGAACATTCGCAACTAAAATTCGCCTAAAAATATAATTTAGTGCCAGTCCTTTATAATTGATTATTTATGTGTTATTTTTACTTTAATTTGATATATGTATCGCCTCTGTACTTAGGATACTTCTTGAGCTATTTCATACCGGCTAGGTCATAGTTCGGGAGTGCTTGATAATGAACATTTGCAACTAAAATTCGGCTAGAAATATAATTTAGTGCTAGTCATTTATAATTGATTATTTATATGTGTTATTTTTATTTTAATTTGATATATGTATCGCCTCTGTACTTAGAATACTTCTTGAGCTATTTCATACCGGCTAGGTCATAGTTCGGGAGTGCTTGATAATGAACATTCGCAACTAAAATTCGCCTAAAAATATAATTTAGTGCCAGTCCTTTATAATTGATTATTTATATGTGTTATTTTTACTTTCATTTGATATATGTATCGCCCCTGTACTTAGGATACTTCTTGAGCTATTTCATACCGGCTAGGTCATAGTTCGGGAGTGCTTGATAATGAACATTTGCAACTAAAATTCGGCTAGAAATATAATTTAGTGCTAGTCATTTATAATTGATTATTTATATGTGTTATTTTTATTTTAATTTGATATATGTATCGCCTCTGTACTTAGAATACTTCTTGAGCTATTTCATACCGGCTAGGTCATAGTTCGGGAGTGCTTGATAATGAACATTCGCAACTAAAATTCGCCTAAAAATATAATTTAGTGCCAGTCCTTTATAATTGATTATTTATATGTGTTATTTTTACTTTCATTTGATATATGTATCGCCTCTGTACTTAGGATACTTCTTGAGCTATTTCATACCGGCTAGGTCATAGTTCGGGAGTGCTTGATAATGAACATTTGCAACTAAAATTCGGCTAGAAATATAATTTAGTGCTAGTCATTTATAATTGATTATTTATATGTGTTATTTTTATTTTAATTTGATATATGTATCGCCTCTGTACTTAGAATACTTCTTGAGCTATTTCATACCGGCTAGGTCATAGTTCGGGAGTGCTTGATAATGAACATTCGCAACTAAAATTCGGCTAGAAATATAATTTAGTGCCAGTCCTTTATAATTGATTATTTATGTGTTATTTTTACTTTAATTTGATATATGTATCGCCTCTGTACTTAGGATACTTCTTGAGCTATTTCATACCGGCTAGGTCATAGTTCGGGAGTGCTTGATAATGAACATTCGCAACTAAAATTCGGCTAGAAATATAATTTAGTGCCAGTCATTTATAATTGATTATTTATATGTGTTATTTTTAATTTATTTTGATATATGTATCGCCTCTGTACTTAGAATACTTCTTGAGCTATTTCATACCGGCTAGGTCATAGTTCGGGAGTGCTTGATAATGAACATACGCAACTAAAATTCGCCTAAAAATATAATTTAGTGCCAGTCCTTTATATTTGATTATTTATATGTGTTATTTTTACTTTCATTTGATATATGTATCGCCTCTGTACTTAGAATACTTCTTGAGCTATTTCATACCGGCTAGGTCATAGTTCGGGAGTGCTTGATAATGAACATTCGCAACTAAAATTCGGCTAGAAATATAATTTAGTGCCAGTCATTTATAATTGATTATTTATATGTGTTATTTTTAATTTATTTTGATATATGTATCGCCTCTGTACTTAGGATACTTCTTGAGCTATTTCATACCGGCTAGGTCATAGTTCGGGAGTGCTTGATAATGAACATTCGCAATTAAAATTCGGCTAGAAATATAATTTAGTGCTAGTCATTTATAATTGATTATTTATATGTGTTATTTTTATTTTAATTTGATATATGTATCGCCTCTGTACTTAGAATACTTCTTGAGCTATTTCATACCGGCTAGGTCATAGTTCGGGAGTGCTTGATAATGAACATACGCAACTAAAATTCGCCTAAAAATATAATTTAGTGCCAGTCCTTTATATTTGATTATTTATATGTGTTATTTTTACTTTCATTTGATATATGTATCGCCTCTGTACTTAGAATACTTCTTGAGCTATTTCATACCGGCTAGGTCATAGTTCGGGAGTGCTTAATAATGAACATTCGCAACTAAAATTCGCCTAAAAATATAATTTAGTGCCAGTCCTTTATATTTGATTATTTATATGTGTTATTTTTACTTTCATTTGATATATGTATCGCCCCTGTACTTAGAATACTTCTTGAGCTATTTCATACCGGCTAGGTCATAGTTCGGGAGTGCTTGATAATGAACATTCGCAACTAAAATTCGGCTAGAAATATAATTTAGTGCCAGTCCTTTATAATTGATTATTTATGTGTTATTTTTACTTTAATTTGATATATGTATCGCCTCTGTACTTAGGATACTTCTTGAGCTATTTCATACCGGCTAGGTCATAGTTCGGGAGTGCTTGATAATGAACATTCGCAACTAAAATTCGGCTAGAAATATAATTTAGTGCCAGTCATTTATAATTGATTATTTATATGTGTTATTTTTATTTTAATTTGATATATGTATCGCCTCTGTACTTAGAATACTTCTTGAGCTATTTCATACCGGCTGGGTCATAGTTCGGGAGTGCTTGATAATGAACATTCGCAACTAAAATTCGGCTAGGAATATAAGTTAGTGCCATTCCTTTATAATTGATTATTTATGTGTTATTTTTACTTTAATTTGATATATGTATCGCCTCTGTACTTAGGATACTTCTTGAGCTATTTCATACCGGCTAGGTCATAGTTCGGGAGTGCTTGATAATGAACATTCGCAACTAAAATTCGCCTAAAAATATAATTTAGTGCCAGTCCTTTATAATTGATTATTGATATGTGTTATTTTTACTTTCATTTGATATATGTATCGCCTCTGTACTTAGAATACTTCTTGAGCTATTTCATACCGGCTAGGTCATAGTTCGGGAGTGCTTGATAATGAACATTCGCAACTAAAATTTGCCTAAAAATATAATTTAGTGCCAGTCCTTTATATTTGATTATTTATATGTGTTATTTTTACTTTCATTTGATATATGTATCGCCTCTGTACTTAGAATACTTCTTGAGCTATTTCATACCGGCTAGGTCATAATTCGGGAGTGCTTGATAATGAACATTCGCAACTAAAATTCGCCTAAAAATATAATTTAGTGCCAGTCATTTATATTTGATTATTTATATGTGTTATTTTTACTTTCATTTGATATATGTATCGCCCCTGTACTTAGAATACTTCTTGAGCTATTTCATACCGGCTAGGTCATAGTTCGGGAGTGCTTGATAATGAACATTCGCAACTAAAATTCGCCTAAAAATATAATTTAGTGCCAGTCCTTTATAATTGATTATTTATGTGTTATTTTTACTTTAATTTGATATATGTATCGCCTCTGTACTTAGGATACTTCTTGAGCTATTTCATACCGGCTAGGTCATAGTTCGGGAGTGCTTGATAATGAACATTTGCAACTAAAATTCGGCTAGAAATATAATTTAGTGCTAGTCATTTATAATTGATTATTTATATGTGTTATTTTTATTTTAATTTGATATATGTATCGCCTCTGTACTTAGAATACTTCTTGAGCTATTTCATACCGGCTAGGTCATAGTTCGGGAGTGCTTGATAATGAACATTCGCAACTAAAATTCGCCTAAAAATATAATTTAGTGCCAGTCCTTTATAATTGATTATTTATATGTGTTATTTTTACTTTCATTTGATATATGTATCGCCCCTGTACTTAGGATACTTCTTGAGCTATTTCATACCGGCTAGGTCATAGTTCGGGAGTGCTTGATAATGAACATTTGCAACTAAAATTCGGCTAGAAATATAATTTAGTGCTAGTCATTTATAATTGATTATTTATATGTGTTATTTTTATTTTAATTTGATATATGTATCGCCTCTGTACTTAGAATACTTCTTGAGCTATTTCATACCGGCTAGGTCATAGTTCGGGAGTGCTTGATAATGAACATTCGCAACTAAAATTCGCCTAAAAATATAATTTAGTGCCAGTCCTTTATAATTGATTATTTATATGTGTTATTTTTACTTTCATTTGATATATGTATCGCCTCTGTACTTAGGATACTTCTTGAGCTATTTCATACCGGCTAGGTCATAGTTCGGGAGTGCTTGATAATGAACATTTGCAACTAAAATTCGGCTAGAAATATAATTTAGTGCTAGTCATTTATAATTGATTATTTATATGTGTTATTTTTATTTTAATTTGATATATGTATCGCCTCTGTACTTAGAATACTTCTTGAGCTATTTCATACCGGCTAGGTCATAGTTCGGGAGTGCTTGATAATGAACATTCGCAACTAAAATTCGGCTAGAAATATAATTTAGTGCCAGTCCTTTATAATTGATTATTTATGTGTTATTTTTACTTTAATTTGATATATGTATCGCCTCTGTACTTAGGATACTTCTTGAGCTATTTCATACCGGCTAGGTCATAGTTCGGGAGTGCTTGATAATGAACATTCGCAACTAAAATTCGGCTAGAAATATAATTTAGTGCCAGTCATTTATAATTGATTATTTATATGTGTTATTTTTAATTTATTTTGATATATGTATCGCCTCTGTACTTAGAATACTTCTTGAGCTATTTCATACCGGCTGGGTCATAGTTCGGGAGTGCTTGATAATGAACATTCGCAACTAAAATTCGGCTAGGAATATAAGTTAGTGCCAGTCCTTTATAATTGATTATTTATGTGTTATTTTTACTTTCATTTGATATATGTGTCGCCTCTGTACTTAGAATACTTCTTGAGCTATTTAATACCGGCTAGGTCATAGTTCGGGAGTGCTTGATAATGAACATTCGCAACTAAAATTCGCCTAAAAATATAATTTAGTGCCAGTCCTTTATAATTGATTATTTATGTGTTATTTTTACTTTAATTAGATATATGTATCGCCTCTGTACTTAGGATACTTCTTGAGCTATTCCATACCGGCTAGGTCATAGTTCGGGAGTGCTTGATAATGAACATTCGCAACTAAAATTCGCCTAAAAATATAATTTAGTGCCAGTCCTTTATAATTGATTATTTATATGTGTTATTTTTACTTTCATTTGATATATGTATCGCCCCTGTACTTAGAATACTTCTTGAGCTATTTCATACTGTCTAGGTCATAGTTCGGGAGTGCTTGATAATGAACATTCGCAACTAAAATTCGCCTAAAAATATAATTTAGTGCCAGTCCTTTATATTTGATTATTTATATGTGTTATTTTTACTTTCATTTGATATATGTATCGCCTCTGTACTTAGGATACTTCTTGAGCTATTTCATACCGGCTAGGTCATAGTTCGGGAGTGCTTGATAATGAACATTCGCAACTAAAATTCGCCTAAAAATATAATTTAGTGCCAGTCCTTTATAATTGATTATTTATGTGTTATTTTTACTTTAATTTGATATATGTATCGCCTCTGTACTTAGGATACTTCTTGAGCTATTTCATACCGGCTAGGTCATAGTTCGGGAGTGCTTGATAATGAACATTTGCAACTAAAATTCGGCTAGAAATATAATTTAGTGCTAGTCATTTATAATTGATTGTTTATATGTGTTATTTTTATTTTAATTTGATATATGTATCGCCTCTGTACTTAGAATACTTCTTGAGCTATTTCATACTGTCTAGGTCATAGTTCGGGAGTGCTTGATAATGAACATTCGCAACTAAAATTCGCCTAAAAATATAATTTAGTGCCAGTCCTTTATATTTGATTATTTATATGTGTTATTTTTACTTTCATTTGATATATGTATCGCCTCTGTACTTAGAATACTTCTTGAGCTATTTCATACCGGCTAGGTCATAGTTCGGGAGTGCTTGATAATGAACATTTGCAACTAAAATTCGCCTAAAAATATAATTTAGTGCCAGTCTTTTATAATTGATTATTTATGTGTTATTTTTACTTTAATTTGATATATGTATCGCCTCTGTACTTAGGATACTTCTTGAGCTATTTCATACTGTCTAGGTCATAGTTCGGGAGTGCTTGATAATGAACATTCGCAACTAAAATTCGCCTAAAAATATAATTTAGTGCCAGTCCTTTATATTTGATTATTTATATGTGTTATTTTTACTTTCATTTGATATATGTATCGCCCCTGTACTTAGAATACTTCTTGAGCTATTTCATACCGGCTAGGTCATAGTTCGGGAGTGCTTGATAATGAACATTTGCAACTAAAATTCGTCTAAAAATATAATTTAGTGCCAGTCTTTTATAATTGATTATTTATGTGTTATTTTTACTTTAATTTGATATATGTATCGCCTCTGTACTTAGGATACTTCTTGAGCTATTTCATACCGGCTAGGTCATAGTTCGGGAGTGCTTGATAATGAACATTTGCAACTAAAATTCGGCTAGAAATATAATTTAGTGCTAGTCATTTATAATTGATTATTTATATGTGTTATTTTTATTTTAATTTGATATATGTATCGCCTCTGTACTTAGAATACTTCTTGAGCTATTTCATACCGGCTAGGTCATAGTTCGGGAGTGCTTGATAATGAACATTCGCAACTAAAATTCGCCTAAAAATATAATTTAGTGCCAGTCCTTTATAATTGATTATTTATATGTGTTATTTTTACTTTCATTTGATATATGTATCGCCCCTGTACTTAGAATACTTCTTGAGCTATTTCATACCGGCTAGGTCATAGTTCGGGAGTGCTTGATAATGAACATTTGCAACTAAAATTCGCCTAAAAATATAATTTAGTGCCAGTCCTTTATAATTGATTATTTATATGTGTTATTTTTACTTTCATTTGATATATGTATCGCCTCTGTACTTAGAATACTTCTTGAGCTATTTCATACCGGCTAGGTCATAGTTCGGGAGTGCTTGATAATGAACATTCGCAACTAAAATTCGCCTAAAAATATAATTTAGTGCCAGTCCTTTATAATTGATTATTTATATGTGTTATTTTTACTTTCATTTGATATATGTATCGCCCCTGTACTTAGAATACTTCTTGAGCTATTTCATACCGGTTAGGTCATAGTTCGGGAGTGCTTGATAATGAACATGCGCAACTAAAATTCGCTTAAAAATATAATTTAGTGCCAGTCCTTTATAATTGATTATTTATATGTGTTATTTTTACTTTTATTTGATATATGTATCGCCCCTGTACTTAGAATACTTCTTGAGCTATTTCATACCGGCTAGGTCATATTTCGGGAGTGCTGGATAATGAACATTCGCAACTAAAATTCGGCTAGAAATATAATTTAGTGCCAGTCCATTATAATTGATTATTTATATATGTTATTTTTACTTTCGTTTGATATATGTATCGCCTCTGTACTTAGTATACTTGTTGAGCTATTTCATACCGGCTAGGTCATAGTTCGGAAGTGCTTGATAATGAACATTCGCAACTAAAATTCGGCTAGGAATATAATTTAGTGCCAGTCCTTTATAATTGATTATTTATGTGTTATTTTTACTTTCATTTGATATATGTATCGCCTCTGTACTTAGAATACTTCTTGAGCTATTTCATACCGGCTAGGTTATAGTTCGGGAGTGCTTGATAATGAACATTCGCAACTAAAATTCGCCTAAAAATATAATTTAGTGCCAGTCCTTTATAATTGATTATTTATATGTGTTATTTTTACTTTCATTTGATATATGTATCGCCCCTGTACTTAGAATACTTCTTGAGCTATTTCATACCGGCTAGGTCATAGTTCGGGAGTGCTTGATAATGAACATTCGCAACTAAAATTCGGCTAGAAATATAATTTAGTGCCAGTCCTTTATAATTGATTATTTATGTGTTATTTTTACTTTAATTTGATATATGTATCGCCTGTGTACTTAGGATACTTCTTGAGCTATTTCATACCGGCTAGGTCATAGTTCGGGAGTGCTTGATAATGAACATTCGCAACTAAAATTCGGCTAGAAATATAATTTAGTGCCAGTCATTTTTAATTGATTATTTATATGTGTTATTTTTGTTTTAATTTGATATATGTATCGCCTCTGTATTTAGGATACTTCTTGAGCTATTTCATACCGGCTAGGTCATAGTTCGGGAGTGCTTGATAATGAACATTCGCAACTAAAATTCGGCTAGAAATATAATTTAGTGCCAGTCATTTATAATTGATTATTTATATGTGTTATTTTTATTTTAATTTGATATATGTATCGCCTTTGTACTTAGAATACTTCTTGAGCTATTTCATACCGGCTAGGTCATAGTTCGGGAGTGCTTGATAATGAACATTCGCAACTAAAATTCGGCTAGAAATATAATTTAGTGCCAGTCATTTATAATTGATTATTTATATGTGTTATTTTTATTTTAATTTGATATATGTATCGCCTTTGTACTTAGAATACTTCTTGAGCTATTTCATACCGGCTAGGTCATAGTTCGGGAGTGCTTGATAATGAACATTCGCAACTAAAATTCGGCTAGGAATATCATTTAGTGCCAGTCCTTTATAATTGATTATTTATGTGTTATTTTTACTTTAATTTGATATATGTATCGCCTCTGTACTTAGGATACTTCTTGAGCTATTTCATACCGGCTAGGTCATAGTTCGGGAGTGCTTGATAATGAACATTCGCAACTAAAATTCGCCTAAAAATATAATTTAGTGCCAGTCCTTTATATTTGATTATTTATATGTGTTATTTTTACTTTCATTTGATATATGTATCGCCTCTGTACTTAGAATACTTCTTGAGCTATTTCATACCGGCTAGGTTATAGTTCGGGAGTGCTTGATAATGAACATTCGCAACTAAAATTCGCCTAAAAATATAATTTAGTGCCAGTCCTTTATAATTGATTATTTATATGTGTTATTTTTACTTTCATTTGATATATGTATCGCCCCTGTACTTAGAATACTTCTTGAGCTATTTCATACCGGCTAGGTCATAGTTCGGGAGTGCTTGATAATGAACATTCGCAACTAAAATTCGGCTAGAAATATAATTTAGTGCCAGTCATTTTTAATTGATTATTTATATGTATTATTTTTGTTTTAATTTGATATATGTATCGCCTCTGTACTTAGGATACTTCTTGAGCTATTTCATACCGGCTAGGTCATAGTTCGGGAGTGCTTGATAATGAACATTCGCAACTAAAATTCGGCTAGAAATATAATTTAGTGCCAGTCCTTTATAATTGATTATTTATGTGTTATTTTTACTTTAATTTGATATATGTATCGCCTGTGTACTTAGGATACTTCTTGAGCTATTTCATACCGGCTAGGTCATAGTTCGGGAGTGCTTGATAATGAACATTCGCAACTAAAATTCGCCTAAAAATATAATTTAGTGCCAGTCCTTTATAATTGATTATTTATGTGTTATTTTTACTTTAATTTGATATATGTATCGCCTCTGTACTTAGGATACTTCTTGAGCTATTTCATACCGGCTAGGTCATAGTTCGGGAGTGCTTGATAATGAACATTTGCAACTAAAATTCGGCTAGAAATATAATTTAGTGCTAGTCATTTATAATTGATTATTTATATGTGTTATTTTTATTTTAATTTGATATATGTATCGCCTCTGTACTTAGAATACTTCTTGAGCTATTTCATACCGGCTAGGTCATAGTTCGGGAGTGCTTGATAATGAACATTCGCAACTAAAATTCGCCTAAAAATATAATTTAGTGCCAGTCCTTTATAATTGATTATTTATATGTGTTATTTTTACTTTCATTTGATATATGTATCGCCCCTGTACTTAGAATACTTCTTGAGCTATTTCATACCGGCTAGGTCATAGTTCGGGAGTGCTTGATAATGAACATTCGCAACTAAAATTCGCCTAAAAATATAATTTAGTGCCAGTCCTTTATATTTGATTATTTATATGTGTTATTTTTACTTTCATTTGATATATGTATCGCCTCTGTACTTAGAATACTTCTTGAGCTATTTCATACCGGCTAGGTCATAATTCGGGAGTGCTTGATAATGAACATTCGCAACTAAAATTCGCCTAAAAATATAATTTAGTGCCAGTCATTTATATTTGATTATTTATATGTGTTATTTTTACTTTCATTTGATATATGTATCGCCCCTGTACTTAGAATACTTCTTGAGCTATTTCATACCGGCTAGGTCATAGTTCGGGAGTGCTTGATAATGAACATTTGCAACTAAAATTCGCCTAAAAATATAATTTAGTGCCAGTCTTTTATAATTGATTATTTATGTGTTATTTTTACTTTAATTTGATATATGTATCGCCTCTGTACTTAGGATACTTCTTGAGCTATTTCATACCGGCTAGGTCATAGTTCGGGAGTGCTTGATAATGAACATTTGCAACTAAAATTCGGCTAGAAATATAATTTAGTGCTAGTCATTTATAATTGATTATTTATATGTGTTATTTTTATTTTAATTTGATATATGTATCGCCTCTGTACTTAGAATACTTCTTGAGCTATTTCATACCGGCTAGGTCATAGTTCGGGAGTGCTTGATAATGAACATTCGCAACTAAAATTCGCCTAAAAATATAATTTAGTGCCAGTCCTTTATATTTGATTATTTATATGTGTTATTTTTACTTTCATTTGATATATGTATCGCCCCTGTACTTAGAATACTTCTTGAGCTATTTCATACCGGCTAGGTCATAGTTCGGGAGTGCTTGATAATGAACATTTGCAACTAAAATTCGCCTAAAAATATAATTTAGTGCCAGTCCTTTATAATTGATTATTTATATGTGTTATTTTTACTTTCATTTGATATATGTATCGCCCCTGTACTTAGAATACTTCTTGAGCTATTTCATACCGGTTAGGTCATAGTTCGGGAGTGCTTGATAATGAACATTCGCAACTAAAATTCGCTTAAAAATATAATTTAGTGCCAGTCCTTTATAATTGATTATTTATATGTGTTATTTTTACTTTTATTTGATATATGTATCGCCCCTGTACTTAGAATACTTCTTGAGCTATTTCATACCGGCTAGGTCATATTTCGGGAGTGCTTGATAATGAACATTCGCAACTAAAATTCGGCTAGAAATATAATTTAGTGCCAGTCCATTATAATTGATTATTTATATATGTTATTTTTACTTTCGTTTGATATATGTATCGCCTCTGTACTTAGTATACTTGTTGAGCTATTTCATACCGGCTAGGTCATAGTTCGGAAGTGCTTGATAATGAACATTCGCAACTAAAATTCGGCTAGGAATATAATTTAGTGCCAGTCCTTTATAATTGATTATTTATGTGTTATTTTTACTTTCATTTGATATATGTATCGCCTCTGTACTTAGAATACTTCTTGAGCTATTTCATACCGGCTAGGTTATAGTTCGGGAGTGCTTGATAATGAACATTCGCAACTAAAATTCGCCTAAAAATATAATTTAGTGCCAGTCCTTTATAATTGATTATTTATATGTGTTATTTTTACTTTCATTTGATATATGTATCGCCCCTGTACTTAGAATACTTCTTGAGCTATTTCATACCGGCTAGGTCATAGTTCGGGAGTGCTTGATAATGAACATTCGCAACTAAAATTCGGCTAGAAATATAATTTAGTGCCAGTCCTTTATAATTGATTATTTATGTGTTATTTTTACTTTAATTTGATATATGTATCGCCTCTGTACTTAGAATACTTCTTGAGCTATTTCATACCGGCTAGGTCATAGTTCGGGAGTGCTTGATAATGAACATTCGCAACTAAAATTCGGCTAGAAATATAATTTAGTGCCAGTCCTTTATAATTGATTATTTATGTGTTATTTTTACTTTAATTTGATATATGTATCGCCTGTGTACTTAGGATACTTCTTGAGCTATTTCATACCGGCTAGGTCATAGTTCGGGAGTGCTTGATAATGAACATTCGCAACTAAAATTCGCCTAAAAATATAATTTAGTGCCAGTCCTTTATAATTGATTATTTATGTGTTATTTTTACTTTAATTTGATATATGTATCGCCTCTGTACTTAGGATACTTCTTGAGCTATTTCATACCGGCTAGGTCATAGTTCGGGAGTGCTTGATAATGAACATTTGCAACTAAAATTCGGCTAGAAATATAATTTAGTGCTAGTCATTTATAATTGATTATTTATATGTGTTATTTTTATTTTAATTTGATATATGTATCGCCTCTGTACTTAGAATACTTCTTGAGCTATTTCATACCGGCTAGGTCATAGTTCGGGAGTGCTTGATAATGAACATTCGCAACTAAAATTCGCCTAAAAATATAATTTAGTGCCAGTCCTTTATAATTGATTATTTATATGTGTTATTTTTACTTTCATTTGATATATGTATCGCCCCTGTACTTAGAATACTTCTTGAGCTATTTCATACCGGCTAGGTCATAGTTCGGGAGTGCTTGATAATGAACATTCGCAACTAAAATTCGCCTAAAAATATAATTTAGTGCCAGTCCTTTATATTTGATTATTTATATGTGTTATTTTTACTTTCATTTGATATATGTATCGCCTCTGTACTTAGAATACTTCTTGAGCTATTTCATACCGGCTAGGTCATAATTCGGGAGTGCTTGATAATGAACATTCGCAACTAAAATTCGCCTAAAAATATAATTTAGTGCCAGTCATTTATATTTGATTATTTATATGTGTTATTTTTACTTTCATTTGATATATGTATCGCCCCTGTACTTAGAATACTTCTTGAGCTATTTCATACCGGCTAGGTCATAGTTCGGGAGTGCTTGATAATGAACATTTGCAACTAAAATTCGCCTAAAAATATAATTTAGTGCCAGTCTTTTATAATTGATTATTTATGTGTTATTTTTACTTTAATTTGATATATGTATCGCCTCTGTACTTAGGATACTTCTTGAGCTATTTCATACCGGCTAGGTCATAGTTCGGGAGTGCTTGATAATGAACATTTGCAACTAAAATTCGGCTAGAAATATAATTTAGTGCTAGTCATTTATAATTGATTATTTATATGTGTTATTTTTATTTTAATTTGATATATGTATCGCCTCTGTACTTAGAATACTTCTTGAGCTATTTCATACCGGCTAGGTCATAGTTCGGGAGTGCTTGATAATGAACATTCGCAACTAAAATTCGCCTAAAAATATAATTTAGTGCCAGTCCTTTATAATTGATTATTTATATGTGTTATTTTTACTTTCATTTGATATATGTATCGCCCCTGTACTTAGAATACTTCTTGAGCTATTTCATACCGGCTAGGTCATAGTTCGGGAGTGCTTGATAATGAACATTTGCAACTAAAATTCGCCTAAAAATATAATTTAGTGCCAGTCCTTTATAATTGATTATTTATATGTGTTATTTTTACTTTCATTTGATATATGTATCGCCTCTGTACTTAGAATACTTCTTGAGCTATTTCATACCGGCTAGGTCATAGTTCGGGAGTGCTTGATAATGAACATTCGCAACTAAAATTCGCCTAAAAATATAATTTAGTGCCAGTCCTTTATAATTGATTATTTATATGTGTTATTTTTACTTTCATTTGATATATGTATCGCCCCTGTACTTAGAATACTTCTTGAGCTATTTCATACCGGTTAGGTCATAGTTCGGGAGTGCTTGATAATGAACATGCGCAACTAAAATTCGCTTAAAAATATAATTTAGTGCCAGTCCTTTATAATTGATTATTTATATGTGTTATTTTTACTTTTATTTGATATATGTATCGCCCCTGTACTTAGAATACTTCTTGAGCTATTTCATACCGGCTAGGTCATATTTCGGGAGTGCTTGATAATGAACATTCGCAACTAAAATTCGGCTAGAAATATAATTTAGTGCCAGTCCATTATAATTGATTATTTATATATGTTATTTTTACTTTCGTTTGATATATGTATCGCCTCTGTACTTAGTATACTTGTTGAGCTATTTCATACCGGCTAGGTCATAGTTCGGAAGTGCTTGATAATGAACATTCGCAACTAAAATTCGGCTAGGAATATAATTTAGTGCCAGTCCTTTATAATTGATTATTTATGTGTTATTTTTACTTTCATTTGATATATGTATCGCCTCTGTACTTAGAATACTTCTTGAGCTATTTCATACCGGCTAGGTTATAGTTCGGGAGTGCTTGATAATGAACATTCGCAACTAAAATTCGCCTAAAAATATAATTTAGTGCCAGTCCTTTATAATTGATTATTTATATGTGTTATTTTTACTTTCATTTGATATATGTATCGCCCCTGTACTTAGAATACTTCTTGAGCTATTTCATACCGGCTAGGTCATAGTTCGGGAGTGCTTGATAATGAACATTCGCAACTAAAATTCGGCTAGAAATATAATTTAGTGCCAGTCCTTTATAATTGATTATTTATGTGTTATTTTTACTTTAATTTGATATATGTATCGCCTGTGTACTTAGGATACTTCTTGAGCTATTTCATACCGGCTAGGTCATAGTTCGGGAGTGCTTGATAATGAACATTCGCAACTAAAATTCGGCTAGAAATATAATTTAGTGCCAGTCATTTTTAATTGATTATTTATATGTGTTATTTTTGTTTTAATTTGATATATGTATCGCCTCTGTATTTAGGATACTTCTTGAGCTATTTCATACCGGCTAGGTCATAGTTCGGGAGTGCTTGATAATGAACATTCGCAACTAAAATTCGGCTAGAAATATAATTTAGTGCCAGTCATTTATAATTGATTATTTATATGTGTTATTTTTACTTTAATTTGATATATGTATCGCCTCTGTACTTAGGATACTTTTTGAGCTATTTCATACCGGCTAGGTCATAGTTCGGGAGTGCTTGATAATGAACATTCGCAACTAAAATTCGGCTAGAAATATTATTTAGTGCCAGTCATTTTTAATTGATTATTTATATGTGTTATTTTTGTTTTAATTTGATATATGTATCGCCTCTGTATTTAGGATACTTCTTGAGCTATTTCATACCGGCTAGGTCATAGTTCGGGAGTGCTTGATAATGAACATTCGCAACTAAAATTCGGCTAGAAATATAATTTAGTGCCAGTCATTTATAATTGATTATTTATATGTGTTATTTTTACTTTAATTTGATATATGTATCGCCTTTGTACTTAGAATACTTCTTGAGCTATTTCATACCGGCTAGGTCATAGTTCGGGAGTGCTTGATAATGAACATTCGCAACTAAAATTCGGCTAGAAATATAATTTAGTGCCAGTCATTTATAATTGATTATTTATATGTGTTATTTTTATTTTAATTTGATATATGTATCGCCTTTGTACTTAGAATACTTCTTGAGCTATTTCATACCGGCTAGGTCATAGTTCGGGAGTGCTTGATAATGAACATTCGCAACTAAAATTCGGCTAGGAATATCATTTAGTGCCAGTCCTTTATAATTGATTATTTATGTGTTATTTTTACTTTAATTTGATATATGTATCGCCTCTGTACTTAGGATACTTTTTGAGCTATTTCATACCGGCTAGGTCATAGTTCGGGAGTGCTTGATAATGAACATTCGCAACTAAAATTCGCCTAAAAATATAATTTAGTGCCAGTCCTTTATATTTGATTATTTATATGTGTTATTTTTACTTTCATTTGATATATGTATCGCCCCTGTACTTAGAATACTTCTTGAGCTATTTCATACCGGCTAGGTCATAGTTCGGGAGTGCTTGATAATGAACATTCGCAACTAAAATTCGGCTAGAAATATAATTTAGTGCCAGTCATTTTTAATTGATTATTTATATGTGTTATTTTTGTTTTAATTTGATATATGTATCGCCTCTGTACTTAGGATACTTCTTGAGCTATTTCATACCGGCTAGGTCATAGTTCGGGAGTGCTTGATAATGAACATTCGCAACTAAAATTCGGCTAGAAATATAATTTAGTGCCAGTCCTTTATAATTGATTATTTATGTGTTATTTTTACTTTAATTTGATATATGTATCGCCTGTGTACTTAGGATACTTCTTGAGCTATTTCATACCGGCTAGGTCATAGTTCGGGAGTGCTTGATAATGAACATTCGCAACTAAAATTCGGCTAGAAATATAATTTAGTGCCAGTCATTTTTAATTGATTATTTATATGTGTTATTTTTGTTTTAATTTGATATATGTATCGCCTCTGTACTTAGGATACTTCTTGAGCTATTTCATACCGGCTAGGTCATAGTTCGGGAGTGCTTGATAATGAACATTCGCAACTAAAATTCGGCTAGAAATATAATTTAGTGCCAGTCATTTATAATTGATTATTTATATGTGTTATTTTTATTTTAATTTGATATATGTATCGCCTTTGTACTTAGAATACTTCTTGAGCTATTTCATACCGGCTAGGTCATAGTTCGGGAGTGCTTGATAATGAACATTCGCAACTAAAATTCGGCTAGAAATATAATTTAGTGCCAGTCATTTATAATTGATTATTTATATGTGTTATTTTTATTTTAATTTGATATATGTATCGCCTTTGTACTTAGAATACTTCTTGAGCTATTTCATACCGGCTAGGTCATAGTTCGGGAGTGCTTGATAATGAACATTCGCAACTAAAATTCGGCTAGGAATATCATTTAGTGCCATTCCTTTATAATTGATTATTTATGTGTTATTTTTACTTTAATTTGATATATGTATCGCCTCTGTACTTAGGATACTTCTTGAGCTATTTCATACCGGCTAGGTCATAGTTCGGGAGTGCTTGATAATGAACATTCGCAACTAAAATTCGCCTAAAAATATAATTTAGTGCCAGTCCTTTATATTTGATTATTTATATGTGTTATTTTTACTTTCATTTGATATATGTATCGCCTCTGTACTTAGAATACTTCTTGAGCTATTTCATACCGGCTAGGTCATAGTTCGGGAGTGCTTGATAATGAACATTCGCAACTAAAATTCGCCTAAAAATATAATTTAGTGCCAGTCCTTTATATTTGATTATTTATATGTGTTATTTTTACTTTCATTTGATATATGTATCGCCTCTGTACTTAGAATACTTCTTGAGCTATTTCATACCGGCTAGGTCATAATTCGGGAGTGCTTGATAATGAACATTCGCAACTAAAATTCGCCTAAAAATATAATTTAGTGCCAGTCATTTATATTTGATTATTTATATGTGTTATTTTTACTTTCATTTGATATATGTATCGCCCCTGTACTTAGAATACTTCTTGAGCTATTTCATACCGGCTAGGTCATAGTTCGGGAGTGCTTGATAATGAACATTCGCAACTAAAATTCGCCTAAAAATATAATTTAGTGCCAGTCCTTTATAATTGATTATTTATGTGTTATTTTTACTTTAATTTGATATATGTATCGCCTCTGTACTTAGGATACTTCTTGAGCTATTTCATACCGGCTAGGTCATTGTTCGGGAGTGCTTGATAATGAACATTTGCAACTAAAATTCGGCTAGAAATATAATTTAGTGCTAGTCATTTATAATTGATTATTTATATGTGTTATTTTTATTTTAATTTGATATATGTATCGCCTCTGTACTTAGAATACTTCTTGAGCTATTTCATACCGGCTAGGTCATAGTTCGGAAGTGCTTGATAATGAACATTCGCAACTAAAATTCGGCTAGGAATATAATTTAGTGCCAGTCCTTTATAATTGATTATTTATGTGTTATTTTTACTTTCATTTGATATATGTATCGCCTCTGTACTTAGAATACTTCTTGAGCTATTTCATACCGGCTAGGTCATAATTTGGGAGTGCTTGATAATGAACATTCGCAACTAAAATTCGGCTAGAAATATAATTTAGTGCCAGTCCTTTATAATTGATTATTTATGTGTTATTTTTACTTTAATTTGATATATGTATCGCCTGTGTACTTAGGATACTTCTTGAGCTATTTCATACCGGCTAGGTCATAGTTCGGGAGTGCTTGATAATGAACATTCGCAACTAAAATTCGGCTAGAAATATAATTTAGTGCCAGTCATTTATAATTGATTATTTATATGTGTTATTTTTATTTTAATTTGATATATGTATCGCTTTTGTACTTAGAATACTTCTTGAGCTATTTCATACCGGCTAGGTCATAGTTCGGGAGTGCTTGATAATGAACATTCGCAACTAAAATTCGGCTAGGAATATCATTTAGTGCCAGTCCTTTATAATTGATTATTTATGTGTTATTTTTACTTTAATTTGATATATGTATCGCCTCTGTACTTAGGATACTTCTTGAGCTATTTCATACCGGCTAGGTCATAGTTCGGGTGTGCTTGATAATGAACATTCGCAACTAAAATTCGCCTAAAAATATAATTTAGTGCCAGTCCTTTATAATTGATTATTTATATGTGTTATTTTTACTTTCATTTGATGTATGTATCGCCCCTGTACTTAGAATACTTCTTGAGCTATTTCATACCGTCTAGGTCATAGTTCGGGAGTGCTTGATAATGAACAATCGCAACTAAAATTCGCCTAAAAATATAATTTAGTGCCAGTCCTTTATATTTGATTATTTATATGTGTTATTTTTACTTTCATTTGATATATGTATCGCCTCTGTACTTAGAATACTTCTTGAGCTATTTCATACCGGCTAGGTCATAGTTCGGGAGTGCTTGATAATGAACATTCGCAACTAAAATTCGCCTAAAAATATAATTTAGTGCCAGTCCTTTATATTTGATTATTTATATGTGTTATTTTTACTTTCATTTGATATATGTATCGCCTCTGTACTTAGAATACTTCTTGAGCTATTTCATACCGGCTAGGTCATAATTCGGGAGTGCTTGATAATGAACATTCGCAACTAAAATTCGCCTAAAAATATAATTTAGTGCCAGTCATTTATATTTGATTATTTATATGTGTTATTTTTACTTTCATTTGATATATGTATCGCCCCTGTACTTAGAATACTTCTTGAGCTATTTCATACCGGCTAGGTCATAGTTCGGGAGTGCTTGATAATGAACATTCGCAACTAAAATTCGCCTAAAAATATAATTTAGTGCCAGTCCTTTATAATTGATTATTTATGTGTTATTTTTACTTTAATTTGATATATGTATCGCCTCTGTACTTAGGATACTTCTTGAGCTATTTCATACCGGCTAGGTCATTGTTCGGGAGTGCTTGATAATGAACATTTGCAACTAAAATTCGGCTAGAAATATAATTTAGTGCCAGTCCTTTATATTTGATTATTTATATGTGTTATTTTTACTTTCATTTGATATATGTATCGCCTCTGTACTTAGAATACTTCTTGAGCTATTTCATACCGGCTAGGTCATAGTTCGGGAGTGCTTGATAATGAACATTCGCAACTAAAATTCGCCTAAAAATATAATTTAGTGCCAGTCCTTTATATTTGATTATTTATATGTGTTATTTTTACTTTCATTTGATATATGTATCGCCTCTGTACTTAGAATACTTCTTGAGCTATTTCATACCGGCTAGGTCATAGTTCGGGAGTGCTTGATAATGAACATTCGCAACTAAAATTCGCCTAAAAATATAATTTAGTGCCAGTCCTTTATATTTGATTATTTATATGTGTTATTTTTACTTTCATTTGATATATGTATCGCCTCTGTACTTAGAATACTTCTTGAGCTATTTCATACCGGCTAGGTCATAATTCGGGAGTGCTTGATAATGAACATTCGCAACTAAAATTCGCCTAAAAATATAATTTAGTGCCAGTCATTTATATTTGATTATTTATATGTGTTATTTTTACTTTCATTTGATATATGTATCGCCCCTGTACTTAGAATACTTCTTGAGCTATTTCATACCGGCTAGGTCATAGTTCGGGAGTGCTTGATAATGAACATTCGCAACTAAAATTCGCCTAAAAATATAATTTAGTGCCAGTCCTTTATAATTGATTATTTATGTGTTATTTTTACTTTAATTTGATATATGTATCGCCTCTGTACTTAGGATACTTCTTGAGCTATTTCATACCGGCTAGGTCATTGTTCGGGAGTGCTTGATAATGAACATTTGCAACTAAAATTCGGCTAGAAATATAATTTAGTGCTAGTCATTTATAATTGATTATTTATATGTGTTATTTTTATTTTAATTTGATATATGTATCGCCTCTGTACTTAGAATACTTCTTGAGCTATTTCATACCGGCTAGGTCATAGTTCGGAAGTGCTTGATAATGAACATTCGCAACTAAAATTCGGCTAGGAATATAATTTAGTGCCAGTCCTTTATAATTGATTATTTATGTGTTATTTTTACTTTCATTTGATATATGTATCGCCTCTGTACTTAGAATACTTCTTGAGCTATTTCATACCGGCTAGGTCATAATTTGGGAGTGCTTGATAATGAACATTCGCAACTAAAATTCGGCTAGAAATATAATTTAGTGCCAGTCCTTTATAATTGATTATTTATGTGTTATTTTTACTTTAATTTGATATATGTATCGCCTGTGTACTTAGGATACTTCTTGAGCTATTTCATACCGGCTAGGTCATAGTTCGGGAGTGCTTGATAATGAACATTCGCAACTAAAATTCGGCTAGAAACATAATTTAGTGCCAGTCATTTATAATTGATTATTTATATGTGTTATTTTTATTTTAATTTGATATATGTATCGCTTTTGTACTTAGAATACTTCTTGAGCTATTTCATACCGGCTAGGTCATAGTTCGGGAGTGCTTGATAATGAACATTCGCAACTAAAATTCGGCTAGGAATATCATTTAGTGCCAGTCCTTTATAATTGATTATTTATGTGTTATTTTTACTTTAATTTGATATATGTATCGCCTCTGTACTTAGGATACTTCTTGAGCTATTTCATACCGGCTAGGTCATAGTTCGGGTGTGCTTGATAATGAACATTCGCAACTAAAATTCGCCTAAAAATATAATTTAGTGCCAGTCCTTTATAATTGATTATTTATATGTGTTATTTTTACTTTCATTTGATGTATGTATCGCCCCTGTACTTAGAATACTTCTTGAGCTATTTCATACCGTCTAGGTCATAGTTCGGGAGTGCTTGATAATGAACAATCGCAACTAAAATTCGCCTAAAAATATAATTTAGTGCCAGTCCTTTATATTTGATTATTTATATGTGTTATTTTTACTTTCATTTGATATATGTATCGCCTCTGTACTTAGAATACTTCTTGAGCTATTTCATACCGGCTAGGTCATAGTTCGGGAGTGCTTGATAATGAACATTCGCAACTAAAATTCGCCTAAAAATATAATTTAGTGCCAGTCCTTTATATTTGATTATTTATATGTGTTATTTTTACTTTCATTTGATATATGTATCGCCTCTGTACTTAGAATACTTCTTGAGCTATTTCATACCGGCTAGGTCATAGTTCGGGAGTGCTTGATAATGAACATTCGCAACTAAAATTCGGCTAGAAATATAATTTAGTGCCAGTCATTTATAATTGATTATTTATATGTGTTATTTTTATTTTAATTTGATATATGTATCGCCTTTGTACTTAGAATACTTCTTGAGCTATTTCATACCGGCTAGGTCATAGTTCGGGAGTGCTTGATAATGAACATTCGCAACTAAAATTCGGCTAGAAATATAATTTAGTGCCAGTCATTTATAATTGATTAATTATATGTGTTATTTTTACTTTAATTTGATATATGTATCGCCTCTGTACTTAGGATACTTCTTGAGCTATTTCATACCGGCTAGGTCATAGTTCGGGAGTGCTTGATAATGAACATTTGCAACTAAAATTCGGCTAGAAATATAATTTAGTGCTAGTCATTTATAATTGATTATTTATATGTGTTATTTTTACTTTCATTTGATATATGTATCGCCTTTGTACTTAGAATACTTCTTGAGCTATTTCATACCGGCTAGGTCATATTTCGGGAGTGCTTGATAATGAACATTCGCAACTAAAATTCGGCTAGGAATATCATTTAGTGCCAGTCCTTTATAATTGATTATTTATGTGTTATTTTTACTTTAATTTGATATATGTATCGCCTCTGTACTTAGGATACTTCTTGAGCTATTTCATACCGGCTAGGTCATAGTTCGGGAGTGCTTGATAATGAACATTTGCAACTAAAATTCGGCTAGAAATATAATTTAGTGCTAGTCATTTATAATTGATTATTTATATGTGTTATTTTTATTTTAATTTGATATATGTATCGCCTCTGTACTTAGAATACTTCTTGAGCTATTTCATACCGGCTAGGTCATAGTTCGGGAGTGCTTGATAATGAACATTCGCAACTAAAATTCGCCTAAAAATATAATTTAGTGCCAGTCCTTTATAATTGATTATTTATATGTGTTATTTTTACTTTCATTTGATATATGTATCGCCCCTGTACTTAGAATACTTCTTGAGCTATTTCATACCGGCTAGGTCATAGTTCGGGAGTGCTTGATAATGAACATTCGCAACTAAAATTCGCCTAAAAATATAATTTAGTGCCAGTCCTTTATATTTGATTATTTATATGTGTTATTTTTACTTTCATTTGATATATGTATCGCCTCTGTACTTAGAATACTTCTTGAGCTATTTCATACCGGCTAGGTCATAATTCGGGAGTGCTTGATAATGAACATTCGCAACTAAAATTCGCCTAAAAATATAATTTAGTGCCAGTCATTTAAATTTGATTATTTATATGTGTTATTTTTACTTTCATTTGATATATGTATCGCCCCTGTACTTAGAATACTTCTTGAGCTATTTCATACCGGCTAGGTCATAGTTCGGGAGTGCTTGATAATGAACATTCGCAACTAAAATTCGCCTAAAAATATAATTTAGTGCCAGTCTTTTATAATTGATTATTTATGTGTTATTTTTACTTTAATTTGATATATGTATCGCCTCTGTACTTAGGATACTTCTTGAGCTATTTCATACCGGCTAGGTCATAGTTCGGGAGTGCTTGATAATGAACATTTGCAACTAAAATTCGGCTAGAAATCTAATTTAGTGCTAGTCATTTATAATTGATTATTTATATGTGTTATTTTTATTTTAATTTGATATATGTATCGCCTCTGTACTTAGAATACTTCTCGAGCTATTTCATACCGGCTAGGTCATAGTTCGGGAGTGCTTGATAATGAACATTCGCAACTAAAATTCGCCAAAAAATATAATTTAGTGCCAGTCCTTTATAATTGATTATTTATATGTGTTATTTTTACTTTCATTTGATATATGTATCGCCCCTGTACTTAGAATACTTCTTGAGCTATTTCATACCGGCTAGGTCATAGTTCGGGAGTGCTTGATAATGAACATTCGCAACTAAAATTCGGCTAGAAATATAATTTAGTGCCAGTCATTTATAATTGATTATTTATATGTGTTATTTTTATTTTAATTTGATATATGTATCGCCTCTGTACTTAGAATACTTCTTGAGCTATTTCATACCGGCTAGGTCATAGTTCGGGAGTGCTTGATAATGAACATTCGCAACCAAAATTCGGCTAGAAATATAATTTAGTGCCAGACCTTTATAATTGGTCATTTATATGTGTTATTTTTGCTTTAATTTGATATATGTATCGCCTCTGTACTTAGAATACTTCTTGAGCTATTTCATACCGGCTAGGTCATAGTTCGGGAGTGCTTGATAATGAACATTCGCAACGAAAATTCGGCTAGAAATATAATTTAGTGCCAGACCTTTATAATTGGTCATTTATATGTGTTATTTTTGCTTTAATTTGATATATGTATCGCCTCTGTACTTAGAATACTTCTTGAGCTATTTCATACCGGCTAGGTCATGGTTCGGGAGTGCTTGATAATGAACATTCGCAACTAAAATTCGCCTAAAAATATAGTTTAGTGCCAGTCCTTTATAATTGATTATTTATATGTGTTATTTTTACTTTCATTTGATATATGTATCGCCTTTGTACTTAGAATACTTCTTGAGCTATTTCATACCGGCTAGGTCATATTTCGGGAGTGCTTGATAATGAACATTCGCAACTAAAATTCGGCTAGAAATATAATTTAGTGCCAGTCCATTATATTTGATTATTTATATATGTTATTTTTACTTTCATTTGATATATGTATCGCCCCTGTACTTAGAATACTTCTTGAGCTATTTCATACCGGCTAGGTCATAGTTCGGGAGTGCTTGATAATGAACATTCGCAACTAAAATTCGCCTAAAAATATAATTTAGTGCCAGTCCTTTATATTTGATTATTTATATGTGTTATTTTTACTTTCATTTGATATATGTATCGCCTCTGTACTTAGAATACTTCTTGAGCTATTTCATACCGGCTAGGTCATAATTCGGGAGTGCTTGATAATGAACATTCGCAACTAAAATTCGCCTAAAAATATAATTTAGTGCCAGTCATTTAAATTTGATTATTTATATGTGTTATTTTTACTTTCATTTGATATATGTATCGCCCCTGTACTTAGAATACTTCTTGAGCTATTTCATACCGGCTAGGTCATAGTTCGGGAGTGCTTGATAATGAACATTCGCAACTAAAATTCGCCTAAAAATATAATTTAGTGCCAGTCTTTTATAATTGATTATTTATGTGTTATTTTTACTTTAATTTGATATATGTATCGCCTCTGTACTTAGGATACTTCTTGAGCTATTTCATACCGGCTAGGTCATAGTTCGGGAGTGCTTGATAATGAACATTTGCAACTAAAATTCGGCTAGAAATCTAATTTAGTGCTAGTCATTTATAATTGATTATTTATATGTGTTATTTTTATTTTAATTTGATATATGTATCGCCTCTGTACTTAGAATACTTCTCGAGCTATTTCATACCGGCTAGGTCATAGTTCGGGAGTGCTTGATAATGAACATTCGCAACTAAAATTCGCCAAAAAATATAATTTAGTGCCAGTCCTTTATAATTGATTATTTATATGTGTTATTTTTACTTTCATTTGATATATGTATCGCCCCTGTACTTAGAATACTTCTTGAGCTATTTCATACCGGCTAGGTCATAGTTCGGGAGTGCTTGATAATGAACATTCGCAACTAAAATTCGGCTAGAAATATAATTTAGTGCCAGTCATTTATAATTGATTATTTATATGTGTTATTTTTATTTTAATTTGATATATGTATCGCCTCTGTACTTAGAATACTTCTTGAGCTATTTCATACCGGCTAGGTCATAGTTCGGGAGTGCTTGATAATGAACATTCGCAACCAAAATTCGGCTAGAAATATAATTTAGTGCCAGACCTTTATAATTGGTCATTTATATGTGTTATTTTTGCTTTAATTTGATATATGTATCGCCTCTGTACTTAGAATACTTCTTGAGCTATTTCATACCGGCTAGGTCATAGTTCGGGAGTGCTTGATAATGAACATTCGCAACGAAAATTCGGCTAGAAATATAATTTAGTGCCAGACCTTTATAATTGGTCATTTATATGTGTTATTTTTGCTTTAATTTGATATATGTATCGCCTCTGTACTTAGAATACTTCTTGAGCTATTTCATACCGGCTAGGTCATGGTTCGGGAGTGCTTGATAATGAACATTCGCAACTAAAATTCGCCTAAAAATATAGTTTAGTGCCAGTCCTTTATAATTGATTATTTATATGTGTTATTTTTACTTTCATTTGATATATGTATCGCCTTTGTACTTAGAATACTTCTTGAGCTATTTCATACCGGCTAGGTCATATTTCGGGAGTGCTTGATAATGAACATTCGCAACTAAAATTCGGCTAGAAATATAATTTAGTGCCAGTCCATTATATTTGATTATTTATATATGTTATTTTTACTTTCATTTGATATATGTATCGCCCCTGTACTTAGAATACTTCTTGAGCTATTTCATACCGGCTAGGTCATAGTTCGGGAGTGCTTGATAATGAACATTCGCAACTAAAATTCGGCTAGAAATATAATTTAGTGCCAGTCCTTTATAATTGATTATTTATGTGTTATTTTTACTTTAATTTGATATATGTATCGCCTCTGTACTTTGGATACTTCTTGAGCTATTTCATACCGGCTAGGTCATAGTTCGGGAGTGCTTGATAATGAACATTCGCAACTAAAATTCGGCTAGAAATATAATTTAGTGCCAGTCCTTTATAATTGATTATTTATATGTGTTATTTTTACTTTCATTTGATATATGTATCGCCCCTGTACTTAGAATACTTTATGAGCTATTTCATACCGGCTAGGTCATAGTTCGGGAGTGCTTGATAATGAACATTCGCAACTAAAATTCGGCTAGAAATATAATTTAGTGCCAGTCATTTATAATTGATTATTTATATGTGTTATTTTTATTTTAATTTGGTATATGTATCGCCTCTGTACTTAAAATACTTCTTGAGCTATTTCATACCGGCTAGGTCATAGTTCGGGAGTGCTTGATAATGAACATTCGCAACCAAAATTTGGCTAGAAATATAATTTAGTGCCAGACCTTTATAATTGGTCATTTATACGTGTTATTTTTGCTTTAATTTGATATATGTATCGCCCCTGTACTTAGAATACTTTATGAGCTATTTCATACCGGCTAGGTCATAGTTCGGGAGTGCTTGATAATGAACATTCGCAACTAAAATTCGGCTAGAAATATAATTTAGTGCCAGTCATTTATAATTGATTATTTATATGTGTTATTTTTACTTTCATTTGATATATGTATCGCCCCTGTACTTAGAATACTTCTTGAGCTATTTCATACCGGCTAGGTCATAGTTCGGGAGTGCTTGATAATGAACATTCGCAACTAAAATTCGCCTAAAAATATAATTTAGTGCCAGTCTTTTATAATTGATTATTTATGTGTTATTTTTACTTTAATTTGATATATGTATCGCCTCTGTACTTAGGATACTTCTTGAGCTATTTCATACCGGCTAGGTCATAGTTCGGGAGTGCTTGATAATGAACATTTGCAACTAAAATTCGGCTAGAAATCTAATTTAGTGCTAGTCATTTATAATTGATTATTTATATGTGTTATTTTTATTTTAATTTGATATATGTATCGCCTCTGTACTTAGAATACTTCTCGAGCTATTTCATACCGGCTAGGTCATAGTTCGGGAGTGCTTGATAATGAACATTCGCAACTAAAATTCGCCAAAAAATATAATTTAGTGCCAGTCCTTTATAATTGATTATTTATATGTGTTATTTTTACTTTCATTTGATATATGTATCGCCCCTGTACTTAGAATACTTCTTGAGCTATTTCATACCGGCTAGGTCATAGTTCGGGAGTGCTTGATAATGAACATTCGCAACTAAAATTCGGCTAGAAATATAATTTAGTGCCAGTCATTTATAATTGATTATTTATATGTGTTATTTTTATTTTAATTTGATATATGTATCGCCTCTGTACTTAGAATACTTCTTGAGCTATTTCATACCGGCTAGGTCATAGTTCGGGAGTGCTTGATAATGAACATTCGCAACCAAAATTCGGCTAGAAATATAATTTAGTGCCAGACCTTTATAATTGGTCATTTATATGTGTTATTTTTGCTTTAATTTGATATATGTATCGCCTCTGTACTTAGAATACTTCTTGAGCTATTTCATACCGGCTAGGTCATAGTTCGGGAGTGCTTGATAATGAACATTCGCAACGAAAATTCGGCTAGAAATATAATTTAGTGCCAGACCTTTATAATTGGTCATTTATATGTGTTATTTTTGCTTTAATTTGATATATGTATCGCCTCTGTACTTAGAATACTTCTTGAGCTATTTCATACCGGCTAGGTCATGGTTCGGGAGTGCTTGATAATGAACATTCGCAACTAAAATTCGCCTAAAAATATAGTTTAGTGCCAGTCCTTTATAATTGATTATTTATATGTGTTATTTTTACTTTCATTTGATATATGTATCGCCTTTGTACTTAGAATACTTCTTGAGCTATTTCATACCGGCTAGGTCATATTTCGGCAGGTCTTGATAATGAACATTCGCAACTAAAATTCGGCTAGAAATATAATTTAGTGCCAGTCCATTATATTTGATTATTTATATATGTTATTTTTACTTTCATTTGATATATGTATCGCCCCTGTACTTAGAATACTTCTTGAGCTATTTCATACCGGCTAGGTCATAGTTCGGGAGTGCTTGATAATGAACATTCGCAACTAAAATTCGGCTAGAAATATAATTTAGTGCCAGTCCTTTATAATTGATTATTTATGTGTTATTTTTACTTTAATTTGATATATGTATCGCCTCTGTACTTAGGATACTTCTTGAGCTATTTCATACCGGCTAGGTCATAGTTCGGGAGTGCTTGATAATGAACATTCGCAACTAAAATTCGGCTAGAAATATAATTTAGTGCCAGTCCTTTATAATTGATTATTTATATGTGTTATTTTTACTTTCATTTGATATATGTATCGCCCCTGTACTTAGAATACTTTATGAGCTATTTCATACCGGCTAGGTCATAGTTCGGGAGTGCTTGATAATGAACATTCGCAACTAAAATTCGGCTAGAAATATAATTTAGTGCCAGTCATTTATAATTGATTATTTATATGTGTTATTTTTATTTTAATTTGGTATATGTATCGCCTCTGTACTTAAAATACTTCTTGAGCTATTTCATACCGGCTAGGTCATAGTTCGGGAGTGCTTGATAATGAACATTCGCAACCAAAATTTGGCTAGAAATATAATTTAGTGCCAGACCTTTATAATTGGTCATTTATACGTGTTATTTTTGCTTTAATTTGATATATGTATCGCCTCTGTACTTAGAATACTTCTTGAGCTATTTCATACCGACTAGGTCATGGTTCGGGAGTGCTTGATAATGAACATTCGCAACTAAAATTCGCCTAAAAATATAGTTTAGTGCCAGTCCTTTATAATTGATTATTTATATGTGTTATTTTTACTTTCTTTTGATATATGTATCGCCTCTGTACTTAGAATACTTCTTGAGCTATTTCATACCGGCTAGGTCATATTTCGGGAGTGCTTGATAATGAACATTCGCAACTAAAATTCGGCTAGAAATATAATTTATTGCCAGTCCATTATAATTGATTATTTATATATGTTATTTTCACTTTCATTTGATATATGTATCGCCTCTGTACTTAGTATACTTCTTGAGCTATTTCATACCGGCTAGGTCATATTTCGGGAGTGCTTGATAATGAACATTCGCAACTAAAATTCGGCTAGAAATATAATTTAGTGCCAGTCCATTATATTTGATTATTTATATATGTTATTTTTACTTTTATTTGATATATGTATCGCCCCTGTACTTAGAATACTTCTTGAGCTATTTCATACCGGCTAGGTCATAGTTCGGGAGTCCTTGATAATGAACATTCGCAACTAAAATTCGCCTAAAAATATAGTTTAGTGCCAGTCCTTTATAATTGATTATTTATATGTGTTATTTTTACTTTCTTTTGATATATGTATCGCCTCTGTACTTAGAATACTTCTTGAGCTATTTCATACCGACTAGGTCATGGTTCGGGAGTGCTTGATAATGAACATTCGCAACTAAAATTCGCCTAAAAATATAGTTTAGTGCCAGTCCTTTATAATTGATTATTTATGTGTTATTTTTACTTTCATTTGATATATGTATCGCCTCTGTACTTAGAATACTTCTTGAGCTATTTCATACCGGCTAGGTCATAGTTCGGGAGTGCTTGATAATGAACATTCGCAACTAAAATTCGCCTAAAAATATAATTTAGTGCCAGTCCTTAATAATTGATTATTTATATGTGTTATTTTTACTTTCATTTGATATATGTATCGCCCCTGTACTTAGAATACTTTATGAGCTATTTCATACCGGCTAGGTCATAGTTCGGGAGTGCTTGATAATGAACATTCGCAACTAAAATTCGGCTAGAAATATAATTTAGTGCCAGTAATTTATAATTGATTATTTATATGTGTTATTTTTATTTTAATTTGATATATGTATCGCCTCTGTACTTAGAATACTTCTTGAGCTATTTCATACCGGCTAGGTCATATTTCGGGAGTGCTTGATAATGAACATTCGCAACTAAAATTCGCCTAAAAATATAGTTTAGTGCCAGTCCTTTATAATTGATTATTTATATGTGTTATTTTTACTTTCATTTGATATATGTATCGCCTCTGTACTTAGAATACTTCTTGAGCTATTTCATACCGGCTAGGTCATATTTCGGGAGTGCTTGATAATGAACATTCGCAACTAAAATTCGCCTAAAAATATAGTTTAGTGCCAGTCCTTTATAATTGATTATTTATATGTGTTATTTTTACTTTCATTTGATATATGTATCGCCTCTGTACTTAGGATACTTCTTGAGCTATTTCATACCGGCTAGGTCATAGTTCGGGAGTGCTTGATAATGAACATTCGCAACTAAAATTCGGCTAGAAATATAATTTAGTGCCAGTCATTTATAATTGATTATTTATATGTGTTATTTTTATTTTAATTTGATATATGTATCGCCTCTGTACTTAGGATACTTCTTGAGCTATTTCATACCGGCTAGGTCATAGTTCGGGAGTGCTTGATAATGAACATTCGCAACTAAAATTCGCCTAAAAATATAGTTTAGTGCCAGTCCTTTATAATTGATTATTTATATGTGTTATTTTTACTTTCATTTGATATATGTATCGCCTCTGTACTTAGGATACTTCTTGAGCTATTTCATACCGGCTAGGTCATAGTTCGGGAGTGCTTGATAATGAACATTCGCAACTAAAATTCGGCTAGAAATATAATTTATTGCCAGTCCATTATAATTGATTATTTATATATGTTATTTTTACTTTCATTTGATATATGTATCGCCTCTGTACTTAGTATACTTCTTGAGCTATTTCATACCGGCTAGGTCATATTTCGGGAGTGCTTGATAATGAACATTCGCAACTAAAATTCGCCTAAAAATATAGTTTAGTGCCAGTCCTTTATAATTGATTATTTATATGTGTTATTTTTACTTTCATTTGATATATGTATCGCCTCTGTACTTAGAATACTTCTTGAGCTATTTCATACCGGCTAGGTCATATTTCGGGAGTGCTTGATAATGAACATTCGCAACTAAAATTCGCCTAAAAATATAGTTTAGTGCCAGTCCTTTATAATTGATTATTTATATCTGTTATTTTTACTTTCATTTGATATATGTATCGCCTCTGTACTTAGAATACTTCTTGAGCTATTTCATACCGGCTAGGTCATATTTCGGGAGTGCTTGATAATGAACATTCGCAACTAAAATTCGCCTAAAAATATAGTTTAGTGCCAGTCCTTTATAATTGATTATTTATATGTGTTATTTTTACTTTCATTTGATATATGTATCGCCTCTGTACTTAGGATACTTCTTGAGCTATTTCATACCGGCTAGGTCATAGTTCGGGAGTGCTTGATAATGAACATTCGCAACTAAAATTCGGCTAGAAATATAATTTATTGCCAGTCCATTATAATTGATTATTTATATATGTTATTTTTACTTTCATTTGATATATGTATCGCCTCTGTACTTAGAATACTTCTTGAGCTATTTCATACCGGCTAGGTCATATTTCGGGAGTGCTTGATAATGAACATTCGCAACTAAAATTCGCCTAAAAATATAGTTTAGTGCCAGTCCTTTATAATTGATTATTTATATGTGTTATTTTTACTTTCATTTGATATATGTATCGCCTCTGTAGTTAGAATACTTCTTGAGCTATTTCATACCGGCTAGGTCATATTTCGGGAGTGCTTGATAATGAACATTCGCAACTAAAATTCGCCTAAAAATATAGTTTAGTGCCAGTCCTTTATAATTGATTATTTATATGTGTTATTTTTACTTTCATTTGATATATGTATCGCCTCTGTACTTAGAATACTTCTTGAGCTATTTCATACCGGCTAGGTCATATTTCGGGAGTGCTTGATAATGAACATTCGCAACTAAAATTCGGCTAGAAATATAATTTATTGCCAGTCCATTATAATTGATTATTTATATATGTTATTTTTACTTTCATTTGATATATGTATCGCCTCTGTACTTAGTATACTTCTTGAGCTATTTCATACCGGCTAGGTCATATTTCGGGAGTGCTTGATAATGAACATTCGCAACTAAAATTCGGCTAGAAATATAATTTAGTGCCAGTCCATTATATTTGATTATTTATATATGTTATTTTTACTTTTATTTGATATATGTATCGCCCCTGTACTTAGAATACTTCTTGAGCTATTTCATACCGGCTAGGTCATAGTTCGGGAGTGCTTGATAATGAACATTCGCAACTAAAATTCGGCTAGAAATATAATTTAGTGCCAGTCCTTTATAATTGATTATTTATGTGTTATTTTTACTTTAAGTTTGATATATGTATCGCCTCTGTACTTAGGATACTTCTTGAGCTATTTCATACCGGCTAGGTCATAGTTCGGGAGTGCTTGATAATGAACATTCGCAACTAAAATTCGGCTAGAAATATAATTTAGTGCTACTCATTTATAATTGATTATTTATATGTGTTATTTTTATTTTAATTTGATATATGTATCGCCTATGTACTTAGAATACTTCTTGAGCTATTTCATACCGGCTAGGTCATAGTTCGGGAGCGCTTGATAATGAACATTCGCAACTAAAATTCGGCTAGGAATATAATTTAGTGCCAGTCTTTTATAATTGATTATTTATGTGTTATTTTTACTTTCATTTGATATATGTATCGCCTCTGTACTTAGAATACTTCTTGAGCTATTTCATACCGGCTAGGTCATAGTTCGGGAGTGCTTGATAATGAACATTCGCAACTAAAATTCGCCTAAAAATATAATTTAGTGCCAGTCCTTTATAATTGATTATTTATATGTGTTATTTTTACTTTCATTTGATATATGTATCGCCCCTGTACTTAGAATACTTTATGAGCTATTTCATACCGGCTAGGTCATAGTTCGGGAGTGCTTGATAATGAACATTCGCAACTAAAATTCGGCTAGAAATATAATTTAGTGCCAGTAATTTATAATTGATTATTTATATGTGTTATTTTTATTTTAATTTGATATATGTATCGCCTCTGTACTTAGAATACTTCTTGAGCTATTTCATACCGGCTAGGTCATATTTCGGGAGTGCTTGATAATGAACATTCGCAACTAAAATTCGCCTAAAAATATAGTTTAGTGCAAGTCCTTTATAATTGATTATTTATATGTGTTATTTTTACTTTCATTTGATATATGTATCGCCTCTGTACTTAGAATACTTCTTGAGCTATTTCATACCGGCTAGGTCATAGTTCGGGAGTGCTTGATAATGAACATTCGCAACTAAAATTCGGCTAGAAATATAATTTAGTGCCAGTCATTTATAATTGATTATTTATATGTGTTATTTTTATTTTAATTTGATATATGTATCGCCTCTGTACTTAGAATACTTCTTGAGCTATTTCATACCGGCTAGGTCATAGTTCGGGAGTGCTTGATAATGAACATTCGCAACTAAAATTCGGCTAGGAATATAATTTAGTGCCAGTCATTTATAATTGATTATTTATATGTGTTATTTTTATTTTAATTTGATATATGTATCGCCTCTGTACTTAGAATACTTCTTGAGCTATTTCATACCGGCTAGGTCATAGTTCGGGAGTGCTTGATAATGAACATTCGCAACTAAAATTCGGCTAGGAATATAATTTAGTGCCAGTCCTTTATAATTGATTATTTATGTGTTATTTTTACTTTCATTTGATATATGTATCGCCTCTGTACTTAGAATACTTCTTGAGCTATTTCATACCGGCTAGGTCATAGTTCGGGAGTGCTTGATAATGAACATTCGCAACTAAAATTCGGCTAGAGATATAATTTAGTGCCAGTCCATTATATTTGATTATTTATATATGTTATTTTTACTTTCATTTGATATATGTATCGCCCCTGTACTTAGAATACTTCTTGAACTATTTCATACCGGCTAGGTCATAGTTCAGGAGTGCTTGATAATGAACATTTGCAACTAAAATTCGGCTAGAAATATAATTTAGTGCCAGTCCTTTATAATTGATTATTTATGTGTTATTTTTACTTTAATTTGATATATGTATCGCCTCTGTACTTAGGATACTTCTTGAGCTATTTCATACCGGCTAGGTCATAGTTCGGGAGTGCTTGATAATGAACATTCGCAACTAAAATTCGGCTAGAAATATAATTTAGTGCCAGTCATTTATAATTGATTATTTATATATGTTATTTTTACTTTCATTTGATATATGTATCGCCCCTGTACTTAGAATACTTCTTGAGCTATTTCATACCGGCTAGGTCATAGTTCAGGAGTGCTTGATAATGAACATTTGCAACTAAAATTCGGCTAGAAATATAATTTAGTGCCAGTCCTTTATAATTGATTATTCATGTGTTATTTTTACTTTAATTTGATATATGTATCGCCTCTGTACTTAGGATACTTCTTGAGCTATTTCATACCGGCTAGGTCATAGTTCGGGAGTGCTTGATAATGAACATTCGCAACTAAAATTCGGCTAGAAATATAATTTAGTGCCAGTCATTTATAATTGATTATTTATATGTGTTATTTTTATTTTAATTTGATATATGTATCGCCTCTGTACTTAGAATACTTCTTGAGCTATTTCATACCGGCTAGGTCATAGTTCGGGAGTGCTTGATAATGAACATTTGCAACTAAAATTCGGCTAGGAATATAATTTAGTGCCAGTCCTTTATAATTGATTATTTATGTGTTATTTTTACTTTCATTTGATATATGTATCGCCTCTGTACTTAGAATACTTCTTGAGCTATTTCATACCGGCTAGGTCATAGTTCGGGAGTGCTTGATAATGAACATTCGCAACTAAAATTCGCCTAAAAATATAATTTAGTGCCAGTCCTTTATAATTGATTATTTATATGTGTTATTTTTACTTTCATTTGATATATGTATCGCCCCTGTACTTAGAATACTTTATGAGCTATTTCATACCGGCTAGGTCATAGTTGGGGAGTGCTTGATAATGAACATTCGCAACTAAAATTCGGCTAGAAATATAATTTAGTGCTACTCATTTATAATTGATTATTTATATGTGTTATTTTTATTTTAATTTGATATATGTATCGCCTATGTACTTAGAATACTTCTTGAGCTATTTCATACCGGCTAGGTCATAGTTCGGGAGCGCTTGATAATGAACATTCGCAACTAAAATTCGGCTAGGAATATAATTTAGTGCCAGTCTTTTATAATTGATTATTTATGTGTTATTTTTACTTTCATTTGATATATGTATCGCCTCTGTACTTAGAATACTTCTTGAGCTATTTCATACCGGCTAGGTCATAGTTCGGGAGTGCTTGATAATGAACATTCGCAACTAAAATTCGCCTAAAAATATAATTTAGTGCCAGTCCTTTATAATTGATTATTTATATGTGTTATTTTTACTTTCATTTGATATATGTATCGCCCCTGTACTTAGAATACTTTATGAGCTATTTCATACCGGCTAGGTCATAGTTCGGGAGTGCTTGATAATGAACATTCGCAACTAAAATTCGGCTAGAAATATAATTTAGTGCCAGTAATTTATAATTGATTATTTATATGTGTTATTTTTATTTTAATTTGATATATGTATCGCCTCTGTACTTAGAATACTTCTTGAGCTATTTCATACCGGCTAGGTCATATTTCGGGAGTGCTTGATAATGAACATTCGCAACTAAAATTCGCCTAAAAATATAGTTTAGTGCAAGTCCTTTATAATTGATTATTTATATGTGTTATTTTTACTTTCATTTGATATATGTATCGCCTCTGTACTTAGAATACTTCTTGAGCTATTTCATACCGGCTAGGTCATAGTTCGGGAGTGCTTGATAATGAACATTCGCAACTAAAATTCGGCTAGAAATATAATTTAGTGCCAGTCATTTATAATTGATTATTTATATGTGTTATTTTTATTTTAATTTGATATATGTATCGCCTCTGTACTTAGAATACTTCTTGAGCTATTTCATACCGGCTAGGTCATAGTTCGGGAGTGCTTGATAATGAACATTCGCAACTAAAATTCGGCTAGGAATATAATTTAGTGCCAGTCATTTATAATTGATTATTTATATGTGTTATTTTTATTTTAATTTGATATATGTATCGCCTCTGTACTTAGAATACTTCTTGAGCTATTTCATACCGGCTAGGTCATAGTTCGGGAGTGCTTGATAATGAACATTCGCAACTAAAATTCGGCTAGGAATATAATTTAGTGCCAGTCCTTTATAATTGATTATTTATGTGTTATTTTTACTTTCATTTGATATATGTATCGCCTCTGTACTTAGAATACTTCTTGAGCTATTTCATACCGGCTAGGTCATAGTTCGGGAGTGCTTGATAATGAACATTCGCAACTAAAATTCGGCTAGAGATATAATTTAGTGCCAGTCCATTATATTTGATTATTTATATATGTTATTTTTACTTTCATTTGATATATGTATCGCCCCTGTACTTAGAATACTTCTTGAACTATTTCATACCGGCTAGGTCATAGTTCAGGAGTGCTTGATAATGAACATTTGCAACTAAAATTCGGCTAGAAATATAAT
This sequence comes from Aleochara curtula, assembly GCA_963978815.1. Taxonomy (NCBI): domain Eukaryota; kingdom Metazoa; phylum Arthropoda; class Insecta; order Coleoptera; family Staphylinidae; genus Aleochara; species Aleochara curtula. The sequence continues at coordinate 10,555,132 of OZ022216.1, read as the reverse complement.
TTAGTGCCAGTCCTTTATAATTGATTATTTATGTGTTATTTTTACTTTAATTTGATATATGTATCGCCTCTGTACTTAGGATACTTCTTGAGCTATTTCATACCGGCTAGGTCATAGTTCGGGAGTGCTTGATAATGAACATTCGCAACTAAAATTCGGCTAGAAATATAATTTAGTGCCAGTCATTTATAATTGATTATTTATATATGTTATTTTTACTTTCATTTGATATATGTATCGCCCCTGTACTTAGAATACTTCTTGAGCTATTTCATACCGGCTAGGTCATAGTTCAGGAGTGCTTGATAATGAACATTTGCAACTAAAATTCGGCTAGAAATATAATTTAGTGCCAGTCCTTTATAATTGATTATTCATGTGTTATTTTTACTTTAATTTGATATATGTATCGCCTCTGTACTTAGGATACTTCTTGAGCTATTTCATACCGGCTAGGTCATAGTTCGGGAGTGCTTGATAATGAACATTCGCAACTAAAATTCGGCTAGAAATATAATTTAGTGCCAGTCATTTATAATTGATTATTTATATGTGTTATTTTTATTTTAATTTGATATATGTATCGCCTCTGTACTTAGAATACTTCTTGAGCTATTTCATACCGGCTAGGTCATAGTTCGGGAGTGCTTGATAATGAACATTTGCAACTAAAATTCGGCTAGGAATATAATTTAGTGCCAGTCCTTTATAATTGATTATTTATGTGTTATTTTTACTTTCATTTGATATATGTATCGCCTCTGTACTTAGAATACTTCTTGAGCTATTTCATACCGGCTAGGTCATAGTTCGGGAGTGCTTGATAATGAACATTCGCAACTAAAATTCGCCTAAAAATATAATTTAGTGCCAGTCCTTTATAATTGATTATTTATATGTGTTATTTTTACTTTCATTTGATATATGTATCGCCCCTGTACTTAGAATACTTTATGAGCTATTTCATACCGGCTAGGTCATAGTTGGGGAGTGCTTGATAATGAACATTCGCAACTAAAATTCGGCTAGAAATATAATTTAGTGCCAGTCATTTATAATTGATTATTTATATGTGTTATTTTTATTTTTATTTGATATATGTATCGCCTCTGTACTTAGAATACTTCTTGAGCTATTTCATACCGGCTAGGTCATAGTTCGGGAGTGCTTGATAATGAACATTCGCAACTAAAATTCGCTTAAAAATATAATTTAGTGCCAGTCATTTATAATTGATTATTTATATGTGTTATTTTTATTTTAATTTGATATATGTATCGCCCCTGTACTTAGAATACTTCTTGAGCTATTTCATACCGGCTAGGTCATATTTCGGGAGTGCTTGATAATGAACATTCGCAACTAAAATTCGGCTAGAAATATAATTTAGTGCCAGTTCATTATAATTGATTATTTATATATGTTATCTTTACTTTCATTTGATATATGTATCGCCTCTGTACTTAGTATACTTCTTGAGCTATTTCATACCGGCTAGGTCATAGTTCGGGAGTGCTTGATAATGAACATTCGCAACTAAAATTCGGCTAGAAATATAATTTAGTGCCAGTCATTTATAATTGATTATTTATATGTGTTATTTTTATTTTAATTTGATATATGTATCGCCTCTGTACTTAGAATACTTCTTGAGCTATTTCATACCGGCTAGGTCATAGTTCGGGAGTGCTTGATAATGAACATTCGCAACTAAAATTCGGCTAGGAATATAATTTAGTGCCAGTCCTTTATAATTGATTATTTATGTGTTATTTTTACTTTCATTTGATATATGTATCGCCTCTGTACTTAGAATACTTCTTGAGCTATTTCATACCGGCTAGGTCATAGTTCGGGAGTGCTTGATAATGAACATTTGCAACTAAAATTCGGCTAGAAATATAATTTAGTGCCAGTCATTTATAATTGATTATTTATATGTGTTATTTTTATTTTAATTTGATATATGTATCGCCTCTGTACTTAGAATACTTCTTGAGCTATTTCATACCGGCTAGGTCATAGTTCGGGAGTGCTTGATAATGAACATTCGCAACTAAAATTCGGCTAGGAATATAATTTAGTGCCAGTCCTTTATAATTGATTATTTATGTGTTATTTTTACTTTCATTTGATATATGTATCGCCTCTGTACTTAGAATACTTCTTGAGCTATTTCATACCGGCTAGGTCATAGTTCGGGAGTGCTTGATAATGAACATTTGCAACTAAAATTCGGCTAGAAATATAATTTAGTGCCAGTCATTTATAATTGATTATTTATATGTGTTATTTTTATTTTTATTTGATATATGTATCGCCTCTGTACTTAGAATACTTCTTGAGCTATTTCATACCGGCTAGGTCATATTTCGGGAGTGCTTGATAATGAACATTCGCAACTAAAATTCGGCTAGAAATATAATTTAGTGCCAGTTCATTATAATTGATTATTTATATATGTTATCTTTACTTTCATTTGATATATGTATCGCCTCTGTACTTAGTATACTTCTTGAGCTATTTCATACCGGCTAGGTCATAGTTCGGGAGTGCTTGATAATGAACATTCGCAACTAAAATTCGGCTAGAAATATAATTTAGTGCCAGTCATTTATAATTGATTATTTATATGTGTTATTTTTATTTTAATTTGATATATGTATCGCCTCTGTACTTAGAATACTTCTTGAGCTATTTCATACCGGCTAGGTCATAGTTCGGGAGTGCTTGATAATGAACATTCGCAACTAAAATTCGGCTAGGAATATAATTTAGTGCCAGTCCTTTATAATTGATTATTTATGTGTTATTTTTACTTTCATTTGATATATGTATCGCCTCTGTACTTAGAATACTTCTTGAGCTATTTCATACCGGCTAGGTCATAGTTCGGGAGTGCTTGATAATGAACATTCGCAACTAAAATTCGGCTAGAGATATAATTTAGTGCCAGTCCATTATATTTGATTATTTATATATGTTATTTTTACTTTCATTTGATATATGTATCGCCCCTGTACTTAGAATACTTCTTGAGCTATTTCATACCGGCTAGGTCATAGTTCAGGAGTGCTTGATAATGAACATTTGCAACTAAAATTCGGCTAGAAATATAATTTAGTGCCAGTCCTTTATAATTGATTATTTATGTGTTATTTTTACTTTAATTTGATATATGTATCGCCTCTGTACTTAGGATACTTCTTGAGCTATTTCATACCGGCTAGGTCATAGTTCGGGAGTGCTTGATAATGAACATTCGCAACTAAAATTCGGCTAGAAATATAATTTAGTGCCAGTCATTTATAATTGATTATTTATATATGTTATTTTTACTTTCATTTGATATATGTATCGCCCCTGTACTTAGAATACTTCTTGAGCTATTTCATACCGGCTAGGTCATAGTTCAGGAGTGCTTGATAATGAACATTTGCAACTAAAATTCGGCTAGAAATATAATTTAGTGCCAGTCCTTTATAATTGATTATTCATGTGTTATTTTTACTTTAATTTGATATATGTATCGCCTCTGTACTTAGGATACTTCTTGAGCTATTTCATACCGGCTAGGTCATAGTTCGGGAGTGCTTGATAATGAACATTCGCAACTAAAATTCGGCTAGAAATATAATTTAGTGCCAGTCATTTATAATTGATTATTTATATGTGTTATTTTTATTTTAATTTGATATATGTATCGCCTCTGTACTTAGAATACTTCTTGAGCTATTTCATACCGGCTAGGTCATAGTTCGGGAGTGCTTGATAATGAACATTTGCAACTAAAATTCGGCTAGGAATATAATTTAGTGCCAGTCCTTTATAATTGATTATTTATGTGTTATTTTTACTTTCATTTGATATATGTATCGCCTCTGTACTTAGAATTCTTCTTGAGCTATTTCATACCGGCTAGGTCATAGTTCGGGAGTGCTTGATAATGAACATTCGCAACTAAAATTCGCCTAAAAATATAATTTAGTGCCAGTCCTTTATAATAGATTATTTATATGTGTTATTTTTACTTTCATTTGATATATGTATCGCCCCTGTACTTAGAATACTTTATGAGCTATTTCATACCGGCTAGGTCATAGTTCGGGAGTGCTTGATAATGAACATTCGCAACTAAAATTCGGCTAGAAATATAATTTAGTGCCAGTCATTTATAATTGATTATTTATATGTGTTATTTTTATTTTTATTTGATATATGTATCGCCTCTGTACTTAGAATACTTCTTGAGCTATTTCATACCGGCTAGGTCATAGTTCGGGAGTGCTTGATAATGAACATTCGCAACTAAAATTCGCTTAAAAATATAATTTAGTGCCAGTCATTTATAATTGATTATTTATATGTGTTATTTTTATTTTAATTTGATATATGTATCGCCCCTGTACTTAGAATACTTCTTGAGCTATTTCATACCGGCTAGGTCATAGTTCGGGAGTGCTTGATAATGAACATTCGCAACTAAAATTCGGCTAGGAATATAATTTAGTGCCAGTCCTTTATAATTGATTATTTATGTGTTATTTTTACTTTCATTTGATATATGTATCGCCTCTGTACTTAGAATACTTCTTGAGCTATTTCATACCGGCTAGGTCATAGTTCGGGAGTGCTTGATAATGAACATTTGCAACTAAAATTCGGCTAGAAATATAATTTAGTGCCAGTCATTTATAATTGATTATTTATATGTGTTATTTTTATTTTTATTTGATATATGTATCGCCTCTGTACTTAGAATACTTCTTGAGCTATTTCATACCGGCTAGGTCATATTTCGGGAGTGCTTGATAATGAACATTCGCAACTAAAATTCGGCTAGAAATATAATTTAGTGCCAGTTCATTATAATTGATTATTTATATATGTTATCTTTACTTTCATTTGATATATGTATCGCCTCTGTACTTAGTATACTTCTTGAGCTATTTCATACCGGCTAGGTCATAGTTCGGGAGTGCTTGATAATGAACATTCGCAACTAAAATTCGGCTAGAAATATAATTTAGTGCCAGTCATTTATAATTGATTATTTATATGTGTTATTTTTATTTTAATTTGATATATGTATCGCCTCTGTACTTAGAATACTTCTTGAGCTATTTCATACCGGCTAGGTCATAGTTCGGGAGTGCTTGATAATGAACATTCGCAACTAAAATTCGGCTAGGAATATAATTTAGTGCCAGTCCTTTATAATTGATTATTTATGTGTTATTTTTACTTTCATTTGATATATGTATCGCCTCTGTACTTAGAATACTTCTTGAGCTATTTCATACCGGCTAGGTCATAGTTCGGGAGTGCTTGATAATGAACATTCGCAACTAAAATTCGGCTAGAGATATAATTTAGTGCCAGTCCATTATATTTGATTATTTATATATGTTATTTTTACTTTCATTTGATATATGTATCGCCCCTGTACTTAGAATACTTCTTGAGCTATTTCATACCGGCTAGGTCATAGTTCAGGAGTGCTTGATAATGAACATTTGCAACTAAAATTCGGCTAGAAATATAATTTAGTGCCAGTCCTTTATAATTGATTATTTATGTGTTATTTTTACTTTAATTTGATATATGTATCGCCTCTGTACTTAGGATACTTCTTGAGCTATTTCATACCGGCTAGGTCATAGTTCGGGAGTGCTTGATAATGAACATTCGCAACTAAAATTCGGCTAGAAATATAATTTAGTGCCAGTCATTTATAATTGATTATTTATATATGTTATTTTTACTTTCATTTGATATATGTATCGCCCCTGTACTTAGAATACTTCTTGAGCTATTTCATACCGGCTAGGTCATAGTTCAGGAGTGCTTGATAATGAACATTTGCAACTAAAATTCGGCTAGAAATATAATTTAGTGCCAGTCCTTTATAATTGATTATTCATGTGTTATTTTTACTTTAATTTGATATATGTATCGCCTCTGTACTTAGGATACTTCTTGAGCTATTTCATACCGGCTAGGTCATAGTTCGGGAGTGCTTGATAATGAACATTCGCAACTAAAATTCGGCTAGAAATATAATTTAGTGCCAGTCATTTATAATTGATTATTTATATGTGTTATTTTTATTTTAATTTGATATATGTATCGCCTCTGTACTTAGAATACTTCTTGAGCTATTTCATACCGGCTAGGTCATAGTTCGGGAGTGCTTGATAATGAACATTTGCAACTAAAATTCGGCTAGGAATATAATTTAGTGCCAGTCCTTTATAATTGATTATTTATGTGTTATTTTTACTTTCATTTGATATATGTATCGCCTCTGTACTTAGAATTCTTCTTGAGCTATTTCATACCGGCTAGGTCATAGTTCGGGAGTGCTTGATAATGAACATTCGCAACTAAAATTCGCCTAAAAATATAATTTAGTGCCAGTCCTTTATAATAGATTATTTATATGTGTTATTTTTACTTTCATTTGATATATGTATCGCCCCTGTACTTAGAATACTTTATGAGCTATTTCATACCGGCTAGGTCATAGTTCGGGAGTGCTTGATAATGAACATTCGCAACTAAAATTCGGCTAGAAATATAATTTAGTGCCAGTCATTTATAATTGATTATTTATATGTGTTATTTTTATTTTTATTTGATATATGTATCGCCTCTGTACTTAGAATACTTCTTGAGCTATTTCATACCGGCTAGGTCATAGTTCGGGAGTGCTTGATAATGAACATTCGCAACTAAAATTCGCTTAAAAATATAATTTAGTGCCAGTCATTTATAATTGATTATTTATATGTGTTATTTTTATTTTAATTTGATATATGTATCGCCCCTGTACTTAGAATACTTCTTGAGCTATTTCATACCGGCTAGGTCATATTTCGGGAGTGCTTGATAATGAACATTCGCAACTAAAATTCGGCTAGAAATATAATTTAGTGCCAGTTCATTATAATTGATTATTTATATATGTTATCTTTACTTTCATTTGATATATGTATCGCCTCTGTACTTAGTATACTTCTTGAGCTATTTCATACCGGCTAGGTCATAGTTCGGGAGTGCTTGATAATGAACATTCGCAACTAAAATTCGGCTAGGAATATAATTTAGTGCCAGTCCTTTATAATTGATTATTTATGTGTTATTTTTACTTTCATTTGATATATGTATCGCCTCTGTACTTAGAATACTTCTTGAGCTATTTCATACCGGCTAGGTCATAGTTCGGGAGTGCTTGATAATGAACATTCGCAACTAAAATTCGCCTAAAAATATAATTTAGTGCCAGTCCTTTATAATTAATTATTTATATGTGTTATTTTTACTTTCATTTGATATATGTATCGCCCCTGTACTTAGAATACTTCTTGAGCTATTTCATACCGGCTAGGTCATAGTTCGGGAGTGCTTGATAATGAACATTCGCAACTAAAATTCGGCTAGAAATATAACTTAGTGCCAGTCCTTTATAATTGATTATTTATATGTGTTATTTTTACTTTCATTTGATATATGTATCGCCCCTGTACTTAGAATACTTCTTGAGCTATTTCATACCGGCTAGGTCATAGTTCGGGAGTGCTTGATAATGAACATTCGCAACTAAAATTCGGCTAGAAATATAATTTAGTGCCAGTCCTTTATAATTGATTATTTATGTGTTATTTTTACTTTAATTTGATATATGTATCGCGTCTGTACTTAGGATACTTCTTGAGCTATTTCATACCGGCTAGGTCATAGTTCGGGAGTGCTTGATAATGAACATTCGCAACTAAAATTCGGCTAGAAATATAATTTAGTGCTACTCATTTATAATTGATTATTTATATGTGTTATTTTTATTTTTATTTGATATATGTATCGCCTATGTACTTAGAATACTTCTTGAGCTATTTCATACCGGCTAGGTCATAGTTCGGGAGTGCTTGATAATGAACATTCGCAACTAAAATTCGGCTAGGAATATAATTTAGTGCCAGTCCTTTATAATTGATTATTTATGTGTTATTTTTACTTTCATTTGATATATGTATCGCCTCTGTACTTAGAATACTTCTTGAGCTATTTCATACCGGCTAGGTCATAGTTCGGGAGTGCTTGATAATGAACATTCGCAACTAAAATTCGCCTAAAAATATAATTTAGTGCCAGTCCTTTATAATTGATTATTTATATGTGTTATTTTTATTTTAATTTGATATATGTATCGCCTCTGTACTTAGAATACTTCTTGAGCTATTTCATACCGGCTAGGTCATAGTTCGGGAGCGCTTGATAATGAACATTCGCAACTAAAATTCGGCTAGGAATATAATTTAGTGCCAGTCCTTTATAATTGATTATTTATGTGTTATTTTTACTTTCATTTGATATATGTATCGCCTCTGTACTTAGAATACTTCTTGAGCTATTTCATACCGGCTAGGTCATAGTTCGGGAGTGCTTGATAATGAACATTCGGAACTAAAATTCGCCTAAAAATATAATTTAGTGCCAGTCCTTTATAATTGATTATTTATATGTGTTATTTTTACTTTCATTTGATGTATGTATCGCCCCTGTACTTAGAATACTTTATGAGCTATTTCATACCGGCTAGGTCATAGTTCGGGAGTGCTTGATAATGAACATTCGCAACTAAAATTCGGCTAGAAATATAATTTAGTGCCAGTCATTTATAATTGATTATTTATATGTGTTATTTTTATTTTAATTTGATATATGTATCGCCTCTGTACTTAGAATACTTCTTGAGCTATTTCATACCGGCTAGGTCATAGTTCGGGAGTGCTTGATAATGAACATTCGCAACCAAAATTCGGCTAGAAATATAATTTAGTGCCAGACCTTTATAATTGGTCATTTATATGTGTTGCTTTTGCTTTAATTTGATATATGTATCGCCTCTGTACTTAGAATACTTCTTGAGCTATTACATACCGGCTAGGTCATGGTTCGGGAGTGCTTGATAATGAACATTCGCAACTAAAATTCGCCTAAAAATATAGTTTAGTGCCAGTCCTTTATAATTGATTATTTATATGTGTTACTTTTACTTTCATTTGATATATGTATCGCCTCTGTACTTAGAATACTTCTTGAGCTATTTCATACCGGCTAGGTCATATTTCGGGAGTGCTTGATAATGAACATTCGCAACTAAAATTCGGCTAGAAATATAATTTAGTGCCAGTCCATTATATTTGATTATTTATATATGTTATTTTTACTTTCATTTGATATATGTATCGCCCCTGTACTTAGAATACTTCTTGAGCTATTTCATACCGGCTAGGTCATAGTTCAGGAGTGCTTGATAATGAACATTCGCAACTAAAATTCGGCTAGAAATATAATTTAGTGCCAGTCCTTTATAATTGATTATTTATGTGTTATTTTTACTTTAATTTGATATATGTATCGCCTCTGTACTTAGGATACTTCTTGAGCTATTTCATACCGGCTAGGTCATAGTTCGGGAGTGCTTGATAATGAACATTCGCAACTAAAATTCGGCTAGAAATATAATTTAGTGCTACTCATTTATAATTGATTATTTATATGTGTTATTTTTATTTTTATTTGATATATGTATCGCCTATGTACTTAGAATACTTCTTGAGCTATTTCATACCGGCTAGGTCATAGTTCGGGAGTGCTTGATAATGAACATTCGCAACTAAAATTCGGCTAGGAATATAATTTAGTGCCAGTCCTTTATAATTGATTATTTATGTGTTATTTTTACTTTCATTTGATATATGTATCGCCTCTGTACTTAGAATACTTCTTGAGCTATTTCATACCGGCTAGGTCATAGTTCGGGAGTGCTTGATAATGAACATTCGCAACTAAAATTCGCCTAAAAATATAATTTAGTGCCAGTCCTTTATAATTGATTATTTATATGTGTTATTTTTATTTTAATTTGATATATGTATCGCCTCTGTACTTAGAATACTTCTTGAGCTATTTCATACCGGCTAGGTCATAGTTCGGGAGCGCTTGATAATGAACATTCGCAACTAAAATTCGGCTAGGAATATAATTTAGTGCCAGTCCTTTATAATTGATTATTTATGTGTTATTTTTACTTTCATTTGATATATGTATCGCCTCTGTACTTAGAATACTTCTTGAGCTATTTCATACCGGCTAGGTCATAGTTCGGGAGTGCTTGATAATGAACATTCGGAACTAAAATTCGCCTAAAAATATAATTTAGTGCCAGTCCTTTATAATTGATTATTTATATGTGTTATTTTTACTTTCATTTGATGTATGTATCGCCCCTGTACTTAGAATACTTTATGAGCTATTTCATACCGGCTAGGTCATAGTTCGGGAGTGCTTGATAATGAACATTCGCAACTAAAATTCGGCTAGAAATATAATTTAGTGCCAGTCATTTATAATTGATTATTTATATGTGTTATTTTTATTTTAATTTGATATATGTATCGCCTCTGTACTTAGAATACTTCTTGAGCTATTTCATACCGGCTAGGTCATAGTTCGGGAGTGCTTGATAATGAACATTCGCAACCAAAATTCGGCTAGAAATATAATTTAGTGCCAGACCTTTATAATTGGTCATTTATATGTGTTGCTTTTGCTTTAATTTGATATATGTATCGCCTCTGTACTTAGAATACTTCTTGAGCTATTACATACCGGCTAGGTCATGGTTCGGGAGTGCTTGATAATGAACATTCGCAACTAAAATTCGCCTAAAAATATAGTTTAGTGCCAGTCCTTTATAATTGATTATTTATGTGTTATTTTTACTTTCATTTGATATATGTATCGCCTCTGTACTTAGAATACTTCTTGAGCTATTTCATACCGGCTAGGTCATATTTCGGGAGTGCTTGATAATGAACATTCGCAACTAAAATTCGGCTAGAAATATAATTTAGTGCCAGTCCATTATATTTGATTATTTATATATGTTATTTTTACTTTCATTTGATATATGTATCGCCCCTGTACTTAGAATACTTCTTGAGCTATTTCATACCGGCTAGGTCATAGTTCGGGAGCGCTTGATAATGAACATTCGCAACTAAAATTCGCCTAAAAATATAGTTTAGTGCCAGTCCATTATATTTGATTATTTATATATGTTATTTTTACTTTCATTTGATATATGTATCGCCCCTGTACTTAGAATACTTCTTGAGCTATTACATACCGGCTAGGTCATGGTTCGGGAGTGCTTGATAATGAACATTCGCAACTAAAATTCGCCTAAAAATATAGTTTAGTGCCAGTCCTTTATAATTGATTATTTATATGTGTTATTTTTACTTTCATTTGATATATGTATCGCCTCTGTACTTAGAATACTTCTTGAGCTATTTCATACCGGCTAGGTCATATTTCGGGAGTGCTTGATAATGAACATTCGCAACTAAAATTCGGCTAGAAATATAATTTAGTGCCAGTCCATTATATTTGATTATTTATATATGTTATTTTTACTTTCATTTGATATATGTATCGCCCCTGTACTTAGAATACTTCTTGAGCTATTTCATACCGGCTAGGTCATAGTTCGGGAGCGCTTGATAATGAACATTCGCAACTAAAATTCGCCTAAAAATATAATTTAGTGCCAGTCCATTATATTTGATTATTTATATATGTTATTTTTACTTTCATTTGATATATGTATCGCCCCTGTACTTAGAATACTTCTTGAGCTATTACATACCGGCTAGGTCATGGTTCGGGAGTGCTTGATAATGAACATTCGCAACTAAAATTCGCCTAAAAATATAGTTTAGTGCCAGTCCTTTATAATTGATTATTTATATGTGTTATTTTTACTTTCATTTGATATATGTATCGCCTCTGTACTTAGAATACTTCTTGAGCTATTTCATACCGGCTAGGTCATAGTTCGGGAGTGCTTGATAATGAACATTCGCAACTAAAATTCGCCTAAAAATATAATTTAGTGCCAGTCCTTTATAATTGATTATTTATATGTGTTATTTTTATTTTAATTTGATATATGTATCGCCTCTGTACTTAGAATACTTCTTGAGCTATTTCATACCGGCTAGGTCATAGTTCGGGAGCGCTTGATAATGAACATTCGCAACTAAAATTCGGCTAGGAATATAATTTAGTGCCAGTCCTTTATAATTGATTATTTATGTGTTATTTTTACTTTCATTTGATATATGTATCGCCTCTGTACTTAGAATACTTCTTGAGCTATTTCATACCGGCTAGGTCATAGTTCGGGAGTGCTTGATAATGAACATTCGGAACTAAAATTCGCCTAAAAATATAATTTAGTGCCAGTCCTTTATAATTGATTATTTATATGTGTTATTTTTACTTTCATTTGATGTATGTATCGCCCCTGTACTTAGAATACTTTATGAGCTATTTCATACCGGCTAGGTCATAGTTCGGGAGTGCTTGATAATGAACATTCGCAACTAAAATTCGGCTAGAAATATAATTTAGTGCCAGTCATTTATAATTGATTATTTATATGTGTTATTTTTATTTTAATTTGATATATGTATCGCCTCTGTACTTAGAATACTTCTTGAGCTATTTCATACCGGCTAGGTCATAGTTCGGGAGTGCTTGATAATGAACATTCGCAACCAAAATTCGGCTAGAAATATAATTTAGTGCCAGACCTTTATAATTGGTCATTTATATGTGTTGCTTTTGCTTTAATTTGATATATGTATCGCCTCTGTACTTAGAATACTTCTTGAGCTATTACATACCGGCTAGGTCATGGTTCGGGAGTGCTTGATAATGAACATTCGCAACTAAAATTCGCCTAAAAATATAGTTTAGTGCCAGTCCTTTATAATTGATTATTTATATGTGTTACTTTTACTTTCATTTGATATATGTATCGCCTCTGTACTTAGAATACTTCTTGAGCTATTTCATACCGGCTAGGTCATATTTCGGGAGTGCTTGATAATGAACATTCGCAACTAAAATTCGGCTAGAAATATAATTTAGTGCCAGTCCATTATATTTGATTATTTATATATGTTATTTTTACTTTCATTTGATATATGTATCGCCCCTGTACTTAGAATACTTCTTGAGCTATTTCATACCGGCTAGGTCATAGTTCAGGAGTGCTTGATAATGAACATTCGCAACTAAAATTCGGCTAGAAATATAATTTAGTGCCAGTCCTTTATAATTGATTATTTATGTGTTATTTTTACTTTAATTTGATATATGTATCGCCTCTGTACTTAGGATACTTCTTGAGCTATTTCATACCGGCTAGGTCATAGTTCGGGAGTGCTTGATAATGAACATTCGCAACTAAAATTCGGCTAGAAATATAATTTAGTGCTACTCATTTATAATTGATTATTTATATGTGTTATTTTTATTTTTATTTGATATATGTATCGCCTATGTACTTAGAATACTTCTTGAGCTATTTCATACCGGCTAGGTCATAGTTCGGGAGTGCTTGATAATGAACATTCGCAACTAAAATTCGGCTAGGAATATAATTTAGTGCCAGTCCTTTATAATTGATTATTTATGTGTTATTTTTACTTTCATTTGATATATGTATCGCCTCTGTACTTAGAATACTTCTTGAGCTATTTCATACCGGCTAGGTCATAGTTCGGGAGTGCTTGATAATGAACATTCGCAACTAAAATTCGCCTAAAAATATAATTTAGTGCCAGTCCTTTATAATTGATTATTTATATGTGTTATTTTTATTTTAATTTGATATATGTATCGCCTCTGTACTTAGAATACTTCTTGAGCTATTTCATACCGGCTAGGTCATAGTTCGGGAGCGCTTGATAATGAACATTCGCAACTAAAATTCGGCTAGGAATATAATTTAGTGCCAGTCCTTTATAATTGATTATTTATGTGTTATTTTTACTTTCATTTGATATATGTATCGCCTCTGTACTTAGAATACTTCTTGAGCTATTTCATACCGGCTAGGTCATAGTTCGGGAGTGCTTGATAATGAACATTCGGAACTAAAATTCGCCTAAAAATATAATTTAGTGCCAGTCCTTTATAATTGATTATTTATATGTGTTATTTTTACTTTCATTTGATGTATGTATCGCCCCTGTACTTAGAATACTTTATGAGCTATTTCATACCGGCTAGGTCATAGTTCGGGAGTGCTTGATAATGAACATTCGCAACTAAAATTCGGCTAGAAATATAATTTAGTGCCAGTCATTTATAATTGATTATTTATATGTGTTATTTTTATTTTAATTTGATATATGTATCGCCTCTGTACTTAGAATACTTCTTGAGCTATTTCATACCGGCTAGGTCATAGTTCGGGAGTGCTTGATAATGAACATTCGCAACCAAAATTCGGCTAGAAATATAATTTAGTGCCAGACCTTTATAATTTGTCATTTATATGTGTTGCTTTTGCTTTAATTTGATATATGTATCGCCTCTGTACTTAGAATACTTCTTGAGCTATTACATACCGGCTAGGTCATGGTTCGGGAGTGCTTGATAATGAACATTCGCAACTAAAATTCGCCTAAAAATATAGTTTAGTGCCAGTCCTTTATAATTGATTATTTATATGTGTTATTTTTACTTTCATTTGATATATGTATCGCCTCTGTACTTAGAATACTTCTTGAGCTATTTCATACCGGCTAGGTCATATTTCGGGAGTGCTTGATAATGAACATTCGCAACTAAAATTCGGCTAGAAATATAATTTAGTGCCAGTCCATTATATTTGATTATTTATATATGTTATTTTTACTTTCATTTGATATATGTATCGCCCCTGTACTTAGAATACTTCTTGAGCTATTTCATACCGGCTAGGTCATAGTTCAGGAGTGCTTGATAATGAACATTCGCAACTAAAATTCGGCTAGAAATATAATTTAGTGCCAGTCCTTTATAATTGATTATTTATGTGTTATTTTTACTTTAATTTGATATATGTATCGCCTCTGTACTTAGGATACTTCTTGAGCTATTTCATACCGGCTAGGTCATAGTTCGGGAGTGCTTGATAATGAACATTCGCAACTAAAATTCGGCTAGAAATATAATTTAGTGCTACTCATTTATAATTGATTATTTATATGTGTTATTTTTGTTTTAATTTGATATATGTATCGCCTCTGTACTTAGAATACTTCTTGAGCTATTTCATACCGGCTAGGTCATAGTTCGGGAGTGCTTGATAATGAACATTCGCAACTAAAATTCGGCTAGAAATATAATTTAGTGCCAGTCCTTTATAATTGATTATTTATGTGTTATTTTTACTTTAATTTGATATATGTATCGCCTCTGTACTTAGGATACTTCTTGAGCTATTTCATACCGGCTAGGTCATAGTTCGGGAGTGCTTGATAATGAACATTCGCAACTAAAATTCGGCTAGGAATATAATTTAGTGCCAGTCCTTTATAATTGATTATTTATGTGTTATTTTTACTTTCATTTGATATATGTATCGCCTCTGTATTTAGAATACTTCTTGAGCTATTTCATACCGGCTAGGTCATAGTTCGGGAGTGCTTGATAATGAACATTCGCAACTAAAATTCGCCTAAAAATATAATTTAGTGCCAGTCCTTTATAATTGATTATTTATATGTGTTATTTTTACTTTCATTTGATATATGTATCGCCTCTGTATTTAGAATACTTCTTGAGCTATTTCATACCGGCTAGGTCATAGTTCGGGAGTGCTTGATAATGAACATTCGCAACTAAAATTCGCCTAAAAATATAATTTAGTGCCAGTCCTTTATAATTGATTATTTATATGTGTTATTTTTACTTTCATTTGATGTATGTATCGCCCCTGTACTTAGAATACTTTATGAGCTATTTCATACCGGCTAGGTCATAGTTCGGGAGTGCTTGATAATGAACATTCGCAACTAAAATTCGGCTAGAAATATAATTTAGTGCCAGTCATTTATAATTGATTATTTATATGTGTTATTTTTATTTTAATTTGATATATGTATCGCCTCTGTACTTAGAATACTTCTTGAGCTATTTCATACCGGCTAGGTCATAGTTCGGGATTTCTTGATAATGAACATTCGCAACTAAAATTCGGCTAGAAATATAATTTAGTGCCAGTCATTTATAATTGATTATTTATATGTGTTATTTTTATTTTAATTTGATATATGTATCGCCTCTGTACTTAGAATACTTCTTGGGCTATTTCATACCGGCTAGGTCATAGTTCGGGAGTGCTTGATAATGAACATTCGCAACCAAAATTCGGCTAGAAATATAATTTAGTGCCAGACCTTTATAATTGGTCATTTATATGTGTTATTTTTGCTTTAATTTGATATATGTATCGCCTCTGTACTTGGAATACTTCTTGAGCTATTTCATACCGGCTTGGTCATGGTTCGGGAGTGCTTGATAATGAACATTCGCAACTAAAATTCGGCTAGAAATATAATTTAGTGCCAGTCATTTATAATTGATTATTTATATGTGTTATTTTTACTTTCATTTGATGTATGTATCGCCCCTGTACTTAGAATACTTTATGAGCTATTTCATACCGGCTAGGTCATAGTTCGGGAGTGCTTGATAATGAACATTCGCAACTAAAATTCGGCTAGAAATATAATTTAGTGCCAGTCCTTTATAATTGATTATTTATGTGTTATTTTTACTTTAATTTGATATATGTATCGCCTCTGTACTTAGGATACTTCTTGAGCTATTTCATACCGGCTAGGTCATAGTTCGGGAGTGCTTGATAATGAACATTCGCAACTAAAATTCGGCTAGAAATATAATTTAGTGCTACTCATTTATAATTGATTATTTATATGTGTTATTTTTGTTTTAATTTGATATATGTATCGCCTCTGTACTTAGAATACTTCTTGAGCTATTTCATACCGGCTAGGTCATAGTTCGGGAGTGCTTGATAATGAACATTCGCAACTAAAATTCGGCTAGAAATATAATTTAGTGCCAGTCCTTTATAATTGATTATTTATGTGTTATTTTTACTTTAATTTGATATATGTATCGCCTCTGTACTTAGGATACTTCTTGAGCTATTTCATACCGGCTAGGTCATAGTTCGGGAGTGCTTGATAATGAACATTCGCAACTAAAATTCGGCTAGAAATATAATTTAGTGCTACTCATTTATAATTGATTATTTATATGTGTTATTTTTATTTTTATTTAATATATGTATCGCCTATGTACTTAGAATACTTCTTGAGCTATTTCATACCGGCTAGGTCATAGTTCGGGAGCGCTTGATAATGAACATTCGCAACTAAAATTCGGCTAGGAATATAATTTAGTGCCAGTCCTTTATAATTGATTATTTATGTGTTATTTTTACTTTCATTTGATATATGTATCGCCTCTGTATTTAGAATACTTCTTGAGCTATTTCATACCGGCTAGGTCATAGTTCGGGAGTGCTTGATAATGAACATTCGCAACTAAAATTCGCCTAAAAATATAATTTAGTGCCAGTCCTTTATAATTGATTATTTATATGTGTTATTTTTACTTTCATTTGATGTATGTATCGCCCCTGTACTTAGAATACTTTATGAGCTATTTCATACCGGCTAGGTCATAGTTCGGGAGTGCTTGATAATGAACATTCGCAACTAAAATTCGGCTAGAAATATAATTTAGTGCCAGTCATTTATAATTGATTATTTATATGTGTTATTTTTATTTTAATTTGATATATGTATCGCCTCTGTACTTAGAATACTTCTTGGGCTATTTCATACCGGCTAGGTCATAGTTCGGGAGTGCTTGATAATGAACATTCGCAACCAAAATTCGGCTAGAAATATAATTTAGTGCCAGACCTTTATAATTGGTCATTTATATGTGTTATTTTTGCTTTAATTTGATATATGTATCGCCTCTGTACTTAGAATACTTCTTGAGCTATTTCATACCGGCTAGGTCATGGTTCGGGAGTGCTTGATAATGAACATTCGCAACTAAAATTCACCTAAAAATATAGTTTAGTGCCAGTCCTTTATAATTGCTTATTTATATGTGTTATTTTTACTTTCATTTGATATATGTATCGCCTCTGTACTTAGAATACTTCTTGAGCTATTTCATACCGGCTAGGTCATATTTCGGGAGTGCTTGATAATGAACATTCGCAACTAAAATTCGCCTAAAAATATAGTTTAGTGCCAGTCCTTTATAATTGATTATTTATATGTGTTATTTTTACTTTCATTTGATGTATGTATCGCCCCTGTACTTAGAATACTTTATGAGCTATTTCATACCGGCTAGGTCATAGTTCGGGAGTGCTTGATAATGAACATTCGCAACTAAAATTCGGCTAGAAATATAATTTAGTGCCAGTCATTTATAATTGATTATTTATATGTGTTATTTTTATTTTAATTTGATATATGTATCGCCTCTGTACTTAGAATACTTCTTGAGCTATTTCATACCGGCTAGGTCATAGTTCGGGATTTCTTGATAATGAACATTCGCAACCAAAATTCGGCTAGAAATATAATTTAGTGCCAGACCTTTATAATTGATTATTTATGTGTTATTTTTACTTTCATTTGATATATGTATCGCCTCTGTACTTAGAATACTTCTTGAGCTATTTCATACCGGCTAGGTCATATTTCGGGAGTGCTTGATAATGAACATTCGCAACTAAAATTCGCCTAAAAATATAGTTTAGTGCCAGTCCTTTATAATTGATTATTTATATGTGTTATTTTTACTTTCATTTGATGTATGTATCGCCCCTGTACTTAGAATACTTTATGAGCTATTTCATACCGGCTAGGTCATAGTTCGGGAGTGCTTGATAATGAACATTCGCAACTAAAATTCGGCTAGAAATATAATTTAGTGCCAGTCATTTATAATTGATTATTTATATGTGTTATTTTTATTTTAATTTGATATATGTATCGCCTCTGTACTTAGAATACTTCTTGAGCTATTTCATACCGGCTAGGTCATGGTTCGGGAGTGCTTGATAATGAACATTCGCAACTAAAATTCGCCTAAAAATATAGTTTAGTGCCAGTCCTTTATAATTGATTATTTATATGTGTTATTTTTACTTTCATTTGATATATGTATCGCCTCTGTACTTAGAATACTTCTTGAGCTATTTCATACCGGCTAGGTCATATTTCGGGAGTGCTTGATAATGAGCATTCGCAACTAAAATTCGCCTAAAAATATAGTTTAGTGCCAGTCCTTTATAATTGATTATTTATATGTGTTATTTTTACTTTCATTTGATGTATGTATCGCCCCTGTACTTAGAATACTTTATGAGCTATTTCATACCGGCTAGGTCATAGTTCGGGAGTGCTTGATAATGAACATTCGCAACTAAAATTCGGCTAGGAATATAATTTAGTGCCAGTCCTTTATAATTGATTATTTATGTGTTATTTTTACTTTCATTTGATATATGTATCGCCTCTGTACTTAGAATACTTCTTGAGCTATTTCATACCGGCTAGGTCATAGTTCGGGAGTGCTTGATAATGAACATTCGCAACTAAAATTCGCTTAAAAATATAATTTAGTGCCAGTCCTTTATAATTGATTATTTATATGTGTTATTTTTACTTTCATTTGATATATGTATCGCCCCTGTACTTAGAATACTTTATGAGCTATTTCATACCGGCTAGGTCATAGTTCGGGAGTGCTTGATAATGAACATTCGCAACTAAAATTCGGCTAGAAATATAATTTAGTGCCAGTCATTTATAATTGATTATTTATATGTGTTATTTTTATTTTAATTTGATATATGTATCGCTTCTGTACTTAGAATACTTCTTGAGTTATTTCATACCGGCTAGGTCATAGTTCGGGAGTTCTTGATAATGAACATTCGCAACCAAAATTCGGCTAGAAATATAATTTAGTGCCAGACCTTTATAATTGATTATTTATGTGTTATTTTTACTTTCATTTGATATATGTATCGCCTCTGTACTTAGAATACTTCTTGAGCTATTTCATACCGGCTAGGTCATATTTCGGGAGTGCTTGATAATGAACATTCGCAACTAAAATTCGCCTAAAAATATAGTTTAGTGCCAGTCCTTTATAATTGATTATTTATATGTGTTATTTTTACTTTCATTTGATGTATGTATCGCCCCTGTACTTAGAATACTTTATGAGCTATTTCATACCTGCTAGGTCATAGTTCGGGAGTGCTTGATAATGAACATTCGCAACTAAAATTCGGCTAGAAATATAATTTAGTGCCAGTCATTTATAATTGATTATTTATATGTGTTATTTTTATTTTAATTTGATATATGTATCGCCTCTGTACTTAGAATACTTCTTGAGCTATTTCATACCGGCTAGGTCATGGTTCGGGAGTGCTTGATAATGAACATTCGCAACTAAAATTCGCCTAAAAATATAGTTTAGTGCCAGTCCTTTATAATTGATTATTTATATGTGTTATTTTTACTTTCATTTGATATATGTATCGCCTCTGTACTTAGAATACTTCTTGAGCTATTTCATACCGGCTAGGTCATATTTCGGGAGTGCTTGATAATGAACATTCGCAACTAAAATTCGCCTAAAAATATAGTTTAGTGCCAGTCCTTTATAATTGATTATTTATATGTGTTATTTTTACTTTCATTTGATGTATGTATCGCCCCTGTACTTAGAATACTTTATGAGCTATTTCATACCGGCTAGGTCATAGTTCGGGAGTGCTTGATAATGAACATTCGCAACTAAAATTCGGCTAGGAATATAATTTAGTGCCAGTCCTTTATAATTGATTATTTATGTGTTATTTTTACTTTCATTTGATATATGTATCGCCTCTGTACTTAGAATACTTCTTGAGCTATTTCATACCGGCTAGGTCATAGTTCGGGAGTGCTTGATAATGAACATTCGCAACTAAAATTCGCTTAAAAATATAATTTAGTGCCAGTCCTTTATAATTGATTATTTATATGTGTTATTTTTACTTTTATTTGATATATGTATCGCCCCTGTACTTAGAATACTTCTTGAGCTATTTCATACCGGCTAGGTCATAGTTCGGGAGTGCTTGATAATGAACATTCGCAACTAAAATTCGGCTAGAAATATAATTTAGTGCCAGTCATTTATAATTGATTATTTATATGTGTTATTTTTATTTTAATTTGATATATGTATCGCCTCTGTACTTAGAATACTTCTTGAGCTATTTCATACCGGCTAGGTCATGGTTCGGGAGTGCTTGATAATGAACATTCGCAACTAAAATTCGCTTAAAAATATAATTTAGTGCCAGTCCTTTATAATTGATTATTTATATGTGTTATTTTTACTTTCATTTGATGTATGTATCGCCCCTGTACTTAGAATACTTTATGAGCTATTTCATACCGGCTAGGTCATAGTTCGGGAGTGCTTGATAATGAACATTCGCAACTAAAATTCGGCTAGAAATATAATTTAGTGCCCGTCATTTATAATTGATTATTTATATGTGTTATTTTTATTTTAATTTGATATATGTATCGCCTCTGTACTTAGAATACTTCTTGAGCTATTTCATACCGGCTAGGTCATGGTTCGGGAGTGCTTGATAATGAACATTCGCAACTAAAATTCGCTTAAAAATATAATTTAGTGCCAGACCTTTATAATTGATTATTTATGTGTTATTTTTACTTTCATTTGATATATGTATCGCCTCTGTACTTAGAATACTTCTTGAGCTATTTCATACCGGCTAGGTCATATTTCGGGAGTGCTTGATAATGAACATTCGCAACTAAAATTCGCCTAAAAATATAGTTTAGTGCCAGTCCTTTATAATTGATTATTTATATGTGTTATTTTTACTTTCATTTGACGTATGTATCGCCCCTGTACTTAGAATACTTTATGAGCTATTTCATACCGGCTAGGTCATAGTTCGGGAGTGCTTGATAATGAACATTCGCAACTAAAATTCGGCTAGAAATATAATTTAGTGCCAGTCATTTATAATTGATTATTTATATGTGTTATTTTTATTTTAATTTGATATATGTATCGCCTCTGTACTTAGAATACTTCTTGAGCTATTTCATACCGGCTAGGTCATGGTTCGGGAGTGCTTGATAATGAACATTCGCAACTAAAATTCGCCTAAAAATATAGTTTAGTGCCAGTCCTTTATAATTGATTATTTATATGTGTTATTTTTACTTTCATTTGATATATGTATCGCCTCTGTACTTAGAATACTTCTTGAGCTATTTCATACCGGCTAGGTCATATTTCGGGAGTGCTTGATAATGAACATTCGCAACTAAAATTCGCCTAAAAATATAGTTTAGTGCCAGTCCTTTATAATTGATTATTTATATGTGTTATTTTTACTTTCATTTGATGTATGTATCGCCCCTGTACTTAGAATACTTTATGAGCTATTTCATACCGGCTAGGTCATAGTTCGGGAGTGCTTGATAATGAACATTCGCAACTAAAATTCGGCTAGGAATATAATTTAGTGCCAGTCCTTTATAATTGATTATTTATGTGTTATTTTTACTTTCATTTGATATATGTATCGCCTCTGTACTTAGAATACTTCTTGAGCTATTTCATACCGGCTAGGTCATAGTTCGGGAGTGCTTGATAATGAACATTCGCAACTAAAATTCGCTTAAAAATATAATTTAGTGCCAGTCCTTTATAATTGATTATTTATATGTGTTATTTTTACTTTTATTTGATATATGTATCGCCCCTGTACTTAGAATACTTTATGAGCTATTACATACCGGCTAGGTCATAGTTCGGGAGTGCTTGATAATGAACATTCGCAACTAAAATTCGGCTAGGAATATAATTTAGTGCCAGTCCTTTATAATTGATTATTTATGTGTTATTTTTACTTTCATTTGATATATGTATCGCCTCTGTACTTAGAATACTTCTTGAGCTATTTCATACCGGCTAGGTCATAGTTCGGGAGTGCTTGATAATGAACATTCGCAACTAAAATTCGCTTAAAAATATAATTTAGTGCCAGTCCTTTATAATTGATTATTTATATGTGTTATTTTTACTTTTATTTGATATATGTATCGCCCCTGTACTTAGAATACTTTATGAGCTATTTCATACCGGCTAGGTCATAGTTCGGGAGTGCTTGATAATGAACATTCGCAACTAAAATTCGGCTAGAAATATAATTTAGTGCCAGTCATTTATAATTGATTATTTATATGTGTTATTTTTATTTTAATTTGATATATGTATCGCCTCTGTACTTAGAATACTTCTTGGGCTATTTCATACCGGCTAGGTCATAGTTCGGGAGTGCTTGATAATGAACATTCGCAACCAAAATTCGGCTAGAAATATAATTTAGTGCCAGACCTTTATAATTGGTCATTTATATGTGTTATTTTTGCTTTAATTTGATATATGTATCGCCTCTGTACTTAGAATACTTCTTGAGCTATTTCATACCGGCTAGGTCATGGTTCGGGAGTGCTTGATAATGAACATTCGCAACTAAAATTCGCCTAAAAATATAGTTTAGTGCCAGTCCTTTATAATTGATTATTTATATGTGTTATTTTTACTTTCATTTGATATATGTATCGCCTCTGTACTTAGAATACTTCTTGAGCTATTTCATACCGGCTAGGTCATATTTCGGGAGTGCTTGATAATGAACATTCGCAACTAAAATTCGCCTAAAAATATAGTTTAGTGCCAGTCCTTTATAATTGATTATTTATATGTGTTATTTTTACTTTCATTTGATGTATGTATCGCCCCTGTACTTAGAATACTTTATGAGCTATTTCATACCGGCTAGGTCATAGTTCGGGAGTGCTTGATAATGAACATTCGCAACTAAAATTCGGCTAGAAATATAATTTAGTGCCAGTCATTTATAATTGATTATTTATATGTGTTATTTTTATTTTAATTTGATATATGTATCGCTTCTGTACTTAGAATACTTCTTGAGCTATTTCATACCGGCTAGGTCATAGTTCGGGAGTTCTTGATAATGAACATTCGCAACCAAAATTCGGCTAGAAATATAATTTAGTGCCAGACCTTTATAATTGATTATTTATGTGTTATTTTTACTTTCATTTGATATATGTATCGCCTCTGTACTTAGAATACTTCTTGAGCTATTTCATACCGGCTAGGTCATAGTTCGGGAGTGCTTGATAATGAACATTCGCAACTAAAATTCGCTTAAAAATATAATTTAGTGCCAGTCCTTTATAATTGATTATTTATATGTGTTATTTTTACTTTTATTTGATATATGTATCGCCCCTGTACTTAGAATACTTTATGAGCTATTTCATACCGGCTAGGTCATAGTTCGGGAGTGCTTGATAATGAACATTCGCAACTAAAATTCGGCTAGAAATATAATTTAGTGCCAGTCATTTATAATTGATTATTTATATGTGTTATTTTTATTTTAATTTGATATATGTATCGCCTCTGTACTTAGAATACTTCTTGGGCTATTTCATACCGGCTAGGTCATAGTTCGGGAGTGCTTGATAATGAACATTCGCAACCAAAATTCGGCTAGATATATAATTTAGTGCCAGACCTTTATAATTGGTCATTTATATGTGTTATTTTTGCTTTAATTTGATATATGTATCGCCTCTGTACTTAGAATACTTCTTGAGCTATTTCATACCGGCTAGGTCATGGTTCGGGAGTGCTTGATAATGAACATTCGCAACTAAAATTCGCCTAAAAATATAGTTTAGTGCCAGTCCTTTATAATTGATTATTTATATGTGTTATTTTTACTTTCATTTGATATATGTATCGCCTCTGTACTTAGAATACTTCTTGAGCTATTTCATACCGGCTAGGTCATATTTCGGGAGTGCTTGATAATGAACATTCGCAACTAAAATTCGCCTAAAAATATAGTTTAGTGCCAGTCCTTTATAATTGATTATTTATATGTGTTATTTTTACTTTCATTTGATGTATGTATCGCCCCTGTACTTAGAATACTTTATGAGCTATTTCATACCGGCTAGGTCATAGTTCGGGAGTGCTTGATAATGAACATTCGCAACTAAAATTCGGCTAGAAATATAATTTAGTGCCAGTCATTTATAATTGATTATTTATATGTGTTATTTTTATTTTAATTTGATATATGTATCGCTTCTGTACTTAGAATACTTCTTGAGCTATTTCATACCGGCTAGGTCATAGTTCGGGAGTTCTTGATAATGAACATTCGCAACCAAAATTCGGCTAGAAATATAATTTAGTGCCAGACCTTTATAATTGATTATTTATGTGTTATTTTTACTTTCATTTGATATATGTATCGCCTCTGTACTTAGAATACTTCTTGAGCTATTTCATACCGGCTAGGTCATATTTCGGGAGTGCTTGATAATGAACATTCGCAACTAAAATTCGCCTAAAAATATAGTTTAGTGCCAGTCCTTTATAATTGATTATTTATATGTGTTATTTTTACTTTCATTTGATGTATGTATCGCCCCTGTACTTAGAATACTTTATGAGCTATTTCATACCGGCTAGGTCATAGTTCGGGAGTGCTTGATAATGAACATTCGCAACTAAAATTCGGCTAGAAATATAATTTAGTGCCAGTCATTTATAATTGATTATTTATATGTGTTATTTTTATTTTAATTTGATATATGTATCGCCTCTGTACTTAGAATACTTTTTGAGCTATTTCATACCGGCTAGGTCATGGTTCGGGAGTGCTTGATAATGAACATTCGCAACTAAAATTCGCCTAAAAATATAGTTTAGTGCCAGTCCTTTATAATTGATTATTTATATGTGTTATTTTTACTTTCATTTGATATATGTATCGCCTCTGTACTTAGAATACTTCTTGAGCTATTTCATACCGGCTAGGTCATATTTCGGGAGTGCTTGATAATGAACATTCGCAACTAAAATTCGCCTAAAAATATAGTTTAGTGCCAGTCCTTTATAATTGATTATTTATATGTGTTATTTTTACTTTCATTTGATGTATGTATCGCCCCTGTACTTAGAATACTTTATGAGCTATTTCATACCGGCTAGGTCATAGTTCGGGAGTGCTTGATAATGAACATTCGCAACTAAAATTCGGCTAGGAATATAATTTAGTGCCAGTCCTTTATAATTGATTATTTATGTGTTATTTTTACTTTCATTTGATATATGTATCGCCTCTGTACTTAGAATACTTCTTGAGCTATTTCATACCGGCTAGGTCATAGTTCGGGAGTGCTTGATAATGAACATTCGCAACTAAAATTCGCTTAAAAATATAATTTAGTGCCAGTCCTTTATAATTGATTATTTATATGTGTTATTTTTACTTTCATTTGATATATGTATCGCCCCTGTACTTAGAATACTTTATGAGCTATTTCATACCGGCTAGGTCATAGTTCGGGAGTGCTTGATAATGAACATTCGCAACTAAAATTCGGCTAGAAATATAATTTAGTGCCAGTCATTTATAATTGATTATTTATATGTGTTATTTTTATTTTAATTTGATATATGTATCGCTTCTGTACTTAGAATACTTCTTGAGTTATTTCATACCGGCTAGGTCATAGTTCGGGAGTTCTTGATAATGAACATTCGCAACCAAAATTCGGCTAGAAATATAATTTAGTGCCAGACCTTTATAATTGATTATTTATGTGTTATTTTTACTTTCATTTGATATATGTATCGCCTCTGTACTTAGAATACTTCTTGAGCTATTTCATACCGGCTAGGTCATATTTCGGGAGTGCTTGATAATGAACATTCGCAACTAAAATTCGCCTAAAAATATAGTTTAGTGCCAGTCCTTTATAATTGATTATTTATATGTGTTATTTTTACTTTCATTTGATGTATGTATCGCCCCTGTACTTAGAATACTTTATGAGCTATTTCATACCGGCTAGGTCATAGTTCGGGAGTGCTTGATAATGAACATTCGCAACTAAAATTCGGCTAGAAATATAATTTAGTGCCAGTCATTTATAATTGATTATTTATATGTGTTATTTTTATTTTAATTTGATATATGTATCGCCTCTGTACTTAGAATACTTCTTGAGCTATTTCATACCGGCTAGGTCATGGTTCGGGAGTGCTTGATAATGAACATTCGCAACTAAAATTCGCCTAAAAATATAGTTTAGTGCCAGTCCTTTATAATTGATTATTTATATGTGTTATTTTTACTTTCATTTGATATATGTATCGCCTCTGTACTTAGAATACTTCTTGAGCTATTTCATACCGGCTAGGTCATATTTCGGGAGTGCTTGATAATGAACATTCGCAACTAAAATTCGCCTAAAAATATAGTTTAGTGCCAGTCCTTTATAATTGATTATTTATATGTGTTATTTTTACTTTCATTTGATGTATGTATCGCTCCTGTACTTAGAATACTTTATGAGCTATTTCATACCGGCTAGGTCATAGTTCGGGAGTGCTTGATAATGAACATTCGCAACTAAAATTCGGCTAGGAATATAATTTAGTGCCAGTCCTTTATAATTGATTATTTATGTGTTATTTTTACTTTCATTTGATATATGTATCGCCTCTGTACTTAGAATACTTCTTGAGCTATTTCATACCGGCTAGGTCATAGTTCGGGAGTGCTTGATAATGAACATTCGCAACTAAAATTCGCTTAAAAATATAATTTAGTGCCAGTCCTTTATAATTGATTATTTATATGTGTTATTTTTACTTTTATTTGATATATGTATCGCCCCTGTACTTAGAATACTTTATGAGCTATTTCATACCGGCTAGGTCATAGTTCGGGAGTGCTTGATAATGAACATTCGCAACTAAAATTCGGCTAGAAATATAATTTAGTGCCAGTCATTTATAATTGATTATTTATATGTGTTATTTTTATTTTAATTTGATATATGTATCGCCTCTGTACTTAGAATACTTCTTGAGTTATTTCATACCGGCTAGGTCATAGTTCGGGAGTTCTTGATAATGAACATTCGCAACCAAAATTCGGCTAGAAATATAATTTAGTGCCAGACCTTTATAATTGGTCATTTATATGTGTTATTTTTGCTTTAATTTGATATATGTATCGCCTCTGTACTTAGAATACTTCTTGAGCTATTTCATACCGGCTAGGTCATGGTTCGGGAGTGCTTGATAATGAACATTCGCAACTAAAATTCGCCTAAAAATATAGTTTAGTGCCAGTCCTTTATAATTGATTATTTATATGTGTTATTTTTACTTTCATTTGATATATGTATCGCCTCTGTACTTAGAATACTTCTTGAGCTATTTTATACCGGCTAGGTCATATTTCGGGAGTGCTTGATAATGAACATTCGCAACTAAAATTCGCCTAAAAATATAGTTTAGTGCCAGTCCTTTATAATTGATTATTTATATGTGTTATTTTTACTTTCATTTGATATATGTATCGCCTCTGTACTTAGGATACTTCTTGAGCTATTTCATACCGGCTAGGTCATAGTTCGGGAGTGCTTGATAATGAACATTCGCAACTAAAATTCGGCTAGAAATATAATTTAGTGCCAGTCATTTATAATTGATTATTTATATGTGTTATTTTTATTTTAATTTGATATATGTATCGCCTCTGTACTTAGAATACTTCTTGAGCTATTTCATACCGGCTAGGTCATAGTTCGGGAGTGCTTGATAATGAACATTCGCAACTAAAATTCGGCTAGGAATATAATTTAGTGCCAGTCCTTTATAATTGATTATTTATGTGTTATTTTTACTTTCATTTGATATATGTATCGCCTCTGTACTTAGAATACTTCTTGAGCTATTTCATACCGGCTAGGTCATAGTTCGGGAGTGCTTGATAATGAACATTCGCAACTAAAATTCGGCTAGAAATATAATTTAGTGCCAGTCCATTATATTTGATTATTTATATATGTTATTTTTACTTTCATTTGATATATGTATCGCCCCTGTACTTAGAATACTTCTTGAGCTATTTCATACCGGCTAGGTCATAGTTCAGGAGTGCTTCATAATGAACATTTGCAACTAAAATTCGGCTAGAAATATAATTTAGTGCCAGTCCTTTATAATTAATTATTTATGTGTTATTTTTACTTTAATTTGATATATGTATCGCCTCTGTACTTAGGATACTTCTTGAGCTATTTCATACCGGCTAGGTCATAGTTCGGGAGTGCTTGATAATGAACATTCGCAACTAAAATTCGGCTAGAAATATAATTTAGTGCCAGTCATTTATAATTGATTATTTATATGTGTTATTTTTATTTTAATTTGATATATGTATCGCCTCTGTACTTAGAATACTTCTTGAGCTATTTCATACCGGCTAGGTCATAGTTCGGGAGTGCTTGATAATGAATATTCGCAACTAAAATTCGGCTAGGAATATAATTTAGTGCCAGTCCTTTATAATTGATTATTTATGTGTTATTTTTACTTTCATTTGATATATGTATCGCCTCTGTACTTAGAATACTTCTTGAGCTATTTCATACCGGCTAGGTCATAGTTCGGGAGTGCTTGGTAATGAACATTCGCAACTAAAATTCGCCTAAAAATATAATTTAGTGCCAGTCCTTTATAATTGATTATTTATATGTGTTATTTTTACTTTCATTTGATATATGTATCGCCCCTGTACTTAGAATACTTTATGAGCTATTTCATACCGGCTAGGTCATAGTTCGGGAGTGCTTGATAATGAACATTCGCAACTAAAATTCGGCTAGAAATATAATTTAGTGCCAGTCATTTATAATTGATTATTTATATGTGTTATTTTTATTTTAATTTGATATATGTATCGCCTCTGTACTTAGAATACTTCTTGAGCTATTTCATACCGGCTAGGTCATAGTTCGGGAGTGCTTGATAATGAACATTCGCAACTAAAATTCGCTTAAAAATATAATTTAGTGCCAGTCATTTATAATTGATTATTTATATGTGTTATTTTTATTTTAATTTGATATATGTATCGCCCCTGTACTTAGAATACTTCTTGAGCTATTTCATACCGGCTAGGTCATATTTCGGGAGTGCTTGATAATGAACATTCGCAACTAAAATTCGGCTAGAAATATAATTTAGTGCCAGTTCATTATAATTGATTATTTATATATGTTATTTTTACTTTCATTTGATATATGTATCGCCTCTGTCCTTAGTATACTTCTTGAGCTATTTCATACCGGCTAGGTCATAGTTCGGGAGTGCTTGATAATGAACATTCGCAACTAAAATTCGGCTAGGAATATAATTTAGTGCCAGTCCTTTATAATTGATTATTTATGTGTTATTTTTACTTTCATTTGATATATGTATCGCCTCTGTACTTAGAATACTTCTTGAGCTATTTCATACCGGCTAGGTCATAGTTCGGGAGTGCTTGATAATGAACATTCGCAACTAAAATTCGCCTAAAAATATAATTTAGTGCCAGTCCTTTATAATTGATTATTTATATGTGTTATTTTTACTTTCATTTGATATATGTATCGCCCCTGTACTTAGAATACTTCTTGAGCTATTTCATACCGGCTAGGTCATAGTTCGGGAGTGCTTGATAATGAACATTCGCAACTAAAATTCGGCTAGAAATATAATTTAGTGCCAGTCCTTTATAATTGATTATTTATATGTGTTATTTTTACTTTCATTTGATATATGTATCGCCCCTGTACTTAGAATACTTCTTGAGCTATTTCATACCGGCTAGGTCATAGTTCGGGAGTGCTTGATAATGAACATTCGCAACTAAAATTCGGCTAGAAATATAATTTAGTGCCAGTCCTTTATAATTGATTATTTATGTGTTATTTTTACTTTAATTTGATATATGTATCGCCTCTGTACTTAGAATACTTCTTGAGCTATTTCATACCGGCTAGGTCATAGTTCGGGAGTGCTTGATAATGAACATTCGCAACTAAAATTCGCCTAAAAATATAATTTAGTGCCAGTCCTTTATAATTGATTATTTATATGTGTTATTTTTACTTTCATTTGATATATGTATCGCCCCTGTACTTAGAATACTTCTTGAGCTATTTCATACCGGCTAGGTCATAGTTCGGGAGTGCTTGATAATGAACATTCGCAACTAAAATTCGCCTAAAAATATAATTTAGTGCCAGTCCTTTATAATTGATTATTTATATGTGTTATTTTTACTTTCATTTGATATATGTATCGCCCCTGTACTTAGAATACTTCTTGAGCTATTTCATACCGGCTAGGTCATAGTTCGGGAGTGCTTGATAATGAACATTCGCAACTAAAATTCGGCTAGAAATATAATTTAGTGCCAGTCCTTTATAATTGATTATTTATGTGTTATTTTTACTTTAATTTGATATATGTATCGCCTCTGTACTTAGGATACTTCTTGAGCTATTTCATACCGGCTAGGTCATAGTTCGGGAGTGCTTGATAATGAACATTCGCAACTAAAATTCGCCTAAAAATATAATTTAGTGCCACTCCTTTATAATTGATTATTTATATGTGTTATTTTTACTTTCATTTGATATATGTATCGCCCCTGTACTTAGAATACTTCTTGAGCTATTTCATACCGGCTAGGTCATAGTTCGGGAGTGCTTGATAATGAACATTCGCAACTAAAATTCGGCTAGAAATATAATTTAGTGCCTGTCCTTTATAATTGATTATTTATGTGTTATTTTTACTTTAATTTGATATATGTATCGCCTCTGTACTTAGAATACTTCTTGAGCTATTTCATACCGGCTAGGTCATAGTTCGGGAGTGCTTGATAATAAACATTCGCAACTAAAATTCGCCTAAAAATATAATTTAGTGCCAGTCCTTTATAATTGATTATTTATATGTGTTATTTTTACTTTCATTTGATATATGTATCGCCCCTGTACTTAGAATACTTCTTGAGCTATTTCATACCGGCTAGGTCATAGTTCGGGAGTGCTTGATAATGAACATTCGCAACTAAAATTCGCCTAAAAATATAATTTAGTGCCAGTCCTTTATAATTGATTATTTATTTGTGTTATTTTTACTTTCATTTGATATATGTATCGCCCCTGTACTTAGAATACTTCTTGAGCTATTTCATACCGGCTAGGTCATAGTTCGGGAGTGCTTGATAATGAACATTCGCAACTAAAATTCGGCTAGAAATATAATTTAGTGCCAGTCCTTTATAATTGATTATTTATGTGTTATTTTTACTTTAATTTGATATATGTATCGCCTCTGTACTTAGGATACTTCTTGAGCTATTTCATACCGGCTAGGTCATAGTTCGGGAGTGCTTGATAATGAACATTCGCAACTAAAATTCGCCTAAAAATATAATTTAGTGCCACTCCTTTATAATTGATTATTTATATGTGTTATTTTTACTTTCATTTGATATATGTATCGCCCCTGTACTTAGAATACTTCTTGAGCTATTTCATACCGGCTAGGTCATAGTTCGGGAGTGCTTGATAATGAACATTCGCAACTAAAATTCGGCTAGAAATATAATTTAGTGCCAGTCCTTTATAATTGATTATTTATATGTGTTATTTTTACTTTCATTTGATATATGTATCGCCCCTGTACTTAGAATACTTCTTGAGCTATTTCATACCGGCTAGGTCATAGTTCGGGAGTGCTTGATAATGAACATTCGCAACTAAAATTCGGCTAGAAATATAATTTAGTGCCTGTCCTTTATAATTGATTATTTATGTGTTATTTTTACTTTAATTTGATATATGTATCGCCTCTGTACTTAGAATACTTCTTGAGCTATTTCATACCGGCTAGGTCATAGTTCGGGAGTGCTTGATAATGAACATTCGCAACTAAAATTCGCCTAAAAATATAATTTAGTGCCAGTCCTTTATAATTGATTATTTATATGTGTTATTTTTACTTTCATTTGATATATGTATCGCCCCTGTACTTAGAATACTTCTTGAGCTATTTCATACCGGCTAGGTCATAGTTCGGGAGTGCTTGATAATGAACATTCGCAACTAAAATTCGCCTAAAAATATAATTTAGTGCCAGTCCTTTATAATTGATTATTTATTTGTGTTATTTTTACTTTCAATTGATATATGTATCGCCCCTGTACTTAGAATACTTCTTGAGCTATTTCATACCGGCTAGGTCATAGTTCGGGAGTGCTTGATAATGAACATTCGCAACTAAAATTCGGCTAGAAATATAATTTAGTGCCAGTCCTTTATAATTGATTATTTATGTGTTATTTTTACTTTAATTTGATATATGTATCGCCTCTGTACTTAGGATACTTCTTGAGCTATTTCATACCGGCTAGGTCATAGTTCGGGAGTGCTTGATAATGAACATTCGCAACTAAAATTCGCCTAAAAATATAATTTAGTGCCAGTCCTTTATAATTGATTATTTATGTGTTATTTTTACTTTCATTTGATATATGTATCGCCTCTGTACTTAGAATACTTCTTGAGCTATTTCATACCGGCTAGGTCATAGTTCGGGAGCGCTTGATAATGAACATTCGCAACTAAAATTCGGCTAGGAATATAATTTAGTGCCAGTCCTTTATAATTGATTATTTATGTGTTATTTTTACTTTCATTTGATATATGTATCGCCTCTGTACTTAGAATACTTCTTGAGCTATTTCATACCGGCTAGGTCATAGTTCGGGAGTGCTTGATAATGAACATTCGCAACCAAAATTCGGCTAGAAATATATTTTAGTGCCAGACCTTTATAATTGGTCATTTATATGTGTTATTTTTGCTTTAATTTGATATATGTATCGCCTTTGTACTTAGAATACTTCTTGAGCTATTACATACCGGCTAGGTCATGGTTCGGGAGTGCTTGATAATGAACATTCGCAACTAAAATTCGCCTAAAAATATAGTTTAGTGCCAGTCCTTTATAATTGATTATTTATATGTGTTATTTTTACTTTCATTAGATATATGTATCGCCTCTGTACTTAGAATACTTCTTGAGCCATTTCATACCGGCTAGGTCATATTTCGGGAGTGCTTGATAATGAACATTCGCAACTAAAATTCGGCTAGAAATATAATTTAGTGCCAGTCCATTATATTTGATTATTTATATATGTTATTTTTACTTTCATTTGATATATGTATCGCCCCTGTTCTTAGAATACTTCTTGAGCTATTTCATACCGGCTAGGTCATAGTTCAGGAGTGCTTGATAATGAACATTCGCAACTAAAATTCGGCTAGAAATATAATTTAGTGCCAGTCCTTTATAATTGATTATTTATGTGTTATTTTTACTTTAATTTGATATATGTATCGCCTCTGTACTTAGGATACTTCTTGAGCTATTTCATACCGGCTAGGTCATAGTTCGGGAGTGCTTGATAATGAACATTCGCAACTAAAATTCGGCTAGAAATATAATTTAGTGCTACTCATTTATAATTGATTATTTATATGTGTTATTTTTGTTTTAATTTGATATATGTATCGCCTCTGTACTTAGAATACTTCTTGAGCTATTTCATACCGGCTAGGTCATAGTTCGGGAGTGCTTGATAATGAACATTCGCAACTAAAATTCGGCTAGAAATATAATTTAGTGCCAGTCCTTTATAATTGATTATTTATGTGTTATTTTTACTTTAATTTGATATATGTATCGCCTCTGTACTTAGGATACTTCTTGAGCTATTTCATACCGGCTAGGTCATAGTTCGGGAGTGCTTGATAATGAACATTCGCAACTAAAATTCGGCTAGAAATATAATTTAGTGCTACTCATTTATAATTGATTATTTATATGTGTTATTTTTATTTTTATTTAATATATGTATCGCCTATGTACTTAGAATACTTCTTGAGCTATTTCATACCGGCTAGGTCATAGTTCGGGAGCGCTTGATAATGAACATTCGCAACTAAAATTCGGCTAGGAATATAATTTAGTGCCAGTCCTTTATAATTGATTATTTATGTCTTATTTTTACTTTCGTTTGATATATGTATCGCCTCTGTACTTAGAATACTTCTTGAGCTATTTCATACCGGCTAGGTCATAGTTCGGGAGTGCTTGATAATGAACATTCGCAACTAAAATTCGCCTAAAAATATAATTTAGTGCCAGTCCTTTATAATTGATTATTTATATGTGTTATTTTTACTTTCATTTGATGTATGTATCGCCCCTGTACTTAGAATACTTCTTGGGCTATTTCATACCGGCTAGGTCATAGTTCGGGAGTGCTTGATAATGAACATTCGAAACCAAAATTCGGCTAGAAATATAATTTAGTGCCAGACCTTTATAATTGGTCATTTATATGTGTTATTTTTGCTTTAATTTGATATATGTATCGCCTCTGTACTTAGAATACTTCTTGAGCTATTTCATACCGGCTAGGTCATGGTTCGGGAGTGCTTGATAATGAACATTCGCAACTAAAATTCGCCTAAAAATATAGTTTAGTGCCAGTCCTTTATAATTGATTATTTATATGTGTTATTTTTACTTTCATTTGATATATGTATCGCCTCTGTACTTAGAATACTTCTTGAGCTATTTCATACCGGCTAGGTCATATTTCGGGAGTGCTTGATAATGAACATTCGCAACTAAAATTCGGCTAGAAATATAATTTAGTGCCAGTCCATTATATTTGATTATTTATATATGTTATTTTTACTTTCATTTGATATATGTATCGCCCCTGTACTTAGAATACTTCTTGAGCTATTTCATACCGGCTAGGTCATAGTTCGGGAGTGCTTGATAATGAACATTCGCAACTAAAATTCGGCTAGAAATATAATTTAGGGCCAGTCCTTTATAATTGATTATTTATGTGTTATTTTTACTTTAATTTGATATATGTATCGCCTCTGTACTTAGGATACTTCTTGAGCTATTTCATACCGGCTAGGTCATAGTTCGGGAGTGCTTGATAATGAACATTCGCAACTAAAATTCGGCTAGAAATATAATTTAGTGCCAGTCATTTATAATTGATTATTTATATGTGTTATTTTTATTTTAATTTGATATATGTATCGCCTCTGTACTTAGAATACTTCTTGAGCTATTTCATACCGGCTAGGTCATAGTTCGGGAGTGCTTGATAATGAACATTCGCAACTAAAATTCGGCTAGAAATATAATTTAGTGCCAGTCCTTTATAATTGATTATTTATGTGTTATTTTTACTTTAATTTGATATATGTATCGCCTCTGTACTTAGGATACTTCTTGAGCTATTTCATACCGGCTAGGTCATAGTTCGGGAGTGCTTGATAATGAACATTCGCAACTAAAATTCGCCTAAAAATATAATTTAGTGCCAGTCCTTTATAATTGATTATTTATGTGTTATTTTTACTTTAATTTGATATATGTATCGCCTCTGTACTTAGGATACTTCTTGAGCTATTTCATACCGGCTAGGTCATATTTCGGGAGTGCTTGATAATGAACATTCGCAACTAAAATTCGGCTAGAAATATAATTTAGTGCCAGTCCATTATAATTGATTATTTATATATGTTATTTTTACTTTAATTTGATATATGTATCGCTTCTGTACTTAGGATACTTCTTGAGCTATTTCATACCGGCTAGGTCATAGTTCGGGAGTGCTTGATAATGAACATTCGCAACTAAAATTCGGCTAGAAATATAATTTAGTGCCAGTCCTTTATAATTGATTATTTCTATGTGTTATATTTACTTTCATTTGATATATGTATCGCCCCTGTACTTAGAATACTTCTTGAGCTATTTCATACCGGCTAGGTCATAGTTCGGGAGTGCTTGATAATGAACATTCGCAACTAAAATTCGCCTAAAAATATAATTTAGTGCCAGTCCTTTATAATTGATTATTTATATGTGTTATTTTTACTTTCATTTGATATATGTATCGCCTCTGTACTTAGAATACTTCTTGAGCTATTTCATACCAGCTAGGTCATATTTCGGGAGTGCTTGATAATGAACATTCGCAACTAAAATTCGGCTAGAAATATAATTTAGTGCCAGTCCATTATAATTGATTATTTATATATGTTATTTTTACTTTCATTTGATATATGTATCGCCTCTGTACTTAGTATACTTCTTGAGCTATTTCATACCGGCTAGGTCATAGTTCGGGAGTGCTTGATAATGAACATTCGCAACTAAAATTCGGCTAGGAATATAATTTAGTGCCAGTCCTTTATAATTGATTATTTATGTGTTATTTTTACTTTCATTTGATATATGTATCGCCTCTGTACTTAGAATACTTCTTAAGCTATTTCATACCGGCTAGGTCATAGTTCGGGAGTGCTTGATAATGAACATTCGCAACTAAAATTCGCCTAAAAATATAATTTAGCGCCAGTCCTTTATAATTGATTATTTATATGTGTTATTTTTACTTTCATTTGATATATGTATCGCCCCTGTACTTAGAATACTTCTTGAGCTATTTCATACCGGATAGGTCATAGTTCGGGAGTGCTTGATATTGAACATTCGCAACGAAAATTCGGCTAGAAATATAATTTAGTGCCAGTCATTTATAATTGATTATTTATATGTGTTATTTTTATTTTAATTTGATATATGTATCGCCTCTGTACTTAGAATACTTCTTGAGCTATTTCATACCGGCTAGGTCATAGTTCGGGAGTGCTTGATAATGAACATTTGCAACTAAAATTCGGCTAGAAATATAATTTAGTGCCAGTCCTTTATAATTGATTATTTATGTGTTATTTTTACTTTAATTTGATATATGTATCGCCTCTGTACTTAGGATACTTCTTGAGCTATTTCATACCGGCTAGGTCATAGTTCGGGAGTGCTTGATAATGAACATTCGCAACTAAAATTCGCCTAAAAATATAATTTAGTGCCACTCCTTTATAATTGATTATTTATGTGTTATTTTTACTTTAATTTGATATATGTATCGCCTCTGTACTTAGGATACTTCTTGAGCTATTTCATACCGGCTAGGTCATAGTTCGGGAGTGCTTGATAATGAACATTCCCAACTAAAATTCGCCTAAAAATATAATTTAGTGCCAGTCCTTTATAATTGATTATTTATGTGTTATTTTTACTTTAATTTGATATATGTATCGCCTCTGTACTTATGATACTTCTTGAGCTATTTCATACCGGCTAGGTCATATTTCGGGAGTGCTTGATAATGAACATTCGCAACTAAAATTCGGCTAGAAATATAATTTAGTGCCAGTCCATTATAATTGATTATTTATATATGTTATTTTTACTTTCATTTGATATATGTATCGCCTCTGTACTTAGTATACTTCTTGAGCTATTTCATACCGGCTAGGTCATAGTTCGGGAGTGCTTGATAATGAACATTCGCAACTAAAATTCGGCTAGGAATATAATTTAGTGCCAGTCCTTTATAATTGATTATTTATGTGTTATTTTTACTTTCATTTGATATATGTATCGCCTCTGTACTTAGAATACTTCTTGAGCTATTTCATACCGGCTTGGTCATAGTTCGGGAGTGCTTGATAATGAACATTCGCAACTAAAATTCGGCTAGAAATATAATTTAGTGCCAGTCATTTATAGTTGATTATTTATATGTGTTATTTTTATTTTAATTTGATATATGTATCGCCTCTGTACTTAGGATACTTCTTGAGCTATTTCATACCGGCTAGGTCATAGTTCGGGAGTGCTTGATAATGAATATTCGCAACTAAAATTCGGCTAGAAATATAATTTAGTGCCAGTCCTTTATAATTGATTATTTATATGTGTTATTTTTACTTTCATTTGATATATGTATCGCCCCTGTACTTAGAATACTTCTTGAGCTATTTCATACCGGCTAGGTCATAGTTCGGGAGTGCTTGATAATGAACATTCGCAACTAAAATTCGCCTAAAAATATAATTTAGTGCCAGTCCTTTATAATTGATTATTTATATGTGTTATTTTTACTTTCATTTGATATATGTATCGCCTCTGTACTTAGAATACTTCTTGAGCTATTTCATACCAGCTAGGTCATATTTCGGGAGTGCTTGATAATGAACATTCGCAACTAAAATTCGGCTAGAAATATAATTTAGTGCCAGTCCATTATAATTGATTATTTATATATGTTATTTTTACTTTCATTTGATATATGTATCGCCTCTGTACTTAGTATACTTCTTGAGCTATTTCATACCGGCTAGGTCATAGTTCGGGAGTGCTTGATAATGAACATTCGCAACTAAAATTCGGCTAGGAATATAATTTAGTGCCAGTCCTTTATAATTGATTATTTATGTGTTATTTTTACTTTCATTTGATATATGTATCGCCTCTGTACTTAGAATACTTCTTAAGCTATTTCATACCGGCTAGGTCATAGTTCGGGAGTGCTTGATAATGAACATTCGCAACTAAAATTCGCCTAAAAATATAATTTAGCGCCAGTCCTTTATAATTGATTATTTATATGTGTTATTTTTACTTTCATTTGATATATGTATCGCCCCTGTACTTAGAATACTTCTTGAGCTATTTCATACCGGATAGGTCATAGTTCGGGAGTGCTTGATATTGAACATTCGCAACGAAAATTCGGCTAGAAATATAATTTAGTGCCAGTCATTTATAATTGATTATTTATATGTGTTATTTTTATTTTAATTTGATATATGTATCGCCTCTGTACTTAGAATACTTCTTGAGCTATTTCATACCGGCTAGGTCATAGTTCGGGAGTGCTCGATAATGAACATTCGCAACTAAAATTCGGCTAGAAATATAATTTAGTGCCAGTCCTTTATAATTGATTATTTATGTGTTATTTTTACTTTAATTTGATATATGTATCGCCTCTGTACTTAGGATACTTCTTGAGCTATTTCATACCGGCTAGGTCATAGTTCGGGAGTGCTTGATAATGAACATTCGCAACTAAAATTCGCCTAAAAATATAATTTAGTGCCAGTCCTTTATAATTGATTATTTATGTGTTATTTTTACTTTAATTTGATATATGTATCGCCTCTGTACTTAGGATACTTCTTGAGCTATTTCATACCGGCTAGGTCATAGTTCGGGAGTGCTTGATAATGAACATTCGCAACTAAAATTCGCCTAAAAATATAATTTAGTGCCAGTCCTTTATAATTGATTATTTATATGTTATTTTTACTTTCATTTGATATATGTATCGCCTCTGTACTTAGTATACTTCTTGCGCTATTTCATACCGGCTAGGTCATAGTTCGGGAGTGCTTGATAATGAACATTCGCAACTAAAATTCGGCTAGGAATATAATTTAGTGCCAGTCCTTTATAATTGATTATTTATGTGTTATTTTTACTTTCATTTGATATATGTATCGCCTCTGTACTTAGTATACTTCTTGCGCTATTTCATACCGGCTTGGTCATAGTTCGGGAGTGCTTGATAATGAACATTCGCAACTAAAATTCGGCTAGAAATATAATTTAGTGCCAGTCATTTATAGTTGATTATTTATATGTGTTATTTTTATTTTAATTTGATATATGTATCGCCTCTGTACTTAGTATACTTCTTGAGCTATTTCATACCGGCTAGGTCATAGTTCGGGAGTGCTTGATAATGAACATTCGCAACTAAAATTCGGCTAGGAATATAATTTAGTGCCAGTCCTTTATAATTGATTATTTATGTGTTATTTTTACTTTCATTTGATATATGTATCGCCTCTGTACTTAGAATACTTCTTAAGCTATTTCATACCGGCTAGGTCATAGTTCGGGAGTGCTTGATAATGAACATTCGCAACTAAAATTCGCCTAAAAATATAATTTAGCGCCAGTCCTTTATAATTGATTATTTATATGTGTTATTTTTACTTTCATTTGATATATGTATCGCCCCTGTACTTAGAATACTTCTTGAGCTATTTCATACCGGATAGGTCATAGTTCGGGAGTGCTTGATATTGAACATTCGCAACGAAAATTCGGCTAGAAATATAATTTAGTGCCAGTCATTTATAATTGATTATTTATATGTGTTATTTTTATTTTAATTTGATATATGTATCGCCTCTGTACTTAGAATACTTCTTGAGCTATTTCATACCGGCTAGGTCATAGTTCGGGAGTGCTCGATAATGAACATTCGCAACTAAAATTCGGCTAGAAATATAATTTAGTGCCAGTCCTTTATAATTGATTATTTACGTGTTATTTTTACTTTCATTTGATATATGTATCGCCCCTGTACTTAGAATACTTCTTGAGCTATTTCATACCGGCTAGGTCATAGTTCGGGAGTGCTCGATAATGAACATTCGCAACTAAAATTCGGCTAGGAATATAATTTAGTGCCAGTCCTTTATAATTGATTATTTATGTGTTATTTTTACTTTCATTTGATATATGTATCGCCTCTGTACTTAGAATACTTCTTAAGCTATTTCATACCGGCTAGGTCATAGTTCGGGAGTGCTTGATAATGAACATTCGCAACTAAAATTCGCCTAAAAATATAATTTAGCGCCAGTCCTTTATAATTGATTATTTATATGTGTTATTTTTACTTTCATTTGATATATGTATCGCCCCTGTACTTAGAATACTTCTTGAGCTATTTCATACCGGATAGGTCATAGTTCGGGAGTGCTTGATATTGAACATTCGCAACGAAAATTCGGCTAGAAATATAATTTAGTGCCAGTCATTTATAATTGATTATTTATATGTGTTATTTTTATTTTAATTTGATATATGTATCGCCTCTGTACTTAGGATACTTCTTGAGCTATTTCATACCGGCTAGGTCATAGTTCGGGAGTGCTTGATAATGAACATTCGCAACTAAAATTCGCCTAAAAATATAATTTAGTGCCAGTCCTTTATAATTGATTATTTATGTGTTATTTTTACTTTAATTTGATATATGTATCGCCTCTGTACTTAGGATACTTCTTGAGCTATTTGATACCGGCTAGGTCATATTTCGGGAGTGCTTGATAATGAACATTCGCAACTAAAATTCGGCTAGAAATATAATTTAGTGCCAGTCCATTATAATTGATTATTTATATATGTTATTTTTACTTTCATGTGATATATGTATCGCCTCTGTACTTAGTATACTTCTTGAGCTATTTCATACCGGCTAGGTCATAGTTCGGGAGTGCTTGATAATGAACATTCGCAACTAAAATTCGGCTAGGAATATAATTTAGTGCCAGTCCTTTATAATTGATTATTTATGTGTTATTTTTACTTTCATTTGATATATGTATCGCCTCTGTACTTAGAATACTTCTTGAGCTATTTCATACCGGCTTGGTCATAGTTCGGGAGTGCTTGATAATGAACATTCGCAACTAAAATTCGGCTAGAAATATAATTTAGTGCCAGTCATTTATAGTTGATTATTTATATGTGTTATTTTTATTTTAATTTGATATATGTATCGCCTCTGTACTTAGAATACTTCTTGAGCTATTTCATACCGGCTAGGTCATAGTTCGGGAGTGCTCGATAATGAACATTCGCAACTAAAATTCGGCTAGAAATATAATTTAGTGCCAGTCCTTTATAATTGATTATTTATGTGTTATTTTTACTTTAATTTGATATATGTATCGCCTCTGTACTTAGGATACTTCTTGAGCTATTTCATACCGGCTAGGTCATAGTTCGGGAGTGCTTGATAATGAACATTCGCAACTAAAATTCGCCTAAAAATATAATTTAGTGCCAGTCCTTTATAATTGATTATTTATGTGTTATTTTTACTTTCATTTGATATATGTATCGCCTCTGTACTTAGAATACTTCTTGAGCTATTTCATACCGGCTTGGTCATAGTTCGGGAGTGCTTGATAATGAACATTCGCAACTAAAATTCGGCTAGGAATATAATTTAGTGCCAGTCATTTATAGTTGATTATTTATATGTGTTATTTTTATTTTAATTTGATATATGTATCGCCTCTGTACTTAGAATACTTCTTGAGCTATTTCATACCGGCTAGGTCATAGTTCGGGAGTGCTTGATAATGAACATTCGCAACTAAAATTCGCCTAAAAATATAATTTAGTGCCAGTCCTTTATAATTGATTATTTATATGTGTTATTTTTACTTTCATTTGATATATGTATCGCCTCTGTACTTAGAATACTTCTTGAGCT
This sequence comes from Aleochara curtula, assembly GCA_963978815.1. Taxonomy (NCBI): domain Eukaryota; kingdom Metazoa; phylum Arthropoda; class Insecta; order Coleoptera; family Staphylinidae; genus Aleochara; species Aleochara curtula. Next base: position 10,511,868 of record OZ022216.1, on the reverse strand, counting down.
ATTTCATACCAGCTAGGTCATATTTCGGGAGTGCTTGATAATGAACATTCGCAACTAAAATTCGGCTAGAAATATAATTTAGTGCCAGTCCATTATAATTGATTATTTATATATGTTATTTTTACTTTCATTTGATATATGTATCGCCTCTGTACTTAGTATACTTCTTGAGCTATTTCATACCGGCTAGGTCATAGTTCGGGAGTGCTTGATAATGAACATTCGCAACTAAAATTCGGCTAGGAATATAATTTAGTGCCAGTCCTTTATAATTGATTATTTATGTGTTATTTTTACTTTCATTTGATATATGTATCGCCTCTGTACTTAGAATACTTCTTAAGCTATTTCATACCGGCTAGGTCATAGTTCGGGAGTGCTTGATAATGAACATTCGCAACTAAAATTCGCCTAAAAATATAATTTAGCGCCAGTCCTTTATAATTGATTATTTATATGTGTTATTTTTACTTTCATTTGATATATGTATCGCCCCTGTACTTAGAATACTTCTTGAGCTATTTCATACCGGATAGGTCATAGTTCGGGAGTGCTTGATATTGAACATTCGCAACGAAAATTCGGCTAGAAATATAATTTAGTGCCAGTCATTTATAATTGATTATTTATATGTGTTATTTTTATTTTAATTTGATATATGTATCGCCTCTGTACTTAGAATACTTCTTGAGCTATTTCATACCGGCTAGGTCATAGTTCGGGAGTGCTTGATAATGAACATTTGCAACTAAAATTCGGCTAGAAATATAATTTAGTGCCAGTCCTTTATAATTGATTATTTATGTGTTATTTTTACTTTAATTTGATATATGTATCGCCTCTGTACTTAGGATACTTCTTGAGCTATTTCATACCGGCTAGGTCATAGTTCGGGAGTGCTTGATAATGAACATTCGCAACTAAAATTCGCCTAAAAATATAATTTAGTGCCACTCCTTTATAATTGATTATTTATGTGTTATTTTTACTTTAATTTGATATATGTATCGCCTCTGTACTTAGGATACTTCTTGAGCTATTTCATACCGGCTAGGTCATAGTTCGGGAGTGCTTGATAATGAACATTCCCAACTAAAATTCGCCTAAAAATATAATTTAGTGCCAGTCCTTTATAATTGATTATTTATGTGTTATTTTTACTTTAATTTGATATATGTATCGCCTCTGTACTTATGATACTTCTTGAGCTATTTCATACCGGCTAGGTCATATTTCGGGAGTGCTTGATAATGAACATTCGCAACTAAAATTCGGCTAGAAATATAATTTAGTGCCAGTCCATTATAATTGATTATTTATATATGTTATTTTTACTTTCATTTGATATATGTATCGCCTCTGTACTTAGTATACTTCTTGAGCTATTTCATACCGGCTAGGTCATAGTTCGGGAGTGCTTGATAATGAACATTCGCAACTAAAATTCGGCTAGGAATATAATTTAGTGCCAGTCCTTTATAATTGATTATTTATGTGTTATTTTTACTTTCATTTGATATATGTATCGCCTCTGTACTTAGAATACTTCTTGAGCTATTTCATACCGGCTTGGTCATAGTTCGGGAGTGCTTGATAATGAACATTCGCAACTAAAATTCGGCTAGAAATATAATTTAGTGCCAGTCATTTATAGTTGATTATTTATATGTGTTATTTTTATTTTAATTTGATATATGTATCGCCTCTGTACTTAGGATACTTCTTGAGCTATTTCATACCGGCTAGGTCATAGTTCGGGAGTGCTTGATAATGAATATTCGCAACTAAAATTCGGCTAGAAATATAATTTAGTGCCAGTCCTTTATAATTGATTATTTATATGTGTTATTTTTACTTTCATTTGATATATGTATCGCCCCTGTACTTAGAATACTTCTTGAGCTATTTCATACCGGCTAGGTCATAGTTCGGGAGTGCTTGATAATGAACATTCGCAACTAAAATTCGCCTAAAAATATAATTTAGTGCCAGTCCTTTATAATTGATTATTTATATGTGTTATTTTTACTTTCATTTGATATATGTATCGCCTCTGTACTTAGAATACTTCTTGAGCTATTTCATACCAGCTAGGTCATATTTCGGGAGTGCTTGATAATGAACATTCGCAACTAAAATTCGGCTAGAAATATAATTTAGTGCCAGTCCATTATAATTGATTATTTATATATGTTATTTTTACTTTCATTTGATATATGTATCGCCTCTGTACTTAGTATACTTCTTGAGCTATTTCATACCGGCTAGGTCATAGTTCGGGAGTGCTTGATAATGAACATTCGCAACTAAAATTCGGCTAGGAATATAATTTAGTGCCAGTCCTTTATAATTGATTATTTATGTGTTATTTTTACTTTCATTTGATATATGTATCGCCTCTGTACTTAGAATACTTCTTAAGCTATTTCATACCGGCTAGGTCATAGTTCGGGAGTGCTTGATAATGAACATTCGCAACTAAAATTCGCCTAAAAATATAATTTAGCGCCAGTCCTTTATAATTGATTATTTATATGTGTTATTTTTACTTTCATTTGATATATGTATCGCCCCTGTACTTAGAATACTTCTTGAGCTATTTCATACCGGATAGGTCATAGTTCGGGAGTGCTTGATATTGAACATTCGCAACGAAAATTCGGCTAGAAATATAATTTAGTGCCAGTCATTTATAATTGATTATTTATATGTGTTATTTTTATTTTAATTTGATATATGTATCGCCTCTGTACTTAGAATACTTCTTGAGCTATTTCATACCGGCTAGGTCATAGTTCGGGAGTGCTCGATAATGAACATTCGCAACTAAAATTCGGCTAGAAATATAATTTAGTGCCAGTCCTTTATAATTGATTATTTATGTGTTATTTTTACTTTAATTTGATATATGTATCGCCTCTGTACTTAGGATACTTCTTGAGCTATTTCATACCGGCTAGGTCATAGTTCGGGAGTGCTTGATAATGAACATTCGCAACTAAAATTCGCCTAAAAATATAATTTAGTGCCAGTCCTTTATAATTGATTATTTATGTGTTATTTTTACTTTAATTTGATATATGTATCGCCTCTGTACTTAGGATACTTCTTGAGCTATTTCATACCGGCTAGGTCATAGTTCGGGAGTGCTTGATAATGAACATTCGCAACTAAAATTCGCCTAAAAATATAATTTAGTGCCAGTCCTTTATAATTGATTATTTATGTGTTATTTTTACTTTCATTTGATATATGTATCGCCTCTGTACTTAGTATACTTCTTGCGCTATTTCATACCGGCTAGGTCATAGTTCGGGAGTGCTTGATAATGAACATTCGCAACTAAAATTCGGCTAGGAATATAATTTAGTGCCAGTCCTTTATAATTGATTATTTATGTGTTATTTTTACTTTCATTTGATATATGTATCGCCTCTGTACTTAGAATACTTCTTGAGCTATTTCATACCGGCTTGGTCATAGTTCGGGAGTGCTTGATAATGAACATTCGCAACTAAAATTCGGCTAGAAATATAATTTAGTGCCAGTCATTTATAGTTGATTATTTATATGTGTTATTTTTATTTTAATTTGATATATGTATCGCCTCTGTACTTAGTATACTTCTTGAGCTATTTCATACCGGCTAGGTCATAGTTCGGGAGTGCTTGATAATGAACATTCGCAACTAAAATTCGGCTAGGAATATAATTTAGTGCCAGTCCTTTATAATTGATTATTTATGTGTTATTTTTACTTTCATTTGATATATGTATCGCCTCTGTACTTAGAATACTTCTTAAGCTATTTCATACCGGCTAGGTCATAGTTCGGGAGTGCTTGATAATGAACATTCGCAACTAAAATTCGCCTAAAAATATAATTTAGCGCCAGTCCTTTATAATTGATTATTTATATGTGTTATTTTTACTTTCATTTGATATATGTATCGCCCCTGTACTTAGAATACTTCTTGAGCTATTTCATACCGGATAGGTCATAGTTCGGGAGTGCTTGATATTGAACATTCGCAACGAAAATTCGGCTAGAAATATAATTTAGTGCCAGTCATTTATAATTGATTATTTATATGTGTTATTTTTATTTTAATTTGATATATGTATCGCCTCTGTACTTAGAATACTTCTTGAGCTATTTCATACCGGCTAGGTCATAGTTCGGGAGTGCTCGATAATGAACATTCGCAACTAAAATTCGGCTAGAAATATAATTTAGTGCCAGTCCTTTATAATTGATTATTTATGTGTTATTTTTACTTTCACTTGATATATGTATCGCCCCTGTACTTAGAATACTTCTTGAGCTATTTCATACCGGCTAGGTCATAGTTCGGGAGTGCTCGATAATGAACATTCGCAACTAAAATTCGGCTAGGAATATAATTTAGTGCCAGTCCTTTATAATTGATTATTTATGTGTTATTTTTACTTTCATTTGATATATGTATCGCCTCTGTACTTAGAATACTTCTTAAGCTATTTCATACCGGCTAGGTCATAGTTCGGGAGTGCTTGATAATGAACATTCGCAACTAAAATTCGCCTAAAAATATAATTTAGCGCCAGTCCTTTATAATTGATTATTTATATGTGTTATTTTTACTTTCATTTGATATATGTATCGCCCCTGTACTTAGAATACTTCTTGAGCTATTTCATACCGGATAGGTCATAGTTCGGGAGTGCTTGATATTGAACATTCGCAACGAAAATTCGGCTAGAAATATAATTTAGTGCCAGTCATTTATAATTGATTATTTATATGTGTTATTTTTATTTTAATTTGATATATGTATCGCCTCTGTACTTAGGATACTTCTTGAGCTATTTCATACCGGCTAGGTCATAGTTCGGGAGTGCTTGATAATGAACATTCGCAACTAAAATTCGCCTAAAAATATAATTTAGTGCCAGTCCTTTATAATTGATTATTTATGTGTTATTTTTACTTTAATTTGATATATGTATCGCCTCTGTACTTAGGATACTTCTTGAGCTATTTGATACCGGCTAGGTCATATTTCGGGAGTGCTTGATAATGAACATTCGCAACTAAAATTCGGCTAGAAATATAATTTAGTGCCAGTCCATTATAATTGATTATTTATATATGTTATTTTTACTTTCATGTGATATATGTATCGCCTCTGTACTTAGTATACTTCTTGAGCTATTTCATACCGGCTAGGTCATAGTTCGGGAGTGCTTGATAATGAACATTCGCAACTAAAATTCGGCTAGGAATATAATTTAGTGCCAGTCCTTTATAATTGATTATTTATGTGTTATTTTTACTTTCATTTGATATATGTATCGCCTCTGTACTTAGAATACTTCTTGAGCTATTTCATACCGGCTTGGTCATAGTTCGGGAGTGCTTGATAATGAACATTCGCAACTAAAATTCGGCTAGAAATATAATTTAGTGCCAGTCATTTATAGTTGATTATTTATATGTGTTATTTTTATTTTAATTTGATATATGTATCGCCTCTGTACTTAGAATACTTCTTGAGCTATTTCATACCGGCTAGGTCATAGTTCGGGAGTGCTCGATAATGAACATTCGCAACTAAAATTCGGCTAGAAATATAATTTAGTGCCAGTCCTTTATAATTGATTATTTATGTGTTATTTTTACTTTAATTTGATATATGTATCGCCTCTGTACTTAGGATACTTCTTGAGCTATTTCATACCGGCTAGGTCATAGTTCGGGAGTGCTTGATAATGAACATTCGCAACTAAAATTCGCCTAAAAATATAATTTAGTGCCAGTCCTTTATAATTGATTATTTATGTGTTATTTTTACTTTCATTTGATATATGTATCGCCTCTGTACTTAGTATACTTCTTGCGCTATTTCATACCGGCTAGGTCATAGTTCGGGAGTGCTTGATAATGAACATTCGCAACTAAAATTCGGCTAGGAATATAATTTAGTGCCAGTCCTTTATAATTGATTATTTATGTGTTATTTTTACTTTCATTTGATATATGTATCGCCTCTGTACTTAGAATACTTCTTGAGCTATTTCATACCGGCTTGGTCATAGTTCGGGAGTGCTTGATAATGAACATTCGCAACTAAAATTCGGCTAGAAATATAATTTAGTGCCAGTCATTTATAGTTGATTATTTATATGTGTTATTTTTATTTTAATTTGATATATGTATCGCCTCTGTACTTAGTATACTTCTTGAGCTATTTCATACCGGCTAGGTCATAGTTCGGGAGTGCTTGATAATGAACATTCGCAACTAAAATTCGGCTAGGAATATAATTTAGTGCCAGTCCTTTATAATTGATTATTTATGTGTAATTTTTACTTTCATTTGATATATGTATCGCCTCTGTACTTAGAATACTTCTTAAGCTATTTCATACCGGCTAGGTCATAGTTCGGGAGTGCTTGATAATGAACATTCGCAACTAAAATTCGCCTAAAAATATAATTTAGCGCCAGTCCTTTATAATTGATTATTTATATGTGTTATTTTTACTTTCATTTGATATATGTATCGCCCCTGTACTTAGAATACTTCTTGAGCTATTTCATACCGGATAGGTCATAGTTCGGGAGTGCTTGATATTGAACATTCGCAACGAAAATTCGGCTAGAAATATAATTTAGTGCCAGTCATTTATAATTGATTATTTATATGTGTTATTTTTATTTTAATTTGATATATGTATCGCCTCTGTACTTAGAATACTTCTTGAGCTATTTCATACCGGCTAGGTCATAGTTCGGGAGTGCTCGATAATGAACATTCGCAACTAAAATTCGGCTAGAAATATAATTTAGTGCCAGTCCTTTATAATTGATTATTTATGTGTTATTTTTACTTTAATTTGATATATGTATCGCCTCTGTACTTAGGATACTTCTTGAGCTATTTCATACCGGCTAGGTCATAGTTCGGGAGTGCTTGATAATGAACATTCGCAACTAAAATTCGCCTAAAAATATAATTTAGTGCCAGTCCTTTATAATTGAATATTTATGTGTTATTTTTACTTTAATTTGATATATGTATCGCCTCTGTACTTAGGATACTTCTTGAGCTATTTCATACCGGCTAGGTCATAGTTCGGGAGTGCTTGATAATGAACATTCGCAACTAAAATTCGCCTAAAAATATAATTTAGTGCCAGTCCTTTATAATTGATTATTTATGTGTTATTTTTACTTTCATTTGATATATGTATCGCCTCTGTACTTAGTATACTTCTTGCGCTATTTCATACCGGCTAGGTCATAGTTCGGGAGTGCTTGATAATGAACATTCGCAACTAAAATTCGGCTAGGAATATAATTTAGTGCCAGTCCTTTATAATTGATTATTTATGTGTTATTTTTAGTTTCATTTGATATATGTATCGCCTCTGTACTTAGAATACTTCTTGAGCTATTTCATACCGGCTTGGTCATAGTTCGGGAGTGCTTGATAATGAACATTCGCAACTAAAATTCGGCTAGAAATATAATTTAGTGCCAGTCATTTATAGTTGATTATTTATATGTGTTATTTTTATTTTAATTTGATATATGTATCGCCTCTGTACTTAGAATACTTCTTGAGCTATTTCATACCGGCTAGGTCATAGTTCGGGAGTGCTTGATAATGAACATTCGCAACTAAAATTCGCCTAAAAATATAATTTAGTGCCAGTCCTTTATAATTGATTATTTATATGTGTTATTTTTACTTTCATTTGATATATGTATCGCCCCTGTACTTAGAATACTTCTTGAGCTATTTCATACCGGCTAGGTCATAGTTCGGGAGTGCTTGATAATGAACATTCGCAACTAAAATTCGCCTAAAAATATAATTTAGTGCCAGTCCTTTATAATTCATTATTTATATGTGTTATTTTTACTTTCATTTGATATATGTATCGCCTCTGTACTTAGAATACTTCTTGAGCTATTTCATACCGGATAGGTCATAGTTCGGGAGTGCTTGATATTGAACATTCGCAACGAAAATTCGGCTAGAAATATAATTTAGTGCCAGTCATTTATTATTGATTATTTATATGTGTTATTTTTACTTTCATTTGATATATGTATCGCCTCTGTACTTAGGATACTTCTTGAGCTATTTCATACCGGCTAGGTCATAGTTCGCGAGTGCTTGATAATGAACATTCGCAACTAAAATTCGCCTAAAAATATAATTTAGTGCCAGTCCTTTATAATTGATTATTTATGTGTTATTTTTACTTTAATTTGATATATGTATCGCCTCTGTACTTAGGATACTTCTTGAGCTATTTCATACCGGCTAGGTCATATTTCGGGAGTGCTTGATAAAGAACATTCGCAACTAAAATTCGGCTAGAAATATAATTTAGTGCCAGTCCATTATAATTGATTATTTATATATGTTATTTTTACTTTCATTTGATATATGTATCGCTTCTGTACTTAGTATACTTCTTGAGCTATTTCATACCGGCTAGGTCATAGTTCGGGAGTGCTTGATAATGAACATTCGCAACTAAAATTCGGCTAGGAATATAATTTAGTGCCAGTCCTTTATAATTGATTTTTTATGTGTTATTTTTACTTTCATTTGATATATGTATCGCCTCTGTACTTAGAATACTTCTTAAGCTATTTCATACCGGCTAGGTCATAGTTCGGGAGTGCTTGATAATGAACATTCGCAACTAAAATTCGCCTAAAAATATAATTTAGCGCCAGTCCTTTATAATTGATTATTTATATGTGTTATTTTTACTTTCATTTGATATATGTATCGCCCCTGTACTTAGAATACTTCTTGAGCTATTTCATACCGGATAGGTCATAGTTCGGGAGTGCTTGATATTGAACATTCGCAACGAAAATTCGGCTAGAAATATAATTTAGTGCCAGTCATTTATTATTGATTATTTATATGTGTTATTTTTACTTTCATTTGATATATGTATCGCCTCTGTACTTAGGATACTTCTTGAGCTATTTCATACCGGCTAGGTCATAGTTCGCGAGTGCTTGATAATGAACATTCGCAACTAAAATTCGCCTAAAAATATAATTTAGTGCCAGTCCTTTATAATTGATTATTTATGTGTTATTTTTACTTTAATTTGATATATGTATCGCCTCTGTACTTAGGATACTTCTTGAGCTATTTCATACCGGCTAGGTCATAGTTCGGGAGTGCTTGATAATGAACATTCGCAACTAAAATTCGCCTAAAAATATAATTTAGTGCCAGTCCTTTATAATTGATTATTTATGTGTTATTTTTACTTTAATTTGATATATGTATCGCCTCTGTACTTAGGATACTTCTTGAGCTATTTGATACCGGCTAGGTCATATTTCGGGAGTGCTTGATAATGAACATTCGCAACTAAAATTCGGCTAGAAATATAATTTAGTGCCAGTCCATTATAATTGATTATTTATATATGTTATTTTTACTTTCATGTGATATATGTATCGCCTCTGTACTTAGTATACTTCTTGAGCTATTTCATACCGGCTAGGTCATAGTTCGGGAGTGCTTGATAATGAACATTCGCAACTAAAATTCGGCTAGGAATATAATTTAGTGCCAGTCCTTTATAATTGATTATTTATGTGTTATTTTTACTTTCATTTGATATATGTATCGCCTCTGTACTTAGAATACTTCTTGAGCTATTTCATACCGGCTTGGTCATAGTTCGGGAGTGCTTGATAATGAACATTCGCAACTAAAATTCGGCTAGAAATATAATTTAGTGCCAGTCATTTATAGTTGATTATTTATATGTGTTATTTTTATTTTAATTTGATATATGTATCGCCTCTGTACTTAGAATACTTCTTGAGCTATTTCATACCGGCTAGGTCATAGTTCGGGAGTGCTTGATAATGAACATTCGCAACTAAAATTCGCCTAAAAATATAATTTAGTGCCAGTCCTTTATAATTGATTATTTATATGTGTTATTTTTACTTTCATTTGATATATGTATCGCCCCTGTACTTAGAATACTTCTTGAGCTATTTCATACCGGATAGGTCATAGTTCGGGAGTGCTTGATATTGAACATTCGCAACGAAAATTCGGCTAGAAATATAATTTAGTGCCAGTCATTTATAATTGATTATTTATATGTGTTATTTTTATTTTAATTTGATATATGTATCGCCTCTGTACTTAGAATACTTCTTGAGCTATTTCATACCGGCTAGGTCATAGTTCGGGAGTGCTTGATAATGAACATTCGCAACTAAAATTCGGCTAGAAATATAATTTAGTGCCAGTCCTTTATAATTGATTATTTATGTGTTATTTTTACTTTAATTTGATATATGTATCGCCTCTGTACTTAGGATACTTCCTGAGCTATTTCATACCGGCTAGGTCATAGTTCGGGAGTGCTTGATAATGAACATTCGCAACTAAAATTCGCCTAAAAATATAATTTAGTGCCAGTCCTTTATAATTGATTATTTATGTGTTATTTTTACTTTAATTTGATATGTGTATCGCCTCTGTACTTAGGATACTTCTTGAGCTATTTCATACCGGCTAGGTCATAGTTCGGGAGTGCTTGATAATGAACATTCGCAACTAAAATTCGGCTAGAAATATAATTTAGTGCCAGTCCTTTATAATTGATTATTTATGTGTTATTTTTACTTTAATTTGATATATGTATCGCCTCTGTACTTAGGATACTTCTTGAGCTATTTCATACCGGCTAGGTCATATTTCGGGAGTGCTTGATAATGAACATTCGTAACTAAAATTCGCCTAAAAATATAATTTAGCGCCAGTCCTTTATAATTGATTATTTATATGTGTTATTTTTACTTTCATTTGATATATGTATCGCCCCTGTACTTAGAATACTTCTTGAGCTATTTCATACCGGATAGGTCATAGTTCGGGAGTGCTTGATATTGAACATTCGCAACGAAAATTCGGCTAGAAATATAATTTAGTGCCAGTCATTTATAATTGATTATTTATATGTGTTATTTTTATTTTAATTTGATATATGTATCGCCCCTGTACTTAGAATACTTCTTGAGCTATTTCATACCGGCTAGGTCATAGTTCGGGAGTGCTTGATAATGAACATTCGCAACTAAAATTCGCCTAAAAATATAATTTAGTGCCAGTCCTTTATAATTGATTATTTATGTGTTATTTTTACTTTAATTTGATATATGTATCGCCTCTGTACTTAGGATACTTCTTGAGCTATTTCATACCGGCTAGGTCATAGTTCGGGAGTGCTTGATAATGTACATTCGCAACTAAAATTCGCCTAAAAATATAATTTAGTGCCAGTCCTTTATAATTGATTATTCATGTGTTATTTTTACTTTCATTTGATATATGTATCGCCTCTGAACTTAGAATACTTCTTAAGCTATTTCATACCGGCTAGGTCATAGTTCGGGAGTGCTTGATAATGAACATTCGCAACTAAAATTCGCCTAAAAATATAATTTAGCGCCAGTCCTTTATAATTGATTATTTATATGTGTTATTTTTACTTTCATTTGATATATGTATCGCCCCTGTACTTAGAATACTTCTTGAGCTATTTCATACCGGATAGGTCATAGTTCGGGAGTGCTTGATATTGAACATTCGCAACGAAAATTCGGCTAGAAATATAATTTAGTGCCAGTCATTTATAATTGATTATTTATATGTGTTATTTTTATTTTAATTTGATATATGTATCGCCCCTGTACTTAGAATACTTCTTGAGCTATTTCATACCGGCTAGGTCATAGTTCGGGAGTGCTTGATAATGAACATTCGCAACTAAAATTCGGCTAGAAATATAATTTAGTGCCAGTCCTTTATAATTGATTATTTATGTGTTATTTTTACTTTAATTTGATATATGTATCGCCTCTGTACTTAGGATACTTCTTGAGCTATTTCATACCGGCTAGGTCATAGTTCGGGAGTGCTTGATAATGAACATTCGCAGCTAAAATTCGCCTAAAAATATAATTTAGTGCCAGTCCTTTATAATTGATTATTTATGTGTTATTTTTCCTTTAATTTGATATATGTATCGCCTCTGTACTTAGGATACTTCTTGAGCTATTTCATACCGGCTAGGTCATAGTTCGGGAGTGCTTGATAATGAACATTCGCAACTAAAATTCGCCTAAAAATATAATTTAGTGCCAGTCCTTTATAATTGATTATTTATATGTGTTATTTTTACTTTCATTTGATATATGTATCGCCTCGGTACTTAGAATACTTCTTGAACTATTTCATACCGGCTAGGTCATAGTTCGGGAGTGCTTGATAATGAACATTCGCAACCAAAATTCGCCTAAAAATATAATTTAGTGCCAGTCCTTTATAATTGATTATTTATATGTGTTATTTTTACTTTCATTTGATAGATGTATCGCCTCTGTACTTAGAATACTTCTTGAGCTATTTCATACCGGCTAGGTCATATTTCGGGAGTGCTTGATAATGAACATTCGCAACTAAAATTCGGCTAGAAATATAATTTAGTGCCAGTCCATTATAATTGATTATTTATATATGTTATTTTTACTTTAATTTGATATATGTATCGCCTTTGTACTTAGTATACTTCTTGAGCTATTTCATACCGGCTAGGTCATAGTTCGGGAGTGCTTGATAATGAACATTCGCAACTAAAATTTGGCTAGGAATATAATTTAGTGCCAGTCCTTTATAATTGATTATTTATGTGTTATTTTTACTTTCATTTGATATATGTATCGCCTCTGTACTTAGAATACTTCTTGAGCTATTTCATACCGGCTTGGTCATAGTTCGGGAGTGCTTGATAATGAACATTCGCAACTAAAATTCGGCTAGAAATATAATTTAGTGCCAGTCCTTTATAATTGATTATTTATATGTGTTATTTTTATTTTAATTTGATATATGTATCGCCTCTGTACTTAGAATACTTCTTGAGCTATTTCATACCGGCTAGGTCATAGTTCGGGAGTGCTTGATAATGAACATTCGCAACTAAAATTCGGCTAGGAATATAATTTAGTGCCAGTCCTTTATAATTGATTATTTATGTGTTATTTTTACTTTCATTTGATATATGTATCGCCTCTGTACTTAGAATACTTCTTGAGCTATTTCATACCGGCTAGGTCATAGTTCGGGAGTGCTTGATAATGAACATTCGCAACTAAAATTCGCCTAAAAATATAATTTAGTGCCAGTCCTTTATAATTGATTATTTATATGTGTTATTTTTACATTCATTTGATATATGTATCGCCCCTGTACTTAGAATACTTCTTGAGCTATTTCATACTGGCTAGGTCATAGTTCGGGAGTGCTTGATAATGAACATTCGCCACTAAAATTCGGCTAGAAATATAATTTAGTGCCAGTCATTTATAATTGATTATTTATATGTGTTATTTTTATTTTTATTTGATATATGTATCGCCTCTGTGCTTAGAATACTTCTTGAGATATTTCATACCGGCTAGGTCATAGTTCGGGAGTGCTTGATAATGAACATTCGCAACTAAAATTCGGCTAGAAATATAATTTAGTGCCAGTCCTTTATAATTGATTATTTATGTGTTATTTTTACTTTAATTTGATATATGTATCGCCTCTGTACTTAGGATACTTCTCGAGCTATTTCATACCGGCTAGGTCATAGTTCGGGAGTGCTTGATAATGAACATTCGCAACTAAAATTCGGCCAGAAATATAATTTAGTGCCAGTCATTTCTAATTGATTATTTATATGTGTTATTTTTATTTTAATTTGATATATGTATCGCCTCTGTACTTAGAATACTTCTTGAGCTATTTCATACCGGCTAGGTCATAGTTCGGGAGTGCTTGATAATGAACATTCGCAACTAAAATTCGCCTAAAAATATAATTTAGTGCCAGTCCTTTATAATTGATTATTTATATGTGTTATTTTTACTTTCATTCGATATATGTATCGCCTCTGTACTTAAAATACTTCTTGAGCTATTTCATGCCAGCTAGGTCATATTTCGGGAGTGCTTGATAATGAACATTCGCAACTAAAATTCGGCTAGAAATATAATTTAGTGCCAGTCCATTATAATTGATTATTTATATATGTTATTTTTACTTTCATTTGATATATGTATCGCCTCTGTACTTAGTATACTTCTTGAGCTATTTCATACCGGCTAGGTCATAGTTCGGGAGTGCTTGATAATGAACATTCGCAACTAAAATTCGGCTAGGAATATAATTTAGTGCCAGTCCTTTATAATTGATTATTTATGTGTTATTTTTACTTTCATTTGATATATGTATCGCCTCTGTACTTAGAATACTTCTTGAGCTATTTCATACCGGCTAGGTCATAGTTCGGGAGTGCTTGATAATGAACATTCGCAACTAAAATTCGCCTAAAAATATAATTTAGTGCCAGTCCTTTATAATTGATTATTTATATGTGTTATTTTTACTTTCATTTGATATATGCATCGCCCCTGTACTTAGAATACTTCTTGAGCTATTTCATACCGGATAGGTCAGAGTTCGGGAGTGCTTGATATTGAACATTCGCAACTAAAATTCGGCTAGAAATATAATTTAGTGCCAGTCATTTATAATTGATTATTTATATGTGTTATTTTTATTTTAATTTGATATATGTATCGCCTCTGTACTTAGAATACTTCTTGAGCTATTTCATACCGGCTAGGTCATAGTTCGGGAGTGCTTGATAATGAACATTCGCAACTAAAATTCGGCTAGAAATATAATTTAGTGCCAGTCCTTTATAATTGATTATTTATGTGTTATTTTTACTTTAATTTGATATATGTATCGCCTCTGTACTTAGGATACTTCTTGAGCTATTTCATACCGGCTAGGTCATAGTTCGGGAGTGCTTCATAATGAACATTCGCAACTAAAATTCGCCTAAAAATATAATTTAGTGCCAGTCCTTTATAATTGATTATTTATATGTGTTATTTTTACTTTCGTTTGATATATGTATCGCCTCTGTACTTAGAATACTTCTTGAACTATTTCATACCGGCTAGGTCATAGTTCGGGAGTGCTTGATAATGAACATTCGCAACCAAAATTCGCCTAAAAATATAATTTAGTGCCAGTCCTTTATAATTGATTATTTATATGTGTTATTTTTACTTTCATTTGATATATGTATCGTCTCTGTACTTAGAATACTTCTTGAGATATTTTATACCGGCTAGGTCATAGTTCGGGAGTGCTTGATAATGAACATTCGCAACTAAATTTCGGCTAGGAATATAATTTAGTGCCAGTCCTTTATAATTGATTATTTATGTGTTATTTTTACTTTCATTTGATATATGTATCGCCTCTGTACTTAGAATACTTCTTGAGCTATTTCATACCGGCTAGGTCATAGTTCGGGAGTGCTTGATAATGAACATTCGCAACTAAAATTCGCCTAAAAATATAATTTAGTGCCAGTCCTTTATAATTGATTATTTATATGTGTTATTTTTACTTTCATTTGATATACGCATCGCCCCTGTACTTAGAATACTTCTTGAGCTATTTCATACCGGATAGGTCAGAGTTCGGGAGTGCTTGATATTGAACATTCGCAACTAAAATTCGGCTAGAAATATAATTTAGTGCCAGTCATTTATAATTGATTATTTATATGTGTTATTTTTATTTTAATTTGATATATGTATCGCCTCTGTACTTAGAATACTTCTTGAGCTATTTCATACCGGCTAGGTCATAGTTCGGGAGTGCTTGATAATGAACATTCGCAACTAAAATTCGGCTAGAAATATAATTTAGTGCCAGTCCTTTATAATTGATTATTTATGTGTTATTTTTACTTTAATTTGATATATGTATCGCCTCTGTACTTAGGATACTTCTTGAGCTATTTCATACCGGCTAGGTCATAGTTCGGGAGTGCTTCATAATGAACATTCGCAATTAAAATTCGCCTAAAAATATAATTTAGTGCCAGTCCTTTATAATTGATTATTTATATGTGTTATTTTTACTTTCGTTTGATATATGTATCGCCTCTGTACTTAGAATACTTCTTGAACTATTTCATACCGGCTAGGTCATAGTTCGGGAGTGCTTCATAATGAACATTCGCAACTAAAATTCGCCTAAAAATATAATTTAGTGCCAGTCCTTTATAATTGATTATTTATATGTGTTATTTTTACTTTCGTTTGATATATGTATCGCCTCTGTACTTAGAATACTTCTTGAACTATTTCATACCGGCTAGGTCATAGTTCGGGAGTGCTTGATAATGAACATTCGCAACCAAAATTCGCCTAAAAATATAATTTAGCGCCAGTCCTTTATAATTGATTATTTATATGTGTTATTTTTACTTTAATTTGATATATGTATCGCCCCTGTACTTAGAATACTTCTTGAGCTATTTCATACCGGATAGGTCATAGTTCGGGAGTGCTTGATATTGAACATTCGCAACGAAAATTCGGCTAGAAATATAATTTAGTGCCAGTCATTTATAATTGATTATTTATATGTGTTATTTTTATTTTAATTTGATATATGTATCGCCCCTGTACTTAGAATACTTCTTGAGCTATTTCATACCGGCTAGGTCATAGTTCGGGAGTGCTTGATAATGAACATTCGCAACTAAAATTCGGCTAGAAATATAATTTAGTGCCAGTCCTTTATAATTGATTATTTATGTGTTATTTTTACTTTAATTTGATATATGTATCGCCTCTGGACTTAGGATACTTCTTGAGCTATTTCATACCGGCTAGGTCATAGTTCGGGAGTGCTTGATAATGAACATTCGCAGCTAAAATTCGCCTAAAAATATAATTTAGTGCCAGTCCTTTATAATTGATTATTTATGTGTTATTTTTACTTTAATTTGATATATGTATCGCCTCTGTACTTAGGATACTTCTTGAGCTATTTCATACCGGCTAGGTCATAGTTCGGGAGTGCTTGATAATGAACATTCGCAACTAAAATTCGCCTAAAAATATAATTTAGTGCCAGTCCTTTATAATTGATTATTTATATGTGTTATTTTTACTTTCATTTGATATATGTATCGCCTCGGTACTTAGAATACTTCTTGAACTATTTCATACCGGCTAGGTCATAGTTCGGGAGTGCTTGATAATGAACATTCGCAACCAAAATTCGCCTAAAAATATAATTTAGTGCCAGTCCTTTATAATTGATTATTTATATGTGTTATTTTTACTTTCATTTGATAGATGTATCGCCTCTGTACTTAGAATACTTCTTGAGCTATTTCATACCGGCTAGGTCATATTTCGGGAGTGCTTGATAATGAAAATTCGCAACTAAAATTCGGCTAGAAATATAATTTAGTGCCAGTCCATTATAATTGATTATTTATATATGTTATTTTTACTTTAATTTGATATATGTATCGCCTTTGTACTTAGTATACTTCTTGAGCTATTTCATACCGGCTAGGTCATAGTTCGGGAGTGCTTGATAATGAACATTCGCAACTAAAATTCGGCTAGGAATATAATTTAGTGCCAGTCCTTTATAATTGATTATTTATGTGTTATTTTTACTTTCATTTGATATATGTATCGCCTCTGTACTTAGAATACTTCTTGAGCTATTTCATACCGGCTTGGTCATAGTTCGGGAGTGCTTGATAATGAACATTCGCAACTAAAATTCGGCTAGAAATATAATTTAGTGCCAGTCCTTTATAATTGATTATTTATATGTGTTATTTTTATTTTAATTTGATATATGTATCGCCTCTGTACTTAGAATACTTCTTGAGCTATTTCATACCGGCTAGGTCATAGTTCGGGAGTGCTTGATAATGAACATTCGCAACTAAAATTCGGCTAGGAATATAATTTAGTGCCAGTCCTTTATAATTGATTATTTATGTGTTATTTTTACTTTAATTTGATATATGTATCGCCTCTGTACTTAGAATACTTCTTGAGCTATTTCATACCGGCTAGGTCATAGTTCGGGAGTGCTTGATAATGAACATTCGCAACTAAAATTCGCCTAAAAATATAATTTAGTGCCAGTCCTTTATAATTGATTATTTATATGTGTTATTTTTACATTCATTTGATATATGTATCGCCCCTGTACTTAGAATACTTCTTGAGCTATTTCATACTGGCTAGGTCATAGTTCGGGAGTGCTTGATAATGAACATTCGCCACTAAAATTCGGCTAGAAATATAATTTAGTGCCAGTCATTTATAATTGATTATTTATATGTGTTATTTTTATTTTTATTTGATATATGTATCGCCTCTGTGCTTAGAATACTTCTTGAGATATTTCATACCGGCTAGGTCATAGTTCGGGAGTGCTTGATAATGAACATTCGCAACTAAAATTCGGCTAGAAATATAATTTAGTGCCAGTCCTTTATAATTGATTATTTATGTGTTATTTTTACTTTAATTTGATATATGTATCGCCTCTGTACTTAGGATACTTCTCGAGCTATTTCATACCGGCTAGGTCATAGTTCGGGAGTGCTTGATAATGAACATTCGCAACTAAAATTCGGCCAGAAATATAATTTAGTGCCAGTCATTTATAATTGATTATTTATATGTGTTATTTTTATTTTAATTTGATATATGTATCGCCTCTGTACTTAGAATACTTCTTGAGCTATTTCATACCGGCTAGGTCATATTTCGGGAGTGCTTGATAATGAACATTCGCAACTAAAATTCGGCTAGAAATATAATTTAGTGCCAGTCCATTATAATTGATTATTTATATATGTTATTTTTACTTTCATTTGATATATGTATCGCCCCTGTACTTAGTATTGAGCTATTTCATACCGGCTAGGTCATAGTTCGGGAGTGCTTGATAATGAACATTCGCAACTAAAATTCGGCTAGGAATATAATTTAGTGCCAGTCCTTTATAATTGATTATTTATATATGTTATTTTTACTTTCATTTGATATATGTATCGCCTCTGTACTTAAAATACTTCTTGAGCTATTTCATACCAGCTAGGTCATATTTCGGGAGTGCTTGATAATGAACATTCGCAACTAAAATTCGGCTAGAAATATAATTTAGTGCCAGTCCATTATAATTGATTATTTATATATGTTATTTTTACTTTCATTTGATATATGTATCGCCCCTGTACTTAGTATACTTCTTGAGCTATTTCATACCGGCTAGGTCATAGTTCGGGAGTGCTTGATAATGAACATTCGCAACTAAAATTCGGCTAGGAATATAATTTAGTGCCAGTCCTTTATAATTGATTATTTATGTGTTATTTTTACTTTCATTTGATATATGTATCGCCTCTGTACTTAGAATACTTCTTGAGCTATTTCATACCGGCTAGGTCATAGTTCGGGAGTGCTTGATAATGAACATTCGCAACTAAAATTCGCCTAAAAATATAATTTAGTGCCAGTCCTTTATAATTGATTATTTATATGTGTTATTTTTACTTTCATTTGATATATGCATCGCCCCTGTACTTAGAATACTTCTTGAGCTATTTCATACCGGATAGGTCAGAGTTCGGGAGTGCTTGATATTGAACATTCGCAACTAAAATTCGGCTAGAAATATAATTTAGTGCCAGTCATTTATAATTGATTATTTATATGTGTTATTTTTATTTTAATTTGATATATGTGTCGCCTCTGTACTTAGAATACTTCTTGAGCTATTTCATACCGGCTAGGTCATAGTTCGGGAGTGCTTGATAATGAACATTCGCAACTAAAATTCGGCTAGAAATATAATTTAGTGCCAGTCCTTTATAATTGATTATTTATGTGTTATTTTTACTTTAATTTGATATATGTATCGCCTCTGTACTTAGGATACTTCTTGAGCTATTTCATACCGGCTAGGTCATAGTTCGGGAGTGCTTCATAATGAACATTCGCAACTAAAATTCGCCTAAAAATATAATTTAGTGCCAGTCCTTTATAATTGATTATTTATATGTGTTATTTTTACTTTCGTTTGATATATGTATCGCCTCTGTACTTAGAATACTTCTTGAACTATTTCATACCGGCTAGGTCATAGTTCGGGAGTGCTTGATAATGAACATTCGCAACCAAAATTCGCCTAAAAATATAATTTAGTGCCAGTCTTTTATAATTGATTATTTATATGTGTTATTTTTACTTTCATTTGATATATGTATCGTCTCTGTACTTAGAATACTTCTTGAGATATTTTATACCGGCTAGGTCATAGTTCGGGAGTGCTTGATAATGATCATTCGCAACTAAATTTCGGCTAGGAATATAATTTAGTGCCAGTCCTTTATAATTGATTATTTATGTGTTATTTTTACTTTCATTTGATATATGTATCGCCTCTGTACTTAGAATACTTCTTGAGCTATTTCATACCGGCTAGGTCATAGTTCGGGAGTGCTTGATAATGAACATTCGCAACTAAAATTCGCCTAAAAATATAATTTAGTGCCAGTCCTTTATAATTGATTATTTATATGTGTTATTTTTACTTTCATTTGATATATGCATCGCCCCTGTACTTAGAATACTTCTTGAGCTATTTCATACCGGATAGGTCAGAGTTCGGGAGTGCTTGATATTGAACATTCGCAACTAAAATTCGGCTAGAAATATAATTTAGTGCCAGTCATTTATAATTGATTATTTATATGTGTTATTTTTATTTTAATTTGATATATGTATCGCCTCTGTACTTAGAATACTTCTTGAGCTATTTCATACCGGCTAGGTCATAGTTCGGGAGTGCTTGATAATGAACATTCGCAACTAAAATTCGGCTAGAAATATAATTTAGTGCCAGTCCTTTATAATTGATTATTTATGTGTTATTTTTACTTTAATTTGATATATGTATCGCCTCTGTACTTAGGATACTTCTTGAGCTATTTCATACCGGCTAGGTCATAGTTCGGGAGTGCTTCATAATGAACATTCGCAACTAAAATTCGCCTAAAAATATAATTTAGTGCCAGTCCTTTATAATTGATTATTTATATGTGTTATTTTTACTTTCGTTTGATATATGTATCGCCTCTGTACTTAGAATACTTCTTGAACTATTTCATACCGGCTAGGTCATAGTTCGGGAGTGCTTGATAATGAACATTCGCAACCAAAATTCGCCTAAAAATATAATTTAGTGCCAGTCCTTTATAATTGATTATTTATATGTGTTATTTTTACTTTCATTTGATATATGTATCGTCTCTGTACTTAGAATACTTCTTGAGCTATTTTATACCGGCTAGGTCATAGTTCGGGAGTGCTTGATAATGAACATTCGCAACTAAATTTCGGCTAGGAATATAATTTAGTGCCAGTCATTTATAATTGATTATTTATATGTGTTATTTTTACTTTCGTTTGATATATGTATCGCCTCTGTACTTAGAATACTTCTTGAACTATTTCATACCGGCTAGGTCATAGTTCGGGAGTGCTTGATAATGAACATTCGCAACTAAAATTCGCCTAAAAATATAATTTAGTGCCAGTCCTTTATAATTGATTATTTATATGTGTTATTTTTACTTTCATTTGATATATGTATCGCCCCTGTACTTAGAATACTTCTTGAGCTATTTCATACCGGCTAGGTCATAGTTTGGGAGTGCTTGATAATGAACATTCGCAACTAAAATTCGGCTAGAAATATAATTTAGTGCCAGTCATTTATAATTGATTATTTATATGTGTTATTTTTATTTTAATTTGATATATGTATCGCCTCTGTACTTAGAATACTTCTTGAGCTATTTTATACCGGCTAGGTCATAGTTCGGGAGTGCTTGATAATGAACATTCGCAACTAAATTTCGGCTAGGAATATAATTTAGTGCAAGTCCTTTATAATTGATTAATTATGTGTTATTTTTACTTTTATTTGATATATGTATCGCCTCTGTACTTAGAATACTTCTTGAGCTATTTCATACCGGCTAGGTCATAGTTCGGGAGTGCTTGATAATGAACATTCGCAACTAAAATTCGCCTAAAAATATAATTTAGTGCCAGTCCTTTATAATTGATTATTTATATGTGTTAGTTTTACTTTCATTTGATATATGTATCGCCCCTGCACTTAGAATACTTCTTGAGCTATTTCATACCGGCTAGGTCATAGTTTGGGAGTGCTTGATAATGAACATTCGCAACTAAAATTCGGCTAGAAATATAATTTAGTGCCAGTCATTTATAATTGATTATTTATATGTGTTATTTTTACTTTCATTTGATATATGTATCGCCCCTGTACTTAGAATACTTCTTGAGCTATTTCATACCGGCTAGGTCATATTTCGGGAGTGCTTGATAATGAACATTCGCAACTAAAATTCGGCTAAAAATATAATTTAGTGCCAGTCCATTATAATTGATTATTTATATGTGTTATTTTTATTTTAATTTGATATATGTATCGCCTCTGTACTTAGAATACTTCTTGAGCTATTTTATACCGGCTAGGTCATATTTCGGGAGTGCTTGATAATGAACATTCGCAACTAAAATTCGGCTAGAAATATAATTTAGTGCCAGTCCATTATACTTGATTATTTTTATATGTTATTTTTACTTTAATTTGATATATGTATCGCCTCTGTACTTAGGATACTTCTTGAGCTATTTCATACCGGCTAGGTCATAGTTCGGGAGTGCTTGTTAATGAACATTCGCAACTAAAATTCGGCTAGAAATATAACTTAGTGCCAGTCATTTATAATTGATTATTTATATGTGTTATTTTTATTTTAATTTGATATATTTATCGCCTCTGTACTTAGAATACTTCTTGAGCTATTTTATACCGGCTAGGTCATAGTTCGGGAGTGCTTGATAATGAACATTCGCAACTAAAATTCGCCTAAAAATATAATTTAGTGCCAGTCCTTTATAATTGATTATTTATATGTGTTATTTTTACTTTCATTTGATATATGTATCGCCCCTGTACTTAGAATACTTCTTGAGCTATTTCATACCGGCTAGGTCATAGTTTGGGAGTGATTGATAATGAACATTCGCAACTAAAATTCGGCTAGAAATATAATTTAGTGCCAGTCATTTATAATTGATTATTTATATGTGTTATTTTTATTTTAATTTGATATATGTATCGCCTCTGTACTTAGAATACTTCTTGAGCTATTTTATACCGGCTAGGTCATAGTTCGGGAGTGCTTGATAATGAACATTCGCAACTAAATTTCGGCTAGGAATATAATTTAGTGCCAGTCCTTTATAATTGATTATTTATGTGTTATTTTTACTTTTATTTGATATATGTATCGCCTCTGTACTTAGAATACTTCTTGAGCTATTTCATACCGGCTAGGTCATAGTTCGGGAGTGCTTGATAATGAACATTCGCAACTAAAATTCGCCTAAAAATATAATTTAGTGCCAGTCCTTTATAATTGATTATTTATATGTGTTAGTTTTACTTTCATTTGATATATGTATCGCCCCTGCACTTAGAATACTTCTTGAGCTATTTCATACCGGCTAGGTCATAGTTTGGGAGTGCTTGATAATGAACATTCGCAACTAAAATTCGGCTAGAAATATAATTTAGTGCCAGTCATTTATAATTGATTATTTATATGTGTTATTTTTACTTTCATTTGATATATGTATCGCCCCTGTACTTAGAATACTTCTTGAGCTATTTCATACCGGCTAGGTCATATTTCGGGAGTGCTTGATAATGAACATTCGCAACTAAAATTCGGCTAAAAATATAATTTAGTGCCAGTCCATTATAATTGATTATTTATATGTGTTATTTTTATTTTAATTTGATATATGTATCGCCTCTGTACTTAGAATACTTCTTGAGCTATTTTATACCGGCTAGGTCATATTTCGGGAGTGCTTGATAATGAACATTCGCAACTAAAATTCGGCTAGAAATATAATTTAGTGCCAGTCCATTATACTTGATTATTTATATATGTTATTTTTACTTTAATTTGATATATGTATCGCCTCTGTACTTAGGATACTTCTTGAGCTATTTCATACCGGCTAGGTCATAGTTCGGGAGTGCTTGTTAATGAACATTCGCAACTAAAATTCGGCTAGAAATATAACTTAGTGCCAGTCATTTATAATTGATTATTTATATGTGTTATTTTTATTTTAATTTGATATATTTATCGCCTCTGTACTTAGAATACTTCTTGAGCTATTTTATACCGGCTAGGTCATAGTTCGGGAGTGCTTGATAATGAACATTCGCAACTAAAATTCGCCTAAAAATATAATTTAGTGCCAGTCCTTTATAATTGATTATTTATATGTGTTATTTTTACTTTCATTTGATATATGTATCGCCCCTGTACTTAGAATACTTCTTGAGCTATTTCATACCGGCTAGGTCATAGTTTGGGAGTGATTGATAATGAACATTCGCAACTAAAATTCGGCTAGAAATATAATTTAGTGCCAGTCATTTATAATTGATTATTTATATGTGTTATTTTTATTTTAATTTGATATATGTATCGCCTGTGTACTTAGAATACTTCTTGAGCTATTTTATACCGGCTAGGTCATAGTTCGGGAGTGCTTGATAATGAACATTCGCAACTAAATTTCGGCTAGGAATATAATTTAGTGCCAGTCCTTTATAATTGATTATTTATGTGTTATTTTTACTTTTATTTGATATATGTATCGCCTCTGTACTTAGAATACTTCTTGAGCTATTTCATACCGGCTAGGTCATAGTTCGGGAGTGCTTGATAATGAACATTCGCAACTAAAATTCGCCTAAAAATATAATTTAGTGCCAGTCCTTTATAATTGATTATTTATATGTGTTATTTTTACTTTCATTTGATATATGTATCGCCCCTGTACTTAGAATACTTCTTGAGCTATTTCATACCGGCTAAGTCATAGTTTGGGAGTGCTTGATAATGAACATTCGCAACTAAAATTCGGCTAGAAATATAATTTAGTGCCAGTCATTTATAATTGATTATTTATATGTGTTATTTTTATTTTAATTTGATATATGTATCGCCTCTGTACTTAGAATACTTCTTGAGCTATTTTATACCGGCTAGGTCATAGTTCGGGAGTGCTTGATAATGAACATTCGCAACTAAATTTCGGCTAGGAATATAATTTAGTGCCAGTTTTTTATAATTGATTAATTATGTGTTATTTTTACTTTTATTTGATATATGTATCGCCTCTGTACTTAAAATACTTCTTGAGCTATTTCATACCGGCTAGGTCATAGTTCGGGAGTGCTTGATAATGAACATTCGCAACTAAAATTCGCCTAAAAATATAATTTAGTGCCAGTCCTTTATAATTGATTATTTATATGTGTTAGTTTTACTTTCATTTGATATATGTATCGCCCCTGTACTTAGAATACTTCTTGAGCTCTTTCATACCGGCTAGGTCATAGTTTGGGAGTGCTTGATAATGAACATTCGCAACTAAAATTCGGCTAGAAATATAATTTAGTGCCAGTCATTTATAATTGATTATTTATATGTGTTATTTTTACTTTCATTTGATATATGTATCGCCCCTGTACTTAGAATACTTCTTGAGCTATTTCATACCGGGTAGGTCATATTTCGGGAGTGCTTGATAATGAACATTCGCAACTAAAATTCGGCTAGAAATATAATTTAGTGCCAGTCCATTATAATTGATTATTTATATATGTTATTTTTATTTTAATATGATATATGTATCGCCTCTGTACTTAGAATACTTCTTTAGCTATTTTATACCGGCTAGGTCATAGTTCGGGAGTGCTTGATAATGAACATTCGCAACTAAATTTCGGCTAGGAATATAATTTAGTGCCAGTCCTTTATAATTGATTATTTATGTGTTATTTTTACTTTCATTTGATATATGTATCGCCCCTGTACTTAGAATACTTCTTGAGCTATTTTATACCGGCTAGGTCATAGTTCGGGAGTGCTTGATAATGAACATTCGCAACTAAAATTCGCCTAAAAATATAATTTAGTGCCAGTCCTTTATAATTGATTATTTATATGTGTTATTTTTACTTTCATTTGATATATGTATCGCCCCTGTACTTAGAATACTTCTTGAGCTATTTCATACCGGCTAGGTCATAGTTTGGGAGTGCTTGATAATGAACATTCGCAACTAAAATTCGGCTAAAAATATAATTTAGTGCCAGTCATTTATAATTGATTATTTATATGTGTTATTTTTATTTTAATTTGATATATGTATCGCCTCTGTTCTTAGAATACTTCTTGAGCTATTTCATACCGGCTAGGTCATAGTTCGGGAGTGCTTGATAATGAACATTCACAACTAAAATTCGCCTAAAAATATAATTTAGTGCCAGTCCTTTATAATTGATTATTTATATGTGTTATTCTTACTTTCATTTGATATATGTATCGCCCCTGTACTTAGAATACTTCTTGAGCTATTTCATACCGGATAGATCATAGTTCGGGAGTGCTTGATATTGAACATTCGCAACTAAAATTCGGCTAGAAATATAATTTAGTGCCAGTTATTTATAATTGATTATTTATGTGTTATTTTTACTTCAATTTGATATATGTATCGCCTCTGTACTTAGGATACTTCTTGAGCTATTTCATACCGGCTAGGTCATAGTTCGGGAGTGCTTGATAATGAACATTCGCAACTAACATTCGCCTAAAAATATAATTTAGTGCCAGTCCTTTATAATTGATTATTTATATGTGTTATTTTTACTTTCATTTGATATATGTATCGCCTCTGTACTTAGGATACTTCTTGAGCTATTTCATACCGGCTAGGTCATAGTTCGGGAGTGCTTAATAATGAACATTCGCAACTAAAATTCGCTTAAAAATATAATTTAGTGCCAGTCCTTTATAATTGATTATTTATATGTGTTATTTTTACTTTCATTTGATATATGTATCGCCTCTATACTTAGAATACTTCTTGAGCTATTTCATACCGGCTAGGTCATAGTTCGGGAGTGCTTGATAATGAACATTCGCAACT